>CM060901.1:420835121-430835121 GCA_030737815.1 Allium fistulosum | reverse complement strand
CCCCTTTTTTTCTTTTATCTGATATTGGACCCGATTCCTTCTTTGTTTGAGAAAAATGGTGGCTCGTTCCTTTGTGAAAATTGCGGCCGTTCCTTTTTCTTTTGATTACAATTAGGGCTTTCGTCCTTTGATCCAAATTAGGGTTTTGTGAAGAGCCGACTTTATGTTGATCGATTCGCGTGGATAATTCGTGAGTAGCTTTGATCGATCTTTTCCTTGTTGCTCGCTTTGGCTGCTTAAGTGAGTTCGATACTTGCTTCGGTAAAGATTTATGCTTTAATGCTCTTTTATTTTCGTACTCAAACTTTCCTATGATTTTGATTGTTGATTTCCCTGTGTTCGAATTGATTCGAGATGAAGATGATTTTGGAGTTGATTTTATTCTTTTTGCTCACTGTTTTTGCTTGTTCTCGAATACCTTATTTGCCGATGATGTTAACCATTATATAGGAGTCGGATCTCCTTTAATTGCGTTCGTATATTCGTCTGATGATTTGTTTGAATTTATCAACTTATTTTTCTCGGCCACTTGATAATTCATTAGCGATTGAGATTGATTCTGACTTGTTCAATACGAATATATTTTTGTTGCTTGAATTCCACGGCATTGATTTCGACTCCTTGGTCATCACGGTGTTGATTTTCTTTGACTTTGGCCATTACAGTATTTTGACTTCGAACTGCATATTTCTTCTTGCTTCAATTCATAGGCTTCGGCTTTGATCATTTTTGACTTATTTGCGTTCTTTTGCTCCCTTGATTACCGCTGCTCTGACCTGACATGTTCATTGTCTCCTGACTTGGTATTCGTTCATAGTTGATTTGAATTTATATTGGCTTTGAGAATTGTCTTTGGTTATGTGATATTCATTCCTGTATACTCACAATGTTGTATTGCTCGATAAACCCTGGTAGCACTTTCGACCTTGTTCGAACTATTCTTCACTGTCCTGTACATGTTGTTTGATTTTGTTCTTTGGTTGGTTTGACTTTGTTCGTATCACTGCACATGCTTACTTGAGGCTTGCATTGTTTGATGACTGTACTGGTTAGTTGGTTAGTTTCACTTGAGTCTGGTCTCACTTCTTGTCTTTGGTTATTCATGTTTGTTGTCCCATTCTTTTATACTTGTTCATCACCATATATGTGTTCTTTGAACATTGCATTTGTGTACATATCTGGAGCTCGAGTTCAAGTCTTATTCATGTCTCGAATTTGTTGTAGTTTGTCTAGTCTGGTAGCTTTATGCATGTTGTACTTGAGTGGCCATTTTGTACTTCTGACTTGAAACTTGATTAACTAGTTGTTCATATGCCGGCGCCATAGACTTTGTTGCTGAGTACTTGCTGTTGGTCTAGTGATGCACTTGCTTTGAGCTATATTTGCATAGCTTGAACTTGAATCTGGTTTGCATTTAGTTGTAGCAGTGCATTATTTATGATATTGATGCTTTGAACTAGTTTGCACCGACCATGTGGTCTTTTGATATTGCACCTATGTTGAATCCAGTTTCTAAAAACTCGGGTTTGACCTTGTGCACGTGTTATGACTCTGTTTGTGTTGAACTTGAGTTGAACCCGATTTTTGGTTTGGGTTTGACCTGTGCTCACCTATCCCTGTAACATTATCAAGTTTACATTTTGGTGTGCACGGCCTTGTGGCATGTACAGTGATACACTGTGCATGTCACAATGTTCGTGTGTGATGAATTCAAAATCAAATGATGACGAACAACCCAAATAACTTAGGCAAATAATATTTTCGAAATCCACATTTTGTTTTATACTGCAAAAACATTTCCTTTTCAATTTTACTGCGTCAATGTATATTTCTGCAGATTGCTCAGATGCTGGATTCACATTGGAATGAAGTTGAAGATAAATACGAGTGTGAGTGATATGTAGTGAGGAAATGATGTAATTATGAAATCGTGATGTAATTGTATTGTGATCAAAATTGATGTATATAGTGAGAGCTTGAAATTGTACTATCAAAATTGTAATAAATATTTGTTTGAATAAAATATTCGTTTGAATTCAAATTCTGTATTATTTATTTTATTCAGCAAATATCTATTTAATCTGTGAAAAATAAAATAGTACAATATCAAATACATTTAAATGAATGTATATATGTTTATTATCATCAAACAAAAAGCATATACATGCATATTCCACAATCTCCCCCTTTTGATGATAACAAACATATATTTAAGATTTTGACTATATTAAATGTATTTGATTATTCAGTTTGCTCCCCCTATTTGAATGCTCTCTTTCTACACAATACTCCCCTTACATATATGCATGAGAATAAAATATTCAAATGAGCCTTGATGCAATTTAGAAAATCTTTGACCTTTATTTTCAAAATCTTAACTTTTCTCTCCCCCTTTTGTTATCAGCAAAAGAATAATAGTAATAGAAAAATAGAGATATAGTGATAGACATTAATACAATATTAAAGCTCAATCGAGTGTAAATATTAATTTCAATAAGAAAATCAAACAAAAATCATAAATACTTTAATTGACGCATATTCCACTTTAGAATGATATGAATGATTTCATCAAATAAAACCATATAGTTGTGTCTATTTGTGGTATATTTATTTCAGGAAATTTGAATATCTACTAACCATGCATAACCGTTAGGACTTTTAAATGAGATTAGTAGTATTCCAAAAATTTAAAAAAAAATGAATTTAAGTATCTTCTAACCACGCATAACCGTGAGGACTTTTAAATGGGATTAGAATCAACTTGTATATTTAATTAATTAATTTTGATATGCGTTCCATACATGCATAACCGTGAGGACTTTTAAATGAGCATGGAAGCACATAATCAAAAATCCAAGTAATTCACCCATGCATAACCGTGAGGACTTTTAAATGAGAGTGAATATTTTGGATATTATTTTTTATTGTTAGAAATATAATAAAAATGAAGCACAAATGATTTCCCGTTTAAACTACCACATATTGACATACTATATTGATTGTTGATGAGTGATGGTCGATAGAAAGATGATAGAAATAGAAATGACCATGGAATAGTTATCAACAAAAAGTTTTTATAACTCTTGTTTAAATTTCTAAAGAAATTTTCTAATTATACTTTCTCAAGTCATAATATATGATTAATATCAACACTCATCTTATTTTCAATCACTATCTATCTTTTTAGATAATTATTAGGGGGTCAGATCAGTTAATCAATTTCAAAAATAGTTATCAAATTTTCTTAAATAACTATTCTGATACAAGGTCAACAAAAATTATTTTCTAGAAGGGGTTTTTAAGAAAAATTTCTGCTAAAATAGAAATTATTTCAAGTGAAAAATATGCAGATATTTTCTTTGAAAAAATGATGCAGCAAATGAATGTCTCGAAAAATAATCACGTTCCACTAGTAATTTTTCTATCAACTATATTACCAGTGTGATCTGCATCTGACTTTAAATTTCATTCAATATTCACTCGTTGGATGTCATAGACCAGATTGTGAAATTTCAACAAACTATCTCAGAGTTATTTTCAACAAACTTGACTTTAAATTGAAGTCGTGTTAACCATCAAACAAATATCATAGTGTCAGATTTAGAAACCGTAAGATCAACAGTCATTAAACCATCATCATTGTTTCAAAAACAATTTCTTGAAGTTTCACCACTAAAGTTTCAACAGTTTCTACAATTTCTAAAAATCCTTTTTTATAGCAAGAGTAATCAGAAATCAATCAACATCAGAATTTGACCAAACAGATTAAATTCAATGATGAAAAACGGTTGGTTAACTTTTAAGCACAAATTATTTAAAGATGATTGGTTAATCAGAATTAACATCATCAATCATTTCACATAACTGGCTGATTTAATTCAGATTATGGTGCAGATTTTCACATTTTATCTATCGTTTGAAAATAAATACAATTACCTGTTTTACCTGTATGATAATCTTTCGTTGTTTGCCCATTGTGAATCTATCACCATTATACTAGGCTAAGGAACGTTGATTTGTCGCCCGTTGTGTGTCTGGAACAGCCAGAATCCAGATAACACTAATGTTGTTCCTTAGCCTGCCACCACACCTACACGATAAAAGATTTTTGTGACCTATTTGTTATAGGTCCACGGTTGTTAGTGGCAGAATAATTTGATGAATATGTTTGAGTAGACCGAAAACTATTAATATATGTTCCTTTTGGCACCCAAACTTGTTTTTTCCTTTTATTCTTGTTCCAATAGACATGAAATTTGTTTGTAGAATTCTTAGGAACCCAAACTTGTAAAATTTTGTGTTCTTGTTCCTATGACTACAATTTTCAACACGATGACCAATTATTTCACATCTAGCAAAGACACTCTTACCTTTTGCATTATCATCAACTTGTGTTTTCCCAAAACCTAGTCCTTTTCTGTTGTTAGCAAAAAGTTGATTTCCCAATAACATGTTGAATGATTTTTCTCCTCTTGAAAAGTTATTCAGAGTTTTCTCAAGACTTTGGACTTTGGTTTTTAGTGTTGTGTTTTCAGTCACAAGTGAGGTGCATCTATTTATAAAATCCTTTCTCCTAGTGTCAATGGTTTCCTTAAGATTCAAGTTTTCTTTTTCAAGATTCTCAAAGCTATTCTTCAGTTTTGATAATTCTGAATCTAAAATTTTACAGTTTTTACAGTCTAGGTTTTGAATATTTTCAAGTTCAGTTTCTAACCTAAAATTTTCATGGGCAAGTTCTCTCCTATCAGATTTCAGTTTTTCAATTTTAGATTCAAGAGCATTAACTGTTTTAGTAAGATCAAGGCACATTAAAACAAGATCTTTATAAGAATAGTCACCTACCTCACTAGATTCCTCTGAGCTTGCTTCTGAATCTGATTTTGCCATAAGACCCAAGTTAGCCTCCTCTGAGCTATCATTCGAAACTTCCTCTCCTTCTTCATCATCCCAAGTTGCTGCAAAGGCCTTCTTCTTCTTTTTCTTTCCTTTGTTGTTTTTGAGAAGTGGACAGTTTTGTTTGAAGTGGCCATGCTTATTGCAGTTATAGCAGGTCAATTCATTATCGGAATTGTCAGAATCTTTTGACCTATTACTATTTGTTTTCTTCTTGCGTGGCCCGAATCTTGACCATTTTCTAAGATTATTGACAGCCATTGCAAGCTCTTCAATTGGATCTTCTTCATCGCTCTCTTCTTTGCTCTTTAAGGCAATCGTCTTCTTCTTTGATTCGGAGTTGTTGCGTTCTTCCTTTGTTTTTAGCTCAAGCTCATATGTCATTAAGTTGCCGATCAACTCCTCCATGCTTAGTTTACTCAGATCTTTCGATTCTTATATTGCCGTGACTTTTGCCTCAAAGTTCATCGGTAAGACTCGTAGCACCTTCCTCACAAGCTCTACCTCAGTGAATACCTTCCCAATCGCTCTAGCATTGTACACCAAAGTTGAAAAGCGTCCAAACATGTCTTTTATGCTCTCACCTTTGTCCATCACAAAGTTCTCGTATTCATTGCTGAATAGGGCTAGACGAGACTCCTTGACTTGAGAAGTTCCTTCATGTGTCACCTCCAAGGTATGCCAAATTTCCTACGCAGTTGTACAATGAGAAATTTTATTAAATTCATTCTTATCAAGAGCACAGATCAAAGCATTCATAGCTTTAGCATTTGTAGTTTTTAATTTCTTATCGTTAGCATCCCACCTATCCTTTGGTTTAGGAATTTCAGTATCTCCAACAGTTATAGTGGGAGGTGTATAGCCAGTTTCAATAATATCCCAAACATCATAATCAACAGAACTAAGATAAATACCCATCCTAACTTTCCAGTAAGCATAATCATTCCCATTAAACATAGGTGGCCTAACAATAGATTGCCCCTCAGAAAAAGCATTATTTGATGAATTCATGACTCTAGAGTTAAAGAAAAATTTACCAGGCTCTGATACCACTTGTAGGATCTAGATTAACCCTAGAGGGGGGGGTGAATAGGGTTATAGCAAATTTTCACGAATTAACTGAATTAAACACAAAAAACAAACTGTAGAGAAGTAAATATGCTAAAAAGTAAATCACACACAAAATTTACCCAGCTTTGGCAAACCCCTGCCTACTGCTGCATTCCCAGATTTCTATTAGAATTAAACAGTCTCCCGCTTACAAACACTCTAACAGACTCGCACACCCTGCTACCGCCTATAGAGTTTTGCAAACTCGCACACCCTGCTCACTGAACTAATCCTAACTAGACAACTTGACACTACCTAAACCCTAGGTGGTGATTTACCAAAGTTTAGACTTTAAAAAACAAAAGTAGAAAAACAAATTAACACAACTCAACACCCTAATTTTAACAGTTGCCTTATTAAACACGACCGGCCCACAACTATTATTACAAGAAAAAGAATACACCCCCTTTTTTCTTTTATCTGATATTGGACCCGATTCCTTCTTTGTTTGAGAAAAATGGTGCCTCGTTCCTTTGTGAAAATTGCGGCCGTTCCTTTTTCTTTTGATTACAATTAGGGCTTTCGTCCTTTGATCCAAATTAGGGTTTTGTGAAGAGCCGACTTTATGTTGATCGATTCGCATGGATAATTCGTGAGTAGCTTTGATCGATCTTTTCCTTGTTGCTCGCTTTGGCTGCTTAAGTGAGTTCGATACTTACTTCGGTAAGGATTTATGCTTTAATGCTCTTTTATTTTCGTACTCGAACTTTCCTATGATTTTGATTGTTGATTTCCCTGTGTTCGAATTGATTCGAGATGAAGATGATTTTGGAGTTGATTTTATTATTTTTGCTCACTGTTTTTGCTTGTTCTTGAATACCTTATTTGCCGATGATGTTAACCATTATAGGAGTCGAATCTCCTTTAATTGCGTTCGTATATTCGTCTGATGATTTGGTTGAATTTATCAACTTATTTTTCTCGGCCACTTGATAATTCATTAGCGATTGAGATTGATTCTGACTTGTTCAATACGAATATATTTTTGTTGCTTGAATTCCACGGCATTGATTTCGACTCCTTGGTCATCATGGTGTTGATTTTCTTTTACTTTGGCCATTACAGTATTTTGACTTCGAACTGCATATTTCTTCTTGCTTCAATTCATAGGCTTCGGCTTTGATCATTTTTGACTTATTTGCATTCTTTTGCTCCTTTGATTACCGCTGCTCTGACCTGACATGTTCATTGTCTCCTGACTTGGTATTCGTTCATAGTTGATTTGAATTTATATTGGCTTTGAGAATTGTCTTTGGTTATGTGATATTCATTCCTGTATACTCACAGTGTTGTATTGCTCGATAAACCCTGGTAGCACTTTCGACCTTGTTCGAACTATTCTTCACTGTCCTGTACATGTTGTTTGATTTTGTTCTTTGGTTGGTCTGACTTTGTTCGTATCACTGCACATGCTTACTTGAGGCTTGCATTGTTTGATGACTGTACTGGTTGGTTGGTTAGTTTCACTTGAGTCTGGTCTCACTTCTTGTCTCTGGTTATTCATGTTTGTTGTCCCATTCTTTTATACTTGTTTCATCACCATATATGTGTTCTTTGAACATTGCATTTGTGTACATATCTGGAGCTCGAGTTCAAGTCTTGTTCATGTCTCGAATTTGTTGTAGTTTGTCTAGTCTAGTAGCTTCATGCATGTTGTACTTGAGTGGCCATTTTGTACTTCTGACTTGAAACTTGATTAACTAGTTGTTCATATGCCAGCGCCATAGACTTTGTTGCTGAGTACTTGCTGTTGGTCTAGTGATGCACTTGCTTTGAGCTACATTTGCATAGCTTGAACTTGAATCTGGTTTGCATTTAGTTGTAGCAGTGCATTATTTATGATATTGATGCTTTGAACTAGTTTGCACCGACCATGTGGTCTTTTGATATTGCACCTGTGTTGAATCCAATTTCTAAAAACTCGGGTTTGACTTTGTGCACGTGTTATGACTCTGTTTGTTTTGCACTTGAGTTGAACCCGATTTTTGGTTTGGGTTTGACCTGTGCTCACCTGTCCCTGTAACATTATCAAGTGTACATTTTGGTGTGCACGGCCTTGTGGCATGTACAGTGATACACTGTGCATGTCACAATGTTCGTGTGTGATGAATTCAAAATCAAATGATGACGAACAACCCAAATAACTGAGGCAAATAATATTTTCAAAATCCACATTTTGTTTTATACTGCAAAAACATTTCCTTTTCAATTTTACTACGTCAATGTATATTTCTACCGATTGCTCAGATGCTGGATTCACATTGGAATGAAGTTGAAGATAAATACGATTGTGAGTGATATGTAGTGAGGAAATGATGTAATTATGAAATCGTAATGTAATTGTATTGTGATCAAAATTGATGTATATAGTGAGAGCTTGAAATTGTACTATCAAAATTGTAATAAATATTTGTTTGAATAAAATATTCGTTTGAATTCAAATTCTGTGTTATTTATTTTATTCAGCAAATATCTATTTAATCTGTGAAAAATAAAATAGTACAATATCAAATACATTTAAATGAATGTATATATGTTTATTATCATCAAACAAAAAGCATATATATGCATATTCCACAATTTGAAGATGTGAAATAACCGAGGAAGAAGAAGAAAGTTCTTAAATAATCTAACCAGCGTTCTGTTCTCCTCTCACAATATTTTTCTTCTCTTTCTATAGTTATTATGTAAAAATTTGAATCACAAGTTTACTTCTTCCCCTTCTCTAGTTTCATATTAACGTAATTCAATTTTCAATATAAAACAAATTAGGGTTCACTTCCAAATAATTTATGTATCGATATCATAATTATCTTAACATGACTGTAATTTAATTCATTAATAGTTCTTCACTTTCTCATATTGTGCAGTGATTGTTTTTCTGCTTGGTGCATTTAGATTGCGGAATTTTATGAAAAATATATCTAAAAACCGCCATAAACCTTAGCTTACTGGATTGATTGGCTTGATTTAAAGGTTAGATCTTTATTTTATTACCTATTTGTCTTATAATTCGAGTTTGAATTTGTTATTGTCCTAAATTAATGAACTTGGTCTCTGATCCAAATTTTCCGACCAAATTCTATTATCTTATTTTTGTTTTGATTAGTAAGCTTTTTAATATGGGTTTTTGTTAGAACCTCTCTTGTTTGATTTTAATGACAACAAACTATACAATTATGTCAAAGAACCTCCAAGCTAACTTGTGGGTATATGAGTATCAAAAAGAGACAAACGAATAAACAAATTGAAGACACAAGTATTCAACATGAAGATACACAGTACGAAAGGAGATAAAAGTATATACATGGTGATATAAGAAGATACAGCGACGAAGCCAAGACGACGATGACAAACAAAGGTATATTAGTCATAAAGTTTTGTGTCTAAAAGTATATGATTGTCAAAATCTCTTCAAAGTCATATATACACATACGTAAATCATAAAAACGACACTTTCATTTTTAAAAACAGAAAAACGTAGATTCAATCGACTAAATGCATAATTTCAGTCAACTAAATCAACAAGATCGACTGAATACATAGTTCCAATCGCCTAAATCCATATCAGTCGACTAAATTCATGTTTTCAATCGACTAAATCTATATAAAAATGAACTGTTTTTTTCTCTTTGAAAACTTAACTTTTCGATTTGAAACCAATCGACTAACTATACATTTTTAGTTGACTGATTTCCTGTAACATCCATATTTTTTGAATTTGCTGAAGGGATCTTCTTTCTTGCAAAGAGTCACTTCCCTCCACGCATAGTTGCAGCATTTCTAATGGTCACTACACTTCATGAAAGCCCGCAACTACTCAACTACTACAAATAGCGATCACATTTTAGAATTTAAAAACAATTCTCCTTGCTTTCAAAGTCACACATTACCTTTTGAATTTGATTCTTGCATTCAAAATCACACATTACTTTTTTTCACGATCACTTGAACATTCAAGTTAAATCTTTGAAGTGATCATCTACTTCCATTTCTTCAAATATAGATGCCATACCATTTATGAAGAAGATTATAGTAAGATTGTACTATAATGACTCATTCATGTTATTCAGAGCACAAGAAGTCAAAACATTTTACTACTCTTTGTAGTCCAAGTCCTGTTGGAGACTTCAAGCATGAAGTCCTATTCCACAGGTTAGGCTGTTTGTAATACCTATTCCTTCGAGTTAAGTGAGGTTTATTGTTTAAATCCAGAAGGAGTCTGGAACTGAATGTTAAGTCCGAACCAGTATAAAAATCTTCGGTGTGATATTTTTTTACTTTCTTTACTTTATGTATTCCACTACATATCTAATACCAATTAGATATATATACTTATTTAAATACAAGTCTCAATTCAGTAGAACAATTCATATTACTCGATTCATAGCGGCTTTCATTTGGTATTAGAGCCTGTGGTTCTAGAGATCGTAACAACATCCTAGAATAAATTGCCATAAAAATCTAAGCATAGCAATAGAAAGAGGAAGAGCAATAAAAAAGAATCAAATGAGCAAACATGAAAATGCTTCATGGCTAAACTTATATCACAATCGGTATGCTTAGATTCTTTATATAAAGATCTTTTGTTAGCACATGATGAGTTATTAAAAGATTGTAAAACTTTGAATAAAGTTAATAGAATTGCATTAGCTAAGTTAGAAGATTGTGATTAAGAAATTTCCACTTTAAAAGAAGAAAATAATTTTTTGGTTAAAAAACTAACTTTTTTGAAAATATGGTAGAACTTGTTTTACAAAAAATATTTCCTACAACAAAAAAGAGCAATTAGAAATTAAAAATAATGACCTTTTGAAGGAAATCAATGTTTTGCAAATAAAGATATATTTTGAAAAATTCTTTAGATATTTCTAGCTCTTTAGTTTTGTCTCCTGAAAAAGTGAATGAAGCTTTAATTAAAAAGAATTTAGAATTATCTAAAGAATACGAGATTTTAAAAGATAATAGTAATATTTTGCAAAAAGAAGTTTGTGATTCTAAAGCAAATTTTGAAAGATTAAATGGAAAAATCATAAATTTTAACAAAGGTAAAGAATCTTATCTTCCTTGGTTACAAATTTGAAATCTCACAATAACAAATGCGGTTTAGGCTATAAACAAGCTAAAAGTAAAATAGTACTAGATATCCATTTGTGTATACTAATTTTAGCGCTAGTACTAGTAACCGAGATTGTCCTAAAGCCACTTACAGTCATAATAGTATTTTTTTTAAATGATAGAATATATTTTTCAAGTACTAAGCTAACGACTAATAGTATTAATAATTGGATTCCTCCTAATAAGATTGATCATGAAAAACAACTTTATATTAGCAACTATTATAAGAAAGTGATTTGTAATGTATTTATAAAGGTTCAACCACACCCAAGTGGCATGGTTTCCTAAAGCTTAGGAAACTATCAGAACCTTGGGTATCACATGCGCTTTAAATGTTATTTTTTATATCGATACCCTAGTTTATAAGTAGTAGTTATTTATTAATGTCCTACTTGCATCACTAACACATAACAGTTTACTATGAAATGCTATAAAAGGTATGATTTTCTACAGCAGTTATTAAAATACTATTGTTTTAATGCTACCAAAATATAGTAAAGTAATTACTATTTAATAAAATTGTTTTGTTATTTTTATTTTTTTATAGGGTACAACCACACCTATTTTGGTAAGATTTTCAACCTATGAGTAACCTTGGGTTTAACGTAGTAAGTGAGTATCAAAAATGATTATTATTTATTGTAGGTACTTAAGAAACGAATGGAAAAGGATAGATTTTGAATTTTAAGGATGTTCCATACATTTAATGAAATTATGCGCTTACAATGATAAGGACTTCAGCAAATTTGGTAAAATCTAACTTATTTTCTCCGTAATTAATATAGGGTTAATATTTTATTTTTAAGGAATACCAAGCTATTTCTGATACTCATATTTTGCACATAGTATAACTTGAATCTTTTTGAAATGTGCACACTTTTATATCGAGATAAAGAGAACATATATTAAAAGAACATATTTCTCAACAATATTTTCTAAGAAAGATATATTTACTTAAATGATTTTTATTTAGATATATCGCAGTTAAGAAGAGATTTAAGTATCTGCTCTATACAAGGTATTTTATAAACTTTACTATTACCTAAAAGACAATATTTTTATATTCCTTCATTCTTTTTTATAATGATAAAAGGGGATAAATACATATGCATGCTAATAGGGGAAGATATTATACTTATGGGAGCTTTAATTATATTATAATATCATTTTATATAGAACAAATATTTCAAAAATTGTATAGTTTTCTTCATCAAAAAGAGGGAGAATATTAGAACCTCTCTTATTGGATTGTGATGACAACAAATATACAATTATGTCAAAGAACCTCTAAGCTAACTTGCAGGTACATGGGTATCAAAAAGAGACAAACAAATAAATAAATTGAAGACACAAGTATTCAACATGAAGATACACGGTACATGGAGATACAAGAAGATACAATGACGAAGCCAAGATGATGATGACAAACAAAGTTATATTAATCATAATGTTTTGTGTCTAAAAGTATATGATTATTAAAATCTCTTCAAAGTGGTATATACACATATGCAAATCATAAAAATAACACTTTCATTTTTAAAAACAGAAAAACATAGATTCATTCGACTAAATGCATAGTTTCACTCGACTAAATACATAGTTTCGGTCACTTAAATCAATATCAGTCGACTAAATTCATGTTTTCAGTTAACTAAATCTGAGCAAAAATGAAAAGTTTTTTCTGTTTGAAAACTCAACCTTTTGACTTTAAACCAGTCGACTAACTATACATTATCAGTCGACAGATTTCCCATAACAGCCATATTTTTAGAATTTTCTGAAGGGATTTTCTTTCTTGCGAAGAGTTGCTCCCCTCCATGGATAGTTGCAGCACTTCTAATGGTCACTACTCTTTATGAAATCTTGCAACTACTCAACTACTATAAATAGCAATCACATTTTAGAATTAAAAAACATTTCTCCTTGCTTTTTATCTCTAATTCGTGTTGAATTTGATTCATGCATTCAAAGTCACACATTATTTTTTTTCACAATCACTTGAATATTCAAGTTAAATCTTTGAAGTGACTATCTACTTCCATTTCTTCAAATATATGCGTTATACAACTTACGAAGAAGATTATAGGAAGATTGTACTATAACGATTCATCCGTGTTATTCAGAACACAAGAAGTCAAAACACTTTACAACTCTTTGTAGTTAGAGTCATGTTGGAGATCTTTAGGCACAAAGTCCTATTCGGTAGCTCGGGCGGTTTGTAATACATATTCCTCCAGGTTAAGTGAGGGTTATTGTTTAATTTCAGTAGAAGTCTGGGACTAGACGTAAGACGAGAAGTCCGAACCAGTATAAAAATCTATGGTGTAATAGTTTTTACTTTCTTTACTTTATTTATTCCGCTGCATATCTACAATTGATAAGATATATATACTATTTTAAATCAATTCTCAATTTAGTAGAACAATTCATATTACTCGATCCATAACGGCTTTTAGTTTCTTCATTTATTTTGTAGGATTTTAATGGATTTATATTGCATTTTGTACCAAAATTCATTTTTATTTGATTTTTGTTTTTGTTGAAGATTATGACTTTGGTCAAAAAGTTCATTTACTTCCATAAAATTAATTATTCTCATTTAGAACTAAATTTATTTCCATCATAAAATAATAGTTTCTCCAATACGTAACTTAGTTTCTTATCTACCTCACTCCCTACATTCATTCTTCATAAATAATCTAACTGACATTGTTTTCTTATTCTTTATACTTTTAGTACAAGAAAAAAATTCCTTGCTTATTTCACATCTTCACTTTCTTCTTTTTCATTTGTTATTCAAGAAAAGAGTCACAAGTCACTGTTTTTGATGTTGTTATAAGAAAAGTCCCTGTAGATATGAATATGTAAATTTAGTCCCTATTTTTTGAAAAACAGAAAACGCAAGGTGTTTTGCATTTTTCTGACAGAAAATGCAAACTAACTTGCAACTTTTTTACTATGAATTTTTTATTTTGAAAATTTTAAAGTTTTGAAATTTTTGAAAAGCGGAAGTTGACATGCGCTTTCTATCAGGAAAGCGCAAGCTAGTTTGCGCTTTTTGATTTTGAAATTTTTGTTGAAATTTTTAAAATTTTCGAAAATTTTGAAAATTTTCAAAAGCGCAAGTTAACTTGCACTTTTTATCAGGAAAGCGCAAGCTAGTTTGCACTTTTTGATTTTGAATTTTTTTTTTGAAAATTTTGAAATTTTCAAAAAGTTTAAATTTTTGAAAAGCGCAAGTTAACTTGCACTTTCTATAAAGAAAGCGCAAGATAGTCTGCACTTTCTAATTTAGAAAAAATAGGGACTTAATTTACATACTCATTATCACAGGGACTTTTCTTACAACAACATAAAAAATAGGGACCTTCGGTGCAAAGCCCCTTTGTTATTTCACATCTTCACTTTCTTCTTCCTCCTCTCACAATTTTTTCCTCTTCTTCGTCGGTTATTTCTGCAAAAAATGCAATCACAACTTTGTTTCTTCCCCTTTTCCAATTTCATACTAACATATCCAATCCTCGATATAAAACAAATTAGAGTTCCTTTCCAAATAATTTATGTATCAATATCATAATTATCTTAACATGACTATTATTTGATTGAAGTCATTAATAATTCTTCACCTTCTCATGTTTTGCAGTGGTTGTTTTTCTGCTTGGTGCATTTAGCTAGGTTTCGGAATTTCATGAAAAGTATATCTAAAAGCCGTCATAAACCTTGGCTTACTGGATCAACTAGCTCGAATTAAAGGTAAGATCTTTATATTAGTACCTATTTTTCTTATAATTCGAGTTTGAATTTGTTGTTGTCCTAAATTAACGACTTCAGTCTCTAATCCAAATATCCTGACCAAATTCTATTTTTATCTTATTATTGGTTTAATTAGTATGCTTTTTAAAATGGATTTCTTCATTTATTTTATAGGATTTTATTGTATTTATATTGCATTTTATTTCTTACATTTTTGTATCAAAATCCATTATCATTTTATTTTTGTTTTTGCTGAAATTATGACATTGGTCTTTCATTTATTTTACGAAGAATTATTATGTTTATTGACATACAGATACAAATAGACCTTAAATTGTTCTACATAATTTGTGAGAAAAAATTTATACCCAAAGTAAAAGAAAATAAAAAAATTATTTCTCATAAAATAGTCTATGGAAAAAATATAAATGCACAAGCAGCATTTTTAAATATCTTCAACAGACAACTTTAAAATTTTATACAAATTTAGTTTTAACTACGTATATTGCAAACTTACTTTTTTATTTAAGTTCTTTTTATAGTCTTAGTCACTTGAACTTACCTCTTGTAAATTTTGGTATTATCCTTCTTAACCAATCTGCATTTTATATATTTTTCTACCATGTTGTTTAATATACTATGAAATGTTCACAAAAACCCACATTAACGCTTTTAATTTTTATGAAAATGGAAATGTTTATTCAAAACTACACATTGAAGATGTATTGTTTATAATGTTTATAATCGAACTATTTTAAAATAGGTTGGATAATATCAAATATTATTACCATTCAATGGTTAAAACAAATTAATTTCTTTTGATTTTGACTATAATTAATTCAAAGTAACTAAAAATCAATTACAACAAATTCTATTTTATTTGTATTTCGATTGAGTGAGAAAATTAGTTACATATTAATTCTCTTTAATACTAATATATTATAGAATTAAACTAGAGTAATTTAATTATTTATAATTATTTCCACAAGTAATTCTTTAAAATTGGTATTTTCACATGTTTTATACAAGTAAATTTTTACGGTGATACATTATTTCACTTTGAATTATGTTAATTTTTGTATTATTTCAGTTATTTCATCTACATGTATGTTTGAAGTAAAAGATAAAAATTATTCGATTGTTCTAAAATTAATGACTTCAGTCTTTAATCCAAATTTCTAACCAAATTTTGTTTTTTTTCTCTTATTTGTTTTAATTAGTATGCATTTTAATATGGTTTTCTTTATTTATTTTGCAGGAGTTTATTGGATTATTAATGCATGAATATCTTAGAATATTCGGTTGTTTTGAAAAATTATTATAGGTAAAGCAGAACTATTTTTTGTTCCTTATATTTCGTATCAAAATCTATTTTCATTTAATTTCTGTTTTTGTTAAAGATTGTGACTTTGGTCTTTCATTTTTCGGTGAATAATTATTGTGTTAACTAACATATAGATACCAATAGACCTTAAGTTGTTCTATATAATTAAATAGAGATAAAATTAGTGTTTTATTTCATTCTTAAACATTAGCATATAAGAAAAATCAAGTTGTCAGAAAAAAAATTATGTCTAAACTAAAAGAAAACATAAAAATATTTTGTCATAAAATAGTCTACGGAAAAAGTATAAATGCAACTTCAATAAACAACTTTAAAATTTTGTGCAAGTTTAGTTCTAACTACGTATATTCCAAACTTACTTTTTTTAATTCTTTTTATAGTCTTAGTCACTTGAACTTACTTTTAAATATCTAAAAGCCGCCATAAACCTTGATTTACTGGATCGAATAGCTCGAATTAAAGGTTAGATCTTTATTTTATTACCTATTTTTCTTATAATTCAAGTTTGAATTTGTTGTTGTCCTAAATTAACGACATCAGTCTCTGATCCAAATTTTCTACCAAATTCTATTTTTCTCTGTTTTTGTTTTAATTAGTATGCTTTTAATATGGTTTTCTCCATTTATTTTTTTAGGAGTTTATTGAATTTATTAATGCATAAACATCTTAGAATATTCAGTTGTTTTGAAAAATAATTATAGGTAAAGTAGAACTATTTTTTGTTCCATGCATTTTGTATCAAAATCCATTTTAATTTAAGTTTTGTTTTTGTTGAAGATTATGACTTTGGTCTTTCATTTATTTTATGAAGAATTATTGTGTTTATTAACATATAGATACCAATAGACCTTAAGTTGTTCTATATAATTATATAGAAGTAAAGTTAATTTTTTTTCATTCTCAAACATAAGTATATAAAAGAAATTCAAGTTGCGAGGAAAAATTTATACCTAAAAAATAAAAGAAACATAACAAATAATTTGTTATAAAATAGTCTAGAGTAACAACATAAATGCACAAGCAGCATTTTTAAATATCTTCAATATGCAACTTTAAAATTTTGTACAGGTTTAGTTTTAACTACGTATATTGCAAACTTACTTTTTCTTAAAATTCCTTTCGTATTCTTAGTCACTTGAACTTACTTTTGTAAATTTTGGTATTATTCTTCTTAACCAATTTGCATTTATATATTTTTCTACTATGCTATTTAATATACTATGAAACGTTCACAAAAACTCACATTTATGGTTTCCACTAAATTATTAGTGATATTACAAAATGATAAGGAATTATTTATGATTTTTTAAGAAGTTTTTTTTTTAAATTTATAATGTTTTTAATTTTTATGGAAATGGAAATGTTCATTCATAACTAGGCATGTCCATGGTACAGGTTTTGGCCCGAACTCATCCTATAAATGTAGGTATGGATTTTGACTTCAACTATTCAGGCCCAACCAGCCCCAACCCGATTACTATTAGGGTCGGGTACGGTTTAGTCAAAACCTGGTCCGATTTGGGTTCAACCCGATTATTAGTTTTCGTAGTTTCTAAACATGAGTGTGTGTGTTATTTTTTACCATTTTGTTTATTTGCATGTAGAATTTTTTGAATGCTATTATTGGAAACTTGGCTAGATCACCACCCAGTCTGTATGTTAACAATTATTTGTCTATAATTTATATAAAAATTGCAAGTTTAAGGTATGGTTTTAATATAAATATTGTGAGTTAGGTATACGGGTATTGCCCGACGGGCCTGAAAAGCCAGACGGGTCTGGCTCGGTATTGGTTTGAAATGCCTAGCAAACTCGGACCAGGCTTAGGTTTTCATTATTTTAACCAAGCTCGAGTCCAGTTTTTCAAATACCCGGACTGAACCCGGTGCGTTGACAAATATATTCATAACCATACGTTAAAGATGTAATTATTTATAACATTTATGATTGAACTATTTTATAATAGGTCAAATAACATCAAATATTATTATCATTCAATTGTTAAAAAAATTAATTTCTTTTGATTTTGACCAAATTGAATCCAATGTAATTAAAAAATCAATTACAATAAATTCTATTTTATTTGCAATCCAATTTAGTGAGAAAATTAGTTACATATTAATTCTCTTTAATACTAATATATTATAGAATTAAACTATAATAATCTAATCCTTTATAATTATTTCCACTAGTAATTTCTAAAAATTGGTATTTTCATATGTATTTACAAGTAAATTTTTACGGTGATACATTATTTTGCTTCTTTTCTATTGTTTCGGTTATTATGTTTACATGTATGTTTGAAAAGAAAAAAATTATTCGATTGTTCCAAAAATAAGCCAACACAAGTGTGACGACCCTGAATTTTTGAGCATTTGAAATGGAATTATTTAATTGATTTTAAATATTCAAGAGTGAATTTCTAACTCGAATTTCAAATATCAATATTTGTTGGATAATTTAATTCTTAAATTAAACAATTAAAAAATTGGGTAAAATATTGAATGTGGGGTTTTAAGCTAGTTAAAAATAATTTAAAGGCTTATAAAATTCATATTAATAATACTGAAGGTGATAGAACTTTTAAAATTAAATTTAAAAGTGTTTTGTTCAGTTTTGAAATTATATTGTTTAAATTGAATTTAAAAATAGCCTTCCGAGGCATGGTCTCGAAATTCGACGAAACTAGTTCCATTGGATCCGTAATAGTGTATTATTATCGGATTTCAAATTTCGTAGTGTTTGGAGTTATCGTGTGATCGTACGGTTGATAAACGCGCTGAAATCTATATCGAAAATTCAATATAATAACTGGGTCCAAAAAGCTATCTTTTCCATACGATCGAATTAGGACTCGAAACCTTTTCCATTGCATTCGAAATAGGGGTACAACATTATGAACGCCTAGCGGCACGCCTCGATAGGAGGTCGAGATTTTTGGCTTCGTTTTCGAGTCGATTCGAATTTAAATTTAATAAAATTAATACATTGTTTAACCAATCAAATTAATTTCACGTCAATGCGTTTTGCCTTCACCTCACAGTTACTGTAGCCCATCTGCTACATGCAGCCATCTCATCGTGTCCTCTCTCTTCTTTTATATTAACAGCCGAGCGTTTCAAAAGTTTCAAAAATAAAAATATAAACAGAAAATGGCTGAGAAAATTTCCCTTCTCTTTCAAACGAAAGCTTGCCGGTGAAGTTCGTTCTTTCTCCTCAGTTCATTTTCTCGTATTGGATTCGAAATCAAAGGAAAACATATAAACGTGAGCCCCTTCCTTTTTTCGATCCTCCTCTTTTTCACGAAATCATTCCCAAATCAAAATAGGAATGGTGGCCTTTCTTCTTATTCAAATCCAATCGAAGCCTGCTCGGTTTCAAGAGGAACAAGCGGCAAGTTCTATTCGTTCGAACAAAAAAGGGGGGTCGACGTCTGAGGCGCATGGTGTTAGGTCATGTAGCGAGGGGGAGCTTCGATCTGCGGCATCTCGTTTGGTCGATGGGAAGAGCCGCTTCGAGAGTGAGGATCGAGTCGACGCTTTGTGTTGTGGTGGTCGCTTGTGAAGGTCGACCAGGGAAAGCAGGCATCATCAGCATGTGGGGGTTGAGATTTCTCGATGTTGGTCACGCGCATGGAAGGGTAGGTCGCGAGGATGCTGTCGTGGCTGGAAACTCGTCGGTTGGAGTTTTTGGGTGGATCAGTCTCGAGATCGGTTGCTGGTAATTCCTGTTTTTATCTGAGCATATAAAATTTTGTGGAAAATATAAGTTGTTAACTCATTGATATTTTAACTTGTTCATAAAAAATATATATAAATAGTTTATAAAAATATATGTAGTTCAAAAGAAAATAAATATACATATCCGTTTTCACTTCCTGGTTAATTTTAGAAATATGTATTTAGGGTGATTAATTTATTTAATAAACTTATTTGGCCATTTAAATTACTGAAAATAGTTTATTTAAAGGAAAATTAGTCTAAAATCAACTTATTAGTTTAAAATCAACTTATTAGTTTAAAATCAACTTATTAGTTTAAAACCAAATTATTAGGTTAAACTAAATAAATGAATAGTAATTAGTTATTCGATTAGTTTAAATATTAATAAATCATATAATGCTTGGACAAGGTCTAAAATCGTGAAGGAAATAACCAGTGTGGATCGGATTGCAAATTAAAGGGGGAAAAGGTGAGTTAATCTCACTCATCTGGGTTGTTATTTAAATTTAAATGGTTAAATTTAAATATTTAGTTTAATGATTGAATTGATTGGATGTGGTATATTATATATAGTATATATATATATTGGAGTGATTGATTTCCCGCATTATATAGCGGATGAGACCCTATGCGCCGCATAATAGCGGATGATATTTTATTAATCCCATATACCGCGATATTCCACCTCGAAGTGGAATTGGTATTGTGCTAACATCTGTGGATGCAGGGAAACAGGTTGGAGGGATCCAACTGGATTCCTCAAAATTATTTAGATTGTTCTAATAATTCTGTGATATGATTATTTGGTATTCTGTGATGAATTTTATTAGTAATTGGAAATAATGGATGCTATGTTTGATTGAATATATTTGGGTATACTATGTTACGAAAATATATAGATTGGATTTTTGAAAGGAAATAAAAGAGAAAATTTTAAGTAAATAATTATAGAAATTTGGATAAATTAAAGAATGAATTGAGAAAGGATAAAAGTGATATTTAAATTCTAGTAAATAAATTCCGGGTATGGAAAGGAGATTTTGAATAAAAGGGGGAAAATAATAAATTTTCAAAACTCAAGTGATATTTTTTTTAAAGGAATGAAAGATTTATTTTTGAACTCAGAGTTAAAATGGTTTAAAAAGAAATAAAAGAAAATCTTGGAATAAATGTGGAAATTTGTATTATTAGTTAAAATAAGATTTTAAATCATCACAAGGAAGTCAAACCTGAAATTTATAAGTTTTGAAATAAAATTGGATAAGTAAAGAATTTATTTTAAAATGGAGTAAATTTTGGAAATCAATTTGGAAATTGATTAAGGGTTTGAAAACTGGGACTTTAAAAGGAAGTTGAGACCATGAAATTTATAAACTGGGTTTATAAAAGTGAAGTAATATATCAGTGGATATTTGGAAGGATAAATTCAAGGTGGGAATTTATAAAAGGAATGGGTAAATTTGATTAAAAATAAATAGTGATTTATTTTTAAAGGTGTGAAAGAGAAGTATATTTCCCTGGATAGCCAAGTACGTTTTCAAAGCAAATTCTTAAGTATAAGTTAAAGTTTCAAAGTTGTTTTAAAGTATGCTTTAGAAAATCTATTATTTTTAAATGTTTAAATGCTAAAGTAAGTATTTTTCAAATTTATTTTAGTAGTAATTATTTAAAGGTTAATTGGTATTATGTTTGAAAAAGATAAAAATTTAGTTTTTTATTTTATAAAGTAGCTTTATTTTAAATATTCTTACAGTGTATATTTTTTTAAAATAAAGTATTAAAGTAGTTTTAAATCTAAATGTTTAAAAGTATATTCTATAATTAAGTGTTTTAAATGATTTTAAAGTCTAAGTATTTGTACTTGGTGATTTCAGTGGAAATAGAAAATATTGGGAAATTTATTCCATGAGAGAAAGATGGTTTGAAACTGTTTTCAAAGGGTTGAAAAGTGGAAATATCATGCGAAGGTATTTTGAGGTTAATAAATAATTTGGGAGAAATTATTTAAAGGTCTGATGGTTGTTTGTGAATGTTATTTGATAGTTAAATAACCGACTATCAATATTGGCCAATGCGCTGATCGTTTCGAAGAGACCGGGATCGGGATTTATTTCTCGAAAACCACTTCGATCCGGTTTGTACATTTTCGTGGGGAAACGAGTTTGGGATCGAAGATGGAGCAGTTAAGTGCAAGGGCTAATCGCTACTAATCCTGAGGGTGATTCCAAAATGGATGTAGTAGGAGTAGTACCTTCGGTTCCGTTCGAACCCGGGACGGACTTGTATGGATGAATGCTTTCAAAACATCGTCAGGAGGACGGTGAGCATTCTAAGTGAAATGTTCTATTAAGATAACGCTTAGCCTTGAGCCTCATCAACCGGGAATGACTGAAAATCAGGGGTTATGCAGCAAGGCTAAGTGGGTAGTATCCATTAGGGTGAGGTCATCCCTGTCTAGATGTCCCTTTTTTGGCTTAGTGGTGCGGTTGCTGATCCTAACCATGGGGTGATCTTACTCGGGATTATCCAGTAAGGGGTAGTTCCGGTCTTGTGTTGCAGGGGATCGGGCGTGGTCCTCGGTACATTGATCTAGACCAGGTACTGTGACAAGTGGTACCCTAATGCCTAGTCATTGGTTGGAAATCCATTCTCCCTACGTGCCTTTTACGGTTTTTGTTTGTAGAACCCACTTTGTGGCTAGTATGCTGGAATTTAATCATGTAACAATTTCAGCTATTTGAATAAGTATTTGTATATAGACACTATTATAATATCAGACGGATTTGATAAAAAGTGTTTTGGCTATCGTAAGGTAAAAACCCGACATGTTTATTTGTGGCGTGGTCTTACGAGATGCTTTTGATTTCAAAGGGTTTGGAAAACTTTAATAATCCAATTGAGTGTGTTTTCTCACGCTGGTTTTCCAGACTGACTCGGGTGTTATTTTATTATAATGCTCGGGTCAGACCGAGTATTACAGATACATGATAGGATGCCGTGGAGCTCAGGAGACGAGCTGGTTGGCGAGACGTATCACCCGTATTTGTTGTATTCCGCTGTGTATCATAAGTGGTATAGTCATCTTATGAGGACAAGTTATTATAACCGTCCTGAATTGTGATGTTGATTGTATTGTACTCTGATGTTGTATTCTGATGATGTATGTATAAACAGATATAGTATCTTTCTGTAAAGATCAGTTATTATCTATTATATTTTATTCCGCTGCGATGTGAGATTCTGATGTGTTGTTTTCTTTTCTCCTACCTCCTTCTTCTTTAACCCTGATGGTTCGATTTTTCGGGCATAGAAAAATCAAGTCGTTACAATAAGGTTTTTTTCTATGTGCATTTACTATGTTATGCTATGCTATATATATTAGAAAATATTACATGTTAAGCTATAATAATATTTTTTTAATTTTGATTGCATTAAATAGGGGCAAAATTATGATTGACTCTTTATTTCACATGTTTTTCTTTGTAACATTCTTATTTCCATCAACAATACCATGTATAATCATAATTTTTCTATAATATTAACTTTTTGTTTCTACTTAATTACATATTCTCAAAATGTATCTTTATTAATTCATGTTGTGTTGTTCCTATTCATATTATTTGCACATTTTCTAACAAACTAGTATTATGTTCAAGTGGTTGGAATCGTTATAGTTGGAAGATACAATAGTTCACAAGTCAATTTTCTTTCGGAAGCTAATATACTAAATGATTTATTAATGAATGATAAATTAGCCATAAAAGTTAGTAAGTCAAGTTATGGAACTATTAATTCTCATTTATTATTTCAATTTAAAAAATAATAATGTTATGTTTGGTTTTTTACGCTTTTAGTTTTTAACCCTAAATGCTTAGCTTAGAAAAATAGACTGTATTTATCAATTCAGTAAAGTGTGAGTGTAATTTAGTCGATCTGAAAATCTAATAACATGTTTATTATTTAGTTGTTAATATTTAAAATGAATGCTTATATATTTTCTATTCTTCAGTGTTCAGTAATTTAATTGTAATCGAATGGATGTGTCCATTAGTGATAATTAATTCATTCAGTTAGCATCAGAGAGAATTATTTTGACAACTAATGTGAAATTAATCCTCTAAATAAAAATTGAATCAAAACAAAATGAAATATATTAGAATACAAGTAATAATTTTGATTTGATTAAACCATAACATAGTAATGAATTTATCTTAATTAGTTCAACTTTCTATTGCATATATATATATATTTCTATATATACTTTATATTTGTAACAATAAATATATTAAATTTTATAATTTTATATTTGTGAAATCATTGTAAATGATTTTATAATCTACAAACTAGGATGAGTTTTATATAATTATCTATTTCCTTTTATTACCAGAATGAATTTAATACAACATTTATAAACTTAAATTGTTGAAAACATCAATTATCTATAATTTCAGCTTTAAGAATAATGTTAGTTTTGATTTTTTTAATGCTTTAAGCTTTTAAAACTCTTACTTCCAACTTTAGTCAATTTTAAAACTATGGAAAGTAAACTTGGGTTTTTTATTAAAAAATGTATAAATATTAGAGAAGTTATGTATTGGTTCATTTAAATTTACACGTTCGTTATTTGGGATGAATGCGATTATTGATATTATTAGTGATTTCAGCTAAGTTTCAATGTGATGTAAATTTTCATATTTTTTTTCCATTCTTAATATCCAGTTAATTATATATAATTGAATTCCCAAATTAGAAACAATTAATTCATTTAACTAGCATTAAGGAGAGCTTATTCTATAATCAATGTGTAACCAATTCTTTAACTTAATTTGAAATCAAATATATCATAATTCTTATTGTAGATTATTCTACATTAGTTTAAATTAGAAAATATCTTTAACATAATTCACTTTTACTCTCAGTTCCATATGAAACTAACTACAAATTCATTCTACGATGCATTTGTTCACATATTAATATATTAGAATCATGTAGGTGGTGTGCTATTTTTGAATACTTTAATCATCGTTGTTTTTATTAGTTGTTCACAAATTGTTATTTTTTCGTGTCATGGATGCTACTTTCTCAAAATGCACCAATGTCGAATTAATGATACCTCCTTTTCCAAACTACTTTTAAACTATCAGAAAATATGCTTAATTCAAAACTTTAATTTTTATAATTTTTTTACAGAATATACAAGTTGATAGTTGCTATTATAGAAGGGTGACCACTTAAAATTTTATGTTACAAAATTGAGCATAAATATGAATCTCGGTAGAACTATTATCTTAATGGTTGAATACTAAATATAGTTGGTCGTATATAATGTATGTATGAAATGTTCTTTCATTTTTCTTTTAATATTTTGGTTCATGTATTGTATGTGCACATACATGTCTTATGATATACAATAAAATAAATTTTTACACATGTTCACTCACACATGTAAACAAATGTACTTACATAGTATTGATAATGTTTATAAATTAATCAACTTCAAATAGGAAAGATCATATCAAATAATACTACGGTGTAACTGATAAAAAGGAATTGATTGCTATAGGCTCCATTTGATTTGAACTTAAATAAATAAGAGAATTAGTTGAAATTGATTATCTTTAATTGAAATTAAATTTGATGAAAGAATTGGATACATAATAATCCTCTTTAATGCTAATAAATTAGAGAGTTAATTTTTAATCAACTATTTCCTTTTATGTAACTCTTTATGTAGAAATATTTCACAAGCATTTTAAGTTTTAGCTCCATGAGGAAAAATGTAATATTTATTGTTCTATAACTTTAAATAAATATTTCTTTACTATTTTTCATTATTTTAGCAGCAAACTAATATAAGATTATATTTGAAAGTTGACATTCTATATTCTATATGTTATGGGACATGATTATATGTTTCACCTTACATGAATAACAATTTGATTTGGTTATAAGTACAAATTATGTCGATATTTTGATGTACAAATGAATAACGCCGAAAGCATCAGTATCAATATTGGATTAATACTCCAAAAAATATCAAAGTTGATTTCTGGCTGGATTTCCAATGAAAACTTATAGTCAATGTTTGCAGTCACGAACAATAAAAGGATAAGGTGAAAATGAGAAATTATTGAATTAAAAAATCAAAATTAAATAAAAAACATGTTTTGAATGTTAAGTTAGGTATTAAATGATATTAGTTTGATGAATAATAAGAGATATGATAGGTGATTTTATTGAGTAAATTATTACAAAGAATTTTATGGAAAATAATGAAAGTATTTAAGGCCCATAATTCAAATGCAAGTTTTGTCTATGATTTTTGTGAAGAAATGTATCTTAGCCTATTTCTTTAACTAAACCATGGTTTCTACAGATTTTATTTCATAATAAAAAAGTTCACTTTGTATATTTCTTGCATTTAAAAAAAATCATTATTTTAACTGCATAACACTCCTACTTTCGTTTCAATATTTACTGCTTCTGTGCATATGTAGGTGCTTATTTTATAAAATACTTTGTTCTATATTATAATGTATGCGACTACAATAACTTTTTCAAATAATAATAATGTTTTTCCATAGTTCATTTCATTGATTGTGTCTGCTTACACCGTTTTCTTTAATTTGTAATTATCTTTAATGAAATTTGTATATTATTGTAAGTGTTTTCCAAGCTACTGCGCTATTTCTCTAATTTAGTTATTATTATGTATGCCAAAATTTGTAATGCTGCAAATCTTGGAATTTTGTTTCTTTGAAACAAATTTGGAACATTATTTCACTTAGAGCATAATTTCTCCATTTTGGATTTAAAATGCTATCAACGTAGCGAATTATGTACATATTGAAATTTATGAGCTAAACATTGTATAACCCTATATCGAACTTATGTAGCATAGACTTGAAAATTAATAACATGCATAGTATGCAATGCCTGCAAAGTTAAGAAAATAGAAAGTTGATGTTAACATATATTGTATAAAGTCATTGTGGTCCAAAAAATTTAGCTATACTTTGCGTGTTTGAGATTACTTAAATATATTTATCATCAAATGTTCGATAGTAGCATTTAAGAAAAAACTAATTTGAAAAAAAATCTACAATTCATGAACATACACCATCAAATAAATTATGCGGTGAACTTTGTGTGCGTAGCACGGGTTTGCACTAGTAACTTCTTAGTGAGTAATTATACTCATTATTTAATTATGGTTTGCATAGAATATTATATCACTTGGTTTATTTGTAATGAGTATCAATGACTTTGGTTCCTCTGGAGTTTATTTATGTGAGAAACTTGGTATAAATTCTTATCATCATAAGTATAAGTGTAAGAATAGTGTAGTATGAATGATCTACTCTAAAAAATAGTGGTTTGTATTGCAGTTATCACTAGAAATGCCATGTAGTTTTATTTATATGGCAATAACTTTTCACCATTTTTTCACATTTTTTTCAGCACATTCAAAATGATATTATAACATTAACATATATTGATATATACATAGATTTAATTTCTATAAATATAGAATTAAAATAAGATATTTTAGTATTGACACTTAAAAAACTTTTTTCTGTGTGTTCAACCAAATTATTTATAAATATGATTTAGTCAAATTATTTAAAACATGGTTTACATATAAAATATGGTCAATGATAAAATATGAAATTTAAATTTATTGATCCTTTTTTAAGATAATTTAAAATTTAGATAAATGATATATTTTTGACCTAAATAAAACTAATAATATAGTATATAAATTTTCATATATTCATAGATGAATCTCATCTAAATATTTGAATCCAATATTTGAAAGTTCAAATCTCATCCTAATGCAATCCCTAGATATTAACAGTCCATCGTTAACACATCACACATTTCTTTACAAAATACAATCTATTCATTTGTAATTTCTATATAGGAATAAAACTACAGCACAGGAAATAAGATTTGAGGGATAAGAAGCAAATGGTTATGATGTTAAGTGGAAAAGGAAATCACGAATTCACTTTATGACTTATTTTTATATGTTCAAGTCAACGGAATTCTAGTTCCTCTTAGGTTTTCAAGATAGTGTGGTAAAGCTATGTGACTATTATAATCATCGTGAATGCAAGGTGTTCGTTAATATCATGTATGACGTTTAAGCTTAATCACATATCGTCGTTGTAACTTTTAGTTATATTTGTTTTATTTCATTTTGTAAGATTTAAAAATTTAGAAGCAGGCCACTAGCATCAAAGTTCTCGCAATAGGTGAGCCAATTATATCATTTGATCAATTTTGTTAAGATATTTTTTTATAATAGCAGGATATGTTAAAGTTATTATTCATGCATATTGAGGTAGTTGCTGTAACGGAGGAATTAGATCGCATTCCATTTCATTATTGATTAGAGATTGGCCCAATGGATAGAATTGTTGCAAGAATTCCATGGTTACTTAACCTTAAAATGTCACATTTTTATAGTGTTAGATAATGTTTATTCTGCTGGCATAATTTGCATACTTGGAGAAAAAATGATTCACTCACATCATTAAGATAGCATGGTTATGATATTAATACCGCTCTGTGAAGCTTATCGGTGAATCCTGTTTTATTTTTGTTATAATAGTGATATCGATTATTTAAATGCATTTAGGTTATCTCAAAGTAAATTAAAGAATGAGTTTAGTACTCATATCATTATAGCATTATGTAAGTCTACAAATATCCATAGAATTTGAAACAAGTCACACAACTTTTGTTTATGCTTTTATTTCAAGCTTATGAGTGTAACTGCACAGTTGAATTTTTTCTTTTAGTATTTACACAAAAACCGAAATGATGCTCTAAAATATGGTAACGAGTTTTGTGGGTATTTGTCCATACTATTTCACAGTAAAACTAGTTAGCTCTTATATTTATTTGTGTCAAGTACCATATATGCAAAATAAATAAATTTTCTTACATTTTTCTTTGTATACATCCAACGGACGTGCCTAATATACTGGTTTATATCATATATAGTTTATATAATATTTGCTATATATATAATTGATATTAATTCATATACTTATTTATTATATATATTACAAAACTTATTATATAATATAATTCATATATAATTTTGTACTATTTTAATACATATACTTTTATGATACATTTAGTTAATAAAATTATCAAGATAGTAAGTTTTTATGATTTACACACACACAAAGATATTACACACACATATTGTTTATGTAAGATTGTTATATATATATATAGTTTATATTAATTCATATACTTATTTATTATATATATCATATAATAATTCATATACAGTTATGTACTATTTTCATACATATAATTCTACGATACATTTGCTAAATAAGTTTATTGAGATAACAACTTTTTATGATTTATAAATACATACATGCATACAAATATATATGGTTTATATAATGTTTGTTATATATAAAATTTATATGTATATGCATGCACGCGCATACATACATACATACATACATACATACATACATACATACATACATACATACATACATACATATATACATAGCTCATTTCTACAATATGTTTATATGTTATGGTTTAATAAGTTCATCAAGATATTATAATTATTATTACTTATGTCAATTCGTACATAATTTACATAGTATAAATCATACATAATATAAATAATATGCATAAGTTATATAATTACATGTGTATAATTTACAAATATATAATTTATATAGTATATATTGTCATAAGTAAACTTAGTTAATTTTCATAAACTTAGTTCATGTTAGCTATTTTTTATAAACTTAGTTGGTTAAAGTCGAGAAAAATGACTAATTAAAAAGGAAAAAAACAAGAAAAATAGTTTACCTCCATGCCCAAAAAACAACAAATGGAATTTCAACCAAGTCTTTGGAATTTCTTTCTGGCAAGATTGCCCTTTTTATGCCATACCTATGTGCTGCAAGAACCTGAAATAATACACAATACAATAAGATATCTTTCGTCTTGTCATTTAGGCCAAATGCCCAACTAAGGATTGAACTTAAAATTTGCAAATTGCACACAGTAATTAGGAACATATAAATACATTCAATTTAAGTAAAAAGGATTACAATACCTTATCATTGATACCACCAACAAGTAAACAAGTCCCTTAAGAGTCATTTCATCAGTCATTGCAGTTACTAAGGTCGCCCCAATAGATGGGTCATCCTTTAACACAACACCTGTTGGAAAATGAATATGAACAACTCTACTTTTAAGTAAAATTTGTATCACCATTGGCCAGCAAATTAAGATCAGCTGCCTTTGGTCTGCTTTGACAATATGGAATATCATTTCAACAACTGATGTATGTGGCACTTTCGGATAAATCATATTGTTGAGGCAGTTATAAACATTTTTTTGCTACTTGAACCACTTCAAAGAGAATCTGTTTAATCAAACATGCACTCTTGTGTTATATCTGGTGTGCATTAGTACATGTCATAACATGAATTTTATGTTATGCACATGCACATCCAAACTTATCCAACATGACACTCTGTTATTACTAATAAATATACACATACAGTAATATCATGGGTATAAGGAATGGTAGGGAACATACCCAAGTAAGAGTTATTTGTACAGACTCCTTGATGACATCACCAAGTTGTCCAGTAAGATGTAGTTCACCCTCTCCTGCCATTGATGAGGCTCCAACAACTCAACCAAAAGATGTCCAAACAAGTCCAATAGATATATGCCTGGCATAGCTACACGCTCAGTGGTTTCTCTATCATTAAATTTCGAAAGCTACCAAATATACCAATATATGTAAGGTCATAAGTTTCCCACTAACAGTTAAAATTTAAAGTTCTATGCAACCTTTATCCCATATTAAAACTTCTTTTGGGGCCTGAACGATCAGCGAAGGGTTATTTAAATTTCAATCTAATGATCAGTGATAATTTATTTCACATCCTTCTGTGGAGTCATTAAGATTGTCCATAGGAGTAAAAAGTAATGTTGCCATAAGATTTGGTGCAAAGCACATAAATGGAATGCAGGCATATAAGTTTTATATATATATATATATATGCATAGGTATAAGAGATCATGAGTGTGGATTGTAGAATAATGGATCTTAAGACTAATTTAAGACTAGAGGGAGGAGAGGGGATGAATAGTATTTTATAACTTATGTAATTTTTTTTAAATTCTTTCAAGATTAATATCAAATCATAGATAGCAACACACATTTACACTAAAAATGTCATAGATGCAACCATAGATAAATATAAAAGCAATAAAGTAAATTAAGAGAGAAGATACAAAGAATTTTATACTGGTTTAGATTAACCAATCCTACATCCAGTCTCGTACAATTGCTTGTACAAATTCTTTTTAATTGCCAACTTTAAACTAGGTAGAAGGCAAACGAGAGTACAACCTCGATTTCAAGGCTACGAGATACACCTTCCTGTATCACGAATTTGAGGCAAACTCTCTTGATTTGATCGGACAACAAGATCACCCACTAGATTTACCGGGCTACTAAGCACACCCACTTGATTTGAAGGGGCTACAAGCACATCCACACAAACAAGAGTGGAGTTGATGATTTTCCAAAAACAAATAGTTGTACTTTTGATACAATGGATCTTATAGCCACTTCGATGGCACTTTGATCTTTGAAATGAGAGAGATGCTTATAAAACAGTAAGTAATAGCGAATCAAAATAATGGAGCATGAATTGATTCTATATGATTTTGAAGAGTGTAGAGTATATTTTTCAAGAGAATTTTCAAGAGAGTAAGGAATGAGAAAAAGGTAAGTTGTTAATTCATTAAAAATTCGTTGGCACTCTCCATTATATAGTGAATGAACAAATGGATCCATTCATGAAGGGCTGTGTCCAAAAGACACCTCCATTCAAATTTTTAAAAGCAAAATAACGGTCTATATGTCGACATATGAAAATATGTATGTCGACATTTGCTAGTGAAATTTGAAAATGTTTTTATTTTAAATTGTTTCAAAAATCATATAGTTTGTAAAATAATTTGAACATAGTTTTTAAATATTTTGAACTCTTAAAAAAACTATTATAAAATATTCAAAAATATATTTTGAAATTAAAATAATTTTGTTTAAAATACCAAAGATCGAAAATTGGAGATAAAGATCAGAAATTATTATCAATTAACAATTTATTCTAATGACTTTAAACAATAAATTATAATCTTAAGCTCTTTATATGTTTGTCTTTGAACTCATGAGTCTTCAAATCTTTGAGTCTTTATATTGTACAGTTTTTAATTTAGCACCTGTGTATGATACCTATATCTTATATGGTTATTGTCATCAAAATCAATAATTAAGGTATTAACAATATCCCTCTTTTTGATGATGACAACCATCAAATATTCATGTATATAACTCCCCCTGAGTTATATAACTCTTCCTAAATATATGCATGTGCATATTTTATATTTTTCTCCACCTTTGTCATCAACAAAAAGGGGTGAATAAATCGTCCGCAAGTAGTGGCGTAGTGGTTGAGACACTTGCCTCCTATTAACGAGGTCGCGAGTTCGATACCCGTCTGCCCTACTCCCCTCAAGGCACGGAGGTTGATTTCCATAAAACCAATAACTCGGTTGGGAACATTATACCTCTGTGCTGGGGCTGGCTTAAATCCCTCCTAGGGTTGGCGGACTCACTAGGTAGGGGCTCTTCCCCTCGGGTTGAGTTATTAGAAAAAAAAATAAGGGCATTAAATGTGACTTATTAAGATGCAATATGTGAGGAATAAATGAAGAAATTACTGGATATTTAATATGATATAAGCATGGTGTAACGACCCGTATTTTTACGGATCGAAACATCGTAAAACAGTTGTCATTGGGTCGTATAGAAGATAAGCCATGTGTAGCTTAGGTCGTCTGGAAGATAAGTCGTGTGGTGGCTTAGGTCGAGTGAATGACTTAAGAGTTAACGACCTAGTAGTTAGCGTATTGGTTTAGGTCGTATTGGTTTAGGTCATACTGGTTTAGGTCGTATGCTAGTTTGGGACGACCTATAGGATTTGACCGACCTAAGGAATAGGCGACTTAAGGAAGTTGGCGACCTAAGAGTTAGCGGTATAAGAAACTGAGCGAGTTAGCGACTTAAGGAGTATAGGTCGGCAACGACCTAAGGAAGGAGCAGTTAGGTCGTCCAGACGACTTAGGGGATTAGGTCGTAAGACCCTGTGTGTAGTTGAGTCGTTAAGGTCGTTATGTCGTATCCCAGTTAGGTCGTTAGGTCGCGTAAGGACCTAGGCTGTTAGGTCGCGTGTGTGTTAGGTCGCATACGTACTAAGTTGTATCTCGTTGGGTCCTTAGGTCGTGCCTAAGTGTTAGGTCGCGCGTACGTTAAGTCGCGTTTCAGTTAAGTCGTAGGTCGTGACATTTTTAGGTCGTGACATAGTTAGGTCGTGGCTTATGTTAAGTCATTAGGTCGGCACTGTTGCTAAGCCGCTTGAGTGTGTTAGGTCGTAGGTTGCGCGCATATGTTAGGTCGCATATGTGGTAGGTCGCGCGCATGTGTTAGGTCGTAGTGTTTTTAGGTCGTAGGTCGTGGATAGTTAGGTCGTGGACGACCTAAAGGGGAAGCGAACGACCTAAGGGAAATCAGCCTATAAATAGGCGGGTTCTTCTTCATTTTTGGGATCCGGATTTTGAAGCGACGAAGTGCTGCCATTTTGAGAGCTCGAGTTCTACATTTCTTCACTTCTTTTCTCCACTATAATCTTGTGATTCCTTCCATCCAAATCGAAGATCAAATCGAAGATCCAAGAGCATAGATTGAAGATCTTCATCCATCAAAGAGAGATTTCATCGTTTGAAGCGGAGTTGTGTTAGATCGAGTTAGATTCTTCGCTGTCCAAATCTGAAGTGTATTGCTTTTGAGGTGTTTAGGTGATTTGGTGAGTGGTGATTATCTCTCACACGGATCCAAAGGAGTATATCGGATTATTGGATTGATTTGGTGTTAAAATAGTGATTTCCATGCATTTTCATAAACTTAAGTGTAGATCTATTGTTCATGATGATTTGACATCCATTTTACTATATGTTAACCTATGCAAGTTCATTCATCAAGTTATAAAGATATTGCTCGTGATTCATGCTTGTTAGATTTAGTCTCTTTAATTACAAGATTGCCATTATTGTTAAAATTGTTTATTTGATCATGTTTGAATGCTTGATTACTTGGATTAATGTTTGACTTGATTGATTGTTGTAAATTAGTTGATTGATGATTTGATTTGGACAAGTTAGTCGAAGATGATTCAAAAGCTAAGGGAAAGGCTCTTGAATTGGAAAAGCTGCTCGTGGCATATGTGGCGGATGATGAAGCTCATATGGATAGATTTGATGATGTTGATGTTGAGATGAGGCTTTGCTATGATGAGATGAAGCGAGGCATGGTATGAGATAGCCTTGGTTTAATCCAGATGGGATCATTCCAAGCATGTTGATAACTCGGTGAAATGGTTCGAGTTGAGGATAATGGTTTGCTCGAGAGGCGCTTGAGCTAGTTTGGAAATAGTCGTCGAGGAGGATGACTAGGAGGCTGAGATTTCATCGTTGTTGAAGGTTCTAGCAGGCTCAAAGCAAGAGTACGTTGGGCAAATTCGATAGTCCCTAAAGACTATGATTGTAGTCGAGTACTCTGGGCAGATTCGATAGTCCTAGGCACGGGCTGCGACGACGTGCAGAGATCTGTCTAGAACCGGGGTTGCCATTAACCCTTGACGGACGGCTGAAAGAATGTGCCGGTCATTCAATTAACGGTGGTATCGAAGCAAAGTTAACAGTGATAGCCAGAGTCATGGATGTTTGGTTGTATCGTCATTCGGTCTCAAGAGCGTTGTTTTCTGAGTGCTTATCTGATCTTGGTTTAGGCCTTGGGGGTTTGTACTTGGAAAACACCGACCTTGACTCGAGTGATAATTGCTTTACACTAAAAGTCTGCTTTGCTATGTTTATTTCTGCTTAGTGTGTCTGGGGGCTATCACTGTAGAAAGAGGTGGAGTGGGAGGGTTGGATTCCTATTCCTTTTACCTTTATGCTCTTTTGGTATGTTGTTAGTTAATTTACCGCTCACTAAGACTGTTGTCTGACTCAAGGCTTTATGTTTAACTCTTATTGCCTTGAGCTGTTCATCCGCTTTGGGATGGGCAGACTAGGTAGCAGGTGACAGGTGCTGTTCTTAGTTTCCGACGATGCTAATGACGAAGACGAGCTGGAGGCTTGCATATTATTTTCTTACTATATGTACTGGATGTTCCGCTGCTTGTATATTCTCTGAGTGATATGTAGTGAGGATTGATGTATTGACTATTCTGATGTTTGTACCAAACTATTATGAAGTTTAATTGAGATTTTGTTCTGTAAAGCTTCACTATATATACTTTCTATTGTATTTTATCCATGCGCTGTGAGTTATACGATAGATTCTGTTGTTTTTAATTTTACCCTGACAATCGTCCATGGCTGCCTAGCACACTTTACAGCGCACTATTCCTATGTTTAGTGAGGGGGTCATGGGCGGTCGTCACATTTGGTATCAGAGCTTTGGTTAATCGATTTTACCAACGCTCGCTGACGTAACTACGTATGAGAGATGTAATTGTATTTTGATGGATGATTACTATATATAATATAGTAGCTTAGAAGTATGTGAGTCCCTTATGCAGTTGTTCTCAAGGTGTATTAATCATTCCATTTATAGATATTAAGGATGAGTCGAAGAGGGAGACCAGCTGCTAGGGAAGGCCGTGCTACTGAGGGGGCTGTTGATTATGCAGCTATGTTCGAAGCTATGATGACTTCGATCATGAGAAGGATGCCAGCTCCGGGGCCATCGGTGGATGTTGGAGTTCAAGTTCAAACTCCAAAACCGGTGGATTTTGCTAAGCTGTGTAAAGACTATACTGCTCTTGGAGGAAAGGTTTTCTTGGGAACAGAGTCGACCATTGAAGTCCAGAGATGGATAGATGCTTGTAGAAGGATCTTTAGTGATTTGGGAATTGAGGATGCAACAAAAAGGAAGCTTGCATCAAGACAACTTCAAGGGAGAGCTTCTGATTGGTGGAACTCTATCACCATTGATACTCCGGAGGAAGAAATTACTTGGGAGCAATTCCAAGCCAGATTTGAAGCTAAGTTCATTTCTACTGCTCAGAAGTCTATTCTGTTCAAGAAGTTTGTGGAGCTCAAGCAAGGTGGAAGACCAGTTCTTGAGTATGTTTCTGAGTTTGAAGCTTTGTCCAAGTATGCCCGATCGTATATTGAATCTGCATATCAGAAGAATGAGAAGTTTGTGACAGGCTTGGACAGTTATCTTGGGAGGCAGTTGGTGGATCATTTGGACGATCCATTTGAGAAGCTTATGGAGAAAGTTCTCAAGCATGAGAATCTGTTTCCTAAGGAAGGATCTGTTGTTGCTGTGACCGAGGAAGAGTCTAAACCACAGCAGGGTGGAAACAAGAAGAGGAAGCAGCAGCAGCAGAAGGGTAAGGATGGCCAGAAGAAGCCGAAGGGCGAAGTGACCTGCTACAATTGTCAGCAGAAGGGCCATTTCTCCAGAGATTGCAAGAATCCGAAGGTGCCGATGAAGTGTCACAACCGTGACAAGCCGGGGCATATTAGGAAGAATTGTCTAGAACCGCGGAAGGACAAGCAGATTGTGCAAGCTTATGCTTTGGGGGCTGTTCCATCATCTTCGAAAGCTCCTACTGTTGAAGAGAAAGGAAAGAGTGTGGTGGTTCAAGGTACTCTTTCCATATGTGGTGTTCCAGTTAGAGTGTTATTCGATACTGGGGCGTCGCATTCTTTTGTTTGTAGTGAACTTGTAGGCCGGTTGGGTTTGGAACCGGATATTGTTGATAGGCCATTGGTTGTGACTAATCCAGTTGGGGGTTCGTCTTGTCTGTGTATGCTATGCCGTGGTCTGATTGTATCGAGTCATGATTGCTCTTTTGTTTGTGATTGTTTTGTTCTGAACTTTGCGGGGTTCGGAATTATTTTGGGAATGGACTGGCTTAGGAAGTATGCGGCAAAGGTTGATTGTGAAAGGTTGGAGGTGACAGTCGAGAATGTGGAAGGGCGAAAGGTTGTGATACGATGTAAGCATGAGGAAGGCGTCTTCATGAGCTTCATGTATTCGCTGGTTGTTCCACGGGATGGACTGTCATCGGTGCCAATCGCTAGTGGATTTGAGGATGTCTTTGATGAGGTCAAAGGGTTACCGCCGCATAGAGAGATCGAGTTTCGTATCGATTTAGTTGAAGGAGCCAGACCTGTTGTGATGCCTCTTAGGCGGATTGCGCCTAGGGAACATCAAGAGTTGAGGGTGCAAGTTGATGATCTTTTATAGAAAGGATTCATTCGGCGTAGTGTGTCCGAATGGGGTGCACCAGTTGTGTTTGTAACCAAAGCGGATGGATCGCTGAGGTTGTGTGTGGATTATCGTGAGCTGAATAAAGTGACTAAGAAGAACAAGTATCCATTGCCGAGAATAGATGACTTGTTTGATCAGCTTCACGAAGCTAAGGTGTTTTCTCAGATGGATTTGGCAACGGGATTTCACCAGTTAAGAGTGGCTAAGGATAGTGTGCCGAAGACTGCTTTTAGGACACCATTCGGTTTCTTTGAGTGGCTGGTAATGCCGTTTGGATTGACCAATGCACCAGCATATTTTGTGGATCTTATGAATAGAGTGTTCAGAGATCAGCTGAACAAGTTCGTACTAGTGTTCGTGGATGATATTCTGATTTATTCCAGAACTGAAGAAGAGCACAAGACGCACTTGCGTATTGTTTTGGAAATCTTACGGAAACATCAGCTGAAGGCTAAGTTTTCGAAGTGTCACTTCTGGAAGAGTGAAGTGAGGTTCTTAGGCCATATTATCTCTGGAAATGGAATAGCGGTTGATCCCGCCAAGGTGGCAGCAATCCAGGATTGGGTTAGACCTAAGAATGCATCTGATGTGAGAAGTTTTCTTGGATCAGCAGGATATTATCATCGATTTATCAAAGACTTTTCCAAGGTGGCTGCATCATTAACAGGATTGACGAAGAAGAACCAAGTGTTCAGATGGGATGATAAGAGTGAGCAAGCTTTCAAAATCCTGAAAGAGCGATTGACAAGTGCTCCTGTTTTGACTATTCCCAGTGGAAATGATGAGATGGTGGTTTACACCGACGCATGTGGTACTGGACTTGGAGCAGTGCTGATGCAGAAAGGTAAAGTTGTTGCGTATGCAAGTCGACAACTGAAGCCGCATGAAAGGAATTATCCGATTCATGATTTGGAGTTAGCGGCGATTGTTTTTGCTCTGAAGATGTGGAGACATTATCTATTGGGAGTTCGATTCGAGTTGTTTACAGATCATAAGTCATTGAAGTATCTTTTCTCCCAAAAGGATTTGAATCTTAGGCAGCAACGATGGCTAGAGTTTTTAGCATCATATGATTTTGGTATAGCCTATACTCCGGGAAAGGGTAACGCAGTGGTAGATGCGTTAAGTCGAAGACATGCAGGATTGGGAGCCATGTTTTCAGAATGGAAGAATCTCGAGTATTTAGCTGGATTTGACTTCAGGCCCAGATGTGAATTGGAACCTGAGATGTTGGCAAACTTATCGATAAGACCGACTCTTGTGGAAAGAATTGGCGAGAGCCAAAAGCGAGACGATAAGCTTGTCAAGATTATCCGTGATTTGGAATCTGGGTTGGACCCAGAGAAGGATAAAGGATTCGAGGTCGATCGAGAGGGTTGGCTTCGGAAGCAAGGACGACTAGTTGTTCCCGATATAGATGAATTGAGAAATGAAGTTTTGAAGGAAAGTCATCACTCGAAGTTGACAATTCATCCAGGTGGAAATAATATGTATCGGGATATGAAAAGAACCTATTACTGGGAAGGTATGAAGAAGGATGTTGGAAATTTTATTTCCAAGTGCATGAACTTCCAGTTGGTAAAAGCCGAACAGAAGAAGCCAAGTGGACTGCTTCAACCATTAGAAGTTCCTACATGGAAGTGGGAGCAAGTATCGATGGATTTTATCGATGGGTTACCTAGAACAAGAACGGGAAACGAAGGGATTTGGGTCATCATAGATTGTCTGACTAAGAGTGCAAGATTCATTCCTGTTCGATCGACTAGGACTGCATCAAAGTTGGCGGAGCTGTATGTTAAGTGGATAGTTCGATTCCATGGTATTCCGAAGAGTATAGTGAGTGATCGAGACCCATTGTTCACTGGTGGATTTTGGAAGAGCTTCCAAGAAGTTTTGGGAACTGAGTTGTGTTTGAGTACAGCTTATTATCCCCAAACAGATGGTCAGACCGAGAGAGTCAATCGAGTTTTGGAAGATATCCTTAGAGCTTGTGTTTTAGATTTCGAAGGATCATGGGAAGATCACCTTCATTTGGTGGAATTTTCGTATAATAACAGTTACCAGTCAAGCATTGGTATGGCACCGTATGAGGCATTGTATGAAAGACCGTGTAACTCTCCGACATGTTGGTTAGAAATAGGAGAGAAGTTGATACTTGGGCCAGAGATGATTCGACAGACTTCGGATTTCATAGAGATCATTCGGCAACGAATGAAGGCAGCCCAAGACCGTCAGAAAAGTTATGCCGATAAGCGTCGTAAGGATTTGGAGTTCGACGTAGGTGATATGGTTTTTGTGAAGATTTCTCCACTGAAGAATGTTATTCGATTCGGGAAGAAAGGAATGTTGACTCCGAGATTTGTTGGACCATTCCCGATTATCGAGCGAATTGGAAAGCTCGCCTATAAATTGGAGTTACCAGAAAAGATGTCGAGTGTGCACAATGTTTTTCATGTATCGTATCTACGGAAGTATGTGCACGACTCGAATACTGCAGTTTCTGCCGATAGCTGTGAAGATTTTGAGGTAGATCCAGTTGTTGAGAGACCTCGTAAGCCGCTTCGTGTTGTGGAAACTGACACGAAACAGCTTAGGAGGAAGGTAGTTAGGTTGCTCAAGGTACAATGGAGTGGTGATGATAACGACTGTACATGGGAGGTGGAAGAGAGGATGAAGGCAGCTCATCCTGAACTCTTCGAGGTATGGCCATAAGGTGTCGTGTCATCTCACGATATTGTAACTTGTTCTAGTTTTAGAATTCTGCATGCTAAGCTAGAATTGGATGCATGGTTTGTTGATTGCTATGGATGGTAGGCGTGCAGAATAGTCTTTGATTGCTCTTGTTTGTTTGGAATTTCGGGGGCGAAATTCCTAAGGGGAAGAGAATGTAACGACCCGTATTTTTACGGATCGAAACATCGTAAAACAGTTGTCATTAGGTCGTATAGAAGATAAGCCATGTGTAGCTTAGGTCATCTGGAAGATAAGTCGTGTGGTGGCTTAGGTCGAGTGAATGACTTAAGAGTTAACGACCTAGTAGTTAGCATATTGGTTTAGGTCGTACTGGTTTAGGTCGTATGCTAGTTTGGGACGACCTATAGGATTTGACTGACCTAAGGAATAGGCGACTTAAGGAAGTTGGCGACCTAAGAGTTAGCGGTATAAGAAACTGGGTGAGTTAGCGACTTAAGGAGTATAGGTCGGCAACGACCTAAGGAAGGAGCAGTTAGGTCGTCCAGACGACTTAGGGGATTAGGTCGTAAGACCCTGTGTGTAGTTGAGTCGTTAAGGTCATTATGTCGTATCCCAGTTAGGTCGTTAGGTCGCGTAAGGACCTAGGCTGTTAGGTCGCGTGTGTGTTAGGTCGCATACGTACTAAGTTGTATCTCGTTGGGTCTTAGGTCGTGCCTAAGTGTTAGGTCGCGCGTACGTTAAGTCGCGTTTCAGTTAAGTCGTAGGTAGTGAAATTTTTAGGTCGTGACATAGTTAGGTCGTGGCTTCTGTTAAGTCGTTAGGTCGGCACTGTTGCTAAGCCGCTTGAGTGTGTTAGGTCGTAGGTCGCGCGCATATGTTAGGTCGCATATGTGGTAGGTCGCGCGCATGTGTTAGGTCGTAGTATTTTTAGGTCGTAGGTCGTGGATAGTTAGGTCGTGGACGACCTAAAGGGGAAGCGAACGACCTAAGGGAAATCAGCCTATAAATAGGCGGGTTCTTCTTCATTTTTGGGATCCGGATTTTGAAGCGACGAAGTGCTGCCATTTTGAGAGCTCGAGTTCTACACTTCTTCACTTCTTTTCTCCACTCTAATCTTGTGATTCCTTCCATCCAAATCGAAGATCAAATCGAAGATCCAAGAGCATAGATTGAAGATCTTCATCCATCGAAGAGAGATTTCATCATTTGAAGCGGAGTTGTGTTAGATCGAGTTAGATTCTTCGCTGTCCAGATCTGAAGTGTGTTGCTTTTGAGTTGTTTAGGTGATTTGGTGAGTGGTGATTATCTCTCACACGGATCCAAAGGAGTATATCGGATTATTGGCTTGATTTGGTGTTAAAATAGTGATTTCCATGCATTTTCATAAACTTAAGTGTAGATCTATTGTTCATGATGATTTGACATCCATTTTACTATATGTTAACCTATGCAAGTTCATTCATCAAGTTGTAAAGATATTGCTCGTGATTCATGCTTGTTAGATTCAGTCTCTTTAATTACAAGATTGCCATTATTGTTAAAATTGTTTATTTGATCATGTTTGAATGCTTGATTACTTGGATTAATGTTTGACTTGATTGATTGTTGTAAATTAGTTGATTGATGATTTGATTTGGACAAGTTAGTCGAAGATGATTCAAAAGCTAAGGGAAAGGCTCTTGAATTGGAAAAGCTGCTCGTGGCATATGTGGCAGATGATGAAGCTCATATGGATAGATTTGATGATGTTGATGTTGAGATGAGGCTTTGCTATGATGAGATGAAGCGAGGCATGGTATGAGATAGCCTTGGTTTAATCCAGATGGGATCATTCCAAGCATGTTGATAACTCGGTGAAATGGTTCGAGTTGAGGATAATGGTTTGCTCGAGAGGCGCTTGAGCTAGTTTGGAAATAGTCGTCGAGGAGGATGACTAGGAGGCTGAGATTTCATCGTTGTTGAAGGTTCTAGCAGGCTCAAAGCAAGAGTACGTTGGGCAGATTCGATAGTCCCTAAAGACTATGATTGTAGTCGAGTACTCTGGGCAGATTCGATAGTCCTAGGCACGGGCTGCGACGACGTGCGGAGATCTGTCTAGAACCGGGGTTGCCATTAACCCTTGACAGACGGCTGAAAGAATGTGCCGGTCATTCAATTAACGGTGGTATCGAAGCAAAGTTAACAGTGATAGCCAGAGTCATGGATGTTTGGTTGTATCGTCATTCGGTCTCAAGAGCGATGTTTTCTGGGTGCTTATCTGATCTTGGTTTAGGCCTTGGGGGTTTGTACTTGGAAAACACCGACCTTGACTCGAGTGATAATTGCTTTACATTAAATGTCTGCTTTGCTATGTTTATTTCTGCTTAGTGTGTCTGGGGGCTATCACTGTAGAAAGAGGTGGAGTGGGAGGGTTGGATTCCTATTCCTTTTACCTTTATGCTCTTTTAGTATGTTGTTAGTTAATTTACCGCTCACTAAGACTGTTGTCTGACTCAAGGCTTTATGTTTAACTCTTATTGCCTTGGGTTGTTCATCCGCTTTGGGATGGGCAGACTAGGTAGCAGGTTACAGGTGCTGTTCTTAGTTTCCGACGATGCTGATGACGAAGACGAGCTGGAGGCTTGCATATTATTTTCTTACTATATGTACTGGATGTTCCGCTGCTTGTATATTCTCTGAGTGATATGTAGTGAGGCTTGATGTATTGACTATTCTGATGTTTGTACCAAACTATTATGAAGTTTAATTGAGATTTTGTTCTGTAAAGCTTCACTATATATACTTTCTATTGTATTTTATCCATGCGCTGTGAGTTATACGATAGATTCTGTTGTTTTTAATTTTACCCTGACAATCGTCCATGGCTGCCTGGCACACTTTACAGCGCACTATTCCTATGTTCAGTGCGGGGGTCATGGGCGGTCGTCACACATGGCATATATTAAGATATACAATGATCAATCTTTAAGTTATATACTAAATATTAAGGATAATAAATAAATAAGATAATGCAAACTTCATTTATTTAATTAATTTATACCAATACGTTAGGCACGTCCTTTGGACATGTGCATAGAAAATTGTGAGCAAAATTATTTTATTGTGAAATAATGTTTGCATGCATATATAATACTCGATGCAAATAAATATGTAAGTTAACTTCTTTTTACTATGAGATATTATAAACAAATGTGCACCGAACTCAATGTTCAGATTTAGCACTAAATTCTTTTTAATGTAAATATGACATGGGAAAATATATTATTTTTGCTACATTTGTATATATTTGGGTGCTCATGTGAAAAATATATTACCATTGTACATTTTTATTATATATATTTACATAGGGTATATTGTAGTTATTTTGGATGTGTTCTTCTCTTAGAACTCCATCTTCTTTTATCTGTGGCAACTCTCCCATTACCAATGCAAACTCTCCCAATATCTCATCAAGTGAAGTAAATAATAAACTATAGGTCCAAGAAGTATGAATAGTTTTGTTCAGTACTTGATATTTCATTGGCTCACACATTAGCAATAAAACTACTGTTTATTTGTTTTTTTATTTACAAATACTAAATTTATACACTTTTCATTTTATTAATCGGACCATTATTTCCTTCTCCTATTGTTGAATGGGCCATTTTAATTTTTTTGATTTAGACCTTATTTATTAGTATAAAAACTAAGCTCTCTTAATTAATGTGCTCAATATCATATCAATATGAAACCTTATCCTCATGCCTAATATATCCCATAGCTTAAATTAATCAAAAATTTGTTCCTTTCAGAATTTAGCATAACTTCATCTACAGATAAATCCCCACGACAACCTGCTGTTATTAAGATGAAAGCATAACCTTTTTCTACTCATGGGTGTTCATAAGCAATGTTATAATTACCTTGGGATTATCGGGCATTAACTTAATAATCCAAGCTGCCCAAATAAAACTAAACTGAGTAGGAACAAATGGTTAGTTTGAAAAGAGCCCTACTGACATCAATATGAGAATGAAAGGAAAAAAGGAACCAAAAAAAGAAACAAACTACACTAAGTAATATACAAAAGTTTAATAAAATGAACGTGCAACTGATTGAAAATTCAATACCTGGATTTCAAAAATCATTGAGCTGCAAGTGTCATAACAACTAACTAATTCTAACTTTATCCTAACTATGGCATACGGCTATGTATATTAAACCATGGTTATAGAAGAAAATAACTATCGTATTTAATCAAATTTCATATGTAATCCAAACCAGATTAATTTAATGAGTAGGCTCCTTAAGTTTTTTCACCCAAAAGAATTGATAATTAAACTAAAACTATTTTAGTGAATTAATGTTCTAGAAGCACGCAACTATAGTATACTTTTGGTAATAGTACAAAATTGGAATTCAAAATGGTAAAGAAAAAATATATACGGTAACATTCATTCAAGCAAGAACATGATAACCAAGTTCCCTAATTACGTTCATTTAAATCAATGTCTAATACTTCAAAACTTAAAATACAGTATACATACATACATACATATATATATATATCCGACTTCAATCCAATATAAAATTAGTAAAAGAAAAATTAATCCAAGAATAACGGGATATCAATATACTTTTCATTGAATTATCATTTGCATTTGACTTACTTCCAAATGCCTTTGATTTCTTAGTATGAAGGAGAGAACATCTTTGAATGATAGTGTCTCTTCAAGGTGTTCACAAAGTTTTTGGTGTGGAGAAGTCATTTTTATTAAGGAAAAATATTAAGAATGGAAGGAGTGGAAAGATGAAATGATGAGCGAGTATTTCTGAAAGAAATAGGTAAAAATCATAGTAAAAAGATGTTTGAAATAACTGAATTAAAAGTAGTTACAATATTTCAAAAATTTGGAAAATTTGCCAAATGGCTATAGTATGTCGATATATATGCCTGAATTTGTAATTTAAGTTTTTGATATAATTTTTGTTTCCACTTAATACCATTATATTTCAATGATTTTCAAAGACTAATAGGAAAATATATGATAGCAAGAACTAATTTTCATTGATTAAAATAAGATGATACATGGTAAAAAGGAAAATATAAGAAGATAACATGAAATAAACTAAGGAAATGCAAAAAAATAAAAGCTAGAAAAGATACAATGGATAACCATATAGAATTTGAAGATAATTACGAAGATGAGCTCCTATCAATCATCTTTGTAACCTTTCCAAAATACTTATCCACTTTGTTGGCAAGATTAGTAAGTTTCCTACTTAGCTTCCTTTTATTTTTGATAATTTTCTCTTGATTTTTAAGGATTCATTTGTTTGATCTTTGTGATGGTCTCTCAAGATATTCAAGAGAAGTCTCTACTTCCTCCTCTTTTTCTTGATCTTCTCCTTGAATTCTATGACTTTCTTAGTAAGGAGGAATATGCATGAGAGAAATGTTGGATTTGTTGAAAACTTTTCGAGGCAAAATGGATTCTCCTCTTAAATCAACATAATAGTATTCAAAAACTCTAATGAGATACACATCATAGTAAACTCATATCTAGAAATATTCTCTTAAACAAAATCATCTAAGATGACTTGTGCCCAATTGATATCGTAATTTCCATAAATGACAAGAAGAGCCTTAAGAACCTTTTGAGTCGCCTTACTGCAATTACCCATCCTCAAAGTGATGCTTTGTTGTAAAATGAGACTGATAAGTTTTAACTTAGGTCTAAGATTTTTGTGTTTGAATTCAAAATCTTCGTCGCTTTAAAAAATGTCATGAAAATTTGTAATGGTGCAAATCTTGGAATTTTGTTTCTTTGAAACAAATTTGGAACATTATTTCACTTAGAGCATAATTTCTCCATTCTGGATTTAAAATGCTATCACCGTAGCGAATTATGTACTTATTGAAATTTATAAGCTAAACATAAGATAACCCTATATCGAACTTATGTAGCATAGACTTGAAAATTAATAACATGCATAGTATGCAATGCCTGCAAAGTTAAGGAAATAGAAAGTTGATGTTAACATATATTGTATAAAGTCATTGTGGTCCAAAAAATTTAGTTATACTTTGTGTGTTTGAGATTACTTAAATATATTTATCATCAAATGTTTGTTAGTGGCATTTAAGAAAAAACTAATCTGAAAAAATCTACAATTCATGAACATACACCATCAAATAAATTATGCGGTGAACTTTGTGTGTGTAGCACGGGTTCGCACTAGTAACTTCTTAGTGAGTAATTATACTCATTATTTAATTATGGTTTGCATAGAACATTATATCACTTGGTTTATTTGTAATGAATACTAATGACTTTGGTTCCTCTGGAGTTTATTTATGTGAGAAATTTGGTATAAATTCTTATTATCATAAGTATAAGTGTAAGAATAGTGTAGTATGAATGATCTACTCTAAAAAAATAGTGGTTTGTATTGCAGTTATCACTAGAAATGCCATGCAGTTTTATTTATATGGCAATAACTTTTCACCATTTTTTCACATTTTTTTCAGCACATTTAAAATGATATTATAACATTAACATATATTGATATATACATAAATTTAATTCTGTAAATACAGAATTAAAATAAGATATTTTAGTATTGACACTTAAAAAACTTTTTTGTGTGTGTTCAACCAAATTATTTATAAATATGATTTAGTCAAATTATTTAAAATATGGTTTACATATAAAATATGGTCAATGGTAAATATGAAATTTAAATTTATTGATCCTTATTTTAAGTTAATTTATAATTTAGATAAATAATGTATTTTTGACCTAAATAAAACTAATAATATAGTATATAAATTTTCATATATTCATAGACGAATCTCATCCAAATATTTGAATCCAATATTTGAAAGTTCAAATCTCATCCTAATGCAATCCCTAGATATTAGCAGTCCATCGTTAACACATCACGCATTTCTTTACATAATACAATCTATTCATTTGCAATTTCTGTATAGGAATAAAACTACAATACAGGAAATAAAATTTGAGGGATAAGAAGTAAATGGATATGCTGTTAAATGGAAAGGGAAATCACGAATTCACTTTATGACTTATTTTTATATGTTCAAGTCAACAGAATTCTAGTTCCTCTTAGGTTTTCAAGATAGTGTGGTAAAGCTACGTGACTATTATAATCATCGTGAATGCAAGGTGTTCGTTAATATCATGTATGACATTTTAGCTTAATCACATATCGTTGTTGTAACTATTAGTTATATTTGTTTTATTTCATTTTTTAAGATTTAAAAATGAAGAAGCAGGTCACTAGATAGGAGTGAGCATCACCGTTGGCGGTCGTCGAAAGCCATTGAAAAGTCGTGAATATCTGAACCCCAGGCCGAGAGTTTCGTTCATTTTCATTTCCTCCTTAAATCAGAAATCTGCTCCTCCAAGCCCTCCTTCAAACCCTCCTCCACACCGTCAACAAGCTTCCACACCATCAGCAGGTCTCTATCTTCGATTTTCAACTCTCTCCATTAGCTATTTCTCTGTAAGAAGGTTTAATTTATAAACTCTATTTAATTTTGATTTGTTAAATTAGGGTTAATTTGTTGTTATAGTTGTATAATATCCCACTAATTGTTTGGTATACCCTGTTGAATTTTAATTAGGTTGTTATTATAATTGTTTATCATTGAAATGTTGAGAAAAAATTCTGTTTAGTGTATATGTGCGTTAATTGGTGTATATGCGCTGATTAATTAGTGCATACGCGCATTAGGACTACTTTGGATTAATTAGATTTGATGCTCAGAATTTGGTGTATGCATTTTCAAGATGACGAAAATGACGATTTAGTGTATGTGTTTTTTAGAATGTAAATAAATTATTGTAAAAATTGTTTTATAATACACTTTATTTTTGTGAATTCCTTATAGAGTTTTTGGCCCCGTATGACAAATATTGTATATGATCATTGTATGGATATGCGTTTTTATCGCAGAACGGACATTTACATTCATCTAATACAATATTTGTCCCTGTATTGGACAAGTTACAAACACAGTAGTAATTATATTTTGCAAATCATTTTATTTTAAACGGTTCACAAAATTTCGACAACACTTTCTTTTTGTTCCCTGTGTACACACATATGTGTATGATACAGGGAACAAAGGGGAAATACTGCCGAAATTTTGTTGAATCGTTTAAAATAAAATGATTTGCAAAATATAATTACTACTGTGTTTGTAATGAGAAGTAGGATGACCAACCATCAAAATGTAAAACAATAACCTAAAAATTGTAGAATATATTCATATAATAATTTATGTAAATCCGTTTGAAAATAAAATTATATAGAATAATATTATATATTTGCGAAAATTTAAATGTGTGATTTATTTGAAAAATAAAATGTCAAGACGTAAATGATTAATGCATTTTTATGTTTTAAAGTAGGAAAAATGCTTAATTATTTTATCCATCGGAGCTGGATGTACCAACAAAGAAGAGAAATTGGAGGCTCAATAAGTGAACATTTTCAAAACGGTGTACACGTCTTTATTGAATTCGCTTTATGTAATAAAGAAAACAATGAAGAAATTCGTTGTCCATGTAGTAGGTGCAAACTATTTAAGAATTTGATATCGGATATGGTAATAGTTCATTTGCACCAATATGGTTTCGTGCCGAATTATTTGGTGTGGGATCGTCATTAAGAACTTATAGCACCTAATCTCGTACATTCGAAGGAGGAGGTTGATAATGAACTTGTTTCGACGAATCTAATTGAAGATATGGTTGAAGAGGCAGCACGTTCAATGTTCCTTACTGTTGAAGTTGATGGTAATGATATTAATGTCGAAGAAGAATCAAGTATTAGAGAAAAATATTTATGATTTATTGGAGGCTGTAAAGAAACCCCTTTGGGATGGTTGTACAAGCGGTACACAACTATCAGTAACTGCACATTGTGATGAAATCAAAATACAACTTCACAGAAGCCGGGTTTACAGCTATAGTACAAGCTGCAAAACGGCATATGCCACCCGATAAATTAATGTACGAAAATCATTATGAAGTGAAAAAACTTAAGTTTTCTTTTGGTTTGCCGTATCAAAAAATAGATATATGTTTAAGTGGTTGCATTTTGTTTTGGAAAGAAGACATCAGTCTTAGGAATTGTAAAATATGTAATCAGGAAAGATACAAACCAAGAAAAAAGAAGGGAAATGAAGTTCCGTACAAGCGTATGCATTACTTACCCATCACTTCTAGGCTTCAAAGGTTATATGCATCTTCTGTAACCGCGCATCATATGAGATGGCACTGTGTGAGAATATAAGATGAAGATACGTTAACACACCCAGCTGATGGAGAAGCATGGAAGCATTTTGATAAAACATACCCCACTTTCGCAACGGAGAGCCGTAATGTTAGACTTAGTTTATGTATGGATGGATTTTCACCGTTATCTCAATTTGGTTCAAAATATTCATCTTGGTCTATAATCGTTACACCTTACAATTTACCTCCGTGGATGTGTATGAAAACTCTGTATATGTTTCTCACTATTGTCATCCCTGGCCCTGATGATCCGACACAAGGAATCGACGTATATTTACAACCGTTGATTGAAGAGTTGAAAACACCATGGTATGAAGGAGTTGAAACATATGACATTTCAAAAAAAATTTGTATATTCGCTTCTCTACTGTGGACTATAAGCGATTTTCCTGCGTATGCAATGCTATCGGGTTGGAGTTCGGTTGGTCATCTAGCTTGCCCTTATTGCATGGAAGAAACACGAGCATTTTCTTTACCGCATGGGAAGAAAATTTCGTAGTTTGACTGTCATCAGGTTTTTTCCATATTAATCATCCTTTTAGAAAAGATAAAAAAAACTTTACAAGTAAAAGAGTTAAGACCTTGCGACCACCAACGATTTGGTCAAGCGAAGATATTTATGACCTTGTAAAGGATTATCCAAAGATACATGAAACCGACGAACAAATTGAAATTTAAGTTAAATCGACAATTCATAATTGATGCAAACAAAGTATATTTTGGGAGTTGCCTTGTTGGAAAAATCTCCTAATTGGTCATAATATCGACGTGATGCTCAATGGGAAAAACATGTTCGATGATGTATTTAACACAGTTCTGAATGTTAAAGGAAAGACTAAAGACGATTTGAAATCAAAACGTGATATAGAAGCAATATGAAATCATCCTGAACTTTATATGAAGCCAAATGACACAAAAAAACCCAAAGCATGTTACGAGCTAGACAGTGCACATTTGTTAACTGTTTAGAAGTTGCCATGTAGCCCACACATATGTCCTTCTTAACTATGCAGATGTTGTGCCATTTGTTAGGTGCTAATGAATAACACATCTAAAATTATTTACTTGAATAATACATGTGTGTATTAATTATAATGTAATATATTATCTGTATATGCAGTATTTATGAATCACAGCATCCAAGCGGGGATATCAGCAAAAAATTTGCTACTTGGTTTTCGAACCACGTATATGATCCGGTAAATTATGTGGTCGACGAAGGGTTGAAACATCTTGCGATGGGACCAAAAAGAAAAATCAAGAGATATCCAATATTCTTTGTCAATGGATACAAATTCAACATCAAAGAATACGGGTCTGAAAAATTAACTAACAATACCGGTGTATATGTTAAAGGTAGCGATGATCCAAATGATCACATAAATGATTTTTACGGCGTGTTAACTCAGGTTTTGCAATTAACATATTTCACCATACCTGTGGAAGAAGTTTATTTATTCAGATGCAACTGGTTCAGTAATGTTCCAAGTTCTGGAATTAACGTGCACCAAAAATATAATATTATTGAAATAAAGCATACATCACGTTATCATAAGTATGATCCGTTAATACTAGCAAAACATGCCATACAAGTTTATTATGCTCCTTATCCATTTCTAAAAAGAGATAAAGCAAATTGGTCGGCGGTTTTTAAAACGAAGGCAAGACTTACGTTTGATGGAAAGAATATTCCTAGCGAACAAGCATACCAAGCGGATATCGAGGAAAATGGCGAATTTGCAATAACAGATGCTCAAACCGATTAGGACCTCTAAATGATGAATCAAATGTATTAGTAGAAGCATTTGAGACCATAGAGGAAAACAATATAGAGTACGAGATAGAGTCTGAATTAGAAAACGACGAGGACTAATTTAATAGTATACATGTTGAAAAAAGGTAATTTATGGGAGTATTGATGTTACACCTTTTTTGTATGTTACATGCGATTATTAATGTTAAATCTTGATATGTTTACTCATAATTGAATGATATATTCTACCATAATAAAATAATATGTATGTGACAGGTATTACAAATGTCCTTCTTTAGGCGACGGAGTTCTTCACGGTCTAGTTCCTCCTCTAGGTCTCAGAGAGGGACTGGTCGCAATAGTGGTGATGGTAGTGGCCCTTCGCAGGAGGCGCCGCGTACGGTAGTTAGATTGCTACCGAAAGCTGATGGCTCGTAAGTATTAAATTTACTTCAGCATTGTAAATATTTTGTATGATATATAAATCATGATTTTTCTGTATCATATTTAATGCAGGGGTTTTGAGCTTAAGCCTCCTAACATTGTGCTCAGCATATCGAAGCAGGCATACCTGAGCCGTATGACTATATGTTGGCCGAAGTGGAGCAGGATCCCAGACCATGTACGTGAGAGCATATGGAAGGACTTCCTGGTACGTGTAAAATTATATATCATTATATATAACCACTTTACAATTTACTAACTAAGCATAAATGTATAACTTATATTTTTTCAACATATATACAAAAGGCAGTAGACTTACCAGAGGAGGACGTGTCTCTTTGCCAGCGCCACTGGAACTCAAAAGTGGCAAAGAATTATAGGGATACGATGTCTGCCATAAGAAAATCTGGGAAGAAGCCACAATGGATGGGCGCCAGCGTCTGGGATGCTTGGGTCGTATGGTGGGGTAGCGACGAATTCAAGGTAAGTCTATCAGATATCATCTTAATTTATTCAGCATAGAATACATAATTTATACATGTAAAATATAATCTTAACTTCTAATTTGCAAGCGGAGTCGGACAGGAACTCTGCGAATTGGCAGAAAAATCCTGTCACACACCGTGGTAACTCAAAATCATTACAGCACCATCGCGAGGACCTGGTAAATTAATTAATTGCAATTACGAACAGTTATTACATTTTTAGAACAAATTTGTATGAACAACAATAATATACACCAATTATTGCAGGAAAGAGCGCGTGGTGGTCCCGTCTCGTATATGGACGTGCTTGAGCATACACATGGCGTTAGACAGACAAACGAAGAGCGATCGATGTCGTATGCTTGACATGAGGATGACAGAGCGTACGCCGCACATGTAAGTATATTTTAAGTTATAAGTTATTAATAATGATCATTTTAATTAATTCGTTATAAAATATTATAATAATGTCATGTAATATTTATTTGTATTTAATTTTGCTTTGCAAGAAAAATTTATGCAGGCACGTGCGTAGATGCTTGAGCATTCCGGACGGGAGCAGTTGACCACTGACGAGGAGGACGCGATCTTTGACTCTGTTATGGACCCGACCCAGAGAAATTGGCGCTACGGCTATGGCAATCAATTGGTAATTTATAAAAATTAACTATGTTGTAAAATTTACTTAATTTTTATAGAAGTTACGTAATAACTTAAACATATTTGAAATTTTTTTGTAGGTCAGACATCACAAAGGGCTTACCGAAGAGCTCAGGACAAAACGAAGATTAATGAGCTTAGACAACAGATTGCACAGCTGTAGGAGCAGAACTGCCTCCGAGCAGTGCAAATGGAGCAGCTCAATCAGCGTTTGGCCAAGTATGTGGAGCGTCATGGAACATTCCCTTCGTCCGGTGGTTCCGGAGTCGATGATGAGTCTTGAGGTACGATTTGCAGTATTTTTAAACTGGTGTATATAAACATTAAGTGAATGTGAGGTTAATTTATGGACATGTGGTGTTTGATATTGATTTGTGTGGTTGATTTGGTGGTTGATTTGTGGAGTGATATGTGGAGTTTGATGTTGGATGTATATATTGTACATTGATATTGGATGTAAATATTGGAGTTGGATGGGTGAGACTGATGATGGAAGGTTTGTTTTGTATTGACTGAAGATGTTTGCGTTTGATATGATGGTGTTTGAGTTTTATATTGATATTGATTTCAGCTTATATATCTAATTTATATATTGATTTTGATGAATTGTGTTATATATTGGTATGAAAGTGATGTTGTGCTGTAGAGAAAAAAAATTACCCAAATTTCCGAAGGCTTCTGGCGGCCTATTGGTCATTTATTTCGACGGCGGGCGACGGGTTCCGACGGCTTTTTGGACGAAATTTGGGATGGATTGTGATGGCTTAATGGAAAATTTTCATACCACGTGGTCGTCTTTGTCGTCGGAATAACCATCGGAAGAGCCGTCGCTAGCCGTCGCAATACCTTCGTCAAAGCCGTCGGAAGTGGATGAAATGCGTGGTCCGTATTCCGACGGCTCGCGATGGCCGCCGACGGCTCTGAGCCATCGAAAATTCAAATTTTAAATTTAAAAAGAAATTTCAAAATTCAAGCTGGTATGTCGACATATGAGCCAAAAAAACAATCCAAAAATAAAACTAAGACAAAAGATTCCTATATACACACACAGAGAGACTTGTATGCATCCGATATTGCTTTTAATCTATATTTTAGGAGTAAATTTAATAATCCAAAAAAAGCAACCTTTTTTGTTGCTTTCCTTTAGATCTGTTTTAATTAATCTACTATTATCGTGAAACACATGTTTGCATGTCTGGTTCATTGTGCTTGAAGTAGTATCTGAATCATCTAAGATTGTTGTGCAATCCCTCTTTCTTTTCCCGAGATCGGATATTTCTACGAAACTGTTTCTATAAATTGAGCAATATGAGTGTAACGACCCGCCATTTCGGACCATTCGCATCCATTATAAGTGTATCGGTAGACACTCATGCCGGATTTGAATTGCTCAAAATACCACGTTGTTAATTTAAATTGGCAAAACTGAACATATACAGTAAATAAAATATCACAGATCATAGACACAGAGTAATAAGTGCAGCGGAAATAAAAGAGATAGTAGTTCATGAAGCTACTATATAAATATATAAGTTACATCAGAGTTAAACCAGATACAACGGAAGAGTAATATGATACATCAGATACAAAGCAGAATACATCACTGGAATCATCGAATATCTGAAAGCTGGATAGATAGCTGGATCTCCAAGCGAAGCTCCAACTCCAAAGGTGAGTCTCGAAAGCTGAACCACTCAGTTTGACCCGAGCGTAAAGCAAAATACAAAACACTCGAGTCAGGATTAACATTCTTATATTAATAAATCCAACTCAAGTGAAATAGCAATTGAAATACAAGTAACTCAAAGGATGTTTGGAATAACCATCCTTTAAGGATCTGTTAAACTATCTACTAGGTAGTAATATACGCTAAGTAGATAATGTCTATCAGTAATAATAAGATATCAAAATAGCGTTAAGTCATGGCCCATTCCACCCTTAACACATTTTTATTCCCAAAAGCATATACAAGACCGTAGTTTCCCCAAAACCGGAAGTCACCAGAGGGCAATCCATATACTAAAGGTACAAATCAAAATCGTAGTGGTCGCGTATAAATGGAATACAAGTATGACAAGGCACATGAGGCAATACCCAAGGTAGTGATACTACCGTTCGCCTGATCCGGACTGGTGAGAACGCAACGCCGCAGCGCCCGCAACACCGTGAAACAACACTCCCAAAATCAAGGGTGCACCAATCGACAACAAGTAATAAGTAGTTCGAAGAAGTGTGTCCACTTGAGGTAGCTAATCCTCCATTGGCCCGGCACAGCTCCTGTTTTAGTCATTTCCAATTTGACACAAGTGTCAAGGCTATCCATCATCGTTCTCTTTCTTCAGTCAACACGTACATCATTCCAACCACTTCATTCTGGATCATCACTCCGCGCATAGTTATTAAAGTGGTTTCGGTTCAGATAGAGAGTATATCCATTACCGATCCCGGTCTCTTTAATAACTTTCGTAATTTTTACACCGATTGGTCGTTTATATATTTCAAAAACCAAATCAATTTCAATTTCAATTTCAATTCGTAAACCAACATTTCATTTGTCTTTCTAAACAAATTTCCATAATTTACGTTTCGAAACTTCCAAATTACCATTTCAAAGTCTTATAATTCAATTTCAATTTTATTTAAAACAATTCAAATATTGATTCAAGTTCGTAAATAAGTTTCATTCCAAATCGTTTTATTTTAACTTAATTTAACATTCAAATCAATTTAACTTCATTTATCGATTTCATTTATCATTCAAAACAATTCTATTTAATTTCCAATTCATTAAATCAATTTCCTAAGTTCAACTTCATTAAATCAAAACTTACAATTTGAATTAAATTAAATTCATCAAATCAAATCCTTTAAATTTCAAGTCTTACATTGATTTCAATAAATCACATTTTATTTCTTGTTAAAGAAATTCAATTTCACTTATTTACTTACTTAAATAATTTTCCAAACTTAATTAATAAAGAAACTCAATTTCAATTATTTCAGAAGTTCAATTCCATTTATTAAAGAATTCAATTTATTTAATTATTAAATAATTCAATCTTATTTAATTACTAAATAATTTCAAAACTTAGTTATTAAATAATTTCAAACTTAATTATTAAATCATTTCAAACTTAATTAAATGAAAAGTTCTAAATTATGTTGTCAAATAATTAATTTCAAAATAACGATCTTTCAACAACTACTATGTCAATATTTATTTCAGATTTTAAATATTAACATTTATTTTCATTAAAATTCAAATTCCAGCTTCATTTCAAATCTTATCCTTTCAAATAAAATCTTTGTTTATTTTTAAATCAAATTATTGACCAATCTGGTTTTTATTAAATTTTCTATCCTAAGTCAAGTTTTATTTGGGTATTTATCATTTCAACCAGATTCCAATTCAATTCAAAATCAAAGCATAACAAAGGGAACTTGCAGTGTGATAACTGGGATGGTGTCAAAGTAAATAAACAAGCAATAACAACAATCAATATCAATCCAATAATCAATTCAAATAATCCCGAAATAACCGTATTAATTCGCATTGTTATTTGTACGAATTAATATAATTATTTCTAGAATCTACACTATCATTTCATGTAGATTAAAGATTATTACATTACGGTTCTTCACTTGTCATCTATTTACAATTTCATACATCATCAATTTAACAACATACATTCAGTGGTTCAAAGTATAATTAAACAAATCCTACGTGTCAATTAATTTAACATTAAAGGGGTCACATTATATGAATTTTTTAACTAATCAAATTCAACATATAGATCCGATTTAATCGTTAACTATCATATATCAATTCAATTGTATATTATTTATCACTTTAACATTAACAATTAACGTCCAATATTGTAACAGCCCGATATTTTAAACGAAATTTTAAAAAAAATAAAACATTTTGAAAAATTGAGTTAAAAATAAAGTGTAGTAATTTGTGTAAAACGAAATTTGAAACGTTACATTTCGTTACGTTTTGTCCGTTCTTAACTTTACTGTAGAATAAATCTTATTTTGTTGATAATAACTATTTTTAAATACGGGTTAAAGGATACGTTATATTATTTTTGAGAAACTGTTAACAATTTATTAAATTTATTTAATAAAAGAAATAAGACAAATTGTACGTTATTTGGACGTTTTATAATCTCTTTTGTTTTCACCGTCCAAAGTGATTCTTCGTTTGTGTTGGCAGTTCAAAGTCTCAGCTGTTCACGTGAGAAAAGATTTGTTCCCTTGGCCTTTCATGCGTTCCACATATTCAATGATAATTAACAGCCTTAAATTTCCTACCGTTCAAAGCAAATAAAAACTTGCCCTCTTGGTCACGTTTCATTTTCTAAATCGTTCTCGCAACAAAATTCCAGACTACATTTTTCATTTCCTTCTATCAATTTGCAGAACCTTCTTCAGGTATGGCCTCTTGTTCTTGTTTTTTTGTTTTATCTTGTTTCTCTATCCCTTCATGCTTCTACCCATGCCATCCGCAACCTAGACCACCACCGCCTCCCTACCCCAGGCCACTGACCGCATCTGACAACCATCACCCCAACCCCGTTCGCCACCCAGACCGTCACCGCTTCCCTCCACGTCAGCTTACTTCACCACCCCTGACCCACCATGAGACCAAACCCACCCAGACCGTCACCGCTTCCCTCCACGTCAGCTTACTTCACCACCCCTGACCCACCATGAGACCAAACCCACCCAGACCGTCACCGCTTCCCTCCACGTCAGCCTACTTCACCACCCCTGACCCACCATGAGACCAAACCCACCCCAGACCGTCACCACTTGTCCCACGTCTCCAAGCCCATGCCAACCTTCACTGCCTCATATGAGACCAACCTTCTACCCCTGACCCACCACGAGACCAAACCCACCCCAGCCGATCACCAAGGCAGCCAACCCAGTCGAATCCCAACTGCCAACACCAGACCGAGACCCGAGACAGCCTTCCAGCCTCCACCACATCTCCACCGAACCCCACCAGTCACCAACTCATGCCGAAACCCCACTGACCTGCGCCAGATAGCCACCACGCAAACCCATGCCGTGATCCAGACCACCCACACCTTGTATTATTGCCACCGAGACTTGTTTGACATAGGTGAAGTGGTGAAGTTCTGCTTTTGTCATGTATTTGTAAACTTAGCTTATATTTTCACTGACTTTTGGTTTTGGAAAGAAAGTGAATTAAAATCTATTTCAGTTTTTGTTTTGCAGTAGTGAAGTGTTTTGTGCCTCCGCCTTGTATTATTGCCACCTGTATTGCAACTTTCGTTATTTTTCACTGACTTTGGTTTTGAAGAAAAAAAAATGAACAAAATTCTATTTCAGTTTGTTTTTTTTGCAACCGTGAATTTTGTATTACCTCTGTCTTGCTGAGATGAAATGGTGAACAGAAATTTCCACTTCTTGTTTTATTTTGAATGTTGTAAATTCCGTGTGAAAAAGAAAATTTGTGAATAATACGAAAAAAAATTTTACTTTGAAATTTTTTTAATTTATAATCTCCAATAAGAGTGGTCGAACCAATTCCTTCTATTTTCAACTTGATTTATTTTTCGATCGTTTACTTCAATTTGGGAAATTCGTTATTCGTGCATCTTTGATTGTCTATTTATGCGCTTTATTCTTTCGACTTTAGATCAGAATCAAGTCAGCGAGTCTGCTAACGACTGATAGTGCTATCCGCGTGCTTTCAAATTACATCGTACTTCTTTCTTTCCGAATCTCCAGCTCCGTAGAGGTGAGTAAATCTCACACGAATATTCATACTTATATAATTGTGAAACGACCGCAACTGAATGTGTAGAAATAAATAAATAAATGATGTTATAATTACCTGTGATTTATTTATAGTTGATGTTAATTGTTAAAACTGCATATCGTATCATCTGTTATATCTGTTCTTATTTTACTGTTATTCTATTCTGTTAAATCACACTGCAAGTTCCCTGTAGAATAGAATCACTATGGGTTGAAATGATACATACCCGAACGGACTTTAGAATAAGGGAAGGTCGTTATGGGCTGAAATGATAAGCCTGAGCGATTTTCAATTAAATTTTATTTACTTGGGATTGCGGGTTTGAAATGATAAAACCCGGATTTTTCTTTGTAAATTACGGATTGAAATGATATAGTATCCGTATCACTTGAATTAGGTTAGAAAATATTATACAGACCCGTGGTTATTTTTCTGTATTTTCTGAATATTTTAAATAATATAAAGATTGTAATAATATTTAATTGATTTAAACCGAATTTTTAAGTGATTTATTTAAAAATATAAATGATTTTTTCTATGTGATAAATATAAATAAATGGAGGAATATTGATTTAAAACGAAACTTAAATTTTGAAATTTTGATAAAAAGAAAGATGGGAACTTAAGTTAATTTAATTGAAAAAAAATGAAGTTTAAGTTCAAGTGTAGAATGAATGTAATAAGCAAATTGGTAAGTTTTGGTTTTACTTGTAAAATTTCTTTTGAAATAAAATTTGTTAAAGGATTGAAAATGAACATTTTAAATGTATGATTTTATAAGTTTTGACTAGGTAGAAATCTGTAGCACTTGTTAAGTGTTGTGGATTTTATAAATGAACCAAAAGACTAAAATGAACTTAAGCTATGATAGTACTTGGTAAGTGCTGTTGTAACAGAAACTAAAATTGAACCTGAACTAATAAAGGGCTACTGTAGCACTTGTTAAGGACTGCAGTAGGCTAAAATATGATTTTGTTTAAAACTGAATTGTTCTAGCAGTTTATAAATGTTGGTCGGTTGAATAAAAATTGTTTTCAATATATAACTTAACGTTATTGTTTTAAGTGAATAAGTGAACTCCGAAAAGGTTAGATTTTTTTTAATTTAATAACTTAATAATTGTTTTAAGGGATAATGTCTTCGTTCTAAAATGGTTTAATTCAAAGTATATTTGATAAATTGTGTAAATCTATAACCACGGGTTATAATAACGATTGGTTGGCAAAGAGACCGGGATCGGATATGGACATACTCTCTGTCGATACCGAAAACCACTTTGACAACCGTGTACGCGGTGGAGATTCCAGAATGAAGTAGGATGGTGGCGACGTTCTTAAGGTATGTTACGTAGACCCAACTCCCGTGAGTTGGCATAAGGTGGCTAAAACAGGAGCGATTGACGGACCAATGAGGTAGCACCTCTTATCGGACACACTTCTTCGATACCATTCTATTACTTGTGATTGATTTGGTGGCCACCCTTGATTTGGGAGTGTTGTTCGAGGTGGGCGGTAGTGGCTGCTATGCGTCACCACTAGTCCGGATGCGTAATTGGTATATCTACCCTGGCATTGCCTAGTTGTGCCGTGTCACCTACCATATCGAGCTTTACTACGATTATGATTTTAAGATCCGACCGCGTTAAGGTTCTCCATCCCCTTAACGCTATTTTCCGATATGATTATACTTTACTTATTTAGACACTATTATAATAGCGAATATTACTATATAGTAGATAGTTTAACGGATCCTTAGAGGATGGGCGGTCCCAAGCATCTTCTAAGTTACTTGTACCTTTACTACAGTTCATTTGAGTTGGTTTACATTGTATGAGTATGTATATCCTGACTCGAGTGTTATGTTTTATTTTACGCTCGGGTCAGCCTGAGTATTCACAGCTTTGGACTTCACTTTTCTGGAGCTCGGAATCACTGGAGATTCTGCTTATCTAGTTATCTTCCTATTTCAGTTTCAGTTGCCTTATTTCAGCTTTTGTTTTAGAGACTTGTGTATTTGGATCTCTATTGTACTTGTTTCAGAACTGTATTGGGTTTCAGACTATGTATTTTGTATTTGATATGAGACTATGTATTTTAGTGGCTTCATGAACCACTATGGTTATTTTTAAATTCCGCTGCGAGTTATTCTGATATTTCTGTGTCTGTGATTCTGTGAATGATTTTATTTGCTCCAAATTTTATTACAATATGTTATTTTGCATTATTCAAGTCTGACATGTGTGGATTATTGTCGATTTGAATGGTCCAAAATAGTGGGTCGTTACATTTGGTATCAGAGCGAGGTTTTAGGCAAACCTTAGCCTATGGAGCAAAAACTCATTAGAGATAGGGTAGAAATACCCTAGAATGAGTGAAATCAAACTCAGAATCATTTCCTTGTGAGTGAACGTATTTTTAAAGTATAAAATGATTTTAAAATGATTTTTCAAATGATTTTTCAAAGATTATTTTGATATAAAGTTTTCTTGTTTTAAGAAGAAATTTTCTAAACTTCCATCTTTCCGCATCTACCTTGTTAGGAATTTTGTTATTAGGATTTCACCCAAGTGTTCTTATCGTGTTTTATCTTAACTTATCTTTGTCTTCTTTGTACCTTGTCCTAAAATTTTTATTCTTGATATTTCCAGGATGAATCGTGGAAATGCTAGAGGTAGGGGTCGTGGTATTGCCCCAGTTCCTCCACCTGTTGCACCCGTTAAGTTTACAGTCCTTTGCAAGGAATTCTCTCAGCTCGGTGGCACTAAGTTCACCGGTTCAGAAAGTATCATCGAAGCCCAGCAATGGCTACGAAGTCTGGAAAGAATCTTTACTGGTTTAGAGATCACTGATGCCCAGAAGCGTCAGTTAGCAGCATGGCAACTGCAAGAGTCAGCCCTAGATTGGTGGGAGTCTGTTACGACTCGCACTAACGAAGGTGACCTTTCATGGGAGCAGTTCAGGTATCCTTTGTGTTAATTTGAATTTTTCCATGTCCTTTCTTTTCAATTTATCTAAAATTTCTGTTTCTGTATCTTCCTTTAAGGGAGGCTTTTGTGGCAAAATGGATGCCCGAAGCCGGTAAATCTCAGCTTTACCGCGAATTCATGGACCTCAAGCAAGGTACCATGTCCTTCTCAGAGTATGAACGGAAGTTCAATGAACTTTCCAAATTCGGTCCTGGTCTTATCGATACTCAGCTAAAGAAGAATGAGAAGTTCATTGCTGGAGCTCGCCCAGAGTTCTACGACCGTCTTATTTCACATGTCCATGGCACTTTTACTGAGCTCATGGATATGGCTATTCGCTATGAGAACCCTACTTCCAAGGGTCATGCTGCTTCCAGTGCTCATGTATCTCAGTCCTCCTCTGCTAATTCCAAGAAGAGAAAGCCCAACTTCCACCAGCAGAAGAAGAATTGGCTCAAACATCCGGGCTTAGGATCTTCAGCATCTGCTCCTTCCCAGAGGCACCCTATTGATCTTTCCTCCATTACTTGCTTCAAATGTGACCAGAAGGGTCACTATGCCAATAGTTGCCCTAATCCGTCTGTTGCTGCTGTTCCTCCACCCCAGGTTACCAGGAACGATCTTTGTCATGTTTGTCTTCAGCCGGGTCATTTTAAGAAAGACTGTCCTTTATATCAGAAGGGAAGGCCATCTGGCGTATTTGCTGTCACATCTACTTCATCACCTGCTCCTGCACCTACTCCTGCTCCTAGCGATGATCAAGGTACTCTTCAGGGCACCTTTACTTTATTTCATCATCCTGTTCGTGTTTTATTTGATACTGGGGCTTCGCATAGCTTTATTTCTGATGTTTTGTGTAATAAGTTTGAAACTCTCCTTTCTCCTGAGTATGTTTCTGTTCCTCTATGTGTTTCAAATCCTATTGGGGGTCCCGCAAATCTAGATAAGATTTGTAAGCAAGTGAGACTCTTCTATTCTGGTCATAAATTTTCTGGAGATTTCTATGTCCTAGGTTTCGATGCTTTTGATTTGTTGCTTGGAAGTGATTGGCTTGATGGACACGATGCCCGTATCTCGTGTAAATCCTGAATTGTTTCTCTTAAGGATGATCGAGGAAATTCTTTGCTTATTCAGGGCCGTATGCCTCATGATTATGCTGGTAGCTTTATCTTTTCTCTGGATGCTTCTATTGATGATCTTCAGTCGACCCGTGTAGTTAATCACTACCCAGATGTGTTTGGAGAAGTTACTGCTTTACCTCCCAAGCGGGAAATTGATTTCCGCATTGATCTCATTCCTGGAGCTCGACCTATAGTTCTTCCCCCTAGAAGAATGGCACCCCGCGAGAAGGTTGAGTTAAGGAAACAAATTGAAGACCTATCTTCCAAGGGTCTGATCAGACCTAGTTTTTCTGAATGGGGAGCTGCAGTGGTCTTCGTCACCAAATCCGATGGTTCTCTTAGGATGTGTGTTGATTATAGGGAGTTGAATAAGCTCACTATGAAAAATAGATATCCAATGCCTCGCATCAATGACATGTTTGATCAGCTTTATGGTGCCACTGTTTTCTCTCAGCTTGATCTCGCCACAGGTTTTCACCAACTCAGAGTGGCTGAGGAAAGTATTCCTAGGACTGCTTTCCGTACTGAAAATGGATTCTTCGAATGGTTAGTCATGCCTTTTGGTTTGACTAATGCTCCCGCTTTCTTTGTGTACTTGATGAATCGTGTTTTCCGTGATGTGCTTAATAAATTTGTTTTAGTCTTTGTGGATGATATCCTCATCTTCTCTAAGTCTGAAGAAGAACATGAGTCACATTTAAAATCTGTTCTTGAGACCCTTCGCAATCATCAGTTAAAAGCTAAATTTTCCAAATGTCACTTCTGGAAGGATGAAGTCCGATTTCTCGGGCATATTGTTTCTAGTAATGGAGTTTCAGTTGATCCAGTCAAGATCGCTGCGATCAATGTAAGTCCTTCTTTCCTTCTCTTTCATTGCTTCATTTCAATTTACTCTATCTTTTCTATTATCTTTTTTTTCCTATTCTGTACAGGATTGGGAAACTCCTAAGACTCCTACTGATATCCGTAGTTTTCTGGGCCTCGCCGGTTATTACCGGAGATTCATCGAGAATTTCGCTCGGATTGCTGCACCTCTCACTGCTTTAACTCGGAAGAATGCTAAGTTTATTTGGAGTAACGAGTGTAAGGCCGCCTTCAATGAGTTAAAGGACAAGCTTACTTCCGCACCTGTTCTTACCGTTCCAAATGGAAATGAGGGATTAACGGTATACACCGATGCTTGTCGAGAAGGTTTAGGAGCTGTTCTGATGCAGGATGGTAGAGTGATTGCTTATGCTAGTAGACAGTTGAAGACTCATGAAGTAAATTATGCTGCCCATGATCTAGAGTTGCTTGCTGTTGTTTTCGCTTTGAAGCTTTGGAGACATCATCTGTTGGGTACAAAGTTCGAGCTTTTCACAGATCATCAGTCTTTGAAGTATATTTTCTCTCAGAAGGATTTGAATCAGAGACAAGTTAGGTGGTTAGAGTTCCTTGCTTCTTATGACCTCGACATCAACTATACACCGGGAAAGGCTAATGTTGTGGCGGATGCTTTGAGTAGGAAGAAAGCTTTGCTGTGCCAGATTGTTGTTTCTTCTCCTCTTGTGGATCGTATTATGGCTAGGCAGGATGAGGACCAGATGCTTAGATTGATTAAGGAGAGTGTTCGAAGCAGAGTTGGAAGTAGTAGTATGGATGGTAATGGAGCTCAGATTGACGATAAGGGTATATTGAGGATCAATAATAGGATTTGTGTCCCGAATGTTGATGGATTGAGACAGGAGTTACTTCGGGAGAATCATCAGTCCAGACTTTCTATTCATCCAGGCGTAACCAAGATGTACCAGGACATGAAGAAGTTATATTGGTGGAAAGGTATGAAGCGAGATATTTCCATTTTCGTCAATAGGTGTGCGACTTGTCAGCAAGTCAAGGCAGATCATCAGAAGACCCCTGGGTTACTGCAACCTCTTGAGATTCCCAATTGGAAGTGGGAACAAGTTTCTATGGATTTCATTGATGGTTTACCAAGGACTAGGAAGGGAAACGAGAGTATCTGGGTTATTGTGGATAGATTGACCAAATCAGCTCATTTCATTCCGGTCAAGTCTACCCGTTCAGCTTCTAGTTTATCTGAGATTTACATGAGGGAGATTGTTCGTCTCCATGGTGTTCCTCTCAGTATCGTTTGTGATCGTGATCCTATCTTTACTAGTAGGTTTTGGAAAGCCTTTCAGGATTCTTTGGGTACTCATCTAAATCTGAGCACTGCTTACCATCCACAGACCGACGGTCAAACGGAAAGGGTGAATCAGATTTTAGAAGATCTTCTCCGTGCTTGTGTGCTTGATTATGGAGGATCTTGGGAAGATCATCTCCATCTTGTCGAATTCACTTATAACAATAGTTATCAGGCCAGTATTGAGACATCTCCATTTTCTGCTCTTTACGGACGACCTTGTAGATCTCCTTCTTGTTGGATTGAATCCGGAAATCGATTGGTTCTTGGTCCTGAATTAGTTTTGGAAGCTTCAGAGAGAGTTGAAGAGATTAAGAGAAAGATGAGGATTGCTCAGGATAGACAGAAGAAGTACGCCGATCGGCGAAGATGGAGTTTAGAGTTTGCTGTTGGTGATTTGGTTTTCCTTAAGGTCTCTCCCTTAAGGAATGTTATTCGTTTCGGTCGTAGAGGAAATCTTTCTCCTAGATTTGTTGGTCCTTTCCGCATTTTGGAAAGAATTGGTTCTCTTGCTTATCGGCTGGATTTACCCGAGAAATTTTCTGAAATTCACAACGTCTTTCATGTATCTCATCTTCGTCGCTATCTGCATGACCCATCTCTTATTATTCAGCCTTCTGCTCTTGATAGTTTGGATATTGAGCCAAATCTGACTGTTGAGAGGAAGCCACTTCGTATCGTCGATCGAGGTACGAAGCAGCTAAGAAGAAAATCTGTCAACCTGGTCAAAGTGCAGTGGAGCACTGATGAACGGGATTGCACCTGGGAGACAGAGGAGAGCATTCGTGCTTCGAATCCGGAATTGTTTATTTCAGGTACTCTACTATTCTGTCTTATCTTTCTTTGTTTTCCTTCTTCGTTCCTTTTCGAGGACGAAAAGCTTTGAGTGGGGGAGAGTGTAACAGCCCGATATTTTAAACGAAATTTTAAATAAAAATAAAACATTTTGAAAAATTGAGTTAAAAATAAAGTGTAGTAATTTGTGTAAAACGAAATTTGAAACGTTACATTTCGTTACGTTTTGTCCGTTCTTAACTTTACTGTAGAATAAATCTTATTTTGTTGATAATAACTATTTTTAAATACGGGTTAAAGGATACGTTATATTATTTTTGAGAAACTGTTAACAATTTATTAAATTTATTTAATAAAAGAAATAAGACAAATTGTACGTTATTTGGACGTTTTATAATCTCTTTTGTTTTCACCGTCCAAAGTGATTCTTCGTTTGTGTTGGCAGTTCAAAGTCTCAGCTGTTCACGTGAGAAAAGATTTGTTCCCTTGGCCTTCCATGCGTTCCACATATTCAATGATAATTAACAGCCTTAAATTTCCTACCGTTCAAAGCAAATAAAAACTTGCCCTCTTGGTCACGTTTCATTTTCTAAATCGTTCTCGCAACAAAATTCCAGACTACATTTTTCATTTCCTTCTATCAATTTGCAGAACCTTCTTCAGGTATGGCCTCTTGTTCTTGTTTTTTTGTTTTATCTTGTTTCTCTATCCCTTCATGCTTCTACCCATGCCATCCGCAACCTAGACCACCACCGCCTCCCTACCCCAGGCCACTGACCGCGTCTGACAACCATCACCCCAACCCCGTTCGCCACCCAGACCGTCACCGCTTCCCTCCACGTCAGCTTACTTCACCACCCCTGACCCACCATGAGACCAAACCCACCCAGACCGTCACCGCTTCCCTCCACGTCAGCTTACTTCACCACCCCTGACCCACCATGAGACCAAACCCACCCAGACCGTCACCGCTTCCCTCCACGTCAGCCTACTTCACCACCCCTGACCCACCATGAGACCAAACCCACCCCAGACCGTCACCACTTGTCCCACGTCTCCAAGCCCATGCCAACCTTCACTGCCTCATATGAGACCAACCTTCTACCCCTGACCCACCACGAGACCAAACCTACCCCAGCCGATCACCAAGGCAGCCAACCCAGTCGAATCCCAACTGCCAACACCAGACCGAGACCCGAGACAGCCTTCCAGCCTCCACCACATCTCCACCGAACCCCACCAGTCACCAACTCATGCCGAAACCCCACTGACCTGCGCCAGATAGCCACCACGCAAACCCATGCCGTGATCCAGACCACCCACACCTTGTATTATTGCCACCGAGACTTGTTTGACATAGGTGAAGTGGTGAAGTTCTGCTTTTGTCATGTATTTGTAAACTTAGCTTATATTTTCACTGACTTTTGGTTTTGGAAAGAAAGTGAATTAAAATCTATTTCAGTTTTTGTTTTGCAGTAGTGAAGTGTTTTGTGCCTCCGCCTTGTATTATTGCCACCTGTATTGCAACTTTCGTTATTTTTCACTGACTTTGGTTTTGAAGAAAAAAAAATGAACAAAATTCTATTTCAGTTTGTTTTTTTTGCAACCGTGAATTTTGTATTACCTCTGTCTTGCTGAGATGAAATGGTGAACAGAAATTTCCACTTCTTGTTTTATTTTGAATGTTGTAAATTCCGTGTGAAAAAGAAAATTTGTGAATAATACGAAAAAAAATTTTACTTTGAAAATTTTTTAATTTATAATCTCCAATAAGAGTGGTCGAACCAATTCCTTCTATTTTCAACTTGATTTATTTTTCGATCGTTTACTTCAATTTGGGAAATTCGTTATTCGTGCATCTTTGATTGTCTATTTATGCGCTTTATTCTTTCGACTTTAGATCAGAATCAAGTCAGCGAGTCTGCTAACGACTGATAGTGCTATCCGCGTGCTTTCAAATTACATCGTACTTCTTTCTTTCCGAATCTCCAGCTCCGTAGAGGTGAGTAAATCTCACACGAATATTCATACTTATATAATTGTGAAACGACCGCAACTGAATGTGTAGAAATAAATAAATAAATAAATGATGTTATAATTACCTGTGATTTATTTATAGTTGATGTTAATTGTTAAAACTGCATATCGTATCATCTGTTATATCTGTTCTTATTTTACTGTTATTCTATTCTGTTAAATCACACTGCAAGTTCCCTGTAGAATAGAATCACTATGGGTTGAAATGATACATACCCAAACGGACTTTAGAATAAGGGAAGGTCGTTATGGGCTGAAATGATAAGCCTGAGCGATTTTCAATTAAATTTTATTTACTTGGGATTGCGGGTTTGAAATGATAAAACCCGGATTTTTCTTTGTAAATTACGGATTGAAATGATATAGTATCCGTATCACTTGAATTAGGTTAGAAAATATTATACAGACCCGTGGTTATTTTTCTGTATTTTCTGAATATTTTAAATAATATAAAGATTGTAATAATATTTAATTGATTTAAACCGAATTTTTAAGTGATTTATTTAAAAATATAAATGATTTTTTCTATGTGATAAATATAAATAAATGGAGGAATATTGATTTAAAACGAAACTTAAATTTTGAAATTTTGATAAAAAGAAAGATGGAAACTTAAGTTAATTTAATTGAAAAAAAATGAAGTTTAAGTTCAAGTGTAGAATGAATGTAATAAGCAAATTGGTAAGTTTTGGTTTTACTTGTAAAATTTCTTTTGAAATAAAATTTGTTAAAGGATTGAAAATGAACATTTTAAATGTATGATTTTATAAGTTTTGACTAGGTAGAAATCTGTAGCACTTGTTAAGTGTTGTGGATTTTATAAATGAACCAAAAGACTAAAATGAACTTAAGCTATGATAGTACTTGGTAAGTGCTGTTGTAACAGAAACTAAAATTGAACCTGAACTAATAAAGGGCTACTGTAGCACTTGTTAAGGACTGCAGTAGGCTAAAATATGATTTTGTTTAAAACTGAATTGTTCTAGCAGTTTATAAATGTTGGTCGGTTGAATAAAAATTGTTTTCAATATATAACTTAACGTTATTGTTTTAAGTGAATAAGTGAACTCCGAAAAGGTTAGATTTTTTTTAATTTAATAACTTAATAATTGTTTTAAGGGATAATGTCTTCGTTCTAAAATGGTTTAATTCAAAGTATATTTGATAAATTGTGTAAATCTATAACCACGGGTTATAATAACGATTGGTTGGCAAAGAGACCGGGATCGGATATGGACATACTCTCTGTCGATACCGAAAACCACTTTGACAACCGTGTACGCGGTGGAGATTCCAGAATGAAGTAGGATGGTGGCGACGTTCTTAAGGTATGTTACGTAGACCCAACTCCCGTGAGTTGGCATAAGGTGGCTAAAACAGGAGCGATTGACGGACCAATGAGGTAGCACCTCTTATCGGACACACTTCTTCGATACCATTCTATTACTTGTGATTGATTTGGTGGACACCCTTGATTTGGGAGTGTTGTTCGAGGTGGGCGGTAGTGGCTGCTATGCGTCACCACTAGTCCGGATGCGTAATTGGTATATCTACCCTGGCATTGCCTAGTTGTGCCGTGTCACCTACCATATCGAGCTTTACTACGATTATGATTTTAAGATCCGACCGCGTTAAGGTTCTCCATCCCCTTAACGCTATTTTCCGATATGATTATACTTTACTTATTTAGACACTATTATAATAGCGAATATTACTATATAGTAGATAGTTTAACGGATCCTTAGAGGATGGGCGGTCCCAAGCATCTTCTAAGTTACTTGTACCTTTACTACAGTTCATTTGAGTTGGTTTACATTGTATGAGTATGTATATCCTGACTCGAGTGTTATGTTTTATTTTACGCTCGGGTCAGCCTGAGTATTCACAGCTTTGGACTTCACTTTTCTGGAGCTCGGAATCACTGGAGATTCTGCTTATCTAGTTATCTTCCTATTTCAGTTTCAGTTGCCTTATTTCAGCTTTTGTTTTAGAGACTTGTGTATTTGGATCTCTATTGTACTTGTTTCAGAACTGTATTGGGTTTCAGACTATGTATTTTGTATTTGATTTGAGACTATGTATTTTAGTGGCTTCATGAACCACTATGGTTATTTTTAAATTCCGCTGCGAGTTATTCTGATATTTCTATGTCTGTGATTCTGTGAATGATTTTATTTGCTCCAAATTTTATTACAATCTGTTATTTTGCATTATTCAAGTCTGACATGTGTGGATTATTGTCGATTTGAATGGTCCAAAATAGTGGGTCGTTACAAATATAAACATCAACAATCAATCATTTATCAACTAACTGGATTATCATTGTATAAATAGCAGATAATGGTGTCAGATGTCACAGGTGAACTGATACAGGTAATAACAGTGTAAATATCTAACAGCAGCATATTTCAATTGTCGTTTCAATTGAAATCAAATTTAATAAATAAAAGAACGTTAATCGTGAGTGAGTGCTCGCCTTTCGAGGCTAAGATAGATGAACGAGAAGATGACACTGATACGCACACTGATACAGATACTGAATTTGAATTGCGAATCCAAGCAAAACAAAATCGGCTCGAATTTGACGGACAAGCTGATAGATAAAAAAAATAGACGAAATCTAATCAAAACTAGATCGATGCAGATAAATGGTATAAGTGGACTTATGTATATAATTATATATGGATAAAATCATATTCTAATTTCAAATACATTTCTGATTAATTTTAAAACATATATTAAACTCAACATATATATACATAATATTTAAAATCAATACATATATATTACATTCATTTCCGCCTAACATATCGTGTATATTTTTTTTAAATACTATATTTATAAATCGATTTTAAACATACATTAGAAATAAAAAAAATATGATTATAAAAGCCAGATTTCTGTATGCAGGTTAATAGTACATATATGCAGACCCACTATACAACTGTAATCTTACCACTAACAGATTATAAACATATATCTATATAACTTATTCAACTTATGTACTTAGACGAATAAATATATAAACTGAGCTTATATATATATAAATCTCTGTAGATCAAAATACCCTTTAAAATATAAATAACACATTATAATATATATGTAAACTGGGATATACATAAATTTTAAATAGACAATTTCACAAACAACTTAATATCTATATTCATACTGTATATTATTAATAATGCGGACAACTACCCAACTTACAAATATGACTTACTTAATATAGTATATATACTAACCAGAGTAGATGATATATGAAATGGACTAACCTATATTTATACTACTGTAGTTATGCACCATAATGTAAATATATATATAAAAAAATTGGCAATGTACTGCATTTCAACTCAAAACAGGCTATCACAAAGTGTAGAAACAACTTATATGAGTATATATTAAAATATTCTTACCTTTATATCAAATCTGTAACATGCCTTATACTATTATAATATACTATACAATACTGTTACAAAATAAAATATATAGATATCTATTTGAAATCAAATCTTAGTGTATATACATAACTTGCTTTATAAAAACATATACTAGCATATAGGGCATATATGAATTCAAAAAAAAAATCAATACAGTAAATCACAAAAGTTTGTAAGCAGGTAGGTATAACAACTATTTATATACTTACCTATTTAAAAGCATAATATACTACTGTGACTATCCATACTAGATACTAGCATACGACACTGTTTTTTAAAAAAAAACTTACATAACTATATATACAGACTATCACACCCATATAGACTGGTATGCGAATAACAGTACTAGTACTTACATAAGATATATAAACTGTACTATAAATTTACACTACCATAACATGTACAAAACTTTCATTATTAGACTTTACATATCGCACAACATGTACGTATCAATTTATATAAAATAATATATATATATATATATATATAACTTACAAAAAAACATATCATGCTTGGTTTCGTAGTTAAGCAAATGTAGGCTTTCAGGCAACAGGCAATCAAAACAGGCAACAGGCAATGCATATTTCTAGGATACAAATTATATACCAAATAACTAGGGGGAAAAATATGCCTTGCATAGCACTGCACAAGAGGAGGCGGACAAAGATTTGAGGTTGGCGAGCTGAGTTGACGCGGTGAGGAGATACAGATCTGGGTGTATCGCGTGAAGGAAGGTGGTACGACGGTGGCTGCTGCTCGTGTACGAGTTGGCGTTGAAGGCGGGTTGTCTGGTGGTGCGGTGCTTGTCCATTGTGATAGGGTCGGGCGTTGTTGCGTGGGTAGGTTGAACGGAGGAGGTTCGGCCAACTGAAGGTGGCTCGAGTATGACGGAGGAAGAAGGCGGAGGGGAGGAGAGTCGGAGATAGCGGTGTGGGTGGAGTTTTGGGTTGCTCGGCAACAGGGGTCGAGTTGGGTAATGGTGGCTAGAGGAGGAAGGAGGGGTAAGAGGTCTGGAAGATCAAATGACAAGCAAATGAAAAGCTGCACATATTTAATAGAAAAGGAATGGACAGAGACTTGTTTAAAGTTACGTATTCCAAAATGAAAGTACGAACAGTGAACAGTTTATAAATTTCATAAGTAACGTGTTATTTCCTTTTGAACAAGCAACCGAACAAAATTTTTTTAACAACAAAAGACCAGCAAAAGTCACTGGAGAATATTTATTGCTAATGGCTATTGGTTTGACTGTTGGTTAACGGCGGATATATAAAAGGTCACGTGGAAACAATAGGCTCAATTAACGGACTGCAACGACTATCCGTTTACAGATTTTTCGGCGAACCGCGGTTCGAAAATCAGATATGCACATACCGTTGGGATCAGCACTACGAGACGATCAAAACGGTATACATATATTAACGGTACGATTTGAATTATAAAAATTCGAATTTTTCTACTGGTGGAAAATGCAAGAAAAACGTAGAAAAATAAGAACGACGGAGCCAAAGATGTCCGAATTTGGAAAAACGACAAACTAACATCTTGCTCAGAAGATGGTTTAGAATTTTTCTATGTAAAAATATTTAGGTTCCAGAACCATTTTATTTTCATTACTTTTTAACTGATTAAATTGAAGTAAATTTACGCGCGAAATAAACTTTCATATTTTCGGACGAAAATTTACCAGTTGCTATGTTTAACTAGACGTATTCCAAAAATCAAATTTATATTTCAAAATTTTATCGTTTAAAATTTCACAAAATTTCAACTAATTACGTTATTAAAACAGTTGAAATTTACGGGTCGTTACACTCTCCCCCACTCAAAACTTTTCGTCCCCGAAAAGGAACGAGGTAGAAGAACAGAAACAACAGAAAGAATTAGATTTAAAACAAGACAAAACAATTAATTTATACCATACAGATTTCAAATTAAACTAATTAATATTCAACATTTTTGGTTTAATCCATTTGAGTTCTCTTAAGTTAAATCAATCAATCTATTTTTAAATTCATTATCTTATTATTTAGTCGTTCTCAGTTAACAATTTCTAAATCAATCAATTTGTATAATCATTTATTGTACTTATATTTTATTCAACAAATTTAATTCTTTTATTCCAAATTATTATTAAATTTTCTACTTAATATATATACTCACATATATTTAACCCATATAAATTAATTTAAAACATAAAAGTTTCAATTTAAATTAATTTACATCTATTAATTTCTTTTAAATTCAAGGTATTTTCATATGTTGATCAAATTTCAATTTTTTAATTCAAAACAAATTTATTAATTCTTTCAAAACAAATTTATTTCATTATTAACTAAGTTTACTTATTATCCTATCTAACTCTATTAACATCTTTATAATCAAAATTTAGTATATAACCATTATTATAAACACTCAAATTTTATTTATAAATTCAATTTATCTTATATATTATCCAATTACATATTCAACTTCTGAATGATTTAGGTAAGTTGTATTTGAATGCAGTTGAACAATATACAAATAAAATTATCAAATTCAATTATCTCAAGTTTAAATATTTATTCCAAATTTTGGTTTTAATTAAAATCATCTTTTAACAAAACTTAAGAATTAGATTTTCGATTAACTTTAAACAATTTAGAGATATATATAATATATTTATATCAAATCAAATTAAAATCTTAAAATAAGGTACTTATATATATAAATCAAATTACACTGAAGAAATTCAAATCAAAATATTTTTCAAAACAAAACCGTAGCAAAGCTACAGAATAGTATCTCCACTTCGAAACTCGAAAATGAATGTCGATGATGCGGCCGCCATCACCGAAATTATTTTCCAGCGACAAAGAGAAGAGCACTGATTAAACAGCTAAAATTTCCATGAAACGATTTTTTTTATTCGAAAATACTTTAGATAATACATTTTAAAACCTTTAAAACCAAGGTTTTAAATTTTCGGAAATTAAATTCTCAAATTCCCACTTTAAATTCATTTAAATTTTCAAATCAAATTATAACCAAGTTTTATAAATTCATTTGTTTATATGGTGGTAAATCAATGGTTTACAAAACAATAAATGAAAATCAAATATTATCATTTCTGACAACAAATTCATTAATAATTTAATTTCAGAAACTTATATTTTTATATATAATATAATCATACGAAACTTTTTATTTTATTTATCAAATTTGAAAACGATATTTTAAAATTAATTTTCAATACACTTCCTCGCTCGACTATACAAGAATGGATTTCAAAGCAAGGATAGAGATTCAAATTTTTGTGGACTCAAATCAAAGAGAATTTCGATTCGAAGATAAGTTCGAAACAAAGATACGATGATTAAATAACGAAATAAGAAGATGGACAAGTTTATATAAATCGCGGGTAACCTTAACCGGGTCGACCATGACTTCAAGAGTAAGAACGATGTGGAATTCCGAGGTAAATCGACATTCGATCTCGAGAAATAGAATTCATGTATAGCAGGAGATAGATAGCATCGTAAACCGAGGATACATAAATCTCCAGTAAATCGATGTCTATTGTAAAGGAGTTTCACTCCTTTATAAATTAATTTGAGATTGGCGAGATCGCCGACTCATTATAAAGATCATTCGAAGTGGAGTTATGGGATGCTCCAGAATTGAAAGAAGACGAATAGTGAAGGACACGAATGAATTTTTGAAACCGAGGGAACGTTCCAAAATTCAAAGGAATCGAGTCAAAAAGAAGAGATTGAAACTCGAATGAGAGTGATTTTGTAAATATATTTACCCTATATGTTAAGTTTTGCCTAGAGCTACCAAAGCTCTGATACCAACTGTAACGACCCGCCATTTCGGACCATTCGCATCCATTATAAGTGTATCGGTAGACACTCATGCCGGATTTGAATTGCTCAAAATACCGCGTTGTTAATTTAAATTGGCAAAACTGAACATGTACAGTAAATAAAATATCACAGATCATAGACACAGAGTAATAAGTGCAGCGGAAATAAAAGAGATAGTAGTTCATGAAGCTACTATATAAATATATAAGTTACATCAGAGTTAAACCAGATACAACGGAAGAGTAATATGATACATCAGATACAAAGCAGAATACATCACTGGAATCATCGAATATCTGAAAGCTGGATAGATAGCTGGATCTCCAAGCGAAGCTCCAACTCCAAAGGTGAGTCTCGAAAGCTGAACCACTCAGTTTGACCCGAGCATAAAGCAAAATACAAAACACTCGAGTCAGGATTAACATTCTTATATTAATAAATCCAACTCAAGTGAAATAGCAATTGAAATACAAGTAACTCAAAGGATGTTTGGAATAACCATCCTTTAAGGATCCGTTAAACTATCTACTAGGTAGTAATATACGCGAAGTAGATAATGTCTATCAGTAATAATAAGATATCAAAATAGCGTTAAGTCATGGCCCATTCCACCCTTAACACATTTTTATTCCCAAAAGCATATACAAGACCGTAGTTTCCCCAAAACCGGAAGTCACCAGAGGGCAATCCATATACTAAAGGTACAAATCAAAATCGTAGTGGTCGCGTATAAATGGAATACAAGTATGACAAGGCACATGAGGCAATACCCAAGGTAGTGATACTACCGTTCGCCTGATCCGGACTGGTGAGAACGCAACGCCGCAGCGCCCGCAACACCGTGAAACAACACTCCCAAAATCAAGGGTGCACCAATCGACAACAAGTAATAAGTAGTTCGAAGAAGTGTGTCCACTTGAGGTAGCTAATCCTCCATTGGCCCGGCACAGCTCCTGTTTTAGTCATTTCCAATTTGACACAAGTGTCAAGGCTATCCATCATCGTTCTCTTTCTTCAGTCAACACGTACATCATTCCAACCACTTCATTCTGGATCATCACTCCGCGCATAGTTATTAAAGTGGTTTCGGTTCAGATAGAGAGTATATCCATTACCGATCCCGGTCTCTTTAATAACTTTCGTAATTTTTACACCGATTGGTCGTTTATATATTTCAAAAACCAAATCAATTTCAATTTCAATTTCAATTCGTAAACCAACATTTCATTTGTCTTTCTAAACAAATTTCCATAATTTACGTTTCGAAACTTCCAAATTACCATTTCAAAGTCTTATAATTCAATTTCAATTTTATTTAAAACAATTCAAATATTGATTCAAGTTCGTAAATAAGTTTCATTCCAAATCGTTTTATTTTAACTTAATTTAACATTCAAATCAATTTAACTTCATTTATCGATTTCATTTATCATTCAAAACAATTCTATTTAATTTCCAATTCATTAAATCAATTTCCTAAGTTCAACTTCATTAAATCAAAACTTACAATTTGAATTAAATTAAATTCATCAAATCAAATCCTTTAAATTTCAAGTCTTACATTGATTTCAATAAATCACATTTTATTTCTTGTTAAAGAAATTCAATTTCACTTATTTACTTACTTAAATAATTTTCCAAACTTAATTAATAAAGAAACTCAATTTCAATTATTTCAGAAGTTCAATTCCATTTATTAAAGAATTCAATTTATTTAATTATTAAATAATTCAATCTTATTTAATTACTAAATAATTTCAAAACTTAGTTATTAAATAATTTCAAACTTAATTATTAAATCATTTCAAACTTAATTAAATGAAAAGTTCCAAATTATGTTGTCAAATAATTAATTTCAAAATAACGATCTTTCAACAACTACTATGTCAATATTTGTTTCAGATTTTAAATATTAACATTTATTTTCATTAAAATTCAAATTCCAGCTTCATTTCAAATCTTATCCTTTCAAATAAAATCTTTGTTTATTTTTAAATCAAATTATTGACCAATCTGGTTTTTATTAAATTTTCTATCCTAAGTCAAGTTTTATTTGGGTATTTATCATTTCAACCCGATTCCAATTCAATTCAAAATCAAAGCATAACAAAGGGAACTTGCAGTGTGATAACTGGGATGGTGTCAAAGTAAATAAACAAGCAATAACAACAATCAATATCAATCCAATAATCAATTCAAATAATCCCGAAATAACCGTATTAATTCGCATTGTTATTTGTACGAATTAATATAATTATTTCTAGAATCTACACTATCATTTCATGTAGATTAAAGATTATTACATTACGGTTCTTCACTTGTCATCTATTTACAATTTCATACATCATCAATTTAACAACATACATTCAGTGGTTCAAAGTATAATTAAACAAATCCTACGTGTCAATTAATTTAACATTAAAGGGGTCACATTATATGAATTTTTTAACTAATCAAATTCAACATATAGATCCGATTTAATCGTTAACTATCATATATCAATTCAATTGTATATTATTTATCACTTTAACATTAACAATTAACGTCCAATATAAACATCAACAATCAATCATTTATCAACTAACTGGATTATCATTGTATAAATAGCAGATAATGGTGTCAGATGTCACAGGTGAACTGATACAGGTAATAACAGTGTAAATATCTAACAGCAGCATATTTCAATTGTCGTTTCAATTGAAATCAAATTTAATAAATAAAAGAACGTTAATCGTGAGTGAGTGCTCACCTTTCGAGGCTAAGATAGATGAACGAGAAGATGACACTGATACGCACACTGATACAGATACTGAATTTGAATTGCGAATCCAAACAAAACAAAATCAGCTCGAATTTGACGGACAAGCTGATAGATAAAAAAATAGACGAAATCTAATCAAAACTAGATCGATGCAGATAAATGGTATAAGTGGACTTATGTATATAATTATATATGGATAAAATCATATTCTAATTTCAAATACATTTCTGATTAATTTTAAAACATATATTAAACTCAACATATATATACATAATATTTAAAATCAATACATATATATTACATTCATTTCCGCCTAACATATCGTGTATATTTTTTTTAAATACTATATTTATAAATCGATTTTAAACATACATTAGAAATAAAAAAATATGATTATAAAAGCCAGATTTCTGTATGCAGGTTAATAGTACATATATGGAGACCCACTATACAACTGTAATCTTACCACTAACAGATTATAAACATATATTTATATAACTTATTCAACTTATGTACTTAGACGAATAAATATATAAACTGAGCTTATATATATATAAATCTCTGTAGATCAAAATACCCTTTAAAATATAAATAACACATTATAATATATATGTAAACTGGGATATACATAAATTTTAAATAGACAATTTCACAAACAACTTAATATCTATATTCATACTGTATATTATTAATAATGCGGACAACTACCCAACTTACAAATATGACTTACTTAATATAGTATATATACTAACCAGAGTAGATGATATATGAAATGGACTAACCTATATTTATACTACTGTAGTTATGCACCATAATGTAAATATATATATAAAAAAAATTGGCAATGTACTGCGTTTCAACTCAAAACAGGCTATCACAAAGTGTAGAAACAACTTATATGAGTATATATTAAAATATTCTTACCTTTATATCAAATCTGTAACATGCCTTATACTATTATAATATACTATACAATACTGTTACAAAATAAAATATATAGATATCTATTTGAAATCAAATCTTAGTGTATATACATAACTTGCTTTATAAAAACATATACTAGCATATAGGGCATATATGAATTCAAAAAAAAAATCAATACAGTAAATCACAAAAGTTTGTAAGCAGGTAGGTATAACAACTATTTATATACTTACCTATTTAAAAGCATAATATACTACTGTGACTATCCATACTAGATACTAGCATACGACACTGTTTTTTTTAAAAAAAACTTACATAACTATATATACAGACTATCACACCCATATAGACTGGTATGCGAATAACAGTACTAGTACTTACATAAGATATATAAACTGTACTATAAATTTACACTACCATAACATGTACAAAACTTTCATTATTAGACTTTACATATCACACAACATGTACGTATCAATTTATATAAAATAATATATATATATATATAACTTACAAAAAAACATATCATGCTTGGTTTCGTAGTTAAGCAAATGTAGGCTTCCAGGCAACAGGCAATCAAAACAGGCAACAGGCAATGCATATTTCTAGGATTCAAATTATATACCAAATAACTAGGGGGAAAATATGCCTTGCATAGCACTGCATAAGAGGAGGCGGACAAAGATTTGAGGTTGGCGAGCTGAGTTGACGCGGTGAGGAGATACAGATCTGGGTGTATCGCGTGAAGGAAGGTGGTACGACGGTGGCTGCTGCGCGTGTACGAGTTGGCGTTGAAGGCGGGTTGTCTGGTGGTGCGGTGCTTGTCCATTGTGATAGGGTCGGGCGTTGTTGCGTGGGTAGGTTGAACGGAGGAGGTTCAGCCAACTGAAGGTGGCTCGAGTATGACAGAGGAAGAAGGCGGAGGGGAGGAGAGTCAGAGATAGCGGTGTGGGTGGAGTTTTGGGTTGCTCGGCAACAGGGGTCGAGTTGGGTAATGGTGGCTAGAGGAGGAAGGAGGGGTAAGAGGTCTGGAAGAGCAAATGACAAGCAAATGAAAAGCTGCACATATTTAATAGAAAAAGAATGGACAGAGACTTGTTTAAAGTTACGTATTCCAAAATGAAAGTACGAACAGTGAACAGTTTATAAATTTCATAAGTAACGTGTTATATCCTTTTGAACAAGCAACCGAACAAAAATTTTTTAACAACAAAAGAATAGCAAAAGTCACTGGAGAATATTTATTGCTAATGGCTATTGGTTTGACTGTTGGTTAACGGCGGATATATAAAAGGTCACGTGGAAACAATAGGCTCAATTAACGGACTGCAACGACTATCCGTTTACAGATTTTTCGGTGAACCGCGGTTCGAAAATCAGATATGCACATACCGTTGGGATCAGCACTACGAGACGATCAAAACGGTATACAGATATTAACGGTACGATTTGAATTATAAAAATTCGAATTTTTCTACTGGTGGAAAATGCAAGAAAAACGTAGAAAAATAAGAATGACGGAGCCAAAGATGTCCGAATTTGGAAAAACGACAAACTAACATCTTGCTCAGAAGATGGTTTAGAATTTTTCTATGTAACAATATTTAGGTTCCGGAAACATTTTATTTTCATTACTTTTTAACTGATTAAATTGAAGTAAATTTACGCGCGAAATAAACTTTCATATTTTCGGACGAAAATTTACCAGTTGCTATGTTTAACTAGACGTATTCCAAAAATCAAATTTATATTTCAAAATTTTATCGTTTAAAATTTCACAAAATTTCAACTAATTACGTTATTAAAACAGTTGAAATTTATGGGTCGTTACAATGAGAATTTCTATCTGTAATTCTAGATGCTCTGCGCAAACCGACCTTTTAGGAACCTTTGGCTTCATGTGGACCTACCAGAAGTTATGAACTATATGTTATCAAAAGCATTTGCAGGAATAACCAACTTTCATGCATTTTCAAGGTTACAAACATAAAAATGCATGCCACAAATGGGGAATCTACATGCAAGTAAGCTGGGTGAAGAAAGTTTACAACATTTTACAAGCATATGCTCTAAAGGTGCATAATAAGAACTTGTGTCCTGACAACTAGTTATTCTTTTTTCTTACCAGTTATTAGGCTAGAAAGACAGACGAACGAAAATAACAGTCGCATATTTTGAAGTGCAACTGAAAATTAAGGGAACATACCCTAAAGTTTTGTATAGTCTGTTTAACTCTTTTAATTGGTCGGGGTCCAGCATTGGCATTTGCTTCTTGCACCATTTGCTCAAGTGCATAACTTCTCAAATAAACACATAGCTGGTTACATGTCAAAATACGTCATCAAAAAATTTCACATGAAATTTAGTGAAGAATACAAAGTAGAAAAACTTTAGGATTTTAAATTCTTGTATGGTATTAGCATTAGAAAAAAAAATGTGGTGCTAGATTTACCATGCGAAGAGAAGCTGAAACTGATGGAGTCTCTGTTGTTGTAGGTATAGGTGGCGAAGTTTCAGCAGCAACTGGAGATTTGTCCGTACCTTCGATATCAGTGTTATTTGTAGGTAATTCATCATCTTCAACGCCCTATTTACATTAAAGTTCAAAAAACAGTTTATATCAAATGGTCAAATAAGCAGGGGATCAAAAGTTATGACTGTGGCTTAACCAGTTTTGGATGGAGTCATATATAAGAATCATCAATAAAACTAATTAACTAATTGCCAAATTTTAGTAGAAAGACAACAGGCTGTGTTAACTTATTCCAGATTTATTTTTGTAAATGCACTACAATAGAAAGGGAATCCGAAGAAAATAGTTTTCATGAAATTCAAAACTATATCGATTCCTGGGTTGTTACCCAAATTTTGGTTGAAACATCGAATAGTGGTATTAGAGAAAACTTCAAATAACAACAGAGGCTGTTCTAACTATGTCTAGAGCAGTATGATAATGAAAGAATAGGAAACGGTCAAATATCTTTCAATAGTTGGTCAAGTGTCATTACCTCTATTTATATTGATATTACTCTAATCAAGATATTGTAAAAAGGTGTATCATATGTTTAGAATAATAAGCAAATAACAAGGACTACCACAAATAGTTGTGTTTCTGCCAATGTTGACATGCAGAAAAAGAAACCTCATGCATTTAGGTACCGTTTGTTTTTTTCTCCAAAAAGCACTTTTTCAGCCGCTGAATGAAAGTAGCTTAATGCATTCAGTGCTTTTTGGGTGTTTGGTGACATTGTTCATTCAGCAAGAATTGGTCAAATTGGATGAACGGTAAAATGCAGATATTTTTTGCTTTTTAAAATGCTGATTCCAACCAATGACTAATTTACATGAATGTCCTTCTTCTTTATAAATAACAGCATTTTCGATCATTTTTTATCTGCAACATCAGCTCAACTTTGCAGACTTTATTCACATGAGGTAAGTTGTGTTCATGCTTTTATTTATACATATCATATTGCAGCACTTTTCTATTTCTATTGGCTTCATTTCCTGTGCGTAGGTTGTACTTTTGTTAATAAAGCATGCTGAGTTTAAATGACAGTGCGATGCAAACTTTATGGCCTCAAGTACTTTACTATTCATATGTAATTGTGCCTTCCTTTTGGTACATAGGCCATGTGTAATTGTTATATTCCATTGAAGTCAAACTTTCTTCTTATCACACTCTAGTTTTGACAGTACCCAAGTATTTATATATATGTAAATATTGTTATCCTCCTTTGTTGATATTGACAAAAGATAATACATCAAACAAACAATGGAAATGATAATCAAGAACCGCCACAGGCTCTACCAAGTCATAGTGAAGTGTTTTCAACCGAATCACAGGCTTTTATGTCGAATTTACGTGATCAAATTGCAGATCTTCTTTAACTTGTAAATTTGTTAGTTTCGCTAATAAAACGAGTGGACAATGTTTTTTATTTATTTATTTTACAGGACAGTCGACTAATTTCTTAGTTTAAATTTATTGGAAAATTATTGCATGTATACACACCTTAAATATTCAAATTATTAATAATGGAGGGCAAAGTTGTCAAACAAAAATACAGTACAATAAAACAAAATTTTAATCAGCAAACAATCAAACAACATTTTAAATATTCAACATTCAATATTCAGCATCCAGCATCTAGCAGTAAGTATTCAGCCATTTTTAACAAACGAAGCCTAAGCCCCATACCATAACCTTTCCTTCTCACTAAATGATTTTTCATAAATTTCAGAGAAACCTATGGCTAGTGGTATACTTGTTATGAAATGCACTGACGTTTCTCCAGCTAGTTTATTTTGGTTAGCATATTTTTTATTATTTTAAATTTTATTTTCAAAATAGACTAATCCTACTGATTAGTGTTTCAACTACTGATTTAGACACAAATTAAAATTAAGAGATAATAATTTCTTGTATTAGACCAACATTGCATATCCTTGTTTAAATTTAAAATCAGAAATAATTTTATAGTCAACAAGTTGTGGTTGTCTATTGAATTGATAAATACTTGTGCATCAGTGCACATTTCTTTGGTAGCTTAAAACTATTGTGAAAGAGCTTATTGGCACGTTCAACCTTTTTTAAAACTCTGACAAGCACATTATACGGAATTTAAAAGGTTTGAAAAATATAACTTTGCACATCAAAAATTATAGACAACGATTTGCTACGGTCATTATTTCTTCATTCAGTAATGTCTTTGTCGTATAATGATCGGAGATACACACACAAAGAGGAAAATTATACGCTACATTTCATGATGCGACAAAAATCAGTTCATCTCACATTTTGCCTAGTTTATTATAAAGCAGAAGTTCTGAAGATAGAATCAGTATTGAAGTGTGTACAAGGGCAAGATATTGTAGTATGCATGCATATAAATAGATAATATATAATATTAGGAAAAAAATATAGATGATATACGCATATTGGAACTTTGTTGTTTCTAAGCGTGGCTACCTTGCTAAAACCGATAAATTCCCCATCTCCAAATAACTCGTAGATACTCAAATGCAAAATATCTTTGTGATATAACTTCTAATGAGCTGTGTTAGCGTCAAAATTGGTCACTAACCCCAAATGTGTGAAAGCATCAATATTCAGGTAGATCCAATCACAGATCTTATGATAGTTATATGTAGAGAGTAATAAAGTGAAGAGACAACAAATGAAAATGAAAGCAAGTAAGTAAAGAACACAAGAAGTTTATAGTGGTTCGGCTATCTCCGGTCTACGTCCACTTCAAGAGTTTTCTTTATATTCCTTTATACCGTGATTACAGTTACAATGGAGTGATATTCAATAGCTAAAATGGCAGAGTTTAGCCAAACTTGAAGATAAAGGAGAGCAGAGAGAAGAAGATCCATATTCTTGAGACATTCTCTCTCTATTTATAGGTGGAGATCTACAAAGATCTTGCTGAAATTAGGCAAAGAAGTCTCTTGGTCCATGTGGGCCGGTATGCAGATCGATGGGGCCCACCTCCATGCTTTGGGATCGATCAATAAGTCCTTCGTATCGATAATCCTCACGTTAGAATTAGCTGAGATCGGTCATGGTGAAAGATGACAGTGCAAAGTCCTTGCTCTCCAAATTTCATGAAGTTCCAATATGTAGATTGTGAGATATGATCGATCCAAGTTCGAGTTTGCAAGTGTTGGCTGATGATTTCGTATCCATAGGTTCGTATCCATCAATTCGTATCCATCAGATTACCATCAAGCTGAGTCTTGCATTGTGATCCATGCGATGCGCTCCATTCATTGACCGGTTCCTTCGCATCGATCGATACAAATGATCGATACAAAATACTTTCAAGTGCAGTTGCCTCCATATCCATCGGTTGCTTTATCCCTCATATTGATCCTAGCTTTGATCGAAACAAAGTGTGTCGATCAAAACCATTTTCCTCGAGTCGTAGTCAAATACGTATCGGGTCTTCAATATGCTTTGCCGTATCCATTCGATCGATACGCATGTACCGATACGAAAACAACAATCCACATCCATCAACTTGTATCCTTCCTGGAGCTGCCTGATCGATACGAATTGTATCGATACGAGATGTATCAATACAAATATCGATCGATCCAAACCAAATCTAAAGCACATGTATTAATCCAAATCCGTATCCATAGTGATCGATACGAGAGTATCGATACGAGCCAGTTTTTCACGAATATTGATCCATCCATAACTCGAGCATATGAACTCTGATTGACCTGAAATTCGAAGTGTATCCTCATCGGGCCTGTGTATCATTCCTAATCGATCTCGCCTCGATTGGAGCTCGGTCCAACTTTGGCGGTATCGATCATAGCTTGGTTTTTGATTGATCTCCGATCCTGATAACCATCAATTTGTTGATATCCTGGCTTTGACCAAAAAGCGGGATAACATTGCCCCCCAAAACATGCCTTGCGGTAGGAAAGTGTGTTTTGAATAGCTGTAAACCCGTGACCTGCAATTCAATTCATTGATTCTCAAGATCATCATTCTTGGTCGTTCAAGACCGTTGGTTAAAAATGAGGCCGTTCAAGGTAGAGTTTTTATTACAAGATGAACGGTGGTCGTTCGCGACCGATAGCCATCCACGACGGACGAGGGTCGTGCATGGTCGAGTGTCGTTTAAGAAGAGGTGAGATCGTTAAAGATCGCGCACCATTCAAGGCATAACATAATAATTCAAGATCAAATGTTGTTCAAAGCACAATATGATCGTTCAAGATTAGATGTCATTCAAGACGTAAAATGATCGTTCGAGATCGAGGATTGTTCAAAGCAGATGATGATCATTCGTGATCGAGTGCTGTTCAAAGCAGATGTTGATCGTTCGAGATCGAGAACTGTTCATGGCGGATGGTGATCGTTCGAGATTAAATGCTTGTTCATAGCGGAATGTGATCGTTCGAGATCAAGCGTCGTTCATGGCTTTAGATAGGCCTAATCCACTCGTTGTTTCTGACGAGGGGGGCTTGCTTGCATTATTCTATTTCTCCTCTCAAGGTGAGATTTTGGGATTATCATTATCAGTTTCCACGTTCTAGTGGGTTCACAATCAAATAATTCAATCAAATAAATAAATAGAGTTCAGAATGTCCACAGAAAATAAAGAAAACAAATGTCCAAACAGTGTAGTGTGTGTGCCATTCGGGGCATGACGGTTTGTCATCATCTCAGAGCATGCCTAGGGACTGTTCGTAATCCCGTACATGTGTGACTTAGCCATTTTATTGGAGAAGCATAATGAAAAAGCTTATTATGTGGTCAAGTTTCAAGTCCTGAACTTGCCGCTTATCATTCCCTTCAACTGATGACGAGGCATGGCCTCGATCCAGGGTTATTCTTGTTTTCTGATGGTTCAGGCGGGGGTTGTGCCTATTCTGCCTTTGCTCTCCGTGCTCTTACGTACTGTAATAGCCGGCCATTCCTGACATGATGTTCAATTACATCTTTCAGATGCCTGCAATCATTTGTATTGTGCCCATTTAACTCATGGAATACACAATATCTTCCCGATCTCCTTTCACTACTAGTGGGCTCTCGCCTCATCGGCTTGCGGTAAGGAAACTGCCCCTGGGTTTCCAAGTATATTCATTCGGGGGTTTGAGTCAGTTCGATGTAGGAGGAGAATCTCGGTTCCCTCTTAGGTTGTCTCGGTACATTGGAGCTATCAACGGCTTTTCTCTTTCCGTTGTTTGCCTTGGACCCTCCTCCAGACGGTCCCTCATCTTGAGTAACATTGACATCTTGCTTTTTGGTCTGTGCGTCTTCTTGCCGCAAGAACCTGTCCACCTCGTGGTAAAATTCCCCGAGGTTCTGTGGTGGATCACGTGCTAATGAATCCTTGAATTCTGTGTTGTCATCTATTCTCGATACAGCCACCATCAATACCATAGATAGATCTGGCTGATCCATCGATGCCGCTGTTGCATTAAATCTGGTCAGAAAATCTCTCAAGGACTCTCCGGTCCTCTGCTTTAGTGCCACCAATGTCATAACATTTTTGGGTCTTGTGATGTAGACCTTGAATTGCCTCATGAACCATTCAACAAGCTCGGTCCATGTCCTTATAGATGCATTATCCAACTGCCTGAACCAAAGTGCAGCCAAATTAGTTAGATATACAGAAAACATCTTGCCATTACCTCATTGGATGCCCCCTAAGACTTCCATATGCCGGATGCATCTCATCATATGTGTGGTTGGATCCGACTTTCCTTCGTACATATCCAATGTGGGTAGCTTGAAGTCTGGTGGGTTCCTTGCATTTCTGATGTTGGGGGTGAACAGGCTTCTATTCACATCCTCTAGATCCTTATTCGTCCATCCTCCACATATGGTTTGTCCGATGATCTCTGCCAATCTATCATTGTCATTCAGGGGCAGTCCCTGATTTCCTTCAGCTTGCCCCCCAAGTCCGTGAGGGAAACCTGGTACATACTCTTCATGTTGTGTTGTCTCCATGGCAGGTCCAGCATTACATGGGGGTGTGCCCCCGAGTCTAGATCCGTCCAGATTGATAGCGCTGTGCTGATTGGGGGCTGCCCTCTGCTGAACTGATCCATCTGATTGCCTATTGAGTCCTTCTAATCCAGCTCTGTGGATCTGTGCTCCGGTAGCTCATGCTGCTCCTGCTTGTCCAAACTGTTTGAGAAGATTCTACATCATCTCCTCCTGCCTTTTCAACAACCGTTCCTGCATGAAATCCATCATAGTCTACATCTCATCCCTTGTGATGTAGATGGATGCCTGATCTGCTCCACCTTCGGAGAAAGCCTCTTGACTTCCCTCTTGATGGCTCCTTTCTAGTAATGTCCTTCTAGCTGATTGCATAACCATAGCTTCAGATCCAATTCTTTTCCAAAGTAGCAGGTGCTAGAGTTCTCAGTGAACGCACCAAAGTGTTGGTGCCAAAATTGGTCACTAACCCCAAATGTGTGAAAGCACGAATATCCAGGTAGATCCAATCACAGATCTTATGATAGTTATATGTAGCAACAAATGAAAATGAAACAAGTAAGTAAAGAACACAAGAAGTTTATAGTGGTTCGGCTATCTCCAGCCTACGTCCACTTCAAGAGTTTTCTTTATATTCCTTTATATTGTGATTACAGTTACAATGGAGTGCTATTCAATAGCTAAACTGGTAGAGTTTACCCAAGCTTGAAGATAAAGGAGAGCAGAGAGAAGAAGATCCCTTTTCTTGAGCCATGCTCTCTCTATTTATAGGTGGAGATCTGTAAAGATCTTGCTAAAAATTAGGCAGAGAAGTCTCTTGGTCTATGTGGGCCTATATGAAGATCGGTGGGGCCCACCTCCATGCTTTGGGATCAATCAATAAGTCCTTCGTATCATAATCCCCACATTATAATCTGCGGAGATCGATCATGGTGAAAGATGGCAGTGCAAAGTCCTTGCTCTCCAAATTTCATGAAGTTCCAATGTGTAGATTGTGAGATATGATCGATCCAAGTTCGAGTTTGCAAGTGTAGGCTGATGATTTCGTATCCATAGGTTCGTATCCATCAATTCGTATCCACCAGATTACCATCCATCCGAGTCTTGCGCTGTGATCCATGCGATGCGCTCCATTCATTGACCGGTTCCTTTGTATCGATCGATACGAAATACTTCCAAGTGCAGTTGCCTCCGTATCCATCAGTTGCTTTATTCCTCGTATCGATCCTAGCTTTGATCGATACAAAGCGTATTGATCGAAACCATTTTCCTCGAGTCGTAGTCAAATCCGTATCGGGTCTTCAACATGCTTTGTCGTATCCATCCGATCGATACGCATGTATCGATACGAAAACAATAATCCACATCCATCAACCTGTATCCTTCCTGGAGCTGCCTGATCGATACGAATTGTATCGATACAAGATGTATCGATACGAATATCGATCGATCCAAACCAAATGTAAAGCGCATGTGCCGTATCAATGGTGATCGATACGAGAGTATCGATACGAGTCAGTTTTTAATGAATATTGATCCATCCATAATTCAAGCATATGAAATTCAATTGATCTGAAATTCAAAGTGTTGCCTCACCGGGCCTTGTGTATCATTCCTTACCGATCACGCCTCGATTGGAGTTCGGTCCAACTTTGTCGGTATCGATCATAGCTTTGTTTTTGATCGATCTCCGATCCTGATAACCATCAATTTGTTGATATCCTGGCTTTGACCAAAAAGAGGGATAACACTATGCACATCCATGATGCCATTAAATATAAATTCCCTTTAGCACATAGCATGCTATGTGAAAATATAAATATCAGGTTGTCCAGAAAATTGTTTATTATCACCAAGATAATGATATGTGGTACATACAAAGAGAAATAATTTGTTTGTTCACATTTATCCCTCAGTTCCAGCTTTTCAAATTTCTAATATGACTTTAATTGTTACAAGGAAATCATTGACAAAACAAAAGTAGGTTAATTATTACCCCTAATCTTGATGAGAAATTACTTAGGGAAGTGGGAGGTTATATACTGTATAAACCCAAAAAATACCAAGTGTATGGGTGGCATTGAAAGAAGAAAAATTGCATGTTAGCATTTTTGTAAGCTCAAGCCAGCTTCTTGCTCCACATTAATGAGCTAAGCATCCCTCTGTATTGCAACTAAAATGATTGTTATTCCAAATATTCGAAATTCAATAAAAATCGATGTCTTAGCATAATGCTAAAATTATATATTTTTGATCGAGATCAAATTGTTTAAAATATTTTTGTATAAAGATTAAAAAATCCTTCACTTTGATTGCAACTAAATCATATCCTTGTCTAAACTATAACTTTAAAATGAAAACAGTATGACATAAAAAAGATAGGCTAGTTCTATTCTCACATCTCTTTCCTCCTTTCGCACTCCATTGGGTTACAAATAATCATCACACCCCACTTTTTCTCTTTCGTCCTCCAATTCATTTCAAAAATATCCTCACATTTTTAAACTACATTCAGCTTTAACGTTGTTTATTCACAAACCACGCTCGGTCCGAACTAGGTTATTACACAAACCTCACTCGACCCGAGCTAGGTTGTTACACAATCCTCTCTCGGTCCGAACTAGGTTGTTACACGAACCTAGCTTGGGTCGAGCGAGATTTTTACATAAGCATCGCTCCTTTAGAGCTTTTGTATGTGATTATTAGTCTGGTGTGATTCGAAGATAAGGACAATTTTGGAAAACGTGAAAATTGATGAAGCAGTGGCGTGTCAAAGGAGGAAAATAGGGCGTGAATAGAATCAGCCAAAAAGATATTGTTATTTAAAACATGTATGATATATAGAAAACTAAAACTAAAACAGGAATAGAAACTTGAAAATTTTCAAATTATGAAACTTCATTGTAACAACGAAACTTAAGCGATGGTGAACCTCAGAGGATGAAGACTAGCACCAATTGACGCATACTAGCCTCAAGGGATGGAGAGCCTCAAGTAAGAACAAATATCAAGCGATAGTGAGCCTCAGAGGACGACAGAAAAACAGATCCACAACGAAGCGACGAGCCCCAAGCAAGCAACAAAATTGAAGGGATTTAAGGAGGATTGATTTGAAATCGATGGATAATGGTTTTCTTCCTATTGAAGCCACGGAGAACAAACATGTATTAATAACATTTATTAAGAGTCGTTGGGCAGTTGTCCGCGGATCGACGGTTCTATGCCAACTGAGTCTAGGTAACATGGTAAGAATCTGATTTACATTTATTTTGATTTCTCATATTTAAATATTTGAGCTATTTTTGAATATTTGATCTTGAGAAAATAATCTTTTATTTTTATTATTGGTCATATTATTAATATGGTATTTTCTATGTTTTTTAAATTTGGTGATTATAGGAAATTATAATCTTTCACAATCGATCGTTTGTAGTAACGTTCATGATGATATTAAAATCGAAAATGTTAATATTGAAAACAAATGAGGTATGTTAATGTCTATCTTTATTATTTATTATTTATATGTCTTCGAAGGAATAGAAAAATAATTTTGTTTAATTGTGTGGGATAATCTTCAACTTGAAAGATGGGTTTTGGCTCTAGTATATTGAACGGTCCGGTACAACCGGACGGTAGTTAAATATCGTTGCTTACCATGATCGATCTACTCTGAACCACCGATTGACAAAGCTACAGAGATGGGTTTTGGCTTCAATATATTGAATGGTCCAGATAGACCGAACAATAGTTATTTGCCGTCCAATTCGGTTATCACTACCATTCTTGATCATTGGTCGGTTGTTAGTCATTGGATTTTAGGTTGCATATTACCGAATGGAGTTAACAAAAAAAAATCTTATAGCAACATACAACATTCATCAACATGCATCATACATAGAATAATTTGAACTTACAACCACATAGAATAATAAAATCATACAACAACATACATCATATCGCAACATGCATAAACTGAACACATAAATCATGTAGCAACATACAGAGAATAAAACACTACAACAAAGTTCATACATCGTTTCCTAAAATAATACATAGAATAAAACACTATAATATATACCAAAATATATCATTTGTCAACATACATCATCCATACCAAAAAATATCAAAGTTCATACATCGTTTCCCAAAATAAAACACCACAACAAAGTTCATACATTGTTTCCCAAAATAATAGACTATAACAAAGTTCACTGCATCCTCTCCAAAAAAACTAAAACATTACACAAAGTCCTAACTTTTTTAACATTTCTTCACCCTCTTCGAATCGTGTTTTTCCTTCGAACGTGGCTCCACTGCCAAGCTACATTCCGAATCTTTGAATGCTATAGACAAATAGAGATGTGCTTTAACATCTCTTTCTCGAAGCACGATAGCAACGTCATCATTACTATCAATATTTTTTTTTCAACAAGTCCATAGCCTTCCTCATCGCATGTATCTACATCATATGTTTGAATACGATTAAATATTTTATTTAAAGACAATATGTGAATATGATTAAATTATTTTGAGATATTTACGTACCAAATCCATAGCTTCTGGGTTTTCAGTCACCTTAGCTCTATGCCTAATATGTGGACATTGGACTATCAGATGAGAAATACGAGTAAATCAACTAATTTTGTCTAGTGTAGAATCCTAAGCATTTGTAACCGAAACCGAATGAGAATCGACATGTAGCACATGATCTTGCCAATTTTGAGTGTACCAATATCCATTATTGTACCTGACTTTATATTGATTTGAATATGTACCTCTTCTACATACAATAGGCATCATCGGAGCTTTTGGTATGCACTGAGCCCTTCCAAACTATCTAAGGACCCTATCAGGATAATATGGTTCGGTTATATCGAAGCAAAGCAAAATTCCATTGTAAAAACTACTTCTTCAATCTGAATATATTGTTGATTCTCCTTGTAAGGATCCCAATAAACTTGCACAAACACACACACATACACCAAGCAATGTTTGAATAAAATTTAATATATGCTAATATGAATGAAGTTATTTAAAAGTATTTACATCCTTTGCTTGCAAATTATCTAATTGTTCCCTTATGTGAATAATATAATTAATCGGATCTCCTATGATTTTAACATTCTTTCATTTCTTTAATAAAGGGTCACCAATGCTATAAAAAATTGTTCTAGTTGAAGTCTGCAACATGGAGAAATGATCGTATATCCAAGCCTACAACATAAACAATATAATAAAAAAAATTATTTTTTTATCTACTTAGAAATATTTTTTGAAGATAAGGTAAAGAAGTTACCAACAAAAGGGACAAACAACCGCTTATTTGCTTCACACCTGCTTTTAAAGCCAACCCAAGCTGTCAATATAAGCATGCTAATATCGCCATTCCCCCCGCTTGCTCATTTAAAGTACTTTTGTCAATTAGGAAGTTGAGATAATATATTAATGTCTTTGTACCAAATTTATCTAAAAAATAGTACATCCCAACATATACAGAAGGTAAGCTCGAGGTGCTCTATCATAATCAACTTCAACAGCTTTCTCCATTGAAGCTTTGGCTTGACAATTCTCCTTAATCCAATGCGTTTGTATCCCATACACACTGGTTGTTTCTTCCCTAACTTTCTGTTCTTTTATACCCAAATCATAAGGCTAATAGTAGCACTAGCTTCAATATCTCAACCTCTATTTTCTTTGTAAATGTATCTACCTGATAACGGAACTCCAAGAATTTTGCTTACATCTTCTAAAGTTATGATCATCTCCCCAAACGGCAAATGAAACATGTTTGTCTATGGATGCCATCTTTCAATAAAAGCAGATATAGTTGGTATGTCCATAAACCAATAAGAGTCGGTGATTATATTATACAATCTCGAATATTTAACTCTTTCCACAACTTGTTCTGGTTCATCTTCTAACTTCCATTCTTTCAATTTATGCCAATGAGATACACTCGCGGTGGCCCTGTTTTTTATTTACATTTACCATTCCCCAAATTTGCTTCGATGTGTGGTGTTCAAAGCATTTTAGCACTTTATTTGTTTTTTGATCTCCATTACCAACATCTACATCATCAATACCTTTAGATGGCTAAGGAGCACCAAATTATACGTTTCTTTAATCAATAACTTCGGTATCTAGCTGAACATCTTTAATGTCTGGCTGAACATCTTTAGTGCTCGGTTCAAAATCATCATCATCTAACTTTGAGGAAGAAGAAGCATCATGCTCAGGTGGTATATGCAGTGTTTCAATAACAAGTTTTTCTGCAGCCTTACGCTTCTGTAATTCATGCCCATGAGAAGCTGTCATAGGTCGCTTACTGCGTTCTGCAACGAAAAAAACAAATACATTAATACTTATGATTAAATTAAATAAATAAATAACTGCATACTAATGAATTAAAATATAGTGTCAAATGTAACTAATGATTGATAATTGAACATCAATTATAATTTTTTTACAACAAAAAAAATTTATTAAGTAATAAACCAACGACCTAAAAAATGTGACATTATTCCTAATACCAAATGAATTAATTTTAGAAAATTTCACCACATTTTCAGCATTAACTAATGCAGTATTAGCACCACATTAACACATTTTCAGCATTAACTAATTATCACATTATTCCTAATGCCTAACGTTTTCATAAATCATATTTTCTTACAAATAAAACCTCGTTCGACAACAAACTATCGACCCCAATATTATCAACCCTAAATCTTACTGCCGAATGAAGTTATTTTAGCATTTTCCCCCACAATTACACCATTATTCACTAAAATTCCTAACCTCAATTTTAACACTAATTGATTATCTTAAATGAAATTAACATGTGAAAAGAAATACCTGCTGCTTCAGACGTTTGGGTAGACTGAATTTGCTTCTTTGAATTCTTGGCAATGGTGATCTTTTTAGGAGCCATGAAAATGGCGCTGCGATGATGGGGGCGAGGGTGGTGCGATGATGACAGAGAGATGGAGCGGCGAGATTTATGATTGGTGGTTTAGGGTTTTGAATATGTCGCTTGAGAGAGAGGGGATCGACAATGCTTAGGGTTTTGAGAGAAAGGGAATGGGATAATTGGGTAGTATGAAATAATAGTATGGGTAATATGCAACACCCAATTAAACTAGACCGGGTAAAATGAAGAGAATTATAGTCGATGTTAGGGTGTATATAGTATGACTCTTTATTAAACAGTGATTAATCTTAATTATTTTTTACTGAATGCAGGTCATTTGGGAGGGACGTTAAATTCTTGCCACTGATGAGGTGAAATAGAGAATGAAAAAACAACCAATAGCATGTTGCCTCTAAAACTGTCAAATATTGCTATCAAAAACGAGTTTTCTTGTAAGGCTCCATATTGATTGATATTGGGTAGGCATAGGGAGTGTGTTACACTTGTCATTGAAGAAACCAGTGCATGTAGTAGTAGGTAAAATAGATAAATTAAAAAAAAAAGATTTTAATGGATCTATGAAGTCTAATATTTAACACTAGGTCTGTCAGTGATAATTTTTCCACAGTCTCTAAATGGACTAACGTAACTGGACTAAGAAACGATGAAAAAACAAACACTTGGAAAACATCCCATATATTAAAGTAAGAAAGGCACAAGGGAGATAACAAAGAATGAACAAGTTACCATAACTCGGGTGCACAAGTCGGACTTAAGTCAAGCCCAGGTTGTAACCTAGGATAAATGATGGAAAACCCGAAGTACAACTTGAAGTAAGGGAATGAATGAAGACACAACCCAACATCGAAGCTACTTCGAGCCAAACTCAAAGCAAACCATAGCTCAACCCAGGTTAACCTCAACTTGGCATTGAGTTAAGGTGTACAAGTCGGGTGCGAGTTATGGCATATGGCTCGAATTGATTACAAGCTTTCTATGGAACGACATGATGAACGTGGAGAACATGCGTAGGAAATTTTGAAGCCAAATTCACCAACATTCATATATAAATAAGCGGAGAGGCTCGTTTCAAAAGGACTTCTTTTCCGATCTTCATTCTGAACTATTAATTACGATGGGTTGAGAAATACAACTCTGAATCAAACTCTGTACAGCTCATACCTGAGTTGAGCAATACCGCCTTATAAAATATACTTTGTAGGAGTGAAATATAATCAATAGAAAATGATCAAGTGGACGTATGCCGGAGTATATGCCGGACCACTATAAATAATTTATGTTCTTTTCTTGCTTTTATCCCCATTTCTTTTATAATTCTCATATTTGATATTTCATTGGGTATTTATATCATTTCTGGTTCAAACAAGATCTAATCTAGTTGTTTTAATACAATCTTACTTTATTTTGAATGTTTTGCGTTATTTAATTAATTTGATTAATTAAATATATTTAATGTGAATATACAATCAAGAAATCAAGAGAGGTAGAGGAGGGAATGGTCAACCATATATAAAAGAATAAATTCAATCAAATAAAAGAAAAGTTTTGTTTCATTTGGAGAAGGAAATCTTTTCATTTCTCCTTTTAAAAACTTTCCTTTAATTTTAGATCCAACAACTAAACCATATCCTTTTATGTGTGACTAACCAATAATTATTTACATATGAACTACTACATCTAATATGTATACACATAATAATTAATAACACATATAGGGTATAGCATGATAATATGACAAACAGTGACAAAGTCAATATATACTGGTGTAGATATTGGTATTTATATCAACCTTGATATGTAAATCCTCCTCACATTCCTATAATCAAAATTCAATCTTTGCTATAATCAGATGCACTTTATTTTATTTATTTGAAGTGATCTTGGATGGAAAGATGGAAAGAAAATTCAAGCATAAGAGATGTAGGAGGTGGCTATGGATGAAGGAAGAAAGAAGAAAAGAAAATGAAATGAAGATATGAAAGAGAGAAATTTATTTTAAGGAAAGAATAAATAAATTTCATGTTCTTTCTTTAAAAACTTCCCCTTTTAACTTCTTATTAATTTTCAATCAAGTTAATCCTTCCTCCTCCATTGCATGGCCGACCAAGTATTCCCCCATGTATGGATTAATTTTCCAAAGAGCCCGTTAAGTAATTAATTGTATTTAAAGCACGTTTAAATACCTACTTATATCGTATATTGATACGTGCATATATAAATTTTATATATACATCCAAATAATTACTAACAACACCCAAAACATTAAATACATTAATAATTAATATTTCTTAAATATTAATTAATTTATAACATTTTATAAACTAAAAATCATGTGGTTTTTTGAATTATTCACAAATGCGGTTGTAAGACTCAAAGGTGTGAATTCAGTCAGCGATTAAAATCAAACAATTCAAATATTAACGTTCACATGTCATCTTAGCTAGTTATGTGATAGTTTGGTCGAATTCATTACTTAAAGACCTTTCGGTAAAATCCAATTTCACATTTTCTTAAGAGATAACTTTAGCAAGGATAATTTACACACGTTATATTCATCAAAACTATAACACTTTAGGATATATGGAATTCGGTATTGATCAAAATTCCAGTATTATCCACATTCAACTTGGTTAGTCAAAAAAAGTCCTTGGTTTAGTAATAACTTCACTATTAACTATATTACTCTGGCCAGAGATTTTGACTTTGAATTAACTACAGTTGACCATGTTATTAACCTCTTACAACCGAGGAGACAAATTCTCTATTGAATATTGCTTCACTTTCAATGCTTCAGCTTAGACCTAACTATAGTCATTTGATAGATTATCATGCCATTATTTAACTATAATCAAAGCAGAGTATTTACATTGAAGTTCCATAGCATTCTCAAGTCGAGGGAATAGTGTAACATCGTTACACTAAAATTTCCTATTTGACCTAGCTGTTATCAACCAATAGGTCTTGAACGAGTTATTTTATAGCTATCCAATAACTACAAGTACGTAATACCTTGGTGCTACAACTATGACAGTAACAACCCGTACTTTAATGGCCATATATTTCGACAAAAATCGAAACCCAAGTCCATCAAAGCACAGATCGTTGGATTTGGTACCTACAAATAAGCATGGGCATTATCAGAGATTGATATAAATCTAAGCTCACAGCGGAAACAATAATAAGATAAGAATATTGACTATGACCACTACCTTGGAATTAATGGTATTCCATGGATAGCAGATTGTCACATCAGCATCGAGCATGAGAGAAAAGAAGGCTTCTCTAACAACTAAACACATCCAGCTCCAGTGATCCGTTCCTCTAAATCTATCATGTGGGTTGTAATGATAAGAGGGTCAGAACAATATTATGGTGACTGGAAAATCTGTAAACTGTCCATAACATAAATTTATACCGATTGGTTTCATTTAATTATTATGTCTGTTAAGGTTAGCAATTCTAATCTAACATTGCATTGCACACACAATTACTTACCTACCTATTCCCAAGGTACAATATACAAACGAAGCCTTATTAACCATCCAATACTTCCATACCCATTTGCCACATAATACTTCTAAATATGAAGCGGGCTTCTACTATCATCACATAATACTTTTAAAAGAGAAACAGAATACTTTGCCATTTAAGACCCAGAGTCCGTCAATTAAGACCTATTCTTAAGGTAGACTTCTAGTATCGTCATTATTGGTCTATTGGTCCTAGCTACAGAGACCTTTGACCACTATCTATGGTAATAACCATACTACTAGCACATCTATTGTTATAAAAATCTTAGCAATGTGAAAGACTGTACCCAAGCCACTAATACCTTATTAACAAGGACTAAGAAGGCCTCTAACCATTCAACACATATTTATAGGTAGGCCTTTGCCATTTAATACGTAACCCCATGGCGGACTCCTCATTGGTACTATCTAGCTGACATTGCTTGGAAATCTCATTAAGCTACTTAGTACTTCTTCTATAGAAGAGAGGCGAATCCTAGATTAGTCACTTAGTACCTCAAACCTAAAGCGAACCCTTCCTGAGATATCTATCATCACTCTTAATTATAAATATGGAATCTCATTGGGTTACTTCTTTCGGTAGGGAGGCGGGCCCTAAGATAACCACTTAATACCTCAACACCGAAGTAAACCTTTTTAGAGATATCTCTCACCGCTCGTAATTTCAAATTTGGACTATTTAATACTTTCCAATTAAGAAAGCAAGTCCAATCCCTCACATCGTCATGGGTCTTAGGATGAATGATATCTCACATCAGTAGTAAGTGCACCCAATTGCTGGTAGCCTCAAAGTGAAGGACAGTCTTCCATCGAGTGACTCTACCGACCTTGCATCACTAACCTTCTTAATCCAGTTAACCATCCTAAGTCTTTACTTATACTATCTTAGGTTGACATTGGACTTAGCTTACAAATTCCCTTTTTATTTAAGACAATAAGATTTATCTTAAATACTTATCTACGCATAATCCCTTTTTATGCTCATAAATGTCAATTTGTCCATAAAATCCTAATGAACATTTCCTAAGATATTTATGTATGATTACTGATTTCAAATTAGTAACCATTTTATATTTATTCCATTTTAATCAGTCTCACTGATTCATTTGTCTCTATTAATTATAACCCTTAATTTAATACTATCCATTATTTTTCATTAATTATCCATTAATTTAGGTTACAATCTTTCATTTCCTATTAATTAGTTAATTAATAGGAATTCCTAATCTATTTTACATTAATATGAATTACTACCTTTTTTAATTCAAACTATCCGCTTCCCTAAATATAATAATAACTAACGAACGTTATGCATAAATAAAGCATGAATAAACACCGTTCTTCTTATTAACGCAATAAATATGTATAAACTGCCTATTATAACCAATTATTCGTAACCAAATATATTCCAGTCATAAATATGTAACTAGAATATGCTTTCCATATTTAATTTGCTGGAATTAAATTCCTTAGGAAGATTGTTCGCTATGATTTACATAAATTGGTTTAACACAAAAAGGAAAGATTGACTCGGTTTGAAATTACAAGGAATGGATAATTTATTTTTAATTGGAATAGATAGTGTAAACTACGGAGAATAAATCTGTACTCTACACATCTCTTTCCTTTTTGTTTATGAGTATTCCTTGTTAAATCAAACGTCGTCCTTTTGAATGAAAAGTAAAAAAAGTAAACAAATTTATAAAAAATCAAAAGAATGTTCTTCCCACAAATTAAACTACGGAAAGTCTACAACATAGCACAAATTAGGCAAAAATCCAAAAATCCTATTTTACATCCAAGTACAGTTCTGGAATAAAAATACACAACATACAAATTCTAAAATCTTTGGGACAGATTTCTAGGTCTTGGTGTAAACATATTTCAAATTAGATCTAAAACACGAATATGTTAGCAATAGTTTTCTACACTAATTTAAGCCTACAATTTACAAATAAAATTTATTTAGACATAAAAATCAAACGTATGCCAACGAAATAGATTTAAAATCATACACAATATATAAAATTTCCCACTCACCTTTTAAAAGCAATCCAAATCTCCATATCCGAAGTAGAAACTTAAATTCATCACCAAATCCTTTTTAATCCAAGAAATATGTATAAAATGGAATATACATATATTAGAATTACATACCTGAGAAGAAATTTGGGAGTGGGAGAGAAAATAGATATAAATATATGAATATATATAAATTACCTCAAATACACGTATAGTTGATTCTCTTCTCTTCTCCTTTTTATTAGATTTCTATTCTTCACTAATTTGTATGAATATAGATATAAATGTCTTACTTTTATAATTTAGAAAGAAAATAGAGAAGAAGAAATGACAGGGCTTCATTGCTCTATTTAGAAAAATATGAGAAGAGAAAGAAGGGTTAGGCCTGTATTTATAGGCACTAGAATCAACCAAAACCGTTAGATCAAAATATAATAGATCCAGGCCATTGGGCCAGGGAAAACCCTAGCCGACCGCTACACTAAGTGGGTCGACATGTGGACCCCATTCAATTAATTAAAAATGTTAATTTCTTAAACAAATTATTTCTGTTCTGAATTTGTTTTTTGTCCGTAACTTCTTCGTTTGGACTTCGATCGCAAAAATTCAAATATAAAAGTTGCTCAGAATTTCACCACAAACGCAATGGTGAAAGTTTCATAGTCAAATTCCATTGTTTGCACAAATTCCAAAACTAACTAAATAACTAACGCCAAATTTCGAGGTGTTACAAATACATTGGCTAACATTTTGAGTGTTAAACACTCCGGTCTCAATGGATGAATCGATATCCTTTTCTCGAAACATGTAACGACTCGCAAATTTAACATCGTTAATATTAAATTAATTAAAAATGAATGTTCAATTAAATTGTGAATTGTATTTTGTGTGTATAACCATTGCGAAGGTCTTTTCAAACTGATTAGTTTGGTATATACTTTTGGGCGAAATGGTTATATATAATGGAACTGCCTCGTTGCCTATATAAATGATGTTAAGAAACCCTAGAGAGCAGCCCTCACCTCAGTTCTTCTCTTCTAATCCTGAAATTTCCCTAATCACTAACTAATGGTAGGTTAATAAATTAATTAAAATTATTAAAAATTAAGAGTACTTGTACCCTAGCATATCATATAATGATTTGATGCTTTCGATGAGGTGAAGAGGAATCTGAAATTAGTTTTACCATCTGACATATCAGTTGATCAGAAATTGATGAAGAAGTTTTAGCAATCTATTTTAGGGGTTTTGATTCAATGGTGAAACTGTAACGACTTTCCATTTCGATCCTTAAATGTCGACATTAATACATCCACTGTATTCACGTGCCGAGCACTCGAGTGCCGAAAAGACAAGTTTTTAGGGTAAAATAAAAAGGATGAAGAAAAGGAACAAGGAAGGAGGAACACAATATCATAATATCACAATGGAACGATAACATATAATATCAAAAGACGGTATAAAGTGTCACTCTAAGATACATAGCATTTTAGAGTTACAATCCTAACTGCCTGTCATCACAAATGTCGATATATATATATATATATATAATAGTAGTGTAATGGAAATCAAATACAACTATAGACGAATGGAAGCATCCAGCTCATCTCCTGAAACTTCAAAGAATATCAACGAAAACTTGCCTTTCACAGACTGTTTGAAAGAGCATCCAAGGAATTAAGAGAATGATAAAACCTCGAGTCTAACATAAGTCTGGTGTGAGAAAACTCAAGAAATATGTAGCTATCATATAACAATATCTTTTGAGACCATTCGAATCACCGTAACGGTTTTTCCCTTAAAAGAACCAAGCCATCTAATAAGTAAATTAAGTAATATAATAGATAGTTTCTTGGTGTAGAATATAAATAGAAAATAGTTTTATTGCTTGCATCTCACAACACAACAATATTAGAAATATAACTAAAATCGCTAAGGTACATTTGCACATGGATTTTCATGGATGTCTCCTCAATACATTGAGGCTGACCTTCTGATAAGGGTCATATACTAACTTCCATAACCATGCATATCTCTAGTTAATATATGTCATAAAGGTAAACATAGCCAGTCCACGCCCGAACATATGGGACTGAACACCATTAACTCCCGACACCAACCAACTAAAAACATCTCTAGATATTTAGAATTGTGCCCTTTCGGGTTAGCTAAATCCACTGGATATGCATGCTACTTTATTTTCTATCATTATTAATGGTGAAGTCATGTTAAACATCTCTCGCACGAGTCTTCATCACTTGAACAGATCTTGAACCTCTCCATGGATTCTAGATCTCGAACAGTTCCCTAACCTCTTCTTGGATTCCAACATAAGTCATCTGATGAATGCTAACTTTGTCCTCTCTCTTGGAATCAACCTCAAGATAGACAGTACCTCCTCGCTACCATCATTTAAAATGTTAATGCTGACCTCTCTCTTAGACTTAACTTTAGGATAGACAATTCAACTCTATAACATTTAACTCTATAACCACTTCCAAAACATAGAACTCGTATATCAATTTTGAAGTGGTATTCAGTAAAGTAATACATAAGTATACTTATTCGATCTTGGTCTCTTCAAAACCAAATCAGTGAATTTTTTGTTAACTCAATTCCAATTCTTTAGAAGTAAGTGAAGGATATAAATAAGTCCATCCTGGGGGATCTCGCATATATACGTTCTTAAAGCAAGTGACGATTCATATAATGAGTCCGCCCCGTGGGATCTCAAACAATATCAATACGTGATACTTACATATACTTCCCAAGTTAATTTTGGTCAAGTTTGATAGTCGACTATCATGTACGAAATGAAAACTATCGCATATGGAAACCAAGTCTCATATACTTATCGCATTTCCGATCTTCTCAACTTACATTATCCCTCGATCAAGAGTGAGGCCATTAGGTTAGAGTGTTGTTTGCTTCTAAACCCTACCCAAACATCATTCTTAACTCTCATAGGTAGAACAAGCCTACTTTGTCTGCTTTTAGTTCCAAGTATAGGATTAAATACTTTCCATAAACAAGTAAACACACAAGGCATGATTAAGTCGCATAAGCCACTGATACCAAGCTTGCAACATTATATACTTTTCAATGGTGAGTTAATCCACCGATACCAAGCTTGCAACCAAGTACAAGCTACTAATAACACAAGACAACTTCCTACCATCAGCCATAAGCCAAAAGATCCAACCTTTGCTCCACTTTGCTCTCGGCCACCCCTCCTCCACCTTAATTGCTTATGGCCCAACTTTCCTCCCCCTTTGTGCTCCTTTTCTTATAGCTTTGAGTTGTTAATCTTTGTTGTTGGGATGCCTTAAGTCCTTGGCCAAAGTTTGGAGAAGATTGGATTTCATTTGATATGGTTTATAGAATTTAAAAAGAGGACGAAGAAGATGAAGAAGGCACCATTTTTGGTCCATAACTTAGCAACACCACTTTGTGACCTTATGAAGGGTATTTATAGAGTTTTTTAGGAGGTCAATACCACCTCCCAAACCTTCTTTGCCAGCCATAAAGGATGCTTCCCCTCATGCTTTAACTTTACACATCATCACTTCATTAAGGCTTTCCAAAATACCCCTCTTCATAAATATCTTCTATAACATCATTGCTTATATCATCATACCCCACTAATTACCATTAGTGCAAAATAATCTTAGTTGCTAATTAATTACCCATTAATATATAAGCCAAGCACAGCTAGTTTGAACACTTCCATCGAGTAAAAATTCGTTTATTGATAAAACGATTTTCGGTCACATTATTGATATTTCTTCTAACTATTTATTTTTGCAAACATTTTTCAAAAATAAGTTTACCATAAGTTATTAATTAAAAAGGGGTTTAAAATGTTATAAAATACATTAAATAACATTATATTCAAGATTTAAATATTTAAAAATTCATATATTTAGTTACAAAGTGTTCAAAATTTCGGGTTGTTACATTCTCCCCCACTTAAAACATTTGGTCCTCGAAATTCCAACATGGCCAACAATTAAAAGAAAAAAGTACATATCAATTCTTACCAGTATCCAAAATCATCACCAAACAAAGCCCAAGGTCTGCTTAGGTTCAAAAACTCTCTCATCGCATAAGGATGATAAATAATCTACTAAGTGTATCTTATGCTCAACGTCCTCAAGTTATTACTTAGACGATTATTCATGCTACCCAGAACAAATCAAAGAGTCATTCTCTAAATTCTCCATAAGAAAAAAATATAGTATGCATATACTTGAGCCTGTACAATGTGCATGGATCATCCGTACGCAATATCAAGTCAGATCACCTGCTCGATTACATAAATTCCACTTCCAAACTAGTATTGATCACTTGACCTCTTTAGTGTGGACTTTGACCAGGTTCCTTGATTAGAAACCTCTATTTCTCTTACATAGCCATATATTATGATAGAAAACTTCCAGATCATATCAAGATTCTATGTAAAGTGTTCATCGTCGAGAATCAAGTAAAAAATTCTTGTTTGGACTAGTGTAAATCATCGAATATCGAATAAAATGATCTATGTACAACTTACATATTTTATCCTATTGGTTTCTTAAAACACCAATATCTTTTTATATAACATTCATTTACACATATAGTATATTATTCAATATTAAAATCATTTATGAAGCATTTCATAAAAATATAACTCAAGTTTATAAACATTTTATAAAGACATAACTTATTTATAAAACATTTCATAAAAAATTACTTCAAGTTATTACTCATATATACTCTACTATATCCTAAGAGTATATACAAAATATCCAATTAATTTTACACTTTAAAATTCAGATGAAGGCCCAATATAAATCTAGGTCTTATCAACGAGTCAACTTTTTAGACTCCTTTAACTGTCGGGTTAGGCAAGTAACTAGGAAGAGTGAGACACTGATATCCAAACTTAGGCCTAAAGTCTACTCTCCTTATATACCCCTAAGGTAAAGACGTTTATTAGTTGGTCCAATAACATTGAATGTTCTACTTAACATAGGTGCTCAACAAAATTAAAACATGTGTTAACTTACTACATTCTCTATTCAAAAGTTATATAAACTTATCTTTACATTCTCAAAAACACTTAACTGCAAGTTCTATAACGATTCAAAAGTTTTGAGCTATCCAAAATTGCCTAAAAATCCATTTTATTCTAACAGATAGAAGCTATCAAACAATCACATCAAAACATAATGAAATTAATACACCGTCCTAATGTACAGGATGTATGCGTTAATAAAATAACTTAACAAAGTTTCACTTATTTATTAGATGCACTTTACTACAAGGAGAAAACAAGAAAAGGTTTTATAAGTTTTTTGGGCTATGCGACTATCGCTCGGGCCCTTACATAGCATACAAACAAATCTTTTCCATATAGAAAGCTCGTTTCAAAATCCGTATTGCCAAAAGTACTCCATATAAAACTACTATGTATTTTATATCAAATTTCTTTTATAGAAAACTTTAGAACTAAACTTTGGGTTTTATTTCAAACCATATGAAATAATAATACATATACATATATCTTTTTATATCAATTCATACTTTTGGGATTAAATTAAATATCATTTTCAAAGTGGCATCAAATACTTCATATAATATTACTAGGTATCATGATCTCTATTTATAAACAAATTTCCAAAATAATTACTTTGAAATCCATAGAAAATATACATATAGATCGAGTAAGACAAAAATGATACCAGGAAATGGGTCCTACCAAGTCATACCATATAATCCCTTACTAAAAAGGGTAGTACTCGCGAGAAGTGCTTACCAACCGAACGCATCCCTTGCCCATTTTTAGTCACTTTCGAGCCACTCAAACTAGATAACATAAAAATAATTTATTCCCAAATTGACTTGCTGATTCTAGGAGCAATCTCGAACCCGAACAAACATTAAAACTCTTTTCAAAATGTTAGTATTCACAAATACTATCAAATAATACTACTATGATTTTCTCCAAAATCTTAGAAACCATTTTCAAAGACATGGAGAGTTCTCAAAATATCAGTTTAAACCCTCTTTGTTTATAAATCATACTTAGAAAATTTATACTAAACTTATTTTATTAGATAAACTTCCAACCCATTATTATCAGCGAACGTCTTATAGTCAAACTATGAAATTCAATTTACAAGGTGTTCGTTTCAATGCACCCACCAATACTATCTACCCAACCCCTGCAGTAAAAAGGTAAACTGCTCATAAACTAGTAAAGGACAAATCAACAATCAATAGATGATAATAAATGCTCAGAAATTAGCCGAGCATAACTAATTAATTAACAAATGATAACAATATTCATAAACTGATTGAGCATAACTAATCAACCTATAAACGATAACAATGCTCGTAAGCTGATCGAGCATAACTAATTAATCTACAAATGATAATAATGCTCATAAAATGATCGAGCACAACTAATCAATCAAAAAATGTTAACAATGATCATAAACCGGCTGAGCAAGGCTAACCAATCTAATAAAGGATACAATGCTAATAAATTGGGGGAGTATGGCTAAACTATTCAATGAAGGATACCGAATGATCATCATTAATCCCCATATTAATTAAACTACATTTTATCAATTCATACTTATATAAGTTACCTTGCATAAGATCTTTTAATTTTCATAGTTGGAATACATTTAAGGCATATATTTATAACAAATACAAATATGCTCTCATATGTATAATACATTCAATTTATTCTAGGTATCGCTTACCCTATCTCTAATGAGTTATACCTAACCATAGCCAAGGTTCTCACTTAACTTTCAGCTCTGATACCAGATGTAATGGCTCACATTTTCGACCCCTAAATGTTGACACTAATACATCAAGTGCTAAGCACTCGAGTGCCGAAAATACAAATTATTAAGGTAAAATAAAAAGAAAATGAAAATGAACAAGGAAGAAAGAACATAATATCAGAATCTCATAATTTAACGATAACATATAATATCAAAAGACATATAAAGTGTAACTCTAAGATATACAACATTTCAAAGTTATAATCCTAAGTACTATCATCAACTTCGACAGTTATAACAGCATGTCCTCACAAGTGCTGATATATGCATAATAGTAGTGCAGTGGAAATAAAATACAACCATAGGCGAATGAAAGCATCCAGCTCGTCTCTTGAAGCTCCAAAGAATATCAACGAAAACCTGCCTTTCTAAGACTTCCTGAAAGAGCATCCGAGGAATTAAGGGAAAGATAAAACCTTAAGTTAGATATAATTCTGGTGTGAGAAAACTCAAGAAATATGTAGCTATCATATAACGGTATTTTATCTTTCAAGACCATTCGAATCACCGTAACAGTTTTCCCCTTAAGACAACAAAACCATCTAATAAATATATAGGCGATATAATAGATAATGTCTAGAGTGTAGAATATAAATTTGAAAATAGCTATGCTACTTACATCTCACAATAGAGCAATATTAGTAGTACAACTAGCTAAGGTACGTTCGCACATGGATTTCCGTGGAGGTCTCCTCAGAACATCAAGGCTGACCTCTTGACAAGGATCAGAAAGTACCATTCAAAAGCATACATACCTCTAGATAAAATATGTCACAAAGGTAAACATATCTGATCCACAGTCGAACACGTAGGACCGAGCACCATCAACTTTCAACGCCAACCAATTGAAAGCATCTCTAGATATTTGGAGTTTTACCCTTTCAGGTTAGCTAAACCCATTGGATATGCATCCTAGTCTTTTTTCTATCATTAACGATGGTGAAGTCTCGTTCAACATCTCTCACACGAATCTTCATCACTCGAACAGATCTCGAACCTCTTTATGGTTTTAGCATCTCGACCAGTTCACGAATCTCTCATTGGATTCCAGCATATGTCGTTCGATGAATGCTAACTGCATCCTCTCCCTTGAAGTAAACCTCAAGATAGATTGTACCACTACACCATATCGACAATTTCGCAATGCTGGTTTGTGGCAAATTTGCAATGACTCTGAGCCATTGCAATATTGCAATGGCCCATAGTCGTTGCAAAACATTTAGCAATGACTTGCGACCATTATAATTTCCTACAGCCTAGGACCGTTGCAAATATCCATTGTTTTACTCAAAAAATGGTACCAGGTAAGCATACACCCCGTGCCCAAAAATAATACACTCCCAAAAAAAATAGATTGAATTTTCCCATATCGAAACCCTATGACCTCAAGCCATCAACGACCTCGACTTCCAACCCACTTCCATGCCAGGTTCTCAACTTGACAACCCATGTCCTATATGCTAAAAATTATGTAATAGTCGATTATTATTGGTATTTTCCCCAAATCAATTTTTCATACCACATCATTAACTATCAGTATTTTCCCCCAAATTGGGAAACCTGAACCTCTCCAACCGCCGCAGCCTCCACCCGCAACACCAGTTCTAAGTGCTGCATCAACCTTCTTGTTTTGGCTTGAGGTATATTTATAATTTACGTTTTCTTAAGCTGTAGGATTTTTCAGTATCATTTGTTGTGTTTTTCCAGGTATAACATAATGCCAGTTCCACCAACAATGATACTAACATTATTTTTCCAAATGACCCAATTAAGTTTACAGATGATGGGGTTGGTTCAAACCCCTTTTTTATTTAAAAAGGATATTAATCATCATATAACTTTGCTACTAGCTTCAGATTTTGAGGATGACCTGGTAGATACTTGGTTACAGGTAAAATAAGTTTTGAATTTACCCTTTGGGTTAGATGAATATATGTGGGGGTCTGAATGGATTGTGGATTGGCTTGAATTATTGCTTCGGCATCATAATGTCAACAGTCTCAAAGCTAACCTAACTTGCCATATGGTCTAAGTGGCGAAGTGGACAAGGAAGAATAAGGTGAAGGAATTTCGGTACAAAGATCATCAATATTACTATTAGATTTAATGGGAACAACCAAACCTAGAGGATGATCATTGCCATTTCTTAGATGAGCTGCAAGTGGGACCATGGCATCCCTGAGCGTGTAAAAATCGCCACAAGATTTGCTGTGGTTGAGGCACTTATTTGAGACTTTTCAATTTGTATTAAGTCTTCCTAGAGAAGATCGTCGTCATTGATGCTAAAGAAAGATAAGCATGTTATTAGAATTTCTCTTAAGCAAGTTGTCTTCCCTATCTCTTCTTCTTCTTCAACATTATTCTCTCATCTCCACTCATCTATTTCTGAAAATATATCAATACTCTATCATATATTTACTCAATTTACTCGCATTACTGTTATCTCAGTCTTTATAGTCTAAATATCGTTTGCACTTGTTCATTTCAATGGGTTGTTGTTAGGTCCATGTTGCTGACCATTGCTGGCCTGATTTATATTGGAGTATTAGTATTAGCTTCCATTGCTGGACATGATATTCATTTAAATGACAAAGCTTTTTTTAGACGAATATCATATGCAAAATTCGGCACTATTGAAGCATGCTAATAATAATTCAAAATTTAGGCATACCAATTGGAGTATGCAAATCCATATTAACTATATATATTCTCTTTACTTCTTGCTCTAAATGTCACTATAGCAAAACTATCCTTTTAAAACACATGATTTACAACGGACCAAAACAAACCATTGTAATAGAAACATTTTACAATGGTCTAAGGGGCGAGGTGGACAAGGAGATATAAATGAATGTGATGCACCGGTATCAAATAGTACCCTAACTGGTATACTCTGAATCAAAAGCGTACCTTCCATCACAGTCTTTCCCTTCTCAGTAGTAGTTGGCCTAGCAGATGATGGTTCAATAGCAAAATCCTTTTCCTTGTCAGCTGGACTGGTTCTGGACATTGATTCTTATAATGCCCAACTTGGTTACGGTTAAGGCACTTCATGCTCTTCTTTTATGTGGCCTTCTTCCCCTTTCCAATTCTGCATTCATGAGCATAATGACCCTTCTTATCACACTTAAAGCAGACCAGATCAGCCTTTTCCTTCTTGGCAGCTTCTCCTTTATGGGTTCCCTTCTTAAAGAACTTCCTCTTCTTCCCTTGAGAACCCTGAGTTTCGACTGGCTTTTCCTTTCCATAAATAAAAAGCATTTCCTCAGGTCGAATTGTCATCTCCATAACAACATTACAAGGATCACGAAGATATGGCAGGGTCGCCCTAATCTCGGGCCTTAATCCTCGAATAAACTTCTCATTCCGCTTGATCACGGTGTCGATAGTAGCATACCCATATCTAGATAGCTCACCAAACTTAGTAGCATACTCAATTACCGACATTTCTCCCTGGACCAAATCCATAAACTTTCTCGACAATGTAGACTTAGCAACTTCAGACAAAAACCTCTGCTCGAATCTCCTTTGAAATTCTGCCCAAGTCAACTCTTCCTCAGAAACTCAGGCAGTAACACTATTCCACCAATGAAGCGCCGCTCTCTGCAAATGCCTAGAGGCTAGTCTCCTCTTCTGCTCATCATTCAATCCCAAATCAGCGAAGATCCTTTCACAATGCAACTACCAATTTTCAACTTCCATGGCATCCTCCATTCCCACAAACGGCTTCCCACCAAGACTGGTGTAATCTATGCTCAACTTTGCATAGTTGTTTCCAATTGGAGCTGCAGGATTAGTTCCTCCAATACTCCCGGCTACTCCAGCCGTTGCTCTAGCTTGCATCAAATTGACGAAGAACTGATACATCATCTCCATATCCACTGGCGTATTTCCAGCACCCACATTGGCATTTGCATTTTGATTAGCATTAGCCCATCGAACCGGGTTCCTCCTAGTGTTAGGTTGAACGTTTCCATTTGTTGTGGTGCTTCCTCCACCGAGATTTCCTCTTCCATTTCCTACCTCCATATCTTCCTTTCTCGTAAATCTACATATGAGCCTTAGTAAGATGCAGAAGAATGGTCTAAAAGAGAGGGGAACATGTACTTATATATATATATATGTGTGTGTGTGTATGTATATCAAATGCAAGTACGTTATTATAGCGTTAACCCAAACCCTATCTTATTTTTTGGTACATTGGATTATGTTTTGAAAACCCTTTTAGGCTTAAATTTCTTTTAATTTTTCATAAACCTATGCTCTGATACCAACTTGTAACATCCCCTACTTGGAGGCCCAAAACTAACGGCTGCGGATGCTGTAGTCATCCATAGTTATTAATCCTCGGCGACCAAATACGGTAATGTTAGATACATTGATATAACAGAAACATATGGATATGAAAAAAATTTAAAATCATTAATCAACTCTCACATTCCATTTCAAAACATTTCAAATTCATCACATAATCCTAGATTCGAGAACCACGTTCAGAGAAAATATAATTATTACAACATACGCCAAGAGCGACATATGAAGATGCCCCCTTGGATGATCTGAGTCTAAACATAGGCAATTAAACAACTTTTCCTTTACAACAAAACATAGAGGAATCAAAATAGAAAAGAACCCATACTAGCTAGCTTGCCTCATGCACGTCTTCGGAAGCCTATTCGTCTAAAGAGGTACCTAAAAACCTCAACTGTCAAACTACTCAAAGTTAATTGAGCACCCGAGAGTTTAAGGGGAAAACATAAACTTCAAGTCAGACATAAAGCCTGGTATAAATAATAACCTACCATCTCGAACCATTTAGATATCTAGTGAGACCACGTCGCTTAGCGGAACGGGTTTTCCCCTCACTGGTATCTTATCAAAAACTTATAGTAACCATATACTGTGCTCCTGCATCCACAATGGTTAAAAACATAGCAATTTAAAATATTATGATGATATGCAAACAAGTAAATTATTTTTGGATTTCCCATCCCCATTCATTTGACTATCTGTCTTAATTATAGTTTCTAGAGTTACTATTGACCTATTAGTTTTCATGGGTTGAATAATAACATGTTTAAAGCTTATGGACTATCTTTCCGGTTTCTTAGTTTTCATGGGATCACTGATAACCTATTGGCCCCTGCCAATAACTTCATTATTCATGGGTTCTCCCTAAACCTATTGGTATCTCCAATAACTTCTCTCATACCATAGTTTTCATGGGTTGACTATGAACCTATTGACTTCTATCAATAACTTAATCCAGATATAGTTTACATGATCCACCACAAACCTATTGGCCTCTGCCAATAACTTTTTCTAAACATAGTTTTCATGTGTTTACTATGAACCTATCTATCTGACAACTTCTTAAATCAGTATTTAGGCATCCCATATTTTGGTCTTCCTGACCTCCTGGATGCAACTCTATTCATTCAGGAGTTACTTAACTTATATTCACTACTGGGTCAACCTACCTATTTATTTTGCCCTTACTAACCAAAATACAGTTATGGGTTCATTACTTAGTGAATGTATTTATAGAAGAAGCATATACACGAAAATAATACCAACATTTATGGTTTAATATCCTTGAAGTCATTTTTCACTTAAAACATGGTTAATCCCTTTAACCTATTATTTTACCAAGGAAAGCTTCTTCAAAAACTCCAAATTTAAAAGCCATTTAAAAGCTCTTTTATAATGCCATGGGTTTTTCCTTTAAAAATGAGATTGGGTTCTTTGTTTTGAAAACTAAGGCTTTCGAAACTTTAGACCTTTACTTTCGAAACCATTGGAAAACATCCTTCAAAAGCATTCAAATTTTCTTTTCAAAACACTAAGCATATACATTTCGAAATACTCAAAACATATGACTTTCAAAACCTTTCGAAAGCATTAAAACCTTCCTTTCGAAACCATCAAACAATCCTTTCGAAAGTATAAAAGTATACGTAGAAGCATTGCTTTGAAACAAATTGAAAGTATCTCTTTCAAAGTCATTGGGTTTATCTTTAAAATACCTTTTGGGTCAAAGTGAATATAAACGAAAGTACCCCTTTCAAAACCATTAAGCTTCATATAGAAGGGTTTGGGGAAAACCGATGGCTTACGAACCATCCTTTCGAAAGCTGAAATTATTTAAGTAAAACATTTGGAAGGATAGCTTCGAAACCTCTTTCGAAGCCATTGCCTTCGAAACCCTTTTGTGGCTGTTGGAGCCCTTTTGAAAGCTTTGGGATGTGGCTTATTTTATTTATAAAACAAAAGCTACCTTTCGAACTAGTTGATGACTTCAATTCATTCGAAAGGTATAAGGTCGACAACATGGTTTCGACTAGGTTCAAACTACCCTTTTGAAAGCATTGATTTAAAAACGGGGTAACTAATTCGAAAGCTACACTTTAACAAAAAGGCGAAAACCTCATTGAAAGCTATTTTAAATCCTTTCGAAAGCATTCTTTTGAATACAAGGCAAGTGGCATCTTCGAAAGCTACTTAATGGGTTTCGATCTCTTCGAAAGCATGGTTTCGACTCCATACCTACCGCCATTCTCCAATCCACTATGTACCAATGCATTGATACCTTGTGCATTGGTTTCTACTTGATTGAGGCGGTAGTATAGGGTCAAAAGGTACTACTGGAAGAAGCAAAACCATACTTCTGTACAAAAACTATTTTATTGCCTTTTCAAGTAATTCCTTTTTAACTAACCTGCCTATTTGTAAAAATTTAATTGGTTGCCATAAACTTTTCAAATTCTTTTCTAAAAACTTCTACATTCATTTCAGATCTAAATAAAGGTAATTAACAAAGAAGCCATTCCCTTAAGCAAAACAATTAAAACATTTAAATCCTCCAAATAAATTAATTTAATTTCCATAGTAAATTACATAGGAAATATCCCCAAAAATCATAGAAATTCACTTTTAATATGTTATCTAACATATATAAAGTTTAGACCCAAATTCCTTTATATAATTACCAAAATTAATTTCTAAACCTAATTATTCATATTCTCCTTTGAATATTCATTATAAATTATCCATAGCTTGGATAATTATCAAAAATTTAACCCATCTCCAAATTAATGTTTTACATAACATATTTAATCCTCATGGCATTCGAAACCCATTATAAATGATTTTAGCCTTAAAATCAAATAAAATATTTATCAAATAAACTTGTTTGAATATATCATATCATGAAATCCAAGCATATCATCATCAAAAATCATCAGGATTTAAACTTAAACTCGAAATCAAATGATCTATAAAACCAAAAATAGAGATGGTTTAGATTATTATTCACCTTGCTTAGGATAAGGAACTTGAGATTTGATCTTTGATTAACTCTCCTTGCTTGATTGCTTAGCTTTAATTGATTTTCCCCCTTTTCTTTCCCTAAGTTATGGCGGCTTTGATCTTTTTGTTTACGTTTTTGAGTTTTTGAGAAATGAACGTGGAAAGAAATGGAAATGAGATTTTCAAGGGTAATGGAATTATGGTGCGGCAATTGCCCTTTAAGCCCTTGTTTTATTCTCTTATTGGTTATCTAATAAGCCACTCTCATAAACTCATTCTTTATTTATAATTAAGCACGGCCTTTTATTAGTTTTCAAATCCTAATCCCCTTATTACTTTAATATTTACATTATTCTATTTAATTTACTAATTAAATCTCTAGAATAATGTTATTAATAATTAGGAGTCTAAGTCCTAAACTCGGCCCTTATCATCTTGATCAGTTGATGATGATCCGTGACCCCAATCCAGGGCCATTCCTGTTTCCATTCGATGCAGACAGTGGCTGCTCATGTTCCATCGCTGTTGTCTGATTGCTTACATATTGCAGTAGTCTGCCGTTCCTGACGTGCTCCTCAATCATGTCCTTTAAATGCCTGCATTCATCTGTCGTGTTCCCATTCAATTCGTGGAATAGGAAGTACTTTTCAGACATATGCTCCTGCTCTATGGGATCCCTCCTTGTTGGTTTTCGATAGGGAAGTTGCCACATGGTGTCCAGATAAATCCGTTCTAGGCTTTCCGTAAAATCCGAGTAGTAGGAGAACTTCGAGTCCCTCTCTTTCCATTGCCTTTTTGTTCCATCATACCCATCATTCAGTTTCCATTTGCCTTTATCATTCTTGTTTGCATCTCTTGATGATCCTTCATTTTGCACAGCATTCACCTTCGATTTGTCAACTCGTACGTCTTCTTGCCCAGGTACCTTTCTGCTTCATGATAAAACTCCCCAAGGACCATAGGTGGATCCTGCGCCAATGAATCCTTGAAATTCATGCCATCGGCAATTCCTAATACAGCCGCCATTAAAACAATGGATGGATCTGGCCGATCCACCGAAGCCGTCGCGACATTAAATCATGTTAGAAAACTCCTTAGAGACTCGCCGATCCTCCGTTTCAATGCTGCTAATGTCATACCATTCTTGGTCTCATGATGTGGACTCGAAACTACTTCATAAATCTTTCGACCAATTCCATCCATGAGCTAATAGAACCACTTTCCAACTGTTTGAACCATAGAGTAGCTACAACCATTAAGTACAGGGGAAGCATCGTGCTAGGACTTCTTCCGATGCCCCTAGTACTCCACGTGTTGTATATACCTTATCATATGCATATTTGGATCCTACTTTCCTTCATATACTTCCAGCGTTTGTAGTTTAAACTTCGATGGATTTATAGCATTTTTTATATTAGGAGTAAACAGACTTCTATTTACATCCTCCAGATCCCTGTTCACCAATCCTTCATGCATAGCTCGCCTGATCATCTCTGCAAACCTATCATTGTCATCCAATTGTAGTCTCCTATCATCATTTCCAAACTGCCCCCTGAGTCCACGAGGGAATTCTGGAGCGTACTCCTCAAGACAAGCATCCAAATTCCGATTTGCATCAAGCTCCATGGGAATGACCGCAGGTCTTCCAGCATCGTGATCAACCTGACTACGGGGCATGCACCCTAGCCTTTGGTGATTGGGGCTGATCCCTTAAAGATGGCAAGGACTTCCCCCGACTGCTATGTTCCATTCCTTTATCCAATAGTTCCATATCCATTTTACCGATTCTGATTTCCAGCGATTCCTGCAACTTCAACTCCTTGATCTAAGTTGTCATTAGCTCCTGCTACTCTATTCCCTTGGTTCTACGCTCCAACTTGTCCAATCTATCAGAGTAAATTCTACATCATCTCCACATGTCTTTTCAGCATCCTTTCCCGCATAGCATCCATCGTCATTTCCATTTCATCCCTGGTAATGTAGATAGATGCTTGATTAGCTCCAGCTCCCGAGGAAGCCTCCTGACTCTCTCCATGGTGGCTCCCTTCTAATAGCACTCTCCTTGTTGATTGTTTCATCGTTGCCCCAAACCTAACCTATAGATCTTTTCCAAGCTCTAAATCTGAATACCAATTCCATGGGGGCTAGCTTTCTCAGTGAAAGCACCAAAATGTCTATTTCAATATTGGCCACAAACACCCAGTTATTTGAAAGCACCAATATCCAGTCACAGATTTCAAATAGTATCTAATGTAGAGAATATAATATGAAGAGCAAACAAATTAAAAATGAAAGTAGGTAAAAAGAGATAAGATTTATAGTGGTTCAGCTAACTCTGGCCTATGTCTACTCCAGAATAATCCTTTTTATTATACTGTAGTTTGTTTACACTTACAATCCAAAATCCAATAATAAAATTAGCAGAGTGTAGCCTAGGTTGAAGACAAAGGTAAGCAGAAAGAAGATACTTTTCCTAACATCATGCTTGCTGTATTTATAGGGGAAGACGTACATGGATCGGACTGAAATTTTGGCAGAATAACCTCCAGACCACAACGAGGCCATACAAGAATTTTCAGGCCCATTAGGACCCACAATAGGGATCGGCCCTGATCCCTATTTGGTGTCCAAATGGGGTGCGATCTCTATAGGGGGTTCCTCATGATGTTAGCTACTTTCCCTCTAAATATCATGCCATTCTGACTTATGGTTTGTGAGATATCACAATTTCTATGAAGTAGTGTTGTATGTATTCTGATTTCAGCTGATCCCTTTGGAGGGATAAAGGCCGATCCCTCCAAATTATCCCATTTGATGTGCGATTCCTATAGGGTGTTCCATATGTTGTATTAAGCTTGTGCTCCAAGTTTCATGTCAATTCGATGTGTAGACGTTGAGATATTGATTGATCTTTGCTATAAAGTTGGGTGTAGCCGATCCCTAAGAGGGAAAAGGGCCAATCCCTATTGAGGGATAGGGGCCGATCTCTCCATACTTCTCCAAATTCCTTGTGATCCTTAGTGTAGACTTCTAAGTGTCCCCTCTTCCTATTTCCAAAGTTTAACTTCAATTCGCCTTGTGGTTGTTGAGTGATGGAGCGTTCATCGTTGAGTTATGTTGTGTGCATCCTGTTTAATCCGATCCCTCTATTCTGATCCCTCTTCTAGGGGAAGTATTAGTTCCATACCTAGCCATTTTTTGAGTAATTTCCATCCATAACCATTTGAATATAGTCCATAGTTTCAAATATAATCGATCTCCAATCCTGGTAACCATCTCTCCGGGCTTTCTGCCTTGATGATCGTGAAGTATGTTGGGTTAATCTGTCTTTGTATTGCCTTTCCAAAAGGCGGGTTAACCCCTAGTATAGCGGAGGAGGTCTCCGAGCCAAAAAGGGAGTCTGTGGTATTGAAAAGATCCTAAGCCCTTAAACAAGCCAATAAAGAAAGTAAATTAAGGAATGACAATGAAGAAGAAACTATTCATACTGGGATTAACAGTCAATACAAAAATAACTAGATGACACCAATTGTTAAGTACTTGATAGAAGGAAAACTACTAGAGGATAGAAGGGAAGCTGGAAAGAAAAGGCGCCAAGCCCCAACTTTTATTATGATAGATGGAATACTTTACAAAAACGATATTTTCTTTTTTACTTGAGATGAGTTAGTGTAGAAAGTGGTGCGAGATTACGAAGAGAAGCCCATGAAGGGTTCTGTGGAGATCATTCTAATGGATAAAATTAGCCAAAAAGGTTATGAGGTAGGATTTCTATTGGCCCTAAATGAGTAATGATGTAATGAATCATGCAAAGAGATGTGAGAAGTGTCAAAAAATTATGACAATTCCGCATATTCCCACAAATGAATTAACCCCAATTTCAAATCCATGGCCCTTTGATGTATGAAGGATCTATTTAATTGGACCATTACCTATATCCAAAGGTGAAGCTAAGTTTGCAGTAGCAGTTGTCAATTATTTCACCAAATGGGTGGAAGCAGAACCATTACCGAATATAACATTTGTAAAAGTGTTAAGATTTTTGATTAAAAACATAGTCACTCAGTTTGGAATGCCATATAATATAATATCCGATAATGGAACTCAATTTGAAATGAAAAATTCACCATATTTTACAATAAGAATGGAATAGTCAAAAGCTTTTTATCTGTAGCTCATCCTAAAACCAATGGAGCCATTCAAAATGCTAATAAAACCATTAAAACTGTTCTTAAGAAGCGATTGGACAAAGCAAAAGGAAATTGGATAGAAGAACAACCACTAGTGCTTTGGGCATATTGAACTTCTACTAAGATTGTAGTAGAACATACTCCTTTTACTTTAGCGTATGGATGTGAAGCCATGCTTCCAATTGAAGTTCAAGTTCCATCTCATCGAAGAATTGCATATATGTTTGATCCTAATCAAGAATTGAGAAAAGAATCCTTAGATTTAATCAATGAGTTAAGGGACGAAGTGGCCATACGAACGGTTGAATATCAACAATGGATATCAGGGTATTATAAATCCAAAGTTAAAGGAAGGTCATTTCAAAAAATTAATTTAATACTCCGAAAAGTCATGGCAAATAATAAAAATTTGCCAGACGAACCACTCGGACCAAATTAGGAAGGTCCAGCTGTTATTCATGAAGTAATTCCATCAGGGATTTACCGATTATGCCAACCCGATGGCAACTTAATAGGAAGAACTTGGAATGTTGAACATCTAAGGCCTTACTTCCCTACACATGGGTGGAAGCAGAACCATTATCGAATACAACGTTAGGAAAAGTTTTAAGGTTTATGATTAAAAACATAGTCACTCGATTTGGAATACCATATAAGATAATACTCGGTAATGGAACTCAATTTGAAAGTGAATAATTCACCAGATTTTGAAACAAGAATGGAATAATCAAAAACTTTTCATCTGTAGCTCATCCTAAAGCCAATGGAACTATTGGAGCTGCCAATAAAACCATTAAAACTATCCTTAAGAAGCGATTAGACAAAGCGAAAGGAAATTAGGTAGAAGAACTACTGCTAGTGCTTTGGGTATAGAACTTCTATTAAGACTACAATGGGACATACTCGTTTTTATTTAACATATGGATGTGAAGCCATGCTTCCAATTGAATCTGAAGTTCCATCTCATCGAGGAATTGCATATGCATTTGATCCCAATCAAGAATTGAGAAACGAATCCTTAGATTTAATCAATGAGTTAAGGGATGAAGCGGCCATACGAACGACCGAATATCAACAAAGGATATCAAGGTATTATTTCCAAAGTTCAATGAAGCTCATTTCAAAAAGAAGATTTAGTACTACGAAACGTCATAGCAAATATCAATAATCCATTAGACGGACCGCTCGGACCAAATTAGGAAGGTCCACTTGTTATTCATGAAGTAACTCAGTCAGGGACTTACCAATTATGCCGACCTGATTGCAGCGTAATAGAGAGAACTTGAAATGTTGAACATCTAAGGCTTTACTTCCCTACAATGGATGAATAAAGAAAATTGAAATAAGCATATCTACAGAATGGATAATCAAATGAAAGAAAGGAACTAAAAGGAAAGGCCTTAATCACTAACCAAGATGGTAGTAATGGGCAAAGGAAAAGCCTTTGATCCCATCACAAGGGCCTGGTCAAAGTACCTCCTAGAGCGAGGTCAGAGTAAGCATTTGGTTCTGCCTAAGATAGCCTGGCCAAAGCACTGCAAGCCTTTGGTCCTGCCTAGGTGACCTGGTCGGAGCACCTCCTAGAGGGAGGATGGAGTATGCCTTTGGTCCCACCTAAGATGGCCTGGCCAAAGCACTGAACCAGCCTTCGATTCTGCGTATAAGGCCTGACCGGAGTGCCTTTTATAGGGAGGATGGGTAAGTCTTTGGTTCTGCTTAAGATAGCTAATCAAACGCGTCGACTAACCTAAATTATTACCTATAAGGTAATAAGGGGCTCAAGCCTAAATCATCACCTAAAGAATGATAAGGGGAGAAGAGAATTAAAGCCTAAATTATCCCTAAGAGTGATAAGGGGCAAAGAGAATTAAAGCCTAAATCATCACCAAAAGAGTGATAAGGGGCGAAAGAGATCAAATCCTAAATCACCATCCAAAGAGTGGTAAGGGGCAAAAGGAATCAATTAAGCAAGTTCAAATCTACCCTAAAGATGGGTCAATGCAATCATCTAGAGGAAGAATGGTCAAACACATTTAATTCCATACCGAGACAAAGTTAAATTAACCTTTAAAGGAAAGGTCCAAAACTATTTAAGATATTGATGCCGATATGAGCATCCGAGAAATTCCGAAACTTAATCTAGGAAATTCAAGATTGAATTATCTCCTAATCTTTTGTTTCTATGATTGAACTTAGATTTTCTAGCGAATAAGGCGGATCTTCGTTTTTACTAAGTTATACTCTTCTACTAGTTGAGGCCAGATGGATTTATAGTCTCTTATTTAAGTTATATTATTGCCAGATGAATTTCAAGTTGTATCCCGCCTTTTGGCAAGGTCAAGATATTATCGACTTGGCTAGAAACGGATGGTAACTGGCCTTGAGAATCAGTTGTATACGATACTATGGACGATTGTCGAGCAGATCCGGACTGGGACCCAATTGAGGTGCAATCAGTATGGAGTGACAAGCATAGCCCCGTAAAGCTGTATTCCAAATTTCAAGTCGATCGGAGTTCACATACTCGAGTTACCGACAAAGCAAGGATTTAAATGGATTGATCAAGAACGATCCATAAAACAGCTCAAATCAGCGAAGATCGATCGATATCTCAAAATCCACAAGGTTAATTCGCTTGAAACATTCAAAGCATCAGTATATTGAAGTGTGGATCCCATAAAAACGATCGTAGGTCAAAACTTTGAGGTTCAAGAAATGCCGATCGTTTTTGCCGATCCTTCATAACGATCGGTGTAGCTCAGTGAACGATCCAAATGCAACAAAGATTGATCCATATCCTACAATCTATAACTCAAAATGACTTCATATTTTAGAACCAAGGCATGGAGGCATGTGGGACTGCCTACAAATGATCGCATGGCAATCAGAGACAAAATTAACGATCGGTAGAATTTATATCGATTATTCTGAAACAATAAGTAATATTCACCAATCATTATGGTGGGCCGTCTATGGACTTGGAGAGCCTTCTTCCGAAATCTTAGTGAAATATCTTGTCATATCACCCTATAAATATAAACCTATAGGTTCATTTTCAAGATCTTTACGCTGCTTGTTACTCTAGATTCCATTGTAATCAAGTGTTAGCTGTGTTCTACTGTTGTAATCAGATTCACAATAGAGTAATAAAGGATAATCTTCAAAGTGGACGTAGGCATGCAACGCTGAACCACTATAAACCTTTGTGTCTTTTATTACTGCTATTCTATATTCCTTACTTGTTCATTTACTCAGTTTATTTTTTCTTTTCTTCATTTACTTCTCTATAAAAACTATTCTTGGGTGTTTGTAACCATTTTTAGTGCAAACATTTTGGTGCTTTCACTGAGAACCTTGATTCTCAGCTTATTAGTATCCCTTTGTTGCTACTGGATTGCATAAATCCCCCAAAGGAATTCCATAGTTACCTTCAGGAAGTTTGCTCATTCTACTCAGATTTGAAAAAATGTAAGTAAAGCTATCAATAATGGTGAGGAATACTAGATCTACTTCTCAAAACATGGAAGGAAACAAAAACGTTACTATCCAGCATGGAGGCCCGAGCAGTCAACCAATGGACGTAAATGTTGAACCAGTTGAATTCCAGAATCCAACTGATTCTATTACAAGAGTTAAATTCCAGAATCTGATGAGAGAGCTAATGAATAACCATCGAGAGATATATTAGCAGATCCAAGCCAATATCAACATAATGAGCCAAACTCAGCAATATTAAGGAAAAGCTAAGAGGGACCCTGCCCCTTACTCGGCATTAGAGAGTTCTAGTTCATCGGGCGAGTATCACAGGCACAGGTGTCGTAGAACAAATGAATATCATGTAGAAACTTCAGGGCATCAACAGGAAGATCATCATGGTCTGCCAGGAACGATTAGTGTTAATCCCTCCACCAAAGATGAAAACTTACCTATGCACCCTGGGATTCAAACTGGAGCTGCTGCAGCATATTTGGATGATGGAGTTCAGTTAAATGTTGACCAAATGCTTCCCTGGAATGATGATGAAATGAACTTACAAGATACACATCGAGAAGATGTGTAACAGCTCATAGACATCTACCGGGCCATTCACATAAGGTGGAACACGACCACTGCTTGGCATCAACTATCCCAACTCCGGACTTGTCGGCTATGGTCAGACAGCTAGTAAGAGAAAGCAAAGGCTTGACCAATGATGACTGAGGAATCTTGAGAAGCCGTACCCCATTCACTGATAATGTTCTGCATGTAGAATATCCAACATGGTTCAATATGTCATCGACGCCTGCCTATGAGAGAAAAACTGACCCAGGCAGCACATCATGAGATATGAATGGCTAATGGATTCTGCATGAGCAGATGGTGCAACTAAGTGTAGATGTTTTTCCATAACTCTCTTTGGGATAGCAACAATGTGGTTCACAAGGTTACCTCCGTGGTTGATATCTACATTTGATGATTTGGCAATAAGGTTTGTGGAGCAATTCTGAATGCATGCAACTCGCCCCAAGGATATAATATCCTTGTCTAGCGTGATCCAGGCTCCAGGAGAATCGTTGAACGATTATTTGGAGAGATTCCATACAGCTATTACAGAAATTAATAATCCGAACGACCATGCAATATTGATGGCCGTGACAAGAGGGATTGATCCAGAATCTGATTTTGATGATTGGTTAGCCGGCAAGCCACCCGCAATGTTGGAACGCTTTTACAGAAAGGCAGCTTAATATTTAAAAAAGGAGGAAGCCAGATCCTCCAGGAAGAAAAATGTTACAGGACCAAGTGGAGAGGGTGTACAGAGTAATATTACAGGAAAGCAGTCTGATTAAAGCTCTGGAAAAGTTCAAGTGAATGTCTAGAACAAACCGAATCAGCAAAAGAAAGGCGGAGATAGGAGTCGTGAATTAAAGAGGGATTCTGGAAGAGGAAAGCCTAGGATTCCGATGTACAATACTGACACACCACTGAATACGTCCCTAGAGAATGTCTATTTATCTACATGCAATACTATGCAGTACAGGAAGCCGCCTCTAAAAGGATCAACAGAGAAGCAGAAACAAACTGGGAAATATTGTCGGTTTCACGAATTTTATGGGCATAACACCAATAATGCAGGCATCTCTAGGATATTATTGAAAAGCTGATTCGAGAAAGGAAGTCATAGAAGTTCATAAAAAACTCGCAAGATGGTGGGCAGGGGACATCCGACCCCAACCAATTACAAGCACCGCACAGGGCTAACGAACCTATGCGAACCGGTGGAAGATTAGTGATCAATACATTAGTCGGAGGACCGCATCCAGCTGATAAAAGTTGGCATGAGAAGGAGCAATATGCTAGAGCAATTAAGCATGTGGATTTTGAATGCTGTTCAAACACGGAGGATGGAGCTCCGACAAAACAGCAACGTACAATGGCAGATGATATTGTGTTTAGAAATACAGATGCAGATAAGGTGGAGGCTCCAACGATCGACCCAATTGTCATTTCGGCCATGATTAGCCCTACTTTTGTGAGAAGGATATTGGTTGACTGTGGAAGTTCTGTAAACATAATTTTCAAGAAAGCTTATGATCAGATGGGGATGGAATCAAAGGATTTGAAACCGTCTAAAGCCTGCATTAATTGCTTTAATGGTGCTGCAACTGAAGTTGTTGGTTACATTGAATTACCTGTAGAGTTGGGAGAACGTGATCGTAGGAGAGTCCGGATTTTGCCTTTTGTTGTTTTAGATGTTGACTCTCCATACAACGCTTTTTTGGGCCGACCGTCCCTGGTTGAGTTTTAGGCTGCTCTTGCCCCATGGTGTTTGACTTTGAAGTTCCCAATAGATAATGGAGTTGGAGTTGTTCATGGTGATCAGGTGACTAGATGTGCCTGTTATGTAGCTGAGTTGAGGGATGCTCAACGGAGGGAGAAAGTCAAAGGTGTGAACAAGTTAGTCTGCATCCAAGCCACTGAGGATTGACAACTGGTGCCCGAGCCTTGGCTTAGGCTCCACAGTCGGTTCTATAGAGATATAGATCCAAGAGATAACGAAAAGGAGCCCAAAGGGACCAAGGTTGCACCGTCTGAGCTGATGATTAACATTATAGTTAGCAACGATGACCCATCATAGGTCCTAAGCTTAGCCCCCCGATGATGAAAGAACTTACTAGATTTATCCGAGCGAATCTTGACGTGTTTGCTTGGGCTCACTCAGACATGTGTGGGATTTCACCTGCCATTATGACCCATGCATTGAATATCGACCCGAGGTATATCCTTGTGAAACAAAAAAGACGGGGTATGGATCCGGAGAGATCTTCCACTCTTAAAGAGGTGGTGGATAGACTCAAAGAAAATGGGTTTATTCACGACGCTACCTACCCTAAATGGGTATCTAACTCTGTACTTGTGAGAAAAGGCAAACGGGAAATGGAGAACATGCGTTGATTACTCAAAATTGAACAAGGCATGCCTAAAAGATAGTTTTCCTCTTCCAAGGATCGACCAGCTGGTAGACTCGACCGCGAGACACAAACTGCTACCTTTCATAAATGCGTACGTAGGATATAACCAAATCCTGATGCGCATTCTCGATCAAGAGCACACCAGCTTCATTACCAATGTTGGTTTATATTGCTATGTGGTGATGCCATTTGGACAAAAAAAATGCAGGAGCGACCTACCAATGCCTAGTTAGCAGAATGTTTGAAGATCAGATCGGTAAAACGATGGAGGTATCTGTGGATGATATGCTCGTGAAGTCACGACGGTCTAGCGACCACATTAAAGACTTGGCAGAAATGTTTGACATCCTTCGACATTATAAAATGAAGATTAATCCTCTGAAATGTCCATTTGGCGTTTGCATCAGGAAAGTTCTTGGGTTTCAGTGTTAATGCCCACGTAATCAAAGTTAATCCCAAGATGATCCACCCTATTCACAATATCCAAGCGCCAAAACTATCAAACAAGTACAGAGCTTGAATGGGATGGTCGCTGCCTTAAGCCGATTTATTTTCAGAGCTACCGATAAATGCATTTCTTTCTTTGACTTGACCAGGAGAGAAAAAAGAAAGTTTGAATGGATACAAGATTGTAAAGATGCTTTTCAAGCTTTGGTGAACCACTTGAAGAGTCCTCCCATCTTATCAAAGCTAGTGGATCATGAAGATTTATATGTTTACTTATCCGTGTTGGTATACGCTATAAGTGCAGCATTGCTTCGTAAAGAGAATCCGATTTAGAGACCGGTCTATTATGTTAGCAGGTGATTGACAGGAGCTGAAAGGAACTATCTGAGGATAGAGAAACTGGCATACTACTTGCTGATTACATCACGAAAGCTTCGCCCCTACTTTCAGGCACACCCTATTATTGTTTACATCGACCAGTCGTTACAACAGGTCTTGCAGCGATCTGAGATGTTTGGAAGGTTACTTGAGTGGAATATCGAACTTAGACAATTCGATATCACTTATCTTCCTCGGAGGACTATCGAGGGTCGGGAACTAGCAGATTTTATAGCAGAATTTAATGCATGAGATGATTTCTCGAGAGCGGTGAAATCCCTACTATACGGTGGAAGTTGTATACAGATGGAGCATCCAACGATTGTTGTTTTGGAGCTAGGATTGTGCTTGTAACTCCTGAAGATCGGTTAATCTGCTATGCTTTTGAGCTTAATTTTCCTGCAATAAACAATGAAACTAAGTACGAGGCTCTGATTGCTGAACTTAAGCTCGCCAGAGAACTAGGAATAAAGTCTCTTGAAATCTTTAGCGATCACAATTAGTAGCATACCAAATTAGGGGAGATACCAAGCTAAAGGACAACGGCTTGCTCCATACCTTACCCAAGTCCAAGAGTTGTTGACCGACTTTAAGTATTATGACATATTCATAAGGACCATAGTAGAGAGGCTGATTCGTTAGCAAAGTTTGCTAGCACCAGGGACGCACAACAAATAGGCTTGGTTCCAATCGAGGTATTAAATGCACTGAGTATAAACCTGATGGAAATTGATCGAGTACTAGAGATGGAGCCTGAGAAGGAATCGTGGATGACTCTGTTTAAGGATTATTTGCTACAGGGAGTTCTTCCCAAATGAAGGAATGAAAAGCACAAATCCTTTGCAAAGCTTTACGATATATTATACAGGAAGGAGTTAGGTACAAAAAGGGTTTCACCATTCCCCTTCTCCGGTGTATCGCTCATGATGAAATGAAATGAGTCCTAAAGGAAGTTCATGAAGGGGAATGAGGACATCACACTGAAGGGCAAAACCTAGCAAAGAAAATACACCGTTATGGGTATTATTAAACGACCATCAATCGAGATGCTGCCGATTATGTAAGGCGATGTGATAAGTGCTAGATATATGCAAAAGTTTCAAGAGATCCACCGATAGAAATTACACAAATGATCAACACATGGATATTTTCCATGTGAGGTATAGATATTATTTGTTCCTTACCGATCTCTAAAGGTGGTGCAAAGTACGATATTGTCGTAGTTAATTACTTCACCAATTAGGCCGAAGCAGAGCCTTAGGCCATGACCATGACTAAGAAAGTAATTAACTTCATTGTTTGAAACATCATCTATCATTTTGGTCCATGAACTATTATAACAGATAATGGGACTCAATTCGATAGTATCGAAATTAAAGATTTCTGCCATCGGTATCATATTGAAAACAGGTTTGCGGCAGTCGCTCACCCTCGAGTGAATGGATAAGTTGAAGTTGTGAACAAAATCATAAAATCCATTCAGAAAAAGCGTTTGGAAAGAGCTAGAGGCAAGTGGGTGGATGAACTCCCTACAGCACTATGAGCTTATAGAACCACCCACAAGTCTGCGACTGGCCTCGCCCTCGCTTATGGCTCTGAGGCCGTTATTCCTATTGAGCTTGAAGTTCCTTCTGATCAAGTAACTTATTACGATGCTAGAACAAACAAAAATCTCCTTTTGGAATCTCCAGACTTTATAGATGAGAAGCGTGAGGAAGCTGATTTGAGGGTAATTGCACACCGACACCGAGTCGCCCGATACTACAACACTAAAGTCCAACCTAGAACCTTTGAAGTTGGCGATCTTGTTTTAAAACGGGGTTTTCCTATCCCGTCGCATATGAATCCAACTTGGGAAGGACCGTATGTCATTAAGTAGAGGCTTGGAGAGGTAACATTCAAGCTAGCGACTGTTGATGGCGTCACACTTCTAAGGGCATGGATTAGCGAGCATTTGCGACCCTATTTCACTTAGTTTTCCTTTTTCATTCAGTTGTATTTAATTTTAGAATTTGCTTTAGCATTTGGTTTTTCAAATATGTAATAAGACAAATTATTTTCATTCCTTTCCATTCAATAATAGAACTTTGAATTTTCCATCATATCTGTGACCTGCCATTGCTGTACATGTTAGGTGCAATATACAACTAACTAAATACCATTGTTCGATGAGACCGACATAATTCGAGAGTGATAGAGATTCGACCGATCACTTGGTGAGTCAAACCTCATATTTGAGGGTAGAACAACTGACCAAAGAGAACTGAACTCGGCAGTTTTTCGAATAACTCACATCCCTAGAGTGCAGATATGAGTATAAATGCTAAGTGGGTGTGACTGATCACCTATGAAATAACTCATGTCCTAGAGTGTGGATATTAGTATAGATGTTAAAAGGGTGTGATCCAACTGCCTATTAACTAACTATTATCCCCAAAGTGTGGATATGAGTATAAACAATTAGATGAGTGTCGTTCGACCACTCACTATTCCATAAACTCCGGCCTGAAATCGACAGAAGGATTATAAATTCGTTAAGGATGGATTTTGATCATCTAACATCTAACTCCGCTAACTTGAGGCTAGGGGCAGGAGTATAATTACTAAAATCGCTGAATTCGATGGCGTAACACTAAAGCTCGAGCCCAGTGTTTAATACGACTCGAGGCCACGACCTCAGGGAGGCCTTGGGATGGATAAGTCGGATCAATATCCAACCCAACGAGCAATGAATCGCAAATACGTTAAATGGAAAACGTGATAGCTCGATCATTTAAATAAGCGTGTATGAGAATTCTACATAAAATAAAAGAATTCTTATTCACACTAAACTTGTTGTTCACAATACAAGTTTATACAAAATGAGAAGTAAAAGTGGGAGTCGTACGTAAACAAACACGACCAACAAAAAGAAAAAGTAGCCATCCAAGCTATTTATACATCATACCAACCCAATAACTATTTATTGGATTTCCTATCTTTCTTTTGTTTCTTAGGAGTGGCTCCATCTGAACTGCCACTCGATCCTCTCTTCGATCCTTTTTCGCCTCGGCTTTTCTTGGAAGATACATCTTCAGTTATATGGATTGAGGCGACATCATCTTTAGAAACAGGAGGGACCGAGGCACTCTCAACACCAGAAGCAGGGAAGACCTCATCTTAGGGAATTTTCCCGCCAGGAGGGATCATCTGAAGTGGGATAGAAATCAGCTCATTGAAATCCATATGAACAGGCTCAGTTTTTGCCTTCTTTTTCAACAACTCTTCCTTCTCAACGCGGTCTTTCATGCTAAGCTCATCAATAGGGTTGGAAGAGCCCGTGATTATGACATCCTCATTAAAGGGAATTTCATAGTGTGGGTCACCTCCTTCCTTGAACAATGCTTCCATGAATTGATCATCAATAAAGAAGGTTTCTTCTTGAGCACCCTAAGCACCGGTAGAAGTTGTAACTTTAATGAATTCTGTCATGGCGGCTTGTGATCCCAATTGAGGCTCTTGCAAGGGAGGAGGAATGACACTTGATGAATTTAAAGCTGAGAAAAAATAGGCAAAAATATTAGAAATATCAATTGATGGCACCCCAACTTTTTGAAAGATGGTAGATGTCGGCGAAATACCTTCCTCGGTATGGCTCCAAAGTTGAGCAGAAATATCCTCAGAACTACGTTCAGGAATTGGAGAAAGCTGAGGCTTCTCCATATCATACCGGGGGATGGTTTAAGAATCTACCATGGAGCTAGGGATAGCCTAGGATGCTAGGGGCAATTCAGTTGTAACATCGGGTTGTGCCGACCCGGATCCTTCACCCACTTCATGTGAAGAGAGGCAGTAGATTCTTTCTGAAGTGTAAGCTGGATATCATGCAATGTTTTGGGTTCATCGTCCAATAGCATTTCACCTTCAAGTTTGGACAGGTCTATTTCCTCAGTATTAAAAAGTATTTTTCCTCTGCAACAAGAAATTCCCACATGCGCCACACTAGTAGGGATAATCACCACCAAGCCATGTTAGGTTTCTATGCTTGAGAACGGTTGCGTTGTAAAGAATAAGAAGTGGGTCGAGCTAGTTCATTATCTCCTCCTAACTTTATCCTTGGTAGCTTCTACTTCATGTCGAATGAGTGCATCAACATCTTTGGCCCTTTCAACGGCCGTATTTCCCTCAAGTCTAACACTCACCAGCTCGTAACAAGCATCTTGAGCGATTTTTTGAGCATCATCTTTCTCCTTGTTTGCATAATCGAGCTTAGCCTTGAGTTCCACTATCTCCTTCAAGGCTACAGATTCATTACTTCGAGCTGTATCTCTCTCAAGTGTTATTTCTTGATTTCGATGACGCAACATTGGACCATATCAAGATGAGTGGATTTCATCTCCTCAATGGATTTGATGGCAGCATTAGCTTTTCCCTCGGCCTCTGCTAGGGAAGTCCTAAAAGCCTCTGACTCATTTGTCAAAGTATCGATGATTCTTTTATTTTGAGCTTCTTGGCATTATAATTTCTCAATTTCCACTGCACGCTTTAAAGATACTTTCGACCTCTTCTCTACTGCCTTCATCCATTCATGGTACTGCTTGTGGATATCAATGACACAATCAATAGTCATTTTCTGAACATAGTCTAGAACCCTCTTCAAATGAGGAGGGAAAATAACCCTTTAAGGCATATATTCGGAAACTCTTCCCAAAGTTGTGCCATGCGAGCAACTGGATCAATCATAGGATCTTCAATAGCGATTTCGACTTCAGTACTTTCCTTGTCAGACCTATGAGAAGCAACATGTTCGCTATGGCGATGACAATCACTGGATCGTTGAGAGTAAGAAGGAATTAAAGGTTGTTGAGGAACTAAAATGGGAGGGGGATCGCGAGAGGGATGGATAGGTGGATCCCAATGATCAGTTGGCTTATCAGAACCCTTTAGAGAAGGGGATCTCGATCTTGATCGATGCTTACCTTGAGATAACTTATCCTTATCACCCCTATCTTGATGACCATGGTCCCAACCGGAGTGATAATTAGGATCATAATACACTCGACTACTACCTTGATGGTATGAACTAAAGCGTAAACCAGAGGATTGGAGGTGGATATCCTGAAGGGAATCAAACATGTTCCTTTTCTTCACCATCATTTCTACAAAGGAAAACAGAAATCAATCAACTTTAAGCATTAAAAAGCATAAGTCGAGCATAATGCAATATTGAGGGGTGCAAGTGTGTGCAAGTGTCCTTGTGTTACTCCCCGACAAACCAGGTGTAGGAGCTTTTCTTATTGGAGTAACTTCTCTTTTAGAAGTTGGAATTTCAGTGCCATTTCTGGTGGGATATTCTAACCCATCGGTACTCACGTGAGTGAAGTGGAAAGCATCAAGGTTATGTGGTATTGGTAGACTAGACAAAGAATCAAGTAGCAGACTCGAATGCTCTGATGGTTGAGAAGAGGATTCATCTTGTTCTTTTGGGAAATTTATAAACAAATGTTTTCTTTTTTCTTCTACCGGGAACTGAAGGCTGCGAGGTCTGCGAGGATCTGACCTCGACTCCAAGACTAGATTCATCATCATTGCGACCGAGCACATCGCCTTTATCTCCTTCGACATCAATACCGGTGAATTCCTGAGCCCCCATGGCTGGGGCATGATGGGATCGATTCAATTGCCCTTTGACTGACTGCAGCCCATGATCTTATCCTGCAGTTTGAGCAACTTCTGTTACCCTACACTGAGGCCCTCTTTTATCAAACAAAAAGTATCAAGGTGTTTGTCCATAAGAAGATATTCGATATTCCTGTCTTTAGGCGGTGCATTTTTGAGAGTCGTGACCGCCTCTTCATAAAGATTACCTAGGTCGAGTGACGGTGCTTGAAAAAAGAATTAATTACTTAGTTAGGAATACGACCTGAATATCGGTTTTTCATGCTAATATAAAGATGGTGGATAACAATTACATGTTTCCAGCCATTGTCGAGCAAACCCGAAAAGACATCAAACAAAGAACCACTTGCTTTTAAAAGTGCTTAATTTATTCCATGCACCAGTTAGAATCTAACACTTCTTCACTGACTCAAGAAATGTAAACGAAAGACTCCCTGTTCATCGCTTGAAAGAGAATATGAACCGAATGACGTCAATGGTCGGAGGACGATGCAAGAAATCCATAAATACCATATAAATACAATTGAGAAGAGCGTAGCCGTTTGGATGAAGCCGCGCTGGAGCTATCCTCAAATAACGGAGAATTTCCCGAATGTATGAGTTAAATGGCGGGATGCATCCAGCCCAGCACATGAATTTGTTGCTCGTTGTATATCCTTCTGGGGGTCTATGAGCACTATCATCCCACGACGGAACCAATACATCATCCAAAGGAATTCCATGCCTTACGCAGATTCGGTGAAGAGCATCTTCCGTAATTTTAGAGGCTAAAAAATTAACAGGGTTCTCCAGAATAACTGCATTCTCTAGAGTGTCGGGAGCAGGATCAATAACTTCTGGTGGAAGAATGGGAACTGCATTAGAAAAATCAAAATGTGGGCCTGGGATTTTCGGTTGTTCGGAATGATGACTATAGGATAGACTATCAGACTCAGTTGTAGAACTTGATTCCATGTCAGGATTATCCTATTGAGAAGATGATCCAGCTAGCATAGCTGCAAGATGCCCAGAACTTATAAAATTCATTACTATTAAACTCAGTAAAAATCGCGATTAGATAAAGTAACCTGTACCCCCTAGTGCATAGTGCGTGCTAGTGTGGTGTGGCGAAGTGCTATACAATACAGTAACAAGTTGTATGAAATTAAAATCGGAAAAGATGACAAGACTTCGAAGTTAGACCGAAGAGACCGTCATTCCCGACCGTCTCAACCATATCTTTGTGTCATTAGGGAACGATGTAATTTAAGTTTCACAATCGATTGTCAGCAAGTGAAGGTCCAATTTTTGTATTCAAACCACTGATGAGCTCTAAGAGAATAGTCGAAGGCATTAGTTCATGTCAAAGTTCAAATTTACCGAATATGCAGTTCAATTCCTGTACAAGTCATATGAGTTCACTTGAATGTGCAAGGCCGAAGCTCATCATTGGGTTCAAGGCTATTTAATTAGGTTTCACATTTAAGGTTCATGTGTAGACAATTGATCATTCATTTTAGCATCATCGATCGTTCCATATGCCTTGATACCGATCATTTGAACTTCACCCCAACCGATTATTCCTAAATCAAGTTCTACCGATCGTTTTTAATCGATTCATTCCCACTGATCATTCCAATTTGGCCTTCTAAACCAATCATTGTCTCTAATCCATTCATATGATCATTCTGCCAAACGATCCATTTGCTTCAAAATTCACTAAGTCCAAAGCTCTACGATCGTCCAAGGACGATCGTCATGCGTCGATTTGCATTTCCTACACTCAGCAACTCCATTTTTCCAAATCCAATCCTATTCACTTTGATTCAAATCGAACGACTCTACCAACTAAACTAACCAACATGAGGTTTAAGGCATTGGAAGTCTCGTCCTTGAATCACAAAACAAGTTCAAGTCGTTTTACCTAAGTGGGAAATTTGGGAAAAAAGAGATAGATTCAAATTCGATATGAGACTGGGGAGCTAGAGCAATGATGGATCGAGAAGGGAAGGGATTGATTTTGGAAAATCGAATCGTTCTTGGATCGGTAGAGGAAGGAGGTGGGGCGGCTTGTTTTTTCTTTTTCCTATTCAAGTCAGAATGATACGAAAGTGAAGGAGTGGAGATGGAGGTGACCAAGAAGAAATGTTTTGATATAGAGAAGAAGGCAGAACCTTTATAACCCAACGTAGAACCGATCATTCTAAAATGATCCAAGATTCTATGAACCCAGAAACGATCGGCCTAGATTCAAAAAAGATGGTTGAGGATGAAAGTTTTATAGGAAGAGCATATACCGATCGTTCAACCCATGAGATATATCGATCGTTAAAACTAAAATTCCTATCGATCGTTCCACCGCCAAGAATAATCCCAAAACTCCTTTATGTGAACTAATGATAGGTAATGGTCACTAAAAAATACATATATATGTATAAAGTGGCGTCGTACAAAGACGATCGTAGATAGATGGATACGAAAATCCATTCAAAAATAACGATCGGCCTTGGTCATTAGTTTTTTTTTAAAAAAAGAAAAAATAATCATACAAAGGCAATACAACTTTCATAAAAAACAAGGAATAATTTTGAAACTTGACAACGACCCATGGACGTGCAATCGTAATTGGGCGTCAGGTATGGACACATATATTAACCAATATGCATTTTAAAGTTCAATTTTTTGAAATCGGTAGAAATTGAATTCGTGCTTGGAATTAACCAAAGGGAGATCAAAAGCCAAATTATTGTTGCCTAATAACCACCAGAAAAAATAACAAGATGATCATCGATAAGTCGTGATTTAGTATTTATACTACTTGGAATCGGCCAATAGTCATAATGAGTAAAAGGAGACACGACCCTCAACAAAAGAACGACTCAACAAAAGGATAACGACCATTCAACGAACTAAATGGAATCCTTCATCGACAGTTGAAGTTTGTAAATTTTCAAAGCACGTCATGTTCAAACAATACGTACTTGGAGGGGCAAATGTTATCCCGCCTTTTGGCAAGGTCGAGATATCATCAACTTGGCTAGAAATGGATGGTTACCAGCCTTGAGAATCAATTGTATATGATACTATGGACAATGGTTGAGCAGATCCGAACTAAGAGCCAATTAAGGTGCAATTAGTATGGAGTGACAGGCATAGCCGCATGAATCTATATTCCAAATTTCAAGTCGATCGGAGTTCACATGCTCCAGTTATAGACAAAGCAAGGATTTATATGGATCGATCGGGAACGGATTTATATGGATCGATCGGGAACGATCCATAAAATAGCTCAAATCAGCGAAAATCGATCAATATTTCAAAATCCACAAGGCCAATTCACTTGAAACTTGCAAAGCATTGGTAAATTGAAGAGTGGAGCCTACAAAAATGATCGCAAGTTAAAACTTTGAGGTTCAAGAAATGCCAATCTTTCTATGCCGATCGTTTTATGTCGATCCTTCATAAAGATTGGTGTAGCTCAGTGAATGATCCAAATGCAACAAAGATTGATCCATATCTCACAATCTGCAACTAAGAATGACTTTATATTTTAGGAGCAAGGCATTGAGGCATGTTGGAGCGCCCACAAATGATCGCATGTCAATTAGAGACAAAAATAACGATCGGTAAAATTTATACCGATTGTTCTAAAAAAACAGGTAATGTTCACCGATCGTTATGGTGGGCCCCTTATGGACCTGGAGAGCCTTCTACCGAATCTTAGCGAAATATCTCATCATCTTGCCTTATAAATACAGACCTATGGGTTCATTTTTAGAACCTTTACGCTGCTTATTACTCTAGACTCCATTGTAATCAAGTGTTAGCTTTGTTCTACTATTGTAATTAGTTTTACAAGAGAGTTATAAAGGATAATCTTCAAAGTGGACGTAGGCATACAACGCCGAACCACTATAAACCTCTGTGTCATTGATTACTGCTTATTCTCTATTACTTACTTGTTCATTTACCCAGTTTAATTTTCTTTTCTTCATTTACTTCACTATAAAAACTATTCTTGGTTGTTTGTAACCATTTTTGGAGCAAACACAGATCTTCTATTCAAGTTATATTATTGTCAGATGAATATCTGATCGTCTATTAAGTAATATTATTGCTAGATGGATTTTTGGTCTTCTGTTCAAAGGAAATTATAGTACTATTTTCAGATGGATTTATGGTTTTCTATTTAAATGAAATTATAGTATCACTACATGATGGATTTCTGGTCATATGTTCAAAGGAAATTAAAGTATTATTGCCAGATGGATTTCTGGTCTTCTATTTAAATGAAATTATGGTATTATTACCAGTTGGATTTCTGTTCTTCTATTCAAAGGAAATTACGATATTATTGCCAGATGATTTCTAGTCTTCTATTTAAATGAAATTATGGTATTATTGCCAGATGGATATTTGGTCTTCTATTTAAATAATATTATTGCCTAATGGATTTCTGGTCTTCTATTCAAATAATATTACAGCCAAATGGATTTCTAGTCTTCTATTCAAATGAAATTATGATATTATTACCAGATGGATTTCTGGTCTTCTATTCAGATGAAATTACAGTATTATTTTCAGATGAATTTCTGGTTTTCTCTTCAAATAGAAGTATGGTATTCTTAGCTAATGGTTTCTGATCTCATGTTCCAGTAAAACTATGATATTATCTCTAGATGAGTTTCTGGCTTTTTTTACCAAGTGAAATACGAAAAGTTCTTTAGATGAAGAAAAAGGACAAACTAATTCATATTTTATCAAATCTAAGAGGGTTCGCCTAAAGTCCGTATTAAAGTTAATAATGAAAATAATCATCGTTAACTTTATGTTTTTCAGGAAAACAAGATTAAAGAAAAAATATTCCAGAAAGATGGAAAGGTGAGAAAATTTTTGGTTTTACACTAAACTGTAAAAAGCTTCTTTTAAATAAAGAAGGGGCAAATATTATCTATATATTTTCTAAAAGAAGCAACAAGAGGATATGGAAGCAATGGAAGACAATGTTACTATAAATACGTATGTTAACCGTCCAAAGAAAACATATTGTGTCTATAAGTGCATGTTGAAGTATTAAGCCTATTATTATACATTGAGCTTCTAAGTTAATAATGTGGGCAGAAGATGTCGACTTCAAAGGTGATGTCAAATGTATAAAGGGGATTAAAAAGTGATGTCGAATCCCTAGAAGTTATGAAGCTCTATAAAGGCAGATGTTATTGAGCATTTAGCAAGAAACAAATGATGTCGGATGGCACACATGAAAAGGATTTGAACGCCTAGTAATAAGAAGATATAGAATCTCAATAGAAATTGCTTCTCAAGTGATATTGAGCCTCTATAATTTAATGTTGTAGAGCATGAGGCAAAGAAAGAGGTCTGAATATCTAACACAAAAGGTGGTATCAGGTTCTTAATAGATATTAAACCTTTGCAAGCAGCAAAGGATGCCAAACTTTAAGAAGTATGGATAATATCAAATAATTATAATACGACAGATGTCGTATGTCATCAATATGAAGGTAGATGTCGTATATCATCAATATGAATACAAATGTCATATATCATCAATGCAGATGTCGTGTATCATCAATGCAGATGTCGTGTACCATCAATGCAGATATCATGTACCATCAATATAAAGAGATACGTTGAATGCTAACAGTTGAGAAGGATTTCGGGCTTCAAAAAACATGGAAGGTTTCCACGTATTATCAATACAAAGAATGATGCCGAAAATCTAGGATGTTGAAGGACACTTGTCGGCCAGGCCACTTACTTCCACCCTTATAAATACGGACCCCATGGCAACTTAATGGAGGGAATTATTTCTTTCTCTCCTTCAAAAAATCAAATAATTGTAACCCTAAATTGAATTGGAGAAAAATCAAGAATTGATTTGTAACTTTTGATACTTTTGAACAAGGACCTGAACAAATGACCTTGCATAGCCGATTGACCATGATTGTGCAAATTTATCTATTATTGAATATGAACATGCATATAAATAATTTTTGGATTCGGACTTGACTTTAAGTGCTTAGCATGAACAATGCTACTTAAGCCCTTATCCACATTAGTGTTTAACTTGCATAATGACTATTTTGCCTTTTTGACATATGAACAATGGATTGTGGCTTGCATGAATTGCCCATCTCACTTATGAACTATTGTATATTCATAAAACTTGCCTATTTTACCTTAGACCTATGACATGAACTTTGAACATTTCCATATCAAAAGTTTATGGGCATCATGTAACCATTTCAAATACATCATATTGTACAAAGTCTTATATGATTAAAACAATCTTTGGTCTACTGACACCCTAATGGCCTACCGAATCAATATTATTCTAAATAACATCAAGGGTGTTCGACCAATGTTTTGGTTTAACATGGCATCATGGGTGTTAGTCTAATAATTGGGTTAACATTTTGGCGTTAGAAGGAGGGCTCGAACCTCCTTGTCATTATAACTTTATCTTGAAATTAATTACTTAAAGTTGTGTTTCAAGAAAATGGTGAGAGCTAAAAGAATTGACATTTCGAGTGAGGAGATAGTACAACAAACAACATTGGAAGACAATGTCACTCTACGCTTTAATCTAGCAAATCTAGAAGCTGGTCAACCTTCAAAATCAGCAATGCCAATATATAGTGAAGCCAAAATCAAAGACTTAATGCAATAAATGGCAACAATGCAAGAATTACTAGAGAAGGTCCTCTCACAAAAGTCTTCTAGAACAATAAGGCTCACTGAAGAAGAAAAGGTAGAATCTCCAAGGAGGAATCAAGATACTTCCATGCTCAAAAGCAAGGATAAAGGTAAAATTATTATGAATCCATGGAAAAGAGGAATCTAAAAGTTTGAAGTTATAGTATTCTCTCCAAAATCGCTAGTAGATAACAAAGCTAAAGCAGATCTCTAGGAAGAGTTAGCAGAAAGATCTAATGAACAATTGAGAAGCTCAATCTCAAGTAAAGATACAGGCCTTATAGAAGTGATTACCACAATGATGAGGCTTACTTGAGAGATGTAGCTAACAAAATGGAAAAGGACATTCTTGATACCAAAGGAAAGATGGTCCTTGATCCCAAGGTCAACAACAATTTTTGTAAAGTCCCCTTTACAGAAAGAATAATGTCCTTCAAAATTCTATCACACATCAAGATTTCATCACTAAGGATAATGGGACCACCTATCCCATGAACATCTTCTAGCCTTCGAGAGCCAAATGGACCTTCAAAATGCTTATGGAGCCGTATGTTATAGGCTTGTCCCGACCTCTTTTCAAGGTGCACCTACTTATTGGTATTGACATTATAGGGAAAAACCATTTATTCTTGGAAGCAGTTTTCTTATGAATTCTCAGCACAATTCCATGTGTGCAAGGACCATACTATCAATTCTAGTATGCTGGTCAATGTTAAGTAGAGACCTAGAGAGTTGCTCGATGAATACTTAAAAAGATTCAACATGGAGGCACTGAAAGCAGAGAACATGAATGATAGAGAAAAGTTAATGGAAATGTGCAATTGAGCAAACAACCTTTGGAAGATACTTTATGTCCATGGGTGCAGAGACCTTCAAGATTTTCACTACCAAGCTAACAAATTCATCCGTACGGATGAAATGTACCATGGTAAGAAGAAATCCTAGTCAAAGAAGGAGGAAGAAAAATCTAGATATGATCACCCCAACAAAAAGTCTAGATGGGATGAAAGTAAAAGAGGGAGATGGAAGGAGATCCCTAAATCTAACTATGTGGCTTTGAATAAGTCTGTTTCCTATATTTTGCGTTATGGGTAAAGATGAAGGAAACTTTCCTACCTCTTACAATGCAAGGAACAATCCATAACCGAAGAAGGGGATTTTACTTTGCTTACCAAAAGATGGACATGCATAAAACTGACGAGTGTCATGTTCTGGTTGGAACAATCCAGAATATAATTAGATCTATATTCCTGAAGGAGTTTGTCAAATAAAACCAAACGTCCACCAATTCCAAAAGGAACAATCAGAGACCTCCAAGTAACGCTACAAATTTCATAGAAAATGACTCAACCAGATTTTATTCCTCCGATTAACTGCATAGATGTCATCCATAGGATTCCCCATCTCGCTAGAAGTGACAAAGGAGCTAAGAACAGGTATATAAGGGAGGCAAGAGATGGAGTCTTTTCTATTCCAGAGGAGCCGCCGCTCAAAAATCGTAAATATCAGTTTCAGATGCCTAAGTTAATAATAACCCCACAGGAATTGAGAGGGGTCCGTCACCCACGTAATGATCCATTGATGATAACTTCACAAATTGGTCTCTCTATGGTAACAAGGATCTTAGTGGATATTGGAAGCATAGTAAACGTCATCTTCAAGCACGCTTTCAATCAAATAAGGATTCCAGAAAAGAAATCGGAACCATGCTTTAAGCCTATCTTTAGGTTCAACAATAAAGGGTCTACTCCAATAGGACAAATCAAGCTTCTAGTGCAGTTGGGAATTCCACTACATTCTAGAACTTTCGAGACTCTGTTTGTGATAATGGACCAACCTTCCTACTTCATTGCTTCCTTTGGGGACTGACCCTAGATGAAGTAGATGTGTTTGTTTCATCGAAATATCTAATGGTGAAATTACTGACTAAGAATGGTGGGGGAACAATAAAGGGAGAGCAATTTAGCTCCTAGGAACTGTATTTTGCTACACTTGAGCAATTCAAATGAGACAGTGTTTCTTGTTATGACTTGACGAAAAATAAGCTGAGAAAAACTGAAATTGAAAAAGGAAGATTGAGAATGCACTAAGAAGATTCGACTTTTTTGGGAGGCAAAGAAAAAGGAAAGTGGCAAACCTTATAGACAAAGAAATAAATGGTGCAGAAATTGTCACTAAATAAGATTATAAAAATGAGCAAGGAAGAATAAAACCAACCGAAGGTTTAGAAGAGGTAAGCCTAGATTAGCTTGATCCAACAAAAATAGTAGAGATCGAAAAAGTGTTAGGAGTCAAGCTCAAGGGGAACTTATTCAATTTCTTCAATCTAGCAAGTATGTATTTTCCTGGACCTACTCTGACATGGCTGGAATAGATACAACAATCATGGGTCATTCCCTGAACATAGATCCGTATATTACTCCTATTGGATAGAAGAAAAGGAAGTTTGATAAGGTTTGAGCTAATGCGTTGAAAGAAGAAGTCAAAAGACTACTTGAAAACGGATTAATTAGAGAAGTTTTCTATCCAAAATGGATGGTCAACCCCATGTTAGTCGAAAAGCCCAATGGAAAATGGAGAATGTGTGTCGACTATATTGAGTTGAATAAGTCATGCCCTAAAATTGTTACCCTTTACCTCGAATAGATCAACTGGTTGATGCCACAAGTGGATGTAAACTGTTATCCCTTATGGATGCATACTCAAGGTACAACCAAATCCCCAAGTTTAAACCAGATGAAGAACACAATATTTTTATAACATATTAGAGAATCTACTACTATAAAGTGATGTCTTTGGACTTAAGAATGTTAGCGCTACGTATAAAAGACTAGGAAATAGAATGTTTAATGAAAAAATTGGATGAAACATGGTGGTATATATATATATGATATGCTAGTAAAATCCCATGAAGAAAGTAATCACCTAAAGGACCTTGAAGAGATGTTTGAAGTGCTAAGAAGATACAAAATGAAATTAAATCCAAAAAAATGCTCCTTCGTAATACAATCTGGGAAGTTCTTGGGATATATTTTCAGTGCTAAAGGAATAGATGCCAATCCTGACCAAATTAAAGCAATTAGGAATATGAAAAAGCCAAAGATAAGCAAAGATGTGATGAGCTTAAATAGGAGAGTGGCAGCTCTGAACAGATTCATCTCTAAATCCACTGCTAAGTGCAAACTGTTCTTTGATGTGATCCAGAAGGATAACTTTGAATGGGGGGTTGCCAAAAGGCATTTAAAGAACTGAAAGATCATCTTGAAAAGCCTCTAATTCTATTTAGCCTCGTAGAAAGGGAGAATCTTTACCTTTATATGCCAATTTTCGATCATGTAGTAAGCTCTCTTTTAATAAATAAAGAGAATGGAACCCAACTTTCAGTATACTATATTAGCAAAAGGCCGAAGGATGCAAAAATTAGGTACCTAGTCATAGAAAAGTTGGCATATTGCTTAATGCTTATTGCTCGAAAGCTAAGGGCTTATTTCCAAGTGCACCTAATAAAAGTCCAGACCAACTTCCCATTCAAACAAGTTTTCAGTAAACCTGAGGCATCAGGAAGATTAGTGAAGTGGAGAATATAGCTTGGCCAATATAAAGCTCAAATATCAATTGTTTGTTGATGGAGCTTCAAATGAATGCACATGATTCATCAAAGAACAACTGGAATAGGAAAGAGTTTTGAAGCTCAAATATCAATTGTTTGTTGATGGAGCTTCAAATGAAAAAGGAGCTCGCGCAGGATACGTGATCTTTACTCCTAATAGACACCGGTTGCATTATGCAATGAAATTAGGGTTTCCCGCTACAAATAATGTGGTAGAGTATGAATTGATGGTGGTAGGGCTCACCTTACCCATACAATTAAAAATTCCAAGAATTGATATCATTAGGATTCTCAACTAATGGTAAATCGGTTAAACCAAACATATCAAATGAAAGTTGCCAAATTGGTCCTTTACATAAAAAAATATATTAAAGATGTTGACCCAATTTGAAGATTTTCAATACATCAAGCACCAAGAGGGAAGAATTCCCAAGTTGATTCTTTGGCGAAGTAGGCTAGCTCACAAGAAGCACCAGAAACTCGAATTGTGCCTATCGGTTTCCAACCAAGTCCTAATATAGAGGAAAAGGTCTCCAAGCCAAAAAGTGAGTCTATGGTATTGACAAGATCCCAAGCCCTTGAACAAGCCAATAAAGAAAGTAACTCAAGGAATGACAATGAAGAAAACCAAGAAGAAACCATTCATGCAGGGATTAATAGTCAATACGAAAATAACTGGATGACACCCATTGTTAAGTACTTGGTAAAAGGAAAACTACCGGAGGATATAAGGGAATCTACAAAGATAAAGCACGAAGCCCTAACTCTTATTATGCTCGAGGGAATACTTTACAAAAAGGATATTCGCTCCCTTACTTGAAATGTGTTAGTGTAGAAAGCGGTGCGAGGTTACTAAGAGAAGCCCATGAAGGGTTCTGTAGAGATCATTCTAATGGAATAAAATTAGCCAAAAAGGTTATGAGGTAGGGTTTTTATTGGCCCCAAATGAGTAATGATGTAGTGAATCATGCAGAGATGTAAGAAGTGTCAAAATTTTTGACAATTTTTCATATTTCCCTAAGTTAATTAACCCCAATTTCAAGTCCATAGCTCATTGATGTATGAGCACTACAAGAAAATGTGCTTTTCTCAGCACTAATTGTCAGCGTTTCTCCCGTAATTGCTGACAATAGTGTTTTGAAAAATAAAAATGAAAGTGCGAACGCTGTTTAAAATAACCCGCTTCATTTTCAGATTTATTTCATTATGCGGTTACTTTGCCTCCCTTCCTTTCTTCCTTATCACCTTCTCTTCACGCAAAGTGAGAAGTCAACAAAATCTCAAATCCTCGCTAATTTCACCCGCACCCCAAATCTTATATCCTCCCCTAATTTAAACCTAATTAAAATTTGAAATATACATCAAATGTTCATGAAATCTATCATGAATTTTGTTTGTCCCCTTCACCTACAGTATCCAATTCAATTGAGCCCTAAGACCCCTTAAATCCGTCCTTGGCAAACATTAGAACATGGCCCTAATTTCTCGTTCACTCAATAACTAAAAGCGTCTATCACTGAAGAATTCCTGGTTGATTGCCTTTAAAAACCCAATGTGAGGTAATTTATTTAACCTTTAGATGCATCATTTGAAATTACTGTTTTTTTGTTATTATTATGTAAGTCATTGTGTTTTAATTGCAATCAATATATTTATGCTATGATACCTACTATGATGAATGATTTATTTTAGGTAATTTATTTCAGGTAATTGAGATATCTGTTAAGATAAATTGAGATATCCACTAAGCTATATGACTCAATTTAGTTAATTATATCTACCAACTGTTACATAATAATCTGCCCATGGAATGAACCTACTGTAGGTTTAATGACCATGGAAAAGAAAAAGAAAATCCTAGAGTACGTGTTTGTTTTAATTTGGAAGTATACTTATGCATCAAATGGAATTTTGTTTGTGCATATTTAATAATTTGAATAGGTGTTATGTGTGTTTAAATTACAGTTGCAAATATAACACCAAGCGAAATGATCCAAAATATGGGGGAAAATAGGACAAATTATCACCCCCCTCCACTTTCTATATTCTGTGCTAATTAAGTATGTAAACAAAAAAAAATGAAAAAATAAATATGTCTGTAATGCATGATTAACTTGGTAATTTACTCCAACTTATAGTGCAAAAGTTAAATTATAAGTATTTATAGTCATTATGTTCCTTCCAATTAGTACACAAAGACACACTTCAGAACTATGGCGATTCTAGAGTTTTCTTAATCGTTATTCATAGCACAACATAAAAGTAGAAATAAGGTCTAGTTTAGGGTTATATTAGCATCATTCACTCCCTTTTGAACCATTGTTCTAATGGAAATTAATGAGCGCATAGGCTAAGGAATAGGTGGGTTGATTGCTGATGCATGGACCCTTGTGGAAGATGCATGTGTTGAAACTCAGGTGCTCTTAGATTTTTAGGAAATGGCAATGACATTCAGTTTTCCTACATGTGTTACTCATTGACTTTGAAATTGTATTTTATCAGAATCACAGGTTTATATGGTGAACATGTGACAGTGGAGCCTAAAACACAAGTTCTATCTGATCTTGCTCTTCGATTTGGAAAAGCTGATGAAGAATCAGTGGTAATTACTACTACATTTTTTATTTTTAAACATTTTTCTTTGCAATATAAATAGTGCTATAGAATATCAAAATGCGCACATGCACACATAGTGTGTGTATATTCACTAGCGATTCAAATTACATGCATTTGTGTGTGCTAGTAATAACTTGAATGTTCTCTTCTGAACCACAACACCTTTTCTAATTATTATGATCTCTTACACAGTCCAACCTTTTGGAGTTTCACTTTTGATTGCTGGTCATGATGAAAATGGACCAAGTTTGTAAGTTTATCTCTTTCTTTTTTGTTTTTTTTGTCTTCTTTATTTTTATGTTTATAAAGTTATGCCATTCTGACTATAATGTACTCATAAGACTTCTATCATTCATATATAATAAATAAATAAAGCTGAAAGCAATATTCAAAAGTTGGTTTCTTGGTCTTTAATGATGATTGTGTTCTAAAAAAAAATGAAACATAAGATGTCTCTAATTCTACCTGTAATACAGTGAACTTCTTGCTATATAGGATAGCTGATTTATTTGTTCAACTTTATCTTTTTTGTATGATGGGTAATCTCTCTTTTTTACTATGGTTGTCTTTTTATGTTTGTATATGTTTGATGGTCCTTTTTTCTATTATGCATAGGTGATTTCTGTGTTGCTTTTCTTGTTGGCTTTTTTGATGCTTTTATGAGACTGTATATGATTCAGTACAAAAACATATGCAATCTCTAGGGTCATTGTGCTGCTATTCTACTTTGTATTCATTAAAACTTTCAGTTCTATCCTTGCTAACTGAGTTTTGGGTGATAATCCGATATATTATTACTATTAGGGAAATTGTTCTAATGAGATGTTTTGAACTCTAAACAATGATAATCTTTAACATCCTAATCAATGTAACATTATTTTCAAGGAAAAGAAAATCCATGTAATGTTGTCAGGTTAATTACTAACGTATAATGCACGTTATATGACACACAAACAAAATTTCTAACATTACAAAATTTTGAATTGTTTCGGGAACTTTTAATTGTTTAAAATTACATTCAAATCGATGATTAAAATGGAAGAGGGAAGAAAATCAGCACCTTTTTTAGTTTGTGATTATAAGAGGATTAAAAGTTTGAATAATTCAAAACTTTCTGTAGATGATACATAACATATAAAGAAAAAACTATCATGTTCAAAAAATTAAAGTAAAAAGAAGAAGAGATCTAAGAAAATATACTTAGTATTTAAAATATAGTTTTAAAGGAGTTAGCATTTCTGAATTTAACTAAAGATTTATGAAATTAACCTATATGATAAGAACATTATATCTACAAAAAATTAGCAAACTTTGAGATTTAAAAACAAACATTATATTATGAATATTATGTAATTTATACAAATAAAGAACACAAAATGTTAGGTGTTCAAAATAAGATACATTTATGTAGTTTTGGTGATCTTCTCTACCTGGTATTTTCAACATTGTGAAACGTCTGATAGATTTTTGTTGTACTTGATTTGAGGGATTTTGATTCAAATTTTTGATCACGTTATCAATTTTTTATGTTGATGTGATTTTATTATTTGTTATATTTTATAATCCAAATTTTATTTATTATCTGGAAGGCTACATTTATAATATATAAAAGGCTTCAAGTTCAGATAAGAATAATAGGATGTAGTACATAATAACGTCATTTTTTTACAGAAATAATACACAGGAATAGTTTAGATAATTGGAAACATATAGAAAACATAAAACAAAGTAATAATACATATACATGATGAAACTTACCTTCTTACCCCTATCAAATACAAAGAACAAATTTTAATAAAAGAGCATACCTGTTTTTAAACAAAATATCTTTTTATGTAATAATAATGTCTTATCTTGATATGTATTAAATGAACCTCGGGTGTTTAATGGACACAGCGTATTAAATGAGATAGAAGATGTGGGTCTAGCATAGCGTATTAAGGCAGAAAACTGGGAATACGACATAAACATGGTGAAGTAGAGGTCAGAATCCGTGGAGCTGAGAGAATTAGGCCAATGCTCTGTTAGTTAAAGCTTGAAAAATCAGGGGGTTTGAAGCCATCGACAGAGATCACAACATGTTAGCTGAAGCTTGTCGGCTTGGCTACAGTTTCTAAGCAATATTTGAGTATAACCATGGCAAAACAGTGTTGATGCATAGAGATATAAAGCAAAAGTATGGAACAGAGGGAGAAACTAGGATTATCAAGTTAGAAGCAAAAGTAGACAGTACAAAGAAACTACTTTTGCAATGGATAAAGGTAAGGTATTTTTTATGTTATTAACATTTTATAACTTTTAAATGGCACAAAAACATTTGCATATGTTAGTTTTGAAATTATGTCGTGTTATCATTATTGTAGATTGAGATGGAAAAACAAGATGTTGGGCATGATGATTTGAGCGGCATTTTAGGGTAGCTTAAGGGCATGACTGTCTACATGGGTGCTGAAATTGGCAGGTTTTAACTTTTACTTACTATCTTTTCATTATTCATTATATTTATTGTTTACTCCAGCTGATATGTTAAAGCAAATGGTAGATATATGCATGCAAATTTTGCATGTCAATACTCTGGTATGTTATAAAAGCAACTTCCCATGCTGGTATATTAGTTCTATTTCTATTGTTTTGACAGTCAGACTAAGTAAATAATTTTTTTTTATTTGAAGAAACCACAACATCGTCATCAAAACTAGGTTCTTTAAACAAAACATAACACCGCCAAATAGTACATATATTATTTATGTTCTCTCCCAAATCCACATCAGTAGATGACCCAACTCCATATAAGAACACTCATATTATCATAAAGCTTCTCTTCAACCTTTTGTTTCTTTAGATTCCTTTACCACCTTCACTACGGGTGGATGCAACACAATAGCACCATATGCTCCAACTCTGCAAAGAAGTACACCATATGCTCCAACTGTTTATCAAACATTACAGCCTTAATGAAGCGGACAAGAAACACATACGGCCTCGAGACAGTTAAAGTCCATTCATGTTTGTTTAGAATCAATTTCTCCATGCCTAGAATCTGCTCTTGGTTGTAAGCTCGATCGGATATGGTAATGATATCCTCAACCTGAGGAGCCCAAATCTTCTCATACTCGGAAGCAATTAGCATTGAGCTAATACCTACAAGTTGTAGTTCTCTTCTAATAACCTTCACCATTGATAGATACTTATCAATGATGTAAAAAGTGAGATAGAGTGTCTCTGGCATCAGTCCAAACTTCCAATGCACTTCTATTAACCAATCTCCCAATATCGCCCTCATCTTCTCATTGATCTCGACTCGTGTGTCCATGTAGTGGCAAGGCATGAATGCATTCTTTGCATGCTTGTAAAAATTGTAAAGATCCTAAACATAGTCCACAACATCCAATTGATCCCCTACATCTGATGCATCAATATCAGGAATCGTAACCTTGGGTTTCTTGGTAATCTCACAAGCAGCCTTGCTACGAGCTGATAGCACTTAGCTCATAGTTTTTACTTTCTTCTTTCTACTCTTCTTGCTTCCTGATCTCTCTCTAACCATTTCAACAGTATCTGGACTAATCTCAATCACAGAAGTAGGTTTTGGATTGACTGCCACCTTCCCTTTATCTTCTTTGATGCAAACAGCAGGCTTAGGATTGACTGCCTCTTTCCTTTTATCTTCTTTGATGCAAACAATAGGCTTAGGATTAGCTACCTCCTTTCCTTTATCTTCTTTTATGCAAATAGCAAGCTTTGTATTGACTAATGCCTTCCCTCTATCTTCTTTGTAGAAAGGGGGACAAAGCTCCGGGTAACAAAGTTTCTGAAGTAACCAATTTCCAAAGCGATGAATGAATTGTCAACTGATCGCATACTCTTTGTAAAATAATGAAAAACATGTAATTAAAACGACTTAAGTAGGATATTTAGAAATTTAGCTACCCCCATGCCAGCTGCAGACGGGGGTTATCACACACGTCTGCTATGGACGAAGATGTTGCTAACACCCACGCCCGTGATAGGCAAGTGTGACTAAATCGTTTATTTATTTATTTCTGGACCCAGTTTTGATTGATTTCACTAATAACCAAAAATACGCAAATTGCGTATAAAAATATGCCTTTTCTAAAAAAAGAGTGGGGTTTGGACAGCAAAACTAGTGGTGCTAATTAGAATTGCCCATAAAACTATCATTACATTCAAAACTAGTGGTGCTAGTAGATTTGAGCTCTCTATTTTAGAATGGCAACACATGATGTTCGATGCACATGTCAGTTAATTCATAATGTATTTGTACTTCTGGATTGTTGACCCATGCCGAAATGTTTCCCTTCTGATAATTTTTTTGGAAAGATATTAATTAAAGTTTCCATTTTTATTGTTAAAGTTAAATAATTTAATTTATTAATGCACGTTATACATTAAATATGCACATGCATATACATAGAACTGGATTCCACTAGTTAGCATTACTGGATTTAGAGCTTTATCAGTTAGCACAAAGCACTTGTTCAAAGCAGTTGATGCCTCTGCTTATTTAATTTATTAGTGGACGTTGTACGTTAAATATGCACATGCATATACGTAGAACTGGTGGGCTCCTCTAGTTAGCATTGCTCGATATAGAGTTTGATCAGTTAGCACAAAGTACTTTTTCAAAGCAGCTGACACCTCTGCTTTGATTCCAGCTTTCTTTTTAAAAGTAACATTGCTTCTGTCGGTTTTCTTAATACGATCAGTATGTCAATTTTTAATTAATATTCTACGTTTTGTCTGGTCCAAAACTTTAAATGTTCCCGCACAAAATCCAAATTTCTGATTAGTCCATTTTCACACTAGTATGAATCAAGATAGGTCATAGTAGCATATATTTTTCAAGAATAATAATGAGTTGGTCTGACTTAGTTGAACAAGAGTCATTAAATTTGTCAAATCATAAGGCCATTTATAGATTTGTGTAATCATAATGTATATACCATTTAATTTATAGCTTATTTAGTTTTATTGCATTTTTTAAATATTAATAGTCTGCATGTACGAAGTTTTTTCCGTGTCTTTCATCAATGGACATTCGAGAGAAATAAAAAAACATATTTATATAGAAAAATATATATAGGGTGGTGAAAGCATCGAATGGGAGAATTATATTTTTTTTAGAATGAATTAAACGATGAGACTCATGGCTCTGCACAGTTTCGAACCCAAGGTTCTGGACTGAATAACTTGCAACCAAGTCAAGTCAATTAAGATTACTTATATTTTCATTGCAATCTACAAGAGCATTCCAAAAAGAATTCCATTTTTTTTTTCTTTCTCACGCCCCAACTGTGAGATTCTGAGTGGAAAAAAAAAGTGGCGATTTTTTTTAATGATCGTGGATCCCTGAACGGCTTTCAAAAAACCGTTTACTTTTTAAGCGGTTTTCTGAAAATCGTTTAGGTATAAATATTTTTTCTTTTTTTTAATATTCAATGCGCTTAGAGCATTCGTGAATTTTATTTTAAAACCAGGTTTACTGCTGGATGAGTGAGAATTCTTTTCATTTTTTTCTTCTTCCCCCACTTGAATTTAGCCGCTCTGCTGGGAATGCTCTAAGAATACAAATGGTAAAATCCTTGTACAATAACACACACATATTATATATAATGCTTGAAGAACAAAACAATGCTTATTTCTGTTAGACATGGACTATAAATTGGCACTTGAAGTTGATGGCAATCCATGGGGAGTACTCAATTAATTACTTCTTGACGTGGATTCCATGTAGCTTGAAATTGTGATATGATATTGGGAGTTAGCATATTGCAAGCTTGATAATTTCATACATTCTTCGCATGGAGAATGTATGAACTTACAGGATCTGTTAATATTTGTGTGTAATATTTATGCGTGATACATTATATTAACGTGGGACTATCATGAACAGGAGACAAAGCTGCATTCAGCTGCAAATCTCCAAGACTTCAGCGGTAGGAGCCCAGTCCCCAAAGTTCATTTCAACAAACCAGTAAGCTTTGCCTTTTTTTACCACTTCAAATTGTCCTCTGTCAGGTCAAACCATAGCACTTTAGGTGGGAGGGTTCAATCACCTTCACTTTAGGTGGGAGGCATTATGGTTCGCCTGCATTTCCAAATCAAAATGCGGTATATGCTGTCTGTAGTACTTTATGTGTAGTGTCTTAGCCGTCTGATTTCATACATAGATTTTATATCTCACCTGCGTAATTTGTGCGACTTATGCAGTGCATTCCTGAATCTCCATATTTTAATACATTACTTTATGTTTTTAATTTAGGTGCAGTCGTGGTAGGCCTGATCTAGCTGATATGACCCCTGGTCAGAGGGAAATGCTGCTGCAGAGATTTCAACAAATTAAATGCAACAGCAGCAGCAACAGCAAGGTCATAATACTCTTCTTATTAAGTCCACACCTACCAGGGGCTAACCAGAAGCAGTTCCCGATCTAACCAAATTCACTTTTGCAACAGGTGCAATGTTCCTGAATGCTTTTATTGGTAATTTCATAAACGTTTCGGTCAAACTACGAACTATATTTTATAATGGAAATGACCAGTACACTATGGTTTTCTTTAGTTTGAATATAATTGCACTGCAATCTTCATCTCAGCCATCACTGCAGTTGGTCATAGTAGTTTAGATCAAATAGTTTTTGGTAGCAAGTGTTTTAACTTAGCCTGTTTCAGTTTGTTTCAGATCGTCTGCTTCAGATTAGTTCTTCCTATTGCTCTCAATGCTTCAGTTCTATGCTTTATTGCAGCAGGTGTTTCAGGACATAGTTTAGTCTACTCTGATCATATTCACTATCTATCTGGTACATTAGTTTAGCTAGTACTCTAGTCCAGTTCATCATATTGCCAGGTAAATTAACCTTGGGATGGATGCATACTACAATAGTGGGAAATTGATTATCCTCTTTAACCCCATGTACTAGCTTACTTATTAGATTTTATGTAATATAATAAGTAATATTGTTTTCTCTGAAGTTGTGATGGATTTGATGAGTTACCTATTTAAATAGCATGAACCAGCACAAGTCTCTAACTCGGAGCATTGTACTTAAACTTGCAGGCATTTGGGTTTCAGTTAGAAAATGGAATCCCAATAGAGAGCTGGTTTAAAGACCGGAATGATAAAGAACTGCTTTCATTACTTCCATTTTTGGAAAGCTTGATAGGAGTTGAAGATGTTCGACCAATAATTGCCAAGAAATTCAACCTGCGTGAAAAGGTAGTTGCTTCCTCTTCTTCACTGTTGTCGCTTGACTTAAGAAGGTGATGGCCCAAAAAAAGACTACTTTCTGTACGGGTTCAAACTTGGATGACCGTATGTACTATTACTATTCTTGTAATTCAATTTCTTGTATCTTGACGTTGGTTGTCTTGTTTACAGGCTACCGTTGTTTTTACATTTTTTTTATGAAAACCTGAACCTGTACTAAGATGTTGTAGAGTTTCGGAAGTAGATTTTCAAGTCATAAATTGGTTAAGGCCAAGTATAATTGTAATAGTGTAATATTTTATTAAATTTGGTTCAGTATCTATATTTAACGTAGCTCTAGTACTATCAATATTTTAGTGGAGATTTATAATCTTGGGAGTACCTTTCTTTTTTTTTTATTCTTTTATATAAATAGAAGACAGCGTTTGATTAATGCTGTCAATGAAGAAACAACAGCGTTCAATTCGTGCTGTAATTATCTTGAAATAGTCAATAACAGCGTTTTTCACATGCTGTCGAAATAGTTTATGATTCAATAACAGCGTTTAGAAAAAGCTGTTGTAAACAGTTAAAGTAGAATTAAAACATCTTCGACAACTAAATTATTAACGCTGTTGAAACATAATACAGCACGTTTGAAAACGCTGTAAAAACATTATTGACAGCTTGTAAGAAACGCTGTCAAAGAGATGTTTCAACAGCGTTTATCGAAAAGCTGTTGTAAGTTCTGTATATAAGACAGCATGTCGTTATACAGCGTTTGAACTAACGCTGTTGTATCGTATTACAGCGTTTATCAAACGCTGTTAAAAGCCTTTTGTGGTGTAGTGGAGGGATCAATTTAATTGGACCATTACCCATATCCAAAGGTGGAGCTAATTCTACAGTGGTAGTCATCAATTATTTCACCAAATGGGTGGAAGCAGAACCATTATCGAATACAACGTTAGGAAAAGTTTTAAGGTTTATGATTAAAAACATACTCACTCGATTTGGAATACCATATAAGATAATACTCGGTAATGGAACTCAATTTGAAAGTGAATAATTCACCAGATTTTGAAACAAGAATGGGATAATCAAAAACTTTTCATCCGTAGCTCATCCTAAAGCCAATGGAACTATTGAAGCTGCTAATAAAACCATTAAAACTATTCTTAAGAAGCGATTAGACAAAGTGAAAGGAAATTAGGTAGAAGAACTATTGCTAGTGCTTTGGGTATAGAACTTCTATTAAGACTACAATGGGATATACTCGTTTTTATTTAACGTATGGATGTGAAGCCATGCTTCCAATTGAATCTGAAGTTCCATATCATCGAGGAATTGCATATGCGTTTGATCCCAATCAAGAATTGAGAAAAGAATCCTTAGATTTAATCAATGAGTTAAGGGATGAAGTGGCCATACGAACGACCGAATATCAACAAAGGATATCAAGGTATTATAACTCCAAAGTTCAATGAAGCTCATTTCAAAAAGAAGATTTAGTACTCTGAAACATCATTGCAAATACCAATAATCCATCAGACGGACCGCTCGGACCAAATTAGGAAGGTCCACTTGTTATTCATGAAGTAACTCTGCCAGGGACTTACCAATTATGCCGACCTGATTACAGCGTAATAGAGAGAACTTGGAATGTTGAACATCTAAAGCCTTACTTCCCTACAATGGATGAATAAAGAAAATTGAAACAAGCATATCTACAGAATGGATAATCAAATGAAAGAAAGGAACTAAAAGGAATTGCCTAAATCACTACCTAAGATGGTAGTAAAGGGCGAAGGAAAAGCCTTTGATCCTGCTATAAGGGCATGGTCAAAGCTCCTCTTAGAGGGAGATCAAAGTATGTCTTTGGTCCTACCTAAGATGGCCTGGCCCAAACACCGCAAGCCTTCAATTCCGCCTATGTGGCCTGGCTGGAGCGCCTCTTAGAGGGAGGATAGAGTAAGCCTTTAGTCCTGTCTAAGATGGCCTGGCCAAAGCACTGAACCAGCTTTTAGTGCAGCTTGTAAGGCCTGATCGGAGAACCTCCTAGAGGGAGGATGGGTAAGTCTTTGGTTCTGCTTAAGATAGCTAATCAAACGCACTGACGAGCCAAAATCATTACCTATAAGTTAATAAGGACTCAAGCCTAAATCATCACCCAAAGAGCGATAAGAGGTGAAGAGAATTAAAGCCTAAATCATCACCCAAAGAGTGATAAGAGGCAAAGAGAATTAAATCCTAAATCATCACCGAAAGAATGATAAGGTGAAAAAGAGCAAAGCCTAAATCGCCACCTAAAGAGTGGCAAGCGGCAAAAGGAATCAATTAAGCAAGTTCAAATCTACCCTAAAGATGGGGTCAAAGCAATCTTCTAGAGGAAGAATGGTCAAACGCATTTAATTCCATACCAAGGAAAAGTTAAAGTAACCTTCAAAGGAAAGGTCTAAAACTATTTGAGATTTTGATGCGGGTACGAGCATTCGAGAAATTCCAAAACTTAACCTAGGAAATTCAAGATTGAATTATCTCCCAATCTTTTGTTCCTACGATGGAACTTAAATTTTCTGGTGAATAACGGGAATCTTCGTTATTACTTAAAGTTCTACTCTCCTACTAGTTGAGGTCAAATGGATTTTTGGTCTTATATTCAAGTTATATTATTGCTAGATGAATTTCTAGGTTCTAGTCTTTTATTCAAGTTATATTATTTCCAGATGAATTTCTGGTCATCTATTCTAGTAATATTATTACCATAGGGATTTCTTGTCTTCTATTCAAAGAAAATTACTATGACGACCTACCTCCTCGACCTTAAAAAATTAACACTAATACATCCTCGGCATTCACGTGTCGTAAATCCAAGTGTCGGAGAGGCAGATTATCATGGGGTAAAGAAATAAAGACAGAAGATAAGGCAATAATAGAATCTCACATCGTATTCAATACATAATTATACATATAATTAGTACATGCAATTACTCCAAATTGTTCCATCAAAGTTACGACAGGTACTAACCCAGCTAGGATAGTTATAACGACCTATCCTTACAGTGTTGGTAGATACTAATACATAATATTGACACAGCGGAAAGTGATAGATGACTTCAACAAAAGACCTAAGATGCTATATGCACCCTTCCAAAATGCTCCAAGCTTACCTAACTAGTTGACTGCCTGGGAAAATAGGGCACCCAGAGTTTAAGGGAAAAAGAAAATAAATCCAGGTCAGTCATGGGACTGGTGTGAGAAACTCAAAATACGATGTTTGAAAACAAAAGGTATCTCATAAGACCACGCCGCACATAAACACAGAACGAGTTTTTATCTTATGATAACCAAAATATTTGCTATACAGAGTATGGGGACATTATTTTTAATGACATCCTTTTTTGAAAACACTTTGCAAGTAAATATACATAATCTTAGCCGAAATTGTTACATTATTAAATTCCAGCATATTAGGCTCTACAATCAAATCCGAACGCACTTATTGAAGAATGGATATCCATACAATGACAAGGTAAGGGACTACCTTCCGACAGTACATCTCTAGAAAAATGTACCTGAGGCTCCAACCTCTACCAATACAGAACCAGCCTACCTTTACCATAGATAGTATCGAATATGCCATCACCCCAGTCATTCTCGACCTATCCGAGAGCTCTCTTTGCATATACCACATTAATTAAAACCTGACGTCATAGCAGGAATAAATATATCTAGAAAGGTGATGACTATATCCTAATGAGAGCGACCCACTTAGCTCTGCCGCATCTACCATGTTTATGTCATTTCAGAGTGATGAGGCTGGAGGTAACGATTACCTTACTCATAACACATTCCACTTTGAATGCCACATTGCCAATACATAATCACACAACTGATTTCTACAAACATATAACTCCTGAGCTTATATGTCTCGGGAAAGAGTGTTAAGCTAAGAGAAGTTGCCTTCTCCACCACCAATCAGATGATACGTTCATAGAGATCAACCAATGTAATTACAATTGCGACGTCAAACATTCGTCCATGCAAGTTGTCCAGGAACAGGACAAACCGAAGGCACTCTCCTACCACATCCTGTCATGAGTTACTCTTAGGATTATTAGTGATTAGTCCTTGCATTGGATATTTCATAATGAAGAGACTACTGCTACTATATGTATATTGGGAGTTTATCCCTAGATGATCAACAAGCAGTCCTTCGTTATGAAAATCCCAAATATCATATCCATGTCTTCACTTCGAATATGTAAATTGGTTCAAAGGGGTTTTCAGATAGGAATTACGCAAATCCGACCCCGGTTCTTTCGAATCCAATCATTGATAAAAAGATGTTCTGTGAATAGGGAATCACTCTTTAATTGATTAAGTTCTTTTTGTCAAAATTTCTTTTGGAGATATATATTTCTAAAACATCCTTTTCGGTACATACGGAATCATTAAACCTCTCTTATCAAATCCTTTGATTACTTTAAACACCTTTTGAACTGGAAATAAATTCAAAATCATTTCATTTTTCCACTTAGGAAAACATTTCAAATTCATTTCAATTAAATATTAACAAAGATTTCTAAATTCAAAACTCATAATTTTAATTTAAAACCATGTTATCTAGGATGTTAGTCCAAAACCAGTAAATATTAAGTGAGCAGAATCTATAGAAATCATCTAATTCTACTCAATATCAATTCCCGTATTCAATAAATACTATGGACGGAATAACGATGAAAGCACCTTTTAAATTCCACGATTAGTACGAGTTCTGTAACGACCTAGAATTTGACCACTCCAAAATATAATATTTAAAGTGATTTTAAATATAAAATATATAAAGGTTTTATGGTTCGAATAATATTAGATAGGATTTGGAAATAGAAATATACACAAAAATATGAACAATTGCTTATATCGGTAAAAGTGACAATTCCAATTTCAGAAAAATAAGTTTCAAGAGTTAAATAAATTATTTTAATTAATTTATGAGTGTTTGAATTTTTAAATAGCAATATACAAATTTATTTTTAAATTTGGTTTACATAAATAAATAGTTTAACTAAAACATCAAAATGTGACCGTAAAACATTTTGTCGAAAATCAACGTTTTGTCGATTTAAAGTTGTTGCAACATTGTTGCACCTTTATTTTCTTATATATGAACATATACTCAAATAGTATAAATATTAATTAAGTCACTAATTAATTTTACTTTTACTAAACATACTTAGAAAATTCTAGAATATAATTAAGAAAAAGTAAGCATAAAAAGACAAAAAAGAGTTATAAAGTCAAAAAGTAAACATCAAATCATGCAAACATAATTATTACTTTTTTTACTTAATACTTAAGTGAAAATGACATAAAGTAATAATTTAAAATGTGATGTTAAGTGTTGAAAAAAAATAAGTTTGCTTAAAGTATAAGAAAAGGGTATTTTGGCCTTTTTACAAACTATTATTTTAATCCAAAACTTTTTCTGTAAATAACCATCTACTTTCTTCACTTTTTCCACAACTTCTTCTTCCTTTTTCAAGCTTTTCTCCACTTCTCTAATGGCTTCTCTCCTTAATAAAATAATGCTAAAATTTTCCAAAAATAATTACTAAAGAAATATCCACTCAAACTCCACTTAAACCACTTTAAACACCTCCTCCTCCCCTCTACCCATGGCCCACCTCTCTACACCCATAGCCGAGCACTCCTTCCCCCTCCACCTTGGTTGTGAGCACCATTCACCACCCCCAAGCCAAGTCGAGCCATTCGAGTCCAAGTGCGCAAAGATTCGTGAGCGAAAAACAACGAGTAGTAAAGCTTTAGCCGATTTTCCGTTCACCAAAACCAAACAAAGTGAGAAATCCTATTTATATGTATATATTTGGTTGTGATGTTGTGATATGTTTGTTTCAATGTTTGGTTATGATATTGATTTCCATATGTTTTTATTGCATGTAAATATTGAAACAGGTCACGATATACACGACATTGATTCACACGAGAAACACTTCCCAAAATAAGTTGAAAAGTGATATGGAATCATTTAATGCCTTTTAAAATGATTAAAAATATATTAGAAATGTTTTATAAACATATAAACTTGTTTTAACAAAGTTTGGATGAAAAACATGAAACATGTCAAAACTAGGCGCATCGCGCAACGGTAGTTCGCGATTTCACGCCAAAAAGTTTAAATAATTATACAGAATGGAATTTAGCTCGGAATTCTTCGAGATAAGAATTTTTTGTACTATTATATTCATATCTTTCAAACAAAGAAAGAAAATAAAGATTTCATTAAGTAGATTTTAAAATATGTCCAAAACAATTTTCTAGAAAAATCACGCTTTTGCAGTAACGTGACCAAAGTTTAAAATTAATATTTTAAATGTTTTAAAAATATGAAATAAATTCTAAAAATATTTTAAAAGTTATTTAAGTTCAAAAGATGGATTTTTAAATGATATAAAAGTTGTTTTGAAGAATATAGCTTTTAAAACACTATTTGCAACACTTTTTCGCAACGCTTTTCTATAACTTTTGAAATAAAGTTTGAAACTTAACAATTCTTTCCCAAATCCTTCGTAAACATTTTTAAGTAAATAATAAAGTATTTTAAAAGATATTTGAACAATTTAAAGTTACTTCAAAGATTTAAAAAGGGAAATGAGTATGCGGAAACGACTAGTACATTTGTCCCGCCTGTGAGAGCTAAGCGGTAAAACAAGGTGTGTAACTAAGGTTAGAAATGGAGCAACCAATGCCCTGAACTTACCTGGCCTTCTCTTTATCTTTTAGACGATGGGTGGAATAGATTGAAGGGAAAGCTCATATGCTCAACTTGGATTTTATAGAAATAATCTTCTTATACTCATTATTAAAATCCAAAGAGGGAACTCATCCTATTCGTGGAATTTAAAAGGTGTTCTCACCGTTATTCCGCCCATAGCACTTGTTGAATATGGAAGTTGATAGTGAATAAAAGTAGAGTGATTTATATAATCCTATTTTCTCAAAAGATACTCTTTAAAAATAATTGGAGAAATATTTAAAAGAGAGGTTTAAATGATTCCATATTTAAAGAAGAAGATTTTAAAGATATATATCTCTTGAAGATATTTTTGATAAAGTGAAATGAATGAATCGAATAACAATCATCTAATTACATCATTTTTATCGATGATTGGATTTCGAAGAAAAACTAGGGTCGGATTTGGGTGATTCCTATTTGAAAACCACTTCGAACCAATTTACATTTCGAAGTAAAATATGTTGAAGACATTAATATGAGGATTTTCATTGTAAAGAACATCTTGTTGATCATTTGGGGATAAACTCCCAATATACCTATAGTAGCGATGGTTTCTTCGTTATGAAATATCCAATGCAAGGACTATTCGCTATTAATCCTAACAGGATGTGGTAGGAAAGTGCCTTCAGTTTCATTCAATCCCAGAACTAACTTGTATGGAAGAATGTCTAACATTGTATTCTAAATCACACTGAGTGATCTCTATATAATGTATATCAGTCAGTGGCGGAGAAGACACCTTCTCTTAGCTTAACACCATTTCTTGAGACGCACGAGCTCAGGAAGTTGTACATTTGTAGAATTCAGTCATGTGAGTGTGGAATGACAATGTGGCATTCAAAATGGATGGAGATGTGCTATGTGTAAAGGTAATCATTACCTCAGGCCTATTCACCCGTAAATGACAGAAATAGGGTAGAAGCAGCGGGATAAGTGGGTCGCTCCCATTAGGAGATATCGTCACCCTTCTAGATTACTCTACACATGTCTAGTACGTGGTGAATGTATGACTCAGGATCCCGTTAAAGGTCGGTAACGGCCAGGGTGATGACATATTCCGTACTATCAAACGAAAGGGTAGGCCGGTTCTGTGTTGGTTTATGCGCCCAGTATCTAGACCCAAGGTGCATCCCTCTAGAGGTGTATTGTCAGAAGGTAATCCCTTACCTTGTCATTTATATGGAATCCATTTTCCATAAGTGCCTTCGAATTTGTTTGTAGAGCCTAGTATCCGAAATTTAATAATGGTAAAATTTTTGGCTAAGATTAATAAGTTTATTTGGAAATGTTTTTCAAAGAATGTCATTAAAGATAATATCCCTTAATTTCACATAATAAAGATTTTGGTTATCATAAAGTAAAAACCCGTTCCGTGTTTATGTGCGACGTGGTCATATGAGATACCTTTTTGTTTTCAAACATCGTGTTTTGAGTTCTCACACCAGTCCCATGACTAGCTTGGAGTTTATTTTCTTTTCCCTTTAAACTCTGGGTGCCCTATTTTTTCGGGCAGCTAAGTAATTTAGAAAGCTTAGAGCATTTTGGAATGGAGCATGGAGCCTGGAGCATTTTGGATCTTATGTAGAAGCCACCTATTTATTTTACTTTGTTATGTATTATGTAGTTACTAGCATATGTAAGGATAGGCAGTTATAACTATCCCAGCTGGTTATTAACTCTGATGGAGCAATTTGAAGTTATGACATGTATGATTATGAGTTGAATACGATGTGAGATTCTATTATTGTCTTGTCTTCAATCTTTATTTATTTTTCTTTACCCCATGATAATCTGCCTCTCTGGTACTTAGATTTACGACATGTGTATACCAAGGATGTATTAGTGTTAATTTTTGAGTATCGAGGAGGTAGATTGTCTCAAGTTCCCTCTTCGGGCTTTAACACCGAGTACAAGAAGATTATCTCCATAAAATCCAAGTTATTTATATTTAGAGAATTATATCCTTTATACTTGGAAAATTTTGATCCAAATAAATAAACATACTACCCTATCGTCGGGCTAGTACAAATAGCCAGGGAGAGTAGGAAATTGGTTTTCCAAACCCAAGCCTAGACACTACCTCTTTGACATCCATAAGGCGGTCAAGTAATTTGATCGACTCTAAATCATTTAATATTTAACCATTCCATACATCCTTCAAATCATCTTTAAAATAATTTATTAATTATTTAAAAATATTTACAAAAGATTTGGAAAAGAACGGTTGCGTTTAAAACTACATTTTTTTTTATAGAAAAGTGCTGCGGAAAGTGCTTTTTTAAGCTATATTGATCAAAACGACTTTTCTACATTTGGAAATTCATTTTTATAACTCAAATCACTTTTAAAACATTTTAAAAGATTTTTAGAATTTATTTCATATTTTTAAACAATTTTAAGATATCATTTTCAAAGAAATCCTTTTATGGATTCCGAACTGCAAAACCGTGATTTTTCCAAAAATTTGTTTTACTCATATTTCAAAATCTCGATTTTCTTTATTTTTTTGAAAACTATATATATAATAGTTCAAAAACATTTATCTCGAAGAATTCCGAGCTAAATTCCATTCTATATACTCTTTGACTTTTATGGCGTAAAATCGCGAACTATCGTTATGCGACGCGCCTAATTTTGACTAAATTTTCAATATTCATTTAAACTTTGCCAAAACACTTTTAAATGTTTATCAAACATTTCTAAATCATATTAAACCATTTTTAAGAGGTTTAAACATTCCATATACACTAATTCATTAAATAAAGGAAAGTGATTTCCTTTGTGCTTATCGACGTGTATTTCCGCGACTTGCATATATATTCAACGTTCATATTAACAACCATCATCAACAATCATAATCAAACACATATAACATACAATAGCATATAATATTATAGTTTAGGAGTTTCTCGGCTCGAGTTTAAACGACTAACTAAAAATTGGCTATAGCTTTGCTAACTCGAACTTCTAGCTCACGATCACTTGGATTATTGCTCCTAGATGGCTCGACCTAGGCTTGGAATGGCTAGAGGAGCTCACGGCCTAGGGTTGGGGAGGAGGAAGGCTCGAACTTTGGTGGAGGAAGTGGAGGCCGTGGATGGTAGAGAGGAAAAGGTATAATTTTGGAATAGTTTGAGGTGCTTAAGTATATATAAGGGCATTTCACCAGAAGGACAAACTTTGCAGTCCAATTAGTTTCTAGGACACACATTCAAAGAAATTACTTTCAAGGCCAAAGTTAGCAGAATAATTACTTTCAAGGACAAAGTCAGCAGTCCAATTACTTTCAAGGACATAATTTCATAGGTTTTTTAGGCCCTAGAAACTAATTATTTTACGTTTTGTCCTCAAAAGTAATTATTTCAGTTGTGTGTCCTAGAAACTAATTCCACTTGCTAAAGAGGCCCTTGTGGATAATTTCCACATTTATATATGTATATATTATAATTTAAATTTCTTTTGAGAAATATTTTGACATTATTTTCTTTAAGTTGAAAGATATGAAAAAAGAGAGAAATCTTAGGAAATAGAAGGAGAGGAAATAAGGAAATGAGAGGGAAGAGGGGTGGTATTTATAGGTGAAAAGGAGGAGAAAAATATCTTAGATCTTTTACACATATGCATCATTATCCATCACTTCAACATGCACCATCTCCATCACATTTATGGCCGAAATGACTCCCCCCATGTGCTTGAAATGATTCTTGTACCATGGGGTAAGAGGGTGGACTTTTGGTTAGCTTAATTGGTAAGGAATTAATAATATCTTTGATATTTTGTTTAAATAAACATATATATGTATGTCATTTGTATATTTATGTTGTGTATGTGCCTATGAACATGTCTTGTATATGTGTTTATGTATCTTACATATCCTTACAACTTGTAGGATCGTTTTCACCCTAGAAGGGGGGGGGGGTGAATAGAGTGATACTAATAATAATAAAAATTAATGCAGAAATAAAAATAATAAAAAAAAATAGTGCAGAAGAGATCATACACAAATTTACCCAGCTTCGGTAAAACCCTGCCTACGTGCTGCCCCCAAGGTTTCTACTAGAAATTATGTAGTCAAACGCTTACACACGTAAACTTGCGACACCTGCTAATGACTAACATAACTCAAGGCTCAAAACCCTACCACAACTCAGCCACTGAGTTGTGAATTCTCGAACTACACCACCGTAGTTCGTAACCTAGGTACACAACTAGAAATTCACCAAAATTTAAAAAGCAAATTACAAATAAAATAAAACTAATCAAAACCCTATTAATAAATAAAGCCCAATAGAGAATAATTAGACTGACCCACTACTAATTAAAACAAGACAAGTGTTTCTCCCTATCTCATTGTCGTGGCCGTTCTTTCTTCGTTCCTCTTTAAAAATTAGGGTTTGATTATTTGAGGTGCCGCTTGAAAGATTGAGGATCGAATCATTTGCTGGTGCTTCTTAGTTCACTTCGATGCTTCTCTAATCGATTTAATTGTTTGTGGTTGCTTCAAATCAGTCGAGTTCAATTTGTGCTCTAAGTTGGTACGTGAATTTTGCCCCTTTTAATTCTCGACTTTGATTCGAGTTACAACTTTGTTTTTTATTTTAAAAGTGTGCTCCCTATTTGTCTTGAACTCGAATGCATAATTGCCAATGATGATTATGGGTATTTATAGGGATTGAAACCCTTAATTTTCATTCATATATTTCTCAATTGAATTCTATAGTGAGTTTTGCTTGGTCGTGATTTTCTAATCGAACGATGGTGATAAATTTAACTTGTTCCATCTCGTACGTATACTCCATGAATTTGAATTTTGGTTCCATCCTTTCTCCTTTTATTTTGGCATTTGAATATTTGAGATAATATATTGGGTTGACGTGATTTTTGACTTCGACTTGTTTATTTTGAAATCCTATTCAAACTATTGCTTTTTCAACTCCTCGACTTTGTTATTCGAACTGCTATTGTGTATATTTGAACTTGGTAGCCTTGCATTTCTTTTGATTCATACTTGCTGTCACACACACTGTCACATTGTTGTCCTTGTCCTTGTTCAAATTGAACTGTTGTTGAATTGCTTGGTTGGAGTCTTCACTTGTATGCTACTTGGTCTGGTTAGATGCACTTGCATTGCTTCGACTGGTCTGCATTTCTTCGAATCATATGTCCAGTTGCATGTGTGGTTTGATATGTGTATCTTCATGTTACTTGATCATTTTAATACTTTCTAAGTGTTTTTTCCATGCCTCAATATTGAGGATGGTCTGTGGTTCTAGCCTTTGTTACTTTGACTGCTTGTGCCATTGTGTTCTTTTATATGTGTTGCCACCCGAGTGTGTGTTCGAGTGGGAGCTTATTGTGGTCGAGACTAGATTCTGGTCTCTTTGTGTTCATGTCTACCTTTGGTTCATTTTGTTTTTGGTTCTAGTTTGAATCCATGTAGAGTCTGATGCTCTCTGGTCTGATTCATGTTTGAGTCATTATGTTTTTGTTCTTTGTAGTCTTAGTTCTATTTCACTTGAAGTTTTCACTGCTGTGTCCATGCAGTCAGGTCTTGATATCTTTATGTATGTATGTGCCTTTGTGCCATGCCACTATTTCATGTTCGATGTCCTCAATTCTGGTTGTTCATGACTGCTTGCTTTGTTGCACTTTGATTTTGTTGCTCCTGGTCTCTGTTGCAATTGGGTCTGGTTCACTGTTGTAACTTGCATATGAACTTGTGTTTTGTTGAGTTGCTTCTGTATTGTGATCTTGTTTGTGGCTTGGAACTTCAAGTTCTCATGCTGGTTGCATACATGTCCGTTTGCTTTATTCTCTTTCATGTGCATTTCCAGTCTGGCTTCATTTGAGTTTTATTGCATTGGCTTGATGTTGAATCTGGATTACTAATGTGTTCACTTGAGTCTGGTTTCATGTGTAGTTTTGTCTTGGTACACTTTATGTTGAGTTGCGTTGTTGCATTGAGTCCAATATTGTCAGTTGTTTGGTTGAGTTCAAGTGTCATTGACCTTCTGTCTATTTCATTGAGCATGTTCACTCAAGTTTGTTCACTTGCTTCATTCTTGTGTTATTTTCATGACTGTATTTTGTTAGCACCTGAGTTGAATCCAGCATTTTCTTGGGTTTGACCTTGTGCTCACCTGTCCCTGCTATTTAACAAGCAAGTGTATATCGATGTGCACGGCCTTGTGACATGTATAGTGATACACTGTGCATGTCACAAGTTGTTCATGTAAGATGAATTCAAATGAAAAATGATAATGAACAATCCAAATAACTGAGGCAAATAACATTTTCAAAAACACATACTTCATTTTACACAGCAAAAATATTTCTTTTTCAATTTTACTGTGTCAGTGTTTATTTTGCAGATAATTCAGATGCGAGATACAAACTGGAATAGAGTTGAAGATCATATATGAGTGTTGAGTGAATTATGTAGTGAGGTGAATATGTATGTAAAGATTGTATTGTTGTAATTTGAATCGTTACAAATTCCAATTTTGATTCCCGGTCATATTTTCACTTTTTAGTTAATAATCATATATTGGTAAGCAAAGTTTAAAAATAATATTTCTATCATTATATAAGAAATTAAAGAGCTTACTTAATAATTAAAATAATTATTAAATCATTTAAATTAAATTTAAATTCAAAAATCAATTAATTGGAAATGATAACATCATTAATGATGTCATAAATACATTTAATTTTTCCATAAATAAATAAATTATTTTATTTCATATTTGCATTCATATATACAAATGACTGTATGTATCCAGCTTGGCGTGCGATGTCAGATGGCCGAAGAGCTGCTTATCGGTAAAACGATTTTCGGTTATTTTATCGATATCTAACACGGTGTATATATTTTTTTATAAATATTTCTTCAAAATAAGGTCACCAATATTATTTTTTATTCAAAAAATCAACACTTATGTTTAAAAATCTTATTTTTGAATATTTTGAAATTTTTCTAAAGCGATGAATTTACGGGTCGTTACAATTACAGTACTATTCCAGATGGATTTATGGTCTTCTATTTAAATGAAATTATAGTATTACTACAAGATGGATTTCTGGTCTTCTATTCAAAGGAAATTACAATATTATTGCCAGATAGATTTTTGGTCTTCTATTTAAATGAAATTACGGTATTATTACCGGTTGGATTTCTATTCTTCTATTCAAAGGAAATTATGGTATTATTGCCAGATGGATTTCTAGTCTTTGATTTAAATGAAATTATGGTATTATTGCCAGATGGATTTCTGGCCTTCTATTCAAATAATATTATTGCCTAATGAATTTATGGTCTTCTATTCAAATAATATTATTTCCAAATAAATTTCTAGTCTTCTATTAAAATCAAATTACGATATTATTACCAGTTGAATTTCTAGTCTTCTTTTCAAATGAAATTACGGTATTATTGCCAGACGGATTTCTGGTTTTCTGTTCAAATAGAACTATGGTATTCTTACCTGAGGGTTCTGATTTCCTATTCCAGTAAACTATGATATTATCATTAGATGGGTTTATCGCTTTTCTTACCAAGTGAAATACAAAAAGTTCTTTATATGAAGAAAAGGGACAAATTGATTCATGTCCTTACCAAATCCGAGAGGTTTTGCCTAAAGTCCAAATTAAAGTTAATAATGAAAATCATCACCATTTAGTTTATGTTTTTTAGGAAGACATGATTGAAGAGAAAATCTTGCAGAAAGATGAGAATTTTTTTTGTTTTACACTAAAGTGGAAAAGGTTTCTTGTATACAAGGAAGGGAAAAATGTTATCCATAAATTTTTTAAGAGGAGCAACAAGAGGATATGGAAGCAATGGAAGATAATGTCACTAGAAATACGTATGTAAACCATTAAAGAAAAAATATCATGTCTATGAGTGCATGTCGAAGCAGTAAACCTATTATTATATATTGAGCTTACAGGTTAATAATGTAGCTAAAAGATGTCGACTTTCTAAGGTGATGTCGAACATTTAAAATGGATTGAAGAGTGATGCCGAATCCCTAGAAGTTATGAAGCTCTATAAACGAAGATGTTATTGAGCATTTAGCAAGAAACAAATGATGTTGAATGGCAACACAGAAGAGGTATCGAACGCCTAGCAATAAAACGATATAGAATCTCAACGGCTCAAGTGATAACGAGCCACTAAAACTTAATGTTTATATACACACATATATCACATACATACATATATTTCTACATAAACAAATTAAATTAATATTTCGAAACAAAACAACACAAAATTATACTTAACTAATTTGCAATTAAAAACCATACTTTCAAAACAAAATAGCTTGCCATAATTCTAAACATTAAATTAAGAGACAGATCTAGAGAAATTTAATGGTTTCCTTTTTTTCCTTTTAGAAACAACATATGAAATTTAAATTCACTTAATTTACATATAAACAATACTCAAAATATTTCAAAAGATTTATAAACATCCTTCAATTCATAACTTTATAATAGGTAAGATCCATTAATATAATAATTTCAAAATTTTATTCAAATAATGTTTTCTGAATTAAAAGGATTGGATGAATTAGGCATATATGAATTCATGACAATAAGATCTAGATTTAAGTTACATGTATACATAGTAATCAAACAAAAGAGAACATAAGAGAATATATGATTGATATTATTAATATCACATGGGTAACCTATAAAGGAAAATCAAATTCAACATGATTACAAAATAAATATTTCAAAAGTATAACTTTGATAACCATACATAACCCAAAAACCATACAAGGAGAAGAAGTAGAAGATGTGGAGAATTACAGCCACGTGAACATGATAATTTACATATAATAAAATAAAATTACCTTTCAAATGAAGCCTAGAAAATACACCTTGAAGTAAGAAGAATTCCTAGATTCTACAAATCTATCTCCATATCTGCAATTTTCTAGAGATAACCACCTTTTTCTCTTTTGTTTTGTTTGAATTTTGTTTGAAATTTTTAGAATCTCATCCCTATGGAAATTTTGACCTTAAGAAGATAAAATAAGAACGAGAGAGTCCAAAATTGATGGAGAGAAAATTTTATTAAAGGGGGAAATAAATGTGGCATTCAATATATGTTTATTCCTCTCCTTTTAATAAGATTTTCTTTTCATTTCAAAAAAAAAGACCCATCTTATTCCTCAAAGTAAGGCCAACCATTACATGGGCTATTTGAGCTCCAAAAGATTCTGAAAACCAACTAGTATTATTCCTATTTAAATCCAATTTAATTTTTCTATCGATATCATATATTGACACGCGCGCTTAAAACTATTATATATGCACTTTATTAAATAATAATGGAAATCAAATAAGTCAAGTAAGAAATTTTTAACAATTAATATTTAAGAAATATTAATTAATTTAAAGCCCTTTTTAGTATTTATTCTGTTTAAATCAAATTTAAATATTCTACCGATATCGTATATCGATACACTCGTTTATAACTTTTATTTACGCACTTTATTAAATACTAATGACATTCAAATAAATTAAATAAATTTTAATAATTAATATTTCATAAATATATATTAATTTTCAACTATTAAAAATTAATCAAATCATGTGATTCATTCAAAATCTTCATCGGTTCGGTTGTGTGACTCATAGGTGTAAATTAAATAAGCAATTAATATTGAACAATTCAAATATTAGCATTTGCACATCAACTTAGCTAGTGGTGTAATAATTTGGCTGAATTTATCGCTTACACAACTTTTGGTAAAATTCAATTTTATTTATTATAAGTGTTACCCATTAGTGACAATTATTTACACTAATTCACTTTATCAAAACCATATCACTTTGGACTTGTGGAATTTGGTAATGATCAAAATTCCAATATCGTCCATATTCAACTTTATAGTCCAAATACAAAGTCTTTGGTTCAATAATAAGAATCATTATTAACCAAACTACTCTAGCCAGAGATTTTAACTTTGGGTTGACTTTAGTTGACCATGATACTAATCCCATATAATTGAGGAGGCAAACCCTCTCTTGAATAGTGTTTCACTTCCATTACTTCTACTCGATCCAACTATAGTCATTTGATGAACGTCGTGCCATAATTTAACTATAATCAAAGTGGAGCTTTCATATTGAATATCAACAGTATTATCAAGTCAGGAAAACTTTGTAAATTAGTCACTTCGATATTTTCTGTTTGACTGTAGTTATATTAACCATCAAAAAACTATCAAGCGAGTCATTCTATAGTTATCCCACAACTACTACCCCTTGGTGCCCTTAGCAGCCGTGAGTAATACATTGCCCAACAATTGGATAGCATTACACACTCTGGTCTCAATGGATGATCGACGTCCAGTTTTGATACATCTTAACTAGGAATATTTAAAATAATGTGCTTATCATATTATGATATAGTACTCATGGTTAGAACTATTTGTAACTTTTATCACAAACACATCATTTATGTACTTTCTTTAATATATACTTAAATTAACTAATTAATTATTCATACCATTTTATAGCAAGTATATAACAGAAAGGAAACACCTTATATGTCGAACAAGATTGGTTATCTAGTTAGATTTATTTAACAAATTACATAATTGCCCCTAGGGCATACCGCTAACTCTATAAATATTAACCAATGGAAAACTATTAAGTGAGTTATTCCGTAGTTATCCAATAACTATGAGTACGTGACTCCTTGGTGTCCCCAGCATCCATGAGTAATACACTACCCAATAATTTGAAAGTGTTCCATACCTAGTCCTAATGGACGTACCGATATTCAGTTTTGATACATCTTGACTAGGAATATTTAAAATGATGTGTCTATTATATTATGATAAATTGCTCATGATTACAACACATTGCAATTACTACCACAAAACACACCATTTATGGATTTTCTATTAAATATACTTAAATTAAATAATTAATTAATATAACACACTATAACAAGCATATAATAAAAAGAAAAAATATATTTTATTTCGAGCGAAATTTTATTACAGAGTTTATAATTTACAATAAATTATAGCATTACCTCTAGGGTGTACCCCTAACTCTATCAATCTTCCACTTGCACTTGGGGCCAATTATGGAATCTCATTCTCATCTTTTCGATCTACTTGACGAGAACCGACCAAGCTAGTCCCTTAAAGAATGCATCTACTATGTTGTCCTTTGCATCTGCTCTTTGTATCATGACCTATTTCTTCTCGATGAATTCTTCAGTCAGGTGGAACTTTTGAAGAATGTGTCACGATTTCATGTGTGCTTTAGGCTTCTTTGTGATCTGCATCATTGCATTGTTGTCATAAAACAATGCCACTGGATTCTCTATGTCTAGAATCACTCCTAGCTCACTTAAAAACATGGTCATCCATACCGCTTACTTAGTTGCTTCATTGAGCGCAATGTACTTGGCTTCATTGTGGAATTTGCTACCGCTTCCTATTTGGAACTTTTTATCTTACCGCCCCACTATTTGTAGTAAAGACGTAACTTGACATTGACTTACTATCGTTAATATCACTCTGAAAGCTAGAGTCAGTATACCCCTTCATAAGCAGGTCTTCCTTCCTATATATTTAGAATAAGTCTCTAGTAATTTTGAAATAGTTTAGTATATATTTTTCAGCCGTCCAATGCTTTTCTCCAGAATTAGACTTGTGTCGTCTTATGCATCCTAATGTGTATGCCACATCTAGTCTAGTCCATAGCATAGCGTACACTATGAAATCAATTACTAAAGCATATAATATCCCCTTCATACGCTCTTTCTCCTCATCGGTTTAACAAGTGTCATTCTTAGAAAGGACTATTCTAGACTGCATTAGAACATTTCTACACTTGGAATTCTCCATACTGAACCTTTTAAGTATGTTATCTATGCATATGGATTGGGACAATCCCAACAGCCTCTTAGGTCTATCTCTATAGATCTTTATACCTACTATATTGGTCGCTTCTTCCAAATCTTTCATGGAGAAATTTTTGGAAATCCAAGCTTTCATAAATTGCAATAACAAGACGTCATTGCCAACCAACAAAAGATCATCGATGTGTAGAATTAAGAACATGATAGCACTTCCCTATTCCTTTTGGTATACGTACACTTTTTCTGTGTTCTGATAAAAATCAAACCATTTGACTACTTTATCAAAACACTTATTCCAACTCCTTGAATCTTTTTTAAATCCATAAAAGGACCTCAATAACTTACAAGCCTTACCCTTACTCCCACTTATCTCAAAACCCTCGGACTATGACATATGGACGGTCTCTTCTAGACCATCAATTAGAAATGTCATCTTTACGTCCATCTGCCATATTTTGTAGTCATATAATGCAGAAATAATGAGCATTATTCAAATGGACTTAAGCATTGCTACTGGCTAAAATGTTTTGTCATAATCAACATCTTGAATTAGATGAAACCTTCTCATAACTAGCCTTACCTTCTAAGTCTCCACTTATCCATCCACGTTTAGCTTTTTCCTAAAAATTTATTTGCACCTAATGGGTTTATCCCTTCGGATATGTCAACCAAAGTCCATACTTTATTTCCTTACATAGAATCCATTTTCAATTTCGTTGCTCCAAGCTAAAGTGTAGAGTCTTAACTCTGTAGTGCTTGTTGGAATGATAAAGGAGTGCAGTTACTCAATTTTTTCATAAATAAGAAGGCAGACTAATTAAGGTATCTCAATTTACTCAATTTTTTCATAAGATAGAAGGCAAGCTGATCAAGATATGCCTAGTCCGGTCTGGTCTAAGTTGACTGGGTCCGGATTAACTCGCAAGCCAACCATTACTAGGGGCAGGTCGGTTGAGTTTCCTATATTTGATGATAACCAAACCGAGCCAAGGATCGCATCGGCTCCTCTGCTCAATTGTACGTCAAGCCTTCTACTTAGCGTGCCTCCCCCTATAGTAGCCCCGACAACCAGCTCACCCGTCAAGACAAGGCATATGCCCAGCTTGAACCATCTCTCATTGGTCGATCGACTCTCTCTTCGACCTGCTTACAACCCAGCTCCAGGCTAGCCCGCTTGCTTTAGCATCTCTACCTTAGCTATCTCCTGATCGACATAACTTAAGACTGTCTCAAAGGTGGCCCATCATCGTCCCTTCTTCGATACTACTAACTATGACTTGTAGCCCATCTCGTCTCACCTGGCTCGACATGTACTCGGCTCTCTCCAGTTCAACATCCTCCTTATGGTCTTAACAGACTAACTCATCCCATCCTGCCACCTAGGCATGCGGAAGCAAAGGACAAGAGGTACAACTAAGTGTACCTACTTCTAACAAGAAGCATGTTCCATTTTTTATAGGCATACTACAAGTTCGAGTGTATTTAATGCAATTCATGGCAGAGCATGCCCCTAGCACAATTCTCCTATTGACCTTCTTCCTAGCCACACGTTCCTTTCTTTTGCCAGCTATCTCTCATCAAGTCCAATTAGCCAGATCAATAGCCAGATGTGCTTCACATCTATTTTGTAGCACGATCTTTGTTATCCAAACATCAGTTCAACTACTATAAGAAACCTATGGATAGCCACTTCAAAGAGGTGGGACCTAGAAGGTTGATATCGTGTTGGTTCAGTCTCAGAAGGTTGGAACTCATAATCTTCCACTCAAATATCTTGATATAGCAGCTCCTGAGATTAGTAACTTCATTAGTCTTAAGCGCATCATTTTTATTATTATTCTCCTGTAAATCTTAGTACCTCTCTGGTGCATGAAATTCAAGGCTAGACCTTTTAATAGGTTGCATGTTTTTGTATATGGATGAATTTGGTTCTCCCACTAGTTCGGCCTCTGTGTTAATTTCTTGGATCTCATCTAAGTACACAACCTTACTGTTAATTTCTTTAAATACATACCAAGTTACAATAACCTTCTTCCCTAGCAATGTAGAAAATATATCCCATTGAGTTCTTGGGATATCCTATAATTTACACAACATTGATCTTGCCTCGAGTTTATTAGGACCAACATTCTTAACGTAGGCTGGGCAACTTCACACTTTCAAATACTTGAGTTGAGGTTTCTTCCCACACCACATCTCATATAATTTGTTAGGTACGTATTTAGTGGGCTTAAATTCAATATATTTGTTGTAGTTTCTTGTGCATATCTCGAAAGGATAGAGGTAACTCAGCTTTACTCATTATGGAACGAACCATATCTAATTTAGGGTTTGAGTCCTTCACTCTGAAAAACTATTTTGTTGCAAAATATATGGTGGAGTAACCTGAGAAATAATCCCATTATCTTTTAAGTACCATTGGAGCACTTGTCCAACGTACTCACATCCTCGATTGGATCAAAGTATTTTAATATTTCGTTTGGTTTTCAACCTCGTTTTTATATTCAATAAATTTCTCATAGACAACGGATTTGTCTTTGATAAGATACACATATCCTAGTCTTGATAAATTATCCATGAAGGTTACAAAGTAAGAAGAATTATTTTTGATAACTATAGGCATTGGGCCACATGCATCAGTATGTACGAGACCTAAGAGTTCGTTAACTTTTCATTTCTCCCACTAAAGGGTTGCTTGGTCATTTTTTTTCCTTTAAGATACAAGTCACATGTATCAAAAGATTTAGAATCAAATGACAGTAGAAAACCTTCGGTTTTCAATTTTTGTGGTAATTTCTCACTTATATAACCTAGCCTACAATGCCAAAGATAGTTATTGTTTATGTTAATATTAGAAGAATGATTCTCAATATAGTCATAATTATTAATCGCATAAACGCCATTATTTAAAATACCATCACAGACCTTTTTACCATCTAACATATTCAAATTCAATTTTGATAATTATTATTTTTAGAGAATAATTTTTGTTTCATTGAAAAGTTGAAAAATAAACTTATTTATAATAATGCAGTGATTAATTAAACAAAGAGAAACAATAATGGATTAGATGGAAGTGTGCCATATTGAATTATGTTTTGTAGAATGAAGTATAAATTCAACTTAAAATTTCCTACAAATAAAAGAAAGAATTATGTATAGGGAAAAGGAAAAGAAAGATTGCTTATTTAAATTTGGGCCCAACCCCAAAACACCAAAGCAATCCCAATCGCCCTTATCCTACCCATATAAGTTTTAACTCCCTTTCTCTACTCCATATGCAAAAGGCCCTAAAAATAAAAAATGATTCTTTTAAAATATAAATAAAAGAAACCTTAATTAGATCGCGCTCGGAAATGTGACTGCCTTAGCGATGCTAGCATGGGAAGTGACCGCATGATTCTTAGTGTAGTCGATGATGGTTGTATGGCATGCGAGGTTTAGGGCAGTAGGTAGGGCGATGATGGGACAACAGTTGGTGATGGCTTAGTTTACACGCATGAGTTTCAAGGGGTTAGCCATGGTGTTCAACTGGAAGGAGGACGCAGGATCTAACACCGTAAAGGAAGTTCAAGGGCAACAGGTTGGTACAATCATTGATGGAGGCATGACCTAGGTGACAGCTGGTTGATATTGACTTCAGGCATCGTTGAGGTAAGTAATCCTCACCACTCTCTCTTAAATTGCTTGCATGATTGTTTAGATTGATTCAAGTAGTAATTTAGGTGTTAAATTGAATCGATTGGTTGTTGTTATGAAACCCTATATGTTGAAAGTTCCATGGTTATTTAATTAGAGAACTTGATGTTTAAATTGATATTGTGATACATTGTTTGGATTACTATGGATGCATGCATGTTTGTGTGTACTTTTTCTTGTGCTAAAATCGATGAAGTGTCACTAAAGATCGATGAAGTGTCGTTGAAATTCGATGAAGTGTCGTTGAAATTCGATGAAGTGTCGATCAGGGTGATTTCCTGGAGCCGAATAGCTCTAGGAAGAGTCACCACTGATGGACTGATGATGGGATGCCTGGAGCTGGTTCGACTCCAGGTAATCCTCTTTTGTTGTTATTTCCTTGCTTCACTTTCTTTTGGTTGTTTGTTGTGTTTCTCTTGTTTTCTTCTGACTTTGATCTCTCGACTTAAGTTGCCTTCTGATATCAATGAATGTTTATTCCACGATAGTAAGTTATAAACATATTTTTATATATCAAATACAAAGTTATTTTTGAAGAAGAATTCTTGAAAATAAGTTATAAAAAAGGTATATAATTCTAACTACTTTATAAAGTGAATATAGTTTATATATAAAACTATCAACTAAATTGGAGTTTAAATTATGTAAATAAAATATTACTTATAAATCTATCAAGTTTATCGTCAGTGGATTAATATATAAGCAATTTTAAATGAAGCGATTTTACGGTCATTAGACCAATATTTGAATACTTTCAAAGGAAGTAATTTCAATCTAAAACTAGTACTTCACTTGAATGAGAAATCTAATCAAACAATTTAGAAATACAAGTGGTATGGAACATTTATATTAATTTATCGATTAATTCTTGGACTTGTTCGAGTGAATATTTTATTTGAGTAGGATTTATAGTTTTTTAGGAAATATTTAAGTATCACTAAGTGGTTATGGGACATTGGGTGACACTTATTTAATTACTAATTAAGAGTATATTACACTTATCGATCAGAAATGATCACTTCGACGTGCTTCTAGGCTCATATATTATGTTGACTGCCGAAGTGCTTGTCTATTATTATCGCTTGCAAAGTGCTTGCATTTAGTTTTGACTTGCAAAGTGCTCTCCTTTGATGTTGCCTTGCGAAGTGCTTGTCTAAGCTTGCGAAGTGTTTGATTTTAGTTTTGACTTGCGAAGTGCTCGTCTTTGGTATTGACTCGCAAAGTGCTTGTCTCCTATTGTGGCTAGTGAATTGCTTGCCTTTAGTTTTGACTTACGAAGTGCTCGTCTATATTTGTTGACTTGCAAAGTGCCAGTCTTTGGTGTTGACTTGCGAAGTGCTTGTCTATTGCTTTCTTTCATACTTATGAATTAATATGATTTGATGTGGTTGTTATAATGATTTCGATGTTTGCCATTGATGGGCATATTTAACTTTATAACATGAAGTCTTTATAAGGAGCCTTATTATGTTAGTGTAGCACACTGCATGGATATTTCTATATCTTTGATGTTTAAGCATGCACAGTATGTAATCTCACTTTTGATGATATTTAGAGAGAGTCTGACCCATTTATTATTTTCGTAATACTCGGGTCAGACCGAGACTTGATAGGTACATGGACTCAGTGACCTTGGATGTGGGCTAGTTTAAGAAGTTATATACTATGTTACCAATATGTTGGATGCTTCATTCGAGTCTAGCCTATATACTTGCTGTATTTTGTATATGATGTAGACTTATGTTGTCATGTATATTTGAGACTTGTCATAGTCGATATGTATATGTATGTATATGTAGGTCTATTATTCCCTTTTTATAGACTCACACTAAATTGTAATATTTGGTCTGTATTATATTTCCGCTCTAGTATATGGTTCTGTGTTCTCTATTCCATGATATATTGTTCTATACTATAATAGTAAATGTATTATTGCTTTGTGCCAAGATTGTTCACGTTATATATATTGTGTTATGACAAAAAAAGATGATGTGATGGTGTTATCCTAAGGGAATAGACACGAATGGTCGATCATACCCTGCCTTATTCTCCGTATTACTCGATAATATTACTTGTAATATTCTTAAGTAATATGGGTATAGAGGTGGGGCATTATAATTACTATTAACTAAACTGCTCTAGCCATAGACTTTGACTTTGAGTTGACTTCAGTTGACCTTGATACTATTCTCATATAACGAGGAGATGAATTCTATATTGAACGACATTCATTTCCAATGCTTAATCTCGACCCAACAATAGTCGTTCAATGGACATTGTGCCATCATTTAACTATAATCAAAGTGGAGTTTCCATATGAAAGTTTAATAGTATTCTCAAGTCAGGAGAATTGTGTAATACTGTTACATCGATATTTTCTGTTTGACCTTAGCTACATTAATTAACAAAAAACTATTAAGTGAGTTCCATATTTATCCAATAACTATCAGCACGTAAACCCTTGATGCCCCTACTAGCCATGAGTAATACACTGCTCACCATTTGGAGAGCGTTACATACTCTAGTCTCAACGAACATATCGATATCCAATCTCGATACTCTTGACTAGGAATATTTAAAACAATGTGTTTATTATATTGCGATAAATTGCTCATGATCACAACACGTTGTAATTACTATCACAAAACATGCCATTTATGAATTTTCTATTGAATTACTAAATAAAATAATTAATTAATATAACACATTATAACAAGTATATAATAAAAAGAAAAACAACTTTTATTTCAAATGAGATTTTATTACAGAATTAATAATTTACAATAAACTACAGAATTACCCCTAGGGCATACCTCTAAATCTATTTGGGTAGACTTAACCATTTAGGATATGATAACTTAAATTTAGATTGGGATAAAAATATAGAATGAGATAGCATTCTTATTAATAGTTGTACGTTTCGTGAGTGTGAGTTACTATGTACTTACCATTACTAAGTCTTAAGATGTTAGTTATTTATAGTGACCTTTGAAGTAGGAAATAAATATTATATAAATGAGGTAGGTTAAGCACTTATAAGAGGGTTTAAGTGTCGTTTATAACCCAAGTGACCCGGATACGATATTAGACATAACCTTAATAAGTGGGCCTATTTTTATGGGACTTCGACTTGAAAAGCTATATCAAAAATATTCATTTTGGTATTTAAAAGGGAATTTTACTTAAGAAGGGAAAATATATGGTTTTGGACTTAAAGTAGTTTAGTAAAAATTTTAAAAAGTGAAAATAAAATATTTAACTCGAGGAAAATTTATTTCGAGGGTGTTTTATGGAAAAAGTTTTTTTTAGCGGAGAAAATATTCGTAAGTATTTTTGTTAGAAATGTTTTGAGAAATATCCTTTTGAGTAAAGAGTGAGAGAACATTTGTTTTAATTCAAGGAAAAGTGTTATATTCAAAAGAACATCTTTAAAATATAAAAAGCTTTTGTGTGGAAGCTAATTTTAGTCATAAGTATTTTTGTGTAAAAATTACCTTTTGATTGGTAGTTTTTGGATTGAAAACATTTTTGTGGATAAAGGATTTGATTGGGAAAGTACCCAATTTTGAAAGAAAAGGTTTTCATTGAGAATATGTGTGAGCGTGTTTTTGTCAGTAAAATATGTACTGTAAAATATGTAAATTTAAAAATACTCTGGGAAAATATTTTTACAAGGATAGAAATAATTTGATTCAAAATTGAATTTTAAAAAAGAAAAATATTTGACTTGAATAACAAACCTTAGAGATGGTTAAAAAATTATTTTAATGAAATGATATTTTGTCAAAAAGACATTTTGAGGACTATGAGACCGGACTATGTAGCATCGGATGGTGGACAACTAGGTGATGTGAATTTTAAGTTTATCCTAAATCCATTATGATGATGTAAGTTGTATGACCTTCCCTAATGTGTTATAAATATGTCTAGTTATTCCCTTCTTGAGAAAAAGTAGGGATATGAAGTTATGGTTACCCATTTCGATATATGAGATAGCGACATTATGCCTTGCACGTATTTACTTGCTCTTGATGAATTGGTTGTGTTGTTCTCCATTGTTAAGTTATCAGTTATCAATTTGATTTTTTGATGATTTCTTGTTGTTTTCCATGTTGTGATTGTGTATATTGTATGTTAGGTTACATTATCTATTACTATCAATAAATTTTGATGAGGTATACTCAATGTTAAGTTTTTGGGGGATGTGCATTGGAGAGACTAGTAATTTAATAAGGGACATAATTGGATCATTCATAGTGGATGATATGGGCTTTTCTCTACTTGACTTCGGGTCATGCTTAGGGAAATTGGTGGTTTGCTTTGAGTCAAGTGCAAGGAAATCCTAGGAACCAAGTGAGATGTTTTGAACTTTAACATATCAATGATGTGAATCATTTTATATAAGTATTTCAAGTGAGAAATTTATATAGGACTTTGTGGCATTCGAGGAGGAAAAAGTGTATGTGGACTTGGCGATGTCCGAAGAGGCACGCTCTATAAGGTGAAACGATGTGATGGGATGTAATGTGCTCCAAATCAAGACATATGTTGAAGGTGTCGTTGGTAACTCCGGATGTGATATGTGTTTCGTGGGGCAAGGATACGTGAGGATGCTTACTTATGTACCCTAGACATGGGATGGTCTGGGCTACCTTAGGAGGGTAGTATATATGGAATAGGTATATGATCGAACACTGAATTTGATTGTAGCATGTGATGTTGCCAACCTCGGAGGTCGTTGTACGAGTTATCAAGTATCCAAAAGCATGTTGGTGGTGATATAAGACCTTGGTGATGGTTGTGGTGACGCGAGTAGGGGTGTAAATCGGTCGGACCGGACGGAGGTGTGTTCAGTTTATGTCCTAAATAAAATCGGACCGGACATGGACTGGACGAGATTTATGTTCGTACAAATTTTGTTGTCCTAGCTCGTGTCCTAAATGAAATCGGACGGACTCGTACATACATTTTTCGGACACGGACCCGAACGGACACGGACGGACAATGCTATTTACATCAAATTTTATGTTGTTTAATAGAATTTCCATTAGATATACTGAACTATAAGAAATTCGGATGAATTCGAACGAACTCGGACCGGACAATATTTTTTCTCGTACAAATTTTCTTGTCCTAGCTCGTGTCCTAAATGAAAATCGAATGGACTCGGACGGACGTATTTCGGTTACGGACATCGGACACTCGTACAAAATTTACAGCCCTAGACGCGAGACCTTGGCGATGATCCGTGGTGGCGTGAGACCTTGGTGATGGTCATAGTGATGTGGGACCTTAGTTACGGTCTAGTTCACCTTAAAGATGGCGAATGGCTACTTCAAGCTTTGGTAAGGCTGTAGTGTTAAGTAGTTACTAACTTTAGTGGTGGTTGCATGGGTTATTACATTTCCAATTATGCTTAGTAAGAGACCTTAGTGGTGGTTTATACTTTTTGACATATGTGCGATCAATATAGGAGTTAGTACACATATTTTATTTATTGGTATGCTAGTGTGATGATACCCGATTGTTTTGAGTATGTGTGCTTTATTTTAAAGAGATATACTGATTGTTTATCTATGTATTTATGTATGCATGCATGTTTGGGCCAACCCAGGTTTTTGTTGTGAACCCAATAATGAACTAGGATCATTGGACCAGTTGAGCTGCATTTTATGATTTGTGAACAAAAATGACATATGATTGAGATTGTTTCATTTTTGTTGATGAGGTGTTGCTTACATACTATAGTTTGAATTACACGAGTGAAGAAATATGTGTGGTACTATGGTATGTATGTTGAATTCATTATAGTGAATGGACTTTATTGGGTCATGATTGGTTGTGTTGTGCGGGTGTCGTATACCACTTTAATTTGCTGGTTTGTTATTGATATGTTCCCTATATTTTTGATTAAAATTACAATGAAACTTATAGATTTGGTAGAGGGTTGTGTTTAGGAAATTGCGACGACACAATTCTTTTAAGGGGGAGAATATAACGACCTGCAAAATTAACACTGTTAATATTAAACTAATTAAAAATAGATTTTTAATTAAAAGGTGAATTGGATATCGTGTTTATAACAGTTGAGTATGTCTTTCTGAGCTGATCAGTTTGGTATATAATTTTGATGATTTGGAATTATGGTTTGCGAAATAGTGGCGTTATAGTGTTTAAATAGAGACATGACCACTTTTGGGCTAAATGGTCGCATATAACTGAACCTGCCTCATTGTCTATGTAAATGATGTTAAGAAACCTAAAGAGCAGCAGTCACCTCGGTTCTTCACTTTTAATCCCGGTTACCAAATCACTTGCTAATGGTGAATTAACAAATTAGTTGAAATTATTAAAAATTCAAAGTTCTCGAACCCAAGCATATCAAATATAGATTTGAAGCTCTCAACGAGATGAAGAGGCATTTAAAATTAGTTTTTTGATTTGAAACTTCAATTGATCATAAATTGACGAAGAAGTTTCAACCATCTGTTTTGGGATTTTTGATTTGATGGTGAAATAGTATCCAATCAACAATCGGGAAGTAGTATTGCATAGGGGACGATAAATGGAATGCATCTACAATGGTCGATCATCTCAGATTGACCTAGATTGGCCTATAAAATTCAAAAACCGTAGAGAAAAGGGTTAGCGAAGGGGGTGATGTGGCGATGGTGGAGGCTAAGTGATTTGGTCGAACTGCAAGGCGATGACATGGGGATGCCGATATGGTTTTGAATTTGCCGTTGGTGGTCCGAATTGGCATCTATTGGTGGTGGTTAAAAGGGAAAATGACTTCTTGGGTGACATGGGAAGAGATTTGGAAGAGACGCACGTAAGTGTGTATAATTAATACTTATTTTATTTAGTTTATTTTTAGCCAAATCCAGTTTTCAAGCTTTTCTCTAATCATCGTAACTTTTGCATATAAACACAAATTCATGCGTGGTTTGTTCGTCAGAGTCCTGGAGGAATTTTAGAAAATTTGGTGCTTGGTTTGCTAAAATTTGAGGCTGTTCATGGAAGCATGTTGGTATGGTTTATTTATTTTAATTAATTAAGGTTTAAAAATATTAAATGCATATCCACCGATGATATATATATATATACATATATATATATATACACACACACATATATATATATATTGGTATGTGATACATTCTATTGATGATCGGTTATTATGGTGTTTTGGTTGTATAGTACATCAATTGGATTGTTATTGGTTATTACTGTATTATTTGATGTTTAGTTATAATTAACTTTGGATTTAGATTAAGAAATTAATTAATTAAAAAGAAAGGGTGAAATTGTGTTATAGGATGAAACATAAATTAATAAATGATGGATGTGATTATCTACAGATATTGGATGATGTTTGTAAATAATTGTGATTTAATGAATTTAATAGGAGAAATTTAACAAGGTTATTATTTATGAATTTATGAGGTGATTCATAAATAATAGCAAAAATATATTTTAAACTGAATTTGAAAGTTTATTATTATTATTTATAAAATAAAGTAGGATTTCATAAACAATAATATGGTTTATGAAAACTATGTTCTTTTAAGTAAGCGATAATATAATGGATTTTACCATGTTTATTGGGAATTATTATTGTTATTATTATCATTGGAGTAAAAGAATAAAAGATATTTTCAAAATAATAGTAATAGTACTAGTAAAGGCACGTTTCTAGAAGTTTTTTGGGTTAAATCATTAATATTTTAGGGCAAATAACATAAAAGGATTATTGAAGTTTAGTATTGAGTATTGTTATTTTTGAGATAAATAGTAATATATTGATTTTGGAAGATATAGAAGAGGTTTAATACATGTTATTATTTTGATGTAAATTAATAATATTATTGCTTTGAAATGTAATTTGATGTAAATTACAATTTTTGATGGAAAATACAATACTTTAAGGGATTTGAAGTAATGAGATTACAATAAAGTATTTTTGAAGTATTTTATCGTTTCAAAGGATTATTATTGTTTTGAGATATATAAAGCTATTTTTGTAACAAACAATAGTGATATGATTTTGATACTTAAGGAAAAATAATTGTTGTAAATACAATCTTTATGTGGTTGATTATTATTCGAATTAACACGTATGTTATTTTGTGATTTTCAAATCGCATTTAGATATGTGTGCTATATTTTCATTATTACTACGTTAGTTTAGTTAATTATGGTCTTATTTTGTTGATGTTTGTGTTACTAATATAGATGTGTAGTATACATTTGGTGATTTGGTGTTTTTGTTACTAATAAAGTGGGTTAATACACATTTGATGATTTGGTGTTGTGTTACTAATATAATGGGTTAATACACATTTGATTGATTTATACATGCATTTACGGTGTATTGCTAATAGTTGATAATTATTATATGTATGAGTGTATATATTGTGATTAGTTTATTTAATGTTTTGGAGTTAACCTTAAGTGTTGTCAAATGTATTTGATGTTTAATGGCTAAGTGTGCTACTATTTTAGTTATCCCATATTTATGTTGATTGATTGTAATGATTTAGTAGGTGTAGTGTTTCATACTTGTATTAGTTGCATGGATACTAGAGTTGTTATACGCTAACAAGTATTTGGATGTAGGAACATAACATGAAACAGAACTACGTGGGCTTGATCCCCCAAAATAGGTACGTAGGCAACTTTTCCCTATGCAATAGCTATCGAGCCTATGGTCGTAGTTTATAGGATAAGGAAAAGTCAAAATATAGTTGATACCCTTTCTCCTTTTATTTTATATATATCTGTACAATTGTGGAGTTGCGGGTAGGAATAGGAGGCAATGGAAATGCAGATATAGGTTATATCGTAGATAGTTGATTTGATACATTCTTTTATACCATTGTTATATTGATTACGACTTAACGATAATTGACGTATTAAAATGAGTATTGATGAAATGATATTGAATAACAACCGTATTATTGAGTTAATGCACATTTATATTGGTGTTTGATTCTGCTATGAGATTTCCCTTTTACTTTCGTAATTTTGAAATATTAAATTATAAAATAAACGATCTAATGTTTTTAGTATCAAAAATTAGTTTCAAGCATATTTTATAGCGTTTGTAATTGATTTCAGACATTAAAAATGGTGGGTTATCACAAAACATCTTGACCGGGAATATTTAACGTATAATGTCATTTTATTTTGTGATTAATTACTCATGATTACAAATATTTGCAACTACCATTACATAACATTTTATTTAGGAATTTTCTTATTATATACTTTGAATTAATTATGTCATGATATAACAGTATATAAAAGAGAACAAGCACCGTTACTGCTAACAAGATTAACTACAATGTTGTATATTTAACAAATTACACAGTTGCCCCTAGGTATACTACTAACTCTTTAAATCTCCCACTTTCACTTTAGGTCGATCCCATAGATAACGGATCAACTGTAGTGTATTACTATCTATTCTATCAACCAACATCTCACCATTATTGATAAATTGCCTTTATCATGTGGAACTTTCAAAGTATGTGTCTAGACATCTTGTGATCCCTAGTTTCTTTTATCATATGTATCATAACATTGTTTTCATAGAACAAATTTGTAGGATTCTCAACATTTGGAATCACCCTTAGCTTAGTTATAAATTTATGCATTTATATTTATACTAATTTTATTACGGTGCAATTCAAGGTGATGTACTTAGTCTTTCGATTAAATCAATAACCCCTTTTGTTTGGAACATTTCTACTTCTTAACTAAGTTTGACTATGAATTTAGGTTTGTGATGACCCACAAATCCGTACCCTTTTAATCGACAATAAACCACACATGTCTGATCCAAAAAGCATAGAATGACGGATAGTCATGAGAAAGAAGAGAGAGGGTGAGAAGAAAGAAATAAGAGAGAAGAGGAGAAGAGAAGAAGAAGAGAGAAACAGAACCAAAGCAATACAGAATCTCACATTGCATCGGAATAACATATAATATAGATGAATAATCTTTACAAAAGAGAAACTGTAATATACATACATCAATCAGAGTACATGAATAGATAATTATCAACTTAGACAGTTACAACAACCTGTCCTCACAAATGTTGATAATTTACAACAACAATGTAGTGAAAAATAAACAGATACGTGTATACGACATGAAGATCTCCAGCTCGTCTGCTGAAGCTCCAAAAGCACAAAATCTAAACTTGTAAATATACTCGGTCTGACCCGAGCATTGAAAGGGAGTACGCTCGGATCAGTCTGGTAAACCAGCATGAGAAAAACACATCTCAACTGAATTTTAAAGTTTTAAGATTAGCAAACTTTCTTTATCAAAACAACGGGTATCTCGTAAGACCTCGCCTGCACATAAACACGGATGGGTTTTTCCCTTACGATAACCAAATCATTTCATATCAAACTCTGTTATATTATAATAATGTCTATTATACAAATAAAAATTAATCATAGCTAAAATTGTTACATTATTAAATTCCAGCATAATAGGTTTACAAACAAAATGGCAGGCATGTAGTGGATATTGGATTCCATACAAATGACTAGGTAAGGGACTACGTACAATACAACTCTAGAGGGATGCACCTAGGGAGCAGATATTGCCCGCTTAAACCAACACTAGACCGGCCAACCCCTTCCTAGATAGTACAGAATATGTCATCACCCCGGTCGTTACCGACCTTCAACAGGTACCTGAGTGATACATTCACCACATACTTAGACATGTGAAGAGTAAATCTAGAAGGATGATGACATCTCCTAATGGGGGCGACCCACTTAGCCTTGCTGCTTCTACCCTATTTTAGTCATTTCCAGGGGTGTGAGGCCAAAAGAGGTATCAAACACCTTTCATACATCACATGTCACATCATCTTTGAATGCCACATTGCCATATCCGTTGACTACTAATTGCCTTCCACAAAAATACAATCCTTGAGCTCGTACGTCTCAAGGAGGGTGTTAAGCTAAGAGAAGTTTCCTTCTCCACCACCACAGATGTATATTTGTAAAAACCCATGTAAGTAATCTCAGAAAATGCACTATCAGACATCCATCCATACAAGTTGTCTAGGAACAGGACAAACCGAAGGTACTTTCCTACCACATCCTATCAGGAAATTCCTAGGATTAGTAGCGAATAGTCCTTGCATTGGATATTTCATAACAAAGAGACTACTGCTACTATATGTATATTAGGATTTTAACCCCAAATGATCAACAAGCAGTCCTTCACTATGAAAATCCTTAATATCAATATCGTCAACAAATCTGCACAATCGTCGCAAATAGGTTGGTCCGAAGTGGTTTTCGGATAAACCGATCCCGGTCTCTTCGCACCAACAACGCAAAAACATTACTCAACCTCATACAGTAACCAAGTCTCGTAGACTTATCACGTTTCTAACTTTCAACTTGCTATCCTTCGTCCAAGAAGGAAGCTCGGTGGATTAGAGTAATCACTCCGCACTACTCGAATCAACATCCTTTATACCAAACGATAATCAAGCCTACATAGATGGCTACGTACTAAGTGTACGACTAAATAGTTTCCACATCAAGTCGAGAAACTAAAATGGCCAAAGAATATAATTTAGCACTTAAACAGTCACTAGGCCTTATTTATTAATCTTTTATTTATTAAATCACTTTTCCAAATTTATTACTTCAAATTATCTTTAAAAAGATATATTCTCAAAACCATTTCAATATTTGGAAAACATTTCATAAAATTATTTTAATAATAAGTGAATTCACAACTTATTGTATTTTCAAACAATTTAAAGTCCATTTTGAATATCACTTTCCGAAACATTCTTTTTAAGGATTTTTCACTTTAAAAACATAAATATATTTCCTTTTATAAAAATCCATATTTAGCTTATCAAATTAAATTGATTTCACATTTATAAAATAGTGTTTATAATTCACATTTCTATTTTATAAAAACTTCCATTTATAAAATTCCTTTATTAACCAATTTCTCGTTTATCTCGTTTATATATCAAAATTCCATTATGAGCTTATTTACTTATAAATTTCTTTATTTACACATTCATTCTTTTGTAATCTCATTATTTATAAAGTCCATTAAAGATTCATTTCTAAATTTCAATTCTAAATCCATTTACAAATTTGATTATAAATCCAGTTCTAATATTTGTAAAACACTGTTTATAAAAATCCATTTCATTAAAACTCTTTATTAATAGCATTCCTTTATAAACTTTCATTTTAACACTTATAAAACTCGTTTATAATTCCATTACTTTTATTTATAAAATATCAATTTCATAAAACTTATATATAAACCATTTATAATAAGTTCAAAATTCTTAATTTAACTTATTTTATAAAATAGTTAACTTCATATTTCAAAAATCATATTTAAGTATATTTCACCAAGCCCTAATTTTTATAACATAAAAATTATAACTTTTTATTCATTTAAAATAAATTCATTTCCTTAACAATTCAAAAATTATCAAAACATATATATTTTCAAAACCACTTTGAAATCCTTTTTAAATTGAAATTATCATTTTAATATTTAAAAATTTCTAAAAATATGGTCCAATGCTGCAAAAGTACTAAATAAGGGGATTCACATCAATAATAGCAAACATGGCATCCATCACATCAAACATCACATAATACAACATATATAACAATATACGTAAATAAAAATCAACAATGGTGAGGAATCCAGTTGGATCCGTCCAACTTGTAACCTGCAACAAATATACAAATGAGAAAATATGTACAATGTCTACTTCGAGGCAGACACGCGTACAAAGGTTCATCCGCTCATACACGGGAACATATAGGGTCTTATCTGCTCCATTAGGCAGGAATATATCCAACTACTAATAATATAGCATAACATCTAAACAATCATCAAACAACATATAATAAATTTATTCCCACTTATATAAAAATATAAGCGGGCCAAAGAGAGTGAGTTTTACTCACTTTGTTTGCAGTTGTCGTTGCAGCGTTTTATTTTGATTAAAATTAAACCAACGTTTAATTTTGACCAAAATTCTTGTGAGCTCCAAATCAGTCCAATCCAACTCTAAAATGTAGTATTAGTTGATACAATTCCAACGCCACTTGTTTCGTTCGTTTTGGACCTCGTATGAAGAAGTTATGTATTTTTAAACATTCGAATTTTAAAATAAAATTAACAATGTCATTAACTTAATTTAATTAAATAAATTAACCTAATTAATTCATCTTTATCATTTCGAATATACAGAATAGCCGAACCCATAGTCGTGTTCCTTTCCTCGACCATTGCTCCTCCATCGTGATGCTAGAACCCGATCGAAGGCCACTACACGAAAGCTTGTACTCCACCTCCCCTCCACCTCGGTCCTTGTCAGCTCCGGCCACCCCCATAATGTGTGATTTGCTCACGAACGCCAGCCATTTATGGCTCTGCTGTGCCTCGATCGTCGTGCCATATCAAATCACAACCGCCTCTAAAGCTCGAAGAGATCTTCATTTTTTGTGTAGAAGTTGAGATGTATTAGTCGATGGATTTGGAGATATTAGAGGAGAAAGATCAAAAGATTCTAGCCATTGAATTCAAAGTGGCGGCTGCGTTATGTTTTCTTAGGGTTAGGCTTTGAGTTTTGAGGGGTAGAGGTCCTTATATAGGCAAGTTCAAAACACTATTCACCGGAATATTTTCCGGACTCCAAACGAAGCGTGCCGCCTGGCGTTCATAATGTTTTACCTCTATTCCGAACACAATGGAATATATATCGGGAGTTAATTCCATCGTATTTGGAATATAGGTTTTCGAAATCGAATTATTTTAATTAAATTTACTTAAATAAATTTCTATGCATTTCACGCACGACCAAACCGTAAGTCCGATCGCCATGAAATTTTGAATCCTATAATAATATGCTATTCCGGATCCAATGAAGCTGGTTTTGTCGAAATCCGAAACAGTGTTAAAAATGACTATTTTTACATGTTAATTAAAATATGAAATTTCCAATTTCTATTTAATCACTTTTAAATCAAAATTAAAAGTTTACTAACTTCATTCTAATTCAAATAGAATTTAAATCAACTTTATAAATCATTTTCGATCACATTAAATTCAAAATCCAATTATTTCTGCAATTTCAAATATTAAATTAAACAATTTAATTATCAAATAAATCATTATATTTGAAATATAAGTTATTTAACTTATAAAATTTACTTTTGAATATTTAAAATCAAATAAATATTCCAATTTCAAATGACTGAAATACTAGGTCGTTACAAGGATTGACATGGTATATTCTATATCACTTATATTTCACTTATTAAGTACGAGTCTAAATACTCCTTCATAAGGAGTTCGTTATTTCCATAAGCTACTCTCTAGTTTTTGTAAATTCTCGAGAATACTCTTAACTATCATTTATCGATCTCATTTCGGATTTCATACTAGCTAAATGTAACAATTACATAGGCAAATAGCAATATAGTAGACACTATAGCATATATGATAATTCATATTGCCGATGCATAAGGAATCCATCTCAATTGCTCCATGTTAAACATATTTTAATATGGTGTTTGCATATGTCATGTAGGACAATCCCAACATCCTTTGTTATTGTTTTAGAAGTATTTTTGTATCTCTTAATGTTCTTTCTTACAGACATATGCTTCCTATGCATTTTGACTGATGAGTCAACTATTGATTTCTCTATCAAAATATTTTCTCAGTTCTAATTCTTGCCGAACGATACTGTTGTATAATTCTTGAATCTTATCCAACACCTACAAAATTAGCTATCGCTCTGACTGACGTCGTGACATTTTGATTATCATGTGAAAATAGTCATTTATAAGTCATCATCTGGAATTTCTGTTTCAATAGAAACGTATTAAAGTACAAAGTCATATTGGGCAATAATTTTGCGAGTAGAATCCAAATTAACTCAAGCACATTGACCAACGAATCTGCCATCATAATTTCAATGATTAAAATTTAAAAGGTTATTCTTATTAATGTTGCTTACTATACTCCAACTCCATTGGTCTTCCTTTTGAAGATACATCGACGGTCAATTGATCATATCCCTTTGGGTATAAATATCAAAATCATATTTTGATAATGTATTTGGATTCTATTTCACATTTAAGCATCATGCCATATGTTAGAGTCTATACTCTTTACAGTTTATTAGCAACTGAGGAAATTGTTACTACTAACAATTTCTTTTCTCGATATTGATATGAAATTCATAGTTTCTCTTTAATATGCGAGAATTCATATTAGACATTATAGATTTGTGTCCATTTTTGGGTAGGTTAATTTCTTATCATCTTATATAATCAGTTTCCAAGTTAGAGTGATTGGATCATATACAATACTCATACAAAACTGATTCAATTTTGAGTTTACGAAGCTTATGTTCATAACATAAATTAGACAACCACACATCTTAAAGTACTTAAGATCAGGGTTTCTTATCAATTTATATCTTATATGAATAAGATCTCGTAAACTATATTTTTCAGTCGAAATTAAATTTAATATATGTATTTGCTCTTAAGTACATATCGTTATAGGAAGAGGTTAACACAACTTCACTTGTCATTAATCGTAATTTGACCAAGAAGTCTGATTACTCCTTATCAATACATCGTTATGTATCATAGGGAGGAGTGACTTTGAGATTTAATTTTATTTGTTTTTAGGTACTTTTTGGAACTCTTTACTTATTAGACCAAATCAACTTGCATTATTTCCTTTGCATGTTATGTTTTCTATTTACGTTTCAAATTCTATGAATTTATCATAGATATACTGCTTGTGTATCAAATACACATATTCATGTTTGTGACAATACATTGATGAATTTAATGAAGTAAGTGGATATTACCTTAATTTTTGCAATGGCCTATCATTTTGGTACATATCATTTTACGGTGGCCTAAGTATAATGCACATACCTTGAGTTTTCTCAACAAATACATGCATGTATCTTACCTCGTCTAGGCGGTATATTAATAATACTACAAATAACATCCCTAACTTGAGTTTACTGGACAACAAGTGAGTATGCAAGTAATCTGTCCATATATAGATGATTGAGGATAATTTTATATATTTGAGATTCATAATTGTTAATATATACATTGGAGTGATATCAATTTAAGGAATAATATATTTCATGTAATATGACCTCGCGATTCAAGTGTTGGACGCACTTGAAATCATGGTACACATACTTTACGTTTGTACTTATTCTAAAAATATGTTTGGGGTTATTTCAATGTTCTACCCAATTTTTAATATTCATATATATAATTATATAAGTTTAATTTATTGATAACTATTATTATTTAATTAAATCATATAATATTTATGTGTAAACTATTAACTAAATGATATTTAATTAACTTTAATGTTATTAATTAAATCATATTTAATTAATTTTAATTCTTATTAATTAAATCATATTTGACTAGTTTAATTATTAATCTAATTAACCATTTTAATTAAATTTTATTTAAAATTTTAGAAAAATTTATTTTATTCATCATAAATTATTTAAGATAAATATATAACTATTATCATTTTTATTTATAATATATCATTATATATTTTAATCAATTAACATTTAGTTAGTTGTTTATCAAATAAATCATTTATTTAATTAAATTTTTTAATAAATTTTGAAAGTTTATTTAATTTATCTTAAAAAAATTTAAGATATATATTAAACTATAATCGTTACAGTTGCATGTGTGTGTATATTAATATATATATATATATATATTAACAAATTAACATTTAATTAAGTATTTATTTAATTATTCATATTAATTGATTATTTATAAAAAAATTCAAAACTTATTAAATTTCTCAAAATAGTTTTGAATTTTTTTAAATTTATTTATGACTTTTATAAAATTTTCTTTTATATTCTCATCTTAACATTTAAATTTGAAATATATTTTAAATTTTCAAATCTTAATTTGAAAATTAGGCCAAATCCCCAAACACTCTAGGCCTTGTATTTGGAGCTAACCTTTTGGACTTAATCTACCCATTGGGCTAGGCCAGTAGTTAGGAAGGGGAGAATACATGATTATTCAACCCTCAAACCTAGACACCACTATTCTAAGATACACATACGATATAAAAGTCTATTAGTTGGTTCTAAATACCGACTAATTAGACCACATAGACTATTCGAGCTTTGATTCCATTGAAGGAATATGGTCCACTTAGCAGTGGGTGAAATGTGTAAATTTTAAAAAAAATCCCTAATTGAATCTCAAGGGCCTATGAAGTTTAATATTTAACACTAGATCTAAACTAGTTGTTTTAGTAAAATATTACAATATTTTAAATGTTTTTCATTATTTAATTAATCTAATTAATTAAATATATTTAACATAACTATACAATCAACAGAGGTATAGGAAGGAGTGGTCAACCATAGATCCAAGAATAAATTGAATTAAATTCAATCAAATGAAAGGAAGGTTTGGTTTCATTTAGAGAAGGAAACCTTTTCGTTTCTCTTTTCAAAAACTTTCCCTTTTATTTTTAGATTCAACTATTATACTATACCCTTCATTGTGTAGCCAACCAAATAATGATTTATATATGAACTACTACATCTAACATGTGTACACACAATAATTAATAACACATATATAGTATAGCATAAAAATATGATAAACAGTGACACTATCAACGTATAAATGCATAGATATTGGTATTTATATCTACCATGTGTATATTCTCCATATACATACATATACATATACATATACATATACATATATATATTGATTGCCTTCATTTAATTATTTAGTGAATATACATATATAGAAAAAATGTTCCCAAAAAAACATATCTTAATAACATAAAGGTTCAATTGGCAATATCCAACATTGATAGATTGAATTAAAGTTATAAAATAAAATTATAGATTAAAATCTTAGATTGATTTGTAGAATATATTTAAATTCAGATCTAGATTAAGGTAACTAATATAAAATATCTCTTATTGTTAATATTTTAATATATATGTATGCGCACGTGCACGTGCGCGCGCGCGCGCACACACACACACACATATATATATGTATGTATGTATGTATGCATATGTAATATTAAGATTCAAATAATTTAATTGACTTAAAAATACACATAAAAGTTATGTTGGATTGTTATAATCTAATGACAAGTATATACATAAAAGGAAAAAAACACATACACAAAAACACATACATATATATATTTAAAGAACCTTCTATAAAAAAACTCTTTTTTAACTTTAAAATGACCAGAAGTATGAAGTCAAAATATATATGTCAACTTGAATAAGAAATCAGTGAATTTAATGTTTCTAAATGATCAAAATTAAAAACTAAATAACTAAATTATAGAAAAAATTTGTTATGTTTAGAAAGCTATTACATGTTTACTAAAATTTCATGGAATAAAGCATAATTTTGAACATATATGCATTTTGATTTTAATTTATCAAAATAATTAAACCAAAACAATCAATCGATTATTTAAAATATAACAATAAATCAAAATCGTGATGATGCAATAAAACATATATAAAGTTATGATGAAAATGGTACAAAAATAAACAAATATAAATAGGAATTGTACCTTATAGATCTAGCCAATTGGTGATACATTAATCTGCAAATCCTCCTTAGGTTCCTAGAATCGACATCTAAGCTTTGCTAGAATTGGAAGAGTCACTTTATTTTTTTTTATTTGAAGTGACCTTGGATAAAAATATGAAAAAAATCTACCTTAAGAGATGGAGGAGGTGGCAATGGATGAAAGAAGAAAGAGGAAACGAAAATTGAATGAAAGGATGAAAGAGAGAAACTTGTTTTAAGGAAAGACTGGAAACTGTTACACCCAAAAAAAAATTAAACCTATCACAGGTTAAGAAAGGGCTATCATGAGTTGGTACAAAGAAAGCCATCGCAAGTTAAGGTAAAGGGACGTTGTCGTAAGTTAAGGCCAAGCGGTGCTATCCCAAGATGATATAAAGAAAAGCCATTGTAAGATAAGGAAAAAGCTAGTTGTTGCAAGTTGAGAATATAGTAGCTATCGCAAGCTGAAGGCAAAGGAGCTATCATAAGTTGAAGATGAAGTAGCTATCGTAAATTGATAATGAAGGAACCGTCACAAGTTGATGTTAAAGCAGCTATCGTAAGTTGATAATGAAGGAGCTATCGCAAGATAAAAGCAATGTTGTTGTCACGTGTAGGTTACAAAGATGTTACTGTAAGATGATACAAGAGGAAATTTTTGTATGATGGTGAAAGTTATCGCATGTTGATGCCAAAGTAGGTTATCGCATGTCGATGAAAGTTGTCGCATGTTGATACCAAAGAAGGGCTATCACATGTTGATGATTGGAAAAGCCATCGCATATTGATGGTTGAAGAAAGCTATCACACGTTGGTTATCAGAAGAGCTATTATAAGTTGAAGCCACCACACGTTGACAATCATAACTATCACATGTTAAAAACTCACATAATATTGACACCCTAGCTAGCCATATGGCAATCCCTAATTGGGCTAGCCATGCCACATCATCGTGAAGCAAGATGAGGGCTATGCCACATGTCATCCCTAGCATGTTTCATGTTAGCAAATCATGACTATCCACTTCCCACAAGTGACATGGGTCATGGATCCGAGGGTCCAAGTTTATATAAATAGGCATGTACCCTCTACTAGAAAAGGGACGAATTTTCAATTGTACATTTTCCTCGTTTTTCACTTTTGCTTATACATAACAAAAAGATTTGAATTGGAATTCTAATGGCCATTAAGTCAAACTGAATTTGTGACTTTGTGATCAAGGACTTAAACAAATTCCTATTTGCATAAATGCATCTATATTGACTTATGACTCGTGTACTTAACTTAGGACTTGCATATTGGACTAAAGGACTTGATTCGGGACTTGCATACTTGACCAAGGGACTTGCCATACTTGATTCTCTTTGACCAAAGCACATAAATTAAAACCAAATTTGGAACTAGCATTTAGGTGGTGCTTTCATTGTGAGTCAAAATCAGGGACCATAGAACAAAATCCATCTTATCTAAAACTTGCCGTAATGGCTAAATCTCAACAAGGATCCTTAGAACCTCACTTGAACCCATCAACCTATCGACTGAATGCTCACAATATAGTGAGGAACAAGAGCTAAACCTAAGGAACTCGGCCCTAAAGAATTTTGAGGAAAAGATGAAAGTTACTCGATGTAGTCTGAGTAAATGGAGTTTGAGTCCTTTCCACATAGGAAAAAAACCAATCTTTGCCTTAGTAAATGAACTGAACAAGGAAGGGTTGTGACGACTGCCTTATACCACCACCCCAATAATAACTAAATAGTGCACTATAGCCATGCCTGGTCGATATAGAACAATCATCAAGGTTAAAAACGAAACAATCACATCATATAACCTATCATATATCTCACAGCGTATGGATAAAATATAATATCGCGAATATAGCAAAAGAGACAGTAATAACAATGTGAACTAATAATCAGAGTATGGAATCCACAGAGTTATACATCAATAATCATAGGGTATACGACAGGATCAACTCAATAAACTATCTCAATAAATAGAAATAGGCAAGTATTGTCACGGGCCCCATAGTGTTGCTCAGTGGAAAAGTGTAGAAATATATATATATATATATATATGAATATAATACGAGATAGCTCCATCCAACTCGTCCTCTGAACAACTACTACGTCACCTAGACCTGTTATCTAGTCTACTCATTTAAGAATACCCAAGATAATAAAAAGCAAAGCATAAAACCTTAGATCAGACAACAATCTGTTGTCAGTGGTAAATGAATCTCAAATACTGTACAGGTAAATATGGTAACGAACAAGAGTACACAAACCATACCCGACTTGTCCCTATAACTAATGAATTAGCACATAACACTATAATATGCTACTTTATAGTATCGTAAAGGTACTGTACAACATAGAATGATGGACGTCCAGAAATCCCTATCTCCAGCACCCACTCCAATGATATCCTCGAGTGATAGCCTACTAAAGAAAGCAACTAAAGAAACTATAACATCCATCAAGCAATACCCACTATCACCCATCCCTGTGCCTCGAATATATGATAACTCATTTGGCCTCCTTATTGCCAGGGACTAATGGAAATCCCGGTTTTCGTCGTACTCTCGTATCACGCAGCCCAAAGCTCGATACGTGTCTCGTTACCCTAAATTAATGTTATTTAAAATTTATAAAAGGAGTTATAAATTTGATTAATTTTCTTTCAGGATAATTAATGTTATTTTAAATTTATAAAAAGATTATAAATTTGATTAATTATCTTTTGGGATAATTAATGTTGTTTTAAATTTATAAAAGGATTACAAATTTGATTAATTTTCTTTCGAGATAATTAATGTTGTTTTAAATTTATAAAAAGGTTAGAAAAATTGATTAATAATCTTTTGGGATAATAGATATTATTTTAAATTTATAAAAAAAACTATATATTTGATTAATTTTCTTCGGGATAATTGATATTGTTTTAGATTTATAAAAAGACTATAAATTTATAAAAGAGTTATATCAATTATTTTTTGGGATGATTAACATTGTTTTAAATTTATAAAAGTATTATAAATTGATTTATTATCTTTTGAGATAATAAATGTTGTTTTTAAAAGTTATAATTGATAATTTACAAAAAAGAAAAACTTAAAAAAATGTTTAAAAACAAAGCTAAGTGTAAATTGTTTTGAGTTTATAATAAACGATGTTTTGATGGCATTTGTTTTGACCCTTCTTTTAAAATGAGAAATCAAATTTTCTCTTTAAAAAGAATATTTCAAAGAGTGTTTGTTTTTAAAGTGTTTTTACAAATATTTGTAATGTGATAATCAAGCATAAGTGTGAGTCAAATGTTTTAAGAGAATAACTTTCATATACGACCATGGTATTCTCGATAGTTGATTTATTAACTATTAATTCTGCTATCTTCTTTGAGTTTCATCAATTTAAGATGATTTGTTGTTCACTTGAGCGTTGATATACTTTGCCGGAAATAACTAAAACAAAAGTGCGAGTAGGGGCCAAGCTATATGGGGTTGCTCCCATTAGAGTATTTTCATATATACTTTAGATTTGGTTTTAGTGGTACGCCAACGGAGATGTGAAATACTCGGATTATCAGTAAGGTTGGCGGGGTCCGACTTGGAGGTTTTCGAGGGAGTCACAAAGTATATGACTCCCTCAAAAATATATTTAGAGGTATACTTTCGGTCAGGAGGCGCACCCTCCTGGTCATTGTTGGTAAAAAATTTCTTTTCCTTATTTGATTCAAATCTTTGAATCGTTTTCTTAATTGTATCGAGAAGTGCTTGGAGCTCTTCTGATGTTTAATTATTTGTTTCCATTCTTTCAAGCTTGATTTTGTTCCAACTTGTTTCCATTCTTTCAAGCTTGATTTTGTTCCAACTTGTTTCCATTCTTTTATCTATGGATGTTGTTCTTGTGAGGTAAAAATCCATTCCGTGTCTAGTGGCGCGGTCTCACGGAATTATTATATATTCACCATATTACTTGAGTTTTCTTACACCGATTTTCCAAACTGATCCGGATGTTATTTTATTATAATGCTCAGGCCAGATAGAGTATTTTTCTAGGTTGTTGTTGGTGAAACATAGAGCTCACGGAGTAGAGTTGGATGTTCACCTGCAGTAGTATATTTATTTTCCGTGGTATTAATTTGTATAGCCATCAACTATTGCAAAATCAGGAAGTTATAACTGTCCAGGCTGATGAGATTTGTTTTTAACTCTGATATACTATGTATTCTTGAGTGTGTAATATCCCGGAAATTTTAACAATATCAATTTAATAATCTGTTGAATAATTAAATTGATATGGATAATCTTTGATAATAAGATTTGAATTTAATTTAATAATCTGATTAAATTAGTATTTAATTGATGATTTTATCTTTTAAAAGTTAATAAGTATAATGTATTATTTTTAATATGTATGAATTTTAATGCTAAAAGGAATTGTTATTTTATTGAATAAATAGTTATATATGTATATATATATAACTTAACTTTTAAATTGAATCTTAGGATTTAATTTTTATTTAAATTTGAATTTAAGTTTTGAAATTCAAAAGAATATATATATTTAAATTGTTTTGGATTTTAAAATACTTGTATAAACTTTTATTTATAAATTTAGGAAGTATTTATTTAATAGTAATAAATATAAAAGTTTTATATTATCACTTAAAAATGAATTAAATATTTTATATAATTTTATTAGATATAAATGGGTTTTTATTTTATTTTCTTTAAAAGGTTTCATTTATGTATAATATAGAAAAGCATTTATAATTAGGAAATGTATTAATTAATTAGGAAAATTCATTTTAAAGGTTTTTAAATAATTTTAAAAACAAATAAAATTAAATAATGACAAGTGTTAAATTTCTAGACATGTTAAATACATGTGTTAACAAGATAAATGAGGGTAGAGACAAGTGTCATCCTTTAATTTTATTTTCTTTAAATTTTAATAAAATCTAAACTAACTTATATAAACTCTCACCTTCTTCCTTCATTTCTTTTCTTATCTTTTCATTTTTTTTTCAAAGACAACCAAACCAGAAAAACTTTCAAACCGAAATCATCTCACAAACAAAACTGAAATGATCTTCTCAAACCAAATCTGAAAACATCTGCTCTAATAAATTCAACTCTAAAATCAGTTATCCCCAAAACTGAAATTCAGCTCTCAAACCAAAAACCAAAACTCTGTAAATTCATTTCTTTAACCAGAATCAACTTGAAACACTCCTCAAAAACAACCTGGAACCAATTTCCAGTTCAAAAACTCTGTAGCCATTTCAGAACCAATCTGCAATGATCTTTCTAGCCTGTAATCATTTTCAAGAGTGCATGCAAGTAAATCAAGCAAAGTTTTCAAAGATTTCAAATCAACAAGCAAGAACCAGCAGCAAATCTAGGTTCAAGCAAGCAACCAGTAATCAGAGTCTTAAAAAAATCATCTCTGCAAATTCAAAGCTTTTCAGTTTTAAAGAAATGAAAACAAGTTTAGTTTCAAAGTTCCAGTTTTCAAGCCCTGTTCGAAACTGCTTTAAACTTCTCTGCCTCTTTGAATAGGTGAGTAAACATCCTTTTCAAAAGTTAAAATGAATTTAAATTTGCTTTCGAATGATTTCTGAATGAAGTACCTTTGCATGTTTATTTATATGTATGTACTCTGTATATATATGTGAGAATTGAAGTGTGCATGTCTGATTAAATAGTTAATATGCTCTGTTCATCTTTAAATATGTGAGCAAACTTTTAGACCTTGAATCCATTTTCATTCTTGATTTATGTGATGAAATCTGGGATTAAAATAGTATGTCATGTTTAGATGTATGTTTGATGCGAATGCATGTTTGTAAATAGGAAATGTCTGTGTACATAGGAGTTATGTATGTATATTTTCCTCTGTTGAATGACAGGTTCCAAAATTCATAAAACAAATTCATATCTTTTTATTTATACAAATGCAAGCTATGAATACTATAGGAAAAATGATTGAAACGATATAATATCACTGTAAAATTAATTTCATGTTTTAATATTGTGTATATATTTCAAAATTGAAGAATAACAGAAGAAATCATTTATAAGTGGAAAATCAATGCTCAAGTTTTCGAGTTTGGATTCCATAATTAAGTTCGAATTAGAAAAGATGATTTTAGAAAGTTATTTCAGGATTTTTCAATTAGTAAATTATGAGAAATCGTGAGTTGACCAGATTTGGTATTATCGTTGATCACCATCGATTGGCGAAGAGATATCGGTTGTAGTTGATGTCAAGGGTAGCTCGGAGGATGTTGGTTATGGGAAAAATAGTAATGGCATTTTTCCATCATCGTAGTGGCGATACATCGTCGAACTAGGGTTCGACTGTTAGTTTTAAAGGTGGGTTTGTCAAGGCAAGTTCGTCGTCATCAGAGAATCGAGTTGAACGGAACCTAAGGGAATCGAAGCTTCGTGTCGAGACACAGCTCTGATATGGTCGGCGGGATTTCTGGTGATCAGAATCGACAGTGCGAGGTGATTTTGGTCGATGGTGTGGGTTTTTGGGAAGGATCGATTTGCTCGTTTTCGTTTCTCAGGCAAGTATGTGGTGCTGGGTGGTCTGGGTTGTCGACAAGATCATCGGCGACTTGTTGAAAGTCTCGGCGAGGGTCGGAGGCGATCAGGTCGGAGGTGCACGTGCACGTGCACGTTTGGGATTTCTGGGATTTGAGGGCTTTGGGAAAGAAGGGAGTAACTCGGGGAAAGTCTCGTGTTATTTGCAGTTCGACTCGAAGCAGTGATGTTCGTGAGTTTGCCTCGCGAATGACTCGGGGTTTCAGTGGGGTTTACTCGGGTTGTTTTACTTAAGTTACAGGTTTTGAGATTTTAAAGCAAAAATCATATCTAGGTTTTAAAATTTAAGGCATAAACAAGTTTTTAAGTATTAAAACAAGTTTTAAATAAATAATTGTTTAATTGGATTAAACATGTTTGAAATGTTTTGTATCAAAGATTTTAAGTATATTAAAATTAAATGTTTGAATTACTTTGTAAATTATATTTCAAAAACTGATTTCTAAATTGGTTTTAATAAAGTAAATAATTTGAGTAAGTATTTAAATTAAATACAAGTATTCTTAATTAATTAAGTTGGGATTAATTAAGAATAGTTAATTTATAAAATAAATTAAAGCTTAATTACTTATTTGTAATTAAGAATAATTACTTAATGATGTAATTAGTGGAAATGAATGTAATGAGGAAATGAATTAATTAAAGATTAAGTAATGACTAATTGAGTAATTAATTAATGTAATTAATTTTAGGATAATTAATTAGTCTAATTAGTTAAAGATAATCACTATGATTAATTAAGTGTAATTACTTAGTAAAGTAATTAATGGATAATTATTGAATTAATTATGGAAGTAATTAAATGGATGTGATTAAGAGTTAATCACTTGATGTTATTAATTAGAGGATTAATTAATATAATTGATTTGAAATTAATTGATTAAAGAGTAATTAATTAATTAAAGGATTAAGGTTAATTAATAATGTGATTAATTACTAGTTAAGGTAATTAATTAAAAGAGAGTAATATATTAAGGAGGTAATTAAGGATCATTAATTAATAAATGATGTAATTAAGAGTTGATTAATTAGTCTTAATTAATCAATAATAAGTGATTAAAGAATAATTATTTAATATAATTAAATAAGAAGTAATTAATTAAGATAAGTAATTACAAATTGTTAATTACTGTTTATGGTTAATTAAGATTAATTAATGAAGTGGTTGATTAAAATTAATTATTTAATTAATTAAAAGGTTATTTAATTAATAAGGATTATTTAATTAATGATTTAATCAAGTTTGATTAATAAAAGTAATTAATTTAAGTATGATTAATTAATTGTAATTAATTGAGGATTAATATAATTAATTATAGTTAATTAATTAATGAAGGTTCATTAATTTTTGTAAATTAATGATAGTAATTAAAGGTTAATTACTGTATATGGTTAAGGATAATTACTTGAATGTAATTAAAGATAATTAATCAAAGGAGATTAATTAAGGAAGATCATTAAGAGATGATTAATTAATTTGTAATTAATTAATGATAGAAAGCAGGATTTTGATAATCCAAGTAATTAAAGGATAATAATTAATTTAATTACAGGTTAATTAAATTGATATTGGGTTAATCAATTATGTTTAGAGGATTGATTAATATTGGATGATTGATATTGGGTGATTGGTTGATATTGGATGATTTGGATATCTCTGATATATGTGATAGGCTGCTTTGTGAAATGAATGTTGATGTGAATTATCTATTGTGATAATGTGATTTATCTATCTGTGATATCATCCTGAAAATAAGTTTAAATGTTTAAACCTTTAAACAACTTGGCCTTAAAAGATACGTTTTGGATTTCGATGAGACCGGGATCGGGTTTCCGTATACCGGAATTCCAGGTCTGGAGACCCGAATACCACATCGATCCAAATTAACGATAGGTCGTGAATCTCAAGTGAAGATGAAGATTCAGAGTGCAAGGGTTATTGTCGTTAACTCTGAGGGTGATTCCAAAACGAGTGTAACGAGATAATGCCTTCGGTTTCGTTCGAACCCGGAACGAACTTGTATGGATTGAATGCTTTCAGCACATCGTCAGGCGGACGATGAGCATTCTAAGTGATATGTTCTGATTAAAGGTAATCGTAACCTCAAGCCTCATCAACCGGGAATGGCTAAAACAGGGGAGGTGCAGCAAGGCTTCGTGGGTAGCACCCACTGAGAGCAAGATAGATCCCTGTCTAGAGGTCCCTTTTCTTTTATTCGGCTTAGTGTGTGGTTGGTCGCGCCAACTACGGGATTGTCTTGTTCGGAATTATCCAGTAAGGGATGGTTCCGGCCTTGTGTTGCAGGGGATTGGGAGTGATCCTCGGTACGGTGATCTAGGCCACGTACTGTGACGGGCGGTACCCCAGTAGCCCTGCCATTGTATGGAATCCAGACTCCAATAAGCGCCGTACGTATTAGTTGTGCCCAACTATGTTGGAATGTGAGATGTAAGCATTTCAGCTATTTCATATTTATTTGAAAACCCTAGACCCTAGTATAATACAATCGAATTTCCTATCAAATGTTTTGGTTAGCGTAAGGTAAAAACTTACCCATGTTTATGTGTGGGAAGTCTTACGTGATACCTTTTCTTTCAAAAGGTTTTGAAGTTAAGCAAGTTTAACCCGTTTACTCACACCAGACCCATGTCTGACCCAAGTTGTTTATTTCTGTTTTATAAACTCTTGGGTACTCAAATTTTTACGAGTAGCCAAGGGATTCAGGTTTAGCTTTGACGAATTGTGGAGGAGCAATGGAGCAGGAGGCTTCAGCGTTGTAGATATATATAGTAGTTCCGCTGTGTCTGTATCTCTGTAGTGTATTGAGTTGTAATGTCTAGACAGATGTTATAACTGTCTAGTAAGTGATGTATATGTTGTGTAACTCTGTAAAGTGTTGTATACTATGTAAATGTATATGTTATTAATATAATTTATTCGTTCCGCTGTGAGATCGTTGTTGTTGTTTCTTTCTTTCTTCTCTTCTTTTCTATTTTCTACCCTTTCTTTCTTCATAATGATGCGACTTTCTGGGCATAGGAAGTCGGGTCGTTACATATGGTATCAGAGCATAGGTTGAGCGAATGCCTAAGCTTTTGGTTAAGTGAATATCAGAACACTAGGTTGAGTGAATACCTAGGTTCGGAAGGATTGTTCATTAGAGATAGGATCTATAGCAACCTATTGAGTCTGAGTATATATATATACGAGAGCGCGTAATTGTTAGTTATATAAAAATGGTTTTATATTGTGTTAATTGATCGGTTGAGTGGTATATGGATTCTGGTCAATACGAGTAGCTAACGTTATTGATAGGGATCTCTAAACACTTGAACCAGGCCAACAGACACAATATTGTTTTAAAGAGGTAAATGAAATAATTTTACCCAGAAATAATTTCTATATAAAAAGTATCATTTTATATATATATATATATATTTCTACCTATTTGTTGGGTTACCTGTTCGGGTTTTCCAATATAAGTTATAAAGGTAGATAAGGTGGTAGTGTGAGTAACACGACTACCAATAGTTAGAATTTGAGTGTTGAGGTTGGAAGTATATCTGACGAGACTGTAGACCTAATACTGTCTCGAGTGAACTTTGTTGTGGTGTAAAGATTTCACAATCTCTGAAGGAAACCTGTTAAGGTTCGGAGTTTATTTTTGAAGTTTGGATCTGTCGGTTGGGCAGAAGCGAGTGATGGTATCTTGATACCTCAGGAAATAGTAGCTGTATGATGAGATACAGTGATGATGGATGTTCCTGAAGATGTTTTCTTTGGAACAAGATTAAGGAAGTGTGTATGCCTTGGTATTGTGGCTGAGTTCAGCACGGAGTTTTCTGCTTTGGTTTGGAGTCGGAGTTTCTCGAAGAGCTTTGGATAAGAGCATCAGTGTCAGCAGTGCAGCTCGGAGTGTTCTGTGATGGCAGGAAGTTTTCTGGCTGAGCAGTTTTTCTGAAGGTGAAGTTCAGAAGCAGTAAGAGTAAATCCATTTCTTCGATGGATTGGATAGTTAAGTATGAGCTGTTCGGATTGTGTAAAGAGGAACAGTTTTTCTTTGGAATTAGGATGAGTTGATCGCAAAAGTGACTTGCGATTGCTGAGTGTTCTCTTGGGTTATCAGATTTTTCTGGATGTCTTAAAGGAAGTCAGAAGTTTGTCCGCATTTGGAGATTGAGTTTTCTTATCGACTGGATTCCAGGAGTAATACCGGTGGTTCAACCTAGTTGAAGGATGTTTCCTAGAGATGGAGTTTGGTGAAGCAGCTCAGTATTTCTTGGAACTTCTGAGTTTTTCTTTATGGATTTGTTGAACTATTTTTCTGGGATATGTTGTCCAGTTTGTGCTTGTGTTCTTCATCAGCATTCTTATCAACTCCAGATCAGAGTGGTGTAGCGGAAGCAGTTTGGCGAGCTCATGTTTGTCTTTTCCAGATAGGAGAAGTTAGTTCGGTCTTCTGATGTTTGTGAGTAGAGTTGTGTTTTGTTTTGGGTAGATCTTGAGAGGATCATTTTGTTGAGTTGTTTTTGGTCCAGTTTGTTTCGAGAAGCATCAGCGAAGGTTGAGTTGATCAGGAAGGATTTGTAGGAAGCCGAGATCGTTTGAAGATTTTGTGAATAAGAGACGGAGGAAATTTGGAATTCGAAGTTGGAGACTTCGTTGTTGTGAAGTTTTTCTCTGATTAAAGGGAGCTATAAGATTGGGTAAGTCTCGGAAGTCAGCTCCGAGTTGTTTTGGATCTCTTCTGTGTTCTGATTTGGATAAGTATTTGGTCTTCAAGATTGAATTGCCAGTTGGGATAATTGGGATTCATTGTGTTTTACGTATCTCTGAGGGAGTACGTATTTGATCTATCTCTGGTTTTGGAATCAGCAGTTTAGGAGGTTTGGTTGTTGAGTCAGACTCGTCTGTAGTCTGATATCCTATTTAGTTCTGTAAATCTAAATGAGTAGGAGCTTTATAGCTTAGTAGTTTAGATTGTTTGTAGAGCGAGTATCCCGATATATATATATATACTTGGGGAAACTCGAGGAATTCTATCCAGAATTTTGTCTGGATAGTTAGAATTGTTTGATTGGATGATTTGGTTGCTATGGTTGCTAGCATATGGATGATAACATATGCTTGTGATTTAAAATTAAAATCTTTAATAAGATTATTAAATTACCTTTGTTTAAATTTCGGGGACGAAATTATTTTAAGGGGGGAGGAATGTAATATCCCGGAAATTTTAACAATATCAATTTAATAATCTGTTGAATAATTAAATTGATATGGATAATCTTTGATAATAAGATTTGAATTTAATTTAATAATCTGATTAAATTAGTATTTAATTGATGATTTTATCTTTTAAAAGTTAATAAGTATAATGTATTATTTTTAATATGTATGAATTTTAATGCTAAAAGGAATTGTTATTTTATTGAATAAATAGTTATATATGTATATATATATAACTTAACTTTTAAATTGAATCTTAGGATTTAATTTTTATTTAAATTTGAATTTAAGTTTTGAAATTCAAAAGAATATATATATTTAAATTGTTTTGGATTTTAAAATACTTGTATAAACTTTTATTTATAAATTTAGGAAGTATTTATTTAATAGTAATAAATATAAAAGTTTTATATTATCACTTAAAAATGAATTAAATATTTTATATAATTTTATTAGATATAAATGGGTTTTTATTTTATTTTCTTTAAAAGGTTTCATTTATGTATAATATAGAAAAGCATTTATAATTAGGAAATGTATTAATTAATTAGGAAAATTCATTTTAAAGGTTTTTAAATAATTTTAAAAACAAATAAAATTAAATAATGACAAGTGTTAAATTTCTAGACATGTTAAATACATGTGTTAACAAGATAAATGAGGGTAGAGACAAGTGTCATCCTTTAATTTTATTTTCTTTAAATTTTAATAAAATCTAAACTAACTTATATAAACTCTCACCTTCTTCCTTCATTTCTTTTCTTATCTTTTCATTTTTTTTTCAAAGACAACCAAACCAGAAAAACTTTCAAACCGAAATCATCTCACAAACAAAACTGAAATGATCTTCTCAAACCAAATCTGAAAACATCTGCTCTAATAAATTCAACTCTAAAATCAGTTATCCCCAAAACTGAAATTCAGCTCTCAAACCAAAAACCAAAACTCTGTAAATTCATTTCTTTAACCAGAATCAACTTGAAACACTCCTCAAAAACAACCTGGAACCAATTTCCAGTTCAAAAACTCTGTAGCCATTTCAGAACCAATCTGCAATGATCTTTCTAGCCTGTAATCATTTTCAAGAGTGCATGCAAGTAAATCAAGCAAAGTTTTCAAAGATTTCAAATCAACAAGCAAGAACCAGCAGCAAATCTAGGTTCAAGCAAGCAACCAGTAATCAGAGTCTTAAAAAAATCATCTCTGCAAATTCAAAGCTTTTCAGTTTTAAAGAAATGAAAACAAGTTTAGTTTCAAAGTTCCAGTTTTCAAGCCCTGTTCGAAACTGCTTTAAACTTCTCTGCCTCTTTGAATAGGTGAGTAAACATCCTTTTCAAAAGTTAAAATGAATTTAAATTTGCTTTCGAATGATTTCTGAATGAAGTACCTTTGCATGTTTATTTATATGTATGTACTCTGTATATATATGTGAGAATTGAAGTGTGCATGTCTGATTAAATAGTTAATATGCTCTGTTCATCTTTAAATATGTGAGCAAACTTTTAGACCTTGAATCCATTTTCATTCTTGATTTATGTGATGAAATCTGGGATTAAAATAGTATGTCATGTTTAGATGTATGTTTGATGCGAATGCATGTTTGTAAATAGGAAATGTCTGTGTACATAGGAGTTATGTATGTATATTTTCCTCTGTTGAATGACAGGTTCCAAAATTCATAAAACAAATTCATATCTTTTTATTTATACAAATGCAAGCTATGAATACTATAGGAAAAATGATTGAAACGATATAATATCACTGTAAAATTAATTTCATGTTTTAATATTGTGTATATATTTCAAAATTGAAGAATAACAGAAGAAATCATTTATAAGTGGAAAATCAATGCTCAAGTTTTCGAGTTTGGATTCCATAATTAAGTTCGAATTAGAAAAGATGATTTTAGAAAGTTATTTCAGGATTTTTCAATTAGTAAATTATGAGAAATCGTGAGTTGACCAGATTTGGTATTATCGTTGATCACCATCGATTGGCGAAGAGATATCGGTTGTAGTTGATGTCAAGGGTAGCTCGGAGGATGTTGGTTATGGGAAAAATAGTAATGGCATTTTTCCATCATCGTAGTGGCGATACATCGTCGAACTAGGGTTCGACTGTTAGTTTTAAAGGTGGGTTTGTCAAGGCAAGTTCGTCGTCATCAGAGAATCGAGTTGAACGGAACCTAAGGGAATCGAAGCTTCGTGTCGAGACACAGCTCTGATATGGTCGGCGGGATTTCTGGTGATCAGAATCGACAGTGCGAGGTGATTTTGGTCGATGGTGTGGGTTTTTGGGAAGGATCGATTTGCTCGTTTTCGTTTCTCAGGCAAGTATGTGGTGCTGGGTGGTCTGGGTTGTCGACAAGATCATCGGCGACTTGTTGAAAGTCTCGGCGAGGGTCGGAGGCGATCAGGTCGGAGGTGCACGTGCACGTGCACGTTTGGGATTTCTGGGATTTGAGGGCTTTGGGAAAGAAGGGAGTAACTCGGGGAAAGTCTCGTGTTATTTGCAGTTCGACTCGAAGCAGTGATGTTCGTGAGTTTGCCTCGCGAATGACTCGGGGTTTCAGTGGGGTTTACTCGGGTTGTTTTACTTAAGTTACAGGTTTTGAGATTTTAAAGCAAAAATCATATCTAGGTTTTAAAATTTAAGGCATAAACAAGTTTTTAAGTATTAAAACAAGTTTTAAATAAATAATTGTTTAATTGGATTAAACATGTTTGAAATGTTTTGTATCAAAGATTTTAAGTATATTAAAATTAAATGTTTGAATTACTTTGTAAATTATATTTCAAAAACTGATTTCTAAATTGGTTTTAATAAAGTAAATAATTTGAGTAAGTATTTAAATTAAATACAAGTATTCTTAATTAATTAAGTTGGGATTAATTAAGAATAGTTAATTTATAAAATAAATTAAAGCTTAATTACTTATTTGTAATTAAGAATAATTACTTAATGATGTAATTAGTGGAAATGAATGTAATGAGGAAATGAATTAATTAAAGATTAAGTAATGACTAATTGAGTAATTAATTAATGTAATTAATTTTAGGATAATTAATTAGTCTAATTAGTTAAAGATAATCACTATGATTAATTAAGTGTAATTACTTAGTAAAGTAATTAATGGATAATTATTGAATTAATTATGGAAGTAATTAAATGGATGTGATTAAGAGTTAATCACTTGATGTTATTAATTAGAGGATTAATTAATATAATTGATTTGAAATTAATTGATTAAAGAGTAATTAATTAATTAAAGGATTAAGGTTAATTAATAATGTGATTAATTACTAGTTAAGGTAATTAATTAAAAGAGAGTAATATATTAAGGAGGTAATTAAGGATCATTAATTAATAAATGATGTAATTAAGAGTTGATTAATTAGTCTTAATTAATCAATAATAAGTGATTAAAGAATAATTATTTAATATAATTAAATAAGAAGTAATTAATTAAGATAAGTAATTACAAATTGTTAATTACTGTTTATGGTTAATTAAGATTAATTAATGAAGTGGTTGATTAAAATTAATTATTTAATTAATTAAAAGGTTATTTAATTAATAAGGATTATTTAATTAATGATTTAATCAAGTTTGATTAATAAAAGTAATTAATTTAAGTATGATTAATTAATTGTAATTAATTGAGGATTAATATAATTAATTATAGTTAATTAATTAATGAAGGTTCATTAATTTTTGTAAATTAATGATAGTAATTAAAGGTTAATTACTGTATATGGTTAAGGATAATTACTTGAATGTAATTAAAGATAATTAATCAAAGGAGATTAATTAAGGAAGATCATTAAGAGATGATTAATTAATTTGTAATTAATTAATGATAGAAAGCAGGATTTTGATAATCCAAGTAATTAAAGGATAATAATTAATTTAATTACAGGTTAATTAAATTGATATTGGGTTAATCAATTATGTTTAGAGGATTGATTAATATTGGATGATTGATATTGGGTGATTGGTTGATATTGGATGATTTGGATATCTCTGATATATGTGATAGGCTGCTTTGTGAAATGAATGTTGATGTGAATTATCTATTGTGATAATGTGATTTATCTATCTGTGATATCATCCTGAAAATAAGTTTAAATGTTTAAACCTTTAAACAACTTGGCCTTAAAAGATACGTTTTGGATTTCGATGAGACCGGGATCGGGTTTCCGTATACCGGAATTCCAGGTCTGGAGACCCGAATACCACATCGATCCAAATTAACGATAGGTCGTGAATCTCAAGTGAAGATGAAGATTCAGAGTGCAAGGGTTATTGTCGTTAACTCTGAGGGTGATTCCAAAACGAGTGTAACGAGATAATGCCTTCGGTTTCGTTCGAACCCGGAACGAACTTGTATGGATTGAATGCTTTCAGCACATCGTCAGGCGGACGATGAGCATTCTAAGTGATATGTTCTGATTAAAGGTAATCGTAACCTCAAGCCTCATCAACCGGGAATGGCTAAAACAGGGGAGGTGCAGCAAGGCTTCGTGGGTAGCACCCACTGAGAGCAAGATAGATCCCTGTCTAGAGGTCCCTTTTCTTTTATTCGGCTTAGTGTGTGGTTGGTCGCGCCAACTACGGGATTGTCTTGTTCGGAATTATCCAGTAAGGGATGGTTCCGGCCTTGTGTTGCAGGGGATTGGGAGTGATCCTCGGTACGGTGATCTAGGCCACGTACTGTGACGGGCGGTACCCCAGTAGCCCTGCCATTGTATGGAATCCAGACTCCAATAAGCGCCGTACGTATTAGTTGTGCCCAACTATGTTGGAATGTGAGATGTAAGCATTTCAGCTATTTCATATTTATTTGAAAACCCTAGACCCTAGTATAATACAATCGAATTTCCTATCAAATGTTTTGGTTAGCGTAAGGTAAAAACTTACCCATGTTTATGTGTGGGAAGTCTTACGTGATACCTTTTCTTTCAAAAGGTTTTGAAGTTAAGCAAGTTTAACCCGTTTACTCACACCAGACCCATGTCTGACCCAAGTTGTTTATTTCTGTTTTATAAACTCTTGGGTACTCAAATTTTTACGAGTAGCCAAGGGATTCAGGTTTAGCTTTGACGAATTGTGGAGGAGCAATGGAGCAGGAGGCTTCAGCGTTGTAGATATATATAGTAGTTCCGCTGTGTCTGTATCTCTGTAGTGTATTGAGTTGTAATGTCTAGACAGATGTTATAACTGTCTAGTAAGTGATGTATATGTTGTGTAACTCTGTAAAGTGTTGTATACTATGTAAATGTATATGTTATTAATATAATTTATTCGTTCCGCTGTGAGATCGTTGTTGTTGTTTCTTTCTTTCTTCTCTTCTTTTCTATTTTCTACCCTTTCTTTCTTCATAATGATGCGACTTTCTGGGCATAGGAAGTCGGGTCGTTACAGAGTGACTGCTTTTATTGTCTTTGTTATATTATATGTTGTCATTCCGTTGTGAGATTTTATTTCCCCTATTCGTTTTCTTTTCCTTTTTGTTTTTACCCTAACAATCTGCCTTTTTAGCACTTGGATGCTCGATATTTGAATACCGTGGATGTATAGAGTGCCGACTTTTGAGGGTTGAAACGATGGATCGTTACAGAATGATATCAAAGCTGAAGGTTAAGTGAGAACCATCATTTTGGGGGGTAAACTCATTAGAGTAGGTTATGAATTTTAGTCGAGACGTGGGACGCCATGGTGTCGATAGGGATTTCTAAACACTTGAAGAAGGCAAACAGACACGATATTGATTTTTGATAATTGGTAAATGAAATATTTTACCCAGGATTATATATTTTTTTTATATAAAGAAATAATTTTCATATTAATATAGTTATTTGTGTTGTGTTTGTTTGTTTGGAAATGATAATATTTATTTATTATCATTGTTGTTTGATTAGTAATGCTTGGTTAGTTTAGGGGCATTGGCTATTGTTGTTTGTTAATTGCTGATTATTTGTGCTCAACTTATTTATAAGTGTTTGTTTCCTTTATTTTAAAATGAACACCTTTGACTATAACGTGTTCGATGAAGTTGTTAAGTTAAAATTCATCTTTTAATAAAGTCATTTAATATAATCTAAATGGGAAGATAAGACGTTTAAAGGATAAATAATCATGAAAAAATTATTATAATAAAGGGAAGTTATTATAGTATATGATGATTTTAAAAGGGTACATTTTATATTAGTATCTTATATGTGCTTTATATAATTTATAGAAGGTGTTTTATAAAAAAATGATTTTGAGAATTTAAATCCTAGTATTGCTTGAAATAATTTCAAAAAGATTTTGAGAAAAGTAATGGTATCATTACTTGGAAATATTTGTAAGTATAAATATTTCAAAAAGAATTTTTAAGGAAGAATTATTTTCTTTGGGTAATTTGGGGAAAATTAACTCGATTAGTTTTTTGGTAATCTGAATAATCTTCTAACTGGCGATCAAATGTTTCCTAGGCAAACGTTGTAGTGCACTTAGTAAATTATTCTCTTTATTATTATGCGATCGAAACGAGTTTGAATCCGAATGAACTCAAAGCGAGTGTTAGTGAAAAAATTGTTCAAAATTTATGATTAAAAACCATGATTTAGTTTTTAAGTTCCCTTAAAGGAAATTGATTTAAAATAAATGGTATTTTGATAAATAATTTGATAAATGAAATTTTTTAACTCTTGGATAGAAAAGAGATAATTTAACTCAAGCTTTTAAATGGGTTAAATTGGATAGGGAGGCTTAAATAAGTGTTGTTTTATTAAAACCGTAATTTTTATTTCTGCATCTAAGTCTCATAAACTATTCGATATTTTTAGGCCGACTAAAAAGCACCTTTCCTTGGAACACTCTAAGGTAAAAAGGTCGAAGTAGTCGACTAAGTTTTAAGACCCATATTTTGTTTGGGACTCCATTTGAATTTAGAAAATAAAAATAAATAATAAATAAATAAAATAAAATTGACATTTTGTATATACTCTTAGGATGTTGAAGAGTATTATATAAGTAGCTAAGAGTAGAGTAAGTTTTTAATTTAATGTTTTATAAAGATATGTCTTTATAAAATGTATATAAACTTATGTGAAAATTTATAAAGTAATTCATAAATAACTTTAGGATTGAATGAAATACTATAAATGAAAATGAAAGTGACTTATAAAGAGATTGGCGTAATTTAGAAACCTATTGGATTAAGTATGAAAGTTATAAGTAGATCATTTTATTCGCACAATTCTTGACCTAGGGTTCGAATACATAACTTCGAAGTGATTCATACTAGTTCGAAAAGGGATTTCTCATTCGATTCTTGTCGGCAAACACTTGATTGGGATTCTCGATATGATACTAAGGTTTTCTATCATAGTATATGGCTATGTAAGGAGGATGGAGATTTCTAAACAAGGAACCTAATCAGAGTCCTCACTAGGGAGGTTGAGTGAGTGATACTAGTTCGGAAGAAAAGACCATATATCCGAGCAAGTGGTTGGATCAGATATTGTGTACAGATGATTTATGTACATTATACAAGCTTAAGCATGTTTGTACGCTTTGTTGTGTGGCTTAGGAAAGTTTGGGAAGTGATTTCCAAATTTATTTAAGATGGCTTAGATAATCTGTTAAGAAAAAACTAAAGACTGATAAGCATAATGGTACGCCTAGAAAATTATCTATATCCTTGGACGATTGAGAAAGTTGTAAACCTATGAAAAATTGTGAATCTTGTTTGTTAGTCATTTAACATTTTAAATAATGTTAAGTGTTAGAGTATTCCTTTGTGTAATTTGATTCGATCGATAATGTGATTATACACACACACACACTATAGTTTATAAAGTTGTTGTTTATTAAGAATTAAATCCCAGTACTTTTGAAAAAAATTGATTTCTAAAAAATCTATGAAAGAAATAATAATATTATTATTTTGAAAACTTTGGTAAAGTATTATTATTTTAGGATATTTGACATGAGTTTTGTGAAGTGATTTTTCAAATATTTTTGGTTATGACTAAAGTTTGGCGATTAAGGGTTTTTTCTTATTTGGAAGGCTGGACAGGTATATTTATTTACTCTATTTATTATTTAGGAGGAACCGGAATACTTTGGATGCTCCATGTTATTTGATTCTAGATTTATACCATGCTTTGGTAGGTAGAGCCCCCTCCTTGTTATAATTGACTTTGGTTTTGATATATTCCCTTTTTGGAGCAATTTGAAAAAAAATATTTTGAATATAAAAAACCAGGTATTTAGTTCCAAATTTATCTTTTGAAAAGATTGGATGCTTAGTATTTTACTACAGAGTATTCTCTATACTCTTGTTGCATATGATTATTATATTTTTTAGGTTGCTAGTGTATTGCTCTTGTGTCAGCATGATTCTCTTTTGTATTATGTAAATATAAGATAGGTATAGGGAAGCAAGATATTACTATTTGATTTCTTGCGCACCAGCATTTGCACCGAGATAGTGAGTTGCTTGAAAAAATAAAAATTAAATACAAAAGAGGTATGTAGTAGATTTAGAAATTGGTATTTTGATTGATTGATGATTTTATGCACTAGATATGTGAGGCCACTTGGCTTTTGTTTTCTTTGATTGGTTTGGGCTAGTTGTGGCGATTTCGGATCTGGCCGCACAAAGGAGGTGCTGTCAAAATTTTCTGTAACATAAAGGATTTTAAAAGTTTAATAACTCATTTTAATTAATAGTTTTTAAACCTTAAAGGTTTGGGGACATCTTCTTCCTTTGGGAATTTTGAGGATGAAATTCTTTTAGGGAGAAGAATGTAACATCCTCAAATTTTATCATTTTGATTTTTGAATATTTAATTAATTTTAAATATTTAAATAATTGGATTTTAAAGTTTAATAACTTATATTCAAATACAACGATTATTTAAATATTTGAATTGTGAACTAAATATTAATTAAATAGATTTAATAGTCTTATTAAACTCCTTTAAATTAAAAAATGACAACGGTGAACTCATTATATAAATTTATTTACAATAATATATAATTCAAACTAATAACAAGAAAATCTGTTGTTAATAAAATGACTTAATTTTAAATGGCGTATCTTTAAATGAGTTTATAGGATTTTCATAATTTTTAATTTGGAATAAATTATCCTTTGACGTATTTTACGGCAAACGATGGTATTTTTTGAAATTTCATAGAATAAGGTAACCAGTATATTTTATTGTTTTTTTGTGATCGTGTCGCATTTTGATGCACGATCGTATTTTTATTTCTATTTTTCGCGATTTGACGAATGGGATATTGTGCAGCAGAGTACCGCAGAACTCTCTTTTCAAAAAAAATTAATCAAATAAAAATTCATAATTTTCAACTAAACTTAAAGGTTTTGTGATGGGTGGCTTGAGAATTTAGGTTTGCCTGCAATCTTTGTTTAAGTTGTGTTTGATGGAAGAAGTTGATTTTTGTTTATAAATCAAAATTTAAAATTTTCACACTTAGACTTCTCTTCCCCTTCACACTTCATTCTCTCTCACATTTGCATCTTGTAGTAAATAAAAAAAATGGCCTCAAGTTTTAAAATTCAAAATCAATTAATCCACTCATCTAAAAATCGTGAAACTATATCCTTTGAGTTTGTATTGACTGGATCTACAAACCTGTATGAGTATTGTTGTGTGCATCCTCGACTTGGGGATGGTCGACGTTGAGCAGCAACTAGGGTTTGACGTCGACATTGATTTAGGTGGAGATGGTTGAAGTGGAGGTTGCCATTGTGTTGCTTGTGTCGAAGAGCAAATTCTCCCAAATTTTTGTAGCCTCCAATTGACTGAGATGGATCGCATGCGTGTACTATAGCATGTAGAGGCTATAGGTGGGCTTTGCTTGAGGGTGGCGACAGTGATTGGTGGTGTCCGGTGGAAGAAGAATGTAACGCCCCACTCCAAGACCCACTGTAACAAAGAGTATTACGGGAGTAATACTGTCTGTTAAAGCGGAGAATAGAGTATAGTGGAAGCGACCATTTCTAATCAAGCTATAACTATCTACTGAATATGTCGAAAGGGTGGTATCTATTTTTTTTTTCAAGTGGTTCGACATATTCAATAAATATTTATAACGAAATTACAATGGCTAAAGATCTATCAGAATAAGCATAGTAATAAAATGATAAAACATCACAGAACAGAATCACATAACAGATATAAAATCCCAGGACAATACATCGTCAATACAGATCCAAATATCATAAGTGGGTACAAAGCCACTACTCACACATGTGAGTCAAAAATATGTACATAACAAAGTCTGAATAATAACAGAGGCGGACACTATGATAAGCTATCTCAAAAGCATAGCAGATAATGTCCAAGCGGAAGCACAGAAGCTAAGTCCAGAGACCTAACCTGAAACAACTCGGTCTGACCCGAGCGAAAAACACTCGGGCCAGGCTAGCTAAACAATCAGTAATAACTGAGATATATAATAATGCGGTACATAAATAAAACAGTACTTTTCCTAAGAAAAGAGTATTTTGGACCACATGAATATAATGACGGTCCCTAATCATCAATCAACAGTAAAAATCTCCAAAGAGAATATCAGCACCAAAGTGTTAAAGAAATAAAATCGCCTTATATCATTGGCGTAGCCAAAGCTATATAAAGTTGCCCATAGGCAATAATCCCAAGAATGACCAGAGTCTGTAATCAATGCCCAAGCAAAGATCGATGCTCCAAAGAGCAATGGGGATATACTGAAAAGTCAATGAAATCAAACACTGAAAAGTAGTGCCCAGAGACACTGTGAATCCACAATGTAATCGCACTTACATCGTATCGTTCCATAGAACCAACACCGAATGGCGGTACTCGAATGGATAAAAAAAATCATTAGACAATACAAGTATAGCACGTGCACCAACCGGAGTCGTTATTGCCAAGTACTGTAGAGTTGTGATCGATCACTCGCACAGATGCGGAACGCGCGAGACGACGAGATCCTTCCCAGAAGGATAAAGGCCCAGAGGCACATGCCGAAAAGAAACTGCTCCATAGAACAGGTGTCCAGAGACGGTTTCCCAGAGGCGTGGTGACCCAGAGGTCTAGTACTGGCTGCCTAGAGGCTAATGTGTCACAAACTTCTTAGAGAGGAACCCGTAAAGTGTTAACGATGAGTCCCATACCCCCACGTTCGCACTAAACGGTTTACTAACCAATAGCAAGCTCACACTCCAAACAATAAAAAGTCCACCTCGTATCATCGGTAAACTAATGTCATGGCCCGCAAATCCGTACCTCTTGATTAACCACTAATCTCCATTGATTAACTCAAAATGAACGGGAATACGAACTATGATGGTTTAAGAAGAAGAAAAAGGTAGAAGAAGAAGAAAAGAACAACAGAACAACAACAGAAACAGAAAACAATATCAGAATCTTACACATCGCAGCGGAACAATATATAATAGATAACACTAGTCTTTTAAAACAAAGAACTATATCAGTTTATACATACATCAATCAGAGTCAATATACAACAATGGACAGTTATATAACTTGTCCTCATACAGAATACACAGCGGAATAAATATATCAGATACAAATACTACGTCTCGCCATCCAGCTTATCTCCAAAGCTCCAGAATATCCTGATAACATAACTCTAGGCTGCCCGTGTGGAAATTGGTGGGCACCCAGAGTTTAGAAGGGAACAATAAACTCCGAGTCAGTCATGGTGACTGGTGTGAGATCGTAAAACAGTTATTTTTAAAATAAACAGGAATATTTTTAAAGTCAATTCGCAATGCTTTTGGAAAATGAAACTACCATAAGACCTCCCACCACACACACAATGCAAACGCAGAATTGGAGGAGATTTCTTCTTATGATAGTCAAAGATGCTTACTACGCATAAATCAAATCCTTTTTTGATATTATTATTAGTGCATAGTGTAGAAAACAGTTCGAAAGTATAATATTAATCTTAGCCAACATACGACCAGTATCGTATGCCTAATATAGCTACTATGTTCAATAGCAGGTTACCGCCACATTCCATAGCAGGTAATACAACTAAAACCGTACAAGTCACGTATTGTTTCTTTGGATTTCCAACAAATGGTCAGGCTAAGGAACTTCCTATCCACGATGGGTACGTCCCTGGAATAGACGACCCGAGAACCTAACCGGATCTCTGCCAACACAAGGCCGGGTTACCTCTGCAAAAATAGGTAACTACTGACACGCGTATGCCATCCCCCGATCGTAACCGATCTTCCCGAGGATCCCCGATTTCCAACAAACCACATAAATAATAATGCAGCAACCACATAGGTTAAGTATCTGGGCTCCATACCATGATACCACCTCTATCCAGAAGGAATGACATACACTAAGGGGCGCTACTCCCTAGAACCTTGCTGCATCCTTCCTGTTTCGACCATTTCCGGGGTGTGAGGCTCGACGAAGTCTCGTCCACAAAGCTACGCTTTCTACAAAGCCCTGCTTCGGGTCAAACAAAATGATCAACCTATGATCACAAAGATATAAGATCAAACAAATGATCATATCGCAAATGATCAAACACTGATCATTTCACAGCAACACTCAGTATGCCACGTTACCAAATTGGCAGTATATCGCTGATAAATTTCAACTACATAACCTCTGAGCTCGTACGTCTCAGAGAAGGGTGTTAAGCTAAGAGAATAAATTCTCCGCCACCAACAGATATGTATTTGAAAGAAATCAGCTTTATATCTCAAATTGTAACGTCAGACATACAATCCATACAAGTCTGTTCCGGGATCGAACAGAACCGAAGGCACTTCTCACGAAGCCCTTGCATATCCGGATAAATTTCTAATCACGTCCGGACTTCCCGTCACTAAGCGTGATAAAACCTCTAAACCGGAGATCAGCCGATGTAGAGTAACTCGACGGTAATCCTTCCGTTTTCAAAAATATCCGGTCTTCAACACCGGTCTTCGAATGCAATTCATAACGACGTATCACATATTCGGAATGGGTTATACGACCCCATGGTCCTTTCCCGGCTAACCCGAATAGTGAGCGCTTATTCAAAAAAACAAGTGTGGCATTCAAATTCATCCAATTCACAACAAATACCTATCTAAAGGTAATTATTGATAGTCGGTTATTTAACTATCAATAAAGATGCGCAACATCATCAGATTCCAAATAATTTTCCAAATTATTTATTTTCCAAAAATATCTTCATTAGATATAAAATTTCCACACTTCACCATTTGAAAACAATTTCAAATCAATTTCCACATTTCATTTTATCTTTGAAGATAAAATCTCAAAACAGTTCATTTCATATTGGAAAAGCATTTCCATACTTATTTAAAAATAAGTATTTCACAAATCTATTTATTTTCAACATTAGAAAATATTCACTATACTTAAATCAAATTTAAGTATACATTTCATTCTTTAAGGAAATCATTAATTTTAACATCTATTTGAGTCAAAACGAATGTTGCGTAAAACATCGTTATGACGACTCGAAATCACTAGTATAGGGATTCGGAATTAAGATAGATATATGTAAATCCCAATACTACATAAAACATTTTCTTTCGAAAATCATTTACTATAACAACAGTGTTATAGTCCATCATTTCCTTATTTCTCGAAAACGTCTATTTCAACAATGAATGTTGAAATCTATGTATTCGATACTTAACACGTTTTAAAACATCTTTTAAAACAATTAACTTCATTTTATAATATCGCTTCCCCAAAACCATATCCATTTTACTTAAAAATATATTCACTGTCCAAAATCGTGAATATACTTCAATAACCAAATTTCAATCTTTTCTACACATTTTATCTTAATAATAATTCGCTATCCAAAATCGCGAATATATCTCCTTTAATAATCTTCTATATTTGATTTATCAAATCCAATTGATTTCGAATTTATAAAACAACGTTTATAAATCACATTTCTATTTATAAAAACTTCAATTTATAATCTCCTTTGTTAACTAATTCAATTCATAACTACATTTTTTTATACCAACTATCCATATTATAAGTTGAATACTTATAATTCATTTATTCTACAAAATCATTTCCATTTATATGTTCACAATTTATAAATTTCATTCACTTATAAATTCTTAAAAATTCATTTTAACGCTTATAAAAACTCGTTTTATAATCCCAATCTTTTAAAGTTATAACTATCAATTTTTGTACATCTTTTACATACATCGTTTTTAATAATTCAAAAATTCTAATTAAAACCCTTTTATAAGTTTCTTAACTATTTATTTCAAAAATCACCTTATAGTCATAATTCACAAAAATCTTAACTTTTATAACTTCAAAATATTAAACGTTTATTTATTTAAAATAAATCAATTCAACAATTCAATAAAACGTCTACTTTCAAAAATCACTTTAAAATCCTTTTAAAGTAAAAGTCGTTATTTTTAAACTTCAAAACTGAATCCAATGATGCAACGCATCAATTTGTCCATCACAACATCAAACATCATATATCATCATATGATAACAGAATATATATCAACATCTGTACATAAATAAATACTGGTGAGGAATCCAGTTGGATCCCTCCAACCTGTTTCCCTGCATCCAAAGACATTAGCACAATACCAATTCCACTTCGAGGTGGAATATCGCGGTATATAGGTTTTATAAAAATAATCCGCTTACTAACGGCGCAATAGGGTCTCATCCGCTATACGAGGCGGGAATCAATCAATCCAATATATACATATGCCAATATGTATATATTGCTATATATATATAGATATATCCTACTATATCTAATATCACATCCAATAGCAATCAATAACTGCAAAAATTCCACATTCAATTTGAGTGAGAAGATCTCACCTTAGCTTTTTATTTTGCCATCCATTTCCATTCTTGACTCGATTTTTTCTTGTTTTATACCTTGTATAAATATTTATACAATTCATTAATATTTGAATCAATCAAATAACCAAATTTTCGCTTGGTAATTTATTTAACTAAAATTTTTATTTTAAACTCATTCTTCTTAAATAGAGTTAATCACCATAGTTCATGATTTATAAATTTAAATTTTCTTTCTTTTTAACACACACACACACACACACAGAGATATATATATATATATATGTATAGAGAGGATTTAAAACAAACTGCTTCCATATCTTGCTGTAAATTCCATCATCAGTTAATTTACAAATTTTAAACTATGAATATATAAAATTACATATATATATATATATAAATAAATAAATAAAAAATTTCTTTCAGTAAACAACACAGTATTAATTACTGACTGTGAAGAAAATTTTGACAGATGGAAAAATAGATCAACAGATTGTCATTACCAGATATTTTCTTAACTTATGAAATCCTTACTTAAATGAAAAAAAAATTGATTACCTACTCGAACGCAGTCCTAGAACCCAGACAATCGCTCGCTGCCACCACCATCATAGGTTTGGACGTCGCTCTATCTCCCCACTCTCGGTCTCACATCCTTGCTCGACCAAAACAGGCTATGCCCTAGATCCAGTCGCCTCGAGAAGCTATCAACTCAAACACCTCGTCCTTCTCGAACAAACTAACCAAGCTATCAGATGAGAATCGCCGCGCCTGGGAACCGCCTATGCGAACACGCCGCACCTCGAAATCGCGAATTGCTCGAATAAGCCTCCATGATCGAACGTACGCGACCCTCCTACTGAATGCGATCGCGACACCATCCCAGATACTCGCGCGCCCCATCGCTCGCGTGCGCGCTCGTCACCCACATCTCAAACGATTCGAACGAAAAAGGAAAAGCAAGGGGAGGCCGCCATTTTTATTTGTTTTGATTTTGTTCTCGTTCGAAATAAAATGAAGGAGGGGAATTTCTGTTTTGATTTCGAATGGGTTAAGGAACGAAAGGCTTTGGCCATTATTATTTTTCTCTGAATAAAATTTGAACGAGATGCTTTCGATTTTTTCTTCGAACTGATGGAAGAGGACGAGATATTTGAAATTGAAGACGGCATGGTTATCACGATTTCTTTCGTGTATTTTATCAGAAGGAGGGAGGGTACGAACGTGACAAAAGGGAGGCGAATTGTACTTATGGTCGGATAAAAGAAAAGCAACCCTATTTTATTTAGATTCAATTCATTTCAAAACAAAGTCCAACGCGTTTATATATCATACGCTCAAACCACAATTCCAATTATTACGAAATTTGAAATCCGACGATAATTCAACGTTACGGACCCAATGGAACTGGTTTCGTCGAATTCCGAGACTGTTTGAAAAATGACTATTTTTAAATATCGGTTCAAACAATTAATTTCAAAACTGATCAAATTGTTTCCAAACTCAATTCTGAAGCTTCTGTCATCTTCAGTATTATCAATACGAATTTTAAAAGCTTTCGAAATATTTTTCTTCGGCCTACAATTGAAGATACCAATTTTATTCAACTTACAATAGATTAAATTTTTATAATTTAATCACCAAATTCAAAGTTATATCGGGAATTCAAATTAAATCCTCGTTCAAATATTTAAAATTAATTAAATATTTTCAATTTAATTTGTTCAAAATTCTGGGTCGTTACAAACTTCCCTCCTTAAAAGAATTTCGTCCTCGAAATTACAAGTTAGGAAGAAAGGTCCTTAACTCGTCTACTATTTTTCAACATCTAATAGTTTTATCAATTCATCAAAACAAATCTCTCTACTAAAGATTCGTTATCATTTCAACTAACTTTCTAAACCTTTCATAGTTTTCAAACAATATTGTTTACTTCAAACTTCAAATTTAAATTCAAATTCAAATTTAAACTTTAAAAATTTCTCAAAATTTTCTAACACTCTAAATTTTCGAAAATTTCGCCAGCGTCTCCTTTGCGCGGCTAATACGGCATGACTACAAAACGTCCCTACGGACTCTCAGATTCCAAAAAGAAAAAGAAAAAGCCAAGCGGCTAGAGAAATAAGTCATCAAATCTCATATTCAAATTTAAATACTTACCTTTTTCGAGCAATTCAAATTTATCTTTGAAATTAAAATCCCAATTCCTTTACCTGTATATCCTACTAGCCATAATATCTAGTTACAACATTCAAACCATTTTGCGAATTCTATTACAAAATTTCCAATATAAACTTCTTATACATTTTTAGTTCGCTATCGAAGTTACATATATTCATTTTCATTCAATTTTACATTTCACATTCATTTGAATTTAATTCACAATTCCAATCTAATTTGGATTCCGTTAGCTTCTGAATATTGAATTTATCAATTATCTGTCATTTACAACTGCACTATCTTAAATTAGTTCCAATTACTAATTCAAATTGATATCAATTCAATTTATTTTAATTCTACTTATCTTTAAACTGGATTTCCAATTCCATATGAATTTTAATTCGTCTTTCATTTACAATTATTCAATTCAATTCATTTGCTTACAAATTCGAAATGAGTTTCAACATTTAATTTCATTTCCATTTAATTGATTCACTTATACTTACTCTTATTTAACTCCATTCTTTAAGTTAAATTTATTCTATCAAAATTCAATTGTATAAGTTATCAACTCATTTATTATTCTCATAAATATTTTTATATAGCATTCCAAAGTCTTTTCAACCTTTCAAAACCATTTTTGAAAATAATTCAAATTTATCTTTTGAATTCCAAAAACCAAACCCAAATTTTCAAACAACTTCCATTTAAAACAATTTGGCAGCAATTTCCTCTTTTGGAAACCCGAAAATGAACATCGATGATGCTGCAGTCATTACCGAAGTTATTTTCCAACGACCGAAAAGAGTTTAGAGATTTTCATTCCTTCAAAATATTTTTCAAAACCTTTGAAATTCATTTTCAAATCAAAAAGATTTAAACTTCCAAATCTCCAAAATTTTCAAATTCTTTTCAAAACATTTCCAAAAACTTCTCTGGAATTCTATTTTCAAATTACAAATCACATTTATAATTTATATTCTCAAATTTCATTTGTATGTGAATTTATTTCTTAACTTTGGAGTTATTATTTCAATTTCTTATTCAATTCCAGTGATGATAATTCACTATTATTACTTCCTAACATCCAAACATCCATATACTATGATAATTCATAGAAAATTATTTCCTTTATATACAAAAATAGTTTTAGGTAAAATTATTTCATTTACCCTATTTAAAACAATACTGTGTCGGTTTATCTTGTTTAAGAGTTTAGAAACCCCTATCGATTTCAGTTAGCTAGACTGCACCGACCAGAATTCATAAACAATCAACCGATAAGTCAACACAATACAAAACAATTTCATATTCACTAACAAATACGCACTCGTATCTATTATTACACTCAACTCATTCTAGAGTACTGCTGACTTTATCTTTAATGAGTAACACCCAACAGAGCAGGGTTGTCGCTTAACCATATGCTCTGATACCAAATGTCATGGCCCGCAAATCCGTACCTCTTGATTAACCACTAATCTCCATTGATTAACTCAAAATGAACGGGAATACGAACTATGATGGTTTAAGAAGAAGAAAAAGGTAGAAGAAGAAGAAAAGAACAACAGAACAACAACAGAAACAGAAAACAATATCAGAATCTTACACATCGCAGCGGAACAATATATAATAGATAACACTAGTCTTTTAAAACAAAGAACTATATCAGTTTATACATACATCAATCAGAGTCAATATACAACAATGGACAGTTATATAACTTGTCCTCATACAGAATACACAGCGGAATAAATATATCAGATACAAATACTACGTCTCGCCATCCAGCTTATCTCCAAAGCTCCAGAATATCCTGATAACATAACTCTAGGCTGCCCATGTGGAAATTGGTGGGCACCCAGAGTTTAGAAGGGAACAATAAACTCCGAGTCAGTCATGGTGACTGGTGTGAGATCGTAAAACAGTTATTTTTAAAATAAACAGGAATATTTTTAAAGTCAATTCGCAATGCTTTTGGAAAATGAAACTACCATAAGACCTCCCACCACACACACAATGCAAACGCAGAATTGGAGGAGATTTCTTCTTATGATAGTCAAAGATGCTTACTACGCATAAATCAAATCCTTTTTTGATATTATTATTAGTGCATAGTGTAGAAAACAGTTCGAAAGTATAATATTAATCTTAGCCAACATACGACCAGTATCGTATGCCTACTATAGCTACTATGTTCAATAGCAGGTTACCGCCACATTCCATAGCAGGTAATACAACTAAAACCGTACAAGTCACGTATTGTTTCTTTGGATTTCCAACAAATGGTCAGGCTAAGGAACTTCCTATCCACGATGGGTACGTCCCTGGAATAGACGACCCGAGAACCTAACCGGATCTCTGCCAACACAAGGCCGGGTTACCTCTGCAAAAATAGGTAACTACTGACACGCGTATGCCATCCCCCGATCGTAACCGATCTTCCCGAGGATCCCCGATTTCCAACAAACCACATAAATAATAATGCAGCAACCACATAGGTTAAGTATCTGGGCTCCATACCATGATACCACCTCTATCCAGAAGGAATGACATACACTAAGGGGCGCTACTCCCTAGAACCTTGCTGCATCCTTCCTGTTTCGACCATTTCCGGGGTGTGAGGCTCGACGAAGTCTCATCCACAAAGCTACGCTTTCTACAAAGCCCTGCTTTGGGTCAAACAAAATGATCAACCTATGATCACAAAGATATAAGATCAAACAAATGATCATATCGCAAATGATCAAACACTGATCATTTCACAGCAACACTCAGTATGCCACGTTACCAAATTGGGAGTATATCGCTGATAAATTTCAACTACATAACCTCTGAGCTCGTACGTCTCAGAGAAGGGTGTTAAGCTAAGAGAATAAATTCTCCGCCACCAACAGATATGTATTTGAAAGAAATCAGCTTTATATCTCAAATTGTAACGTCAGACATACAATCCATACAAGTCTGTTCCGGGATCGAACAGAACTGAAGGCTCTTCTCACGAAGCCCTTGCATATCCGGATAAATTTCTAATCACGTCCGGACTTCCCGTCACTAAGGGTGATAAAACCTCTAAACCGGAGATCAGCCGATGTAGAGTAACTCGACGGTAATCCTTCCGTTTTCAAAAATATCCGATCTTCAACACCGGTCTTCGAATGCAATTCATAACGACGTATCACATATTCGGAATGGGTTATACGACCCCATGGTCCTTTCTCGGCTAACCCGAATAGTGAGCGCTTATTCAAAAAAACAAGTGTGGCATTCAAATTCATCCAATTCACAACAAATACCTATCTAAAGGTAATTATTGATAGTCGGTTATTTAACTATCAATAAAGATGCGCAACATCATCAGATTCCAAATAATTTTCCAAATTATTTATTTTCCAAAAATATCTTCATTAGATATAAAATTTCCACACTTCACCATTTGAAAACAATTTCAAATCAATTTCCACATTTCATTTTATCTTTGAAGATAAAATCTCAAAACAGTTCATTTCATATTGGAAAAGCATTTCCATACTTATTTAAAAATAAGTATTTCACAAATCTATTTATTTTCAACATTAGAAAATATTCACTATACTTAAATCAAATTTAAGTATACATTTCATTCTTTAAGGAAATCATTAATTTTAACATCTATTTGAGTCAAAACGAATGTTGCGTAAAACATCGTTACGACGACTCGAAATCACTAGTATAGGGATTCGGATTTTAAGATAGATATATGTAAATCCCAATACTACATAAAACATTTTCTTTCGAAAATCATTTACTATAACAACAGTGTTATAGTCCATCATTTCCTTATTTCTCGAAAACGTCTATTTCAACAATGAATGTTGAAATCTATGTATTCGATACTTAACACGTTTTAAAACATCTTTTAAAACAATTAACTTCATTTTATAATATCGCTTCCCCAAAACCATATCCATTTTACTTAAAAATATATTCACTGTCCAAAATCGTGAATATACTTCAATAACCAAATTTTAATCTTTTCTACACATTTTATCTTAATAATAATTCGCTATCCAAAATCGTGAATATATCTCCTTTAATAATCTTCTATATTTGATTTATCAAATCCAATTGATTTTGAATTTATAAAACAACGTTTATAAATCACATTTCTATTTATAAAAACTTCAATTTATAATCTCCTTTGTTAACTAATTCAATTCATAACTACATTTTTTTATACCAACTATCCATATTATAAGTTGAATACTTATAATTCATTTATTCTACAAAATCATTTCCATTTATATGTTCACAATTTATAAATTTCATTCACTTATAAATTCTTAAAAATTCATTTTAACGCTTATAAAAACTCGTTTTATAATCCCAATCTTTTAAAGTTATAACTATCAATTTTTGTACATCTTTTACATACATCGTTTTTAATAATTCAAAAATTCCAATTAAAACCCTTTTATAAGTTTCTTAATTATTTATTTCAAAAATCACCTTATAGTCATAATTCACAAAAATCTTAACTTTTATAACTTCAAAATATTAAACTTTTATTTATTTAAAATAAATCAATTCAACAATTCAATAAAACGTCTACTTTCAAAAATCACTTTAAAATCCTTTTAAAGTAAAAGTCGTTATTTTTAAACTTCAAAACTGAATCCAATGATGCAACGCATCAATTTGTCCATCACAACATCAAACATCATATATCATCATATGATAACAGAATATATATCAACATCTGTACATAAATAAATACTGGTGAGGAATCCAGTTGGATCCCTCCAACCTGTTTCCCTACATCCAAAGACGTTAGCACAATACCAATTCCACTTCGAGGTGGAATATCGTGGTATATAGGTTTTATAAAAATAATCCGCTTACTAACGGCGCAATAGGGTCTCATCCGCTATACGAGGCGGGAATCAATCAATCCAATATATACATATGCCAATATGTATATATTGCTATATATATATATATAGATATATCCTACTATATCTAATATCACATCCAATAGCAATCAATAACTGCAAAAATTCCACATTCAATTTGAGTGAGAAGATCTCACCTTAGCTTTTTATTTTGCCATCCATTTCCATTCTTGACTCGATTTTTTCTTGTTTTATACCTTGTATAAATATTTATACAATTCATTAATATTTGAATCAATCAAATAACCAAATTTTCGCTTGGTAATTTATTTAACTAAAATTTTTATTTTAAACTCATTCTTCTTAAATAGAGTTAATCACCATAGTTCATGATTTATAAATTTAAATTTTCTTTCTTTTTAACACACACACACACACACACACACACACATATATATATATATATATATATGTATAGAGAGGATTTAAAACAAACTGCTTCCATATCTTGCTGTAAATTCCATCATCGGTTAATTTACAAATTTTAAACTATGAATATATAAAATTACATATATATATATATAAATAAAAAAAAATTCTTTCAGTAAACAACACAATATTAATTACTGATTGTGAAGAAAATTTTGACAGATGGAAAAATAGATCAACAGATTGTCATTACCAGATATTTTCTTAACTTATGAAATCCTTACTTAAATGAAAAAAAAATTGATTACCTACTCGAACGCAGTCCTAGAACCCAGACAATCGCTCGCTGCCACCACCATCATTGCTTTGGACGTCGCTCTATCTCCCCACTCTCGGTCTCACATCCTTGCTCGACCAAAACAGGCTATGCCCTAGATCCAGTCGCCTCGAGAAGCTATCAACTCAAACACCTTGTCCTTCTCGAACAAACTAACCAAGCTATCAGATGAGAATCGCCGCGCCTGGGAACCGCCTATGCGAACACGCCGCACCTCGAAATCGCGAATTGCTCGAATAAGCCTCCATGATCGAACGTACGCGACCCTCCTACTGAATGCGATCGCGACACCATCCCAGATACTCGCGCGCCCCATCGCTCGTGTGCGCGCTCGTCACCCACATCTCAAACGATTCGAACGAAAAAGGAAAAGCAAGGGGAGGCCGCCATTTTTATTTGTTTTGATTTTGTTCTCGTTCGAAATAAAATGAAGGAGGGGAATTTCTGTTTTGATTTCGAATGGGTTAAGGAACGAAAGGCTTTGGCCATTATTATTTTTCTCTGAATAAAATTTGAACGAGATGCTTTCGATTTTTTCTTCGAACTGATGGAAGAGGACGAGATATTTGAAATTGAAGACGGCATGGTTATCACGATTTCTTTCGTGTATTTTATCAGAAGGAGGGAGGGTACGAACGAGACAAAAGGGAGGCGAATTGTACTTATGGTCGGATAAAAGAAAAGCAACCCTATTTTATTTAGATTCAATTCGTTTCAAAACAAAGTCCAACGCGTTTATATATCATACGCTCAAACCACAATTCCAATTATTACGAAATTTGAAATCCGACGATAATTCAACGTTACGGACCCAATGGAACTGGTTTCGTCAAATTCCGAGACTGTTTGAAAAATGACTATTTTTAAATATCGGTTCAAACAATTAATTTCAAAACTGATCAAATTGTTTCCAAACTCAATTCCGAAGCTTCTGTCATCTTCAGTATTATCAATACGAATTTTAAAAGCTTTCGAAATATTTTTCTTCGGCCTACAATTGAAGATACCAATTTTATTCAACTTACAATAGATTAAATTTTTATAATTTAATCACCAAATTCAAAGTTATATCGGGAATTCAAATTAAATCCTCGTTCAAATATTTAAAATTAATTAAATATTATCAATTTAATTTGTTCAAAATTCTGGGTCGTTACAAGACCCAAAGGTCAAAACGATCAATCGAATAGGTCGGGGATTAACCGGAAAGAAAATACACACGGTTCCATAGGCCGGATATTTCCTAACCGTTTAAGCACCTTTCCACTTCGCTCGACGTGCTAAAAAGTGAGTGTGAGATTTTATTATAGAAAATAATGGTGCGAAACGGTTTTATAATTGATTTTGAAATCACTTTAAAACAGCTTTGGAATACTCTCCTATTATGGAGTAAATAGTTTAATAATTAAAAATAACATTATATAATAATAATAATTTCGAAAGCCATTTAGGAGTGAAAAATCCTTTGAAAATAATTCATAAAATACGTGTACGTAATCTAGAGACAAATCTCAAAGAAATCGATAAATCAGAGAATCACTGAAAATTAATATTCGTGTTGGAAAATATTCTGAATGGTTGTGAACCCAAGTTCGACAATTTCTAATTCGCAATTGAAACCCAAAAGTTCATTGCCAAAATAATCAATTTGAAGCGGTTGCACCAAAATGGTGCAACCCAGACTCGGTTGCACTAAAATGGTGCAACCGGTGGGTCGGAACCCGGCTGCTCCAAATGGGTGCAGCCCATTTTATAAAGGCCGGTTGCACCTCATGGTGCAGCCCGTTTCAGTGAACCAGGCTGCACCATGCGATGCAGCTAGTTCAGTCAAGCCCCAGCCCGCCGGGGCTGTGGAAGTAGCAAGCAAGCCCCAGCCCATGCGGGCTGGGGTTCATACAAGTCCCAGCCCGCCTGGGCTGGGAACAAGCCCCAGCCCATGCGGGCTGGGTTCAATCAAGTCCCAGCCCGCCTGGGCTGGGAGCAAGCCCCAGCCCATGCGGGCTGGGTTCAATCACGTCCCCAGCCCGCCTGGGCTGGGAGCAAGCCCCAACCCATGCGAGCTGGGGTTTATTCAGGCCCCAGCCCGCCTGGGCTGGGAGCAAGCCCCAGCCCATGCGGGCTGGGGTTTATTCAGTTCCCAGCCCGCCTGAGCTGGGAGCAAGCCCCAGCCCATGCAGGCTGGGGTGCGTGCGCGCCAGCCCACTATGGGCTGGCTTGCTACCGGCTAGCCCAACCGGGCTAGCCTGCTGTCTGGGCAGCAGCCTGGGTGCAACCCAGGCCTGCTCTGGGCTCTCAGACCCCTGTTTCAGCCTGTTTTTAGGCTGAACATTTCCAGCCAGCAATAAATGCTGTTTTTGGTGATTTTGGGGTGTTTTTTTCAAGTTTTTGGCATCAAATTTCACCAATATCAATCACTAACTACCCTATAATGATTACTACACTATATTAAAGGAATCAAAGGGCCAAAGCTTAGCATTACCTTAGGAAGCAATATCACAAACACCTTATGTGCACACCCAAAATGAAAGCAAAGATGATCAAAGAGCTATGATTCACATGTTACATAATAAAACATGTGTTACTAAATGATTACTGAAATCAAAAGATGATTAAACACATATTAGAAGAGGTTTTTAGCAATATACCTCTCTAGAAAGCAACAAAGACTACTATAGCATCAACCCAAGTTAGCAAAAGATGATTGGGAGGCTATAAGATCAAAAAAACACATAAAACATGTGTTACTAATTAATTTCAGAAATTAAAAAGATATAAAAACGAATTTTGAGGTGAGTATTACCTTTGCATAGAATGACTTGCATAAGCTAAAACTAGAAGGAGATGAAGATAGAGGCCATTTTTGTTAAGAAAGCTTTAGGAAATGATTAGGGTTTTGATTAGGGATGAATGAATGAGGTTTGGAGAGTTTGAGATAATTTATAGAGGAGGTTTAGGGTGGGTTATTGGGTTAGGTTTTGTAACCCAATAAGAAGAGAGTTATTTACATGTTTCCAAAAATTAGTCTAAGTGTTCATATATGTTTATAAAACTCATTTTTCTTATCCAAACCCATTTTAAAATCTCTCCTAAAATATTTAACTTTCCAAAAATAACATTTTAACCTCATTTTAAAATCCCATATTTCCCATTTAATTAAAATAGCCTTTTTCAAATAAATTTTTGTTATTCCAAATCCTTTTATGCTTCATTAAAATAAATAAAAATCCTAACTTTTATTTATTAATTGGTAATGCAAATCCCGGGTTGTTACAGACTCCCCCCTTAAGAAACTTGCGTCCCCGCAATTCCTTAAGATAGATGTCGTCTATAACGTCCAATCCACAAAAGAAGTGATAGAAATAAAATAGAGAATTCTCACCTGCAGAAGAAGATGGGAGAAAGCCAGGATATGAGCGTTCGATAGATTCTCTGGTCTCCCAAGTGCAGTCCTTAGGATTCGGTGACCATTGAATCTTCACGAGTGGAACCTCTTTGTTGCGAAGGCGTCTAACCTCCGAATCAAACACACGAAGAGGTTGCTGCTCCAAAGATAAATCAGGTAAGATCTCTAAATCAGGTACAGCATGCGGCTCAATGATAGAATTAGGATCGCGGACACACATGCGAAGCTGAGAAACATGGAACACGTCGTGCATTCCAGAGAAGTGAGCAGGTAGAGCCACACGATAAGCAACGGGGCCGATGCGTTCCGTAATAGGAAATGGTCCAACATAGCGAGGAGCCAACTTCCCTGTAGAGCTGAAACGCACAACCCCTTTCATAGGAGATATCCGAATAAAGACATGATCACCAATGGAGAACTTAAGAGGCTTCATACGGTTGTCCGCGTAGGATTTCTGATGGTTATGCGCCTCTTTCATTCTCTGACGAATAAGAATAATCTTCTCAGAAGATTCCCGAACTGAATCTGGACCAAGAAGGAGCTTCTCGCCAGATTCTAACCAACACGAAGGAGAATGACATGGCCTTCCGTAAAGAGCCTCGAAAGGAGCCATGCTAATACTAGACTGAAAACTGTTGTTGTAGGAGAACTCTACAAGCGGTAAGTGATCCTCCCAACTACCTCCGAAATCCAGAATACAACAGCGCAAAAGATCCTCTAAAACATGATTCACCCTCTCCGTCTGACCGTCGGTCTGAAAATGATAAGCAGTCGAGAGATTTAGCTTTGAGCCCAAAGCTGACTGTAGGCACTTCCAGAAGTGACTAGTAAAGATAGTGTCTCGATCACAGACGATAGAGCTAGGAATACCATGAAGTCGAACGACTTCCTTCACATATAGCTTGGCAAGCTGAGGAGCAGTCCGAGTGGACTTAATAGGAATGAAATGAGCCGATTTGGTCAAGCGATCAACAATAACCCAGATAGAAGTATGGCCTGACCTCGATCGAGGCAGACCGTCAATGAAATCCATGGATATCTGGTCCCATTTCCATAATGGAATCTCTAGAGGTTGAAGAAGACCAGATGGACGCTGATGCTCGGCCTTGATCTGTTGACAAGTCATGCAACCGCTCACATAACTTGCAACATTTCTCTTCAAACCCTCCCAATAATATAGCCGGCACATATCGGCATACATCTTACTCGAACCGGGATGTATAGTGTACTTAGTGCGATGGCACTCGTCTAGGACGTCACGCCTAAGTGATAAATCAGATGGTACAACAATACGGTTCCTCCTACGAAGACACCGATGAAAATCAAGAGAATAATCCAGCAATGTCTCATCACTGGATCTCGACTCGAGAAGATGAATAAGATGCAATAATTCTGGATCCTGCCGCTGAGCATGGGCAATGCGATCCAATAAGTTAGGATGAGCTTCCAAGCTGAATAATAAGACCGGAGAATCAGAAGATGGAGCTCGATCTCGAATATCACACAAAGATAGAGTCTCAAGAATATCCCACTCGGCAATCATCATAGAAACAACTGCCGAGTGTTTGCGACTAAGCGCATCTGCAACACGATTACCCTTGCCAGGGGTATACTGAATGTCTAAGTCATATGAGGCGAGAAACTCGAGCCATCGCTGCTGCCTCATATTGAGATCCTTCTGACTGAATATATACTTCAGCGACTTGTGATCGGTGTAAAGAGTGAAGCGTTCGCCTAATAGAAAGTGACGCCACGTCTTCAACGCAAAGATGATAGCTGCCAACTCAAGATCATGAGTCGGATAGCGAACCTCATTCGGACGTAGCTGCCTAGAAGCATAAGCAACTACCTGATCCTTCTGCATAAGAATAGCACCGAGGCCGCTACCACAAGCGTCGGTGTAAACAACAAGATCATGGTTACTCTCCGGAACCACTAGAATAGGTGAGTGAGAAGTTCCTTCAGTCGCTGAAAGGAAGCTTCACACTTATCAGACCAAATAAAGCGAACACCCTTACAAGTCAGCGTCGTAAGGGGAAGTGCAACTCGAGAGAAATCCTTGATAAACCGACGGTAATAACCCGCCAGACCAAGGAAGCTACGAATATCATGAACGTTCTCGGGCTGCTTCCGATTCTGAATGGCTTCGATCTTTGCAGGATCGACAGAAATACCCTCAGATGATACAATATGGCCCAAGAACTTGACCTTGCTCTCCCAAAAATGGCACTTGGAGAGCTTGGCCTTAAGCTGATGATGACGAAGAGTATCCAAGACGATCCGCAAATGATGAGCATGCTCTGCCTCGGATCTAGAATAAATAAGAATATCGTCGATGAAAACCAGAACGAATCTATCGATGTATTCCCGGAATACTCGATTCATGAGATCGACGAAGAAAGCCGGAGCGTTCGTCAAGCCGAACGGCATGACCAACCACTCAAAAGAACCATAACGAGTGCGAAATGCTGTAAGAGGAATGCTGTCTTCCGCGACTCGTAGCTGATGGAATCCGGTGGCAAGGTCGAGCTGGGAAAAGACCTTCGCACCGCTCAACTGATCAAACATATCGTCTATCCGTGGCAATGGATAACGATTTCTGATGGTCAACTCATTAAGCTTGCGATAGTTAATGCAAAGCCTAAGAGAGCCATCAGCCTTCTTAACGAAGACCACAGCAGCACCCCATGGCGAAGAACTAGATCAGATGAACTGCTTCGCTTCAAGCTCTACTAACTGCTTCCTGAGTTCCTCATTCTCTTTAGTAGACATCCTCATGGGAGGACGCCCAACTGGGTGGGAGCCTGGAATGAGATCGATGCGGAACTCAATGGCCCGCTTTGGCGGCAGGCCTGATACTGGCTCGAATATATCGGGGAAATCACGAACAACTGGAATACGAGATATGTCTACCTCATCATCTCGTGAATCTAGAGAAAATAAAGTAACATCTGAAAGCCCAACATCTTGAAGAACAATAGCCAACGGAGAGGACGAGTCAGGGTGATGAATGAATAATATCCGCTCCAAACAAATAATTTTGGCGTCGTGCTTAACGAGCCAATCCATGCCAAGAATCGTATCAAAGCCCAAATACTCCATAACGTGGAGATTTGCACGGAAAGAAAAGCCACAAAGATCAATATCTATATTCTCACAGAGCAAGCTAAGGGTCGTGGATCCACCAATGGGATTCACAATCCTTAGTGAAGAAACCATACAAGTAACATCCAAAGATAAAGTATCAACTAGTTCCTTTGATACGAATGAGTGAAAGGCACCCGTATCAAAAAGAACTCTAATGGATCTACCATGAAATAAAATAGAGCCTTCAAGAACGGAAGGATGTGTACCTTTAGGCTGAGCAGAAGTGGTAGGAGCCTTGGCAGCATTAAGCCTGCCAGGCTTGGCACTAGCTGGAGCAATAGGACAAGCGGAGATCCTGTGTCCCTCCTTCTTGCAGAAGGTGCAATAGAGAGGTTTGGGACACTCTCGAATAAAGTGATCTGGAGAACCGCAGTTGAAGCATTTCTTCAGAGGACGTGTCCCACTAGGCTGAGCAGGAGTCTGGGACTGAGGACGAGTCTGAGGCTGAGTTTGAACAGTGGAACTGCCAGTCTTCTTCTTCTTGTGCTGAAAAGAAGAGCCAGACCTGCCAGGAGGAAACCTCTTCTTGGTGGGGTTTGTGAAACCCACACCACCATCATCACTATGCTCCATCTCGACTGACTCAAGATGTAGAGCTACATCGACTAGCTTCTCGAATAAGAGCTCAAGCTGTAGCATAAGCTGCCTCTTCAAATATTTCTTCAAGCCCTCAACAAATTTGAGGTTCCTCTTATAAGGAGTAGCAATGAACTCAAGGTCGTACTTGGATAGGGCCTCAAAGGAAGAGACATAATCGGATATGGAGGACTTCCCCTGCTTGGGATCAAGAAAGCGGCGAGCAAGGGAGTTCTTCTCAGACTCTGGGATGAATTTGAGCTCAAATCTCTCACGAAACTGAGCCCAAGTAAGTGTGGACTCATCGATCTCGGCAATAAGGAGTTTGTACCAATCCAGGGCACGACTCTGAAGCTGACTGGAAGCAATAAGAACACGGTCATGATCCGGGATATCCATACGAGTGAAAATGCGCTCTCATATCCGAATCCAAGCCTGGACCTCTAAGACATTCTCGGAGCCACTGAACGGCTTCCCTCCGAGATGAGTAAAATCACTGCAGAGACGCGAAAAAGCAGACTTGCGCGGAGCATCAGCAACTGGGGCTGGAGACTGAGAATGAGACTGGGTGTTCCGAACCAGCACCATGATCTGGTCGGTGGTCATGAACACGCCCTCTGGATTAGTGTTGCTGGACTGCCCAGCAGCACTGGTCTGACGTGTGGTTCTCCCTCTTCCCCTTCCAGACATACTGAAAGTCAAACGGGAATTAGAGTTAGACATGATTCAATGATAGATAATTAATTAAGGAATACTACAGAATATAACGGGTTCCTATATATATTCCTAACTTATCTATCAATAAACATAAGGAAGGGATTTGATTTAATTTGGATCTAATTAAAATGTATTATACTAAGTTTATCTGTTCTGTGTTTATTATGCTTATTCCTGAAACCAGGCTCTGATACCAAGCTGTAACGCCCCACTCCAAGACCCATTGTAACAAAGAGTATTACGGGAGTAATACTGTCTGTTAAAGCGGAGAATAGAGTATGGTGGAAGCGACCATTTCTAATCAAGCTATAACTATCTACTGAATACGTCGAAAGGGTGGTATCTATTTTTTTTTTGAAGTGGTTCGACATATTCAATAAATATTTATAACGAAATTACAATGGTTAAAGATCTATCAGAATAAGCATAGTAATAAAATGATAAAACATCACAGAACAGAATCACATAACAGATATAAAATCCCAAGACAATACATCGTCAATACAGATCCAAATATCATAAGTGGGTACAAAGCCACTGCTCACACATGTGAGTCAAAAATATGTACATAACAAAGTCTGAATAATAACAGAGGCGGACACTAAGATAAGCTATCTCAAAAGCATAGCAGATAATATCCAAGCGGAAGCACAGAAGCTAAGTCCAGAGACCTAACTTGAAACAACTCGGTCTGACCCGAGCGAAAAACACTCGGGTCAGGCTAGCTAAACAATCAGTAATAACTGAGATATATAATAATGCGGTACATAAATAAAACAGTACTTTTCCTAAGAAAAGAGTATTTTGGATCACATGAATATAATGACGGTCCCTAATCATCAATCAACAGTAAAAATCTCCAAAGAGAATATCAGCACCAAAGTGTTGAATAAATAAAATCGCCTCATATCATTGGCGTAGCCAAAGCTATATAAAGTTGCTCATAGGCAATAATCCCAAGAATGACCAGAGTCTGTAATCAATGCCCAAGCAAAGATCGATGCTCCAAAGAGCAATGGGGATATACTGAAAAGTCAATGAAATCAAACACTGCAAAGTAGTGCCCAGAGACACTGTGAATCCACAAGGTAATCGCACTTACATCGTATGGTTCCATAGAACCAACACCGAATGGCGGTACTCGAATGGATAAAAAAATCATTAGATAATACAAGTATAGCACGTGCACCGACCGGAGTCGTTATTGCCAAGTACTGTAGAGTTGTGATCGATCACTCGCACAGATGCGGAACGCGCGAGACGGCGAGATCCTTCCCGGAAGGATAAAGGCCCAGAGGCACATGCCGAAAAGAAACTGCTCCATAGAACAGGTGTCCAGAGACGGTTGCCCAGAGGCGTGGTGACCCAGAGGTCCAGTACTGGCTGCCCAGAGGCTAATGTGTCACAAACTTCTTGGAGAGGAACTCGTAAAGTGTTAACGATGAGTCCCATACCCCACGTTCACACTAAACGGTTTACAAACCAATAGCAAGCTCACACTCCAAACAATAAAAAGTCCACCTCGTATCATCGGTAAACTAGACCCAAAGGTCAAAACGATCAATCGAATAGGTCGGGGATTAACCGGAAAGAAAATACACACGGTTCCATAGGCCGGATATTTCCTAACCGTTTAAGCACCTTTCCACTTCGCTCGACGTGCTAAAAAGTGAGTGTGAGATTTTTATTATAGAAAATAATGGTGCGAAACGGTTTTATAATTGATTTTGAAATCACTTTAAAACGGCTTTGGAATACTCTCCTATTATGGAGTAAATAGTTTAATAATTAAAAATAACATTATATAATAATAATTTCGAAAGCCATTTAGGAGTGAAAAATCCTTTGAAAATAATTCATAAAATACGTGTACGAAATCTAGAGACAAATCTCAAAGAAATCGATAAATCAGAGAATCACTGAAAACCAATATTCGTGTTGGAAAATATTCCGAATGGTTGTGAACCCAAGTTCGACAATTTCTGATTCGCAATTGAAACCCAAAAGTTCATTGCAAAAATAATCAATTTGAAGCGGTTGCACCAAAATGGTGCAACCCAGACTCGGTTGCACCAAAATGGTGCAACCGGTGGGTCGGAACCCGGCTGCACCAAATGGGTGCAGCCCATTTTATAAAGGCCGGCTGCACCGCATGGTGCAGCCCGTTTCAGTGAACCAGGCTGCACCATGCGGTGCAGCTGGTTCAGTCAAGCCCCAACCCGCCTGGGCTGGGGAAGTAGCAAGCAAGCCCCAGCCCATGCGGGCTGGGTTCAGACAAGTCCCAGCCCGCCTGGGCTGGGAGCAAGCCCCAGCCCATGCGTGCTGGGGTGCGTGCGTGCCAGCCCACTATGGGCTGGCCTACTACCGGCTAGCCCAACCGGGCTAGCCTGCTGTCTGGGCAGCAGCCTGGGTGCAACCCAGGCCTGCTCTGGGCTCTCAGACCCCTGTTTCAGCCTGTTTTCAGGCTGAACATTTCCAGCCAGCAATAAATGCTGTTTTTGGTGATTTTGGGGTGTTTTTTTCAAGTTTTTGGCATCAAATTTCACCAATATCAATCACTAACTACCCTATAATGATTACTACACTATATTAAAGGAATCAAAGGGCCAAAGCTTAGCATTACCTTAGGAAGCAATATCACAAACACCTTATGTGCACACCCAAAATGAAAGCAAAGATGTTCAAAGAGCTATGATTCACATGTTACATAATAAAACATGTGTTACTAAATGATTACTGAAATCAAAAGATGATTAAACACATATTAGAAGAGGTTTTTAGCAATATACATCTCTAGAAAGCAACAAAGACTACTATAGCATCAACCCAAGTTAGCAAAAGATGATTAGGAGGCTATAAGATCAAAAAAAACACATAAAACATGTGTTACTAATTAATTTCAGAAATTAAAAAGATATAAAAACGAATTTTGAGGTGGGTATTTGCATTACCTTTGCATATAATGACTTGCATAAGCTAAAACTAGAAGGAGATGAAGATAGAGGCCATTTTTGTTAAGAAAGCTTTAGGAAATGATTAGGGTTTTGATTAGGGATGAATGAATGAGGTTTGGAGAGTTTGAGATAATTTATAGAGGAGGTTTAGGGTGGGTTATTGGGTTAGGTTTTGTAACCCAATAAGAAGAGAGTTATTTACATGTTTCCAAAAATTAGTCTAAGTGTTCATATATGTTTATAAAACTCATTTTTCTTATCCAAACCCGTTTTAAAATCTCTCCTAAAATATTTAACTTTCCAAAAATAACATTTTATCCTCATTTTAAAATCCCATATTTCCCATTTAATTAAAATAGCCTTTTTCAAATAAATTTTTGTTATTCCAAATCCTTTTATGCTTCATTAAAATAAATAAAAATCCTAACTTTTATTTATTAATTGGTAATGCAAATCCCGGGTTGTTACAAAGAAAGCGAAGGGGAGTTGAACGATGAAATTAGTGCGTTGTTTCTTCAAGTGGATGAGGAGACTTTGGCAGTTGAAGTCATAACCATGGATTTGTATCAGCGTATCAGTGTATATGTTTGAATTGGGGGAAAATGGTTTTGTGGGATAAGGGTAATTAAGGAATTGATTTAAGTTAATTAATTATTTAATTAATCTGACAACTTATAAAATCAATATCTTGCTCATATGAGGTCGTGTTCGGACATGGTTAGTTATGTTGGACTCATATCAATGTCATCTACGTATTGGAACTGGTTTCATTGAATTTGGAACTAGTAGAATTTTGAGTGAAATTGAATGCTATTCGATTTTAGATCATACCGAAACTTGAAAGCATCAACTAAAATTTTTGTGAGTTTACTCACCTCTAAATAAACTATATGATATCTGTGTTGCTATAGATTATTGTTAAATACTTGGATTATAGTATATAGTATTAATGAAATATAAATTAATGATAAATTATAATGATTTAATTTAACTACATTTAACGTAGTTAAATTAGTTATACTTCATTTGCGATATCTATTTAGCAGAATAAATACCGTTCTGCTATAATTAAATTAAAGAATATTTTAGACATCTATCGAGCAGAAAAAATCACCATTCTATGCTTGCAAAGTAAAAAGATTATTGTTGAAGTTAATTAATATGTGTATTAATTAATAAATGGTATGTTAGCTATTGATTTTCTAATTGTAGATAATATATGCTTATTATTATTGTTTGATTATTTGTTTGGATTTGAATCCCTGCTTGAAAAGCGGATTGTATAAATAACCATTGTTTTGCAAGGGACTTTTGTAGAGAGACCCTAAGGGGTTTCTCGCCATCATTAATTTAGTATTATACGCCTCTTAATTCTTATGCCACTTATATTAATGTTTGGTTGAAGTATTTATGACCTACTGTTTGATTTGTGTAAGTGTCGTTATGGCGATTATCGCTATATTATAACTTATGAAATATCATCTCCCTAAACTTGTGCATGTTAAACTTGTGCTTGTATTTCTACAAAATAATTTTTTGGTTGCGTTTTTGCACTTTGAAAGTTGTTTAAACACAATTTTCAAGTATTTTGAGAATTTTGGAATAAAGGATAAGTGTTGTTTTAAATTTATAAAGTGATTACAAATTGGATTAATTATCTTTCGGGATAACTAATGTTTGATTAAAATTTATAAAATGAGTTATAAATTTGATTTATTTTCTTTTGGGATAACTAATGTTCTTTTAAATTAATAAAAATATCATAAATTTGATTAATTATCTTTGGGTATAATTAATGTTGTTTTAAATTTATAAAAAGGTTATAAATTTGATTACTTATCTTCCAGGATAATTAATGTTGTTTTAAATTTATAAAAAGATTACAAATTTGATTAATTTTCTTTCGGGATAATTAATGTTGTTTTAAAGTTATAAAAATTGATTAATTATCGTTCGTGATAACAGATGTTGTTTTAAATTTATAAAAAGAATATAAATTTGATTACTTATCTTCCAGAATAATTAATGTGGTTTTAAATTAATAAAAGTGTTATATCAATTATTTTACAGGATGATTAACATTATTTTAAATTTATAAAATTATTTAAAATTGATTTATTATCTTCCAAGATAATAAATGTTGTTTTTTAATGTTATAAGTGATAATTTATAAATAAGAAAATCTTTAAAATAAATGTTTAAAAATAAATCTAAGTGTGAATTGTTTTCGGTTTATAGTAAACGATGTTTAAATGACATTTGTTTTTTACTCTTCTTTTAAATACACTAAGAAATATAATTTGCTCCTTAAAATGGATATTCCAAAGAGTATTTGTTTTTAAAGTGTTTTTACAAATATTTATGATGTGATAATCAAGCACAAGTGTGAGTCAAATATTTTAAGAGATTTAATTTTCATATATGACCATTTTGTTATTCTGGATAGTTGACTTGTTGCTATCGATTCTGCTATCTTCTTTGAGTTTCATGAATTAAGATAATTTGTTGCTCATTTAAGTGTTGATATGTTTTACCGGAAATGGCTAAAACAAAAGAGCGAGTGGGGGACAAGCTATATGGGGTTGCTCCGATTAGGGTATTTTCACATCTACTTTTCATTTGGTTTTGGTGGTATGCACGCGGAGATGTGAAATACTCGGATTCTCGGTAAGGTTGGCGAGGTCCGAGTTGGAGGTTTCTAAGGGAGTCACAAAGTATAGACTCTCTCAAGTATATTTTCTAGAGGTATACTTTCGGTAAGGGGCGCACCCTTCTAGTCGTTATTGGAAAAAATTCCTTTTCCTTATTTGATTCAAACCCTTGAATGGTTTTCTTAATTGCATTGAGAAGTGCCTAGAGCTCTTCTTGATGTTTAGTTATTTGTTTCCATTCTTTCAAGTCTAATTTTGTCCCAACTAATTTTCATTCTTTAATCTATGGATGTTGTTCGTGTGAGGTAAAAACCTGTTCTATGTCTAGCGGGGTGGTCTCATAGAATTATTAATGTTCACTATATTACTTGAGTTTTCTCACATTGGATTTCCAAACTAATCCGGGTATTATTTTATTATAATGCTCAGATCAAATCGAGTGTTTTTTCAGGCTATCATTGATGGGACATGGAGCCCGTGGAGTAGAGCTAGATGTTCACTTGTCGTAGTATTTTTATTTTCCGCTGTATTATTATGTATACTCAACAGCAATTGTAAGGTCAGGAAGTTATAACTGTCCAGGCTGATGATGTTTGTTTTTAACTCTGATATACCATGTATTTTAGAATGATAACTTTTACTGTCTTTGTTATAATATATGTTGTTAATTCCACTGTGAGATTTAGTTTTCCCTGTTCCTATTCTTTACCTTTTTCTTTTTATCCTAACAATCTGTCTTTCTGGCACTTGGATGCTCTACATTTGAATATCATGGATGTATTGAGTGCCAACTTTTGCGGGTCGAAAAGGCGGGTCGTTATAAGCAAGAACTGCATTTTTCCACTCTTCTGAAGTTCTTTTGCAAATAGCTATTTTAATTATCCTGTCTTTTTGTAACCAAATTCATTTGGAGGGATGTATTCCCGATTGCATTCATCGGCTTCTTGATCCTCTTGTTCCCTAACAACAATGTCTTTCCACGTTTCATCCCTTGATTTTTATTTAGTGAGAAGGTAGTTGGATTTTGACAATTTTTATTGCTTCTCTTTTATAAGATTCACCATGTTGGGGGATTTGGGATCTTGGATGCCTTTTTTCAACATACCCCGATTTTGCTCAATCTAGCCAACGGCTCCTCCAAGATAGTCTTTCGGCAGGTGGAAACAGCTTATTTATGTTGGTATATAAGAAACGTTGCAAAATTATATCAATAAATTAAAATTAGTATCCAAACCAAAGTTTTTTTCTTCTGATTAATCACTAATATCCAAATTAAAAGCAAAATGAGATCGGATAACCCAAGCATATATAAATTCATTGTAAATAGTTTAGGATTGAAACAATACATACAAGATGAGCAAATAAACAAAAGAGAAGTAGAAGATGGAGATCTAAACTAAATTAACATCAATAAATATATAATAAAATAAATTAGAATATTACCTTAAAATGAAGCCAAAAATTGCACCTTGAATGAAGAATGAAACTCTTAGACCCGATTGAATCTTCTTCTGAAATTGCAACGATTTGAAGCACCATATTTATACTTATTTGATTTGATTTTTTGTGGAGTTTTTCATGGTTAGGAGGCCATGGATTTTTGGGCATGACAGGAAAGTGAGAGGAGAGCAGAAGAAAAATGAATTGTCAGAAGAATCAATGAATGGAAGAATTAAAAGAAACAGTGAACCTTTCCGATTTCCTCCCTTAAAATCTTTCCTCTTTAATTCTTCATTAAATTTCATCAAATCCTCTCCCCACAATCATGTGTGGACGATAATAAAATGGGCAATGTGGGCCTCGAAAATTTCTCAAAGCCACTTAGCAATAAGACTGTTTAATCCAATTTAAACATTCTATCGATATCATATATCGATATGTGCGTATATAACTTTTATGTATGCACTTTATTAATACTATTGGTATTCAAACAAATTTAATAAATTTATTAATTAATATTTCATAAATATTAATTAATTAATTTAATTTACAATGATTATTATTGTCTGGCATTTTTATCCGACTATATCTGATTGATTAGGATTCGATTGTCATCAAGGCTAGTAAATCCAAAGCGATGATTGTGGGGTCCCGAAGTCAAGTGCAGATGGTAATATGAAGCCGTGATCGAAAATAATCAAGAGATATTCTATGTGGAATATTTTTTAATATAGAAGAATAATCGGCTATAGTCACTCTTAATCATAGGGATCGACATATTTCAACCAAACAAGTGTAACTCAATGGGAAATAATCGATATCTCAAGATCCAGAAGTCCAATGCATATGAAAAGTTTGGAATAGGATGTGGGGACCCTAGGGAGCCTACAATAGGGATTGCACCTCAAAAGGATTAGGCAAGAGGGATCGGTCCTCTTTCCTCCATAGGGATCGACCAAAATCAGGATGTATGGCATGTTGCAACAATGATTGAGCAATAACTCAAGTTCTAATAATCCAATTGGCATGAAACTTGGAGGCTAAGCATATTGCAACATGACAAAGATCCCATAGGGATTACACTTCCAAATTCCTAGAAAATAGGGATTGACATCGATTCTTATTTCTTAGGCTTGGGCTATGCGATCCCTCTTGTGGGTCCATATGGTTTTGGAGATCCTTCTGCCGAATTTTCAAGGAGATATTTCGCCAACTTCCTCTATAAATATAGGCTTGATTATTCATTTTTATTACTTTTACATTGCTTGTTGCTTTGTACTCTTTTATAACTAAGGATTTTAATCTGATCCCTATTGTACTCAGTTTGCAAAGTGATTAATAAAGCGGTATATTCAAAGTGGACATAGGCAAACAACGACGTACCGCTATAAATCGTTGTGTTCTTTTTATTGCTTTAATTCTCTATTATTTAGTTGCTTGTTTCCTCTGTTTTAATTTTATATTCTTCATTTATTTCTCTACAAAATCTCTATTGGGTGTTTATGCTAAATTTTGGTGCAAACATTTTGATGCTTTCATTGAGAGTTGAAGATTCTCAGCTTTATTTAGATCCCTTTATCACAACTAGATTGCGTAAATCCTTGGAAGAGATCTAGAATTATCTTCAAGTAGTTTATCCGTTATGTTCAGATTTGCAAAAGCCTAAGGAAAACTATCAACAATGGTTAGGAACACAAGATCTACCTCTCAAATCGTAGAAGGAAATGAGAACACTAGCTTCTAGTAAGGAGGCCCGAGCAATCTACCAGTAGATGTGAATGTGACATCCAGTTGATATCCAGAATCTGGCTGATTCCATCATAAGAGCTAATTTCCAGAATCTAATGAGAGAGCTAGTGGACAGCCCCCGACAGTTGAACCTGCAGATTCAAGCCAATATTGGTCTAATAAATCAACTCAAGGAGCAACAACGTGGGAAAGCTAGGAGGGAGCCTACCCTCATTCAACATTGGAGAGTTCTAGTTCATCAGATGATTATCATAGATGCAGACGTCAAAGAATTGACAGATATCACACAGAAGCTTCTAGACATCAACAGGAAAACCAACCTGGCTTGTTGAGACTGATCGGTGTCGATCCCTCTATAAGGATCGGGGCTAATCCCTCCTCTAGAGGAGGAAGCTTTCCTTTTCATGTTGGAGCACAAGCTGGAGCTGCTGCAATTGATTTGGATGCTGGAGTTCAGGTGGATGCCAACCAGTTACCTCCTCGGAATGACGATGAAGTGAACGTACATGATATACATCGTGAGGATATTAAGCCAAGAAAGAATGGAATGGCCCGTAGATATCGACCGAACCATTCACATAAGGTGGAGCTTGACTACCACTTGGCTCCAACTATCCAAATGTTGGATTTGTTAGCTATGGTTAGAATGCTGGTGAGGAGAAGCCAAAGCTTCACCAATGATGATTGGGGATCTCAAGAAGCCATACCCCATTCGCTGATAATATCTTACATGCAGAGTATCCAAAGAGGTTTAGCATGCCATCAATGCCTGCCTACGAGGGAAAAACCGACTCTAGGCAGCACATCATGAGATATGAATGGCTGATGGATTCTGCACGAGCTGATGATGCAACAAAATGCAGATGTTTTCCTATTACTCTCTCTGGCATAGCAACGATGTGGTTTACGAGATTACCTCCACATTCAATCTCTAGATTTGACGATTTAGCAACAAAGTTTGTGGAGCAATTCTGTATGCACGCAACTTGCCCCAAAGATGTAATGTCCTTATCCAGCATGATCTAGGCTTCGAGAGAATCACTGAAAGATTATTTGGAGAGATTTTATACATCTATCATAGAAGTTAATAATCCAAATGACCATTCAATATTGATGGTGGTAACGAGAGGGATTGATCCAGAATCTGACTTTGGCGATTGATTAACTGGCAAACCACCCGCAACGTTGGAGCGTTTCTATGTAAAAGAAGCTCAATATTTGAGGAAAGAGGAAGCTAGGTGCTCTAGGAAGAAGAATGTTGTAGGACCAAATAGAGAGGGAATGTAGAGTAACATTACAGTGAAACGGTCTGGGAATAGTTCCGAAAAAGTTTAAGTAAATGTCCAAAATAAACCGAATCAACAAAAGAAAGGAGGTGATCTGAACCATAAATGAAAGAGGGATTCTAGAAGAGGAGAGCATATGATTCCAATGTATGATATCTATACACCACTGAATACATTTCTAGAGAATGTCTACATGCAACACCATGTAGTACAGGAAGCCACCTCTAAAAGGGTCGACGGAGAAGCAAAAGCGGATTGGAAAATATTGTTGGTTCCATGAATGCTAAGGTCGTAACTTGAATGAATGTAGGCATCTTCAGGATGTTATTTAGAAACTGATTCGAGAAAAAAATTATAGCAGTTTGCTTAAGCCTCGCAGGATGGCAGGAAAGGGACATCCGACCCAAACCGAGGACAAGTGCCGCACATGGTTGAGGAGCCTGCATGGACTGATGGAAGATTAGTGATCAATACAGTAGTCAAAGGACTACATCCAGCTGATAAGAGCTGGCACAAGATGGAGCGCTATGCTAGTGCAATCAGGCATATGAATTTTGAATGTTGTTCGAGCACAGAAGATGGGGCTCCAACAAAACAGCAGCGTACAATGGTAGATGACATTGTATTCAGAAATAGAAATGCAGACAAGATAGAGACACCGAAGATCGACCCAATGGTCATTTCGACCATGATTGGCCCTGCTTTAGTGAGGAGGATCTAGGTTGACTGTGGAAGTTCCATAAATATAATTTTCAAATAGACTTATGATCAGATGAGGATGAAAGCCAAGGAGTTGAAACTGTCTAAAGCCCGCATTCATGGCTTTAACAGTGATGCGATGGAAACCATTCGTTGTGTCAAAATTCCCATGGAATTGGGAGATGGTGACCGTAGGAGAGTGCAGATGTTACCATTTGTTGTTTTGGATGTTGACTCTCCATACAATTCTTTTCTGGGCTGACCAGCCCTAGCTGAATTCCAACCAGCTCTTGCCTCATGGTTTATGACTTTGAAGTTCCCAACTGGTAACGATGTTGGATTTGTGCATGGTGATCAGGTGACCGAACATGCCTGCTATGTGGTTGAATTAAGTGACGCTCAATGGAAGGAGAAAGGTAAGGGTGTGGACAAGTCTCTCCGCATCCAATCTACCGAAGGTTGACAACCATCGTCTGGGCCTTGGCTTGGGCACCACTGTTGGTTCTATAAAGATATAGATCCGAGGGATGATGAGAAGGACCCCAAAAAGACCAAGGCTGCACCGGCTGAGCTAACAATTGACATTACAGTCGGCCACGATGACCCGCCATGGGTCCTAAAGATCAGATCACAGCTCAGCCCCTCGATGATGAAATCACTCGTTGGTTTTCTCCAAGCGAATCTTGATGTGTTCTCTTGGACTCATTCTGACATGTATAGGATCTCGCTTGCCATTGCGATCCATGCATTAAATATCAACTTGAGGCATGTCCCGATGAAACAGATAAGGAATGGAATGGATATGGAGAGATCTGCTGCACTTTAAGAGGAGGTGGATAGGCTCAAAGACAATGGCTTTATTCGTGATGCCCTCTACCCTAATTGGGTATCCAATCCTGTACTTATGAGAAAGGAAAATGGAAAATGGCGGACATGCATTGATTACTCGGACTTAAACAAAGCATGTCCAAAAGATAGTTTTTCCCTTCCAACTATCGGTTAGTTGGTTGATTCAACCGAAGCACACAAGTTACTATCTTTCATCAATGCACACTCAGGATATAACCAAATCCTGATGCATACCCCAACCAGGAGACATCAACTTCATTACCGACGTTGGATTGTATTGCTATGTGGTAATTCCATTTGGATTGAAGAATGCTGGAGCAACTTATCAGCGCCTAGTCAATCGAATGTTTAAAGATAAGATTGGAAAGACGATGGCGGTATATGTGGATGATGTGCTCGTGAAGTCATGACGATCAAGCGGCCACATTAGAGACTTGGAAAAAATGTTCGATATCCTTCGATATTACAAAATGAAGATCAATCCTCTAAAATGTTCTTTTGGTGTTGCATTAGGAAAGTTCTTGGGTTTCATCATCAATGCCTGTGGAATCGAAACTAATCCCAAGATGATTCGAGCAATTCGCAATATTCAAGCGCTAAAGACCATCAAACAAGTACAAAGCTTGTTAACCCAAAAAATGGATCAATGCCCTGGTTAGAGTGTGAAAGCACCAGCCCTGTTTATCAGGACAAATAGAGTAGAGCAAAACACTCTCCAAATTGCAGAAAAGATAGAATAAAGTAGAGAACCACAAGATTTTTATTGTGGTTCGGCTGTTAATGAAGCCTACGTCCACTTTATAGATTTTATTGATAGATTGACTATTGATCACAAGTACAAGTTGTTTACAATTTTAATAATTGAATGAAGAAAGATCAGCCCACCATTGATGGAGACAAAAGGAAGGAGCTCAATTATCCCATGGCAGCCATTGTGAGGAGGAATAAGGATAAAAATCATAGTAGCAGAGTTTCCCCAGTGATCAGAGAAGCCTGCCCCTCCTGTTGAAGATAGGAATGTATTTATAGGATCGTGGTAGCACTTGGATCAGAACCAGAGTAATTTTTCTTTTTGGGCAATTTTGAACTAACTTTTTGGATCGATACCAATCCAATTGGATCGGATCAGTACAGATCCAAAATGTTGTGCAATTTTTCCACAACTCATACTTCGTTGGCTTCCTTTCTTACATGTGAGGTTCCTCATGTGATTTTATAGCTTGTTGACTTGTTTTGATGATGTTTCACCTGTAAATTAGATTGAACTGTAATCCGAATAGGACGACTCTGGACTTCTTCAACTCGAATGCTTGGAATGTTATCAAATTTGGTAGATAAGTCTAGGAGAGATGTAAGAATATAGTGCATGTGGATTGGAGAATCCACAAGTCAATAATTTGGATTGGTATCGATCCAATTGGATCGGATCGGTGTCGATCCAAATACTTAGCGTATTTTTGGTTCAAACTCCCGGGTTTTCTTTGCCATGTACTTTTAGGTCTTTCGATCAAGTTTCGAGTCGTCATGGCTCGGTTTGAATGTTCTAACTCTTTTTGAATTCTACTAGGTTAAAACCCCGATTAATATTTGCCCCTCAAAACATGCTTTCATTGGAAACAAAGCATGTTATGGAATTATTTATCTTCCTGTTTCCATTTCATGGAGCTTTATTGGTCGTATCTAGCATCCTTGAGTAGTTGCCTATGACATTCTGGCTAACTATCTAGTCCTTAATAGAAATCTTTATTAGTCGTAATTACGGAGTGATCTTGACTTGATAATTCCAGAATGAATAAGACCATAGAGTTAGGAAAACAAGGAAAGTTTGAGGTCATTTGGGGGAAATAAATTGGATCGGTACCGATCCAATTGGATCGGATCAGTACCGATCCACGTACTTAGGAAAATTTTCTGCCTTTCTCTATTTTTTATAAGAGGGATCAGATCTCTTTTTCATTTACATTTTCGAGCCGAGCCGATCCAAAGGAAACTGAACTTCGCCAATCCACCTTCTACCACCGTCGAAGCATCGCCGCCATCGATCCTCACACCTAACTCCACCTGTTGCCTTGTTTCGCCTACCTTGAGGCACTGTCGATCCAAATACTCTGGTTCAAGCCACCTGAATTGACGAACTCATCACTTTTCTTAATTTTGAAGGTCGGTGAAGTGGATTTTGACATATTGTTACATCATCGACCGATGATGAGGTTATGTTGATGATGGATGCAGTGGAAGATTCGAGCTGATTATGATTTTGTGGAAGAAGATAGTAAATCGAGTCTGAAGCTCTTCATGGAATGAAGCTAGGGTTTTGCCCCTGTGCTCGACATGTTTTGCTATCTCATCCACAGAATCAGAATTAACTTGCACCAAGCTTCGCAGTCGATTTCGGCATGACATCTTGCAGATTACAAATTGATTTTGGTTTTTTTGTGAGGTGATAATAACTTAGGATAGCATCTTGCATGCAGCTTAGGTTGTTATCACTTTCTAGGAAACTAAAATTAACTTATGATGATAATTTTTCTTCCCTATTTGGACTCATCGGTCTATACTTGTTCGCATTGGTTTGGTCTTGTCATTGCACAGTCGGTATACCTAGAATAGGAAGAGCTTTCCGTGTCGCTTCGGACTACGGATCCGTTATCGATCAATGATCGATAATGGATAAGTGTAGAATAAAATACACTAATAGCTGATACGGATCAATTTCTCCGGTGTGAGTAAGCTATCAACACAGAATGGTCTCTTCACAGCGTTTAGGACGTTGAGCCCGTTCTCACATAGATTACACATCACACACACTCACGTTTACTATTTGGAATCCAATCGGTGATTGGTACACATCAACTACCTTACGAATTCCAAGTATCGGCCTGGTTAGGTGTTTATAGTTTAAGGTTTGGCGCACCTGGCCGTTTTGAACACAAGCTTTCTTATGTAGAATGGTACGCAAATCCCCCAGTGCAAGTCAGCTGAAGGAATCCCCTATTTCTGAAGTGGAGTCTTCGTCGATCCTGGTTGGACTTGCTACTTCCATAGCTTCGGGGAAATATGCCCGTCTGATCCCAGTTAGCCCCATCGTCGACCGCACTCCCCCAACTTTAGGGTTTTGCTTGATCCTTTGGAGAAAGCCTCTTCAATCCTTACACATAGGGCGCTACAAAGCATTTTCTCACTATATGACATCCTAGAGGATGACGTGCTTCTGCCGTCCAAATGGGAATTCGCTCAGAGGCCACCTTCTGGATACGCGGCTTGCCATCACTACATGTGTATGTATGGTGCGGTGCCCCAATTTAATCACTTTCTTATGGTGACTCTTCAGAAAATGGGGTTGGCTCCATTCCAAATCTTCTCGATTGGTTACGCCATTCTAACTTGCTTGTATATTCTGTTCATGCGAACACTTAACCACGCCCCGAGCTTTGCCGAGCTGCAGTATCTCCTGTTATTTGAAAAATGGAGGCTAACCCGTCACTCGTTTATATTGAGGCGCAATGTAGCAGAAAGCTTATACTTGATCTTTCTAGCAAGGTTCCCTCATTCAAAAATTAGTTCTTTTTTCCCAAGTGTCCATAGGGATTCACTCGTCTATAGACCATGGAGGATAAGTTTCTTTCACCATGCATGGAATTTCCTTCAGCCGCTACAAAGTCTTCTAAACGATCATATATTCTTTTGTAGTTCTTCCGAAGATTAACAAAGATCCGACGCCCGGCCCTCTTCTCAATGCCTTGAAAGCAGTCGATGCACGAGAGCGCACGATCAAGTTTCTGCTTACAGATAAAATCTTTATCGATGTGGGCTGTTACATCCCGGAAGGTCTGTTGGATTCATTTGTGCCCCTTCTCACTCCAAAACCTGGACTCGTTCAGTTTCCTCTTCCCATGATTCTGATGAAGGTGACGATGATGATGAGGAGGAGGAAGAAAGTGACTCATCCGGCAGGTCGGAGAAAACTTCTAAAGAGGTCCATGTTCAAGTTGGGGTTGACAGTCTGCCTAAGATGCCTTCGATCCCAGAGGGGAAAGAAAAAGAGTTTGTTCATCGGACGAGCAAAGCTCCGTTGATTGAGGGAAAGGAGGAAGGAGAGGTCACTGAGGGGCTCCCTTTAATTGAAGAATAAATAAATTGGGATACGGATACTGACGAAGGCGATGTCGATTTAGGTGACAAGGCCCCGGCGTTGAGTCCCGACCATAATCCCTTACCTCCTTCGAAAGAATGTTTTGAAGAAGCTCCTCCCATGGAACGAGCCCGTTCCAGCCCTTTGCTGGAGGGCACCGATTTTGACTTGAGAAATGCGAGCGACAATTTTGTAGATATGGATGCCCTAATGGGTGACTTCACTTCGTAACGGTTGCCTTCCCAGGCAACCCAAATCATTCCTACAGAAGTGGATGTCTTGACGTTAGTTGGCGATCGATCCAATTTGTGTTTTTGCTAGGTCGTTAAACTATAGCACACACTTCACTAGGATCATGCGTTTTACTGTAATTCTCTCAGGATATTTTAATCCATCAAATGCATTTTTCCGAAGTCATTTTGTTATCTGCTACAGGGATCATGTCTTGTGGCTTTTACAATGATCTTAGCCAAGCACTTGAGTCTCAGTGTTTGCATAGGCATTCATCCAGATACTGCGCCTCCCGTGAAACTGACGAAGGGAGAAGGAGGAGAAAAGATAATAAGTGAGAAGGAGGAGAAAAGATAAGGAGGTAGAAGAACGCCGCCGAGCTGATAAGAATCAAGACCGCGATAGAGCAGGCGGCCATGAGAAAAGGAAAAGCCCGATTAAACAAGAAGACCCATTAAAGAAGCCGAAGAAAGATCAAGAACATGCACCCGTAGTATAACTTTCTACTTCTACTGGGATCACCGTTCCCACTTCCGGCATCGTGACCTCCTCCACTCATGTTGTAGTGGTTGCTTCCCTCCCAATTTCAAGGGGAGCCCCTTACATTCTCCCTGCTGGTCTGCCACTCCTGTAGGCTGCATTTCCTAACTTGTTCTTAAGGGGGCTTGTTTTCGATATACCCGACTTGAAGTCAGTTCATGCAGAATCTTATTCACCCCATCTCCATGCGATTTAGAGCGGCTTAGAGCAAGCCGAGGGGTAGGAGAAATTGTGCAAGCAGCTTTCTACTATTAATTGAAACAATTACAAGGAGATTCTCTCATTCGAGTCTGAAAAAGATGAATACGAGAAGCAGCTTGCGAGCCGTGACTCGGAGATTGAGAGGTTGAAGGAGAGGGATGACGCCCTAAAGAGAGAAAGTAGGAGTGCTTCTTTATTCAAGGAGCTGAAGGAGTCTACCAACCGAACTGCACTCATACTCAGAGATGAAATAAAGAAGTGCCACATCCATGAGGCGGCTCTAAAAGAAAAACTGAAGGCAAGCGAGATAATGGACGAGGAGGAGAAGAAAGCCATCGTCGAACAATCGTAGGAAATTGCCTCTCTACGTGCACAAATTTTGACTTCAAATACCGAAAAAAAATAAACTGGCAGTAGAGAAGGTTAGCACAAAAGCCAACCTTTCAGAGCTCCAAGATACTTTCGCTAAGAAAATGGAAGGCTTGGATGCTACCATTTTAGCCTTCTATGTTAATTTCGTGCTTCATCAGTGTAGTCTCAGTTACTTAGGTCCATTGTTCCCTCGCATGCTCGCTGTAGGTTGGGAAGAAGTTCTGGCCTGATTTTGAGATATTGGCGACGGTTAAACCGAAGAGGAGCTGGTACGGGTCTACTTGAATGAAGAATCTCGCCTAGCTCTACTGGAAGGAGAGATAATCTTAATGATGGAGAGGAAGCGCAAAACAATCAATGTCACGGCCACCACCGAGGCTGCTACTGAACCTTTTCCTTCGGCCTAGGTGATCCGTCTTCGCATCTTCATACTAGCGAGGGGATCATTACCACTTCTCCTGTAGTCGTGCAGCCGTCGAAGGAAGGCAACGGCGAAGGCTTCAAAGTTGTTGCACATAAATAAACCCCCACAACATGTAACTTTCTTATCTCTCCCGTGCTTGAAAGTTTTCAATTCACGCCTGAAGAGAATGTTGAGATAACCACCCTTTATTATGATATTGTAGATCGGCCTTCTCTTCCCACTGAATTTCCATCTCATCACGAAGTCGGGTCCACCGCTATTTTAACTGCGTCAACCGTCATCTCCGCTTCTAGCTCACAGGCCGGTTCACATTTTGAGCAAATTGCGACGCTGCATGGTTTGGACGACCCCTCTATCTCTCAAGAAGAGAGCTTGGCAGCTAGTGATATACGAGAGCAAGGAGACCAAGGCAGCCAACTAGATAGAGTAGAGGCCGAGTAGCCGAAGACCAAGCAATAGACGATCGAGGTGAAGAAGGAAAAGGTTGAAGCACAAAAGGGGTCATCGAAGAGCTCTCACCGATCTCGCAAGCATAAAATAAAAGGAGGGCCTACCAACGGCAATGCTTCGAAGAGTGAGATTACCCCGGAAAAGAATAAGCCCGAGAAATTGCAAATTAGAGACGGGAAAGGTGACCGGGGAAGCAGTGAGAAGACGTCTTGATTTGTCTTTCCTCCTTTTGTTGTTTTTTGATCATCTTTTGTACAAGTGCAAAGTCTGCACTTAGCATTTTTCTTGTTGTTGTCACAATGATATTTTGTATTTTCCTATTTTTTTGGCCGATATTGTGCAGGCATGGCACCCGCTGTTTGTTGTTGTACATTGAAAGCTTTATAAGTAATACAGGGTTGACATTTTGATTGTAACATTATTTTTCTACTTATTTATTTTTCATGCACTTATGCCAAGTTTATATATCCCTATTTTATCTAGTCTTGTGATCATCGCCAAAATTCTTTGTTTGGAGTAATAGAACTATGAAGTACTTGGTTTTTTGGTTGCATATTGGTGTGTGCACGCCCCCAGTTCACAGGGCTGTGTACTTCAAACACTTGACAAATGACCGGCTGATCCGTGTGATTCCTCGGATGTCTGTACAGAGTCTATTTTGCGGTTCCTATCTTCAAGAACTTGTGATTTGAGTGTCTCGATTCTAGATATTTTGTCGGTCAACAATCGGAATTCTTTGCTGATTCGCAATCATGCGACATTGCTGGATTCATGCCCATTACTCCTGATAGTGGGAGTGGATTGATTCTTGTTAGTCCTGCAATAGACAAATCTCCCAGCATTGCCAAGACAAACCTGGTAGTTGAGAGTGCGCGCGGCTTATGAAATGCACGGCTTTTAAAAGTGTGCGCGGCTTATGGGATGCGTGGCTTTTGGGATCGATATGACCCATCGATCTGGAACAGTTTGGAATTTCTCGACGTTACCAACCTTCGGGCAACGCAGGCAGTTCATGTTTCAAGAGTGTGGTTCTACAAATCAATAAGCAATGTGTGGCTTATGGAGGTGCGGGGCTTTGATTGGGGCCTTTCCGATGTTGCTGAAGCAACATTGGTTCTTAGAAGGCAAGGATCGAGTTCCGTCGATCCAACGGTTTGTGTCGATTTGCTTCCGTCGACCTGACGGGTAGATGGGGTGTACTTGAGCTTGGTTCCACTATCTCAAGCAGCAATTGGATGCTTTTGAGTCGATTTGACCCCCATCGACTCAGCAGCTTACTTTTGTGAACACGGTTTTATTGGTTTAGAAAGCAAAGAGGTTTTATTAATAAAAGTTGGGCAAGTTTTTCTTACTTACAGTGCCCCCGGTACTCCGAGACGGCTTATTTGCAAGAAATAGGAAATACATAAGATAGTCTTGGATAAAATAAGGACGCAACAATTAATTGTTCCATGCTCGAGGAATTTGAGCTTCATCAATGGTTGTTAGCTTAAATGTGCCATCCCCTAGCTTCTGACTGATCACATAGAGTTCTTCCCAGTTTGGTCTGAATGCTCCCAGTATAGGGTAGACCCTCTTAAAGACAAGGTCTCCTACTTCAAAGGTGCGGTTATGAACTTTGGAGTTAAAGTACCATGCGACCCTTTTCTGGTGAGTGGCAGTCCTTAATCCGGCTTCTTCCCTCTTCTCATTGACCATATCAAGTGACTCGAGTAGGAGCTGCTCGTTCTGCGTTTGATCAAAGTTTTGCCTTTGATGAGAAGGGACTTCTAGCTCAACCAGGATCATTGCTTCTGAACCATATGCCAAGGCGAATGGAGAGTGCCCAGTTGTAGATTGTTGCATTGTCCTTTAAGCCCATAGTGCGAGTGGAAGTTCATCAACCCAATTTCCTTTCACTTTAGTTAGCCGCTTTTTGATGGTGAACATGATGATCTTGTTTATTGCTTCCACTTGCTTATTTGCCTACGGATGTTCGATGATGGAAAAGCTTTTCTCGATTCGGAAGCATTAGCAAAAGTCTTTGAGCTCGGCGCTTTCAAATTGAGTCCTGTTATCCATGATGATTTTCTATGGCACACCAAACCTACAAATAATGTTTTTAGTAACAAAGTTAATAACTTTCTTTGTGGTAAAGTGGCCAGCGGTTCCATTTCGGCCCATTCGGTGAAATAGTCAACAACAATGCTAGCATATTTGGCTCCTCCTTTAGCCATTGGCAGTACACTAATCAAATCGATTCCCTAGATTGCGAAAGGCCATGGGTTAACCATTTGTGTTAGCTCCGTCGAAGGAGTTCCTTTTATATTACTGAATCTTTGGCATTGGTCACACCATCTGGCGTATTCTGCTGCATCGTGGTTTACTGTTAGCCAAAAATACCCATACCGGAGAACTTTCATTGCAAGGGTTTTCCCCTCGGAATGATCTCCACATTCGCCTTCATGAACTTCTCTTAGGATCCTTCGAGCTTCGTCGTTGGTTACACATCTGAGCAAGGGGGTATGGAATCCCCTTCGGTAGAGTATCCAATTATGTATTGTGAATTGCAATGCCTTTCGGAGAAGCTTTTTCCACCGATTCCAGTCTGCAGGGAGAGTTCCTATGAGCAGGTAGTCCTTGATAGGCGTCATCCATGTTTCTAGTTCCTTGGTTGTCTCTAAAATCCAGTCGATATCCATCTCGCTTATGCTTGGAGTGGTCAGGGTTTCAACCGGGACTAGCCCCAATGACCGAGCTTCTCCGTAACTAGCCATTTTGGCTAGATAATCTGCCTTTTTGTTCTGTTTCCTCAGGATATGAGTTATAGTGTAATGCTCGATGTCGTTCAGTGGTTCCTGCATTTTAGATGGGTAGAGGCGAGGTTCTCCCTCTGAGCCTGGTATTCGCCTTTCACCTAATAAAGGACTAGTTGAGAGTCGCTATAGATGTGTGTGGACTTTATCCCGACTTCCTTCACAACTTTCAGCCCGGCTATCAATGCTTTGTATTCTGCCTCATTATTTGTTGTAGGGAATTCCAAACATAAGGCATAGCAAACAGATCATCCTTTGAGAGTCTCAAGCTCTACCGCTGCTCCCAAGAAGAATTTATTAGATGCACCATCGACAAAAACTTCAAACATGTCTCCACTTCTGGAGTCATTCTTTCTCATTATCTCGTATTGTAAACTCGACAATGAATCTGCTAACGCATTCCCATTGATCGCCTTTCGAGGATGGTATGTGATTTCATACCGACTTAACTCGATGTTCCATTTGATAAGCCGTCCAGAGGTCTCGGGATGGAATAACACTTGCTTCAAGGGTTGATTTATCGGCACTTTGATCGGGTGTGCCTGGAAGTACGGTTGTACCTTTTTGGATGCGATCAAGAGGAAATATGCTAGTTTTTCCAATTTTGGATAGTCCTTATTTGCTCCAGTAAACCGTTTACTGATGTAATATATGGGTCACTGGATCTTAGCTTCTTCTCGTATGAGCACGCCACTCAATGCATAGGGCGAGACTGCTAAGTAGATGTACAAATCTTCTCCATCTACCGGCTTAGATAGGATTGGCGGGGTTTCCATATGTCGTAGCAGCTCTTTGAACGTAGTTTGAAAAGCTTGATTCCAATCGAAGTTCTTCTTTCCCTTCTTTAGCATGTCAAAGAACGGTATACATTTATCGGTTCCTTGAGGCCTCGACTTCCCGTAAAGTGGTAATTTATTCAGAGTTTACTTCGATGCCTCTGGCGCTTACTATGAATTCAGAGGCTACCCCGAAGTGACATTTAAGTGGATTGAGCTTCATTCCATATTTGTGGAATATTCCAAACATTTCGGCAAGGTTGTCTAAGTGATTTGCATCTATGCGCGATTTAACCAACATATCGTCTACATAAACTTCAATAGTCTTCCCATCTGATGTTTAAACATGGCGTTCACTAGTCGTTGGTAGGTTGCCTCAGCATTCTTTAAGCCAAATGGCATCACTTTGTAGCAGTATAGTCCCAGATCAGTAATGTAACTGGTATTTTCCTGGCCAGGTTCATGCATCATGATCGGGTTGTATTCTGAGTATGCGTCCATTGATAGCAATTCATGTTCAACCGTCCCGTCCATAAGCTGATCGATTCTGGGTAGAGGAAAGCTGTCTTTTGGGCAAGCTTTGTTTTGGTCCGAGTAGTCGATACAAGTTTGTCATTTTCTATTGGACTTCTTGACCAAGACTGGGTTAGATACCCATTCAGGGTAAGTTGCATCACGGATAAAACCATTCGCCATCAGCTTATCCACTTCTTCTCAGTGCTTTGGACCGTTCGGGTCCTAGGCTACATCTCTTCTACTTCATTGGTGTATACTTATGATCAATATTAAGTGTGTGGCAGGCAATCTCTGGTGAAATCCTACACATATCGAAATGTGCCCAAGCGAATACATCCAGGTTGGCACAAAGAAATTTGATGAGTTCCAGTCGCATCTTGTTTCCAAGATGTGATCCAATTTTCAGGACCCATGTTGGGTCATCCACATCAACTGGGACAGACACCGTCAATTCTACCGATGCTGCCCGTTCCTCCCCTGAACTCTTCTTTCTAAGGTCAAAGCCTTATCAAATCAGCTATGGTCCCCAAGGCAGGGGCGGCTCAATAGTTGCTATTCGGTAGGTTCACGAATGAGGAGAGTACTCCCCACATTCTTCCCCCTTTCCCTTCTTTTAGACTCGCGTAGCTCTACGATATAGTATTCTCTAGCAGCACTTTGGTCTCCTTTAATCACCCCAACTCCACTCTCTATCGGAAATTTCATAGTTAGACACCATTGACCTAAAGCAATTCTGAAATCTGCCAAGGCGGGCCGCTCCAGGAAGGCACTGTAGATGGAGGTTTCATCTACGATCACAAAGGTTTAGATAAGGGTGACTCCTCGGTCACCTTCCCCGAGTTCTATGGGTGAATCAATTATTCCGACAGGTTGTTTGGGTTCGCCAGTGAATTCCTGGATCTTTATTCAGCAAGCGGATACATCTTTCATACTAATCTTCATCTGTTCAAAGGTGCGGCTGAAAAGGATATTAACAGAACTACCACTATCTACCAATACTCGTCGAACCATGGTGGGTCCGATTCCTACTGCCATGACTATGGGGTCGAGAGTTGGAGCTTCTTTCCCTTCGGTGTCTCGATTCTGAAATACTATGTCATCGTTTAGGTTCTCTGCTGCTTGGTAGGGTTTCCTTCTTCGATCGCAAAGCATGAATCTTTTGGAGCATGCCTTAATGAGCTTGCATACCGCTCCATTTCTCTCCAACTCTCTACGCAGGATAGGGTCCTCCAGATATTGTTCCAATGATGAGTCTCTGGTCAATTCGTCTGGGTCCCTCTTTACTGGTTCCAGCTTGATTCCTTCTATCTCTAGGAGCAGGGGGCTGCGGGTTGGTCAAGATTCTATGGTTTCTTCACATACTGCTGAAGCTTGTTTTCTCGAATAAGCTCCTTAATCAAGTTCTTCAAGTGATGACACTCATTCGTGTTGTGGCTATGTGTTTCATGGAAGCGGCAGTACTTTCCAGAATGCTTTTGCTGTTTAGTTGCTTCCTTATTAGGTGGCTTCTTGTACTCTTCCGTCCCCTGTGTCGTGAGATAGATGTTTTCTGGAGTATCGTTGAGCAGGGTGTATTCTTCGGGGCATAAACCTTTAAGTCGCTTGTTACTTCCATTTCGCTTGTTGGAATTATGGCTCTTTCTTTTTTGATTTCCATCTTTCCCTACATTTCCTTCAACGGTCCCGGAGGTATTTATGTCTTAGTTTGTCACCATACCACTCTACCCAATGTTGGTTGGTTGTAAGTTAGCAGATTTCCTTTCCAATTCCTGTGCTTCTTCCAATCTCAAATACTAGCTCGCCTTTCGATTGAAGTCCTTCCTAGTGGTAGGTTATTTCATTTTGATCCATTTTCCGAATTCAGTTTCGGGGTGGACAGCATGGACCAAGCCCATGAAAACCATATCCTTATTTGGATTACTTACTTCAATTATCGCGGTGTTGAACCGATTCATGAAGGACTTCAGAGATTCATTCAGTCCTTGGAATAGACCGGATAAGGATATCAAATCTTTTGGTTATGCCGTGTAAAGCCTAAATTGATCAAGGAATCTTGTTGCTAGTTGATTGAAGGTGGAGATGAATCTTGGGGGAAGCCTGGTGAACCACATGGAAACAATTCCCTCCAGGAAAATCGAGAAACATCTACATCGAATGACATTCAAAGCATTTTCTCCGTCCATGTACCAACTATACTTATACAAGTGGGGTTTCGGGTCTCTCGTCCCATCGTAAGATGGAATAGTTGGCATAGTGAACTTTTCAGGGTACCGCTCATTCAGAATGTCATCGGTGAAGGGAGTTCAACTTGGAGTGGATCTCCATTCATCATCCCTTCTATCCTTACTTTCATTCATTAGTCGCTTGACCATGTCCATGATATATGCCTCAAATGTCCGGTAATTTGCGGGTTGGCTGTCAGTGACTACACCAAGTGTTTGATTTTGCAAATGATCTTGGTGAGTGGATTGAAGCTTAGGCTCTCTTGTCTTCAGGAGAGCCACTCCCTCGTAGCTCTATTGGTTTGCGGTTGGTCGGGTAGGGGTAGTTTGGATCTCCCTAGCGTTATTGAATGCCTTGGTATTTCCTTCCAACTTGTCATTATCAAGTTGCTCACTATCTTCTGAGTTGGAGGGATCTATTTCTATATCTTCCCGTGGGGTTTTCGCTCCTAAATTCAAGTTTGTAGCCAGTTGCCTTGCAGTTGGTGGAGGGCTTGTGTCTCCTTCCATATTGATTCCTACGGTTCCACCTATCACTCGTTTTTACTGCTGCTTTCCGTTTCTCCTGTTTAGACCAGAGACGGAAGAATTTTCTTGTTCCATGGCAGCAGCAGGCTCTGTCATGGTTCTTGGAGTAGCATGTGACTGTAAGGTCAATATGGCATTCAATCTGTCCATAAGAACTCTTTGGTTGTTCTCCATCTTCTGATTAATTTCATCAAGCATTTTATTTAATTCATCTCTAGTGACAACTTCTCGTTGAATAGAGGATCTTCTGCGTTGGCGCCATTGACTTCAATTTGTTAAGTATTGATCTCTTCTCCAGCAATTACAGCTCCTATGGATCTTTTGAAAGCAGTTCTCCTTCTTCCTGCTGCATTGATTCTCAACAGCAGATCTTTTGAGCAAAGATTGAGGATCTAACTTCTAAACCTATCTAATCCAGAGTAGCTAGATAGCTAGATCTAAGCTTGGATTCGGTTTTCTCGGTGAAAGCACCAAAATGTTAACCCAAAAAATAGATCACACCCTGGTTTGAGTGTGAAAGCACCAGACCTGTTTATTAGGACAAATAAAGTAGAGAAAAACACTCTCCAAATTGCGAAAAAGATAGAATAAAGTAGAGAAACGCAAGATTTTTATAATGGTTCGACTATTAATGAAGCCTATGTCCACTTTATAGATTTAATTGATAGATTGACTATTGATCATGAGTGCAAGTTGTTTACAATCCTAATTATTGAATGAAGAAAGATCAGACCACCATTGATGGAGACAAAAGGAAGGATTTCAATTGTCCCATGGCAGCCATTGTGAGGAGGAGGAAAGTTGAAGAATCGTAGTAGCAGAGTTTACCCAGTGATCAGAGCAGCCCACCCCTCTCCTATTGAATATAGGATGGTATTTATAGGATCTTGATAGCACTTAGATCGAAACGAGAGTACCAAAAGCCTGTAGTTATCCATAGGAGCAAGCACGTAAAGTTTGGGGCAATTTTGAACTACCTTTTTGGATCGATACCGATCCAATTGGATCGGATCGGTACCGATCCAAAATGTTATGCAATTTTTGCACAACTCCTACTTCGTTGACTTCCTTTCTTGCACGTGAGGTTCCCTATGTGATTTCATAGCTTTTTGACTTATTTTGACGATGGTTCACCTGTAAATTTGATTGAACTATAATCCGAATCGGATGAGTCTTGACTTCTTCAACTCGGATGCTCGGAATGTTATCAAACTTGGGAGATAAGTCTAGGAGAGATGTAGGAATATAATGCATGTGGATTAGAGAATCCACAAGTCAATAATTTGGATCGGATCGGTGCCGATCCAAATACTTGGCGTATTTTTGGTTCAAACTCCCGGGGTTTCTTTGTCATGTACTTTTAGGTCTTCCGATCAAGTTTCGAGTCATCATGGCTTAGTTTGAATGTTCTAACTCCTTCTGATATCTGGTAGGTTAAAAACCTAGTTAATAGAGCTTAAATGGGAAGGTTGCCACCATAAGTCGATTTATTTCCAGATCCACCAATAAATGCATTCCTTTCTTTGATTTGATTAGGAGAGGGAAAAGGAACTTTGAATGGATGGAGGATTATGAAGACATAATACAAGCATTGGTGAACCACAAAGAGAGGCCTCCCACCTTATCAAAGCTGGTGGATCAGGAAGACTGGTATATCTGCTTAGCCGTGTTGGTACATGCTATAAGTGTTGCACTGCTTCGCAAGGAGAATCGAGTCCAGAGACAGGTTTATTATATAAGCAAGCGATTAACAGGAGCTGAAAAGAACTATCCGAAGATAAATAAATTGGCATACTACTTGTTGATTGTTTCATGAAAGCTCCGCTCTTATTTTCAGGCTTATCCCATCAATGTTTACATCGATCAACTGTTATGACATGTCCTACATTGACCTGAGACGTCTGGAAGGGAACTCAAGTGGAACATTGAACTGAGCTAATTCTACATCACTTATCTCTCTTGGAGATCCATCTAAGGATAGGCACTGGCGGACTTTACAGCAAAATTCATTGTACAAGATGATCTCCCAGAGAGCGATGGAACCCCCACCATTCGGTGAAAAATGTATACGGATGGAGCATCTAACGATCGTTCTTTTGGAGCTGAAATCATGCTAGTAATCTCGAAAGATAGATCAATTTGCTACGCTTTGAAGCTTAACTTTCCTACAATGAACAACAAAGCTGAGTATGAAGCTTTGATTACTGGACTCAAAATTTCCAGTGAACTAGGGATAAAATCTCTTGAAATCCTTTGTGATTCCCAGTTAGTAGTATACCAAGGGAGATTATCAGGCTAAAGGACAATGACTCGCCCCATACCTTATCCAAGTCCAACAACTATTGACTGGCTTAGAGTATTATGACATCACGCACATTCCTTGGGATCAAAACAAAGTAGTTGACTTATTGGAAAAGTTTGCTAGCACCGGGGATGCGTAACAAATGGGCTTGGTTCCAGTCGAAGTACTAGACGCTCCGAGCATAAACTAGATGGAAATCGACTGGGTACTAGAGACGAAGCCTAAGAAGGAGTCGTGGAGGAGTCGTGGATGACTCCAATTAAAGACTATTTGCTACAGGGAGCCTTTCCCGAATGAAGAAATGAAAGGCGACAAGTCCTTCGCAAAGCTTCGTGGTATATTATTCAGGAAGGAGTCATGTATAGAAAGGGTTTTTCCATTCCCCTGCTCCGGTGTATCATTCATGATGAAATAAAACAAGTCCTAAAAGAAGTTCATGAAGGGGAATGTGGCGATCACACTGGGGGCAAACCTCAACAAAGAAAATACTCTGTTATGGGTATTATTAGTCGACTGTCAACCGAGATGTTGCTAATTACACTAAGCGATGTGACAAGTGCCAGATGTATGCAAAAGTTGTGAGAGCTCCACCAACGATAATCACATAAATGTTCGGTCCATGGCTGTTTTCCATATGGGGCATAGATATTGTTGGTTCCTTATCGATCTCAAAAGGTGGTGCTTAGTACGCCATTGTAGTAGTTGATTACTTCACCAAATGGGCCGAAGCGGAACCTTTAGCTATGATAACGAGAAAAAAGTAATCAACTTCATTGTCTGAAACATCGTCTATCGTTTTGGCCTTCCACAAACCATTGTAACTCATAATGGAACCCAATTCGATAGTACATAATTCAAAGACTTCTGCCGTCGGCATCAAATTGAAAAGAGATTTGCAGTAGTTTCTTACCCTCAAGCAAATGGACAAGCTGAAGCTATTAACAAAATCATAAAGTCCATTCTGAAGAAGCGTTTGGAAAAGGCTAGAGGAAAGTGGGTGGATGGACTCCCAACAGCATTATGGGCATACAGAACCACCCACAAGTCCACGACTAGCCATACTTCATTCTCCCTTGCTTACGGCTCCAAAGCCGTCATTCCTGTTGAACTCGAAGTCCCTTCTCATCGAGTGACTCCTACGATCCCAGAACGAATAGAGATCTCCTCTTAGATCTCTAGATTTTGTAAATGAGAAGCGCGAAGAAGCAGATTTGAGGGTAGCTGCACATCGGCGCCGAGTCGCCCAATACTACAACACTAAAGTCCAACCTAGAACCTTTGAAATCAGTGATCTCGTCTTGAAACCGGTTTTTTCTACCCTGCCACACATGAATCCTACTTGGGAAAGACCATACTTCATTAAAAAGAGGCTTTGGAGAGGAAACTTTCATGCTATCGATTATTGATGGCATGACCCTCCAAAGGGTGTGGAATAGCGAGCATTTATGACGCTATTTCGCTTAGTTTATTCTTTTTTATTTTGTTGTATCACTTTCCAAATTTGATTTAGCATTTTAATTTCCATATATGTAATAAGAAAAATTATGTCATTCCTTTCCATTTGGCGAATAAAGTTTGAAATTTCCTCCATATATTTGATTGATGCAGCATTACATTTTAGTTACGATACCTGACTAACTAATATTAACATGTCTAAGCAGGTTCCTAGAGTTTGGAGCTAGCCATTTACATAAGTTCACGATTTAACTAAACAAAATGAGCATGGTATGACCGTTCATTTGATGATTCTCGCTCACAACCCGATGGACCGGGTACTAATGAGGAATGGATGTGACTTGAACATCCGATAGCTAAATTAATCTTACCGAGCGATGGGACAAACATGAACCAATAACGATCGTGATACGACGATCATTCACTAAGTTAAACCCCGGACTTGGGGGAAAATCAATCAATTAAGGAAAGTAAGGTCCGACTATTTTCCAAAATAAATCTAAGTCCAAAAGTATGGATTGGAGCATAAACACGAACTGGGTGAGATCCAATCGACCGCCAACTAACTCTTATCCCTAGAGTGCGGATATGAGTATAAACAAATAGATGAGTGCAGTTCGACCACTGGCTACACCATAAACTCCAACCTAAAACCGGCAAGAGGAGTATTAGCTTACTAAGGATGGAGTTCGACCATCCATTATCTAACTCTGCTAACCCGAGACTGGGGGTAGGAGTATAATCACTCAAGCTAATGAATCCAACAGCATAACACTAGGGCTCGAGCCCAGTGTTTGATACAACTCAAGACCACGACCAAATGGAGGCCTTGAGTGAAAATTAATGAAAGATTACCAAAATTAACGAGCAATGAATTATAAGTACATTGAATGGAAAAGAAATAACTTGATTACTTAAACAAAATTCACATAAGAGTTCGACAGAAAATGAAGAACTTTTATTTGCATATTAAACTTCACAATCGAGGTACAAGTTTATCCAAAAACAAAGGCCGTACCCATGCAATCACGGCCAACAAAAAGAAAAAAACAGCTACATAAGCTATATGCAAACTAAGCCGAAGTGACGGCTATTTCTTTTGCCCCTTTTCTCTTTTGGATTGCTTCGGAGTAGCACTAATTGAGATTCCGCCTGTCCTTCTCTTTGGTCCTTTACCACCCTTGGCAGGAGAGCTTTTAGAAGTTGGAGGGCATTTTTCGGGAACCAACCTACCATGTGGAATGACTTGCAGTGGAACGAGATTCAGATCATCAGCATCAACATCAGCGGGTTCAGCTTTAGCTTTTTTCTTCAATAACTCCTCTTGATGCTCTCCTTTAGGTTGAGCTCATCGATATGTTCAGAGGCACCAGTGATCACAACATTATTTGATTCATCCGGTAGTAGTTAATCGTTGGCTTTTTCATCATCAAGTGCTCCAATAACTTGAGCATCGGGCCCTGGAATTTTGGAAGCCACTGGAATTTCAGTAGATGTCGATTGTTGCTCCACAACGGCACCGCTTCTTAGAGTTTGGCTGGGACCCGGAATATCTGTAGATTCGCGAAAACAAGAAAATAAGCCCATGATTATTAGGCATGAGGAACAAAACCTCTTGAAAAATGCAGAGTAAAGCGGGACACCTATGTCCGACTGACTTTTAGTTGTCATCGGAGTGCTCCCTTCTTGAATAGTAGTCAGCACCTTTGATTGATAACCGGGTCTATCTGGATCATAGCTCGGATCCTATCCCGTGCCAAGTGAAACTGATGCTCTGACATTTTGAAGTGAAGTGGGACGTTTGGGATCAGATACCGTAGCTTCGGTGATGTTTTTCCCTCTACCAGAGGGTGCTAAAATATCAAAGTATCGAAGCCGTTGCGTCAGGATCTAAAGGTTCATCCCCACAAAGAATTTCTCTTACCAGTTTCTCCTCATCCAAATCAGCTTCGCCAAGGGATTTCTTCTTCATTTCAACAATCTATTCCCAAGCCTCGGCGAGCGACTCGAGATAGACCTCTCCAAGAAAACTCAAATCACAGTGGATTAGGACTTTTAGCATTATATTCAATAATTAAAGGATTGAACTTGTCCTTAATCCCATTTCGATCAGCTTCCTTGGCATCCTCCAGCTGGACCTCGATCTGCTCTCTAACTTCCTTACAGCCAACTTCCCTTGCCTCTAAGGACTTCAATTTGAGCGAGTTGCTCGTCAAGTTTGGTTTTCAGTCCTTGGGCTTCGTTGGCCTCTTCACAATATCTTTGAGACTCCTTTTAAGCTTTGAGTTTTTTCTTCCTACTCTTTCGTAAGGAGTTCTTCGAGTTCGTCAACGCGGCCGGTAAGAGTGTTTTTTTCTTTTTGCAGGTTGTCTTTTTCCAAAGCAAGCACACCACTACGGTTGAGGGCAACATCTAGCTCCTTTTTGTGAGCCATTTCTAGATGACAAACTGCCTCGGATGTTTCTTTGGCGCTCTTTTCTGTTGCGGCTAGCTTCGTTTTCAACTCCAAGATCTCATCATCTTGATGTTTAATTATATTTTTATCATGGATCGCCTCTACTTGAGGCGATCGATTTCATGTTGTCTCTCAATAGACAACTCAAAGATTTTTTTTCAACTAAATGCCGGAATGCTTCATGCTCCACGAAAACATCATTGACACATGCAAGTGAACTTGCTTTAGCACTCCCTAAAATTGTATGGATGGAAGGAATTTAAGCCCATCAAAGCAGATTTTTGGGAAATTGACCTTAAGTTCGGCCAATCTTTCCACCATAGAGGCCTCATGGGCCGTAGTAGCCAGAGCTAGATAAGAAGTAGCAATTGGGCATTTGCTCGACCTATGATCGCAGGACTGTCTAGAACCATATGAACCTGAACAATGCTCAAGTAGCATAGCAATTTGGGGAGCATGGGAAGAGGTCTAATCGTTGTTATGCACAGAAAGATTGGGTTGAGCTTCCTAAAGAGACGATTGAGATTAGGACTTGGGTTTAGAAGATGAAGACTTCCTTGAACAATGACTTCTTTCCCGACTGTCATCTCTTTTTATATGTCTGCCCAAGTCTGGACCGCAACTGGATCCATACTATTTTGAGGAGCCACTCAAGCGATCAAAGGCATGGAAATGAGACATAGCACCTGTGAATTAAATAAGACTGTATAAGTGTCCATCAAGTAAAAGATAGATGAAAATTGTGTAGTGAACTGCATGTGGCTGTAAGTGTCCCAGTGTCCCCCTAACGGACCAGTTACTGTAGCCTCTCTCATAGGAGTGTTCTCCCCTTTGCTAGTGGGAGGAATGTGATCACCAGTCCTAATGGGAGAATTGAGCCCCCCAGCACTGATGTTGGAGAATTCATAGGTCATGATATCATCAGGGATCGGGAGATTTGAGAACCCTTCCATCGAACTTTCTAAATATTGAAAGGAAGACTCTTCTTCAACTGAGGTCATGATGAACTTTTGCTCCTTAGTGGTTTTTCTCCTACGGAGTTTATAGGTAAACTTTTTCCCTCCCCTTGTTGGCATCATATGATATTGCGACCCTTGTGATGGTTTGACCATAGGTGCATTTCCCAAACCTGCATCGGCATCGCTAGGCTTGTTGGCTTCAATACCTCTAATTTCACCCTTTTCGGCATCGTCCTGGTCCCACTCGACTGGGGCCATGATAGGGCTATTAGTGTCGCCTTCTTGTTCTGCCATATTTCTTAGTGGTGCCATGCTTCCTTGAAGCCTGATTTTGTGACCTTCTTCTAACAGCCCAAAAAGAGATAACCATTCATCAGTTAAAAGGGATCTAATGTCCCTGTCCTAAATTGGGGTGGCATGGACTGCAGAAACCACCCTTGAAAAACTATCGCCTTCTGGACGTGGATGGACACCTTTAAATTTTCAAAGTATTAGTTAGTTCAAGATATGACTTGGGCTGAAGAATTTGAGAATAAAGTCAAGGCAACACTTACGTCCTTCCAACCGTCGCCTCGCAAAGCCAAGGGGACAACGAACGTAAAACCATTCGTGTTTAAAGATACTGAGCTTGTTCCAAGTACCAGTTAGAACTTGACAGTTGGCGGGGGCTCGAGGAAAGTGTAAAAAAGGCTTCATGTTTGTCGTTTGAAATTGTAGATAAATCTGATGCCCTCAAGAGATGGCAGGTGGAATAAAACATCCATAAATAGCAAGAAAGTGCTATGAATAAAAGCATAGCTGTTCGGATAGAGCTGAACAGAAGCTATTCCTAGATAATTTAGCATCTCTTGGATAAAAGAATTAAAAGGTGGCACACATTCGGCCCAGCACATAAATTTATTGCATGTTGTATACCCCTTTAGGGGCAAATGAGCCCTGTCATTCACTAAAGGGACTAGAACATCTCCAAATGGAATCTCATGTTTAGATCATAGTCTATGGAGAGCGGCCTCGCCAATTCTGGAGTCTTGGGAAACCGTCAAGTTTTCCAGAAATATAGCACCTTCCATAGTGTCAGGGCGGGACTTATCTCTTCCACCGGAAGGATAGGAACATCAGAGAAAAGGTCGACCAATGGGCCGGAAACCTCCAGTTGCTCGGTTTGATGGTTAATGGAAAGTCTGTCGGATATAGTTGCAGAACTTGACTCAGCATCGAGATTGTTGTGTTATGAATGTTGCCCAGAAGGCATTGCGTCTAAATGCTCTGAACATCTGGAGCCCATATCAACGATACTCAACAGATAATCGAGATTAGAAAAATTAACTTGTTCCTCCATGCTAAATGTAAACTAGTGTGGTGTAGTGCTGTGCATTGTAGAGATAAACAGTTCAAAATTAAAAGCAAAAGTAAGTGACGAGACTTTGGATTCCGACCAGAGTTTTTGTTATCACTGACCATCTTAACTGATGTTTAGATTAATCGGTTGTGTAAGCTTTGGGATTGACCATCGACATATCGAAGTGTGAAGTCCATATGTTAAGATATAGTTCATATTCAAAGTATCGGGAGTTTAGTTGTTCAATTTCAAATTCAAAATTGGATAAGTAGGTCCTATTGTTCGTTATCGTCATATGTTCAAGTTCTTTAAGACGGGCTTGGTTCTGATTGTTTGTGCAAATGAATATGGATTGGTTTTCAAGTTTAATTCAAAGGTTGAGAGTCGGCTAAGTCCCCATAGCTGACCCCTCTATCTGAAAATTCTGATCCCTCTGACGAAGCCTACAACCGATTCCTCTAATGAAGCAAATAGTCGTTCCCTATTTAACATCGATCCCTTTAGAATCCACAAACAACCAATCCCTCATCCACTAATACAATCGACCCTTATGCGAAACCCAACATAACCGATCTCTTATCAAGTACCCCATCAACGATCCCTCTTCGAGCTTTAAATTTCGATCCCTCTCAAACCCGCTACACCGATCCATATACTCAACATTTCTCATCCTCCACCTCAACCTTCCACTCTTATCCCTCTACTTCTTCCATGTTTTTCTCCTCTCCTTTCTCCGCCTTTACCATCTCGCCGAACCCTACATTGTCTCCGTCCATCTTATCTTCTCCAAACTTAACCCATGCTCATGTTAATAAATGCAAATAAGACCCATTGTCTTATCACAAATCGAAGTCGTATGCAAGCTAAAAACCAACCAATATATATATATATATATGTATATATATATATATGTATATGTATGTATGTTGGCGGTGACATATAGAGAAGACAATGGCTTTATGTTGAATTGTTTGGAGATGATCGAGATTAAAGGGAAGAGGGATCGGATTTATAGAAGTATGTTGGGTTGTAATGGATTTTGGTTTGAAATAGAGGAAGGAAGAGAAAGGGAAGGGTTCGACTCTAAGGTAAGATAAGAAGGGTTTAGTATCGAAGAGAATAAAAGTAAATGGAAGTAAAGTGAATAAGTGAAGGATGGAGAAGAAAGGTGTTAGCCTATATATGAGGGTTGAGGGTTCGACCTGCCTTTCCATTCTCCTCGAAGCAAAAAGGATTGAGTTCCCAACATAGGGAGGGATCAGGTACTATCCCTTGACTTGGAGATCCATCTGATCCCTATCAACACTAAAAAAAGGATAAAGGGAGGGATCGGCAAGAGGAATGTCGATCCCTATAAACATAAAAGAAAGAGAGGGAAAGAAGAGATCGGTTACGAACCCTATGTGCATGCAAGCATGTACCTAAAAAGCTATATAAAGTAAGTAAATATAAAATGCAATGGAATTGCATATAATTCAACAAAAATTAGTGATGACTCATGAGCGTGCAAACGCGTCCGGGAGCCAATGACAAGAACGTATACTTGAGCGTGCACATGTATATTCTAAAAGTTTAATTTTTGAAATCGGTAGAAATTGAATTCCAATTTGAAGCTTTCAAGGTCGAGACTGGATCAGAGAGCCAAAGCTTACTAGTCTCGTAGAACCAGACATAGATATCAATTGACGAAATATAATCTTGAATTTATACTATTGGAAATCAACCAAGCGTCATGACGATCAAAGAGAGATACGACACTTTAGGAAAATAGTTTGACGGAAGGATAGTGACTGTTCAAAAAACTGGATGGATTTCTTATCGACGACTCTAACTTGCTTCGATTCAAAGCATGTTATGTTTAGCACAAGTTAGATTCGACTGTCATCAAGGCTAGTAAGTCCAAAGCAATGATTGTGGGGTCTAGAAGTCTAGTATAGATGGTAATATGAAGCCATGATTGAACGGAATGAGAGATATGCTATACAGAACATTCTAAGTATGGAATATAGTTTAATATAGAAGAGGTATCGGCTCTAATCACTCTCAATAATAGGGATCAGCATACTTTAGCCAAACAAGTGCAACTCAATGGGAAACAATTGATATCTCAAGGTCCAGAAGTCCAATGCATATGAAACTTTGGGAACAAGATGTGGGGACCTTAGGGAGCCTACACTAGGGATCGCACCTCAAAAGGATTCGGCAAGAGGGGTCGGCCCCCTTCCCTCCATAGGGATCGGCTAGAATCAGGATGCATAACTTGTTGCAATAATGATCGAGCAATAACTCAAGTTCTACTAATCCAATTGGCATGAAACTTGGAAGCTAAGCATATTGCAACATAGAGAAGCTCCTATAGGGATCGCATCTCCAAATTCCTCTGAAACATGGATTGGCATCGATCCCTATTTCTTAGGATTTGGACCATGCGATCCCTCTAGTCGGTCCATATGGTTTTGGAGATCCTTAAATCGAATTTTAAAGGAGATATTTCGCCATTTTCCTCTATAAATATAGGCTTGATTGTTCATTTTCAAGACTTTTACGCTGCTTGTTGCTTTGTACTCTTTTGTAACTAAGGATCTTAAAATGATCCCTATTGTACTCCGTATTCAATGTGATTAATAAAGCGATCTACTCAAAGTGGACATAGGTAAACAACGACGAACCACTATAAATCGTTGTGTTCTCGTTATTGCTTTGATTTTCTATTATTTGATTACTTGTTTCCTTTGTTTTCGTTTTATATTCTTCATTTATTTCTCTACAAAATCTCTATTGGGTGTTTGTGCCAAATTTTGGTGAAAATAATTAAAAATTAAATAAATTATGTGGTTTTTTGGAGTACTCATCATTATGGTTGTGTGACTCAAATGTGTAAATCAGTTAGTGATAATATCGAACAATTCGAATATTAACGTTCACACGCTACCTTAGTTAATGATGTGAAATTTTGGCAGGATTTATTGCTTACAAATCTTTATAGTAAAATCCAAATTTGTTATATAAGCAATACCGGGTCGTAATGATTATTTATATTTATTCTCTTCATCAATATTATATCGTAATAAGACTTACGGAATTTGGTTTTAGTGAAATTTACAACATCGTTTACATTCAACTTGATTAATCCAAACACAAAACCCTTGTTCCAATAACAACATTTGTTATTAAATGTACTGCTCTGGTCGGATATTTTGACTTTGATTTGGCTACAGTTGACCTTGATACTAACCTCATATAGCTGAGGTGACGAATTATTTATGGAACAGTGTTTCACTTCCAACGCTCCAACTAAGACCTAAATATAGTTATTCGATGGACACCATGCCAAACTATAATCAAAGTGGAGTGCCCATACTGAAGTTAACCATCATTCTCAAGTTGAGAGAACTATGTAATATCATCATTTTGAGATTTTCTGTTTGACCTTAGTTATATTAACCAAAATAAAACTCTCAAGTGAGTCATTCCATAGTTATCCAATAACTAATAGTAACACCTTGTATCCCCTAGCAGCCATAAGTAATACGCAGCCAACATTTGGAGAGCATTACATACTCTAGTCTTAATGGATGAATTGATATCCTCTATTGAAACATCTAGACTAAGAATATTTAAAATAATATGTTATTTTAATGTGATGTATTTTTCATGATTACAACATATTGTAATTACTATCACATAACGTATGATTCAAGGATTTTCTCTTTAATATACTTTAAATTAATTATTTAGTTAATTATATCACAATATAACAAGTATATAATAGAAAGATAACACATTTTGTTTAAAACAAGATTTATTATCGAGTTAGATATATGTAACAAATTATATAATTGCCCTTAGGGTATAATTCTAACTCTATCAATCTCCCACTTACACTTGGGTCAATTATGGAATCTTATTCCAATTCCTTCGATCGGTTTTATAAAAAACTAATCGGGTCAGACCCTTAGTGAAGAAATATGATACATTTTTAAATTATCTGCACTGCCAATTGACTCTCTTTGATGCTGATAAAGTATCCATATCATGTGGAGCCTTTCAGAGTGTTTTTCGACCTTTAGTGAGCTTTAGGTTCTTGGACAAACTATATCACAACATTGTTATCACATAACAATGTCATGTGATTCTCAACATTAGGAATCACCCCTAGCTATGTTATAAATTTGTGCATTTATTTATACTTCTTTTATTGCAATGCTATTCAAGGCGACGTATTTAGCCTTTGGTTAGATCAACTACTATATATTATTTGGAACATTTCCAACGTAAAGTTCTTAACTTGAGATTGAACATAAATTTAGGATTGACGTACTATGCTCAATATCACTTATGAAGTTCGATTCCTTGCGCTTCTTCATAAGGAGTTTTTTATTTCTATAAACAATTACCGAGTATTTCGTAAATAATCCAGAACGCTCTAAATTGTTATTTAGTAATCTTAATTTGGATTTTATACATGTACGTGTATCAAATACATAAGTGAAATTCGATATCATAAACAATACAACATGTATGATAATTCTTATTGCCAATGCACAAGATACCCATCCTACATACTCAATATTAAACATTTTAATGTGACATCCATGTATATCGTTTTAAGACAATCCTAACATCATTTTATACTGATTATAAAAGATGTAAATTTCAAATCAAATATCGAGAATTAAACAACCATACTAAAACGATTTTAACACGAGTACATCGTTAATAATCATAAGTTTTTTGTTTACTTATAGTCTTAGAAATATTTTAGTACCTTTAATATTCTTTCTTATAAACACAAGTTTCCCCTACATTTTGACAGAAATTCAAACTACTTGATTTTTCTATCAAATTATTTCCTCAACTCTAATTCTTGTTGAATGATACTTTTGTATAAATTCTTCGATCCTATCCAATAACCCTCAAACGATCGCTCCTACTAACTTTGAAGCACTTTAGTTATTAAGCAAAAATAGTATATTCTAAATCAATATTTAGAATTTCTATTTCAACATATATACCCTAAAACTCAAAATCATATCGAGCGATAATTTTACGAGTAAAATTCTAATTCACTTAGGTATATTGAATGACAAATCCGTTGAGTTTATTTCAATAATTGAAATTTAAGATTATATTTTATTAATGTAGCTTACTTTATTCCAACTATGTCGATCTTCTTCTCGAAGACACTTTTGGGACCAATGGAACATATTCTTTTTGGTACAACTATCAAAATCATATTTTAATAATGTACCTAGAATCCAATTTGGATTTGTGCATCATGCCATATGGTAGAGTCAATAATTCTTAGCAGCTTAATTGACAATGAATGAAATTCTTTTTCTTGACCCCAGTAAGAAAATAATAGTTTTCCTTTAATATACGAGAGTTCTTATTAGACATTCTAATTAGTTATGTCTGTTTAGATTTGGTCAATTTCATGTCATCATTTGTAATCGATTTTATCTTTGGATCGTATCTAAATCTACTTTACTATCAATAATTTCTAAAAGAAATTCTTTCATTGTGAAGTTGGCATTTCTTGAAATAATGGTTATTCCTTAGTGCTATGAATATGTATTCATAAATATTTTATGAACTACCTTTATATATGTATAAAACTAATTTAATTTTAAATTTATGAAACTTATGTGCGTAACATAAATAGGTTAATTAATATTGAACGGTACCAAACTCCTTTAGGGTGGTCCACATAAGATCCCTCACTAATAAGTATTATGTGTAGCCTCTCAACTTATACAACATGTCAACTCCATGACCTGGGATATGCATGGGTTTCTTTTAAACTCTTACCTTGTATGATCTTGTAAACTATATATGAAATTAATTTTAACCTTATGTACTTACTTATAAGTACATATCCTTATAGGAAGAAGTTAACTCAACTTCACTCATCATCAATCGTACTTCATCCAATAAAGTATGATTACTCCTTATCCGTACATTATGTATCATAGGGAGGAATGACTTATAAGATAGAATTTTATTCTTTTTTTTGTAATTTTGGAACTCCTTTCCAATACACTCACTTATTTTATCGAATCAAATCATTTTCTTTTACATGTTATTTACTTTCGTTTTATATTCTATGAACTTATCATAGACATACTACATGTGTATTAAATACACATGCTCATATTTACGATAATTCGTCGGTGAAATTCAATGAAGTATATGGAACCATTTTGGTAGTATTAGACCTAAAATTGAATACATCTATATGTATCAATCCTAAAACTTTACTACTCTTTTATTGCTTCCACCGAATGGTCGCTTTGTCCTTAGTCTTATTAGATGTAATTTATCAATGTCATATCATTCATAATTATATGATTTCAAGAATTATTCCTCCAATATATGGCTTAGTCTGTAATCCCAAAAATAATTATTAAAATTTTAGATACTTTTCTGTTATATAGCTAACGAAACAATTACCGTAATTCTAATAGATTTATTTCATAATGAATATTCAAAATATTCATGACAAAATAAAACTATATTTCATTTTCATTCAATATCAAAATATAATTTTATTATTTCATAATATTTGGTATATTTATGAAAAACACTTTTTGTATCTTGATGCATCCGCTGATAAATATTATATGCCACACTCCCATTGTTTCACAATTACTATAATAACGTATGAAATACGAAGCTTCATTCAACTACTTATTGTTGACTATTTATTCCTATTAGTGTAACTAGTTTACAATCGAGAGTTTTCGATCAAATATCTTGACTCGGAGGAATGACTTTTATAAAAAACAATTTTGTTTATGAAAAATATAATTTGAATAAAAATCATGTGTCTCATTCTATATTAAGTATCTACTAGCATTTTATACAATTTTTGTTTTCGATGTCTCTTTATGAAGAAAAGATGACCATTCACTCTCTTCTCCCAACTGTGTCTAAGTCACATTTAGTCTAGTACAATCGACTCCATTTCAGATGGTCGAACCATTCAAAAGGAACCCTTACTACAAGATTGTTACGAACCTTTTACAAAAATACAATTGGTCATCCTTAACATTTAAGGGTATTGAAAGTTATTTGACATAAACTGATCAAACTAATTTTTTAGTTATCGTCTATTTTGTAGCTCTTGGTCTAGTGCTAAATTAACACAACAATATCATTATTGTAGTCAGCCCTATTGAATACATGATCTCCAGCTACCGTTTATTTGCTCATTTGGAATGAAACAATTTCATTGAGATTTCATACACTACGGATATGAATGTTCACTATAAAGCTTTTGTATGCAATATAATATGGATTAAATATCCATATTTTGTATGGCTTTAGAGTTCATAACTTATGAAAACAATGCACGATCTTGGGCAAATAAACACTTAAGTGACCAAGTTACGAATGTATTTAGTGGTGTAAAGTTAGGGTTTTGCATAGGTCTTAGAGGAACAACATGCCAAAGGATTTAAGGTAAGTATATTTTATATTTCTTTGTCACCATTTAATTTAGTTCATTTATATACCTTAATTGGTAAACATTTTATCAAATTTTTTGGTTACATAAGTTTATCGATATAGACTATTTTAACTTTGTATATAAAATGTTTTTAAAATATTAAAAATGTTAAATGTTACCATATAAATTTTCTAATAAGGGTCCCAGCAAATTTTTTCATTTTTGAAAACCCTAAGAAAAACATAAAAATCTTTTGACTTCTCTAGTGGGTGTTAAGACTCGCTTGCCTTGCAATTCTAACTTTGAGTTTTCTCAACAAATCATAGGCTCATAAACGACGGATGACACTTTATCAGTTTTATGATATATAGCTCCTAACCCATGGTCATTGTCCTAGTCTCAATCTTGACCTAGAGTTTGTTTAACAAATCGAAAGAGATTATTCATTCATACCCACCATTTTATGATGGCCTAAGTATAATGTATGTACCTTGAGTCTACTCAACAAATACATAGGGTTATCTTACCTCCTATAGTCAATATACTAACAATTTTACACATAACATCTCTCGCTTGAATTTGCTTAACAAGTCGAGAGTATGCAAGTACTTTATTTATATATAAATGGTAGACGACAACATTTATATTAGAGATTCATAATCCTTAATATATATTTATTAGAGTGGTACCAATTTAGAGAATAAATTATTTCGTATGAAGTATCCATATGATTCAAGTGTCAAACACATCTTAAACACAAGTATAGGTACTATACGTCTGTATTTATTCCTTAAATCTAAATTGGGTTTCTTAAAGTTCCACTTATATCATACGTTTATATTATACAAGTTTAATTTATTTATTACCTTCTGTAATTTGATTAACATATATAATATTCTTATGAAGATTAGTTATTGATTCTAGTTTAATTAGTTTTAATTTGTTAATTTAATTAAAAAATTAATTAAATTAGTGTAAAATTTTAAAAAATTAAGTTATTCATCCAAAACACTTTAAGATGAATATTAATTATAATGCTTATAGTTTTGTATATATATATATATATATATCGATATATACATATATTAAATTATTAATTACCAATTAATTGATATAAAATCAATTAAAATAATTTTTAATTAAACACTTTTTAATAAACTCGGAAATTTAATTTATTATTTACCTTAAATATTTTAAGATAAATGTATATATACATATATCATATATATGTTTTATTCTAATTAATTAACTTTTAGTTAATTATTTATTTAATCAATCCAATCAATTAATATAATTTCCAAAATTATTAAATTTGTTTTCAGAACAATTTTAAAATTATTTTATAAAATTTATAAATTTCATTTTATATTTTATAATTTAAATTTAACTTTTAAATTTTAGTATCTTTCAAATTTTCAAACAGGTTTAGAAAATTAGCCTAAGGCCAAAATCAATTCGGACGTTTATATTGGAGGTACATTTTAGGCTTCTTTCATCTCCGTCCAAGCCAGTAGCTAGGTAGGGCAAAGTACTTATTACCCAATCTTATCCTTAGTCATTACCGTTTTAGACAGACTACTAAATGAGTAGTCTATGATTAGTTAGTCCTAATATTGCTTAGACCACATAAACCATTTGGGCTCTGAAACCAATGAAGGAACATGTCCAGTCGAAAGAGGGTAAATAGATTTCAAAAAAAGTTTCTATCTAGAGTCTATTAGGCCTGTGAAGTCCAAAGGTTATTATATCAATGTATTATTAATTTTAAATAAAATCTCATTTTAAGGAGACTCATTAATTTGATATTTTATATATATTAGAGTACATCGAATATACTCTTGTATGTATATTTGCATGATAACTAATTGCTTTCTATTATTATTATTATTTAGGATAAGTGAAGATTCGGGCTGTTAATTATGTAAACTAGTCAATAGGTCATAAATGTAACGAAGGTGTAATTAATTATAAATTACACTAATTTTATAAATAAATCATAATATTTTACTCAATCTATTTAAAGGAAGTTTAATTCATACTAAAAAAGTTTAAATTTATAAGTGTATCAAATACATTTATATGTGTATAGTACACGTGCAAATGATATGAAGTGTACATAGTCAATGTGACCATATATAGGTATGGGATTTGCATCGCAATGGACACATTTGTCCCTTTATATATGCCTTTTGTATAAATTTTTTTTTAAAATACATAAAGTAATAATTGTAAATATATATACATATAATAACAACTACATACACACACACCCCATATATACATACATACATACATACATACATATATGTTAAAATATTGTTTTTACTATTTTAAATATTTTGAATTCAAGAATTAACCATTTTAAATCTAATTCTAACACAGGAAGGTTTTAAAATTAGATCCATGATTTTACACAAAAGTACCCTTTATTAACTTTAAATAAAAATAATAAAAATATATGCATGCATGTATAAATGATTACAAACAATGTTTTAAATTTAAAAACAACATATAATTATAAACTTTGTGATTTTATATGTTTGTTTTAAAATTAAAGTTAACAAATAGAAAGTTAGCCATAACTTATAAAGAATTCAAGGTATGTTATGTTTATACCAAAATACGGCACAAACATCCAAGAGATTTAGGTAGAGAATAAAATGAAGAATATTAAATGAAATGAAGTAAAAACGATGCATATATGGTTTATAGTGGTTCGACCAACTGATGCCTACGTCCACTTAGTGTTTATTGATTACATTGTTATTTACAACTGTTATTCTTATGTATCGGTATGGACCCTCAGGATTACAAGAGAATTGCAAGAATTTAGTAAACAAGCCAAAAAGATCCCTCAAAATGACGCCCCAACCTCCAATTTATAGATGTAGGTCGCCTGAAAGTTCTCCTCCATGATCTCCTCCATGTTTTCCACATCCAACATCAGTTTAGCTTAAGAAAACGTGGCCATGTCAGCAATCATGAAGGATCGGCACCGATCCATAGGCATGGATCGGCATCGATCTATAAGATCGCCTTATAGACCTCTTCTAACGCCTTGTATTGATGCAAGTCTTTGTTAGTTTCATGTTATCCATCTTGATTGCTCTTCTAGAGGCTTGTTTCTTGGTAGATAAGTTGGATCGGTGGAGGAATGGAGTTTCTGCCTTTAAGTGCTTGAGTTGTTCGATAACAAGTTACATGCGATCGATCCCTTAGAGCTTGGAATAGATTACTAGCAACAACATTTGGGAAAAGAGAGAAATTGGTGCGCTTTAGATGAAGTTTGATGGATCGGTACCGATCCATAAAGATGAATCGGTAATAATCCATAGAGATGTATCGGTATCGATCCATCACTTTGATGGATTTGTCATTGAGTTTTAATGGTGGCTTTTCTTTCACCTTGTGGCTATCTCTTTGGGCTTTTGCCTTGATAACTTTCAAGTCCGACTCTGCTATGTTCGCCTTAATACTGTTTGGTCAAAAGGCTGGATAACACTTGCCCTCCCAAAGTACATCTTGTTACCAACGTGATATGCTTTGAATCGAAAAAAGTCGGGATTGCCATAGCATACTCCAATACATGCTTCAAACAATTGTTATCCTTCCCTCGAACCATTTCGGTGAAGTGTTGTGTCTCTCGCAGTTCATTGTGACGTTTCACATGTATTTGAAACTATAAAACTGGAGCGTGCTTTTATAATTTGTTACCCTGAGTTTAGTAGCTCTAAGCAGGTTCCTTTTTTGGATTTTACTAGTTCAGATCGGCTGTGTTTGATTCCAGCTGTTGAGTGTGGAGTATGCACATGCACACGCACTTCCATTTTCCATCATGTTGTGATTCTGTATACGCGCACATTCATATGAAATTCTCATGCACTCATGCATATACATTCATGCACACACATTCGCCATGATATGCTCATGTTTTCATGCATCATCAATTTCTTCTCTTTTCCCTTATATATATATGGTTCTATATCGATACATGGCTATGGATCGGTGCCTATCCAACACTTGAGAATAGGCGAGTGTTCTGCCTATTTTCTTGGGTTCGAGGGTTTTATAGCCTGGCCCCTCACTTAAACCTTCTCACTTTTGATTTTCCACTCGACTTGAGCTCCATCTTCCATTAAACATCTTTTCTGCCAAATTAGAGCTTGCAATGTCGCTGCTGGTCATCTTCACCTCCAAGTTCGACCACCTCTCGCCTTGCTACAGTTGAACACAAACCATCATCTCAAGCCCGATCTAGCACTTAAACCCAAAAAACGCTTGAATCAATTTATCTCATTCAATCTCCAATGCTTCTAGGTAGGCGAAGACGTTGGTGGCGAGCTCAGACGAGCTTCACATTGACGGTTACCATTGGATCTGGGGGATGAAGAAGAAAAAGGTAAAAATCCACCTAAGGGTATGGATCGGTACCGATCCAACCCTTGGTGGATTTTGGGCATCAAACTCACTTGAGAGCTTTGCAACATTAACTAACATCCAAGTTTTGCCAAACGTTATCTCTCGAGTTCTAAGGTTCTTTTAATGCACAGCCAATGACGTTGAGCCCATTAGGACTGTCGGCGATGACGGTCACTTCAAATAATATCTAGATTTTCAAATGAACTATTGCACAACATCGGACATTGATAGTGCACGATACTGCATAACACTATAATCTACATTACATCACACTGGGCTTTCACTGTGGCATGGTGGCATAACTTTTAATTTTTCTGATATTACTTGTATGCTGAGTTTTGATAGTTATGGATCATAGACATTTTGAGTGTGTGACGCCCCACCCTGAGACCCACATTAGCAAAGAGTATTACTAAGTAACACCGTCTGCTAACACGGAGAATAGAGCTGGATAGGAGCGACCATCTATAGCCTTGCCTTAATTATCTATTGAATACGTCGACAATTGCCATACATTTCCTTTTCTATCTCAAGTGGATCAACATATCCAATAAATACTTAATACAAAGCCAAAATGGCTAAAGGATCTATCAGAACAAATATGACAACTCAAATGTAAAACACATCACAAAACAGTAGATCATCACATACATTTACACATATACCGATACATTACAGAGTATACAAAATGATACATGTCAAGTGGTAAAGCGAACCACAATATACAGACGAGTCAAAATAATACATATCAGAGTCACAGCCCAAAAGGACTACACAAAAAGCTATAACAAAAAGGAGCTAGCAGAATAGTCCATGCGGAAGCAAAATAGGCTAAGTCCAATGTACCTAACCTGAAACATCTCGGTCTGACCCGAGTATAAAATACACGGGTCAGTCTAGCTAAACAAATCAGTTAGATACTAAATGATAATGAACATACAAGATCATAAAGTACCACAAATATCTCCCAAAAGAGATAACCAAATCATCTAACAAAGGATGAATCAAAACAAGCCTCATATCATCGGCAATCCCCATAAACAAAGGATATCATATCCCAAAACAAGCCAAAAGGAAAATAACAAATACCAATAAAGGTAATACAAGTTTCCACAAGGTAACTGCTATATATCATGTGGTTCAAAGAACCTACCCCGAAAGGCGATACACTAGGGAAATATAATTGTTAAAGAAACAAAAGATGCTCGAGCTCAGTACTGTATAACAAGGATCCACAAGCCCGAAGGCAACAAACCTGAAGGCACAAACCCGAAGGTACAAGCCCGAAGGCAACATACCCGAAGGCAACAAACCCCGAAGGCTCAAGCCCGAAGGCAACAAACCCCGAAGGCAACAAACCCCGAAGGCTCAAGCCCAAAGGCAACAAACCCCGAAGTCTCAAGCCCGAAGGCAACAAACCCCAAAGGCAACAAACCCCGAAGGTTCAAGCCCGAAGGCAACAAACCTCGAAGGCAACAAACCGTAGTGGCGAAGGTCCGGAGACCTAGTACTAGACACCACTAACTGGCGGAATGTGTCACAACTCTCAGAAAGGAACCCGAAAAATGTTAACGTGAGTCCCATACCCCACGTTCGCACTAAACGGTTTACTAACCGTTAGTCAATTTCACACTCAAAGCAGTGCAAAGTTCACCTCATCTCATCGGTAAACCAGACCCAAAGGTCAAAATGGTCAAACGAATAGATTAGGAATTAATTGAAAAGATAAACGCACGTGTTCATAGCACGCGTTTTATTTAATCATTTGATTCTCCTCCCTCTTCGCTCGAAGTGCAAAATTGTGTGTGTTTTAAATAGAAATTATAAATTGGAGAAACGAGCTTTCAATACAATTAAAAAGATCATTTTATAAAACCCATGTACGAAATCAAAAAAAGGAATCATCAAAGTCAAATATGCAATAACAACTAATTGGAATCGACACGAATCGATTAAAATTGGAAACCAAGCAAAATAGGCAAATTAGGCTGAGACAAGCAGGTCAGTCGACTGATCCAGAAACCCGAAACTTTTAGTTCCTGCAGTCAGTCGACTGACTGCAGAGGCCAGTCGACTGACTGGCACTGGGACTGTTTTTCAGCCTATCCAAATGAAGAGAAAACTCTTCTAATTTGCGATCGTACGAGCAATGGGCGTTAGGGGTTTATGCCAATCGACAACCCAGCCCTATTGGCTCTTCAATACACCACCAAAAGCATGATCAAACATCAAAGCTAAGATTTTTAGAGTTTTAGACTTCAAAACACCAAAAATTGAAATGTTCACCAAATCAATTCAAATCAAAAGCAAATGAACATGAATAGATGTTAGGAATTCATACCTAACATCAATGATATCAAGAGAAGTAGATGTGAGTTCAAAACTCACCTTTTTAACACAAAAACAAAGACGAGAAACTTAAATGCAAAGAAAAGATCAACCACTCTTCACTTCTACTCTACAAGCTCCAATCTAAGATCAAAACAAGTATTTCCTAAATTAGGTTATAGGAAATTTCTGAAATTGGAGAGAGATAGAGATGGAGAGGGTGAAAAGAAGGCTTACCTAAGCTTCTCTTTGATTTTGGAGCAAGAATTTGAGTTTGCAAGAGGAAACTAGGGCTTGGAATTTCTATTTCCCATTATCTTCCCTCATTTTCAGTTGAGCTTGAGTTAAAAGAAATGAAATGAGTGTATTGAGAGGAGAGGGGGCTGAGTTAGGGTATAGGATGAGTTGGGTGAAACCCAAACCCAAAAGCCCACTTAGAAAATAGCAAAATTCAACTTACTCCAAACATATCGATGTTTATACTCAAAAAAGTCGCAAACGTCATTTTGGACTCAATGGAGGTGGTCTCGAGTGCCAATTCGACTGTTTGCAAAAAGTGACATTTCGGACTTTAATCCGACTAACGATGCTATATTTAAATATACAATCGTAAAATATGCGGGTTGTTACAGAGTGTCTTTCTGCTCAAGCCGCAGGCCCATTGATTTCTATATATGCCAAGTCAAATACCGAATCAAGTTCAACCACTGCTCCTTCTGCATGACACACTCAAACACCATGTATACACCAGCTTACACATTAACAAGCAGAACAACCTCCCCCAGAGGTTCCTCTCAAGCCTGTAGAGGGTCCTGAAGTTGAGGCTACTTCGGATACCCTTGATGATTCTGAAATATTGGATGATCCCACAGATCAGTCGCTTTGAAAATCAAAGAAGGATCACTTAGAAAGATTTGTGAACAACATGGCATTCCATTCGAAGAGGTATTGGTTCCCACATGCTACCAACGGGCACATCACCCTCCAGTTGGGTATACCGCATGCAACCGATATATGTATTTGGTGGGGTGCGTCCCACCATTCAATCAGTTTATCAAGCGAATTCTGCATTTCATGAGGCTGGCTCTAGCTCAGTTGCATCTCAACAGCTACACTTTTCTACATAGTGTGTTCATTATCTTTGCTCGTCATTTGAATCGTGTTCTAAGTAATGAAGAGAATCGATACCTTTATAGCTTCAAAGATCGCAGGGCAAATCCTTCCCTCACATTTTTGGAACTGTCTAGAGGGTGTAGAATAGTGACTAGCACCTGGAATAAGCTAAGTTAATTTAAAAATGAATTTTCTTTGTATGTTATCCATCCTGATTCGCACAATGGTGATTGTCCATGCGTAAGCTTCATTTTCATTCTTTCCATTTACGATCACTTCACAGTTTTATTTGTTCAGATTGTCTTCCTTTGTTCTTTCAAATGTGCCGAATAGGCTCAGCAGTGTGGCCCTAGAAGAGATTCTTGAGTTGCTTCATGCAGCCCTAGATGCATATAGGAAAGCGAGAACATTTCTCACCGATGAGAAGGCCTATAACTTGTTAGAGGTGAGTCGTAGTATCGGCCAAGTACTAGCGGCCTTAGATAGTGATGAAGATGATTCCTCATCTGGAGGTGGTGGAGGGGACCCAATCGTGCCCCCAGTTCAGAGTCTAGTGGTCGAGACTGGAGAAGTACAGAAACATGCTAAGGTAGGTAAAGGTAGCAAAGCAAACCACAATGATGTTTATATAGGACATGAGTTCCTTAATAATGATAGTGATGACGGTCAGGATTTTCCATTGAAGCAACACCCTAAGATAAGGGTTCTTCCCATGCGGTATATGAGGCAACCTCCACCAGCTGCCATGGTAAAAGTGACACCCCTTCCACTTTCGAAGGATCCCTATGCAAATTTTAGGGCAATTCCAAATGAAATCGACTCTTATGGTATTGGCAATATGAGTATTGGGGACGTCAGGTCCCCTATCCACTTTCGAGATGACGTGCCTTATACTCGAGTAGGGGAGATTACCCTCATCAGCAAAGTTCAAACCCATGGTCAGTTGGGGGACACTAGGAAACACGTGCGCACATATGCACTGCACTTTGTTTAGCTTGCGTTGTGTTTTCCAATCCTTCAGGGCTAATCCAACTTTGTTTCACTTGGAGGTTCAATGGAGCAGAGCAGCATGTTTGATCTCCTTGAGGATTAAATGGTTCATCAAAGGAGACACGATTCGTAACCATGCTTCCAAGCCACCAGCAATCATTCAAGCATTAGCATGCACTCAAGCCAGGATTGGGGTGGTCAAGACAGGGGTTATCATTCTCATAATTCATCTTTAAGGCATAAATCTAGGTCTCCTCTTCCAAAAGCTGGGACAAATACTCCGAATGACCTGATGACATTCTGCTTGAGGATGTTTCTTGCATCCCTACTTCTACTTCCTACTCCATGAAGCATAAGGTGTCTTCTTGTGCACATCAGTAGTCCGAGCAATCATCGAAACATATCGCCCCTTATTCCTCTCACTGCCACAAGACTGATAAGAAGGCTACCGAGCCTCCAACTATTACAATGGAGCAACAGATCGCATCCAACCCTTTGACGGCTGACTTGAAGCACTGCTTTCCAAAGATACGTTTTGAAGACATTAGTCCATGCCTAATCTAAAGGAGATCCAGCCAGAGGTTAAAGGCCAAACTGTAGCTTATGTTGGCATGTTTATGACCAGTAGTTTATACGGAAAAGATTGGCCAAGCAGACCTTTGAATATGCCGAGAAAGTGGGAGTTGAAGCTTGGGGGTTGGAGCTTGCGGCTAACCAAGACAAGGAGACAATCAGTCATCTTGACGCAAAAATTACCGATTTAAAGAAGGCATAAGTAGAGGTTGAACAAAAACTTAAGGATTTGACTGGAACGATGGGATGGAAGAGGAAAGACCATCTAAGCCAGATCGAATCCACTTATGATAGGAACCATGTTATATTGGCTGAGAAAGAGCTTCAAGCAAAAGAAGTAGTGGAATTGAGGGCGCAACATGAGAGCGTGAAAGAGCAACTTGAGAAGGAGAAAAAGGAGAAATATGGTGCTCTTATGCAAGCTCATAACTATTGCAAGGAGTTGCTGGATCGGAAGGAAAGAGATGATGTGCTTGCTCATGCTAAAAGCATGGATGAATCATTTGCGACCATAGAGAAGTGGATCAAGGAGGGATTTGAGCCTTTGATCATCAACTATTATGCCAATGTAATCAAGTTTAGAGATTTACGGTGGGTTGGAAAAGATTATCCCAGAGCTCTTACTTTAGCATGGGAGCAGATCGTGCAAGAGGAATAGTAGGCTCTAAAAGGAGGTAAGGTGAATCTGGCAGAGGTGGAGTGTGAGATTCAAACTATAGTTGAGATCGAAGCGCTCGGAGCTAGAGAGCTTATTTTTCATCCAAAGTTTGCTACCATGGTCCAAAAAACTAAGGCGAAGGCTCAAGAACTACACCTTAAGATCCCACTAAAGGCTTCACTTCCAGGCTCCCATCTATCTCCATCGGATCCCCCGTATAATCTGGAAGCACTTGGAATGCCAAAGACAACCATTCTATCCCCCATTTTGGAGGGAAATTTTGATGGCACTTCTGCTCATGTCGATTCTCATCCTGGCGGAGGTATCTCATCGATCTCCCTCGTATTTAAGAAGATTTGCATGACACCAGTCGACGTTGCTAATCTCTCATTTCATCTTTATCAAATTTCAAGTTAGACTGCATTTGCTAGTCCCCTGAAGGAAGGCTCCCAACTGGTTCAACAAGCAACAACGGTTAATTAAATGGTCGTAACTGTTTCTAGGACAATCCCAAGTATTCCAATTGGTGATACTCCAGGCCCGAGCATGCAAATAATTCATGCTCTAGAAGAGGAAATGACTATCGATCTCCTTGGAGCCCAAGCTGAGGAGGATGTTGTTGTAACTAGGACTTTTAGTCCTTCTTTAGAGTCTAGCTTGCAAGAGTTACTCCAGACTCAAGTCTTACTGCCTAAGAAGATTAAGAAGGAGCCAGTTGAATTCATTCCTCCTCCTCTGTCGATAGCTTTACCTGGCGAGACTATCTTTATCCCAACCGCTCTTTCCATGCCTGGAAGAACCCAACATGCACCGGTCGGGTCATCACATAACATCCCACCTAAAGGGCGAGGAAGCAAGAACAGGAGCAGGAAAAAACCAAAAGAGTTGGTGCACAATCTTTCGGAGTAGAGAAAAAGAATAAGAAGTATAAGAAGTGATCATCCATTTTCTTTTACTTTTTGGTAGTTTTGTTTTTGGTCGGTTTTGTGTTGGTTCGGCCTTTTGTTTTGTTTTTTGGTTCAGTGTTAATAAAACTTGTATCTTCCTTCAAGCTTTATTTGATGTGAATAATAAAGACTTTTGTTCTGTTCAATTCTTATGTGAATTTTCTTAAGTCCTAAGAAATGCGCTTGCCATATCGTTCATGTGGCTGAGAACCCACTGCTTATCATCACTTTTAGACTAAGTTATTAATCCACTTTGTTGTTTACCAGTCTAGTCCCGTCCGACTAGGGACGGGAATCGATGTTATTATCATTTCAGCTAGTGAGATGTGATCATTTGGGAATCCATCTTCACGTGCCGGTACATGACCATGTTCGATTATGGAACTTGGACGAATTCCAATCACCTGGAAACACAGTTTGAACATCCTTTTCGAGGATGTTTTGAGTGCGATCATGCCTAACTCCGGGCATCGATCGAAGCGATTCATCTTTAGATGACCATTTAGACCTCCTTCTTTGGGATGCATGTTTTGATCACGCTGAACTCTGGCCGTTAGCTGGAGTTAACCACTTGAGACAGTGGTTTAAACAACCTCATCTAGGATGTTCATTCTTGATTGTGCCTATCTCTGTGCATTAATCGAAGTTCGTACAAGACCCTTCCTATTTCTGAGCCTGGTCTTTCAGCTTGTCGTTCTCTAGACAATGTGTGGATGCTTTGGCAAACTCCGGGCATGAGCTGTGAAAGCAAATTGTCTCATTCTACCCTTGAATGTTTATACTCTTTCCCCCAAGTTACGGGTCGAAAGAGTTGGTTGACATCTGTCTCTGGACGCCTAGGGTGGTTTACTTTAAGGGTCCGACCATGGACCGTAGAAGTCTGTTTGGTACCTAACTCTGGATACCTATATACCTGCATTACGCCTATGCAGATTCATTCATGTTTACTATGTTTCACAACTTTATAGTTAGACAGAGATAGAGTCATAGATTCTGGAAGTCGTTTTATTTTATATACATAGGAAATAACAAATTCTGGTTAGTTACATCAAACTTGACCAGATATTCAGAAAGTTGGCTTTCAATTGAAATAGCATCGCAAGTGTTCGCTTTTCCATGCTCGGTGAAGTGAAACCCCATCTACGGTTGCTAGCTTGAACGTTCCATCTCCAAGTCTGTGCGCGAATGTGTATGGACCTTCCCAGCTTGGGCCCATATTCATTGGGCCTGTGAAGATTCGATTGAGAATGAGGTCGCCAATCTTAAAGGTACCGCTCCTAAACTTGGTGTTGTAGTACTAGACGACTCATTTTTGATTTGCACCTGCTCTCAAATCATCTTCATCATGCTTCTCATTGATCATGTCGAGAGACTTCAGTAGGGGTTCCTTATTCGTTTTATGGTTGTAATGAATCACTTGATGAGAAGGTACTTCAAGTTCAACTGGAATCATAACCTCCAAACCGCAAGTTAAGACGAATAGAGAGTGGGCGATCGCGGACTTGTGGGTTGTTCTATACGCCCAAAGTGCTAATGGTAATTTGTCAACCCACTTGCCTTTGGCCTTCTCTAGTGGTTTTTTGAGAATGGACCTGATAATTTTATTCACAGCTTAACTTGTCCATTTACTTGCTTGTGTACTACCGCTGCAAATCTCTTCTAAATGCAATACCCATGGCAGAAACCTTTGAACTCAGCATTGTCGAATTGGGTTCCATTATCAAAGATGATTGTTTGTAGGACCCAAAGTGATAGACGATATCTCTGACTATGAAGTTGATCTTCTTAATTATGATCGTGGAAAGCTGTTTCACTTCAGCCCACTTCATAAAATAATCAACAGCGATGATGGCATACTTCGTGCCACCTTTAGATATTGGTAGCACACCAACAATATCAATATTCCAAACAGCAAATGGCCAGGGACTGACCATAAGCATAATCTCTGCTGGCGGTGCTTTAGAAATCTTTGCAAACCTTTGGCACTTATCACACTTTCTGGTGTAGTCGGCTGCATCTCGGTTGACAGTCGACCGGAAATACCCATAATGAAGAATCTTTTTCTTTAAGATTTTCCCTCTGGTGTGATCACCATAAGCCCCCTCATGCACTTCCCTGAGGGCTCGCTTGGCTTCACCATTAGCAACACACCGAAGTAGGGAGACTGAGAATCCCTTCCTGTACATCATTCCTTCCTAAATAATGTATCCTGAAGCTTGGCAAAGGAGCCATTGTCGCTCATTATTTATGTTGGGGAGAGTTCCCTTCTACAAGTAATTCTTGATTGGAGTCATTCGCGACTCCTTTTCAGACTTAGCCTCCAAGATCCAATGGACATCCATCAGCTCCATGCTCAGAGCTGATAATACTTCCACCAGGACCAGGCCCATGAGTTGTACATCTCCTAAACTAATTAACTTGGCTAGTGAATCGGCTTTTGCATTCACCTCTCTAGGAATATGTATTGTGTAATACTCAATATCATCAAGCAACTTAAGGTCCTTGTTCAGATAACGAGCTAGTCCCACTCCTTTCACCTAAAACTCTTTTCTAACTTGGTACACCACTAGTTTAGAGTCGCAAAAGATGTGCAAAGTTTTAACTCCCAATTCCTTTGCAGTTTTAGTCCTGCAATTAAAGCTTCATACTCTGCCTCATTGTTTAATGCTGGAAAATCGAGTTTTAAGGCGTAACAAATTGAGCGTTCCTCTGGGGTATCCACACAACCCCTTCCCCGGAACAACGCTCGTTGGATACACCATTGGTATACATCTTCCACTTAGCATTCTGCTCTCCACTGTTCTCTAGAGTATCATCTCATGCACTATACTCGGCTATAAAGTTGCCAATGCTTGGCCTAGGATTTCCCTTCGAGGATGATAAATAATGTCATATTGGCTCGATTCAATGTTTTATTTCAACAGCCTCCTAAAAGTCTTACGTCGCTGTAAGACTTGTCTCAAAGACTGGTCGGTAAGAACATTGATCAGGTGAGGCTGATAGTATGGGCAGAGTTTCCTCGAAGCGATCAACAGGCAGTACACCAACTTTTCCAGCTTTAAGTAATTTCTTATTACCCTAGTCAATCGCTTGCTAATGTAATACACCGGCCTCTAGATTTGGGACTCCTCACCCACAAGTGCGGCACTCAAAGCATGCACCGATACTGCCAGCTAAATAAATAAGTCCTCATCGTCCATCAGCTTAGATAGGATGTGAGGCCTTTCCAAGTGATCTATCAGAGCTTAGAAAGCATCTATACACTCCTTTGTCCAAGCAAGGTTCCTCTTCCCTTTCTTGATGAAGTCGAAGAAAGGGATACACTTATTGGTGGCTCTAGAGATGAAGTAATTCAACGTGGCGACCTTCCCATTCAAACCCTGAATTTCTTTAATTGACTTTGGGGCTTTTATGTCCCTCAATGCCTGAATCTTCTCTGGATTGGCTTTTATTCCTCTCAAGTTCACTATAAAACCCAAGAATTTCCTAGATGCAGCCCAAAGTGAACACTTTAGCGTATTGAGTATCATACCATAATTATGAAGCACAGCGAACATCTATGCCAAATCATCAAAAATGGCTCGTCGATTGTCAAGACTTCACAAACATATCGTCCATGTAGACTTCCATTGAATGCCCATTTTGTTCCATAAACATTGAATTCACTATCCTCTGGTAAGTTGCTTTGACATTTTTTAAACCGAAAGGCATGACAAGATAAAAATATGGTCCCAGGTAAGTTATGTGGCTGGTGTGTTCTTGATTTGGGATGTGCATCAAAATTTGATTATAACTAGAGTAGGCATCCATGAATGATAGCAGTTTGTGTCCAATGGTCGAATCTACTAGTTGATTGATTTTTAGGAGCGGGAAGCTGTCTTTCGAACATGCCTTACTAAAATCGAAATAGTCAACGAATGTTCTCCACTTCCCATTGGGCTTTTTCATCGGTATTGGATTGGATACCCACTCTGGGTATAGAGCATTGCGGATGAAGTCGTTGTTCCTTAGCTTATCCAACTCTTCTTTCAATGTAGTAGACCTCTGCAAACCTAGGCTACGACATTTTTGTGTCACAGGAATGCATTTGGGAGCATGGCACGTTATCGTCAGCGATATTCCACAATGTCGCAATTCGTTCATGTGAACACATCCAGCTTCGCCCGGAGAAAACCAGTCATTTCTTTCATCATCCTTGTACCAAGTTAAGACTTAATCTTCAGGACCCGTAGAGGATCGTCCTAACTAACTGGGAAGTTGATTGTCAATTCTGTAGAAGTCGCTCTTGCATCCTTTGGCTCTTTTCTCGAATCCATGTCCTTATGGAACCGACTGTGCTGCTCGAGCCAGGGCTTAGGCGGTGGTTGCTATGCATCCATAGATTTGATGCAAAGAGTCTTCTCCACATCCTTTCATTTCTCATGTCGCCTTGCCTCTTTCAGCTCTATAACGTAACATTCACATCCAAGCCCCTGGTCTCCCTACACAACTCCCACTACACTTTTTGTCGAGAATTTCATCATCAGGCACCATGGGGCAATGGTTGCCCAAAAATCAGCCAGGGTCAATCGGCCTAAAAATGCATTATAGTCAAAAAAATCTAACACAACTAAGGTCACAACCCGCACTATCTTGCGATTACGTTCTCCTAATTCTCTCAGGAAGTCCACGTACCAGATGGGTTCATTAGTCATTCTATTAAATCCTTGGATATGAAATCTACACTGTTTTATATCTTTGTCCTCTAAGAACATATGATCATAAGCCTTTTTGAATATAGTGTTGACTGAAATACCGCAGTCAACCGGCACCTTTCATACAATCGACAGCCCAATCATGGCCGATATCACCAAGGATCCAAAGTTAAGCCTTAACTCCATCGGCATCCCTATTTTGAAACACAATGTCATCAGTCATTATCCTGGGTTGTTTCGCTGGAGCTTCGTCTTCGACATCAAAATAACTCTTAGTATTAGCATGCTTTAAAGCATTAATATATCTCTCCATTTCGTTCCAACACTCCTCCGCTAGATGTGGCCCTCCATGAATGGTATTAATGATCAATCTCTTCTCAAGCTGCCTAGGCTCATCATCACCAGTCCTAGCTTGCTCTCGTTGGAACGAGGGTCCTTCGGAGTTAGAGCATCCTTACCTGCCATCCTATGGGGTTTTCACGAACTGTTGTAATTTCTTTTTCCATATCAAGTCATCGATCACATCATGTAAGTGCCTGCACTTGCTTGTACTGTGACCATGTGTCTCATAAAATCTACAATACTTCCCAGATTTCTTTTCCTTCTCAGTTGACTTACTCGGAGCCGATTTCCTATACTGCTTGGTACCTTGGGTCGTAAGGTAGATGTTCTCAGTTGAGTTATTTAGCTCAATGTAGTTGTCCTATTTTGAAAACCTGGGGCATTTCCTGTTATCAGACTTTCAATCTTTTCCCCACTTATATTCTTTCTTTAGCCTCTACTTTGGTTTCCAACATTCACATCGACATTTTCAGAACTCCCTCCAGAATATTTCATAGCAATGTTACTTTAGTTAACTTCAGTTGACTGCCCAGCACCAGCCTTTCTTGAAATAACACTTGCTTTTTATAAACGCAAGAATTGGTTTGCTTCCTGTAAATACATCCATCGTTGATGGGGATTTAATCTTCAGCCATCTCCCAAAATCGATATTAGGATGAACTCCCATTATTAATACCATCAAAACGATGTCTTCCCGGGTAGTAGTTACTTTGGTCGCAACCGTGTGGAACCTACTCAGAAAATCCTTTAATGATTCTCCCGTCTCTTGAAAGAGATTTGACAATAACATCACATCCTTAGGACGAATAGTGCGTAAATGAAATTGCTCGATAAACTTTCGTTCTAATTGGTTAAAAGATGATATGGATCTTGGTGGAAGCTGGGTGAACCACGTCGTTGCAACCCCTTCAAGGAAAGTTGGGAAACAATGATACCTGACGGCATCGGTTGCTCCGGAAGAACCCATATGCCAATCATATTTCATTAAGTACCACCTCAGATCTGTCTATCCATTATACAATGGCATCGTCGGCATCACGAATCTCCTAGGATACACTTCGTGCAGTATCTCCCTGGTGAACGAGTTCCGACTAGGGGAAGTACCCCATTCATCATTGCTCAATGCTGAATCTCGCTTACCAACTTCCTCACCATCTCAGCCAAATACTCTAGTTCTATGGGTTCTGCCAAACAATGATAATCAAGGTCCTTCCCAAGTGTTTGGCCTGGAAAATGCTCCCGAGTAGATTCATGATACCTAGGTTCTCCTTACTCTAGGAAAACCGTTCGTCCAGTAGATCCGATTGTTTGATTCCTGCACGGTGGATTGATAGCATCCGCCTAAGATCCAGTATTCTGATCATCCACAATATGACCAGAAGTAAGTCCTACATTCCCTCCAACATGCTGAGTTGGCGTCTCAGAGGAAGATTGTTCAGTACCGATCCATGGGGATGGATCGGTACCAATCCTCGGGTTTCGGTCGCGACCTGCATCCGACTTTTATTTCGATGACCCGGCCTATTCCCTGACCATTTTCTACTTCCTTCATCTTTGCCTCTGGCTCAATGAAGAGGTATTGTCGGATTATGTATTGGAAGGCACCAAATCCATCCTGTTTCTACGACGATTCTATGTTAACTCATTCAACAATTTGAGGTTTTCCTACATCTGCTGATTCATCTCGTTGTGACTTTCCTACAACCTATCTTCTATTTGTTTCATCATGCGGTCCATATCGACTCTAGTTATCACATCAGTCGGGTTCTAGGCCTCGGTAGCGCATAGTTGTGCAACTTCTTCTTGGTTTTGAATGTTAACGTTCTCAACATTTATAGCTCTAGAAGTGGTAGAACGGTCTTGTCGTGGGGCTATAGTTGAGAGCAACTTGTGTAGATTTTGAAAATCTAAGTAGTTTAAAATATCAAAAATAAAGAAAACTGGATCTATCTCTTGGATTTAGGCAATCCAATAGTAGATGACGAATCCAAACGTCCTGAGTTCAATTCTCAGTGAAAGCACCAAAATGTTTATACAAATATGGCACGAACACCCAAGAGATTTAGGTAGAAGAATATTAAATGAAAATGAAGTAAAAGCGATGTACATAGGGTTTATAGTGGTTCGGCCAACTGATGCCTACGTCCACTTAGTGTTTATACTGATTATATTGTTGTTTATAATTGTTGCTCTTATGGATCGATATGGATACTCCGGGTTAGAAGAGAATTGCAAAAACTTAATAAACAAGCCAAAAGGATCCCTTAAAATGACGCCGCAGCCTTCTATTTATTATTGTAGGTCGCCTGAAAGTTTTCCTCCATGATCTCCCCAACGTTCTCCATGTCTAGCAGTAGTATAGCTTGAGAAAACGTGGCCATGTCACCAATCATGATGGGTCGGTACCAATCCTGAGGCATAGATGGGTGTTGATCCATAAGATCGCCTTATAGACCACTTCCATTGCCTTATATAAATGCTAGTCATTGTTAGTTTCATGTTTTCCATCTTAATTGCTCTTCTAGGGGCTTGTTTCTGGGTTGATAGATTAGGTCAGTGGAGGAATGGAGTTTTTGACTTTAAGTGCTTAAGTCGTTCGATGGCAAGTTGCATGTGATCGATACTTTGGAGCTTGGAATATGTTGCTACCAACAACACTTGGGAATAGAGAGAAATTGGGGTACTTTAGATGAAGTTTTATGGATCGGTACCGATCCATAGGGATGGGTCGGTACCGATCCATCACATTGATGGATTTTGTCATTGAATTTAAATGGTGGCTTTGCTTTCACATTATGGATTTGGTTGTACTCGGTTCCTGGACTTTGCAGCTATCTCCTTGGGATTCATGCTTTGATAACTTTCAAGTTTGACTCCGCTAAGTTCACCCAAATACTACCTAGTGAAGAGGTTGGTTAACATTTTACATTGTGCATAAAAGTACACTTTTGAAATTTTGAATTGAAACACCTTTCAAATTATGTGAACTATAACCAAATGAATTTAAAAATAAAGTAACAAACATATAAAACATGAGATCATTTTTTAAAATAGTTTCAAATGTTCAACACATGTAGCTTAATTATATTTGTATATAAGAAAGATTACAAAATTAAATCAATAAATTAAAATCAGTTTTCAATCCAAAGTTGTTTTTTGTCCGATCATTAATATCCAAAGAAAAAGCAAATTTCAACCGGATAACCTAGGCATACATAAATTCGTTGTAAAAAATTTGAGGCCAAACAATACATACAGGAAGAGAAAATGAACAAAAGGGAAGTAGACCATGAAGGTCTAAACTGTATTAACATCATGAAATATATAATAAAATCAAATTAGAATTTTACCTTAATATGGATCCATAAATTGCAACTTAAATAAAAAATAAAACTCCTAGATCCGATTGAATTATCTCTAGAAATAGAAATGACCTAAAGCACCATCTTTGTGTTTATTTGATTTGATTTTGTTTTGGAAATTTTTATGGTTAGGAGGCTATGAATTTTCAGCCATAATAGGAGAGGGAGAGGAGAGCAAAAAAATGTATTGTCAAAAGAATTTGTGAATGAATGAAAATTTGTTTTAAAGGAAACATTGAAACCTTTTCCCTCTTTAATTCCTCATTAAGTCTCACAAAACCTCCCCAGCATTCTGTGTGGCTAGCCATAAAAGAGGCAATGTAGGCCTTAAAATTTCTCAAAACCACTTAGCAATTAATCTATTTTAATCCAATTTAAGTATCTATCAATATCGTATCTTGATACGCGCGTATATAATTTTTCTATAAGCACTTTATTAAATACTAGTGGTATTCAACCAAATAAAATAAAATTTGACAACTAATATTTCATAAATATTAATTAGCTTAATTAATTTACAATAATTAATTAAATCATATAGTTTTTCAAAGTATTCATCATTACGGTTGTAGTGACTCAAAGGTGTAAATTTGGTCGGCGATATAGAGCAATTCGAATATTAATGGTCACACATCACCTTATCTAGTGGTGTGACATTTAGGCTGAATTTATCACACACCTTTTTTGGTAAAATCTAATCTTACTATATAAGCGGGTAACGATTTTTACATCAATTCTCTTCGTCAACACTATATCACATTAGGACTTATGGAATTTGGTTTTGGTCAAATTTAAATATCATCCACAATCAACTTGATTAGTTCGAATATAAGTCTCTTGGTTCAGTAACAACATTTATTATTAACCATACTACTATGGTCAAAGACTTTGGATTCGAGTAAACTACAGTTGATCGTGATACTAACCTCATATAACCGAGAAGATGAATTATCTACTACATAGTGTTTCCACCAATGCTTCAACTCAAACCCAAATATAGTTGTTCGATGGACACTATGTCATGATTTAACTATAATCAAAGTGGAATTTCTATATTGAACTTCAACAATATTCTCAAGTCTAGAGAACTATGTAATATCATCACTTCGAGATTCTCTGTTTGACCATAGTTATATTAACCAACAGAAAACTCTCAAGTGAGTCATCCCATGGTTATCGAATAATTATCAGTAACACCTTGTTGGCCCTAGCAGCCATGAGTAATAACTGCCTAACATTTGAAGAGCGCTATATATTCTAGTCTTAATAGATGAATTGATATCCTTTCTCGAAACATCTTGACTAGGAATATTTAAAATAATATGTTATTTTAATATGATAATATTCTCATGATAACAACACATTGTAATCACTATCAGATAACATATCATTTAAGAATTTTCTATTTTATATACTTCATATTAATTACTTAATTAATTATATCATAATATATATAATAGAAAGAAAACTCCTTTTATTTTGAACAAGATTGGTTAATAAGTTCGATATATGTAACAAATTACATAAATTCTCTTAGTGCGACCCCTAACTCTATAATGGTTCATGTTACAGCCATAATTGGGTATATGATGACACATGAAGTGAAACACCACTCAAGAGCGGATTCTCCTCCTTCAATACAGAGGTTAGTGTCGTGTAATTGGAAGTCAAGGTCTTTGGCTAAGGTAATTCGCTTAATAGATATAAGTTATCGATTGAATCAAGTTACTTTAGAGACTAAACTTCACTACTAGCTAAATGCAATATTAGAGTATTGACCTTTGACCAAGCTCTACATATCTTGTAGGGAAAATATCTTGTACATATTTAAAATAAAGGTTTTTAATCTACCCTTAATAACCTTCGCTCGATGCACTTAATCTTATAAAGTTTTTATGAACAAAAGTTTTAGACTTAAATCTATCATATTATTTTGCACATAGAAGGAACCCAACTTTCTAGTTTTACATGTGGAAAATAGGATGTCATCGACATTCAATTTGTTATGAAAATCTCACAAATATAGCAGAACCCCGGAACTAGTTTTTTGATAAGAAACTAATAACAAATTTGACCAATAATTTCAATTTCTCATGCAGTAATATGAACAATCAAACAAATATGTGATCACCAAAAATACAAAATAAATAAATATTGAAACAAATATATTTTATGGTTCGTCAAATTACTAAGGCCCACAGATCCAACAAATATACCTTTTTTTACACTTATAAATAGATATCAAAAGGGAGAGATATTATAGGATGGAATACAATCGAATCGCCAAAGACTTAGTAGCACTTGAGAACCACTAATTCTATTTATTAAAAAAATTATAATTATAATTTAAGGTTATAATTATGGAAAACTCTTATACTTTATTTGAAACTAGAGAACTAATTGCTTGTAAACTTTAGGAAGCTAAACCGAACCCACATCGCAGACTTCAAGCTAGTGAAAGGGTAGGAGTTAGCTTATTGCAAATAAATGTATATATCGGGAATCGAACTGCACCATCTATAACTCGCTCGGATGTCTTAACCACTCGACCACCCTAACGGGTTTTATTTGTGAGAATGGAACAAGTTTCTTATTTATACCGATAAATTAATTAGGTATAAACCTATTAGCTTGGAGATAATTAATTTGTCAATTAATTTTGAGGTCTTTCCATATGTCGTTATAATTAATTGTCAAATTAACTATGAGATATTTCCATATGTTTATATAATTTATTGCCTAATTAACTGTGAGGTCTTTCATAAGTCAATAATTTGAACGTGATATTCATTCCATAGCATTTACATGCATATCATGTCTTTCCTTTTTTATATCATTAATTAATTCACTAAATAATTTTCCTTCATTCCTTTCTCATATCACTAGTGGAAAATACATAAATTACCTACCTTGGCTTAACGATGTCGTGCCAATACCATATTAGCATTCGTAAAATCGCTTTTGTGGTATGGCGCTTTAGACTAAGATATTAAAGGTTATATATTCAAACCCCGAGACATCAAATTGAATGCTCTGCTTGAAAAAATATTTCAACTAATTTTTGATACATTGAAGTATCAATAAACAGCGATACATAAAAGTATCAGTAAAAAAGTTGATGTGTTAAATTTTCAGCTGAAATATAATACATAAAAATATCATTACTGATTAGGTTAAGTGTTTAGAGAATTCTCTAATTTTTCAAAAAATTAATATATCTTTCTTGTTGAAATACATTAATTATATTTTTGTAAACATATTCATAATATATCATAATTTATTGATTTGTATTGGTTTCTTCTATTACTATTCTCATCATTGGTACTAGTTTAGTTTATTTGTTGTATTTTTTTAAGGAGAATATGGGTTTCCCTGAACTGATATAAATGGACACAGTGAGAAAAAATGATTATAAATGAAAGAAGTTAATAATGATTTTAGTTTGAATGAGATATAAAATAAAGATATCAATGTAAGGATTTTCACTTCAGGGATTTCTCAGACAGCACCTCAAAATAATTGGTGTAACGACCCATGTTTTAACGCTCAATAGTTAATAAATTATTTTAATAAATTAGACGACTTGACCAAACAAATGACTTAAAAATTGAATTTCTAAAGTTGAATGAATTAGGACTCAGGACATATTCCATTGTGTTTCGTAATGTCGCTAACATATGAAAAACATATAAAGTTTGTCAAAATCAGATAATATGATAAAATGAGGTGAAAAGTGAAGATGGGGCAAAATTGTAACTAATTCAAAATTATTCCATTATATTTCTGAAATGAAACACTTTCCTCGTTATCTTCTAGTTCTCCTTTCTCTTCTTCAAAAGAAGAGATTTGATTTTTCAAAATTTTAAAACTTTGTAAACTTCTCGTTTCTTAACAAAAAATTATAAATAAATTATCTAAATTCAAGTAAGAAAATTCTCTATGAATCCACTTATTCAAGTTGACATTTTGGTGAAGACCAAGCATAGATTTTTAAAATCAAGAGAGTTTCAAGAGTAGGTTACTTTGGAGCTCGGATTCTTTGGATCTAGTGTGCGGGAATTATTCTTTATACTTTATGATCACTTAATATGCTATATATGCTAGCTAAATATCAAATTTCGGATTAGGGCTATATGAATGAACTTGAATTGGGATTTTAAAGATGAAAATCGTATTGAATAGGTAAGCATCAATGATCAATCATAAAATGAATGTATTAAAACACTTAAGAAATGATATTCTTGAATAGAGTATAGCAATATGTTAGTTATTGATTGCATTGGCCTTTTTTTATTTGGAAATGGTTAAATGAGTAGAATAAGATATGACACTTGATAATGACATAGTTTAGTGTATGTTGAAGTTGGAATGAAAGCCTTAAACTCAAATGACTATTGAAATGGTTCGCCGCCTCAAACTTGTTCGTCGAGTATGAAGCAATACTTATCCAAAAGTCAAAAATATATGATAAATGATGAATTCGAGTGAAGAGACGTTGGTGTGAAGTGTTTCGATGACATGGAGTAGAACATCAGATAGAAGAGATGAAAGATGAATGAGAGAAAGAGGAAAAGGTGTGCTGATTTTACACCAAAGGAAATTCTCCTATTTGAATTTATTCTTAGCCATTGCAGGCTTTCTAACATCTCAATTTCCAATTTCGGCATTTGAATTTCAAAATTTTGATTCCCATAATGTTATAGTGTAAACATGGGAAATTCAGACGTTTGGATGACTATTCCATACAGTTAAATAGAAGTCAAATGTCTAAAAAACTTATAGACAATTGTACTATTATGAAATTAAATAGTTGGTTTTGGTTTCAAAATGTTAAGATTTTATGAGTTCGGGTTTGTTTTATGGACTCGTGTGGCACTTAAATAGTCCTTAGTGAGTAAGGAGCAATATGATGACTTTGAGAATGGTGTGCCAAGTGTCGGAAAACATGCGATGGATGTTAAGCCATATATTAAGACTATAGTGATGGTTTGAGATTCGATTTGTACGGTAGTTTACTAGAGTCTTATAGTGGCTTCAAGATGTGATATACGATTCCATACGATGTTATGTACACTAAGAAAGTCTCTACTCGGTTATGGCCTTGAGATTTGATATTTATTGACCATTTGTATAATGAGGTGTGGCTGTCTCAATTAGTTGTGTTAGTTGACATGGATTAAAATATAGGACACACTCTATCTTGGTAACATGGGTGATAAACCTTAAGCTACTTTGTTGCAATGATTATTAACCTCAAGTTACTTGTCCTAAGTTCTCTTAAGAAACAAATTATAATGGTTGGCATGTGTGTATCGATTTGCGTCTGTTACAATTATAGAGGTGGATGCTGCGGTAAAGAGTCATGGTATTGATGTTGAGTTGAGGACCATGCTTAGCGGGTCTTAGCCTTACCAGGAGACTCAGTATCCATTAGCCTAATATGTGGCTATTAAGTCATGTTCGGTTGTCATCCTGATTACTAGTTAATAGGCTCATTAAGTATTGCATAGCACAATATAAGAAATGTGCTAACTTGTTTGACACAGGTGAAGATGCACGTTAAGGAATACTTTTGTTACATTGCATTGTACCATTTGGTGTTATATATGATATATTAGCATATTGATAATCACGCATATTAGTGATATTTTATTATTACCAGACTTTATGTTCGATCTTCTCTATGTTGTCTCTTTGATTATCTAATCCTTGAAATGTTGACTTAAAGGAGGAATTTTATTAATTAGAGGTGAGTTTTGGAGCAACACCTATTATCGCTATTATCATATCTATCCAGTATTTTTAGGTTATTGGCATATTAGGCTATCACGTTTATGAGACATGTATATTATTTCGATGTAGTATTATGATGTACCATGATGTTGGATTTTATGTCCCCTTTGTATGATATGCATTTAGTTTGTTATATGTTTGTGTTGATATTATATATATTCTTCTATTGTGAGATACTTGATGTACATTATGATCAAATTAGCTCTATTTTTTTATAGTTGCTACCTTATTAATAGAGTTGGGGGTATGTCCTTGGGATAATTCTGCAATTTATTGTAAATTATTAACTCTTTAATAAAATCTCTTTTGAAATATGTAACGACCCGTACATTTTAATAATTAAAGTTGTCAATTTAATAAGATTTTGGTAAATAAATTTAGAAGAAATAAAAACTTTGTAATTTAATAATGAAATGAATGCCAAAATGAAATGTAACAATGTATTTAAAAACTAATTATTAACAATTGAAATGAAATTACAATTTATTGAAGTAATGTAAATTGTTATACTTGGCTAAATTTATGTAAGAAAACAAATGCAAACATTAAAATTTATAAATGATTTAGTATGAAATAAATGACCATTGAATAAAGATTAGGTATATAAGAATGGTAACATATGTTTGTGAACAATGAATTCAAAAGTGTGATTAAAAGTTATAGTAACGGTTGTAAGTTACTATTTACTTGGTCTATTAATCTAGTTGTAAATGTTACATTTGGGTATAAAGCCAAATAAGTAAATAAATGTAAGTGTTGTATGGATAAATGAATTAGTATATAATTTATGGTAATTGAATGAATTAAACATTATGTAAGCAATTAGGATAATTAGTGGACATAATAAACTTGAGTGTAATATAAAGATAATGATAACATTTATTGCAAGTTACATTTTATTTAGACTGCTAAATTTAAAGTAGGAAACCAATTACATTTAAATGTAAGTAAATGTTCATTAATATGAGATAGGACAGTAATTGTAAAGTGTGAATGTAATGAAATAGATGGAAATGTATATTTTATTCATAGATAAAAATAAAAGAATGAAACCAAGTTGAATAAATTGATTTAAGGTTTTAATTATAATAAATGTAAGTTTGGAATTTGTTGTAATTTATTTTCCAAATACAATTTAATATACATTTTCTATAAATTTTATATTTTGGTCAAATTTTGAATTTCAGTTTAAAATTTTTAAAATTTGAATTTTTAAATTCTAATCTTTTTATTTGAAGCCGGATATAATTTTTATATTAGTCCTGCTTTTCGTTTCGTAAAATTCTGATGTATACATTTTAAAGTGGAAAATAGGCACAAGGACAAATTTTCATAAAATTTTTGACTGAAGGACAACCAGTTTTATTTTTAGGCTGAAGGACAAACTTTGGAAGATAATTAGGCTGAAGAACAATGCTAATACAACTAGCATTTTGTACAATGTAAAACTGGATATAATGCTAGTTATAATTAGCATTTTGTACAATGTTTGCACTGTACAAAATGCTAACTATATTTAGCATTTTCCTTCAGCCTAATTTTATTTCAAAGTTTGTCCTTTAGCCCAAAAATGAAACTTTGTGTCCTTCAGCCTAAATTTTTTTCAAAGTTTGTCCTTATGCCTAATTCCCTCCATTTTAAATTAGATAAATTACAGTGTTTTACACGCAATAAATTTCTGTATATATACTTTATATTTTTCATATATATACATCTCTATTTTATCTCTCTACTTTATTTTATTTTATTTAGACATTCATTTTTTCTGGATGGTTATGTGTTTATATCTTTTATTTATGGCTTGGAGAAATAAATGGGTATACGTTATATTGTCTTAAAGGCTTGGCTTTTAAAAAAAATTATTTATTAGATGTTTCTTGTGTATATCTTTTATATATTTTTATTTATTGAATGTTTCTTATGTATATATCTTTTATTTAATGGCTAGAAAACAAATCAATTAGGCGTATGTTACTTTGCTTTAATTTGGCATACGTTACATTTGCTTTATTTCTTGCCTCTTTATATGCCTATCTATTTAATTTCCTACCATAGCCATTCACTATTTTTAGAAATTCTAGTCTTCTTTGGCCGTGTATTCCTTCCAAATTATGCCAAAATCTTATCCATATATCTCTTCCTCTGATTGAAAGATTTTTGCATACGTTTCTTTTATTAAATAGGAATTAAATCCCCTTTATTACTTTCCTACCATTTATTCTTTTGGCCATTCATATCTCAAACCCTAGCCGCCACTACCATTTGTAAATCACGTCAAGATCACTTCTCATTTCTATTTCCTGAACAAAAATTTACAGTAAGTCTTCTAATGTCTTCCTCCTTCCTTCTCTTTTTCTCTTTTCATTTGTTTTCTTTTGTTTCAATTGCAAGGCTCGGCACATACCCATTCTCACCTCCAATCATAGCCGTGAGCATTGGATCCAAAAACCCTTCACCAAAATTGCAAGCAAACCCTAGCCAAGCCTCTACATCACCAAAACCCTATCCACTAGCCTCGCCCACCACTTGTGCCACCACCCTATGCCATGCCATGACCACAAACAACCCGTGCCTATGATGCCTTGACCAGATCTCAACATATAAGGCCGAGCCACATGAAGCCATAGGCCAGACCTTTATGTGCTTGTAACCCTTATTTTGCTTGCCTCTTTGCCTTCCACTCTTGTTGTTTAAAAGCAAGGTTATGTTCTTTGTTTCACCTCTTTTCATTATTTTAATTTCTAAATTTTGTGTTGAATCATAATCTTATGTTTGTGATAATTGTTTGCATACAAGATTGAATCTGCTATCCATCTACTCAAAAATCTTGTTCGTGCCTATTCGTGCTTTCGGAATTTGTTTTGTGTCTCTTGTTTGTTATCTCCAGCTTTAAAAAGGTGAGTTTTATCACTCTAGACATATGTACTTATATTATTGTGAAATGATGACAAGTGAATATGTATAAATTGATAAGTTATTTATACATGCATGTGATATGTTATATGATGTTAAATGTTGTTTATATACCTGTTACATTACCTGATATGTTATTATATGTTATACTGTTCATTTTAATTACTGTATCTCACACTGTAAGTTCCCTATCACTATGGGTTGAAATGATACATACCCGAACGGATATTAGAATAAGGGAAAATCATTATGGGCTGAAATGATAGGCTCGACTGATTTTTATTGTAATTTATTTGACTTGGGATTGTGGGTTTGAAATGATAGAACCCGGATTTTTCTTTTTAAATTACGGATTGAAATGATACATATCTGTATCACTTGACCTCGGTTAGAAAATATTATACATGCCCATGGTTATATTTTTTAAAAATATTTTCCTAAAAATTATTAAGTATTTTGAATGTTTAAATATATGAAATTTGAGTTAAAGATTTGATTTAAATGACTTAAATATAAGAAGATGTTGGTTTTCTATAAGTTAAGATTTTATAAGTCAATAAGTGGCTTTAATGGAAATTTTAAAGATGTGTTGGTTTTAAATTGAATTTAAAGACATTTATTGATGATAAATAACTTAATAATATAATTGGACTTAATATGGAATTTTAAAAATCCAACCTAGCAATGGTAATGAATTTTACTTTATGAAACAGACATGTTTTGTGTAATAAATAATGTATTTTGAACTGATAAAATGGAATACAGTTGTTAATTGGACATTTTGTAATAAAAGTGTATTTAACTAGAAAATCATAGTTAATTGATGTCTAAATGAATAGATCTAAAAGAAAAGATTTGATTGTTATATTAACTATGATAAAATATTCTTTTGTGAAATGTTATGTTTTGTAAAATAAATATTTATGATTTTTAAATGGAAAAATGTCAATTTAATCATGACCTAACTTGATAATTGGAAATCTGGTTCTAAATGAAATTGTTAAGTTAAGTAAATAAATGGGAATTTAGTTTTATTTATGAAGTGGGTATTTTAAAATAAATGTTAGGTTATTTGTTGGAATAAAAGTTAAGTAAAAGAATGTGCTTTTGACTTAATAAATGAATTATAGTTTAATTTGGATATTTATTTATAAAAGTTTATCTTATTGAATCATAAGTTTAATGATATCCAAATGAATAATTTTTGAAGTAGAAGATGTAATTTTATAGGTTAAAAATAGCTAGATTAGAGTTTTAATGTTTCTGAAAGTTAAGCAATTTATAAAGGATTGACTAACAAATGAAATTAATTTAAATTCGACATTTATTGATAAAAATGTTGTTTTATTAAAATTTCTAAGTTAAGTAATATCCAAATAAAAATTTTGGAAAGTGGAATGAGTTTGATAAGTTAAAAAATGAAAAAATTTGAAGATATATTGTTTTAAAGAGTATAACAGAAATTATAGCGTTTCTGAAATGCTGTGAATGAACTATGGTTGGAAATATACTAAAAAGACCTATAATAGCATTTCTAAAGTGCTATAATTTCTGGAAATTGAACTATGGCTGGAAATATACTAAATATACTAAAAGGACCTATAACAGAATTTCTGAAGTGCTGTAATTTCTGAAAATTTGAACTATATGCTGAAATTATTAAATAGACCTATAACAACAATTTTGAAATGCTGTAGTTTCTGATTTTGAACTATGTTTTGATATATACTAAATATACCTACCGCAACACTTTATAAATGCTGCTGTTTTGAAATTTCAATGTTTGAAATGATTGAACGAATGAACTTAGAAATGTTACAACTTTGAAATGAATATTATTTGACATTGAATTTAAATGGGTTGGAAATGAATTTATTTGAAATAGTATTTATTTAAGAATTGTCTTTAAATATATTAGCTTGAATCTTATTGGAATTGAAGATTTAAGAATATTACTTTATAAAGTGGTTTGGTTTAAGATGATTTAAAGGAATATTTCAAGTTTAATAAATTTAAGGAAGTATTCAGTGATTTGGAAATTTGGGTTTTATTTAAATGATATATTGATTTGTCTTTTGAATTTGAATGATATTATGGCTTTGGTTTTTAAAATGGAAATGATATATTGATTTGGCTATTAAATGAAATAATATAGTATTTAGTTTTGAAATGGATATGATATTTTGGATTTTAAAGTATAAATGATTTTTGAATAAATATCCATGGGTTATAATAATGATTGGTTGGCAAAGAGACCGGGATCGGATATGGGCATACTATCTGTCGATACCGAAAACCACTTTGACAACCATGTACGCAGTGGAGATTCCAGAATGAAGTAGGATGGTGGCGACGATCCTATTGAGGTATGAACGTGGACTCGACTCCTGTGAGTTGGCATAAGGTGGCTAAAACAGGAGCGATTCTCGGGCCAATGAGGTAGCACCTCTGATCGGACGCATTTCTTCGATGCATTTATATTACTTTGTGATTGATTTGGTGGCCACCCTTCGATTTTTGATTTGGGAGTGTGTTCCGAGGTGGGCGGTAGTGGCTGCTATGCGTTTCCACTAGCCCGGATGCGTAATTGGTATATCTACCCTGGCATTGCCATGTTGTGCCATGTCACCTACCATATCGATCTTTACTACGAGTTTGGGTTTGTGCCGTAGCCTGTGGAGTATTGAGGGTAGCTCCCGATCTGGGGGTATGCTAATACTGGATAGACTACTGGGACTATTATGTGTTAAGGTGGAAAATGTAAAGCCTTAACGCTATTTAAAAGTAAGTTTATTTTATTATTAGACATTATTATAATAGCGACTATTACTACATAGTAGATAGTTTAACGGATCCCTAAAGAATGGGCGATCCCAAGCATTCTTTAAGTTACTTGTACCTTTATATTACAGTTCACCTGAGTTGGTTTACATTGTATAAGTATGTATGTCCTGACTCGAGTGTTTTGTGTTTTGCTTTACGCTCGGGTCAGACTGAGTGATACAACATTCGAGACTCACCTTTGGAGTTGGAGCTTTCTTGGAGATCCAGCTATCTATTTCGCTTTCAGTTATCCAGTTGATTCCAATGATGTATTCTAATTTATACTTGATTATCATATTGAGACTTCTGTTGTATCTTGTTACTTCCGTTGTATCTTGTTAACTCTGATGTATATTTATAGTAGCTTCATGAACTATTATTTCTTGCTTCCGCTGCATTGTTATATTACTCTATGTCTGTGATCTGTGATTTATTTACTGTATATTATGAGTTTTGCCAAATTTATAATTACAATTTGGTGTTTTGAGCAATTCAAGTCCTACATGTGCGGATGCGAATGGTTGAAAATATCGGGTCATTTCAAAATAAAAGGTTTTTTCTATTATATACTCGTTATAATGTGTTATATTAACTAATTGTTTAATTTAAGTATTTTAATAGAAAATCCATAAATGGTGTGTTTTTTGATAGTAATTATGATGTGTTATAATTTTAAGCAATTTATCGCAATATAATAAACACATCATTTTAAATATTCCAAGTCAAGATGCATTGAGACTGGATACTGATATCTCCGTTGAGACTAGAGTATTTAACAATCTCCAAATGTTAGGCAATGTATTATTCATGGCTGCTAGGGGAAATAAGGGTTTAAGTACCGAAAGATTTTGGATAATTATGTCCATTGTGAAGTTTTCTTACTATATATTTCTCTTACAACTAGTTTTCTAGCTAATCCCATAATGAAACGAGTGCGTTGTGATAAGCAAAGATTACTTGCTAATCACTAGGCTTAGAAATAGAGAAAACAAGGAGTTAATTACATGATTGAAAGGTAAATAACACAAGATATAAAGTAGTTCAACAAAATTGTGACGTCCACCAAGAAGTTCTCTTACTATATATTTCTCTTACAACTACATGGAACTACAAGAGAATAATATGAAAAATGGGGATACTTAAGGCTAACAAAGCCACGCAAGCTTAAGGACTTATGTGGTAATAAGAGCTCTGAATTGTGCGTAGTATTTAGGATTTTTCAATGTTTCAACCAGAGATCAACCCCTTTTAAATTACAAAACAAGGGTTATTTATAGTAACTGAAGTGGATGGTGGATAGTTGAGATCACGTTGTAGAGCTGGCTAGAATAGTGATTGATCATTGATCTGACTGTAGAAATCGATGGTCAACAGTTGTAACGTGTGCCAGAAGATGGTGATGGATGAGAAAGTACTCATTGCCTCTCTATACCAGGCATGGGCTTGCATTAAATGGGCATTTAATGCTAATGGTAAGCCCTATCAATTCAGTCGTTGATCTATGGTGCTCCGAATGGATAGATGGACAGCTTTATCATTCACTTGAGTGATCACATCTTGAGCTGACCGACTGGCTGTTGGCAACACAGAAGAGACTTGAAATCTTATTAATGACCATGTAGGGAAGATAGCTAAATGACCAGGCATGAGGCGGTTGGAGAGGAGGCTTAATGTAGGTTGGAGTTGGGTATACTGAAGCCATGCTTAAAGGCAGGCTATGCTTGGGCCACTCTTGCCTGAAGTGTTACTTGCTGAGGCGGGCTTGAATAGGAGCCGGATGTCTGCTAATGTGATGCTAGGCAAATTGTGTTGGCTTTTAGCCGCTATTGGAAGAATTTCGATGTATAGGAGCTGGTCGGTATCAAGTTGGACCTGGTCCAGGTCTTTTCTAAGTGTGAAGGTTACCTCGGGATGAAACAGCCTGGCCGCTTCCTGCTGCCTTGTAAGTAGAAAGGTTGGTTTGAGATTAACATGGGATTAGGTCGGTCTTCCGGGCTGGTAGTAGTTCAATCGGGCTAGATTTCTCTTTGATTGACATGCTAGCTACTTGAGAAAAAATTGAGCAACACTATGAAATGAATCATTCGATAGTTTTTTGTTGGTTAGTATAACTAAGATCAAACAGAAAATATCGACTAGCAATATCACACAATTCTATCGACTTGAGAATGCTATCAAACTTTAATGTGGAAACTGTGCTTTGATTATAGCTAAATCATGGCACGACGTCCACTCAATGACTATAGTCGGTTCGAGCCGAAACATTTGAAGTGAAACATTATTCAATAAGTTCTAATGTGATATTGTTTTGACGAAGAGAATTGATGAAAATATTCGTCACTACTAGGAACCGCTTAAAATAAGTAAAATTGGATTTTTACCAAAATTGGGTAAGCATGGCCAAGATGTCACACCGCTAGCTAAGATGGCGTGTGGACATTAATATTCGAATTGTTCGATATTAATCGTTAACTGAATTTACAACTAAGAGTTACACAACCGCAATGTTGAATAATCCGACTGCCACCTAATTTAGTTAAATTATAACTGATATAAATTAATTAAATTATTTAATATTTTTGAAATATTAATTATAAAATTTTATTAGATTTGTGTTGATTAGTATTGAAAATAGTGCGCATATAAAAGTTATATACACACGTATCGATACACGATATCGATGTACGTTTAAATTTGCTTTAAATGAGAATCGTCTAATCCAATTTGAAGTGGAATGGAAGACTGTGTGGACCTGTGGGATGGTCGGCCAATACATAAAGGGAGGAAGGGCCCGTGATGATATTTTGTGGGGTTTGAATTAGTAGAGAAAAGGGTGGATCTAGATCCACATTTTATTCTTTCTTTTCTCTCTTATATAAACTCACTTGCCCCTTACTTTTTTGATTTTTCTTTTCCAATCTCCTCACTCCTACCACTGGCTGCAAGCTCCATTACCCCCTTCATCATAATTTTTAAACTACAATACAAATTGAAGTCAAATAAAAGAAAGGTGCATAGATCTCTTCGTCTGGTAGCGCCTTTTGAAAGAGATTGGATTCAAATCCTATAAGTGCAGTAGATTCAACATTCAAAGTGTTAACATTAGGCTATGATTTAGGTAACATACTAATTCACAATTATTTATATATGTATCATTCATTTATTATTATGCTATATCTAGCAAGCTTAGTTGTATATATCATGAATCTCCATATATATATATATATTATTGTTAAAATAAAAATAAAATATTTTTTTTGTATTTATATGCACCTTTTATTTTGGACTAAATTTTTTAAAACATCGAATTAAAAATTAATTCAAAAGGAATTTTAAACAAAATTGAATTTTTAAATCAAAATAAATTAACATTAAGTACTTGTAATTTTTTTTGTTGAATTTTTAAATATCTTATTTTTGAAAAAAAAAACTATTTTTTTATATTTTTTACTATATTTAATATATATAATTTATTTTTCAATATAACAAATTAACTTATTTCTATTAATTTATAATATATATCTATGTATGTATGTATAATTTAATATACATAAATTTACAAACAATACATAATAATTTTATTTCATATTAAAAAAAATCGTATAGACTTCGTTTTTAATATATATATATATATAATATGTATATATACACATATTTAGTGAAATATAGTTATAATTTTATATCACATTATAATATATATATAGAGGGGTTAACATATCCATTGTAGTGTAAATCCTAACGGTTAGATACGGGCATGTTAAACCATGCACACTGCATATGCTGCACGTGCATGCACACGTGAGTGTATATATGATACACATGTGCATAATATATTGTGTATAATACCAAATAATATCCCTTTATTAATAAATAAAATAAAATAATGATTTTATTTAAAATTTATTTAGATTAGATCTAAATCAGTTTAGACTTCATCGGGCAAATAAGATCCAAAATGGTAAAAAAAATTAAAATTCACCAATTTAACCTGCCGCACGCTAGCCTAGATCCAACAATTGTATCGGAGCCTAGTAGCATATACGGTCTAAATTAATTGTATTATGGCAAACTAGTTAAGCTTATCCATTTAGTAGGGTGTCCAGAATAGCAATGTCTAAGTTGGGTTTGAGCATTCAAGTACCATGCCCTACCTACACCCGGCTTGAAAGGTGAAGTGAGCCCAAAAGGTTGTTCCTAATGTGAAAGGCCCAATTTGAATTTAGACCTTGTGCTAATTTTCAAAATCTATTTTGACATTAAAATAAAATTATAAATTTAAAATGTTAAATTTAAAATAAGAAAATTATTATAAATGTTATATTATGATTTTCAAAATTATTTCAAAAATTAGTAAATTAATTTCAAGAATTAAATAATTATTAGTTAGACTAATAAATTAAATAAATAAATTAAAAAATTAATTTATTAATTAAATTATATAAATATATAATGATATATGTTATATTATCTTGAATTGTTTAAGATAATGTAAGTGTGTGTGTATAACTATAAATGTTATAGTATACATATCAATATAAAGAGTTTAATTGAATAATATAAAATTAATTAAAATGTTAATAAATTAAATTAATTAAATAATATTTAATTAATAATATTAATTTAAGATTATATATAAGACTGTTATATAAGTTAATTAAACCATAGAAGTTATATAATAATTAAAACTTATATAATATGAACGTATAACAAAAGGTGGAACATTAAGAAACCCTAATTAGATTTAAGGAATAAATACATATATATAATACATATGCCGTGATTTCAGATATGTTTGACACTAGAATCATGAGGGTATTTCATAGGAAATACATCATTCCATAAGTAGATATCACTCAATTAAATATATTAAAGATTATAAATCTTTAATATAAAGCTGTCTCCTCCATTTATATATTAATGGATTACTTGCATACTCCTTAACTATTTATATTCCTCAAAGCTAAGTATTTTATGTATAGTACTATAAATATATTGAATAGAAGAGTTAAGATATATATGTACATATTTGTTGATATTCCTCAAGGTACTTAGACCATCGTGAAATGATAGGTATGAGCGGATATCACTTTTGATTTTTTGATATTCCTCAAGGTCGAAATGAGATTAGCACAAGGAACTATGTATTAGGAGTTATATATGATATATCTGATAATGTGTTATCCATTGTTTGCAGGATTATGATCTATTGATATTCCTTAAGGTTAGAATCCCAAGGCAAATGTGTCCTAACACCCACTAGTAAAGTCAAAAGGTCTCTATGTTTCATCTTAAAGTTTCGGGAAACATAAAAGACTAGTGAGAACATATTAGTAAAATGAATTGCAATGTTTAACCTTACTAATATTCTAAGAAATATACTATGAATAATTTCCTAATCTACGAAGTTAAAATTTGCAAAATATGTTTGCACCAAAGTTGTTTTCGGAAAGCGACAAACTCACCGGACCTAACTACATAGACCGGCTATGGGCAATAAAGATAGCATTAACATACAAATGTCTATGATCATCAATAACCAAACCTTTAAGGTAAAAACCCACTAATAAAGCAGATCTCGAATTACACATAGCCTATAACATGTGGGTTGCAGACCTTGAAATCACCCAAGTTTACATGCTGCCTACTTTAGACAAACTATTGCAGAGACATCATTGAAACATGAATGTCCATCAAATTTTCCATATCCTTAAAGCTTTGTTTGGGGAACAGTCTGATTTAAGGTATGAAATTAACAAGAAACTATTTAAAAATAATGAAGGGAATGAATGTGGACGATTATGTTCTAATGATGAAAGGCTATATTGATATATTTTCTTAGTTGGACGTGACGATAAGTAACGAGTTGCAAGTGGATCCGATCCTAGGGTCTCTTACTCCTCAGTTTGAGACATTCATATCAAACTATAATATGAACCAATTGAATGTAAGCCTCGTGAAGCTCCTCAATATGTAGAGGTCAGCCAAGTCTTTGTCCAAGGATCAAGGAGCGGTACTCATGGTTAACGGGAAAACATTTCTTCGAAAGGTTCGAAGATGCAAAAAAGGGTTAATAAGAAGAACAAGAAGACCGCTCCAACTGAAAAGGGTGGATATCATCACTGTCACAAGAACGGTCGCTGAAATGGAACTGTCCAAAGAACTCAAAGATTGTTAGAGAGAAGAAACAGAATTGTTATGCAGCTCCTACAGGTATATTTATGATTCAAAATTATTTTGTAATCAATAAATTATCTTGGGTTTTAGATATTGGATTTGGAACTCACATCTATAACTCGTTGCAGGGTCTTAAGAATACCCGTCATGTGGCAAAGGGAGAAATGTGGCTTCAAGTTGCTGTTGGATATCTGGTAGATACAACCGTAGATTTTCATTTAAGTTTGCTAAATGGATTAGTTGTAATATTAAATAATTGTTATTATGTAAAAGACTTTAGCTATAGTGTTATTTCTATATCCATATTGTCTGAGATCGAATATATATTCCACTGCATTAATAATGTTATGAACATTGTGTTAGATGGCAATAAAGTATGCAATGATATTCCAGATAATGTCATTTATGTGATTAATGCCAATTATGTTTGTGTTGTGAGTAATTCTTCAAATATTAACATAAATAAAAACAAACGTTGGCATTGTTGGCTAGGTCATATAAGTGAGAAACGACTACATAAATTGAAAACCGAGGGTTTTCAACCATCATTTAATTTTGAATCATTTGATACATGTGAGTCGTGTCTCAAAGGAAAAATGGCCAAGCACCCCTTTAGTGGGAGCAATGAAAGAGTTAATGGACTCTTAGGTCTCATTCATAGTGATGTATGTGGCTCGACGCATATAGTTACCAAAGATAATTCTTCTTACTTTGTAACCTTTAAGGACAATTTCTCAAGACTAGGATATGTGTATCTTATAAAGAACAAATCCAATGTTTGCGAGGAATTTATTGAATATATTAATGAGGTTAAAAATCAGACGAGCAAAAGATTAAAATACTTTGATCCGATCGAGGAGGCAAGTATGTTGGATAAGGGCTCCAACGGTACTTATATGATAATGGTATTATCTTCTAGGTTACTCCACCGTATACTCCACAACACAATGGTGTTTTAGAGCGAAGGAACCGTACCTTATAAGATATTGTTTGTTCCATGATGAGTATGGCTGAGTTACCACTATCTATTCGGGATATATGAAAGAAACTGTAATGCATATATTGAATTTGATATCCACAAAATCTGTGCCTAAGATGCTGTAACACCCCATAATTTGACGTTAGTTATTTAATTACTTACTTAATTAATTAGGCTCCAAAAATGGAAGTTTTGCAAACGATGGAATTGGACCATGAAACTTGCACTATTGCATTTGTGGAGAAATTCTTAGCAACTTTTATATTTAGAGTTTTGCGATCGGAGTCGAAACGAAGAAGTTATGGATGAAAAATGAATTCGGAACAAAAATAATTCGAATAAGAAAATTAACGTTTATATATATTAATTATCTAGAGCCCACAGGTCAACTCGCATATTGGAGCGGTCGAACAGAGGTGGTCGACCCCCAGGAGGGGGCAGTCGACCACTTTGTGTGTGGCGACTAGGTTTAGACTAGGTTTACGGCCCGAATTTAATATATTTTGATCTGACGGTTGATGCTGATTCTTACGCCTATAAATTTAGGTCTAACTCTCCCTTCTCTTCTCATATTTTTCCGGAGGCAGTAGTGAAGCTTTACCATTTATTGTTCTCCACTTTCTTTTTAAATTATAAAAATAAGATATTTATATTATATTCATACAAAAAGGAGGAGAATAATAATCTAATAAAAAAAAGAAGTGAAGATAATCAACTATACATGTATTTAAGATAATTTATATATATGTGTATATATATATATATATTTGTATCTATGTTCTCTCCCAATCTCAAATCTCTTCTCAGATCTGTAATTCTAATATATGTATATACCCTTTTTATACATATTTCTTGGATTAAAAAGGATTTAGAGATGAATCAAAGGTTCTACTTCAGATCTGGAAATTTAGATCGCTTTTAAAAGGTGAGTAGGAAATTTTATAGATTGTTATAATATGAAAATTATCCCATCGGTGTTTATTTGATTATTATGCCTAACTGGATAATTATATATGAATTGTATGCAACAAGTTGAATGTAATCTGAATATAATAAATATCACCTACATATCCTTGTTTATGAATTGATTTAGAATTGCTTACAACTTGATCTAGAAATCAGTCCCAAAGTATGAATTTAGAATATTGATTTGAAATGAAATTTATTCCAAATCTGAAAATAAGTTGTATAATAATATTATGAATTTGGATTATTACCCTAATCTTGTTGGGATGTAAACTTTTCTATGTTTGGATTGTTGGAATTTAGATCCATTTAATATTTGTAAATTAGTTTGATTTCTTTCCCTAGGAAACATGTAGCGTTTGATCTAGCAAGGAATATATGCAAATAAAAAGAGAAAGAGATGTGCAAAGTATTAATTCATTGTAGTTAACACTGTCTATTTTAGTAATAAAAAGAAATGATTATTGCTTGTAATTTCAAACGATATAATCTTTTATATTTCAAAGTTAAATCTTTTGTTTTGGACTAATTTGTGGAAATTATAGTGGATAATCTTTTTAGATATGATTCCAACAATTTAACATGGAAAAAAATATTTTAGTGAAGATATATAACAAGAATATATTTGATAAAAGTAGATATTTGTACGTAATTTACTATGCTTATAATAGTTAGATAAACTTAGCTAATAACGATGCTTGCACGTAATAGTCGTGTTTAGGATAAATAATTAATAAGAAAGGAATTTAAAAGGTTGTAACTCCAATAAATGGGAAATAAATGGTAATAAATATGGGAGTTGTAATAATTTGATATGGTAAATGGATTAATGAGACTGATAAATAAAGAAGACGAATTAATAACTATGAAATGGTTAAAAAGGTTACTAGTTTGAAATTAGCAATCATACGTAAATGTCTTAGCAAATGTTCGTTAGGATTTTATGGACAAATTGACATTTATGAGCATTAAAAGAGGATTTATGGGTAGTTAAGAATTTAAGGTAAATCTTATTGCCTTAAATTAAAAACGGAATTAGTAGGTTAAGTCCAATTTCTACCTAAGATAATATAGGTAAAGACTTCGGATGGTTAATTGGACTTAGTAGGTTAGTGATGCGAGGTCAGTAGAGTCACTTGATGGAAGACCGCTTTTCACTTTGAGGCTACCAGTAGTCGGATGCACTTACTACTGATGTAAGATACACTAATCCTAGGACCCGTGACTCCGTGAGAGATTGGGCCTGCTTTCTTAATTGAAAAGTATTAAATGGTCCAAATTTGGAATTAGGAGAGGTGAGGGATATCTCCATAAGTGTTCGTTCCTAGTTTGAGGTATTAAGTGGCTGTAGGGTCTGCCTCTTTCCTAAAAGGAAGTATTAAGTAACCTAGTGAGATCCCAAATAAATAAGGATGTCTCTAAAAGGTTTTGCTTTAGTGTTGAGGTATTAAGTGGCTATTTTAGGGCCCGCCTCCCTACCGAAAGAAGTAACATAATGAGATTCCATATTTATAATTAAGAGTGATAGTGGATATCTTAGGAAGGGTTCGCTTCGGGTTTGAGGTATTAAGTGATTGATCTAAGGGTTCGCCTCTCTCCTAAAAAGAAGTATTAAATATCCTAGTAAGATTCTAAGCGATGTCAGCTAGATAGTACCAGTGAGGAGTCCGCCTTGGGGTTAGGTTTTAAATGATAAAGGTTTAATGTTAAGTAGTCAGGGGTCTGCCTAGTCATTATTAATAAGGTATTAAGTCTCTTGGATGCAGTATCCCACATTGCTAAGGCCGTAATAACGATAGTACTAGTAAGGAGTCCACTTGGGGGATAGGTATTAAGTGATGTAGGACCTACCTAGAATATGGGTATTGAATGGTTAGAAGTCCGCCTAGTCCTTTTAAAGGTATTAAGTGGCTTGGGTACTGTCTCTTACATGGCTGTGATTTTATTGGCGATAGGCGCGGAAAGAATTGAACATTAAATGTCGAAAGCCTTAAATGGTGTTTAGAGGTCTTTGTAGATAGGACCCACCGACCATTGACAACATTGATAGAAAACCACGTTGGAAATAGGTTTTAAATGACGGGGTCTACCTTGATTGAGGTCTTAAATGGAAGAGTCTGCCTATTTCTCTTTTAAATGTATTTTGTGGTGATTATAGAAGCCCGCTTCATATTTCGAAGTATTAAGTGGCAAATGGGTTTGGAAATATTGAGTGGTTTATAAGGCTTTGTCGATATTTTGTACCTTGGGAATGGGTAGGTAAGTAATCGTGTGTGCAATGCAAGGTTAGGTTAGAATTGCTAACCTTAATACACGTGACTATTAAATGGAAATCAATCGCTATAAGTTTATGTTATGGACAGTTTATAGATTTTTCATTCACCAGAACGTCGTTCTGACCCCCTCCTCATTACAACCCATAGGATAGATATAGAGGAACAAGTCATTAGAGTTGTATGTGCTTTGTTGTTGGAGAAGCCTTCTTTTCTCTCATTCTCGATGCTGATGTGACAATCTATTGTCGAAGGTAGTAGTTATAATCAGTATTCTTATCCTATTATTGTTTATGCTGTGAGTTCAGGTTTCAAGTAATCTCTATAATGCTCATGCTTATTGCAGGTACCAAATCCAATGATCTGTGCTTTGATGGACCAGAGTATCGATTTTTATCGAAATTTAGGCCCATTAAGGTATGGGTTGTTGTATTTGGTATGAGAGCCTAGGTTAGTAGATCAGAGCAATTAAGATAAATATAGATAACGTATTCATACTTTCCCATCTAGTAATATTATATTTTTACGTTAGATTCTAAGAATTCCAACTATAGAAGTGGTTGTAGTTCCACTTCGAGGGAATCATAAAATCAACTATAGGCTAGAAATATCTTAGATTTAAGATTTTCATGCCAACTCCGAAGTACCCTACGGAGTGCTAGCAATGCGTAAGGCGTTGTGCATGAAGAGCATGAGCGTGACATATGGAAGAATCCCGAAGGCTGGAGGCGTTCGACTTTATGGTTGAGGTTCTAGCTACCATGTGATTTTGGATTTCGATGGTGAGTTCTTGTCAGAGACACACATTTATTCCATATGGGTGGGAAATTAGAGTCTATATGTCACAATTGTTCGGAAGTAAGTTTTCGCTAGGGTGCGTTCGTTGGTCACCTCTTTGATGACAAACTGGATTTTTATTTGGATAACTTATGTCAGTTCCTTGGTCTAAAACCTATGAGAGAATTTTTATAAAGTATATTTTGGAAATTCCTTAGATTTTGGAGAAATACTTAAATAAATATACACACACACACATCAGCAAAGGCTTGATTTTGATTTTTGGCAAATATAAGTTTGATTTTTAGGGTAAGTTTTTGTATGAAATAGCTTCTATTATTTAGAAACATGTATAAAGGAGCACATATTTAGCTCAGTGGTTTTTCGGTTTATAAAATCGAAGTTTTTATTTTTTCTCTCTTTAAGGTATGGAGAAAATAGGAATGACATTCAGTTTTATTAGGGTATGTAGTTTGAAGTGTTGTTGTACCACGAGCTATTGGAAGAAATATTTTCGTGGAAGTGGGCAGGAAATAGCAGTTGGAATATTTTTGGGTTTTAGGAATTATTGTTGGTCGCAGCAGTTTTGTTGTGACCATTGTGAATTGCTGGAGCATAGTTCGGGACTAGACAGGAATTTTTTGGATTATGTCGAATTGAATAAGATGGTGCGAAATGATTATTATTATTTAATCCGACCCTAATTGGGTCTAGGTTCAATTAACACCCAAAGCCCGTCTAACCGTTGACCACCTAGCGGTAAACCTATACTGGTTTACCAGTTAACGAGTTTTGGCGCAACTTGAACCTGGAACAGGACTATAAAATTCACGTTCGAATTTCCCCAGTTGGCTTCTTTCATTCCTCCTTCCTCAACAAGCCAAACCCAATCTCCATCCTCCTACTCATCCAAGTATCAGCCTCTCTCTTTCGTTCCTCCACTAGGCGACGCCATTTTTCCCTAAGAGTAGCAACCTTGCCTCCCTCTCGTGCTGGTTTTACACATTAGATCTCGCCCACCACCACTTTAGATCTAAACCCTATTTCCTTCCTCCGACCAACTCTTAGCCCAAAACACCTTTATGCACTGCCGATTTTTCCTCGTACCATTATGGTCTCAACCCTCAAGAGGCTGGATCGGAATGAGCAGAAGGTTTCACTGCTTTTGAGCTAGAAGAGCTATTTGTCATGGTAGGATTTGCACCGGTCCTCTGCTTCAAGACTTTTGAGCGGGAATGTTACCCGTGTTGCAACTGCCTTTTCGATAGAGGCAATAGTTTGATTCGTTCGGAGATAAAAGGGTATCTTGATTGAACTGACTAAAAATGATCTCATCGAGATTTTGGAGACCTCTACGGAGGATGCAGACTTGGATGATTTAGAAGTGACTAACTCAAAGATTTTGCAGCAGATCTTTTTCCAGGACGTCGGTACTTGGAAGACAGATAATCTACATCCGACTACCCATCTGATTGTGTGCATCATTCAGCACAACATCATCCCTATGACGGGAAGTTTTGACTGGATCTACCCTTAGTGTGAAAGACTACCTATGCTAATATTGAGGGCATCATCATCAATTGGACCCCTTATGATGTAATTTGTTGATCAAGGATTAGCACTCCATAGAGGCACTTTCTGTATTTTCACCTATCCACTATCATCTTTAGGTAATACGGGAGAACCTCCATGGAGAGGTAGTTTAGTAGAAAGTTTCTTCTGCCATCATTAGATCCTTCCTTAGGAATATGGCAATTCCGAAGCTGTTAGCAACACCAGCAGCGCTAGTGGCACGAGATTGGGTGTATAGCCTCCATGCCACGACCATTCAAGGGTTGCAACAATGGATCGAGCTACAGCAGTGAAGCAAGGCATCTCTTAGTCTGTAGGCATTATTTTGGGAGTTATGGTGCTGTTGTCTTTTCCCTTCCAGCATTTGTTCTTTTCTTTTAGGTTGTCCGAGTTGTAACTGTTAGTTATCTCTTGTAAAAGGCATGCACGATATATGAGTTTTTATTTATTTACTGGTTTTGGATGCGAACCACTCCTATATATGCATAGTAAAGAATCAGTATACATATGGGAATCTCATAAAGACATTTGACTAACAGTAAATGCAATATAAGAGTGGAATTTTAGAATAGTTGGAAAATTTTAGCGAAGGACATGATAAAGTTGTTTTGGTATCACGGGTCATTGCTCATGTTCCTTCAAAGCTAATTTTGTTTGGCTAAGTGGGCATGATGAAATTTTCAAATAAAATGTCAAGTTGTATGGGTAAGGTTTAGTTATAGGATTTTAGAATTTGGTTTATGCGTTCAGCACATAACCAACTTCCGACTACGCTGAATTGTGGCTTGATTTATCAAAAATTTTGAGAAGGAAAATATTTTGAAAAGTTTCACCTTGATTTGAAATGTTTCCATTTCGAATTTTTTGTGTTAGTTATTTTTACTCTTAAATTATTTTTAGAGTTTTTGTCCAAAAAATTGGTTTCAAGGGAAAATGTGCATCTAAATATTGTGGGATCTTATTTTGATATACGAATTTGAAAAGTGAAAGATTTTTATGAAATCTTTGATTTTAAAGGCCACATGTTAGGCGTAGGAAAGACAAATTGAGTTAGAATTTGTGAGTTTAGTGATCATTAGGGTCAATGATGCGATAAATGCAAGCGGTAATAAGGGAAAAGTTGTTTTAGCCTTTGAATTTCTATTTCCATACCTTGTCGACGGCGCACGCGAGTCTATTTTAGACTTAATTTCATTTTAGAGCTTGAATATAAGCTTCTTTATGCATTTTGTACATGGAAAATTTGGAGTAAATCTGAGGTATGGAGAAAATTTTCACTGTACTACGGAAAAGGAAGATTATAGGGTGGTAAGAATGTTAAATTATACACATAAATTCCTTTTTTGGGCATAAGAGTAAAGTTTAGAAAGCGATTTTCGATGGGTTAGATTATTGGGTGGTAGGAAGTGGATACAAAATTGAGTTGCTTCATACCTATATTCGTAGGAGTATGGGTGTTTTGGTTGAAAAGATTTTTCAAAAAGCTGCATACTTGTAGAACTACCCGTTATATATAGGTTGTTTGCATCATATTTTTCCAAAAATATTTTCAAAAGAAACGCATTCATATTGGAGGATCCGATTTAGAATCATTCTGCATACATATTTTCTATATGGTGATACGGTAATACACTATGCACTTGTGCACGTTTTGTTGCAAAATTGGTTGTACATTCATTAGTTGTGTAGTTTAGGATAATTAGGAGCCAAAACCACGACTTAGCCATTGGTGAAATTTCGAGGACGAAATTCTTTTTAAGGGGGGAAGAATGTGACATCCCGTAATTTGGCGTCAGTTATTTAATTAGTTAGTTGGTTAGTTAATAGGCTCAAAAAATTAAATCTGTGTAAATGATGGAATTTGACTATGAAACGTGCACCATTGCATTCGTGGCGAAACTCTGAGCATTTTTCATATTTGGAGTTTTGCGATCGGAGTCCAAACAAAGAATTTATGGATGAAAAACGAATTCGAAGCGAAGATAATTCGAATAAGAAAATTAATGTTTATATATATTTACTATCTACGGCCCACAGGTCGATCCGCATATTGGAGTGGTCGATCAGAGGTGGTCGACCCCTAGGAAGGGGGCAGTCGACCGCCTCTTGTGTGGCGACTAGGGTTAGCTTGGCCCAATGGCCCGGATTTAATATATTTCGATCCAACGGTTGAGGTCGATTCTTACGCCCATAAATTCAGGCCTAACCCTCCATTCTCTTTTCATATTTTTCTAGAGGCAGTAGCGAAGTTCTGCCATTTCTTATTCTACACTTTCTTTCTAAATTATAAAAAAAGATATATATATATATATATCTATATTCATACAAATAGGAGGTGAATAATAATCTAATAAAAAGGAGAAGTGAAGAGAATCAACTATACGTGTATTTAAGGTAATTTATATATTCATATGTATATATATATATATATATATATTTGTATCTATTTTCTCTTCCAATCTCAAATCTCTTCTTAGATCTATAATTCTAATATATGTATATACCCTTTTTATACATATTTCTTGGATTAAAAAGGATTTGGAGATGAATCAAAGGTTCTACTTCAGATTTGGAGATTTGGATCGCTTTTAAAAGGTGAGTGGGACATTTTATAGATTGTTATAATATGAAAATTATCCCGTTGGTGTTTATTTGATTATTATGCCTAACTAGATAATTGTATATGAGTTGTATGCAACAAATTGAATGTAATCTGAATATAATAAATATCGCCAACATATTCTTGTTTATGAATTGATTAAGAATTGTTTACAACCTAATCTGGAAATCAGTCTCAAAAGTATGAATTTAGAATATTGATTTGAATGAAATTTATTCCAGATCTGAAAATAAGTTGTATAATAATATTATGAATTTGGATTATTACTCTAATCTTGTTGGAATGTAAACTTTTCTATGTTTGTATTATTGGAATTTAGATCCGTTTTAACATTTGTAAATTAGTTTGATTTCTTTTCCAAGGAAAAATACAGCGTTTGATCTAGAAAGGAATATATGCAAATAAAAAGAGAAAGAGATGTGGAAAGTATTAATTCATTGTAGTTTACACTATCTATTTCAGTAATAAAAAGAAATGATTATTGCTTGTAATTTCAAACGATGTAATCTTTTATATTTTAAAGTTAAATCTTTTGTTTTGGACTAATTTATAGAAATTATAGTGGATAATTTTTTTAGATATGATTCCAACAATTTAACATGGAAAAGAATATTTTAGTGAAGATATATAACAAAAATATATTTGATAAAAGTATATATTTGTACGTAATTTACTACGCTTATAATAATTAAATAAGGCAAAGCATAGGTGTTGCGCAACGATGTTAGAAGCTATTTTGGATGTGTCAAAGTATAACACATCCCAATTAGAAAGCTATGCACAAACCAAAATACAAGGCAATCAGACTGTGCTATTAAAATCCCCAAAACTTATACTTTGTTAACACCTTTAAAAGCAGATCTGCACCCCACGTACTGAAGCTTGCCTAAGCAGTACCGCACGGGGTCAGAAACATCTCAAAGAGCTACACTCAGTACCACTCAAACCACATACCAATGTAGATCCATACTTACGGGTAAATAGCAAAGATATAAATCACCCTTGTTAATAACTCATGCAACAAAGGCAACTCAGATCATAATCAGCTTAGATCGCAGTTAGTTCAGATCACATTATATATATTAAACTAACTCCCAGGCTAAGCAAATCACACACTCCAAAGACCAAAGCAGCTCAGGAAGATTGCACCTAAATATCAGGCAGGCACCACAACATCATATAAGTATCGCTTATCAACCAGTGCAGCCTTCCTCCTAACATGTCGGCAGTCCCCCAAAACCAACGAGTAACTCTTACTGTCCTCCCAAGGACTCATATGCAAAGCTAATTCAAATATAGAAGTCACCCACCACGATTTCAAATGTTCTCACCACGATTTTATGATTTCCTACCTTCACCTCAGACTTCTTACCAAAAACACATCAGTACTCCAGGTATATCAAACAGACAACACGGATAGATGACACCTGGCGGGATCCAAGGGCTGAGACGTAACAACAAGGGATAGACTGTGGTGATCCGCATACACCACCATACTATAAATAGGATTAGCACTCTAGCAAGAAAGAGACATTTACCTTTTCCACTTTTCGAAACTTTTAAGGCTTTATTGTACCCTTTGCCATCGAAATCTGCACCAAACAAAATAAAAGGAAGAAAGAGTAATTTTTCCTATGGACGTAGGATTCGTTAACATCCGAATCACGTAAATTCCTTGTGTTCTTTACTATTTTTGCATTTTCTTATTTACCTGCCTAATTTTTAGTACCAAATCTTACCTTATTTGTGTCAGAACTAAATATTAGTTGGGTTTGACATCTTAACAAATAATTAAAGTGCAACTACCTGATAATGTAAGCATCTAGTGACATAATCACTACTTAATGGCAAATTTAATACAATTTAATTTGACTAATTCAAAAATTATTAGAGTAATGAGTATGATAATTACTTCATCATCAATTTGAGCGTTGTAAGACGAAAAATCTTACTAACATTTTTGGCACTAGAAGGAGGGCTCGAACCTCCATTTATTTCATGCATTTAGTAAAACTTTATCCAAGTTTACTCCACGTACCATGAATCCCACCAATTCAGCGGTCCCTCCTGTTCAAGAACATATACACTTGGCTTCAAAGACTGCTAATAAGTCACTCATAACATCAAAAGCCCAAAGTGAGGTAGGAGCTTCGACTGAAGAAAAAAACTCGATCTACAGTGAAAGAGGAGGATGCTACCTCATTGTTCAAGGATGAATCATCACAGTCAGAACCCAGAGAAGATGAAATTTGCAAGTTAAAAGCTCGTGTAGAGTAGTTAGCAAAACTTTGCCAACAGAGGACTAGGGAGAAGGTTAGGGAGGAAGGATCTTCCCTATCAACGAGACTATCATCGAAGCAGACTTCCCTGACAACTTCAAGGCCCATTAATTGAAATTTTTTGATGGGACTACAAATCTAGACGATCACCTCTGTACGTTTGAATACCACATAGACGTTCTGAAAGTGAGAAGGATGGCTAGATGCAAACTTTTCCCAGTTTACTTAGCCGGAGCTGTAGTAAGGTAGTTTAGGAGATTTGGAGCAGGAGAGGACCATTCCTGGCGACAACTATCTATGGATTTTCTATGACAGTTCACTTTAGAAGTGAAGCTTCACCTGATGTAAACACGATATCCTATGTTAAGCAGGGTGAGAATGATAGCTTGTGCAAATTTATTAAGCATTTCAAGTCTGAAGCCCTAAGAATTGGAGTAAGTGATGAAGGAGCCTTACTGATGGCAGCCAATGCCGAGATCAGAAAGGGGACCCCAATATGAAAAAAGAATAGCTGAGAATCATGCCATACCTTGAAGTCCTTCTATGAAAGAGCAAGTGGCTACATTATGATGGAAGAAGCTGGTTCCACCGCACAGATTCAGAAGTCATCTGCCCTCGCCTATGATAAGAAAAGGGGGCAGAATGATATCACTCGCTAGCAAAGAGACAAAAGGAACGTAGCTTCACATCAGAAACCCCTTTCACTCACACTTTTAGTCAAATATATGAGATGACCAGGGTAGAACTTGCTTACAACGTACCCAATAAAGGGAAGAAACCAAAGCAGAATCGGGGCAAAGCATACTGCCATTTTCACCGAGCTAATAGCCATCATACCGACAACTATCGACATCTAAAGAACGAAATTGAGAGGTTGATAGAGAAAGGATACCTAGGCAACTTTCAAAAGAATCATGTCGATGGAAGAACAGGAAATCTAACTCCTGCCCAAATGAGAATCAAGTTGGGAACCTCTCTAACCTGATACCACCAATCCACAGGGGGCTGCACCCCACGGGTATGAGTAAAAAGGCACAAGAGAGGTACGTGCAAGAGGCGAAAGTCCAACAGAGGTCCATCTTCCACGTCAAACAAAAGCCTACTCCGGAGATAATGTTCATGGTAGCAGATGTGGCAGGAAATGTCTTTCCTCACCAAGACCCACTCATTATTACATTGTAGATATCAAACCACACTATGAAGAAAGTTTTTGTTGATTCAGGGAGCATAGTCAATGTCATCTTCAAATATGCATACAATTAGATGAGGCTTCCACCAAAAATCCTAAAACCTAGTCCGAAACCGATCTTTTGCTTCAACAACATTGCTACCGTCCTAATAGGATCAACGGTTTGCTTATTACCACTAGAACCGCCCCACTACACAAGTCATTCTATGCAAGCTTCTTAGTCATTGGCCAACCCACACAGTATAATGCCTTCCTAGGAAGGCCTGCTTTGGTAGACATGGAAGCAATCATGTCTCAGAAAGATATGCTTATGAAGTTCAACACTCTTGTAGGAATAGAGTCGACAAGAGGCAAACAAGTTTTAGCTAGAGAATTATGCAATGTAAGCCTTACTTTTGGCAATAAAATTAATCAAAATTATTCTGGTGTCTCTTCTAATATTTGTAATGACAATAACAAAAAAACAGACGAAACGGTTCATAAAACTGCGTCGATGCTTAGTACCTAAACTAACGTAGAAGCAAGTAATCCCGGACCCCCGAAATTCGCAAAGAAAGAAAAAGAACTTATATGCACATGATCGGCATCGATGAGTATAATTCAGTTTATGCATGGTACTTCTCAAAAGAAGCCCAAAAACAGGCGCCCTTAGTAAACTCATCATCGAAAGAGGAAATGAAGAACCTCAGTGCAGATGCCCGTATTGAACCGATAAACTTTTTAAGAAAATCAGCAGACGTATTCGCCTAGACACATTAAGACATGGTAGGAATAGATCTGGCTATTATCTATCATGGACTCAACATTGACCCCAATGAACATCCGATCAGACAAAAGCACAGAACCCTAGACCAGGAAAGGTACAACGCACTACATAAGGAAATTAATAAGTTAAAAAAGAATGGATTCACTAGGGAAGTGTACAACTCGAATTGGATTGCCAACCCAGTACTTATAAGGAAGCGTAACGGGAAATGAAGAACTTGTATAGACTTCATTAACTTCAACAAGACTTGCATGAAGGATAGCTTTCCCTTACCTAGAATTGATCGGTTAGTAGATGTGACCAGTGGACACGAATTGCTCTTGTTCATGGATGCATATTCAAGGTATAATCAGATAGCCATGTATGAGTCAGATCAGGAGAATACTAGTTTTGTGATAGATAAAGGATTATACTGCAACAAAGTTATGCCATTCAGGCTCAAGAATGCAAAGAGAACCTACAAAATACTGGTTAACATGATGTTTGCAGAATAGATTGGAAAGAATGTTGAGGTATATGTAGACGACATGCTGGTTAAGTCTAAGATAGCATCAAGCTACATCCAAGACATAAAGCAACATTTGAAGTCCTAAGACAATACAATATGAAGTTGAACCCTTCGAAATGCATCTTCGCCATCCAGTCAGGCAAATTCTTATAGTATATAGTAAGTGCACATGGAATCGAACCAAATCCTAAGAAGATTGATACCATAAGAAGAATGGGAATCATAGAGAGGACAAAGGATCTGATGAGTCTAAATGGCAGGGTAGCGGCACTAAGCAGATTCATATCCAAAGTAATAGACAAATGCATCCCTTTCTTCGACCAGGTGAAGAAAAGGTGAAACTTCGAATGGACTGAGGAGTGTAAAGCTGCATATCAAAACCTGAAGGACCATTTGGTCAATACTCCTATATTAACAAAATCGATGGTAGGTGAAGACTTTCACATTTATTTTGCAGTAACTGATTAATCTATTAGTGCTACAGTTGTATGAGAAGACAAAGGGATCCAGAGACCCATTTACTTTACAAGTAAGTGCCTGTTAGGAGCAGAACTAAACTACTCAGTTGTTGAAAAGCTGACATGTAGCCTACTCCCTAAAGCAATGAAGCTGTAGCCTAATTTCCAAGTGCATCCAATCTGAGTCCTCACACACAAACCTCTTAGAAAGATACTGCAGAAGTCAGAGACATCGGGCCACTTATTAAAATGGACAATGGAGTTTAGTCGACATCACCTATTGTCCCAAAAAGGTAATCAAAGGCTAGGCACTTGCAGATTTCATCGCAGAGTGCACTCTACCTACTGGACCTTAATCTAAGGAAGAAGCGAACATGCCGCAGTTCTACCAATTGTTTGTAGATGGAGCGTTGAATGAACAGGGGGCAAGAATTGGGTATGTACTGATCACTTTAAATGGGCAGAAGCTATATGGAGCAGTGTAGCTCGGTTTTAAAGCAACCAACAACGTGGCAGAATTTGAAGCTCTCCTTGCAGGCCTAAGAATGGCCCGGGTAATGAAGGTAACTCACATTAAAATTCATAATGATTCCCAATTAGTTGTGAACCAATTGCAGGGCAATTACCAAGCGAAGGAACCAGCCTTAGCTAAATATGTGGAACTGTCTAAGAAGTTACCAGAGCAGTTCGAACAGTTTGGGATAGAACAAATTCCACGTGAAAACAACTCATCCTCCGACTCCTTAGAAAAACTTGCTAGTACCAAGGTTGAAATGAAATAAAGGCAATACAATTAGGCATCAACTAGAGCCAAGTATAATATAATCAAATCAAATATTGGTCCTGCCTCAAGCCCAACAGGCTGCCATTTAAGGAATACGAGAACATGAAACATTGGAAAATCAAGAACGACCCTCAGATGAACACACACCTCAGCACACCGAGAAGAATAACTGGATGACTCCCATCACGCAATTCTTGCTGAATGGAACCTTACCCTCAAATAGGAATGAAGCCCGAAAAATAAGATACTAGGATCCATGCTGCTACTTCTTTGTTGGAACATATACAAGAGAGGGTATTTAATCCCTTATCTTAGGTGCGTTTCCAAAGAAGGGGGATACAGGTCATGAAGGAAGTATATGAGGGCCAATGCGGAGATCACTCAAAGGGGAACAAATTAGCAAAGAAAGTATTACGACATGGTTACTACTGGCCTACAACACTTTAAGATGCAAAAAAATTTGTATGGAGGTGTGATCGATGTCAGCGATTTGCAAGTATCCCTAGGCAACCATCCCATGAGCACATCCCACTCACAAGCCCGTGACATATGGGGCATAGACCTGATAAGACCACTTTCAATATCAAAGGGAGGGGCTAAATATGCCATAGTGACAATTGACTACTTCACCAAGTGGGTAGAGGCAGAGCCCCTAGCCATGATCACTGCGAAGAAGATAGTCACTTGCATGGTGAGGAAAATAATCACTAGATACAGGATCCTCCATAAGATCATTTCAGACCATAGCACCCACTTTGAAAGTAAAAAGTTTACCAAGCTTTGTGAGAAGAATGGCATAATAAAAAGTTCCTCTTTAGTCATCACCCATAAGAAAATGGGTGGGTAGAAGTTATAAAGAAAACCATCAAGAAGCTACTTAAGAAAAGGTTGTAGAAAGCTAAAGGAAAGTGGACAGAAGAGCTATCTTTAGTACTATGGGCTTACCAAACTTCGACCAGACCTCCAACATGCCATACTCCTTTTCACTAACCTACGGATAAGAGGTCATGCTTCTTGTCGAAGTAGAGGTCCCATATCATAGAAGAATATCATATACAGCAAAAAAGAACAAGAAACTGAAGGAAACTACCTTGGATCTCATTTAGAAAAGAAGGGATGAGGCAGCGGTAGTATCAGTCGCATACCGGTAAAGGATGGCAAGAAATTATAAAGCTGGGCTTAAAGAAAGAAACTTCTGCAAAGGGGACTTGAACTGGGAAAAGTAATGGCAAACAAAAATGATCCAGTAGATGGAGTGCTTGGTCCAAATTGGGAAGGTCCATTAGTCATAGCAGAAGTTTTAGCAAATGAAGCATATCAGCTGTCAAGACCTGATGGCAATCTAGTTTTGAAGACTTGGAACTCAGAGCACCTCAGACCTTACTTTGTATGATATATATTTCTTATGTAATGTACATTATAATTATTATAAACGGTAATAATACAATGAACTAGACGGAGGGATATTAGACGGCTCGAACCAGTATAAAAATCAATCCACATTAATATTCTTTGACATAGCTAAATAATCATACTGGACGTAGGGATATTAGACTTCCCGAACCAGTTATCAAAACAGAGCTACTTATAACGCAACTCGGCTTCTTAGCCAAACTGATCATAGGGATATTGGATCGCTTGAACTAGTATAAAATCTAATCTATGTTAATGCTGTTAACACAACACACTAGATGTACGAATACTAGACAGCCAAAACCAATACAAAAAATGATGCACATGATTTAAAAGGCTACAAATATGCAACTTGACTTCACTGTCAAAACTTAGTCCTCCCCCAAATAGCGGGGAAGACCATGCCAAGCACATGAACAAATAATTTTTACAACTCACCAGCACTGTTCGATAGTTAATGTACAACGCAGCATATAAACGACAACGACAATCTCAGAAATGAGAACGGTGATGCTAAACTAAAAAATAAGCAATTCTTCACAGTGCACCGTCGTCGTTCAATAGCTATACCGACAACACAACATATGAACAACAACGGAAATCTCAGAAATGAAAATGGTGACGTTACACTAAAAGGTAAGCAACTTTTCACAGCGCACCACCTTCATTCAATAATTGAACCGATAACACAACATATGAATGACAATTTTAGAAATGAGAACGATGACACTAAACTAAATATTCAATTTTAACAGGTCACCGACGTTGTTTGATAGTTGTATTGACCACACTGCATGTGAACGACAACGGCCGGCCCCCAAACAATGGGGCAGACCATGGTGAGCACACGGTAAAGTTTACACAAACGGCAACGTCCAGAAAACAAATCTTAGGATGCAAAGACTAGGAATGAGTAAAGACAAGTCTACATCGATCTACGATCGTTGCAGACTTTAGAGACAAGTGTTACACTCGAATTTGTCAACTTATGATAAAGGGGAAATAATTAATGTACAGAGTCGAGAGAGTTGCCCTCGCAATAAAATTTAAGATGAAAAGAGAAGAAGTTGAAGCGATCCAACTAATACTGCACAAAAAACCAGTCTGTGGTCACGACATTTGATCCAACCAAAAGAACTGCAACCAAAAAACAGGAATTCGCAATGAAATGAAATACCACGCTCATAAGATAGGTACAAAGATATCGGATCTGCACCCATCCCTTAGTTTCAATATTACACTACGTTACTAAATCCAAAATCTGACATAGTTATAGGAAGTAGGAAACAGTCCACAGTACATAGGCCTAAGGCAAAGCATAGATGATGCGCATCAATGTTAGAAGCTGTTTTGGATATGTCAAAGTATAACACATCCCGATCAGAAAGCTGTGCACTAACCAAAATACAAAGACAATCAAACCGCACTATCAAAATCCCTGAAATTTATACTTTGTTAACACCTTCAAAAGCAGATTTGCACCATACATACTGAGGGCTACCTAAGCCATACCGCACGGGGTCAAAAGCATCCTAAAGGGCTATGCTTGGGTCCACTCAAACCATGTCCCAACACATATCTACACTTGCGCGTAGGTAGCAAATATATAAATCACCCTTGCCAATAACTCATGTAACAAGGGTAACTCAGATCACAATCAGCTTAGATCGTAGTCGGTTCATATCACGTTCACACATATGTTAAACTAACTCCTAGGCTAAGCAAATCATGCACCCCAAAGACCAAAGTAGCTCAGGAAGATTTCACCTAAATATCAGGTAGGCACCAAAGCATCATACAAGCATCGCATATCAACGGTGCAGCCTTGCTCCCTAACTTGTCAGCAGTGCCCAAAAACCAACGAGTAACTCTTATTGTCCTCCTAAAGACTCATATGCAAAGCCAATTCAATTATTATAGTCTCCCTCCATGATTTCAAATGTTCCCGCCACGGGTTCAAGAGTTCTTGCCTTCACCTTAGACTTCTCGCCAAAAACACTTTAGCAATCTGGGTATATCAAACAGGTAACACGGATAGACGACACTTGGTAGGATTGTAGGGCTGAGACACAACGATAAGGGATAGATTATGGTGAACTGCTGACTGGGTTCAAGTCAACTCGTAAGCCAGCCATGGTTAGAAGCAGGTTGATTGATGGTTTCGCATGTGATGATAGGTTGAATATCAGCCTAGGCCCGCATCAGCCCCTCTGCTCATTTGCACCCCAAGCTTCTACTAGTAATTCCCCCCAACGTAGCAACCTAGCAACCAGCTCTCCCGTCAATGCAAGGCGTAAGCTTAGGTCAGCCCATTTCCTATTGGTCAACTGACTCTCCCTCTTCAACCCGCTCCTAACCTGGCAACATGCCAGTCTTCTTATTCAAACATCTCTCTTTCAACTATCACCCGATCAGCATAGTTTGAGACTGTTTCAAGGGTGCCCCATCGTCAACTTTGATATTACCACTTACGACCTGTGTTCCATCTTATGTCACTAGGCTCAACATGCCTACGGCTCTCGTCGGTTCCACATCCTCTTATGGTCTCAACAGACCAACTTGGCCCGTCCTTCCACCAAGGCATGTAGGAGCAAAGCGATAAGAGGTGCAACCAGATGTACCTATTTCTAACAAAAAGCACGTCCCATTTCCTATAAGCAAACTAGAAGTAAAAGCTCATTTAATGCAAAGCATGAGAGCGCGTACTTCTGATACAGTCCTATCACTCTTCATCTCAGCCATGCATTCCTCTCTTTCGCCTGTTGTCCTTCATCAATTCCATTCGATCATATCAATGGCCGAACGTGCTTCATGCCTGTTTTGCAATGCAACCTCAGCTGTCCCTATTAGTTCAACTACTGTAAAAACCCTACGCATGGCCACTTCCAAAGGGGTTGGTTGGTTAGGCCCATGGAGGAGGGGACCCCCGGTTGGTTGAGTCCATGGTGGTGGGGACCCCAGGTTGGAACTTATGATTTGCCACATAAGCTCTTTGAGATTAGCAGCTTCATTAGACTTATGCGCATCATATTTTCTTATTATTCTCTTATAATCCCTTGTAATTGTAAGAGAGCCATATAGTAAGGGAACTTACAGTGGATTTAAGAAGCTTGGCGAACTACTTCGCATATTGTGTCATTTAGCTTTGAATGCTCTTTTCCCATCATTTTCCCATCATTAAGTCCAGGGATCAGTAAGTAACCTTTTCTCTTCATAACGCATTACCATAACTCCGAGGTTGATAAAAAATATCATCAACAATAACACTTTCTAAATGTTGGCCCGTTTATAACTCATGGCTGCTAAGGGCATCAAGGGGTCGCGTTCTGATAGTTATTGGATAACTATAGAATGACTCATTCGGTAGTTTTATGTTGGTTAATATAACTAAGTCAGACAAAAAATATCGATGTGGTAATATTACACAATTCTCTCAATTTAAGAATATTGTTGAACTTCAATATGGAAACTCCACTTTGATTATAGTTAAATCATGACACGGCATCCTTCGAATGACTATAGTTGGGCCAAGTCGAAGCATTGGAAGTGAAACACTACACAATAGAGAATTCGTCTCCTAGGTTATATGAGGTTAATATCACGGTCAACTGAAGTTAATTCAAAGTCAAAATCTCTGACTAAAGTAATTTGACTAATAATAATTGTTATTATTAAACCAAGGACTTTGTGTTTGGACTATACAAGTTAAATGTGGAGGATATTGAAATTTCAACCGTTACCAAATTCCATAAGTCCTAATGTGATATGGTTTTGATGAAGAAAATTGGTATAAATAGTTGTCACTACGGGGGGTGCTTAAAATGAGTAAAATTGGATTTTATCGAAATAGTATAAGTGATAAATTTAGCTAAACTGCCATACTACTAGCTAATGTGACGCGTGAACATTAATATTTGAATTGTTCGATAGTAATTGCTGATTGAATTTACACCTTAGAGTCATGAACCGCTTGAATACGCCGACTATCACCTGATTTAATTAAATTATAATAATTATAAATTAACAAAATTAATCAATATTTTTGAAATATTAATTATAAAATTTTATTTGGTTTATGTTGATCATTATTGAAAATAGTGTGTATGTAAAAGTTACATACACACATATCAATATACGATATCGATGTACATTTAAATTTGATTTAAATGAGAATTGTCTGATCTGGTTTGAAGTGGAATGGAAACCCATGTTGTTAGTTCATGAGATGATGGTTTTGATGACAACAACCTTAGGACTTGTTATAAATTATAAATACTAATATCTTTGTCTAGATATATATGTATATGCAGGATATATATATATATATATATATATATATATATATGCAGGTACTGAGAATGAAGACTGTACAGTATAGAGATTCAAGACTGACGAATTCAAGATTATAGAAATCAAGACTGAAGACTCATGAGTATCAAGATTATCGAGAGTTCAAGATATCTAGATAGGTAATACAGTCTAGATTTATGTTAAAACTTCATAATAGCACTAAAATCTTTATTCGAATTTTAATTGTGGAATGGAATCTACCTTCTCGCTTTAATAATGGGATGAAACCCACGACCTCTTTAGTGGAATGGAACCCACGACCTTCTTTAGTGGAATGGAATCCGCGAAATTTTCAAAATGACTTATTTTTAGTTTTTTTTAAAACTATCTTTTTAAAAAGACATCTCTCTCTCGGTTTAAATATTTTAGCCTTAATTCAAAAACTATTTTTAATCATATTAATTTCAAAATCATTTCTTGTTTTTAAACTATCTCCTGGTTTTAATGTTTTAGCTTTAATATCAAAATATTTATATATTTAGTTTTTATTACTTTTACATTTCGTAAGATCGCTTCCAAAGGTTTTTATAATCATAAAGTATATTCAAAATAGTTTACAAAGTTCTATGATTGTTTCGACAAACTTTAGAAAGAAAATCTCTTTTAAAACAAAAATCAATTTTCAAAAAATACTAGGGGATGTCGACATGCCTATACCTCGCATGTCGATGTGGTAGCCGTAGATTTTAAAATTCGAATTTCAAAAGAAGTGTCTATTCGTCATAACCTTTCACGAATGGACATGACCGTTATTCTCCTATATACACCAGTAGTTTTCAATGAATTTTCACTTAAGATTTCTTTATTTTCTTTCCTCTTTCTCTTCCATTCTTATTTTCAAACATTCTTAAAAAACTCTGCCGGAATCCTAAGTGAATCAAACTCGATCATCTCTAGTTTGATTCTCTGCCACTCTCTCTCAAAGATCTCGGTGCTATTCAGAGTTATAGGATCATTTGTAATCAAAGATCGAAACATCAAAGTGTATCGAGTCTCTCTCTATCAAAGTGTGATTGGAAATGGTGTGATTGTGGCCTATAAATCAATTGGGTGTGATTGTAGCCCGTAAATCAATTAGATGATCTTGTAGCCTGGTTAAATCAAGAGAGTTTGCCCTAGACTCGGAGATAGGAGGGTGTATCTCGTGGCCTTGAAATTGAGGTTGCAATATCAACATTATATTTGAAAAGAAATATGCACAAGAAATTGTATGGGACTGGATGTAGGGTAACTCCGAACCAGTATAAAATTCCGGTGTGTTCTTTCCTTTACTGTTTTTATTTACTATTTGCATCTGTGTCTGGTTCTGCGATTGTCTTTGTGTTTGTGAATTGCATCTGTTTGGGTTTAATTTGAAAAGATTTTAAAAAGATTCATAAAATTAATTAAACACTATTCACCCCCCTCTAGTGTTAACTCTGCCTTAAGATCCGTAATCTACATTTCCTACATTTGGTATAAGAGCACTGGTTTTCAAAGTTATCATAATCTGAATTTTGAAAAATTTTAAATTGGCAATTTTTGGAGATTCTGTTAACACTAGTTCAAAACTGTCCAAATCATCATTATCTCATAAGTCTGCATATTGTTATTATAGAAAATCAAGTTATCTATTGAATTGGTGTGTTGTGCATGAACAGATGTGTTGTATGGCTTTTGAAGAATCAACACCCAATGGACAAATGGTGCAAATCAAGAAAAACAAATGGATACTTGATAGTGGATGTTCAAGACACATGACTGGTAATCCGGAGATACTAAATGACATAATTTATGAAGATGGAGGAATGGTCAACTTTGGAGATAATCCAAAAGGATATGTGACTGGCATCGACAATGTCGGTAACTCTAAAACTCCTACTATTTCTGATGTTCTGTTAGTTAGGAATCTAAAACACAACTTACTTAGCATAAGTCAACTATGTGACAAGGGCTACAAAATTAAATTTGAAAAGGATAAGTGTCACATCGAAGATAATAAATCAAATATTATCTTTGAAGGAATTAGAAAGAAAAATATTTATATTCTCAATATGAAAATCTCATATGATAACCTATGTTTTTTGGCTAATACAAGCGACCCTTGGATTTGGCATAAAAGATTTGGGCATTTGAATTTCAAATTCTTATCTAGACTTTCAAAACTTGATCTAGTAAGAGGTCTTCCTAAAATGAATTTTAAAGTAGATAGTATATGTGATGCTTGTCAATTAGGAAAACTTAGGAAGAGTTCATTCAAATTGAAAGATATGATTTCAACTTCAAAACCTCTTGAGTTACTTCATTTAGATCTGTTTGGTTCATCTCAAATTCAGCCAATAAATTACAGTAAATATGTTTTTGTAATTGTAGATGATTATTCTAGATTTACATGGACAATATTTCTGAAACATAAAAATGATGCTTTTGATTTATTTTAAACTTTTGCAAAAAGAATTCAAAATCAACTTTCTTTAAAAATCAAAACTATTTGTAGTGATCACGGTGGAGAATTTGAAAATGAAAATTTTGGGAATTTCTATAATAAAAAAGGAATAACTCATAATTTTTCTTCTCCAAGAACTCCACAACAAAACGGAGTGGTAGAGCGTAAAAATAGGACGATTCAAGAGTGTGTAGAACTATGCTTTCAGATAGTAAATTACTAAGAAATTTTTGGGCTGAAGCAGTCGCTACAACTTGTTGCATTTTGAATAGGATTTTAATTAGACCTCTAACCAATAAAACACCATATGAACTTCTTTTCAATAAGAAACCAAGGTATCTTATTTTAAAGTTTTTGGAAGTAAATGCTTTATTCTAAATACAAAGGACAATTTGGATAAATTTGATCCTAAATCCGAAAAAGGAATCTTTATTGGATATTCTAGTAGAAGTAAAGCATACAGAGTTTTCAATTTAAAAACTAACACCATTGAAGAAACAATGCATGTATATTTTGATGAAAATTTCAAAGATTTTGTTCAAATAAATGATGAAGATGATTTTGTTACTTTAAATAATGAATCAAATGAAACAAATTGTGAAACTGTTCATCCTAATAAAAGGATCAGGATTTTAAAAGATCATCCTATAGAAAATATACTAGGAAATATTGAATCTGTTGTTAGAACTAGAAATTAACTAAACAAGATGAGTAATGTAGCTTTTATATCAACTATTGAACCCAAAAATCCAAAGGAATCATCATCCGATGATTCATGGATACTTGCTATGCAAGAAGAACTAAATCAATTCATCAGAAATGATGTATGGGAGCTTGTACCTAGACCTAAGGACAAAACTATAATAGAAACTAAATGGGTTTATATAAATAAAATGAATGAACAAGGTGAGGTCGTTAGAAATAAATCTCGGTTAGTTGCGCAAGGTTATTGTCAAGAAGAAGGAATAGACTTTGATGAAACCTTTGCACCCATAGCAAGATTAGAAGCCATTAGAATTCTACTTGCTTTTGCAAATCACAACAATTTCAAATTATTTCAAATGGATGTCAAAAGTGCCTTTTTAAATGGTTTTGTTAAAGAGGATGTTTACGTTAAACAACCTCCACTTTTTGAAGAAGAAAAGTTTCCAAATCATGTTTACAAATTAAAAAAAGCTTTATTTGATCTGAAACAAGCTCCTAGAGCCTGGTATAACAGACTAAGATCTTACCTATTACAATCAAATTTTAAAATGGATAGAGTAGATAGTACTCTTTTTATTAAAAGAAACAAAAATGAAATCCAATTAGTACAGATTTATGTAGATGATATCATTTTTGGATCAACAAACAATGAAATGAACAAAGAGTTTTCTTAAAGAATGACAAAAGAGTTTGAGATGAGTCATATGAGTGAACTTACTTTCTTTTTAGGATTGTAAATAAAACAATTAAATAGTGGTATTTTCATCAGTCAAGAAAAGTATGCTAGGGATCTACCTAGTAAGTTTGGTATGACCACTACAAGTGGAAAACCAACTCCTATAGCAACCATTGAAGCCTTGAATAAAGAAGACATGTCAAAAGATGTTGATCAAAAACTATATAGGGGAATGATTGGATCGCTACGCTATATAACTGCGAGTAGGCCTGATAACATGCATAGTGTCTGTCTCTGGGCAAGATACCAATCTCAACCCAAATAAACCCATTTAAAAGCTGTTAAACATATCCTAAGATATGTTAAACACACTTTAGATTATGGCCTATTTTACCCTAAAAATGATTCATTTGATTTAATCTCATATTATGATGCTGACTATGTTGGTTGTAAATCAGACCGAAAAAGTACAAGTGGAACTTGTTACTTTTTAGGACATTCTGTGGTTTTCTGGTTTAGTAAAAAGCAAAATAATGTCTCGCTATCAACAACCGAAGCAGAATATATCTCTACTGCTTTGGCTTGTTCTCAAGTTATCCATATACAACAGATCCTAAAGGATTTTGGATTAAATATTTCAAAATCACTAATTTATTATGACAATACAAGTGCAATAAATTTATCCAAAAATCCTACTCATCATGCCAGAACTAAACATATTGATATCAGACATCATTTTCTCGGAGATAATATAAGTAAAGAGATTATTTCTCTTGAATTTACCAACACTAAGAATCAAATAGCTGATATTCTGACCAAACCCTTGAATCAATCAACATTTACTAAATTAAGAAGAGAACTAGGTATTTGTTCTATAACTGGGATATAGAATATAGATATAGTAACATATATATTTAAATAAATAGAGAAAAACAAAATTGTCAAAATTTTCAAAGGGATGTCGACATACCCCTACCCCCATGTCGACATACAACGGTCAGATTTGAAATTTTGATTTTTCCTCTAAAATCAGTTTGGTGGTTATATAACCACAATATTTCGAATTCAACTGTCTTCTTACTTCATTTTCTGTGTAATAAACTTCTGAAAATACAAAGTAATGGCCTCCTCTTCTAAATCAAACCAAAATGCAACCATTTCCTTCCTTTCTCCTAATTCTGGTCCATTCCAACATACTACATTGGCTCGAGTGATGAAGATCGAGGAAATTATGAAGGATTCTCTGCAAATGTTGACTGAATTACAAGTCATGCAAATAAGGATGGCAAAGGAACAAGAGAATCAAGGCAAGATTCTTAGAAATTTGCAAAAATTTCTAATGGATAATCATGCAGACCCTATTGTGATTGAAGATGATTCCTCTAACATACATATTCATAATCCATTAAAGGACGACGAAGAAGAAGAAGAAGAAGAGGAAGAAGCGCAAATGGACGAGGATGATAATGTTGTTTGCATTGGAAAAGTTTGTTTTGACAAAAATGGTAATTTGGTCGAACAACATGGAAACTTTTGTCTTCATTACCCTAATTGTTTGATTCACAAGTCACCAATTGTCAAGGACTCTCGTTAGATTGTTATTATATTAATGTTTTTATATTTTGTGTACTTGTATATATTTATGTCTATGTTTCATATATATGCGTAATGTAACATCATATATAATAAAATTAGATTTATGTTTCACTTATTATACTTCGTTATTAACATTTAGTTCCATAGTATTAGTTTAAGGGGGAGTTTTGTAGTTTAGGCTTAGTTTTTGTTGATGACAAAGGGGGAGAATTATAATAGGATAGTTAAGCTATTAGTTAGGCTTAGATTAAGGGGGAGTTAGTAGATTAAGGGGGAGTTAGTAGATTAAGGGGGAGTTAGTAGATTAAGGGGGAGTTGTTAAGATAAGGGGGAGTCAGAGTAGAATCAGAGTTTGGTGGAGTATATTTTATAAACATAGGTTATCATCATCAAAAGGGGGGAGATTGTTAGTTCTTGAGATAATGGTTTTGATGACAACAACCTTAGGACTTGTTATAGAATATAAATACTAATATCTTTGTCTAAATATATATGTATATGCCGGATATATATATACGCAGGTACTGAGAATGAAGACTGTACAATATAGAGATTCAAGACCGACGAATTCAAGATTAAAGAAATCAAGACTGAAGACTCATGAGTATCAAGGTTATCAAGAGTTCAAAAGTTCAAGATATCAAGATAAGTAATAGAGTCTAGATTTATGTTAAAACTTCATAATAGCACTAAAATCTTTATTTGGATTTTAATTGTGGAATGGAATCCATCTTCTCACTTTAATAGTGGGATGAAACCCACGACCTTCTCTAGTGGAATGGAATCCACGAAAATTTCAAAATGACTTATTTTTAGTTTTTTTTAAAACTATCTTTTTAAAAAGACATCCCTCTCTCTCGGTTTAAATATTTTAGCCTTAATTCAAAAACTATTTTTAATCATATTAATTTCAAAATCATTTCTTGTTTTTAAACTATCTCCTGGTTTTAATGTTTTAGCTTTAATCTCAAAATATTTATATATTTAGTTTTTATTACTTTTATATTTCATAAGATCACTTTTCAAAGGTTTTTATAATCATAAAGTATATTCAAAATAGTTTACAAAGTTCTAAGATTGTTTCGATAAACTTTAGAAAGAAAATCTCTTTTAAAACAAAATTCAATTTTCAAAAAATACTAGGGGATGTAGAATTGCCTATACCCCCCATGTCGACATGGTAGCCGTAGATTTTAAAATTCGATTTTTCAAAAGAAGTGTCTATTCGTCATAACCTTTCACGAATGGACATGACTGTTATTCTCCTATATATACCAGTAGTTTTCAACGAATTTTCACTCAAGATTTCTTTGTTTTCTCTCCTCTTTCTCTTCCAATCTTATTTTCAAACATTTTTAACAAAACTCTGCCGAAATCCTAAGTGAATCAAACTCAATCGTCTCTAGTTTGATTCTCTGCCACTCTCTCTCAAAGATCTCAGTGTTATTCGGAGTTATAGGATCATTTGTAATCAAAGATTGAAAGATCGAAGTGTATCGAGTCTCTCTCTATCAAAGTGTGATTGGAAACGGTGTGATTGTGGCCCGTAAATCAATTGGGTGTGATTGTAGCCTGTAAATCAATTAGGTAATCTTGTAGCCTGGTTAAATCAAGAGAGTTTGCCCTGGACTCGGAGATAGGAGGGTGTATCTCGTGGCCTTGAAATCGAGGTTGTAATATCGACATTATATTTGAAAAGAAATATGCACAAGAAATTGTGTGGGACATGATGTAGGGTAACTCTGAACCAGTATAAAATTTCGGTGTGTTCTTTCCTTTACTTCTTTTATTTATTATTTGCATATGTGTCTGATTCTGTGGTTGTCTCTGTGTTTGTGAATTTCATATGTTTGGGTTTAATTTGAAAAGATTTCAAAAGGATTCATAAAATTAATTAAACACTATTCACACACCTCTAGTGTTAATTCTGCCTTAAGATCCGTAATCCACACATGTCGCCCATGGAATGGCCGACCAATACATGAGGGGATCTGGATCCATATTTTACTCTTTCCTTTCTCTCTTATTTAAACTCACTTGCCCCTCGCTTTTGCGATGTTACTTTTGCAATCTCATCTCTCCTACCTCTGGCCACGTGCTCCATCCCCCCTCTTCCATCATTTTCAAACTTAAAACACAAACCCAGGTCAAATAGAAGACAAGTTCGTAGATCTCTTTGTCTGATAGCGCTTTCAGGAAAGGATTAGATTCAAATCCCAAGAGTGCAGTAGGTTCAACATTCAAGTTATTATCATTAGGCCATGGTTGAAGTAACATACTAATTCACAACTATATATATATATTATTTATTTATTATGCTATATTTGGCTAGATTAGTTGTATACATCATTTATATGTGCATGCCGTCAATCTAGGATTCATACATATTTATATATATTGTTGTTAAAATAAAAAAAATTATGTTTCATAGATACATGCATCTTTTATTTTCAGCCTAAATTAAAAAAACATTTGAATCAAAATATTAATTCAAAAGGAATTTTAAACAAAAATGATTTTTAGATCAAAATAAATTAACATTAAATATTGTAATTTTGTTGTTGAATTTTTAAATATATTATTTCAATTGTTTTTAATGTTTGTGTATATGTATTTCATTATATTCGAAATGTACATATAATTTATTTTACAATATAATGAATTAACTTAGTTTTTATGATTTATAATTTATATGTGTATAATTTAAATACATAAATTTACAAACATTACTTGATAATTTTACTTCACATTAAAAAAAATTCGTACGAATATTAGTTTAGAAAAATATCGTATGGATTTAATTAAAAAAATAATTGATTTTGTGAAAATATAAATATGGCCGAAAAAATACATGTATATATATGTATATTATACATTAATACACTTTATTATATAACTTCATTTTATATTATAAATGATTTTAATGTATTAATTTTAATTACTTTATTATATAACTTCATTTTATATTATAAATGATTTTAACGTATTAATTTTAATATATATATATATATATATATTTACGTATAAAAAAATTCGTACATAAATATGTGTCTATTTTAATAAAAATATATAATTTATCTACAAAATTTGAATTTTGAATTTAAACTTAAAAGATATTTGTAGATTTAATATTTCTATTTATAAATCTTATTTATGCATATAAGTGTGTGTGTGTGTGTGTGTTTGTTTGATTGTGTGTGTGTGTGTTAATATAAGCTTACTTTTACATTATTTTATGTGTATACACGCGCACACGCACACACATATGTAGTCTTATGTAAATTTAATTTATATCATTTACTTATATATATATGTATGTATGTATGTATGTATGTATGTATAGACATCATATATACATATGGAGGGGCTAACATGTTCGTTGCAGTGTAATACAGGCATGTTAAACCATGTATAGTGCATGTTGCACATGCATATACACGTACATGTGTATATGATACACATGTACACATATTATTTTTAATAATAATTGTAATACCTTTGGTGTCACACTTTTTTGGTGTCAACGTGAACTACCAAAAATGCCCCTCTATAAATATTACCAAATCCCTTAAAATTAGGATCTAACAAATAAACTTACTTTACAAATTCAAAATGTCCCTCTACAAATATTTACAAACTTTAATATCACTTAAAAATAGGATCTAATAAATAATAATTATTTTTTTACCAATTCAATACGCCGCTCTACAAATATTATTAAATCTTAATCGCTTTAAAATATGATCTAACAAATTAAGCTTCCTTTACAATTCGTTCTTTATTAGTTAATAATAGAAAAAAATTCAAACAACCAAAAATAATAGATATTGAAACTTAGAAATAATAATTCAACCAAACTACACATAATTTCAATGCAAAATATGATAAAATATTTGTGCTCATTTTCTTGAATGTGTTGAAACATATACAATTTGTAGAAAAACAACTCACGTGCGAAGCGCGTGCCATAACGCTCGTGTGTGTATATATATCTACATACATATATATATATATACATAGATATATATATATATATACATACATACATATATACATACATACATACATACACACACATATATATATATACATACATATATATATACATACATATATATAAAACTTCAAATAAAATCCTTTTATTAATAAAATAAAATAAAATAATGATTTTATTTAAAATTTTATTTAGATTAGATCTAAATCAATTTAGACTTCATAGGCCCAAAATGGTAAATAAAATAATTGAAATTCACCTATTTAACTCGCTGCATACCAATTTAGATCTGTAACAACCCGTGATTGCGGTTACCAAATAATAAATTAAAATTGGGATTTTAATTTAATTGGAGCTATTAATGATTTTTTTATGTGACTAATTTGTTCAAAAGTTAGTTATTTTGAACAAATTAATATTTTGGGCCTAAGTGTAAAATGGAGAATTTAATGGAAATTAATTAGGGTAAATGGAAATTTATAATATTGCAAAATTTTATATGTGTAAAATAGTGCAATATTTGAATTGGGATTTAATTTACAATTAAATTGCAAAACGGTGATTTTGGGCAATTTTGACTAAAATGTGTTTTGGAATAAATAGGGGTTAAATTGTAAGTTGGAAAATATTGTGATGTAAAATTTTATAACTATAGCTAAATTATTTTGGTAACATATTTTAAAATTTTATGGGTAAATAATGCGTAGTTTGTACTTAGAGAAATTAGCTAACTTGAGATATGGAACATATTCCAAGTCCTAATGGGTATTAGGCCCACTAACCCACTTCCATTAGCCTATAAACCATCTTTTACCCATTTGTTTCAGCCAACATCTCAAACTCCTAACCCTCATTCATTCCAACTCTAATCAAATTCCTAAAACCCTAAACCTAAAAATGGCCTCCATGCTTAGGAAAGCTCCATCCTCTCTTATATTGGCTTAAGCTAGTTAAAGTAAGGGAAGGTAATGCAAAAACCCTCTTGTAATCCCTTTCTAACTCTCTTTAATTTCTGGAAATCATGTTGTAACTCTTGGTTTTATGTGTTTTGGTATTTTTCTAGCTCCTTGATCATCATCTCTTAGCTTTGGTTAGTGCCATATAGGTGTTTGTTCTTTTGCTTGAGAGGAATACTAGGTAAACCCTCTCATAATCTATGTATAAGCATCTCTTAATTTTGAAATTATTTTGTAATTCTCTTTTTTTTGTGCATTTAGATTGTGAAACTCTTTGATCTTCTTTTCATTGCTTGGGAAAGAGGTAATATATGCTAGCTGAAATTATAATTAGTTTATTGCTGTTAGTAAATTAGGCATATCTCATTCATCTTAAATCAGAATTAAGAATTTCTTGAAGTTCTGGAAAGCTTATTCTGTAGTCTATAACTTTTATGTTTTGAGATTTGCCTAATTTTTTGGTTTGGATGGTCGAAATCATGTTTGTTTGTCGCTGACCTGACAACAAACTACAGGGTTGATAAAATAAACCCTGAAATTGATTTGGCCATAAGTTACTTGTTTCTTATCCAAATCTAATAATTTTGGATGTTCTGGAAAGCTTAGATTTAGGGCTAAAACTTTCATGTTTTGAGTTTCATGAAATTTCGAAGTTAATTGGGTCAAAACTGTGCATCCTTACTACTGTTCCGAGAGCACATTGACAGTGATATAGAATTTAAATCTGAGAATTGTTTTAGTCATAAAATTTTCATCCCCGATCGGAATTTGACGATCTTGGTCATTACGGAAAGCTTAGAAACTAAGCTACAACTTTTATTTTATTCATTTTGTCAGAATTGGAAGTTTACTATGCCAAAATTGTGGTTTTTCATCTCTGGTCTGTTAGTGCATAACTATAGGCCTTAGTCTCTTTTCTCCCGTTGTTTTCAGTACAGAACCCCGACTTTGCGACGCCATCCCGGGCTCGTCCTTTGTCGGATTTCATCGATTTCAGTCTCGTTGGAAAGCTGGAGTTCCGAACTCCATCTCTAGAAAGTTTGATTAGTATCCGAGTTCATTTGACTCTTCGAAATTGCTGTCGAAGAGGGACCCGGATCTCAGCCTGAAACAGTGTATTCACTGTTTCCGGGTGCGACTTTGGAGCGTCGCTGCGACTTCGTTTCAAGTCGGAATCGAGTAATTCTTTTTGCGTTCTGAAGTAGGAATGTCGGACTACGTTCCTACCAATTTTCATGCCATTTGGATTCAGTTTGCTGGTCCGAATAATTTTCCGAACTTGGGTTCGCGTCAGTTTTGGACTATTTTCCAACACTTAGAATATTTTCAGTGATTTTCTGATTTTATCGATTTCTTTGAGATTTGTCTCTGGATTTCGTACACGGGCATTATAAAAAGGTTTTAAAAGGATTTTTCACTCCGAAATGGCTTTCGAAATTATTATATAATATTATTTTAATTATTAAATTAATTACTCCATAATAGGAGAGTTTTCAAAGGCCGTTTTAAAGTGATTTCAAACCAATTATAAATCTGTTTTCCATAATTATTTTCTATAATAAAAATCTCACACTCACTTTTTAGCACGTCGAGCGAAGTGGAAAGGTGCTTAAACGGTTAGGAAATCTCCGGCCTATGGAACCGTGTGTATTTTCTTTCCGGTTAATCCCCGACCTATTCGATTGATCGTTTTGACCTTTGGGTCTAATTTACCGATGATACGAGGTGGACTTTTTATTGTTTGGAGTGTGAGCTTGCTATTGGTTAATAAACCGTTTAGTGCGAACGTGGGGTATGGGACTCATCGTTAACACTTTACGGGTTCCTCTCCAAGAAGTTTGTGACACATTAGCCTCTGGGCAGCCAGTACTGGACCTCTGGGTCACCACGCCTCTGGGCAACCGTCTCTGGACACCTGTTCTATGGAGCAGTTTCTTTTTCAGCATGTGCCTCTGGGCCTTTATCCTTCTGGGAAGGATCTCGCCGTCTCGCGCGTTCCGCATCTGTGCGAGTGATCGATCACAACTCTACAGTACTTGGCAATAACGACTCCGGTCGGTGCACGTGCTATACTTGTATTATCTGATGATTTTTATGTCCATTCGAGTACCGCCATTCGGTGTTGGTTCTATGGAACCATACGATGTAAGTGCGATTACCTTGTGGATTCACAGTGTCTCTGGACACTGCTTTTCAGTGTTTGATTTCATTGACTTTTCAGTATATCCCCATTGCTCTTTGGAGCATCGATCTTTGCTTGGGCATTGATTAAAGACTCTGGTCACTCTTGGGATTATTGCCTATGGGCAACTTTATATAGCTTTGGCTACGCCAATGATATGAGGCGATTTTATTTATTCAACACTTTGGTGCTGATATTCTCTTTGGAGATTTTTACTGTTGATTGATGATTAGGGACCGTCATTATATTCATGTGGTCCAAAATACTCTTTTCTTAGGAAAAGTACTGTTTTATTTATGTACCACATTATTATATATCTCAGTTATTACTGATTGTTTAGCTAGCCTGACCCGAGTGTTTCTCGCTCGGGTCAGACCGAGTTGTTTCAGGTTAGGTCTCTGGACTTAGCTTCTATGCTTCCGCTTGGACATTATCTGCTATGCTTTTGAGATAGCTTATCTTAGTGTCCACCTCTGTTATTATTCAGACTTTGATATGTACATATTTTTGACTCACATGTGTGAGCAGTGGCTTTGTACCCACTTATGATATTTGGATCTATATTGACGATGTATTGTACTTATGTTCTGTGACTGTTATGTGATTGTTCTGTGTGATGCTATTTCATTATGTTATTATGCTTTGTTCTGATAGATCTTTAGCCATTTGTAATTTCGTTATAAGTATTTATCAAATATGTCGAACCACCTGATTGAGAAAAATTTAAATAGATTCCACCTTTCGACGTATTCGGTAGATAGTTATAGCTTGATTATAAATGGTCGCTTCCACTATACTCTATTCTCCGCTTTAACAGACAGTATTACTACCGTAATACTCTTTGTTATAGTGGGTCTCAGAGTGGGGCGTTACAGTTTGGTATCAGAGCCAAGGTTCAGAATTAAGCATAACAAACACAGAACAAACACGTAGTACAATACGTTATAATACGATCCAAATTGAACATATCCACCTTTAGATAAATAAGTGAGGAATATGTGTAGGAATCTATTATATTCCGTAATATTCCTTAATGAATTATCTATCTTTGAATCGTGCTTAACTAAATCTACCGATCATTTGTTTAAAGAGTGTCCCAAGCCTCTTTTCTGCCGCTATTGTAAGAAGGAGGGTCATCATTATTCCACTTGTCCTACTGCACCTCCTAGATCTGGCAAGCTTAATGCTGCCAAGGCTCCTAAATCTTCAGCTCGGCCTCGAGGTACGCATCCTTCCGTTCTCGAAGGTTCTATTTTATTTCATGGTAGATCTTGTAGAGTTCTCTTTGATACGGGTGCCTCTCACTCATTCGTATCAAAGGAACTAGTTGATACTTTATCTTTGGATGTTACTTGTTTGGTTTCTTCACTAAGGATTGTGAATCCCATCGGCGGATCGACGACCCTTAGCTTGCTTTGTGAGGATATAGATATTGATCTTTGTGGATTTTCTTTCCATGCAAATCTGCATGTTATGGAGTATTTGGGCTTTGACATGATTCTCGGCATGGATTGGCTCGCTCAGTACGACGCCAAAATCATTTGTTCGGAGCGGATATTATTTCTTCGTCATCCTGACTCGTTCGCTCCGTTAGCTATTGCTCTTCAAGATGTTGGGATTTCTGATATTACTTTATTTGCTCTTGATTCATGAGATGAGGATGTGGACATATCTCGTATTCCTGTTGTTCGGGATTTCCCCGATATATTCGAGCCAGTATCAGGCCTGCCGCCAAAGCGGGCCATTGAGTTCCGCATCGATCTCATTCCAGGCTCCCACCCAGTTGGGCGTCCTCCCACGAGGATGTCTACTAAAGAGAATGGGGAACTCAGGAAGCAGTTAGTAGAGCTCGAGGCGAAGCAGTTCATTCGGTCCAGTTCTTCGCCATGGGGTGCTGCTGTGGTCTTCGTTAAGAAGGCTGATGGCTCTCTTAGGCTTTGCATTGACTATCGCAAGCTCAATGAGTTGACCATCAGAAATCGCTACCCACTTCCTCGGATAGACGACATGTTTGACCAATTGAGCGGTGCGAAGGTCTTCTCTCAGCTCGACCTCGCCACCGGATTCCATCAGCTACGAGTCGCAGAAGACATCATTCCTCTTACATCATTTCGCACTCGTTATGGTTCTTTTGAGTGGTTGGTCATGCCGTTCGGCTTGACGAACGCTCCGGCTTTCGTCGTCGATCTCATGAATCGAGTATTCCGGGAATACATCGATAGATTCATTCTGGTTTTCATCGACGATATTCTTGTTTATTCTAGATCCGAGGTAGAGCATGCTCATCATTTGCGGATCGTATTGGATACTCTACGTCAGCATCAGCTTAAGGCCAAGCTCTCCAAGTGCCATTTTTGGGAGAACAAGGTCAAGTTCTTGGGCCATACTGTATCATCTGAGGGTATTTCTGTCGATCCTGCCAAGATCGAAGCTATTCAGAATTGGAAGCAGCCCGAGAACGTTCATGATATTCGCAGCTTCCTTGGTCTGGCGGGTTATTACCGTCGGTTTATCAAGGATTTCTCTCGAGTTGCACTTCCCCTTACGACGTTGACTCGTAAGGGTGTTCGCTTTATTTGGTCTGATAAGTGTGAAGCTTCCTTTCAGCGACTAAAGGAACTTCTCACTCATGCTCCTATCCTTGTGGTTCCTGAGAGTAACCAGGATCTTGTTGTTTACACCGATGCTTGTGGTAGCGGCCTCGGTGCTGTGCTTATGCAGAAGGATCGGGTAGTTGCTTATGCTTCTAGGCAGCTACGTCCGAATGAGGTTCGCTATCTGACTCATGATCTTGAGTTGGCAGCTATCGTCTTTGCTTTGAAGACGTGGCGTCACTTTTTATTAGGCGAACGCTTCACTCTTTACACCGATCACAAGTCGCTGAAGTATTTATTCAGTCAGAAGGATCTCAATATGATGCAGCAGCGATGGCTTGAGTTTCTCGCCTAATATGACTTAGACATTCAGTATACCCCTGGCAAGGGTAATCGTGTGGCTGATGCACTCAGTCGCAAACACTCGGCAGTAGTTTCTATGATGATGGCCGAGTGGGATATTCTTGAGACCCTATCTTTGTGTGATATTAGAGATCGAGCTCCATCTTCTGATTCTCCGGTCTTATTATTCAGCTTGGAAGCTCGTCCTATTCTATTGGATCGCATTGCCCATGCTCAGCGGAAGGATCCAGACTTGTTGCGATATATTCATCTCCTTGAGTCGGGATCCAGTGATGAGACATTGCTGGATTGTTCTCTTGATTTTCATCGGTGTCTTCGTAGGAGGAACCGTATTATGGTGCCATCTGATTTATCACTTAGGCGTGACATTCTAGACGAGTGTCATCGCACTAAGTACACTATACATCCCGGTTCAAGTAAGATGTATGCCGACATGTGTCGGCTATATTATTGGAAGGGTTTGAAGAGAGATGTTGCAAGTTATGTGAGCGGTTGCATGACTTGTCAACAGATCAAGGCCAAGCATCAGCGTCCATCTGGTCTTCTTCAGTCTCTAGAGATTCCATTATGGAAATGGGATCAGATATCCATGGATTTCATTGACGATCTACCTCGATCGAGGTCAGGCCATACTTCTATCTGGGTTATTGTTGATCGCTTGACCAAATCGGCTCATTTCATTCCGATTAAGTCCACTCGGACTGCACCTCAGTTGACCAAGCTCTATGTGAAGGAAGTCGTACGACTTCATGACATTCCTAGCTCTATCGTGTGTGATCGAGACACCATTTTCACTAGTCACTTCTGGAAGTGCCTACAGTCAGCTTTGGGCACAAAGCTGAATCTCTCTACTGCTTATCACCCTCAGACTGACGGTCAGACTGAGAGGGTGAATCGTGTTTTGGAGGATCTTTTGCGCTGTTGTATTTTGGATTTCGAGGGTAGTTGGGAGGATCATTTACCTCTCGTAGAGTTCTCCTACAACAACAGCTATCAGTCTAGTATTGGCATGGCACCTTTCGAGGCTCTATACGGAAGGCCATGTCACTCTCCTGCTTGTTGGTTAGAATCTGGCGAGAAGCTCATTCTTGGTCCAGATTCAGTTCGGGAATCTTTTGAAAAGATTGTTCTTATCCGTCAGAGAATGAGAGAGGTACAGGACCGCCAGAAATCGTACGCGGACAACCGTAGGAAGCCTCTTGAGTTCTCCATTGGTGATTTTGTCTTCAATCGGATTTCTCCCATGAAGGGGGTTGTGCGTTTCAGCTCTACAGGGAAATTGGCTCCTCGCTATGTTGGACCATTTCCTATCACGGAACGCATCGACCCCGTTGCTTATCGTGTGGCTCTACCTGCTCATTTTTCCGGGATGCATGACGTGTTCCATGTTTCTCAGCTTCGCAAGTGTGTTCGCGATCCTGATTCTGTTATTGATCCACTTATTATACCGAATTTAGAGATTTCTCCTAATTTATCTATTGAGCAGCAACCTCTTCGTGTGCTTGATTCGGAGGTTAGACGCCTTCGAAACAAAGAGGTCCCGCTCGTGAAGGTTCAATGATCGTCTAATCCTAAGGACTGCACTTGGGAGACCAGAGAGTTTATCGAGCGTACTTATCTCGGTTTTCTATCTTCATCTGTTGTTGGTGAGTATTTTTACTTCACCTTCGTTTGATTTATTTTGAGGATTAGATGTTATAGATAACTTCCATGATAGGGAATTGCGGGGACGCAATTTTCTTAAGGGGGGAGTCTGTAACAACTCGTGATTGCGGTTACCAAATAATAAATTAAAATTGGGATTTTAATTTAATTGGAGCTATTAATGATTTATTTTATGTGACTAATTTGTTCAAAAGTTAGTTATTTTGAATAAATTAATATTTTGGGCCTAAGTGTAAAATGGAGAATTTAATGGAAATTAATTAGGGTAAATGGAAATTTATAATATTGCAAAATTTTATATGTGTAAAATAGTGCAATATTTGAATTGGGATTTAATTTACAATTAAATTGCAAAACGGTGATTTTGGGCAATTTTGACTAAAATGTGTTTTGGAATAAATAGGGGTTAAATTGTAAGTTGGAAAATATTATGATGTAAAATTTTATAACTATAGCTAAATTATTTTGGTAACATATTTTAAAATTTTATGGGTAAATAATGTGTAGTTTGTACTTAGAGAAATTAACTAACTTGAGATATGGAACATATTCCAAGTCCTAATGGGTATTAGGCCCACTAACCCACTTCCATTAGCCTATAAACCGTCTTTTACCCATTTGTTTCAGCCAACATCTCAAACTCCTAACCCTCATTCATTCCAACCCTAATCAAATTCCTAAAACCCTAAACCTAAAAATGGCCTCCATGCTTAGGAAAGCTCCATCCTCTCTTATATTGACTTAAGCTAGTTAAAGTAAGGGAAGGTAATGCAAAAACCCTCTTGTAATCCCTTTCTAACTCTCTTTAATTTCTGGAAATCATGTTGTAACTCTTGGTTTTATGTGTTTTGGTATTTTTCTAGCTCCTTGATCATCATCTCTTAGCTTTGGTTAGTGCCATATAGGTGTTTGTTCTTTTGCTTGAGAGGAATACTAGGTAAACCCTCTCATAATCTATGTATAAGCATCTCTTAATTTTTGAAATTATTTTGTAATTTTCTTTTTTTTGTGTATTTAGACTGTGAAACTCTTTGATCTTCTTTTCATTGCTTGGGAAAGAGGTAATATATGCTAGCTGAAATTATAATTAGTTTATTGCTGTTAGTAAATTAGACATATCTCATTCATCTTAAATCGGAAATAAGATTTTCTTGAAGTTATGGAAAGCTTATTCTGTAGCCTATAACTTTTATGTTTTGAGCTTTGCCTAATTTTGTGGTTTGAATGGTCGAAATCACGTTTGTTTGTCGCTGACCTGACAACAAACTACAGGGCTGATAAAATAAAACCCTGAAATTGATTTGGCTATAAGTTACTTGTTTCTTATCCAAATCTAATAATTTTGGATGTTCTGGAAAGCTTAGATTTAGGGCTAAAACTTTCATGTTTTGAGTTTCATGAAATTTCGAAGTTAATTGGGTCAAAACTGTGCATCCTTACTACTGTCCCGAGAGCACATTGACAGTGATATAGAATTTAAATCTGAGAATTGTTTTAGTCATAAAATTTTCATCCCCGATCGGAATTTGACGATCTTGGTCATTCCGAAAAGCTTAGAAACTAAGTTACAACTTTTATATTATTCATTTTGTCAGAATTGGAAGTTTACTATGCCAAAATTATGGTTTTTCATCTCTGGTCTGTTAGTGCATAACTATAGGCCTTAGTCTCTTTTCTCCCGTTGTTTTCAGTACAGAACCCCGACTTTGCGACGCCATCCCGGGCTCGTCCTTTGTCGGATTTTATCGATTTTGGTCTCGTTGGAAAGCTGGAGTTCCGAACTCCATTTCTAGAAAGTTTGATTAGTATCCGATTTCATTTGACTCTTCGAAATTGCTGTCGAAGAGGGACCCGGATCTCAGCCTGAAACAGTGTATTCACTGTTTTCGGGTCCGACTTTGGAGCGTCGCTGCGACTTCGTTTCAAGTCGGAATCGAGTTATTCTTTTTGCGTTCTGAAGTAGGAATGTCGGACTACGTTCCTACCAATTTTCATGCTATTCGGATTCAGTTTGCTGGTCCGAATAATTTTCCGAACTTGGGTTCGCGTCAGTTTTGGACTATTTTCCAACACTTAGAATATTTTCAGTGATTTTCTGGTTTTATCGATTTCTTTGAGATTTGTCTCTGGATTTCGTACACGGGCATTATAAAAAGGTTTTAAAAGGATATTTCACTCCGAAATGGCTTTCGAAATTATTATATAATATTATTTTAATTATTAAATTAATTACTCCATAATAGGAGAGTTTTCAAAGGCCGTTTTAAAGTGATTTCAAACCAATTATAAATCTGTTTTCCGCAATTATTTTCTATAATAAAAATCTCACACTCACTTTTTAGCATGTCGAGCGAAGTGGAAAGGTGCTTAAACGGTTAGGAAATCTCCGGCCTATGGAACCGTGTGTATTTTCTTTCCGGTTAATCCCCGACCTATTCGATTGATCGTTTTGACCTTTGGGTCTAGTTTACCGATGATACGAGGTGGACTTTTTATTGTTTGGAGTGTGAGCTTGCTATTGGTTAGTAAACCGTTTAGTGCGAACGTGGGGTATGGGACTCATCGTTAACACTTTACGGGTTCCTCTCCAAGAAGTTTGTGACACATTAGCCTCTGGGCAGCCAGTACTGGACCTCTGGGTCACCACGCCTCTGGGAAACCGTCTCTGGACACCTGTTTTATGGCGCAGTTTCTTTTTCGGCATGTGCCTCTGGGCCTTTATCCTTCTGGGAAGGATCTCACCGTCTCGCGCATTCCGCATCTGTGCGAGTGATCGATCACAACTCTACAGTACTTGGCAATAACGACTCCGGTCAGTGCACGTGCTATACTTGTATTATCTGATGATTTTTATATCCATTCGAGTACCGCCATTCGGTGTTGGTTCTATGGAACCATACGATGTAAGTGCGATTACCTTGTGGATTCACAGTGTCTCTGGACACTGCTTTTCAGTGTTAGATTTCATTGACTTTTCAGTATATCCCCATTGCACTTTGGAGCATCGATCTTTGCTTGGGCATTGATTAAAGACTCTGGTCACTCTTGGGATTATTGCCTATGGGCAACTTTATATAGCTTTGGCTACGCCAATGATATGAGGCGATTTTATTTATTCAACACTTTGGTGCTGATATTCTCTTTGGAGATTTTTACTGTTGATTGATGATTAGGGACCGTCATTATATTCATGTGGTCCAAAATACTCTTTTCTTAGGAAAAGTACTGTTTTATTTATGTACCGCATTATTATATATCTCAGTTATTACTGATTGTTTAGCTAGCCTGACCCGAGTGTTTCTCGCTCGGGTCAGACCGAGTTGTTTCAGGTTAGGTCTCTGGACTTAGCTTCTATGCTTCCGCTTGAACATTATCTGCTATGCTTTTGAGATAGCTTATCTTAGTGTCTGCCTCTGTTATTATTCAGACTTTGATATGTACATATTTTTGACTCACATGTGTGAGCAGTGGCTTTGTACCCACTTATGATATTTGGATCTGTATTGATGATGTATTGTACTTATGTTCTGTGACTGTTATGTGACTGTTCTGTGTGATGCTATTTCATTATGTTATTATGCTTTGTTCTGATAGATCTTTAGCCATTTGTAATTTCGTTATAAGTATTTATCGAATATGTCGAACCACCTGATTGAGAAAAATTTAAATAGATTCCACCTTTCGACGTATTCGGTAGATAGTTATAGCTTGATTATAAATGGTCGCTTCCACTATACTATATTCTCCGCTTTAACAGACAGTATTACTACCGTAATACTCTTTGTTATAGTGGGTCTCAGAGTCGGGCGTTACAAGATCCAACACTTACGAACTACCTATTATGGTTATTTTGCATGTGACAAGAAGGAACGATGACTTGAAATCGAAAAAGACTCACATTGCTAAATAACTTAAACAAGTGGTGTATAAATATGAATTAGTAGCCACGTAAAATTAAGGATTATTTTGTTACAACAAAATGACGGTCGTTACAATTAGTTTCAATGACAAATGATAAAAGAAAGTATCCAAATTATTTTTCATTATTGTTTATCATTTTAATGTAACACTTCAGAAAAATGATGATTTTTTTAATTTTTATTATTAAAACTAATTATTTTGAAGTACAATCCTTCAAAATAATTACCCCGAGACAACTAGTCATTTAGTCTAATTTATTGTTAACCTGCTTTGAAGAAAATCCTTAATTTGTATATAAAATAAAACTATCTATATAATTAAAAAAAAAACCTTTTGACAAATGCACATTATAGACGTACAATGGAAATTATTAAAATAATGGTAGGGCAACTAAAATTTCAGAAAAATAAGGATTAGAACCAATTTAAAAGTAGAAAGCGGTGAACATAATTACGCTTCAGTCAGAATTTTGACGGATTAAGTTTATTGAAATTGCTACCGTAATCGAGCTTTACAGCTTGTAATCGATTTAAAAAGAGCCTAAGAATAGAGCCCTCCCTGATTTGGAGCCCTCTTGATTTCCACCTAAAAAATTGTTTCTCCCTGCTTAAAAAGCCCTCAAATGAAGACGGCCCATAAAAATAAAAGCTACGTTTCGCGGCAAATAAACAACCACATATTCACTACCCTGCAAAGTTAAAACCCCAAACTGAAATTCGCCGATCTTCCTCTCAAATCGAAATCAACGTCAAAACTCGAAATTCAATTTTAGGAATATCATACCCTAAATTTTAATTTTCAATGTCCGATCACTACAAAACCCTAGGGCTATCCCGTACAGCTTCAAAACAAGAAATAAAAGACGCTTTCAGAAATTGCGCATTAAAATTCCACCCGGATCGCCATTCTCAATCTTCGAAATCTATCAAAGAACACGCTTCTTCTAAATTTAAGCAAGTTTCGGAAGCGTACGAAGTTCTGATCGACGACAGAAAACGCGCGGAATATGATTTCAAATCTAAGTACAGTAGTAGTGGTCGTGGCGGTGGATATGCCTCTTCATCTCACTCCCATTCGTATAAGAGTAATAATTACAGTGGAAATAATGGTGGAAGAAGCGATTATTATTATAAGAGTGCGTCAAGAAGAAGTGGGGTTGATTTAGGGATTTTTTTTCATTATGTTACTTCTCGTGGGTTTCTTCTCAATCTCACTTTGGTCGGGTAATTTTTTTCTTCCAATTATTGTTAATGTTACATGTTTAAATAGAAAACTTGTGATTTAATTGAATAAAGACAATATGTTATGTAGAAATAGAACTTATGACGAAAGAAGGTATGAAATGTGAAATGTTTTCCGGTTTTATTTGGGAACATGATATTAACAAAAACTTTTGCAACAGCAATGAACATCAACAAATTTTAGTATGACGTGGGCATTTTTAGGAAACTGAGTTGGGAAGTAATTATGCAATCACAACAGAGCTTAACATTACAGTACATTTATTTTATAAGGTGCTTTTGTAGTAACAATTTGATTTATCAAACATTCATTTACGTAAAGTTGAAGCTATGACATCATTTTTTTCTTTTCAGTTTTCTGTTAGGAGGAGCAGTGGTCATAGAGAAAAGTATAAACAGAATCTGGGAAATAAATAACTCGGGGGTAAGGTTTCTCACCTTTTTCTAATCAATAACCTGATTTATTAATTTTGAACTAGTCGTCAACATACTTATGCAATCAAAATCATATTATTTATTCCATTATGTGCATAAAGGCGCATGTCAATAACTATGATACATCCTGTTACTGTAAGATCTTACCTGTCTGCCTTCCTCTTCTGATTATCTTGACATGTGATATATGATTTGCTTATTTCATTAGTCTACATGATTTAACTGTTAGCCTGTTCGTGTCATGCATTAGATATCAAAATTTCGTCAACTAAATTGGTTGCATTGTGTAGCTTGACTTTTCAAGAAATGTTTGTAATAGGCCTGCACGGGCATTTGCATGTCAAGAGATTTCTTGAACCTTTTTTCAAAAGTTAGTTATCCCTTTTTTGTCATGCATTTTCATATGAGACATTTTCTCGATATGGACTTGCCATGTACCTATGAATTCCACTAGCTATTAAGCTAGCAGATCCAAGCCCAAATGAAGGAATGCAGATGCGGTAGAAATTTAACAACCATCACTTTTATCTTGCCACCACCTTTATGTTCTTGCCATGTGATTCATTTTTTGTAAACGTTAAAGCAATTTTATTTTAGTTGTTGATTTAAGCTATACATTTGAAGCGGTTTGAAATTTCTGAAAGTTCCAAATTTTGGAAATAGTTTACATAACAAGAAGATAATATACATAAAATGCATGGTTGAAGCAGGGGTTTTCATGTTTCACACATTCTTAGAAACTAGATAGTAACTTGGATTGCCTTGATTGCACGAATTTAACCGCCATCTGGGAATGCAGTGGTAAATTTCTCAAAGGATAAATTTTCAATTTGGGCCAGTTTTAAAAACCAATTATAAATTTAGGTCAGTTTTATAACTTATTACAAAAATAGACCACTTTGTACCACATCAGCGCCGCGTGTACTGGCGGAATTTCAAATGCCGTCAGTTCATCTTTTTTTCTTCTTTAAATAGTTCGCGGCATTTCAAATGCCGCAACCTGTTTTAAAAAAAAACTCTGGGCGGCATTTCAAATGTTGCACATTGGAGGCATTTGAAATGCCGCCCAACTATCTTTAAAAGAAAAAAAAATTGTACTGACGGCATTTGAGATGCCTCCAGTACGTGTGGCGCTGATGTGGCCAAAGTGGTCTATTTTTGTAATAAGTTATTAAACAGGTCTAAAATTGTAATTGGTTTCTAAAAATGGCTCAAATTAAAAATTTGTATTTTGTATCAGACCAACTATAACAGTAACACCTAGATTTGTCTTGTTATAGGGTCAAAATTGATAATGGTTGAATTTGTATTTTTGAATTGTTAGTAGCTTCTCTTTTAGTGTGATACCTAAGAAAATCCGTTCCTCTTATTTTGAAGCTGTAGTTGAATATTATCTTAGTATCGATATTCACATATCTACAATGGCGTTTTAACATACAAAAAGACTAACTGTAGAGATTGTGAGAGTTTATATAATGCAATAAATTTGTGAACTAAATGATAAACCGATAATTTTTGTCACCATCATCCCTTAATAGAAATCAGATATTACTGCTAGTTATTGTGACTTTCTATCTACATGATGCTTAACAACACCCATGTTCAGCATCATTGGAAATGTATTTGACCTTGAAAATCTTAAAATTTTAAATTAACAGGGTAATATATCTCCCTAAGACCATAGACTATTTTCCGATTATAATGCTTATATGCACCCATAGAAATTATATTTTTCCTAGGAATTTGACGTTCAATAATTTGATTATTTGAATTTATAATGCTTGTCTACAATTTTACACAAGCACTCAATACAAGTCCTAATGGGACGTGCTTCATGCGTGCAAATAAAATATTTAGAACAAACAACCTATGTTTTAGAAATGCAAGACAAAATATTTAGTTAAAGGTTGTGTTTTGCATGTGCAAGTCAAAATCTTAAGTACAAACAGTACACATGAAGCTAGTATAAAATCGTTAATGAAATAAATATCTATTCTACTATTTCTACTACTTAACAATTTATGCCGAAATGACATAATAATTATTGTACAAATTACCGTGTTTGACACTTATTACAAATTACATGTACTAACAATTTCAAACAGTTTTACAAATGTTCCTTATTACAAACGATTTTTATGTGTCGGTTGTACTAATTATTATTCGTCAAATGCGATGAGAAAGTTCCTGGATTTATGTAGTTGTTTAAAAAATAGAAATAATCACTTTTGGATTTAAGCGATTACTTTTACGACTATAAAATAATTATGTTAAATGTACATATAATGTTTTACAATGTTTATGAATTATTATAACCGGTACTAATGCACTCATGCACAAAAAAATTGTACGAATTCATGATTTTATATATACTAAATTAATTGCACCATACATAACCCATGATATTAGAGAATAAAAATACAAAAACATCTTATAGTTGTGAGTTAAAAGTATCCACTCCATCGTTTGAAAACATAAGTCTTTGATATTGAAATCATTCTTGAAAGTGTAAAATTGAAGAATAGATGTAGGTACTTAATCCAAAGTTTTCCAATAACTTTGATAACTTATGTGCAATGAAGCAATAATGACGATTGGGGTTGAATTTATAACTGAGATGCGAGTAAATTGTGTGATACGTGGGTTATCATGTTGTGTTAAGGTGTTGTAAGGAATGACGAAAATACCATTCAGTTTGATTGATGTTTATAAGTCTATTTCTGTAATTGCAAAAGCTTCAAACGTGTGTTTCCTCATTATATATAGATAGCACATGTACATGCTATCACTCTACATACAAACAAAAAAAAATCACATTTTTTTAGCTAAATCGTAAGTCGTATGTTAATCAACCACATACATACAAACAAAACAGTACAATAGTTTAAATTAGACCAAGTCTGGTGTTGAAATCATGGTTTAAGATTTCGGACGATACCCCAAAATTTCGGGGGTACCGTACTGCTGTCGTTGGTAAGCGAATCGAAATCGATCGAAAAATTCGGTTTCGATTAAGATGTAAATATATATATATATATATATATATATATATATATATATATACACACACACACACACACACACATACATTATAGATTGACCTCACTACTGAAATCAAAAGAACAAATTACCCGGAGGAAGATCGACATCAACTTCTCATCCTCGGCAGCAAGATCGACCTCGAAGTGTAGGGCAGTGAAGATCGAGCAAGATCCTCGATGAAGTTTTCCTCTTTTTTTCGCGCTTCAACGTTTTTCCCCTTTCGATTTTGCTCTGGATTTGAGCGACAAATGAAAATTTGGGTGGCAGATTTTGCCCTAATTCCATTTAATCTACTGTGTGTTTGTGTGTTGGGCTGTATTAAGTTATATTTAATCTGCTGTGTTGGATTAGGCAGTGTTGGGCTGTGTTGCCTTGGGCTGAAATTAGTTTAATTTCCCTTAGTTTAACTATTTTGGGTTTATCCATATGTAAGTTATATGGACTGAAATTGTTTATTGTGGGTTTAAGTATATTGGGCTGTGTTGTGTAATGTTAAGTTTTAATTTAATTATATTATTAAGTTTAATTTAGTTATAATTTAGTGTAATTTAATCTAAGTATAGTTTGATTCAATTGTTATAATTTAATCTAATTGTTAAGAAAACTGAAATCAGGACCGAAACCGAAACCAAGAACGAAACTTCCGAAATTTCCGAAATCGTCCGAAACTAATAAAATTTCAATTGACCGAAACCGAAATCGAAACCGAGTTCTTGAACCTTGGTTGAAGTTGAAGAAAACTTGGATTGTTTTAATTTAAGAAACCACTAGTTTAAATCAAATGCAGTGGAGGCGCTAATTTATTCCTCAGCTTCAGTAATCTTCACTTTACCATGTGATTATTCATGTTCGAAAAATAATAATTTAGGAGTAAAATTGCTACAAGCTATTATGACTTAATTTGCAATATCACACATGAGAATGTTTTATTGTTTGCCACAGAAAGTAAAATCTCATATTAGTTTGGAGTTCTGCAAATAATGAACAATCTCGTTCGACACTGTGATTAGCAATATTATTTGAAATTATGCTAATTTCTAAAAATAGTGAGAAATCATGGCCTTCATATATGGGCCAAGTCCATTATTTTGGGCTTAGGTCCATTGCTTTATCACTGTTGGCAGTTCCTATTAATTTCTCAGATCTCATATCCCAAATGTGGAAAGAGTACGATTTATGTATTGTTAGTTAGTAATCAAATTGATAGACGAAAGATTTCAAACTTTTATTATGTATTTACTTTGTTTTTTTCAACTTTTGTTATGTATACTTACATGCTATTTGTCTATATATTTATCATGTTCTAACCATATATTCAAATATACTGACTAATCCAACTTGGGTTAGTTTTTGTCTTAATATTAGAAGAGGAATGCATAATATGGTAACTAATCTGACTTTGGTTAGTTATTATATTCATTTAATATAGCTGGTTTTGTACATTTGTTTAACATACTTGGGTTATATATTCAGCCTAATGTATGCTTAACTATATATTCATTCAAAGTAAGCAAAATTAATTTATATGAATATACTAACTGTTATTACATCATGCTTAAGGCAAATAAGTAGAAAAATATGGATAGAAATCATAAGCAATCTTACTATCTTAGTAAACAAACAAAATAGTAAACCATGAACCAAAAGACAGGCCTAAGTTTTGATAATTAAGAAACTGGTTCGAATGAGGCATTATACCATTAAGCTTATATTTTGTTGAACTAATGGAATCTAATAGATCAGCAATGCAGTAAATAAGGAAGGTAAGTTATTAACTTCTTGGAATGAATGATGAACACTCACCTGAGTATAATCTGTCCATGACATTTATGCAAACAGAATTGTAATGGATGTTTGCAAATAGAATTAACCGTAAAAACATCGTTGAGTTAATCTAAAAAGGGAAACAATAAATATAAATAAGAGAAAAAACTACCAAGTTAATCTAAAAAGGGAAACAATAAATATAAATAAGAGAAAAAACTGCCAAGATACTGAGTTATTTGGTGGCTGCAGAAAGAAGAAGGGAATAGGGATAAATAATATATAGTTATAGAGGAAGAATAGAAATGGACGATGAGAGAATGGAACACAGTAATCATTTATTTATAAAGCTTGGTTGGAAAATTCTAAAAAATAATTGTCATCGTTTTTGATAAAACTGCCTAATTAACTTTTTTTTTCATTTAATCGTTGACTAATTAAACCACCAGCCATTTAAATCTTTCTATATATGCATATTAGCTCGCTCGCCTCACACAGGAACACTCTCAGTGTACACTAGAAAGATGAACAGAAGAATATGCCAACAAGGAAATATCATGCCACCGTAGATGGGAAAGCCAATCTCACACAATGAAGACTAAATGAAGACGATGTCTATAGGCGAAGAAGGCTAATCCAACTAATAAATGAGAGGAAAACAATATTTTTCTCCGAGGAACTACTGAGCTCGATCACTTTCTGCATTTATTCAACGGTTTATTTTGCGATCTATCCCATAGAGATACTCAAATTGGATTGGTGACTAATTTCTAGGCTTCATCGTAAACCTAATTGCTCAGTATCAATTACGTACACCAATAGTTCATACCACACTCAATGGTAGGGCATTTCCCATTGGTTTATGGACTTCTTTAATGGAAACAATGGTATCTCCAATCATAGCTCCCGTGTAGTGTAAGATAGATATTTTCTCTCCATCTAGGTTGTTTCCCTCTCGACGATGAAGCTTATCCCACATCCTCTCACTGGCCGACTTTGACCCTTGTAATTTTAGGGTCATATGTAGTATTCAAATTTTACCTTGATTTGGTACCACTCTTGTGGCCAACACCAAAACAATGATTTACCCTATATATTTAGTCAACTGTTGTGCCGCAACGCTTTTCAGGAAGAACTAACTAGCTCTTGGTTTGAGTGACATATCACCCATAACCACAACTCATCTACTAACTCTTCAATATCTAATTTTTTTTCCTTGATTTTTTAGTTCTTATTCTAATCCTATTCTTCAAGATAAAAGAACCGTTCATGCATGATGTTAGATCTATATTATTAGGTTCATGATTTAGCAACCTGCTAATTTCTTTTATGAGGCACAAGTAGGGGAATTCATCTTGGAAGCGGAAGAGCTACTTGAATTACCTGATGTTTTCTATCTTCAACAAAGTTTTATAGGAAAGTGTAAAGCTTCAATTCCACTAGCTAATATAAAAAGAGTTACCTTTTCTTTGAGCCATGCTCTCCCTAACTTGAAAAGGACTACAATGGTGTACACCCCCAGAGGTATAGGGGCCGCCATGCTTGTCCGCTTTCTTGATAATATGACTTGATGTATTTTCTCTTCCTTGTCATGGGGATTGAGACATATCAAAAAGATCTTTTACTAAAATGAGACTAGATTCGGATCATCATGATGGGTACTTATGCCTTATCGAGCATCGTATCCCATTTTGAAATGTGTTTATTCCGCAGTAGCAAACGCTAGTCATAATATAAGGCTTGAACGAAATGATTTATTCATTAATAAAGCCGAAGTCAATAGAGGTTCTTTTGTGAAAAAATCAAAACTCGGAGCTCAAGGACGTAGTTATTCGATAAAAAGATGACTTTTGTATTGAAAGATAAATCATCTTTCGATGAATTTAAGATTTTGATTCATATTTATATATAAAAAAAGACGAAAACATATATAATAAACAATACTGGACCCAAAAAAAAATCTGTTTGCTTTTAGACTTGGTACAACCCAATATAATTATCTGGAATAACCTCAGGTTTCTCTCTCTCCCTCTTTTTAATATTATCATTAACTCATTAAACCTTCGATTAATCAAATCTTTCTATATGTGTGTTAGCTTGGATGGAATAACTTGCTTTCTTTTTTAATTTTATTTTTAATTAATTAATCCTTTGATTATTTAATTTTTTCTATAATTAGCTTGAATAGAATGATATAGCCTATTTTCGAATATTATCATTTATAGAATAATCTGGATATATTAACCTATTTTTTAAGGCTTCTCTAGTGTTTTCTTGACTTGTTAAATACTTTTGCAATGTTTGAATTTAAAATTGAAATATTATACATAGTTGGATAATTTTCTAAGGTATTTTTGAACGTCACGATCAAATCAAAAAGTTATTTCTCTATTCCAACAATTGATTTCTATACACAATGTAGATTGATTTTTCAAAGCATTGACAGGCTTGTGTTTTCCTTTTAGAAAGAATTGGTAATTGATATGGAAACACAACTTTTGCTCACATTGTTAAAGAAATTACCCCTCAACCGGTGGTTATAGGTGATAGGTTTGCGATTATCGTTTAATTAAACACACTGCAATGATCGCAGTTTGATGCATCTCACATTGTAAGTTCACTTGGTATTAAAATCCATCAATTTTTTTTTCTCAACAAAAAATGCTTCTGTAAAGTTTTTTATTGTTCCAATTTTTGTACCAATACCAGATATGTGATATTGACAATATATTCGTGACTAGAGAAGTCAAGTCACATAATTCGTTTTCCATGACATTTAATATCAAAAATATCATCGAATGATTAAGTTGTAAGCTGGAAAGCTGCATATCTCCATGTGTTGGATTTAAAAATGATTACCAATTGCCTTATAGATTTGAACAAGTGACCATATCCACGTCAATTCCTCTTTCCCCATTTCTTGTATGCCCTGTCCCCACTACATCATATCCATCTAAATTTCATTTTATTTGGTTTATTTTATTCTATTTGATAAATTAATGAGTGCGATCTACTTGACATATGAGGACTGGAGAATTGGTCTCGTGACCATCCATATGTTTCACGCTACAGATAGTTTAATGTATGTCCTACTGAGACTGTGAGAGTAATATGTACAAATTTTGAATTGTTTTATCTTCTAGTCTCAAGCTGCTCCATTATTTTCAGTTTCTAATTTTGTAGCATCATAACTCATGATGTTTAGGGGAAATTGACATTGTTTATCCAAACGTGGAAAGATTTATGACAACTCTAGATTGCTAGTACTAGTTGTAGCTTACAAACAAAACATAACTTATATACGCGCAAGTACATCTATGTCTTGTTCATTCTTTGAAGTTAATTGTTTACTGCATGCATGTTGCTAGCGCAATTATACCCTTGACCATAATAAGTTTGAATATCAGGAATATGGGAAGAGCATGGTTTTAACACGTGTCAAGCGGACGTTAGTGGTTTGATTATATTTTCAGTGCTAGGAAATAAGTAGGGACTAAACAAGGTTAATATTACTGTTCTCCCCGTTTAATGCATTGACACTCGACTTATTATGTCACGGTTATACCTGCAGCAACAAATGATACGTGATTGTGTTTTAACCACATTTGTTTCTTGTCTGGTAAATATGTATTGGTTAAATAAAAAATCGTACTAAAACTGCTTTAATAGTTAAATACCATGAACCGCTGTCTGAAACTTAAAAATATGATTTGGGCTGAGTGATTAGGGTAGTTGTTTTACAATTATGAGGGACAAGGAACAGCTTCGGTGGGGATAATAAAATGAACTGGTTCTGATTGTATTTCAATCATTTCGTAGTCTTCTCAGCCCTACTTTTCCAAACCATTTACTGTTACAAGTTCTTGACTACAGCTATATGATTCTCTTGTCCTATTTTTAAAGCTTGTTGACTTGAGGGTTGTAAGCTAGTTATATATGTAAATAACTTGTTTTCTGTTTACTGAATTTCATCAAAAGATTGTAAAAAATTGGCCTTTAATTTTTATTTTATGTAGAAATTTTTAAAGACTATGTAAAAAGGAGTTGGGGTCATGTTTTCATTGTTGTATTTCTTGGTAAATGCATACCTTTTTGCTGTGCAGAAATCATTTGAAGAAACAATAGAGAAGAGCAGATCACAAAAATAAAGGTTATGCTACCTTGTTTCTTTTTCAACGGTACTAATGGTAAGTATCCGCAACATTAACAGTATTATTGCATGTACTAGCAGGTTTCAAATGTTAGTAAGTTGTTTTTAAGGGAATGTGGTTAACCCAGTTTTATATTTTCGCTTACCTATTATTCTACTTTGTGCAAATCTGTACGCTTAGCGGTTTCATAACGGTGGAGGTGCAAAAAGTTATAACGGAAATAAAGCGTGGATATGACAGGAAACAACGGAGATGCGAAAAGCTTCATTGAATATAAAAACAGTATTTTAAAGCTAATTCATTCTCATTCACACGTCCTTTGTGTAATAGGAAGAGAATCCTTTGTGTAATAGGAAGAAACATTGTTAATCTTATATAATAAAATCTAATAATATTATGATTTATGCGGTCCAGATTTGATGACTACAATAGATTTTCGACTTATATTGAGCATTTATGTCTTAAAATTAGGTATTTATTATAACTTTGTTGATTTGGTTCGGAAGAAATCTTTTTATATGAATTTTGCTAAAGCGGATGCTAAAATGCCTTGATTTAGCAGGTGTAGCGGAAAATAGCGGGGCTTAAAGCGGATCTACTGTTTAGTAGCGCTTTATTGAAATAGCGTAGCCAGCATTCAAAAAGCGCTACGAGCTATATGGAGATTTTACGGGGCTTTAACTGTGTAGATACAAATAGAATTTTATCAAAATGTGCTGCTAAAGTGGAAAAACAGGCAACTTCCCGAATTTCTCGATATTAACTTTAAAATGTTCCTTACCTCAGTTTTTTCACTGTTTTATTTATTTTTATTCTACTTTTTTATTTTTAGTTTTGTCACGGTGGTGTTGTTCTTTACATACCCTTATAGATTTATATGCCTCGTTTTCTTTCCATGAACAACCTCATCCTAGCACTCTCTTGTAAAATAAACTTAATTACTTTGTTCATTTGTGGCTGTAACGACTCGGAATTTTACCGCTTTGATTTGCGAATATTTAATTAATTTTAAATATTTAAATAATTGATTTTATAATAGAAATAAAACACTTTTAAATAATGAATAATAATGGTGAAATAGTTTTTTAAATCTGTTTACAAAAAATATTTAGTTCGAAGAAAGATCAAAACTGTGACTGGAATTCGTTTTTCGAATTTTCGACTTTTCGTCGGCTAAAAGTTGTCGAAAACGTTGTGAACTCTTTAACATTTGTAAATAAGTTAGTATATGTATATGTATGTGTATTAGTGTGTGTGTGTACATATTCATACCTAAGTATATAAAGTTTAAAATAAAAATAAAAATGTCACATCACTAGAAACATTAAGTACAAAGAGTACTTAAACATGTTTAACCATTTTTGCATGTAAATGAAAAGAGTGAACAAGGGTGTGGGCGTGAGTACATGAGGTGGAGGAGGCTAGGTGAGGTGGCAAGAGGTATTGGAGTGAAAGGACAAGGGCATTTAGGTAATTTACCTTTTCTCTTGCTTATAAACAGTCATTCGCTTCTTTAAATTTTTTCTCGTATTTATTTTATCATATCTTCCTCATCTCTTATCCTAATGGAGAAATTCTTATTTTGAAACCATATCAAATTCCAGTGGCTACAACATTCATTTGTACCACTTCTTCAAATTTTGAGCTTTGACAAAATATCATTTTTTTGCAGAGTGTTTTCGGACCTATATTTTAAAGTCCGAAAATACTTCTTCTTCATTTGACCATATCTCCCTCAAAACAAATCCAAATTGAGTAATTCTTTTTTTAATTGGTAGAAAAGAGACTTTATAAGAACTTTCTCTTTGACAACTTCTCCAAATTCCGAGAGTAACATAGCCAAAAATCCAAGAGAAGGTGACTAAAATTGGGTCCAGTTTTGTGAATTCAACATTATCCGAAGGTCCTCCACTTCTCCAAAACAAGTTCTCACCTTACCTATACATGTCATGGCCGAGCCTATTTCCAAGTTTTAAGTCCAAAGATCAAGTTTTGCATATTCTAAAGTTATTTCAAGTTTTCAAAAGGGTTTTGCAAATTTTCGATGAGTAAACTTCTAACTTTTGAAAAGATGTTGCCTTTGCATATACGATGGTTATGTGTTATTTATATATAATGTTAATGTTTGGATTATGGTATGGTTTGGATGCATATGCAATGGTAGCTTGTGTTTTAGTATTTGATTTGAATCGATGGATTAGAGTGATGAGTTTGGATTTAAAGTTGTGATCGTTGTGATGCATGGTGATATGATTTAATATTCATAATTTTGGATATGTGATTAAATGGATCGGAAGTTAGAACTTGAGATGTTGAAAAGGACTTGAGATCCATTTTGAAAATCAAATCGTTTACTAGTTTTGATTTAGTAAATGTTTTATTTTATTTTATTTTAGTTTCTAACTTTAGTTAAAGTTTTTAAAACTCGTTTAAATTATGTTTTAAAAGTAAGCAAAAGTGAAAAGTTAAGGTACTGTTTGGTTTGTTGTTTTTAGTTTTGGGTTTTCGTACATACAAAAATACACATGACACATGTATATTGCCGAAAACGACCAATTTAGAAAACGAAATTAACACACAAAATAGAAAACAATTTTTTTTATTTTCCGTGTTTTGGAAAATAAAACAAACACGTGAAACGATCTATTCTTCTATCGTTCCTCTATACACTTCGTCCTTCCATCCGTCTTTCTTTCATCTCCTCCGTCGTCCCTCCACTCTTCTCATATTTGATATACATATTGAAAATCGAAAACACAAAATTTGTTTCTAAACCAAATACTACTTAAAGTTTTGGATTTAGAAAAGTAATTTTAAGTTATTACATCCTTAGCGATGGTCGCTACGGATGCAATTTGCGAAATTGAATGATTTTCAGGTTTTAAAAGCGTTTCTTTTAAATGTTTTTGAAAAACCATTTTCAAACTAAATTAGTAAGCATATAAGTTAATTATTACTTAGTTAAGTATGTTTTGATAATTAATTGATTTATTAATTAAGAATAATTAAGTATTAATTAAGAATAATTAAGTTAAGTAATTAGTATTAATTAAGTGTATTATTAATTAATTAAAGAAGTTTTAATTAATGATTAATAAAGTTAAGAGATAATTAAGTATTAGTTTTTATATTAATCAATTTTAATAATTATTATTTAATTAAAGGTTAATTATTAATTAATTATTATTTAATTGGAGATTAATTATTTAATTAATTAATAATTAATTAGGGTATAATTATTAATTAGTTAGGACTTAACTAAGATTAATTAAGGTTTAATTATGATTTAATTTTGATTTACTAAGATTTAATTAAGCTTTAATTTATAATTTAAATTAAGATTTAATTATTAGAAGTTATTTTAAACTTTATTGGTTATGTTTTAAATCAGTTTTCTTTTATAAATGAATTGATTTTAAATCAAGGGATCCCTTGTCCGTGACATTAGAACCAAACGAATGTGAACGAGTTATACTAAGTTGAATTGAATTGTGTGGACATCTATTTAGCATAATAAAACACCGTTCTGCTAAACTGTAAATTGTTTGATTGTTTGGACATTTGTTTAACATAATAAATTCCCATTATGCTAGAAGTAGTGAAATGTTTGGACATCTATTTAGCATGATAAATCACCATCCTGTTATTATGTTATTTGGATATGTATATGCCAATGTTTATTTTGACCTACATTCCCTGTTTGGATAAGAATTGAATTTACATACACATGTGACCTATGTCAATAATTGTTAAGGGAATTCGAATTCAAATTGAAATTAAATGGTAACTAAATTTGTAATATTGGGATTGCTAAGCCTCGTTTTTAATTATCTTAAAGTTATGGTTTTGAATTAACTTTAACTCTTCAATTAAATTTAGGTTAAGAGTTGATAAATGATTTCCAAGTTATTTAATTATTTAGTATTTAAAAATAATAAATTGTTCATAAAATAGGTTTACTAAATAAAAAGGTTTATTTAACGTGGTTTTTAAAGGGATGTTTTGCAAATGATCTTTTGTAAAAGAATTTCATTTAAGAAGATTTATAAAGAGAGTTTTAAAAATCGGAAAGTGTTTTATAAATTGATTTTGAAGATTTGTAAAGGTATTTTAAAATGTGAAGTGAGCTTTCAAATAGAATTTTTATAAGGGATAAATGGTTTGGTTTTATAGCAAGTAATGTTTATAAAAAGGGAATTTGAAGGAGGAAATTGGCCAAATGTTTTGGTAATATACTTATATGGTTGAGATAAGCATAAAAATGATTTTCAAGTATAAAGGATGTAAGGGGTTTGGGAATAGTGTTTTTGAGAAAATCCTTTGATCAAGTTATATTAAGTGATTTTAATTAATTAAAGATTAATTAATGAAGGCTTAGTAGATCTCATATGGAATTTAATCAATGTTCGAATGATTGTTTATTTGACAGTTAAGTAACTGACTATCAAATCTGGACCAAAACGTAATTATGAAAATATCTAAGAGAAACACTTGAGTTATATGGCACAGTCGTCCCCAATGGTGTTGTACTGTGCGTATAAATCTCGTTTCATTCTTCTAGGACAAATGATAAGGAAATCCATTTATTCTACGGTTAGGAGGTGAACTCCGCTCTTATCTTTTGACTGCTTATTTACTAAAGAATCGGTGTTGAGTTTACCGGAAATTATCAATAGTTGGTTCGAAAAGACCGGGATCAGATATGTTATTCGAAAACCACTTCGATTCAAATCAAGAATTTCAAACTGAAAACATCTTGAACAGTATGGAATCGAAGATGGAGTTTTGAAGTGCAAAGGCTATTTTCTATTAACCTTGGAAGAGATTCTCCGTAATGAACGTAATAGAAGTAGTATCTTCGGTTTCATACAGTCTTAGAATGAACTTGAATGGATAAATGCTAGCATTGCATTGACGCCTGAAGGGTAGTGTTAGCATTCCAAGTGAGTTTGCTATTAAAAAGGTAAAGAAGTGACTTCACAAGCCTCAAACTCGGAGAAATGGCAAAAACGGGATATGCAGCAGAGCCATGTGGTTAGCTACTATTAGTAGCTGTTATCCCATTCTAGATTGTCCTTTTCAGAGTTGGTTTACGTGCAAGCACCGGGGTAGTAGAAGGACTCGGTCTCAAAAAGGGGTGAGGTAATCCTGCTTGTCATGTTAAAGGGGTAGGACGGTTCTGTGGAGCAGGGGTACAAGAAGTTCTTGTCAGACCCAGTTACATTTTCTAGGAGTTTATCATCGGAAGGTAGTCCCTTACCTTGCCATAGTATGGAATCCAATCTCCAATACGAGCCATTTTGATTTTGATTGTGCCCAACTATGTTGGAATGTAAGATGCAAGCATGTCATCTATTTTATATATTTACCTTGAACCTTTAGACATTATTATAATATCACTGGATTTTATACAAAAGTATTTTGGTTATCGTAAGGTAAAAACTCGTCCGTATTTATGTGTGGCGTGATCTTACGAGATACCCTTGATTTTAAAAGAGTTTTTAAAGTAACAATTCAGTTGTTTTGAGTTTATTCACACACCAGACTCATGTTTGATCTGAAGTTTTATTTTCTTTTCTTAAAACTGTTGGGTGCTCAAATTTGTATAGGTAGCCAAGTAGTTTAGGTTTCCACGAATGCATTTTGGAGGAGCTTTGAGCAGAGGTTTCATCGATAGCTAGTTACCATTTTGTTTTCGCTGTACTATATGTATATTGTATCAGTTAGGCAGGGACATGCTGTTATAACTGTTCTATGGTAGAATCCGTATTAGTATGACTTTGATGTATCTTTTTGGAAATGACTCGTAAAGAATTATGTTGATTAATATATATTATTGCATTGCGTTGTGAGATTCTGTGATTGTTCTAGTTTCTTCTTATCTTATATCTCTTTCTTTTCTTTAATGACCTGACTTTCAAACACTTATATGATTGACACACGAATACCATGAATGTATTAAGTGTCGTCTTTAGGTGTAAGAAAGACATATCATTACATTTGGTATCAGAGCGCAAGGTTAAGCGAGAACCTTGGCTTTGGTGAGGCAACTCATTAAGAGATAAAGTAATGGAATGCCTTATTATGAGTATGAGTGTATATTATATGTGAGCGTGTATTTGTTAGTGATATAAAAATGTTTTATATTATGTTGACTGATCTGTTGAGTGGTTTATGAGTTCTGGTCGACGCCCTTGATCAACGTTGTCATAGGGATTCCTAAACACTTAAACAAGACCAACTGATATAGTATTGCTTTGAAATTGGGTAAATAAAATAATTTTACCCAGGATATATTTAATATAAAGAATGATTTTCAAAATTAGTGTAGTATGGTATAGTCATTTGAAGTGTAGGTTGTTAGGAGATAATAATATATTATTATTATCATTTAGGGTTTGTTTAGTCATGCTTGTCTAGTTTGAGCATTGACTATTGTTAGTGTATAGATAACTTCCCTTTTTAAGATATGTGTTGGGTAGATAGAAATTGAAAAGAATATTGAAACGAACACCTTGTGAATTAAGTTTTACAATTTAATTATAAGGCGTTCTATGTTAATGTTGGGGTAAAAATTGATTTAATGAAAGATGTTTATATAAAAAAATGAGTTAGAATAATTTGAAATAAATATTTGAAAAATGGTTTTATAAAGGTTGATCTTATAAAACGAATTTTTAAGATATGTCTTTTGATTAAAAAGAATTTAAGTAGGAAACTTGAGGACCTAAATCTCGATGCTTTTGGAAAATGTTTCAAGGTTTTGAAAATAATAATAGAATTATTTGGAAAAAAAATTTGGGTTAAGAAAAATTTTTGGGAATGAAAAGGTTAAGTAAGAAGTATTTTCTTTGGATTGGTTAGGCGGAATGAGTCTCGATTTATTTTGTGATAATCAAAATAATCTTTTAAGTGACGATCAGATGTTTGCCTAGATAAACGTTATAGTGCACTTAATAAATTATTCTCTTTACCATTGTACAATCGAAACAAGCTCAAAAAACGAACGAACCCAAAGCAAGTAGGCGATAAATGTTTTGTTGGAAAATGTAGTATTATTTCAAAAATGAGATTTTGAAATAAAAGAAATATTTTTAAGTTAACTAGTTCGAGTGATTCGAAAATAACTTATAATTGGGGAAGGGATATATTCAGATGGTAAGCACTTCTCTTGAGTATTATTCTTCTTGGTAAGGGAATGTACGATATTGTTTGGTAGTACCCGGCTCCTTGGTATCATTTTGAAGTTACTCAGCTATATGTATATATTTACAATGTAGAGTTCCATTTCAAAAAGCTTTTGAAATAAAATCCGGGTACTTGAATCTTGAGTTTTCTTAAGAAAATAAATTCAAAATGGAATAGTTGAATCAGATAGAGTTATATACTCTCAGGATATTTTGGAGTATTATACAAGTTGAACCTAAGTTAGTTTATGAAACGTTTTCATAAATATATTTAGTGAAAATAGGATTGATATTAATGAGGACCAATTGAATAAGTGTGTAGGCTGGACGTATATCATTTCTCTTTCTCATAAAATTTGATCTAAGACATGGGTACATAGCTTTGAGGTGTTCCACACCGTTCCAAATAAGGATCTATTACTCGATTTTTGATGGTGAGCATTTGATGAGGATTTTTGGTATGCGACCCATGTTTTCTATCATAGTACATGACTATGTAAGGAAAACAAAAGTTTCTAACCAAGGAACCCGATCGGAGTCCGTACTAGAGAATCAGGTGAACGATACTAGTTCAAAAGTAAAGTTATGTATTCGAGTAGAGATCGAATCAGATTATGCGTATGAATGATCTATGTACATCATACAACTGATGTATAGCGTTTGAGTGTTTTCTAGGATATGTTGAGGTGTAATTTCAAAGACGAAATTTTTTTAAGCGGGGAGAGTGTAACGACTTGGAATTTCAATGCTTTGATTTGCGAATATTTAATTGATTTTAAATATTCAAATAATTGATTTTATAATGGAAATAAAATTATTTTAAATAATGAATAATAATGGTGAATAGTTTTCCAAATCCGTTTAACAAATATTTAGTTCGAAGAAAGATCGAAAATGTGACCAGAATTCGTTTTCTGAATTTTCGACTTTTCGTCGGCTAAAAGTTATTGGAAACGTTGTGAATTCTTTAGCATAAGTATACACATTTGTAAATAAGTTAGTATATATATATATATATATATATCTGTGTGTATTAGCGTATGTATATTTGTATTCATACCTAAGTATATAAAGTTTAAAATATAAATGTCACATCATTAGAAACATTAAGTACAAATAGTACTTAAACATGTTTGCATGGAAATGAGAAGAGGGAACAAGGGTCTGGGCGTGAGTACATGAGATGGAGGAGGCTAGGTGAGGTGACCAGAGGGCAGTGGAGGGTAAAGAACAATGGCATTTAGGTAATTTACTTTTTCTCTTGCTTATAAATAACCCTTCGCTTCTTCAAAATTTTCCTTTCGGTGATTTTATCATATCTTCTTCATTCCTTATCCTAATGGAGAAATTCTTATTTTGAAACTATAGAAAATTTCAGTGGCTACAACTTTCATTTGTACTACTTCAAATTTTGAACTTAACCATGTCAAAATATCATTTCTTTGCAAAGTGTTTTCGGAACTATATTTTCAAGTCCGACAATACTTCTTTTTTTAACCATATCTCACTCAAAACAAATTCAAATTTAGTAGTTCTTTTTTTTAAATGGTAGAGAAGAGAATTTACAAGACATTTCTATTTGACAACTTCTCCAAATTCCAAGAGTAACATAGCTAAAAATCTAAGAGAAGATGACTAAATTTTGGATTCAGTTTTGTGAATTCAACATTATCCGAAGTCCCCCCACCTCTCCAAAACAAGTCCTCACCTCTCCTATACATGGCATGGCCGAGCCATACTCTACCATGGCTGAGCCTATTTCCAAGTTTTAAGTCCAAAGATCAAGTTTTGCATAGTTCTAAAGTTATTTCACATTTTCAAAAGGGTTTTGCAAATTTTCGGTGAGTAAACATCTAACTTTTGAAAAGATGTTTCCTTTGCATATATGATAGCTATGTGTTATTTATATATGATGTCAATGTTTGAATTATGATATAGTTTAGATGTATATGTATGAGGTAGCTTGTGTTTTAGCATTTGACTTGAATCGATGGATTAAAGCGATGTGTTTGGATTTAAAGTTGTGATCTTTGTGATGCATGGTGATGATATGATTTAGTATTCATAATATTGGATGTGTGATTAAATGGTTCGGAAGTTAGAACTTGAGATGTTGAAAAGGACTTGAGATCCATTCTGAAATCAAATCGTTTACTAGTTTTGATTTAGTATATGTTTCGTATTATTTTATTTTAGTTTCTAACTTTAGTTAAAGTTTTTAAAACTCTTTTAAATTATGTTTTAAAAGTAAGCAAAATTGAAAAGTTAGAGTTTTGGATGTTTAACTTAGAAAAGTAATTTTAAGTTATTACATCCTTAACGATAGCCGCTATGGATGCAATTCGGAGAATTTGACGATTTTCAAGTTTTAAAAGTGTTTCTTTTAATTATTTTTGAAAAACCATTTTCAAACTAAATTAGTAAGCATATAAATTAATTATTACCTAATTAAGTATGTTTTGATAATTAATATATTAATTAAGAATAATTAATTATTAAGTCTTTTTTGTTTTTTGAAATGGTACTTTATATACAACATGTCACTAGGGCAACATATCACATGTCAATAAATGTTCGAATCACGCTACGCAAGTTTCGAACTTGTGACCTCTCGCACCAAAGCTGAATCACTTAACCACTGAGACAATGATGCTTGTCAATTATTAAGTAATTAAGTTAAGTAATTAGTAATTAATTATTTTTAATTAAGTAAGTGTATTATTAATTAATTAAGAAAGTTTTAATTTATGATTAATAAAGTTAAGAGATAATTAAGTATTAATTTTTATATTATTCAATTTTAATTATTTTAATTAATTATTTAATTAGATGTTAATTATTTAATTAATTATTATTTATTTAATTATTATTTAATTAATTATTATTTAATTGGAGATTAATTATTAATTAATTATGGTATAATCATTAATTAGTTAGGACTAACTAAGATTAATCAAGGTTTAATTATAATTTAATTATGATTTATTAAGATTTAATTAAGCCTTAATTTATAATTAAATTAAGATTTAATTATTAAAAGTTATTTTAAACTTTATTGGTTATGTTTTATTTGACGCCCCACCCTATACTCACACTAACCAAGAACACCACTGGGTAATGTCGTCAATTAGTACGAAGAATAAGGCTGTTGAGGAGCGACCAACTGTATAATTGGTTTGAGCGAGAACCGATATGTCAGATAGTATATCATGCATTTCATTTCAAGAGGAAATCCGACATATCCAATCCAAACTCAAATCTACTATACAGTGGCTATGAGGCCTTCGGAAACAAATATAAAATAAGCACAACACAAAATCAGTCACAGATATTCATATCACTAAGGCGGAAACAGATATGAATATAACACATAGAAGTGTACATCAAAGTAGTGGTCAAACAAGATCTACAATATCACAAAAGAATAAGTATACATCAAGGAGTATCTCAAATGTATAAAAGCAAAAACTACTAAGCTAAAGTAGTTAGCCAAAAGTCAGAAGCTTGTCCCTGCTAAGAAGTCAAGTGGAAACACCTGAAACACATCGGTCTGACCCGAGTATTATTTAAGAAGAAAAATAATAAACGGATCAGTCTAGCTATAAATATCATATAAAATGAGATAGGATAAGAGATGCAACAAAAATATATGATAACAATAATGTCATACTTTGACAAGCATACATTTGATAACAACAAAAATCATACAATATCTCAAATCATCTCAAATATCCAAAAAGAATATCACATTCTTTAGCTTATTCACCAAACCTCAAATATTGACAAAACATATCCATGCCAATCGCAAAAATCGATGAAACACAAATTCCAGAAATCCATAATAGAAAATCCAGAAAACACAAAAAGGGGAATGCCTATCACAAACGGGAGCATGAAAACTCACCAACACGTGTATCACAAATGGGTCGCTATCCCATAAAATGAGCCGGAGCTCCTCCAAACAGGGTATAGTCCCCCCTTGCGGACTATGAGCCAAAGCTCCTCCTATGAGCCGAAGCTCCTCCAAACAGGGTATAGTCCCTCTTGCGGACTATGAGCCAAAGCTCCTCCTATGAGCCGAAGCTCCTCCAAACAGGGTATAGTCCCCTCTTGCGGACTATGAGCCAAAGCTCCTCCTATGAGCCGAAGCTCCTCCAAACAGGGTATAGTCCCTCTTTGCGGACTATGAGCCAAAGCTCCTCCTAACAGGGTATAGTCCCCCTTTTACGGACAAAGAGACATCGCTCATTGCTAGTCTAAATCACCAAAGGATCATCATTGATCGATAAGTGTAAATTACACTAAGCTAGTAAATAAATGAGTTTAGCTTCATGTCCCATAACCACTAGCTTAACTTAAATATTTACGAACAAATTGTAGATTTCCACTCGAAAATTGTCACGAGAGTTCAATCGAACAAGTCCAAGAATTAACCGACGAAGTAAACACAAGCGTTTCATACCACTTGTTTTGTTAAGCCGTTTAATTAGATTTCTCATACGAATGAAGTAAAGGTTTTTATATACTAATAGATTGGAAAATGGTTTTAAAAGCGAGCTTTATATTTAAAATAGTGTCGAAATCGTTTTAATGAAAGAGTTTTAGTATTTTCTACTAGTATCGAAACCTTTGTATTTTAAAGTGACAAATCACAAAAATGATTGTAAAAACAATCAATCACCAAAAATTCACATACGACAATGTGAATTAAATCCATAAAAATTGATATCAAATCCATCAAATGGATATTTCCAAAAAATCCATAAATGAAGTCATCAAGTCGATAATAAGTGATAACAACTAACCGGATCAACAAAAATCGATAAAAATTGGAAATTCAATCAAAAACAGCCAAAATAGGCAAAATTGGCAGTTTTAGACGTCTGGGGGTTCATCCAGACGTCTGGATTTGGGTTCTGAAAATATTCCAGAAACCTACCAGACGTCTGACTCTAACCAGACGTCTGAAAACTAACCAGATGTCTAGTAGGTTTGGACCAGACGTCTGGTCCAAGTCTCTGCCTTTTTTTTCTTTTCTGCCGTATATTTTTTCATCTGCTGCCCTAACCAGACGTCTGGACCTTCAAACTAGACGTTTGGTTGCCTTTTCTGGGCAACAATTTGCCTAGGCCATGATGACCAAAACGATTCGGGAGCGATCGGACGAACATCGAAGACTAGGGATTTATGCCAAACGACAACCCAGCATTATAGGCTCTTCGATACACCCCAAATAACATGTCTAAACATCTATAGTAGGATTTTCATAAAATTGGACTTTAAAACCAAAAATTGGAAAATTCACCAAATCAATTCAAATCAAAAGCAAATGAACATGAATAGATGTTAGAAATTCATACCTAACAACAATGAAAGTTATAGACGTTGTTTGTACCAAAATTGGGCACAACACTCTTCGGAAGTTTTTGAAGAGATAATAATGAAGAAAATAAATTGAAAATGAAGATTATCTAACAAAAACTCCAATAAACATAATTGTAAATACGCAGACAAGCAATTTAGAGTGGTTCGGCGTATTGCCTACGTCCACTATGAAGTTTTGATGATTTTATTGATTCTCTTTCAATGATTACAAGTGATTACAGCGAACAACAACGAATTACAGTTTGGAATTCGAATTCAACAGTAAGAATAAGATGCAAATCTCAATCCGGCTGTAACGACCCACCTTTTTGGACAGTTTAAATTGACAATCAAACACTCTTGTCAACTCAAACCATTCAAAGGGAGGATTGTTAATGGGGTAAATAAGAAAAGAAGAGAAAAGAAACAAGAAACAATCACAGAATCTCGCAGCGGAAAGATAAAATATAATAATCAAATAAACAGTTCATGAAGCTGTTTAATATACTTTTGATTATCATTTATACATCATTTATCAGAGTTATTCATATACAACAGAACAAATAAAACAATGCAGCAGACAACATGATGTAAGGATAATAATAGTAATAGTATACCAAATCTTCGTCTTCGTCCTCCAGAATAGATCTTCCATAAGCTGAAAAAAACTCAGGACTGACCCGAGCGTAATGAAAAACAAAACACTCGAGTCAGGACTAAAATATCCTTATGTAAGTTAAATCAATCGTAAATAAAGATGAGTGTAACGGCGTCAGAGATGTTTACGGGGTTTGACATCTCTTATCCAGTGTCGACGTGCGTGCAATAACTCAAGAGATGTTACGGGATTTTCCATCTCTTAAGGATCCGTTAAACTATCTACTATGTAGTACAATACGCTATTATAATATGTCTACAGTAAAGTAAAAGTATTAAAATAGCGTTAAGGCGTTACCCATATCCCCCTTAACACATTTTTATAAATATTCCCATAGTCTATACAGTACCGTAATTCCTCCGTAAACTGGAGGGCTATCAGAGGGCACTCCATAGGTATGGTACAAAACAAACTCGTAGAAGGCGCTCTAGGGCATGTGAACACGGCACACGAGGAAATGCCAGGGTAGATATACCGTTTGCGGATCCGGACTGGTGGTGACGCATAGCAGCTACTACCGCCCACCTCGGACACACTCCCAAACAATCGAGGGGTGGCCACCAAAACAATCACAAAAGTAATAGAATGGTATCGAAGAAATATGTCCGATAAGAGGAATGACCTCACATTGGCCCGGCGTGGCTCCTGATTTTAGTCACATCTAAGCTGACTCACGGGAGTCAGGGTCACGTCATACCATATAGAATCGTCGTCAAACCATCCTACTTCATTTCTGGAATCTCCACCACGTACATAGTTGTTAAAGTGGTTTTCGGTATCGACAGAGAGTATGCCCATATCCGATCCCGGTCTCTTTAACAACCAAACGCTTATTACACACCGGATGGTTCTTTTACATTTTCAAAAATCAAATTCATAATTGATATCAACATATCAAGTTCGCTTCAAAATCAAATCCATTTCAAAATTATCGTATCTACGCAAAATATACGATTTCATTTCAAAAATCATTTCGCCCAATATCTCATTTCAATTTAAAAATCATTTCACATTTCAATTTATGTTGTAACTTCATTTAGCCCAATTCGTACTTAAATCCAAGATTTAAATATAAACATTTCACCTTATTGACCAGTTGGAAATTTTGGAAAAATAGTTTAAAGTAGCTTAAATAATTGAAAATAGTTAAAATACTCTAAATATTAAAGATAGATTTCAAAATAGTTTAAATTGATTTAATATAGTTAAATAGATTTAAAATAGATTTAAAATAAGTTAATAGGTTAAATAGCTTTAAAATAAATTAAATATGATTAAAATAAATTAAAATAGATAAATTACTTTAAATAAATTAAATTGGGTTAAGTAGATTTAAAAATAGATTAAAATAAATTAATATGTTTAAATAAGTTAAAATAACATAATATAATTAATATAGGTTAAAATAGTTTAGTATAAAATAGTTTAAGTATTTAAAATAGTTTATATAGCAAAATAACTTAAGAAAACCAAATTTGAAATAGCTTCAAAGTCAACCATTTTAATTTCCAACTTACCAATCTGAATCAAATTCAAATTTTCATTCAGTCGATTCAAATCTCAATTTCAATTCAAATCAATTTCGATTACAAATTAATTCAATTCCATCCCAAATCCAATTTCCTCAAATTTCAAACTGTTATCCTTATCACACTTTTACTTAATAATATTCAAAGTCCGAATAAAAGTTAAATACTATTAAAAATCAAATCAATTTACGAAATCCAATCATATCACAATTTTAATTTCAAAGTCTTAACTTTAATTATTAACCAATTTGTTTAACACAAATTTATTTCAACATCTCAACCTCAAATTCGCGATAAATTCAATTTCTATAAAATTGATTTTTAAATTCCTTTAAATCAAACCATTTAAAGTAATTCCAAATCTAAGATTTTAAAAATTATTTAATTTAACCAATCCGGTGTCCATATATAATTTTCTATCCTATGGCCAAGTGATCAGTTATTTCAATTAAATTTCAGGAATAGAGATATATCATTTCAATCCAAATCATAGTGTCATAGGTATATATCATTTCAACCCATTTCTCAATTTATTCAAAATGATTTAATTTACAACTGTAAATAATACACAGGGTGATGACAGTATATATACAACAAATAAACATCCAAACATTCAACCATCAATCAATAGCATCTATCGCAACCAATCATCCAAACAGACAATATAAATCACGGAAATTCATAGTTATAAATGTTCGGTAATTTAATTGCGATTAAATTTCAATTCTAATTTGACTGTCGATTTCAATTACTAACATTAAATTCGATGACAATCTAGATGACCGTCAAATTTTATCAAAACGACTAATAAAAATTATATCACTTCACAATATTAAATTTAACTAGCATCAGAATATTCTAGTACATTGTGAGCGTTATAAAACACTCACCTTGAGTTTCAATTTCAAATCAAATCGAACGACGTTCGATTTAATCTGAAATTTTAATTAGCTCCAAATATCCCCAAATCGATTCCATGACGTAGAGCTCGTCACCACGATTCCAACGCAAAAAGATTCGTCTGATTCTGATAACGTACGAAGGAGATATGAGTGTTTAACGATTGTATAAAATTTAAAACAACATTTTACATTCTTTCTTTTCTTTATTTACCAATGAAATCACGGCCGTAGAACCCCTAGAGCAAATCGTGGCCGCTGACCCTATCATCTCCCACGCGACACTCAGGTAAAGTTCGAACAAAAGGAACCCAACAGCACGCTCCTATTCATCAATACGCACGCCTCCACGCTCACCTAGACGACGATCAACAAGTACCATCACGAAGCCCTATGCGATAGCCACTCTCGCCTGGGAGCTCGACGAGCTCGGTTGTCCCCAACAGCTCGAAAACGCGCTCGAACTGACCTAGAACGGAGGCAGCTCGCTCTCCATCCACCACGCCAAAACCTATCTCAACCGTTGGATGTCTCGACCTCACCACGATCTTCGATTTGCTAGTTGAGAGTTTTTGAAATTAGCTGATGGATTTGAAGAAAAACGAGGGGGAACGAGGTGTGGTTTCGGCCATCGAAATGTACACTGGCGGCCACGAAAGATGGAGCTAGGGTTTCGGTAGAGAACGCGTATATACACGTATATATATATTATTTAATATTATTTACAAATTTAACAAGATTTTCGAACGAACTCCAAATTAGACGTGCCGACAGGCGTCCGTAAGGTTTTACCCGCCTTCCGAACACAATGGAACGTGTTTCGGAAGCCAATTTGATCGTCTGTACGAGTTATAGAAATAAACGATCGATTTTAAATTAAACCGATTAAATGAATTTCTAAGCGTTTTCAGCTGCCACGGTCAAATGGCAACTCCGATTGCTCCGAAATTTGAAATCCGATAATAATAAACTATTACGGATCAAATGGAACTGGTTTCATCGAATTCTGAGACTGTGCCTCGGAAGGCTATTTTTACTCGTCGATTAAATCGACGACTTTTCAAAATTTACAGAATTTCTTAAAATTCAAATTTTAAATGTTAACAAATTCATTGTTGTTTAAATAAAATTTTATATCAATCTTCGATATCATTTTCAATCATATTATATTCAAAACTCAATTATTCAAATATTTACAAATTTAAATTTTAAACAATTTTGATTATCCGAAATTCATTATCCTGAAATAATTGAAAATGAACTTATAAAATTTTCTTTAAAACGAATTCAAATTATGGAACAATTATTTCCGTTATACAATTATTCAATTCCCGTTATTAAATTTTATTCAATTATTCAATTAAATTTCCAATATTAAATTTAAACAATTTAATTGTTCAATATTCAACAAATTCCAATATTACATTCTAAATGAATTCTCGTTATCAATCAATTACTTTATTTACATCCATTAAATTCAACATTATTATTTAGTCCAACTATTGATCGTAAACTCATTCAATAAGTAGCATTTATATTTCAATATTGGATTTTTAAATAAATTTCCGTTATTAGTCAATTACCTTATTCACATCCAATGCATCCAACATTTGTTATTCAACTTCAGTTATTGATTGTAAACCCAGTTAATATATAAAATTTCATTTCATTTACAATTGGTTTCTAAATTCTATTCGACTGACCAATACACAAGTAACTTATAATAATTATCACCATTTACTTTTAATCACACTTATAAGTTTATTATTTACTAACAACTGTCACAAATTTCCTATATAAGACTAATTAGATTCCATTACCATTGACTACATCTTATTTCATTAGTTAACCTAATATTTACATTTGTTTTTCTTATATTCCCTTATAACCAAGTTATAATATTTAAGTCATTTCAATTTATGGGAATTTCATTCAATTCATTAATAATTAACTTAGATAAATATTGTTGCAATTCATTCTCGTTATTATTATCATAAGAAAATTACAAATTTTTAATTCTTCCAACATTAAGCCATAAAATCTTATTAAATTAACTATTTTAATTATCGAAAATTTACGGGTTGTTACACTCTCCCCCACTCAAAACTTTTCGTCCCCGAAAAGGAAAAAGAAGGGAAAAGAAACTAAGTAAAGAATTCAGCATTTGAAATATTTTATTCGAAGTTATCAACTTATAAAACAAAGAAATTTCATTTATAAAGTCGTTACTACACTTCCTCTACGCTACTCTGATTGGCTTACGAAATTTACAAGTTGGTTATCCAAATGAGTTATAAAATTTTAAAACTCAAAAATTTTCTAACACCCGGATTTACGAAAAATTTCGGCAGCGTCTCCTTTGCGCGGCTCGATCGGTACAGCTACAAAACGCCTCTACGGGCCCAAACCAAATAAAAAACAAAATCCAAGTGGCTCCATCCCAAAAACCATCAAATCCAATGACAAAATAAACACATACCTTTTTGTCGGGCAATCCAAATTTCCTTGATTTGAAATACCTGCATCTTATTTCTCAATGATATCAAATCATATAATTTTAAAATCAATTTAAAATTTGCATTTTAAATTTTCAATATTAGTTTTACTTAAACCTGTACGAAGTACATATATCATCCGTACGCAATATAAAATCTGATCATTCATTCGATCACAAAATTTCACTTCCAAACTAGTATCGTTCACACGATTCTCTAGTGCGGACTCAGATTTGGTTCCTTGATCGGAAACTGTTATTCTCCTTACATAGCCATATACTATGATAGAGAATTCCAGAATCAAATCAAAAATCTATATCCACGGTTCGCCGCTAAGAATGGAGTGAAAAATCCTAACTTGGATCGATATAAATCATCTCGAAATTCTGTGCTCGAGTTCGGGTCAAATTGTTATGCGAATAAAACAATATACGTACAACTTACGTATTACCTTCCAATATATTTCTATACAATTCATCTATATTCAATTAATTTACTTATCATCATTTCATTTACAATTAATTATACACAATGCATTATTCATTCCTTAATTACTTAGCCTGTCCGTTTCTTTACATAGCATGTTCTTTTATACTATCATTTCTTATGCATCATTTCATACAATTTGCTTAGTTAAGTTCATTTTAACCATTCCATGTAATTTAATTAAATTCACTTTCATTCTTCAATTGATTCTTAGCTATATCAAATTCATTTGTTAATTTTTACTTCATTTTCATAATTTCAGTTAATAATGTACTTCATTTTCATAATCTCAGTTAATAACAAATTTATAGGTGGAACATTTTATCAATCATCACTTTAGTTTATTAATCATCCTATAAAAGTCATATATAAGAAGTTGGACTTTATCTAAGTTTATAATTATCTCAAAAGCTACAAATTTCAATTTCACAATTTCTTTGCAAATTTATATTCAATTCTATAACAAATTTACAAAGATATTATTTGGTTCATTGGCCGGTTTTCTTAAGTTCTACTTACTTATTCCATTTAGCCATTCATCATTTCACATTTTACTTAAGTATATAACATTTTTTCTTTATCACAACCAAATTTCCATTTATACACATTTTAATTACTTTTAAGTTTTGTTTGCTTGTATATTTCAATTTCTTTTAGGTTTTGCTTACTTGTATATATCCCATTACATATCCAAATCATTCTTTTAACTTTTAAACGTTTGGTAAGTCCTATTATATGTTATTAGAATGCAATTTGATACTATACAAATTTATAGGATTTATTTTACTTAATTAGAATGTTCACAATTTTAACTAGTTTAAATTTTCTTTACCTTCCAATACCTTTCAATTTTTAAGAGTTACACTTCAACTCTAAAGTTTCTCAAAACATTTAGCTTAGAGTTTTTTTTTCCTTTTATTACATAAGTTCTGGTTATTCACATTTAATTCAGATAATTTGAAAAAATATCAATTAACAGAACTTTAAAATTTTAAATGCCCGGTTTATTTCAAATCATTTTAAATAAATATATACATTTATATCTTATATATATCAAATCATACCCTTTGAGTTTAACCCAAAATGCATTTTTCAAAACAGTTTCGAAGCAAAGCAAAGCTTCGCAGAAATCTCCTCCACTTTGAGACTCGAAAATGAACGTCGATGATGCTGCGCAGTCATCACCGAAATTATTTTCCAGCGACATAAGAGAGGAGTACTGAATTTATTCCTTCTTAAAAATCCTTTCAAAATATTTCCATAAATATTTTTCAACTCATATTACTACATATTTTCTTCAAAGTTTTGAAAAACCATTTTCAAAATCCCCGGGTCTTAAATTCAATATTTCTCAATTTAGATTCAATTTAATTTATAGGTCACATTTATAATTTATCCTTACAAAATTTTTACCTCCTTAAAACATTCCACAAGTTGTTTTATCATTGTTTATTTTGTAATAAACCTTATTTATTAGAACACAATATCCAATTTACGGTAACCATACATATTATCATTTCTAACAACCAAACAAACTGGATGTATCATAATAATTTCTAAAAATTATTTCTTTATATACAAAATATAATTGGGGCAAAATTATTTCATTTACCCAATTTCAAAACAATACTATGTCGAATTGTTCTATTCAAGTGTTTAGAGATCCCTATCAATGACGTTAATTACTCGTATTGACCAGAATCCATATGCCACTCAACAAATCAACCAACACAATATAAAACAATTTTATATCACTAACAAATACGCGCTCTCAAATATATACACTCAGCGACTCATCATAGGGTATTACTACCCTATTTATAAAGAGTCTGACCCCACAAAGCTAAGGTTATCGCTAATCCAAAGCTCTGATACCAACTGTAACGACCCATCTTTTTGGACAGTTTAAATTGACAATCAAACACTCTTGTCAACTCAAACCATTCAAAGGGAGGATTGTTAATGGGGTAAATAAGAAAAGAAGAGAAAAGAAACAAGAAACAATCACAAAATCTCGCAGCGGAAAGATAAAATATAATAATCAAATAAACAGTTCATGAAGCTGTTTAATATACTTTTGATTATCATTTATACATCATTTATCAGAGTTATTCATATACAACAGAACAAATAAAACAATGCAGCAGATAACATGATGTAAGGATAATAATAGTAATAGTATACCAAATCTTCGTCTTCGTCCTCCAGAATAGATCTTCCATAAGCTGAAAAAAACTCAGGACTGACCCGAGCGTAATGAAAAACAAAACACTCGAGTCAGGACTAAAATATCCTTATGTAAGTTAAATAAATCGTAAATAAAGATGAGTGTAACGGCGTCAGAGATGTTTACGGGGTTTGACATCTCTTATCCAGTGTCGACGTGCGTGCACTAACTCAAGAGATGTTACGGGATTTTCCATCTCTTAAGGATCCGTTAAACTATCTACTATGTAGTACAATACGCTATTATAATATGTCTACAGTAAAGTAAAAGTATTAAAATAGCGTTAAGGCGTTACCCATATCCCCCTTAACACATTTTTATAAATATTCCCATAGTCTATACAGTACCGTAATTCCTCCGTAAACTGGAGGGCTATCAGAGGGCACTCCATAGGTATGGTACAAAACAAACTCGTAGAAGGCGCTCTAGGGCATGTGAACACGGCACACGAGGAAATGCCAGGGTAGATATACCGTTTGCGGATCCGGACTGGTGGTGACGCATAGCAGCTACTACCGCCCACCTCGGACACACTCCCAAACAATCGAGGGGTGGCCACCAAAACAATCACAAAAGTAATAGAATGGTATCGAAGAAATATGTCCGATAAGAGGAATGACCTCACATTGGCCCGGCGTGGCTCCTGATTTTAGTCACATCTAAGCTGACTCACGGGAGTCAGGGTCACGTCATACCATATAGAATCGTCGTCAAACCATCCTACTTCATTTCTGGAATCTCCACCACGTACATAGTTGTTAAAGTGGTTTTCGGTATCGACAGAGAGTATGCCCATATCTGATCCCGGTCTCTTTAACAACCAAACGCTTATTACACACCGGATGGTTCTTTTACATTTTCAAAAATCAAATTCATAATTGATATCAACATATCAAGTTCGCTTCAAAATCAAATCCATTTCAAAATTATCGTATCTACGCAAAATATACGATTTCATTTCAAAAATCATTTCGCCCAATATCTCATTTCAATTTAAAAATCATTTCACATTTCAATTTATGTTGTAACTTCATTTAGCCCAATTCGTACTTAAATCCAAGATTTAAATATAAACATTTCACCTTATTGACCAGTTGGAAATTTTGGAAAAATAGTTTAAAGTAGCTTAAATAATCGAAAATAGTTAAAATACTCTAAATATTAAAGATAGATTTCAAAATAGTTTAAATTGATTTAATATAGTTAAATAGATTTAAAATAGATTTAAAATAAGTTAATAGGTTAAATAGCTTTAAAATAAATTAAATATGATTAAAATAAATTAAAATAGATAAATTACTTTAAATAAATTAAATTGGGTTAAGTAGATTTAAAAATAGATTAAAATAAATTAATATGTTTAAATAAGTTAAAATAACATAATATAATTAATATAGGTTAAAATAGTTTAGTATAAAATAGTTTAAGTATTTAAAATAGTTTATATAGCAAAATAACTTAAGAAAACCAAATTTGAAATAGCTTCAAAGTCAACCATTTTAATTTCCAACTTACCAATCTGAATCAAATTCAAATTTTCATTCAGTCGATTCAAATCTCAATTTCAATTCAAATCAATTTCGATTACAAATTAATTCAATTCCATCCCAAATCCAATTTCCTCAAATTTCAAAATGTTATCCTTATCACACTTTTACTTAATAATATTCAAAGTCCGAATAAAAGTTAAATACTATTAAAAATCAAATCAATTTACGAAATCCAATCATATCACAATTTTAATTTCAAAGTCGTAACTTTAATTATTAACCAATTTGTTTAACACAAATTTATTTCAACATCTCAACCTCAAATTCGCGATAAATTCAATTTCTATAAAATTGATTTTTAAATTCCTTTAAATCAAACCATTTAAAGTAATTCCAAATCTAAGATTTTAAAAATTATTTAATTTAACCAATCCGGTGTCCATATATAATTTTCTATCCTATGGCCAAGTGATCAGTTATTTCAATTAAATTTCAGGAATAGAGATATATCATTTCAATCCAAATCATAGTGTCATAGGTATATATCATTTCAACCCATTTCTCAATTTATTCAAAATGATTTAATTTACAACTGTAAATAATACACAGGGTGATGACAGTATATATACAACAAATAAACATCCAAACATTCAACCATCAATCAATAGCATCTATCGCAACCAATCATCCAAACAGACAATATAAATCACGGAAATTCATAGTTATAAATGTTCGGTAATTTAATTGCGATTAAATTTCAATTCTAATTTGACTGTCGATTTCAATTACTAACATTAAATTCGATGACAATCTAGATGACCGTCAAATTTTATCAAAACGACTAATAAAAATTATATCACTTCACAATATTAAATTTAACTAGCATCAGAATATTCTAGTACATTGTGAGCGTTATAAAACACTCACCTTGAGTTTCAATTTCAAATCAAATCGAACGACGTTCGATTTAATCTGAAATTTTAATTAGCTCCAAATATCCCCAAATCGATTCCATGACGTAGAGCTCGTCACCACGATTCCAATGCAAAAAGATTCGTCTGATTCTGATAACGTACGAAGGAGATATGAGTGTTTAACGATTGTATAAAATTTAAAACAACATTTTACATTCTTTCTTTTCTTTATTTACCAATGAAATCACGGCCGTAGAACCCCTAGAGCAAATCGTGGCCGCTGACCCTATCATCTCCCACGCGACACTCAGGTAAAGTTCAAACAAAAGGAACCCAACAGCACGCTCCTATTCATCAATACGCACGCCTCCACGCTCACCTAGACGACGATCAACAAGTACCATCACGAAGCCCTATGCGATAGCCACTCTCGCCTGGGAGCTCGACGAGCTCGGTTGTCCCCAACAGCTCGAAAACGCGCTCGAACTGACCTAGAACGGAGGCAGCTCGCTCTCCATCCACCACGCCAAAACCTATCTCAACCGTTGGATGTCTCGACCTCACCACGATCTTCGATTTGCTAGTTGAGAGTTTTTGAAATTAGCTGATGGATTTGAAGAAAAACGAGGGGGAACGAGGTGTGGTTTCGGCCATCGAAATGTACACTGGCGGCCACGAAAGATGGAGCTAGGGTTTCGGTAGAGAACGCGTATATACACGTATATATATATTATTTAATATTATTTACAAATTTAACAAGATTTTCGAACGAACTCCAAATTAGACGTGCCGACAGGCGTCCGTAAGGTTTTACCCGCCTTCCGAACACAATGGAACGTGTTTCGGAAGCCAATTTGATCGTCTGTACGAGTTATAGAAATAAACGATCGATTTTAAATTAAACCGATTAAATGAATTTCTAAGCGTTTTCAGCTGCCACGGTCAAATGGCAACTCCGATTGCTCCGAAATTTGAAATCCGATAATAATAAACTATTACGGATCAAATGGAACTGGTTTCATCGAATTCTGAGACTGTGCCTCGGAAGGCTATTTTTACTCGTCGATTAAATCGACGACTTTTCAAAATTTACAGAATTTCTTAAAATTCAAATTTTAAATGTTAACAAATTCATTGTTGTTTAAATAAAATTTTATATCAATCTTCGATATCATTTTCAATCATATTATATTCAAAACTCAATTATTCAAATATTTACAAATTTAAATTTTAAACAATTTTGATTATCCGAAATTCATTATCCTGAAATAATTGAAAATGAACTTATAAAATTTTCTTTAAAACGAATTCAAATTATGGAACAATTATTTCCGTTATACAATTATTCAATTCCCGTTATTAAATTTTATTCAATTATTCAATTAAATTTCCAATATTAAATTTAAACAATTTAATTGTTCAATATTCAACAAATTCCAATATTACATTCTAAATGAATTCTCGTTATCAATCAATTACTTTATTTACATCCATTAAATTCAACATTATTATTTAGTCCAACTATTGATCGTAAACTCATTCAATAAGTAGCATTTATATTTCAATATTGGATTTTTAAATAAATTTCCGTTATTAGTCAATTACCTTATTCACATCCAATGCATCCAACATTTGTTATTCAACTTCAGTTATTGATTGTAAACCCAGTTAATATATAAAATTTCATTTCATTTACAATTGGTTTCTAAATTCTATTCGACTGACCAATACACAAGTAACTTATAATAATTATCACCATTTACTTTTAATCACACTTATAAGTTTATTATTTACTAACAACTGTCACAAATTTCCTATATAAGACTAATTAGATTCCATTACCATTGACTACATCTTATTTCATTAGTTAACCTAATATTTACATTTGTTTTTCTTATATTCCCTTATAACCAAGTTATAATATTTAAGTCATTTCAATTTATGGGAATTTCATTCAATTCATTAATAATTAACTTAGATAAATATTGTTGCAATTCATTCTCGTTATTATTATCATAAGAAAATTACAAATTTTTAATTCTTCCAACATTAAGCCATAAAATCTTATTAAATTAACTATTTTAATTATCGAAAATTTACGGGTTGTTACACCGGCAGAGTCTGGGCGCTTGAGAATCAAAAGATCCCTCTTCTGTTGGCTTTGGGGCTCTATTTATAGACGTAGGAGGCTGATATTTTGCTTAAATTTCGGGAGACTACTTCTGGCACGTGAGGGGGCCCACGCGTCCGGCCTCAGGAGAGTTGGGCCCACTTCGGGATCGATTCGAAATCCATTCGAATCGATCAAAGAATCATCCAATCGAGCTGAAATTTGATGTGGACATTCTTCAACATGTATGTAAGCTTCTGTGAAAATTTCATAGCATTTGGACTTATGGATCTCGAGATATGGTCGATTCGAAATGATGATCTTCGTCAGGCTGCTTCGTTCGAATCGATTCATTCGAATCGATTGCTTCGAATCGATGATGTCACGCGCTTTCGTGATGACATGGAGCATAACATGTGCATCGATCCGCTTTCTTCGCCCATTTGATCGAGTCATCCCGGAGACTTCGCCGCCTTGACTCGATGGATTCGGAGGTATCAATAACATCTGGATTCGAGTGTGGTTTCGTTACGTGCTTTAGTGGATCGATACGAAATGACTGTACTTAATGGATTCGAAGGACTTCAACTTGATGGATACGAACCATGTAGGCGTGAGGCTAACTCCTTTCTGATGCGAATGTAATGGATACGAAGTCTAGCTACAGTTATGGATTCGAAGTAGGAGAAACTTGATGGATTCGACCATACCTTCTGCCGATGGATACGAAGAGGTCAATATTGATCGATACGAAATCAGGCCATTTGATGGATACGAAATTATGATTTTTCCCTTCAACTTGCATCGATCATAACTTGAGCATACGAACTCGGATTGACTTGAAACTTGGAACGTTGGCTCTCTTTGCTTTTCTAGTCATGTCTTATCAATTATAGCTCAATCTGGTCTCGGACAAAATTCATCGATATCCAGGGTGAGCCTGCGTATAACCGATCTCCAAGATGAACTGTCATTGGTTTCTAGTCAAGTTCTTGGTGTCACGGCCTTGCCAAAAGGTGGGATAACATTTGCCCCCCAAAGTACGTCTTGTGTGAACATGACGTGCTTTGAAATGCTGCATCCTTCATTTTGAAAAAGTTCTATCTAATTCGTTGAGTAGTTGCTATCTTTTCGTTTAAAAGATGTAACCTTCGATTGATTTCCAGTAATATAAATGTTGATTTGTTGACTGCCAATGATTATGTAGTGCATTGTTGTAACTGAGTGTCGAGTGCTAGCGATTTGTTGTTCGCTGTTGTAATTGTCATCAGGTAAGCATTCAACTCCTGTAAATTTTGAAAATTGAATGTTAGTCTGTCATACATGTACGTATGTTAACCTGGCTCCCGTTAACGTTTGCACGTTCACGAGCCATTGTCAAGTTCTTTAGTTTTTGTTTGGGTTGAGTTTCGTATCGATCCTCTCTTGGATCGAAGTGAAATTCAAGTTGTAACAACGTTCGATGGTTGTTTCGAGTCCTTCCTTTGTATCGATCCTCTCCTGGATCGATCTGAGATGTTGGAATGTATGTTTTGTATCGACGGATACGTCATAATGGGTCTTGGATTGGCGGATACAGGAGTAATGCTTTGTGTCGACGGAGTTGAACGATCTAGACGTAATCATGCAGTGAGGCTTCACAGAGGATATGCCATTTCTCATTCCTTCATTCGAGAAGAATTCCTGATTATGGATAATCTTTGATAGGAGTCATCCATGACTCCTTTTCTAGATCCATCTCCAAGATCTTGTTGATCTTCATATGTCAATGCCTAGAATAATAAGTATTTCAACTGGGACAAAGTCTATTTGTCGTGCATCCCCAGAACTGGCTATCCTGGCCAGTGACTTAGCTTTTTCATTTTGTTCTCCGAGGATGTGTGTAATGGTGTAATAGTCGAAATCGACTAGTAGCTTTTGGACCCGGTTGAGATAAGGAGCAAGACGTTGCCCCATAGTTGGATAATCTTCCTTGACTTGGCGTACTACTAACCGGTAATCACATAAGACATGTAAAGTTTCCACTCGTAGTTTTCTTACAAGTTTGAGCACCAAGGTTTCATACTTAGCTTTGTTATTTGTTGCAGGGAAGTTGAGTTTCAGGGCGTAGCAGATCATTTGTTCCTCAAGAGTCATTGACGCAACTTCGATGTTAGAAAGCTGATTATTGGAAGTTTCATCGGTGTACGTTCTCCATCGGTTGGACGGTTCTCCACTGTTCTTCGGATAGTCGTCTGATGTGGTGGATTCAGATATGAAGTATGCTAATGTTTGACCATGGAGAGCTCTCCGAGGGAGACAAGTGATATCAAATTGGCTTAGCTTGATACTCCATTTGAGTAACTTTTCAGACATCTAAGGTTTCTATTGGACCTATCGTAACGGTTGGTCAATATGGACGTCAACGAGGTGAGCTTGTCAATAGCCAGCCTTCATCATATACTGGTCTTTGGATTCGTTTCTCTTTACATAGCATTGCGACGCTTATGGCGTGTGTTGACACGGCCCAATTGATGTATAAATCTTCGCGATCCAAAGGTTTGGGTAAAATGGGAGGTCTCTAATTGTCAGAATTTTCTAGAAATTAGTCTTGATTCCATGAGAATTGATGTTGAAAACAAAGAATCTTTCTGATGTAACGGTGAAAGAGCATTTCGAAGGATTGAGTTTGATCCTGCATTTTCTGGAGAGCACTGAATATCTCTGCCAAGTCATCGATGTGGTTGTTTGATAGTCATGATCTCACGAGCATATTAACCACATCTACCTTTATCGATCGGTCGATCTAATTTTTGAATGATCTGTTAATCGTCCTTTTGTAAGTAGCATAAGTGTCCTTAAGTTTGAATCTATAGATTGCAGCATAGCACTATAGGCCCAGGTTAGTAGCGAAACAGTTGTATTCCTGGTTTGGGACATGCTTTAGTATCTGATTGTATCTGGAGTTTGCATCCATGGATGTGAGTAATTCATGTTTGATGGTCGGGTCCATCAGTTGGTTGATCATTGGAAGTGGAAAGTTGTGCTTTGTCATACCCCATGCAAATCTGAGTAGTTGACGTATGTCCTCCACTCCCTGTTTGTTTTTCTTATAAGTAAAGGATTGGATACTCATTTTGGTTGGAGGGCATCATGGATAAACCCATTGGTTTTGAGCAGATTCGCCTCCTCTTTAAGTGCAACAGATCTCTCCGGATCCATGTCGCATCGCTTTTGTTCACCGAGACATGCCTCGGGTCGACATTTAATGTAGGGTTCTTCATGGCTGGCGAGAGTCCACACACACACACACACACACATATATATATATATATATATATGAGATCGAGTCCAAGCGAACACATCAAGATTCACCTGAAGTAAAACAATTGACTCTTTCTTCATCATTGTGCAGAGTTGTGATCTGATCTACAACACTCGTGATGGATTGTAGGTGCCTCATGTGTTTATTTGCAATGGTAAATGATCAGGCTTATAAGGATGTTGAATCAAAGGATTAGTTGAACTTAGCCTTGTACTGCATGCTGCTACATAGCTGGCTCCAGCTTTGAGATTGAGTTTACTTATGTTTCTGAATGATGCACTTTTCATGCAATGTACCTACAATCCATTGCTCATTGGAAGGGTCAGAATGATGATCAGCTGCCCATAAGTCCGGGTTTTGATCTGATGACTCTATCTCTAGGCATCCTTTCGGTCGCAACCTAGAGTTGTTATGAATATCAGGCATGGGTCATAGGTTCAAGTTGTCATAGTCAACTCTCAGATAATTACTCTTTTGCCCCCAGTCTCGGGTTGGCGGATGCATTACGCGGACGGTCTAGTCTCGTCCTAGCTGTGTCTATACTGTAGTTCAAGCTTTAAGAATCAGAGTTGACTGATGAATGGTTGAATCATATTATCTTATCTTCTCGTTCGTGCCCCCAAGTCTGGGGAATATCTCGATAAGTGGTAGGGTAGATAATGTCCGCTTCAATTTTGTATTCCATCCCATTGAACCATGAGATCGAGTTAACCGATGGAAGGCTGCGTCGTGCCTATCCTGTATTATGTTCTAGTTCTTTCCTCTTAGCGGAATACATTGTTATTTTGCCAACATTCGGACATAAGCTAGATTCTGGACGGCCAATGACATTCGCTTCGCTGCTTATGTCGCCGTACTTTGGGAAAAAACTGAAGAGTGAATCGTCCAATCAGATCCAATGCAGGATTGATGCTTCCCTTGTCGAATTCAGGGTAAGAATCAGTGTGCAGATGTTTAGGTTGCACTTGTTTTGAATTGCTCTTTTAGTTGGATCATGGTAAGAGTCAATGAATGAATGGTCGTGTTGCATTCATTTGGAGTTGGGTGATCAACCATGTCCATTTTGATTTACGTTCTCCCGTTAGATCTAGGGATAAAGTCAGCTCAAATGCAGTCATGTCATGCTTATTTGGTCTCATGCTCTTCTTGACGGATCGAAGGAAGGCGACGGAGGACGAATGGCCAAGTCACACTCATTCGTGGTTTATTCTTCTATCCGTGCTCTGTTGGTAAAAGGTATTCGATGAACGTTCGGGTCACATCAATTTGTAGTCGAAGTGGATCGATATTGACCGTCTATTCAACGGCACGATGTAGAATGCTCGGACCTCATTTCCTATCGATCCAATGATATGATATGAAAGGTGCAGATCGATATTGCCCGTCGATCCGGCGGTACGATATAATTGGTTGCCTAGAACTTCGAGCATCATTCTGATTGGTTAGCATAAAGGTCTCCTTGTAGTTATTTCCTTAAGTTGTAAAAGACGCTAAGCTGGAGATGTAGCGAGTCGCCTTTCTCTTCTTTTGGTGATTTGCACTTCTGCCCCCAGTCTTGGGTTAGCAGAGTTAGTTCGTGGATGGTCTAATTGCACCTGTAGTGAGTTTACACTCCTCACGTCGAGTTCAGGTCAGGGTTGGTGAATGAATGGTCGAATCTCATTCATTCGTTTGTCTATTCTTGTAGCCACACTTTGGGGATCAGAGTCAGTTGAAGGGTCATTTATCACACCTATTTGATGTTTATACCCCTGTCCACACTCTGGGGACTAAGCGTTTTAGTAGAAAATGGTCGGACCGTATTTTCCTCAGTTAATTCCTCAAGCACTAGTCAATGGCGAAAGTCGAAGTGTGGTCGGTCACATTACAATAACTTTAATTTGATGCTTCTCCTACCGAACTGTAGGAAGGAATCAATTGGTGGATGGTTGGGTCACATCCATCCATGTTGCATGAATAGCCCGTTGGATCATAGGTGAGAGTTAGTGGATGAACGGTCGTGTCACGTTCATTTGCCGTAGAACGGGTAGCCACATCCAATTAGAATAGGACATTCAGCTAGGTCCGTTTTGCGAATCTGTGTCCCCCTGTCGAATCAAGGAAGAAATTTTGTCTTGTAGGGTTGGAGTGCATCCCTATAAAATTATGTTATGGGTTCCATGTTGGGGACAAGAGTTGATGCATGGGTGGTTGTGTCACGCCCGCTTAGTGCTGGATGATCGAATCACATCCAATTTTGTATGTTAAGTGTGCTGCTATGTCCGAGCAAGATTGGAAAGCAGACGGTCGAACCACATCCGATTTTTGTACTACAGAACTTGCTGAGGAACCATAGCCGATAGATGGACAGTCGAATCGCATCCCTTTTGTATTCATATTCCAAACCATGCTTTGAGGACTGGAGTTGGTTAATGGGTTGTCAGTCACACCTATTTGGTATTTATACTCCAATCCGCGCTCTCGGGACTAGAGTTAGTTGATGTTTACACTTCAGTTCGCACTCTGGGAATCTGGAGTTAGTTGATGTTTATACTCCAGTTCACACTTTGGGAATCTGGAGTTTGTTGACTAAACGGTCTGTCACGTCTATTATGAGTTTCCTTTTTTGTGTTCGCACTCCGGGAACAAGAAATGTAACTTGGTTGAGATATGGTCGAAGTCGTTAGGCGGACGGATCCACCCTCCTCGAAGCCGCATCTGTTTGATGCTTATACTCCAGCTCGCGCTCTGGGAGTTTGGAGTTAGTTGTTGCTTATACTCCGGTTCACACTCGGGGATCTCAGAGTTAGTTAATGTTTATACTCCAGCTCGCGCTCTCGGAGTCTGGAGTTTGTTGATGTTTGTACTCAAGTTCGCGCTCTCGGAGTACTCTGGGGTGTTATTAATGTTTATACTCAAGTTCGCGCTCTCGGAAGCTGGAGTTTGTGTTTATACTCCGATTCGCACTCTGGGAACTCGGAGTTGATGTTTATACTCCGGTTCACGCTCTGGAACTCGGAGTTGGATGTTTATACTCCGCTTCGCACTCTGGGAGTTCGGAGTTGAGGTTTATACTCCGCTTCGCGCTTTGGGAATATGGAGTCAATTAATGTTTATACTCTGTCTCGCACTTTGGAAGTACAGAGTTGATGTATGTTTATACTCCGTCTCGCACTTTGGAAGTACGGAGTTGATGTATGTTTATACTCCGTCTCGCACTCTGGGAATACGGAGTCAATTAATGTTTATACTCCGTCTCGTACTCTGGGAGTACGGAGTTGAGTGAGGGATTATCGTGCATCAACTCATTTTTAGCCTGACGTGATGGTTAGCGAGTAGGCAGTCAGTCGTTGATGACTTTAAATTGAGGGTTGGACCTTTAAACATGTGTTCCCTCAAATAATCCCAAATGTCTAATGTAGGATTGGATGCATGGATGGTGACATCACGTCCACCCTTGGTGTGATTCCGATTTTATCGGACATCAGAAGAAGCATAAGTATTTTGGCGAGCTTCGAACACGAGATGGAGAGTGCATTGTTGGGACATATAACTCCAAGTCTTTTCTAGATCTCCAATTAAATTGCATAGGCGGATGAGTGGATGGTCGGTTACATCTACTTTGTACTAGAGTCTTGACCTTGTCGGTCTCTTCCGCTTTGATGCCTTGCCCCTAGTCAAGTGCATATAGTAGACGATGAGTGGTTGAATCATGCTCGTCATGATGATACCTCGATGATTTGATCATAGTCCGCGGAGGTTGTTTTGCACCCAATCTTAAGTACTCGGTTACCTGCATCATTTGCAAGTAGTTTAATTCAAGTAGGTCATATTTCGCAATGTAAATGAAATTGAATTAGAAATAATTCAAAAGAGATCAGATCAAATCTCATTGATAAGTAAGACAGCGTCGTATGCTCGCTATTGCACTTCAGTCCAGCCCTTCTCTGTTGGAAGTCTAACGCAAATGGTTCAATTTGATCAAAGTTCTCGATCGATAGGGGTCGGATGTTCCCGGTCCTTCGTTTTATGGGGCTTGCACATATTGTTGGAGCTTTCCTTTCCGAAGTCACCTAATGATGTTGGTGTCCATGGTAGCCATCTAAGGAAGATGTGCTACATGATCTAGAGTATGGAGTAGGTTTCCTCCTTATCTTGCTATGTTGATCCTTCATCTCGTTCATCAACTCAATATTGGCCTGGATATGTTGGTGTACTCGTTGGCGGCTACCCACCAGTTCTCTTATCAAAGTCTGAAAATAAGCTCTGGTGATGAATTCATTTATGGGTATTGGCAGCAACTGGATGTGGGCTTTGGATAAATTCATTGGCTGCCAGCTTCTTTATTCCCTTCAGCAATATGAGAAGTAGAACTGGTATTTCTAACCATGAATGACAGTATTCTTTGAGGAATGGGGGAAGACATCTGCATTTGATGGCATTCATCGCCCTTGGAGAAATCCACGTGCCATTCCCACTTCATAAGGTAGTATCGAGGGTTGCATTTCCATAGTAAACCGACATAGTTAACATGTTGAATTTTTATTGGAAGTTCTGCATGTAGGATGGTTTCAACGGATAGGTCTTGACTGGGAAAAATTCTCCAATCGACATTATGATCAGGTCCATTTTATTGCCAAGGGGTCTTGTAACACTGGAGAATGATATATGCACGATTGCCCAACGTTTGAGTGGTTTGCAATGCCGATAGGACGGTGAGTTGGTTAAAATGGGCTAATAGATTGGTGTTTATCCCAAACTTTCATCCAGATAGGAGACCTATATAGGGTATTAAGGAAGTCTTCTTGAGGTTGTATGCCATGCTTTTAGTCACGTGGACGTGGAATGATTAAGATGCGGGCATTTGAAGATGGTTCAATGGTGACCAGCTATGTTTTGAGTTGGCAGAGTAGACATTGTAGGGCAGTCGTCATATTAGCCATCGTACCATAGCTGTCAATTCAGGAGTTTAAAAGCTGGTCAATTGGAGGAAGTTGCATTCCACCTTAAAAGCATGACATATTAATCAACTCCAATTCTTGGCATATTAACTAGGTTCTCCAGCCTCTGGGAGTACGGTTAAGTAGTATTTCTTTACCCATTCCTTGATTGCAACTCAACATTTGTTGTTGTGATCTCCTATGTCTTGTTCAGTCATGGAACAATTAGATGCACGGATGGAATGTTCCTTCACTAAATTGGTGATTGAATTCACTATGCGGGTGCCCTGCGCTGCGGCTTAGCCTCTTTTTAGGAATTCTGGGTCGTACCCGATTTTTTTTTTGAAATTTCGTATCGATACGAATTGGACACAGATGGATCGATACGAACAGCGTGTGAGTATCGATACGAATTGGAGCAGTTGCGATCGATTCGAACAGAGCGATGCGAAGCAGATCGAGTCGAAATGATCGATTCGAACAGAGCGATGCGAAGCAGATCGAGTCGAAATGATCGATTCGAACAGAGCGATGCGAAGCAGATCGAGTCGAAATGATCGATACGAACAGAGCGATGCGAAGCAGATCGATACGAACAGAGTGATGCGAAGCAGATCGATACGAACATAGCACTCTTGATCGATACGAACTTTGACATATTTTCTGGATACGAAAACATGGATACGAAAAACACCATACTTTCATGGATACGAAAATATGGATACGAAATGATTGATGAATGCAGTTCCTCTTAGATCTGGAGCAATCTGAATAGAATAGATGGAACCACTTGACGACAGATCTGGATTTCCTCCTTAGATTTTTGCAATCCAACTACGGTAGTAGATCCACAGAGCAGGAGAAAAGCAAGGTTGTTCTCAGTGAAAGCACCAAAGTGTTTGTACCAAAATTGGGCACAACACTCTTCGGAAGTTTTTGAAAAGATAATAATGAAGAAAATAAATTGAAAATGAAGATTATCTAACAAAAACTCTAATAAACATAATTGTAAATACGCAGACAAGCAATTTAGAGTGGTTCGGCGTATTGCCTACGTCCACTATGAAGTTTTGATGATTTTATTGATTCTCTTTCAATGATTACAAGTGATTACAGCGAACAACAACGAATTACAGTTTGGAATTCGAATTCAACAGTAAGAATAAGATGCAAATCTCAATCCGGCAGAGTCTGGGCGCTTGAGAATCAAAAGATCCCTCTTCTGTTGGCTCTGGGGCTCTATTTATCGGCGTAGGAGGCTGATATTTTGTCTAAATTTCAGGAGACTACTTCTGGCACGTGAGGGATCCCACGCGCCTGGCCTCAGGAGAGTTGGGCCCACGTCGGGATCGATTCGAAATCCATTTGAATCGATCAAAAAATCATCCAATCGAGCTGAAATTTGGTGTGGACATTCTTTAACATGTATGTAAGCTTCTGTGAAAATTTCATAGCATTTGGACTTATGGATCTCGAGATATGGTCGATTCGAAATGATGATCTTCGTCAGGCTGCTTCGTTCGAATCGATTCATTCGAATCGATTGCTTCGAATCGATGATGTCACGCGCTTTCGTGATGACGTGGAGCATAACATGTGCATCGATCCGCTTTCTTCGCCCATTTGATCGAGTCATCCCGAAGACTTCGCCGCCTTGACTCGATGGATTCGGAGGTATCAATAACACCTAGATTCGAGTGTGGTTTCGTTACGTGCTTTAGTGGATCGATACGAAATGACTGTACTTGATGGATTCGAAGGACTTTAACTTGATGGATACGAACCATGTAGGCGTGAGGCTAACTCCTTTCTGATGCGAATGTAATGGATACGAAGTCTAGCTACAGTTATGGATTCGAAGTAGGAGAAACTTGATGGATTCGACCATACCTTCTGTCGATGGATACAAAGAGGTCAATATTGATCGATACGAAATCAGGCCATTTGATGGATACGAAATTGTGATTTTTCCCTTCAACTTGCATCGATCATAACTTGAGCATACGAACTCGGATTGACTTGAAACTTGGAACGTTGGCTCTCTTTGCTTTTCTAGTCATGTCTTATCAATTATAGCTCAATCTGGTCTCGGACAAAATTCATCGATATCCAGGGTGAGTCTGCGTATACCCGATCTTCAAGACGATCTGTCATTGGTTTCTAGTCAAGTTCTTGGTCTCACGGCCTTGCCAAAAGACGGGATAACAGACGTACCTTTAAAACTCAAAAACAACGAATGAGAAGCTCTAAAACAAGGCAATATCAATTCCTCTTCAATACACCTCTAGAATCTTCAATCTATTATCAAAGATGTAGTTTTTCCTAAGTTAGGTTATAGGAATTTCTAAAAATTGAAGAGAGATTGAGATGGAGAAGATGAAGAGGATGTTTACCTAAGCTTCTCTTTTATTTTAGAGCAAGAAATTGAATTTCCTAGTAAATTAGGGCTTAGGAATTTTAATTTCCTCTTCTTTCTCCCATTTTTCTTTAGCTTGAGAGTGTTAGGAAATGTTATGAATGAATGAAGAGGAGTGGAGTGGGAGTTGTTATTGTAGAGGAGTTGGGTTCTTGTTAGGTTAGTGGGCTGAAACCCAAACCCAAAGCCCCAAATGAAAATATCAAAATTCTAATCAACTACAAACATATCGATGTTTATACTCAAAAATGTCGTAAATACCATTTTGGACTCAATGGAAGTGGTCTCGAGTCCGGATTCGATCGTTTACAAAAAGTCACGTTTTGGACTTTTAAATTCAACTAACGATGCTATATTTAAATAAATCATTTAAATATATTATCGTAAAAATATGCAGGTTGTTACATTTTAAGTCGGTTTTCTTTTATAAGTAAATCGATTTTAAATCAAGGGATCTTTTGTCCATGACATTTAGAACCAAACGATGTGAATGAGTTATACTAAGTTAAGTTGAATTGAATTATGTGGACATCTATTTAGCAGAATAAAACACCGTTCTGTTAAATTGTAAGTTGTTTGATTGTTTTGACATATGTTTAACAGAATAAATTCTCATTCTGGTAGAAGTAGTGAATTGTTTGGACATCCATTTAACCTGACAAATCACCATCCTGCTATTATGTTATTTGGATATGTATATGCCCGTGTTTATTTTGACATTCATTCCTTGTTTGGATAAGAATTGAATTTACATACACATGTGACATATGTAAATAATTGTTAAGTGAATTGAAATTAAATGGTAACTAAATTGATACCATTGGGATCGCTAAGCCTCGTTTTGAATTATCTTAAAGTTATGGTTTTGAATTAACTTTAATTCTTCAATCAAATTTAGTTATTTATCAACGTTAATGCATATATTTAATAAAAAGTGTATAAAATGTTTTGAATTTTGAAAATGTGACGATTAGTCATCATAAAACTATTATGGTAATGATTAATTTTTTTTTATAACTATCAACAACGGATGTAGTTATGATTGGAGGTAATAATGATGACCAAAGCAATCGTAACATCTCCACAGTAATGGTTATCAAGGTTGAGCGTAATCATGTCATTTTATCAATTCCAATTTATGGCAGTTGGAACAAGATGATAACATGTATATGTACATGTTGGTAACATCTACTTTGTTTTATTTTTATTTTTATACATTTAAGATCCAAAGAACTAAACTATGGTTGAATACGCTACAGAATTTATGATTATTACGGGACATCAAAATATAACAAGATAACTTTTTGTAAAAATATCGCTTAGCTCTAGATCATCTAAGAAAGTATAGAAGTAGTCATTCCTAGATTAAGATCTTGATTATGTTCATTGAAATAAAATACCTCGAGAAAAGTACTTGCAATCTACTATGATTAAAAACAAGCAAATATCCTTTTATTTTATTTTAAATATAAGCATATGCCTTTGAAGTCACGTGGTACACATCATAACTCAATGTATTCATGTTAAGATTTTGAGATTACTTGAGGAAAGATTATGAATATGAAGAGAAAAGATTTATTGAATTTCTTGTATGTATTACAAGATGCTTACAGTAATTTTAATAATACTGATTTGCTTTTAAACTGAATACATTTTACAAAGAGAATACAAGCCTATTTATACAGAAAGAAATAAAATAGGCCTGGCCCAAGTGTTGGTGATCCGAGACAATAAGAGGCAATGAATGTTCACCGTTCGATGTCTCATAATCGAACGGTGATGAGATGCTCTTGATAAGGTTATAGCAGAAGACTCGGTTGTGCTTTTGTGCTTTACCTCCTGATAGCCATTGATTCATTTCGTAATACCCCCTCTCAAACCCTATCCCTAACATTTAGGGTTAGGGTTAGAATTTTCTTTGCCGATTTTTCTGATCTGAGATGAGTTTGGAGGCTTCTCCTTAGCTCGTACTTAAGAGATCTCTTTACTTGTGATATGATGCAGCTGTATTATGCTAGATCTGTCAAGATGTTGAGAGTTGGAGAGAAGTTGCTGTCTTTCTGGTTTATTGCGAGTTTCTTCAACTTTAGCTTGCTTGGATTCAAGGTCTTTCTCATCTTTAACCTTCAGATCTGAGCGAAATCTAGTGAAGTTAGTTGCTGATAGAGCTTTAGTTAAAACATCAGCTCTTTGGTAAGTTCCAGGTATGTGATTGACTTGTAATTCTCCTCTTTGCACAAGTTCACGAACAAAATAGAGATCTATCTCTATATGCTTCGTTCTGGCATGTTGAACTGGATCTTCAGAAATATAAACTGCACTTCTATTGTCACACCATAGAGTAGGTTTAGTGGTAGCATTGTATTGTAGTTCAGATAGAAGAGATTGAATCCATTTAATTTCAGCTGAAGCATTGGCAATGCTTCGGTACTCAGCTTCGGTGCTCGACCTTGATACAGTATGTTGTTTTTTTGATGACCATGAGACTAAGTTATCCCCAATATAAATGCAGAAACCAGATGTAGACCTTCTGTCATCTGGGTCAGATGCCCAATCTGCATCAGCAAAGCCAGTAACGTTGAGATTTGAGCTAGCCTTGAAATTTAAGCCATAGTTGATAGTTCCCTTGAGATATCTTAAAATTCTTTTAACAGCTTTCCAATGCTCACTCAGAGGATTCTGCATAAATTGTGAAACTTTGTTAACACTAAATGAAATATCAGGTCATGTTATAGTTGCATATTGTAATGCACCTATAACACTTCTATATTGTTTAGAATTAACTATGGCTTCTCCCCTGTATTTTGATAAGTGTTGGTTGCAGATCATTGGGGTTGGTTGAGGATTAGCACCATCCATTTTTGTTTTCATTAATAGCTCAGAGATGTACTTCCTTTGACATAGGAAAACTTCAGTGTCTGATTTCCTTATCAGCTCAATACCTAAAAAATATGTTAAGTTACCCAAGTTTTTGATAGAAAATTCCTGGTTCAAATAATTAGTTAAATGTTCTATGTCTGCAGTGTTATTTCCAGTGATAATTAAATCATCAACATACACAAGTATATATATTGTTGATGATTCATTTATCTTAGTAAACATTGAATTATCTGATTTGGTAGATTTATAGCCCAGTGTAATTAAGGCTGTTTTTAATCTATCAAACCAGACTCATGGAGCTTGTTTGAGCCCATATATAGCCTTTTTCAACTTGCAGACATAGTTTGGGTTTTTGCAATACCCTTGTGGTTGTTGCATGAATATTTCCTCTTTTAAAATGCCATTAAGAAAGGCATTATTGACATCTAAATGCTTAATGCTCCAATTTTTCTTTAGAGCAATGGAAAGAATAATCCTAATGGTAGTTGGCTTTACAACAGGAGAGAAGGTTTGATTGAAATCAAAGCCATACTCCTGTGTAAAGCCTTTGGCAACAAGCCTAGCTTTGTATTTGTTTATGCTACCATCAGGATTTTTCTTTAGTCTAAATGTCCACTTGCAGCCAACTATATTTTTGTTGGTTGGTGCTTGGGTTAAGTCCCAAGTTTCATTTTTGATGAGAGCTTTGTATTCCTCATCCATAGCTTCTTTCCAATGCTTGTTTTTGATGGCTTCATCATAAGTTGCAGGCTCACTTTCACTGAATTGAGCAGTAAAAACTTTTGGTTTGAAAATTCCCCTTTTTGATCTTGTGATCATGGGATGTCCAGACTGAACTGGCTCTATATCTGGAGGTGAAGCATCCTGTTGATTTGAATTTGATGTACTTGATATTATATTTGTTGAGTCATTAGTTTTATTGCTTCCATCATACTGAATTTGGCTTGATGATTGATCAGGTGAGGTGCTGGCATGGCTGGGAGGTTCAGATTCCTCATTTCTTCTTAAAATAGGAGATGATGTGTCTTGAGCATCAGCAGCCCCCTCATTATCCATATATTGCCAGGTGTCAAGAACAGTTGATAATTCAGGTATGGATGTCCTTGGATTGTACACCTTGCTTGTAGTACTAATGTTTTGAGATTTGAATGGAAAGATATTTTCATTAAAAACAACATCCCTGCTTATATATATCCTACCTGTTTCATCAAGACACTTATATCCTTTCTGATTAGTACTATAACCAAGAAATGTACATGCCCTAGACCTGAAGTTTAACTTATTTTTATTGTAAGGTCTAAGGCATGGATAACATAGGCACCCAAACACCTTCAAGGCGTGATAATATGGCTTAACACCATATAATTTTTCAAGTGGTGTTATTTTATTGAGAACTTTAGTTGGCTGTCTATTAATCAAATACACAGCTGTACTAAAGGCTTCTGGCCAGAATTTTAGAGGAAGATTAGAATTGGCAAGAAGTGTTAAGCCAGTTTCAACAATGTGCTTATGTTTTCTTTCAACAATACCATTTTGCTGTGATGTATGTGGACATGATAATCTATGCACTATACCCTTTTTATTGAAGAATAATTTCAGAGTTTTAAATTCACTTCCACCATCAGACTGAACAGTTTTAACAGATTTGTTAGTTTGTTTTTCAATCATGATGATGAAATTGATAAGTGCATTGTGAGTGTCAGATTTTGTTTTCAAAAAATAGATCCATGTATATCTAGTACATGCATCAACAATTGATAAATAGTATTTGAAACCAAAATCTGAAAAGATTGGTGATGGTCCCCATAAATCAATGGTAATTAATTCTAATGGTTCACTATAAACAGTAGATGAGTTAGAAAAGGGTAATCTATGACTCTTACCTTGTTGACAATAATCACAAACATATGGTATAGAAACTTGATTAAAATCTATATTATTTTCATTCAGAATTTGTTTAACAATTTTGACACTAGGGTGTCCAAGCTTACAATGCCAAAGATCAAACAAATTTGAATTATTGTCCATATTTTGAACTTCAGTCATATTGCAACATTTGTCTTGCTGTAAAGCCTTGCTACAACTAACATTGTTTAACTTGTATAGCCCCTTTGTCACATCACCCTGTAAAATGATATTTCTAGTTAGTATGTCTTTAACAAGACAATACTTTGGGTAAAATTCAAAAAAGACATTATTGTCTTTAGCAAATTGGGATACACTTATTAAATTCTTCTTAATTCTAGGGGCTCTTAATATATTATGCAAGTATAGTTGTTTGTTGCTATCTAGGCAGGCATTTCCAGTATGAGTAATTTGAATACACTTACCATCACCCATAGAGATAGACTGATTACCTTTAAACTCTTTATTGCCAAGATTCAGATTTTCAAGACTGCTTGTAATGTGATTTGTTGCCCCAGTATCTGGATACCAATCATTATCTTGACTGTTGAATTTGTCATTCTCAGCAGTACTTTTGTTTTCAGTTTGCACCTGTGCCATATTAGTTGTTGGTCCAGTCTTTTGATTCTGTGCTTGCCCATAATTTGAATTGAACCTGAAATAACATTTTAAAGCAGTATGACCAATTTTCTCACATATTTGGCATTTAGGTCTATTGCTGTTGTTACTCCATCTGCCTCTTCCTCTTCCTCTTGCAGAGCTACCACCTCTCTGAACAGATTGTTCTCTGTTTTGATTTTTCCCTTTATAACCAGTGGCAAGGTTGGCTGAATAATCAGGTTCTTGAACCTTTTTATTGCTAATTCTGGCTTCATGGGCTAATAGAATTGAATGAACTTCATTAATTGGTGGTGTTGTTTTCTGTGAGGATATGACTGCAATGATAGACTCATATTCTTCAGATAGACCATTTAGTAAAATTAAGACTTGCTCAGTTTCTTGAACAGGATTTCCTGTTGCAGCAAGCCTGTCACTTATGTTCTTGACTTTAGCAAGATACTCTCTCATAGACATGTTATCCATTCTAATATTATGCAATTGTCTTTTGAAGTATAGCACTTTTGCTGATGACTGGTTGTTGAAATTCTTTTCGATGGTTGTCCAGATATCATTAGCAGATTTGCATCCTATTACTTGTGGTAATAAGTTTGCACTAATAGATGAGAGAAGCCAAGAGCTAATGAGTCTATCTTGTCTATTATGCTTAACATATTCTTGATTGATGACAGTATTCTTATCTTTATCAGTGACATACTTTGGTGGAGTGGGCAGTGTACCTTCAATAAAGCCTTCTAAGCCATAGCCTTCTATGGCTGTTTCCACTTGAAGATTCCAAAGAAGATAGTTGTCTTCTTCAAGATGAATGTTGACAAGCTGGGTTTGTGGGCTGATGACAGATTTCATAAGACCTTGCACAGATGTTGAGACATTAACATTGGTGTCATCATTGACTGATGTAGCAGATGTAGAATCTTCTGCCATTGCTGATCAATTCAAGGAGATAGAGGGAAAGGATAAATGAAAGAGCAGTAAGGAGATCAAGAAAATGAACAGAAAGTCAAGATGAATCAAAAACAGGTATGATTTGGCCTGAAATTTATGATGATGCTTTGGTTGGTTTCGAACAGATATTGAATTGCTGAATTGATTTCAGGCTGATACTTATCTGAGATTTGAATCTTTCTTGGTTTCTTGATTTGATTTTTTTTGATTTCTTGATTACTGCTTTAATAGATTTGATCATGCACGGTGCTGATGCAGCCACTTTTCAATAGAAATCTGGCGAGGCATAGTACTGTGATGATAGAATCTGATCTCCAGATGAAGAGATGAAATCTGATGGAGAAAATACTCAAATGATGAAATCTTTTCTGATGAGTATACTTAACTTTGATTGAGATGTGCTGTTAAGCAAGAATGCTCTGATACCATGTTAAGATTTTGAGATTACTTGAGGAAAGATTATGAATATGAAGAGAAAAGATTTATTGAATTTCTTGTATGTATTACAAGATGCTTACAGTAATTTTAATAATACTGATTTGCTTTTAAACTGAATACATTTTACAAAGAGAATACAAGCCTATTTATACAGAAAGAAATAAAATAGGCCTGGCCCAAGTGTTGGTGATCCGAGACAATAAGAGGCAATGAATGTTCACCGTTCGATGTCTCATAATCGAACGGTGATGAGATGCTCTTGATAAGGTTATAGCAGAAGACTCGGTTGTGCTTTTGTGCTTTACCTCCTGATAGCCATTGATTCATTTCGTAATAATTCATACCAGTCTTAGATCTTCATGCACTTATGTACATGTGCAAAGTTTAATTACCTGCAACCGGTAATGTTAGCCAATGATATTCTAATCTTGTTCCACTCGCTGATTTTACAGAATAAATTGAGACAATGGGACTGTGTAGAAGCCCAAGCCTAGTTACAGGAGATACCTTGGACAACTCCAGCCATGCTTTTATTGTTCGATATTCATAAGTATATCCATCATCAGCGGCATAACGATCATCCATAATTTCCCGTAATATTGTAGAAAAATTGTATCATATCTGACAATAATTAGATTATTGAACAAATGTATATTGTTGACTTTGATTTTATTGTATCATATCCTATTTTTGTACTATCAAAGCTCTCATATTGTACTTTTGTATCATATTATACTCTTTTGTATCAACGACGACAACGATCTTAGAGCATTCCAACAAGAAGCAACCAACCCACCCTATAAAACCAACAAAACAAAACCCGCTTAATGCAACATAACCGTTAATACAATAGTTCGGTCTAATTCCAACAATAAAAGAAATATACCAACATACTCGATATTTATAAAGTCAGATAAGCTTGGCATCATGCAGATCCTGAATCTTTGTCCTTGGGTTGCATTGTTTTGGAGAAAATCTAGCCGTATGTTTAATCGGCTTTTAGAAAGCGGTTAAATTGTGATGTCTTCCCCAGTTAGAACCTTTGTTGACTTTCCTTCATTTGCAGCATCTCATTTTTAACCTATATTTCACAAACAAATCTGAAAATCAACAACAAAATTTCATCATTTTGTTTGATAAAATGAAAAGAGGAATGAATTTTGTTTGAGGCGGCGGTGGTAGAGGAGGTTGGGATGTTAGCGGTGATGGATAGAGGCTGCGGTGATGGTGGTCGCAGTGAATGGTGTAAGCTTAAGTTTTGTAAGACGACGGAGAGTACATGATGGAACCAGCATGTCCCGGTCGAAAAGGATGGACCATAGATAAAGAGCTTGAAGACTTTCTTATCCCGCACATTGATCAGAATTTACCATAGATAAAGAGCTTGAAGACTTTCGTATTATTCCAAACAACATACAATATTTCAACACACTCATTGAGTGCATCTTAAGCTTTTTTTTACTACAAAATAGTAAATTTTATTTTAAAAAAAATTATATTGCAGAAGTTTGCCAAATAAAAGTTTCTCCCAAACTGTAATAGTTATTTAATTTATGAAATCATTAGGATTTGGTGCATAATTGGCGTACCAAATGTTAAACCAGATTTAGGATGGTTGCTCTCGTGGTTCTATCGCATCTATATTTTGCTTGTATAAAGAATAGTTGGATCTCGTGGTTCTGTCGCATCTATATTTTTCTTGTATAAAGAATAGAAGAGGTTGATGAGAAAAATGGGATTAAGGAATTTCTAAAAGCTATATGATTCTATAACGTTTTGGGTACGTTGTTAATTATGTAATTTACATTTGATTACACTTACATGAATCGTACAGTTATTCCAAATTTGTTGAATTTTTTAAGTTACCATCTCAGATATCAAAACTTTGTTGAATTCAAATGCTCAGTCGCTAATATAGTTAAAAGTGTGTCATTGGAGAAATTATGTAATTTATTACATAACATAACTCTTGTAAAAGATCTTGCTCAAAATAAAGTATGCTTTTGATTTTATTTTCTTTTATACGTGTTATTATATAGAAATAAAAATAATGATATTAATACATCAAAAATACATAAGTAGACAATCCTTAGAATAAAATATTTTATCGATTGCAGTTACGAATGAATTCGTAATCATGAGTTTTGCATCAATATTTAAAAACTTCTTAAATGTTCATAGTCAAGATGTATCGAGAACATGATATCAATACAGCTGTTGAGACTAGTATACATAACCCTCTTCATACGATGGACGGTTAATTACTCATGATCGTTGGAGACACCAAAGAATTATATGTACTTGTGTTTGTTTAAAACAATCATAGAACATCTCAACGATAGTCTTCTATAGGTTAATATATATATATAACTAACTCAAATTAAAAGATCTCGTTGTAATGATGTGCAATGGTCTTCAAACTTGATAGTTTTGATTTTAAGTAGCTAGATTGTACTTTGATTATGATCAAACACATGACATAACGATTACGTTACGGCCATAGTTGGGTACATACTGAACTAATTAAAGTGAAGAACTACTCAAGAGAACATTCTTTTTTTCGTTGTAGAAGGTTAGTATCACCGTAATTGATAGTCACTTAAACTCAAAATCTCGAGCCAGAGTAAATTTATTAATTAATAAATGTTATCGGATTGAACTAAGTATTTTAAAGTAGTCGAACCAATTAACTTTGGATATTAATAGAGTTTTTGACCTTAAATCAAACTTAGATATATGAATGACATGGTGATGAAAAGAAAACGTATACAAATATTATTATAAGGTGTAGCTTATTAGACATTGAATTTCACCTAAGTAAACTATAAGCAACCGAACTTGTGCTCGATATTGTACTTAATAAAGTCCATACAAGTTTCAGTATTTAAATTGTTTAAATAATGACTGAGGATCGAATTCACATCAGAGAGTTAACACAATGTGTTGTTACCTAATTTCCAGTTTGCCCAATTTTAAATTAATTTACAAATGTTATACATTAATTGTATTGTATTTTATGGCATTTTAACTATTTATTTGAAGCTTTAAAATTAAGTAAAATAGTGTATAATTGTTAAAATAATTAATTTATGTGATAAACTGATTAGGCCCAAAGTACATTAAGCCCTACAAGGTTATAGGCTTATAGCTGGCCATGCATAGGAAGGGAGGGGGCTAGAGGACTGGTATTTGGCTCTAGATATTTGATGTTTGGTTTACTATAAATAGTCTCATCCTATATGTTTTCTAAAAACAAACAAACCCTAGCCTCCATTGATAGAAAACTCGCGACTTCTCGCAAACATGGTTGCAACCCGTAGTCGAGGACACAGAACTTAGAGTTCAGAGAAGGAAACCACCAGTAACCAAAGTGTCAGTAATCGGCGGGATCAAGAAAAGGGTAAAACTCCAGTTTAAATTAATTTCATAAATACGTATATATGCATGTAACCCTTATTTTACATTCAACCAAAAATTTATAATTTTTTTCCAAAAATAATTTTAATATTTTAATAATTGAAATAACATATATTTAATTATGTAAAATGTATGTGTGTATATGCAGATATGTTTATCCGAATTTAAAAAGAAAAATATTTTTTTATACGGATCTGGTGGGGGAGGTGTGTATGGATCATGTCCGTTTGGTTGTGTAAAATGGGTAAATTTAAAAAAATTTAATGAAAAGATCTTTATTAGGCTTACATAAATAATTATATTTTACATTAGATCATAATTAACGTTATTTTAATTTTTTTCAGTTGAAATGATTGTATACATAGATAAACATCATATATTCATCTATGTATACTGCATAAAATAAAATGTCAAACCTATAATATTTATAATAATACATATGTAAAATACACGTACACAAATATATACATATGGTATACTAATAAAACATGCATATTGGTATCATACATACATATATGTAAATATATGCATGCATACATGCACATAACTTTATATGCACATCTATAATTCATATGTATACTCTATACATACATACATATACATATACATATATATATATATACATACATACATATACATACACATACATACATACATATATATTCTCGGCCGTATATAATTAAAATAATCCATGAATGATTTGCATATAATTCATAACTATATTTAAATCAAATTTCAAATTAGATACCAAATATAACCTTTGAATTTCCAAATGTAATATCTATTTATAAAATATCTAGTATACATATAGATTTATTTATTACCAAAATTTTTAGCTATTAACTTTTATAACTAAAATTCGAAATCGATTATTTTATTTTATTCTTAGTAAGTCATTGTTTAAAACATACTTATCAATTATGACCTTTCCAAACTTTATTCAATTTCAAAATTTTAATGATTAAATTAAAAAATGTATTAACACTAATAGAAAATAAGCAATATACATATGAAGTGTTATCGACGACATACCAACGACATAAGACGGTTTCGTCGGTATGTAGTAAAAAAAAGTCGTCAGTAAGTCGTTGAATTTCGATGACACGCCGGAAACTATTCGGGAAAACCATAATACCTTTCCCATGTCATAATAGCCGTCGGTATGTTGTCGAATATTTCAGTGACTTACCGACGACTATTTTCCACTAGCATACACTTAGACCCGGATTACTTTCCCATTTCATTTACCTCTATATCAAAAATCGAGCATTAAATTCCCATCGCCTTGCTCCGCCTCCAGACCCGAACCCGCCTCCCCATCATAATGCTCGCCCCCTCTCCATTGACGCACCTAATCTCCATCTCCAGACCCGATAACGACGTGATTCTCAGCTCCCTCCAGAATTTGCCTCCCCATCGTCGTTCTTCGCCGCATCCAGACCCGAACCCGCCTCTCCAACGCTGCTCCAAAGCCCTATCTCTGATGTCTTCTATTCCAAAGGCCCCCTCCGTCAATGTTGTTCCAAGCTCCTAAGTGTTTATCGAAGTGTTTTAAGCACCCAAGCCTCTTTCGGCCTCCAAAGCTTCGAAGGTATGGTTCTTTCATATTCGCAATATCCATTTATGATCATATAATTTTAGTTCGTTTATGATAAATTATTGATTTATAAATTACTTATATATTTCTGTGTGTGTAATGAGAGTTAGGATAGCCAGCCGGTTAAGTCATGATCTACTCTTGTCATTATAATTTACTTAATTGTAAAATTCAAGATATAATATGTACGATAATATAATAAGAATTAATGATGAATAAATAGTAGTATATAATTTTATTAAAAGAAAATAATATCGTATGATATTAATAATAAAATTAGTGATTAATAAATAGTAGTATATGATATTAGTAATGAAAATTTCATTGTATGGTATTAAGAATAAAATAAAAATTAACTGTATATGATATTAATAATAAAAATTAGTAAAAGAAAACAATATTGTATTGCATTAATATTATAAAATAAAACTTAATGGTGTTTGATATTATTTTTTTGCTTATTTTCACAGAGTATAGAATGAATTATTTGAAAGCTCGAAGTTGGGTGTATAGGAGGTTCAAAAAAAAGTACCATTGCAATTTAGTCAAGGTGTGGAAGCATTCTTAAGGTTGCTTCTAATATGATACTATAGCTTTACATTTGCATACAATAGGTTTTATGCCAGCACATGTGGAAATTTAATGGTGAAGTCGAGACAAGACGTGAATCGACAGTAATAGTTGAAGATTAACCCTAAAACACGTATGTTGATTTTGAAGAACCTAATACAGAAGATAGAATGACAGAAATGGTTCATGATGCCGCTGGTCCAAGTATGTAGACTAATGACCCTGAAATAGAAGTGGAACTTGACACAAAATAAAAAAATTTGAGTTGTTAGAAGCTTCAAAAAGACCATGGTATAATAGATCTAAAATGATGTATTTGTCAACGACATCTAGGTTAATCGCTATAAAATTCACATACAACGTGTCGGAAAATCTAATGAACTCGATTCTTAGTCTTTGTAAGTAAATGCTTCCACTAGATAATGCCTTGGCAAAGAATTGGTATTCGCTAAAAAAAAGTATCTGCCTTTGGTCTGCCGTATGAAAAGATTGACACGTTCCAAATGGATGCATGATATATTGGAAGGAAGATAGAAACCTTACAAGTTGTAAATTCTGCAATAACCAAGGATATAAATTGACAAAGAGCAGTGGAAAAGACATGTTTTTTACTCATATGTATTACTTTCCCCTAACAAATAGATTACAAAAATTGTATATATCTTCTGCTACTGCAAAACACATGCGATGACATAGTGAACGACAACGAGCTGAAGATGTTTCATGTCATCCATCAGATGGCAATGCTTGGAAGCATTTCTATAACATATATCCTGATTCTACTAAAGAATCTCATGTTGTAAGACTTGGTTTGTGTATCGTTTGCTTAATTTGGTAATAAACCTTACTCAACGTGGTCGGTTATTCTAACACCTTACAATTTGTCATCGTGGATGTGCATGAAGAACCCGTACATGTTTTTAACTATAATAATCTCAAGGTCGAGAAATTCTAAAAACAGGATAGACGTATATTTGCAGCTTTTAGTGGATGAACTGAAAAAACTATGGACAGAGGGTGTTAGAATCAGGATTACAGTCAGTAAATTTGTCAAAAAAATATTTTCATAATATTTGTATCATTATTGTGGACGATAAGCGATCTACCTGCTTATGGGATGCATTCTGAATGGAGTATCGGTAAATTTGCTTGTCCTGTTTGCATGAATTTAACATAATCTTTCCAATTCAAATTTGGTGGCAAACAATGTTGGTGGGATCGCCATCGTCGATTTTTGCATCAAAATGATCGTTTTAGATTTATAAGAAAATTTTCAAAGAAAATATCGTTATTACCTTAGAGCCACATAGCATCCTGAGTAGTAAAAATGTGTACATGCTCATAAAAATGTGTACCGAAGCTTACTCCGAGGGCCGGTACAATACGGTTGGATGTATCAATTCGAAAGGTATGTATAATACCAAAAATATTGTATAAATTTAATTTTTTTTTAAATCATTGTAATATGGTATGTTTTCATATTGTAAATCTTCGTATATAGGTATTTGGGTCACCTAAAAAGAAGGTGAAACTAAAAGCACGCGTTGAACGTTCTATTTTTCAAACATACATTGTAGAAGAAGCATCTGCATTTTTTAGTTACTATTTCGCAGACCACATTAAGTTAAATTTTAATAGTGGTCATAATGAGGATGAGATGGTTCATTCATCCGATATTTCTCTATCAATTTTCCAAAGACGGGGACGTCCATCTGGTAAATGCAATAATGGAGGTTTCGAATTAATTAAGGATTTCAATTTGCCCAAACCAACGGTGCTCCTCCTCAATTGCGAAGAGTTATCAGATCCAATTTGGTATGTAATGCAATATTTTCTTCATGTTATATATTTTTCTTTGTCCTTATTAATTGTTCAACAGTTAATTCGAAGAAGCAATTCCATCTGTTGCCTCTAGTAAAGGATTTGAGGACAGATTCAAGAAATATGTAAGTATGACTCAATATATATCTTTTTTGTCCTAATAAATTCTTAGGTATAACTTAAAAATAAGAAATATAGGTTGGTGATAATGAAGTTAGAGATGTTTGTTATCGAACACTCACATTTGGATGAATGATTAGATACAGGAACCGTCCAATTTTGTACATAAACAGTTTCAAATTTCACACAGTTGAGTTTGGAGAAAATAAAGTAATGTACAACAGTGGGGTCTATATCACTAGCGACAACGAGAGGGATGATTTAGAAGATTATTATGGCGTTTTACAGGGCATAATCGAACTTACTCTATTACAATGGAGCTTAAAATATATTTCTTCAAATGCGAATTGTTTGATATTAGGAAGGATACAAGAATTTGACGTGCACACAAAGATTACCCACTAATTGAAGTAAATCACAAAAGACGATATCATGGTTACGATCTATTTGTGTTGGCGACACAAGTAACATAAGTCTATTATGCACTTTATCCTGCCATGAACAACAGCAAGGCAGATTGGTGAGCCATTGTCAAAACAAAATCAAGATGGTCATTTAACTTGGACACGGTCATAATTGACGATCAGTCATGCCAATATGATCCTAATCCAAATAAAATAATGCAAATCATAGAAGATGCAGACAATATAAGACCACTTAACAATGAAGTATTCGGTGGAGTTGAATTAGATAAAGATGTTGATGTAGATGAACAAGTTGATGACCAAGGAAATGAAGATGGTATCGAATTCGATGTTGAAGTCGAAGTTGAAGAAGATGACTTTGAAGATGAAGAGATAGTGTAAATAATGACATTGATGATGAAAATATCGACTCATAGTATGTACGTTTGATCGTAAAGATTTTAATATATTTTGGACAGTGTATGTATTTTGATGCTACCATGAATATAAATTTCAATTTAGTCAGTATGTATTTTTCCTTTTGAAATCTACTGATGTGAATGTACGACTATTCTTCATCATGAATTGTTTATTTTATTGTGCAATTGAAACTTTAACAGATATGAGTACTCACGCTGATAATAGGTGCAAAAAAAGGTGGTCGAAATCCATCACTCAGTGGCATACGACCCCCTCAGCATCTCCTTTCCTTAGGATATCTTTGGACCAGGAAGCGTCTCAGTCACCTATTGTAGGTGATGATCCTCAGTACATGTTATTATTATTCATCAGGTCCGATCATGAGGAGCATGATGATATAGATCCATTTACACATGCATCTGATACCAGTGCATCCGTAGGTCGAGTCCACATTATTCAATGTGCTAAAAGATGGTAAGTGAAATTGCATTTATATTTATTTTTAAATCTATAGATTATCATCTCAAATAACTTCACATTTATTATACAATTTATGTATGTGTAGTGTCGACTTCAACATCGGAATTACAAGTGATAGCATTCGCGATTTAATACTTGCCAAGGTGAATCAGTTGTAACGACCCGTATTTTTAACACTTTAAAAATACGAATTAAAATGAAAATTTTGGATAAAAATCCGAAGGAAATAAAATTTTGTGTTGTTAAATGTAAATTACAAGTTAAAATACAAAACTGAATTCTGAAATAACTTATTTGTAAATTAAATACGGATGTTAACTTGTAGTGAATGTAAATAATGGATTGAATTTGATTGTAAACCAAATTGGTTATGATTGTAAACAAAGAATAATTAAAATGGTAGATTTAATAATGGAAGTTTATGTTATTGAAACTAATATAAATAAATGTAACTTAATATTATAGTTGATTGAAAACAGATAATGACTGAAACTGTAATTCGATAAAGATGTTAACTTGTAATTGAACGTAAGTAAAGATTTAAATTTGAATGTAACAAGTAATTGAAATGAATTGAATTTGATTTTAAACAACGAAATAAATAAAATGTTACATTTAATATTGAATTTATAATATTGAAATCAACGTAAATGAATGTAATTTAATATTACTGTGAATTTAAATAAGATGATAACTGTAGAAAATGGAAGTAAATGAATTATAAACCATTGATAATAATGTATAAGTAAATGGTTGATTCAATAATGAAAGTGTAAATCGAAATAAAAGAATTCATTTGGAATTAAATAACTTGAATTTGAATTACAATATAATTGAAGGCTGAATCTAATATAATCTTTTATATTGGATTTATAATGGAAAACTGCATTGTAAAAGATTGTTAATTACTGTGAAATTTAAAAATAGGATTTGTGAACAATTGAAATTTGATTTAAAAGTTAATAATTTAAAATTGGGAATTTTATATTGGAATTTAACAGTCGAATAATTTATTTTTCGAATATTGGATTTAATTAGGCAATTAAATCGATAATTTAATAAGTTAAATTTCAGAAATAATTGAAAATCGAGTTGAATATGATTGAAAATGATTTGTAAAATTTTATCTTATCATATTGGAGTTATAAGAATGTTATAGACTTTTAAAATTAATTTTTGAGTTAATTTGCGAAAATTGAATATTTTAATATTTAATTATCGATTGTAAAATAGCTAATTTTTGAACAGTCTCAGAATTGAACGAAACAAGTTCCATTGGGTCCGTAATAGTTAGTTATTACCGGATTTCAATTTTCGTATCAATCGGAATTACGGTTTGACCGTGGCAGCTCGAAACGCATCGAGTTATTTTTAATTTATAAATCGTCGAGTTAAAAATAGTCATTTTTCAAAAAGTCTCGGATTTCGACGAAACCAGTTTCATCGGATCCGTAATGGGATATTATTGTAAGGTTTCAAATTTCATAATTTTTGGATTTACCGTTTGTCCGGTACGAATTAAAACGCATCAAAATCGGTTTAAATCGGTTTAATTTAAATCGATCGTTTATTGCCATAACTCGCACATACGGTCGAATTAGGTTCCGAAACCTATTCCATTGTGTCCGGAACGTGGGATAAACCCTAGAAACGCCGGTCACCGCGCGTAAATCGGAGTTCGGAAAATTTGGAGTGAATAGTGTTCGTTGAAATTTCTATAAAGGGACCCCTTAACTTCTTTATTTCACAAAAATCAAAACCCTAGGGTTATATTCAGAGCCGCCGCCTCCTACCTAATGCACGGCCAGAAACTTTCGACCTTTCTCCTCTAATCTCTTCAAATCCGTAAATCTATCCAACAAACTTCCAACATGAAACTTGTAGAGGGGAGTGAGATCTAGGTATTCAACGGCTATGATCGTGTTTGGGGCTTTGAATCAACGGCAAATCGACCTATAGGGTGCGGCTGTTGTGCACGTTTTCCCATGTCATATGGGGTCCGAGCTCCATGGCTTTGCAGCCGAGCATAGAGGAGGTGATGGCCTTCAGCGTGGTGGTGGAGTGATGCAGTTTCGAGCGACGAGGAGGGAGCGGCTTTAAACCCTAGTTTTGAAGATTGGGTTTCTTCGTGAGTTCGGCCTGGGAGTTTCACGAACGCGTGGGAAGAAGGTCATGTACGGCGGGATCTTGCAATTGGAAATGGACGGTCCAGATTAGCCTGTAGGGTTTTGAAATTTAAAATTAAAGTGTAAATTGATTTGTAAATGTTTAAAATGATGTTTCTCTTTCATACGAGGTCGGTTTCGGACGAAACTTTTTGCGTTGGGTTCGTATGGACGAGCTCTACGCGATGCAACTAGATTGGAATCATTTGAAGCTATAGAAAATTTTGAGTTAAATCGAACGCCGTTCGATTTGATTTAAAATCGTAAAATCAAGGTGAGTGTTTTATAACGCTCACAACGTACTGAATATCTTTATGCTAGTTGAATTGACATTATGAAGTGTTATGATTTTATTTGTCGTTGTTAGATATAAATTAATTGTCATATAGCTTGTTATCTGAATCAACCATTGAAAAATGAAATTGACAGTTAAATTGAAATTGAAATTGAGTTGCGATTAAATTACCTGACATTGATAACTATGAAACTGCCATGAATTGTATTGACTATTGGATGATGTATTGTGATGGATGTCATTGGTTGATGTTTGAATGTTTGGATGTTTATTTGCTTATATATATACTGTTATGCATACACATGACACTGTGATATAATTTAAGTGACATATGTTCATCCCTGAAATTAAATGAAATAAATAATCACTTGGCCATAGGATAGAAAATTATATACGGACACTGAATTTGGCTAAATTAATAATTTTTGAAAATGTCGTTGAAATTTATTTAAATGTTTTGATATAAAAGTTATAAATAAAAATCGATTTATAGAAATTGAATTCATCGAAAAATTGAGTTTGGAATGTTGAAATGAATTTTGGTTAAAGGAATTTTGTTAAATAATTAAGTTGAGACTTTGAAATTTGAAATTTGAATATGATTGAATGTCGAAAATTGATTTGTTTAAAGATTTAACTTTTATTCGAACTTTGAATATTTCTAAGAAAAGTTATATGAAATGATATTTCAGGATTGAAGTTAGAATTGAAACTTGGATTCAAAAATTTGTTATTAAAAGAAATTTGATTTAATGTTTAAATCGATATTTTGAAATTGGATTTGGAATTGAAATTGGGATTTAAATTAATTTGGAATTGAAATTTAAATTCATTTGGGATTGGGAATTAATTTGGAATTGGAAATTAATTTGAAATTGGAAATTTAAAGTGAACGGAATTTGGTTTATTGAATTCGAAATTTATATGGAATCAAAATTTATTCGAGTTGAAATCGGAATTGAATCAATTAAATCGAAATGGACATTGAAATTGATTTGGGTAGGAAATTGGGAAGTTGACCGGTTTGACTTTGGAATTTGTTTAAATGAATATTTTAGTATAATTGATTTAAAATCTATATTCTTTAAATATTGAAATTATTTTGATTTTCAAACTGTTTTACTATATAAACCATTTTTTATATTCAAATTATTTTCGATTAAACTATTTAAATATTTTCTATTAAACTATTTTAACTATTTTAATTATTTAAACTACTTTTAAATTACTTAAAACTATTTTCTAAAATTTTCAAGCTGGTCAATAAGGTGAATTGTTTATATTTAAATCTCGAATTTAAATACGAATTGGGTTAAATGAAGTTGCAACCTAAATTGAAATTCGAAATGATTTTGAAATTGAAATGAGATATTGAGGCGAAAAATGATTTTTGAAACGGAATCTTACATTTTGAATAGATATGATGATATTTGAAATGGATTTGATTTTTGAAGCGAATATGATATTTTGATATCAATTATGAATCGAGTTAAAATGTAAAAGAGCCATCGGTGTAATAATACGTAGTTATTAAAGAGACCGGGATCGGATATGGACATACTCTCTGTCGATACCGAAAACCACTTTAATAACTAGTATGCGTGGAGTGTTGATCCAAAATGAAGTGGATGGTTTGGTGAACGCGTTGACTGAAGAAAGAGAACGATATTGGATGACCCCTGACATGACTAAAACAGGAGCCGCGCCGGGCCATTGAGGTTCGCCACCTCTAGCGGACACACTTCTTCGATACCATATCTATTACATTTGTGATTCGATTTGGGTGCACCCCTTGATTTGGGAGTGTTGTTTCGCGGTGTTGGGGTAGCTGCTGGCTATGCTCAACATCAGTCCGGATCACGCAACTACTAGTATCCTAGTTGGTATCGCCTCATGTACCTTGTCATACTGATTATCCTATTCGCGACCACTACGTTATGGTTTGTACCTTGAGTATATGGATTGCCCTCTGGTGACTTCCGGTTTTGGGGAAACTACGGTCTTGTATATGCTCTTGGGAATATAAATGTGTTAAGCGGCGAATGGGCGTTGACTTAACACTATTTTGATACCTTTACTTTACTTTAGACATTATCTATATAGCGTATCTTATTGTATATATAGATAGTTTAACGGATCCTTGAGAGATGGAAAATCCCGTAACATCTCTTGAGTTATTGCACGCACGTTGACACTGGATAGGAGATGTCAAACCCCGTAAACATCTCTGACGCCGTTTACACTCATATTTATTACGATTGATTTAACTTTCATAAGGATATTTTAGTCCTGACTCGAGTGTTTTGTCTTTTCATTACGCTCGGGTCAGCCTGAGCATTTCAGTTTAGGTTGAAGATCATTTCCTTGGAGGACGGAGACGAAGATTTGGTATATTATCTACTACTATTATATTCATTCCATTCCACTGCATTGTTGTATGATATTTGCTGTGTATGTAACTATGATAAATGTTGTATAATAATAATCAAATGTATTCATTTCAAATGTATTCATTTAATTAATAGCTTCATGAACTGTTATTTTATTATCATACTTTAGCCTTCCGCTGTGAGATTCTGTGTTGTTTCATTTCCTTTATTTCTTTCCTTTTCTTTTCTTATTTACCCCAAATTAACAATCCTCCATTTTGAATGGTTTGAGTTGACGTGTGTGTTTGATCATCGACTTAAACTGTACAAAAAGGCGGGTCGTTACAGTTGGTATCAGAGCTTTGGTTTAGCGATAAACCTTGGCTCTAGTGGGGAATAACTCATTGAAATAGAGGTAAACTATATGAATGAGTTGAGTGTATATGAGAGAGCGTATTTGTAATTTTGATAAAAATGATTTTATATTGTGTTAATTTGTTCCGTTGAGTATTTATGAATTCTGGTTGGTACTTGGGACGCCAAGGCATCGATAGGAATTTCTAAACACTCGAATAGGACATATTGACATAATATTGTTTTGGATTATATTTTATATATAAAAGAATTATCTTGAAAATTATAAATTTTGATTTTATTGGTTGTTAGGAGATGATAATATTAGATTATAATCGTTTATTGTTGGTTAGTCAATATTTCTAACTATTGACTATTAGATGATTTTAAGAAATGAAACTTGTAGATATGATTGACAATGAATATAAATGGTAAATAAAATGAATTTAAATTAAGATGGAGAATTTAAATTCCGATGTTTTGAAAATTTATTAACAAAAATTTGAGATGTATAATATGAGTATTATATGATAGTATATTTGAGTTGAAATTGTTTTCAAAGGATTTCAGATGAAGTAAGTGTTATACTCCCCTTTTGACGCTAGAAAATGATTTCGGTGATGAGTGCACGCATCGTCGGCGTTTATTTTCAAGAGTCCGAGTGGGGAAGACCACTTAATAGCTTGTCTAAACCTTGTTTTGTTTCAAATTGAATTTTATTTTATATTCTCTATAGTATGACTTGATATATATTAATATAAGTATATATTATTTCAAACTTGATTTGAATTAAAACCGGAGTTGAAATTCTTAAGTTCTTTGATATTTAATAATTATAAACTATTGAGATAAACAAATACTTGAATCATTACAGAACTTCTAAATTGTGAAATGAGAAATGAACCTAAGAGCTAAGTGAAAATATCAATTGAAGTAGATATCCTTAGAATTAGGAAATTATGAACTTAAAATAAAATTGAAACTGTAAAACTCGCATAGTATTAAATTTCATTCTATAGCATAAATATAACTTACCAGAATATTTAAGAAGTTCAAAAATGTTATATGAATTGTTAATTGGATAATATACAAGTTTAGGTTTGAATAATGAAATATGCATTTAATTAATGGTTTGCAAATATAAATAAAATTGTTAGTAAATAATTGGAATTTAAATTAACATTTAAAGGTGATTCACAATTATGTTAATATAAAATGGAAATACTATATGTGAATGTAAATGTGAAATTAAATTATAGTGAAATTTAAGTAATGACTTAAGAATTAATTAATTGAAAATTCAACTTTGAATGAAAAGAGGTTGTATGTTGTTTAACTACATTCTATTTGCATAACTATAACTTACCAAATACTTAAAAAGTTAAAATGTTAATAAAGATAAGTAAATGAATAATATACAAGTGTGATTGCGAATAATAAAATGTGAAGATCTATTGATAGTTGTAAATATAAAGGAAATTTAAGTTGTAAAGTGAATTAAATTTAAAATTAATTAAATATAGAATTAGTAAATGGAAACTAATTAAATTTGAATAAAACTAAATGTCAATAAACTTGGAAGTGTATGAAATTAAAATTTTGACTTGGAAATGTATAATTGATTTATTATAGATTTGGATGGAGGTTAATGTTTGATATGCATTGGTTGTTAGATAGATGTTAATTGATTAAGTATGATTCATTTTGTTAATAAATTGAATAAATGGAATATAAATTTAAATAATTAAATTCAATTTGAAGTAAGGTGATGTTGAATATAATTGTAATCAATTTAATTTGAAGAAAATTGTCTTGAGTTAAATGTGGATGTAATAAAGTGAATAAACCGGAAAACAAATTTAATATAAACTTATTTCATAAAAATATAAAAGAAATTAACAACTTTGTGTTAATGCTTGATTTTCCGGAAACTTTAAATTGGATAGTTTGTATTTGTAATAACAAACAAATGTGGAAATCTAAAATTGTCCGGTATGTGCTGAAACTAAAAGTACCATAACTTTTAAATGAATAATCGGAATTTGATGATCTTGGACTTTTCGGAAAGCTTAGAATCTGTAGCACGACTTTTGTTTAGAGTATTTCAGAAAATTCATTGGTTTACTAGGTTAAAAATGTAAATGTCTATCGCTGTCCTGTGTAAGAATAAGCAAAACCAATAGCATTTGACCTTAGTATTTATGACATAACTTTTTAATGGTTTATCGGATTTTCATGATCTTGTACTTCCTGGAAAGCTTAGAGCCTAAGCTCCAACTTTTGTTTTATAAGCTTTTCTTATTTCTGTCATTTAGGAGGTCGAAAATCTGAAATTACATTTCAGGCCTGCGCTAAATTGCTCGGGGCTGAAGCGTATCATTTTAGTAAAATGACCGTAACTTTTGAACGGAAGGTCCGAATTCAATGATTTTGGACATTCCGGAAAGCCTGAAACGAATGCAACAACTTTTGTTTAGATTCCATCGTCAAATTTTATCGTTTAAGGGACCAAAAACCGAGATTCATTTGCTGTCCTGAAATTGGAATTGCAGTTTTAAGCTAAACTTGTTATATGTATGTTGTTTATGATAAGTATATCGATCTATCTTTATATGCATGGTTCTAACTTGGTTATTGAGAATTTTAGTAGGTAGCAAAGGGGTTGCGCTTCGTTTGTGGAGCTCGCTTCTGCGCTTAATGCAAAATGTAAGTTAAAATGCTAATAAACGCTAAATAAAAGGTACGTTCTCGGATTACGGTTTATGTTGTGGTATATTATTGTGTTCCCCATGTTTTGGGATGCCTCATTCTTGTAATGAGATGTATATCATGCAATTATTACCACTGTGAAATTTTTCGGTCCTAGCCGCGCAAAGGAGGTGCTGCCGAATTTTTTCAAAAATCCGGGAGTTAGAAAATTTTGAGATTTTAAAAATCCTATAACTGAATTTTGCAAATAAGTCAAATATTTGAATGAATTATATCTAAATGATGGTTTCTCCTTCTCCGTTCCTTTTCGAGGACGAAAAGTTTTAAGTGGGGGAGAATGTAACGACCCGTATTTTTAACACTTTAAAAATACGAATTAAAATGAAAATTTTGGATAAAAATCCGAAGGAAATAAAATTTTGTGTTGTTAAATGTAAATTACAAGTTAAAATACAAAACTGAATTCTGAAATAACTTATTTGTAAATTAAATACGGATGTTAACTTGTAGTGAATGTAAATAATGGATTGAATTTGATTGTAAACCAAATTGGTTATGATTGTAAACAAAGAATAATTAAAATGGTAGATTTAATAATGGAAGTTTATGTTATTGAAACTAATATAAATAAATGTAACTTAATATTATAGTTGATTGAAAACAGATAATGACTGAAACTGTAATTCGATAAAGATGTTAACTTGTAATTGAACGTAAGTAAAGATTTAAATTTGAATGTAACAAGTAATTGAAATGAATTGAATTTGATTTTAAACAACGAAATAAATAAAATGTTACATTTAATATTGAATTTATAATATTGAAATCAACGTAAATGAATGTAATTTAATATTACTGTGAATTTAAATAAGATGATAACTGTAGAAAATGGAAGTAAATGAATTATAAACCATTGATAATAATGTATAAGTAAATGGTTGATTCAATAATGAAAGTGTAAATCGAAATAAAAGAATTCATTTGGAATTAAATAACTTGAATTTGAATTACAATATAATTGAAGGCTGAATCTAATATAATCTTTTATATTGGATTTATAATGGAAAACTGCATTGTAAAAGATTGTTAATTACTGTGAAATTTAAAAATAGGATTTGTGAACAATTGAAATTTGATTTAAAAGTTAATAATTTAAAATTGGGAATTTTATATTGGAATTTAACAGTCGAATAATTTATTTTTCGAATATTGGATTTAATTAGGCAATTAAATCGATAATTTAATAAGTTAAATTTCAGAAATAATTGAAAATCGAGTTGAATATGATTGAAAATGATTTGTAAAATTTTATCTTATCATATTGGAGTTATAAGAATGTTATAGACTTTTAAAATTAATTTTTGAGTTAATTTGCGAAAATTGAATATTTTAATATTTAATTATCGATTGTAAAATAGCTAATTTTTGAACAGTCTCAGAATTGAACGAAACAAGTTCCATTGGGTCCGTAATAGTTAGTTATTACCGGATTTCAATTTTCGTATCAATCGGAATTACGGTTTGACCGTGGCAGCTCGAAACGCATCGAGTTATTTTTAATTTATAAATCGTCGAGTTAAAAATAGTCATTTTTCAAAAAGTCTCGGATTTCGACGAAACCAGTTTCATCGGATCCGTAATGGGATATTATTGTAAGGTTTCAAATTTCATAATTTTTGGATTTACCGTTTGTCCGGTACGAATTAAAACGCATCAAAATCGGTTTAAATCGGTTTAATTTAAATCGATCGTTTATTGCCATAACTCGCACATACGGTCGAATTAGGTTCCGAAACCTATTCCATTGTGTCCGGAACGTGGGATAAACCCTAGAAACGCCGGTCACCGCGCGTAAATCGGAGTTCGGAAAATTTGGAGTGAATAGTGTTCGTTGAAATTTCTATAAAGGGACCCCTTAACTTCTTTATTTCACAAAAATCAAAACCCTAGGGTTATATTCAGAGCCGCCGCCTCCTACCTGATGCACGGCCAGAAACTTTCGACCTTTCTCCTCTAATCTCTTCAAATCCGTAAATCTATCCAACAAACTTCCAACATGAAACTTGTAGAGGGGAGTGAGATCTAGGTATTCAACGGCTATGATCGTGTTTGGGGCTTTGAATCAACGGCAAATCGACCTATAGGGTGCGGCTGTTGTGCACGTTTTCCCATGTCATATGGGGTCCGAGCTCCATGGCTTTGCAGCCGAGCATAGAGGAGGTGATGGCCTTCAGCGTGGTGGTGGAGTGATGCAGTTTCGAGCGACGAGGAGGGAGCGGCTTTAAACCCTAGTTTTGAAGATTGGGTTTCTTCGTGAGTTCGGCCTGGGAGTTTCACGAACGCGTGGGAAGAAGGTCATGTACGGCGGGATCTTGCAATTGGAAATGGACGGTCCAGATTAGCCTGTAGGGTTTTGAAATTTAAAATTAAAGTGTAAATTGATTTGTAAATGTTTAAAATGATGTTTCTCTTTCATACGAGGTCGGTTTCGGACGAAACTTTTTGCGTTGGGTTCGTATGGACGAGCTCTACGCGATGCAACTAGATTGGAATCATTTGAAGCTATAGAAAATTTTGAGTTAAATCGAACGCCGTTCGATTTGATTTAAAATCGTAAAATCAAGGTGAGTGTTTTATAACGCTCACAACGTACTGAATATCTTTATGCTAGTTGAATTGACATTATGAAGTGTTATGATTTTATTTGTCGTTGTTAGATATAAATTAATTGTCATATAGCTTGTTATCTGAATCAACCATTGAAAAATGAAATTGACAGTTAAATTGAAATTGAAATTGAGTTGCGATTAAATTACCTGACATTGATAACTATGAAACTGCCATGAATTGTATTGACTATTGGATGATGTATTGTGATGGATGTCATTGGTTGATGTTTGAATGTTTGGATGTTTATTTGCTTATATATATACTGTTATGCATACACATGACACTGTGATATAATTTAAGTGACATATGTTCATCCCTGAAATTAAATGAAATAAATAATCACTTGGCCATAGGATAGAAAATTATATACGGACACTGAATTTGGCTAAATTAATAATTTTTGAAAATGTCGTTGAAATTTATTTAAATGTTTTGATATAAAAGTTATAAATAAAAATCGATTTATAGAAATTGAATTCATCGAAAAATTGAGTTTGGAATGTTGAAATGAATTTTGGTTAAAGGAATTTTGTTAAATAATTAAGTTGAGACTTTGAAATTTGAAATTTGAATATGATTGAATGTCGAAAATTGATTTGTTTAAAGATTTAACTTTTATTCGAACTTTGAATATTTCTAAGAAAAGTTATATGAAATGATATTTCAGGATTGAAGTTAGAATTGAAACTTGGATTCAAAAATTTGTTATTAAAAGAAATTTGATTTAATGTTTAAATCGATATTTTGAAATTGGATTTGGAATTGAAATTGGGATTTAAATTAATTTGGAATTGAAATTTAAATTCATTTGGGATTGGGAATTAATTTGGAATTGGAAATTAATTTGAAATTGGAAATTTAAAGTGAACGGAATTTGGTTTATTGAATTCGAAATTTATATGGAATCAAAATTTATTCGAGTTGAAATCGGAATTGAATCAATTAAATCGAAATGGACATTGAAATTGATTTGGGTAGGAAATTGGGAAGTTGACCGGTTTGACTTTGGAATTTGTTTAAATGAATATTTTAGTATAATTGATTTAAAATCTATATTCTTTAAATATTGAAATTATTTTGATTTTCAAACTGTTTTACTATATAAACCATTTTTTATATTCAAATTATTTTCGATTAAACTATTTAAATATTTTCTATTAAACTATTTTAACTATTTTAATTATTTAAACTACTTTTAAATTACTTAAAACTATTTTCTAAAATTTTCAAGCTGGTCAATAAGGTGAATTGTTTATATTTAAATCTCGAATTTAAATACGAATTGGGTTAAATGAAGTTGCAACCTAAATTGAAATTCGAAATGATTTTGAAATTGAAATGAGATATTGAGGCGAAAAATGATTTTTGAAACGGAATCTTACATTTTGAATAGATATGATGATATTTGAAATGGATTTGATTTTTGAAGCGAATATGATATTTTGATATCAATTATGAATCGAGTTAAAATGTAAAAGAGCCATCGGTGTAATAATACGTAGTTATTAAAGAGACCGGGATCGGATATGGACATACTCTCTGTCGATACCGAAAACCACTTTAATAACTAGTATGCGTGGAGTGTTGATCCAAAATGAAGTGGATGGTTTGGTGAACGCGTTGACTGAAGAAAGAGAACGATATTGGATGACCCCTGACATGACTAAAACAGGAGCCGCGCCGGGCCATTGAGGTTCGCCACCTCTAGCGGACACACTTCTTCGATACCATATCTATTACATTTGTGATTCGATTTGGGTGCACCCCTTGATTTGGGAGTGTTGTTTCGCGGTGTTGGGGTAGCTGCTGGCTATGCTCAACATCAGTCCGGATCACGCAACTACTAGTATCCTAGTTGGTATCGCCTCATGTACCTTGTCATACTGATTATCCTATTCGCGACCACTACGTTATGGTTTGTACCTTGAGTATATGGATTGCCCTCTGGTGACTTCCGGTTTTGGGGAAACTACGGTCTTGTATATGCTCTTGGGAATATAAATGTGTTAAGCGGCGAATGGGCGTTGACTTAACACTATTTTGATACCTTTACTTTACTTTAGACATTATCTATATAGCGTATCTTATTGTATATATAGATAGTTTAACGGATCCTTGAGAGATGGAAAATCCCGTAACATCTCTTGAGTTATTGCACGCACGTTGACACTGGATAGGAGATGTCAAACCCCGTAAACATCTCTGACGCCGTTTACACTCATATTTATTACGATTGATTTAACTTTCATAAGGATATTTTAGTCCTGACTCGAGTGTTTTGTCTTTTCATTACGCTCGGGTCAGCCTGAGCATTTCAGTTTAGGTTGAAGATCATTTCCTTGGAGGACGGAGACGAAGATTTGGTATATTATCTACTACTATTATATTCATTCCATTCCACTGCATTGTTGTATGATATTTGCTGTGTATGTAACTATGATAAATGTTGTATAATAATAATCAAATGTATTCATTTCAAATGTATTCATTTAATTAACAGCTTCATGAACTGTTATTTTATTATCATACTTTAGCCTTCCGCTGTGAGATTCTGTGTTGTTTCATTTCCTTTATTTCTTTCCTTTTCTTTTCTTATTTACCCCAAATTAACAATCCTCCATTTTGAATGGTTTGAGTTGACGTGTGTGTTTGATCATCGACTTAAACTGTACAAAAAGGCGGGTCGTTACATCAGTTTTGGCCAAGATTCTCGAATTTTCCATCTGAAGTAAAAGACGCCATGTTCAATGATTTTGTGGTAAAATAAATTTAATACATACTTGATTTTTCATATATAAATTTATACGTTGATAATATATTTAAATACAAATGCAGAGTAAATATTAAGGGAAATTTGACACATCTCAAGCGCTTATCAGAAAACTCTTGGAGCATAAAGCAAGCAATAGATATAGAGAGATGACGCACAAGATGAAGAAAATCAGGAAGAAGGTAAAGGCGCTTGCTCAAGAGATCTATGACCAGTTCAAGTTATATTGAGAGCGGGAAGATGTGAAGGCGCGTGCTAAAGTAAATGCAACAAATTGGGTGCAAAATCAAAGATTACACTACAGCGGCTTGAGATCTTTTGCGGACTATCAACAGGATTTAGTACGTTTAATTTAATTTTTAAATCAAATTATAATAAGTCGTTGTTGATGCCTTTTTTTATTAGTCTACAAAGTATCGAAGAGACGCAATCGCCTGGGACGCATATGTTCAAACTCAAGTTCGAGTCGAGTGAGGGTCGTTTGGGTGGGTTAATGTTGCTGCTATTGAATTTATTTTAAGTTGTCCACACAACTTGATTTAAATTGTAATCAAATTTAATAATTTCATATACACACAAAATTGAAAAATTATAAATCGGCAAAAACATAATGTTAGGATTCAAGAGTTGATTGAGTAGGTTTTACGATCATTCCTGAGGTGAAAGAGCAGGTGTTTTTTGATTTGTCTGATTCACTAAAAATGAACAAGGATCGCATACTCAACCTTGGAAATATTCTTGTGGTAAGTTACAATTCATACTAATATTTCTTTTAAAAAGAAAACATTTATGATAACCACTCAACAAAATACTATATATATGTTCATAGTTTGTCCATTAATTTATCATTTGTTTTTAATATGATGCTTAAATTTTAAATAGTAATGTTTAGTTCCCTTCTAATATTTGGTAAATTTGTGTACAATTCTCCCTTCTAATCTTTCTTTTAAGAAGAAAATATTTATGTTACGGTTTCCCCTTCTAGTATTTGGCAAATTGATAAAAAGTTAAAATGCAACTTATTTTTTAATATTATGATGCTCAAATTTTTTTATAATATGATTGATTTACATTGTCAGTCCAATGAGAAAGGTTCTTCCTACAGCGCTATCCAAACTTAGCGTAGACTCAGGCTGAGTTGAAGGATTTGACAAGAAATCATGCAAAGCTTCATTAGAAGCATGAGGAGAAGATGGCAACACAAAGGGAGATGGCAAGAAGGCATGAGGAAGAGGCCGAGGAGAAAAAACAAGTCGAAGCTTTGTACCAAATGTTCAGCCAACGATTTGGAAATGTGCAACCACCACTGCCACGATCGTGGGTTTTTTGTATGGACATGATGTACCATGATGTATATATTTCTGATCTTGTTTATTGTATGGAATGTTGTGGTACATGATGTTGTGTATGGACGTGATGTGGTATGGATATGTATTTGTTGTTTTTTTGGATTTACGGTATTGTTTTACTTTTTTCTATGTTTTTTGTTATTTTTTTGGTTTTATATATATTTGGATACGATATTATGTTGGTTTGGTATTATATTTTCCCATGTGACATTGTTGGAATAACTTGTTTTGTGTAGTGGTTTGAGGGAAAGAAGAGCAGCAGAAATGCTAAAAATTTGGTTTTAGCAAATTCATCAACAAATCTAAATTTTACAATTCGAGTTAGGCGTTTACATGTCATCGCCAAATCGTTGACAAAATGGTCGTCAACAAGTCGTCGATATTGTCCAGATTTTATGTTTTTTGTAAGGCATCTAAATGTCATCGGATAGTCATCGAAAGAACCATCGTTGAAAATTCTGTCATCGTTAAGTCATCAGTAATATGCCCATGCATGTTGTCAGCAAGTCGTCGAGGACTATTTTGCCATAGTGTTTTATACCGACGATAACAAAGTTGTTGGTAAGGCGTCGGTAAAGAGTTTACCGACAACATAGTGGCATTGGTAAATCCCTATGTTTCTAGCAATGTAATAAAATAATACTTTTTTCCCATACCATATATATACATATAATAATAACCACATATATATATATATCTTTATGTGTGTGTAATATTTATACTTAAATATTGCGCAACCACAAAAATAAGTGTTTATTTTATTTTAAAATAATTTGGTGTGCAAGTATCATAAAAAGTTTTTTAATGTTTAACTGAAAATACATATAAAATAAAAAATTGGATTTTGAATATCAAAATATGTATATTATACATATCTGGCCAAAATAGTATGATTAGGGCTACGTCATTATTTAATTAGAATTTAAAATAGAAATTATCTCTTTTGTCTTGCTTGTTAGTCACACCTTAATCGAATAGTCCCTTGCTAGAAATCCTTGATTTCAGTAATTAGAAGTTTTATTGTCCTAATTATTTAATCTATGTGAGTGCTTATTAATTAGGATATAGGAGAGGAGATTTTCTTGGTGTGTTTTGGATGGAGAAGAGATCTATTTATAGGCACTTTGGGTCATGGATAAATAGATCACTTTCCTTTGTTCTCTCTAATCAATAATTAATCCTCCCAAATCAAAAGTTGATTCTCTACCAATCAAAATTCCCCTTCCTTGTTCCTTATGTATGGTCGGCCCTATATAATTAAAATATTCTTTAATTATTTTACTTAATATTAGATCATTATGACTATTTGGGCATAAAATAAAACATAGAATGAGGACATAATAGATGTTGGCCATCAAATTTCATTGAGGGTTGAACCTGTAGGGAGACCTATGGTTGGCATATCTTGTATCACTATTTATGTCTAAATAGATTTTCTCATTAAATAAGCATATACTAAACTATTATATATATAATTACTAAATACTACCAAAATTACTAAAAGAAATCAGTGTAATTAATATAACATTTATATTAATCAAGATATTTATAAATTAATTAAATCAGGTTTTACTTCGAGACTATTTAGATTTGGTTGTGTAACTAATAGGTGTAAATTTGATTAACAATCCATATCGAACATTTAGAATATTGGAGTTCACACGTTACCTTAGCTTGTAGCGTTATATTATGGCCAAATTTATCGCTTATAGATTTTGAAGGTAAAATCATATTTTAAATCTTTTAAGCAGCGGCCTTAAACAATGATGTTATACGCACATTCTCTTCGTCATCACTATATCACATAGACATCTATAGCTTTACCATGGTCAAAACTCTAGTAATATCCATATACAACTATACATACCAACTCTAAAGTCCTTAGTTCAATAATAACATATATTATTAATCACTGTACTCGAAGGCTAGAGATTTTGACTTTGAGTTGACTACAGTTGACCGTGATACTAACCCCTTGCAATAGAGGAGAGGAATTCTCTATTAAATAGTGTTTCACTTCAAACACTTTAACTAAGACCCAAATATAGCCGTATCATGACCCTTTCATACCCTTAGTAGTTATGAATAATACACCGTCCAACATTTGGAGTATGTACATTGGTCTCAATGGATGTGTCGATATCTTTTTTCTCAAAACGTCTTGATCGGGAAGGAAACAAAGTATTAAATAGTTTATGATTCGATACTCATGGTTACAACATTTGTAACTGCAATCGTATAATACTTTATTTAAGGATTTTCTACCTATATATTTGATGATTTTATTCATTACTTATATCACATATACCAACAAATATAAAAATATTGGTCCTAAAGTCGTAGTAAAACCGCATAATGAATATGAAAGTGATATCAAGATCAAAATAAATGGTGGTCGCTTATATCTACATTCACCTACAATTCCACCTCTCGCCCCTCTCATTTCTCCGCCCCATTCATCTATTCCTTTTCGTTTTCCCCTCCACAGCCATGGCTAGCAAGATAATGACGCACGACATGGATCTAGAGTTGACCGCCTCTATTTCAAGAATGAGATCTGGTGCCGCTTTCAATCCTCTAGTCTATGTTGCGCAATCCCTGCCCACGTTGATGATTTTCCTCCAATGACTTCTTGTAATCGCATCTTCTTCGTCTTTGACTCCTATGGAAAATACATTGAGTTTAATTTGTGGATGTGTTTGGCCAAGTATAGCTGGTGATATTTGTCTACTAGTGGTTGTTTTTGGTAGTCCAATCACCATTAGAAATGGGTTTAGGTTGGACGATAAAATATGCAGTGAGCGTGAAGGCAATTATGTAGAGGTAGGCTATGAATATGAGCATAACACTACATGCTCGCAAGTTATTCATCCAATTGCTTCTCTCCCACTTAATGTGTCTTCTAACCCCAACTCCAAAGCATTTCATCCTAAAGTCACTACCAACCCCCTCCTTATTACAAGTTGCAAGGTCTACCATTTTCTCCAATCTTCTATGAAATGTTGGTGGTTATTTCCCGTGAAGTATGAAATCATTGAAGTAAATGGTGTGATGATTCTTCCGCGTCCAAGAAGGTATTGGCACCGGTGTTGAATTTTAGAAAGAATATTTGGTTGGTTTGATCAGCCCATTTTATAGCTAACACCCTTAGTTGATAGAAACATAGTAAATAAATGAAAATCGTAAGCACTAGAAAGAGAAAAACAAGAAAGAACACGAGAGATTTTTATAGTAGTTCAGTGAATTTCAAGCCAACATCGACAACAAATTTTTTAATTTATTACTTATGTTGGAACCACCAATTTTTACAACGTAGTTTCAAGATTTATTCAAAAATAGCGGCATTTCCCCTTGCCAAAGTTACCAAAAGATCCGAAAGTCCAATTTCCCTTGGAGAAGATAGCTTTTTATGGGTTGTTCTAAGCCGAAATACTCGTCCGATCCAATTTGAAATCATCAGTCGAGGAGATCTGTAATATAAGGAGAGAGATCAGTTCAGATCAGGACAAAATATCGAGAATTGATGAATCGATATCAATCCATGGCCTTAGTCCGAAACACATGCTTTTCTCCAAAATGTCTTAGTCTTCAATGTTTTAAAGTTTAAAGGGAAAAAGGTCTTTATGATGGATCGGTACCTATCCATCACCCATGAACGAAAATTTTCTTTTTCTTTTTCTTTGCTTAGATATCCATAGTACAAAAGCTTAAGGGAAAACCCATCTTTTGATGGATCGGTACTGATCCATCCCCATGACCAAACTTTGTCTATTTCTTCTACTTAGCCTAAAGATCCATTAGGCAACAACTTAGGGGAAAATTTGACTTTTGATGGATCAACACCTATCCATCTATGGATTGATAACTATCCATCTATGGATCGATACCTATTCATACATGGATATGTACTGATATATGAACTTAGACAAAATTTTCCATTTCTTCTCTTGATCTTTGTAATTGATTGTCTTCAAGTCCATGGTTAATTCTCTCATGATTTCGTAGTCTAATTCAAATAAAATGTCAATTGGGTAAAATGTCAGATAACAAATGGGCTAAAGAATAGGTAAAATGTTTACTAAACCTGTAGGGACCGATGACGATCCATCCTTATGGTTCAGTGGTGATGGATCGATGGTGATCCAGTCTTATGGATCAGTGCTAATCCATCCTTACAAATGATGGTGACCCATCAGAACAGATGAAAATGATGATCAATCCAAAACATCTTAACAAGTCAGATTAGCGTGCGATTTGAACCATTCATATTGTGTCATCATATAGATCATCTAGGCATACTTCGTTGCCTTTTCTTCTAATATTTACGAGGCTTCTCCAAGTTGGGCCCAACCAGTAAAAATGGATGATCCATCATTAAACAATGATATCTTGGTCACAATAACTTGGATTTGAAAGCAGTTTTGGCTAACATCCATCATTTTCCATTGAGGATGTTTTTCCACTGATTTGAGTCAATTTCAAGATCGTGGAAAACTGTCGACAAAAATTCCATTTTGGACTCCAATCCCTCTTATGAACTCGTGCATGATCGATGTAGCATGCATGGAAGATTAAGGGTGGGATTAAAGTACATTTTGACAATTCCGTGTTCTTTTTTAATTTCTCCTCTTTGGAAGGTAGAGTGTGTTTCCTAGCGTTTGAGCCTATTTAATTGAAGGCAAGCCTTTATCGTTACTCTGTGGGGTCCACCCGTTGAAAGGAGTAGGCTCTCTATATTCAGATTTGGGCACATTTCTCAAATATTCCGCCTGTTCTTCAACCTATGATAGGTCTTAATTGGGTAGTAAATCTAATTGGTGAACTGAGATTTTTTGATGCAAATACTATGACTTTGCGAAGGCTTGTTTATGCTAAGGCTTTGATTGAGATCACTTCAGATTGGTCTCTTCGCTCTACGCTTCGAGTTGAACTGGCCGTTTGGCCCTAGATCAAATATGAATTGTGAATGCGAGTTATAGTGGAAGCCTTATATATGCACTACTTGTTGCTCCTTTGGACATATAGCTTCTTCTTGTAAGTGTGGCCCACCATTATGCCCACAATTATCTAAATAGTCCCCATTTCCTATTTCGCCCAAAATTCCTCTCCATTGCCAATCATTAGGCAGTGGGTTTCCAAACTATACATGCTTTTTTTGATATATACTTACATCTGTTGATCCCTTAGATATTATAGAGATCCCCATCTCCTCTGAAATAGTTCCACCCTGTGCAAGAAGCTCCCGACCTATCTGATTATATTGACCCTTTAGTGACGAATTCTCATGTTTTCATTTGACCCTGCATCTCTTGGATTCCTACTGAGCAGCCATGGAAATAGAATGCATCTAAGATGCAATACATCTCCATAAGGCATTATTACTTTAGATTCTTTTCAAATTGAATTAGTGAGGGTTTGGCCTTGTAATACCCCGAAAATTTAAGCGGAAATTTAATAAAAGAATTAAATTAAATATAATGAAGATAAAATGAGATTTTCACAAACTTTTGAAATTGAATACGAAACTTGCACTATTGCATTCGTAGTGATTTTCTAGACAATTTTCATATATAGCATTTTGAAATCCGAGTAAGTACGGAAAAATTATTAAATTTGTAGGATATGGATTTTTAAAAAAAGAATAATGATTGATACCCTAGGTTGGGCCAATTGGCATGTTGCGGTTGACCACCCAAGACCCAAGCGGTCGACTGGTTGAGGTGATGCAGCTAAGGTTTGAGTTGCCGAACAACTCAGATTTAACGTATCTTTTTGTGGAATCTTAGATTTTAGCGTATCTTTTTGGATGAACTAGATGGGCCGAATCTTTTTGATGAATGAATGAGATGAAGTGCGGTGTCTATAAATACAATGTTAATTAAACTCTAATTCACCAGAAATAAATAATTTACCAAAATTCTGCAAAATTCTTTTCTCTTCAAACAAAATTTCCTCAACCAAATTAAATAAAATTTAAATTAAGAAGAAGTATATTAAATCAACTAGAGATCTAGCAAGCAAAGGAGATTCCAGACGTAATTTGAAGGGGATAACTTGGATTTGAGGTGATTGTGTGTATTGTTGGTTATATGATTACATACATTTAATTTTAGAATACTCTATTTGGTCTAAGTTGTTAAAATCGAATTGAAAACATTGTTAATGAAAATTGGAAGTTTACTAGTTGTTATATAAATATGCTTTCCCTTCTCTGATCTAGATCCGATTTATATCAACCTATAAATTAAGAAAATTGATGAATCTATAAATAACCCTTTTGTCAAATTATTAGAAACTAAATTGAAAATCATGTTGTTTAGATCTGAGATTGAATAACAAATATAAATTGTTGCAAACCTGTTAAAGAGAAGTTGATCTAGGTTACGCCCCTTTTTCTAATCAAATATAAATTCATGTAACCTGTTAATGTTGATGTTAAACCTAGGTTAAACCGTTTTACTATAAATTAAAATCGATTATGGGTTTAGGTAAATACAACTTAGATTTCTCAAATTTATAGTTGAAATTGCTATAATATGAAAATTATAGGGTTACCATTCAGAATTTGGAGCACGACTGTGATTAACAAAAACTAAAAACGATGATAAATTAACCTAAAATTTTCAATCCGGTCTGTCGACCGTGCTCACTGGAGCGGTCGATCGCTCTAGAAGCAAGCGGTCGACTGGTTAGCATTCCAGAAGCATAGTACGAACCTCGACCTGAGGCATAGGTTATAAATAAAATATTTAGTAGTGTATATATAAATATAATATACATACATATGGGTGTTAGTATAAGTAGGGAAGCTAGTTCCATATGCGACGACTTTAGGATGTTGCGGGACTAGGTAAATGCTATGTATCCAGCAGGGATCGATATTCGACTAAGGCCGATTCTATCGCAAATTGCACTCATTGGAGGTTCTACTGTGGACGTGCAACATTGATGATGATGCTTGATGAAGTGTGTGGCTCAACACTAATGGGAGTTCCTTGGTCTTCACGGATGATGCGACATGATGTTGTGTTGTTGTTGGATCCCGATGCGGTGCAGTAAGAGGCGTTACATTACCATTGAGAGGTGGACATGGATGAGGACGATGAGACACTTTGAAAAGTCGGCATTGCAGGCTCCCCTTCATTGCGTAACTGGGATACGTGTGTCGTAGTTGTGGAAAACTTAGTCCCATGATAGAAATTGTAGAGAAACCTATGTTGGAATAGTTACGTGTAGTCGTAAGATGAGAAATGGTAGGTTAATCCTATATGAAATAGTTCCAGTTGTTATCAGTCGATCATTAGTTGTCTAGAGGTTCGATCAGTTGTTCGATCATAAGTATGAGCCTGCACAAGTAGTTAGTCTAGGTGTGTATTGAGTTAAACCCAAAAATTAAGAAATAAGTAATTCACGGACACTTGTAGGACATCCTAGGTCACATAGAATATTATTGAAGTCAATTGCATGTGATCACCATATATTAATGATGTACTCATCCACCGGACTTTTGTCTGACCCACTCCTTTTATTTTTCCTCCACCACAAGATAACATGACAGTAGTTGATTTAGAATTTAGTTTGGAGAAAGGAGCTAAGCGTTGAAGTTCCATTATTCTTCGTGGTTCGTTATATAGTTATTTATTGCATTAAATGTCTATCGAACTCATTGTACTTTGGAAACAGTGTATATGAATTAAGTATTTTGGCGAATTGTTTTTCTGTAATGTTTATTTTCAGTACTTATATTTTTCCACCTTCCACTATGAGATCTGAAAGTGTATATTGCCTTAGATTTTTTTCCCTATATTGTTGGCCTCTATAATATTTAAAAACCCGATAGCTCATACTTCTTGGCATCGACGCAAGTCCAAAAGTCACCCTAGGCTTTGAATTAGTGTGTCGAGAGGTACGGGTTATCACATTTGATATCAGAGCTAGGTTTAAGATTCCTTAGGAGCTAGGTACCTATTGAGAGAACTTACTTGAATATTTTGAAAAGAAAAAGGGTTTTCCAAAAGATTTTCAATTTTTTTTAAATGGATTTCCAAAAAGCATATATATGTATAGATAAAAAGATTTTCAAAGGTTTTACATATATATAAAAGTATAACAAGAAAGAACGTTATCACTTATTCTTGCCAGTAGTACCTATGGGAAAGTTGGAAATAATTCCTAATCATAGATAGTGAGAGTAAGTAATTTTTTTGAGGATGGCTCAGAGGAGGCAGCTAAGGTTTCGGGCATTGAACATCCCTTTGTGGTTCCACTGGTATCCACATGCAATGAGATAAGATGAGCTTAATCCGACCGAGTGAGTGTATTTGTAATTTTCTAACATGTGTAATACTCAACACCCTATACATTTTGACTCATAAGGTAGTTGTTTGCTTATTCCTTATATAATCAAACAGTTGTGGGTTAGAGTAAATGTTAAGATTATAATAGTTGAGGTGAAAAATAAACCCTTCATGTTTATTATGATTTACCCCATAAAGCAATGCTAGTAGAGAATTCCTATACCAACTAGGAGTAGTAAGTAATTATGGATTTAGTGAAGAAGATTAGTACCATGAGACCCTTATAAATAAAGTGGGATGTGATAAGGTGAAAAAGGGAAATGGAAGAAAGATTTCGCAAACTTAGAGCAAATCTCCCTAGTTAAAGTGGAAATTTTATTTCTATATTAGTAGTAGTTGCAAAGACTCCATTTGACTATAGGTATAACTAGAGTGTTTCTATATTGGAGTTGAACACTGTATTAGAGAATGAACTTGAGTTAACCATCTTTGAAAAAAAGAATGAAAACCCTATGTACTTAAAGCATTGTTAGGTAAAATTAGGCTTGTGTAAATTATGTTGCTTATATCTACTCCGGTTTAAGTGATTAACTAGTGGAAATGTTTCCTAAAAGTTAGAAATAGTAGATGTGCGATATTTTAAAAAGAAAAATAAGTTGGTTTATGATTTTCTATAAATTGATCAGACAAACTCTATGGAATTTTTTAAAAAGTAAAAGAAAAAAATTTGACAAAAAGTAATTTTTAACTACTGCCTTAAAGGTTTTGTTTTTTTAGGCACATTGTTGCACTTACCCTTAAGGCGCACTTTGTTTTAAAAATGAAACTTTTGAAAAAAAGTCAAGAAGCATGTAAGACCCAGCTTTTGAACCTCTTTTATAACTAAAAAATGGTTAATACTTGAAAACGTCTTTTATATATTATTCTATCATATTTTAAAATTAAAATAATAGTAAGTTAAAACATCATGTTTTCTTTTAATACACTTATGTGAAAATTTCTTATTTATAAAGAATTTTTTTAGAAAGGAATGTTTTATGTAAATTTTTCTAAGTTAAGCTAAACTGTTTTTGATAATATAAAATTACAGAAAAATGTCGTAATCTTTGGCAAAAGGAAATGGTCATTAAAATGAATGGAAGGTCTTACAGTTTTAGAAACTTATTACTAGTTTTATGGAGATGATGTTAAAAATCAAAGATTTTGATTTAAAAGGAAAACTAAAGGTACGACTACCACTTAAACTTAAAAAGGAAAGAATTGAAATTGAAGTTAGATAAATTGGATTATATAGCCTACAAGGACTAAGTTGATTATGGAGTTCAGGAGCATTTAAATATTTGGGGTAGTGGTAGGAAGTAGTATGTAGATTTAGTCACCATTCAATTAACATTTGAATTAGAAGGGTAGAGTACTAGGTCAAACTTCCTGTAATAGTGAAGAGCGAACACCACTTTGTGTTTTTCTATCCAATTATGGTTTGAATTGTGGAGTCCTTGCGCAAAAAACTTGGAAAGTATGAATTGGTTAAATATATTTTTAGAGTAAGGTAGAGTAAGCTGAGATATTTTATGGTATCAAATGTTACCGCGGATACAAAAAGTTTTCCCTATAAGAATTTAGTTTTTCATGGAACTTGGAATATGAGCAAGGTTTTAGTTAGCTAAAGGAGTTGTTGACTAGTACACCTAATTTTAAACACCCCCTGATAATTTGAATGCAGTTGTAGTGTATACCAAAGGTTGCGGTACATGATGGGATGTTGTTTTGATACAGGAGAGAGTTGTTTGTTATACTAGTCAATAGTTGAAAGTACATGAGAAGAATTATCCAACCCATAGTTTTGAGATGATAGCTATTGTTTTGCTCTCAAGTCTTGGAGGTGATTAAGTTGGTTATATATTATAAGTCCCAAGTATTAGTTGTTTGAACATTTCCAAAAGAGGAAGATGACTAGGATTACTTGTAGGTGTGTGGAGTTGATTCGACACTTCGGGTAACGTTATGCCACGCATGTTGATTTTGACTTGTTGAAGTATAGGTACCAAGTAGGTAGGTTGTTGTCTTATAGTATACGTTATATAGCAATGTTTATAAAGAAATTGGTAGTTGAGTTGTCATCGCAACTACAAGTATATTGTTTAGGATGAGGCGACAAGACTTCCATAAGATATTTACTAGGCTAGGACATCGTCCATTTTAGATGCTCACAGACGAAATTTTTAGGTAAGGTGTTAGGTAAGAATCGGTCATTATTTCTATTGGATTAAAATGGCAAGGTACCATTCCATATTGAGTTGTCTCGACCATAAAATAGTTGGAATATAATGGTCAGAAGTTACGTTTGAGGACAAGGTCCCATTGATGGGATGCCATTAAGGAATGGTAAATTTTGGAGGTTCAAACTTAAAAGATATCCTAGATGGAGTTGGATTCAAGATTGTGGAAGGAATGGTTAATTCAAAGACTTGGGTTTTCATTAAGAAAAAGATATTGCTATTTGAGCGCATTGAGAATGCGAAGGCGATTTTCATAGAAAATAAGACTTCGAAATTTTCGTACGATTTAGAGGAAAGAATAACAGAATTCTTTTCAATCATCCCTTGGATTGGAAGAAGGTTATTTAAGGAAATTCATGAAGGACCAAATTAGGGTACAAAGTTTGTATTGCATAACAGTTGCACGTGAACGATGTATCACTTAGGCATTTACCGCCAAAGCTAAAATGATTTTTGTTCAAAATTTTATTTAAATTTCGAACTTCACTTAGATTTAGGATTCTAATTGTTAGGTTTGAATAGGAAATATACCAAGTTTACCCTACTAGAATATTTAAGTATTTACTTACTTGTAGAACTTAGGATAAATCCCTGTAGACTATAACGTGATACATGGTACCACGATTGTAGAAGGACTGGAGAATCAAATCAAAAGTGAAATGAAATAACTTAAGTTGAATTGAATTGGAAAAGAAGTTATGCTACTCTCAACAGTTTAAGAGATCACCAAGTTTGGATATCCTTGGGTGAAATGGAAAAAAGATCTAAGTAGAAAATACTTGGGGAGGGGACACCGTCCACTTTCGAGATGTCTTACCCTAGTATCTAGAAGATGAAGTGATCAAGCATACTACTGAATGATTTAAGACAATGTGTATATGCATTGAGGATTGCATAAGGCTACAATTTCTTTAGGGTATACTCATGTTCAAGTTAACTAGTATGGTGCATGTTGGCATCATTTTATTTGAGTTAGTAGTAAGGATTGCAAAGGGTTGCCTATGCACATACATTTGGATTGAAGTTACATGCTAGTAGTAAGGATGATAAGTGCAGTTGGAAGAATAATTCAGTTAAAGGTGCTTAGAAAGTGGATTTGATCCATAGAAGGATAAGGACCACACAATATAGGTAAAGGGCATATGATGACAGAAGACACGCGGAGTAGAAGTCCATAGTAATGACATGGTGTGTGTGAGCATCTTGCTGTTTAAATATGTTATTGGATTAGTTGTTCAGAAAATCTAGCACCGAGAGTTGTAGGGCCCTTTTCGATTTTGGATAGTGTAGGGAAGTTAGCTTATGGAGCGAAGCCTCCTGGAGGGTTGGCGAGAGTTCATAATATTTTTTACGTGTCATAATTACTGAAATGTTTATACGATGCAGCAATCATGGTCGAGCTGTGTCAGTTAAGAGAAGTCGAAATGGATAAATGAGTCACTTGTTTGCATGCACATACCCACATTATTGGACATGGGACAAAGCGACTCCGCAATAAAATAATTAAAATGGTCAGAGTCCAGTAGGGAGATGACCCATTTAAGAGTACACGAAAGCCCGAGAAGAAGATCCGAGCTACCCATTCAAACTCTTTTTTGGTATGTTTCCATTTTAGATAATTAAGTATACGTCACTTGTGTATTTAGGTTCTAGCTTGGTATACCACATAGGAAGAGACAATTGGATGGTAGGAATGGGTGCGAATACGTCATTAGGACATGTTTTGGATGATGGATACTAGTAGACGTAATTATTGAATTGGTCTTTGCACAAGTAGGAAAATATATTATTGAGTTAGCATACACACACATACACATCATCACTTGTTTTATTTCTTTAAGTTATATGCATAGGATTGTTCCACATGGATTGAATTGTTGCGTATACATGTCGAACTACCAGTATATTTACATAGGATGATGCATGCATTTTGAATACATAGCGTAAGCACGTGCATTAAAGGAGGCCAACTAGATTAGAAGACCACCTAATATTTGCATTAGTATAGGTTCATATGCATTCCATACCTATATGTACATGCTTGCATTAGAATTTGAAATAAGGATAATGATTAACGATGATTGATGGATGCATAGATGATTGTAGTTATTGATATTCATATGTACGAGTTACATTTTCCCATCCTTGGAAGTTTCAAGGATGAAATCCTTTTTTTTAAGGGAGAAAATTTAACACTTCGAAAATTTAAGCGGAAATTTAATAAAAGAATTAAATTAAATATAATGAAGATAAAAATAGGATTTCCATAAATATTCGAATTGGGCTTGAAACTTGCACCATTGCGTTCGTAGCGATTTTCTTGACAATTTTCATATATAACGTTTTGAAATCCGAGTTAATATGGAGAAGTTATTAAATTTGTAGAATCTGGATTTTTTTTAAAATAGCGATCAACACCCTGGGTTAGGCCGGTCGACATGTAGCGGTCGACCGCCCAAGACCCAAGAGGTCGACACGTTGAGGTGATGCGGCTAGGGTTTGGGTTGGTCGAACGAGTCGGGTTTAACGTATCTTTTCATGGACTTAGATTTTAGCTTACCTTTTTGGATGAACTGGATGGGCTATATCCTTTTGATGTATGGACGAGATGAAGCATTGTCTATAAATACATTGTTAATTAAACCCAATTCACCAGAAAATAAACGGTGTACCAAAACTTTGTCAAATTCTATCTTCAAACAAAATTTCTTCAACCAAATTAAAATAAAAATTGAATTAAGAAGAAGAAGCAATTATATCAAATAAACCGATGATCTAGTAAATATAGGAGATTCCATATGTAATTCGAAGGGGATAACTTGGATTTGAGGTGAGTGGGTATATTGTTGGTTAGATGATTACATATAGTTAATTTTAGAATACCCTATTTGATCTAAGTTGTTAAATCGAATTGAAAACAGTGTTAATGGAAATTGAAAGTATATTAGTTATTATATAATATGATTCCCTTCTCTAATTCAGATCTGATTTATAATAACCTATAAATTAAAAAAATTGATGAATTTGTAAATAACCCTTTTGCTAAATTGTTAGAATTTAATTGAGAGTCCCGTTGTTTAGTTCTGATATGGAATAACAAATACAAATTGATGCAAACCTATTAAAGAGAAGTTGATCTAGGTTACTCCCCTTTTTCTAATCAAGTATGAATTCATATAACATGTTAATGTTGATGTTAAACCTAGGTCAAACCATTTTACTGTAAATTAATACTGATTATGGGTTTGGGTAAATACAACTTAGGTTTGTCAAATTTAGAGTTGCAATTGCTATAATATGATAATTGTAGGGTTAATGTTTGGAATTTGGAGCACGACTATGATTAACAAATAATTAATGAAAGTTGAACAACGACAAAATAACCTAAAACTTTCGATTCGATTGGTCGACCGCACTCACTGGAGCGGTCGACCGCTCCAAAAGCAAGCGGTCGATAGGTTAGCATTCCAGAAGCACGGTGCGAACCTCCGCCTGAGGCCTAGGTTATAAATAAAATAGTTAGTAGTGTGTATATATAATATATACATACATGTTGGTGTTAGTACAAGTAGGTAAGCTAGTTCCTTATGTGGCGATTTAAGGACTGGGTAAATGTTATTTATCCAACTGGGGTTAATATTCGACTGGGGGACGATTATATTGCAAATTGCACTCGCGGGAGGTTCTACAGTGGATGTACAACACTGATGATGTTGCCCGATGAAGTCTGTGACCTGACACTAACGGGAGTTCCTTGGTATTCACGGATGATGAGATGTGATGTTGTGTTATCGGATCCTGACGCGGTGCAATTAGAGGCGTTACGTTATCATTAAGAGGTGGACATGGATGCAGAAGATGAGACACTTCGACGAGTCGGCATTGCGTTCTCCCCCTCAATGTGTAACTGGAGTACACGTAGTCGTAGTTGTCAGAAACTTAGTCCCATGGTAGAAATTGTAGGGAAACCTATGTTGGAATAGTTACGTGTAGTCGTAATGTGGGAAATCGTAGGGTAATCCTATGTGGAATAGTTTTAGTTGTTATCAGCCGATCATTAATTGTCTAGTGGTTTGATCCTAAGTATGGTCCACACAAGTAGTTAGTGTAGGTGTTATTGAGTTAAACTCCTTAAATTAAGAAACAAGTAATTCACAGACACTGGTAGGACATCATAGGTCACATAGAATATTACCGAAGTCAATTGCGTGTGATCATCATATATTAATGATGTACTCATGCACCAGACTTTTTTTTGACTCACTCCTTTTATTTTCCCCCACCACAGGATAATAGGACAGTAGTTGATTTGGCATAAAGCATGAAGAAAGGAGCTAAGCGTTGGAGTTCCACCATTCTTCATGGTTCCTCATATAGTTAGTTATTGCATTAAATGTCTGTCAAACTCATATTGTACTTTAGAAATAGTGTATATGAATTAAGTATTTTGGAGATTGTTTTTTTTTGTAACATTTATATTCAGTACTTATATTTTTCTCCCTTCCACTATGAGATCTAAAAGTGTAGAATGCTTAAGATTTTATCCCTATATTCTTAGCCTTGGTAATGTTTAAAAACCTGATAGCTCACACTTCTTGACACCGACACGAGCCCGAAAGTCATCCTAGGCTTTGGATTGGTGTTCCATGAGATGCGGGTTGTCACAGGCTCATATTATCATGTCTTGGAAGATGCCCTTATTCTAGCAACAGTGAGATAGTTTTCTGAGAGAAACAAGCTCTTATTTGAAGAATTTTTTTGGATAAAGGTTATATCCATTCTAACGAATCTGCAGACTACATACCTAATTGTGATGGCCTCTTTTCTAGGTTCATAGATGTTATTGGACCTAATCAATCAGATATGGGTCGCGATACCTCCTTTTTCGGGTAAGGATGGTCTTGTTTTGTGTATTATCTAGTAGATAGAGCATTTCAACTCTACTCCAGTACTTAAACTTATTGATTCAGTAATAAAAGTGGACATGCCACTGTAAAAACCCGTTGGTTTTACTTCAAAAAAGATTGATCCCAAAGGGAGGTTGTGTAATAAATTACATAAGTTCCCTGTAATAGAGTTAAGGAAATTGCCTAGGGGCAATTGTGTAATTTGTTACATATATCTAACTCGATAACCAATCTTGTTCGAAATAAAAGGTGTTTTCTTTTTATTATATACTTGATATAATGTGTGATATTAATTAAATTAAATATTTAGTGGAAAATCCATAGATGTTATGTTTTGTGATAGTAGATACAAAGTGTTGTAACCGAGAGTAATTTATCACAACGAAATTAAACATACCTTTTTAAATATTCCTAGTCAAGATGTATCGAGACTGGATATCGATATGTCCATTGAGACTAGAGTACGTAACGCTCTTCAAATGTTGGACAGTGTATTATTCGTGACTACTGGGGGCACCAAGGGATTACGTACTGATGACTATTAGATAACTATGGAATGCCTCACCCGATAGTTTTCTTTTGGTTAATATAACAAAGGTCAAACAGAAAATATCGATGTGACAATATTACACAATTCCCTCGACTTGAGAACACTACCAAGCTTCAATGTGAAACCCCACATTGATTATAGTCAAATCGTAGCACAATGTCCATTGAACGACTATAATTGGGTCGAGTGGGAGCATCGGAAGTGAAACACTATTCAAGAGAGAATTTGTCTCCTCGGTTACATGACGTTAGTATCATGGTCAAATGAAGCAACTCAAAGTCAAAGTATCTGGCTGGCAGTTCGATTAATAATAATTGTTATTATTGAACCAAGAACTTTTTGTTTGGGCTATAAAGGTGAATATGGATAATATTGTAATTTTAACCATTATCAAATTCTATAAGTCCCAATGTGATATAGTTTAGACGAAGAGAATTAGTGTAAATAATGGTCACTAATGGGTACTGGTTAAAATAGTAAAATTAGATTTTAGCGAAAAATGTATAGCAATAAATTCAGCCAAACTGTCACACCACTAGCTAAGTTGACGTATGAACATTAATATTCAAATTTTTTGATATTAATCGCTAACTTAATTTACACATACGAATCGTACAACCACATTGGTAAATTCTTTGATGTACCACATTATTTAATTGATTTATAATTGTTATTAATTAATTAAATTATATAATATTTATAAAATATTAATTATTTGTCTGTTTAATGTATTAGTGCCATTAGTATTTTCTGAATGCCAATAGTAATTAATTAGGTGCGTATACAGAAGTTATATATGTACGAATCGATATTCGATGTCGACATGCATTTAAATTGGATTTAAATGTGATTAATTGCTAATGGGTTTGGAATGATTTAAGGCCTATATAGCCTAATCTACCTGCTATATGAGAGCAAAAGAGGGGCTAAAGATTCAAAAAAGTTGGATCTAGAATAGGTAATGGAGAAGGAGTAAATCAAGGAGAAAATATCTTCTTTAATCTCTCTATAAAAGGCCATACTACCCTTTTTATTTAGATTACTTTTTTTCTCTCCCTCTCCTCTATGATAGCCACCATTTCTAGCCCTCTTAGGCCAAAGATGTAACAACCCGCATATTTTACGATTGTATATTTAAATGTTTTATTTAAATATAGCATCATTAATCAGATTAAAGTCCGAAATGTTACTTTTTGTAAAAAGTCAAATTGGGACTCGAGACCACTTCCATTGAGTCCAAAATGGCATTTACAACTTTTTTGAGTATAAACATCGATATGTTAGGAGTTGAGTAGAATTTTGCTATTTTTCTATTTTGGGCTTTGGGTTTGGGTTTCAGCCCATTAACCCATCTTAATACCCTAACTCAACTCCTCTTCATTCATTTCATTCTTCATTTCCTAACATTCAAGCTTTAGAGAAAATGGGGGAAAAGATTGGAAATTAGAATTCCAAAACCCTAGTTTGTTTAGGAAATACAAATTCAAGTCCAAAATCAAGGAGAAGCTTAGGTAAGCATCCTCTTCATCTTCTCCATCTCTATCTCTTTTCAATTTCAGAAATTCCTAAACCCTAACTTCGGAAATATTTGCTTATTAGCTTAGATTGGAGCTTCTTCAGTTGAAGTTGAAGAGGAATTGGCCTTTCCTTTGTTTTAAAGCTTCTCATTCGTGTTTTTGAGTTTTAAAGGTGAGTTCTTTAACTCATATCTACGTATATAACTTTCTTTGTTGTTAGGTATGAATTCCTAAAATTTGTGCATGTTCATTTGCTTTTGATTTGAATTGATTTGGTGAATTTTCCAAATTTTGGTGTTTTGGTCCAATTTTATGAAAATCCTTCTGTGGATGTTTGGACATTGATATTCGGGGTGTATCGAAGAGCCTTTAAGGCTGGGTTGTCGCAAGGCATAAATCCCTAGTCGTCGTTGCTTGTCCAATCGCTCCCGAAACGTTTTGGCCATCTTGGTCTAGGCAAATTGTTGCCCAGACCAGGTGATCAGACGTCTGGTTATCAAGTCCAGACGTCTGGTTTAGACCTGGAGAGAAAATAAATAAAAATGGCAGAGAAAAACTTCAGACGTTTGAATTTATAGTTCAGACGTCCGAAAGGGGTTTCAGGCGTCTGTTTATAAGTTTCAGACGTTTGGGTGGTTTTCTAGAATATTTCCAGAGACCAAATCCAGACGTCTGGATTGACCCCCAGACGTCTGGAACTGCCCAGTTTTGCCTATTTGCCTATTTTTGAGTGAATTTCCACTGTTTAATCGATTTTTGTTGATCTGGTTAGTTGTTATCACTTATATCAACTTTGATTACTTCATTCTTTGGATTTTTGGGAATATCCGTTTGATGGATTTGATATCGATTTTTATGGATTTAATTCACATTGTCGTACGTGAATTTTTGGTGATTGATTGTTTCTACAATCATTTCTATGGTTTGTCACTTTAAAATGCAAAGGTTTCTATACTAGTAGTAAATACTCAAACTCTTTCACCAAAATGATTTCAACACTACTTTTAAATACAAAGCTCGTTTTTAAAACTGTTTTCCAATCTGATAGTATATAGAAACCTTTACCTCATTCGTATGAGAAATCTAATTAAACGGCTTAGCAAAACAAGTGGTATGAAACACTTGCGTTTACTTTGTCGGTTAATTCTTAGACTTGTTCGATTGAAATCTTGTGACAATTTTCGAGTGGAAATCTACAATTTGTTCGTAAATATTTAAGTTAATCCAGTGGTTATGGGACATGAAGCTAAACTCATTTATTTACTAGCTTAGTGTAATCTACACTTTTCATTGATCGATGGTGATCATTTTATGGTTTAGACTAGCGATATGCGATGTCTCTTTATCCGCGTGGGGGACTGTACCCCATTCTGTTGAGCTTCGTCTCATTTTTATAGGCTAGCGACCTATGGTTTTTATGGAGTTTGGTTCATCGGGCATTCGCTGTACTACGTCGTTGTTCCGAATTATTTGAGTTTCAGGTTCATTGGGCGTACCGTTATTGTACTGCGTCATTGTTCCGGCTCATTTGAGTTTCAAGGTTCCTCGGCCGTACCGTTATTGTACTACGTCATTGAACTGGCTCTATGGTTAGCGACCATGGGATAGCGACCCGTTTGTGATACATGTGTTGGTGAGTTTTCATGCTCCCGTTTGTGATAGGCCTCCCCTCTTTGTGATTTCTGGATTTCTAGTTGATGATTTCTAGAATTTGTGTTTCACCAATTTTGATGATAGGCATTGATGAGCTCTATCAATTTTTGTGTTTTGGTGAATAATTTAAAGAATATGACATTCTTTTTGGTGTTTGAGAATATTTGAGATATTGTATGATTTTTGTTGTTATCTGATGTATACTTGTCAATGTATGACATTATTGTTATCATACGTTTTTGTGACATCTCTTATCCTATCTCATTTTACCTGATATTTACAGCTAGACTGATCCGTTTATTATTTTCTTCTTAAATAATACTCGGGTCAGACCGAGGTATTTCAGGTGCTCCTGCTTGACTTCTTATCAGGGTCCGTCACCTGACTTTTGGCTAACTACTTTAGCATTGTAGTTTTTGTTAGTATACATTTGAGATAGAGACTCCTTGATGTATACTTATTCTTTTGTCTAGCACTTGTATCTATTCTTTTGTGATGTAGTGGATCTTGTATGACCACTACTTTGATGTACACTTTTATGTGATATATTCATATCTGATTCCGCCTTAGTGATATGAATATCTGTGACTGATTTGTGTTATGTTTATTTCTATACTTGTTTTCGAAGTCCACATAGCCACTATGTGGTAGCTTTGAGTTTGTATTTGATATGTCGGATTTCCTCTTGAAATGAAATGTAAGTTATATTATCTGACATATTGGTACTCGCATAAAGCAATTACACAGATGGTCGCTCCTCAACAGCCTTATTCTTCGTGCTAGTCGACGACATTACCCCGTAGTGTCCTTGGCTAGTGTGAGTATAGAGGTGGGGTGTCACACCTTGGTATCAAAGCCAAACTTCGAAACAATGTAGAATAATCTAGCAAGGATCATTGTCCTAAGTCTTTCTTAGGAATCATGCCATAGGATTTAATTCGAGTCTTTGTACCGTTCTATCATATTTCTTTTTATGATGCCTTGTTTTATCAATCAAGTTTGTTTGATATTCATTCTGTGAATAACCTTTTTCCTCTTCTTTCTTTCTTAAAGAAGAGAAATGGTTAGACCAGGCCGTCCCAGCGCCGGCCAATCCAATGCTACTCCTTAGGATGGAGTATTTTTGTCTGCCTAGTAGCTCTTAGATCTTGTGAAAAATGCTCAAGCTATCGGACCCATCCCAGAGCCTACTCATCCTAAATCTGGGTTTGCACATTTGTGCAGTGATTACACCAACTTGGGTGGAAGGCCTTTCAAGGGTTCCGAAAGCGTTATAGAAGTCCAAGCTTGGCTTAGATCATGCGATCGCATCTTTACCCGCATGAATCTTATTGATCTACATCGAGTCCAAGTGGCTTCTAGTATGCTCTAGGAGAGAGCATTTGATTGGTATGAGCTTCTGATTTCTGAAATTATTGAAGCGGATCTTACTTGGGAGCAATTCCGAAAAAGGTTCGAGTTAAAATTTGTGTCGAAAGCTGAAAAAGTATCTTTAGCTCGACGCTTTATTGACCTTGTTTAAGGTGAATCTTCTGTGACGGATTACGTCGCATCTTTCGAATCTCTATCTAAATATGGGGTCGAGTATATTAATACCCCATTGAAGAAAAATCAGAGATTTGTCTATGGGTTGAATAAGAACCTCAAAAATCCATTACTTCTGAAACTAGAAGTTTCTTTCGATCAGCTTGTTGATATCGCTCTTCGACTTGAAGAGGCCGATAAAGTAAGTGATGTTGAAGTTGTGGGTGCCGAACCAAACTTCAACAATAACAAGAAGATGCCTATTAAGTTTAAAGGCTCTTATCCCAACAAGAAAGGGAAGCAAGCAACTTCGGTAGCAAAGACTTCCACCTCTAGTCGTGGGCAATGCTACAATTGTGGTTCTAAGGACCATTATGCAAATAGGTGCCCAAAACCTCTTTTTTGTCGTTGTTGCAAAAGTTCGGGTCATCTTTTATCTTCATGCCCCAAACTTTCAAACAAGAAAGAGGGAAAGCTAAATGTGGTGCAAGCCCCTACTAACACTTCTCGTGGTCAAGGTATACCTCATTCTATCCTTGATGGCATTATTATATTTCGTGATTTTCCTACTCGAGTTCTTTTTGATACGGGTGCATCTCACTCTTTTATATCAAAAGAACTTGTTGATGCTTTGTCTTTGAATGTTATTGGCTTGATGACTTCATTGAGAATTGCGAATCCGGTTGGTGGATCCACAACACTCAGTTTACCGTGTAAAGATTTCGAGATTATTTTATGTGATTATTCTTTCCGAGCCGATTTGCATGTTATGCGTTACCTAGGTTTCGGGATGATTTTGGGGATGGATTAGCTTAACCGATATGAAGCCCATATCCTTTGTCCTGAGCGGACTATATATCTTCGACATCCTCAATCTGTTAAGCAGATTTCTCTTGTTCTTAAGGATTCAGATTCCAATTCGGGAGCATCCTTATATTCTCTAAATCCTCATGATGACGATAATGATGATGAGGAAGATGTTATTTCTCTCATTCACATTGTTCGTGAATTTCCCGACATATTTGAGCCCGTATTAGGATTACCATCTAAGCAAGCAATTGAGTTCAAAATTAATCTAATCCCTGGAGCTCTACCTATCACTCGTCCTCCTTATCGTATGTCCAACAAGGAAAATGAGGAGATGCGTAAACAATTATCCGAATTGGAAGCAAAACAGTTTGTTTGTTCTAGTTCCTCTCCATGGGGAGCTTCAACTATTTTTGTGAAGAAATCTGATGGTACACTTAGGCTTTGCATTGACTAACGCAAGCTTAATGATCTCACCATCAAGAATAAATATCCCTTACCTCTGATTGATGATTTATTCGATCAACTTAGTGGTGCTAGAGTCTTTTCACAGTTAGACTTAGCAACCGGTTTCATCAGCTCCGTATTGCAGAGGATAGCATTCCTTTGACATCGTTTCGTACTCGTTATGGATCTTATGAATGGCTTGTTATGCCATTTGGTTTGACGAATGCTCTAGCTTATTTCGTTGACCTTATGAATCGAGTTTTCAAAGACTTCCTTGATCGATTTGTTCTCATCTTTATCGATGATATTCTTGTTTATTCTAAAAACGAGGAAGAGCATGAAAAACATCTTCAGATTGTGTTGGAAACTCTTAGGAGCAACCAATTGAAAGCAAAATTTTCTAAATGCCACTTTTGGCAATCTCGTGTTAAATTTTTGGGGCATATTATTTCTGAATCCGGAATTTCCATGGATCTTTCAAAGATTGAAGCGATTCAAAATTGGAAGAGACCGGAGAGTGTAACGGAAATTCGTAGCTTCCTTGGATTGGCGGGCTATTACCACCGGTTCATAAAAGACTTTTCTAAAATTTCCGTACCTCTTACTAGTTTGACAAAGAAGGGAGTTAAGTACATTTGGTCTAACAAATATGAAGCTGCTTTTCAAAAATTAAAAGAACTCCTTTCCGATGCTCCTATTCTTGTGATTCCCGAAGGGAACCAAGACTTTATTGTTTATACCGATGCTAGTCGTGTTGGTTTGGGTGCCGTTCTCATGCAAAGGGAATGTGTTATCGCTTATGCTTCTAGGAAATTAAAGCCTGCCGAGACTGGATATGCCACTCATGATTTAGAGCTCCCAGCTATTGTTTTCGCTCTTAGAATTTGGCGTCATTATCTTTTGGTAGAGAAATTTGTTCTCTACACCGATCATAAATCTTTGAAGTATTTATTTTCTCAAAAAGAACTTAATTTGCGTCAACAACGTTGGCTCGAGTTCCTTGCATCTTATGATCTTTATATTCTCTATACTCCCGAAAAGGGAAATCGTGTTGCCGATGCCCTTAGTCGTAAGCAACAAGCGGTTGTTTCCATGATGATATCCGAATGGAATGATCTCACGGATTTATCCACTTGTGAGATTCGAGATCGTGAATCCAATTCATGTTCATCTCTTGTTTTGTGTATCCTTGAGGCTCATCCTTCTCTTTTAGACCGCATTCTTGAAGCTCACAAGCATGATCCCGAATTGGTTCTTCTTAGCCAAAGTTATAGGGATAAAATTGATATTGAAGGTTTGAAAGACTTTGATATCGATGCTTGTGGCGGTATTCGAAAATTTGGTAGAATTTTTGTGCCAAATATTAGTGATCTTCGTAAAGACATTTTAGAAGATTCTCATCGTTCCAAATTTACCATTCATCCCAGTAGTAGTAAAATGTACGCGGACATGAAGCGACTTTATTATTGGGATGGAATGGAATCTGATATTGCTAACTTTATTAAGCGTTGCATGACTTGCCAACTCGTGAAGGCCGAGCATCAAAAGCACGGTGGGTTATTGCAACCTTTGGACATTGCAATATGGAAGTGGGATCAAATTTCCATGGACTTTATTGACGGTCTTCCCCGTTCTCGTTTGGGTCATGACAGTTTATGGGTGATCGTAGATAGACTTACAAAATCCGCCCATTTTATTCCCGTTCGGTCCAATCGAACCGTACCTATTTTGGCTAAACTCTATGTCAAGGAGATTGTTAAATTGCATGGAGTTCCTACTTCTATTGTTAGCGATCATGATCCATTGTTTACTAGTGGATTTTGGAAGGGTCTTCAAAAAGCTTTGGGAACAAAGCTTAATTTTAGCACCGCTTATCATCCTTAGTCCGATGGACAAACCGAGCGTGTGAATCAAACTCTTGAAGATCTTCTTCGTGCATGTGTTCTTGATTTTGGTGGAAGTTGGGAAGATCATATTTCTCTTGTTGAGTTTTCCTATAATAATAGCTTCCAATCTAGTATTGGTATGGCTCCTTTCGAGGCACTCTACGGAAGGCCATGCCGATCTCCTTCATGTTGGCTTGAAGCCGGTGAGAGGCTGGTTTTAGGTCCAGATTTTATTCGTGATTCCACAGAAAAGATTGACCTTATTCGTCATATGATGAAAGAAGCTCAAAGTAGACAAAAATCATATGCCGATAACCGAAGAAGGAATTTAGAATTTTCTGTGGGAGATTTGGTGTTCATTCGTGTTTCACCTATGAAGGGTGTTGTGCGTTTCAGTCGATCGAGAAAATTAGCACCTCGATATATTGGTCCATTTCCCATCACCGAACGCATTGGTTCCGTGGCTTATCGCCTTTTATTACCGGCTCAGTTTTCTGCTATTCATGACGTATTCCACGTCTCTCAGCTACGGAAATGCCTTAGAGATTCCGATTTTGTTCTTGAGCCCGGTGTTATTGAAGAAATTGAAGTTTCGCCTAATTTGACTTATGAGCAACATCCTCGCATCATTGCTACGGAGGTTAAACGAATACAAAATAAAAATGTTCCGCTTGTGAAAGTTCAATGGTCCTCAAATCCTAAGGATTGCTCTTGGGAATCCAGAGAATTCATCGAGCGAACACATCCGGACTTACTCTCTCGTGCTCCTTAAGGTAAACTTCTCATTTCAAAATTTCTTCTTTTGTGTTGATTATGCCTTAGTATAGTTGTTACTTTTTATTTTCTTCTTAAGTATTGCGAGGATGCAATTTCTTTAAGGAGGGGAGTCTGTACAACCCACATATTTTACGATTGTATATTTAAATGTTTTATTTAAATATAGCATCGTTAATCGGATTAAAGTACGAAATGTTACTTTTTGTAACAATCGAATTGGGACTTGAGACCACTTCCATTGAGTCCAAAATGGCATTTACAACTTTTTTGAGTATAAACATCGATATGTTTGGAGTTGAGTAGAATTTTGCTATTTTTCTATTTTGGGCTTTGGGTTTGGGTTTCAGCCCATTAACCTATCTTAATACCCTAACTCAACTCCTCTTCATTCATTTCATTCTTCATTTCCTAACATTCAAGATTTAGAGAAAAATGGGGGAAAAGATTGGAAATTAGAATTCCAAAACCCTAGTTTGTTTAGGAAATACAAATTCAAGTCCAAAATCAAGGAGAAGCTTAGGTAAGCATCCTCTTCATCTTCTCCATCTCTATCTCTCTTCAATTTCAGAAATTCCTAAACTCTAACTTAGGAAATATTTGCTTATTAGCTTAGATTGGAGCTTCTTGAGTTGAAGTTGAAGAGGAATTGGCCTTTCCTTTGTTTTAAAGCTTCTCATTCGTGTTTTTGAGTTTTAAAGGTGAGTTCTTTAACTCACATCTACGTCTATAACTTTCTTTGTTGTTAGGTATGAATTCCTAACATTTGTGCATGTTCATTTGCTTTTGATTTGAATTGATTTGGTGAATTTTCCAAATTTTGGTGTTTTGGTCCAATTTTATGAAAATCCTTCTATGGATTTTTGGACATTGATATTCGGGGTGTATCGAAGAGCCTTTAAGGCTGGGTTGTTGCAAGGCATAAATCCCTAGTCGTCGTTGCTTGTTCAATCGCTTCCGAAACGTTTTGGCCACCTTGGCCTAGGCAAATTGTTGCCCAGACCAGGTGACCAGACGTCTAGTTATCAAGTCTAAACGTCTAGTTTAGACCTGGAGAGAAAAAAAATATGGAACGCAGAAAATAAATAAAAATGGCAAAGAACAACTTTAGACATCTGAATTTATGGTTCAGACGTCTAAAAGGGGTTTCAGACGTCTGTTTAGAAGTTTCAGACGTCTGGGTGGTTTTCTGGAATATTTCCAAAGACCAAATCCAGACGTCTGGATTGACCCCCAGACGTCTGGAACTGTCCAGTTTTGCCTATTTGGCTATTTTTGAGTGAATTTCCATTGTTTAATCGATTTTTGTCGATCCGGTTAGTTGTTATCACTTATATCGACTTTGATGACTTCTTTCTTTGGATTTTTGGGAATATCCGTTTGATGGATATGATATCGATTTTTATGGATTTAATTCACATTGTCGTATGTGAATTTTTGGTGATTGATTGTTACTACAATCATTTCTTTGGTTTGTCACTTTAAAATGCAAAGGTTTCTATACTAGTAGTAAATACTCAAACTCTTTCACCAAAACGATTTCAACACTACTTTTAAATACAAAGCTCGTTTTTAAAACCGTTTTCCAATCTATTAGTATATACAAACCTTTACCTCATTCGTATGAGAAATCTAATTAAACGGCTTAGCAAAACAAGTGGTATGAAACGCTTGCGTTTACTTTGTCGGTTAATTCTTATACTTGTTTAATTGAAATCTTGTGACAATTTTTGAGTGAAAATCTACAATTTGTTCATAAATATTTAAGTTAAGCCAGTAGTTATGGGACATGAAGCTAAACTCATTTATTTACTAGCTTAGTGTAATCTACACTTTTCATTGATCGATGGTGATTATTTTATGGTTTAGACCAGCGATATGCGATGTTTCTTTGTCCGCGTGGGGGACTGTACCCCGTTCTGTTGAGCTTCGTCTCATTTTTATAGGCTAGCGACCTATGGTTTTTATGGAGTTTGGTTCATCGGGCGTTCACTGTACTACGTCATTGTTCCGAATTATTTGAGTTTCAGGTTCATAGGGCGTACCGTTATTGTACTGCGTCGTTGTTCCGGCTCATTTGAGTTTCAAGGTTCCTCGGGCGTACCGTTATTGTACTACGTCGTTGCACCGGCTCTATGGTTAGCAACCATGGGATAGCGACCCGTTTGTGATACACGTGTTGGTGAGTTTTCATGCTCCCGTTTGTGATAGGCCTCCCCTCCTTTGTGATTTCTGGATTTCTAATTGATGATTTCTAGAATTTGTGTTTCACCAATTTTGATGATAGGCATTGATGAGCTATATCAATTTTTGTGTTTTGGTGAATAATTTAAAGAATATGACATTCTTTTTGGTGTTTGAGAATATTTGAGATATTGTATGATTTTTGTTGTTATTTGATGTATACTTGTCACGGTATGGCATTATTGTTATCATACGTTTTTGTGACATCTCTTATCCTATCTCATTTTATCTGATATTTATAGCTAGACTGATCCGTTTATTATTTTCTTCTTATATAATACTCGGGTCAGACCGAGGTATTTCAGGTGCTCCTACTTGACTTCTTATCAGGGTCCGTCACCTAACTATTGGCTAACTACTTTAGCATTGTAGTTTTTGTTAGTATACATTTGAGATAGAGACTCCTAGATGTTTACTTATTCTTTTGTCTAGCACTTGTATCTATTCTTTTGTGATGTAGTGGATCTTGTATGACCACTACTTTGATGTACACTTTTATGTGATATATTCATATCTGATTCCGCCTTAGTGATATGAATATCTGTGACTGATTTGTGTTATGTTTATTTCTATACTTGTTTCCGAAGTCCACATAGCCACTGTGTGGTAGCTTTGAGTTTGTATTTGATATGTCGGATTTCCTCTTGATATGAAATGTAAGTTATATTATCTGACATATCGGTACTCGCACAAAACAATTACACAGATGGTCGCTCCTCAACAGCCTTATTCTTCGTGCTAGTCGACGACATTACCCCGTAGTGTCCTTGGCTAGTGTGAGTATAGAGGTGGGGCGTCACAAAAGATATCAGATCCAAACATCAAATAAAAACAAAAGTGGTTCTCCAAACAGTTGCAAAGCTAGGAGCTCGAATCAGGATCGATTCTAGAAAAGTCTGCTAATCAAGGTGCAAATCTAAAGCACTATTTTTTTGAGGTAACATCATATAATCTATGATTAATATGACATTATGTTCATATAGTTAATATATACATATACATACATACATATATATATGTATATATATATGTGTGTGTGTGTGTAAATATATACGTATATATATATATATTCACATATACGTCTACATATATATACACATATGTATATGTAAATATAAATTTACAAATTTCACTATCTATCAATTATATTTGTTTCAACAAATAAAATTAATTTTTTTTATATATATATCACAGTAACAAATTTTTAAATATAATTTTTAATAATTTTTAAAACACTAAAAACTATTTTAAATTGATTTAACACTCTCCTAACTAAAATATAAATGAACAAATAAATATATGTAATTATATATCTAAAATTATTTATTGTGTACATAAATTAATGTTATAACAAAAAAATTAAATCGAAATTTTTTTTTATTTTATTTTGAATTTAAAGTTTATACATACATACATACATACATATATATTAATGTAATATGTATTTACTAGTATTATATATATATACATACACATATATATTAATATTTTAATTTTATATAATTATACTTTACTGTTTATATAATTAAAAAACAATTATATGTATATTATATTTAATTTAATTTTGGATGTAAGACATTTTGTTTAATTACATAGATTTTAATTATCTTATTAATTATTTTAATATATTACTATAATATATATATATATATATCATTTTTAGAAATTATATGATATAAATATATTTATATATATATATATTTTTTAATTTAAATCCATAGATCGAAATCTGTTTTTGAACTGTATTACAAATTAAATAAATTAGATATTTTGAAAATGAATTTTGAATTTGAAAATTATTAACTTATTCAAAATAAATTATTTTATTTATATTTATGAAATTTATTTAAATTTACAATAGGCATGCATGCATATATATATATATATATATATATTCTCCATAGATCCAGGTTTGTTTTTAAACTGTTTTACTGATTAAATAAATTAGATATTTAAAATGAATTTTGAATTTCAAATTTATAAACTTATTCAAAATAACTTATTTTATTACAAAATAATATTCAAAATTTTAAACATATGTATATATGTATATGTATGTATTTATAATTTAAATTTGTTTTGGACAGCAATGTGCTTATAAAAAGCCAATCTGTCCATTGCGGTGTAAATCCCAATACTTATATACGGGCATATTATACCATATAACATTTATATGTTGCACACACACTTACCCATATATGTGTATTTGATATAAATATACACTATATATATTAAAAATTTATACAAAACTGATTCTTTTTATAAATTAATTATATAAAATAAAGATTTTATTTAAAATTATTTAGATTGGATTTAAATTAATTTAGACTTCATAAGCCGAATAAGATCTAAAATGGTAATTTTTGTTGAAATTCATCCATTTAACCTACCACGTGCTGGCCCAGTTCCGACAATGGTATCGGAGCTAAATAGCCTATGCGGTATAAATTAGCAGTATTAAGGGTAACTTATTAAAGCATACCCATATAGTAGGGTGTCTAGAAAAGTAGTGTCTAAGGTTGAGTTTGGGTAACTAAGTATTCTGCGCTACCTGGCTATTAGCTTGGCCTGAAAGGATAATGTAAGCCCAAAGGTTATCCCAATGTAAAGGCCCAAACTGATTTGGGCCTTGGAGCTAATTTTCAAATTTTGTTTTGAAATTAAAATAAAATTTTAAATTTAAAAGGTTAAATTTAAAACAAATAAAAATAACATTTTAAATTTAAAAGTTAAATTTGAATTAGTAATGATTTTATAAATGTTATAAAATAATTTTCAAAATTGTTTTAAAAATAAAATAATTATTTTTGAAAATTATTAGTTATTAATTAGATTAATAAATCAAATAGTTAATTAATTAAATAAATATCATATATATTAATGTATGTAACTTATCTTAAAATGTTAAGGTAATATATAAATATATATAACTTTCAAAATTAATTAAAATTGTTTTAATTAAATAAATAAATTAAATGTTAATTGATAAATAATATAATAAATATATATGAGATATATGTGTATAACTATATATTTTTATAGTCCACACATTCAATTTAAAATGTTTTAATTTAATAATATAAAATTAATTAAAATGTTAATTAATTAAATTAATTAAATAATATTTAATTAATATAATGTTACACACAAGACTATTATATAAGTTAATAAATTATAAAAGTTATAAAATAATTAAAACTTATATAATACGAGTGTATAAATTAAAGGTGGAACAACTAGAAACCCCAATTAGACTTAAAGGATAAATACATACATATTGTACTTATATCGTGATTTCTGATGTGTCTGACTTGAATCATGAAGGTATTTTATAAGAAATAGATTATTTCATAAGTCGATGCCACTCTAAGTATAATGTTAAAAATTATGAATCTTTAATATAATGTTGTTCTCTACCATATATATATTATTAAATCACTTGCATACCTCTAGTTTAAGGGTGGGCATTTAACCGAGTTAACCGATCTTAATTGAACCGCTTTAACTAAAAAAATGGTTAACCGAACTTTCGGTTAACCGACTAATGTTAACCGACTTAACTGATATATAACTATATCATATATATGAACTGATATATTTTGAATTTTGAACGGATATATGTTGAATTTTGAACCGGTATATAATATTTCATTATTATATTAGTTTGATGTTTGATGTATATTAGTTTGATGTTTGATATATGATTATTTAAAGACTTGGTGTTTGATATATAAGTCTATTAGTTTGATGTTTGATATATAATTAGTTTGATATTTGATATATATAGACTAGTTATGTTATGTTTCTTGTAAACTAAACATTTTATATTTGTTTTCGTGTACATGTTCGTTGTACGTGAATAATTCTATTAGTTTGATACACACATAGAGATTGTACATGTTTGATATAACCATTGTACTTGTTTGTTGTAAACTAAATTGTATGATATTATGGATTGATATAACTTTTGTACATGATTGACACACACACACACAAAACAGTTTTGTTATGTTTTCATGAATAATTCTATTAGTTTAATATTTGACATATAATTAGTTTGATGTTTGATATATATATATACACACCATTTTTGTTATGCTTCTTGTAAACTAAACGTTTCAGGTTTGTTTCCATGTACATTTTTGTTGTACATGTGCTAGTCTCAAGTAAAAAATGTCCTGGTAAAGTCTTGGTGATTGTATACTTGATTATTGTATTTTGTTACAGAACCTTTATTCCAGTAGTGCCTGTATACTTAAAGAGCCCCATTTACAAATGGGAAAGAGTTGGTGATTGTATTTTGCACCAATTTTTTATTTCCATTTTTAATGGATTTATTCCAAATAACTAGATTTCAGATAAGATGTTTTTTATAACTATATTTCCAAATAACTAGATTTCCAGTTCAAATTTACTAGGTGATTGTATTTTGCATTTATTTCCAGTATAACTAGATTTCAGATAAGATGTTTTTTATTTCCAAATTTAATGATTATTCCAAATTCAAATTCTATGCTTTTCTGCTATTGTATTTTGCATTGTGATGCTTCTTTTTAATATACATTTAATTTAAGTGATTGAATTACGGTTGCTACATTATTTTTCTTCATCAATGTTATGAAATTCATGAATTTGTTAGCTTAGTTCTAGGATCCTTATGCTGAACTTATTTGATATATATTCATCAATGTTATTTTTCTTCATCAATGTTATAAACGTGAGTCGCCATCATCTTTTATTTTCATCATGGATGGTCCATCTCCGTCATCGCTGTTTTCGCCATTATTAGTTCATCTTGTGAAAATTTAACGCTATTATAATTTGATGGGTTAATTATATTAAATATAATATACCGTTACATCATAGCAAGCTAGTAACTGACTATAAGAGCAAATTACGTATACTGTAAACAAGCAGTTTTCGTTTTATAAATAAGCAGTTTTTGTTTATAGCAGTTTTATGTAAATTTTAGTCTTGTTTTAATTTCATATGTAGTTGCTGATTATATATCCTGATTACATATATACTGTGAACTAATGATATAATGCTCACTACTAGAAAGGCTTCGTATAGCGGCGGAGCCTAGCGACGGCTAAAAAAAGCAGCCGTCGCTATACGCAATATACAGATCCGAGCCGAGAGCAACAGCTTCACTTCACTTCCTCCCCCAAATCCTTCCTCCTTCCCCCAATCCGTCGCCCCCCGTCACCGTAGCCGCCACCCCAGCCTTCAACGCCTCCAAATCACCCAAATTTGTATCGGTATGCTCCTAATCTCTTGTTTGAATGTAAATTTGATGTTTTTAGGTTTAGTTTAAACCCTAATTCAATTATGATTTGTTGTAAAATTGAGATTTGTTGTTAAATTTGGTATTAGTATTGTTGTTAAATTAGGTATTAGTAGTGTTGTATGTTGATTTGGTAGATTAATTAGTTTATTATCATGAACTTGAATTAAGTATTACATTAATTAGTTTATCATGATCAAGTTGAATAAATGGTTGATGTAGATAATTAGTGTTGGCGATTAACATATTTAGTTGTTTTAGGTAAAAAAATAGTGTATATTAATGATTAACTTGGTTATTGATAAATTTACATGAAAGTATTTCATAGTTTATGAAATTGATAAATTACAAATTTAAGTTGTTAAAATCTAAATTATGCAAATATGAGTATTACAAATTACAGTATTGTACAAAAATAAAGTTTATACAGTATTGTACAAATTTAAGTTTGGTAAATTACAAATTACAGTATTGTACAAAAATAAAGTTTATACAAAAAATTAAAAAATGAATATGAGAACATTAAAAATTCTGCAAATATCTAAAAAAAATTAAAAAATTAGGAAATGACTTTAAAAACAACTGATATTGTACTAAAATCTAGTTTGTAAAGAAATTAAGAAATGAATATAACAACAACAAATATTCCGCTAAAATCTATGTCGTAAAAAAATAAAGAAATGAATATTGAACTAAAATTGTTAATTGAATGTTGAACTAAAATTTAAATATACAAAGTTATTAAATAAAATTTAAATAGTTGAAACATTGTCAAAATTTGAAAAGAACAACAATATTTGATAAAATTTAAAGAAATTTTTTTATCTCTTAGATTGGCTTTGGCCCCGTCTGGCAAGTGTTGTATATCATCGTTATATGGATGTTCGTTTTGGTAATGGAACGGACATTTATATTCATCTGATACAATATTTGTCGGATTTGTCCCTGTATTGGACAAGTTACAAACACAATAAAGTAATTACATATTATAAATCATTTCATTTTAAACGGTTACAAAATTTCGATAGCACTTCCTTTACGTTCCCTGTGTACACGCATTTTTGTACGATACAGGGAACAGAAGGGCAGTGCTGCCGAAATTTTGTTGAACCGTTTAATCTGAAATGATTTATAAAATGTAATTACATTATTGTGTTTGTAATGGGAAGTAGGATGACTGACCATCGAAGTGAAAACCAAAATACTAAAAAATTAAAAAATAAAGTGAAGTTTTTATTTTGAATTTTCTGCAACGGTGAACTGTTTACAATGGAGAATGGTTGAAAATTAATGATTTAAACTGTCTAACAATATTTTGTCTTATTTTATTTTCAAAATTTTGAAATTCGGTTTTTATCGTGTAAAATAATTGTTTGTAATCGCAGGAGAGGTACGAAGCAGAGCGGGCTCGTGTAGCACAGTCCACTGGTCGGGAAGAGCTTACGTTAGAGGAGGAGAACCATATTTGGGATGCTATTATTGACCCGCCTTCTCGGACCAGTCGACGGTATAGCTATGGAAATGTGAAGGTAAATTTTGACATGTACTAATATATAAATTTACTCATGCATATGAATAGTTAAATAATTTTAATAATATTATATATATACTAATATATAAATAATTATGAACTATTTTACAGGTGATGAGAATGCAGAGTGCATACAGGAGGTCGTAGTAAGAGGCGGAGATTGCTCAGTTGAGGGCGACAGTGGAAGAAATAAATGATTGGAGGAAGAGTTTCTTTGAGCAACAGCTGGATGAGCGGATTGCGGCTTATTTGCAACAGCATGGGAGGATGCCTGGAGAGGACGGCAGCGATGGCGAGGAGTAGGTATGTTTGTTTGCTCGTGTTATAGTTTGGTATATACACATTTTGGTTGGTTTGGTGTATATATATTTCAGGATATTATGTACATATTTTGATAACTTCTAGTTAATGGATTTGGTTGGCTATTATGTATATATATGTCGGGATATTATGTAGAAATTTCGAGTTACTATGTACATATTCTGGTTAATGGATTTGGTTGGATTTTATATTGTTTGATTTGGTTGGATTTGAAAATGAGATTTGGTTGGATTTTATATTGTTTGAATGTATAGTGATGTTATATGATGGATATATGATGGCTATAGTTGATGAATATAGTGTATATTTGATGTGATGATGGTATTTAATGGTTGTTGTTTTAATTGTGTATGGGCTGTGCAACTGCACAAATTTTGCTTCAGATTAGCGACGGCTGGCGACGGCTAACGACGGCCTGTAAGTTGCAGATTAGCGACGGCTAAAGTGCAAAATTTTTGTGTCGTGTAGCGACGGCAAGTGATGCCATTTAGTCGTTGGAAAATTTCCACGTGGCACATTTGCAGTCGCGAGCCGTCGCGATAATATTGGGCGACGAGGTAAATAGCGACGGCTTTTAGCGAAGGCTAGCGACGGCTGACGACGGCCGGCGACAGCTAAATGCCGTCGCTATCTACTGCCGTCCTTGTAGTGGCTTGCTCATGTCTCAATGATTTGTTTTGTCCCAATATTATATATACTGATAATATATAATTAGTAACTACATATGCATTTTAGTCTTGTCTTAATGATTTGTTTTCATATCGTACATGTTTATAACAGTTTTCATGTACAATTTAGTTTGAGTCTTATTTTAATTTAGATTATAACAGTTATATGTTTTGTCTCAATGATTTATTTTGTCTCAATTATTATATGTACGGATTATATATACTGATTACATATAATCAGTAACTACATATGCATTTTGTCATGTCTCAGTGATTTGTTTTCACGTACAATTTAGTTTGAGTCTTGTTTTAATTTAGATTATAATAATTGTATGTTTTGTCTTAATGATTTATATCTTTTTATTTTTAGACAAAAAACTTGGAATTTGGAGCAGAAGTTGCTTAATGGTAGTCTATTCTACTAGTTCTATGTTATTTGATTTGGAACCTTTGTTGTTGTTGTTGTTATTATATTAATGTATTTCTATTTACGTTTGGACTTTGGGGTTTAAAACTTTGAATTGTGATGTCTTGTATCTTAAGTACAGACTATAATGCTATTATTATAATGCTATAATTTACTATGATGGATTAATTGTTGCTATAATGAATTGATGATATAATGCTTGCTACGACTCCAATTCAATGCTTTTGCTGCTATAAGCCTATAATGGTTGCTACAGACTGTATATGCTATATACTATGAATTGATGCTTATAAATTATAATGCTTATGAATTGATGCTTATATTAATGTTGTGATCTTCACATATGTTATATTGCTGCAGTATTTCACATAATAGTCAACCAGTTAATGGTTAACCGGTTAAATTAACCAATTAATTTAGACGGTTGACCATTCAACGGTTAACCGCTTAAATTAATTCGTTAACCGGTTAATTTAACTGGTTAATCGCGGTTTAAGTTAACCTGTTTGGTTGGTGGTCTGATGACCACCTTGATCGACCATCAGTTAACCAAACTAGTTAATATTTTTGGTTAGCCGAAATTTTTAATCGATTTTGTCGGTTAACTGACCATGCCCACTCATACTGTGGTTGTTGAGAAAAATCAAGCTAGAAATGTTATGTGTCATATTATTAATATATTGATTAGACAAGGTAACATAAATATACGTATTTATATTGAGCAAACTCAAGATACATATACTATGCTTAGGCTGTCGCGAAATGGTAGGTACAAGTGAATAACTTCTTTCAATTTGTTGAGCAAACTCAAGGTTGAAATCAGATTAAGATAAGGAACTAAGGGTGAGGAGTTGTGTATGATACAACCGATAAAGAGTTATCCATCATTTGTGGGGCTATGACTTGTTTGGCAAACTCAAGGTCAGAATCCCAAGACAAAGGGGTCCTAACATCCGCTAGTGAAGTCGAAAATTTCTATGTTTCATTTTAGGGTTTTGAAAAACATAAAAGACTAGTGGGAGCCTTATTAGATAAATGAAATGGTAATATTTAACCTTTTTAATATTATAAGAACATATGCTATGTATAAATTATAATAGTCTACATCAATAAATTTGTGCAATTAATATAATTGATAAGATGTTTATCAATTAAAATATACAAATAAACTAAATTAATATAGAAAAATAGAAATATGAAATATACATACTGATACATTTTTTCATGTTGTCCCATGCAAGCACCTAAATATACAACCACTAAATACGTTCGTAACTTGGTCACTTATGAGTTTACTTGCCCAAGACTGTGTATCGTCTTTAATGAGTTTTGAACTCTAAAAGCAATACAAGAACATGGATATTTAATCCATATAGGATAACATATAAATGTTATATGGTGAACGATCACAATTCATAATGTACGAAACTGCGATGAAAATAGTTTATTAAAATAAGCAAGTAAACTGCAGTGCGAAATCGCATATTCAATATGATTGGTTACAATAATGATCATGTTGTGTTAAATGTAACACTGGTCCAAAGGCCACAAGTTAGATCTAAGAATTCGATCACTAAAATGTCAGTTTGATCAGTTTACATAAAGTGCAATTTATTTGATATCCTTAAAATTTAAGGATGACCAAATACACTTTTATAAAGAGTTCGTTATGATATTGTAGTAAGGATTTCCTTTGAATGGTTCGACTATTTAGAAAGGAAATTGAATGTGTAAGAGTGGATTTAACTTAAGGTGGAGCTGGAATGAAGAGAGTGAATGGTTACTTCTGCTTCATAATGAATTTTGGAAACGAGAATTGTAAAATAATAACAAATACTTAACATTGGAATAAGAAATATGATTTTCATTTCGAAAAGAACTTTCACATAGAAAATTGTTTTCTACGATATTTATTTCTTTGAATTTAAGATATTTGATCTGAAAATTCTCAACTATAAATTAATTATAGTAAATGAAAAAAATAATCTATATTAAGTAGTTGAATGGGGCTTCATATTTTATACGCAATTACAATAACGTCGGAAATAGTGGGAGCATGCTATATAATACTTATTGGTCGCATCAAGTTACGAAAATTATTTTTGTAAATCGTACCAAACATTATTTATGAAATAATAATAATTTTCTAGTATTGATTGAAAAATAGACAGTTTTATTTTAATTTGAATATTCGTTATAAAATATACATATAGTACTGGTATTTGTGATGCATTGGAAATACAAAAGTATCTAAATTTATTTGTAGTTATTTTGAAATTATGGACTAAACTACAATTTTGAGAAATAATTTTTGATTATATGATTATGAATCATATGTACTTAGTAAATTATATCTCAGGCAATTAAGCGCAAAGAACCCATTCAGTAAGAGCATCATAAGAGTTGATGAACTCTATGGATTGATACATATAGATGTATGCAATTGAAACTCTATTAATTCCAAAACAATTCCATGTACTTTGTTGTATTCACCGATGAGCTATCACGAATATGAACATGTGTATATGATGCCCATGTGGTATGTTAATGATGAATTCATGGAATATAAAATAGAAGTAAATAAAATAACATGCAACAGAAGATAAAACGATTTGCTTTGATCGAATATGTGAGTATATATTGTAAAGAGTCCCAAATGTACCTAAAAATAAATGAAGATTCAATCTCAAAATCCACTCCTCCCTATAATATATAATGATGTATCGATAATGAGTAATTGAACATTGTTGGACTAAGTACAATTAATTGTGAGTGAAGTTGAGTTAACTTCTTTATATAAGGTCATGTACTTAAGAGTAGTACACAAGATTAAAATTAGTGTCATCTAAATAATAGTTCACAAAATCATACAAGATAAGGGTTTATGAGGAACACCAACATATCCTAGGCCAAAGAGTTGGCAGCTTGTGTGAGCTGAAAGACTGTATGTAATAATTGTTCATGAGGAATCTTGTATGAATCACTTCAAAAGGAGTTTGGGAATGACTTTCATTAGATGACCAATTTATATTTTGAACATAAGCATTGTAAACTAAAACAAAATCAGTTTTATATATAAGGCAATTCTTAAAGTGTTTATGAATACCCATTCCATTGCACTAAGAAACAACCGTTGTTTCAAGAAATACCAACTTCATAGAGAAGTAATTTCCTTTAGAAATTATTGATAGTAAAATGGATTTGGATACAATCCAAAGATGAAACTGAATATGCAGGATGAAATGAAATTAACCAAACCTAAAAGAACACAATGCATTGGGTTGTCTAATAAATATTCTTGCACATTGAAGAGAAACTACGAGTTTCTATCAATATCGACAGTAGATAATCCTCAGTTGTCAATTAAACCATTAAGTGTATTGACTCTACCATACGGTATGAATCATAAATCTAAAAGGATTCTAAGTATCAAAATATGATGTTTATTGTTGTACTCGAAGGGATATGATCCATCAGCCGCGAATGTATCTTCAGGAGCAAGACTAATATTGTAGTTGGAATATAATGAGCCACATCGATAAGAATAACATCGTAAATATCAATTGTTGAAATCAATGTGATAGATTTGTCATTCAACTTACTCAAGTTAATTCGGTTTTACTTACAAAATTATTGCTTGGTATGAATTAGTGTTTTGGGACATATGCATCGAAATAGAAAATTCTAAATAATGATTTAGAATGGACCATTTGCACATAACACCAAAGTATCTCGAAGTCGGTAGGAGCGATAATGAGTTTGTGAGTTTTTGGATATGATCCAAGAAATTATATGAAAGTACCATTCTGTAAGCATTATAATTGAGCAAGTATTTTGACTGAAATATCAAATAGTTTCATTTTCAGTCAAAATTTAGAAGAATCATGTGTCCATAAGAAAGAACCATTAAAAGATACATAGATATTTCTAAATTATAAATAAATAACATACCGTGGATTGTTAACGATATACTTATGTTAAAATCGATAATAGTTTGGTTGTTTAATACTTGATATTGGATTTGTAAATTATATCATTTATAACGAGTATAAAGGATGTTGGCAATATCTCAAACGATATGCAAACACACCTTAATTAAAATGTTTAATATAGAACAGGTAAAAAGGATTCCTTATGTATTGACAATAGGAATTATCATTCATGTTGTATTGTTTACAATATCATATTTAGCTTATGTATTTGATGAATAAGAAAAAATCAAATCCAAAATAAAATCATTAAATGATAGTTTAGAGCATTCTCGAGTATTTATGAAATACTACAGAATTGTTGAAAAAACAACGAACTCCTTATGAAGAAGTGTTTAGACTAGAACATCATATATGCTATCGATGTAATATGTCTGTAACGAACCGTATTTTTGACCTTCAAAAATCAAAACTAATACGTCCACTATATCACATGCCGAACATTCAAGTGCCGGATATACCATTTTGTTAGGGTGAAAGAAGAAGGTAGAAGATTGAAGAAAACTAAATAACACAAAATCTCACAACACAGCGAATAATATATAATACAGCAATGATCTTTACAAAAAGGAAAAATCTTTATTCATATAACATCAGAGTACACTAGACTTATCCTAAATTTGGATGGTTATAGAAACCTATCCTCACATTGACAAACATACAGACTTTATAATACAGCGGAAGTAAAAATACATGAATACGTCTTGCCCATCCAACTCCTCTCAAGCTCAAAAGTATCTAGCCAAACCTGGGAAAAACATGCTCGGTTTGACTCGAGCATTACATGGAATAACGCATGGGTTAGTTTGGTAAACCAACTTGAGTAAAACTCGATAACAAGTAACAACCCAACTAATCTCTACATTTAAAAACTATTTAAACAAAGGGTATCTCGCAAGACCACACTGCAAAAAAAACGAATGGGCTTTTAACTTACGATAACCAAAGTATTTTATATCAAAATCCAGTGATATTATCATAGTGTCTAGGTTTAAAGTAAATAGATAAAATAGCTGAAATGCTTGCATCTCACATTCCAACATACTAGGGTCTACAATCGAAAACGTAAGGCATGTATTGGAGATTGGTTCCCAACAATGGCAAGGTAAGGGACTACCTTTCGATGATACACCTCTAGAAAATGTACTGATGCTAACACAGAGCTAGTTGCCCCTTTAACATGGAAGACTGGATTACCTCACCCCCTTGACACCGAGGCCTTATACTACCACGGTGTTTGCGCACAAACCAACTCTAAAAGGGACATCTAGAAGGGGGTGACCGTTTCTAATGGTAGATAACCACATAGCTCTGCTGCATGCCCTATTTTTGCCATTCCCCCTGGTTGTGAGGCTTGAGGCTACGCTTTACCTGTTTAAATAGCAATCCATCTTGGAATGCTAACACTGCCCTCCAGGCGTTAGTGTAATGCCAGCATACATCCACACTAGTTCGTTCTGGGTCTGAACAAAACCGAAGGCACTGATTCTACTACATTCATTTTGGAATCACCCTCAGGATTAGTAGCATTAGCCCTTGCACTTCAAAGAGCACCATCTTTAATCATCATCAAGATGTCTTCCACTCGAACGTACATGTTGGTTCGGAGTGGTTTTCGCATATATAAATCCGATCCCGGTCTCCCCATACCAACAACCGATAATTTTTGGTTGACTCATTCCCGGTTCTTTTGGAAGTAAGTATTCGGGTCCTCATCGGGGAACTTGAATTTACATTCATACTTTCTAAGTCAAATTGGGTCAAACTTGATAGTCGATTATTTAACTATCAAATAAATAAACAACAACCAATTCCACCTGAGATTTATTTATCCATAGCAACCATAGAGCCTCAAAACATGTCTTTGTTTAATAAATCTCTTTCAAAAACATTCATGTACTTATCTTTCTGACATAAGTATATTCGCAAAACATTTGTAAGATTTTCCATTACCAAATCCCTAAAAAGGATTTAACTACATTATTTAAATTGGAGAAAAGGGTAACTCTAAGCCCTATTCCTTCGGTGTAAAGTGTAGAATGGATATCCCATACCACCATTTTTAAAAGGTCAGCCTCGAGAAACCCAAACCTCAAATTCCTATTTTATTTATCATAAATAAATTCTTTTATAAATTTTCTTTATCCATGAAATCCTCTTTGCTTTAACCCAAACCCGTTTACAAACATTTGTCAACTTCCATACTCATTTATGAACTCTTTATAATTATTCAAACCCGGTTATATAACCTCTTTACAGACTTTCAAATCTTGTATAAAACTTTGCTTTATAGACATTCAAATCCATTTATAAAATCTTTGTATAAACATTAAAACCGTTTCTAAAACTCCTTTTCTGAATACCCAAAATTATTATAAAACTTTTCAAACTAATTGTCAAATCATTCTTCAAATATCTTGTTCAAAATAGAATAGCTTTTAAGACCATTTCAAAAGAAAATGAAATATTTACTTTACAAAACCAAACGGAGGCTCAACGACGACAATAGATCGTTAAATATGGGTTTAACTTATCTAAGTTATATCGTAGATTCTGCCAAACATCAGATATATAAGGGATTCATACATAACACACAATCAATCAAAGGTAGATGCCCAAGCTATAAATATAGGTACATCCATTATTGGTGAAAAATGTACATATATAAGTATATTCTATATGCTTAAGTTACCATGACCCCCTTGTTGAAATTAACTTCCTTGTGTTTATCACGTTACCGATATTCAACATTTGTGCTAAACACAAGTCACTTACTTCTAATAAAACGTGTCAACGTTTTATAATCACTACTTTAATTTATTTGACTACTTAATGGTCCGGACGATGAAATCCTTTGATTTAAAATTACTTAACTTAAAAAGAAGATTGATTTAAAACATAACCAATTATGTTTAAAAATAGTTTTGAAAAGATTAAAATATATTTAATTAGCTTAAACCCTAATTATATCTTAATTAAATCAAGATTAATTCATAATTAAACTTTAATTAACTTAATGAACTTGGTTAAGTCCTAATTAACTTCCTAACATGTCTTAGTTAAGGTTTAAACAATTCATTATTAGTTAAACCCTAATTAATTTAAAAATTAATTAAATAATCATTTAATTAAATAACAATTAATTAACTAATTAATTTAATTAAATAATAATTAATCATTAAATTACTTCTTAACTTCATTAATCACTAATTAAAACCTTATTAATCAATAATTAGTCATTAACCTTCTTTAAGTGTTACTTAACCCTTAATCACTTACTTAATTGTTAATTAAGTACTAATTACTTTTAATTAATTTATTAAATAATAAAATATTAATTTAACAAAACTTAATCTTCTTTTATATTACTAATTAAAATTGAAAAACTTTTGCAAAACCATTTCAAAAGAAAACGTTTTAAAACGAAAATCGGAAATTTTGTCGATGCGTCCATAGCGACAATCGCTATGCGCATAGTTCGCTTATACATATTTTCACTTGCTTATTCTTTCCTATTTCATGTTTATAAACATATCTTTTAAAGTTATTAAGATTTAGAAACAAAGATAGAAACTTTGAAATAATTTCCAAACTTTAAAACAAGAAAACATAGTTTTTGATTTCGAATCGAATCTCACGTTCGTCGCAATACACAAAGCTGTTAACTTTTTTTAACTCAACATACTTTGGTTCTTAGATCACAACCATACATCCATACTACCATACTTTTAACATCAAAATGAAACACGCGTATAAACATAAGGTTATATGCTTACTAACTCGACAACATCACATTTAAATCTTAAATTCAATACCAAACATAACATCCATCAAATCACCATCGACCAACATAATTACCATTCAATTTTCTCATCATATTATCACCACAATAACACATCATAATAAAGTCAAAAAGTTTTCAAAAAAAAGTAGTTTTACTCACCTTTATGCTAACTAACTACACCCGAACTTCAACTATAACTCGACAACGCCTCTACGCTCGACTTTAGCTTAAAATTTTGAAACTTTGGAGGGGTTAAGGCCTTAGAATGGGTTCGGCCAGAGGTGATTTGTTTTGGCTAGGGCTTTGTGGGGGTAGTTATGGCCTTGGTTTTTGGAAGAGAGGATGTTGAAATGAAAGTATAAGAAGTATAAATGGTATGGAAGTAAGTTACAACACAAAAAGCTTACTTTTTCTAAAAATTTTAAACTATGGAAGCCATGGAATTTTTTAGAGAAGAAGGTTAAGAAAAGAATGAAGTTGGAATGTAAATGAAAATGTTTGTGTGGGGGTGTGTATTTATAGATGAAGGAAAGTGGGGAAATTACCATTTTATCCTTAGTTTAAAATACCATAACATGTCATTATTTTGACATGTCACATCACCACCTTCCTCCTCCTCATATGTCACATCTTCCCCTTCTCTAGTCACATCCCCTAAACCATGATGGGTAATGATGATGGTACTTAAAGAAATGACAAGAGATAATGATATGTACTTAGTATATATAATTTATTATTTTAAAACCATATCTTGTCGCATCACTTGCTAAACATAAGTAACATAGATAATACATAATTAAGTATATTATTATATGGTTAATATCTCTTATATATGTGTACATATAGTGCATAAAGGCGAATAATGTTCCCGACAACTTTCTGGTGTCGAAAAGTCGAAATTCTGGAAAACGTTCTTCGGTCACATTTTCTATTTTTCTACGAACTATCTATTTTGGTAACAAATTTTTAAAACGATTTTACCATCATTATTAAATAATTAAAATAGGTTTATTTCTAAATAAAAACCCATTTATTTAATATTTAAATTAACCTGAATTTTCGAAGGAATATATAAAACCGATGATGTCAACTATCGATGTCATAAATACATTTTATTTTCCAAAAATAAACTAAATTATTTTAACTCATAATCTTGTTTAAATACATATATTAGTGTGTTTATCCAGATTCGTGCACGACCTTTATTGTTTAAAAGCAGTTTTATTGGTAAAACGATTTCCGGGTGTTTTATCAATATTTTACCCAGGACGATATATAAAAATTATCAATATTTTACGTCGATAATTTGCCCGCAAATATTTTTCCGAAACAAAATAACTATTATTATTTACCACTTAAAACATGATTATTTCTTACTTTTAAACCCATATCTAAATATTTTCAAAACTAAATATGATTTATCCAAGTGATAGATTTGTGGGTCGTTATAATGTCAATATTAAATTCATGTTCAAACCTTAAATAAGAAGCTTTAGTTTGGAAATGTTCCAAACGAAAGATTGTGGCTGATTCAATGAAAGGCTAAGTACATTGTCTTGAATAGTGCCACAATAAAAGCAATGTATAAATATAAATGCACAAATTTATAACCGAGTTAAGGGTGCTTCTAAGTATTGAAAACATTAAGCCATTGTCATATAGTAACAATGTAATAATAAGAGCTCACTGGAAGTCAAGAAACATAAATATTGTTAATCATATTGTATAAAGTGATGTTTTATAAATGAAGTAAAGATTTGCAAAAATTATGTTTTGTTAATAAAAGGGTGGATTTATAAACGGTGTTACAAACCAAAGGAAATTATTATTATTTAACAAATGGGTGAAATAAATCAAATGATAATTTATTATAAAATATGGAATGATGTTTTAGAAAATAGTTGACTCTATTTTGGAAATTGAAATTGAGGGTGCATTGGGATTGTTAAATGATATTTTATAAATTGAAAGAATTTATAAAAGAAATTTATACTTATAGAAGCAAGGTTAAAAATGGTTGAAATTACGTTTTGAATGGGACTTATAAATAAGTGAGATTTATAAAGGAAATGGGGTTATAAATGGGGTTCATAAATAAAGGAATTTAATGAAAGGAAGTTTCATAAAATAAAAGAGATTTATAAACATAGTTTTATAAATATGGAAACAATTATGTTGGAAATTAAATATGGATTTTTATTATGGACATACAATTATGTTTTCAAAGGTTGTTTATAATATTAATTGTAACGACCCGGTATTTTGGACCATTCAAATCGACAATAATCCACACATGTCTAGCTTGAATAATTCAAAATAACATATTGTAAATAAATTTGGAGCAAATGAAATCAAATACACAGAATCACAGACACAGAACATATCAGAATAACTCGCAGCGGAAATAAAATACCATAGTAGTTCATGAAGCTACTATATACAAACTCTCAAAAACATATTACATAATATCATTCTGAAAACATATACAATAGAAATCCCAAATACATAGAAGTTTATAAATACCAGATCTGAAATAGAACAACTGAACTGGAAGGAAATAGATAACTAGACAAGCAGAATCTCCAGCGATTCCTAGCTCCAGAACAAAATCCAAAGCTAAGCTGTAAATACTCAGGCTGACCCGAGCGTAAAGTAAAACACAAAACACTCGAGTCAGGACAATATATACTTATGTAATGTAAACCAACTCAAGTGAACTGTAGTAGAAATGCACAATAACTCAAAGGATGCTTGGGACCGCTCATCCTTTGAGGATCAGTTAAACTATAAATTAAATACATCCCGTGGTTAAAATTTCAAAATGGTATTTTATACTTCGAAATAAAATATCATTTCAAAATTCAATATCATTCAAAAATCCATTTCAAAATATCAAAATATCATATTTCAAAATAGTTTATATTTCAAAACAAATTACTTCATTTTAAATCATAAAATGAAGTTATTATATTTAATAATTAAATTATTAAATTTCCAAAAATTTAACTTTTCAAAGTTCATTCGTTCACTTAAATTAATTAAAACAATGAAAATTCAACTTTCGCAGCATTTAGAAAATGCTACGAAAAGTCACATTTAAAACAGTTCAATTTAACAAAAGACAGCATTTAAAATGCTGTAATAGGGTTACATTAGTTTCAAATAAACTTAGTTAAATTCAACCATTATAAAATTTACAAAAATGCTATAATAGCCTTTAATTAAATTTAGCCATTTGGTTCATTATTATCAACTACAGCATTTACAAATGTTGTATTATCATTTACATTAGAATTATTAACATTTCAGAAATGCAGTTAATTAACTTCAAATATTCAGTATAATTTCACAAACAATTATATTTTTATATAAATCATTTTTAACTTATAAAATCATATAATTTCACTTTTAAAACAATCATTCAAATACCCTTATATTCATGATTTTATAAAGTTAAACCTCCATTCAAAAATCAAAATTTAATAATAATTCACTTGTTAAATTCCAATATTAAATTATAAATTCATTAAATTAAATTAACTTAACACTTAAGTTTAAATTTTCAAATATAACTTAATTCCATTTTTATTTACTTAACTTAAATTTCACTTTTAAGCGAAATTCACAAATTTCCAATTTTAGTTATATTTCAAAATTTCAACTTAAATATTCATTCATTTCACATTTTTACTTTATTCAAAAATCATTAATATATTATAAAATCATTTAAATTAACTTTAATCCAAATTATCATGAATTTATCATATTTCATATTTAATTTAAATTCCAATTATCACCAAATTAAAATTTCCCAAAATAACTTACATTTCAGATTTTCTAACTTTACCATTAATTTATTTCACTTATAAATTTTCAAAAAAATCAATAATGCTTTACAAAAATCATTTAAATAAAATTTAAATCAAAATATTATAACATTTACATTTCTAAAATATTTTAAAATTTTTAGAAAAACATATTTTAACTACAGGTCTGTATTTCATTTTTAGCCTAGGTAAAGTGATACGGGTAATATATCATTTCAACCCGTAATTTACAAAGAAAACCCGGGTTTGATCATTTCAAACCCGCAATCCCAAGTAAATGAAAATAATTGAAAATCATTCAGGCCTATCATTTCAGCCCATAACGATTTTCTCCTATTCTAAAGTCCGTTCGGGTATGTATCATTTCAACCCATAGTGATTCTAATCTAAAGGGAACTTGCAGTGTGATAAACTGATAAAAATAATAGAACAGCATAATATAACAGTAACATATAATATAATAGGTGTTTAAGCATGGGTGAACATCATAAAATCATAACATAGCAGGTGTAACATGATAATGCATTTTACAGATTCAAAAGGGGTCAATTCACTAGTTATATATGTACATATTGTCTGGTGAGAATAACTCACTGGTTTGAGCTGGAGATACAACGACGAATACACAAATGAGATCCACACAAGCACGATAACACGACACAGAGATGAGTGGAAGAGCCAAAGTATCAATTCCCTTGAATACAAGTCACAGAAAACAATCTAATATACATAAGTTTTTAATTCAAAACTACTAAACTAGGCTAGAAATAACTGCATAAATCAAAGCTGAAATGCTTTGCACTTGCTTCCAACACACTCTAGGTTCAGCCATAAGGTATACTACAGGTCTAAGGTAAGATTTGGATCAGGTTTTGGTTGGGTATGGTCGGCCTAACATGGTTTGTTGATGAAGCAAAGGTTTGTGTGCATGAAACTGCACAACTATAAGGCACAAAACAACGTTTTCAAGGCAACAAAAGTGGTTTCCAAAGCAACAAAGGTCACGACCACAAGCAAGCATGGCACGGCCAGGTCTGTAGTGGACTGGAAGTGATGTGGCAGAGGGTTTCAGGTTTGGTAAGGGCTGGAGATGGTGGTGCAAGGGGCGGCCAAGGTGGTGGTTTGAGGTGATGAAGGCAAAGAAGCTAGGCTATGTACATATATGTGGGTTTTGCTCAATTTCTTGGTGGATCTGATCCACAAGGGTGCACGGATAGGCTTGGGTAGAGGGCTGGAGGTGGTGGAAACCTGATGTGGTGGTGTTGGAGGTGGCCATGGTGGTGGAGGAGGGAGTGGCCGAGCAAATAGATGAAGGCAAGTGCAAGTTACATAAGAAAAACAAGAAAACAAATGGAAAAAAAGAATGAAAGTTTACCAAGCTTTCCAAGGAGATGATGGCCGAAATCTTTTTGTGGTTGAGGAGTTTTTGATTGTACGTGAAAAATATGAGAATAGTCAGCTGAAAGAATGAGAAAAGAACGGCCAAAATTGAAGTGGTGTTGGTTGAAATGAAGAGGCAAGAATACAAAGAGACTAGGTATACAAAAGGACTCAAACTCTTCAAATTTCCCTAATTTCTTTTTGCATATTAAAACAAATGAAAATGCTGATAAATAAAGATAAAACTCAGAAAAAAAATGAATTCATAAAATAAATAAATAAATTTTAATTAAATATAATTAAATAAGGAAAATAGCTTAAAAATGTAAACTAGGCTAAAAAAATGGAAACAAATTCTATAAGCTTTGGAAAATTTTTATTTAAATTTAACTACATGTAAAATGAATATAAATAAATTAGAAACACAGCAAATACAAGTGAATGCATAAAATAAATAAATAAATTTTAAATCATATATAATTAAATTAAGAAATTAGCAAAGAAAATGGGAACTAGGTTTTAAAATTGAAAATAAATTCAATAAACTTTAGAAAAATTCTATCAACACTTTAAAAATATTTAAAAGACAAAATATATATAATATAGCATAAATATACAAATTAGAATAAGATATATCAAATAAAAATATCATTTATATAAATTAAAATAAATAATATTGTTAAATAAAACAGTTTACACTCAATATTGTAAAAAGCATAACTTTCACAATATAACTCCGATTTCAACGAAACGAAAAGCAGTATTCTAAAAATTTAGTCTATTTTCATAATAAAAGATGAAATTCAAAATTTCAAATATTTAAATTTAAAATTTAAAAGTCAAAGTTTGACCCAAATTGACCAAAAATCAATATTCAGGAAAATATTCAATTTATACCAGTTTGAAATTATAATTCACATAATAATCAACATTTATATTTAAAAATGAAATGTTTGAAAAAAAAAATTTACAATTACTTAAAATAAAATAAAGTCAAATTTAAATATATGCAGAAATCTAGGGTTGTTACACTCTCCCCTACTCAAATCTTTTCGTCCTCGAAAAAGAAGGAAGTGGAGGAACAACTAGAAAGAATAATAAGTTGGAAGACATCCCGAAAGAAGGTAGGGGAAAAATAGCTAGGAGGGAAAACAAGTTGAAAGACAAGAATGAACCATTATTTAAAATTGTTGGTTAAAGAGGTAAAATATTTAAAACACTTTAAAATCCTTTAAAAAAAGGAATAACTGATCAAAGTATCATTTATATAATATTTTATCAAAATACTTTTATAACTCGATGTCTTAACAAGTTTATCCTCGTTCCTGCAGACTCTGGCAGTGCGTTGATCAGGCGCAAAGCTAGAATTCTCCAGGTACTTAGTAGACTTGTTTCAACACCCAGTGAAAATACTTGAAAAACCTTTAAAACAGATATGGAAAGTACAATCCAAACAAAAACAAACAAAACCTTTGTCTAACCATGGTTCGCAGATACACAATGGTTACGCCTGGATCCCCCAGGAAACAATCCATATCCGTAAGCTTTCTCAGCCCTGCGAGTTACGCCATGATGACTAGTAGAATGCAGGATACACAATGGTTACGCCTGGATCCCCCAGGAAACAATCCGTACCCCCAGGCAAGACTCAGCCAAGCATTTGCGCTACTATTCGCGACCTACACAGATTGCAGGATACACAATGATTACGTCTGGATCCCCCAGGAAACAATCCGTACCCCTAGGCAAGACTCAGCCAGGCAGTTGCGCTATGCAGTCACGAGAGAACAATAAGACCATGGGTAACGCCATGGAATTCGAAGGACACGCGAGTATCATATCCGGAAAACCAAAAATCAGAGAGAATAATATCGATAGAATGAATCCAAGATGTGGCCACAAATCGGATATCAAGCAGAAGGCACTTTCCATATCTTTACTTCGAAAATATGTATCATATAGTACCTTTTCAAATCACTTTCAAATATCGTACTTATATAAAATCCATTATATATAAGATTTAATTTTCAAATCGAATACTTTCCAAAATCAATAGTATATCAAATCATACTTATATAGACTTCAATTATATAAGATTTCACTTTCAAATTGAGTACCTTTTCAAATCTATAGTTTTCGAATCAATTTCATACTCATACAAATAAATTTTATATAAGTTCGACAACTCCTAAATCAAGTGTTTGGTAACATAAGGTTCTCAAATTTCAATTTGTTTCAATATCAGTTCAATTTCAAAATCATATACAATTTCACCAAATTATTTCTTCTCAAATTAATTATCTTTAGTTTCAAAGTTTCCAAAATAATAGATTTAGAAAATAAATCCAAATTTCCAAATCAATATAATTTAAGTCAACCAATTCATTTCCAAAATCAAATGTTTTCAAAATCATCTTATACTTACGTAAGGTCTATCTTACATAAGGATCAAATTTTCAAAATAATTTCGCTGTATGAAGAGCCATATGGGATTGAATATCTTTGCTTTTATGGGTTATATATCTTTTTAATTTAAATTGGAAATTTTCTTTTAGTAAGCAAAGATATTCTAACTCGACGGCTTTCAATTTCAGCGTCAAAATATATCAAAGATATTAGAATATAAGATGTACATATGTCATCATTTCGCAAAGTCACATTCGATCGCTCGCTCGATCACACAAGTTCACTTTCGAACTAGTATTGTCCATTCACTTCCCTAATGCGGATTTCGATATGGTTTCTCGACTAGAAGCCATCAGTCTCCTTGCATAGCCATATACTATGATAGAGAATTCTAGAATCGAGCCCAAAATCCATATCAAATATTCGTCATCAAGAATCGAATGAAAAACCTAACACGAAATGGTGTAATTCACCTCGAACTTGTGTACTCAAACTTGGATCAAATTAATTATGCGAATAAAACAGCATACGTACAACTTATATATTTATTCCAACTTGTTACCTATATAGTTTCATAAAGATGTTACTAAGTTAAAACACTTAAAATTTATTCAAAATATTTTGAAGAACAATTTCTTTTCAAAACATTCAAATCTAAATTTCATATTAGAAAAAATTTTAAATTGCCTTATTCATTTACTTAACAAAACAGTTTCAACTTATTTAAATCAGATTACTTCATACTTAAACATTCAAAACAAACTTATATACTTTATCAAAATACTTTTCAAATTTCTTAGCTTTGAAAAGTTAACCTTGATTTGGAAGTACTCGAACTTCGAAATAGTTGAAGAAATCATTTTCAAATTCAAGAGTTGGAAATTAGCAACAAATCAGTAAATCAATTTTAATAGATAGGGTTATATCAAATCCAAAACTCGAGGACTGAACACCGGTTCATTTCAAATCGTTTCAAATATATTTACATATATCTTTCGAATATCAAATCATACTTCGGAATTTGAAATCAAAAATGGTTTCACAAAATCACTTGCATAGCAAAGCTATTAAAGTGGCCTCTCCCTCACTCAGAAACTCGAAAATCAATGTCGATGATGCGTGCACTCATCACCGAAATTATTTTCCAGCGACACAAGTGAGTTATGGACTTCCATTTACTTTGAAAACTTCTTTGAAATTCCTTCGAAATCATTAAAACCCATTAAAATCATTGAAACATTACTTATTCGGAAAAATAATTTCAAATCATATTATTTATTATTTCAAAATCCTAAAACCAGTTCCAAAATGCCGGAGTTCAATCACTTAAATTCAGATTCAAAACCTTCAGTTATAAATCATTTTATATGAAACCATTTCTTATAAAATTTTGACAATTTCAAATCCTTTCAAAACTTCAAATTCTCATTTTTTAAAAGGTATATAATCCTTATCAAAAACATTTCATCTTTATATAAAAATATGGTCATCCTTATCAAAATAAAAACTACGATGAATACACAATTTTCAAAAGACAATCAACCACAAACTTTCCAAGGGACGATTCAAGGATGGATTTCAAAGCAAAACAGAGATTCAAATTTAGAAGGACTCTAATCAAATAGAATTCTAATTCAAAGATAGGCTCAAACGAGGATAAGATAATTAAATTACCAAATAGAAGATGGATAAGCCTATATGAATCGCGGGCGACCTTAACCGGTCAACCGTGACTTTAGGAATATAATCGATGCGAAAATCTAAGGCAAATCGACCTTCGATTGCCAGAGATAGAATCTAAATATAGCAGAAGATAGAAAACATCGTAAACCGAGGATACAGAAATATCCGATGAATCAATGCCAATTATAATCATTCAAAGATTGGCGGAATCGCCACCCTATAAAGGTCATACAAAGTGGAGTGATGCAATGCTCCAAAATCAAAAGAATACAATTATGGGAGACAGGAATGGATTTCAGAACAAGTGGGAGCGTTCCAAAATTCAAAGGAATCCTATTCGATAAGAATCCAAACGAAGATTAGAGATATATAACCTATATCGATACAGAAAAATTCCCATTCAAAATTTGGAATGACTCGAATTCATAACATACGAAAACAGAAGCATAAATATCTTTAGTTGGACAACTTTAGCTAAGCAAAAGATACAACAGAGTTTACTCAAAACAACCTAACAAACTACAGATTTTGCCATACTCAAAATAGATTCCTATCAACAATGGATCTAGATCAATCAAGAGAGAAGTTCAAAATTTTAGAGGATCCTAATCAAAGAAATTACTAACAAGGTGGATACAAAAGGAATGAAGTTTAGAAAATTTTACTTTCAAAGCAAGAAAATTTTATATCAAAATAATCTTTGAAAATTCTTTAAAATCATTTGAAAATCATTTTATACTTCAAAAATACATCCTCTCACAAAGAAATGATTCTGAGATTGATTTCACTCATTCTAGGGTATTTCTACCCTATCTCTAATGAGTTTTTGCTCCGTAGGCTAAGGTTTGCCTAAAACCAAAGCTCTGATACCAACTGTAACGACCCGGTATTTTGGACCATTCAAATCGACAATAATCCACACATGTCTGGCTTGAATAATTCAAAATAACAGATTGTAAATAAATTTGGAGCAAATGAAATCAAATACACAGAATCACAGACACAGAACATATCAGAATAACTCGCAGCGGAAATAAAATACCATAGTAGTTCATGAAGCTACTATATACAAAATCTCAAAAACATATTACATAATATCATTCTGAAAACATATACAATAGAAATCCCAAATACATAGAAGTTTATAAATACCAGATCTGAAATAGAACAACTGAACTGGAAGGAAATAGATAACTAGACAAGCAGAATCTCCAGCGATTCCTAGCTCCAGAACAAAATCCAAAGCTAAGCTGTAAATACTCAGGCTGACCCGAGCGTAAAGTAAAACACAAAACACTCGAGTCAGGACAATATATACTTATATAATGTAAACCAACTCAAGTGAACTGTAGTAGAAATGCACAATAACTCAAAGGATGCTTGGGACCGCTCATCCTTTGAGGATCAGTTAAACTATAAATTAAATACATCCCGTGGTTAAAATTTCAAAATGGTATTTTATACTTCGAAATAAAATATCATTTCAAAATTCAATATCATTCAAAAATCCATTTCAAAATATCAAAATATCATATTTCAAAATAGTTTATATTTCAAAACAAATTACTTCATTTTAAATCATAAAATGAAGTTATTATATTTAATAATTAAATTATTAAATTTCCAAAAATTTAACTTTTCAAAGTTCATTCGTTCACTTAAATTAATTAAAACAATGAAAATTCAACTTTCGCAGCATTTAGAAAATGCTACGAAAAGTCACATTTAAAACAGTTCAATTTAACAAAAGACAGCATTTAAAATGCTGTAATAGGGTTACATTAGTTTCAAATAAACTTAGTTAAATTCAACCATTATAAAATTTACAAAAATGCTATAATAGCCTTTAATTAAATTTAGCCATTTGGTTCATTATTATCAACTACAGCATTTACAAATGTTGTATTATCATTTACATTAGAATTAATAACATTTCAGAAATGCAGTTAATTAACTTCAAATATTCAGTATAATTTCACAAACAATTATATTTTTATATAAATCATTTTTAACTTATAAAATCATATAATTTTACTTTTAAAACAATCATTCAAATACCCTTATATTCATGATTTTATAAAGTTAAACCTCCATTCAAAAATCAAAATTTAATAATAATTCACTTGTTAAATTCCAATATTAAATTATAAATTCATTAAATTAAATTAACTTAACACTTAAGTTTAAATTTTCAAATATAACTTAATTCCATTTTTATTTACTTAACTTAAATTTCACTTTTAAGCCAAATTCACACATTTCCAATTTTAGTTATATTTCAAAATTTCAACTTAAATATTCATTCATTTCACATTTTTACTTTATTCAAAAATCATTAATATATTATAAAATCATTTAAATTAACTTTAATCCAAATTATCATGAATTTATCATATTTCATATTTAATTTAAATTCCAATTATCACCAAATTAAAATTTCCCAAAATAACTTACATTTCAGATTTTCTAACTTTACCATTAATTTATTTCACTTATAAATTTTCAAAAAAATCAATAATGCTTTACAAAAATCATTTAAATAAAATTTAAATCAAAATATTATAACATTTACATTTCTAAAATATTTTAAAATTTTTAGAAAAACATATTTTAACTACAGGTCTGTATTTCATTTTTAGCCTAGGTAAAGTGATACGGGTAATATATCATTTCAACCCGTAATTTACAAAGAAAACCCGGGTTTGATCATTTCAAACCCGCAATCCCAAGTAAATGAAAATAATTGAAAATCATTCAGGCCTATCATTTCAGCCCATAACGATTTTCTCCTATTCTAAAGTCCGTTCGGGTATGTATCATTTCAACCCATAGTGATTCTAATCTAAAGGGAACTTGCAGTGTGATAAACTGATAAAAATAATAGAACAGCATAATATAACAGTAACATATAATATAATAGGTGTTTAAGCATGGGTGAACATCATAAAATCATTACATAGCAGGTGTAACATGATAATGCATTTTACAGATTCAAAAGGGGTCAATTCACTAGTTATATATGTACATATTGTCTGGTGAGAATAACTCACTGGTTTGAGCTGGAGATACAACGACGAATACACAAATGAGATCCACACAAGCACGATAACACGACACAGAGATGAGTGGAAGAGCCAAAGTATCAATTCCCTTGAATACAAGTCACAGAAAACAATCTAATATACATAAGTTTTTAATTCAAAACTACTAAACTAGGCTAGAAATAACTGCATAAATCAAAGCTGAAATGCTTTGCACTTGCTTCCAACACACTCTAGGTTCAGCCATAAGGTATACTACAGGTCTAAGGTAAGATTTGGATCAGGTTTTGGTTGGGTATGGTCGGCCTAACATGGTTTGTTGATGAAGCAAAGGTTTGTGTGCATGAAACTGCACAACTATAAGGCACAAAACAACGTTTTCAAGGCAACAAAAGTGGTTTCCAAAGCAACAAAGGTCACGACCACAAACAAGCATGGCACGGCCAGGTCTGTAGTGGACTGGAAGTGATGTGGCAGAGGGTTTCAGGTCTGGTAAGGGCTGGAGATGGTAGTGCAAGGGGCGGCCAAGGTGGTGGTTTGAGGTGATGAAGGCAAAGAAGCTAGGCTATGTACATATATGTGGGTTTTGCTCAATTTCTTGGTGGATCTGATCCACAAGGGTGCACGGATAGGCTTGGGTAGAGGGCTGGAGGTGGTGGAAACCTGATGTGGTGGTGTTGGAGGTGGCCATGGTGGTGGAGGAGGGAGTGGCCGAGCAAATAGATGAAGGCAAGTGCAAGTTACATAAGAAAAACAAGAAAACAAATGGAAAAAAAGAATGAAAGTTTACCAAGCTTTCCAAGGAGATGATGGCCGAAATCTTTTTGTGGTTGAGGAGTTTTTGATTGTACGTGAAAAATATGAGAATAGTCAGCTAAAAGAATGAGAAAAGAACGGCCAAAATTGAAGTGGTGTTGGTTGAAATGAAGAGGCAAGAATACAAAGAGACTAGGTATACAAAAGGACTCAAACTCTTCAAATTTCCCTAATTTCTTTTTGCATATTAAAACAAATGAAAATGCTGATAAATAAAGATAAAACTCAGAAAAAAAAATGAATTCATAAAATAAATAAATAAATTTTAATTAAATATAATTAAATAAGGAAAATAGCTTAAAAATGTAAACTAGGCTAAAAAAATGGAAACAAATTCTATAAGCTTTGGAAAATTTTTATTTAAATTTAACTACATGTAAAATGAATATAAATAAAGTAGAAACACAGAAAATACAAGTGAATGCATAAAATAAATAAATAAATTTTAAATCATATATAATTAAATTAAGAAATTAGCAAAGAAAATGGGAACTAGGTTTTAAAATTGAAAATAAATTCAATAAACTTTAGAAAAATTCTATCAACACTTTAAAAATATTTAAAAGACAAAATATATATAATATAGCATAAATATACAAATTATAATAAGATATATCAAATAAAAATATCATTTATATAAATTAAAATAAATAATATTGTTAAATAAAACAGTTTACACTCAATATTGTAAAAAGCATAACTTTCACAATATAACTCCGATTTCAACGAAACGAAAAGCAGTATTCTAAAAATTTAGTCTATTTTCATAATAAAAGATGAAATTCAAAATTTCAAATATTTAAATTTAAAATTTAAAAGTCAAAGTTTGACCCAAATTGACCAAAAATCAATATTCAGGAAAATATTCAATTTATACCAGTTTGAAATTATAATTCACATAATAATCAACATTTATATTTAAAAATGAAATGTTTGAAAAAAAAAATTTACAATTACTTAAAATAAAATAAAGTCAAATTTAAATATATGCAGAAATCTAGGGTTGTTACACTAATATTGTGTAAAAGTTGTTTATCAATATTTTAAATATTTTGAAAGGTTAAATTATTAATTATTAATATGGTTTGAAATAAATTATAATTATTTATCAGTAAAGTTTTGGACACTAATTATTAGTATTTATAAAAATGTTAAGACAAATTATTATTGTTTTAATTAGAATGTTTGGAATTTATTAATTATTGTTTTAAAATGTTTTTAAAGTTAGTATTATTTATTTATAATGTTATTAGTACATAGTAGTGTTTAAAGGAAAAGAGTAGAACTTGTTTATAATTATTTCCGAGATTTATAAATGGAGTTTTATAAACAGATGGGGTTTTTATAAGAGGAGTCTTATAACATGTTTTGGAAAGTGTAAAGGAAGATTGGTTAAAAGGGTAAGATAGTTTTATAAATGGTTTTAAATATGTATAAAGGAAAATTATAAATGGGTTTATAAATTTATAAAAGGAGTTTATAAATGGTTTTGTGGATTATATTAAGGTTTATAAATTGTTTTTGAATTGAACAAAAAGGGTAATCTTCCAAATTGTTGGTGAATACACTACAACAAAACAGCCATTTTACAACGGGCAATGCCCGTTGTAATATGGCTTTCGCAACGGGCATGCACCCGTTGTATTAGGCCTCGTTGTAATAGGTCGACCATATTTTACAACGGGCAATGAACGTTGTAATACACCTTTTTACAACGGTCATCGGCCCTTGCGATAGGCTCTATGACAACAATTAAAGCCCGTTGTAATAGACTATAATACAACTGGCATAGCCCGTTGTAATACATGATATTGCAATGGTTTCTGACCGTTGCAAAATAAATGCAAATTTTAAAAAAAATTACAACAGCATCCATGCAAACATCCATACCAATAGTGAATAATTTAATGAGTAATAAATATTATCATAAAACAACCAAAATCACATAAGAAAAGAGTACAAGCTAGAGTCATAAAATTCCAACACATTCCAAAAAGTTAGATATGTTTACATCGACATAGTTCTAATATACACATGTCAACTAGTTTCATAACAACCAAATACATAAAGCATTAACACATAAGCATAAAGCTTTTGTCAACGAACTCGTCTTTCTTTGATTGTCGCTTTCTCTTTTCACGCTCACTTTCTCTTTTCCTTTTGTTTTTCTTCTTGCTTTTATCCATATAATCTTCCTCTCTTTCTTCTTTCGTCTATATGGATAGGTGAAAAACACTAGTAGCAATTGCATATGTAAGCAGGTTAAAGTGATAGAAAATGGCGATGCTTAGATCTCAAGCAAAAAAGGAGAAAATGTTGAAACAATTATAAAATTATGGGTGGCTAGTAGACTTACAGTTTTACAGGTGAATAAATGAACCTGTGATTGCTCGCTCTTCCCTTTATGCTTACTCAGTAGTCTAGAAAAGCTGCAATGTTTCTACTATTATTGAAAATTATGTAGTAGTATATGTTACAACTTCTAGGCATAGCAAAATAAAATTATAATGCTAAAACTAATTACATGAAAGTCACACAAATTCAAATCCGGGCAATGTAGTCTCCTTTATATGACATGAAGTATAAACCATTTTGCACAACTAAAGTTACCATTTCTTTTAATCTTTAAGTTACCCGTGAATAAACATTCATTATGATAGGAAAAAATGCTTTTTTTAACCCAAGTTATTAATGGTTCATGTTTAACCATGCTTTTTAGGAGCGTTTTCAACAACGCATGCAATAATATCTTCATTTTCGACTACAGTATTACTTTCTACTTGTACCCATTGAGCAATGAATCCAACAAAATCAGTAAATATGAAATGGGTCCTTTAGGAAATATAATATTACTTAATCAAAGCAAGACAAAATAAGAATAAAAAGGGTGTTATCTAATTCTTAGTAGATACGTGCAAATAAAATGAGTACGAACAGGGAACTCAAGTATGGATAAATAAATTCCATCTAAATAAATATTTACCGAAAATAGTGATCAAAACGGCGAGACCTCCAAAACTACAACTTCTTCGATGCTACATGGATTTCAGCTCCGAGCTACTCAAAGTTAAAGACACTAAAAGCCAATCTTCTAATAGAACAGTAGTTATCTGCACCTTTAAAGCAGCCAAGTTTCAGTTTAAAAATTGTAAGTTCACAGAGGATAACTGCTCCAGAACTTGAAATGTCATACCAAAATGAGAATAGTAGTGAGGATGGATAACTGGAAAGTTGGTTGGATATTCGGGTTGATCATTGAATCTCATTTACATCATCATTGTTTACTTCCATACGGATTCATCATCGGTGCTTCTCTAATTTGAGGCAATGGGAAGCTTACCCTATTTGCTGTCCTACGAGGAATCTGAACGCATAATTTTTTTTTTCACTTCAAGCATCAGATATGCACAATATTGTTGCAAGTAAACATTCAGTGATAAAATTCAAAGGTCAGAATTACCATTTTGCACAACTAAAGTTACTCAGTAGCCTTGTAGGTTTTTATACAATACATACCTACCCAGAGTTTATAATATTTAGTTTTCCGTCAATTTCCACAACTAAAGTTATAAATAGAAAGAAAGTAAAATGTTTGTTTAGTGAGAGTTGAACATTTTAACCGTAGTTACCGACAAAAGGAAATAGTGCTAAACCAATAACTTCCTAATTAAAAGTAAAGTCATTAGATTATTTTTCAATTTTCTAGTTTAAGCACCAGTTGGACCAATTTTGGTGCTACTATCAGTTATAAGTTATTAATCACAAATTCACAGTGGTAGCTAAATGAAGTTACCATTTCTTTTAATCTTTAAGTTACCCATGAATTAGAACCAAGATGTGAATTACTATAAGGTCAGAAGTCATTTATCATAATACCAGGGTCTTAAAGTAGACAGCGGACAATCTGTAGTGAAAAATAAGTAATCATACACGAAGGCTACAAACATAAATCATTACTTGATTGAACCCCATGCAGCTGTGGCAATTTAGCCTGTAGGTTAGAAAGCTTTGATGCCACTTGGGAGGAGGGGCAAGGACGGAAATTCAATATCTGATCGTCGATATTTTGACCGAATAGGAAGGTGGCTGCGACTTGTAGAGCTTTAAAACAACTTGGCGGAAAATGGTGGGGAGAGACAGTGGAAATTACGTTTCAGCACATAATTTTGTTTTACCTTTTGTTTAAATGAAAAGAAAGAACGCTATGTCATGGATCCTTCTGGTTGTTATAATATGTTACATTTTGAACCAACTATACATACTCAATTTCTTTTGATTCTCCTAATTATTTGCAGCCTAGTTTATCCTCAACATGAATTCAACCTTCCAAAGAACATGGCTTACAAGGTTGTTTACATAGTTTCCTAATTTCATCATGTAGTTATATTTGCTATTTTTTACTCATAATCTACCAAAAGCGTACTAATATTTGCTATAATATTGTCTATTGACTACGTATAAGTTACTACAATTACTCACGATCTACCAAAAGCGTACTAATATTTATCAACTAGCGAGTAGTAAACTAAACTACAACTTGGGTAAGTCAAGTTATTTGTCCAAGTCAAGTTATTTGTCCAAGTCAATTTGTATCAGTTAAAATTTTGGTGTTTTGGCAGAACTACAATTAGCTAATTGAACCAATGGGCAAAGACTAAAATAAAATTGATCTTGTTGGTTTCTGCAGTAGAGTTAAGAAGATGAATGAAATGTTGGATTTGAAGTTTATCTTTTGCCACGTTGAACAACTGTTATACAGAAATGATTAAAGTAAAGTTTACCCAAAAAAAATTATACCACATCTTTTGATGAATTTCTTCTCTTTTCCTGATCCGATACCGTAGAAGTACTAACGGTGTCTTCTTCTTCAGTCTTAGGCTTGCGTTCTTTCGAAATATCTTCGCCATCCGATTCAGATCGATCTCGGTGCTTGTGAGACCGATGCAATTTGTGACGAGAACTTCGAGCCATTCAAACTGCTAATTTCAGAATCTGTTTGATGAGTTGAATAAATTGAATTCGATTTACTAATTCCTCACTAATGAGTTTGATCTGCTGCCGGATCTGGAAAAAAATGCTGTTAAAAGAGAGGGAGTTTTGAATTTATAAATTGAGCGGATAAATTTGATTCAACAGGGGGAAATTAGGGTTTTGAAAAGAAGAATTGGGAGAGAAAATAGGAGAAAAATATAAGAGACGATTTGAGGGAAAAGAACGCGACGCCTAAAGGGAGCCGCCCCCTTAGACTGACGGATATACCCTTTGCAAAATTACAACGGACGTTTTTAGCCCGTTGTAAAATTGTCACCTATTACAACGGGTCTGAATGGACCATTGTAATAGCCTTCTATTACAACTGGCAACCGATATCCGTTGTAAAAAGGGCGTTGTATGTGGCATCTTTTACAACGGGCCTGAATGGACCGTTGTAATAGCCGTCTATTACAACAGGCAACCAACGCCCGTTGTAAAAAGAGCGTTGTAATAGGGTATTTTTGTTGTAGTGATACACTTATATCATCGAAATAAGTATACAGATATTTTTTTTCCAAGTATGGGGAAATAGGGATTTTCGGTTTATATCAATCTTTGTAAAAAGAATTTTTGAGTCGAGTATTACAAAGTGAATTTAATAAATAAAATATTAATTGATAGAGGCTTAGTGGTGCTTGGAGCTTAACTAATGCTGGTTTTCCCTATGGAATTAAATTTCTGATCGTATGTTTGTTATTCGATAGTTAAATAACCGACTATCGAAATTGGACCCAAAACGTAACTTTAGAAATATCTAGAAGAAACACGCGAGTTATATGGCACAGTCATCTTCGGTGATGATGTACTGTGCGTATAAATCTCGTTTCATTCTCCTAGGACAATGATAAGGAAACCCGTCCACTAACGGTTAGGAGGTGATCTCCGATCTTTTCTTTGGCTATTTATTTCCTACAGAACCGGTGTTAAGTTTACAGGGAATTATCGAAAAGTTGTTTCAAAGAAACCGGGATCGGATGTGTTATCTGAAAACCACTTCGATCCAACGAATGCGTTTTGAAGTGAAGATATCTTGAATATGATGGAATTTGGAGACGGAGCACTCAAGTGATTCGTTCAGGCCCAAAATGAACTTGTATGGATGAATGCTGATATTTCATTGTTGCCTGGAGGGTAGTGTTAGCATTCTAAGTGGAAAGTGCTATATAAAGGTAAAACGTAGCCTCGAACCTCATCAATCTGGAAATGACAAAAATCGGGCATGCAGCAAGGCCAAGTGGGTAGCTCCCAAGTAGGGTATGGTCATTCCAAATCTAGATGGTTACTATCTATTCTTGTATGCTTCTGGGCCCAAGCAGGGTGATCATATTCGGTATTACTAGTCAAGTGGTAGGCAAGTCCTATGTGACAGGGGTACAAGATGTTCTTGTCAGACCCCAGTGCATTTATCTAGAGATGTACCTTTGGAAGGTAGTTCCTTACCTTGTCATGGTATGGAATCCAATCTTCAATACGTGTCTTTATGGTTTTGATATTAGAACCTAGTATGCTGGAATTTAATAATGTAACAATTTTGGCTAAGATTAATAAGTATTGTATCTTAGACTTTATTCTAATATAAATGGATTTTCGATAGAATTTTTTTTGGTTATCGTAAGGTAAATACCCGTACGTGTTTATGTGCGGCGTGGTCTTATGAGATACTTTGATTTTCAAATGGTTTTCTAGAACTTTAAAAAATCCAATTGGGTGTGTTTTTCTCACGCTGGTTTTCCAGACTGACTCGGGTGTTATTTTATTATAATGCTCGAGTTAAACCGAGCATATTTACAGATTTTGGATGCATTGGAGCTCAGGAGACGAGTTGGAGGTCTTTAAAGCTTATATACGTATATGTTTATTTTTTGCCGCTTTGTTATTGAAATTATTAGCAATTGTGAGGACAGGATGTTATAACTGTCCAGGCTGATAATTGTGATTGTTGTTGTACTATGATGGATGTATGTATATAATAGTTTCTCTTTTGTAAATATCATTGATATTATATTATATGTTGTTCCGCTGTGATTGTGAGGTTCTGTGTCATTTTAGTTTCTTTTCTTCTTCTCTTTTCTTCTTCTTTCTTCTTTCTTTCCATTAATTATCCGTCTTTCCATGTGATTTGGGTTGGACATGTGTGGATCTTTGTCAGCTTGAATGGTACGGATTGGCGGGTCGTTACAGTTGGTATCAAAGCTTAGGTTGAGCAAACACCTAGGCTGTGGTGGGAATTCACACATTTGAGATAGGATAAGCGAGACCCTAGGATGAGTTTGAGTGTATATATATGAGCGCATATTTGTTAGTGATTATAAAATTGTTTTATATTGTGTTAATTTATCTGTTGAGTGGCTTATGAATTCTGGTCGGTACATGGGATGCCACGATATCGATAAGGGTTTCTAAATGCTTAAACAAGGCAAACCGACACAGTATTGTTTTAAAATTGGGTAAATGAAATAATTTGACCTAAATTATATTTTATATATATAAAGGAATAATTTTTCTGAAATTATTATAAGCTATTTATGGTGTGTTTGGATGTTAATGAATGATAATATTTGATTATTATCATTTGTTGTTAGGTGTTATTGTTATAATCTAACAAAGATAAACAATTGTAAACTGAATTATATAAGAAAATAAATTTATAAGTATAAATTATAGAATATTGATAATCAACATTTGTGGAATGATATTACACAAAAAGTGATATTTTATAAATATGATTTATAAACATGATTTATAAATGGAAAGGAAATGGAATTGCCTAAGTATATTTATAAATATGATTTGTTAATATAATTGATTTGTTAATTAATTTGGACTTAAAACACAAAGTTTGAGAATTTAAATCTCATAGATTTTGGAAATTGTTTTCGGAAGGTTTTAGAAAAATAATAATAGTATTATTTTGAGAAATATTTTGGTTAGAAATATTTTGAAATGGAATTTAAAAGAAATAGAAAGCACTGAACTCACTTCAGTCATTGGAAAATAATTCTGGTGATGACTGCAGCATCATCGACGTTCATTATCGAGTTTCTAAGTGAGGAATTGCTACCATTGAATTTTTTTTAAATAAAACAAATTTTTTTAGATTCCAGAAGAGAAATTTGAAATATAATGGAGTTATGTATATATATGATTTCAAAATGATTTGAAATAAAACCGTGTGCTTAAAAATCCTGAAAATTCTATCTAAATGTTTTGAGAAACATAAGATAACAAGTTTTTGAACTTATAATTTGGAGATGGTATGGATAAGAAAAGGAGGTTTGGAATTGAGATATGAAATTAAAGAGTTTAACTTAAATAGAGTTAAATAAATCGAGTAATGGATAAGATGAAATGAAATTTAACTCAAGAGAAGTAACAGAATGGATTAAATGAAATTGCATTTGATGTGTGATGAATCAATAAATAAACTAATGGAATAAATTTGTGAAGTGGGTATGAGTTTGAGTTATAAAATGAAATTCAACTTAAGGATAAAATTAATTGAATATGTTGGCGTGTTGTTTAATTGAATTGAATATGTTTTGGAATGTTGTTTGCTAGAAATAAATAAAATTGATTGTATTAATGAATAAATTAGTGAAGTGAACTAATAAAATGAATTAATGTAAGGAATGAATTAAATTGAGCTAATAAAATTAATTAGTGAATTGAATAGGGTTTAAAAATGTTGCTTAATAGAATTGAAAATGAACTTAAGTTATGAAAGTGAAATTGAAGTGAATAATTGAATTTGATTTAAATTGGATATAAATCAGTTGAATGCAAATGAATTGATTGTTAACTAATTGAATATGAAAAAAGTGAAAGGTGAATATAAATGTACATGAAATTGAAAGTTAATAAATTGAAGGTTAATAATTGAATGTAAATCGATTGAAATGAGAATAATTTGAAACGAATCAATAGCAGGTTAATAAGAAATGGAAGTATATAATGTTGATATTTGGAAATGCAAATTTATACGATGGTAAATAAAATTGGATGGATGTTATTTGTTTAATAAGTTCTCTTATTACATTCACTAAAATTGCATATAGTTGTGGAATGTTCTATGTTATATGGTGATGTTACATTCTACATACATATTCTCATTGGTTGTTGAGTGATTAGTAGGTGCGGATGGCGTATGCTTCGCATTTGGAGCTCGCTTTCGCATTATATTGATTGTACATGTTTGCTAATGCTAATAATAAGGTACACATCACGGATTACACACCGTACTTATATATTGTTTCCCTACGGGGATGCCTTATCCTCGAAGATAAGATGTATATTTGTAATGTATATATGTATATATATTGTGATTTACTACGATCGAGCCGTGCAAAGGAGACGCTGTGAAATTTTTCGTAAATTTAAGGTGCTAGAAATTTTTTGAGAATTTAGGAAATATTTTTGATAACTAAAGTTTGATTTGAACTATAACCTAAAATGATTGAATGGATGGAAATTAGTTGGAATCTATGAATGAATATAAAGACTTAGGAAATTTGTGATAACAAGTTTTAACTAATCGGTTTTGAAAAGTTAATGGGGGCATTTTTCTTACTTGGTAATTTCAGGGACGAAATTCTTTTAAGGGGGACAATGTAATAATCCAGAATTTTATTCATTTAAATTTAGAAATATTTAATTTATTTTAGATATTGAAAAGTTATTTTTATAAGTTAAATAACTTGAATTTCAAATATAACGATTATTTGATAATTTAATTGTTAAATTTAATATTTGGGATTGTTATTAAATAATTGAAAATCGAATTTTAGGTGAATGAAAATGATTTCTATAGTTGATTTAAATTCTATTTGAATAAGAAGGAGGATAGTGAACTTTTAAATTTGGATTTAAAAGCGATTTAACTAATTTTGGAAATTAGTCGTTTTAATTAACATGTAAAAATAATCTTCCGGGTCACAGTCTCGGATTTCGATGAAACCAGTTTCATTAGATCCGTAATAGTACATTATAATATGCCTTCGAATTTCATGACGATCAGACATATCGTTTGGTCATGCGAGTTCGAAACGCGTTGAAATTAATATTGAAAATTTTAATATAATAACTGGGTCAAAAAAGATATCTTCTGCATATGATCGAATTAAGGATCGAAACAAGTTCCATTGTGTTTGAAATAGGGGTATAACGTATAGAACGCTAGGCGGCATGCTTCGTTTGGAGTTCGCGATTTTGAGTACGTCGAGTGGATATTTTTGAATATTAAATATAAAATAATATATATTAGTCCATGCTTTCTAACCATACCATCACATCTAGGCCATACCACTCGTACCCGTATGCCCATACCGTCCCCTTTTTAAATTACCGTTCACATTCTTCTTACGGGATTTTGAAAAGAAAAAAATGCCTACACGCGCGCAGGCGAAGGGCAGGCGGCGCTGGCGGTTGTGGCGCTTGAGGGGCGAGGCGGCGGCACACATGGAGGTGTAGGATGGTCGGCGGGGTTTGTGGGGGCGTGCACGATCGATTCAGCAAGTTAAAAAAAAGAGAGGAACTCGCACACATGGAGGGCTGGAGCGCGAGGCGCAGGCGGGGGCGGCAGGCAGGGTGGAGGCGTAGCGCGCATTCGTCGATCGTGCGAGTTTGAAAAATCACGCATGTAGATGAACGCATACACGTGAGGAGGGAAGCGAGAAGGTTTGAAATTTTAAAATTGTTGATTGATTATGTTAATTATGAAATTAATTATCAAATGTTAATAAATCCATATCTTGCTCATACGAGGTCCGAATCGAGCGCGACAAGTCGCGTTGCGATCGTGTCAACGAAGGGTACGCTATGAAATTGGATTGGACGAATTCGGAGCTAATTGAAATTTTGGATTAAAATTGGATGTTCATTCAATTTTAATTCAAAACAGAACGTTTGGACGACAACTAAAACCAGCGTGAGTTAATCTCACCTTTTTGGTTAACCATAAATATTTTTAGTCAATAAAATTATTTATTGGATGTGTAGATAATTTATTATTGATTATTATTGACTGTTTGGATGGATTACTAGTTTATATTTGGTGCTTTTATTCCTTTAAAATTCCTTTTAAATATTTCAATTCAAAATATTTTCCAAATAATATCAGTATTATTTTCCAAGACTTTGAAAAACATTTCAAAACCAACGGGAATTAAATTCCCAAATCTCCAGCTTTTACATCCTTTTAACAAATCATATTTATAATATACTTCATAAATTTCCTTTCATTTCAAATTATAAATCACATTTACCAAAATCATATCTAAAAAATCCCATTTTGTTATATGAAATTATTTCTTACTGTTGATTATAATATCAATTTTTATTCAATCATCACAACAACAAATGATAATAGTTTAATATTATCATTTCCTAACAACCAATCACACCATATACAACTATAATAATTTCTGAAAATTATACCTTTATATATAAAAATAATCTGGGTAAAATTATTTCATTTACCCCACTTCGAAACAATACCATGTCGAGTTGCTCTGTTCAAGTGTTTAGAGATCCCTATCGATGACATTAATTACTCGTATTGACCAAAATCCATAACCACTCAATAGATCAATCAACACAATATAAAACAATTTTATACTAACTAACAAATACACGCTCATATCTATTAATACACTCAAACTCATTCTAGGGTACTACTGACCCTATCTCTAATGAGTTACCCCATCAAAGCTAAGGTTCTCGCTTAACCTTCAGCTCTGATACCAAGTGTAACATACCAGATTTTCGACACTAAAAAATCGACACTAATACGTCCACTGTATTTCATATCGAGCAATCGAACGTCGGAAAACCCAATAGTTAGGTGAAAAGAAAAAAAAGAGGTAGAAGAAAACAAAAACAACAACATAGAATCTCACAATCGCAGCGGAATAATATATTATAGATACTAACTTGTATTTATACAAAAAGAACTATAACTGTTATTTATACATTACATCAACAATCAATAACTCAATACCGGACAGTTATAATAACTTGTCCCCACTAGTGCTGACTATACATCCTACAATACACAACATAATATAATCAAGTATGTGTAATACGTCTTCGTCATCCAGCTCGTCTCCTGAGCTCCATAGCCTCCTAACCTGAATTTGTAATACTCGGTCTAACCAGAGCATTATAATAAAATAACACCCGAGTTAGGAAAACAGTGTGAGAAAACACACTCAATTTGAATTATTAAAGCTATCAAAATCTTTTGAAAAACAAAGGTATCTCGTAAGACCGCGTCACACATAAACACGATGAGTTTTTACCTTACAATAACCAAAACACTTTATATCAAAATCGTCTGATATTATAATAGTGTTTAAACAAAGTAAATAGAAAATAGCTGAAATGCTTGCATCTCACGTTTCAGCATAGTTGGGCACAATCAAAACCGTACGGCGCTTGTTGGGGAATGGATTCCATACAATGACTAGGCACTGGGGTACCACCTATCACGGTACACGTCTAGAAAAATGCACCGAGGACCTCGCCGGGATCATCTACAACACAACACCGGCCTTATGCCTAACCTGGATAGAATCGAATATGTTATCACCCCGGGTGTTCCCACCCTTATCGAGAGCTCTTTTCCATGCACCACCGAATCCATAATTTATACTATGTCCGAGGGTATCTAGAAAGGTGATAATATACCCTAATTGGGTATGACCCACTTAGCCTTGCTGCATCTCCCCTGATTTTCAGTCATTTCGGTTGATGAGGCTTGAGGCTACGATTACCTTTCAAGAACAATTTCATGTAGAATGCTCATCATCCTACAATGACGATGTTTTGATAGCATTCGTCCATACAAGTTGTCCTAGGTCTGGACAAACCGAATCACCGTCTTCATCATCTTCAAGGTATCCATTCGTAACGCTCAAATCGGATCGAACTGGTTTTCGGATAATTAAATCTGATCCCGGTCTCTTTGAAACGATCAACGAAATTGGCCAAATACTTGATAGTTGGTTATTTAACTATCAATATAACATCCATAAGCAGTCAAGGCCCATATTATAATTTTTTTCCAAATTTTTTTTCCAAATTTTTTTTTCAAAATATCTTTATAAGATATATATTCAAATCCCTTCCAAGTTTCAATATTTGAGACAACTCAAATATTTATATCCATATCAGGATATTTCAAACCATCTCTTATTTCAACACTTAGAAAAATATTTAAAAATATATTTTTTTCTAACCCCTTACTTCCCAACACTTAGGAAAGTTCCATTTATTTCTCTTTTCTCAAAACTCTTCACAGTTTATATTGTAAATTTCTTAACTCGATTATAACGAATTCTATAAGTTCCGGGGTTCCTTAATTAAATCTCTTTATTCAAAAGTATATACTTATCTCACCGAAATAAGTATATTCACAAAACATTTCCTCCAAAAATATTTGAAAAAAAAAACTTTTAATATAAATATAGAAAGCACCACGCGGTATCAACCATGGATTCACAGCTTAATGATTATGTCTCTATCCTGGAGAAATCCAAACTTAACTGCAGGCAATCTCTGCCTTTGATTTCGCCATGAAAGTATACCATTACTTTCCGACAACTTATTTAATAATTAAATATACTTTTAAACAATTTAAATAATTACATAACTTTGAAACAATAATTAATTCTGATTTATTAATAAGATTCTAATCGATTTACAAGACTTGTTTATAAAACTTATAATTCATTTTGACAATTTAAAATATTTAAATAACTAATTTTCTGGAATATTTTTATGCTAAAACATTTTTAAATTACCTAGTTTAATAATTAAAATACTTTTTTTTAAAACACACTCAACTTCTCGATAACAATATTTTTTTCCAATTCCAATATAACCAATCTAGTATTTATAAATCTCTCTCAATTTATCACCAATCGATTTACATCCCCAACTTCATAAATCCCTTTTCACATTTCTAAAAGAAAAATCTATCCTTTCTTTTAAAGCGATTTACCCATCTCATTATAAATTCTCGCCGTGAATTTATATCTTAAATTTATCAACTGATAATCATTTCACTTTATTTATAAACATTGCTTATAAATCCCATAATCTCATTTCCAGTTTATAACAGTTTCACTCCACATCGATTTCTAGATTAAATTTCCATTTATAAATCAGTTTCTTAAATAACCCAAATTATATTCCAAAACCAACCAAAACTCGATTCTACTTCCATTTCATAATTTAAAATCTTATTTAAGATCTAGTATAACCAATTTTATATTTATTTCCAAATTTCCTTTTTATTATCCAATCTATTTAAAATCTCTTTTATATTTAAACAAGTATCACTTAAGAATTATCATTTAAAAATCCTTTACATACATTATTCCAAAATCTCCATTTACAATATCACGAAATAGTTAAGTAAAAATTTAACGTCAAACCATTTCTTTATCCAAATCAATTTCTTTTAACTAATCCAAAATTCTATATATATACTTCACTTCCAAAATCCCTTTTTTAATTTCTTTTAAAATTCAATATATATATTTTTAGTATTTTAAAATACCAAAATCTAGGTCAGTGCTACCATGGCATCCAATAAATTCAAATCACACAATAATCTATCACAGATTATTCAAACATATCATATATCACTATATATGGAATTAAATTCAATATTTTTTTAGGAATCTAGTTGGATCCCTCCAACCTATTTTCCTGCATCCACGGATGTTAATACAACATAAAAATACCAATCCCGCTTCGAGGTGGGATATCGCAGTATATAGGGTCATCCGCTATTATGCGGGGCGCATAGTGCCTCATCCGCTCCAATCGGCGGGAATAGTCAATCCAACTACTAATATATATACTACTATATATGTTATAACATCCAACTTATAATAATAATTATCAAATCATCAAATCAACCAATAATTTAAATTTTTTAGCATTTAAATTAAACCAGCAATCCAAAAATGAGTGAGATTTACTCACCTTGATTTATGGGGTAGCTTTCACATTTCAAATTCCGACTAAATTCGAACGGTGTTCGAATTTGGTTTAAAATTCCAATAGTTCAAATTCCAACCAAGGTAAAGCCATAGCGTTATTCGTCAATATGAACGAAATGCAACTGGTCTTGTCAAAATCTGATTTCGTATGAAAAGGATATCGCATTTATAAGTTTAACGATTTTATTTTAAGCAATTATATAAACTATTTTTTTAAAGAAAGCCCATACCACATAATCAAAACCCGACCCACTACTATAGTACCTTCCCCCTCTCCTCTTTTTTTTCGCCTGAACCCATTTGTGTGCACGGCCGTGCACTGATACACTCTCAACGCCACCATCGACCAATTTGAGCCCACCAACGCATCGCCCTCCTCCTCCTCATCTCGACCACCACCACCTTGTAGCCTCTGCTACCCCTGAGCAAATCGCGACATGGCCTTTTCCACCTTCGACCGTACAGGTCTCGATGACCATCCAAGCACCGCTCGCCTCTAAATCGACTGCGTAAGTGTCGTTTTCCTTCCCGAACGCAAATACAAACTCCGTTTGATGGATTTTAATTAAAACTGGAACCCTAGCCCATTTCAACTCACGACTCTTACTATTGAGATGCCCAACCATCGCCGCACCATCCAATAAGCACACCAAAACGAAGCTTATGCAAAAACATGATTTTTAAAACAAATTGGAGAATTTTTCGCTGAGTATTTGAGGAGAAAGAAATTTTTTGAAGTTTTGATTGTTTTATTTTGTTCACTGTGTTCAATCTAGGCTGATTTAAAATGAAGAAGAGAGGGAAGTGATGGGAGAAAAGAAGGGTGGCGTGTAGGGGCTGTGTACAGTGACTTGAAGGGAAAGATAAGAAACTGATGTAAATATTTGACTAGACAATATATTAATTTAAATTCCAAAATATCTCGATTTACACAACTCAAAATTTTGAACCCCTATCGAGGCGTGCCGCTAGGCTTTCATAATGTTATACCCCAATTCCGAATGCAATGGAAAATGTTTTAAGTCCTAATTCGATCAAGATAGCTTATTGAACCCAATTATTATATTGAATTTTCGATATTACTTTCAGCGCGTTTCTATTCCGTACGACCAAACGATAACTCCAAACATAACGAAATTTGAAAATAATACAATGGAACTGGTTTCGTCGAATTCCGAGACTTGCCCCAGAAGGCTGTTTTTACTCGTCAATTTAAACGAGCTATTTTTAAAATCAAACAAATCACTTTTATATTTAATATAAAAGTTCTATTACCTTCATTCTTGTTAATATAAAATTCAATAAGCCTTTAAATTATTTTTAACAAGCTTAAAACTCAAGATTCAATTATTTTACTAATTCCAATTATTAAATTTAATGATTATATTTGAAATTCAGATTATAAAATCTATAAAGTTAACTTTTAAATATTAAAAATCAAATAAATATTCCAATTTCAAATAACCAAAAATTCTGGTTCGTTACATTAAGCTTCCTTTGGTTATGGACGATCTTCTCTTGATTTTTGAGAAGATCTTTGTTGGATGGATTTGGTGGCATATTGATACTTTCCAAAGAAGTATCCTCCTCCTCCTCTTGTTCTTCCTCCTCAACTTCTATTTCATCTCCTTCCTCTTCCTCCTCTTCTCTTAGTTCATGCTCTTCTTCCCAAGCCAGCCTTTGTTCCTTTTCCGCAAGCATTTAATAAGGCTCGAAAAAAGTGAAATGTTGGTCTTGTCAAATATTTTTCAAGTAATTATTTCCTCTCCTTTAAGGTCAACACCAAAATAATTGAAAACATGAGTAAGACGCACACCATGAAATAGTATGTTTTCATGTTTAGAAAGATTCTTAGGAAAAATTTCATTTAAAATGACTTGAGACCAACTTATGTTGTATCGATCATAGATTGCGAATAGAGCTTTGAAAAATTTTCGAGTTGGGTTATTATAATTACCCTTCTAGGAGTGATACTTTGTTGTAAAAGAAGGCTTAAAATTCTTACTTTTGGATGCAATTTTTTAATTTGAATTCAAAATCATCATCACTTTCGAAGATATCATAAATTACTTCATGATTTTTAAAATCAATTTGAAAAGATGAAAGGTCCATTCCACTCTATTTGCATCCAAGAATGTGACCCAAAAGTTCACAATTTAAAACAATTTGTGCCACTTTGACACTACTCCAAACTTCTTCTTCTCTACCATCATAAAACTTTCCTTTTAAATTTGCATAAACCATCTTTATTAACTTTGGATAACAAACAAAATCATTTTGAGAAGCATCGATTAAACAAAGAATTTCATTTTGCAAACAAAGATTGAAAAGATCATAAGTAGGAAAATCTTTTAAATAGAAAATCTTTCGGGAAAGACTTTTCCAAAAGATAAATACTCTATATAGGCTTGAATGGCTTCTTGATCATTGAAAAGATATTCTTTTAATTTTTAGAAAGCCTCATGGTTTCCTTATTGCTTGAGGATGCTATTGAAGAATAGTTTGAAGAGATAAGAGAGTTTATGATTTTTGGATTTGAAAATGAAAGTGAGAAATGAATGGATGGAGATAGAGTAAGTAAATAGAGAATCAAAGGACATGTTCTCTAGTTAAAAGGAGGCTTTTCAAAACATATGAGTTGGTGAAAAGGTGGAGGGAAATTCAAATTTTGAAATTGAAATTGAAATTGAAATTATGTTTGCATATGTCGACATATGCTTGTGGGGTATGTCGACATATGGGTCCAAATTTTCAAAAATGATTTTTGTTTAACTATATCCTATTTTGTTACATAGATTATTTATGGTTATTCTATTTTCAAAAAAATAATTTTAAATATATTTCATATAATTATTTTATTATTTAAAATATATAAAATATTTATATTTCAAATTTAATCATACATTATTCAACCAATATTATTATTAATCTATAGAATATTCCTAACAACTAATAAAGCAACCAAAAGAAAAGAAAAATTCATTCAAGAAATCAAGAAATAAACTTTTGATATATTAAATCGTACCTTTTTTGTGATCAATTTCACCATTTTATTCTGAATTATGTATTGCTATAAAGCACATGTTAGCAATTTCTGTATCTGATTCATTATCACTTGAGGATGTATCTGTATCATCTAATGTTACAGTATAGGCTCTTCTCCATTTTCTGGATGAATCGATGTATGGTGTAGTTTTCAGTTTATTGAGATGTAGATAGTCTTGTTTTAAATGACCAGGGTCATCATAGTTATAACATCTAATGCCATTTCCATTTCCGCTTCCGCTTCCTAGATTTTTGTTATCATTTCTTTTGAAATTGTTCATCTTCCTATATTTTAGAAATTTTCTGAAATTCCTTGTCATGAAAGTAATTTCTTCATCTTCATCACTATCTAAATCCAGAGTATCCATCATTGCATTAAAAGCTATAGATTTCTTCTCTGCTGCTTTGCTTTCTCTCCTACCTGCATTTATGCTTCAAAAGACATTAAATTGCCAATTAACTCTTTAATTTTTAGAGTGCTAATGTTATGAGCTTCTTCGATTGCAAGAGCCTTTTGATGCCATTCAGGGGTAAGTGAATTGAGGATTTTTCTAACTTGATCCTCTTCAGGAAAACTTTTCCCCAGTGCAATATGTGAGTGTACTATATCTTGGAATCTACTATACATATCAGATATGGACTTATTTTAAATAATTGAAACTGATTTGTTAACATGGAAATTTTAGTCTGTTTAACCTTACTTGTGCCTTCATGTGTAACTTGCAAAGTTCTCCAAATTTCAAATGCAGATTTACATATAAATACCGTATTAAATGCATTTCTATCTAGTTAACAAAATAATATATTCATAGCCTTAGAGTTACATTGTGCAACTGTTTTTTGGTCAGTAGTCGACTATGCAAAATTAGTCTCGGATTCAATGTACTCAGTTTTTATGATATTCCAAGTGTCTAAACAAATGACTGTAAATAAATTTTCATTCTTCATGACCAATATGTATGATTACTGCCATTAAAAAGTGGAGGTCTAATGGTAGATTCTCCTTCGACAGATGAGTTACTAACAAGTGAATTAACTACGTTACTAACAATACTATATTCTGTGTTGGTAGCCATTTAAACTTCTTCAAAAATTAGATGATGAATACTTTGTAAACCAATGCTCTGATACCAAATGCGATTCAGCAGAAAAGGATCTTATGGCTAAATTAACACTAGAGTGAGGGTGAATAGTGTTTAATGGATTATATGAATATTATTCAAATTCTTTAAGATTTTACATGAAATGATGGAATTAACAATCACAGAAACAATCACAGAATCAAAGTATAGATAAAAAATAATGTAGTAAAAGTAAAAAGGAAAGAACACACCAGGATTTTATACTGGTTCGGAGTTACCCTACATCCAATCCCTCACAATTCCTTGTACGAATTTCTTTTCATCTAATAAATGCAAATACAGTCTCGATTTTAAGGCTACGAGACACACCCTCCAAAATCCCAGCCTCTAGGTAGAGCCACTTGATTTCTGGGCCACAAGCACACCCAATTGATTTAAATAGGCTACAGTCATACCTACTTGGATTTCAGGGATACAAAGCACACCACAGAGTATAAGAGTATGATTTGATAGAGTTTATAGACTCGGATCTTTGATCTTGGTTACAATTGATCCTATAACTCTTGAATAGCACTTGATCTTAAGAGAGACAAGAGATATTAGGGAGTATATGAAAGAGAATCAAACTAGTAATGATTGAATTTGATTCTGGTTGAATTTTGATAGAATTTTGATAGAAATTGTTTCAGAATTCAACAGAATGAAAAGAGAAGAGAAAAATAAGAAAGTAGTTAATAAAAATTCGTTTGAAAGTCTGGTAAATATAGGAAAACAACGGTCATGTCCATTCACGAAGAGAAACGATGAAAAGACACTTCCACTCAAAATTTGAATTTTGAAAATTTACGGCTACTGGGATTTGGATATGTCGACATATCCTTCACAAAATCGATAACTAGTTTATAAAAATTCTTTTGAAAATCCGTTACTTTATACAATAATCTGATACTTTGTGAATCATTTAAATATAGTTTATACAAATTTTAATAAAAAATATAACTTAATAAAACTTTATAAAATAATTTTGAAAGATTTTAATAAGAATAGTAACTATAATGTAAATAATATATATAAAATCAATATAGTTATAAATTATTACAGTATAAACAAAAATTCAATATATATAAACTTAAAAACACTAAAATAATAACTTAATAAGTATAAGAGATTTGAAAATCATTTTGAGAAATATTTTGAAAAGATTATTTTAAACATAGAATTTTTGAAAAACAATTTCAAAACAAAATTAGAGAAGACGAGAAAGATCAGGAAAGTGCTATCAAGGTTTTAACATAAATTCTATGACTCTATAACTTATCTGGAATATCTTGAAATCTTGAACTCTTCAATACTCACGAGTCTTTATTCTTGAACTCTTGAAACTTTATATTAGCATCTTGAATCTACACTTGATATCAGCATCTTGATACTGTACAGTCTTCTTAATCAATACATTTCCAATATCCTACACTATATACTATATATATCTTGATAAAACATTAGTATCTATATTTTATATAATGTCCTATAGTTGCTATCATCAAAACCAATACCAAAGGTACTAACACTTTATAGTTTATTTTAATAAAAAAATAGAGTAGAATTGAAAAATAAACCAAGTTTCAATCCATCCTTATCATGGGATAATCGCATGTTGCCCATATCCTCCATTACAATCAAGGTTGTCCGTCGTACCGTGTGGTTGCGTCTGTGGAACCATTGCGGTTTATCCTACAATTCTTGGATTCCTCGCATATTGTTGTAATTAATTGCCCTGAACTTGCTCTTCTATCAGATCCCGTGAGTGCCGGCACTCATGCATCTCATGTCCATCTACCTCATAGAATAAACAAAATTTCCCAAACTTCCTCTCCATTTCATGCGCTCTCTCCTAGGAGGTTTTCTATATTGAATATGTCTTCTAGTTTTCCAAATAAACCTTTTCTGGGGTGTAACAACCCGCACCCCAGTAGGCTTAAATTTTCGATGAACCAAAAATCCAAGTCCACTATAGCACGAATTGCTGATTTGGTATCCTGCAAATAACAAAGGCAAGTCAGAGTAATGTTTATAAAATCTCACAGTGGAATAATGATAAAATATTCAACAGATGGTTACTAATCAGGATTCGGCTACTTTCCCTAACAGTGTTGAATCTAGGAGTGAAACTTGCCTTTTTACTAAATCCCAATAGTTTATAAACTGTCTTCTTGTGATTTGGGGAAAATAGGAAAAATAGGAATGGGTCAGACATAAAGTCTAGTGAATGAGAAATAAAATGAAGCAGAAAGAATAAAACAGTTTAATTCCAGGTCTTCCCCGGATATCACAGAGGGTGAATAATATAATGCAGTGAATCCTTCTTAGATACAGTTCCTAAGAAGCCAAAGTCCATGGTCACTCTAGGGAAGTCAACCACGTAGTAGTACTAAACCTCGCAGGACCCCGAAGTTGCGCTCAGGCTCCACCAAACTGGACTCCTATCCTCATGTCTCCTCGGTCACCAACGTGGACTTGCTCCTATCCAAACTGTCGGTCCTCCGGAAGAGCGCACGCAGCTGGGTCGGCTATGCAAAATCCTCCAACAATCTGCCTAAAGAAGCCTACGATTGCGGTTGTTATCTATCCTATGTACTAGCAACCTATGAAAGGTAACAAACATCCTTACGAACCAACTTGCCCTTTCCTAATACGGACAACCAAAACTATATTTTGGTCTTAACTACATGAAACACCTATCCAGACCATTACAAGGTCTGCCTACCAAATCGCTTCCAAATTAATTAATTTTACCGTTACAGTTTACATATTGTTTATTTCCATTAATCTTCTTTAGGTCATTTTTACATTTGATTTGGTTATTTCACAATCTCCCTTTTTCTTACATAAATGGTGATTCAATTTCACGTCCGTTCAGTCTGTATGGTTTGTCCATAATTTTTATACCATTTTGTTATAGATTTACAATAGCCTTTAGGGTCCATTTAATTTACATTTTTTTCCACCCTAATATACGTTCTCCTTTTAGAGATTTAATCTGTACAAAGTTTTTATCCAATAGCCATAAACCATTTAATTACACAAAATTCCACTTTTTAAGTTTAAGGCCGCATATGGAATAAACACACATACCAATTAAAATTCCCAATTTTGTTCCATTACCATATTTAGAATTATGTAATTATACCAACCAAATTTGCAATTTTATTCAAAGAACATATTCTGAATTTACCCAACTAACTAGTTATGCCATTAAAAATCGAATAACAATTCTAATTCAATTTAATTAAACCAATTTCATTTACGCCATAAAACGTGAATAAGCAATTTATACGTTCCATATTTTAAACCATACATGGATTAGAATTGAGAAGTGGTGGAAGAAGAAGTTACAATAATTTGCATCGAACCTCAATTATTAACAGAAATTAATTCATATTATCGTGCCAGAAAAGAACTAAAATTAAACTACTTTATTTTTCTATTTCATATTAATTCTCACTCACCTAACACTTGAGCTTGTATAAATTTGAAAAGCTTTTCTTCTTCTTATCTTCCTCTTTTTAAATTCTTCAGAATTCTTCAAATAACTCGTATATATTTTTTAATTTGATTTGGAAGAGAATTATCTATTTAGTGGAGAAAAAGAGGAAGAAGAATACTGTGACGACCCGCCCTTCTCGACCCTCGAAAATCGACACAAAATACTCAACAGTATAATATGCCGACGATCGAATGCCGGAAAAGACAGATTGTAGAAGAATAAGAAAGTAGATAGAAGAAGAAAGAACCAACCAAATCAGAATCTCACAATCGCAGCGGATAAAATATAATATATAGAACAGATCTTTACACAAATGAAAACTATATCTGTTTATATATAATACATCATCATCAGAGTATATCAATACAACCAACCATAGCCAGTCAAACAATCTCAACAATCACAGCAGCGGAATAAAACAAGTACGAGAAATACGTCTCGGACTCCAGCTCCTCTCCTGAGCTCCATAGCAACCTATCCTGTAATATACTCGGTCTGACCCGAGCATTATAATAAAATAACACCCGAGTCAGTTTGGAATACCAGCGCATCATAAATACATCCAAACTGATTATTAAAGTTCAAAAATCCTTTGAAAACAAAAGCATCTCGTAAGACCACGCCACAAATAAACATGTCGAGTTTTTACCTTACGATAGCTAAAACACTTTTTATAAAAATCCTCTGATATTATAATAGTGTCTATTTACAAATACTTATTAAAATAGCTGAAATTGTTACATGATTAAATTCCAGCATACTAGATATACAAACAAAACTCGTACAAGGCACGTAGGGAGAATGGATTTCCAACGAATGACTAGGCACTGGGGTACCACCTGTCACAGTACGTGGCCTAGATCACAGTACCGAGGAGTACGCCCGCTCCCCTACAACACAAGACCGGAATCATCCCTTACTGGATAATTCCAAGTAAAATCACCCCACGGTTGTGATCAGCAACCGCACCACTAAGCCGAAATAAAAGGGACATCTAGACAGGGATGACCTTACTCTCAAGTGGGGGCTACCCACGAAGCCTTGCTGCATATCCCCTGATTTTCAGTCATTCCCGGTTGATGAGGCTTGAGGCTTAGCGTTACCTTTACAGAACATTTCACTTTGAATGCCCATCGTCCACCTGACGATGTCACGAAAGCATTCGTCCATATAAGTCCGTCCCGGGTCCGAACGGAACCGAAGGCACTACTCCTACTACATCCATTTTGGAAATATCCTCAGGATTAGTAGCGACTAGCCCTTGCTCTTCACTGCTCCATCTTCGACTCCGAACACGTTACACGAAACGTACAAACCGGATCGAAGTGGTTTTCGAGTCTCCAGACCTAGAATCCCGGTATACGGAAACCCGATCCCGGTCTCTTCGATACGATCAGCGCATTTGGCCAATATTGATAGTCGGTGATTTAACTATCAATTAATGTTCACAAACATCCATACACATCCATCACACAATAAATAATCTCCATATTATTTATTTGCCTCTAATATCTTTCAAAGATATATTTTCACATTTTCAAAACTCGTTTGAAAACAATTTTCCAAAACTCTTCCTTTACAAGGTAAATCTTTTACCCTTTATTCCCATCGGGAATAACCAAGTATAAAACAATTTGCATTTAAAACAGTTAAAAAATACTTATACTGAAATATACTTTAAAATATGAAAATTTCTTCTATTTATTTACTCAAAATATAAATTTAAAATATGTGAAGAAAACTAGTTATTAACACATAAACTTTGATTTTAAAAAATAAGGGTTTTAGTTTAACTAAATTCAAAATAGCGTTATAAGAAGAAAAATGCTAATTTTAACAACTTAAGCTAAAACCAACTTTTAAATAAATCCATTTGTAAAAATAATTGCTAATATACTCCCAAATTATTACGGTATTAAACATTATTAATTTATTTCTTTAAAAATACGATTTCTTAAAAATACTTTTTAAAATGATTTAAAACTTAACCTTTAGTTAAATAAATCTTTTTATAAACATTTACTTGGTTTTCCCAGGGAAACACTTTCCCGTTTCAAAACATTCCAAAGTACTCTTTAATATAAATCCACTGATTTATTTCAAGTCAATTATGTTTTACAACATAAATCCCAAATCCCATATTTAACTATGACTTCATCCGAAGTTCACACCCAATTTCCCATATCCGGAAATTCATTTTTAAATCATAGTTTAAAACATTTTAAATTAAACATTTTTGGTGAATTTCCAATGGAAGCCAAATTTCCAATTCACTTAATTAAATTCCAATGAAATACGGCATTTCAAAACATTCTATTTTTCATTTGAACTTGTTAATTTATAGTTGGAAACTCCATTTAACATATTTTTAATTTTCGGATAACATTAGCCATTATTAAAATAAACATCGTTAATTTAAACAATTTATAATTTCATAAATTTATTTTCCAGAAAACTATACTTCCCATTTACCCATTTTATAAACTTCCCATTATATTCAAAATCCCAATTTGACCCAATTTACATTTTCCTTTTCAAATCCGATTTCAAATTTTATTCTTTGAAATTCTAAATTTAACAATTCATTTTATTTCGTAAAAACAAAATTTATCCATTTATAATTAAATTCTGTGATTATGATTTATACAACAATTTCACAACCCAATTAAATTTCCAGATTTATCAATCACAACATATAAACAGGTATTCACTAACAATTATAAAATAATTGCTACAATTGTGAGGAATCCAGTTGGATCCCTCCAACCTGTTTCTCCCTGCATCCACAAATATTAGCACATCACAATATAAATATCAATCCAGACTGATAATAACAATTATATTCAGCCATCCACATAGATATTTAAATATTAACTATTTAAAATGCCTAGCATCCAGATGTGAGTGAGAAAAACTCACTTTGAGATTCGGCGAGCGTTCGAAATTTAAATTAAACCGGACGGTGTCCGATTTAACCCAAATTTCTACTTGCCCGGAATGATTCCGGAACTGCACCATCTCGTAGTGCTCGTCTTTGCGATTCCATCGCTTCCAGTTTCGTTCGAATCTGAGTACGTATGAGTTTGTTATGATATTGCAAAGTTTTGAAATTAATTTAAAAACAATTCTTTTTCTTTTTCTTTTTTTTATACCAGAAACGAAATCTGGCCGTTGCTCACGCATCAGGAACCCAGGCCGAAACTTCATCTTCCCTCCCGAAGCACGTCGAACCCATCAAGCCGCCTAGGGTTTCGAAATCGCACCCTCATCACTCGACGTGAATACGATCGGAAACCCACGTTTCGAAGCACAGCGTCGCGCGCGTCCATGGCCAGAGCGAGGTGAAGCTCGGTCGTCTCTGGCAGCCTCTAAACCCACTCGAGTTTCGAACATTCTCCATCATTTCGCCGTCAATCCAGAGCGTTAAATCTGATCATATCCGTTCAAACTGTAGAGCTCAACGTGCTCTTCAATATTCCAGTTGGAAATTTCTGAAATCGTTGCTTGGATTGGAAAATTTTTGAGGGGGAAGACAAGAAGATATCGGCCATTGAATGAAATTTGTGGCGACCGGCTGAATAGGGTTAGGGTTTAAGATAAAAGTGTATATATATATATATATAATTTAATATTATTTTATTAATAAAGTATCTCAATTTAACCATAAATGCAAACGACCTCCAATTCTCACGTTTCCGACAGGCTATCCTAGGGTTTTTCTGCGTTTCGGACATCATGGAACAGGTTTCGTAAGCTAATTAGATTGTATGCACGAGTTACGTAATAAAACGATCAATTTAAAATTAAATCGGTTAAATCGATTTCGATGCGTTTCGAGCTGCCAGGGTCAAATGACAACTTCGATTGCTACGAAAATTGAAATCCGATAATAATTAACTATTACGGATCCAATGGAACTTGTTTCATCGAATTCCGAGACCGTGCCTCGGAAGGCTATTTTAACTCGTCTATTAAATCGAGCGATTTTCAAAATTGACGAAAACGTTTAAAATTTCACTTTTAAAATTTTATTAACTTAACAATAAATCATATAAAATTTATAAACACATTAAAAATCATTCTGGCTCATTCCAGACTAAAATCTGATTAATTGCAATATTTTATTATTAAATCTTATTATTAAATTAATATAAAATCCCAAATAATAACTTATCGACTTTTAAATTTATCTAGAAGTCCAACAATATTATTTATAACCAATTGAGCTTAAAAATACATTTAAACACCATTTTTATAATCATTTATCCCAAATTCACCTTTTATCCCAATTTCGAATATTTAATTATTATTATCCAATCTCAAATTAAACCTCCACATTAGAAATTATCACTTGTTGTTTTAGTTTAAACCAATTCCTTTTAGTTCAAAATGAATCTTAAACCCATATTAAACATTTAAAATGAATTAAATGTTCAAATTCAATGGCTTAAAAATACGGGATGTTACATTCCTCCCCCCCTTATAAAAATTTCGTCCTCGAAATTTGCTAAGGTATGAACATACTTCCCAACCCATTTACTTACTCAATTTGCTTAGCTAAAGTTTATATTCACTTTCCAAAATCCTTTAGCCCAATCCCAAACTCAATTGCTACAATTTACTCTAAAGCCTTTATTTTAACTTTATTTCAAAATAACTTTACTAGTTATTAAAAATTTTCCCAAAAATCCCAAAAAAAATTTCTAACTCCCAAAATTTTCGAAAAATTTTGGCAGAGTCTCCTTTGCACGGTGGAGCTTCTGCGATATCGCAGGATACACAAATATATATACATCGGCTCACATGGCCGGAAACCAAAATATATCACAATATATATATCATTTTCCCAATTATATTTGCGTAGGCGTACCTCTTAGCAAATTTTAATAGCAAGCGGCTAATATAACGCATATACGCGCTCCCACTCTCTCGAACGCCTTCCGTACCTGTACTAAACTCAAGCAAACTCATCAGTTTCAAAGATATGAGCATTTTAACAACATTTCCAATATAAATGCAAGCCACACATCCATTTCATAGCCAAACCAAGCAATTTCATAATTTAACAATGTTAACCATCTTTTCAACAATCCAAAGATTTCAATCATCCTTTAAATTACTTATTCAAGCCCAACATCATTTTATTTCATTTGAATGCTTTAAATTCAAGTTCACTACATACAATTCATATTTATCTCAACCAATTCATTTCCACTTCAATATGATTACATATGCCTTTCTTACCTTTTAATTTTACTTACATCCCAAATTTGATTTACAATCAAATTTCATTTTAAACTTGAAACATTTGCATTTCAGTTATGATCTATTTCCATTCATATGCAAACATTACTCAATTCTTCTTTAAATCAACTTTCCTTTATAAGTTATATAGTTGAATCATTTCAACTTTCACATTTTTATTTTAAAATAGAATTCCCAGAATTCAATTTACCCGGATTTATTTCAAAACCAATTTGAAATAAAAATCAACACATTTCTCTTTTGATATTCAAATCAAATACCAAATTCCAAAACAAACTGCTTTTACCAAACAATTTTCCTTTGAAAATTCCAAAATCACTTGTTTCCCAAACAAGTCCAAACAATGTCATAACCAACTATTTTGGTAGCAATCCATCACTTTAGAAACTCGAAAATGAATTCTAATGATGTGGCCAGCATCATCAGGATTATTTTCCAACGACTGAAGTGAGTTCAATGCTTTCCACTTCCAAAATCCACCTCAAAACAATTTCTATTCAAAAATATTTCCCCAAAATATACTCCATTCTTACAAATGCTTTTGAAAACATTTCTAACATTTCCACAAAGTCAAACTCCCAAAACTTTGTTTAATTCCATTTGAAATCCCTTTCAAAATTTCCGGGGTCAACATTCTAGTTTAAATCAAATTTTAATTTTTTTACTTTTCTTATTTAAAACATATCCAGTCAATTCCATTTGGTTATAAACCATTTTAATATTTTAACTTCTTATTTTCTTATATATATCATTTCAAATTTTAGATCATGTTTTAATTTCTTATTTGATTATAGAAGAAACAATCAAACAAACATCCAATATATATAATTATTTAGAAAATTATTTCTTTTTATATCAAAATACAATTTTGGGTAAAATTATTTCATTTACCCACTTTAAAAACAATACTATGTCGGTTTATCTTGTTTAAGAGTTTAGAAACCCCTATCGATACGGTTGTACTTCCCGCACCGACCAGAATTCATAAACACTCAACCGATAAGTCAACACAGTATAAAAACAATTTTATATCCACTAACAAGTACGCTCTCATAGCTATTATTACACTCAACTCATTATAGAGTACTTCCAACTCTATTTAAAAATGAGTAATTTTCCCACCAAAGCCTAGGTTGTCGCCAATCTAAGCTCTGATACCACTGTGACGACCCGCCCTTCTCGACCCTCGAAAATCGACACAAAATACTCAACAGTATAATATGCCGACGATCGAATGCCGGAAAAGACAGATTGTAGAAGAATAAGAAAGTAGATAGAAGAAGAAAGAACCAACCAAATCAGAATCTCACAATCGCAGCGGATAAAATATAATATATAGAACAGATCTTTACACAAATGAAAACTATATCTGTTTATATACAATACATCATCATCAGAGTATATCAATACAACCAACCATAGCCAGTCAAACAATCTCAACAATCACAGCAGCGGAATAAAACAAGTACGAGAAATACGTCTCGGACTCCAGCTCCTCTCCTGAGCTCCATAGCAACCTATCATGTAATATACTCGGTATGACCCGAGCATTATAATAAAATAACACCCGAGTCAGTTTGGAATACCAGCGCATCATAAATACATCCAAACTGATTATTAAAGTTCAAAAATCCTTTGAAAACAAAAGCATCTCGTAAGACCACGCCACAAATAAACATGTCGGGTTTTTACCTTACTATAGCTAAAACACTTTTTATAAAAATCCTCTGATATTATAATAGTGTCTATTTACAAATACTTATTAAAATAGCTGAAATTGTTACATGATTAAATTCCAGCATACTAGGTATACAAACAAAACTCGTACAAGGCACGTAGGGAGAATGGATTTCCAACGAATGACTAGGCACTGGGGTACCACCTGTCACAGTACGTGGCCTAGATCATAGTACCGAGGAGTACGCCCGCTCCCCTACAACACAAGACTGGAATCATCCCTTACTGGATAATTCCAAGTAAAATCACCCCACGGTTGTGATCAGCAACCGCACCACTAAGTCGAAATAAAAGGGACATCTAGACAGGGATGACCTTACTCTCAAGTGGGGGCTACCCACGAAGCCTTGCTGCATATCCCCTGATTTTCAGTCATTCCCGGTTGATGAGGCTTGAGGCTTAGCGTTACCTTTACAGAACATTTCACTTTGAATGCCCATCGTCCACCTGACGATGTCACGAAAGCATTCGTCCATATAAGTCTGTCCCGGGTCCGAACGGAACCGAAGGCACTACTCCTACTACATCCATTTTGGAAATATCCTCAGGATTAGTAGCGACTAGCCCTTGCTCTTCACTGCTCCATCTTCGACTCCGAACACGTTACACGAAACGTACAAACCGGATCGAAGTGGTTTTCGAGTCTCCAGACCTAGAATCCCGGTATACGGAAACCCGATCCCGGTCTCTTCGATACGATCAGCGCATTTGGCCAATATTAATAGTCGGTGATTTAACTATCAATTAATGTTCACAAACATCCATACACATCCATCACACAATAAATAATCTCCATATTATTTATTTGCCTCTAATATCTTTCAAAGATATATTTTCACATTTTCAAAACTTGTTTGAAAACAATTTTCCAAAACTCTTCCTTTACAAGGTAAATCTTTTACCCTTTATTCCCATCGGGAATAACCAAGTATAAAACAATTTGCATTTAAAACAGTTAAAAAATACTTATACTAAAATATACTTTAAAATATGAAAATTTCTTCTATTTATTTACTCAAAATATAAATTTAAAATATGTGAAGAAAACTAGTTATTAACACATAAACTTTGATTTTAAAAAATAAGGGTTTTAGTTTAACTAAATTCAAAATAGCGTTATAAGAAGAAAAATGCTAATTTTAACAACTTAAGCTAAAACCAACTTTTAAATAAATCCATTTGTAAAAATAATTGCTAATATACTCCCAAATTATTATGGTATTAAACATTATTAATTTATTTCTTTAAAAATACGATTTCTTAAAAATACTTTTTAAAACGATTTAAAACTTAACCTTTAGTTAAATAAATCTTTTTATAAACATTTACTTGGTTTTCCCAGGGAAACACTTTCCCGTTTCAAAACATTCCAAAGTACTCTTTAATATAAATCCACTGATTTATTTCAAGTCAATTATGTTTTACAACATAAATCCCAAATCCCATATTTAACTATGACTTCATCCGAAGTTCACACCCAATTTCCCATATCCGGAAATTCATTTTTAAATCATAGTTTAAAACATTTTAAATTAAACATTTTTGGTGAATTTCCAATGGAAGCCAAATTTCCAATTCACTTAATTAAATTCCAATGAAATACGGCATTTCAAAACATTCTATTTTTCATTTGAACTTGTTAATTTATAGTTGGAAACTCCATTTAACATATTTTTAATTTTCGGATAACATTAGCCATTATTAAAATAAACATCGTTAATTTAAACAATTTATAATTTCATAAATTTAATTTCCAGAAAACTATACTTCCCATTTACCCATTTTATAAACTTCCCATTATATTCAAAATCCCAATTTGACCCAATTTACATTTTCCTTTTCAAATCCGATTTCAAATTTTATTCTTTGAAATTCTAAATTTAACAATTCATTTTATTTCGTAAAAACAAAATTTATCCATTTATAATTAAATTCTGTGATTATGATTTATACAACAATTTCACAACCCAATTAAATTTCCAGATTTATCAATCACAACATATAAACAGGTATTCACTAACAATTATAAAATAATTGCTACAATTGTGAGGAATCCAGTTGGATCCCTCCAACCTGTTTCTCCCTGCATCCACAAATATTAGCACATCACAATATAAATATCAATCCAGACTGATAATAACAATTATATTCAGCCATCCACATAGATATTTAAATATTAACTATTTAAAATGCCTAGCATCCAGATGTGAGTGAGAAAAACTCACTTTGAGATTCGGCGAGCGTTCGAAATTTAAATTAAACCGGACGGTGTCCGATTTAACCCAAATTTCTACTTGCCCGGAATGATTCCGGAACTGCACCATCTCGTAGTGCTCGTCTTTGCGATTCCATCGCTTCCAGTTTCGTTCGAATCTGAGTACGTATGAGTTTGTTATGATATTGCAAAGTTTTGAAATTAATTTAAAAACAATTCTTTTTCTTTTTTTTATACCAGAAACGAAATCTGGCCGTTGCTCACGCATCAGGAACCCAGGCCGAAACTTCATCTTCCCTCCCGAAGCACGTCGAACCCATCAAGCCGCCTAGGGTTTCGAAATCGCACCCTCATCACTCGACGTGAATACGATCGGAAACCCACGTTTCGAAGCACAGCGTCGCGCGCGTCCATGGCCAGAGCGAGGTGAAGCTCGGTCATCTCTGGCAGCCTCTAAACCCACTCGAGTTTCGAACATTCTCCATCATTTCGCCGTCAATCCAGAGCGTTAAATCTGATCATATCCGTTCAAACTGTAGAGCTCAACGTGCTCTTCAATATTCCAGTTGGAAATTTCTGAAATCGTTGCTTGGATTGGAAAATTTTTGAGGGGGAAGACAAGAAGATATCGGCCATTGAATGAAATTTGTGGCGGCCGGCTGAATAGGGTTAGGGTTTAAGATAAAAGTGTTTATATATATATAATTTAATATTATTTTATTAATAAAGTATCTCAATTTAACCATAAATGCAAACGACCTCCAATTCTCACGTTTCCGACAGGCTATCCTAGGGTTTTTCTACGTTCCGGACATCATGGAACAGGTTTCGTAAGCTAATTAGATTGTATGCACGAGTTACGTAATAAAACGATCAATTTAAAATTAAATCGGTTAAATCGATTTCGATGCGTTTCGAGCTGCCAGGGTCAAATGACAACTTCGATTGCTACGAAAATTGAAATCCGATAATAATTAACTATTACGGATCCAATGGAACTTGTTTCGTCGATTTCCGAGACTGTGCCTCGGAAGGCTATTTTAACTCGTCTATTAAATCGAGCGATTTTCAAAATTGACGAAAACGTTTAAAATTTCACTTTTAAAATTTTATTAACTTAACAATAAATCATATAAAATTTATAAACACATTAAAAATCATTCTGGCTCATTCCAGACTAAAATCTGATTAATTGCAATATTTTATTATTAAATCTTATTATTAAATTAATATAAAATCCCAAATAATAACTTATCGACTTTTAAATTTATCTAGAAATCCAACAATATTATTTATAACCAATTGAGCTTAAATGTAACGACCCGGAATTTCCGATCCCGAAAATTCCAGATAGTTATGAAAAAGAAGAAAAAGATAGAAGAGAAGAAACAGAAAACACAACACAGATCCTCACATTCGCAGCGGATAAAGTATAATATCCAATAATAGCAGTTTACAAAAGAAATATCATATCAATAGGTTTCCAATTTAATACATCAGAGTTACACATACATACACAGGACATATACAAATCACATGGCTAGAAATAAAGTCACAGCGGAAACACTCCATACGTCCTGCCCTCCAGCTAACCACCTGAGCTTCAAAACGTCCTCACCTGAAAATCTGTAATACTCGGTCTGACCCGAGCATTACATCAAGTAACACCCGGGTCAGGCTGGAAACCAGCGTGAGTAAACCCATCTAATATGAAATACCAAGTTATAACATATGTGAATATCAGGGTAACTCGTAACCTTTACGAGTTCTTATAGTTAAACATTTATCACATACAACTATTTCAGGTTAAATGTCCATGCTGCTCAATTCATTCCATTCCATCTTGTATAATTTCACATTATCAAATTTATAAAGAATTTAGTTACTAATCGGAGTGGTTTTGGGTATTCTTGTGACGACCTATCGTTTAATTTGGATCGATGTGGTTTTCGGAAAATCAAGACTGATTATTCCGATCCCGGTCTCATCAGATCCAAACGTGTCTTTTAAGGCCAAGTTGTCTATTTAACTTAACAGTTTAATATTTATCACAGAAAATCAGACACAAAATTAGAACAGGTATATCCCAGAGTAATATCACCGAAAGCCATCACAATTCAGGTATTTCAATGTTACTCAGCAATTTATCAATATAAAATTTATTTGTTATATCAACTTATATTAAGACACTATTTGATAAATTGATCATTAATTTATTTAATAATCTATTTCAAACATCTAGTTGACCATTTCGTAATTACCTTTAACATCAATTTGGTTGTCTTATTCAATATCGCTTAAAGATTTTCTTAATTCTTATTTATCAATCAACTACATATTCTTAGATTATTTTGTTAATTACCATTTCACATTTGTTACCATTTCTACTAGCTTACAATATAATTTATTTAAATATTATTTATCTTACATTTTAAATCTTCTTTAAATAATTTAAAATAACTAGATTTCGATAAATTTAAATAACTTGGAATAATTTCAAAACTTAAGTGTTAACAATTTAAAATATTTGCCAAATAATTAACCTTTACCTAAGTTTAACTTAACTGCCAAACATTCAAAATCTACAGTGCTCAAGTTTAAAGAAAATTGTTCACTTAACTTTATTTGAAATAAAAACAATTTCAGCTGAAACTCGTGCCTTCCCTTATACAAACCCGAGTGGTTACTCGAGGATTTCCGCGTATTACTCGAGACTTCCCCTGTTTTCATGCATCCTCCTTCATTTCTCTCCATGTTCCTTTCTTCTTCCACTTTTCTTTTCTCTGTATAAATTTAAAGTTAAACGAACTAGCTGAAGAAACTCACGCGCCAGTTTTCTCGAGGCATCTCTCTTTCTCCTTCGAGTTTCACACGAGACAAACCCACGAAATCTCGAGTATCCCTCGAGACAAAACCCGGTTGTTCGCTGCTACCCATCAGAGACTCAACTGTGCACGCGTGCACAGTGCACCACTCCCCGACCAACACTGGCCATCCCCTCGATCGCTGGCGAATCCCAATCGATCACCTCTACGTGATCGACCATCGAGATCAACATGCACATGCTCAAATCAAAATTTCACTTCCAGTCGAAAAACTGGAATATTCGAGTTCGCCAAACTTCGCCTCGTCAACGGCCATCTCAACCACCAGCATCGCCACCACTTCGTCCCTAGCCTCGTCTACGACCCACGCACCTCCTCTCCAGTTCCGGCCCCACTCGATGCAACGAGGCGCGAGAACGAACTAAAAATGACAACATCAGTTTATATGGGTCTTAAACCCTACTTTCGATTCGAACTCACAATCTATACATTCGAAAAATTTTCTAACATTTTTCTGGTGATTATACATCAACATTCTAGCTTCACGTCAAATTTTATCCACAATAATTCATTGAATCAACAGTTATTCACAAAAAAATGTTTTTGGTTCACTAACAAACTGCTCTGTAAATAGTTAATTAAAAATTAGGATTTTCGTCTTAAAAATCATAGCTTTGTATGTTGTTTCAACAATAAACTCAAATTTACAAATCCCGTTGTTCTAATTTTTGATCCTTACTTTGCTTTTACTGGTAACTTGAATAAACAGGGTTTATAAAATACTGTCAACTTCAAGCAAGGTTGCAGGCCTTTGATTAAGATAAAACTTGAATTAGCAACAATACCTAAGTTAAAACATTTATGTGGAGAAGTGTTTACAAATTCCTTTGCTTTACATTGTTCAGTTAAGAGCAGATTTGAGTGAATATCACTCCCTGTAATATATAGCAGAACAACCAATACACAGAGCACTATATACATATGCACAACATTATATTCGAACTGGAATATTCACAAAACTGGATTATAAATGCATCTTGATCTAGTTTAAATAACTTAAACTTGAAAATTATTGTTTACTCACCTGATTTTGGAAAGGCAGAGGATTTTTAAAACTGGGTTGTCAAAGCTGGAACTTGAAAAGCTTTGAAACTTAAAACTGAAGGCTTTTAAAACTTGAAACTTGAAACTGGAAGGAACTTCAGAGATGTATTTTGAGAAGATCACAGGCTGAGTTCTCCTTGTTTAAAATGAATTACAGGTTTGGCTTGTTTTCTCTTGTTTTGAAAATGGTTACAGGATTTGTTTTTCTCTGGTTTACATTGCTTGAATGAACGAAAATGAAAAAGGAACTTGATATAAAGAATACAAGTGTGCAGAGGCTAGAAAATGCTAGTACAAGATTTTTATGTTTTGATCAGAGATTTTTTTTTCTCTCTTTAGCTTATCAGGCAATCTTGGTTTGGGGCTGAGGTGATTTTTAACATTTCGAATTGATTTAAGTGTGCTAGCATTAAATGCTTGCCTCCTTTCTTGTCTACAATGTTTCATATGAGTTGATATATGTATATACTCTTGTTTATATATATGCTGTAACGACCCGACTTTCTTTGCCCAGAAAGACGCATCATTAATAAGAAAGAAAGGGATAGAAGAAGAAAAGAAAAGAAGAAAGAACACAACACATCAGAAATCTCACAGCGGAACGAAAAATATATTATATCACATAAGATATTACATAGTATCATATACATCAGAGTACACAATTTATACATCACAGAATAGACAGTTATAAACTTCTGTCTATTATACAACACAAGTACATCAGTACTATACAGACTAATACAAACACATCGGAAACTCTATATATCTACACGCTGAAGCCTCCTGCTCCTCAGCTCCTCCAGTATTCGTCAAGATTAACCTGAATCCCTCGACTACTCAATACAATATTGAGTACCCAAGAGTTTAATAAAACAGAAAATAAACACTTGGGTCAGACAGGGGTCTGGTGTGAGTAAACGGTTAGATTGCTTAACTTTGAAAACCTTTGAAAACAAAAGTATCACGTAAGACTTCCCACAAATAAATATGGTAAGTTTTTACCTTACGCTAACTAAAACATTTGATAGGAAATCCGATTGTATTATAATAGGGTCTAGGGTTTTCAAGTAAATATGAAATAGCCGAAATTGTTACATTATTAAATTCCAGCATACTAGCCACAAAGTGGGTTATACAATCAAGTCCGTTGGCACTTATTGGATTTTGGATTCCATACAATGGCAGGGCTACTGGGGTACCGCCCGTCACAGTACATGGCCTAGATCACCGTACCGAGGAGTACGCCCGCTCCCCTGCAACACAAAGCCGGAACCATCCCTTACTGGATAATCCCGAACAAGACAACCCCGTAGTTGGCTGCAGTTCCAACTACCCACTAAGCCGAAATATAGAAAGGGACCTATAGACAGGGATCTATCTTGCTCTCAGTGGGCGCTACCCACGAAGCCTTGCTGCACCTCCCCTGTTTTAGCCATTCCCGGTTGATGAGGCTTGAGGTTACGATTACCTTTAATCAGAACATATCACTTAGAATGCTCATCGTCCGCCTGACGATGTGTTGAAAGCATTCAATCCATACAAGTTCGTTCCGGGTTCGAACGAAACCGAAGGCATTATCTCGTTACACTCATTTTGGAATCACCCTCAGAGTTAACGACAATAACCCTTGCACTCTGAATCTTCATCTTCACTTGAGATTCACGACCTATCGTTAATTTGGATCGATGTGGTATTCGGGTCTCCAGACCTGGAATACCGGTATACGGAAACCCGATCCCGGTCTCATCGAAATCCAAAACGTATCTTTTAAGGCCAAGTTGTTTAAAGGTTTAAACAATTTAACTTATCTATACAGATAGATAATTCACAAGTCACAATTGATAATCACATTATCATTTAAACAGATGATTCATAATCAAATAGGTAATCCATATCAACATCACAATAGTTAATCTATATTACCATCATAATGCAACCAAGCATTCATACCACATATCATCTTATCTCATTACTGAGATTACATCCATTCAAGACAAATCAATGTCATCCATTCTTATATAAGCAATGATTTACTTAATCATAACATAATTAATTTAAAATGAATTAAATTAACTATCTCTATCTTTAATTAATTTAAAGTGAATTAAATTAATTACTTCATCTCTTAATTAATTTAAAGTAAATTAAATTAATTACTTCATTATAAATCTTACTTATATAATCATTAATTAATTACAAATAAATTAATTAATCTTTCTCTAATTATCCACTTTAATTAATCACCTTGATTAATCATTCTTTAATTACATTTAAGTAATTATCTTAATTAATTTCACAAATTAATTATCCTTAACCAAATACAGTAATTAACCTTTAATTACTTCATTAATTAATTAATTATAATTAATTACTTTAATCCTTAATTAATTACAATTAATCTCTTATCATTTGATTAATTAATCTTAATTAATTAACTCTTAATTACATCATTAATTAATTATACTAATGATTCCTAATTACAATCTTTAATTATTTATATTTAAATTAATTAAATAATTAATCTTAATTAAACCATAATTATTAATCATGTTTGATTAATCTAATCCAGTAATTAACTTCCCTTAATTACTTCCCTTAATTAATTACCTTTAATTAATTACCTTAACAAATAATTAATTACCTTATTAATTAATCTTAATCCTTTAATTAACTTAATTAAATAATTTATTTAATTAATAACACTAAGTAATTAACTCTTAATCACTTCTTATTTAATTACTTTCATAAAATAATTATCCTCTAATGACTTTATTAAATATTTTATCTTTACTAAATTACATCCAGTAATTATTTCTTAGTTACTTCATTAATTAATTATACCTAATTAATTTATAAATGATTTTCTTAATTAATCACAAATTAATTAATTTAACTTAATCATTTAAATTTATTTAAATGATTCTTAACTTACCATATTAAAGGTTCTTAATTAAGAAACTATTATCTTAATTAAATCAACTATTTACCAATAACACTTGATAATTAAAATAATTTAATTATCTAAATTTCCTTTTCAAATTTAATTATCTTTAATTAAATCAACATTCTAAATACTTAAGAAAATTCTTATTTTAATTGATTACTAAATCTTAACCATTAAACCTTAATTTATTTAAATATAAGATTTTAGAAATCAATTAATAATCAACACATTTAAATTAAACCTTTAAATATTTAAACCTTTCCAAAGTTATCAAATAAAATTTAATACAAAATTTATTATTAAAATTCACTTATTTTATTTAAAAAAACTTTTACATTTCAAAAATACAAGAACTTTGTTTAAAACATTAACTTAAAACGAATTAATTTTATAAACAAAACTTGTTTACTTGTTTTTAAAAACTTAGAAACATTTCAAAACAATTTCTTTTGTTTTTGAACATTTCTTTTAAAAACCCAATGCCTGCTCCCACAAACCCCGAGTAAAACACTTAAAAACTCAAAGTAGCCCACGAGACCAACCCACGTTACCACTTGCTTCGAGTAAAACCTGATATTCCCCGAACGAACACCCGAGAACAAGCTTTCGTTCCCAAACCCATTGCTTCCCTGATGCACGCGATCGTGCTTGTGCACGTGTACACACACGCTGGACGACGGCGAACTCCGTTCAGACCCACGGCAACTCGACTTCAACCTCGTCAACACCATCGACCATCCCATTCTCTTCGATTCAAACTAAATCGAATTCGAGCGATTCGCACCATCAGCTGGAACGAACATCATCAGAAAATCTTCCACCGCCGATGATCCCCTGGCCGAAACACCACGCCACCTTCATCGAAGCGCCGCCTCGTCTTCCAGCACCCACCAAACACCTCGCGATCGATCCCGATCCACTCTCGTCGTCACACAACCCACGGCAACCTCATCATCTCTATTCTGACCATCGAGCCCTAATTTGACTTCGCTAGGCTACTCCGATCATCAGAAAAATCCACTGGTATTTTTCCATCCATCTCTATCCTACATACTACCTTCAGCCCAAAACTCGATCGATTCCAACACGTCGATCACCCGAAAATGGTAAAAACGCATTTCCAGTTCAACTTCGAACTGCACTTAACCCCCTTCACTAAAAATTATAATTTTCATTTTAAAAATCATTATTTCCTACCACGATTCCATTCATGTAATCCAAACTAAAATTTTATTCAATAAATTTTTGACCATATAAAGGTATCTACTGTAAATTTGGAAATTGGAACTAAATATCCATTATAAAAACTTATAATTATTTTTAGAAGGAAGATTACATGACTTCAAACAACCTTTCTTTACAAATCAAAAGCTAGTTTGAATTCAAACTTGAATTATTGAATTAAATAAGAAGATGAATCCTGTTTATAACATACAGAGACCATCACAGCCATACAAACAGACATGCATATAATTCAATTCAAGTATAAAGGCTAACACATGATTTTTATTCACATATCAAAGTGAAAACAAGATTTAAAAGTGTTTTTAAAACCTAAATTTACTCACCAGACAAAATGCAGAGAACAGAGAAGCAGAAAATAGATTTGTTCCAGGCTGCATGTTCCAGATTTGAATTTCTTTTGTTATTGAATATTATCTGAAATTGATCTTTGAATTTAGTTGCTTGTTGATTGATTAATTCCTCTGATTGCATGTCTTCAGATTGACATTGGAGATCTGAAGCTGTTATTCAATTTTGCCTTTAATCTTCTTTTTGCTTTGCATTTGATTTCCAGACTTATCTTCTTTTGCTTTTAGATTTCAGGTCTTTCATTTTTCTTTTTTTTTGATTTTGATTCGAATTGTATTAGTGGAGAAAGAAATGAAGAAAAGATAATCTTCAACTGAAAAGAGAAAACAGATTTTTCTTCTTACATATTAATTTTTAAATTTAGTTATTAAGAGAATTTGACATGTGTCTCTTTAATGCCTTAGTTTGTTTACACATATATACAATGACTTACAATTGTCACTTACATATATCAAAATGTGAACAAGTGTTTTTAATACTTAATTAATGATTTACAAATGTTATATAAGGGTTATTTAATGTTTAATTAATGTTTAACAATTGTTACAAAAGTTATTATCTTATTTAAAACTTATTTAAGTTATACATATATTTATTTATGAAATATTTACAAGTATAAAATGTATTTATCTTTTATAAATTAAGCTTTTAAATTTCTATATAAATATACAAATGTAAAAATCAATTATTTAAAATAACTTATGCCTTGATCAAATGAATATAACATATTTTATATGCTTGAGAAATTTATTTTAACTCTATATATATATATTTACAAATCAATTCAACTTATTTTTGAATTTTAAAAAGAAAAAAATATTAAAAACAAATGAACTTCTTAATTTAAATCTTATTTAAAACTTAAACTAAAATATATATTTATAATAAATAAGAAATTATTCTTGTTAATTAAATCTCAATTATCATTTCTAAAAGTATTATGTTAAATATAATTTCCAAATTACAAACTATGTATATATTTAAAGTTTGAAAACACCTTTATTAAATTCAAGTCATTACCTTTCCATTTCAATATACAAATATATATATATATATATATTCTAAATGGGAAATATTTTAACATTAATTTAGATAATTACTATATTGAATTTTATAACATAACTCCAAAACACAATATATATATATATTCATACATATTATAAATTTGAAAACATAGTTTTATTAAATTAAAGACTCCCTATTTATAATATATATACCTATATATATACATTATAAATATAAACACTTATATTAGTTTTAGAAAGATAAATCTTCCCAATTTTAAATTGTTAGAAAAGATATTAATACATATTGCCAATTAAAATATTATTAGCCTTTTAAAATGAATAAACTTGTCAATTTTATAAAATAAAATCATCAAATCAATTTAATTATTAATAAAGATTATTAAATTGATATTGCCAAATTTCCGGGATATCACATTCTTCCCCCCTTAAAATAATTTCGTCCCCGAAATTTAAAAGCAAAGATAATTTAATAACCCAGTAAAAGTTTTTAATTTTAAACAGCAATCACACAATCAATCATACACTATCAATCATAGCAACCATTTAATCTAATCAAACAATTTTAACTATCCAGACAATATTCTAGATAGAATTTCCTCGAGTTTCCCCAAGTGTATATATATACCGGGATACTCGCTCTACAAACAATCAAAACTACTAAGCTATAAAGCTTCTACTCATCTAGATCTACAGAACTAAACAGGATATCAGACTAAACTCAAGAACAACCCAACTTCCATAACCATCTGAACTGCTGATCCCACAACCAGATGAATCATACACGTATTCCCTCAGAGATACGTGAAATACAATGAATTCCAGTTATCCGAACTGGCAACTCAATCCTGTAGATCAAAGAACTAATCCTTTTGAGAACACAGAAAAATCTCATAATACTTCCGGAGCTAGCTCTCCAGTCTTACCAAATCTTATATCTCCTTTGATCGGAGAAAACTTAAACAATATCCAAATTTCAACTTCAAATTCCAAATTCCATCAATTCTTAACTGCATAACTCTCCTGACGATCCTGAGTCACTTCATCCTTCCTGATCAGCTTAACCCTTGCTGATGCTTCTTGAAATAATCTAGACCAACATCAAACCAATTTCCGGATCCTACTCAACAAAATGGTTTCCAAAAATACGCCAAAATCCAGAACACAACTCTACTCCACAATCATTAGAGCACTTCGAACTACTTCTCCTATCTGAAATAGCCAAACAGTTGCACTTGACAACCTTACCTCCAAATCCTGAAAAATCCTTCATACTTAGAGATACACTTGAATTTCCTATAGAAATCCTTTACTCCAAGAAAATTACAACTTCTGGTTGCTTCCACTCTAGAATAGCTGCTATCTTGCTTCCGCTGCACAACTCTGATCTTGAATAGATGAGAATGCTGTCGAAGAAACTCGAGCACAAACTTGATCATCCACAGTTCACCATACCATAAAATCTTAGTGAACCACTCCACTTGGTCAAAACATCCCAGAAGAATTCCCTCCAGAAAATTAGGACTGATCAATCCCTCTCCAAAGAATCCTAAGCTGCTTCACCAAATTCTTCTCTAGAAGACATCCTTCTACTAAGCTGAACTTCCGGTAACTCCACTAATCAAGTTGATACGGAATCTCAATCTCCAATAACCCATGAGAACACTCGAACAATCGCAAGTCTCTTTTGCGATCAACTCGACCTAACTTCCACAGATACTGTTCTCTCTTCACAAATTAGAACAGCTCATACTTAACTATCCAATTCATCGAAGAAATGGATCCACTCTGCTGCTTTTGGATTCCTCCTCTAGAAAAACTTCTCAGCTAGAAAACTTCCTGCCAACACAGAACACTTCCGAGTTGCACCGCTGACACTGACGCCAAAGACTTCCTAATCCAAAACTCTTCGAGAAACTCGGACCTCAAATCAAACATAAACACCCCGCTGGACCCAGCCACAACACCGAAGCAGATATACTTCCTAAAACTTGCTCCAAAAGAAACATCTTCGGAAACATCCATAGTCACTGCGTCTCACCACACAGCTACTTCTTCCAGAAGTTACCAAGATACCATCATTCGCTTTTGCTCATCCAATTTCAAAGATAAACTCCGAACCTTAACAGGTTTCCTTCAGAGATCGGTGAAATCTTTACACCACAACAAAGCTCACTCGAGACGATATTAGGTCTACAGTCTCGACAAATACAATTCCAAACTCAACACTCAGACTCTAACTATTGGTAATTGTGTTACACACACTACCACCTTATCTACCTTTATAACTCATATTGGAAAACCCGAACAGGTAACCCAATAAATAGGTAGAATAAATATATATATAGTTATATAAAAATTACAAATACGCGCTCTCAAGATAGACACCACTCCAGAGCCTAGGTATTCACTCAACCTACCGCTCTGATACCAAATGTAACGACCCGACTTTCTTTGCCCAGAAAGACGCATCATTAATAAGAAAGAAAGGGATAGAAGAAGAAAAGAAAAGAAGAAAGAACACAACACATCAGAAATCTCACAGCGGAACGAAAAATATATTATATCACATAAGATATTACATAGTATCATATACATCAGAGTACACAATTTATACATCACAGAATAGACAGTTATAAACTTCTGTCTATTATACAACACAAGTACATCAGTACTATACAGACTAATACAAACACAGCGGAAACTCTATATATCTACACGCTGAAGCCTCCTGCTCCTCAGCTCCTCCAGTATTCGTCAAGATTAACCTGAATCCCTCGACTACTCAATACAATATTGAGTACCCAAGAGTTTAATAAAACAGAAAATAAACACTTGGGTCAGACAGGGGTCTGGTGTGAGTAAACGGTTAGATTGCTTAACTTTGAAAACCTTTGAAAACAAAAGTATCACGTAAGACTTCCCACAAATAAATATGGTAAGTTTTTACCTTACGCTAACTAAAACATTTGATAGGAAATCTGATTGTATTATAATAGGGTCTAGGGTTTTCAAGTAAATATGAAATAGCCGAAATTGTTACATTATTAAATTCCAGCATACTAGCCACAAAGTGGGTTATAAAATCAAGTCCGTTGGCACTTATTGGATTTTGGATTCCATACAATGGCAGGGCTACTGGGGTACCACCCGTCACAGTACGTGGTCTAGATCACCGTACCGAGGAGTACGCCCGCTCCCCTGCAACACAAAGCCGGAACCATCCCTTACTGGATAATCCCGAACAAGACAACCCCGTAGTTGGCTGCAGTTCCAACTACCCACTAAGCCGAAATATAGAAAGGGACCTCTAGACAGGGATCTATCTTGCTCTCAGTGGGCGCTACCCACGAAGCCTTGCTGCACCTCCCCTGTTTTAGCCATTCCCGGTTGATGAGGCTTGAGGTTACGATTACCTTTAATCAGAACATATCACTTAGAATGCTCATCGTCCGCCTGACGATGTGTTGAAAGCATTCAATCCATACAAGTTCGTTCCGGGTTCGAACGAAACCGAAGGCATTATCTCGTTACACTCATTTTGGAATCACCCTCAGAGTTAACGACAATAACCCTTGCACTCTGAATCTTCATCTTCACTTGAGATTCACGACCTATCGTTAATTTGGATCGATGTGGTATTCGGGTCTCCAGACCTGGAATACCGGTATACGGAAACCCGATCCCGGTCTCATCGAAATCCAAAACGTATCTTTTAAGGCCAAGTTGTTTAAAGGTTTAAACAATTTAACTTATCTATACAGATAGATAATTCACAAGTCACAATTGATAATCACATTATCATTTAAACAGATGATTCATAATCAAATAGGTAATCCATATCAACATCACAATAGTTAATCTATATTACCATCATAATGCAACCAAGCATTCATACCACATATCATCTTATCTCATTACTGAGATTACATCCATTCAAGACAAATCAATGTCATCCATTCTTATATAAGCAATGATTTACTTAATCATAACATAATTAATTTAAAATGAATTAAATTAACTATCTCTATCTTTAATTAATTTAAAGTGAATTAAATTAATTACTTCATCTCTTAATTAATTTAAAGTAAATTAAATTAATTACTTCATTATAAATCTTACTTATATAATCATTAATTAATTACAAATAAATTAATTAATCTTTCTCTAATTATCCACTTTAATTAATCACCTTGATTAATCATTCTTTAATTACATTTAAGTAATTATCTTAATTAATTTCACAAATTAATTATCCTTAACCAAATACAGTAATTAACCTTTAATTACTTCATTAATTAATTAATTATAATTAATTACTTTAATCCTTAATTAATTACAATTAATCTCTTATCATTTGATTAATTAATCTTAATTAATTAACTCTTAATTACATCATTAATTAATTATACTAATGATTCCTAATTACAATCTTTAATTATTTATATTTAAATTAATTAAATAATTAATCTTAATTAAACCATAATTATTAATCATGTTTGATTAATCTAATCCAGTAATTAACTTCCCTTAATTACTTCCCTTAATTAATTACCTTTAATTAATTACCTTAACAAATAATTAATTACCTTATTAATTAATCTTAATCCTTTAATTAACTTAATTAAATAATTTATTTAATTAATAACACTAAGTAATTAACTCTTAATCACTTCTTATTTAATTACTTTCATAAAATAATTATCCTCTAATGACTTTATTAAATATTTTATCTTTACTAAATTACATCCAGTAATTATTTCTTAGTTACTTCATTAATTAATTATACCTAATTAATTTATAAATGATTTTCTTAATTAATCACAAATTAATTAATTTAACTTAATCATTTAAATTTATTTAAATGATTCTTAACTTACCATATTAAAGGTTCTTAATTAAGAAACTATTATCTTAATTAAATCAACTATTTACCAATAACACTTGATAATTAAAATAATTTAATTATCTAAATTTCCTTTTCAAATTTAATTATCTTTAATTAAATCAACATTCTAAATACTTAAGAAAATTCTTATTTTAATTGATTACTAAATCTTAACCATTAAACCTTAATTTATTTAAATATAAGATTTTAGAAATCAATTAATAATCAACACATTTAAATTAAACCTTTAAATATTTAAACCTTTCCAAAGTTATCAAATAAAATTTAATACAAAATTTATTATTAAAATTCACTTATTTTATTTAAAAAAACTTTTACATTTCAAAAATACAAGAACTTTGTTTAAAACATTAACTTAAAACGAATTAATTTTATAAACAAAACTTGTTTACTTGTTTTTAAAAACTTAGAAACATTTCAAAACAATTTCTTTTGTTTTTGAACATTTCTTTTAAAAACCCAATGCCTGCTCCCACAAACCCCGAGTAAAACACTTAAAAACTCAAAGTAGCCCACGAGACCAACCCACGTTACCACTTGCTTCGAGTAAAACCTGATATTCCCCGAACGAACACCCGAGAACAAGCTTTCGTTCCCAAACCCATTGCTTCCCTGATGCACGCGATCGTGCTTGTGCACGTGTACACACACGCTGGACGACGGCGAACTCCGTTCAGACCCACGGCAACTCGACTTCAACCTCGTCAACACCATCGACCATCCCATTCTCTTCGATTCAAACTAAATCGAATTCGAGCGATTCGCACCATCAGCTGGAACGAACATCATCAGAAAATCTTCCACCGCCGATGATCCCCTGGCCGAAACACCACGCCACCTTCATCGAAGTGCCGCCTCGTCTTCCAGCACCCACCAAACACCTCGCGATCGATCCCGATCCACTCTCGTCGTCACACAACCCACGGCAACCTCATCATCTCTATTCTGACCATCGAGCCCTAATTTGACTTCGCTAGGCTACTCCGATCATCAGAAAAATCCACTGGTATTTTTCCATCCATCTCTATCCTACATACTACCTTCAGCCCAAAACTCGATCGATTCCAACACGTCGATCACCCGAAAATGGTAAAAACGCATTTCCAGTTCAACTTCGAACTGCACTTAACCCCCTTCACTAAAAATTATAATTTTCATTTTAAAAATCATTATTTCCTACCACGATTCCATTCATGTAATCCAAACTAAAATTTTATTCAATAAATTTTTGACCATATAAAGGTATCTACTGTAAATTTGGAAATTGGAACTAAATATCCATTATAAAAACTTATAATTATTTTTAGAAGGAAGATTACATGACTTCAAACAACCTTTCTTTACAAATCAAAAGCTAGTTTGAATTCAAACTTGAATTATTGAATTAAATAAGAAGATGAATCCTGTTTATAACATACAGAGACCATCACAGCCATACAAACAAACATGCATATAATTCAATTCAAGTATAAAGGCTAACACATGATTTTTATTCACATATCAAAGTGAAAACAAGATTTAAAAGTGTTTTTAAAACCTAAATTTACTCACCAGACAAAATGCAGAGAACAGAGAAGCAGAAAATAGATTTGTTCCAGGCTGCATGTTCCAGATTTGAATTTCTTTTGTTATTGAATATTATCTGAAATTGATCTTTGAATTTAGTTGCTTGTTGATTGATTAATTCCTCTGATTGCATGTCTTCAGATTGACATTGGAGATCTGAAGCTGTTATTCAATTTTGCCTTTAATCTTCTTTTTGCTTTGCATTTGATTTCCAGACTTATCTTCTTTTGCTTTTAGATTTCAGGTCTTTCATTTTTCTTTTTTTTTGATTTTGATTCGAATTGTATTAGTGGAGAAAGAAATGAAGAAAAGATAATCTTCAACTGAAAAGAGAAAACAGATTTTTCTTCTTACATATTAATTTTTAAATTTAGTTATTAAGAGAATTTGACATGTGTCTCTTTAATGCCTTAGTTTGTTTACACATATATACAATGACTTACAATTGTCACTTACATATATCAAAATGTGAACAAGTGTTTTTAATACTTAATTAATGATTTACAAATGTTATATAAGGGTTATTTAATGTTTAATTAATGTTTAACAATTGTTACAAAAGTTATTATCTTATTTAAAACTTATTTAAGTTATACATATATTTATTTATGAAATATTTACAAGTATAAAATGTATTTATCTTTTATAAATTAAGATTTTAAATTTCTATATAAATATACAAATGTAAAAATCAATTATTTAAAATAACTTATGCCTTGATCAAATGAATATAACATATTTTATATGCTTGAGAAATTTATTTTAACTCTATATATATATATTTACAAATCAATTCAACTTATTTTTGAATTTTAAAAAGAAAAAAATATTAAAAACAAATGAACTTCTTAATTTAAATCTTATTTAAAACTTAAACTAAAATATATATTTATAATAAATAAGAAATTATTCTTGTTAATTAAATCTCAATTATCATTTCTAAAAGTATTATGTTAAATATAATTTCCAAATTACAAACTATGTATATATTTAAAGTTTGAAAACACCTTTATTAAATTCAAGTCATTACCTTTCCATTTCAATATACAAATATATATATATATATATATATATATTCTAAATGGGAAATATTTTAACATTAATTTAGATAATTACTATATTGAATTTTATAACATAACTCCAAAACACAATATATATATATATTCATACATATTATAAATTTGAAAACATAGTTTTATTAAATTAAAGACTCCCTATTTATAATATATATACCTATATATATACATTATAAATATAAACACTTATATTAGTTTTAAAAAGATAAATCTTCCCAATTTTAAATTGTTAGAAAAGATATTAATACATATTGCCAATTAAAATATTATTAGCCTTTTAAAATGAATAAACTTGTCAATTTTATAAAATAAAATCATCAAATCAATTTAATTATTAATAAAGATTATTAAATTGATATTGCCAAATTTCCGGGATATCACATATGCCCAGATTTGAGATGTCAAAATGTTTAGCTTTATTTACTAGTTTTTAAATCAAGAAAAATGATGACAGTGGAGTACATATTTCATTTCCATATACATTGCTTTTGTATACATTGTTATTTTACATACTCATGGTCACATCATAAAGCTTATATATGTTTGTGTGTGTATATATATTAACTTATTGTTTTTTTTTCCTCATATACAACTTTTACATTTATACGCCCTTCATATATTTTCCCTCTCATAGCATCCACAGATATATGCACATTTCCACACTTATATTATCAAATGTCATAAAAATTGTATATATATTCATATACAATTTTGGATATATTTATCTTTATTTTATATGGTGAAGTCTATATATAAATTTATTCTTACTTTCTATAAGGGTCATCATATCCAGTGATTCTAAAATCCAGTATTTATCATAGTTTCCAAATCAATTTATATATCCAAATAGTTTAAATTATTAGAATTTTATTTGTTCGACTCAATAAAATCAGCTAATTATCAAATTATCAGATGTCCCAAAAATCCGGGTTATCACATTCCTCCCCCCTTTAAATCTTTTCGTCCTCGAAAAGGAACGAAGCCAGATTTATTTAAAATGCTTAAAATGAGATAAATATTCTTTAATCATTTAAAACACTTTAAAAATCTATATAATATTATTCCAAATTAGTTTTTATATAAAAAAAATACTTTTATAACTCGATGTTTCAACAAGTCCATCTCTGTTCTCATAGAAATTCGGTCATACGTTGATCAGGCGTAAGACTGAAAATCTATAAGTACTCGGCAAACTCGTTTCCAACACCCAGTGAAAATACTTTGGAAAATAATTTTATTGAAAATATCGAAAACAGTTTTTGAAAATAGAGGAATATCTTTGGTGAGAATGCTCTGGAAATCATCACACCCATCCATGGTCACAGTTACATCCTAGGTTACGTTGCCATCGCAGCAAAAGTCCATGTAACTGATTACACCATAGAACCCACGACAGATCGCAGTTACATCCAGGGTTACGTTGCCGTCGCAGCAAAAGTCCATGTAACTGTTGGCTCTCAGCGGCACACACGATTACGCTGTCAAAATGAAACTTCTCCACTCCCACATAGGTCGCAGTCTACCGATGTAAAATCAAACATAGACTGTTGGCTCTCAGCGGCACACACGACTTTCGCTATGTTACCATAGTGTCGCAGTCTACCGATATAAAATCAAACGCAGACTGTTGGCTCTCAGCGGCTCACGTGACTTTCGCTATGGTCTGCAGTAGATCGCAGTGACATCGAGTTACACTGTCGTCACAGCATAACCCAAATGCCTCCGTGGGCACCAGCCCCTCGACTTTCGCTACAAATAATCCTCAGGAACTAGTTTTGTCCGGACTCCTCACAGGATCAACTTTAGAACCTCCCCCTTAGAGGCTCAAGGCAGTACCACCCTGTGGCACTCCTGAGAAGTTCATTTCAAGGGAGCGCCTTTTTTCCCAGAGCCAATCTCAAAACACTTTATACTATACACATATAGTATTTTCCAAATCATACACCTAGTATGAATTCCATATAAGCTCATTTACACAAAATCGATTTCCAAAATCGAAAATCCTCAAATTAGGCTTTTCCAAATCCCAATATTGATTTTATCCAAAAATCAAAAGCCTTTTCCAAATCCAAAGGTTCCCAAAACCTTTTTCTCAAAACCATTTCCATAAAATCTTTTATATATATTCATATATATAATTTTCTTGGAAAATCTTTAAATCACTTTATACTTATATAAGTTTCCTTTGTATACTTCAACAACTTTCATAAATCTTTTTCTTCTGGCAATGGATTCAATAAGGGGAGTTTTATCATATATATAACAAAGATACGTAACTTTGTTTATTCCCAATCAAATATTCAAATTTGATTACTTTATAAAGTCACTTGCCAAATTTCTTACTTTTATTATAAAGTAAACTTTAACTCAGAAAAATATTCAATTTCCACTTTATTTCCATAAAGTTAATTTCTACCATAGAAATATAAATTTTAAATTTATTTTATTTTAGTTCCTCATATATTCACAAATATATTTCCCATTTCAAAAACCATCTTATAACCTTTTATCTACAACTTCAAAATCAAATTTCCACCTTTATTCATTGTCAATTTCTCAAAATATACTTTCAATTTCAAAAATCTTTTCAGTTTTTTATCCACAAATTTTCAATGCCAATTTCATTCAAACCCGTACGATGTCCCCATATCATTCGTACGCAATACCAATCTGATCGCTCACTCGATCACACAATTTCACTTCCGAACTAGTATCGTCCACCCGACTTCCTAGTGCGGACTCAGATCTGGTTTCTTGATCAGAAACCGTCATTCTCCTTGCATAGTCACATCTATGATAGAGAATATCCAGAACCAATCAAAAATCCATATCCAGGTTCGCTGTCGAAAATCGAGTGAAAAATCCCAACTCGGATCGATATACTATCTCAAAATTCTGTGCTCGAATCTGGATCAAATCATTATGCGAATAGAATAATATACGTACATCCTACGTATTTATCTTCATTGATTATCAGTTAAATAAATTTCCTTTCTATTCATCCTCACTTTGATTTTATTCACTTATTCACATTTGGCTAAATCCCCACTTGGATTATCACTTCAATTCTTATCTCAGTTGGGTATTTACTCAATAACAGTTTGATCTCCGACCAGTTTATATTTACAAAATAGCTTGAAAATTTTAAAAAATAGATAAATAGTTGAAAGATAATTATTAATTTGTAAAATAGCTGTAAAATAGTTAAGTAACTGTAAAATAATTGAAAAATAGTAATTACTTATAAAATAGTTGAAAAACAGTAATCAGTTTATAAAGTAGTAGAAAAATAGTAATTAGTTTATAAAACAGTTGTAAAATAGTTAAATAGTTCCAAAGTAATTGTAAAACAGGTTTAAGATAGTTTTAGGTTTAAAAAGAAAAGTTGTGTAGTAAATAGTTTGGAAAAATAGGTTTATATTAAACAATTTATTTTGAAAATAGTCCAGAGTCAAACTGTTTAATACCTCATCTCCATTTCCATAAATTCAATTTAAATTTCCACTTACATTTAAATTGACTCAATCCCAATTTGAATAACTTTAATTTTATTACAAATTAATCCAATTCAAATTTCTCATTTGAATTTTATACTTATCCATCATAAATCACAATTCCCATTAATTCAAATCAAATTCAGTTTGAACTAATTCAATTTAAATCTCAATTTCAAACCATCTCGAATTATATAAATTCGAGTTAAATTTTCAAATGTTGATTTAACCCCTTAGATCAAATCAACTTATATTTTTAAACCATTAACTCCGAGTTCAATTCTCAAAATTCCATTTCATATTATCCTTACTTAACTTATTTCGAAGTCCAAATAAGAGTTCAAAACAATTTTATCATAAAAAGTTCATTTATTACCAAATTTTATCTTCCAGTTTTGAAATTGGTTCTTAAACAATTTTAATTTTTAAATTCAATTATTAACATTTCAGTTCAAAATGATCTCATATCCTTAATTCAAATTAACTTTAATTTCCATTTAATTTCAATACTGGAGATATTACCACGCTTCATTTCTCATTCATTTAACAAATCTAATTCACAATGCGAAGATTATTAATAATAATAGGATGATATTATCCAATTATTCTAAATCATCCATCCATTTTCAATTTCCAAGTCTCAAACCCATTTGAGATCACTCATAACTTCCCAGTTAAACCAATCATTTAACTTTCCCAAGTTAAATCTCAATTTCATATTGAAATTTCCAATTCAGGTTGCCTTTTTAAATTATTTAACTTTCCCAAAGTTAAATTTAATTTACATAATCCAGTCAATTTACACAATTTGAATTCCCATTCCAATTTTAAACATCAGATTAATAACCTTCCCACTTAAGTTTAAAACTCGCTTCACTTTGGGTTTCACATCACATTCCAAGGAAAATTCAAAACTCTACCTTAGAGTTTATTTCATATTTATTTCCTTCACACACTAGTCCATCTTTAAATTTTAAACTACCCTTGGTTTTAAATTCAAATCAAATTCTGGACCCAGATTTAAAACTCCACAATTCAGATCAACTTTAGTTCCAACTTATAAGTCAGACTTGCCTAAATGTTTTACTCCCAAATATTTTATTATTGTTTACTCATTTATACTCGCCTTATTAATCATTTCTGATAATAACCAAGGTTATTGTTTCTGAAAACCAATTCATCACTATCTTATTCTGAAATTCTCCTTAAATTCAAGATTAAAATTTCAGTTTGAATTCATTCCAAACCAATCCTTATTTTACTTTAAATTTTATTATATTTCTATTATCACTTAATTCAATTCCAAAAATTTAACAGCCAATTACCTTTGTATTCATTTGATAAAAATATTAATTTATATATATATCAAAATATATTCTTATATGAAATCATTTAAAATCTTTATATAAGAAAATAACAAGTACGCTCTCATATATATATATATATATATATATATACACTTAACTCATTCTAGGGTACTATCGACCCTATACTTATGAGTATACCCACCAGAGCCAAGGTTTTCGCTTAACCTGGCTCTTATACCAACTGTGACGATCCGGTAGGCTTTTCAACCATCCCAGCAGCGGCCACTCTCCGCCGTGGCATACAGTGATACCTCGAAATTTCTTTTACGGCCAGCCTCTCGACTGTCAGCACCTAGCAAACCAACCCCAAAAGGCCTTATACTACCCCCGGGGACATGTAGGGGTAAGAGTCTCCCGTTCGCCACCAAACGCGAAGCGAGAACCCCCTATCATGCTGTAATATAGCAATTTCGATCCCGAAAATTCCAGATAGTTATGAAAAAGAAGAAAAAGATAAAAGAGAAGAAACAGAAAACACAACACAGATCCTCACATTCGCAGCGGATAAAGTATAATATCCAATAATAGCAGTTTACAAAAGAAATATCATATCAATAGGTTTCCAATTTAATACATCAGAGTTACACATACATACACAGGACATATACAAATCACATGGCTAGAAATAAAGTCACAGCGAAAACACTCCATACGTCCTGCCCTCCAGCTAACCACCTGAGCTTCAGAACGTCCTCACCTGAAAATCTGTAATACTCGGTCTGACCCGAGCATTACATCAAGTAACACCCGGGTCAGGCTGGAAACCAGCGTGAGTAAACCCATCTAATATGAAATACCAAGTTATAACATATGTGAATATCAGGGTAACTCGTAACCTTTACGAGTTCTTATAGTTAAACATTTATCACATACAACTATTTCAGGTTAAATGTTCATGCTGCTCAATTCATTCCATTCCATCTTGTATAATTTCACATTATCAAATTTATAAAGAATTTAGTTACTAATCGGAGTGGTTTTGGGTATTCTTGTGACGACCTATCGTTTAATTTGGATCGATGTGGTTTTCGGAAAACCAAGACTGATTATTCCGATCCCGGTCTCATCAGATCCAAACGTGTCTTTTAAGGCCAAGTTGTCTATTTAACTTAACAGTTTAATATTTATCACAGAAAATCAGACACAAAATCAGAACAGGTATATCCCAGAGTAATATCACCGAAAGCCATCACAATTCAGGTATTTCAATGTTACTCAGCAATTTATCAATATAAAATTTATTTGTTATATCAACTTATATTAAGCCACTATTTGATAAATTGATCATTAATTTATTTAATAATCTATTTCAAACATCTAGTTGACCATTTCGTAATTACCTTTAACATCAATTTGGTTGTCTTATTCAATATCGCTTAAAGATTTTCTTAATTCTTATTTATCAATCAACTACATATTCTTAGATTATTTTGTTAATTACCATTTCACATTTGTTACCATTTCTACTAGCTTACAATATAATTTATTTAAATATTATTTATCTTACATTTTAAATCTTCTTTAAATAATTTAAAATAACTAGATTTCGATAAATTTAAATAACTTGGAATAATTTCAAAACTTAAGTGTTAACAATTTAAAATATTTGCCAAATAATTAACCTTTACCTAAGTTTAACTTAACTGCCAAACATTCAAAATCTACAGTGCTCAAGTTTAAAGAAAATTGTTCACTTAACTTTATTTGAAATAAAAACAATTTCAGCTGAAACTCGTGCCTTCCCTTATACAAACCCGAGTGGTTACTCGAGGATTTCCGCGTATTACTCGAGACTTCCCCTGTTTTCACGCATCCTCCTTCATTTCTCTCCATGTTCCTTTCTTCTTCCACTTTTCTTTTCTCTGTATAAATTTAAAGTTAAACGAACTAGCTGAAGAAACTCACGCGCCAGTTTTCTCGAGGCATCTCTCTTTCTCCTTCGAGTTTCACACGAGACAAACCCACGAAATCTCGAGTATCCCTCGAGACAAAACCCGGTTGTTCGCTGCTACCCATCAGAGACTCAACTGTGCACGCGTGCACAGTGCACCACTCCCCGACCAACACTGGCCATCCCCTCGATCGCTGGCGAATCCCAATCGATCACCTCTACGTGATCGACCACCGAGATCAACGTGCACATGCTCAAATCAAAATTTCACTTCCAGTCGAAAAACTGGAATATTCGAGTTCGCCAAACTTCGCCTCGTCAACGGCCATCTCAACCACCAGCATCGCCACCACTTCGTCCCTAGCCTCGTCTACGACCCACGCACCTCCTCTCCAGTTCCGGCCCCACTCGATGCAACGAGGCGCGAGAACGAACTAAAAATGACAACATCAGTTTATATGGGTCTTAAACCCTACTTTCGATTCGAACTCACAATCTATACATTCGAAAATTTTTCTAACATTTTTCTGGTGATTATACATCAACATTCTAGCTTCACGTCAAATTTTATCCACAATAATTCATTGAATCAACAGTTATTCACAAAAAAGTGTTTTTGGTTCACTAACAAACTGCTCTGTAAATAGTTAATTAAAAATTAGGATTTTCGTCTTAAAAATCATAGCTTTGTATGTTGTTTCAACAATAAACTCAAATTTACAAATCCCGTTGTTCTAATTTTTGATCCTTACTTTGCTTTTACTGGTAACTTGAATAAACAGGGTTTATAAAATACTGTCAACTTCAAGCAAGGTTGCAGGCCTTTGATTAAGATAAAACTTGAATTAGCAACAATACCTAAGTTAAAACATTTATGTGGAGAAGTGTTTACAAATTCCTTTGCTTTACATTGTCCAGTTAAGAGCAGATTTGAGTGAATATCACTCCCTGTAATATATAGCAGAACAACCAATACACAGAGCACTATATACATATGCACAACATTATATTCGAACTGGAATATTCACAAAACTGGATTATAAATGCATCTTAATCTAGTTTAAATAACTTAAACTTGAAAATTATTGTTTACTCACCTGATTTTGGAAAGGCAGAGGATTTTTAAAACTGGGTTGTCAAAGCTGGAACTTGAAAAGCTTTGAAACTTAAAACTGAAGGCTTTTAAAACTTGAAACTTGAAACTGGAAGGAACTTCAGAGATGTATTTTGAGAAGATCACAGGCTGAGTTCTCCTTGTTTAAAATGAATTACAGGTTTGGCTTGTTTTCTCTTGTTTTGAAAATGGTTACAGGATTTGTTTTTCTCTGGTTTACATTGCTTGAATGAACGAAAATGAAAAAGGAACTTGATATAAAGAATACAAGTGTGCAGAGGCTAGAAAATGCTAGTACAAGATTTTTATGTTTTGATCAGAGATTTTTTTTTCTCTCTTTAGCTTATCAGGCAAGCTTGGTTTGGGGCTGAGGTGATTTTTAACATTTCGAATTGATTTAAGTGTGCTAGCATTAAATGCTTGCCTCCTTTCTTGTCTACAATGTTTCATATGAGTTGATATATGTATATACTCTTGTTTATATATATGCCCAGATTTGAGATGTCAAAATGTTTAGCTTTATTTACTAGTTTTTAAATCAAGAAAAATGATGACAGTGGAGTACATATTTCATTTCCATATACATTGCTTTTGTATACATTGTTATTTTACATACTCATGGTCACATCATAAAGCTTATATATGTTTGTGTGTGTATATATATTAACTTATTGTTTTTTTTTCCTCATATACAACTTTTACATTTATACGCCCTTCATATATTTTCCCTCTCATAGCATCCACAGATATATGCACATTTCCACACTTATATTATCAAATGTCATAAAAATTGTATATATATTCATATACAATTTTGGATATATTTATCTTTATTTTATATGGTGAAGTCTATATATAAATTTATTCTTACTTTCTATAAGGGTCATCATATCCAGTGATTCTAAAATCCAGTATTTATCATAGTTTCCAAATCAATTTATATATCCAAATAGTTTAAATTATTAGAATTTTATTTGTTCGACTCAATAAAATCAGCTAATTATCAAATTATCAGATGTCCCAAAAATCCGGGTTATCACATTAAAAATACATTTAAACACCATTTTTATAATCATTTATCCCAAATTCACCTTTTATCCCAATTTCGAATATTTAATTATTATTATCCAATCTCAAATTAAACCTCCACATTAGAAATTATCACTTGTTGTTTTAGTTTAAACCAATTCCTTTTAGTTCAAAATGAATCTTAAACCCATATTAAACATTTAAAATGAATTAAATGTTCAAATTCAATGGCTTAAAAATACGGGATGTTACATATACATACAAATTTTTCTGTAGACTTATGGTGACGGCTGAATAAAAGATTAGATTTTAGGTTAGATGGTTCATTTATAGATAGTGTGAGTACATATAATCCATTAGATTTTTCCAAGGTTAAATCATGTTCATCCGAACACCTCATGGTTATCCACTCTGGCTCATACACGTCACTAGACCAATAGAACGCTAAGAAGTAAAAAAACCACGTGACTCAGTCCAATAGAAAACCGCCAGGTCAGAAAATAAATCAGCGTTCCTTAATTATTCACATTAATTGATTGCATTGCAAATTTTCCATTTTGTTGTTTGTGTGCATACATTACAATTTTTGAGAGATTATACTCTTCCTCTTAATTGACTTTACAAATTGATTCCCATTTTATAAATCTCATCGGATCTTTATTTTAAATATTTGCATTTGTTAGCAATCAATCAGTCTTAATTTGCCAAATTTACATCCATAATAGTTTCCTTTTTTATACATTCTCATTAATATCAATTATGTCATTAATTCAGCTAATCAATTTATTCCCAATCCTTATCTATTCATCAATTGGGTATGCTGCACATTTATTTACACTTTTGAATGTGTACAATTAATTAGGATATATGTATATATACATATACAATTTAAACTAATCAATCCCTTGGTTAATTTTATTCATTCATAGTTAATTTTCTTAATTGATTGCTTACTAATTTTAACCATTCCCTATTGATTCTTGTCCGTCACAACATTTATTTGTTAACGTTTTATCCTCCTTTCTAAATCTTCTGTTTATAAACATTAAAGATTTAAACTTCAAGAATATATATTTTATAAACAAATTTAGTTTCCTCATCTTACATTTTTACAATCTACGTTAATTTCCAATTAATGTACATTAGTAAATATTATGATGCATGTTAATTACTTAACGTACATTAATTACTAATAATATGCATTTGTTGTCAATATATCTTTTTACCATTTCTCTCCTTATACATATGTGTGTGTGTGTATTAATACAACTCTTGTTTCCATTTAATTTCATTAATCAAATTCAAACGTTTAAATGTGCGCATAAACGTGTAAGCTATTGAAATAATTCCAAACTTTGTGTATATAATATGTTTCCCTTTTTAATAAATTCTACTGACTCGTTGCTAACTGTGTACATAGGTGATTTAACACACATCAGCAATCAATCAATCAATTATAATTAATGTAAGTTACCAATTTCATACGTGTAATTGTTTCTGATGTCAAAACTTCGAACGGTCATAACTTATTCGTTTGAACTCCGTTTGAAAAACATTATATATGAAATTAATCAGAAAATTGCTACGAACACAATGGTATAAGTTCCGTGGCCAAATTCCAATATTTGCAAAATGTCCATATTTCACAGTTGTCTAAGTCTATTAATTATATATCCATTAATTAATTTGTGTAAAAAAACGTGAGGTGTGCTTTAATTTACACGTTTCCTTTAAAAAAAATTAATAATAATTTCTTCTATTTTATAATTACTTTTCCCATGAAATATCGTGGTGTTACATTCTCCCCCCCCCCCTTTAAAGGATTTCATCCTCGAAATCTGCAAAGACAGAAGAATGTAAATAGCAAGCATCATCCAAAAACTACCTCCATCTACTCATCCATCATCCATTTCCACCATTGTCCTTATTTTTAACTAATGCAATTTATGATTTATGCAAAGTGAAATGCATATGAACTTACCTAATGTGAAAAGGTAGGCGGTCTACTGATTCAATTGACCTCCTGTAATGCAAGTATGCTTATGCCATGCAACCAAATGTATGCAATTACCCTAGTATAACTGATAATAATATATGTATGTTTCAATCATTCATCCAAATGCATCATCCATATGCAACATCTATTTACACACACACACACACACACACATATATATATATATACACACAATAATGTAGATAACAGGCATGCATATGCAAGTGTGTGTACCTAATTGGCCGATTATCCGAATAAATATCTATCTATTGCATTCAATGCATCCATTTGCAAACATTGGCATCCACTTGCAACCACCAAACATAACATGTCCTAATGGCATGTTTACAAACATCCCTACCAACACAAAGTGTCACCTAAAAAGATCTATCGAAGGATCCTAATTAGGAAAAGATCAAAGATAAGATGTTCAAAAGAAAACTTACCAACAAAAGATGTGGATATGAAATCCTAATCCTCTCCTTCGGGGACAAATCCCGAACCGATAGAGTAACCGACCGAGCATTATCAACAAAATATATCCTAAAATCAACCTCCCTTCATGGAGGAAGGCCAATGACCTCCTCAAAAACATCATGGTACAAAGAAACAACTGGAACAGAACTAAGATCATCGGGCGATACATCTAAAGAATAAAGGTAGCTAAACATAACAGACCCTCGCGGATCACATGAAACCTCCAAGGTACGCCCACTGCACGTACCTAACAAGCCTCCTGTCACAATCTAAGATCGCCCCATACATCGACAGCCAGTCCATACCGAAAATAAGACTAAAACCGGAGAAACCAAGAATGAATACCTCACAGTCAAACTTTACTCCAAGAATCAAAATTTTCAATCCTCGAAAAAGCATCGACAAGTAAGATGATCCTCCAACTGGGTTTGAGACTACTATCGGATCAGAAATGCTGGAAACATCTAAATGAAGTCCCTCAATAAGAGAAATAGAGATAAAGGAATTAGATGCTCCTGAATCAAACAAGGTGTGTACTGAAATATCAGAAATGGAACACAAACCTTCCACCATAACTTCTCATACTCTTCCATTTGTTTTTCAGACTCTATAGTCAACCAGATCCTAGTGGGCTACTTAATCCTATTTATCTAACTCCAAATTTATTTTTTCCCTTTCTAAGTGAATATCAAAACATTTTTACTTCGTCTTTTCAACAAAGATCATAAATTTCTCAAAGCGAATTAGTCTTTAAAATTATAAAGTCTGCTTTTTCATTTCTTTTACAGTTTAGTTCAACTTCTGATTTTTACTATTTCCATACAACTAGTAAGTCGCCTAAGATTTTAAAACCTTCCTATTTTCAAATTTCATAAAGCTAGAAAGTTTTAAAACTGCTAAATTCTCTTTTAAATTTTTAACTTACTAGCATTTACCCATATTTTTTCAAATATTTTTTATTTAAAATAGAAAAAAAGGTTCAGAAGTAGTGCTTTGTAGAATTTTTAATTTCTCTCTTTTTTTTCAAAATTTCCATTTTAAAAGTAAAATACTCATTGGAGATAAGTGCAACAATGTGTAAAATAAATGCTAAACAATTATGGAAAAAATAACTTTCCTCCTATATTTATAAAATTCTTTCAATTTTTCTTTTTAACGAAATTTAAGTGGTATGTCTGATTATTTTATTGAACTAAAGTATTGGACACCCACTACTTCCACTAAAAGCAAAATACACATTGAGGATGAATATAAAAATGTGCTTAAAAAGTTCTACGATGATTATCGAAAAATAATCTATAACAATTTCTTTTTACACAATTCCCATAAAGTTTATTTGATAAATTTCATATCATTTTCCTTTTTTTAATATCATATTTCCACTATTTTTATTTTGAGAAAACACTTCCACTTATTTACCATTTAAATCGGAGTAAATAATAGGAAATCTAATAGCTTAAGCCCACTTTTATGCATCAATACCAAAAATGCACAAATTTCCTTATGGTCGCAAAGCCTTTTCTCTCATATTTTATTTCCAACCTATCCATCCCCTAAAGGTCGCACTGGGCTAATCTACTTGATTTACTTTCATGCCCATAATTCCGCTGCTACTACTAGCTTATATAAGAAACAACCATTAGCATTTCTACAAGAATAACTAGGGAAGGTCCATCCTATCTCCTAAAACTTATTCCCATTCACTTTCCCATAGATAGGGTAGGCATGAATAAAAGGAATTCTAACATATGTAGATAGAACCTTTAAATACTACTCTTAACAAAACTTTTATCTATATACATATATATAAATGTATACTTTCAAAACTCGATTTTGAAAACTTTTTTGAAAGACTCCTTGAAAAACCATTTTGTTCAAGTACGTTCTCTCAATACGTGTCTTAATCCTAGGGAATCCCTAACCCTAGGCTCCATTTCCTATCTACCCCATATTTTAAAACTTGGTTTGGCATTTATTTCTTCCTTTCAAAAAAATTTCAAAATTCTTGCCTTTAAAAGTATTACTTAAAACTTCTTATTAAATCGATAAATACATGATGGCTTTACCTTATACTCTTACGGTGTTTGAATTTAAATTATCCCCTAAACCTAGATGGGAATACCAACAATTCTAAGTTTAGAATTTAACCTGCTTTTCCTTTTAAAGACCTTTATAAATTTCAAAAAAATGGAATCTTTGAATCAAGTTTTCCATTAAGTTTTTCTTTTTCAAAAGCTTATTTATTTTTACCAAACCATTTATTTCAAAGACATACCTTATTTGTTTTCAAAATGTTCTTTCACAATTTTCAAATTACAAAAACTAGAGTAGATAAGAACAACGAATCTCTCAAGAGTTCCTTGACTTTTTTCCTACTACACTTACTAACATTTCTTCCAATTACTGCACTTTTTATTATACTTAAAGATTTTATACTTTAATATATTGGAACTACTACAGAAACCACTAAAAATCTTCTATGAATCCTTTAAAGGAGGATTTATGTTTGTGTGAAATTACAAGGATTGTTTTTTCCGCATATTCCTTATAATTTCAATAAAAACATGTTTATTTATAGCTTAATTGATTCATAGAAAATTATATCATTACTCCTTTCATTCCAATAAATTAAATTATGTAAAATCCCTACCTATCTACAATACTAATGCAGTTACTTAACTAAATTTCAAGTTCTACGTCTCCCTTTTAAAAAATGTACTCTATTCCCAATTTCTACCATTTATTTTGTTCACCCATAAAAGTAATTTTCATGTAAAAATATTTCCAAGCTATATTTCTCTTTTTATCCCTTTCATAAGAAAAGAGTTTTACAAAATTTCCTTTACTGAAATTTCTGGCTTCTAATTAACTTAAATTTAAATTATTTTTGTTGTTTAAAAAAACTACTTATGCTGTATAGTCTTACAAAAAGAATTTTTCTTCAAATAAAAATCTTTATCATACAAAAACCATACCACTTTTCCAAAACCCATTATTTACTTTTCCAAATATATTTCAACATTTTAATCTCAAAAAGTTTCCTCTTTAATCGGTTAAACTTAAAGTAGACCTTTACTTACTTCCTTAGGAATGTCCTATTCTTAATCTTGGAAATCTTTTTTTCCCCCACCTAAATCCTCTTTCATTAAGGAATTTTCTTACTTGCATAACATAAGCATTCTAATTCTTTTCCAATAAATGGACCTATTGTACATGTTCCATCGGAAATAAAAATGGGGACTAAACATCCTTGGGCTATTGCGATCCAACTAGAACTCAAGTATAAATTTTCTTTCTTTCCATGGACTTTTCATATATTACTAATCTATAATTAAGATTAATTGGATTTATGTATATTTATTTTTGCAAATACATTCACTCATACTTCCTAATTCTTAGGATCTACTAACCTCGCTCTAATACCAAATGCAACATCCCGCACCCCAGTAGACTTAAATTTTCGATGAATCAAAAATCCAAGTCCACTAAAGCATGAATTGCTGGTTTGGTATCCTGCAAATAACAAAGGCAGGTCAGAGTAATGTTTATAAAATCTCACAGCAGAATAATGATAAAGTATTCAACATATGGTTACTAACCAAGATTCGGCTACTTTCCCTAAAAGTGTTGAACCTAGGAGTGAAACTTGCCCTTTTACTAAATTCCAATAGTTGCTAAACTGTCTTCCTGTGATTTGGGGAAAATAGGAAAAATAGGAATGGGTCAGACATAAAGTCTGGTGAATGAGAAATAAAATGAAGCAGAAAGAATAAAACAGTTTAATTCCAGGTCTTCCCCGGATATCGCAGAGGGTAAATAATATAATGCAGTGAATCCTTTTTAGATACAGTTCCTAAGAAGCCAATGTCCATGGTCACTCTAGGGACGTCAACCATGCAGTAGTACTAAACGTCAATCGACCTGTCGGACCTGTTGTCCTTACCTATTCACGTGCTACAGCGTGAAAGTCATGCTCTTCACTCGTGCACTATGATTAAATGCCTCTTATGTCTGACCGGCGCTAAATCAAACAACCTCGTAGGACCCCGAAGTTGCACTTAGGCTCCGCCAAACTGGACTCCTATCCTCCTGTCTCCTCGGTCACCAACGTGTACTTTCCTCTATCCAAAGTGTCGGTCCTCTAAAAGAGCACCCGCAGTTGGGTCAGCTGCGCAAAATCCTCTAACAATCTGCCTAAAGAAGCCTACGATTGCGGATGCTATCTATCCTACGTACTAGTAACTTATGAAAGGTAACAAACATCCTTGCGAACCTACTTTCCCGCTCCTAGTACGTACAGCCAAAACTATATTTTGGTCTTAACTGCATGAAACACCAATCCAGACCTTTACAAGGTCTGCCTACCAATTCGCTTCCAGATTAATTAAGTTTACCGTATGGTTTGTCCGTAATTTTTATACCAATGGTGGTTCAATTTCACGTCCGTTCAGTCTGTATGGTTTGTCCATAATTTTTATACCATTTTGTTACAGATTTACATTATCCTTTAGGGTCCGTTTAATTTACATTTTCTTCCACCCTAATTTATGTTCTCCTTTTAGAGATTTAATCTGTACAAAGTTTTTATCCAATAACCATAAACCATTTAATTACACAAAATTCCACTTTTTATGTTTAAGGCCGCATATGGAATAAAAACATATACCAATTAAAATTCCAAATTTTGTTCAATAGCCATGTTTAGAATTATGTAATTATACCAACCAAATTTCCAATTTTATTCAAAGAACATATTCTGAATTTACCCAATTAACCAGTTATGCCATTAAAAATTGAATTACAATTCTAATTCAATTTAATTAAATCAATCTCATTTATGCCATAAAACGTGAATAAGCAATTTATACGTTCCATATTTTAACCCAAACATGAATTAGAATTGAGAAGTGGTGGAAGAAGAAGTTACAATAATTTTCATCATACCTCAATAATTAACAGGAATTAATTCATATTATCGTGCCAGAAAAGAACTAAAATTAAACTACTTTATTTTTCTATTTCATATTAATTCCCACTCACCCTGGCACTTGAGCTTGTATAAATTTGAAAAGCTTTTCTTCTTATCTTCCCCTTTTTAAATTCTTCAGAATTCTTCAAATAACTCGTATATATATTTTTAATTTTATTTGGAAGAGAATTATTTATTTAGTGGAGAAAAGGAGGAAGAAGAATACACACAAATTTTTTTGTAGACTTATGGCGACGGCTGAATAAAAGATTAGGTTTTAGGTTAGATGTTTTATTCATAGATAGCGTGAGTGCATATAATCCATTAGATCTTCCCTAGGTTAAATCATGTTCATCCGTACACCTCATGATTATCCACTCTGTCTCATACACGTCACTAGACCAATAGAATGCTAGGAAATCAAAAACTACATCACTCAGTCCAATAGAAAACCGCCGCGTCAGAAAATAAATCAGCGTTCATTAATTATTTCCATTAATTGAAATGTGTGTATACATTACACTTTTTAGGGATTATACTCTCCCTCTTAATTGACTTTACAAATTGATTCCCATTTTATAAATCTCATCAGATATTTATTCAAATATTTGCATTTGTTAGCAATCAATCCATCTTAATTTGTCAAATATACATCCATAATAGTTTTCTTTGTTATATATTCTCATTAATGTCAATTATGTCATTAATTCAGCCAATCAATTTATTCCCAATCCTTATCTATTCATTAATTGGGTATGTTACACATTTATTTACACTTTTGAATGTGTACAATTAATTAGGATATATGTATATATACATGTACAATTTAAATAATCAATCCCTTGGTTAATTTTATTCATTCATAGTTAATTTTCTTAATTGATTGCTTACTAATTTTAACAAATCCACATTGATTCTAGTTCATCACAACATTTATTTGTTAACGTTTTATCCTCCTTTCTAAATCTTCTGTTTATAAACATTAAAGATTTAAACTTCAAGAATATATATTTTATAAACAAACTTAGTTTCCTCATCTTACATGTTTACAATCTACGTTAATTTCCAATTAACGTACATTAGTAAATGTTGTAACGCATGTTAATTACAATTGTAACTTACATTAATTACTAATAATGTGCGTTTATTGTCAATAAATCTTTTTACCATTTCTAGCCTTATAAATATGTGTGTGTGTGTGTGTCTATATATATATATATATTAATACAATACTCTTGTTTCCAATTAATTTCATTAATCAAATTCAAACGTTTAAATGTTCGCATAAATGAGTAGGCTGTTGAAATAATTCCAAACTTTGGGTATATAATATGTTTCCCTTTTTAATAAATTCTACTGACTCATTGCTGAATGTGTACATATGTAATTTAACACACATCAGCAACCAATCAATCAATTATAATTAATGTAAGTTACCAATTTCATACGTGTAATTGTTTCTGATGTCAAAACTTCAAACGGTCGTAACTTCTTCGTTTGAACTCCGTTTGGAAAACATTATATATGAAAATTAATCAGAAAATTGCCACGAACACAGTGGTATAAGTTTCGTGGCCAATTCCAATATTTTCAAAATGTTCATTTTTCACAGTTGTCTAAGTTTATTAGTTATATATCCATTAATTAATTTGTGTAAAAAAGTGAGGTGTACTTTAATTCACACGTTTCCATTAAATTTTCTTCTAATAATAACTTCTTCTATTTTAATTCCTTTTTAATTATATTTCCCCTGAAATATCGGGGTGTTACATTCTCCCCCCTTAAGGATTTCGTCCCCGAAATCTCCAAAGATGGAAGAATGTAAATAGCAACCATCATCCAAAAACTACATCCATCTACTGATCCATCATCTATTTCTACCATTCTCCTTATTTTTAACTAATGAAATTTATGATTTATGCAAAGTGAAATGCGTATGAACTTACCTAATGCGAAAAGGCAGTCGGTCTACTGATTCAATTGACCTCCTGCAATGCAAGTATGCTTACGCCATGCAACCAAATGTATGCAATTACCCTAATATAATTGATAAATCTATATGTATGTTTCAATCATTCACCCAAATGCACCATCCATATGCAACATCCATTTATATATACACAAATATATATACACAACCATGTGCAAATGCAATAGATAATAGGTACGCATATGTAGGTGTGTGTACCTAGTTGGCCGATTATCCTAATAAATATCTATCTAGTGCATGCAATGCATCCATTTGCAAACATTGGCATCCACTTGCAACCACAAGCAACCATCAAACATAACATGTCCTAATGGCATGTTTACAAACATCCCTACCAACACAAAGTGTCACCTAAAAAGATCTATCAAAGGATCCTAATTAGGAAAAGATCAAAGATAGGATGTTCAAAAGAAAACTTACCAACAAAAGATGTGGATATGAAATCCTAGTCCTCTCCTTTAGCGCCATATCCCGAATCGGTAGAGTAACCGGCCGAGCATTATCAACAAGATATATCATGAAATCAACCTCCCTCCATGGAGGAAGGCCAGTGACCTCCTCAAAAACATCATGGTACAAAGAAACAACTAGAACAGAACTAAGATCATCGGGCGATACATTTAAAGAATAAAGGTAACTAAGCATAACAGACCCTCGCGGATCACATGAAACCTCCAGCGTAGGCCCACTGCACGTACCTTTAAAAACTACTCTTAACAAAACTTTTATCTTTATACATATATATAAATATATACTTTCAAAACTCAATTTTGAAGACCTTTTTGAAAGACTCCTTGAAAAACCATTTTTTCAAGTAAGTTCTCTCAATACGTGTCTTAATCCTAGGGAATCCCTAACCCTAGGCTCCATTTCTTATCTACTCCATATTTTAAAACTTGGTTTGGCATTTATTTCTTCCTTTCAAAAAAAATTTCGAAATCCCAAAATTCTTGCCTTTAAAAGTGTTACTTAAAACTTCTTATTAAATTGATAAATACTTGATGGCTTTACCTTACACTTTTATGGTGTTTGAATTTAAATTATCCCCTAAACCTAGAAGGGAATACCAACAATTCTAACTTTAGAATTTTACCTGCTTTTCCTTTTAAAGACCTTTATAAATTTCTAAAAATTGGAATCTTTGACTCAACTTTTTCATTAAGTTTTTATTTTTCAAAAACTTATTTATTTTCACCAAACCATTATTCCAAAGACATACCTTATTTGTTTTCAAAATGTTCTTTCACAATTTTCAAATTACAAAAACTAGAGTAGATAAGAACAACGAATCTCTCAAGAGTTCCTTGACTTTTTTCCTACTACACTTACTAAAATTTCTTCCAATTACTGCCCTTTTTATTATACTTAATTTTTTTCTACTTTATCATATTGGAACTACTACAGAAAACACTAAAAATCTTCTATGAATCCTTTAAAGTAGGATTTATGTTTGTGTGAAATTACAAGGATTTTTTTTCCGCATATTCCTTATAATTTCAATAAAACATGTTTATTTATAGCTTGGTTGATTCATAGAAAATTATACCATTACTCCTTTCATTCCAATAAATTAAATTATGTCAATTCCCTACCTATCTACAATACTAATGTAGTTACTTAACTAAATTTCAAGTTCTACGTCTCCCTTTTTAAAACATTTACTCTATTCCCAATTTCTACCATTTATTTTGTTCACCCATAAAAATAATTTTCATGTAAAAATAATTTCAAGCTATATTGTTATTTTTATCCCTTTCATAAGAATAGGGTTTTACAAAATTTCCTTTACTGAAATTTCTGGCTTCCAATTAACTTAAATTTAAATTCTTTTTGTTTTGTAAAGAAACTAGCAAAGCTACTTATGCTGTATAATCTTACAGAAAGAATTTTTCTTCAAATAAAAATCTTTATCATACAAAAACCATATCACTTTTATAAAACCCATTATTTACTTTTTAAAATATATTTCAACATTTTAATCTCAAAAAGTTTCCACTTTAATCGGTTAAACTTAAAGTGGACCTTTACTTACTTCCTTAGGAATGTCCTATTCCTAATCTTGGAAATCCTTTTCCCCCACCTAAATCCTCTTTCATTAAGGAATTTTCCTACTTAACATATTGATTTTAATTCTTTTCCAATAAATGGACCTATTGTACATATTCCATCGGAAATAAAAATGGGGACTGAACATCCTTGGGCTATTGCGACCCAACTAGAACTCAAGTAAAAAATTTCTTTCTTTCCATGGACTTTTCATATGTTACTAATCTATAATTGGGATTAATTGGATTTAAGTATATTTATTTTTGCAAATACATTCACTCATACTTCCTAATTCTTAGGATCGGCTAACCTCGCTCTGATACCAAATGTAAGAACCTGCACCCCAGTAGGCCTAAATTTTCGATGAAGCGAAAATTCAAGTCCACTAAAGCACGAATTGCTGGTTTGGTATCCTGCAATTAACAAAGGAAAGTCAGAGTAATGTTTATAAAATCTCACAGCGGAATAATGATAAAATATTCAACATATGGTTACTAACCAAGATTCGGCTACTTTCCCTAAAAGTGTTGAACCTAGGAGTGAAACTTGCCTTTTTACTAAATCCCAATAGTTGCTAAACTATCTCCTGTGATTTGGGGAAAATAGGAAAAATAGGAATAGGTCAGACATAAAGTCTGGTGAATGAGAAATAAAATGATGCAGAAAGAATAAAACAATTTAATTCCAGGTCTACCCCGGATATCGCAGAGGGTGAATACTATAATGCAGTGAATCCTTCTTAGATATAGTTCCTAAGAAGCCAAAGTCCATGGTCACTCTAGGGACGTCAACCATGCAGTAGTACTAAACGTCAATCGGCCTGTCGGACCTGCTGTCCTTACCTATCCATGTGCTACAACGTGAAAGTCTGACCGGCGCTGACTCAAACAACCTCGCAGGACCCCGAAGTTGCACTCAGGCTCCGCCAAACTGGACTCCTATCCTCTTGTCTCCGCGGTCACCAACGTGTACTTGCCCCTATCCAAAGTGTCGGTCCTCTAAAAGAGCACCCGCAGTTGGGTCAGCTGCGCAAAATCCTCCAACGATCTGCCTAAAGAAGCCTACGATTGCGGATGCTATCTATCCTACGTACTAGCAACCTATGAAAGGTAACAAACATCCTTGCGAACCTACTTGCCCGCTCCTAGTACGTACAGCCAAAACTATATTTTGGTCTTAACCGCATGAAACACCTATCCAGACCTTTACAAAGTCTGCCTACCAATTCGCTTCCAGATTAATTAATTTTACCGTTAGAGTTTACATGCTGTTTATTTCCATTAATCTGCTTTAGGCCATTTTTACATTCGATTTGGTCATTTCACAATCTCCCTTTTTCTTACATAAATGGTGGTACAATTTCACGTTCGTTCAGTCCATATGGTTTGTCCGTAATTTTTATACCATTTTATTATAGATTTACATTAGCCTTTAGGGTCCATTTAATTTACATTTTTTTCCAACCTAATTTACGTTCTCCTTTTAGAGATTTAATTTGTACAAAGTTTTTATCCAATAGCCATAAACCATTTAATTACACAAAATTCCACTTTTTACGTTTAAAGCCGCATATGGAATAAACACATATACCAATTAAAATTCCCAATTTTGTTCCATAACCATATTCAGAATTATGTAATTATACCAACCAAATTTCCAATTTTATTAAAAGAACATATTCTGAATTTACCCAACTAACCAGTTATGCCATTAAAAATTGAATAACAATTCTAATTCAATTTAATTAGACCAATCTCATTTACGCCATAAAACGTGAAAAAGCTATTTATACGTTCCATATTTTAAACCAAACATGAATTGGAATTGAGAAGTGGTGGAAGAAGAAGTTACAATAATTTGCATCAAACCTCAATTATTAACAGAAATTAATTCATATTATCGCACCAGAAAAGAACTAAAATCAAACTACTTTATTTTTCTATTTCATATTAATTCTCACTCACCTGACACTTGAGCTTGTATAAATTTGAAAAGCTTTTCATCTTCTTATCTTCCTCTTTTTAAATTCTTCAGAATTCTTCAAATAACTCGTATATATTTTTTAATTTGATTTGAAAGAGAATTATTTATTTAGTGGAGAAAAGGAGGAAGAAGAATACACACAAATTTTTCTGTAGACTTATGGCGACAGCTGAATAAAAGATTAGATTTTAGGTTAGATGGTTCATTTATAAATAGTGTGAGTGCATATAATCCATTAGATTTTCCCAAGGTTAAATCATGTTCATCCGAACACCTCATGGTTATCCACTCTGGCTCATACACGTCACTAGACCAGTAGAACACTAAGAAGTAAAAAACCACGTGACTCGGTCCAATAGAAAACCGCCAGGTCAGAAAATAAATCAGCGTTCCTTAATTATTCGCATAAATTGATTGCATTGCAAAATTTCCATTTTTGTTGTTTGTGTGCATACATTACAATTTTCGAGAGATTACACCCTTCCTCTTTATTAACTTTACAAATTGATTCCCATTTTATAAATCTCATCGGATCTTTATTTTAAATATTTGCATTTGTTAGCAATCAATCCATCTTAATTTGCCAAATTTACATCCATAATAGTTTCCTTTTTTATACATTCTCATTAATATCAATTATGTCATTAATTCAGCCAATCAATTTATTCCCAATCCTTATCTATTCATCAATTGGGTATGCTACACATTTATTTACACTTTTGAATGTGTACAATTAATTAGGATATATGTATATATACATATACAATTTAAACTAATCAATCCCTTGGTTAATTTTATTCATTCATAGTTAATTTTCTTAATTGATTGCTTACTAATTTTAACCATTCCCCATTGATTCTTGTCCGTCGCAACATTTATTTGTTAACGTTTTATCCTCCTTTCTAAATCTTCTGTTTATAAACATTAAAGATTTAAACTTCAAGAATATATATTTTATAAACAAATTTAGTTTCATCATCTTACATTTTTACAATCTACGTTAATTTCCAATTAACGTCCATTAGTAAATGTTATAATGCATGTTAATTACTTAACGTACATTAATTACTAATAATATGCATTTATTGTCAATAAATCTTTTTACAATTTCTCTCCATATACATATGTGTGTCTGTATTAATACAATACTCTTGTTTCCAATTAATTTCAATAATCAAATTCAAACGTTTAAAAGTGCGCATAAACGCGTAAGCTATTGAAATAATTCCAAACTTTGTGTATATAATATGTTTCCTTTTTTAATAAATTCTACTGACTCTTGTTGACTGCGTACATATGTAATTTAACATAAATCAGTAATCAATCATAATTAATGTAAGTTACCAATTTCATAGGTGTAATTGTTTCTGATGCCAAAACTTCAAACGGTCATAACTTCTTCGTTTGAACTTCGTTTGGAAAACATTGTATATGAAAATTAATCAGAAAATTGCCACGAACACAATGGTATAAGTTTCGTGGCCAAATTCCAATATTTGCAAAATGTCCATTTTTCATAGTTGTTTAAGTTTATTAAGTATATATCCATTAATTAATTTGTGTAAAAAACGCGAGGTGTACTTTAATTTACACGTTTCCTTTAAATTTTCTTTTAATAATAACTTCTTCAATTTTAATTCCTTTTTAATTATTTGTCCCCTGAAATATCGGGGTGTTACATTCTCCCCCCTTAAAGGATTTCGTCCCTGAAATCTCCAAAGACGGAAGAATGTAAATAACAACCATCATCCAAAAACTACATCCATCTACTCATCCATCATCCATTTCTACCATTGTCCTTATTTTTAACTAATGCAATTTATGATTTACGCAAAGTGAAATGCATATGAACTTACCTAATGTGAAAAGGTAGTCGGTCTACTGATTCAGTTGACCTCCTGTAATGCAAGTATGCTTATGCCATGCAACCAAATGTATGCAATTACCCTAGTATAACTGATGATTCTATATGTATGTTTCAATCATTCACCCAAATGCAACATCAATTTATACACACACACAGATATATATATATATACAACCATGCGCAAATGCAATAGATAACAGGCACGCATATGCAGGTGTGTGTACCTAGTTGGCCGATTATCCTAATAAATACCTATCTAGTGCATGCAATGCATCCATTTGCAAACATTGGCATCCACTTGCAAACATTGGCAACCATCAAACATAACATGTCCTAATGGCATGTTTACAAACATCCCTACCAACACAAAGTGTCACCTAAAAAGATCTATCGAAGGATCCTAATTAGGAAAAGATCAAAGATAGGATGTTCAAAAGAAAACTTACCAACAAAAGATGTGGATATGAAATCCTAATCCTCTCCTTCGGGGCCATATCCCGAACCGGTAGAGTAACCGGCCTAGCATTATCAACAAGATATATCCTGAAATCAACCTCCCTCCATGGAGGAAGGCCAGTGACCTCCTCAAAAACATCATGGTACAAAGAAACATTTGGAATAGAACTAAGATCATCGGGCGATACGTCTAAAGAATAAAGGTAGCTAAGCATAACAGTCCTTCGCGGATCACATGAAACCTCCAAGGTACGCCCATTGCACGTACCTAACAAGCCTTCTGTCACAATCTAAGATCGCCCCATACATCGACAACCAGTCCATACCCAAAATAAGACCAAAACCAGAGAAACCAAGAAAGAATACCTCACAGTCAAACTTTACTCCAAGAATCAAAATTTTCAAACCTCGGAAAAGCATCGACAAAAAGCCAATCCTCCAACTGGGTTTGAGACTACTACCAGATTAGAAATGATGGAAACATCTAAATGAAGTCCCTCGACAAGAGAACTAGAGAAAAAGGAATGAGATGCTCCTGAATCAAACAAGGTGTGTACTGAAATATCAGAAATGGAACACAAACCTTCCACCATAACTTTCTCATACCTTTCCATTTGTTTTTCAAACTCTACAGTCAAACTTATCCTAGTGGGCTACTTAATCCTATTTATCTAACTCCAAATTTATTTCATCCCTTTCTAAGTGAATATCAAAACATTTTTACTTCGCCTTTTCAATAAAGATCATAAATTTCTCAAAGCGAATTAGTCTTTAGAATTATAAAGTGTGCTTTTTCATTTCTTTTACAGTTTAGTTCAACTTCTTATTTTTACTATTTCCATACAACTAGTAAGTCGCCTAAGATTTTAAAATCTTCCTATTTTCAAATTTCACAAAGCTAGAAAGTTTAACTGCTAAATTCTCTTTTAAATTTTTACTTACTAGCATTTAACCATATATTTCCAAATATATTTTTATTTCAAAAAGAAAAAAAGTTCAGAAGTAGTGCTTTATAGACTTTTTAAATTCTTTTTTTTTCAAAATTTCCATTTTAAAAGTAAAATACACATTTGATATAAATGAAACAATGTGTAAAATAAATGCTAAACAATTATGGAAAAAATAGCTTTCCTCCTATTTTTGTCAAATTTCTTCAATTTTTCCTTTTAACGTAATTTATGTGGTTTGTCTGATTATTTTATTAAACTAAAGTATCGGACACCCACTGCTTCCACTAAAAGCAAAATACACATTGAGGGTGAATATAACAATGTGCTTAAAAAGTTCTACGATGGTTATCGAAAAATAACCTATAACAATTTCTTTTTACACAATTCCCATAAAGTTTATTTGACAAATTTCATATCATTTTCCTTTCTTTTTTTTAAATATCATATTTCCACTATTTTTATTTTGAGAAAACACTTCCACTTATTTACCATTTAAATCGGAGTAGATAATAGGAAACCTAATAGCTTAAGCCCACTTTTATGCATCAATACCAAAAATACACAAATTTTCTTATGGTCGCAAAGCCTTTCCAACATATCCATCTCCTAAAGGTCGCACTGGGCTAATCTCCTTGATTTACTTTCATGCCCATAATTCCTCTGCTACTACTTGCTTATATAAGAAACAACCATTAGCATTTCTACAAGAATAACTAAGGAAGGTCCATCCTATCTCCTAAAACTTGTTCACATTCACTTTCCCATATATAGGGTAGGCATGAATAAAAGGAATTCTGACATATATAGAAAAACCTTTAAAAACTACTCTTAACAAAACTTTTATCTATATACATATATATAAATATATACTTTCAAAACTCGATTTTGAAAACTTTTTTGAAAGACTCCTTGACCTTTTTCCTACCACACTTACTAACATTTCTTCCAATTACTGCACTTTTTATTATACTTAAAGATTTTATACTTTGATGTATTGGAACTACTACATAAACCACTAAAAAAATTCTATGAATCTTTTAAAGGAGGATTTATGTTTGTGAAATTACAAGGATTTTTTTGCGCATATTCCTTATAATTTCAACAAAACATGTTTATTTATAGCTTGGTTAATTTATAAAAAATTATATCATTACTCATTTCATTCCAATAAATTAAAGTATGTCAAATCCCTACCTATCTACAATACTAATGCAGTTGCTTAACTAAATTTCAAGTTCTATGTCTCCCTTTTTAAAACATGTATACTATTCCCAATTTTTACCATTTATTTTGTTCACCCATAAAAATAATTTTCATGTAAAAATATTTCCAAGCTATATTGCTCTTTTTATCCCTTTCATAAGAATAGAGTTTTACAAAATTTCCTTTACTGAAATTTCTGGCTTCCAATTAACTTAAATTTAAAATCTTTTTGTTTTATAAAGAAACTAGCAAACTATTTATGCTGTATAATCTTACAAAAAGAATTTTTCTTCAAATAAAAATCTTTATCATACAAAAACCATACCACTTTTCCAAAACTCATTATTTACCTTTTCAAATATATTTCAACTTTTTAATCTCAAAAAGTTTCCTCTTTAATCGGTTAAACTTAAAGTGGACCTTTACTTACTTCCTTAGGAATGTCCTATTCCTAATCTTAGAAATCCTTTTTTCCCCCACCTAAATCCTCTTTCATTAAGGAATTTTCCTACTTGCATAACATATGGATTCTAATTCTTTTCCAATAAATGGACCTATGTACATATTCCATCGAAAATAAAAATGGGGACTGAACATCCTTGGGCTACTGTGACCCAACTAGAACCCAAGTACAAATTTTCTTTCTTTCCATGGACTTTTCATATGTTACTAATCTATAATTGGGATTAGTTGGATTTAAGTATATTTATTTTTGCAAATACATTCACTCATACTTCCTAATTCTTAGGATCTGCTAACCTCGCTCTGATACCAAATGTAACAACCCGCACCCCAGTAGTAGTCATCATAAGAAGAAAACTTTGACTCTATCCTCAGTTGCTTTAAAGCTCCGAGACCATCAGTAGTCTCTCTTTCCTTTATCCTTTCCAAAACCTACCTTGGATGGTCCTCCTTCCTTAATAGTATTGACTCCGACATTTTCAATTTCTGTGTCTTCTTGACGTAAATACCTTTCAACTTGCTAATAGAAATTCATTAGATCCACTATCAAATCACTAGATAATGACTTCTTAAACACAATTTGATTATCAACTCCTGTAACAACCACCATAATAAATATTAATGAATCTAATTTATGTATAGCAGTAGCTATTGCATTAAACCTGGTTAAATAACCTCACAACTATTCCTTTCCTCTCTATTTTGCATTTCGAAGCCACATCACACTCCTTGTTTGAACAATATGAACCCTTCGGCTTATGAACTTCTCAACTGATTCGGCCTTTGTTCTAATAGATCCATTATCGAGTTGGAAAAACCACATGACATCCAAATCGGTTAAGTACAATGGAAAGCAATGACCAATCACGTCCTCGAAGCTCTCCTATATGCTGGACGTATCTCATTATATGTACTATAGGATCAGTTCTCCCATCACACGGTTCCAATGTAGGTAACGTGAAGTTCACTGGATTCCTAACATATCAATGTTTGTTGTGAATCAGTTTCAATTCACATTCTCCAAACTTCAATCTGGGAACTACTCCTTGTAGCGCCTTCTGTATCATCTTAGCTCTGCGACCTTCTGGATTCAGTTGAAATTCATAAGGTTCAACACGCCTTTGATCAAAGGCTCCCTCTTGTCCATGTATCTTGAATTAACTAAACGGAGATCTTTAGGCTCATCTTTATGCGGGTATAATTTTCCATTCAGATCTTAGTTCCTAGCATCTAATCATTCCTCTGGTGTTCTCTTTCTTGATCGGGTTCTAAATTAGCCCTGCCTGGTTGGCCGGATGGATGAATACCAATCCATGAGGATTGATCGGTACAGATTGATTAAGGTGGATAGGGGCCAAGCTGTACTGTAGTCCCTATCTCTCTCCCCTAAGCCTCTTGTCCATCGCTTCTAATCTCTAACCTCCTCTGGCCTTGGTCTCCAGCAACTCCAATAGCACTTTGTTGCTCCATTCTCTTAAAAACACTATTCAGCATTTCCTTCTGTTTGGCTAATAGCATCGTTTGCATATTGTCATCATTCCTTCAATCTCATCCCTAGTCACAAAGTTGAAGGCGAGTACTGGATGAAACTTTTTGATTCCCCTCTAGTGTGATATTCCCTCCGATGTAGTCTTCCTAGTAGTTAGCTTCTTCATCTTCGATGGATTAGACCTATGTTCTTCTCAGTGAAAGCGCCAAATTTTTTATCCTATTTTCTTAGTTAACATCACTAATTGATAGAAACATAGTAAATAAATGAAAAATGTAAGCAATAGAAAGAGAAAATTAAGGAAGAACATAAGATATTTTTATAGTGGTTCGACAAAACTATGGCCTACATCCACTTCGATGTTTTTATGTGCTAATTTGCACTGAAACTACCAATTTTATAGTGTATTTTCAAGATTTAGTCTCAAGGTACAAAAATGACAGCGTTTTCCTTAGCCAATGTTAGTAAAAAATCCAAAAGTCCACTTTTTCTTGAGCAAGATGGGTATTTATATTTGATTTGGAAGTAAAAATACTATTCAAATCCTGTTTGAAATCATCAGTCAAGGAGATCCGCAATATTAATAAAGAGATCGGGTCAGATTTGGACCAAATCTTGAGGCTTGATCGATCATTACCGATCCATGGCCTTGATCCACAACATGTACTTTTCTCTAAAATGCCTTAGTCTTTGATGCTTTAAAGTTTCAAAGGCAAAATTGTCTTTTTTCATAGATCAGTACCTATCCATCTCTCATGACTAAAATTTATCTTCTCCTCTTTTCCTAGATATCCATAATAAAAAGCTCAGGGGAAAACTCATATTTTTAATGGATCGGTATGGATCCATCCCACATAGCCAAAACTTGTCTTTTCTTTTACCTGGCTTATAGATCCGTTGTCAAAATTTGAATTTTTGATGGATCGGTATGTAACGACTCGCCTTTTCGACCCTCGAAAGTTGCCACCTAATACATCCACAATACTATAATGCCAAGCATCAAAGTGCTGAAAAGGTAGATTGTTAGGGTAAAATAAAACGAAAAAGAACAGGGGAAACAGGTTCTCACATAGGAACGATAACATATAATATAACAAAGATAGTAAAATCTGTCACTAGATACATTGTATATTAGAGTTAAAAACAAATCTCATCAACTTGGACAGTTATAACTTCCTGACCTTACAATTGCTGATGGGTATATATAATAATATAGTGGAAATAAAATACGGCAGGTGAACAACCAGCTCTACTCCATGAGCTCCATGTCCCACCAACGACAACCTGGAAAAACTCGGTCTGACCCAAGCATTATAATAAAATAATAACCGGACCAGTCTGGAAAACCAGCATTAGAAAACTCAAGAAATATGATGAATATATAATAATTCTGTAAGACCACGCCGCTAAACACGAAACGGGGTTTACCTCACAAGAACAACATCCATACATGAAAGAATGGAAACAAATTAGAACAAAACCAGAACTTGAAAGAATGAGCATAAACAAGATCAAAATCCAAACTTCAAAAATGGACATAAATAATTAAACATCGAGAAGAGCTCCAGGCACTTCTTGATGCAATTAAGAAAACAATTCAAAGGTTTAAATCAAATAAGGAAAGGGAATTTTCCAACAATGACTAGGAGAGTGCACCCCTTTACCGAAAGTATACCTCTAGACAGTATACTTGAGAGGGTCATTTACTTTGTGACTCTCTACGAAAATGTAAAAGCCGGACCCCGCCAACCTTACTGAGTATCCGAGTATTTCACATCTCCGCATGCATACCATCTAATCCAATCTAGAGTGGATATGAAGTTACCCAACATTCTTAATTCCCAGGATATGGACGAGTTTCCCTACCTCATAATTGGATGTTAAGTATGAAAAGAATACTTTCCATACTACCATAACTTAACTTGATCATTTATGGACACCAAATCCCATTCCTGTTATAAAATTTCTTCTTATAAATCTCTTTCATACTTATAAAACTCCTTTTATAAATCTTCTTTCATACTTATAAAACTTCTTTTATAAATCTCCTAATATAATTATAAAACTCCTTTTATAAATCTTCAAATTTATTTATAAAACATCTTTTATAAATCTCCAAATTTATTTATAAAACTTCTTTTATAAACATCCAAATTTGTTTATAAAACCTTCAGTTTCAAGGTAGAACCAAATACTTTCCATAAAAAAATCATTTCATATATTACTATAAATCTACAAATGTGGTTTATTATACCAAATTATAAAAATGATATCATTTCCTTTTTATAAAATGCCATTTATAAATCTATTCTTTTATTTATAAGATACCGTTTATAAATCTATTTTTTTATTTATAAGATACGTTTATAAATCTATTTTTTTATTTATAAATCCCATTTATAAATCAATCTTTCTATACAACATTTTATATAAAACGTTTCACTGGTACTTATTCCAAAATATTTCTATCTTCTTTTAAAATAGAGTCACTTATAATAAAAGATAAATTCCCCTTTAATTTCCTTTATAATAAATATCCATTATTATATTAACTTTTTTGTAAAATAAATACTTTCCAGAATAATTTTAAAACATTTCCATATAAATTAGAAAAGACTAACAAAAAGGTTAAAATAAAATAAAGATGTTCAAAAACCATTTCTAAATAAAATGCTATTGAAAATTCCCAAAAGTCACATTTAATAATCATTCTCTAAATCAAAACCAATTTCAAATTCAAACATTAAATAATAATATTTCCAAATATTGTAATGAGGTCTAGAGCTACCATAGCACTTAACCAATGCTATTACTACCTTTATCACTAAAAAGATTCAACTTTTAACATATATCAATGTCATATCCAATACTTTTGGCATTCGATAATTTATACAACAAGTATATAAATTAAGTTAAAATCAATAGGTGAGAAATCCAGATTCCACTACAAAATTCCTTGTATTATAATTTATATGTCACTCGCTTTTCAAAGCGGAAATTCAACCAAACTAAACAAATAAATCATTTGAGCATAAAAACAATAATTTATATCTACCATATAACATATACCATTCATCCAAAGGTGAGATAACTCACCAAAAATTCCATCTGACGGTTAAGCATTCCAGTTCGATCAAAAATCAAACGGCGTTCAATTTTAGCTCCAAACTTCACATATTCCAAACTTGACAAAACTAACTCCAGTGCGTAGATAATGCTCCTACGAGCATAACAAAAAAGACTATGTCTTGATTGGACCTCGTAAGAGTGAGATACTGTTTTATAAGTTTTGAGATTAAATTATATAATAAATTACAAATTAATTTACTTAAGTACCTTACTAATAACCTCTCCCCACTAATCCTCTTTCTTCCCCAAACGTGCATACTGATACGCACGTATCCACTCCATTTGGACCATGCATCTCCTCCCCCTAACTCCCTCTATGCTTCACGAAATCAAGCAAAACCACTCGCAATCAACTCCACTTCAAAAATGCTCCGTAACCAACCCCATGACATCAAGCTCGACGGCCTCCTCCTTCATCCGATCTATGGCAGCCCCCATCGGCCACGTGAATGTCGTACCACCCAATTCCACACCGCTCGCCACCAAAATCCACCAATCGATGCTCCTCCACATAAGAAACACGTTGCAACCATCCCCAAGCCCTAACATCGCCTAAATCAACGATGATCCCAAACCCTAGTTCGGTTGCTCCTTGTTTGATGATTTTTAGTGGTCTATATCTTTTGATTTTGAATTTTGAAGATAGTTGCTAATTTTTCTTTTACTGTAAGTGGAAAAGAGGAGGGAAAGTGAAAGGAAGAGGGAAAAATAAATGTAAGAAAAGTCTTGTATTAGGTTTTGGTTATTTTGCAATTTTTGGCAATTTGTTATACAGAATTTTATTTGCGTATGAACCATGAACGATGACAACAAAAATACGATCACGCACAAAAACTCGACATGATCTCAAAATAACAATAAAACACACAAATGGTTATCTTATTCTATAAAGTTTCATAAATACAAACGTTTGTTGAAAAATACGTAATCTAAATATTTTCCATATTAAAAATTATGGAAAAATCCAATAAATTAGTTTAAAAATACGTCATTAAAAACGAGTCATTCTATTAATTATTGATTTCTTATTATATATTACATTCAAATTAAATTTGAATATTTAAATAAATTAAATATTCCCATTTGAAATATTAAAAGTTTGGGTCGTTACATTCTTCCTCCTTAAAAGAATTTCATCCCCGAAATCCCAAAGGAAGAAATATGTCTTCGCACCCTTCGAATTATAAAGTCAATTGATTAAATGAGTTATTAAACTTTAAAAGTTCCATATGTTATAGAAAATTTCGACAGCACCTACTTTGTGCGGCTAGGTCTAAAAAATCACAATGTCGATATAAGCTCATATCTGGGACCTTCCATATTCGAGGACAACACAACATCGATATATACTTATGATATTCGTCGTAGAGTGTGCATGACACATAGCATGCACACCCGTTAAGCATTAATATGCACCACTTTTTCGAGCAATCAAGCTCTGCTCATGAAACCAAAAGCAACAAGCAAGCCTTTGTTTCTATGTACTTGAACTTCACTTACATAATGCATAAGAGAGTTAAACACAACAAATGAAACAATACAGCAATTCATCCATCATCTCTCATAAACATGCCATCAAACCATATAACTTGCATTTATAATTTAAGAATCATATAATTAATTCAATCCCGTACGATGTACATATGTCATCCGTATGCACTATCAAATCCGATCACTTGCTCGATAACATAAACTTCACTTCCGAACTAGTATCGCTCACTCGACTTCCCTGGTGTGGATTCTGATCAGGTTCCTTGATTAGATCTCTATTCTTCTTGCATAGCCATATACCATGATTAAAATTTCAGAATCATATCAAGAATCCATATCAAGTGTTCGCCGTCAAGAATCGAGTGAAAAACCCTTGTTCAGATCGGTGTAAATGACCTCAGAATCATGTACTTGAATTGGATCGAGAACAATTATGCAAATAGAATGATCTACGTACAACATATATACTTATTCCATATGGTTTCTTAACTACACCAATTATTTTAATTCACATTCACTTTTACTTATAGTATATTTCCTTTAATACTAAAATCATTTCATTTCATAAATCTTTTCTTAAGTTTATATAAACATTTCATAACTCAAGTTCATATTCATATAATACTCTTCTACATCGTAAGAGTATATATACAATATCAAATTTGTTTTACATAACTAGGATGTTTAACAAATTTAAAAGTTGTTTTAACTTATTATCTTTCCAATTCAAGAGCTATAAAACTCTACTTTTTATATTTTCACAAACACTTAACTCTAAGTTCTTAATTAATTCGGAAGCTTTCGGCTGGCCAACATCGCCGAAAATTCCATTTCATTTCAATAAATGAAAACTTCCAAACAACATATCATAATGAGATGTGCAAACCAAACAATCCTGATGCATAGAATACATGCGTCCATATAATAACTTAACTGAAAACTTCAAAATTGAATACCCGAGTTTTATTTCAACTCTATTTGAAATAATTATATATATTTATGACTTTAGTATATCAAATCATACTTTTAGGATTAAATCAAAATCTGTTTTATCAAAAAAAATCTATAACAAATTTCTATGGTAGCATCCCTTACTTAGAAACTCAAAAATGAACATCGATGATGCTGCAGTCATCACTAGAATTATTATCCAGCGATAGAAGTGAGTCCAGTTCTTTCTATCTCCTTTAAAATCCTTTTAAAATATTTCTATTAATCAATACTTTCAAATAATACAATCATTATTTTTTCCTAAACTTTGAAAAACAATTTTCTAAAACACTAGGACTTAAGTTCTCATATTCTCAGCTTAAAATCCTTGTTTAAGACAAATCATATATATAAACCATACTCATTTAATTTCACTTTCTTAAATAAAAACATTTCACAAACAATACTGTGTCAGTTTTTCTCATTCAAGTGTTTAGAAACCCCTATCGATATAGTTATACCTTTTGTATCGCCCAGAATTCATAAACCACTCAATAGATCAATCAACACAATATAAAATATTTTTATATCACTACCAAATACACGCTCTTATATATATACAGACAGACTCAAACTCATTCTAGGGTGTTACTAACCCTATCTCTAACGAGTCTACCCCACCAAAGCCTAGGAGTCCGCTCAACCTAAGCTCTGATACCACACTATAACGACCCACCTTTTCGACCCTCAAAAGTCGACACTAATACATCCACAGTATTCACGTGTCGAGCATCCAAGTGCCGGAAAGATAGATTGTTGGGGTGAAAGAAAGAAAGACAAAACAAAATCTCATTTCGTGATGAGTAATATATAATATAAAAATGATCTTTACAAAATAAAAGTGTAATGTACATACATTAAAGTAAACTAACCTATCATCAGCCAGGTAAGTTAAAACAAACTATCCTCGCAAATGCTGATAAATACATAACAACAAATACAGTGGAAATAAAAGATATGTAAATACGTCTTAGAGGCATCCAGCTCGTCTCCCGAAGCTCTAAAGCATCCATAATAAAATCTGAAAATATGCTCAGGCTGACTTGAACATTATAAGAAAATAACGCTCGGATCAATCTAGTAAATCAGCATGAGAAACACCAATCATATAGATTTTTAGTGTTATAAAACCTTTCAGAAATAAAGGCATCTCGTAAGACCACATGCACATAAACACGGATGAGTTTTTACCTTACGATAACCAAACCATTTTATAAGAAATCCAATGATATTATAATAGTGTCTTGGGTTTAAAATAAATATTGAATCATAACCGGAATGGTTACATTAATTACATTCAATCGCATATTAAGTATACAACTAAATCCATAAAGGCACATATTAGAAAATGGATTCCATACAATGACAAGGCTATTGGGATACCGCCTGTCACAATACATCTCTAGAAAAATTTACTGAGGTTGCAAAACATTTGCACCCCTACCAACATAGAACTTTCCTACACTTTCCTAGATAGTACCAAATATGTCATCACCTAATGGGGCAATATCGATCTAGATCGGGTGATGCCCATAAACTATTGGTAGCAAACCATATAGCCCTACTACATATCCCATGTTTTAGTCATTACTAGGTGTGAGGCTTGAGACTACGTTTTACTTTTTTAGCAAATTCCACTTGGAATGCTAACACTGCCTTCCAAGCAACAATGCAATGCCAGTATTCATCCATATAAGTTGTTCAGGATATGAACAAACTGAAGGCACTACTTCTACTATATCCTTGGGATTAATAGAAAGTAGCCATTGCACTTCAAAGGACTCCATCTTCGATTTAGTCATCTTTAAGATGTTTCCAATTCGATCACTTATGCCAGTTCGAAGTGGTTTTCGGATAACTCACGTTCATCCGATCTTGGTCTCTCTGTACCGACAACTGATAGTTTCAAAAATGTCCAAGATTTGATAGTTGGTTAATTAACAAACAATCAATCATCAAATCAGAGGTTTAATTTCATAAGAAACCAAGCATGGTTAATCACATATGCAACCACAAAGCCTCTTTAATTAATCCTTTCATTAATTAAAATCTCCTTTCTAATACCCTATTAAAATACTTTTTCCAAAAGATATACTCACAAACCCTTTCTACTCTTTCCAATACCTGAAAAATATTCATATGCTTATCTCAACTGCATTAGTATACTCATAGACCATTTCACTTTCAATACTTAGAAAAATATTTATATACTTATCTCAATGGTATAAGTTTATTCACAAAATAGTACACTTTCAATACTTAGAAAAGTATTTATATACTTATCTCAAATGGTATAAGTATATTCACAAAACACTACACTTTCAATACTTAGAAAAGTATTCATATACTTATCTCACTACTATAAGTATATTCACAAAACACTACACTTTCAATACTTAGAAAAGTATTTATATAGTTATCTTAATGGTATAAGTATATTCACAAAATCTAAAGAAATATTTCACTTCCAAAGCCATACTCATTTGGGTTAAAACAAATGTCATTTAAAACATAGATATCAATAAACCCAAAATACTTTTGGTGTAAGTAAATGGATCATATAGAAATTAGACCAAATATATTTACCACCACTTTCTGATTTCAAGCTTGTACTATCCCTTGATTAACAATGTAGTCGGACAAGTTAGCGTGCTATTCTAGCCTCGATAAACATTCTTCATTCTCAGGATAGGGACGAGTTTCCCTACCTCGAAATTGGGTATTAAGTATGAAAGAATACTTTACATACCACCATAATTTAACTTGATCATTTATGGACATCAAATCTTATTCCTTTTATAAAAATCCTTTTTATAAATCTCTTTCATCCTTATAAACCTCCTTTCTATTTGTAAAACTTCTTTTATAAATCTCCAAATATAATTATAAAACTGCTTTTATAAACCTCCAAATTTATTTATAAAACTTTTTTTATAAATCATCAAATTTATATATAAATCTTCTTTTATAAATCTTCAAATTTATTTATAAAACCTATGTTATAAATCTCCAAATTTATTTATAAAAACATCTTTTACAAACCTCCAAATTTATTTATAAAACCTTCAGCTTCAAGATAGAACCAAATACTTTCCATAAAATGATCATTCCATATATTACTGTAAATCCACAAATGTGATTTATTATACCAAATTATAAAAATGACATCATTTCCCTTTTTATAACATACCATTTATAAATCTATTCTTTTATTTCTAATCAAGATACCGTTTATAAATTTATTCTTTTATTTGTTAAAATACCATTTATAGATCTATTCTTTTATTTATAAACCCATTTATAAATCTATCTTTCTATACAACATTTCATATAAAACGTTTTACCAGTACTTACTCCAGAATATTTCTATGTTCTTTTAAAACAGAATCACTTTATAATAAAAGATAAATTCCCCTTTAATTTTATTTAAAATAAATATCCATTGTTATATTGACTCTTTTGTAAAATAAATACTTCCCAAAATACTTTCAAAACACTTTCATACAAATTAAAAAAGACTAACAAAAAGGTTGAAATAAAATAAAGACGTTCAAAAACCATTTCTAAATAAAGTGCTATAGAAAATTTCAAAAATCACATTTAAAAATCATTCTCTAAATCAAAACTAATTTCAAATTCAAGCAGCAAATAATAGTATTCCAAATACTATAATGCTCATAGCTATCATAACACTTAACCAATGTTGTTACTACTTTTATCACTAAAAAGGTTCAACTTTTAACATGTATCAATGTCATATCTAATACTTGGCATTCAATAATTTATACAACAGATATATAAATTAAATTAAAATCAGCAGTGGTAAGGAATCCGGACTCCTCTATAAAATTCTATGTATTTCAATTTATATGTCATTCGCTTTCCAAAGCGGAAATTCAACCAAACTAAGCCAATAAATCATTCAAGCACAAAAATAATAATTTATATTTACCATATAACATATACTATTCACTAAAGGTGAGATAACTAACCAAAAATTCCAATTGATGCTTGAGCATTCCAGTTTGATCTAAAATCGAACGGCGTTCGATTTTAGCTCATAATTCCACTCGCTCTAAACTCGACGAAACCAACTCCAATGCGTAGATAATACTCATGTGAGCATAATGCAAAAGACCGCATCTTGAGTGGACCTTATATGAGTGAGATATTGAATTTATAAGTTTTGAGATTGAATTATATAATAAATTACAATTTAATTTACTTAATCACCATACTAATAACCTCTCCCCATTAATCCTCTTTCTTCCCCAAGCATGCACAGCGATACGCATATATCCACCCCATTTGGGCCATGCATCTCCTCCCCCTAACTCCATCTATGCTTCACAAAATCAACCGAAACCGCTTGCAATCAACTCCACTTTGATAATTCTCCACGACCAACCCCATGAGATCAACCTCGACGCCTCCTCCTCCATCCATCCTATAGTAGCCCCCATCGGCCATGTGAATGTCGCACCACCCATTATATAATGCACACCACCAAAACCCACCAATCGATGCTCCTCGACATGAAAAACACGCTGCAACCATCCCTAAGCCCTAATATCGACTAAATCAACGACGATCCTAAACCCTTGTTCGGCTACTCCTTATCGTACTTGACCAACCACCACCACCACATGCAACATACCATACATAGGTTTGAAGCCCTAGTCTACACGAGTCCAACGAATCTAATTTATTGATTTTTAGCGGTCTATATCTTTATTTTTGAATTTTGAAGATGATGGCTAATTTTCTTTACTATAAATGAAAAAGAGGAGGGAAAGTGAAAAAGGAAGAGGGAAAAAGAAATGAAAGAAAAGTCTTGTGTTAGGTTTTGTTTATTTTACAATTTCCGACACCTTACTACAAAGAATTTTGTTCACGTACGAATTGTGAATGAAAGAAACAAAAATACGATCGTGCATAAAAATGCAACACGATCTCAAAATAATAATAAAATGCACTGGTTATCTTATTTTGTAAAATTTCAAAAATACCAAAGCTTGCCTAAAAATACGTCAAATGGTAATTTAAATATTTTTCAAATTAAAAATTATGGAAACTTCATGTAAATTAATTTAAAAATATGTCACTAGAAATCAAGTCGTTCTATTAACAATTGATTTCTTATTATATATCACATTCGAATCAAATTTGAATATTTAAATAAATTAAATATTCCTTTTTGAAATGTTAAAAATTTTGGGTCGTTGTAGGGGCATTTGGTAATACTTTTCTAGTAATTCTTTGGACATGTTATATAGAATGTTGAATAAGGGAGTGTGATGGTGAGCACTGAATAAATGGAATAGTAACATGCAGTGGTATGGGACGCCGTTGTGTTATTTATTCAATTATTCTTTGCTCGTGGATGACAATCATTCGGGGGCATGTTGTGTGTGACTCGCTGCGGAGAGCATATGTGTAGGCTACTTGTTAGCCATAAATTGTATATACTATGTGTATGTCTACCTTTTTGAACGGCTCCCTTTTTGTTTCGGGAGTGAACCAGACTGCCCAGTATCCACCCTGGTGGCCTGATCGCGGTGGTCGTGCCTGGATCCATGACATACTTATATTATTTATTTGTTAGAAGCTGCAGAATGTATGCCCCTATGTGAAATAGGCCAACAGTCTATTACCATAGGAGCACATGTCAAGTCGTGATCGAAGAGGCTACTCATAGTTGAGCCATTAGTGGATCATTATCACGATACCAAAGGGAGAGATAATGGTAACCGATGACTATAGGAGTCGTCTAAGATGGACAAACATGTGGCTCCTGGAGCAAGCAGACGTGTTTTCAGTCTCCCGTCTGGTTCCCATGTGTGAGTGTGTGGTAGATATGTATATACTATGATGAGATGTGATTATACCTACGACAGTGTCCAATGTATGGTCAACTTCGTATCCTTTTCAAGCAAACGACCTATTCCTTTCAGGCAGACGACCTATTCTTTTCATCCAGACATCCTACTTATTATTGATTATACTTGGACATTGTTATGAGCTGGCTTAAATCTTTCTTATTGATTTTCATGATTTGATGATGATATTTATAATGTGAGATTGAGAGATTTATTTGAGCATTGCTTCGTCCTTGTCTGACTTTACTTGATGATATCTCATTATTGATGATTTCTAGATTTTGATGATGATTTATGGATATGGATGATTCACCCATTGGATACGATTTTCTGGTTTACTATTGATTTTATTTATATAGGTGATGACTCTTTTCCATATGGGTTTGTTGTGGATGTTGTTCTAGGATATTTTGAGACTATTATGCCATCCTTATTTTACTTTTCATATTACCTTTGTTGTGCTATTATGACATCTATCATTGTAGACATAGTTTGACTCATGTGTTAATTATACTACTCGGATTAGTTTGAGACATTCGGGTTTATGGACAAGATAACCATTTTGTGGATGTTGGGCATATATGGAGGATATGATATCATTACATATATAGTCATTGTAATTTATTGAGATGTACTTGGATTCATGTATTAAATGTTTCAATGGCAATGTATATTTGATGTATGTTGGATCTAAGTATACTTTCCAATTATATATTGTTACCACATTTTCTGACTCTGTGTTCTCTAATATTTATTGTAAATTGTGTATTGTTCTATCCTGGAGGCACATTTGTTTATTATGCCAATACTATGTATATATAGGTGAGTTACTTATTCGATGTTTAGATACGTACCAGTGTTAGCCCAAGAGATTATTCACGTATACCCTATATAGCCTCATTCTCTGTATATGACAATATTACCTAGTAATACTCTTCGATAGTATGAGTATAGAGATGGGGTATTACATTTTGGTATCAAAGCAGGTTCAGAATAATACATCATATATACGAGACATGGGTCATTGGCTTAGATAAGACTTGGGGTCCATGTCCTTAGGTGTGTTGGGATAGTAAGTCTATAATAGAGAAGAGAGATAGAGTGTGTATGTGTGTATGTGTGTGTGTCTACTATATGATGATTATTAGGGTACTCATCTAGGGACGTATTTGTATTTGACATATGAATATAATAATTTACCTTATTAAGTATGAAATATAATATGATTAACCTCCGGTTGCTTCATATAAATTATTGTGTTCTAATCCGTTAATGATCAGAGTGCACAGCGGAAAGGTATGGATTATTTTCTAATAAGCATATTGATGTTTGTTTATATTTATATTTGATTGATTATTGATTATTTGTATTAATTTGTAATTATTGATATTAAGATCTTGCGGTGCTTTCAGTGGTGAAGCTACAGCTAGGAATTTTGAAAATTTTAAAATTTATTTTTATAACTTGTAATTTATGTATATACATCATTAAAAAAATAATAGTAAACTAGTTTTAAAATTTTATGCTTGCTTGATATTTTTTGATTTATTCAAAATGATTATTATTGAAAAAGAATTTTGGCAAATATTTAAATGAAAGCAAGTATGGTTATAATTTATAATTATAAAACGTAAGAAGAATATTTTATGAAAGTAAGAAATGTTTTAATTAGAAAGCCTTTAATAAAATCTATATTTATAAAAGTGGCATTTGATTAAGTTTTATTTAAATGGTTATTGTATAAAGTATGATTTAATATAAATGTATATAGATAAGATAATTTGAAGAATTTTTGAAATTGATTTTTTGTTAATCTGTCCATTCAGTGTTTTAAGAATTCTGGTCGATGCGTCCGAACAATGTTATTGATAGGTATTCCTAAACACCATGATGAGGTATAAGGACATAGAGATTTTGAAAAGTTTTGAAACATTTTGAGAAGTTTAGAAAAGCTTTAAGGATTCTGGAATATTTTGTAAAGTTTGTAAAATGATGTAATATTTTGAAAAGAAGTAAAATATTTTGAGCTGTAATGAGATCAATGTTTCAAAAAATTATATTTCAAAATAAGATATATCTAATGTTTTAAATGTTTTATAAAGTTTGTGAAAAAGGTGAAATATTTGAGAAGAAGAAAAATATTTTAAAAAAATATATTGAAATTAAATTTTGTTGTAATATCTTAAAGGAAGCTAAACTTGATGTTTTGAAAGGAGGTAAAGGATAATATTTTGAAGTGAGTATAAAATAGAAGAAAATGTAGAATTATCGTTTGAGTACAGAAAGCTATTTGAGGATAGAATAAGTGGTATTTTAAGAAAAATATTTTGAAAGAAAGTTAACATTTTAAAGAAATGCTTTGAATTATGTTTTGAAAAGAATCTAGATAAAGCTTTAAGAAGTGATATAAAATATTTTGATAAGGGAAATACTATTTTGAAATAGAATTTCAGTAAAACATATGATATGAAAATATGTGTAAAATTTTGAAGATATAGAAATTTTTTTCACTTGAAATTTATATTTTGAGAGTGTACTACTGTGATAAAGTATTATTTTTGAAAAAATGTTTAGCAAATATTTTGAGATGAATATGTAGAAGTATTATTTTATAAATAAATTGCTTTGTAAATAATAAATGCATTTCACTATATATATATATATATTACATTATGATTGTAGCCATCGAGCCTTAGTGGATAACTGAAGTCAATGGCGAGGCAATGTTGATCAAATGGTCTAGAAATTGTATAAAGAAATTTATGAAAAATAAATTCTATAAAAATTTCATAATGTTGAGTAAACATTTTAATGATATTATATGATTTTTAATTGAAGTTTTATAATGTTTTGTGTTGGAAACAAAATAGTTAATAAAAGAAGAAGAAAAGAAAGAAATAAAATGGTTTAGAAATTGGGTAAGGCCTAAATACATGAAGCCCAAATCCAACTTCTACTTTATCATGTCTGCACAATTCTAAGTCTAGACAATTCCTTAGCACATGAAAGAAATTCACGTTTCTTTCTCCATCTTCGTATTTTTACTTTTGTATCAGGAAGCAAAAACAAGAATAAACCCTCCTATTTTTCTAAAATTAAGATAAAGTATAAATAAATTCGTTCTTTCTCCATCTTCATATTTTTACTTTTGTATCAGGAACAAAAAATAAGAATAAATCCTCCTCTTTTTCTAAAATTAAGATAAAGTATAAATAAATTCTTAAATTTCAAAATTAAAATATATCATACTCAACACCATACTACACCATAGACCAAGAGGAAGTTTGCATTTGTCTAAGTTTTAGAGTATGAAGATTTTCAAAGAAGGGGCAATGAATGAGTATGAGGCAAACTATGTTAGCTATGGCCAATGTGAGGTGATTCTTCACTCATGACTATGTTTATATACTTAAATTTCATTCTATATATGTTGATGTGTATGGATTTCATGTATGCTCACCTCTCATGGAACTTATGTTGGTTTGCTTTGATTGATTTTGGATAACATTGAAGTATATTGGAATTTGAATTGATTGCATATGGACATTTTTTGAATTTCTAGAAATTCAATCGACTGGGAGAAGATTTTAGTCGACTAAATCTTTGTTAATCACGTCGCCAAGAAGAAAACCAAAAAATCAAAAGACCAAAGTGGTAATTCAGTCGACTGAATCTAGTCTTAGTAGACTGAGAACCATTATCAATCGACTGAACCTAGGCATTCTTGATTTCATGGAATAATTTTATTATTTTCTTGCATTGAAATTTCTATTTTTATTGGATTTAAAAGGACGATAATAGATGTTTATTTAATATTGTATATTTTATTAAGAACTTTCTAAAAGATATTTAAAATGATTGGAAATATATTTAATGTATATAGAATGTTATTATGATCTAATATATATCATTTACTTTAGAAATTTATTTTACTTAATGTATTTTTATTTGAAATTTGATTATATTTATGAATAAATTATGAAATGACTTTTAGATGTTATTAAATGGTTTTATAGTATATTAATTAATGATTTTCAAATGTCTATATGTAAAGGTTTAAATTATATTAATGGATTGAAATATAAAAGAAATTACTTTAGAGGTTGTTTAATTTATTTTAAAGTAGTATTTGATTATAGATAATTTGGAAATAGCTTCTATAATTATATGTAACATATAAAGTTATTTGGAAGTTTGAATATATTATAGATTTGGAAATGAAATTTTGCATTCAAATCCTATTTGTGACTATATAATTGAATTAAAAGTATTATCCAATAATTAAGAGTATAAGATATTTATTTTACACATTTTCTTAAATATTATTTTATTCATTCTTATGATTTCTTATTTCTTCTACCATATTGATTTGTTGTTATGAATGATTAACCGTTAGATATTGATTTGATTAATTGCCTTTGATATGATTTTATACGGTGATGACATCCTTCTGCATGATTTATGATATTCTAGTCTATGTGATGGGGAATCTACATAACATATTAGTAACTCCGTTTAGGACAGGGCATTCGGTAATACTTTTCCATTTATTCTTTGGACTCATTATATAAAATATTGAAAGTGCGAGTGTGATGTTTGGGCACTAAATAAAATGGACTAGTAACACGTAGTGGTATGAGATGTTGTTGTGTTATTTATTCGGTTATTCTTTGCTCGTGGATGACACTCATATGGAGGCATGTTGTGAGTGACTCACTGCAGTGAGCATATGTGTAGGCTACTTATTAACCATAGATTATATATACCATGTGTCCGTATACCGTTTTATCCAACTCCTTTTTTTGTTTTGGGAGTGAACTAGATTGGCCAGTAACGACCCTAGCGGCTTGATCGTGGTGGTCACACCACGGATCCATGACACCCTTATATTATTTATTTGTAAGCAGCTACGAAGTGTATGTCCCTATGTCACATAGGTCAGTATTCAGTTACCATAGGGGCATATGTTGGGTCGTGACCGAAGAGGCTACACGTAGTCGAGCCATTAGTGTATCATTGTTATAATACCGAGGGGAGAGGTAATGGTAACCGATGACTATAGGAGTCATGTCAGATGGACATAGGTGTGGCTCCTAGAACAAGCAGATGCGTTGTCAGCCTCCCGTTTGGTTCCATTGTGTGAATGTGTGGTAGATTGACATATACTATGATGAGATGTGATTATACCTACGACAATGTCCGGTGTATGATCAACCCCGTATCATTTTCTGGTAGACGAGCTATTCTTTTCAGGAACACAGCCTATTCTTTTTAGGAAGATGACCTACTTATTATTGATTATACTTAGGCATTGTTATGAGCTGGCACAAATCTTTCTTACTGATTTTGGTGATTTGATAATGATATTTATAATGTGAGATTGAGAGATTAATTTGGGGAGGACTATTCTTTTCTGGAAGATGGCCTACTTATTATTGATTATATTTAGGCATTGTTATGAGCTGGCTCAAATCTTTCTTATTGATTTTAGTGATTTGATAATGATATTTATAATGTGAGATTGAGAGATTTATCTAGTCATTGCTTCATCCTAGCCTGACTTTACTTGAGGATATCTCATTATTAATGATATTTGAATTTTGATAATGATATCTGGATATGGATGATTCACCCATAGAATATGGTTTTTTAGTTTTATACCAATTTGATTTATATGGGTGATGACTTTTTTCTATATTGATTTGTTGTGGATGTTGGTTTGAGATATTTTGAGACTATTATTCCATCCTTACTATACATTTCATATTACCTTTGTTTTGCTATTATGACATCTATCGTTGTAGACATAGTTTGACCGTATGTTATTTATAATACTCGGGTCAGTCCGAGACATTTCAAGTTCAGGGATAAGATGACCATTTTGTGGATGTTAGGCATAATGGATCAGATACCATTACATATATAGTCATTGTAATTTGTTGAGATGTACTAGGATTCATGTATTAAATGTTTTAATGGCAGTGTATATTTGATGTATATTGGATCTATGTATACTTTCCTATTATATATTATTTCTACATTTTCTGACTTTGTGTTTTATGATATTTATTGTAAATTTTGTATCATTCTATCTTGGTGGCACACGTGTTTACTGCTTTGTACCAATACTGTGTACGTGTAGGTGAGTTGTTTATTCGATGTTTAAATACGTACCAGTATTAGCCCAAGGGAATATTCACATGTGTACCCTATATAGAATCATTCTCTGTATTATCTAACAGTATTACCTATTAATACTCTTGGATAGTATGGGTATAGAGGTGGGGTGTTACAAATTCACTCGTCCTTAAAAGTCAAGTACAAGAGGCATTCCATTAATTAATGACTTAATATTTAAATTAATTATTTAAATACCAAGTCATTAAAATGTGAGTTGTTACATTCTCCTCTCCTTAAAAATTGTGTCCCCAAAATTTCCAAGAGTAGGATTATGTAACAAGACTGGCCAGAAACTCCCAAACAAATAACTATGGAAAATTTCAGCAATACTTCCCTTACATGACAAGCATTATGGAAACTCCCAAAAATTAGGATGCATCCTGCATTTGGGAAACACTTGATAATATACGTCATCTTATATTTCCTAATGTGCATACCCCTTTTTAAGAAAGCCCCTCATCATTTGAATGCTAAACCAGAAACGTAAGCATCCAAATAGCTACGCTTCATCTCTCAAGCACCTAATTATACTATGCTAAGAGGATTATGCACCAACACAATAACAATACAAAGCTCAAACATGTATAACCTTTAGTGTAGTAACCGAAACTACCATAATTATACATGACTATCAATTGAAGAGTAAGCTCAAATGAGTCGGTATAAAAGTATACCATAGACTCCAAATCACATCAAAAAGCGGTAAACTCGTATAGATCCCACCTCAACCCCGGCAATGCCTATAAATGATGTGATCTATTCTATATAGCATCACTACCTCTCCCTACACATACTTTAAATAGGAATTTTAAAGTAGCATACAAGCAACCAAACACACAATTAAGCAACATCATACAACAATGATTTACAAACATACTACCAAATATATAAGCAAGCAACAGCTATTAATAAAAATCAACAATTGAACAACAACAAACAACAATAGGTAATGATAATCAATAATAATAAATTAATAAGCAACGACTATAATTAATAGGCAATAGTAACTAGCATACAAATTACCAATCATACAAAGCAAAACTAGAACAACAAATTAAAAAAATCAAAATCAATCAAAAAAAACAATAGAAAACAATAGCAAACAATAATCAAATAATAGCAAGCAATAATAAATAACAGAAAGAAAAGCAGTGAAACAAACTAACGAGTCCATCGACACGCACAGTGACCAATAATAGTCGAAACATGCATGGAAAACTATAGACCCCAATGGGTTTATTCAACATCCAAGATGGAAAAAGTGATTAAGTGGTGAAACTCCTTTCATGAGCATAATACATGAAACCCTATTACATGCCCCTTTCGTTATGTAGCAGAACTTATACGGTATGCTAGATCCTCAAGTCTCAAACTCTTGAATAGACCCAGCAGTCTAAGTCCCCACTTTCCTTCTCTACCGAACAAAACTCGTTCTTTAAAGGAGAAAATTATACTAATTAAATCATCATTAAATGATGATCCACAAATGCTTGGGGTTTACCCAGGTTCAAACTCACCCCAACCGCACAATGTCGATAGGGATAATATACTAAGTGCACTATGATGCTCACCTAGAAAAGTATCATCTCGTTATTTATAAGATTATCCGAAATGCCATAAAATTGGTCGAGAAATATTTTCCCAAACCACCCAAGCAACTATAACTATACTAAACCAAAATTTACCCAAAATTTCGCAATCCAAAATAATAGTAGTGTCTTTTACACTACTCCAAATTTGACCTTCTTCTCCTTGAAAAAACTTTTCATTTAAATAAGCATAAAACATTTTAACCAAATTGGGATAACAATCAAAATCATTTTGAGATAAATCGGTTAAATCAAAAATACCATTTTTAAAAGCATGGTCTTGTAAACCATAAGAAGAAAATTCATTAAAATTTGCAAACCTTCTCGAAAATACTTTTTCATAAGTATCATATTCAATATAAGTTTCCATGGATTCTTGATCATTATGAAGTTGACTTTTGATCTTTTTGGTAAGCCTAATGGTTTTGGATGAGGAAGGTTGGTTTGAGGAAGACATTTTTGAGTAGTTTTGAAGGTAGGAGAGTGAAGAATATTTGAATTTTGAAATAAAGTGTGAGTGAATGAAGGAATAAGAATGGGTTAATTAATAGAGAGTGAACTGACATTTTTCAGTTGAAAAGATGCCATTTCGGTTTTTGAAATTAATGCAAAAGAGAGGAAAATTAAAAGTCTAAATTTGAAAAGATTCTCTAATTTTCTAATAGATATGTCAACATACATATGTGGTCTATATCAACATATAGGCCGAAAATTCCAAAATTAAACCAAGGCAAAAAAAATTCTATATATATAAAAATATATACTTATACACTCATTATTATTATTAATCTATATTTATTCCTAAATTTAATAATTCCAAATAAATGAAATAAAAAAATAAATGTAAAAAGTACCACTTTTGCTGTTGTCCTTTATTCTGATCCGGTTAATCTTCCATTGTTGTGAAACATATATTGACATTTCCTGTATCTGGTTCGTAGTCACTTGATATAGTATCAGAATCATCTAAAGTTGTAGTGTAAGCCTTCTTTCTTTTTTTGGATGAATCAGTAACAGGCACGATCTTTGATTTCTTTTGATATGGACAGTCTCTTAACAGATGACCAGGTTCACACAGTTGTAACATTTAATTACGGTCTAGTTTCTAGAATTTTTGTTTTCAGGTAATCTATTCATCTTTATGTACTTCAAATTTTTTTTGAAATTCCGAGTCATAAGAGCAATCTCCTCATCATTATCGTCCTCATATGAATCTTGATCATCAGTTGTAGCATTAAACATAATTGATTCCTTTTCTGTTGCTTTATTTTCTCTTCTACCTTACAACTGTGCTTCATAGGATATTAGATTACCAATTAGTTCTTCAATTATTAAAGTACTAATGTCATTAGCCTCTTCTATCTCTAATGTCTTTTGATCCCACTCCGAAGAGAGTGAACTAAGGACTTTTCTAACTTGGTCCTCTTTAGAGAAGATTTTACCTAATGCTACTAAAGAATGAACCATATTTTAGAATCAAGAATACATATCAGAAATAGGCTCATTTTGTTTCATTTTAAATAATTGAAACTGATTGGTTAGCATGGAAATTTTTGCACGTTTAACTTTACTAGTGCCATCAGTGTAACTTGCAGTGTTCTCCAGATTTCATATGCAGACTTACAAATAGAAACTCTATTAAATTCGTTTTTATCTAATAAACAAAATAAAATATTCACGGCCTTAGAATTATTAAATGCTCGTGTTTTTTGGTCTGGTGCCCATGTTGAGTATTCAGTTTGAGGTTCAGTATATTTCACTATGTGTAATATTCTAAATATCTAAACATTTAAACTACAAATAAATCTTCATTCTATATAACCAATAAGTGTAATTACTACCATTAAATAGTGGCCATCTAGCAGTTGATCATCCTTCAACAAAAATGTTAAAAAGTGAACAACTAGCATCACTAGTCATTTATACTTTTCAAAAATCAAACTATAAGTTTTTGAAAACCTAATGCTTTGATACCAAATGTGTAACGACCCATAAATTTCGACCATTTAAATATGTTGATTTAAATTGATTTTGTAATTTAATTTAGGAAGAAATTAAAATGTTTATAATTCATATTAAAGTGAATATAGAAATGAAATGTAACATTTGAAATTTAAAGCTAAGTATTAAAAATAAAAATAAAATGAAAATTACGATGCATTGAAGTAATGGGAATTGTTATTCTAGGCTAAGGAATTTAATATAAGCAACAAATGGAAATCTTGAATTAGTAAATCATTAGAAAAAAAAATATTTACTAGAATGGACTTCTTGAATAAATGAGAATTTGTTGTTCTAGTATTAAAAACTTATGTATAATTGAAATTGTTTCTAATAGAATATAATAGAAAGGAAAGTATTATAAATAAATGGTTAAAAACTTAAGTAAACAATTGAGAGGCTAAGAAATTTGATTAAGCATAAAAACTATAAATAAATGAATGATAATAAATGAGGTTATGCAATAAAAGAAGAAACTGACACGACATTTATAAATGAAAACGAATATTTGGAAGTAATAAATGAAAATTTTGAAATAAACATTGAACCAATAAATAAAATATATCGAATAGTAGTTGAATGAAAATTAATGTGATAAGGTTAATGTAAATTGATAAGTAACGATATTTGTGCAATAATGCAGTTATAAAGGTTTAAATTGTGTGAAATTGTAAATTTGAAGTTAAGTAATAATGGGCGTAGTAAAGATGGCAATCAAATCAAATATTTGGGAATCAATTTTTATCTTTATTTTGAAGGTAATCAATAATGGTAAGTAATTAGGATTAAATTCCACATTAATTGTACTGAATATAGATTTAATGTAATAACGTTAAGGCTAACTAAATTAGCGCAAGCCAAATTATGGAAACAAATTACAATAAATGTTAGAAAGTAATTTTAAATGGTTATTGTTGATAATAAACCTTATGTAACAACCCGCATATCTATCAATTCTATATTTAAATATTTTATTTAAATATTTTATCGTTAGTCGGATGTTAGTCCGAAAAGCTACTTTTTGCATACGGTCAAATTAGGACTCGAGACCACCCCCATTGAGTTCAAAATGACGTTTGCGATCTTTTTGAGTGTAAACTTCGATATGTTTGGAGATAGTGAAATTTTCGTCACTTTTCCCGCTTGAGACTTTGGGTTGGACTGCACCTTCTTAACTCAGCCCACCCCCTCTTCTCTTCATCACTTCAAGCTTCTTCAAAAATGGTGGAGGGAAAGAGAAATTAAAACTCCCAAACACAAATTCCATTGCAAATCCGAGATTCAACATCAAATTCACGTTTAGACCATTGATTCAAGCTTGGTGGTGTTCTTGCCTTGCTCTCAAATCTCCATCTTCATCAAATTCCGTGAAAAGGTGAGATTTTTGATCTCACATCTTGCCTATATCTATCTTGGACTGTTGGGAATGGTTCCCTATCATTTTAGCATCAGCATTTGCATTTGGTTTGGATTGGTGAAAAACCCAAAATTCTAGTGTTTTTGGTGAAAAACTGCACTTAGGTCGTTCTGGCCATTTTTAGCTCGCTCGGAGTTAGGTCGCTCACGAGTTAAGTGTTAGGTCGCTCACGAGTTAAGGACTTAGGTCGTTCTGGCCATTTTTAGCTCGTTCGGAGTTAGGTCGCGCGTCCTTAAGTCGTAGGTCGTATTCGCCCTTAAGTCGTAGGTCGTTGCCGACCTATAATCTCCAGGAAAAAAGGCATAAGTCGTTCAGGAGCTAAGTGTTAGGTCGTTCGCGAGTTAACTCCTTGAGTCGTTCAAAGCTTAAGTCGTTAGGTCGCGTGCCTTGCTAATTCGTTAGGTCGCATGCCCAGTTAAGTCGTTAGGTCGCGTGCCTAGCCAAGTTGTTAGGTCGTAAGACCTTAAGTCGTGCACCTTTAAGTCGAAGCATTTTAGGTCGCTTCCCCTGGACCTCGTTAGGTCGTTCACCTCTAGGTCGCGTGCCTTTAGGTCGCAAGCCTTTAGGTCGCGTATCCTTAGGTCGCCAGTTTTAGGTCGCTGGTTCCCATGCCTCTTAAGTCGCTCGACTTTTGTTAAGTCGTAGGTCGTTGCCGACCTATAACTCCCCAGGCAAACTTTAAGTCGCGAGTCTTAGGTCGCGAACCATGTTAGGTCGCGTACCCTTAGGTCGCGAATCACCTTAGGTCGCGCCTCACTGTTAGGTCGCGCACTTCGATAGGTCGCTCGCATTTAGGTCGCAGACCTTAGGTCGCTCGCGAGTTAGTACTTGGTCGTTTGACCTGTTTTTCCCCTAGGTCGTTCGCGAGTTAGTACTTGGTCGTTTGACCGGTTTGGCTTCTAGAGACAGCTTGCCTTCACTAAGTCGTACCGTGACGGGGCGCTGCCCCGCACCCCGCCGTGGGCGCTGCCCCCTGGACCCCCGCGACCTGACCGGGCAGGTCGAACCCCGTATTACTCTGCGTAGGCAATCTCTTCTGAAAAACGTTTATCAGAATTTCTACTTTGATGGTTTTGGGATTGACTTCTTTGGACTTTACTCACGTCTTCGAACGTGAATTGATTTGTTCTACCATCGTTTTATGACTTGTCACTTTAAAGATATATGAAGGTTTCAATACTAATAGTAAATATCAAAACTCTTTCATCAAAGCGATTTCAACACTATTTTAAGTATCAAAAGTTCATTTTCTCAAACTGATTTTCAATCTACTAGTATATACAAGCCTTTACTTCACTCGAATGAGAAATCGACTTAAACGACTTAGTAAAACGAGTGGTATGAAACGCTTGCGTTCACTTCGTCGGTTAGCTCTTGGACTTGTTCGATTGAACCCTTTTTGTGACAATTTCCTAGTGAAGATTTACAGCTTGTTCGTAAATATTTAAGTTAAGCAAGTGGTTATGGGACATGAAGCTAAACTCATATATTTACTAGCTTGGTGTGATTGACACTTCCTTATGATCATGACGATCATTTTTGTGATTTAGACTAGCGATTGAGCGATGTCTCTTTGTCTACGTGGGAGACTATACCCCGATCATGTGATGTTTCGCCATCACATTTCCTATGGTCTTCGGGCCATTCATGTGTAAAAATTTAATGGATAGCTTCCATGAGATATCATCTCGTCATGTGTTTACGCGTAGGTGAGTTTTCATGCTCCCATTCATGTGTTAGGCCTCCCCCCTTTATGTGTTTTCTGGATTTCTGATGATGATTTCTGGAATTTTGTGCTTCACCAATTTTCATGATTTTCATTGATATGATATCAGCTTTTGTGCATTGGTGAATTTATGTGTTATTGACTTGTTATGAATACAAGTTTAGGGTATGATGCCCTATTTTATCTTTGAGAAGATTCTTGTGATATTGATTAATCTTTTGTTGATTATCATTTACATACTTATAGTAGTATGTCGCTATGGTTATTACATGTTCATGTCATGCCTTTTTCTGTATACCATATCATCTGATATTTATAGTTAGACTGATCCGTTTATTATTTTCTTATAAATAATACTCGGGTCAGACCGAGATGTTACAGGTGCTTCTGCTTGACTTCTCTTCAGGATACTTCTGACTTTTGGCTAACTACTTAGATTAGTAGTTTTTGGATGTACACCTTTGAGATATAGACTCTATGTTGTGTACTTATTCTTTTGTATAGCACGTGATGCTATTCTTTTGTATTATCGTGGATTCTTCTGACCACTACTCTGATGAACACTTTCATGTGTTATATATTTATTCATATCTTCTTCCGCCTTTGTGATATGGATGTCTGTGACTGATTTATGTTATGATTATTTCTATGTTTGTTTTCCGAAGATAATATATAGCCACCGTGTGATAGCTTTGTGTTTGTATCGGCATGTCGGATTTCCTCCTTAAAAGATATACATTCTATTCTATCTGACGTATCTGTGCTCGCACAAAGAAGTTACATGGATGGTCGCTCCTCCACAGCCTTATTCTCCGTGCTAATTGACAGCACTACATCGTAGTGTTCTTGGTTAGCGTGGGTATAGAGGTGGGGCGTCACACCTTACTTTAATGAATATTAATATAGTAACGGAAGAGTAATGAAAATTAAATAGAAACATAAGTTTATTGTAAAGCAGAAATTGATAAATTGGGTTATTGCAATTTAAGGAAATTAAATATCTAAATATTACAATAATTGAAATAGGGATGGAGCGTAAGGATATTTATGCTATTATCATAGTTTGTATGTATATGCTATTTCCTCATTTGTTTTGGAATTGTTTATGTTATTTGATTTTTTTTGATGAATGAATTAATTTGACTTTTAATTTGAAAAAAATATATGTATATAATTAAAAGAATGTTTTAATTATAGATCCATGTTTTAAACTCTTAAATCAAATTGCATTTTTTTAGATCTGAAAGTTTATATACATATAATTTTCATTTGTGTTGAAACAGAAATATTGTATACACATATTGTCACTTTATCTTGAATTGAAAATATCATGAAATTTGAATACTTTGTTGAATAAATTATTTGTTCTTAATCTAATAAATTATAATAGAAGTTTACATATGCTTAACAATTTTTGGATGATAAATCTAAGCTTTGATTTTGATTACAACAATATTTAAATTTGTTACCTAATTTATTATCTCAAATGTCCTTATTTAAGGATCTTAAAGGTTTGTTACTATATTGCTTAATTTGTCGTGTCCCACTTTTGTTTTGTTAAAAAAAAATCATTAAGGTAAAAAGGTTTAATTTATATGTATATATGTATTTTTGACTTCAAGTATACATAAGTTTACAAATGCATTAGACAATTTAATGTGGTATGGAAGTACGCTTTGAATTAATTAATAAGCTTTGGTTTAATCTTTATACCCACATGTATGTGTGTTTGTGTGCATGTGTATACATATAAACATTTAATATTTTAAATTTCAAATTTGTTAAAGCATGATTAAATTTTTATTATTATTATCAAACAATTTAAATGTGATATCCCGGAAATTTTGGGCAATATCAATTTGATAATCTGTTTAAAAATCAAATTGATTTAATAATCTTTGTTAATAAAGATTTAAATTGGTTTAATAAACTTCTTTTAATAAATATATGATTGGTAAATATTTATCTTTTAAAAGCTAATTAAATTGTTTTCTATTTATAATGAATATATATAATTGTATATATTAAATAGGAAAGCTTTGGATTGAATTTAACAAATAAAAACATAATTTTCAAATTCTAATATATATTGGTAATTTAGGAATTTTGATTAAATTTAATATAAAGCTTTTCAAAGTTATTTAATAAATAAATTATATGGTTTTTAAAATACTCAAGATAAATGTTAATTGTTTAAATTTATTTTAGCTTTAGTTTAAAATACAAATTAATTAACAAAAAGGTTTGTGTTATTTTATTTTTGAATATAGCTTGATAAATATAATTTGAATAATATATATATATAAGTTTAAAATACAATTTTACAAATGAAACATTAATTCATTTGGTAAGATAAGTAAAATAAGTAATTTATATTAAGGGATAATTTCTTTTATAAATTATTTAAGATTTGATAAATTGTTATTTCTAATTGAATTTGTGTAGTTATATGTGTATATATATAACTTGATTTTTTTTTAGATTTTCAATTTTTATTTGAATATGAGTTTGGATTTATAATGTAAATTCAAAAGATAAGATTTAATAAAGGTTTTAATTTGTTTTCTTTTAAAAAGTAATTAAACTAAAATGGTTTAAAATAAGCTTTCTTTTTAAATATCTTTTGAACTAAATATAGTTTGTTTTACTCTATTTCTTTATAAAGAATTATTATCTATATAAATTTGAATAAGTATATAGTTATTAGGAATTTATTAATAAAAGCTTTATTCACTTTTATAAATTATTTTGCATGTAAAGTTACAAATGTAAGCTAATAATCAATCTAAGCATATGTGTTAATTAATGAACAAAGGTATATGACAAGTGTTCATCTTTAAAACAAGTGGCATTTTTTAGATTTAATTTTCTTTTATTTTTATTAAATGATTTTCAGCCTAAATACATATACTTCTCTTTATCTATTTCTTTTTCAAATTCAAAGGCTAAGAAACTAAAACCCTGTACAAATTTCTCAACAAAATCAGTAATTAATCCTCCCACAATCTGAAATCAATTTCCTCAAACCAGATCAAAGCCTATTCATTCATTTTCTAAAAGCAAGTCAATAAGTTTGCAAACCAGAATCTATACATTTTCAAAATAAAAATCAAGGCCTGCATTCTTCTTCAACCTGAGACAATCAAAGCAAGTTCAAAACAAAAACCTGGCATTTCTTCAACCAGAGATCATGTTCAAATCAAACCTTGAACATCTGCATTTTTCAAAATTAAAGCAAGAACCAAAATCCTGAACTTCATTTCAAATCTGAGATTTTCAAATGGCCCGCAAGCATTTTCTTCAACTTTAAATCAAAACAGTCTCATTTCTTCATCATGTCTCAGTAACAAGAATTCAAGTTTTCAAAGCAAAACTCAAGCATTCAAGTTTAAAGTTTCAACAGAAATGGCAATACAAGTTCCCAGTTTTAAACAATTCCAGATTTAAAAGTTGTTCTCTGTTTTAACAGGTGAGTAAATTTTATTTTTTTTAAAAACAGTTTAATCTGGTTTTAACTAAAATGCATGTGATGATATTGGTTGGTATTGAGGTTCTTCAACTCGAATTTATCTGGATTTGTATATATATGTATGTGAGTATGTCTGTTTATACATATATCCTGTTCTCTACTTTTAGAAAGGGTGAGTAAACCTTAATTTTAAAACAGTTAAAAATCTGTGAGCATATCTAGATGTTTGTGATGGATTGTATTAGGAATATGGATGCTTATATATATGAATGCATGTATGTATATATATAGGATGTGTTGTGTGTATAGCTGGATGCATGCCTGTAAAAGGATGTTCATTTTTCTGTTTTGATTAACAGGCTAGAAACAAGTTCAAAAACAAATACCTTTCTTCTCAATCCTTATCTGGCTATGAACATAAAATAGGAAATGATTTTACAATGCAAAATTTTTATAAAAAAAAATAGTTTTCGGAAAAATTATTAAGTCTTTAGTTTGAAAATTTGTTTTTTTTCAGTAGAAATCAATTTAACAAAAAAAAAATCAAACATCTTAATTCCCTGATTTGAATTTATAATCTGATTTATTATTGCCAATAATGAATTTAGAGATAAAAATCTTGATTTTTAGATAAGAGATTGTGGAGATAATCTGAGATGAGCGATTTTGGGATATAGACAATTGCCGACGATCTGTGTCGTGATGGAGCTTAGGGTTGATGTCGAGGGTGGCTGAAGGGTTGTCGATCACTGGAAAATTGATCGGAGATTTTGTAGTGTGTTGTAGAGGCCAGGGAAAGAGGATCTAGGGTTCGAAGACCTGCTTGAACGATGGTATAAATGGAGTTCGTGTGATGTCGTTGGACCATCGGAGATGATCGCGAATGATGGGATAGTTGCAGGGATCAATGACGATGCTGTGGTCGGAATGACGTGGGTTCCAGTCATCTCAATCGTCAGCGGCGAGTGGATTTCTTCGATGTTGTTTTGTTCAAATTTTCGATCGTGAAGCTCGATTGTGTTTTGATGGAGGAATTGATGATTTGGATGGTCGGAGAAATTGGTGAGATGGTCGTCGACTGGGGAAGGGTCGCGACGTTGATTGGTGATGGCCGGAGTGATCGTGCACGTGCACGTGTGCACGTATGGGTCTGGTGATAATAGATTGGGGAAGAAGAAGTATGCTCGGGAGTGGTCTCGGGGAAACGTGAGTGCGACTAGAAGTAAGTGGTGATTGCGAGGGACCCGGGGCAGGCTCGTGTGATTTTGGGGTTTGCTCGGTTTTAATTGTAGTGTTAACCTGGTTTTAATTGAGAAGAAATTTTAGTTGCCAGGTTTTAATTTTTAGGAGAAAATCTAAGTTCTCGTTTTAAAAAGTAAAGGTAAGTTAAATTAATCAAGGTTTCAAAAAGAACGTTTAGCCAAATTTAAAAGTATATTTAAATAATATGTTTTCAAGATTTAAAATGTTTTAAATTGTTTGTTTAAAAGTAATTATATATTGGATTATTATATAATTAATTTCTAAATATTTTAAAAATGAAATTTGATGATGAAATTAGGAAGTGTATTTAACTTTAATCAATCAATGAGTTTTCAAATGTTTTATAAATTTATTTCAAGCTTTTAAATTAAATAAGATTTAAATGATGAAATTAAGTAAATTAATTAAAGGATATTTAATTAGAGTGTTTAATTAAGGTAAATAGTTTATCTAAATTAATTAAGGTACTATTAAGTAATTAAAGTATAATTACTTAATTAATTGAAGATAGGTAATTAATTAATCTAAGATAATTACTTTGGTTTAATTAAGTATAATTATTTTGGAAAATTAATTGAGTATAATTATTGAATATTTAGTTAATGAAAGAAATTAGAGGTTAATTAATTAAAAAGGATAATTACTTTTTGGAAGTAATTAATGAAAGGTAATTAAGGGTTAATTACTTAGATAATTAATAAAGGTTAATTAATGTGATTAATAAAGGTTAATTAATGTGATAAATTAATGGATTGAAATTACTTAGTAAAGTAATTAATAGTAATTACTGGATGTAATTAATGGAAAATGATTTAAGAATGGAAGTAATTTGAGTTTAATTACTTTGTAATAATTAATCAAGAGATTAATTAAAGATAATTAATTAAGGAGTAATTAATTTATGTAATGAAGTAATTAAGGGGAGTTAATTACTAGATGAGATTAATCAAAAGAGGATTAATAAATGTGGTTTAAATTAAAGACTAATTACTTAATGTAATTAATTTAAATAGGATAATTAATTAAAAATAATTAAGGGTCATTAGTAATAATTAATGATGTAATTAAGAGTTGATTAAAACTAATTAATCAATAATAAGTAATTAAAAAGCAATTAATTAATTAATTAAAGATTAATGTAATTAATTATAGTTAATTAATTAATGAAGTAATTAAAGGTTAATTACTGTATTGGTTTAAGATAATTAATTTATGAAATTAATTAAGAATTAATTACTTAAAGTAATTAAAGATAATTAATCAGGATTGATTAATTAAGATTTGATATTTAGAGTATGATTAATTAATTGGTTTAATTAATGATTAAGTAAGAAGGATTTATAGAATGAAGTAATTAATTTAATTTACTTTAAATTAATTAGAGATGTTATAAATCATTACTTAGGAATGGATGAAAGATATTGAATTCTTTGCATTGTTTGATATCTCTAATGAGATATATGCTAATCTGTGATATAGATGTTGGTTGAATTGAAATGATAATATGAATTATCTATTTGTGATAATAGTATAGATTATCTATTGTGAATTATCTATCTTTGTGTACCTAGATAATTGAATTGAATTGTTTTAACTTTAAAACAACTTGGCCTTAAAAGATACGTTTTGGATTTCGATGAGACCGGGATCGGGTTTCCGTATACCGGGATTCCAGGTCTGGAGACCCGAATACCACATCGATCCAAATTTACGATAGGTCGTGAATCTCAAGTGAAGATGAAGATTCAGAGTGCAAGGGTTATTGTCGTTAACTCTGAGGGTGATTCCAAAACGAGTGTAACGAGATAATGCCTTTGGTTTCGTTCGAACCCGGAACGAACTTATATGGATTGAATGCTTTCAGCACATCGTCAGGTGGACGATGAGCATTCTAAGATAGATGTGTTCTATTTAAAGGTAATCGTGACCTCAAGCCTCACAAACCGGGAATGGCTAAAACAGGGGAGGTGCAGCAAGGTTAGTGGGTAGCACCCAAGTAGGACAAGGTTACCTCTGTCTAGATGTCCCTTTCTATTTTCGACTTAGTGGTGCGGTTGCTGATCCCAACCGTGAGGTATCTTGTGCGGGAATTATCCAGTAAGGGATGTTCCGACCTTGTGTTGCAGGGGATTGGGAGGGATCCTCGGTACGGTGATCTAGGCCACGTACTGTGACGGGCAGTACCCCGGTAGCCCTGCCATTGATGGAATCCAAACTCCAATAAGTGCCGTACGTTTTAGTTGTGCCCAACTATGTTGGAACGTGAGATGTAAGCATTCCAGCTATTTCATATTTATTTGAAAACCCTAGACCTATTATAATACAATCGAATTTCCTATCAAATGTTTTGGTTAGCGTAAGGTAAAAACTTACCCATATTTATTGGTGGGGAGTCTTACGTGATACCTTTTCTTTCAAAAGGTTTTGAAGTTAAACAAGTTTAACCTGTTACTCACACCAGACCCATGTCTGACCCAAGTTGTTTATTTCTGTTTTATAAACTCTTGGGTACTCAAATTTTTACGAGTAGCCAAGGGATTCAGGTTTAGCTTTGACGAGTAATCTGGAGGAGCAATGGAGCAGGAGGCTTCGGCGTTGTAGATATAGATAGTAGTTTTCCGCTGTGTTGATCTTTGTATTGATCTGTATTGTGTTGAGATGTAATAACTAGACAGATGTTTATAACTGTCTAGTATGTGATGTGTAATCTGTGTAACTCTGATAGATGATGTATATGATACTATGTAATATTTATGTGATATATTATATTTCGTTTCGTTTCCGCTGTGAGTATCTGTTGTTGTTTTCTTTTCTCTTCTTCTCTTTTCTATTTCTCACCCCTTTCTTTCTTTCTGTCGATGCGACTTTCTATGGAGAGAAAGCCGGGTCGTCACACGTGGTATCAGAGCAGTGGGTTGAGTGAATACCTAGGCTCTGAAGTGGTGTCTATCTTGAGAGCGCGTAATTGTTAGTTATATAAAAATGATTTTATATTGTGTTAATTGATCGGTTGAGTGGTATATGGATTCTGGTCAATACGAGTAGCTAACGTTATTGATAGGGATCTCTAAACACTTGAACCAGGCCAACGGACACAATATTGTTTTAAAGAGGTAAATGAAATAATTTTACCCAGAAATAATTTCTATATAAAAAGTATCATTTTAAATATATATATATTTCTACCTATTTGTTGGGTTACCTGTTCGGGTTTTCCAATATAGGATATAAAGGTAGATAGGGTAGTGGTGTGTGTAACACGACTACAAATAGTTAGAATTTGAGTGTTGAGGTTGGAAGTATATCTGACAAGACTGTAGACCTAATACTGTCTCGAGTGAACTTTGCTGTGGTGAAGGATTTCATCGATCTCCGAAGGAAACTGTAATGGTTCGGAGTTTATCTTTGAAGTGTGGATGAGTAGAGTTGGATCTGTCGATGAGGCAGAAGTGAGTGATGGTACCTTGATACCTCAGGTAATAGTAGCTGTATGATGAGATGCAGTGACTATGGATGTTCCTGAAGATGTTTTCTTTGGAACAAGATTAAGGAAGTGTGTCTGTTTCGGTGTTGTCGCTGAGTTCAGCATGGTGTTTCTGCTTTGGTTTGGAGTTCGAGTTTCTCGAAGAGCTTTGGATAGGAGCATCAGTGTCAGCAGTGCTACTCGGAGTGTTCTGTGATGGCAAGAAGTTTTCTAGCTGAGCAGTTTTTCTGGAAGTGAAGTTCAGAAGCAGCAGAGTGGATCCATTTCTTCGATAAATTGGATAAATAAGTGTAAGCTGTTCTGATTGGTAAAGAGGAACAGTTTTTCTTTGGAATTAGGTTGGGTTGATCGCAAAAGTGACTTGCGATTGTCTGAGTGTTCTCTTGGGTTGTCAGAATTTTTCTGGGTGTCTTCAGAGAAGTTAGAGGTTTGTCCGCATCTGGAGATTAAGTTTCTTATCGATTTGGATTCCTGGAATGGTATCGGTGGTTCAGCTAGTTGAAGGATGGTTCGTTGAGATGGAGTTTGGCGAAGCAGCTCAGATGTGACATCCCGGAAATTTTGACAATATCAATTTAATAATCTGCGATAGAAATTAAATTGATATGATAATCACTGTTAATAAAATCTGGATTTGATTAATAATCTTCTTCTGAATAGATGTTTAACTGATAATTTATATTTTAAAGGCTAATAAATTGTTTTCTGTTTATAATATATATATATATAAATCTGTATATATTGTAAATAGATAAGATCTGATTTGAATTTTAATAAAAGAAGATATATTTTCTTATTTTAATATTTTGGTAATTTTGGTCTGATTTAATATATATATCTTTCTAAAAGCTATTGAATAAATAATTAGTTGATTTTGAGATAAATACAGGATAAAGTTAATTTGTTTAAAATTTGATTTTTACTTAAATTTAAATTCAACAAAGGTTGTTTTGTCTTTTTAAAATATAATTGATATAATAAGTAATTTATTTATATAGTGATAATTTCTTTTATAAAATCATTTAATCTGATAATGAGTTTTATTCATAATATAATATAATATAATATCTTTATGAATGGATTTTTAATAAATAGAAATTGTTATATATATGTATATAATTGGAAGAGCTATGGTTTAAAGTTTAAAATAAATTCTTTCAAAATGTTTAAAATTTAAAATAAACTTTGTAAATGTTTATGTAGTGTAAAATATTAGTAATTGGATACAATATTGTATAGTTAAGTTTTAAAATAAGATAAACTTTATAAATATTTACCTTAAATGTAAATCAAATATATTAACATAAGTAAGAAATAAAGTAAATAACAAGTAAATTAAATTTTGTAACCTTGGCCAAATTATTAAAACAATATCCATTTACATTTCAGTTTCAAACAAGTTAACAAAAATACAAGAACAAATATACATTAGTAGACTTCATAGATTTGAAAATAATCAAACACCCTAAATATTTAAATAACCTTTCAATCACATTTTAAGGTAGAAAAACAAGCAGTATAGTTTATAAAAATAGTGCCAGCTTCCAAATAAATCTGCATAGCAAGTTAAACAAAGAGAAATTATTAACTAAACTTGCATAGTATAAAAACAAATGTTCGAGTGGGGTTTATGCCTACAGACCTGATAACACAAAGCAAAAATGTGTTATGCATATGGCTTGTAAAACAAGATACAAGCAAAGTAGAAATATCTATGACATATGTAGTATAAAATAATCAAAATGGGAGACATAAGTACAATACCATTTAATGCTTCATATCTCAATAGCATACCCAAGTCTATTCGAACTGGTTCCAAAATCATTTCAGCCTCCTATTCTAAAAGAAATCTATGGCAAATATGAAAATGCTTGTACCTGAAGCATTACTTGACCAGATACCACCTACCCTCTTACAAACTCCCCCATATTATTTCACATTCGTGTCTTGTTTTAACATTTCAAACCAGAGAGAAAAATATGTAGTAAACATTTCTTTTGCAAACTTAAATCACATTTCCAAACAACAAAGGCAAGATGATAGGAAGATCAAACAAAGCCTTCCCAGTTTTTAAAGTTCAAACTGTTTCAAGGCAGTGCTCTGTTCTTCTTCTTCTATGCAAGCTTTTGGTGAGTAACTATTTTTTTTAAAGATTACAATCTAAGTTAAACATGGCTGAATGTGTTCTCTGTGATAATACAAGTATAAAATGCTGTGAATATATAGTTGTAAATATATACACATTGTTCACTGTTGTAAGGCTGAGGATCCCTGTTCTAGTTTCAGGCTTAAACTTGGTTCAAACTTATTTTGATCTTGATTCAAACCTTGTTAAGATTTAAGCCTTGAACAAATGTGTTATTTATACCATCAGTTTTAGTTTAAAATTTTGTTTAAGTAAACAAACTTGTGATATCACTGGAAATGCTTAAAAACTACAGAACCATCTTCATATGTGAAATTTTCGAGTTTCTTATTTCACAATTTCATGAATATAAATCGAATACGCATACTTTAATGTGAATTTTAAAACAAAGATTCAAATTTTTAGTGATAAGAATGGAGAGCAGTTTGTGTTTATCTGATTTTGACATTCCGAGTTACTGGAGACGGCCTAGTTGATCAGAGGGATCGGGGTTTTGGCAGGTGATGAAGGGATGAACGATGATGTTGGGAAAAATATTGGGAGGTGGTGTAGTTGGTCGTGGTGATGGCGGTGAGTTCGAGAAGTTCGTAAACCTAGTTTTTGTAGGGACACGAATTTCGTTTCGTTTTTCGTCGAAGTGTTGATCGAGTGCTCTGTGGTTCTGGGAAATCGTAAGGGGACCAATGGTGAGTAGATGGTCGGAGTTTGGGGTTTTCTAGTTGTCGGGGTTACGAGAACGGCGGCATTCCAGGTTTGAAGGGTTGCTGCTACTTTTATTCCAGGCTGACATAGGTTGCTCGATTTTGATTCGAGTGAAGGTGGTAGATTTTGGGGTTTGCGACGTGATCGTGGATCGTTCGCTGATTGGTGGCGACGCTGGTGGGTGACCGGGAGCGACTGGAGGCACGGTGCACGTGCACGTGCATTCTGGTGTCTGGGTGTAATGTTGTCTGGAAGAGGCAGTGGAAGTTCGCGTGATACTCGAGTATTCCGAGAGATGAACTCGAAGCAGGGATGAGAAACTCGACGTAGTATTTTTTGCTTCAGATCGAACTGTCGAGTGGTTGGTGTGGTAACTTGTCTCGGGGGAAGACTAGGGTAAACGCAAGAAAAACCCGAAGTAAATGAAAAAAGGACTCGGAGCAGTCTGTTTGATTTCGAGACAGAGAGTAATTCCAGTTTTTAAAGGAATTTGATTTCCAGGTTTAAATTTAGTTCAAAAATTTAACAGGATTTAAATAGTAGTTAAAAATCAAGTAGTGGATGGTTTCAAATTTTCTTTGAATCCAAAATCTGAAATTTAAAGTAACTTTTAGTTTGAATGTTTAAAGTAAATATAGTTTAAATAAACAGTTTTATAAAAAGTAAATTTGTTTAAACAAATGTTAACGGAATTTGAGAAATTCTTCTTGAATAAAAGAAAGGAATTTGCAAGTTTAAAAATATATTTTTAAAGAATTGATTTTCATAATAATTTAGATTTAAAAGCTCTTTCCTTTATATAAATTTTATTTCAAGTAATAAAGGTTATGTATGTTTATTTAAAAGAATTTTAAATGAATTTACATTAGGTAAATGTTTAAATCATTAATCATTTAAATCTTAAATTCAAAGTGAAATTTGAAATTTAAAATAGGGAAATGTAATGTTTTAATACATTATCAATGTTTAAGAAGGCATTAATTAAGTAATTAATTACCTCAGAAATAATTAGAATTATTGAAGTAATTAATAAGATAATTAGTGAACGTCTTATTTATATTAAGTTGTAATTAAAAAGAAATTTTAAAGGGAGAAATCAAGTAATTGTTTAGTTAATAAATAAATTTACTAAGGATTTTAAATTGATTTATAGATGTGATAAATATTGATAATAATTAGATGAATTTATTTGAATAATTCATTGAAACTGTTAAATGAATATTTAACAAAAGTAATTGAAGGGTTATTATCTATTGGAACTAAATTGGATGATATGATCAAATGAATGAATCTATTTAACTTAATCAAAATTATAAATCATTTAATAATCCGATGAGTGGAATTACTCGGTGTAATTAATGGAGCAGAGTTACTTAGAGAAGTAATTAGAGGATAATCACTGGATGTGATTAATACAAGTTGATATGTAGATAAAGTAATATGGGAAATTACTTTTGAAATTAATCAAGGGATTAATAAATGAAGATAATTAATTATGGGATAATTAATTTATTTAATAAGTAATTAAAAGTAGTTAATTACTGATGTTATTAATACATGATGGTTAATAATTGTTCAATTTAAAGATTAAATTACTTAAAGTAATAAAGTAGTTTAATTTACAATAAATTAGAGGTCATTAATTTATATAGTTAATGATATAATTATGAATTGTTAAAATAAGTAATAATTAATAATGGGGTGATTAATTTATGTAATTAATTAAGAATAAATGAAGTTAATTATATTTAATTTATAAATGAAGTAACTAAATATTAATTACTATAAATGATTTACATTAATTAATCTGTGGAATTAAATTAAGACTAATTACTTATTGTAATTAGAAAATGGTTGTATAAGCAGGATTTATAGATAAGTAATTAATTTAATTCACTTTAAATTAATTAGGGACAGAAGTAATTAATTTAATTCATTTTAAATTAATTATAGTTGTGAATAATAAATCATTGCTTATGAATGATATTGATATCCCATTGATTGATTGTGATCTCAGATATGAGACGAGTGATATCTGTTGTGATTTGGATGTTTGTTTGAGATGTTATGGATTATCTGTTTATGATGATGTTGTGATATCCATTGTTAAATTGTGATTTATCTATCTGTGTATATAGATAATTGAATTGAATTGTTTTTAACTTTAAAACAACTTGGCCTTAAAAGACACGGTTTGGATTTCGATGAGACCGGGATCGGGTTTCCGTATACCGGGATTCCAGGTCTGGAGACCCGAAAACCACATCGATCCAAAATAATGTTAGGTCGTGAATTTCAAATGGAGCAAGTGAAGACTCGAGGTATAAGAACTATTCGTCAGTATAACTCTGTGGGTGATTCCGTAATGAGTTTGACGGAGATAGTACTTATAGATTCGAGATGGTGATTCAGAATGCAAGGGTTATTGTCGTTAACTCTGAGGGTGATTCCAATATGAGTGTAACGAGATAATGCCTTCGGTTTCGTTCGAACCCGGAACGAACTTGTATGGATTGAATGCTTTCAGCACATCGTCAGGTGGACGATGAGCATTCTAAGTGATGAGTTCTGATAAAGGTAATCGTGACCTCAAGCCTCATCAACCGGGAATGGCTAAAACAGGGGAGGTGCAGCAAGGCTTCGTGGGTAGCCCCCACTTGAGAGCGAGATTTTCCCCTGTCTAGATGTCCCTTTTTATTTCGTTGTGTGGGCAGTTGTTGACGTCCTACTGCCGGGGTTGTCTCGTTTGGAACTGTTCAGTAAGGAACGGGTCCGGCTTTGTGTTGCAGGGGAGCGGGCGTACTCCTCGGTACGGTGACCTAGGCCACGTACTGTGACGGGCGGTACCCCAGTAGCCCAGCCATTGATGGAAACCCATTTTCCCTACGAGATCTTACGGTTTTGATTGTATTACCCACGTTGTGGCTAGTATGCTGGAATTTAATCATGTAACAATTTCAGCTATTTTCTATTTACTTGAAAACTCTAGACACTATTATAATATCATTGGATTTCCTATCAAATGTTTTGGTTAGCGTAAGGTAAAAACTTTTCCATGTTTATGTGTGGGAAGTCTTACGTGATACCTTTTGTTTCAAATGATTTTCAAAGTTAAACAACTTTACCCTGTTACTCATACCAGACCCATGTCTGACCCGAAGTTTATTTCTGTTTTTCATAAACTCTCGGGTACCCAAATTTTTACGGGTAGCCAAGGGATTCAGGTTAGCTTTGACGAATACTGGAGGAACAATGGAGCAGGAGGCTTCAGCGTGTAGATATATATAGTGGTTCCGCTGTGTTAGAGTTTATTGTATATTCCGCTGTGTTGTATCTCTGTGATGTGTGAGTTGTATTAACTAGACAGGTGTTTATAACTGTCTATTTTGTGATGTATTGTCTGTGTAGCTCTGATGTATATGATACTATGTAATATTTATGTGATATATTATATTTTATTCGTTCCGTTGTTGAGATTCTGTTGTTGTTCTTCTTCTTCTCTATCTTTTCTACTTTCTCACCTCTTTCTTTTCTTCAAAACGATACGATTTCCTGGGCATAGGAAGTCGGGTCGTGACAGTTGGTATCAGAGCATTAGGTTGAGTGAATACCTAGGCTCTGGAGTGGTGTCTATCCCGAGAGAGCGTATTTGTATTTTTGAGAAATATATATATATATATACATATTTATATTTATTTCTACCTATCGGTTGGGTTACCTGTTCAGGTTATCCAATATAAGTATAAAGGTGGATAGGGTAGTGATCTGTGTAACACGATCACTGATAGTTGAATTTGTTGAGATTGGAAATGTGTATGTCAGGATTGTAGGCCCAATTTCCTTCTCGAGTTAGTTTTGTTGTGATGAAGGTTTTCATCGATCTTGGAAGGATATCTATTAAAGTTTGGAGTTTACCTTTGGAATGTAAGTTGGTTGAGCTGGAGTTGGGATCTATCGGATGGACAGAAGCTAGTGATGGTATCTTGATATTTCAGGATATAGTAGCTGTGTGATGAGACACAGTGACTAGGGACGTTTCCGAAGATATTTCTTTGGAACAAGCTAAAGAAGTGTGTCTGCTTAGATATTGCGGCTGTGTTCAGCAGGATGTTTCTGTTGGTTTGTGGTCCGAGTTTCTTGAGGAGATTCTAGATTAGCAGTTTGTGGGCATTTGGGTCAGCAGGGTGACTCAGGGTGTTTTGTGTGTTGGCAAGGAAGCTTTTAGCATAGCAGTAGATTTCAGGAGCAGAAGAGTGAATCCATTTCTTCGATGGATTGGCTATAGAAGTGTGTGTTGTTCTGATTTGTGAAGAGAGAGCAGTTTTCTTTGGAATTAGGCTGGATGGATCGCAAAAGTGACTTGCGATAGCTTGAGTATTCTCTTGTGTTTTGGATTTTTCTGGTGTCTTCTAGAAGTCAGAATTTTGTCGGCATCTGGAGTTTGAGTTGGTATCGACTGCATTTCAGAAGTGATACCGATAGTTTAGCTTAGTAGTAGGATGATTTTTGAGTTGGTGAAGCAGCTCAGTTTGGAGAAACTTCTGGATTTTATTTTGGATCTATTGAGCCATATTTTCCGAATAGTTGAGAAGCATATCAGTTGTGATTGTTGACTAATGGTTGCGAAGCCTAGGTCCGTCACAATTGGTATCAGTGGAAGTTTGTGCTCGTGTGCATCATCTGTGTTTTCATCTACCTATATCAGAGTAGCGCAGTGGAAGCATGGTGGCAGCAGTTTTAGAGTGGAAGCAAATGGAAGTTGCAGTGTTTGGATTAGAAAATTTTTACAGTAAATTTTTCAGGATCTGAGACCAGATTGGAGTGCATCTGTTTTATCTCTTTCGAATGTGAGATGTGGGATCTGTCTTTTGATTGTGGAGTAAAGTTGGTGTTTTGAGTTTTAGTTGATCTTGGAAAGATCGTTTTGTTGGATTGTTTGGGTCCAGTTGTTCTGAAGGGCATCAGCAGGGTTGAGCTGATCAGTAAAGATGTAGAAGACCTAGGATCGTCCGAAGAAATTCTGTGAATTAAAGATAAAGCAAATTGGAATTCGAAGTTGGAGACTCCGTTGTTGTTGAAGTTTTCTCTGATTCAGGGAGCTATAAGTTGGGTAAGATGTGGAAGGCCAACTCTGAGATATTTTGGATCTTTTCTGTTGTTCTTCTGAGGATAAGTGTTGAGTCTTCAGATTTGAATTGTCGGTTGGAATGATTGGAATTCATGGTATTTCACGTATCTTCAAGGGAATACGTGTGAGATCTATCTCTGGTTATGGAACCAGCAGTTCGGGAGTTTTGGTTGTTGAGTCAGACTTGTCTATAGTCTGATATCTTGTCTAGTTGAGTAGATCTAGATGAGTAGGAGCTCCGTAGTTTAGTAGTATTAATGGTTTGGATTCTATAGAGCGAGTAACCCGGTATTTATACTCGGGGAAACTTGAAAGAATTCTATCCAGAATTTTTCTAGATAGTTAGATTTGTTTGATTTGATGCTATGGTTGTTAACATATGAATGATATATGCTTGTGTTTTAAAATTAAATCTTTAATTGGATTATTAAATTACTTTTGTTTAAATTTCGGGGACGAAATTCTTTTAAGGGGGGAGGAATGTGACATCCCGGAAATTTTGACAATATCAATTTAATAATCTGCGATAGAAATTAAATTGATATGATAATCACTGTTAATAAAATCTGGATTTGATTAATAATCTTCTTCTGAATAGATGTTTAACTGATAATTTATATTTTAAAGGCTAATAAATTGTTTTCTGTTTATAATATATATATATATATAAATCTGTATATATTGTAAATAGATAAGATCTGATTTGAATTTTAATAAAAGAAGATATATTTTCTTATTTTAATATTTTGGTAATTTTGGTCTGATTTAATATATATATCTTTCTAAAAGCTATTGAATAAATAATTAGTTGATTTTGAGATAAATACAGGATAAAGTTAATTTGTTTAAAATTTGATTTTTACTTAAATTTAAATTCAACAAAGGTTGTTTTGTCTTTTTAAAATATAATTGATATAATAAGTAATTTATTTATATAGTGATAATTTCTTTTATAAAATCATTTAATCTGATAATGAGTTTTATTCATAATATAATATAATATAATATCTTTATGAATGGATTTTTAATAAATAGAAATTGTTATATATATGTATATAATTGGAAGAGCTATGGTTTAAAGTTTAAAATAAATTCTTTCAAAATGTTTAAAATTTAAAATAAACTTTGTAAATGTTTATGTAGTGTAAAATATTAGTAATTGGATACAATATTGTATAGTTAAGTTTTAAAATAAGATAAACTTTATAAATATTTACCTTAAATGTAAATCAAATATATTAACATAAGTAAGAAATAAAGTAAATAACAAGTAAATTAAATTTTGTAACCTTGGCCAAATTATTAAAACAATATCCATTTACATTTCAGTTTCAAACAAGTTAACAAAAATACAAGAACAAATATACATTAGTAGACTTCATAGATTTGAAAATAATCAAACACCCTAAATATTTAAATAACCTTTCAATCACATTTTAAGGTAGAAAAACAAGCAGTATAGTTTATAAAAATAGTGCCAGCTTCCAAATAAATCTGCATAGCAAGTTAAACAAAGAGAAATTATTAACTAAACTTGCATAGTATAAAAACAAATGTTCGAGTGGGGTTTATGCCTACAGACCTGATAACACAAAGCAAAAATGTGTTATGCATATGGCTTGTAAAACAAGATACAAGCAAAGTAGAAATATCTATGACATATGTAGTATAAAATAATCAAAATGGGAGACATAAGTACAATACCATTTAATGCTTCATATCTCAATAGCATACCCAAGTCTATTCGAACTGGTTCCAAAATCATTTCAGCCTCCTATTCTAAAAGAAATCTATGGCAAATATGAAAATGCTTGTACCTGAAGCATTACTTGACCAGATACCACCTACCCTCTTACAAACTCCCCCATATTATTTCACATTCGTGTCTTGTTTTAACATTTCAAACCAGAGAGAAAAATATGTAGTAAACATTTCTTTTGCAAACTTAAATCACATTTCCAAACAACAAAGGCAAGATGATAGGAAGATCAAACAAAGCCTTCCCAGTTTTTAAAGTTCAAACTGTTTCAAGGCAGTGCTCTGTTCTTCTTCTTCTATGCAAGCTTTTGGTGAGTAACTATTTTTTTTAAAGATTACAATCTAAGTTAAACATGGCTGAATGTGTTCTCTGTGATAATACAAGTATAAAATGCTGTGAATATATAGTTGTAAATATATACACATTGTTCACTGTTGTAAGGCTGAGGATCCCTGTTCTAGTTTCAGGCTTAAACTTGGTTCAAACTTATTTTGATCTTGATTCAAACCTTGTTAAGATTTAAGCCTTGAACAAATGTGTTATTTATACCATCAGTTTTAGTTTAAAATTTTGTTTAAGTAAACAAACTTGTGATATCACTGGAAATGCTTAAAAACTACAGAACCATCTTCATATGTGAAATTTTCGAGTTTCTTATTTCACAATTTCATGAATATAAATCGAATACGCATACTTTAATGTGAATTTTAAAACAAAGATTCAAATTTTTAGTGATAAGAATGGAGAGCAGTTTGTGTTTATCTGATTTTGACATTCCGAGTTACTGGAGACGGCCTAGTTGATCAGAGGGATCGGGGTTTTGGCAGGTGATGAAGGGATGAACGATGATGTTGGGAAAAATATTGGGAGGTGGTGTAGTTGGTCGTGGTGATGGCGGTGAGTTCGAGAAGTTCGTAAACCTAGTTTTTGTAGGGACACGAATTTCGTTTCGTTTTTCGTCGAAGTGTTGATCGAGTGCTCTGTGGTTCTGGGAAATCGTAAGGGGACCAATGGTGAGTAGATGGTCGGAGTTTGGGGTTTTCTAGTTGTCGGGGTTACGAGAACGGCGGCATTCCAGGTTTGAAGGGTTGCTGCTACTTTTATTCCAGGCTGACATAGGTTGCTCGATTTTGATTCGAGTGAAGGTGGTAGATTTTGGGGTTTGCGACGTGATCGTGGATCGTTCGCTGATTGGTGGCGACGCTGGTGGGTGACCGGGAGCGACTGGAGGCACGGTGCACGTGCACGTGCATTCTGGTGTCTGGGTGTAATGTTGTCTGGAAGAGGCAGTGGAAGTTCGCGTGATACTCGAGTATTCCGAGAGATGAACTCGAAGCAGGGATGAGAAACTCGACGTAGTATTTTTTGCTTTAGATCGAACTGTCGAGTGGTTGGTGTGGTAACTTGTCTCGGGGGAAGACTAGGGTAAACGCAAGAAAAACCCGAAGTAAATGAAAAAAGGACTCGGAGCAGTCTGTTTGATTTCGAGACAGAGAGTAATTCCAGTTTTTAAAGGAATTTGATTTCCAGGTTTAAATTTAGTTCAAAAATTTAACAGGATTTAAATAGTAGTTAAAAATCAAGTAGTGGATGGTTTCAAATTTTCTTTGAATCCAAAATCTGAAATTTAAAGTAACTTTTAGTTTGAATGTTTAAAGTAAATATAGTTTAAATAAACAGTTTTATAAAAAGTAAATTTGTTTAAACAAATGTTAACGGAATTTGAGAAATTCTTCTTGAATAAAAGAAAGGAATTTGCAAGTTTAAAAATATATTTTTAAAGAATTGATTTTCATAATAATTTAGATTTAAAAGCTCTTTCCTTTATATAAATTTTATTTCAAGTAATAAAGGTTATGTATGTTTATTTAAAAGAATTTTAAATGAATTTACATTAGGTAAATGTTTAAATCATTAATCATTTAAATCTTAAATTCAAAGTGAAATTTGAAATTTAAAATAGGGAAATGTAATGTTTTAATACATTATCAATGTTTAAGAAGGCATTAATTAAGTAATTAATTACCTCAGAAATAATTAGAATTATTGAAGTAATTAATAAGATAATTAGTGAACGTCTTATTTATATTAAGTTGTAATTAAAAAGAAATTTTAAAGGGAGAAATCAAGTAATTGTTTAGTTAATAAATAAATTTACTAAGGATTTTAAATTGATTTATAGATGTGATAAATATTGATAATAATTAGATGAATTTATTTGAATAATTCATTGAAACTGTTAAATGAATATTTAACAAAAGTAATTGAAGGGTTATTATCTATTGGAACTAAATTGGATGATATGATCAAATGAATGAATCTATTTAACTTAATCAAATTTATAAATCATTTAATAATCCGATGAGTGGAATTACTCGGTGTAATTAATGGAGCAGAGTTACTTAGAGAAGTAATTAGAGGATAATCACTGGATGTGATTAATACAAGTTGATATGTAGATAAAGTAATATGGGAAATTACTTTTGAAATTAATCAAGGGATTAATAAATGAAGATAATTAATTATGGGATAATTAATTTATTTAATAAGTAATTAAAAGTAGTTAATTACTGATGTTATTAATACATGATGGTTAATAATTGTTCAATTTAAAGATTAAATTACTTAAAGTAATAAAGTAGTTTAATTTACAATAAATTAGAGGTCATTAATTTATATAGTTAATGATATAATTATGAATTGTTAAAATAAGTAATAATTAATAATGGGGTGATTAATTTATGTAATTAATTAAGAATAAATGAAGTTAATTATATTTAATTTATAAATTAAATATTAATTACTATAAATGATTTACATTAATTAATCTGTGGAATTAAATTAAGACTAATTACTTATTGTAATTAGAAAATGGTTGTATAAGCAGGATTTATAGATAAGTAATTAATTTAATTCACTTTAAATTAATTAGGGACAGAAGTAATTAATTTAATTCATTTTAAATTAATTATAGTTGTGAATAATAAATCATTGCTTATGAATGATATTGATATCCCATTGATTGATTGTGATCTCAGATATGAGACGAGTGATATCTGTTGTGATTTGGATGTTTGTTTGAGATGTTATGGATTATCTGTTTATGATGATGTTGTGATATCCATTGTTAAATTGTGATTTATCTATCTGTGTATATAGATAATTGAATTGAATTGTTTTTAACTTTAAAACAACTTGGCCTTAAAAGACACGGTTTGGATTTCGATGAGACCGGGATCGGGTTTCCGTATACCGGGATTCCAGGTCTGGAGACCCGAAAACCACATCGATCCAAAATAATGTTAGGTCGTGAATTTCAAATGGAGCAAGTGAAGACTCGAGGTATAAGAACTATTCGTCAGTATAACTCTGTGGGTGATTCCGTAATGAGTTTGACGGAGATAGTACTTATAGATTCGAGATGGTGATTCAGAATGCAAGGGTTATTGTCGTTAACTCTGAGGGTGATTCCAATATGAGTGTAACGAGATAATGCCTTCGGTTTCGTTCGAACCCGGAACGAACTTGTATGGATTGAATGCTTTCAGCACATCGTCAGGTGGACGATGAGCATTCTAAGTGATGAGTTCTGATAAAGGTAATCGTGACCTCAAGCCTCATCAACCGGGAATGGCTAAAACAGGGGAGGTGCAGCAAGGCTTCGTGGGTAGCCCCCACTTGAGAGCGAGATTTTCCCCTGTCTAGATGTCCCTTTTTATTTCGTTGTGTGGGCAGTTGTTGACGTCCTACTGCCGGGGTTGTCTCGTTTGGAACTGTTCAGTAAGGAACGGGTCCGGCTTTGTGTTGCAGGGGAGCGGGCGTACTCCTCGGTACGGTGACCTAGGCCACGTACTGTGACGGGCGGTACCCCAGTAGCCCAGCCATTGATGGAAACCCATTTTCCCTACGAGATCTTACGGTTTTGATTGTATTACCCACGTTGTGGCTAGTATGCTGGAATTTAATCATGTAACAATTTCAGCTATTTTCTATTTACTTGAAAACTCTAGACACTATTATAATATCATTGGATTTCCTATCAAATGTTTTGGTTAGAGTAAGGTAAAAACTTTTCCATGTTTATGTGTGGGAAGTCTTACGTGATACCTTTTGTTTCAAATGATTTTCAAAGTTAAACAACTTTACCCTGTTACTCATACCAGACCCATGTCTGACCCGAAGTTTATTTCTGTTTTTCATAAACTCTCGGGTACCCAAATTTTTACGGGTAGCCAAGGGATTCAGGTTAGCTTTGACGAATACTGGAGGAACAATGGAGCAGGAGGCTTCAGCGTGTAGATATATATAGTGGTTCCGCTGTGTTAGAGTTTATTGTATATTCCGCTGTGTTGTATCTCTGTGATGTGTGAGTTGTATTAACTAGACAGGTGTTTATAACTGTCTATTTTGTGATGTATTGTCTGTGTAGCTCTGATGTATATGATACTATGTAATATTTATGTGATATATTATATTTTATTCGTTCCGTTGTTGAGATTCTGTTGTTGTTCTTCTTCTTCTCTATCTTTTCTACTTTCTCACCTCTTTCTTTTCTTCAAAACGATACGATTTCCTGGGCATAGGAAGTCGGGTCGTGACATCAGATTTTGATGGAGTATCTGAGTTTTAATTTTTTTTTTTTTGGATCTATGGAACCATATTCTGAGATGTGTTGTCCAACTTGTGCTCGTGTTCATCAGCATTTCTTCTGCTCCAGATCAGAGTTGTGCAGCGAAAGCAGTTTGGTGAGTGCTCCTGTTTGTCCTTTATGGATTGAAGGAGTAAGTTTAATCTTCTGTTGTCTGAGGAGTAGAGTTTGTTCTTGATTGTTGGTTGATCTTGAGGAGATCATTGTGTTGGTTTGTTTTTGATCCAGTTTTTTTCTAGAGGCATCATCGAAGGTTGAGCTGATCAGGAAAGTTATAGGCATCCCAGGATCGTAAGAAGAATTTTGTGGATAAGAGACGAAAGAATTTGGATTGCGAAGACGGAGATTTGATTTTGGATAAGTTTTCTCCGATCGAAGGAACTATAAGATTTGGTAAGACTCGGAAGTCAGTTCCAAAATATTTTGGATCTTTTCCGTGTTCTGATTTGGATAAGAGCTTGGTCTACATGGTTGAATGGCCAGTTAGGATAACTGAGATTCAATGTATTTCACTATCTCTGAGGAGTACGTGTTTGATCTATCTCTGGTTTTGGAACCAGCAGTTCAAAGAGATTTGGTAGTTGAGTCAGACTCGTTTGTAGTCTTATATCCTGTTTAGTTTTGTAGATCTAGATGAGTAGAAGCTCTGTAGCTTCGTAGTTTAGATTGTTTGTAGAGCAAGTATCCCGGTATATATATATACTTGGGGAAACTCGAGGAAATTCTATCCAGAATTTTGTCTGGATAGTTAGAATTGTTTGTTTGGATGATTGTTTGCTATGGTTGAAAATATATGATTGTGTTTTAAAATTTAATCTTTAATGAGATTATTAAATTACCTTTGTTTTAAATTTCGGGGACGAAATTATTTTAAGGGGGAAGGAATGTGATATCCCGGAAATTTTGGGCAATATCAATTTGATAATCTGTTTAAAAATCAAATTGATTTAATAATCTTTGTTAATAAAGATTTAAATTGGTTTAATAAACTTCTTTTAATAAATATATGATTGGTAAATATTTATCTTTTAAAAGCTAATTAAATTGTTTTCTATTTATAATGAATATATATAATTGTATATATTAAATAGGAAAGCTTTGGATTGAATTTAACAAATAAAAACATAATTTTCAAATTCTAATATATATTGGTAATTTAGGAATTTTGATTAAATTTAATATAAAGCTTTTCAAAGTTATTTAATAAATAAATTATATGGTTTTTAAAATACTCAAGATAAATGTTAATTGTTTAAATTTATTTTAGCTTTAGTTTAAAATACAAATTAATTAACAAAAAGGTTTGTGTTATTTTATTTTTGAATATAGCTTGATAAATATAATTTGAATAATATATATATATAAGTTTAAAATACAATTTTACAAATGAAACATTAATTCATTTGGTAAGATAAGTAAAATAAGTAATTTATATTAAGGGATAATTTCTTTTATAAATTATTTAAGATTTGATAAATTGTTATTTCTAATTGAATTTGTGTAGTTATATGTGTATATATATAACTTGATTTTTTTTTAGATTTTCAATTTTTATTTGAATATGAGTTTGGATTTATAATGTAAATTCAAAAGATAAGATTTAATAAAGGTTTTAATTTGTTTTCTTTTAAAAAGTAATTAAACTAAAATGGTTTAAAATAAGCTTTCTTTTTAAATATCTTTTGAACTAAATATAGTTTGTTTTACTCTATTTCTTTATAAAGAATTATTATCTATATAAATTTGAATAAGTATATAGTTATTAGGAATTTATTAATAAAAGCTTTATTCACTTTTATAAATTATTTTGCATGTAAAGTTACAAATGTAAGCTAATAATCAATCTAAGCATATGTGTTAATTAATGAACAAAGGTATATGACAAGTGTTCATCTTTAAAACAAGTGGCATTTTTTAGATTTAATTTTCTTTTATTTTTATTAAATGATTTTCAGCCTAAATACATATACTTCTCTTTATCTATTTCTTTTTCAAATTCAAAGGCTAAGAAACTAAAACCCTGTACAAATTTCTCAACAAAATCAGTAATTAATCCTCCCACAATCTGAAATCAATTTCCTCAAACCAGATCAAAGCCTATTCATTCATTTTCTAAAAGCAAGTCAATAAGTTTGCAAACCAGAATCTATACATTTTCAAAATAAAAATCAAGGCCTGCATTCTTCTTCAACCTGAGACAATCAAAGCAAGTTCAAAACAAAAACCTGGCATTTCTTCAACCAGAGATCATGTTCAAATCAAACCTTGAACATCTGCATTTTTCAAAATTAAAGCAAGAACCAAAATCCTGAACTTCATTTCAAATCTGAGATTTTCAAATGGCCCGCAAGCATTTTCTTCAACTTTAAATCAAAACAGTCTCATTTCTTCATCATGTCTCAGTAACAAGAATTCAAGTTTTCAAAGCAAAACTCAAGCATTCAAGTTTAAAGTTTCAACAGAAATGGCAATACAAGTTCCCAGTTTTAAACAATTCCAGATTTAAAAGCTGTTCTCTGTTTTAACAGGTGAGTAAATTTTATTTTTTTTAAAAACAGTTTAATCTGGTTTTAACTAAAATGCATGTGATGATATTGGTTGGTATTGAGGTTCTTCAACTCGAATTTATCTGGATTTGTATATATATGTATGTGAGTATGTCTGTTTATACATATATCCTGTTCTCTACTTTTAGAAAGGGTGAGTAAACCTTAATTTTAAAACAGTTAAAAATCTGTGAGCATATCTAGATGTTTGTGATGGATTGTATTAGGAATATGGATGCTTATATATATGAATGCATGTATGTATATATATAGGATGTGTTGTGTGTATAGCTGGATGCATGCCTGTAAAAGGATGTTCATTTTTCTGTTTTGATTAACAGGCTAGAAACAAGTTCAAAAACAAATACCTTTCTTCTCAATCCTTATCTGGCTATGAACATAAAATAGGAAATGATTTTACAATGCAAAATTTTTATATAAAAAAATAGTTTTCGGAAAAATTATTAAGTCTTTAGTTTGAAAATTTGTTTTTTTTCAGTAGAAATCAATTTAACAAAAAAAAAAATCAAACATCTTAATTCCCTGATTTGAATTTATAATCTGATTTATTATTGCCAATAATGAATTTAGAGATAAAAATCTTGATTTTTAGATAAGAGATTGTGGAGATAATCTGAGATGAGCGATTTTGGGATATAGACAATTGCTGACGATCTGTGTCGTGATGGAGCTTAGGGTTGATGTCGAGGGTGGCTGAAGGGTTGTCGATCACTGGAAAATTGATCGGAGATTTTGTAGTGTGTTGTAGAGGCCAGGGAAAGAGGATCTAGGGTTCGAAGACCTGCTTGAACGATGGTATAAATGGAGTTCGTGTGATGTCGTTGGACCATCGGAGATGATCGCGAATGATGGGATAGTTGCAGGGATCAATGACGATGCTGTGGTCGGAATGACGTGGGTTCCAGTCATCTCAATCGTCAGCGGCGAGTGGATTTCTTCGATGTTGTTTTGTTCAAATTTTCGATCGTGAAGCTCGATTGTGTTTTGATGGAGGAATTGATGATTTGGGTGGTCGGAGAAATTGGTGAGATGGTCGTCGACTGGGGAAGGGTCGCGACGTTGATTGGTGATGGCCGGAGTGATCGTGCACGTGCACGTGTGCACGTATGGGTCTGGTGATAATAGATTGGGGAAGAAGAAGTATGCTCGGGAGTGGTCTCGGGGAAACGTGAGTGCGACTAGAAGTAAGTGGTGATCGCGAGGGACCCGGGGCAGACTCGTGTGATTTTGGGGTTTGCTCAGTTTTAATTGTAGTGTTAACCTGGTTTTAATTGAGAAGAAATTTTAGTTGCCAGGTTTTAATTTTTAGGAGAAAATCTAAGTTCTCGTTTTAAAAAGTAAAGGTAAGTTAAATTAATCAAGGTTTCAAAAAGAACGTTTAGCCAAATTTAAAAGTATATTTAAATAATATGTTTTCAAGATTTAAAATGTTTTAAATTGTTTGTTTAAAAGTAATTATATATTGGATTATTATATAATTAATTTCTAAATATTTTAAAAATGAAATTTGATGATGAAATTAGGAAGTGTATTTAACTTTAATCAATCAATGAGTTTTCAAATGTTTTATAAATTTATTTCAAGCTTTTAAATTAAATAAGATTTAAATGATGAAATTAAGTAAATTAATTAAAGGATATTTAATTAGAGTGTTTAATTAAGGTAAATAGTTTATCTAAATTAATTAAGGTACTATTAAGTAATTAAAGTATAATTACTTAATTAATTGAAGATAGGTAATTAATTAATCTAAGATAATTACTTTGGTTTAATTAAGTATAATTATTTTGGAAAATTAATTGAGTATAATTATTGAATATTTAGTTAATGAAAGAAATTAGAGGTTAATTAATTAAAAAGGATAATTACTTTTTGGAAGTAATTAATGAAAGGTAATTAAGGGTTAATTACTTAGATAATTAATAAAGGTTAATTAATGTGATTAATAAAGGTTAATTAATGTGATAAATTAATGGATTGAAATTACTTAGTAAAGTAATTAATAGTAATTACTGGATGTAATTAATGGAAAATGATTTAAGAATGGAAGTAATTTGAGTTTAATTACTTTGTAATAATTAATCAAGAGATTAATTAAAGATAATTAATTAAGGAGTAATTAATTTATGTAATGAAGTAATTAAGGGGAGTTAATTACTAGATGAGATTAATCAAAAGAGGATTAATAAATGTGGTTTAAATTAAAGACTAATTACTTAATTTAATTAATTTAAATAGGATAATTAATTAAAAATAATTAAGGGTCATTAGTAATAATTAATGATGTAATTAAGAGTTGATTAAAACTAATTAATCAATAATAAGTAATTAAAAAGCAATTAATTAATTAATTAAAGATTAATGTAATTAATTATAGTTAATTAATTAATGAAGTAATTAAAGGTTAATTACTGTATTGGTTTAAGATAATTAATTTATGAAATTAATTAAGAATTAATTACTTAAAGTAATTAAAGATAATTAATCAGGATTGATTAATTAAGATTTGATATTTAGAGTATGATTAATTAATTGGTTTAATTATTGATTAAGTAAGAAGGATTTATAGAATGAAGTAATTAATTTAATTTACTTTAAATTAATTAGAGATGTTATAAATCATTACTTAGGAATGGATGAAAGATATTGAATTCTTTGCATTGTTTGATATCTCTAATGAGATATATGCTAATCTGTGATATAGATGTTGGTTGAATTGAAATGATAATATGAATTATCTATTTGTGATAATAGTATAGATTATCTATTGTGAATTATCTATCTTTGTGTACCTAGATAATTAAATTGAATTGTTTTAACTTTAAAACAACTTGGCCTTAAAAGATACGTTTTGGATTTCGATGAGACCGGGATCGGGTTTCCGTATACCGGGATTCCAGGTCTGGAGACCCGAATACCACATCGATCCAAATTTACGATAGGTCGTGAATCTCAAGTGAAGATGAAGATTCAGAGTGCAAGGGTTATTGTCGTTAACTCTGAGGGTGATTCCAAAACGAGTGTAACGAGATAATGCCTTCGGTTTCGTTCGAACCCGGAACGAACTTATATGGATTGAATGCTTTCAGCACATCGTCAGGTGGACGATGAGCATTCTAAGATAGATGTGTTCTATTTAAAGGTAATCGTGACCTCAAGCCTCACAAACCGGGAATGGCTAAAACAGGGGAGGTGCAGCAAGGTTAGTGGGTAGCACCCAAGTAGGACAAGGTTACCTCTGTCTAGATGTCCCTTTCTATTTTCGACTTAGTGGTGCGGTTGCTGATCCCAACCGTGAGGTATCTTGTGCGGGAATTATCCAGTAAGGGATGTTCCGACCTTGTGTTGCAGGGGATTGGGAGGGATCCTCGGTACGGTGATCTAGGCCACGTACTGTGACGGGCGGTACCCCGGTAGCCCTGCCATTGATGGAATCCAAACTCCAATAAGTGCCGTACGTTTTAGTTGTGCCCAACTATGTTGGAACGTGAGATGTAAGCATTCCAGCTATTTCATATTTATTTGAAAACCCTAGACCTATTATAATACAATCGAATTTCCTATCAAATGTTTTGGTTAGCGTAAGGTAAAAACTTACCCATATTTATTGGTGGGGAGTCTTACGTGATACCTTTTCTTTCAAAAGGTTTTGAAGTTAAACAAGTTTAACCTGTTACTCACACCAGACCCATGTCTGACCCAAGTTGTTTATTTCTGTTTTATAAACTCTTGGGTACTCAAATTTTTACGAGTAGCCAAGGGATTCAGGTTTAGCTTTGACGAGTAATCTGGAGGAGCAATGGAGCAGGAGGCTTCGGCGTTGTAGATATAGATAGTAGTTTTCCGCTGTGTTGATCTTTGTATTGATCTGTATTGTGTTGAGATGTAATAACTAGACAGATGTTTATAACTGTCTAGTATGTGATGTGTAATCTGTGTAACTCTGATAGATGATGTATATGATACTATGTAATATTTATGTGATATATTATATTTCGTTTCGTTTCCGCTGTGAGTATCTGTTGTTGTTTTCTTTTCTCTTCTTCTCTTTTCTATTTCTCACCCCTTTCTTTCTTTCTGTCGATGCGACTTTCTATGGAGAGAAAGCCGGGTCGTCACATTAAAAGTGAGGTAATATTATACACATATTTATTTATTGTTTGTTGTTTATGTTTTCTAGTCATAATACAACTTGCATGATAATTAAATGTCGTATTAATAAATTTGGCTAAAGTGGGAAAGTGGAATTAATCAATGTCGTCATCTTTTATCTCCTTCCCTATTTGATCCTTATGTGATTGCATCTACATTTATTCTTGTTTATTCCTATATATTGTCACCAATTAATCGTACCTGATATATGTTTAGAAATTCTAACACACAGTTAAAGTATGAATATATTTATGATGTATTCAAACTTTTCTGTATCTAGCACTTAATTAATTTAGAATCAAACTAATAAACGTAACATTTATTTTTTTCCCTCCATATTCATTCCCCAATTATAAATAGCCTACATCTTATTTCTTCATTTACATCTTGTTTCTCTTAACACCTCATATTCAAAGGCTCTTATTCTTGCAAATCCAAAAGCATTCTTTTATAAAAATGTTTTTTTTTTCATTTCCGTACACTTCCTGTCCTCATCTTAGTTGTTCTTCAAAATTTTCCTGAAGCCTTATCTTGAGAGAACACAACATGAAATTGATTAGTTGAATTTGGAGATTTTTTTTTTTAGTTTTGCGCTTCTGTTTGGATTTTTGGGGCTAAAATCAAAGGTGAGTGTTTTAACCCACTCACAACTTCTAAGATTTCTTATGTTTGTTAAATTAAATTTTGATGTGATTTAAAATTTATCTATGATTGTTTGGGCATATATTTAATCATCATCTCAGTTAGATAGCATTTAGTTAAATTTAATTGTTATTTAATTTTATTATTGCATATAATTTGAGAGTTAAATTTATTTATTATTGCATATAAACTGCTAGTTAAACAGCTATTGATTTTTATTGAATATAAACTATTTGTTGATTCCTGTTATATTTTATATGCTTTATATTGATGTTTTGTTTAAATTGGATGATGATTGTAATAAATGGTTGTTTATTGATATTTGGATGAATGGATGCTATATTTTATATTGTATAAACTGCAAGTTATTATGCATTTTCATTCCATTCGGGATTGCGGTTTGAAATGATATATAACCGTAAACTTTTATTTTTAAAATTACGGATTGAAATGATAAATATCTATATCACTTGACCATAGGATAGAAAATTATATACAGGCACCGTGGTCTATATATATAATATTTTAAAGTGATTTTCTATGGGTTTTGGAAAATAAGGGTTTATATATATACTAATTTTGATATTATATAAATATTATTTTATATATGGTTAAATTCTAAAATTTAAGCTATGTATAACTTGATGATGTTTTAAGTTTGATTTACGAATATTTCAAGTTTGAGCTTTATTTAAGTGATCTTGAATTTATTAAATAAATATTTCTAAACTAAATAATTGTAAATTGAATTAAGGTATATATAAGATTATCAGATTTGGTTGGGAATTTCGGAATATTTAAAGTCTTGAAATATATCAAAATTGAAATGTTTTATTGAAATTAAGGTATTATTGTTTTCAAAGTATTGGTTTTCGAAATTGTTATAACTTTGAAAGTAATATGGTTTGAAAAATGAATTTATTTGAAATGGAATTTATTTAAGAATTATTTGTGAATATATTGATCGGAAACCTACTAAAATTGAAGTTTAGAATATGACTTCAAAAATGGGGTTTGGGTCTAAGATGATTTAAAGAATATTTCAAGTTATCTAAGTTTAAGAAAGATTAGTGATTGGAAATTTGGTTTTATTTAAATAAGATATTATTGAATTGTTTTGGAAATGGAAATGATATATTATTGAATTGGGTTTTGAAATGGAAATAATACATTGATAATTTGGGTTTGAAATAGTAATTATATTTTGGTTTAAAGTATATACTATTTTGAAGTAAAGGATATGTTTTGAAAAAAAAATATTTTTGGTTTTAAGTATATACTATTTGAAATAAAGAATATGTTTTGAAATGGCAATGATTGTGTTTTAAAAGTATATATATTTTTAAATGACCACGGTGTTATAATAACGTTTGGCTGTTAAAGAGACCGGGATCGGTTATGGACATACTCTCTGTCGATACCGAAAACCACTTTGACAACTGTGTACGCGGTGGAGTTTCCAAAATGAAGTAGGATGGTGGCGACGATCCTAAGGTATATACGTGGACCCAACTCCCGTGAGTTGGCATAAGGTGGCTAAAACAGGAGCGATCGACGGGCCAAGGAGGTAGCACCTCTGATCGGACACACTTCTTCGATACCATTCTATTACTTGTGATTGATTTGGTGGCCACCCTTGATTTGGGAGTGTTGTTCGAGGTGGGCGGTAGTGGCTGCTATGTGTCACCACCAGTCCGGATGCGTAATTGGTATATCTACCCTGGCATTGCCTTGTGTGCCGTGTCACCTACCATATCGAACCCACTACGATTTTGGTTTAAAGATCCGACCGCGTTAAGGTTCACCATCCCCTTAACGCTATTTTCTATATGATTATACTTTACTGATTAGAAACTACTGTATATAGCGAATATTACTACATAGTAGATAGTTTAACGGATCCTTAGGAGATGTGAATCCCGAACATTTCTTAAGTTACTGCACTCACGTTAGACACTGGATAGGAGATGTCAAACCCCGTAAACATCTCTGACACCGTTTACACTCATATTTATTTCATTGATTTAACTTACATAAGATCTTTTAGTTCTGACTCGAGTGTTTTGTCTTTTCAATTCGCTCGGGTCAGCCTGAGCATTTCAGGATTTGAAGGCTCTATTTCTGGAGGACGAAGACGAAGATTTTATTATTACTATTTGTTATATATTCTACTACACCATTGTATTCCGCTGCATAATTATCATTCTCTGGTATGTGTAACTCTGATATGTATTGTATAAGTATAATCAAATGTTTTGTAAAACAGCTTCATGAATTGTTATTTGATTATTATATTTTATCGTTCCGCTGCAAGATTCTATTTTGTTCTTTTATTTCTCCACTTTTTCTTATTTACCCCATAACAATCCACCCTTCTGTATGGTTTAAGTTGGCACGTGTGTCTGCTTAAGCATACAAAAAGGTGGGGTGTTACAAAATGTGTGTTGCAGTGTAATGGATCTAAAGGCCGATTTAACACTAGAGGGGGTGAATAGTGTTCCATAACTTTTATGAATTGTTTAACTTTGTTTCAAGTTCTAAATAAAATTAAAGGTTACTAACACCATTCTATACTAATTAAGTAGTCATAGATGCGATCACATATAAATATAAAAGCAATACCAATAAGTAGAGTAAGAGAGATGACATCAAGAATTTTATACTGGTTCGGATTAATAGATCCTACATCCAGTCCCGTACAATACCGTACAACTTTCTTTTCAATCAAATGCTTTAAACAGGTAGCAAGCAAACCAGAATACTGTCTCGATTTTAAGGCTATGAGATACACCCTCCTGTCTCAAGAGTCCGGGAAAAACTTTCTTGATTTACCAGGCAACCAAATCACCCATCAAATTTAGATGGGATATTAAGCACAACCACTTGATTTGAATGGACAACAAGCACATCTAAACAAATAAAAGTAGAGTTGTTGATTTCCAAATACAAACAGTTGTACTTGGGATATAAGATATCCTATAGCCCTTCTGATAGTAGTTTGATCTTTGATTTTGTAGAGAGAATGCTTCCAAAATAGTAAATAATTTATAGAAATGAATGTAGTAAAGTAGAGATCAAATTTGAATGAATTCTATGAGTATAAAAAGTGGATTTTGTGAAATATATAGTGAGAATTTGGAATAAGAAGAAAGTAGAGAAAGTAGTTAATAAAATTCATTTTACGGACCCCTTTATATAGTGTATGAAGGGATGTGTCTATTCGTGAAGTGATGCCGTTAAAAACCACAACTATTCAAAATCCAAAAGGCACCTCTTCAACTGTTTGTATGTCGACATACGGAAGGGGCTTATGTCGATATATCTAGGTTTATTTTGAAAAACAATAATTCTTTCAAATTGTTTTTGAACTTTTATATTTTTATAAAATAATTTAAACATAGTTTTTAAATACTTTGAACACATAAAACCTTTTATTAAATATTTGTAAAAATATATTTTGAATTTAAATAATTTATTTTGAATATCAGAATTTTGTGATAAAGATCAGAACCTACTACTAAGGACTTTAACAATTTATTCTAATGACTCATAACTATACACTACGGTCTTAAGCTCTTCAAATCTTTATCTTTAAACTCATGAGTCTTGATTATCTTTGACTCTTGAAATTTAGTTTTTATACTGATCAGTCTTCAAGTTTAATCATTTTATAGTCATATAATATTTTGCAATATATACTATACAACCTGGCAAACCATTCTATATTTATTTGGTTGTTGTCATCAAAATCAATATTTGAGGTATTAACAATTAGTGTCGTGCTCTTCAATAATGCATATCGCCTTTCACACCCCGATGACGCTAATATGTCATGCACGTGGAATCCAGAGCACCTCCGAGCATATTATGGATAAAGTTGTATAAGCCACAGTTATGAGGCAATGAAACATTGTCGTGATCATAAGGCAGTAGAACACATATTAACTCTTTTGGTGTATGGGATGTAAAACGGAGAGTCTTTGAGCATTCTCAATCTGAGTAACAACAAGGCTAACAACCTAGAATCAACCCATCTGTGCCCCTACCATTGTCGGTGGACATTACAATCGCAACTATCTAGAGAGGCTGGGCCAGAAAAGCCAACCTTTACAACTGGGTAACGCCCAAGACTGCTCTATGAGGATTCACCAACCATTTGATCTTTCTTCCTTGCCGAAGCCATCAACCAACCGATGACGAGACCACCAGCGTAGTGGTCCTGATTCATCCACCATGATGCTGCACGTCCCTCTAGTAGGACGAGGCATTGATGCCATAGCGACGTAGCTACACACGTTGTAACTCCAAACCTGGCATCAGTACTACTGCTTCATGAGGATGTGCAAGCCACCCAATGCTACCAAGGACTTTAACAATTTATTCTAATGACTCATAACTATACACTATGGTCTTGAGCTCTTTAAATATTTATCTTTAAACTCATGAGTCTTGATTATCTCTGGCTCTTGAACTTTAGTCTTTATACTGATTAGTCTTCAAGTCTAACCATTTTGTACTCGTATAATATTTTGCAATATATACCATACAGCTTGGCAAACCATTGGTATTTATATTTATTTGGTTGTTGTCATCAAAATCAAAATTTGAGATATTAACAATTAGTGTCACGCTCATCACCAATGCCTACCGCCTCTCACACCCCCGATGACACCAATGTGTCCCACAAATGGAATCCTAAGCACCTTCGAGCATATTATGTATGAAGTTGTATAAGCCGCAGTTATGAGGCTATGAAATATTGTTATGATTATAAGGTAGTAGAACACGTATTAACTCTTTTGGTGTATGAGATGTAAAATGGAGTGTCTTTAAGCATTCTCAATCCGAGTAACAACAAGGCTAACAACCTAGAATCAACCCATTTGTGCCCCTACCTTTACAACTGGGAATACCCAAGACTGCTTTATGAGGATACATCAACCATTCAATCTTCCTTCCTTTCCGAAGGCATCAACGAAGCGATGACGAGACCACCAGCGCAATGGTCCCAATTCATTCACCGTGATGTTGCGCGTCCTTCTAGTAGGACGAGGCATTGGTGCCATAGCGACGTAGTTGCACATGTTGTAACACCAAACCTGGCATCCATACTACTCCTTCATGAGGATGTGCAAGCCACCTAATGCTTCCTTTCTCACCAGAGGCTTCGACAAACCAAGGGCGAGACAACTCACATAGTGGTCTCAATTTGTTCGCCCGTGATGTTGCCCGTCCCTCTAGTAGGAAAGGGCACTAGTGCCATGGGGCCTAGTTAACCATGTTGTAACCCCAAACCTAGTATCTATAGTGCTACTCCATAAGGATGCATGAGCCACCCAATGTTTCTTTCCACACCGGAGGCATCGACGAACCGATAGCAAGACCGTCCATGTGGTGATCTTGATTTTTTCGCCTATGATGTTGCCCACCCCTCTAGTAGGATAGGGCACTGGTGCCATGACAACACAGTTACCCATGTTGTAACTCCAAACTTGAACATCCATAGTGCTGCTTCATGAGGATGTACGAGCCATCGAATGCTTCCTTCCTCACTGGAGGCATCAACGAACCGATGGTGAGACCACTTATGTAGTGTTCCCAATTCATTCGCCCATGGTGATGCCCGTCCCCCCAGTAGGATGGGGCACTGGTGCCATGGCGACATAGTACCCATGTTGCAGTTCCAGACCTGGCATCCGTAGTACTACTTTATGGGGAAGCGCAAGCCATCCAACATTTCCTTCCTCACCGGAGGTATCGACGAACCAAAGGCGAGACCACTTACGTAGTGGTTCTAACTGGTTCACCCATGATGCTGACCATCATCCTTAATGTTGGTAAACTTAAAAAACTAAATAAGTCTTATAAAATAAATCCAGGCCTATTGGCGATTCGCAAACGAAAAACAAGGGCAGCTTAATTGAAGCAGCGGATGATCGACTAAGGATGCCCTTACACCAACTCATACCTACAACACAAAACCACAAGCGGGTTGCCCTAGTAAAAGATAAGCTTATATGATTTGGATGCTATTTTTTTCCTCATATTTACTTATATATTATATTGTGCATAGAAAGCTAAATCTACGTGTTTACTTAATGTCAGGGACACCTAAACTGCCCGGTTTAGAAAAAGATAAAAGTAAGCACGGGGACAAACATATGTATGCACATATGCATGATACTAACAAAATGATCCGAGGTAGACGTAGAACATTCAAATAGAAACAAATCTATGAAGATAGATTTCATCATAAAAAGAGATGATTCCTAACATTCAACAGTTCCATGCATAATATAAATGGGCTACGACCCGATAAGTACATCAACAAAAACAAAAGGATCGACTCAAACACTCACAAGGGTGAGAGATGTTAGGTGATCTGACAGTCATCGTCATAAACCAACTCCTTGTCACCATTGGAGGATCGATAGTAGGTGGTTCGCTTAGCCCTCCTGTCAAGGATGCGATTTGCTAAGTGGTTAAAATCATTGGGGGAGCCATCTCGGATGCTACCATCTCTACCGCAACCTCACCGTGAATCTCATTATACTTCTTCAGGGTGAGGAAAGTGACTAACAGTTGAAGATGATAGTTGGCCAAAAAGATCGGCTTTAACATCTTGATCAACCTACCTTCCCATTGCTCTTCCAAGTCGATATTATCCCTCATTAGCTCTTCCCGGGTTATGCAGTTCACACGCTGCTACAACTTCTCCCTCATCTTGTCCGCCTTCAGAATGGCCTTCACTTGCCTAAGCTCATACCCTAGCTTCCTCCTTTCCTTGGCCCTCTCCCTGACATTGGTGTCGCTGGCTCTCTCAGCCACATGTCGAGTGCCCTCTGCCTCCAGGGCCCTTCTCTTACAATCCCCAGCTTTTCCCTCAGCGTTCAGGGCCTGCTTCTCCAAGTCTCTCTTTACCTTCTTTGCCCATTGGCATACGATCTTTTCCTCCTTTACCTTCTGACTTAGGTCCATTAGAACCATATGGATTTGAAGGGCTCTCAGTGCAGCTTGCATAATAAATAACTCAAGTGAGAACTAAAGCGATGGAAAGAAGGGAGAACTATTGAGCACAAGGATTCTTACCAAGTAGGCATCCACAGCTGGTGCTCAAAACGGCCTCTAAGGAGTAGGTCTCCTAGCCCGACCTGGACCGACGTCATTGGCCAGGGCCTTTGAGCCCAGCTTGACAAATGAATGCATCAGTATCTGCAAGCCATCGTCCTCATCGATTGTCCGTAGGATATTCGAACCCACCACCTCATACCAAGCGTCCCCGGTAGGGCCCTAACCACCTCCACCTTCTCAGAAAACCTATAAGTGAGGCCACTCCCAAAGCCCTCTGGCAAAGCAACTCGAGCCCTCTTTATCTACCTCCTCTCCTCTACTTTACCTCTTGACGACCCTTATCAACCAAGGCCTGCTCTTACAATATCAAGTTGTGAAAATGGAAGACACATCCCCTCCCTAAAGGCAGTTAGGAGCTAGTTGGCATCTACTGCAGGAAACTGACATCTGGCAGTTGCTGCCGAGGGATGATGCCGGAGCGGGGTTCCCCGACTAGGGTTCCCTCTATAGCCACGGAGTCAAGAGCGGAACTCAAGTTCAAATGGACTACTTGAAAGAAAAAAAGTTAGAAAAAAGCAAGAAGAAAAGTAAGGAACAAGTAGTGCAAAGCCTAAGCTATCGTCGTTAGATCGATCCACCCTCTGCTTCCTACTTAAAGGCAAGCAGGGAGACTTCCTGCTATTACCGCTAGATTGTGCCCCTTCAAGGTTTTGTGCGGTGGGGGCATGGTGTGGATTGCTTGTGTCGGAAACCCATGGGCAGAGAGGGTCTTGGAAGAGGAGCTCTCGCTTGTTAGCATATCCGGCTCCTACGCATTATCGTCCGTTCTCTCCGCCTTAGGCGTCTCTAGTGTGCTAGAATATTCAGAAGACCAATTAATAAAAGAATCATTATAGGGGGCCATGACATCCACCAAAGGGTCGGCTCGTAAGGTTCTTAATCACCATCATCACCGGCTTGGTGCTGCCCTGGGTCCGACACAGTGACCTCATCGTCATCAACGACGTCCTCCCCCGTCGCTACCAACGTCGGTTCCAAATGCCCCATCAGCCTTGCTAGCCACACAATGAGGGCCCTTTCTATGGTCGCTCCTAGGCCCATAGTTAGCCTCAGACCTAATAATCCAACCCAACAGAGGTTATTGTCATTCAAAATCATGGCCAGATTCCTAGCACTGTGCCTGATCGTCTTAATCTGACGAAAGTGGTCCTCGTAATATGAGTGCCTATGCTGATCCCAGTGGGGTTCGCTGTAGTGGAAAAAGGGAAATGGTTACAAAAAAATTATTCAAAAAATTCCTAAAAGAAGTTAAGGAAACATACCAACTATGCAATTTGAGGCGGAACAAAGCGCTAAGCACTAAGAATGTCTTTAGAGTCCAAATAGAGTCCAGGCAGAGCCCTATTATAGTTTACAACAGTAATAAAACTTATACGTATTAAAATTTATAGCTAATGAAATTTATGTTATAACTATAAATAAATATTTGTGTACTTAATAATCATGACTTCATAAAAGACAATAATAGTTGTGAATAGTTTATTTATTTTTAACTACAGTAGAATACTCGGGGTTATATTCCAAAAATATTTAAAATGGAATTTAAAAGTAAATAAAATAAGAAAGTAAAAGGAAGAACCATTAAGTTATATTTTGAAGAAGTGAAAAGTTAATGAGAAATTAATATTGAATATTTGTATTTTAAACCAGAAAATCAATTTAGTAAGCTTTGAGAAACATGAAAATGCACTTTTATTTTTAATTATGAAAAGACTATTTATTGAATGATCTTTTATATATTTTGATATGAAATAAATGAAGTGTAAATAAATTTTAAAATTATATTAGAAGATGAAGAACTTCAATAAATAAACAAAATAGTTGAGTCTTTTTGGTGTAATTTTATTTAATTTAGTCAAGGTAAAAAAATATATACCAAAAATGCCTATTTTTTAGCGTATTAAGAAAAACTCAGCGCTGAAACAGCGCCTCAGACATGGGAAGGAATAAAGAACCAAAGAAAATAAATTAAGCACTAGAATTTCCAATAGCACCTAAGCAGCGGTCGGTAATGCCACGACAATACCCTTGATAACATAGCATAGCGGGTGCATTGAATGCCTATGTAGTGAGGTTCAGGTTGATGGTCGTAGGGATAAAGAATAATTGGTCATTGCATGCAGGCACCTTGTTCGAAAGGCCAAAGAATTGAGGGGCTACCTTGATGCCCTAGAGATAGTAGTGTTTCCTGGGTCAGCTTTGGCATGTCGCCGGAACTTTAAAATTAACCTGATCAAGGTTGGATCAGGCTTTGGAATATTCAAATCATAGCAGACTATGAAGACCCCAGCCAAGAGCTTATAGCTGTTCAGAGCAAGCAGCCTCGACGCCATATGACGCGCATTCATAAACCTTACAAAATAAGGATAGAGAGGAAGGGCTGCCCCGGCTTTCATCTACGTGCCCGTCGGGTTGGTTGGCCCGGTCTCCGATCGGGGGTAAAGAGGAACAACATTTTCCCCTCCAAATTCGACTAAAGAACTGTTTAACGACAAATTTCCTATCGAATTAGAAAATTGCCAAAAAATTCTAATAAAATATAACCGCAAGCGCACGGTGTACAATTTTAGTACGTGGCGAGTACAGGTCGATCCGCATGGAATTGTATTGATTTAAAATTTTCTACTCAATCAAATTAAACAAAGATTTGAAGTTGTGTTAAGCTAAAAATTTCTAAAAACTAACAAAACTAAAAGTGGATAAAAATATGAGAGTTGTAACGAACGCGATTTTTCATCGCTCGAAAATCGACATTAATACGTCCACTGTATCAACTGCCTAGCAATCGAATGCCGGAAAACCGAATTGTTATGGAGAAAAAGAAGATGTGGAAGAAGACAGAAGAAAAAAAGAAAGAAGAAGCAACAGAAAAACACAGAACAATATTAGAATCTCACATATCGTAGCGGAACAACATATAATAGATAAATGAATAATCTTTAAATCAAAGAACTATATCATTTTATACATTACATCATCATCAGAGTTTACAACAACAATATACAACAATGGACAGTTATACAAACTTGTCCTCATATCGAATACAAAGTGGAATAAATAATATCAGATACAAATGATACGTCTCGCCATCTAGCTCGCCAATGAGCTCCACAACATCTCTTGAATTCAGAATCACCTGATAACCTGACTCTAGACTGCCCGTGTGGAAATTGGTGGGCACCCAGAGTTTAGGAAGGAAACAATAAACCCCAGGTCAGTCATGGTGACTGGTGTGAGAACTAAAACAGTTATTTATCTTTTAAACAACAACAACAACAACAACAAAGGAAGTAGAAAATATCCGTAATGCTTTTGGAAAATAAACTACCATAAGACCTCCCGCCACACACACAATGCAAACGCAGAATTGGAGGAGATTTCTTCTTATGATAGTCAAACATGCTTACTACGCAAATCATTGGATTGTTATTATTATTAGTGCATAGTGGAAAACCTTTCGAAAGTATAATATTAATCTTAGCCAACATACAACCATTATTGTATGCCTACTATAGCTACTATGTTCAATAGTAGGTTACCGCCACATTCCATAGCAGGTTATACAACTAAAACCGTACAAGGTTCGTATTGTTTCTTTGGATTTCCAACAAATGGTCAGGCTAAGGAACTGCCTACTGCCACATGGGATCGCCTTTGGATGGACGTCCCGAGAAACCAACCTGGCTCTCTGCTAACACAAGGCCGGGTTACCTCTACGTATAGGTAACTACTTCACGACTATGCCATTCCCCGGTCCTTTGGGACCTTTATCTGAGCGCTCGGTAACCAACATCACACATAATAAATATAGTGTGTCCACATAAGTAAGTATCTGGGCTCCATACCATGATACTACCCTTTTCCAGAAGGAAATGACATACCCTAAAGGGCGTGACCCTCATAACCTTGCCGCATCATTCCTGTTTCGACCATTTTCGGGGTGTGAGGTCTGACGAAGTCTCGTCCACAAAGCTACGCTTTTTCACAAAGCCACGCTTTGATCACAAATGATCACTAAATGATCATCACACAGCAACACTCAGCATGCCACACTACCAAATTGGGAGTATATCACTGATAAATTTCAACTACATAACCTCTGAGCTCGTACGTCTCAGAGAAGGGTGTTAAGCTAAGAGAATAAATTCTCCGCCACCAACAGAAATGTATTTGAAAGAAATCAGCTTTATATCTCAAAATGTAATGTCAAACATGTAACCATACAAGTCTGTTCCGGGTTCGAACAGAACCGAAGGCACTTCCGAAGAAGCCCTTGCAATCCGGGTATTCACAATCCCGATAAAACTTCCCATCACAAAGGAAATCTCTATACCGTAGCTAACGGTACAGAGACAATCGATAGGTCATCCTATCGTTTTCACAAATACCCGGTCTTCACCATCGGTCTTCAATACGATCCATATTGTCATATCACTAATTCGGAATGGGTTATATGACACAAAGGTCTTTTCCCGGCTAACCCGAATAGTGATGTAACGCCCCACTCTGAGACCCACTGTAACAAAGAGTATTACGGGAGTAATACTGTCTGTTAAAGCGGAGAATAGAATATAGTGGAAGCGACCATTTGTAATCAAGCTATAACTATCTACTGAATACGTCGAAAGGATGGTATCTATATATTTTTTTCAAGTGGTTCGACATATTCGGTAAATACTTATAACGAAATTACAAATGGCTAAAGATCTATCATGACAAAGAATAATAATAAATGATAAAACATCACAGAACAGAATCACATAACAGATATAAAATTCCAGAACAATAGATCGTCAATACAGATCCAAATATCATAAGTGGGTACAAAGCCACTGCTCACACATGTGAGTCAAAAATATGTACATATCAAAGTCTGAATAATAACATAAGCAGACACTAAGATAAGCTATCTCAAAAGCATAGCAGGTAAGTCCAAAGCGAAAGCACAGAGCAGCTAAGTCCAGAGACCTAACCTGAAACAACTCGGTCTGACCCGAGCGAAAAACACTCGGGTCAGGCTAGCTAAACAATCAGTAATAACTGAGATATATAATAATGCGGTACATAAATAAAACAGTACTTATCCAAAGAGAAGTATATTATGAACCACATGAATATAATGACGATCCCTAATCATCAATAACCAATAAAAATCTCCAAAGAGAAATCAACACCAAAGTGTAGAATAAATAAAATCGCCTCATATCATCGGCGTAGCCAAAGCTATAAAAAGATGCCCATAGGCAATAATCCCAAGAGTGACCAGAGTCTGTAATCAATGCCCAAGCAAAGATCGATGCTCCAAAGAGCAATGGGATATACTGAAAAGTCAATGAAATCCAACACTGAAAAGTAGTATCCAGAGACACTGTGAATCCACAAGGCAATCGCACTTACATCGTATGGTTCCATAGAACCAACACCGAATGGCGGTACTCGAATGGATATAAAAATCATCAAATAATACCAATATTGCACGTGCACCGACCAGAGTCGTTGTTGCCAAGTACTGTAGAGTTGTGATCGATCACTCGCACAGATGCGGAACGCGCGAGACGGCAAGATCCTTCCCAGAAGGATAAAGGCCCAGAGGCGCATGCTGAAAAATAAACTGCTCCATAGAGCAGGTGTCCAGAGACGGTTGCCCAGAGGCGTGGTGACCCAGAGGTCCAGTACTGGCCGCCCAAAGGCTAATGTGTCACCAACTTCTTGGAGAGGAACCCGTAAAGTGTTAACAATGAGTCCCATACCCCACGTTCGCACTAAACGGTTTACTAACCAATAGCAAGCTCACACTCCAAACAATAAAAAGTCCACCTCGTATCATCGGTAAACTAGACCCAAAGGTCAAAACGATCAATCGAAAAGGTCGGGGATTAACCGGAAAGGAAATACACACGGTTCCATAGGCCGGAGATTTCCTAACCGTTTAAGCACCTTTCCACTTCGCTCGACGTGCTAAAAAGTGAGTGTGAGATTTTTATTATAGAAAATAATGGTGCGAAACGGATATATAATTGATTTTGAAATCACTTTAAAACGGCTTTTGAAAACTCTCCTATTATGGAGTAATTAATTTAATATTTAAAAATAATATTATATAATAATTTCTAAAGCCATTTAGGAGTGAAAAATCTTTTGAAAATGCATAAAACCCGTGTACAAAATCTAGAGACAAATCTCAAAGAATTCAATAAAACCAGAAAATCACTGAAAATATTCTAAGTGTTGGAAAATAGTCCAAAAATGACGCGAACCCAAGTTCGGAAAATTATTCGGACCAGCAAACTGAATCCGAATGGCATGAAAATTGGTAGGCGTATAGTCCAACATCCCTGCTCCAAACTGCAAAAAGAATCGGAAAATTCTGACTTGAAACGAAGAAACGGCGTCGTCTCAAAGTCGGACAAAAATCATAAAACTTTACTGTGTCAAAACAGTGTAAAGGTCCCACTTCGACGACATGGTCGAAGGGTCACATGAACTCAGATCTTGATGAAAATTTGCAGGAGCGTAGTGAAGTACTCCTAATTCGATATGCAACAAGAATCGTTCGGTTTCGACTTGAAACGAAGAAACGACAATGTTTCAAAGTTGGTCCGACGATAACTGAAAATGATCACTATTGTAAAACAGTTTCTGGGTGCTACTTCGGCAATAGAAACGAAGTATCTAATGCACCCAGATCTAAACCAAAATTTGCATGGTTAAAGATCTCGATCTCATCTTTTTAACGAGACCAAAAACGATGAAATCCGACAAAGGACAAGCCCGGGATGGTGTCGCAAAGTCGGGGTTCTACGCTGAAAACAACGGGAGAAAAGAGACTAAGGCCTATAGCTATGCACTAACTGGCCAGAGATGAAAAACCACAATTTTGGCAAAGTAAGCTTCAAATTCTGGCAAAATGAATAATATGAAAGTTGTAGCTTAGTTTCTATGCTTTCCGGAATGACCAAGATCGTCAAATTCCGACCAGAGATGAAAATTCTATGACTAAATCAATTCTCAGATCTAAATTTTATATCACTGTCGTTGTGCTCTCGGGACAGTGGTAAGAATGCACAGTTTTGACCAAATTAACTTCGAAATTTCGTGAAACTCAAAACATGAAAGTTTTAGCTCTAAATCTAAGCTTTCCAGAACATCCAAAATTATTAGATTTGGATAAGAAACGAGTAACTTATGGCCAAATCAATTTCAGGTTTTTATTTTATCAATCCTGTAGTTTGTTGTCAGGTCAGCGACAAACAAGCATGATTTCGACCATTCAAACCTCAAAATTACGCAAAGCACAAAACATAAAAGTTATAGGGTACAGAATAAGCTTTCTAGAACTTCAAGAAAATCTTAATTCCGATTTAAGATGAATGAGATATGTCTAATTTACTAACAGCAATAAACTAATTATAATTTCAGCTAGCATATATTACAAATACCTTATGTGCACACCCCAAATGAAAGCAAAGATGATCAAAGAGCTATGATTCACATGTTACATAATAAAACATGTGTTACTAACTGATTACCAAAATCAAAAGATGATTAAACACATATTAGAAGAGGTTTTTAGCAATATACCTCTCTAGAAAGCAACAAAGACTACTATAGCATCAACCCAAGATAGCAAAAGATGATTAGGAGGCTATAAGATCAAAAAAACACATAAAACATGTGTTACCAAATACATTTCAGAAATGAGAAAGATATAAAAATGGATTTGAGGTGGGTATTTGCATTACCTTTGCATAGAATGACTTGCATAAGCTAAAACTAGAAGGAGATGAAGATAGAGGCCATTTTTGTTATGAAAGCTTTAGGAAATGATTAGGGTTTTGATTAGGGTTGAATGAATGAGGTTATGAGAGTATGAGATAATTTATAGAGGAGGTTTAGAGTGGGTTATTGGGTTAGGTTTTGTAACCCAATAAGAAGAGAGTTATTTACATGTTTCCAAAAATTAGTCTAAGTGTTCATATATGTTTATAAAACTCATTTTTTTTCTTATCCAAACCCATTTTAAAATCTCTCCTCAAATATTTAACTTTCCAAAAATAACATTTTATCCTCATTTTAAAATCTCATATTTCCCATTTAATTAAAATAGCATTTTCAAATAATAAATTTTATTATTCCAAATCCTTTTATGCTTCATTAAAATAAATAAAAAAACCTAACTTTTATTTATTAATTGGTAATGCAAATCCCGGGTTGTTATAGACCCCCCCTTAAGAAAATTGCGTCCCCGCAATTCCTTAAGATAGATGTCGTCTATAACGTCAAATCCACAAAAGAAGTGATAGAGATAATATAGAGAATTCTCACCTGCAGAAGAAGATGGGAGAAAGCCAGGATAAGAGCGTTCGATAGATTCTCTGGTCTCCCAAGTGCAGTCCTTAGGATTCGGTGACCATTGAATCTTCACGAGTGGAACCTCTTTGTTGCGAAGGCGTCTAACCTCTGAATCAAGCACACGAAAAGGTTTCCGCTCCAAAGATAAATCAGGTAAGATCTCTAAATCAGGCACAGCATGTGGCTCAATGATAGAATCGGGATCGCGGACACACATGCGAAGCTGAAAACAGGGAACACGTCGTGTATTCCAGAGAAGTGAGCAGGTAGATCCACACGATAAGCAACGGGGCCAATGTGTTCCGTAATAGGAAATGGTCCAACCATAGTTTTAAATCTCCTATATATCGCCCGAGATCTCCTCCGAGATCTCCTTTTCACACTTAAACGAGACGAGACATCAAATCTCCATCATATCTCCCTCGACACTCATCTCGTCCGAGATATTCAAATCTCACCCGAAATATGGATCAAAATCTCAATCCGAGATCTCATCCGAAATTATACATTTTTCTTATTTTGCATAATATTTTTTATTTTCATACCGATTCAAAAGAAACTACTCAATCCAATTATAATTTACCAACTTCTTGAACATATTCTTTACTTTTTATCTTAACGAGTCATAGCGAAAGGTTTCACTTCTTTATTATGTTCAATTAAAAAGATATTATTCAATCATTATCAAATCAATTAAGCTAATCAAGCGACTTCTCTTCTAAAAATATTCATTTTTCCATGTAAATCGAGTATGTTACCATTTTTATTTTTACTAAGAAAGTTATAACCGTTAAATAAATTTTTGACACATCAATTTTAGACACATAAGTACATCCGAGATATTCCCGAGATGCATTATAAGGCCCGAGATGTCAATCCGAGATGTACACCCGATATGTACTCATCTCGTCCGAGATCTTCCCCGATACGAGATAACTTGTGTAAAAATTCCGAGACGAAACGTGACCGAAATCTGATATTTAAAACCTTGGGTCCAACATAGCGAGGAGCCAACTTCCCTGTAGAGCTGAAACACACAACCCCTTTCATAGGAGATATCTGAATAAAGACATGATCACCAATGGAGAACTCAAGAGGCTTCCTACGGTTGTCCGCGTAGGATTTCTGACGGTTCTGCGCCTCTTTCATTCTCTGACGAATAAGAATAATCTTCTCCGAAGATTCCTGAACTGAATCTAGACCAAGAAGGAGCTTCTCGCCAGATTCTAACCAACACGCAGGAGAACGACATGGCCTTCCGTAAAGAGCCTCGAAAGGAGCCATGCCAATACTAGACTGAAAGCTGTTGTTGTAGGAAACTCTACAAGCGGTAAGTGATCCTCCCAACTACCTCCGAAATCTAGAATACAACAGCGCAAAAGATCCTCTAAAACACGATTCACCCTCTCCGTCTGACCGTCGGTCTGAGGATGATAAGCAGTCGAGAGATTCAGCTTTGAGCCCAAAGCTGACTGTAGGCACTTCCAGAAGTGACTAGTAAAGACAGTGTCTCAATCACAGACGATAGAGCTGGGAATGCCATGAAGTCGAATGACTTCCTTCACATATAACTTGGCAAGCTGAGGAGCAGTCCGAGTGGACTTAATAGGAATGAAATGAGCTGATTTGGTCAAGCGATCGACGATGATCCAAATAGAAGTATGGCCTGACCTCGATTGAGGCAGACCATCAATAAAATCCATGGATATCTGATCCCATTTCCACAATGGAATCTCTAGCGGCTGAAGAAGACCGGATGGACGCTGGTGCTCAGCTTTGATCTGTTGACAAGTCATGCAACGGCTTACATAACTTGCAACATCACTCTTCATGCCCTCCCAAAAAAATAGGCGACACATGTCGGCATACATCTTACTCGACCCGAGATGGATGGTGTACTTAGTGCGATGACACTCGTCCAGAATGTCATGCCTAAGTGATAAATCAGATGGTATCAAAATACGGTTCTTCCTGCGAAGACACCGATGAGAATCAATAGAATAATCCAACAATGTCTCATCACTGGATCCCGACTCAAGGAGATGAATATATCGCAACAAGTCTGGATCCTGCCGCTGAGCATGGGCAATGCGATCCAATAGAATAGGTCGAGCTTCCAAGCTGAATAGCAAGATATGAGGATCAGAAGACGGAGCTCGATTTCGAATATCACACATAGAAAGAGTCTCAAGAATATCCCACTCGGCTATCATCATAGAAACTACCGCCGAGTGTTTGCGACTGAGTGCATCAGCCACACGATTACCCTTGCCAGGGGTATACTGAATATCTAAGTCATATGAGGCGAGAAACTCAAGCCATCGCTGCTGCCTCATATTAAGATCCTTCTGACTGAATAAATACTTCAGAGACTTGTGATCGGTGTAAAGAGTGAAGCGTTCACCTAATAGAAAGTGACGCCACGTCTTCAAAGCAAAGACAATAGCTGCCAACTCAAGATCATGAGTCGGATAGCGAACCTCATTCGGACGTAGCTGCCTAGAAGCATAAGCAACTACCCGATCCTTCTGCATAAGCACAGCACCGAGGCCGCTACCACAAGCGTCGGTGTAAACAATAAGATCCTGGTTACTCTCAGGAATCAAAAGGATAGGAGCATGAGTGAGAAGTTCCTTCAATCGCTGGAAAGAAACTTCACACTTATCAGACCAAATAAAGCGAACACCCTTACGAGTCAGCGTCGTAAGGGGAAGTGCAACTCGAGAGAAATCCTTGATAAATCGACGGTAATAACCCGCCAGCCCAAGGAAGCTGCGAATATCATGAACGTTCTTGGGCTGCTTCCAATTTTGAATAGCTTCGATCTTGGCAGGATCGACAGAAATACCCTCAGACGATACAATATGGCCCAAGAACTTGACCTTGCTCTCCCAAAAATGTCACTTGGAGAGCTTGGCCTTAAGCTGATGCTGACGAAGAGTATCCAAGACGATCCGTAGATGACGCGCATGCTCTGCCTCGGATCTAGAATAAACAAGAATATCGTCGATGAAAACCAGAACGAATCTATCGATGTATTCCTGGAATACTCGATTCATGAGAGCGACGAAGAAAGCCGGAGCGTTCGTCAAGCCGAACGGCATGACCAACCACTCAAAAGAACCATAACGAGTGTGAAATGCTGTAAGAGGAATGCTGTCTTCCACGACTCGTAGCTGATAGAATACGGTGGCAAGGTCAAGCTGAGAGAAGACCTTCGCACCGCTCAATTGGTCAAACATGTCGTAACGGGAATTAGAGTTAGACATGATTCAATGATAGATAATTAATTAAGGAATAGTACGGAATATAACGGATTCCTATACATATTCCTAACTTATCTATCAATAAACCTAAGGAAGGGATTTGATTTAATTCGAATCTAATTTAAAATGTATTGTACTAAGTGTATCTGTTCTGTGTTTATTATGCTTATTCCTGAAACCAAGCTCCGATACCAAGCTGTAACGCCCCACTCTGAGACCCACTGTAACAAAGAGTATTACGGGAGTAATACTGTCTGTTAAAGCGGAGAATAGAGTATAGTGGAAGTGACCATTTGTAATCAAGCTATAACTATCTACTGAATACGTCGAAAGGATGGTATCTATATATTTTTTTCAAGTGGTTCGACATATTCGGTAAATACTTATAACGAAATTACAAATGGCTAAAGATCTATCATGACAAAGCATAATAATAAATGATAAAACATCACAGAACAGAATCACATAACAGATATAAAATTCCAGAACAATACATCGTCAATACAGATCCAAATATCATAAGTGGGTACAAAGCCACTGCTCACACATGTGAGTCAAAAATATGTACATATCAAAGTCTGAATAATAACATAAGCAGACACTAAGATAAGCTATCTCAAAAGCATAGCAGGTAAGTCCAAAGTGAAAGCACAGAGCAGCTAAGTCCAGAGACCTAACCTGAAACAACTCGGTCTGACCCGAGCGAAAAACACTCGGGTCAGGCTAGCTAAACAATCAGTAATAACTGAGATATATAATAATGCGGTACATAAATAAAACAGTACTTATCCAAAGAGAAGTATATTATGAACCACATGAATATAATGACGATCCCTAATCATCAATAACCAATAAAAATCTCTAAAGAGAAATCAACACCAAAGTGTAGAATAAATAAAATCGTCTCATATCATCGGCGTAGCCAAAGCTATAAAAAGATGCCCATAGGCAATAATCCCAAGAGTGACCAGAGTCTGTAATCAATGCCCAAGCAAAGATCGATGCTCCAAAGAGCAATGGGATATACTGAAAAGTCAATGAAATCCAACACTGAAAAGTAGTATCCAGAGACACTGTGAATCCACAAGGCAATCGCACTTACATCGTATGGTTCCATAGAACCAACACCGAATGGCGGTACTCGAATGGATATAAAAATCATCAAATAATACCAATATTGCACGTGCACCGACCAGAGTCGTTGTTGCCAAGTACTGTAGAGTTGTGATCGATCACTCGCACAGATGCGGAACGCGCGAGACGGCAAGATCCTTCCCAGAAGGATAAAGGCCCAAAGGCGCATGCCGAAAAATAAACTGCTCCATAGAGCAGGTGTCCAGAGACGGTTGCCCAGAGGCGTGGTGACCCAGAGGTCCAGTACTGGCCGCCCAAAGGCTAATGTGTCACCAACTTCTTGGAGAGGAACCCGTAAAGTGTTAACAATGAGTCCCATACCCCACGTTCGCACTAAACGGTTTACTAACCAATAGCAAGCTCACACTCCAAACAATAAAAAGTCCACCTCGTATCATCGGTAAACTAGACCCAAAGGTCAAAACGATCAATCGAATAGGTCGGGGATTAACCGGAAAGGAAATACACACGGTTCCATAGGCCGAAGATTTCCTAACCGTTTAAGCACCTTTCCACTTCGCTCGACGTGCTAAAAAGTGAGTGTGAGATTTTTATTATAGAAAATAATGGTGCGAAACGGATTTATAATTGATTTTGAAATCACTTTAAAACGGCTTTTGAAAACTCTCCTATTATGGAGTAATTAATTTAATAATTAAAAATAATATTATATAATAATTTCTAAAGCCATTTAGGAGTGAAAAATCTTTTGAAAATGATTCATAAAACCCGTGTACGAAATCTAGAGACAAATCTCAAAGAATTCAATAAAACCAGAAAATCACTGAAAATATTCTGTGTTGGAAAATAGTCCAAAAATGACGCGAACCCAAGTTCGGAAAATTATTCGGACCAGCAAACTGAATCCGAATGGCATGAAAATTGGTAGGCGTTTAGTCCAACATCCCTACTCCAAACTGCAAAAAGAATCGGAAAATTCCGACTTGAAACGAAGAAACGGCGTCGTCTCAAAGTCGGACAAAAATCATAAAACTTTACTGTGTCAAAACAGTGCAAAGGTCCCACTTCGACGACATGGTCGAAGGGTCACATGAACTCAGATCTTGATGAAAATTTGCAGGAGCGTAGTGAAGTACTCCTAATTAGATATGCAATAAGAATCGTTCGGTTTCGACTTGAAACGAAGAAACGACAATGTTTCAAAGTTGGTCCGACGATAACTGAAAATGATCACTATTGTAAAACAGTTTCTGGGTGCTACTTCGGCAATAGAAACGAAGTATCTAATGCACCCAGATCTAAACCAAAATTTGCATGGCTAAAGATCTCGATCTCATCTTTTTAACGAGACCAAAAACGATGAAATCCGACAAAGGACGAGCCTGGGATGGTGTCGCAAAGTCGGGGTTCTACGCTGAAAACAACGGGAGAAAAGAGACTAAGGCCTATAGCTATGCACTAACTGGCCAGAGATGAAAAACCACAATTTTGGCAAAGTAAGCTTCAAATTCTGGAAAAATGAATAAAATGAAAGTTGTAGCTTAGTTTCTATGCTTTCCGAAATGACCAAGATCGTCAAATTCCGACCAGAGATGAAAATTCTATGACTAAAACAATTCTCAGATCTAAATTTTATATCACTGTCGTTGTGCTCTCGGGACAGTGGTAAGAATGCACAGTTTTGACCAAATTAACTTCGAAATTTCATGAAACTCAAAACATGAAAGTTTTAGCTCTAAATCTAAGCTTTCCAGAACATCCAAAATTATTAGATTTGGATAAGAAACGAGTAACTTATGGCCAAATCAATTTCAGGTTTTTATTTTATCAATCCTGTAGTTTGTTGTCAGGTCAGCGACAAACAAGCATGATTTCGACCATTCAAACCTCAAAATTACGCAAAGCACAAAACATAAAAGTTATAGGGTACAGAATAAGCTTTCCAGAACTTCAAGAAAATCTTAATTCCGATTTAAGATGAATGAGATATGTCTAATTTACTAACAGCAATAAACTAATTATAATTTCAGCTAGCATATATTACAAATACCTTATGTGCACACCCCAAATGAAAGCAAAGATGATCAAAGAGCTATGATTCACATGTTACATAATAAAACATGTGTTACTAACTGATTACCAAAATCAAAAGATGATTAAACACATATTAGAAGAGGTTTTTAGCAATATACCTCTCTAGAAAGCAACAAAGACTACTATAGCATCAACCCAAGATAGCAAAAGATGATTAGGAGGCTATAAGATCAAAAAAACACATAAAACATGTGTTACCAAATACATTTCAGAAATGAGAAAGATATAAAAATGGATTTGAGGTGGGTATTTGCATTACCTTTGCATAGAATGACTTGCATAAGCTAAAACTAGAAGGAGATGAAGATAGAGGTCATTTTTGTTATGAAAGCTTTAGGAAATGATTAGGGTTTTGATTAGGGTTGAATGAATGAGGTTATGAGAGTATGAGATAATTTATAGAGGAGGTTTAGGGTGGGTTATTGGGTTAGGTTTTGTAACCCAATAAGAAGAGAGTTATTTACATGTTTCCAAAAATTAGTCTATGTGTTCATATATGTTTATAAAACTCATTTTTTTTCTTATCCAAACCCATTTTAAAATCTCTCCTCAAATATTTAACTTTCCAAAAATAACATTTTATCCTCATTTTAAAATCCCATATTTCCCATTTAATTAAAATAGCCTTTTCAAATAATAAATTTTATTATTCCAAATCCTTTTATGCTTCATTAAAATAAATAAAAAACCTAACTTTTATTTATTAATTGGTAATGCAAATCCCGGGTTGTTACAAGTGAGCACAATATTTAAAACATATGGATATAGGGATTTCAATTAAGTCACAACTTATTACCCAAATCCTTTCTTTCAAATGGTTTAAACAAATTACCATTTTAAATCTTTAAACAAAAAGATTTACTTCACAAAGTTTACCCAGTTTCACAAAGATTCATTCATAGATTCCCAAATCAATTTCCATTTCAATTGGATTAACCCATTAAATCTTTAAATCAAGATTTAACTTATAGCTTTCAAAACTATTCACAATTCAAGTCTTTTATAATATAAAAGATACACCATTTAAAATACTCCTTTGATTTCAAAATAAAACTTAATCATCTTCACAAAGGTTAATTTATAGTTTTTCCAAACTATTTACAATTTCATTTCGACTTGAATTGTTTCGATACAAATTGGAAATCTTTTCACTTTATGAAAGCTATTATTATTTGAAAACAGATAGTTTTCGTTTTGGGAAAAACTGGTTACAATTACACAGTTTAAAGCCATTCAAGTATAAAACTTGAATTTAAATTTAAATTTCCAAAACCATATTTTTAAATGGTTAAAAACCCATATAAACACCTTTTATACTTATAAAATCTTTTAAACCAAAATTCCCAAATTATTGAATTCAATTTCCAAATATTGAATTCAAATTTAAATCAAATGATTTAAATTCCAATTTTATTAAGTTATTTAAAATAACTTTTTATTTCTGAAACTCATTTTCAAAAACATTCAATTCCAATTCCAAAACCATTTTAGATCTTTAAAACTCAATTTTTCCAAAATTGATAATTATCTGTGACTTAACCGATTTCCACATGAAATCCACATTTGTGTGTGTATTGTGTAGTCCAAGGGTTTAACACAATAGTGCAACAACATTCAACCATCACAGATCAAATATAAGGATATAGTTGATAAACGGTATAAACTATAACGCTTATCTTCCATTCACAAATCACAGATATTCATCATAGATAAATAGATCACACATAAATCAAAATATATCACAAAGCATCACACATCAAAGATGTCAAACAATTCAACATCTAATAAAATCCAAATATCCATACGTAGGATTAATTAAATTATCTGATTAATTCAAATCAGATAAATTTCAATAAATCAATTTTACTAGTTATGGTAAATTAAAATCAATTAATTACCAAAACATTTTCAAATTTATTTCAAAACACCAAATCACTTTTTCAACGAATTTCCAAAATATTTCCTTTTTAAAATAAATTTCTTTATCTCTTCAAATCTATTTAAAAATCCAAATTTTAAATAAATTCTCAACTTATAAATAATATTATTAAAAACCCCTTAATTAATATCTTTTCCCAGAATCTGAAATTTAATTCAATATAGTTCAAAACAAAACTTTTATCTTTTAACCCCTTTTAATTTATCCAATTATTAAAAATAAATTTTTCGATAAATTTTTCAACTTACATTTCGAAAATCCAATTTTTATTTATTTCTGGTATCCATCGATACCAAAAATATCTTCGGCTAATTTATAGCAGTCTACAGATTCAATCACAATATAATCACACGGCGATTATAAATAAATCAACACACAACATTGAAATAAATTCAAATGTTTGAGGAATTCAGTTGGATCCCTCCAACCTGTTTCCCTACATCCACAAATGTTAGCACAATACCAATTCCACTTCAATATGGAATATCGTGGTATATGGGATTTATAAAATACTATCCGCTATTATGCGGCGCAATAGGGTCTCATCCGCTATATAATGCGGAAAATCAACTCCAAATACATATATAATACCAATTCCACTTCAATGTGAAATTATCGCGGTATATGTTTTTAATAAATAACCTCCGCTTAATATACGGCGTATAGGGTCTATTTAACACAACAGATAACAATTTATCATCCAATCACACAATCAACACTATCAAAAAAATTTAAATCTAACTATTTAAAATTTAAATCGAAACACAATATTCGATTGAGTGAGAAGTTCTCACCTTGAGTTTGTCGAACGTTTAAATTTTAAATTAAATCGAACCGTTTGATTTAATCCAAAATTCTCGCTTGCCTGGAATAATCCTAGAATATCTCCACTGCGTAATACTCGTCGCTGCGATTCCAGCGCTTTTGGTTTCGTCAAATTCTGATCACGCATCAAAAAGATATACATTTTCAAAGTCATACGATTTATATATATACAAATCTACAAATTTTATTTATTCTTTCTCAAACCCTACATTCAATCACGATCGCACGTTTTTGCTTCTGAAATCCTGGCCACGCGCGCGTCTTCTTCTCCCCAGGCTTCATTTTGAACGATAGAACCCATGCCGCCACTTGCTTTCGAATTAACGCGACTATTTGAACCACTTCGAAGACGATCAAGCTCCGCCGTGACGTGCGCCTCCATGCCCCCTACTTCCGGCCTGAACCACGTATAGCTCGGTCGACTATGTGCTTCGAAATTCGCGAATGAAGCCCGGTCGTTCGAATGAATATTGCCGTCAATCCGTGACGAAATTTACGATCATAGCCGTTGGATATCTTCGTCTCGACGAGCTCAACAGTTTATCAGTTGATAATTTTTCGAATAGATGTATAGATTTGGAGAAATTGAAGGAAGAAGATCGTTAGTTACTGGCCATTGAAACTGAAGAAGGCGGCTAGGGTTTCTGAATGAGGGTTTGTGAAAAATGGTGATGTTAAGGTCCTTTTATAGAAAATTCTCAAATTACTATTCACCCGAATTTTTCCGAACTCGAAATCAAACGTGCCGATAGACGTTTCTAAGTTTACCCCGCGTTCCGAACGCAATGGAATATGTTTCGGGAGCTATTTCGGTCATACGTGCGAGTTACGGAAATAAACGATCAAATTTAAATCATACCGATTAAAAGCGATTTCGGTGCGTTTTGGCTTGCCCCGGACAAACCGTACATCCGATTGACACGAAATTTAAAACCATACAATAATTTCACATTACGGATCCGATGAAACTGGTTTCGTCTAAATCCGAGACTGTTTGAAAAATGACTATTTTCACTAGTCAATTAAATATTAAAATATTAAATTTTCACAAATTAACTTTTAATTCAATTTTAAAAGTTCTATAACATCAAACTCCAATATGATTTAATATAACTTTATAAATCATTTTTATACACATTAAACCCAATTTCCAATTATTTCTGGAATTTCAAATATTAATTTATCGATTTAATTATCCAATTAAATCTCTATGTTCCAAAATTAAATTTATTCGACCTACAAATCTTACTTGTTAATATTTAAAATCAATTAAATATCTGAATTTCAAATGACAGAAATTATGGGTCGTTACAAGAGTGAAAGTCAATTTAGAGGTAATTTCCTTCTCATGATCACATAAATCAACAAAATGAAATTATGATCTCTCTTTTGGTCATTAGTGAATTTAGTTGATGTGTTTATCATAAGTATGACATATTTGTGCTATTAATTAGCCCAACATAACCATTAAACTTTAACACACCCACTAAACCACTTGTTAACTCTTATGAAAATGTTAATGAAATTGAAAATAAAATCTATTCTAAGCATGATCTATTCACTATTGATTAGTAATATAGACCATCAAATTTTGATTCTAAAATCCACTTCATTACCATAATCATATGTAGATGAAGAGATAATTTGTGTTTATGTTTGTTTAAGCATAGCCTATTTGGTGTCAACACATAGGCTATCAAATTCAAAGCTAAAACAACAAAGTTTAACCACATCAAACATTTCCATTAAGCACAAAAAGAGATCAAAAATTAGCAAAATGTTGAATCTACATGATTAAGAGCACTTCATTACCCCTAAATTGAAAGGGTTTAGCCTTTCATATTTGTTATCCACTTTTAGTTTTTGTTAGTTTTTAGAAATTTTTAGCTTAACACAACTTCAAATCTTGGTTTAATTTGATTGAGTAGAAATTTTTAAATCAATACAATTTCCTGTGGATCGACCCATACTCGCCACGTGCTAAAATTGTACGTCGTGTACTTGCGGTTATATTTTATTATAACTTTTCGGCTATTTTCTAATTCGATAGGAAATTAGTCGTTAAACAAGTTTTTGGCGCTGTTGCCGAGGAATTGATTTGATTTTATTTCTATTTTTCGAATTATTTGTCGTTTGATTTTATTGTGTGTTTTTTTGTGTGTGTTATTTTACATATATATATATATATATATATATATATATTGTGTTGTGTGTGATTTTTGTGTGCATCTCTTGTTTTATATTTGCATTTGCATATTTAATAAAAATTATATATATACACAATTTCATTTGAAAAGGAAAAAAATTTGTATTCCATCTCATTTTCAATTTCATTTATAAATTTTCAATTTTCAGTTTACATTTTCCAAACTACCTTATTACAACACTATTCACTGGCCTCACTCATCAACTGTCATTCCCACTGCTGCAGACCTACCACCTGACCATCTCTTAAACCATTTCATCCTCTACATCACACCTGCCTTAACAAATTACCTCTGCCTTAACAAACAGTGCCTTCAGAAACGGCCTCTCTGCCAAAACTGCCCTCTGTTTCAACCTTTGATCACCATCTCTGTACATCAACCCAAACTTCTCTGATAACTCCATTATCATCTAACCATTCACTGCCATCAACTTCCCCCTTCATTACCTCTAAACATACTCCATCATTCCATCACACCAACAACAACTACTTCACTATGTCACTACTTGCCATTACTGTAATTACAGTACCTTAAATAACCTCCTCAGTGCACACTAACACTGCATGTACACCTTCCTCCATAACACTGTCATCTCCCCCTAACCATTTTCAAACCACAAAACACTGCACATCAACACTCTTTCACTACATACTTGCACAACTGCACATCATTACTCATTGCCTTGCCACCATCAGTCACTGTCAACCACAATTCCAACATCTGAACTGACACCCCATAGCTTCATCACATACTACTCACCAACAACCATTAACCATCTCCATTAAAACTGCACATCAGTTTATTTCTCCCTCCATCTCACTTCTACTGCAACCAACCCAAACACAACATACAACATCTACCTATATACATTTACTGTCTTCCTTGCTCAACATTCATATCCTCTTCATTCATTCAACACTGTGCATTCATACTGCCTTTGCATTCTATCATCAACAAACTTCCATATTCCTTCACACTTGCTGCCACTGCTACTACTAACATCTACATCACAACAAACCATCCTCTTTACCAACTTCCTGCACATCCCAAATACCTTCCATCAACTTCTACTTTAATCCCATCACAGTGCCAAACCAACATCACAACCATCAACTTCCTGTGCATACACTGCCAAGAGCAATAACATCATATACCACAGTCATCCTTCCACCAAACAATCCACATCCTCTAGCAACATTCACCATTGCAATCCTCTACCACTTCCATACTACAACATCACCAAGCATAAGTTACTGCCATATATCAACCACATCCACCTATCTACTGCCACCAGTCATAACTTTATTACAACATCACAACTACCTTCTCTCCAACTCATACAACACTTCTTACTGCCATAACATACCACTGCCAACAATACAATCCCCTACCACGGTTAAAACCATCCAAACTACCACTTTGTCGTCTTCCATACTGCCTCTAACACCATAACTTCCTTATATCATCATCGCCTGCTTTAAGATCACTTCATCCCACTGCATAAAAATCAACTGCCTCAATATACCTGCATACAAACATTGTTTCCTCCATTCTTGATGCAGTAGAATACCTGGAATCGAGGACGAGCGACCCAAATTCGCGACCCCGCGACCTAACTCCGCCTTCACGACCTAATTCCACCACAACCCCACGACCTAACTTCTCCCCTCTAAGTCGCGAGCGACCTATCTCTGTTCTAAGTCGTGATCGACCTAATTCTTCCACCGAGCAACCTAATTTCCCCACCTTAAGTCGTGAACGACCTTATTCCGCCTCATCAACTCGCGAGCGACCTACTGTCACTGCTCTAAGTCGCGAACGACTTTACTCCGCTTCATCAACTCGCGAGCAACCTAAGACTTCAATCGAGCAACCTAAGACTTCAATCACGAGAAGCTACGAGGCAATGCCGCCAGAAAATTAAGTCGCGAGATGTTTTTTATTTCGTTCCTGTTGATTTTAGGTCGCAAACTTTTAAGTCGTGAAAGTTTTAGGTCGCAAGTTTTTTAAGTCGTGTGTTTCTAGGTCGGCTGTATGCTAAGTCGCGTGAGTTGTACTAAGTCGTGGACGACCTAAGTGTTGTACAGTTTTGAGTCGCGTGTGTTGTAAAGCTCTATAAATAGGCAGGTAGTGTCATTTGTAAAAGGTTGTTGAATTTGAATAAAATTTCTTTTGTGTGCTTTTGTGCCACCATTAAAATTGGTAGTTGAGTGTTATCTCCTATCTCCACCTTCGGCATTCGAGTGTGCTCGAATCAACGATTGTTGAAGCCAATTCACGGAATCAAGTGCGTTTGATCAACGTCGAAGAATTGTATATCTTCTCTCACGGCATCGTGCGCGGTCAACGTGTCGAAGATAGCTAAAGTCTGGTATCTTCGTGATCAACGGATTTGGGCGTTTGGTATCATTAATTCATCGATTCATATTGTTTCATCTAATCGTTTCATCGATTAGTTTGACACGAATTCTTCAATTCGTCGTCAAGTGTTATTTCCACTGCGTCATTTGGTATCAGAGCCAGAACGCAAGGAGTTTGCGTATATTTTTGAAGTTGTGCGAGATTTACATCATTTGGAGAAGTGGGTTACCGAGTTTTGAAGAGATTTGTTCGTTTGGAGATTTTTGAAGATTTCAACAAGTGGGTAGTTTTGATTTGAAGATTTTTAGATCGAAGTGAAGTTTTTGTTGGAATTTGTTGAAGAGTGATTATGCCTCCGAGAAGAGCTAACCGTTATCGCAACATTGATGCTTTGTATGGGAGAGAAGAGGCCAATGAGATGGAGCAAAGAATTAACGAAAACTTTAATGAGAAGCTTAATGAAGGGATCGGACGATTAGAGAGAATTATGTTGGAGATGAGTCAAAATCAGAGAAGGGTTTCACCTGAATCTAACCATGGGGGAAGTAGAGTTTCACCACATTCAAATCGAGAGAGAAGTGTTGATAGTGATCATAGAAGCGTGGATCGAGATTGTGATAGAAATGTTGATGATCGAGATTGTGATCGAAATGTTGATGATCGAGATCGTGATAGAAATGTGAATGATCGTGATCGGAGGAATATAGATCGAAGGGATGTTGGTGGAAGAAATGGTGGTAGTAGAGATGTTGGTGGTCAGGATCGACATCGATATGCATCAGATTTTGAAGAGGAGTTTGATGGTGGTAGTGTTCATGGATGAGGACGAGGTCAAGGAAGAAATCATTCGGAATATGATCACAAATGGGAGTCCGGGATGAAAACTGAAATACCGGAATTCAAGGGAGGTATGCAGGCCGAGGAATTTCTTGATTGGCTAGCTTATGTTGAGGAAATTTTTGACTTCAAGGAGGTTCCAGAAAATCGTAAAGTGAAGTTGGTTGCTACTAGGTTGAGGGGGAGAGCTATGGCGTGGTGGCAGCAAACCAAACTTACTAGAGAGCGGATGGGGAAGTCAAAGATTGTTGTTTGGGAGAAGATGAAGAAGTTGATGAAGGCTACTTTCTTACCCTACAATTACCAATCACTGATGTATCAGAGATTACAGAACCTGAGGCAAGGGACGAAGACTGTTGCTGATTATGCCGATGAGTTCTACCAGTTGATTGCTCGAAATGACATTATGGAGACAGAAGAACAATTGACCGCTAGATTTGTTGGGGGACTTAGAACACAGATCCAGGATATGGTGAACATGTTCGACCCTAGATCTGTAGCAGAAGCACATCAAAAAGCGTTGGCTTAGGAGAAACAAGGTAGACGCGGGGGAGGTGTGTTTCCAAGTTTTACGGGGCAGAACAAAGGAGCGGGTAGTAGTTCTAATGTTCCTAAAGCATCGAGTAAGCCAGTTGTTCAAGAAGTGGCTAAACCAAAGGTCAACACTAATTTCAAATGCTATAATTGCCAGGAAGTGGGTCACAAGAGCAACGAATGTCCGAAACCGAAGAAGAGGACTATGATTGCTGAAGTGGAAGATGAGGATGTAGAAGAAGATCTCAATTCACACCGTGATGAGGAGGAAGAAGAGGTGTCGGGAGACGAGGGATGTAATCTGATGTTACAAAGATCTTGTTTAACCCCGAAGCAAGAAGAAGAGTCGAGTTGGTTGAGGAGTAACATTTTTCAGTCAACGTGTACTATTTTGGGGAAAGTCTGTAAATTTGTCATTGACGATGGGAGTTGTGATAATATCATTTCAATGGAAGCTGTGAAGAAGTTAAAGTTGAAAATGGAGAAACATCCTAGTCCTTATAAACTTGCTTGGTTGAGGAAAGGAGGAGAAGTGAAGGTAGAGAGGCGAGCTCATGTTCCGTTTTCTATTGGGAAGAAATACAAAGATGAGATTTGGTGTGACGTGGTTGACATGGATGTTTGCCATTTACTGTTGGGAAGGCCGAGGCAGTACGATCGGGAGGTACAACATAATGGTCGAACAAATAGCTACAGTTTCTTGTTCGAGGGCACGAAAATTACTTTAGTTCCGAAGAAGCGACAACAGAATGAGAACAAGCTAGAGGAGATTGAGGAATTGAAGACTTTGTTGTCCTTGAAGGAGTTCGTGGAAGAGGTAGATGAGAGTCCTGAATTTTTTATGTTGATTGGACATGAAAGCAGTGAAGTTACTGAAGTTCCAAAGGAAGTGAAGCCAGTTTTGGAGGAATTCAAAGATGTGTTTCCAGAGGAGTTGCCGAAAGAGTTACCACCGCTTAGAGACATACAACATCAGATTGACTTGGTGCCAGGTGCCGCATTGCCTCATAGACCGCACTATCGGATGAGTCCAAAAGAACACGAGGAGTTGAGAAGACAGGTAGAGGAATTACTGGGACAAGGGCGTGTTCAAGAGAGTTTGAGTCCTTGTGCAGTACCAGCTTTGTTGGTGCCGAAGAAGGATGGAACGTGGAGAATGTGCACAGATAGTGGAGCATTGAATAAGATTACGGTGAGATATCGATTTTCAATGCCGAGACTGGATGATCTGTTGGATCAGTTGAGCGGTGCTGCTGTGTTTTCAAAGATTGACTTGAAAAGTGGATACCATCAGATTCGTATTAAACCGGGTGATGAGTGGAAGACTGCTTTTAAAACTTGGGAGGGTCTGTATGAATGGTTGGTGATGCCGTTTGGCTTGTCAAATGCTCCGAGTACATTCATGAGAGTCATGAACCAGATTTTTCGACCATTTATCGGGAAGTTCGTAGTGGTATATTTTGATGACATCTTAATCTACAGTGGAAGTACTGAAGAACATCTACAGCATTTGCGGGAAGTGTTGTTGGTTTTACGACGTGAGGAATTTTATGCTGCAACGAAGAAGTGTACCTTCATGACTACGAGTATTCTGTTCTTGGGCTATATTGTGTCGAAGGATGGTATTCAAGTTGATCAAAGTAAAGTTGAAGCTATTCGAAATTGGCCACAGCCTAAGACATTAACAGAAGTGAGGAGTTTTCATGGTTTAGCATCATTCTACCAAAGATTCATTCCACTCTTCAGTAGCGTGATGGCACCGGTTACGGAATGTATGAAAGGGAAGAAGTTTGTTTGGACTAAAGAGGCTGATTCTGCTTTTCAAAGAATCAAGACACTCTTGACCACAACGCCCATTCTTAGATACCCAGACTTTCAGTTACTCTTTGAGCTACATACTGATGCATCCAAGGTTGGAATTGGGGGAACGTTGAGTCAAAGGGGTCATCCTATTGCCTACTTTAGTGAGAAACTAACGGGAGCTAAAACGAGATACAGTACTTATGACTTGGAATTCTATGCTATAGTCCAAGCCATAAAGCATTGGAGACACTATCTATTTCATAAAGAATTTGTACTATACACTGACCATGAAGCTTTGAAACATTTGCAGGGGCAAGATAAAATTTCAGCAAGGCATGCTTCGTGGGTTGCTTATTTACAACAGTTTACTTTCGTGGTGAAGCACAAATCAGGAGTTACTAACCGAGTTGCCGATGCATTGAGCCGTAGAAATCATTTGCTGACAACCATGCGAGTGGAAGTAGTGGGATTTGATTTGTTACCAGAATTGCTTATTTCAGATTCTTATTTTGCGAAAGTGCTGGATCAGGTAAAGGAAGGGAGTTCTGATGATTTTGTGATGAAAGATGGATTCTTATTCAGTGGAAACCGATTATGTATTCCGGATTGTAGCTTGAGGTTGAAGATTGTCAAAGAATTGCATGAAGAGGGACACGTGGGCAGAGATCGTACATTACAGTTGATTTCTCAATCATATTTTTGGCCTTCTATGAGAAAAGAAGTTGAAAGATTTGTGGAGAGATGTCATATTTGTCAAGTTTCCAAAGGGACAGCGACGAATGCGGGATTGTATATGCCGTTACCCGTGCCTACTAAACCATGGGTTGATATCAGCATGGATTTCGTTTTGGGTTTGCCTAGAAATCAATGGGAAAATGATTCAATATACGTTGTAGTGGACAGGTTTTCGAAAATGGCACATTTTATAGCTTGTAAAAAGACCGCTGATGCAGTCCGTGTTGCTCAGTTATTCTTTAAAGAAATATATCGTTTACATGGTTTACCGGAATCTATAGTTTCAGACAGGGATACCAGATTCTGAGTCATTTTTGGCTGAGTTTGTGGAAGATGGTGGGAACGAAGCTGAATTTTAGTAGTGCATATCATCCTCAGACAGATGGGCAAACTGAAGTTGTGAACAGATCATTGGGAAATTTGTTGCGATGTCTTGTGCAGGATAATTTGAAAAGTTGGGATATGAAGTTGTGTCGGGCAGAGTTTGCTCATAACCATGCTGTTAACCGAAGCACTGGGTACAGTCCATTTCAGATTGTATATTCAAGCTTGCCAAAGGGGCCGTTGGACTTAGCGATAGTACCACAACCGAAGGGGACAGTTAAACGGGCTGCTGATTTTGTTGATGGGTTGACAGAATGCTATAGAATCGTTCAGGAACGTTTGGAGAAGACAAATGAGAAGTATAAACGAGCTGCGGATAAGAAGAAAAGAAGTGTGGAGTTCAACAAAGGTGATTTTGTGTACGCTGTGTTGACAAAGGATCGTTTTCCAGTTGGAACGTACAACAAGTTGAAAGCTCGAAAGATTGGTCCAGTCGAAATCTTGAAGAAGATCAATGATAATGCATATCGGTTGAAGTTACCAGATCATATTCATACTGCAGACGTTTTCAACATTAAGCATTTGATTCCGTACCATGGGGATGATCTTGTTGAGGTAGAGAGAGGAACAAATTCGAGGTCGAATTTTTGTCAACAAGGGGAGGATGATGCAGTAGCATACCTGGAATCGAGGACGAGCGACCCAAATTCGCGACCCCGTGACCTAACTCCGCCTTCACGACCTAATTCCACCACAACCCCACGACCTAACTTCTCTCCTCTAAGTCGCGAGCGACCTATCTCTGTTCTAAGTCGTGAGCGACCTAATTCTTCCACCGAGCAACCTAATTTCCCCACCTTAAGTCGTGAACGACCTTATTCCGCCTCATCAACTCGCGAGCGACCTACTGTCACCACCTTAAGTCGTGAACGACCTTATTCCGCCTCATCAACTCGCGAGCGACCTACTGTCACCACCTTAAGTCGTGAACGACCTTATTCCGCCTCATCAACTCGCGAGCGACCTATTGTCACTGCTCTAAGTCACGAACGACTTTACTCCGCTTCATCAACTCGCGAGCAACCTAAGACTTCAATCGAGCAACCTAAGACTTCAATCGCGAGAAGCTACGAGGCAATGCCGCCAGAAAATTAAGTCGCGAGATGTTTTTTATTTCGTTCCTGTTGATTTTAGGTCGCAAACTTTTAAGTCGTGAAAGTTTTAGGTCGCAAGTTTTTTAAGTCGTGTGTTTCTAGGTCGGCTGTATGCTAAGTCGCGTGAGTTGTACTAAGTCGTGGACGACCTAAGTGTTGTACAGTTTTGAGTCGCGTGTGTTGTAAAGCTCTATAAATAGGCGGGTAGTGTCATTTGTAAAAGGTTGTTGAATTTGAATAAAATTTCTTTTGTGTGCTTTTGTGCCACCATTAAAATTGGTAGTTGAGTGTTATCTCCTATCTCCACCTTCGGCATTCGAGTGCGCTCGAATCAACGATTGTTGAAGCCAATTCACGGAATCAAGTGCGCTTGATCAACGTCGAAGAATTGTAGATCTTCTCTCACGGCATCGTGAGCGATCAACGTGTCGAAGATAGCTAAAATCCGGTATCTTCGTGATCAACGGATTTGGGCGTTTGGTATCATTAATTCATCGATTCATATTGTTTCATCTAATCGTTTCATCGATTAGTTTGACACGAATTCTTCAATTCGTCGTCAAGTGTTATTTCCGCTGCGTCAATTCTTCTCCTCAAACAAAACTGCATCCTCACCATACTGTTGCCTGCTCCATCCTCACTGTTACTCAATAAGCATACCAGTGCTACAACTCTCAAACATCTCCTGATCACTGCCCACCCTATACATCCATTCACTCCACTGTTACATCTGGTTACAAACTGCCTATGACCCATTCACTCCATTGTTACATCTTGTTTACAAACTACCCCTCACTGCTACAACACCATCTAACATCAACCTCCCCTATCCAAAATACACTACCGGAATGCCTGAATGCAATAACATACATACAGACTCCCCCATAATACTATAACCTGCTGCCTTACTTCCCCTACAATACAGCAACCCGAACCCAAATTCGAATTTCTCCAATCGACGGTGACCACCATACGTTAACTTCAGACACACGAACTCCTCCAAGCTTGTTTCAATCACCATAACCTAATACATCATATTGCTACCCTCAGCAAATCACCAATTGCCAAAACCAATCCAGCACACTCGAAGCAACAAGTTTTTGCAATTTGTGTTGGTTACATTATTTTGCGATTTCGCAGTTGTAATTTGGGATTTGGATTTGCAGTTGTTTGATTTTGCATTTTCATGTATTTTTAACTGAGAAGAAGAACGAAAGGGGAAATCAGCTGGGTTTAAGTTAAGCGGGTAGTAGGCTTGTTCACTAGTGGGCTATGGGCTGTGAGTTTAAAAGATTAAGTGAATAATTAGTTTTGTTTTGTGATTTTTCTCTTAAAAAAAAGAAAAAAAAGTTATTCAAAAAAAGAGTACTTTTTTTTAGTGTAAATTCATTTTGTTTTTGTTTTTCTTAGCTTTCTTAAAAAAAATATTGTTTTCGTTTGGCTCGATAATTCGAATTTTGGTTTAACTATTTTTATTTAAGTTTTAAACAAGTTCTTTCTTTCTGCTTTAAAAAATACAAAAAAAAAGATAATTATTTTCATTTGGTATTGGTCATATAAAAATGTATATATAATTTTGCTTTCATTTGTGTTTGTTTTCGTTCTTTTTTTCGGGTCGCAAAAGCAAAAGGATTTACTTGCTAAAAATTTTTTGCCTTGCTTGCTTATAAAAAAATTCACCGCTATAAAAAATTATTAATAAATAAATTACTAATAATTCTGCACGTTCTGGTATCGTGCCCTCATCTCTTGTTTTTATTTTCTTTGCATTGTTGGTTGCTTGCATTAAAAAAAATTCAAAAACAAAAATAGAAAGAAATGTCATTCGTAGTTGCATCGTTAATTCACGTTTAATTTCTGTTTTGCATTCATACCATCTTATTTTTATTTTCTAAGGGAAATACCCAAATCCACATAAGGTAGGGGATTTCATCACCCCTTCCTTGACCCACAAATTGCATTTCATCATAATTTTCTAATAATAACGATTAGACATCGGACTTAAGGATGTCGCAAGCTCACCTAGGGCTTAATTGTATATTGACAAGTTGCCTTCGTTCGACAATTTATATTCTTGGTGTATAGGCTACGACAGAGCAATAATCAATTATAAATATTACGGTAATTCATAAATATTATACTGATTGTTTCTTTGAAGGTACTTAAATCTTCGGCTGCATTGTTACGGTGATTCGTGGTGCGCCGATAACTTCTATCCATTACCTGGTTGAGAACCATCTTGTTGAATTAAGACAAAGTGTGATTATACAATTTTGGGTTAGGAGCTACTAAGGGCGGAAAATTGTAATTAAGTCCTTGCATTCATTTAGTTGCATTAGTTCATGCATATTTTTATAAAAAAAATTTCAAAATCCAAAACCAAAATAAAAATTGCAAATTCTCCTTAACTTAATTTTTTAAATCTTTTCCAATCAAAATTAAAAATCCAAAAAAAAAATTTAGTTTTTTTTAGAAAAAAAAATATAAAACTTTACAAATTTTTTTCCCTCTTTTGAAAAATAAATTCTTTTTGGTAAATACTTTTCCTTTTAAAAAAACAAAAAAGCATTTATGAAAATGTATGAATTTCCCTATTCCCATGAATTTTACAATAGTTGTGAAAATTAATATAATCCATATAATTAATTTCACGCCAAATTCTTAAGGATATTTCAATGAAAACTATTGTACAAACTATTCAAATTTTGAACTACAAATTTTCAAAATGATGACCAACCTCCAAATCTTGAAAATAGTATTGAAACGATTTGGTCTTTACTTGAACAACAAAATCAAATGATAAATAATTTGAGTAATCTATGCAATAACTCAAGTCAAAATTTTCAAGATGATCAAAATTTGAATTCACTTCAAAATTCAAATGATTTCAATTATAACCCATGCCAGCTCAATTTCGAACTCCGAAATGAATTTCAAAATCAAACCGAAAATGGAAACAACTGTTTAAATGATTTTGGCAACAGGAGTTGTTTCAATTATGGTGAAAATTTTTGTTCTCAACAATTTCAAATTGAAAATTTTCAAATTAATAATTATAAATTTGATTTTGTTGAGAAAATGGAAGAAATTCACAGAGATCAATGGATTTGTTGTTTGACGTGAGCAACAAAATCATATCACAACTTGTGACAAGTCAAATAATAATCCACCTTTTACCAATTGACGATTTTCAAATAACAACTTTTGAAATTGAAGATGACAATCTTAATGAAGTTGTTGAAAATATGGTAATTGAGTTGGATTTCAATTCTTTTGAGGGTGAGAAACTCGATTTAAAATTCGATCTTCTTTTTTTCGACTTTGAAAATTTGAATATAACAACTTTAGATGTTGAAATTGGTACATGCAATGAAGTTGTTGATAATCCAACAAAGGAAGATGAATTTTGTGAATATAATTTTTTTGGACTTTTCGAAGATGAGTTGTTGAATTTCGAGGAGATAGATTTAAATCACCATTTTGAGTTTGAAATCAATAATTTTGAAGAAGTTTTCAATGATAAACTTGAATTTCAATTTGGTGAAAATAAACTTGAACTCCAACCAATTGTTCTATCTACCCAAAAATCATCGAAAATAAAACAACTCATACAATTTTTAATAACACGACATTCGTTTTTCCAAATCACCATTCAATTTTGAAACCTTTTATGTTTTGGTATTCTATGCTTAAGCCGTGTCTCTCATACTCGACGAGACAAATGAATTGGTCTTTGGAAGATCGTTTCATTTACTCTTTAACGTTAATTTCTGATGTCGTATAAATAATAATCATTTCATTTTCTTGTAAATATAGGTCATATTTTTATTTTTATTTTATTTTCTCCTTTCACTTAGGTTGTTTGTGGGGGGGAGTCTCATCTTTATTTTTGATTTTTTATGGTTTTTTTTTCTTTTTAGCATTTTCTTTCCAAAACTCAAAAATTTCCAAAAAAAAACCCAGAACAAATTTTCTTTTTAGCATTTTGATTTATTTTTAAAGAAACGCTATATGATAAGTATAGGATTTTGGTTATTAAATTGAAATTTTTGAAAATTTATTTGTCTCAACAAAAATAAAGTTTGATTACAAGTAACGATGGTTTACTAGTGTATAGGAAGGTTCATGGGTGATAATATGAAGTATATCCTAATGGAAAATCTTTGTCTAAAAAAAGTGGTGAACTTAAAGTAAAGGATATAACATTTTTTATCTTCTAAGTTAAATGGTGCTAAGATGATTTTGCAAAACTCTCTCTTAAAAAACAAAAAGAAAAGGAAAAGAATATGTATATATATAACATAAAAAAATAGTTTTTATAAAAATAAGAAACACCTAGAGTCATGTGCACACACTTGTGCATTCACTCGCCACGCTCTATATTCCCCTCACGTAAGCCTGCAAGGCAGTGCATTGGTGGTATATCTGGCCTCAGTTTATCTGAGTTAGGAATACATAAATATTGTTAATATCAATAAAATTTTCAAAAATAGAGAGAGTAAGCAATTGAAATCCAAGCACTATTTTTGCTTGTTTGTTTTGACTTGTTATTCAAAAGAACTGAAAATACCACTTTGAAAAACTTTGATAATCAATTAAGGATCCATTTCATAGTTACATTATGTTATCAACCGAAACAACTAGCCAAACTAGAGTCTAATTGTGATGATAGCTTAATTTTTGTTGGATGTTTCGATGAGTAAAATGGCTAAAATTTCATGATGATGATCACAACTTATATTTAACTTATTCGTGTTAATTTAAAAGTAATGTGACGACCCGGATTTTTGTATATTTGAAATTGGAATATTTAATTGATTTTAAATATTTAAGAGTTAATTTTAAACTCAAAATTTCAAATATCATTATTATTTGGTGATTTAATTGTTGAATTTAATAATTGGAATTGAGTAAAATATAGAATCTAGAATTTTAGCCCGTTAAAAATAATACGAAGGCTTAGAAAATTTATACTGATGATTCTGAAGGTGTTGGAACTTTCAGAATTGAATTTGGAACTGTTTTGCTCAGTTTTGAAAATTTAATGTTTAAATCGATATTTAAAAATAGCCTTCCGGAACACAGTCTTGGAATTCGGCGAGACCACTTCCATTGGATCCATAATATTGTATTATTATCGGATTTTAAATTTCAGAGCGTTTGGAGTTGTTGTGTAAGCATACGGTATATAAACGTGTTGAAATTTATATCGAAAAAAATTCAATAATAACTGGATTCAAAAAGCTATCTCCTCCATATGACCGAGAGGGACTCGAAACCTTTTCCATTTCGTTCAGAATAGGGGTTTAACCTTATAAACGCCTAGCGGCATGCATCAATAGGAGGTTGAGATTTTGAGTTGCGTGATTCGAGACGATTTAGATTTAAACAATATTTATATTCAAAATTGTTTTGACAAAAGTTTTCTCAGCAACCTTCTCTTCTCTCAAACACGTGTTTCTCTTGGTATAACACGTGTCCTACCTAATAAACACGCGTCTCTTCTAAATATCAAAACAACCGAGCCTCTCAGTTAAAAGAAAATCAAAAATGGCCGAACTTTGGATTCTATCTCCAGTTATACTTCACCTTCCATCCTCATTTGTATTCAAAGCCACAGCTTCCTTTACTTCCACTCCTTCACGAATCGAAGACAAATCGATTTTCGTATAAAATAGAGAAAGGGGAAATGGCTGCTCAATCGTTCGAAATAAATCACAGATCGAAAAAAAGAATCACGGTCTTCCTCTTCTTCCTTTCTTCTCTGACCTCGAACTGAATGAATCGGAGTTCATCCACGAATCGAATTTGAGTTCTGGGCGGCAGTAGCTCATGCGAGATAGTGATGAGGCGAGGGCGGAGGCATATCGCGAGCGGGTTTTCGCGTTCGAGTGGGATGAGCCGGATCTGGAGGCACGCGAACGAGGCAGCGCTGATTGCCTCGAGGCCCAGCAAGCGCAGGTGGGGGCGGCACGAGGTTGTAAAGCAACCTAGGATTCGTGGTCGAGCAAATTAGGGAGTAGGAGTAGAAGTCGTCGCGAAGTTTTGTTGGTGGCCGAGCTCAATTTTGGGTATGATTTCTTCTTCCTCGTCGTTGTTTTAAAATAATTTTGTTAACAGTAAGATATATATACATTTGTTTTAAACTGTATGGAACAGTAAAGTAGCAGTATAACATGAATATATATTTATATATATATCCGCATGCCTATCTCAATTTAATTATATATAGGAATTTTAAAATGTGTAAGGTTTATATAAAAATTTGATTTTTAAAACTATATGGAAATTTTTATAAGTATATGTGTAGTTTCAAAAGAGAAATAAAGGTACTAGTTTGGATTAAAGTAACCCATTTAATCATTTTAGTTACTAGAGAATATTTATCTTCGAAAACAAAATTGTTTAAAATTAATTATTAAGTTAATCTAAAAGGAAATTGATTGTACGATTATCTCAGATGTTAATAAAATTTTATAATATTTATACAAGGTCAAAACTGGATAAACCAAGTCGAGAATGAAGTGGATTGCAAATTTAACGGCAAAGGTGAGTTAATCTCACTCAGTTAGATTTAAATTTAAATAGTTAAATTTAAATAATTGATTGAATGGTTGCATTGATTGAATATGCTATACTATATATAGTAGTATATACCAATATATATATATTGGCATATGTATATATTAAAGTTGTTGATATTCCCGCATTATATAGCGGATGAGACCCTATGCGCCGCATAATAGCGGATGATATTTTATAAACCCATGTACCGCGATATTCCACCTTGAAGTGGAATTGGTATTGTGCTAACGTCTGTGGATGCAGGGAAACAGGTTGGAGGGATCCAACTGGATTCCTCAAAATATTTAATTTTTGTTTAAATATTCTGTGATATGATTGTTGTTATCCTGTGATAATTTATATTGGATAATCTGGTTGGATTGAATTTCCCAGTATAATGAGTTATCAAAAGCAATTGAATTGGATTTTTGGAAAAATATAAAAGAGTAAAATTAAGTTAAGTAATTCTAGTGAATTCGAATAAATTAAATATGGAAAAGAGGAATTTTGAATAAATAAAGAAATGTTGAATTTAAAGAAGACTTATGTGATGTTATTTAAAGGGATAAAAATTTATTTTAATTCAATGTTTAAATGTAATTAAAAAGAGAAGGAATTTGGGAAATCTGAAACTTGTGTTTCGGTTTAAAGATTTTAAATCATAATGAGAAATAAAATCTGGAAGTTAATGAATTTGGAAATAAATGGATTAAGTAAAGAAATTTATTTCAAAGTAAAATAAATTGGGAAATCAATTATAAATTTGATTTAAATATTTTGGGATTTGAAATTTAAAGAGAAATGAGATTTTGGAGATATAAACTGGGTTTATAAAGTGAAATGGAATATAAGAGGATATTTGAAATATAAATTCAAGGTGGGAATTTATAAAGGGATATGAATTGGTTTAAAAATAAGTGTTGATTTATTTTTAAAGGGATGTGAAGAGAAATAAATATTTGGAAATGTATTCCGTAAGCGGAAACTGTTTGAAATTGTTTTCAAAAGGAGTTTGAAAATTTGGAAATATATTTTGGAAAGATATTTGGGCAAATAAATAATGTGGGAAATTATTTATTTTGTGATGGTTTCTTGTGGATGTTAATTGATAGTTAAATAACCGACTATCAATATTGGCCAAATGCGCTGATCGTTTCGAAGAGACCGGGATCGAGTTTCCATATACCGGGATTCTAGGTCTGGAGACTCGAATACCACTTCGATCTGGTTTGTACGTTTCGTGTAACGATTTCGGAGTCGAAGATGGAGCAGTGAAGTGCAAGGGCTAGTCGCTACTAATCCTGAGGATATTTCCAAAATGGATGTAGTAGGAATAGTGCCTTCGCCGTTCAAACCCAGGACGGACTTGTATGGACGAATGCTTGCGAAACATCGTCAGCGGACGATGGGCATTCTAAGGGATATGTTCTGAAAAGGTATCGTTTAGCCTCGAACCTCATCAACCGGGAATGACTGAAAATCAGGGGTTATGCAGCAAGGCTTCGTGGGTAGCTCCCACTGGAGGGTAAGGTCATCCCTGTCTAGATGTCCCTTTTTATTTCGGCTTAGTGGTGCGGTTGCTGATCCCAACCGTGGGGTGATTTTATTCGGGATCATCCAGTAAGGGATGGTTCCGGCCTTGTGTTGCAGGGGAGCGGGCGTACTCCTCGGTACGGTGATCTAGGCCACGTACTGTGATAGGTGGTACCCCAGTGCCTAGTCATTCGTTGGAAATCCATTCTTCCTACGTGCCTTGTACGGTTTTGATTGTGCCCAACTATTGTTGAAATGTGAGATGCAAGCATTTCAGCTAGATTATATTTTACTTTCTGTAGACACTATTATAATATCAGAGGATTTTGATATAAAGTGTTTTAGCTATCGTAAGGTAAAAACCCGACATGTTTATTTATGGCGTGGTCTTACGAGATGCTTTTGTTTTTAAAGGATTTTGAAACTTTAATAATCAATTTGAGTGTGATTTTCTCACGCTGGTTTTCCAGACTGACTCGGGTATTGTTTTATATGATGCTCGGGTCAGACCGAGTATTATAGGTTACAGGATATGATGCTGTGGAGCTCAGGAGATGAGCTGGATGGCGAGACGTATCTCCCGTACTTGTTTATATATATATATTCCGCTGTGTTGATTTTTGTACTCTGTTGTATTGAGGACATGATATGGTTATTGTCCAGTTGTATGTTATGTGTTCTCTGGTGTATACTTTGATGCTATATTATATAAAACTGATATAGTTTTGATTTGTGTAAAGATCTGTTGATATATATATATATTATATTTTATTCCGCTGCGATGGTTAGATTCTGATGTTGTCTTCTATTTTTCTTCTTCTACCTTTTCTTTTTATCCAAATGGTCCGGTTTTTTCGTGTTAGAAAAACTCGGGTTGTTACAGTGGTATCAGAGCTTAGGCTGGCGATAACCTTGGCTCTGGTGGGAATTTTGAGAGTATTAATAGATATGAGCGCGTATTTGTTAGTGAATATAAAATGGTTTTATATTGTGTTGGTTGGTTTATTGAGTAGTTTATGGATTCTGGTCAATACGAGTAATTAACGTTATTGATAGGGATCTCTAAACACTTAAATAGAACAATTCGACACAATATTGTTTTAAAATGGGTAGATGAAATAATTTTACCCAAATTATTTTTGTATATGAAAGAAATAATTTTTATAAATTATTATAGTTATATTTGGATGTTTGGTTGTTAGATGATGATAATAAATTATTATCATTAGGAGGAAATTGAATAAGAAATTGAAAATTTATAACCAAAGTTCAAGAATAAATTTATATAACAAATGGAATTTGAGAACATAAATTATAAATGTAATTTATAAGTTAAATAAAACTTCATATACAAAGGTGATTATAATTTTGAAATAGAATTCCATAGAAACATTTGAAATTGAAATGAGCTAAATTCCAGGGAATGTTTGAATGTAGATTTAAAGGAATTGCAATTTGAGATTTTCGGGAAAAGTTTAAATTCCTGGGATTTGGAAATGGTTTTCAAAGATTTTGGAGAAATAATAAGTAGTACTATTTCAGAAATATTTGGGGTGGAATTGAAATCTGGTGAGGTTTGGGGATTTAAAAATATTTGAAATGTTTTAAAGAGATAAAAGCATTAAATTCTCTTTTGGTCGCTGGAAAATAATTTCGGTGATGACTGCAGCATCATCGATGTCTATTTTCGAGTTTCCAAAGAGAAATTGCTACCAAACTGTTTTAAATTGGAAGTGATTGTGAACTGGGTTGGTTTTGAAATTCAAAGGAAAAATTGTTTGGAAAAAACAGATTATTTTGGAAATTGGGATTTGATGTGATATACCAGATGTGTATGAGTTATTTATGGATTCAAAATGGTTTTGAAATAAAACCGGCAATTGAATTCTGGGAATTCTATTTAAATTATAAATGTGGAAAATTTAAATGAATCAACAACATAAAGTATAGAATGAAGTTGATTGAAATAAGAAGGGAATGAAAGTTTAATTCTGGGATTATAATTATGAGATGAAAATAACTAAATGAGTAATATAAGTTGGTAGATAAAAGAGTTAGAGAACTTGAAGGTGAATGAATTGTAAAACTTGTATAAAATTGTATCCTGGAATTAAAATTTAATTCAAGTGTATGAAGGTGAATGAAATATATTTGAATTTAACTTAAGATAAGTTAAATAAGAATTGAGAATTGGAATTGAATTAAATGTAAGTAAGTTGAAGTCGAATTGAATTGGATATAAAGGTAATGTAAAATGCTTATAATTGTGTAAAGAAATTCATATTCTTAAGTTCTTAAGTGTAATAATTTGAAATTTGATTGTAAAGATGAAAATGGACTTAAATGAATAGTCCTAGATCTTAATCAAGTAAGTTAAAACTTATGAATAAAAATGAAATTGTAAATCATAAATGGGAATTCATTACTCTGAACCATTAAGAGTTATAATTTGAAATTGTAATTATCAAATGGAAACAACTAAGATGAGCAATCTTAATTTTTAAATAAATCCAAACTTGAATTATAAAATAAATTGAACTTAAGATAATTAAGTGAAGTGATATTTAGAATTAAAAAGCAAGTATTTAATTTTAACCAGCGGAGGAACTAATTAGATAATAAATTAGTTAATGAAATTGAATTGTGAATTAATGAAATTGGATTAAAATAGTGATGGTTTGAATTGCGAATGAAATCCAAATAAGTGAAAATAAATTGGAAATGACCTGGTTATTAATAAAATAATTCCATATGAATTGAGTATGGAAAATAAAATTCATAATGATTGAGTGAATGGACCACTTATATTAAATAAATAAATGGATGGAATTTGATTAAATAAGAATCAAATGAAAGATGGAAATAAAACTTTAAAAGGTTGGTTAAATGGAAAATAAACTTGAGTTATTAACTTAAGTAAATGTTGAATGGAAACTGAACTCAAACAGAGGAGTGGTTTAAATAAGTTGAGAAATAGTTATTGAATGAATTAACTTGGATTGTTTTCGAGCTAAATAAAATTCAATATTCATAGGTTGGAGATGAATTGAATTTAAGAAAGAAAAATTGGAAATGGAAATCTGAATGAAATGTGGAATAAGTATTTATATTTGAAATGAAGTAGTAAATTGAAGTAAGTTGAAATTCATATGAAATGGGAGTTCAATTTGAATATATACACTTCAGTGGTGAAGTAGTAAATAAATATAAGAAAAATTTATATTGAACTTAAGAATTGAAGAATGAAATTATTAAGAAAATTGGTATTGGAAATATACTTAGTAATTTTGGAAAAAATATATATACTAAGTGAATAGTTGAATGAAGACAAAAACTAGAAGTTGTGAAATGGATGATTGTGGATAGGTGAATAACAATCAAAGGAATGTGAATAAAAGAGAATTTATATAACTGATAATCAATTGAAATTAATACGTAAGGTGTACGTATATTATTTATTCGCATAGCTATTTGGTCCAGATATCGAACACAGAATTTCGAGATAGTTTTATCGATCCGAATCAGGATTTTTCACTCGATTTTCGACGGCGAGCCTGGATATGGATTGTTGATTGATTCTGGAAATTCTCTATCATAGTTTGTGGCTATGCAAGGAGAATGACGGTTTCTAATCAAGAAACCAGATCTGAGTCCGCACTAGGAAGTCGGGTGGACGATACTAGTTCGGAAGTGAAATTGTGTGATCGATTAAGCGATCGAATGTGATATTGCGTACGGATGATATATGTGCATCGTACAGGCTTAAGTAAAGCAAATATTGAAAATTTGTAAAGAAAAGTATAAAATGACTTTGGGATTGTGATTGAATATTATTGCTTAGTAGGATATACAGGTGTATAAAAGCAATGGATAAATTGGGATTTTTGATTTAGAAGATAAAATTTAATGGCCCGACAAAAAGGTATGTATTTGAATTTCTATATGAAATTTGATTGGGTTTTGGATCCAGCCACTTGGCTTTTTGTTTTCTTTTTGAGATTGGGAGGCCGTAGAGCCATTTTGTAGTAGTACCGAGCTAGCCGCGCAAAGGAGACGCTGGCGAAATTTTTCGGAAATTTAGGGAGTTAGAAAAATTTTGGAAAATTTTGATAATTCAAAATTTGGTTTCAAATTTAAATTTGAACTGATAAAAAAGGTAATATTGTTTGAACCTGTGGATAAGTTGAAAAGTTAGAACGAGGATTAGTGTATCTGTGATAAAACGATTATTTGGCAAGTTTTTTGAAAACTATTTGAAATTTGAGAAAATAGTTAATGAGGTATGGATCATTCTTCCTAACTGGTAATTTCGGGGACGAAATTCTTTTAAGGGGGGAGGAATGTGACGACCCGGATTTTTGTATATTTGAAATTGGAATATTTAATTGATTTTAAATATTTAAGAGTTAATTTTAAACTCAAAATTTCAAATATCATTATTATTTGGTGATTTAATTGTTGAATTTAATAATTGGAATTGAGTAAAATATAGAATCTGGAATTTTAGCCCGTTAAAAATAATACGAAGGCTTAGAAAATTTATACTGATGATTCTGAAGGTGTTGGAACTTTCAGAATTGAATTTGGAACTGTTTTGCTCAGTTTTGAAAATTTAATGTTTAAATCGATATTTAAAAATAGCCTTCCGGAACACAGTCTCGGAATTCGGCGAGACCACTTCCATTGGATCCATAATATTGTATTATTATCGAATTTTAAATTTCGGAGCGTTTGGAGTTGTTGTGTAAGCATACGGTATATAAACGTGTTGAAATTTATATCGAAAAAAATTCAATAATAACTGGATTCAAAAAGCTATCTCCTCCATATGACCGAGAGGGACTCGAAACCTTTTCCATTTCGTTCAGAATAGGGGTTTAACCTTATAAACGCCTAGCGGCATGCATCAATAGGAGGTTGAGATTTTGAGTTGCGTGATTCGAGACGATTTAGATTTAAACAATATTTATATTCAAAATTGTTTTGACAAAAGTTTTCTCAGCAACCTTCTCTTCTCTCAAACACGTGTTTCTCTTGGTATAACACGTGTCCTACCTAATAAACACGCGTCTCTTCTAAATATCAAAACAACCGAGCCTCTCAGTTAAAAGAAAATCAAAAATGGCCGAACTTTGGATTCTATCTCCAGTTATACTTCACCTTCCATCCTCATTTGTATTCAAAGCCACAGCTTCCTTTACTTCCACTCCTTCACGAATCGAAGACAAATCGATTTTCGTATAAAATAGAGAAAGGGGAAATGGCTGCTCAATCGTTCGAAATAAATCACAGATCGAAAAAAAGAATCGCGGTCTTCCTCTTCTTCCTTTCTTCTCTGACCTCGAACTGAATGAATCGGAGTTCATCCACGAATCGAATTTGAGTTCTGGGCGGCAGTAGCTCATGCGAGATAGTGATGAGGCGAGGGCGGAGGCATATCGCGAGCGGGTTTTCGCGTTCGAGTGGGATGAGCCGGATCTGGAGGCACGCGAACGAGGCAGCGCTGATTGCCTCGAGGCCCAGCAAGCGCAGGTGGGGGCGGCACGAGGTTGTAAAGCAACCTAGGATTCGTGGTCGAGCAAATTGGGGAGTAGGAGTAGAAGTCGTCGCGAAGTTTTGTTGGTGGCCGAGCTCAATTTTGGGTATGATTTCTTCTTCCTCGTCGTTGTTTTAAAATAATTTTGTTAACAGTAAGATATATATACATTTGTTTTAAACTGTATGGAACAGTAAAGTAGCAGTATAACATGAATATATATTTATATATATATCCGCATGCCTATCTCAATTTAATTATATATAGGAATTTTAAAATGTGTAAGGTTTATATAAAAATTTGATTTTTAAAACTATATGGAAATTTTTATAAGTATATGTGTAGTTTCAAAAGAGAAATAAAGGTACTAGTTTGGATTAAAGTAACCCATTTAATCATTTTAGTTACTAGAGAATATTTATCTTCGAAAACAAAATTGTTTAAAATTAATTATTAAGTTAATCTAAAAGGAAATTGATTGTACGATTATCTCAGATGTTAATAAAATTTTATAATATTTATACAAGGTCAAAACTGGATAAACCAAGTCGAGAATGAAGTGGATTGCAAATTTAACGGCAAAGGTGAGTTAATCTCACTCAGTTAGATTTAAATTTAAATAGTTAAATTTAAATAATTGATTGAATGGTTGCATTGATTGAATATGCTATACTATATATAGTAGTATATACCAATATATATATATATATATTGGCATATGTATATATTGGAGTTGATGATATTCCCGCATTATATAGCGGATGAGACCCTATGCGCTGCATAATAGCGGATGATATTTTATAAACCCATGTACCACGATATTCCACCTTGAAGTGGAATTGGTATTGTGCTAACGTCTGTGGATGCAGGGAAACAGGTTGGAGGGATCCAACTGGATTCCTCAAAATATTTAATTTTTGTTTAAATATTCTGTGATATGATTGTTGTTATCCTGTGATAATTTATATTGGATAATCTGGTTGGATTGAATTTCCCAGTATAATGAGTTATCAAAAGCAATTGAATTGGATTTTTGGAAAAATATAAAAGAGTAAAATTAAGTTAAGTAATTCTAGTGAATTCGAATAAATTAAATATGGAAAAGAGGAATTTTGAATAAATAAAGAAATGTTGAATTTAAAGAAGACTTATGTGATGTTATTTAAAGGGATAAAAATTTATTTTAATTCAATGTTTAAATGTAATTAAAAAGAGAAGGAATTTGGGAAATCTGAAACTTGTGTTTCGGTTTAAAGATTTTAAATCATAATGAGAAATAAAATCTGGAAGTTAATGAATTTGGAAATAAATGGATTAAGTAAAGAAATTTATTTCAAAGTAAAATAAATTGGGAAATCAATTATAAATTTGATTTAAATATTTTGGGATTTGAAATTTAAAGAGAAATGAGATTTTGGAGATATAAACTGGGTTTATAAAGTGAAATGGAATATAAGAGGATATTTGAAATATAAATTCAAGGTGGGAATTTATAAAGGGATATGAATTGGTTTAAAAATAAGTGTTGATTTATTTTTAAAGGGATGTGAAGAGAAATAAATATTTGGAAATGTATTCCGTAAGCGGAAACTGTTTGAAATTGTTTTCAAAAGGAGTTTGAAAATTTGGAAATATATTTTGGAAAGATATTTGGGCAAATAAATAATGTGGGAAATTATTTATTTTGTGATGGTTGCTTGTGGATGTTAATTGATAGTTAAATAACCGACTATCAATATTGGCCAAATGCGCTGATCGTTTCGAAGAGACCGGGATCGAGTTTCCGTATACCGGGATTCTAGGTCTGGAGACTCGAATACCACTTCGATCCGGTTTGTACGTTTCGTGTAACGATTTCGGAGTCTAAGATGGAGCAGTGAAGTGCAAGGGCTAGTCGCTACTAATCCTGAGGATATTTCCAAAATGGATGTAGTAGGAATAGTGCCTTCGGTTCCGTTCAAACCCAGGACGGACTTGTATGGACGAATGCTTGCGAAACATCGTCAGCGGACGATGGGCATTCTAAGGGATATGTTCTGAAAAGGTATCGTTTAGCCTCGAACCTCATCAACCGGGAATGACTGAAAATCAGGGGTTATGCAGCAAGGCTTCGTGGGTAGCTCCCACTGGAGGGTAAGGTCATCCCTGTCTAGATGTCCCTTTTTATTTCAGCTTAGTGGTGCGGTTGCTGATCCCAACCGTGGGGTGATTTTATTCGGGATCATCCAGTAAGGGATGGTTCCGGCCTTGTGTTGCAGGGGAGCGGGCGTACTCCTCGGTACGGTGATCTAGGCCACGTACTGTGATAGGTGGTACCCCAGTGCCTAGTCATTCGTTGGAAATCCATTCTTCCTACGTGCCTTGTATGGTTTTGATTGTGCCCAACTATTGTTGAAATGTGAGATGCAAGCATTTCAGCTAGATTATATTTTACTTTCTGTAGACACTATTATAATATCAGAGGATTTTGATATAAAGTGTTTTAGCTATCGTAAGGTAAAAACCCGACATGTTTATTTGTGGCGTGGTCTTACGAGATGCTTTTGTTTTCAAAGGATTTTGAAACTTTAATAATCAATTTGAGTGTGATTTTCTCACGCTGGTTTTCCAGACTGACTCGGGTATTGTTTTATATGATGCTCGGGTCAGACCGAGTATTATAGGTTACAGGATATGATGCTGTGGAGCTCAGGAGATGAGCTTGATGGCGAGACGTATCTCCCGTACTTGTTTATATATATATATTCCGCTGTGTTGATTGTTGTACTCTGTTGTATTGAGGACATGATATGGTTATTGTCCAGTTGTATGTTATGTGTTCTCTGGTGTATACTTTGATGCTATATTATATAAAACTGATATAGTTTTGATTTGTGTAAAGATCTGTTGATATATATATATATTATATTTTATTCCGCTGCGATGGTTAGATTCTGATGTTGTCTTCTATTTTTCTTCTTCTACCTTTTCTTTTTATCCAAATGGTCCGGTTTTTTCGTGTTAGAAAAACTCGGGTTGTTACAAGTAAACTTTTCATTTGTAAATATTTTCAAAAACTTGCATTCATCTCTTTGTAAATAAATCTTGCATTTAAGAATTTTTCATGTTGCATTTGGATTTTGTGGGTAGTATCGACTGAAAACTCTCACGAGACAACACTCGTCCTACTAGGGACACCTATAGGTTTAACGGCTTGTTGCATATGCTCAATGCAATCTTGTTTCCTACGAAAACGAATTTATCTTAATTTTTCTTTATTCGAGGACGAATAAAGAGATAAGTGTGGGAGTATTCAAAAACTTGTTTAACGGCTAATTTTCCATCGTATTAGAAATAGCCGATAAGTTTAAATTAAAAATAACCGCAATCGCACGGCGTACAATTTTAGTACGTAGCGAGTACGGGTCGATCCGTAGGGAATTGTATTGATTTAAGATTTATATTCAATCAAATTAAACAAAGAATTGAAGTTGTGATTAGCTAAAAAAATTGCAAAAACTAACTACTACAAAAATGAATGAAAACTATGAGATTAAAAGACAATTTAGAGATAAATCCACTCCCATGGTCACATAAACCAACCCAACATGAAATTATGATCTCTCTCTTTTTAGTCATTAGTGAATTTAATTGATGTGTTTATCTTAAGTATGAAATATTTATGCTATTGATTAGCCCAACATAAACCTTCAAACTATAACACACCCTCCAAACTCACTCTTCGACTCTCGTGAAAATGACAATGAAATTAAAAATAAAATCTATTTTAAACATGACTTATTTACTATTGAATTAGTAACATAAACCATCAAATTTTTATTCTAAATCTACTTCCATTACCAAAGTCAATTAGTTAGATGATGATGTAAATTATGTTAATTTGAGTAAGAATAACCTATATGTGATTAACATCATAGATTATCAAATTCATTAATAAACTTACATCAACATGCAACTTTCCATTAAGCACAAAATGAACATAAATGAGCAAACTATGTTGAATCTAAATGATTAAGAGAGCTTCATTACCCCTAAATTGAAAGGGTTTAGCTTCTCATATTTGTTATCATTTCAACAAATGTAGATTGCAACATAAACAAGAGGAAAATGCAAGAAAAGTAAGAAGAGAGCTAATTAAAATAAAATAAAAACTAATCTACTTGCATAAATAAAAAGATCTACACTTCTAACATGAAAAGAAAGAGAGCATGTAAATAGAAAAGAGAATGAATTAACATTGCATAAAATAAAATTACACGAAAGAAAATGGCTAAGTAGCCATTAAAAAGGGAAAGAGAGTTTTTGTTTATTTTCTAGCCTAAAACTAAACTAACTAAAGTGGAGGCTAAGAGCTCATTACATGAAACATAAAGGGTATTTATACATGTTTTGAAACCCTAATCATATTTTTAGGGACTACCCAAATTGTCCTTGAGGAAGTGTGACCACTAAGTTATCATTAGCTTCTAATTAATCCTTCATTAAGTATGCATGTAACTTTAAGCTCCACTAACATGTGCATTAGCTCTTAATTGTAGATCAATGTAAGTGGGTAGGTGGGATCCTCCATGATGCATGAAATAAATTATTTCCATCTTCATTTGTTTCCTTCTCTTGTGCATGCATGAATACATGAAGACTTATTCTATTTTCCATCCAATTTTCCTACAAATAAAAATAAAATGCCAAGTAAATATTCTCAAAATTAATATATGCACAAAAATGACCATTTTGCCCCCATATGAAGATGAATAAATGATGATTTGATGACATTTGAAATTTTGGTTTAAACATGTTAAAATAACCATATATGCTCATTATTTAATTAAATTAAATTAATTATGGAAGTAAAAATATGCACATTTACGTGCACCTCAAGAACGGACGAGGTTGATCCATTCCTCCGGGATCTTAGAAGCCCCTATTGAGAGAGGCCGTGAACCATAGTAGAAGCAACCTCAGCCATCTGTAATCAATAGCAAGCAACCTACATTACTGTACCGCCCCTAACATATTAAAAGAATAATCTATTTAAGCTTAGGGGCAAGCTTATTCCCCACTACTAGAGTAGGCAATCAACCATCCCTCGGTAGGTACACTCATGCTCTAACCAATGATGGGCCATGTAGCCCGCATCTTCACTAGCCCATCACAAATGGGGGTAGTTTAGCAGTATTGGCACCTAAGGTGTAACGACCCGGAAATTTCGAACCCGAAATTTCCAGATAGTTAGAAGAAAAAGAAAAGAGATAGAAGAAAGAAACAGAAAGAAGAAAGAAGAACAGAAAACACAACATCTCACATTCGCAGCGGATTAAATATAATAACAAATAATAGCATTTTTATAAAAGAAAGCTGTAATTGTTACTTTCAATACAATTAATCAGAGTTACAATCATTACAATTGACTGGACAGTTATATCAACCTGCCCCATACTACTATCAATACAACTCTCAAATACACAGCGGAAAACACTCTATACGTTCCTGCCATCCAGCTCGCCTCCTGAGCTCCAGAACGTCCTTACCTGGAATCTGTAATACTCGGTTTGACCCGAGCATTACATCAAAGTAACACCCAGGTCAGGCTGGAAACCAGCATGAGTAAACTCATCTAACATGAAATTCCAATTCATATAACTTATTTAAACCCGGGGTACTCGTACTTTACTATAAGTAAACAACTTATATAGTCAACACTTATTGTCATAAAACAATATCTAAATATCCAACTTAGTTTAATTGGTCCATATTTTTCCAAACTGGCCTATTTGATTTCACATATCAATCTATAAAGAATTATAGAAGATTTCAAATCGAAGTGGTTTCGGGTATTAACTAATACCCGACCCCTGTCTCTTCGAATCCAATGTCATCTTAACCAAAGTTATTCAATGAAATACAATTCAAACTTTAAATACCGGTGTCACCTTTATACAGTAATTCATCATCGATAGATAACCATATTATCACAGTTTAAACCAAACATATTCATGTCACAGAGTATCATATCAGAGATATCCAAACAAACCAATGCATTCAATTCAAGTTTATCAATCATAAGCAAGATTAATTAGCTGTTCAAGTCTTAATTTAATCTCCAAATAAATTAAATTTATTAGTTTAAGTACTTTAAAATCCTGCTTACTTAATATTAATTAACCATTTAATTAATTATTGAAATTAATTAATTAATTATTCTTTAATCATTTAATTATTCACATAAATTAAATAACCTTTAATTACTTACATTAATTAATGATCCTTTAATTACTTTTCATTAATTAATTATCCTTCAACTAATTTCATAAATTAATTATCCTTTAATTTACATAAATTAATTACCCTATAATTACTTAAGTTAATTAATTAACCCTTAATTACCTAAGTCCTTAATTAATCTAAGGAAACCCATTATCTTAATTAATTACTTAATTAAATCATTTAAATATTATTTAAATTAAAGGATTGAAATTAATTTATTCAAAATCACTTGAGTCCTTTTATTTAATTAAAGTTTAATATACTTACCTTGATCACCTTTAAAGTCCATCATTGAATTACATTTGAAATCACTTAGAGATTTAATTTAACAATTAACTTTATAAAAAAAAATTATTAAATCAAAACAAATTAAATTTCAAAAACATTTAATTTATATTGAAACTTGTTTTTGATAACTTGATCACACTTTATTTTGAAAAGAACTTGTTTAATAATTACTTTGAAAACTTTTTAACATTTTCTTTTATAAAATTAAAAAAAATATCTGGTTAACTAATTAAAACCCAACCCCAGCCTAAGACAGAACTTCTCGAGCCTAAACCCGTGCCACTCTCGCATCTACTACTTCTCGATGAACTCGAGAATCACTTCGAGCAAATCTTCATCTTTCCCGAGCTTGAACATCACAGCAACATCACCAGACACGAAGGACACATGTTGGTTGAATTGGAATGATAATATGAGTTATCTGTTTGTGATGATAATGTAGATTATCTATTAAGTTATCTATCTGTGTGTATATAGATAAGAATTGAATTGTTTTAACTTTAAAACAACTTGGCCCTTAAAAGATACGTTTTGGATTTCGATGAGACCGGGATCGGGTTTGCTACATTACAACGTGATAGGGGGTTCTCACTTTGCGTTAGGTGGCGAACGGGAGACTCTTACCCCTACTTGTCCCCGGGGGTAGTATAAGGCCTTTTGGGGTTGGTTGCGACTCGAGAGGGTGGCCGTAAAAGCAAACCCGAGGTATCACTGTGAGCCACAGCGGGGCTGGGATGGTTGAAAAGCCTACCGGTCGTGAACCGTTGCTGAAGGTTGAAAAGCCTAGGACGTTACATAAGGCCATATGGTGTTCTTTCTAGCATCCAGCATCAGACGATCACCGTTGATAGCACAACGATGATTGTCAAATGCCATACAGTAAGAGTTCACCGAAGAAGTTCGCTGGTATAACATTTTCTAAGACAATGAAAAGTAAATCCTAAAACCGCAAGACAACTACGTGTAAAACAAGGAAGGGCACAACATCAAAACTCAATAAAACATTTCGAAAAAAGTTTTGAAAAATAATACCTTACTATATCAATGGTATGAGAAACACAACAAATTAAAGTTGAATAAGACCACCCACTAATGATGTGTCGAGCTTAAAGTTGAAGATCGAATTTGCAATAGCAAACAAAAGCTTCGATGATCGTTAATGGCGGAATGCTAAAAAACTCAATAAAGAATGAAATGGAGAAGGAAAAGAGTATATATAGGCGAAGGGAAACGATATGGACTGTTATATCTGCTACACATGGATTAATCTGAACCATCAAGATATCATCAATGCATCAGCCAAATCACTATATCAAAAAGCATTTTATCTTTATGGCTCTTAGGAAAACATATCGTTTTCACCAATGGTATGATGACATGTGTTTGATGCAGCATTAAATGCGTGAATGACAAGCCCACACCTGTGCACGGGCCTGAGCTTGGGAGCAAAATGTCACTCAAGTTTCCCGTGGTAGTAGATCAGACCGGCCCGCGTTGTCCAACCGACCCGCGTTATCAACTGTATCTGTTTTGGCCCGCGTGCCCCTACAATTTGGCTAGCCTAGCTTAGGTAGTAGCGACTGACCCATGCACTACCATCACCCGACAATTGGCTTGCTCGCCTAGCTTTGTCCACCGACCGGTCCGAGCCAGCAGGGCTCTCTCAAGGAACACCACGTCCATATCGGTGTAGGCGCCGAACCAATACCTCCTACCGCAGGCACCGAACGATGAGGTAGGAATAAATTGCCCTTTGGAGGGTCCCTCCACCATCGACACGCCCCCCTACTTAGTTAACCACCCGGAAACTCCCTCACCCATGCTCAATCTCATCCGCTCACACCCGCAAGCTCTTTTAGCGGCATTCAGCCATAACTGCAAGCACCAGATCGCCTCTGCCTAAAGAAGCTTCACATGCACTGCTCCTCTAAAAAGACTGACATCAACGAGCACCGTTCACTTAATAAAAGCTCCATTGTACCATAACCACTTTATGTCTTTTGCTGCCACCCAAGTACCTTTGCTGCAACCACTCTTTGATCCCACACCGTTTGTTATACTTCAAGCATGCCCACTGTATGGCCCGCCAACTGTCAACATTCGTGCCATATAGGCCATCTACATTTTAGCTAGCATACGCATCAACTGTGTACCTCTATTGGCGACCTAGAGTAACTCACGAGCTTAATCGGCATAATCTCAACCATTCAAGCACCAACTTCAGCAACTAAAAATAGACCAAGGCTTGCATTTTTATAAGGGTTAGAAGACTAGCGTCTAAATATTTACGTTCTAGTTATTACATCTTGTAATCTAAGCTATTATAATAGAAGTGAAGTAATAAGAAATTTCTCATAGTGCACGTAGATCATCTTCGATTGAACCACTGTAAACTCTTATTTTGTTGCATTTGTTCATTATTGTCTCTTTATTTTACATTTTTAACAAAGGTATTAGTAACCTATCTTTTGCTAATATCATCCCTTGATTACACTTTCGATGTTGGCCAAAATTCTAGTCAACAGGTATATCATGATTTTTTTTACTACCAGACTACTTTTTTAACTAAGGTTAATTACATGAAAGCATCATGGTAAATCAGTCTGAAAATGACTTTCTTACAAAACATTTATGTATACACTCACACAATTTAATAAAAGAAATTTTGTGTTTTTTGATATAAAAGAAAACTTTACTCCAGAATAGTATCATATTTACATCTGGAACATATGATTACAAGCATATAAGACAGTACATATGTTAGTTGGGTATTCACAAAGTTTTGTTTCACGATGCTTGATGTGTCCAGCCTAAATATGTTCAAATAAAATTGATGTAACTATTTTCAACTAATTTACCATGTAATATTTCAAATTTAATCTTCCCAATGGATTTTTACATTGAGTTGAATAAGTTATTGGGTTTTTGTATGGTGTAGGAACTAGGAGAAAGATGAGGAAGTAGTTTGTTCCATCAGTTTGCAGTGGATTGTGAGAACTTTGAAATTTAATCTTGTCTACAATGTTTGTTAATAAAAGTATTAAGTACTTCATTCATGTATAAGCTACATAATATTTAATCTTATATTAATGTTGGAGGCTATATTCACATTTTTGCGTCGGGTTCCCCAAAAAAGAGTGTAATTTTTGTCATAAAAAGAGTTACTTAAGAAGTCGCACTGGGCATTATAATCCTCATATATGGATCTTATAAACCATAATTCCTTAATCATAGGCACTAATTTTTTTAATGCATCTCTATCTCCGTTTCCACGGTTTCTATCTAAATCTCTACCAAAATAAGAGATGGTATGAATATATTTTTTCTCCTATTCAATATTCCAATGATGTATTTGAAAGTTATTTAGGATATTATATCCTGATCAATGTTCAAAATAAGTTAAGTAATTATCTATCTAATTAAAAGTTTATTTTTTCAATTTGTTTAAACATATATAATATCAATCTTTTATCTGATTGTAGATTGAAAAGATATGAATGGAAAGCAATGAAAATATTTTCAAATAAAACAAATGTTAATAGTGTAAAATTTTATATAAGTTAAAACTTTATTCACTATCTCATTTACATAAAAAATTTATGTTGACTTATGTTTCCCTTAACCAAATCTCAATCCTCCCTTTAACCAATTCCCCAAACAAAATGCAGGTCTGGTCCGAAGTGGATAAAGCACTAAACTAAGTTCGTTCACTCCGAGGAAATGCTTGATCATAGTCCGTAATGCTGCTTTTCTTTCGAGACTAAGACCTTTTATCATAACTTATGCTCGTTGCATACTTCAATCTACTACAATACAAATAGCATCTAAAGCGGCTGCTTGCGCAACATACCGTGTTCCCCTTCATATGCCTTTGAATCCATAAGTACCCACGGAGGCCCAAGAAACCACTCGACCTCGTACATCTGTAACAGACTATCTCAACCACGGGACGTACGGGTCAGGAATTGTAGGATGGATATTAGGAGGGAGAGGAAGTTATCGTGTCTGTTGTCCGCGTGTGCGGCGCAGTGGAAATGAGGTTTGAGTTCTGGTAAAAATGACCCAGGTTCGATTCCTACCACGCGCTTCCCTATCCTATATAAATTTATCCGGGGGTATGTGGGCTTGGATCAACGGACGGCTTTACTATACCCTACTTAGGAGTTTACCGGTCCGCCGAGTTCTCCTGGGTTTTCAAAAAAAAAAAATGCTCAGATTTGATTCCTACCGTGTCTGTTATTACTGCTGCATGTTCCGGCTTCATGGTTCGCCGGTTGAACAAGCACTGGCGTTCACTCCAGAAGAGCCCACAGAAGCTTACGGAGGCCTACAACAGACTACAAAAGCCCAAAGCAAATTCAGACATCAACTTCCATATGCTACATAATCTTTGCGGTCATTTTAACCTTTTAGGTTTTGAAGACAGAAGTTCCACATAGCCGCCACTCATCACACAGAAAAGTAACACAAAATGGGTAAGAGATCCTAGAATTTTTTTTCAAATCTTTTCGCTCGTTTGTAATATTCCATCCATTATTCATGAGTTTTGTCTTATATTTTAGGGATTTCAAGGGATTCAATGCACAAGAGGCGGTCTACAGGAGGGAAGAAGAAGGCATGGCGCAAGAAGCGAAAGTAAGCTAAATTTATGTTTATGGTTAAAGACTGCATCTCCACCCCCCCCCCCCCCCCCTCCTTTTTTTTTTGTTTGTTTGTGCGTATTATATCAGTTTTGGATTAATTTTCGTGGTTATGTTATTATTTGGACTTAAGTAGATAAGTTGGTGATTGTTACCCTTTTGGTGCATTCAGTGTTGGAGAAATGTTCCTTATTATGAATATGTTACTATAAGGAGAATTATGACCAAACTATCACTTATATTTTTGCTCATAATCAATGCATAATTTCATCCTAATTACCAGACAACCATTAGATCATTAGTCCACAGCAGCATGCATACAAAAGTCACTTGTCATATGACCTCCTTAATAAACGCATATAAAAGACTAGCTCACTTCATTTATATATATACATACATATGTATATATATTTTGTGAGGCTAATGGTGTTTGCGGGACAAATCACATACGTTTTTGGTACTTACAATAATGCATTGTTACCGTATGTCATGTTCGCTTAACATTAGCATTTTAAACATAATTGCTTTTGCAACAGCCCTTCTGCTTTCTGCCTTTGGCACATCTTTAATAACTAATTATTTGTTCATATTTTTAAAGGTACGAGATGGGTCGCCAGACAGCTAACACTAAGTTGTCAAGCAACAAGACAGTAAGAAGAATTCGGGTCAGAGGAGGAAATGTAAAGTGGAGAGCACTTAGATTGGATACTGGAAACTACTCATGGGGAAGTGAAGCTGTTACCCGCAAAACTCGTATCCTTGATGTTGTTTATAATGCATCAAATAACGAGCTTGTCAGAACACAGACTTTGGTCAAAAGCGCAATAGTCCAAGTTGATGCTGCTCCTTTCAAGCAGTGGTATCTTACACACTACGGCGTCGATATTGGAAGGAAGAAGAAGCCTGCAGCTGCCAAAAAGGATATCACTGAGGTACTTCTTGATTCTTACATCACATTTCTTTTCATTCAAATTCTACATGCATAAAACTGAAATCGTAGATTATGTAGAATAATGTTTTAATTAATGTTTCAAGATTTCATGGTTCTATGTTTATTCATTTAGACAATGCATTTATTAAAGGTAGAATTTTATTCTGCATTGAATATTTTGAAACTGGAAATCTATTTTATTTGTTCACCACATGCTCACACCCTCCTCTAATTTTTACATGTGCATCACATTAAAGTTACCTGTTGGAGATATCTTGGTTTTGCTGTGATTGAGAACAACATCTGTTTGATAACATTCTATTTTCTAACCCATGAATACAACTCAGCAACATGTCTTTGCAATGATGAAATATGTGTGATCTAGTAGTAACCTAATATAAACGACAATCTTATAGACAAATGAGAAAACTATTTAAGTTAATAGATGCAATTAAGGGATAAAAATTGTTACTTGACATGCATGTTCCCTTTCAATGTATCTCAATTAGAGTAGATTACCACTATTACTAAGAGTGTTTTGGCACATGCGATGCACGTGCATATAAAAGAGATAAACATGAAAAGCACTCTTGAATATTTTTTTGAATATATTTGTTAAAAATTTAGCGAATATATTATTATACTAAATAAGATTATCAAGTTGCAAAAATTATCACGGAAGGATAATGATATGCATGTTTAAAACAAGCGTTTCATGGAAAGAAAATTCTTAGCTTCTATTTTTCTGTATCTCTTTTCTGAACAAGTTAGTTTTTATATGATTCTTTATTACACCTTCTATAATATTGTATTTCAGAAAAGCCGGATTGATTTTTATCCACCCAATTTTTTCTCTTTTCATTTCATTAATGTTTTTGATTTGAATATTATTCACTTTATATTTTATTATCCTCATTGTACTCTTTTTGAATTTTTGAATTTTATAATATTTTTAATTCAATGTTGAAATTATCACACAAACATAATGGTATGCATAAATGTATATCAAGACACGAGTCTCCTAAATTTGAAAGAGAATCATTATGTTTTATTATCCAATATTTTTCTAAATATACTAGTTTTTTACATGATCACTTCTCAAAATTTCTCCTCGTATTGTATTTAAAAATAAATTGATTGATTGTTAACTCATTCCTATCTTGTACTCATTCTTTGTATTTCCATTTTATCAGTAATTTTTATTTGAATGTTATTCATTTTTTATTTTATTATTTTTATTTTACTCTTTTTAAATTCATTATTCTTGTATTGTTTGTAACTGAACTAATGTATTTATGGAAATCCAAGTTCATCCAATAAACATGACATTGAAAGCAACACAACAATTAGTAAAGATAAAGATTACTAAAATTTTGCATGATAATTGTATATGAAATAAATTGTTTAAAGTAACTTTTTAACTGTTCAGGTCACTATATGAAAAACTTATACTCAAGGTGAAAGTTGTAAATTTAAAGTTAGAGAAAGTAAATAAACCTTTTCAAAATAATTCCAACTTTCTAATACTGAAAATTAAACACCTATTCAGAATACTAAAAGAAAATTGTTTTGAAAATTAAATGCTAAAAAGATCAATCAAGAATAAATTGTTTTTAATAAGGGTTTTTTTTGAACATTGGTTAACTAATTGATGCCTACGGATTTTGATTCCAAGACCCTTGAGTAGACAATCTAGAGGTTAATAAGAAAAATATGCAACTTTCTACTCTTAATAAACAATATTTTTTTAATAAGAAAAACATTGTTTACGATGATAGAAAGTTAAATACATAAAATATTAATTTTTTCGTTGTAAAAGAAAACCATTAAAAATACATATTTAATAATTCTTGTGGTACTAAGATGAAGATAGATAGTTAAATAAGTAGAAATCAAAATATATATTTTCGAACCAGTAATGTAAAGAATGTACATTTATAAAAAAACCCGTGTCATTAAAATGATAAAATACATAAATTGAAAACATATGAAAAATATTGTTTTTTGTAAGAGCTAAAATTTGATCTTATGAGCTTATAAAAATAAACTTATTTTTGTCATTACCAATATTCGGACACATGATCTCATAAAAAATGTAAAGAAATTTTGTCAAGAGCGGGATTCGAACCCGTGACCTCATATGCAAAACATAGAGGTGTTTTTGGAAGTTCACGTTTACACAATAAAAGCGTAACTATTACAACTATGAAATAAAGATTTGCTCATTTTCTTTAAAAAAGCATTTTGAACCTGCTACATTTTGCAATTAGCATTTCAGTTAATTGTATTTTTCAGGAAGCTTGAATGTAGTTTCTTGGATGGTTTCTCTTTTATTCTTATAACAAATTTTCAAAGACTTAAACAAATTTAAGGTAGAGGGCACCTCTATTAGAGGAATGTTAAGCATAACAACAAACAACCACAAAATGAAACAAAATTTCCCATAGACAATTTGAAATGTTTCATGGTATGGAAGTTAATCTACTGAAGGCATCAATATAAAGCTAATATATAAATATTATTTGCTGCTATTATTAACACAAATATTTACTTCCTACACCACTACAAGAAAAATATATCAAAAGTCACTCCATATACCCATCGACTAGATTGCGGTTGTTGATTTACAAATTTGATGTCGCAGAACATAACAAAGCTCTTGTTAAATATTTATTAATTTTCTTATGTCGTTTTACAGCATGTTTTAATTAGTGATCTTGATAAATGTAAAATCTCAAAATAAGTATTGGGTGGATGGTAGGCATGGAACCTCATCATTTAAGCGATGTAAGGACTTTGATAATAAAAAGAACACATATCTTAACAATAGCAATAATCTTCAATAAATGTTAAGCTGCTAGAAAGACGTGGAGGAAATATTTCATTTAAACGTTTTATTGTCAAAAGTGACAAGTAACTGATAATCCATCATAACAATGAAGGGTTAAACTATCAGTTACAGTGAAAACATATTTGCATAGTGATGTAATAGGGAACAGCACTGTATGGTCTGACGAATATATACGTGGATAGTTAAGAATTGCTCATTATATTTGGTGGAGTTTGGAGTATGATTGATGCCTACTGTTTTGAGGGTGAAACATATACAGAATGTCCAGTGTGTTTATTGAATAATTTACATGTATAAAACATACACAACTTGAGATTATAATGTTTGCAATAACTGCATACCAGTATTTCTTAAATAACGTTTGCGGTATTTGTAATCAAGTATTGTCTTGTCAAAGGTACATGATTATTAAAAGGCTTACCCTAGTCTTGTGTTAATTGTATAAATTTAACCTATTGTCAACAAAGATGTATTCCCATCAAAGTTCTGAATTTGAGAAAGATGCTGTAGTCACATTTTGTCTGATATGAGGCATTGCTTAAAGGATTGGATTTCAATACTTTAAATTGTCGTGTGCACGCGGTTTTCAATTTTTTGGTTTTTTTTTCGCTCTGGTTTTCTTATACATGTAGGTGGCTGATGCACCAGTAGAGGAAGTGAAGAGGAGTGATCATGTTAAGAGGAAGTTAGAGAAACGTCAGCAAGCACGCACCCTTGACCCTCATATCGAGGAGCAATTTGGCAGTGGAAGATTATTGGCTTGCATCTCTTCTCGCCCAGGCCAATGTGGAAGAGCTGATGGGTATGTCTTCATCAAGGTTTTATGAAAAATATATTATGACAAGTGTTTATTTATGTCCGTTCTATTTATAGCAATTATAGGGTGATACATATGTAAGACCAAAACATCCATCTGAGCCTTGGTTATGTATTAACACTGGTTTTTGTAATTAATGCACAGTTATATTCTCGAGGGGAAAGAGCTCGAGTTTTATATGAAGAAACTGCAAAAGAAGAAAGGCAAGGCAGCTGCTGCTTAACATTTTTTCCAGATAGTTTATGTCGGCTAATATGTAATTTTTTCACTAGCGATTAGTTTTGGCACTGAGATTTTGATGCATTGTTGTGTAGGGAATATTTTAAGTACATCCTTGCTATGTCTTTCTGTTTAAAAGACTATTGTTTTTGTATCAAGGGTTTATAGATTATAATCATATTTCTTTTGTCAATGCCAATTTTTGTGAAGTTCGTTTCCCATCTCTTGCTGATGCTGTTAGTCCAGCGTTATTAGTTTCCTAAACCATGCTTAACTTACACATTGACTTTAAATTCAGAGCATATTTTTGTTCCTTTTATTTTGTAAGTTTATCTTATGAGATGATTTTGGCTCCCTGTAAAGGTCAATGTCTTTGCACGATAACATGTTTTAGTTATTAGCTCCTCTCTAGCCAGTTTTTGACGTTTAGCCGTTGATAAATTTCTACTTATTTCAAACAGCTACAGCTCACAATCCCTGTATTTGCGTGTTAATATTTGTCTGTTTTTGACTTCAATGTTATATTGTTTGTTTAAAGCTATTGTCTATGTGACATTTATCAAATTGCACTTCCGGTTTTAGTGGTTGCTTATTTTATTTTTTGCTTAAGTTCATCATTTTTCTTATCATGAAAAACTAATAAAATATTTTATTTTCCTTTCAATTTATCATTATTATTACAAATTTCTACTAATTCTCTCAATTATCATTTTACATTTAAGAATCAATATTTAATAATTTTTATAACTATTCACAAATTCTTCTAAGTTTATTATATTATTTTACATTTAAGTCCAAATATTTAAATTAATTAAGTGATCTAAAATTTGAACTTTTAAATAAATGCAATTAACCAATAGTCATTATTTGGTCTAACAAGTCCTAATAGATGATAATCTAATGTGTTGTATGCTACACTCATATTGACAAAAATTGTAGAACCAATATTTTGTTTAGTCCATATTATCTAAAATTTCTACAATTATTTACATAATTATTTTTAGTTCTCTTACGTTATTCTAGTTCAAGTTTATATAATTTATTTCCTTCTAAAATCAATACTTACTCACAAAGTAAAATATACATAAATTTTCTTTCTGAAGTTGTTTTTTTTTTTGAATTACATAGAGAACCAAGCTTCATTTGTAAACTCTAGGGAAGTATGTGCCTGCCAAACACATACTTCGGGTACTTGTTACAGGGTTGTTGGTTTCCTTTCTAAAACATGTGTTATTACAAACATGCATAATGTTTTTTTTTTATTTAAAAAATTGGTAAATCAAGTGAATTATTTATCATTGATAAAATTTATTTTTGTTAAGAATGATACTAAATTAATTATCGGTGATGAATAATGTAGTTTGTAATTTTGAAAAACATTGAATATTTCCAGTTAATACGTTTTGTGAAAATGTTAAATTTTAATTATGTATATTCGTAATTTACGTTAACCAAAGGATAAAATATATAGTATTTTAGCTAGAATTATTTTTCTTGGTATTTTATTGTCTTTTTGAGGTAATTATTTTATATACTATTTTAGCTAGAATTTTATTATAAATCAAAATTATTAAGGTATGAAACCACAATTTAAAAGCCAAGTTATAATTTTTACATAATTAAACAACAATACGATTTGTAACGTTTATTTTAATCAACATTTCTTTTAGTTAAATAAATATTTCGTATTACTTAGATAATATAATATGATTATTCTTGATGTTGATATTAACCATAGAGCTTTAAATGCATACAAATACACCGATTCATTACTATTACACATTCATTTTTAGATAGTTTTTTTTTCATTATTTTAAATAATATTTGAAATTCAATCTATACGTCATTTATCTTTTAAACAAATGTACTATAAGCTTAATGTTAACTCAAAATTTATTTATATAAATATTTGTATGTTGAAATTTATAAAATATTAATTTTGAAATTAATTAAGAATACTATTTATTATTTATTTTCTTAACAACTATTAAATGCTGGAAATAATAAATCAATATCAAACTCATTATTATATACAAAAATGACAATATAATTTTTATGCAAATATAAAAACCATAACTCACATGAAAAACATTACATACTTAAAATTAATAAGTTTATTACATAACTCAATTATTTTAACAAATTTAACCATAAGAAATTCAATTTATATAAAAATTTATACAATTATTTTTCTAAAACATACCGTGTGTAATGGGTTACACACTAGTATTTAAAATGTTACACATTACTAGTCAACTAGGCTAGTATGCTTATTGTAGTTGGCTCTGTATTATAGAGGCTTATCCTTAGATTTGCTCTTATTTTAGTTGGCCTAGTGGTAAGTCAAAGGCGTGCCCCATGCCAAACAAACTCTAAACTATATGGTTTTACAACAAAAAGCCCATTTTCCTACGATCTGGATGAATTTAGGATCAATTTTTCAAATTGATCAATTCAACCTCGTCTAAGTAGTTAAAAAGGTTTGTTGTCTTTGTTTATTGCTTTGGTTGTTCCTTGGAACTATATTCATATGTATGGAATTATTTTGTGAAACATGTTAAAGTAAATTTACAAGTATACCTAATTTGGGATATATGTGGATACAAGTTGGATTTTGTGTGGTGTCATTTTATAGCTATACCATTATGCAGTGTTGAAAATTTAAAAACATTTGCAAAAAATCTAAATGCAACTTAATTTTTGAGTCGCTAAAATTTTGGAACACTCATAGTCTAATTTCTATTAACCAGCTAAAATTTTAAGGTACATTTATCTAAAAAAGAACTAATTTTCTTAGGGAAAAACATGGTTGAGAATAAATTTGGATGAACATTTAGAGAAAAACATTCAAGAATTATAATTTTCTTAAAAATCAACTTTTGTTTAAATAAATAAATATGCATCGCATTTGAGAAAATATCCTTTTCAGAAATAGGAAAATATTCTCAATAGGAAAATATTCTCGGTGACATTTTTAAAGATATTTTAGGATTTAGGACAGCTCGGTAATATTTTTGCGTCAAGGAAAAACGACGTTCAAATTTCCGTTAGAGCCCTAACTTTTTTAGGCCGTGCGCTCATTTTATTTTTTCTTCTTCTTCTACATTGCATGTTGGAAATTTTATTCTCTTCTTGATCGTTTCTCTATTCTCCTGTGAATTTCTTCTTCTTCATGATTGCGTCTCTCGTTTCTTCCATCGGTATTGTGATTTTTATATTTATGTATGATTCTTTGATTCTATTTTGATACTTTCTTCCGTTGGCGTTTGATTCTTTGATTTAGGTCATTTCTAATTTCATTTTCTTTTACTATTTTAATTTGAATTTCAGCTTTATTGCTGTGTTTAGTTTTTTGATATTATATGACAAATTTTGGAAGCAGCAACAAGTATCTTCTATTTTTTAAATCTTTCTTTTTATGCAGCATTATCTCTTTTACGTGTTTTAAATTGTTTGATATTTGGTTTTTGTTCAGTGACGTATATTTCACAATCAATTTGGTTTGAAAAATATTATTAGTGAACTGCAATACCTTAGTCATGTATAAATTTGTATAAGTATCAGTTTTAGTATTTCTAAGTAATTTGTAGACTGGAATAGTATTAATCTTTTGTATGTTTGAGTATATAAAAAAATGATGTTGTTACAAAGTAAACATGATGATATGAATCGAACGTTAAATAAATTGAAGAAAGTTTGCTTTGTACAACAGTTATTGCTACCGTGACTAAGTCATTAGAATTGTTCATGTACTATTTAATTCGACTCAATATATTATGTATATAACTAGTGCGAATCCATGCTATGCATATGGGGTTTATCATATAATTAGTTTAACAATGTATTTTTAGAATTTTAGTTATATGATGCAGTAAGCGCATGTTTATAGATTGTAATTTTTAAATTATCTTTTTCTTGAACACTACAAAAAAACTTTTGTTAATAAATCTTCTTAAATAATCTCGGATCATGTAAAGTATAACTAATATTTTAGAGCATAATTGCTTGACACCACAAACAATAACATCGACTATAAGTTGTTCCTAACTTGGTAAACATTATATTGCTAAGCATGCATATTAAATAATTTTCAAATGCAAGCAGATATAAGCGTGACTTAGTTTTATTCTCTATTTAACATATAAACTTCAGTATATACATTGGTAATAATATTCTAAACCTGGAATAGAAAAATCAAGCTAAAAGTAAAATAATGTTTAATTTGGTCCAAAGAAACAACACTTCATCATCTGGATTGTAACGCTTTATGACATTACACTATAATAAATAAATCAAAGCAAAATATTATATTCGATTTGAAATATCATATTTTCTAACACATATAGCGTGATATGACATGAGAATTATATGTACTACATAGATGTGTAGTCAAATTTTTGGAAAGCCAAATAATTTTTCGCTTTACTTTAAATTTGCATGCAAACATAATAACTAAAATAATATGACAATAAGAATAATTCAAAGTAAATTAATATCACTATTAAACAAAATAATCATGGATACACACAAAACTTCTTTGCATAACATGTAATTGAATATAAAATACTTTTCAACTGGTGTAAAGAAACATAGACATCGAAGCAAACTAATAAAAATAGATTATTAAATTTATTGTAAAAAGATATGTTAGAAAGCTGAAAAAAGTATTATATAAATAATTCATTGACTTACGCATAGAAGCTAAGTAGATAAAGTTAATTCTTTTTATTATGAACCATAATATGTGGAAACAAAAGGTTATTCAAAGATAAATTATGCTTTCTTCCATTAAAAGCAAGGCTAAACTTAAGTATCAATTGCCACTCTTCATTATTTTTTAGCAAATTCTTCAAAATAATTAGTTGAATTAATTTTTTTTCATACCTCTCCTCCTTCAAAATACTAACATCGCTTAGTACCAAACTCTACATTAAAATGCACTTTTTATTTAGATTCGACTCCTATTTAATATTAATCACCTTCACTTGTCTTTTTTCATGTAGTTAGCTTTCATTTATTTTTATTTTTCACATGATATTATGGTCCACCATTGTCCTTGAGTTTTCTCTACATATCCATTTGGATATTGGACATGGATTTTGTTTAGAGTTTTGTTCAACATCAGTACGGATGCTTGTAATATTTTTCATTTAGACATTCAAACACCGACACAATGCAATATTTATAACCTAATCTATTTGTTATGCATGTATAATAAAGATTATAATTATATTTTATTATTTATAAGATATATAAACAAATATATAAAAAACATAATGTTACGTTTAAAAGTATAAACAAATATTTCCCTAACAATTTTTTTTTTGAAATTTGGTTCAATTCCCACAAGGCATATAGGAAAGTTGTATTTTAAGAAAGCCAATATTTAAGCAGAATGAAATTATACCTGTGAATACACAATTGTTGACACAGATAATAGGTGTGAATACTAGTACAACCACCCAATGGTGGGACCGACATTCCATCGCATAATTTTAAAGAATTTTTTTTTTGATGTAGTTTTTCTTTAATTTTTGTTAAACATTAAAAAATAATAAACAATAATATGTTGGAGAAAATTTAAAATTGGAGACATTTAAGGAGACATTTATGGAGAGAACAAATTAAATGACACAGAGAGATTTAAGAAGACATATTAAAAACATATATAATTTTTGTCTGGCTTCATATAATTTGGTTTTGTAAACCTAAATAGACAAAACTCCATAATGGTCGGTTTTATAATAATATAATAACAAAATAGATAGATAGATATAATAGAATAGATAAAATGGATAAGAATTTGACTTGTATATATATATATATATATATATATCAAACAAAGGAATGAGAAGTGGAAAAGACACGAATCAATGAGAGAGCACATAGAGATACTCAATTTTAATAGTATAGTACACTATAAATATTTGATATAGTTTTTCATTAATTTTAGTTAAACATCAAACAATAACATGTTGAAGAAAAATTAAAATTGGAGAGATTTAAGGAGACATTTAATGGGAGAATAAATTAAATAGCGAGATTTAATTGAAGAGGGTTAAAGAGACATTTATGGAGATAATAAAACTAAATAACACTTAAGAGATTTAAGAAGACATATTAAAGACATGTATATTTTTTGTCTGGCTTCATATAATTTGATTTTGCAAGCCTATAGTAAACAAATTGAAATAAATTTAGTTTTAAATGAGAATAACTGATTTTATATAGGTAAATGAAATTTTAACCTTGAATTGACGAGAGAAGAGTATTTTGAGGGAGAGTGAATGAGAGATAAGAATGCTAAAAGTCATATGTTCTCTTTTATAATAATAATAATAATATAATATTAGCGATAAGCACCATTGTCCAAGTGGTTAAGTGATTCGGCTTTGGTGTGAGAGGTCACAAGTTCGGAACTTGCGTAGCGTGATTCGAATGTTTATTGACATGTGATATGTTGTCTCAGTGACATGTTGTATATAAAGTATCATTTCAAATATATATATATATATATAATAGCATATATATGTAATATAATAGATAAAATGGATAAAAATTATTGGTCTTAACTTACTCCTTTGTCCATTGAGATTTCGAATATGCTTGAGAATAAAGTTATCGTGGTTGATACCGATTCCAATCTTAAAGTATAATTTGTTTTCAATTATATAAGAAGAGCACATTCTTTCCTTCTACCGTTAAGGTTAAGAGTTCTTTATTGAAAAACGATGGTGGTAGTTCTATTTTGATTTCATCTAATCTTCCCGGTTATTCATCTTCTAGTGGATCTTTGTTTTCCAATATTGTTGTTCGAAGTAAAAGTTATTTGAAGGATATGTTGAAGAGAGGTCAAAGTTATCAATTTCTGATTTTGTTGGTTTTTGTTTTAGAGAAGCTTATGGTTTTAAAGAACTTTTGATGACATACCAAATTCAAAAAGATATGAATTAGCGTTTTGAAGAATTATTCTATGAGAATTACCGCTATTTGCTCTTTGTCAAAGAATAGTTGTCTTTAAAGTGCTTGGTTCTTGTGATTTTGGGCAGCTTAATAGTTTTTTCATTAGACATTTGGTTAGTGATCATTCTTGTGGGGCAGGTCTTAGGAATATGAATAATCCACATATTTCTAGTAGGTTTGTTAAATCGTTGATCATTGTTGAGAATTGTGATTGTCCTAGTAAAAAGCCTAAAGATATAATATTTGAGTTTAGAAGAGAATACAATTTTCATTTGTCTTATTCTTTTGCTTATTCTGGGAAATAACTTGCTTTGATGGAATTGCATGGTAATGATTCTATGTCCTACAATGATTTGAGTTGGTTTTAGGAGCACTGATGAAGTATAATCAAAGTACTTAGGTTGATATGGATGTTGCACCTTGTAGTAATCAATTTGAGAGTGAGTTTATTGGTTTTTGTGCTTGTTTACTTGGTTTCAAGCTGCAACGACTCGGGATTTTGGTCGTTTATTGAACATTTAATTTATTTTAAATGCTGAAATTGAATTATAAATTGATTTTTGAATATGGAAGAATCAGTTAAATGGTTTATAATTGCAAATATAGCGATAAATTTGATTTGGTAAATAATAAAATTAATAATTGAAAATTGGGATAATATGGGAATCTGAGAATAAATGGGGGTGGAAAATGATTTCTAAAATTGATTTAATTTCTATTTGGATTAGAATTATAATATTGGACTTGTGAATGGAATTAAAGTCGATAAGTTTAAAAATTGGAAATTTATATATTAATTAAATAGTGAAAATTTAATATATAGAAATAATGTAACTAGTCAAATTTTGATTTAATATAGATCGGAATGATTTCTAATATTGATATAAATTCTATTTGAATTATAATGAAGTTAGTAAGTTGTAAAAATTGAAATTTTAAACGATTTCGACGATTTTGGAAATCGCTCGATTTAATCGACGCGTCAGAATAGACTTCCGGGGCATAGCCTCGGAATTTGAAGAAACCAGTTCCATTGGATCCATAATAGTTTATTATTATCGTATTTCATATTTCGTAGCGTTTGGTCGTACGGGAGAAAAACGTGTTGGAATAAACGTAGAAAATTTAATATTTAAATTCGATTCAAAAAGCTATCTTCCACATACGATTTAATTAGCGCCCGAAATATGTTCCATTGTGTTCGGAATAGGAGTAAAACATTATAAACGCCAGGCGGCACGCTTCGTTTGGAGTTCATTTGAAAAAGCACGTTAAAAAATTGGAAATAATATTAAAATTATTTATATATACGTATATATATTAGTAGCACGGTAAACCCTAGACTCTAAACGAAACGCAGCCGCCACATTCAATTTTAATGGTCGAAAGTTTCTCCTTCTTTCCCCTCGATTTCTTTAAATCCGTAGACTAATAGCAAAATCTTCCAACTAGAAAAGCGGAGAGGACAGTGAGATCTACTTATTCAACGGTTGAGATTGGAAATGACGATGTGGATCGATGGCTACAGGGGCTCGAACGCGGCACGATCGTGCACGTTTTTCTGTGCATTGGGGGCACCGAGCTTCACCGTATTTCCGCCGATGGTGGAGGACGAGGAGAGCTTTCTGGTGGTGGGTTTCGATCATCTCAAATGTCGTCGATGAGGGAGGGCGGCGTTCAAGGTTTTGGGCCGACCATGGGTTGTCTTCGAACGGGAACGAAGAAGGAGGGTTGGGAAAGGAGCGGCCAAGATTTGCAGTTCGAATTTCGTACGGCCCAGATTGGGTTTGAAAAAAAACAAAAAGAAAGAAAATGTAAATATATTACATTTTAAATCGTATAATCTTTAAAACCTAATACCTTTGTCATACGTTATCAGAATCGAACGAAACAAGCGACGCCAGAATCACAGGGACGAGCTCTACGCAGTGGAACAAACCTGGATATGTTTGAGGCAAGAGAAAATTTTAGATTAAATCGAACGTGTTCGATTTAATTTAAAATTGGAACATTTGGCAACGTAAAACTCAAGGTGAGTTAATCTCACTCAATTTTAGACCGCTAGCATTACTTTTAAATAGTTAAAAATAATTAATGATTGATTGGTTAAACTGATGCATTATTATCAGTTGGATGTGATATTATATATAGTAGTGTGTGTGTATATATATATTGGAGTGATTGATATTCCTGCATATATATATATAGCGGATGAGACCCTATGCGCCCCGCATAATAGCAGATGACCCTATATACCGTGATATTCCACCTCGAAGTGGAATTGGTATTTTTACGTTGTGCTAACAATTGTGGATGCACGAAAACATGTTGGAGGGATCTAACTGGATTCCTCAAAAATGTTGAATTTAATTGCATATATAGTGATATATGTTTTTGTTGAATAATCTGTGACATATTATTGTGTGATTTAGATTGATGGGATGTTGTGACAGTTAACTTGGGTTTTGGTGTTGTTAAATACCAATAAAACTATGTTTTAAATGGGTAAAGAATTATAAACAGGGATTTTGGAATAAAAGCATATAAAAGGAATTTGAAATAATAAATCCTTAAACGGTACTTGTTTAAAAATAAAAGGGTTTTAAAATCAAGTTTTAAAGTGTTTTTGAAGGATAAAAGCGAATTGGGAAAGAAGAATAAAATTGGTTAAACTGGAGTTCAAGTGAGATTTCCAAATTTACGGGATGAAATTGAAAATCGAGAAATTGGTCTTGTTTTGAAAAGAGGATTTTAAATTATTAATTTGGTAGTTTTAAAAGTGTTAAAATTATTCTGGAAAATTAGTTGTTTAATTATTTTAAATTGCTTAAAGCATATTTATTATTAATAGTTACTTCGTAATGATTTTTAAAAGATTTATTTTTATTTAAGAACTAGTCGACATTTTTGTTTTAAAGGATAAATTATTAAATATTAATATAGCTTTGTATAATAACTTTTATTTAAGTATAATTGCCTAGATTTAACTTGAAATTTATTTTAGAACTTACAGGCATTATTTTGAGATAATTTTTAAATAAAGTTTGGGAAGTAATGGTATACTTGCGTGGCATAAATCGAAGGCAGTGAGTGCCTGCAACTAAGTCTTGAATTTCTCTGGGATAAAGACGTAACCATTGAACTATGGTCCATGGTTTGATACCGCAGTGGTACTTTCCACATTATTTTAAAATGGGTTTTCAAATATTTTGAAAGGATACTTTGTGAATATATTGATTTCGATAAGATAAGTACATGTCTTTTGGATAAAGAGATTTAATTTATTTAAAATTTAATTTGAATAAGACTTGGTGTTTTTCGGTGAAATTGAAGTATTTTGTTGGCTTGATTGTTTATTTGATAGTTAAATAACCGACTATCAAATCTGGATCCATATATAACTTTGGAAATATCTAGAAGAAGTATGGGAATTATATGGTACAGTTACCGTTCGAGGTGCTATACTGTACGTATAAACTCGTTTCGTTCTTCTAGGACGTTTATAAGGAATTCCATCCACAAAACGATTAGGAGGTGATCTCCGATCTTATATTCGTCTGTTTATTTCCTAGAGAACCGGGATTGAGTTTACCGGGAATATCGAAGTTGTTTCAAAGAGATCGAGATCGGATGTGTGATTCGAAAACCACTTCGATCCAACGAGTACGTTTACGTAATGAAGACAAGAGCATGGAGTCGAAGATGGAGCAGTGAAGTGCAAGAGCTAATCGCTACTAATCCCGAGGGTTATTCCAAAATGGATGTAGTAGGAATAGTGCCTTCGGTTCCGTTCGGACTAGGAATGGACTTGTATGGATGAATGCTATCAGTACATTGTCATTGGAGGACAATGAGAATTCTAAGTGAATATTTCTAAAAGGTAATCGTAGCCTCTTGCTTCATCAACCGAGAATGATTGAAAATTAAGGGAGACGCAGCAAGGCTAAGTGGGTCGCATCCAAGTAGAGTAAGGTTACCCCTATCTAAAGTCCTTTTTTATTCGGCTGTGTGGTGCAGTTGCTGATCCCAGCCGTGGGGTAATCTTATTCGGACTATCCAAGTTAGGGGTAGTCCGGTCTTGTGTTGGTAGGAATCGATAGGTTCGATCTCGGTATAGTGTTTCTAGACATGTACTGTGACAGGTGGTACCCCAATGCCTAGTCATTCAGTTGGAATCCATTCTCCAATAAGCGCCGTATGGTTTTGATTTTGCCCAACTATGCTGGAACGTGAGATGGAAGCATTTCAACTATTTGAATAAGTATTTGTACTCAGACACTATTATAATATCAGATGAATTTGATATGAAATGTTTTGGTTATCGTAAGGTAAAAACCCGTCGTGTTTATTTGTGGCGTGGTCTTACGAGATACCTTTTATTTTCAAAGGATTTTGAAACTTTAATAATTCAAATTGAGTGTGTTTTCTCACGCTGGTTTTCCAGACTGACTCAGGTGTTATTTTATTATAATGCTCGGGTCAGACTGAGTATTTCAGGTTCTGGTTAGGATGCTATGGAGCTCAGGAGACGAGTTGGATGGCGAAGACGTATTACTCGTAATTTTTTATTTCCGCTGTAGTGTTTTGTTTTGAAATTGCCAGCAATTGTGAGGGCAGGTTGTTATAACTGCCCAGGCTGGTAATTATTGATTTGTGCACTCTGATGTGAGATATGTATATTACAGTTTTGCTTTGTGTAAAGAACTATTGATATTATATATTGTTCTGTCCGCTGTGAGATTCTGTTTTGTAGGTTTTCTTCTTCTTCTATCTCTTTTCTTTTCCCTCAACAATCTATCTTTCCGGCACTCGATCGTTGGGCATGTTATACGATGAGCGTATTTATGTCGATTTTCGGGGGTCCTGAAGGGCGGGTCGTGACATTGGGGTATCAGAGCTTAGGTTGGCGATATACCCCGGCTTTGGTGGGAATTACTCATTAGAGATAGAGTCAGTAATACTCTAAAATGAGTTTAAGTGTATTAATAGATATGAGCGCGTAATTGTTAGTGAATAAAAATTGTTTATATATTGTGTTGACTTATCGGTTGAGTGTTTATGAATTCTGGTCGGTACGGAAAGTACAACCGTATCGATAGGAGTTTCTAAACTCTTAAACAAGGTACACCGACATAGTATTGTTTTAAAGTGAGTAAATGAAATAATTTTACCCAGAATTATATTTTGATATAAAAGAAATAATTTTCTGAAATTATTATATATATTTGGATGTTTGGTTGTTAATATTAAAATCAAAACAAGATTATAAAATTTGAAACGGTTATATATATAACCAAATAGAAGTTTATAAGAATGATTATACAAAGAAGTATAATTAAAAATCGTTTTAAACCAGAATTTAAACCCCGAAAATTTTGGGAAATGGGTTAAAACGAGTTTGGAACTAAGTGTTGGGATTTTTAAATCTTGGAAAATTTTGAAATATTTTCCAAAGTGTTTGAAGGGAATAATGGAGTATTATTTTGGAAAGATTTTTGGAATAGAAATTGTTTAAAGGGAATTTTTGGAAGTAAGGAAGCACTGAACTCACTTCAGTCGTTGGAAAATAATTCTAGTGATGATGGCCACATCATCAGTATTCATTTTTGAGTTTCTAAGTGATAGGTTGCTATCGGGGTGATTGGGTATGATTAATTGTTTTGGACTTGTTTGATAAACAAGTTTTGTTTTAGAAGTTCCAAAGGGAACTGTTTTGGGAAAAACCTAGTGGTTTTGAGATTTCAAGGGTATGATTTGATATACCAAAGTGATATATGTATATTTATGATTTCAAAATGTTTTGAAATAAAACCGAATGATCAAATTCTAGGGTTCTATTTTAAAGATTTGTAAAGTTAAGAAAATCAGTTATTGAACTTAAAACTGAGGTTAATATGGATAAGAAAGGAAAATGAAGATTTTAATCCTGAAATTAAAATTTAACTTGAGTAAATTAAAGCGAATAAGATATGTTGGAATTTAACTTAAGATAAGTTAAATAAAATAGAAGTTGAATTTGATTTGAAGTGGATATTAAGTTGAAAAGTAGAATAATTATATAACTATAAGTTATAATTATTGAAAGGGATGAATACACTTAAGCTATTAAGTGATATAAAGAATACACTTAAGCTATTAAGTGATATAGATAATCGAGAGTTATGATTATAAGATGCAAATGGACTTAAGTAAGTAAAATGGGATTTTAAGTAAATAAGTTTGTGAACTTATGAATAGAGAAATAGGATTGTAAAAACCTAAATGCTAATGGTTTGATAGTATGGTGAAAGAATGGAAAATTCCAAATTGAATTTTAAATGAAAGGTGAATTGAATTGAGTAAAGTAAAGTATGAATATGAATGGTGAAGTGATTATATAACTATAGGTTATGAATATTAAATGTAAATGAGACTTAAGTGGAAGGTCATGGAATTGTGAATAAATAAGGTATATAACTTATTAAACTGGGGAAGTGGAAAAGGGTAACCAAATTAAAATGGTTAAGAAATTGATAATAAGAAGTGAATTAAATATGGTTTTGAAAATATGATTTTGGAGTAGAATTTGAAAATGAGCTTAAGTTTTAAAGGCTGAGTAGAACTTAAGCAGTGATATGGGATGTTTATAACAAACCTTAGAAATAACTTCGTGAAATGGTTTATAAATAAATTGGCATGAAATGAAATGCCGTCCACTATAAAAGGAAGTGGATAAATCTATGCGAATAAAAGGAAAGTGAATGGTAAAGATGTAAAATAAGTTGGAAGTAAAGTAATAGAAATGTAAGTGCATGAACCTGAGCTAAATTGAATGAGATCCAAATAAAAAGGGGGAAATGGAATTAAATTGCAATGAAAATTTAACTTAAGGGATGGTTATGAAATGGATTCATGAATAAATAAACATGGATTGGAAATGTTGTTTAGTACAAAATGAAGCAAAACAAGGGTTTGTGAATAACTTTAATGGGAATCAAATGGAAATTAGATAAATTGGTTTAAAGTCAATTTAAAAGGGGAATAAATTGAAGTTAATAAAATGGGCTTGCATATAATGAAAGTGAATTATAAATGGGATGCAAACAGATTGATTGGGAATCAATTTGAAATTGAATAAAGGTGAATTTATGCAAGTAAGGCACATATAAATCAAATTTGAAATAAATATGAGGTTGGTTGTTGTAAATATAAACTGAATGCAATAAATTTGGTTGTAAGTCATTTCGAATTGAGTGAAATGATATAAATGATATATAGATCCATGGAAAGAGATTAAATTGGTGTTGGAACCTTATAATTGTTTGAAATATATTTGATTTGCATGTTTGGGTTATGAAGTTGATGTGTTTGGCTAGTAGGTAAATGAATTATCGTTAAAATTTCATGATTTTGAAAACTTATGTGCTTATTTTGAGTAAGTACAGGTACAAGAGGCTATTGGATAGAGTTTGGGTTTCTTAAATGCATATAAAATAAGCTGCTTGCTTAAAAACGCTAATATGAGGTATGCCTATGCAATAAAATTAAGAAATGATATATATATATATATATTGTCATATCTTGTTTTCCGACTATGTGGGTTGATGTATATATATTTATCTCTATTGTGATATTGAAAAAGGCTCTCCGTACAAAGGAGACGCTATCAATTTTTTTGGGAACGGTGTTAGAAATCAAGGTTTTTGGAGTTAGAAATGGAAACAAATGGTTTTGGATTAATCTAAAAGGGGGTAGGGAAGTGGATGTAGGATTTTTACTAAGCGGGTTTTGGAAAAGTGAATAGGTTTGGAAGCATTTTTCTTACCTTAGCAAATTTCGAGGACGAAATTTTTATAAATGGGGAGGAATGTAACGACCTGGGATTTTGGTCGTTTAATTTTGAACATTTAATTTATTTATATATTGAAATTGAATTATAAATTGATTTTTTAATATGGAAGAATCAGTGAAATGGTTTATAATTGCAAATATAGCGATAAATTTGATTTGGTAAATAATAAAATTAATAATTGAAAATTGGGATAATACGGGAATCTGAGAATAAATGGGGGTGGAAAATGATTTCTAAAATTGATTTAATTTCTATTTGGATTAGAATTATAATATTGGACTTGTGAATGGAATTAAAGTCGATAAGTTTAAAAATTGGAAATTTATATATTAATTAAATAGTGAAAATTTAATATATAGAAATAATGTAAATAATCAAATTTTGACTTAATATAATCGGAATGATTTCTAATATGGATATAAATTCTATTTGAATTATAATGAAGTTGGTAAGTTGTAAAAATTGAAATTTTGAAACGATTTCGACGATTTTGGAAATCGCTCGATTTAATCGACGCGTTAGAATAGACTTCCAGGGCACAACCTCAGAATTCGACGAAACCAGTTCCATTGGATCCGTAATAGTTTTTTATTATCGGATTTCAAATTTCATAGCATTTGGAGTTTCCGTTTGGTCATACGAGAGAGAAACGCGTTGGAATAAATATCGAAAATTTAATATTTAAATTCGATTCAAAAAGCTATCTTCCACATACGATCGAATTAGGGTCCGAAACATGTTCCATTGTGTTTGGAATAGGGGTAAAACATTATAAACGCCAGGCAGTACGCTTCGTTTGGAGTTCGTTCGAACGAGAACGAAGAAGGGGGGTTGGGAAAGGAGCGGCCAAGATTTGCAGTTCGAATTTCGTACGGCCTAGATTGGGTTTGAAAAAAAGAAAAAGAAAGAAAATGTAAATATATTACATTTTAAATCGTATAATCTTTAAAACCTAATACCTTTGTCATACATTGTCAGAATCGGACGAAACAAGCGGCGCCGGAATCGCAGAGACGAGCTCTACGCAGTGGAACAGACCTGTATATGTTTGAGGCAAGTGAAAATTTTAGATTAAATCAAACGTGTTCGATTTAATTTACAATTGGAACGTTTGGCAACGTAAAACTCAAGGTGAGTTAATCTCACTCAATTTTGGAATGCTAGCATTAATTTTAAATAGTTAAAATTAATTAATGATTGATTGGTTAAATTGATGCATTATTATCAGTTGGATGTGATATTATATATAGTAGTGTATATATATATATATATATTGGAGTGATTGATATTCCCGCATATATATAGCGGATGAGACCCTATGCGCCCCGCATAATAGCGGATGACCCTATATACCGCGATATTCCACCTCGAAGTGGAATTGGTATTTTTTATGTTGTGCTAACATATGTGGATGTAGGGAAAATAGGTTGGAGGGATCCAACTGGATTCCTCAAAAATATTGAATTTAATTGCATATATAGTGATATATGTTTTTGTTGAATAATCTGTGACAGGTTATTGTGTGATTAAGATTGATGGGATGTTGTGACAGTTAACCTGGGTTTTGGTGTTGTTAAATACCAATAAAAATATGTTTTAAATGGGTAAATAATTGTAAACATGGATTTTGGAATAAAAGCATATAAAAGGAATTTTAAATAATAAATCCTTAAACGGTACTTGTTTAAAAATAAAAGGGTTTTAAAATCAAGATTTAAAGTGTTTTTGAAGGATAAAAGCGAATTGGGAAATAAGAATAAAATTGGTTAAATTGGAGTTCAAGTGAGATTTCCAAATTTACGGGATGAAATTGAAAATCGTGAAATTGGTCTTGTTTTGAAAAGTAGATTTTAAATTATTAATTTGGTAGTTTTAAAAGTGTTAAAAATATTCTGGAAAATTAGTTGTTTAATTATTTTAAATTGCTTAAAGCATATTTAATTATTAATAGTTACTTCATAATGATTTTTAAAAGATTTATTTTTATTTAAAAACTAGTCGGCATTTTTGTTTTAAAGGATAAATTATTAAATATTAATATAACTTTGTATAATAACTTTTATTTAAGTATAATTGCCTAGATTTAACTTGAAATTTATTTTAGAACTTACAAGCATTATTTTGAGATAATTTTTAAATAAAGTTCGGGAAGTAATGGTATACTCGCGTGGCCTAAATCGGAGGCAGTGAGTGCCTGCAGCTAAGTCTTGAATATCTCTGGGATAGAGACGTAACCATTGAGCTGTGATCCATGGTTTGATACCGTAGTGGTACTTTCCACATTATTTTAAAAAGGGGTTTCAAATATTTCTGAAAGGATACTTTGTGAATATATTGATTTTGATAAGATAAGTACATGACTTTTGGATAAAGAGATTTAATTTATTTAAAATTTAATTTAAATAAGACTTGGTGTTTTTCGGTGAAATTGAAGTATTTTGTTGGCTTGATTGTTTATTTAATAGTTAAATAACTGACTATCAAATCTGGACCTAAATATAACTTTGGAAATATCTAGAAGAAGTACGAGAATTATATGGTACAGTTACCATTCGTTGTGCTATATTGTACGTATAAACTCGTTTCGTTCTTCTTGGACGTTTATAAGGAAATCCATCCACAAAATGGTTAGGAGGTGATCTCTGATCTTATCTTCGTCTGTTTATTTCCTAGAGAACCAGGATTGAGTTTACCGGGAATATCGAACGTTGTTTCGAAGAGACCGCGATCGGATGTGTGATCCGAAAACCACTTCAATCCAACGAGTACGTTTTCGTAATGAAGACAAGAGCATGGAGTCGAAGATGGAGCAGTGAAGTGCAAGGACTAATCGCTACTAATCCTGAGGGTGATTCCAAAATGGATGTAGTAGGAATAGTGCCTTCGGATCCGTTCGGATCGGGAAGTATGGATGAATGCTATCAGTACATTGTCATTGGAGGACAATAAGCATTCTAAGTGAATATTTCTAAAAGGTATTCGTAGCCTCTAGCTTCATTAACCGGGAATGACTGAAAATCAGGGGAGATGCAGCAAGGCTAAGTGGGTCGTACCTAAGTAGGGTAAAGTTACCCCTATCTGGAGTCCCTTTTTATTCGGCTGTGTGGTGCGGTTGCTGATCCCAACCATGGGGTAATCTTCTTCTGACTATCCAGGTTAAGGGTAGTCCGGTCTTGTGTTGGAGGGATCGATAGGTTCGATCTCGGTACAGTGTTTCTAGACATGTACTGTGACAGGTGGTACCCCAATGCCTAGTCATTCAGTTGGAATCCGTTCTCCAATAAGCGCCGTACGGTTTTGATTGTGCCCAACTTTGCTGGAACGTGAGATGCAAGCATTTCAGCTATTTGAATAAGTATTTGTACTTAGACACTATTATAATATCAGATGATTTTGATATGAAATGTTTTGGTTATCGTAAGGTAAAAATCCGTCGTGTTTATTTGTGGCGTGGTCTTAACATATACCTTTTATTTTCAAAATATTTTGAAACTTTAATAATTCATATTGAGTGTGTTTTCTCATGCTAGTTTTCCAGACTGACTCGGGTGTTATTTTATTATAATGCTCGGGTCAGACCGAGTATTTCAGGTTCAGGTTAGGATGCTATGGAGCTCATGAGACAAGCTGGATGGTGAAGACGTATTACTCATACTTGTTTATTTCCGCTGTAGTGTTTTGTTTTGAAATTGCCATCAATTGTGAGGGCAGGTTGTTATAACTGCCCAGGATGGTAATTATTGATTTATGCACTCTGATGTGAGATATGTATATTATAGTTTTGCTTTGTGTAAAGAACTATTGATATTATATATTGTTTTGTCCGCTGTGAGATTCTGTTTTGTTGGTTTTTTTCTTCTACCTCCTTTCTTTTACCTCAACAATCTGTCTTTCCGGTACTCGATCATTCGGCATGTTATACGATTAGCGTATTTATGTCGATTTTCGAGGATCCTGAAGGGCGGGTCGTGACACAAGCGTTGTTGGGCTATGATATTTTTTGATGCTACTCATTTAAGGGGACGTCCCAGTGTTTTAATGGGTGCTACTGTAAACAAAATCTTCTTTCAGCAGTAAAGGCAAAAAAATGCGAATTTATCTATTGTTGATTTGTTCAAAATGTGTTCTAAAGCTTATAATATATATTGCTTTGAAAAATCAAAATTTAAAATTTTGAAATTTGTGGTATTACTGCCGTGAATTTTTTGAAGCATATGTCTTATGACAAGCGGGTTAATTTGTTTTTTCTAAGGAAACGTTATGGTGAATATAGTTCAAATGTTGTTGAAAGTTTTGATATTTGGACTTTGGATGAACGAGCCTTGCCTACCACTGCATGTTTAGATGGAATTCGTGATAAAATTATGGAGCAAATGGATAGAAGAGAGGAGTGTTGTTTGTGGAATAATACTCTTTGTCTTTATATTGAATCTCATTTAGGTGAATTGATTGAAGAAAAATTTGAATGGAATGTATTCAAGTCTTCAAAGTTTTTTTAAAGTGAAATCGCCAAACTCTCATCGTGTTAATCTTAAAGAACAGGTTTGTAGTTGCAATTAATGGAATATTACAGGATTTCCTTGTGCTAATGCTATTAAATGCATGAACAAGTCAAAATTGCCCGTTTAAGATTTTATTGAGTATTATCACCGTTAATGCTTATTGTTGTTCTTATGCTAATGATATAAACCTTATTCCTAATGTTGATAAGCTTATTATTGATGCTAGTACTGAAGATGTTATTAAATCAGCTAAGAAGAAACGTGGTGCTGGTAGACTTTCTATCAAATGCAAAGGAGGATTTGCATATTTTCAAAATAGATACGGTGTATGCAAGCAATTTGATCAAAATAGGCGTAATTATTAAGCTTCTAAGAAGATATGATTTTTTTCATGTTGTTATGAATTTGTTGAGATTTGTAATTGGTTCTATGAATTTTTTGGGTAATTTATTATAATTGAACTTGGTTATAAAAGTGTGTTCATTTTAGATTATTTTTAATTTGACATTGAGTTGCTCCTTGTAATTAAACCTGGTTATACAATATTATTTGTAATTTCAGTTTCAGTATCAATCTAGTAGTAGTACCAGTATCAGTTTTAATATTTATTTATTTGTAGGTTATTTTGAATCATTACTTTCAATATTTGTATCTTGATTTTTTTTCTTGATTGATTCAGGTATTGGTTTTTCATTTGGTGATATCGCTCACTATTTATTATGTTATGATATAGCTCGATTTTTATTATGTGATGGTGTTGCTTAGTTTATTCAATATTAGTTGTTTAGTATCAGTTTTTGCATACTATTAATATTAGTTTCAAGTATAAAAAAATATGATATCATATTTTAGTTGTATAGGTTCAGTTTTGTTTAATTTTATTTTTATACTTATTTTGCAATAATTATTACAGTATGGTGTCAATTTATTTTATATCATTATAGATTTAGTTGTGTAATGTAACATTCAAAATGTAAATTAAATATATGTATCGGTATATAAAAATCAACATGCATAGCAATTTCATTTGAAATTTTTTTTGATACTAAAAGGTATAACATATTAGAAGTTACAGAGTATGATTTTTTTTCATGCAAACGGTTAACTATGATATTGCTATTTTTACTACATTTTGTATGCAAATAGCTAACTACAAATAAAATCTAGTCTTAACACAGCATCACATGATATTTATAGGTAAAGTTAAATAAAGCTAATGTTTTTTTGGAATTGGGTACTTAGATACAATATATCACAAATCACGTGTCAATATATGTTCGAATCACACCACGCAAGTTTCGAAATTGTGACCTCTCGCACCAAAATCGAAGCACTTAACCACTGAGACAATGGTGCTTGTCAATAAAGCTAATGTTTATAGCATCGAAAATAAGATCATGGTTATTTTTACAACAAATTGACAAAATTTCAACAAGCAAGTGTTTATATCTAAAGTAAAACAAAGCTAACTTCAATTGGTTCTAACACAAAACCATAAACATATATTAGTTTTAATCAAACATCAGAGCAGATTTTACAACAAATTTACTTCTACATATCTTCATTTTCTTCCAATCTTAATATAAAATCAGATAAATTCCAATAGCGATCGTTGTCTTTCAATATCTCTAATACAATTATTGCTCTGGTTTGCAACACAAATTTATCTTCTAAATTGATCGGTGTTTGACTTCTGTTCATTATTAGGATAAATATCATGACGTATATTCCACAGGCAACCCTGTTTGAAGCAAAATATATTGTTTGTAAATTGGAATAATCTTGTTAAGTATCGGTTTGCATCAGTATCGTATCAATTTTAGTTTTGTATGTATTGTTTTTAATAGTTATGCAGCCTGAAATAGTATTAATATTATGTCTGTTTGAGTATATTTTTAGAAAAATGATACCGTTAAATAATAAAAATCTTGGTATGAATGAAACATTAAGTGAACTGAAGAAAGTTTTCTTTTTACAAAAATTTTCTTTTACCAATTGTGACCAAGTTATTAGAATAGTTTGTGTACCATCTAATTCAAGTCAATGTATTTGTGTCTGCGAGTGCGGCGCAGTGGAAAGGAGGCTTGGGTTCTGGTAAAAAGACCCAGGTTCGATTCCTACCATGTGCTTCCCTATCCTATATAAATTTACCAGGGGGTATGGGGGCTTGGATCAGCAGAAGGCTTTACTATACCCTCCTCAGGAGTTTACCGACCCACCGGGTTCTCCTGGGTTTTCAAAAAAAAGGTCAATGTATTTGCTATTTAACAAATATATAACATTGTATTTAAGAGATCATGGTGCAAATAGATAATATGTTTTAAAATCAAATAAGTATCAGTGTCATCATCAGTTGAAGCATCAGTTTTAGTGCCAGTAGGTATCATCTTTAATATCCATGGTAATTGTTTTGTTTTTGTTTTAGTTATATACAGAAAATGAGATTGTTGTATAATAAAAATGTTAATTTAAAGCAAACATTTAATGAATTGAAGAAAATTTGGTTTATACAACAAATAATTATTTTCTATCATGACCAAATTATTAGAATTTCTTGTGTGGCCATCTAATTCAACTCATTGTATCATACATATAAGAAATATATAGTATTGTATATAAAAGACCATGATGCAAACATATAACATGTTCTAACATTAAGTAACTATTAGTTCGGTATTACTATCGATTTCAGTTGTAGTATTAATTTTAGCATCAGTATGCATTATAAATAAAATGGCTTACTTGTCTTATCCTTGTTGTGCACATTTAGTATGATGTATTTCATTTTGCTTCACTTCCTTATCTAGTACATTATTATTTTCCACAAATTTTGCAATATTTGGTCAACTCCTTTTCTCTGTTATAGAAAGAACGGTACAAAGTTAGTTAATGTTCATTTTGTTTCAATTATATTAGTTTATTTTTATGAAAAAATATTTTACCAGTTTTTGTGCTTCTTTTATACTTGGGTTTGTTCTTTCATTTGATCTTCTCGATCGTAAAGAATCTATGTGAGACCATTGCATTGTAGGATATGTAAATGTTACTAATGTCCGGTGGTTCTCACATTATAGAGGGAAATAAATAGCATCTGCATAATTGTCCCTCGTAATTTCTTCAAGGAATGGCATGACTAAATGTCTTTTAACACTTTTTACATCACAGACTAGTCCTTTCTATTGAATATGGAAATTAATTATAATTCAGTGTATGTAGCAATTCTTATGTTTTTGCATGGTAAAGTTTTAGTTACCGTCATTGTTGTGGTCATTGTGTAGTGGTGCTCCACCAATCCACATTTTGGGATATACCAATCCATTATCTTTATTAATGATTGGAAACTATAAGTTTTTGTTAGTGGTAAAGCAATATTAAATAATAAATAGTATTAGTATTCTAAACAGTAGCAGTATACATTGAAAAGTATTAGTATCATTTTTTGTAATTATTTTGATAGTGATCAGTATTATTAAGCAACACAAACATCTGCCCATCTATGAAGTTTCCTTCAAACACATTTTGAAGCATATCTTTGTTATTATGCGTCCACCTTTGATAGTGTCTTTGTCATCCCATGCTACTTCACAGTTTTAACAAAAAATATTTGAATCAAGTAATTAAAATTATTTTAATATGTTCATTAATATCAATATTTATACACTTACTTTTGCGTTCCTATTAAAGCAATGAAAGTTTTTATTATGTTCTACTCTTCTTCGTTCAAGTATGTTATGCATTTGCAGTGTCCTAGTTTTAAATCTGCAAATGTTGGTTCTACTACTACTAGTGGCTCTGGGATGAATTGTTTTAAACTTTCTTCTTCATTGTCTTTGTTTTTTAGTTTTTTTTGCTATTTTTTTCAATCGTTGTTCATACTCAAAGCTATCATCCTCTTTTCTCATTCTTGTTCTTTCTTTTATTCACTTGATATAAGAAGCCGTTTTCGGTCTTTTAGTCTCCTTTTCCATTGTTTTCTTCATTCTTCAGACAATGGGCTTTGTTGATTTACTTTCCTAATCTGGTTTAGTTTTTTTAAGCTCTAGGTCGTCCGAGTCATATGGTTTGAAAGATGAAGGAGTGAAGTCGATTATTGGATTATGGTAAGATATGATTTGGCTGTTAACAATGGTATCTTGATCCGTTGGATAGTGTATTTCATTTGTTGTGTCCACATTTTTTGCATTTTATGTTTTAGGCTCTGCAGGTCTACCTTCATTCTCTTCTTTTTTATTTCCAGCCCTGTATTTCATTTCTTTAATTTCTTGTTCAATTTTTAAACATCCTTTTCCACTTGTAACCTTATTTTCTTTTCCGTTTCAACTCCTCCTTTGTTTTCTTAAGTTCATTTTCCAAAACTTTTATATGCATTTGCATTACTTTTATGGTTACGTCTTCTGTAAATGTTCCAAAAGTTCTTCCATTTCTTCAATTTTTTTTCAAATGTATAATTAGTGGGAAAAAATTGTGTTAGTTTTAAGCTATGTTTTAATTTTAGTTTCTTTAAATTGTAGAATTTTATTTAAAACAATGGTGAATAGAAGCATTTTTAATCATTGATTTTATTTGAAAAAAATGTTGTATTAATTGATGTTGTTTGAAAAAAATACTGCATTATCAGCTTAGGGTTATTAAAATCTGATACTAAGCATTTGTAATAACGATACCGAGCAGCTAATACAAAGATATTGCAAAATTGATACTTAGCAAAAACTAATGTTGCATGAAAAAAATATAGTATTGAAACCGATATTATATAGAGGCAACAATGATACCAAGTATCATAGTGGGTATAACTGATTTTTTGTAGAAGCATAAATGGTACTAGGAAAAATAGTTTGTTAATAATAATAGTAAGTAGAAATAAAAATAACATTTAGAAAATTTTTTTGTGAAAACTTATCCCAAGTAGAAGCAAAAATGAGACTAGGAAACATAGATGGTTAACAATGATATTAAGCAGCATGCAAAATAATATTAGAAGAAATATAGTGTGAAAACTGATACTAAGTACAAATAAAATGATATTGAGAAATGTAGGTAGGATGGAGTTTTAACTTACCTCGCCCTCTTTAACATAATCCAAAAATTACTTAACTATCATAGGTCTGCAAATCTCATCTTCCAAATCTTGGCAATTTTCACTACATCGCTACCTGGGTCGAAAAAGCTTTATTTTTTCACAAACATTATAAAACTGATTAGACATGATTAGAAAAAAAATTATTTCAAATAATAATGGTTTGAATAACATATCTTACCAATGGACGTATAGAGCATCCAGACATGTTCCTTGGCTTGTGAATATTTTTATTTATAATTTATTCAATTTTTTTGTATTGTTTTTGCCAAGAAACTGACCTCGGCTTTTCCATATTAGTCAAATATGGTAAAAATCCCCATCTTTTGTAGATTTTCAAGTAAAAGAACGTCAATAACATTACCATTATTATTAGTAATGGTAAGTCTTCCTCATTTTCTTTTTTCTTTTTCTTTATTTCTTACGTTATTCTTCTTTCAACTAAGTTCATACTGATGAATGAACAATTTTCAAAATTTCTTATAGCAAAATCTCTACATTCTGTTGAGATTATTTTTCTTGTCATTTTTGTTATCGGCTTAATTTTTATTACCTCCATTGGCAAACCAAATAACAAGCTAATATCCTCTGCAGCCACTTTCATATTTTCTTCTCCAAATATGAATGTTTCATGTTCTGCTGAATAACAATTATATAATGCATCTAAATTATTTTGGTACTTTTGCATTCTTTTATTGTAATGTTTACAAAAAACAGCGAGGAATTGGTAAAACTGCGTTCCTTTTAAAATAACTTTGTTTCTTTGTAATTCTGTTTCTCCTTTTTACCAACTATATAATCTGTATGTGATAAAGTTAAGGATATGCTCTAGGCACAATTATGTAATTTGTTACATATAGCTAACTCGATAACCAAACTTGTTTGAAATAAAAGGCGTTTTCTTCCTATTATATATATACTTGATACAATTTGTTATATTGATTAATTAATTTAATTAGAAGTATATTTAATAGAAAATCCATAAATGGTTTGTTTTGTGATAGTAGTTACAAAGTGTTGTAACCGGTCACAATGAAAATAAATATACCATTTTAAAGTTCAAACTCAAGATGCATCGAGACTAGATTTCGATGTACCGAGGAGACTAGAGTACGTAATGCTCTCCAAATGTTAGGCAATATATTACTCATGACTGTTGGGGAGTACAAAGAGGTTACGTACTAATAGTTATTGGATAACTATGGAACGAATCACTCGATAGTTTTCTGTTAGTTAATATAACTAAGGTCAAATAGAAAATATCGTTGTGGCTGATTTACATAGTTCTCTTGACTTGAGAATCCTATGGATCTTCAATATGAAAGCTATGCTTTGATTATAATCAAATCATGGCACGGCATCCATCGAGTGATTATAGTTGGGTCGAGTGGAAGTATTGGAAGTGAAGCACTATTCAAGAGATAATTCGTCTCCTCAGTTATATGAGGTTAGTATCACAGTCAACTCCAAAATCAAAGTCTCTGACCAGAGCATTTCGGTTAATAATAATTGTTATTATTAAATCAAGGACTTTGTGTTTAGACTATAGAGTTGAATATGGACGATATTGGAATTTTGACCATTACCAAATTCCATAAGTCCAAAGTGATATAGTTTTAACGAAGAGAATTAATATAAATAAATGTCACAACTGGGTAACGCTTAATAATATAAAATTGGATTTTACCGAAACCATGTAAGCAATAAATTTGGCCAAAGTATCACACCACCTACTAAATGATGTTTGAACATTAACATCTAAATAGTACGATGTTAATCGGTAACCAATTTTACACCTGGCGAGTCACACAACAGGAATGAAGAAATTCTCTTTAGACTAAACGATTTGATTAATTTATAGTTGTAACAACCCAGAGATCATTTAATCTTAAATTTTTAACTAATTTTAAATACTTAAATAATTGGATTTTGGAATTTAATAAATTGAATGCAAATATAGTGATCATTTTAAATATTTGAATTGTAAACCAAATATTATTTAAATGGATTTAATAATATTTAATTCTTTTTAATTAATAAATGATATCGATGAATTCAATTTGTAAATTTATTTACAAACATAAATAGATCGAATAAATATCGATAATTAGATCGAAAATATAAAAAGATATTTAAAAATGTGAAATTATCATTCCGGGGCACTATCTCGGATTTTGAAGAAACCAGTACCACCAGATCTGGAATAATAAATTGTTGTAAGTCGTCAAATTTCGTAACGATCATACGTACCATTTGGTCGTGCGAACTTGAAACGCGTAGCGATTAATTTAAAAAAATTAAATTAATATAATTTGATTTAAAAAGCTAACTTCTATATACTTAGGAATTAGCTCTCGAAACTAGTTCCACTGAGTTCAGAATAGGGGTATTTAGTATAAAATGTCAGTGTGCACGCCTCAATAGGAGGTCGAGATTTTTGAGTGCGACAATATTTGATATTATAAAATAAAAATAATGTATACCCTTACACATTCCATACCTACCCCATACTCATCCCATACCCATGCCCATATTCTTAGCCCATGCCTGCCTCACTTATATAAACACTTTCTCCCTCTCATTTTTCTTTTTCATTTTAGGATTGATAGTGAACAAAATTTAAAAGAAAACTTTAAAATTCAAAACCAAATTCATCAATCCATGAAAAATTACAAAGTAAGATTCTTTGAGATCCCATCAATGTGAGAAATGCGGATTACGGATCTTAAGGCTGGGAATAACACTAGAGGGGGGGGGGTGAATAGTGTTTTTAAGAAATTACTAAATTTTTAGTTATTGTTGATTTGTGCACAAATATATGCAATATTCAGACACAGATATAATCACAGAAACAAACACAGATGCAGAAATAAAGTAAATGCAGTAAAGGAAAGAACACACCGGATTTTATACTGGTTCGGAGTTACCCTACATCCAGTCCCGCACAACTAAGTACAGATTTCCTTTCAAAAGCAATTCAACAATTACAACCCTCGGTTTCAAGGCTACGAGGTACACCCTCTAGAATCACAATCCTCTTGGTACAGATACTTGATTTACCAGGCAACAAGTTCACCCAATTGATTTCCAGGGCTACAATCACACTTTATCTCGCTCAATTGATTACAAAAAGTCTATAACTCAGATTAGCACTTGGATCTTATAGAGATATTGGAGAGAATCAAAACCAGAAATTATCTAGTTAGAGTCGATATTGATTTCGGCAGAGTAATGGTGTAATTTGTAAATAAGAAAGTGGAGAAGAAGAAGAGAAGTTAAATCAGAAAAAAAGTGATTAAAATTCGTTGAAAACACCCTTTATTTATAGTAGATCAATAGCCATGTCCATTGGTGAAGGGATGTGGCGAATAGACACTTCTTTTAAAAAACAATTTAACTGTCACCATGTCGACAGGGGTACATGTGACCATGTCGACATGCCCTTGTATTTTTTAGTGATTTGTATTTTTTTGAAAATAATTTCTATATTATATTATACTTATATTTAAACTTTAAAATATACTTATATATAGTTATAATACATAAATAACTATAGAGAACAATATTAAAATATATATATAATAATTTTCTATACTTTTATATTTAAATCTTAAGTATAAATATATAAAACAGCTAAATATATTAATATCAGAATTATAGTTTAAAAACTTAGGATAATAATTTAAAATCAAAGATATTTAAAATTAAGGATATTTAAAACTAAGGATATCTTTGAGGCTAAAATATATTGAAAAACCAGGACAGATGATTTTGGTTTTTAAACAGGAATATTTAAAATCATTTTCAAAAACAAGCTATATATATTTTGAAAATCATTTTGAAATAAAAGTAAGTGGATACAAAAAGATGTTCCACTAGATTTTCCATAGGTTCCATCCTACTTAGGGTTCCATCCCTTTAACGAGCACGAAGTGGATTCCATTCCACGAATAAAATAGATTTTAAGATGTCAGTGCCATTCTATGAGTTTTAACAATATTCCTAACTATATAACTTATCTTGGAAGTTCTTGATACTCATGAGTCTTGAATCTTGATATCTTCAATCTTTGATCTTGAATCTTTATACTGTACAGTCTTCATTCTTGGTACCTGCATGGTTAAATCCTGCATATACATATATATCTAAACTATATTGTTAGTATTTATATTTTATAATCTTATTCTAAGGTTGTTGTCATCAAAACCATCAACTTCATGGACTAACAATCTCCCCCTTTTTGATGATGACAACCTTTGTTTATAAAATATTACTTCTATCCTAATAACTCCCCCTAAAACTAATAACTCCCCCTTAATCTATGCCTAACTACCCTATTTTATATTTCTCCCCCTTTGTCATCAACAAAAACCATCCTAAAACCATAAAACTATAAAACTCCCCCTTAAACTAATACTATATAACTTGTGATTATAATGATAGTGTTATCATAAATAATCAACACTTAACTCTAAAAACTAGAACTTAATCCTAAATTACTAACTATCCTAACTAAGAATCAATGATAATGCTTATAATAGTTAGAAATCAAATATAAGAACATAAATTATTTATTAAGTATATTTAAACACACTGATCAAAACCAATCATGTTAGACAAGTCAAACAAATCAATCAAGTCAACAATTCAATCAAGTCAATCAAGTCAAACAAGTCAAACAAGTCAATCAAGTTAATCAAGTCAATCAAAACATCAAAAACTAATAATCCTATATTATAAGACAATACTACAAACTCCTCCTAAATAAAATACACTCGTTATGTATACATGTATGCAACATGTAGTTTGTAATGCAGTATGAAATGTATGACATATGCAATGTAGCATGAGATGATATGCAGAATGAAGTGCAACTTGTGATGCAAATGATTATGATATTTCATGCATTGTAATTTATGATGTAATATGCAATGAAATGTGATATGAAATAGGATGCATAATGATATGTAATATGAAACAAAATGATAATGAAGTAAAAAATAATAATATGCAGAATGATATGATGATTATATACTACGGTAAGTGACATTCAGATTATAAGATAAACATGAGTGACAAGTAATATCTAATTGACAAGCATATATATATATATATCTGTGTGTGTGTGTGTATGTCTATATATGTATACATATATCAAACTATTTATTATAAAACACTTCAACCAAACAAAGGTAAAACACACCAATTACGGCTTAAGTTAAGGAAACTAATGAATGGGACTGAAAGAGTTGTAAAGAAAGAGTTTAAAGGTAATGAATGGTATTAAAACTATAACATATTCATGAAAGGTAATAATCACACTCAATATCAAAATCAAATTGATAAGAAATATGGATTTTAAACTACATATATGATCAAATATGTTTTTTTATAAAATTAATACCCTAATTATTTAATTTATTTAAAATGATTTTTTATTAACTTGGTTGATTTTTTTAAGAATCCAAACTTCCATGTTCTTAACTTACTAATTAAAACCTTTATATCAAATTATTATTAATTTAAATATTTAGAAACATGTTTAAACATCTTTTAAATTTAAAAAAATATCATAATGAAATATTAAATAAAATAATAAAGATTGAAAAACTAAAATAAACATGTGTTACATTAAGGCTTCTTACATTAAAAAATTTAATTAATTAAAAATATATTTAAACATGAAATTACTTTTTAAATATTCTAATATAAGTTAGAAAATAACTCTAAAAAGAATAGAGAAAAATACTTAGTTTAAGTATCATTTTTTTATAATTTAAAATTTCAAACAGAAAAGACAGCATTTACAGAATGCTATAAAAATTTTTTGTAATAAAATATATTCAAAACATTATAAAATAGAAACTGTAGCTTTTACCCAATGCTGTGCAAAGTTTCTGAAACTCTACAGCATTTTAAAGCACAGAAATGCTATAAAAACGAATTTGCAGTACTTACAAAACATTACAGAAGAAAAGAAGCATTTTAGAAATGCTATCTAAAATTCCGGTCATGTGATGTGGTGCAATCTTATTAATTGAAGAAATATATAAATAGAGCCTTATTCTAACATTCTAAATTCATTCTACTAATTTCTTAAAGATATAAAATTAGTATCTTAAAAGAAATAAAGTATGAGAAGTAAAAATAAAATTAGAAAAGTTGAAATCATGAATGAATGTATGCTTTTCTACTTAGTATAGTTGTAATAAATTAGTTGTAGATTTTATTTGAAAGAAAACACATTTTAAAAGACTTTTAAAAAATTTAGACTTGTATAACGATATTTATATTATGGTGTGTCGATATATGGACCAAAATATCAAAACTTATAAAAGAGATAAATTTCTATACCTAACTAAATGCATAGATATATATTTCTAAATGCAACAATAAAGATGAAATAATAGTAAAGCGTACCAATTTTTGCATTCCATCTTTCTAACTTTGTCGTTCCTCCATTGTTGTGAACCACACATTTATATCTTTCTGAATTTGACGACGAGATATGTTCTATTGCGACGGGCTCGTTTTTCTGATCAGCGTAGTATATTCATTTGCTGAATTTGAAGACCGTATGAGAAAGATACAGATGATTTAGTAAATTGACCAACTTGGCGCCAAAACTTTGAATTCGAATTTTGAATGAATGGACACTTCAACCACTATAAATAGGCCCAACGGTCACCACTTTTCATAAAAATTCCTCCTCTTCATCTTCTTCCCGTTTTTCTATATACTATCAAACTTCTAGAAGGCATATCTCCTTCGTTTCTTAACGAAATTAGATGAAACCAGCGGCAAATCGAAGAGAAAGGCAAGGGATACGATCTAGTAATAGTTTGGTGTCGAATTTGGACGGTATTGTGATGCAACAGGCCGGACAGAAGAAGAAATGTAGAAGATCCCGTACACAGTTTTTCAGTTTTGGATAGCCAACTTCAAACTGTCATATCTCACTCAATTTTGATCGAAATTTGATGATTCACCCATCAAAACGACCGTGAGAACAAGAACTACAATCTGAAAAGGAGTGGGAACAAAATACTCAAATCTCTGGATGCATTTTGAAGAATACCTTTGACAGTTTTGCCTTCTTTTTCTCTTTGTTCACCAAAACTTCATTTGACCAAAACTTGGTCATTTCTTGACGGATTCACACGAAACCAGTGACATTGCGAAGCAGATGGAGAGAAGTACAGTATCAAATCAAGTTGTAGATGAGAACCCAAAGTTTTGAATTGATCTGGTACCCATTTCTTTGTCGATTTCCATTATATATCCATTTGTTTTTCTTGATCGATGAATGATTATCTGGTATCTTTTAACCAACAGTCATTAGACATAACTCTTCTCCTGCAAAACAAGATAACTTTTTAAAGAATCAAGTGACCTTTCAAAATAACTAAATATAATTTTAAACAACAATATCATGATGATTCTGTGACATATTCATATGAAAACAGTGTTAATAATTTTATAAAAAAATTGCCATTTTCAAAATTTTCAAAATTCAGATCATGAATGTTTGAAAACCTTGCTCTGATACCAAATGTGAGAAATGCGGATTACGGATCTTAAGGCTAGGAATAACACTAGAGGGGGGGGGGGTGAATAGTGTTTTTAAGAAATTACTAAATCTTTTTAGTTATTGTTGATTTGTACACAAATATATGCAATATTCAAACACAAATATAATCATAGAAACAAACACAGATGCAGAAATAAAGTAAATGCAGTAAAGGAAAGAACACACCAGATTTTATACTGGTTCGGAGTTACCCTACATCCAGTCCCGCACAACTAAGTACGGATTTCCTTTCAAAAGCAATTCAATAATTACAACCCTCGGTTTCAAGGCTACGAGGTACACCCTCCAGAATCACAATCCTCTGGGTAGAGATACTTGATTTACCGGGCAACAAGTTCACCCAATTGATTTCCAGGGCTACAATCACACCTTCTCTCGCTCAATTGATTACAAAAAGTCTATAACTCAGATTAGCACTTGGATCTTGTAGAGATAGTGGAGAGAATCAAAACCAGAAATTATCTAGTTAGATTCGATATTGATTTCGGCAGAGTAATGGTGTAATTTGTAAATAAGAAAGTGGAGAAGAAGAAGAGAAGTTAAATCAGAAAAAAAAAGTGATTAAAAGTCGTTGAAAACACCCTTTATTTATAGTAGATCAATAGCCATGTCCATTGGTGAAGGGATGTGGCGAATAAACACTTCTTTTAAAAAACAATTTAACTGTCACCATGTCGACAGGGGTACATGTGACCATGTCGACATGCCCTTGTATTTTTTGGTGATTTGTTTTTCTTTGAAAATAATTTCTATATTATATTATACTTATATTTAAACTTTAAAATATACTTATATATAGTTATAATACATAAATAACTATAGAAAACAATATTAAAATATATATAATAATTTTCTATACTTTTATATTTAAATCATAAGTATAAATATATAAAACAGCTAAATATATTAATATCAGAATTATAGTTTAAAAACTTAGGATAATAATTTAAAATCAAAGATATTTAAAATTAAGGATATTTAAAACTAAGGATATCTTTGAGGCTAAAATATATTGAAAAACCAGGACAGATGATTTTGGTTTTTAAACAGGAATATTTAAAATCATTTTGAAAAACAAGCTATATATATTTTGAAAATCATTTTGAAATAAAAGTAAGTGGATACAAAAAGATGTTCCACTAGATTTTTCGTAGGTTCCATCCTACTTAGGGTTCCATCCCTTTAACGAGCACGAAGTGGATTCCATTCCACGAATAAAATAGATTTTAAGATGTCAGTGCCTTTCCATGAGTTTTAACAATATTCCTAACTATATAACTTATCTTGGAAACTTGAACTCTTGAAATTCTTGATACTCATGAGTCTTGAATCTTGATATCTTCAATCTTTGATCTTGAATCTTTATACTGTACAGTCTTCATTCTTGGTACCTGCATAGTTAAATCCTGCATATACATATATATCTAAACTATATTGTTAGTATTTATATTTTATAATCTTATTCTAAGGTTGTTGTCATCAAAACCATCAACTTCATGGACTAACAATCAACTAGGGCTTCAATTCCATGTTAGTCTTGTTGCATGCGATTGAATTCCTCGACGATTGACATTTTGATAGCTATTTAGGGTTTCAGATTTTGAATGATATATGAGGAGTAGGCGGTGTCGATGGGGTCATCGAGTTTCTCGTGACCAATAACAAGTTTATCCTCAATTTCATGAACTCCGGTCGAGGATTATGAATGTGGCATTATAGGTTTGGAAGCCTCGGCTGCTCTATCGCATTTTGCTATGGGTCTTCGTGTCTTACTTGGTATGGTGTGTGTAGCGTAGAGGGGAAGAAGAGAAGTCCATCGGAGCTGACGGCGTTGGATTTCATCGAGTATTTCTTCATGTCATTGGATGTTCGTGCATGACATTATTATGTTTATGACTTCAGCTGTGCACGTTTGGGAGGGAGCAAGAGGATGAGTTAGAGAGGGGTAATTGTGTAAATAAAAGTAAATTAATTATTTATTAATTTAAATTAATCGATAACTTGTAAAATCTATAAATTTTGCATACGAGGTCGGATTCTTACGCCGTTCATTGCGTTGCACTTGTATGGACATTGTCTTTGCAGTGGAGTTTTTTTGGTTGGATTTAGAGCTAGTGGAATTTTTTACTAAAATCGAATGCCCGTTCGGTTTTAGTTCAAAACGGAACGTTTCGGCATAAATAGAAATCAATGTGAGTTTGACTCACATTAAATTTTACTATATCATACCTATGATGCTATAAACTATTATTGATTGTTTGGATGTTAGTTAAATTGTTTGATTGATTGTTTGGTTGAATTTCCGTTTGAAAAATGGATGACATATTAATTGATTGCTATGGACCCATATGATTATATATATTATCCATAACCATTGTTTTGCAGGGAAAATTTGTAAAGAGACCTTGAGGGGTTTCTCGCTAATAATTATTTATTTACATCCTTATGCTGTTATGTTGATGTTTAATCGAAATAAATCTTGATATTCCATTCAATTAGTTAAGTGTCTTTATAGTGATTTTCGCTATACCGTAATTTATTGCATATCACCCCATAAACTCTTGTATGGGCAATTTGAACTTGAGCTTGTATTTTCACAAAATAGATGTTTGAAATTTCATTAATCATTTTTATTAATGATAATTTAAATTAATTAATCATTTTAACCGATGACGTTTAAATTTGATTAATGAAATTTGGATTTAATTAATCATTTTAAGTAATGATATTTGATATTAATTATTTATTTTAATTAATGATGTTTTATAGTTAATTAATCATTTTTAACAAATGATGTTTTGTACTTAATTTATCGTTTTAACTAATGATGTTTTAATTTAATTAATCCAATAAATTTATGATTATTTGTACTTAATTAATTTTTTTAATTAATGGTGTTTAAAATTTATCAACCATTTTAATTAATGATGTATGATATTTATTATTCATTTTAATTAATGATTATTTGAATTTAATAAATCTTTTTAATTAATGATATTTAAAGTAAATTGATTTCATAAAAGTGATTAAAGTAAATTAACTAATATAATGGAAGTGTTTTAAAGTCAATTAACTAATTTAGTGTTTTAAAGTTAATAAACTGTTTAATAAGATTTTAAAGTTAATTTACCGATGACATAAAAGTGTTTGGAAATAATTAACTATTTTATTAAAGATAACGAATTTGTTTATTTAAAAGGGATTATAAATGTGATTAATTATCTTTTGGGATAATTAATATTGTTTTAAATTTATAAAGTTATTTGAATTGTTTTATTTTCTTTTCGAATAATAAATATTGTCTTAAATTTACAAATGATGGTTAAAAATGAGAAAATCCTTTAGAAGTTATTATTTATAAATAAAGCTAAGTGTAAATTGTTTTGGGTTTATAGCAAAGAATGTTTTAATGACATTTGTTTTTTACCCTTGTTTTAATACACTTAGTATTATAAGTTTGTCTTTTAAAAGAATATTTTTAAAGAGTATTTCCAAAGTGCTTTTACCAATATTTGTAATATGAAAATCAAGCACAGGTTCAGTTTTTAAAAGTAAAGTTCGATTTCGGTTAAGAAAGGATTTAGTCATACTTTTAACGCTAAACGTTAAGGCTTGGACTCGTTTCTATCTTGAAGGTTAAAAATGTTGTCAAGGTGATGCCTAGAGGTAACACTATCTCAACTTGCCTTGCTTCATTTTCAACCAAGAGATAGCCTTGTTCAGAATCAATGAGTAGTAACATATGATATTTAATTTCCATATATGATCATTTTATTTATCTCCGATAGCTGATTTATTTACTATCGGATCCAGCTTTCTTCATGGTGTATCATCACCTTAAAAACGATTTGCTTCTCTTTGAGCTATGTTATCCTTTGTCGGTAATGAATAAACCAAAGCGCGTGTTTTTGGCAGCAAGTTATGTGGGGTTGCTCCCATTAGGGTATTTTCACATCTCATCTATATTTTGGTGTACCGTCACCTTAAAACGGTTATGATTTAGATGTGAAATATTCAGATTCTCGGTAAGGTTTGGCAGGGTCCGCCTTAGAGTTCCCAGGATTTTCATGTATATTTCTAGAGGTATACTTCTTTTAAGGCGGATGCACCCTCCTAGTTATTTGTTGGAGATTTTCCTTTCCTTATTTGATTCGAACCTTCGAATCGTTTGTTTGTAATTGCAATGGGAAGAGTCAATCACTCTTTACGATGTTTGATTATATGTTTTGTCCACTCTATCAAGTTTGGACTGTTATCTTGTTTTATCCATTCTGTCTAGTTTGGTCTTTGCTCGGATTGTTTTCATTTGTTCAAGCCTGGTTTATTTATACTATTTATGCCCATTCTTATTTGTATTTGTTTCCTATTATTTATCTCTACTCTTTCCTGTATGGATGTTATTTTTGTGAGGTAAAAACCCATTTCGCGTTAGCAGCGTGGTCTCACAGAACTTTTATTTGTTCCCCATTATTTTAGTTTTTCTCACGCTGATAATTCCAAACTAATCCGAGTGTTATTTTATTATAACGCTCAGGTCAGACCGAATATCTTCCTAGGTTGGCTTTGATGTTAAGGAGTTCTTGGAGAGGAGCTGGAGGTTCACCTATCATAGTGTTTTATTTTCCGTTGTATTATATAGTATCCATATCAGCAATTCTAAGGTCAGGATTTTATAACTGTCCAGCTGATAAGCTTTGTTTTTGACTTTGATATACTATGTATTTTGGAGCGACAGTTTTACTCTCCTTATTATATTATATGTTGTTGATTCCGCTGTGAGATTCTGAATTTCGCTGTTCTTTGTTCTTCTCTTTTTATTTACTTTAATAATCTACCTTTTTGTCGATTGGATGCTCGACATTTGAACACAGTGGTAGTATTCGGTGTCGACTTTCGATGGTCAAAAAGGCAGGTCATTACGGCTTGGTATCAGAGCTGAAGGTTAAGCGAGAACCTTGGTTTTGGTAGGGTATGGCTTATTGGAGATAGGTTAGTAATACCCTAGAATCAGTTTGAGAGTATTATAGATATATGCGAGAGCGTATCTGTTAGTGTTATAAAAATGTATTATGTTAATTGGTTTATTTATTTTTTATGAATTCTGGTTGACACGTGGGACGCCACGGTGTCGATAGGGGTTTCTAAACACTTGAAAAAGCCAACGGACATGATATTGATTTTTGAAAATTTGGCAAATTAAATATTTTGCCTAGGATTATATTTTTATATATATAAGGAATAATTTTTAAAACTTTATATAGTTATAGAGTGTGTTTGTTTGAATGTGATAATTTATTTATTATCACTATTGTTTGATCAGTCATGCTCGATTAAATTAGGAGCATTGATTGTCATTTATTGATTGTTAATTATTTGTGTTTAGCTTATTTATAAGCATTTTTGTTTGAATTTATAAATGAACCCCTTTATGAATTAATTTTCAAAATTTGACTATAAGGTGTTTGAAGAAAATATTAAGTTAAAATTCACCTTTTAATAATGGTGAGTTAAAGATTAAACTTTAATAAAAGTTGTTTAATATAATCTAAATGGTAGGATAAGACATTTAGAGAATAAATATTTGAGAAAATTCTGTTATAATAAGAAGAGTTATTACAATATAAGATTATTTTATATAAAAAATATAAATTTAGTTTATAAAATGTGTTTTAAAAAGGATTTTTGAATTTAATTCCCTTTATTTTTGAAAATAATTTCAAAGGAATTTTGAGAAATGAAATAGTAGTATCTTTGGAAGTAATTGAAAGTAAAACTATTTTGGAAAGCAAAATTTTAAATTAAATGCATTTTCTTTGGGATAACTCAGAGGAAAACATCTTTATTAGTTTTATGGTAATCCGAATAATTTTCTAAGTGACGATCGGATGTTTGCTTAGGCGAACATTGTGGACTACTTAGTAAATTATTCTCTTTACCACCGTGCGATCAAAGTGAGTTCAAATCCATATGAACCCAAAGTGAGTTTTAATGAATAAATCGTTTGAAGTTATTATATATAAAAATATACGTAGTATGATTACACAGATGAGTTTTTGAAGTTAATAATCGAGTATTTAATTTTTAAGATCCCTAAAAGGGAATTGGTTTCAAAATAAAAAGTATTTCTGATAAGAGATCATTTTGATAAATGTGATTTTACCCTTAGATAAATAGGGATAATTTAACACAGGTTTAAATTGGGTTAAATTGGATATGAAAGTTTTGATAAACATTGTTTTATTAAAACCATATATTTGTTTAAAACATCTAAGTAGTGTAAACTATTTTTTGATTGGGTCAACCCATAAATATCTTTCATTTTAACACTCTAAGTTAAAGAGGTCGAGAAGTTGACTTAGTTTTAAAAGGTCCAAATTCTGATCAGATCTTCACCTAAATTGTGAGAAGTAAAATAAAATTTGTATGTACTCTTAGGATATAAAAGAGTATTATACAAGTAAATAAAGTGCAATAAGTTAATATTTGATGTTTTATAAAGAAATGACTTTATAAAATATTTTTAAACTTAGGTGGAAAATTTATGAAATAATTCATAAATAATTATTGTATTGAATAGAACACTAAATTCAAATTTAAGTGATTCGGAAAAATTGGTATAGTTAAGAAACCAATAATTTTAGAGTATAACTTTTAGTTTTGTTCGAATGTATTTGGATAATCTTCTAAGCAATAACCAAAAGCTGTTGAGTAAAATGGTACGCTTAGTGAATTATCTATATTTCCGGGCAATCAAGAAAGTTTTGAACCTAAGTTAAGATTTGTTTGTTAGTCATGCGACATTTTGAAATAATGTTAAGTGATAGGTTCTCCCTTATGGAATTTGGTTGATTGATTGTGTGATTTTATATACTATGTTTATAAGGTTTAAATTTATAGACAAAGGATCTTGAATTATTGTTATTAGGACCTAGATCCTGGTGATTTTGAAAAAAAGAGATTTTGAAGATTTTGGTAAAAACATTTGGGAAATAAATAAATTTTTGCTCTAGTTGTTGTTTTAGGAGGAACCAGAATACCACTTGAAGCTCCGTATTGTTTAGATTCTAGAGTTTAACATGTTTTGTTAGGAGGACCCCCTCCTTGACATTTTTTATTTTGGTTTTTAATTTGCTTCTCTTTTGAGGAATTCAAAAATAAATTTTTGAATATAAAACCCCAGCATTTAGATCTAAATTTGTCATTTGAAATTATTGGATGCATAGCATTTATTATAGAATATTCTCTATATTTTGTCGCCTATGATTGTGACATTATTGTTAGTCGCATGTAGCTTTATCTTATACTAGAGTCGCATGTAGATTTATATCATGCTAGTTTTTGCATGTAGAGTTACATCATATTGCTTTTGTCAGCCTGATTCTCTTTTGGATTTTGTAAGTACATAAAAGCAAGAGATTTCTACTTGATTTCTTGCGCACCTGGATTTGCAACAAGGTCATAAATTGCTTCCAAAAAATATATAAATCAAAACGCAAAAAGGTACATAATAGATTTAGAAATTTAAATTGGTTGATGATTTTATGCCCCGATTATGGGTAGCCACTTGGCTTTTGTTTTCTTTGGTTAGTTTAGAGCTCGTAAAGGCAAATTGTAGTTGTTCCGATCGAGCCGCGCAAAGGAGACGATGGCAAAAAATTTCGTAAAATTTTAAGATTTAATTAATAAGTTTAATAACTCATTTTAATTAATGGTTTTAAACTTAAGGGTTTGGAAACATTTTCTTCCTTGGGAATTTCGAGGACGAAATTCATTTACGGGGGAGAATGCATAACTTTGATCATTTAGTATTAAATGTTTAACTAATTTTAAATATTTAAATAATTGGATTTTGGAATTTAATAAATTGAATTCAAACACAGTGACCATTTTAAATATTTGAATTGTAAACTAAATATTATTTAAATGGATTTAATAATGTTTAACTCCTTTTAATTAATAAATGATATCGATGAATTCAATTTGTAAATTTATTTACAAATATAAATAGATCGAATAAATATCGATAATTGGATCGAAAATATAAAACAATATTTAAAAATGTGAAATTATCATTCTGGGGTACTATCTCGGATTCTTACGAAACTCGTAACACTCAGATGTACCATTTGGTCGTGTGAACTTGAAACGTGTAGCGATTAATTTTAGAAAATAAAATTAATATAATTTGATTTAAAAAGCTAACTTCTGTATACTTTGGAATTAGCTCTCAAAACTAGTTCCATTGAGTTCAGAATAGGGGTATTTAGTATGAAACGCCAATGAGCACGCCTCAATAGGAGTTCGATATTTTCTGGTGCAACAGTGTCCGATATAATAAAATAAAAATAATATATACCCTTATACATGCCATACATCCCATACCCGTACCTATATTTTTAGCCCATGCCTTCCTCACTTATATAAACACTTTCTCCCTTTCATTTTTCTTTTTCATTTTGGGATTGACAGTAAACAAAATTTAAAAGAAAACTTTAAAATTCAAAACCAAATTCATCAATCCATGAAAAATTGTTGAGATCCCATCAACTAGGGCTTCAATTCCATCTTAGTCTTGTTGCGTGCGATTGAATTCTCTGACGATTGACGTTTTGATAGCCATATAGGGTTTTATATTTTGATTGATATATTAGGAGTTAGGCGGTGTCGATGGGCCATCGAGTTTCTCGTGACTAATAGCACGTTTTCCCTCAATTTCATGAACTCCGATCAAGGATTGTGAAATGCATTATTACAGGTTAGAAGCTGTGGCTGCTTTGTCATGTTTTGCTATGGGTCGTCGTGTCTTGCTTGGTGGTGTGCGTTGTGTAGAGGGGAAGAAGAGAAGTCCATCGAAGCTTACGGCGTTGGATTTCATCGAGTATTTCTCCATGTCATTGGATATTCGTGCACGACATTATTGCGTTTATGACTTCGACTGTGCACGTTTGGGAGGGAGGAAGAGGATGAGTTAGGGAGGGATAATTGTGTAAATAAAAGTAAATTAGTTATTTACTAATTTAAATTAATCGATAACTTGTAAAATCTATAAATTTTGCGTACAAGGTCGGATTCAGACGCCATTCATTGCGTTGCACTCGTATGGACATTGTCTTTGCAGTGGAGTTTGTTTGGTTGGATTTAGAGCTAGTGGAATTTTTTGCTAAAAACGAACACCCGTTCGGTTTTAATTCAAAATGAAACGTTTCTGCAAAAACTGAAATTAATGTGAGTTTAAATCACATTAAATTTTACTATATCATATCTATGATGCTATAAACTATTACTGATTGCTTGGATGTTAGTTAAATTGTTTGATTGTTTTTCTGGTTGAATTTTCGTTTGGAAAATGTATGACATATCAATTTGATTGTTATGGACCCATATGATTATATATATTATCCATAACCATTGTTTTGTAGGGAAAAGTTATAGAGAGGCTTTCAGGGGTTTCTCGCCAATAATTATTTATTTACGTTCTTACATTGTTATGTTGATGTTTAATCGAAATAAATCATGATATACCATTCAATTTGTTAAGTGTCGTTATTGCGATTTTCGCTATACTATCATTTATTGCATATCACCCCATAAACCCTTGTATGGGCATTTTGAACTTGAGCTTGTATTTTCACAAAATAGATGTTTGAAATTCATTAATCATTTTGATTAATGATAATTTAAATTAATTAATCATTTTAACTGATGATGTTTAAAATTAATTAACCATTTTAAGTAATGATATTTGAATTTAATTAATTAGTTTAATTAATGATGTTTTATGGTTTATCAATCATTTTTAACAAATGGTGTTTTGTACTTAATTTATAGTTTTAAGTAATGGTTTTTGAATTTAATTAATCCAACTAATTTATGACTATTTAAACTTAATTAATTGTTTTTAATTAATGATATTTAAAATTTATTAATCATTTTAATTAATGATGTTTGAGATTTATTATTCATTTTAATTAATGATTATTTGAATTTAATAAATCTTTTTAATTAATGATATTTAAAGTAAATTGTTTTAATAAAAGTGATTAAAGTAAATTAACTAATATAATGGAAGTGTTTTAAAGTTAATTAATTGATTTAGTGTTTTAAAGTTAATAAACTGATTTAATAAAGATTTTAAAGTTAATTTACCGATGACATAAAAGTGTTTGGAAATAATTCACTATGTTATTAAGGATAACGAATTTGTTTATTTAAAATGGATTATAAATGTGATTAATAATCTTTCGAGATAATTAATATTGTTTTAAATTTATAAAGGTATTTGAATCGTTTTATTTTCTTTTGGGATAATAAATATTGTTTTAAATTTACAAATGATGGTTATAAATGAGAAATCCTTTAAAAGGAATCATTTACAAATAAGTATTATAAGTTTGTCTTTTAAAAGAATATTTTTAAAGAGTATTTCCAAAGTTTTTTTTACCAATATTTGTAATATGGAAATAAAGCACAAGTTCAGTTTTTAAAAGTAAAGTTCGATTTCGGTTATGGAAAAGTAGTTCCATAACCGATATCGCTTATGTGGAAATGATTTAGTCATACTTTTAACGCTAAACGTTGAGGCTTGGACTCATTTCTATCTTAAAGGTTAAAAATGTCTTCAAGGCGATGCCTAGAGGTAACACTACCTCAACTTGTCTGGCTTCATTTTCAATCGAGAATTTGCACTTATTCGGAATCAACGAGTAGTGGTAAACATATGATATTTAATTTCCATATACGATCATTTTAATTATCTCTGATAGTTGATTTATTTACTATCGAATCTAGCTTTCTTCATGGTGTACAGTCACCTTAAAAATGATGTGTTGATCTCTAAGCTTTGTTATCCTTTGTCAAAAATGACTAAACCAAAGGGCGTGTTTTTTAGGACCAAGTTATATCAGTACAACAAAAAGTGTCTTTTACAGCGGCATATAGCTGTTATTAATCACAACCATAGCGGTTTGATAAGCGCTGTATATCGACATGTTATAAAAAACTGTTGAATATTTATAACACAAAATATGTCGCTATGGTTGAGCTTAGTTTTATAACGCAAATTCGCTGCTATGGTACGTTAATTCAATAGCTCATTATAGCCGCTATAATACAGCTAAATCTTAACGGAACTGGAAATCTTTATAACACCATTTTGCTGCTATAAAATATTTATTCAATAGCTCATTATAGCCGCTATAATACAGCTAAATCTCAACGGAATTGGAAATCTTTATAACACCATTTTGCCGCTATTTACATGGTACTATAGCATGTATATACTATTATAAAATACGCAGATACACGGTACTATAGCATGAATCTTCTTTAAAAACATAACAGTTGAACAATGTAAGAGCCGAAGAATATAATAACCAGGAAATGAAACTCATTCAATTAAACGTACCAAATGTCTATATATATTATATTAAACATGCTCAAACATACACATAATATCCATTATATAATAACAACATCGCAAATAAGTTTTCAACTGGACTAAAAAACAATATAGCTAATAACACAAAACTAGGTCATAACCATTATCTTGCGACTTGCTCTTTTACTGGGAAGCATGGAAGTAGAGTTGAAGCAGGTGCAGGAGCTATTCAACAAGCAGCAGATAATCCAACATCATAAAAATGACGTGTAATCTGATGCCATCTCCTTCTCAATTGTTTCCTTGACAGCCTGCAAAAAGAAAAGGTTCAAAACATTGTATACACGAGCACAAGGCTACATTCAAATTCTCAAGAGGATATTTGTTTTTATTTTTTAATTTGGAAATTTGTCTTTAGCTCACCACGAGTAAATTTAATCACTTTATATTCAGTCAATGCATGTTGTGAGGCTATTGATTTATCTCTAGGAATGGTGATCCTATCTGATTGTCCATCTTCAAGTACCATCTGGAAAGAAACTGCTACATAATGTCATTTTATTTTGTAAATAAAGAAGTAAAAAAACATGTAGAACATTAAGGCATCAATGCCAAATCAATCATGAAAAAAAATCCAAGTTATAATGCAAGATGATAAGGTAAAATAAACCAACATTTTTTTCATCAAAATTTACACACTATATCAACCATACATCGTAAGTTCAAAAAAGAGAAGTAGAAAAACTGGACAGATTGCTGCATATGAATGGAAATTGAAATTATATTTACCTTTGCGAGTGGAGCATCAATCATTCCTAGAGAATTCTTTGGAGTCCCAATGACAAGATCATAGTACTTCTTTTCCAATGCACTATTAATATTCCCATTGTCCTTGATAATAAAATATGAATCCACCTGTACAATTGTTCTTCCAAATTTTGAGCAATCAACCCACCCAATCCTAACAGTTAATTTGTAAGGTCATCAATTTTTTTTGCAGTACCTTACATGAGATAAATACAAACATATTTGGGCAAAGAAGCATTACCAGGTAAACTATAAGCTCCAAGTGCTAGAATATTTGCAAAGGTAAGCCACACACCATGGTCACATTTTAAATGCCCCAGTTCATGAGCTAAAACAGCCTGGTTATACTAGTTATGGTCACAAACAAATCCATTTGGTGTTGCCTTTAAAAGCAAATGAAAGCTAGGTGGGCTATGGTAAAATAACTATAAATAAGAAATAAATACAGGTCAGAATAAGTAGGAACAAAAGTTACTTGCAGCTCTTTTCCTGTTAGAAGCTCAACTAAACTTGTATGGACAACAATAAAAGGTTTCCGACCACTAATTGCCAATGTGTATGCATTTGGGACAGGATTTTGGTGAACATACAGATCAGGTGCTTCTATATTCAAAACCTTTGCAGCTTCATTCAGTGATTGATAAAGACCAGATAACTGTAAAATAATATCACCAAATTTGGTTGACAATACTACAATTGAAAAGCAAACAACCACAATACTGTTAGAAAGTGCTTAAGCTAGTGGATCAGCAGCTTTATTTGATGATGGTTTAAAACTTGGTGAGGGTATGAAAGAATTAATGTATTAGACTGAAATGCTTTTCAGATGTTTTTCTACGGTTCTTTTCCTAGCATAATGAGACTAGCAACATATGGACAAAAGTAAGATTACTCATTTCTTTGATTTATGTTTTTTTGTTTATGCAAATCATCTTACCTAACAAACAAAGAACTCAAATAGAATAAAATCAATAATTTGGTGTGGTTTTTAATAGGATTCTTAGCGGGTTTTAAAAGTTTAAATTCATTCATATGGGGCATGTACCCAGTTTTATGGGTTGTCTTTGAAATTTTCTTTTGTAAATCTTTTATTGATTAACATTTTCTATGCTTTGATTTCGTATAAAATTGATGCTTTTTTCCCTATGAACATATTTCAAACTATGGTCTGTGACATATTTGACACGTCCAAAAAATTATGCAATTTTGTGCACTTTATATCAAATCTATAGGCTACTACCGAGTACTGATAATTATGAAAATAGTCATATTTAATCTATAGGTTACTACCGAGAAGTATGGAAATGACCATATTAAATCTAGAAGTTACTGCTGAGAAGTATGAAATTGGTCTTCATTTCAAGGACCGGTTCTACATATTGAAAAATCAATAGCTTACATTTTACAATGGACACACGTTGGAAAAGAAACATTATAGGTTTAGTCTCTAATATGATGATAGTTTTGTTGATATAAAATATAGTTTTATAGTTACTTAATATTTTATAATTTATTATTGTTATTATAATTATTATTATAAGTATATAAATTTAGTTATTTTTTATAAACTTAGTTAACTTATTATTATTATATTATTATTATATATAAACTTAGTTAATTTTCATAAACATTGGTCAAATTATTATTATTATAAACTTATTTAAATTTTATAATACTAAATTAATGAAGTTAATTTTTATAATCATAGTTAATTTATTTTGATTACTATATATATATATATATAAAGGAGACAATGCCACTTCACTATTATGTCATGTCAAAAGGCGGACGAATGAAAATATAGGTAAAGAAACAAAGAAATAAAATGATATACATATCAAATTACCTCATTTTTTTCATTTTCCATCAATTTGTCCATAAATAAATCTAATGGATCTTACTGTTCATAAATTTTGCCATCAATTTTGCACCAAAGGCAATAAGATCTATAACTGCTTCTATTAATGCTATAATAGTACATAAAAGTAGGAAAAGAAAGCATTTTGATAGTATACATTGAGCTATTGGATTATGCATATGTTTGATGATATGAATGTACAAATTGGACGACTATTTACAGAAAAAGTATTACAATGAAAATTGAAGAACCAAAATGGTAGCTTTGTACATGATTTGGCCATTTGTTTAGGTTTTGTATATATATATGTGTGTAGCTAAAAATAGTTGACAAATATGTCAGCACATGAGTACTTTATATTGCAAAAGGATGATAATGTCAAGTGTAGGGGCAAGTATCCTAAAGATCCATGTTTGCTAGTCACAGCCTCACATGTATATATAGCTTATAATGGATTAATGGTGAAGTGAATCTAGTTGAGTAAAATATTTTTCTTAATCAAAATATTATTTATTATAAAAGAAGAAGCATGTGTATTCTTCTTTTGCTTGGCAAATGAAATTCCTTTGCTTTACCTGGCATATGAATTTGTCAAACATAATAAGTTATAGGATTTACACTGTGAACAAATATATATACATGCCCATCATTATTTAAGGAGCAAACCTCCCAAGTGCAGCAAGAAGGGCAGTCCCATGAGCTCCAATGAAAGAGAGCTGAGAAATATGTATATTTTTTAAATAATAACATCAACAAGCTATAATATGAAATCAATAATAAATAAGAGTTCAAAGAAAGACCTCTGTTTTCAGCCCAACTTTCTATGCAGCTTCTGTGATACTTTTTATCGCATGTTTTGCATGAAAGCATTTTCAGTGCTTTAGTACTACCTTTATTTTCACTAGAAAAACATATACGACACATGACTTTGATAATGGAGGAACCCAGTTCTTCCTTGCCATAAGGGCCGCGAACTTCTTCCAACGACTCCTGTAACAGCAAATGCATCAATAGGTCAAGGCCAATTTTGGATTAATGGTCTTTACCAATTCACCAAAATTCAAAATTAGCAACTAGTCCTAGCTTGCCAAAGAAATAGAAGAAGGCCAATATACTACTCACTTCACAAACATGCATGATCACCAATGTATGTACGAGCCAAAGCAACAGTAGAGGGCCCTGTTAGTATTTGACTTGATCATCTTAAAAAAAGAAACTCATACAAGAAGACTGGTTATCTCTATAGGTCTATTGACAGTGAATTTGATCCTAACTTGGATCACCGCTGTATATTGTGGTATTGAAATGATCCCAAAATTTTACCATGCAAAGATAGCTATCATGTATGAAAGTCCAAGTCTGGTCAGTACATAAAACAACATATGGTATAACAATATTGAGGACCGAATTAACTTATAATACATATAAAAAATAGACAAAAAATATACGACAAATCTAAAATCAAGAAAACTCATTAACTTATTTAACTATTTGTAACCAATGAAGGGTAGGGAAAATACTGCCAATTTGTATAACCAATGAGAGCATCAGTTGAATCTGATTGTTGTAATGAATAAATCAATGAATCTAATAAGTGAAGCAACAATTGTTTCTTGAAAATGATTCATGCTATAAACGGTTTCCAATGATAATAAATCAGTATTAGATCATTCCAGTTGTAAGAACATCCCAAAAATATGAAGTTTGCTTTGTAGATAACTCACAACGGATCCAAAGTCACCATAAATATAAAAATAATTCTTATATAAAAACTAATGGATACCTATACAAACATTAATCAAACCAAAAGTAAGCTTACTAAAATCCAAAGGAGTGTTACTCTACACATTATTAACTAAGCAGGTTAATCTATAAATTGATATCAAAAAGTACTTATCGTTACTACTCAATTTTACTACTACACAAATGATTACGTTAAAACAATAAATTGAATGTTGAATAGAGCATAAAAGATAAATACCTGGAATGCAATTTAGGACAAATTGATTGATAGATTTGAGTTGAACTCTCGATGAATTGATGAATGTTGTTTGGATCGATCGAATTCAAGTAATTTAATCATTTCCATAAATCACATATTTCACCTTGCTTCTATATACATACATACATACATATATATATATATATATATATATATATATATATATTGCCAGTTCACTTATCCTCTCCGTGTACTCACCATCAGGTTATTCTGTCGATGTCACCAACACACTCAACCAGGTCGCTCATCCACCTCAGATCCTCATTGTACTCCATACCTTAGCAAGTAGCTCATATGTCCACACCTTGACACATCGTCACATTACTTCAACATCAGATCTCCTAGTTGTACAACTACATGCAATATCATTGCAAAAACACAAAGTTAAGGGCATTTCTATCCTTGCCTGATGCTACATGCCACTTCTGTAATGCAAATTGCAGTGCACAACATCAATATTCCAACAGCTTTTGTCACTTCAGCCCGGTTGCAGTATGTCACTTATGAAGATCAGACAATCATTATTCTACGAATGAACTTAGAGATTATCATATCTAGTAATGTATCATTCTTGTGCTTATCATAATCTTTTCAAAAGATGTATAAATAATTATACTTAAATTATGAACTATAAGGCCTGAAAACGAGAATTCTAAATTTATTATAGTTTGGGTTTCTTATAATATGAAATGGTGAATACATCATTTGTTATATGTGGGTTATCAAAATGTATGCATAACCAGTAAAAGTCTAAGTAAATCCTTAATATTTAAGAATTTTGTTTAGATATCATTCTATAAAGATGCATACACTGTTTAATAATCGACAAGTCAGTTTGTTTATGTCAAGATGCACAACACAATTATCATAGCTCAACCAAATTCTTGTTTATTTCTTTTTGACTTCAAATTATGGTATAGTGAATAAGGTCTGAAGATTTTATTTAAAAAGATACATCAAAAATTAAGCACCCCACTAAAGTAAAAACAACCAGGAGCTCTGTAATTATCTTTTGTCACAAAACCAAACATTCCCTTTTGCTGATATGGTATCCTCACATCATGTAGTAGTCCATATGTGCTATTTTTAATCACAAAGAATTAGTCTAAAATATATAACACACCGTTAATTATTTACAAAATAAAATTTACCTGAAGTAATCTGAAACATCCTCCTCTTTGAAAGTGCTATCAGTTGGAAAAGTCAAGTAAATTTTCCTGAACTGTGGATCCATACTCAGCCTGGCTATATATTTATAACCATCATTACTTCCAAGCATCATAGCTGCTGTTGCAGCTGTAGTGCCTGCTCTGCATAAATGGTTCGTAATAATATTTGGAAGAAAAAAAGGAAGTAAAAGAAAATAATAATTAAGCACCTCTCATTTTGCTGAAACGAGTAACAACAGGAAGAAGTTGAAGAGGCAAATATGGAAAGCCCAACCTTTAACTTTTCGATCTCAAAAGAAGCAACTCTTGCTCTATACTGCTCAATCTATAAACATCAGCTCCGACATTTACCCGTGTTGGAAGCGGTAGGCGATTCCATTCTTGCAAATCGATCAACACCTTCATCGTCGTCGTTTCCCCAGCGTCGTTTTGTAGCCATGAAAAGTAGGTTTAGGGTTAGATGCATTTTTTTAATTGGGGAAAATCAATAGCGATATGATTTTGGAAACACGGGCTTGGAAAAGGTTTCTTCTAGATCGTGTGTCTTGATTTGCAGAGGATGTAATACGGGTACGAGAGTTATGGACGGAGGCAGTGATAAAGGGTGTTTGAGGATTTTCGTTGAGGAATTGGGGGGGGGGAATAATTTGGAGAAGAGGCGGCGAGGAAAATATTTGGGTAAGAGGCGGCCAGGAAAATAATTGAGGGAGTAAGAGCGTTACCTTGGCTATCCAACTCTAAATAATACAAATTAAAACAAACATTATAAATTAAGGGTCAATAATAACGCTTCAGAATAACGCGTTATTAAATAGCGTTATTAATATCATATTTTGTTGTAGTGTATGGAGTTGCTCCTATTAGGGTATTTTCACATCTCATCTAGGTTTTGGTGTACCGTCACCTTAAAATGGTTATGGTTTAGATGTGAAATATTCGGATTCTCGGTAAGGTTTAGCGGGGTCTGGCTTGGAGTTCCCGGAGTTTTCACGTATATTTCTAGAGGTATACTTCTTTTAAGGGGGATGCACCCTTCTAGTCCTTTGTTGGAGATTTTCCTTTCCTTATTTGATTCGAACCTTCGAATTTTTTTCTGTAATTGCAACGGGAAGAGTCAGTCACTCTTCACGATGTTTAATTATAGGTTTTGTCCATTCTATCTAGTTTGGACTGTTATCTTGTTTTATCCATCCTGTCCAGTTTTTTTTCTCGGATTGTTTTCATTCTTTCAAACCTGGTTTTTCTATATTATTTATGCATATTCTTATTTGGGTTTGTTTTCTGTTGTTTATCTCTACTCTTTCCTAGACGGATGTTATCCTTGTGAGGTAAAAACCTGTTCCACATTAGCTGTGTGGTCTCACAGAACTTTTATATGTTCCCCATTATTTGAGTTCTTCCCACACTGGTAATTCCAGACTGATCCAGGTGTTATTTTATTATAATGCTCGGGTTAGACCGAGTTTTTTCCTAGGTTGGCTTTGATGTTAAGGAGTTCTTGGAGAGGAGCTGGAGGTTCACGTACCGTAGTGTTTTATTTTCCATTGTATTATATAGTATCCATATCAGCAATTGTAAGATCTGGATTTTATAATTGTCCAGTTGATAAGATTTGTTTTTAACTCTGATATACTCTGTATTTTGGAGCGACGGTTTTACTATCCTTGTTATATTATATATTGTTGATTCCGCTGTGAGATTCTGATTTTCTCTGTTCTATGTTCTTTTATTTTTATTTACCCCAACAATTTGCCCTTTTGTCAATTGGATGCTCAACATTTGAACACAGTGGTAGTATTCAGTGTCGACTTTCGATGGTCAAAAAGACGGGTCGTTACAATAATTATTATAAATTAATTAAATTAATTTATATATGAAATATTAATTATAAAATTATGATTATGATTTAAGGAATAAATATTATTGATTATATTAATAATAGTTATAAATATATCGATCTATACGTGATATCGACAGGCATTAAATTAGATTTAATTAATAATATTTATTTGGGCTAATGAGCTATTAGCCTATAACGTTAAAATGTTATTTTGGCAGTAGTAGGGCTCATAAGAGGTGGCTATAAATAGGCCTGTAAACGGATACAATCAGATACGGATAATGTTGTATCTGTATCCCTATCCGAAAATGAAAATCCGAATCTGAATCTGTATCCGAAAATACCCGTATCCGGCTTAGCGAATATGGATATTTTCGAATATCCGAAAATATCCATATCCGAACTTCAAAATATATCCGAAAATTAATCAATATAATGCATATTTCATTTTTGATTGAAAAAAAGATGGAAAAACCTTGTAATACATAAATTACATCAAATTAACAATAGTTAATTCAATCACACAAAATCCATATGATAATATTGCATATATAAATATAATCCATACGCAAAATCCATAGGCTAATTCAATCACAACAAATCATAAAAGCAAATATGCATCATACATCTTCTTAGTTGTAAGAAATACCAAAATCATTTTAATAACATACATATAGCCTAATATATTGGATTCTTTTTCCATGGAGTGGTTAACGCTTCAAAAGATTACCCTACAAAATAAAAAGTTGTGTATTAATACTAAAAAAAAAGATTTTTCCATGAGCAATCTCCACACCGAGTTAGCTTGTTGTTCAAAACAGTAAGCTCGAGCTCGACTAAGCTTGCTGTTTGAAACAACAAACTCGACTGAGCTTGAGCTTGATGTTTCAAACAGCAAGCTTGAGCTTGCTGCTTGATATGAAAATATACAAAAATGGGAATTGTTTTTATTTGAAACATACAACATAGCGCTGCCTAATCTTGGTGATTGGAATAGAGACCTGACTGTGAAAAGAAATCACATTCCTGCAAAACCAAAGAATAAAATAGATCATTGCTTCAAGAATAAAATGGAAGTGCCTAAAGTATGCTTTAACGGTTGACACCATTACCAGATGTGTGTAAAGAACTAAGTGGATGACATATATTTGTAACAGTAAGCAAAATCAAAGCGTAATATTTTCATACCTTTCTGACAATTAATTTTTGCGAAATACTATGTACATGCGCTATGCTGTATATTTTCATATGAAAAATCAAAAGAAAGAACACTTAGAATTACCGTCTAATGCGAAGCAAGTTTATAATGAAATCGAAGCGTTATCTACAAACTCGACATTATGACCTATTAAAAGAAGGAAAACGAAGCAATTATAGCATATATGGGATAATTATTGTGTTGAAAATGTGTAGAAAAATATAATAGTTTTACCAATATCAGATGGTAACCAATCCTTTATACAACTCAAAGCTTCTACAATATCCGAAGATAATGAAGATCTACTCTCGAAAATTAATCTACTTCCACTACTAAACGATGATTCGGATGCTATGGTTGATATCGGAACGACTAAAATATCACGAGCCATCCTTGCAAGAATGGGAAAAGTTGGAACATTGTCAAAATATCAAAATTGTCCTCATCTTCACCCATTGGTAACAATTCATCTTCTAAATACTTATCAAGTTCCGTTTTCAAAGCGTGTGAGCTACCAACTTTTTGCTCAACATAGTTTCTCCACTTTAAATCCATTTTGTTCTCTTTTTAGATCCAACATTAGAAGAATCAAAAGTATCACATAAAGAATTGGTAGATTTGCCCTTAGAAGAAGCGCATTCCGTTTCATATAAAGAAAATAGAGATTTCAAAGATTCATGAATTTTTTCAACATGAACTTGTGAATGATTACCGTAAACCACGTCAAAGAAAAATTCAATATAAGTCATTCTATAACAGGGATATAAAACCATACTAATACTCATCATTAGATTGCAAGTGTTCCAATACTTGTCAAACTTAATCCTCATCTTTTGGGCCATACGTTGAATATACTCATGTTCATTTAGCTCCCAAGTTAAAATACTTTCATAGACATTGCACATGCTTTTAAAATATAAATTAGCCGTAGGATATTTAACACCCAAAAATTTAAATGTAACTTCGTAAAATATTTTCAAAGATTCACATATTTCTTTTCCTATTTGCCATTCTTCATTTGATGGCAACCATTTGTAATCGTGGGTTAAATCAACCAATCGCTCAAATGCCGGACGTACTTCAAGAGCACTTTCAAGCATTAGATATATTGAATTCCAACGTGTTGGAACATCATAAGACACTACTTTCCCAATTAATCGAGTTTGAGCCATTTTCCCAATTTTGTTTTCTCAATTGTGATGATTTTGTATAACTGACGCTTTCTCTAATTTTTTCAGTAAGACCTTGCACCACTTTTAATCCATCTTGAACAATCAAATTTAGTATGTGCATGCAACAACGCATATGAAATAATTCACCACTAAGAGGCAGCGCATTTTTACCAACTAACCATTCTTGTAAATCTCTTATCATGACATCATTATTTGATGCATTGTCAACTGTAAGTGCAAATAAATTTTTATTGATATTCCAATGTAATACTTTTGATTTAATAGAAGCACTAAGTGCAGATCCGGTGTGTGGTGGAGGCAAATCATAATAAGCAATGACTTTTTTTTGTAGTTTCCAACCATCATCGATAAAATGACAAGTTATGCAACAATATCCTATGTTTTGATGTTCAGAGGTCCACAAATATGTAGTGAGGCTAAAACGGGCTGACAAATGATCAAAAGTCTCTTGTAATTTGCCTCTCATATCAATATAAAGATTTGAAACATCACATCGAACTGTATTTCTAGAAAAGAATTTAGTTGTTTGATTAATACTCTTAACAAATTTTGAAAAATACACATGTTCGGTCATGTTAAATGGATAATCATGTTTAGCAACCATATGTGCAAAACACATTCGGCTTCTGTGTTGATCAAACTTCCAACTCAATAATTTAATTGGTTTATTGGGAGAACTTTTGGTAGTCAATAGTTGTTGTCCAGATATTCTTATGCAATCGGGATTTTTGGACATGATTTTAGATGATTTTTCAATTGAGTTGTTCCCATTGAAGTTGCTCCATTAAATAATCTAGAACAATGTTAACAAGTGGCTTTAATAGCTCCTTCTACTACTTCTCTATTAAAATCTTTCCATACATCAGATTTCAAAATTCTTGTATTTTAAGGTGTGGATTTGTCTACATCAGTAGAAAGATTTTTGGATATTTGTGTGTTCGGCAAACTAGAGTCTGTGTTTCGTGGTTCTTCCATAACTACAGTGTCATTGGCACAACAAACATCCTTGTTGCTACAACTTGATGAGGTGTTCGTCATTTTTAAAACTCTACAATATCAAAATAAATAAATTTCATTACTAAGTTTCAGTACTAAAATTTTATTTTATTTTATAAAATCCTATCTTCATTTTAATTCATAAAACTCAAAATCCTATTTTAATTTAATGTTTCTCTATGTATACTCTAGAACAATTGTTTACAGATAGTAAAAAATATGAACAAACACTTAATATGATAATTAATCTATTATGAACAAACAATTGTATGATAATTAATTAATACTAACCAAATAAAAATATGAACAATAGTTTTTCTAAAGTGGAAATTAGCCATAAGGGCCTCTTTAGCTAGTGCAATTAGTTTCTAGGACGCACAACTGAAATAATTACTTTTAAGGGCAAAATGAAAAATAATTAGTTTCTAAGGCCTAAAAACCTATGAAATTATGTCCTTGAAAGTAATTGGACTGCTGACTTTGTCCTTAAAAGTAATCATTCTGCTGACTTTGGCCTTGAAATTAATTTATATGGATGTGTGTCCTAGAAACTAATTGGATTGTAAAATTTGTCCTTCTAGTGAAATGCCCCTTTTCTAAATATTACGATAATATTTCCATAACTCAATAAAATAGTTTTCCATATCTTTTCAACATTATTCATGACATGCGAAGCAACTTAATCGATTGTAACCAACAAATTAAAGCCAAAATAGTTAATACTGACAAAATCAAGATTATTTTCTAGGAATAACTAAAAAGTTTATGTGCACTATTTAATTCAAAAGTACAGTTCAATGATAGGGTTTTCAAACAAAATCCAAAGATACGTACATGTTATCCATAAATGAGCAATAGAATGTGTTCCTGGTTCAATTTGGAAATCTACACATACCACTATATATTCTTCAAATATAAGATGGTTATGATTATTATTGAGTGGTTAAAATTGAAACTAGTATCAAAGATTGAGTTATATTAAAAGATCCTACAGTAAAAGGTTAATAAAAGAAAAAAAAGCTTGTTATTCTATATAATAGAGGAAAAAGCAAATACATCTTTTAGTGAGAATATATGAAGAATTTTCTAATTATTTAGCGAATTAGTATATAAGATTGTTATCTAGAGACTCCAAAGCACATAATAAATGTCTTTCAAACAAATCCTTATGAAAAATTAATTTGAAGTGGATAATAGAAACCATAGATGTGTGAATGTTGTGCAAGCATGGCTATACATGATTGTATTTAACACACAAGTGGTATTGAATTCTAGATACGATTAAGATGAGTTACTATAAGAACCCAAATTTCTCACCCAAACCATTTGTACATTCCATAGCCTCTTGTATATCATTAGAAAGGACATATTAAGAACATTAGTATAATTTAAAACAAAGAATTTTTTTAATCAATTGTTAAGTTGCAGTTGATCAAGCAACAAAGTGAGAATTGCAATAAGAAAATCAGTAGGTAGTGTGGCATTTCATCAATGATACATCTTATCAAGAGGATGTAAGTTCTGTTTTCTATATGATTCATATTATACATTTTTTGCGCACACACATTACCTATGTTCAAGATGATATTTAACCATATCGTTGCTTTCAGTTATTTATAAACATATATTCATGACATAATGAAAGCATGTTATATTATATTATATATATATATATTCCAATATACTGAATAATTAAATTAGTCCAAATTGATGCTGTGGGAAAGTTATTAATAGAGAAACTATAAGGTTGTTCATGATAATTAATTTATACTAACCAAATAATCAAATAATTAATACTAATTAGTGAAGAATATTCTATGCAAAATGACAAGCACCATTGTCCTAGTAGTTAATGCTTCGACTTTGGTGCAAGAGGTCACAGGTTCGAAACTTGCGTAGCGTGATTCACACATATATTGACATGTGATTTGTGATATGTTGTATATAAAGTACCATTTCAAAAAAAAATATTCTATGCAAAATCATACTAGATCTGCTATTGTCACTTGTCGACTATCTGCGAACGTAGACGAACTAAGCTCCGGCACTCGAACGGCAAGAGAAACTGGTGACACTTGTCGTACCTGCAAACATAGACGAACTACTTCCGACACTCGAAGTTCGAACAACAGAAAGTAGAAACCGGATCTCGATTCTCGACTACCTGCAGCAGCAGCAATCGAACTACCTGCGACATGAACAAGAGAAACTGGATCAGTGGATCTATGGCCCGTCTGAGCGAATCGAACAGTCGAACTACCTGCAGCACTCAATTACTCGAACAAGAGAACGAATCGATTAAGTTTTCTTCACCGGATCTAGGGTTTGAACTTAGATTAGGGTTTCTTTTTCTATTTTGAAGTGAAAGGATTTCTTTGTACTCTGTAATGTTATGCATGAAAATAAGTAATGGGCTCATATTTTTGTAAACGAGCCAATTGATAATTGGGTTATATTTTTGTAAAATGATTTTGTTTTTAATATTAGTGTATTTGTATTAAATTTATGGATATAAAATAACATATTAAAATATATATTTAATTTCAAACTGGACGGATATTTATCGGATACAGGTATAACCATATCCGTATCCGAAATATGTTTCGGATATCGGATATCCACATCCGCCTTTCGGATATTGGATATTTTTCTTGTTTTTGGATACGGATACGAACGGATTTCGGATATTTCGGGTATTCATTGACAAGCCTAGCTATAAAGGATATAGGGGCTTGGAGATGGATGGTTGAGATTTGATGAGAAATGGTATGAGATGTGATCCATATTTCTCTCTATTTCTTCCACCATAGAAGGACCCCTAACCCTAATGCAAAAAGGACTTTTTGGCTTCCATTTCCCCATCATTGCTGTCCGACAACATCAGCAAGGAGCTTCGATAAATTCATCTCAAATCAATTCAAAAGGCAATAGCTATTGGATAGCTAAAGGTCTATGGTCAAGGATTAGCAACCTACCGAATCGAGAAGATTTCCAAGGAGGAAGAATTCATCATTACAAAGTGTTCTCTAAGGCATTAGTATTAGGTATGTATTTACTATATGATTTATAATTTCTGGATACTATTATATTATACACACACATACATATCATTCTTATGTTGAGAGTTAGGTAAGATTCTTATAACATATCAGATCAGTTATATGTATGTTTTAATTTATTTAAAAAACACATTTTTATATATAGATTTGAAGTGCACAGCCAAATAAATTTTATTTTAATTATTATCATTTTATTAGTATATATATATATATATATATGTATGTATGTATGTATGTATGTATGTATGTATGTATTAATATACTATTTGACTTTAATTATACGACTTGTAATTAATTACATCATCATATCATGTTAATAGTTGAAATTATATTTTATAAATGCATATCTACATAGTTATATTTTTCGATGGCTGAAAATTAATTTTTGATATTTATCTACTATAATTTAATTTTATTTAAATAAATATACTAATTAAATAAATCATATAAAATAAAATATGTTTCAAAAATTAAATTTTAAATTTTATAAAAATTTCTACCATCATACAAACTCTCGGCCAAAAAAATTATAATTTAAAAATAATTTTTTATATTTGTAAAAAATTAATTTAATAAACAGTCGAAATTAATCAATTAATTAAAAATATTATTTTATCGAGAAAATTCTGGAAAAATTTCGTTACTTTAAAATATCATGTTTGATTTTCTAAATATTTAAAGTCTGAATAATATAACATAAATTTAGTATTATTTTATTGTATTTTGAATAATTAACTAATATATATATTTTAATGCAATAAAAATAAATAATTTTTTTATGTTGTGTATTCGATCTGGAAAGGCTTAAAAATATATATATATATATATTTAAAATACATAATTAATATACTATATATATACACATATACATATTTAGATACTATAAATATACTTATATATATATTTAAATATAATAATAAAAATTTTGTTACTATAATTCATACATATGTATGCATGTATACGTGTAAAATGATTTAAATAAAATAAAATGTGTATATATATAATATTTAATGCAATAGTATGTAGATATAAATCATTAATATTTTTTTATATAAGTTATATAGACACACACACACACACGCATATATATATACACATATATATTTACATAATTTTTAATATTTATATAAATAATAAGTTTACATACATGTATTTGGACAACATTTAATACATATAAGATGAGCTAACATGTTCGTTGCGACGTAAATCCCAACATTTATATCTGGGCATGTTATACCTTGCACGGATTATTATGCTACACATGCACACACATTCATTTATGTGTATGATACATGTATGTACTTTTATATTTAATTGAATATAAATTAAATAAAATTGTATACAATTTATATATTTAAATAAAATAAGAGATATTATTTAAATAAACTTTAGAAATCTTCTAAATAAATTAGAATTCATAGGCCCAATATAGATTCAATAGGGTAAATTTTTTGAAATTCACACATAACTTTCACTGTAGACTAGCCCAGTTTCGACAATGGTATCAGAGCCCAACAGCCTATGCGGTCTAAATTAATCATGTTGGGTTTAATCATTAAGGTTACAACCTAAAAGCTGTCCCTAATAGAAAATGCCTAAATTTGAATTAAGCCTTAGGCTGATTTCAAAATTGTTTTGAAAATAAAATTTTAAATTTAAAAGTTAAATTTAAAAATAAGAAAAGTATTATAAATGTTATAATATAAATTTTCAAAATTGTTTGAAAATTAAAAATATAAGATTTTAAATTTAAAAGTTAAATTTAAAATAAAATATAAACATATTAAATGTTTAAATATAATAAAATTTTCAAAATGTTTGATTTTATAAATTAATTTGAAAATTTATTAATTAGATTAATAAATTAAATAAATTAAATAATTTAATTAATTAATAAATATATAGATGTATTATATATAATATGGTATATGTTATGCAGTTTCAAGAATGTTTAAAATAAAATAAGTATACATGTATGTGTAAGAAGTGAATTTTGAAATTAATATAATTTAATTAACTTTTTTTAGTTAAATAAATTAATTAAATAATATATACATGTACATGATATATGTGTAATACTACAAAGGTTATAATATGTGATAAATATTTAATATAAATGTTATATTAAAATAATTTAAAATTAATTAAATAAGATTTAATTAATATATTATTATACATAAGATTATTATATAAGTTGACTAAAATATAAAAGTTATATAATAATAAAACTTATATAATATGAATTTGTAAACCAAAGGTGGAACATCGAAGAAACTCAAATAGACTTAAGGAATAAATACATGCGTATATGTATGTATACTGTGATTTTTGCTATGTCAGACACTTGAATCACGAGGGTATTTCTAAGAAATACATTATTCCATAAGTCGATATCACTCGATATAATATATTAAAGATTATAAATCTTCCATATAATGTTGTCCTCTACTGTGTATATATATATCAATAAATTACTTGCATACTCCTTAGTTGTTGAGCAGACTCAAGCTGGGGATGTTATGTGTAGTATTATTAATATATTAAATAGACGAGGTAAGATAACTATATGTATTTGTTGAGCAGACTTAAGGTACATATACTATACTTAAGCCGCTACGATATGGTAGATACGAGTGAATGATTTCATTTCGATTTGTTGAGCAGACTCAAGATCGAAGCGGTTGAATATGATACAAACAATAAGGAGTTATCCATTGTCCATGGAGCTATGAATTATTGAGCAGACTCAAGGTCAAAATTCTAAGACGGATGAGTCTAAACACCTACTAGTGAAGTCAAAAGACTTCTATGTTTCGACTTAGGGTCTGGTGAAACATAAAAGACTAGTGGGAGCCTTATTAGAAAAATGAAATGGTAAGATCCAACCTTTCTAATATTGTAAGAACATATGCTACATAATGTTATAATAATCTACATTGATAAAAAAATTCATTTTATATGATTGGTAAAATGTTTATCGGTTAAGATATACAAATGAACTGAATTGAAGATTGACAAATAGAAATAAAACATACACTTACTAATAAGTGCTTCTTGCATTTTAGTGTTTCAATACCCATGCAAGCACCTGATTTTACAACTACTATATACATTCGTAATCTGGTCGCGTATGTGTTTATTTGGTCGAGACTGTGCATTGCATTCTACGAGTTTCGAACTCAAAAGCACTACAATACTATGAATATTGGTCCATATACAATCGCATAAATTTTTATATAGGGAACGGTCATAGTTCGTAATGTACGATACTTCGATGGAATTTGTTTATCCGAAATAAGAAAATAAACCATAATGCGAGATCGAGTATTCAATCTGATTGATTATGATAAAGATCACATTTTGTTAAAAGTGATACGAGACCAAAACGCAATATAAATCTAAGGACTCGATTGCTAATATGTCTGTTTGATCAGTTTACGCAAAGTGCAATATAGTTGATGTCCTTAAATATTAAGAATGGTCGAGTGCACTTTTGTAAAGAGTTCGTTATGATGTTGTAGTAAGAGTATTTTTGAATGGTTCAACCATTTAGAATAATGAATGTACAAAAGTAGATGTGATTTAAGGTATAGTTGGGATGAAGAGAGTGAATAGTCACTTCTACTTCATAAAGAAACATCAAAAACGAGAATTGTAATAATAATAATTTATACTTAATATTGGAACAAGAATACTATTTCTATTCCAAAATGTATTTTCATATAGAAAATTATTTTCTATGAGATTTATTTCATTAAGTTCAAAATATTTGATCAAAGAACCCACCGTTGTAAAGTGGTTGTAGTATATGGAATATATAATTTATATTAAGTGAATGATGGACCTCCGAATTCAGTACGCTACTATAGTAATAGCGGAAATAGTGGGAGCATTCTATATAACACTTATTTATTGCATCAAGTTATGAAAAATGTTATCGTAAACCATACTGAACATTATTTATGAAATAATGACTATTTTTTGGGTGCATACTAAAAACATACATAGTTATATTTCAATGTGATGAATATTCATAATGAAGTACAACTACAATATAGTATTTGTTTTCATAACAAAAGTGATGTATTAGAAAATACAGAAGTATATAAAATTATTTACAATTATTTTAGAACCATAGACTAAGCCGTAGTTTTGAGAAATAATTTTACTATGTGATTATGAATCATATGATATTGTTTGATTATATCTCAAACAATTAAGGGCGATGCATCCATTTAGTGGGAGCATCATAAGAGTATGAATTCTTCTGATTGATGCATATAGATGTATGCAATCGTAAGTCTATTAATACCAAAACAATTCCATGTACTTCATCATATTTATCGATGAGTTATCACAGACATGGACATGTGTATTTGATACACATGTATAAGTCTATGGTAAGCCCATAGAATACACAACGGAAGTAAAGAATGTAACATGTGATAGAAATGATTCGATTGGATCAGTGGGTGAGTATATTGGAATGAGATATGAACGTACCTAAAAATGAATAAAGATTCAATCTCAAAAGTCACTCCTCCACGTTATACACAATGATGTATTGATAAGGAGTAATCGAACTTTGTTGGACAAAGTACGACTAATTGTGAGTGAAGTTGAGTTAATTTCTTTCTATAAGGTTATGTACTTAAGAGTAGTACACAAAGTTAATATTATTTCGTCTAAATAATAGTTTACAAAATCATACAAGATAAGGGTTTATAAGAAACCCCAATATATCCTAGGTCAAGGAGTTTGCAGGTTGTGCAAGTCAAAAATGTAATAATTGTTCGTAAGGGATCATGTATGAATCTCCCCAAAAGGAGTTTGGGAAGGACTGTCGTTGGATGACATATTTATATTTTGAACATAAAATTTGTAAACTAAAACTAAATCAGTTATATGTATAAGGAAATTCATAAAATGTTTATGAATACCTATTCCATTGCATTGAGAAATAATTGTTGTTTCAAGAAATACAAACTTCATACTGAAAGAATTTTTTTGAGAAATTATTGGTAGTAAAATTAAAATAGATATGATCCAAAGATAAAACTGATTATATGAGGCAAAATGAACTTAACTAACCTAAATGAACAAATTTCATTAGAGAGTATTCTCACATATTGAAGAGAAACTATGAGTTTCTTACCAATGTCAAAAGTATATAATCCTTGGTTTTTTAATTAAACCATTAAGAGTATCGACTCTATGATATGGTATGATGCGCAAATCCAAAAAAATTCCAAGTACATTATTAAAATATGATTTTTGTAGTCGTAACCAAAGAGATGTGATCCATCGGCCGCGATTGTGATTTTATAAGCAAGACTAATGCAGTTGGAATTAAATGAGCAATGTTGATAAGAATAATCTCGTAAACTTCAGTTGTTGAAATCTGTGCAGTTAATGCCCCGCTATTACCCCGCTATAACCCTGCTATATCTCATAGCGGATTTCTGCCGCTACGATATTTCCATATAGCCCCAAATATAGCCTTTCCGCTTTAAGCCCCGCTATTTCCGCTATATCCCGTTATTTCCGCTATATTCCACTGTTTTCGCTATATCTTCTTTAAAAGAAATGAATTGAAAAATGATATTTATACATTATAAAAATTATGAAATTAATTAATTTAATTGGTTTTTTAATATATTTGTAGAAATGAAAATACTCTAATATTCTACTAAATTCAATTATGTTATATAACAGTTTTACGTTTATTTACATTATATTCGCACATGTTTTTATTTAAAATTATTTATGTACTAATTATAATTCAATTGAATGTTATTTTTTCACTTAATTACCATTTATATATTTGTAAAAACATTAAGTATGAGTTTTATATGCTATTTTAGAGTCATCCGCTATATCACGCTATATCCTCGCTGTATCTCCGCTATGACTTTTTGCACCTCCGCCGCATTGAGTCTGCCGAGCGCTTTAACTGCACAAGTTGAAATTAGCATAGTAGATTCATCATTCAACGTGATCAAGTTATTTCATATTTACTCACATGATTATCGCTCGATAAGATTTAGTGTTTTGGTACATATGTGCTGAAATAAAGAATTATAAATAATGATTTAGAATAGTCTATTAGCACATAACAACCAAAGTATCTCAAAGTCAATGAGTGTGATATAGAGGTTGTGAGTTTTTGGATGTGATACAAGAAATAATACGAAAGTATCATTTTATAAGCATCAAAATTAAATAAGTATTTTGATTGAAATATCAAATAGTTTGATTTTCTGTCAAAAAGCAGAGGAAGTTTGTGTTCATAAGAAAGAATGTAAAAGATACATTGATATTTCTATACTATAAGTAAACAATACATTGTTGATTTTTAACGATGTAATTGCAAAATCAGCCTTAGTTGTTTTAACACTCAACGTCAGATTTGTAAATATTGTCTTTTGTAGTAAATATAAAAGATACTGGTAATGTCCCAAATTGATATGGAAGGAATCCTTATTAAAATGTATAATATGGAACATGTAAGATGGATTCCTGATGCATTGACAATAAGAATTATCATACATGTTATGTTGTCTACGATATCGTGATTTGTTTATATATGTGATACATGAAGCAACTATCAGATCCAAGTTGATATCACTAAATTGTTTGAAGTATTCTCGTATATTTATGAAATACATGAGAATTATTTACAGAAACAACGAACTCCTTATGAAGGAGTGTTCGGACTTAAAACTTTCATAAGTGATATTGAGTATGATATGTCAATAATAAAATCAAGTCAAAAATCTTTAAATTGGAAATTTTCCAAATGAAAGACTATGGTTGATTCATTGAAAAGGCTAAGTACATCACATTGGATATCACCGTAACAAAACAATGTATATAAATATAAATGCACAAATTTATAACTGAACCGAGGGTAATTCCAAATGTTGAGAATCTCATAACATTGTTATATGGTAACAATGTCACGATATAGTTCATAACAGAACTTGGAGCTCGTTGGAAGTTAAGAGACATACTTCGAATTGTTCCAGATGATAAAGTTAGTTTATCAGCGTCGGAGAGGGTTGATTTATTGAGTAGATAATTGAAACATTATAGCATACCCGTTTATTGAGGGATTGACCCAATTGGTTTTGAGAAAACCGATTGTAGAAGTTGAACTAAGATTCTATAACTGACCCCAAGTGCAAGTAGGAAATTGATAGAGTTAGGGATATACCTTAGGGGCAATTATGTAATTTGTTACATATATCTAACTCGATAACCAATCTTGTTTGAAATAAAATGTGTTTTCTTTCTATTATATACTTGATATAATCTATTATATTAATTAATTAATTTAATTAAAAGTATATTTAATAGAAAATCCATAAATGGTTTGTTTGTAATAGTAGTTACAAAGTGTTGTAATCATGAGGAATTTATCAGAATGAAAATAAATATACCATTTTAAATGTTCTTAATCAAGATGCATCGAGATTGGATATCGATGTATCCATGGAGACTAAAGTATGTAATGCTCTCCAAATGTTGGGCAGTGTATTACTCATGACTACTATGGCACCAAGAGGTTATATACTAATAGTTATTGGATAACTATGAAATGACTCACTCGATAGTTTTCTGTTGGTTAATATAACTAAGGTCAAATAGAAAATATCGATGCGACTGGTTTACATAGTTCTCTCGACTTTAGAATACTGTGGATCTTCAATATGAAAGCTCCGCTCTGATTATGGTCAAATCATGGCATGACATCCATCGAGTGACTATAGTTGGGTCGAGTGGAAGTATTGGAAGTGAAGCCCTATTCAAGAGAGGATTCGTCTCCTTCGTTATATGGGGTTAGTATCACAGTCAACTCAAGTCAACTCAAAGTCAAAGTCTTTGACCGGAGCATTTTAGTTAATAATAATTGTTATTATTGAACCAAGGAATTTGTGTTTAGACTATAGAGTTGAATACAGATGATATTGGAATTTTGTCCGTTACTAAATTCCATAAGTCCAAAGTGATATAGTTTTGACGAAGAGAGTTGATGCAAATAAACGTCGCAACCGGGTAACGCTTAATAATATAAAATTGGATTTTACCGAAACTAAGTAAGAAATAAATTTGGCCAAAATGTCACACCATCTGCTAAGTGACGTATGAATATTAACATTTGGACAGTTCGATGTTAATTGCTGACTATTTTCCACCCGACGAGTCACAACCGGAATGATGAAATTCTCTTTAGACCAAATAATTCAATTAATATATAATTGTTATAAATTAATTAAATTAACTAAAATTTATGAAATATTAGTTATAAAATTTTGAATATGATTTGAGGAATAAATATTATTGTATATATTTATAATAGTTATAAATATATTCATCGATATGCGATATCGACAAACAATTAAATTAGATTAAATTAATAATATTTATTTGGCCTTACATGAGCTATTAGCCCATGATATTAAGATATTATTTTGGAAGCAATAGGGCTTATAGGAGGTGGCTAAAAAGGCTAGTGGGGTTTGGAGATGGATGGTTGAAATTTGATGAGAAATAGTACGAGATGTTATCCATATTTCTTCCACTGTAAAAGGGCCCCTAGTCCTAATGCAAAAAGGACTTTTTGGCTACCATTTCCCCATCATTATTGGCCAAAATCTCATCAACAAGGAGCTCCAACAAATTCATCTCAAATCAATTCAACAGGTGACAGCTATTGGATAGCTAAAGGTCTACGATACAAGGATTAACAATCTACCGAATCGAGAAGATTTCCAAGAAGAAAGAATTCATCATTACAAGGTGTGCTCTAAAGCATTAGTGTTAGGTATGTATTTACTATACTATATGATTTATAATTTATGGATGATATTATATGATTCATATATATATCATTATTATATTGCTAGTTAGGTGAGATTCTTATATGTATCATCAATGTTGTCACATATTAGATTAGTTATATGAATGTTTTAATTTATTAAAAAGACATTTTTATATATAAATCTGAATTTCTCAGCTAAATAAATTTTATTTTAATTATTATCATTTTATTAATTAATTAATATATGTATGTATGTATGTATGTATTAATATACTACCTAATTTTAATTATATGATTTATATTTTAATTATATCATCATACAATGTTAATCTACTATTATTTATATTTATATGATTTATATTTTATATGTATGTATGTATTAATATACTATCTAATTTTATATTTTATAAATGCATATCTACATATATTGTATTTTTTAGCGGCTGCAAATTATTTTTTAATATTTATCTACTATTGTTTAATATTATTTAAATCAATATACTAATTAAATAAATCACATAAAATAAAATATGTTTCGAAAATTAAATTTTAAATTTTATGATTTTTTTATATCATGCATGCTCTCGCCTAAAAAACCAGAATTTAAAAATTATTTTTACATTTAAAAAAAATTAATTTAATAAATAGCCGAAATCAATTAATTATTTAAAAATATTAATTTGACTAAGAAAATTCTGGAAATTTTTCTGTAACTTTAAAATATCATGCTTGATTTTCTAAAAATTTAAAATTTGAACAGTATAACACAAAAGTATTTATTATTATTATTTTATTGTATTTCGAATAATTAATAATATATATGTTAATTGTTTGCAACTAAATTGGTCATAAACACCCAAGAACAGTTTTTGTAGAGAAGTAAGTGAAGAAAAACAAAATTAAACCGAGTAGATGAATTAGTAAGCAACATGGAATAAGCTATAATCCGAGGCACATAAATTTATAGTGGTTCGGCATTATATGCCTATGTCCACTTTGAAGATTATTCTTTATTAATCACTTATAAATATAATTACAACAGTAGAAAATAGCAAATACTTGATTACAATGGAATCTAGAGTAATAAGAAGCATAAAAATCCTTAGAATGACCTATCAGGCTTGTATTTATAGATAAAGACGACCAAATCACTCTTTGAAATCTCGGTCGTAGGACCTTCTAAACCACATGGGCCAACTAGAGGGATCGCTAGGCCCAATTCTCAAAGAGGAGGGATCGGTACTGATCCCTTCTTTGGTCGAATTTTGGGGAGCGATCCTTATGGTGGCTCCCTTATGTGAAAATATGTTTAGCCTCCAATTTTCATGTCATTTGGACCAGTGGAGTTCGAGTTATTTCTTATCCTTGCTTCGACACGACTTGCATGCTGCTTCCTGTCGATCCCTTCTAAGAGATGTATGCCGATTCCTCCAACTATGTCCTTCTGATGTCCGATCTCTAGGGTAGGTTACCTAGGGTCCTTATATCTTGCTCGACAAATTTCATATGCATTGGACTTGTAGATCTCGAGGTATTTATTGTTTTCCACAAGAACACTCTTGTACTTTGAAACACGTCGATCCCTCTTATTGGAGCCAAACTAGGTCGATCCCTCATATGCATTGAACCATATTCCATACTTTGAACATTCTACGTTGCGCAACTATCAATTCCATTCAATCCTAACTTCATATTACCATCCGTACTTGACTTCTCGGCTCCACAATCATCACTCTGGAATCATTGGCCTTGATGGTAGTCGAATCTAACTCATGCAATCGATTTAATATAGCCGGGCTAGAATACCAGATAACACTTGCCCCCTAAAGTACGTCTTCTAATGAACATGACGTGCTTTGAATCGTCGAGAAGAGATCCATCTAGCTTCCTGAATGGTTGTTATTCCTTTGTCAAATTGTTTTCCCAAGGTGCTGAATTTTTCATTGATCGTCATGATGCTTGGTCGACTTTCCTTAGTATAAATCTAGGGCTATATTCCGTCAATTGATATATAAGTCCGGTTCCATAAAAATAATAAGCTTTTGTTATTTGGTCCAGCCTCGAACTTGAAGGTTTTAGGTTTGATTTCAATTTCTGTCGGTCTCAAAAATTTAAATTTTTGTTCATACACGTGCATGTTTATATACACGTTTTTGTTGTTGGCTCCCAAACATGTTCGTACACTCATGGGTCATCGCCAATTCTCATGGAATTTTGTATGTACATGCTTTCAATTATTTCTATGCCTATATTTTTTGTGTATATTCTTATAGCCAATCCCTATCATTCATTTAAAAAAGAAGTGTTTGCAGGGATCAACATATGTTGAGCCAATCCCTCCTTTCCATTTCTTATATTTACAGGGATCGGCATACCCCTAGCTGATCCCTCTCTCTTTATATGCATATGCACTTGCTCATAGGGATCAGTATAGGTTGAGCTCCCACCTTCTCTCTTTCTTCTTTTTTTCCCTTTTTTTAAAACATTTATAGGGGCCAACATAGGTTCAACGGATCCCTCTCTTTCTTTTAAGGTTCACAGGGGTCGTCATATTTCTTTACCGATCCCTCCCTAACTCATATGATCTTGAAGACATAGTGCCGACCCCTAGTTCCCATATATAAACCAACATTTTTTTTCACCACTGCTTGCGTTATTTCCCCCATCCTCCTCCAAAGCACTGAATCCTCTTGTTCCTTTATTCAAACCGAACCCTCCTTCCCTTCTTCTCCCCTTAATTTCAAAACAAAATATTCTTGTGCTTCAATCCACTTTTTCAAACCATCTTTCACATACCTTTCATCTCAATCACCTTCGAGTTACTCGCCAATTCCTTTAACATATATACACATAGGTGAGCTTTCTTGCCTTTATCTTTTGGTTTCTTGATGAGATAAGGGATTCTGGAGTTTGGCGCAATGATGGAACAACGGTCGAACTTGTTTGGAAGAGATAAAACATTGGATATGGAGAGGTTAAGTAAAGCAAAGGAGGAGGAAGGAAGAAGAAGATAGAGTGGAGAAGGGATCAGTGTTGGAGGTTTGGATCTATACCAATCCCTCGGCGTAGAGGCTTGAGTAGAGGGTGAAGTAGACGGATCGGTTGCGTAGCTTTAGGGTAGAGATCAATGGGCTTTGTTAAGAGAGGGGGATCGGTCATGCGACTTTAGGATAGGGATCGGAATTTTTGGGTCGGCATTTAGGGATCAATATTTAGGGATCAGCATATATGTTATATGCACTTTGAATTGAACCTAATCCATAATCACTCGTTTGAGCAATTACAACCAACCCTGTTCAACAAACTCGAACATACGATGACGATGATCAATAGAATTAACATATGCACAATTGAACAGAACAATCAAATCCTCAAAACTTTCAATATGAACTAAAACTTAGAAAATGACCTTGAATGATAGGTTTCGCACTCCGATATGCCGATAGTCAATCCTAAAGCATAACCGATCAATCTCTTTGCCAGTTGAGATGGTCAGTGATGATAGTCAATCTGGTCGGAATCCAAAGTCTCATCATTTAACTTCGCTTTCTTATTTAAAAGTTGTTTATTTCTGTTATACACTACACTACACTGCACTAGCTCACACTTAGCACCGGGGGAATAGGTAAACTTTTCTAACATCGATTATCTACTAAGTATTGTTAACATAGAATTCAGATGCTCAGAGCGTTTAGCCGTAATGCCTTCCAGACCGGCCTCGCAACAGCAATCTCGAAGCAGAGTCGAGTTCCGCGACCGTATCTGGAAGGCTTACTCTTAGTTGTCAAACTAAACAAACGGAGATTTCTGGCCCTTCAACCAACCTTTTTTCCGATGTTCCCATCATCCCGGCGGAAGATATAATTTTTGTGCCCGACGCTGTAGAAGGTGCTATACAATTAGATAATACGATAGATTCTCAAGCCTCCCGAATTGGTGAGGCTGCCTTTCGCAGGCTATGTTCCATACATGGAATTCCATTCGAAGACATCCTGGATCCTTCAATAAATGATAGGCCTCACTTACCTCCAGAGGGGTATATAGCGTGTAACAAATTCATATGCTGGGCTGGATGTGTGTCGCCCTTCAATTCATTTATTCGGGAAATGTTAAGATATCTTGGATTAGCTCCCACTCAACTTCATCCGAACAGCTAAGCCTTTCTCCATGGAACTTTTGTACTATTCATGAGCGTTCTGTTTCGCCCACCAACTCCTGAGAACATAAGGTTCATTTATAACTTTAAACAATGATCGGGAAGTCCTTCCTGTGTTTTCCTTGAGCGTTCACCCAACTGCCAAGTCTTAACGAGTGCTTGGAATAAAATTTCTCTTTTCAAACACGAGTGGTTCTATGTTCGGTGTTCGCCAGGCTTCGCAAGGCGATGGTTGGAAGGACGTAAGTGTTGTCTTCACTTCACTCTTAAATCTGCTAATCCAAGTCATATTTTTGAATCAACTAACATCCTAAATATCTATAGGTGTCCGCCCACGTCTTGAGGGCATTAGTTTTTCAAGAGCGATCTCCGTTATTCATGCCACTCCTATCAAAGACATGGACATTAGACTTCTCATAACTAATGAGTTATTATCTCTATTTGGGCCGCTAGAAGAGGTTCGTAGCATTGTGCTCCTCGGAAGTGCAGCATTATCGAGAAATGTTGTAGAGCAAGAATGGGATGTCAACAATCCTGTCGTTCCCCTAGTCGAGGGGACTCAGGATGACATTGAAGAAGGCGAAATTAGGAATGCTCAGACCAATGAGCCTGGCGATGCTGCTGCAGGCCAAGGCAAGGCGCCTGTGGTTGAATCGTCACAAGGCATGCAATCCCAAATGCCAACTAAGAGAAGGAAGAGGCTGGCTATAAACTTCGTAGAAGAAAAATTGCTATAAATCCAGAATTTGTTATCACTTCTATCGACGAAGAGTCATCTTCCCAACATTTAGAAAATTCAATAAAAGGATTTTCAAATCTTCAGATTCTCGATGACATTATGAATTATGACTTCCTAATATCAATATCGAGGAGCTCAATTCTCCTGGCAAGAGCGGTGAAGGCATTCTTCCTACCGACGGAGGAGAGAAACACTACAACAAAATTACCCTTTCACAACTGCCAAAAACAGTTGTAATAGGTCTATTACAACTGACACCCGCCAGTCTTTATATCCGCAGTTGTAATAGAGTTGGATTATTTTACAACGGGTACGTACAGTTGCAGAAGCAGTTGTAAAAAGTCTTTTTACAACTGCAAGTAGCAGTTGTAAAAGAGTTATTTACAACTGCTTTCGATGGTTGTTATAAGACTCTTTTGCAACTGTCAACGGCTGTTGTAATAGAATCTTTTACAACTGCTTTTTGCAGTTGTAAAAGACTTATTTACAACTGTTTACGACAGTTATAACAAATATTTTAACAACTGTTTATGCCTGTTGCGTTAACATTTTACAAGTTTGTAATAGTTGTAGTAGAATCTACTACAACTAGTGCTCACAGTTGCAACAAATATTTTTACAACTGCTACAAACTACTATAATTCATCTTTTCATAATTGGTATTAACCATAAATTTCATGATATTATAATTAAAACCAATATTTCGTTAATAATAACCACATTCATTCAAATACTTAAAACAACACGATTCATTAACATTCAAAAACAATTCAAGTTTACACAATTTACGAATTCATAACTTTGTTCCAAAACATAACTAAATCCATAACATAAATTATTAAAAGTACATATACGTACTAATCAAAAGAGATAAATTCTTTCTGTCAAGCGATAGGTGTCCCAATCGCTTGTCCAATCGTATAGATGTCTAAAATAGGCCTAAATAGAAGAGCTTCAGTCCACCAACCCATCGACCCAAACTTTCCAAGTATCTGCTCATTCTTACCTATAGATGCAACAAGTTCAAGCTTCTTTCTCCAAGTGATCAACCTGGAAAAAAATCATAATATGCAAAAAAATTAACATTATACTACTTAGTATATGACTTTTTTGATATGTAACGACTGTATAATATCAAAAAAAAATTATGAAAATAAACATATGTAATACGATGTAAAATTGCTTTAATACACTTCTATCAAAAACTCGAGTAAATCAATATGTGATTTGATAAGTTGTATCTTATTGTTACGAAGAGAAATTTATTGTGAGGCATATATTGATAAATATTTATGAACATTTTTCATACACGCACTCTATGTCCTTCATCATGTACATATATCCATAATTCATTGCTTTATCCATCATTTTGCACTTTAAATATGCACCTATCATCTCAGTTTATGCTCTGATATCTTACCGTTTACTGATTACTTTCAGTTTCATCAATTTCCCTCAACTTCTATAAAGTGGTGAGTTATTAGCTATAACATGTTTGATCAATTGTATTCTAAGTCAAACACTAAACATTAGAATACCATCCATAATTTTCGTGTCAGGGCATGACAACGTACAGTTCCTTTATCATCAATTGTATTCTATCTAAATCAAACACTAAACATTAGGACATCATTGATTTTGGACCTTAAAGGTATCAAGTACTGAATAGTAACATAAAATGAATTGTCAAAAGATATGCAATTGCAAATAGGAGTTCAAGAAATTAGAAACTATGAAAGATAAACATAGTTGTTTCGCCAGATAATTTAGTTTTTCTTGTACATAACATGAAATCGTAATCATTTTTAATGTGAATAAATGTTAAATTACATCCAATCATGTTGTTTTTAGGTACAAAGAAAATTATTGTTAAAATATGTGTTTTATTATGTGATTAGCCAACTTCAGATCATCATGCAGTGCATAAGGCTTCTTCTAGCCTATGCGGAATCTAAAGTCGGCAACTTGTATATGGTCTTTGCCCCTTCATTATCAATAAATCAAACATTCATACAAGAAAACGAATATCGGTAAGTAAAACTCGCATTTGGCTTATTAAAAAGTAATTAGTTAGTACTACATTTAGCTCATTAATTATGTTAGGAAATGAGAGGGAGATTCAAAATCTAATCCATTGAATCATACCGGCATAAAATGGTTGGATTGGACGTACAAAACCATCAAATGCATTTTATACGTTGTGTGGCTTGCAAGCGGGGAAAAGCTGATAAATAAAACCAAATAAAGAAAGCATTCAAAGAAACCGATAACAAAATCATCATGGTTATTCATGTAGAAATATGAATAAGCATTCCCCTATGAGCCAATCTTTCTTTAGCGTGGAGCTTACCAGCCTTTGCTTCTACCCCCACACCTTCGCATGCGTAAATCTAAGCCCTAATCCTTTTCCTTATTTACATCATTATTTATTCGTTTATAAATCGTGGAAATATAAGAGTCCAAAATCTAACACCTTTCATTTGATGCATATTAATTAAACAGCACATTTCATTTCAAATCTTGATGTGTTATGATCTAACCGTATTGATCGTTATATAAACTTCGCTGGTTATTAAAAATTGAAACTTTGTGACTGGGAATGAAACGCTTGTTTTATGAGAGAGAAGATGGAACAGAAATAGAAGATGCACAGACAAAAAATAACCGACCAAAAATTGGGATGGAGCAAAGAGAGATAGAGACCGACAGTTTCCTGTATTGAGAAGCAAACGTAATATTCCAAACATTTGTTTTCTTTCAGAAATAGAAGGCGAAATAATACATGCACAAATATTATATATTAAAGTTGAAATATCAGCATGAACAATGAGGGAAACAATACCATACAGATGAGGACCATTAAAATTAATAGGAGCAGTACTTACAACTATGAGATGAGTTGGATTAATCATATCTAAATTGGTTGAAGACTGTGGTCATTAACAACCAGCGCACACACACATGTATATATATATGTATATACATATATAAACATATATATTGTCGGTATACGTATAAAATACAACAGCAAGATGACTAGAGAAAGGAGGTTAAAACATGAAATACCTTAAAAAGTAAGGACATGTCATGTTCTAAGGCTAACAACAGTAAGTTATATATGTATATTTGTTCTTGTATTCAACCCTATACACATTCAACACCACATACATACACCCAAACAAATAGCCGCACTCATGCACACACATCTACACACAAAGAATCACCTGCACTGCTTGAAACTGTCACACATGTAACATTGAATAAAAGCAGCAAATCGAATTTAATAGCCTATCCTACCTGGCAGTTGGCATAAGGCTTATGACGTAATATTTTTTTCTTTCAAATGACAGAGGCATGCTAAATATGAGGCAAAAAGATTGCTGCTGTCATCTTTGATTTCTCATGCCGCAAGACTAAAGGTGGTATAAACGTAGCGCAGATAACAAGTTCAAAAACCAACATCACAACACAAGCATATAAAATTCAAAGATTATAACTTTTAGACATAAATATGTTCGTGTTTACTCACCTAAAACTGAGTTACCCTTTCTGCATTCCAACTTTTTTGCATTCCAAGCAGTGGAAGCAATATCTCCAGTCAACAAAAGCAGCGGCTACATGATTTTCAGGCAGCTACATGACATTTGTGATGACAATAGATTATTTGATGGCAATGCAATTTAGTTCACCATCATCTAACATTGGTAAATTTAAATAAAGATTAGAGTAATAAACAAGATTCAAAAACAAATAAGAACAAAAGAAACGGGTGGATCACTTATCACTGATAACTGTGGTTAGACCCATCCATATATACATGTTTATGCAAGCCAAAATTCTTCACAGGGAATTCAAGTAACTTAAAGAGTTATAAGTCATAGCAAATCCTGATGATGGGTGGTACATGGTTTATCAGCCATGAAAGTTAAACGTTTATCAACTACTATGTATCACTCTAATATTACATTAACTATTCGATCTTGCTTAACTATTCTTGTGCTTAACTATTGGATAACATGCTAAATTTAAGCGACAGGTAATTTTGTGAACCAAAAGGAAATACACAATACTGATGGCCTAAAGCTCAAAGACTAATTGTACTGACTACATACATACTAATCGTGTTATGTTAGACAAAACAGGTTTAAGGAATTACACATTAAACTGTGGTACATCAAGTTATGACTTTCTATACTAATACAACCATTTTAAGGCATTACAGCAATCACTAACTAACAGTAGTATTGATAGAACCTGTACTACAGCAGTTACTACAATTTCCATCATACAATGGGAAAAAAATGAACCCATTAAATACAAAATCCAACTATGGCTCATTAATTAAGCAAATACATAATGGTCTAACAAGTATATTATAATGATCCACATTTATCCAAAATGACATGAAGTTCTAATATTCCCAGTTTACAAAAAATCAATTAAAACTTATTGTATGTTAAAGTGAAATTAATGTTAAAGTGGTGATTATAGTTTTGGAAAATTAAGGTTGCACTGTTTACTATAGAAAAGGCACCATTACTCAACAGGTGCCGTAAGAATCAGACCCAGAGTACTCAGCCTTTTCAACCAAAGTAACACATACATATAAAACATCCTTGATAATCAATTTATAGATCAATTCGTAAATAGAAGCTTACCTTCACAAGTATGGACCTTCGGCACACAAATATAAAAGAGAGCATATTGAGGCCTCTAATAGAGCAGATCCAGATTTGAACTCATGAATTTCAAATCTAGTGGCTTCATTTATATTTCAGGCGTCACCTTTAGATCAATTTCGACTTTTAGTGGATATCCAAGCACAAGCACAAGAGATGTACAGTGCAAGGCTCTTCGATAACAGCAACGACGATTTAACTTGGTTATTTCGATTTCAAAACCCCAAATTGATAGCTTCGACATCGATTCGATCTTGAACGAGATGCTGTTTGGGAACACGAAAGTTATTCTTTTCTCTTCGGAAGGAAACAATGACAAAGAAAATTAAGGATGAGAGGAGGGAAAACAAAATTTTAGGTTATCAGTGGAGAGAGAGAGGGGGAGTGCTGGTTATAGATAAAAAATTCGAGCCCAAAAATTTGGTTTTGGAGCCAAGAGGAATTTGGTTTTGGAGCCAAATTTAACATCCACTTAAAGAAGGCAATCTTCACCCTTAATTAAGTCAAATACTAGTACTAATTATACTGACACTATATAGTATTTAAGCCAAATGGAATTTTCCTACGTTATATTACTTAGAAATGAATAATATATTAAACTCTAAACAAAACCAAACCTTAACCACTACCTTCATTGAATAAATTTCTACCAAAATAATCCAAAAGTAGAATATATTACTATAATGAATTCATTCAAAAGAAAAAACAACATTAATGGTAATTATTTCATATTTCAAAAATAATTATTAATTATTATTATTTGAATTAAATTTTTAATTGTTATTATTATTATTTAGCATTAAATTTTAACTTTTAATTATTATTTGTTTGTACCAAAAATGGGCACAACACTCTTCGGAAGTTTTTTGAAGAGATAAAAGTGAAGAATGCAAATTAAAACTGTGGATTATCTAACAAAAACTCCAAATAACAGAAAGTAAATTGCAAAGACAAGCGATTTAGAGTGGTTCGGCGTTTTGCCTACGTCCACTATGAAGTTTGATGATTTTATTGCACGATACTTGAAGGTTACAGTAGTTTATAATGTAATACAACTGAATTTAAATGCTAAGTGTCAATCTAAAGCAGCGGCGGTGTTCTAGAGTAGATCTGGCAGAATCTGGGCGCTCTTCAGTACTTAGAATTCTCTGACCCCTTTTCTGAATGACCAGGGGCTCTATTTATAGGTGTAGGAGGCTGATATTTCGCCTAAAATGAGGGAAGACCAGTTTTGGTACGTCAAGGGGCCCACATGGCCGAAATCTGGAGGTCCGGGCCCACTTTGGGATCGATTCGACCCTTGGTTCGAATCGATCAAGAAATCATCCAATCGAGCTGAAATTTGGTGTGAGCATTCTTCATCATGGGTTTAAGCCTCTGTGAAAATTTCATGGCATTTGGACTTGTGGATCTCAAGTTATGATCGATTCAAGTTCAAGCACTTGGCTGAAATGCATCTTCGACTCGATCACTTTTGATTTGGTTCCTTCGAATCGATCACTCCGACTCCAGGTGTTGGATTCGAAAATACGCCTGTTCATATCGAGTATGCTATGCTGTATCTACTCGATTCGAAGTTATTCTTACTGGATGGATTCGAAGACCCTCTGCCTCGTTGGGTTCGAATAGAGGGCACGCTCGATGGAGTCAAAGGTGAGCTATATCTCCTGGATTCGAAGTAAGGCTACGCCTCCTGGATTCGAAGTAAGGCTACGCCTCCTGGATTCGAAGTAAGGCTACGCCTCCTGGATTCGAAGTAAGGCTACGCCTCCTGGATTCGAAGTAAGGCTACGCCTCCTGGATTCGAAGCTCCTTCTCTTTTTTGATTCGAGGTGTAGAAAGCTCCAATGGATTCGAACTTAAGGTATCGTTCGAATCGATTCGAAGCACAGCCAACTACGATCGATTCGAACCAATACTATCTCGATGGTTTCGAACCAATTCTTGGTCCTGTTGGATTCGAACGAGAGCTTCTATGCTGATGGAGTCGAAGCAAGGCTATGACCCTGTGGATTCGAAGAAATGCTAAGGAGGATGGATCCGACCCCAGGTCCTTCCTCTTTCTAACTGCGATAACTTGGGCATACGAACTAGGATTGCTCCGAAACTTGGAACGTTGGCTCACACAGCTTTTCTAGTCATGTCTTATCAATTATGGATCAATCCGGTCTTGGGTAAAATTCATCGATATCTGGGGATATCCAGCGGTTACTCGATCCCGAGGATGCATAACCCATATTCTCTTTAGTTAGTTCCTTGGTATCTCGGCCTTGCCAAAAGGCGGGATAACATTTTCCCCCCAAAGTACGTCTTGTGCACACATGACGTGCTTTGTAAAGACGCAGTTTCACGTCGTCCAATTGTCACATGTTCTGTTGAAAACGGTATTCTCTATATCATTTCATATCGACCCTCTCCTGAACCAATGTGAAATTTGAGTTATAACCATGTCCGTCAGTTGGTCTAGAAAGTTCCTTCGTATTAATCCTCTCCTAAATCAATATAGAAGGTCGAAGGACCGGTATCGTATTGGTGAACTTAGAATTCAATAGATACGAAACACTTGTTCGTATTGTAGTGGATGGAGTCGAACAAAGGCTTCGAATCGATGGAACTCACTAGTGATGGATTCGAACCGATGTAATGATGGACCTTGATTCGTATTGATGATAACTGAGGGATACGAAGCGATCGTTCGTATTAGTAGGCCGTGCACTGTTGTGGTTCTATTAACACCTTGATCTGTTGGAATCGAATGTTCTCTAAGCCTTTCTAACATTTGTGCTTCGAATCGAATTTTGATGGACTCGAGGGAATCGATTCGAAGCGTGGCTTAGTACTAATGCATGCGGGAGTCTGAGTCGATTCTAACGCTCTGGCTTATGGATTCGGACCCGCCGCTTCGTATTGATTCGATGTCTTCACCCGTTGAAGCCGGTCACTCATACCGGGAGGCGAATCGCCACTGAGTTGTTATAAATACCGGGGTCCTATTCACTTTTCACTTTTTCTACTTTGGCTCTGTTTCTCTGCGTCTTCGAATCGATCTAGCACTCGCGTGAATCGAAGCCATCTGCCCTTCTTTGAATCGCAACAATCCTTTCTAGTTTCATCTCGTATTTAGGTAGGCGATTCGACTAAATACTTTAAGCTTCGGGCTTCGATGTAATTCCCTTTGCTTACGTTCGTATCGATCTGGATGGAATCGAGTCCAGGGGTGAAAAAAGAAACGACCTCCTCGCATCGATCTTGGATGGTGGTTTTCGAATCGATCTCAGATAGCCAAATTTTTTGTGGCGTTCGCATCGATCTGTGGAGGTATGTTAATCGAATCGATCATTGGTGGTGAATCGATCGTATCGATTCGAAGCGATCGATACGAGGAGTTGTGGTATACTCACCTACGATCGATTCAAAGATTATACTACCATGATCGATACGAAGCTTTGTCCATTCGACACATGATTTTTCCAGAGATCGATTCGAAGGATAAACCATCTCAGCCTGAACTGCATCGATTCGGATTGTATCGGTTCGAATCGCCTTGACTCGAGTTTGTATCGATTCGAACCTGTACCGATTCGAAGGCACACCTTTAAGATCGATTCGAAGCTGTATGGACTCGAACCTTGATCTTTACGAACGAGCTTCCATGGATACGAGAACTTCACATGATTATTGGCATGACTCCGACGAGCTTCATCTTTGCATATTCGGACTAAATTTTTGTTGTGCATATTTGACTGCCTCTCAAAGCTCGTCGATGGAACTGTAACTTTGAAAAATTAACCTGAACTAATCAATCATGGATTCTGAATAATATGTTTTAAGACGGTCAGCAATGACGGTCGCTCTAATTAGCTTCATAATTTCTGAAGCTCGCATCTTGTTCTCAGTTTTGTTGAATCTGTTAAGTAACGCACAGCACTTGCACTGCACGACACATTCATACACTTCTCACTGGGGAATGCACGGGCTCTTTATGAACTTAACGTTACTTTCTGATGAGTTAGCTAATTATGGAATCTTCGAGCTCCCAACAACAAGAGGTACAGAGCTCGACTCCTCCGGTGCTTGAGATTCCCGATATTCCTGCTGATGCAATCGATCCAGCTCCAGATGAATTGCCAGAGGCTATATTTATTGAGGAACCGGTTGATTCGGTTCAATCCAACATCTCTGAATCCTTATTAGGACGAATATGCTTAAAGCATAACATATCTCTGGACGATGTGTTATTACCTAATGCCGATGATAGACCGCACAATCCGCCTGATGGATATACGGCTTTTTATCGCCATGCTTGCGCGGCCGGAACTCTCCCTCCTTTCAATCAATATATCAGAGGGATGCTATCATATTTAGGAATCGCTCCTTCACAACTTCATCCCAACGGGCACGCGTTGCTGAACAGTGCCTTTGTCATATTTATGGACTGTCTCTTTCGCCCGCCAAGGCCCACCGAGATCAGACACATATTCAACTTTAAGAGTAGGGGTGATAGCCCGTCTTTTACATTTCTGGAGGCAGTTAGGAATTGCCAAGTTGTAGTTGGAGCTTGGACCCGACTGAGTTATTTTAAGAACGAGTGGTTCTACGTTCGGTGCCCTCCGGGTTTTGCTAGGCGATGGTTGTCTAGACGTAAGCGCCTTAACCTGTTTTCTTGACCAATAGCTCTTTGGTGTTAAAATTGACATTTCATTTCCTTTACAACCATTATCTCCAGACCCGACGGAGGGCGTTTCAAAGGTATCGTCCGAAGTCTTCAAGAAGTTCCAAGCGAGTTGAGACATATTGACTCGGTGCTGAACGATTATAACTTAAGAATTCTTGGTTTGATCGACATCAATCAAAGTATAGTTGTCGAGGGATTGGCAAAGCCCGCCTCCAAGAAGGAAGATAAGAAGAAACCCAAGAAGAGAAAAGTGAAGAAGTCACTCGGAATCAGAATAATCGAGGCGAGTGACGAAGAAAGAACCCATACGGATTCAGAGCCAATGGCTGACCTCTCGGGAAACTTGGAGGAGTCGGGGGGAAGACGGAAAGGCAAGGCCGCCGTTTCCAAAAACTTAAGTCTAAGGGGTGGAAATCTGTGGATGTGTCTCCTCCCATTCCCGGAGTTATGATTTCTGAGGACGCCCCTTCTCATTCGAGAGACATTTTCAAAGGGCTGGACGATATTCCCATCCCAGATTATATATCGATTTCTCATAATCCTGGGTTGGAGGAATTTCAAGATGTCCTAAACATGAACGAGCCCTTTCCTTTAAGTGCGGTCAACACTTCCGGTCGGTTTGGGGGTTTACACATTTACACACACTTCCACAGCACTTCATGACTTTTGCATAGTAAACATTTGCTTTATGGGATCCTAACCCGTAATTTTTTCTTATCGCAGGTGAGATGTCAGGACGTGGCTCTACTCTGGATAGGCTTCGGAATGTGCGCCAATCTTCTCCATTTTACGATTCCCGCAGGAGAGAAACAGATAGGGATCATGGGCGAAGCTATTCAAGTCAAGAACGTTATGATAGAGACAGAGATTACTCGCGTGGTCGTTCTGGCTATGATTATTCTGACAGAGACCGGGGATACCAGTACCGACCCCGATCTCGCTCTCCTCCGCCTCCCAGGGCCCCAGTAGACCTCCCAGGGCCATCTCATCAGCAGCAGCTGCCTTCTCAATCTTCTCGACCTGATGCTCAGTGGCCAAGAATGGAACCGACAGCAGCCGCTATAATTGAACAAGCTCCGGCTGAGTTGACAAGCGAGGGAGCTGCTAAACTTGCCCAAATGAAAAATGACTACCCTAAAATTTGCATGGATGGCTATGTCTTCCCTCCTAACTTTAAAAGAATTCCTCCGGACGCTGAGACCACTGCTCATAGTTATATCCACGACTTCTACGCTCAGTATAAGGAGTGGTACAAGGCAGCCGTGAAGGCTTCTAGAGTAGCTTTTGACCGGGCGAAGATCATTGCTGAACGTGATGCTGACCTTGTCAAACAGAAACGCATCATTCAGGTTCTTCAATCTGAAGTGGAGACGTCCCGGAAGTCAGAGCTTGAAACACTTCAGAAACATGAAGATGTCATGGCCAAACTAGCGAGGATGCAGCAGGAACACTGCGCCACGGTAGAAGAGATGGGCCACCGCAACACCACCATTGCAGCTGAGCGAGACTTAGCCGTTAAAGAGCTGAATGAGCTCAAGGCCAAATTCACTGAAATGGTGAAGGAGAAGGACGATGCAAATGCCACTGCTCAAGAGGCTTGCGACCAAGCAGTATCTCTCAGGGCCGAACTTGCTGCGGCGGCGGTCAAGGCTAAGTCTGCGGAAGCAGAAATTCAAGAAAAGATCTTGGAGGAGAGGTCTAGGCTAGATGCTGAGTTTGACGATCTCTTAGTCACGTATAACGCTAATGTGCTGGAACACAGAAATTTAGCGTGGCTGGGAGATGACTCCATGATCTTGTACAATGCCTGGACCCGGCTGGTGAATGAGAAAAGAGCAGCGCATCCAGATGGAACACTTGACGACTTTGAACTGGAGATGCGTTTTCTCACCGAGGATGAGAGGAAGATCCTTCATGAGGCGGTGATCTCTATGGTGAAAGAAAATCTTGGCGTTCAATCTCTAGAGACAGGCGAAGGCTCGGGGATCGCGCATCACGGGACAAGTGTTGGAGCTGCAATTCCAACATTGCCCGAAACCACTGGTGCGGTAGATCCCCAGCCTGTTCCTGCCTATAATCCTGACCAACCATTATTATCTTCTACCGAGGATTCTGCCCACGTTTCGGTCCAGACCAAGGAAGGTATTTGAACGCTTCTCGTAGTTTAGTTGTGAAGAACCTTAAGCAACACACTTGGCTAACAATCTCCGTTTTGTCGCATTTCAGTGACTGAAGTTATTGTTTCTGCGCCTCTTGCTCTATCAGTTCCATATCAAACACAAGAGGTGGTTTTTTCTGAAGCCATCACAACTTCTACCTTGATTGGCGAGGAGGGAGATGCAAATATGTTTTCTTTCAGCGCTCAAATGATTGAGGAGCTTCTCAACGAACCCATCGATCCCTCTGCCAACCCGTCCGATGTCGTGAGTGGGGCTGCTCCGGCCGTTAGTTCATCTATGCCAGCTATTGGCACATCTGATGCGGCCCAAGTATCTCGTGAGGACGACATTATTGCTGAGATTGATACCGAGATGGCAGCAGGGAATGTCAGTATGAATCCGCCCGGGCCTGCCCCGTTAATGGTGATTTCACCGAGCGGTACTGTAGTGATTGAAACTGCTCCTGTTCCTCCTCCTACTACTACTCCTATGCCTCCAGCTCGACCTCCTAGAAGAATTTTCGTCGCCTCCAGCTCCGAGGAAGACGTTGACATTATATCACTGCCGGAGGGCAAGCCTGAAAAGAGTAAGCGGTCGAGGAGAAAATCGGGCAGCGGATCTGGTGGAGCTACCCCGAAGAAGAAGATAAGGAAGAAGAAAGATTGAACTCTTTCTTCAAATCTCTGTTGCGTAGGGTAGCATTTTGTTGATTTTTCTATAGCCGTGTATAGATGTGGATTCGGCTCCCACTAGCAGAATTTTTCTTAAACACTTTGTAATCAGATTCTTTTTGTTGATAGTGGAAATGAAAATTTATTCCCTTTTTGTCTTCAACTTGTTATGTGTTATGGTTCTGCCCCCAGTATTGGGGATAACTGTGGGGTTGACGTATGTTTATACCCTGTCTCGTGCTCTGGGAGTACGGAGTTGAATAATGTTTATACTCCAGCTCGTGCTCTCGGAGTCCGGAGTTTGTCGATATTTATACCCAGCTCACGCTCTCGGAGTACTCTGGGGTTCTAGGAAAATGTTTATACTCCGCCTCGCACTCTGGGAGTACGGAGTTAAGTAAAAGTTTGTACCCAGCTCGCGCTCTCGGAGTACTCTGGGATTTAGGAAAATGTTTATACTCCGCCTCGCACTCTGGGAGTACGGAGTTAAGTAAAAGTTTGTACCCAGCTCGCGCTCTCGGAGTACTCTGGGATTTAGGAAAATGTTTATACTCCGCCTCGCACTCTGGGAGTACGGAGTTGAATGAAAGTTTATACTCCGCCTCGCGCTCTGGGAGCACGGAGTTTAGTAAAATGTTTATACTCCGCCTCGCGCTCTGGGAGTACGGAGTTAGGAAAATGTTTATACTCCGCCTCGCGCTCTGGGAGTACGGAGTTAAGTTAAATGTTTATACTCCGCCTCGCGCTCTGGGAGCACGGAGTTTAGTAAAATGTTTATACTCCGCCTCGCGCTCTGGGAGTACGGAGTTAAGAAAATGTTTATGCTCCGCCTCGCACTCTGGGAGTACGGAGTTAAGTGAAGGGTTGTCGTGTATCAACCCATTTTTTGGCCTGATGTGAGGGCTTGCCCCCGAGCTCGGGTTTCATTTAGTGAGTGGTTGATTGCTTCACAGCCACTCCCTACTTGAATAAATTCCACTGTGTGATGGAACTTAGCTCTTCGTGCATCGTGATGTTGTACATTGTATTTAATGAATCACAGCTCTGGCTCGAAGAGATGGCATTTTATTGCTGAAATAAGAAAATATGGCAAATCAGTTGCCTTATTACAAATTCTAATTTCGAAATGCAAAAGTAAATTGCTGAATAGAAAACATAATGAAATAAATAAAGCCTGTCATATGTAGTAGCGACGGAGACTCTCGCTGTTCCAGGCTCTTGGTAAAACTAGACCGTCCACGGTTGATAGTTTGAATGTGCCATCCCCAAGTCTTTGTGTAATCACGTACGGTCCTTCCCAATTTGGTTTCATGTGTGAAGGAACCGGGTAGATTCTTTTGAGGACAAGATCACCGAGTTCAAAGGTTCGGGGGCGAACTTTGGTGTTATATAACCGGGCGACCCGACTTCGGTATGCGACCGCTCTTAAATCAGCTTCTTCCCGTTTCTCGTCCAACAGATCCAAAGATTCAACGAGTAATATAGCATTTGTTTTTGGATCGTAATAAGTTACGCGGTGAGAAAATACTTCTGTCTCAACTGGAATAACGGCCTCCGAGCCATAGGATAAGGAAAATGGGGTGTGTCCAGTTGCGGTCTTGTGAGTTGTTCGATAAGCCCATAATGCCATAGGAAGTTCATCGACCCATTTGCCCCCAGCCTTTTCCAGTCGTTTCTTTAAGATGGATTTGATAACTTTGTTAACAGCTTCGACCTGACCGTTTGCTTGTGGATGTGCGACTGCAGAGAACTTTTTATGAATATGAAATCGTTGGCAGAAATTCTTGAACTCTGAACTTTCGAATTGGGTCCCATTATCGGTGATGATGGTATGCGGGAGTCCAAATCGGCAAATGATATTGCGGACTACAAAGTTTATTACTTTCTTTGACGTAATCGTTGCGAGAGCTTCGGCCTCGGCCCATTTCGTGAAGTAGTCAACTGCGACGATGGCATACTTCGCACCACCTCTTGCCAGAGGTAAAGCGCCGATGATATCGATACCCCACATAGCGAACGACCAGGGACTGACCATTTGAGTTATCTCGGTAGGTGGGGCTCTTGGAATTCGAGCGTGTTTCTGGCACTTGTCGCACTTTCTGGCATAATTGGCTGCATCTCGGTTCACTGTCGGCCAGTAATATCCATATCGGAGTATTTTCTTAGCAAGCGCTTGTCCACCGGCGTGATCGCCACATTCTCCCTCGTGCACATCATGTAACACTCGTTTGACTTCGTCGTGAGCGATACACCGGAGGAGTGGAACGGAATAACCTTTTCTATACATGATCCCGTCCTGAATGATGAACCGCGAAGCTTTTCGTAGAACTTGCCTTTTCTCATTTCGGTGCTCAGGCAATATCCCATTCTCAATATAATTTTGATACGGAGTCATCCATGATTCTCTGCTGGGGGAGGTTTTCAACACATCATTCGTTTTTATTTGATCGATGCTTGGGAAGGACAAAGTTTCGACCGGGACAAGTCCCATTTGCCGTGCTTCACGCAACTCAGCAACATAACAGGCTCTTCCTGCTGCCTGATCTCCTTGAACGATTCCTATACCATGGTCAGTTGGGAATTTTAAAGTCAAACACCACGGGGCAATGGCTGCCCTGAATTCAGCAAGGGCTGGTCGACCCAGGAATGCATTGTACGGTGAAGCGATGTCAAGAACAACGAATTGCAGCAGTCGGACTCTTCTGCGTTCTCCAATCCCCAGTTCCACTGGTAGTTCCACTATCCCAGTAGGTATTGTTGCACTCCTATTGAAACCATGAACTCGAGATTGGCAGGGTTTCAAATCTTTTGCTTCCATCTTCATTAAATCGTAAGCTCGTTTGAATAGAATGTTTACAGAACTCCCACTGTCAACCAGGATCCTCTTCATCCAAGCAGGACCAACTTGGGCAGATATGACCAGTGGGTCAATTGTTGGAGCTTCGATTTTGTCAGCATCTCTGCTTCTGAATATGATATCGTCAGACATCGTTTTTTGTTGCTTAGCCGGGGTTCCATCCTCACAATTACTGCAGCATTTGAAGCTCGCATGCCTGATAGAACTAGCATACGACTCCATTTCCCTCCAGCTCCTGTCCGTTGGATGAGGACCACCACTTATGGTATTGATAACTAGCCTCCCGCCTGTACGAGCGGGTTCCTCTTGTCTATCTTGGTCTTGCGCACGGTTTGGGTTTGATGGGCCCGCACCACCAGACTGCGGTGCCCGCACAAATTGATCTAACTTTCTCTCCCTGATCAACTTTTCTATGAGATCTTGCAAATGGCGACAGTCGTTAGTATTGTGGCCATAACTCTCATGAAACCTGCAAAACTTTCCTGTCTGAATCTGCCTCTCCGATGACCGCTTCGGAGCGGGTTTCTTATACCGTTTAGTGTTGCAAGTTTGTAGGTACACATTTTCCAGCGATGTGTTTAATGGTGTATAACTTTCGAACATCGGAGCCCTACGCCGTGGGCCTGGATTCGGATCTCTCTTCTTATTTTGACCATTGCTACCTCTTGGCTGAGTTTGTTTGTTCTGTATGTTTAACTGAACTTTTCCGGAATTGTCACCGGACTGTTTAACTGCTACATTGCTTTGTATTCCCTCATTTCCGGGCTTCGCATCGTCCTGCTTCCTAGACTGTTTCGCATCCTCTTGCCGTAAGAATTGAGCGGCTTTGGAGTAGAAATGGTCCAACGATGCCAGTGGCTTTCCGGCTAACCAGTTTCCAAATTCAGAATCGGGATCAATTCCCTTTGTCAAGGCCATTAAAATTGAGTTGTCGTTGGGATTACTAATTTCCACACACGCCGCATGGAATCTCTCCAAGTAACGCCTTAGTGTTTCCCCACGAGCTTGGGTAACACTGGACAGGGTGTTAACATCTTTGGGTCTAGCGACATGCATGCGAAATTGTTCGACAAATTTCTTAGCCAATTGGTCAAATGAAGAGATAGATCTTGGAGGTAATCTTGTAAACCACATTATTGCAATTCCTCCCAGTGAGATGGGGAAACTTCGACATTTCACTGCATCATCGGCCCTCGCGGCGCTCATTGACCATTCATATTTCAATATGTACTGGTTGGGATCAGAATTTCCTTCGTACATAGGGAGAGTTGGCATTCTGAATCGCCGAGGAGGTTCAGCGTATAGTATCTCGTCCGTGAAAGGAGTATGGCTTCGAGAAATCCCCCAATCGTCGTTGGTAAGACCTTGGCTTTCACAGATCATCTGACGTATCATAGTCGAGATGTCTGGCATTGCTACATTTTGAGCATGCTGAGCTAAGGTGTGGTCGGGTTCCACATTGCGAGTTTGGACCGGGCGCTGTCGACGTTCCAAGTTTCGCCTCCTTGGCTCAGCGTCTTCTGGGACGTATGGTTCAGAAGTACGTCCCTGTTGTTGATTACTTGAATCCGGAAGATGTCGGGCATCAACCCTTGTTTCTACTGTGGCAGCTGTGACATGATTGTCCGTAGTATATTATGGAGTACGACCACCTCGTGCTGATGGCCCAGCCTGGAAGCTGGTTGACGGTCCTACCCTCAATTGTCCGACAGTCAGGGCGGGTTGATATCCAGCAGCTTGAGCATAATCTCCGTCTAATCGGGGACGGGTAGACCTATGATGATAGTCAGATGAGGCAGAACTTTCAGTGGATGAGCGGGAAACATCATCCCTTCTGGACCTCCTACGGCCCTAGCGGTTCAGTTGGTTTGTCAATTCAATATTGGCACGCAACTGCTCGGCTAATTGCTGCCGACTCTGAGTCAACTCTTGAAGCAACACCTGGAATTCTTGTCTAGTGACTGCCCCAGACGGATCTGAGTGGGCAGTGTTGTCTTGGTTGGATGGCTGCTGTTGAGCAGGATTCTGTCCATCCCTACCTTCTTGTCCAGCAGCTGTAGAAGTGGTTCTTGTGCTAACCATTTTGAATGATGAATCCTTTTCCTAGACTTTATGCAAATCTGAATAGAATGGAAGGATGATGAATTAGAGATTTGGATCTTCCTCTTGGATTTGTGCAATCCGGTATCGATGGTAGATCCAAGGAGCAGGAGAAAAAAGCTGGTTTTCTCTCAATGAAAGCACCAAAGTGTTTGTACCAAAAATGGGCACAACACTCTTCGGAAGTTTTTTGAAGAGATAAAAGTGAAGAATGCAAATTAAAACTGTGGATTATCTAACAAAAACTCCAAATAATAGAAAGTAAATTGCAAAGACAAGCGATTTAGAGTGGTTCGGCGTTTTGCCTACATCCACTATGAAGTTTGATGATTTTATTGCTCGATACTTGAAGGTTACAGTAGTTTATAATGTAATACAACTGAATTTAAATGCTAAGTGTCAATCTAAAGCAGCGGCGGTGTTCTAGAGTAGATCTGGCAGAATCTGGGCGCTCTTCAGTACTTAGAATTCTCTGACCCCTTTTCTGAATGACCAGGGGCTCTATTTATAGGTGTAGGAGGCTGATATTTCGCCTAAAATGAGGGGAGACCAGTTCTGGTACGTCAAGGGGCCCACATGGCCGAAATCTGGAGGTCCGGGCCCACTTTGGGATCGATTCGACCCTTGGTTCGAATCGATCAAGAAATCATCCAATCGAGCTGAAATTTGGTGTGAGCATTCTTCATCATGTGTTTAAGCCTCTGTGAAAATTTCATGGCATTTGGACTTGTGGATCTCGAGTTATGATCGATTCAAGTTCAAGCACTTGGCTGAAATGCATCTTCGACTCGATCACTTTTGATTTGGTTCCTTCGAATCGATCACTCTGACTCCAGGTGTTGGATTCGAAAATACGCATGTTCGTATCGAGTATGCTATGCTATATCTACTCGATTCGAAGTTATTCTTACTGGATGGATTCGAAGACCCTCTGCCTCGTTGGGTTCGAATAGAGGGCACGCTCGATGGAGTCGAAGGTGAGCTATATCTCCTGGATTCGAAGTAAGGCTACGCCTCCTGGATTCGAAGTAAGGCTACGCCTCCTGGATTCGAAGTAAGGCTACGCCTCCTGGATTCGAAGCTCCTTCTCTTTATGGATTCGAGGTGTAGAAAGCTCCAATGGATTCGAACTTAAGGTATCGTTCGAATCGATTCGAAGCACAGCCAACTACGATCGATTCGAACCAATACTATCTCGATGGTTTCGAACCAATGCTTGGTCCTGTTGGATTCGAACGAGAGCTTCTATGCTGATGGAGTCGAAGCAAGGCTATGACCCTGTGGATTCGAAGAAATGCTAAGGAGGATGGATCCGACCCCAGGTCCTTCCTCTTTCTAACTGCGATAACTTGGGCATACGAACTAGGATTGCTCCGAAACTTGGAATGTTGGCTCACACAGCTTTTCTAGTCATGTCTTATCAATTATGGCTCAATCCGGTCTTGGGTAAAATTCATCGATGTCTGGGGATATCCAGCGGTTACTCGATCCCGAGGATGCATAACCCATATTCTCTTTAGTTAGTTCCTTGGTATCTCGGCCTTGCCAAAAGGCGGGATAACATTATTATTTAATTGATTATTATTTTTATAAATTTTTATTACTAATTATTAATTGTTAGAATTTAATAGTGAATTATTTATAAATTATTAATTATTAATTAAATATTTAATATTTATTTATTGATTGTTGATTATTAGATTATTAATTAATTATTAATAGGAATTATTTCATATTTAAAATTAATTATTAGTTTTTATTATATAATAATAGTTATTAATTATTATATATTTATATTTAATTATTATTATTTAAGTATTATGTATTTAATATTAAGTTTTTATTGATTATTAATTATTATTATTTTAATTAACTAATTATAATCATTATTACTTAATATTGATTTTTAACTTTTAGTTATTATTTAGGGAAATTTTGCCATAAGGGCCTTTTTTCATTCAACAATAAGTTTCCAGGACACGGCATTAAAGGAATTATTTTCCAGGACAAAATTTTAAACACGTGACGTCGCTTCACGTGTACTCGCCCATTCCTTCGTTTCGTCTCCTCCTTCCACTCATTTCATTCAATTGTTTTCTTCTGTTTTTCACGATTCTAACCGAAATTAAAAACTAGGGCTTCTCGATCTCTGATCATTTTCAATCATCTGAAACCCTACTTTTAATCATTTTCAAAACTAGCTACAAATATTTCCATCTACACGAATTAGATCTCAAGCAGAAAATCTATCAACCAACGATTTTCACCGTCTTCATGAAAACCACGACTTCGATTAATCAATTACTCAACAAGTAAGTTTTCTATTTGATCTGAAACCCTACTTTCGATCTAAAACCTTACTTTCATGCAAATGTTTTAGGTTCATGATAAACCCTACTTAATTATTGATGTATATGATAGTTTTTGTAATGCAAGTAAGGTGTTTGTTGTTTTGTGATGATTTAATGTAATCTGAAACTGTTTGATTAATCATACGTACATATTCAGTGGTAATTGTCATTTTGTTTAACAGCTTAAAAAGATAAAGGCATTTATATTTTTGATCTGAATGAATTTATTACATATTAAACCTTAGTAATATTTGATAATTACTGATACATGTTAAACGTATTTTTTTTTCTTATGATTTGAAGTTATTATGATAAAAGCATTTAACTTTTCACATACATGATTCAATTACAAGATAAATCCTAGAAAAATCTTCATAGTTACTGCTGCATATGATTTAAGTTCATTTAAGTTCTTACACAACAAGTAGTTAAATGTTTTTACTCATGAATCACTTAAGATGTATATGGTTACTACTGCAATCTGTACTCATGAATAACTTAAGATATAAATTTTCTTTCATTTTTGCTGTAAATGTTTTTGCTACATAATGAACCCTAATTAATTTTTCATTATAATCGGTTTTTCTAAAAGCTTTTGTATAGAACTTTATGTTTTTTTTGTTCTTTAAATTTTTAGTTAGTATAACCTGGTATTCTCTAGCCACATTTACCCTTTAATGTAAAAAAGATAAAGACATTTATCTTTTATTTTAAATGATATAATTAAGAGTTAAGTCCTATTTATATTAAAAACTTACTGGTATATCCTAAACATCTTTCTTGTTTTTATGATGATTCAAATTTATTACGTAAGATGTACAATTGATTTTAACTCCAACTAGAAAAGATAAAAGCATATATCTTTTAATATTATGAATTCTTATAGTTAAGGGGAATTTCACTATAAGGGCCTATTACCATCAGCTAATTATTTTGTAGGGCACGTGTTCAAAATAAGTCCAAAAGAAGTTAGTCTTATATTCTGGAATGCCATTACTGGAGAAGACTTATTTCCTATTCCAGCTTCTAACAAAGCTTCTACCATGGAACGTTTCTCCGATTTTTTAAGTGCTAATTTCAATGAAGAAGATATAATAAGCCAAAAAACAGTGACAAAAAGATTGAATACAATGATAGAAGAGGAAAAAGGAGATTAAGATTTAGTGAAGCTGTTGTTATTACTACTTGTCATAGCTTTCCTTTTTCCTGACAATCAGAGCTATATGCAATGGGGTTTTTTTGGCTAAATTGTTAAATTTAAAAAAAAATGAACTCAATCTCTTGGCCGCAAGCAATTTGTGAAAACGTTTTAAAAAATGTCAAGAAGTATCATGCTGATTCAAGAAGTACACCGGGTTGTACTATGGTGTTATTGGTATGCTTTCATAATTTTCACTAAATATAAATATACTGAAATATATGTTTATTACAAAAATACAAAACTGTTTATCTTTTTCTTGCAGTATTGGTTATGTGAAAGAACATAAATAATTGATGAAAAAGAAGATCTTCAAGACAAAATCCCAAGAATGAGATAATGGGATTTATCGAAATTGAAAGATATCAACTTAACTGAAGTTGATAATAACAAGGTATGCTAGTTTTTTGTTCTTTTTTTTAAAACTATACATTTAATAATTCTAATTTTTTTCAAGTATAACAAATTTCACTGCTAAACATTTGCATAAATATCATTTCCAAAATCCTATTTTACTAAAGTAATAAAAAAGATAAGAATATTTATCTTTTTTTACAGCATAATTCTTTTATAATGATGTACATTAATACTTCTAATTTTTCTAATAATTGAACAACATCACATGTCAAAGTTTATCTGAAAATATTTTCCTTTCAGATTCTGAAATTTTTTTCAAGTATAACAAAAGAAGAGAAGGAACTTTTGACAAAGAAAATCGACATAATTGAGGAGGAAGAGGCAACACACAACACAAAAAGAAAATTTGATGAGCACCAAGAATTAGAAAATCTGAGAAAATTTGCCAAACAATACGCCAGTGGCTTTAAAGACTTAGAGTTAAAAGTTACTTTTCTGATGGAGGAGATGAAAACTGTTAATCAACAGTTAAATGAAGAGAGAAGACTAAGAGAAATTGCTGAACAAAGAATCAAAAATCTTGAATTGAAACTGGAAATGGAGGACAATTTGAAAGCCCAAAATTTAGAAAAAGAAAATGATGTACAAGAAGAAGTCAATTTGAAGGAGAATAATGAGCTTGAAAAAGGTAAAAAATAGTTGGTTTGGTTCACATAAACAGTTCTATTGATTTTCCAACTTTTAATTTATTGCAAACTCAAGAGTATGTCGAAGAAGATGAGACAAAAAAAACTCTAAAACCACACAACTTAGAAGTACCTGCTGAGAATGCTATTGTCGTGCAAGATGTAGTCCTCAAAACCAATCCAGAAACTACGATTATTTCGAAAGATTTTGTCCCCAAACAAACCAAAAAAAAAGAAGAAACAAAGGAACATTAAGAAATGTCCTCTTTTGAAGTATCTCAGTGATAAACAAATCGGGAGTGTCAAAATGCTCTTCAAGATTTTAGGAGGAAACAAGTAAGTATCTTAACTACTTTTCACTTCATTTAGTTACATATAATTTTACTCCAATAATATACTCATTAAGATACTATATGGTAACAATGTACACCTCAAAAAAAATTATGTCTACAAAATCATACAAAATTGAAAAAGATAAAACAATTTATCTTTATTTTTTTTAGTGATAAAACTTTTAGTTCCTATGAGGAAATAATTAACTACATTTAATTATTAACAACAATGGCATTCTCCAGTGATGAAGCATTCAGTTCCTACGATGAAAACTCAATCATCATTACAAAAGCTATGCTCGAAAAACTTCTTTTTAGCGGATGTATTATTGGTCAGGTAAGAAAAATAATTTATATTGTGCTTAATCATAAGTTCTACACTTTATCCATTTCCTTTTTGATATACAGGTCATAGATTGGTTTTGGTTTAGAAAAGCAAAATCATTCAATGATAGTTCTAGCATAGTATATGTGAACACGACGATGACAGTAAGTAAACCATAATCCCAATTAAAATATTGCATTGCAAAACATATTTTCTCAAAAAACATTTAAACAGAAAAGCGCAACGGATGCAAACTTCGAAAATATCAAACAAGAACTGTTTGTACCTTTTATACAAAAGACACTTAAAGATCGATTTTGTTGCAACATATTCTTTTCTATTCATGGGAATGAACATTGGAGCTAGTTAGAGCTAGTAGTTGATTCATGTTAAAGGAATCACTATGACTCATTACACTTAACAATAAGATCAAAAAGCTGTAGAAATGGACATTCAAAATATGCTATAAACGTGGTAAGTAAATATACAGACAAAGTAAAAAAGATAAAAACATTTATCTTTATTATAAAAAATTGATAATTCTTTTTTTTTCTTCCAGAATTCAACTGTCAGCAAGATAAACGAAGAACTTCAAAAGGCTGGGGAGAAAACAATTTTGAGGAGTTCTACACTGATAAAAAAATTGATTGTGCACAACAAAGCAATGGGTAATATTTATTAAATTTTGTTTATATGAAAATTCATGTTACACAATAAGTATATGCCCGTTACTGCCAATTACAAACTGTTATCCAGATAAACACACAATTTATTATCAAAATTTATATTGCAAGAAAATATAGTCTACAAGACCATACCCGATAATCATTACAATTATCAGAGTAATTTGGATTTGTTTTAATCTTATTCCTCATGTTGGATAAAACTGAAAGTCTGTCCCATTTCGGTCTATTTTCATCTATAATATTTTTCTTTAGCATTTGTTTGGCATTGTTCCAAAAAGCAACATCCCTTCTCAATCTATAAATCAAATTACCACCTTGAAACTAGGGATAGAACCAAATACATGTCAACTCACCAAATAGACACTATAACTTATTCACATACTGTTTTGTAATGACGTATAAATTTTTATTACAATTCATTATCATAATGAAGAAAAGATCATATGTTTTATCATTATATTTCAAGTATACTAAAATTCAGAAATACAGGTACGATTGTGGAGTTTTTGTCATGACGTTCATAGAAAAGCTAACCAAAGGAATGGACACAACAACAAAAATCACACTTAAAGAAGTTGAAGCTTTTAGAGCAGAAGTAGGTGCAGATATTCTATCTGATGAACCATATTGCTAGAATTTTGAAAAATTGTGCAGCTTAGCTTCTGCTACAAAAATTACAAACTGACAATACTCACAAAAAATGCTTGCTGTCAAATGTTGTGTTTATGATGAATTTGTTAACTATTTATTAAAATATATGGAACTGTGTTGTTCATACTACATTTACGTAATGTAAATAAATTTACTTATCAATTCAATAGTCAATTTGTAATGACTGATATTGACTACAATGTAACTACGTGGCTGATGTAAAGACTGATGAATGAATGATGTATTTGTAACGAGTGATGTAATGCTTGAGGTAATGATGAATTTAGAATGGCTGGTTTGTTTCTAAAGAAATGTTAAAAACATAAATGCATTTATCTTTATCATGACAACCAAATATATTGGTGCATTTTTACTATATTTTGGTGCAATTTCAGTTTTACTGTATATCACTTGATAGTGTTATGGAAGTTGGTGTTGTAGATGCTGGTGTTTGAATGGAGCAATATGGATGTCAAGGGCAGTTGGTTGGATTGCTATGGTTTGCTGTTGTGGTCGGGGTTGGCTGTTAAATGGTCTGGAATGAGGAAATTAAAGAGTGATTTTGATGATAAAATATGGTTTCATCGGATAAAGCCTTGATGCCAAGGTTGGCATAAGGGCTAGGCCTACTAAGCAACCACCCAGGGTGACCACCCTCCACTAGCAACCCCGCACAAAAAATTTTCCAGTGAAAATGTAATCTAAAAGAAAATCATGCCACTAACATCAACCGCTACACCATACTGACAACCGTGTTCACATCTGATATAAATGCAAAGCTGCTCCGAAACGCTTCCTCAATTGATGTTCCAATTCTGATGTAAATGTATTTTACTATGTAATTTTTTTCTGGAAAACAAATAGATTATGCTCTACAATTGCAATTGCTTTGTATTGTTTTTTTTATTTCTTTGAATGCAGTTGATTGAATTGCTTTGGATTGCTTAGGGTTTTTGGAATTAAAGTGTTCTAATTCAAAATTTGGAGTAAAAATGTTTTGCGTGCTGACTCATCTTTAAATATATCGGTTAACAATATTATTCCTCTACTTTTTGATACTTAAGACAATCCACAGAGTTCCAGCGAATAGCCTTTACTTCATCTCATCCAAGCTAAACAAAGCATCACTACCATCACTCAAAAGACAACTGCATTGCCATAATTCATCAGAATACTTTTAATATTCATCAACATTAACAACTACTTAAAATCATAGCTAAACATAGCAAGAAAATAAAATCTAAGTACAAGTATCTTTTTGAAAAACTGGCAACATCATATAATAAAACAAAAGTTGCAGAATTTAAATCACAGCTAAACATTTATAGTTGCTTAAAATCATAGCTAAACACAGCAGGAAAAAAAGATAAATATAATTATCTTTTTTAAAAACTGCAGAACATTAACAATCATCACATATACAAGAAAAAAAAAGATAAATACAATTATCTTTTTTAAATACTATTTAAAATCAACAATCATCAGAAACATATAACCAACAATTCAACCATCCCCAATCAATCAACTAACATTCACAAAATACATTGAATCAGTATATAATCATTATTCTGAAAATGATGTTTATAGAATTTTAGATGCAATGTCGTCTTCAGCAATAGCTCTATGGCCTACGACATATCCCTCACATGTTCAACCTGCGTCCCTGCTTGCTTTTCCTGAGTCATGCTTTACAGCAGTTCTTTGCATCATGCTCAGCATACTTGCTCCTTTACAGATGTCTCTACAACAGTAGCCTTTCAAATTGCTCCATCTATCATCTATGCACCTTCGCCCTGAAGACCCCCATGTTGCATTACTATATAGGGCATTGAAAAGTAGCTTGCCTCTGCTTCCTTATCCAGGATAGGTGGAAGACACCCAAATTGAAGCTCTCGGCTCCAGATCATGTGCAACACTCCGCTGTTGAACGTCTCTCCCTTTCTTCAAATAAAACTATCTAGGAGGTTTGTTGTATCCACTTCTTTAGGCATGGAAGAAGACTTTTTTGCCGTCCCATCATTGGGGCTACATCCTTGCTGGTTGCTTTCACTACTCTCACTCATATGTGTGCCTGCTTCCGCTCATGTCAGTCATGAACCATCAACTTCTACCACACATGCTGCTGCAAAGTCCAACAAGTCTTGTTTGTTTCACCGTTGGCACACTAGCACATTCCAACCAGCTCTTGCTCTCTACTCACTATCTCTTGCTTGGCAATTCAATCATCTTCTGCATATTTTTGTTCTAATTATTATTATTCTATACATGTAAATCTTCAACTTTGTCATTATCAACCATCCACGCCTTCAAGTAGTGCATGCAAGCTTCAGCAAAAGCAGATAACCTTTTTATCTATATTAGCAGAATCCAAAGAAAACCTAAAACTAAAGTTGTTTTTATTGAAATCAACAACAACCAAAATAGATGCTGCAGCACTGACAGAAAAAAGATAAAAAGATTTATCACTATACAAAAACAGAAAAAAAAAACCAAAATATTAAATAAAAACATTATATACCTTTTATTGTCAATACTATCCATCTTCCTATAGCCAAACTAATAGACTGGTAGAAAAAGAATAACCCAGCTTGTTCCTATAGCCAAAATAAAATAAATAAAATATATAAACACCAAAAGTGAAAATTTAAATCCTAAGAAAATATAACCTACCCAGTAATTCCGAAATAGAAATAGAAATCAGCAATATAGGAAGATTATAAGACTAAATTAAGTTTGAAATATGAACGACGTTATAAATATGATATTAAGATTGAGAGGGAGATAGAGATTGAAATCGAGATTGAGATTAAAATCGAGATACAGATTGATATTAGCATACAGAAAGATCTAGATTGAGAGATGTGTAAATACAGTTATGTTGTAATCTTAACTTCGGTACTTCATTAAAATCAGTACCTTCATTAAAATCATAATTTTGCCTAATTTCCACGAGCACAAGATTTCAGAAGATAAGAACGTCGTTTGAGAAGACGAAGACGGGCGCTGCCTAGATAATTGTCCTGCAAAATAATAATTTCAAATCCGTGTCCTAGAAAAAAATTGGGCCGTATAATTAGGCCCTTCACACCAATTTCCACTATTATTTAATTTTGATTTTTAACTTTAATTATTATTTTTTATTATAAAAATTTATTACATATTAATTATTAGTTACTATTATTTAATAGCAATTATTATTTATAAATTATAAATTATTTATTAATTATTGATTGTTAATTAATTAATTATTAATTACTAGTTAATTATTAATAGGAATTATTTGATATTTCAAATTAATTATTATTATTTAATAGTAGCTATTAACTATTATACATTAATATTCAATTATTATTATTTAAGTATTATTTATTAAATATCAATTATCAATTATTAAATTTTTTATTTATTAGTAATCGTTTTAATAATTATCAAAAGTTAATTACCAAATATTAAATATTACTTCTTAATTACTAATATTAATTCTTATTTAATATTGATGTTTAATATTGATTTTTAACTTTTATTATTATTTAATATTGATGTTTAACTTTTAATTTTTTTTAATATAAAAATATTATTATATTAATTATTAGTTACTAATATTTAATAGTAATTATTATTTATAAATTATTAATTATTAACTAAATATTTATTATTTATTTACTGGTTATTAATATATAAGTTATTGATTATTTTTTATTAGTTTTTTTAGTTATTTAATTATTAATCATTATGTATATGTTATCGATTATTAATTATTCAATATCTAATAGTAATTTTTGAAGACTAATTACTATTTATTAATTATTAAGTATTAATTATTTAATAGTGATTATTAATTATTAATATTAATTTTTAAGGTTATTATTAATTATTGTTATTTATTAATTATTTAATAATAATTATTATTTATTAATTATCAAATAGTGATTATTTATATTAATTATTCATATTTTCAGATTAATTATTATTATTTAATAGTAACTATTCATTATTAATAAAAAATTATTCATTGTTAATTAGTAATTACTAATTATTAAGTATTATTATTTAATTATAATTATTAATTAATTATTACAATGGGCAAACAAAAAAGGTTGCAGTAGACATCTATTACAATTGATAAAAAGAAGAGTTGTAAAAAATAATTATCTATTACAACTGGCAAACGAAAAAAGTTGTAATAGGCATATATTACAACTGGCAAAAATGAAAAGTTGTTAAAAATAGGTATCTATTACAACTGGCAAAAAAGAAATGTTGTAATAGGCATCTATTACAACTGGCAAAATAAAAGAGTTGTTGAAAATAAGTTTATTACAACTTTCTAAAAAAAGAGTTGTAAAAAACCTTTATTACAACTGCCATTTTTTAGCAGTTGTAAAAATACAGTTGTAATATGGTCTTTTTGTTGTAGTGAAAACACCTATAAGCAAGTCTACAGCCACAAGTCTGTCAGGGGGGAACACTAGGATACTCACAATCACTTGCACTCCACTACACGTCCTTCACCAATCTTTTACATAATGGTTACTTATATGTTCTCATTTGGCCTTTGCAGGTGGATGACTCAATCTCGAGCTTTTGATCGCCTAAGTGGCTCTTCGATGCATTATGGATCTAGCCGAGGATCAGAATCGGGCAGGCATTGGGAAAGAGACGACGACCGGGAGAAAATCCATCATTCAAGAGAATCTTCTTCATCCAAGCATAAGTCCCAGTCTCAGTCATTCCATCAAGAAGATCAACCCAATCTTCCTGTTTACAGTGGAGATCAGACTTCCCATCCGGGACCTCAAAATGCCATATCACACGAGTAGTACTCTAGTTCTTCCAACTCCAGGAAACATCATGATCGCAGATCAAGCAAGCATCAAATAACCACTTCTGATCCATCCTTGCCTACTGCTGCTCATGATAATTTAACAGTGGAGAAATTGGCCGAACTTAAGGCCACTTTCCTAAAATTCTATTTTGATGGGCTTAAATTTCTTCCCATAATTCATATGATCCTGAGGCATGCCAAAGCAAGCTCTCTCGCATGTGTTAACGACGTTTTCGTGCAGCATGAGTCATTCTAGCACTTAGCGGAAAAAATCTCCGAGGTGTCAATCAAGCGACAATATGAAATAGATCGTATCAAGCTAGAGGCGATCCACGATAAAGTTATAATCAAGCACCAAGATAGTGAGATATTAGAGTTGACAATAAAACTCGCTGAGGTAGAAAAGAGTGCCAAGGAGACGTCAGAGGCAGTGCATTGTTTGGAAGCTGCCCATAAGAAAGAACTCGATGCTGCCCTCAATCGCAACGGCACAATCGCTCTGGAAAAGGAAACCTTGCAAAAGGAGAAAGATATCTTGGATCACCGCATTGATGAGCTTGAAGATCTTCTTAGAAAAGAAAGGGAAGAGAAGACTGAGGCTCAGGAAGAACCACAGAGGTACTGCGAGGAGGCTGTTGAAGCCAGGAATCTGAAAATCAAACTTGACAAGAAATTTGTCAAAATAGAAGCTCTTAAAGAAGAGTCACGAGAGGAAGGCCGCAAGGAGATGATGGAACAAATTGAAGCCCAGGTGGATGATGCTAAAGAGTCTGGTTGGAATGATTAAGAACATGTTTGATCCACTGATCACCAAATACAACGCTAAAGTCCACATCCACCATGACTTGAGTTTTCTTGGTGAAGGTTATCTTGAGTCACTCACCAAAGCCTATATCATCCGGGTGAAAAAGAGGGAGCTGGGTGAAGCTGAGTTAAATGAAGAGAAATTGGTGCAGGAAATCCTTCACGAAAATGAACCCCTAGACCTTGCCGCCACAAGACTTCGATATTTCGACATTTTGGTGCCTTCCGTTAAAGGGAAAAATATTGCTGAATCCTTGGAATCTGATACTAATGGCCCCTCTTCTTTCCAAGTGGCTGGAGCATCGGTTTCTTTTGGCCTGGGGAAAGACTTAAGCTACAATCCACATAAACCCAGTTACCAATCTAAAGTGCTAACCCTTATTCTGGAAGTGGGCACACTGGCGACAACCGAGATCCAGCCGGATGTAGGTATTCCACTTCACTCTCCACTCTTCGAGAGGTTTTTTTTCTTCGTGCCTTATGGTTTTAGGCTTATCTGCAGGACTTCCAAGTCTCGGCCAAACTCCTAAACGCTACCGTCGAGCAACAAGAGAAATCAACAGAGATTCTAGCTGCCACCGATGTTCCGGGGCCCGATGCTCAAGTCATCGGAGCACTCGACGATGATATGGCTGAAGATCCACTGCCGGTGGATGAATCTGATGATGTTATGATTACCAGCACCTCCGAATGCACTGACTAGATCAGCCTAAAGGAGCGCATTAAGAAGGAGGAGTTGTTGAAGAGAAAGGCCAAAGCTGAGCCCACCGAGGTGGACATTGATGGTCCACACCTTATCCCACTACAAGTCTTCCGCCCGGTGGGTCGATTCCCAGAGAACTCCCTCCAAGCTTCGAACGCTCTCCCGCCAAAGGCGGTAAAGGATCAAGGAAGAGAACAAGAGGAAGTTCAGATAGCGCCACTCGAAAAATCCAAAAATGAGAGAAGATCGAAGAAATAGCCATCGTTTCAGCTCGGTGTGTACATAGTTTGAATAGCTGTTTGTTCATTGTTTTTTATTAGTCGTGGTTGTATGAGTACGACCCTTATTTTTTTGAATGAACCTATAACAATTTTGAAACTTATCATGTGAATAAAAGTTTTTTTTAAGGTTGAACTCTTATGTGAACTATTTTTTAAGTAGGTGAACTATTACTTTCCATTCAATGTACTTGTAATTCGTTGTTCGCTGATTCTGATAACAATCCACTAGCACTATCCCAAGGCCTCCATGTGGTCGTGGCCTTGAGTCGCATCAAATGCTAGGCTCAAGCCTTAGTATTATGCCGTCAAATTCAGTGGTTTAAGTAATTATACTCCTGCCCCCAGTCTTAGGTTAGCGGTGCTAGATGTTGGATTGTCAAACTCCATCCTTGGTGAGTTTATATTCCTCTTGTCTGTTTTAGGCCGGAGTTCATGGAATAGTGAATGGTCAAACCACAGTCATTTATCTGTTTATACCCGTATCCGCATTATGGGGATAAGAGTTAGTCAATGGGTGGTCGAATCGCACCCAATTTGTATTTATACTCTAATCCGCACTTAGAGGACTTAGAGTTATTTGATGGGTGTTAAAAGCGCCCCCAATTAATGTTTATACTCTAGTCCGCACTCTGTAGAATACAATAGCCTATGATTTTTGTTTGATGATAATAAACATATATATATTAGTTTAAATGTATTTGATATTGTACTATTTTGTTTTTCACATAATTAAGTAAATATTTATTGAATAAAATAAATAACTCAGAATTCATATTTAAACAAATATTTTATTCAAACAAATATTTTATTACAAATTTGAATAGTACAAATTTCAACTCTCACTACATTTACACAATTTAAATTACAATTCAGTTTCATATACAAAATAATTTTTCACTTTACAAGTTAAATCTAATTACATAGTCACTCAACACTCTTATTTTTATCTTCAACTCTGTTTTAGCCTGAATCCAGCATCTGAGCTATCTGAAAAATAAATACCAATATAGTAAAATTAAAAAAGAAAATATTTTGCAGTGCAAATTAAAGTGTGTATTTTGAAAATGTTATTTGCCTCAGTTATTTGGGTTGTTCGTCATTTATTTCTTTTGAATTCATTTACACGAACAACTTGTGACATGCACAGTGTATCACTGTACATGCCACAAGGCCGTGCACACCGATATACATTTGCATGTTAGAACTACAGGGACAGGTGAGCACAAGGTCAAACCCGAGCCAAAGCTGGATTCAACTTAGGTGCAAACAAAATACAGTTATGGAAATGACACAAGAATGAAGCAATACAACGCATTCAAGTAGAACAGTACTGGTGCATGCAAATCAACATTGCAACACAAAACCAAACAGTATGTATGCAACCACAAGTTCATGTACAACCACATAACAACATGAACAAGCTCAAAGAATCAAAACAACAAGTCCAGGCTGCAAATGTATAAAGAGCAACAACCATGAACAATCATGTGAAACCAATTACTCAAAACAGCCAATGGCCAGACTCACCAACAACAGACCATCATAACCCAAGCACATGAAAATAGGTCTGGCCACAACAACATATGTATACATATGCATATGGTCAAATACAAGGAAATGTCGAAGTCCGAAAACAATGCAAGCTTAACTCGAAGCATGTACAAAGCAGCAGCAAGCACATTGAACCAAGTGCAGGCTTATATATGAATGACCACATCAGTTCATAAACACAAGGACTACAAAATCAAAGTGTGTAGACTTATATATGAATGACCACATAAGTTCATAAACACAAGGACTACAACAACAAAGTGAACCAGAGATGCATGCATATACATCAAAATGCAGACTCAAGTGAACCAAGTGTATCAACCCAGAGTAAATCATATGCAACCATGTATGTTCAGGCATGAACATAACAACAACCAAGTGAAGACTCCAAGAGGAACAAGTGCAGGCATACAACAATCAAGTACGAAGAAACTGCAGCTACCACCCAAACATACACATGAAGACCAAAACTTAAATGATCAGACCACATAACAATGAAGACTCAGATCAAAGTAGTACACAATACTTAGAGTGAAAACAAGGTTCAAAACTCAAACCAAGTTCATATGCAAGTATTCACTTTCAACATGTAAAACATAAAGACCGGACAATTCAAATGAAAACAACATGCCACTATACATGATGTACATGTAAGGCAACTCAACATAAAGTGTACCAGACCAAAATTGCATATGAAACCAGACACAAGTGAATAATTTCAGACACGTACAAAGATTCAAATCCAAATCAAATCAGAACAAAGTGCATACTTAAATGAACATATTCAATACACAGAAATGTTTGGACTCAATACAACTAGACATGTTTATGAAATTCAAGTAGCAGTGGTGATATGAGAACTTCAACTTCAAACAGAACCAAGACTACGAGAACAAGAGACATGAATCACTTCAGACTATCATATGAAAATGAAATGCAACATCAAACTCCAAATAGTGGTGCAACCAGACTTCAATGACCACATACAAAACAGCCTCATATGAAGACTCACTTGAATAACAATGTTACTCAAGCAAATAGTGCACAGTGACACACACAAGAGCAGTGGACACAACAGACTCAACAAACCAGTACATCCAGACCAATGGCAGGCTACAGTTCTAACATGACAACATGAATACATATACAAGTGCATCTAACCAGACCATGTGGCATACAAGTGAAGACTCAACCAAAACCAGAACAAAATAACAGTAGCAGTTCGAACTAGTCAGGAAGTAGAAAAGTGTTGCGGTCAAGTCAATCAGGGTAAAACATAATGAACAAGTCAGAGTTTATCAAGTCAAGACTATTTAAAATTCAAAGTCGTGGGTCATGAACGAGAAACAAATTCAAATGCCAAAAAGAACGGAACCGACTTTCAAAGAAATTCAAGCAATTCAAATATATCGGTTGTATATGGAGTAATAGGTCAATGAAATGAACAAGTCAGAACGATCAACCATCGTTCGATTAAAAATCATGGCCAAGTAGATAAATTGAAGAATTCAAATAGAAATTATATGAACGAAAATTAAGGTTTCGTTCCCTATAAAATACCAACAACATCATTGGTAAAATGGCATTCGAGTTCAAGAAAATACCAGAGCTAGCTAAATCACGAACAAATTTATAACTCATATTGAAGTCGAGCAAAATCAAAATCAAATAAGAAAATCACGTACCAAATTATAGTATTCAAGCTCGACACAACTTGAAGCCACCGCGAATTATCAAGGCCAAGGAATCGATTGGGAATGCAACTCAAATCATCACTGAAATCGATCAATTTCGAATCGGAGCTTCAATCGAACAAAGCCCTAAATTTCAAAGAAGAACAAAGAAGGAAACAATCGAAGTTTTACACAGAAGGAAAAAGGGGAGACTTCTTCTTTTAATTACAATTGGGGCGACTTTATTTTTTATATTGGGCTTGAGTATCAAAATAGGGTTTGTTTAGTTTGTTTTTATTTATTTTGTAATTTTCCTTTTTAAATTGTGTAGCTCTCTAGTCGTGTGACTAGTTACGAACTACGGTGGTGTAGTGCTAGAATTCGTAACTCAGCGGCTGAGTTGTGGCAGGGTTTTGAGCATAGAGTTAGGTTAGTCATTAGTGGGTGTCACAAGTTTACATGTGTAAGCGTCTGACTACTTAATTTCTAGTAGAAACCTTAGGGGCAGCACGTAGGCAGAGTTTTGCCGAAGCTGAGTAAATTTGTGTGTGATCTGTTCTGCATTATCTTTCTGTTTTATTATCTATGATTGATTTTTATTTCCGCATTAATTTTTATTATTATTAGTATCACCCTATTTACCCCCCTTTAGGGTGGAAATGATCCTACAAGTGGTATTAGAGCTAGGAACAAAAACCAATTGTTGTTTTAAAAATTTGATTTTTAAATGTATTCTTTTAATAATGCTTTTGCTGAGGGTCGGTCCATAGTTAGGCCACCCATGTTCAATGGTGAATACGCATAGTGGAAAAATAGAATGAAATTTTTTCTTAAAGCTGTTGATGCATGGAATATTGTTGAGATGGGATATAGGACACCAACTGTAGTGGTAGATAATCAAGAAGTCGAAAAACCGATGGATCAATGGACAGATCTAGAAAATAACTTGCAAAATGCTAATGCTAAAGTAATGAATTCTATTATTTTTTCATTAGATCAAATTGAATTTAATCGTGTCTCACATTGTCTAACTACGCAAGAAATTTGGCACACACTCGAAGTGACTCATGAAGGAACCACCCAAGTCAAAGAATCTTGGCTTGCCATGCTCAGTAGCGAATACGAAAACTTCACAATGGCAAAGGATGAAAGTGTCAAAGAAATGTATGGACGACTATCTAATCTCATATACAAATCAAAATCCCTTGGAAAACCATACACAGAGCTGGAAATTGTTCAAAAAATCCTCAGAATTCTTCCATCAAAATTTGAAGCAAAAGTGACTGCCATTCAAGAGTCAAAGGATCTGAAACAAGTTAAAGTTGAAGAACTCATTGGAAATCTCACCACTTATGAGCTAGAAATGAAATTCAAGGAAGAAGTGAAGGAGGTGATACTCGAAAGAAATCAATAGATCTCAAAGGAACAACTGAAAGTGAAGATGATGATGATGATGGTGCAGCTGAACTGGCACTGATAATAAAGAAATTCAAAAGGTGGAATCACAAGTATGGAAATCTAGCTCTAAATCAACAATTGAAGAACAAAATTGTCAAAGTTCTAGACAACTCAGAAGAACAAGAGATCATTTGTCACAAGTGCAATAAACATGGTCACATCAAGCCCAATTGTCCTCAGAATTGACTCAGCCAAGGAAAGAAATCAAAAAGGAGAAGTTTTGCAGCCACTTGGAATAAAAGTGATGATGATAATAAAAGCACTAGCAGTGAGAGTGAAAAAGCAGATCTGTGCCTTCGAGGTGATACAACTGACAGCGATGATGACGAGCCAAGCGAGGTATCAAAACTAACTCACTCACAATTACTTATATATTTTCATGAAGTAAATGGCTGTTTTGAACGACTTAGGAAGAAGTATGCTAAATTTGAATCACAAAAATATAGTTTGATAGAACTAAATAAACAGCTTGATCAATTGGTTAAAAACTATCAAAACAAGAGCCCTAAATGTGATAAGTGTCCATCATTTGAAGAAGAAATAAAAAAAATCAGAAATTAAAATTAAATCGCCTGAAAATGAAATTCTGATTTTGAAAGAAAGTGAAAATACTACGAGAGAATTTTTTTCAAAAAGTGCACTTTGTTATTGAATGAAAATGACTCTCTCAAAACACAAGTCCAATAATTGTCTACAACTTTAGGGAAATTCTCCAAAGGATAAAAATCACTAAATATGTTATTAGGGAAACAAACTGTTAATCCTATTAGACAAGGACTTGGATATACTCAATCTGAAAGTGTTAGAAGCGAAATTAATCAAGTCAATTCCAAGTGCACGAATTGTGGAAAAATTGGACACAATCACAATAATTGCTGGTATAGACCCAAACATGTGAAAACCATACCAATTTAGGTTCCAAAAAGCACGAATATAAAATCCCTTAAAGTCAAACAAATCTGGGTGCCGAAAGGAACAAATATAGATTGTCTTCGGTCTACACAAACATATTTTTCAAAATCATGGACCTATAAAAACAAATAGGTCACAAAAATCTTTCCTTGTGTAGATGTGGTGGCAGGCTAAGGAACAACAAGAGTGATACCTGGATTCTGGCTGTTCCAAGCAGACGATGGGTGACAAATCAAAGTTCCTTAGCCTAGCATAATGGTGACAGAATCACAATGGGCAACAACGAAAAATTATCGGTAAAGGTAAAATAGGTAATTGTACATTTATCTTGAACGATATATTAAATGTTGAAAATCTGCACCATAATCTGATTTAAATCAGCCAGTTATGTGATAAGGAAATGAGTGTTGATTTTGATTTTGATTTATGCAAAAATATTGACCAATCACCTTTTCATGACACTGTGAGTACCTGTAGAGTCTTTGAACTAGATCATATAAATTTGTTTGGACTAACGATATTACAAGTTTAGGTGGTAAGAATTGTTGTTTTGTATTGGTTGATGATTACTCAAGATACACGTGGATATATTTGTTTATTTTACTGATTCTAGACCTGACATTATGTTCACTGTTTGTTTATGTGCACGGTTTAAATTCAAATCCAAAATAATTTCAATTAAAAGCTGTAAATAGGATTTTAAGGTATTTGTTGCACATCTCACGGTTTGGTCTATGATATCTATATAATGATAACTTTGAGTCAAAGGGGAATTCAGATGTAGATTACACTGGTAGCCTAGTTGATAGAAAAAGTACTAGTGGAACGTGTTTTATGTTGAGACATTTATTAGTTGCATCACATTTCACAAAGAAAATATCTGCATAAATTTCATTTTGACTGTTTTTCAATTGGCAGACATTTCTTACAAAACCCCTTTCTGAAAATAGTTTTGTCAAATTCATTTCAGATTAGACATTTTAGAAATTTAATTTCATTTTATTTTTGGATTTGATCTTAAATGAATACATTAACTAATCTGACTCCCTATAGATTATCAAAAAGGAAAATTGTGACTGAAAAAGTGATGAGTGTTGATATTAATCATATATTATGACTTGAGACAGTATATTTAGTAAATTTCTTTAAAAATTTAAACAAAATTTGTAATTACTTTGATTGGTAAAAATTCCATGTCCATCTCTATTTCTATCATATTTCTAACGACCATCACTCATCAAAATCTAATATAGTATATCAAAATGTGGTATTTTAAATGGGAAATTATTCATTTTTTAAAAAATTTAATTAGCAATAAAAACAGCCAAAGTATTCACTCTCATTTAAAAGTTCTCATGGTTATGCATGGGTGAATTACTTGGAATCTTTGATTATGTGCTTTCATGCTCATTTAAAACTCCTCATGGTTATGCATGTATGGAACACATGTCAAAATTGATTATTAAATAGACGATTTGATTCTAATCCCATTTAAAAGTCCTCATGGTTATGCATGGTTAGAAGATACTTGAAATTCATTTGTTTTAAAAAAAAAAGGAATACTACTAATCTCATTTAAAAGTCCTAATGGTTATGCATGGTTAGTAAGTATTCAAATTCCTATCATACATATACCAAAAATAGATACAACTATATGGTTTTATATACTGACATCACCCCTATCACTCTAAGTGGAATATGCTCCTAACAGAGTAATTATGATTTTTGTTTGATTGTTTTATTGAAATTTAATATTTATACTCGATTGGGTATTAATGTTGTATTAATATCTATCACTTTATCTCTATTTTATAATGCTATTACTCTTTTGCTGATAATAAAAGGAGGAGAGAGAAGTTAAGATTTTGGCAAATATGTTCAAATTTTTAATTTGCATATTCCCATCTAATGTTATTGCATATTTTTTATTTATTTTTCATGCATATGTGAAGGGGGAGCTTGGTTGTAGGGGGAGCTAATAGAATTTATCAAAACCAAATACATTTAATAGAGTCAAAATCTTAATATATGTTTGTTATCATCAAAAGGGGGAGATTGTAGAATACAATAGTCTATGATTTTTGTTTGATTTTTTTTTTGTAAATGGGTAAATTTTTATTAAGGCATTACAGCCCAAAACCAAAACCAGCCCACGCTGATCGATACAAAGTACAAAGTACAAAACATTCCAACAGTAACTGAACCCTTTCCATAAACAATCTAAACATCTTCCTCCCTAACGAAGAACACGAAGTCATGGCGGCTGATAGCTCGTTCCTGGGTTTCCTTGCTCTGGAAAATTCCGATCCTCTTCTACAACACGAACTACGTCTTGTGCCTACCTGGTAAGAAGCTTCCCTTTAATCCTCTTAAGAATTAGCTGCATGTCCCCAATTGCTAATTTGTTTACTTCCATTTGTTTTCTGTGCTTGCTCTGAAAAATTCTACGATTACTCTCCTTCCATATGCTCCAAACAGTCACAGTGATGGCAATTTTGTTCAACTTGGATTCAATGTCTTTATCGCTTCCTCTCCGAGTCAGGTATTCAACTTGTTCAACTAAGTTATTAGAATGAGGAGTTATATTTAAGTACTTGTTGCACGAGATCCACACCGATTTAGCGAAATTACATTCAAAGAATAAATGTTCATGCGTTTCTAAACTCTGATTGCATAGGATACAGTCAGTTTCGTTGATCACTCCCCATTTCGATAATCTATCTCTGGTTGGTAATCTTTTCAAAATCGCTTTATAAGCAGTGAAGGCCATTTATGGATTGTTAACATGATCCCATATGATTTTGCACCATGTTGCCTTACTGTCTTTTAGCCTAATTTCTTCCCAAGTAGCCTTGGTAGAGAAATCATTACCAGTAGGCTTCCAGACCCATACGTCCATTTCTCTGCCATAGTAGATAGGCATATATTGAATGACCTCCTTTTTATCCTGATTTATTGGCAGAGAGGAACACTCCCACCCATTATTCTTTATCAATTCTTTCACTTTAGTCTTCGGACAACCAAAATCAGAGAAAGTATGTATGCCCAGTATATCGATTAGTGATTCACCTTGTATCCAAGGATCACTCCATAAATCAGTTTCCTTTCCATTAGCTATTTCACGAGTACACAGTGAAGCTAATGTGTCTCTGATCTTTAAGATTGCCTTCCAGTTTGTTGAAGCATTTTTATCAATAGGCATTTGCTAGAAATTTCCTTTGATGTACCTTCTCCTCATCCAATTTCCCCATAGTCCTTTACCATTAATAATTTTCCAGGCTTGTTTGAGAGTATGAACAGTTCTCATATCCCTAAGTCTTCTGAGACCTACACCCCCTTCATCTTTAGGCCTACATAATTTATCATATTTTATTTTGTGTAAACCACCCTTCCAAATGAAATCAGCACAAACCTTTTCAATTTTTGAATGGAAGCATCAGGAAGTTGAAATGTTTGCATCCAGAAGTTGACTTTAGAATGAATCACAGTGTGTACCAACTCTATACGACCTGCAAGAGATAGCAGTCTGGAGCTCCATCCCTGCATTCTATCCCTGATAGAGGAGATGAGAGCTGCACATTCTCTGTCTGTAATCTTATTAGAAGATAGCGGAATCCCTAAATATTTGATTGGCAAAGTTCCTTCCTTCACTTTTAGGATATCCATCACCTCTGCTCTACTTCTACAAGTTTTGTTAAAATAACACTTGGTTTTCTGTTCATTCGGTTTTAATCCAGCACACTTATCTAATTTATTGAAGATTTCTTTGATAGCTGTAGCTGCTTCTTACAATAGGCTGGAAATTAAATATTGTCTGAATTATCTTGTGATGAGTAGCAACCTCCATTTGTAAGGTAAAGTATTCCATGGCAATTGCGAACAAATAAGGGGATAGAGGATCACCCTGTCGTATGCCTCTGTTGGATCCAATGAAACCTTTTGGTATACCCTTAATCAGGATAGAGAAGGTAGGTGTAGATATACATTCATTTATTAGATTCACAAATTTTAGAGGAAATCCCATAGCTATGAGCATGTGGATAATAAATTGTCTACTAATTCTATCATATGCTTTGTGAAGATCAACCTTTAGACAGAATTTGTCAGTGCCTGGTTTATTGAAATTCCATACCAATTCATGAGCCATGAGCGAATTTTCAGAGATGCTCCTACTCTTTTTGAAAGCGCTTTGACACTCGAAAATGAGATCAGGTAAAATCAACTTCATCCTATTGCATAGAATCTTGCTTAGAATTTTGTATATCACGTTACAACAGCCAATAGGCCGGTAATCTTCAATTCTTGAAGGATTATCTACTTTAGGAATGAGGCAAATGAATGTGTGGTTGATTTCTTTGGGAAATTTTCCTGTTTGTAGAATCTCCTGCATTGCTGAAACAATTTGATCTTTCAGGTCACTCCACTGGAGAATGAAGAATTTGGAGCCGAATCTGTCGGGTCCTGGACTGGAATCAATATGGATGGAATTCAGAGCTTCCAAGACCTCAGCTTCAGCAATCTACCTTGTCAGCATCAATATGGACATGATTTTTGTTTGATGATAATAAACATATATATATTCGTTTAAATGTATTTGATATTGTACTATTTTATTTTTCACATAATTAAGTAAATATTTGTTGAATAAAATAAATAACTCAGAATTCATATTCAAACAAATATTTTTTTCAATTAAATATGTTATTACAAATTTGAATAGTACAAATTTCAGCTCTCACTACATTTACACAATTTAAATTACAATTCAGTTTCAATTACAAAATAATTTTTCACCTTACAATTTAAATCTCACTACATAGTCACTCAACACTCTTATTTTTATCTTCAACTCTGTTCCAGCCTGAATCCAGCATCTGAGCTATCTGCAAAATAAAGACCGACGCAGTAAAATTGAAAAAGAAAATATTTTGCAGTGCAAATTAAAGTGTGTGTTTTTGAAATGTTATTTTCCTCAGTTATTTGGGTTGTTCGTCATTTATTTCTTTTGAATTCATTTACACGAACAACTTATGACATGCACAATGTATCACTGTACATGCCACAAGGCCGTGCACACCGATATACACTTGCGTGTTAGAACTACAGGGACAGGTGAGCATAAAGTCAAACCCGAGCCAAAGCTGGATTCAACTTAGGTGCAAACAAAATACAGTCATGAAAATGACACAAGAATGAAGCAATACAAAGCATTCAAGTAGAACAATACTGGTGCATACAAATCAACATTGCAACACAAAACTGTTTGCGCCAAAATTGGTCACAAACCCCGAATGTTGTGAAAGCACCAGTGTATGAATATAAATCAACAATATTCACACACAAATCTCAAATCTAAGCAAACAGAGTATCACAATTCAGAAATAATGAACATAAACGCGAGATTTATAGTGGTTCGGCGATCTTGCCTACGTCCACTCTGAAGTTGATGATTTTATTGATGTTCTCTTGATGATTACAATTTATTCTGATGTAGTACAACTGATTATATGATTACAATCTGAATCTAAGAAAGCAGTGGTGATTCTGAGTAGATCTGGCAGAGTCTGGGCGCTCTTTAGCTCTCAAAATTGTCCTACCTCTTTTCTGAATGACCAGGGGCTCTATTTATAGGTGTAGGAGGCTAATATTTCGCCTAGATTGAAGGGAGACCAGTTCTGGCACATGAGGGGGCCCACATGCCCGCTTTCTGGAAATCCGGGCCCACTTTGGGATCGATTCGAAGCTATGTTCGAATCGATCAAGAAATTGTCCAATCGAGCTGAAATTTGACGTGAACATTCTTCAACATGTGCTCAAGCTACTGTGAAAATTTCATAGCATTTGGACTTGTAGATCTCAAGTTATGATCGATTCAATGTTGTGTTCTTCGTCCTATGGATTCGATCGAATCGGTAGGGTCGAATCCATATGTTTGGCCTATGGATTCGAACTGAGGCTCGGCCTATGGATTCGCACTGATGCTCGTTCTATGGATTCGAACTAAGGCTCGTTCTATGGATTCGAACTAAGGCTCGTTCTATGGATTCGAACTGAGGCTCGTTCTATGGATTCGAACTGAGGCTCGTTCTATGGATTCGAACTGAGGCTCGGCCTATGGATTCGAACTGAGGCTCGGCCTATGGATTCGAACTAAGGCTTGGCCTATGGATTCGAAGCAAGGTCATAGGATGGATTCGAAGTAAGGTCATAGGATGGATTCATAGGATGGATTCGAAGTAAGGTCATAGGATGGATTCGAAGCAAGGTCATAGGATGGATTCGAAGTAAGGTCATAGGATGGATTCATAGGATGGATTCGAAGTAAGGTCATAGGATGGTTTCATAGGATGGATTCGAAGTAAGGTCATTTTCTCTATCTTGAATCGATTATATCTTGAGCATACGAACTCGGATTGACTTGAAACTTGGAACGTTGGTTTGCATGGCTTCACTTGTCATGTCTTATCAATTGCAGCCCGATCTGGACTCGGACAAAAATCATTGATATCCAGGGTGAAACAGTGTATAACGAACTTTCACGACGAACTGTCTTTAGTTTTCCAGTCAACCTTTTGGTGTCACAGCCTTGCCAAAAGGCGGGATAACATTTGCCCCCCAAAACATGCCTTGTGATAGGAAGGTGTGTTTTGTAATGCCATAAGCTGGATGTTCATATCCCGTTGATGACCTGTAAAGAAATTGATAGGTTTAATCTGACCATGAATGACGATCGTTCACGACCGTATGTCATTTGAGGTAATATGGGACCGTTCGAGGTTGGATGCTATTCGCGGCAAGTAATGAAATGGGACCGTTCACGGTCGGATGTCGTTCTAGACGAATTGTGACTGTTCGAAGTCGGATGTCGTTCTAGACGGATCGTGATCGTTCGCGATCGAGTGTCATATGAGGGAAAATTCGATCGTTCGCGATCGGGTGCCGTACGAGGCAATATGTGGTCATTCACGATCGAATGTTATATTAGATGAAGTGTGACCGTTCGCGGTCGGGTGCCGTTCGAGGCTAATGGTGACCGTTCGAGGTCGGGTGCCGTTCGAGGCTAATGGTGACCGTTCGCGGTCGGGTGCCGTTCGAGGCTAATGGTGACCGTTCGAGGTCGGGTGCCGTTCGAGGCTAATGGTGACCGTTCGAGGTCGAGTGCCGTTCGAGGCTAATGGTGACCGTTCGCGGTCGGGTGCCGTTCGAGGCTAATGGTGACCGTTCGAGGTTGGGTGCCGTTCGAGGCTAATGGTGACCGTTCGCGGTCGGGTGCCGTTCGAGGCTAATGGTGACCGTTCGAGGTCGGGTGAGTGTGCCCGAGGGGGACTTAGTATTATCGATGTCAGGTTCACGTTCGGGTGAATTTCTGAATCAACGATTGTGGCGGTTCGTCGCCGTACAAGGTGTGCTTGTGGACCGTTCGCGATCCAAAGCACACGCTAGTAACTTCTTCTTCAGAATTACAAATACCAAATTAACGTTCACATGAATGCCATAACAGAAATATCCAAACAAATAAAGTCTAAGTGTTCAAATCAACATGAAACGAAAGCAAAGCAAGGATGTCGAAGTGTAAATTCCCACTATGAGACGGTCAATAATTATTCAGAGCATGCCTGTGGATCGTTCGCGATCTCATACATGTGTAAATGGTTTGACGTTGTTAGTGAGAAGTTTACGACTCGTTCATCGTTATTCAAATCAATTGATAACCAAATGGTGTCCTGGTTCAGGATCACCCCTAGCTGATGTAGACGGTGGTCGCTCTGGTTCCACCGTTGGAGCTCGCCTCCTCACATACTGAAGTAACCTACCGTTCCTGATATGCCCTTCTACCTCATCCTTCAGGTGTCTACAGTCGTTTGTGTTATGTCCATTCAGCTCGTGGAATAAGCAATATTGGTCTGACTTTCTTTCGTCGGTAGTTGGATCCCGTCGCATTGGTCTACGATAGGCAATTTGCTCTCGTGTTTCTCGGTAGATTCGTTCCAAACTCTCATTCAGCTCTGAGTAGGTGGTGAATCGTGGCTCTCTCCGCAGTCGCTTTGGCCCGTCACCACTATCCTCAGCCTTTCGTTTTCTTTTATCCTGGTCTAAATCCTATTCAAAAGGCTTTTTGTCTTTAAGTGCATAAACTTCTATTCCCTCTCCTTCTTCTCTTTCAGCATTAGCGTCTTCCAATCGCAAAAACTTTTCTGCCTTGTGATAAAATTCTCCTAGATCCATAGGCGGATCCTTAGTTAATGCATTTTTGAATTCTGTGCCGTCAGCTATTCCGGACACAGCTGCCATCATAACCATGGATGGATCTGGCCGATACACCGATGCTGCTGCCGCATTGAACCGCGTCAGGAAATTCCTCAGAGACTCCCCAGCTTTCTGCTTTAGCGTTGCCAAACTCATCACATTCTTGGGCCTTGAAATATGAACCCTGAATTGCCTCATAAATTTCTCAATCAAATCGGTCCATGTCCCAATGGAGCCGCTCTCTAGCTGTCTGAACCATAAAGCTTCTATGTCTGTCAAATACAATGGGAAGCACCGGGCCATGACTTCCTGTGATGCCCCCAGCACTTCCATGTGCCTTATATACCTCGTTAGATGGACCGCAGGGTCCATTCTCCTATCATACATTTCTACTGTTGGCAGTTTGAATTCTGGTGGGTTCCTAGCCAATCTAATCGCAGGAGAAAAGGGACTCTTGTTCACGTCTTCAAGATCTCTGTTTACTAATCCGCCTCTCATGGCTCGCCTGACCATCTCTACCAATCTATCATTGTCTCCAAGCTGTAGTCCTCGTTCACTACCTTCGATCCGCTCCCCGAGTCCATGTGAGCTTTCGGGTGTCTGCCCCCCTGGCTGAGCATTCATCCCTCTATCGCCGCCAGGTTGCTCGGATGTCCTTGTCTCTCTTCCCAGGTTCGGATCAACATGTCCTAAGTGTGTGCCCCCCAGCTCCGGCGCCGCGTTAGATGGTCCTGCTCCGTTCTGGATTCTGGTTGCTCCTTGATTTTGTGCTCCAAGTTGTCCAATCTGTTGAAGCAAATTCTGGATCATTTGCTCCTGTCTCTTCATCATTGTCTCCATCTCATCCCTGGTGATGAAAACGGAAGCTTGGTTTGCTCCCGAGGAAGCCTCTTGACTCCCTTCGTGCTGACTTCGCTCTGGCCTCTGCCTTCTACTTGTTTGTCTTGTCATGATTCTTCGGATCTAAATCTCTTAGCCTTCTGATTCAACTTTCAAATGATAGAACTCCTGAGTTCAGTTCTCAGTGAAAGCACCAAAGTGTTTGCGCCAAAATTGGTCACAAACCCCGAATGTTGTGAAAGCACCAGTGTATGAATATAAATCAACAATATTCACACACAAATCTCAAATCTAAGCAAACAGAGTATCACAATTCATAAATAATGAACATAAACGCAAGATTTATAGTGGTTCGGCGACCTTGCCTACGTCCACTCTGAAGTTGATGATTTTATTGATGTTCTCTTGATGATTACAATTTATTCTGATGTAGTACAACTGATTATATGATTACAATCTGAATCTAAGGAAGCAGTGGTGATTCTGAGTAGATCTGGCAGAGTCTGGGCGCTCTTTAGCTCTCAAAATTGTCCGACCTCTTTTCTGAATGACCATGGGCTCTATTTATAGGTGTAGGAGGCTGATATTTTGCCTAGATTGAAGGGAGACCAGTTCTGGCATGTGAGGGGGCCCACATGCCCACTTTCTGGAAATCCGGGCCCACTTTGGGATCGATTCGAAGCTATGTTCGAATCGATCAAGAAATTGTCCAATCGAGCTAAAATTTGGCGTGAACATTCTTCAACATGTGCTCAAGCTACTGTGAAAATTTTTGGACTTGAAGATCTCAAGTTATGATCGATTCAATGTTGTGTTCTTCGTCCTATGGATTCGATCGAATCGGTAGGGTCGAATCCATATGTTTGGCCTATGGATTCGAACTGAGGCTCGGCCTATGGATTCGAACTGAGGCTCGTCCTATGGATTCGAACTAAGGCTCGTTCTATGGATTCGAACTAAGGCTCGTTCTATGGATTCGAACTAAGGCTCGTTCTATGGATTCGAACTGAGGCTCGGCCTATGGATTCGAACTGAGGCTCGGCCTATGGATTCGAACTGAGGCTCGGCCTATGGATTCGAACTAAGGCTTGGCCTATGGATTCGAAGCAAGGTCATAGGATGGATTCGAAGTAAGGTCATAGGATGGATTCATAGGATGGATTCGAAGTAAGGTCATAGGATGGATTCGAAGCAAGGTCATAGGATGGATTCGAAGTAAGGTCATAGGATGGATTCATAGGATGGATTCGAAGTAAGGTCATAGGATGGTTTCATAGGATGGATTCGAAGTAAGGTCATTTTCTCTATCTTGAATCGATTATATCTTGAGCATACGAACTCGGATTGACTTGAAACTTGGAACGTTGGTTTGCATGGCTTCACTTGTCATGTCTTATCAATTGCAGCCCGATCTGGACTCGGACAAAAATCATTGATATCCAGGGTGAAATAGTGTATAACGAACTTTCACGACGAACAGTCTTTAGTTTTCCAGTCAACTTTTTGGTGTCACGGCCTTGCCAAAAGGCGGGATAACAAAACTAGACAGTATGTATGCAACAACAAATACATGTACAACCACATAACAACATGAACAAGCTCAAAGAATCAAAACAACAAGTCCAGACTGCAAATGTATAAAGAGCAACAACCACGAACAATCATGTGAAACAAAGTACTCAAAACAGCCAATGGCCAGACTCACCAACAACATACCATCATAACCTAAGCACATGAAAACAGGTCTGGCCACACCAACATATGTATACATATGCATATGGTCAGATACAAGGCAATGTCAAAGTCCGAAAACAATGCAAGCTTAACTCGAAGCATGTATAAAGCAGCAGCAAGCACAGGGAACCAAGTGTAGACTTATATATGAATGACCATATCAGTTCATAAACACAAGGACTACAACAACAAAGTGAACCAGAGATGCATGCATATACATCAAAATGCAGACTCAAGTGAACCAAGTGTATCAACCCAATGTAAATCTTATGCAACCATGTATGTTCAGGCATGAACATAACAACAACAAAGTGAAGACTCCAAGAGGAACAAGTGCAGGAATACAACAATCAAGTACGAAGAAACTGCAGCTACCACCCAAACATACACATGAAGACCAGGACTTAAATGACCAGACCACATACCAATAAAGACTCGGATCAAAGCAGTACACAATACTTAGAGTGAAAACAAGGTTCAGAACTCAAACCAAGTTCATATGCAAGTATTCACTTTCAACATGTACAACATAAAGACCAAACAGATTCAAATGAAAACAACATGCCACCATACATGTTGTACATGTAAAGCAAATCAACATAAAGTGTACCAAACCAAAACTTCATATGAAACCAAACACAAGTGAATAATTTCAGACATGTACAAAGATTAAAATCCAAACCAAATCAGAACAAAGTGCAGACTTAAATGAACATATTCAATACACAGAAATGTTTGGACTCAATACAACTAGACATGTTTATGAAATTCAAGTAGCAGCGGTGATATGAAAACTTCAACTTCAAACAGAACCAAGACTACGAGAACAAGAGACATGAATCACTTCAGACTATCATATGAAAATGAAATGCAACATCAGACTCCAAATAGTGGTGCAACCAGACTTCAATGACCACATACAAAACAGCCTCACATGAAGACTCACTTGAATAAATATGCTACTCAAGCAAACAGTGCACAGTGACACACACAAGAGCAGTGGATACAATGGACCCAACAAACCAGTACATCCAGACCAATGGCAGGCTATAGTTCTAACATGACAACATGAATACATATACAAGTGCATCTAACCAGACCAGGTGGCATACAAGTGAAGACTCAACCAAAACCAGAACAAAATAATAGTAGCAGTTCAAACCAGTCGGGAAGTAGAAATGTGTTGTAGTGAAGTCAATCAGGGTAAAACATAATGAAAAAGTCCGAGTTTATCAAGTCAAGACTATTTAAAATTCAAAGTTGTGGGTCATGAACGAGAATTTATAACTCGAATAGAAGTCGAGCAAAATCAAAATCGAACAAGAAAATCACGTACCAAATCATAGCATTCAGGCTCAACACAACTTGAAGCCACCGTGAATTATCAAGGCCAGGAATCGATTGGGAAGGCAACTCAAATCATCACTGAAATCGATCAATTTCGAATCAGAGCTTCAATCGAACAAAGCCCTAAATTTCGAAGAAGAACGAAGAAGGAAACGGCCGAAGTTTTACACAGAAAGAAAAAGGAGAGACGTCTTCTTTTAATTACAATTGGGCCGGCTTTATTTTTTATATTGGGCTTGAGTATTAAAATAGGGTCTTTTAGTTTGTTTTTATTTATTTTGTAATTTTCCTTTTTTTAAATTGTGTAACTATCTAGTCGTGTGACTAGTTACGAACTACGGTGGTGTAGTTCGAGAATTCACAACTCAGTGGCGAGTTGTGGCAGGGTTTTGAGCGTAGAGTTAGGTTAGTCATTAGCAGATGTCGCAAGTTTACGTGTGTAAGCGTTTGACTACTTAATTTCTAGTAGAAACCTTGGAGGCAGCACGTAGGCAGGGTTTTGCCGAAGCTGGGTAAATTTGTGTGTGATCTCTTCTGCATTATCTTTCTATTTTATTATCTGTGATTGATTTTTATTTCCGCATTAATTTTTATTATTATTAGTATCACCCTATTCACCCCTCCCCCACTAGGGTGAAAACGATCATACACACTCGAGGACTTAGAGTTATTTGATGGGTGGTCGAATCGCACCAAATTTATGTTTATGCTCTAGTCCGCACTCTGAGAACGTAGAGTTATTTCAAGGGTAGTCGATTCGCATCCGATTTATGTTTATAATCTAGTCCGCACTCTGTGGACTTAGAGTTATTTCAGAGAGCAGTTAGATTATACTTTCCTTAATTGATTGATTTGCCCCCAAGGTCTGGAGTTTTATTTAGTGAGCAATCGGTTGTGTCATGACCGCTCTTGTTTTATTTCAATCCCATCATTCGACGAGATTTATTTGATCATTAGATGGTCAAGTCACATCCATTCCTCATTGTGTATCTCGTCCATTGGACTATGAATGAGGGTTATCAAATGAACAATTGGACCATGTTCATCTTGTTTAGTCCCATTGAGAACTAGCATAATTGATTAATTCCAAACTCTGGAAACCTATTCACACATATTGACATCAATTAGTTTCGTCATGTAATTAATACATAATGCTACAGTGGACAAAAATATAAAAGAAGTTCAAAACTTTATTTGCTAAATGGAAAATGATGACATAATCTGTCTTATTACATATCTAGAAAGTCAAATGCTGAAAGCAAATACAACTGAATGAAAAAGAAATAAACTAAGTGAAATAGCGTCGTAAATACTCGCTATTCCATGCCCTTGGGAATGTGATGCCATCAACAGTCGCTAGCTTGAAAGTTCCCTCTCCAAGCTTCTGTTCAATGACATACGATACTTCCCAGATTGGATTCATGTGCGATGGGGTAGGAAAACCCGTTTGAAGACAAGATCGTCGATTTCAAAGGTTCTAGGTTGGACTTTAATGTTGTAGCATCGGGCGACTCGGTGTCGATGCGCAGCTGCCCTCAAATCAGCTTCCTCGCGCTTCTCATCTATAAAGTCAAGAGATTCCAAGAGGAGATCTTTATTCATTTTAGGATTGTAGTAAATCACTCAATGAGAAGGAACTTCGAGGTCAGCAGGACGGCTTTGGAATCGTAAGCAACAATGAATTGAGTATGGATAGTCGTGGACTTGTTGGTTGTCTTGTAAGCCCATAGCGCTGTCGAGAGTTCATCCACCCACTTACCTTTAGCCTTTTCCAAACGCTTATTTAGAATGGACTTTATAATTTTGTTTACAGCTTTAACCTATCCATTTGCTTGAGGGTGAGCGACTGTTGCAAACGTCTTTTCAATATGATACCTCTGACAAAAGTCTTTGAATTCAGTACTATCGTATTGAGTCCCATTATCTGTTACAATAGTTCGTGGAAGACCAAAACGACAGATAATGTTTTGGACAATAAAGTTGATTACTTTCTTGGTTGTGATTATGGCTAAAGGTTTTGCTTCGGCTCATTTGGTGAAGTAATCGACTACGATGATAACGTACTTTGCACCACCTCTAGAGACCGGTAAGGAGCCGATAATATCTATCCCCACATGGAAAACGCCCATGGGCTGACCATTTGCATGATTTTCGTCGGTGGAGCTCTTGGAAGTTTTGCATATATCTGGCACTTGTCACATCGTCTTACATAGTCAGCGGCATCTCGATTGACAATTGGCCAATAATACCCGTAATGTAGTATTTTCTTTGTTAGAGTTTGCACCCAGTGTGATCGCTACATTCCCCTTTATGAACTTCTTTTAGGACATGTTTTATCTCATCATGAGCGATACACTGGAGATAGGGAATAGAAAAACCCTTTCTGTACATAATTTCTTCATGCATGATATATCGCTAAGCCTTATGAAGAACTTGTCGCTTTTTATTCCTTTGTTCAGGTAGGGCTCTATGTAGCAAATAATCTTTAATCGGAGTCATCCATGATTCCCTCTCAGGCTCCGCCTCTAGTACCCGATTGATTTCTATTAGGTATATACTCGAGGCATTTAATACTTCAACCGAAACCAAGCCCATATGTTGTGTTGGCCAATGAGTCAGCCTCTCTGTTTTGATCCCGTGGAATATGCGTAATGTCATAGTACTCAAATTTAGTCAACAACTCTTGGACTTGGGTAAGATATGGAGCAAGCCATTGTCCTTTAGCTTGATAATCTCCCCTGAATTGTATACTACTAACTGTGAATCGCAAAAGATTTCAGGAGACTTTATTCCCAGTTCTCTGGCGAGTTTAAGTACAGCAATCAAAGCCTTGTACTCAGCTTCGTTGTTTGTTGCTAGAAAATCAAGCTTTAAAGCATAATAGATCGACCGATCTTTGGGAGTTATATGCACAATTCCAACTCCAGAAAAATGATCATTGGATGCTCCATCAGTATACAATTTCCACCATATGGTAGGGATTTCGCTACTCTTCGGGGAATTATCCTACATGGTGAATTCTGCTATAAAATCTGCTAGTAGCTGATCCTGCATAGCCCTTCGAGGGAGAAAAGTGATATCAAATTAGCTAAGCTCGATATTCCACTTGAGTAATCTTCCAGACGTCTTAGGTCATTGCAGGACCTGTCGTTACGGTCGTTGCAGGACCTGTCGTAATGACCGATCGGTGTAAACATTAATCGTGTGAGCCTGGAAGTACGGGCGGAGCTTTCGTGATGCAATCAGCAAGCAGTATGCCAGTTTTTCTATTTTCGGATAGTTCCTTTCAGCTTCCGTCAATCGCTTGCTGACATGGTAAACCGGTCTCAGAATTCGATTCTCCTCAAGAAGTAATACAACACTTATAGCATGTACTGACCCAGCCAAATAGATGTATAAATCTTTATGATCCACCGGCTTTGACAAGATGAGGGTCTCTCCAAATGATTCCCCAAAGCTTGAAACGCGTCTTTACAATCCTATGTCCATTCGAAGTTTCTTTTCCTTTTCCTAATCAAGTCAAAGAAAGGAATGCATTTGTCGGTAGCTCTGGAAATGAATCGGCTTAAGGCAACAACTTTCCCATTTAGACTCTATAGTCGTTTAATAGTCTTTGGCGCTTGGATATTGCGATTAGTTTCGATTCCATGAGCGTTAATAATAAAACCCAAGAACTTCCCTGATGTTACGCCAAAAGAACACTTCAAAGGACTAATTTCATCTTGTAATGCCGGAGGATGCCGAACATTTCTTCTAATTCTTTAATGTGGTCACTTGATCGTCGTGACTTCATGAGCATATCATCCACATATACTTCCATCGTTTTTCCAATCTAATCTTTAAACATCCTGTTAACTAAGTGCTGGTAAGTCACTTCTGCATTTTTTAGTCCAAACGGTATCACCACATAGCAATATAATCCAACATCAGTAATGAAACCGGCGTGCTCTTGATTGGGAATGTGCATTGGAATTTGGTTATATTCGGAGTACGCATTTATGAATGATAGCAATTCGTGTCCCACCATTGAGTCCACTAGCTGGTAGATCCTCCGAAGGGGAAAACTGTCTTTTGGACATGCCTTGTTCAAGTCCGAGTAATCAATGCATGTTCTCCATTTCCCATTTTCCTTTTTCACAAGCACAGGATTAGAAACCCACTTAGGGTAGAGGGCGTCGCGAATAAACACATCGTCTTTGAGTCTATTCACCTCCTCTTTAAGAGCAGCAGATCTCTATGAATCCATGCCATGTCTTTTTTGTTTTACCGGGACATGCCTCAGGTCGATATTCAATGCATGGCTCGCAATAGCAAGCGAGATTCCACACATGTTAGAGTGAGACCAAGAGAACACGCCTAGATTCGCTCAGAGAAATCTAGCAAGTTCTTTCATCATCAGGGGGCCGAGCTGTGATCCGATCTTTAGGACCCATGATGGGTCGCCATGGCTAACTTTGATGTCAATCGTCAGCTCAACCGGTGCAGCCTTGGTCTCTTTGGGCTCCCCCTCATCATATGTCGGATCTATATCTCTGTAGAACTGACTGTGGCACCCAACCCAAGGCTCAGGCGCTAGTTGTCAATCTTTGGTAGCTTGGACGCGGACAGTCTTGTCCACACCCTTACCTTTCTCTTTGTGTTGAGCATCTCTCAACTCGACTACATAATAGGCACGTACAATCACCTGATCACCGTAAACAACTCCAACACCATTATCTTTTGGTAACTTCAAAGTCAAACACCATGAGAAAAGGGTTGCCCGAAATTCGGCTAGGGCCGGCCGGCCCAGAAAAAGTTTTAAGCAGAGTCAACATCCAAAACAACAAACGACAAGATTCGCACTCTCCTACAGTCACCTTCTCCCAACTCTATAGGTAATTAAACATAACCAACGGCTTCAGTTGCAACACCATTAAAACAGTGTATGCAGGCTTTAGATGGCTTTAAGTCCCTGGCTTCCATTTTCATCTGATCATAAGCTTTTTTGAAAATTATATTTACTGAACTTCGACAATCAATCAATATTCTTCCTACCAAGGCGGGGTCAATCATTGCCAAAATTGAAAGGGAGCGCGGATTAAGGATCTTAAGGCTAATTTAACACTAGAGAGGGGGTGAATAGTGTTTAATGGATTTAAGACTTATATGAAATAATTTAAAAATTATGATATAAAAAAATGCAAAACTTAATCATAGAACAATCACAGAATCAAACACAGATGCATAAAGTAAATAAAATGCAGTAAAATGAAAGAACACACCAGATTTTATACTGGTTCGGTGTTACCCTACATCCAGTCCTGTACCAAGGCAAACACTTCATACAGATTTTTATTATACCAATGTCGAGATTACAATCCTCAATTTCTAAAGGCCTTGAGGTACCCTCCTGTCTTCGAGTCCGGGGCAAACTCTCTTGATTTACGGGACACAAGATCACCCAATTGATTTTCAGGCACAACCACACCTTATAGAGAGACTCGATAAACTTTTGATTACAAATTGATTCTATAACTCTAAATAGCACTTTGATCTTCGAGAGAGGGCAGAGAATCAAACAAGAATGAGATTCTAATTTGATTCACTTGAGAATTTGGTAGAATTTCGGCACGATCTTAAAATATGAAAATTTTAGAATATGAATTTGTGGAGAAGAAGGAGTGAAGAAAATAAGAAAAAATAGTTAGTTAAAAAATTCGTTTGTGAAGGCTATTTATAGACCAGTAACGGTCATAACTATTCGTGAAGAGATTTAAACGAATAGACACTTCTTTTGAAAATTGAAACTTTTGAAATCAAGGGCCACCATGTCGACATGGGGTATCCTATGATGTCGACATCCCTTAGCTAAAAACAATGTAAAATTTGTTTTTAAAATGGTATTGAAAGGAAAACAAGATGAAATGATTCTGGAGTAAAATGAACTAACTTTCCTATGTTTTAAAATAAAGAAGAGTAGAAAAATATATTTTTAGAATGTATATATAAATTTTATTTTAAATCTCAAGTATATATATATTATAAAAGAATATTTAAAAATCAGAAGATAGTTTTAAAAACAAACAAAGTTTAAAACAAGATTTTATTTTAAAAAAAACAAAGAATATTTTAAGGCTAAAACATCTTTTTGAAAATCATTTTAAAAGATAATTTTTAAGGCTAAAACGTTTTGAAAAGCAGTTTTGAAAATCATTTTGAAAAACCATTTTGAAGTAGTTTTGCAAGCTTCTTCCTGCAGAATATCTCATCACATCAGGACTCGAGAACTTGTACAAAACTAGGATGTTCATGGGTTTGTAAGCCACTTGTCGTAGGTTTGTAAGCTACTTGTCGTGGGTTTGTAAGCCACTAAGAAGATAGAAATGGGTTCCATCCCAAATGAAATTTGGAATGAAGATTTTCGTGCTATTATGAAGTTTTAACAAAAACTAGACACTTATCTTGAAATATTAATCTTGATACTCTAGAGTCTTCAACCTTGATATCTCCATTCTAAATCTTGAGTCTTGAGTCTTTATATTGATCAGTCTTCAGTAATCAATACCTGCATATATATATATATATATATATATATATATATCCTGCATAGTTCCTACATATACATATCTATCTAGACAATAGTGTTCGTATATATTTTATAATAAGATAAGTTAAAAAGGTTGTTGTCATCAAAACCAACATCTCAGTTTCTAACAATCTCCCCCTTTTTGATGATGACAACCTGTATTTATAAAATATACTTACCATACCATAACTCCTATCATAACTCCCCCTTACTCCAAGCCAACTACTATTTTATAACTTCTCCCCTCTTGTCATCAACAAAAACTTCTTACTAATAAATTCCCTGAACTTGATATTAGATAATCAAACATAATACAATAGAGTAATCCATATATCAGTGTAATAAGTGCCAAGTGTGATCATAAGTATGAAATGTGAAATGTGATCATGAGTGTGATCATAAGTGTAATCCAGAAGTAAATCAATCATCATCCAATCATATTTACAGTAATTATTCAATCCAATCATATATACAAACCACACCAAATGTTTTAAATAAGTTAAGTCAATCAGTTTAAAACACACCAATCAAATCAAATAAATAACATGCAGAATGACTAGACATTCCTTGGTACTTCCACCCATCCATTTTCTCTAAAGATAAGGTCTGCTTTGATGGCATCCCATTCTTCTTTATCTTTGTCGAGAGTGACTGGTGGATTTCCTTCGAGATCGTCCTTGTTAAGGGCTGAGATCATCCAATGAAGGGCGTCGAAATGTCTCTCTTGCTCCTTAATCATCTGCATTTGACTCAATTCTAAGTGGCGCTGATTACGAAGTATGAATGTAAGGATATTCTTGAATGAAGTGAGAGTTTCCTCAAGATTATCACTTAGATTCTTAATCGGAGAAGCCATAATTCAAGAAATAGGAAGAAATATGAAAGGCAGTGATTAGAAATGAAGTTTGATAATTTATTCTGTAAGAAACAGGTATAAATAGAGGTAGAAAGTCGTTTATAATGAATAGATACAAGTTAGTTACATGAAATTAAAATTTGAAAGTGTAACTAATTTCTGCCCGTTGCATGTCGACATGGGGGGATGGGGGATGTCGACATGCCTCTACCTAAAGTGACAATTTTCTTTGTTTTGAATATTATGAACAAATCTATGCAACTAAAATTTGTATAATATAAAAAACAAGCAATTACAGAGACAAGTGAAGTTGAATAACAGGAAATAAAAGATTTCATTAATGATTCTAGTCAACATTACATAAAATAATATAATATTAACTAAAATAAAGAAAAGTACATGGATAGAACTTGAAGCAAACAAGATAATATGAACTAAAACTAATTAGATGAAGATGAAGAAGATGATAGTCCAAGCTTTCTACTAACTTTCCCGATGAACTTGTTGATTTTAGTGGAAACCTTATTCATTTTCTTACTCATTGATCTTTTGAGGTTCTTTTGATTTTCCACTATAATTCTTTGATTATTGAGAATGGTCTTATTGGATGGATTAGCGGGATTAGTAGGATATTCAATACTCTCTAAGGAAGTTTCTTGATCTTCCTCTTCCTCCTCTTCAATTTCCATTCCTTCCTCTTCCTCTTCTTCTTCTTCCTTCATTTCTTCCATCTCTTCGTGAGCAAGCCTTTCTTCCTTTTCCGTAAGTGTTTCATATAGTTGAAACACTAATGGAATTTGCATAAGGGAAATGTTTCCATGGTTGAACACTTTTCTAGTTATAAATTCTTCCCTTTTGAAATCAACTCCAAAGTAATTAAAAATCCAAGTGAGATAAACTCCATGATATAATGTGTTTTCACTCATAGTAAAATTCTTGGGCCTTAGCTCATCTAAAATAACTTGAGGCCAATTGATATCATAATTTCCAAAAATTGCAAAAAGAGCTTTGCAAACTTTCAAAGTTGGGTTATTGTAGTTTTCCGACCTTGGTATAAGAGTGTGTTGAATAAGAAGGTTAACAATTCTTTCTTTTGGACGAAAATAACGGTTTTTGAATTCAAAATTGTCACCCCCTTCAAAAATGTGATGAAATATCTCTTGATCATTTTCATTTATTCGAAATTCCGAGAGATTCATTCCGGTATACTCTCATCCCAAAATATTTCCTAAAATTTCACAATCCAAAACTATTTGTGTTTCTTTAACACTACTCCAAATTTGTCCATCTTGCCCATCATAAAAACCACGATTTAAATTCGCATAAAACATCTTAACAAGATTTGGATAACATACAAAATCATTTTGTTTGTTATCTACTACACTAAGAATAGAACATTGTTGAAAAAGATTTTCAATTTCATAAGAAGGAAAATCTTCAAAAATAGCAAATTTCCCCATATGAATTTTACCAAAGTTTACATAGTTAATGTAAGCTTTGATAGCTTCCGGGTCATTAAAAAGAAAGTTTTTGATAGCTTTTGGAAGTCTAATGGTGTTAGGAGTGCTTGAAGAGGCCATTGAAGAAGTTTGAGAGGAGTTGAAGATAATGAAGATAAATTTGAAATTTGAAATAAAAGTGAAAAGTGATGATAAGGAGAGTGAATTAAATAGAGATTCTATAGACATGTTCTCTGGTCAAGATGCATCTTTTCAGAGCATTGAAGTTGGTGAAAAGGTGGAGGGAAATTCAAAAGTTTGAATTCAAATTTTGAAATCAAATTTCTGAGGGGCATGTCGACATGGGGTATCCAGGTATGTCGACATGTGCCTATTGAATCAAAGGACAAGTGTTTATTTCTAATTTCTAATAAATGTATATATTATATCCTATATTCTACTTATATAATTCCTGTGATAACATTAAATATAATAATACTTAAATATTAATAATTTAATATTTAAAATATTATTAAAATAATATTATTTTTGAATTTAAAATTCAAATTTCAAGGGATAAATTTGAATTTAAAATTTAAGGAATTTAAAAATAATCAAGCAAACAAACAAGCATTCATTCAAACAAGAAAAATTATAAATAATGTAAATGCGTACCTATTTTTAGATCCATACTCCCATCGTCGTCTGATTCATGAATAGCAGTGAAACACAGATTTGAATTATCCGTCTTCTTTTCATTGTCACTGGTTGATGAGTCTGAGTCATCAAGAGTTGTAGTGTATGCTTTTTTTCTTTTTCTTGATGAATCATTGTTTGGAGAGAACAAGTGTTTATCTGGATACGGACAATCTTTCCTATGATGCCCGACTTTATTACAATCGTAGCATCTATCATTGTTGACGTTCTCCGTATTATTTTTGGAATTTCTTTGATAATTTCTTTTGTAATTATTCATTTTTCTATATTTTAGGAATTTTCGGAAGTTTCTTGTCATGAAAGCAATCTCCTCATCACTGTATGGTTCTGAATCTTCAGTTGTTGCATTGAATGCTAATGACTTCTTTTCTGTAACCTTGTTTTCTCTTCTTCCTTGTAGTTGAACTTCATAAGACATCAAATTCCCAATCAATTCTTCTACTTTCATTAGACTGATATCATTTGCTTCTTCAATTGCAAGTGTCTTTTGATCCCATTCTGGAGTGAGTGAATTTAGAATTTTTCTGACTTGGTCTTCCTCCGAAAAGCTTTTTCCCAATGCAATTAGTGAATGAACAATATCTTGAAATCGACAATACATGTCGGAAATGGACCCATTTGCATGCATTTTAAACAACTGAAACTGATTAGTTAATATGGAAATTTTAGTCTGTTTAACTTTGCTTGTTCCTCATGAGTAACTTGCAAAGTTTTCTAGATTTCAAATGCAGACTTACAAACAGGCACTTTATTAAAATCATTCCTATCTAGTGAACAAAATAATATATTCATGGCCTTTGAGTTATTCTATGCAACACTCTTTTGCTCAGTAGTCCACTGGGCAAAATCGGTAGTTGGTTCAACATACTCAGTTTGTGTGATATTCTAAGTGTCTAATCCTACTGATTGTAAATAAATTTTCATTCTAAAAGCCCAATATGCATAATTACTGCCATTGAAATATGGTGGTCTGACAGTAGACTGACTTTCTACTAATGAACTAGTGTTAGTGTTAACAGAACTAGTGCCAGAGTTGACATTACCAGTGTTGGTAGCCATTAAAACAATTTTCAAGTTTCAGATTATGAAAACTATGAAAACCAATGCTCTGATACCAATTGAAAGGGAGTGCGGATTAAGGATCTTAAGGCTAATTTAACACTAGAGGAGGGGGGTGAATAGTGTTTAATGGATTCTAAGACTTATATGAACTAATTTAAAAATTATGATATAAACAAATGCATAACTTAATCATAGAACAATCACAAAATCAAACACAGATGCATAAAGTAAATAAAAAGCACTAAAAGGAAAGAACACACCGGATTTTATACTGGTTCAGAGTTACCCTACATCCAGTCCTGTACCAAGGCAAACACCTCATACAAATTTTTATCATACCAATGTCGAGATTACAATCCTCAATTTCTAAAGGCCTTGAGGTACCTTCCTGTCTTCGAGTCCGGGGCAACTCTCTTGATTTACGGGACACAAGATCACCCAATTTATTTCCAGGCACAACCACACCTTATAGAGAGACTCGACAAACTTTTGATTACAAATTGATCATATAACTATGAATAGCACTTTAATCTTTGAGAGAGGGTAGAGAATCAAACAAGAATGAGATTCTAATTTGATTCACTTGAGAATTTTTGCATGATCTTAAAATACGAAAATTTTAGAATATGAATTTGTGGAGAAGGAGTGAAGAAAATAAGAAAAAATAGTTAGTTAAAAAATTCGTTTGTGAAGGCTATTTATAGAGCAGTAACGGTCATAACCATTCATGAAGAGATTTAAACAAATAGACACTTCTTTTGAAAATTGAAACTTTGGAAATTAACGGCCACCATGTCGACATGGGGTATCCCATGATGTCGACATCCCTTAGTTAAAAACAATGTAAAATTTGTTTTGAAAATGGTATTGAAAGAAAAACAAGATGAAATGATTCTGGAGTAAAATAAACTAATTTTCCTATGTTTTAAAATAAAAAAGAGTAGAAAAATATATTTTTAGAATGTATATATAAATTTGATTTTAAATCTCAAGTATATATATTATAAAAGAATATTTAAAAATCAGAAGATAGTTTTAAAAACAAACGAAGTTTAAAACAAGAGTTTATTTAAAAACAAAAACAAAGAATATTTTAAGGTTAAAACATCTTTTTGAAAATAATTTGAAAAGATAATTTTTAAGGCTAAAACATTTTGAAAAGCAGTTTTGAAAATTATTTTGAAAAACCATTTTGAAGTAGTTTTGCAAGCTTCTTCCTGCAGAATATCTCATCACATCAGGACTCGAGAACTTGTACAAAACTAGGATGTTTGTGGGTTTGTAAGCCACTTGTCGTAGGTTTGTAAGCTACTTGTTGTGGGTTTGTAAGCCACTAAGAAGATAGAAATGGGTTCCATCCCAAATGAAATTTGGAATGAAGATTTCCATGCTATTATGAAGTTTTAACAAAAACTAAACACTTATCTTGAAATCTTGATCTTGATACTCTAGAGTCTTCAATCTTGATATCTCCATTCTGAATCTTGAGTCTTGAGTCTTTATACTAGTCAGTCTTCAATAATCAATACCTGCATATATATATATATATATATATATATATCCTGCATAGTTCCTGCATATACATATCTATCTAGACAATAGTGTTAGTATATATTTTATAATAAGATAAGTTAAAAAGGTTGTTGTCATCAAAAGCAACATCTCAGTTTCTAACAAAAATGACCATTGGGTCGATTGTCGGAGCCTCCACCTTGTCCGCATCTCTATTTCTAAACACGATATCATATGTTATTGTACGTTGCTATTTTGCCAGAGCTCCATCTTCTGTATTTGAATAATATTCAAAATCCACATGCTTAATCGCGCTAGCATAACGCTCCATCTCATGCCAACTCTTACCTGCTGGGTGTGGTCCTTCGACTATCGTATTTATTACCAGTCTTCCACCAATTCGTGTAGTCTCCTCAGTCATGCGCGACACTTGTCCTCAGTTGGGGTCGGATGTCCCCTATCCGCTATCCTGTGGGGTTTTTACAATTGTTGCAACTTCCTTTCTCGAATCAGCTTTTCGATAATGTCCTGGAGATGCCTGCATTCATTCGTGCCATGTCCATAGCATTCGTGGAACCAACAATATTTTCTAGTTTATTTCTGCTTTTCAGTTGATTCTTTTAGAGGCGGCTTCCTGTATTGCATGGTATTGTCGGTAGACAAATAGATATTCTCTAAGGATGTATTCAACGGTGTGTAAGTATCATACATCGGAATCCTAGGCTTCCCTATTCCAGAATCCCTCTTTCATTCTCAGCCCCTATCTCATCTTTTCTTTTGCTGATTCAACTTGTTTTGGACATTCACTTGAACTTTTCCAAAGCTATCGTCAGACCGCTTTACTGTGATATTACTTTGTACTCTCTCTCTGCTCGGTCCCACAACATTCTTTTTCCTAGAGGACCTGGCTTCCTCCTTTCTCAAATATTGAGCCGCCTTTGCATAAAAGTGTTCCAACATTGCGGGAGGCTTGCCAACGAACCAATCGCCGAAATCAGATTCGGGATCTATCCCTCTCGTCACACCCATCAATATCGTACGGTCATTCAGATTACTGATTTCTGTAATAGCTATATGAAATCTCTTTAAATAATCTTTCAACGATTCTCTTGGAGCCTAAATCACGCTGGACAGGGACATCAAATCCTTGGGATGAGTTGTGTGCATCCGGAACTACTTCACAAACTTTGTTGCTAAATCATCGAATCGAGAAATTGATCGTGGGGGTAATCTTGTGAACCATATCATTGCTATTCTAGAGAGACTTATGGGAAAATATTAACAATTGGTTGCATCATCCGCTCGTGCAGAATCCATCAGCTATTCATATCTCATGATATGCTACATGGGGTCGGTTTTTCGCTTATAGTCGGGCATTGATGGCATGTTGAACCTTCTTGGATACTCCACGTGTAGAACATTATCGATGAACGGGGTATGGCTTCTCGAGATTCCCCGGTCATCGTTAGTCAATGCTTGGCTCTCTCTCACTAACTGTCTAACCATTACCGATAAGTCTGGCGTTTGGATGGTTGGTGCCAAGCGGTGGTTGTGTTCCACCTCACGTGAATGGTCCGGTCGATGTCTGTGAGCCGTTCCATGCCTTCTTAGTTCACCATCTTCCCGATGTGTATCTTGTAAATTCACTTCATCGTCATTCCAGGGAAGGACTAGGTCAACATTTAATTGAACTCTAGCATCCAAACCAGCTGAAGTTGCTCCAACTTGATTTCCTTAATGCATGGATGGATTCCCTCTTTTGGTGTAGGAATTAGTACCGATCTGTATAGAGGGATCAGCACCAATCGATCCTGGCAGACCACGATTGTCTGCCGGTTGACGCCTCTAATTAAGTTTCTGCACGACATTCGTCTTTTCTGCAATGCTCATGCCTATGATACTTGTCTGATAAGCTAGAACCCTTCGATGCCGAATAAGGAGTGGGGTCCCTCCTAGCTTTCCCTCGCTGCTGCTGATTGAGTTGGTTCACCAAGTTGATATTAGTCTGAATCTTTTGATTTAATTGTCGATGGTTATCTATCAGCTCTCTCGTTAAATTATAAAATTCCACTCTTGTAATAGAATCAGTGGGATTCTGGACTTCAACTGGTTCGGCATTCACATCCATTGGTTGATTTCTTAGGTCTCCTTACTAGATGTTAGTGTTCTCATTTCCTTCCACTTTCTGAGAAGTAGATCTAGTATTCCTCACCATTATTGATAGATTTTCTTAGATTTCTACAAATCTAAGTAGCATGAGTAACTTCTTGAAGATAATAGCAGATCTCCTTTGGGGGATTTATCCAATCTAGTAGCAACAAGGGGATCCTAATAAACTGAGAATCAAGGTTCTCATTAAAAGCACCAAAATGTTTGCAACTAAATTGGTCACAAACACCCAATAATAGTTTTTGTAGAGGAGTAAGTGAAGAAAAAAAAATAAACTGAGTAGATGAATTAGTAAGCAAGAAGGAATAAACTATAACCAGAGACACATAAATTTACAATGGTTCGGTGTGGTATGCCTATGTCCACTTTGAAGATTATCCTTTATTAGTCACTTATAAATCTGATTACAATAGTAGAAAATAGCAACTACTTGATTACAATGGAGTCTAGAGTAACAAGCAGCGTAAAGATCCTCAGAATGACCTATCAGGCCAGTATTTATAGATGAAGACGTCCAAACATCTCTCTGAAATCTTGGCTGAAGGACCTTCTAAACCACATGGGCCTACTAGAGGGACCGCTAGGCCTAATTCCCAAAGAGGAGGGATTGGTACTGATCCCTTCTTTGATCGAATTTCGGGGAGCGATCCCTATGGTGGCTCCCTTATGTGAAAATATGTTTAGCCTCCAATTTTCATGTCATTTGGATCAGTAGAGCTCAAGTTATTGCTTGATCCTTGCTTCGACATGGCTTGCATGTTGCTTTCTGCTGATCCCTTCCATCGGATGTATGCCGATCCCTTCAACTTTGTCCTTTTAATGTGCGGTCCCTAGGGTAGGTTACCGAGGGTCCTTATATCTTGCTCCTCAAATTTCATATGCATTGGACTTGTAGATCTCGAGATATTTATTATTTTCCACAAGAACACTCCTGTACTTTAAAACACGTCGATCCCTCTTATTGGAGCCAAACTATGTTGATCCCTCCTATGCATTGAACCATATTCCATACTTCAAACATTCTACATTGCACATCTATCAATTCCATTCAATCCCGACTTCATATTACCATCCGTACTTGATTTCTGGGCCCCACAATCATCACTCTGGAATCATCGGCCTTGATGGTAGTCGAATCTAACTCGTGCAATCAGTTCAATATAGCCGTGCTAGAATGCCGAATAACATTAATGCAATAAAAATAAATAATTTTTTATGTGTTGTGCATTCGATCTGGAAAGGTTTAAGTATATATACATATTTTTTAAATACATAATTAATATACTATATATATATACACACACATATACATATTTGGATATTATAAATATACTTATATAAATATATAAATATAATAATAATAATTTTGTTACTGTAATTCATACATACATATATGTATATGTATAATATGATTTAAAAAAAATTATAATATGTATATACATACATACATACATATATATACATATATATATATATATATATATTTAATATTTAATGCAATTGTATATAGATATAAATCATTGATACTTTTACATATAAGTTATATACATATATATATATTTACATAGTTTTTAATATTTATATAAATAACAAGTTTACATACATATATATATTTGGACCATTTAATACATATAGGATGAGCTAACATGTCTGTTGCGATATAAATACCAACATTTATATACGAGCATGTTATACCTTGCGTGGATCATTATGTTAGACATGCACACAAATACTTTTATGTATACGATACATACATGTACTTTTATATTTAATTGAATATAAATTGAATAAAATTGTATACTATTTATAAATTTAAATAAAATTTAGAAATGTTCTAAATAAATTAGACTTCATAGACCTAATGTAGATACAATAGGGTAAATTTTTTGAAATTCACTGTTAACTTCCGCTGCGGGCTGGTCAAGTTCCGATAATATGTAGCTTGGAAGCACAATCAAATTTCATTTCTTCTTTTACTTTTTCTTCATATTTTCTGTTTTGCTCATACTTTTTAGATTTTGTTTTCTGCTTCTGTGATAGCTTTCAACAAAATCATCATCATCCTGTTGTATAAAAGGTGGCATTTAGTTCATTAGCCAAAACATTATGGTATTAGATCAGATCAAAATTTTTTATTAATAATATCGTTTGCTATCAACTGAGAATGCATTAACTGTAAAAGTTTTGATGGTAAGTACTTGTTAAAACAATGTTGTGTATTAATTGTATCAAAATTGGTAAAAAAATGATATTGAGTAATAACTGTTTAAATATTTATATTAATTATAAATGATAATGAGCACACTAGTATAAATTCCGATAGTATTATGTTTTATGTAGAAATTATTTTGACTATTATTTATAACAAAATTGATACCAAATATTGCAAAAATGATACTTACTGTCGGTTTAATTAGAGTTAATGCTTTATAATTTTAAAATTGATATTAACTATGTTGTACACTAATAATGATATTAAGATGTTTTAAAAATGATATGTACTTTGTGAAAATTATAAATATTGCTTATAAGGTTTGATAATTGCATTAAATGGTTTTATATATGATACCTTTAACTATGTTTTTTTAAGATTATGCATTATGATTTTTCAATTTTCACTTTAATGGTAATGAATACATACCATATATAATGGTGTAAAAAAATTGATACTAACTAGTTTCAAACTTGATATCATATACTATACTTTTCCTGTTTTGGTACTAAATTATATTAAAAGATATGTTGCATAATGCTACAAAAAATGATACTAACTTTAAAAAAAAAATGATACCATGTTGTATACTTTTCCAGTTTTGCATAATGATATATAAAAATGATACTAACTTGTTGAAAATTTGATATCATATGTTACACATTTCCAGTTTGCTAATACCTGATACTAAAAACATATCATATAAAATGCTATAAAATATGATATTAAGTATTTGTAAATTTTATACCACGCTTTACACTTTTTCAAATTTCTTGAAAATAATACTAAAAAGATTGTATGAATTATGAACTGGTAGTTAATATATTATAATTTTATCAAATTTATCTCTTCTTCATCAAATTCTTCAATTTCATTTTTTTTCCTTTTCTTTTTCTACTTTTTTCTATTTAAAGTTTTTGATACTATTAGCATATAACTTTAATAATTTGATACCATTAGTATATCATTTTAATAATTTTATAATTTCATTACATGTTGTACTGTCTCCTCTTTTTCTATCTGAGTTTTCTTTTGAATTGCTCTTTTCATTTTTTTCTTTATTCATTTTTTTAATTTTTTGCTGTTTTTCATTTTTTTTTCTCAGTTGTTGTTTTTCCTTCACGCCTTCTTCATCTTTTTGTCAAAAAATTTCAATGTTGTTACTCTACAACCGTATTAATTTTTTTATAGTATCACTTACCTTTTGCACTATGTTCTCTTTCATTTTTACTTGATTTTCATATTCTATTGGTTTTTCATTTCTTCTCTTCGTTCGTTTTTCTAACTTTTGTTGTGATTCTTCTTCAATTTGTGGTTTTGATAATTTTACTTTAGTCTTCGTCGTTTGCGATTTTGGAATGTTTTGACCTAGGTTTTCGATGTCTAGAATTAGATGCTGATGATGGATTTATGTTGTCATTCAGCAGGTGTTGAAGTATGCAGTTCTGTTGGTGATACTGATTTGCTTCTAGTTTGATGAGCCATTATTACGTTGATTTTCAATATCAGTAGTGAATTGGATAAGGAGTTTGAAATTGAAGGGAAGAGTGAAGAAGTAGAGAAATAGGAAAGTTCGCTTTTAGGGGGAACAATTTACTTCGAGAGTGGATTATGGATCTATCCTTGTAGCAAATTTTTTTTGACTTGTGTCCTTATAGCTAATTTGTTAGGATAATTTCTTTAAAATACTTTTCCCTTCCAGAAATTTATAATATTTTCAAAATTTTTTACAATCTTATAAAAAAGTTAGTTTTCTGGATAATTTGACTTGTTTCTAAAGTATGTTAATTTTTTGTTAAGGACCAGTAGTTCAAGTGGTTAATGATATGACATTTTAGATGTCATGGATTTGAACCACCGAGACATCAAAATAAATGATTTTAAATAAAATTACATTTTTATTGTAGTAAAATTGTAACGATATGTGAAAATTTGAAATTTCATATCAACCTTTTTTTCTTTGTTTAGAAAACATATTCAAATGATACGACTTTTGTAAGATTTTTTGTAAAAAAAAGAGAGATTTAGATTATTGGTACAGTCGGTTTGCCTGTGGTAAGAAGTGGTTAGAGGCCCAAAAGTTAGACAATATATCCCTATTTCTCTTTGATAATTTACGTTCCACTTTTCTTTTCTTCTTTTTGTGAATATTAACTTTGGGTCCCTATTTATTATTTTAAATATAAATGGGTCCATTTCTATAATTTTTGTAAGTTAGGTCTCTATCCTTTTAACCTCACACCCGACAAATACCATCGTCCGCCAATTCATTTAATTATAATCATTAAACTGTGATAACTTCTTCTAGATTAATCGGATTTAGCAGTCGTTTCACCGTTAAATCACAAATATAATAAATTTTCCAATGATATCTATTATTGACGAGTGTTATGGATCGCACTTCGCGCGTGACAATAAAACATGCTTCGCGGGTAAATTGGTTTTTGTACAAATTATATGTGTCTAATATATTCAAAAGAAATGATTTTCATAATTAGGTATGTTTTTACATTGAAATCATGTGTAGTTATTTTGAATTTTTATTTCTAAGTTGGAACATTTAATTTTTTCTTAGGTTGGATTTTTGTTTCTGTTATCAATTAATAAAGAGCAAAAATGTATAGAAAGTTTAATTTTTAGATCCTATTTTAAGTGATATTAAGCTTGGTAATATATGTAAGAGGGCATTTTGAATTTTTGAAAAAAATATTTGTTAGATTCTATTTTTAAGTGATATTAACATTTGGTAATATATATAGGGATACCTGTATCAACATTTATGGGGCTTACAAATTCAATATTTGTTAGCTGAGTTTTTATGTTTAATTTTTAAAAGATGTTTGTAAACCTGTATCAATATAGTCTTTCCCCTTCAAGTTATTTATATGATAAATATATTATTTCAATATATGAAATTGTATTTATAGATAAACTTAGAGGAATCGCTTTTATTGTTGAACCTGATGAGATAGATGAGGCAAAAGCTTAAAATTAAAAATGCATTGTGTGTGTAAATAACATAGCTTATTTTTTTGTATTCTTACATAACTTTCCACCTAACTTTTCAAATTTTGTATTACTTTTGAAAACAAAAATTAAGAGCTGAAATTGTACAATTATAATTTGGAGATCAACCTACAATTTAGGTTGCTGAGGTTTCATTTTTAATATTATTTTTCCTTACCTTTTTTAATTTAATTTTGTTAAGAGGATAAAATACCTGATTTAACTACCAAATCTCCAACAAATGGAAGAATTGATACCTTCGATCAACAATAAATTTGACTGGAAAACTAAATAAATTGGAGAAACATAAATTAAGAGCTGAAATTGTACAATTATAATTTGGAGATTGGTCTATAAATTAGGGCGCTGAGGCTTCATTTTAATATTATTTTCGTTACCATTTTTAATTTTAATTTTGTTTAGCTTTTTTATGAGCTTGTATAAATCATCGAAATCAAAAAGGTGATCGCTTTGTAATATAAGGAAGAGGATAAGATACCTAATTTAACTACTAAATCTTCATCAAATGGATGAATTGATATCTTCAATCAACATTAAAATTTGACTAGGAAATTGAATAAATTGCAGAAACAAAAATTAAGAGCTGAAATTGTACAATTATAATTTGGAGATTGGTCTATAATTTAGGGTGCTGAGGTTTCATTTTTAATATTATTTTTCGTTACCTTTTCTAATTTTAATTTTGTTTTGTTTTTTATGAGCTTGTATAAATCATCAAAATAAAAAAAGGTGAACGCTTTGTAATATAAGGATGATGACAAGATATCTGATTTAACTACTAAATCTCCAGCAAATAAATGAATTGATATCTTCAATCAACAGTAAAATTTGACCGGGAAACTGAATAAATTGCGAAAACAGAAATTAAAAGCTGAAATTGTATAATTATAGTTTGGAGATTAGTCTATAATTTAGGATGCCGAGGTTTCATTTTTAATATTATTTTTCGTTACCTTTTTTAATTTTAATTTTGTTTAGTTTTTTATTAGCTTGTAATATAAAGGGAAATTTTGGAACTTCGCGGTTAGACCAAAAGATTGCGCTTCTAAACCAACTATTAATAAAGATATATAAAAATAAAATTTTAGAATCATAATTTTACATAGCAGTGTTGACTGCATTTATGTAATGTAGTTATTTGTATCACTACTTTATATAACTGCATTTATGTGATTACATTTATTTTGGACGATGATAATATTTTGTATAGTTGTTTTTACTACATTAAGATATGCGGTTATTATCTTTTGACCTTATTGAAAGTTTTTTTCTTGAATATGCGGTAATAATTACATTTGAATATTTTAATTGCATTTTTATGTAATGCAGTAATAATTTTGGCTGCGTTTGATAATTTTATTCAACATAATGCACTTTATAATTTAACTGCATTAAAAAAATACACTTAAATTTAAATATTTTAAGAAATGCAAGTATAATCTAATGGCATTTTTTGAATTAATTTAACTTCATTTATGTGATGCAATTACGATTTTGGCTGCATTTGATAATTTTATTCAACCTTAATGCATTTTATAATATAACTGCATTAAGAAAATGTAGTTATATTTAAATGCTTTAAGAAAATGCAATTATATTTTAATACCATTTTTGAATTGATTTTGCATTTATGTGATGCGGCAATAAATTTGACTGCATTTCGTAATTTTTAATACAGCTATAATTTAACTACATTTAAAAAAGGCGGTTAAGTTTAAATGCTTTAAGAAAATACAATTATATTTTAACAACATTATTTGAATTAATTTAACTGTATTTATGTGATGCAGTAATAATTATGGATGTATTTGATAATCGATATCAATGCACTTTATAATTTTATTGCATTAAGAAAATACAGTTAAATTCGATTTTAATGCAGAATTTAATTGCATTAAGTAAATGTTATAGCTGCATATAAAATGTGAAATTTACTTTTAACTGCTTTATTTGAACCTAGTGATTTGAATGATTTAATTGTAGTTGCATTTGAATGCGGTAGTAAATATGTTATTTATATGAAAAAGTTGTAACTTTTCAAAAAATTACCAACCACTAAATATTTACATATGTATAACACATATCATTTACAACATCATAAAATTTATGATTTAATGATGAAAATGGTTTGTTAATATGATATTCCTACAAAAACTTAACGCAATTAAATATTAAATCAAAATATGATGCAAAATATTAATATGGATATGAGAATAGCAGCTAGATGCAAAAGAAAGTACTGGCTAGGACCTAATTTAGATAAAATTAGGAGGGAGGGTATGCTGTGTATAAAAGTTAATTGAATTCAATGTCCACATCCGCCTTCTTTTCTCAGCCAATTCCTGCTTCCTCTCTCATCCTCGTTATTTAAATTGCATGTATGTCTCCTCGTACTTTTTCCATGGTACCCACAATTTCTGTTTTCATTGCTCCTTTATTCGATTCTAATTCCAAATTAAAATGATGTTAGAAGTAGAAATCATATATCAGGATCCTAATCAAATTTACAACCTAAAGAATTAATGGCTTGCTCAAATTCAACTCCGACCTAGCCTGTAAACGGTTAGATACAGATTTAGATAATATCATACTCGTATCCGTATCCGATTTCATTTTTGGTTAACAGATATCTGTATCCGTGGATGTGGACGGATATTAGATAATTATCGAATATTATTTGATCAGTCCATAACCAATAAATCTAAATAAATAAATACAAAATTTTGATTTATTATATATCCATTTTAGTACTAACAAAATACGCTTAGAAAAATAATACTAAGTAGTAAATATTGATTTTTAAATACATATTAATTTTTCTACTTAGAAAAAATAGTAAAGACAATCTATTTATGTACTAAAATATACAAAAAAATAATTATAATTTTGATAAAAAAAGAATAGATAATTACTGGATAAAAATATGACCATTTATGTACAAAGATATGACCATTTCCGCATTCTACGGATAATTTCCGCATCATGATACAAATACGGACCAATTCGTATTTTTTGGGTACAGCCCTACTCCGACCACCGTCAATACTCCAATCACCGCCGCTACTCCTCCAAACACCATCAGTACTTTGACCATAATCGCTTCTACTCTAGATTTTGTACTCAACACCACTGCTTCTCTATCAAAGTTGAGATTTTTGGTGTGTCATTCTGAACTAGGGTTTGCTTATTTGTGTTTTGTGGTTTAGCACGAGTATATATGGGATTTAAATGTAGTTTAGTAGTCCTTTGAGTGCATATTACAGATGTTCTAGAATTGTTAAGATGCAATCAAGGATAAAAATTGCATAGTTAAATTACTTTAGTTTATTAGGAATTTGATGCCAAAAGTTTCTATCACTCAAGTCAGTAATAAATGTAGTTTATCCTTTTTAAGGATCACGATGTTGGACAATACTTCATCATATCTATTTCGATTGTGGGTATTGGCAGGGCCGGTTCAAAGCTTTAGGTTGCCCCATACGAGAAAATATTATGTTGCCTTTTTAAATAAAATAATCAAAGTTGAGAATCAATCTATATGGGTTATCAATTTCGGAATAAACATGTCCATTATGAATATTAATAATATGGTCTGAGAGCATATGAATTTTTGATAATTACATGCATATCAGCGTTTCCAAGAGTTGGTACTCATGATAAATGATATAATGACTTGTTGCAAATTTGGGTTTACAGAAACATTCACAACTTACAATTAAACAAATTTAGTTAAACAAATTCAGAATATAATGTATTCGAACATTCATAATAAACTACCTAAAAACTCCACAAGTTAGATTCCTAAGGCTTATAGTTTGAATGTGCCAATCTTGAATGTTGAACCTATGAATTTGCAATTATGAAAACTTTCGATATGCTAACTACTCAATGTTTACCAAATATAATATAAATGTATACAATTTTAGATCTTCTTAATATATATATTTTCTTCGCGGGACTACAGAAAAGGTGAGGTAAGAAAATTTTGAAAAAAATTAAGCAAGTTTTAAAGCATAAATATGATCTCACATAATGTTTTGAAAATAATTTTGAAATTGATATAGGTAATTGACACTTGAAAATACAGTCGAAAGCAAAACCTATTTCAATTCCAGGGAAAGTAATGAAAAGGCAAAAAATTGTCCATGGAAATTGAAGTCCCTCACATTGAATACTCATGTGCACTACCAACCGAGCTAACACTTCTTTGAAAAACTTTAGACATCAATACATATTTATATAAAATTTATCATTCATCACTAAAGAATTGTTACAACACTTTTGATATTGAGAAATATTTTGTATTGCTAATTTGTTAACATCCAGATTACATTTCAAGATACAATGCGGCAGATATATATATACAAAAAATATATAAGTGGGCTGGAAGGCCCAGCTAAAGGCTTGCAATCCGATTGCCAGCTGAGAGCAAATATGAGCCGTTGATGTGGTCCAACGGTCACGATCTTGTTGAGCTAATTGATTCGGATTAATATATGTGTTAGATGCTTTATTACGCTCCCTCAAATGAAACTAGGGTTTCATTCCTCTTTCTCTTCCATGGCGGCTGGGATAACTCTGAGTTCATCCCTGAAGCGAGCAAAGTTTTTGGATGAAATAGCCTTAGTCAAAACATCTGCGCGTTGATAGAGAGAGGGAACATGTTGAATCTGTAGCTTTCCACTTCATGTCTGTTCTCGAACGAAGTGTAGATCAACCTCTAAGTGCTTCGTTCTCGAGTGTTGAATGGGGTTCATGGATAAAGATATGGCGCTCAAATTATCTACCCAAATTATCGGCTTCTGATAGAGCTCAAACCCTAATTCTTTGAGTAAGGTGCTAATCCATATAACCTTAGCCGTGGTGCTTGCAATGGCGTGGTATTCTGCTTCCGTGCTCGATCTCGAAATGGTTGCCTGCTTTTTGGTGCACCATGAAATAGGATTTTTACCAAGAAACACAAGGTACCCAGTGATGGATCTTCTGTCATCCAAGTCGTTACCCCAATCTGAAGCACTGTAAGCTTGTAAACTTAAATTTCTGCAAGGTATTAATCTTAACCCATAGTCGATTGTCCCCTTTATATACCGTAGAATACGTTTAGCTGCATACCAATGTTCACTTGTTGGGTCTTGCATGTATTGACACACCTTGTTAACGCTAAAACTGATGTCGGGTCTAGTGATAGTAGCGTACTGAAGAGCCCCAACAATACTCCTGTATTGTTTGACATTTTCAATGTGTTCGCCTTTGTTCTTTCTTAATTGAAGATTGCTGGTCATAGGAGTGGGAAGTGCTTTAGCCTTATTCATGTTGGCCCTAACCAGTATGTCTGACATGTATTGTTTTTGTGATAAAATGATGCTTGAATCTGCTTGCCTTTGAATTTGTATGCCCAAAAAGTAGTTTGCATCACCCATGTCTTTTATGGAAAATTGTCTGTCCAAGTATTTTATAACAAGCTCAATCTCCTGTTGATCATCACTTGTGATAAGAATATCATCAACATAAACTAAAATGTAGATGCTATTTTCCTTTTTTCTTCTAGTATAGAAGGAGTTGTCAGATTTAGTAGCAGTAAATCCTAACTTGACCAGTATGCTCTTCAGTTTTTCATACCAAGCCCTTGATGCCTGCTTTAAACCATAAATGGCCTTGTGTAACTTGCATACTTTACTGTTGTTGGCTTCAGTGTTGTAACCTTTAGGCTGTTGCATATATACTTCTTCCACCAAGTCCCCATTTAAGAATGCATTGTGCACATCTAATTGTCTTATCTTCCATTGTTTATGCATAGCAATGGTTAATATAATTCTGATGGTAGCTGGTTTGATGACTGGAGAGAAGGTCTCTTTGAAGTCAAACCCGAATTGTTGGGTGTATCCCTTTGCCACAAGTCTGGCTTTATACTTGATGACACTACCATTAGCATCTCTTTTGATTTTGTATGTCCACTTGCTTCCCACAAAATCTTATGCTTTGGTGGGTCAACTAAAGTCCATGTTTGATTTTTAATTAGAGCACTATATTCTTCATCCATAGCTCTTCTCCATTTTATATCTCTAACTGCTGAGTCATATGATGTTGGCTCTATCTCATCAAGTTGAGTGCTGTATATTTTGGGTTTAAAAATCACACTCTTTGATCTGGTAATCATGGGATGTTGAATAGTAGTTGACTGTGGCTCATGATGTTCTTCAGTATGAACATCATTGGTCTCATTTGTCATGTCTTCATTGTTATGACTTTGTTGAGCACCCACTTCCTGTTGTTCATAGTTTTGATATTCCTGTGTATCCATTTGCTGTTGCTCGTCATGCTATGGATTGCCTGTAGTAGTCTGTTTGGAATGATCATTAAGTCCACTTGTTGCTGTACCTTTTGAGTTTGAACTTCTGTGCTAAACCAATCTGATAGATCAGATATATGACTTGTGATAGCTTGGTTTGCATCAGTTTCTTGATTATGTTTCTCCTTTCCTACAAAAGGAAAAACATCTTCATTAAAAACAACATGCCTAGAAATATAAATTATGCCTTGATCATCTAGACATATGCATCCCTTTTGATTATGTGCATATCCTAAAAAGGTACATTGGCTAGATCTTAGGCTCAACTTGTGTTTGTTATAGGGCCTAAGGTAAGGAAAACACAAGCAACCAAAGGTTCTTAAAAATTTATAATTTGGTTTAATGCCAAATAACTTTTCAAAAGGACAAACATGGTTTAACACTCTTGTTGGCATTCTATTAATAAGATAAACTGCTGTGGCAAATGCCTCTCTCCAATATTTCATTGGTAGGCCTGCTTGTGACATGAGTGTTAATCCAGTTTCTACCACGTGCTTGTGTTTTCTCTCGACCAACCCATTTTGTTCTGATGTGTGGGGGCATGTTATTCTATGTATGATTCCTTTTATATCAAAGAAATCCTTTAAGGGTTTGAATTCCTCCCCACCATCAGTTTATATGACTTTCACACTGCTATTGAGTTATTTTTTAACGCAAGTAATGAAATGTTTTATAGCACTACATGTGTCTGATTTTGCCTTTAAGAAGTATATCCATGTATATATTGTATGTGCATCAACAAGGGATAGATAATACCTGTCTCCTTTGGTTGAATTATGTGGTGATGGTCCCCACAAGTCTGCTGCAATCAACTCCAGTGGCTTTTCATAGATTGTTTCAGAATTTTGAAAAGGTAATTTGTGACTTTTACCAATTTGACAGTGTGTGCATATAGATAAATTGTTCAAGGATGAAAAAGAAATTTTATTATCATTCAACACTTGCTTAACTACATCATAACTAGGATGCCCTAGTTTGCAATGCCACAAAAAATATCATCATGTTTGTTATGATTCAAACTAGCACTATTGCACCATACAGCACTATTACAAATGTTTTTGTTTCTCATATTGCAGAACTTGTATAGGCCTTGTTCCAGTTTACCCTGTAACAATATATTTTTTCTTAGCAAATCTCTAACAAGACAAAATTTGGGGTGAAACTCAAAATATACATTATTTTCCCTAGCAAATTGAGAGACACTAATTAAATTCTTTTTGATACTTGGCACTCTTAGTAAATTATTAAGGTAGAGCAGCCTTGTACCTTTTATAGTGTCTGTCCCTATGTGAGATATATTTGTAGTTTCACCATTACCCATTAAAACAGAATTTTTACCTGTGTAACTCTTGTTCCCCAAATTGAGATTTTGCAAATTGTTGGTGATATGATTTGTGGCTCCTGGGTCTGGGAACCACTCAGCTGTATTGATGTCATCAGTCTTGTCATCATCATCCCCTGAGTTATCTGAATTATTCCTTGCTTGATTACTGGTCTGTGCTATATTTGTTGTTGGTTGCCTGCTAGACTGACCTTGTTGAGTTGTATTGTAATCTTCCTTGAATCTAAAGTAACATTTGTTTGCCATATGACCAAATTTTTCACAAATTTGGCACTTGACTCTATTGTTGTTTGAAAATCTTCCCCTACCTCTGCCTGTTTGAGTGCTGCCTCCCCTTGAGTTTTGACTGTTCTGGCTGTTTCTCTGACCTTTGTTCTTTGTGGTAGAAACATAATTTGCAGAATAATCTTCTTGCATGAGTTTTCTTTGTTCAACTCTCCCTTCATGAGCAAGGAGGGCTGAGTGGACACAATTAAGGTCGGGTAGGATTTGTTGTGTGGCAATGAAAGTTACTAAAGATTCGTAATCTTGATCCAGACCATTGGTGATGATGAGAATCTGTTCACTGTTAAAAATTTCATGACCAACTGCCTTTAATTTGTCATAAAGATTCTTAATCTTGGCAAGGTATTCCCTCATGCTCATATCATTCTTTCTTGCATTTTGCAATTCTCTTCTATAGTGCATGATTCTTGCAGCTGATTGTGAGTTAAAAATTCTCTCAATTGATGACCATATTTCATATGATGTGTAGCATCCAACAAGTTGTGATAAAAGACTTTGACTAATTGATGAAAGTAGCCATGATGCAAGCAAATTATTTTGTTTTTGATATAAAGAGTAATCTGGGTTGCTAATAGTATTACCTTTGTCGTCTGTTGTGTTGATGGGTGGAATCACCTTGGTTCCCTTGACATAATCTTGCAGATCATACCCTCTTAATGCTATTTCAACTTGATATTTCCATGTGATGCAATTATCCTCATCTAATGGTGTACTTATTGCTTGATTTTTAGGTCTGATCAGGATGCAGCCGGGTTTTTGATCATCCTTGAGTTTGTTGCCAATGTTAACTGATGTGACTTCATCTTCTTCGTGGACCATGGTGAATCAAGAACCCTGATTTGCCTGATTTCTTGATCAAGAAGCGGATCTTTGGTGATGCAGGTTAACTAGATCACAAATTTGGTGGAGAAAGGATACAAAAATAATGTGTATTACTGTCTTATTGCAAAGCAGTAATGCATATAACAAATAGAGATCCATGTAGTATCTCGGCTGAGAAAAATGATGCAACCAGAGGGAGAGATGAAGATCTTGAATCTGATCTCCTTCTTGGATGGCACAGAGGGTGTCAAATGGAACTGATAAGATCAGAACTCTGCACAGATATCGAGAATGTAAGCCTCCCCTATGATGACACCTTTCTGAGGGGTGCCAAATATAATCCAAACTCTTCTCAAAAGAGAAATGCTTGAAAAAATGAGTGAGGTGATATACCCGTTAGACAGTATGCTCTGATACCATAAAGAATTGTTACAACACTTCTGATATTGAGAAATATTTTGTATTGCTAATTTGTTAACATCCAGATTACATTTCAAGATACAATGCAACAACTATATTTATACAAAAAATATATAAGTGGGCTGGAAGGTCCAGCTAAAGGCTTGCAATCTGATTGCCAGCTGAGAGCAAATATGAGCCGTTGATGTGGTCCAACGGTCACGATCTTGTTGAGCTAATTGATTCGGATTAATATATGTGTTAGATGCTTTATTAATCACTAACCTATTTTTTTTTTCGATCGTTGCCCCCGTCGAGAGGGGTTGCCCTAGGCGGCCGCCTGCTTGGCCTAGCTAGCCCCTGAGCCGGCCCTGGGTATTGGTTTGCTATAGTCATCGCTTGATTGTTTTTCCACTTAACTTAATAGTTTTGAGCATAATTAATAAGATCTTTTGATTCTGATAAACTTTTTTAGAAATGCCTGTTATCAATATGACAAATGCTGGACATTAAATGAAAGAATTACCGCACTTTACACCAACACAGTTAATATTTTCTAATTTATTTGGTGGTAATGTTTTTGAATTTGATAAATTATTGAATTGCTTTGGTACCATGGACTTTGTAGGATATCCCCGAACTTGTAGGAAATTCAACGGATTCTCATCTCATCTTTTATTCGAGAATCCTTTTTATCATACTGAATTACTGGGTGTTCTATTGATGTCTCCATTTTATTGAAATTATGATTCTATGTTCAAACATCGCATACATTTTTTTAACCTAAAAGATGAGCACCTTCACAATGGTTCATCGCACTGCACCTCTTCCTTTCAAAAGTTTTGGTGAATGGAATGCTGCACAAGGTCAACTTAGCGGAGTAGTTCATTGTATCTTGGTTGGTATGTTATATTCCACAATCCTAAGTTTTATCATGAAGGGATTTTGACTGCTTGGTCAGATAAAGGATCGTTTGTACATTGATGGGGAAGGACCTTAGGTTGTGCAGGAGCTTCTTGCGAATTATCTTATGGAACTTTATGCAGTATTTTACCTATCATCGAATGATGTTATATTATACTGCAGAAGTTAAATAAATATGTTTATTTTTGATGAATGCAGATATTAGTGGAAGTGGGAAATGGAGCAGGATAGAGAGTACTTGGAAATGTATAAACGAGAAAGCAACAATAGCTGTTGGAATAGGAAGGAAAGGGTGATGAGAAACAGGGAAAAGAGGCAAATCAGGCACTATTATAAGAGGATTAGATATGAGATTCGGAAGCTCGGTGCTTAGAGACGACCAAGGATTAAGGTGCGCTATGTGATTTCCTTGAATTTTGAGTTACAAACTAATGAAGAAGGTTATATGTTTGCCCAATGCTAACATTTTATATGATGCGATAGACTTTCATCTTTTTTCCTTGATATTATGTATCACATTTTTAATATTCAATATTCAAATATACTAAGCACTTCAGCAATTTCTGATAATGAATCAAAGTATTTTTGACATATTAGACACATGGGAAAACTATATATAGTCTAGATATAACCAAAATGTATATCTATATATTATTATAACAAATTTAATAATGATTTCAAGCAGCATATTATATACTGTATTTACATGAGTGATAGTGCACGTGAATTATGTTTAGATGGACATACACATTTGATTCTGTTTTTAATTTATTTGAGTTACATTCTCTTTCAAATGCACAATCACTTTTGTTTGTTTGTATGTAGGGATGCGATTTCCTTTCAAAAGATAGGAAGCCAAAGATGTCATATCCCAACAATTGGAAAGTAGAGAATGGTCTGTACAGTGTAAGGATTTACAATCAGAGGACTATTTGGTGCAAGTAGTGACGCAACTAAAACTACAAATGACATAGCAGAGAAATGGAATGTGACAAAAAAGGTGAATCTCTAATTCAGCTACAAGTTAATGTCTCTGAAAATGTATGATGTAAGGTAAACTAGGTGAGGCAAATCAACCTTGTTGTTCCTTTTTGAGGCACTTTGGCTCTTGCTCTTTCTCTTTCACTATGTAGAGAGGTTTCTTTTGTCCTATGATCTCATTTATCTCCACATATGTACAAGGGTAAAAATGAGCCATGTTTAGCACTATAGATTGATGTTATGATACAATGTGTTTAGCACATCTGTATAAAAGCAACAAAAAATGAAACCTTTTGGACTACGTGAATGAAAATGCATTCGGATGGGCTATTTTCCAGTTTAGCTGAGATATTAAGCATGCTGGTTTTCAGCTTCTTGCTGCCAAGGTATTAGAATTTTACTTATATTTGTTAAGTTGCTTGATATTTGCATTGCAATCAGCGCCAAGCTCTCACAGTTGGAGCAAGGCCAAATTATACAACTATGCATTGAATAATCTTAACTCATCTAAGCATGCTAGTGTGGACCCGACCTACGCATTCGACATTATAAATTGTGGAAAATTATAATCTTTTGATGTCATTATGGTAACTTCAATGGGAATTCTGATAAAAACCTTAAATTTTTTTTAAATCTCATTGTATATTATTTTATTGACCGAGAATGTTGCATGAAATGAACATTGAATGTTAATGCTTTGAGATTTAAAATATGACATTATTTTTCTTTATAGTCTAAAGTCGCAAAAAAAATCCCATGTTTTTGTACTCCTCATTCCAGAAAAGGGATACTGTAACGACCCGTAAATTTCAACTGTTTTAATAACGTAATTGTTATTACGACTACACCCAAGACCACTCGAATACAATCGCAACACGCAACGCGGAAAAGCCAAATCGTGCTAGATAGTGCAAAACAACCAAACACTCGAAGAATTCAATAAAACCAAATCCGAACACGATCACAACACCAATACAAGCAATATATGAATGCAATAACAATAAGTAAATCACACACGATTTTATAGTGGTTCCACTAACGTTGTGTTAGTGTACATCCACTTGAGAGAGCTTTTATTATATCACCAATAGAAAGAGTACAAGAGATTGTTTACAATGATCTATTCAATAAGAATCAATGTTTGTGGAGATTAGAATTGAAGAAATAGAGTTTTGCCTAAAACCCTAATTAATGGAGGACTAAACCCTAGGTTAGAATGCTTCCTTTGATTTGTCTCTCACTTCTATCAGACCTGAAGAGAGTTTATATACTAATAGAGAAAACCTAGGCGAAAGACCACTTTGCCCTTCACAAATCACAAAACAGCTCAGAAAATCCGGCCCAGGAAAAAACAGATTTATACCGCCTCAGACGTCTGACCTCTGGCCTCAGACGTCTGAGCCAGGTTCAATCTGGCTGACCCAGACAGGCCCAGACGTCTGGCCAGAGGGGTCAGACGTCTGCAGGAACTCTCGGGAACCAGCCTGAACCTCGTCAGACGTCTGGCCCTCTCAGCCAGACATCTGACCCCTAACAGAAAAACAGCCCAGCTTCTTTCCCTCCTATCTTCTTCCTCCGGACTCCGATTTGCGAACCGTTTTCTCCGATATGAAGCTACTTCCATCCTCTTCAATTCTCCTATATATTGTGTCGCCAAATTTCAACACTCCACCTCGACACTATATCCATCTCCAACACCAATGGTACCATACCATCAACAACCGATAGCTCCAACTACCAACACTTCTACCTTCAACCAAACGTGAATGTTTCCCCAACGGGTTCCGGCAAAGCCACCCCCCATTGCATTCCATCAACGAGTTCAGGCACAAAGCCCCCACCCGCCAACGAAATGTTGAAAACATTCAAACACCGTCTCACCAAAGACAAGAGCACTAGGAGTGTACACTAGCACTACACCAAGAAGATAGAATGACAATCTCATACCAATACTCTTCCACATCTACAACCAAGCTACTCTCTCACCCGTGCCACCTAGTGGCACCTAGCACTTCTCCAAGCGAATCAAGTTCGAGCAATGCTCGAACTTCCCAAACGGCAATGTTTTCGTGAACATATCCGCCGCATTATCCTTTGTGTGCACTTTCCGAAGACTTACTTGCTTATCCTCATCCATGGCTACCAAGAATGACTCCCTCACTTCAATGTGCTTAGTACGTGAGCTAAACGCCAAATTCTCCGCCAAGTGAATAGCACTTTGGCTATCACATTGAACATCAATGCTATCGTGTTCAATACCCAAGTCACACAACAAACGCTTCAAATAGAGTGCCTCCTTAGCCGCCTCCACCGCGGCTATCAACTCCGCTTCCGTAGTGGATAAAGCTACTACGGTTTGCAATCTCGATCTCCAACTTATGGCCGTACCACCTAGTGTGAAGACATAACCGAAAGTTGACTTTCTCCTATCTCTATCACCGGCGTAGTCCGAATCACAATAACCAACTAAGTTGCAACTCCTTTTCCCACTACCGCCAAAAACAAGACCATGAGATGACGTACCTCTAAGGTATCTCAATATAAGCTTCACGGCTTCCCAATGCGATTTTCCCGGGTTAGACATAAAACGACTAACCACCCCGACGGCATTTGCAATATCGGGTCTTGTACACACCATAGCATACATCAAACTACCAACCGCACTTGCATATGGCACCTTTGCCATATAAGCCTTGTCTTTCTCCAAGATAGGTGAATCCTTACTCGAAAGCTTCACATGCAAAGGTAATGGTGTAATTGACACCTTTGCATTCTCCATGCTAAACCGGCAAAGCACCTTCTTTATGTACTCCTTTTGAGTCAATTTCAACTCAAAACGCTTTCGGTCCCTTTCAATCTCCATGCCCAAAATCCTCTTTGCTTCTCCAAGGTCTTTCATTTCGAATTCCGACTTTAATTGCAATTTCAACTTGTTGATTTCATTCTTGTCCTTCGAAGCAATGAGCATGTCGTCCACATACAAGAGCAAGTACACCCAACAATCATTTCCCAACTTCTTGAAATAAACACAAGCATCTTTGATGCTCCTATCAAAGCCACTTTCAAGTATAAAATGATCAAATCTCTTGTACCATTGCCTAGGTGATTGCTTCAACCCATATAGCGATTTCTTCAATTTGCACACCATATTTGACTTACCATTTACAATAAACCCTTGCGGTTGCTCCATGTAAATGTCTTCATCCAAGTCACCATGCAAGAAGGCGGTCTTCACATCAAGTTGCTCCAACTCCAAGTTGTGAATAGCAACTATGGCAAGTAATATCCGGATAGAAGTATGACGCACAACCGGTGCGAATATCTCATCATACTCCTTTCCTTTCCTTTGTGCAAACCCCTTAGCCACTAACCTAGCTTTGTATCTTCCATCGTCCTTCACCTTGTAAATCCATTTGCACCCAATAGCACGGTTTCCTTTAGGAAGTGGAACCAAACTCCAAGTTTGATTCTTCATCAATGATTGCATCTCTTCCTCCATGGCACAAATCCACTTCGAGCTATCACTCGAATTCATGACGTCATCAAGGTCCATAGGCTCATCTTGGACTACATTGAGAGCATAGTCCAACCTATCACAAAAGCTAAGATAGTTCCAATCACCATATCTTTCGGGTGGTCTTATAGCACGACGACCAACCCGAGTAGCAATATTATCACCCAAACTCCTTTCGGCTCCACCTTGAACCGAATCTTCTCTAGGTTCGTGTACATCACCAACACTACTAGAGGCACCTTGTGGACTATGTGATGTATCATCAACCGCTTTCTCCTCACAAGCATCTTCAACTAATCTACTCTCTCTACTACTTGGACAAAATGTGGTAATAACTTCCTTCCCCTTCGATTCATCACGAACCAAGACCGGAATATCCGATGAGCTTTCATTCTTCTTGAACATAGCCGACTCATCAAAAGTAACATGACGAGAGTTTATTACCTTCTTCGTTTCCGGATTCCAAATCCGATAGCCTTTCACTCCATCCGTATAGCCAAGCAAAATCCCCTTGAAAGCTCTAGGTTCAAGCTTATCATTTCCCGGATCATGCACATAAACCGGACTTCCAAAGACACGAAGATAGCTCAAGTCAATACTCTTTCCCTTCCACACTTCCTCCGGAATTTTGTTGTCAATAGCCGAGCACGGAATTCGATTAATAATATGCACCGCGGTTGACAAAGCTTCGGCCCAAAATCCCTTAGACAAACCCGATGTCAATCTCAAGCATCGAGCTTTCTCTAGTAGAGTACGATTCATCCTCTCCGCAACACCATTTGATTGCGGATCTCCCGGTGTAGTAAAATGTCTTCGAATGCCATGATGCTTGCAATACTCCAAGAATTCTCCGGAAACATATTCTCCGCCATTGTCGGACCTAAGAACCTTCAAAGACTTACCACTCTCATTTTCAACAAGAGCCTTCCATACTTTGAACTTAGCAAATGCCTCCGACTTAGCCTTCATTACATACACCCAAACTTTACGAGAAAAATCATCAATAAAAGAAATATAATACCTTGCTCCACCTAAAGAAGCAACCGGTGCCGGTCCCCAAACATCCGTATGCACATACTCAAGAACGCTTCTTGAATCATGTTTTCCTTCACCGAATGAAACCTTTGTTTGCTTTCCCATGACACACTCTTCGCAAAACTCTAGCTTGTTGAAACTCTCACCACCAATCATCTCCCTTTTCCGAAGAATATCCAAACTCCTCTCCGAGACATGTCCTAACCTCAAATGCCACAATCTAGTTGCATCTAAGTCGCGAGAACTATCAACCCCAACGCTAGCATCACCTTCTATGGTCACACCTTGAAGCAAATATATACCATGAGCCCTAGCACCTTTCATAACCACAAGCGCCCCCTTCGAAACCCTCAAGCCATCTCTTTCAATAGTGATCTTGCACCCCAAAGAGTCTAATTGCCCCAAAGAGATAAGAGACTTCCTAAGTCCCGGAACATAGCGCACATTAGTGAGAGTACGAACTACTCCATCAAACATCCTAATTTGCACGGAACCAATGCCCTTCGACTTACAAATAGCACCATTTCCCATAACAATCGAATTTCCCTCTCTAGCTTCGAAAGAAGAAAAACAATTCCTATTCGGCGTCATATGATAAGACGCCCCCGAATCGAGAACCCATTCGCTACCCGAAACATTTGATGCTACCGCCGTCAACACATCTACGTCTTCCTCACCAACACCTCTCTCCACCGCGACCGATGAAGATGCTACTTCCTTCTTGGCCTTCTCCTTGTCCGGACACTCATTCTTCCAATGACCGGGCTTCTTACAAATATAGCACTTGCCTTTCTTTTCCTTCGACTTTCCTCTCCAACCGGGATTCCTAGATTTGGAACGCCCCCGATTCTCCTTCTTCGCATATCTCTCCTTCTCCACAAACAAACCTTGACCATTTCCGGCACTACTACCACCAACACTCAACTCCTTCATTTGATCTCTCAACTCCTCACTAAGAAGACCCGTCTTGACATCATCTAACGTCAATGTATCCCGGCTATAGATCAAACTATTTGAGAAACCCGTATAACGGTCCGGCAACGAACATAACAATATCATCGCCTTTTGCTCTTCCTCAATCTTCAAATCTACCGCCTTCATCTTCATTAGCAAATCATCAAACACATTCAAGTGTGCCTTAAGCGAACTCCCCTCTTTCATCTTATACGTGAAAAACGTTCGCAACAAGATCAAACGATTAGTTAGAGACTTCTTCATATACAACTCCTCTAACTTGTCCCAAATGCCCTTAGCGGTCGTCTCACCACTAATTTCGGAGATCACATTCTCTCCCATTGCAAGTTGAAGTGTAGTGAATGCCCACTCTTCCATTTCCTCTCTCTCGACATCCGAGATGTCCGCCGGCAACAAATGAGTATCAAACACCACTCGATGTACCCGATTCCTCCTTAGAACCGCTTTCATCTTCCATTGCCATTTTTCAAAATCATTATCGCCATTCCACTTGTCGATTACCAATTGAGATCCCGACGCCACATACGACCCACGTACATACGGCGCTATACTACTTGGACCAACCATTGAATTTTCAGAGGTATCCATTTCCGGCATTTCAACAACCACCTAGCAACACCAAAGCTCTGATACCAAATGTTATTACGACTACACCCAAGACCACTCGAATACAATCGCAACACGCAACGCGGAAAAGCCAAATCGTGCTAGATAGTGCAAAACAACCAAACACTCGAAGAATTCAATAAAACCAAATCCGAACACGATCACAACACCAATACAAGCAATATATGAATGCAATAACAATAAGTAAATCACACACGATTTTATAGTGGTTCCACTAACGTTGTGTTAGTGTACATCCACTTGAGAGAGCTTTTATTATATCACCAATAGAAAGAGTACAAGAGATTGTTTACAATGATCTATTCAATAAGAATCAATGTTTGTGGAGATTAGAATTGAAGAAATAGAGTTTTGCCTAAAACCCTAATTAATGGAGGACTAAACCCTAGGTTAGAATGCTTCCTTTGATTTGTCTCTCACTTCTATCAGACCTGAAGAGAGTTTATATACTAATAGAGAAAACCTAGGCGAAAGACCACTTTGCCCTTCACAAATCACAAAACAGCTCAGAAAATCCGGCCCAGGAAAAAACAGATTTATACCGCCTCAGACGTCTGACCTCTGGCCTCAGACGTCTGAGCCAGGTTCAATCTGGCTGACCCAGACAGGCCCAGACGTCTGGCCAGAGGGGTCAGACGTCTGCAGGAACTCTCGGGAACCAGCCTGAACCTCGTCAGACGTCTGGCCCTCTCAGCCAGACATCTGACCCCTAACAGAAAAACAGCCCAGCTTCTTTCCCTCCTATCTTCTTCCTCCGGACTCCGATTTGCGAACCGTTTTCTCCGATATGAAGCTACTTCCATCCTCTTCAATTCTCCTATATATTGTGTCGCCAAATTTCAACAGTAATTAGTTGAAATTTTGTGAAATTTTAAACGATAAAATTTTGAAATAAAAATTTAATAGTAGGAATACGTCTAGTTAAACATAGCAACTGGTAAATTTTCGTTCGAAAATATGAAAGTTTATTTCGTACGTAAATTCACTTCAATTTAATCAGTTAAAAAACGATGAAAATAAAACATTTTCGAAACCTAAATATTTTTACATAGAAAAATTCTAAACCATCTTCTGAGCAAGATGTCAGTTCGTCGTTTTTCCAAATTCGGACATCTTTGGCTCCGTCGATCTTATTTTTCAATGTTTTTCTTGCATTTTCCGCTATTAGAAAATTCGAACTTTTATAATTCAATCGTACCGCTAATATCTATATATCGTTTTGATCATCTAGTCGTGCTGATTCCTACAGTATATTCGTATATTCAACTATGTGTTTTGATGTCTGGTGCACTGCGGATATGTGGAACGGTTCACGCTATCGATATGCTTTAATTCTTTTCGAACTCCTAACGTTCACCTACCATCTTCTTGTGAATCCAACGGCCATCGTCAATAATACCTTTCAGCTTTTGGTTTTCCAAAGAAGTTGAGTCTGTTCGCATTTGTTTCTAATGCATCCTCTCACCTTTTCCACTACAGTTACCAAATACCAATGCTGTTCACATTCCTATACTAAAACAACCACCTTCCTCTTCATGTCTTCCTGTAGCCAACTATTTCTCTTTCCCTTGTTATTTTTCTTTTTCTTCGGCCTTCACCTCCACTCCGCCTCTCCATGGCCGAACTGCCTTGTCACTGCACGTCGCCCATTCCCTCTATCACCGTTCGCCTACCCGCCTCACACCTGTAGCCGAGCTACCATAGCACGCCGTTCACACCAGATCCACCTCCACGTCCTCAAGCACCCAGGCCACGCACCTCCCTGCCAAACGCACTCATCCCTCGGCCTTCCACCTCGCTTCCGCCCTCTACTTCCTTCCTCCTTTCCCACGTCAGCACTTCACCACCAAGCAACCGAGCAGCCACAACCTCCCAGACTTTTCTCTTATGTATGTGTATATATATAGGTAAGTTGTATATATTATATGATAGTTTATAAAGTATAACAGAAGTTTACATGCATAGTTACATATATAGTTGGTCTATGTTTTTCATTACAGATGAGTTCTAGGCAATATGTGTGTTTATACATAAGGTTCTAGATTCTAAGTATATGTATATAACAGATTTTAATACTTTAAATGTATTTATATAGGATAAAAACAGTGAAGGACATTTTACTGTTTCATGTGAAAAGATATATGAGAAGCATATTTATAAAATGTATAAGGTGTTATAGTATATAATATTCGAATATGTATATTGATTTTATATATATTATGTTGGGTATAATAATGTAATATGTTAATGTATGTAAATTGGTTTTCTCTGTATAGCAGCTCTTCAAGCTTGCGTTTTTTTTTTGTCTACATATACTACCCATTTTAACATCTACATATGTATGCGGGTAACGTGCCGGAAGTAATTACTCTAAAAAAAAAGGAATATTGGGTTCTGCAATAATGTAAGTATATGTGCATACAGAATGTTTAAGGACTATGCAATATAAGGTGAGATATATAAAGGTTATATTAGTATATTTTTATATTAGTTTTATATGCATATGTTTACAAGTATTATATTTGCAGCAAGTAATATGTTCATATTATATATATAAGTTATATTAGCTTGTTTAGCTTTATGATGTAACAGTTTCGAACTGTGAACACATGTGTTTATTTTCTACTATGTGTATATAGGTCGGTCGAGTCGTATAAGCATTTGTTCGTATAAAATGTAAGTTTACATTTGCTTTAAAGTATTGTTTTGTTAGTATGTATGTGGTAAGTGTACGTTTCTATATGTTTAAGTGCATGTGATATAAATATACTAGTTTACAATATATTATAAGTTGCTGCAGTTTTTTTCATATAAACGTAAGCTTGTTCTTTTATATATTTTATTGTATATTAAGTTGTTCTCAATGTAATGATTGAGTTTGGTTTTTCAATGTCTAAATTTATGATAGTTTATATATATATTAGTTATAATTGAAGTTTATAAAATAAGTTTATCTTACTACAAGTATGCGTGTATGACTTTATATATAAAGTTTTATATACATGTATATATGTGTTACAGCATGTTACTTTATGAATCATATTATATTTTTTTTTATGTATATGACGTTTTGAAAGAAATAAATTAATATAAGTATTTCAAATATATGATGTATATATGTTGATTTTTTTTTATGTGTTTTCATTTAAAACAATGGATTTTGAAATACATATATAATTAATTTAAAATATGTTTGAATTTAGTGTGTGTATATATATATAGTTATATATATCTTCACTTATACTATTTATCGTTATCGATGCAGTTCTGATTTGATTTCATCCATTTCTATTTTTCAGCTTCGTCCATCGAACTTGTGTCCATCGTGCTTTCCTTTGAAATTCGTGCTTGGATTCGTAACTCAGCTCGTTCACATTCGTCTCTAACCTCGGAAGGTGAGCACTCACTCACGATTAACGTTCTTTTATTTATTAAATCTGATTTCAATTGAAACGACAATTGAAATATGCTGCTGTTAGTTAATTACACTGTTATATATGCTATTGCCTGTATCAGTTCACCTGTGACATCTGACACCATTATCTGTTAATTATTTATGCGATGATAATACAGTTTGGCTGATAATTGATTGATTGTTGATGTTTATATTGGACGTTAAATTGTTAATGTTAAAATGATAAATAATATGCAATTGAACTTGATATAGGATAGTTAAATGTTAAATTTGATTAACTGACATTTGTATAATATGACCCCTTTAACTGTTAAATTTATTGACACGTAGGATTTGTTTAATTACACGTTGAACCACTGAATGTATGTTGTTAAATTGATGATGTATGAAATTGTAAATAGATAACAAGTGAAGAACCGGTAATAATCTTTAATCTACATGAAATGATAGTGTAGATTCTAGAAATAATTATATTAATTCGTACAAATAACAATGCGAATTAATACGATTATTTCGGGATTATTTAAATTGATTATTGGATTGTTATTGTTTGTTGTTATTGCGTGTTTATTTACTTTGACACCATCCCAGTTATCACACTGCAAGTTCCCTTTACTTTGTTTTGAATTTGAATTGAATTGGAATCGGGTTGAAATGATAAATACCCAAATTGAACTTTGGCCTAGGATAGAGAATTTAAATAAAACCCGATTGGTCAATAATTTGATTTAAAATAAACGAAGATTTTATTTGAATAAATAATATGGTTTTGAAATGAAGTTGAAATTTGAATTTTAATGAAAGGAAAATTGTTAATGTTTAATAATCTGAAACAAAATATTAACAACGTAATTGATGAAAGAATGTTGTTTAATTTGAGAAATGATTGAATTAAGTTTGAAATTATTAACTTTGAAATGATTTAATAATTAAGTTGAAATTATAATTAAGTTTGAAATTATTAAACTTTGAAATTATTTATTAATTAAGTTCTGAATCATTTAATAATTAAATGAGATTGAATTATTAAATAATTAGATTAAATTGAATTCTTTAATAAGTGAATTTTATTTCGTAAATAATTGAAATTGAGTTTCTTTATGAATTAAGTTTTGGAAAATTATTTAAGTAATTAAATAAGTGAAATTGAATTTCTTTAACAAGAAATAAAATGTGATTTATTGAAATAAATGTAAGACTGGAAATTTAAAGAAATTTGATTTGATGAATTTAATGTAATTCAAAAATTATAAGTTTTGATTTAATGAAGTTGAATTTGAATAATGGATTTAATGAATTGGAAATTAAACAGAAGTTGTTTTAAATGAAAATTTACTTAACGAACATTGAATGAAATTGATAAATGGATTTAAATTGATTTGAATGTTAAATTAAATTAATTTAAATGATTTCAGAATGAAACTTATATACGAACTTGAATCAATATTTGAATTGTTTAAAATTGAAATTGAAATTGAATTATAAGATTTTGAAATGGTAATTTGGAAGTTTCGAAACGTAAATTTTGAAAATTGATTTAGAAAGACAAATGAAATATTGATTTACGAATTGAAATTGAAATTGAAATTGATTTGGTTTTTGAAATATATAAACGACCAATCGGTGTAATAATTACGAAAGTTATTAAAGAGACCGGGATCGGTAATGGATATACTCTCTATTTGAATCTAAACCACTTTAATAACTATGCGCGGAGTGTTGATCCAGAATGAAGTGGTTGGAATGATGTACGTGTTGACTGAAGAAAGAGAACGATGATGGATAGCCTTGACACTTGTGTCAAATTGGAAATGACTAAAACAGGAGCTGTGCCGGGCCAATGGAGGATCAGCTACCTCAAGTGGACACACTTCTTCGAACTACTTATACTTGTTGTCGATTGGTGCACCCTTGATTTTGGGAGTGTTGTTTCACGGTGTTGCGGGCGCTGCGGCGTTGCGTTCTCACCAGTCCGGATCAGGCGAACGGTAGTATCACTACCTTGGGTATTGCCTCATGTGCCTTGTCATACTTGTATTCCATTTATACGCGACCACTACGATTTTGATTTGTACCTTTAGTATATGGATTGCCCTCTGGTGACTTCCGGTTTTGGGGAAACTACGGTCTTGTATATGCTTTTGGGAATAAAAATGTGTTATGGGTGGAATGGGCCATGACTTAACACTATTTTGATATCTTATTATTACTGATAGACATTATCTACTTATCGTACACTACTACATAGTAGATAGTTTAACGGATCCTTAAAGGATGGTTATTCCAAACATCCTTTGAGTTATTTGTATTTCAATTGCTATTTCACTTGAGTTGGATTTATTAATATAAGAATGTTAATCCTGACTCGAGTGTCTTGTGTTTTTGCTTTACGCTCGGGTCAGACTGAGTGATCCAGTATTCAAGACTCACCTTTGAAGTTGGAGCTTTGCTTGAAGATCCAGCCATCTATTCTGCTTTCAGTATTCGATGATTCCAGTGATGTATTTTGATTGTATCTGATGTATCGTGTTACTCTTCCGTTGTATCTGGTTTAACTCTGATGTATTTATATATTTATATAGTAGCTTCATGAACTACTATCTCTTTTTATTTCCGCTGCAATTATTACTCTGTGTCTGTGATCTGTGATTATTTTATTTATTGTATATGTTCAGTTTTGCCAAATTTAAATTAACAACGCGGTATTTTGAGCAATTCAACTCCGGCATGAGTGTCTACCTATACACTTATAATGGATGCGAATGGTCCAAAATAGCGGGTCGTTACAGATACAAACATTGTAAAGTAGTATATGTATATAGGGCATTACATTGTAGAATTTACTAAACATTCACTAAACAATAATACCGCAGTACACCAACCATTTACAACAACATTTGTAACTAAAATGATCTAAACATCCTAGTGATTGCCCTTTAGTTATGAACTTTATTAGCTACAATGATTTTGAATATTTGTATCTTTTATGCATTCATCAAAGATCTACGCAAAGATGTTATGAGTTTGATAAAATTATTGATGTTTATGTGTTTTTTCCAGATATTTTGTCCTCGTAACTTTTGATTGGTAATTGACAATAATGAAACAAAAAAGTGTAGAAGATATCCCACTTATGTTTTAATCTGATAGCTTACATAAACGCCTTTGAGCCTTTCCAAACATGGTGAATTACTGCATTCATATGGAATTATGAAAGTAAAGAGTTTACTTCGACGGTTTATGAAAGAAACAAATATTTTGAAGTGGTTAGAAAGCAAGATTCACATATAATATATAAAATGATATAGAATAATTTTTCTATTGAATACCAATCGATATAGTCAATAACCAATTGCTCAAGTTGCAAGTGGTAAGGCGCTATATACTGAAGTTCTTTAAAGGTTCCGGAAATGAGAGCTCTACTTGAATAAACAACCATTCTTATTCCAAAAAAACCCGAAAGATATATTGATAACACGAGTGATACTTTATTCAAGCAGAAGACTTTTTTGATGTCTCAGACGTTCGAACTCATAACCGTTAAAACTTCTGTCTAAAGCCCCACATCTCTAACCACTTAAACTAAAGGTCTTTAACAAAATCCAATAGATATATGCAATAAATAGTTTGTTGATAGTGTTCATGCATTTCGGTATTCACATTAATTTCCGCTCTTGATATGAAAACTTAATTTTAATTCATGTCAAAACACAATACAAATCTTGCTAAAACACATCCAATTATGATAAGTATACAACTTCACCAAAACTATGTAAATTACAGTATGGAGCATATAACTATCTCACTACAAGAATTACTGTTTATAGCAACGGGGGGAGCAACGGCCTCCAACGGCCATTGACCAACGGCGAGCAACGGCAAGTTGTTTCCCGGAATTTTTTAATAACAAAAAACACATGTCGTTGGAAGCCGTTGGAATATTTCCGTTGGCGGCCGTTGCTCGCCGTTGGAAATCCGCGACTAACCTGTAGCCCAAACTTTTTCTTCCTCATTCCGATTATACACGAAAATTTTCCCAATTTTCCCCCCCTAAAAAATTTCCAACCTCATTTTATCCCCTTCTACACGTTCTAGCATCCCCATCTTCGTTTGCAAGCTCCACAACCTCCAAAATCAGGTATTATTTGCTAAAACCCTAAGTTTGGTAAATTTTTAATTTTAGGTTAAATTGATAATTTTTGTGTATGTATTATGCTATTGTTTGTGTAGTGTAGTGTATTGGACCTTAATTATTGTTATTAAACTAATTATTGCATGTTTAACTATAATTTGTTAAATTAGGTTTATTATTAAATTAGTGTCAAACTTTATAATTGTTACTAACCTAAGCATGAACCTCACTTGTTATTATATTAGTGATTGAATTGCGTAAAATCGTACGTAGAAAGTGATGATATTGACCTATAAATTATTCACTTTTGACATGTTATGATACGATATATACGTGGTACATTTTGTGCATGACTGGATGTGATTTGTGATGCGATTATATGTATAACATTGTTTGTTTATTTTATACATTGCGCACACACACTGGATTTTTTTTTGTTTTAGGAAAAAATCATTATATATGCGTTGATTCAACATATTGTTTATTGATATATAAAGGTTTAAATTTTATGAAAATAAAATTTAAACTTTTGTATCGCTAATTTTAAAATTTAAACCCTTAGAGTGTTTTTGGCTCCGTCTGATAAGTATTGTATATGATCGTTGTGTGGATATTCGTTTTTTTAACAGAACGGACATCTATATTCAACGTATACAGTATTTGTTGGATTTGTCCCTGTATTGGACAAGTTACAAAAACAATAACGTAATTAAATCTCGTAAATCATTTTAGTTTAAACGGTTCGCAAAATTTCGGCAGCACTTCTCTTTATGTTCCCTGTGTACACGCAATTGTGTACTGTTCAGAGAACTAAAGCGAAGTGCTATCGAAATTTTGCTGAATCGTTTAAATTGAAATGATTTATGTGATTTAATTAGGTTATTGTATTTGTAATGGGAGGTAGGATGACCCATCAACAAAGTGTCAATGATCAATTAATATCAAATTCGCTAATAAAATTGTTTAAATAGAATATAATGTTCATTTCAAAATAAGCTTTAAGTATTATTTTAACAGATATAACACAAACAAGAAGAATGTTTATAAAATTGTTTTAATAAAAAATGTCAATGCAAATTTATATCGTACTTTTTAATTATATACGTAGGTAAATGGACAATTATTTTACTGATCGGAGCTGGATGTACAAAAAACGAAGGGTCGAAACTGAAGGCTCAACAAGTGAACATTTTAATAATGGTGTTAGCGTATTTATGGATTTTGCTTTACGTAATAACGGAAACTACAAAGAAATCCGTTGTCCATGTAGTAAATGCAAACTGTTAAAGCATTTGATACCACAAATGGTTAGAGTTCATTTGCGTCAATACGGTTTCGTATCGAACTATTTGATTTGGGATCGTCATGGGGAACAGTTAGCATCTAATCCCGTACAAGATGAGGAGGTGGTGAGTAATGAAATTGGTATGACAAATCTTGTAGAACATATGGTTGAAGATGTTGCACGTTCAATGTTTCCTGTTCCTTAATTAACTGATGACGATGGTAATGCTGAAGAAGAACCAAATATTGGGGCAAAAAAATATATGATTTGTTAGATGCCGTGAAAAAACCCCTTTGGGAAGGCTGCACAAGCGGAACCCAATTATCAGTAACCGCTGAATACATTGCGATGAAATCCAAATACAACCTCACAGAATCTGGATTTACGGCTATTGTACAAGCTGCGAAACGACATATGTCTCCTAATAATCTAATGTGCGAAAATCATTACGAAGTAAAAAAACTAATGTCGGCTTTCGGTTTACCGTATCAAAAAATAGATACATGTCTAAAGGGTTGCATGTTGTTTTGGAAAGAAGATATCAACCTTAGAAATTGTAAAATATGTAATCAGGAAAGATACAAACCAAGAAAGAAAAAGGGAAAGAAAATCCCGTATAAGCGTATGCATTATTTACCAATTACTCCTAGACTTCAAAGGTTATATGTATCTTCTGTAACTGCGCAACATATGAGATGGCACGGTGTGAGAACACAGGAAGAAGGTACGTTAACACATCCAGCTGATGGGGAAGCATGAAAGCATATTGACCAGAAATATCCTGATTTTGCGTCCGAAATTCGTAATGTTAGACTTGGTTTATGTACGGATGGATTTTCCCCATTCTCTCAATTTGGTTCGAAATATTCGTCATGGCCTATAATTGTCACACCTTATAATTTACCTCCTTGGATGTGTATGAAAACTCCATATATGTTTCTTACAATTGTCGTCCGTTGTCCCGATGATCCGACACAAGGAATCGATGTTTATTTACAACCATTGATTGATGAATTAAAAAAATTGTGGTACGAGGGAGTAGAGACATATGATATTTTCCAAAAAAAGAACTTTCGCATGTATGCTTCTTTATTGTGGACAATCAGCGATTTTCTTGCATATGCAATGCTTTCAGGTTGGAGTACGGCCGGTCGTCTAGCTTGTCCTTATTGCATGGAAGAAACACGAGCAATTTATTTACCTCATGGAAAGAAAGTTTCGTGGTTTGACTGTCATCGATGTTTTCTTCATATTAATCATCCTTTTCGAAGAGAAAAAAAACTTTACAGCTAATAGACATGAAACTTTGAGACCACCTACGGTTTGGTCAAGCGAAGAAATTTATGAACTTGTAAAGGATTATCCAAAGATACATGAAACTGGAGAACAAATTGAAATTCAAGGTTAATCATCGATTCATAACTGGTGCAAACAGAGCATATTTTGGGAATTGCCTTATTGGAAAAATCTCTTGATTCGTCAAAATATTGACGTGATGCATAATGAGAAAAACGTGTTTGATAATCTATTTAATACAATTTTGAATGTTAAAGGGAAGACGAAAGATGACTTGAAATCAAGATGTGATATCGAAGTAATATGTAATCATCTTGAGCTTCATATAAAACCAAATGACACAAAAAAGCCAAAAGCTTGCTATGAGCTAGACAATAATCAAGTTAAATTACTTTTAAAATGGATGGAAGGATTAAGATTCCCAGATGGCATATCTTCTAATCTTCGTAGATGTGTTGACTATAAGAACAATAAACTTAGTGGGATGAAAAGTCATGATTGTCATGTTATGATGGAAAATTTGTTACCCGTCGCTTTTAAAGAACTGTTGCCCGTAAAAGTTTGGACTGTTGTAACAGAACTTAGTCTGTTTTATAAAGAGATTTGTTCAACTACATTAAAATTTGATCGTCTACGTAAACTTGAGGAAGAAATCCCGATATTGCTTTGCAAACTGGAAAAAATATTTCCTCCAGGTATTTTCAACGTTATGGAGCAATTACCTATTCATCTTCCATTTGAAGCACGTCTTCGAGGGCCTGTGCAATATGGATGGATGTATCCATTTGAAAGGTATATTAATATTTAGTTTATTACATATTGGTTTAATTAAATGTATAAAAAATTAATTTAAAATAATTTTTGCTAGGTATTTAAATCATCTAAAGAAAAAAGTGAGGTAGAAAGCTCGAGTTGAAGGTTTGATTTGCAAATCGTACATCGAAGAAGAAGCTTCGTTTTTTTCTCTCACTATTTCAGCGACCATGTGAACATATCATTTGAAAGTGCTACGCGTAATGATGAAGGCATTGATGAAGATGATTGTCAAGCGACTTTATCTATTTTTTAAAAAACTGGTCGGCCTGCTGGTAAATGTGTGGAAGTATGGTTGGATGATAGAGATATCAAGTAGCACACACGTACATTCTTCTCAAATGTGCCGAAGTTGCACCATTTATTAGGTAATATATATACACATATGTCTACACATGCATATCATCTACACATATGTATACACAAATATGCACACATGTATTTTAATCATAATGCAACATTTGTTCTATAACTGCAGTATTTACGAATCACAACATCCAAACGACGATATCGGTAAAGAATTTGCTGCTTGGTTTTCTAACTACGTTTTTGATACAACAAATTGTGTTGTAGATGAAGGATTGAAACATTTAGCTATGGGACCAAAAAGGATAGTCAAGACATATCCAATATTCTTTGTCAACGGATATAAATTTAATACCAAAGAATACGGAGCCGAAAAATCAACTAACAATACTGGTGTATTTGTCAAAGGTAGTGATGATCCAAATGATCACATAAATGACTTTTATGGCGTGCTGACCCAGATTTTGCAGTTGACATATTTCACCCGACCCGCAGAAGAAGTTTTTTTGTTTAAATGCAACTGGTTCAGCAACGTTCCAGGTTCTGGAATAAACGTGGATCCAAAATATAATCTTATAGAAATAAAACATAATTTGAGGTATTATAAGTACGATCCTTTTGTACTTGCCAAACAAGCTCTTCAAGTTTATTATGCTCCTTACCCATCTTTAAGAAGAGATAAAATAGATTGGTCGGATGTTTTTAAAACCAAACCAAGGTTTACATTTGAATATTTGATGGACGAAATATTCCTGAACAACAAGCTTACCAAGCAGATATCGAGGAAAATAGAGGAATAATAGTAACCGACGATCAAATAGATTTTGGACCTCTAAACGATGAATCAAATGCATTAATTGAAGCATTTGAGAGTATAAAGGAACAAAATATAGAGTGCGAAGAAGAGTCTGAATCCGAAAGCGATGAGGATTGATCACTAATCAATATTTGAGAAGGTAATTTTTTTTCATTTTTCTGTTTCCAAAGTAATTTTATATGATATGTATCACATAGTCTCTTTTATGTTACGCCATAATGTATGTTACGCCATGTTCATTATTCTGACACCATTTGCATACTAAATTAATCAATGTTACTCTTGCTTTTCTTTATACTATGATTTCATATAGGTATGTCGGGACGCAGACGTTCACACTCCGGATCTTCCAGCTCATAGAGAGGTGATGATGCTGGTCCTTCATAGCCGGGTGTTCGGCCTACGGTATGGCTGAAACCCAAAGCCGATGGTAGGTAAGTATAAAGTTTCAAAATTAAATTTTATTCCATACAATCTTTTATCAAATATATATAGTAGTAACGGAATATTAAATGCTTTTTTCCTGTTTTACACAGCGGTGGGTTTACGTTGGAGCCTTCCAAAATAGTGCTCATGATCTCGCGATGGGCGTATATGGCTCGTAAGACCTCGTGTTGGCCGAGGTGGACTGCGATACCAGAGGGGGTGCAGGAGGCTATCTGGTAGGACTTTTTGGTATGTGTGGTATATCAATTATTGCATTATGTAGTCATGTACATTATGTCAATTCATGTTTGCACTATTTGTAGCAACTGTATACCTCATATTTTTTCAAACGTGCAGGGAGAAGTGGACTTGGCCGATGTTGATGTTTCTGTTGTCCGGCGCCATTGGAGCAGCAAAATTGCTAAAAACTATCGTGAAACAATAAACAGCATCAAAACATCAGGAAAGAGGCCTCATTGGATGAGTGAAGCTGTCTTTGATGAGTTCGCCACCTGGTGGAGCAACGAGGATTTTTTGATAAATCTAGCATATATTTAATTTAAATTGTTTGAGGCAAATAATATATAAATAATTAAAACTGTCAAAACAATTTTTGTTTTCAATTTAAATTTGCAGAGGCAGTCTGAGAGGAATTCTGCAAACAGGAGCAGGAACCCCGTTACACATCGCGGTGGTTCCAAGTCTTTCGAGCATCACCGGGAAGATTTGGTATAATTATTAAATAAGATAAATAGTTAATTATTTTAAGTTTTAATTTGTTAAAATATAAATAATGTATATTTATATGTGCATATTTCAGGAGAGACAACGGGGGGGCTGTTAGTTATTGGGATGCGTTTACCCATACACATGTCTTGACTCAAGTTGATGATTCCGGCACAGTTTCTTACTCTTGGGACCACGATGACAAAGCGCGTGCTACCTATATAAGTATAACATAAGTAACTAAAACTTACAAGTTAATTGAAATAACGTTAACTAAATTCAATTATATTTTGCATGACAGCAAAAGTTCTAGGAAGCGCGGACAGCCTTACTTGAGGATACGGGACGAGCTCACTTGACCCCCGATGAGGAGGACGCAATTTTTGAGTCTATTATGGATCCAGTGACCCGCGGTAGACGCTACGGATATGGAAGCCAATCGGTAATTTTAAATTAAATTTTAAGTTAGTCAATATCCTTATACTAGTGCATTCCATTCATATTTTGAACTATCCTTATACCCGCGGCAGACGCTTCCATATCCGTAGTTTGTTTTATGAATTTGTTAGTGAATATATATAAGTTAGTTAATTTGCAATTATTTTAATACTAATTTTTTTAGTGTAGTTGATAATTTAAATTTGTTTACAGGCTCAAGCAGCGCAAAGAGAATATCAAAAGGCTCAAGATAAGGAAGAGATTGCGCAGCTACGAGCCGAGCTTGCCGAGATGCGGGAACGCAATTTGCAGCATGAAGCAAGGACGGAGGAGATGAACCGGCGTATGGCGGAGTTCATCGCATAGTATGGACAACCTCCTTCATCTGGTGGTTCTGGTGCGGAGTGATTTAGGTATGTTCTGTTATTGGCATGTATATTTTGGAGTTGGTGAGAATTTGATACATTCTGATGGTTTCTGTGTATATTTGGATTTGATACATTCTGATGGTTTGGTTGTGGATGTTGGTGTGGATTTTTTGATGTTGGTTATGTTTGGATATTGGTTTATGTTGAAAAATATGCATGATTTGGTTATATCTATATGTTTGGATATGTTTTGGTATAGTTGTTATATATATATGCTCGAAATGGAGCTGTTTTGATATAATTGTGGTTGTGTGTGGCTGGAAATAAGCACTGTTGGTTTTATGTAAAAAAATATACCCAGATTTCCAACGGCTTTCAACGGCGACCAACGGCTAACTGGTCATTTACTTCCAACGGCCTCCAACGGCGACCAAAGGCAAATTCCAACGCTTTCCAACGGCTTTCCAATGGTAGTTTAGTCAATAGGATTTGCACGTTGGCAAACTTGCCGTTGGAAGCCGTTGGTATAACCCCGTTGGTGCCGTTGGAGGCCGTTGGAAGCCGTTGAAGCGTATACCAATGGCATTTTCAACGGCCTCCAACGGCTTTCCAACGGCCTCCAACGGCTTTCCGCCGTTGGAAATAGCCGTTTCTCTTGTAGTGTCTATTTCAACTTAAAACAATAAAAAATGTACAATAATCATTAAAATCCTTTGTAAAATTCCACATTTGCCAACATATTTATAACCACTTAATTTGTTTACAACTAAAATTAAAACTAATCTATTGTGCAATCGATACTAAGAAATAAATGTAGAATTCCATGTTTTTAATTATAAGTTCAACCACTTAATAGGTTTATATTTAAAACATATAAAACATTTTTTTAAATATCTTATAATATATAATAGTAGTTTGAATAAAAGATTTCCATCAAAATGAAATCTACAACTCTAAATTGAATAAATATAATAATTTACTAATAATTATATTTTATTGATATTCATTATTTATGTTATAAATGTTTAAGAGTTTGCCAGTCTTAATAATTTATTGTACAAGCTTAAGGATATTTAATTTTCACCAAAAAAAAATCTTATTTTGGAAAAAATACCAATAATAAAAAAATTGGATCATGCTTACTTATTTAAAATACCATAAAAAGTTTGTAAGATTTAAAGTTGAATTTTGATATAAAATATGACGTAGGAAGAGACCAAAAGGAAAAAAAATATTATTGAAATTTATGATTCCAGAATGTATTAGACAAACAAGGATAGTGGGATTCCAAAATTTATCTTGTTTTAGATAGAGAGAATCAGCTAAAGTTGAATGATTTGAAAATATATTAGAGAAAATATGGTCAGTGAGATTCAAATCTAGATGGAGTGCTTATCAAATGAATGATACTTAAAAATTAAGTGAATCAAGGAGAGTGAAGTATTTTAATTCTAAATTATTAGAAAGATTGGAAAATTGCCGAGAGAGATCCACTAATAAATATAATATAAGATTGGAAAAATAGAACCAAAAGGGATCATGCTTACTTATTTAAAGTAACCACAAAAAGATTATATAGGATTTGAACTCAGGTTTTGGTACAACTTATGGTGTAAGAAGAGACCTAAAGGATAGGAAAAACAATATTAATGAACTTTGTTATTCGAAAATGTATTAGATAAAATAATGATAGATAGAGGCAATCAATGAGAGTTGAATGATTTTGAGGTATATTAGAGAAATTGTGGTTAATGTGATTCGAACTTGAGTGGAGTGTTCGTCAAATGAATAATACTTGAGAATTGAGTGAATAAAGGAGAGCGGGGTATTTTAATTCTAAAATTATGTGAAATTGAAATAATGCCGAAAGAGGTCAGTAATAAGATATATAATATAAGATTGGTCGTGCTCGCCCTACTCTTTTTGATTCAATGCAGAAAATTGATTCAAGTAGTTCTACTTATGAAAATTGTAGTGCTATATTGTAGAATCTTGCTGTCACTAATGCATATTCATCAAAAGGGAAAAGCTTGATAAAAGTGAAAGTACTGAATAGTGCATTGTATGTAGTAAAATTAGTAACCATACTTGTGTGCGAAGTTATTATTTTAGTGATTTATCGGTTGAAAATTCCGTTTATAACAATGGTTGTGCCTGACAAGTTTATGTGTGCTAGGGCTTTCAATGATCTTCAAACTGAAGCTTTAAGAGAAGTAACTGAGCATAATGACGTGTTAAAGGAGGCAAAGACTGTTGAAAATTGTGTCAAAAATTTGTGCACTTTAAACTGTTATGATGAAAAAGAGATGGAGATTTCTTCTATGTCGTGCTTAGCAATCTTAGAGTTTACAAGGAGGAGAAAGATGTTGAGAGTAGAAGAATAATTCTAGTGAATTCTTTAGGTTTATTGTGTGATGCATTTTTAATCTTTGCAAATACATGTATGGCTTGTTTTTTTGAAATGGTTGGGCCGTGCGTAACCTTGGTCTGTAGTTTACTAAGATATTTAATTAAGGAACATATTTCTGCATAAATGTCGTATTTTATTAACTTGAAATATAACAAATTTGCAAATGGTTATTGTTGTACATAAAATTTACGGGCTAATTATATTCATACACCAATAATCAATTAACATGCAACAGAAACTATAATTAATTGTTACTAAAATTTACTTTCCATACACCATTTCCTTTACAAATTTACCCTTGTTTCCTCTTCATTATCGTCTGTCTTTCAAACTTAAAACTCATTTACACAAGACTTAAAATATCTAAAACTAAATTAAGTTAAATTCAACAAAGTGAATTTTAATTTTGACAGTGATATTATCACTTCATTATTTTGTACTATTTAATAAAAGTTCTCAATGTCAACAAATTCACCTTAATTTTAGAGAAAACGTTAAATACTTTTGAATTAGAGTAGTTAGTTATGAAAGTTATCATAACTAATATTTTAAATTTTATGATAAAAAATTCATTAACTTATTTAACGAAATGTGTAGATTTAATCAAATATCGTTAATTTCAAAAAATTTATTTGATGGATTATAAGAAAAAGACCAAAAATGCAATTAAGAAGAAAGATAATTTAGTAATAGATTTTCTTAGCGTAATAACGAAGTGTGTTAAGTGAATTTGGTGGGTCCCTTTTGTTTTAAATATGAATATTTTTTGTTTTAGCAAAATACCAGCTATATCCTTGTAGTGGTCCCTCCATAAGAACTGGGGCAAGCTGTGATTTTCATTTTGTTATTTTATTATGATAAGGATTGAACATATGATTTTCATGTTGATATGCAAAATATAAATGTAACAACCTAGAATTATGTCATTTGATTTTGAATATTTAATTAATTTTAAATATTGAAAATAATTGGTTTCTAAAGTTTAATAACGTGAACTCAAATATAGAGATTATTTGAATATTTGAATTGTGAATTGAATATTAACTAAATGGATTTAATAGCCATATTTAACTCATTTTAATCAATAAATAATAATGGTGAACTCACTTTGTGAATTTATTTAAAGTAATAAATAGTTTAGATAAATAATAAGAAAATCAATTGTTAATAAAACGACTTAATTTTCATTGTAGTATTTTTAATTGAATTTATAGAATTTTTTTCATAATTTTTAATTTGGAAAATATTTAAATTATCGTTTGACGATTTTTAAGCAAGCGGCAGTATTTTTGTGATTTTCCAGAACAAGATAACTTGTGTATATCATTATAGTTTTGGGATCGTATCACATTCCTGTGCGCTATCGTATTTTTGTTTTGACGGTCGCGGTTCGTACGTGGACGAAATACTGTGCAGCATGATGCCGAAAATTAGTGAATATGTATAAGCTAACGCTTTAGAAAAATCGACCCACCTACTTTCTTTTCCTCTTACACTGTTCCATTCATCATTTCCTGTAACAAAATAAGAAACCCTCTTCCATTTCAAAAATTCAAATCAAACAAGATACACAGCAATATATATATATATATATATATATATATATATATTGGATCTTTAAGTTTGTATGAGTTAGATCTACAAGTCTATGAGTTCGGTGAGGTTTTAGGTTACTCGACGGTTTGAGCAAACTAAGGTTTCATTTTTCTTGAGATTTAGGTGGAATTAAAAGCTTGGCATTGGTGGGTTCGGGTTTGTGGCGTGGAGGAGCACCTGTGGAAGAAGTTTGGGAGGTCGTGGCACTTTGCGGTGAAACCCGTCCAGGCGCGTGCGTGAAGAACTAGGCAGGTCCGGTTTTGGAAGAAAGGTGCGAGCTCAATGGCGAGGTGGTGGATGGATGGAGAATTCAAAGCTGAAGAAGTTAGCGAAGTCGGATTGGAGTTTCATGGGGAGACGACCAGGATAGGAAGAGAGAGGAAGAGGGAATATGCACGACATGTGCATATCATGTACTGGAGCAAGGATTTGGGAAGAAAGGGGATTTGTTTTGGAGGGTAATTAAGGTTTGAATTTTGTAATTAGATGAATTTATAATTAATTAATTCTCAAAATCTTATAAAAACCATAACTTTCTCATACGAGGTTCAATCGATATGCGGTCTTTTGCATTGCGTTCGTAATGGCGATAGCTATGTGATGGAATTGATTTCATCAAATTTCGAGCAAGTGAATTTTTGGGCTAAAATCAAACATAGTTCAAACCGAAACGCTTGGCGTCAACTGAAATTTCGGTGAGTTAAACTCACCTTTTTGGATAATCAGCATGATATATAATAAATAAATTACTATTTGTGTTTGGATTAATTATTGATTGGTTTTGTTAAATATCCGTTTTTAAAAAGTGAATGACATTTATAATGAAATACAGGGAATTTTGTTGAGAGAAATCCAGATTTCTCGACATTGTGATTTTTAATTCCAGTTATATACTTATTGATTTTATTTTCAGTTATATACCTATTATATAGATTGTTAAATGCTGAAATTTGATAGTTTGGCCATATTAGATGTGACGCTGACATATTTTAAAAGTGGAACCTTTTTAGTGATAAAGGTAGTAATGACACTGGTAGCTATTGGCCTCGTTATAGTTTTTGAAATACTATTAATTGATGTTTGGTTTGGAAATGGTTTTGATTTAGAGAATGATTTTTAAATATGATTTTGGAAATTTCCATGATATTTATCTAAAATAGTTTTTGGACTTCTCTATTTCACCTCAACCATTTTATTTGTCCTTTCTAAATATATGGAAATGTTTTAAGGTTATTTTGGGAAGTATTTATTTTCATAGAATTATTATTGTAATAATGAATATTTATTTTAAAAGAAAATAAAGGGGTTTATCTTTTTATTTTAAAGTGATTCTGTTTTTAAAAGTAGATAGAAATATTTTGGTATAATTATTTTGTGAAACGTTTATATAAAATGTTGTATAAAAGGATAGAGTTATAAATATTATTTTATAAGTAAATGATAGTTTTATAAGTAGTGTTCTTTAAATAAAAGAATAGTTTTATAAATGATATTCTATAAAAATGAAATTAATATCATTTTGATAAGTTGGGTATAATTAATTCCATTTGTGAATCTATGGTGATAGAGGAAATAATAATTTTATGAAAGTATTTGGTCTTATTTTGGAAACGAAGATTTGTGTCAAGGATATAAGATGTAAAGACCTGTTTCTTTAACCCTAAAAAATTGACAATAATACATTCTCGGTATTCACATATCGTAAATCCAAGTGCCGAAGAGGCGGTTCTTTAAGGGTAAGGAAGAAATAAAGGCAGAACAGAATCTCACACAAATGGAATAACATATATTATTAATCACAAAAACTTTTACAATAGAAAAATTTGAAATACATATATTAGAGTCTAACCTAAGCTCAGCCTGGACAGTTATAAATTTATGTCCTTACAAATGCTAAAAAACAACAAAACAAATGTAGCGGAAAATAGAATATGTCCATACGTTGATGAAGATCTTCAACTCTCCTTTGGAAACTCCATTCGTCCATAGCTAAACCTGAAACTACTCGGATCTGACCCTAGTATTAAAAATACCTAGATCAGGCTTGATAAACCAGCGTGAGAAAACTCGAACCATAATCATATGATGGAGTCATAGATTGGTGCTAAACAAATCTTTTTGAAAAAGAAAAGGTATCTTATAAGACTACGCCGCACATAAACACGAACGGGTTTTTACCTTATGATAACCAACACACTTTATACTTAAACAATTTGTTATTATCATTAATGACATTCTTTTGAAAACACCTTTCAAATAAATATAGAACAGACGAAATGATCACATTAATTACATTTGACGACAAGGGGTGGCTGGAATCTTTGCAAGGCATTACAACTATTTTGGGAATACAATCAAAACCGTAAAATTCGTATTAGAATTGGATTTCCAACATGATAGGTAACTAGTGGCATTTTCTTCCGATGTGAAATTCTTAGTGCATCGACTATAGTATACAATGGCCACTCATTCAAGGACTTAGATGACACTATACTATATTTTCCATTTCGATGGAACTGCATACCCATCGACTACTCATCCAAGGGCTCAGACGCCGTTGTATCTATCCATAAGGCAATAGATGCCTTGAGGATCTAGATTCCACTGGATTCCCTCATAGCATAAAACCGATGGCCGAAATATATGTTCTGCGGACCATATAATTACCCGTACCATCACCAAGATGTGACGCTCGTGAGGCTACGCTCAATTTCTACAAAGCCATGCTTTGCTTGTCACAAAGCCACGCTTTGCTTTTCTCATAACAAGTTCCACTTTGAATGCCACATTGCAATTTCTAATAACACACTGTTGATTTCCACGAATGTATAACCTCTGAGCTCGTACGTCTTAGAGAAGGGTGTTAAGTATAAGAGAGTTACCTCCTACACCTCCAAACAGATGTACGTTTGTAGAGATCGACGTACATGGTTTTAGAAATGCAATTTTAGACACCCATCCATACAAGTTGTCCAGGAACAGGATAAACCGAAGGTACTCTCCAATTACATCCTGTCAGGAACCATCCTTAGGATTAGTAGCGAGTAGTCCTTGCATTGAAGATTTTCATAATAGAGCAGTACTGCCACTAATATATACACATATAATATGAAATCGCGGAGCTAGTGACAAGCAGCACTTCATGATGAAGATCTCTGTCTTCAAAATCATTGTCTTTAACATGTCTTCGCTTCCGAACGTATACATTGGTTCGAAGTGGTTTTCGGATAGGAATCACCCAAATCCGACTTTGGTTTCTCCCAACCAATCATCAATAAAAAGATGTTAAGTATATAGGTGATTATCAAACATCATCCAATTAATTAATCTTTCCGTTCATTTAATTATCTTTCAAAGATATATTCTTTTCAACTATTCCATTTATCTTCAAAAGAGTATATGGAATCATTAATCCTCATTTACCAAATTCTCTGGTTAATTAAACCTTTTTAATCTTGGAATAATTTCCAAGTCATTTTACCTTTTACTTAGGAAAACATTTCCAAATTATTTATTTAAATCTTAACAAAGGTTTCTTATTTATAGATCATAACTCTTAATTTAGTTAAAACCATGTTACCTTAAGATGGTAAATTCAAAACCAGTTAATATTGAGTAAAAAAGAATCTATAGAAATTATATCAATTCTAGTCAATGTTAATTTCCGTATTCAACCTTTACTATTCGTCGAATAACGGTGAAATCACCTTTTAAATTCACATGGATATTACCGGTTCACTCTTCGAAATTTAATACCAAGTATAAGAAGATTATTTCTATACAATCCAAGTTGTATGAAATTAAAATTTTAAATTTGAACCTTTTATACTTGTCTCCTTTCCGACATTTCGACCGTATCTATTTCTTGCCCAGGAAAGAGACCAGGTGAGCCAGGGCACTGGTTGCTCTTGAACATCTCCTTAGTTTAAAAACCTCACATCCAGATCTCACGAATAGAAAAATCCAGTCTACTCATCGGCTTTTAGAGCCAAGATTAAATCACTTATAATTGTTTTTCTTCTAACCGTTTCTTTAAACTCCTTTAAAATAATCATGAAACCTCCAAATCATCTTTAGAACACTTATTTATTTATTTGAAAACATTTATAAAAGATTCGGGAAAGAATAATTAAGTTAAAACCGTGATTTATAAAAGTTACTAAAACTGCTGCGAAAAGTGTTGTAAATAGTGTTTTTAAAGCTTCTTTAATCAAAACAACTTTTCTATCATATGGAAGTCCATTTTCATAACTCAAATCCCTTTTAAAACACTTTAATGTATTTATAGAATTTATTCCATATTTTTAAGAATTAAAAGTATCCATTTTAAAGAATTTTCCTTTTTAGGTTTCGGAACTGCCAAACAGCGACTATTTTGAAAACTTGTTTTGCTCATATTTCAAAATCTACTAAATGAAATCTCAATTTTTTCTCTTTTGTTTGAAAACTATGATTATAAGAGTTAAAAAAAATTATTTCAAAGAATTCCGACTCTGATTCCATTATATAAATGTATTTAAACATTTACGACACGAAATCGCGAACTGCTGTTAAGCGACGCGCCTATTTTGACTCCCATTTTATATCTTGTCAAAACTTTTCCAAACTGAGTTTTAATGTTTATAAAACATTTATAAACCATTTTAAACCATTCAACTAATATTTTCCATATTAAATCTCATATTCACTTTTAAATTTCATAATATTATATTATTATAATATTCATTTTCTACCTTTTTTATATTTCAAAAACATTTAGAGGCTCAATAAACTCCATGCACATATTTATATGGATTTATTTTTCATAAACTAATCATGGTTAATCACTTAACCATTTCTTATAATGATTTCTCATAATTTATCCCAATCAAGTTATCAACCATGTAACCAACTACATAATCAACCAATTTTCAACCAAGCATATTAGTTAACTAATTAAACATTCATATCATCATTTTAAGTTTTAAATAATTAAATCTAAACTCAAGTGCTCACTATTAGTTCCACTCCTCCAAACTTTTCCCGTACCTTACTAAAATTAATCCGACAACACTTCGGTGGCACTTCCTCCTCTTTTCCTTGCTCCGGAGCTCCTTGAACTTGCTCCTTCTCCTTTGATGTGCTCAGCCATGATCTTTGGAGTGGTGGTGCTCGGCCTTGGGTGGGGAATGGGGTGACGTGAGTTATAGAGGGGCAGTGGAGGTGATTTCACTTGGTTTTGAAGAGTTTTGATCTCTTTTGTGTATGTATATAATTTTATTTCTATTTGGAGATATTTTTTTTTGTAATTTTTCCTAGGGAAGAAGCCATTAAAAATCTTGGAAAAGAGGAAGAAGAAGATGAAAAAATGAGTGAAAATTATGAAAGAATGGGGTGGGAATTTATAGGAAATAAAATTGGAAAAATATTTAAATGTGCATTACTTTTCTACCCTCAACCCACACCCATCCTTTCCCATCGTCTTACACATTATTTCCCCCTCCCCATATGCTTCCATCACTTCACTTCATGGCATGTGCATTCATTTTGCATAGCTTAAGGATGAAGTTTTCTAAAATATCTTAGATATTGTTACCATATATGAATATATAAATGTATATATATGTTATGCATGTGTGTGTGTATATGGGTATATGTATATGTTAGGGTGTGTATGTATGTGTTATATATGTGCACAAGACATATAAACAATGTTGCAACAACTTCGAACAACTTCCGTTCGTTAAACCATTGAAAATCGGAAAACCGATTCCCGGTCACAATTTTCACTTATAAATTAAATTACATATAAATGTAAACAAAATTAGAAAAGTAATTTCTCTTCATTATTAATTAATTAAAATGATCTCATTTGAATTATAAAACCATAAAAATCCATATTAAATAATTGTCTACAAACATGGTTTTAAATTTCCTATATATCGCTCGAGATCTCCTCCGAGATATCCTTTTCACACTTAAACGAGACGAGACATCAAATCTCCTCCATATCTCCCTCGACACTCATCTCGTCCGAGATATTCAAATCTCACCCGAAATATGGATCAAAATCTCAATCCGAGATCTCACCCGAAATTATACATTTTTCTTATTTTTCATAATATTTATTATTTTCATATTGATTCAAAAGAAACTACTCAATCCAATTATAATTTACCAACTTCTTGAACATATTCTTTACTTTTTATCTTAATGGGTCATAGCGAAAGGTTTCACTTCTTTATTATGTTCAAATAAAAGGATATTTTTCAATCATTACCAAATCAATTAAGCTAATCAAGCTACTACTCTTCTAAAAATATTCCTTTTTCCATGTAAATCAAGTATGTTACCATTTTTATTTTTACTGGGAAAGTTATAACCGTTAAATAAATTTTAGACACATAAGTACATCCGAGATATTCCCGAGAGGCATTATAAGACCCGAGATGTCAATCCGAGATGTACACCCGATATGTACTCATCTCGTCCGAGATCTCCCTCGATACGAGATAACTTGTGTAAAAATTCCGAGATGAAATGTGACCGAAATCCGATATTTAAAACCTTGTCTACAAAAAGTGTTGTTATATCGATAAAGCGATATGAATTTTCTTATATTTTTAAATCAAGTATATATCTTTTACCTAACTATTATAAATGATTTTTTTTCACTATATAACTAATTATAATGAATTAGTATCATCATAAAACAATTATTTGGATAAATATAATAATTATTAAATCATTAATCTCGATTTAAATTCATTAATTAATTATTAAATATGATGACATTATTAATGATGTCATAGATACATTTTATTTTCAAAAATAAAATAAATAATTTTATTTCATATTCTTACATATATGAATAAATAAGTGTACGTATCCAGTCCTGTGCACGACTTCTGTTGATTATAGAGCTGTTTATCGATAAAACAATTTTCCGTTATTTTATCGATATTTTTCTAAAGTATATATTTTTGTAAATACTTAATCAAAATAAGTTTAGCTTTCTCATTTATTGTTAAAAACATCATAATTTATGTTAAAAAAGCTTATATTTGAATATTTTAAAAATAAATATAATCTATCAAATTGATAAATTTGTGGGTCGTTATAGACTTTCCCCATTGAAAGGGTTTCGTCCTCGAAATTATAACGCAAAACCCAAAGGTGCTTGCCCAAAATATTTATTTTTAAACTTACACCCATACGATGTATATAGATCATCTGTATGCAATATTTGATTCGATCTAATATTCGAATCCACAACTTTACTTCCGAACTAGTATTGATCCCTCAATCCTCTAGTGCGGACTCCGATCAGGCTTTTCGATCAGAATTTTAGTTTTCCTTGCATAACTCTCAACTATGATAGAAAACTCAAGTATCCAACCACAAACTCTCATCAATGTTCGTCGTCAAGAATCGAGCGATAAATACTTTTTTAGACTGGTGTAAACACCTTAAAGTTCCGCACTCGAACCTTAGATCAGAATCATGCGATGAAAGGACCTACTTACAACATACATACTTATTAATATTCAAAAATATTTATGAAAACGTTCTATAAAATTTCATCTTTTATTTTAACACTTTGATAATCATTTCAAAATATTTTCCCTAAAATATTTCTATCTCTATTTCAAAAGAATCCAATATCCTTTATTGGAATAATACTATTATAATTTTATTTCAAACTTATTTTGAAATTTCTTTGTTAATAAATCCCATTTTAATTTCCAAAATTATTTCATAACTTTCCCTTTATCATTTTAAACGCTTTCAAAACATTAGGATATGAATTCTCAAAATCCCTTTTTATTAAACATATATTTCAAATCCATCTTTTACAAAAATCCTTTTATTTTTGCAAATTACTCTTTATGTTATAAAATATACTTTTATAAAATACATTCTTAAATGAATTTCTTGATTAAATATTTTTATAAAGATTCTTCTTTATATCATTCCTTTAAACTTTTTATTTCTAAATATCTTATTAAATCGATTAGAAATAAGATAGATGAAATGTACAGAGGAATAATCCAAAAGGAGTTTTATTAATTAACATCATATTTATACATCACTCTCAACCTTAGCCTTTATCACAGACTTAAAAGATATATATAGAGATTATAAAATAATTATATAGATACTAAGATTACTATACACACTATTCTTGGACCCCTTCTAAGGTAGATGGTGCTTTAACCTTGGTATCTAAGTCAACCATCCCTATCTTTTTCTTTGGACAGTCCATCCAGAAGTATCCCCATTCATCACATGAACTACAAAACCATGTACTCCTACTAATTATAGTAGCGACTACAGGCAGTGCCGTCTGAATGGCACGTACCTTAGTCGACTTTTCTCCTTTCCTTAAAGGGCAATCTTTGACTATATGTCCTAATTCTTTGAAGTGGTAACAACTCTTTTCTTTTCCTGTTGGGATTTATGTATAAAATGCCCTTTCCCTTTACACTTGAAACAAACTATATCATTTTGAATAGGTTTCTCTTTCTTCCTTTTATCCTATCCGTACATAGGACTACATAATGTCCTTCTTTCAGACATCTAAAGTAGTAGATGCCAGCATACGGTCCTAGGATTGCTTCTTCTACTTCTTTTTGTGCATGCATTCTTCGTGCCTGCTTTGGATTCTCCCAATACACATTACCTGACATATAAAAAGCCATCCTGCCCCTAAATGATATACCATGATATCATTAGAAGTTTTATACTGTCAATTTCTAAACAAACATTTTATCCAAATAACTTATTTCAACTTGTTCGGATTTGAACTTGCCTGGATCCTCCAATGATAAGGAGAATAATTCACTAAGTGTTTGATACCACTTGCCTAAGCCAACATATGATCGATAGTTAGAAGATTATTCTAATCATCACAAAATAGATCAAGACCTTATTCATTGAACTTTCCAAAGGGAATGTATCTTATAATTTCAAAATATATCTATATTCTTTTTGTATATAAAATATAATCCTTTTAAAACAGTGTGTCGATTTGCCTTGTTAAAAAATTTAGGAATCCCTATCAATTACATGGAGCTCTTTATGTATCGACCAGAATTCATAAGCCACTCAATAGATTAATCACCACAAAACATCTTTATACCCAATAAAAAATATGCACTTATATATATACACTCTCAAACTCATTTTAGGGTTTACTAACCCTATCTCTAATGAGTCACTCACTCTAAGGTATTGCTAACCTTATCTATAATGAGTTCTACCCAACCAAAGTCTAGGTGTTCACTCAACCTAAGCTCTGATACCAAATGTGAAGAACCATTTCTTCGACCCTCGGAAAATTGCCACTAATACATCTTCGGTATTCACGTGCTGCAAATCCAAGTGCCAAAGAGGCGGTTCTTTAAGTGTAAGAAAGAGATAAAGGCATAACAGAATCTCATACGAATGGAATAACATATATTATTAATCACAAAATCTTTTATAGCGGAAAATTTTGAAATACATATATCAGAGTCTAACATAAGCTCAGCCGGACAGTTACATATGTTTGTCCTTACAAATGCTGAAAAACAACAAAAAAAATGTAGTGGAAAATAGAATACGTCCATATGTTGATGAAGATCTCCAGCTCTCCTTTGGAAACTCCAAGGGTCCATAGTTAAACCCGAAACTACTCGAATCTGTCCCGAGTATTAAAAATACTCGGATTATGCTTAATAAACCAACGTGAGAAAACTATAACCATAATCATATGATGGAGTCATAGATTGGTGCTAAACAAATCTTTTTGGAAAAGAATGGGTATTTCATAAGACCACACCGCACATAAACATGGACAGTTTTTTACCTTATGATAACCAACATACTTTATACTTAAGCAAATATGCTATTATCATTAATGACATTCTTTTGAAAACACCTTTCAAATAAATACAGAACAGCCGAAATGGTTACATTAATTATATTTGATGGCAAGGGGTAGCTGGAATGTTTACAAGGCATTATAGCTATTTTGGGAATACAATCAAAACCGTAAAGTTCGTACTAGAATTGGATTTCCGACATGATAGGGAACTAGTGGCCTTTTCTTCCAAAGTGAAACTCTTAGTGCAGCAACCATAGTATTCAATGGTCACTCATCCAAGAACTCACACACCGCTATACTATGTTGTCCACTCCGATGGATCAGCATTCCCAATGGCTATTCATCCAAGGACTCAAATGTTGTTGTATATGTCCATAAGGCAATAAATGCCTTGAGGATCCAGATTCCACTGGACTCCTTCATACTCATAAAACCGATAGCCGAAATATATGTCCGGCGGACCATATATTACCCGTACCATTACCGAGATGTGAGGCTCATGAGGCTACTCTCAATTTCTATAAAGCCACGCTTTGCTTTTCTTATAACAAGTTCCACTTTGAATACCACATTGCCATTTCTAACAACACACTATTGATTTCCACGAATGCACAACCTCTGAGCTCGTACTTCTTAGAGAAGGGTGTTAAGTATAAGAAAGTTACCTTCTATACCACCAAACAGATGTACGTTTGTAGAGATCAATGTACGTGGTTTTAGAATTGCATTTCAAACACTCATCCATACAAGTTGTCCAAGAACAGAACAAACCGAAGTACTCTCCTATTACATCCTGTTGGGAATCATCCCTAGGATTAGTAGCGAGTAGTCCTTGCATCGAAGATATTCATAACAGAGCTCCACTGCCACTATATATATATATAATATGAAATTTTGGGGCTAGTGGAAAGCTTCCCTTCAGCATGAAGATCTCCGCCTTCAAAATCATTGTCTTGAACATGTCTTCACTTCCAAATGTATACATTGGCTCGAGGTGGTTTTCGAATAGGAATCACCCAAATCCGACTCCGGTTTCTCTGAACCAATCATCGATAAAAAGATGTCAAGTATATATGTGATTATCAAATATCATCCAATTAATTAATCTTTCCATCCATTCAATTATCTTTTAGAGGTATATTCTTTTAAACTATTCTGTTTATCTTCTCAAGAGTATATGGAATCATTAAGCCACATTTATCAAATTCTCTGTTAATTAAACCTTATTAATCTTGGAATAATTTTCAAATCATTTTACCTTTTACTTAGTAAAACATTTCCAAATTATTTATTTTAATCTTAACAAAGATTTCTTATTTTCAAATCATAATTCTTAATTGGGTTGAAAACTTGTTATCTAAAGATGGTAAATTCAAAACCAGTTAATATTGAGTAAAAAGGAATCTATAGAAATTATATCATTTTTACTCAATGTTAATTTCTGTATTCAACCTTTACTATTCGTCGAACAACAATGAAATAGCCTTTTAAATTCACATGGATAGTATGGATTCCCTCCTTGGAATTTAGTATCAAGTATAAGATAATTATTTCTATACAATCCAAGTTGTATGAAATTAAATTTGTAAATTTGAACCTTTTATACTTGCCTCGTTTTCGATATTTCGACCTTATCTATTCCTCGCCTAAGAAAGTGGCCAGGTGAGCCAAGGTATTGTTGCTTCTGAACATCTCCTTAGTTTAAACACCTCACATCCAGATCTCACGAATAGAAATACTCATCGGCTTTTAGAGCCAAGATTAAATCACTTATTTATAACAGCTTTTCTTCTAATCATTTATTTAAACTCTTTTAAAATAATTATGAAACCTCCAAATCATCTTTAAAACACTTATTTATTTATTTGAAAACATTTAACTAAGTTAAAAGCGTGATTTACAAAAGTTACTAAAACTGCTGCAAAAAGTGCTGTAAATAGTGTTTAAAGCTTCTTTGATCAAAACAACATTTCTATCATTTGGAAGTCCATTTTCATAACTAAAATCCCTTTTAAATCATTTTAATATATTTATAGAATTTATTCCATATTTTTAAATAAATTAAAAATATCCATTTTAAAAAATTTCCTTTTTTGGTTTAACTGCCAAATCGTGACTAATTTGGAATCTGGTTTTGCTCATACTTCAAAATTTACTAAATGAAATCTTGATCTTTTCTTTTGTTTGAGAACTATGATTATAACAGTTTGGAAAATTCTTATCAAAGAATTTCGACTCCGATTGCATTCTATAAATGGATATAAACTTTTACGGCGCCAATCGCGAACCACCGTTACGTGACACGTCTATTTTGACTCCCATTCCATATCTTGTCAAAACTTTTCAAAATTGGGTTTTAATGTTTATAAACATTTATAAACTATTTTAAACCATTTCAACTAATATTTTCTATATTAAATCTCATATTCACTTTTAAACTATTTTATTATATTATATTATTATAATATTCGTTTTCAACCTCTTTGTATTTCAAAACTATTAAGAGACTCATTAAACTCCATACACATATTTATATGGATTTATTTTCCATAAATTAACCATGGTTAATCCCTTAACCATTTCTTATAATGATTTCTCATAATTTATCTCAACTAAGTTATCAACCATATAACCAACCATATAATCAACCATATATTCAACCAAGCATATCAATTAACTGATTAAACATGCATATCATCTTTTTAAGTTATAAATAATTAAGTGTAAACTCGAGTACTCACTATTAGTTCCATTCCTCCAAACTTTTCCCGTAGCTTATTGAAATTAATCCTATGGCACTTAGGCCGCACTTCCTCCACTTTCCCTTGCTCTGGAGATCCTTGAACTTGCTCCTTCTCCTTTGATGTGCTCGGCCATGTCCTTTGGAGTGGTGGTGCTCGGCCTTGGGTGGGGAACAGTTGTAACGTGAGTTATAGAGGGGGAGTGGTGGTGATTTCACTTTGTTTTGAGGAGTTTTGATCTCTTTTGTGTATGTTAATAATTTTATTTCTATTTGGAGATATTTTTTTCATAATTTTTCTTAAGGAAGAAGCCATTAAAAAGTTTGGAAAAGAGGAAGAAGAAGTTAAAGAAATGAGTGAAAATTATGAAAGAATAGGGTGAGTATTTATAGGAAAAAACTTGGAAAATATCTAAATGTGCATTCCTTTTCTACCCTCAACACACACCTCTCCTTTGCCATCATCTTACACGTTACTTTCCCCTCCCCATGTGCCTACATCACTTCACTTCATGGCATGTGCATTGACTTTGCATAGCTTAAGGATAAAGTTTTCTAAAATATCTTAGATATTTTTACCATATATGTATATATAAATGTATATATGTGCTATGTATGTATATATATATATACATACATATATCGATATATATATATATGGGTATATGTATATGTTAGGGTGTGTATGTGTATGTTACATATGTTCACAAGACATATAAATAACGTTGCAACAACTTTGAACAACTTCCGTTCGTTAAACCGTTGAAAATCGGAAAGCCAATTCCCGGTCACATTTTCACTTATAAATTAAATTACAAACAAAATCTGAAAACTAATTTCTCATCATTATCAATTGATTAAAATGATCTCATTTAAATTATAAAACCATAAAAATCCATATTAGATAATTGTTTACCAAAAGTGTTGTTATATCAATAAAGCGATACTAGTTTTCTTATATTTTTAAATTAAGTATATATCTTTTACTCAACAATTATAAATGATTTATTTTCACTATATAACTAATTAAATGAATTATTATCATTTTAAAACAAATACTTGGATAATTATAATAATTATTAAATCAGTAAATCTCAATTTAAATTCATTAATTATTTATTAAATATAATGACATTATCGGTAATGTCATAAATACGTTTTATTTCCAAAAATAAACTAAATAATTTTATTTCATATTCTTGCATATATGGATAAATAAGTTTATGTGTCTAGTCCCGTACGCGGCTTCTGTTAAGTATGGAGTTGTTCATCAATAAAACGATTTTCGGTTATTTTATCGATATTTTTCCAAAATATATATTTTTGTAAATACTTATTCAAAATAAGTTCACTATTCTTATTTATTGTTCAAAACATCATAATTTATGTTAAAAAACCTTATATTTGAATATTTTAAAAATAAATATATTTATTAAAGTGTTAAATTATTAGGTAGTTACGAACTTCCTACTTAAAAGAATTTTGTCCTCGAAATCACAACGCAAAACCCAAATGTGTTTGCCCAAAATATTTATTTTTAAACTTACACCCGTACAATGTATATAGATCATCCGTATGCAATATCTGATTTGGTCAACTATTCAAATCCACAACATTACTTTCGAACTAGTATTGATCCTCCGATCCTCTTGTGCGGACTCCGATCTGGCTTACCGATCAAAATTTTAGTTTTTCTTGCATAGCTCTCAACTATGATAGAAAACTCAAGTATCCAACCACAAACCCTCATCAATATTCATCATCAGGAATTGAGTGATAAATTATTTTTCAGATTGGTGTAAACACCTCAAAGTTCCGCACTCGAATATTAGATCAGAATCGTACGATGAAATGATCTACCTACAATATACATACTTATTAATATTCAAAAATCTTTATGAAAATGTTATATAAAACTTTAATCTTTTATTTTAACACTTTGATAAACATTTAAAAATATTTTCCCAAATTTCTATCACCTTTTCAAAAGAAATCAAATATCCTTTACTTGGAATAATACTATTATTATTTTATTTTAAACTTCTTTTGAAATTTCTTTGTTAATAAATTCCATTTTAATTTCCAAAATTAATTCATAACTTTTCCTTTATCATTTGAAACCCTTTCAAAACATTAAGATATGAATTCTCGAAATCCCTTTTTATTAAACATATATTTCAAATCCATTTTTTTTACAAAAATCCTTTTATTTTTGCAACTTATTCTTTATTTATAAAATATGCTTTTATAAAATATATTCTTAAATGAATTTCTTAATTTAAATACTTTTTATATATTCTTAAAGCTTATATTTGAATATTTTAGAAATAAATACAATTTATCAAAGTGATAGATTTGTGTGTCATTACATAAGATCTATAAAAATGAGTTTTGAATCCATAAAGGTTTCTTATAAAGAAGCTTTATAATTATATTTTGAGATTTATGGGAAGTACGTGAGTTTTATAATTTTATAAGGGGAGATTTATAAAAAGAGTTTTATAAATAGAAATGGATTTATAAAAGGGATTCATAAATATGAAAGAAGTGTTTATTAAAGAGTTTATAATTATATTTGGAGTTATATAAAAGGAGTTTGTAAAAGGTTTTATTTATATAAAAGAGTTTATTTATATAAAGGGTTTTATAAATAGAAAGGGGTTTTATAAACGGATTTTATAAAAGGGATTTATAAAAAGAATGAGACCCGATATCCATAATCGATCATTTTAAATTATGATGATATGGAAAATGTTCTTTTCATACTTAACACTAAATTTAGAAGTATGGAAAATTGTTTCTATCTTGAGAATTAAGAATGTATATTGAGGCAAGAATAGTTTTCTAACTTGTCTGATTTCATTGTTAATCGAGGGTCAGTACTGTTTGAAATCAGGAAGTGATGGTAAGTATATATGGTTAAATTTCCACAAGATCCGTTTACTTACACCAAAAGTGTTTCGGGTTTATTGTTATCAATGTTTTAATTAACATTTGTTTTACCCAAACTAAGTGTTGTTTTGAAAATGAAATCTTTCTTAAGATTTGTGAATATACTTATAACTTTAAGATAAGTATATGAGTACATTTTCTAAGTATTGAAAATGTAGTGTTTTGTGAATATAGTTATACTATTAATATAAGGACACGGGAAATTTTTTCTAAGCTTTGAAAGTGAAATGTTTTGTAAGCATGCTTATGCGGTTGAGATAAGTAAATAAGTATTTTTCAAGTATTAGAAAGAGTTTGAGAAGGTTTGTGAATAAATCCTTGTAATGGTATTTTAATACAAGTATTTACAAAGTGGTTTTATTTAATAAAGGAATTTATTAAAGAGGCTTAGTAGTTATTTTGTGATTAACCGTGCTTGGTTAAATCTCTGGTTGAATTGTTTGTTATTTGATAGTTAAATAATCGATTATCAAATTTTGGCCAGTTTTAAAATTATCGTTGTCGGTTCAGAGAGATCACGATCAGATATATTATTTGGAAACCACTTTGAATGGGCATAAACATTCAAAATGGAAGACATCTTATAGATGATTGAAGATGGGAATTTTGAAGTGCAAGGACTACTTGATACTAATCCCGAGGATGATTCCAAAATGCATGTAGTAAAAGTAGTGCCTTCGTTTTGTTCTTATCATGAACAACTTGTATGGACGAATGCTGGCATTGTATTGTTGCCTAGAGGGCAGTGTTAGCATTCTAAGTAGCATTGCTATATAAAAAGTAAAATGTAGCCTCAAGCCTCACTAACCGGGAATGTCTAAAATAAGGGATATGGTGCAAGACTATGTGATCTTATCTATTAGGGTATTGTTATCATCCTTTCTAGATTATTGTTTATGGATTTGGTTGTGCATGAGAGCTCCCAAGAAAAGGTTGCAAAGCAACCGGGGTGATGAAATATTCAGTACTATTCAGTAAGGGGTAGGCCGGTCTTACCATATAAGGGGTCCATGTGAGGCCCTCGATACATTTTATCTAGAGATGTACTGTGGCAAGCGGCACCCCGACGGTAGCCTTGTCATTGATGGAATCCATTCTCCAATAAGTGCCGTACGAAATTAGTTATGCCCAACTATGCTGAAACGCAAGATGCAAGCATTCTGGCTATACTCATAATTACTTTAAACCCTAAACATTATTATAATATAACTAAATTTTCTATAAAATGTTTTAGTTATCGTAAGGTAAAAATCCATCCGTGTTTATGTGCAGTGTGGTCTTACGATATACCTTTATATTGAAAGGTTTTTGTAACATTAAAAATCCATATGAGGTGTGTTTCTATGCTGGTTTACCAGACTGATTCGGTCGTAATTTTCTTATAATGCACGAGTCGGACTGAGCATATTTGTGTATTTAGATTGGATGCTTTGGAGCTTTAGAAGACGAGCTGGATGCCTCAAAGACATACTTATGTATATTTTATTTTCCACTGCATTTATTAGTTGTATTTATCAGCAATTGTAAGGACATGTTGTTATAACTAGGCTGATGATAGATAGTTACTTTGATTAATGTATGTACATTACAAATTCTCTTTTGTAAAGATCCGTTGTATATTTTATATTACTCATCACGATATGGGATTCTGTTCTATCTTTTCTTTCTTTTTCCCCTAACAATTTGTCTTTCCGGCACTTGAAAGCTCGGCATGTGAATACCGTTGATGTATTAGTTCCGACTTTTAAGGTTCAAAAGGTAGGTCTTTACAGGTGGTATTAAAGCTTAGGTTGAGCGAACACCTAGTCTTTGGTGGGATATACTCATTAGAGAGGGTTAGTAATACCCTAGAATGAGTCTGAGAGTGCATGCGTATGTGTATAACGCATATTTGTTAGGGATGTAAAATGTTTTATATTGTGTTAATTTACCAGTTGAGTGGTTTATGAATTCTGGTCGATACAGAAGGAACAACTATATCGATAGGGGTTTCTGAACTCTTGAACAAGACAAAATGACACAGTATGGTTTTGAATTATTATTTATATACAAAATAATAATTTTCAGTAATTGAAATAGTAATTTTTGATGTGTTTGGTTGTTAGAAAATGATAATATTCAGTTATTATCATTTATTGTTTGATTAATCATGCTCATTCAATTTAGGAGCATCGACTATTGTTTGTTGATTGATTGTTGGTGCTTAAATAGTTTATGAGTATTTATTGTTTTGGTTGGGTTAAATAAGAACACCTTGTGAATTGAGTTTCACAGTTTGACTATAAGGCATTCAGGGATAATGTTGGATGAAAATTTAATTTTAATAAAGGTTATTCCTAATAATCTATACAAAGATAAACAATTGTAGAACGTCCTATATAAGAAAGAAAATTTGGTATAAGCATGTTTATAAATATGATTTTGTAACACTCCGCCTCTATACCCATATCGCCCAAGAGTATTGCTGTGTAATACTGTCGAGTAATACGAAGAAAAGGCGATGTGGGTGTTTCCAGGGTAGAACAATGCAAAATTAACATCATTACATATAAATAGATCACATCGTATTCTGATGGACGCACATAATGTATATTACACATTTTGATACTTCATACAATATCCGAATTTATTTTATACATTTCAAGCCAATATAACTATATTAATTTATAATACAAAAGAATACACAAAAACATTGACTATGTCCATCCATCACTTTGTACCCAAAAGTATATCAGCTAAACTTGCAATAAATCCTCGGTCTGACCCGAGGATTGTCGATAAAAACAAACCCCGAGTCAGGCTACTTCTAAATGTGAGTTCATAGACCACCATAAAATTCTATAATATTCACCATAACATAAGAAGTCATAAAATAAACCAAATGTCATATTTCAAAGATTAATTAAACTTAGTCATGGGTAAAGAATAGAGATAATCATCTTGAAAGCAAATTCTAATAATTGAACGTTTGCAAACAATTCGTACCAAGGAAACAACCTCTGTAAATTGACTATTTGGAGGGTCAAAACAAATAATTTTTCAATGGAATTTTTACAGTTATTCAAAAATGAGTTGGGAATAACATATCGAAATTTTATAATTTTTGGAATTTTCTACAATTAATTATGAATTTCTAATCAACAGGCATTTGCTGCCCAGATCTGGCAGAAAAAAGTTTGCGGAAATCACAACATTTAACACATCAAAACTCCATGAAAATTCATGAAATTTGGAACAAATGTGTTGGATAATGTCGGGAACAACATATCAAAATTTGGGAATTTTTAAATTTAATATGAAATATGAATTTTATAGTGAAGAGGATTCTAAAACAAAGAATTTATCAAAACTCAACCACATCAACATATATCACCACCAATCATGTTTTCAGCCATATAATCACAAGATATTTATAATAAACTGAAATGAGAGTCTATGGAACTCACCTAAAAATTTTGAAGCCAAAATAATTTGACTTGATACCCAAAATCACACTTTGAACACGCATCTTTTCCATTGTTTATAAACTAGAAAATATTCCTCAATCTATCAACTCTTTCACCATCCAAACTTGATCAAAACTGGATTTTGATAACATGTAGTGGTGTAAATAAGTGTTGAGAAGCTCAATTTAAAGTTTTATAATTTTTTGATATTTATTTTATTTTTAATGAATTTCGAAAGAGAGGCCATTATAGGGTTTCATGCTGAAAACGAAAATAGAGAAGAAGAAGGGTTTGTAGATGATAAGTGATGAAGCAAACCACTAGAATACTCTTGATAATTAAAGAGTGTGCATAAATGGGCTTGGGCCAAATGTTTGTGTTACCCATTTCATTTAAATTTTTTGTTTGCTTCTTAATCACTTTACTAATTATGTTTTCTTCACTTTAACCACTTTCAAAAATTATTATACTTCATTTATTTATTTTACCACCTACTTACTTCTTTCTAACATCATAAAACATGTTTTTATGATTTATTTCATCATATTTCTTATTACTAAAGTCAATTATCAACTGATTACACATCAAAAAAAATTAAATTTAACTTCTCGAAATCTCGGGTTGTTACAGGTTTACAAAGAAAAAGGATTTAAATTGAGAATTTAAATCCCGATGTTTTTAGAAATTGTTTTTCAAAGTTTTAGGGAAAATAATAATAGCATTACTTTGGAAGTATTAATGAATAGAAATATTTTTAACTGGGTTTTAAAAGAGATAAGAAAGCATTGAACTCACTACTACCATTGTAAAATAATTTCGGTGAGGACTGCAGCATCATCGGTGTTCGTTTTCAAGTTTCTAAGTGATGAATTGCTATCATAGAAGTTTTGTTTTGGTAAAACAAAGTTTGTCTTAAATTCCAAAGGTATGATTTGATATACAAAAGAAGATATGTATATTATTATTTCAAAATGGTTTGAAATAAAACTGGGTGTTTAATTCTTAAGTTTTCAGTTAAGTTAGTATTTGGACTCATGTATTATATGCATTAGGATAATTTGGGTTATGCATCTTATTATAATCTTTTGTTTGGTAATTTTCATTTATTAAAATGAAATGGAATTTTCAATGGTTTTTGACAGTTGAAAACTTCCGAATTGATATAGAAATAGAAGCTATTTGTTTTCGTGGAAAATAAGAGAATAAGTTGTTGTAACTTATAAATTTGAGAAGATAACAAGTTAAATAATTTTTTATATTTGAGGAATATCCTAGCTAAGTAAAACAAGTCTGAATTTTTTATACTCTTAAGAGGTAGAAGAGTGATATATGAATATGAACTTAAGTTTTAAAGTGATTGATAAACATAAGTTGTGTTTTAAAAGATGTTTATAATAAACTTGTGTAATGGTTTTATAAAGTGGTTCATAAATGATTTTAGTATTAAATGAAATACTATTGGTGCAAATAAATGTGATTATAAATAAATGTAAATAAAAAGTAATTGGCATAGTTAAGAAACCATTGGAATAAATATGCAAGTTGTACATAGATCATTTTATTCGCATAACTGTTTGATCTAGATTCGAGGTACATGATTTCAATGTGACTTACACCGTTTCGAGCTAGAATTTTCACTCGATTCTTGATGGCGAACACTTGATAAGGTTTTTTGATTTGATTCCGAAGTTTCTATCATAATACATGACTATGCAAAGAAAATAGACGTTTCTAATCAAGGAATCTGATCGAAGTCCGCACTAGGAAAGTCGAGTGAGTGATGCTAATTCAGAAGTGAAAATTTGTATGATCGAGTGAATGATCTGCAATAACCCTACTTTGTACGTCATAAATTAAATAAATTAAATTATTTGAAGTCTATATTTAATAATTATTATTATTGAAAGTAAATAATTGCTTAATTAATTCTATTTAATAAAAGGATTTTGTTTTAATAGTTTGAATCAACTAATAAATTCTTTTCAGAAGATATATTGAAATCGAATAAAATGTGTTAATTAGTTATAAATATTTTATAGGGCAAGTAATTTTTATGTATGATTGAAACAGTTGGAAAATAAATTTAGTTAATAGTCTAAGCCCAAACTTTTCTTCCATATTCTAGAACCTTGTTACTTCACAAATGAAAATCGTGTATCCTCCCTTAAGTTCTAGCCTTCTCAAGAACTTCAAATTGAATCGCGACTTATTAAGAAAAGGTAATGATCAGATAGCATGGGTATAGAGGTGTAGTGTTTCTAATTGGTATTAGAGCAAGGTTCAGGACAATACATTGTATATAAAAGACACAAGTCGAGACCGTAGATAAGACTTAGAGTCCCCGACCCTTCGGAGTGTTGGGTAATTTTCTATGATAAGAGATAATATATCATATACAAATATGATGGTCAATGGGGTAATCATCAAGGGTCTTATTTGTGGTTTTACAAATATATGTACTTATATATATAATTAGTATCTTTTCCTTCAAACATGAAGTATAAAATGGTTGGAGTAGCAAGGACGAAAGGAGTTAGTCCAACCAGTATATGTATATTTCTGATTTTAGGGTGGTTTGATATTGCATTGTGGTATTTGAATTGATATTGTATTTGAGTTTTAATTTGATCTTTTATCAATGTGCACAGCGAAATATTTATTTATTGATTTCTGCTGAATGCATCTGTTTTAGTATCCAAAATTTGACAGCTATTTGTAATTGCTGGAGTTGAATTTAGTTATGAAATTGAGTGCATTTATCTTGTGATGTGAATTTCAATATCAAATTATATTTATTATAAATGAGTATGAATAGTGTTTGTTTGATGTTGTAAATATGTTTGTTGAAATGGTTCATTGTAAAGTGTATTTACATATATGATAATAAATGAAGGTAATGTTGAAATGTTTTAAAGTTATATGCGTTTGATAGAAGTAAAAATTTATAATATATGTAATTATCGATTATTGTTATTAAATGATTTTGGAAGTCAAATGAATGTTTAAATTTGAGAGTATATATTATATGAGTGTTATCCCGCCTTTTGGCAAGACCGCGGACAGGCAGATCTAACTAAGTCGACTGCTCGTTCGTCGAGGCTGGTTTACGATGGATTTAGTCGACTGGATGGGTGGCTCGGTCATATGTGGTTCGGCCAAGGAGAGGTAATCATACATGGTTCGACTTGATGGAGTGTTCAGCCTTGGTGATGTCATTCGGTTTGAGAAGCATGGATCGGTCGGGGAGTGGAGACCAAGCATGGTTCGGCTATGATAGTGCGGCTCGGCATTGGTGGCTCGACAAAGGTCGCTCGGCATGGGTGGCTCGGCTAAGGTCGCTCGGCAAGGTGGTTTGGTCAAGGTCGCTCGGCGTGGTGGTTCGGTCAAGGTGGCTCGGTAATGGTGGTTCGACATTGGACGTCACTCGTCATTGGACATCACTCGGCACTGGACATCGCTCGGCATTGGACATCGCTCCGCGTTGTGGTTCGGTCAGAGTCGTTCGGCCTTGGTTGTCGTTCGGCATGTGTGGGTCGGCATTGGAAGGTGGACCGGCATCGAGTGGCTCAGTGTTGGTGGATATGGTTTGGCCTATGTGGATCGGCAAATGCCGCTCGACCAAGGAGGGAAGCTCATGCATGGATCGGCCTAGGTGGGCCAGCAGGTGTGGAGTGGGTTGGCATTCCTGGTTCGGCCAGATATGGTTCGACTTTGGGCTTGTTGGGCCTGGATTACTCAGGAAGTCCAGCAACTCCAGCTTTGCCTATAAATACAGCATGTAGGACTTCAGAAAAGGGATCTTCTTTCTGCTCTTCGGCTTTCTATTTCCTAAGGTTAGGACTACTCTGCCATTTTGTAACGGTAACCAATTATTACAACAATAAAAAGGAAATTTCTGGAGTGGACGTAGGCCGGAGTCAGCCGAACCACTATAAAATCTGTTGTTCTTTACTGCTTTCATTTCAATTTTTACTGTTCTTCATATTTATACTCTCTACATATACTTCATCAGTGAGCTGTGACTGGTATTTGGTGCTTTCATTTGGATTTGGGTGTTAATGACCAATTTTGGCGCTAACATTTTGGTGCTTTCACTGAGAAGGCAAGCACTTAGGAATTTTGGAGTTAAGAACTTGGATTCTAGGAAGCATTGGCTAGGCCACCAACAAGGAAGCAAGTGACAGAAAGAAGCAACCAAGAGGGAAGTCAAGAGGCCTCCTCTGGAGCTGGAGCAGGTCAAGCATCCATCTACATCACCATAGATGAGATGGAAGCAATGATGAAAAGACAAGAGGAGATGATGCAGACTCTTCTTAGGCAATTTGGACAATCAGGAACTGCAGGTGCTCAAGTTCTTGGAGCTGGATTAGAAGGACTCAACCAGCAAGCAGATGGAGTGGTTCAGCAGGGGGGCAGCCCCCAACCAGCAAACAACTATCAATCTGGATGGACCTAGACTCGGGGGCACACCATCAGGAAATGCTGGACCAATCCATGGAGGGATACCAGATGATGCTGCACAGCCCGACATCAACAGGAACACAGGAGTACGTGATGAGGAGTGAATAGAAGTCCCTTTGCTCCTACGATTAGGCAAGCTAGAAACCCGCCCGATTTCAAGCAACCAACACTGGAGGTGTATGACGGGAGAACGGATCCCACTGTTCACTTGACGAGGTACATGAGACATATGGAAGTGCTGGGGGCATCGAAGGAGGTCATGGCACGGTGCTTCCCTTTGTATTTGACAGATATTGCATCATTGTGGTTCAGACAACTAGAGAGTGGCTCTATCGGCACATGGACGGAGTTGATTGAAAGGTTTATGAGATAGCTTCGGGTCCACATAGTTAGACCCAAGAACGTAATGACCTTGACATCAATGAAATAGTGGAAAGGAGAGTCACTTAGGGATTTCTTAACCAGATTCAATGTGCCGGTGGATCGACCCGATCCATCAATGGTTTTGATGGCGGCAGTTTCGGGAGTTGTGGATAATTCAGATTTTAAGATATCGTTGGAACGGGACCCCCCAATGGATCTTGGGGAGTTCTACCATGAAGCAGAAAGATTCCTAAGACAGGAAGACGCACAGACCGAAAGAGAAGGGAGAGAGGCTGAAGCTTATGCTGTTAGAGGTGGAGGTCCACCCAGAGAGGAACCAAACAAAACGGTAAGGGCAAAAGGAGAATAAGTGACGATGGTAACCCCTCAAAAAGGAAACGGAGAGAATCGAAATTTTCTTCTTATACGGATTTGACAGAAACTATGGAAAGGATTTACTTAGATACTCGGGGGCTCGAAGACCGGCTAGGAGGGAACCATCGGAATACGAGCGGACGTCGGGAAAGCATTGCCTATTCCATGAGCTGGATGGGCACAACACAAACGACTGTAGGCATTTGAAAGATATCATTGAGGAGCATGTAAGGAATGGTCATCTACAACAGTACATAAGGAATCGAGGTGTAGCAGTGGAGCGGGAGCGGCCACCGCCTACCTCGAACGAAGGTGGCTCTGGATCTAGTCACCGCTGGCTTGTTATCAACTGAATGGATTTATGGTTCCGAATAAGTAATAGAACTCAAAGTAATATGGCTAGGTCACTTACACACGTACGGGATTGAGGACGGTCCCTAGGCGTGCTCTGAGATGACAAAAAACCGTACTGCTTGGATCTATAAAATCCCATTTTCTTTCTGTTTTTCTGCAAACTCTGGTTTCTCCTTTGGTACTTTGGACATTTAGTTCCCTTTGTTGTACAAACTTTCTCTTTGATAACTGAATTCTGTAATGATTAGGGATTGGACTAATACATGCCAAGCGATTACCGTCCCGACCGGAGAGACGGGGCTGTAATCACGAAGTACAAGTCCCTTTGCCAGAGAGAAATGGAATGGACTCGAACGGAAAAAACAAAGTCCTCGACCGGAGAGTCGAGGCCAGAGAATATGAAGTCCTCGACCGGAGAGCCGAGGCCGGAGAATATATGAAGTCCTCGACCGGAGAGTCGAGGCCGGGGAATATATAAAGTCCTCGACCGGAGAGTCGAGGCCGGAGAATATATAAAGTCCTCGACCGGAGAGTCGAGGCCGGAGAATATATAAAGTCCTCGACCGGAGAGTCGAGGCCGGAGAATATATAAAAGTCCTCGACCGGAGAGTCGAGGCCGGAGAATATATAATAGTCCTCGACGGAGAGTCGAGGCCGGAGAATATATAAAATCCTCGACCGGAGAGTCGAGGCCGGAAAATATAGAAGTCCTCAGTCGGAGAGCCAAGGCCGGAGAACACACAAGCCCTTGACCGGAGAGTCGAGGCAGGAACAGGGTAACACAACCCGGCGATGGTACTCGGATAAAATGGATTGGATTACGAATCGAAAAGTATGGACTTCGGATATCGGATTTTGAGGCTATTCAAAACATACCTCCAATAGCAAGGTATGTTTTGGGGGGCAAGTGTTATCCCGCTTTTTGGCAAGACCGCGGACAGGCGGATCTAACTAAGTTGACTGCTCGTTCGTCGAGGCTGCTTTACGATGGATTTAGTCGACTGGATGGGTGGCTCGGTCGTATGTGGTTCGGCCAAGGAGAGGTAGTCATACATGGTTCGGCTTGATGGAGTGGTTCGGCCTGAGAAGCATGGATCAGTCGGGGAGTGGAGACCAAGCATGGTTCAGCTATGTTAGTGCAGCTCGACATTGGTGGCTCGGTAAAGGTCGTTCGGCATGGGTGGCTCGGCTAAGGTCGCTCGGCAAGGTGGTCTGGTCAAGGTCGCTCGGCGTGGTAGTTCGGTCAAGGTGGCTTGGTAATGGTGGTTCGACATTGGACGTCGCTCGGCATTGGACATCGCTTAGCATTGGACATCGCTCGGCATTGGACATCGCTCGGCGTTGTGGTTCGGTCAGAGTTGTTTGGCATTGTCGTTCGGCCTTGGTTGTCGTTCGGCATGTGTGGGTCGGCATTGGAAGGTGGATCGGCATCGAGTGGCTCGGTGTTGGTGGATATGGTTTGGCCTATGTGGATCGGAAAATGCCGCTCGGCCAAGGAGGGAAGCTCATGCATGGATCGGCCTAGGTGGGCCGGTGGTGTGGAGTGGGTCGGCATTCCTGGTTCGGCCAAATATGGTTCGGCTTTGGGCTTGTTGGGCCTGGATTACTCAGGAAGTCCAGCAACTCCAGCTTTTCCTATAAATACAGCATGTAGGACTTCAGAAAAGGGACCTTCTTTCTGCTCTCCGGATTTCTATTTCCTAAGGCTAGGACTACTCTGCCATTTTGTAACGGTAACCGATTATTACAACAATAAAAAGGAAATTTCTGGAGTGGACGTAGGCCGAAGTCAGCCGAATCACTATAAAATATGTCGTTCTTTACTGCTTTCATTTCAATTTTTACCGTTCTTCATATTTATACTCTCTATGTATACTTCATCTGTGAGCTGTGACTGGTATTTTGTGCTTTCATCTGGATTTGGATGTTAGTGACCAATTTTGGCGCTAACAATTAGTATATTATTAAATGAGGATTTGAAAATAACTTAGTAAAGTTTCAGTGAAAATGAAATATTTGATGGATTGTGAAAGTAGTATTTACAGGTATTTCTGTAATGCAGTTATGTTAACTTATCCGTTGAGTGGGTTAAGAATTCTGGTCGATAAGCCTGCCCAGCGTTTCGATAGGGATTCCTTAGCACTAGGACGAGACGGTTCGACACAATGATTTGAGAAGAATAGTATGTTTTGAATAAAAAAATAATGTTATATATATGTATGTGTGTATATTTGTGTATAAAGATTTTGGAAGTGTTATTAACAATATTTTGTGAAGTAACTAATGTTTTAGAAATTGTAACTAGGGTAGTGTTTAAGATTTAGAAAAAATCTAATAAATAATTGGTGAGCATCTCTAATGGAAACATCATATTGTAAACAAAAAAATAAATATGATTATGATTCCCTATGCCACAACTACAACATATTTTTTATATTAAAATATGAGTGCAGAAACAAAGCTCCAACTTTGATTAACATAAACAAACACAATACAATCTACATGTGCTAGTATACTTTAAAAAAATACATTTAAATAAAAATATGAACTCTCTTAATTATAAAAAACATTAAAGTCGTCTCTATAAAAAATATGCTACTAAGTTTTCTAAATAACAAAAAACAGAAGAGAGAAGTTGGCACCAACTAATATTGCGTTTACTTCACATTGAAATTCAAAGACCATACAAAAATAGATGAGAGTACAAAACCACTAATTTTATTACAGCAATAGGGGATGAGCAAATATAATCGGACAAAATAAAATATACCTTCTAATTTTGCACTCTATTTGAATTAGATAGAAAGTCATTGATTTAAATCTATTTGAATTGTAGTATATGTTAAGATGAGTTGGATTGTGAGAGTCACATAGCGGATTGTGTAAAATTATTAGGAATTTGTAGAATACAAAGAAAGTCATGGTTTGAGTTATGTTTGAAGCTTCCCTGTAGGAAATTGCGACGATGCTATTTTCTTAAAAAGGGAAGTCTGTAACAACCCTGCTTTGTACATCGTAAAAAAATAAATAAAATTAAAATAAAACTATTTGAATTCGATAAATATTATTATTGAAAGTAAATAATTACTTAATTAAAGTCTATTTAATAAAAATATTTTTTTTATATAATTTGAATTAATTAATAAAGTCTTTTAAGAAGATATATTGAAATCGAATAAAATGTGTTAATTCGTTGTAAATATTTTATAGGGTAAATAATTTTTATATATGATTGAAATAGTCGGAAAATAAATTTAGTTAATAGTCCAAGCCTAAATTTTCTTCTGTATTTTAGAACCTTGGTACTTCAAAAATGAAAAACCGTGTATCCTCCCTTAAGTCCTAGCCTTCTCCTGAACTTCTAAATCGAATCACAACTTATATAAAAAAAGACGGGATCAGAAACGCGCTCGAGGCATCGGCAACTCAAAGACGGTTGATGCTCGTGGTCGAAGGGAGTGCCGATCATATGGGTGCGAACAAATGTTGGAACTGCATCTAGGTGATGATGCAATGGGGCATAGTTGCAATTTGCAGGTCAGAGGAAGTTGGCTATAGGCGATGGAGTGATCACCGGTGATGGGGTGATACAGATTAGTTTGGGCAGTGTTGAAGAAGGTGTAGGAGGTGTCGTTGGCAGTGTCAGGATGGTGTTGCAATTCCTGGTGTGACAATTGGATTGGTGGAGACGGTAGACTTTACTCAACAATTCTGTGAGTTTTCTACTCAAACATTTATGTTTAATCATTAAATTTCTTATCTATCTCGGCCTATATGAAAGTATGAATTCCAGTACATGTATGTGCACTTGAATTCTTGAATATGGTATTGATTATAATTAAAATGATATATATATATATGTGTGTGTGTGTGTGTGTAATTAAAATGATGTAAATAAAATGATATAAATATTACATTCAAAAGATGGTTAAATTTATATATAAGTAGTTAAATAAATATATGTTTTAAGAAGTTTATATGAGAATATAAATGTAATATTTATCTATCAAAGCAATAAATTAATTAAAGAATAAATTGGGTATTCGATTCTAGTAATCAAATAAAAAATTAAGCATATTCTAAAGAAATGAGGAACATAAAATAATTAATATACTATGTATTTTCAAGAGAATCTTATGATCTATAAGATTAAATAAGGGTTGTTATATGAATGATAAATTAACAAAGATGTGTATATAGTAACTTAAAATTATTTCCAACAATCAATTTGATTCTAGATCGGATGTTGTGTGTTCCTATTGCTTTTAACCTTACGAGTTTGGTTTGTCATAGATGGTTTATCATCTGATAATTAATATGCAAGTTTATGTAATAGTAATTTCTTCTAAGCTTGGTATTATGTTTTATTAAATGATTAATTTATTGGAAATAAATTCATTTTGATTTAAGGGATTATTTAGATGTTATAACATATACAATTTGTGGGAATGTAAAGTAAGTTCTAATTAAAGTCTTAAATGTTTTAATGTAATATATATATATATATATATATCTCCATACTAAATATGGATATTTATAAAATATGGTATGATTCAAAGGAAATTGTTTATTTTAATTGGTTGAATATTAAGTAAAGATTTATATCTTATGGTTAGAAATAAATATAAGTTACTTTGAAGTGTGTATATAAATATAATTTAAAACAAGTAATTATTTATTAATAAAAATTGTAAATGCTATTCCTATATAGTAGATAAAATATTCTTTGTGAATATATGTTTATATATATACACGTGATTGATATCATTTTACACCATATTTATGATTTCTCATCTTCTACCGATTCAAATGATATAAGTGATTCACCGTTGATATGGATTTGATTGATGATTTGAGATGATACGGTGATGACATCCTTATGTGATTCTGTGATGATTTCTATGTTGTGTGATGAGAAATCTAAATTAACGGAGTTATAAAACCATTTGGGATGGAGCATTCGGTGATATTTCTTCGATTATTCTTTGGACTCGTTATACAAAATATTAGTGATTGAGTGTAGTTCATAAGCAGTGAATAAATGTTTGAATATGACGAAGTGGTATGGGACGTTGTTGTGATAAATTTACGGTTATTCATTGTAAGTAGATGACACTCACGTGATGGGAATTGAGTGGATAGTGTAAGGTGATACAGATAGTGATATATGACTCCGTGCCTATATTTAGCAAGTATGGCTTTGTGCCTAACGATGACCTTTATGTGTTGGTTATACATGTCACTGTTACGATGTACTACTATTATGTTTGTTAGAGAGGACCTTATGACTAGAATCCACCATAGCAACATGATCGTAGGGTCGCGCCCCAGATCCATGACACCACATATATATAGCTTAGTGCTTCAGCTTTGTCTACCCTTATGCACGCATCATCCCCTGTATCATCTAGGCCAGCAGTCTATTACATATACCTTTGTAGTATTATAGGGGCAATTTGTAGTGCTGTGACTTAAGGCCTTTGCATTGACGAGACACCGGTAGATACCTGACACAATGACTGCGAGGTAACTAAAGACTGTAGAGACTTATTGTCTCGCTATCAATCTCCTTTCTAGTTCTTAAGGAGTAGTAGATTGGCATATACGATTGATACACCTCACTGTAGTATTGATGTGTACCAGGTGCCACATACGTTGTTATATATGACTCTACTTGGGACTTATGTCTATCATACACCCGTCATTATACTTTCTGATAGTATATATGTGACAAACCGTCTCCTCGACCCTCAAAAATCAACACTAATACATCCACGGTATTCACGTGCCGTAAATCCAAGTGCCGGGGAGCCAGATTATCAGAGGTGTAAAAGAAATAAAGATAGAAGATAACACAATAATAGAATCTCACATCGCATTTAACATTTTAATTATACATAAATGATCAGAGTCAAATACAAATTCAGCGGGATAGTTATAACTGTCTATCTGTACATATGCTGGGAAATACATACTACATAACACAGCGGAAAATGGGTAAATATCTACATAAGGTACTTCAGCTTCATAGCTCCAAAAGACTTCTCCAAAATGCTCCCCAACATGCTCCAAAATGCTCATAAGGTATCCTGACTACACGGTTGGCCGAAAAATAGGGCACCCAGAGTTTAAAGGGAAAAACAAACGCCGGGTCAGTCATGGAACTGGTGTGAGAACTCAAAGTACGATGTTTTGAAAACAAAAAGGTATCTCATAAGACCATGCCGCACATAAACACGGAACGGGTTTTTACCTTATGATAACCAAAACTCTTTATTACGTAAAATTTTGGGGATATTATTTTTAATGACTTTCTTTGAAAACATTTGCAAATAAACTTATTAATCTTAGCTGAAATGGTTACCCATATAGCATTTCGGGGCTATTCATTATGCCAATACAAACAAAACCGCAGGTTCTTATTGGAGAATGGATTTCCATACAAATGACCAGGTGAAGGCACTACCTTCCGATGGGTACACTTCTAGATGGATGTCCCGAGGAACCATTACAAAGCTCCTCTACCAACACAAGGCCGGTCTATCTCTATAACTAGATAGTACCGAATATGTCATCCCCGGTCATTACCGACCTTTATGCGAGAGCTCTCTTCACATACATCCACATTAATTTACATCCCGAACGTCATAGCGGGAAGAAATATATCTAGAAGGGAATGATCACACCCTAATTGGGAATGATCCACTTAGCCTTGCTGCATCTAATCCTGTTTCGGTCATTTCCGGTTGATGAGGCTCGAGGCAACGATTACCTTTTCACATAACACATCTTCTTTCACTTTGAATGCCACATTGCCATTCCACATTCACACGACTGCTTTATATAAATGTATAACTTCCTAAGCTCGTATGTCTCAGGAAAGGGTGTTAAGCTAAGAGAAGGTGTCTTCTCCGCCACTGACTGATATACTTTTATAGAGATCACTCATTGTGATTTGGAAAGCACGGTCAGACATTCATCCATACAAGTTCGTTCTGGGACTGAACGAACCGAAGGTACTTTCCTCGGCCATTACTAGGCGAGAAGTCCTTGTGGTTCTGAGATTTTTCATAACAAAGAGACCACCGCTACAATATAGTGAATCGGGAGTTTATCCCCAATTAATCAACAAGTAGTCCTTCGTTATTATTCGTCTCAATATCTCCGTCTTCAAATATCTTCATTCTTCGAACACGTAAACTGGTTCGAAGTGTATATATTTTCAAAATATTCTTTTAATGAATATGGAATCATTTAAACCTCTTTTTGAATATTTCTCAAATCATTTTTAAAGAGTAACTTTTGAGAAAATAGGATTATAGAAATCATTCTACTTTTATTCAAAATCAACTTCCGTATTCAACGAGTGCTATAGGAGGAATAACGATGAGATCACCTTTTAAATTCCACGAATAGGACCAGTTCCCTCATTGGATTTTAATAATTAGTATAAGAAGATTATTTCTATAAAATCCAAGTTGAGCATCCGGGCTTTCCTTTCGATATGTTCCACCCCTCGCCTAAAAGAGAAAACTGAGGCCAGGTAAGTTCAAGGCACTGGTTTCTCCATCCCTAACCTTAGTTACACACCTTGTTTTCACTTTTAGATCTCACAGGCGGGATAAATGTACTAGTCGTTTCCGCATACTCATTTTCCCTTTTTAAATCACTTAACTTTTGGTTTAACCATCTTTGAAATAATGTTAAATTGTTCAAATTTCTTTTAAAATGCTTTATTATTTACTTAAAAACATTTACTATGGATTTGGGAAAGAATTGTTAAGTTTCAACCTTTATTTCAAAAGTTATTGAAAAGTGTTGCGAAAAGTGTTGCAAATAGTGTTACAAAAAATGCTTTAAAAGCTATATTCTTCAAAACGACTTTTATATCATTTAGAAAACCATATTTTCAACTTAAATCACTTTTAAAATATTTTAAAAGATTTTTAGAATTTATTTCATAATTTTAAAACGATTATTTTATCAATTTCCAACTTTGGTCATTTAGTGCAAAAACTGGAATTTTTTTTGAAAATTGATTTTTCCATATTTCAAAATATACAAAATGAAATCTTGATTTTCTTTTTTTATATGAAAGATATGGATATAAGGATTCGGAAAATTCTTACTTCGAAGAATTCCGAACTATATTCCATTTTGTATGTTCATTTGAACTTTTGACGCGAAAACACGAACTACCGTTACGTGACGCGTCAAATTTTAGGCGTATTTTGAGATTCATATCCAAAATTTGTCGAGAAAAGTTTAAACACTTAGGAATCATTTCTAAAGCATATTCAAACATTTCTCAAAGGTATAAATGATTCCATATCACGTTTCATTTCTTTTAGAAAGTGATTTCCATGTGATTATATGTCATGTAAATCCGTGACTTGTTTCAACATACATATTCAATATACAACTAATAAACATCCAAAACAATGTTTTTAACCATTTTAACATATCCTAACATGTCATATGAACTTGCAAATCAATTTAACAACTTTTTTATTACAATGTCACATGATTGTCATTTATATACGTATTTGCTAACTAACTTTTGCAAATGACTTAAAGGTGGTTGCTTTCCTTTTCAAACACTTATCAGACATCATTATTAACATCCAAACAACATTTATAACTTGTAAAACTTCATATAAACATTTCCTACTTAACAACTTAGAGTTCTCACCTTTTGTTGCTTTCAAACTAGTTTTAAACTTTTCTAACTTTGCTAAACTTTGCCTTAAGCTCTTAGAACTTGCTAAACTTCCTCGTATTTGCCTTAGGAGGCCACGACCAAGCTTGAAGGGGAAGATGCGCTTGGCCAAATGGAGGAAAAGGGGCGTGAGCAATAAGAGAGGGGAGAAGGAGTTTTAAAGTGGTTCGGACGAAGTTTTGTTGATATATTTCTTTGTTTTATTTTTGGGAATATTTTGGCATTATTTAATTATGGAAAGAAGCCATAAAGGATGTAAGAGAGCTTAAGAAAGTAGAGAAGAAATGGTGCAAAAGTGAAGAAAAAGATGATGGGTATTTATAGAAAATATTTGAGATTAAAATATAGATTTGTGTTTTTACTTAAATAACCTTTCTTAAGAATTAAGTAAACTTATTTAATTCTACACTTACCATCCACATCACATCACACTTTTAAAATTCAAACACTTAAGAGTTAAGTAAAGAATAAGAATTATTACTTTACTTTATGTCACATGTGATGTGACATGTGTTTTGTCTTTTTTAGTTTACTTTTTCTAATTACTTTCTAGAATTATCTAAGTGTGATTATTAAAAGTAACCTTATTTAGTTAATTGTTAACTACTTTTATATGTTAACATATTTATTAAATTGTGGTCATAAAGGTGTAACAACGTTGCGACAACTTTAAATCGACAAAATGTATTTTGAAGTTTTAGTTAAACTATTTATTTATGTAAACCAAATTTAAAAATAAATTTGTATAATGTTATTTAAAAATATAAATACTCATAAATAAATTAAAATAATTAATTAAACCATTTAAACTTACTTTTTTGAAATCAGGATTTTGTCACTTTTGTGGATATAAGCAAATGTTACTATTTTTATGTATATTTCTATTTTCAAATCATATCTAATATTGTTTAAATCATAAAACCATTTAAATTTTATATTTAAAATCACAGAAAGAAGCAACCAAGAGGGAAGTCAAGAGGCCTCCTCTGGAGCTGGAGCAGGTCAAGCATCCATCTACATCACCATAGATGAGATGGAAGCAATGATGAAAAGAGAAGAGGAGATGATGCAGACTCTTCTTAGGCAATTTGGACAATCAGGAATTGCAGGTGCTCAAGTTCTTGGAGCTGGATTAGAAGGACTCAACAAGCAAGCAGATGGAGTGGTTCAGCAGGGGGGCAGGCCCCAACCAGCAAACAACTATCAATCTGGATGGACCTAGACTCGGGGGCACACCATCAGGAAATGCTGGACCAATCCATGGAGGGATACCAGATGATGCTACGCAGCCCGACATCAACAGGAACGCAGGAGTACGTGATGAGGAGTATGTTCTAGGATTCCCTCATGATAGGCGGGGGCCAAGTCGGAGGCAGCAGACAAGGATTACAGCTTGGCGACAATGACAGATTAGCGGAGATGGTCAAACGAGCTATGATAGGTGGATTGGTGAATAGAGACTTGGAAGATGTGAATAGAAGTCCCTTTGCTCCTACGATTAGGCAAGCTAGAAACCCGCCCGATTTCAAGCAACCAACACTGGAGGTGTATGACGGGAGAACGGATCCCACTGTTCACTTGACGAGGTACATGAGACATATGGAAGTGCTGGGGGCATCGGAGGAGGTCATGGCACGGTGCTTCCCTTTGTATTTGACAGATATTGCATCATTGTGGTTCAGACAACTAGAGAGTGGCTCTATCGGCACATGGACGGAGTTGATTGAAAGGTTTATGAGATAGCTTCGGGTCCACATAGTTAGACCCAAGAACGTAATGACCTTGACATCAATGAAATAGTGGAAAGGAGAGTCACTTAGGGATTTCTTAACCAGATTCAATGTGGCGGTGGATCGACCCGATCCATCAATGGTTTTGATGGCGGCAGTTTCGGGAGTTGTGGATAATTCAGATTTTAAGATATCGTTGGAACGGGACCCCCCAATGGATCTTGGGGAGTTCTACCATGAAGCAGAAAGATTCCTAAGACAGGAAGACGCACAGACCGAAAGAGAAGGGAGAGAGGCTGAAGCTTATGCTGTTAGAGGTGGAGGTCCACCCAGAGAGGAACCAAACAAAACGGTAAGGGCAAAAGGAGAATAAGTGACGATGGTAACCCCTCAAAAAGGAAACGGAGAGAATCGAAATTTTCTTCTTATACGGATTTGACAGAAACTATGGAAAGGATTTACTTAGATACTCGGGGGCTCGAAGACCGGCTAGGAGGGAACCATCGGAATACGAGCGGACGTCGGGAAAGCATTGCCTATTCCATGAGCTGGATGGGCACAACACAAACGACTGTAGGCATTTGAAAGATATCATTGAGGAGCATGTAAGGAATGGTCATCTACAACAGTACATAAGGAATCGAGGTGTAGCAGTGGAGCGGGAGCGGCCACCGCCTACCTCGAACGAAGGTGGCTCTGGATCTAGTCACCGCTGGCTTGTTATCAACTGAATGGATTTATGGTTCCGAATAAGTAATAGAACTCAAAGTAATATGGCTAGGTCACTTACACATGTACGGGATTGAGGACGGTCCCTAGGCGTGCTCTGAGATGACAAAAAACCGTACTGCTTGGATCTATAAAATCCCATTTTCTTTCTGTTTTTCTGCAAACTCTGGTTTCTCCTTTGGTACTTTGGACATTTAGTTCCCTTTGTTGTACAAACTTTCTCTTTGATAACTGAATTCTGTAATGATTAGGGATTGGACTAATACATGCCAAGCGATTACCGTCCCGACCGGAGAGACGGGGCTGTAATCACGAAGTACAAGTCCCTTTGCCAGAGAGCAATGGAATGGACTCGAATAGAAAAAACAAAGTCCTCGACCGGAGAGTCGAGGCCAGAGAATATGAAGTCCTCGACCGGAGAGCCGAGGCCGGAGAATATATGAAGTCCTCGACCGGAGAGTCGAGGCCGGGGAATATATAAAGTCCTCGACCGGAGAGTCGAGGCCGGAGAATATATAAAGTCCTCGACCGGAGAGTCGAGGCCGGAGAATATATAAAGTCTTCGACCGGAGAGTCGAGGCCGGAGAATATATAAAAGTCCTCGACTGGAGAGTCGAGGCCGGAGAATATATAATAGTCCTCGACGGAGAGTCGAGGCCGGAGAATATATATAATCCTCGACCGGAGAGTCGAGGCCGGAAAATATAGAAGTCCTCAGTCGGAGAGCCGAGGCCGGAGAACACACAAGCCCTTGACCGGAGAGTCGAGGCAGGAACAGGGTAACACAACCCGGCGATGGTACTCGGATAAAATGGATTGGATTACGAATCGAAAAGTATGGACTTCGGATATCGGATTTTGAGGCTATTCAAAACATACCTCCAATAGCAAGGTATGTTTTGGGGGGCAAGTGTTATCCCGCTTTTTGGCAAGACCGCGGACAGGCGGATCTAACTAAGTTGACTGCTCGTTCGTCGAGGCTGCTTTACGATGGATTTAGTCGACTGGATGGGTGGCTCGGTCGTATGTGGTTCGGCCAAGGAGAGGTAGTCATACATGGTTCGGCTTGATGGAGTGGTTCGGCCTGAGAAGCATGGATCGGTCGGGGAGTGGAGACCAAGCATGGTTCAGCTATGTTAGTGCAGCTCGACATTGGTGGCTCGGTAAAGGTCGTTCGGCATGGGTGGCTCGGCTAAGGTCGCTCGGCAAGGTGGTCTGGTCAAGGTCGCTCGGCGTGGTAGTTCGGTCAAGGTGGCTTGGTAATGGTGGTTCGACATTGGACGTCGCTCGGCATTGGATATCGCTTAGCATTGGACATCGCTCGGCATTGGACATCGCTCGGCGTTGTGGTTCGGTCAGAGTTGTTTGGCATTGTCGTTCGGCCTTGGTTGCCGTTCGGCATGTGTGGGTCGACATTGGAAGGTGGATCGGCATCGAGTGGCTCGGTGTTGGTGGATATGGTTTGGCCTATGTGGATCGGAAAATGCCGCTCGGCCAAGGAGGGAAGCTCATGCATGGATCAGCCTAGGTGGGCCGGTGGTGTGGAGTGGGTCGGCATTCCTGGTTCGGCCAAATATGGTTTGGCTTTGGGCTTGTTGGGCCTGGATTACTCAGGAAGTCCAGCAACTCCAGCTTTTCCTATAAATACAGCATGTAGGACTTCAGAAAAGGGACCTTCTTTCTGCTCTCCGGATTTCTATTTCCTAAGGCTAGGACTACTCTGCCATTTTGTAACGGTAACCGATTATTACAGCAATAAAAAGGAAATTTCTGGAGTGGACGTAGGCCGAAGTCAGCCGAATCACTATAAAATATGTCGTTCTTTACTGCTTTCATTTCAATTTTTACCGTTCTTCATATTTATACTCTCTATGTATACTTCATCTGTGAGCTGTGACTGGTATTTTGTGCTTTCATCTGGATTTGGATGTTAGTGACCAATTTTTGCGCTAACAATTAGTATATTATTAAATGAGGATTTGAAAATAACTTAGTAAAGTTTCAGTGAAAATGAAATATTTGATGGATTGTGAAAGTAGTATTTATAGGTATTTCTGTAATGCAGTTATGTTAACTTATCCGTTGAGTGGGTTAAGAATTCTGGTCGATAAGCCTGCCCAGCGTTTCGATAGGGATTCCTTAGCACTAGGACGAGACGGTTCGACACAATGATTTGAGAAGAATAGTATGTTTTGAATAAAAAAATAATGTTATATATATGTATGTGTGTATATTTGTGTATAAAGATTTTGGAAGTGTTATTAACAATATTTTGTGAAGTAACTAATGTTTTAGAAATTGTAACTAGGGTAGTGTTTAAGATTTAGAAAAAATCTAATAAATAATTGGTGAGCATCTCTAATGGAAACATCATATTGTAAACAAAAAAATAAATATGATTATGATTCCCTATGCCACAACTACAACATATTTTTTATATTAAAATATGAGTGCAGAAACAAAGCTCCAACTTTGATTAACATAAACAAACACAATACAATCTACATGTGCTAGTATACTTTAAAAAAATACATTTAAATAAAAATATGAACTCTCTTAATTATAAAAAACATTAAAGTCGTCTCTATAAAAAATATGCTACTAAGTTTTCTAAATAACAAAAAACAGAAGAGAGAAGTTGGCACCAACTAATATTGCGTTTACTTCACATTGAAATTCAAAGACCATACAAAAATAGATGAGAGTACAAAACCACTAATTTTATTACAGCAATAGGGGATGAGCAAATATAATCGGACAAAATAAAATATACCTTCTAATTTTGCACTCTATTTGAATTAGATAGAAAGTCATTGATTTAAATCTATTTGAATTGTAGTATATGTTAAGATGAGTTGGATTGTGAGAGTCACATAGCGGATTGTGTAAAATTATTAGGAATTTGTAGAATACAAAGAAAGTCATGGTTTGAGTTATGTTTGAAGCTTCCCTGTAGGAAATTGCGACGATGCTATTTTCTTAAAAAGGGAAGTCTGTAACAACCCTGCTTTGTACATCGTAAAAAAATAAATAAAATTAAAATAAAACTATTTGAATTCGATAAATATTATTATTGAAAGTAAATAATTACTTAATTAAAGTCTATTTAATAAAAATATTTTGTTTATATAATTTGAATTAATTAATAAAGTCTTTTAAGAAGATATATTGAAATCGAATAAAATGTGTTAATTCGTTGTAAATATTTTATAGGGTAAATAATTTTTATATATGATTGAAATAGTCGGAAAATAAATTTAGTTAATAGTCCAAGCCTAAATTTTCTTCTGTATTTTAGAACCTTGGTACTTCAAAAATGAAAAACCGTGTATCCTCCCTTAAGTCCTAGCCTTCTCCTGAACTTCTAAATCGAATCACAACTTATATAAAAAAAGACGGGATCAGAAACGCGCTCGAGGCATCGGCAACTCAAAGACGGTTGATGCTCGTGGTCGAAGGGAGTGCCGATCATATGGGTGCGAACAAATGTTGGAACTGCATCTAGGTGATGATGCAATGGGGCATAGTTGCAATTTGCAGGTCAGAGGAAGTTGGCTATAGGCGATGGAGTGATCACCGGTGATGGGGTGATACAGATTAGTTTGGGCAGTGTTGAAGAAGGTGTAGGAGGTGTCGTTGGCAGTGTCAGGATGGTGTTGCAATTGCTGGTGTGACAATTGGATTGGTGGAGACGGTAGACTTTACTCAACAATTCTGTGAGTTTTCTACTCAAACATTTATGTTTAATCATTAAATTTCTTATCTATCTCGGCCTATATGAAAGTATGAATTCCAGTACATGTATGTGCACTTGAATTCTTGAATATGGTATTGATTATAATTAAAATGATATATATATATATATATGTGTGTGTGTGTGTGTGTGTGTGTGTGTAATTAAAATGATGTAAATAAAATGATATAAATATTACATTCAAAAGATGGTTAAATTTATATATAAGTAGTTAAATAAATATATGTTTTAAGAAGTTTATATGAGAATATAAATGTAATATTTATCTATCAAAGCAATAAATTAATTAAAGAATAAATTGGGTATTCGATTCTAGTAATCAAATAAAAAATTAAGCATATTCTAAAGAAATGAGGAACATAAAATAATTAATATACTATGTATTTTCAAGAGAATCTTATGATCTATAAGATTAAATAAGGGTTGTTATATGAATGATAAATTAACAAAGATGTGTATATAGTAACTTAAAATTATTTCCAACAATCAATTTGATTCTAGATCGGATGTTGTGTGTTCCTATTGCTTTTAACCTTACGAGTTTGGTTTGTCATAGATGGTTTATCATCTGATAATTAATATGCAAGTTTATGTAATAGTAATTTCTTCTAAGCTTGGTATTATGTTTTATTAAATGATTAATTTATTGGAAATAAATTCATTTTGATTTAAGGGATTATTTAGATGTTATAACATATACAATTTGTGGGAATGTAAAGTAAGTTCTAATTAAAGTCTTAAATGTTTTAATGTAATATATATATATATATATATCTCTCCATACTAAATATGGATATTTATAAAATATGGTATGATTCAAAGGAAATTGTTTATTTTAATTGGTTGAATATTAAGTAAAGATTTATATCTTATGGTTAGAAATAAATATAAGTTACTTTGAAGTGTGTATATAAATATAATTTAAAACAAGTAATTATTTATTAATAAAAATTGTAAATGCTATTCCTATATAGTAGATAAAATATTCTTTGTGAATATATGTTTATATATATACACGTGATTGATATCATTTTACACCATATTTATGATTTCTCATCTTCTACCGATTCAAATGATATAAGTGATTCACCGTTGATATGGATTTGATTGATGATTTGAGATGATACGGTGATGACATCCTTATGTGATTCTGTGATGATTTCTATGTTGTGTGATGAGAAATCTAAATTAACGGAGTTATAAAACCATTTGGGATGGAGCATTCGGTGATATTTCTTCGATTATTCTTTGGACTCGTTATACAAAATATTAGTGATTGAGTGTAGTTCATAAGCAGTGAATAAATGTTTGAATATGACGAAGTGGTATGGGACGTTGTTGTGATAAATTTACGGTTATTCATTGTAAGTAGATGACACTCACGTGATGGGAATTGAGTGGATAGTGTAAGGTGATACAGATAGTGATATATGACTCTGTGCCTATATTTAGCAAGTATGGCTTTGTGCCTAACGATGACCTTTATGTGTTGGTTATACATGGCACTGTTACGATGTACTACTATTATGTTTGTTAGAGAGGACCTTATGACTAGAATCCACCATAGCAACATGATCGTAGGGTCGCGCCCCAGATCCATGACACCACATATATATAGCTTAGTGCTTCAGCTTTGTCTACCCTTATGCACGCATCATCCCCTGTATCATCTAGGCCAGCAGTCTATTACATATACCTTTGTAGTATTATAGGGGCAATTTGTAGTGCTGTGACTTAAGGCCTTTGCATTGACGAGACACCGGTAGATACCTGACACAATGACTGCGAGGTAACTAAAGACTGTAGAGACTTATTGTCTCGCTATCAATCTCCTTTCTAGTTCTTAAGGAGTAGTAGATTGGCATATACGATTGATACACCTCACTGTAGTATTGATGTGTACCAGGTGCCACATACGTTGTTATATATGACTCTACTTGGGACTTATGTCTATCATACACCCGTCATTATACTTTCTGATAGTATATATGTGACAAACCGTCTCCTCGACCCTCAAAAATCAACACTAATACATCCACGGTATTCACGTGCCGTAAATCCAAGTGCCGGGGAGCCAGATTATCAGAGGTGTAAAAGAAATAAAGATAGAAGATAACACAATAATAGAATCTCACATCGCATTTAACATTTTAATTATACATAAATGATCAGAGTCAAATACAAATTCAGCGGGATAGTTATAACTGTCTATCCGTACATATGCTGGGAAATACATACTACATAACACAGCGGAAAATGGGTAAATATCTACATAAGGTACTTCAGCTTCATAGCTCCAAAAGACTTCTCCAAAATGCTCCCCAACATGCTCCAAAATGCTCATAAGGTATCCTGACTACACGGCTGGCCGAAAAATAGGGCACCCAGAGTTTAAAGGGAAAAACAAACGCCGGGTCAGTCATGGAACTGGTGTGAGAACTCAAAGTACGATGTTTTGAAAACAAAAAGGTATCTCATAAGACCATGCCGCACATAAACACGGAACGGGTTTTTACCTTATGATAACCAAAACTCTTTATTACGTAAAATTTTGGGGATATTATTTTTAATGACTTTCTTTGAAAACATTTGCAAATAAACTTATTAATCTTAGCTGAAATGGTTACCCATATAGCATTTCGGGGCTATTCATTATGCCAATACAAACAAAACCGCAGGTTCTTATTGGAGAATGGATTTCCATACAAATGACCAGGTGAAGGCACTACCTTCCGATGGGTACACTTCTAGATGGATGTCCCGAGGAACCATTACAAAGCTCCTCTACCAACACAAGGCCGGTCTATCTCTATAACTAGATAGTACCGAATATGTCATCCCCGGTCATTACCGACCTTTATGCGAGAGCTCTCTTCACATACATCCACATTAATTTACATCCCGAACGTCATAGTGGGAAGAAATATATCTAGAAGGGAATGATCACACCCTAATTGGGAATGATCCACTTAGCCTTGCTGCATCTAATCCTGTTTCGGTCATTTCCGGTTGATGAGGCTCGAGGCAACGATTACCTTTTCACATAACACATCTTCTTTCACTTTGAATGCCACATTGCCATTCCACATTCACACGACTGCTTTATATAAATGTATAACTTCCTAAGCTCGTATGTCTCAGGAAAGGGTGTTAAGCTAAGAGAAGGTGTCTTCTCCGCCACTGACTGATATACTTTTATAGAGATCACTCATTGTGATTTGGAAAGCACGGTCAGACATTCATCCATACAAGTTCGTTCTGGGACTGAACGAACCGAAGGTACTTTCCTCGGCCATTACTAGGCGAGAAGTCCTTGTGGTTCTGAGATTTTTCATAACAAAGAGACCACCGCTATAATATAGTGAATCGGGAGTTTATCCCCAATTAATCAACAAGTAGTCCTTCGTTATTATTCGTCTCAATATCTCCATCTTCAAATATCTTCATTCTTCGAACACGTAAACTGGTTCGAAGTGTATATATTTTCAAAATATTCTTTTAATGAATATGGAATCATTTAAACCTCTTTTTGAATATTTCTCAAATCATTTTTAAAGAGTAACTTTTGAGAAAATAGGATTATAGAAATCATTCTACTTTTATTCAAAATCAACTTCCGTATTCAACGAGTGCTATGGGAGGAATAACGGTGAGATCACCTTTTAAATTCCACGAATAGGACAAGTTCCCTCTTTGGATTTTAATAATGAGTATAAGAAGATTATTTCTATAAAATCCAAGTTGAGCATCCGGGCTTTCCTTTCGATATGTTCCACCCCTCGCCTAAAAGAGAAAACTGAGGCCAGGTAAGTTCAAGGCACTGGTTTCTCCATCCCTAACCTTAGTTACACACCTTGTTTTCACTTTTAGATCTCACAGGCGGGATAAATGTACTAGTCGTTTCCGCATACTCATTTTCCCTTTTTAAATCACTTAACTTTTGGTTTAACCATCTTTGAAATAATGTTAAATTGTTCAAATTTCTTTTAAAATGCTTTATTATTTACTTAAAAACATTTACTATGGATTTGGGAAAGAATTGTTAAGTTTCAACCTTTATTTCAAAAGTTATTGAAAAGTGTTGCGAAAAGTGTTGCAAATAGTGTTACAAAAAATGCTTTAAAAGCTATATTCTTCAAAACGACTTTTATATCATTTAGAAACTATATTTTCAACTTAAATCACTTTTAAAATATTTTAAAAGATTTTTAGAATTTATTTCATAATTTTAAAACGATTATTTTATCAATTTCCAACTTTGGTCATTTAGTGCAAAAACTGGAATTTTTTTTGAAAATTGATTTTTCCATATTTCAAAATATACAAAATGAAATCTTGATTTTCTTTTTTTATATGAAAGATATGGATATAAGGATTCGGAAAATTCTTACTTCGAAGAATTCCGAACTATATTCCATTTTGTATGTTCATTTGAACTTTTAACGCGAAAACACGAACTACCGTTACGTGACGCGTCAAATTTTAGGCGTATTTTGAGATTCATATCCAAAATTTGTCGAGAAAAGTTTAAACACTTAGGAATCATTTCTAAAGCATATTCAAACATTTCTCAAAGGTATAAATGATTCCATATCACGTTTCATTTCTTTTAGAAAGTGATTTCCATGTGATTATATGTCATGTAAATCCGTGACTTGTTTCAACATACATATTCAATATACAACTAATAAACATCCAAAACAATGTTTTTAACCATTTTAACATATCCTAACATGTCATATGAACTTGCAAATCAATTTAACAACTTTTTTATTACAATGTCACATGATTGTCATTTATATACGTATTTGCTAACTAACTTTTGCAAATGACTTAAAGGTGGTTGCTTTCTTTTTCAAACACTTATCAGACATCATTATTAACATCCAAACAACATTTATAACTTGTAAAACTTCATATAAACATTTCCTACTTAACAACTTAGAGTTCTCACCTTTTGTTGCTTTCAAACTAGTTTTAAACTTTTCTAACTTTGCTAAACTTTGCCTTAAGCTCTTAGAACTTGCTAAACTTCCTCGTATTTGCCTTAGGAGGCCACGACCAAGCTTGAAGGGGAAGATGCGCTTGGCCAAATGGAGGAAAAGGGGCGTGAGCAATAAGAGAGGGGAGAAGGAGTTTTAAAGTGGTTCGGACGAAGTTTTGTTGATATATTTCTTTGTTTTATTTTTGGGAATATTTTGGCATTATTTAATTATGGAAAGAAGCCATAAAGGATGTAAGAGAGCTTAAGAAAGTAGAGAAGAAATGGTGCAAAAGTGAAGAAAAAGATGATGGGTATTTATAGAAAATATTTGAGATTAAAATATAGATTTGTGTTTTTACTTAAATAACCTTTCTTAAGAATTAAGTAAACTTATTTAATTCTACACTTACCATCCACATCACATCACACTTTTAAAATTCAAACACTTAAGAGTTAAGTAAAGAATAAGAATTATTACTTTACTTTATGTCACATGTGATGTGACATGTGTTTTGTCTTTTTTAGTTTACTTTTTCTAATTACTTTCTAGAATTATCTAAGTGTGATTATTAAAAGTAACCTTATTTAGTTAATTGTTAACTACTTTTATATGTTAACATATTTATTAAATTGTGGTCATAAAGGTGTAACAACGTTGCGACAACTTTAAATCGACAAAATGTATTTTGAAGTTTTAGTTAAACTATTTATTTATGTAAACCAAATTTAAAAATAAATTTGTATAATGTTATTTAAAAATATAAATACTCATAAATAAATTAAAATAATTAATTAAACCATTTAAACTTACTTTTTTGAAATCAGGATTTTGTCACTTTTGTGGATATAAGCAAATGTTACTATTTTTATGTATATTTCTATTTTCAAATCATATCTAATATTGTTTAAATCATAAAACCATTTAAATTTTATATTTAAAATCACTTTAAATGTTATATTTTTAAGTGGTCAAATTTTGGGTCGTTACAATATATATGAGGAGATGAAATTATACCTGTGATATATGATCCGAGTATAGTGGATTCTCAGTATATTTATAAGTAGCCTATCCTATCTGATATTGATGGAGTTTTATATACCGAGATTGAGAGATATTTGGGCAATGCTATATGTTAGCCCGATGTACTTGATAATATCTCCTTGTTTGATTTTTTCTAGTTTTAAATGTGATTTTCGGATATGTATGATTCACCCATTTGTATTGATTCGATGATTTCATATTTGATATGTTTCCATATAGGTGATGACACCTTTTGAAATTAGAGCTGGTTATTTCATGTAATTTGAGTTATTTGAATGATATGGTGCCTTAATGATTATTTATGGCATTATATAGATATTCAAGACATTCATTACTACATGTATATGCATCTGTTGAAATGTCATCAGTTGATTTGGATATCTATATTAGAGTATCACATTATTATTCTCTGATTACATTATGTTACCTATATTATACCCTTGATTAGCATTGTCTGACCCGTGTGTTATTTTACAATACTCAGGTCAGTCCGAGACAATTCAGATACGGGGACGACATGACTAACATTTGTTTATTGGGTTTAGAGGAAATTTATATTATGATATTTTATATTATTTATATGACATTGACTCGTTGTATATATTTGATATTGGGTTGTATATTAATTGTTTATCACCTTATATTGAGATATCTGACATTTGTATTGAGTTGTACCCTTATTGTATATAATATATCATTGTATATATATATATAATCTCTGCTATTGACTCTATGTGCTCTGTTATTTACGGTATATTATGTATTGTTTTAGCCTGGAGGTACATGTCTTTATTGTTTGTACCGATACTGAGTACGTATGGACAAGTTATTTATTTGATGTTTTAATACATACTAGTGTTAGTCCAAGTGAATATTCACATGTGTATTCCATATAGCCACATTCTTCATATTATCTGATGGTATTACTCTGTAATACTCTTGGATAGTATGGGTATAGAGGTGTGGTGTTTCATGATCGAATTTGGTATTGCGTACGGATGGAGTATGTACATCGTACGGGCTTTAATAAATTATATGCTTTTGACATTAGAAAATACAAGTTATATGGTTGGATATCATTTATAAGTGAGATGTAGGTTCATGGAAGAAAAGGCATGCTTGTTGGTTTTGATTTCATAAGTAGAGTTGATTTATTTGACTAATAGGTACACGTTTATATTGTTGTTGATGGTTTTATGTCCCAGATATGAGATACCACTTTTGAGCATTTGTTTTCTTTTATTGATTTGGGTCCATAGTGGCGATTTGTAGTTTTTTCGATTGAGCCACACAAAGGAGGTGCTGCCGGAATTTTCCATGACATATGAGATTGAAAAGATTTAATAACTCATTTTAGTAAATTGATTGCAAAAGCTAAGGGTTTGGTGACACTTTTCTTCCTTCAGGAATTTTGGGGACAAAATTCTTTTAAGAGGGAATGTAATAACCCAGAATTCTTTCGTTTGATTTTGGATATTTAATTAATTTTAAATATTGAAAATAATTGGTTTTTAAAGTTTAATAACTTAAATTGGATATAGAGATTATTTAAATATTTGAATTGTGAATTGAATATTAATTAAATGGAATTAATAACCTTATTTAACTCCTTTTAATAAGAAAAAATAACAGTGAACTCATTCGGTGAATTTATTTACAGTAATAAATAGTTTGGACAAAAAATAAGAAAATTAATTTGTTAACCAGGTTTTTAACCCAGCAGAATTTAATAGGAGTTAGAACTTAGGAACTATGCCAGAATGACTTGAAACTTGAACAAGGCATCCAAAAGAACAAGCCAAAACCACTCAATAAGAATTACCCGTAAATCCACTAAGGAGATGGATCGCTAGCGATCCATAAGGATGCTTCATGGGTCGTTCAAGCCTCTTGCATCATGAATCAATCTCTTCTAAGTATGTTTGCCAAGTTTCATAGCCTTCCAAGCAACCTAGTTCGAGAAGCGAAGACCCATCCGATTCTGGTCATAGTTCAATCCAACCTATGCATGAATCATCATCAAAACAAGGAAACTAGCTATGAAATTACATAGAGAGCGTCTACATAAGACAGGGAATGCAACCCAAAGGAAGAGGCCCAAAAATCCCAGAAGTACATGGACCGCTAGCGATCCATTTCCTATGTCTCGCTAGAGATCCATCACATTATGTTGGATCATTATGAAATTTTCAAAAAACCTTTGTATTATCGAGTGTAGGCTTCTGGCAAAGCAGCCTAGCCCAATTTCTTTCATGTGCCTATAAATACAATACTACCTGCAACATAAAGAGGATCTTCTGGACTGGCTACTGGAACTCTGTAGAGATTATTCTTCATGTTCTCCTCCCACACAATAGTCATCTAGGGGTTCGGTGTGATTCTCCAGTGAACTCTTATATTTGTGACTTGATCTAACTTAGAAGTTCAATCATATTGTAATCTGATTCAACTTGTAACAACAATCAGTTAATAGAAAGTTATAAAGTGGACGTAGGCTTCATTAACAGCCAAACCACTATAAAAATCTTCTTGTCTTTTTACTATTTCTACTCTTTTCTACATTTATTTTCTATATTATTGCTCTATAAGAACAGGGCTGGTGCTTTCACACTCAATTCAGGGTGTTGATCCATTTTCTGGGTTAAGATTTTGATGCTTTCATTGAGAAACCTAAATCTAAGCTCAGATCTAGCTCTCTACTTTGGATCGGATGGGTCCAGAAGTTAGATCATTCTACTTAAAAGATTTATTGTTGAAAACCAACGGCATCAGAAAGGGAGAGAACTACCTTCGGAAGATCCATAGGAGCTACTATTGCTGGTGAAGAAACAACCCCTCAGCAAGTTGAAGTCAACAACCCCAACAACCTGCAACTTGGATCTAACATTGGAGATCAAGTGCTAGGATCCTCCACTCAGCATGAATTTGTGATTAAGAGAGAATTGAACCAGATGGTTGATGAAATTAACTAGAAAATGGCAAACATTCAAAAGGCTCTTATGGAATAGATAGATGCTCTTTTAGCGCTCCAATCACTGACTACTCCTAGAAAGCCATCCGAAGCCTTCCTACAGAGTAAGAGCTTTCTTCTATTTGTCGCTTAAGTAGATGAAACAGAAAATAGAAGCAAAAGGAAGTAACGGGTGGAGCTCCAAGCATCACGATATTTGAAAATGATAATACTCTGACGAAACTCCACTGTAAAAGCGCTTACTACAATCCTGAACTTAGGAGTGAAAACTCCATAGAAGGACATAATAGTAGCTGATATCGACTCTGAGGAAGGCGAGCAACTTAAGGAAGGAGAATTGAACTCAAATGATCAAACTCCACCTGTAAGACCAACCGCCCACCAACGGACCTCTGCAGGAGTGACTCACCTAAAGACTGGAGAGCTTAGGCTTTAGCCAGCCAACCAAGATCATTTGCAATGTCAAACACTTGGGACAGCTACTGACAGCCGACCTACGGATAAACGGAAAAGTGAGGCATATATTACGGATATGATCAGACATCTGATGGAAGAAAGCAAGGGTAGAAAGGATGATGATTGGAGTTTCGCTCCGAGCCAAACTCCCTTCACCGATAGTATCCTGAGGGTAGAGTACCCACAAGAAATACACCATGCCACCAACTATGCCTCCTACAATGGAACTACTGACCCTCAACAGCACTTGTACAAGTACATTTAGAATATGGATGGTGCAAGGGAAACAGATGCAGTTCATTGTAGATATTTCTCCATCTATCCGGAAGGAGTTACCTCCATGTAGTTTACCAGACTCCCTCCACGATCAATCTCAACCTTTGACGAGCTAGCCAGGAAGTTATTGGATCAATTTAGACTACACACGGCTCAGCCAAAGGACGTGATGTCTCCATCCGATTACTTCCAAGGACCAAACGAATCACTAAAATCATTCATGAACCGCTTTAACACAACCGTCACTGAAGTGAGGAATCCAAATGAGGATATGATTTTCATGACTTTAGTCCACTCGAGCCATCCAAAGATAGAATTCGGGAGATGGATTAAAATGAAGCAACCGACCACCATGAAAGAATTCAATCGAAAGGCTAGTCAGTACTTGAGATTGGAAGAGGCAAATACATTAGAAGGTAAAAATACTGATATGCAACCAAATGAATCGATTCAGAGTAATCTGGCAGTCAATCAAAACGGCAAGAATTCTGGCAAGGCAACGGAGAGGGAAGGAAACTTATAGGTCTGAAACACGGAGAATACATTCTGTTGAACGACAGCTTGGAGAATATTACTTGGCAACTGAAGGGGCAGAAGAGTACCCGAAGCCACCTCGGAAAGAAGTGTCTGAGCAATATAGGAAGTCGAGGAAGTTCTGAAGCTTCCATGAATTCCATGGTCATAACACAAACGAGTGTCGCCATTTGAAGAACGTGATCGAAGAACTGATTAGAGAGAACAAGCTCCAACAGTATGTGAAGAAGCCCTAAAATTCCGATCAGCCAACCGGACCTCATGCTCCTTAAGGTTAAGGAAGCCAATTTGGATCTGGCGGAAATGGATCCAAATGAGCTGAACAGAGACTTATCATCAATACCATTTCAGGAGATCCTCATCTGGCGTCGAAAAGTTGGGGTGAAATAGAAAGATATGCTAGTTCACTCAAAGATGCTCCAAAGAAAACTTGCTTTGCGATCGAAGACGGAACCCTCACTAAACAGCAGAGGATTCTCAATGACGACATCGTGTTCCAAAACTAGGATAGTGAAAGAATAGAAGCTCCAACTTTCGATCTAATGGTGGTGACGATAGGAATCGAACCTGCTGTCGTACGTCGGGTGTTGGTTGATTTTGGAGGATCAGTAAACATTTTGTTTCGACATCCGCTCGACCAAATGAAGCTTAACATGAAGGATGTCTCTACATGGAAAACCAAAATCCAAGGATTCATCGGTCATCCACTACAATTGGTTGGCATAATCGATCTTCCAATTGAACTCCAAATAGGAGATCGGAGAGTGGTTCTCACCCAAACCTTTGTGATAATTGACGAATTGTCAACCTATAATGCATTCTTGGGACGACTGGCCCTTGCTGATTTCCAAATTATCCTGGCATAATGGTGTCTCACTATGAAATTTCCTAAAAAAAATGGAATTGGAATGATAAAGGGAGACTAGAGTATCGCAAGGGAATGCTACATCGTTGAAATGTGTGAAACAAAAAAGAAAGAAAAGGGGAAGGGTATGGAGAAAACTCTTCGCATTCATGAACCATCAGCATAACAACTACAGAACTTCCCTTGGCTTGGGGACCATAGCCGATTCGATAAGGCTATGGACCCTAGAAAGAAGAGTTCAGGGGAGGAACATGCAGCACCGGCAAAGATTACGGTGCCTGCTCCTATAGACATGGATGAACCGACACGAGTACTAAAAATAGGGTCATATCTTCGAACCAAAACGCGACAAGAAATAGTCAAGTTTCTTCGTGGAAATTTGGACGTGTTCGCTTGGACGCATTCTGATATATGTGGGATATCGCCAAAGATAGCATGTCACACACTTAATATCGATCCCAAGTACACTCCAGTGAGGCAGAAGAAGCGCATCCTGGGACCGAAACAGTCTGCTGCACTAAGAGAAGAAGTGGATAAGCTGTTGGAAAATGGCTTCATCCATGATGCAACCTATCCCATATGGGTATCAAATCTGGTTTTGGTAAAGCATTCTAATGGGAAATGGCGGACTTGCATTGATTACTCAGATTTGAACAAAGCCAGCCCAAAGGATAGCTTCCCATTGCCCAAGATCGATCAACTTGTTGATGCCACGATAGGCCAAGAGCTACTATCGTTTATGGATGCCTACTCTGGATACAACCAAATCATGATGCATGAACCCGATCAAGTGAATACTAGTTTCATTACCGACCTTGGATTATACTATTATTAGGTCATGCCCTTCGGACAAAAGAACGCAGGGGCAACCTACCAATGACTAGTAAACACAATGTTCAAAGATCAGATCGGGAAAATGATGGAAGTATATGTGGACGACATGCTTGTCAAATTATCGTATCAAAGAATCACTTAGACAACCTCACAGTGATGTTTGAAATATTACGGAAATATGGAATGAAGCTCAACCCATTGAAATGCTCTTTCGGTGTTGCTTCTGAAAAATTCCTTGGTTTCATTGTGAATGCAAGAGGCATTGAAGCTAATCTGAAACAGATACCGCCCTAAGGAACATCAAAGCCCCTACAACCAAAAAAGAATTACAAAATCCAAATGGAAAGATTACAGTGCTGAGCCGATTCATTTCCTGAGCGATTGATAAATGCATAACATTCTTCGATGCATTGAAGAAGGGAAAGAATTTTTTTGAATGGAACGAAGTCTGCAAGACAGCCTTTGAAGAACCACTCTGTCATATGGAAACCCCCGGTCTTATCCAAGCCGATGAATGGGGAAGATTTGTTCGTTTATCTCACTATGTCGACCCATGCTCTGAGTGCAGCATTAGTACGTGATGAGGCTAGGGTCTAGCGAACCATCTACTATATTAGTAAGCGGTTCATTGGAGCTGAAAAGAATTAACCGAAGTTGGAAAAACTCGCCTATTGCCCATTGATCATGTCAAGGAAGCTACGAGTGTACTTCCAGGCTCATCCCATCAAGGTGTTGATGGATCAACCTCTGAAACAAGTGATGTAGCACCCAGAGACATCAGGTCGACTTCTGAAATGGAATATCTCGTTAAGCCAATACAAAATCACTTATCACCCTCGAAGAGATAGCAATGGACATGCATTGGCATATCTCATCGCCGAATTTACCAAGCGGGACGGTGAAGAAGAAAGCACTTCGGACATGGTGCCACAGTGGAGGTTGTTTGTTGATGGTGCATTAAATGAATCTTGTTCAAGTGCAGGGGTAGTACTGAATACCCCTGAAGGACAATCTATTTGCTATGATCTAAGATTGGAATTTCCTGCCACCAATAATGAAGCAGAATACGAGTGTTTAATGGAAGGATTAAAAATCGTTAAAGAACTAGGAATAAAAACTGTGCATATCTATAGCGATTCTCAGCTAATCGTCTTCCAAGTGAAATGGGAGTACCAGGCAAGGGGCAACCTCTCCCTCTACCTATCAAAAGCACAGGAATTGCTGCAGGACATCGAGCACTACACTTTAAGTCATATTCTGAGGGAACAGAATAGGCAAGCAGATCACCTAACCAAAACAGTCAGTTTCGGAGATGCTCAGTCAATGGGACTGGCCTTAGTAGAAACGCTTACATCACCCAACATAGATGATATGGATATCGATTGGATGATGGAAACCATAGAGGAAGAGGAATCATGGATGACACTAATCAAAGATTACCTGATTAAAGTTACACTCCCCAAGGATCAGAACGAGTGAAAGAAGCTACTCCAAAAAGCACCACGGTTCGTCTTGTAGGATGGAATTCTTCTCAGGAAGGGATTCTCTACTCCCCTACTCAGATGTGTAGCCAATAGCGAAGCCATAAGGATCCTCAGGGAAGTCCATGAAGGCGATTGTGGAAACCACATTGCAGGGCAGACTCTAGCAAAGAAGATCCTCTGATAGGTTACTTATGGCTATCCATCAACCGTGATGCAGTGGACTATGCCAGGCAATGCATGCAATGCCAAAAGTTTGCCAAAATACAGAGAACTTCATCCATAGAACTTACACCAATGGTTGACCCATGGCCGTTCGAGGTCTGGGGAATTGACCTGATCGGCGTGCTCCTACTTGCACTCTGGGCTTACCGGATGACGCACAAGTCAACAACTGGACACTCGCCATTCGCCCTAATATACAGATCCGAAGCAATGATCCCGGTTGAATCGGAAGTTCCCTCCCATCGGAAATGACACTTCAACCACAAAGAAAACGAGCAACTCCCTCTCGAGTCACTTGATCTGACTAATGAGAAATGGGAAGAAGCTGAGCTAAGGACCGTGGCTCACCTGAAAAGGGTAACATGGCACTTTAAATCCAAGGTCTACAACCGTACTTTCAAAGTGGGAGATCTTGTATTGAAACAGATCTATCCGGCTACAGGAACATTCAGACCAAACTGGGAAGGGCCTTACTCAATTGGGCAAAAGCCTGGAGATGGCACTTTTAAGCTGACCACAGTCGACGGAATTCAGATTCCCCGTGCTTGGAACAACAACTCGCTCCGGCATTACTTTATTTAGCTTTTATCTATGTATTTCCTATTTACGCAAATAAGCCGCCCGACTACACTGGAGGCATTGTAAATAGGAAAAATTTGCTCCTTTCCATTTATTTAATGAAATCTCTTTAGTTTCTTGAACCAATAAAACCGTGTTCATATAAATTACTCGCCGAGTCAATGAAAGTGAACCGACTCTAAATCATTTATAAGCTGCTTGGGAAATTGAAACCACACCCAAGTACGCTTCGCTACTCGCCAAGTCGACGAAAGTAAATCGACTCAAAATCAAAAGCTGCGTATTTCATAAGCTGCGCACTCTTAAAAGCCGTGCATTTCATAAGTCGCGCACCTTAAAAAGCCACACATTTCGTAAACCGCGCACTCAAAAGCCATGCACTCTTCAAAGCCCGCATTTCGTTAGCCGTGCACTTTCAGAAGCCGTGCATTTTGTAAGCCACACATTTCGTAAACTACGCACACTTAAAGGTCGAGCATTTCATAAGTCGTGCAAGCACTGTTTGATGGTGCTTTGGCATCATCAGCAAACTGTTAAGATTTTCTAATTACCGGTATTGTCCTGACAACACTGTGAAAATTGTCCATTGCAGGACTGACAAGGATCAACTCCCACTATAAAAAAGAATCAATGTGAGTCCAACAATGTCGCAAAACTAGAAATCAGCAAAAAATTCCGATTGTTGACCGATAAAATCTCTAGAGTCGAGACATTCAAGTTACAAGTTCTCGAAGATAGGAACCGCAAAGTAAATTCGGCTACAAACATCCGAGGAATTGCTCGAACAACTGGTCATTTATTAAGTGTTTGGAGTAAACAACCCTATGAAGTAGAGGGCGCACATACCAACACTTCATTGAAAGGAAAATTACTTCATAGTCCTGTTACACCGAACAAAGAATTTTGGCAATCACAACGGATCTAGTTATAAAACTAAAAAAATGCATACATAATGCGTGAGATCATGGAAATAAAAGGCATCGTATACCACAAAACATGGCACGACAATATGAAGTATAGAATCATAAAACAAGCAATCGTGTCGTGTACACACATAAGTGGTATAAAAACAAGCTAAGTACATGATAAATGAGAAAGAACACAGAAGAGATAGCAGTAGAAACATTAATCTTTTCATTTCTCATAACATTTTCTATATAAATTCAAAATGTTGGGGCCATACCCACACAATATCAGCCAACAAAATGAAAAGCACATGTTACAACAACAAAAGTAATGAGTGCAAACCTGCACTTGTACAAAATACATGTCGAACAAATCAAAATGCTACAAAATCCCGCTCCATTGTCACTCGAGCATGTCAGTGCTTCTTGCCACCACTTCCTTTACCACCTTTGGTCGGAAGTTTTCTCTTCCCCTCGGCATCCCCAACGGGAGTCATGTCGCTGCCAGAGATATTGATTATAGGCTTCGTGCCCATGTCTCCTTCTTGTTCTTTGGCCCCATCGGAAGTCTCCCCCTTGGTCTTGCGCTTGTGGGACTTCCAGGAGCTCCTCAAAGACTTTTTCTCCTCTATCTTTTCCTTCTTAACTGCCTCCATTTGCTGCTCAGTTTTACCTGGCTGACTAGCTTGGTCTGTTTGCTCTCGAGTGTTAGCTGCTATTAAATTGCCTTCTAGAGATACAGAGGGGTCGTCCAGCCAATGCAACACAATAATCTTCTCAGATTTTGGCCCTGCTTGCGAGCCAGACTCGGGCGTGCTGATCGAAGTAGCTACAAAAACAAGCGTTGAAGCAGTCGAAATAGTAGTAGGCCTTGGGAGTGGAGAAATTGGCAACTCGACAGGCAAAGAAGACAGACCTATAAGATCAAAATGGAAAGCATTCAGTTAATCTTGTTCTTGCGACATGAACTGGAAGTCCACAAAATCAAGAAAAACGAGAATGTTGCCTGCATCAGAAGCGTGACCATGAATCTCAACCTCATACTCCCTACCATTTCCTTCTATGGATGGTTGCACAACCTTGGGCGAAGTTTCAGGACCACCCAAGGCTTCGAAGATATCTGCTGAAGGGGCGATAATAAAGTAGTACCGGTCGAAGATGGAATGATTTCTGTCCGATCACGAGGCTGCTTGGACGATTTGCCAAGCCCAGAACTGAAGGGCTTTGATAGGCTTTAGCAGCTGCTGCTGCGGCAACATTGATGGCTTCTCACTCCCTTTCAATTAGAATAATCTCTCGGCCCTTTACCAAAGCCCTCTTAATTCTTCATTCAGATAGGCATCCTCCAACTCTTGTTCCATGTACACATCCCCGTCTTCTCGAAAATGGGCTAGGATTTCTTTCTAAACCACAGCAAGAGTACGCGGGAATTTAGGACCAAGATAACAGAGACTTCCCCGATGCAACAGCGAGTTGACGTAGAAGTTCAAGATGGTGTTATCCATCTTTCCCATCTTTCTTTTGAAGGTAACTTACAACTCCAAATAGTCCGCCGTTACGGTGCCTTTCTCAACTTTGACTTTGGTCTTTTTAACTTCGAGTTGCGCAACTTTTTCCCGAAACAAAGCAATCACTTGAGCCTGGTTAGAGATGATCTTACCTCGGGATTCCACCATTTCTGCATAATCAGCAATTGATTTCTTATGAGCTTCAACGGTTACATCATGACTAGCAATGGTTCTCTTTTGAGCTTAGATGATCTCGTCTCGAGTTTCAAGCTCCTTTTTTAGCTTGACTTCGTCAACATGGGTTTTCTTGATTTCATCTCTGAACACAATTTCAATTTTTGCATGAGCCTCCTTCAATTACTTTAGCAAACTAGCGCTGCTCTTACTATCTCGAATGGCAGCATCTCTCTCTTTTGTCAATTGATCAATTCTGGCGTCACCTTCTGTCAGCATCCTTTTGTAATCATCCTTTTTCGATTCGAAAGAAAGAATATCTTGATAGTTGTTATGATTTGTGTCCGCCAGCTGCTTACATAATTTTTTCCATCCTTCAGCTTGATCCAATTTGCTCTGAATCGCCTGGAGATGGGGTACATAAGTATCCTTACGAATCAGACGTAGGTCACAATCGAATTTAACTCTCTTCATAAACCAGCTAGGGAACGCGGCTTCAAGTTTAGGTGGACCAGACGGGAGAATATAAGTAGGTCTCCTACGAGGGTGTGAAAAACCAGAAGTAAGCACAACATGAGTTGACGAAGTCTGGGTTGATTGAGCGACCTGAATAGTAGAAGTTGGAACCTCAATTCCGATGAAAACTGGAGCTAGGGCAGATGTATGATGCTCGAAAGGATGAGGATCATGATCTACTTTCGACTTTTTAGGTGGATCTTCTCGGTCATCGAGAGTCTTCCTCTTCTCATAGCCACCCCTATGAACTCTGCCTCGGTCCTTATCATCCTGACGACGAGCTTCAGCTTCCCAATCTTTTCTCCTCCTCCATTCTTCCTCAGTTTCTCGGGGCTGGTGGTGGCTTGAAGTCCGTTTCTACCCACGTTGTGCATCTGTAAATTGTTCAAGATCTTCATAAATTCCACGACCTCCAATAGTACCCAATATAAGAAAAAAATGATGTAACTTTAGCGGCAGAAAATGAGCTCAAATAATGCGTATATGAGTGTATGTGACCCTTGTGAAGTATGTAACATGTCGTAGGCGCCCTAAAAGGACTTAACAAACCGGGTTAGGAAGCAACTACAGTGGGAGTCAAGCTAATTCATGATTGGAGTGAGGAGACAATCCCTTGGATTCAAAATCATCTCCCATTAATTCTTTAATGTCCGCATAAACATAGCTCAGGTTCCCAAATTTGATATCGGTTTTCTTAGGCGAAGAACCATGAATTCGTTCAGTTGCTGGGGGAGCATCTCTAACAATAACCTTTTGGGGAGGCGAATACGGGAGAACGGGACTCATTCTCAGAGTTTCATCACATGATTCAAGATTTATTTCACTGGAACATGCATCAAACTCCTCATTGCTAAAGGAGGGGTCATTGTCACTTCCGCTCCCAATTTCACCTTCCTCTTTTTCTACGATCACCACAACCTTGCCTTCTTGTTCTTTGAACTCCTCTTCCCCTTCCTTCGGGATTGGGGGCATCTTGTTCGGACTAATAGCTTCAGTTGTAACGCCCTTTTCTTCATGAATTTCCTTATTTGATCCACCGAATGGACGTTCTCCTTGTAGACCTCTCTCTTCGGAATTGTGCGATAAAGAAGTGGAGCGTGTTATAATCCTGGAATGGGTAGGGGAAGGAACCTCAACAGCGATGGCAGACCTCCCGGGATGTATCAATTCATAGCGATGCAAATTCTCATCCATCAGCAAAAGTATGACCGATATCTCTCTAGCATCTATGACCTTCAGAGTATGGAAGATAGAGTCTAGTGCTAGATCTTTATTTGGCCTCTGAATAGCTGTAAGAAGCATTCAGTCTATTCCCCGCACCATCGTAATAAGTCTCAACGAGAGAAGAGAAAACTTACCCTCTGTCATCCAAAGATGATTAAACACTTCAGGACATCTAACGAAGAAATATTGGGTCATGAACCGGGATAAGTTGCTTTGGAGTTGCAACATGATTTTGCGATTTCTCTGAGCCTCAATAATAATAAGAGATGGACATTCCTCTCTCTTCTTGAATGAAAGGAAGTATCTCAATTCGTCGAAGCTTGGGGCACGGTTGAACGTCCGCATAAACAAAATATGAATACAAGTCAAAATTGCATAACCATTAGGATGCATCTAAAATGGGGCTATTCCCAAATTCAAAAGAGTGTCTCTCAAGAAATGGTTGAATAGGTGCATTTGCACCATTCAAGCACATGTACCGATGGCAGGTGGTGTACTCTGAAGGTGGCATGTGTGCAAACTCATTATTCAGTAGAAGGCGCACATCCTCATCCGAAATAACATGATGTAAACAAATGTTGTGCAGAACTTTAGCAGAAATGATAGTAGAAACTCTCTTTGGAGGGTTAAGTAAAACTATAAAGTTCATAGGAGTTCGATTGACGATCGGACCTATCAGCACTAATTGACCATATTGAGCCTATGGTGCCGAAGAAGTAGGCACCGTTGTAATTGTTTGTGAACGCATAACTGATGTTGATTCTGCTTTCGAGAGTACTGGCTTCCTCCACTGGATTTACGTCGAGATGAAGGATGCTTCATTCTATATAATAGAACTTGTATCCAACATGGTCAAATAACCCTATATTTAACTAGAAATCTCCATATGTTTAACGCCTGAATTTCGAAATGACGTTGACTTGTGCCAACTCATCGGATTCCAAGCATTGATTGGGGCAAGTGCAGTGTGTTATCTATGTGAGATGGGCTCGGTGCCCCAAACACCTTGAATGCTCTATCCTCTACAGATAGTTCACTCGCAGCAGAAAAAGAAAAAAAGTTTTTCATATTATTCATTGAAGTTATTCCTCCTACACTTACCTATTTCGGTCAACGATCGATAATGGATCCATTGTCCAAGGAGACATGGAAAGCTTGTTCTATTCTCAGGTACACCGAGCGTGCAATAGTAAGACTAATCCAGGATGATCAAGTCCATAGTAAACAGCCTCGTCGGAACCATCGAGGCCATGAGCTAATTGATTTTAATTTATTGGATGAAGATAGTAGAATGCGTCGAGTGCAAGACATGAATCCACTATCTAGCTCCAATAAATCGCAGTCAACCTGCTTCGTTCACCGTTCTCCTCGACCGCACCAAATTCACTGACAACCACACCCAATACGATAACCACGTCATCACCAACCTCGAATCGAAGGTAAACAGGTTCAACTTGGGTTCGTGGTGATCTAAGCTAGGGTTAGCGGTCTGCAAGGTCAGTATCGATCTAAGCAAGCAGTGATTCTGGTGCTAGGGTTTGACTCGAGGTGATCGCAGAGGTAGCTGAGGTCGACAGCAGTAGGCTCCGGCGGTAGAGATCAATGGCGACGGCGGCAAAAGCTGGTTAGGTCGTGGTTGGTTCGGGTCGCAAGAAAAGAAAGTGAGGAAAAGTAAGAAGGGCCGGCTCGAAGATAGTACTAAATAGGAAAAGATTTCAGTGAAAAAAATTAAAGTGATTGGACTACTAGCAATACATCACCCATGGATCACTAGTGATCCATCATCTCACATTAAATTTCGCTTAAACTTTTCAAACTCAACCCCCTTGCCGTTCGTAAACACATTGAAAATTACATAGTCAAAATTGAGATGTTTCCATGAATGATGATGATCCACATCCCAACCCAACAAAAATTGAAAAGTAAAAAAACAATACTTCACGGTAAGCCTAATACGATTGACTGGATTTCATGGAATATGAATTCAAGGACAACCAATTCCAGTGCACACATTGTTTCCAACGAAAGCATACTTTGGGGGGCAAATGTTAACTAGATTTTTAACTCTGCAGAATTCAATAGGAGTTAGAACTTAGAAACTATGCCAGAATGACTTGAAATTTGAACAAGGCATCCAAAAGAACAAGCCAAAAGCACTCAAGAAGAATTATCCATAAATCCACTAAGAGGATGGATCACTAGCGATCCATCACCCATGGATTGCTAGAAATCCATAGGAATGCTTCATGGGTCATTCAAACCTCTTGTATCATGAATCTATATCTCTTATAGGTACATTTTCCAAGTTTCATAGCCTTTCAAGCAACCTAGAAGCGAAGACCCATCTGATTCGAGTCATAGTTCAATCCAACTTGTGCATGAATCATCATCAAAACAAGGAAAATAGCTACGAAATTACATGGCGGGCACCTACATAAGACATGGAGTGCAACCCAAAGGACGAAGCCTAAAAATTCCCTAAGTAAATTGATCGCTAGCGATCCATGCCCTATGGATCGCTAGCGATCCATCACATTATGTTGGATCGTTATGAAATATTCAAAGAACCTTTGTGTCATCGAGTGTAGGGTTCTGGAAAAGCGGTCTAACTCAATTGCTCTCTTGTGCCTATAAATACAATCCTACCTGTAACATAAAGTGGATCTTCTGGACTGCTTGTTGGAACTATGCAGAGATTATTCTTCACACTTCTCCTCCCACACAATAGCCATCTAAGGGTTCATTGTCATTCTCCAGTGAACTGTTGTACTTGTGACTTGATCTAACTTAGAAGATTCAATCATAATGTAATCTGATTCAAGATGTAACAGCGGTCAGTTAATAGAAAGTTATAAAGTGGATGTAGGCATCATTAATTGCCGAACCACTATAAAAATCTTCTTGTCATTTTTACCATTTTTGCTCTTTTCTACATTTATTTTCTATATTATTGCTATGTAAAAACAAGGCTGGTGCTTTTACACTCAATTTAGGGTGTTGATTCATTTTTTGGGTTAACATAATTGTTAATAAAACGACTTGATTTTTATTATAGTATTTTTAATTGAATTTATAGAATTTTCCCATAATTTTTAATTTGGAAAATATTTAAATTGTCATTTGACGATTTTTTGACAAACGATGGTACTTTTGTGATTTTAGAGAATAAGGTAACATGTGTATATTATTATTGCTTTGTGATCGTGTCGCATTCCTATGCGTGATCATATTTTTGTTTTGTCGGCCACGGTCATACGTGGACGAAATGCTGTGCAGCGTGATGCCGGAAATTGGTGAAAATGTATAAGCTAACACTTGAGAAAAATCAACCCACCTACTTTCTTTTCCTCTTACACTGTTCCATTTATCATTTGCTATAACAAAAACAAGAAACCCTCTTCCATTTCAAAAATTCAAATCAAACTAAATACACAACAACAAAAATATAAATATTAGATCTTTGGATTTGTATGAGTTAGATTTACAAGTCTACGGTCGTTTGGGTGAGTTCAGTAAGGGGTGGGTCGCTCGACGATTTGAGCGTGGAGTTTGAGCAAACTAGGGTTCCATTTTTCTTAAGATTTAGGTGGAATTAAGGCTTGACATTGGTGGATTCGGGTTTGTGGGGATGGAGGAGCACTTGTGGAAGAAGTTTTGGAGATCACAATGCTTTATGGTAAAATGTATCCAGGCATGTGTGCGAAGAAGGATGGCAGGTCTGTTGGATCATGGGTTTTGATTGTTGACAAGACACAACAATTCACGAATTTACGACTATGACAACATCCGGACTCAACGACTCAAAGTATGGTTCATATATGTTTATAGAGTCTAGTTTAGTGCTTTGTTAAAATCTTTCCTCAAGAATCATCATTCACATTCAAATAAACTTGCATGCATATTTTAATCAAAATCATGTTTTCAAAAATGCATGGAGCGGGGCACGAACCCGGGTCACTAGTTTAGAAGGCAAGTGCTCTAACCAAATGAGCTATGGTGATTTTTGATTATCAACAGAATTCAGTCGACTGAACAAAATCTACTAGTCGACTGAATATCTATAAACAACCTATTGAACTTGTGCACATATGTATACACCTTTATATTTTCAAATTCAGTCGACTGACCGAAAACGACCAGTCGACTGAACCAGTTTCAGTTGCACAGATATGCTCTGTTTTTACTACCTTTGAATATTCAGTAGACTGATCATTTTGGGTCAGTCGACTGAACTTTTCCAACAGCTATTTTTCTGAACAGACACTTCCATTTGCCAAGAGATATGATCCAATTTGAAGAGTTGTGCTTGCTTTCTTTGGTCAAAACTCTTCGTGAATGGTTGCAGCTGTTTATCCACTATATAAACACATAAGATTCACTTCACAAATCACCGAATTTCACTTTATTTTCTGATCATTCACTCTCTATTATCTCTGCATTCTAAAAAATAATCACAACGTACACATATTGCTTGAATCTCTGAATCAATTAACTTATTCTTCAATTCAAAGCAATATTCTCCTTTCTAAATCTTTAAATACACATATATACTTGAGGAAAAGATTATAGGAAGGTTGTACTATCAAAGAAAAATTAGTGTTATCAAGAACACAAAGTGTCAAAGCAATTTTATTGAAACTATTGAAGTCCTGTTCGGTTGTTTAGGCGGGTAAAGTCCTCTTTCGGTTGTTAGAGGCGGAAAAATCCTGATCGGTTGCTCAAGTGTTGTATACCTATTCCTCCGGGTTAAGTGAGGGGTTATTGTGAGAAATTCCAGAGGGATGTCTGGGACTGGACGTAGAACGGGAAGTTCGAACCAGTATAAAAACTCTTGGTGTGCTTATTCTTATTTACTTTACTATTATTATTTGTTTCCACATTTAGATTATAATACATTCCATATTACACGATCCTAAGTGATATCTAGCCACATAGTATTAGCTATACGGCACAGTAGTCACTTTCAAGGTCATGTTTTGGAAGAGAGGTGCGAGCTCAATGGCGAGGTGGGGGATGGATGGAGATTTCGAAGCTGAAGAATTTGACTAAGTCGGATTGGAGTCTCATGAGGAGACGACCAAGAAAGAAGGAGAGAGAAAGAGGGAATGTGCATGACATGTGCATATCATGTACATGAGCAAGGATTTGGGGAAGAAAGGGGGTTTATTTTAGTGAGTAATTAAAGTTTAAATTTTGTAATTAGATGAAATTATAATTAATTAATCTCGAAATCTTATAAAAATCATAAATTTCTCATACGAGGTCCAATTGAGACGCGGTCTTTTGCGTTACGTTCGTAATGATGATACTTACATTGAAACTGGTTTTATCGAATTTTGAGCAAGTGACTTTTTGGGCTATATTTTAGTTCAAACCGGAATGCTTCAGTGTCAACTGAAAATTTGATGAGTTAAACTCACCTTTTTGGATAATCAGTATGATATATAATAGATAAAATTTACCATTTGTGTTTGGATAAAGTATTGGTTGGTTTGGTTAAATATTCATTTCAAAAAGCAAATGGCGTTTAAAATGAAATAAAAGGAATTTTATTGAGAGAAATTCGGATTTCTCGACATTGTGAATTTTAATTCCAGTTATATACTTGTTGATTTTAATTTTAGTTATATACCTATTATATAGATTGTTAAACGCTGAAATTTGATAGTTTGGTCATATTGGATGTGACATTGACGCATGATAAAAGTTGAACCTTTTTAGTGATAATGGTAATAATGGCACCGGTTAAGTGCTATAGTAGTTATTGGCCTCGTTATAATATTTTGAAATATTTATTTGTTGCTGTTTGGTTTGGAAACGGTTTTGGTTTGGAGAATGCTTTTTAAATATGATTTTGGTAATTTTCATAATATTTTATTTAAAATAGCTTTTGGACTTCAAAATTTCACCTCAACCTTTTTATTTGTCCTTTCAAAAATATGGAAATGTTTTAAGATTATTTTGGGAAGTATTTACTTTCATAGAATAATTATTATGATAACGAATGTTTATTTTAAAACAAAATAAAAGGGTTTATCTTTTATTTAAGTGATTTTATTTTTAAAAGAAGATAGAAATATTTTGTGAAACGTTTATATAAAATGTTGTATAAAAGGATAGATTTATAAATATTATTTTATGAGTAAAAACTAGTTTTATAAGTAGCGTTTTATAAATAAAAGAATGGTTTTATAAATGATATGTTAGTTCCTAAGATGATGGTTTTGATGACAACAACCTTAGGACTTGTTATAAAATATAAATACTAATATTCTTGTCTAGATATTTATGTATATGTAGGATATATATGCAAGCACTGAGAATGAAGACTGTACAGTATAAAGATTCAAGACTGAGTATAGAGATTCAAGGCTGATGAATTCAAGATTGAAGAAATCAAGACTGAAGACTCATGAGTGTCAAGAGTTCAAGGGTTCAAGATATCAAGATAAGTAATAGAGTCTAGATTTATGTTAAAACTTCATAATAGCACTTAAATCTTTATTCGGATTTTAATTGTGGAATGGAATCCACCTTCTCACTTTAATAGTGGGATGGAACCCACGACCTTCTCTAGTGGAATGGAATCCACGAAAATTTCAAAATGACTTATTTTTAGATTTTTTCAAAACTATCTTTTTAAAAAGACTTCTCTCTCTCAGTTTAAATATTTTAGCCTTAATTCAAAAACTATTTTTAATCGTATTAATTTCAAAATCATTTCTTGTTTTTAAACTATCTCCTGGTTTTAATGTTTTAGCTTTAATCTCAAAATATTTATATATTACTTCTATATTTTGTAAGATCACTTTCTAAAGGTTTTTATAACCATAAAGTATATTCAAAATAGTTTACAAAGTTCTAAGATAGTTTCGACAAACTTTAGAAGAAGATCTCTTTTAAAACAAAAATCAATTTTCAAATACTAGGGGATATCGACATGCCCATACTCCCTATGTCGACATGGTAGCCGTAGAACTTAAAATTCAAATTTTCAAAGAAGTGTCTATTCATCATAACCTTTCACGAATAGACATGACTGTTATTCTCCTATATATACCAGTACTTTTCAACAAATTTCTAGACAAGTTTTCTTTGTTTTCTCTCCTCTTTCTCTTCCATTCTTATTTTTAAACATTCTTAACAAGACTCTGCCAAAATCCTAAGTGAATCAAACTCAATCGTCTCTAGTTTGATTCTCTGCCACTCCCTCTTAAAGATCTTAGTGCTATTTAGAGTTATAGGATCATTTGTAATCAAAGATCGAAAGATCGAAGTGTATCAAGTCTCTCTCTATCAAAGTGTGATTGGAAATGGTGTGATTGTGGCCCATAAATCAATTGGGTATGATTGTAGCCCGTAAATCAATTATGTGATCTTGTATCCTAGTTAAATCAAGGGAGTTTGCTTGGACTTGGAGACATAAGGGTGTATCTCATGGCCTTGAAATCGAGGTTGTAACATAGACATTATATTTGAAAAGAAATCTGCACAAGAAATTGCGTGGGACTGGATGTAGGGTAACTCTGAACCAGTATAAAATTCCGGTGTGTTCTATCCTTTACTGCTTTTATTTGTTATTTGCATCCGTGTCTGGTTCTGTGATTGTCTCTGTGTTTGTGAATTGCATCTATTTAGGTTTAATTTGAAAAGATTTCAAAAGGATTCATAAAATTAATTAAACTCTATTCACCCCCTCCCTCCAGTGTTAATTCTGCCTTAAGATCCGTAATCCGCATTTCCTATATTTGGTATCAGAGCATTGGTTTTCAAAGTTATCATAATCTGAATTTTGAAAATGTTTAAAATGGCAATTTTTGGCGATTTGTTAACACTAGTTCAAAAATGTCCAAATCATCATTGTCTTTTAAGTCTGCATATTGTTATTATAGAAAATCAAGTTATCTGTCGAATTGGTGTGTTGTGCAGGAACAGATGTGTTATATGGCTTTTGAAGAATCAACACTCAATGGACAAATGGTGCAAATCAAGAAAAACAAATGGATACTTGATAGTGGATGTTCAAGACACTTGACTGGTAATCCAGAGATACAGAATGACATAATTTATGAAGATGGAGGACCGGTCAACTTTGAAGACAATTCAAAAGGATATGTGATTGGCATCGGCAATGTCGGTAACTCTACAACTCCTACTATTTCTGAGGCTCTATTAGTTAGAAATCTAAAACACAACTTACTTAGCATAAGTCAACTATGTGACAAGGGCTGCAAAATTAAATTTGAAAAGGATAAGTGTCACATCGAATATAATAAATCAAATATTATCTTTGAAGGAATTAGGAAGAAAAATATTAATATTCTCATTATGAAAATCTCTAACGATAATCCATGTCTTTTGGCTAATACAAGTGACCCTTGGATTTGGCATAAAAGATTTGGGCATTTGAATTCCAAACTCTTATCTAGACTTTGAAAACTTGATCTAGTAAGAGGTCTTCCTAAAATGGATTATAAAGTAGATAGTATATGTGATGCTTGTCAATTAGGAAAACTTAGGATGAGTTCATTCAAATTGAAAGATATGACTTCAACTACAAAACCTCTTAAGTAACTTCATTTAGAACTGTTTGGTCCATCTCAAATTCAATCAATAAATCACAGTAAATATGTTTTTGTAATTGTAGATGATTATTCTAGATTTACATGGGCAATTTTTCCGAAACATAAAAGTGATGCTTTTGATTTATTTAAAACTTTTGCAAAAAGAATTCAAAATCAATTTTCTTTAAAAATCAAAACTATTCGTAGTGATCACAGTGGAGAATTTGAAAATGAAATTTTTTGGAATTTCTGTAATAAAAAAGGAATAACTCGTAAATTTTCTTTTCCAAGAACTTCACAACAAGATGGAGTGGTAGAGCGTAAAAATAGGATGATTCAAGAGTGTGCAAGAACTATGCTTTCAGATAGTAAATTACAAAGAAATTTTTGGGCTGAAGCAGTCACTACAGCTTGTTACATTTTGAATAGGATTTTAATTATACCTCTAACCAATAAACACTATATGAACTTCTTTTTAATAAGAAACCAAAGGTATCTTATTTTAAAGTTTTTGGAAGTAAATGCTTTATTCTAAATACAAAGGACAATTTGGATAAATTTGATCCTAAATCCAACAAAGGAATCTTTATCGGATATTCTAATAGAAGTAAAGCATACAGAGTTTTCAATTTAAAAACTAACACCATTGAATAAATAATGCATGTATCTTTTGATGAAAATTTCAAAGATTTTGTTCTAAATGATGAAGATGATTTTGTTACTTTAAATAATGAACCAAATGAAACAAATTGTGAAACTGTTTATCCTAATAAAAGGATCAGGCTTTTAAAAGATCATCCTATAGAAAATATACTATGAAATATTGAATCCGTTGTTAGAACTAGAAATCAACTAAACAAGATGAGTAATTGTTTGGCCAAAATTGGTCACAAATCCCAAGTGTAGTGAAAGCACCAGCGTATGAATATAAATCAACAATATTCACACACAAATCACAGATCTAAGCAAATAACAAATAGCAATCCAGAAATAATGAACAGTGACACAAGATTTATAGTGGTTCGGCTATCTCCGGCCTACGTCCACTTCAAGGTTTTTATGATTTTATTGCTCGATGCTTGAAGATTACAATTTCGTGTGTTGTATTACAATTGATTTTCTGAGCTAAGTCTGGATCTAAGGCAGCAATGGTGATCTGGAGTAAATCAGGCAGAATCTGGGCGCTCTTTAGCTCTGAGAATCCTCCGACCCCTTTTCTGAATGACCAGGGGCTCTATTTATAGGTGTAGGAGGCTGATATTTCGCCTAAATTGAGGGGAGACCAGTTCTGGTACGTCAGGGGGCCCACATGGCCGAAATCTGGAGTTCTGGGCCCACTTTGGGATCGATTCGACCCTTGGTTCGAATCGATCAAGAAATTGTCCAATCAAGCTGAAATTTGGTGTGGTCATTCTTCATCATGTGTTTAAGCTTCTGTGAAAATTTCATGGCGTTTGGATTTGTAGAACTTGAGTTATGATCGATTCAATATGGTGTTTTTCGCTTCCTGGAGTCGTTCGAATCGATACCTTCGAATCCATAGGGTCGACTCCATCTCCTTGCACGTGAAGGCAATGACGTGGTGCGCGTGCTTCGAGTCAACCCCCCTTTTTCTCCGAGTTTTACTGAGTCGAACCCGTGGTTTCAGCTAGGTGGACTTGGTAGATTCAAGGCAATCGATTCGAAGACATGTTTCTTCGAATCGATGGAATTGGTGCTTGGTCGAATCGATCCAGATATGCCACTGCGGATCGATTCGAAGTTATCTCAATGTGGGGGTTCGAAGATGCTGGAGTCGAAGTTTCTATCCTTGCATGGATTCGGAGGTAATGGAGTCGAAGTAAAGGTGCCCTCAATCGATTCGAAGCAACGTAGGCCTGATGGATTCGAACTTGACGGAGGCGAAGCTTTGCTCCTTCTGATCGATACGGAGGTAATGGATTCGAACACGAGCTTCACCAATGGATTCGAATATGATTGGTTCAAAGTTGATGGGTTCGAACCCGATCGATTTGAAGATGCTTGCCCTTCATGGATTCGAAGTGGGGTCGTGCTCTGTCGATTCGAAGGCCTTCATGGTGATGGATTCGAATCTTGGTCGATTCGAATACAATGAACAACATATTTCCTTAACCTTGCAACCTTCGTATTTTGAGCATACGAACTCGGATTGACTCGAAATTTGGAACGTTGTTTCATCTGGCCTTGCTTGACATGTCTTATCAATTGCAGCCCGATCCGGACTCGGACAAAATTCATCGATATCCATGGTGAACCTGCGATGCACAATCGATGTTCATGACTAATAATCATTGATTTTCAGTTAATCTTTGGGTATCTCGACTTTGCCAAAAGTTGGGATAACAGTAATGTAGCTTTTATATCAATTATTGAACCCAAAAATCCAAAGGAAACATCATCTGATGATTCATGGATTCTTGCTATGCAAGAAGAACTGAATCAAATCACCAGAAATAATGTATGGGAACTTGTTCCTAGAACCTGAGGACAAAACTATAATAGGAACTAAATGGTTTTATAAAAATAAAATGAATGAACAAGGTGAGGTCATTAGAAATCAAGCTCGGTTAGTCGCGCAAGGGTATTGTCAAGAAGAAGGAATAGACTATGATGAAACCTTTGCATCCGTGGCAAGATTAGAAGCCATTAGAATTCTACTTGCTTTCGCAAATCACAACAATTTCAAATTATTTCAAATGGATGTCAAAAGTGCCTTTTTAAATGGTTTTGTTAAAGAGGATGTGTATGTTGAATAACCTTCACTTTTTGAAGAAGAAAAGTTTCCAAATCATGTTTACAAATTAAAGAAAGCTTTATATGGTCTGAAACCAGCTCCTAGAGCCTGGTATGATAGACTAAGATCTTACCTATTACAATCAAAATTTAAAATTGGTAAAGTAGATAATACTCTTTTAATTAAAAGAAACAAAAATGATATCCAATTAGTACAGATTTATGTAGGTGATATAATAATTTTTGGATCAACAAACAATGAAATGAACAAAGAGTTTTCTGAAACAATGACAAAAGAGTTTGAGATGATTCATATGGGTGAACTTGCTTTCTTTTTAGGATTGCAAATAAAACAATTAGATAGTGTTATTTTCATTAGTCAAGAAAAGTATGCTAGGGATCTAGTTAGTAAGTTTGGTATGACCACTGCGAGTGGAAAACCCACTCCTATGGCAACCAATGAAGCCTTGAATAAAGAAGAAATGTCAAAAGATGATCAAAAACTATATAAGGGAATGATTGGATCGCTACTCTATATAACTGCGAGTAGGCCCGATATCATGCATGGTGTTTGTCTCTGTGCAAGATACCAATCTCAACCCAAAGAAACCCATTTAAAAGCTGTTGAACGTATCCTAAGATATGTTAAACACACTTTAGACTATGACCTACTTTACCCTAAAAATGATTCATTTGATTTAATCTCATATTGTGATGCTGACTATGCTGGTTGTAAATCAGACCGAAAAAGTACAAGTGGTACTTGTCACTTTTTAGGACATTCTTTGGTTTATTGGTTTAGTAAAAAGCAAAATACTATTTCACTATCAACAACTGAAGCAGAATATATCTCTGCTGCTTTGGCTTGTTATCAAGTTATCCATATGCAACAGACCCTAAAGGATTTTGGATTAAATATTTCAAAATCAACAATTTATTGTGACAATACAAGTGCAATAAATTTATCCAATATTCCTACTCATCATGCCAGAACCAAACATATTGATATCAGACATCATTTTCTCAGAGATAATATAAGTAAAGAGATTATTTCTCTTGAATTTATCAACACTAAGAATCAAATAGCTGATATTCTCACCAAACCCTTGAATCAATCAACCTTTATTAAATTAACAAGAGAACTAGGTATTTGTTCTATAACTGAGATATAGAATATAGATATAGTAACATATATATTTAAAGAAATAAAGAAAAACAAAATTATCAAAATTTTCAAAGGGATGTCGACATGCCCCTACCCCCATATCGACATACAACAGTAAAATTTGAAATTTTGATTTTCCCTCTAAATCAGTTTGGTGGTTATATAATCACAACATTTCAAATTTTTCTATCTTCTTACTTCATTTTCTCTGTAATAAACTTCTAAAAATATAAAATAATGGCCTCCTCTTCTAAATCAAACCAAAATGAAACCTTTTCCTTCCCTTCTCCTAATTCTGGTCCATTTCAACGAACTACATTGGCTCGAGTAATGAAGATCGAGGAAACTATGAAGGATTCTCTGCAAATGCTGACTGAATTACAAGTCATGCAAATAAGGATGGCAAAGGAACAAGAGAAACAGGTAAATATTCTTAGAAATTTGCAAAAATTTCTAATGGATAATCATGCAGATCCTATTATGATTGAAGACGATTCCTCTAACATACATATTCATAATCCATTAGAGGATGACGACGAAGAAGAAGAAGAGGAAGAAGCGCAAATGGACGAAGAAGATAAAGTTATTTGCATTGGAGAAGTTTGTTTTGACAAAAATGGTAATTTGATCGAACAACATGTAAACTTTTGTCTCCATTACCCTAATTATTTGATTCACAAGTCACCAATTGTCAAGGACTCTCGTTAAATTGTTATTATATTAATGTTTTTATATTTTGTGTACTTGTATATATTTGTATCTACGTTTCATATATATGTGTAATGTAACATCATATATAATAAAATTAGATTTATGTTTCGCTTATTATACTCGTTATTAGCTTTTAGTTCCATAGTATAAGGGGGAGTTAGGTAGTTTAGGATTAGTTTTTGTTGATGACAAAGGGGAGAATTATAAAATAGGTTAGATAGGTTTAGATTAAGGGGGAGTTAGTAGATTAAGGGGGGGTAGTTGGAATAGCAGGAGTCAGAGTAGAATCGAAGTTTGTTGGAGTAGATTTTATAAACATAGGTTGTCATCATAAAAAATGGGGAGATTGTTAGTTCCTGAGATGATGGTTTTGATGACAACAACCTTAGGACTTGTTATAAAATATAAATACTAATATTCTTGTCTAGATATATATATATATGTATAAGTAGGATATATATGCATGCACTGAGAATGAAGACTGTACAGTATAAAGATTCAAGACTGAGTATAGAGATTCAAGACTAACGAATTCAAGATTGAAGAAATCAAGACTGAAGACTCATGAGTGTTAAGAGTTCAAGAGTTCAAGATATCAAGATAAGTAATAGAGTCTAGATTTATGTTAAAACTTCATAATAGCACTTAAATCTTTATTCGGATTTTAATTGTGGAATGTAATCCACCTTCTCGCTTTAATAGTGGGATGGAACCCACGACTTTCTCTAGTGGAATGGAATCCACGAAATTTTCAAAATGACTTATTTTTAGATTTTTTTCAAAACTATCTTTTTAAAAAGACATCTCTCTCTGTTTAAATATTTTAGCCTTCATTCAAAAACTATTTTTAATCGTATTAATTTCAAAATCATTTCTTGTTTTTAAACTATCTCCTGGTTTTAATTTTTAGCTTTAATCTCAAAATATTTATATATTACTTCTATATTTCGTAAGATCACTTTCCAAAGGTTTTTATAATCATAAAGTATATTCAAAAATAGTTTACAAAGTTCTAAGATAGTTTCGACAAACTTTAGAAAGAAAATCTCTTTTAAAACAGAAATTAATTTTCAAAATATACTAGGGGATGTCGACATGCCCCTACCCCACATGTCGACATGGTAGCCGTAGAATTTAAAATTCAAATTTTCAAAAGAAGTGTCTATTTGTCATAACCTTTCAAGAACGGACATGATGTTATTCTCCTATATATACAAGTAGTTTCCAATGAATTTTTACACTAGTTTTCTTTGTTTTCTCTCCTCTTTCTCTTCCATTCTTATTTTCAAACATTCTTAACAAGATTCTACCGAAATCCTAAGTGAATCAAACTCGATCGTCTCTAGTTTGATTCTCTGACACTCTCTCTCTCAAAGATCTCAGTGCTATTCAGAGTTATAGGATCATTTGTAATCAAAGATCGAAAGATCGAAGTGTATCGAGTCTCTCTCTATCAAAGTGTGATTGGAAAAGTGTGATTGTGGACCATAAATCAATTGGGTGTGATTGTACCCCGTAAATCAATTACGTGATCTTGTAGCCTGGTTAAATCAAAAGAGTTTGCCCTGGACTCAGAGACAAGAGGGTATATCTTGTGGCCTTGAAATCGAGGTTGTAATATCGACATTATTTGAAAAGAAATCTGCACAAGAAATTGTGTGGAACTGGATGTAGGGTAACTTCGAACCAGTATAAAATTCCGGTGTGTTCTTTCCTTTACCGTTTTTATTTACTATTTCCATCTGTGTCTGGTTCTGTGATTGTTGTTAACCCACCTTTTGGCAAGGCAACATACAAGCGGATTTAAGCCAATCAACTGCATAATGATCAAAGCTGGATTTTCACAGATGGCAAATATGATCATGAAGCCAGAATATAGCATAGTCGACGAGCAAACATTGCAAGATATTTGAAATATGGTTTCGACAAAAATTGAGTGTTTCAAGTTGCTTGGAGTTTACTTCGAGTCGTCCTTGGGTTTGCTTCGGGTTTTCAGGCATGTTGCTTTGGGTCAGAGAAGGGTTTGCTTCGAGTCAAGGACACGGATCAATCAAAAACCATCCACTTCGTATCCATCAACGTCATGTCCATCTAGTTCGTATCCATGTGCTTCAGATCCATCTCCTTCATGCACTTCATATCGATCCATTTCTCACCAGCTTCGTATCGATCAATCTCCCACACATTTCGTATCGATCAATCTCCCACACATTTCGTATCGATCAATCAATTGATCGGTACGAAGCAGTGAACCATTGATTGATACGACGCCACAAACCGAGCATCAATGAAAAGTGCAAGGGGATCAATCCCTCACAACCACTTGCTCTCGTATCGATCCTTACCATTCGATCGATACGAAAGCAAGGACATATGATCGATACGAAGAACATGGCAACCGATGGATACGAATGAGGAAGCAGTCAACTCGGCATAAAAAGTGGATCTCCCCTGAATTCTCGAGCCACGTCATCGATACGCATGGCATGGATATGAAGAATGATGGATGTAGAGCTCCTGATCGATACGAACGTGACAGCCTACCTACATATCAACCTTGGATCAATCATAACTCGAGATCTACAAGCCCAGATGCCTTCAAATTTTCACTGTATCTTGCATACCACCAGAAGAATGTTCATGATCGATCCCATCGCCATTGGACCATTTCTGTATCGATACGAAATACCTAAGGATCGATCAGGGATCAATCCCAGACCATCCCGGATCGATCACGTGGGCCCACCCACGTGTGGGAAGGAATATTCCAAGTTCAAAGTCATATATTTCCATGCTATGCTTATAAATAGCACTCCAATGCCAACAGAAAATGGGACTTTTTGCTCTTCTATGTCGTTGTTCTGCCGAAACTCCATTGTAACTTAGATACTATCGTTTGTACTCTTGTAAATTAGAAAAGAATCATCAATAAAACAACAACTCTTCAAAGTGGACGCAGGCTATAATGCCGAACCACTATAAACCTTGTGTTTTTACTGCTTTCCTTAAAATTTAGAGTGTTCTTCATTTTAATATCCACTACATATATTCTATATGTGACTTATGATTGTGAATTTCATCTGCAATTAGGTGTTTGTGACCAATTTTGGTGCAAACATTTTGGTGCTTTCACTGAGAATTGAACTCAGGGATTCTACAGCCAGGATTTTGGATCTAAAGGCTTGGGAGCTTGGATCTGGAAAGCAATGACGAAGCAATCGACAAGGAGAAAGAGCAAAAAGGAGTCAGCATAAAGGAAGTCAGGTGGCTTCCTCAGGAGCTAATCGTACTTCAGTTTTCATCACCAGAGACGAGATGGATATGATGATGGACGCTATGCAAGAAGGGATGCTGGAAAGGTAGGAGAAGATGATGTAGAACCTACTCCAGCAGATTGGGCAAGCTAGAGTGCAAAATCAAGAGAACGCAACTACAGGAAGTGCTGGAAATAGGGATCAGGAGCATGTAGCAACCAGGATTTAGAATAAAGTGGGACCATCAGGAGCAGCCCCTGAGCTAGAGGGCATGCCCTCGGAGCATGTTGATCCAATCCCAAGAAGGATACCAAACATAACTGTGCAACATAGCATTGATAGAGGAATGGATGCTTGTCCAGGAGAGTGGATTCCAAGATTCCCTCATGGACTCGGGGGGCAGATCGGAGGCAATAGACAAGGATCACAACTTGATGACAGTGACAGATTGGCGGAGATGGTCAGACGAGCCATGAGAGGTGGAATAGTGAATATAGATCTCAAAGATGTGAATAGGAGCCCCTTCGCTCCTACAATCAGGCAAGCTCAGAATCCACCCGAATTCAAGCTACCAACACTGGAGACGTATGATGGGAGGACGGATCCTACAATTCATCTGACAAAGTATATGCGGCACATGGAAGTACTGGGGGCATCAGAGGAAGTCATGGCCCGGTGTTTCCCATTGTATTTGACAAATATAGCAACGCTGTGGTTCAGGCAATTGGAAAGCGGCTCCATTGGAACATGGACTGAGTTGATTGAGAAGTTTATGAGGCAATTCAGAGTTCATATCTCAAGGCCCAAGAACGTTATGATTTTGACAACACTAAAGAATCCGGGTGTCTTTGAGAAGTTTTCTAACACGATTCAATGTAGTGATGGCATCTGTGGATCGCCCAGATCCGTCCATGGTTTTGATGGCAGCTGTATCTCGCATAGCTGGTGACACGGAATTCAAGAAGTCACTGACAAGGGATCCACCTGTGGATCTAGGAGAATTTTACCATGAGGCAGAAAGGTTTCTGTGACAAGAGGATGCAAATGCTGAGAGAGTGGAAGGGGATGAAGTTGAAGTTTATGCAGTCAAAGGTGGAGATCCACCCGGAAAAGAGTCAAACAAAGACAAAGGGAAATGGAAAGCAGAGGGCTGCTGTGATGAGCCAAAGCGGCCATGAAAGGAACCGAGATTCACTTCTTATACGGAGTTGAATGAAACTTTGGAACGAATCTACCAAGACACTAGGGGACAGGTTCCCTATCGAAGGCCAATCAGGAGGGAACCAACCAATAATGAAAGAAAATCAGATAGGTACTTCCTATTCCACGAACTAAGCGGCCATAGCACAAACGATTACAGGCACTTGAGAGATGAGATCGAAGGACACATCCGTAATGGCACATTGTTGTAGTACGTGAAAAGTTGAGCGGTAGCGGTGGAGCAGGAGCGTCCACCATCTGCATCAAACGAGAACGACTCCGGATCTAGGCATCGTCAGATCATTATCAACTGATTGGAATAATAACGAATAAGTAGCAAACACCATGCTAACACTGTTAAGTCACTTGCACATGTACGGGATTACGAACGATCCCCAAGCATGCTCTGGGACGACTACAAACCGCAATAGTGGAGGTGTTTGCACTTGGACGTTTTTGTTTTGCTTTTGTTTTCTATTTTTTGCATCTGGACTTGATTTAGTTGGACATCTTTGTTGTAAGACTCATTTGAATGTAATTCTGATGTTAATAATTCCAAAATTCGCCACGAACGGCACCCGACCTCGAACGGTCACAATTCGCCACGAACGGCATCCGCCCACGAATGGTCACAATTGGCCACAAACGGCACCCGACCTCGAACGGTCACAATTATCCATGAATGGCATTTGACCTCGAACGGTCTTAATCCTCCTCGAACGGCATCCGATCTCGAATGGTCACATAGCGCCTTGAACGGCATACGATCTCGACAATCGCAATCCACAATCAGATAAGATTATCAATCTTTTAATAGGTCATTAATTGGATACAAACATCCAGCTTATCACACTACAAAACACACCTTTCTATCTCAAGGCATGTTTTGGGGGGCAAAGTGTTAACCCGCCTTTTGGCAAGGCAACATACAAGTGGATTTAACCCAATCAACTACACAACGATCAAAGCTGGATTTTCACAGATGGTAAATATGATCATGAAGCCAGAATATAGCATAGTCGACGAGCAAACACTGCAAGATATTTAAAATATGATTTCGATAAAGATTGAGTGTTTCAAGTTTCTTGGAGTTTACTTCGAGTCGTCCTTGGGTTTGCTTCGGGTTTTCAGGCATGCTGCTTCGGGTCAGAGAAGGGTCTGCTTCGAGTCAAGGCCACGGATCAATCAAAAACCATCCACTTCGTATCCATCAACGTCATGTCCATCTAGTTTGTATACATGTGCTTCAGATCCATCTCCTTCATGCACTTCGTATCGATCCATTTCTCACCAGCTTCATATCGATCAATCTCCCACACATTTCGTATCGATCAATCAATTGATCGGTACGAAGCAGTGAACCATTGATCGATACGAAGCCACAAACCGAGCATCGATGAAAAGTGCAAGGGGATCAATCCCCCACAACCGCTTGCTCTCGTATCGATCCTTACCATTCGATCGATACGAAAGTAAGGACATATGATCGATACAAAGAACATGGAAACCGATGGATACAAATGAGGAAGCAGTCAACTCGACATAAAAAGTGGATCTCCCCTGAATTCTCGAGCCATGTGATCGATACACATGGCATGGATACGAAGAATGATGGATGTAGAGCTCCTGATCGATACGAACGTGACAGCCTACCTACATATCAACCTTGGATCGATCATAACTCGAGATCTACAAGCCTAAATGCCTTCAAATTTTCACTGTAGCTTGCATACCACCAGAAGAATGTTCGTGATCGATCCCATCACCATTGGACCATTTTTGGATCGATACGAAATACCTATGGATCGATCAAGGATCAATCCCAGACCATCCCGGATCGATCACGTGGGCCCACCCACATGTAGGAAGGAATATTCCAAGTTCAAAGTCAGATATTTCCATGCTACGCCTATAAATAGCACTCCATTGCCAACAGAAAAGGGGACTTTTTGCTCTTCTACGCCGTTGCTCTGCCGAAACTCCATTGTAACTTAGATACTATCGTTTGTACTCTTGTAAATCAGAAAAGAATCATCAATAAAACATCAACTCTTCAAAGTGGACGTAGGCTATAATGCCGAACCACTATAAACCTTGTGTTTTTACTGCTTTCCTTTTAAATTTTGAGTGTTCTTCATTTTAATATCCACTACATATATTCTATCTGTGACTTATGATTGTGAATTTCATCTGCAATTGGGTGTTTGTGACCAATTTTGGCACAAACAATTGTCTCTGTGTTTGTAAATTACATCTCTTTTGGGTTTAATTTAGAAAGATTTCAAAAAGATTCATAAAATTAATTAAACACTATTCACCCCCCCCCCCCCTCTAGTGTTAATTTTGCCTTAAGATCCGTAATCCGCATTTCCTACATGATATTCCATAAAAAGAAAATTAATATCATTTTGATAAATTGGGGATAATTAATCCCATTTGTGAATTTATGGTGATAGGGTAAATGACATTTTATGAAAGTATTTGGTCTTATTCCGCAAACGAAGACTTGTGTTAAGGATATAAGGTCTATAATGAGTTTTGGATCTATAAAGGATTTTTATAAAGGAGCTTTATAATTATATTTTTAGATTTATGGGAAGTATATGAGTTTTATAATTTTATAATTTTATATGGGGAGAATTATAATAAGAGTTTTATAAATAAAAATGGATTTATAAATATGAAAGAAGTGTTTGTTAAAGGAGTTTATATTTGTATTTGGAGTTTTATAAAAGAGTTTGTAAAATGGTTTATTTAAAGGGTTTATTTATATAAAAAGGTTTTATAAATAGAAAGGAGTTTTATAAAGGAATTTTATAAAAGGAATTTATAAAAAGAATGACACCCGATTTCCATAAATGATCTTTTTAAAATTACAATGGTATGGAAAATGTCCTTTTCATACTTAACATCAAATTCTGAGGTATGGAAACTCATTTCTATCTTGAGAATTAAGAATGTATATCAAGGCAAGGATATTTTTCTAACCTGTCTAATTTCATTGTTAATCAAAAGATAGTATTGTTTGAAATCGTGAAGTGGTGGTAAGTATATATGGTTAAATTTCCATTCGATCCGTTTACTTATGCCAAAAGTGTTATGCGTTTATTATTATCAATGTTTTAATTTTTTTTGAGTAAAACGGATGTGTAGCGTGAGACTACACAGCCGGTTAGATATCATAGCTAAATATAAATAGTGCGATCAACAAGCCTGACCGCTGGCCAAAATGAAATAGTTTAACATAGCGGTTATACAACATAAAGTATGGAAACTGCCCGGATAAAAGACTACAAAAGTGGCAGATGATGGAAGGTACAATCACTGTCAATGATGACGGTTTCCAGGGACAGCTGAGGAGCTTCCAGTTGATTCAACAGAAGAGGACCTAGTGCGAGGCAGCCTGAGTCTGAAGGGCGCCGAGAAGCTGTGACCTGTTGAGGATGAATAATAGTGAATAATCCGCTTACAGGTGCCTTCGAATAGTAATTTGGGCTTGTTAAACGCATGAGCATTTCGCTCGATCTAGATGCACCAACTAAAGATAGCTATAAAGTGGTCCAAACGTTTGTTGGGGGGGTTAAATTGCCAAAAGTCATAGAATGAAGTTATTGTTGGGATGAAACCAAGCAGGTGTGCAGCAGTTACAGCCCAAACCTTTACCGAGAAGTCACAGCCGAAGAAGAGGTGTTGTATACTTTCAGTTGCATTAGAGCAAAGGGCACAGTCGGAAACCAGCGTGATATTTAGTCGGAATAGTCTATCTCTGGTGTTGATACGACCATGGATGAGGCACCATTGAAAGAACGCGATTTGAGGTTGGAGCTTGTAGTTCCAAAGTCTGGGAAAGTTGAAAAGGCGACCCGGGTTGTTCAGGTAGGAATAACAGGAAGCGACGGAAAAGCCGGTTGCAGGGTTTAAGGCCCAAAGGATTTTGTCAGAGGACTGGGAAAGACGAATGGATTGAAGAGAGGAGGCAGCATGTAGCAGCTCAGAAAAGGTATTGAGGTCGAAATATGAGGGAGGGAGAAGATGGTCGGGGCCGAGCAGGAGAGAGTCGGAAATTGTGATGCGCTGGGAGGCTACATTGGAGAAGAGGTAGGGAAGGGTGGAGGATAGTGGAAGGTGGCCGAACTAAGTATCTAACCAGAAGAGGCAGTTCGACCCATTGCCCACTATGACATGAAAAAGTGATTTAACTCGGGGTATGATGGAAAGGACACCGGCCCAGAAAGGGGAAGGCCTGGCGTTGGGGATGGCATGGAGGGCAAGATGAGGGTTTGAGTGGTAATATCGAAAGGCAATCCATGATTTCCAGAGGAGGGTTTCAGGGGATAAAAATCTCCATAGCCATTTAGCTAGGAGAGCAAGATTGAAGTGGTGAAGATTGACGATTCCAAGGCCCCCATTGGAAGTGTGTGTGCAAACGGATCGCCAATTGACGAGTTTCCTTATTCTGCCTCCATTCCAAAGGAAAAAACTCCTAATCTTATCAATTCTATTGATTACCCAACATGGAACTTTGTAGACTGCCATCCAGTAGGAAGGGATGGCCGATAGGACAGATTTGACGAGGACAAGACGACCAGCAGTGGAGAGGGAATGTGCCTTCCAGGAAAGGAGTCTATTTTCAATTTTTGAAATGAGGGGGAGCCAGTCAGTTTTAAGGAGCTTGGTTGGTCTGAGGGGGATACCGAGGTAAGAGATAGGGAATTTGGCGATAGAGCAATTGAGCAAATTGGAATATGTGGGCCCGAGATGATCAGAATTCCCGAGCATGATGATAGAGCTTTTATTGAAATTGATAGAAAGACCGGATATAAGTTCAAAAGAATACAAAGCTACTTTGAGGCATCGGATGTGGTTGACGTTGGGGGACGCAAACAGGATAGTGTAATCGGCAAAGTGAAGGTTGGATATGGATAGGTTGGAATTAGGGAGTTTAATGCCCTCGAAGATGTTGTTAGATATAGCTAATTTGATCATACGATTGAAAACGTCGGCCACGAGGACAAAAAGCAGGGGTGAGAGTGGATCACCTTGACGTAAACCTCTAGCGGATTTAATTAGACCCCCAGTGGAACCATTGATAGAAATTGAGGAAAAACTAGTGCTGAGGATATGTCGGATCCAGTTGCACCATTTTGGTGGGAAGCCTCTATGATCCAATAGATCAAGGATGAATTGCCAGTTGACAGTATCAAAGGCCTTAGAGAAGTCTAATTTGAGGAGAATGCCTGGAGTTGAAGATTGGTGACAGAACGAAATAATCTCTTGAGTGGTTGCAACACAGTCCATAATGTTACGGCCAAGAACAAATGCAGATTGCTCGATCCCAATAAGAGGGTCTATGACTGATTGAAGGCGATTGGCCAGAGCTTTGGTGATAATTTTGAGAGTGGTGTTCAGTAGACTGATGGGGCGGAAAGAGGAAAGGGAAGTGGCGCCAGAGGACTTAGGGAGAAGGATAATATTAGCATAGTTTAGACGAGCCACTGATGATGGGTCCTCATAAAATTCAACACACATCTCCATAATATCGTATTTGACAGTTTCCCAAAAGTGTTTAAAGAAGAGGGGGCCGAAACCATCGGGACCCGGGGCTTTGTCATCAGACATCTCCTTCAATGCAGACCAGATTTCTTCCTCCGAAAATGGTTGATCAATAGGAATGGGGGAACTGTCAGGATAGAGGAGATTCCAGTCAAGGTGTGGGGTAGGGGGGGAATGTTTGCCTAGGATGTTCCGGTAATAGGTGGAGAATAGTTCGAGGATAGCCGAATGGTCGGTGATAGACACATCGTTGTGGATGATTTCAGGGATAAAAGTGGATCTACGCCTATCATTGGCACAGCGATGGAAGTAAGCTGTGTTTTTGTCACCCTCCTCTATCCATTTTGCTTTTGAACGTTGCTTCCAGCCAATCTCCTCTTGTAGGGACAGTCTATCAAGTTCCAATTCCAAGTTTCTCAAATGAGCTCAGTAGGATTCGATAAGAGAGTGAGATTCTTCAAGAATGTTGAGATCTAAAATTTCATCTTGGATTGCTGAGATGCGTGAGTCAATTGAACCCCAGACCGACTTGGCCCAGGGTTTAATACGTTTACGAAAGGCTCTAAGTTTGGTGACGATTCTGGCGGAAGCAGAGGTGATTGGGAAAGGCTGGGACCAGATGTTTTTGATGAAAGGGTCGAATGAAGGTTCAAGGAGCCATAATCGCTCGAAGCGGAAGGGACTGGGAGGACGGATGGATGAACCGGAGTCAAAGAGGATTGGACAGTGGTCGGAGATGATGGAGGCGAGGCCAGAGACCAAAGTGAGTGGGTATAAATCCTCCCAGGCAGGATTGAATAGGAAACGGTCCAGTTTGGCCAAGGAGGGATCTGATCTGTGGTTAGACCAAGTGAACGTTCGATTACTGATGGGAGGGTCATTCAAGGAACATTGGTTGATAAAAGAGTTGAAGGATTCAGAGTCTTGAGAAAATCTGCCAGAATTTCTTTCGGTAGAGAAACGGGTGGTGTTGAAGTCTCCACCGGTAACCCAAGGCCCATTGATATGAGAGGCGAATGTAATGCAATTCGACCATAACTCGTTGCGGTCAGGGGTATTTAGTGGGTCGTATATATTGGAGAAGAAAAAAATTGTTCCAGTTTGCAAATGACGGAGTGCTACATGTAAAGCTGAAGAGTGATAAAAAGTTTGGCAGTGGGACCATATGGATTCATTCCAGGCTGTCACGATACCCCCACTAGAACCATTTGCGTTAAGGTGGGCCTACCCGGTTAGGAATGTCCCACCGATTTGTCTCAGGAGATTGGGATTAGGGTCCGAAAGTTTAGATTCTTGCAGAAATAGAATGTCCAAGTTATAGGGGGCAATTATGAGTTTGACAGAATGTCTCTTGCTAGGGTCCCCCAGACCCTTTACGTTCCAAGAAATTAACTTCATTGAGATAAAGACAAACGCTCCGATTCTAACGCCTGCATGGAGGTGTAGTGTTCATCACACAAACTCACACCCATGCATCGTGCCATTTTTTTGTTCAGACTTTTATTATTAGAGGAGAAAACAACATGTTTAAAGAAACTACTAGGATGCGAAGCCGCTTTATCCAACCTGGAGCTCCGGCGTACGGTCGTCGGGGTGAGGAACTGGGACGGCTGACCGGCCTCTTGCTGGGGTATCTGACTTTGGACATCAGGATTTGGAGCCGGGAATAAAGGGATGGGTACTTGGCCCAAAGGGTGCGGGGTTGCCAAATGGGGATGGTGAGGTGAGGCTGGAAGAGGGTCATGATTAGATGGTGGAGGTGGGATATTTTGGTGTTGAGGAGTTGATAGGTCGAAATCAGCATATGGGTTCCAGCCCTGTTCTTGGACAACAGGCCAAGGGTCCCATCCTCTCGGACCGACAACATTTGCTTAACCCAAATTAAGTATGGTTTTAGAAAGGAAATATTTTTTAAGATTTGTGAATATACTTATACCATTGAGATAAGTATACGAGTACATTTTCTAACTATTGAAAATGTAGTGTTTTGTGAGTATACTTATACTATTAATATAGGCATACGGGAAAGTTTTTCTAAGCTTTGAAAGTGAAATGTTTTGTGAGTATAATTATACAGTTGAGATAACTATATGAATATTTTTCAAGTATTAGAAAGAGTTTGAGAAGGTTTGTGAATATATCATTGTTAAGGTATTTTAATACAAGTATTTACAAAGTGGTTTTATTTAATAAAGTGATATATTAAAGAGGCTTAGTGGTTGCTTTGTGCTTAACCGTTCTTGGTTCGATCTCTAGTTGAATTGTTTGTTATTTGATAGTTAAATAACCGATTATCAAATTTTGGTCAGTTTTAAAATCATTGTTGTTGATTCGAAGAGACCGAGATCATATATATTATCCAAAAACCACTTTGAACCGACATAAGCGTTCAAATGGAAGACATCTTGAAGATGATTGAAGACGTGGATCTTTGAAATGTAAGGGCTACTTGCTACTAATCCTGAGGGTGATTCCAAAATGGATGTAGTAGAAGTAGTGCTTTCGGTTTGTTCTTTTCCTGACCAACTTGTATGGATGAATGCTGACATTATATTATTGCCTGGAGCGCAGTGTTAGAATTTCAAGTGGGATTGCTATATAAAAGGTAGAATGTAGCCTCAAGCCTCACCAACCGGGAATGATTAAAACATGGTATATGCCACAAGGCTATATGGGTCGCACTCATTAAGGCATTGTCATCACCTTTTCTAGATTATTATTTATGGATTTGGTTGTACATGAGAGCTATCAGGAAAAGGTTGCAAAACAACCGAGGTGATGAAATATTCGATACTATCCAGTAAGGGGTAGGCTAGTCATGTCGTGCAGAGGGTCTCTGCGAGGCCCTCGTTACATTTTATCCAGAGGTGTACTGTGATAGGCGGTACCCCAGTCCCTTGTCATTGATGGAATATATTCTCCAATAAGCATCGTACGGACTTAGCTGTTCCCAACTATGCTGGAACATGAGATGCAAGCATTCCAACTGTATTCTTAATTTACTTTAAACCCTAGACATTATTATATATCACTGGATTTTCAATAAAATGTTTTGGTTATTGTAAAGTAAAAACCCATCCATGTTTATGTGCAGCTTGGTCTTACGAGATACCTTTATTTTTAAAGGTTTTTATAACATTAAAAATCCATATGAGGCGTGTTTTTCTCACGCTAGTTTACCAGACTGATCCGGGCATTATTTTCTTATAATGCTCATGTCAGACCAAGCATTTTGACAGATTTAGATTGGATGCTTTGGAGCTTCAGGAGGCGAGCTGGATGCCACCAAGACATACTTACGTATATTTTATTTTCCGCTGCATTTGTTAGTTGTATTTATCAGCAATTATGAGGACAAGTTGTTATAACTGTCAAAGCTGATGATAGATAGTTGTGTGATTGTTATGTGTATATTACATTTTTTCTTTTGTAAAGATCCATTGTATATTATATATTACTCATCACGATGTGATTCGGTTTTGTCTTTTCTTTCTTTTTCCCCCAATAATCTGTCTTTCCAGCACTTAGGAGTTTGGCATGTGAATGTCGTGGATGTATTAGTATCGAAGTCGAAAAGGCGGGTCGTTACAATAGGTGAATAACTTATGTATCGATTTTGTAGGTGCAATACGCTAATGAACTTAACTGGAACTTTGGACTAATGAAGACTATAATAACTCTCTGATATGCATATGGCATGGAGCAGTATTATGTTCCATCTTATAAAATCTCTTCCCATGGACCTTGACTTATTTTATTTTAAAAATATTCATGCCCAAGTATGCATAGATATATAAGTTTTCCAGGGATTTGTGTTTGCAACTTATCTTAAACAACTAATCATCACATCATTGTTGTACAAACTATAAAGGTTAAGATGCATGAAAAGAGATATAATTTTTTGCATATAATAAGAGATTGTTTGGCAAGGTATTCAAAGTATTTTGAAGTAATTTGGGTTATTATAAAATTTTAGATGTGAGCATAATTTGGAAGAAAAACATATTGAAAATAGAGTTGTATGCAAAACAATTTTATTTTTAGTATTTTTTTCATCTTTACTTGATGATTTTAGCTAGTGCCTTTTGGTCGGAAAGGCCTATTCTATAATTTATTTATTTTTTGGGCCCTATTCTAATAAATTTATAAATTAAGGTCTCCCATCTAATAAAAGTATCTTAATGCCCATTTTATAATTTGATGATTGTGATAATACTTAATTTGAACCATATCCGCCTAATATGTTAAGAAGATATTTTTACACTACAAAAATAAAACAAAATCCGCCATCGTATAAAAAAATAAACTTTGATTTTCATTAATTATATATCAAAATGGATAAACATGCATATCATAATAGATATACACACACACGTAAGAACCGTTATATGCATGTATTAAAACTAATAGACAGACACGTGTGTGTGTAAAGCAATGAAAGGAAAGTAGACTAACTCTCCCTTACCCGAAACCCTAGGAGGAAAAGATGACGATGCTGGTGGTGGATGGACGAAGGTGAAGTGTAAGGGTAAGCAAACATTTGTAGTAGGTGTTCAATATAACTTTAAGACTCGGTCAAAAAAGCTAGGTTTAGAGAAGAGTCGAAAAACTTGGGTGTATTCATTACGTGAACGGGTTGAAACAAAGGGAAAAGTAAATTATTTTCAATAGATTCATGATGGGGAGGAATTATCAATTTATGGATGATGAGGTTGCGAAGAGGTTAATGCAATGTGGGAAATTTTGATTTATGCATACATGGTAGGTAAAAGACCATACTTTATCTACTTTAATGCTTACATTAAGAGAGTATGGAACCCGAAGGTTTCTTAGGATGTCTTCCTAAGAGATAAAGGCTTTTATTTGATAAATTTTGAAAGAGACGATGATTATAAATGAATATTGAAAGGGGGTACATGGTTTATGGACAGTAAACTCAATTTTACGAGAAAGTGGGATGCTGATTTTAATTTCTAAAGAGCTATGCTAACCAAGGGTGGACATTTAACTAAATTAAACAACCTAATCGACTTAACTGATCATAAACGAACAACTTTAATCGACAAAATCGATTAACTAAACTTTCAGTCAACCGACCGATGTTAACAGACAAAAGTCGGGTCATTAACGGTTAACCATGTTGCATATATCGGTTAACCATTAACCAAAACTATTTTTTTATAACAGCCCATTACCCAGTACTACCCACAACCCGGCCTACACATTCCCTAACCTAATCGATTTGTGCTCCTGTACCTACTACCCAGCTGCTATTCTATTTACAATAAAATTATTTTATTTCGTTCCCAAAATAAAAGAACCCCTATATCTACAAAATTTATCATGACTAAACCTTCCAAATACCAACTGATTCTTCGTGTAATGACCTAGAATTTTAATAAATTGATTTTGAAATATTTAATTGATTTTAAATATTGAAAAGTAAATTTTATAAGTTAAATACTCAAATTTCAAATATAACGATTTATTTGATAACTAAATTGTTGAATTAACAATTGAAATTGTCTAAATAATTGAATCTTGGGTTTTAATTTGGATAAAAAAAATTTCAAAGCTTATTTAAATTCTTTTTAATGAGAATAAAGATAATAAAACTTTTAAATTGGATTCAAAAGTTATTTAACTAATTTTGAAAATAACTCATTTTAAATTAACGTATAAAAATAGCCTTCCAGGACACTGTCTTGGATTTAGATGAAACCAATGTCATTGGATCTGTAATAGTGATTTATTATATGTCGACAATTTTCATGGTGATCAGACGAATCGTTTAGTCGTGCGGGATCGAAACGCGTAGAAATTAGTCTTAGAAATTTATATAATATAATTAGGTTTGAAAAGAAATTTTCTGTATACGATCAAATTAGGGCTCGAGACTTGTTCCATTGTGTTCAGAATAGGGGTATAACATATAGAACGCCAGGCGGCACGTCTCGTTTGGAGTTCAAGATTTTTGGGTATGTTTTACTGAATATTTTAAAAATAAAATAATACACACACACACACATATTCATCTTAACTATGGCCATACCATCCATCATTCTACACCCTACCCGTGCCCGTACTAGCCACCATGCCCTTCAACCTATTTAAAAATTGTCTGTAACAAGAATTGGGTTTTCCTTTGAAACCAAAATTTCAAATTTTAAATTAAAATTCCTCATACCACTAAAAATTAAAATTCTTGATTAGTTAAACTCGTATATCCGTATGCTTCGTTTGGGTATGCTTAGGTGTTGTTCGGCTGTCGTTTGGGGTGGCTTGATAGTATTTCAGAGCATGGCATTGACTAGGGTTTGACGTTGCAAGGGATATAGGCAACGATTCGATAAACGGAGGACGAATTCAGGTTTCTCTTGTCGATTTACATCACCTCGCCGAGTTTCATCAAGTTCGATGGAGGTTTGATGGTCGCGACCTGGATGCATGTAGCGAGGGGGATTGGGAATGTCACGTTTTGTTTCGGTCAATCGAGCACCCATTCGTCGAGTCCTTGGCATGGAGATCGCGGAGAGGAGTTCGTTGGGTTCCTCGATTTCGAAAAGCATGGAAGGGTGGCCGTCGATGGACGTGCGTGCACAGTGGTGTGCATATACATGATTGGGTTTTATTTGGGGAGGATGGAGAAAGAGTGGTGAGGGTAAACTTGTAATTATTGTAAAGTTATTTAATTATAAATTTAAATTTATCGATAACTTATAAATTTCGTATCTCACTCATACTAGGTCGGATTCGAACGCCATTTTTTTTCATTGGACACGTGTCATCGAGGTCTATGCAACAGAGTTGGTTTGGTTGGATTTGGAGCTCGTTGGACTTTAGGAAAAAATTGGATGACCGTTTGATTTTAGTTCTAAACCGAAATGCCTCGGTGACAACAGAAAATTTCGGTGAGTTAAACTCGCCTTTTTGGTTAACAAGTATGATATATAGTAAATAAAAATCGTTGAATGATTGTTTGAATGATTTACTATATTTATTAGTTGGTCTGGATATATTCCCGCCTATTAGAGCGGATGAAACCCTATTACGTTCCCGTGTAAGAGTGGATGACCCTTTGTATACGAATCCCTCTTTGAAGCGGTTGATTATATTTTATGATTATATAACATTGTAATGCAAGGGAAACCGGTTGGAGAGATCAAACAGGATTCCTTACAACTATTAATTTTATTTACATATATATGTGCTAATAGATATAAGCTGTGATGTAGGGGGACAGGTTGGGAGGATCCAACGGGATTCCTAGCTATTGTTGAATTGGTTTCAAAAATATTCAAGTTTATATGAATTATTGGATAATAAACCTGATTTGTTGGAAATATGGGTTATGACATTGTTATATGTTTGAAAACTAAATCTCAGTAGTGATTGAAAATAAATATCGATATTGATTAAGTGTTCGATGGCTATTGGCCTCAAATTAGTATTTTAAAAATACTATAAATTGCCGTTTGAGTTGGAATTATTTTTTGAGACGAGAAACAATTTTTAAATCCAAAATTGGGTTTTGGAAATATTTTTTTTTAAAGATTATCTGTTAATTTATATTTAATATTGTTTTAAAGTTATCTAATTTTATCAATATTGTTTTAAAGTATCTAATTATATTAATATTGTTTTAAAGTTATTTAATTATATTAATATTGTTTTAAAGTTATTTAATTTTATTAATATTGTTTAAAGTTATCTAATTTTATTAATATTGTTTTAAAGTATCTAATTATATTAATATTGTTTCAAAGTTATTTATCAAAATGCTAATATTTTGAAATGTTAATTATTTTAAGAATAATTTATCGTTTGAAATTAATAATAAGGATTATTAATAAGGTTTTGAAAATAAATTATTATTATTATTTATAAAAATGGTAAAGATTAATTATTATTGTTTATTTAACAATAATTTGAAATTATTAATTATTATTTTTAAGATGTTTTAAAGTTAATAATTTTCATTTATTTATAATGGTTATTGCTAATAATTATTATTGTATAATAGTGTTTTGAAGTAAAAGATTTCTAATTATTTATAAATGCTTCCTAGACCCATTGATAGAGTTGAAAGACTTGGATTTTTTTAAAAGGAGTTTATAAAATGGTTTGAAAGACTTAAGGAAAGGTTATTTACAAGGTGAAGAGTTTATAAATGGTTAGATATTTATAAACGAATTTTATGGTTTATAGATTTATAAAAGGAGTTTTATAAATGGTTTTATGGATTTATAAAGGCTTTATAAATGATTTTAGAAATGTGAAAAAAAAAAGAATTGACGAGCTCTTGAAATGTATAAAAGAATTTTATAAATGGTCCAGAAGATTTATAAAATGGATTATAAATGTTTTTAAATAATTATAAGGAGTTTATGAATGATTTTTGAATCAAATAAGAAGAGAATCTTTCTAAGTTTGTAAATATACTTATACCATTGAGATAAGTATATGGATATTTTCTAAGTATTGAGAATATAGGAATAGGTAGATATATCTTTGTAAAAGTATTCTTATACAATTAATTTACAAATGGTTTTATTTATGAAAGATTTATAAAAGGAGGCTATTTTGATTGCTTATATATGATGAATCAATGTTGGTTTTTCCCTATGGAATAAATCCCTGATTTGAATGTATGTTTGTTGATAGCTAAATAACCAACTATCAAAAATGAACCTAAAAGTAACTTTGGAAATATCTAGGAGAAACACATGAGTTATATGGCACAGTTATCTCCGATGATGTTGTAATGTGCATATAAATCTCGTTTCGTTCTCCTAGGACAATGATAAGGAAATCCGTCCACTAATGGTTAGAAGAGGATCTCCGTTCTTATCTTTGTCTATTTATTTCCTAAATAACCAGGGTTGAGTTTATCGGGAATTATCGAATGTTTTTTCAAAGAGACCGGGATCGGGTATGTTATCTGAAAACCACTTCGATTCAACTTAAGAATTGCGAAGTGAAGACATCCTAAGGATGATGGAATTGAAGCCGAAGCTCTCAAGTGTTTCATTCAGTCCTAGAACGAACTTGTATGGAAGAATGCTAATATTGTATTTTTGCTTGGAAGGCAGTGTTAGCATTCCAAGTGGGAAGTTCTTTATAAATGGTAAAACATAGCCTCATGCCTCATCAATCGAGAATGACTAAAACATGGGAGATGCAGCAGGGCTAAGTGGGTTGCTCCCAAGTAGAGTATTGAAACACTCCACACCCCTTAATATGTCCAAAAGGACACATTAAAAGGCGTAGTGCATTGTAGGTATAACTAAAGCTAACAGAAACTAAGATTCACAAGACAAATATAAATAAAAACAGCGGAAACTTAAAATAATAGCTTAATTAAAACAAAGCTTCATAATTGCTTCATAAATAAGTCAAATACCAAATACCACATACATGTCTAAAAATCCAATATGTATCATGAAACAAAAGCTCATAGTCTCAAAATCAGAGTACATAATATCCCTCAAAATAAGCTAGTACATAGAAAGAACTAAAGCTGAAATAAAAGAAATACATATTAGAGAACTCCTCCTAGAAAACCGCCAAGCAACTGCAAAATACTGACTTCTCCCTTGATTGCCTATGGGGGGAGGGGAAAATAGAGGAGTGGGTCAGACTAAAAGTCTAGTGAATGATAGTAATTACTAGAGTCTTTAAGCAAGATAAAAGTAATAGACTCTACAACAGTTCTAGCATAAATAAAGATAATAAAGTAAATAGGAAAGAGATAAACTGGAAATAAGTACGATTAAATATTGCTTAATTTAAAAGATAAGTTAACTTTGATTGCTTGCACTTGTCCTTGATTTCTGCTTTGATTAGGCTGAATTTCTAATCCTGTAATTAGGATGTAACCCTAATTCTACCCTTTCTGATCGACCTGCTACTCCAAAGACCTTACTGCGGACCAGCCGCTACATAACTCCCTACACAGCAGCCAATGGTATCTACAAAAGATGCACAGAGCAACCACTATGGATTCGGACGACATATATAGCTCCCTACACAGAAGGCAATGGTGTCTACAAAAGACACCCATACTAAGTGCTTGGAACTCATAGCTATTACTGAGCAACTGAATGGAAGTCGCACGTGTAACCGCCCCCATGCCCATGCTACCTTTTGCTCCACCTATTGGGTCTTCTTATTACCTCCAACTTCCAGCATAAGCGTGCCCCTCATCTCACTTCAAGCTAATGTGAGATCACCGCGTGTCCATGGAAACTATAGGGGAAATGCTGTTGGAACTGGCCCTTCATCCAAACAATATCTAGTTGCTCCCCTTATCCAAATCCCCCATGATTTGGACTTCTTTTTGACCAATTACTACCATTCTTAGCATAAGCGTGCCCTAGGCTCACCGTTTTGTCTAATAGGGAATGCTATTTGTTACAGGTCCTATTTTAATCTTTGCTTATTAACTTAGGTATAATTAGGCATAATTTCAGTCCAATTCCATTTATATTACAGTCTTTGAAATTTACATCTTATATTCCGTTATTTCAATTTCCTTACAATTTAATCCGTATTCGCGTTAATCCTATTCTAATCCATACACGAAGAAGAAGAAGGAATAAAAGAAAACTGAAAATAGAAGAAAATCCAAAACGTAGAAAAAAAGATGTAAATAACGTATAAATAACAGTAAATAAACTAAAATACTGTAAATAACTGTAAATAAACGGAAAAGCTATAATTAACAGAAAAATTACTGAAAAGAATAGCTAAAAGGAAATAGACTGAAAATAATTCTAAAAACTATAAATAAACTACCGAAAAGGCTATTCCAAAAATCGTAGTAAAACTACAACTATTGGAAACCCTATTATTTTAAATTACTTAAAGAAATCTTAAAATAATTACAATCACTCACCTCCTGTCCTAAGCTCTTCCTTTGGTCTTCCCGGATCCACTTGGAGTTGTAAAATAATTTAATTTATAATGATTTTCTCCTTTGGAAAAATTATTCCGTTTAGGGTCCTTCCTAGAAAGGCGATCCCAATTGGAGAAAACCTAGAATGAGAAAAGGTGTTAGGTCTAGGGGTCTATTTATAGGTGTAGAAGTGGATCTCGGACCGTTGGATTTGGAGATTGAATAGGATGCAACCACGTCATAGGTTGAATAGGAGCCATCAGATGCAAAACTGGAAGGACCAGATTGAAATAAAGGATGCAAATGACGTGCAAAAGGTTCATTGGAACATACTAGAACGAAGGAACGATTCTTCGTTCCTTTACCTGATGTGGGTCGACCGGGCGATCGACCGCCCCCTTGCCTAGGTCGGCCGGCCGGTCGACCTGTATTATAATTTTTTTCTTTTTATTTCTGCTTATCTTGTTTATTTTATAACTTGGTCATATTAGCTCGGTTTTTGACGTTCTATATATGGAAATTGACCAAAAAATTACCATGGACACAATGGTGCAACTCCCATGGCTCAATTCTAATAATTTCACAAAGTTATTTTATTATTTAATTAATTAACAAATTAATTATTACGGGTTGTTACATTCTTCCCTCCTTAAGGAATTTCGTCCCCGAAATTTCTAATAATAAAAGAATGTACTAAATGTTATCATCCAACTCTACAATCAACTACTCAATCATCTACCATTCATCCATTGTTCTTAAGTTTTTTTCTAATGCAATTTATGATACTTATAAAATTAGTGTAGTGTAAATATCCTAACTAATGCAAAAGATTAGACGGTCCACTGATTCAGTTGACCTCCCTTTTATGCAATCACGTCTATGCCATGTATCCAAATGAATGCAAAAATTTCCTAATGATACTGATAATTCTATATGCGTGCTACAAACATCATCCAAATGCAACAATCATGTGATAAACATCCATTTATAGCAATCACGGAAATAAAATAAAAATGCGCATACATCCATATGCATATGCTCTAGTGTCCTAGTTAGGCCGATCCCTAAGGAATAATAGTGCCTAGTGTACCTATATGCGTCCATAGCATCCACTAGCAAACACTTGCAATCACTAGCATACATCATTCATAACATGTTTACATCAAATCCTACCATCCATAGGTTAAATCCTAAGTTCTACCCTCCCAAAGGATAATAAAGGAAAGAACCTATTCAAATCTAAAGAAGGAAAAAGGAATTCTAAAACTTACTATAAAAAAGATGAGGATAGGAAGTACGAATCTTCTCTTCTGCTTCCCAAGTGGCGTCTGCAACATCATCTCCCCATTGCACCTTCACCAGTGGAACCTCCTTATTCCTTAGCCGCTTGATGTCTCTTCCAACAATCTTCGTGGGGATACGCCGAACAGAAGCTTCCCTTTCTACCTCCACCTCCTCTAACTGACTAGGCTCTATAACCTCCGCCGAGTCATGTAAGCACTTTCGCAGGTGCGAAACATGAAAACGTCGTGCATTTCTGCGAGCCTCTCTGGTAGCTTCACTCGGTAAGCCATCTTCCCAACTCTCTCTGTAATAGGAAATGGTCCAACAAATCTAGGGGCTAACTTACCATTTGATCCAAATCTTACCACCTTCCTAAGCGGGGATACTTTGATAAAAACTAAGTCTCCAACCTCAAACTCCAAGTCTCTCCTCCGCTTGTCCGCATACAACTTCTGTCTGTCTTGAGCCGTATTCATCCTTGGCCGAATCAAATCAACCCTCTCAGAGGTCTCCCTAACCATATCGGGTCCAAGCAATAACTTCTTTGTAGACTCTACCCAACTTGATGGGGACTTGCAAGGTCTCTCATATAAAGCCTCAAATGGTGCCATTCCTATACTTGTTTGGTAACTATTATTGTATGCAAACTCAACCAACGGAAGATGTTCCTTCCAAGTTCCTCCAAAGTCCAAAATTCACATCCACAGCAAATCCTCAAGCACCCTATTTACCCGCTCCGTTTGGCCATCTGTCTGTGGATGATATGCCGTATTCAACCTAAGTTGCGTCCCTAGTGCCTCCTGTAAGCTTCCTTAAATCTCACTAGTGAAATTGGGATCTCTATCGCTAACAACGTTAGAAGGAACTCCGTGTAGACGGACTATCTCTCGAATATACAAGGATGCCAAATATGAAGCCGTACGCTTACTCTTAACTGGGATGAAGTGAGCACTCTTGGTCAATCTATCAACAATCACCGAAATACTAGTGTTCCCCTTCCTAGAATGGGGTAAACCATCAATGAAATCCATAGAAATACTGTCCCACTTCCACTCTGGCACGTCTAAGGGCTGAAGTAATCCCCCGGGCTTCTGCTGCTCTTCTTTTACCCTTTAGCATATGAGACACTTAGCTACGAATTCCGCCATGTCCTTCTTCATGCCAACCCAATAGAACATCCTCCTCATATCCCGATACATTTTGTCACCACCCGGATGAATAGTCATACGGGAATGGTGTGCCCCTTCCAAAACTGCTCTCAACAAGTCACTAGTGCGTGGAACACAAAGCCTTCCATCTCTCCTAATCCACCCTCTGCTATCAATGGAATAGCATTGGAGATGTCTCGAGGCCTCTCCTAGGCTAATCCCATCCATAATGTCCATGAGCTCTAAATCCTCCCGCTGCCTCGAGCCAATCTGATCCATAAGGGTAGGCCTCACCTCTAATGTTGCCAATAATCCGGGAGTAATGTCCGTAGAGGGCTTAAAATCAAAAGTAGAAATAAATTCCAAGCCCCTCTCTTTACGAACAAAGGACTAAAGGTTGATTTCTTTCTACTCAATGCATCCACAACCACATTACCCTTGCCAAGGGTATAAGCTATCTCAAAATCATACGAGGATAAAAACTCAATCCACCTCTGTTGCCTCAAGTTCAAGTCCTTCTGCGAGAATAGGTACTTTAATGATTTGTGGTCGGTAAAAAGCTCAAACCTCTCTCCAAGCAAATAATGTCTCCAAGACTTAAGTGTAAAAACTATGGCAGCCAACTCCAAATCGTGGGTAGGATAGTTCTTCTCATGCATCCTTAACCGCCTACTACCATAACACACTACCCTCCCTTCTTGCATCAACACTGCTCCTAAACCCGCCCCGCATGCATTAGTGTATACAGTGAAAGACTTAGCTCCGTCGAGTAAAACTAACGATGGTGCACTAGTAAGGGCTTTCTTAAGCTTCGTGAAGGAATCCTCACAATCCACGTCCCACATGAAAGCTTTATTCTTCTTAGTAAGGCGCGTGAGTGGCGTCGAAATCTTATCAAAGTCTCTAATGAACTTCCTATAGTAGCCAGCCAATCCTAGAAAGCTCCTAACCTCAATAACGCTCTTGGTGGCCTTCCAATCTTGCACTGCAATAACCTTGGCAGGGTCAACAGCCAAACTTTCCTTCGAGACTACGTGCCCCAAGAAACGAACTTCCTCTCTCCAAAAATGACACTTCGAAAACTTAGCTCTCAAATGATGACTACGAAATATGCGAAGAACTTCTTCCAAATGAACAGCATACTCCTCCATATTCTTGGAAAATACCAAGATGTCATCCACAAATACCACCACAAACTTATTTAGGACATCCCTAAAGACGCGGCTCATCAAACCAATGAAATAGGTTGGAGCATTGGTTAGCCCAAAAGGCATAACCAAACACTCGAAGAATCTTCCCAGTGTCCTAAAGGCAGTCTTATCTATGCTGTCATCAACGACTCCAAGCTGATGGAATCCCATGGCTAGATCAAGATGAGAGAAAACCGAAGAACCTACCAACTGGTCAAAAAGATCATAAATCCTAGGGAGTGGATATCCGTTCTTCTTGGTGAGCATATTTAATTCTCTATGATCTACGCAAAGTCAGAGAGAACCATCCGCCTTAGTGGCAAAGACGACTGGCGCTCCCCACTCCGATATGATCCTTCTTATGAATCCCTTCTCCAAAAGCTCACGAATCTGCTTGCTCAGTTCTTTCCTCTCCCTAGGTGCCATGTACCTCACAAGTAATGCTACTAGCTAAACATTCTTGGTCAAATAAATCCTGAAGTCAATCTCTCTCTTAGGGGGTAGTCCTCTAACCTCCTCAAAGACGTCTGAAAAATCTCTGATGATAGGAACCGAATGCAATGCTGAAGATGATGAACCGAGGGAATAGAGAATACTCAACATGACTGACCCTTGTGGGTCTCAAGATACCTCTAGAGTCCTACCACTGCAAGTCTCAAGTCTAACGAATCTTCTCTCTTAGTCTAAGATAGCTCCATATGTGGATAGCCAATCCATCCCTAATATCATCCTATTCCCCGAGAATCCCAAAACATTAACGTCGTAGTTAAATTATACGCCTAGGATAAAGAATTTCAAATCCCTACAAACCATAGATAAGTGTGCCGATCCTCCTATGGGGTTTGAAACAATAATGGGGTCTACTACTAATGATATGTCCAAGTGCAAACAATCTATTAGAGAGCTAGAGATAAAAGAATGTGATGCTTCAGAATCAAATAAAGTTCGAATGGGAAAATCAGATATAGAAATCAAACCTTCAACTGTGACTTTCCTACCTCTGTCTAGAATGCTACTCGAAGGTGCTGTGTCTAACGTCTGAATCTGCGCATTTGGTGCACTCGCTCCATGGGGACAACTCCTACTCATATGACCGGGCTACCCGCAAGTATAGCACTTACCCTTCATCTTTTCCTTCCACCAATCCTTGGCCATATGTCCAACCTTCCCACAACTATGGCACTTTATTCCTTTCTTAATCTGCTTTTGAGGACCATCACCTTTCTTCTTCTTCTTATTCTTTTCCCACCACTTCTTCTTTGAACCTTCTGACTTAACCTCCTCTTTATACTCTCCCTCCTTGACTGTATTCGACATAGGTGCCATCACGACCACTGACTCATAAGTAGCTCCCATCAGTACATGAGTCAGTAATAGTCCCTGAAGGACTTGATTCAATCCCTTTGCAAACTTCATAGCTTTCTTGTGCTGTGTCTTCACCAAATCCATACCAAACCACGACAGCTCATTGAATTGATTGATGTATTCCTTAACAGACAAACTCCCTTGCTTCAAATTGATAAACCTCTCCAGCTGAACGCTCTCTTCCGCCTGAGATAGAAACTTCTTACCGAATCGCTTCCGAAATCCATCCCAAGTAACATTTCTACCCTCCAACTCAATCACCTCCCACCAATAAGATGCCTCCTCCTTTAGCTGCCAAGCGGCTAGCTGAACTCGCTGCTGACCATCCTATCCCAAAAGACCAAAAATCGTCTCTGTGTCCCTAAGCCATGCTCTCGCCTCCACAAAAGTCTCCTTGCTAGAAAAAGTCTTCCCGCCCAAACTCGCAAAATCTTTATAAATCTTAGAGAAATTAATGGCGGCAGGTGGGTTGATGGGATTCCCACCCGCTGGTGCAGGATTGGACGCTGGCCCGTGCACCTCTGGAGTCGTGGCTTGTAAGTACCTACGAAACCAGGCTAGGACTGGAAAGCCCTCGGGAAGGTTCAGGGCATAAGCCATTTTACGAAAAGAAAACGATAGTTTAGGAAGGAGTCAAGAGAGATTGAACTGGACTTATAATGGGATTTTTATAAAAATTCTTTTATACTAAAAAAATCATTTCTAAAAGTTCTTTCCTGAAAAATACTTTTAAAACAAATTATTTTGAAAAATACTTTACTTTCAAAAATAAATTTTTAGGAATCCTGTAACCTTAGGCTCTGATGCCAAGTGAAACACCCCACACCCCTTAATATATCCAAAAGGACACATTAAAAGGCGTGGTGCGTTGTAGTATAACTAAAGCTAACAGAGACTAAGATTCACAAGACAAATATAGATAAAAACAGCGGAAACTTAAAATAATAACATAATTAAAACAAAGCTTAATAATTGCTTCATAAATAAGTCAAATACCACATACATGTCTAGAAATCCAATATGTCTCATGAAACAAAAACTCATAGTCTCAAAATCAGAGTACATAATATCCCTCAAATAAGCTAGTACATAGAAAGAACAAAAGCTGAAATAAAATAAATATAGAGAACTCCTCCATGAAACCCGCCAAGCGACTACAATCTACTGACTTCTCCCTTGATTTCCTATGGGGGGAAAAGGGGAAAATATAGGAGTGGATCAGACGAAAAGTCTGGTGATTGATAGTAATTACTAGAGTCTTTAAGCAAGATAAAAGTAATAGACTCTACATCAGTTCTAGCATAAATAAGGACAATAAAGGAAATAGGAAAGAGATAAATTGGAAATAAGTATGAATAAATATTGCTTAATTTATAAGATAAGTTAACTTTGATTGCTTGCACTTGTCCTAGATTTCTACTTTGATTAGGCAGAATTTCTAATCCTATAATTAGAATGTAACCCTAATTCTACCCTTTTTGATCGACCTGCTACTCCATAAACCTTACTACGGACCAGCGACTATATAACTCCCAACATAGCAGCCAATGGTATCTACGAAAGATGCACAGAGCAACCACTATGGATCCGGATGACATATATAGCTCCCTACATAGAAGGCAATGGTGTCTACGAAAGACACCCATGCTAAGCGCTTGGAACTCATAGCTATTACTGAGCACCCGAATGGAAGTCGCATGCGCAACTGCCACCATACCCATGCTACCTTTTGCTCCACCTATTGGGTCTTCTTATTACCTCCAACTTCTAGCATAAGCGTGCCCCTCATCTCACTTCAGGCTAATGTGAGATCACCACGTGTCCATAGAAACTATAGGGGAAATGTTGCTGGTACTGGCCCTTCATCTAAACAATATCTAGTTGCGCCCCTTATCCAAATCCCCCGTGATTTGGACTTCTATTTGACCAATTACTACCATTCTTAGCATAAGCTTGCCTTAGGCTCACCGTTTTGTCTAATATGGAATGCTATTTGGTACAGGTCCTACTTTCATCTTTGCTTATTAACTTAGGTAAATTATTTAAATAAGCTTTTACATTTTTCTCTTACTATATGTGCTTATTAATTTATCCTAAGTCTTAAAATAAGCCTTATTCTGTTATTTTTCTTATTATAACCTACGTTATAATCATGCTTATTACTTAACCCAAGGTCTAAGTGTGCAAATAAGCTTCTTTCATCTTTTACTTCTTTTTAGTTATAATTCTAAGTTATAACTAGGCCAATCTTTTTAATTCAGTCCAATTAACATCATAATTAGGCGTAATTTTAGTCCAATTCCATTTATATTATAGTCTTTGAAATTTACATCTTATATTCCGTTATTTCAGTTTTCTTACAATTTAATCTGTATTCGCGTTAATCCTATTCTAATCCATACACGAAGAAGAAGGAGGAATAAAAGAAAACTGAAAATAGAAATAAAATCCAAAGCGTAGAAAAAAAGTTGTAAATAACGTATAAATAACAGTAAATAAACTAAAATACTGTAAATAACTATAAATAAACGGAAAAGCTATAATTAACAGAAAAATTACTAAAAAGTATAGCTGAAAGGAAATAGACTGAAAATAATTCTAAAAACTGTAAATAAACTACTTAAAAGGCTATTCCAAAAATCATAGTAAAATTACAACTATTGGAAACCCTATTATTTTATATTAATTAAAGAAATCTTAAAATAATTACAATTACTCACCTCCGGTCCTAAGCTCTTCCTTTGGTCTTCCCGGATCCACTTGGAGCTGTAAGATAATTTAATTTATAATGATTTTCTCCTTTGGAAAAATTATTCCATTTAGGGTCCTTCCTAGAAAGGCGAACCCAATTGGAGAAAACCTAGCATGAGAAAAAGTGTTAGGTGTAGGGGTCTATTTATAGGTGTAGAAGTGGATCTCGGACTATTGGATTTGGAGATTGAATAGGATGCAACCACGTCATAGGCTGAATAGGAGTCATCGAATGCAAAACTGGAAGGACCAGATTGAAATAAAGGATGCAAATGACGTGCAAATGGTTCGTTGGAACATACTGGAATGAAGGAACGATTCTTCGTTCCTTTGCCTTAGGCGGGTCGACCGAGCGGTCGACCGCCCCCATGCCCAGGTCGACCGACCGGTCGACCTGTATTATAATTATTTTTCTTTTTATTTCTGCTTATCTTGTTTATTTTATAACTTGGTCATATTAGCTTGGTTTCTGACGTTCTATATATGGAAATTGACCAGAAAATTACCACGGACACAATGGTGTAACTACCGTGGCTCAATTTAGATAATTTCACAAAGTTATTTTATTATTTAATTAATTGACAAATTAATTATTACGGGTTAATTTTTCGGGTTGTTACAGGTATGATCATCCTATCTGGAGTCGCTATTATCTCTCATTTGTATGCTTCGGGTCCTATTTACGAAGGGGTGATCATAATTGGTACTATCCAGTATGGGGTCGACCGGTTCTATATTGGCAGGGGATCCAAGCGAGGTCCTCGGTGTTATTTTATCTAGAGATGCACCATGACGGGCGGTGCCTTGGTAGCCCTGTCATTGTATGGAATCCATTCTCCAATACGAGCCTTTTTTGTTTTAGTTGTATACCTATTATGCTGGAATTTAATTAATGTAACAATTTCGGCTAAAATTAATAAGTATTTGTATCTTAGACACTATTATAATATCAGAGAATTTCATATGAATTTTTTTGGTTATCGTAAGGTAAAAACCCGTCTGTATTTATGTACGGCATGGTCTTACGAAATAGTCTTGAGTTCAAAGGTTTTCTATAACTTAAAAACCCATTTGGGTGTGTTTTCTCATGCTGGTTTTCCAGACTGACTCAGGTGTTATTTTATTATAATGCTGGGGTCAGAGCGAGCATATTTACATATATTAGTTGGAAGTTTTGGAGCTTCAAAAGAGGAGTTGGAGGCCCCGAGACGTATTCATGTAGATGGTTATTTTTCTGCTGTATTCGTTGTTGTATTTATCAGCAATTATGAGGATAGGATGCTATAACTATCCAGGTTGAAACATGTTAGTATACTCTGATTGATGTTTTGTATATATACATATTACAATTTTTTTGTGTAAAGATTTAATATATTATAGATTATTCGTTCCGCTGTGACATTTTCTATCGTTTAGTTTTCTTCTTATCTTCTTCCTTCTTTCTTTTTCCCTAACAATCAGGTTTTTCGGCATTCGATTGCTCGGCACGCAATACAATGGACCTATTGGTGTCGATTTTCAAGGGTCGAAAATCTCGGTCATTACACTTGGTATCAGAGCTAAAGGTAAAGCGAGAACCTTAGATTTGGTAGGGGTACTCATTAGATATAGGTTTAGTAGCACCCTAGAATGAGTTTGAGTGTGTGTGTGTGTGTATATATGAGCGCGTATTTGTTAGTGATATAAAAATTGTTTTATATTCCGTTGATTGGTCAGTTGAGTGGCTTATGGATTCTGGTCAAGTAATTAATGTTATTGCTAGGGGTCTCTAAACACTTGAACAGAGCAATTCGACATAGTATCGTTTTGAAATTGGGTAAATGAAATAATTTTACCTTTATTGTAATTTATATATAAAGGAATAATTTTTCAAAAAATTATTATGATATATATGGTGTGCTTGGTTGTTAGGAAATGATAATGTTATACTATTATCATTTGTTGTTTATTGTTAGTGATCGAATAAAAGTTGATATTATAATGTAAGCAAGATAAACGATTAAGAAATAATTTTATATAACCAAATGGAATTACATAGATATGATTTATAAATGTGATTTATAAATGGAAAGGAAATGAAATTTCATAAGTATATTATAATATGATTTGTAAATAAAAGGTTTAAAAGTTGGGAATTTAAATCCCGTTGGGTTTAGAAATGGTTTTTCAAAGTTTTGGAAACTAATAATAATATTATTATTTGGGAAATGTTTTGAATAGAAATATTTAAAAAGGATTTTAAAGAAGAACAAAAGCACTGACCTCACTTCGGTCGTTGGAAAATAATTTCGAAGATGACTGCAACATCATCGACGTTCATTTTTCAGTTTCCAAGAGAGAAATTGCTACCATTGGAATTTGTTTTGTTAAAATTAGTGTTGATGTAAAGTTCAAAAGTATGATTTGAAATATGAAGGAATAATTATAGATTGTTTCAAAATGATTTGAAATAAGAATAGGATGTTTAGACTCTGGAAATTTTCAATTATGTGTATTTTATGAAAATATGGGAACATAAGTTTGATAACTTATAAATTTTGAGAATTAGTAAGAAAATCAAAGTTAAAAATTGTTAATTATGAATGTTAAGTAAAGAAAATTTGAACTTGAACTATGGAATTAAATTTACTTAAGTTAAGTTAAATAAAATAAATTTTGGAAAGAAATTTAGCCTAAGTTAGGTTAAATGAAATAATTTTTGGAAATAGAATTGGTGGCGATTAAAATAAATTAATGAAATGAGCTAATAAAATAAATTAGTGGGTTGAATATGGTTTTGGAATATGGTTGATAAAATTGAATACTAAAATTGAAAAATGAATTGATTTAAATGGACTTGAAATTGACTTTGATTTAAATCGAATATGTACTTAAGTTGTAAATTGAAAATAAAGATGAGAGTTGTATAAAATGTTTATAAACTTAAGTAAAATTTTATGTAATGATTCAGAAACAAATTTAGTGGAGTGAAATGTGGTTAAACATAGGATTTGAGGGAATAATTCTTGAGTGACATTAGTATTGAAAGGAATATACTAAGTAATAAATGGATGTGAATAAAGAAATGTGGATAATTGAATGTAGATCAATTAAATGTGAATAATTGAAAGTGAATAAAATGAATGAGAATGGAATGAATATGAATAAAAAAATTGGGATAGCTAAGAAATCAATTGAAATAAATACGTGGGTTGTAGGTATATTATTTTATTCGCATAACGGTTTGATCCTGATTAGAGTACATGATTTCGAGATGATTTACATCGGTCCAAGTTAGGATTTTTCACTGGATTCTCGACGCAACACTGAACATGGATTTTTGATTGATCCTGGAATTCTTTATCATAATGTATGGCTATGCAAGGAGAATGACGATTTTTGATCGGGGAGTCGGATCTGAGTCCGCACTAGAGAGGTCGTTGAACGATAGTAGTTCAGAAGTGAAGTTGCATGATCGAGCAAGCGATCGGATATGATATTGCGCATGAATGATCTATGTACATCGTATGGGCTTTGGTAAAGAAAATGTTGACAATTGGAAATAAAAATTAATATGATTATGAACTATATGATTAGGTATCATTGGTAAATAAGATGCAGGTATATAAAAGCAAAAGCTAGTTGATGCCTTTGGTTTCATAAGTAAAATTGGTTACCTAACAAAAAGGTACATGTTTATATTATTGTTTGGTTTGATGGTTTTATGCTTTCCTTTGTTGTTTTGGGCCCAGAGTGGCAAGTTGTAGTTGTTTCGATCTAGCCATGAAAAGGAGACGCTGGCGGAATTTTCCGTAAAGTTAAGATGTTAGAAAAATTTTGAGAAATTTTGAAGAAACTTTTGACAACTAAAATTTGATTTTGAGTTATAACCTGAAATGATTAAATGGGATGATATTAGTTGGAATCTATGAATGAATTTGGAAACTTAGTAAAAGTAATAATAAAGTTTCAACAAGTTGATTTTTGGGAAAGGTTAAAGGCTTAAAAGGGTTTAAAAACCTATTTCAACTAATTGGTTTTAATAAGAAATGGGTTTGGGCATTTTTCTTACTTGGTGATTTCGAAGACGAAATTCTTTTAAGGGAGAAAGAATGTAACGACCCATAATTTTAGTAAATTGATTTTGAAATATTTAATTGATTTTAAATATTGAAAAGTAAATTTTATAAGTTAAATAACTCAAATTTCAAATATAACGATTTATTTGATAATTAAATTGTTGGATTTAACAATTGAAATTGTCTAAATAATTGAATCTTGGGTTTTAAGTTGGATAAAAATGATTTCGAAGCTTATTTCAATTCTATTTAATGAGAATAAAGATAATAAAACTTTTAAATTGGATTCAAAAGTTATTTAACTGATTTTGAAAATAACTCATTTTAAATTAACGTATAAAAATAGCCTTCCAGGACATTGTTCGGATTTCGACTAAACCAGTGTCATTGGATTCGCAATAGTGAGTTGTTGTATGCCGACAATTTTCATGGCGATCAGACAAACCGTTTGGTTGTGCGGGATCGAAAACCATAGAAATTAATTTTAGAAATTTATATAATATAATTGGATTTGAAAAGCTATCTTATGCATACGATCGAATTAGGGCTCAAGACTTGTTCCATTGTGTTCGGAATAGAGGTATAACATATAGAACGCCAAGTGGCACGTCTCGTTTGGAGTTTGAGATTTTTGGGTATGTTTTGGTGAATATTTTAAAAATAAAATAATATATATATACACATATTCACCTTAACTTTGGCCATACCCTCCATCATTCTACCCATAGCCATGCCCATACCAGCCACCATGCCCTTCACCCTATTTAAACGTTGTCTGTAACAAGAATTGGGTTTTTCCTTTGAAACCAAAATCTCAAATTTTAAATTAAAATTCCTCACTCCATTAAATATTAAAATTCTTGATTCGTTAAACTTGTATGGCCATATGCTTCGTCTGGGTATGCTTAGGTGTTGTTCAAGCGTATTTTGGGGTGGCTCGACAGTTTTTCAGAGCATGGCTTTGACTAGGGTTTGACGTTGCGAGGGATATAGGCAACGATTCGAGAAACGAAGGACAAATTCAGGTTTCTCTTGTTGATTTACATCACCTCGCTGAGTTTCGTCAAGTCCGATGGAGGTTTGATGGTCACGACCTGGACGGGTGCAGCGTGGTGGATTGGGAATGTCGTGTTTTGTTTCGATCGATCGAGCACCAGTTTGTCGAGTCCTTGGCATGGAGATCGCGGAGAGGAGTTCGTCAGACTCGTCAATTTCGAAAAGCATGGAAGAGTGGTTGTTGATGGCCGTGTATGCATAGTGGTGCGCATGTATAGGATTGGGTTTTATTTGGGGAAGATGGAGGAATAGTGGTGAGGGTAAACTTGTAATCATTATAAAGTTATTTAATTATAAATATAAATTTATCGATATCTTGTAAATTTCGTATCTCGCTCACACGAGGTCGGATTCGAACACCGTTTTTTTGCGTTGGACTCGTGTCGTCGAGATCTACGCAATGGAGTTGGTTTGGTTGGATTTGGAACTTGTTGGAATTTGAGCAAAAATCGGACGACTGTTTGATTTTAGTTCCAAACCGAAACGCCTCGGCGACAGCAGAAATTTTCGGTGAGTTAAACTCACCTTTTCGGTTAACTAGTATGATATTTAGTAAATAAAAATCGTTGAATGATTGTTTGGATGATTTACTATATTTATTAGTTGTTTTGGATATATTCCCGCCTATTGGAGCCGATGAGACCCTATTATGTTCCCGTGTAAGAGCGGATGACCCTTTGTATACGAATCCTGCCTCGAAGTGGTTGATTAATTTTATGATTATATAACGTTGTGATGCAGGGGAAACAGGTTGGAGGGATCCAATAGGATTCCTCACAACTGTTGACTTTATTTACATATGTATGTGCTAATATATATAAGCTGCGATGTAGGGGGACATGTTAGAGGGATCCAACGGGATTCCTCGCTATTGTTGAATTGGTTTCAATAATATTCAAGTTTATATGAATTATTGGAAAATAAACCCGATTTATTGGAAATATGGGTTATGACATTGTTATATGTTTGAAAACTAAAACCCAATAGTGATAGAAAACTAATATCGATATTGGTTAAATGTTGGGTGGTTATTGGCCTCAAATTAGTATTTTAAAAATATTATAAATTACCATTTGAGTTGGAATTGGTTATTGAGATAGGAAACGATTTTTAAATCCGAAATTGGGTTTCAGAAATATTTTTTTTAAAAGATTATCTATTTACTTATATTTTATATTGTTTTAAAGTTATCTAATTTTATTAATATTGTTTTAAAGTATCTAATTATATTAATATTGTTTTAAAGTTATTTAATTATATTAATATTGTTTTAAAGTTATTTAATTTTATTAATATTGTTTTAAAGTTATCTAATTTTATTAATATTGTTTTAAAGTATCTGATTATATTAATATTGCTTTAAAGTTATTTAACTATATTAATATTGTTTTAAAGTTATTTAATTTTATTAATATTGTTTTAAAGTTTTCTAATTTTATTAATATTGTTTTAAAGTTTCTAATTATATTAAAATTGTTTTAAAGTTATTTATCAAAATGCTAATTTTTTGAAATGTTGATTATTTTAAGAATAGTTATGGTTTGAAATTAATAATAAGGATTACTAATAAGGTTTTGAAAATAAATTATTATTATTATTTATAAAAATGGTAAAGATTAATTATTATTGTTTATTTAACAATATTTTGAAATTATTAATTATTATTTTTAAGATGTTTTAAAGTTAATAATTTTTATTTAATTATAATGGTTATTGCTAATAATCATTATTGTATAATGGTGTTTCGAAGTAAATTTTTTTAATTATTTATAAATGCTTTCGAGACCCATGGATAGAGTTGAAAGACTTGGATTTTTTTTAAGGAGTTTATAAAATGGTTTGAAGACTTAAGGGAAGGTTATTTACAAGGTGAAGAGTTTATAAATGGTTAGATATTTATACATGAATTTTAGAAACAGGTTTATAGATTTAAAAAAGGAGTTCTATAAATTATTTTATGGATTTATAAAGGCTTTATAAATGATTTTAGAAATGTACAAAAAAAAATTTATGAGCGATTGAAATGTATAAAAGAATTTTATAAATGGTCCAGAAGATTTATAATATGGATTATAAACATTTTAAAGAATTATAAGGAGTTTATAAATGATTTTTGAATCAAATAAAAAAGGAAATCTTTCTCAGTTTGTAAATATACTTATACCGTTGAGATAAGTATATGGATATTTTCTAAGTATTGAGAATATAGGAATCAGGGGATATATCTTTGTAAAATTATTCTTATATAAGTAATTTACAAATGGTTTTATTTATGAAAGATTTATAAAAGGAGGCTATTGATTGCTTATATGCTGAACCAATGCTGGTTTTTCCCTATAGAATAAATCCCTGATTTGAATGTATGTTTGTTGATAGTTAAATAACTGACTATCAAAAATTGACCCAAATGTAACTTTGGAAATATCTAGGAGAAACACATGAGTTATATGGCATAGTCATCTCCGATGATGTTGTATTGTGCGTATAAATCTCTTTTCGTTCTCCTAGGACAATGATAAGAAAATCCGTCCACTAACGTTTAGGAGAGGATCTCTGATCTTAACTTTGACTATTTATTTTCTAAAGAACCAGGGTTGAGTTTACCGGAAATTATCGAATGTTGTTTCGAAGAGACCGGGATCGAGTATGTTATCCGTAAACCACTTCGATTCAACTTAAGCATTGCAAAGTGAAGACATCTTGAGGATGATGGAATTGAAGACGGAGCTCTCAAGTGTTTCATTCAGTCCTAGAATGAACTTGTATGGATGAATGATGATATTGCATTATTTCCTAGAGGAAAGTGTTAGCATTCCAAGTGGGAAGTGCTATATAAAAGGTAAAACGTAGCCTCAAACCTCATCAACTAGGATTGACTAAAACATAGGAGATGCAGCAGGGCCAAGTGGGTCGCTCCCAAGTAGGGTATGATCATCCCTATCTAAAGTCGCTATTATCTCTCATTTGGATGCTTCGGGGCCCATTTACGGAGGAGTGACCATATTCGGTACTATCCAGTAATGGGTAGGCTGGTTCTGTGTTGGTAGGAGGGGATCCAGGCGAGGTCCTCGGTGTTATTTTATCTAGAGATGCACCATGACGGGCGGTACCCCGGTAGCCCAGTCATTGTATGGAATCCATTCTCCGGTACGAGCCTTTACGGTTTTAGTTGTATACCTATAATGCTGGAATTTAATTAATGCAACAATTTTGGCTAAGGTTAATAAGTATTTGTATCTTAGACACTATTATAATATCAGAGAATTTTATATGAAATGTTTTGGTTATCGTAAGGTAAAAACCCGTCCGTGTTTATGTGCAGTATCGTCTTATGAGATACTCTTTATTATCAAAGGTTTTCTATAACTTTAAAATCCATTTGGGTGTGTTTTCTCAAGCTGGTTTTCCAGACTGACTCGGGTGTTATTTTATTGTAATGCTCGAGTCAGACCAAGCATTTTTACATATTTTAGTTGGAAGCTTTGGAGCTTCAGAAGACAAGTTGGAGGCCCCAAGACGTATTCACATAGATGGGTATTTTTCCGCTGTATTCGTTGTTGTATTTATCAGCAATTGTGAGGACATGCTGCTATAACTGTCCAGGCTGAAATAGGTTAGTATACTCTGGTTGATGTTTTGTATATACACATATTACAGTTTGTTTGTGTAAAGATTTGATGTATATTATAGATTATTCGTTCCGTTATGAGATTCTGTGTCGTTTAGTTTTTTTCTTATCTTCTTCCTTCTTTCTTTTCCCTAACAATCATGTTTTTCGACATTCGATTGCTCGACATGCAATACAGTGGACGTATTAGTATCAATTTTCGAGGGTCGAAAATCCCAGTCGTTACACTTTGCCCCTTTGTCTAACATGATTTTGATTTATTTTGTGTAATTTTAGTTTTTATTCGTTTTATTTAATTTTTATTGAGTTTTTAATTCATGTCTGCTTAAACTAGGTTATATGATTATACTAGTTTCATTATTTGTGCCAGTTTACTTCCACACCAATGTGTGTGTTTATATTAGTTTGAAATCTAGTTTGAATAATATTTTAATAAAATTACATTACAATTATCATGTAAATTAAATTACAGTATAATTGAAATCATTTTGAAACCCGGTTTACAATAAATAGGTTTTTATCAATTATCGATTAAATTACAACTGAATATATATTGAATTCAGTTTGAATGTATATAATATACTTTATTATGAATGTATATTTTAGTGTTGATTCTGCTGAATGTATATCAAATTTCGGGGCCAAGTGTATAACATATATGTATAGAGCATGTATATATGCTCTACTTAGTCTTGAACATACTACATAGTGCATATATATGTTTAGTGCATATATTTAAACTTCATTAAGTAAATACACACACACACACACACACACACATTTGTGCATGTGTATTCACACGTGCATATTCAGTGAGCTCAGTTTGCAATATATATATATAAACACATACACATACATACATACATACATATATGAACTGAATTCATTGATAAAAAGTCTTGAACATATATATATATGTGTGTGTGTGTGTGTGTGTGTGAACTGAATACATATGTGTACTGAAATATATATATGTAGGGAAATTCTATTGGAACAGAAAATGTAGGCACAGTTTGTGACATAATGGATCTCCACCATTGGATTGCCCCTAATTTCCACCTTCCATATAAGGACAAAAAAAATCCGACAATCCAGATCTTTTGTGTCACCAATTTTGTTTTATTTTATATCCAAATAGCCAGCCCAATATATAGTGTGTGTGTGTGTGTGTGTCTATACACACACACATATATACATACATATGTATACACACACAGATTCATACATACATACATACATACATACATACATATATACATACATACATACATACATACATATATATATTAGAACATATTATATGTAATGGAAGCACATAAAACATAATCATTGATATTTTACTTCTCAAACTATTTCTCCTACTTTAGTGGTAGCATGTGTTGGATATAATTTTTTACCTAGATATCAGTAGTATTATAACAGTATCCAATATATGGTTCATTGCTTGTTAAATATTCCATGATGGAAGGAAGAAAAAATCGTATTGTTTCATTATTGAGTGAATTCAGTTTGCATACTAATACACACACACGCTCATAGTCTTATATGGCATATGCTTTTGTAACTTCAGTAACACAGTTTGCAATATATTCATTTTACAAAATGATAATATCGCTCAATTTGGGACACACATTTGTTTGCAATATATATGTTCAATTCAGTGATAAATAGTCTTGAATATATATATATATATATCACAATATCACTATACAAACTGAGCAAACTGAGCATAGGTAAATAGTCTATACCTTAGTTCATCTATATATGCTCAGTTTGTATGTTTGTATAGTGATATTGTGATACTTATATATATATGTATATACATACATATATATAATATATGTGTGTGTGTGTGTGTCTGCGTGCGCCCTCAGTTTGCATCTATAAGTAGTCTTGAACATAAATAATCCATACATTAGTTCATCTATATATGCTCAGTTTGCATGTTTGTATAGTGATATAGCGATATACAAACATACATACATACATACATATACATATGTATAAACATACACACACACATAAACACACACACGCACACATGCACGCACATATATATATATATATATATATATATATATATATTAGTTTGCATGCATTTTTGCATCTATAAATAGTCTTGAACATAAATAGTATATTCCATATTTCATCCATATCATCTATATATACTGAGTTAGTTTGACAAAATGTATTGATTACTGAAATGAATCCTTATCTTACAAAAATGGCAATTAGTATGAAAGCGAAGAAGGGAACCATATGTAACATGAACAAAATTTTACTTGTTGCGTGTGCTTGACCTAAGGTATAAATTTCAAATTTTGAAGTTATGTGTTGAAGATATGTATGAAATAGAAGTTGCTGAAGACATTAAAAAGTGTGAAAGATGTTTTGATAAGGTTGTTTGACATCTGCGTTACCGATTCAACATTTGAGACACAAATGTGTGATGAACCACAACCTAGTATGTTCACTGCTAGTGAAAGCATTGAGAGTATTAGTTATGTTCTTTCTAGAAGAATGAATGCTTTTCTAAGACAAGTTTGACAACAAGATAATGAAGACAATAAAGTAGAAAAGTATTTAAGTGCACCAATTGAGGTTGCATCAAATAATTTTAAGGTTTTACTATGGTGGAAGGTAAATAGTTGTAAATATATTGTTTTATCTTTAGTCGCTCGAGATCTTCTTGCTATTCCGTTGTCCATATTGCTTCTGAATCTGTTATTAGCACTTGAGGAAGGGTTACAAATCGTTTTCATGGTACTTTGAGTCCATGGATGATTGAACTATTAGTTTGTACTCAAAATAGATTAAGGTCCAAACCATTTTTTGTAGATCATCAGATTGAGGTTTCTCTCAATGATATGTATTATTATGATGAAGCCTTCTTAGGTGATATTAGTGTTCGTAAAATAGTATAGTACCTCATTTGTTTGATTTTACATACTATACTCTAACTAACTTGTTTGATATATAAAATTTGTACCTGAACATCAACATGAGTCACCATCACCTTTTTTGCACTATGGATAGCCCATCATTACTGTTTTCACTATGGTTAGTTCATCTATTACATATATATGTGTTCAGTAACATTAGTTTATACTGTTCACTGAATATATATGTTATAGTTATAATGTTATACTAAGTATATAGTTTATACTACTATTCAGTTTATAATGTTATACACACATTCACTTTGCACACACACTTAGCAACTCCAGCAATATGTTAACTCTAGTTTACTATTCATCTTTTATTTGAACTAAAAGTTGTCCATCTATTATACTATTTGCAATATATTCAGTAACTCTAGTGATATGTAATATACAAAGAATATATTGTAAAGAGCAAACTGACTAATATTTATATAAGGCATACGTTATATTGCAAACTGAGTAATGTATTGCAAACTAAGTAATATTTATATATTACAAGCTGATAATATATGTTAGTATACAAAGAGTATTTATACAAGGTATATAACAAATAGAGGCTTTAGGGAGTGCCATTGTTGTGTAGTAAAGATGTGTATGTTGATAAATAATACTATTGTTGATATATATATATATATATATATTGTAGCGATCCTGAACTCGGCCTTCGAAAATCGGCACCCGTACTTCACTTGTACTCCAAATGCCGCAGATTCAAACGCCGAATCTGGGTTACCGGAGCTTATAACACCATTAAGTATAACAACACAGCGGAAGAAAGAAATAGATGATATCATATACAACACCAATGAATACAATATCCAGAATGATATACAACAATGATATCAATATGATACAACAATATCAGAGACAAATAATGATACAGCGGAAAACAGAAGTGATAACTCCAAATGATCCTCAAAAGAGAATGAGTCCAACAACTCCAACATCAGCTCGAACCACCATCACGTTGCACCAAGATAAGCAATGTCAGTCATCCGTGAACTCCGAACACTGGACTAGCTCCCGATAATCTACTAAACCTGACTATCTGAAAAACCCAACTCTAGATTGCCCATGTGGGAAATTGTGGGCACCCAGAGTTTAGGAAGGGAACAATAAACTCCGAGTCAGTTATGGGACTGGTGTGAGTAACAAAAACAGTTTATCTTTAAACAAACAACAAAAGAATTTTTAAACATTGAAATCCACAATGCTTTTGGAAAATGAAACTACCATAAGACCTCCCACCACGCACACAATGCAATCGCAGACTTGGAGGAGATTTCTTCTTATGATAGTCAAACATGCTTACTACACAAAGAAAACTCTTTTGATATTATTACTAGTGCATAGTGTGAAAATCCTTTCGAAAATATAATATTAATCTTAGCCAGCATAGGTACCATTATATTATGCCTGCTATAGCTGCCGCTTGAGGAGACAGGTTATACAACTGCAATCGTAAAGGGCTCGTATTGTTTCTTTGGATTTTCCAACAAATGGTCAGGATAAGGAACTTCCTACTGTCAATGGGTACGCCTCTGGATGGACGTCCCGAGAACCTACCCGGATCTCTGCCAACACAAGGCCGGGTTACCTCTGACACTAGGTAACTACTACTCGAGTATGCCACCACCCAGTCCTTTGGGACCTTTATCCGAGGTACCTCAATCACAAAGCAACAATCACACAGAGTAAATGAGATTGGAGCGACCACATAGGTTAAATATCAAGGCTCCATACCTGATACCACCCTTTTCCAGATGGAAATGACATACCCTAAAGGGCGCGACCCTCATAACCTTGCCGCATCTTTCCGGTTTCGACCATTTCCAGGTTGTGAGGTCCGATGAGGTCTCGTCCACAAAGCTATGCTTTTTCACAAAGCCATGATTTGATCAACAAATGATCAATAAATGATCATCAACACACAGCAACACTCAGCATGCCACACTACCAAATTGGGAGTATATCACTGATAACCTTCAACTACATAACCTCTGAGCTCGTACGTCTCAGAGAAGGGTGTTAAGCTAAGAGAATAAATTCTCCACCACCAAACAGAAATGTATTTGAAAGAAATCAGCTTTATATCTCAAAGTGTAATGTCAGACATACAACCATACAAGTCTGTTCCGGGTTCGAACAGAATCGAAGGCACTTCCAAAGAAGCCCTTGCAATCCGGGTATCCACAATCCCGATCGGACTTCCCATCACTTAGGAAATCTCTATACCGGAGCAACTCAGTGCAGAGACAATCGATAGGTTATTCTATCGTTCTCGCAAACACCCGGTCTTCAACACCGGTCTTCAATTGCTATCCATATACGACGTATCACTTATTCGGAATGGGTTATATGACACAAAGTCCTCCCCCGGCTAAACCGAATAGTGAGCGAAATATTTTAAAACATATGGATATTGGGATTTCAGTTAAGTCATAACTTATTACCCAAAACTTTTCTTCAAATGGTTTAAACACATTACCATTTTAATCTTTTATACAAAAAGATTCATCTCACAAAGTTCATCCAGTTTCACAAAGATCTATTCATAGATTTCCAAATCGATTTCCATTTCAATTGGATTAACTCATTAAATCTTTAAATCAAGGATTCAACTTATAGCTTTCAAAAAGAATTCACTCATAACTTGGAAAACCATTTTTCAATTCAAACTTGAAATTCCTTTAATTCAAATTGGAAATTCATTTCTTATATGAAAGCTTTTATCCTTTGAAAACAATTAGTTTCCATTCTGGAAAACTAATTACAGTTTACATAAGTTAAAACCATTCAAGTATAAAACTTGGATTAAATTTCTTAAATTTCCAAAACCATAATTTCAAATGGTTAAAAATCCCTATAAAACACATTTATAACTGGTATTGTCTTTTTAGACCATATTTTCAAATCATTGAATTCAATTCCAAATATTGAATTCAAATTTAAATCAAATCATTTAGATTTCAAATTTTATTAAATCATTTGAACTCGTTTTCAAAAGCTTTCAATTCCAAAACTATTTTTAATTCAAGAATTCAATCTTTACAATTGTCAAAAATCTGTGACTTAACCGATTTCCTCGTGAAATCCATATTTGTGTGTGTATGGTGTAGTCCAGGGGTTTCACACAGTAGTGCAACATCATTCAATCATCATAGATCAGAATAAAGAAATATAGTTGATAAGCGGTATAACTATAACGCTTATCTTTTATTCACAGATCACAGATATATAAATTACAGATAATATATTACATTCATCCCAGATAAATAAACTATAGTACAGATCACACACAAATCAGAATATATCACAAAGCATCACAGATATGGGGATATCAACAATTGAATCATTCAGTCAGGTCCAAACATTCACAGATAAACTTATTAATCAACTGATTAATTTAAATTAGATGTATTAATTATTAATATGGGTTAATTATCATAAGTTAATTACAAATTATTTGAAATAATTTCCCTTTCATCATTTATTAGTTAACCTTTAATTATTAACTAATCATTCTTAATTAATGAATCAATTAATCTTCAATTATTAAATTAATCTTAATTAATCATAATCTTTAATTAATTCTTTAATTATTAACAAATAATTATACTTAAATTTCAAATTATCATTCAATTTATTACATCCAGTAATTATCTATTAATTACTTCTCTAAGTAATTATACTTTCCAAATCGTCAAGTGGTTATTCTAAATTAATTTAAACTTAAGTAATTAACTTGAACTAATCTAATTAAACTCAATTAATTACATTGAATAATTAATTCCTTAATTACTTTTATTAAGTAATTATACTTAACCAATTCCGTAAATGATTATCCTTAATTAATTAATTAATATAATTAGTTATTAAAATTAATCACATTAATTAATTATTTAATAATCCTAGTTAATGACCTTCATTAACTATTAACAATTCTTAATTTCTCTTCCTAAGAAATTAAACTTAGATTAATCAATATTAATTACAAATTTATTTATCTTTCATAACCAATTAATGAACCTCTAATTATTTAATAAATAAATTTCTAATTCATTAATCTCTAATCATTAGTTAATTAATCACAATCATTAGTTAATTAAATTAATTTAAAACCATACTTATCTTAAGATAAAACTTAATTATCATTAAAAACACTTTATTTTTGAGAATTTACTCTACTTAATTAAATCATTAATTAAGTTTTGAAATAAAACAATCATTTAACTTGATAAATCAAAGTTAACATAACTTCCTTTAAATGTTTTAAACATTATCAAGTAATAGTTTCAAAACTATTTTAATTGAAATTTCAAAATCTTTGTTTTAAAAAAATTCCTTTTTTAAAACTGTTCACACTTGCTTCGGGTCAAACCCAAAGACCATTCGAGATTGGCTTCGAGTTTTTCTTCATTTTCTCCTTATATTTGTTTTTAGGACAGTATTTAGTTTAAAATTTTAAACTGCTAAAACCTTAACAGTTACACTGACGTACACGAGAAAACTCGAGCCCCACATCCATTTTCCCAAGTCCCCCTTCGAGTAATCCCACAACCAAAACAACTGACATGACCCACTACCCTGTGCACGTGCATAGTCCATCAACGGCGTCGCTACCTCCGGCGACAACACGCACACGTCGCCTATCGACCATACGAACGTATTCGACCCTCAAACTGATGCCGCGAAGCTCGAAACAAAATCGAGTATTCTCGAGCACCACTGGAACAAAAAGCTCCGACCAAACCAGCCTCGACCAAGCGACTCCGATCACCAGATGTCATGCAACTCCATCCACACCTCAATGAACCTCCACGACACCATTTCCCGAAGTTTCTCATCACTCGATCGCCTGTACCAGCCGTGGCGCTCGATTTAACAAACCCAGAATAATTTAGGGTTCCAGAAAGAATCTCACATCCGCGACTTCCATGGTGGATTTCATCACCATCCACTATTTTTCCTACGATCCCTGTACGTCCCTCCATCACCAGCCAGAACCCCGACCCCTTCAAAATCGTGGATCGCCAGAGATCGCCAAAATATTGAAATATCGACAATTCCAAACTGCTCCTTAATCTTTGCTCTAAAAATTATGATTTTTACTTTAAAAATCATGTTTAAGTATGTAAATTCAAATTGCATACCTGAATCTGTAAATTAAAATGTTTGAAATTTGACTCATTTAAAGTTTGGTTCAGTTTTCTTGATTTCTAGAATTATTAACAAGTTGTTTAAACTTAAATTGATTTTTAAAACTTAGTTCATGATCAAACAAACATTTTCTGTTTTGATCCCAAGTCCAAACAGTAAGTAGATTGTGAAGAAATGATTTTTTTTTAAATCAAACTTGTGTTCAGAGTTTGAAAACAGGGAGTATTTATAACCAGCCTGCACACAACATTCATAGAGAACTTATCTATACCTATATATATATATACACACATACTTATCAATGATTTAACTTGCCACAGATCCATACTTAAAAAAAAAGTTACTCACGTTGGTTTGCAGAAGAAAACAGAGTTCTTTTGAACCAGGCTTTGAAAATTTGCAAGTAGAATCTCTCTTTTGATCTCTGGCTTGCATTAGTGGTTTTGATATTTTAATCTGAAGTTTAAGTTGAATTTTGCATTGGTGTTTTTAGATGGCACTTACAACAAATATTACTCAGTTGAAAATAGACAACTGAGATATATGAATTGAGTTTTACTGGGTGATGATATTTGTACAGGTTGATATATTATTTTGTACAAGTTGATTTTTCATTTGATCAGAGATTTTTATTGGAACGGTTGCTGATGATAAAATTTGTGGTGCTACATTAATTGCCTTGTACTATATGCTTATCCACTTTAGTTGTTCATAGTTGAACATATACACTAGTATCTTCTTTTGCAAGCTATAGGTATTTATATCTTGTTGTCTGGTTTGACTATGAAGATTTGTTTGTTTAAATTTAGCTAATTTGTTGACTTTGTATTTTATAACTTATATAATTTATCTTATATATTTTTTCTTTAAATCTTATCATTTCGTAATATAAGTAAATTTTTATAATTTAATATGTTGTTAAATTTAACAAATGTTTACTTTAGATTTTACAGTTTATCTTTTATATATTTATTTATTTCTATTTCTAAAATAACCCATACATTTTAAATTTAAAATTATTTATTTTTATACTTGTGTCCAAAGTCTATATTTTATATTTAATTTATCTGAGATTTAAACTCAATTCAATATCCAGGAAATTATTGTCAAGGACAAAATTTCTCAGTATTTTAGCCTCAAGGACAGACATTCAGTATTTTAGCCTGAAGGACAACTTTCTTTAGGTATCAGTTTTTAAGTTTTTAGGTATCAGTTTGTAGTTATCGGTATCAGTTTTAATTTGGTAGTAGTTTTGGAAAAATGTTTGTCCTTATGAATAATTTTGAAAGAATGTTTGTCCTTATGAAAAAAATTTAGGAGAATGTTTATCCTTGTGGATAAAATATTGAGGTCGTGTTCTTGAGGCAAAAAATATACAAATTTTTGTCCTTTAAATTAATTTCCCCTTCAATATATATATATAAATTAAAATTTACTCATGTAGGCACAACTATATAGATTCACATATATATACAATATTTAAATTTAAATGATTTAACACAAATTTATTTGAACTCGGGGAAACTTGAATCAGTTTATCGATTAATTTCACAAGTTTTTATTCAAAAACTAAATTAATTATCAATTTAAATATACATAAAATCCGGGGTTGTTACAGACTTCCCCCCTTAAAAGAATTTCGTCCTCGAAATTTTCCAGGGAGACACAAAGATAGATGAAGAATGTTTCATCAAATCAAACTGAACATCTATTCTGCATTTGGCTTACCAAATCAGAATATCAATAATAGATACATGAACGAATCTACTTAACACTTCACAAAATACTCAGGTTATCCGGATCTACGAACTATACAGTGGCATTGGTTAGTTCGAAGGGATAACTAATAATTCGTAGAACATATCCGGATCCAAAGATAGACAGATATGTGGATACCATTCCAAAACTTTTAGTTTAAAAACTAAAGTATACCTATCAACCATAGCAATCAAAGCAAACAGTTCAACCAAACAAACAATTTTGGTCCATCCGGAGTTTATGTCCCATATTAATATATCAAATCTTCTTCCTGGATCTACCAGGAATTATCAAAGAATTGAGAAGAGATGATGAACAAAAGAGATTGATAGAGAAAAGATTGTTTCCTTGTTGTTACAGGGTATTGACCATTTATAGTCGTATTCCCCTGTCCCCTATCTCATCCACTTCTTGCACTCATACTCACTATCAGTGAATAGTAAGAGAATTTACTGAGGCGTACGGACGGATATCTTAGAGATTACTCATTCTAGGGTATACTTCACCCTATCTCTAATGAGTTACTTAATGTGTTATACTCCTAAGCTAAAGTTCAACCTTAGCTCTGATACCAAATGTAGCGATCCTGAACTCGGCCTTCGAAAATCGGCACCCGTACTTCACTTGTACTCCAAATGCCGCAGATTCAAACGCCGAATCTGGGTCACCGGAGCTTATAACACCATTAAGTATAACAACACAGCGGAAGAAAGAAATAGATGATATCATATACAACTCCAATGAATACAATATCCAGAATGATATACAACAATGATATCAATATGATACAACAATATCAGAGACAAATAATGATACAGCGGAAAACAAAAGTGATAACTTCAAATGATCCTCAAAAGAGAATGAGTCCAACAACTCCAACATCAGCTCGAACCACCATCACGTTGCACCAAGATAAGCAACGTCAGTCATCCGTGAACTCCAAACACTGGACTAGCTCCCGATAATCTACTAAACCTGACTATCTGAAAAACCCAACTCTAGACTGCCCGTGTGGGAAATTGTGGGTACCTAGAGTTTAGGAAGGGAACAATAAACTCCGAGTCAGTCATGGGACTGGTGTGAGTAACAAAAACAGTTTATCTTTAAACAAACAACAAAAGAATTTTTAAACATTGAAATCTGCAATGCTTTTGGAAAATGAAACTACCATAAGACCTCCCACCACACACACAATGCAATCGCAGACTTGAAGGAGATTTCTTCTTATGATAGTCAAACATGCTTACTATGCAAAGAAAACTCTTTTGATATTATTACTACTGTATAATGTGAAAATCCTTTCGAAAATATAATATTAATCTTAGCCAGTATAGGTACCATTATATTATGCCTGCTATAGCTGCCGCTTGAGGAGACAGGTTATACAACTGCAATCGTAAAGGGCTCGTATTGTTTCTTTGGATTTTCCAACAAATGGTCAGGCTAAGGAACTTCCTACTGTCAATGGGTACGCCTCTGGATGGACGTCCCAAGAACCTACCCGGATCTCTGCCAACACAAGGCCGGGTTACCTCTGACACTAGGTAACTATTACTCGAGTATGCCACACACCGGTCCTTTGGGACCTTTATCCGAGGTACCTCGATCACAAAGCAACAATCACACAGAGTAAATGAGATTGGAGCGACCACATAGGTTAAATATCAGGGCTCCATACCTGATACCACCCTTTTCTAGAAGGAAATGACATACCCTAAAGGGTGCGACCCTCATAACCTTGTCGCATCTTTCCTGTGTCAACCATTTCCGGGTTGTGAGGTCCGATAAGGTCTCGTCCACAAAGCTACGCTTTTTCACAAAGCCATGCTTTGATCAACAAATGATCATCAACACACAGCAACACTCAGCATGCCACACCACCAAATTGGGAGTATATCACTGATAACCTTCAACTACATAACCTCTGAGCTCGTACGTCTCAGAGAAGGGTGTTAAGCTAAGAGAATAAATTCTCCGCCACCAAACAGAAATGTATTTGAAAGAAATCAGCTTTATATCTCAAAGTGTAATGTCAGACATACAACCATACAAGTCTGTTCCGGGTTCGAACAGAAACGAAGGCACTTCCGAAGAAGCCCTTGCAATCCGGGTATCCACAATCCCGATCGGACTTCCCATCACTTAGGAAATCTCTATACTGGAGCAACTCAGTGCAGAGACAATCGATAGGTTATCCTATCGTTCTTGCAAACACTCGGTCTTCAACACTGGTCTTCAATTGCTATCTATATACGACGTATCACTTATTCGAAATGGGTTATATGACACAAAGTCCTCCCCCGGCTAAATCGAATAGTGAGCGCAATATTTTAAAACATATGGATATTGGGATTTCAGTTAAGTCACAACTTATTACCCAAAACTTTTCTTCAAATGGTTTAAACACATTACCATTTTAATCTTTTATACAAAAAGATTCATCTCACAAAGTTCATCCAGTTTCACAAAGATCTATTCATAGATTTCCAAATCGATTTCCATTTCAATTGGATTAACTCATTAAATCTTTAAATCAAGGATTTAACTTATAGCTTTCAAAAAGAATTCACTCATAACTTGGAAAACCATTTTTCAATTCAAACTTGAAATTCCTTTAATTCAAATTGGAAATTCATTTCTTATATGAAAGATTTTATCCTTTGAAAACAATTAGTTTCCATTCTGGAAAACTAATTACAGTTACATAGGTTAAAACCATTCAAGTATAAAACTTGGATTAAATTTCTTAAATTTCCAAAACCATACTTTCAAATGGTTAAAAATCCCTATAAAACACATTTATAACTGGTATGGTCTTTTTAGACCATATTTTCAAATCATTGAATTCAATTCCAAATATTGAATTCAAATTTAAATCAAATCATTTAGATTTCAAATTTTATTAAATCATTTGAACTCATTTTCAAAAGCTTTCAATTCCAATTCCAAAACTATTTTGGATTCAAGAATTCAATCTTTACAATTGTCAAAAATCTGTGACTTAACCGATTTCCTCGTGAAATCCATATTTGTGTGTGTATGGTGTAGTCCAGGGGTTTCACACAGTAGTGCAACATCATTCAATCATCACATATCAGAATACAGAAATATAGTTGATAAGCGGTATAACTATAACGCTTATCTTTTATTCACAGATCATAGATATATAAATTACAGATAATATATTACATTCATCCTAGATAAATAAACTATAGTACAGATCAGACACAAATCAGAATATATCACAAAGCATCACAGATCAGGGGATATCAACAATTCAATCATTCAGTCAGGTCCAAACATTCACAGATAAACTTATTAATCAACTGATTAATTTAAATCAGATGTATTAATTATTAATCCGGGTTAATTATCATAAGTTAGTTACAAATTATTTGAAATAATTTCCCTTTCATCATTTATTAGTTAACCTTTAATTATTAACTAATCATTCTTAATTAATGAATCAATTAATCTTTAATTATTAAATTAATCTTAATTAATCACAATCTTTAATTAATTCTTTAATTATTAACAAATAATTATACTTAAACTTCAAATTATCATTCAATTTATTACATCCAATAATTATCTATTAATTACTTCTCTAAGTAATTATACTTTCCAAACCGTCAAGTGGTTATTCTAAATTAATTTAAACTTAAGTAATTAACTTGAACTAATCCAATTAAACTCAATTAATTACATTGAATAATTAATTCCTTAATTACTTTTATTAAGTAATTATACTTAACCAATTCCGTAAATGATTATCCTTAATTAATTAATCTAATTAGTTATTAAAATTAATCACATTAATTAATTATTTAATAATCCTAGTTAATGACCTTCATTAACTATTAACAATTCTTAATTTCTCTTCTTAAGAAATTAAACTTAGATTAATCAATATTAATTACAAATTTATTTATCCTTAATAACCAATTAATGAACCTTTAATTATTTAATAAATAAATTTCTAATTCATTAATCTCTAATCATTAGTTAATTAATCATAATCATTAGTTAATTAAATTAATTTAAAACCATACTTATCTTAAGATAAAACTTAATTATCATTAAAAACACTTTATTTTTGAGAATTTACTCTACTTAATTAAATCATTAATTAAGTTTTGAAATAAAATAATCATTTAACTTGATAAATCAAAGTTAACATAACTTCCTTTAAATGTTTTAAACATTATCAAGTAATAGTTTCAAAACCATTTTAATTTAATTTTCAAAATCTTTGTTTTAAAAAAATTCCTTTTTTAGGACTGTTCGCACTTGCTTCGGGTCAAACCCAAAGACCACTCGAGACCTGGCTTCGAGTTTTTCTTCATTTTCTCCTTATATTTGTTTTTAGGACAGTATTTAGTTTAAAATTTTAAACTGCTAAAACCTTAACAGTTACACTCACGTACACGAGAAAACTCGAGCCCCACATCCATTTTCCTGAATCCCCCTTCGAGTAATCCCATAGCCAAAACAACTGACACGACCCACTACCCTGTGCACGTGCACAGTCCATCAACGACGTCGCTACCTCCGGCGACAACACGCACACGTCGCCCATCGACCATACGAACGTATTCGACCCTCAAACTGATGCCGCGAAGCTCGAAACAAAATCGAGTATTCTCGAGCACCACTGGAACAAAAAGCTCCGACCAAACCAGCCTCAACCAAGCGACTCCGATCACCAGACGTTATGCAACTCCATCCACACCTCGATGAACCTCCACGCCACCATTTCCCGAAGTTTCTCTTCACTCGATCGCCTGTACCAGCCGTGGCGCTCGATTTAACAAACCTAGAAAAATTTAGGGTTCCAGAAAGAATCTCACATCCGCGACTTCCATGGTGGATTTCATCACCATCCACTATTTTTCCTACGATCCCTGTACGTCCCTCCATCACCAGCCAGAACCCCGACCCCTTCAAAATCGTGGATCGCTAAAGATCGCCAAAATATTGAAGTATCAACAATTCCAAACTGCTCCTTAATCTTTGCTCTAAAAATTATGATTTTTACTTTAAAAATCATGTTTAAGTATGCAAATTCAAATTGCATACCTGAATCTATAAATTAAAATGTTTGAAATTTGACTCATTTAAAGTTTGGTTCAGTTTTCTTGATTTCCAGAATTATTAACAAGTTTTTTAAACTTAAATTGATTTTTAAAACTTAGTTCATGATCAAACAAACATTTTCTGTTTTGATCCCAAGTCCAAACAGTAAGTAGATTGTGAAGAAATGATTTTTTTTTTGAAATCAAACTTGTGTTTAGAGTTTGAAAACAGGGAGTATTTATAACCAGCCTGCACACAACATTCACAGAGAACTTATATATCTATATATATATATATACACATACTTATCAATTATTTAACTTGCCACAGATCCATACTTAAAAAAAAAGTTACTCACGTTGGTTTGCAGAAGAAAACAGAGTTCTTTTGAACCAGGCTTTGAAAATTTGCATGTTGAATCTTTCTTTTGAGCTCTGGCTTGCATTAGTGGTTTTGATATTTTAATCTGAAGTTTAAGTTGAATTTTGCATTGGTGTTTTTAGATGGCACTTACAACAAATATTACTCAGTTGAAAATAAACAACTGAGATATATGAATTGAGTTTTACTGGGTGATGATATTTGTACAGGTTGATATATTATTTTGTACAAGTTGATTTTTCATTTGATCAGAGATTTTTATTGGAACGTTGGTTGATGGTAAAATTTGTGGTGCTACATTAATTACCTTGTACTATATGCTTATCCACTTTAGTTTGTTCATAGTTTGAACATATACACTAGTATCTTCTTTTGCAAGCTATAGGTATTTATATCTTGTTTTTTGGTTTGACTATGCAGATTTGTTTGTTTAAATTTAGCTAATTTGTTGACTTTGTATTTTATAACTTATATAATTTATCTTATATATTTTTTCTTTAAATCTTATCATTTCGTAATATAAGTAAATTTTTATATTTTAATATGTTGTTAAATTTAACAAATGTTTACTTTAGATTTTATAGTTTATCTTTTATATATTTATTTATTTCTATTTTTAACATAACCCATACATTTTAAATTTAAAATTATTTATTTTTATACTTGTGTCCAAAGTCTATATTTTATATTTAATTTATCTAAGATTTAAACTCAATTCAATATATATATAAATTCAAATTTACTCATGTAGGCACAACTATATAGATTCACATATATATACAATATTTAAATTTAAATGATTTAACACAAATTTATTTGAACTCGGGGAACTCGAATCAGTTTATCGATTAATTTCACAAGTTTTTATTCAAAAATTAAATTAATTATCAATTTAAATATATATAAAATCCGGGGTCGTTACATATATGCAAACTAATATCGACTTTGTATATCAGTATATTTATGAATTAAAACATTTAAGCTTCAAGTTCAGCCTTCAGTTCTCTATATTTATACATGTTTACACTTTACAATTATACGCTTATGTTTATTGCTAAATTATCGTGTTTACCTTTGTACGGACAGACTTGGAGAATGGGAATCGAAGTTGGAGAATGGAGAATGGAGAGTGGAGACTTTGTAGTTGTATTAATGCATACCTATTATCCTTTTGGACTTTGGACTGAATTACTAATGTAATGTAATCACGGTAATGATGCTTGATTTCTTGTAATGTATGAACTAAGAGGTAAGAACTGTACTGAAATATGAACTGAAGTGAAGTTTAAAACCGAATTGAAGTGGAGTACGAACTATTGAACTGAACTGTAGTTGCAATCAGCTCACTGTAATGATGCTTGTAATGTAAAAACTGAAGTCTAAACTGTGACTATTTGCATGTGTGTGTGTGTTTTTAATGCTTGTAATAAATGTTGTTGTTTGATTGGTTACCGATTAATAAATTAACCAGTTAAATTAACCGGTTAACCACGGTTAATTTTAACTAGTTCGATCGACATACCAAAACCAACTTAACCGAAAATCGGTTAACTGAACTGCCAACCTTTTTGTGATTAACCGAAAATTTTAACTGATTGAATCGGTGAACCGACTATGCCCATCTCTAGTATTAACTACTTATCCAGTTTGTGTTAAACTAAAAAACCTAAATCTTGCGTTTGGAATGCAAGGGAATAAGCAAATTAGCATGTAACCACTGGACTTAGATGACAATACTAGATTAGTGAAAAGAATTCAATATGCGAGAGTTCTAGTGGAATTAAAAGCAACTTCCAAACTCCCCAAAATAGACAAAGCAATTGATAAACATGGAAATACCTACAAGAAGTGGAATATGAGTTGTGCCACCAAGGTGTGAGGGATGTAAGTGTTTTGGTACCTTTGATCAGCAATGCAGTATGTTAACAGAAAAATCAAAACAAGTATGGAAATAAAAAGCTACCACTAGCAAAACATTAACTAGTGAATCACAGGACTTATACACTCTTGATATTATTGTCCCCTAACAAATACATTAGCCAGAAAAATGATATACAAAATGCTGCAGAACCTAGCACTACCGAACCATATGTACATCTACCAAATCCTAAAGCTAATGAAGCAAGTCCTCCATGTGGGCTTGTAGAGCATCAAAGTCAGTCTATTTGGGTGTTGATCAGATTGTGGAGCCTGAGCCCACTGTAGAGGAGGTGGTACTACCTGCTACTATGGAAGATATTCACAAGTTAAACATAAATATTGAATCAACTAATGACGAGAATGAAAATGCAAATATAGATAATGAAAAATATACCATGCCAAATGAAGAGTATTTAAAATAATTTAATAAAGGGAAGGTAAAAGAGCCAGCTAGTTCAGCCAAGGCATTTTCTGCTCCAGTTACTAGGAGCAAAGCTACAAAATCCCAGTGGCAATAATTTGTTGGAATGGTAGAGGTCTAAACAATGACGTTAGAAAGTTAGATCTCTATAATCCAAGGGCTAAATATAGTCCTACAATAAGTATTGAAATGCGTAAAGTAAAAATTGGCAAGCAATGGAACCTTATGCATAGCAGTTCTAGTACCGCCACAGGTAGAATTATGGTGCTATGGAATAAAGAAGTTTGGACTACTTTTATTATTAATTTAGATGGGCAACAAATTACAGCTAATTTTTAAAACTATAGGGGTCTGGATATCTATTTCACATTTGTATATACTAAAAATTGGGCTTCTACCAGAATTTTACTTTGGAAACAATTAGTACAAACGTCAAAAGCTATTCATAAACCATGAGCAGTCACATGTTATTTCAACGCAGCTCTTAAGAACAAATGAGAAAAAGGGTGGACTTTACATTAAAAGTTTTCCGAGTTGCTAAACTTAATGATTTGCATGCTGGCTAGTGAACTCATTGAAACATTCCATATAAGCCTGAAATTCACATGAAGAAGTGGTGAAATGCAAAACATTGTCTTAAGACTTGAAAAGGCCCTGATAAACTATGACTTATTTAACTCTATTCCAAATTTCAAAGTCACTATTTTTCTACTTCTACTAGTGATCATTTCCCACTTTTTATTCAATTTAATAACGAAGATCGAGCTAAAAAAGCAAGCCATTTAGATATGCAAATTACTGGCATCCGTGTAGTGGTCATATATAGTGAAGTAGTAAATTTTAATGAGATACATTTAAACAAAGGTAGTTGTATTCTCTTTTGTTATGCTCATTAGAAATATGTAGAATAGACTTAAAGATTAGAACATGAAAACACCAAAGCCTGTAGACGTCATCCAAAAGCTGCGACAACAATTGGAAGGTATCCAAATTGAGCTAGATGATGACCCACAACATGAATGACTTAATTCAGTTATTACTTCGGCAAAAACAATTAAAAGACGAGCTTAAAACGCATGCATTAGAAATAAGACAAAAGGCTAAATTGAAATGGTTTACTGAAGGGGATGAATGCAACACATTTTTCTACACAAAAATGTCTTACAAGAAAAATCACAATAATCTAACTAAATGTTTAAATACCCGGGGAAGCTATGATGAAAATTCAGGAGCTATAAACAAAAGCTATTGAATAATTTAATGAATTATATAATGGAGATTATTCACAGAATTTACCTAAAGTAAAGACTAGATGTAGGATCGAAGGTGGGTAAATGCTGATATCCTGAATACAAGAATGAAAGGTGAAAAAAGCTCTCTTCTTGATTCATGATGATTCTAGCCGGGCCCTGTATGGGAGAAAAATTCTTCAACTTGCATTGGATGCACCTCAAAGAGAAAAGGTTAGCTGCATATCAAGAGGCTTTTGAAAAAGGTGAGTTTATACAGGAAATTAATCATACTTTCATTTTACTGAAGTAAACAAACTAGTGAAAATAGAGGAATATAGACCAACTGTTTGTTGTAAGGTGACCTACGAAGTGCCGAGTAAGAAAATTGTGACAACTCGGATTTTTGGACCAGTCGAAATCGCCGAAAACCCGTCCGTACTAAAATAAACAATGACAACTACCAACTTAAAATTTGATAAATATACAACGCCGTTAAATGTGTGGGATACAATTTCAATAATACAATTTATTTGAGTCCTTACTTATTTTACAAGATGTGATTTAATACATACCAAACAGACAAACTATAAACCTACCGCTGCACGACTCTGATGTAAAAGACAACAATATTCATTCCTGCAAACTCAATAAACAACTCAATGCGGAATAAAATGGTAAGCATGAAAGAAATATCAACACATGATAATTAGCAAACAATAAGTATGAAAATGTTATATTATTATTGGGACCGCATCACTACCACTTGTAACTGTATACGTACCCCTATCTAATTGGGTATTCAATAAATACATGATTAAGACAACATAGTTCTCCTACCACAAATAGGACTCAAGGAGCCTATGATGCACAAATAAAGATGCAATTTCCAAACTACGTAGTATATAGCATGCAAATGTAGCTTTCTAATATACCCACTTAGGCTTAATTGTTCAATTCTTTTCAAAAGATAATTTAGAACTAAATATCTATGTTTTTCTATTCAAATTTTTTTGTCAAAACTCTTTCCAAAAAGAAATATATGAAAACTACTTCAAAAAATGACTAGGAGGGCACACTCCCTTTTCCGAGCATGGTATAACTCTAAACAAAAAATGGAGCCTCCAGTGGTATTTCGATACCTCCCAAAACATAATAGAGTAAGCAAATATACCTAGCGGTCCCAAAATAAGGAAACTCCCAATCGCCTTTGGTTTTGGTAATTCACCACAATAATAAAAATATTTGTAAAACACTTTGCAAATATTTATTTTAACAAATTCCAAACTCTTACCGAAATAATAATATTTCTCAAATACTTCAAATCATATTATATCTTTCCAAAATCATTTCAAAAACTCTTTTCAAAATGATTTTAAAGCTGCCAGGTTTTAAGTTTAAATAAAAGATAGTTTTATAAATATCTTTTTAGCAAAACTTTCAATCAATATTTATTCCCAAGAGTATTTACCTTTAAGAATATTCTAATTATGGAAAATATTTTCACAAATATAAATCAGTTTTCAAAGCAACTTATTTAAATTGAAGTTCAAAATTTAGATATTAAATTATTATAACTAATTATAATAATTTAATAAATCATATTATCGTTAAACACCTTATAGTCAAACTGCACAAGATGTTAGCCTACAATTGTTTTTTACCCAACCAATGCAAGTGGAAATTAATTGCTCATACACTGGCCAAGTACAATTCAAACAATCAAACAAACAATAATAACAAGCACGATAGTATCAACAATTAACAATCAATAGCTAACAGATCAATTTATCGAACAATAATTAATCTATACATTAATTAATGTCAAAAATATTCTTTTTACGTTGCAAGCACAGAATAAGGATTTATTCTACTCAATAAATATCCAAAATAATATATTCAATTTAAAATAGCAGAACGATGTTTTATTATGCTAATTGAACATCACTAATGAAATATAATTATTTAACTACAATTGAATGTAATTAAATTTAATCACTAATATTTTATCAATATTTTATAATTCATCCAATGTGTCTATGAATTACATTGATGTGTTCTATTCGTTTGTACGAATTCAATGATGCAATCCACGGGTCAAACGGACTTCGTAAGGGTGGGTTATTTATTTTTAAAGTTTAAACTTTAATTAACTAAATTAATAAAGCAATATTGCTTAACTAATCTCATCCATCCACATCAGCCTAAGCCAACTTGCCAACCACTTTCAAAGCCCAAGGCCCACTCTCGCATGCAATTTGCACTCCTCTCCTTCATTTTTCATACCTGCTCATGCCTGCACCTCTCCTCCTTTCCCTTCTCCCTGCACATGCACCTCCACTCACACACACTTGCACTCACGCATACACTTAAACATCTCCACATGCAAGCACGCACGCACAGACTTGAATACATATAAAAATGCCTCACCCACACACATGGCCCGAAAGTTCATCGGGGAATATCTCCTCCACTGCGCCACCATCTCGAGTGCAAATTAAGATGAAGCCCTACTTCCCCTCTACAACAGTGATGTTTCCACCTTTGGCTAAATCTTTGTATTTGAGGAGTTATAGGATTACTAAATTTAAAGTGGGAAACGTGTTCTGTGTATTATCATTTGCAGAAAAAAGAAATGTGTATATATTTGATTCATGCATTCCCCTTGCGTGCTGTGTATGCTTCGATATATAGGCAAAATTACTTCATACCAAAGTAGTCAAAAGTCAACACTTCCATCACATCAAAAGTAAATTCACAAAAGAAAGCAAGACGCGCAAGACCATGTGCATGTTATATTTTATGTAATATTTGATTTGTTTTATAAAAAAGTTATGGTACTCCGCTACACAATATCACGTTTGTGTACGGCCGCAAACGATAGAAATAAAAATACAATCACGCACAACTATGTGAAACGATCACAAAGCAATAATAAAATACACTGATTAACTTATCTTGTGCAATTTCAAAAATACTGACATTTGCCGCAAAATGCATCAAACGAAGATTTAACTATTTTCCAAATTGAAAAATATGAAAAAGTCGTATAAATTAAATTAAAATTATGTCATTAAAAATTGGGCAGTTATTTGAAACATAGATTTTTTACTATATTTAAACTAAATTTGAACATTTAAATAAACTAAAATTTCAAATTCGAGAACTCAAAAATTACGGCTCGTTACATTTTTCCCTCACTTAAAAGAATTTCGTCCCTAAAATTCCATAGAGTGAAAAATATAACGAAAGCCAAACATTTAACAAAAATTAAGCACACCAAAAATAATATCACCCATAGCCCCGGTCGGAGGTACGGTGTCTATCCATTTTTATTTATCAAATTAAGATAGTTTCATTTAAAATTCATTGGTTGATTTACTAATCCTAGTTGAAATTTTACTTAAGTACCTAGGCTCTAATACCATCAGTGCCGACCTGGATTTTCGGACTAGTCAAAATTGCCGGAAACCCATTCGTCCTAAAATAAACAATGACAACTACCAACTTAATACACATCATAATCTAATAAATCTATAATACTATTAAATGTATATGATACAATTTCAAATACAACTTACCAGAGTAATCATTTATTTTATAGAGTGTGCTTTAATACATACCAAACAGACAAACTATCTACCGCTGCACAACTCTGATGTGAGAGACAACAATATTCATTGCCGCAAAATCAATAAACATGTCAATGTGAAATAAAATGATAAGCAAGAAGAAATATCAACATAGGATAATTAGCAAACAATAAACATGAAAATGTTATATTATTATTGGGGTTGTATAACTACCACTTATGACTTCCTACGTACCCCTATTTAATTGGGTGCCCATTTAGATACAGGATCAAGCCAACATAGTCCTCCTAACATAAATTGGACTCTAGTAGATGCATAAACAAAGATTCAACCCCTAAATTACATAGCATATAGCATGCAAATGTAGCTTTCTAATCTACCCACTTAGACATAATTGTTCAATTCTTTTCAAAAGATAATTTAGAACTAAATACTCGGGTTTTTCTACTTAATTTTTTTTTTCAAAACTCTTTCGAAAAAGGAATATATCAAAATTCCAACAATGACTAAGAAGGTGCGCCTACCTTTCTGAGCATGGTATAACTCTAAACAAATAATGGATCCTCCAGTGGTATTTCGGTACCTCCTAAACACAATAAAGTAAACAAATATACCCAGTGAGTCCCAAATGAGGAAACTCCCAATTGCCTTTGGTTTTAGTCATTCACGTAATAAATAAAAATATTTGTAGAACACTTTGCAAATATTTATTGGGACAAATTCCAAATTCTTACTGAAATAATAATATTCTCAAATACTTCAAATCATACTATTATTATTTCTTTCCAAATTCATTTCAAAGACTCTTTTCAATATGATTTCAAAACCATCGGGTTTTATGTTCAAATAAAAGATAGTTTTATAAATATCTTTTTAACAAAACATTCAATCAATATTTATTCCTAAGAATATTTACCTTTAAAAATATTCTAATTAAGGAAAACACTTTTACAAATATAAATCACTTTTCAAAGCAACTTATTTACATTGAAGTTCAAAATTCAAATATTAAATTATTATAACTAATTGTAATAATTTAATAAACCAATATAATCATTAAACACCTTATAATCAAGTTGCGAAATAAATTACAAGATGTTAGCCTATAATTGTTTTCTACCAACCCATGCAACTAGAAATTAATTACTCATAAACTGGCAAAGAACAATTCAAATAACCAAACAAACAATAATAACAAGCAGATTATTATCAACATTTAACAATCAATAGCTAACAGATCAATTTATTGAATAATAATTAATCTATACACTAATTAATGTCAAAATATTCTTTTTATATTGCAAGCACAGAACAAGAATTTATTCTACTCAATAAATGTCCAAAATTAAATTATACAATTTAAAATAGCAGAACGGTCTTTTATTGTGCTAATTAAACGTCACTAATGAAATATGATTATTTAATTACAATAAATGTAATTAAATTTAATCACCAATATTTTATACTTCATCCTATGTGTCTATAAATTACACTAATGTGTTATATACGCTTGTGCGAATCCAATGTCGAAATCTACAGGTTAAACAAACTTCGTTTTGGTGAGTTATTTATTTTTAAAGTTTAAACTTTAATTAGCTAAATTTATAAACCAATATTACTTAACAAATCTCATCCAACCACATCAGCCTAAGCCAACCCGCCAACCACTTGTAAAACCCTAGGTTCACTCTCATATGCAACCCGTACTTAGGGCTGTCAATAATTAAGTACCCAGAAAATATGAAATCCGACCACATCCATATCCGAAACATGAAAAATTATCCGGCATCCCAAAAACGGATACAAATACGAATATGGCTATATCTGTATCCAATAATTATCCGTTCGGTTTTTATCAAGATTATAGTTATTCTTTATGTATTTTAGTACATAAAATGATCGTCGTTTACTATTTTATCCAAGTAAAAAAAAATATGTATATAAAAATCAGTTTTAATCGCTTAAAATTATTTTTCTTAGTGTTTTTATTATTTTTATATATTTAGTACAAAAATGAATTTATAATGAATTAAAATTTTCTATTTATTTGTTTAGATTTAGTGGTTGTGAACTGGTCAAAGAATATCCGATAAGTATTCAATATATGTCTGCATCCGTGGGTACGGATATCCGATATCCAAAAATGGTTCGGATACGGATACAGATATGGTACTATCCATATCTGAAAGTATTCATTTACAGGCCTACCCGCACTTCCCTCCTTCATTTGTTCTACCTTCTTAAGTTTGTTCCTCTCCTCCTTTCTCTTCTCTCTGCACATGCACCTCCACTCACACACACACTTGCACTCACGCACACACTTAAACATCTCCACATGAAAGCACGTACATGCACACTTGAGTACACATAAAAATGCACTCACCCACACACACGGCCAGAAAGTTCATTGGGGAATATCTCCTCCACGGCGCCACCATCTTTAGTGTAAATTAAACAAAAGATGAAGCCTTACTTCCCCTCTACAACGTTCATGTTTTCACCTTTGGCTAAATCTTTGTATTTGAGAAGTTATAGGAATAATGAATTTAAAGTGGGAAACATGTTTTGTGTATTATCATTTGTAAAGAAAGGAAAATTGTATTTATTTGATTCATGCATCTTCGTTGCGTCCTGTGTGTGCTTCAATATATGGGCAAAATTACTTCATACCAAAGTAAACAAAAGTCAACATTTCCATCACATCAAAAGTAAATTGACAAACGAAAGCAAGACACGCATGACCCTGTGCATGTATATATTTTATGTAATATTTGATTTGTTTTATAAAAGTTTTGGGGTCCTCTGCTACACAATATCCGTTCGCGTATGGCCGCTGATGTGCACGTAAATGTGCATATTAGTACATCCATATTTAATCTATTTTTATTTAAATAAATGTCAAAATTAGGTATTTTTACATGTTTAAAACCAAATTTTGAAAATGCTTTCAAGTCATCATCCATGCATCAATTTGGGGGTAAAATGGTAATTTTATGCATATATTAATTTTGAGAATATTCACTTGCACATTTTAGTTTTCTTTGTAGAAATTTGGATGGAAATATGAAGAGGCTTTCATGTATTCATGCATGCACAAGAGGAGAAGACAAATGAAGATGGAAATAAATCAACTCATGCATCACTGAGAAACCCACCTACCCACTTATCTTGATTTACAATTAGGAGCTAATGCACATGTTAGTAGAGATTAAAGTTATATGCATACTTAATGGAGGATTAATTAGGGGCTAATGATAACTTGGTGGTCACACTTCCTAAGGGGTATTTTGGGCAGTCTCCTAAAATATGCATTAGGATTTTAGGCTTGTATAAATACTCCTCTTATGTTCATGTAATGGAGTTTTTTTAGTTTTACATTATCTTATAATACAAGTTGTAGCCTCAAATTAAAAGAGAAATTAAAATGGCTTCCTAAGCCTCTTCTTTTTCTACTTGTTTTTATTGCATGCTTACTTGTTCCTTTATGCTTATTTTCATTTATATCTCTCTTTTCTTTCATGTTAGTAGTGTAGATTTATTTTATACTAGTAGCTTAATTCTCATTTTATTTTAATTAGCTCTTACTTTGCTTGTTTTTCTATATTGAAATTTGCATGTGTTGAAATGATAATACTAATGAGTAGCTAAACCCCTTTAATTTAGGGGAAATGAAGCTCTCTAAAAATTATGTAAATTCAACATATTGCGTGATTTATGATCTCTTTTATACTTCATGAAGAGTTTGATTTTGATGTAAGTTTATAAAGTGAATTTGATAGCCCATGTTGTATTCACAAATAGGCTATTCTTATTCAAACATAAACACAATTTACATCATCATTTTACTAATTGATTTTTGATTGTGAAATTAAAGTAGAATCAAAATTTGATGATCTATGTTGCTAAATACAATAGTAAATAGATCATACTTAAAATAACTTTTGCTTTGACTTCATTTTCATTACATTTAATAAGTGGTTTTGGTTGTTGTATTGTACTTTGACGGTTTAGGTTATGTTAATTCACTACAAGAAAACGTACAGTTTTTGACGGCTTACGGCCATTGGCGGCCATCGGAAGCCGTCGAAAACCGACGCAAAATGTCGTCGCAACTATACCCGTCGCCGTACAGTTTTTCCGACGACTTCCAACAACGTTCGTTGTAATATTTCCGATGGCTACCAACAGACAGACCGACGGCTCCAGATGGCCGTCGAAGACACGTAGACGATCACGATAGTGCAAAAACTCGTCGCTAGCCGTCGGTATACTGCCGCCGCAAGCCGTTGGAAAATTTTGACCTACAGCCCATCTCTAGCCGTCGGAAGCCGTCGGAAATCCTGAAATTGTTTTTTGCATTTTATGCAGCGTTCTAGCCTACCATACACAATCCAAAAACATAATATATTCACACACAAGCACATATCCAATTCAAATATTCAATATAATATCAAATTATACAAATATAATCAAATCACATAAAGAAATAAACCAAGCATAACTCGCATAAAATCAAACCAACACTTCGTTAACATAATGTACATGCATCTCATTGTACAAAATATACACCAATCCTTCATCAACTCCCAAATGTCAAAATTACTATCACCAAATGTATCATCAAATAATATACACAACATTTCAAAGTATCCAACTCCACCAACTTAATGTATCACCAAAAATTACTAAACAATGATGCAAAACAAAAAAACATACCTATCACTCCTGTCAATCACCTCCAGAACCTCTAGAACCAGCTGAAGATGGAAAGCGGCCACCATATTGCTGCATGTACTCAGCAACACGCTGGTCCGGCAGCTGTGTCATCTCAATGGTTGCTGATGGTTCTGCTCCTCCAACTGTGCCACCCTTGCTCTCAACTCTTCGATCTCTGCTAGATCGATCTGAGCTTTGGTTTGGCTGGCTCTTGTATGTCTTCTCTGCAATACTTATTTAATTTAGTAAAAATTTAATTGCTATAATCTTACTATCAAAGCTGCAACATAATATGTTAATTGTTATATCTATAAACTTATTATTGAAACTAAAGCGATGTGAAGTTCTTTAGAACTGAAATATTACTAAAATGTTATATCTTAACATATTATTCATTACCACTTGATTGCCAAAGCCATAACGTCTGTTCCGTGAAGGTGGATCCATGACTGACTCAAAAATGACATCCTCCTCGTTCGTAATCAGCTGCTCTCGACCAGTTTTCTCTAGGAGTTTCTACCGTTGTTCCATAAACTTGCCTGCGTGAACAAATAAAAATACACTTGAAATTAATAGCATGATAACTTAATTCATTATACTTTAATAATTAAAACAATTACTAATAGTATATAAACTAAAATATGCTTACATGACTCGCCCGCGATTTATCGTTATACGATGTATATGAACAGTCCCGTTTGGATTTACATGCTCGACGGCATGAGTACGGGTAAATACATCCATGTATGATACGGGACCCTGGCCCTCAGCTTTCTAAAATTGATTATTATGTACTATTATTGTATATTCAAAATTATACAGCACAATAACTATTTACAATTGACCTTTAATAAATTTACCAATTCCTGGCGATATTGTTGGAATGACTTGGACCCTCTTCGGTGAGTGACAGGATTTTTTTTCCTATTTGCAGAGTTTCTTTCCGACTCTGCCAGTACGTTTAAATAAACAATATATTATTTACTTACCAATTTTTTTTGATATTTACGTATCAGTTAAATAATCAATAAAAGTTTAGTACACTTACCTTCGCTTGTCACTATCCCAATGCGCCAGCCACCCTTGCCACACACTCGCTCCCATCCAATTCGGCTTTTGCCCTTTATGCTTCACAGTCGACATAGAATCTCGGTAAGTCTTCCTCATCTTCTACATCCAGTAGTGTCATACCAGCTGCAGGTCATCTGATTGTACGTCGACTGCGGCCTGCATTTCATGATATAACAAGCGACAAATAATTAAACAATAAAAGGTGAACAATAAATAAACGACAAAAAATTAAAAATGGAAAACATAAGATTATACTTATAATGAAATCCTGCCATATACACTCCAGGATGTGGGAAGGGATATTATCCCACTTGGGCCAACAGGCCATCATCCTACTCTTGTACAAATCTCTCGAAACTGATAGAACTACAGCTGATGGTTATAGGTCAAACCCCATGTGTTAAATATGATACAGATTATTATATCATACACAAAATATTTAAGATGCTGAATTTTATTTAATACTTACCCCTCCGCTCTTGCTACCAGATACACAACGAGACGCTGTGGTGGCTGCGATGGGTTGCTGCCATCACCTCCTGAGGAATGGGAAGAACTCCTCCTTCTGGACGACATGATACCTGTCATAGACACATCATTTTAATAGAGAATAATAGCATAATAATGAAATATATTTTATAGTTAAATGACATTTTAAATGACATAAATGACATAAAGTACAAAAAGTGCAAAATATATCTTATTCAGATTGGATCTCATATTCCGACGATAAGCAGAATACATTGCATTTTTAACATAAATTGCTAAATAAATGACAGAAATGATAATGACATAAATGATGTAAATGACGATAAGCTGATTCGGTTTCATAAATGACATAAATTACATAATTTGTAAAATAAATCTCATCAATTACATAAATTGCATAATACATAAGAATTCAACATAATATTTATATTAATCCTCATCGTCTTCTGGTTCAGATTCGGTCTCATATTCTACATTATTTTCCTCCCTACTCTCAAATGCTTCTACCAAAACGTTTGAACCATCGTTCAGAGGTCCAAAATCAGTATGATCATCTGTTATTATTATTTCGTTGCTTTGTTCAAGATCTGTCTGATAAGCTTGTTTGTCTGGAATATTTTTTCCATCAAACGTAAATCTTACCTTTGTTTTAAAAACTGCTAACCAATCTGCTTTATCTCTTTTTAGAGACGGATAAGGAGCGTAATAAACTTGCAATGCTTGTTTGGCTAGTATAAAATGATCGTACTTTTGATAATGCAATGTGTGCTTTATTTCAATAAGATTATAATCCTTGTGCACATTAATTCCAGAACCTGGAACGTTGCTGAACCAATTGCATCTAAACAGAAACACATCCTCCGCGGGTCGTGAGAAATATGTCAGTTGCAAAATTTGAGTTAAAACGCCATAAAAATCATTTATGTAATTTTCTCGATCATCACTACCTTTAACAAATACACATGTATTATTAGTTAATTTTTTTGCACCGTATTCTTTGGTGTTAAATTTATATCCATTGACGAAATATATTGGATATGCCTTGACATTTATTTTTGGTCCCAATGCAAGATGTTTCAATCCTTCATCGACCACACAATTTCTCGGTTCATAAACGTACTTTGAAAACCAATCAGAAAATTCTTTACTGAGATCTCCGTGTGGATGTTCACTTTCATAAATACTGCATATATGAATAAAATATTGCATTAAATTCTACACGCGCATGCATTATTGAAATGAATAAATCAAAAATTATTATTTCATATTACCTAACAAATGGTCCAACCTCAGCACATTTAAGAAGAATATAAGTGTGTGCTACATGAAAATCTCTATCGTCTAACCATACTTCTACATATTTTCCAAAAGGTCGACCAAGTTGTCTAAAAATAATAAAATTGTTTGAGAGGAATCTTGTTCGTCGCCTTCATCATTACGTGGAACACTTTCAAATGATATGTTCACATGATCACTGAAATAGTGAGAGAAAAAGAACGAAGCTTCTTCTTCGATGTAAGATTTACATATCGAACCTTCAACTCGTGCTTTTTGCCTCACTTTTTTCTTCAGATGACTCAAGTATCTATGCAAAATTAATTTACATTAACTTTAACTTCTGAATGTAATTAAATAAATAGGTAACATATTTCATACCTCTCGAATGGATACATCCATTCATATTGCACAGGACCTCGAAGTCGTGCTTCAAATGGTAGATGAACAGGTAAACGTTCCATTACATTAAAAAAACCTAGTGGAAATATTTTCTCCAATTTGCAGAGCAATATAGGAATATCTTCTTCAAGTTTACATAAATGTTTCACTTTTAACGTAGTCGAACAAAGCTCTTTGTAAAACAGACTAAGTTCCGTTATTACCTTCCAAACTTATAAAGGCAATAGTCCTTTGAATACAATAGGTAATAAATTTTCCATCATTATGTGACCGTCATGGCTTTCATTCCACTTAATCTACCATTTTTAAAGTCAACACATCTATGAAGATTTGTTGAGATCCCATCAGGAAATCTTAATCCTTCCACCCATTTTAACAAAACTTTTAACCTGATTATTATCTAACTCATAGCACGCTTTGGGTTTTTTATTAACTTTTGGTTTCATATGAAGCTCAGGACGTTTTCATAATTCTTGTATACCGCCCTTGATTTCAAATCGTCCTTAGTCTTCCCCTTGACATTCAAAATTGTGCTAAAAACATTATCAAATATAATTTTCTCATTGTGCATCACATCAATATTATGACGAAGCAGAATATCTTTCCAATAAGGCAACTTCCAAAATATACTTTGTTTGCACCAATTATGAATAGTCGATTTACCTGCAATTTCTGTTTTCACTCCAGTTTCATATATCTTTGGATAGTCCCTTACAAGTTCGTATATGTCTTCGCTTGACCATATCGTTGGTGGTTGTCTGGTTTATACTCTATTAGCTAAAAAGTTTTTTCTATCTCCTCTGAAGGGATGATTGACATGGAGAAAACATCGATTGCAGTCAAATCATGAAATTTTCTTACCATTCGGTAAAGAAAATGTCTATGTTTCTTCCATGCAATAAGGACAAGCTAGTCAACCGGATGCACTCCATCCTAAAAGCATTACATAGGTAGGAAAATGACTTATAGTCTACAATAAAGAAGAAAACATACGAAATTTTTTTCTTTGAAACATCATATGTTTCTACTCCTTCGTTCCACAGTTTTTTTTACTCCTCAATCAACGGTTGTAAATAAACATCGACTCCTTATGTCGGATCGTCGGGGCCCGGAACGACAACAGTAAGAAACATATATTGCGTTTTCATACACATCCACAGAGATAAATTATAAGGTGTGATGATAATGGGCCAAGATGAATATTTAGCACCAAATTGAGAAAATGGTGAAAAACCATCCGTACATAATCCAAGTCTAACATTATGACTCTCCGCTGCAAAATTAGGATAAGTTTTATCGAAATGCTTCCATGCTTCTCCATTGGTTGGATGTGTCAACGTACCTTCTTTCTCTGTTCTCACACTTTGCCATCTCATATGAGGTGCAGTTACAGAAGATGCGTATAATCTTTGAAACCTAGGAGTGATGGGCAAATGATGCATACGTTTTTATTGAACTTCATTTCCCTTCTTTTTTCTTGGTTTGTACCTTTCCTCGTTAGATATTCTACACTTCCTAAGGGTGATGTCCTCTTTTCAAAACAACCTGCAGCCATTTAAACATGTATCTATTTTTTGATTAGGTAAACCAAAAGCCGACATAAGTTTTTTAAATTCATAGTGATTTTCACACATTAATTTATCGGGCAGCATATGTCGTTTTGCAGCTTGTATAATAGCTGTAAATCCGACTTCGGTGAGGTTGTATTTTGAAATGACCCACAAACCCGTACCCCTTGAATTGACATTAATCTCCATCAAATCAACTCAAGAAGAACGGAAATACGAACCATTTGGTTTAAAGAAGGAGGTAGAAGAAGAAAATAAAAAACAGCATCAGAATCTCACAATCGCAGCGGAACAATATATAATAGATAAATGACTAATCTTTAAAACAAGAATTTTTATCTGTTTATACATTACATCATCAGAGTACAATACAATCGAAATCAAATACTGGACAGTTATATTAACTTGTCCCACAACAGAATACAGTATACACAACACAGCGGAATATACATCAAGTACGAGTGATACGTCTGGCCATCCAGCTCGTCTTTTGAGCTCCACAACATCTTATCCTGTATCTGTAATACTCGGTCTGACCCGAGCATTATAATAAAATAACACCCGAGTCGGTCTGGAAAACCAGCGTGAGAAAACACACTCAATTGGATTATTAAAGTTCCAAAATCCTTTGAAATCAAAGACATCTCATAAGACCACGCCACAAATAAACATGTCGGGTTTTTACCTTACGATAGCCAAAACATTTTTATCAAATTCGTCTGATATTATAATAGTGTCTATAGAAAGTAAAATAGAATCTAGCTGAAATGCTTGCATCTCACGTTTCAGCAATAGTTGGGCACAATCAAAACTGTACCAGCACATAGGGAGAATGGATTTCCAACTAATGACTAGGCACTGGTGTACCACCTGTCATAGTACCTAGTCTAGATCAGTGTACCGAGGACCACGCCCGATCCCCTACAACACAAGGCCGGAACTATCTCTTACTGGATAATTCCGAGTAAGATCACCCCATGGTTGGGATCAGCAACCGCACCACTAAGCCGAAATAAAAGGGACATCTAGACAGGGATGACCACACCCTAATGGGTGCTACCCATATAGCCTTGCTGCATAACCCCTGATTTTCAGTCATTCCTGGTTGATGAGGCTCGAGGCTAAGCGTTACCTTTTTAGAGCATATCACTTAGAATGTCCATCGTCCACCTGACGATGTTCCGAAAGCATTCATCCATACAAGTCCGTTCCGGGTTCGAACAGAACCAAAGGCACTACTACTACATCCATTTTGGAGTTATCCTCAGGATTAGTAGCGACTTGCCCTTGCACTTCACTGCTCCATCTTCGACTCCGAACTCGTTTTCCCCACGAAAACGTACAAACCGGATCGAAGTGGTTTTCGAGAAATTAATCCCGATCCCGGTCTCTTCGAAACGATCAGCGCATTGGTCAATATTGATAGTCAGTTATTTAACTATCAAATAACATTCACAAACAACCATTAGACCTTTAAATAATTTCTCCCAAATTATTTATTAACCTCAAATATCTTCGCAATATATACTTCCACTTTTCAACCCTTTGAAAACAGTTTCAAACCATTTTTCTCTCATGGAATAAATTTCCCAATATTTTCTATTTCCACTGAAATCACCAAGTACAAATACTTAGACTTTAAAATCATTTAAAACACTTAATTATAGAATATATTTTTAAACATTTAGATTTAAAACTACTTTAATACTTTATTTTTAAAAATTTACACTTCAAGAATATTTAAAAATAAAGTTACTTTATAAAATATAAAACTAAATTTTTATCTTTTTCAAACATAATACCAATTAACCTTTAAATAATTACTACTACTATAAATTTGAAAAATACTCACTTTAACATTTAAACATTTTAAAATAATAGATTTTCCAAAACATACTTTTAAAACAACTTTGAAACTTTAACTTATACTTAAGAATTTGCTTTGAAAACGTACTTGACTATCCAGGGAAATACACTTCTCTTTCACCTTTTTAAAAATAAATCACTATTTATTTTTAAACAAATTTACCCATTTCTTTAATAAATTCTCACCGTGAATTTATTCTTCCAAATATCCACTGATATATTACTTCATTTTTATAAACACAGTTTATAAATTCCAGAGTCTCACTTCTCTTTTAAAATCCCACTTTTATACACTTAAATCAATTTCAAATTGATTTCCAAATTTCTCCATTTTGAAATAAATCCCTTTACTTACTCAATTTATTTCAAAACCATTAACTTCCGATTTTAAAACCTTTTTATCTGAAAATACCAATTTCATATATTTTTTTCCAAATTCCTTCTTTATCCTTTTTAAATAAATTTAAACCTTGAATTTTAAAGTAAATTCTTTATTACTTTAAATAATACCACTTAAGTTTAAATTTCCATTATTTCTCTGTTTGCTCAAAATCCACTTTTCCCATACTCGGAATTTATTTATTAGGATTTTAAAATCACTTATATTATTTTCCAATTCATTCTTAAATTTATTCAAATTCTCTATAATTATTTTACTTGAAAATTTACTCTTTTATTTTCTTTTCAAAAATCCAATTCTATATATTTTGATAACTCAGAGTATCGAAATATATTTAAGCAATCCATAGCATTCAATCTCAGTTGTCCATATAATCCATCACAGAAAATCAAATATTCATAACACAGAATATTAAACAATCTAAATAATTTTGAGGAATCCAGTTGGATCCCCCAACCTGTTTCCCTGCATCCACATATGTTAGCACAATATAAAATACCAATTCCACTTCAAGGTGGAATATCGCGGTATATGGGTTTATATAATATCATCCGCTATTATGCGGCACATAGGGTCTCATCCGCTATATAATGTGGGAATATCAATCACTCCAATATATATATACTACTACAAGTATGAAGGCACGTCCGATGGACGTGAGTAAGGTAAGTTGTTGTAAAATTGGTAGGGTGCGAAGTGAGCAGTTGGAAATGTGCAAGGGGTACGAAAAATATTACCGTGTCAAGTGATGTTGTTGTGAAGTATGCATATGTTGTCGTATTTCGTATCGAAAATTTGTTGGTGGAAAGATGAAAGGAAAGTACCGCAGTTCAATTAGCAGGTATCTTTCTAAGGCGTGATAATGGCTGTTATTTTAGTCGAATATAGTTGTAAGAAAGAGAGTTGAATGAATAAAGCTTAGGCGATGTCTATTTGAAATCTGTAAAATACCTTGTTCAATTACAGAGTTGGTAATCATGTTGTGACTGAACATAATAGACATATTAAAACTTATCCGTTGGGACCCACAGCAGGTTTGATGGAAATTTGTGGTTGTAGTGTGTAGTACAATGTTGTACCATTGAATATGGAGGTAGATAAATGGTAATGGTGCTTATGTCAGAGAAGGCAAGTGGATTTGTACGTCGGCATTAAAGTATGTTCGTAAAAATCGTAAAGTAAATTACATGTATATATTCAGGTAGACAATCGACGTTGTGTTGTGTTTGGATGACGTGTGTATTGGTGAGGCAATATGACTGGTGAAGTTGATGATATGTGCGGACATGAAAAGAGTGATGCGGGCAAACATATAAAATTAAAAAGCTAATTAGTTGAAGAAAGCGGAACAGACAACTGGAATTCAAATAATAATTATGAGAATGGATTGAAAAAATTTACAGTGCTTATGTAGGAAAAAACATAATGCTGTAGTACGGAACAAAGGTACAAAGGCAAATACGAAATGGTTGCTAAAAATGTAAAAAAGATGGACGTTGTAAAAGCTCTAGCACGAACGATCAGCTAGAAAACGATCCACAATCTTATCGCACTGTTCAATCTGCAAGAGGGAATAAAATTATGATTAGGTGTTAGCGGATTAAGGTTAGTGGGGCAGAGGAGTGGACGTATATAGTTAAAAACATATAGGAGTATAGAAGTAAACAAAAACGTATACATGCGTTTGCATATGTGAACATATGTTGTTAGGATTAAAGGAAGAAGTAGACGTATTGTAGCATACCACTTCAGGAGTAAAAAAAGTATCCCAGTCATAGTTGTCAGAACAGTGTGGAAGAAGTTGTGGTTCAGCAGTTACTGGTGCTTGTACATCGTAGTCGGAAATGTGAGAATACTTGTCATTTAATTCCACGTTTTTTCCAGTAAGCGATCGTAGCGGAAGAGGAACGTTGTTGTTGCAATCGGTATCATTTTCTGATGGAATAGGAGGAGCAGTGTGGTTTTTGACGTTGTTTGAAACTCCAACCCTAGCATCAGCAAATGAGTGCGTCTGTTTTGTTTAACGTGCGCTTTTACGTTCTACCTTTTCTGTGTTGATGGCTGTTGAAGCGTCTTTTTGTTGAACGACATATTTTCGCTGCGAGGAAAAAAGTGTATGTTAGTGGCGAGAGAAAGTTAAAGGGTGGGGTATACAAAATGTGTGCAATGGAATTTATAGTGGAAGGTGAAAAGGGAGGGTAGTGCGCTGGGTGTTGGGTATGGTGTAGGGAGGTAAAAAAATAAGAGGAGGTTGAAGAGAGAACAACCTTTGTCATAATGGTAGGAAGAAATAGTGCTGCCAGAATATGAAGGAGAAGGAAAGAAAGTAGAGGATTTATAGTGATAAGAGTAGAAGAATGGAAAGAGTCAGTGTGTTGTGGAGTGTTAAGTGAGCCATTTGGTGGGGAGTAAATAAGGGAGATGTAAGAGGACTGAGTTGAATTTGTTACATGCGTCCTTTGTTAAAAGCTGGATGCAGAATATGTGGTTGTATGGTACCCAGCTATGCAAGTGGTAGATTGCAGTCTGTTATAGTGTGTGCTGTCAGTAGATAGAATGGGTATGTAAAGTTAACAGGAAAAAATAAGTATGATGTTTACTGCATTAAATTAGAAATGTAAATTGGCTAAGCAGTAGCATGCGTACAAAATATTGTCCAAAAATACAACATAAGCAGTAGCAGGCGTAGTTCATATTATTGTACAGAAAAACCATTTTTAAGGAGGCTGCAAACTGGTATACAACATAAGGCATGCATATGATTAAGCACCATTTTACATCTGAAGAGCTTGCTTGGTGGCGGCATGAGTTGTGAATTCAATGAAGCCATAGCCTTCTAGTTGCCCAGATTGCTTGTTACGAAGTAGTTTTACAGAACCTGTCAAACATTGAATCATAGATTAGTTTAACTATGCAGATCTGACCACCTAAATTTAAGCTTGCTTTTAAAAAAAGAAACAAATCGGTTCGGCACATTAACTATTCTATTTATTGTATTTTCTCATGTGACAATGTAAAATCAGTACTTGGTAGATAACCCGTTAGTTTTTTAATTCACATCTTCGGTATTATAATTTAACATAGCTTCTTCTTTCAATCTGTTACATACATAACATGTAATATGATAAATTAACAATTCCAAAGACATAATTAACAGTTTGAAATATTGCCCTACGTTATGTCTCTCTATGAGACTAAAAACCTGAGTACACAGTAGCTGTAGGAAAAAACCGAGTAAAATATTTTAGGATAAAAGAGTAAAGCAGTAATAAAAGCAAGTAAGAAGTGGGTGGTATAACTCATTGCAGTATAAATGTAGAAAAACAATATAGAGATAGTGAAAGAGAAATCATACATTAAGTAGTGTTGTTGTTATTGTTATGGATGAAACGACAAAAAATATGGAGATAATTTTGGACGCATATAAAATGTTTTGAACTATTCAAGTGCGGCTAAGTCAGCAACTATAACTTTTAGCATGTTGAAAACATTTTTGTAAAAATCCTACAGCTAGTAACAAATAACAACTGAATGGTATTACCTGGTGGATGTAAAAGGCTGAGTAGAACATCTAGTTGTCAATATGTTTGATAATGAAGTGATGTGAATGAGATTTGCAGTGGAAACTCTTTTAATAATTGGTTTAACTGTGCAATGATTAGTTTAACTATGTAGTAATGTAATTTTAACATAATTGGGTTAAATATCTTTAAAAATAATGTAGTGGTGTAAAACAGACAAACATTGAATCATAGAGTAGTTTAACTATGCAGATCTGACCACCTAAATTTAAGCTTGCTTTTAAAAAAAAGAAACAAATCGGTTCGAGACATTAACTATTCTATTTATTGTATTTTCTCATGTGACAATGTAAAATCAGTACTTGGTAGATAACCCGTTAGTTTTTTAATTCACATCTTCGGTATTATAATTTTAACATAGCTTCTTCTTTCAATCTGTTACATACATAACATGTAATATGATAAATTAACAATTCCAAAGACATAATTAACAGTTTGAAATATTGCCCTACGTTATGTCTCTTTATGAGACTAAAAACTGACCTTATATATATAGTTTTATATAGAGACAGTAGTAAAATAAGGCAGTACACATGCAATTTTTTTGAATCATATATGATTTTTGAATCATATATGATTAATTATAGTGATACAGTGTCTGGTATTGCATCAAACTTTGGGAATGTCAAGTGAAAAGTATGGTAAATAGGGTTTCGTAAAAAGGCATATTACGGGTGTAACTAACTATAACTTAGTACACATGCAAAAAAAATTTAACTCTATATAAATAACTGTAGTGGTACAGTGTTTGATTTGCATCAAAACTTGGGAACATCGACTAAATATGGCGAACGGGGTTTTTTCAGTAGGCAAATTATGGGTGAAATCAAGTAGAAGAAAATTTAGGCATATTAGAGTTGTATGAAGTTTACTTAACTAACAACTTGATGTTACCTCTGAAGAGCTTGCTTGGTGGCGGCATGAGTTGTAAATTCAATGAATCCATAGCCTTCTAGTTGCCCAAATTGCTTGTGACGAAGTAGTTTTACAGAACCTGTCAAACATTATTGCAACATGTTAAAATAAAGTTATATCACCATTAATAGCACCGTATCAAATGTTCAATTATTTATTCAGTTAACTGATGAATAGAGTCAGTATTTGTAATCAAGTGGATATAAGTTACCAAGAATAGAATGAAAAGAAGACATATAGTTCATAGAAGTAAATAGTGGATACAGCACCCTATTAGTAAAGCAATTATGTGACAGTTCATAGAAGTAAGATACAGCCATATCATGAAGGAAAACGCGATATGTTGTCAACCAATTTATGTGTTTAGTAGTTGAAATAAAAAAATGTGATATTTTTTGTTCTATCGGTTTGTAGCAAGGAATATCAGGACGTTGGGGAATTATAAGTACAGAGTAGGAAATGAAGGAATAAATGCGGAGGAGATTTGAACGTACCTGGCGATCAAAGTGTTAGATGGAAGATGACAGCTGGTAGGCAGATGGGTGGGAAGTGGAAAATTAACTGCCCGCGTACGTGTAATGGATCGAACTTTGAGGAGGGAGACGTGTGCAACGTCGTAGTGTCAGTCCTCGTTTATTAGTAGAGATGTGGGAAAAAGAAGAAAAACAGCAGCTTTATTAGTAGACAGAAAGTAAATTAATGCATTTATTTTATGATGAATGAGTCATGTTTTGCATACATGTGAGTAAAACATCTTTGTAAACTACATTTCTAGTATAAGTTCATTTTTTCCTCTTAATGTTTCCATTTTGTACTGATACCGTTGTTGTTCGACGTCCGGTACCACGGGACAAAGCTACGTACAGCTAACCATGAGTGAAAACATGTTGTGAAAGATAAATACCAACGTTTGGAATTGTTTGGCCTTGGGACTTGTTAATTGTAATTGCAAAAGCTAATTTTACTGGAAATTGTTTTCGAATTAGGGTGAAAGGCATGTGTACATTTTCTGACGGTTTTAGTGGTATGCGGGGGATAAATACTCTCGTACCGTGGAAGTGACCAACTGTAATTTCTGCATCTATAAGATTTCTGTGGAAAACACGACAGATTAATCGAACACCATTACACAATCCAATTTTGGGGTCAATATTCCGAAGAAGCATGATAGGGGATCCTACTTTAAGAGTTAGTTTATGAGGCGGTAATCCACCCGGTGCGAGAGAATGCAAGAATTCTGGTTGGTACAAATTATTCGTATCGTCTTCAACTGAATTGAAGGAGTAATAAATTTGCTCAATGCCTGGGAACATGTGTATTACTTTACTATTGAGTTCGTCAACTGTCTCATTTGTTGGTGCTAATATGGTCCTATTCATTATGTAATCCATATCGAACAATTCGGTAGCAAGGTTAGGGAAAACAGAGTTAACCAAAGAGTGGATGGAGTTTGGGTTAGTCCAATTTATGAAAATATCATCTGGAAGTTTGATCATGTCATCTTGCACGTATGGTTCGTCCCCATCTCCAACACGTAAGACAAAGTCGGCGTAAGGAGTATCATTTCTAGCACGCATATTTTGTGTTAAGTGTATGACGTGAACGGACGACCATAAGACTAATCTTACTATGCATGCGTCAACTGTTTGAGCCCTAGTACCTTTACTAACGATGGGCAAAACTTGACGGAAATCACCTTCTAAAATTACAACTTTACCACCAAATGGTTTATCGATATTGGTTAGATCTCTTAACATTCTGTCCACTGCCTCAAATGCGTGACGATGAGCTATTGTAGCTTCATCTCATAGTATAATAGTGGACGCACGTAGTAGTTTAGCTGTATCTGATTGTTTGGGAATATAACAGGTGGAGGAGGAATCAAGATTTATTGGTATTTTAAAGCGAGAATGTGCAGTTTGACCACCGTGTAAGGCTATAGAAGTAATACATGAAGTGGCAACTGGAATTGCAATAAGTCCCTGACCCCGTGAGTGAGCTAAAATTGCTCGATATAAATAAGTTTTTTCGGTGCCACCTGGACCGTCGACGAAGTAAATTGAGCTTGTTTTCGAGTTTATCGAATTCATTATCATATCAAAAGCCTCCTTCTGCTGTAAGTTGAAATTGTTTACGGATTCTATGTCTGCCTGTGGTATTTCGATCGAATGGTCCTGTAAAATAGTGGTTGTAGTGCTATAATCGGTAGAGTAATTAAGAGTATCGTGGGGTAAGTCGAAATCAAAAACTGATTTATTGTATTGGTTTAGTAGGTCATTAAGATCAGAGAGGCAGCGAAGGAGTAAATGGGAATTGTTTGCTGTGGAAGTGGAAGTATGCTGATAATCTTCAATTAAATGTGGAGAGAAGTCTTCCCACAGCTGTCGCACATGACTTGGTTCACAGTATACCAAAATCGTGACGAATAATCTTCGTAGTGCAGAAGGCATATGTGTGTTTGAAGCATCTGTTAAACAGTCTTTAATACTATCATCATTTTCTAATAAACCTCTACGTTCAGCCGCTTCTTTGGAGGTATGATATTGTACTCCACCCATGGTAAGTAAATGGTTAAAGGATAATGGTCCCTTAACATGGGTTAATAACAATCGTAAAAAATAATGATCGCCTTCTAGGGGGGATACCGTGTACATTCTGCCTATTACCCTACGATTGTTTCGTCTACGAATCCAAGCCTTTTGTTTGTAGTCCCACCAATATTTCTCGAGGAACTCATGATAAAAGTATTGTCGTGCATCCGCATAGCTAACATTTGTGTTGAAGAATTCAGTAAGCATTGTTTTTGACCTGGCCTGGTCGTTGAGAACATGTTGTAACGGTTCAGTTGATGAAAACTGGATGGGTTGTCTGTTTGGTAAATGTATTTGTAAACCAATAACGGAGGGTGAAATATTATTGAGGGAGAATTTAAATATTCTCCATAAGGCCTCGGGAGCACAGACCCAGCGTGCATTACTGAATTTCGAAATTTCATCGTCATTATCAATTGGCGTAGTAGATACAGTAACTGACACATGATCCGGTCCCTTGTACACGTATTTGTAAAGATACTTTATGGATTTGATACTGGAGCAAATTTCAACATTTATATGACAGTCATATTTCAAAAGTAAGTAGGGATTATAAGGAACTACCCAACGGTTGTCAACTGTATGTTCAGCTGTTTCACAATGAGTTTGATTGTCGAGGCGTCGGTAAATTGGGTATGAGTCATTTCCTTGTAAAGTGATGGGAGCGAAAGGTTTAGGAAACCCTTTGTTACACACTCCGTTTTTCATACAAACGGCGGTAGGGTTGAACCGACCACAGGGACGATGAATCATGTGTTTCATGACGGCAGTAAACAAATCCGATTCAACATCCTTGTTGGGAATTTCAGCTCTAACTATGGCATCGTATTCATCGGGATTGCTAATTTTATCATTCTCGGCTAAAATAAGCAGAATATGTGAGTGTGGTAGGCCTCTTTTTTGAAATTCAATTACATGCACATGGGCGACGACCTTACCTAAAATGCCTTTGTCAAACAAATCATGTTTTAACTGTTCTAATTTAGAGCGAAAAACCCTGGTCGTTAAATCAGGTCGATCGGGTGGTTGTTGACCAGGAAGGAGTTTGTTAGTAATTTATATCCATTTAGCATTACAGGTTACAGTAATAAATAAATCAGGCTTTCCATACCTCTGAACTACTACCATTGCGTCTTGGTACCGCTGGTGCATATCACGTGGACTACCAATGTTAGAGGAAGGAAGAATTTTCTCACACCAATATTATCTGAGTAGATGAGTTGTTGATTAGGTTAGAAATAAAGGTCGTAGGGAGGTAGTAGTAAGTGGGTAATATGATGTGGTGAGTGTGGAAAACTTACTTGCCAATGTCTCTTCCATGGTGAGAGCATCTTGCAAACCTTGATATAGATCAGCTCTAATGGTATCTTGGTTGTTACGAAGAAATCTAAGGCGCATGGTTTCTATTTTGACAAACATGTCAACTGCATATTGTTGAAATAGGCGTCCACCGAGCAGAATAACTGATACATCTGATGGTCGAATCTAAGGAGATAAAAATATTTTTAAATGCAACAGTAGTAGGGAAATAATACGTAACAGATAACAGTATGATGTGGAAAATACTTGTGTATTGACTGATATATTTCTAATGGTCAGATAGTGGTATTTATGTTTACAGCATAGGATGGATGTGGGAGTAAAAGCAAAGGTGGAGTTATTCTTATAGGACATGAAAATATATTAGTATATGGATAACTGGTAGTGTAGCATTTATACCTGCATAAGATGGGAGTAGTAAGATGCACAACTGATGTGGGTGTTTCCGTTATCGTGAACGTTCAAATCCCACCCATGGTCACCATACGGGAGCAGCAAAGGATATTGTAGTGGGTCATAAAATCCGGCTGTATCTGGAACTCGTTGAAGATTTCCACTTCTTGTTTCAATAATGATATCCCTACCTTGCAAGTCACATACTTCGTCTCCTACAACTATCGCAGCTACTTGTGATGCGGTTGGTAAGTCGTGAAGATGTCGGTTTACTGTAATCTCCTTTATTTTAATTCTACAATTTTCAATATCTTCATGTTGCCCAAGTTGACGGAAGATGGATACGTAAAGGTTGTAGGTATCTAGAATGTGCTGTAAGCGGAGAAGGACATCTGATCTCAACGTCTCATTATCAATTTGTCGATTTTGAATCTCGTGGTCTGTGTCGTAGATGTAAAGTTGTAGATATCTCGGTCTGCTTTCAGTTGTTGGTAAAACACTTCCAATACGATGATATATGGAACCCTGGGCACGATAGGAATAAATTCCGGTTGTTGCATTTGCTAGGTTTTGATCTATATGTGCACCCATTGATGTAAAAGCAAATGAATTATTATAAGCTCTGATGTTTTTCCTGTAATGCGTACCTACTTCGCCTTGATCCATAAATAAGTTGTTTAGTTCATGTGGAGAAGTGGGTCGACAAATAGTAATACTTCCATTGGAGCAACAGATTTGCGAAGTTTCAACATATATTTTTTGGCTCCACAGAATGAGCAGTATGTGGGTTGTGGTAGTAGGTGAGGAAGAAGAGAAGTCGTTGGGATAAAGTTTCGACCGCAGTTGTGAGTGGTGGGAAAAGGGGGCAGAGGTTCTAAATCTTGTTGATTTTCAGATGGTGCAGTTCCTAAAGATGGATTACGAAACGTGAGATAAATAAAACAGATATTGGTAATGGAGGATGAAGGCGGGGTGGAAAAAGGTGGAGAAAGTTATGGACGTAAGTAAAAAGGGGGGAACTGTATATATTTATAAGACCATACACTCATTTTAAAACCGATGTATATTCGAAGCATCAAAAGTACATAGATATGTATGTAAAGAAATATTATATATTTTAAAACCTGACACAGTAGAAATGTTTGTGCATTCAAAATCTAATATAGACATTCTTAACCTTGTAATTGTATTGACACGACGGTATACGTTAAAAAATAATTTACGAAACTGCAGTTGTAATTTGCAGTCTGAGAAGTTGGTGGGGAAAAAATAATTGTATAGGGTGGGTAGTAAATTTTAGAGTTCACAGTACGGTTTGTAAAAAAATTTGTTGCCTATGTAAACGAAGAATTTACTGACAGTTATAACAGTTAAAATTGTAATCTTTTCTATGAATAGAACAGTTGTATGAGTGGAGCTTATGTGTTAAGGGGAAAGTAAAAAACAGTAGACAGTAGGAATTGGTAATAGGGGGAAATAGAGGTAAGTGAATAGCAGTGTATAAAAATGGGAAGGTGGTACGCAGGTATGTAGGAGGGAGCGTAGGTAAATTATGTAATAATGTATGGAAAACCAAAGGGGACATGTTTAGTAGAATGAATACTAATTGTTATAAGACATGTTATAAAAATAAGTAATAACATAGAATTCGTTCAATTTTGCAAAATGCTAATGATTAATAGATTGGGTAGATCAGTAGTAGTGAAATAAAAGAAGGGCCAAAACAGTATTGTCCGAAACTTCAAATCATGTTTAGTTTTGTGGGAAAAAGGTAAGAACAGGTGGCTAGTTTGCCGTCTTTCTGTCATGTGTTTGATAATATTTTGTTGAAACCTCAAATGTACAAACCAAAACGTGTTATGCTTTGAAAACCAAATTTATGTCTATGTTTTTGAAAACCCAAAGGTATGGATATTCGAAGTCCATTTGTGAAATGTGAAGATTTATAAACAGTGATATACAGTCCATAGGTTATGCGTTTTAAATAATATGCTCAAAAGACAATTCACATGAAATTCAGTACGCTTAAAGCTTAAAAATGTAGAAAAAGCCTTTTTTTAAAACTCAGACATGTGCTCAAAATTAAGTTATTTCAAACCTGGTGATGTGCACATAAATTGATGCGTATATAAAAAAAATTAGGCTTTTAAACCTGCAATCCCTATTATTTTGCAATTTCTAAATATGTGTAAGGCTGCGTATTTTGAATAGTTATACATATGAATCTTTACAGTTGAAACCAAATTCGCTTGAACCTTACATATTTCGAACTATATAGTATGAAGTCTGAGGCAGTGGAACGCAATATGTACGGCAGTCCACATACTTTCGAAATGTATGCACTTGGGGAGGCTAGTATATATAAAACTTTATGTTCTTACGTAAAATTCCGAAGAAGGTATTCGGTAATCAAAGCCCAAGTATATATGTATATTTGAAACTGTATATATTTATAACACCGTACACTCATTTGAAAACCGATGTATATTCGAAGTGTCAAAACTACATAGATATGTATGTGAGGAAATAGTATATATGTTAAAACCTGACACGGTAGAAATGTGTGTACATTCAAAATCTAATATAGACATTCTTAACCTTGTAATTGTATTGACAGGACGATATACGTTAAAAAATAATTTACGAAACTACAGTTGTAATTTGCAGTCTGAGAAGTTGGTGGGGAAAAAATAAATGTATAGGGTGTGTAGTAAATTTTAGAGTTCACGGTAAGGTTTGTAAAAAAATAAGTTGCCTATGTGAACGAAGAATTCACTGACAGTTATAACAGTTAAAATTGTAATCTTTTCTATGAATTGAACAGTGACCATGAGTGGAGCTTATGTGTTAAGGGGAAAGTAAAAAACAGTAGACAGTAGGCATTGGTAATAGGGGAAATAGAGGTAAGTGAATAGCAGTGTATAAACTGGGAAGGTGGTACACAGGTATGTAGGAGGGAGCGTGGGTAAATTATGTAATAATGTATGGAAAACCAAAGGGGACATGTTTAGTAGAATGAATACTAATTGTTATAAGACATGTTATAAAAATAAGTAATAACATAGAATTGTTCAATTTTGCAAAGTGCTAATGATTAATAGACTGGGTAGATCAGTAATAGTGAAATAAAAGAAGGGCCAAAACAGTATTGTCCGAAACTTCAAATCATGTTTAGTTTTGTGGGTAAAAGGTAAGAACAGCAGGTGGATAGTTTGCCGTCTTTCTGTCATGTGTTTGATAATATTTTGTTGAAACCTCAAATGTACAAACCAAAACGTGTTATGCTTTGAAAACCAAATTTATGTATACCATTTTGAAAACCCAAAGGTATGCATATTCGAAGTCCATTTGTGAAATGTGAAGATTTATAAACAGTGATATACAGTCCATAGGTTATGCGTTTTAAATAATATGCTCAAAAGACAATTCACATGAAATTCAGGACGCTTAAAGCTTTAAAATGTACAAAAAGCCTTTTTTTTAAAACTCAGACATGTGCTCAAAATTAAGGTATTTCAAACCTGGTGATGTGAACATAAATTGATGCGTATATTAAAATTTTTTTTAGGCTTTTAAACCTGCAATCCCTATTATTTTGCAATTTCGAAATATTTGTAAGGCTGTGTACTTTGAATAGTTATACATATGAATCTTTACAGTTGAACCCAAATTCGCTTGAACCTTACATGTTTCGAACTATACAGTATGAAGTCTGAGGCAGTGGAACGCAATATGTACGACAATCCATATACTTTTGAAATGTATGCACTTGGGGAGGCTAGTATATATAAAACTTTATGTTCTTACGTAAAATTCTGAAGAAGGTATTTGGTAATCAAAGCCCAAGTGTATATGTATATTTGAAACTGTATATATTTATAACACCGTACAGTCATTTGAAACCGATGTATATTCGAAGCGTCAAAACTACACAGATATGTATGTAAAGAAATATTATATATTTTAAAACCTGACACAGTAGAAATGTTTGTGCATTCAAAATCTAATATAGACATTCTTAACCTTGTAATTGTATTGATACGACGGTATACGTTAAAAAATTATTTACGAAACTGCAGTTGTAATTTGCAGTCTGAGAAGTTGGTGGGGAAAAAATAATTGTATAGGGTGTGAAGTAAAACTGGACGAAATGCAGACCCAGTAATGGCGCGGGAAAAGAGTTGTAAGTAAAGCAAAATGGAAAAGATCAGAAGACAAACCTAAGGTAGATGGTAGATGCAATTCTGATGTCAGCAGCTGTCGTTCATGTCGTTGTCGTCTACGGTTAGCCAGCTGAACTTGTCTTGCTTCGTTGGACAGTCGTTGGCGTCGGGCTCGCTGTGCCAACCTATGGTATTCACGTTGCTCAGAATCCATCTGCTTGGCAGCCAAAGCTGTGAAAAAGTTGAGTGACTGAGTAAGTGATGAATAAACAGGGCAGTAAGGCAAGGTAAAGTTGGTGTAATCGGAAGAAGTGGTGTTTTGGAACAGTGGGTGAAAACCGATGGACGACATTGTCAGTGTAAACGGAGAGGCCTGAACTGTGAAGCAGTGATGTAAGCAGGGAAGAGGGGGGGAATACGGAGGTGGTGCAAGTTTGCAAACGTGAGAACAAACGAAGGGGGATGTAGAGGTTAAATAAAGTTGATATTTGTGTACGTAGTGAGTGTAGGAGGAAAAAGAAGGAGATTTTTTGGAGTTTGAATGGGAAAAAAATAGAAATGTTCAACGTGGAAAAAGTCAGCAGGGATTAACTGCTATTTTTTGCAATATGTGGGCCGAAAGTAGAGTGTGCGTTGGGATTTTTGAGAAGATGGGAAAACAGTCGATTTTGAAAGTAAATGGGAAAACCGGTAAACAGTTAACAGCAAAATAGAAAAAAAGTATCAGATATTTTAGATTTTGAATGAGTAAAATAGATAAAATGTGAGTGGAATAAGTCAAAGTGTAGTAACTGAAGTATTGAAATATTTGTCACAGGTCAGTCGGAGGCTGCTGTACAGCTGAAAATCAGTAAATTGACCTTCCTAAATTTTGCACTTTTCTAATTAGAACGCAAATGGTTGAACATCAAAATAAACTAATGCTGCACTGAAATGTTATGTAGTGTTGTAGTACAACTGAAATTTAACTAAAATACAAACTCATATATATATATGAATAATATATATATATGATTTTATGTTCAAATGAACACTGTGTATTTCTATTTCACAGAATATGTATCAGCATCTGAAGGAAATGTGATGTATTGCCTCGTCAAGGATTAGTCCATGTTAAGAAAATAAATGGTAGTGAATGCAGCAGATGAACAGTTTGGGTTTTGTGTGATAAATTGTATGTACTAAATTCATAAAGTGAATAATTGCCAGAAGGTAAATATTGGTTGTCGAAAATAAATATCGAAGACAAAGCATACATATTTTAGTTAACGGGCAAACAAAGTGGACAGTCGTGTTGTACCTGCCAGCGTCGACGTCCGCATCATCCACCACACTGCCTCCATCATCAGCATTGGTCGGCATCGCCCAGGTTAGCCGACTCTTCAATGAATGAGCCAGCAGGTAGAGCTACCACAGCATGGGTCTGGAATGTCGATGACTGTGATGTTACTCGATCTGCTTCGACTTTATCGAGGAGATTAAGCATGTTTACTGATGAAGCTGAATTTCACCCCGGCTTCTTCGAAGGATCTATAAGTCAATGAGTTAATGACTGTGGTGTTGTTCCGTAAGCTCCAGTAAACCTGGATCTGGAAGTCAATGTATCTGCTCACCTTAATGCATAAAGGGTAGAAGTTATATCTGCAAACTGCTGCACATAAGCATCAATTATGAATGCAGCAACTGCTTCCAGTCATATTAAAAACGGTGCCGATTTGTTTCACAAATTGAGTAGTAGTAGAAAAGTCACGTGTAGAAAAACATAATAACGGATGGTTTTAGCATGACCTACATCCCAGTACTTTCTACGTATAGAAGAATGATAACGCTATTACTGTTTTAAAATCTTGAAATATAATATATAGTTGGCATAATATTCTACTCCGTCTTCTTGCTATCACCAAATAATCTGACAGTTAATCAAACATCATGTGCAACCAGAAGAATAAAATCTATGGGTAAATATCCTTGAAAATTTGGCTATATGTATCACATTAAATTAACATAATAAAGATTTTCCTATCTAAAATAAGGTTGCACAATATAATACTGTTTAGAGTATCAATATGGTATTTTGGTGATAATCCTATTGAAGTGAGGGAAATGATCATGTAAATTGTGGTTGAATGATATCATTGTAAATTTACAATGAAAGAATAAAGTGTGTATGAAATATAGGATACCATGATATTTGAGTATAGTGGGTGATTGAATAAGCAATCATAAAATGAAGGTAGTGGTTAAAATAAATTTTGAGAGTAAACAATTTTAGTACACATGATAGTTAAGTGACAAATACAAACTGCACAGTAGAGTGGAACTTCAATCCATATACGTAAATGTACAGACATCATATTGGACATAGTTGAATGCAAATTTATAACTGCAGGACTGGACTTGAACTTAAAATCAAGTACGTAAAGCAGACAGATAAAAAATTGGATACAGGAATTAAACACAAAGTGAAATGCATAGTACCCAAATTTTAGGAATAAGCTGCACATGCTTCATTCCCACTTCCATATTAAAGTACGATGGATTGAATCATCTGCAGAAGTAGCAAAGAGAAAAAAATATTGGCACTAAAATATTGACACATACATAGAATATGTTTAAGTTATTTACAGAGAGAACTGTAAGGTCTCACCGTTATTGACGGGAAAAGATCTGGTAGATGCATTGTTGGATGTTGTTATTCTCGTCTTTATCATAAACTTTTTAAAAGTTCCAACCTGAAACTATTATCCTAAAATTAGTACTAATTTAAAAATCGATATAAACTAATATAAGTTACTGATAATATAATGAAAAGAAGACATGGGATGGTACTGATAAAAAAATGCGTACAGAAGTAAAAGGTACATAAGTTACTTGATATTTGAGGTAGATGTAGATTACCTCTGAAAAATCTAGCAGCTAGTACAGCGCCTAAAAAAGTTTCTATAGCTCCCAAGATGTACCTGAAGATGGATCATAAAAGTTTGCTGTGGTTATTCAGAAAAACAGTAAATATATTGCTGGTGGATAAACTACAGAATAAATGTATGCAATAACTCAAATTACCCACCAAGTTTTACCTTAACAGTCACAACAACATGATAAACCAATCAAAAATGTTTGGAAAAAAATTGGTAAAGCCTAGAGTGACAGCCACATTGTCTAATATTAACATTAATTGGACGAAAATTGTGTAATATCCCATGGCAAGTAGTATGATTTAAGACATAAAAAAGTAGGCAAAAAATTGAATGACTGCATAACAATTACATCAAATCAGTTAGCATTACCTGTAGAGTACTGCTGGCCACCAGCATGTACTTTATTTTTGTTGGCAGCAACACCAATATGCAGAGGCCTTGAAGAGCAATACATCCCTTGCATTTCAGTCAGGGCACGTGTTTGCTCATTAGCATATCCGAAGTTGACAAAGCCATAGCCTTTTGGACGTCCAGCGAGTTTGTCCATAACAACATTAGCAGCCTAAAGTGAGGGGTAATGACTCTTGAATGTCTCTTGTAATATGTAATCAGTAACATCATGAGCTAAATCACCAACAAAGAGAGTATAATCGGCACCATCCTCTCTGCGTCTCTCACCCGCTCCAAAGGATGCCCAGTTCAGTCTAAAATTGTGGCGGGTATTGGGCATTAAGCACCGTTTTACATCTGAAGAGCTTGCTTGGTGGCGGCATGAGTTGTGAATTCAATGAAGCCATAGCCTTCTAGTTGCCCAGATTGCTTGTTACGAAGTAGTTTTACAGAACCTGTAAAGTGAGGGAAATGATCATGTAAATTGTAGTTGAATGATATCATTGTAAATTTACAGTGAAAGAATAAAGTGTGTATGAAATATAGGATACCATGATATTTGAGTATAGTGGGTGATTGAATAAGTATTCATAAAATGAAATTTCAAGTAAAAGCGGGTCGAAGCATAAAACGTTAAATATAGAGCATTCTTTGTAACGATGATCAAAAACCTTAAACAGGAAGCCTCTAAATGCAGAAAGGAGGTTTGGAACAGCAGATCTGTAAATGCATTATTTGTGGAGATGTGTGAAAATCCATAAAGTTGTATCAGTAGTTGGAAATGTATGTGGGGTAGATGACATAAAACTAAACCAACTTTGTAGAAAGGGAACCAAACTATTTTTAACAAACTGACAAAGTTATTCATTTATTGCTCAGTTAAAACATGTACATTATTGTGCATTAGACAATAACATTCTCATGCTAATTTAATCTTATGCCCATTAGGAATGGTACTATAGTGCAGTAGACAATAACATTCTCATGCTAATTTTTAATCAGTAAATAGTCATGTTTACATCGAATAATGAGAGGAGTAAATATTCTACGGGTGTATGAAAAATTTGCACTATGCATAACCTGAGTACACAGTAGATGTAGGAAAAAACCGAGTAAAATATTTTAGGGTAAAAGAGTAAAGCAGTAATAAAAGCAAGTAAGAAGTGGGTGGTATAACTCATTGCAATATAAATGTAGAAAAACAATATAGAGATAGTGAAAGAGAAATCATACGTTAAGTAGTGTTGTTGTTACTGTTATGGATGAAACGACAAAAAATATGGAGATAATTTTGGATGCATATAAAATGTTATGAACTATTCAAGTGCGGCTAAGTCAGCAACTATAACTTTTAGCATGTTGAAAACATTTTTGTAAACATCCTACAGCTAGTAACAAATAACAACTGAATGGTATTACCTGGTGGATGTAAAAGGCTGAGTAGAACATCTAGTTGTCAATATGTTTGATAATGAAGTGATGTGAATGAGATTTGCAGTGGAAACTCTTTTAATAATTGGTTTAACGGTGCAATGATTAGTTTAACTATGTAGTGATGTAATTTTAACATAATTGGGTTAAATATCTTTAAAAATAATGCAGTGGTGTAAAAGAGACAAACATTGAATCATAGATTAGTTTAACTATGCAGATCTGACCACCTAAATTTAAGCTTGCTTTTTAAAAAAAGAAACAAATCGATTCGAGACATTAACTATTCTATTTATTGTATTTTCTCATGTGACAATGTAAAATCAGTACTTGGTAGATAACCCGTTAGTTTTTTAATTCACATCTTCGGTATTATAATTTTAACATAGCTTCTTCTTTCAATCTGTTACATACATAACATGTAATATGATAAATTAACAATTCCAAAGACATAATTAACAGTTTGAAATATTGACCTACGTTATGTCTCTTTATGAGACTGAAAACTGACCTTTTATATGATTTTTTGAGTTTGCTGCAGAAGAAGGGAAGTAATATTTAAATATTGATGAAAAAAAGCAATATTACCATTTGACCATGTCCGTTTAACTTTGTAATTAAGAAGTAAAACTAATCTTTTAATGGGTAAATTGTCAATCATGTACTGCAAACCAATAAGAAGCCGTAAAGATACAGGTAAGAGTAAACAATCAATACAAACATATGTAAGTATTTGACAATCGAGTTGCAAATGCAATATTTATTTGCAATAGTTAGAAACAATGGTTGGTCGATTTTTTTATTTTTTGTTTAATTCTTTACTCAAACGCTCATATTTACATAGTTAAATATGTACGTAAAATGATTTTTTCTTTTTTCATTATATATGCAGGAGAAACCTTAAAAGAGAAAAAAACAGAAAAAGTTAAGGAACGTTAACAACAGGATACGAACTTCCTATCCGACCAAGGTTTGAAAAATTTATTAGTTGACTATCTTTATTTACTACTTCAGTTTTATTTACAGAATTATTGGAAAACCAAATTGGTGCAAGTTTTAATAATTCATATATAATAGAATGTACTGAACTGAGTATAGTAAATACTGAAGGAACAAAATATAATTGTAGTATCGTAGTTTAAAACTAATAGTTGCATTCAGTGGTAAGAAAATAGCAAACAGATACAGTAACCTGAGTTTGCAGAACATTGTATATATCCTAGTAGACAAAACGCTAAATGCGAGTGGTTACGAAAGAGTCCATTTTTTTAATAAGTAAACAGAAGAAGTCATGCACATTAGAATATAGTGAACCGATCGTAGTAAAAAGTGCAGGAACAAAATATATTTGCACTATCCCACTTGAAATCTAATAAATGCATTCATTGCCAAGAAAATCGAAGATATTAACAGTAAACTGAGTTTGCAGTATAATGTATATAGCATATTTTGCAAAACGATAAGTAGGTAAGGTTAAAAAAAAGAATACCTATTCAAAAGCAAGCAGATCAAGTGTGACAAAAGGCCGTGTGCCTGGCACATCATCACCGGTTGAGCTAGCTCCACCACGCCACCGACAGAGAGCCATTGAGCGGAGCGTGCAAATGAATTCGGCGAACATCAGCCTATTATTCATCAAGAACATGCATTTATTAAACTAAGCATAATAATTCGTACGTATATCACAGTACAGAAAACAGTAAATAGGGAAGGTTAAAAAAGAGTCCATTTTGTAAATAAGTAAGCATAATAATTCTTGCATATTAGTGAAATGAGCATAGTAAATAGGGAAGAAACAAAATATATTTGCAGTACTTCATTTAAAATCTAATAATTGCATTCAGTGGTTTTTGATGGGAGTAATACAGGGCATTGATTATGTAATGACAATAGAATATGAAGCACAAATCAACCGTTTTCACTTGATTTAAAATTTAGAGTCTATGGGTAAAGTGAACCATTTGAGGTGAGAAAGATTCAATATTTGATATGTTTAATAGTCAAATTTAAAGAAGAACTATTGATGAGAACAGACAGTTAAAATCAAATAAGGTACTTACGGCTGAAGTAAAGGGAACTATGCAGTTTTAGGAAAAAAAGGATTGGTCCCTAAAAGTTCGTGGTTGCTTGTAACTCCTACCTTATCTTTATTCCTCAAATCTAGAATAAATGATGCCTCAAAATCGTGTGTGATATCCATGTGTAATAATTTCTTACTCTCCAAAAATGCTCTACATTGTTGAAAGATTCTAATTTTGTTAGTCTGATCCACCGCACCAAAATAGAAATATAAACGTATTATACTTGTAAATATCAATCTTGAAAAGATATGCACAGTAATATAAGATCGGTTATACAGTTCATTTTGTATGATAAAATCGAACAGTACCGCAATTCACTCATTTAAAATGACAATATTCAGTTTTAATATCCAGTTCAAGTATAATCATGATTTGTGTGTAAAGGAGATATGTAATCAATATTTGAGCAGTATAATGTAGTGTTACATTATGTATCTAAAAAGATGGAAAAAGTGTCGACTTACTAATTGCATTTTTTGTTTTGACACTCAAACCAAAAGGACTAGTAGGGAAAAAAATACCTGTTGTAATGGTCTGCACCTATCATTATAAAATGATTCAGTAGTAGGAGTATAGAATATCATGACCCCAGCAACTTTTAGCGCAACCATCCAACAAATGTGATTCATATACACATTGGTCTAAATGAGTTGAACTAACTTTTTTCATTATGGTTCATATACACAATATATATTTGGTCTAAATGGTTTGAACTAACTTTTGTCATAGCAGTTAAAAAAACAAATAAAAACAAAAGTAATTATATTTACGTAGCTTAAAAGTGTTAAGTTGTATTGTTAGTGCTAGCAGCGTTATCATCACTAAAACATGCAATGGACAGAAAAAGCTAATTAGTAAAACCAAGGGAAATATATGGTAAGGACAAATGAGTAGAGACTTTACAGTGCTGCAGAGAATACGGAAGTATTAACTAAGAAGTTTGTGGTTGTATAGAAACAGAAGTGGCTTATTATTACTACAGTAGTAAAATAAGGTAGTACACATGCAATTTTTTTGAATCAAATATGATTTTTGAATCATATATGATTAATTATAGTGATACAGTGTCTGGTATTGCATCGAACTTTGGGAATGTGGAGTGAATAGTAGGGTAAATAGGGTTTTGTATAAAGGCATATTACAGGTGCAACTGACTATAACTTAGTACACATGCAAATTTTTTTAACTCTATATAAATAACTGTAGTGGTACAGTGTTTGATTTGCATCAAAACTTGGGAACATCGACTAAATATGGCGAACGGGGTTTTTTCAGTAGGCAAATTATGGGTGAAATCAAGTAGAAGAAAATTTAGGCATATTAGAGTTGTATGAAGTTTACTTAACTAACAACTTGATGTTACCTCGCCAAAGCCTGCAGACATCTCTCTAATTTCAGTTTGGAATGTATATGATTGGAGGAAGAAGAGAGCAAATTATCAACAACCAAAGCTGGTTGATACTTTTCTTCCACTACTCAGTTTTAGACAACAGTAAGTGGATCTAAAAACCATGGCGACTTTGGTTTGGAAAATAGGATAAAATAGTGGAATATTGAGAGGCGGTTGATTCTATGAAGGGGTTTGTGGGGGGAGAAAACGTGGGTAGGAGAGAGGTGAAGAACGGGAGGAAAAAAAGTGAGAGACATTGAGCATGCAAGCAGCTGCGGGAAGCAGCAGATTACTCAGTTTTAGACAACTGGATCTAAAAACCATGGCGACTTTGGTTTGGAAAATAGGATAAAATAGTGGAATATTGAGAGGCGGTTGATTCTGTGAAGGGGTTTGTGGGGGGAGAAAACGAGGGTAGGAGAGAGGTGAAGAACGGGAGGGAAAAAAGTGAGAGACATTGAGCGTGCAAGCCCATAAACATTGCATCACAGTTCACAGTGCACAACAACCCAGTTCATACATCAATACACTACCATCCCATTGCAACAGTATTTCCAGCCTTCAATATCACACCAACCACCATAGTCAAGTCCACATTCACCATCAAGCATCACCTCCAGCATACTCTCCACTTCTGCCACCATCTGCAATATTTCACTACAAACTTCACTTCTCAACCTTGCTTTACTACCCTGAACTTACATCAGACCATCCACTTCTGAACCTCCTTCACCTCAATCATTTAGTCACTGCTGTGCAACATTCCTTCATCACCTGTACATACTGCCATGCAACATTCCTTTATCACATGTGCAACATCACTTCCCCCTATGCAAAACATCTCTCCACAACTCACTATTTTCAGACAAACCATTACAACCACCAACCTGCCTGCAACATCTCCTCCATCACTACACTACATCAGTCCATCCAAACCACTTCAACTTCATCCACATAAAACATCAACAGTTCAAACATCAGTCCATAACATATCACCATCTTCCAGTCATCTTCCAACCTTACAACTTGCACATATCACCATCTTCCAGTCATCTTCCAGCCTTACAACTTGCACATATCACCAACTTCCAACTGCTTAGCACCTGACCACTGCCCTCTTCTCACTGCTTTGAACAATCTTTCAACTTCACTACTCAACAACATATACCACCTCCTTGCTAACTTCTGCCATCCACCACAGCTAACACAAACGTCTTACAAACCCATCCCCTTTACTGCACACTACATTACTGCTTTCTTCACTGATCATTGCACTGCATTCTTCACATTGCATTGCATTCTTCACTGATCATAACCCACCACACTTTCCAATATACCCCTCTACCACAATCACCGCCCTCTGCATTGCCACTCATTACAACTTCCTATCCACTGCAACCCACATCACAAATCAGTGCATCTCCTTCGCTCTCCAGTCCCCCATTTTCACTCTATTACATTTTAAACACCACTTCCTAAACTCCTGACCACCAGGGCTACCGACTTTCAACACCCCTCGGTCATAAACCTCCCACTTTCAAACATTAACCAACAGAGAATCCAACACTCTGCCAAACAGCAGCCTACTCTGCCCAATCTCTATATCAATACACATACCCACCAGCACTGACCCACTACCTACCACTGCTCACTACAACCCATCCTTGTAAAACTCCATACGGACCACCATCATCCATCATGATAACTTCTTGCAACTGCCATTAACTCAAACTCCACTACCCACTGCAGTTTCATCGCCTAACCCAAATCCACGAACGTCAGAACCAACCACCACCTTCCTCAATCGCAAACGGTGAACTCCTGCAACCCTAAATCGAAAAAATCAATCGCCTTCATTGCTACCCTCAATCCCCTCTCCTGAAATTCGAATTTGGTTTTGATTTTCGATTCTGAATTTGGGATTTCAAAATTTGTGTTGAAATGAGAATTCAGTTAAAAAAAGCAAGGTTTAAAAAGCATGGTTTGTTGGTAATTGGATTTGATAATTTCGACAGTAATTTGGGTAGGGTTAATTTGTAGGCCTGAGTACAATTTCTCCTTTAATTTGTTTTCTTTTGTTTTAACTGGTTTTGTTTTAATTTGTTGAAGTCCGTTCTTATATAAAAAAAATGTATATATCTTGTTTTTAGTTTCAGGTTGCAAAAGTAGAAATTCAAAAGGAAGAGTTACTTGCTTCGGTTGCTTGCCAAAAATAAATTGCTTTCTTTATAAAAAAAATCACCGCTTAAAAATAAATTGCTAATAATTCTACACGCTCTGGTATCGTGCTCTTATCCCTATTTATATTTGCTTTGCATTATTGGTTGCTTGCATTTTAAAAAAAAATCAAAAATAAAAACAAAAATCCATTCTTGGTTGCATTGTTTAAATCACGTTTATTTTCAGTTTCGCATTCATTTCATCTTGTTTTTATTTTTTAAGGGCAACACCCAAATCCACATAAGGTGGGGGATTTCATCACCCCTTCCTTGGCTCACAAATTGCATTTCATTTTAGAATTTTGACTAATAATAATGGTTAGACATTTGATTTAAGGGAGTCGCGAGCTCACCTAGGGCTTAATTGTATCTTGACAGTTGTCTTCTTTGAACAATTTCATTTTTTGGTGTTTAGGCTACGACAGAGCAATAATCAGTTATAAATATTACTGTGATTCGAAAATATTATACTGATTTTTTCTCTGAAGGTAATTAAACCTTCGGCTGCATTGCTATGGTGATTCGTGGTGCACCGATAACTTCTACCCGTTACCTGGGTAAGAAATATTTTGTTGGATTAAGACAAAGTGTGATTATACAATTTTGGGTTCGGAGCCACTAAGGACAGAAAATTTGTAATTAAGTCCTTGCATTCATTTAGTTGCATTACTTCATGCATTTTAAAAAAAAAAAGAAAAAAATATCAAAAATCCAAAACAAAAAAATTTGTAAATTTAACTTGGTTTTTTTAAAAAAAAAATCCAAAATGAAAAAAATCCTTTTAAATCTTCTCCTTTGAAAATTTTCAATCAAAATAAAAAATATCCAAAAAAAAGTATTTTACTTTTGAAAATTCAAAAAAAAATTGAGTTGGTTTTTTTTAGAAAAACAAAAATTGAAAAAATATATATATAATCTTTTCAAAAACATATAAAATTCAAAAAAAACCAAAAATTAAATTTTCCATTTGAAAATAAATTCCTTTCGGTAAATATTTTTCCTAAAAAAAACAAACAATTTCTCGCTTCATTTTCTAAACTTTGCTTCTTTCTCTTAAATTCAATTCTAACTTCTTCTTTTTTAATTCAATTCTAACTTCTTTCTCTTCTCAACTTTTTCTTGTGCATGAGTACGTGAACTCGTGACACAATAACAAAAACTTGGACTCGCGACTCAACAACTAATCGTTTAACTCGAACAAACGATTCTCTAGCCATGGCGAATGAGAACGCCCCTCGAACCTTTATAGGTAGAATCTTTCCCGATAGAGTTTCTATTCCTTCTTGCATCATATTACCCGCCCCAACCGGTAACCATTTCGAAATTCACTCAAACCATATTGCACGCTCCCAAAATTTGGCAATTTTGAGCACGATGATCTATACATTTTCTTGACGAAATTCAAACAAGCTTGCGCAACCATGAAACTCCAACAACTTTCTGATGACGGAATCAAACTTCGATTAATTCCATTTGCTCTTACGGATTACGCTGAAAAATGGTTGTACAGCTTACCATCTAACTTGATTAAAACTTGGGAAGAATTTGTGAAAGTTCTCTTAAAAAAGTTCTACCTCTTGGAAAAAACATCTAAAATCCGAAACGAAATCGTAAATTTTCATCAATTCAAGGGAGAACCATTCGGAAAATATTTTGAAAGATTTAAAGAGCTTTTGATGAAATGTCCACACCATAATTTCGAGAAATGGACACTTTGCCAAATCTTATATGATAGAATAAAAAATGGCTCACGAACCATACTTGAATCAATGTGCCAAGGCAACTTTCTCGCCCAACATCACGACGATGCTTGGAAATTTCTTGAAAACCTAGTCGAAAAGTCGTCCTAATTGGAACGTTCTAATGAAAAATCAATTTAGTCACGATCGAACGCACACTCGGTAGGATCATCTTTGGTTTTGGAAGCTAAAATCGATGCAATGATTAACAAATTCAACAATGTTTTCTCATCAAACCAAATGAACCAAGCTTCCCAATACATGTGTCATAAATGCAACGATCCTAATCATATAGCCGATCGGTGCCCTAACTCTGTCGAACAACTCAATGCTTTTAATAAGGTTAAAAATGACCCGTTTTCTCCAACGTACAATTCTGGTTGGAGAAACCATCCGAATTTTGCTTGGAACCAAAACAATCCCAACATGAATTTGGTTCGTCCCAATTTTCAAGCATTCCCAAATAATGCTTCGAATCCTCCCTTTCAGCCCAATCATTTTCAACCAAATTTTGCGGTTCCGTCTCAAAATCAACCACAACAATCAAATTTTCAACTAAATTTTGTTTCCTCTCCCCAAGACAATAAATATTTAAGTTCACTTGAAAAAAGTCTTGAAAAGTTAGCGAAAGCAACTATTCAAAGCCTCCAATCAAATAATAATTTGCAAAATTTATTGACCTCATATATGCAAAACACGAGCCAATATTCTAATGCAAAACTTGAAATGCAAATGAGTCAATTAGCCATGTCTGTAAGTGAACGCGAACGAGGCACATTACCAAGCTAGCCTGTTCCCAATCCCAAAAATCATAACACTAATTCGAATCAAGTCCATGTTGTTCAAGATAGCAACGTAACCCAATTGAATGCTATCACAACTCTGCGTTCCGGTAAACAAATCGATAATCAAGTCGTTAATTCAAATGATTTACCAAAAACTCCTCTTGACACTTCTAAAACAACAAACGAATCTAAACAAAACGTAGAACCAAACATCAAATCAAATGCCAATCAAAATTCTTCTTCTACTCAAGTAGACCCGTCTACTGAGTATTGTGTTCCAATTCCACATTGTCTTCGACCCAAGAAACACTCGGACCAAATGGAAAAGATGTTGGAAAATTTTAAACAAGTAAAAGTTAACATCCCGCTTCTTGACATTGTTCAGCAAGTCCCAGCTTACGCTAAATTTCTCAAGGACTTGTATACCCAAAAGCGACACACTCAAGTGTCCAAAAAACTCTTCCCAACGGCCAGTTTGAGTGAAGTCTTGTCCCAATCCATTCCCGTTAAATACAAAGATCCTGGCTGCCCCCACAATCTCGTGTACAATTGGAGACAAGACGATTAACAAATGCTTGATAGACTTAGGCGCAAATGTCGATTTGATTCCATGCTCTGTGTAAAAACAATTAGGCTTAGGTGAGCTTAAACCAACAAAGGTCATGATTCAATTTGTTGATCGTTTCATTAAGAAGCCCGTGGGAGAAATTGAGAACGTGCTCACTAGAGTAGGGCAATTCATATTCCCCGTTGATTTTATCGTTCTTGAAACAAAACCTGCGACCAACCCTACGAGTCAAATCCCTTTGATATTGGGACGACCATTCTTAGCCACCTCAAATGCCTTAATCAATTGTCGCAGCGGTTTGAAGAAAATTTCTTTTAAAAACATGACTTTGGATCTTAACATTTTCAATCTTGAAAATCAATCGAATGAACCACGCAACCAAACATTGGAAGTTGGTGCCATTCATGAAAACTTTGAAAAGGAGATGATTGACCTTAACGATGAACGTGAGACCGAGTATGAAAAATTATTTCATGAAATCCCCAACGAGATTGAATACACGCTCCCATTTGAATCGCTTCCAGTTGAGTCCAAATCTCAACCTAATTCTTTGATTGTGCTTCCCCTAAAGTTGGACCTCAAACCATTTCTCGATCACCTTAAGTATGCATACTTAGGTGACAATGAAACGTTTCCCGTCATAATCTCTGTAACTCTCTTTCTTGATCAAGAAACTTCCTTCTTTTCAATTCTGTAGGAAAACAAGGAAGCAATTGGATGGTCGATCACCGATATAAAGGGAATTATTCCCGCTCTTGTTCAATAATGCATCCATTTAATTGACGATGCCAAGCCTGTTCATGATGCGCAATGAAAGCTTAACCCAAAAAAGAAGGATGCGGTGCGTAAAGAAATTCTTAAACTTCTTGACAATGGTATCATATACCCAATCTCGGATGGTTCATGGGTTAGCCCAATTCATGTCGTGCTGAAAAAGTCTGGGCTTACCGTTATCAAGAACGACTCAAACGAACTTATTCCAACTCGTACTCAAACGGATTGGCGTGTTTGCATTGATATCGAAAATTAAATGCCGCAACACATAAAGGTCACTTCCCTCTTCCTTTTACCGACTAAATGCTCGTACGTTTAGCCGGCCACGAATTCTATTGCTTTCTTGATGGTTATTCCGGCTATAACCAAATTCCAATCGCTCTCGATGATCAAGAGAAGACAACTTTCACCTGTCCCTTTGGAACTTTTGCGTATCGACGTATGCCTTTTGGCCTTTGCAGCGCTCCTGCTACGTTTCAACGATGCATGATCATCATCTTTTTGGATATGATTGAACGCTTTCTTGAAGTGTTTATGGACGATTTTTCCATCTTTGGAAACTCTTTCTCTGAGTTCTTACACCATCTTGAATTGGTTCTTAAACGATGCAAAGATAAACACTTAACGCTAAATTGAAAAAAATGCCACTTTATGGTCATCCAAGGCATAGTCCTTGGACATTTCATTTCAAATAATGGCATTGAGGTAGACAAAGCGAAAATCGATGTCATTGCAAATCTACCAATTCCCAAATCTATTAAAGATATTCGCTCTTTTCTTGGACATGCTGGTTTTTATAGACGTTTTGTGAAAGATTTCAGTAAGATTGCTCGACCTCTTACAACTCTTCTTGGAAAAGACGTTCTTTTCAACTTTAATTCTGATTGTGTTTCTGCTTTTTCAACTTCTTGGACATGGCTATTTTGGATGGAAAAAATTGGGGCATTTGGAAGCCTAGGATGGAAGATGTTTTGTACCTCAATGATCTTCATGATCCGATTGATGGAGATGAGAAGAAGCCCTTTGATGTAGAGGAGGGAAAATGGAAGAAGATGGATAAGAAAGCAATTGCATTGATTCGTCGGTATCTTGATGATTCAGTCTTCCATCATGTGTCTAGTTGTGAATCCGCGAAGGTTTTGTGGGTCAAGTTGGTATCTTTGTATGAGTTGAAGAGTGCTATAAATAAGGCTTTTCTTGTTTGAAAGGTGGTTCAACTGAGATTAGATGGAGAGAAGTCTGTTGCAGAGCATTTAAACGAATTTCAAGATGTAATAAATCAATCGACAAATATGAATGTCAAATTTGATGATGAGTTACGGGAACTTTTATTGATGAGTTCGTTTTCAGAAAATTGGGAAACTTTGGTTGTTTCATTGAGTAATTCCAATACTAATGAAACTATCTCACTGGAAACTGTTCGAAGTAGTCTTTTAAATAAGGAGCTTAAAAGAAAAGGGTCATATGTGAAATTAGTTCAAGTCGAGGCTATGGTAGCAAGGGACTCGAAGAAGGATACAAGTCCGAAGAAGAGAGTCGCTAATGGTAAAGGTATGTCAAAAAGTATCATTTGTTATTATTGTCATAAAAAGGGTCATATGTGCAATAGGTGTGAAGCGTATAAAAGGGATCAAAAGAAGGCTATACAGAGTGACAGTGATAGTGATACACGGGCGGGCATAGATGAATGTAGCTACAGTGATATCTTCATTAGTGAAGAGAAGCCTTGGAGGATAGATTCGGGAGCCAGTTTTCATATTTGTAGAGATGAGAATTGGTTCTCTTCTTATGAGAAGAGTGTCGGCATGATTAGGATAGCCAATGGAGAAGAGCTACCGATTTGTGGTATTGGATCAATCCGGTTTCTTATGCATGATGGTGTGATTAGAGAAATCTCGGGCGTGAGGCATGTTCCTTCTAGTTAACATAATCTTATTTCTCTCGGTCAGTTGGATCGTCGTGGTTACACTTATGAGACTCGAGGTGGAGTTTTGAGAGTGACGAAGGGTGGTCTTGTAGGGATGAGATGAGTATTGGAAGAAGGAAACCTTTATAGTTTGGTTGGTCATTTAGTCGACTATGGGAAGCGAGTGACAGTTGGAGAGCCAAGGTGGTGTTTGGCTTATTATTTTTAGCTTTGGGTATTCGTCCATACAAAAATGCACACGGAGCATTTAATAATTGTCGAAAACGACCAATTTAGAAAACAAAGTTAACATATAAAATAGAAAATAACTTTTTTTTATTTTCTACGTTTTGAGAAATAACGTAAGCACATGAAACAATCTATTATTCTGTCGTCCCCCTATCCTCTACTTCCTCTCATCCATCTTTCTTTCATCTCTTCCGTCGTCCCTTCATTCTTCTCATATTTGAGAACATATTGAAAACCGAAAACACAAAATTCGTTTTTAAACCAAACACCACCTAATGTGTTCGCTGCTTATGATGATCGTGTTGAGGATCATATTTTAGACAGGGGTCTTCATGTTGATGATGCTCAAAGGATCAACAGTGATCATGTAATGAGCTCAGATCGAGTGGTATATGGGTGTTGAGTAGGAAAATCCATAAAGACTGTATGAAGGTCTTTGTGGTATTGCAAACGCTTTTGAGACCGACTGGTGTGGTGCACCTCATGGCGGGAGATGCATCACTTGTAGGCGGCAGTAGAGGTTTGTAATTTGGTATGATTGAGATATAAGGAGTTGTGATAGATCTAGAGATGGCATGCTTGATATGTTGGAGACATGTGATTTTGCATCAAGGTGGAGCGTTAAATTTTGGTGATACAAAATCACAAATAAAAGGAAATAAATATGCAAAAGAAAAAAAGAGAAGATTTTGTTTCCCCTAATTAATAGGCATATTTGATTATGTTTATTTTTTCTCTCTAATTGGCTAATCAATTTATTTTTTGTCATCTAATATTAACTTGGGCATTAAGTAATTGATGTTACAAATAGAGACTAGAAAAGAGAGTGTAAAATGTATGGAAATCTATTTGCTAATTCTCTCTTCTTCCATCATTGTTCTTCTCCTCCAACAATTTTAGCCATGGAGATCAAGACTCATTTTCTCAATTTGGTTATTGGTTCAATTTTTATTTTGTATACTTTTATTTTGTTCGATTAATTGTAAACAAATTTTGGTGAATCAATAAAGAGGGTGATTGGGTGAAATCTCTTGTGTATTGATTTCTGATTTCATGTCCGTTTATTTTCTATCCAATTTTATCTTTTTGTGATTTGGATGATAAAAGATCTATTGGAAATCTAGATCTGAGAAGAGATTTGGATTTATCAGGATTTAAATTTTACCTTTGGTTTGACGATTTGATTTGACCCTCTTCTTCTTCTTCTTTATTATTTTATGTTATTCTCCACTTACCTAACTTTTTATCGTTTATTATTCGATTTCTATCTTGTCTTTATTGCATATGTATTAACTTCACAATTTAACCGTTATTATTATCACAACTAAATTTCTTTAGTTCATACTTAGGAGTTTCTGCATTTTAATACATTTGAATTACATCTCCCTCAAAAGGAAAGTTTAACACTGTAAATTTCTATGTCTTATCCAAAAAGGGATCTGTGTTACGTTTGAAATTTCTATATCGTAAGGAATTCCATCTTTTCACTATGAGTTTATGTCGATAGTGCTTTGATATGCATTTGTTACTTGTCGGATACCAAAATCAACGATCGGTACTTTGGTGGACTTGACTTTTCAATTTAGGGAAAATTCAGACCCAATAGGGTGCGGGTTATCATAGTATTCCTCAAAAATTGATCACATTAATTGCTACTGGTAAATGGTGTGCCTAAAGGTTATATACATAGTTCTAGAGGTTTAAGACAGAGGGATCTTCTCTCCCTTTACATGTTTGCTGCTGCAATGGAATGGTTTTCACTTCAAATGGAGCTAGATTGTCATTATAGGCTTATAAATTTATATACAATCTATGGCCATCTATCACTCACCTCATATACGCTAAGGATTTATTGGCAGTCTTTAAAGTTAATGCACATGTCATATCCATTATAAAAGAAATATTCATGCAAATGGAAGTATATGCAGGACTAAAAGTTAATGAACTGTGGGCAAAGTGCTATGTTAATAAATAAAACAAAGCGTGGTTTAAGAGCTCGGTGTTAAAGAGGGAGTCCTTCCAGTTAAATACCATGGATTACCTCTATCTAACTACAATATCGTTGATGCAAAATGTGGTCCGCTAATTAACAACATAAGAGAGTAATTGCAAGGGTGGAGATCAAAATTAGTCTTTGTTGTTTGTAGAGTTGAGCTAGTTCACACAATAATAACTTCAAAAGCAAGATTTTGGTTATAAACTTTTCAAATTCCTGATTGTTCCATAGTAAAATTTAATTCCGTCTACGCTAATTTCATATAAAGAAATGGTCTACATAAGGTTAGCTATAATAAACTGTGAAACAAAGAGAGAACGCGGATTGGGTCAAAAATTTATTTCAATTGAAGAATGTTTACAGTTAAAAATTAGTTGGAAATTTTTTGAATTCTACTAATCTTTGGGCTGAATGAATGAGGGCTGGATAATTGAAAGATAATTTTTGAACAATGAAAATATATAGTAATGCTTCTATAACTTGGCAGAATATGTTGAAACAAAAGGAATAGTTGAGTAAGTTAATTGATTGACAAATTATTCATGGTAGAGAAACAGATTTATGGAGAGGTCCATGGCTCAAGTAAAAAGTCTTATAGACAGATTTGGGTGGGACATTCAGTCAGCAAATGGTTAACCTAACTTGAAAGTTGAGACTATTATAAATGGAAAAGAGTGAAAATTTGACTCCAGCTTGTGGCTAGAATCTCAGATGTGACTCCAGCTTGTGGTTAGAAATCTCAGGTAGGAAATAGAAACAACTACATATTTTAGGAAAAGAAACAGATATATGGGCATGGAAAATTAATCCTACAGGCCAATTCAATTTGCATGATGCCTGGTAAGATAGTAGAACTTATTACCGCACTACCCAATGACACAAAGGGTTATGTAGTTAGATGCAACAACCCAAAAATGACTCATACAACATATAAAGATCTTATATTTAGACATCGAACTAAGGATAGACTAAATGGGAATTATCTAAGATACAACTTGTGATTTTTGCAGAAAAGAAGTCGAAACATATAATCATTTGTTCTTCAAATGCAAATATAGTAAAAGCGTACTGAAATTACAGATATTAAAATACATGCTCATAGATAAAGTCAGAAATTTACAGGAGGAAGCATCTCACCTGAACCAGTGGAGCAGTAGATCGAAGTTGATGAAGGAGATCGTCAAAATTAGCTTGACAACTGTCGTGTGGCATTTTTGGAGGAAACGGAAAGCCAAGGCTTTTAACAACAAAGAAAGAAATGGTTAGATCTGTCTAATCTAATTTCTAGAGATATTACGGTAATCTTAACTCGAATTCCAAAACGTAAACTTACCAACTTAGTGGAAAGAGAACGACGACTACTAGAGAGCTTGAATAGGAAGGAAGCGAATGAAGAAGATCGATTAAATGACCTACAACTGCCATGGGATCTTAAGTTGACCTAAAAAAGGAAAATGACAGTGTAAAGTGTAGAATGTTAAATGAATTGTAAAAGCTGCCTTTTTAATTTTGTTCTCATTTGTTTGAGCTTAGACCATGAAGCCTATTAATTAATAAACTAGTTAACTCATTTTCAAAACAAGTGCGTGTACACACATGTATGTATCAAGTTTGATAAATATCTATATCATAAATGAAAATCTGGTTTAACGTATCAAAAGTCATTTTAAACCTGGGCATAGTATTATATTCAAACTAGATTTTCATACATGAAGCGAAACACACATACATATATTTATTTATTTATTTGTGTGTGTTTATCAAAATTGATATACACACACATACATATATACATACATTCATCAAAGATGATAAATACTAGTATCATGTAAACAAAATTTGAGTTATATGTATCAAAAGTTATTGTTTAACTATGTAACTTAGTACAATTTAATATTCAAGTTAGAAAGCTAGATATGTGTATCATTAAAATTACCTTTTTCATTAAAATTCTACCCGTGGGCCATAGTAATATGGCATCTCCATTTCAACCCTTTTTTAATCCAAAGAATGTCACATCTTATAAATGCATATTGGGAATGTCCTAAATTATGGTATTTTTTGTGGAAATATGGTTCAAGTCTGTAGTTTTTAACATAACTATTTTTTTAGATTTCAATCATTTTGCTTCTACTTTTCATCTATTTTTTAGACCCTCTCTTTTTAGTGTAATTTTTTGCACTGTTACATTTCTCATTTTAGAAATTTGAGCATTATTTTATGTTCAACGTTCATCGTCGTTACTAATTTCTAAACTATTATTTATTTTATTCTAATCTTTGTGATTCAAATGAGAAACAAGTTAATGTTCACAGTTCAAGTACTAGCACTGTAGTATTCTGCATTGTAAACATCTACACTACAATAACAAAATTGGTACATCATGTATTTTTCATTATTGTTAATTAATTGATGTTATTTGATCTTTCAACATTTTGTTTAATTTTTCATTTTAGCTATTCTAATTATTGTGCGTTTTTTGAAAGACGATTTATTACTAAGTTTGTTTGGTTGTGTATACTTGCTTCGGTCAATTTATAGTATCTGCATGTATTCTTCTCCAAATTATATTGCATATAGTTATCTACTCTTTGAATAGCCAGGTCATAGGAATTCATTCCAAATATATGTTGGTAAAAATTAATAGTTGGTTTATTGAATCTTTTCTTTTTGATTTTTTATTTCTCTTTTGTAGATTATTGAATTGGATAATCTTACTAGCATCGGGAATCAAAAGATTAATTGAATTAAGTATAAGAAATATTCTTTATTTGTTAAGAAAGCCATAAATAAATTAGGTTTTGATTACACGAATTTTCACTATTTGATATTACTTCTAATTTATCGGATACTTTTGGTTACCTACGGAAAACAGTATTTAACTATTGCCAACTTATCTAGCTTTTATTGTAAAATATAGTCAATTTTCAACCTTTGTTTCCAGATGAAAATTTCAGAAGATATCTAAAACAAGAAAAGAGTCACAGGTCCCTGTTTTTGATGTTGTTATACAAAAAGTCCATGTAGAAATGAATATGTAAATTTGATCTCTATTTTTAAAAAATAAAAAAACGAAAGTGTCTTACACTTTTCTGACAGAAAATGCAAGATAACTTGCACTTTTCTAATTTTGAAATATTTTTCGAAAATTTTCGAATTTTTCGAAAATTTGGAAAAGTGCAAGTTAACTTGCACTTTCTATCAGGAAAGCGCAAACTAGTTTGCACTTTCTAATTTTGAAATTTTAAAAAAAAAATTAAAAATTTTGAAATTTTTGAAAAGCGCAAGGTAATTTGCGCTTTCTGATTTTGAAAATTTTGAAATTTTAAAAAGCGCAAGCTAACTTGCGTTTTCTGATTTAGAAAAAACAGGGACTTAATTTACATACTTATTTCTACATGGACTTTTCTTGTAACACCATCAAAAATAGAAACCTTTCGTGCAAAGCCCCTATCTAAAATGGTACCATCATTAATTACCACTACTATATTTTGGTCACTTATGGAAAACAATAGCTAACTATTATCCTCCATTTATTGTTAAATATGGTCAATTTTCAATCTTTCTTTTCCATTGAAAATTTTAAAAGGTATCCCCAAAACAAGAAAAGAGGCACAGGTACCTCTTTTGATGTTGTTATAAGAAAAGTTCATCTAGAAATAAATATGTAAATTTGATTCCTATTTTTGAAAAATAAAAAATGCAAGGTGCCTTGCACTTTTCGGACAGAAAATTCAAGCTAACTTGCAAATTTTTGATTTTGAAATTATTTTTGAAAATTTTGAAACTTTTGAAAAGCGTGAGCTAGTTTGCGTTTTCTGATTTTGAATTTGTTTAGGAATGTTTGAAATTTTTAAGAAATGCGAGTTAACTTACGATTTCTACCAGGGAAGTGCAACTTAGTTTGCGTTTTTTTATTTTGAAATTCTTTTTTTGAAAATTTTGAAATTTTAGAAAATCGCAAGTTAAGTTGCGTTTTCTATCAGGAAATCGTAAGTTAAGTTTTGTTTTCTATCAGGAAAGCGCAAGCTAGTTTGCGCTTTCTGAATTAGAAAAAACAGGGACCTAATTTACATATTCATTATTACAGAGACTTTTCTTATAACAATATAAAAAATAGTGAGCTTCTGTGCAAAGACCCTATCCAAAATATATAGTTATCAATTACACCGTTAAATTTTCACGTATAAAAGTGTTGCGGTAATATTGTATATATCATTATTAGTCGTATGCCAATAAAACTGTTTCAACTATTTTGTATATCAACTTACTGAGTTTATCCAAAACTTATCAATTGCAGTATACCATGTAATATTCTTCGTTCATAATGTACAATTATATCTATTTCCAAATACGAAAAAATGTCAAAATTTTTGTGAAATAACCATTTTAGTTGAATGATCATAATTCTTAAAAAAGTTAAGCATGTCCTACATGCCCGACGTTATTTATGTGTTCACGAATTCATACTGATTGAAGTTTACCTTCGCGCTAACCACTGTTTTTTGGGTAATAATTTTAAGTTCGGTGCAACCCCATTTTGTTGACACTTTTTAATCAAATTACTGCAGCAATCAATATTAGTAAGAAATATTAGCAAAATAAATTAGTACACATTCATAACATATGACAAATTGTATTACTAAATATAGAGACATTAAACTCTTACTATATATTTTGTGCAAATACAAATCAACATATTTTACAATAACATATGAGGTATTGTATTGCTAAATAAATATAGGGACATTAAAATCTTACTATATATTTTGTGCAAATACAAATCAACCTATTTTACAATAACATATGAGGTATTGTATTGCTAAATATAGGGACATTAAAATCTTAGTGTATATTTTGTGCAAATACAAATCAACCTATTTTACAATAACATATGACGTATTGTATTACTAAATATAGAGACATTAAACTCTTAGTGTATATATTGTGCAAATACAAATCAACCTATTTTACAATAAGGCTATACATCTTTTGAACCTTGTACCTTTAACATACATTTTATGCCCATTTAGGAGACATTAACCTCTCTTTTCAGAATTCATTGCTTTTTATTCAATAAAAATATATTGTTTGATATGTCTCCTGATTCTCCACCCCCACCGTATTTCCATTAAGATCATCAAATAAAAGCCATGGATTTGTATCAATGGATTTTAACGGTGAAAGAATGCAAATTATATTTTAGGTACATGATTGTTACTACGAGACTTATAAACGGTCCCATTTCATGATCAGAGCGTTTATTAGTGCATTGGTTGAAAATTTCGAAGAATTAACACACCTGTGGAATAAGACAACCTTGCTTCACAGCGCAATGTTGGTAAGCTGCTAAGTGCTAAAATATTACTAACGATCGATGTGTTGGGCTAATTCATGCGATTCCTTTTAGTTCGAATCTTTTTAAACCCCTGTAACCTCAACATTTGCCTTAATTGGCATGAATGTTTTACTGGTTGACCATAGTTTGATGTATACATGTTCCAGTACAGTACTTCTCACTGGATTTTCATTTTTGAACTAATTACACTAATTTATTTGTTAAAAGTGTGTTTTCAACCGGTACCATCATTTCAAGACACTTAAACAAATTGAACGTTGGAATGATACTGGTTCCTATCAATATTGTATTAGATGGGTTTAGAGATTCGGCTTGGGAATACCTAAAGGACTGATGCCCTGTTCCATGTTTAGTGATTTTACATAGAAATCATATTACTGAAATTGTTTGACTTTTTAGATCTGGATTAACCCCATAGTTCTTTTTTGTCATTGTAAATATTTGGATTTGTAAAGTACTTATTTTTAGTCTTGATCTTTTTGTATTTACCAATGCATAAACATATCGCCTTATAAAGTACCCAAATTGACTACTGTTTCATTAATAGCTGTAGCAATAAAACTGCATACACCACATGCATTTAATAGCTGTAGCAATAAAACTGCATACACCACATGCATCGCATCGGAGATTTAGCAACACTAACTGATATACTAATACAACTTGAACATCCAATAACTTTTTTACCCTCATATTGGACAAAAATTAATATTATCGGGATGTAGAAAAAGTGGTAAACATCTGCACCTGCAACATTGACGAAAATGTGGAGAACGGATCCAAGAAGGAAGCCTGATAATACAACACTCCTCTGTTGACAAACCAGCCACCAATCCGCATCTTTATTTATGTTTCATGCTGAAATTTTCCTGCATTTATGTATCAAAACTCTATCTGCCTATGAAATCTATTTAAATTAAACTTTATTTCTTTGTACTTGATTATAACATATTAACAATGTGTTGTTTAAAACTTTAGCTTGCACATAATTAACCACTTGATATTTATGCTTGATGCAACTTCTAATAATGTATGTACAGAATCTATCTCTCGGGTTCATTGTGTTTCAATATACATATACGACGTACCTTTTACAACTAACTTTTGTGATAATAAAAGGCTTACACATATAAATGAGTCCACAATCGTGCTAATTCAAAAACTGTTGTAAATACCACAGCAACTGCCTGAGCATTGGTTCCATCCTAGCTAGCGATTAAATACATCAGTCGAGTGAGCCACATTGTGTACTTGAATTTTATTACTGTTAATAATAATAAAATTTAAAATCAATTTTACGGCAAAAGTGGTCAAATCAAGAAATTAAACGATACATTTATTAGGAATGTTAGATGAATGTCATACTGAAAAAAAAGCTAATTTGTGCAAGACAGAGACCATGCATGGTGGGCAGTGAAGTAGTATTAGCCTATTAGGAATATATATGCAGTTGAACAATTAATATGCAGTTGAACAATTAATATGTAAAACTGAAAACACAATGCATGTATGTGCATGAGCGCAACAGAATAGCAGTATTATTTAGTGTATATATTTGGTTTGGTGATGGGGTATGAAAGAGACAAGAGTAGAATATAAATGCAAGTATTAGCACGCATGCATAAAGTTTTATTAAGTAACAGGGTTGTGACTTGTGATGCTTGAGTTCCGTCCAACATGGATCAGTGGTAGTAGCTAGGCTGATGCCTGATGAGCATTCAGTTTTGTGGAAGCAGGCACAAGACAGTTATACGACCTCAGCCTCCAGGTGAAGATGCACCCAGCTTCACTGTGTTGGAGAGCAGCTGAACTTCAGGCGGTAGCAACCAGGTCGTGGAGGGGGAGGTGGGCGGAAGGGGGAAAAAAAATTTGGACCATTTCTCGATTTGTGCGTGTCATCCTTGCGCAGGGGCCATGCTAATCTTCTCTGTATCGTTCCAATTTTATCGGATGTCCCCGAAGGGACAACACCTTACTGAGCAGCCTAGTATAAAAACGAGTAATCTTTCTTCCATTAGGCGATGTGGGACTTGCTCAGGTTGACCACTATATTTTGTTTCAGATGGTCAATAAACTACAACAGTGATGATACTTCTTTTACAGCCCACCCCGTTTTCGGCTACCTTGTATGTATTTTTGTTATCTTCTTTCAGCTCAGCTTTAACCACCAAATTTGTTCTACCTCCAGGCTCCAGCTAAAAAAACCTCTGTTCAATCTTTTCTTTGCTGTTTGCTTAATTAGTTAAGAACGCAATTAATCCGCTTATATAGCTAGATAGTCGCACATGGGAAAGGGAATGCAAATCTGTTAACTAGACTGGACAAACTCATGCATGCTCAACATATTTGTCCCAAACAGAGAACCGCATGCACCTCCTTGTCTAAATTCTGTCATCCGTTCATGTTTGCATCGATCAAAAATCCTTCCAAATAACATATATATTATCTAATTATCCAACTCTACTTTGTACTATCTTCTTTCACCTCAGTTCTGTTCTACCGGCTAGCTTACTGCTGCCACATAATGCTACATATATGCATATAGTACTTGCCCTTTATTTTTATGTATAAAAGCAATTTCCTTACTTCCTCAATTGGATCGACTTAGCAATTCATTTTAGCAATCTAATTCGCAAATCAAATATGAATGAGAAGAGCAACTCTTGTTTTCACTTAAATTTCAAGCTACAGTGACATTGTTGTTCTACACTAGTTTGCTTCAAACATCATCATTTCCGAATTTATACCCTGGACTAAAGAAGGCTGCATAAAAGACAGTGAATAATCATCAATAGCTCATAGTCATGTCCAGGCTAGAGAATTGATAACATATGTTGTCCACATATGATCCGTATGTACTTGGTTAGACATGGAACAATTTTTTTAAACATTCCACTTACTTCTATTGTAAACTGAAATATCATTTAATATCCAACCATACTCAACATTCCCGTAAATATCCAGCTGTTTTAGGTTTTCAACATATTACATTTCAACCAATTAAAGGAATCGATGATATAAATTCTTAATTAAGAAAGACTTACATTTGAATTAGCAATCAGCGAACTAGCTGCAGAGTAGCACTTAGTAGATGAGGGCAACAACGGTACACCAAGTTAAAATCAGGGCAAGGCGGCGCTGTAGCAGTAGGTGGTTATTGGTGACAACTGACAGGGTAAAAAAATAGCGCACGATTGAGTGGAGGTAGCAGCGCATGGAGATAGAGGGGTTGCCAAGTTTTTATCGTCGATTGCATTTCGAATTGATGTTTTGGGCGGCTCAATTTGGGGCAGCCTGACATTAGCATGACGCAGTGGATGGTTAGTAGATGGCGGTGGAGCTGCTGTCTGCGGATCGTACGGTGGTGAGATGTGGGAAGTGGGAGCTGAGCGGACCGTTTTAATAACCATGTAATTTGATACACATGGAGAAGGTTCATTATTGAGCGCATTACCCAATGTCATTATTCGCTTGTTCTCAGAAATTATGAATCTCCTCCTCTCTTTGATTACTAAACTACAGATTGTGTGCACAAAAAAATTTAATTAGAATTTTATTTGAACTACAAATTGTGCCGTTTCGTGCACAAATTTTTTTTATTTGATTACTGAACTACAATTTTATTTAAATCAATACGAATGTTTAACTATTTTATTTACTTGAACAAACAAATATATACTAAGACAATAATATTTTCATCTTAATTTCACTGCTTAGATATTGGTGCAGTGTATAAACTCTAAAGTCATGAACTGGATCGCTACATTGCCTGCAAAGTTGAAGATTTAACATAATATGGTTATATGATGCGGCATGCACAACTACCTGGGAGTTGCTTAATAAATATTAGCCAACGTATTCCACTTTTTGTACTAAAAAGCATAATCATGAACTTTGATGGAGTAACCAAGATGCAAGCAAGTGGAAGACAATTATTCACTTCTTCAACAAATTGAATTCTCACAATAAACGAATTAAGAGTAATACAAATATAATGTCATGTTCTATATGTCCATACTACCAAAGAGTAAATAAAGTAATATTGTCTGGTTGTACGGAGAATGTGACTACAATAGATGATCCATCATACTACAAATTATTCTATCACTCAATTTAAGTCGCTATTCTATATATTTTGCATAATATATACCGGTCGATCCATCGTACCATATTGACATGGCTACGGTTTGAGAAGATCAAATTTTCAAGTGAGTTTTAATAGAAAAAAAAAATCATGTAAGGAGCTCCTAACCCATCTACCTACCATATCATCCTATTTTAGTTGTTTTATATTTTTATGCATAAGCATCACATAAGATCTACATGTTCTAGGAATTGTTTTAATTGTTTTTGGATTGATAAAGGCAAGGGCAATGTTTTTGGCAAAATCATATGATTGAATTGATGCTGTTATGATGTTGTTATACATCCATAAGTTAAGAATGGATGTAGAATTGCTTTCAATTGTTTTTTGATGCCTGATCATGTGATAGCTACCAACTACCAACTTAATACACATCATAATCTGATGAATATACAATACCATCACAGATAACTGATATAGAAAAAGAATAGTAAAAGAAAGTAGACATAGAATTTTTATAGTGGTTCGGCTGTTAATGAAGCTTACGTCCACTTTATAGTTTTATTATAGACTGATTTGCCGTTACAAGAAGTGTTTGATTACAAGGCTTTGATTATCCTTAAGTAGGTTGAATCCCCAGAGTTGGAATCCACTGGAAAATCACAGTGAATCCCTTTGGAGATTGCTGTGAGGGAGGTAGAGAGTGAAGAATATTTCCAGCAGAGCTTCAACAACAAGTCCGGAGAAGATCCCGCTTATGTTGCAGGTAGGATGGTATTTATAGGGATCAGAGAGCTTTTGGGCCAGGTCACTTCATCAACTGCTCGCAGGTAGGTATAGAACGACCTAGGGGGGTCTAGCTCGCGATCCGAGCCAAAACCATGGGTCGCTGGCGACCCATGGTCTATAGGTCACTGGCGACCCATGGACTTGGCTCGTACGCAAGCTAATGACTTGGTATTTTCTAGGTGCTCTTTCCATCTCTTCAGAAGGTAGGCTCGCAAGCATCATGGCATTGCATGGATCGCTAGCGATCCATCGTGTATGGATCGCTAGCGATCCATACACTTAGAATTTTTCATGCTCCTGTCTCCAAGACTTCGTATCCCTATTTCTCTCAGCAAACCAATATGCTAGCTTGGGTCGCTGGCGATCCATAGATATGGATTGCTATGGACCTAAGCTCTTTGCTTGTTTTTGTGGTTCCAAGTTTGGGTTGCTTTTATGGCCTTGCATCGATGTCGTACGTGTAGTCTTGTTGCCCATTGTTTCATTTTGATGGCAATCTACTAGCTGGTTATGCGTTGATTGCTGACTGGGCTGAAAGAATGCTGGTCTCTTGGTTTTGTTGATTTCAGTTGTTGCCTTAACATTTTTGGTTAAGTTCTAAGCCATTCTGATGTCACGAGATTGTTCGGCTTTCTAGCGGGTCCTGCTGGGTTAAAAAGCCAGATAACATTTGCCCTCCATAGTATGTCTTCGTTGTAAATAAGGTGTGCTATGGAAGTTATCGTTTTCAATATCTGCCCATCGAATTCCAAGTGATAGCATTAGAGTTTTACGAATACGTGGTAGGCCATGCTGTTGATCACCTAGTTTTGGTCTCGATTGCTATTACTTGCTGTAATGAATCAAATTTCTTCTTTTAGCTTACCGGTATACTTCGAAATGATGAATAGGTGCCGGAGCTCGAGTTTGAGGAAAATTTGCCTCCAACCATATGGGTCGCTAGTGACCCATGCATGATGGGACGCTAGCTACCTGACCTCTTGATAAAATTTTCTTTCGAAAAGATGGGTCGCTAGTGATCCATAATGGATCGCAGGCGACCCAATGCCTTAGCATGCTTCCTCATTTCTGCCTGTATATATGTTCACTTGAGCCGACCTTTCTTCCCACTTTCACACGAGCCGAACCATTCTTTTGTGCGATCTAAAGCTCTTAGGCGATTCCAATTAGTTTGCTCGACTCGATCCATTGTTTCCTTGAATCCATCTGGTCCTTGTTCTCGGCCTTGATTTCTAGTCACACCGTCGTGCTTCCTCAGCTCACTTTGAGACAAAACTCTAGCTCGCCTTTGAATCACCTCGACCCACCATTAGCTCGCCACCGACCTATCATTAGTTCACCGCCGACCTGATTGATTTGTTACTAGCTTGCCTTTGGACCATTGATTCAAGTCTTCGACCAGTTTCGCGTTTAAAGTTTAATCCAAGGTGGGTTTGCTAATTAGTTTGCTAATTACAGCATTCGGGTTACAATTTGATAGCGAGTTTGCATTCGCAATGTTGGTCGCTAGAAGTTCGGGTTGATTGTGGTATAATGGAGGAAGATAGTAAGTTAAGTCTTGAGTTTTCTCCTGGAATGACATTTGGGCTTTGGCCCAATGCTTGACGCGTTTTGCTATCTTCGTCCATTAGAACAGAATGACCTATGCGCGGTTTCGTAACTGTTACTACACGACATATCACCAGTTAATCCCGATTCTTCCAGATAATTCGGACTTATCCTGCTTGCTTGTTGCACGCTCAGCGTGCCTGTATTTAGAAGGGTTTTCCGCATCGCCTCGGACAATGGATCCGTTATCGATCGTCGATCGATAATGGGTAAGTGTAGGAGAGTAAAAAGAAAAACAAAAATATAAATAAAGTGATGCATGAAGTTCTTTTATTCTTTCACTGCGAGTGAAATATCTACACGGGAAAGAGCGTTTGTAGTGTTTCGGGCACCAAGTTTATCCCATATAGATAGCACACCGCACCTGCCCTAGTTCACACTTGAAATCCGACGTGTCGATTACAAATTAATGTTTCTTTGGAATTCAAGTGTGGTAGGGGAAACTATTAGTTTAGGATAAAATTACCTAACTGTTTTGGATGCGAGTTCTATTGTTTAGAATGAAGCAGCCATCCGTGCGTCGTAAGTCAAGCGGGGGAAGCCCGACACTCTCTACAGTTGAGTCATCATTCGTTGCTCTTTCTTTTCCCCCTTCTCAAGTGGAATACGGTCAGTTAGTCTAGGTCAGGCCAATCGTGGACCAAACGCCTTCCAACTTTAGAGTTCTATTTAATCCGCGTGAGAGAACTTCTTCGGTGGTTTCTACTAAAGTTCTTCATAACATCTGTGCACAGCTGGGAATTCTAAAAGAGGATGTGTGTTTGCCAAAGAAGGACGAGTTCGCTTATATGCCTCCCTCAGGGTACACCGCTTGCCACCGATATATGTATTTGAACGGAGTCGTGCCTCCCTTTAACGACTTTCTACGCGAGACCCTTTCGAACTTGCATATTGCCCCATTTCAGCTTCATCCTAACTGCTACGCCATCTTGACTTACCTACATGTTCTTTTCATGCGGATGTTCAACCGCGCTCCAAATTTTGATGAGTTGCAGTACTTTTTGTCGTTCAAGAGGAGAGATGACTGCCCCTCCTTGATCATAATCGAAGCCCAAAGAAACCAAAAAATCGTCCTACGCCTGCAGAGCAACTTATCGTAATTCAAGATGCAATATTTCTTTGTTTGATACCCCGAAGGGTTCAATCGTCGATGGATGATAGAGGGTAAGTTCTTTTTTTTCCTTCTATCGAGCTCCAATGCATTGCAATGAAGTTTCTAACTGAACGTGTGTCTTTTACAGTTATTCCAAGGCCAAATAGAGATGCGGCTCTTGATGAATTTTTTTAGACTCTGAAGGCTATTGATGCTGAGGAAAGACGTGTTAAAGTTCTGCTAACCGATGAAAATTTACATCAATATGGGTTACTGCATCCGGGTAGATCGGTCGTTCAAGTTGAAGTCCCTTCTCCCGCTCGATCCAGGGTTCGCACATGATCCACTTCTTCTTCTCGCGGTTCCAAAGAGGACGCTTCTCAGGAGAGAGAGGGCGTGTCTGGAGAATCGACCGAAGAAACCCGCGAAGGAGGGGATGTCGCTGCGATTGGACTCAGTGGCCCGGTTAGAATGCCTTCAATCCCAAAAGAAGGGGAAGAGGAATTCAAGGCAGAGAGAAGGCAAGGCTGCATTAGACTTAGAAAAGGAGGAGGGGGATCTCGAGAGTAGTAGTGACGAGTCCACTTCTAGTGACTGCTTCTTGCCAGAATCTGATGGTGGGGACTCAAAGTCTTGCGATGAGACTTTAGGAATGAGTCTGATTCTTCCAGGTTTAACTCTTTCTGATGAGAGTGATAAAGACAAAGCCCCTAAGACTGGCGGGGATCAAGATTCTCCAAGTAAAGACGTCGGAGCGGAGTTCGGGGATTTCATTGACGTTTATATTGACTTTGATGAGCTCATGAAAGAAGATTTTATATTTGATACGACGCCTCCCCGCTCGAGTGATATCGCGCCAGAAGTTAGTCCGGTTCCACCTACGATGGCCAAATTTAGTCCAATTTCACCTACGACGGCCGTTCGTTCCGGTTCATGATGACGTTTTGGGCCTTCCTTAGAAACACACTACACGTCTCGCTAGGATTACACTCACTTCCATTTGTTCCTTCATTTTTTGTTGTGTTTATTTTCATGCTTCTGAAACCTTTTATGTATGCTTTATGCCAGGTATGACGAGAGGGCGAGGCTTTTACAATGACTTCGAAGAATTCACCGACTCGTAGCGGTATACCAAGCGCACCTTCGGTCATCATCAATTCCGAGAAACATAGGAGGAATATAAGAGGAGGAAAGATCTTGAAGCTGAAACCCGCTGCCAAGAAGAAAGAGATCGAGGCCAATCGTATAAAGGCGGGTATGAGAAGAGGATATCTTTCGAGGAAGGGGATGAATGATCGAAAAGGTTGAATTTTGAACACCGTCTTCATTCTTCAGAGCTTGCTTCAACACATTCTTTTGTGGGTCAAGAAATTACCATTACTTTTGCCCCGATTCCACCTTTAACTCATATTTCTTCATCTTCTATTATTACTGCTACCCCCGGTGCTTCTTGCCCCCACCAAAGACCAACCTATGTCCTTCCTATAGCCCCCCCTAAACTTGAGGAAGCACTTCCTGGTTGGTTCTTGAAGGGGGTCAAGTTCGACCGTGATCTGCACCCAGTTCATAACGATTCGTATATTCCGCACCTCCAGGCTATTCGAAGTGACTTAGAACATGCCGAAGGATGGGAGAGACTCTGTAAACAACTGGCAGATATGAATCGCAATAATTATCAGGAGATCCTATCTTTCAAATTAAAGAAGGACGACTTCGAGAGGGCATTGGCCGATCGCGATGACAAGATTAAGTAGTTAGAGAAGGAGGAGGAAGCGGCCTTTTGTGAGAGTAAGAAAAACGCTAGCCTGAAGAAGGAAATGAGGGAGGCACATGCGAGAGTTGAGATCGTCTACAGGGACGAGATTAAGAAAACTCACGCAGAAGACCCTAAGTTGAAAGGTGAAGTGGCTGCTTGCAAGGCCACCATTGAGGCCCAGAGGAAAACTATCGCTGACCATGATCTGATTGTTGAGCGGCACAACAAGACTATCTCTGACCAGGCTGAGACAATTGTCAGGTTACAAGCCCATGTCGCGCAGCATAGCGTTGATAAGTCTGCTGTTGAAGTCGAGAAGGCTACCGTGAGAGCGGATTTCCTAGAGCTTCAGAATGCCTTTGAAAGAAAGAGGAGAAGCTAGGATTGACCATTCTGAATTTTTATGTTAACTCTTTGTTGCATCAAGGAAGTCTCGGCTATCTTGGTCCGAAGTTCCCGCCCACTCTCGCTTTAGTTTGGGAGGAAATCTTGTCTCGTTTCGCTGACAGCGGCGATGTCTATTTCGAGCGAAAGTTGCAGTACGCCTACCTCAATGACGAATCAAAGAAGGCGTTGCTCGAGGTTCGGGAAATTCTTCGAGTTGAAAGAGAGCAGGAGGCCACCGATGCTTCCTTGACGACTGTCGCTGAAGCGCTCACCAAGCCTTCTATTTCCAGCACGAGCGAATTATCAGAGAAGCCCTACGACCTGCTAGCAAACTCAGGACTTGAAACTTTTCCTCAGGTGGTGGAGCCATCAAAAGAAGGTGAAAGTGGTGAGTTTGAGGTCGCTATTCTCGATCGTTCCTCCGGTGCAGGTAATGTCCTTGCTTCCTTCGAATTCGGGAGCTTCTAACTTAAGCCGCAAGAGCAGGAAGAATTTAACGCTTTCATTTTTGATCTTATAGGTCCATCTACCTTTCCTGTTGACTTGCCAGCTTCTTTGGCGCTCGGACCCGCCGCCATTTCCATATCTTCCGTGGTTGTTTCCATTCCTGTTCCAGTTTCCATGTCTGCGTCTGGCTCGCAACCGGGGCCAGAGGCTGAAAAGATAGCCATGCTTTATGGCCTGGACGACCCTTCAGTTTCTTTGGAAGGTGAGATAACAGCATCAGAGGCCAAGGAGCAGGAAACTCAGACGGAGCAGCCCCAGAAGACTCAACACGAGCTGTTTAGTATCAAGAAGGAAAAGATAGAAGCGATCAAAGCCTCGAAAATCTCCCGCACATCACAAAAATGAAAGATGAAGGGAGAAACTTCTGAGAAGGATTCGGAGGACGAGGAGGACATTTCCACCGAGGTGTTCGTTGACATTATCGGCAGCGACACCACTCCTGAGAAGAAGCAGAAGCTGCCAATCAAGGGCGGAAAGGGGAGCGGTGGAAGGAAGCGTTGCGTGGCTTATGAAATGCATGACTTTTGGTGCTCCTCGGCGTTGCCGATCTTCGGGCAACGCGAGGAGTTATTATTTTTAGTGCACGGTTTATGAGGTGCGTGGCTTTCGATTTTTCTCGGTGTTGCCTATCTTCGGACAACATGAGGAGTTACTATTTTAGTGCGCGGCTTATGAGGTATGCGGCTTTTGTTTTTCCTCGGTGATGCCTATCTTCGGGCAACGTGAGGAGTTATTATTTTAGTGCGCGGCTTATGAGGTACGCGGCTTTTGTTTTTCCTCGGTGATGCCTATCTTCAGGCAACGTGAGGAGTTATTATTTTAGTGCGCGGCTTATGAGATACGCGGCTTTTGTTTTTCCTCGGTGTTGCCTATCTTCGGGCAACTTGAGGAGTTATTATTTTAATGCGTGGCTTATGAGGTGAACGACTTTTGTTTTTCCTCGGCGTTGCCTATCTTTGGGCAATGTGAGGAGTTATTATTTTAGTGCGCATCTTATGAGGTGCGCGAGTTTTGTTTTTCCTCGGTGTTGCCTATCTTCGGGCGACGTGAGGAGTTATTATTTTAGTGCGCAGCTTATGAGGTGCACGGCTTTTTTTTCCTCGATGTTGCCTATCTTTGGGCAACGTGAGGAGTTATTATTTTCAGCCCTCCCGGTGTTGCCGAAGCAACGTCGGTTTTTAGAAGGCAAAGATCAGGTTCCGCCGATCTAACGGTTTGAGTCGATTTACTTCTGTCGACCCGGCGGGTAATTATTATGAATACAGTTTTGTTGGTTCAAGAATAAAACTTTATTAAGAAAAGCAGGGCATTTTTTGCCTATGTACAATGCCCACGGCATCCCGGGATAGCCTATTTGCTGAATAATAAAAGGTGCATAAGGTAGCTTTCAAATAAAGTAGCGGTAGAGCGACTCGTTATTCCGTGCCCTAGGAACTTGAATTCCATCAACGGTTGTTAGCTTGAAAGTCTCGTCTCTTATCTTTTGATTAACGACATATGGTCCCTCCCAGTTTGGTCCGAAGGCCCCCGGAATGAGGTAAACTCGCTTGAGTACAAGATCTCCAACTTCAAAAGTTTGACTGTGAACTTTGGAGTTGAAGTACCGTGTGACCCTTTTTTGTTGGGCGGTAGTTCTTAACTCTGCTTTTTCTCTCTTTTTATCAACCATATCTAGCGATTCGAGTAGAAGCTTCTCATTTTTCTTTTGAATGAAGTTTTGCCTTCGGTGGGAAGGGACTTCCAGTTTAACGGGAATCATTGCTTCTGAACCATACGCCAAGGCGAATAAAGTATGGTCGGTTGCCGCTTTGTGGGTAGTTCTGTAAGCCCATAGTGCGAGTGGAAGTTCATCAACCCAGTTTCATTTTGCTTTTGTTAGTCATTTTTTGATCATGGACTTGACGATCTTGTTTATCGCTTCCACCTGCCCATTTGTTTACGGATGAGCCATTACAGAAAAGCTCTTTTCAATTCGGAAGCGCCTGTAGAAGTCTTTGAACTCCGCACTTTCGAATTGGGTTCCATTGTCGGTGATGATTTTTTGCGACACACCAAACCTACAAATGATGTTTTTAGTAACAAAGTTAATAGCTTTCTTTGTGGTTATGGTGGCTAGCGGTTCCGCTTCGGCCCATTTTGTGAAATAATCTCAGCAACTATAGCATATTTGGCCCCTTCTTTTGCTATTAGCAGGACGCCAATCAAGTCGATCCCCCATATTGCGAACGGTCATGGACTGACCATTTGTGTTAGCTCCATTGAGGGAGTTCTCTTGATTTTGCTGAATCTTTGGCAGCGATCGCATCTTCTGGTGTGATCTACGGTGTCGTGATTTATTATTGGCCAAAAGTACCCGTATCGAAGGACTTTCTTCACAAGGGATTGCCCCCCAGTGTGGTCTCTGTATTCGCCTTCGTGTACCTTCTTTAGGATTCTTTGTGCTTCATCATCGGTCACACATCTAAGAAGGAGGGTTGAGAATCCCCTTCAATAGAGTATTCCATCATGTATCATGAATCGTGGTGCCTTTCGGAGGAGCTTCTTCCATTGATTTCGGTCAGTTAGAAGGGTTCCTACAAGTAGATATTCCTTTATTGGCATCATCCACGTATCTGGTTCGACGGTGGTTTCGAGAATCCAGTCTACGTCCATTTCGTCTATGCTTGGATTGGCCAGAGTTTCAACTGGGACTAGTCCCAATGAATGAGCTTCTCCAAAACTTGCCACCTTAGGCAAATAATCTGCTTTAGTGATTTGCTCCCATGGGATGTGAGTTATGGTGTAGTGCTCGACGTCGCCTAGCAATTCCTGTACTTTGGATAGGTACGTAGCAAGATTCTCACCACGCGCCTGATATTCCCCTTTTACTTGATAGAAGACCAGTTGTGAGTCGGTGTATATGTGAATAGATTTTGTCTTAAGCTCCTTCACAACTTTCAGTCCAGCTATCAGTGCTTCATATTCTGCTTCGTTGTTTGTGGCGGGGAATTCAAGCGCAAAGCGTAGCTAATGGCTCGCCCCTCGAGGGTTTCAAGCGCTACTCCCGCGCTCGAACAGAAGTTGTTGGATGCACCGTCGGCGAAGAGCTTCCATTGCATTTCTGTTTTTGACTGAGCTTCTTCCTCATCGTCTCGTATAGCGAATTCGACGATGAAGTCGACCAATGCTTTCCCATTGATGGCATTCCTCGGGTGGTATGTGATATCATATTTACTTAACTCTATATTCCATTTGAGTAGTCGTCCGAAAGTTTCTGGTCGGTATAACACTTGCTTCAGGGGCTGGTCATTCAACACTTTAATTAGATGAGTCTTAAATACGGTCGTAACTTCCGGGCCGCGATCAAGAGGCAATACGCTAGCTTTTCTAGTTTTGGGTAATTCTTCTCGGCTCCGGTGAACCGTTTTCTAATGCAGTGCACGGGTCGCTGGATTCTTGCTTCTTCCCGTACAAGAGCGACGCTCAGCGCATGCAGTGAGACTGCTAAGTAAATGAATAAGTCTTCTCCAATATTTCATCCATGTAAACTTCCATCGTCTTTCTGATCTGGCATTTGAACATAGCATTCACTAGCCTTCGGTACGTTGCCCCAGCATTTTTTATACCGAATGGCATTACCTTGTAGTAGTACAATCCCAAGTCGGTGATGAAGCTGGTGCTCTCTTGGTCAGGCTCATGCATCATGATCTGGTTGTAACCCGAGTATGCATCCATAAACGATAGTAATTCATGTCATGCTATTCCATCTACAAGTTGATCGATTCTAGGGAGCGGGAAGCTATCCTTCGGGCAAGCTTTGTTCAAGTCCGAGAAATCAATACAATTTCGCCACTTTCCATTAGGCTTCTTAACTAAGACTATGTTTGATACCTGTTTAGAGTAAGTTGCATCTCGGATGAAGCTGTTAGCCATCAGTTTATCTACCTCCTCTCTTAGTGCCTTGGACTGCCTCGGGCCCAAGCTGCGCCTCTTTTGCTTTACTAGAGTGAATTTGGGGTCGATATTGGGCGTGTGGCAGGCAATTTCAGGTGATACCCCGCACATATCGGAGTGCATCCAAGAAAATACATCCAAATTGGTGTGGAGGAATTTAGTTAGTTCTGACCGCATCCTGTTTTCCAGGTGCGATCCAATCCTCAGGACCCGTGTTGGGTCATCCATACAGACTGGGACAAACACTGTCAATTCTGCCGGTGTCACCCGATCCTCCCCTGAGCTCTTCTTTCTAGAGTCCAAAGCCTTGTCGAATCGGCTATGGTCCCCAAGCTAGGGGTGGCTCTGTAGGTTCTATTCGAAGGGTTCACGGATGTAGAGGGTTTTCCCCACATCATTTCCTTTTTTCTTTCTTCTTGACTCACGCAATTCTGTAATGTAGCATTCTCGGGCGGTGCTTTGGTCTCCTTTCACAATTTCGACTCCGTGCTCTGTAGGGAGCTTCATTGTAAGGCACCATTGGGCCAATGATATTCTGAAGTCGGCTAATGCGAGCCATCCAAAGAAGGCGTTGTATGCTAACATTTCATTTATGATCACAAAAGTCTGAATGAGGGAAACCCTTCGCTCACCCTCTCCAAGCTCCACAGGTAGGTCAATTATTCCCACCGGTTGTTTGGGCTTGCCGGTAAACCCTCGAATCTTCGTTTGGCACGCGAATACGCTTTTCATGCCAATCTTCATCTGATCAAAAGTACGTTTGAAAAGTATATTTACTGAACTTCCACTATCAACCAACACCCATTGAACCACGGCATGTCCTATTCCTACCGTCACCACCATCAGATCAAGAGTTGGAGTTTCGATCCCTTCAGTGTTCCGATTTTGAAACACTATATCGTCATTCAAACCCTTTACAACTTGACTGGAGTCTCGTCTTCTATAGCTAAACACGAGTCCTTTGGAGCATGCTTCAACGAACTTGCATATCACTTCATCTCCCCCTAACTTCTTTGTGCGGGGTGTGTCCCCTAGCTATTGTTCCAATAATAAGCCTTTGGTTAGTTCGTTTCAACCCTTCTTCGCTAGTCCCGGCTTGATTCCTTCACTTTCTTGGATGTTGAGGATCCGCAGATTGGTCGAGGTTCTGTGGCTGGTTTACGTACTGCTGGAGTTTGTTGTTCTGGATCAGCTCCTTAATGAGGTTTTTAAGGTGGCTGCATTCGTTTGTATTGTAGCCGTGTGTTTCGTGGAAGCGGCATAACTTACCTGAGTGCTTTTGCTGCTTGGTTGCCTCCTTTTTGGGTGGCTTTTTGCACTCCTCGGTCCCTTGAATTGTGAGAAAAATGTTTTCTAGTGTGTCGTTCAAGGGGGTGTAACCTTCGGGCCTAAATCCCTTGAGCTTTTTATTGTTGCCATTTACATTCTTCTTCTTGGAGTTTTGACTTTTCCTCTTCGAGTTTCCATTTTTCCCAGTGATTCCTTTAGTGCCCTAAGAAGTGTGCGCATTTTGATTCATTGCTACGTCACTTTGCCCAACGTTTGTCTGTTGCACACTAGTAGACTTCCTTTCCAATTCCTGCGCTTCCTCTAACCTTAGGAACTAACTTGCTTTGCGGTTGAAAGTCTTCCTGGTGGTAGGTTGCTTCATCTTAATCCACTTTTCGGATTCGGTTTTTGGGTGAATGGCATGGACTAATGCCATGAAAACCATGTCTTCGATAGGGTCGCTTACTTCCGTCACTGTAGTGTTAAATCTATTCATGAAAGATTTCAATGATTCGTTACGCCCTTGGAACAATCCGGATATGGACATGAAATCTTTTGGCTGCGCAGTATGGAGCCTGAACTGATCAAGGAACCTTGTCGCCAGTTGGTCAAAAGTAGAGATGGATCTTGGTGGAAGCCTAGTGAACTACATTGACACAACTCCTTCAAGAAAGATAGGAAAGCATCTGCATCGAACAGCTTTGGAGGCATTAGCTCCGTCCATATACCAACTGTATTTGTACAAGTGAGGTTTGGGTTCTTTGTCTTGTCATAGGACGGAATAGTTGCATTGTAAACTTTTTTGGATATTTCTCATTCAAGATTCCATCAGTGAAGGGAGTCCGACTTGGTGCAGATCCCCATTCATCATCTCTTCTATTTTTATTCTCCTTCATTAATCGTTTAACCATATCCGCTATGTATGCCTATGATGTTCGGTAGTCCTGACGACGACAATCAGTCACTACGCCAAGTGTTTGGCCTTGTAAACGGTCTTGGTGAGTAGGCTAAAACCTAGGCTCTCCTGTCTTCGGGAGAGCCACTACTACAGGGTCCTGTTGGCTTGCGGATGGCCTAACTGGAGCAGTTTGAGTATTCCTAGCATTATCGAATACATTGGCATTTTCTTCCACTTTGTCGTCTTCCTCTCCGTCCTCTGAGTCAGAGAGATCCATAGCTATGTCTTTCAACGGGGTCTTTGCCCCTTGATTCAAGTTCAAAATAGGTTACCTCGTGGCTAACGGAGTACTTGCATTTCCATCCACGTTAAGTCCTGTTGTCACCTTTCTTTGTGGTTGTTTTTTTGTTTCTCCTGTGCAGACCAGAACAAAGGAATTCTCTTGTTCTATAGCAACCGCAAGTTCCGGAACAGTCCTTAGAGTAGGATTTGACTGTAAGTTTAAAAGAGCGTTAAGCTTGTCCATCAGAGCCTTTTGGCTACTTTCCATTCTTTGGTAAATCTCATCAACCATCTTATTCAACTCATCCCTGGTGACAACTTCATGTTGACTGAAGGATGCTAGCGCTTGATTTTCTAAGTTAGCACCATTCACTTCAGTTTGTTGGGGGTTAAATCTTCTCCAGCTACTACTGCCTCTATGGATCTTCCAGAGGCAGTTCTTCTTCTTCCAGGGGCCATTGGTTCCAAATAGCGGATTCTTTAAGCAAAGATTACTGATCTAACTTCTGGACCTATGGGATCCAAAGTAGATAGCTAGATTTGGATCCTAAGTTGGAGCTCTCAATGAAAGCGCCAAAATGTTAACCGAAAAAATGGATCAACATCCTGGTTTGAGTTTGAAAGCACCAGTCCTGTTCTGACAGAGCAATATCACATATAACAGATATAGAAAAAGAGCAATAAAAGAAAGAAGACAAAGAATTTTTATTGTGGTTCGGCTGTTAATGAAGCCTACATCCACTTTATAGTTTTATTATAGACTGATTGCTGTTACAAGAAGTGTTTGATTACAAGGCTTTGATTATACTTAAGTAGATTGAATCCCCAAAGTTGGAATCCACTGGATAATCATAGTGAATCCTTTTGGAGATTGTTGTGAGGGAGGTTGAGAGTGAAGAATATTTCCAGTAGGGCTTCAACAACAAGTCCGAAGAAGATCCCGCTTATGTTGCAGGTAGGATGATATTTATAGGGATCAGAGAGCTTTTGGGCTAGGCCACTTCATCAACTGCTCGCAGATAGGTATAGAACAACCTAGGGGGGTCTAGCTCGCGATCCGAGCCAAAACCATGGGTCGCTAGAGACCCATGGTCTATAGGTCACCGGCGACCCATGGACTTGGCCCGTACGCAAGCTAATGACATGGTATTTTCTAGGTGCTCTTTCCATCTCTTCGTAAGGTAGGGTCGCAAGCATCATGGCATTACATGGATCGCTAGTGATCCATCGTGTATGGATCGCTAGCGATCCATACACTTAGAATTTTTCATGCTCCTGTCTCCAAGACTTTGTATCCCTATTTCTCTCAACAAACCAATATGTTAGCATGGGTCGCTGGCGATCCATAGATATGGATCGCTAGCGACCTAAGCTCTTTAATTGTTTTTCTGGTTCCAAGTTTGGGTTGCTTTTATGGCCTTGCATCGATGTCGTACGTGTAGTCTTGTTGCCCGCTGTTCTATTTTGATAGCAATCTACTAGCTGGTTGTGCGTTAATTGCAGATTGGGATGAAAGAATGCTGGTCCCTTGGTTTAGTCAATTTCAGTTGTTGCCTTAGCCTTTCTAGTTAAGTTCTAAGCCATTCTGATGTCACGAGATTGTTCTGCTTTCTAGCAGGTCCTGCTAGGTTAAAACCCGAATAACACAAATAATGGACCCTCCAGTGGTATTCCGGTACCTCCTAAACACAATAAAGTAAACAAATATACCTAGAGAGTCCCAAAATAAGGAAATTCCCAATTGCCTTTGGTTTTAGTCATTCACGTAATAAATAAAAATATTTTTAAAACACTTTGCAAATATTTATTAGGGCAAATTCCAAACTCTTACCGAAATAATAATATTCTCAAATACTTCAAATCATACTATTGTTATTTCTTTCCAAATTCATTTCAAAAACTCTTTTCAATATGATTTCAAAACCACCGGGTTTTATGTTCATATGAAAGATAGTTTTATAAATATATTTTTAACAAAATATTCAACCAATATTTATTCCTAAGAATATTTACCTTTAAAAATATTCTAATTAGGGAAAACACTTTTACAAATATAAATCACTTTTCAAAGCAACTTATTTACATTGAAGTTCAAAATTCAAATATTAAATTATTATAACTAATTACAATAATTAAATAAACCAATATAATCGTTAAACACGTTATAGTCAAATTATGAAATAAATCACAAGGTGTTAGCTTATAATTGTTTTCTACCCAACCCATGCAATTGGAAATTAATTACTCATAAACTGGCAAAGAACAATTCAAACAACCAAAGAAACAATAATAACAAACAGGTTATTATCAAAATTAAGAATCAATAGCTAACAGATCAATTTATTGAACAATAATTAATCTATACATTAATTAATGTCAAAATATTCATTTTACATTACAAGCACACAACACGGATTTATTCTGCTCAATAAGTGTCCAAAATTAATCTATACAATTTAAAATAGCAAAACTGTATTTTATTGCGCTAATTAAACGTCACTAATTAAATATAATAATTTGATTACAATAAACATAATTAAACTTAATCACCAATATTTTTTTAATATTTTATACTTCATCCAATGTATCTATAAATTACACTAATGTGTTCTATACGCTTGTGCGAATCCAATGTCGAAATCTGCAGGTTAAACTTTCTTCGTTCAGGTGAGTTATTTATTTTTAAAGTCTAAACTTTAATTAGCTAAATTTATGAACCAATATTACTTAACAAATCTCATCCAACCACATCAGCCTAAGCCAACCCGCCAACCACTTGCAAAACCCAAGGCCCACTCTTGTATGCAACCCATATTAGGGCTGTCAATAAGTATCCGAAAAATCTGAAATCCATCCATATTCGTATTCGAAACATGAAAAATTATCCAGCATTCGAAAAACGGATACGGATACGAATATGGCTAAATCCTTATCCGATAATTATCCATCCGGTTTTTTCAAGATTATAGTTATTTTTTTATGTATTTTAGTACATAAAATGATTGTCGTTTACTATTTTATCCAAGTAAAAAAAATTAATATGTATATAAAATTAGTTTTAACCACTTAAAATTATTTTTCTTACTGTTTTTATTATTTTTATATATTTAGTACAAAAATGAATTTATAATAAATTAATTATTTTTATTTATTTGTTTAGATTTAGTGGTTGTGAATTGGTTGAAGAATATCCGATAAGTATTCGATATATGTCCGCATATGTGGGTACGGATATCCAATATCCGAAAATGATTCGGATACGGATATGGTACTATCCGTATCCGAAAGTATTCGTTTACAGGCCTACCCGCACTCCCCTCCTTCATTTTTTCTACCTGCTCTGCTTATGCCTGCACCTCTCCTCCTTTCTCTTCTCTCTGCAGATGCACCTCCACTCACACACACACTTGCACTCACGCACACACTTAAACATCTCCACATGCAAGCACGCATGCACGCACACACTTGAGTACATATAAAAATGCACTTACCCATACACACAGCCAGAAAGTTCATCGGGGAATATCTCCTCCACGGCGCCTCCATCTTCAGTGTAAATTAAACAAAAGATGAAGCCCTACTTCCCCTCTACAACATTAATGTTTTCACCTTTGACTAAATCTTTGTATTTGAGGAGTTATAGGATTAATGAATTTAAAGTGGGAAACATGTTCTGTGTATTATCATTTGCAAAGAAAGGAAATGTGAATTTATATGATTCATACGTCCCCCTTGCGTGTTGTGTGTGCTTCAATATATAGGCAAAATTACTTCATACCAAAGTAACAAAAGTCAACACTTCCATCACATCAAAAGTAAATTGACAAAAGAAAGCAAGACATGCAAGACCATGTGCGTGTATTTATTTTGTGTAATATTTGATTTGTTTTATAAAAGTTTTGGGGTACGCTACTACACAATATCATGTTCGCGTATGGCCGCGAATGACAGAAAAAAAATATGATCCCGTACAATGATGTGACACGACCACCAACAAATAATAAAATACACTGGTTAACTTATTCTATGCAGTTTCAAAAATACTGACATTTGCCGCAAATTGCGTCAAAGGAAGATTTAAATATTTTTCAAATAAAAAATTATGAAAATGATCTATAAATCAAATTAAAAATACGTCATTAAAAATTGTGCAGTTAATTGAAACATAGGTTTTACTATACTTAAATTCAAATTCGAATATTCAAATAAACTAAATATTAAAAATCGAAAACTCCAAAATTATGGGTCGTTACAATAATCCATCTAAGATTAATTAAGTTTTACCACACCTCATCTCACAATGTCAAAATGCTTCCATAAAATGAAGATTTATTTTTGAAAATTCACTCTCACGAATTAGTCAAGGATTTTAACAGAAAAGGCTCTGATAGAATGTGTATAAAGATCGAGTAGCACAAAGTTTATGATAGGGTAATCGAGGATTTCACAATCGACATGCTAAAGGCATGGGTACTTGTGACAACCCACACCCCAATGGGTCCGAATTTTCGCTAAATCGAAACCCAAGTCTACCAAAGTATGGATCGTTGGTTTTGGTATCCTTCAAGCATACTATATCTATTGAAAATCTAGATCTGAAAAGAGATTTGGATTTATCTAGATTTAAAATTTACCTTTGGTTTAACGATTTAATTTGACCCTCTTCTTCTTCTTTATTATTTTATGTTATTCTCCACTTGCCTACCTTTTTTTCATTTATTATTTGATTTCCATCTTGTCTTTATAGCATATAAATTAACTTCACAATTTAACTGTTATTATTATCATGACTAAATTTCTTTAGTTCATACTTTGGGATTTCTGCATTTTAATACATTGGAATTACATCTCCCTCAAAAGGAAAGGTTAACACTGTAAATTTTTATATCTTATCCAAAAAATGGATTTGTGTTACGTTTGAAATTTCTATATCCTAAGGAATTCCATCCTTTCACTATGAGTTTATATCAGTAGTGCTCTGATACGCGTTTGTTACTTCTAGGATACCAAAATTAATGATCTGTACTTTGGTGGACTTGAATTTTAAATTTAGAGAAAATTCAGACCCAATGGAGTGCTGGTTGTCATAGTATTCCTCAAAAATTGGTCACATTAATTGCTACTCGTAAATGGTGTGCTAAAGGGTTATATACATAGTTCTAGATGTTTAAGACAGAGGGATCCTCTCTCCCTTTACATGTTTGCTGTTGCAATGGAATGGTTTTCACTTCAAATGGAGCTAGGTTGTCATTATAGGCTTATAAACTTATATACAATCTACAGCCATCTATCACTCACCTCATATACGCTAAGGATTTATTAGTATTCTTTAAAGCTAAAGCACATGTCATATCCATTATAAAAGAAATATTCATGCAAATGGGAGTATATGCAGGACTAAAAGTTAATAAACTGTAGGCAAAGTGCTATTTTAATAAATAGAACAAACAAAGCCTAGTTGAAGAGCTCGGTGTTAAAGAGGGAGTCCTTCCAGTAAGTACCATGGATTACCTCTATCTAATTACAATATCATTGATGCAGAATGTGGATAGCTAATTAACAACATAAGAGAGTAATTGCAAGGGTGGAGATCAAAATTACCCTTTTTGTTTGTAGAGTTGAGCTAGTTCACACGATAATAACTTCAAAAGTGAGATTTTGGTTATAAACTTTTCAAATTCCTGATTGTTCCATAGTAAAATTTAATTCCGTCTGCGCTAATTTTATATGAAGAGATGGTCTGCATAAGATTAGCTATAATAAATTGTGTGAAACAAAGAGAGAATGCGGGTTAGGCTCAAATTTTTTATTTGAACTGAAGAATGTTTACAGTTAAAAATTACTTGGAAATTTTTTGGATTCAACTAATCTATGGGCTGAATGGATGAGGGCCAGATAATTGAAAGATAATTTTTAAACAATGAAATAGATAGTAATGCTTCTATAACTTGGAAGAATACGTTGAAACAAGGGGAATAGTTGTGTAAGTTAATTGATTGACAAATTACTCATATTAGAGAAATAGATTTATGGAGAGATCCATGGCTCAATAGTAAAATTCTATAGACAGATTTAGGTGGGACATTCATTCAGCAAATGGTTAACCTAACTTGAAAGTTGAGACAATTATAAATGGAAATGAGTGAAAATATGACTCCAGCTTGTGGTTAGAAATCTCAGATAGGAAATAGAAACAATTACCATTTTTAGGAAAAGAAACAGATATTTGGGCATGGAAAATTAATCCTACATGCCAATTCAATTTGCATGATGCCTGGGAAGATAGTAGAACTCACTACCGCACTACCCAATGGCACAAAGTGGTATGTAGTTAGATGCAACAACCCAAAAATGACTCATACAACATATAAAGCTCTTATCTTTAAATATCGAACTAAGGATAGACTAAATGGGAATTATCTAAGATACAACTTTCAATTTTTGAAGAAAAGAAGTCGATACACATAATCATTTGTTCTTCAAATGCAAATACAGTAAAAGCGTATTAAAATTACAGAAATTAAAATACATGCTCATAGATGAAGTCAGAAATTTACAGGAGGATGCATCTCACCTGAACCCAGTGGAGCAATAGATCGAAGTTGATGGAGGAGATCGTCAAAACTAGCTTGACATCTATCGTGAGGCATTTTTGGAGGAAACGACACGCCGAAGCTTTTAAAAACAAAGAAATAAGTGAGTTAGATCTGTCTAATCTAATTTCCTGAGATATTACGGTAATCTTAACTCGACTTCCAAAATGTAAAATTACCAACTTAGTGGAAAGAGAACGGCGACTACTATAGAGCTTGAATAGGAAAGAAGCGAATGAAGAAAATCGATCAAATGGCCTATGGCTGCCACGAGTTCTTAAGTTGACCTATAAAAGGAAAATGACAGTGTAAAGTGTAGAATGTTAAATGAACTGTAAAAGCTGCCTTTTTAATTTTGTCCTCATTTGTTTGAGCCTAGACCACAAAGCCTGTTAATTAATAAACTAGTTAACTCATTTTAAAAAAAGTGCGTGTACACACATGTATGTTTCAAGTTTGATAAATATCTATATCATAAATGAAAATTTGGTTTAACGTATCAAAAGTCATTTTAAACCTGAGCATAATATTATATTCAAACTAGATTTGCTTACATGAATCAAATCATATATATTTGTGTGTGTTTATTAAAATTGATATACACACACATACATATACACATACATTCATCAAAGATGATAAATATTAGTATCATGTAAACAAATTTTGAGTTATATGTATCAAAAGTTATTGTTTAACTATGTAACTTAGTACAATTTAATATTCAAGTTAGAAAGCTAGATATGTGTATCAAAACACACACTTATACACATACATGATAATATCAGTATCATAAGTGAAAATTTGTTTCATAGTTCTACCTGACATTTTTAACTCTGAATGTAGCTATATATTTAAATCAAATTTTAATTTTTGCATGTCATAAATCTGATGTGTGTGTGCAAAAATGTATAAAGGTTGATGAATACCAGTATCATAAATGAAATTTTGGCTTAACGTATAATAAATGCGTATATATATAAAGTGGAAATTAGTGTCAAGGGCCTAATTATACGGCTCAATTTTTTTCTAGGACACGGGTTTGAAATTATTATTTTCCAAGAAAAATATCTAGGCGGCGTGCGTCTTCATCTTCTCAAACCAATCGTATCTTCTAAAACCTAGTGCTAAGGGAAATTAGGCAAAATTAGGCCGTCTTTTCTTGTGCAATCAAAGCGCTCGTTGCTTTTTTTGAAAAATATTAGGCGTTAGTTTCTTCTGAATCAAATTCGACTTTAATTGTGGGAAATCGTGAGGCGATTTTCTTCATTTGGATAGGCTAATCGATTTTCTCTATTGGATTGCTTGTTCTTTGGTGAGTCTCGATTTTATTTGGTGGTTTTCATTGTCAATTCGATGTTTTCTGATGCTCATGATGTTATTCTATTTTCCTTATCAGGGGAGGCGGTTTTGATCTATTGGAGGAAGGTTTTGTTTGATGTAGTTGGAATAATGGCCTCTGAATGGTATTCTTTTATTCTGATAACACAAGAATTGTGTATTTAGCCTGGTTGCATCATTCACTTTAGATTATGATTTTAGTATTTAGAGTATCACTTTAGATTTGGTTTGAGCAATCAAAGTATTTATTTTTGTCAGTCAATTCTGTTTGTACTCACTTTGGGTATGAAATTGGATCTGAAATAATATTAGTTGAAGTTGTTTATTCTTTAGTTCTTGTTGATTTGTGATCTTTAAAAGATAAATTGTTTTATCATTTTTCTAAAAGTGGGATAGAAAATGATTTGTTATGTAGTATTTTTTGCTATTAGTTTCTAATTCAGATCAATTTCACATACTTATTTTTTTGTTTACATTTTTTTTGCAGGTGTGATTCATCTGTTATGGTTGTGTTTGATTTCAATAACAATTGTTTTAGTGCTCGTTTTGGTTTGGATGCTTCTATTTCTTCTGTTAGGAATAGGATTTGCGAGGAGTGGATTAATTTTAGTCCATTATGCTTTGATATTTTTTATATTCGAGAATCAAAGACTACCTTTGTTGAAATGGATAGTGATCTTCAAGCTGTATTGTGTTTGTCTTGGTTTAAAAAGGAAGAATTTTTGGTATTTTTTCTATGGTTGAAGATTGATTCAATGGATAATTTTGTTGTTGAAAGTAGCAAGTCTGGTTCAGTAGTTGGTGGTGAGTCAAGTAATAATATGTTAGGTTATAATGATGATTTAGATTCTGGTTTTACTCAACAAAAGGATTTACATGAGTTGTTGAAGAAGAATTCAAATATGGAATTTTTTACTGGGGTTGGTCAACAGTTTGATTCTGCTATTGGATTCCGTAGAACGGTTAGTGCTTATTGTTTGAAGAATGGGTTTAAAGTACAATATATTAAGAATTGTAAAGAACGATTGACAGTTCGATGTGCTATAGATAGTTGTCCTTTTAGGATTCATGCTTCTTGCAAACTGAAGCAATTGGACCAACTGTTTGTTAAAAACATTCAGCTGATTCATACTTGTGGTGGTGGATTTCGTTCACTTGGAAGTCCAACTATTAATAGCGATCTTGTGAAAAGTCTAATCTTCAATCAAATTCGTGATGAGCCAAAAAGAAAAACCAAGGATATCATTAAAAGTTTTAGAAGAGATTATGATGTGGAGCTGAGCTATTATTTTGCTTATAAGGGTAAGAAATTGGCTATGAATGATATTTACGGTGAGGAAAAGAAATCTTACAATGAATTAGTTTGGTATTTGAAGGCATTGGGAAGAAATAACCCGAATAGTTATTCAAGTATGGATGTGGATTCTGACACTAATCAATTTGAGACAGTTTTTGTATGTTATGAGGCATGTATATTTGGATTCAGCTATTGTCGTCCTATGGTGTTTTTAGATGCTACCTTTTTGAAAGGGCGTATTTTGATGGTTGCCACTGCAAAAAATGGGAATCAAGGTACTGATTTTGATCTTTTTTTTTGTTGTTGTATTTACTTTGTACTGTGTGCATTAGTTCCTTGTTATAAATTTATGTAACATAGTACTGTTTCTTTAAGTGATTGTTCTAGTGAATTTTGTTATGTACATACTGCATTTTGGTTAAGTGATTAGTCTACTGTTATATAGTACTGATTCAAATATAGTGCATTTGGTTGTTTCAAATGTAGTAATATCCAGTTCAATTCATTATAGTTTCTTTTGCGTTAGGGATTAGCATGTGAAATTATTGCAGAAATGAATTTATGTAAATTTGATCCAGAACAAACACTGTAAAAGAGTTAATGTTATTTAATTTGATGTACAAAATGTTACTGTATACAGGGGTTAAAAAAGATAAATGCATTTATCTTTTAAGATAAAGAATTAAATAACATATTAAGCCGTACTTATATATCATAGTTACTACTACATGTTAAACATATTTATCATTTTTCTCATTATTTGAAGTTCTTATATAACGTATACAAATGATTTAAACATCATATAGAAAAGATAAAAGCATATATCTTTTAGAAGTTCGAATATAAGTCTTTGTATTGTATGCATGAATTATGTATCATATCTTTGCAATTTCTACCCTTCCTGCATAGACTACACATTCAAGTAGCAAAATTTAAAAAACAAAAGAAAAAAAGGATGAATTGCCTCTACCAAATTTATTTTTCCTTTTTTATTTGGGCCAAGGGCATAGTGTTCATGTGATTGTCTATTATTAGATAATACTATTTCAAACATAGTGCATTTTGTTGTTTCAAATGTACATTAATAAACAGTGAATTATTATTTTTTGTTTTTTTTCCAGGTTTTTTCCCATTAGCAATGGCTCTTGTTCCCAAAGAAAATGAAGAGTGTTGGAGTTGGTTTTTGAAACACCTAAAGAATGCTCTTAGTTGTGATAGAATATTAACTTTTTTAAGTGATAGACACTGGGGTTTATTGTTAAGTATTCCAAATTTTTTTCCAAATAGTCATCATTCTTATTGTTTGTATCATATGCAAAATAATATTGCTAGCATTGTGAAAAGTGGAAGGGGTGTTTGGGTAGCTCATTTACTTGAGCGTCGTGCTATAGCTTCTAATCATCATTGAGAGGAATGCGGATTATAGATCTTAAGGTTAGGAATAACACTAGAGGGGGGGGGGTGAATAGTGTTTATAAGAAATTGCTAAAATTGGGTTGATGTTAATTTGAACACAAATGTATGCAATATTCAGACACAGATATAATCACAGAAACAAACACAGGTGCAGAAATAAAGTAAATGCAGTAAAGGAAAGAACACACCGGATTTTATACTGGTTCGGGGTTACCCTACATCCAGTCCCGCACAACTAAGTACGAATTTCCTTTCAAAAGCAATTCAACAATTACAACCCTCGGTTTCAAGGCTACGAGGTACACCCTCCAGAATCACAATCCTCTGGGTAGAGATACTTGATTTACGGGCGACAAGTTCACCCAATTGATTTCCAAGGCTACAATCACACCTTTTCTCGCTAGATAGATTACAAAGAAGCCTATAACTCTGAATAGCACTTAGATCTTGTTGAGGTAGTGATAGAGAATCAAACCAGAGATGATCTAGTTAGATTCAATGTTGATTTCGGCAGAGTAATGATAGGATTTTGAATAAGAAAATGTGGAACAAGAAGAGGAGTGAAAAACCAAAAAAATTGATTGAAAATTCATTGAAACTAACCCTTATTTATAGAAGAACAACAGTCATGTCCATTCATGAAGAGTTATGACGAATAGACACTTCTTTTGAAATTTAAATTTTGAACTCAACTGTCACCATGTCGACATGGTCACTATAGGCATGTCGACATCCCAAAGCAATTTTTGATGTTTTGATTTTCTTTGAAAATAACCTTTATCTTATATTAAAACTATTTTAAACTTTATAAATATACTTGATTATACATAAAATACATAGATAAATATAGAGAATAATATATATAAAATTTTACTATAATTTTATATTTAAATCTAAATATAAATATATTATATTTAAAAGATAGTTTAAAATAAACGAAGTTTAAAAACAAGAATATTTAAGGCTAAAACATCTTTTTGAAAATCATTTGAAAAGATAATTTTTAAGGCTAAAACATTTTGAAAAGCAATTTTGAAAATTATTCCGAAGTAGTTTTGAAAATCATTTTGAAGTAGTTTTGCAAGCTTCTTCCTGTAGAATATCTCATCATGTCAGGACTTGAGAACTTGTACAAAACCAAGATGTTCGTGGGTTTGTAAGCCACTTGTCGTAGGTTTGTAAGCTACTTGTCGTGGGTTTGTAAGCCACTAAAAAGGTAGAAATTGGTTCCATCCCAAAAGAAAATGGAGTGAAGATTTCGGTGCTATTATGAAGTTTTAACAAAATTCTAGACTCGATACTTACCTTGAAATCTTGAACTCTTGATAATCTTGATACTCATGAGTCTTCAATCTTGATATCTTGAATCTCTATACTGTACAGTCTTCATTCTTGGTACCTGCATGGTTAAATCCTGCATATACATATATATCTAAACTATATTGTTAGTATTTATATTTTATAATCTTATTCTAAGGTTGTTTTCATCAAAACCATCAACTCATGGACTAACAATCTCCCCCTTTTTGATGATGATGTAACAACCCGCATATTTTACGATTGAATATTTAAATATTTTATTTAAATATAGAATCGTTAATCGGATTGAAGTCCGAAAAGCTACTTTTTGCAAACAGTCGTATTAGGACTCAAGACCACTTCCATTGAGTTCAAAATGGCGTTTGCGACTTTTTTAAGTATAAGCTTCGATATATTTGGAGTTAGTAAATTTTGACACCTTTTCACTTAGGACTTTGGTTTAGTTTCAGCCCATTAGACCCAAGCTCTACTCCCTCTCCTCTTCATTAATTCACTTTCATTTCCTAACACTTAAGCTTCATCAAAAATGGAGAGTGGAATGGGAAATTAAAACTCCAAGCCCTAATCATCTTTGCAAATCCAAGTTCTAGCTCCAAATTCAAAGAAGAAGCTTTGGTAAGCCTTCTCTTCTTCTTCTCCAACTCATTCTCTTATCAATTTCAGAAATCCTAAACCTAAATTAGGAAATGTTTCTCTTTTAAGCTTAGATTCAAGCTTGTAGGGTTGGAATTGAAGAGTGATTGTTCTTGCCATTGCTCTATAGCTTCTTCTTCATTTGTTTTGGGTTTAAAGGTGAGATTTTTATCTCACATCTTAGTCTATAATTATCTTTGATTGTTAGGTATGAATTCCTAACACTTATTCATGTGCATTTGATTTTGGTTTGGGTTGATTTGGTGTATATTCCAATTTTTGGTGTTTTGAAATAAAAATCTATGAAAATCCTATTATGGATATTTGGGCATTGATATTCGAGGCGTATCGAAGGGCCAATTAGGACTGGGTTGTCGCTTGGCGTAAATCCTTAGTCGTCGTTGCTCGTCCGATCGCTTCCGATAATCGTTTGGCCATTTTTGGCCTAGGTTCAGGGAATGCCCTGAACTTCAGTTTCAGACGTCTGAAACGTATGGTTCAGACGTCTGAATATTATTCTGGGAATTTTTATTCTCCAGTATTTAGACGTCTGAATCTAAACTTCCAGGCGTCTGAATTGGCTCGAATCTGAATTGGTTCGAATGCAACCAGAAAGAAAATAGGCTTAAAAAGCCATTTTCAGACGTCTGAAATCTATGGTTCAGACGTCTGAATAACAGTTCTGGAAAACATTTAATTTTCCAGATTCAGACGTCTGAATCCTTGATTTCAGACGTCTGAATCCTTGATTTCAGACGTCTGAATCTGCTGTTTAGGCTCTATTTGCCTATTTTGCTTGAGAATTCCAATTTTATCGATTCGTGATTATCCGATTTGTTGATTATCATTTATTATCGACTTTGGTGACTTTTATATTGGGATTTTCGGGAATATTCATTTTTGATGGATTCGGTATCGATTTCTTTGAATTTAATTCACGTCTTCGAATGTGGATTTTTGTGATTGATTGTTTCTACAATCATTTTGTGATTTGTCACTTCTAAATACCAAGGTTTTTATACTAGTAGTAAATATTCAAACTCTTTTTTCTAAAATGATTTCAACTCTATTTTTAATACAAAGTTCGTTTATAAAACCGTTTTCTAATCTATTAGTATATACAAACCTTTACCTCATTCGTATGAGAAAATCTAATTAAACGGCTTAGCAAAACAAGTGGTATGAAACGCTTGCGTTTACTTCGTCGGTTAATTCATGGACTTGTTCGATTGAAACTCTTGTGACAATCTTCTAGTGGAGATCTACAATTTGTTCGCAAATATTTAAGTTAAGCTAGTGGTTATGGGACATGAAGCTAAACTCATATATTTACTAGCTTATTGTAATTGACACTTCTTGATGATCGATGATGATCATTTTATGGTTTAGACTAGCAATGTGCGATGTCTCTTTGTCCACATGGAGGACTGTACTTCATTTTATTGAGCTTCGTCTCACTTCTCGCATGTGTTGTACCTATTTAGGTGCGTCGATGTTTATTTACTTCGTGGAGCAATCAGCTCAATAAGTTGGTGCATGGGGCGTATCTTTCTAGGTGCGTCGATGTTCGTTTATGCATAGGGCGTATCTTTCTAGGTGCATCGATGTTAGACATTACATGGGGTGTATCTTTCTAGGTACGTCGATGTTCGTCTATGCGTGGGGCGTATCTTTTTAGGTGCGTCGATGCTAGACTTTGCATGGGGTGTATCTTTCTAGGTGCATCAATGCTAGACTAATCATAGGGCGTATCTTTCTAGGTGCGTCGATGTTTAGTTATACATGGGGCGTATCTTTCTAGGTGCGTCGATGTTCGACTGTGCATGGGGTGTATCTTTCTAGGTGCGTCGATGTTCGGTCTATGGAATCGCGTTCCGCTTGGGATTGGCCATCCTCTTATTTTTGTGATTTCTGGATTTCTAATTATTAACTTCTAGAATTTATGTTTCACCACCTTTTTCAGTTGGCATTGATATGTATGTCATTTATTGTGGCTTGGTGAATTAAATTAAGAATATGACATTCTTTTTAATCTTTGAGAAGATTCTTGTGATATTGATTAATCTCTGGATTGATTTTCGATTAGATACTTATCATAGTATGGCTATATGGTTATCATACGTTTTTGTCATATCTCTTATTCTATATCACTTTATCTGATAATTATAGCTAGACTGATCCGTTTATTATTTTCTTATTAAATAATACTCAGGTCAGACTGAGATTTTATAGGTGCTTCCTCTTGCCTTCCTATCTGGAACAATCATCTGACTTTTGGCTAACTACTTTAGCATTGTAGTTTTTGGTTGTATACATTCGATATATTGACTCATTAATGTATACATATTCTGTTGTTTACTACTTGTATCTTTTCTTTTGTGATACTGTGGATCTTGTTTGACCACTACTCTGATGAACACTTTTATGTGTTATATTCATATCTTATTCCGCCTTTGTGATATGAATGTCTGTGACTGATTTGTGTTATGTTTATTTCTATATTTGTTTTCGAAGACTACTTAGCCACTGTGTGGTAGCTTTGTGTATGTATTAGATATGTCGGATTTCCTCCAGAGATGAAATGTAAGTTATATTTTCTGACATATCGGTGCTCGCACAAAGCAATTACTCGGATGGTCGCTCCTCAACAGCCTTATTCTCCACGCTAGTCGACGTCATTACCACGTAGTGTCCTTGGCTAGCGTGGGTATAGAGGTGGGGCGTCACAGCTTGGTATCAGAGCCAAACTTCGGAATAATGTAGAATAATCTAACAAGGATCATTGTCCTAAGTCTTTCTTAGGAGTCGTGTCTTAGGATTTAATTCGAGTCTTCGTACCGTCCTATCCTATTTTCTTTTATGATTCCTTGTTTTATCAATCATGAATGTTTGATATTCATTCTGAGAATAACCTTTTCTTCTTCTTTCTTTCTTAAAGAAGAGAAATGGTTAGATCTGGCCGTACCAACGTCGGTCAATCCAGTGCTACTCCTCAGGAGGGAGTATTTATGTCTGCCCAGCAGCTTCTAGATCTTGTTAAGAATGCTCAAACTATCGGACCCATTCCAGAGCCTACTCATCCTAGATCCGGTTTTGCACGCTTGGTAGAGATTATACCGATTTGGGTGGAAGGCCATTCCGGGGATCCGAGAGTGTCATTGAAATCCAAGCTTGGCTTAGATCATGCGACCGCATCTTTTCTCGCATGAATCTTGTTGATCTCTACCGAGTCCAAGTGGCTTCTAGCATGCTCCAAGAAAGAGCATTGGATTGGTATGAGCTTCTTATTTCTGAAATCGTTGAAGTGGATCTCACTTGGGAGCAATTCCGGGAAGGATTCGAATTGAAATTTGTGCCGGAGGCTGAGAAAGTAACTTTAGCACGACAATTTATTGACCTTGTTCAAGATGAATCTTCTGTGACAGATTATGTCGCATCTTTTGAATCTCTTTCTAAATATGGGGTCGAGTATATTAATACCCCGTTGAAGAAAAATCAAAGGTTTATCTATGGGTTGAATAAGAACCTTAAAAAGCCTTTGCTTCTGTAGCTGGAAGTTTCTTTTGATCAGCTTGTTGATATCGCTCTTCAATTTGAAGAGGCCGATAATGAAAGTAATGTTGAAGTTGTGGGTGACAAACAGAACTTCAACAATAACATGAAGAGGCCTGTAAGGTTCAAAGGCCCCAATCCCGACAAGAAAGGGAAGCAAGAAACTTCTGTAGCAAAGAATCCTACCACTAGTCGTGGACGATGCTACAAATGTGATTCTATGGACCACTATGCAAATGAGTGTCCGCAACCCCTCTATTGTCGCTATTGGTAAAGTCTGAGTCATCATATATCTGTGTGTCCCATACTTCAAGCAAGAAGAAGGGAAAGTTAAAGTTTGTGCAAGCCTCTACTAGCACTTCTCTTGGTCAAGATATTTTCTATCCTTGACAATATTTATTTTGTGATTATCTTATTCGAGCTCTTTATAGGTTTCATCTCATTATTTTTATATCAAAAAACTTGTGATTCTTTTTCTTTAAACATTTCTGGGCTTGATGACTTCTTTGAGGATTGCGAATCCGGATTGGTGGATCCGCAACACTCAATTTGCTTTTTATTGATGTCAAAATTATTTTATGTGATTTTTCTTTCCGAGCTGATTTTTACTTATGCTTCGGAATTGACTTTTGTAAGGATTGGCTTAATTATTATGAAGTCATATCCTTTGTCCCGTGTGGACTATTCATCTTCGACATTTTCAATCTGTTAAGCAGATTTCTGTTTTTCCTTTGTGATTTTGATTCCAATTTGATGGCATCATTTTATTCTTTAAGCTCACATGATGAGGAAAGTGTTATTTCTCTCATTCATGTAGTTTGAGAATTTTCCGGTATTTTTGAGTTTGTCTTAGGATTATCCCCTAAGCAACCCTTTGAGCGGTGTTAAGGTCTTTTAGCTCGACCTTGCCACCGGTTTTCATTTGCTACGAGTTGCGGGAGTTAGCATTCCATTTACTGCATTCCGCACTCGTTATGAAACTTATGAATGACTTATTATGTCATTCAGTTTGTCCAGCTTATTTCATCCATTTTATGAATCGAGTATTCTACGATCTCGATGACTCCAATCTTGTATATATTGATTTTGGATGAAAACAGCAATTTAAAATTTTGCAAATCTTTTTCATAAGGTTTATTTATAAGTACAATTTGATTTTGCTCTTAAACGAGCAAAGAATATTCTTAAAGGTTTTTAAGAAAACATGTTTATCATATAGAAGATGATTTTGTGATTGTATTGCCCATTGAGTGCTTTAAGAATTCTGGTCGATGCGCTTGATCAACGTTATCGATAGGAATCTCCTAAACGTTTTGATGAGACAGTCAAACACAATATATTGACTTGTAAAAATGTAAATTTTTCTAGAAAGATTATTACATAAAGATAAATGTAATTTTGAAAGTTTTAGCTTTTTGGAAAAGAAGATTATTTAAAAGAACTCTTTTCAGTTACTTTTATTCTTGTGATTCCCGAGGGGAACCAAGACTTTATTGTCTATACCGATGCTAGTCGTATTGGTTTGTGTGTCATTCTCTTGCGAAAGAGAACGTGCTATCACTTTTACCTCTAAATCATTAAAGCCTATCGAGACTAGATATGTGACGACCCGGAATTTTGACAGTAATATTTTAATAAATATTTAATCCAATTAAATAAAATGTAAACTTATCATTTTAAAAGCGAATAAGACTTTTGGGATATTTGCCATTTATTTATATACATATGTATTTTTTTTAGAAAGGAAATTTTGATTTGGAAATTTAAAATAGAATCTTTCAAAAATATTTGAAATAAAATTTACCTTATTTAATGAAATTAAAGGGCTCTACATTATTGACATTTGATATAATATATGCAAATGAAGGTAATGTAAATAATAATGTTTAAAATGGAATAAATCTTATCAATACAAAATATAAGTATAAATATAATTATAAAACATGTGAATATAGATTAAATATTTGAAGTTAAACTATAAATAGAAATAAAACTAAGAAGTTATGTTAACAACAACTTATATGGTTAAATAGAAACATAAGATAAATTTACACTATATCAATTCTAGGTTTAACTGAGACAAATCAATACATAAGCCAAAACAATAATTATAACAACTTTAAGGATAAGTTAGAAAAGATGTTGCTGTATAATATGTGCCATGCAAAAGAGGACAAATTTATTCACATAATATACAAAATACCTTTGTACAAAAATATAAATATTAGCAAGATAAATAGATGTAAACTTATAGGAAGACATGCATTTAATGCTTTCCTCTCAGCACAACAATTTGATCAGCCGAAATATACAAATATCACTTCAAATTTACTGTAATTAAACACAAATGTGATCAAAACAGGGTAAAACTTGTACCAGCTGTTGCCTTCACTATTCAAAGTTGTTCCTATATATTTAAATCATATTATTTAGTTCGTTTCATAACTTAGCAAACCTAAGAAATGAAATGAACAATGACAATAACCTGATTGTAAATATGCTCTCTCAAATCAAAGTCAGGTTGTACATATAAAAAAAAAGTGGGCAAGCTTATAAACCAAGCAAGCTTAATAAATGCTAGTACCCATTGTATCATATCAGCCTCCAATTTGAAAATAAAATCTCTGATGCTTGTACTAAATAAATAATAACATCACCAGTAAACTTTTATCTATATCAATCTATTTAGCATCAGTTCGTTCCTTCAAAAAAAAATGTAGTATCTGAATTAATATCATTCAACTCAAACAAATTTCAATAAAAAAAAATCAACTTAACGTCTTAGCTATGAATGATTACAAACCAGAGAAATCAAGAAAGTTTCCAGCTTGAAATTTCTCAGGCCTGTCTTAACATAAAAGAAAGTTCTGTTCTTTTCTTTCTGGAATCAGGTGAGTGAACACAAATTTTTAAAAGACTTAAGTCTAATTAAAATCTGAGTGTATGATTCATGGATAATATTATGGCTGCATATGTATTATATATATATAGCTCTGAGTTATATATATGAGTGTTCTATGTAAATTTATGTCACCTGGACTTCTCTGTTTGTAGTTACAAAGTTAAATATTTTAAATCAAAATTCAAAATATTATCGTTTAACCTTTGTTAGGCATAAAGTATCAAACAAAGCAAGTTGTTTAAACTTAAATTATGGCCTAGAAGTTGTTTTAAGTTTGACAGTGAAGTATTGACCCTGTAAATTCAGTTTACAGTGAAAAGATGATCATAGGATAAACTCAAAGATCATAGAACATCGATTCAATTACCTAACTTGTATTCCCTCTTTAAAATAGGATTTTTAAATCTTAAATGGATTTTTTTAGTTAGGTACGTTTCGAGTAATTTATAGATGAACCAGAAATGCTTTTTAACCAAATTCCAGTGATCAAGGAAATATTGGATGTTGACATTTTGCACGAAGTAAGTTTGGTAATCGATGGTATTAGGAAAATTGTACAATAAATTTTCTATTGTAAAAGATGATGGAACGAGGCGAGATTAGGGTTTAGCACTCAGTTTGGAGGTGGTTGGATACGAGGTGATTTCGTCACCGCGGATTGATCGAGCTGCACAAAATTGTAGAGGAGGGTAGAGTGGGGTATCAGCGAGGTGTGGCTAGAGTTATGCCGCGTCTGATGGCCGGCGAGTGTGGGACGAGGCGTTTTGCTTTGAGAGTCGAGTTACAGTTTCGATCGATAGGCCAGATTTTGATTTTGAGTTTGGGGAATCGAGTCGAGTTTCATTTTCGAGTGTGGTGATGTTTGGTGACTCGTTGGAGGTGACGTGGTTTGCCGGAGCGCCGGCGAAGTGTCGTGCACGTGCATGACCTTGTGATGGTGTCAGGAAATTGATGATGGGCAGTTCAAGTTGTTACTCGAGAAGGATGAGGAGTGGCTTCGGGTGAGAAACTGAGTGCGTGAGTGGTTCCAGTTATGAAAATTTGAACTTAATCATAACTGAAGAGAGAGGGAAAAAAAGTAGGAGGAGGAGAATGAGAGAAAGAACTCGGGTGTTTACTCGAGTGAAGATAGGATGCTCTCGTGTTTGAGAGTGTGTTAACTTTAACAGTTTAAAAATTAAAACAGTTTTTTTTTTAAAAAGAAGAAGTTTAAAACTCGGGAAAAAGTTGGGGAAACTCGGAATCTGTTGGAGTAAAACCTGGGTTTGTCTCCGGTATAAATAAATTGTTAACAAGTTTTAAGATTAACAAAGTTAAGTTTAAAATTAATTGTCTTTAAACTATTTTAAATGATAATTGATTATTAAATGTTTGATAATTTAAGTTGAAAGTATTTTAAGTTATTAAGTTAATCCTTATGATGTTTAAAAGCTTAATTAAGCAAATAATTAAGTAGTTTTAAATTAAAGGTTAAGTGTTTTAAATTTTTAATTAAACTTAAAGCATTTAAGTTAATAGGATTCCAAGGTTAATAATTGAAGATTAATAAATTAATTAATTGAAGATTAATTATTTTTTATTAATTAATAATTAAAGAGTAATTAATCTATGAGATAATAAAAGATGTAATTAAAGAATAATTAATCAAGGGCGATTAATTAAGATGGATGATTAAAGAATGATTGATTAATTGGATTCTAATTAATTAATGTTAAGTGAGCAGGATTAAGGTAACCCAAGTAATTAAAGATGCTGATTAATTTAATTGGAGATTAATTAAATTAATTAGGAATTATATATAATAAATCTTGCTTATGGATGATTTAATGATATTGGATGACGTGGATGGTGAATATCTCTGATATTGAGTTATGATGTACGGTGATATAATATGATGGATTGAACAGTAATAATGTGGAGTATCAATTGATAATTGATTTTTCCGTGTGACTATGATATCTTGTTGATTTGTATCCACTTTAACTGGAATTAGAAATGACATTTAAATCGAAGAGACCGGGGTCGGGTAATTAGTAAATACCCGAAACCACTTCGACTAGTAATCAAATTCCTTATAAATTTGATATGTAAAATTAAACAAGCTGGAATGGAATATGGTAACATGGACATTTAACCTAAGAACTGATGTGAGTGATAAATGATTAACTATAATAAAGTAAGAACTCGTAAAAGGTACGAGTTACCCTGGTTTTCACATATGATTTATACCTTGATATTTCAAATTATTTGGGTTTACTCATGCTGGTTTCCAGCCTGACTCGGGTGTTACTTTGATGTAATGCTCGGGTCAGACCGAGTATTACAGATTTTCAGGTAAGGACGTTCTGAAGCTCAGGAAACGAGCTGGATGGCAGGAACGTATGGAGTGTTTCCGTTGTGAGATATTTCTGTTTCTGAGACATGATGATTTGTATATGTCCAGTATTTGTGTATGTGTGTAACTCTGATGTATTAAAATGTAAATTGACAAGTACAGATTTCTTTGTATAACTGTTATTATTTGATATTATATTTTGCTCCGCTGCGAATGTGAGATTCTGTGTTTTTTTTTCTGTTTCTTCTTCTATCTCTCTCTTCTTTTCCTAACTATCTGGAATTTTCGGGATCGAAAATTTCGGGTCGTTACAGTTGGTATCAGAGCTGAAAGGTTAAGCGAGAACCTTGGCTTTGGTGGGATTACTCATTAGGATAGGGTCAATAGTACCCTGGAATGAGTTGAGTGAATACATATATGAGAGCGTACTTGTTATTTTCATATATAAAGATTTTAAATGATTTTATATAAGAATATATTTTGATATATATAAAGCAATATTCCTTAACCAATAAATGTTAAGGTAATTGGTTGTTAAATTATTGGAATTAAATTAAGAAGTAATAGAAATATAACCAAACTGAAATTGAATAAAGATAAGTTTGAAATAGATTCGAATTAAAATGAAAATCTTGAATTTGGGAAAGAGTTTCAGAATAAGATAATAATGAACTGGTTTCCAGATATGATAATCTTGGTTATTATCATAAATGATTGTTGTGTAAGCAAAATGAAATGTTTTAGGAAAGTAAAACATTTAGGCAAGTATGACTTATAAATTGGAACTGAAGATGATATAAATTGTGGAGTTTTAAATCTAAGCTAGAAAATTTGGAATTTGTTTCAAATTGATAAAGAAATAATAAATAATGTTATTTAGTATATTTAAATGGAAGGGTCCTGTTTCCACAAAAGTTGTTGAAAATTTGTTTTGAACCAAAGGTGGTTTAAATTCAAAGATAACTTGGTGTGTAAAAGAAAATGTATATATGAGGAATATACATAATATCAATGATGGGTTGAAATAAACTCTAAATAATGATTTTTAAATTTGGAATGTAATGTGAAAATCCCAAGGTGATAAGTTTTTGAACTTATAAGATTATTAATGTGAAGTTTAAAATTTGAAGCGGGAATTCAAATTTGAGTAAGTTTGACGAGATTAAATTGAATTTAACTTAAAGGAAGTTAAATAAGTTTGGAATAAACAACCTGAATTGGAAATTTCAAGATGAAATTGAGATTTAACTTAGGAAGTTAAATGGGTTGATTTGGTAGGGAATTATATGTGATCTCAAATAGGATTGAGATCTGGAATGGGTAGTGGATGATGAATGTTTTCAATAAATTAGATATTTATTTATCTTAATATCATCCTGTTATTATTAGTAATTATGAGACGGTGAATTTGATTGTTTAAATGAATTAAGAAGTAGATTGAGGTAATATCTATTTCATTATTGGAATTAAATGGAATTAAACTTTGATTTGAAATTACTTAAGTAATTTTGATTTTAAAGATAAAAATTAAACTGGAGAAAATGGGATCACTTTGAACATTAAGATTTGAATGTTTAAATGAACATGTAAACTGAAATGGTTAAGGATTGGTTCCAAGATTGAATTCGGGTAATAAATTGAATTTCGAAGATTAAATTGTTTAAAAAGGGGTTTAAATTATTATTTGAACCTAGAAATAAGTTTATATAGAAGTAAACATAAATTAAAATGGAATTTTGAAATTTGAACTCAGAATTAAATGGTTAGGCTATTAAATTAAAAGTAAAGGTAAATTTGATTTATGGGATTAAATCAACATTTGAAATAATAACTCGAATTTGTAAAATTCAAGATGGTTTAAAGTGAAATGAAATTGAAAGTTAATTGGAAATGGAGATTGGGAAGTTGTACAGTTTGGCTCTGGACTATTTTTGAATAAATTATTTTGATATAGGCTATTTTAAATCTACTTTTCTAACTAATACTATACAACTCTTCTTTAACAATTCCAAAACTATTTTATACTTATTTATATAGTTACTTTTGGAACTATTTAACTACTTTACAACTGTTTTATAAACTAATTACTATTTTTCTACTATTTTATAACTGATTACTATTTTACAACTATTTTACAATTACTTAACTTTTTACAGCTATTTTACAAACTAATAATTATTTTTCAACTACTTATCTATTTTTCAAAAATTTCAAGCTATTTTCTAAATATATACTGGTCGGAGTTCAAACTGTTATTGGTTGAATATCCAACTGAGATAAGAATTGAAGTGATAATCCAAATAGGGATTAAGGTAAATGTGGATAAGTGAATAAAATCAAAAGTGAATGTGAATAGAAAGAGAATCGATTTAACTGATAATCAATGAAGATAAATACGTAGGATGTACGTATATTATTCTATTTGCATAGTGATTTGATCCAGATTCGAGCACAGAATTTCGAGATAATATTATCGATCCGAGTTGGGATTTTTTTCGCTCGATTTTCGACGGTGAACCTGGATATTCTCTATCATAGTTGTGACTATGCAAGGAGAATGACGGTTTCTGATCAAGGAACCAGATCTGAGTCCGCACTAGGAAGTCGGGTGGACAATACTAGTTCGGAAGTGAAATTGTGTGATCGAGTGAGCGATCAAATTGATATTGCGTACGAATGATATGTGGACATCGTACGGGTTTGAATAAAATTGATATTGAAATTTGTGGATAAGAACTGTAATATGGTTTTTGAAATGGAAGTAAATTTTGAGAAATATCCAATAAATAAAGTGAAAATGGAATACCTTTATGATTAAAATTTACTTTATCAAAATAAATAATTTGGCAAATGACTTTATAAGTAATCTAATTTGAATATTTGATTTGGAATAAACAAAGTTATATATCTTTATTATATATGGAATCTATTGCCAGAAGAGAAGGGTTTTGGAAATATTTAAAGAATAAAAAAAAGAATTTATACAAGTATGAATTGAACCAAATATTTTCCAAGATTATTATATATATGTATATATAAAAAGGATTTGTGAAAATGATTTTGAGGAAAGGTTTTTGGAACCTTTGAATTTTGGAAAGGCTTTTGATTTTTGGGTAAAACCAATATTGGAATTTGGAAAAGCCTAATATGAGAATTATCGATTTTGAGAATCGATTTTGTGTAAAGGCATTTATATGAGATTCATACTAGGTGTATGATCTGGGAAATACTATATGTATAGTATAAAGTGCTTTGAGATTGGCTCTGGGGAAAAAGGCGCTCCCTTGAAATGAACTTCTCAGGAGTGCCACAGGGTGGCACTGCCTTGAGCCTCTAAGGGGGAGGTTCTAAAGTTGATCCTGTGAGGAGTCCGGACAAAACTAGTTCCCGAGGATTATTTGTGTAGCGAAAGTCGAGGGGCTGGTGCCTACAGGGGTATTTGGGTTATGCTGTGACGATAGTGTAACTCGATGTCACTACGATCTACTACAGACCATAGCGAAAGTCGTGTGTGCCGCTGAGAGCCAACAGTCTACGTTTGATTTTATATCGGTAGTCTGCGACACTATGGTAACATAGCGAAAGTCGTGTGTGCCGCTGAGAGCCAACAGTCTGCGTTTGGTTTTACATCGGTAGACTGCGACCTATGTAAGAGTGGAGAAGTTTCATTTTGACAGCGAAAATCGTGTGTGCCGCTGAGAGCCAACAGTTTCATGGACTTTTGCTGCGATGGCAACGTAACCCTGGAATGTAACTGCGATCTGTTGTGGGTTCCATGGCATAATCGAGGAGCGCGGAGACCTACAGTTACATGGACTTTTGCTGCGATGGCAACGTAACCCAGGATGTAACTGTGACCATGAATGGGGGTGGTGATTTCCAGAGCATTCTCACCAAAGATATTTCCTCTATTTTTTAGAAACTGTTTTCTAATTATTTTCCAAAGTATTTTCACTGGGTGTTGGGAACGAGTTTACCAAGTACTTATAGATTTTCAGTCCTACGCCTGATCAACGTATGACCGAATTTCTTTAAGAACAAGGATGGACTTGTCGAAACATCAAGTTATAAAAGTATTTGCATAAAAACTATTTTAGTAATATTATCTAGATTCTTATTAATTAGTTTAAAGATGATCAAAGAAAATTTATTTGATTTTAAGCAATTTAATGATTCTGGCTTCGTTCCTTTTCGAGGATGAAAAGATTCAAAGGGGGGAGGAATGTGATGACCCGGAATTTTGGCAGTAATATTTTAATAAATATTTAATCCAATTAAATAAAATGTAAACTTATCATTTTAAAAGCGAATAAGACTTTTAGGATATTTGCCATTTATTTATATATATATATGTAATTTTTTTAGAAAGGAAATTTTGATTTGGAAATTTAAAATAGAATCTTTCAAAAATATTTGAAATAAAATTTACCTTATTTAATGAAATTAAAGGGCTCTACATTATTGACATTTGATATAATATATGCAAATGAAGGTAATGTAAATAATAATGTTTAAAATGGAATAAATCTTATCAATACAAAATATAAGTATAAATTAATTATAAAACATGTGAATATAGATTAAATATTTGAAGTTAAACTATAAATAGAAATAAAACTGAGAAGTTATGTTAACAACAACTTATATGGTTAAATAGAAACATAAGATAAATTTACACTATATCAATTCTAGGTTTAACTGAGACAAATCAATACATAAGCCAAAACAATAATTATAACAACTTTAAGGATAAGTTAGAAAAGATGTTGCTGTACAATATGTGCCATGCAAAAGAGGACAAATTTATTCACATAATATACAAAATACCTTTGTACAAAAATATAAATATCAGCAAGATAAATAGATGTAAACTTACAGGAAGACATATGCATTTAATGCTTTCCTCTCAGCACAACAATTTGATCAGCCGAAATATACAAATATCACTTCAAATTTACTGTAATTAAACACAAATGTGATCAAAAAAGGGTAAAACTTGTACCAGCTGTTGCCTTCACTATTCAAAGTTGTTCCTATATATTTAAATCATTTTATTTAGTTCGTTTCGTAACTTAGCAAACCTAAGAAATGAAATGAACAATGACAATAACCTGATTGTAAATATGCTCTCTCAAATCAAAGTCAGGCTGTACATATAAAAAAAAATGGGCAAGCTTATAAACCAAGCAAGCTTAATAAATGCTAGTACCCATTGTATCATATCAGCCTCTAATTTGAAAATAAAATCTCTGATGCTTGTACTAAATAAATAATAACATCAACAGTAAACTTTTATCTATATCAATCTATTTTGCATCAGTTCGTTCCTTCAAAAAAAAATGTAGTATCTAAATTAATATCATTCAACTCAAACAAACTTCAATAAAAAAAATCAACTTAACGTCTCAGCTATGAATCATTGCAAACCAGAGAAATCAAGAAAGTTTCCAGCTTGAAATTTCTCAGGCCTGTCTCAACATAAAAGCAAGTTCTGTTCTTTTCTTTCTGGAATCAGGTGAGTGAACACAAATTTTTAAAAGAATTAAGTCTAATTAAAATCTGAGTGTATGATTCATGGATAATATTGTGGCTTCATATGTATTTTATATATATAGCTCTGAGTTATATATATAAGTGTTCTGTGTAAATTTATGTCACCTGGACTTCTCTGTTTGTAGTTACAGAGTTAAATATTTTAAATCAAAATTCAAAATATTATCGTTTAACTTTTGTTAGGCATAAAGTATTAAACAAAGCAAGTTGTTTAAACTTAAATTATGGCCTAGAAGTTGTTTTAAGTTTGACAGTGAAGTATTGACCCTGTAAATTCAGTTTACAGTGAAAAGATGATCATAGGATAAACTCAAAGATCATAGAACATCGATTCAATTACCTAACTTGAATTCCCTCTTTAAAATAGGATTTTTAAATCTTAAATGGATTTTTTTTAGTTAGGTACGTTTCGAGTTATTTATAGATGAACCGGAAATGCTTTTTAACCAAATTCCAGCGATCAAGGAAATATTGGATGTTGACGTTTTGCACGAAGTAAGTTTGGTAATCGATGGTATCAGGAAAATTGCACAATAAATTTTTTATTGTAAAAGATGATGGAACGAGGCCAAATTAGGGTTTAGCACTCGGTTTGGAGGTGGTTGGATACGAGGTGATTTCGTCACCGCGGATTGATCGAGCTACACGAAATTGTAGAGGAGGGTAGAGTGGGTTATGTAACGACCCTGAATTTCGAATAAATTAAATTGGGAATATTTAATTAATTTTAAATATTTGAACGACGATTTAATTTGAATTTCCGATATAATTCTGAAATCGGCGATTAAATTATAAAATTTAATCGATTGAAGTTGAATAAAAATTTGTATCTTCAATTTAAAGCTAAAGAAAAATATTTCGAACGCTTGTAAAAATTATATTGATAACACTGAAGATAGCAGAAGCTTCAGAATTTAATTTCGAACTGTTTTGTTCAGTTTTGAAAATAATCACTCGAACCGATATTTATAAAATAGTCAATTTTCAAACGGTCTCGGAATTCGACGAAACCAGTTCCATTGGGTCCGTAATATTGAATTATTACCGGATTTCAAATTTCGTATTTTTCGGGATTGTTATGTGGGCATACGACACATAAACGCGTTGAATCTTTATTGAATTCAATTTGAATTGGTCACATCAGCTACCTTTCGTTCCATTTTATCACGCCTAAAATCACGGCTAAAATCGTGCAAGCACACGACACTTCTCTGATAAACCACGTTCCTCCCTCTGTTCAGTTCGAATACAAACGAAAGAAAATCGCTCGGCAAATTTCTAATGGCTAAAGCCTTTCATTCCACACGAAAAAAAAAACCCCCCTTTCTTCTCATTCAAACAATTCGCTCGTATGCTCGAAATTGGAGACGGCGACTTCATCGAAATAGGGTCGCGCGGCGACCTGGGAGGAAGTATCGCGATCGATGGTGGCGGCGAAGTTGCGTTCGCGTCGCGATGGCTATTGGAGCTCGGTCGATTGATTTAGGGCATGGGCTCGAGGGTCGCGACTCAGGCGATGACCTAGGAGCGCGTACACGCGATGGGCGGCGTTTGCTGTGGAGGGTGTGCTTGTGTACGCAAGGCTTGGAGGAGCAGTTCTTTGGCGATGTCGAGGTGTTGTAGGCGGCGCGTGGGGCAGTGGGTTAGTACTCACGGCAGTGGCGACGTGTGGGTCGCGATTGGAACACTTGAGGCAAGGTCGAAGTCACGTGGATGGTCGAATTCATCGAGCAGTGTGTGGGATGGGTTGTCATCATCGCGTTCGAATTCATGTGAGGTCGACGAGTTCTTGTTGATGATGGTGGCAGCTTGGTTCGCTCGTTCAAGATTGGGTAGGGGATCGGCTGTCGGAGTACTCGATCGAGTTGAGGTTTGTTTTTGATAATTTACTTAGGTCTAAGCTGTAAAACTTGATGATGATTATTATTGCAATTAACAGAAGTTTTACGGTAAATTATGTAAATAATTTTGTTTAATATAAAGGTGTATAAGGTTTAGTATAAAAAAATATATATATAATTTATAAAATAATATGCAGTTCAAGAATATATATATATAGGAAATTTAGTTTTAAAAAAATAAACTTTTGAGTTAAAAAGAATTTAGTTTTAGTTTTAAAAAGGATTTAATTTAAAATCAATTGTGTCAAAATTGTTAAAAGAAAATTTGTTTAATTTAATTGTTTTGGAAATGGTTAGAGAACATTAGTTTGAAACTGAAGTGTTGGTTAAATAAATTTATTTATAAAGAAATTGGTTTAGAATAAAATTATTCGATAAAATTAAATTTTTGGTTTAAATAAATTAACAGATGATAATTTATTGTCAATTGATTCAAATACTTATGAATTGTATAAAATTATATATACAAGGTCAAATTTTGGAGAAAACAAGCTGGAACAAAAATGGATGGCAAATTAAAAGCTAAGGTGAGATTTTTCTCACTCGATTGAAAAGTGGATTTTACAGTTATTAATTTGATATGATTGCTATTTGGATGTGCTATTAGATATGATAGGATATATCTATATATATAGCAGTATATACATATTGGCATATGTATATATTGGATTGATTGATTTCCCGCCTCGTATAGCGGATGAGACCCTATTGCGCCGTTAGTAAGCGGATTTATAAAAACCTATATACCGCGATAATTCCGTACTGGAGCGGAATTGGTATTGTGCTGACGTCTTTGGATGCAGGGAAACAGGTTGGAGGGATCCAACTGGATTCCTCACCAGTAGTTATTTATTTACAGATATTGAGATATATTCTGTTGTCATATGTTGATATATGATATTTGATTGTTGTGATTGATTGTTGATGCTGTAGCATCATCGGATCCATCTTTGAAGTTATAAATAATGATATTATTTTTAAAAGGATTTTAAAGTGATATTTGAAATTATACGTTTTATTGAATTGTTAAATTGATTTATTTTAAATAAATGAACGTTTAAAATTTGGAAGTTATAAAAGTTAAGATTTTTGTGAATTATGACCGTAAGGTGATTTTTGAAATAAATAGTTTAAGCGATGTATAAAATGGTTTGAACTGAGATTTTCGAATATTGTGAACAGTTTATTTAAAAGATTTAAAAAGTTGATATTTATAAATTTAAAATATTGGGATTTTAAAATGAGATGATAAGTGTAAAAAATGAAATTTATAGAATTATAAATCGTGAAGATATGGAATTTATAGATTTGTAAATTGTGAAGTTATAAAATGAATGAAACTGTAGAATAAAAGATTTATAAGAGATTAACTTATAAATTGGATTTTTTGCCTTTAAATGGAATATTGATCGAGTTATTAATAAAGAAGATTTGTCAAATTGAAGTCGTTAGAAAATAGAAATAGAATTTATAAACGTTGTTTTATAAATTCGAAATAAATTGGATTTGATAAATTAAAATGTTAAAGAAGATATATTCGCGATTTTGGATAGCGAATTTTTATTAAAATAAAAATGTGTAGAAAAGATTGAAATTGGGTTAAGTGAATTATATTCACGATTTTGGACAGCGAATATACTCTTAAGGAAAATGGATATGTTCTGGAGAAACGATATTATAAAATGAAGTTAAACATTTTAAAGATGTTTTAAAATGTGTTAAATATCGAAATTATAGGTTTCAACATTTATTGTTGAAATAGACGTTTTAGAGAAATAAGGAAATGATGGACTATAACACTGTTGTTATAGTAAATGATTTCCGAAAGGAAATGTTTTTAATGTAGTATTGGGATTTATATATCTATCAAAATTTCGAATCCCTATACTAGTGATTTTTGAGTCGTCGTAACGATGTTTTACGTAACATTCGTTTTGACTCAAATTGATGTTGTTATAGAAAATAGATTTCCTTAAAGAATGAATATATACTTAATTTGATTTAAGTATATCGAATATTTTCAAATGTGAAAATAAATAGATTTGTGAAATACTTATTATTTAATAAGTAAGGAAATACTTTTCCAATATGAAAGGAACGTTTTGAGAATTTATCTTCTTAAAGATAAATTGAAATTGAATATTGAAAACGATTTGAAAATCGAATATCAGTAGATATTCGAAAGTATAAATTCAATACGGAATTTATAAAAGAAAGCGAAGTTGTTTAAAAATAAATATTGATTTACTTTTGTAATGTGGAAATTGATTTGAAATCGTTTTTCAAATGGTTAAGTGTGGAAATTTTATATCTCGTAAAGATATTTTTAGAAGATAAAATAATTTGGAAAATTATTTGGAATCTGATGATGTTGCGCATCTTTATTGATAGTTAAATAACCGACTATCAATAATTACCTTTAGATAGGTATTTGTTGTGAATTGGATGAATTTGAATGCCACACTTATTTTTGAATAAACGCTCACTATTCGGGTTAGCCGGGAAAGGACCATGGGGTCGTATAACCCATTCCGAATATGTGATACGTCATTATGAATTGCATTTGAAGACCGGTGTTGAAGACCGGATATTTTTGAAAACGGAAGGATTACCGTCGAGTTACTCTACATCGGCTGATCTCCGGTTTAGAGGTTTTATCACCCTTAGTGACGGGAAGTCCGGACGTGATTAGAAAATTATCCGGAAATGCAAGGGCTTCGTGAGAAGTGCCTTCGGTTCTGTTCGATCCCGGAACAGACTTGTATGGATTGTGTGTCTGACGTTACAATTTGAGATATAAAGCTGATTTCTTTCAAATACATTTCTGTTGGTGGCGGAGAATTTATTCTCTTAGCTTAACACCCTTCTCTGAGACGTACGAGCTCAGAGGTTATGTAGTTGAAATTTATCGGCGATATATCCCAATTTGGTAACGTGGCATACTGAGTGTTGCTGTGAAATGATCAGTGTTTGATCATTTGTGATATGATCATTTGTTTGATCTTATATCTTTGTGATCATAGGTTGATCATTTTGTTTGACCCGAAGCAGGGCTTTTTGTAGAAAGCGTAGCTTTGTGGACGAGACTTCATCGAGCCTCACACCCCGGAAATGGTCGAAACAGGACGAATGCGGCAAGGTTCTAGGGAGTAGCGCCCCTTAGTGTATGTCATTCCTTCTGGATAGAGGTGGTATCATGGTATGGAGCCCAGATACTTAACCTATGTGGTTGCTGCATTATTATCTATGTGGTTTGTTGGAAATCGGGGATCCTCGGGAAGATCGGTTACGATCGGGGGATGGCATACGCGTGTCAGTAGTTACCTATTTTTGCAGAGGTAACCTGGCCTTGTGTTGGCAGAGATCTAACCGTAATGTTAGGTTATTTCTCGGGTCGTCTATTCCAGGGACGTACCCATCGTGGAAGAGGAAGTTCCTTAGCCTGACCATTTGTTGGAAATCCAAAGAAACAATACGATCTTGTACGGTTTTAGTTGTAGAACCTATCATTCACTTATGGTGGTCACCACTGTTTGGATGGTAGCTATAGTAGGCATAAGTGCGGAATGCCTATGCTGGCTAAGATTAATATTATACTTTCGAAATGTTTTCTACACTATGCACTAATAATAATATCAAAAAAAAAATGATTTGATTTTGCGTAGTAAGCATCTTTGACTATCATAAGAAGAAATCTCCTCCAATTCTGCGTTTGCATTGTGTGTGTGGTGGGAGGTCTTATGGTAGTCTCATTTTCCAAAAAGCATTTCGAATTGACTTTAAAGTTATCATGTTGTTTATTTTAAAGAATAACTGTTTTACGATCTCACACCAGTCACCATGACTGACTCGGAGTTTATTGTTCCCTTCTAAACTCTGGGTGCCCACCAATTTCCACACGGGCAGCCTAGAGTTATATTATCAGGATATTCTGGATATTCTGGAGCTTGGAGATAAGATGGATGACGAGACGTAGTATTTGTATCTGATATATTTATTCCGCTGTGTATTCTGTATGAGGACATGTTTATATAACTGTCCATTGTTGTTCATTGACTATGATGATATGATGTGATGTAATGTAATAACAGATATAATTCTTTTGTTTTTAAATGATATTCATTTATCTATTATATATTGTTCCGCTGCGATATGTGAGATTCTGATATTGTTCTGTTTCTGTTGCTGTTCTCTTGTTCCGTTGTTGTTCTTCTTTCTTTTTCTTCTATCTTCTTCTTCTACTTTTTTTTCTTTTTCTTAAAACCATAACTTTTCGGGTTTCCGGCATTCGATGGCTCGGCAGTCGATAAAGTGAGTATCGATGTTGAATTTTCGAAAGTCGAAAATTTCGGGATGTTACAGGTTATCAGCGAGGTGTGGCTGGAGTTATGCCGCCTCTGATGGCCGGCGAGTGTGGGACGAGGCATTTTGCTTTGTGAGTCGAGTTACAGTTTCGATCGATAGGCCAGATTTTGATTTTGAGTTTGGGGAATCGAGTCGATTTTCGTTTTCGAGTGTGGTGATGTTTGGTGACTCGCTGGAGGTGACGCGGTTCCCCGGAGCGCCGGCGTAGTGTCGTGCATGTGCACGACCTTGTGATGGTGTCAGGAAATTGATGATGGGCAGTTCGAGTTGTTACTCGAGAAGGATGAGGAGTGGCTTTGGGTGAGAAACTGAGTGCGTGAGTGGTTCCATTTATGAAAATTTGAACTTAATCATAACTGAAGAGAGAGGGAAAAAAAGTAGGAGGAGGAGAATGAGAGAAATAACTCGGGTGTTTACTCGAGTGAAGATAGGATGCTCTCGTGTTTGAGAGTGTGTTAACTTTAACAGTTTAAAAATTAAAACAGTTTTTTTAAATAAAGAGAATAAGTTTAAAACTCGGGAAAATGTTGGGGAAACTCGGAATCTGTTGGAGTAAAACCTGGGTTTGTCTCGGGTATAAATAAATTGTTAACAAGTTTTAAGATTAACAAAGTTAAGTTTAAAATTAATTATCTTTAAACTATTTTAAATGATAATTGATTATTAAATGTTTGATAATTTAAGTTGAAAGTATTTTAAGTTATTAAGTTAATCCTTATGATGTTTAAAAGCTTAATTAAGCAAATAATTAAGTAGTTTTAAATTAAAGGTTAAGTGTTTTAAATTTTTAATTAAACTTAAAGCATTTAAGTTAATAGGATTCCAAGGTTAATAATTGAAGATTAATAAATTAATTAATTGAAGATTAATTATTGTTTATTAATTAATAATTAAAGAGTAATTAATCTATGAGATAATAAAAGATGTAATTAAAGAATAATTAATCAAGGGGGATTAATTAAGATGGATGATTAAAGAATGATTGATTAATTGGATTCTAATTAATTAATGTTAAGTGAGCAGGATTAAGGTAACCCAAGTAATTAAAGATGCTGATTAATTTAATTGGATATTAATTAAATTAATTAGGAATTATATATAATAAATCTTGCTTATGGATGATTTAATGATATTGGATGACGTGGATGGTGAATATCTCTGATATTGAGTTATGATGTACGATGATATAATATGATGGATTGAACAGTAATAATGTGGAGTATCAATTGATAATTGATTTTTCCGTGTGACTATGATATCTTGTTGATTTGTATCCACTTTAACTGGAATTAGAAATGACATTTAAATCGAAGAGACCGGGGTCGGGTAATTAGTAAATACCCGAAACCACTTCGACTAGTAATCAAATTCCTTATAAATTTGATATGTAAAATTAAACAGGCTGGAATGGAATAAGGTAACATGGACATTTAACCTAAGAACTGATGTGAGTGATAACTGATTAACTATAATAAAGTAAGAACTCGTAAAAGGTACGAGTTACCCTGGTTTTCACATATGATTTATACCTTGATATTTCAAATTATTTGGGTTTACTCACGCTGGTTTCCAGCCTGACTCGGGTGTTACTTTGATGTAATGCTCGGGTCAGACCGAGTATTACAGATTTTCAGGTAAGGACGTTCTGAAGCTCAGGAAACGAGCTGGATGGCAGGAACGTATGGAGTGTTTCCGTTGTGAGATATTTCTGTTTATCTGAGACATGATGATTTGTATATGTCCAGTATTTGTGTATGTGTGTAACTGTGATGTATTAAAATGTAAATTGACAACTACAGATTTCTTTGTATAACTGTTATTATTTGATATTATATTTTGCTCCGCTGCGAATGTGAGATTCTGTGTTTTGTTTTCTGTTTCTTCTTCTATCTCTCTCTTCTTTTCCTAACTATCTGGAATTTTCGGGATCGAAAATTTCGGGTCGTTACAAGATATGCCACTCATGATCTAGTGCTTGCGACTATTGATTTCACTTTTAGAGTTTGACATCATTGTGTTTGGTGGAGAAATTTGTTCTCCACCTCGATCATAAATCTTTGGAATATTTTTTTTCCCATAAGGAACTTCATGTTGACTCGAGTTCCTTGCATCTTATGATCTTGTTATTCTTTTTGTTCCCAGAAGGGAAATCGTGTTGCCAATGCGCTTAGTTGCGTGCAACAAGTGGTTGATTATTTGATGATGTCTGAATGGAATTATCTTGTTATCAAGTTCATCGGACGTTTCGATGTACTTCGTTTTATTGAGCTTTATCTCATTTCTTTTATGGACTAGCGTCCGATGACTCTTTTATGGTGTTCGGTTCATTGGATGTACCGTTTTGTACTACGTTGGTGTTCCGAAATTATTCGAGTTTCTCGTTTCTTGGGCGTACCGTTTTTGTACTACGCCGTTGCACCGGCTCAATTTTATGCTATTCTTGACGTTTTCCACGTCTTTTAACTATGGAAATGGTTTTAGGTTTCCGATTTTTATTCTTGAGTCTGGTGTTATTGGGAGAATTGAAGTTTCACCAGATTTGACTTTTGAGCAACATTCTATTCGCATCATTTCTTCGGGGGTTGAGTGCCTTTGAAATAAAGATGTTCTTTTTGTGTAAGTCCAATGGTTCTCAAATCCCAAGGATTGCTCTTGGGAATCCAGAGGATTCATCGAGCGAACACGTTCGGACTTACTCTTTCGTGCTCTTTATGGTGAACTTCTCATTCGAAATTTTCTTTTGTGTTGATATGCCTTTATGGTTGTTACTCTTTATTTTCTTCTTAAGTATTGCGAGGACGCAATTTCTTTAAGGAGGGGAGTCTGTAACAACCCGCATATTTTACGATTGAATATTTAAATATTTTATTTAAATATAGAATCGTTAATCGGATTGAAGTCCGAAAATATACTTTTTGCAAACAGTCGAATTAGGACTCAAGACCACTTCCATTGAGTTCAAAATGGCGTTTGCGACTTTTTTAAGTATAAGCTTCGATATATTTGAAGTTAGTGAATTTTGACACCTTTTCACTTAGGGCTTTGGTTTAGTTTCAGCCCATTAGACCCAAGCTCCACTCCCTCTCCTCTTCATTACTTCACTTTCATTTCCTAACACTTAAGCTTCATCAAAAATGGAGAGTGGAATGGGAAATTAAAACTCCAAGCCCTAATCATCTTTGCAAATCCAAGTTCTAGCTCCAAATTCAAAGAAGAAGCTTTGGTAAGCCTTCTCTTCTTCTTCTCCAACTCATTCTCTTATCAATTTCAGAAATTCCTAAACCTAACTTAGGAAATGTTTCTCTTTTAAACTTAGATTCAAGCTTGTAGGGTTGGAATTGAAGAGTGATTGTTCTTGCCATTGCTCTATAGCTTCTTCTTCATTTGTTTTGGGTTTAAAGGTGAGATTTTTATCTCACATCTTAGTCTATAATTATCTTTGATTGTTAGGTATGAATTCCTAACACTTATTCATGTGCATTTGATTTTGGTTTGGGTTGATTTGGTGTATATTCCAATTTTTGGTGTTTTGAAATAAAAATCTATGAAAATCCTATTATGGATATTTGGGCATTGATATTCGAGGCGTATCGAAGGGCCAATTAGGACTGGGTTGTCGCTTGGCGTAAATCCTTAGTCGTCGTTGCTCGTCCGATCGCTTCCGATAATCGTTTGGCCATTTTTGGCCTAGGTTCAGGGAATGCCCTGAACTTCAGTTTCAGACGTCTGAAACGTATGGTTCAGACGTCTGAATATTATTCTGGGAATTTTTATTCTCCAGTATTCAGACGTCTGAATCCAAACTTCCAGGCGTCTGAATTGGCTCGAATGCAACCAGAAAGAAAATAGGCTTAAAAAGCAATTTTCAGACGTCTGAAATCTATGGTTCAGACGTCTGAATAACTGTTCTGGAAAACATCTAATTAAACGGCTTAGCAAAACAAGTGGTATGAAACACTTGCGTTTACTTCGTCGGTTAATTCATGGACTTGTTCGATTGAAACTCTTGTGACAATCTTCTAGTGGAGATCTATAATTTGTTCGCAAATATTTAAGTTAAGCTAGTGGTTATGGGACATGAAGCTAAACTCATATATTTACTAGCTTATTGTAATTGACACTTCTTGATGATCGATGATGATCATTTTATGGTTTAGACTAGCAATGTGCGATGTCTCTTTGTCCACATAGAGGACTGTACTTCATTTTATTGAGCTTCGTCTCACTTCTCGCATGTGTCGTACCTATTTATGTGCGTCGATGTTTGTTTACTTCATGGAGCAATCGACTTAATAAGTCGGTGCATGGGGCGTATCTTTCTAGGTGCGTCGATGTTCATCTATGCATGGGGCGTATCTTTCTAGGTGTTCGTCTTTGCATGGGGTGTATCTTTCTAGGTGCATCGATGTTAGACATTACATGGGGCGTATCTTTCTAGGTACGTCGATGTTCGTCTATGCATGGGGCGTATCTTTCTAGGTGCGTCGATGCTAGACTTTGCATGGGGTGTATCTTTATAGGTGCATCGATGCTAGATTAATCATGGGGCGTATCTTTCTAGGTGCGTCGATGTTTAATTATACATGGGGCATATCTTTCTAGGTGCGTCGATGTTCGACTGTGCATGGGGCGTATCTTTCTAGGTGCATCGATGTTCGGTCTATGGAATCGCGTTCCGCTTGGGATTGGCCATCCTCTTATTTTTGTGATTTCTGGATTTCTAATTATTGATTTCTGGAATTTATGTTTCACCACCTTTTTCAGTTGGCATTGATATGTATGTCATTTATTGTGGCTTGGTGAATTAAATTAAGAATATGACATTCTTTTTAATCTTTGAGAAGATTCTTGTGATATTGATTAATCTCTGGATTGATTTTCGATTAGATACTTATCATAGTATGGCTATATGGTTATCATACGTTTTTGTCATATCTCTTATTCAATATCACTTTATCTGATAATTATAGCTAGACTGATCCGTTTATTATTTTCTTATTAAATAATACTCGGGTCAGACTGAGATTTTACAGGTGCTTCCTCTTGCCTTCCTATCTGGAACCATCATCTGACTTTTGGCTAACTACTTTAGCATTGTAGTTTTTGGTTGTATACATTCGATATATTGAGTCATGGATGTATACATATTCTGTTGTCTAGCACTTGTATCTTTTCTTTTGTGATATTGTGGATCTTGTTTGACCACTACTATGATGAACACTTTTATGTGTTATATTTATATCTTATTCCGCCTTTGTGATATGAATGTCTGTGACTGATTTGTGTTATGTTTATTTCTATATTTGTTTCCGAAGACTACTTAGCCACTGTGTGGTAGCTTTGTGTATGTATTAGATATGTCGGATTTCCTCCAGAGATGAAATGTAAGTTATATTTTCTGACATATCGGTACTCGCACAAAGCAATTACATGGATGGTCGCTCCTCAACAGCCTTATTCTCCGCGCTAGTCGACGTCATTACCACGTAGTGTCCTTGGCTAGCGTGGGTATAGAGGTGGGGCGTCACAGATGGCAACCTTTGTTTATAAAATATTACTTATATCCTAATAACTCCCCTAAATCTAATAACTCCCCCTTATAACTCCCCCTTAATCTATGCCTAACTATTCTATTTTATATTTCTCCCCCTTTGTCATCAACAAAAACAAACAAACTCTAAACAATACAACTCCCCCTCATTCTTGTACTGAAGTACCTGCATTAATAAACTATATAATAAAGTATATTAAGATATAACTATGCTTATAGACATGATATTTAATCAACGATTATAAATATATCAGTGTATATTTATACAATCATCAAACCACACCAAGTATAAATCAAATCAACCAGAACAACCAATTTCAATCAAAACAATCAATTCAAACAAAGTAATAAAACAAACAAATTAAACGTTACGGGGAACTTCCACCCATCCTTCTTCTCCGAAAATAGGGTCTGCTTTGATGGCATCCCAATTTTCATTGTCATTTGTGAGAGAGACATGAGGATGTGCTTCGTTATCATCCTTGTGCAGAGAAGAAATCATCCATCGAATTGCATCGAAATGCCTTTCTTGCTCCTTGATCATCTGCATTTGACTCAATTCTAAGTGTCGCTGGTTACGAAGAATGAACGAGAGAATATTCTTGAATGAATTAAGAGTTTCTTCAAGATTCTCGGATATGTTATGAATTGGATTAGCCATTTTTGAAATTGTGAGTGGATAGAATAGATAAGAAATAATATTCAGTAATGAATTCTGGAAGAAATGGGTATTTATAGGTGTAGAAATTCGTTTGAAATGAATAGACACAAGGTAGTTATTCAAATTTCAAATTCAAAATGAAGTGTCATTTCTGACCAGTACATGTCGACATGGTCAAGGGGGGGATGTCGACATGGTCTAGCAAATTTTAATGACCTTATTGATTTTGTGAATAATTGTGTATATATATATTTCTATAATATACTAACATTTATTCAAGAGATAAGATAAGCTAGATAACAGAAAGGAAATTCAATTTCATTGCAAGAAAGAGAGATACAATGATTAATCATAAACAACTACATAAGCACTCAATTTAAAACAAACTTAAACTAATTCGTCATGATATGAAAATATAGAACTAGTTAGAGGATGATGAAGATGAAGATAATCCAAGTTTCTTGCTGACTTTAGAGAAAAACTTGTTCATCTTGGATGATATTTTGTCCAACTTCTTACTAACGGATCTTTTAAGAACCCGTTGATTCTCAACAATAATCTTTTGATTTTTGAGAAGAGTTTTGTTAGTAGGATTGGATGGATATTCAATACTTTCTAGGGATGTTTCACCTTCTTCTTCTTCTTCTATTTCCATTTCATCCCTTTCTTCTTCTTCTTCCTCTTCCTCCTCTTCCATTTCTTCATGAGCCAAACGCTCTTCCTTTTCAGCAAGAGTCTCATAAGGTTGAAAAACATATGGGATTTTCATGAGAGAAATGTTTGAGATATTAAAAACTTTTCTTGAAATAAATTCTTCTCCTTTGAAATTTACTCCAAAATAGTTGAAAATCCGAGTAAGGTAAATTCCATGATATAAAGTGTTTTCTCCCATTTCAAAATTTTTAGGACGAAGTTCATCCAAAATAACTTGCGCCCAATTGATAAATTTCCGAAAATAGCAAAAAGTGCTTTGCACACTTTTGAAGTAGGATTGTTAAAATTATCCGATCTTGGGGTCAAAGTATGTTGTAAAAGAAGATTGGCAATCCTTACTTTAGGACGAAAGTTTCGGTTTTAAAATTCAAAGTTTTCATCTCCTTCAAAAATATGATGAAATGTCTCACGATCATGTTCATCGATTTTAAAACTAGAAGGATCCATTCCCGTGCTTTTGCAATTGAGAATGGTACCCAAAAGATCACAATTCAAAATAATTTTAGTGCCTTTGACACTACTCCAAATTTCATTATCATTTCCTTGATAAAATTCTCGATTGAGATTTGCATAGAAAATTTTAACAAGATTTGGGTAACAAACAAAATCATTTTGAGAAGAATCAACAAGACTAAGAATTTGATTGTTTGCAAAAAGAGTATCAATTTCATAAGAAGCAAAATCTTGAAAAATAGCAAACTTTCCGGGATGGACTTTTCCATAGTTAGCATAATTGATGTATGCTTTTATTGCCTCCGGATTATTGAGGAGTTGCTCTTTCAAGTTTCTGGAAAGTCTCATGGTGGAGGGGTTGCTTGAAGAAGCCATTAAAGTAGAGAGTAGAGAGCTTGAAGTTTTGAAGACAGTTTGAATTTGAAAATGAAAGTGAAAAGTTGTGATAAAAGATAGTGAATAAATAGATTTTTGAAAGACATATTCTCTGGTCAAAAGATGCCTTTTCAGAGTATTGAATGAAGTGAAAAGGTGGAGGGAAATTCAAGCATTTGAATTCAAATTTTGAATTTCAAATTCTGGTACCCATGTCGACATCATGGTAGGGGCCATGTCGACATGTGCCTGTGAATTTCTATGATTTATTTTTCTTAAGAATTCTAATATATATATGTATATACTAATTATTTTAATGTCTATATATATGTATATATCTGGAATATTATTAGAATTATAGTATATTCCAGGAAATATTATTATATTATTAAAAATAATAAAAATAAAATAACAAAAAAATAATAAAAAAAATAAAATTCAATCAACACACCAATTCAAAATCAATCAATCAAGCAATCAATCATCTAATTCTAAGCATGCAATTTCAATCAATTGTATTGTAAATGTGTACCTTTTTCTGAGTCCGTTTCCTTGAATTCGTTAAAGTCGTGAACTGCCGTGAAACACAAATTTGAATTATCTGTCTTCTGATCATCATCGCTTGAGGACGAATCTGAGTCATCTAGAGTAGCAGTAAATGCACGCTTCCGTTTCTTTACTGATTCATTGTTTATAGGAGGATTCTGCCTTTCTGGATACGGACAATCTCTTTTGATATGGCTTGGTTCATCACAGTTGAAGCATTTGACATTGTTTGGCACTATACTCTGATTTCCAGAATTCTTATAGTTGTTTCTCTTGAGATTATTCATCTTTCTATATTTCAGGAATTTTCGAAAATTTCTGGTCATAAACGCTATCTCTTCATCATTATCACTATTTGAGTCTGATCCGTCGGTTAATGCATTGAATGCCATTGATTTCTTTTCTGATGCTTTGCTTTCTCTTCTCCCGATCATTTGAACTTCAAACGACATTAGATTTCCAATCAATTCTTCTATCTTTAAAGTACTGATGTCATTTGCCTCTTCAATTGCAAGTGTCTTTTGATCCCATTCTGAAGTGAGAGAATTTAAAAATTTTCGAACTTGATCTTCTTCCGAAAATTCCTTTCCCAAGGATATTAAAGAATGCACAATATCTTGAAATCGACTATACATATCTGAAATTGACTCATTAGTATTCATTTTAAATAATTGAAACTGATTTGTGAGCATGGAAATTTTGGTCTGTTTAACTTTGCTTGTTCCTTCATGAGTCACTTGCAAAGTTTTCCAGATTTCATATGCAGACTTACAAACTGACACTCTATTAAATTCATTCTTATCAAGTGAACAAAACAGAATATTCATTGCTTTAGAATTATTTTGTGCAACAGTCTTTTGCTCAATAGTTCACTGTGAAAAATTAGTTGTGGGTTCAGAATATTCAGATTGTGTGATATTCCAAGTTTCTAATCCTATAGATTGTAAATATATTTTTATCCTACATGCCCAATATGCATAGTTACTGCCATTAAAAAGTGGTGGTCTGGCAGTAGACTGACCTTCTACAAATGAACTAGTGTTAGAAACAGTACCAGTGTTGGTAGCCATTTTGAAAACTTTTCAAAAGTTCAGATTATGAAACTTTTGAAAACCTGGCTCTGATACCAAATGAGAGGAATGCGGATTACGGATCTTAAGGCTAGGAATAACACTAGAGGGGGGGTGAATAGTGTTTATAAGAAATTGCTAAATCTTTTTAGGTTGATGTTAATTTGAACACAAATGTATGCAATATTCAGACACAGATATAATCACAGAAACAGACACAGATGCAGAAATAAAGTAAATGTAGTAAAGGAAAGAACACACCGGATTTTATACTAGTTCGGGGTTACCCTACATCCAGTCCCGCACAACTAAGTACGGATTTCCTTTCAAAAGCAATTCAACAATTACAACCCTCGGTTTCAAGGCTACGAGGTACACCCTCCAGAATCATAATCCTTTGGGTAGAGATAATTGATTTACGGGCGACAAGTTCACCCAATTGATTTCCGAGGCTACAATCACACCTTTTCTCGCTTGATTGATTTCCAAGGCTATAATCACACCTTTTCTCGCTAGATAGATTACAAAGAAGCCTATAACTCTGAATAGCACTTAGATCTTATTGAGATAGTGATAGAGAATCAAACCAGAGATGATCTAGTTAGATTCAATGTTGATTTCGGCAGAGTAATGATAATTTTGAATAAGAAAATGTGGAAGAAGAAGAGGAGTGAAAAACCAGAAAAACTGATTGAAAATTCGTTGAAACTAACCCCTATTTATAGAAGAACAACAGTCATGTCCATTCATGAAGAGTTATGACGAATTGACACTTCTTTTGAAATTTAAATTTTGAACTCAACTGTCACCATGTCGACATGGTCGCCATAGGCATGTCGACATCCCAAAGCAATTTTTGATGTTTTGATTTTCTTTGAAAATAACCTTTATCTTATATTAAAACTATTTTAAACTTTATAAATATACTTGATTATACATAAAATACATAGATAAATATAGAGAATAATATATATAAAATTTTACTCTAATTTTATATTTAAATCTGAATATAAATATATTATATTTAAAAGATAGTTTAAAATAAACGAAGTTTAAAAACAAGAATATTTAAGGCTAAAACATCTTTTTGAAAATCATTTGAAAAGATAATTTTTAAGGCTAAAACATTTTGAAAAGCAATTTTGAAAATTATTCCGAAGTAGTTTTGAAAATCATTTTGAAGTAGTTTTGCAAGCTTCTTCCTGCAGAATATCTCATCATGTCAGGACTCGAGAACTTGTACAAAACCAGGATGTTCGTGGGTTTGTAAGCCACTTGTCGTAGGTTTGTAAGCTACTTGTCGTGGGTTTGTAAGCCACTAAAAAGGTAGAAATAGGTTCCATCCCAAAAGAAAAATGGAGTGAAGATTTCAGTGCTATTATGAAGTTTTAACAAAATTCTGGACTCGATACTTATCTTGAAATCTTGAACTCTTGATAATCTTGATACTCATGAGTCTTCAATCTTGATATCTTGAATCTCTATACTGTACAGTCTTCATTCTTGGTACCTGCATGGTTAATCCTGCATATACATATATATCTAAACTATATTGTTAGTATTTATATTTTATAATCTTATTCTAAGGTTGTTGTCATCAAAACCATCAACTCATGGACTAACAATCATGAGTTTGAAAAAGCCATGTCCAAGTATAAAGAAATTGGAGGTGCCAAAGCTATAGAGTACTTGAATGATAAACCATATGATCATTGGGCCGATTTGTTTTTTCCGAGGAAGCGATATGGTGAAAATAAGTCCAATGTAGCTAAGAGTTTTAATTCTTGGATTTTGGATGAAAGAAGTTTGCCTGTTACTGCTTGTCTTGATGGAATTAGGGTAAAACTTATGATGCAAATGTCTAATCGTAGAGAAGAGGCATTAAACTGGACTAGTGTGCTATGTCCGAAAATGGAAGCTCGTTTGTTAAAATTGAAGGAAGAAGGATTTGGGTGGAGTGTTTCTAAATCATCTAGGTATGTATTTATATATTTTTACATGATGTTCACAGTTTCTGAAAAATGATAAATGCATTTATCTTTTTTCAACCTGCTATGTAGCCTGTGTTATGATTTCATTTTGTTGGTGTCGCTTGCTACATATTTTCTCTTTGTCTGCATTGAGGCTTATGATAATATGAATAATGTAAGGACCAAGTAATATAAAGCAAGTATCATTGTGGTGTTTTATTTTTGAGATATTGTTATGGTAAAAAATAATGTTGTGCATAGGAGTATGATGCATTAGTGTGTCTGCTTAGGGTTTATTCACATGCATGAGTGTTTTATTTTTGATAGTATTTATGGTTTTTGGTATAACTAAAAGCTGTGACAAGATATTTTCAAGTTTATAAATTTAAACCTTAACAGTAAATATATAATGGAAATATTGAGCAATGCTCACATGCAGAATTCATGAGCAAACATACATTATCTTTTTTTTCTTCCCTTATAGCATAGCTTCTATGATCTTTAAGAATATGAACAGTATGATTGTTGTTAATTTTTTTGGTTTATGAGTCTTATTTTTCACTATTAGTTCACTACACATGAATTGGGTCTTATTTATTAGATTTCAAAAATCCCAAATAACGGATAATAATATACCAATTTTTCTGAACCAGTATAATTTAAATTTTCAAATCTATATTAAATTATAGATTGATTTAAATAGAATTTCTTACATATATATTGTGGTTTAAAAATAGAATATACATATTTTGTTTTGGATAAAATATGTGTAGATTGTTTTGGAGATATATATGCATTTTGTTTAAAGATTAAATGTGTATATTTTATTCTAAAGATAAACTATATTAGAGAATTTAAATTTATTAAAATCAAATGCTCATAGTCTTATATATTGGAAACAATAAAATTTACACATAATGAGAACAGGAATTCATGGCATTAAATTAAATTTAGATGTATATAAAATTTGAATAGAAATTCATAATAAAGTAAAAAGAGATATTTTTGATTTTGGGTATATAAACAATGTTATCTATACTAAATAAAAAGAAGTATTAAGATTTCTAAAATAATGATATACATTGAATAAGGAAAATTTATAATACTTAATTGATAAAACGTTATAAATAAATTTAGGTGTATAAAAATCACTTAAGTATAATAAAGAGAAGTTGTATATATAATTGAGAGAAACTATATACACATAGATAATAAATGACTTAATATATTTGTAAATAATATATTTCTATATTATAAATGAAATTGTGTATATGGTTATATATACAAGAATGATTTAAAAATAATTTTTATACCACTATGAAGTTTTAAAACACATAGAGTATTTAATATTGAAAGTTATTCTATTTTATACCATATGTATATGGGGTATTTAACATAGAATGTTACGTTTTGTTTAAAATACATATATATTTTTATAAAACAAATGAAACAAGAGGTTATTTTAATTTACTAGTTTTCACCTTTATTTCAAACTGTATGAGTGACAAATGCAAATTCAACTAAGTCAAAAACAATGATAATTTTTAAGCTACTTGCATAGGTGTATATAACCAAGAAGTTATTTTAATCTTTCTCACCTTTATTTTAAAATATGTTAGAGACATATGCAACACTACCTTGTCAAGTAATAATGACTGGACTGTCTAATTTCTTGTGCATACTTATATATATATATATACTTTTACGTACCTTATGGTTTATATAAACTATATAATAAATAAAAGACCTCAGCTCATTATGCTGTAACAAGGAAATCAAGCCTGTAAAACAGTTAACAAAACAATGGGAAGTTAAGTAATAAATTTTAATTAACAAACTACACTTGGCAGTAAAATCTTGGAAAGAACTTCTAACATAATTATTTTTAGTTTCTTTTCAAAAGATATTCTCAACTGAGACAATATCTTTTCAGCCTCCAAATAGTCATTTCTGTCCATCTTCTGTTGATTTCAAGCTTGTGTATATTTGAATATTTCAGATCTGAGTGGCTTGTTTTAGAAGTCAAAACCCGTATCTTAAATACAAAAGCCTTCGTTCGAAATTATAAGCAACAGAAAAGAAAAATAAAAGGGAAAATATAATAGTGTTCTGGAATTCTATAAAACAAAGCATCCTCTGTTAAACTCGAGCTCAGGAAATTTAAAACAAGACTTTCAAGAATTCAAGTTTCAGATTTTAAAGATCTCAAATTTTAATTTTGAAGTTTCTGGAACCAAGATGTTTAAGGTGAGAAACTTAAATTTCCAAACTGGGAAAATATTTTGGCTTATTGCTCTGTTAACTGTAAACTATTATACCTGTTCCTACTTCAAAAATCTAAATCTCTTAATCTAGTTCATATATGATGATGATGTAAACAGATAAAATATGTATTTTCTGGTATAGTTTAAGTTAAAAATAGTTTTGTGAACTAATTTTGTTATGTGGTCATCTAATGCCAGTTTTGTAGTAAACTAATATGTATAGTGAAAAATTCAACCAGTTTAAATCAAGATTTCAAGCATGCATTTGGGTTGGTTGTATAGAATTATGAATTTTAGTAGGAAAATTGGAATTTTTAGTGAGCTATATCTTGAGAAATTGATAGATGAACGGTTAGGTCTGGAAGGGGCAGCTGGACTTGGGGAAGGTGATGACCATGGCCAAATTTTGATTTGATGCCAGGATAGTAGGAAGCGTTCGAGTTTAGGGTTTAAGGATGGCATTGGAAGGCTGATAAACGCGATCGAACTGGTGAGGGGTGGCGCGACCGAGACATACGATTTTTGGTAGAAAGGTAGTGTGATGGGTGTGCTTTAGATTGGAGTAGGAAGCGATGGGTCTAGAGGTGTCAGTTGAGAGCAGTTCGTCGAAAACCGAACTTGGGTTTTTCCGATGGTTCGAATCAAGGGGTGTTTTCCCAAATAGTGGGTTCGGGTCTTCGTCGAGGTGGCGATGGGTAACAAAGGAGGAAGAGACGTCGGTTCAGGTATTCACGATGTCGGAATAGACATCGTAGCATTCGTGCAGGTGCACCGCGTGCACGTGATGCTCGGGCATGGCGGGAATGGTAAAGGCGAGAAGAAGAGTTCGTTACAGGTTGTGTCTATTCGTATTGCCGATGTTCGAGAAGATGGTTTTCGAGTTGATCAGAGATGATTTCTTTGGGTTTATGGCATCGGGTTTTTAGATAGATTGGAAGAGATGGTTGGTCTGGTAGGAGGAAGTAGAAGTGAAGAGTATTAGTAAAGAGGGAGGTAGATTTTGGGGTTTGGGCTATGGCCCATTTGGGTTTGTTCGAATTTAAGGTCCGATAGCTTTTGTTTTGAATTGTGGGCTTCGCGGCGATGGGTATATGTTTTATTTTAAGCAAGATTTTCTAATTAAAGAATTTGTTATAAAGTGTTTATTTAAGTTTTAATATAAACAAGGAATTTTAAAATATATAAATTTGTTTTACGTTAAGTCTATTTAATTAAGGTCATTTATAGTGACTATTATAAATTAGTCAAGCCTTTAAAGGTGATAATTTATTATTAATCCTTGAGTTTTTGAATAAAATGAAGTATAATTGAGATAACTAAAGGGAAATAAATGTTTATACTTTAAAATGAATAAAAATTCTTAAGTGGTTCTATATTAATAATAACTATTTAATTTCTCATATAATAAAGTGTTATTAAGTGAAGGGTTCGTATCGACGGATGTTACGCCGTCATACGATCTATTGTGTAGTTAATTAAGAAAATCGTATAAGTTTATTCACATAGAATGTGATTATAAAGTGGAAATGAATGCCGTTGTAAATTTTATACAACCTATCCATTAAGATGTTCCCAAACTGAATAGATGTGTTTATTATAGATTATTCTAATTGTTTGACATCTGGTCAGCGGAATCAGACACCATTCCGCTGAATAGTTAATTTAAATTTCTGTGGATAGTATAAGCCATCTATCTGATATTAACTGTGTAATTGTTTACTAGCAATAATAATCTTTGATCTGTTATTCATGCATATATCTATATTTGCATGTTAATTGTATTTGAGAATATAATATGAATCGATCTATGGAAGCTGTTTGATTTGAATATCTGTGACTGTGAATTGTGAATTGTGTATTGATAAGTACCGTTGAGCCTGATAAGCCTTATTCTGTTCGGATTGATTTTGAAACTAGTTTTGTTTTAAATAAATATTTTTAGAAATGTTTTAAAGATTGATAAATATTTTGAAATATCAAAGGTAGTTATTTATTTTATTTTCAAAAATCTTTATAAAGGTAAATTTTTTATTAGAAGATATTATTTAATCTATTCCAAGTATTTAACTATTTTATAATGATCCTTTAAAGATTAACTTTTATTTAATTAATATTAAGTATATTTTTAAATAATCCTATTTAATATAAATGATTGTCTGAATAGTATTTTATAATAACTTTTATAAAGGGTATTTTTATTTATTTAAACTTGAAAACAATATTTGGAAATTTTTATGTATGATTTGGAAAGAAATGCTTTGGATATATATTTTCAAATGAAATAAGCTTCTTAGTAAAGTGAAATCCACTTGTATTCTTAAAGATGAACAAGGCTTAAAGGTTGTAATGGGAAATAACTTAGTTGAATTGATTGTTTGATAGTTAAATAACCGACTATCAAATCTGGACAAAACCCAACTTTGGAAATATCTAGAGGAGACACGATAATTATATAGTACGGTTACCGTTCGAGGTGCTATACCGTATGTATAAACTCGTTTATTCTTTAGGATGAATTATAAAGAGACCCATCCACAAACGGTTAGGAGGTGAACTCCGATCTTGTTTTTCGTCTGTGTATTTCCTAAAGAACCGGGGTTGAGTTTACCGGGAAATAGCGAACGTTGTTTCGAAGAGACTGGGATCGGATTTGTAATCCGAAAACCACTTCGATCCAACGAGTACGTTTTCATGATGGAGACAAGAGCTTGGAGTCGAAGATGGAGCAGTGAAGTGCAAGGGCTAATCGCTACTAATCCTGAGGGTGATTCCAAAATGGATGTAGTAGGAATAGTGCCTTCGGTTCCGTTCGGACCCGGAACGGACTAGTATGGATGAATGCTTTCGGAACATCGTCAGGTGGACGATGGGCATTCTAAGGGATATATTCTATACAGGTAACGCTTAGCCTCGAGCCTCATCAACCGGGAATGACTGAAAATCAGGGGTTATGCAGCAAGGCTATGTGGGTCGCGCCCATTAGGGTGAGGTCATCCCTGTCTAGATGTCCCTCTTTATTTCGGCTTAGTGGGCGGTTGCTGATCCCAACCGTGGGGTGATCTTACTCGGAATTATCCAGTAAGGGGTAGTTCCGATCTTGTGTTGCAGGGGATTGGGCGTGGTCCTCGGTACGCTGATCTAGACCAAGTACTGTGATAGGTGGTACCCCAGTGCCTAGTCATTAGTTGGAAATTCATTCTCCCTATAAGCCTTTACGGTTTTGATTGTAGAACCCACTTTGTGGCTAGTATGCTGGAATTTAATCATGTAACAATTTCAGCTATTTTAAATAAGTATTTGTATATAGACCCTATTATAATATTAGAGGATTTTGATATAAAAATGTTTTAGCTATCGTAAGGTAAAAACCCGACATGTTTATTTGTGGCGTGGTCTTACGAGATGCTTTTGTTTTTCAAAGGGTTTTCAAACTTTAATAATCAAGTTGAGTGTGTTTCTCACGCTGGTTTACCAGACTGACCTGGGCTTGGTGTTTTTCCTATATGCTCGGGTCAGACCGAGCATATTTCCAGGTTTAGCTGGAAGAGTGGAGGCTTTAGGAGAGGAGCTGGAATCAGGAGACGTATTCACGTAGATGCTTATATCCATTTGTATTTGGTTGAGTTGTCAACAAGTTGTAAGGACAGGATTGTTATAAACTGTCCGAGTTGTATGGTTGTAACTCTGATTTAAAGTCCGTATATGTTATTAAAGTAACAGTTTTGGTTTCATGTAAAGATTTGTTTATATTATAGTTTATTCATTCCGCTGTGAGATTCTAATTTGTCCTTTTTCTTCTATCTTCTTTCTATTTCTACCTTCTTTCTTTCTTTCACTATCCGTCTTTCTGTGCGTTTTAGCTGACAAGTGTGGTTTAAAGTCAGTTTAAATCGGTACGGAAAAATGGGGTGTGACATTGATAGTTAATGTACATAACAAATAAGTAACTATAAAAAGATATATATATATATATATTTACATTTCCAATAAACCCTTTTGTTGAGTAACTATGTAGTACTGATGGCTATTTTTTTATTTTTTTCAAAGTATAGAAAGATAATCTGCTTTATCTTTTTTAGTTGTTTAAGTAATGGTCATTTAGAAATCTGAAAACTTAAAGAGAATGAAACACAAAATAGCCATCAGAATATTATGTATAAAAAAGATAAATGCTTTTATCTTTTTTAACAGAGCATTAGAAACAAATTAGACATTACAAATTGGTGATCGGTTATTAAAATTTCATCATCACAATAGCCTTAAAGTAATAACAGGTACAATATGTATGAATGCAGTGCACAATGCAGACTCATATGGTCAGAGAATCAAGCTACAACATGAACGAATAGTCAGATTCAAAAGTGACAGTGCAAACAAGTGCACATCATACACATAAAAAAATGCAACATGAAAACAACTCAAGATAAATGCAAATGAAGCAACCAAACCTGACTGAAGTGTTCAGACATTACATATATACATGTGTGAAACATTAAGTGAATATGCAACATCATACACATTGAAACCAGAGTCCAATGCAGACATGTCGACAAGACAAGAATGCAAGTGCAGACAAACTACATGATCACTGACTGCAACAACTGAAGTCAGTGCACATCAATCCAATACAAACTACTTGAAGTGAATGCACAAACATACACACACATATGTATATACACATGTATATATACATGTACTGACAGCATAGTAGACTAACAAAGGTAAACAAAGCAAGGTCAAAAAATTTAGCTATTTTTTATATTTAAAATATGGAATCTAGATTCCAATTTAATATGTATATACAAATTGAAGAGTAAAACTAAATATTATAGGAAACATAAGTAGGAAAACAGTTACCAATGGAGTTGAAGATAATGATGTTCTCTGGCTGTGTTCGTTGCAGAACGGACTAGATATAGGTCGTATGTTTATGCATTGATTTCCACCTTCATTTACGAATATGCAAGTAGTTTTTCGAATGAATAACTTTGATTTAGAAGACCTTGTGTTCATCTTTACCCTGCATAAAAATTGTCATATATAATGAAATGTTAGAAAGAGAGAAGAATAATTTTTTTGTACTTAAATGTTGATTAAGTATGTTTATTTCGCATAAATCCTTCAGGACAACCGCAATTGACTTAAATTCAGTATTTCTTATGTTATATATGTAGTAGCTGATATAAAAATTTATATATGATTTATTATAAGATAGATACCTTTATCTTTTTTAACAGATACCTTCAGGACAACTGCAATTGACTTAAATTCAGGACAACTGCAGTTTTACATTAATAGATAGATACCTTTATCTTTTTTAACAGCTAAACAATAACTTGATCAGTTTAACACCTAGGGTTTAGTATCATCTGCCGTTGAATATTTAGGTATTCTTAATTAAACAAATGTCGATTATGTTAAATTATAACAAGAACTAAAATACCTTAAATCTATTATAAGAGCTATTATCAGCATCGGTAAGAATGAATATTTAACAACGATTTATCATCTAAGTAAAACATTTACATCAAAATAAAATATAGCTTACTTGTTTCGCATTTAAGTTTCAGGTGATTGCAGAAATTGCTCAATGAAAGTATTTTAGTTTAAGCTGAAATCGATGAAGCAGAAATTGATGATGCTGAAGCAGAATTATTGGGAAGAGAAAATGGAATGGAAATTGATATAGAAGAAATCAATTTTGTTTCTAAGCCCTAGTTTTGTTACGAATTGGCGGCAGATATGGATTAGCGAGAAGTAGTGGGTTTATTTTCGACACGTGTCCTGGAAACTAATTATTTTGAACACGTGTCCTAGAAAATAATTAGTTGATGCTAAGAGGCCCTTATAGTGAAAATCCCCATATATAAATATGTATGTATGTGTCTATATATATCTGTGTGTATGTGTATACATAAATGCATATGCATCAAAACTTATATATATTAGCATCACAAATAAATTTTTATTTAGTGTATTAGAAGTCACTCGCAGGGCACAATCATAAATTGAAATAAGAATTCAAGATAGATTTTGCCGTATATTTAGTAAAGACGTATAAGAAATTACAATGCAGAATCATATAATTTTGAAGATAAGAAAAATTAAAATGATATTTGATCAATTGTTACACGATAAATTAATAATCAATTAGTCAATTTTCAATGGAAATATTTTAAAAAGTTTATCCCAAAGAAACTTCATAATTAATAGTGTTGATTTGGTTAAAATTGAATTAGTTGATAAAATATTATGCAAAATGTATAAATATCTTTATAGACTTTTAGAAAATCCAATTTTTCCTAATGTAGGTTCCAAATTTAAAAAGCATGCCCTATTTTTAAATAAAATAGAATCAGAGACTAAATTCTAGCCACTTCATATTAATATGACATTCTCACAAATTTCCACATTTAGCTACTAGTGCTTTAAAGAGTCATTTAAGGAACCTGTTCACAAATAATTTTCCCTGTCGTTGCGTTTGATGCATCAGATGCTAGAATGGGATATACAAGCTTCTTGTCTCGTTTATTTGGCCCGGGAAAAATGAAATGTTGACGTCTGATGCGACCTCAACACTCATGGATAATTATCCTCCAATAATTATAATACTCCTATTTCATACCCCTCTCCCTTACCTCTTTGCCACACCCCATTTGTATCATAAAAACACATTCTTCTTTCATCAACTAACCCTTTCAGGATACTTCTTTTGCTTCAAAAAAAACACACCCTTGTTTGTAGTTTGATAAGAGTCGAAAGATTGATAACTTGTGGAACTTTTCAATCATGCTCGTGATGCACTTGTTAATATTCTAAACCCTTAGAGGAAAAGAAAATGTTTACGTTGTTGAAAATAAAACAAAAAAATATTTAAAACTTTCCATTTAAAAGTTCTAAATATCATTTCGAAATTCAAATCTTTTAAATTAAAATTTTCAAATTCATGCTTCAAATTTGGAAATTTCAAATTAAAATCTTTAGTTTCGATTTTTCTAATTAAAAATTCGAATTTGATTTTGGCTAGTCAAATTAAAAATTTATATTTTCAAAATAACAAATTTCAAATTCAAATCCAAAATTGTAATTTTTTCCTATTACATTATCGTTTTATGTTTAAGTGGAATTAATGAAAAAGTCTAAAAAATATCCTTTGTTAGTTATGAAACTACACGGTCGGTTTTCTACCATTGTGCGCTTGTACTAACATGGATTTTCAATTGTAATAAATTTTGCAATTATATCTTTTTGCGTTTAAGAATAGTCAAAAATTTATGTAAAATAGAGACCATGCATGGTAGGCAGAAACATAGGTTTTTGTCCAAGAGTGCATATATGCATATATATTAAGAAAGCAAAGTGTGACATGTAAATTGAATATTGTTAACGAATAAATTCGTCAATACCCAAAAACATGTAAAAGATGGATTAATTAAAGATTAGCCTCTTCGATGCTAGTTGAGTTTGCTCCCTTTAAGGTTAATCGAAGTCGTAGGTTGATGCATGTATAGCTCCAAATCTATAGTAATTCTGTGGGCCGAAGTCATTGTCAATTTGAAGGTATTGAATTGTACAAATCAATATGCTATAGGCAAGGTATCGACTAAGTCAATATGTTCGACAACATTCAAGTCTTTATTCAAGTTCAATTCAATATGCAAATCATGAGTTTGATTATGTCAATAGGCTGTGCAATTGTTTAGTTTCCAGTTTCTTATGTGTATACGAGAATCAAGTGTTACAATCGGCAAAATCACCAAATTGATTAAGGGTTTAAAAACGTGAAAACATATAAGAAATGGGGAGAGAAAAATCAGCCTTCAAAACAACACCTCTTGGATCGTATTTATAGAGGTGGGATGGCAGAGTCTTCGACGCGGGTGGTCTTCGGTGATTGTCTTGGTAGCATTGTTGACAGTGGCCTCATCGACCTTGATGGTATTATGCGTTGAACTCACTTTAGTGCCACTTCGACCGTGCTGATCTTCGGCATCGACATCTTCCAAGCGATATGAAAATCGAAGTGCTACATCGAACAACAGCGAAGATCGGTGCCGTTTTGCTTCCTTGCGATGTTAAGGTATTCGTGGGTATTGATAGTGTGGAACACCAATACCGCTTCATATAGATACGTGACGTCTCTCTTTATGCTGATTGAAGCGACGTGTTGAATGTTACTGAAGAGCAGTGCAATACCTTCGAAGAGCTGCAAAGTGTAGCCCTTCGCGGTGGCTAATAGAGAGTTTGTTGTTGTAACAATGGGTGAATGACGGTACCGACAAGGTTTAGCATCAACGGAATGCGCTGTGACCCGCTTTGACCCCCATTGATGGCCTTTGGAGTTGTTTGTGCTGGACCTCATCGCGCCACTAATCATGAAAAGCGATGTCCTCTCTGTGCCTCTTTTCGTTAATTAAGTGATGCGATACTGTTGACTTGTAGTGTGATGGCATGCGGAATGAATGAGGAGTGACTTTGAAGAGGCGCGGGACTCATTAGCATCGAAGTGATGAGATATGGTTTTGATGCGAAGTGATGCCTTAGCTCTATAAGATTTTATTATCTTTATGTCTCTAGCATTGTTGGTCTTTGTCGAAGAGCTTCTTCTTGCAATGAGGCTCCATCTCATCTCTTTAGAGTCTTGAATCCAACACCATATCTTCTTGTGAAATTACGTGGATAACATTTTCCCCCTTATTATGTAAAAGAAGCTTTTTACTCTTTAGGGTAAAACCATGAATTTCTATTTCTTTGCTTATCTTTTCAAATCTATTCATTCTGATGATGTTCCTCTTTCTCCTATGATTCAAACTCAAACAATGGAGGCTTTCAATTTATCAAAATTACTCCAAAATTTTAAATTTTATTCATCTGGGTTAATATTAATGTATGATTTACTATTACCATATTTGGTCTTATGGTGTAACCCATATGGTGTTTGATATTACCCTATTTATTTGACATTGTTTTATAGGTGTAACATTGTATTTAGGATGTTCTATGTTAACTATTATTAAAGTTTTCGGGACATATCCATGGACATATTTTCCAATCATAGATTCAATCTTTATTTGTGCTCTTTGAGTCAACATAAGAGTCTAAGTTTTCCTTATGAACTCCATATTGGTCATTCAATAGCTATTGACTTCTTGCAAGGTTGTTTTTGGACTATAAACTTTTGTTATGTGATCGCCTATATGCTCTCAAGAATGAATATTCAAATTTGGAATAACATCACCTTGTAAGAAAACAGAAAGTTAGGCAAGAAGCTTTTAACGAAATTAGCAGATTTGAATTACTTCTTCTGTGGTTGTGGTTGGCTAGCTTTCAGTATTAGGTTGCTTGTAAACTTTTAAATTAGATCCCTTTGTTGCTCAACCTCTTGCTCTTGCTTTCTCATTGTAATTTTTATCTTCAGACCTGGGACTTACTTTAATGATGGATTAGTGATTTAAGATATTAATAATTCATTTGACAAAGAATTAAAGGAAATATATAGCGCTAATTCTGAAGAAAAAGCAGGAAATCATTTGATAATAAGGAGGTTAGGAATTTAGTATGTCATCTGATGATAAGATATCCAAGGTTCCATCTTGTAGCAATAAGGAATTCAGAATATCCTTCGACAATAAGATGGTCAGAAAACTGTCCGGTAACAAGAAATCCAGAATTTCATCTGATAATAAGAAGATCGAAAATCCATCTGGTAAGTAATGAAAGAAGACTGAAAATCCATATTTGACGATAATAATAGAAAACCAGAAATCACTATCTGGTAATAATAATAGAAGTCCAGAAATCGCTGTCCGGCAATAATAGAATACTAGAAGTCCTATTTAATAAGAAGACTAGAAATCCATAGAAAAACACAAATTCAATGGAAAGTCCAAAAATTATCATGAAAAACCATCAAGAAAATCAAGAATCTATAAAATCGGAAATTCAATCCAAAACTCAACCAAAAGCTTGTCATTTCGTTTGATGACCAGAAGACTGGTTGGTAATAAGAAATCCAGAATTTCATCTGATAATCAGAAAACTGCCTGGTTTTAGGAAATCCTAAAATATCCATATGTGATGATTAAAGAAGATCAGAAAGTCATATCTGGCAATAATAGAAGATTCGAATCCTGAATATTAGTCTGGAAATTCCAAACCATGAAGAAAACCAATCAAGAAATCCAGAAACTCAATTATAATAATAAGAAGACCAGAAGTTCAATCCAATAGTAGTAGGAATTTAGTCTAATGATATGGAAGCATAAACTCACACCAAAAAATCGAAAATCCAATAGAAAGTTCAATAATTCAATCAACAATTCATCAAAGTTTTACCCATCAATAAGGAACTCATAATTTTTCAATTATTCAACCATTTCATTTTACCAAGTTCAACGTTAGCCAGATTAGTCAACATTTATATGTTTCGATGCAACAACAAGATGTTATTTGTTAGAGGACCGAAAAACTGTCCAACAATAGCAGTCCGAACAGACTTAAAGCAAAAGACTCATAATTATTCCCACTGAACAGCAATGGAGATTCCCATTGTTCAAAGGAAAGTCTTACGTTAAGAGGTAGGTAGTTTCTAAGGTACTTATTACTTATTATTGTAATTATTATGTGGGAGCCGAGTAGTTCCGTTCAACCACTCAGCCATTCGGAATAGTATTTCTGTTCAACCACTCAGCCATTTGGAATAGTAGTTCCCTTCAACCATTCAACCGTTCAGTAGATAGTTCCATTCATTTATTCAGCTTTTCAACCGTTCACCATTTAGTAAATAGTTCCGTTCGGTTTTTTAGCCATTCGGCAGTGCAATATTCCGTCTGACTGTTTGGTCGTTCAACGGTGCAAGTTCCGTCCGACTGTTTGGCCGTTCAGTAGTGCAAAGTTCTAATTAACTTTTTTTATTATTTTTATATTTACTATATAGACCCTTCTTTCAAAGGTTTCTTATTTCTAGGTCTAATCCTATTAGTGGTCTGCTATTATCTATGCCTTGAATGGAGCTATTCTTATTTTTCTAAAGGAGGTTTATTCTTCGCTTGATTCCTTGGGCTTCGGATTTCTTCGTGACTCTTTTTGAGTTTTAAGACATCTTAATCCTTTTTCTCTTTGCATTTTCCGTCTGCGCCACTCTTTGGGCTACGGACTTTTTTGTCCGTTCTTGCTTGCGCCCCCTTTTTGGGCTTTGCCTTTGCTTTAGGTTGCAAATATTTTCATCCATTTTTCTTATCCGTGCCCCCTTTTGGGCTTTATTTTTGCTCTGAGGTAAGGACATCTTCATCCATTTCTCTTGTTTGTGCCCCGTTTGGGCCGTGGATTTCTTCATCCTTTCTTGTATAAGCCACTTTTTGGGTTTTTCCTGGCCATGGCTGTGGACATCTTTGTCCTTTTTGTTGAAAGCGCTATGGGAATTCATCAGAGGCTTTGGTGGGTGCTGGACCCTCCTCCCACTAGGAGGCACTTGGACTAACCAAAGTCTTTTGTCCCTCCCTCTAGGAGGTGCTCCCGGAGGAGGCCTTTTGATACTCCGGAGTAGATATCGAAGGCTCATTAGTGCTCCAGAGTGGTCATCGGAGGCTCATTGGTGCTCCGGAGTGGACATCAGAGTCTTAAAAGAAGTTTCCCTTTTGAAAATTTTGTTTTCGAAAATAACTTTTGGCCGGTTGCAAAGCTTGTGAAAACCCTTTTGAATAAACATCGGTTTTGCTTGTCACGAATTTCTTTTGGAAGAAAGAATTTTCCGAAAAAGGATTTCTTTGATGAATCGAGGAATTACATTTCAATAAGTTTTCGGATACTTGAAATCTTTGATAATTAGTTTTCAAATCATCGTCATAATAGAAACATGAATCTCAAGTAAGAAACTAAGAAGTCATGATTCATGAACTAATAGTCCTTTAATCGAGAATAAGCTTTTCTAATTAGAGTTTTTGTTGATAAATCTGGATAGTTCTAAAACTTTTCTTGGGGAAATGGGCATAGGTGTTTCTTGTCAATAATTTCAAAAGCTTTTGAAAATGCTTTTCGTCTAGGCGTACTTTGCCGAAATCGTTTTTTTGCATTTACTATTGCTATATAATTTTTATAGGATTATATAAATCCTTGCTTTGAAATAAGTACATATTCAACTTCCCTAACCATTAGGGTAAATAGAAATAATCTTTCTTGATTTCTAAAAATAATTTCCTTCAAGATGGGTTTGATATATCCCTTTTTAACTTCAAGATGGCAATGAAATGGCTTGTTGAAAATATGGTTAGTGTATTTACTTCCACCTTTATAATATATATATATATATATATTAATTGCATCTTTTCAGGTTTTTCATAGCAAAAAGGAATGTCTTGTTTGTAAGTCTGAAAAGTCATGATTCATGAACTAATAGACTTTTACGGACAAGAGCATGCTTTTTCTAAGAATCCCATCTTTTAAGAAGATTTTAGATATTTACCTATCCATAGGAACTGGCTTATGTTGGAAAGTTGATTGATCCAAGCTTTTGAGATAGAGAGCCAATTTATACTGGATATCTGACCTATAGTACTTAAGAAATGGCTAGAAATTTATTATGCTTTGACAAGGAAATTCTGAAATTTCCGGATGAATTGGTTCTGTTTTAACCTGTAGAGACACTCGAATTTCGTGTTAATACATGATTGATTTCAAATCAAATTAGAAATTTTTATGAGTAAAGATAATCGGCAATGAGTAACTGCCATAGGACTTCATAGTTTGATTGGAGTCTGAATTCGAAGTTGCAGAGCTGCTTTTTCCTTATAAAAAGAGTGAAGTTTCAGAGGTTTAGGTTATCCTCTTCAAACTGGAAAATCTTTCAATCTTCCCTAATGAACTCTTTTAGAAACCCTAACTTAGATCATATTCTGAACTATTCTTTCTAGTGTGTGACAGTTGTTAGTTTTATGCCTGTTTACTTTATGATAATCGCAATAATCTTTTCCTCTATTTGGCTCGGGATGGCTCGATATTTTGATAATCATGAAATAATAACTCTATTAGAACCCTAACTTGATCATATTTTTTAATCTAATTTATAACAAAAAAGTTTATTCAAAATTTGATCAGATGGACGACCAAATTTTCAATGCAGCAATTTGTCAACATCTACTAAATTTAATGACACATGACATTTGTCGGTGTTTTCATCAAGATAATAGAGGCCATTTTTCAGACATTCCACGCCAATCTTCTTTCCCGATTCTCGATCCTGAAAGAGCACTTTATACGGCGAGAATATAACATTGCAATTCAGTTCATGGGTTATTTTACTAATTAATAATAAATTTGAATCAAAATCTAGCAAATATAATATATTTTTCACATCTTTTGTAAGAAATTATGTTGTACCAAAACCATGAATTTGAACTTTATCTCTGTTAGCAACAGTTACATGTTAAGGGTCTTTATTTTGTTTAACATTGGTTAATTTATTTTTGTTCCATGAACGTGATCAGTAGCTCCTATATCAATTAACCAAATATTTTTTTGACACATATTTGCAATTTTAAAATTGCAGTTGATTTTGAATGAGTTAAAAATAGCATTAGAATGTACAAAACCTGAATTTTGTTGCAATAAAAAACTGTTTAATTGAGTTTGGAGTTGATTCAATTACATCGTTTGAGGCATAGAAGATCCTGCTGAAGCAGAGCAGTTATTTGGTTGATTCCATTGAGCCGATTCAGATATGTCCCTTTCTATCTCCACTTCTTTGCTAAAACCAGCAAATTTATTCTCCATTTTTCCACCGCCCTACTTACCTCCTCTATCGCCCTTCTCTCTGACTGGTCGAAGGTAGGGATGGAGGAACCGGCAACCATCGCGGTTGTGCCCCGCTTTCTTGCAATGGCCGCATAGCTTGGTGCTCAAAGCTTCCTTCCCTTTGCCTGTGTCCCTGAAACTAAGGTTTGAGTATTTATCTGAAATGTCTTATTCTCTTGATTTTCCGACTGCCGATGGTTTATGAGCGATCGTCGAGATTGCTCTTGCTCAATTCTCGCCACTACATCAAAACTTGGCATCTCGGATGATGCTAAGACTTGAGACCTGATCGATTCATAGTATGGATCAAGAGCCCCTATGTAGGTAAAAATTAAGTCTTATTCGGATCTTTTTGGATTTCAATTGGGTCTGTTGTTGGTGGAAGATAGACATTGAGCTTTTCCCATTTTGGCATAATTTCCGTCACTAATTCGTTCTTACTTTGGATACTCTGTTTAATTTGGGTATGCTCATGTTTAAGGCTAAAGATATGAGAGAAAATTTTTTGTTGACCATACATTCTCTTGACTTTGTCCCAAAGCTCGTGTGATGTGCTGGAGTACATGAGTACGTTTGAAATCTAGGGTTCCATTATGCTGAGTAGCCATGACATGATTAATTGTCGGTTGTCTTCCATTCTTCTAATTTTGCTTTCTCTTCGAGAGTTGTCTCAGTTGGCTTTGCTGCTTTGGGTTTTTTCCTTTTTCCAGTGACAAAGCTTAATTTTCCTTTGCCATCAAGATAATTTGTTACTGATCTGGATCAGGAAATGTAATTTATGTTGTCATTGAATATGATATTTGTGAGTTTAGTGTTGTCAGATTGAGACATATTGAACTGACTGCAGTTCTTTGTTATCTGCAACTTTTGGTATTGTTGCGGAACTTTTGAGTCAGTACCTGACCCGCTCTCATACCATATTGAATTTTTTTGAGAAGAAGATTGAATATGATGAATAATTAGTTTTATTGCTAATTTCTAATTCAACAAGCTCTCTATACATGATTATATATAGTCTGATTCTATAGTCATTGTTTATTTCCTAAATTATATTCCGCTAGTCGTTGCTTATTTCCTAAATTATAATTACCTAATTACACCCCTAATTATAGGCTAAGCACCAATTATAGCTGACAATTGTATAATGGATGCGGACCTTTTATTTTTTTTCATGTTTTACAGCCTATGAGGAAATATTCTGAGGCTATCATTTCTATTTCTCCATAGCCTTTTATTTGTTTCCTATTTACAGCCTATGATAAAATATTCTGAGGCTATCATTCCTATTTTTCCACAATATTCTTCAATATATTTTTGGCAACTAAAATTACTTTTTTTTCATTAAAATTCTACTCATAGATATATGGCGTCTCCATTTCAGCCTTTTTTAATCCAAAGAATAGGGTTGTTATGGTAATGGTTACCGTTACCATTTCACAAATACTGTTACCGTACCATTTTTACTGGTAAGCGAAAATTGCTTACCGTTACCATTACCGATTGACTGGTATACCGAAGACTGATATACCGATAATCCGGTAACTGTTACACTGGTTATGGTAAATTACCGTTTGTCTAAAAAAGGTTAGTAACATAACATGTATTCACACCATAACAGTGCTTCAATATACAATTTATAGTGTTACTTAATAAAAGACATAAATGAGAAAGATGTGAAGTGTATTTAACATTATTTCACCTGGTTAATAAACTAAATTTAAACATTTGTTTGGTTCTAAATGCCTATAATAAAGCATGTTACATGAATATACATGTATTTTGAATTGATTGGTAAAATTACTGTTACCGTTAGTATTGAAGAAATGTTATCACTAATTTACCATAGAAAATGGTAAATTTAGCGTTACCATACCGATTAAACTGGCATACCGATTTCACTCGAAACTGGTAACCGATTGGCTGGTAATGGTATGGTAATGATAAATTTACCGTTACCATAACAGCCCTACCAAAGAATGTCACATCCTATAAATGCATATTGGGAATGTCCTAAATTATGGTATTTTTTGTGGAAATTTGGTTCAAATCTATAGTTTTTAAAATAACTACTTTTTCAGATTTTAGTCATTTTGCTTCTATTTTTCATCTATTTTTCAGACCCCCTTTTTTTAGTGTAATTTTTTGCACTATTACATTTCTCATTTTAGAAATTTGAGCGTTACTTTGTCGTTTAACGTTCATGGTCGTTAATAATTTCTAAACTTTTATTTATTTTATTTCAATTTGAAGCCTAGGAGTGACGGGTAAGTAATGCATACGCTTGTACGGAACTTTCTTTCCTTTCTTTTTTCTTGGTTTGTATCTTTCCTGATTACATATTTTACAATTCCTAAGACTGATGTCTTTTTTCGAAAACAGCCTGCAACCATTTAAACATGTATCTATTTTTTGATACAACAAATCAAAAGCAGACATAAGTTGTATTTTGCAGCTTGTACTATAGCTGTAAACCCGGCTTCTGTGAAGTTGTATTTTGATTTCATCGCAATGTATCATGCAGTTACTGATAGTTGAGTACCGCTTGTACAACCATCCCAAAGGGGTTTCTTAGCAGCTTCCAATAAATCATAATTTTTTTTGCTCAAATACTTGGTTCTTCTTCGACATTAACATCGTTACAATCAACTTCAATAGTAGGGAACGTCGAACGTGCTGCATTTTCAACCATATCTTCTATGAGATTCGTTGGAACAAGTTCATTACCCACCTTCTCCTCCGAATGTACGAGATTAGATGCTATAAGTTCTCCATGACGATCCCACACCAAATAATTCGGCACGAAACCATGTTGGCGCAAATGAACTATTACCATATCCGGTATCAAATGCTTCAATAGTTTTCACCTCCTACATGGACAACGAATTTCTTCGTCGTTTCGAATATTACGTAAATCGAATTCAATAAAGACGTGTACACCATTTTGAAAATGTTCACATTGAGCCTCCAATTTCTTTTCTTTGTTGGTACATCCAGCTCCGATCGATAAAATAATTGATCATTTTTCCTACTTTAAAACATAAAAACGCATTAATCATTTACGCCTTAACATTTTATTTTTCAAATAAATCATACATTTAAATTTTCGCAAATATATAATATTATTCTATTTCATTTTATTTTCAAATGGATTTACATAAATTATTATATGAATATAATCTTCAATTTTTAGGTTATTGTTTTACAATTTGATGGTTGGTCATCCTACTTTCCATTACAAACACGGTAGTAATTATATTTTGCAAATCATTTTATTTCAAACGATTCAACAAAATTTTGGCAGCACATCCCCGTTGTTCCATGTATCGTACACATATGTGTGTATACAGCGATAAAAAGAAAGTGTTGTCGAAATTTTGTGAACCTTTTAAATAAAATGATTTGCAAAATATAATACATATTGTGTTTGTAACTTGTCCAATACATGGACAAATCCAACAAATATTGTATCAGATGAATATAAATGTTCATTCTGTGATAAAAACGAATATCCATACAACGATCGTATATAATATTTGTCAGACGGGGCCAAAAGCTCTCTAAGGGATTTATAAAAGATAAAGCGTATTATACCACAATTTTTACAATAATTTATTTACATTCTAAAAAACACATATACTAAATCGTCGTTTTCGTCACCTTGAAAACGCTTACACCAAATTCTGAGCATCGACTCTAATTAATCCAAAGTGGCACTATTGCGTGTATGCACTAATTAATCAACGCATATACACCAATTAACGCAAATATACGCTAAACAAATTTTTTCTCTCAACATTTCAATGATAAACAATTATAATAACAACCTAATTAGCATTCAATAGGGTATACCAAACAATCAATGGAGTATTATACAACTATAACAACAAATTAACCCTAATTTAACAAATCAAAATTAAATAGGGTTTACAAATTAAACATTCTTATCGAGAAATAGCTAATGGAGAGAGTTGAAAATCAAAGATGGAGACCTACTAACGGCGTGGAAGCTTGTTGACGGTGTGGAGGAGGGGTTGGAGGAGCAGGTTTCTGATTTGGGGAGGAAATGAAAAGGAACGAAACTGTCGCCCTGCGGTTCAAATATTCGCGACTTTTCGACGGCTTCCGACGGTCGCCAACGGCTTCATTTGCGACGGCTTTCAATGGCTGCCGTCGGCTAGTTTATATTATTTCATTTATGTCACAGCAATTGCTTACGGTCTGTAGCTGTCGCAAAAAAATCGACGATCCGTCGACGGCCGTCGGAAAATGGCATCACAATTTACTGTGTTTCTAGTACTGTACATTATGTATTTTTTATTATCGTTAATTAATTGATGTTATTTGATCTTTCAACGTTTTGTTTAATTTTTCATTTTACGCTATTCTAATTAATGTGCGTCTTTTGGAAGACGAGTTATTAACAAGTTTGTTTGGTTGTGTATACTTGTTTGGTCAGTTTATAGTATCTACATGTATTCTTCTCTAAATTATATTGCATATAGTTATCTACTCTTTGAATAGCCAGGTCATAGGTATTCATTCCAAATATATGTTGGTAAAAATTAATAGTTGGTTTATTTAATCTTTTCTTTTTGATTTTTTATTTCTCTTTTGTAGATTATTGAATTGGATAATCGTACTAGCATCGGGAATCAAAAGATTATTAATTGAATTAAGTATAAGAAATATTCTTTATTTGTTAAGAAAGCCATAAATAAATTAGGTTTTGATTACATGAATTTTCACTATTTGATATTACTTCTAATTTATTGGATAATTTTGGTTACCTACGGAAAATGGTATTTAACTATTGCCAACTTATCTAGCTTTTATTGTAAAATATAGTCAATTCAACCTTTGTTTCCAGATGAAAATTTCAGAAGATATCTAAAATGGTACCATCATTACTTACCACTACTATATTTTGGTCTCTTATGGAAAACAATAGCTAACTATTATCCTCCATTTATTATTAAATATAGTCAATTTTCAATCTTTCTTTTCCATTGAAAATTTTAAAAGGTACCCCCAAAAGAAGAAAAGAGGCACAGGTCCCTTTTTTTATGTTGTTATAAGAAAAGTCCGTGTAGAAATAAATATGTAAAATTGGTCCCTATTTTTGAAAAATAGAAAATGCAAGATGCCTTGCACTTTTCGGATAGAAAATGCAAGCTAACTTGCAAATTTTTGATTTTGAAACTGTTTTTGAAAATTTTGAAACTTTTAAAAAGCGAGAGCTAGTTTGCGCTTTCTGATTTTGAATTTGTTTAGGAATGTTTGAAATTTTTAAGAAATGCGAGTTAACTTACGATTTTTACCAGGAAAGTGCAACTTAGTTTGCGTTTTTTTATTTTGAAATTCTTTTTTTGAAAATTTTGAAATTTTAGAAAATCGCAAGTTAAGTTGCGTTTTCTATCAGGAAATCGTAAGTTAAGTTTTGTTTTCTATCAGGAAAGCGCAAGCTAGTTTGCGCTTTCTGAATTAGAAAAAACAGGGACCTAATTTACATATTCATTATTACAGAGACTTTTCTTATAACAATATAAAAAATAGTGAGCTTCTGTGCAAAGACCCTATCCAAAATATATAGTTATCAATTACACCGTTAAATTTTCACGTATAAAAGTGTTGCGGTAATATTGTATATATCATTATTAGTCGTATGCCAATAAAACTGTTTCAACTATTTTGTATATCAACTTACTGAGTTTATCCAAAACTTATCAATTGCAGTATACCATGTAATATTCTTCGTTCATAATGTACAATTATATCTATTTCCAAATACGAAAAAATGTCAAAATTTTTGTGAAATAACCATTTTAGTTGAATGATCATAATTCTTAAAAAAGTTAAGCATGTCCTACATGCCCGACGTTATTTATGTGTTCACGAATTCATACTGATTGAAGTTTACCTTCGCGCTAACCACTGTTTTTTGGGTAATAATTTTAAGTTCGGTGCAACCCCATTTTGTTGACACTTTTTAATCAAATTACTGCAGCAATCAATATTAGTAAGAAATATTAGCAAAATAAATTAGTACACATTCATAACATATGACAAATTGTATTACTAAATATAGAGACATTAAACTCTTACTATATATTTTGTGCAAATACAAATCAACCTATTTTACAATAACATATGAGGTATTGTATTGCTAAATAAATATAGGGACATTAAAATCTTACTATATATTTTGTGCAAATACAAATCAACCTATTTTACAATAACATATGAGGTATTGTATTGCTAAATATAGGGACATTAAAATCTTAGTGTATATTTTGTGCAAATACAAATCAACCTATTTTACAATAACATATGACGTATTGTATTACTAAATATAGAGACATTAAACTCTTAGTGTATATATTGTGCAAATACAAATCAACCTATTTTACAATGAGGCTATACATCTTTTGAACCTTGTACCTTTAACATACATTTTATGCCCATTTAGGAGACATTAACCTCTCTTTTCAGAATTCATTGCTTTTTATTCAATAAAAATATATTGTTTGATATGTCTCCTGATTCTCCACCCCCACCGTATTTCCATTAAGATCATCAAATAAAAGCCATGGATTTGTATCAATGGATTTTAACGGTGAAAGAATGCAAATTATATTTTAGGTACATGATTGTTACTACGAGACTTATAAACGGTCCCATTTCATGATCAGAGCGTTTATTAGTGCATTGGTTGAAAATTTCGAAGAATTAACACACCTGTGGAATAAGACAACCTTGCTTCACAGCGCAATGTTGGTAAGCTGCTAAGTGCTAAAATATTACTAACGATCGATGTGTTGGGCTAATTCATGCGATTCCTTTTAGTTCGAATCTTTTTAAACCCCTGTAACCTCAACATTTGCCTTAATTGGCATGAATGTTTTACTGGTTGACCATAGTTTGATGTATACATGTTCCAGTACAGTACTTCTCACTGGATTTTCATTTTTGAACTAATTACACTAATTTATTTGTTAAAAGTGTGTTTTCAACCGGTACCATCATTTCAAGACACTTAAACAAATTGAACGTTGGAATGATACTGGTTCCTATCAATATTGTATTAGATGGGTTTAGAGATTCGGCTTGGGAATACCTAAAGGACTGATGCCCTGTTCCATGTTTAGTGATTTTACATAGAAATCATATTACTGAAATTGTTTGACTTTTTAGATCTGGATTAACCCCATAGTTCTTTTTTGTCATTGTAAATATTTGGATTTGTAAAGTACTTATTTTTAGTCTTGATCTTTTTGTATTTACCAATGCATAAACATATCGCCTTATAAAGTACCCAAATTGACTACTGTTTCATTAATAGCTGTAGCAATAAAACTGCATACACCACATGCATTTAATAGCTGTAGCAATAAAACTGCATACACCACATGCATCGCATCGGAGATTTAGCAACACTAACTGATATACTAATACAACTTGAACATCCAATAACTTTTTTACCCTCATATTGGACAAAAATTAATATTATCGGGATGTAGAAAAAGTGGTAAACATCTGCACCTGCAACATTGACGAAAATGTGGAGAACGGATCCAAGAAGGAAGCCTGATAATACAACACTCCTCTGTTGACAAACCAGCCACCAATCCGCATCTTTATTTATGTTTCATGCTGAAATTTTCCTGCATTTATGTATCAAAACTCTATCTGCCTATGAAATCTATTTAAATTAAACTTTATTTCTTTGTACTTGATTATAACATATTAACAATGTGTTGTTTAAAACTTTAGCTTGCACATAATTAACCACTTGATATTTATGCTTGATGCAACTTCTAATAATGTATGTACAGAATCTATCTCTCGGGTTCATTGTGTTTCAATATACATATACGACGTACCTTTTACAACTAACTTTTGTGATAATAAAAGGCTTACACATATAAATGAGTCCACAATCGTGCTAATTCAAAAACTGTTGTAAATACCACAGCAACTGCCTGAGCATTGGTTCCATCCTAGCTAGCGATTAAATACATCAGTCGAGTGAGCCACATTGTGTACTTGAATTTTATTACTGTTAATAATAATAAAATTTAAAATCAATTTTACGGCAAAAGTGGTCAAATCAAGAAATTAAACGATACATTTATTAGGAATGTTAGATGAATGTCATACTGAAAAAAAAGCTAATTTGTGCAAGACAGAGACCATGCATGGTGGGCAGTGAAGTAGTATTAGCCTATTAGGAATATATATGCAGTTGAACAATTAATATGCAGTTGAACAATTAATATGTAAAACTGAAAACACAATGCATGTATGTGCATGAGCGCAACAGAATAGCAGTATTATTTAGTGTATATATTTGGTTTGGTGATGGGGTATGAAAGAGACAAGAGTAGAATATAAATGCAAGTATTAGCACGCATGCATAAAGTTTTATTAAGTAACAGGGTTGTGACTTGTGATGCTTGAGTTCCGTCCAACATGGATCAGTGGTAGTAGCTAGGCTGATGCCTGATGAGCATTCAGTTTTGTGGAAGCAGGCACAAGACAGTTATACGACCTCAGCCTCCAGGTGAAGATGCACCCAGCTTCACTGTGTTGGAGAGCAGCTGAACTTCAGGCGGTAGCAACCAGGTCGTGGAGGGGGAGGTGGGCGGAAGGGGGAAAAAAAATTTGGACCATTTCTCGATTTGTGCGTGTCATCCTTGCGCAGGGGCCATGCTAATCTTCTCTGTATCGTTCCAATTTTATCGGATGTCCCCGAAGGGACAACACCTTACTGAGCAGCCTAGTATAAAAACGAGTAATCTTTCTTCCATTAGGCGATGTGGGACTTGCTCAGGTTGACCACTATATTTTGTTTCAGATGGTCAATAAACTACAACAGTGATGATACTTCTTTTACAGCCCACCCCGTTTTCGGCTACCTTGTATGTATTTTTGTTATCTTCTTTCAGCTCAGCTTTAACCACCAAATTTGTTCTACCTCCAGGCTCCAGCTAAAAAAACCTCTGTTCAATCTTTTCTTTGCTGTTTGCTTAATTAGTTAAGAACGCAATTAATCCGCTTATATAGCTAGATAGTCGCACATGGGAAAGGGAATGCAAATCTGTTAACTAGACTGGACAAACTCATGCATGCTCAACATATTTGTCCCAAACAGAGAACCGCATGCACCTCCTTGTCTAAATTCTGTCATCCGTTCATGTTTGCATCGATCAAAAATCCTTCCAAATAACATATATATTATCTAATTATCCAACTCTACTTTGTACTATCTTCTTTCACCTCAGTTCTGTTCTACCGGCTAGCTTACTGCTGCCACATAATGCTACATATATGCATATAGTACTTGCCCTTTATTTTTATGTATAAAAGCAATTTCCTTACTTCCTCAATTGGATCGACTTAGCAATTCATTTTAGCAATCTAATTCGCAAATCAAATATGAATGAGAAGAGCAACTCTTGTTTTCACTTAAATTTCAAGCTACAGTGACATTGTTGTTCTACACTAGTTTGCTTCAAACATCATCATTTCCGAATTTATACCCTGGACTAAAGAAGGCTGCATAAAAGACAGTGAATAATCATCAATAGCTCATAGTCATGTCCAGGCTAGAGAATTGATAACATATGTTGTCCACATATGATCCGTATGTACTTGGTTAGACATGGAACAATTTTTTTAAACATTCCACTTACTTCTATTGTAAACTGAAATATCATTTAATATCCAACCATACTCAACATTCCCGTAAATATCCAGCTGTTTTAGGTTTTCAACATATTACATTTCAACCAATTAAAGGAATCGATGATATAAATTCTTAATTAAGAAAGACTTACATTTGAATTAGCAATCAGCGAACTAGCTGCAGAGTAGCACTTAGTAGATGAGGGCAACAACGGTACACCAAGTTAAAATCAGGGCAAGGCGGCGCTGTAGCAGTAGGTGGTTATTGGTGACAACTGACAGGGTAAAAAAATAGCGCACGATTGAGTGGAGGTAGCAGCGCATGGAGGTAGAGGGGTTGCCAAGTTTTTATCGTCGATTGCATTTCGAATTGATGTTTTGGGCGGCTCAATTTGGGGCAGCCTGACATTAGCATGACGCAGTGGATGGTTAGTAGATGGCGGTGGAGCTGCTGTCTGCGGATCGTACGGTGGTGAGATGTGGGAAGTGGGAGCTGAGCGGACCGTTTTAATAACCATGTAATTTGATACACATGGAGAAGGTTCATTATTGAGCGCATTACCCAATGTCATTATTCGCTTGTTCTCAGAAATTATGAATCTCCTCCTCTCTTTGATTACTGAACTACAGATTGTGTGCACAAAAAAATTTAATTAGAATTTTATTTGAACTACAAATTGTGCCGTTTCGTGCACAAATTTTTTTTATTTGATCACTGAACTACAATTTTATTTAAATCAATACGAATGTTTAACTATTTTATTTACTTGAACAAACAAATGTATACCGGTTCTATATATCTCTTCTCTACTATTAATAATAAAAATTCCCTAAACTATTTTCAACCGTGTCTTTTGGGAATTACCAAAATACCCTTATATCCTTTCGTGTTTTCCATTTCTCATTCCACGCATGTTAATAGCCGTAATCACCCCCAATTTAAACATCTCTGCAATCATCGTCGTCCATCCATTGTCTCTGCCAATCAATCGCCAATTACTTCGCTAACCACTAATCGATTAGGCAGTCGTTGCTTCAAGATCGAAGTTTGATCGTGATACTGACTAACTACTTCCTGTCAGAAGCGTTGTAAACTCCAATCTTAAACAAGCATCCGCCGAGCAAACCAGATCCAGATTCGGAGCATAGCAGCTCCGATTTTAAGGAAGTCGGCAATTTTTTGTGACAATTATTCCTTTTCTCAGCAGACGAATTTCGACTTGACGAGATTTCAGTTAGTATTCTATTTTTGTTCTACTATCTGTTATTTGAATTTACCTATTGATTTTTGATTTAAATTTGAGTGTTGCATTCACGGGTGGCAATTGAAATAAAAGATGATTTGTTTACCGTTTGAATAGTATTGATCATATGTTCAAGCCTCATATTATTTAATATGTTTGCATGAACGATTCAACAATGAATGATAAGTACTATTTAAATTGTAAACTAAACCTAACTGTAATCCTAACCACTTACCGCTAATCGATTAGACAGTTGTTGCTTCAATATTGAAATTCAAACATGATTTAGGTTTTAAACCTGTGCTCTAAATTTTTAAATATGATCTGCATTTTCTTTCTTTCTCAATAGTGCATCCTCATACCGGACAAAATTTCAGGCAGTATTCTATTTTTTTAGTATCTGTGCTTTCAATTTACATGTTTATTCTTGATTTTGATATAAATGTTAAATCAAGTATAGCTGACAATTTAGTTGTATATTGGAGATTGAATCATGTATATATATATTATGAGTTATTTAATCAACCTATTAGGATATGTCTTTAAATATCAAATTTGTGATATTGTCGCAAAAAAATAGCTAACCAAATTATGGATATGGACTTTGATAGATTTTTAATAGGCTTTTGATTGTTTTCTATGAAAGTACAAAACAAATTTTGTTTTACAAACTTTGTCTCACTTCCTCATCAGACTTTCCCACAGCCGTTGCATGTGCTATTAGTAAGCCACATGTAGTTAACCATGAAATGTTGCGATCTGGCTCTGTTCAATATGCACGCTCATGTTTACCACTTCTTAAATATAGATTGAGTTATACACCATTTTTTAAATATGCACGCTCATGTACACCTATGTCGTTATCTGCCATTTACTTCTTAGATGCATGAGCTCCAATTTACTTGATAAAAATTTCTGTTTATACATTGTTTTCACCTGACATACTCAATGTTTGTGATGGGTACATATGTACTCAAATGTCATTATAAATTTTCAATTGTTTTTAATATGTCTACTCTTTCACATGTATACAATGTAACCTTTTTTTATAAATAGTTGACAAACAAGAACCAAACTTTTGACTGTGATCTACTACATTGACTGATGAATGCTCTTTTACCTTATTTTTATATAAAAACGCATCATACATTATACATCTACCATTTTTTATGACTTGCATGTACAGTAGAATTTAAGTTGCTTTAAATATTTTGGCTATGTGCACCATAAATTTGAATGTCTGATCTTTTTCATAATTGAATGAGTTAATTATGGATTTTGCTAGCTGAATAGGTGAGTAATTGAATGATTAGTGTTCACTATAAGACTTCGATTGTTGCTATCATAGTTATTCAAATTAACTTTATTATAGCAATGCCAACAATAGAAATTTATGTTTACCTATATATAATTTAATTGGCTAAGAAAGTTTGTGTACACCGGTACACTAAAATAGACTAATTGTTTTCGCAATATCATTCTATTCGTACTCATGTATGGTTTTGGCCTTTAAGTGAACGCCACTTAATAAGACTGTAAGAAAAATATATGTTGTTCGTATGAATTGTTTGCTTTGCTACTTGACGAATTAACCATACTATTTTGATATGCATTCTGAATATGGAACGAAATTGGCATGAATACCTGTGATAGTAACAATGAAAGTTTATCAGAAGCTGCTGTATGTTGTACTAAAATTAAGCATTAATTGAAAACTAACATTCATAACTCTTGAAAGATCTTCTTATTTAGGCTTATAAGTTTTTACATCTGCAGTGTTGTGCATACACACGATAACATATACAATCCACTTAAGTTGTCATAGTTTGTCTAATTGGTTGCAAATAGCTTAGGTAATTTGGGATCATTCAACTTATGTATAGTCTATATGATCAACATGATTAAGTCTTTCTTTGTGTTTGCAGGTAGAGGCAATCCAAGATATTGTATTTGCACCCTCTATTTCTGCAATGCTAAGGTAATCTTTTTTTTGTATTTGCATCCTTATTTTAATTTACTTATAATTATAAACTACCATGCATTAAATCCCTCATCAATTGACCATTATTATCATTTCATGCAAAGAGGCTTGCAAATAGTAACAGAAAACTCTATTTAGTTCCTTTTACCTTTGAAGGTGCTTAGCTAATTTTTGGAGAAATTTTACTGTGTAAAATTTTAAAATGCATCTTAACCTTTGGTAGTATTTTCTATGCACATGACTAAATTTAATAGTTGTCAAATTCTTATATATGTTCTTGTTAAGAGCTGATGTAATCTGTATTTTCTGATATAACTTATCATATGCATTTAGAATGCATAGCATAAATAAATAAAAAACGTGTGCAATTCACACTGTTGTAAATTCGTATTTGACTAATGGGTAATCGTTTTAATTTTTTAATGATATTTTATTATTTTAATCCATCATTATTTTCCCGAGCCTGCTTCTACATTCCCTAAAGATATATAGGCTGCTACAGCTAAAGCAGTTGCATTGAATTTTTCAGTGTAGGAGAAATGCAAAGATGTTATAGATGATGAAAACGGGGAAGTTGTCTTTGATTTGCCTGATCTCTTGCTTGATCTCAAAGGTAGTTTTAGTTGCTCCGGTTCTTGGGACTGTATTGAATTTCGCCTGGATGACCTTTTCTTTGGGAGTGTTGTTAGATCCATTATATATTGGGAGGTGTGTGTGTGTGTGAATATCCATATTTAGGTAGTATGAAGACTTTCAGGTAAAAATTCAAGTATGCTATGAAGGAGGGGTGGTCAATACTATCTGTGATGTGTTCATTATTAGTTTGTAATCAATATTTATGTTTGGGAAGACTTTAAGCTCTTTAGCACACGAATATGAATGTTGTTCCCAAGGTTTCTATTGAATTGTATACCTTTTTATTTATCTTTTAGAGCATCTTCAGCGTTATTATTATTTTTACTAAGTTTTTATGAGTTTGGTCATGTGCTTTTATCGCATGGAAAGTGAATATATTTCTAGAGCTGAAATAATCATATAACTAAGAATAAAGGTAGTAAACACTTGACACTTAAATTGTGAGTTACAATGTTTATATAGGGTAGTTTTATTTGGTATAAGAAGCATTAGCATCGATGATTTTATTGTGTGATAAGCTTTGGTTGATTGCAAAAACTTAATCGTCCACTATAAGAAAAGATTTGAGATATCTTTGCATAAATCAGTATAGTAGTTTTGGTTAATTAATTAATATTATGGTAACATGGTTCAATCATAGGCCCCAATACATATTATGTGTGTTAAGCAATGCCAAAAGGCTATAACAATAAGGTTGGAGTAAGACTATTGTGTTAATCAATACATCTATAACCATTAATTGTTTGTTGAAACCTATTGTAATATTTTGGGCTAATCCGTTTTGCATACATTATTCTAGGATTTGGTTAAAGTTGTAATTAGGTGAAGAATATTGACATAAGGTGAAAAACACATTATGCATGTTTTGCCGAAAGTGAGTTTTAAGTTAGAGAACAATTTTTTAAACTTCATCGATTGAGCATAATTTTCATCAAATGTGCATTATTCTCATTTACCGGGCTTTCATTGCACAATTTCACTATACACTAACTGATCTAGAAAAAACAAGTGCTTTAACGAACTATTATATCCACTATTTCCTCTTTCTTTTTTTAATGCATATCAGGTTGTCATTATATTCCTCTCAATCTGTTGTATTCACATGAATAGATGTATCATATTTGAATAAAGGATGTCGTGGGTGATAAGTTGATTTTGTTTTAACAAGTTGGTAGATGACTCTTGAATTGGTAAAGTGGAGTAATTGGTTTGAGCAACTTAGCTCAAATTTATTTTGTGTATCTGCCACAACTTAATGTAATTCACCTTTTGTTTTGAGTGTAGATGAGTTGGGTAGCAAGTTAATTACATAATATTTGGTTTGAGAGGATTTTTATTATATTTTGAGTTGTAGTGGTTTATTCCATTGGACGAGAGAGTGAAAAATGAACACATAGAATTAAAGTTCACATCAATAACATAGATACATAATCATCACGTACATGGTACACGTGTGGACATGCAAACCCATGTAGAAATCATATAAACACACGGTTAAAGTAGATCACATGCAAATTATCAAAGTTCACTTGGTCAATCCAGCAAAAAAAATTAACATCTCCAACGACACCTTCATCCTTTTCATCCTTATTCCCACTACCCTTCTTCATCTCCTCTACCTTGGCTGGAACTTCCGGCTTGAGCTTCTCTACATGGGCACCGGCTTCCTCCACACACCAGAACAAATCCCCTTCTGTGTTTGCTATTATATGCCTGTTTCTATGTCTTCGCATCTGGGTGTATGCATGAATATGTTTCAACCGGCCCAACCCTATCATAAGGCAACGAAGACTATTTTTTGCTCACAGCCCACATTAGCTAAAAGAGCATATGCATATAAAAGTGAAAGTATTTTTTCCATTTCCAGTATTATAAATAAACCAAAACAAAAGAAACGATTGATAAAATTATGAATGCTTATAAGTTATTGGTTCTATGAATGTTCTTCAGTTATCTCGGTCTTCTCGGTTGTTGCTTCAGGTTCAGTTTATATTGACAATGGTAATGTCAAATTTACTTTCAAAGGTGAAACTATAAATGCATGCACGTTGTGATTAAATGCAGGCCCACCTGGGTGTGCATATATACTCGTTAAGATAATAATATTTTCATCTTAATTTCAATGCTTAGATTTTGTGCAATGTATAAACTCTAAAGTCATGAACTGGATCGTTAAATTGCCTGCAAAGTTGAAGATTTAACATAATATGGTTATATGATGCGGCATGCACAACTACCTGGGAGTTTCTTAATAAATATTAGCCAACGTATTCCACTTTTTATATTAAAAAGCATAATCATGAACTTTCATAGAGCAACCAAGATGCAAGTAAGTGCAAGTTAATTATTCGTTTCTTCAACAAATTGAATAATCTCAATAAACAAATTAAGAGAAGATAAAAAGTAGTTTATATTAAAAAGCATAATCATGAACTTTCATAGAGCAACCAAGATGCAAGTTAGTGCAAGGCAATTATTCGTTTCTCCAACAAATTGAATTATATCAATTATTACTTTATCACTTAATTTAAGTCGCTATTCTATATATTTTGCATAATATATACCGGTCGATCCATCATACCATATTGACATGGCCACGTTTTGAGAAGATCAAATTTTCAAGTGAGTTTTAATAGAAAAAAAATCATGTAAGGAGCTCCTAACCCATCTACCTACCATATCATCCTATTTTAGTTGTTTTAGATTTTTATGCATAAGCATCACATAAGGTCTACAAGTTCTAGGAATTCTTTTAATTGTTTTTGGATTGATAAAGGCAATAGAAAGGCTTTTGGCAAAATCATATGATCGAATTGTTGCTGTTATGATGTTGTTATACATCCATAAGTTAAGAATGGATGTAGAATTGCTTTCAATTGATTTTTGATGCCTGATCACGTGATTGCTTCATGAAATCCCTTTGCAAAATTCAAATTATGATTCATATGATAATGATTTGAAATGAGGTGGTTGTTGTAGTTGAAAGCTCAACCGAGGGCATGTGATCTTAAACCTTGCAATCATGTGAAATAAACATATCATGACTATTAGTTAGGAAAAGGAGAATATTAGCTACACAAAACAAGCGCATGACCGACCGACGTTCAAAAATTCAGTAGAAACCACTTACCTTGCCAAATATTTTGGTGATTCACTTATACAAGTATGCATGGAGTGATGAAGGAGTCATTATTGAAATAACTTGACGATCGTGTCGGAAAAATACGTCCAATCACCCATCTTAATTGGGCTAACTATAGTCCAGTGCCACAAAGCTCATCTATAGTCAGTGTCAGAAAATTGGATAACCAACCAATAACAAGGCTAGCGTTCGTGCTTGCATATCTTGTTGTATCAGTCTAGTTTGTATTCTCCCCGTATGATTAAACTTTTGCCATTGCATATGAGGTGATTTTCAAGAGCTCTAATCTATCAATAGACGAGCAAAAGTTGTGGTCAATCCGAATCCCGAATTGATGAGTTGTTGAGACATTTCCGTGTGTTGAATTTCGATGATTTCTTTTGTTTTAAACGCTAGTTTTCTCAAATGATTTTTGAAATGAATTTATGATTTAAATGACTTTTGAAATAAATATTTTTCTATACATAAATCATTTTTAAATTATTTTAAAGTATTTAAATATATTTATTTCCTATAATAAGGAGAATTTTTCAATAAATTACTTTCAAAATGTTTTTGGAAAATTGTTTTAAAATCCCGTTTTCTCAAGTAAATTATTTTATAAATAATATACACTATTTTATACTCTTCGAATGTATGAGAAAGTGAATTAAACAATTCAGTAAAACACGTGGTATGAGACATGTGAGTTTACTTTTTCGGTTAATTCCGGACTTGTACTATCGAAGCAATTATGGTATATTGATTTGAGATAATTTCCGTGATTTTCCATTTTATGGCGTGTTTTGAGATTTATAATTCTTATTTTTAGGTATTATCTGAGATGGCCAATATTTGGCGAGATTAGTGGTTTGAGATCTCTAAATTTTGGAGTTATAATCTATGAAAACTCGATATATTGTTTTACCTGCCGATAAGATGAGGCAAGTCATGAGATTTCTGAGTTTTGAGATTTTTGATGATTTTTTTTCTAATATGGCATTAACTAGCGGTTAGGAAACCATTAAGTGAGAACGTGTGGTATGGGATGCACTGTTACCACTCTTCGAGTTCCTCTCTGGGAGTTTGTGATACATTCTAGGTTTACCAGTACTATAGACCTTCGGGTCATTTGAGTTTACGACTTCGGTCGTTTGGGATTTATGACTTCGGTCGTCTGAGTTCTACGACTTCAGTCATCTTGGATAGGTACCTAATATATATATATATAGTACTGGTCTGAGTTTGGCACATGGAGCATTGCTTCGGCTTGTAATCGGGGATCTGGCCAATCCGGGTTTTTCTGAGTTTTCTGAGTTTTATTACGATTTCACCATTTGAGATATCTTTAGTACATTGATAGCCTAGAGCTATATGATATGTTATACATATATGGTGATTTCATTTTTATGAGGTTTTGAACTCTTATTGAGTTCCTTGAGTTAAGAGTTTACATGATTCCTTGATTCTGAGTTATATATTTATATGCCGATGAAATGAGGCATAATTGAGTTGGAGATTTTGATGTTTCCTCTTATGGCTATCATTTTGCTTATTTACATTTATGATGAATAAACTTAAGTAGGAATCACTTATGGTATGTTAAACCTATTCATGAGTTATTGTTGAGCCATTATACCATTGCCACCCTTGGAATTGTGAATAGAACTTCATTTTTATCATTCCTTTCTATTTAAAGGAATGTTTCTCTTATGCATGTATATCCATTTATCACTTGCTAATCACCATGTTCTAGTTAGCCTGACCCGTGTATTTATTACTCGGGTCAGACCAAGTTGCAAGTTAAGATCTTTCGGACTTTTGGCTTAGCATTATCGTTTGGACTTCTCTATTAACCCTTTTGGATAGGAAGCATTGCTCTTGTGAAGTTTTTATAGTAGTTGTCTTGTTGGGAACTTAGATATGTATATTCTTTTGTGGGGATGTATGTATATATATATATATTGTGGTTGAATACCACTTATGACATGTCGTATTACATTTGATGTATGTGTATATGTATATGCATATCTGTTTGTGTTTGCTGTTCTATGACTTGAGATTGTTGATGTTGTTATGTTTTGTCTCTGAATCGATCCTGTAGCCACCATAGTAGTGTATTAGATAGGAATTAAGTATGTCGAACACTTGAAACAAAATGAAAAAAATTATAGTACCAAATCGACATACTTAGCTCTTATCTAATGCAAGACTATGATGGTCACCCTTAACCAGCCCTATTCTCCGCATTAGCAAACAGAATTACTCAGTAATTCTCTTTGTTAATGTGGGTCTCGGGGTGGGGCATCACAGTTTGGTATCAGAGCCGGATTCATAAAAAAATGTAATAAAACATAGAATAGTACATACAATTACTATACATCAAGTATAATACAAGTGTAAACATCATCCCCAATCGTAATGAACCCAATCTTGTCCTTAACCTTTTCGTGTCCTATGGGGGTAGATAAGAGGAATATGTCTAGGAATGTTAATTTTAAATTCCGTAGTATTCCTTATTTAATTTAAATTGCTAATATCTACCCTTATGAATAATCCTATCTTATCTTAACTTTCAGCTCATGGCTGAAAGAAGAAGAGGTCGCACTTCGGAGGCGGGACCGTCTAATGGTCCTCGTCTAGAAGGAGTCTATATGTCGACCGATCAGATTATTGAGCTTCTTAGGAGCACTCAGCCTCCCTCTCCTACTCATTCCTCCCCTCCACGCAAATCTGCATTTTCGTGTATGTGCAGCTACTTCCCCATCTCGGAGGCAAGCTACTCAAAGGCTCCGAGCCAGTTTTAGAGGTTCAAGCTTGGCTCCGAACATGCGAGTGCATCTTTACTCGCATGGAGATATCCGATCATCACCGTGTTCTTGTGGCATCAAGTATGCTGCAAGAACGAGCACTAGACTGGTACGAGCTCCTTATTGCCGAGATAGACTAGTCTACTCTTACTTGGAAGCATTTCCGAGACCGTTTTAAGCTTAAGTTCATGCTAGAATCCGAGAAGGCTTTTCTTGCCCGTCACTTCCTAGAGTTAAAGCAGGGCACATCCTTCGTTTCAGATTATGTATCCTCCTTCGAGTCCTTGTCCAAGTATGGGCTCGAGTTTATTAGCACCCATATAAGAAGAATCTTAAGTTCGTATCTCGACTTAAGAAATATTTGAAGAAGTCGCTCATGCTTTAGCTTAAACTCTCATTCGAGGAGCTTGTGGATTCGGCGCTTCACCTTGTAGCCATCGAAAAAGAAAGGGATAGTAGTGACGAGGTCGAGGTTCGAAAGAACCCACATAAGAAGAAATTTCCCTTTTAGAGATCCCAATCCTTTCCTCCGAGGAAGAAGGAAAAGCAAGACAGTTTTGGTTTTCATCCGCATGCAACACCTTCTTCAGCTAGAGTTTTAGCTTGCTTCAATTGTGGTTCTCGTGATCACCTAGCTAGAGAGTGTCCTCATCCCCGCAAGTGTGCCTATTGCAAGAAGGAATGACATATGGTTTCTTCATGTCCTAAGAAAGCGAAAGGTTCTAGTTCGGGGAATCTGAATGGGGCGAAGGCTTTTGGTAGTGCATCTCAGTCTCGAGGTATATCTCCTACCATTTTGGAAAATTCTATTCTTTTTCATGACCGTTCTATTCAAATCCTCTTCGATACGGGTGCCTGGCATTTTTCTGTATCGGAGAAATTTGTTAATGCTATTGGATGTTCCGGTCTTGTTACTTACTTGAGGATTGCGAATCCTTTAAAGGGATCCGCAATACTTGGTGTGAGAATTTTGAGATTGTTGCTTGTAATTTATCATTTCATGCGAATTAGCATGCTATTTTCTATCTAGAGTTTGGAGTAATTTGTAAAGGAGTGGCTCGCATTTTATCAAGGCACATTCTATGATATGAAGGATCCTATATTTAGGTATCCAAATTCAGTCGATTTGTTGTTTCTTGTCTTCGGAATATTGATTATGATTCCGAAGTCTCTATATTCACTCTTGGGTATCGAGATGTTGATGATATATCTCAAATTCCCATCATTGTGATTATGTTGATTGCTATGAGTTCGTTCGGGTATGACACCCAATCGCCCAATCGAGTATTGTAGTGACCTCATTCCCGGTTCTTAGCCTTTCGGTCATCCTTCCACGAGGATGCCCACTAAGGAAATGAGGTGATCCTTGGAATTTAATTGATATTTCCATTCTTACCTCTTTAGAGATAACCTTTTTGGATACTCATTTATAGGCTTTGTAATATTACTTCACCCGAAGTAATGATTTACCGTTTATGCTCTTCTTCTCATTCGAGAAGATACTTTACTCTTACCCTTGTATCTCACTGATTTCTTATTCGATCTATTATGTGGTGCTAGGATCTTTCTTCAACTTGACCCTACACCGATTCTAATTAGCTACGAGTTGCGAAGGATAGTGTTTCTTTTATCGCATTTTGCACTCGTTATGAGTTTTCTAAGTAGTTTGTTATACCGTTAGGAATGACGAACACTCCAATCTATTCACTCAAGCTTGTGAATCGAGTATTCGAGGAATATCTCGATGAGTCTTTTTATTTTTATTTTTGGTATATGTAATGAATTGTGTTTTCAAATTTTTCAAAAATTGAAGATATATTTCTAAGAGATATTGGATTGGTTTTTTTGGGTAAATATTTTTAAGAACTAAATATGAGGTACTTCTTTTATAAAAGATGATTTTTGTGTTGGGTTATCCATCGAGTGCTTTAAGAATTCTGGTCGATATGCCTGATCAATGTTATCTATAGGAATTTCCTAAACGTTGTGATGAGACAATAAGACACGATAAATTGAGTTTTAATGAGATTAAATTTGGAAATAAATTAAAAAGATTTGAGAATTAAATTTTATTCTGGATGGCATATGCAGCCATTGAACCATAGTGAGATTGGATGAATGGCGAGGCGGTTTTGATCCTTTGGTCAACTCTGCAGCCAATCGATAGGATTATTTATTATAAATCAATGGCAAGGCAATTCCATAATGATAATTGAAATATATGAGTTTGAATATAGTTATGTTTTATTGTTGATATGATGAGATAATACTTTGTTTGAAAAATAAATGTTTATTGAATAATTTAAAATGAGTTATACATGTTAAAGATGGAGTTTGTTATGAAAATTTGAGTATTTGAAAATAAAGAATGGTAAATTTTAAAATTTTATCTTAAGTATTGTTGAAATGAAATTATAAAATTCTTTCGAAAATTTAATTTTGGAATAAAAGGGAATATGAGTTTGAAATTATTTTTCATTTTATAAGAACTATAGGAAGGAGTTTGGAAAATTTCCAAGTGTTGAAAATTGAGATTTTGAATTTAAAGGTAATGATTTTTGGAACTTTAGATTATGGTTTTGAAGATAATGAATTTCGAACTCTAATAAATTTCGATTGTAAATTAAAATTTGTATCGATTGTCTTGCCTTAGTGCAATGGTCTAACGACTAGCATTTTGCGGTCGTTTGAGTAGGGTGGTCTTTGAAGTAACCACCTCTCATTTGGTTTTCTTACCTCAATTGTGGTTATCTTAGTATCAGTATGGCTCCTTCCGTAGTGACTTACGGTAAGTCATCAGCTTGTTGTTAGATTTGGATAAAGCGATGCTAAATCCCAACTCTATTTTGAGAAACTTCTGTGAAATGAATCTCCTTCGATAGATTTTTGAGTAGCACCCCGTTGTGTTTTGTTTCGAAAGTGAGATACTTTTGAAATCATGATGTATTGCTCAAAGAAATTCAATGGTCCGCAATTCCTAGTATTTATACATAGGAAAATCATTGAATTTACCGAGCAATTTTATCTTGGTCTTCTTTCGTCCTAGGAAGAGAGTGAGGAATTTTGATCTCGTGCTTATCTATCCTTCCTTTGATTGATGAAATTAATATGTTGAATACAAACTCTTCTCTAGAAATTGCGAGGACGCAATTTTGTTAAGGGGGGAGTCTGTAACAACCCTGGTTTGGAGATTACCTGTATATATTAAATTATAACGGAAGTTATAATTTAATATTGTAAATTAAAATAAAATTGGAAATTGGAAATTGTTTATTTGGAATAAACAATGAATTTTGTAAATAAAATGAGAAAAAAAATAAAGTTTGGAACTTTATTTTGTTTATTTAGGTATAAATATGGGATTATATATTGATTAGATAAGTATTTGGTTTAAATAAATTGAAATATTGGGTATTTATTAGTTTGGAGCTAATAAATTAGTTAGGCGATGTATTTCAACGTTAAATTGTTGAAATAAATCTAAACTAATGAAAATAAAGTTTTAAAAACTTTATTTTGAGAATTTGAGTAGAAAATAATTAAATTGCAATTTTATTTGGGTAAATACAACAATATTGGAAAATATTGTCAATATTAATCATTTATTGAATTTAAAATGAGAAATAGAAAGAAATTATGTAATTTGTTAATATAAAAGATGAAATATTGTTTAAAAATAATATTTGATGATTAAAAAGAGCTAGAATGATTTATTGTAATTTATTTGGCAAGAAAATAATTTTGTATTGATTATTGCATTAAAAATGGTGTTTTTGTGATAAAATAGTGTAATTGTGTAATATTGTCAAAAATAAGGTTTTATTGTTAAAAATAACTAAATCTTATTTTGTTCAAATAACAATTTTATTTTCATAACAAATAATTGTATGCATTTTATTTGACTTAAAAATGAAGAAAAGTGAGAATATAGTGATAATATAGGATAAATATGTACATAGCTCTATATTTTCACTAAGTATTTTGTCTTGGGATATTTGGGTTAGGTTTAGATCCATTAACCATTTTCTAGATAATTCTGGTGAGAAAGAAAGTACAGTACATACTCTTCCCTTCATCTTCTTCTCAAAACACCGTACAGTAAAAAGAAAATAGAAAATCCATGGCTTCTTCAAACTAAAATCAAATCTCATCCAAATTGCTACTAATTCAAGAAGAAAATCAACCAAAATAAGATTATATAAGGTAATCTAAACTAATACTAGAATTATTTCATCAAAAATCTTTCAGTTAGGTATGAATTGTCTGTAATTTGCTTTTGTTTGTTCTGCATGTTTGTTTTCAAGCTTCTACAGGTTATTAGAGCTCAAATTCTTCTCAAAAGCTTGCAACTTGCTATCAAATCTTTACCAAATTGCTGAGGTGAGTACCATACTCACAAATGCTAACTAAATTAAGTGCTGCTGCAAAGAAAATTGGTCTGTAAAAGCTTATTGTATATAAAATTCTTTCCGTTGGTTGTTTCTTTGATTTCTGATCTCTGGTTGCCACTTTGAGTGGCCATAACTTCCTATTTTTGTCTCGAACTGCTGCCGGATCTTTTCCAGATTATAGGTTGAATGTCACTCTATGTGCATGTCAATTTTCATTGCCTGAAACAACATATAGCTTGGTCAAAATTGAATGCAAATATCACTTCATGCAAGAAAACGAACTGGAAGAAAAAAAATCCTTAGCCATGGTCAACCTTGAGGTCGACCATAGCCTTCCCCAAGTCGACCGTACGGTCGACCTAAGCCCCCTCATGGTTGACCTGGCGGTCGACCTGAGGAATAATGTGGTCAACCTTAAGGTCAACCTGATATTTGCTTATATGCCTTTGTTTTGCGACTTTATTTCGCAGCTTTTTGCCTTTGAATTGCTATGGTTTTGTCACCTGTTTTGATGCAAATTTGAGATGATTTTCAAGAGCTCTAATCTATCAATAAATGAGAAAAAGTTGTGGTCAATCCGAATCCCGGATCGATGAGTTTTTGAGACATTTCCGTGTGTTGAATTTCAATGATTTTCGATGATTTCTTTTGTTTTAAACGCTAGTTTTCTCAAATGATTTTTTAAATGAATTTATGATTTAAATGACTTTTGAAATAAATATTTTTATACACTTATAAATCATTTTTAAATTATTTTAAAGTATTTAAATATATTTATTTCCTATAATAAGAAGAATTTTCCAATAAATTGCTTTCAAAATGTTTTCGGAAAATTGTTTTAAAATCCCGTTTTCTCAAGTAAATTATTTTATAAATAATATACACTATTTTATACTCTTTGGACATATGATAAAGTGAATTAAACAATTTAGTAAAACACGTGGTATGAGACACGCGAGTTTACTTTTTTGGTTAATTTCGGACTTATATGATCGAAGCAATTCTGGGCTATTGATTTGAGATAATTTCTGAGATTTGCCATTTTATGACGTGTTTTGAGATTTATAATTCCTATTTTTAGGAATTATCTAAGATGGCCAATATTTGGCGAGATTAGTGGTTTGAGATCTCCAAATTTTGGGGTTATAATCTATGAGAACCCGATATATTGTTTTACTTGCCGATGAGATGAGGCAAGTCATGAGATTTCTGAGTTTTGAGATTTTTGATGATTTTGTTTTCTAATGTGGCATTAACTACCGGTGATGAACTCGTTAAGTGAGAACGTGTGGTATGTGACGCACTGTTACCACTCTTCGGGTTCCTCTTTGGGAGTTTGTGACACATTCTGGGTTTACCAGTACTATAGACCTTCGGGTCATTTGAGTTTACGACTTCGATCGCCTGGGATTTACGACTTCGGTCATTCGAGTTCTACGACTTCGGCCGTCTGGGATAGGTACCTAAAATATATATATATAGTACTGGCATGACGCCCCACCTCTATACTCACACTAGCCAAGGACACTACTGAGTAATGCCGTCGACTAGCACGAAGAATAAGGCTGTTGAGGAGCGGCCATCTGTGTAATTGCTTTGTGCGAGTATCGATATGTCAGATAATATAACTTACATTTCATTTCAAGAGGAAATCTGACATATTGAATACAAACTCAAAGCTACCACATAGTGGCTATGTGGACTTCGGAAATAAATATAGAAATAAACATAACACAAATCAGTCATAGATATTCATATCACAGAGGCGGAAACAGATATGAATATAACACATAAAAGTGTACATCAAAATAGTGGTCAAACTAGATCCACTACATCACAAAAGAATAGATACAAGTGCTAGACAAAAGAGTAAGTATACAACAAGGAGTCTCTATCTCAAATGTATACTAACAAAAACTACTATGCTAATAAGTAGTTAGCCAAAAGTCAGGTGACGAACCCTGATAAGAAGTGAAGTAGGAGCACCTGAAATACCTCGGTCTGACCCGAGTATTATTTAAGAAGAAAATAATAAATGGATCAGTCTAGATATAAATATCAGATAAAATGAGATAGGATAAGAGATATAACTAAAATGTATGATAACAATAATGCCATACTATGGCAAGTATACATCAAATAACAACAAAAATCATACAATATCTCAAGAATCTCAAAGCACCAAAAAGATTCACATTCTTTAAATTATTCACCAAAACACAAATATTGATAGAGCCCATCAATGCCTATCATCAAAATTGGTGAAACATAAATTCTAGAAATCATCAACTAGAAATCCAGAAATCACAAAAAAGGGGGAGGCCTATCTCAAACGGGAGCATGAAAACTCACCAACACGTGTATCACAAATGGAACGCTATTCCATGGTCGCTAACCATAACTTCGGAGCAACGACGCAATACAATAACGTTACGTCCGATGAACCATAAAGTCGGGACATCGATGTAGTACAATAACGGTACATCCGATGAACCATAAAGCCAGGACATCGATGTAGTACAATAACGGTACATCCGATGATCCATAAAGCCGGGACATCGATGTAGTACAATAACGGTACATCCGATGATCCATAAAGCCGGGACATCGATGTAGTACAATAACGGTACATCCGATGAACCGAACACCGTAAAAGAACATGGGTCGCTAGCCCATAAAGGAAGGAGACGAAGCTCAATGAAATGAGGTATAGTCCCCCACGTGGATAAGGAGACATCGCACATTGCTAGTCTAAACCCCAAAATGATCATCATAGATCAATAAAAAGTGTGAATTACACTAAGCTAGTAAATAGATGATTTTAGCTTCATGTTCCATAACCACTGGCTTAACTTAAATATTTACGAACAAATTGTAGATTTTCACTCGAAAATTGTCACAAGAGTTCAATCGAACAAGTCTAAGAATTAACCGACGAAGTAAACGCATGCGGTTCATACCACTTGTTTTGCTAAGCCGTTTAATTAGATTTCTCATACGAATAAGGTAAAGGTTTGTATATACTAATAGATTGGAAAACGGTTTTATAAACGAGCTTTGTATTAAAAATAGAGTTGGAATCATCTTTGTGAAAGAGTTGAATATTTACTACTAGTATAGAAAACCTTTATATTTTAAAGTGACAAATCACAGAAATGATTGTAGAAACAATCAATCACCAAAATCCACATTCGAAGACGTGAATCAAATCCATATAAATTGATACCGAATCCATTAAAATGGATATTCCCGAAAAAGAATTCATCAAAGTCGATATAAATGATAACAACGAATCGAATCACCACGAATCGATTAAAATTGGAAACCCAAGCAAAATAAAAAAATTGAGCTAAGACAAGGAGGTCAGTCGACTGAACCAGATGGTCAGTCAGCTGACACAATGCCTGGAAACTTTCGGTTTCTAGGTCAGTCGACTGACCCAGGTGGTCAGTCGACTGATACAGGGACAGAATGTTTTCTGCCCCTGGTTCAGTCGGCTGACCTACTGGTTCAGTCGACTGAACCTGCTTCTAGAGCAGAATCAGCCTAGCCCCTAAGTGGGGCAAAATTCTACCGAAAACGATCGATCGAGCAACTACGACTAGGGATTTATGCCTAACGCCAACCCAGCCTTATAGGCTCTTCGATACATCCCCCGATAAACATGTTCAAACATCCATAAAAGGATTTTCACAAAATTGGACTTCAAAAACAAAAAATTGGAAAATTCACCAAATCAATCCAAATCAAAAGCAAATGAACATGAATAGATGTTAGGAATTCATACCTAACAACAATGAAAGCTATAGACATAGATGTGAGTTCAAAAAACTCACTTTTTCAACCCAAAACAACAAATGAAAAGCTTTGAAATCAAAAGAAAAATCAACCACACTTCAACTTCAACTCTAGAAGCTCCAATCTAAGATTACAACGAATATTTCCTAAGTTCGGTCATAGGAAATTTCTGAAATTGGAGAGAGATTGAGATGGAGAAGAAGAAGAGGATGCTTACCCAAGCTTCTCTTTGATTTTGGAGCTAGAACTTGAATTTGCAAAGGAAACTAGGGCTTAGGATTTTGGTTTCCAATCTCTTCCCCCATTTTTACTAAAGCTTGAAGTGTTAGGAAAATAATAGAATGAATGAAGAGGAGAGGGGGTGGAGTTAGGATATAAGATGAGTTGGGTTAGTGGGCTGAAACCCAAGCCCAAAGCCCTAAGTGAAAATGTCAAAATTCTACTCAACTCCAAACATATCGATGTTTATACTCAAAAAGGTCGCAAAGGCCATTTTGGACTCAATGGAAGTGGTCTCGAATCCCAATTCGACTGTTTGCAAAAAGTGGCTTTTCGGACTTAAATCCGACTAACGATGCTATATTTAAATAAATCATTTAAATATACAAATCGTAAAATATGCGGGTTGTTACAACTGGTCTGAGTTTGGCACGTGCCACATTGCTTCGGCATGCAATCGGGAATCTGGCCAATCCAGGTTTTTCTGAGATTTCTGAGTTTTATTATGATTTCACCATTTGAGATATCTTTAGTACATCGATAGCCTAGAGCTATATGAGATGTTATACATATATGGTGATTTCATTTTATGAGGTTTTGAACTCTTATTGAGTTCCTTGAGTTAAGAGTTTGCATGATTCCTTGATTCTGAGTTATATATTTATATGCGGATGAAATGAGGCATAATTGAGTTGGAGATTTTGATGTTTCCTCTTATGGCTATCATTTTGCTTATTTACATTTATGATGAATAAACTTGACTAGGAATCACTTATGGTATGTTAAACCTATTCATGAGTTATTGTTGAGCCATTATACCATTTCCAGTCTTGGAATTGTGAATAGAACTTCATTTTTATCATTCCTTTCTATTTAAAGGAATGTTTCCCTTATGCATGTATATCCATTTATCTCTTGCTAATCATCATGTTCTAGTTAGCCTGACCCGTATATTTATTACTCGGGTCAGGCCGAGTTGCAGGTTAAGATCTTTCAGACTTTTGGCTTAGTAGTATCTTTTGGATTTCTCTATCAACCCTTTTGGATAGGAAGCATTACTCTTATGTATTTTTTATATTAGTTGTCTTGTTGGGAACTTAGATATGTATATTCCTTTATGGGGATGTATGTATATATATTGTGGTTGAATACCACTTACAACATGTCGTATTACATTTAATGTATGTGTATATGTATATCTGTTTGTGTTTGCTGTTCCGTGACTTGAGATTGTTGATGTTGTTATGTTTTGTCTCTGAATCGATCCTGTAGCCACCATAGTAATGTATTAGATAGGAATTAAGTATGTCAAACACTTGAAACAAAATGAAAAAATTATAGTACCAAATCGACATACTTAGCTCTTATCTAATGCAAGACTATGATGGTCGCCCTTAACCAGCCCTATTCTCCGCATTAGCAGACAGAATTACTCAGTAATTCTCTTTGTTAACGTGGGACTCGTGGTGGGGCGTCACAAGTGATTTCAAGTGATTATACTTACTAGTATGGATGAACGTTTTTGCGTGCCTTTGGTCACAGAAATGATATTCCATATGAGTCAAACACTCGAATATACGCCTAAAATCATCTTAACCATATAAATTTTTAGCCCCCCTGATATTCGGCCATTGAGTCAAATCCCGCACTATTTGGAACCCCCATTTTCAGGTACTATCTGTGGGTATTTGCTACTATTTAATATTATTATTTCACTTTGAAGGACGATTTTATTCCAACAATGTTTTTTATGTGTATAGATTAGTCATAGAAGCTATAATTATATATATAATGAGAGACGCACAATGGCCATGTATATCACCACTTGCAGTAATCAATATAGACTCCCTTTTAAACCTAAAAGGACTTGCAACAATTATCATCCAATCTACATAAGTTAAGGTTCTACTTGAAGGCAATCAAGTCTTTACTAATATGCTAGTTTAAAAAGTTCCAAAATCTAGAGAACGTCTACTTAGGCCCCAACAAACATCGCAAACGCTAGCCAAAAGCAGTTTTAGGGAATTACTTTTGACATATCTCAGATAAATAAGGTATAATTGATATGCCAACGGTTTCGTGATCTGCATTTAGACTCTTGAAAATGTAGGATTTCAATATGTTGCATTAATTAAATTTGATTTATCAGATATAAGTTTGGACATAATTCTTATATTTTAGATTTTTTTCTGAATTTTTTGTAAATAATTAATAATACTTTATATCCAATCCTATACATTAATCATTAATAATTATTGCAAATAAAAAATAAGCACCATACATCACGCATTACTTTCTACCAAACTTGTAATCAAACTCTAATCAAATTTTTATCTGTGAGCACTACAACTTCTAATCTCTAGCATTTAGTCTCTAATCAAAATTGTAGGTGAATTTGACCTTTGTATAAAATTTATTGTGCTTTATTTTATTTCTTTGATGTTTCTTTAAAAAGGAAAAAAGTGAAAAAATAGACATTTGATATAATGTCGAAATCCTTATGGATACAAAAATATTTTACCTACATTAAAAAGTAAACTTTGTGACAGTTTCAAAAGCGGTAATCTTTTGGCTAAAATGCACGAGGAAATCTTATTTCTTATTTAGTCCATCTTACCAGCAAGTATTTCAATGTCCACTTATATTCTTTCTGTGCAATGAAAAGGAAGATGAACTTTAAACCGACATGGAAAAATATATATGATTTTATATATGGTTAATTTACACACAAAATAAATAACGATGATATTTACTGCTAATAAGATTTAAGCTATACAAAAGCTTACAAAATCTTCCAATACTCTTCTGCATCTTCTAATGCTATACAAAATATTCTCTTACATCAACACCATCTTCCCTACATAATTAATATCACACAGTGTTCTTATGTTTTTCCAAATTAATATCACTTGACGAAGCCATTCAAAATTAATACACACACATAAACTAATTGCAAAACTACATGATATACATCTACAAACATGCATACATTTAATCATCAATACATACCTAATTGTTGCAAATAGATTTCCAAACTAGCCAATATGCTAGGGGATCCATCTCTTATTTGACGAGATTAAACTATGAAGATTAAAAGATTAGGCATCATCATACGTAAATTTGGAGACCACTGTGTATCAAAATGCACTAGCTTACTGGGTCATCAATGAACCAACCACCACACTCTATCGCTCAAGACCAATCTTTTAAATCTTCATAGTTTAATCTCTTTAATTCCATTAAAAGATATACTATAAATTTTGTTATTATGGAGTCTAGCTTGCTCGTGATTCTAAAAAATTTGGGTTGAAATAGGAAAAGGTAAAAATGGGAAGAAGGGGTAGTAATTTTGGGAACATGAATGGTTAGGGGTTAAAGGAGTATGTAGATGACGAAGATAATTTCTGGAAAAGCAAAAAAATATGAATGGACCAAATTAAGGAATTATCATTTTTTTTAAATGGTACTTAGAAACAACATGTCACTGGGACAACATATCACAACTCACATGTCAATATATGTTCGAATCACGCTACGCAAGTTACGAACTTATGACCTCTCGCACCAAAGTCGAATAACTTAACCACTGGGACAATGGTGCTTGTCAATATATGTCAATTATCGTAATTATTAGTAAAGATGACAGTATGAAAGGGATATATGTATTCTTATTCATCTAAGATATAAAAATTTAAAATGTAATAACCGATATTCATATTATAAAATAAAAATGAATGATATATCCAATCCCAACAGGATTGCGAATTTGCTTGCAAAGCTAAAGATTTAACATAATATGGTTATATGATGCGGCATGCACAACTACTTGGGAGTTGCTAAAGAAATATTAGCCAATGTATTCCACTTTTTATATTAAAACACATAATCATGAACTTTCATAGAGTAACCGAGATGCAAGTAAGTGCAAGGCAATTATTCATTTCTTCAACAAAGTGAATTCTCTGTTCTATGTCCACTTTACCAAATAATATACTAAAGTAATATTTCCTGATTGTACATAGAAAGCGACTACAATGGATGATCCATCATACTACAAATTACTTTCTCACTCAACTTAACTTGATTAGCTATATATTTTACATAATATATACTGTTCGATCCATCGTACCATATTATTATGGCTAGGGTTTGGGAAGATCATATTTTCAAGTGAGTTTTTAGAGAGAGAAAATTAGGTAAGGAGCTCCTTACCCTATCTACCTAACATATCATCCTATCTTGAGTTGTTTCAGATTTTTATGCATAAGCATCACATAAGGTCTACAAGTTCTAGGAGTTGTTTTTATTGTTTTTGGATTGATAGAAGGAAGAGTAAGTTTTTCGTAAAAATCATATGATCGAATTCTTGTTGTTACAATGTTCTTATACATCCATAAGTTAATGAATGGATGTAGAATAAATTTGATTATTTCTTTGAATTGATTTTTTATGCATGATCATGTGATAGCTTTATGAAACCCCTTTGCAAAAATTCAAATTATGAATCATATGATAGTGATCTAAAATGAGTTGATTGTTGTAGTAGAAAGCTCATCCGAGGGTAGGTGATATCAAGTCAGAGATGGTCAGATTCCAATGACGAATCAGTCTTTTGTTGGTGCTTACAGCTCCAGGTAAAAGTCTGGCATATCGATATGTTCCTCCTGACCGATCGGGAACTGTAATTCTGGGAAAGAGCCCGATGATTTTTTATTTTTCTCTTGTTCTTTGTTTTTTAAGAGTGAATTCATTGATCATGGTGATGGAACTAGGCCAGCCCGTAGTGGAAGTTATCATGAATTTCAAATAAAATGACCATACTTTATCTTTATTAGGCCTATGAAGCCTAATTTATTTATAACATTTCAAAATTTAATATAAATAATTCTTTTTATTTCATTTAAATTTATAAATAATGAATGGAATTTTATTTTATTTAAGTTTAACTAAATATAATGGTACACATATTTATCACATACTTACATGTATGTGTGTGCATGTGTAACGTAATAATCCATGGAAGGTATAATGTACTCGTATATAAATGTTGGGATTTGCATCGCAATAGACATGTTAGCTCGTCTTATATGTATTGTATGTTGTCCAAATATATGTATGTATTTATGTATATGTGTGTGTTTGTGTAAACTTGTTGTTTTAAATAATTATTAAAATAGTATAAATATTTATTTATATGTATATAATATATGTATTACATAAATGTAAAATATTAATATATATATATATATATTGTGTGTGAGTGTGTATATATGTATGTATGTATGTATATGTATGTATGTATATTAAATTACATATTAATTAGATAAATGACTATATATACACACATACATAATATACAAACTTTTTTTGATATAATATACATGTATATTTTACAACAATAAATAATATATATATATATATATGTATTTATATATAATTATACTTGTAGTATAAAAAATATTTATAAATATGTGTATTTAAATGTATATTTATATTATATAATTATATCAATTACAAAATAAATTAAAAATAAATATATATAATTTATAACATTCTAGATCCAATACACAACATAAAATATTTTATTATAATTTTATCTTATTAAATTATATACATATATATATATATGTATTAGTCGAAAAGCATTAAAATAATATTAAAAATAATTTCGTAGCATATTTTCAAATTTTAAATTTTATGAAATTAAAATACGATATTAAAAGGCCATGGAAAATATTGCATAATTTTGTAGTTAAAGTTATATTTTTATTATTTAATTAATTTCGGCCACTTTTATAAATGACTTTTTAAAAATAATAAATTTGGTTTGTAAATTATGGGATTTTGGCCGAAAGATAATATGATGGTGAAGAAATTTTATAAATTTTAAAATATAATTTTCGAAGCAAATACTATTTTATATGAATTATTTAACCTATATTTTGATTTAAATAATATTAAAAATAGTTAATAATTATTAGAAAGTATTTTGTTGTTACCTCAAATTATATTTAGTATAAATTTGCATATATAAAATATAAGATTAATTTTTAACATGATATGATGGCATACTTAATTATAGGTCATTTTATGTAATATAAGATAGTTTTATAAATATCTTTTTAGCAAAACTTTCAATCAATATTTATTCCCAAGAGTATTTACCTTTAAAAATATTTTAGTAACGGAAAATATTTTCACATATATAAATCGCTTTTCAAAGCAACTTATGTAAATTGAAGTTCAAAATTTAGATATTAAATTATTGTAACTAATTATAATAATTTAATAAACCAATATTATCGCTAAACACCTTATAGTCAAATTGCGAAAGAAATCACAAGGTGTTAGCCTACAATTGTTTTCTACCCAACCAATGCAATTGGAAATTAATTGCTTATAAACTAGCTAAGTACAATTCAAACAACCAAACAAACAATAATAACAAACACGATAGTATCAACAATTAACAATCAATAGCTAACAGATCAATTTATCGAACAATAATTAATTTATACATTAATTGATGTCAAAAATATTCTTTTTACATTACAAGCACAAAATACAGATTTATTCCACTCGATAAATGTCCAAAATAATCTATTCTACAAAATAGCAGAATGGTGTTTTATTATGCTAATTGAACGTCACTAATGAAATATAATTATTTAACTACAATAAATGTAATTAAATTTAATCACCAATATTTTATCAATAATTTATACTTCATCCAATATGTCTATGAATTACACCGATGTGTTCTATTCATTTGTACGAATTCAATGATGCAATCCATGGGTTAAACGAACTTCGTACGGGTTAGTTATTTATTTTTAAAGTTTAAACTTTAATTAACTAAATTAATAAACCAATATTGCTTAACTAATCTCATCCAACCACATCAGCCTAAGCCAACCTGCCAACCACTTGCACAGCCCAAGGACCACTCTCGCATGCAACCCGCACACCCTTCCTTCATTTTTCTTACCTAATCATGCCTGCAACTCTCCTCCTTTCTCTCCTCCCTGCACATGCACCTCCACTCACACACACTTGCACTCACACACACGCTTAAACATCTCCACATGCAAGAATGCGTGCATGCATGAACTTGAATACACATAAAAATGCACTCACCCCACATACACGGCCCGAAAGTTCATCCGGGAATATCTCCTCCACGGCGCCACCATCTCGAGTGTAAATTAAACAAAAGATGAAGCCCTACTTCCCCTCTACAACAGTGATGTTTCCACCTTTGGCTAACTCTTTGTATTTCAGGATTTATATGATTAATGAATTTAAATTGGGAAACATGTTCTGTGTATTATCATTTATATAGAAAGGAAATGTGTATATATTTGATTTATGCGTCCCTCTTGCGTGCTGTGTATGCTTCAATATATAGGAAGAATTACTTCATACCAAAGTAGACAAAAGTCAACACTTCCATCACATCAAAAGTAAATTCACAAAAGAAAGCAAGATACGTAAGACTACGTGCATGTTATATTTTGTTTAATATTTGATTTGTTTTATAAAATTTTTATGGTACTCTACTACATAATATCACGTTCAAATAAAAATACAATCATGCACAACAATGTGAAACGATCACAAAACAATAATAAAATACACTGATTAACTTATCATGTGCAATTTCAAAAATACTTACATTTGCCGCAAAATGCGTCAAACGAAGATTTAACTATTTTCAAAATTAAAAAATATGGAATAATCCTATAAATTAAATTAAAATTATGTCATTAAAAATTGGGCAGTTATTTGAAACATAGATTTTACTATATTTAAATTAAATTTGAATATTTAAATAACCTAAATTAGAAAAATCAAAAATTACGGCTCATTACGTTCTTCCCTCCCTTAAAAGAATTTCATCCATGAAATTCCATAGAGTGAAAAATATAACGAAAGCCAAACAGTTAAAAAAAATTAAGCACACCAACCCATAACCCCGGTCGAAGGTACGGTGTCTTATCCTATCCATTTTTATTTATCAAATTAAGGCAGTTTCATTTAAAATTCCTTTGTTGATTTACTAATCCTAGTTGAAATTTTACTTAAGCACCTAACCTAGGCTCTAATACCATCAGTGACGACCTGGATTTTCGGACCAGTTAAAATTGCCGAAAACCCATTCGTTCTACAATGACAACTACCAACTTAATACACATCATAATTTGATAAATATACAATACTATTAAATGTATAGGATACAATTTCAATAATGCAACTTACCAGGGTAATCATTTATTTTATAGGGTGTGCTTTAATACATACCAAACAGACATACTATAAATCTACCGCTGCACAACTTTGATGTGAGAGACAACAATATTCATTGCTGCAAACTCAATAAACATGTCAATGCAGAATAAAATGGTTAGCAAGAAACAAATATCAACACGGGATAATTAGCAAACAATAAACATGAAATGTTATATTATTATTTGGGACGTATAACTACCACTTATGACTGCCTACGTAACCCTATTTAATTGGGCATCCATTTACATACAGGATCAAGCCAACATAGTTCTCCTACCACAAATTGGACTCCGGTAGCCTATGATGCACAAACGAAGATGCAACCCCTAAATTACATAGCATATATCATGCAAATGTAGCTTTCTAATCTACCCACTTAGGCATAATTTTTCAATTCTTTTCAAAAGATAATTTAGAACTAAATACCTGGGTTTTTCTATTTTTTTTTTCAGGACTCTTTCCAAAGAGGAATATATCAAAATTCCAACAATGACTAAGAGGGTGTACCCCTTTTTCCGAGCATGGTATAACTCTAAACAAATTGTTAACCCAAAAAATGGATCAACACCCTGGTTTGAGTTTGAAAGCACCAGCCCTGTTCTGACATAGCAATATCACAAATAACATATATAGAAAAAGAACAGTAAAAGAAAGAAGATAGAGAATTTTTATAGTGGTTCGGCTGTTAATGAAGCCTACATCCACTTTATAGTTTTATTATAGAATGATTGCTGTTACAAGAAGTGTTTGATTACAAGGATTTGATTATCCTTAAGTGGGTTGAATCCCCAGAGTTGGAATCCATTGGAGAATCACAGTGAATCCCTTTGGAGATTGTTGTGAGGGAGGTAGAGAGTGAAGAATATTTCCAATAGGGCTTCAGCAACAAGTCTGGAGAAGATCCCGCTTATGTTACAGGTAGGATGATATTTATAGGGATCAGAGAGCTTTTGGGCCAGGCCACTTCATCGACTACTCGTAGGTAGGTATATAACAACCTAGGGGTGGTCTAGCTCACAATCCAAGCCAAAACCATGGGTCGCTGGCAACCCATGGACTTGGCTCGTACGCGAGCTAATGACTTGGTATTTTCTAGGTGCTCTTTCCATCTCTTCATAAGGTAGGGTCGCAAGCATCATGGCATTATATGGATCGCTAGCAATCCATCATGTATGAATCGCTAGCAATCTGTACACTTAGAATTTTTCATGCTCCTATCTCCAAGACTTCATATCCCTATTTCTCTCAGCAAACCAATATGTTAGCAGGCAATCTAAGCTCTTTAATAGTTTCTGTGGTTCCAAGTTTGGGTTGCTTTAATGGCCTTACATCGATGTCGTACGTGTAGTCTTGTTGCCCCTTGTTCCATTTTGATGGAAATCTACTAGCCGGTTGTGCATTGATTGCTGACTGGGCTAAAAGAATGCTGGTCTCTTGGTTTAGTCAATTTCAGTTGTTGTCTTAGCCTTTCTGGTTAATTCTAAGCCATTCTGATGTCATGAGATTGTTCTGCTTTCTAGTGGGTCCTGCTGGGCTAAAAACCCGGATAACATTTGCCCCTAGGGTATGTCTTCGTTATAAACAAGGCGTGCTCTAGAAGTTATCGTTTTCAATATCTATCCGTCGAATTCCAAGTGCTCGCATTAGAGTTTTACGTATATGTGGTAGGCCATGCTGTTGATCACTTAGCTTTGGTCTCGATTGCTATTACTTCCTGTAATAGATCAAATTTCTTCTTATAGCTTTCCGGTATACTTCGAAATGATGAATAGGTGTCAGAGCTCAAGTTCAAGAAAAAGTTGCCTCTAACCATATGGGTCGCTAGCGACCCATGCATGATGGGTCACTAGCAACCTGACCTCTTGATGAAATTTTCTTTCGAAAAGATGGGTCGTTAGCGATCCATAATGGATCGCAAGCGACCCAATGCCTTAGCAAATTTTTTTTGCTCTGCTTCCTCATTTCTGCCTGTATATATGTTCACTTGAGCCGACCCTTCTTCCCACTTTCACACGAGCTGAACCATTCTTTTGTGCGATTTAAAGCTCTAGGCGATTCAACCTAGTTTGCTCAACTCGATCCATTGTTCCCTTGAATCTATCCGGTCCAAGTTCTCGGCCTTGATTTCCAGTCACACCGCCATGCTTCCTTACCTCACTTTGAGACAAAACCCTAGCTCACCTTTAAATCGCCTTGACCCACCATTAGCTTGTTGCCGACCTATCATTAGCTCGCTGCTGACCTGATTGATTTGTTACTAGCTTGCCTTTGGACTTTGGTTCAAGTCTTCGACCAGTTTCACGTTTAAAGTTTAATCCAAGGTGGGTTTGCTAATTACAGCGTTCGAGTTATGATTTGATGGCGAATTTGCATTTGCAATGTTGGTCGCTTGAAGTTCGGGTTGATTGCGGTATAATGGAGGAAGATAGTAAATTGAGTCTTGAGTTTTCTCCCGGAATGATACTTGGGCTTTGGCTCAATGCTTGACACGTTTTGCTATCTTCGTCCATTAGACCAGAATTGACCTGTGCCTAATTTCGTAGCTGTTACTGCACGACATATCACCGGTCGGAGTAAAAACAAAAAAACAAAAAAAAGTGACGTGGGAAGTTCTTTTATTCTTCCACTGTGAGCAAACTATCTATACGAGATAGAGATTTTGTAGTGTTTTGGGCACCAAGTTTATCCTATATAGATAGCACACTGTACTTGCCCCAGTTCACACTTGAAATCCGACGTGTCGATTACAAATTAAGGTTTATTTGGAATTTAAGTGTGGTAAGGGAAACTATTAAGGATAGAATTACTTGACTGTTTTGGACACGAGTTCTATTGTTTAGAATGAAGCAGCCATCCGTACGTCGTAAGTCAAGCGGGGGAAGCCCGACACTCTCTGCGATTGAGTCATCATCCATTGCTCTTTCTTCTCCCCCTTCTCAAGCGGATACAGTCAGTCAGTCTCGTTCGGGCCAATCGTGGACCGAATGCCTCCCGACTTTAGAGTTCTACTTAATCCGCCTGAGAGAACTTCTTCAATGGTTTCTGCTAAAGTTCTTTATAACAACTGCGCACAACATGGAATTCCAGAAAAGGATGTGTGTCTGCCAGGGAAGGACGAGTTCGCTCATATGCCTCCTCCTGGGTACACCGCTTGCTACTGATATATGTGTTTGAACGGAGCCGTGCCTTCCTTTAACGACTTGCTGCGCGAGACCCTTTCGAACTTGGGTATTGCCCCATTTCAGCTTCATCCTAACGGCTACGCCATCTTGACTTGCCTACATGTTCTTTTCATGTGGACGTTCAACTGCGCTCCAAATTTTGATGAGTTGTGGTACTTTCTATCATTCAAGAGGAGAGATGATTGCTCCTTCTTGATCATAATCGAAGCCCAAAGAAGCCCGAAGAAACTGAAAAATCATCTTGCGCCTGTATAGCAACTTGTCACAATTCAAGATGCAATATTTCTTTGTTAGATGCCCCGAGGAGTTCAATCATCGGTGGATGATAGAGGGTAAGTTCCTTTTTTCCATCTATCAAGCTTCGATGCGTTGCCATGAAGTTTCTAACTGAACGTGTGCCTTTTACAGTTATTCCAAGGCCATATAGAGACGTAGCTCTTGGTGAAGTTTTTCAGACTCTGAAGGCTATTGATGCCGAGGAAAGATGTGTTAAAGTTTTGCTAACTGATGAAAATTTACATCGATATGGGTTACTGCGTCCGGGTAGATCGATCGTTCAAGTTTAAGACCTTTCTCCTACTCGATCCAGGGTTCGCACATGATCCACTTCTTCTTCTCGTGGTTCCAAAGAGGGCGCTTCTCAGGAGAGAGAGGGCGTGTATGGAGAATCGACCGAAGAAACCCGCAAAGGAGGGGGTGTCGCTGCAACTGGACTCAGTGGCCCGGTTAGAATGCTTCCAATCCCGAAAGAAGGGGAAGAGGAATTCAAGCAGAGAGAAGGCAAGGCTGCATTAGACTTAAAAATGAGGAGGGGGAACTCGAGAGCAGTAGTGACGAGTCCACTTCTAGTGACTACTTCTTGCGTGAATCCGATGGTGGGGACTCAGAGTCTTGCAATGAGACTTCGGGAATGAGTCCCATTCTTCCAAGTCCACCTCTTCCTGATGTGAGTGACACAGACAAAGCCCCTAAGACTGGCGGGCATCAAGATTCTCTAAGTAAAGACATCGGAGCAGAGTTCGGGGATTTCAACGACGTTTATGTTGACTTTGATGAGCTTATGAAAGAAGATTTTAAATTTGATACGGCGCCTCCTCGCTCGAGTGATATCGCTCCAGAAGTTAGTCCGGTTCCGCCTACGATGGCCGTAGTTAATCCAATTTCACCTACGACGGCCGTTCGTTCTGGTTTGTGATGAAGTTTTGGGCCTACCTTAGAAACACATTGCACGTCTCGCTAGGATTAGACTCACTTCCATTCATTCCTTCATTTTCATTTGTGTTTATTTTCATGCTTCTGAAACCTTTTTATGTTTGCTTCATGCCAGGTATAACGTGAGGGCGAGGCTTTTACGATGACTTCGAAGAATTCACCGACTCGCAGCGGTATCCCAAGCGCACCTCCGGCCGTTATCAGTTCTGAGAAACAAAGGAGGAATATAGGAGGAGGAAAGAGCTTGAAGCCGAAATCCGCCACCAAGAAGAAAGAGATCGAGGCTGATCGTATAACGGCGGGTATGAGAAGAGGAGATCTTTCGAGGAAAGAGATGAACCATCGAAAAGGTCGAAGTATGAACACCGTCCTTATTCTTTAGAGCTTGCTCCAACACATTCTGCTATGGGTCAAGAAATTCCCATTACTTCTGCCCCAATTCCGCCTTCATCTCATATTTCTTCATCTTCTATTGTTACTGCTAGCCCTGGTGCTTCTCGCCCCCAACGGAGACCCGCCTATGTCCTTCCTTCGGGCCCTCTAATCTTGAGCCAGCGCTTCCTGGTTGGTTCTTGAAGGGGGTCAAGTTCGACCGCGATCTGCACCCAGTTTATAAAGATTCATACATGCCACACCTCCAGGCTATTTAGAGTGACTTAGAATAGACCGAAGGATGGGAGAGACTTTGTAAACAACTGTAGGATATGAATCGCAATAATTATCAGGAGATCCTCTCTTTCGAATCAGAGAAGGACCACTTTGAGAGGGCGTTGGCCGATCGCAATGCCAAGATTAAGCAGTTAAAGGAGGAGAAGGAAGCGACCCTTGGTGAGAGTAAGAAATACGCCAGCCTGATGAAGGAAATGAGGGAGGCGCACGCGAGAGTTGAGATCATCTACAGGGACGAGATTAAGAAAACTCACGCAAAAGAGGCTAACTTGAAAGGTGAAGTGGCTGCTTGAAACACCACCATTGAGGCCCAGAGGAAAACTATCGCTGATCATTATCTGACTATTGAGGGGCACAATAAGACTATCTTTGACCAGGCCAAGACAATTGCCAAGTTACAAGCCTAAGTCGTGCAACTTAGCGCTGATAAGTCTACTGTTGAAGTCAAGAAGGGTACTGTGAGAGCGGATTTCCTATAGCTTCAGAATGCCTTTGAAAGAAAGATGGAGAAGCTAGATGCGACCATTCTTAATTTTTATGTTAACTCTCTGTTGCATCAAGGAAGTCTCAGCTATCTTGGTCTGAAGTTCCCGTGCACTCTCGCTTTAGTTTGGGAGGAAATCTTGTCTCGTTTCGCTGGCAGCGGTGACGTCTATTCCGAGCGAGAGTTGCAGGACGCCTACCTCATTGACGAATCAAAGAAGACGTTGCTCGAGGGCTGGGAAATTCTTCAAGTTGAATGAGAGCAGGTGGCTACTGATGCTGTCTTGACGACTACCGTCGAAGCGCTCACCAAGCCTTCTATTTCCAGCGCGGGCAAATTATCAGAGTAGCCCCATGACCTGCCAGCAAGCTCAGGACTTGAAACTTTTCCTCAGGTGGTGGAGCCATCGAAAGAAGGCAAAGGTGGTGAGTTTGAGGTCACTATTCTCGACCGTTCCTTCGGTGCAGGTAATGTCCTTGCTTCCTCCGAATTCGGGAGCTTCCAACTTACGCCTCAAGAGCAGGAAGAATTTAACGCTTTCATTTTTGATCTTATAGGTCCATCTACCTTTCCTATTGACGTGCCAGCTTCTTCAACGCCCGGACCTGCCGCCATTTCCACATCTTCCATGATTGTTTCTGTTCCGGTTCCGGTTTCCATGTCTGCGTCTGGCTCGCAACCGGGGCCGGAGGCTGAAAAGATAGCCATGCTTCATGGCCTGAACGACCCTTCTGTTTCTTTGGAAGGTGAGATAATAGTAGTAGAGGCCAAGGAGCAGGAAACTCAGACGGAGCAGCTCCAGAAGACTCAACACGGGATGGTTACTGTCAAGAAGGAAAAGATCGAGGCGATTAAAGCCTTGAAAAGCTCCTGCAAATCACGAAAACTAAAGACGAAGGGAGAAACTTCCGAGAAGGTGTTGGAGGAAGAGGAGGACATTGCCACCGAGGTGTTAGTTGACATTACCGGTAACGACACCACTCCCGAGAAGAAGAAAAAGCTGCCAATCAAGGGCGGAATGGGGAGCGGTGGAAGGAAGCGTTGAGCGGCTTGTATGAAGACTGACTTGATTTTGGGTTCTTTTGAGTATTTTTGTTCAAGTGCAGAGTCTGCACTCAATGCTTCTACTGTGGAATTTGTATTTTCCTTTTGTTGGCCGATGTTATGTGGGTACGGCCTCCACGTTTTGACCCTATGCAAAGAAACTTACAAGTAATATATTGATATTTTGACTGTATTCTTATCTATCTGTTCATACGTGTTTTGTGTACTTATGCTTGTTTTATTTTATACTTTTCTAGTTTTGCGATTACAACCAACATCCTTCGTTTGAAGTAACAAGACTTAGAGATTAATAGAACTTAGAAATTAACAGAACTTAAGAATTCTTTTATTTAGAAGTTCCTTATTAACTTCTTTGTTTAAAAATTCTTTGTTTGGAGTGACAGAACTTGTGAACTTATCGTTTCCACGCGTTTTTAAAAATTCTTTGTTTGGAGTGACAGAACTGTAAACTTATCGTTTCCACGCGTTTTTATTCAAGTACCGGTATATGCCCCCCAGTTCACAGGGCTGTTTACTTCAAACAACTTTCAAATGACCGGTAACTTAGTGGTTTAGACGATTCTCATACTAACTTAGGGTTTAGGTGATTCTGATACTATACTTGAAATTTGACTAAGTCCCAGTTTGATTTTTTTGCGACTTGACATTGTAATCCAAGTTTCTTGTGATATCCTAGTAAGTATGCAACATGCATGTTTAAGAGGTGTACATTACGTGGGTTAACCGAGGGCAGTTTTGATCGTTAAATGTCTACGGTTGAGACTTTTCAACTGTTTTACATCATTCCAATTTCGTTGGAGTTATGCTCATTATTCCCGATTATAGAAGTAGTTAATGTTGGTTATGATATGCGCGGTTTTTGGGACCGATATGGTTCGCCGGTCCGAAAAAGTTTTAGGAATTAGTGAACGATTTCTCATGCTTCTCGCTGTTGCCTATCTCCAGGCAACGTGAGGAGTTCGTATTTTAGAATTTAATGCATGACTTATGAAATGCGCGACTTTTGGTGCTCCTCGGCGTTGCCTATCTTCGGGCAACGTGAGGAGTTATTATTTTTAGTGCGCACCTTATGAGGTGTGCGACATTCGGTTTTCCCTAATGTTCCTATCTTCGAGCAACGTGAGGAGTTATTATTTTAGTGCGCGGCTTATGAGGTGCGCGACTTTTGTTTTTCCTCGGTATTGCCTATCTTCAGGCAATGTGAGGAGTTATTATTTTAATGCGCGACTTATGAGGTGTGCGGCTTTTGTTTTTCCTCGGTGCTGCCTATCTTCGGGCAACGTGAGGAGTTATTATTTTAGTGCGCGGCTTAAGAGGTGCACGACCTTTGTTTTTCCTCAGTGTTGCCTATCTTTGGGCAATGTGAGGAGTTATTATTTTAGTACGAGGCTTATGAGGTGCGCGACTTTTGATTTTTCTCGGTGTTGCCTATCTTCGGGAAACATGAGGAATTATTATTTTCAGCCCTCCTGATGTTGCCGGAGCATCGTTGGTTTTTAGAAGGCAAAGATCGGGTTTCGCTGATCTAACGGTTTGAGTCGATTTGCTTCTATCGATCCCACGGGTAATTATTATGAACACAGTTTTGTTGGTTCAAGAGCAAACTTTATTAAGAAAAGAAGGGCAGTATTTGCCTATGTACAATGCCCTCGGCATTCCGTGATGGCTTATTTGCTGGAAAATAAAAAGTATAAAAGGTAGCTTTCACATAAAGTAGCAGTGGAGCGACTCGCTATTCCATGCCCTGGGAACTTGAATTATGTCGATGGTTGTTAGCTTGAAAGTCTCGTCTCTTAGCTTTTGACTAACGACATATGGTCCCTCCCAGTTTGGTCTGAAAGCCCCTGGAATGGGGTAAACTCGCTTGAGCACAAGATCTCCAACTTCGAAGGTTTGATTATGAACTTTGGAGTTGAAGTACCATGCGATCCTTTTTTTGTGGGCGGTAGTTCTTAACTTTGCTTCTTCTCTCTTTTAATTAACTATATCTAGCGGTTCGAGTAGGAGCTGCTCGTTATGCTTTTGATTGAAGTTTTGCCTTCGGTGGGAGGGGACTTCCAGTTCAATGTGAATCATTACGTCTGAACCATACGCCAAGGCGAATGAAGTATGGCCGGTTGCCGCTCTATGGGTAATTCTGTAAGCCCATAGTGCGAGTGGAAGTTCATCAACCCAGTTTCCTTTTGCTGTTGTAATAACCCGTATTTTTAATAACTAAAATTATTAAATTTAATAAGATTTTTGGAATTTAATATTGTGAGAAATTAAAATTTATGATTTATAAATGGAAAAAACTTATTAGAATATAATTTAATAGCGTTGATTGAATGAAATTGACAACTGTTAATGTAATTTCAAATTAATGGTAATAATAAAGGTTAATGAGAAATAAAATAAATGTTGTATTAAAAAGAGAAATCATATGTTATTTTAGTTAATTGGTTTTAATATTTGTAAGTATAATCTTGGTTTTAAACAATAAAGGTATTATTGTGTTGAATTATTAAGATGTAACGATTAATTCTGAAATGGTTTAAATTACTAAGTTGTAACAATTGATTATTATCATCTCATTAATTAAATTGGTTTGAAATTAATTTGGAAACCAATGAAATTTAATGTAATTAATATTGCACTTAATATAAGAAAAGATGGCAACTATAGAATAATGAGAATAATAAGATGGAAACTTATGTTAAATAAATTCATAAGGTATTGATTGATTTAATAATAAGAGTGTAAATCAAAATAAAAGAAAATATTGGAATTTAAATTATAATGAAGAGATTTATTACAGTTGTAATTAAACGCTGAAATTAATGTAATATTTAAATCTTGAAATTAACATGGAAAATTGAATTTCAAAAGATCATTAAATTTCTGTGTAATCAAGAATGATGAAAATTATTAACTTTTAGATTTAAAATTTAAAAGTGATTAATTTGACTTTTAAATTATTAATTCATTTAATTAACATGTAAAATTAACCTTTTGGGGTACTGTCTCGGATTTCGACGAAACTAGTTTCATCGTATCCGTAATAGTAAATTATTATAGGATTTCAAGTTTTGTAGCGATCGGACTTATCGTTTGATCGTGCAAGCTCGAAACATGTAGAAATAAATTAATGGAATCTAAATAAAAATAATTTGATTTTAAAAGCTAACTTCTATATATAATAGAATTAGGATTTGAAACTAGTTCCATTGAGTTTAAAAATATTGAAAACATATATTTTGATATATTGGTTGACCTATTTTCGTTTTGGGAACGAAACGGGGTTTTTGGGTTGTTGTTATTGTTTCGACCCAATTCGATTTGTTCCATCCGTTCTTAACCATCTCTATCTATATATAGGCTGTTATAAACCATAACAGCTTCTTAGTTTTATTTTCTATACGTACAATTTCTATCTATCTATTCAATTATCTATTCCTTCTTAATGGCAGACATTTCAAAACCCTAATTCCCAATTCCAAATCAAACTCCAAAATTCAAACACCTCAAACCCTATCATATAATATATCATCATGAAGCACTCGATGAACGTAATATGTGCCTACAATTCGTTTTTCGATTGGAGGCTCCGTTTGTGCATAATTCAGCGAAGAAGTCTCGACCGTCTGTTGTAGGGTTTGCAGATCAATTGTGGATCTTCCACTTCGGAGCGATCAACGAGTACTATGGCATAGAGGAGGTCAAGTGGAGTGCATCTATGGTGACCATTATCAGAAGGTGGCTCGAAATCAGCAGAATTGGCGAATATAACGCGCGACAGTGGCTGCTCGATTGTGGCGGCGGAGAGGATGGCGTAGGGTGCGCTGGGAGCAGCTTGGCGAGGGGAGAGTGACGCGGTGGTCGGATCGAGGCGCAGGCGCTTGTAGGAGGCAACAGCAGATGATGAATGTGGCGGCTGAGATAGGTGATGCTTGGGTTCGTGCGATCTGTTCGCGTTAGAGTTAGGGTAAGAGATGGTTGAATTACCAAATTGCCCTTTTATTTTATTTTATTTTAAATTTTAATGTTCTAACACGCATAACTTTTGCATACGAACTTGGATTTGGATGCGGTTTCTTCCATTAGGATCGTATCAAAATTCCAGACAATAGGGAGCTTGTTTGGTTAAATTTGGAGACTGTTGAAATTTTGAGCTTTTAATGGATTTTAAATCAACTATAAATCAGAGGTGGGTGATTTAACCCACTCACGCAATACTAAACCTTCTTATGATAGTTGAATTAAATTTATGATGTGATAAGGATTTTACCGATTGTTGTTTGGTAATTTAAATTGTCATTTAAATTTAATTTGAATTTATATTGAATTAAATTTCCATTTAAATTGATATTGAATTTAATTGCTAATTAATACATGATACTGATAATTAGTTAATTTTTGTGATGTATTGGCTGATTTAGATGTTGATTGTGATGGATGTTTATTTGTTGACATTTTAGATGATTGGATGTTTATATATATATCCTTGTTATCACCATGTATATTAATTGAAAGCATATAAACTGTTATTTAAATTATTTCGAATAAATTAAGAAATATGTTGAAGCGATATATACATATGACACTTTGATTTGGATTGAAATGATATATATCCATCCCTATAATTAAATTGAAATAAATGATCACTTGGCCATAAGGTGGAAAATTATATACGGATACCGCATTGGTTAAATTAAATGGGTTTAAAATATTGAATTGGGATTTTGATTAAAGGATATTGTTTTAAAGGAAATAAATTGAGGATTCATGTGAACTGAATTATTTCTAATTCAAGCTTTGAAAAGTGAAATTGAAATTGGGTAAAAGAAATTATTTAAAAGAATTGAATTAGGAATGTAAAGTTATAATTGGTAATTGACTTTAATTTTGGAAGTTGAATTATTTTAAGATTTGGACCTTAAAATTGAATAATGAGGTTTAAATTGATTTAATTGTTTTAAATCAGTTGAAATTGGGCTTGAAATTGATATAAATTGAAATGGTTTGAAATAAGAATTAAATTGGAATTTTAAATCATTGAATTGAATTGTTGAATCGAATCTGAAGTTTAAATGAACGTTTCAGAAATTGAAGTTAATTCAAATTGAAATTGAAATTAAGTTGCTTTGAAATTTAATTGAAATTGAGTCAATTGAATCGAAAGATTGGAAATTGAGTTTTGTTGATTTGAAATTTGGACATGGTCCAGATTTGTGGAAATGGAAAGAAATAGTTTGATTTGATACTATTTTCAAAATAAATTATTTTAATATAAACTGTTAAATTTATCCTTTATAATATTCAAATTATTTAGATTTTCCAAACTATTTTACTATATAAACCATTTTCAATACTCAAATATAATAACAAGTGCTACCACCATTGCTGACTTGCTCTTTGATCATGCCGCCTTCCATCATTATTCTCGAAGACATGTGTTACTACTACAATTCTTATCAAAGAGGTTCGATGTGCCACGACTTCGATAGCTATCACCATTGTCGAAGGGATAGGGCCAATATTAGTAATTGCTTCCAAGTCACATCGCATGTCATAGTTATTGACGAAGACACAAAACTAGTAAGACACTTATAGACCAATGATGAAAAGATATGATACCGCACTTCAACAATATATCGCGACGTATGTTACAAAAATTACACCACACGAGCACTTTAAGACGCTGTCCCACAATGACGCCAGGAATTGTTCTACAATGATATCAAATGAACACAAAGCTATACCGCTCTTCGTCAATGTTCACATCACATATCATCCATATGCAGCACATTGAAGACCTCGCATGATCCATACAAGCGGTGTTGATGGTGAACACCATCAATATCCATGAAGACCTTGATATTTCTTTACGGTTACCATCGTCGAAGCAATCACCCACTCTTGAAGGACTTCGACTGATATAATGAAAGCCGTCAACACCACAGCTTGTAGTCTTTGCATGTATCCACTAAAAGAGTAAAACAAAGGCCTAAAGCATAGCGACAAGCTCGTCATCAACCATCGCTAAGAACTTCACATTACAGAAAGGCAGTGTCACATTTCACAGCACTTCGGGGATATCATTTTATGCCAATACCAACAGACATCAACATCGAAAACAACAAAGAATGAGACAATGCCGCCTCTTACATATGACATTCTGCCGTGAAGACTAAGGCCAGATTAACACTATCGAAGTCGAGCACGCCGAAGCCGACCCTGCCAAAGAGATGAGAGGCGGAGTAGAGCTGCTCCACCTTTATAAGTACGGACCTAGGGGTGCCGTTTAGGGGATCGAATTTTCTCTCCTTACTTCTTACATATTTTCAACTTTGTATACCCTAAGTCATTTAGAGATTTTGCTGATTGTAATACTTGAGTCTTGTACACATAACGAATTGGAAATCAAACAATTGCATAGCATATGGACTATGATTTATGACTAACATATTTGTCTTTGATCATAATTTGCATTTTGACTTGACTTCAAACACAAACAAGCATATCATATCGACTACATTCTAGTTCGAGACCTGCATATTTGACTTTGACTACAACCTGACTTCGACCTTAATCTTGCATAGCATATTTGAACTTACATATTGAACTCGCACATTGACTTCGACCCTATTCGGTATTTTACATGACTCCGGCTTTGATGACTAAACAAAGAATTATAATGGACATTTAATCATGCACATTCCAACTTATGACTTCGACGACTTCGACCAGATTCGAAGAGGCTACTCATTGATTAATCCGTTTTTTATTCATTTTTGAATGTTGATGAATTTATTCGTTAACAAACACAGTTAACTGACGTATTTGGTTAACCGACCGACTATAACAATCATTTCCGACTCGGTTAACGGCTAACGAAATTTTAGTCAACGATTAACCATCAACCGACTAATTTTTTATATTTTATAATAACACGGTAGGCCCACCCAGCTTTAGCCCATACTCATTAGCGAACCGATATTTTGTGCTCCAGATAGATAGGCTCGCTCAACTATTCCTAAAATAAAATAAAAATCACGAGAATCAAATCCCTTGATCTACCAATCGAAAAAAAATCATCTTCAGACTTCATTAAAACCCTAGATCGGTAGATCCATAGTAGTTTAGCCATGATGCTGCTGAGTGTTGACCTTCGACTATTATAAAAAACAAGGCGTCGAGAAGGAAGAGAAAGCATGTGAGTAACTAAGTATTGTTAATTTTGTTCTTCATAAATTCTATTGTTCATTTGTTCGAAGAGAAAGCATACGAGTATTGCTGATTTTTTTCTTCATATATTATATTGGTCATTTGTTCTACTTTGTTATTGTTGTTCACATGTGAATTACTGATTAGTTCATTGTCGTTTAAGCTATGTTATTTATTCAGTCAAATAATAATTTATGATTTATGCAACTGTTCTGATATTTAATTATTGCCTATTTGATTATAATTACTAATTTACTATGTACTTATGTATCTATAGAATATTTTCAAGTTCTTATGTTTTAACAGAAACAAGTAAACTATTTTAATTCGGTTCTAAAAATTATAGATTTTCGATTATAGATTTATAGTACTAAAGTAAAGAATATGTTTTGTAAGTTTTAATCTTGAAAATCTATGAAAATTGAATATTTACTTGAATTGAATTTAATTACCGATGGATATTTTGTACTAAATAGTATTGCTAACTGGATTAGTAAGCTAGTTATTACAATGAATTAATTAAATAGTTACTAAAGTTCGAGTTTGAATTTTCTACCAATTGAATTAGAAATTTTGATGATTTTCGTCAGCCATTCAACTTCTCTGATTTTACCTAGATCTATACTTATGTGTTATCATTTTTTACAGTGCCTTCCATTTTTGGAGGTGCAAATGATTTGAAAAATTGGATATATATTTAGTGGCCATTTGTAGATCAATAGTCAATATAACGCAAAATCCTATTGTGAACTATTTGTTTTAGATTAAAATATAAGACGTTTGCATTTTTTTAATGGATATCATCTAATAAGAAAGGGCATCCAAAAACATGACATGAGATGTATTCTCATAGGTACATGTTTGTTGTAAGTGAAAAATATGTTAGCAATTGAAATTTATCGTGTTATTGTGTCCAGTTGAGCTGTGTACAAGTTTGTTCTTTGAACACAATTAGGAATGAAAATTATGTCATTTTTTTTTAACTCAAGTTGAAATACATGCCTTGTAGTGTGAAAACAAACACTTGTTATTTCTGTGCACTAGGTGGAGTTTACACGGATATTCTGACACTACATAGTGCATCAAGAAAGAACATACTTTGAAAAATGATAGTAATCATTTTCATATTGGTGACTGTAACGACCAGCAAATTTATCAATTTGATAAATTATATTTATTTTTAAAATATTCATATATAAGATTTTTTAACATAGATTATGATGTTTTGAACAAGAATATGAAATAAAATAATTTATTTTATTTTTGGAAAATTAAATGTATTTATGACATCATTAGTGATGCCGTTATATTTAATAATTGATTTATTGAGATTTAATGATTTAATAATTATTTTAATTATTCTAATAATTGTTTTTAAATAGTTATAAAGTGATAATAAATAATTTATAATAGTTTTATAAAGAGATATATAATCAGTTTGAAAATATAAGAAAATTGATATCGCCTTATCGGTATAATAGCAATTTTGTAAATAATTGTTAATATTGATTTATATGATTTTATAATTCAAATGAGATCATTTTTATTAATTAAAAATGATAAGAATTTGGTTTTCAAACTTTGTTTACAAATATATGTATATTAACTAATAAGTGAAAATATGACCGGGAGTCGGAATCAGAATACGTAACGGTTTAACGTATATAAGTTGTATAACGTTGTTTATATGACTTGAACACATATATAACATAGTAATACACACCCTAACACATGTATACATACAAATTACATACATACACATATACATACGTTTAAATATATGTATATATATATATAAAACAAATATCTAAGATATTTTATATAACTTCATCATTAAGCATACTTAAGTCAAAGGCACATGGCATAGAAGTGATTTGAGGTAATGGAGCATATGGGTAGGGAGTACTAACATGTATGATGATGGACGAAAGGATGTGAAATGGTGATGTGAAGTATCATGAAAATATCATGATATTTCATTACAACTTTTTCCCTATAAATACCATCCTCCATTCTCATATTTCCACACTTCATTCCTACTTCTTCTTTCTTCTTCTTAAGCTCCAAGAGCTCCTCTTTAATGTCTTCCAAGCCTTAAAAAAAGTTAGCAAAGTTATGGTAAAGAAATGTCAAAATTATATACATATGCAAACTATGTTGCTACCTCCTTAAAACAAGCGCAAACTCCATCCTACACCTTCTATAACCCACGACCATACCCGATGTCCATGTTTGGCCATGCATCACCTCATCCAAGAGGAGGCCGAGCCCACTAAGAGTCAAGGAGGAGATTTGAGGAGCTCCGAAGTGAAATTTATGGAGAGAAATGCCGTCGAAATGACTTTAGGAAGCATCAAGGAGAAGTGGAGTTGTTTAGGTGGTGTATTAGTGAAGTGTTGATTCGATTGAATGTTGGTAGGAAGTTTGTTTTGAAACGGTGAGTACTCAATCTACTTACATTTAGAAATTAATTATATGAAATTTTAAATTATAAAATTTAAATGCTTGTTAGATAACTTGGTTGATTATATGGATGTTGATATGGTTGATAACTTGGTTGTGATATATTATGAGAAATCATAATAAAATGGTTAATAAATAGAAATGAATTCATATAATATGTGTATGGAGTTTATTTAGCCTCTTAATGGTTTTGAAAATATAAAAAGGTTGAAAATGGATATTATAATAATATTATATTATGAAATGACTTAAAAGTGAAAAAGAGATTTAATATAGAAAAATATTGGTTTAAATGTTTGAAAATGATTTACAAATGTTTTATAAACATATGAAAGTGTTTCGGTGAAGTTTGAAAGGTAATTAGAAATTTAGTCAAAAATAGGCGCATCGTGTAACGGTAGTTCGCGATTTCGCGCCGTGAAATTCAAACAAGTGTAGAGAGTGGAATATAGCTCGGAATTCTTCAAGATAAGAATTTTCTGAACTATTATACCTACAGTTTTCAAATAAATAAAGAAAATCGAGATTTCGATAAGTAGATTTTGAAATATGAGTAAAACAAGTTTTTGGAAAAATCGTGGTTTTGCAGTTCAGAATCCATAATAGGATTTCTTAAAAAATGTAGAATAAATCATATAAATCTTTTAAAATGTTTTAAAACTGATTTGAGTTATAAAAATAAATTCCAAATAATAAATAGTCGTTTTGATCAATATAGCTTAAAAAGCACATTTCGCAGCAATTTTCTATACCTTTTAAATTATAGTTTTAAACGCAACCACTCTTTTCCAAATCTTTTGAAAATGTTTTCAAATGATTAATAAGGTATTTTAAAGTTAATTTAAAGGATTTATGAAATGATTAAAGGTTTAATGATTTAGAGTCGATCAAATAACTTGATCGCCTTATGAGTGTCAGAGAGATAGTGTCTAGGCTTGAGTTTGGAAAACCAGTTTCCTGCTCTCCCTGGCTATCCGGACTGGCCCGACGGAGGGGATAGTAAATTTGGTTTACTCGGATCAAAATTTCCAAAGTATAAAGATATAATTTTCCAAATTTAAATAACTTGGATTGTATGGAAATGATTTGGAAATGTTTTCCTAAATAAAAGGTGAATTAACTTAGAATTATTCCAAGATTAAAAAGGTTTTAAAGTTTACCAAATGATTTGATAAACGAGGCTTAATGATTCCATATACTGTTAAGAAGGTAAAGGAATAATTTAATGGATATGTCTCTTTGAGATATTTATGAATGAATAAAAAGATGAATTAAATTGAATGTTGATTGATAATCACATACGAACTTCATCTCTTTTAATCGATGATTGGTTTGAAGGAACCGGGGTGGGATTTGGGTAACTCCTATCCGAAAACCATTTTGAACTAGTGTATATGTTTGAAAGTGAAGACATGTTAGATGATTATTATTGAAGACCGAAGATCTTCATAGCGAAAAGACTGCTTATTGACATTCTCTGGGTTGCTCCAAATATAGAGACATTTATTATAGCAGTGGTCTTATCATGTTTTAAAATCTTCGGATTGCAATGACTACTCGCTACTAATGGTAGTAGGAGGAGTGCCTTCTGTTTCGTTCAGTCCCAAAACGAACTTGTATGGATGAATGTCTGACATTGCATTTCTGATCATATTAATAAATCTCTATCAACGTATCATCTGCTTGGTGGCGGAGAAGGCAACTTCTCTTAGCTTAACACCCTTTCCTGAGATGTACGAGCTTAGGAGTTATATGTTTGTAGAAATTAGTTGTGTAATTATGGAATGACAATGTGGCATTCTAAGTGGAAAGTGCTTTATAGAAGAATAAAGCATGGCTTTGTGAAAAATAAAGTATAGCTTTATGAAAAGAAAAGCGTAGCCTCTCGAGCCTTACATCCCGGAGATGATGTGGGTAATTATGAGGTCTGCATGACATATATTTTAGGCTATCGATTGCATGAGTATGGAGGAGTCTAGTGGAATCTTGATCCTCAAGGCATTTATTGCCCCATTTATTTGAATATAGTAGCTAGCTTGTGAAAAGCGATAAGGCTACTGGATATTGGTAGTGTAGCAAGTACAGTTCCAAGTGACTTTCTTGAAAAGCGATAAAGGCACCGCGAGAACTATGTTTGCTATGCATGGATTGGAGAAAAAGGCCACTAGTTCCCTGTCATGTTGGAAATCCAATTCCCATACGAGCTTTACAGTTTTGATTGTATTCCCAAAATAGCTATAATGCTTTGCATACATTTCAACTACCCCTTTGGTATCATATATTCCGTCCGGTGTATTTCGTTGACCTAGTCCGGATATATTACCATAGACTTAGTCCGGATATTGATACTTTATTTTGATATATTACTTGAAAAGTGTTTTCAAAAGAATGTCATTAATAATAATATCAAAGTGTTTTTCAGTATAAAGTGTTTTGGTTATCATGAGATAAAAACCCATCCGTATTTATATGTGGGCGTGGTCTTATGAGATACCCTTCTTTTCAAAGGATTTGATTTACATCAGCATTTAAAATTTCGAGTATCTCACGCTGGTTTATCAAGCCTGATCCGGGTATTTTTAATACTCGGGTCAGATCCAAGTAGATTCAGGTTTAGTTAAAGACGCTTGGAGTTTCCAAAGGAGAGCTGGAGATCTTCATCTACGTATGGACGTATTCTATTATCCACTGCATCTATTGCATTTGTTTTTATTTTTCAGCATTTGTAAGGACATGGGTCTATAACTGTCCAGGCTGAATCTAGGTTAGACTCTGATATTGTATTTAAATTTTCCACTGTAATGATTATTGTGAAATAATATATGTTATTCCATTCGTGTGAGATTCTGTTATATCTTTATTTTCTTTTCCCCCTAACAATTGGGCTTTTCGACACGAGGATGTATTAGTGTCGATTTTCGAGGGTTGGAAACCACGGTTTTACATTTGGTATCAGAGCTTAGGTTGAGCGAACACCTAGGCTTTGGTGGGGGTAAAACTCAATATAGATAGAGTTAGTAATACCCTAGAATGAGTAACTCATTAGAGATAGGGTTAGTAATACCCTAGAATGAGGCAACGGACTTGACCGGAGGTGGAGGAAACGGTGCGTGGATTTGAGGCGAAGCTTTGGTCGGAGTGGCGAGTATTCTGGTGACCGGAGGTGGCCATACGAGGTGATTTTTGGGTGATCTAGTTTTGTTCCAATGGAGCTCAAGGTTGCTCGATTTTGAGTTTGTCGTCGTTTCAAGGATCAGGGTGGTCGGAAACTTAAGGGAGATGGTCGTCGACGTGCTGGAGGTGGTATCGATGGTCGGAGATACACCGATCACTTGTGCATGTGCACATGGTGTCAAGTTTTGGTGATTGCTGTGTTAGTTTGAGAAGAAGGTGTGTGCTCGAAGTCGTTCTCGGGGAGATTAGGTTGTGGCTCGGGTTTGTGTTCGAGTCGTACGCAAGAGTTTAACATATTACAGGTTTTAAAAATTTAAACTAAAACAAAGTTAAAAAAAGAAAGGAGGGGGATTTCCTCGGGTTGTTGCTCTAGATTTTGGCATGTTGGCTCGGGTTAGGGTGCGGGTTGCACTGGGTTCGACTCGGGTTAATTAGAGTATTAATTAAGTTTAAAATTTTAAAATAAAGACAAGTTTAAACAATTTCTTAATTACCTCTATTGAATAAAAATTGTTTTGTTAAGTTGGGAATTAGTTAAAGATTTTAAAATAAAATTATTTTAAATTAATTAAGTTTAAAGTGTTTAAAATATATATAACCTTTATCTTAAAGTTTATTTTAAATAAACTTAATATTGTAATTAAGTAGATAATTTAGAAGATGAAATGTTTTTTTATCATTAATTTAACTTAAAGGTTTTAAGTTAATGATGGATTAATTCCAAGGGTTATTAAATAAGATTTAAATGATAATTAAAGTAATTAATTAAGAAATGGTTTATCTTTTAATTAATTAAGGTCTTGGATAATTAAAGATTAATTACTTAATCTGAGTAATTAAAGAATAATTAATTAATTAATTAATAATTAAGGATAATTAATCAGTAATTAAAGGATAATTAATGAAAGTAATTATGTGATTAATTAAATAAATAATTAAGTAAAATGGTTTGTAATTACTTAATGTTAATTAAGCAGGGTTTGGTGATTAATTCAAAAGTAATTAATTCATTTCGAGTTAATTAAATTAATTATAATTATGGGATTAATTAATCTTGCTTATGGATGATTAGATTATATTGAATGCCTTGAATTAGTTGATTTCTCTGATATGTGATTTGTGATACTCTATGATATCTGTGATATATTGCTCGGTGAATTTGAACTTCTGAATTGAATTGAAATTGTTTATTTAAAGAACTTGGCCTTTATAACGGCATTTGAATTTCGATGAGACTGGGAATCAGATTCCAAATGGTTATCCGAAAACCACATCGAATCTTAAAGGTGGATCTTTTGTTTAAAATATTAAAAATGGAAATTTGTATCCACATGTTTCAAAATAAGCGCTCATTGTTCGGATTAGCCGGGTAGGACATTAAGTCATAAAACCCATTTCGAATAATGATACGATGAAATGGGATTGCATTTGAAGACGGTGGTTGAAGACCGGGTATTTTCAAGAACGAAAGGATTACCTATTGATTGTCTCTGCACCGAGTTGCTCCGGTATAGAGATCACCCTATGTGATGGGGAGTCCGGTCGGGATTGGGGATATCCGGATTTGCAAGTACTTTTTCCTTAATTGGACGAAGTGCCTTCGGTTCCATTCAGACCCAGGATGGACTTGTATGGATGTATGTCTGACATTACACTTTGAGATATAAAGCTGGTTTCTATCAAATACATTTTTGTTTGGTGGCGGAGAATTTATTCTCTTAGCTTAACACCCTTCTCTGAGACGCACGAGCTCAGAGGTTATGTAGTTGATGGTTACTAGTGATATATTCCTAATTTGGTAATGTGGCATGCTAAGTGCTGATCATTGGTTGATCGAAGCATGGCTTTTGTGAAAAGAGTAGCTTTATGGGACGAGACTTCATCGAACCTCACACCCCGGAAATGGTCGAAACATGAAGGATGTGGCAAGGTTACGGAGGTCGCGCCCTTCAGGGTATGTGCATTTCCTTCTGGATAAAAAGTGGTATTCTGGTATGGAGCCTAGATATTTTACTTATGTCGTTGTTGGTTGTTGTGGGGCCCCGGATAAAGGTCGGTTACGACCGGGGGATGGCATACTCATGACAGTTAGTTACCTAGTTACAGAGGTAAACCGGGCTTGTGTTGGCAGAGATCTGGTTAGGTTCTCGGGGCGTCCCTCCAGAGGCGTACCCATTTGGATAAAGGAAGTTCCTTAGCCTTGGCCATTTATTGGAAATCCAAACAAAACAATACGAGCCCTGTACGGTTTTAGTTGTAGAACCTGCCATTTAACATGGTAGCTATAGTAGGCATACTATAATGGTACATATGCTGGCTAAGATTAATATTATACTTTCAAAATGTTTTCCACACTATGCACTAATAATAATATCAAAACCATTTTCGCGTATCAAGCATGTTTGACTACTATAAGGAGAAACCTTTCCCAAGTGTGCGATTACATTGTGTGTGTGTGTCGGGAGACCTTATGGTAGTTTCATTTTCCAAAAGCATGAACGGATTTTATTTTCTTCTTTTTATGCACAAATAACTGTTTTAAGTTTCTCACACCAGTCCCATGACTGACTCGGAGTTTATTGTTCCCTTTTCTAAACTCTGGGTGCCCATAATTTTCCACACGGGCAGCCTAGAGTCAGGTTATTAGTAGGTTCTGGAGCTAAGTAGATATGGATCTGGAAGTCTTTGGTTTGGAAGCTTTTGGATTTCGAGCTATTGAGTTTTGAGATTTTTCTTTGGAGCTTTGGTTATGAAGACGCAGTATGTTGGATTCTCGCTCTCTCTTTCTCTCTTTTGGAAGACCCCTGTTGAAGATATTTTTTCCACTGTTGTGTTGTTTCCGCTGTATTCTGTTGTATATATATATATATTGTGCTCTGATGTTGTTGGGCATTTGTTATCAAATGTTGTATCCATGTTGTTATCAATGAGATTATCATTTTGTTTCCGCTGTGTTGTTATCATCTAATGTGTTATAGCTCCAGCGATACAGACTCCAACGTTTGAATCTCCAGCGTTTGAATACGGGTGATGTATTGAATGCCGATTTTCGAAGGTTGAAAGTCTGGGTCGTCACATCAAATGTTTACTAATCCAATCAACATTAGTAACACAACATAAATCTTCAAATGTGTACTTATCCAATCAGCAATAGTAACACAACATTAATCATCAAATGTGTACCAACCCAATCACCATTAGTAGCACAACATCCATCATCAAATAATCATAATCAACTACCCATCGTTTAGAAGTAATAATGGTAAAACATTGCATACCCATTCTAATGCAACTTCATCACAAGTAAAAACACGTGATAATTTAAATGACCAATAAATCATATATTGTATCCATCCAAAACATTATATTTACGATCAATGTTTTTCTTTCTAATATAAAATTACTTTATTATTGTTTAGTATAAAACCACCTTAATTTATACATGTCGTAACAATAATAATCTTCCAAAAATTATAATATACTTCAAAATATCCTTTTTATACTTCTGTTTCTTTAAATGCTTCTTAACATCGTAGAAAAAATAATAAACTTAATCACATTACTTTATAAAACGATATTATTATTATTTTACATCATAATAATTATTAAAATCTCTTTAATACTTTCCTAACCAATTTATTATTATTTATTCCAAAAATGTAATATTTTATTTTAAATCAACGATACTCCTTTCTATATCTATTTATCTCAAACTAGTAATTATTATATCCAAAAGCTCTTTTGGAAAACATTTATGTAATATTACTATTATTCAAAAAATGCCTTTTTATTTTATTACTCAAATAGTTAAATACCGTAAAACCAATCACTTTGTCATCCACACAAAATGGTTATGTTTTCACTAAAATTCATATTGTTATTATATAACATCCCATTATACTTTATAAATAATAATAAACTTTCCAAACCTCAATTTAAAATATACTTTTAGTTATTAATTATTAATTTGTATAGAAATTCATAAATAATAACCTTATTAAATTCCTTATTTTAATTTCAATAAAGTTTGTTAAATCATCATTAATTGTAGAAACCATCCAAAAATCTATAAACAACCTCATTTATCATTTATTTATCTATTTTTCTCATTATTATCCATTCTATTTCAATAATCATTTCCCAATCCAAATCAAATATTTATACTAATTAAACATCCAAAAATGTTACAATCAATAATAACTATCCTATTAAGGCATAATGTATATCCAGATTATTATAACAACCAAACAATCATCCATATAACACAACATATAACAATAAGTATGGCTTTTCATCAATAGATGTGTATTTTGTATATTAGAATTCAATTAATTAAATTAAATTAATCATACCAACTCGCTTGTGCTAACAGCCTCCAAACTCAGCAAACTCATTGCCAAATCATTTGGAACTTAGCTATGATCCAACGGAAGAAACTGCACATGAATCGTAGTTCGTATGTAAAAGTTATTGAGGATAGAAGTTTTAGGGTCAACTTTACAATTAAATAAAATATAGGGTTTAAATTAAATTCCTTACCCACGTCGAAACCAACTGCGACCGATTTGCCAAACTTTGATCGAAAAATTCTCCATCATTGTGCCATAATAAGCCATGCTACTACCTCCATCGAGTTCGCTCGACTTCCTCTACCAGACCATGCTACTCCTCTCCTTCTACCACTGCCAATTGCCAGTGCCGTCGCAGCTATTCCTAACCCTAAAATGAAAATTCAGGCCACCATGCTGACTTCCAAACCACACGACCACCTTCGATCGACTCCTTGGAACCAGTGCCACCAACCTCGACCAACAATTTCACCAGCCATCACCGAAATCAAAAGTTCCCAATTCTGCACCACCCAATCGCCATTGTAAATTTTGACTAGTAATTCAGCTTGATTCAAGCATTTTTTACAAAAAACGGGCACCATATGTCAACTCCATTCGTCGAGAGCTTCGCAATGATATATAATTCGATGGGTATCAAACACTTTGATTTTTAAATAAATTTGTAATTAGCAAAAATAATTTGCAATTAAAATGTGATTAAAAGGAATTTTGGATTAAGGAAGAATTACTGGTATGACGGCTGCTCCCTAGGGTTTCTAAATGTAAATTATATATGCAATGAGGTAGGTATTGTTGTATGTAACCATTTGGCTCAAAAGTGGTTGCATACCCTATTCAAACGTTGTAATGCCTCTATTTCGCAAACTGTAACTCCAATAACATCAATATTATATACTAAACTGGTCAGCTCTGAAAGACCTTCGCAATACTTATAAATATGACATCCAATTCCACAATTTATTAAAAAATCATTTTTAATTAATTTAAAATTTGAAGTGTTAAATTTACGGGTTGTTGCATGCATCCTAAGACACTCCCTCCAATATCCAAAAATTGAGCACTTAGCCAAAATTTGGATATGACTAGGTACCGACCCATCTTGAATTGTACTTAGCCAAAATTTGTCTAAGTACTATTGCTTTGTTGCACTCACTAGTTGTCCCGGAGCTTCCCTCGTGTAATACTCCCCAAGCCTGAAGTTGACTTCATGAGAAATTTTTATTCGTGTAGGTCCCTAAGTAGCTCTAAGTCACTTTCATATCTCCTCTTTAGTGCACATTTGCACTTAGCCCACTTTATGGTCGGTCGGTGCTGATCCATATGGATTGGTATGGATCGATACAACTTAGCTAAAAAGTTAGCTATGTCATTTTCTCGACTTTCCCCATCGATCATCTTCTATTTTGTTGCTTCATTTTGCATGAAATCTCCAGGTCTGATTGATACGCCATTTTGCAGCTCCAAAGTATACCTATCTATGTTTTGTTCCATCGATTGAACTTTCATCATTTATAAAAACTATCTTGGATGATCCATCACACAGCCAACTCTTATGCACAAGATCCAATCTCTGAGAAAAATTCAACCTTTAATTCGTCATTGATAAGCACTTTCAACATACATCCATATAACAATTATACATCCATACAACAAAACATTACATCCATATAATAATAGTACATCCATACAATATATCAATATTCCATGTCAAATAGCAAGAAAATTATAATCTAACAAGTATTTTATCATTCAAATATTGATCTAGAAATTAAAATCAGATTAAAGCCTTTTGAATTCGTCCACAAATCATTATGAGTTTAGACTTAATCAAAGATCATATATTTAAGTTTGAAAATTTTTTAGAAACTATTTAAAAATGTATATCAATAAGTATAGTAAAGTGGGAATAGAATCACTCACTTAGGGCATAGAATCAACTAAAAATCTCCAAAGTAATAGTATATCTGAATTGGACAGTAGCTACACACTGTATAAGGCATAAATTTCAAATTCCCCGAAGCCTCTTGCCAATCTCTATGCTAATCACCCTCTAATTAATTTATTTAGGCTAACTTTATTAATAAAATAATGGAGTTTTGGTAAAAGGAGGTCTAATGGAGGTTAGGAGATGTTTAGTGATAACAAAATGTGATAAGTGGCTACTGAGGAGGTTACTATTAACCCTAACCTCGAAATCTTTAGCATGCCTAATGCCGAGCTTTAGTTAATTACCTACTAATCTTCCTAAAATCAGTTCTAATTTTATACAGTCATATTTCCTAAACCGTAAGTTTAAAAATCTAGTATGACACTCTATGAAATGAGAAACGATCATATCTTTCATTTGGAAGTAGTTTTAGACTCTAATTTGGCACCTATCAAAAGCTATAGGACTTACTATATTTTAAGTGTCAAAACTATCCAATATTTATTCTTGGGGTCTATAATGTTAATAGTCATCCTAAAGTTATATTAAATCTGGATCCAATTTGGTTATAAAAATAATGTTTTTATGATCCATTGATATGTAAAAATTTAGGTCATTGCACCCTCTATTTTCCCTCTTTATACCTACTTATAGGTTGATAGGATAGTAGGTCGGTGTGACAAAAAAGAGAAAGATATGCGATGAAGGTGACCATGCACTATGGGGTTACTATATTTATAGTCATTTCATATGTATCTTATTATACTTGTCAGTCAGATACTTATTATATTTCCAGTTGGTAGTTATTAGGAACTTTACTTAGTTTGTTTCTTGTATCCGTCACTGCTATTTAAATAGAGATAACTTGGTTACTTAAGTTATTTTTGTTTAATTCCTTCTGTTATGAGATTTTAAAGTGTAGATTATTTAAAATTTACATTTATCTCTATACCATACAAACTATTTAAACATAGTGATCTGCATTTCTTGGCATGACACGAGTTTGAACGTTGCTTTTAGGCATTGAGTTTGTGTGTTTGGAAGTGCAAGTTGTTATAGAAAGCAGATCCACTTACTCATTGAATTCATCGATGAATTTTATGAAACATAAACATGTGTATTTGATACACGAAGTAGATATTTGTTCATAAAATATAAATTAAAGTAGAAAAATGTAACATGCAAAAGAATTAAAATAATTCAACTTGGTGAGTATCTTGGGTAAGAGTTTCAACGGTACCTAAAAGAGAATACGATTCACACTCAAATTTCCTCCTCCCTATGCTACATAATGATATGCTAATAAGAAGTAAGTGATCTTAGTTGGACAAAGTATATTTAATAATGAGTGAGGTTGAGTTACCCTCTTTCTTTAAGGATATGTACTTAAAAGTAAGCTCGCATGTTGAATTTGGTTTTATCTAACGTTGAGATTACGATTCCATATAAGATATCAATCAAGAAGAACCTCATCTTAAACAGTTAAAGATATATGGTTATTCGACATAAGTTATTAACATTAGTTTTGTGAAATTGAAGCCAAATCAATTTTATATAAGTCTATAGGTAGTTCATAAAATATTTTAACTACATCATTGCATTAAAAAGCGATTTACTGTTTCAAGACATGTCATCTTCTTATCGATGGAATTTCTTTCTAGAGAAATTATTGGTAGTGTGATGGACCTAGATGTGATCTAAGATTCAAACAGAGTGACTGATTACATAGATGATACAAATTTAACCAAACCCCAGAAAGGACACGGGTTATTAAAATTTCTAATAGGATATCTTTCACATTGAAGAGAAATTATGAATTTTCATCTACATTGAGAAAATGAGTTGTTCATAATGACAATCTCCTTAGTTGTCGACAAGTCATCGAGAGTAAGGACTTTACTACACGGCCTGATTAGAACCCGAAATAGAGTCTAAATACCTATGCAGTTAAAGCTCCGCTAAAGCCTCGCAAAATCTTCGCTATAGCATATAACTCTCTTCGACCACTACGTTATTTCAATTTAGCACTAGTAAATAGTAGATCTGCTTGAGCACTGCTATTTTCTGCTACACCCTCTAAATCAAGGTTTTTTAGCACTCACTTTAGCATTAATATAAAAATGTTGATTTGACTGGTTCTCTTTTAAACCAAATCAATAAAGTAAGGGTAAAGACCTAATTTTAAGGCATAAGTGCTCAAAATAAGTTAGAAATCTATTGTAGTCGCCAAATCTAGTCATCATAAATCATGATATTCTACGGTTTTGTTATATAAGATAAAATAATATTTCTTTTTCCTACAAAAATGATGTGAGAATCAGAATAAATTAAGTTTAAATATTTGGTTTTATATTTAATGAAGCATTTTGCACCTCCATTGTTTTCCGCTATATCCCCGCTATAACTTTTTGTACCTCCACCGCTATGGAACCGCTAAGCGCTTTAATTACACAGCTAAGTACATTAGATTTTTATTTTTATTTTGGAGATAATGCCTAAAAGGAAATGATCCGCCATCTGCAAGTGAGTCTTCAAGAAGATGATCAATGCTATTGGAAGTGTATAAGAAAAATCGATAGGATAATTCCTTATTGATTTCAAATGTTGAAATCAATGTAGCAATTTTGTCACTCAAAATGCTTAAGTCCACGCGAAATCTACTTACTATAGCTAGATATGACTAGTAAGTTTGTCATATTGATGTTGAAATAGAACTTCTAAATATTGATTTAGAGGATATTTTTTGCACACCATAGCCAAAATATCTCAAAGTTGGTGGGAGCGGTAACGAAGCTTGTGGACCACTTAAGATAAGACCATAAATAAGCATATTGAGCTATGCTTGTATTTTGAAAGAAAAATCAAATGGATTGGTTCCAATCAAAATGTAGAGGAAGCGTGTGCCTTTGAGAAATAAAATAAAGTGTACTAAGATATTTCTAATACTATAAGTAAACAACATGCTACCGATTGGTAATGATATACCCATATTGAAACTAGTAAGAGTTTGGTTGTTTAATTACCGATGAAAGATATGGAAGAGACATCCTCGTACTCGGTATGTGTGGATAATTTGATGTACCAATCGATATGCATGGAAACCATACTAAAATGTTTAGTATGAAGCATATGAGATAGTATTCATAGGCAATAGGAACCATCATATATACTATGTTATAAACTAGACCGAAATTCGCTTACGCACTTGGTGTAGTAAGTGAATATCAAATCTGAGTTAAAATCATTAAATGGTAGTTAAGTGTATTCTTGAGTATTTATGAAATGCTAGGGAATTCTTTATGGAAACAATGAACTCTTTATGCAAGTGTATTCGAAGTCGAACTTCATAAGCATTATCGAAAATAGTAAGTCAACCTTAAATTCATGTTTACCTTCAACAAAGGGGCTTTAGGTTGAAAGGTTCTTTATAAATGGTTGTGGCAAATTCACCTATAGGCTAAGTACATCTCCTTGAATAACATTCCAATGAAAGTAGTGTATGCGTGCCAATTCAAAATAAAGCTAGGATTAGTTCCCATTATTGAGAACCCAATAATGTATTGTAATAAAAATGATGCAATATAATTACAATTGGAACCGACAACTCAATAAATGGTCGAGATATGTCCTTTGTAATTACCATGTGATAAAATAGTTATCCAGTGACGGAGAGGTATAGTCGAAAAATTAAATACAAAATAATAATATTAAAGGTCTACTCACTTAGGCTCGTTCTTGGTACTTTTAAGATGACTGGTCGAAGGAATGGGACCGAAGTACCATAACTGGCCCCAAGTGCAATTAGGATAGAGATAGAGATAGTTAAGGGTAAGCCCAAGGAGAAATTATGTAATTTGTTATGTAATCTTAACTCTACGCTAAATATTGTTCAAAATAAAAGTATGCTTTTTGGTTTTATTTTCTATTATGTGTGTTCATTATAATAATACAAATAATTGTTGGTTTGCAGAAGTAATGATCTTAAGACTAATATGACACTAGAGGGGGGTGGGTGAATAGTGTTTATAACTTTTATGGATCCTTTTGAATTCTTTTAAGATTATAATTTAAACAATGCAAATTGACAATCATAGATGCAAACATATATAGATATAAATGCAGTAAAAGTAAAAAGTAAGGAGTTGGAGAGATCACACCAGGATTATTATACTGGTTCAGACTTATCCTACATCTAGTCCTGTACAATTTATTGTACAGATTTTGGAAACAGGGATTCTTTAAAAATCATTTTTGAAAACCAGGATATTTTAAAATCATTTAAAATTGGAGAATAGATTTTAAAAACCTTTTTGGAAAATGAAGAAAGATTAAAGAAGTGCTACCAGGACTTTAACAAAATAATCTATGACTCTGTAATTTATGTTGATATCTTGAATCTCTATATCAGGTTTTTTATTCTGCTCTTGATACTGTACAGTCTTCTTAATCAACATCTGTCTAATATCCTGCACTATATATTATATATCTTAATAAAAACATTAGTATCTATATTTTATTTAATGTCATATGGTTGTTGTCATCAAAACCAATGCCAAAAGTATTAATAATCTCCCCCTTTTTGATGATGACAACTATGTTTATAAAATATGATATAACTCCCCTTGAATTACAAAATTCCCTCTTAATCTATGCCTGGATATTTAATATTTTTCCCCCTTTTGTCATCAACAAAAATATAACCAAAACTCCCTCTAACTAAGGTACTATATGATATATAAAATCGATAAGAATGATATAAAAAAGTGATATGTAAATAAGGAGTGCTAATATAAACCGATTTTACTAATTCAACCCAATGCTTTCAAATCAATCCAAGTTAATACAATCATACTTTCAATTCAATCCAGGACAATACAAACATAAACCGTTCCAAAGTCAAACCAAATCACTTGTAATCCTAAATAAGTCTATGCATACCACTCCATACGTCTTATTCTAGTGTAATCTTTTATTATACAAATTTAAATCAAATCTTAAAAACAAACCAATTATCTTGAACTTCGCTAGTAACTTCTACCCAACCATCAAAACCGAAATTGGATCTGCTTTGATGGCATCTGAATCTTCATTGTCATTGTTGATGGCACTATCCGGATTGTTGGTTGGTTCATCTTTGATGGGGGAAGAAATCATCCATCGAATCGCATCAAAATGCTTTTCTTGTTCTTTTATCATCTGCATTTGACTCAATTTTAAGTGTCTTTGATTTCTAAGGATAAAAGTAAGAATATTCTTGAACGATTGAAGGGTTTGTTCAAGATTTTCACATAATTTTTGGTGTGGAGAAGCCATTTTTGAAAAGTTAAGTTTATGAGTAAAAGGGAGAAGAATGAGAGTAGGAATGGTGTTTTTCTAGATTGAATAAGTTTATATAGTGGTGAAAAGTCATTTGAATAAGTTGAATGAATGGTAGTTATTTTGTTTTAAAATTTAAAAAAATTTGGTTTCTGCCCGTTATATGTCGACATATAGGATATACATATGTCGACATATACCATATTTTACAAAATCAACTTATTTGCTATATTTTTGTAATTAGCCTAAACAATTGCACTTTTATGACTTTCCAAAGACCAATAACAATGTATGATAGCAAGGACAAGATTTCATTGATAACTAATAATGAATGAAATTCAAAGATAAATATAAAAGATACATGGATTAAAACTAGAATAATCCAAAATAAAAGCTAGAAAAAAATAGGAAATACAACTAGGAAGAAGTAGATGAAGACGAGGACTTCCCACTAACCTTGCGAATATTCTTTCCAAAGTACTAGTCTATTTTTGTTGGAAAGAGAAGTGAATGATTTCTAAAGCTTCTTTTAGTTATTAAGAAGCTTCTCTTGATTCTTGAGAATTTCCTTTATGGATGGATGAGATGGCTTTCCGAAACTCTCCAAAGAAGTGTCTTCCCCTTGTTCTTCTTCCTCCTCCACATTCATTTCTCCTTCTTTCTTTTCCTCCTTTTCTCTAATTTCATGTTGTTCCTCCCAAGCTAATCTTGCTTCCTTCTCCGTAAGAGTTTCATAAGGCTCAAAGATGGGTGAGATGTGCATGAGAGAGATGTTGGCTTTGTCGAAGATTTTTCGAGGAATGATTTCCTCTCCTCTTAAGTCAACACCAAAATATATGAATATTCTACTTAGATACACACCATGAAAGAGTGTGTTCACATGCCTAGAAATATTCTTAGGAAAGAATTCATCCGAAATAACTTATGCTCAATTTATGTTGTAATGACCATAAATTGCAAAAAGTGCTTTGAAAACCTTTTGAGTCAAGTTATTATAATTTCTCATTCTCGGAGTTATGCTTTGTTGCAAATTGAGACTCAAAATTCTTGCTTTAGGACGTAAATTCTTATTTTTAAACTCAAAATCATCATCACTTTCGAAAATATTGTGAATAACTTCACGATTTTGATTTTCAATTTTAAAAGACGAAAGGTCCATTTCACCATATTTGCATCCGAAAATGTTACCTAAAATTTCACAATTCAAAACAATTTGAGTGTCTTTGACACTACTCCAAACTTCACCTTCATTTCCTTCATAAAACTTTCCTTTTAAATTAGCATAAAACATTTTTACTAAATTTGGAAAACAAACAAAATCATTTTGGGAAGCATCAATCAAACCAAGAATTCCATTTTAATTACAAAGATTATAAAGATCATAAGAAGGAAAATCATCGAATATGGTGAATCTTCTGGGAAAGACTTTTTCGAAAGAAACATATTCCATATAGGCTTCTATGGCCTCTTTGTCATGAAAAAGATAGCCTTTGGTTTTCTTAGAAAGCCTTATGGTTTTAGGAGTGTTGCAATAGCCTTTGGTTTCCTTAGAAACCTTATGTTTTTAGGAGTGTTACTTAAGGAAGCCATTGAAGAATTGTTTGAAGAGATAAGAGAGACAATGGATTTTTGAATTTTGAAAATGAGAATTAAATGAATGGATGGAGATAGAATAATTAAATAGAGAATCAGTAGACATGTTCTTCGGTCAAGAGACACCTTTTTAGGACATTGGAGTTGGTGAAAAGGTGGAAGGAAATTCAAATTTTGAATTTGAAATGAAAATTCAAAATTCTGGTTTCTGTGTATATGTCGACATATAGTAAGTGAGTATGTCGACATATAGTCGTTAATTTCCAAAATTTTGAGATGAAAGAATTATTCCTACTTACTTATATATGAATATATATAATTATCCTATAATTATTACTAATCTATATACCTAGTAAATAATTTAAAAATTATTTTAAATATACATTTTATATTATTTTTATTTAATATTATATTCTTATCAAAATAATTTTACAAAATTTTCTTTGTGTGTGTATATATATGTATTATATTCATCCAACATTATCAATCTATAGGTTATTCCTAACAACAAAAGCAACCAAAAATCCAATAAAAAATTTAAATTTTAAAAGCATACCTATTTTTGCTCCATTTCTTCGATCTTTTTTTCAATTTAATTTATTATTTTTGTGAAGCACATATTGGCCTCTTTCGTATCTGGTTCATTATCACTTGAAGAAGTATCTTAATCATCTAATGTTGTAGTATAAGCCCTTCGTTGTTTTGAGGACGAATCAATATTGGTGAGATTTTTGGTTTCTCCGGTTGTGGATAGTCTCTCTGCATATGGCCAAATTCATTGTAGTTAAAACATCTAACAACATTTCCACCTCTTGGATTTTTATTATCATTTCTCCTAAGATTATTCATTTTTATGTATTTCAGAATTTTTTGAAATTTCTGATCATGAAAGCAATTTCCTCATCATCGTCATTGTATGAATCTAAAACATCTGTTGTTGCATTGAAAGCGATGGATTTCGTTTCTATTGCCTTGCCTTCTTTTTGCCCTGCATTTGTGCTTCAAATAACATTAAATTGCCAATTAACTCTTTAATTTTCAGAGTGCTAATGTCATTAGCCTCTTCAATTGCAAGAATCTTTTGGTCCCACTTAGGAGTAAGTGAATTGAGGATTTTTCTAACTTGATCTTCTTTAGAAAATCTTTTACCCAATGCAATTAGTGAATGTACTATAACTTGAAATCTACTATACATATCAGAAATGAACTCTTTTGGACTCATTTTAAATAATTGAAACTTATTAGTTAACATAGAGATTTTGATCTATTTGACTTTACTAGTGTCCTCATGTATAACGTGTAGTGTTCTCTATATTTCATATGCAGACTTACAAATAGAAACCCTATTGAATTCATTCTTATCTAAAAAACAAAACAAAATACTCATGGCTTTAGAGTTACTTTGTGCAATTGGCTTTTGGTCAGCAGTTCATTGTGAAAAGTTTGTTTGGGGCCAGTGTACTCATTCTCTGTGACATCCCAAATATCTAGACTAGTTGATTGTAAATAGATTTTCATTCTACATGACCTGGCATTAAAAAGTGGGGGTCTAGCAGTAGATTGTTCTTCGACAAAGGTGTTAACAAGTGAACTAACAATGTTACTAACATCATTGTATGCCATTTAAACTTTTCAAAAATGAAAATTGTGTATACTTTGAAAACCAATTCTCTGATACCAAATGTTGTTTGTAAAAGTAATGATCTTAAGGCTAATTTTCCATTAGATGGGGGTGAATAGTGTTTAATAACTTTTATGAATCTTTTTGAATTCTTTTGAGATTATAATTTAAACAATGCAAATTGACAATCACAGATGCAAAAATAGACATATATAAATAAAGTAAAAGTAAAAAGTAAAGAGTTGGAGAGATCATATTAGGGTTTTTATACTGGTTCAGAGTTACCTTACATCTAGTCCCATACAATTTCTTATACAGATTTCTTTTCAAATATCAAAGTTTATACAATCTCGATCTCAAGGTTACGAGACACACCCTCAAGATTTTTTGAGCTCTAGGCACACTCACTGGATTCGAACGAGACACCAGCATACCCAATTGGATTCAAATGGTACGCCAAGCATACCTACATAATTCAAGTGAGACACAACCACACTCGTTTGGATTCCAGGGACACCAAGCAAACCCAAGGGTATTTGAATATGCTTTGATAGAGTTTATAAAATCAATTTCTTGATCTTGAGTACAAATAATCCTATAACCTCTTGAGTAGCACTTTGATCTTGATATGAGTGAGAGATATGAGAGAGATTGGAGAGTATACACTAGAGAATTAAACCAATAGATTTTGAATTTGATTCTGATTGAATTTGAGAAGATTATTAGTAGAATTTCTTTTAGAAATCAAGAGAGTGAAAGATGAGAGAAAATATGAGAAAGTAGTTAAAGAAATTCAATGTAAGAACCCCTATTTAAAGAGAAACAATGGTCACGTCCATTTGTGAAGAGATACGATGAAAAGACACTTCCATTCAAATTTGAATTTTGAAATTTCCAGCCTATATGTTGACATCCATGATGAGGATATGTCGACATATCCTTTGTAAATTTGAAAAATCACTAAATAAAAATTGTTTTGAAAATATTAAATTTTGTAAAATATTTTGATACATCGTAAAATCATTTAAGCATAGTTTATACACATTTTAATCATAATAAAACTTAAGAAAATTTTATAAAATTATTTTGAAATATTTCAATATAAAGGATATAAGTAAATAATATACACAAAAAATATAAATAAAGTATAAGTGAATATATATATTAAAATCAAAGTATTAATGAATATCAAAAATAGACTTTTGAATAACATATCATTTAGAAAATATTAAACCAAAAACTATATCTAAATATAGTAAATTAAAAGTATATTAAAATATAAAATGCTTAAAAACTTAATTACTCAAAATATAATAAACTTGTTGATAAAAAATAAGTTTAAAAATCATTTGAAAACAATTTTGAAAAGATGTTTGAAGAATCATTTTGAAAACAAGGATTCTTTAAAAATCATTTTTGAAAACCAGGATATTTGAAAATCATTTAAAATCAAGGAATAGATTTTAAAAACCTTTTTGGAAAATGAAGAGAGATCAAAGAAGTGCTACCAAGGCTTTAACAAAATAATCTATGACCCTATAACTTATCTTGATATCTTGAATCTTCAAACTCACAAGTCTTCAATCTCTGACTCTTAAATCTCTATATCAGCCTCTTAATTCTGCTCTTGATACTGTACGGTCTTCTTAATCAACATCTGTCTAATATCCTACACTATATACTATATATATCTTGAAGGAAACATTAGTACCTATATTTTATATAATGTCATATGGTTGTTGTCATCAAAACCAATGCCTAAGGTACTAGCAATAATAACTACGAGCCTTAGACATATATGAATAGAAAATCCCTAGTTAGAGTACTATACAAATTGCAATTGCGAATCAGTAATAACAATAACATTGGATTGATCTAGTAATAATATTAAACTATAAAGGCTCCTAGTCATGATGCGTCGAGAAAGAGATATCGATGCATCTGATGAGAGTAGTGTACATAACGTTGTCCAAGTGTTGGATGGTAAAATACTCATGACCATCGGGGCACCTTGAGGTTACGTACTTGTGATTATTGGATGATTACACATCGAGTCAACCAAGAGTCCTATGTATCTTAAATATATTTAAGGCAAAAAATAGGATCTTAGCTTGATGTGTGTGCTTTTATTTAAACTCGAGAATATTGTGTAGCTTAAATGAGGAGGTTGTGCTTTGATTTTAATAGACTCATGGAATTGCGACCATGTTACGACTGCTTTTGGGTATGTCAAATGCAACACAAAGCCAGAACGGTATATGATAAGGAGCCTGCTGCACCAAAGCGGAGAAGATAAGAAGGGTTACCCTAGAGAGAAATACTATTCAATAGAGGATTCATCTCCTTCGAAATATGAGGTTAGTGTCATCGTAATTAGAAGTGAGCTCAAAGTCAAAAATCTATGGTTGTAGTACTTTCAGTTGTTCAATAATTGTTATTGTCTAGACTTTAAAGTTGGTTTTTGAAATTAATTACATATATTATTAAAGTTCTGGACCATCGACCAAATTTTATATATCTAAGTGATATAATGATGGCTAAAAGAAAAGGCGCATAGAGGTTGCTTAAGGGTGTATGCTTAATTGGATTAAAATATGATTTTCGTAGACTATCTATAAGCAACTGATGTTATGTAACACCCCACCTCCATACCATACTACCAAAGAGTATTACTAGGTACAATTGTCTGATAATATGGAGAATGAGTGATATTGGGCTGTAACACGTGAATATTCCCTTAGGCTAGTATTAATATGTATTTCAAAAATCATAAACAACTCACCTATACGTATTCAGTATCAGCACAAAGTAATAAACATGTTCATTTTCAGAATAGAACAATACACAATATAATTAAATCACAAAGATCACAAAGTCATCAACATAGCGATAATTTATATAATAATAAATATACACAAGTCCAAGTGGATCTATAAAAATAATCAAATGCCCACTATCGTTAAATATTATACATAACATGTCCAATATACCCATCTCAACAACACAAGAACACATACAAATACCAATATACAAACTATATACAAATACTCTATGCCCAACATTCACAAACTGGTCAACTCGTCCCTGAACTTGAAATGTCTCAGACTGATCCGAGTATATATAAATAACACACGGATCAAACTATGTGTAGAATGTAGAGGTCAATATAAACCGGCATGGTATAAACAAGTTCAACGTAAAATTGTACGTGCATAACACAAATGTCAACAAATCTCAAAACCATGCACATAAAAGGTAACCCATTCCCAAATAAGGTCAATCAACGTATCAACGGCAATAATCAAATGGGAATATTTGATTCATGTAATAGGGGAAAGATTTCCCATTCCTTAGCCATAAAGATATGTGGCCATGAAAAGGGGATTAAGTTTGGAATAACCAAATATCCAATCAACAACCAACACACCCCTAACACAAAAGGGAATAAACCCATCAACAACTACACAATCTAGTGAGGTGCTATAACTATGGTAGCATATATATATATGTCTATATATCTCATATCACATATCCAATTAGGAGCCTCACAGCACACAATACGCTCCAGTTGGCTAAGAGGTCCTCGCCTCTGAAAAAATTTCTAGGAGGGTATCTTAATAGTATAATATAATCGTATAATCACACATATCCAAGATGGGAGCTACATGTCATAAAGCACGCTCCAAAGGACATCACACATCACTTATAGCACACAGCATGCCCATAGTCTTAGTTACTCCCGGTCATCGTGACACCATATCCATCTATACTCTACGGTCACAAGCCTACTGCCCAATGTTAACAGACTGTTTGGCTAGTGTGGCATCGGGGCATATCATCATACAATCTAAACATCAGCAAATAGCACAGACGCACACATATATATAATAAGGTGATGCCACAGATATGGCCCAATGGGGCACGACCCCACGATCAGCCAACTAGGATGAACTCTAGTCTATTTGGATAAATAGCACACAACACAAGTTGGCTCACAATGGACCCTTCCTCTAGACATTAACCCATAAAATAAGAGTGTCCCTCACTTACAAAAAGTAATCAAACAAATATCACGCAAATATCCCATACCATCTAATGTTACTTGCTCATTTACTCAATGCTCTTAAATTACACTCCAAACCCATAATAATATAATATACCATAAGTCAAAAGAGTAAACATAATAGTATCACCGAATGTCACATATCAGACGGTGTCATCGAATGTCCCATGTAGACGGTGTTATCGATCCGTTTACTTAACTTCCCCACAATCTAGAATTTCACACGATATTATTGTATATAACAAGTTTAAAGAATAACTGGAGAAATACTTCCGAAAGTCCCATACCAAACGGGACTGTAACTTCGTGTATTCTAATTCCTCGTTACAAAGAAATATAAATCATCCTTTATTCAATTTATTTGTAAGGGGGTTTTAATATACATTTTTCCCAAAATCTCCAAAACAATTTTAAATGTCAACATTCAATTGAAAGGATATCAAATTATAAAATTATCATTCTTTTCCCCATAATCCCTTTATAGTTTTGAAACTTTCTTACATAATTATAGGGAAGTCTTTAAAGTAAACTCCATTGGATTCCAAATCGCTTGAACACTTTTTTGAAATAATTCGTAAACTTTGAAATTTCTCTTTAATGATAATAATAACAAAGAAGTTTTATAATAATTTCCATTAAACAACAAATCTATATAATTCCATACTCCAAATGTAGATTTTCATTAAAATAATAATAATTTTCCAAAGAAATATTATAAAATTCCAATACCAATCTCTTTAAACCCGCATTTACATTTCAAAACCTTTTTAAACAAGTAATTCATCATACCAAAATTAAATTTTATATAAAACCTTTTAAAGATTTGATGCAAAAACATTGATTTGTAATAATATATTTATATAACAAAATCCCAAAATGACCTTTCCATAATAATTGACTTTAGACACTTCTATAAATATATTTTCAAATGCTTTTAAATTTGATTATCCTTTTTATTTAAAATAACCAAATACAAAAGAAATTGCTTCCAAAACTTACGTACTATATTTAGATAATAAATCCCCGAAGTAATAATTTTCCTACAATAAACAAATTGCATTCAACTTACTATAGCCTCAAAATGTTATTTTTATAAACTTCCAATCTATTAAAACCAAAATAAATTAATTTATCACTTTTGAAAAAATCAATTTCAAATATCATTCCATAACCACCCTTTAAAAATTATATAACCAACAATAAATGAATGAAATATAAATATTCTAAAATTTAACTTAAAATGTATAAATATTCCAAATATTCATCCTTTTCCAAACTATTTATATTCATACAGTACTCAAAGCAATTTACTTGAATAACTTTTCTATCACAAATAAGATTTACAATTTTAAACAAAAATCATTCCACTTTCAAATTTTCCGTTAATTACATTTTCTTCACTATCAAATAATAGAATTATTCCAAAAATTCTCTAGTTTAGTTCCAAAATAACTTTATTTATTTCAAATATTCATCTTTTAATTTATTTTCCCTTTTTCGATCAATTACAAGTGTTGTGTTCGACTAATATCGTCATTAAATTAACCAATATATACAAAAAAACAAAACTAAACCGAAGCACACAACACCCATTCAATCAATATCACCAATATCAACCAAACATTTTATCACCAAATAATTAATATTCAACTGAAATCAACAACGTAATAACCAACAAAAACCGTGTGTAGGAGAGCATAGACTATAGTTCTGATAAACAAACATTTAGTCATAGAATAAATGCTTGAAGTTCATCAATTGCTGCCTTCGCGTAGCTTTCACCTAGCTTCAGCCGCAATCCTAACCTAAATTCCACAATCGCAATCATCACAAAAAATCACACTTCGCACAACCACAATGAAGCAACCCAGATCGTGCAACCTTGCACATGCCTCCACCGTTTGCTGGCATTAATCACCGCCACTCGCTCTAGGTCATATAAATTGCCAGTTTCAAAACCCGCACAACCAACATCACCTGCTTTGGACGCCATCCAAGCTACACATTACGACCACCTAGAACTGAATCGTGGGCTATCAATAGTCCTAAGTCACCCCTCCCTCTCGTCGATTGATTCCATGGCACATGATTTTTATCTACTTTTTTTTTCGTGCGTCAATTTGAGTATTAAGGCTTAGGGTAAAAAAATGGATACAAATTTGATAAGGATGCCACTTTGAAAAGTAGGCTTCCAGAGAAATAGAGAAAGGTATATGAGTTTTAGTTTGGCCTTGTACTCTAGTTTACCTTAGTTAATTAATTTTTTCTTTTCACAACTTGTTTTAAAATAATTTATCCAATTAAAATAATGGGGTTTTTTATATAAAGGACAAAAATGTGTATTTTTTTAGCCTCAAGGAAACAACCTCAATATTTTAGCCACAAGGACAAATATTCTTGCAAATTTAGTGATAAGGACAAACATTCTTCCAAAATTAGTCATAAGGACAAACCGCCAAAATTATCAACCACCACTCGTCGTACCACCACCCGCTACTATTTGCCCCACCAGCCTCAGCGCCGCCCCCAACACCACCCACCACCATTACATGCTAACAATAACTCTTAACTTAAAAATTGATACCTAAAAACTGCTACCGATAACTAAAAACTGATACCTAAAAACTGCTACCAATAACTAAAACTGATACCTGACAGATGATACTCAAATAAAACACCCATAATATTCTAGGTTCTCGAATTTATCAAATTCGATCACTATTATCTAAGTTTACAGTTCAATCTTGAACAAGCATTTCAATCATAACAATCATCCTTGTAGAAAATCAGTTCATCATCATATTTAAAGCACAAATAGACCACCCATAATCAACAATTATCAAGCTTATGAAATTGCATCGTTATCTCATATAACGATGCTTTAACTCGAGCATCTCCATTCTCTGATGCAAGCCAGATCGAGTGGCTCCTCTCTAGCATAATCATGGATTCCATTCAACTAAGGTAGTGTGCACAATGGAGCGCACGACAACTATTCATCTCTAGGTAAAAAATAAAACCGTTTTTACAAAAATGATACCTACTATCACTAAAACTAATACCTAAAAACTGATCCTTAAATTAATAGTAAAATTGATACTCAAACAAAATTCATTAAATATTTGATACTAACGAAACACTAATTCAACTAAATGATCATCATATTTACTATGTAACAACTTCATCTTTTTTATGTAATCAAACAAACAAAACAGTAAAAAACTTCCACACCGCATTATTTTAAAAAATGATACTAAAAAAAACAAAAATGATACCTAAAAACTGATTCTCACTAAACTCAACACAGTAATACATTATCAGTCAAACCAATATGAATGCAAAAAAACAAAATAACAATTAAAAAATGTTCGCTTCAAAATGTGAATTTATTACAGTATAATAATTTTGTTATACAGCAAAAATCACAAACTCAAAAATAACAAATATTTTCGAAAATGATACCTACAAACTGGAAAACTGATACCTAATAGCTGATACCACTTCTTCTTCCCTAATTCTTCCATGGCTTGCTCTTCTTCATTTTCGACTTGCTATTCTTCTTCCTCAAATTGTTGTTTCTTCTAAAACACCACTTCACCACGGCGTCCCTACCACTAGGTCCATCAATTTTCCATCATCTGATGACTTCAAATCGCTACTTCAAAATCCTAGTCGTTGTCATCCACCATCGAACCAACCACCCTCGCAGCCAACACCATCGCAGCAACCGCCCTCGCCGACAATGCCGCCTAAGCTTGATGCAGCTCCAGAGTTATTTATGTGTTTGTCTTGCTCGCTAATTTCTTATCCGGCCTCCGAATTGAAATTCAAAAGTTAACCTTCATGTTAAATTACTGAAGTCCGGTCCTTGAGGCTAAGACACTAAGAAATTTTGTCCTTGACACTATTTTCCTGTTAAAATAATTTATACCTATAAAAGTATTTTATATTCAATGAAAACAATTTAAACAATTTCAATAAATAATTTGAAAAAAAATTATAAATTTAACTCAATTTATTAAACTAAATCTTTTATTGAATAGACTGCAAATAAATAAGAATTTATTTTCAAAATAATAATTATCAAAATCGAATTTGAATATTTTATTATAGTTAAATTTATGTATTATTACGTCGTAGAAAGCACGATTGTTACAGAATCCCTCCTTACAAAAATTGCATACTCGCAATTTCTTATAGGGGAAACATCATACACAACTCATACCTATACCCTAACTTTCTTCATTATCTACAATCTTCAATCAAACTCAACTACACAATCCTCTATGCGACTCTTCTTCAAATTCTCTTAGCATATGCTACAATTTAAGTAGATTAAATTCATGACTTTCTATTTTTTACATACGATAAAAATTTTGCAAAATTTTTCTAATTGTCGGATTTTTCGGAAAATTTCGGCAAAGACTCCTCTGTACAGAGAGCGTTCTGAAAAATCAGAACACAATATAAGTACATGATAAACATCTCTAAAGTGACATCCTAATATGGAGCACGCTAAACATGGGAAAACAATATAATATCACATAATATATTGATATACCGTAAAATCTTACCTTTTTATTAGCATTTTAAGCGATTTACCTTATTAGTTAGCAAGAAAAAGCAAGCTAGCGTCACCAATTTGTCCAAATATGCCTCTTGAAGACCTATACTTAACTCAAATTTGAATATTAACTTCATATAAGGAGATATAATAGCTATCTATTCATTTGTTTTCAAAGCAACATAACTTCAAATTTTAGCCACATTTCGAAAAACTTTGAACAATCAAAAACACAAAATTAGACAACAACATCAAGAAGTGAATTGTGACATAGTGTGTTAACTTTTCAAAACAAGTTTCAGATCATAAAAATGTCAAGTGCTTCATGAGTTATGGTGTTTTTCATAAGGGGAAAAAATTGAAATTACTACATAAATGCAGGTCCACCCTTTAAATCTGCATTTTTAGTTAGAAAATATCAAAATTTTGCAAAAATTTCTAAACAAAGGTTTTTTCTTATGCTTTAAGATTTTCGGAATAGGAAGATCATCGAAATCGGGCAAACTGTTTAAAAGATATGATCAAACAGTTCAGCAATGTTTTGAAGAATTTTCATTTTCGGAACATCAATGTATATCCAATCTAATTCACGTTGAAACCATATTTAACTCCAAAATTTTACATTACATTACAGACAAAAATGTTGCTCCAATGACATAGCTTTGTAGTGAAATTGAATTCGTCAATAAACGGAAAAGCGGTTTAAGAGTTATGATCAAAAAACCTTGGTACGCTAACTCAGAAATTTATGTGCAATATACTATTCTACTTCCACTTAAACAAATTTTAGCATTAACAAACTTCAAAATTTTAAAAAGGGTTTAAAAGACAAAGTTGTTACATATGCAAATGCCTTAAAATGAATAAAGAATCGACAAAATCAGATTACAATATCATAAGTAATGGATATATTAGTAATGCATTACAATCTTTTTCAAAATTCTAATTTCAAAACTTTGATTCTCATTTCTACTTAAAGTCTCCACTTTGAAGACAACGAAATTTTATAAAAGCACATAAAACAAAGTTGTGAATTTTTGAATTATTATTACCGTTTCTTCTCTTTTCTAGTTTCATTTCAAAAGGAATTTTCAAATGTCATACTCAATTTAAATTCAAAATTTCATTTTCGACTTACAGTTTTTATTTATGCAACATATGTACAATACTTCCATAAGAATAACCCTTTGAATTTTTCAAAATAATTCTAGTATATATATTTTTCTCAAATGAAATAATACCATTTTCTTTTGAAAAAATTATTCTAATATCATATTATCAAATTCGCAAAATTTACTTTACTAAACTATTTCTTATTCCAATCTTGTTTTATTGGGAAAACATGCATATATAAATTTTATTCTTACTATACATCATTACAATCGTATTTTAACATACATAGAAACCACCCCAAATCATATAATCATCAAAAAATTTCACACAATTTATTTTTACCATCCTCCAACTAGATAGATTTCAAATTTACAAATGCTTTAAAATATATTTTATCGACGTTGCCTTGTCATTGATTCTAGTGACTTACTTCGTCAATTGGCTGCGATGTTGCTCGTATGATCACCACTGCCTCATCAGCAACTTCGAATGTTCAATATAGTTCAATGGCTGCAAATGTCACTTAGAACATCTATAATAAAATTTATTAATTAGTTCCAATCAACTCATTACTATATTAAAATTACAAGTAGTATCTCAAAATATTTACTAATCTATCTTCCCAAATAATAATTCTCTTTTCTTTTCAAATAATATATACTTTCATATCAAACTCCTTTATATGATTTTTCGAAAAACCATATAATTTCTCCTTTCAAAATATAACTCATAACATTTATTTAAACTATAACTCTATGTTCAAAACAACCTTTCAAATGTCGTTACAAATATTATTATTTTTGCTACTTTTCAAAATATTCAACTTTTCTCAAAAATATTATTTTCAATATTATTCTATATATTTATTCCTTTAAAAACTTTTAGTCTTTCCAAAAATATCGAAAATTTTGCAAATCATTGTGTCCAAATGCCTCGCTTTAGTTTTTAAGAATCCCTATCGATAACATTGGCCATATGCATCGACCTGAATTCTTAAATCGCTCAACGATCAAATTGACATAAAATAAGCTTCAAAATTTTATTTAAATAAACATATTTAAATGTTTTCATATAGAAAACAATTGTTTGCAAAAAATACCAAACATTTATAGTATCGTATAAAAATAAGTACTTATAATCGAAAATGTTCCAATTGTAACATATGCTTGCTTTAAAATATTTTCTATCTTCAAACCATCTTTTCCAAAATCAATACTAGTATTTATCTTCCAAAATTTATTTTTCCTTAAAATTAATATTTAACTTATCTCAAACAATTACTGTTCCAAAATCTTGAATATCACTCGAAAATATGATTTTCAATCACTTTGTAAAATGATATCACTATTTTATTTAATTATACGCTTGTTTGAATAAATATATTTATTTTCAAAACTCATATATACATTTAATTCAGTAACAATTAACACAATACAATCAATCACACATAATTCATCCCTAATATCAATCAAGCATTGTACAACAATTCATACATTTCTAAACAAACAAATAAACGCCTCCAGTAGAAAACTATCAATCAGTTTCTGTTGAGCAACTCTGATCATTTTTGGATATTTTTACTCATATTCAAGCCACATACAGTTTTATTCTTCATCATTAATGCCAACACTACTCATCGGGTTAACAACTTCTACCTTTACAACTTCACCAATTCCTCCACGTCTCATACAGAGACTTTTATTTGGAAAATGGTAGAAGAAATTATTATATAGTAAGAAAAATACAAACACATCCCCATATAATTATCGTAGCAATCATTGTATACTTCTAATATCACTTAGGAATAAACAATAATCTACCACACACCCACGGGGACAGGGCTCTAAGTCTCATATAAGGCCAGGACTCGTGTCTCTTATACTCTATTGTTCTGAACCTGCTTTGATACCAACTGTAACACCCCATCTCTATACCCATACTACAAAAGAGTATTACTAGATAATAATATCTGATAATATGGAGAATGAGGCAATATTGGGCTGTAACACGTGAATATTCCCTTAGGCTAATACTGATATGTATTTCAAAAATCATAATCAACTCACTATACGTACTCGGTATCAGCACAAAGCAATAGACACGTGCAGTTTCCATAATAGAACAATACACAATATAATTAAATCACAGAGATCATAGAGTCTTCAAAGCAGCAATAATATATAATAATAAATATACACGAGTCCATGTGGGCCTACTAAAATAGTCAAATGCCTACTATCATCAAAAATATACACAACATGTCCAATATACATATCTAGACGACACAAGAACACATGCGAATACCAATATAAAAACTATATACAAATACTCTATCCTCCATCTATGCCCAACATCCAAAAACTGGTCAACTCATCCTTGAACCAGAAATGTCTCGGACTGACCCGAGTATTATATAAATAATACATAGGTCGGACTATGTCTAGAATGTGGAGGTCAATATAAAATAAAAACTGGCATGGTATAAACAAGTGCAATGCAAAACGGTACATGCATAACTCAAGTGTCAACGAATCTCAAAACCACGCACATAAAAGATAACCCATTCCCAATAAAGCCAATCAACATATCAACATCATATAATCAAATGGGTGGAACAACCAAATATCTAATCAGCAATCAACACACCTATAACACAAAAGGGAATCAACCATCAATAAGCTCAGAATCTAGTAAGGTGCTATAAGTATGGTAGAGTATATTTATATATCTCAAATCACATATCCCAGTTGGGAGCCTCACGGCACAAAACACGCTCCGGTAGGTTAAGAAGTCCTTGCCTTTGAATAAATGCCAAGGAAGGTATCAAAATATTATAATGTAATCATATAATCACACATATCCTAGACGGGAGCTACACAGCACACAGCATGCTCTAGGGGAAAGCACACAACACTTACAGCACGTAGCACACCCACGGTCCTAGTTACTCTAGGTCGTGTGACACTACGTCCATCTATACTCTATGGCCATAAGACCATTGCCAAATGGTAATGATTGTTTGGCTAATGTGGCATCGGATATATCATCACACATCCTAAACATCGGCAAACAACACGTATATATATAATAAGGTGATGCCGCAGATCTAGGGCACGACCCCATGATCAACCAAATAGAATGGACTTAGCCTATTTGGATAAATAGCATACAACACAAGTTGGCATAGAATAGACCATTCCTCTAGACATTAACCCGTAAAATAAGAATGTCCCTCACTTATAGAAAGTAATCCAACAAATATCACCCAGACATCCCATACCATCTGGTGTTACTCGCTCGTTTACTCAATACTTGTAAACTACACTCCATACCCATAATAATATCATATACCACAAGTCAAAAGAGTAAAAAAATAGTATCACCGAATGTCCCATACCAGATGGTGTTTTCATTTGTTTACTCAACTTCACCACAAGCTAGAATTTCACACGATATTATTTTATAAAACAAGTCAAAGAATAATCGGAGAAATATTTCCGAAAGTTCCATATCAGACGGTACTATACTCCGTGTATTCTAATTTCTCATTACATAGAAATAATCATACTTTATTCAATTAATTTGAAAGGGGTTTTAAAATACATTTTTCTCAAAATCTCCACAATTTCAAATATCAACGTTCAATTAAAAGAATATCAAACTCTAAAATTCTTATTCTTTTCCTCATAATCCATTTATAGTTTTGAAAATTTCTTATATAATTATAGGGAAGTCTTTAAAGTAAACTCCATTCAATTCTAAATTGCTTGAACTCTTTTTCAAAATAATTCGTAAATTTTGAAATTTCTCTTCAATGATAATAATACAAAGAATTTTTATAATAATTTCTTTTAAACAACAAATATAAATAATTCCGTACTACAATTTCGGATTCTTAAATAAAATAATAATAATTTTCCAAAGCCAAATTATAAAATTCCAAAACCAATCACTTTAAACCCACATTTACATTTCAAAACCTTTTTAAACAGACTAATTCACCAAACCAAAATTCTATTCTATATAAAACCTTTTAAAGATTTGATGCAAAAACATTGATTTGTATCAATTTTTTTACATAAATTTTTTTTAGAATTACCTTTCAATAATAATTGACTTCAAACACTTCTATAAATATATTTTCAAATGCTTTTAAATTTCATTTCCCTTTGTATTTAAAATAATCAAATACAAAAGAAATTACTTCAAAAACTTACTTACAATATTTAGATAATAAATCCCTTAAGTAATAATCTTCAAACAATAAATAAATTGCATTCAACTTACTATAGCCTTAAAATATTATTTTTATAAACTTCCATTCTATTAAATCCAAAATAAAATTAATTTATCACTTTTAAAAATATCAATTTCAAATATCATTCCATAACCACCCTTTAAAAAATTTATAACCAACAATAAATGAATAAAATATAAATATTCTAAAATTTAACTTATTTAATCATATTCCAAAAATTCATCCTTTCCAAACTATTTATATTCATACAATACTCAAAACAATTTACTTGAATAACTTTTCTAGTTATACAAATAGGACTTCCAATTTAAAACAAAAGAAATCATCCCACTTTCAAATTTCCCATTAATTACAGTTTCTACAATATAAAATAAGAGAATCATTCCAAAAATTCTTTAATTTATTTCCAAAATAATTTACTTGTTTCAAATATTCATCTTTTAATTTATTTACCCCTTCCCGATCAATTACGAATGTTGTGTTCGATTAATATCGTCATCCAAATTAACCAATATACACACAAAATAAAACTAAACCGAGGCACACAACACTCATTCAATCAATATTGTTTAATATCAACCAAACATTTTATCACCAAATAATTAATATTCAACCGAGATTAACAACGCAATAACCAACCAAAAGTGTGTATAGGGTGCACATAAACTATAGTTGTGAGTAAACATAAATTTACTCACCGAATAAATTGTTGGAGTTCACCAATCGCTTCCTTCGCTGAGCTTTCACCTAGCTTCAGCCGTAGACCTACACTAAATTCCACAATCGCGGTCATCAAGAACAAACGCATGTCACACAACCACAATGAAGCAACCTAGATTCTGCAACCCCACACGTGCCTCCATTGTCTGCCGGCATCAATCACCTCCACTTGCTCTAGGTTGTATAAATTGTTGGCATCATAACCCGCACAACCAACATCGCCTGCTTTGGATGCTAACTAAGCTACAGACTGCGACCACCTGGAACTGAATCGACCTCACAATCGATTTCGCTCCTCCGTTGTTGCCTCATCACGTCGCTTGCCTTCAAATAGGACATCACCTCCCACCTGGCATTGCGAACTCCTTCACATCGCATGCCGTCGGTAGTCCCAGGTCGCCCCTCACTCTCATCGATCGATTCCAGGGCATGCAATTTTTATCTACATTTTTTTTCCATGCGTTTATTTAAGAATTAGGGCTTATGGTGAAAAAATGGATACGAGTTTGATAAGGATGTTGCTTTGAAAAGGAGGCTTCCAAAGAAATAAAGAAAGGGATATGAGCTTTAGTTTGGGCCTTGTACTCTAATTTACCTTGGTTAATTAATTTTTTCTTTTCAGAAATAAGTTTTAAAATATTTATACTTATAAAAGTATTTTATATTCAATTAAAACAATTTATTCAATTTCAATACATTATTTGAAAAGAATTTATAAATTTAACTCAATCTATTAAAAAAATCTTTTATTAAATAGACTTCAAATAAATAAAAATTTATTTTCAAATTAATAATTATCAAAACCAAGTTCATATATTTTATTATAATTAAATTCACGTACTATTACAGCGTAGAAAACAGGGTTGTTACATGTTATGTCATAAAGCCAGTGTGGACTTTGATATCAGATTATTTGATATTATTTGATGATTGATTACTCATATGTGAGTCACAAAACAGAGGGTTATCACTTGTGAGTTATGCAATAGAGATTGATTGAGCCAATTTTGAAGGTAACCAATTTATTAAAGTTATAAATTAAATGGGTAATTAATATAAATGTAATACTAGTTTATTTGAGAGAAATAATATTGTTGTAGGGATGTAGATTAATTATATATGTTGTACATATTTTTCAATTAATTAAAATAGCTGAATAATATTTAAATAAATAGAACAAGAATTTGAATTGTTAATAATTTCAAATCCTAGCCAGAAATAATTTTTTTTATTGATATGGGTCAACCCTCATTTTATATAATACACACACTACAAGAAAACACTTCATTTACCTACGCAAAATTTCCTACGCCGTTGCTATGCCAAAAGGCGGGGCGTAGAGAAGGCGTAGGAAACAGGTGGAAAGAGGTAGAGGCGTAGGAAAGACGTAAGTAAATTTCCTACGTCAATATGTGAAAAAATAATCAAGAAGTAAGAAAGACGTAGAAAATACCCTACGTCAATTTTACCGGCGTAAAAAAGGCGTAGAAAAGTTTCTACGCCATCCTTACGCCGAAGGCTTGGGGTAAGAATTATCTGGTCACTCAAAATTAACTATTCTTGTTTTTATTATTATAGCCGCCACAAGAGCACTCAGTCGCAAGAAATACCCAAAATAAAAACCTAACTCTCCTGTTCCCATCTCAAATCCTCAGATCGAAGTCGCCTTTGACTATTATTTTTGTCAAATTTATTTTAGTGCATCCCAATTTGTTGCCAACAGCAATTCGGCCCTTCACATCGCAATGAACCACGCCCGCCGTACAATGAAGGTATGCAAGAGCATTCGTTATGCAACGTGTGTAGTCTCGGATCCGGCGCTCGTCGATCTTGCCTACCGCTTTGGCTATCATGTCGTTGGGCATGTACTCCATGTGCAAGTTGCGGTGTTGGTTCGTCCTGGAGTTGCCAAGGTATGGAACTATATGTATTTCGATTTGAACGCTCAAAGGATTTCTATCTTGTTATCTAAAGAGGATGTGGTTAATGGGTTTTGGGTTGCGGATGCAGATTTGACAGCGAATCGTTGACCATTTGATTTATGGAAGGCGAGGCTGATGGTACCAAAGGAGCCTCTTCCAATGTTGTTGCCTCTGATGAATTGGTCAGTGTCTTCTTTCATTATTGGTTGAGCTGTATTTTTATTTTTAGTTGAAAATATAGCTGAAAAGGAAGTTGAATGTGAGGTTATATATGAGCATTTAGGTAATGGAAGAGGAGACTTTGATTAGAAGGAAACAGTTTAGTGAGCGACGACAGTGTTCAATTGTTGAAGAAAAGAACCTGTTTCATTTGATTTCATGTTTATCCTTATCCATTTTTTATGGTCATTGACTTAACCAACCAGGAATATCTTTTTTATTATATTAAATAAGGGATTTTGCTTGCAACTTGCATTTTGCTTGCAATTTGTGGATAGCTACTTGCTTTTTATCACATTGCATTTGCAACTCTTGGTGGCTGCACAGTGGGAGTTTATGACTTATTTATACGCATGTGATCCCTAATTCCCTACTATTACCACCAATTCTCGTGCAACCGCTTTTTGCAACTCGTTAATTATAACTATAACAAGGGCCTCATGATTGTATCTGCACTAACAGTGCACTTACTGCACAAATCGGCGCAGTTCCATTTTTATCTTCCTACAAACTCTTCACTTTAAACAATTTAAATCGTGTGAGCAGCATCATAGCCTATGGTAAAAAAAATAAACCAAAATAAGCAGGTCTGCTCTATATATACACACTGTTAATTCCATAAGAAGCATTTGCATAGGATCCTTCAACACTGTCTATAATAGTAGATTGCCCCACTACAAACAAAAAAATCTTACTCAAAGATACATTTGATCCACAGTATCATACACATTTATAATCCTACTACAACTTTATTCGCACCATGTAGCAGCAGTACAGTCTACCTCGTGAACATGTTCCTTTGTTCAACTTTATTAATAATGCACAAACGAAGACTGCGGGTGCCTCAGTATTTAAATACCACTGACTATTCAAATAGTTTGATGAATGGTTCAAATAGTTTTCAAAACCCATTTGCCGTGTAGTTACAGTGTGCTGTTTCATGTATAATATATACAATCGTATGACGTTGTTAAATTAAAAAGACAGGCAATCGGATTAGTTTATTAAGCTGAGACACAAAATAAGACAAGTATCAGGTTTTAACTATGTTCAAGAGATTTGTATAAATTAGAGTTAATTAGTAATATCTTTATTATTGCAACTTACCACATGCACATGCTTAGCACATAATTCTTCTTACTGATTCGCAAAATATTCCTGTTTATAGTATTCTTGCACTGTCGCCTGCTTCCCGTTAGTTTGGAGTTTACTTGTAGTAAAGTATTATATTTCTGCAGCCTGCAGAAATAATTTACTCAAATACCTGAAAACAAGCAGTTTCAGTTACTCACGGTCGATGTAAAATAAATTTAGATTGTTTATGCCAAGCAGCTTTAGAACTTTTTTATTTTATTTTTATATTTAAGAAGTCCTTTATATTGTTTTTTTCTCAAACGATTCCTTTGAATTAAACATGGTAGACAGCTTGTAAAAAAAATCAAAGCAACTTGCCATTTGTATAATCAATCATGTTCATACAAAGTTTTGAAGCAACTCTTTCCATACTATTTCTCTGGATTTTGCTCCATTATTATTCAGATAAGATGCAGCCATTCAGAGTAGTTGGGATCACATACAGCATGCTCGGCTAATTCCGACTACCAAATGAATGGATTGTATGCGTTGTCTCTCACCAAATTAATATATCTTCTGCTGTAACTTCTTGTAATGTCACCAAATTATGAAACAGGGCAGTGCAGTGGACAGAGAAGTATTGGATAGAGAAGTATTGGACAGAGGAGTATTGGTGGACAGAGGAGCAGGAAGGTTAAGTGTCCACCTATCAACAGAAGTCTCCTATAGTGAATAAACTGAGCACTTGGTTAAAAATGTCCATAAGAGGAAAATAGTTTCCCAGAATCTGTAAAGAAGCAATACACTCTACTTATCGTTGAATGATATATGGTATAAACATTTATATACTAATAAATAACATCTGTATTCATTTTTGTCACAGGGAAGATTTGCTGATGCACTGCTGCAAGAAATTACTGGAGTTACCATTCCAGCTGAAAGGATCTACGGTTTAGGTTCTGGGAAGAGTTGCACGGAATTTTACAGTGTGAGTTGAACTGTTATGTACTTTTACCGACTCACCCTTTGAAAGGATGAACATACCTTCATAACGTGATTGAAGGAGTTTAGGAATTACAATCTTTCTTCCCTTAAACTTGATAAAATTGTTATCAGCTTTAATTGAACCATTTATTAGGATAATTAGGCATGCAACTTGAATTGCAGGTCTAATCATTCTTGAAAGGAGTACAGACAGCACATTAATCATTCTCTTTGTATTAATGGGGGAACGTAGTCATGCAACTGGTTATGGTTCTTGCGACTGTAAATGTTCTTCCGACAAATCATAAGAAATAATATCGTAAGAATTATCATAATATATTCTGCATTCTACCGTCTTTGAGTTGCAAGTCTGTTAAAAACATTTTTTCTAATATAATTTTCACATTCTCAGGTACATCTGTGTAATTTTCACATTCTCAGGTGAAGTGTTGGCAGATTGTGATGCAGTTGGTGAAGTAATGGCAGGTCACAGGTCTGTGATGCAATTGTAAGTTGTTGTTGATGTTGAATTTTGGTGTTTGGGTGTGAATGATGATGTTGGTGGTTGGCGAGTGGCTGAAGGTTGGTGGTTGGCTGTGAACTTGCGGATTGGTTTGATGTTTGATTTGACAGTGGTTGGAAAAGGCTGGCTGGGTGGTAGGAACAATGACGGAAAGAGATTGTTGATGTTGTGGGATGTATATGCAGTGGTGGACTGTTGGATGCAGAGGGTGTGTTCAGGTTGACTGTAGACTATTGGTGAAGTTTGAACTGACTGTATTTGGATGGATGGTGGAGATGTTGTCAATGGAACCAGTGTGGTAGGTTTGCTGAAGTGTAGGAGTTTTGTGTGCAAGGAGGAGGATGGAAAATTGCTGGAGGATGAAGGAGATGCAGGAGGGGATGGCAGTTTTGGTTATAGGCAGTTGGATGGTTTGTGGAATGTAGGAGGTTACAAGTGTGGTGATGTATTGGTAGTTGAATTTGGGTAATGAGGTGATAAAGTTGGAGATTGTGTTTGTAAGTAGAAGTGAATGAGCAGAGAGTTTAGTAGGCATTGAAAACTTTTTAATGGTATGTGTATGATGTCATGTATCATGAACATATTATCATATTATTTTAACATATAGGAACTTGATTAATATTGTTTGACTTTGTAATATGAATGAGATATTTGTTTTTTAAATTAAAGATGAATGGTTTGACGTTAATCTTTTTGTTGGAATGTGTATATATATAAAATAAGTTGATTTTAGTTTCTATTTAATGTGGTGAAATGAAATAGAATAGTAATATATTAAAATTGCTTCAGAAAAGACGTAGGGAAGGTGTAGGGAAGGCGTAGGTAAATGAAATATTAATGCAGCAAAAAGTCGTATGCATGGCGTAGGAAAAACATAGCGTAGGAAAACTGGGCGTAGGGAAGACGTAGGAAACAACCCAACGGATGGCGTAGGTAAAGCGTAGGTATTTTATTAGCTACGCAAGTTTTACCCACGCCAAAATTGGCGTAGATGTTACGTAGTTAATGCATTTACCTACGCTCCGCCTACGCCAATTTGGCGTAGGTAAACCGCGGTTTTCTTGTAGTGACATTGATGTAATTTTCTATTTATTTCAGGTTTGTTTTTATTTATGGAGATATAAATTAGACCTAGACCTACTTAGATGGGCTCTCCATAATCTTTATTAATAGTTGGCTTGAAAGCACAAACTTTTTGTCCGACCACGAAGTTCCAAAAATGCCCTTTATATATAATTCTTTGGAAAATCACCATTATAATTTACGCTAGAAAATAGCATTTGAAAAGGTCATTTGAATGCTTGATAGGCAAAATATAACATTGATTAGGTATAATAAGTAATATTTCTTAAGGATTATTCTGTTTTAATACGTAATATTTCTTTCTTCTATTGAACAAGCTATAATAGGAAAGATCCTTTGAAAAATTTCCATTATAATTTAGCCCAGAAAATAACATTTGAAAAGGTTCTTTGAATGCTTGAATGCAGTCGAAAAATTCATGACCATTAATCTGAAAATCAATGTCATGCTTTTGATTATCACTGATTGGGTATACACTAGAAGATAGCATTTGAAAAATTGCCATTATAATTTACGCTAGAAAATAGCATTTGAAAAGGTCCTTTAAATGCTTGATAAGCTAAATATAACATTGATTGGGTATAATCTAGAAATATTCAAATCCTACTAAAGATGATAGCACTGATTAGGTCAAAATACAGCTGATAGGCTAAATATAACTTTGATTGGGTATAACCTAGAAATATTTCTATTATAATTTACCATAGAAAATGTCATTTGAAATTTTGGCATTTTAATTTACCCTATAAAATAGCATTTGAAAACGTCCTTTAACTGCTTGATAGGCTAAATATAACATTTGAAAATGATCTAGAAAATGTGATACAACATTTAGTTCTACCTGCAATACAATCCATCATCACAAACGAATTTACAAAAGCATTCTTCCCTTTACATCATATAAACCACTGGAGGTTACTCACTTTGGACTATGTGATAATGCAATGGAGTTGTTTTGACGCAAACAAGCCAAAAACAAGATCAACCCAAGGATCAAACCCAAGTTTTAAACAAGCTCAACAAGTGGTAAGAATATATTTTTTAAACATCATTCTAATATTAAGTAACAGAATTAAATCAGTATTTTTCCTTTTTTGCAGAGAAAAAAAATTGAAAAGCTTTTCGAGAAGAAGTGGACAGACAACAAAATCTTAAACAAGGAATTTAGGAAAAAAGTAATAGCCCAACCAAGATGCCTACCATAAGAACCGGATTTGTAAGTAAATATTTTTTTTACTCAAAAACAAAATACACAAATTAAACTTTAATTTATCATATGATATGCTTATATGCTTAAAACAATAGTATTGAATTCTTATATACATGATGCTAATACATTGCAAAAATACAGAATAATAAAGATTTATTGTGTTAACATGAACTCCTTAACTAAAATGATATATTATATTAACATTCTCATGGAAACTATTAGTAACACAACAAATACTGAACTATTCTAGAATTATACTTGATATACTATTATCTTACCTAATGTTTTTATAAATGTAACAGAAATGATTGTGCATATTTCATAATGATAAATATCAAAAAACTGGATAGGCAATAGCTTCCAGTGGAATATGAAAAGCAAGACATTGATATATTCAAAGCTGAAACTGTTTATCAAATATTCAATGATGATGAGAAAAGTTGGCCAATGCACAAATACTTCGCAAACTTTTCACAAGATTAACAGCTGTAGAAGAATCCAAATAACAAATACTCCGATATTTTTTAATTTTATTTTAAGCAACTGCAAACGGAGAAGCCTGATTTCATGATCTGAAATGTACATGAAGTTAACTTGAAATTTTCTTACTAAATTTCCGTCATATTATTTTAAAATACATGTATGACTTTTATTAGTGTTTGTATTGTCAGAATGCATATACTATGATAACGTCAAATGTACTGTCATATTGTTATCCCATTTTTGGTCAAAACTGGAATGTCTGTGTACAACCAAACCAAGAAGAAGTAGCCAGCAAGCGTATCATCATCAAGGTCATTCGGCAGTCATCATGCGGCACTCAGGATGCCTTGGTACATCCGGCATTCCCAGTACAAAAGCTCGTTCGGCATCATCTCATTCGGCACCACCTCATTCGGCACTACCTCATTCGGCATCCTCACAACTGCCGAACCAAACTATTTCGACCTCATCACCACCACCGGTCCAAGACCCATCACCGAACCGAGCCCCTACCACCGGTCCAACTCCATCCCTAAGCCTCGCCGAACCACCAACGCCGGACCACATAGCTCATCGCCGGACCAACTCCTCCACAGCTACGACCGAACAAAGCTCCGCCGAACCAGATTTGCCAGGCCAGATTGCTTCAGCCCAGGCCCACCAGCAGCTATATACATCCAAGACCCCTGCCCCCAACCTCACTCTATAAATAGAGGGGTAGGGGTACAACAATGAGGGAGAAGTTTGAGAGCTCAAGCACGGAAGGAACTTTCAAACACTTTTAGATACTTGTACCAAAGCTTTGTACTTGTAATCTGAGATCTAAAGGAGAAATAACATATAAAGTGGACGTAGGCACGTTCTAGCCGAACCACTATAAATCTGCGTGTCTTTTTACAGTTTAGCCCCTGCTTTTCATATATTTGCATAAATCACCCAAATCACTAAGAACAACATAAGATCTACTAAATCATACAATTTTGAGGTGTTTGTCCATTTTTTGTGCAAACATTTTTGGTGCTTTCACCGAGAACTGAACTCAGGGATTCTGCTGCTTAGAAGCTGAATTTTAAAGTCTAAAGATTCAGATTGGGAGAATCATGGCAAGACAATCAAGCAGAAGGCCGAGGCCGGAGCAAAGTCAACAGGAAGGGAGTCAAGAGGCTTCCTCAGGAGCAAACCAAGCTTTAGTCTTCATCACCAGGGATGAGATGGAGGCCATGATGAGAAGACAAGAAGGGATGATCCAGAACTTGCTTCAACAGATTGGGCAACTTGGAGCACGGAACCAAGGCGCAACTGGAGTTCAGAACGGAGCAGGACCATCTGGCGTAGCACCAGAGCTAGGGGGCACACATGCAGAACATGTTGATCCAATCCTGAGAAGAGAGACGGGGGCATCCGAACAATCTGGTAACAATAGAAGAATGAACGCTCCGCCAGGGGGGCATACACCTGAAAGCTCCCACGGACTCAGGGGGCAGGTCGAAGGCAGTGAACGAGGACTTCAGCTTGGAGACAATGACAGATTAATTGAGATGGTTAGAAGAGTTATGAGAGGCGGACTAGTGAATAGAGACCTGGAGGATGTGAATAGGAGTCCTTTTACCACAACAATCAGGCGAGCTAGGAACCCACCAGATTTTAAGCTACCATCATTGGATATGTATAATGGAAGGACAGACCCCACGGTTCATCTGACAAAATATATAAGGCATATGGAAGTGCTGGGGGCATCAGAGGAGGTTATGGCCCGGTGCTTTCCATTGTACTTGGCAGATATTGCGGCGTTGTGGTTCAGACAACTGGAAAGCGGCTCCATAGGAACGTGGGCAGATTTAACTGAGAGATTCATGAGGCAATTCAGGGTTCATATTGCAAGACCCAAGAATGTGATGACTTTGGCAACCTTGAAGCAGAAAACTGGAGAGACTTTGAGGAGTTTTTTAACACGATTTAATGCGGCAGCAGCATCAGTGGATCGACCAGATCCATCTATGGTCATGATGGCGGCTGTATCTGGAATAGCTGATAGTACGGAGTTCAAGAATTCGTTAACTAAAGATCCACCTATGAATCTGGGAGAGTTCTATCATGAGGCTGAAAAGTTTCTGCGTTTGGAAGATGCTAGTGCAGAAAGAGAGGAAGAAGTTGATGTTTACGTAATCAAGAGCGGAAACCCACCTGGAAGGGGTGCAGAGACTGGTAAAGGAAAGAGAAAGGCTGAGGATAATGATGACAGGTCAAAGCGGCCACGGAAAGAGTCACGATTCACCACTTACTCCGAGCTGAATGAGAGTTTGGAGCGAATCTATCAAGATACAAGAGAGCAGGTTCCCTACCGTAGGCCAATGCGAAGGGATCCGACTATTAACGAAAGGAAATCAGACAGATATTGCTTGTTCCACGACCTGAATGGTCATCATACCAACGATTGCAGGCATCTGAAAGATGAGGTGGAGGGGCATATTCGGAATGGTTTGCTATCACAATATGTGAGAAGGAGGGCCACAACGGTGGGACAAGAACGACCACCGCTTGCACCAACTGAAGACGGCTCAGGATCGAGACGTCATCTTATTATCCATTGATCGAGATAACGACGAACGAGCAGCAAACTCCACACTGATACGGTTAAGTTGTTTACACATATACAGGACCACGAACGATCCTCAGGCATGCTCTGATACAACTATAAACCACATCGATATAGGCGTTTGCACTCTGACGTCACTGCTTTGCTTTTGTTCTTTATTTCTTAGATTTGGATTTGACTTTGCTGAACATTTCTATTTTAAATTTCATCAGTTGAATGAATATTTGGTTTTGATAATTCTAAAATGGCTAAGCTACTTACACATGTACGGGATCGCGAACGATCCCTAGGCATGCTCTGAGATAGTGATAAACCGCCACAACAGACAATCCAGAAACTCACCCGAACGTGAATCTGGTTTGGATGGTATTAAGTCCCCCCCGGGCACACATAAACTCGCCTCGAACGGCACCCCGACCGCGAACGGTCACAACTCGCCTCGAACGGCACTCGACCTCGAACGGTCACAACTCGCCTCGAACGGCACCCGACCTCGAACGGTCACAACTCGCCTCGAACGGCACCCGACTTCGAACAGTCACAAACTCGCCTCGAACGGCACAACTCACATTTCACCCCAAGTGGCTCGATCGCGAACGGTCGCCATTTGAGGTCCACCCCCTGACCGCCAACAGTCGCACCTTACCACGAATGGCTCGATCTCGAACGATCGTCATTCGAAGTAAGGCGCTTGACCGCGAACGGTCACATTTCACCCCAAGTGGCTTGATCACGAACGGTCGCCATTTGAGGTCCGCCTCCTGACCGGGCTCGGTCGCACTTTACCTCAAACGACTCGACCCCGAACGGTCGTCATTTGAAGTAAAGCGCTTGACCGTGAACGATCACATTCCACCACAAATGACTCGATCTCGAACGATCGTCGCATGGATTTAGACGCTTGACCGCGAACGGTCGCACTTCACCTCAAGTGACTCGATCGCGAACGGTCATCATTTGAAGTTAGGCGCTTGACCATGAATGGCCGCGCTTCATCCCAAATAGCTCGATCCCGAACGGTCGTCATTTGGGGCCATATAAAACTATCAAGCTCTTTGCAGGTTGTTGACAGGATATGAACATCCAGCTCAGGGCATTACAAAACACGTCTTCCTACCGCAAGTCATGTTTTGGGGGGCAAAGTGTTATCCCATTTTTGGTCAAAACTGGAATGTCTGTGTACAACCGAACCAAGAAGAAGCAGCCAGCAAGCGTATCATCATCAAGGTCATTCGACAGTCATCATGCGGCACTCAGGATGCCTTGGTACATCCGGCATTCCCAGTACAAAAGCTCGTTCGGCATCATCTCATTCGGCACCACCTCATTCGGCACTACCTCATTCGGCATCCTCACAACTGCCGAACCAAACTATTTCGACCTCATCACCACCACCGGTCCAAGACCCATCACCGAACCGAGCCCCTACCACCGGTCCAACTCCATCCCTAAGCCTCGCCGAACCACCAACGCCGGACCACATAGCTCATCGCCGGACCAACTCCTCCACAGCTACGACCGAACAAAGCTCCGCCGAACCAGATTTACCAGGCCAGATTGCTTCAGCCCAGGCCCACCAGCAGCTATATACATCCAAGACCCCTGCCCCCAACCTCACTCTATAAATAGAGGGGCAGGGGTACAACAATGAGGGAGAAGTTTGAGAGCTCAAGCACGGAAGGAACTTTCAAACACTTTTAGATACTTGTACCAAAGCTTTGTACTTGTAATCTGAGATCTAAAGGAGAAATAACATATAAAGTGGACGTAGGCACGTTCTAGCCGAACCACTATAAATCTGCGTGTCTTTTTACAGTTTAGCCCCTGCTTTTCATATATTTGCATAAATCACCCAAATCACTAAGAACAACATAAGATCTACTAAATCATACAATTTTGAGGTGTTTGTCCATTTTTTGTGCAAACACATATTGACTTACCTTAATGTTTGCACTACTGTATTTATATGTACTGTTATATTGTTTGCACTATTATATTGACTTCTATTAATGTTTTCTTTGTCATATTATATATACTGTTATATTGTTTGCACTGTCATATTATACATACTGTTATATTGTTTGCATTATCATATTTTTTGCACTGTTGTATTCTCAAAATTATAAATTGATGGGTACCTACATGTGTCAATTTTTTAATAGTAACAAGTAGAATACACAATGATAAGAGCATTGTTATAAGTTTGTGTAATACTAAAATGCTATATACAATTATCATTATATAAAAAATTGTTGTAAAATCTATGCATTGGGAATTTTTTAAATAATTATTATTAACTTGCATAAAAATGATAGGATAAATGTAAAATGCAAGTAAATACATAACTAGATCTATGTCCAAAGAGAAAGCAGGAGAAAAAAATGTCTTATGAACAAAACAAGCTATGCTAGTGATTAAAAAAATTCAAAACAGATTTAGCTTCAGCTAAACTAGCGACATAAACCAATGTACAAATGCCAAACCCCAGATCCCAAGTCACGTTATCCTGCACATACACTATAACAGGTGCACAAATCACTATTGCAACATAGGAAACCACAAAGTACCAGTTGAAGAATGCGTCCCGATCTCTGCTGTTTAATTGGTTTGCTCCCATTGTTATTATATTGAATCAAGGACCCTGCTACACCAACTGAAAGTAGAGCGACTGTTGCATACAACACAGTAAGTTGAATGGCTAAAGGGTTGGTGCATGGACTTGGCCTTAGCGATTTGATCATAGCAATTGGTGTGAATATAATAACTGCCGACAACTACAACTAGCATTATATATTTAATTATTCTTCTCAATAAACAAACTGTAATGCTGCTAGATACATGTAACAAGAAGTATCTTCAGATATTAAAAAACATATATTATGCATCTCAATTATATATTATTATGCATAATATAAATATTAAACTATATAAGTGAAATGATATATACAACTAGCATTATGTTATAAGAAATAAAAGTATAACTAGAAATACAGTCAACAACCAAAAACTAACCAAATAAAAATCAAACAGCAGTTACAGAACATTCCAACAATCAACAAATTTGAATTACATGGTAAATGCAAAAAGGCTAATTTAAAAAATCATTGCAATTCAAAAGACTAGTTCATAAAAAATACAATACAGTAAACTTGGCCTTTTTGAAGAAGCAAGACAATTCCTTTTGTTGTGACTAGTTACATTAAACCAACTGCATTTATTTCTTTTATTTTGATAATAGCCAAATCCACCATGCATCACGGTCGAAGGTCTTCCTGCACCACAAACTTCTTTAGGATGCCTAATAACAATATAATTTTAAGTCACAATTGGCTTATCAAGTTAAGGAATACGATTAATAACTTCAGCATATGAAGATCGAAAAGCATCAACAATAAAGTAGTACACATAATCATAAACTGATAACCTTGACCTATTGAGGCACTTAACTGTATAAGCACATGGAAAACTGGTAACCTCCATTGATTACAACTACATAAACAATTTTGAAAATCAACAACATGTGACCTTGGTGATTTAACTTCAAAACAAACTTTGAAGACTTGTAACCCCAACCAAAACTATCATCAACTAATTTTGATAAGTGTTCCTCCATAATAGGACAAAGAATCGTTTTCCACAAACAACATTCCTCTCTCATTCTAGCAATCTGCTCCATTACTTTCACTCAAAAACTATCCAAACAAGAAGTAATTGGCATAACTCTATCTTCCGAAATCCATGAATTAAAACTTTCAGCAACATTAGAAGAGTATTCACCATAACGCTTATCTATAAAAAATAAATCCGTCTAACGGCCAAAACGTTTCTCTTAAAAAATTATCTGTGGCCACACCCCAAATTGCCTTAAATTTACAGATATATCGATCAAAATCATATATATTAGAAGCTTTTGCATAAAGCCTAAACAACTCAACAATTGATGAATCATCGTTGTCCACCTTAATAACAATATTGATATATTTGCTCCATATGAAGTAAACAATAATTATGACAAGAAGGAAATATTTTCGAAACACCTAAAATCAAACCCCATTGACGATCTGACATAAAAACTAAAGAACGATCTTTATGAAACATTTCTTTTAAATGAGACAAAAACAAAACCAATTAGCTTCATTTTTATGTGAAACAATACTCATTGGAAGTGGAAAGAAACATACAAAATGAAGTATTAATAAAAAAACTAGCAGTAATAAATATGATTGTTGTACGCTAGCATGTAAGTAATGCAGAATGATAAATGACCATAGCATTTATATTTATAAAGTCCACAATCATGTAATAGTAATTCAGAATGATAAACATAACATTTTATTCTTGAATCCCACTAACATGTATTAGTACTGCAGAATAAATGATAAACATAGCATTTATGTTTACAAAGTACATGCAAAATGATAGATAAACATAGCATTTTTATTTTCAAAGTCCAATAACAAACATTAGTACTACATACTGCTATATAACATAGCACTGTATTTATAAACTGTACCATTAGGAATTAATAATGATATATAAAACTAGCATTACAATATAACAAATAAATGAACACCTTGAAAGTAAGAAAAATAACATCTAACATTAAATACAAAATATTCTAACCATTGTCAAACTGAACTACACAGCAAACACAAAAATGCTACCAACATATATCAGTACAAAATAAAAAACAAAAAACATATAATTAAAATGACACTCATACCTTGATTACCATTTTTAGCAGTGGCAGCTAACAAAACGTTGGGCCTTCCCTTTAAAGCAACTGCATCTAAAAAATCAATAGTCGATAATGCGTGAATCCAAGTAAACAAACATTAAAACCAAGACAAACCATTTCAATTTAAATCATTGTATGACATATCATCCTCTCCATATATTTCTTCCAACACTAACCGCTTTCCACTTTAGGCATAATAATATGACAAACTAAAATTATACTCTCTTTCAAACTCCTTTCATGATATCTTTCGGTTTCTTCATTGGAGCATCTCGAATTTGATCAATAATTAATGATTTCACAAATCTACTTAAAATATGAACTTTATTAACATCCCTAAGACCAGCACTGCATGAATGATCAAATTGTAAGTTCTTGTAAAAAAAACAAGTTGTCTAGAATCTGAAGAAGCATTAACATAAAACTTACAACCATTCTTAGATAAAAATAAGGAGCCGAAAATTCTTTCAGGAGAATTTCTAACAAAAGGCAAGTCATATCCATTTCTAATTTGATAAGCTATTAAAAAATCCATAAAATCCTCAGCTCTATTAAAACAAAAGCCTAGAAAATTCATAAGAGTTTTTTGAGAATCTTTCTTCAACATATCTTTCAATAACATGACGAATCAATATGTGAATCACTGTTTCCATTAGAATTACTAATAATTGAAGTACTTTGGACACTAGAAATACCTAAAACATGACCACAAATTCCAATGCACAAACATTTGACTTAACGGTAAACTTAAAATACTGGCTCCTCTTACACAATAGAAAGCACACAATACTAAGCAAATTAGAACCAGTATAAAAAATGATAATCTTATTTTCAAGAACATAAGATCTCAATAGAAAAGGGACTAAGATGTGACCAAACTTCACGAATTTCACTCTTAACACCAAACAAAGAAGAATCCATGGTAAAAGGAGTAGAATAACAACTCTCATTACGTTCAAAAACAACTAACAAGCCATTTGGCTGAACAATGGGGCTATCATTACTGCAAAACAAGAAGAAAAATCAGTAGAAGAAAATGAAAACAAATAAATACATAAAGTAAACAGAATATATAATACAACTTAGTAACGGATAATGATAGATGAGTATAACATTTTATGTGTAACCATAATGAATTAGTAATGCAAAATGATAGTTTAATATAACATTACGTATAAGCAAACCTGGAAATATCTCAGCTATTGCTTGAACCCAAATAAGCCACCGACAAATATAAAAAAATTGATAATGAAAGATCAGCAAAACTAAACTCAACAAAATAGAACAACAAATGTAAAAACGAATGTAACAATGACCGTATATCAAAACAAAAAATAAAAAACCTAAAATAAATTCGAAGGCATTAAGATGGTTGAGATGGATGTAAAATTTAAATCGATGAAGTCGATCAGCTAAATCAAAATCGTTCAAACAAACCGAAGTACCAGGAAATTAGAAGGATATTGCAGTGAATTGAAATTGTTGAACTCGTTAATTTGAATGCATAAGATTTGACGTCGGGAAATTAGAGAAGATTCGAAGTTGAGTATGAAGAATCGACGTCGTTGAAATAAAAGAAGACAAACTTTAATTTTTTATTAATATTTTTCCAACAGGCCAAAGAGCAGAGCCCGCATCCTTACAATTAAAATTCAGAACTAAGTCCTTCAGTCCAAAATTGTTTTTAAGTTTGGTTCTCAGCCTCTTTTACCATAATAAAAAATTGTTATTTTTAATGAATTTTTTGATTCTAATAACAGCACCCAGTATTTAATGTCAAATTTTCAACAATACTAATATACTTAACGCATCGGTAACATAAATATTAATTTTACATCTCACCATGATCGAATTATAGCCAAAGAGAGTGCACATGGTTACTAAATTAATAAATTAATTACGATATAAAAAACGAATAATAAGGAAATGTGACATAGACATAACAGTTTGATTCAGACCACAATTACCATGAATAAATTTTGATTCAGAAATGTAGCACGATAAAAGCAAAAAGAGAAGAAAATAGATTATGTAATAGATTCGTCAATAAAAGATAGGTGTATATCAGAAAGAAAGCCAACATAAGCACAGATTTCCACAAACATAGACATAAAATAAACTCATTACTCCATCAGTCTAGTGCTGCAGTAGCATGATCAATGTTGATTGTTGATGAGGGGCACAAAAGGCATAAAGGTAGCATAGTAAATAGATTTTCTAAGCATTATTGAAGGACCCCCTCTCCAAACTTTCCTTACAACTATCTTTTTGCTGCTTGTGTTGCTCATCAACAGTGATCATGATACTTTGAAGCATTAGGCTGATGCAGTTATATATACTTATTTTATTGTTGCTTCCTGGCTGATGGACACTTGTCTGTTATTCAATTTTTATATCATAATTGATTTGTTAATTTATTGATCATGTTGCACTGATTTCCCGAGGAACGTGCACATGCTTATGATTCAATTTTACATATCGGTCGCATTCAATTTAAAGAAAAGAAAAAACCATTATAAATGATTATGCAAGGATATCAAGTTATCCTCTTAAGTCTGTAGGTAAAAGTTTGAAGGGACAAAAGCACTTGCTTCAACCTTTCTTTTGTTTCAGGATCAATTAAAGTACCATCGGTATCGAATTTTCTTGGTGGGTTGCGAGCTATAATGAATAATTCAGGTATGTTGATGAAATGAAGATCAATGTAAACTCCAATTCGGTGGCTGCACTTACGACCGCTGCTGACTTGTCTGCCCATACATTTGGTGGTCTTGATCCCCAATCAATCGCATTCTTCAGTGGTGCTGGAAGCATACGTAACAATAACAATGCATTAAAATGTTCTAAAGTTTTCACATGTATGAAACTATAAAATGATAAATATATGAGTCTGTGTACGCTGTAGAGATGAATGATATCTGGAAATAGGAATATCAACGTTCTGTCATTATTTAACATTGGCTTCATTTATATATTTCAATTTCCCTGATTTTGTCGCAATAATATTTACGTGTTTGTCTGACTAATCTTTTGACTTGTGTGTATGTATTTCGAATATATCAGCAATCCAAATTCTATGTAGTGTTCAAGCGTTCAAAGAAGTTCTGGTATCAATATTGCAAGATGGTGTAGATAAATGGGCTTATTGAACAGCAAACTGTTGTAAAGAATACTATACTCAGGTTATGTTTTGCTATGGTATCATACGTCTTTCTGTTTGCATATAATATGAGTTCCTAGCTAGATGCACAAGGTTAACATCAAATTAATCATACGTCTATCTTGTGTGCATTTATCGCCTCCATATGAATTAGGGGACAAATAAGGATGTTTTCTTTTTTTCAAGACTCACCAGTAAGAGAATAGTTGTATTCTGGAGAAGCAAAAAGAATACCATCAGCTTCTAGAATCTTTTGCCGGAATTCCTCCACAAGTGGAGGATACATGCCATTTACCTCAAGATCCGTGTTTTGAAATGGAAGTTGTGAGATATCAATGTACTCGATCTGCATGCCATTAACGGATTCTTCTGACATTTGAATAGCTGTGCATTATAGAAATTTCAGGAAAAATAAAGAAGATAATACTCCTTGCCTAATTTTTGTATGCTGCAAAATAACACTTTACTTTTAAATACAATTGCATCCATTTAAACTGTCAATTGTGAGTTTACAATTCATGATTCATTTACTTGATTTTGACAGAAAATCAAATAGCGTGTTTCTACTAGAATATCATCACCTCTATTTTCTTATAAAACGTGGGACCTGGAAGAACCAAAATAAGCTTAAACATTAATAAAATATAGAGAAGCCTTGGAGAAATAGAGTTTTTGGTCTTTTCCATTTGCATCAAGCTTTCAGAATCTTTCAGTTTTCAAAGCCATTTAAGCTGGGAACAGAGGAATTATAACCAAAAAACTCATCGTTTTTTAATTCCCTAACTCTGATATGTAATCAAAAGCTTTCTTTTTATTTCTTTTACTTCTTTACTTACATCAAAATTCTCCGAGTACATACTATATATAACCTATATACATAAGTAACTTCGCAACTGACATTGAAACCTAAATACTAATCAATGACTAAATGCATAGCTGATGTATTTAGTGACTAGTGCATTGCTGATATTTTAATGTGTGAATAAATTATCTAAATAACTTCTACATTAATGTGTGTCCATTACTGTTCTTTTAATAATCAATCATGATTCCGTTTCATATTTTACTGATGCATGATCGTTAATGCCTAAATACTTGCATGAGGAGTTTATTATTCAAGAACCTCTAATTACTCAGTTTTGCTTAATGATGATTAGCCCCAAATCCTTCTGTTTATATAACCACTAATCTGTCCAAAAGACCCATCAAACGTTGCTACAAAGAAAACATCAAAATTTTGGTTCCTGTCTAGTTATTCAAAGAAATTATGCGTCCCACACTAATTTCAAGTGCAAGACAAAATCCAAGGATTCACAGGTAACTCTTGGTAATTTCTCTCGAAAATCATTCTCGTGTTATGTGTTATAAAATTATATAACATTTATTTGCTAATATATTTCTAGTATAAATTAAATGGCAACAAATGTTATGTGTACACCTGGACGTGCACATATCCCTCTTTTTGGTTAATACGACGTTGAAAGTACATGTAACCTCTATTTTGCGTGTGCGCGCACACATACACATACACATACACATACACATATACATATACATATACATACATAGGCAAGAATCAGTCATGCCTCATTTTTGCTACACCTCAAGTCCTCCTTGATTTCAACCACATGATCCTAAATAAATAGTATATCTTCTCTTTCCTGTCATTTCATGAGAGTGAGGTGTAGCCGATCCTAACCTTATATACATATATATTACTTGGGCTCACTGTATAACCATGCGCGCGTGCGCACACACATATATGAGAAGAGTTCCGCTACACTTCATCTAGATCCCTTTTATTTTTCGACCTACACAATTCAAAATCAAATTAAAATTTGTAGATATGTTTTTATATAACTCAAGGTCATCTCCACAAAATTTGGCTTAATTTGAGTAATACTAACAGGTTAAAATATATATTCAAATCTATGGTTAAAATAAGTGTTTTAGCAATTCATATTCGACTAAACATTTCAAACCTGTTGCGAGTTTCGAAATGATCTCATTTTTGTAGGCATGATATTCATAGTGTAAATTGAAAATCTTTAAAGTTTCATTTGATTTTGAAAAGTGCAGTTTCGAAAATTGTATAGATGTAGAATGAAGTATAGCGAAAGAAAGGTGTAGCGGATGCTTACCCTACGCGCGCGCGCACATGCATACATACATACATACATATCTATGTGTATGTATATACAAGTTGTCGTTCAATGTACAATTTTGACAAATGTTGTTTTTGTTTCTAACGCATGCAAAAAATGGTTATACAATATCTGTTTGTAACATCCAACTACAACAAATTATTATATTAGCTTTTTATAAGTTAGTACATTTATTTCAATTTCTAAAGTAATAATTCAACATCCTTGAAGGGATTTTACATACCTTTTATTTATTATATCGATATTCATTTCTTCAAACAAATGCATATCATCTTTGGCTTTGAATTGACGATTGATATTTTAATTACTACATACTAGCTTTTTATTTACTACAAACTAATATTTTAAATGTTGCAATATAATATTTTGTCTACATTGTAAAATAAATAATCTTGTATTAATGTACACAAAACACACACGTGCGCTCAGCTATAGATGTGTGTGCGTGTTGGTGTAAAAATAAAAGGTAAGTGTATGCTAAGATCGCCTTGATGGAGTAACACGTGATGATTTTAAGGACCTAAATATTATTGCTTTATGTTTGATGCATGGATCATACTTAGATGTCCAATCTATTATATAATAACATATTACTTTTATTTACATTGCAAGATAGCTTTATTTTTTTCGATTCAACTTCATTTACAATTATTTCTTGTAAAATCGCTTAATGATGTATATCATTTTATGAAGAAATGATTACATTCAAATATGTATTTAATATCTGCATATAATTTTTAAACAAAAAAATTGAGTTTCTCAAAATGAAGATTATCTAGTATAGATTTTAGTCAACAGTTATCGTTTATTACTTATTAGATTCTATTTTATATCTTAGATGGAAAATTTGATAAAACTTGAAACTTTGCACAATGGACATCGCTAAAAATAATTAGTTAATTACCTTTCCTAAACAATGGACGATCAACTCCATCTTATTGAAATTTCCAAATCGTTCTATTTCCAAATCACATTTTCTAAACAATCTTTATGCTAACTATTTATTATTACAAAAATATTTTTTATTATTAAAAACTCTTATTTTAATTAAATGTACAATTTACACAAAACTTTATTTTTAACACAAAAAATTACACAAAAATTATTTCCTTGTATAGTTAAATATAACAAACCATTTTAACATCATTTTATTCTGAACTCAGCTCTGATACCAAGGATCGCGGATCAACCATGTTTGAAAATGGTTAAATTGATTTATTGAATAATTGGTTGTGCCAAGATATAATAATTTTGTAAGTTATTATTAGAACGGAGAATTTTTGATAATAAAAACTAAAGGAACCAGAACTATAGAATTGCTCTCAATATGTGAAAAGATAGTCTGAATGATTTGTGCATTTGAATTAAGAAAAGAACAATGGCTTTATAGAAGCCTTACAACGATTAAGAGAAATTTCAGGAATTAAAAACGGAAACAAACTTAAACTGAAAATACTTATTCCTACTCCTAAAAGCTCATTTGACTTATTCATCTTCAGACTTTGTCAAACATCCAACAAATTCCTCCCCTTAAACTGAAATGCTCTCCTGCATCAATTTAATCCTCCAATTTCCGAACTCCAAGCAACCCTCTAAGCTTCTCGTATTGATCCAGCTTGATAGGCTTAGTCATAATGTTTGCAATCTGATCATTTGTTCCACAAAAGACCAGCTTCATAACTCTTTCATTTGTCAGATTGCGCAAGTAATGATACCTCTCATCGATGTGTTTTGTTCTTCGATGCATGACTGGATTCTTTGACAGTTTGATGGCCGAGTTGTTGTCGCACATGATGTCAATACATTCTCCAATCACAGCACCCAATTCTTGCAACATCCCTTTTAACCAAACACGATGACATGCTGAAGAAGTTGCTGCAACATACTCTGCTTCAGTGGAAGATAAAGTAACAATGTCTTGTTTTCTTGAGCTCCAGCATATTGCTACTCCATTCACCAAGAACACATACCCCGAAGTACTTTTTCTGTCATTCAAATCCCGAGCATAGTCACTATCTGTGTAGCCCAACAGATTCATGGTTGATGACCTTCCATAGAAAACTCTAAAATCCAATGTTCCTTTTAAGTACCTAAGTACTCTCTTGGCAATCAACATATGCTCTTCTTTAGGGTCTGCCATGAAACGAGCTATTAAACATAGTACAAACATCAAGTCAGGCCTTGTTACCGTAAGGTACATTAGACATCCCACGAGTTGTTTGTAGAGTGTTGCATTAACTCCTCTGTTTCCTTCCTTTGTGATAACCATACCAGGAACGATCGGATTCTTGACTGAATTACAATTCCACATATCAAACCTTTCCAGACCTTCCTTGGCATATTTCTTTTGACATATGTGTATTCCGCCACTGCTTTGATGAACTTTTACTTCAAGGAAGAACTTCATTTTCCCCATGTCAGTCATTTCAAACTCCTTTCGCATTGACAATTTGAACGCTGCACATAAGGACTCATCATTTCCAGTGAATATTAAGTCATCAACATAGATACTTACCACCAAAACCTTGTTTTCTGTCTTCTTGAAAAAAAGAGTGATCATAGTTGCTTTTCTCAAAACCTTCCTTCCGAAAGTAGCTGTCGATTCTGCTGAACCAGGCCCTTGGCGCCTGTTTTAGGCCATATAGAGTTTTTCTCAGACGATAAACCTTGTCTTCCTCCCCTTCTCTGATGAACCCTTCAGGTTGATCTACATAGACCTCCTCCTTTAGCTCTCCATACAGAAAAGCGCTTTTGACGTCCAGTTGATAAACATTCCAGCCTTGTTGAGCTGCTACTGCCAAGAGACTCCTTATTGTGTCCCATCGAGCAACTAGCGCAAAAACTTCCGTATAGTCTACTCCCATAGTTTGAGAGTATCCATTTGCTACTAGCCGAGCCTTGCATTTCTCCACTTTCCCTTCCTCATTTAGCTTCGTTTTGTAGACCCACTTAACACCAATTCTTTTTGCCTGAGGTGGTAGGTCTACCAACTCCCATGTTTGATTTCTTTCAATGGACTGAATCTCATTTTCCATTGCTTCTTTCCACTTCTCTTCTTTTTCATCCCCATAGAAGTTCACCGGGTCATTATTGGAAACATAGAATTCAAAGTTCATCAGAGCATCTTCTTCTTCTTCACTCACTTCTTCACCACTTACAAAATCTCGCATCCAGCTAGGTTGCGCTCTAGTCCTTTTTGATGGTTCACCAACTTCAAGTTCTTGTGTTTCTATTCTTGGAGCCTCAACAATCTCCTCTGTTTCTGTGGCACCATTAGTACCTGCTTCTGCAGTTTCGCCTTCTTCTCCTCCATTGTCCTCCTCATCATCAGTTTCATCTTCTTCACAGACTCCATCGTCTCCCCAGGCGAGTACGTTTTCCTCCGGCGTACTCACATTCCAATCCCACTTAGCATCTTCTTCGAAAATGACGTCTCTGCTTGTGATGACCTTCTTTGTGACTGGATCATATAGACGGTATGCCTTGGATTCATCACTGACTCCCAGTAAGATGCATTTGTGGCTTCGATCATTGAGTTTTATCCTCCTTTGTACAGGAATGTGAACATGAGCAACAGAACCGAATACTCTAAAATAATCAACATTTGGTTTGATTCCTGTCCATCTCTCTTCAGGAACCTTGTCTTTTATCGCTTTAGTGAAGCTTCGATTCAGGACATGGGCTGTCCATCTTGCTGCATCTGCCCACAGAGACCTCGGCATTTCCTTCTCGGACAACAGGCAACGAACCATATTCATAATTGTGTGGTTTCTCCTCTCAGCTACTCCATTTTGTTGGGGAGTGTAGGCTGCAGTCAGTTGTCGCTTTATGCCTTGCTCTTTGCAAAACTTGTTGAAACTGTCAGAAGTAAACTCTCCTCCCCTGTCTGTGCGCAACCCTCTGATTACAGTGTTGGCTTCCTTCTCAACAGAGCTTTTAAAAATCTTAAAGGTATCAAAAGCTTCTGATTTCTCTGCGAGAAAATAAATCCATGTTTTTCTAGAGAAATCATCAACAAGTACCATCAGATACCTTTTTCCACTTAAAGAGTTTGGAGTGATTGGTCCACATAGATCGGCATGAATAAGCTCCAGTTTCTCACTTGCTCTCCACTTGCTCCTTTTTGGAAATTTGTCTCTCTGTTGTTTTCCCACATTGTACACAGTACACACTTTTGCTTCATCTGTTAGGTTTGGTAATCCTTTTACCAGCTCCTTCTTTTGCATAAATTGGATGGACATGTTGTTTAAGTGCCCAAATCTTTGATGCCAAAGGGATTCCAAGCTCTCTTCCTCCAACTTGAAACAATTTTCAACTGCTGGTTTCTTCTTGGCATATATCAGAAACATTCGATTTACCGTCATCTGCGTCTCCACGATTAAACCTCTCTGATTATGATAGATTTTGCACACACCATTCTTGATCAAAAACGTCAACTGTTTCTCTTGAAGTTGCCCAATGCTCAGCAGGTTGTTGGTGAGGTTTGGGATATAGTAGACATCAGTTATTACTTGTGTGATTCCTTCCACTTCTATTCCGATCTTGCCTTTTCCTTGTACAATCATCTTTAAGTTGTTTCCTAAGCGAACAGAGTGCTTAAAGCTTTCGTCTAGCTCGATAAACCATGACTTCTCTCCAGTCATGTGATTCGAACACCCAGAATCAAGGAACCAAATCCCTTTTACTTCAGCATCACTCACATCGACATGAGCCATCAGCAGCAGTTCCTCCTCTTCATCAAACTCCACATAGTTGACTCCTTTCTCCGCACTTGTGCACTCGAACTAATAGTGACCTTGCTTTCCACATCGCCGGCAGTTGTTGGCTGATCTATTCACAAAAGATCTGCCTCTCCCTCGTCCTCTGTAATTTCCCCTTCCTCTTTGAGGGTTCCATCTTCCTCTTCCTTGGCCATTCCTTGGCTCATTCACCACTTGCAAGATCTGCTCTTCACTTCTCTTCTCGGTCACTTTGGTTTCATGCACTTGTAGTGACGCTTGTAGCTCATCGATAGTAAGTCGATCAATATCCTTCGATTCTTCGATAGAACATACCGCATAGTTGAAGTTTTCTGTGAGACTCCGCAGAATCTTTTCAACAATCTTAACATCATCTATGGTTTCACCACAGTTCCTCATGTCATTCGTCGTTTCCATGACTCTAGCAAAGTAGGCTTCCACACTTTCTCTATTTTTCATCTCTAAAATTTCAAAGGTTCTCCTCAGCCTTTGAAGTTGTGCACGTCTTACTCTGTCATTTTCTTGATGCTTGACTTTCATGGATTTCCACAATTGTTTGGCCGTCTCCTTCTGAGTGATCGTTTTAAGAGTGGTTTTGTCAATTGATTGGAACAGATAGTTTTTGGCCTTCAGATCTTTGAGTCTGGCTTCATCAAGCGCCTTTTGTTGTGCTGCAGTGGGGGCTTCAATTCCGCTCAGATCCTCAAATCCAGGTTGAATAACACACCAATATTCCTTGGAACGAAGAAGGTTCTCCATGATTAGGCTCCAGTGTCGTAGTCTGCATCAAATTTTGGCACAGCTGGTGTAGTGAAATTTCCGGCATCTCCCATTCTCTCTGTAGTGTTTTTCCTCTCAAACACTCACTGATCTTTGCTCTGATACCAGATAAAGGAACCAGAACTATAGAATTGCTCTCAATATGTGAAAAGATAGTCTGAATGATTCGTGCATTTGAATTAAGAAAAGAACAATGGCTTTATAGAAGCCTTACAACGATTAAGAGAAATTTCAAGAATTAAAAACGGAAACAAACTTAAACTGAAAATACTTATTCCTACTCCTAAAAGCTCGCTTGACTTGTTCATCTTCAGACTTTGTCAAACATCCAACAAAAACTATGTTTATAAATTCATTCGAGTTGCTATTAAAAATAAGTTGAATTCATGCTGAGATAAAAGAGTATTAATTTGAGATTAACCAGAGTTGCGTAGCGGAAACGAGCGAATTGTTTCAGTTGTGCTATAAGTCTAATAATTCTATAAGTGGATTAAAGGGATGGAAATTTCAACAAAGATAAACTACAGATAAATAGGATTCAACTCGTGGGATACTACGGAACGAAACACATTCCTAGACATAACCCCACTTATCTACCCCCAAAGGACTCGAAAAGGGTAAGGACAAGATTAGAAACAACTTCGATTAGGGACGATGTTTTTACTCATATTATTATATTTGATGTTAAATGGTATGTATACTATTATGTGTTTATTACATTTTGTTCTGAATTCAGCTCTGATACCAAGCTGTGACGTCCCACAGACAATTCAACACAAAAATTAATCACAGATTTTTAGGTTTACTCATGGTTATATTTGTTATTCATTATCACAAATACTCTTGATTTTCTTTTAAAATAAATACAACCCTCCATTAAATCTAACTAATTAATGATTAAATTTTTGGTAAAGAGTTAATTGAGGAGAGAAAATAGAACAAATGATTAATTAGTAAGATTTAATGGAAGGTTGTATTTATTTTAAAAGAAAATCAAGAGTATTTGTGATAATGAATAACAAATACAACCATGAGTAAACCCAAAAATCTGTGATTAATTTTTGTGTTGAATTGTCTGTGGGGCGTCACAGCTTTCCATCTTAATGTCATGAATCTTGGAGAAACAACAAGACAAATAATGATGCATCTCACCGGGATTGGACAAAGAACATGATCCTTTCACGACATCGTATCTATGAAGAATAAAATGATTAAAATCTCATCGCCATAGACTTACAAATACTTTAGACAAATTTAAAAGAAAGATATGATCATCAAAGGATAGTGATCCTCCCTAGTATCCGTTATCCATGGAAAAATTCATCATTCTAAGATTTCACATCGATGATCGAGTATAACTTCGCCTCTTTTCGCAAAACCTCAAAAACTTAGGTCATGTTTGGTTTGCCCTTTTTAGTTCTGTGTTTTCGTCCAAAAAACGTATACACGACGTATGTATTTTTCGAATACAACCAATTTGAAAATTTAAGCTAGCATATAAAATAGAAAACAAATTTATTTTGTTTTTCATATTTGAGAAATAACAAAGCAATGGAAAACAATCAATCCTCTCCGTCGTCCTTCCATCGTCGTCATAATGATCTAAAATTTTAAATTTCTCTTTCGTCATCCTCATATTTTGTTATGAATATTGAAAATGTAAAATACAAAATGAAACCAAACAGGTCCTTAGCATCTAGCACCTAAGCAGAAATGTTAAAAAGAAATTCTTCTTTTCTTAGTGATAACATTTTCTTAGAACAACAACATTGACAATGCATTTTTAAAACATACTCAACGCTGATTTTTTTTTCATTTTGTTGCCAAAACGCAAATTATTTTTGTGAAAAATCACGAATCTCATCGTATTGACTCTACGCTATGTGTATGAAGCACATGGTGTTATTTTGATGACAAAGGTGGAGAATGTGCGTGGCTCCAAAGGTGGATGAGGTTAGAGTTACAGTAGAAGCCATTATCTAACCATGTTAGATTCAATCATTGCAATTTCGATCATCGAAACATAACCTACTGAAAGTGAAATGCAAACAAAAATGATCCTTATCAACTATATGGTGATTTAGATCACTAGTGAAGAAACTTTCAGGCGATCATGTCAAATGATTGTACTAAACAACATTGAAAAATAAAAGGACGAATAATGAAGTTTTTGACCCTGATATTCAAGAAGATATTATTGGTGTAAATACATTGAATTTCTACACGGACCCTCAAAAGGATAACCAATTAAATGATGATGATGTTGATTGCAACAATTCAAATAATGCTTATAAATATTCTTTTAGTTTTTTCATGGTGTATAAATGAAGTTCTCTTTATATGTCTACTCCCTTAATTGTTTTTATGGTGTATAAATGAAGTCTTTTTTATGCCAATTCTCTTAGTTGTTTTCATGGTGTATCATTTGTTTTTAATCTAATTTAACAGAGGTTGGAAAATAACAATCACATACTATGTTATATTATATGCTTAGTTTCAATTTCCATCAGTTTGCAATAAAAAGACGAATTTAGTCTTCAATTAACAAATATCATCTAGTTTACAAACTCAAACAGCTAAGACAAACAACTATTAATAATATAGATATAAATTCATAGTAAAATCTAATTAGATAATTAAATTAAAACATTGTAGACTATTTAGCGAAATACACAACATTTCTAAAAAAAATATATTAAATAGTGTTGTCTTTGATAAAACCTAATATATAATCGAACGATCCTCAAGGATACTAGTTTGACGAATTTTACCCGAAACAACAATCAATATTTGATCCAATCCAATCCAATTTTTTTTTAAAAAAAGTCAGACTGAATCGGATCAGGCTTAAAGGTTTGGTGGATTAGATGTGGATTAAAAAATTATGATCCAGCAATAAATTAAATTGGGTGGACTTTTGCCCAAATCAATTGGATTCGATATCCCTCATGCAACCCTACTTACACTTCTACTGATCCATGTCACTCTCTATTCATGCTCATATCGAACATGCACTCCCACCTTGATATGATTTTATTTTAGTGGAAGTCTCTTCTCTTTTCTTTTCTTCAACTCTTCATCTAAATTCTAATAAGTTGACTTCTCCATTTTGATTTCAAGTTTTTTTGTTCTATTCCATTTTTTAAAAGTTAATTCAATCGTCCAACATTACTTAGAGATTATTCCATATTTTCTTAGCAAGGAATGGTTTTATGCACCTCTGCAACTCCATCTTGATTTGATAATTTGCAACAATTACCTTCCAGTTACCAAATCAAAATGAGGTTTTCAGGATTATGCAATATGTATTTTAACTTCTGACAATACGCCGACCTAAATTTTATCATGAAGTTGTATTTCTTTCTACGTATATGAAAACTAATATCAATTTAAGCAATCATTTCTTGATTTGTTCTTATTCAAGTCCTTCAACTTTTTCTTCAATATTGGCCTCTTTGGTGTCATCATTTCAACTATTATTATCTTTCTCTAGTGGTTTGGAAACTTTTTACAGCATGACCTCTCCTCATCTCCTTGTTATGGACTACTCACCACTGGATTCATAGAATAACTCCATTCAAATTTGAATTGTTCGGTGATACCAGAAGAGTTTTAACTAAATGATAAAGAACCCATAAGTTATCAAAAATTGTGTTTTATCCCCTAAGGTCTATTTGAGTATCAACAACAGATTTGCAATGACTTGAAATTCATATTAGAACCCAAACGCCAATCAACCATCTTTTAACTTCAAATCGACCACTGGATACTATAAAAATGCTAATTAATTGAAGTATGCGATGAAAGTAGGATTGTATTATGGACAGTGTCTGTTCATTTGAGGCATTTAAAAGTAAATTCCTTGATATCATGTCAAACCTTGCAATAAAGTCAGTTAATTCCAGTAAAATCAACACCAGTTACTCCCCAAAAGAAGACTGGTTAATATTGCTGGAAAAAAAATATATACCAAAACAAAGAACCCTGTACCTGGCGTGATAGAAAGTGGCACAACCTCTTCTTCAGTCTTAACATAAAGTTTCATGTGCAAAATCAAAAATGGTCTTAAATCAAAGCTTCGCAACCAAGTCCAGGTAATTTATGGCGAGACCCATTAATCTCACTATGGCACTTTTTGCCTAGTTCTATCTCCTAATTTTGGTTGCAAAATTCCAAAGTTTTGATCCTCTCTCTTGTAGCTCCTTATCTAATAAATTGTGTCCTCAATTTTAACATGTGATATCCAACGTGATTTTTAGTCATGTCGCATATAGCTGATCTCAACTGACCGGAAGTAAAGAATAGCATGTATTAATCAGTAATGAATAAATAACGTATTGGATAGTGGTAAAGAAACATATACCAGCAAGGAGAAGACCGCGGTTAAATGAAGCTTTGCGGACAGATCCGCAAATCGCGGCCACTGTGATTACAGAATTCCTTGTCTCTCCCTTTTCTTCCCTTCCTTAATTTATTTTCCTATTTAGCTTCGTTCTTCGTGTTTCTTATGTTTTAGAATAACGTGACTTAGAGCATCTCCAATCTTAAGGCAAAGTAATGTCATCTGAAAACCACGTGGAAACAATAGTTTTACTATCTGAAGCTTACGTAGCAAAAATAATAATTTACATCATAATGAAATTAAAAACGGACTCCAGTGCAAATGTGCTGAAAAAGTAAACCTGGCCTATGTGGCAAAACTAACCTATTGATTTAGGTGAAATTTTGGCGGTAAATACATCCAGAAAAAAAGGCATGTTGCTCAAAAGAGAACAAACAGGCAGTAGTGGTTGAGAAAAAGAGGTAAGTAACTTTAATGGTATCTTCTCTTCAACCTCTTTGTTTCTTTCAGCCGAAATCAATGAATTGATTTTGAATTTGCAGTACACAAAGTACATACAACTAGAGTTATGTATGTGATAGTTTACTGCATTCATTGATTTCAAGTAGCAGTTATTATCATTATCCCATCTGTATATGCCTAGCAGTTAAATTTCTGTTTTTCATGCTTTTATTTGTTCTTGCCTGTAGGTATATATAGCCTTTTATTTGAATGGAATCACAGGAGATTCATAGTTTAAGTGCTCGGCAATGCAATAATGGGAATGAACATCATAGAGTCGGTGATTTTCCTTTAGCTAGCACCTTTAATGACTCTGCCCATGCAGAATCTCATGTTCATCCTTCAAATCAATATGTGTATCCAAGTCAGTTTAATTTATCCCAAATTCCATTTCAACCTACTTTCAGTGTTAACCCGATGAATGACCTACAGACTCCCATATTTCAAGAGCTATATGGATCCAGTCCATCGTTGGAAAACCAGTTCAACGCATCAATGCCTTGTGCTGATAAAGAGGCTTTCACTGTTTCAAAGAAATCAAAAAAAGACAGCAGCACATCAAAAGGTTCAAGACAGTCATCGTATGGTTCATCGGGAAACAGTAATCGTTATTGGACGATAGAAGAAGATGTATCTCTAACAATCCATAATTTCCAACTGCATCAATTTTCTGCGTGAAATAGGAATCAAAATTACCAATTTCATGCAAGATACGGTTGAAAAGATTAATATCCATTCGAAATCGTCGGCGAAATTGACCAAGTGTATATTTAGAATTTTCACCTTTAAAATAGTCATTAATAATAAGATCATGTCGAGATTTTCTATCACGTCGAATGTAGCGTCTACCAAAAGTCGATCCACCATGTTGTCTTTTTGCAAAAGTCATAGCAGTTGCAACTATAAGTGGAACATAAACAGAAACATTTTGAATCATGCCTTGAGTCATCAAGCTATCACTTTAATCATCTACATCTACTATATTTCGGATGAGGGAACATGATTCATCGTCTGAACTATCAAACCCATTTTTTGAATATGATGAAGACATAGAAATATATGTATACCTGAAAATCGCAACTATAACATCAAACGGCGACTTAATATATAATTATACAGTATACACATATTCCTTTTGTACTACCAGTTAATGTTAAACAAATTAAAATCATCATGTACTAGAAAGATATACTACATACAGAGCTGTTTTGGTACATAGACATGAGTTACATTCTTCAGTTTGTTCATTCTCAAGTTCATGATTTTAGTCTTGCTGGTATAACTTTTTGTGTACTGTTCAAAATAGTGGACGTATTACTAACATAGGCTTTAAATAAACTATCCCATACATCCTAACATGTTTAATCTTAAATCAAACAGCTGTCAGTAGGATATAGATTATGAACCTAATGAAGCTAAGATGGCCAGATTAAAAAACAGTGCGAAACTGAACAGTGCGAAAATGAACAAATAATACAACAATTGTATTAATTTTAAAACCCTAAAATAGACGAATAGGGTAATGGAACTTTCAGATATTTTGGGGAAATCGATTGGGATATGAGAATGATTCGAATAGGAAGAAGATACATACCTTTTGAACTGGACAAGCCTTTATGCCCTAGAGAAATTTCATGGCAGCTTTGACGCAAAGTTAAATAATGAAGGAGAATGGAAAAGAAAGAAAAATGAAAGCAGTTGAGTTGGTGACGTGTATTGTCTCAAAATGTTAAATGTAATGTCTGAAACTGGACATTCAGTTTCACAACGTGAAATATTTTTTTTGACACATCAGATTCTACATTTAAATCACAATTGCATTGGACAAATAAAACTAAAACACATTGTCAAATGCTTACGTGTAATCCACTTTACAACACAATTTCGCTTGCATTGAAGATGCTCTTAAACCACTACACTTGTCACTTTCAACGATTTGAATCAAATCATTTGAGGGACCATCGGAACAACTCTTGTTTGATGTTTTACACGCAAGTATAGATTATGCCACAACATATATGATAGTAATTAAACTAGTAGGAGGCCCCACGATTGTGGACATCGTTTTTCCTTTCAGATGTAAAATGTGCAGCTTTAATTCTGTAATTGGTGAATGGCACATGATAGCTTAGAGCTTCTTCAACCCAGCATTAATTTTGATGTAATATCAAAGCACATCAGCAATTGAAAAATGTTTTTTAAAATACTTTCTCCAATGCTAATGTAGTTTTTAATTTTAAGATGACATGCACATGACAATGTGAAGTATTAAATTTAAGTAATAATTAATAAATTATATAAATTATTTTAATTGTCTACGAATAACGGAATGACACGTATGCAAAAAATTGATCATTTTTGACATTTGCATTAGAGAGAAATTGTAAATGTCATTGTCATGTATGCAAACATTGAATTAACATTGTTTACAATCTATTGACACATAAGCTTTATATGACATTATTTGTGAAATGGGTTGGAGATGCTCTTAGTAATTGGTAGGCGAAAGGGATTGCATGTAGTACGTTGGGGAAAGTTTGTTGGTGCATGTAGTATCAGTTTAAAAGTGTTATCATTTTTAACTATAATGACCGTAGTAGTAGGCGAAAGTTTTAAAATCGTATTGGATTTGATAATTTGATATAATTGGGTGTAATACCTAGTTTATATACTCATTAGAAACCTTTCTAACTTCAGGTTGAAAAAAATTTCAATCATCCGCTTTTGTAGTAAAGGGGACAAAGGACATGGACGCAAACAAATTATATTATAAAATTTAATGTCAATTACAAAATATAGGCTAACTAAATCATTTAGATTGCATATCAAAAAATCTCAATGTCAACTTGATATACCAATGTATTAATAGATATCAACGGAAGCAATTTCTTCTTGCAATTTTAGAAGCAAACTCATATATTATCTTTTCATAATTAAGCATATACAAGTACTCATTTTCAATTGAAATGATAACTAGTACACTTAATCTCTCTTGTGATATACTAGTCCGTAAATATGTTTTTTTTATATCAATTTCAATTTTGAAAAGCTTATTTTCGCCGAAGCAACGGTAACAAGGATAGTCAATAAAATTTGATGAGCAATCCAAATATTGATAAATCCGCTTACATCTCGATAAGACCTTAGGAAATTAAGAAATACCAATTGACGTTGTTACTTCCGATGGTAAAATTCCTTTTAATCGTTGAAACTCATAAAACAACTCCTTACCACAAATACCTTGGCCTTCATCATGTGTTAAAAAACCTTCTAAATTCATGCAATAGCCCATCAATTCCTCATCGTTAAAATTTTGAATTTCAATTTTAACAAAAATAAAAAATTCTTTCATAATGTTTAAATTACTCAAACAAGTCTCTAAGTGAAGTTAAAGCTCGATCCATTATATGTAGAAAACAAATAACTCTACAAAGTTCCTCAGGTGATTGTCTATCATAATTCTCTACAATATCCTCATCAAAATGCTTTTTTCTATGTACAATCTTTTTTTCAAAAATTTAGGATCAATGCCAACATTAAAAAGCAATTTCTTTAGCCTCCTCCATAATGGATTCAAATCCATCTTCTTTAAGTTTTTCAAAAATGTTACAACCTCTTTAATTTTTGAGATTGCATCTTCGATGTCCATTTCCTCTCGTTAAAGTATTTTACTTACTCGATTAATATTGTCGAATATCTTATACAAAATACACAAGCTAATTATAAACTCAAAAAATTTCAAAGCATTTTGGCACAATCCTTTAGCCTCCATCATAAAACGTTATCTTTGGAATTATTTGCAATATCAATCAAAGCATCTCTTGGCTCTGATGATTGAAATATTATTACTTTAACACTTTCAATATGAATTTCCCAACGTTTACGGATAATAGTTTTGGAGTCAAACTTTTCACATGAGTTCGAAGTGTTTCCCAGCAATGGGTTGAACCAGAAAATAACACTACAAGGGAAAATGCATTTTCCGACAGCAGAAAACTGTCGGCGGCCGTTGGGGCGCAGTGTTTCCGATGGCTTCCGACATAGGGCGCCGAACATTTTTCCGACGGCCTTCGACTGATTCCGACACTTGTCGGAAGCCGTTGGAAAAAATGGCATATAGGCTATCGGAAGCCGTAGGAAAATTATTACCTGAAAGTCGTCGGAAATCTGCTGTATTTTTTTTTATATCTGCTGCAATATAGCCTTCCATCCACATTTCCCATCCAAACACTATTACACCAATACTGCAGAATGCAGTATACAATATTCCAACCAAATATCAAAACCCAAACTACACAAAATTCATCAAACACACAAATACATCAAATTACATCAAAATAAAATACATAATATACATAACCATTCCAACATTCACAACAACCCCAACAACAAGTGTTCTACCATGTCATACATACACAACATAACACAAAACCATCAACATCCACATCATCATACAACCACATAGCCAAGTGTATCAAACATAATCATACAAAAACCAACAACTACCTCCACCGTCTACCAAATCATACAAAACTAAAAAAAACATACCTGAAAAAGCAAGCAATCAATCACTCTCCTCCAGATCCAGAGCCAGCAGAGGAAGGGAAGCGGCCACCATACTGCTGCATGTACTCGGTGATACGTTGGTCTAGCAATTGTGTGGTCTGTATGGCCTGTCGGCGGTTCTGCTCCTCCAGCTGGGCCACTCTAGCCCGCAAATCTTCGATCTCTGCTAGATCGATCTGAGCTCTAGTCTGCCGACCCCATCTCTGACTGTTGGCCTGCAATAAATATTTAATCTAGCTGTGTGATCTCTGTAAGTGTATGTGCAGGTATGTGAATGATTAGCTGTGTGATAATGTTATTTAATTTAGTTTATGCATATTTATGTAAGTGTAGACTGAATGAGGCTGACAATGTATTGGATATCTAGAAAAATATAAGAAACTTAAGTATTTTAATAATTTATGGAAAAATATAAACAAAAAGGTTTTAGTTTTGTTTTCAAAATTACTAATTATAAACCGTTTGAATTTTCTATAAACCCTATGTTTTCATTTACCGAGTATTGTCACCCATGTATGAATTTGTAGTAGGCTTCTGAAATCATATTGATTTGATTATTTATTTTGCATAACCAAAATATTTGGTATTCATTTTTAAGATTTTTGAGTTCATGTACAAATTAACAGTAAGCTAGTAAGTAACATAACGTTCATATCTTCTGCCTTCTTGTGCTTTACTGGTGTGATAAAGTCATTTGGTTGGTTTGAATTCAAATTCAATATGGAGGATTTTTCAAGGTTCAAATGTTTTTAAATAATGAAAAAATGAATAATTCAAGTTTATTGTTTTGAAAAGGTCCAAATAGCATATTTGAAGTATTTTAAGATAAAATTATATATTCCAACATAGAATTGAATTATTTAATTAGCTTTTAGATTTAAATTTAGATCAAACAAATAAATCCTATTTAAATTTACTTTAGCTTGAATAATATGACTTCTGACATTATATGCTTATGTTTATGATGTTATACAAGTTTATTTATTTATAAATCCATTATTGCAACTTATTAAATCTAATTTAGCTTATGTATTAATATTCGATGTCGTGTTTTATAAATGCTTCTACTATATAAACTGCGAATTTTAACTATAATTCTAAACACACAATCATATGGCCTATTGATGAGCCATAGTGACATTACGGGAATAAATGTCCTAATGAAAGTCAAATGACTTAAAACTAGTAAATTAAACATTTATTGGGATAGGCGTAGGGTTTTGGGTACAAGATGCTTGTATAAATCCCTATGATTTAATTAATTATGACTTAAATATCAAATTAGCAGTAAAGTAAATTATTTACCACTTGATTGCCATATCCGTATCGTCTGCCATGCTCTGATGGATCCATAACTGACTCAAAAATAGCATCCTCCTCATCAGTCGTCAACTGATCTCGACCCGTATCAGCAAGGAGTTTCTGGCGCTGCTCCATAAACTTTTTATGCATTAACAAATTAATAACATCATATCTTATTTCATTATAGTTTAACAAGCAGAACAATTACTAATACTGCATAAAATGAAATATGCTTACATGGCTTCTACTGGATTTATCGTCGTGCCATGTATACGAAACAGTTCCATCCGGATTTACATGCTCGACAGCATGCGTACGAGTGAACACGTCCATATAGCCCACGGGACCATGCGCCTCAGCTTCTTGAAGTTGATTTTTACATACAATTATTATACATTTAAAATTATATAGCATAAACTATTTACAATTATCATTCAGTAAATTTACCAACTCCTGCCGATACTGCTGAAATGACTTCGACCCTCTGCGATGAGTGACGGGATTTTTATTTCTGTTTGCAGAGTTTCTATCTGACTTTGCCTGTACATTCAAATTTTGATACATTATTTTTCGATCACGTCAAATTAATAATTCAAAAAAATTTAGTATACTTGCCTTCGCCTCGTCAGTTTCCCAGTATCCCAACCATGCTTGCCATACGCTCTCCCCCATCCACCGTGGTTTCTTACCAGATTTCTTAATTTCAGATATCGAGTCCCTATAGTTCTTGCGCATCTTCTTCATCCAGTATCCTCGTGCCAGCAGCATATCGTCTGTTTGGATGTCTATCTCAGCCTGTGTTTCACGATAAAAAGCAAAAAAAAAGATTACACTGTAAACGATAAACAATAGAAAAACGACAAAAACGAATTAAAAATGGAAAACAGAAAAATATACATACTAGGACATCCTGTCATATACACTCTATGATGTGGGGAGGGATGTTATCCCATTTCGGCCAGCAAGCACTCATCCTACTGCGATAAGAAGCTCTAGAGACATCCAGCACAACCTTCGAGGGAAGTAGGTCGAACCCCCTATTTTTAAATACGATACAGATAAGTACGTACGTATATCATAAAAAAAATAAGATGCTGAATAAAATTTAATTCTTACCCCTCTGCTCTAGGGACTAACGAAACTACTGGACGCTGTGAATCTTGCGATGGGCCACTGCCATCGCCTCCTGATGATCGGGAATAGCTCCTACCTCTATATGACATTATGATAAACCTGTGACATATATACACATCATTATATAAGAGAATAATAACATGATAATGAAATATATTCCATATGTAAATGACATCAACGGTATAAATTGCTTAATTAATGACTGAACTGGAAATGGAAGTGTGTTATACCTGATTCATAATGGGTCTACTGTTCCGACGATAAGCAGATTTCATTGCATTTTTTATAAAATTTGCTAAATAAATGACAAATGGAAATGACATAAAACATGTAAACAATAGTAAACAAATTTGGTTTCATAGTCACATCAATTTCATAATACATCAAGAATTCAACATAGTTACATCAATTGCAAAAAAATCAGATTCAGATTTATATCAGTTATCATCGTCTTCTGATTCAGATTCGGTCTCGTTGTGCATCACATCTATATTATGACGAAGCAGAAGATGTTTCCAATACGGCAACTTCCAAAAAATAATATACATATTATGACGAGACCGAATCTGAATTAGTCCTTGAGATGATGGTTTTGATGACAACAACCTTAGAATAAGATTATAAAATATAAATACTAACATTATAGTTTAGATATATATGTATATGCAAAATTTAACCATGTAGGTATCAAGAATGAAGACTGTACAGTATAGAGATACAAGACTGATGAATTTAAAGATAAAAAATATCAAGATTGAAGACTCATGAGTATCAAGAAATCAAGTTATCAAGAGTTCAAGATTTTAATAATACAAGATAAGTATTGAGTCTAGAATTATGTTAAAACTTCATAATAGCACTGAAACCTTCACTCCATATTTCATTTGGGATGGAACCCATTTCTACATTTTTAGTGGCTTACAAACCCACGACAAGTAGCTTACAAACCTACGACAAGTGGCTTACAAACCCACGAACATCCTGTTTTTGTACAAGTTCTCGAGTCCTGATGTGATGAGATATTCTGCAGGAAGAAGCTTGCAAAACTACTTCAAAATGATTTTCAAAACTGCTTTTCAAAATGTTTTAGCCTTAAAAATTATCTTTTCAAATGATTTTCAAAAAGATGTTTTAGCCTTAAAATATTCTTTGATTTTGTTTTAAAATAAACTCTTGTTTTAAACTTCGTTTGTTTTAAACTATCTTTTAATTATAATATATTTATACTTAGATTTAAATATAATTTTATAGTAAAATTATATATATATTATTCTCTATATTTACTTATGTATTTTAACTATAGTTAAGTATATTTATAAAGTTTAAAATAGTTTTAGTATAAGATAGAAGTAATTTTCAAAGAAAAACAAATCACCAAAATTTCCTTTGGGATGTCGACATACCCAAGATACCCATGACGACATAGTGGCAGTTGGTTTCAAAAATTTGAATTTCAAAAGAAGTGTCTATTCGCCATAACCTTTCACGAATAGACATGGTTGTTGTTGTTCTATAAATAGGGGATGTTTTCAACGAATTTTTAACAATATTTTTCTGGTTTTCACTCCTCTTCTTCTTCTACATTTCTTTATATATATATTCTTATATTACTCTGCCGAAATCACCATTGAATTTAACTATATCATTTCTGGTTTGATTCTCTATCACTATCTCAACAAGATCCCAGTGCTATTTAGAGTTATAGGCTTCTTTGTAATCAATCAAGTGAGAAAAGGTGTGATTGTAGCCTTGGAAATCAATCAAGTGAGAAAAGGTGTGATTGTAGCCTAGGAAATCAATTGGGTGAACTTGTTGCCCGGGAAATCAAGTATCTCTACCCAGAGGATTGTGAATCTGGAGTGGTGTACCTCGTGGCCTTGAAATCGAGGGTTGTAATTGTAAAGATTGTTTTTGAAAGGAAATCTGTACTTGTGTGCGGGATTGGATGTAGGGTAACTCCGAACCAGTATAAAATCCGGTGTGTTCTTTCCTTTACTGCTTTTACTTTATATTTGCATCTGTGTTTGAATCTGTGATTATATCTGTGTCTGAATATTGCATACATTTATGTTCAAATTAATATAAACTCGAAAAGAATTAGTAATTCCTTAAAATACTATTCACCCCCCTCTAGTGTTTATACTAGACTTAAGATCCGTAATCCGCATTTCTCACAAAAATGAGAAGTTCAAAATTTAATATTTATTTTCAAGAATACAAATTCGAAAAAGATTATTTTCATGGTCGTATAATATTTGAATTTAAAGTACTATTTCACAAATTTAAAAATATTTTCAAATAGGGCACATTTTATTTTTTAACGTATCGATACAAAAAATTGTACAATTTTTTTTTTCCATGGTCAGGCATCCTACTTCCCATTACAAACACAGTAAACATTTACATTTCGTATATTACTTCGTCTCAAACGATTCAACAAAATTTCGGCAGCATTTCCCTTTTGTTCCCTGCATTGTACACAATGCGTGTACGTAGGAAACAAAAAAGAAAAGTTAGACCGAAATTTTATGAACCGTTTGAGACGAAGTAGTATACAAAATGTAAATGCTTAATGTGTTCATAACTTGTCCAATACAGGGACAAATCCAACAAACATTGTACCAGATGAATATAAATGGTCGTTTTTCGAAAAAAATGACTATTTATACAACGATCATGTACAACACTCGTCAGACGGGGCCAAAAACTCTCTAAGGGACATTTGTCAATTAGATGTGCGCATTTTACGAAAAAATACAGTTTTACTAACTGTTCACATTTACAAAAATATATTTTAATTTAACACATTTATTCGACGTATTACATCAACTTAAGGCTCGTTCGACGTATTTTTTTGTTGTTGCATAAGTCAATACGTGCACAATATAATTTTCCTAGCTCGTGCATTTATTTTATCTTATTCCAACTAACACAATACAATGATAGCAGCGCTACACACATATACAATCGTAGAATCAAGGCATACACAATGATTTACATATACACGAACAACCACAAATTATATATGTTTTTCACAATTTCACGATAAAAGATGAAATAGGAATACCATGGAATGCTAGAAACTATTATAATACTATTGGAAACAATTTCAATCACCAATTAGCCCTAATTTAACAAATTATGAAAATCTGGATTTAGAGTAAAAATTAGATTTTTGGCGAAAATAAAAGATTATACCTGAGCTAGAGAGCAATAGACGTTGATTACGCAGCCGAGGAGGATCCGAAAGCTCGAAATTGATGATTGGAAGCTTGGGGAAGAGATTTAGGGATTTTGGGTTAAAAAATTTCGTATGGAAATGAGGAAGAAGAAGGCTCGGCTGAGCCCTATAATTCACGATTTTCCAACGGCTTCCGACGGCCCGTCGGAAGCCGTCGGAAATTTGCCGTCGGAAGCCGTCGCTTGATGCTGTCGGAATAATTGCATTTTCTAGTAGTGTAAAGTATAAATCTTTTGCATATATGCAAAAAAGTTTCTAGTTTTTATATATGATTTGGCCATATCATATAAATTAAGATTTAGACTGTGATATCCACACGAAATGCAGAAGGCTTTGGGTTTACATCAAGTAACCTTTTTTATATCCCTTAATGTTTATTTGTAGCAAATTCAATAAAAATAGTTAATACAATAATCAAGTGTTTAAAATCAAAGTTTAAATTATCTTATTTAATTTAATAATGCACATTTCAATTTCAAAAAAATAAAATAATGCACATTTCATATTTGAAGCATTATCATACCCTTGTCCCCTCATATCATTAATATCAAGTTGAAGATTATCCAAAACACTTTCAAATTCTTTAAATAGGCCAAGTCCATATGTATCATTGGCGGTTATGGATCCAAAAAATACTCTTCCACCTTGATATCAATTGCATCGTCGACATTCACACATCTTATAATAATGGACATTTGCTCCTTATGACTCAAATTCGAAGTGCAATCAAGAATGATGGAAAAATACTTTGCTTTCTTTATTTTTGTAAGTATTATTACTTTGATCATGTTGGCCAACAAACTTATTAATTCATTTTGAATTTAGTGATTGAGATTGTGATACCTTTTGTGTATGCCTAAAAAGCTTGCTACAAAAACAATAAACTTTATCGCATTCATTTGAAGACACAAACCATTTTCTTTCACGCTCTTCTCTACATGGATAACCGCTAATGTAATGTCTTGAAGAAAAGTGTCTACCATCAATTTTGCTTTTTGAAAACGCATCATTTCCTTTTATAATCTTAAACTGACCATGTTGAATTAGCATTATTCTTCTTGTATCACTACTTACTCTCCACAATCCCGGATCATAATTGGTATCAACATCATTTTCAAGATCAATTATATTTACAGCATTAACATCTTCATCATTAAAATTATCAATAGCGTTTTAATTATATTCCACATCTGTAACTTCAACAAAATGTTGATTATCAATTTCTACTTTAACATTTTCATTTATAGGATCTTCGTTTATAGGCTCCCAAATGGTTTCTTCAATTTGACTTGAAGTTTGAGATTTTCTATTTTTGGCTTGAAATAAAGTTGATATTGAGCTAGCTAATGATCTCGCTTCTTCATCTTTCCATTGTTGTTTCTTTCTATTTTGATATCTAGATTTTTATCACCGATTCCTATATCAAATTAAGTTATAAAATAATATTAAGATAGAAATTTCTAATTGTTTATTATTTAAATTTTATTATTAATTTTTCATATTAAATCTCTTGTGTCATCCCTTATTTTTTATTTTTACATTTCATTATCAATATTGTATAATGAAATAATTCAAATAATCTCAATAAACCTTCACCGATTATTTCAGTTATTTAACAGTCAATTAATAAGTAGCTAATTAACATAGTTTAAGTAGCATAAAATAAATTTTAAGTGGCTATTTGGTGAGAAATTATACATGATTTAATCAAATACGGGCAACATTAAATTGGGGCAAATCAAATTGGGGAAAATCAAATTAGAGTTTAGGTAGTAAAGTGAAGCACAAATAAAACAATCAAATAAACATTGGTTTCAACATCACTAAATTATACTTAACTTAACGATAATTTAATTAAACAATTATAATCACATCATCGTTAATTTGATTTAGGCTTAGGGTTTAGCCGTGCAGTTGGAAAATTAGGTCGTCAAACTTGGCACAACATAGCAGTAGGCAGGCGGAAGGAAGGAAGAGGGGTGATGTAGGGCACAGGCGATTGGCGCAGGCAGGTGGCGCTGGCAGGTAGTGGATGTTTTTTTTCTCGTTGGCTTGGCTATCACGTGAAGAAGAGAAATGAATTTTCTTTTGTTGCCTCCTTTCTCATGTTTCCTTAAGCAATGGCCTTTGTTGCCTATCGTATGAGTCGAGCCTAATGCATTAGGAAATATACATTTGAAATGATACCATTATCCTCCAGGCATTAGGAAATATACATGAGTTTAAGAATTTGTACATATCACACAAGAGGAACAAAACATGGCATAATAGAAGATATCTATAGATAAATATCAGAATTTATATATAATAGAACGTCGAATCAAAACACAACCTATCTACAACATCATCACTAGGCAAACTATATATAAAATGCCTCAAAACCATGACGTCTTAGTACAATTATAGTCAACTATACACAATAGAACAAATAGACATACTAAGACAACTCAATTGACTTTATGTGGGTTTCTCTTGTATCTTCCTTCGAGATGACTCTAATCATTCCTTTAACACCATTTAAAAGGCTCGTCCATGTAGCTTCAAGTCAATTACTAGTGAGCTAGTTTTCATCTATCTCTATATCATAAGAAATAAATTCAAAGCAGGAAAATGAAATCATCTTGAAACAAATCCTCAATCTCACTTGAGTAGATATTATAAAACAAAACCTCGAGTCAGATTAGATATCTAACTGTGAGTATAATCGTGCAATAAAACAGATGAATGTGTCGTGTCAAGTTTTATAGGGCATAAAGGATACACATAGGGTCATTCACACCACACAATTCCCCACAAATCAATGATAACATGCGTGTCGTGATACTATTTCATATAACATACACAGTTGCAACTCTAATCAACTGAAATATCATATCATATCCATTTTACTCATGAACTCCCTTATGTTATATAAATTCAAATCATTATTCAAAATAATCATTTTATGAGGTATCGACATTTCTTCTTTCCTTATGAGAGTGCTATATCATACTTTCTTCTGTGAATCCCGGTAAGATTGCATATTGATAAATTTCATCTATAGATTTACCCTCTGCATGGACTGTCTACCTCAGAAAGTCATCGGCGTCTTTTTCACACATATACTTCTAATTAGTTGTGATGTGCACTTCACACAATCCATTTGTTGTCGTACCCACCTGGTATCTAAAGACATTATAATTCTTAATGGTGTTGTAGTCCACTTTAAATTTCAACCGGGTGGCGCTTCTTCTCTTCGTTTGCACTACGTCTCCGACAATCTTCAATAACTCCATATGTCCTTACAACAGTTTGGACATGGTGATGAGGGTTAAGGTCGTCGCGATTCGGGTTCCAAACCCCAAATTAGTCCGCTAGGATGGATACTAATGTCTAGTTTTCAAAACCTTATATTGTTCTCAATAAATGTTAAGTTTATTACTTTTAAATCATTTAATTTCAATATGACTTATTTTGAAATATCTTTATAGCCCATCAAATAACCCACTATGATTGTCATGCTCATGCATCATAGTCAAAACTTTAATTTATAACACTGTTTATAACATTGCATTGGTGAAGCATTACGTAGAAAAGTTTATCAAATGTTGATATTCAGGTTCATTTAAACTTAATGACCTACAATGAAGGAATTTAAATTTAAATAAACTTGTATAGCATCATGAACACAAGCACATTACATTACAAATCATATTATCCAAGCCAAATTTCATTTGAATTATTTTTGAGTAAGTTTTTATCCTTTCTTTCATTTTAAATCCCAATATATTTTTAATTAACTCAAATTTAATTTAAAAACATACTATTTTATCTGACAATAAGTTAAATATGTTTTTATTGAATTTTTCATATCAATAAATTTAAGTTTCATTAATGTTATCTTTAAATTGAAATTATTCAAAAAATTGAATCATCCTTTTTAAATTATATATACATATATTATAAAATTTCCTTCCCTTCTTCTTGGACGCGTCACTATATATATATATGTAGATGCATGTATTATACATATTTCCTTGCCATGTCACTACTTTGGCTCACCTTTTCTTCTTTTCATTTACTGCAACCTCATCATTTTCTCCCCTCTTTTTTAATTTTCTACTTCTTGTTCATGAATATATGCATACATCCATGTTTCTAAGGCACTTCTTCTCCTTTTCCTTTCCTTTTTCTTCTCTTTTTTGCTTTTCTTCATTAGCTGGTTAGCCATGGATTTACCACCTTAGGCCATTAATGACCGAACCTAATCCACCGTTGCACTCGGCTACGCAATACGATCCTACCGGTACCTTATGTTCCAAGCCCACCGCACCAATCACGATATAGGCGCAGACGTGCCTCAACCATTTTAGGTCGTTTCTAAACTCCAAGAAGTCCAACGAAAAGGCAAAAGCTAGTCGATTTGTTTGTCTCGCTTCCCTTTACAATTTCTGTTTTGGTTTAATACTAAAAGTCATCTTAGATTTTGAGTTATAAGGAATGGAAGTTTTGATATGAAAAGAGATATAAATACATGTAAAATTATATGTAAGTCATATAGTTTATGGTAGTTCATTAAACATGATTGTGTGCACAACACTATTTATATGCACTGACATTTCTTCTTGTTTATTAGTTTATATCAACAAAACAGGCAGAGGATTTTATGAAATCAAACGGCTAAAAGCAAAAGTATACTCACTATAAGAAATTAAAAAGGTATATTACACTCACATCCTATTATAGCTTTGTTAAAAAGATGAATCATTGGTTCTTCAGAAGAAGGAAGAAATAAACTTCAGTGAAGTATTGTTCACTGTGGAGGAGGAAGAAATTTTGTAGGAGGGTTTATATTGGGTATTGACGGAGATACTTTAGGGTTAAAAGACTATATACATTAAATTATAATGATGATAAAGATAAGGTTAAAAAGTGAGGTCCAATGAAGCCTTTTCTGTTTATTTTTTTAAATAATTTGTATCCTTTACCACCTTATAACTTAATTGTTGTAATAAACTCGTTTAAAAATTCATCCGAGGCGTTTTATCCAAATTTTATTTTATGCTTATAACGATTTTTCTTTTAACAAAATACCACATTCCAATTTTCAACCATGATAAAGTATTTGTTTTATTTCCAAAATAAATTCCAAAAAATTTCATATTTTATTTATTTTTCAAAAATAAATTTTCAAACAACTTTTGGATTTTAAAATATAATTTCAATTTCAAATTTTAATTTTAAATCATTATCTTTCAAATAAACTCCAAAATCACTTTTATTGAATTTAATTCAATAAAACTCTTTGAATTATTTTCTAATCTCATTTATTTTTTACTTCTATTTTATAAAAATATTTTTTTATGATTTAAATCCCATTAAACTTCAAATTTCTTCAATTTAAAATTTCAAAGATTCATTTATTTATTAAAATTCCAAATAAAAATCTAAAATAAATATTATTATAATTAATCAACTAACAGGATGCTACAACTCATATCGACCATAATTCATAAACCACTCAATGAACAGTTCTACATAAATGAATTGTTAAAAGTCCCTATCAATCATTTTATGAAAATATTCATGCTTATCAAAATCATTTCCTTGCTTATAGGAAAATATTTACTTATGATGTTTACATATAAATATCCATTTATCAACCATTTGCATCAAAGCAATACATCACATTACATTCATTTATCCACAAAACCAAGCAAACATTCAATTAATTATATTTTATCATATATATAATTTTTCTATTTCATATTCTGATTATATATAATATATGTTATTACTATTATTTTCTTATACAGATTTATTATCCCATAATGGTTCAGTTTTGGAGAAATCGCTGGCTTCTATTAATATTTGGATTCATCTAGATTTAAATGGGTATATAAAATTTTGAGTAATAAGTCCTACTCAATTCTAGACCAAGCCTAAATATAAAAAACAACAATACAATAATACACACATCAATTAAGCAAGCAAACGAATGCCTTTGACGAAAAGCTATCTACTAGCTTTTGTTATGCAACTTTGATCACTATGGGATCCTTCTATTCAAACTTGCTTCATCACAATTTAGTGTTGTGGAGTATTCATATTATGAGATTTGAATTAAGGTCTTTTACATCTTCCCCAACCGACTATTTCATTCTCACTTCCAAGGCGTATAGAGGTTTATTCTACACCATCAATGTAGACATTACTGGTCTGGCTAACAACTCCTTCCTTCACTACCTCCATCAACCACTCTTGTCTCATACAGAGACAAATATTCAAATGAGGTAGAAGTAAATATACTATATTATACAAAAATAATAGATATGTACCTAAATGATTACCTTGGTAATCATCGTATATTCTAACTATCTCTTTTTATAATCGAGAATGTACTAACACCACCTAAGGGGATATGGGCTCTATCACTAAGGTCAAGGCTCGTATCTTATATATTTCATATAGCTCTGAACCTCGCTCTGATACCAAATTGTAAATAGTGTCTTTTGTGGCTAACCCCGTCGTGGCCACTACCGGTATCTCCTAAATTTATTTTAACATCACTATTATATAAAATATCTCTTTCTTAACTCATATTTACCTTCTCAAATATCAATTAACACTTACACTTCTTTTCTTTCTAAAATCCCATTTTTATTATCTATCGTGAAGCTTTGATTGATACCCCTACATGATCTGGAAATGAGGACTGGTCGAGAAGTCGAGAGGCAAGCCATAAACTAGTTTAGGAGGTACCAGCTGTGGCCACTTCGGTGTTAGCCGTGAAAGACACTATTTATAGCTTTACATCATAGTAGTTTACTGTGTGCAGCATGATGGAATTTCTTGCTTTGTGATATGTGTCGAAGCTTTGATTCTTACCCCTACATGATCTACAAATGAGGGTTGGTTGAGAATTCGAGAGGCTGACCATAAATCCAATAAGGAGGTTCCCTAGATGGCTACAATAGGATTAGACATAAAAGATATCACAGCTTGTTATCGGAGTATGTAACTTGAATAAATAAAATTTGATCGAAGTGACATGCGTCACCAGATGGACTTGATATCCATCCTAGCTGGAACGACTATGGGTTACCTCCTTGAGTTGTGACAATTTGGTCCTATTGTCACATGTCTGACGATCTATTGCACATACACAACAGGCGAAGATAGGAAAATATGATGTGATTGATGGATAATGAGGTTTGTCGGTAAGGGCCGGAGAGGTATTTAGTGTAGCAAATAAATCGTGTGGGGTTCCCACTGGGTCGATGGGGATGTCGCACCCAAGATGGCATCTCTTGGTGCTGACTCCACTTCTGGTAGAGAGAAAATGACTAGGTGTATTTGTTATACACACATGTGTGCACACACTTATCAATCAAACTTAGAATGATGTGTACTTAATAATAAATATGACAGTACATAATTATGATTAGTAGTGAATCATAATTGAGTGGATTTTACGATTATGAGTCATGTTATTACAGAGACATGACAAGGATATTGTGACACTGTGTGCTTGAGATGTGGGATGGGTAGTTATCGAGTGTGACATTTATTCATATTTATTTACATATGTTATCATCATGTTATTGTATTGCATACTAATACACTCACAGCCAGTTCTAGCCTAACCCGGGATGTGTTATTTGTTTAATAACCCTATGTCAGACTGAGGTTGTTTTTGACATGATGTGTTACTGTGATTGTTTATTTCTCTTAGGACTCAAGTTGGTGGTGGAGCGGAGGATAGTAGTGATGCTAGTTATTCTGTACCTAGTGATATTGATATATTGTGATATCATGTTTATAGTGTGATGTACTTATATGAGTGATGTTGCATATCATTATGGAAGGTATAATTTGTATTATTTTTCTTTATATGTTATGATATTATAAATTTTGCTGCATTTCGAGACTATGTGTTCTTGTTTTATATCATATATTGTTATATCCAAGAAAATCCACGTGTTTATTGCTTTGTGCCAATACTTAATATATATATATATATTTGTTGTATTTTATGAGGTAAGAATACATATCGGTGGTAGCCTAAGGGAATATTCATGTGTAGTTACCTCTAACAAGCCTTATTATCTATATTATCAAATAATATTACAATGTAATATTTGTTGGTAGTATAAATATATAGGTGACAAGCAGGTGTGAATTATCCTCACCTACTTGCACAGGTGAGAATTTCTCACCTGCATATGTAAGTGGGAATGACTCACCTATACAGGTAGGTTAGTAAATTTACTCGCCTGTTTATCCAGGTGAATTATTCACCTGCACACAGCAGGTGAGTCATTCACCTGCATGTGAAGGTGAGTGCACTACTGCATAATGGTAGCATGGCATCATCTGGTATGGGAATGGGTACAGCCATGTTCCCCTAATGCTCCTCACTGCCCTTATCTGACATAACTCTTGCCCGATGGTTCTCACTCACGTCGCAGTGAAATAATGCAATTTAACGATGAAATATTGACATAACCTCCCTTATTAATTCAACTTTTCAACTAAATTGTCAATACAGTTTTTCACTATTTTCATATTTCCAATTCAAATATGGATGCAAAGGGGACTAAACATATAATTACACTCACATTTCTTCAAATTTTCAAAAGATTTGTAAAATCCCTTTAGTGGCCTCAATTACTTCAACCTACACCAAATTTCTTTCCAATTACTTTTATCCTAAAATAAATTTTGCCCAAAATCATGAAATTAAGTCATAATGACATAGAATGAAAGAGAAGGGGTTAGGATGGCTTACCTTTTTTTGATATTTTTCTCTAACTTATCTATATTTATTTTGCAAGCCCTATCTCACCACTTTTTTCTTTTTCCACTTTATGGTTGATAAGGTGTTTTTTCCTCTTTTGTTTAGTTGTGCAATTGAACGAAGAGAAAATTAGTGTGTAGTTTTATATTGGTCAAATGGATTGTTGGGCTTGGGCTTCGTTCCATTTTATTTAAACAAACTTTAAAATAGTAAGTGAAGTACATAAATATACAACTACTACTATTTCTCTAAATAAAATTTTCAAATCTAATAAAGCAATTAAATATAGTTTATGAAACATTTTATCATCAAAATCCTTTATTAATTAAAGTAATATATATATACAATGCAAAATAGTGTTCTTTGCTTTGAATATACATTATTTTGATTTAATTATGGACTGCTGGGCTAACAAGATAGTTTCTACTATGGACTGCTAGGCTAACAAGTTTCTAACACAAAGTGGTAGGCTAGTCATCATTAAGTCAGTGTGCGTTGCAATGACTTTATACTGGGCCAGAACGTTTATTCTTCCTTCTAAGTTGCTTTGACTTATTAGGAGTGCCATGATGAGGTTTTTCTGGATGGGCTCTCTACATTCTAAAAAGCCTCTTTCGTGTTCCTACAACAAGTTTGAAGCACCAAAATGTAAGGGTGGACTAGGTATAATTGATATTAGACAGTGGAACATTGCTGCATTTAGTAGACACTTTGATGATCTTCTTAATAGGAGGGAAAGTATTTGGGTGAATTGGACATGGCACTACAACATTGGGAGGAGGAATTTTTGGAGCAAGGAAGTCCCACAGACGTGTAGTTGAACTTGGAGGAGGTTGTTGGGCCTGAGAACACTTTTTTTTGCCTCTTGTCAAAGTGATTATGACACATGATAGTGGAGTTCATTTTTGGGATGAGCCTTGGTCTGGAAGAGGAGTTATTCTCAATAGTACTGTCACTCATCAGCAGCTACTACAATATGGTATTCCAAGAAATGCTAAAGCCTCTGATTATATTCACGATAGTCACCCAACACTACCTTACTCAAGCAATCAGGATCTCAGAAGCTTGTGGAGAGAAATTCAGAACAACACTTACCTTGAAAATGAAACTAACATATACACTTGGAACAGCAAGTCACGCACCATAAGGTTAGTGTACAATGCAATTGCAGGGTTAATTACCTTGCCTTGTTATAAATGGTCTAACATCATCTGGAAAGGAGACTCTTCCCCTAGAGACAACCTTCATTTTTGGAAGGTTCTCAATTATGCTATGATGACTAGGGATGTATTAGTAGGCTATGGTATGAGCTACCCTGTACAATGTGTTTTCTATGGCACTGACAATGAAACTAACTTCCATCTATATTTCAACTATGCAACCTTGTTTCCTTTTTGGACTAAAGTAATTTTAAAAGCTGGTAGGAGAAATGTCTCTTAAGTTTCTGAAGTTGAATGGAGCTTAATCTTCAAATCATCAAGATGGAAGTTAGACCAGTCCAGGGTTTTAGTCTTGATCATTAAAATCTACCTAGCAACTGTTTGGAGTGAAATAAATAAAAGATATTTTGAAATCACTGCAAGGACTCTTGATAGTCTTTGGCAAGAGATCAGAGGAAAGGTTTTTATGGCTGTCAGAAGATCTTCATGCATATTTCCAGAGGCCATCATCAGGGCTTGGGCCCGATCATACTGTTATGTTGCTCCCCTATTCCGTTTCTTAGTTCCTTTGTGTGTTGTGTTTGTTCTGTTTTCTTGTGTTTTCTTGATCCTTCTAAGCTCAAATGTAACGACCCGCTATTTCGAACCATTCGCATCCGCACATGTCAGACTTGAATTGCTAGAAACAACAAATTGTTAATTTATATTTGGCAAGACTCAGCATATACAGTAAATAAAATCAATCACAGAATCACAAACACAGAGTAATACAACAATAAGCAGCGGATTAGATAAATAGTAGTTCATGAAGCTACCATATAAACATCAGAGTCTAAAGGAAAATACAATAGATATTTGAATACCCAGAAGTTACTAATACAAATGCCAATGACACGTCTGAAACAAACAACTAGAATAAACTGAAGTAACTAGAAAGCTGAGTAGAAAAAGACCAATTCTTCAAGAAAAACTCCAAACTCCAAGGTCGAGTCTCAAATGATGTGACACTCAGTCTGACCCGAGCATAAAGCAAAACACAAAACACTCGAGTCAGGATTAACATTCTTATATTAGTAAATTTAGCTCAAGTGAAATGTCAACTGAAATACAAGTAACTTAAAGGATAGTTTGATTTCCATCCTATAAGGATCCGTGGAACTATCTACTATGTAGTAATATACGCTATTATAATATGTCTATCAATAAAGTAAAGTATTAAAATAGCGTTAAGGCATTACCCATATCACCATTAACAGATTTTATATATTCCCGTAGTCTATACAATGCCATACGCTCCACCAAACCGGTGATTTACCCAGAGGACACCCCATAGGTACGGTACAAAACAAACTCGTAGAAGGCGCGATAGGGCATGTGACAAGGAACGCGAGGCAATGCCATGGTAGAAATACCGTTTGCACTCCCGGACTGGTGGTAATGCATAGCAGCTACTACCGCCCACCTCAAGACACGCTCCCAAATCAAAGGTGCACCCAAATCAAATCACAAAGTAATAGAATGGTATCGAAGAAATGTGTCCGATAAGAGGAATGACCTCACTTGGCCCGGTATAGCTCCTGTTTTAGCCACATCAAGCTGACTCACGGGAGTCAGGGCTGCGCTAATACCTCATACAAAATCGTTGCCAAACCATCCTACTTTGTTCTGGAACCTCCACCACGTACACAATTGTTAAAGTGGTTTTCGATATTGGCAGAGAGTATGACAATATCCGATCCCGGTCTCATTAACAACCCAACGCTTATTTCACACCGTGGTCGTTTCATTTCAAATAGTTCATACTTCATATCAAAATATCATATTCATTTCAAAACCATATAAATTCGATATCATTATTCACTTTAAATATATTCATTTCCAAAATCGTAACACTTTCAGAATTATAACACTTTCGAAATCACAGCACTTTCAAGATCATACCACTTTTGAAATCATAACACTTTTGAAATCATAACACTTTTGAATCATAACACCTTTGTAACCATAACACTTTTGAATCATAACACCTTTGAAATCATAACACTTTTGAACTTAAACAGTTTAGATATTGAAAATAATATATATATATTAAAATAGTTATAAATCAAAATAGTTTATATATTAAAATAATTTATATATTAAAATAATTGTAAATTAAAAATAGTTTATATTAAAATATCATATTCCCTTAATCCATAATATCGTTCAGGTATGTATCATTTCAACCCATAGGGATTTCTTAACAAACAGGGAACTTGCAGAGTGAGAACAAATATGATAATAATATAATATATCAACAACATGCATATATCATCAATAACAAATTTAATCATAATATAAATAACAGGTTATGGTGTCATATGTCACAGGTGAACAGTTATAAATAATGGCATATCATATATATAGCAATTATATAATTAACAGTTCAAATTTAACAGCATATTTCAATTGTTATTTCAAGGTGAATTAAATTTATTGAATATACGAATGTTAATCGTGAGTGATCGCTCACCTTTCAAAGCTAGAGATACATGAGAGATGAACACGACAAGCTATGGATTGTATCACGAACTAGACAATCGACCGATCTAAATGACCAATCTCAAAGCGAAGCAAGGTGAACACGGATTCGACAAACAAAGCTGATAATTTCATATCAGTGAACCAAATCAAGGTTAGGTAGAGATTGATGGAAACAACCTATATATTTATATGAATTATATATATATATATATATATATCTATATATACATTATATTAAAAAATCGTTCAATTTTAAAACACGCATCGAAGTAAATCTTCATTATTATATTTTTAAAATCAATGTTTATAAAAATACATATTTAACATCAAAATATTCTATATATCTATTTTAAAATCAATATCCTATTTAAATACACATTCCTTTTTCTTTCCGATGCAAAAGTCAATACAAACTCTTTATATGTGTGTGTATTTATATATATATATATATATATATATATTAAAATATACTTTTTTATATACAACTATGCATACATAATATAAAAATATTTTATAAAACAGGACAAAAGCATAGGACTTTAATATGTATATATGTATAATTATATATACAACTGCAAACAAATCATATATCTACCTTCTTTTACACAAGAACAGACTGCAGCGAGCACGGTCAGGAATGGAAGCACGACAAGTGGAAGGCTAGGGGAGGCAAGGGTCGTGTGGCAGGTCAGACAGCAGGCATACGTCATGTGTTTGGGTTTTAGGCAGTGGGCGTAAGGTGGCGACAGGCTGAGGGATGAGAAGGGTTGAGGCGCCAGATATTCGGCAAGGGTGAGGGTCGAGGGCTGCCAGTGTTTGGCTATGATGGTAGCACTGTTCGGGTGGTGGTCGGGAAAAGAGTGAAGGCCGCTAGGGGTGATGAGAGGAAAGGCGACAGGTCAGGGAGAGCGGCGTTGGAAGAAAGGCAGTATAGTGAGGTTTTTGCATGTCGTTGGAGCTGCTCGCATTCGCCTGTGGAAGGCTACAAAAGGAATAGACGTAGAGTACAAAGCCGAGGGCATGAAAACGAGCAAGCTCGATGGAGAGAGAAAGTGGTGGAGAGGTGTGGCTGACGTGGCCGGTGGGTGGATGGGACGAGGGTGGTTGTGGAAGAACCGTTCTGTGGTGATGTAGGGTTGAGCGTGGTCTAGTTGAAGAGGTGGTGGGTTGTAGCGTGCATGGGGAAGGAGAAATAACGGTGGCAGCGAATCGGTATGGGTGAATTGTTGTGGTGGAAGTTGATGGGCGTGTTGAACAAAGTATGAGCAGTTCTTCCAATGCAACCATATTTATTTTATTCTTATTTTGAAGTTCAGAAACGAAATAGAAGAAAGATAGGCGTTTCAAATACAGGAAGGAAGCAGGTTCCAATTAATAAGCGTGCAAACTTATATATATTATAAAGGTTTTCGAAGTAACCAGAGAACAAAAAGAAAATGAAAGGACAACCTATCTATATGTTCAACACTGGGAATAGAAAAATTCAGCACGAATTAAGGGAAATATTAAAGCTAGTGGCCATTTAATATAAACGGTGGATAATGAAAGGACTAAGAACCAAAAAGTTAAAAAAATGGGTACCGATGCGGCTGACCTTTTCACGGGGTTCGCTGCATACCAGACACCAATTACAGAAATGAATATACTATGGAGATCAGTATGACGAAACGAACAAAATGGTACACAGATATCAGTGATACGACCATCCTATCAAAAGTCGATATTTCGCTGCCAAACTTGTGCAACTTCGCCGAAAATAAGATAAACGGGGCTAGAGAATTCCAAATTTGGCGAAACGAAATACGACGTCTCACTCAAAAAATGATAAACATTTTTATTATATAAAAATATTCAGGTTTCGAAAATAATTTTATTTTCATCAATCTAACTGATTTAAATTGAAATTGGAAATTACACAATAAAATAAACTTTCATATTTTCCAACAAAAATATGTCATTTGCTATGTTTAAATAGACTCATTCCAAATATCAAATTTTCATTGCTAAATTTTATAATTAAATTTCAAGTAAAATTTCAGTTAATTACGTTATAAAAAAACCATTAAAATTTACGGGTCGTTACACTCTCCCCCACTCAAAACTTTTCGTCTCCGAAAAGGAACGAGATAGGAGAATAGAAACAACCAGAAAGAAAAGACAGATTGAAATACAAAATTACAACAATTAATTCAAAACCATATAAATTTCATTAGTTTTTAAATTGACAAGTATTCAACAAATTTAGTTTAAATCCATTTTATTAATTCAATAAATATTCATTGTATTCATATTTGGTTAATTTCAATTCAATGTATTTTCATTCAATTTGATTTGTTTTCAATTTATTAACATTTATTACAAAATTTTCACAACAAAATTTGTTTTATTATTTATTAAATCTATTTGAACAAACTATAGTTATTTCCACCCCAACACTCAACTTCAACTATTCTTAAGTTCATATTTATTTATTTAGATAACATTTCCCTTTTATTATTCAATTTATTTCACTAACATATCTTGTAATATAGGTTAAGTGTATAACTTTTATTATAATTACCCAAATTTTTATTTATAAATTCCCTAACAAAATTCATTTTGGACATCTTATTTATTATTGTATATTTTTCAATTACATTCAAACCCTTCCAGGTAAGTTTTATTAATGTCTTTGAATATACTTGAACACTATACAAATTTACCTTTTATTTACAACATTTTTATTAAGCAAGATTTTAGTTTGAACAATTTATTACTTAAGTTTTCTCTTGTATAACCTTCAATTATATTCACCCTAACATTTTAACTTTTTGAATATTTTAGGTAAGTTATATATATTAGAAAGCAATTAAGTATTATACAAATAAATTTTATCCTATTTCAATTGTTTCAAGTTGTTTTAAATTCCAATTTAAATTTTAAACACTTCAAATATTTCAAATTTTTTGATTTATTTCAATAATTGAAAACCCTAACTTAACATAGAATTTAAGAATTAAATTTCCTGTTTCACTTCCCACTATTTTGAAATAAATATATACATATACCTATTTATATTTTATAAATCAAATCATACTCAAGAAATTCCAATCAAATCCATTTTCTAAACAAAAGTGCAACAAAGCTACTAAGCGGTCTCTTCACTTTGAGACTCGAAAATGAATGTCGATGATGCTGCAGTCATCACCGGAATTATTTTCCAGCGACAGAAGAGGAGAGTACTAACCTATTTATTTTTAAAAATTCTTTGGAAATAATTTCTATTCATAAATACTTCCAAATAATATATATTTTCAAAACTTTGAAAACCAAATTTGAAAAGCTCCGAAAATTAAATTCTCAACGCACCTTCATTTTGGTGTTTTCATATCCATTTTCCACATTCTCCCATACATCTTGTGATCCCAACAAGGTATCATTCTTATGCACCAATTATCGTAGTTCTCCTTTGTGAGTTTTGGAAATTAAAAAGGGAACATTCCATTCATCATGAACCAATTCAAGATGGCTCTAATACCACTTTATTGGAGAGAAACTTCAGGTCTTTGTTATATTGATATATTACTTCAAAAACTGTTCTGTTGGAATTACACATATAATACTTATATATATAGCATGTAAAATTTTCTGGACAATTATGAAATGACACAAACTTTAAGATATTAATAGACATAATGATTAACTCAAAAGACACTATAACTTAAATATTAAACATAAGTTTATTTTTCCAACAGAAAATAATCTGACTTTATGAACAAATTCAACTAAAATTTGGTTATGCTTTCTTATCTCCATTACATGCAACTCTATAGCAAGAAAATATCCTTATAGTTCCTAAAACTCCTTAATATATATGCACCGTATAAATTTTGAATTATTAATTAATCTATTTTTGAAATGACACATCTTTATATTTGTTAAACACAATTATTTTTAAATATATGTCCAAGACTTGTTTTTTGGAACGGACTGCTTACATATCCTTGTGCATTTAACTGAATATAGTTGATATCAAACATTATGTTATTGTGTAGGTTATAGCTTTGAGTAGCCATAAATGAACAGAAACACAACTTATTTTAGGATGCATAGAGCCTTTTATAGAGTTGTACATCAGCTTATAAATATTGTCTTTAGTCACCTGGTTGTATGGCACATGACTAAGCTAGTTTATAGCTTTGATTATCCTCAGTTATGCTTCTCAAACTTCATTTTCTAAAGGAGATGGAATTCTACCCTCAATGTAATTTCAAATTATTTGACCTTAGATAAAGGAAAAGAGAATTTGATATAAAGGAGGCAATTACTAGGAAAAGAAACTATTTTAGTGGTTAAAGATTAATACAAACTTGAATATACAACCTGCTTCAACCAGATATAAAAATTCTGGCCGGTTGTCATAATACAAGAAAATGACAATATTGCAACTATTTATTTACAACATTCGTCGATTGACAGTTGTAATAAAGTTTTTAACACTATTTTCTGGATAGTTATCATATTTTTATCAACCATTTCTTTTTGCTAGTTGTAGTAGAAATCTATAACAACTTAATAATTTTGACCATTGTAAATGTTTATTACTGATTTATAGGTGTCTTACTCATAAGTTGTAAATGACTGTGTAAGCACTTTCAAGTAAACGTTGTTAAGAACAAACGAAAATCTGAGTGAAAACAAAGGTTTCCACTCGGATATTTTTATGTCCATTATTATGAATTATGCGAAAAATTGAAGAAATACAAAAGTGAGGAAAAGAAAATTCCAAAAATTTGACTAGTATTTAAAATATGGAAATAATTTATAGTTAATGATTCATGAATAATAATTGTAATTAATAATTAATTATTTAAAATTAATTATTTATTGTAATTAATAGTATATAGTTAATTATTTTGGATAATGATAAATAATAATTTATAATTAATAATCAATAATTTATAACCATTAATGATATATAATTACAACATGGCGGTACTTTAATAATTTTTTTGAAGTCGGTCTGAGTTTGCCTTTATTATTTTTGTTTTGCCCCAAAACTTTATTTTCCTCTAGAACCGCTTGTGTCTACCTCTACAATCCTAAGCCCTAATTCCCAAATCACTTCAACTCACCACTCACAGCATTAGTGATTCAATCTTAATTTTTGATTTCACTATTGCCCTAATATCGGCAGAGTCCAATCCCTGTGTTGCTTTAGCTTCCACTAGTCAATCTTCTAAGTGTATGTTCTCAATTTCAGTAATTTGTACCACTGCTTTGCTTTGATTGCCAAAAACGTGTTTGCATGATAACATTCATCTGATTTTTTTTCTGGTTTGAATTACTAAATACAACCGTGACATTAAAAGATGTACTTGGGAGGTGGGGGAAGAAGATGGGTGAAGTAGCAAACAGGGCACGCAATTTTTAAGGCACCATCACCGTCTTCAGCTTCTATATCAGACTATTGACGGCAATCGATTTCACGAATCTAATTCTGAAGCACACCAAAAGAAAAAAGGTAATCGATTTCACGAATCGATTTGGATTTGCGGTTCTTGAGAACAATAGCATGCTGACGCCGAGGCACAACAACAAACTATTGATGGTGTGCCGACGAGCGATGCTAGGCACATCACTCCAAAGTGCAGCATGTCGAGACACAATCGTATAGCTCTCCAAAATCCAGCTAGTGATGAAGATTTAGACAGCCACAGTAAATAGGACCATATGGTAATTATTTTGATTTTGTAAGTTAGTTTATCGTAGTTTGATGGATTAGTATGGCTTAGAGATCAATTAGTATGGCTTATGAGCATTTTTGTAAACATGGTCCTGAAATTTGTAATGAGAAGAGTTACTAAGGTGTCAAGATTGTAGTTGTAGTAATTGAGTGCTAGAGTTTTAGGAGAGTGATCAGATTATTGGGACCAGAGAATGTTAGTAATTTGCATTAATGGGATAATTATATTGTTGGAAATATATGATTTTCATGACTATCTTTAATTTAAGAAATATTTATTCATGGAAAATTATGTTCAATTCTGATAATTTTTTTTATACTTTTAGACAATATAAAATTATATTGAATTTGTTGTGATACAAGTATTCTAATGTCGAATCAAAGCTTAATTAAAGCATCATTTTATACATAAACAAAATAGTTTTATCTGAAATTCATCGAATGGTGATACCTTTTTCCTTTATCCAAATAGTGGTTGCATTTCTAATTGTTTCTTAGTCATTTCTTTATTAAATTGATAGTAATTTAAGTATGGGTTGTTCCACTAATACATTCATATCTGTAAAGGGATTGCATTGAACATCATCAACGCATCAACCAAATTCTATCAATTACCTTATTTCCTTGGATCAAATGGTAAATCAAATTTATAACACGGATCAAACTTTCTTTTGTGAATAATTTTTTCAGTTTATATTAGCTTATTATATGATAAGTAAGTTGGCCTATTTAATGAGTTTGAAAATAGATAATAATCCATTAATATTAGTCTCCTATTCTAAAATGTATTTCTACGTCAATCTAAATCTGGTACATATTTGTCCGCGGTAGTGGCGCAGTGGTAGAGGCACTTACAACCTGTTAATGAGGTCACGAGTTCGATACCCATTTACCTGCTCCCTCAAGGCGGGAAGTTGTGTTTCTCATAAATCCAAAACAACATGGTTACGAAAATGAATGCTTCCTACTGGGCAGGCTAACCTCCCATTCCTGGCTCTGGTTGGACTAGCTGGGTTGGGGCTCTACTCTTCGGAGTGGAGTTTATATAAATCTGGTACACATTTGTTCTCCTATTATATAGTGGAGCTTCTCATTTAATTTGAATATACTATGTATATAGGAATATTTAACATGCTCGTAACTTGCTTTGCCAAATTATGTTTAAACATGAATTTGAAAGTGTTGCATAAGAATAATAGGAGATTTAATACCACAATTCATGAACCATAAAGATCTTCGCATGTGAAGGTAAATATGTCCATAAATGCATATAGAACTAAAATATTTTGAGAAGGTAATGATAAATAATATTTATAATAGTTTTAAATATAGCTTTATTTTGTTTTAGACTATAGGTGGAGTCAGGAAACAAGAAGGTAGATGTAGTGGTCGTGGATGAAGAAGCGACTGATGTTGAGCTAAAATACTCAGAGGGGATGGTGCACGTGATCACTACCTCTCTGAAAATAAATCTATAGCTCATGAGGTAAGCGCATGTAATATTCTTTATATTCATCCACTAATTCATGGTCTTGGTGATATAAGTCCATCTGCACACTGTGTGTAACACCGATAAATTAAACGATAATTAATTAAAAATTAGTAATGTCAATAATTGAATTTTCACGAACACTATAGTTTGGCTACAAAACTTGTGTTGTTGCATTCGTGGCCATTTTTTGATCAATTTTCATATATAAAGTTTTCTGATCGAGGTTCAAATGAAAAATTTATTAATGTTTGAAGATTTTGCATCTAAATTAATTATATATTTTGAATTAAGGAAATAAATGAAATTAGCTAACATTAAATAACTTTAACGCTTCCTTAACCTTTAAGTATAATTAACATCGAATCAAATCCTCTAAATATAAAAAAAATAACAATTAAAGATAAAGAGTTTATTATAAGTTCGAGGCTCTAAATAAACTAATTCAACCGAATAAAAAGGGATTAGATTTCTAATAAAAATGGAAGTTCTTGGTAGACAGGGAATGGAAATCACTTCTATTTTTTCTAGATTTTAATATTTTCATTTTATTTCTATATTATATATAGACATTCATACATACATACATACATACATACATATATATATATATATCTATATTTCAAAGGAAAAAACATTAATAAGAGTTTAAATTCAAAAATTGGTCAGTTGAAGGGAAAGTAAAAATAAAAAATGGGGAATTCATCATGGTTATAGCCCAGCTTCAATAATGCCTTCAATTTTGAACTGTCAGTAATGACTTCCAACAAGTGAAAAATAAGACTTTTTGCTTTATTCTAACTTTAATAGAATTTGATTATTTTAAAAAACTTCTATACTTCGACTTTAAGTACACCTTGTCGGGGAGGATGAAGTGTCAATGCTCAGAAGGGGAATGAATTAACAGATAACAAAACAGGCAACCAGTCGACCCCTAGTTGGGGCCGATCGACTGCTAGCGGTTGAATGGTAGCATCCAAGCGATCGACTGCATATGTGCCAGCGGTTGTGAATTGAACCTAGATCGATCGGTCCGAATTTAATAAAAAATAATCTAACGGCTGACATTGATTTAAATCTTTATAAACACGGGCACAACTCCTCACTTTTCTTCTCATATTTTTTAAAGCACGGCGAAGCTCTACCATTTTCTTTTCTCTACAAATTCTTAAATCTAAATAAAATTATAATCCATATACGTATATACAAGTGGGGAATAGTGGAGAAGGATAGGATCGAATCGAATCTCCAAAGTCAATGTAACATTATAAATCCAAATCTAAATTCAATTCTCTTCCCATATCTAAATTTCTAATGAATATGTATATTCGTTCGATACATATTTTGGTAGAAAGGATAGGGAGTCAAACATGAATAACAGGGTTTAGATCTGGAGATATGAAAGCTTAAAGGTAAGTGGAAAATTATATATTGTTATATAATATTGGATTAATATCATTTTAAATCTATTCTCGTATGCCTCAAAGTAATTTTGGAGTTGTAGGCTTAAATACATACACGTAATGAATTGGTAAATCATGCAACATATTTTGTGAATGATTAACATTGTTTTAATATTGCATATATTTGAATCTGTAAAGTAAGGGTAATAGTAGTCCCTAAAGTAATAAGATTGTGTAGTAATTCCAGGTTTGTTCGTTAAGTGATACATGTTAGTAAACGTGAATTGGAAGTTATTATAAATTGGATTGGAATTTAAGGTGCATTTTAATTCATTGGAATGAAGTGTGTTGCAATGTAAATTTATATAAATTACCCAATTTTGTAAATAAACAAATGTGCAACGTTTGAAATAACAAGGGATATGCCTAAAAGAAAGGGATGTACAAAGTAAGGATGTTTACCATATTTTGTACTGTCTATTTTAATAATAACGGAGAAGATAACTCCTCATAATTTCAAGCATAACACAAGTCCTCTTTTAGATTAGTTATAAAAATTTACAATGTTAACATTTCATTTTAAAGAGTGCAATTCCAATGCATTAAAATGCAGAAATCCCTAAGTATAACTAAAGTATTGTGAGTAGAAATAATAAAAATAATTCGATTATAAACCTAACATATGCGATGAGTTAGAAAATAAACAATAAGGCGATGAAGTATATGTAAAACAACGAAATGAGTAAGTCAGAAAATTATAGTAATCAAAGGAAGATAGTAATAGTTATAAAGGAACAGTAAAATATATTTAATAGTAACAAGAAGAAGTTAAGTATTAAAAGGTGATTAATCTATTTAAATTAGATGCAAGTGTAATGACATTAAGTGGTACTAATGAAATAGAAAGTAAGTTGTGTAAAAATAACTGAATACAGCCGTTGAACTTAAAAGACATAGTAATTAAAAAAGTTTATATAGCCTCAATTATGCATTTATGATGGGTATGATATTGCATATAGTCAATAACTTAGATTAATCAAAAATGACAAAGTCATTAGTTTGGTTTGGGATGCTAGGTCAGTAATGTTACACAACGGAGGTCAGCCCACCTAAAGGGGCTACCAATGGTTGTATATACATCAAGGTTTTAAATATCGGATTTCGGTCACGTTTCGTCTTGGAATTTTTACACAAGTTATCTCGTATCGGGGGAGATCTCGGACAAGATGAGTACGTATCGGGTGTACATCTCGGATTGACAATCTCGGGTCTTATAATGCATCTCGGGAATATCTCGGATGTACTTATGTGTCTAAAATTGATGTGTCAAAAATTTATTTAACAGATATAACTTTCTTAGTAAAAATAAAAATGGTAAAATACTTGATTTACATGGAAAAAGGAATATTTTTAGAAGAATGGTAGCTTGATTAGCTTAATTGATTTGGTAATGATTGAATAATATTCTTTTATTGGAACATAATAAAGAAGTGAAACCTTTCGCTATGACTCATTAAGATAAAAAGTAAAGAATATGCTCAAGAAGTTGGTAATTTATAATTGGATTGACTAGTTTCTTTTGAATCAATATGAAAATAAAAAATATTGTGGAAAATAAGAAAAATGTATAATTTCGGATGAGATCTCGGATTGAGATTTTGATCCATATTTCGGGTGAGATTTGAATATCTCGGATGAGATGAGTGTCGAGGGAGATATGGATGAGATTTGATGTCTCGTCTCATTTAAGTGTGAAAAGGAGATCTCGGAGGAGATCTCGGGCGATATATAGGAGATTTAAAACCATGATATACATTGTACTGATGTGAGACATCACCGACTATAGGACCTATGGAATTATACATTCACGTATATGAATAGTGAATATACCAAAGTAGGAGGGTTCGTCCTGGTTGAAGTGTCAAAGAACAAGTAGAGTCTACTCCAACCTTTTAGGATATACATTTTAAGTAACCAAATGGGCATTTCCTTAATTGCATTAGGAAATCTAAATGAGACGGTGAAGTAGGCTCGACTCTGTGACAGTGAGATTAGTACCATACATGCGAGGAGTAGGAGCTATTTACATAGGTTGAGATCGTCATTGGACCTAAGCGGTCTGCGGATAGATAGAGATTACGCCTAAGCGGACTATATCTCCTACTAATGTCGATAACGTTTAAGACATGCACCGCCTCATAGCTATTTGTTAGTTTGTTTTTTGTTAGGAAGCAAGGCTAGATGACCTTTAAATGGAGGCCTTTAAAAAATGAGATAGAATACAGCTAAATAGTTGTAATGACGTTATTAGACTCTATGGGAGTTCTTTGGTATGCATGATGGTAAGGACGTGATACTGCGTTGATGGTGGATCCGGACGAGGTGTAGAGTTACAGATAATAGCAGAGAAAGTAACTTGGTCCAAAAGGGGACTGTGGTACTTATACACACATACACATGTATGTAGTTATTGTCTATCTCGAGTAGATGGGGCATATCGTACGCATACGTGAAGTCAAGATGAGTAAGTAGAACAAAAGACATAACATGTAACAGAAGGAAATTGGAATAAACTAGTGTTATATATAAAGTGTGTAATTTACCAGTCTCTAGAACGTTGTTCTGACCCCTTCCTTTTTATAACCCGCATGACAGCTTTAGAGGGACATGTACTGGTACAAGACGGGAATAGTAGAAGGACATATTTCACTATGTATGCTCGACACTGACTAGGGCACTAGAGATTAGAGGTGTTAACCTTGGTCGGTATTATACTTTACTATCCCGCTATAAGTTTTATTGATGGTGCTCCAATATGCTTTTGTTTATTTACAGGATACTAATATCAACGATTCATACTTTGGTGGACTTGGGTTTTCGATTTAGCAAAAATACGGGCCTTTTGAGGTGCGAGTTATTACATTTGGTATCGGAACATGGGTTAGTCAATCTTAAAAATTAGGATACGTTGATTGAACTTGTTTGTATTTTTACTATAATTATATATATTATATGCCGAGCTTTAAAAATTCTGATTATAGAAGTAGTTGCAACTATATTCCAAAAAGATGAATGATGCGGCTATGAGTTAGAACAATAGATGAAGTTGAAGATATACACCTATCCGGATCAACCCATGGAAAATAGATCATATTGGAAGGCGTTGATTTAAGAAGAGCATGAATGCGACATATGGAAGAGTCATTGAAGCATGATAGTACTTGACTCCCTTATAGAGCATAGATTGCCCTATGGTTGTAGATCCCTGCAGAATTGCCGATTGAGGATGTATGTTAGATCTAGATAAGGGAAAAATAAGAATCTATATGTTGTAGATATCCAGAAGTAAATATTGAGCTAGTTCCTGAAGGAAGGTGTGTATAGGTCACTCCAAAATGATTGTCAGATTTTTAATATACTCTGAGGAAGAAAAGTCCAAAAGAAGGACAAATAAAACCCACTCCGAGTCCAACTCCATATGAAAGATTTAATAAATAGTTTGGAAAAAAAATATTTGAAATGATTTTCAAAGGATTTATTTAAAAGTAGATAACCCTTTTTTTGATAAGTAAGTAAATATTAATTTTTCCATAGAATAAAATATCTTATTATATTTAAATAAAAGTTTATAGTATAATTAAAAATTTATTTAGACCAAAGGTTTCAGTTAAAGAGGGGTTTTTAATAAAGAGATATTTCCTTTGAAGGAAAAGTAGAGCATATATATAGCTTGTTGATTTTTCTGAAATGAAAAATTTTAAGGTGTGAAATTCTTTTTATGGGTGGACTACGAGAAGTGGTACTGGATTTAAATGAGGTAAAGAGAATGAAAGGGTAAGAACACCTTATAGTGAATATAGGAAGAATATTCTCGTACGAGGAAGATATGGAGGAAAACTTCTGAAATAGGCTTACACATAAAAAGAGTTATATCAGTAGAAGTCATTTAAATAAGAGAAATTTAGGTAAAAGAAATTTAAATAGTTGCAATATTAGGAAATTTAAATAGAAATAATGTTAGAAATTTATATAAAATAATGTTAGTAATTAGAAACAATATAGGAAATTAAAAGAAAAAATGAATAGTTTCCACTAATATGTGTAGTAATTGCACATACCTTTTAAAAATCCCCCTTATATACTATCAGAGTCTTCGAGTAGGATAGAAATGTCCTTGTTTCCTCTAGTTTTTATTGTTCAAAATTATAAAAGATGTTTTAAGAACACTGTAAAGTGCAATTTAAAAAAATGGTTTGGTGTAACATTTGAATTTTTAAAGGCAAAACTTAATAAATAGTTTGAATTAAAAATTCCATTTTTAAGAAGAAAAATCTCTGATGTTAAAAAGGCTTAAGGAAATGTTGATTTGAATGACCATTCATGTATTAAAATTTGACCCTTATTTGAAAAGATCTTTTAAAAAATTAAATTGTAAACATTTCCTTTTAGACTTAATGGATAAACTTAACTGAAAAAGCCTAAATTATAGTTTTAAAAGTTAAGACGCATACAATTAATATTGGTTAAAATAAGGAGATTTTCATGGTTCCATTTTTTGAAACCAATCTATTGAAGGATTTGAATTAAAAGTTTCTAAGTTTATATTTTTGAAGATAAAAGTATTGGGATTAAGTACTCCATGATAATTTTTTTAGAAAAAATTATTCTCGAGCTCTCACTTTACTATGCATGTTATATATTTAAAATTGATGTTTTTAACTTGATTTCGATCCTAAAATGTTTTCTAAGTTTAACCACATCCTAATCTATGTTTATGGCTTAATTTTAAAGGTTTTATAATGGTTTTAAATGGTTTTGCAACTCCTATTGTTCATATTCATATGTTAAAGTAAAAGCTAGATTTAGATTAGGATTTGCTTGATTATCATGTTACTATGTATTGCATATGTGAATGGATGTATATATATGATATTCCATGTTTGTGTGTTGTGCTTTGATGTGGTTTGCTAGTGCTTTTAGGTAGTCAGGAAAGGAGTGGTCGAAGGGAAATTAAAGGCAAAGATGGTCGGAATTGGATGAAACTTAGAAGAGGGGTTCTGGAGCATGGGAGGTGCTCAGGTTTCAAGTCGCATCAAAATTGGAGCTAAGTTTAGGAGGCGGTACCAAAAGGTTTTGATCGGTACCAAGAGCTTTCTGTTGGTGGTGGATGTTTGGTTCTTCATGGCAAAACTAGAAGTGATGAGTGAAGGTCAAGTGCAAGAATTTGGATAAGTATTAGTCTACATACCAAGAGCTTTAGAGAGCATGTAAACATGTGCTTTTGGAGTTTTATGGAGAGCTTGGGAGTTAAGTAGAGAGCTTTGGAGGGGAGTGGCCGAGGTCAAAGCACTTGGAAGATGGAATGATAGAAGCAAGGAAAGAAAGTTAGCCAAAATAGGCTAAGTACCTAACTCGGTAGTGATAGCTATTGATCGGTACTGAGAGGTTTTCTTTGATGAGGTCAGGGTCAAACCTCTAGGGAGAGAAGTAGAGGCTCTATAGGTCATGCTGAAGATGTCTGTTCGCTTGGAATTTGATGGTGATGTAGTAGCATGATGATAGCTTTGGGACTTCAATAGAGGTAACTCGATGGTGAAAGGAATTAGGTTCCTATTATGATGGCTCGATGTTGAAAGAGCCATGAGAATAGTTATCCACAAAGGGCGGGTTCTAGGAAGGGTGACCTGTGAATAGAACGTTTGAATGGTTTTATCATAGAACGGAGGAATGTGGAATGGTTCCTCGAGAATAATGTAGACTAGATGGAGCAAGGAATGGGCTCGGATACACGTGCTAAGGGATTGTTGATAGTTGGAGTGTTTTCCAATGTACTCGAAAGCAGTGGTATTGTGAGGACGCTCATGGGTACTTTAAAAGGCTACCCCAGATCATTTGAAATGATCTGTGTACCCTGGACCGGTGGAATAGGTCTAGTATCATCTTCGGGATAAAGCATGTACGTTGAAAATCGATATCTCCTTAGTCCCTGACAGAGGAAAATCGATATCTCCAGCAAGATCCGAGGAAGTAAATATTCGAATCTCCCAAATTTTTAGTTATTAAGTTGTTCCCTCTCTCTTATTCTTTTTGGAATTTTTTTTTGTGATAGTACTATGCAGGTTTTAATTTTTAATTTTGTAACAATGAAGTTTATTAATGAAGTCATTGTTATGTATATTTGTTACTCGGTGTTTCAATTTATGCCTCATTCATTTTAGGTAAAAATACTCTATCATATTAAAAAAAATTAAATAAGTGACTGTTTGTATCCTTGGCTCTCATTCAATAGATCATATACTTATTTCTTCTTTATTTGATTAAACATTTGCATTTATCTCCTCCATCTATTCTTTTTCCACTTTTCTCCTCTATTAAATTTGTATTCCATCCATTATTTATTCAACTCTTCATCTTCAATATCTCTTTTAAATCTATTAGTTTAGGGAAACTTATTAGAAAAATGAAAGAAAACCATCATTTATCAAATAATTTTTCCCAAAATTGTGTAAAGATATCATAATCTTATCAGAAACTGCTCTGTAATATTCATTTCTTACTTTTATTTTTTCAAACAGTTTACAAGTGTGCATGGTTCTCAATGCAATTCCGGGATGCTTTTTTGGAAAGCTCTATTGCTCTTCTCACAACTTTGACTAGAAAACCATGATAATAAGGTTAATTATTGCCTAAAATGTTGTTAGATTTTCTATTTTTTATGTATATATTTTATTAATTTATATGTTGATGTACAAGCAATTGATTATCATTAGTCAAGCAAGGATCTTAGGGCGATGGTGGATTATATTTTAGCTAAGACATTGAAGTCCAAAAAGATTTATTACATAGATCATGTATGTTAACGGCAATTTTAGGATCCGAGAATTACTACTCTGGAATTTTAGTTCCTTAGTTTATGGTTGATTAAGGATACATAAGGAGGATTAAAGAGTATATTTGGCGATTAAAGGAAGTTTAGCTTGAGTCTTTCGTCATTCTCAATGTTTGCGTTTAATGTCACAAAGCCGCAAGGCTTTAGCTATACAAGGAAAATTTATACTGGAGTTAAGATTCCAAATGATATTTTTTACAAAACCAATATTGCAACTGTCAACCTTTATTGATAATTATCTAAATATTTTGCACCGACTCACACTAACCAAATCCAACAAACACTTTTCGTATGCTATGAAGTTTTTCCATTTACTAATGGTTATTAGTTTTTTTCTTTCAAGAACATATATTCAGTTGTATTTTTGAACTGAAGTTATTTAAGTTTGATAGCAATGGAGGATACGACAACTTTTGGCATTCTAGTGCTCACATTCTTGGACAGGTGCACTACTGTGTTGTTTCAGCTATAGAGTTTTTCGACTTACCTTATAGCTACAAATTTATTGTGTAAATATATTTTATGTTTATTTGCATCTTAATATTGATATGTACCTGGTATGCAGTGAAGGTGGAATATGGATGCAAGCTTTGTTCTAAACCACAACAACATGAGGTAATATTATATGATTATTTATGCATTTTATATAACATATAGTTTTCAATCTATGATGTTAAATTTTATTTTAACATGATTTCAGACCATCTCGTTATTCCTGTTTGTTGTCAATTTGTCAAAACATTTTTTTTCCCACAGTGGTGCAACTCATATTGCCAACAGCTACATTTTTCCTTACTTACCTTAGAAGTTTACTGATTTTATAATTTTCCAAATTTGAACATTGTAATCCTTCGTTAAATTCAGTGTACAGCGCCATGTTCTTCTAACACTACATGCTATAAATGCAATGAAAAAATCAATTGAAAAGCTTAACTATATATTATAAAATTTTAACTAAATTAACTATGTTTTATAAAAAATTGATCAAATATATAAAATTAACTATTATAAATAAGTTTTGTAAAAATTAATTAAATTTAACAAAACCAAGTTTTTGAAAGTTAACTATCGTTTATTAAAATTTAACCAAGTTAACTAAGTTCTAAAAGAAATAACTATGTTATGTATTCAATCTCCATTAACAACTGCTCATGCTGATAGAAAAATTTATAATTTAGAATCACACCAAAATGATATAACATTGATAACTTAAACTTTAATAAAATATTTAAAATGGAAAAAAAATAACAAAATTGTAGCTAACCTTCTTCGAGCGTATCCTAGTAATCCCTCTTTCAAGTCGGTTCTCGAGTTGTTTGAGTTCTTTGAGACTTAAAGCACTCAGTGAGCCACCCATTAAGTGTCTATATTTTGAATATAATAAATAGTATGTAAATACAAATATTTGCTGAGATGAAATGATTTCAACATTAGCCATAATTAAGCTTACTTGTTAGTGTTGTGCAAAAATTGCACAAATGCGGAAAAACAATAAACAGGATCTAGATTTTCCAATTTGAACATCACTTAATCTAGCAGCAATTATTCTATTACTCCAAATAAATAGCAAATACTTTAAAGAAGAAAGAGAACGCACAATATTTATACTGGTTCCACTATCATCAAGGTAGTGTGCATCCAGTCCAAAGGAGAGAGATTTTATTACACATGAGAGAGTTATAAGAGATTACAAGATAAGAGTTTACATACCAAAGCCCTAAATTAAGGTTAACAAGAAGAGACACTCTATCTGGAGATCGCTGGCTGAATGCCAGGATAGATTTACAATTAAGTCTACCCTCAATTTATAACCAATGTAAATTCATGTGAGTCATCAATCAAATTACCAAGATATGGTAAGAAGATAATGGAGGCAAATTACAATGGTAACAAATCACACAAACATAGCAAGTATTCACTCATTCCAAAGATGGAAAAAAATAATCCCAAAGCAATGCGATTAAGAAGAAAGAAATAATATGCATATCATTTTGCATATATATTATTCCATAACGTGCGCGTGCATATATTTCCTTGCCATCTCATTAAAATGCAATCCAATAATCTTATGCATTTCCATAATGAACACATGTGATTACTTCCCTTTTTGCATATTTGTTTCCTTCTATTTGTGATTTTGTATCACCAAAATCTAACACTCCACCTTGATGCAAAATCACATATCTCCCACACTCCACCTCGAGTCAAATTCTCTTTTCAACATAAAACTCTTAAAAATGAACTCCACCTTCAACCAAAATCTCTTAACGAGATACAAACCAAAAATGAATATTTACCTAATGGGTTCTGGCAAGGCCACCCCCCATCACACCTTGCTAATGAGCTCAGACTATGCCTCCGCCCGCCAACAAAATGTTGCAAATATCCAAAATCAAAAGAAGGTAGATACCAAAATAATCTCAAAGCCACCAAGGCCAAAAAATCCTCTCAATCACCAATCCAAATACAGAGCCAGAAAAACAAAAGCCAATGGACATAACAAGGCTAATCCAAATCTCTGTATGCAAGAAAAATCTCTCTCCTCCCAAATACCTTATCTGCCAAACAACAAATTTCCAATGGAAATCAACATAAGACTCTCACATCAACATTGAGCCATGAATCAGATACAGGTTTCCAAATCTAGATGTCCCTTCAACAATGTAAACTCCTTATCACCAAATTTCCAAGACTAGAACGCTCCTCTCTCTCAACATAATCTCCTCCGTCTTTAACTTCCATATTGCACAAAATCTCCTTTTTCCATCCAAATGTGTAATAGCATAATTACCACCGGATCTACCGCTCTTTCTAGAAGCCATTGATGCATAAACTTAAACAAATTTCCTTGCTCCGATACCAATCTGTTGTGCAAAAATTTCACAAATGCGGAAAAACAATAAACATGATCTAGATTTGCCAATTTGAACATCACTTAATCTAGCAGCAATTATTCTATTACTCCAAATAAATAGAAAATAACTTTAAAGAAGAAAGTGAATGCATAATATTTATACTGGTTCCACTATTATCAAGGTAGTGTACGTCCACTCCAAAGGAGAGAGATTTTATTATACATGAGAGATTTACAAGAGATTACAAGATAATAGTTTACATACCAAAGCCCTAAATTAGGGTTAACATGAAGAGACACTCTATCTGGAGATCGCTGGCTGAATGCCATGATAGATTTACAATTAAGTCTACCCTCAATTTATAACCAACGTAAATTCATGTGAGCCATCAATCAAATTACCAAGATATGGTAAGAAGATAATGGAGGCAAATTACAATGGTAACAAATCACGCAAACATAGCAAGTAATTCACTCATTCCAAAGATGGAAGAAAATAATCCCAAAGCAATGCGATTAAGAAGAAAGAAATAATATGCATATCATTTTGCATATATATTATTGCATAACGTGCACGTGCATATATTTCCTTGCTATCTCATTCAAATGCAATCCAATAATTTTATGCATTTCCATAATGAACACATGTGATTACTTTCCTTTTTGCATATTTGTTTCCTTCTATTTGTGATTTTGTATCACCGAAATTAAACTGTTAGCATTAGTTAAAATTTGAATCTGATGGCGTAATTTTGTAGCTTCTTGCTCATAGTACTGCTGTAGCAACCATTTCACGCATATTACACTTAATATAATTTTAATCATATACTTGTAAGGATCTGATACATTTTAATCATATACGAAACCTTACATTTCTATGTTTAATTAAAACTACAAACAATTCAACCAAAATTGGTGTATAATTAATTTCATGCATAAATTTCAAAATTAATAAATAAACAAAGAATTTGGGATTAAGTAAAAGTAAAACAGTTAATTTAAGAAACAAAGAAAATGGAACCGATCAATCATATTTAAAAAGAAAAATATATACTAAAAGAAGCCTGTCATAAGTCGATTGAAAAACAAAGATAGCTAAAATATGAAGAGGAAAAAAAACTTTTCTATCTTATAAAAAGAAACAAACATGATCCGCACTTAACTTTTTGTTCTTTTAGTTATTTGGTTTCAAACAACATACATATAGACTACTAGAAATACACCAAAAAACATAAAATATAGCAATTGTCGACCATGATATTGTTAGTTTTTAACTAAACTCAAGAAAAGAAAGAAAGAAAGAAAAGGAGAGGTAGAATACAACAAGCTAGATCTAGGAGATGTAATGAAAGATCAAAGATATATAAGACAAGTTGAAGAACTTAAGCTAAATCAAGAATAACTAAGAAACTGACCTGTTCAAATTTAAGTATTCGTCAAGGCGGCCTTGGCTTGAAAAAGCAATTAAGGCAACTTCGGCATCACAAAGCACAGAAAGTTCATAAGCTTTTTTCATTAATCTATTCCTCCTTTTGCAGAAAGTAACTTGGCGATTTGTTGTGTTTTCAATCCTGTTAATTTCAATCTTTCCTCTCCCCATGGAAGTGATATGTTTGATGAGCTGATACATTATACATTTTGGCATTCAATCAGTTGATTATTATAAATTTTCAGGTATGTGATATTTCATATGATAAACATCATAGTACTAGATAGTGTTACATTATATTGTGCAAGTAAAATGAACTAAAAAATGAATTGGGATCACAAAATTTTGCTATTTCATAAAGGATCTTGTTTCTTACTTTTAGTTGAACACTATTTATCTTCAAATTCGGTTTCTCGCATTACAAACATAAAATTGTCCGAGTAACAAATATGCATATTTATTAAGCACTTAACAATTAATTGGAACTTTATACTTAACATAAATATCTGTGAGAATGATTAGTATAAGTATATAGGTTACAAGTTACTAGTTGCTTTAACAAATTTTACCCACAATAATACAAGGTAATAATCATACAATGGAAAAATTAAAATGCTAGCTAGCTGCATAGAGAGGAACTAATTAAAGAAAGCACATCATGTAGTATGAAGCAATAAGGTACTGAAAACATGAAATCAAAATTGTAGCTAACTATTATATTCATCATGGAATTATGAAGCCTAATTGCAAAAACCCAATAATAACAAATTTAAAAGCATATTATTACTAGGTAGCTAGTACTCTTACCCAAGAATAAAAAAAGCCCTAGTTTTTTTGGAAACGAAGCTGGCAGTTTCAGTTTGAGTTTCTGTAAGAAGTTGTCCTATTAAAGAATAAAATTTGAAGTTATTAAAAAAGCATGAGTACAAGGTTGAAATTTCATGGATAAGAAGGGTGGAAACGTTAGCAATATTTCAAGAAAATATCAATTGACAAATGACTGATGTAAATTAGGAAATACAACTTTATTATGAACCTTCTTTACACGACATCTCTATTTACACTCTCACCAATGGTTGAGATATGTTTACTCATATGGTTTATAACCATTCTTCACAACTTATGCAAATTTTTTTTATCAACATGGCTTCTTCGTAATTTTTTAGAGTTTCTATTTGTTAACATACTTTGGGAACTTCTCTATGCTATTATTAATTTGTCTCTCCCAAACTATTTAACTTGAGTAGTTATTGCACAATCATATTATGCAAAATGTTAGCGAGAAAATGAGACATTGTTGAGTCGAAAAGAACACGAAATCGAGAATGAACTAACATTTGTTAGATGGATAATTTGCATTGTTGATTCAAATATATAGTCGAGAAAAAGCAAGTGCATTTCGTAAAGGTTATGGTGGAGTGAAAACCCTTTGGATTGTACTTGGGGACCGAAAACTGTATGAAGCTGTCATATCCCGAGTTGATTGAAAGTTTGCGAGAAAAGCGAGTGGAGAGTTATAATATTTTGCACTACATTTTTTTTATGTTTGGTAGCATCTAAACTCAGCGTCTTTACATTGCTTATTGTTGTAGATCTCATTATAAATAGAAAAACTGAGCACAACACAACGCTGTATTGAGGTTACTGTCCATCACAACACAACGTTGTATTGGGGTTTCAAATCGTTAAAAAGGTAATTTATATCATTCACAACTTCCTTTTATATTTTTTAAGACCATATACACTTAGCTCAAAAGCCAAGAAACTTCGTAGACCCTGCATAAAAAGGAGATAACATAAGGCACCATATGTTATTTTTGATATTTCATGCACTCATCTTTTTCTTCTTCTCCTTTTTTCCTATCCATTTTTTATCGAGTGTTCTGGCACATACAAAAATTTGTGTTGCTTCACTCTATTTTTTGTCACACATTTGGCATAATTACAGTTAGTTGGCTTATTAAGTTTTACCCATCTTACATGTGAGACCTTTTCTGTAAGTTGAACAATTCCTTTAAGGGGCTCTAATTTTCTGACCAATATATAGCGTGGTAAAACATGGAACAAACACAAAAGTAGAAAGTATAATATCCGAGACTCATTTAAGCTATTTATTTTTTACAATCCTTTCAAATAAGAAGGTTATTTGTTAATGCAAATAACAACACAACCAGTAGCCAATACCTAGTGCACATGCTTGTGTAGTTCACCACATGATACGGTAACTAAACATCTATTACTTTACCTTTTTAATTTATTTTTTGAAACTGGTAATTGATCGTCAAGAGGATTTGATCCCAAGACATCTATATCCATAAGTTTAGAGCATTATCACTTGAGCTAGTGGTCCTCAACTATCTACTACTTTATTTTAGACAAAAAAAATTGTTTAAAAAATTATCAAAAAATCAATTCTCTAATAAAGCACAACCTAAATTGTTCTGAAGTTGGTTGTATTATTTGATACATACTAGGACATACGTTGTTTGAAATAGATGCTCCTGATGAACTCTAAGCTGAAGCAAAAATCCAACAAGTTTATTAACTCTAACATATAATTAAATTATCATTGCAGGTTCTCATTTTATTTAAGTTTTTAGACGTATCAGACTAATCTAATTATGTTGCTTCTGTCCTTACTCTCCCTTCTGGCTTCTAAGGTTCAAGATATAATATAAAGTAGGTTAGTCATGTTAAGATTTAAGAAAATAAATAAATTATACTTGTTAGCACTGTGCCAACAAATATAACAAGCGACTTTACATAAAATGGAGAGTGTGTGTCAATTAAAAAAACTGAAAATATTGCATAATGCACCTGTAGAAATAGTAAAGTTATATGGCATAATATATAAGGTTTCATTCATGTTGGAGCTTAAAATGGTGAGTGAGAAATTCCCAGGTTCACTAACAGCGAAAGTAAGCAACTGAATTCTGTCTCCCATATCCTAAAATAACACTTCTCCAACTGAATAAATTTAAGCTGAAATAAATGTTTGTTGAAAATTTTAATGCAATTATTATGTGCAGGCTATGAAGGGTTTCACTCTAGTAGCAAAACCGCGATAATGGCCACTATAAGAATGTTCAAGTGAAAAGGAATATTGTTCAATTACAATGTTACATTGGACGTGAAGAAACTGCAAACAATAGTTCATCTAGGTATGCACCTGTTTTATCTCATTTATGAAAAAACTATTAGTATGTTATTCAGTAGTATAGCGAAACTTTGGTAAAATATACGTTTTGGCTATGTTTTATAAATTTTTAACTAAATTAACTATGTTTTATAAAAAATTAATTAAATTTATAAAAATTAACTTTGTTAAAATTTTTTGGAAAAATAACTAAGTTTTTAGAAGTCAACCATCTTTCATAAAACATTAACCAAGTTAACTAAATTTTATAAAAATATTACTATGTTAACTAAGTTTATATAATTTAACTAAGTTTATAAAACTTATCTAAGTTTTATAAAAATTAATTAAGTTTATAAAAAATATTTAAATCATATAAAATTTTGATCAAGTCAACAAAGTTTTATAAAAATTAATTAAGTTTATAAGAGTAACCTAAGTTTTATAAAAATTAACTAGATTTTATAAAATTAATAAAAATTATACAAGTCTTATAAAAATTGACTAAGTTTTATAAAAATTAACTCGATTTTATATAGTTAATAAAAATTAAATAAGTCTAATAAAAATTAAATAAGTTTATAAAAATTAATTATTTTTTATATAATATAACTAATTTTTATAAAAGTTAACTAATTTTATAAAAGTTAATCTAGTTTACAAAAGTTAAATATTTTTTTGTAAAAATTAACTAAAACTTATAAAAATTAACTAAGCTAACTAAATTTTATAATAATTAATCAAATTTATAAAATTAACTAAGTTAATTTAGTTTTATAACAACTAATAAATTTATAAAAGTAAACTAAGTTTATAAAAATCAACTAAGTTAACTAAGTTCTATAGTAGTTAAATAAGTTCATAAAAATTAGTTAAGTTAAACTGTAAAATGCGACGGTTAGATATATGAGGTCAACACATATTCCAATTTGAGTTTGGGTGGATATTGTAAAAGTCCCAAATGCACCTCTATGGAGGCCTACGTCATTCATGGAATGCTTATCAGATGCTATTGGTTCGACTGTAGCATGGCCTACTACGAATGTTAGAGTGGACTCAACTTCTACGTAAGTTTCACAACATCTTGTTTATATAATATATGAACAATGTTAAAAATAAAAGTACGTTGAATTCTGAATTCAAAATACATATGCTATTATAGCAGTGTTCCAGCATCTCTTGATTTATGTTTTATTCAATCCACCTAAACTCAACCGAAATTGACCGAAGATCACCTGAACCTCGTCGGCTCCAGGTGTAGTTCTGACTGGTAGACCCATGACCTACCACTGGTGCGCTAGTGGAAAAAGTCTGGAACCATTTTGGTTCTAGGCATTAGTTCATTTGGCCATTGTCGATTCACCATTTTCTTGTTCTTCTTTTATAAGTTCTATTTGATACTTTGGTATGTAAATACAGTACATATATTTATAAAACTAGTTTTGAAAAAAAATTATAGTCTACAATACACACACAGACATACACACACCTAGTATTCATTGATATGACCTTCAACCTAGAACCTTAGGTAATAAAACTTTGTTATAAAAATGCATAAAAGTGTTCATGTAACAGAACATAGCATAGGTTATTGATTTTGTCCCTGTTGCTTTTGAATTTGTTAGCCACTCGTTTAAGAGTTCTGTTGCCTTGGAAAATCATGCATGCAATGCCCTGTTAATTTAAATCATGATCATGAATCCTTCTCTTATAGTGTTCCCTTTTAGCTCTATCTCTCTCATCAATAGGTCTGTCATCTTGGACATGGGTTCGTGATGCATGAGGTTAGGTGCAACCATAGCTAGGCCATATTTGGCTTGGTGTCGATTATGTTCGATACTAGACTAAATATATTTGATGCTGAACTGATTTCAAACGTAGCTTTAGGCCAAGTCTTAAATCTTAATCGATCCCTATGCCTTTTGACTTGCTATCACCTCGTCCTGTTCTCTTTTAGAACCACTTCTTCTTCCAAAACTAGAGTGGACCTCCTCCTCTCCTTTCCCATTCTTTTGCAATAGAATGTCAGAAGGATGTCGTGCTTTTCCTTTTGCAACTAGTTCCTGTTTGGAAGCCACCTTTGTATGTGTGTGATGCAGCAGCGGATAACAGAAAAGTATGAAACGATGAAAGTAGCGATCGGTGGATTGAAAATACCAAACACCCAAATCCGTTGATCCAAAGATACCGGATTCTAGCTATCTCAAACACGTTGATCGCGCACGATACCGTGTTTAAAGATCTACGATTCTTCGTACGTTGATCTAGCGCACTAGATTCCATGAATCGGCTTCAGCAGTCGTTGATTCGAGCGCACTCGAATGCCGAAAGTGGAGATAGGAGATCACACTCAACTACCAATTTGAGAAGAGGCACAAAGCACTCAAACAAAAGTTTATTCAAAATCAACTCAACTTCAAATGTACAACTCACGCCTATTTATAGCATTTTACAAACCAGACCCTTAAGTCGTTCACGACTTAGGACTCAACTAGGTCGGCAACGACTCAGCCATCACGACTCAAGCACCTGTATTACAACCCACACAACATCACAAATTTACAACACTTAGGTCGTATATGACCTAACAGACACACGACTCACGACTTACGACTCAAGTAAGGTCGTTAGCGACTTAACATCACCACACAACATACCAACTCAGCGACTCAACGAGTTACAACACATAGTTACAATTCTGCGACCTAAGATACAACGCACACGACCTACGACTTAAGTACAGTCGACTCAACACATATATACAGCAAAGTCCAGTAAAACAACCACGACATACGACTTAAACATAACGACTTAATAATGCTTACGAGTTACGACTTAAACAACAAACGACTTAAGGATACACCTGCAAGCGACTTAAGCTTCTTCAACGACTTAGTTAGGTCGTAACCCGTTCACCCCGGTAGATCATAACTCGTTCGCGATTTAAGGAAGCCGTGCGACTTAGACCCCGCGAACCTTTATTCGAGCGACTTAAGAGATTGGAGGCGCTAGGTCATATGGATGCTTCAGACTCCCCCTCGTTAGGTCGTGGCCGACCTAAAGCTTCTTCACTAGGTCGTGAACGACCTAAGGCTTCGTCACTAAGTCGTGAACGACCTAAGCCTTCATTAATTTGTACTTGCAAGCGACTTCCACTCGGTCGTATCTCCCTTCCTCTTGACTCATTAGGTCGTGGCCGACTTAAACCTTCTCCCTTAAGTCGTGGGCGACTTAAGCCTTGTAAAATTATGGGTTGCGCTGCATCATCCTCCCCAGGTTGAGAAAAATTCGTCCTCGAATTTGTAAATTCTTCCACATCAGCTTGTTCATCCCCATAATAAGGTACCAGATGTTTAACATTAAACAGATCAGATGTATACACATCCTCTGGCAGCTTCACCCTGTAAGCATTTTCATTAATCCGTTTCACGACTTCTACAGGACCAATTTTTCTGGCTTTCAACTTGTTATAAGCGCCCACTGGAAAACGGTCCTTTGTTAACACAGCATATACCATATCTCCTTCATTAAACTCAACATTTCTCCGCTTCAGATCTGCGGATCGTTTATACTTCTCATTTGCCTTTTCCAATCGTTCCTGGACGATTTTATGACATTCAGTCAACCCATCAACAAAATCAATAGCTCGTTTAACTGTCCCCTTCGGTTGTGGTACTACCGTTAAGTCCAATGGTCCTTTTGGCAAGTTTGAATACACGACCTGGAATGGACTGAAACCTGTGCTACGATTTACCGCATGATTATGTGCGAACTCTGCTTGGCATAACTTCACATCGCAGCTTTTCAGATTATCTTTCACCAGACATCGCAATAAATTTCCCAGCGATCTGTTAACCACCTCTGTTTGCCCATCAGTTTGCGGATGGTAAGCGCTACTAAAATTCAGCTTCATTCCGACCATCTTCCACAAACTTAGCCAAAAATGACTCAGAAAACGAGTATCCCTATCCGACACAATAGATTCTGGCAATCCATGAAGTCGATATATCTCTTTGAAAAATAACTGAGCAACATGAACAGCATCCACCATCTTCTTACAAGCAATAAAATGTGCCATTTTCGAAAATCGGTCAACCACCACATAAATGGAATCGTTTCCCCTTTGAGTTCGCGGTAACCCCAAAACAAAATCCATACTCACATCAACCCAAGGCTTATTTGGTATAGGTAACGGCATATATAATCCGACATTGGTCGCAGTTCCTTTCGACACCTGACAGATATGACATCGCTCCACAAACCTTTCCACTTCTTTCCTCATTGATGGCCAAAAATAAGATTGAGAAATCAGCTGTAGCGTACGGTCTCTACCCACGTGGCCTTCTTCATGTAGCTCCTTCACAATCTTCATTCTCAAACTACAATCAGGTATGCACAATCGATTTCCTTTGAACAGAAAACCATCTACCATCATAAACTCATCCGTCTCTCCCTCCTTGACTTTATCAACAAACTTTGCAAAGTAAGGATCATCGACAAATAATTCTGGCAACACATCAAACCCCGTCACTTCAACCTTCATTGTTGTTAACAAATGATTCCTTCGGCTCAACGCATCTGCCACACGGTTTGTAACTCCAGATTTATGCTTCACCACAAATGTAAATTGTTGCAGGTACGCAATCCACGATGCATGTCTCGCTGAAATCTTTTCCTGTCCCTGCATATGCTTCAACGCTTCATGATCAGTATATAAAACAAATTCTTTATGAAACAAGTAATGTCTCCAGTGTTTCACTGCTTGCACGATAGCATAAAACTCCATATCATATGTACTATATCTCATCTTTGCTCCTGATAACTTCTCACTGAAATATGCAATAGGACGTCCCCTCTGACTCAACACCCCTCCAATGCCAACCTTGGATGCATCAGTATGTAGTTCAAACAATAACTGAAAATCAGGTAATGCTAGAATTGGTGCTGTCGTCAACAGTTCCTTGATTTGTTCAAAAGCAACCCCTGCTTCCTCCGTCCATGCAAACTGTTTACCCTTCATACAATCAGTCACAGGCGCCATCACACTACTAAAGTGTGGAATAAACCTCCGATAAAATGAAGCCAACCCGTGAAAACTACAAACTTCCGTTATCGTCTTGGGTTGCGGCCAATCTCTGATAGCTTCAACTTTACTTTGGTCCACCTGTATTCCTTCTTTCGATACAACATACCCCAGAAATAAAACACTCCTCGCCATAAAAACACACTTCTTCGTAGCAGCGTAGAATTGTTCTTCACGAAGGATAATTAACACTTTCCTTAAATGCTGAACATGCTCCTCTGTACTAGCACTGTAGATCAGAATATCATCAAAGTAAACCACCACAAATTTCCCAATGTACGGCCTGAAAATTTGGTTCATCACCCTCATGAATGTACTTGGTGCATTCGATAGACCAAACGGCATTACCAGCCATTCGTACAATCCTTCCCTCGTCTTGAATTCTGTCTTCCATTCGTCCCCTGGTCTAATTCGTATCTGATGATAACCGCTCTTCAAGTCAATCTTAGAAAAGATTACTGACCCACTGATTTGATCCAACAGATCATCAAGCCTCGGCATCGAAAATCAGTATCGGACTGTTATCTTGTTCAATGCTCTACTATCTGTGCACATCCTCCACGTTCCATCCTTCTTGGGTACCAACAAAGCTGGCACTGCACAAGGACTCAAACTCTCCTGAACTCGCCCATGTTCCAGTAATTCCTCCACCTGTCTCCTTAACTCTTCGTGTTCCCTTGGACTCATCCGATAGTGTGGTCTATGAGGCAATGTAGCACCTGGCACCAAGTCAATCTGATGCTGTATGTCTCTAAGCGGTGGTAATTCCTTCGGTAACTCCTTTGGAAACACATCTTCGAATTCCTCCAAAACTGGTTTCACTTCCTCTGGAACTTCAGCAACTTCACTGCTTTCATGCCCAATCAACATAAAAACTTTAGGACTCTCATCTATCTCTTCCACAAACTCCTTCAATGACAACAAAGTTTTCAATTCCTCGATCTCCTCCAGTTTGTTCTCATTCTGCTGTCGCTTTTTCGGAACTAATGTGATCTTCGTGCCTTCGAACAAGAAACTGTAACTATTCGTTCGACCATTATGCTGTACTTCACGATCGTACTGCCACGGCCTTCCCAACAGCAAATGGCCAACATCCATGTCAACTACGTCACACCAAATCTCATCCTTGTATTTCTTTCCAATGGAAAATGGAACATGAGCTCGCCTCTCTACTTTTACTTCTCCTCCTTTCCTCAACCAAGCAAGTTTATATGGACTAGGATGTTTCTCCGTTTTCAGTTTCAACTTTCTCACAGCTTCCGTTGAAATGATATTATCACAACTCCCAGCATCAATGACAAATTTACAGACCTTTCCCAAAATAGTGCACGTTGACGGGAAAATGTTACTTCTCAACCAACTCCACTCTTCCTCCTGCTTCGGGGTTAAACAAGATCTTCGTAGCATCAGATTACAACCTTCGTCTCCTGACACTTCTTCTTCCTCATCACGCTATGAATTGAGATCTTCATCGACATCCTCATCCTCCACTTCAACAATCATAGTTCTCTTCTTCGGTTTTGGACATTCGCTGCTCTTATGACCCACTTCTTGGCAATTATAACATTTGAAATTGGTATTGACTTTAGGTTTAGCCACTTCATGAACAACTGGCTTATTCGATGCTTTAGGAAGATTAGAACTACTACCCGCTCCTTTGTTCTGCCCCGTAAAACTTGGAAACACACCCCCCCACGTCTACCTTGTTTCTCCCAAGCCAACGCCTTTTGATGTGCCTCGGCCACAGATTTGGGATCGAACATGTTCACCATATCTTGGATCTGTGCTCTAAGTCCACCGACAAACCTCACGGTCAATTGTTCTTCTCTTTCCATGATATCATTTCGAGCAATTAACTGGTAGAACTCATCTGCATAATCAGCAACCGTCTTCGTTCCTTGCCTCAAGTTCTGTAATCTCTGATACATTAGTGATTGGTAATTATAGGGCAAGAACGTAGCATTCATCAGTTTCTTCATCTTTTCCCAAGCAACAATTTTTGACTTCCCCATCCGATCCCTAGTAAGTTTGGTTTGCTGCCACCATGCCATAGCTCTCCCCCTCAGTCTAGTAGCAACCAACTTCACTTTACGATCCTCCGGAACCTCCTTGAAGTCAAATATTTCCTCAACATAAGCTATCCAATCAAGAAATTCTTCGGCTTGCATACCTCCTTTGAATTCTGGTATTTCAGTTTTCATCCCAGATTCCCACTTGTGATCATACTCCGACTGATTTCCTTGTCCACGTCCTCGTCCATGAACACTACCACCATCATACTCTTCTTCAAAATCCGATGTATATCGATGTCGATCCTGACCACCAACATCTCTACTACCATCACGTCTTCCACCAACATCCCTTCTATCTACATTCCTTCGTTCTTGATCATTCACATTCCTCCCACGTCTTTGATCATCATCAACACTTCTTTCTCGATTGGAATGTGGTGAGACTCTACTTCCCCCATGGTTGGATTCAGGTGAAACCCTTCTCCGATTTTGATTCATCTCTAACATCATCTTCTCTAATCGTCCAATCCCTTCATTAAGCTTCTCACTAAAGTTTTCGTTTATTCTTTGCTCCATTTCATCAGCCTCTTCTCTTCTATACAAAGCTTCAACATTCTAATGGCGATTAGCTCTTCTCGGCGGCATACTTGAAAACTTCACAAACACTTCAATTCTCGGCTTAGACAAATCAAAAGATACCAAATGATGTACGATCTTCAACTTCAAATTCTCGGCTCTACTTCAAACTTGGCGCGCAAAACTTCCACGGCCAAATTCAAACAACTTTCGAACTTTGATCCAAAATGAAATGGATCGAAAACTCCCACTTTGTTGCGAAAATATGATGAACACGATGAACACAACTTCTCCAAATAATGCAACTTTCAATCTCCAACACTTCTACTTAGCTCGGCTCTACACTTCAAGCTCGGCTAACACTTCAACTTCGAAATTCTCGGCTCCAAGACTCGATTTAGCTATGATTGGCTAAAACAAGCTCCAATACCAAATGATGCAGCAGCGGATAACAGAAAAGTATGAAACGATGAAAGTAGCGATCGGTGGATTGAAAATACCAAACGCCCAAATCCGTTGATCCAAAGATACCGGATTCTAGCTATCTCAAACACGTTGATCGTGCACGATACCGTGTTTAAAGATCTACGATTCTTCGTACGTTGATCTAGCGCACTAGATTCCGTGAATCGGCTTCAGCAGTCGTTGATTCGAGCGCACTCGAATGCCGAAAGTGGAGATAGGAGATCACACTCAACTACCAATTTGAGAAGAGGCACAAAGCACTCAAACAAAAGTTTATTCAAAATCAACTCAACTTCAAATGTACAACTCATGCCTATTTATAGCATTTTACAAACCAGACCCTTAAGTCATTCACGACTTACGACTCAACTAGGTCGGCAACGACTCAGCCATCACGACTCAAGCACCTGTATTACAACCCACACAACATCACAAATTTACAACACTTAGGTCGTATACGACCTAACAGACACACGACTCACGACTTACGACTCAAGTAAGGTCGTTAGCGACTTAACATCACCACACAACATACCAACTCAGCGACTCAACGAGTTACAACACATAGTTACAATTCTACGACCTAAGATACAACGCACACGACCTACGACTTAAGTACAGTCGACTCAACACATATATACAACAAAGTCCAGTTAAACAACCACGACATACGACTTAAACATAACGACTTAATAATGCTTGCGAGTTACGACTTAAACAACAAACGACTTAAGGATACACCTACAAGCGACTTAAGCTTCTTCAGCGACTTAGTTAGGTCGTAACCCGTTCACCCCGGTAGATCATAACTCGTTCGCGATTTAAGGAAGCCGTGCGACTTAGACCCCGCGAACCTTTATTCGAGCGACTTAAGAGATTGGAGGCGCTAGGTCATATGGATGCTTCAGACTCCCCCTCGTTAGGTCGTGGCCGACCTAAAGCTTCTTCACTAGGTCGTGAACGACCTAAGGCTTCGTCACTAAGTCGTGAACGACCTAAGCCTTCATTAATTTGTACTTGCAAGCGACTTCCACTCGGTCGTATCTCCCTTCCTCTTGACTCATTAGGTCGTGGCCGACTTAAAGCTTCTTCCTTAAGTCGTGGGCGACTTAAGCCTTGTAAAATTATGGGTTGCGCTGCATCAGTGTGTCTACAACCTTACTCCTTGGTTTGTTTTTGAAGGTTGTCATGCCTTTCCTTTTGCAACTGGTTCCTGTTGAGAAGCCACCTTTGTATGTGTGTCTACAAGCTTACTCCTTGGTTTGTTTTTGTCAAATGTGGCATATCCTTGTCTAGCTGTAGTTGTATGTGTATCTGTCACCTAGGATTTGTACAAATCTATGTTAAGCGAAGCCTGTCCTTGCTTCCTGGTAGTTTCAAAAGCAAGACTTTTATGTTGTTCCTTTCATTGCAGTAGTGTATGTGAAACAACAGTAGTATTGTGTGCAACATTTCATTTTGACTGCTGTGTCTTTGATTTCTGATACCATGTTTTACTTGTGGAACTAGAACAATTTTTTGTAATATGCGATAGCAATCATTTTTGCGTATGAGTACCATAGGTTTCAGTTTCAAGTCCTTTCCGAGTAGAGTCTTCATACCCATCTAATTAACACCAAGACTTAACATACCTAAAAGGCCTACCTTTAACTTGTCATTAAAGTTCAGTCAGTTGCAGCAGTGGTGGAGTATGGTCACTCTTCATACTTTTAAGTCAAGATGTAAATTCTCAGTTTTGGGGAGAACCGAGCTCTCAGTTATAAAACAAAACTGAGCTAATGCTCAATTTGTTTCAAAACCCAAAACCGAGCTCTCTTTCAGTTTTGAGTCAAAACTGACCCGATGCTCAGTTTTTTTTCAAAACTGAGCTAATGCTGAGTTTGTTTCAAAACCGATATCTCACTTGCTTCAATTCAAAACTGAGCATTAACAACTTGTTATAGTAATAAAAAATGTGTTTTTATTGCATTCAAAACTAAGTTAATGCTACAATGTAAATCTGTGTTGCAATTTTTTAGTAGTTGCAAATTAAATACGTTATTTTAAATGTGTATTTGATCACTAACTTTTAAATTTCATTGTTACAGGTAGGTGAAGTTTTTAGATGCAAAAAATGCACAGAATACTCTTTGGGTTTTTTGAAATTCGGCCTAGTTAGCACATGAAAAGTTTTTGGTTGCATGTTTTGTCATTAATATTTGATGCAAACTTTGTAGATATTGTGCCTTTGTCTAATGTTGTATGAAGATGGTTTATAAATTTCATCATTGTTTGAGTAAACTTTGTTCATGGATATAGTGTTCAACTTTTATGGAAATGATTAATTGTTATGCTTTTATTTTATAGTTTTTCGTTTGATTTTTATATGTTTTGTATATTATCCGATTGAAATATAATTAAATGCAATTAGATTAATAATATGTGAATATTGCAATGGTACAACATGTCATAAACGACAGCGTTTAAAACGTGCGGTCACTTTCTTGGAAAAATAATTCATATTAATACGACAGTGTTAATACCTTGCTGTGAGTTCTTTGAAAAGATAAAGTTATTGACACTATAGCGTTTAGGAATTGCTGATGAAATAAGTAATAAAGCGTTTATAGATTGCTGTTGAAAACTAATGAATAAGCTTTAGACAACGTATTTTAAACACTGTCATAACTTACTAACAACACTTAAAAACGCTGATGAAAATGTAAAATAATACCCTAAACACTTTTTCACAGCAACTTGAAAGTGCTGTTTTAAATTTAAAACAGCAAAATATAAAAGCTGTAGAAAATGAATTAACAGCAACAAAATAACGCTGTATAAAATTATTTTTGTCAGCGTTTCTTTTAGCTGTTAGAAATTGTATATCAACGACCGCATGTCGTTAGACAGCATTTCTAACAACGTTGTTATATCCTTTAATAGTGGTTTTCAAACGCTGTTAAAAGGCTATTTTGTTGTAGTGTTGGAAGCAACAAATATGCTTCCGACCTTGCCGAAAGCTATACCTTTTGACTTTGCCGAAAGGTTTTAATTAAAAGAAGAAAGCAAACCAATCGAAACCTTTTCCTTTTAAATCTTTTGACAATTTCGAAAGCACTTTGTCGAAAGCTAGCTGGTGTATTTTTCTTTAAAACCAAAACAAAACTTCATCTCTTTTGAAAGCTATAACCCTTCGTCCCCAACCTTTCGACTTCCTCCAATTCACTACGTACCATTTTCCTGATACCATGTGCATTGGTATTTAATCTAATCGAAAGGTTTGATACCCTTTGACCTTGTCGGAAGGTCTGGAATGAAGATGGAAGCTCTTGCCGAAAGAGTTGAAACAGTGAAAATACTCTTTGAAATAGTTCTGTTGTACCACACCTGCCTTGTTTGTCTAAATCTGATTTGTTGCCAGAATTTTATATTCAAAAATTACTGCCGATCTTCCACATTTGGAAATTTGAATAATTTTAAAAAAGCCCCTTTCTCCTTTATAATTATATAAAACATTTAAGTCCCATACCTTAGATAATTTTATATAACCATCAAAACACCTTGAAAAATTCTGGAAAAATTCTAGAAAGTAAATTTAGTATGTTCTCTTCAACATATAAAAATTTCGGATCCAAACAATAAATATTTTACCCGTAAATAATTTTTATAATCCAAATTAACCTTTCTTCCTTAGAAAATTATAACAAATCTACAAAAGTTCAGAAAATTCTTAAAATTGAAACCCGTCTCTAAAATAACTTTTTAGATCATCATAAAAATTCGCAAGGCTAACGGATGTCATTTAATAGGGTTTTCATCTTAAAACATGTCATAAAATCTATATGAACATACATAAATCATCAACATGTATATACAATCTTTTATCATTCAAAAACATGGCAAACATTTGCAAAATCATTCGGAATTAACCTTAAAACCGAAACCAAAAATATTTAGAGATGTAAACGTTATTCACCTTTGCTTTAATGATTAAGGAGCTTGATATTTGAATGAGTTTGATTTAAATTTACTTTCCCTAAGCTTCTCTTTTGTTTCCTTTTCTTCTTCGTTCATTAATGCTGGCCAGCCAAGCTTTTAAATTTTTGAAAATGATAATGAACGTGTGTTTAGAATACACGGCCTAAGGAAGACGATATAGGAATGGCCTCTTTCCCATAATACCTCTCCTCTAATTCAGTTTAACCCTTTATTAAGTTTTTTAGTTTAAAAAAGCACGACTACCTTAATTAAATCAAATCTCAATCTCCTAATCAACATATTATTTTATTTAGTTTATCTAACCAAATCTCCTAAATAATGTTATCAAAAATCTGGGGTGTTACAGTAATTAATTTCCAGTTGCATGGGTTGGGTAGAAAACAATTATAGGCTAACACCTTGTGATTTATTTCACAATTTGACTATAACGTGTTTAACTATTATATTGGTTTATTAAATTATTATAATTAGTCATAATAAATTAATATTTGAATTTTGAACTTCAATGTAAATAAGTTGCTTTAAAAAGTGATTTATATTTGTAAAAGTGATTTCCCTAATTAGAATATTTTTAAAGGTAAATATTCATAGGAATAAATATTGGTTGAATGTTTTGTTATAAAGATATTTATAAAACTATCTTTTATTTGAACATAAACCCGGTGGTTTTGAAATCATATTGAAAAGATTTTTTGAAATGAATTTGGAAAGAAATAATAATAGTATGATTTGAAATATTTGAGAATATTATTATTTCGGTAAGAGTTTGGAATTTGCCCTAATAAATATTTGCAAAGTGTTTTACAAATTTAATTTATTTATTATGTGAATGACTAAAACCAAAGGCAATTGGGAGTTTCCTTATTTTGGAACTCGCCAGATATATTCATTTACTTTATTGTATTTAGGAGGTACCGAAATACCACTAGAGGATCCATTATTTGAGTTATCCGAGTCTTTAACCCAACAGGACCCACTGGAAAGTAGAACAATCTCGTGACATTTAAAACTAAACCAGAAAGGCTAAGGCAATAACTGAAATCGACTAAACCAAAAGACCAGCATTTTTTTAGCCCAGTCAGAAATCAACGCACAACCAGCTAGTAGATTGCCATCAAAATGGAACAACGGGCAACAAGACTACACATAAGACATCGATGCAAGGCCATAAAAGCAACCTAAACTTGGAACCACAGAAACAACCAAAGAGCTTAGGTCGCTAGTGATCCATATCTATGGATCGCCAGCAACCCTTGCTAACATATTGGTTTGCTGAGAGAAATAGGGATACATAGTATTGGAGACAGGAGCATGAAAAATTCTAAGTGTATGGATCACTAGCGAATCATACACGATGGATTGCTAGCGATCCATGTAATGCCAAGATGCTTGCGATCCTACCTTATGAAGAGATGGAAAGAGCACCTAGAAAATACCAAGTCATTAGCTCGTGTACGAGCCAAGTCCATGGGTCGCCAGCAACCCATGGTTTTGGCTCAGATCGTGAGCTAGACCCCCCCTAGGTCATTCTATACCTACCTACGAGCAGTCGATGAAGTGGCCTGGCCCAAAAGCTATCTGATCCCTATAAATACCATCCTGCCTGCAACATAAGCGGGATTTTCTCCAAACTTGTTGCTGAAGCTCTGCTGGAAATAATCTTCACTCTCTACCTCCCTCACAACAATCTCGAAAGGGAGTCACTGTGATTCACTAGTGGATTCCAACTCTGGGGATTCAACCTACATAAGGATAATCAAAGCCTTGTAATCAAACACTTCTTGTAATAACAATCAGTCTATAATAAAACTATAAAGTGGACGTAGGCTTCATTAACAGCCGAACCACTATAAAAATTCTCTATCTTCTTTCTTTTACAGTTCTTTTTCTATATTTGTTATCTTCGATATTGCTCTATCAGAACAGGGCTGGTGCTCAAACTCAAGCCAGGGTGTTGGTCCCTTTTTTGGGTTAACAATTTGTTTAGAGTTATACCATGCCCGGAAAGAGGGGTGCACCTTCTTAGTCATTGTTGGAATGTTGATATATTCCTTTCGGAAAGAGTTCTAAAAAAATATATTTTAAATAGAAAAACCCGGGTATTTAGTTCTAAGTTATCTTTTGAAAAGAACTGAACAATTATGCCTAAGTTGGTAGATGAGAAAGCTACATTTGCATGCTATATGCTATGTCATTTAGGGGTTGCATCTTTGTTTGTGCATCATAGGCTATTGGAGTCCAATTTGTGGTAGAAGAACTATGTTGGCTTGATCCTGTATCTAAATGGGTACCCAATTAAATAGGAGTACGTAGGCAGTCATAAGTGGTAGTTGTACAGCCCAAATAATAATATAACATTTTCATGTTTATTGTTTGTTAATTATCGCGTGTTGATATTTGTTTCTTGCTAACCATTTTATTCTGCATTGACATGTTTATTGAGTTTGCGGTAGTGAATATTGTTGTCTCTCACATCAGTGTTGTGCAGCGGTAGATTTATAGTTTGTCTGTTTGGTATGTATTAAAGCACACCCTATAAAATATATGATCACCCTGGTAAGTTGCATTATTAAAATTGTATCATATACATTTAAGAGTATTGTATATTTATCAGATTATGATGTGTATTAAGTTGGTAGTTATCATTGTTTATTTTAGAACGAATGGGCTTTCGACTATTTTGACTGGTCCGGAAATCCAGGTCGTCACTGATGGTATTATAGCCTTGGTTAGGTACTTAAGTAAAATATCAACTAGGATTAATAAATCAACCAAGGAATTTTAATTGGAACCGCCTTAATTTGATAAATAAAAATGGATAGGATAAGACATCGTACCTTCGACCGGGGTTATGGATGATATTATAATTAGTGTGCTTAATTTTTGTTAACTGTTTAGCTTTCATTATATTTTTCACTCTATGGAATTTCAGGGACGAAATTCTTTTAAGGGGGGAAGAACGTAGCGAGCCGTAATTTTTGAGTTTACGAATTTAATTTTTAGTTTATTTAAATATTCAAATTTAATTTAAATATGATAAAATCTATGTTTCAAATAAATACCCAATTTTTAATGACATAATTTTAATTTAATTTATAGGATTTTTCAATATTTTTTAATTTTGAAAATAGTTAAATCTTCTTTTGACGCATTTTGCGGCAAATGTCAGTATTTTTGAAATTGCACATGATAAGTTAATCAGTGTATTTTATTATTATTTTGTAATCGTTTCACATTGTTGTGCATGATCGTATTTTTATTTCTGTCGTTCGCGGTCATACGCGAACGTGATATTGTGTAGCAGAGTGCCCTAAAATTTTTATAAAGCAAATCAAATATTAAACAAAATATAACATGCATGTAGTCTTGTGTGTCTTGCTTTATTTTATGAATTTACTTTTGATGCGATGGAAGTGTTGACTTTTGTCTACTTTGGTATGAAGTAATTCTGCATATATATTGAAGCATACACAACACGCAAGGGGGACGCATTAACAAATACACACACATTTCCTTTCTCTGCAAATGATAATACATAGGACATATTTCCCAATTTAAATTCATTAATCCTATAACTCCTCAAATACAAAGATTTAGCCAAAGGTGGAAACATTACTGTTGTAGAGGGGAAGTAGGGCTTCCTCTTTTGTTTAATTTGCACGATGTTGGCGCCGTTGAGGAGATATTCTCCGATGAACTTTCGGGCCGTGTGTGTGGGTGAGTGCATTTTTATGTGTATTCCAGTCCGTGCATGCGTGCGTGCTTGCATGTGGAGATGTTTAAGTGTGTGTGTGAGTGCAAGTGTGTGTGTGTGGAGGTGCATATGCAGGGAGAAGAGAAATGAGGAAAGGTGCAGGCATGAGCAGGTAGGAAAAATGAAGGAAGGGAGTGCGGGTTGCATGCGAGAGTGGGCCTTGGGCTTTGCAAGTGGTTGGCAGGTTGGCTTAGGCCGATGTGGTTGGATGAGATTAGTTAAGCAATATTGGTTTATTAATTTAGTTAATTAATGTTTAAACTTTAAAAATAAATAACTCACCCGTACGAAGTTCGTTTAACCCATGGATTGCATCATTGAATTCGTACAAACGAATAGAACACATCAATGTAATTCATAGAAACATTGAATGAAGTATAAAATATTGATAAAATATTAGTGATTAAGTTTAATTACATTCATTATAGTTAAATAATTATATTTCATTAGTGACGTTCAATTAGCATAATAAAACACCATTCTGCTAATTTAAATTGAATAGAAAATTTTGGACATTTATCGAGTAGAATAAATTCCTATTCTGTGCTTGCAATGTAAAAAGAATATTTTTGACATTAATTAATGTGTAGATTAATTATTTTTTGATAAATTGATCTGTTAGTTATTGATTGTTAATTGTTGATACTATCGTGTTTGTTATTATTGTTTGTTTGGTTGTTTGAATTGTACTTGGCCAGTTTATGAGCAATTAATTTCCACTTGCATTGGTTGGGTAGAAAACAATTGTAGGCTAATAGCTTGTGATTTATTTCATAATTTGACTATAAGTTGTTTAGCGATAATATTGATTTATGAAATTATTATAATTATTTATAATAATTTCATATCTAAAGTTTGAACTTCAATTTAAATAAGTTGCTTTAAAAAGTGATTTCTATTTGTGAAAATAATTTCCGTTATTAAAATATTTTTAGAGGTAAATACTCTTGGGAATAAATATTGATTGAAAGTTTTGCTAAAAAGATATTATTAAAATTATCTTATATTACATATAATGACCTATAATTAAATATGCCATCATATCATGTTAAAATTGATCTTATGTTTTATATATACAAATTTATATTAAATATAATTTAAGGTAACAACAAAATACTTTCTAATAATTATTTACTATTTTTAGTATTATTTAAATTGAAATATAGGTTAAATATTTCATATAAAATAGTATTTGCTTCGAAAATATATTTTCAATTTTATAAAATTTCTTCATTATCGTATTATCTTTCGGCCAATATCCCATAATTTACAAACCAAATTTATTATTTTTAAAAAGTCATTTATAAAAGTGGACGAAATTAATTAAATAATCAAAAATATAACTTTAACTTCAAAAATTATGCAATATTTTTCGTGACCTTTTAATATCATATTTTAATTTCCTAAAATTTAAAATTTGAAAATATGCCACAAATTATTTTTAATATTATTATAATGCTTTTTGGCTAATATATATATATATTTATAATTTAATAATATAAAATTATAATAAAATATTTTATGTTGTCTATTAGATTTGGAATGTTATAATTTATGTATATTGATTTTTAATTAATTTTGTAATTGATATATTTATATAATATAAATATACATTTAAATACACATATTTATAAATATTTTTTCTACTACAAGTATAATTATATATAAATACATATATACATATATATATATGTATATATATATTATTTATTGCTGCAAAATATACATATATATTATATTAAAAACTTTGTATATTATGTATGTGTGTATATATAGTCATTTATCTAATTAATATTTAATTTAATATACATACATACATACATACATATACATACATACATACATACACACACACACGCATATATATATATATATTTACATTTATGTAATACATATATTATATATAAGTAAATATTTATACTACTTTAATAATTATTTAAAATAACAAGTTTACACACACATATACATAAATATATACATATATTTGAACAACATACAATACATATAAGATGAGCTAACATGTCTGTTGCGATGCAAATCCTAACATTTATATACGGGTACATTATACCCTATATGGATTATTATGTTACACATGCACACACACACATGCATGTATATGATAAATATGTGTACCATTATATGGATGGACAAGCTTAACTCTCTTTTAAACTTACAGTCAAATCCTGCTCCAAGGACTATTCCTGAACCCGCGACTGCTATAGAACAAGAGAATTCCTCCGTTTTTGGTCTGCACAAGAGAAACGGAAAACACCCACAAAGAAAGGTGATAACAGGACTTAACGTGGACGGGAATGCAAGTACTCTGTTAGCCACGAGGCAACCTATTCTGAACTCGAATTAAGGGGCAAAGACCCCATTGGAAGACATAGCTATGGATCTCTCCGACTCAGAGGACGGAGAGCAAGATGACAAAGTGGAAGAAAATGCCAATGTATCCGATAATGTTAGGAATACTCAAAATGCACCAGTTAGGCCATCCACAAGCCAACATGACCCTGCATGAGTGGCTCTCCCGAAGACTGGAGAGCCTAGGTTTCAGCCCACTCACTAAGACCGTTTTGTAAGGCCAAACACTTGGTGCAGTGACTGATTGCCATCCTCAGGACTACCGAACATCAGAGGAATACACAGAGGATATGGTTAAACGATTAATGGAGAAGAATAAAAATAGAAGAGATGATGAATAGGGGTCTGCACCTAATCAGACTCCCTTCACTGATGGAATATTAAATGAGAAATATCCAGAAAAGTTCATAATGCCAACTATTCCGTCCTATGACAGGACAAAGGACCCAAAACCTCACTTGTACAAATATAGTTGGTATATGGATGGAGCTAATGCCTCCGAAGCTGTTCGATGCATATGCTTTCCTATCTTTCTTGTAGGAGTTGCATCAATGTGGTTCACTAGGTTTCCACCAAGATCTATCTCTACTTTTGACCAACTGGCGATAAGGTTCCTTGATCAATTCAGGCTCCATACTGCGCAGGCAAAAAACGTCATGTCCCTATCCAGAATGTTCCAAGGGCGTGATGAATCACTGACATATTTCATGAATAGGTTTAATACTACAGTGACAGAAGTAAGCAACCCCAATGAAGACATTGTTTTCATGGCATTAGTCCGTACCATTCACCCAGAAACCAAATTCGGAAAGTGGATTAAGATGAAGCAACCTACCACCAGGAAGGATTTCAACCGCAAAGCAAGTCTGTTTCTAAGGTTAGAGGAAGCGCAGGAATTGGAAAGGAAGTCTACTAGTGTGCAACCGACAAACGTTGGGCAAAGTGATGCAGCAATGAATCAAATTGCGCACACTTCTTGGGCTGCTGAAGGAATCACTAGGAAAGACAGAAACTCAAAGGGGAAAAGTCAAAACTCCAATAATAATAATGTAAATGGCAACAATAAAAAGCTCAAGGGATTTAGGCCCGAAGGCCACACTCCCCTGAATGACACACCAGAAAATATTTTTCTCACAATTCAAGGGACCGACGAGTGCAAAAAGCCACCCAAAAAGGAGGCAATTGAGCAGCAAAAGCGCTCAGGGAAGTTCTGTCGCTTCCATGAAACACATAGGCATAATAAAAACGAATGCCGCCATGTAAATAACCTCATTGAAGAGCTGATCCAGAACAACAAACTCCAGTAGTATGTAAGGCAGCCACAGAACCTCGACCCATCTGCGGATCCTCAGCATCCAAGAGAGCGAAGGAATCAAACTGGGACTAGCGAAGAAGGGTCAAAACGAACTGACCAAAGGCATATTATTGGAACAATATCTGGGGGACCACACCTCGCACAAAAAAGTTGAGGAGAGATGGAGCGATATGCAAGTTCGTTGAAGCATGCTCCAAAGAACTCGTGTTTAGTTATAGAAGATGAGACTCCAGTCAAGCTGCAAAGGGTTTTAAATGACGACATAGTGTTTTAGAATTGGGAGACTGAAAGGATCGAAGCTCCAACTCTTGATCTGATGGTGGTGACGGTAGGAATATGACCTGTTGTGGTTCGACGAGTGTTGGTTGATAGTGGCTGTAACGACCCTGAATTTTGAACAAATTAAATTGAGAATATTTAATTTATTTTAAATATTTGAACGATAATTTAATTTGAATCCCCGATATAACTCTGAATTTTGCGATTAAACTTTAAAATTTAATCTATTGAATTGCATAAAGATTTGAATCTTCAATTTTAAGTTGAAGAAAAATATTTCAAAAGCTTTTAAAATTCGTATTGACAATACTGAAGATAATTAAAGCTTCAGAATCGAGTTTGAAAGTGATTTGATCAGTTTTGAATTTATATCGTTCAACCGATATTTAAAAATAGCCGTCCGAGGCACAGTCTCGGAATTCGACGAAACCAGTTCCATTGGGTCCGTAATATTGTATTATTACTGGATTTCCAATTTCGTATTTTTCGGAGTTGATATGTGACCGTACGGTGAGTAAAAGTGTTGGAATTTAAATCGAATTCAATTTAAAATTTATATTTATATTAATAAATTTCACACGTCTTCTTCCCTTAACCCACGCCTACAATCACGGATACGAAATCGTGCAACCCATCACGCAACCATTCTCCCTTCATTTTCAAATACCCCTCTCCCTCCGTTTAGTTCAAAATCACAGAGATAAAAACATAAAAATGGCCGTAGCCTCTTCCTTAAAATAAAAGAAAAAGAGAATCGATCGAAGCCCTTTTATTCTCGTTCGAACGAACGAGAATTTGTTCCTCGTCTTCACCTAATCGCGCGACTGGGGTTGGAAACAAATCGCGATTCGATCGCGTAGGGGGGCGGCGACAGCTGGCGAACGAAGGGTTGCGACATAGGAGCTAGGGTTGGCGGCATATGGTGGCTGGTGGATTCGAAGTGTCGGTCGCGTTGAATCTGGGTTCGCGAGTTCGAGGACCTGGAAGTGGGGAGTTCGCGATCGTAATGGCGAAGAGACTCGTGATGGTCGCGACTGGAACGGAGTTGGGGTTCATTTGCGTGAGGTGGCAGGTCGCTGGCGAAGCTTGGTCGACTGTGAGGTGATATTGGAATTCAAGGTTGCGATAGCAGGTGGGGCTGGTATCGTCGCGTGGGAGTGGCAGAAGCATTATCGTGGTTTCTCGTTCGTGATAAGCTCGAGTGCGATTTGACTCAAATTGATGTTTTACGTAACATTCGTTTTGACTCAAATTGATGTTGTTATAGAAAATAGATTTCCTTAAAGAATGAAATATATACTTAATTTGATTTAAGTATATCGAGTATTTTCAAATGTTGAAAATAAAAGATTTGTGAAACACTTATTATTAAATAAGTATGGAATGTTTTCCAAAATGAAATGAAACGTTTTGAGATTTTATCTTCTTAAAGATAAATCGAAATTGAATATTTGAAAACGATTGAAAATCGAATATTAGTAGATATTCGAAAAATGTAAATTCAATATGGAATTTATAAAGGAAAGGGAAGTTGTTTAAAAATAAATATTGATTTATTTTAGAAGTGTGGAAATTTTATATCTAATAAAGATATTTTGGAAGATAAATAATTTGGGAAAATTATTTGGAATCTGATGATGTTGCGCATCTTTATTGATAGTTAAATAACCGACTATCAATAATTACCTTTAGATAGGTATTTGTTGTGAATTGGATGAATTTGAATGCCACACTTATTTTTGAATAATCGCTCACTATTCGGGTTAGCCGGGAAAGGACCATGGGATCGTATAACCCATTCCGAATATGTGATACGTCGTTATGAATTGCATTCGAAGACCGGTGTTGAAGACCGGATATTTTTGAAAACGGAAGGATTACCGTCGAGTTACTCTACATCGGCTGATCTCCGGTTTAGAGGTTTTATCACCCTTAGTGACGGGAAGTCCGGACGTGATTAGAAATTTATCCGGATATGCAAGGGCTTCGTGAGAAGTGCCTTCGGTTCTGTTCGATCCTGGAACAGACTTGTATGGATTGTGTGTCTGACGTTACAATTTGAGATATAAAGCTGATTTCTTTCAAATACATATCTGTTGGTGGCGGAGAATTTATTCTCTTAGCTTAACACCCTTCTCTGAGACGTACGAGCTCAAAGGTTATGTAGTTGAAATTTATCAGCGATATACTCCCAATTTGGTAATGTGGCATACTGAGTGTTGCTGTGAAATGATCAGTGTTTGATCATTTGCGATATGATCATTTGTTTGATCTTATATCTTTGTGATCATAGGTTGATCATTTGTTTGACCCAAAGCATGGCTTTGTTGAAAAGCGTAGCTTTGTGGACGAGACTTCGTCGAGCCTCACACCCCGGAAATGGTCAAAACAGGAAGGATGCAGCAAGGTTCTAGGGAGTAGCGCCCCTTAGTGTATGTCATTTCTTCTGGATAGAGGTGGTATCATGATATGGAGCCCAGATACTTAACCTATGTGGTTGCTGCATTATTATCTATGTGGTTTGTTGGAAATCAGGGATCCTCGGGAAGATCGGTTACGATCGGGGGATGACATACGCGTGTCAGTAGTTACCTATTTTTGCAGAGGTAACCCGGCCTTGTGTTGGCAGAGATCTAACCGTAATGTTAGGTTATTTCTCGGGTCGTCTATTCCAGGGACGTACCCATCGTGGAAAAGGAAGTTCCTTAGCCTGACCATTTGTTGGAAATCCAAACTCCAATACGAACTTTGTACGGTATTAGTTGTAGAACCTGCCATTTACGTACGGTGGTCACCACTGTTTAGATGGTAGCTATAGTAGGCATACGATACTGGTCGTATGTTGGCTAAGATTAATATTATACTTTCGAAATGTTTTCTACACTATGCACTAAAAATAATATCAAAAATGATTTGATTTTGCGTAGTAAGCATCTTTGACTATCATAAGAAGAAATCTCCTCCAATTCTGCGTTTGCATTGTGTGTGTGGTGGGAGGTCTTATGGTAGTTTCATTTTCCAAAAGCATTGCGAATTGACTTTAAAATTATTTTGTTGTTATAAAGAATAACTGTTTTACGATCTCACACCAGTCACCATGACTGACTCGGAGTTTATTGTTCCCTTCTAAACTCTGGGTGCCCACCAATTTCCACACGGGCAGCCTAGAGTTATGTTATCAGGATATTCTGGAGCTTTGGAGATAAGCTGGATGACGAGACGTAGTATTTGTATCTGATAGTATTTATTCCGCTGTGTATTCTGTATGAGGACAAGTTTATATAACTGTCCATTGATGTGCTATGTTGTATTGAGTCGTATATTGACTCTGATTGATGTATGTATATAAACTGATATAGATCTTTGTTTTAAAAGACTAGTGTTTATCTATTATATATTGTTCCGCTGCGATATGTGAGATTCTGATATTGTTTTCTGTTGTTCTTCTCTTCTTCTTCTACCTTTTTCTTCTTCTTAAAACCATAACTTTTCGGGTTTCCGGCATTCGATGGCTCGGCAGTCGATAAAGTGAGTATCGATGTTGAATTTTCGAAAGTCGAAAATTTCGGGATGTTACATTTGGTATCAGAGCATATGGTTAAGCGACAACCCTGCTCTGTTGGGTGTTACTCATTAGAGATAGAGTCAGCAGTACTCTAGAATGAGTTTGAGTGTAATAATAGATACGAGCGCGTATTTGTTAGTTAATATAAAAATTGTTTTATATTGTGATGATTGATTTGTTGAGTGGTATATGGATTCTGGTCAATTCGAGTAATTAACGATCATTGATAGGGATCTCTAAACACTCGAATAGAACAATTCGGCACATTATTGTTTTAAATTAGGGTAAATGAGATAATTTTGCCCAAAACTATTTTTGTATATAAAAGAAATGTTTTTCTATAAAGTACTATAGTATATGGTTGCATGGATGTTAGGAAGTAATAATAGTGAATTATCATCACTGAAATTGAATGAGAAATTGAAATCGTAACTCCAAAGTTAAGAAATAAAATTCACATATACAAATGAAATTTAAAGAATGTAAATTATAAATGTGAATTGTAATTTAAAACGGGATTCCAGAGAAGTATTTGGAAATGTTTTGAAAAGAATTTGAAAATTTTGGAGATTTGAAAAGTTTAAATTCCTTTTTGATTTGAAAATGAATTTCGAAGGTTTTGAAAAGTATTTTGGAGTGATATAAGCTCTAAACTCTTTTAGGCCGCTGGAAAATAATCCTGATGATGATGGCCATATCATTAGAATTCATTTTCGGGTTTCCAAAAGAGGAATTGCTGCAAATTGTTTTAAATGAAAGTTGTTTGGAAAATTTGGGGTTTGTTTTGGAAATTCAAATGGAATTTGAATTGTTTTCAAAATGATTTTGAAATGTTGGTAAGACTCTGGAATACCATATTTATGAAATATTACTAAGTTGATAACTTATACCAATTGAATTTTGGTAGAATAAATTTAACTTAAAAGATGAAGTTAAATCAAAGCAAGTATAAGTGAATAAATTAAATGAAAATGAAATTGAATGTTGAAAATTCATTTCGAATTTGTAAGCAATGAATTAAATTGAATAATTGTAAATGAAAGATGAATTAAAATTCGTATGGAAATTGGAAATCCAGTTTAAATGTAAGTAGAATTAAAATAAATTGAATTGATATCAATTTGAATTAGTAATTGGAACTAATTTAAGATAGTGCAGTTGTAAATGACAGATAATTGATAAAATTCAATATTTCAGAATTGAAAGTAAATTGAATCCAAATTTAGTTGAAATGGTAAACTAAATACAAATGAATGGGAAATGTAAAATTGAATGAGAATAGATATATAACTTCAATAGTGAAGTAAAAATGTATAAACAGTTTATATTGACAATTTTGTAATGGAATTTGCAAAATGGTTTGAATATATGTAACTAGATATTATGGCTAGTAGGATATACAGGTGTAAAGGAATTGGGATTTTAATTTTGAAGAGAATTTGAATTGCTCAACAAAAGGTAAGTATTTGAATTTCAATATGAGATTTGATGATTTCTTGTCTAGCCGCTTGGCTTTTTCTTTTTCTTTTTGAAATCTGAGAGTCCGTAGGGACGTTTTGTAGTCGTGCCGTATTAGCCGCGCAAAGGAGACGCTGGCGAAATTTTTCGAAAATTTAGAGTGTTAGAAAATTTTTGAAAAAATTTTTGAAAGTTAAAAATTGAATTTGAATTTTGAAGTAAACAATGTTGTTTGAAAATTATGTAAATGTTTAGAAAGCTAGTTGAATTAATAACGAATCTTTAGTAGAAAGATTTGTTTTGATAAATTGATAAAACTATTGAATTGTGAAAAATAGTAGACGAGTTAAGGACTTTTTTTCCTAACTTGTAATTTCGGGACGAAATTCTTTTAAGGAGGGAAGTTTGTAACGACCCTGAATTTTGAACAAATTAAATTAAGAATATTTAATTTATTTTAAATATTTGAACGATAATTTAATTTGAATCCCCGATATAACTCTGAATTTTGCGATTAAACTTTAAAATTTAATCTATTGAATTGCATAAAGATTTGAATCTTCAATTTTAAGTTGAAGAAAAATATTTCAAAAGCTTTTAAAATTCGTATTGACAATACTGAAGATAATTAAAGCTTCAGAATCGAGTTTGAAAGTGATTTGATCAGTTTTGAATTTATATCGTTCAACCGATATTTAAAAATAGCCGCCCGAGGCACAGTCTCGGAATTCGACGAAACCAGTTCCATTGGGTCCGTAATATTGTATTATTACTGGATTTCCAATTTCGTATTTTTCGGAGTTGATATGTGACCGTACGGTGAGTAAACGTGTTGGAATTTAAATCGAATTCAATTTAAAATTTATATTTATATTAATAAATTTCACACGTCTTCTTCCCTTAACCCACGCCTACAATCACGGATACGAAATCGTGCAACCCATCACGCAACCATTCTCCCTTCATTTTCAAATACCCCTCTCCCTCCATTTAGTTCAAAATCATAGAGATAAAAACATAAAAATGGCCGTAGCCTCTTTCTTAAAATAAAAGAAAAAGAGAATCGATCGAAGCCCTTTTATTCTCGTTCGAACGAACGAGAATTTGTTCCTCGTCTTCACCTAATCGCGCGACTGGGGTTGGAAACAAATCGCGATTCGATCGCGTAGGGGGGCGGCGGCAGCTGGCGAACGAAGGGTCGCGACATAGGAGCTAGGGTTGGCGGCATATGGTGGCTGGTGGATTCGAAGTGTCGGTCGCGTTGAATCTGGGTTCGCGAGTTCGAGGACCTGGAAGTGGGGAGTTCGCGATCGTAATGGCGAAGAGACTCGCGATGGTCGCGACTGGAACGGAGTTGGGGTTCGTTTGCGTGAGGTGGCAGGTCGCTGGCGAAGCTTGGTCGACTGTGAGGTGATATTGGAATTCAAGGTTGCGATAGCAGGTGGGGCTGGTATCGTCGCGTGGGAGTGGCAGAAGCATTATCGTGGTTTCTCGTTCGTGATAAGCTCGAGTGCGATGGCCTTGAATTAGGCGACGTGGTCGGCATCGGAAATCGCTATGTCAGTAGGTGGAGGTGAGATTTTACTGAGTTAATATAGGAAATTAGTGTTTTCATTTGATTTGAAAATACGTATGTTTTTGGATATAACTGTTTAAAACATAATATGTATGTAGATAGGGATTTGAAAGGGGAGAAAAAATATATATATATATTGTTTTTGAAACAGAAAATTTAATTTATATAGATAATTTGAAAAAAAGAAAAAAAAATTAGTTTAACATTTATTTATTAGTTTAAACCCAAATTTATTAGTAAAATTAAATAAATAAATTATGATAAATTGTTTAATAAGTTTATTTGATTCGGTTAGTTACTAGAAATAAATTATTAATGGAATTTTAGTTTAAATTTAATTTTTAGTTAAATCAATGTATTAAAGACAAAATTGGTTTAGACGAAACTATCAGTTAATTAAACTATTAAACGACAACTGGTTATTCGATTGATTCAAATATTAATACGTTGTATAAATTGTTATACAAGGTCTAAGATGGAAAGACAAGTTGGAAATTGAAATGGATTGCAAAATAAAAGCTAAGGTGAGATTTTTCTCACTCAAAACAAATTTTGCATTGCAGTTATTTATTGATTGATATGATTGCTATTTGGATGTGATATTAGATATAGTAGGATATATCTATATATATATAGCGATATATACATATTGGCATATGTATATATTGGATTGATTGATTTCCCGCCTCATATAGCGGATGAGACCCTATTGCGCCGTTAGTAAGCGGATTTTTATAAAACCTATATACCGCGATATTCCACCTCGAAGTGGAATTGGTATTGTGCTAACGTCTTTGGATGCAGGGAAACAGGTTGGAGGGATCCAACTGGACCCCTCATATTGATTGAATTTATTTATACTGTGATATGAATCTGTGAATGATTATATTGATCCTATTGATGCCTGGAAATTGTTTGAAAGCTAAAATTTAGCTGAATGGATGTTTGATATCATTGGATTCCAAAAATAAACGAAATTGAGTTTTTGAAATTCAAGTAGGAATTTTTAAGTGAATTAACTTTAGAAATGTAATAAATTTGAAGAAAAGAATTTAAAAGAATAAAGGCTGATTTTTTAAAATCTTATTGAATTAGTTCCAGAATCAAGTGAAGATGTTAAATAAATGAATTTCGTATAATAGTGATTTTTAAATTGAAGAATTTAATTAAAATTGGATTTCTAAATAGTTTGAAAAAGATAAAGGAATTTATTTTCTTAAAGAGGAATTTATTTAAAAGGAGATAAGTTGGAAATCCCTTTAGGAATTCAATTGGTAAATTGAAATAATTTGGGAAATCAATGTAAAATTATTTCAATTTGAAGAATCCATTTAAAAACAGAATATTGAATAATTTGAGGAAAATAAGGAATTTATTTAGTAGTGATAAATAAAATTAGAAATCAATCTGTAATTGATTTAATATTTGGAAATGAATTTTTGAGAAATCAGTATGGAAATTTTATTTAAGGTTGAAAATAAATTTAGAAATCAATATTGAAATTGATTTGGTATTGAATTTTTACAAATAGAATTGAAATTTATAAAAGTTGTTTATAAATCCGAAATCACTTATTTTGATAAGTAAAATATAGAAGTTAATAAAAAGAAGATTTATAAGTTGAAGTTGTTATTAAAACAGAAAATAGAATTTATAAACTTCGTTTTATAAATTCGAAAACGATTGAATTTGATAAATTATATATAGGAGATTATTGAAGAAGATATATTCGCGATTTTTGAATAGCGAATTTTTATTGAAATAAAAGGTGTAGAGATTTTTGAAAATGTGGTTAGTGAAGTATATTCACGATTTTGGACAGTGAATATATTGTTTAGTAAAATGGATTCATTTTTGAAGAAGTGACATTAAAAATGAAGTAAACATTTTAAAGATGTTTTTAAAATGTATTATGAATCGAAAGCATAGATTTCAACGTTCATTGTTGAAATAGACGTTTTCGAGAAATAAGGAAATGATGGACTATAGCACTGTTGTTATAGTAAATGATTTCCGAAAGGAAATGTTTTTATCTAGTATTGGGATTTACATATCTATCTTAATTTCGAATCCCTATACTAGTGATTTTGAGTCGTCATAACGATGTTTTACGTAACATTCGTTTTGACTCAAATTGATGTTGTTATAGAAAATAGATTTCCTTAAAGAATGAAATATATACTTAATTTGATTTAAGTATATCGAGTATTTTCAAATGTTGAAAATAAAAGATTTGTGAAACACTTATTATTAAATAAGTATGGAATGTTTTCCAAAATGAAATGAAACGTTTTGAGATTTTATCTTCTTAAAGATAAATCGAAATTGAATATTTGAAAACGATTGAAAATCGAATATTAGTAGATATTCGAAAAATGTAAATTCAATATGGAATTTATAAAGGAAAGGGAAGTTGTTTAAAAATAAATATTGATTTATTTTAGAAGTGTGGAAATTTTATATCTAATAAAGATATTTTGGAAGATAAATAATTTGGGAAAATTATTTGGAATCTGATGATGTTGCGCATCTTTATTGATAGTTAAATAACCAACTATCAATAATTACCTTTAGATAGGTATTTGTTGTGAATTGGATGAATTTGAATGCCACACTTATTTTTGAATAATCGCTCACTATTCGGGTTAGCCGGGAAAGGACCATGGGGTCGTATAACCCATTCCGAATATGTGATACGTCGTTATGAATTGCATTCGAAGACCGGTGTTGAAGACCGGATATTTTTGAAAACGGAAGGATTACCGTCGAGTTACTCTACATCGGTTGATCTCCGGTTTAGAGGTTTTATCACCCTTAGTGACGGGAAGTCCGGACGTGATTAGAAATTTATCCGGATATGCAAGGGCTTCGTGAGAAGTGCCTTCGGTTCTGTTCGATCCCGGAACAGACTTGTATGGATTGTGTGTCTGACGTTACAATTTGAGATATAAAGCTGATTTCTTTCAAATACATATCTGTTGGTGGCGGAGAATTTATTCTCTTAGCTTAACACCCTTCTCTGAGACGTACGAGCTCAGAGGTTATGTAGTTGAAATTTATCAGCGATATACTCCCAATTTGGTAACGTGGCATACTGAGTGTTGCTGTGAAATGATCAGTGTTTGATCATTTGCGATATGATCATTTGTTTGATCTTATATCTTTGTGATCGTAGGTTGATCATTTGTTTGACCCGAAGCATGGCTTTGTTGAAAAGCGTAGCTTTGTGGACGAGACTTCGTCGAGCCTCACACCCCGGAAATGGTCAAAACAGGAAGGATGCAGCAAGGTTCTAGGGAGTAGCGCCCCTTAGTGTATGTCATTTCTTCTGGATAGAGGTGGTATCATGGTATGGAGCCCAGATACTTAACCTATGTGGTTGCTGCATTATTATCTATGTGGTTTGTTGGAAATCGGGGATCCTCGGGAAGATCGGTTACGATCGGGGGATGGCATACGCGTGTCAGTAGTTACCTATTTTTGCAGAGGTAACCCGGCCTTGTGTTGGCAGAGATCTAACCGTAATGTTAGGTTATTTCTCGGGTCGTCTATTCCAGGGACGTACCCATCGTGGAAAAGGAAGTTCCTTAGCCTGACCATTTGTTGGAAATCCAAACTCCAATACGAACTTTGTACGGTATTAGTTGTAGAACCTGCCATTTACGTACGGTGGTCACCACTGTTTAGATGGTAGCTATAGTAGGCATACGATACTGGTCGTATGTTGGCTAAGATTAATATTATACTTTCGAAATTTTTTCTACACTATGCACTAAAAATAATATCAAAAATGATTTGATTTTGCGTAGTAAGCATCTTTGACTATCATAAGAAGAAATCTCCTCCAATTCTGCGTTTGCATTGTGTGTGTGGTGGGAGGTCTTATGGTAGTTTCATTTTCCAAAAGCATTGCGAATTGACTTTAAAATTATTTTGTTGTTATAAAGAATAACTGTTTTACGATCTCACACCAGTCACCATGACTGACTCGGAGTTTATTGTTCCCTTCTAAACTCTGGGTGCCCACCAATTTCCACATGGGCAGCCTAGAGTTATGTTATCAGGATATTCTGGAGCTTTGGAGATAAGCTGGATGACGAGACGTAGTATTTGTATCTGATAGTATTTATTCCGCTGTGTATTCTGTATGAGGACAAGTTTATATAACTGTCCATTGATGTGCTGTGTTGTATTGAGTCGTATATTGACTCTGATTGATGTATGTATATAAACTGATATAGATCTTTGTTTTAAAAGACTAGTGTTTATCTATTATATATTGTTCCGCTGCGATATGTGAGATTCTGATATTGTTTTCTGTTGTTCTGTTGTTCTTCTCTTCTTCTTATACCTTTTTCTTCTTCTTAAAACCATAACTTTTCGGGTTTCCGGCATTCGATGGCTCGGCAGTCGATAAAGTGAGTATCGATGTTGAATTTTCGAAAGTCGAAAATTTCGGGATGTTACAGTGGCAGTTCAGTAAATATACTTTTCAAACGTACTTTCTATCAGATGAAGATTGGCATAAAAAGCGTATCTGCATGCCAAACCAAGATTCAAGGGTTTTCCGGCGAGCCCAAACAACCGGTAGGAACAATTGACCTACCTGTGGAGCTTGGAGAGGGTGAGTGAAGGGTCAATTCAGACTTTTGTGATCATAGATGAAATGTCAGCATATAATGCTTTCTTGGGACGGCCCGCATTAGCCGACTTCGGAATAGCACTGGCCCAATGGTGCCTTATAATGAAATTCCCTACAGAGCACAGAGTTGGAATTATGAAAGGAGACCAAAGCACCGCTCGGGAATGCTACATCGCAGAATTGCTTGAGTCAAGAAGAAAGGAAAAAGGGAAGGATGTGGGGGAAAACGCTCCACATCCGTGAACCCTCCAAATAGCAACTACAGAGCCACCCCCGCCTTGGGAACCATAGCTGATTCGACAAGGCTTTGGACCCTAGAAAGAAGAGCTCGGGTGAGGATCGGGTGGCACTGGCAGAATTGACGGTGTCTGTCCCAATCTGTATGGATGACCCAACACTGTTCCTGAGGATTGGATTGCACCTGGGAAACAGGACGCGGTCAGAACGAACTAAATTCCTCCATGCCAATTTGGACGTATTTTCTTGGACGCGCTCCGATATGTGCGGGGTATCGCCCGAAATTTCCTGCCACACGCTCAATATCGACCCCAAATTCACTCTAGTAAAGCAACAGAGGCGCAGCTCCGGCCCTAAGCGGTCCAAGGCACTGAGAGAGGAGGTAGATAAACTGATGGCTAACGGCTTCATCCGAGATGCAACTTACCCCGAATGGGTATCAAACCCAGTCTTAGTCCAGAAGCCTAATGGAAAGTGGCGAACTTGTATTGATTTCTCGGACTTGAACAAAGCTTGCCCGAAGGATAGCTTCTCGCTCCCCAGAATCGATCAACTTGTAGATGGAACAGTAGGACATGAATTGCTATCGTTTATGGATGCATACTTAGGTTACAACCAGATCTTGATGCATGAGCCTACCCAACAGAACACCAGCTTCATCACCGATTTGAGATTGTACTGCTACAAGGTAATGCCATTCGGTTTAAAAAATGCCGGGGCAACATACCAAAGGCTAATGAATGCTATGTTCAAACGCTAGATCGGAAAGACGATGGAAGTTTACATGGATGACATGTTGATCAAATCATGAGTGGCTGCTAATCATCTACAAAATCTCGCTGAAATGTTCGAAATACTCCAGAAGTATGGAATTAAGCTCAACCACTCAAATACCACTTCGGAGTAGCCTCTGGGAAATTCTTGGGATTCATAGTAAGTGCCCGAGGCATCGAAGCGAATCCAGAACAGATAACGGCGCTTCGAGTGGTCCAAGCACTGAAAAACAAGAAGGAACTTCAAAGCTTGAATGAAAAAGTCGCAGCGTTGAGCCGATTTATCTCAAAAGCTACAAACAAGTGCATACCATTCTTCGACGCACTAAAGAAGGGAAAGAAAAACTTCGAATGGAGTGAAGCTTGTCAAACGGCTTTCGAAGAACTGCTACGACACATGGAGGCTCCACCAATCTTGTCTAAGCCGGTGGATGGAGAAGACTTATTCATTTACTTAGCAGTCTCACTGCATGCTCTGAGCACCGCTCTTGTATGGGAAGAAGCAAGAATCCACCGACCCGTGTACTACATTAGCAAACGGTTCACCGGAGCCGAGAAAAATTACCCAAAATTAGAAAAGCTAGCATATTGCCTCTTGATCGTGTCCCAGAAGTTACGACCGTATTTTCAGGCTCATCGAATTAAAGTGTTGACTAACCAGCCCCTGAAGCAAGTGTTATACTGACCAGAAACTTCCGGACGACTACTCAAATGGAACATAGAGTTGAGTTAATATGATATCACATACCACTCGAGGAAGGCCATCAATGGGCAAACGTTGGCCGACTTCATCGCCGAATTCCCTATACGAGACGAGGAGGAGGAAGCTCAGTCAGAAACATAAACACAATGGAAGCTCTTCGTCGATGGTGCATCCAACAACTTCTGTTTGGGAGCGGGAGTAGTGCTTGAAACCCCCGAGGGGCGAGCCATTAGCTACGCTTTGCGTTTGGAATTCCCTGCCACAAACAATGAAGCATAATATGAAGCACTGATCGCTGGACTGATAGTTGTGAAGGAGCTCAAGATAAAATCTATTCACAAATACAACGACTCATAGCTAGTCGTCTGTCAAGTAAAAGGGGAGTATCAGGCGCTTGGTGAGAGTCTTTCCCCGTACTTGTCCGAAGTACAGAAACTACTAAGCGACGTCGAGCACTAGACCATAACTCATATCCTACGAGAGCAAAACCCTAATGCAGATTATTTGGCTAAGCTGACAAGTTTCGAAGAAGCTCGGTCATTGGGACTAGTCTCAGTTGAAACTCTAGCCAACCCAAGCATAGACAAAATGGACGTAGACTGGATTCTCGAAACCATCGTCGAACCAGATACGTGGATGACACCAATAAAGGACTATCTACTTGAAGAAACCCTTCTAACTGATCGAAATCAACGGAAGAAGCTCCTCCGAAAGGCGCCACGATTCATGATATTGGATGGAATACAATATCGAAGGGGATTCTCAACCCCCTTTCTTAGGTTTGTGACTGATGATGAAGTACGAAGAATCCTAAAGGAGGTACATGAATGAGAATGCAGAGACTACACTCGGGGGCAATCCCTTACGAAGAAAGTATTTCGATACCGGTACTTCTAGTCAATAATAAATCACGACGCCACAAATCACACCAAAAGATGCGATCGCTGCTAAATATTCAGCAATATCAAGAGAACTCCTTCAACGGAGATAACACAGATGGTCAGTCCATGGCCATTCTCAATATGAGGGATCAACTTGATTGGCGTCCTACCAATAGTAAAAGGAGGGCTCAAATATACTATAGTTGCCGTAGATTATTTCACAAAATGGGCCGAAGCGAAATCGCTGGCCACCATAACCACAAAGAAAGATATTAACTTTGTTACTAAAAAATCATTTGTAGGTTTGGTGTGCCGCAAAAAATCATCACTGGAAATGGAACAATTCAAAAGTGCCAAGGTCAAAGACTTCTACAGGCACTTCCAAATTGAATAGAGCTTTTCCGCAGTGGCTCATCTCCAAACAAAAAGGCAGGTGGAAGCAATAAACAAGATCATCAAGTCCACGATCAAAAAACGACTAACAAAAGCCGCGACGACCCACCTTTCTGGACGGTTTAAATCGACAATAAACCACATATGTCTAACTCAAACCATTCAAAAGGGAGGATTGTCAATGGGACAAATAAGAAAATAAGAGAAAAGAAGGAAAAACAAAACACAGAATCTCGCGGCGGAATTGACAAAATATAATAATCAAATAAACAGTTCATGAAGCTATTTTACAATATACATTTGATTATACAAATTTTACAACATAATCAGAGTACAATCAACAACATACCAATAATGATGCAGCGGAAAAATACTAATAATATAATAGACCAAACTCCATCTTTGTCTTCCAGAAATAATGTCTTCAAACACTAAAATGCTCAGGCTGACCCGAACGTAATGAAAAGATAAAACACTCGAGTCAGAACTAAAAATTCTTATGTAAGTTAAATCAACAACAAGTAAATATGAGTGTAGTAGCCTCAGAGATGTTTACGGGATTTTACATCTCCTATCCAGCGTATAACATGCGTGCAATAACTTAAGAGATGTTACGGGATCTTCCATCTCCTAAGGATCCGTTAAACTATCTATATGTAATAAGATACGCTATATATGTAATGTCTAATAAGTAAAGTACATATTTTTCTTAGCGTTAAGGTTTTACATTGATCCCCCTTAACACATTTTTAAGCAGGTAGTCTATGCAGGTCCTGTAACACAACCAGTAATGTTGGTAGCCAGTGAGTCCCCTATAAGTACCATACTAAAACAAAATCGAAGTGGGCGTGAATAAGGATAAAGAGTACGACCAGGCACGGGAGGCAACGCCCAAGGTAGGATACTATTAGTTCGGATTGCAGGGTTGGTAGTAACGCATCGTAGCTACGACCGCCCACCGTGTCCAACACCCCCAAAATCAAATCAAATCAAGGTGCACCGATCAAGCCAACATCCATATAGTAATACAAAGAGGTGTGTCCACTAAGGGAAGCTAGCCCACTTAGCCCTGACAAGCCATCCTGTTTTAGTCATTTCAAATTGGCACAAGTGCTGAGGTAATCCATCATCGTTCTCTTTCTTCAAATCTAGCAAACGTTCACCAAATCCAACCACTTCATTCTGGATCATCAACCACATACACAATTGTTAAAGTGGTTCCAATATTGACAGAGAGTATGCCAATAAGAGAACCCGGTCTCTCTAACATTCAAACGTCAATTTTCACACCAGTTGGTTCTTTTACCTTTCGAAAATGATTCATATTTGATATCAAAATATCATATTCACTTCAAAGTGTCACTTCATTTCAAAATACCCTATTTACTCAAAATATGTCATTTTCACTTGAAAATATCATTTCAAGTTCCAACCTAGGTTATTACCTCATTTAACCACATTCGCATTTAAATCAACGATTTTAAGTATAAACATTCAAACTTTGCACAGTTTGAAAATTTTATAAATAGTTTGAATAGGTTTAAATAGTTTAAAATAGTTTAAATAGTTTAAAGTTTAAAATAGTTTAATATAAAATGATTTGAGTATTGAAAATGATTTATATAGTAAAATAGTTTGGAAAATCTAAATAATTTGAATATTAAAATGGATAGAATTTAACAATTTATATTAAAATAATATATTTTGAAATTAGTATCAAATCAAACCGTTTCTTTTCATTTCAACAAATCTTGACCTTGTCCAAATTTCAAATCAACAAAACTCAATTTCCAATCTTTCGATTCAATTGACTCAATTTCAATTAAATTTCAAAGCAACTTGATTTCAATTTCAATTCGAATTAACTTCAATTTTCGAAACGTTCATTTTAACTTCAGGTTCGATTCAACAATTCAATTCAATGATTTTAAATTCCAATTTAATTCTTATTTTAAACCATTTCAATTTATATCAATTTCAAGCCATATTTCAATTTACTGATTAAAACAATTAAATCAATTTAAACCTCATTTTTCAATTTTAAGGTCCAAATCTTAAAATAATTAAATTTCCAAAATTAAAGTCAAATACCAATTATAACTTTACATTCCCAATTCAATTCTTTTAAACAATTTCTTTTACTCGATTTCAGTTTCACTTATTAAAGCTTGAATTAGAAATAATTCAATTCACATAAATCCTCAATTTATTTCCTTTAAAACAGTATCCTTTAATCAAAATCCCAATTCAAGATTTTAAACCCATCTAGTTTAACCAATACGGTGTCCGTATATAATTTTCTACCCTATGGCCAAGTGATCATTTCTTTCAATTTTTATTATATGGATGGATATATATCATTTCAATCCAAATCAAATTGTCATAAGTATATATCATTTCAATCTATTTCTTAATTTATTTGAAATAATTTAAATAAAAGTTTATATGCTCTCAATTAATATACATAGTGATAAAAGGGATATATAAACAAACAAACATCCAATCATCTAAAATGTCAACAAATAAAGATCAATCACAATCAACATCCAAATCAGCTAATAAATCACAACAATTAACTAGTTATCAGTATCAGGTATTAATTAGCAATTAAATTCAATATTAATTTAAGTGGAAATTTAATTCAATATAAATTCAAATTAAATTTAAATGATAATTTAATTACCAAACAACAATCAATAAAATTATTATCACATCATAAATTTAATTCAACTATCATAAGAAGGTTTAGTATTGCGTGAGTGGGTTAAATCACTCACCTTTGATTTATAGTCGATTTAAAATCCTATAAAAGCCCAAAATTTCAACAGTCTCTAAATTCAACCAAACTAGTTCCATGTAGTCCGGGATTTCAATACGATCCCAATGGAAGAAATCGTGTCCAAATCCGAGTTCGTATGCAAAAGTTATGTGTGTTAGAACATTTAAATTTAAATAAAATAAAATAAAATAGAAGGGCAATTTGGTTATTCAACCGTCTCTTACCCTAACCCTAACGCGAATAGATCACATGAACCCAAGCATCACCCATCTTAGCCGCCACGTTCATCATCTGCCACCACCTTCTACAAGCGCCTGCGCCTCGATCCGACCACCGCGCCACTCTCCCCTCGCCAAGCCGCTCCCAGCGCACCCCACGCCGTCCTCTCCGCCGCCACTATCGAGCAGCCGCCGCCGCACGTTATATTCACCAATTCTGGCAATTTTGAGCCACCTTCTGATGAATGGCCGCCACAGATGCACTCCACTCGACCTCCTCTATGCCATAGGTCTCGCCGATCGCTCCGAAGTCGAAGATCCACTGTTGATCTGCAAACCCTACAACTGACGGCCGAGACTTCTTCGCTGAATTCTGGACAAACGGAGCCTGCACTCGAAAAATGAATTGCAGGTGCAAATTATGTTCGTCGAGAGCTTCGTGATGATATATTATATGATAGGGTTTGAGGAGTTTGAATTTGGGAGTTTGATTTGGAATTGGGAATTAGGGTTTTGAAATGTCTACCATTGAGAAGGAACAGATAATTGAAATGATAGACAGAAATTGTACTTACAAAAAATGAAAATAAGAAGCTACTAGGGTTTATAATAGTCTATATATAGACATATATGGGTAAGAACAGATGAAACATATCGAATTAGGTCGAAACGATAACAACGACCCGAAAAGCCCGTTTCGTTTCTGAAACGAAAATAGGCCATCCAATATATCGAAATATATGTTTTCGATATTTTTAAACGCAATGGAACTAGTTTCAAACCCTAATTCTATTTTATATAGAAGTTAGCTTTTAAAATCAAATTATTTTCATTTAAATTACATTCATTTATTTCTACGCGTTTCGAACTCGCACGATCAAACGATAAGTCCGATCGCTACAAAACTTGAAATCCTATAATAATTCACTATTACGGATCCGATGAAACTAGTTTCATCGAAATTTGAGACAATGCCCAAAAAGTTTAATTTTACACGTTATTTAAATGAATTATTAATTTAAAAATCAAATTAATCACTTTTAAATTTTAAATTTTAAATTTAAAAGTTAACAATTTTCATCATTCTTGATTACATAAAAATTTAATGATTTTTTTGAAATTCAATTTTCCATGTTAATTTCAAGATTTAAATATTACATTAATTTCAGCGTTCAATTACAACTGTAATAAATCCATTCATTATAATTTAAATTCCAATATATTCTTTTATTTGATTTACACTCTTATTATTAAATCAACCAATACCTTATGAATTTATTTAACATAAGTTTCCATCTTATTATTCTCATTATTCTAGAGTTATCGTCTTTTCTTATATTAACTGCAATATTTAATTACATTAAATTCCATTGATTTCCAAATTAATTCCAAACTGATTTAATTAATGAGATGATAATAAATCAATTTTTACAACTTAGTAATTTAAACCATTTCCGAATTAATCGTTACATCTTAATAATTCATCATAATAATACCTTTATTGTTTACAACCATGATTGTACTTATAAATATTAAAACCAATTAACTAAAATAACCTATGATTTCTCTTTTTAATACAACATTTATTTTATTCCTTATTAACCCTTATTATTACCATTAATTTGAAATTACATTAAATAGATGTCTATTTCATTCAATCAACGCTATTAAATTATATTCTAATAAATTTTTTCCATTTATAAATCATAAATTTTAATTTCTCACAATATTAAATTCCAAAAATCTTTATAAATTTAATATTTTCAATTATCAAATATACGGGTCGTTACAATCTCCCCCACTCAAAACTTTTCGTCCCGAAAAGGAACAAGAAGGGATCAAGAATTTTGGTATATTTATTCAAATAGTTAATTTATAACAATTTAACTTACATATTTAAGTTTAATACCAATTTGAAAACAACTCAACTTCCACAAAAATTTTCTAAGTCTTAAATTTATGAATTTTTTTGGCAGAGTCTCCTATGTGCGGATAGGCCCGGAAAAATAATAATATCATTAATTACAATATATATATATATATCATATTTCAATAATAAAACATCCCAAACCATGGTAAAAACAATAAAATACCGCTACAAAAACCTTAATCCGAAAACGTACCTCTTTGTCAGACAAATAAACTTTATTTATGAAACCAAAAGCAACAGCTATTGCTTCCATATACTTTTATTTCATTTATATAATCCAAAAGATTTAAAACTATATAAAAAGGGTAATATATTAGTTGTTTCAATTCAATAGCACAAGCAACACACAATATATAATAATCATATGCAAACGAAAGCAGTACAACCATCATATGCAACAAAGGAATCAATCATACATCCACAGTGAGCAAAACTAATGGTTTGTCAAGGTTTAGAAACTTTTCATCATACAAGGGTGATAAATAACTATCAAGCGTACCTTACGCTCAACAGCCTTTGGTAATCACTTAATAGATTATTCATACAACCTCAACAAATTCGAAGTACCGTTTCCCAAACTTCTCATAAGCCAAACAACATAGAATTTAAATATTATTCTATTTGTTCTTTCACACATTATTCACCTTTCACTTATTTTCATTCATACATACAAGGTCATCTTTTTATTTATTTACATTCATTACTTACATTATTTATTTTTCATTCAATATTTGAAATCATCAATTAATCCATTATTAAAGTATTACATCCATTTCATTGCAGTTTAATTCACAATTATTGTTTATATAGCTTGATTTCAATTTAATATTAATATTCATTAATGAATCATTTCGACTTAAGTTTCTTAACTTTTTAATTTACATTCATTCCTTCCTATACAGTAGCATTTAATATTATATTTATTTCTAAATCATTTCAATATTTTCTTAAGTTTATAATCATTTACTTAAATAGTATTCACTTTTTACTATTCATTTTAATTATAAATCACTTCAAAACATTAACTTAAGTTTGTAATATCCTTGTAACATCTTAATTCTTTTATTTATAAACATATGTTCATTTTAAAGCAATTTTGTTATTAAGCTTTTACTTATATAATATTTTATTACATATTCATATTAACATTTCAACTTTTTAAACATTTTTAGTAAGTTTATATATGTTTTTAGAAAGTAATAGAGTATTATACAAATTTATCTTATTCATTTAGTTAACAAAATGTTTAGTAGTTTACATCTTCTTAATTTTCATTATCTTTTAATTTACAAGTGACAAATCTCCAATTTCTACACTTAAAATCATTAATTAACAAGAACTTAAGAATTCAAATACCGGGTTCATTTCAAATCATGTTGAAATTATATATATATATATATATATATATATATATATATATGCACCAAATCATACTTAATGGATTTAATCAAAATTAGTTTATCAAAAGAAATGTGTAGCAAAGCTACTATAGCGGTCTTCCCACTTTGAAACTCGAAAATGAAAGTCGATGATACCGTGGTCATCACCGAAATTATTTTCCAATGACAAAAGAGAGGAGTACAGAACTTATTTTCTTAAAAATCCTTGTTAGAAATATTTCTTTCAATCTTATTGAAAATATTTCAATCCGAAAATACTCCCAAATAATACTAATATTAATTTTCCAAAATCTTTGAAAACTAATTTCAAACACCAGCATTTAAGTTCTCAAATTTCCTATTTAAATTTATTTTATTTGTAAATTTACATTTCTAATAACATATAATAGTCAATAGTTTTAAGAACCTTGACTAACCAAACAATAAATGACAATAATTAAATATTATTATTTACTAACATCCAACACAACGAAAATAATTAAATCAATTATGAAAAGTTATATATACATATATATATTTATATATATATATATATAATATAATTACTTGGTAAAATTATTTCATTTATCTATTTCAAAAACAATGTTGTGTCCGTCTAACCTGTTCAAGTGTTTAGAAATCCCTATCGATGACATAGTGTCCTATGTACCGACTGAAATTCATAAATAATAAACAGAACAAATTAACAAAATAGAAAACATTTTTATAGCACTAACAAATACGCTCTCTCTCTCTCATACACACACATACACACACTCAGACTCATTTTAGGGTATCACTAACCCTATCTCTAATGATTTAACCCCAATAGGCTAAGGTATCTCTAAACCAAAGCTCTGATACCAACTGTGACGACCCACCTTTTTGGATGATTTAAATCGACAATAAACCACACATGTCTAACTCAAACCATTTAGAAGGGATGATTGTCAATGGGGTAAATAAGAAAATAAGAGAAAAGAAGGAAAAACAAAACACAGAATCTCGCAGCGGAATTGGCAGAATATAATAATCAAATAAACAGTTCATGGAGCTGCTTTACAATATACATTTGATGATACAAATTTTACAATAAAATCAGAGAACAATCAACAACATACCAATAATGATGCAATGGAATAATACTAATAATATAATATACCAAACTCCGTCTCCTATAGAAATAATGTCTTCAAACACTGAAATGCTCAGGCTGACCCAAGCGTAATGAAAAGACAAAACACTCAAATTAGAAATAAATATTCTTATCTAAGTTAAATCAACAACAAGTAAATATAAGTGTAATAGCTTCATAGATATTTATGGGATTTTACATCTCCTATCTAGTGTATAACATGCGTGCAATAACTTAAGAGATGTTATGAGATTTTCCATCTCCTAAGGATCCGTTAAACTATCTATATGTAGTAAGATACGCTATATATGTAATGTCTAATCAGTAAAGTAAATATTTTCTTAGCGTTAAGGCTTTACATTGATCCCACTAAACACATTTTTAAACAGGTAGTCTATGCAGGTCCTGTAACACAACCAGTAACGTCGGTAGCCAGTGAGTCCCCTATAGGTACCATACTGAAACAAAATCGTAGTGGGCGAATAAGGATAAAGAGTATGACAAGGCACGTGAGGCAATGCCCTAGGTAGGATACTACCAGTTCGGGTCGCAGGGCTAGTGGTAACGCGTCGTAGCTACGACCGCCCACCGCGTCCAACACCCCCAAAATCAAATCAAATCAAGGTGCACCGATCAAGCCAACATCAATATAGTAATACGAAGAGATGTGTACGTTAGGGGTAGCTAACCCACTTGGCCCTAATAAGCCGTCTTGTTTAAGTCATTTCAAATTGGCACAAGTGTCAGGGTCATCCATCATCATTCTTTTTCTTCGAATCCAGCAGACGTTCACCAAATCCAACCACTTCATTCTGGATCATCCACCACGTACACAGTTGTTAAAGTGGTTCCAATATTGACAGAGAGTATGCCAATAAGAGGACCCGGTCTTTTTAACAACCAAACGTCATTTTTCACACCAGTCGGTTCTTTTACCTTTTGAAAATGATTCATATTTGATATCAAAATATCATATTCACCTCAAAATATCAAAATCATCACATTTACTCAAAGTAAGTCATTTTCACTTGAAAATATCATTTCAAATTCCAACCTAGGTTATAACCCCATTTAACCACATTCGCATTTGGATTAACGATTTTAAGTATAAACATTCCAACTTTGCACAGTTTGAAAGTTTTAGAAATAGTTTGAATAGGTTTAAATAGTTTAAAATAGTTTAAATAGTTTAATATACCTAATCACTTCTCCTTGCAATGAGGTTTGACATCATCTCCTTAGGGCTTCCAATCAGGAACCATATTCTCCTGTGAAATTATGTGGATAACATCTGCCCTTTCGAAGTGTAGTAGAAGAATTGACTTTTCAAGTCAGTAATCTCAAACATATTGCTTGCCGCCTTTTGAATCTGTTTAATTTAGTGTCATTCTTCTTTCTTATGTGATCCAAACTCAAGCAAAGGAAGTTTTCAAATTATGAAGACCATTTTAAAATTTAAAATTCCATAAATCTGAGTTTATACTAGTATATATTTTAACACTAAATGCATTTTTGCTTTATAACGTCACTCATATAACATTTGATATTAACTACTTACTTGGCATGATTTTATTGATGTAGCATTATATGTAGTATTCTTTTTAGGTTAATTATCATTCTAGTTTCTTGCTTATACGCATAAAATTGTTTTTTAGCATAAGTTTAGCATTTGTGTTCTTCTAATCAACTGAAAAGTTTAAACTTTTCTTATGAACCCGACATTGGTTATTCGACGGCCATTGATTTGTTGTAATGGTTATATTGGACTTTAAGTTTTTTATTGTTTAGATATTATGTAAATCATCTATATGCTCTTAAGAATGAGTATTCAAATTTGGAATAATATTACCTGGTAGGCGGATGGGGCTAGACAAGAAATCTATAAGAAGACTAGTATGGGCTACGAAACATTATTTCCCGAGCTAATTCTTCTTTGGTTGTCAGAGATTAGCTTTCAATATCGAGTTGCTTCGAATGCATCGCACTGCTCATTTTTCAGAGCTTTAATTTGATGCAAGATAATATGTAACATTTTACTTGTTTTCCCCTTATCATCTTTTCTTTAAACCTGAAACTTACTTTAGTAATGGCTTAGCAATAATTCATTTGACAGAAAATTAGAAGAAATATCTAGTACTAGTTCTGAAGAAAAGTTTGGAAACCATTTCATTATGAGAAGACTAAGAATTTAGTATATCATCTAATGATAAGAAATTCAAGATTCCATCTTCTTGCAACAAGAAATCCAAAATATTAAATGGTAATAAGAAAACCCGAAAATCATATGGTAATAAGAAATATAGAACATCCTTCAATAATAAGATGGCTAGAAAACTGCCCGATAATAAGAAATCCAGAATTCCATCTGATAATATGAGAAGACCAAAAATTCATATTTGGTACTGTGTAGTTAATGCCCTGCTATATCCCCGCTATAACTCTGATATATCTTATAGCGGATTCCTACCGCTACGATTTTTCCATATATCCCCAACATATAGCCTTTCCGCTTTAATCCCCGCTATTTCTGCTATATCCCGGTATTTCCGCTATATTCCGCTATTTCCGCTATATCTTCTATAAAAAATTGGTTTGAAAAATGATATTTATACGCTATAAAAATTATGAAATTAATTAATTTCGTTGAATTTTTGATATATGTTTAGAAATGATAATACTCTAATATTCTACTAAATTAAATTAAGTTATATAACAGTTTTACGTTCATTTACAATACATTTGCACATATTTTTATTTAAAATTATTTTTGTATTAATTATAATTCAATTGAATGTTAATTTTTCACATAATTACTATCTATATATTTGTAAAAACAACAAGTATGGGATTTATATGCTATTTTAGAGTAATCCGATATATCCCGCTATATCTTCGCTATATCCCCGCTATGACTTTTTGCACCTCTACCGCATTGAATCCACCAAGCGCTTCAACTGCACAGATTTGGTAATAATAGAAGACCAAAAATCTTTGTCTCGTAGTAATAGAAGGCCAGAAAGCCAATCCAATAATAATATGAAAACTTGAATCCACAAGAAAACTAGAAATTCAATAGGAAATCATCAAGAAAACCACCAAGAAAACCAAGAATTCAATTGCTGGAATTTCAATCAAAATCTCAATCGAAAGCTTGTCAGAATTTATCCCGATAACAAGAAACTCAAAAATCCATTCGATAGTAATAGAAAATCAGAAAATCATCTAATAATAGTAATTCAAGTAAAAATGAATCCGCAGTTTTATTTTATACTAGAATTTTATATCGAAAACTTTTACTGTGGATTAATACTTTGAATAGTACCGGAGATTCCTGTTCATTTAGAGGACTACCTCTTGTTAGGAGATATGTAATTGTTAAGGTGTTATTATTTATTATTATTATTACTATTATTATATTGGAGCCAAGTAGTTCCGTTCAACCATCCAGCCGTTCAGCAAGTAGTTCCGTTCAACCATCCAACCGTTCATTCATTCAGCTTTTCAACCGTTCAATACATAGTTCTATTCGACTGTTTGGCCGTTTGGCAGGTAGTTCTGTTCGGCTATTTGATTTTTCAGCGGGCCCAATTAGTTTATTGATATAGACCTTACTTTGAAGGTTTCCTTATTTCTAGGTCTAGACTAGATCCACTAGAAATTTGTTTGAATATATTTCCTTGAATGAACCTATTCTTGTCCTTCTAGTAAAGACTTGCTCCTCGCTTAATTCCTTTTGCCTTTCCATTGGCCTTTAGATTCATTCGGATCTTCTATTCTTTGCCTTCTTGCGCTTTGTCTTTGATTTAGACTTTGGACATTTTTGTCTTTCCCTTTTGCTCCTTCTTGGGCATTTCCTCTGCTTTGGACAATGGACATTTTCGTCCTTCTCTTGTTTATGGTTTTGGACATCTTCATCCATTTTCTCTTTGCTCTGATCTTGGGCTTTATCTCTACTTTGAGTTTTAGACTTCGTCGTCCTTTTTTTTGTTTGGGCCCCTTCTTGGGCTTTGTGTTTGCTTTGTGCTATGGACATCTTTGTCCATTCACTTGTTTGTGCCCCTTCTTGGGCTTTGCCTTTGATTCAGGTTGTGGACATCTTCGTCCTTTTCCTTTTTCTCCTTCTTTGGCCTTGCCTTTAATTCGGGCTATGGACATCTTCATCCATTTATTAGTTCATTGAAAGCACACCGAAAATTCATCAGGGGCTTTGGTGTGTGATGTACCCTCCTCCCTCTAAGAGGTGCTCCAGAGTGGCCAAAGGCTTTTTTTGTTGCTCCAGAGTGGACATAAGAGGCTTTTGGTGCTCCGAAGTGGACACCAGAGGCTTTAAAGAAGTTTTTCTGTTGAATATTTTGTTTGTGAAAATAATTTTTGGCCAACTGAAATTTTTGTGAAAATCTTGTTGAAATCAACTTTTTGTCATGAAACTTCTTTGATAAATTGAGGAATTATTTCTTAAAACCGGCCTTTTTTTTAAAAAGGTTTTGGATATTTGAAATTTTTGATAAAGAAGTTCCTTTTCAGCGTTGCCACTAAGAAAGGTCTTTAGATCTCCCTCATAGTAGAAATGAAAATCTCAAACAAGAGACTAGGTGGTCATGATTCATGAACCAACGGTCCTTAATCGAGAATAGGCTCTTCTAATTAGATTCTTTGTAGTGCTAATAGGTCTTGGTAGTTCTAAAAACTTTTCTTTGTATGTATAGGTCCAAAATCTGTAGTGCTTATGTTAGGAATGATCAACCAAAATCTTTAGTGTGCATTTACTAATGCTAAGTAATATTTTTTCGAATATTGTAGAAATCTTTCTTGAAACAAATATTTGTTATCCCTAATCCATAGAGTGACTAGAAATAATCCTTCTTGACTTTTGAAATTAATGTTTCTCAAATATGTGTTTAGTAAATCTTTTAATGATAAAATGACTTGTTGAAAATAAGGTTGGTGTATTTACTTCCACCTTTATATGATATATATAATTGTACCTCTTCGGGTTTTGCTTAGCAAAAAGGAATATCTTATTTGTAAGTTTGAAAAGTCATGATTCATGAACTAATAGACTTTTATGGACTAGAGCAGGCTTTTCTCTAAGAATCCCTTCTTTTGGGGAAGATTTTGCATAGTTACCTTTTTCCAGAAATTGGTCTAAGAAGAAGGTTTGATGATAATTCAGAACTCTATAAAAGAAATTCTCTGCACCGCATTGGTTCAGGCCTTGAGATAGAGAGCTATTTTATCTTAGATATCTAAATTATCTTCTTTCAAAGTCAACCAGAAATCTACGACGCTTTGACAAGGAAATCTAGAACCTTCTGGGTGTAGTGGATTTATTTTGTTTTAACCTATAAAAACGCTCGAATTTTATGTTAATACATGATCAATTTCAAGTACAAATCAATTTAGAAACTTTTATGTGTAAAGATAATTCGTGGTGGGCATCCTCTACAAAACTTCACAGTTTGACTGGAACTGGAATTTGAAGTTGCTAAGCCTCTTTTTCCTTATAGAAAAAGTTAATCTTTAGAGGCTTGGATTATTCTCTTCAAAGTGGAAAATTCCTTCAAGCTTCCCTAATGAACTCTTTTAGAAATCCTGACTTGATCATATTTTGAATTATTCTTTCCAACATGCAACATTCGTCAGGTTTATGTCCGTTTACTTTATGATAATCAGAATAATCTTTTCCTCTATTCGACTCAAGATGTCTCAATAATTTGTAGGAAGCGAAGAAATTTTCATCATCTTTTATCACGACGAATATGTGGGAAAGGGATTTGCTTAAATTTACATAGTTGGATTCGAAAGTCTCCCTACGACTCTTTCTTCTACTCTTATTCCCTTTTTGCCTTTTGCTAGGATGTTTAGAGTTGAACTGTCCCTTGCTTTGGTTTTGTTGAGATTTCTTCATGGCATGGTACATCTCACCCATCTGAATGAATTTTTTGGCTTGAAAATAGAAGTGTTGTAGATCTTTTCATCCATGAATATAAAGTTTCTCCCAAAAAGGAGTTTCCTCAATTAACCCTGAACGGACTGCCATCAGCTTTTCACTATCGGTCACATATTTTGCTTTTAATGCTTCTGTATTAAATCCCTTTAGGTATTTGCCAAGCAATTCTCCTATTCTTTGCTTGATATTAGCTAACATGCTGGATTCCATAGTTGGGTCTTTGTATATGTAAAACAGTGTCAAAAATTCATAGGAAAATTGCTCACAATAATAGATGGTCATTGTAACAACCCTGTTTTCGAAGTCGTAATATGGACAAATTTAATTAAAGTAAAAATATTCAAATTTGGTTTTTGATAATTGGTATTTTGGAAATAAGATTTTATTGAATTGAGGTCTATTTAATAATAGATTTTGTTTTAACAAATTGAATTAATTAATAAAATAATTTTTATAAGATATATTAAATTGGATAAAGTGTTATTGTTAAATATAAAATATATTAAAATGTAAATAATTATGTATAATTGAAATAGAGTAAAAGATGTTTTAATTGATATTTATTTAAATCATTAAATCGATGAAGATTAATAAATCTATTTTATATCAATACAGTGAACAATTGAATAAAATGTAATGATATTGTATTGAATAAAATTGTGCAGTTGTCAAGTTATACATTTTGTAGAATACCGTGTGTATTTGAATAAGTGAGAATTATTTATATTTGAATGATAAAATTTAATTTGCAAGTTAAAAGATAAGAAAAATTATATTTGTCAAGGGCTTGGAGGTAAATAAAAGAAGAAACCAATGTAATAACAAATGAAAAACCTATTTATTCTTACTAAGCCCAAGCCCGTTTCAAAATTGAAACACCTTCATGAAAAGAATCGATCCCCTCCCCTTTGCTGTAAACCCATACTGCCCTAATTCCCAAATCATACTCGAACGGAGAATAAAAAAAAGAAGCGAACGAAAAATAAAACCCTAGCTAGGTCATGCTCGAGAGAAGAGGTGCGACATCAAGAGCTCGCCTACGATGACTTGGAGTTGGTGGGGGCACGCGACAGTTGAGGGGTCGTGATTGCACTTGAAGCTTTGCATGACGATGTGAGGCCGAGATCGGGGCATGGATTGGAAATGAGCGATTTCTGACGATGGGAAGTAGAGGATGATGCGAAGGGACTAGAGGGCAGCAACAAGCATTCATGACAATTGTGACGGTGACGACATTGAAGCAATGAGAATGGGTTGCTTGCTGCGATGTGGTAGTTGAAGCGGCAATGGTATGTAGTTCTGTTTTATAATCTTATTTTCTTCAATTAAGGTGAGTTATTTTATTAACTCACACATCTATATCTGAATAAAATGTTGGTTAAGTGTTTTGGTTGATTTATGCATACTAGTATTTGTTTGATGAGTGAATGGAATGAAATATTGTTGATTACTAGTATTTGGTTGATTGTTTGGTGATAAACGTATTGTTTTGTGGATTGATGGCGTAAATTTACAAATGGAACTCTGTCTGTTTGTGAAATAAATTTTATGGTATGCTGATACCTGTATTTCATCGTATGATCGGAGTTGTCGGAAAGCAACTTGGATCTCTAAGTTATATGATTAAACAATATTTTATAGAGTGCGGTTGGCTCTAGAAGATGCATTTAGGTCGACTTATTGTTTGAATTGGTTAAATGTTTTAAAAGATTCTAAAAATAAGATTTTATCCTATGACGCCCCACCCCGAGACCCACATTAACAAAGAGTATTACTGGGTAATACTGTCTGCTAATGCGGAGAATAGAGCTGGTTAGGAGCGAACATCTATAGCTTTGTCTTAATCATCTATTAAATACGTCAATTTAATGCTCTAATATTTTTCTTTCTTAAGTGGATCGACATATTCAATAAATGCTTAATACAAAACTATAGTGGCTAACAGATCCATCGGAACAAAATACAACAACGAAATGTACAACACATCACAGAACAGCAAACAGACATATATATATATACATACGCACTGATACATCCCTAGTACAATACAAAATGATACATCATAAGTGGTACTAGGAGCATACTATATACAACGAGTCAAAAATATAGATACATATCAGAGTCAATCAAAAAGATTACAAAACTACTCAAAAAGAGATAAGCAGACATCCAAGGCGGAAGCAATCAAAGCAAAGTCCAAAGCAGGTATCAAACCTGAAACAACTCGGTCTGGCCCGAGTATATAAAAATAAACGGGTCAGTCTAGCTAAAACATCAAATTAGTAACAGGTATATGAAGTATAAGGTAAAGGGGTGATATCTCTTCTCGAACGAGAAGAAGAATGCAAGGAACATATCATTAGTTCAAGTGAGGTAGTATCACTAAGTACATATATCCTCGAAAGAGGTAAACTCAACAATAAAAGCAACTAAGCATAAAGCATGCCTCATATCATCGGCATAATCCCAAAAGCAACTATAATGGTTTCTCTAACCATACTCCTAAATAGGAGAAATCTCAAAGCTCAAAACTCGCTAAAATTGTGAGGAATGCGGAATATGGATCTTAAGGCTAGGAATAACACTAGGGGGGGTGAATAGTGTTTATAAGAAATTACTAAATCTTTTTGAGTTTATGTTAATTTGAACACAAATGTATGTAATATTCAAACACAGATATAATCACAGAAACAAACACAGATGCAAAAATAAAGTAAATGCAGTAAAGGAAAGAACACACCGGATTTTATACTGGTTCGGGGTTACCCTACATCCAGTCCCGCACAACTAAGTACGGATTTCCTTTCAAAAAGCAATTCAACAATTACAACCCTCGGTTTCAAGGCTACGAGGTACACCCTCCAGAATCACAATCCTCTGGGTAGAGATACTTGATTTCCGGGGCAACAAATTCACCCAATTGATTTCCAAGGCTACAATCACACCTTTTCTCGCTTGATTGATTTCCAAGGCTACAATCACACCTTTTCTCGCTTGGTAGATTACAAAGAAGCCTATAACTCTGAATAGCACTTGGATCTTGTTGAGATAGTGATAGAGAATCAAACCAGAGATGATCTAGTTAGATTCAATGTTGATTTCGGCAGAGTGATGATAGGATTTTGAATAAGAAAATGTGGAAGAAGAAGAGAAGTGAAAAACCAGAAAATCTGATCTAAAATTCATTGAAACTAACCCCTATTTATAGAAGAACAACAGTCATGTCCATTCGTGAAAGGTTATGGCGAAAAGACACTTCTTTTGAAATTCAAATTTTGAAATTAACTGACACTATGTCGACATGGGGTACTAGGGCATGTCGACATCCCAAAGGAAAATTTGATGTTTTGATTTTCTTTGAAAATAACCTTTATCTTATATTAAAACTATTTTAAACTTTATAAATATACTTGACTATTGATAAAATACATAGATAAATATAGAGAACAATATATATATATAATTTTACTATAATTTTATATTTAAATCTAAGTATAAATATATTATAATTAAAAGATAGTTTAAAACAAACGAAGTTTAAAAACAAGAATATTTAAAGCTAAAACATCCTTTTGAAAATCATTTGAAAAGATAGTTTTTAAGGCTAAAACATTTTGAAAAGCAATTTTGAAAATCATTCCGAAGTTGTTTTGAAAAACATTTTGAAGTAGTTTTACAAGCTTCTTCCTGCAGAATATCTCATCATGTCAGGACTCGAGAACTTGTACAAAACCAGGATGTTCGTGGGTTTGTAAGCCACTTGTCGTAGGTTTGTAAGCTACTTGTCGTGGGTTTGTAAGCCACTAAAAAGGTAGAAATGGGTTCCATCCCAAAAGAAAAATGGAGTGAAGATTCAGTGCTATTATGAAGTTTTAACATAATTCTAGACTCAATACTTATCTTGAAATCTTGAACTCTTGATAATCTTGATACTCATGAGTCTTCAATCTTGATATCTTGAATCTCTATACTTTACAGTCTTCATTCTTGGTACTGCATGGTTAAATCCTGCATATACATAACTATAATGTTATTATTTATATTTTATAATCTTATTCTAAGGTTGTTGTCATCAAAACCATCAACTCATGGACTAACATAAATGGCAATCACAAATTTATTCTCAAGATAGAGAAGTCCCAAAACTCAAGATATGCCAAAAATGGCAAACACATATATCTCCAAAAAGGAGATTAGAAATCTCAAAATAAACGCCAAGTGTTGGCAAACCCAAATCTCCAAGTAAAGAACTCGATAAGGAGTTCAATTTCCCAAAGATGTAATCGTCATATATAATGTCTCGAACGGCTCGAACGGCCAATAATGTAAAAAGGCGATACACTTGGAAAATCACAAATAAATCAATGAAATCATCTCAAAAGATAGCACGTGCTTATAAAATGGCCGAAGCCTGCCAAGTATTGTTCTCTCAAAATAAGGCGCCGCGTCTCAAATAGACAAACGTCTCGAAGGACAACATCCCGAAGGACAAATACGTCTCGAAGACAAACATCCCGAAGGACAACATCCCAAGGACAAATACATCTCAATGGACAAACATCTCAAAGGACAACATCCCGAAGGACAAATGACCCGAAGGTCCAGTACTGGCAATACTCGAGAATGTGTCACAAACTCTCAGTTAGGAACCTGAAAAGTGGTAACAGTGCATCCCATACCACACGTTCTCACTTATCGGTTTACTAACTGCTAGCCAATGCCACACTAGAAAATCAGTAAAAATATTTGCCTCATCTCATCGGCAATTACGACCTGAAGGTCAAAACGTTCAAACGGACAAGTCAGGAATTAACCGATAAAGTAAACGCACGTGTCCCATACCACATGTTTTACTAAACCGTTAAATTATCCTTCTCATACGATCGAATAGTGCAAAAATGTGTATTTTATATAGAAAATATTTTGTTTGAGAAAACAAGCTTTTAAAACAATTTTCGAAATCGTTTTTGGAAAACCATCTTTGAAATTCCCTTATTATAGAAAATATATAGTTTTTATAGCTTGAAAATAATTTATAAATATTATATAATAATTATTTCAAAAGCCAATTTATTTTAAAAATCATTTCAAAATTATATAAAAAAAACTCATGCTCGAAATCAAAGAAAAATCATCGAAAAACACCAAAATCGACATTCGTAAACATATCAAAATCGATTCATTTTGAATCCCAAATTCACCAAAATTCTAGCTCACCTATTGATAGGCTTCATGGCCTTCAGAATAGTTCAAAAATATAACAAAAACAAGATGCAGAAGTCGAAAAACGGATTAGAAAACAAGGCAGAACACAAAAATGCATAGGCCAAAAACAATACCCAGGTCTGAAATCTTATCCGGGTTCAACTTTCAAACATAATTCGAATGGCTTAATGACCTCGAAATGGTCTGAAATTTAACAAACACAAAGTAGAACAATTTATATATGAACTAGAAAAAGATTCACTGAATTCCGACAAGAAATGGTAAAGATATAGAATTTCAAACATGGACTCAGGCCATGTTGAATCCTGCCCAGGTCTGAAAACCCTCTCGGGTTCAACTTACTGGCATATAACAGGTGACCAAACGACCTCAGATTGAACTGGAAATTGGTATGCACATAGTAGAAATCTTTAAATTTCAAATAAAAAAAGAATATATGAATTCTGATAGGAAATGAAAAAGATACGCTGTCTCAAACATGGAATCGGGCCATGTTTGCAGCAGCTCAGAAAACTGAAGTGTACAGGCCTGAAAACCATCTCGGGTTCAACCTACAGGCATGAAGCATATGACCAAACTTCCTCAGATTGAACTAAAAATTGGTATGCACATAATATAAAACTTTAATTTTCAAATAAAAAAAGAATCGATGAATTCCGATAGGAAATGAAAATGATACGCTGTCTCAAACATGGATTTAGGCCATGTTTGCAGCAGCTCAAAACGGAAATATACAGGCCTGAAAACCATCTCGGGTTCAACTTACAGGCATGAAACAGAGGATCAAACGGCCTCAGATTGAACTGAAAATTGGTATGCACATAGTAGAAAACTTTTGCTTTCAAATAAAAAAAGAATCAACAAATTTCGGTATAGGAATAAGAAGATATGGTCATACAAAGTAGCAACCCAAAACTGTTTTTACTGTAAATTCAAAACAAAACAAAATTCATTTACAGTAAACTAGTTTTGCCATTTCATCTTGCGATTTTGCTTTGTTCAAGCTAGCATTTGTGAGATTTCAACTCACCTTACAAAATAGTAGAGCAACAAGAGCGAATTGGAGAGAAGATGCTAGCTTTGGCCTTGAGGAAGCTTCAACAACCTAAGTAAAGGAGTTTATACAAACATGCAAAAACAAAACTTCAATTATAGACAACATATTCACCAAATCAGAAAAAGGATGAAGAGAAGTTTGGTTTTGGCTTAGATTACCTAAAATAATTGACTCTAATTTGATAAATTACAGCAAATAATTGATTGGTAGGAAGATTTTGATTTTTACTTTGAAAGAGGAAAGTGGGTTTTTGATTTTTCTCTTCTTTTAGTTAACAGGAAGAAAATGTTTACTGTACATTCAAGAAATGAGAAAGGGGATGTTTTTTTGTTCTTTTCTGGTTAAAGAATTAAATGGGCTAAGACCCGACAACTAAATTAATTAGCCCCAAAATCACATTAACACACTAAATCACTATTATACACTAACATATATACAAGTTATAACATATATATACATAATTCAACTCTATAAAAATCACACAACATATTTTTATGTTCTAAAAATTATTTTACATCAAAATAAAAGATAATTTTGCTCTAAAAATTATTTCCATTACTAAAAACCCCTTATCTTAATTAAAATGCACAAATTACACAATTATTACATAAAACTTTATTTTTAACTCCAAAAATTACATACAAAATATTTTCTTGCATAATTAAATCCAATAAACCATATTTCCATCATTTTTATATCCAAAACTTATTTTTAAACAAAATTTCTTCTTTTTATTTATAATATATAACATATTAAATCAAATACTTCCTTTAAAAATCAACAAAAGAAGCATTTGACAATAATTACTAGAATTATTGCATTTCATCAAATTAAACAATATTTTGCTCATTATTAACACAAACAACCAAAATAAAGTTTTAAAACTTTATTTTTCTCATTTTATTTCCAAAATCCATTGTTTATTTAAAATAAACAATTTAAATCTCCAATTCATTTTTTTTACAATATTAAATTATAACCACCGTTAATTTAATATTACAGGTAATCACCAAAACTAGGGTTGTTATAGACTCCCTCCTTATAAAAATTGCATCCTCGCAATTTCTAGAGAAGAGCTGTATTCAACACAATTATTTCATCAACCAGAAGAAATTAGACAAGCTTGAGTTTAAAATTCTCACCATCGACATGAGAAGATAAGAATCCAGGATAAGATTGCTCGATAAATTCTCTGGTTTCCCAAGTGCAGTCGTTGGGATTAGCGGACCATTGAATTTTCTCAAGCAGCACGTCCTTATTTCGAAGGCATCTCAGCTCCGAAGCAAGAACACGAATAGGCTGCTGCACAATGGATAGATCAGGTGAGATCTCAAGCTGTTGCAGATTAGGAGAATCGATAATAGAATCTGACTCTCGAAAGCACTTTCGAAGCTAAGAGACGTGAAATTCGTCATGAATGCTAGATTGATGAGCTGGAAGTGAAACTCTATAAGCAATAGGGCCAATACGTTCAGTAATAGGAAACGGTCCTATAAAGCGAGGAGCCAATTTCCCAGTCTTACTGAAACGCCTTACCCCCTTCAATGGAGATACACAGATATACACAAGGTCACCAATAGAGAACTCGAGAGGCTTCCTACGGCTATCCACGTAGGATTTCTGACGGCTCTGTGCCTCTTTCATTCTCTGACAGATAAGAACAATCTTATCTGAAGCTTCACGAATAGAATCGGGGCCTAAAATCAATTTCTCCCCAGATTCCAACCAACAAGAAGGTGATCGACATGGCCTTTCGTATAGGGCTTCGAAAGGAGCCATACCGATACTGGACTAAAAGCTGTTGTTGTAGGAGAACTCTACAAGCGGTAGGTGGTCCTCCTAACTACCACCAAAATCCAGAATACAAGCACGAAGAAGATCCTCTAGAATATGGTTCACCCGTTCAGTCTATCCATCAAACTGCGGATGATATGCTGTGCTGAAATTAAGCTTTGTTCCCAAAGCTTGCTGAACACTCTGCCAAAAATGACTCATGAAAAGTGGATCACGGTTACATACAATCAAACTAGGAATACCGTGAAGTCTCACGATTTCCTTAATATAAAGCTTGGCTAGATGAGAAGCTATCCTATTAGACTTAATAGGAATGAAATGAGCAGACTTAGTGAGGCGATCCACAATAACCCAAAAACTGCAATGGCCCGATCTCGAACGAGGTAGGCCATCAATGAAATCCATAGAGATCTGATCCCATTTCTACAACGGGACCTCAAGATGCTGAAGAAGACCATTAGGACGCTGATGTTCGGCTTTGATGAGTTGACAAGTCATGCAATTACTCACATAACTTGCCACATCACGCTTCATGCCTTCCCGATAATAAAGGCGTCTCATGTCAGAATACATCTTGCTACTGCCGGGATGAATAGTATACTTAGAGCGGTGACAATCATCAAGAATGTCTTGCCTAAGCTCAGAATCACATGGCATGACCAATTGGTTCTTCTTATGAAGAAAACCATGAGTATCAATGCTAAAATCCCTCAACTCCTCATCACGGGATTCAGGCTTACATATCTGAATAAGATGCACAAGATCTGGATCTTGTCGCTAAGCATCGGCAATATGATCTAATAAGCTGGGTCGAGCTTCCAAACTGAATAATAAGATAGGAGAGTCAGAAGCTGGAGCACAATCATGAATATCACAAAGAGATAGAGTCTCTAAAACATCCCACTCGACTAACATCATAGAAACAACAGCCGAGTGCTTGCGACTTAGCGCATCAGCAACTCGGTTCCCCTTTCCAGGAGGAGTATACTGAATATCAAAATCATAAGAGGTAAGGAACTCGAGCCAACGCTATTAAGCTCCTTTTGGGTGAAAAAATACTTCAATGATTTGTGATCGGTATAAAGAATGAAGCGCTTGCCTAATAGATAATGACACCAAATCTTCAGGGCAAAGACTATGACGGCTAACTCTAGGTCGTGGGTGGCATAGCGAACTTCATTCGGTCGCAGTTGCTTAGAAGCATAGGCAATTACTCGATCTCTCTACATAAGCACGACACAGAGGCCACATCGACTAGCATCGGTGTAGACAACAAGACCTTGATTCCCTTCGGGAACCACAAGAACAGGAGCATTAGTGAGAAGCTCCTTCGACTGCTAAAAAGAAGCTTCACACTTATCAGACCAAATGAAAAGATCGCCTTTTCTAGTAAGGCTGGTGAAAGGGAGCACGATACGGGAAAAGTCCCTGATAAATCGACGGTAATAACCCGCCAAACCAAGGAAGCTACGGATCTCAGAAACATGCTCAGGCCTTTTCCAAAATGGTAAAAAGAAAATTTGCAGCTTACGGAAAACACTTCCAATTACAAAACGATTTGGCTCATTTAAAGTTAAAAATCTCAAGTTACCGCTGCTTTAATACAGCACTTCCCAAATGAAATTTATCATTGAAAATTAAATTTAAAATTCGAAATTCCCAAACCATTCAAATTTCAAACTATAATTTCAAAACAAACTTTTTAGGCAAAATCATTTATTACAAGATCCTCTTTCCCGTAAAACTAAGACTTTAAAATTAACTTTATGTAAAAACAATTTACTAAAACAGAACATTTTCATCATTTACTCAAACAAATTTCTCAAATTAATTTTGAAGACTCAATTTGAAAGAAATAGTTAATTTCTCCTATTATCAAAAGATAATTATCCATCAAAAATAAATTTTTGGATTTACATATTAATTTTATTTCAAACTTTTACTTAAAACAACAAACTTTACTGTGTTTGACTGTCTCATCGTAGTGTTTAGGAAATTCCTATCGATGACGTTGATTAAGCGCATCGACCGGAATTCTTAAAGCACTCAATGGACAATCCAACACAAAATCATTTTCTATATGATAAAATGCCTCTTACATAATATCAAAATAGTCTTTACTTGACTAAATAAAAAGAATCCAATTACACTAAAAACAAATCTTTTATTAGAAAAGCTTCAATTTAAAATAGCTGCTTACACTCACTATCAAGGAATACAAGGACAAATTCATCGAGATATTCCCAGAATACTCGATTCATAAGAAAGATGAAATACGTTGGAGTGTTCGTCAGACCGAAGAGAACAATGAACCACTCATAAGTACCATTACGAGTGCGGAATGTGGGAGAGGAATGCTATCCTCCACAACTCGCAACTGATGAAAATTGGTGCAAGGTCAAGCTGACGAAACACCATAGCACCCCTCAATTTATTGAACATGACATCAATCTTAGGCGATGGATACTCATTCTAATGGATAAATCGTTAAGCTTTGCGAAAATAGATGCAAAGCCTAAGAATACCCTCTGATTTCATAACAAAGATGACCGTGGCATCCACGGTAAGACTGAACTAAATGAATTGCTAGGCTTCAAGCTCCAACAATTACTTCTAGAGTTTTCTCATTTCCTTAGTGGACACCCTCGTGGAAGGATGACTAACAGGCTAAGAACCAGGAATGAGGTCAACACAAAACTCAACTGCCTGATTGGGTAGCAAACCCGAAACGGACTCACATATATCAATTAAATCACAAACAATTAGAATTCGAGATACATCATCATCATCTCGAAACTCAAGAACAAATAAAGATACTTCGGAATCTCCATCAACATTCCAAAGAACAAGAAACAAAAAATCAGTCCAATTAGGATGCATAAAATATAGGATCCTTTCAAAACATAGAATTTGGGCTTGATACATGCAAGCCAATTCTTCCAAATTCACATCAAACGCAAGATAGTAAATAACGTGTAATTTCGCACGGAAGGAAAACTACAAAGAACAATCTCGATATTCTCACTCAACAAGCTAAATATTGCAGATCCCCTAAATAGTATTTGCAATCCTCAAAGAAATAACAAGATAAGAAACATCCAAAGGAATAGCATTGACGAGCTCCTTTGATACGAATGAATGTGATGCACCCGTATCGAAGAGAACTCGAATAAAATAATCACGATAAGGATTATTCATTGGATAAGATATCATTAATTAAATTATGGAATACTACAGAATAAAATATGTTCCTAGACATATTACAAACTTATATCTACCCTAAAGGACAGGAAAAGGCTAAGGACATAATGATTAGGGGATTTGTAACACCAATATTGTACTTGGATGTACCATAATATATGTTTTTGTTCTGTGTTTATCATATTTTGTTCTGAACGTAGCTCTGATACCAAGCTGTGACGCCCCACCCCGAGACCCACATTAACAAGGAGTATTACTGGGTAATATTGTCTGCTAATGCGGAGAATAGGGCTGGTTAGGAGCGACCATCTATAGCTTTGTCTTAAAAATATGTTAAATACGTCGATTTAATGCTCTAATTTTTTTTCTTTCTCAAGTGGATCGACATATTCAACAAATGCTTAATACAAAACTATAGTGGCTAACGGATCTATCAGAACAAAATACAACAATGAAATGTACAACACATCACAGAACAACAAACAGACATATATATATACGTATACACTTATGCATCCCTAGTACAATACAAAATGTTACATCATAAGTGGTACTAGGACCACACTATATACAACGAGTCAAAAATATAGATACATATTAGAGTCAATCAAAAAGGCTACAAAACTACTCAAAAAGAGATAAGCAGACATCCAAGGCGGAAGCAATCAAAGCAAAGTCCAAAGCAGGTATCTAACCTGAAACAACTCGGTTTGACCCGAGTATATAAAAATACACAGGTCAGTCTAGCTAAAACATCAAATAAGTAACATGTATATGAAGTATACGGTAAAGGGGTGATATCTCTTCTCGAATGAGAAGAAGAATGTAAGGAACATACCATTAGTTCAACTGAGGTAGTCTCACTAAGTACATATATCCTCGAAAGAGGTAAACTCAACAATAAAAGCAACTAAGCATAAAGCATGCCTCATATCATTGGCATAATCCCAAAAGCAACTATAATGGTTTCCCTAAACCATACTCCTAAATCGGAGAAATCTCAAAGCTCAAAACTCGCCGTAAATGGCAATCACAAATATATTCTCAAGATAGAGAAGTCCTAAAACTCAAGATACGCCAAAAATGGCAAACAAATATATCTGCAAAAAGGAGATTAGGAATCTCAAAATAAACGCCAAGTGTTGGCAAACCAAAATCTCAAAGTATAGAACTCAATAAGGAGTTCAATTTCCCAAAGATGTAATCGCCATATATAATGTCTCGAACGGCTCAAACGGCCAATAATGTGAAAAGGCGATACACTTGGAAAATCACAAATAAATCAATGAAATCATCTCAAAAGATAGCATGTGCTTATAAAATGGCCGAAGCTCGCCAAGTACCATTCTCTCAAAATAAGGTGCCACGTCTCAATTGGACAAACGTCCCGAAGGACAACATCCCGAAGGAAAAATACGTCTCGAAGACAAACATCCCGAAGGACAACATCCCGAAGGACAAATGACCCGAAGGTCCAGTACTGGCAATACTCGAGAATGTGTCACAAACTCTCAAATAGGAACCCGAAAAGTGGTAACAGTGCGTCCCATACCACATGTTCTCTCTTATTGGTTTACTAACCGCTAGCCAATTCCAAACTAGAAAATCAGTAAAAATATTTGCCTCATCTCATCGGCAATTACGACCCGAAGGTCAAAACGTTCAAACGGACAAGTCAGGAATTAACCGATAAAGTAAACGCACGTATCCCATACCACGTGTTTAACTAAACCATTTAATTATCCTTCTCATACGCTCGAATAGTGCAAAAATGTGTATTTTATATAGAAAATAATTTGTTTGATAAAACAAGCTTTTAAAACAATTTTCGAAATCGTTTTTGGAAAACAATCTTTGAAATTCCCTTATTATAGAGAATATATAGTTTTTATAGCTTGAAAATAATTTATAAATATTATATAATAATTATTTCAAAAGCTAATTTATTTTAAAAATCATTTCAAAATTATTTAGAAAAACCCGTGCTCGAAATCAAAGAAAAATCATCGAAAAACACCAAAACCAACATTCGAAACATCTCAAAATCGATTCATTTTGAATCACAAATTAACCAAAATTCTGGCTCACCTATTGATAGGCTTCATGGCCTTCAAAACAGTTCAGAAATATCACAAAAACAAGTTGCAGAAGTCGGAAAACGGATTAGAAAACAAGGCAGAACACAAAAATGCATAGGCTAAAAACAATACCCAGGTCTGAAATCTTCTCCGGGTTCAACTTTCAAACATAATTCGAATGGCTTAATGACCTCGGAATGGTCTGAAATTTGACAGACACAAAGTAGAACAATTTATCTATGAAATGGAGAAATATTCACTGAATTTCGAGATGAAATGGTAAAGATATGGAATTTCAAACATGGACTCAGGCCATGTTGAATTCTGCCCAGGTTTGAAAACCCTCTCGGGTTCAACTTACAAGCATGAAACAAGTGACCAAACGACCTCATATTGAACTGGAAATTGGTATGCACATAGTAAAAAACTTTAACTTTCAAATAAAAAAGAATCTATGAATTCCGACAGGAAATAGAAAAGATACGCTGTCTCAAACATGGACTCAGGCCATGTTTGAAGCAGCTCAGAAAACAGAAATGTGTACAGGCCTTAAAACCATCTCGGGTTCAACTTACAGGCATGAAACAGATGACCAAACGTCCTCAGATTGAACTGAAAATTGGACACATAATATAAAACCTTAACTTTCAAAGAAAAAAAGAATCGATGAATTCCGACAGAAAATGAAAAGGATACATTGTCTCAAACATGGACTCAGGCCATTTTTGCAGCAGCTCAGAAAACGGAAATGTACAGGCCTAAAAACCATCTCGGGTTCAACTTACAGGCATAAAACAGAGGAACAAACGACCTCAGATTGAAATGAAAATTGGTATGCACATAGTAGAAAACTTTAAATTTCTAATAAAAAAGAATCAACGAATTTTGACATAGGAATAAGAAGATATGGTCATACAAAGTAGCAACCCAAAACTGTTTTTACTGTAAATTCAAAACAACATAATTCAATTACAGTAAACTATTTTTGCCATTTCAGTTTGCGATTTTGCTTTGTTTAATCTAGCATTTGTGAGATTTCAACTCACCTTACAAAATAGTAGAGCAATAAGAGCGAATTGGAGAGAAGATGCAAGCTTTAGCCTTGAGGAAGCTTCAACAACGTAAAAAAAGAGTTTATACAAACATGCAAGAACAAAACTTCAATTATAGACAACAAATTCACCAAATCAGAAAAGGATGAAGAGAAGTTTGGTTTTGGCTTAGATTACCTGAAATAATTGACTCTAATTTGATAAATTTCACCAAATAATTGATTGGTAAGAAGATTTTGATTTTTACTTTGAAAGAGGAAAGTGGGTTTTTGATTTTTCTCTTCTTTTAGTTAACAGGAAGAAGATGTTTACTGTACGTTCAAGAAATGAGAAAGGGGATGTTTTTCTTTCTTTTCTGGTTAAGGAATTAAATGGGCTAAGACCCGACAACTAAACTAATTAGCCCCAAAACCACATTAACACACTAAATCGCTATTATACACTAAAATATATAAGTTATAACATATACACACATAATTCAACTCTATAAAAATCACACAACATATTTTTATGTTCTAAATATTATTTTACATCAAAATAAAAGATAATTTTGCTCTAAAAATTATTTTCATTACTAAAAACCCCTTATCTTAATTTAAATGCACAAATTACACAATTATTACATAAAACTCTGTTTTTAACTCCAAAAATTACATAAAAAATATTTTCTTGCATAATTAAATGCAATAAACCATATTTCCATCATTTTATTCAAAACTCATTTTTAAACAAAATTTCTTCCTTTTATTTATAATATATAACATATTAAATCAAATACTTCCTTTAAAAATCAACAAAAGAAGCATTTGGCAATAATTTGTAAAATTATTGCATTTCATCAAATTAAACCATATTTTGTTCATTATTAACACAAACAACCAAAATAAAGTTTTAAAACTTTATTTTTCTCATTTTATTTTCAAAATCCATTGTTTATTTAAAATAAAAAATTAAAATCTCCAATTCATTTTTTTTCACGATATTAAATTATAACCTACATGTAATCACCAAACAAGGGTTGTTACATATCCGTTTTGATTCTTATTGGAATTTACTTTATAGAATATAGCTAAATTATATAAAAATCTGAACTTATTTTCTATTTGAAAATTTCTGTTCAAAGCTTTTGAAAATGAGTAATATATAATTATAATTTTTTTAAATTTACCATTTTATTTTAAGTATAAAATTTTGGAAATGTTTTTGAGGCAAAAGATAAAATATTGTATTATTTCGTAAAAGCTGTTATGAAAGTAATATTTCAGTGATTTTAGTTATAAAAGAGGTTTAAATAATTTATAAAAGTCGTTATTATTTTATAAAAGCCTTTGTAAATAAATATTTTTATGAATTGAAGGATTTAAAAAGTGATTTTGGAAAATTATATCTTTGTGTATATAAAATTAATTTAAAACTCTTTTATTTTATTTAGTAGGGATTTGAGATTTTAATGAGATTTCATGCTCTTCAATGAAGCAAAGAATTTTAATAAACAATTGAATTGTCGGATTGGTATGGGACTTTTCATACAATTTTTTCGCTAATTATCATAATTTGTTAAATGGAGTTTGAGTGAAAATTACTAGCTTTTAGTAAATACTTGAATTTACTATCTGGTATGGGACAGTTAGTTAAATTCTTATGATTACTTGAGTGACAGTAATTAACATTTAGAGTTGTATTATCATAGGGTGTTCGAATTTCAGGTCGATAGATCCCTAAGAGACGATGACTCATTTTCCATTGACCTGAGAGTCGATATATGAGTAGCGCTTGTTGAAACTGCTTGAGGAGGTGTTAGCGACCTTGTCATTCAAGGCGAAACTGCTTAGAGAGGTGTTAACGACCTTGTCGCTTAGGGCAAAACTGCTTAGTGAGGTGTTAGCGACCTTGCCATCGCAAACGAAATTGCTTAGAGAGGTGTTAGTGACCTTGTTAGGGCTAACGAAAATGCTTGAGGAGGTGTTAGCAACCTTGTCAAGGCTATCCTAATCTTGTATGATCCGAGATTATGATTATTTATTAGTGCTGATTATTTCTTTAGAGATTTTTGGATGGATATTTAGTATCCTTTTGCTCTGGAGAATTTTGAATTGCTATCACCATATTTTTGATGATAGTCCATTTTAGACTTGATATGGAATCATAAAATGGTGATTTTATTTAATATGCCTCATTATGATCTTCCATTCTAGCATATTTTTATTATGGCTTATTTATTGTTAAGTTATATATTTATGAAATTAGTATCATCTCACTTTTCTATTAGATATCATCTCACCTTTCTATTTGATTATGTTCAAATTGTAAATGATTGTGCAAAATTAATATTGAGTAGGAATTACTATTAAGCGATGAAATCTGTTCCATAATAACAATAAGAACTTGTGATATCTTCAATAGTGTAGTTACCACAAGAAATATCAAAAATTTAAAATTGTATAATGTGAAAGTTTTAATTCATAGGTATAATTAACTAAATGTTAAAATGAATTTAAAATTTGATGTTTGTTTGAAGTACTTATGGATGAATGAGTGTTATGAATTGTTATGTATAAATTATTCTTGTATGTAAAAATTAAATTTGACAAGCACCATTGTCCTGGTGGTTAAGTGATTTGGCTTTGGTGCGAGAGGTCACAAGTTCGAAACTTGCGTAGCGTGATTCGAACATTTATTGACATGTGATATGTTGTCATAGTGATTTGTTGTATATAAAGTACCATTTCAAAAAAAATTAAGATTAATTGAAAGGATTTTAATAAAAACAAACATCTATTTGAATTATAATCTTTTTGGTATTGGATACACATATATATGGAACTTAATTATATTTATTATAAACAAGCAAATATTTTAGAAAAGCCGAAAGTGTTGAAAGATGTATGTATATCATATGGAAATAATTTTTGTGTTAAATTGTCCGTTGAGCGCTTTAAGGATTCTGGTCGATGAACTTGATCAACCTTACTGGTAGGGATTCCCTAACACTAGGACGAGACATTCAAACATAGTGTTTTGGACAATAAAATGTTTTCAGAAATAATACTTTGTAAGTATATGATAGTTTTGTAAAAAAAGTAGAATTTTGAAATGAAAATATGTTTTAAAAAGAAAATTAATATTTTGAAAATTTTATTATGAGTAATGTTTGATTTTGAAGAAAATAATTAAATTATTATTCGATTATATAAAATATGGTGAAAGTTAAAATAAATCGTCTGTCACTTTTGAATATTCGTGTTGTAGCTCTCATTATATATATATATATATATATATATATATATATATATATATGTGTGTGTGTGTGTGTATATATATGTGTGTGTATCTGGTGGGGTGCTTTGTTATTATTAAAATTATGATGCCTGCAGTTAAGTGTGAGTTGGAATATAAAATGGGGATTCAATTTGAAAACCCGAGCAAAAATTTATTCAGATTTAAACCTATAAGTTTTGAATTTTGAAAGTTTGATTACTTCTTTTTTAGTATTTTTTGTTGTATAGAGAGTAGTTGGAACAAGGTTCTATAATTGGGTACATTTTTCATTATTTGTTGGCTTTTGTGTGAATGACAGAGGCAGAGGCAATATACTTGATAGGGGGCTAATGTTTGGACTGCGTTGGATGGAACCCATGCGTACTTTTTAGAAGTTCATTTACCCCGCTCGGTTTACTCGAGTATTCAACAAATATGTAAATTTTATATGTTATATGATTTAGGTATAATCGTTTGCCTAAGCGATGCACGCTTGCTTTGTTACGAATACATTTAGAATAGTCTGAAATATAACTATCAATTTAGAGGATTCTATATAAATATTTAACAAGGAACGCCTGCCAAGTCCCTAGAATTGGAAGATGATGTAAGAAAAGTCCCTTCCAAAAAAGTTATGAAAATTTGATCCCTATTTTTATTTTTGACTAATTTATGCCACTTTTGCCCCTGATTTTAATGCTGGGCTGATTTTCTAGAAAGGGACAATTTAGTAAAAAATAACAAAACAGAGACCTAATTTACATTGGTTTATTAGCAGGGACTTCTTGTACATCAGCTTTGAGAATAGGGATCTTTGGTCCAAAACCCCAATATTTAAATACCACATTTAGTGGTCACATTACTAACTGTTAAGTGGTACACTTGCAATAATAAACGGCTTTCCAAAAAAGGAATATATTCTTTTCATTACAAGTGAAGTTATGATTTATCCAAGTCAGCAGACAACTTAGTAGAGAAAGAAATGCATGTTACTTTTTTTATGGCACTAAACTATAACGCATAACCTTATTTGTTATCTGGGTCATGTGGTTTGATTTAGGTCAGTGAAATTTTGGAACTTCATGCTTCTTGAATAATTTAGTGCCGTATAATTAAAGTTGAACCACATTCATGTTACTAAAAGTTTGGGCCCAAATAAAAATCAATACAGCCCCACTACTGTTCTTAATTTAAAACAAAATCTGTAGTAGTTTAAAATAACAAGGAATTAATGTCAAAGGAAGATAAATATTTATGAATTGAAATTACAATTTAAAATTTCTAAACGATAAATTATATTTTGGCAAAAGTACTCGAATAATCGAAAATAATGTTACATGGTGGTATTTGATTATTTGAAATGGAAATATTGGTCATTTTTATTTTTGTCATTAGATATTTGATTCTTGGAAAATTTTAATTCGAAAAACTTTTTGGGAAAGTAAATGAATGATGATATGAAAAAATAAAAATAAATAAATATATAAATTCAACTCCATTCAATTTGAAAATACATTGCTAAACCATTAACAAACCAAAGAATCTTCATACCTTGGCTCTACTTAAAAGATCGATATTGTCAAATTAAATACAACATTCACTTCGTTTACTAAGAGCTTGGGAGAAGTTCAGAACTAGATGTTACAGACTATGACTAACTAAGCTATATTTCATTGTCAAAGTTCCACGTTTATGATTGACCGCCTTAAATTGACCAACTTCAACATTATTGTAAATAATACATTGATATTAAACAAGTTAGAATCATAACGATGTTAGGTTTGAATCATTGATTTTAAATTTGAAGATGAAATTCTTTTTAACTATGAAATTCTTCTTAGAGTTCAGACCTCAATAAGTCTAGTTTATCGTTATTTCATATTGTTCCTAACTTCGATGTTGGCTGGCAGACTATTGTAATGAGTTTCTTTTCTCGAGTCTATTAAATTTAAAATCCCTCGTGAAGTATGGCAAAATTGTAGCTTTAGGTTGAAGACTATAACTATATCCATTGTGGTAAATTAGTATGGCATGTACGTGTTAGCGAACTGTGCTGGGGTGCATTAATTTTTTTTTGTAAAATTGGTCTTCACTTATTGATGTAAGCAATGTCACTTTGTTTCACACAGATGCTAAAATGAATTATGCTTCTATTTTAAAAAAAGAAAACCTATAAATTGTTTTTATATATTAATAAATAAATAATAACAATAAATTAATTGTGTGCGTGATGCGCATTTTTGCACGTGAGAATGTTGTTTTGTACCCCATTGGGTATTTTCGTACATCAGCTTGCTTTGTTCATTTTTCACTGCTGTTTTATTTTGGTATTAATTCTTTCTTATTGAAGAAGATTGACCTATGTGATTTTAGTCTTTGAAACGTTGATTTGCAAAGAAATAACTGTCAGGTTTATAGATTATAACTTTACACATGGATCATGTTTTCATTCCCACTGTCCTTCCATTTTGACTTCTTAATAACCTTACTTTTGTAAGAAGGCTGCTGTATAATATCTCCATGATTATAATCTCATTAACAAGATGAAACTTGACAAAATTTATATAAGTTGCCACTTTTGAATATGTTCTACACATTTAATGTGTTGGCATGACAATATACAATGTAGATAGAAATGCATGATAATATATAATATATTATTGATTATGTATGTATGCTTATAAGACAAATATTAAAACATCAGGCTTATAATAAACTTTACCAAAATGAATACCCTCTTAATGAAGGACTAAATTATTTATGTTCTAGCACTCAAAAAACATTTTGTCGAAAAGATATATATGTAAAAGTTTAGTTAAATACATGTTATGCACTAAAATTTATTTATATATGATAATTATGTATTTAAATTGAGTTGAGATTAGGTTGACGAAAAATTTAGATTCACCTTTGATGCTCGAAACTTGGTTAGGAAGTTGAAAATTCAAAATATATGATATGGTTTGTTGATTTAAGTAACGCAAAGCTTATAAATCGGTATATTACGGGAAGGTTATATGGATAAAGGTGGCGTGTATTTGCATATAAATTAAGCACACTCGCTTAAAAATGCTAAATAAAGGTACGCTTTCAGATTAAAATACAGAAGTGTTAGAAATATTAATTTATATTGTGTTTCCGACCGCGTAGTCGATGTATATCATATATATCATAATTGTGAAACTACAAACGGCTTCCGTACAAAGGAGACTCTGTCAAATTTTTCCGTAAATCATAACACTTAGAAAATTTGTACTAAATTTTCCGTATGCAAAGAAATAGAAGTTAATAAATAAGCCTATTTAAATGTATAGCGTACGATAAGTGATTCCAAGTTAACCACTAAGAGGATTCTATGAATTTTAAATTTATTATAGATTTCGAATTCAGTTAATGTTTGTGTGTGAATGACGTCTCCCTATAAGAAATTGCAAGGATGCAATTTTCATGAGGAGGGAGGTCTGTAACTGTTACCCGGTTACTTGGCACGGCTACAAGGTGATATTAGCAGAGGCTTTGATTAAACCTAGACGGGATTCAGGTCAAAAGATATGTAGAAATATGAGGGTCCGGTATAACTCAATTAGTATGATGGGCGCGTGGTTCGGCCTACATGTATGGTTCGGCATGTCTGAGTGGCTCGGTACATTTAAGTGGATCGGCCTTTAAATGTGACTAGGCCAAGGAAGGAAGGTCGTGTGTCGTTCGGTCTTGAAAAACGGCATGCATCGCTCGGTCAAGGAAGTCATGTTAGATAGGCATGCATTGCTCGGTCAAGGAAGTCATGTTAGATCGGCATGCATCGCTCGGTCAAGGAAGTCATAGTAGGTCGGCATACATTGCTCGGTCAAGGAAGGAAAGCTAAGACGGGTCGGTCGATTGTGGTTCGGCATTCGCGGTACGGCCTTAATGGTTTGGCATGTGTGGGTCGGCATACCTGGATCGGTGCACCTTGAGGAGGTTAATAAGTTCTTTGACCTACAACAGAGTGATGCGACCATCATTTCTTTGCTTCGAGTCATCTGTCGCTTGCTTCGAGTTCCTTAAGGGCCTGATTCGAGTCAGCAACGAGACAACCCCCGGATCGGTGGTGGTGGATCGGCGTGACTGGTTCGGTCTACCTAACAACCATGGACCGAGCTACCTTGGTGATGGGCTTGCACGAGGGATCCAACCTATCTTCATCTATAAATAGAGGGGCATGGGTACAGTTGAGGGGACCTTTTTTTCGGGAACTCCAGGGATACTCTGCCATTTTTTGGTGCTTACTTCTTTTCTGTTCAAACTTGCATTCAAGCTGTTTGTTTACGGATTGTATCTGTACTCAAGTGATTGGAAAAGTAATAAAGATCATATTCAAAGTGGACGTAGACAATTACGCCGAACCACTATAAATCTGGTATTCTCGTTTTTTATGTTCGTTTTGCATTCAACTGTGTTATTTCTTTGTTTTAATTTACTTTCTTCATTAATCTCTCTACACAACTCTATTCAAGGGTGTTAGTGATCAATTTTGATGCTAACATTTTGATGCTTTCACTGAGAAGTTCTTTCTCAAGCCGTTAGGATCTGCTTTGTTGCTACTGGATTGAGGAAATCCCCCGAAGGAGATCCAAGTTCATTCTCAAGAGTTCATAGATACTACTCAGAGTTCCCACAGATAACTCAAAGATGGCAAGACCACGTACCAGTCCGCCTCTCACAACGCGGATGCTAATGAGACTGCTAGCATCCAGCAAGTGGGACCTAGCAATCGGCAACCTGATGCAGGTGCAGAGCCCACCACCATCCCAAACCAACCAGAAGCCATCACCAGAGCAGAGTTCAATGAGCTAATGAGGGAGCTCGTAGAAAGTAGGAGACAACTTAACGAGAAGATTCAAACGAATACCAACCTAATGACCTAGATCGCTCAACAGCAGCGTCAGAAACGGTGGAGGAAGCCCAACTTCCTACTCATCATCCGACAGCTCCGCTTCGTCAAATGAACACCACAGGCGTAAACGCCGTAGTATCGAAACGACACAAACTGGTGCAACAGAGCAGTTGGTGACGACTCGCCAAGAACAAACAACCCAAAATGGTCCAGATTCCTTACATGGAACCATGGCTCCTCATCTGCACCTGGGGAGTCGCTCCCAACCTGAAGGGGGAAACTTAGGATCTGGAGCACACTTGGGAGCTGGTCCACTGCCTCGCCAGGGTCGTAGTGAAGTGGGTCCTTGGGATGTGCACTTAGATGATCGCCTGCCGAGGAGGCACCAGCCAGACCGATCATGCAGGACAAATACCAACTTGCCACCTCCCATCTAGACTCCGGATTTATCAGCTATGGTCGGGCAACTGATGAGGGGGAACCAGAGCTTAACCAACGATGATCGAGGCATATCTATGAGCCATACTCCATTCGCATATACCATCCTACAAGCTTAGTACCCCCAGAAATTCAACATGCCTACTATTCCAGCTTATGAGGGGAAGACTGATCCCCGACAGCATATAATGAGATACGAGTGGATGATGGACTCGGAATGGGCAAACGATGCGACCAAATGCGGATGCTTCCCAATAACCTTGTCCGGGATTGCTACCATGTGGTTCACCAGACTTCCCTCGCGATCGATCTCCAGGTTTGATGAGTTGGCGATAAAATTTGTGGAGCAGTTTAGGATCCATGCCACTCGCCCAAAGGATGTGATGTCTCTATCCAATGTGATCCAGACTCCGGGGAAGTCGTTAAAGAACTATTTGCAAAGATTTCACGTTGCTGCTACCGAAGTTAGCAACCCCAATGACCATGCTATTCTTATGGCCGTGATGCGAGGAGTAGATCCGGACTCAGAGTTTGGTGATTAGCTGGCAGGAAAACCATCGACTACCCTGGAACACTTTTATTCAAAGGCGAACCAATTCATGAGAAGAGAAGAGGCAAGATGGTCAAGACAAAGCAGTGTGCCAGGGCCCAGCAAGGTAGCGATGAAAAGCAACATTGTGGTAAAGCAATCTGGCGAAAACTATGGCAAGGTCCAAGTCAATGTTCAAAATAAGCCGGAGCAGTCTAAAGGATCCATAGGAGGAAATTCTGGAAGAAAGAGGGAAGCTGGAAAGTGGAAACCAAGAATCCCAACCTATGGCGAATACACTCCTTTGAACACATCTCTGGAAAATATTTATTTATCAACTTGTAATACATTCCAATACCGAAAGCCGCGCCCAAAGGAATCAACCGAGGAACAAAAGCAGACTGGAAAGTATTGTCGGTTTTAGGAGACCAACAGGCATAATATTGAGGAGTGTAGGCACCTCCATGATGCTATAGAAAAACTGATTCGCTAGAAGAAGTTACAGCAGTTTGTTAAGAATTCGCAAGAAACATCCGACCCCAATCGCAGGCAGGCTTTACATCGACTTGAGGAGCCCGCTTGGACCGAAGGAAGGCTGGTCATAAACACGATAATTGGTGGACCTCACTCGGCAGATAAGAGTTGGCAAGAAATAAAATGCTATGCTAGTTCCTTGAAGCATGCAGATTTCGAATGCTGCTCGAATACAGAAGATGGGACTCCAGCAAAACAACGGCGAATGATGACGGATGATATAGTATTCAGGAGCAAGGATGCTGATCGGGTGGAGGCACCTACCGTTGACCCAATGGTTATCTCTGCTACGATTGGACCGGCGCTTGTGAGAAGGGTACTGATCGATTGTGGGAGTTTTGTTAATATTATCTTCAAAAAGGCGTATGATCAGATGAAGATGGAGATGAAGGATCTAAAACCATCTAAAGCCCGCATTCATGGCTTTAATGATGCGGCTACTGATGTAGTGGGTTTTGTTGAATTGCCAGTTGAACTTGGGGAAGGTGAACGCAGGAGGGTGCAGATCCTACCGTTCATTGTTTTGGATGTTGATTCCCCATATAATGTTTTTCTGGGCCGACCGGCCCTGGAGGAATTTAGGCCAGCTTTGGCCCCGTGGTGTTTGACCCTGAAACTTCCAACGGATAGAGGAGTTGGTGTAGTGCATGGTGATCAAGCGACTAGTCGTGCATGCTATGTGGCTGAGCTGAGAGAGGCCCAGCGAAGAGAGAAGGTCAAGGGTGCGGACAACTCTGTCTGCATCCGTGTTGCAGAAAATTTACAAGTAATGCTCGAGCCTTGGCTTGGGCAACAGGGTCGGATCTATAGGGACATAGATCCGAGAGATGACGATGAAGAACCCAAGAAGGGTAAGGCAGCACCGGCTGAACTGACGATTGATATTCCAGTCAGCCATGGTGACTCGTCGCGGGTGCTTAAGATTGGATCACAGCTCAACCCCTCGATGATAGAGGGTCTTACTGATTTCCTCCGAGCAAATCTAGATGTTTTCGCTTGGACCCATTCCGATATGTGTGGTATTTCTCCCACCATCGCAAGTCATATGTTGAACATTGACTCGAAGTATGTGCCAGTGAAGCAAAAAAGGAGAGGCATGGACCGGAGAGGTCCCGATGCTCTCAGAGAGGAGGTGGATAAACTCGAGGCCAATGGGTTCGTCCGCGACGCCCTCTATCCTGAATGGGTATCTAATCCCTTACTGGTAAGGAAGGCGAACGGGAAGTGGAGGACCTGTGTTGATTACTCAGACCTGAACAAGGCGTGCCCTAAGAATAATTTTCCCTTACCCAGAATTGATCAGCTGGTCGACTCGATAGCAGGACACGAATTATTGTCATTTATGGATGTGTATTCGGGGTAAAATCAGATCCCGATGCACATTCCAAATTAGGAGCATATCAGTTTCATCATGGACGTCAGACTGTATTGTTATGTAGCGATGCCTTTCGGATTGAAAAACGCAGGGGCAACTTATCAGCGTTTGGTGAATCGAATGTTTAAAGACCAGATTGGTAGAACGATGGAAGTCTATGTCGATGATATGCTCGTGAAGTCACGATAGTCAAACGACCACATTCGAGACTTAGCGGAGATGTTTGATATACTCAGGTATTACGGAATGAAAATCAATCCACTGAAATGTTCCTTTGGTGTTGCGTCGGGAAAGTTTTTGGGTTTTTTTGTCAATGCGCGGGGAATCGAAGCCAACCCATAAAATATTCAGGCTATTCGAGACATACAAGTTCCCAAAACTATAAAGCAAGTACAAAGCCTGAATGGAAAAGCCGCCGCGCTGAGTCGATTTATATCCAAAGCGACCGACAAGTGTATTCCGTTCTTTGACGTGATAAGGAAAGGGAAGATAAATTTTGAATGGACGCCGAACTATGAGGACGCGTTCCGAGCTATGGTGGCACACTTGGAGAGGGCCCCGGTTCTGTCAAAGCCTGTAGATCACGAGGAGTTGTATGTTTACTTGGCCGTATCTCAGCATGCCATCAGTGCGGCTTTGATTCGTGAAGAGGACCGAATTCAAAAGCCAGTGTACTATGTTAGTAAGCGTCTAATGGGGGCAGAGAGAAATTATCCTAAGATCGAGAAGCTAGCCTACTGCCTGGTGATCGCATCGCACAAGCTTCGTCCGTATTTTCAGGCGCATCCGGTCAGTGTTTATACCGATCAACCTCTACGGTAGGTGCTCCGGCGACCATAGACTTCTGGAAGGTTACTCAAATGGAACATTGAGCTGAGTCAGTTCGATATCACTTACCTGCAACGGAGGGCTATCCAAGGGCAAGCGCTAGCAGATTTCATTGCATAATTCACCATATCGGACGAGCCAAGTGGTGGTGATGCAATTCCCGTCGTTCGATGGAAGCTATACACTGATGGAGCATCCAACGACCGTTGTTCTGGGGCTGGTGTTATTCTTGTAACTCCCGAGAACCGATTAATTTGTTATGCTTTGAAACTTGATTTCCCCACTACGAATAACGAGGGTGAGTATGAAGCATTGATTGCGGGATTAAAGCTTATCAAAGAACTTGGAGTGAAATCGATTGAGATCTTCTGTGACTCACAGTTGGTGGTGTACCAAGTACGAGGAGACTATCAGGCGAAGGGGCAAAGACTTGCCCCGTACCTCGCTCGGGTTCAAGAATTGTTGGCAGACCTTGACTACTGCGATATTTCGCACATTCTGTGTTAACAAAATGGGGAAGCCGACTCGTTGGCAAAATTTGCAAGTACTGGTGATGCACAACAGATGGGCTTGGTTCCCGTCGAAACCTTACATGCCCCAAGTATAAACGAAATGGAAGTAGATTTTGTGTTAGAGACGGAAACTGAAAGGGAGTCGTGGATGACCCCGTTCAAAGAATACCTGCTACACGGAACCTTGCCTGAGAGAAAGAACGAGGGACGACAAGTCATTTACAAGGCCTCGCGGTATATAATGCAGAATGGAATAATGTATCGAAAAGGATTCTCAGTTCCCTTACTTAGGTGCATCGCCCACGATGAGATAAAGCGGGTCTTAAAAGAAGTTCACGAAGGAGAATGCAGTCACCATACTAGTGGCAGACGCTAGCCAAAAAGATCCTCTGCTATGGATACTTTTGGCTGACTGTGAATCGGGTCGCCGTGGACTATGTAAGGAGATGCGACAAATGTCAGAAGTACGCAAAGATCCCGAGAGCACCGCCGACGGAACTCCTGCAAATGGTTAGTCCATGGCCATTTGCAATATGAGGGATCGATATAATCGGCTCCTTGCCAATCTCCAAAGGTGGTGCGAAATACGCGATTGTCGTGATCGATTATTTCACCAAGTGGGCAGAAGCGGAGCCATTAGCTATGATCACCACCAAAAAGGTCAGTAATTTTGTTGTGCGAAACATTATATGTCGTTTTGGCCTCCCACGAACTATCATGACTGACAACGGAACTCAATTTAATAGTAGAGAGTTCAAAGAATTCTGCCAAAAATATTGCATTGAGAAAAGGTTTGCGGCGGTCGGTCACCCTAAAGTGAATGGGCAAGTTGAAGCCGTAAATAAGATAATCAAGTCCATCTTGAAAAAACGTTTGGAGAAGGCTAGAGGCAAGTCGGTAGATGAGCTTCCAACAGCACTCTGAGCCTACAAAACCACCCACAAGTCCACGACTGGCCACACTCCATTCGGCTTGGCATACGGCACTGAAGCTGTTATACTCGTGGAACTTGAAGTTCCCTCTCATCGGGTGATGCATTATGATCCTAAAACGAATCAAGATCTTTTACTAGAGTCGTTGGACTTTGTCAACGAAAAACGTGAAAAAGCTGATTTAAGGGCGGTTGCATATCGGCACTGAGTCGCCCGATATTATAATTAAAAATTTCGACCATAAGCTTTCGATGTGGGCGACCTTGTTTTGAAGCGAGTTTTTCCAGTCCCGTCACATATGAATCCCACATGGGAAGGCCCCTACGTCATTGAACGTAAGCTTGGAGAAGGAACCTTCAAGCTAGCGACTGTTGATGGCGCGACGCTTCCCAGAGCATGGAATAGCGAGCATTTGCGTCGTTATTACACTTAGTTTATTTCTTTTGCATTTTAGTAGCAATTGTTTCCAGAATATGTTTCTTTTGTTGTTCTTTGTTTCCGACATGTAATAAGAGAATTCAGTTTGTCCTTATTTTCTACAATCAATAAAGGCTTGAAGTTTTTTTTCTATGAACTATTAGTGTTTTGTGTTTTATAATTTCGTGGCAAAATAAAATTACATTAATCTGTCTAGCGTATGAATGCACACACAAAACTAAAAGTCGATCATCTAACGATTCAAAAAATCTCTAAGTCCCCAGAGTGCGGACTTGAGTACTTGGAGTCCCCAAAGTGTGGACTAGAGTATAAACGATTCAAAAAATCTCTGAGTCCCTAGAGTGCGGACTTGAGTACTCTGAGTCCCCAGTGTGCGGACTAGAGTATAAATGATTCAAAAAATCTTTAAGTCCCCAGAGTGCGGACTTGAGTACTCTGAGTCCCCAAAGTGCGGACTAGAGTATAAACGATTCAAAAACTCTAAGTCCCCAGAGTGCATACTGCGGACTTAAGTACTCTGAGTCCCCAGAGTGCGAACTAGAGTATAAATAATTCAGAAATCTCTAAGTCCCCAGAGTGCGGACTTGAGTACTCCGAGTCCCCGGAGTGCGGACTAGAGTATAAACGATTCAAAAATATCTAAGTCCCCAAAGCGCGAACTAGAGTACTCTGAGTCCCCGGAGTGCGGACTAGAGTATAAATGATTCAATAATCCCAAAGTCCTTGTAGCGTGGACAAGAGTATAAATAATTCAAAAATCTCCAAGTCATGTGAAAGTGGACTGGAGCTTACATAACCCACGAGACTCTGGATTTCAATTACAAGTTAGGTAATAAGCTAAACAATGAGAGTCGTGGAATACAAAGAAACACAATTTTATTTACTAATTAAAAATTAAGTTCCATTACAACTGCTTCAAAATCCGGAGCCAAAATCTACCTACGACGGCTATAAAAAAGAAAAGAAACAACTACATGATTTCGGCTTATTTAAGCTGAGCGAGGCATGACCAGATGATAACTACTTCTTTGACTTTTTCTCCTTCTTTGGCTTCTCTGAAGTTTCCTCAGCTAAACGTTTTCTCCTGGACCCCTTGCTTCCCAGCAATGTGGTATCCGAGGAAGGAAGAGGGACCTCCAGAGGTATGGTCCCACCGGGGAGAATGATCTTTAGTGGCCTATTTAGGGGTCATCGAGTTCCACCACCTGAGGTTCCATTTTAACTTTGGTTTTCTTCTTCTCTTCCTCCTCAATTTGCTCTTTCATGCTGAGCTTGGAAGTACGCTCGGAAGCGCCTGTGATTTCGACCTCATCGTGTTCATCTACTGGTGAAGGATCTTTAAGTTTATCCTCATATAGCGCCCCGATCACTTGAGCATCAGGACCAGGGGTATCTTCGGTGTGAGGTGCCTTAGCCTTTTCCTCTTCTCGCTTCGTGGCGACATCGCTCCTCGGAATCCGCTTGGGTTCAGAGTGACCTATATGAGTTCATGAAAAGAAAATGTTAGAACACATTCATCACTCGCCAAAAACGATGAATTCCTAAACTCTGGAAGGTGAAGCTACATACCAGCTTCCAGCTGACTTTCGGTGGTCCTCGGAGTATCACCCTCAGGGATTGGAGATAAAATGTGAACGCCAAGCGGGCTTCTCCGGGTCATAGCCAACGTGTTGCTCGGAAGGCCCAAGTGACGAACTATCAGTCAATTGAACGGGAGGAGGAATCGTAGACTCAGCGCTGGATGGGCCAGCGTTATCATCTTTACCCTCCAATGACAGAGAGTTTCTTCCAAAGAGGGCTTTCGCTTCAGATAGATCTAAGGGTTCGTTGCCTCGAAGCACTTCCCTTACCAGAGCCTCTTCATCAATCTCTTCATCACCCAACTCCACTTTTTTTAATTCTAATCAAGGTATCCCACACTTTGGTGAGTGACTTGAGATAATTCTCGCCCAAGAAAGACAAGTCACGATGCATGAGGATTCTTGCATTAAACTCGGCAATGAGCGGGTCGAATAAACATTTGATCTCTTCTCTGTCGGCTTCGGTAGCTACCTCAAGCTGAAAGCTGGCCTCTGTGAGCGCTATCTTCTTGCCCTCTTCACGAGCTGCTTCTTTTAGTGCTTCAACCTTGGATAGCTCTTCGTCAAGTTTTGTCTTTTGAAGCCGTGTTTCGACGATTTCATCGCAGTATCTTTGTGACTTTTCCTGCGCTGCAATTTCCTCTTCTCTCTTTAGAGAGTAATTCCTCTAGTTTTTTGACCCGTCGATCGAGAATATCCTTTTCTTTTTGGATACAGTCTTTCTCCAAATCCAGAGCGCCACTGCGTTGGACTGCCTCACTAAATTCTTTTTTGTGAGTGGCCTCCAAGCGACTAATTGCCTCGACTGTCTCCTTAGCGTTTTTCTAGGCATTTTCGAGCTGATATTTGTATGAGGATAATTCCTCATCTTGACCTTTAATGATGTCTTTGTCATGAATAGCTTCGAGTTTGAGGCGATCAATCTTGTGTTGGCGTTCAATGGAAACCTCTGAAACTTTTTCTACCAAGTGTACGAACGCATCGTGTTGAAAATAAACGTCGTTGTTGTAAGCAATGGTGCTCTGTTTAACATGTCCGGGGATAGGATGAATTGCAGGGAGAAATTTCAAGCCATTAAAACATATCTTCGGGAATGTAGCCTTGAGCTCAGCCAATTTTTCTACTGTCGAAGGATCGTCTGCGGAGGCTGGAGCGGTCTGCTTAACCGGAGTCACAGATTTCTTATAAGGTTCACGGGACTGCTTGGTACTCGACGTGCCAGAGTGTTGGTCACGAGGAACTTCGGACTGGGATCCCTTCTGAGTAGATTTCTCCCTACTATGCTCTGAGTGAGAGGGATGATCATTTGGATATGAAGAATGGCTGTAAGTTCTCCTTCCGAAAGACGACGATTCTCTTGGACGATAATCTCTATCACCATTGTTGTCCCTGTCTCGTCGTTTGCCTGATCCAGAATCTCGACTAGAATGGTGGAAGATAGAAGATCCACGAAGGCGGTCAATGCCGTGTGTACGCCCCATATCACCTGCACACGAAACCGAATGAGGGCAAGTTAGTAGAAAACACACGATGAGTGTTTCAAGTGCAGGGTGGAGTGTAAGTGTTTGTGTGTGTCCTAGTGTTTCCCCCCGACGGACCAGTGTTTATTGATTTACTTATTGTAGTTTTCTCTCCTTGGTGGTGAGTATGGGCACCTTCATCGCTTCTCACAGGCGAATCGAATCCCATAGCCTCAGGGTTATTGAAACCATAATTCAATATTTCGTCAGGAATGGTCAAGTCAGATAGGCCTTTTAGTGAGCCTTCTAAATTTTGGGAAGTCGATTTCTTTTCGATCGGAGTTATCGTAACCTTTGAAGTGCCGCCAACCTTTTTCTTTTTCAGCTTGTAAGCCAGGCTCATTTTCTTTTTCGAAGGAGGCGGTGGTTCATTGATGTCGGGTGCATCAGCTACTGGCGCTTGACCGCAACTTATATTCTTGTCAATCGCAACTGGCACCTCCGTTTCTTTAATCTCGCCTTCCTTGATGGTATCGAAGGCCCCTTCGACAGGGGGCACCGAAGGTCCGGCTTGTTCTTTGCCCATTTCCGCGGTCGCTCTTGCTATTGTAGCTCCAAGTGGAAGGCTAGTCCGACGGCCCTCTTCCAGTAATCCGAGCCTTGAGAGCTGTTCGTTAGTAATTATGGATTTGATGTCCCGGTCTCCTACGGGAATAGCTCGGATAGCCTTGACAGCCTCGGAATACCTGGCACCTTCGGGTCGTGGATGGATATCTGTAAGAGTTGAAAGAAGTTTAGAAAAGATGCACTTCGAGCCTTAAAACGAAGATTGGGATAAAAGTGAGACTTACTCCCTTCTAGCGAAAACGGGAGGGCAGCATACGTAAAACCCCTCTTGTTTATACTGGGAAAATTTACTCCACGCACCCATCAGGATTTGGCATTTGGGGTGTGGCTCGAGAAATATGAAGGATGGACTGTCAGTGCGTCTCTTGAAGCGGTAAATATAACGAATATCCACGGGAGTTGGAAGTCTAAGTAAGACGCTCAGGAAAAGAATGCATGTACCATGAATAAACGCATGGCTGTTAGGGTGTAGCTATGCCGAAGCAATCCCAATATACCGCAACACTTCACAGAGGAATGAATTGAAAGGTGGCACACTTCCGACCCAGCACATAAATTTGTTGCATGTAGTATATCCGACCGAGGGCAGGTGAAGCCGATCTTGTCCTGACGAAACCAAAACGTCATCAAAGGGGATTCCATGGATTGAGCATAACCGACAAAGAGCGGCTTTGCCAATTTTTGAGGCTTGTGAATCTATGGGGTTATCCAGAATAATAGCTCTGTTTATGACATCAGGAGCCAAGCTGTAACTACGGCAGGTGGATCTGGGATGCCAGGTGTATGGACTAACGATGGATTCGAAGTTCCCACTGCCTCCTGCCGAGAACTTGGCTCAGGCTTGTCAGAAACTGTAGCAGAGTTTGATTTTTTGGACATCTCTGAAGAACGATGGATGTGAATAGATACCTATTTAAGCTATACTTGAAAGACAATAGATATTAGATATAACAACAAAGTACTCCCTCGTGTTGTGTATGAACTAGTGCGACGATTTAAGCAAAGAGTATAGATAAATTAAAGCCCTAAGAATAATATAGCACAATGAAGCTTAAAATTAACATCTTTGAAGACATTAGCATCGTGCGCTGCGAAGGCTATTGCTTGCTTTTATTAAGTTAAATATGCATTTACAATCATTAAAATTATGAAGTTGTTGGTCCAAATCAGTTCTATATATTCATATGCTTGGTTCTTGTTATCGTTCATTGTTCTGCGATTAGGCGTGGGAATGTGTGGTCTTGGTTTATATTATATTCGAGGTGATATGGTTCTGGTCGCCAATGCTAATCCCAATCCCAAAGACTCGGTTCCAACTGACCAGCCTTCTTACGAGCCATCAACGACTCTCTAGACCAAGACAGCCGACCCACTCATTCTCATCTCTTACTCTCTATCCCACTCACTCTAATGGCCGACCAAACCTCACTAAGCCTATACTAATCCACTCTACTAGAATTATATCGATCCACTCCTTTTCTAAACTCCTACCGACCCACACCATTCTCATACAAAATATCGACTCACACCCTCTCTAATAACCAACTTGCTCCACTGTGAGAATTCAACCGATCCACTCTCTTTCTCTTAGTACTGACCCAGTTCCTCTCAACGAAGCCGGCCCTTGCTCCCACCAAAGATTTACCGACCCAGCTCTACTCCAAAAGCTTGCCGACTCCACTTCCTTACTCTCCGTGTCACCGACCTCAAAGTTAATGATACACCACTTCATCTAATAATCCTAAAACACGTTCCTATATCCACTTCGACTCACTCCTCATCGCCATCTCCTACCGAACCTATGTACTCAGACTTCGAACAAGACTTCGAACTAAGGGGGATGGGTTGAATGAGGAATCCATGCCTATAAGAGAAGCTAGAAGCTTCTGAAAATTTTGGAGTTTCGAGCTGAGGATTGTTCAGGTTCGATGGCGTTTGGAGTTACACGGTAGGAGGTCTGAGTTTAAAAGGAGGAAGGGTGAGTATAATGGTAAACATGGGTTGAAAGGAGATAGGTTAGTAGGCTTGTGAAAGTAGAGTGAAAATAAGAAGGAGAGAAAAGAGCAAAGGCCGGAGCTTTTATATGATGAGGAGGAAATGAACGGGCTGTGCCCAATGGAACCAGTCAACACTTTTTTATTGGATCGACGAAGCAAAGTACCGATCGTGTGGGTCGGTGTTCGTATGCCGACCCACCTTTTGCCAAAGGAGCCGATCGGGTGGTTTGGCCTTCATATGCCGACCCACTCATTGCTATTTCAAAAAAATGGGAAAGAAAAAATGACAATAATAATAAAACAAAATGTGTATATACGAACAAAGTCACACATGATGGTAATAGAAGATGGTAGTGTACGAAGAGACAGATGTTACTGAGTCAGTGGAGAAACGTGGGTTTGTGGATTCCACCATGGCTTAACCTTCGAAAGGTTATATACATTCAGCTCTTGAAAAGTTAAAACAAGATTTTAAAAGTTTCTTCGAGACTGAACCAGTATTCGAACGATGTGAAGCTTCGTCAAAGGCCAATGAAAAAGCGGCAATCAGTTATCATTTTGAACGAACTAGCCTCTGGAAACAGGGATTATTCGCTAATTCAAAGCGCGTCGTGTTGATTCACAAGACACGCTTTGGGGTGCAAATGTTACTCGGTTACTTGGCCCGGCTACAAGGTGATATTAATAGAGGCTTTAATTGAACCTAGACGGGATTCAAGCCAGAAGAGATGTAGAAATATGAGCGTCCGGTATAACTCAATTAGTATGATAGGCGCGTGGTTCGGCCTACATGTATGGTTCGGCGTGTTTGAGTGGCTCGGTACATTTAAGTGGATCGGCCTTTAAACGTGACTCGGTCAAGGAAGGAAGGTCATGTGTCATTCGGTCTTGAAGGACGGCATGCATTGCTAGGTCAAAGAAGTCATGTTAGATAGGCATGCATCGCTCGGTCAAGGAAGTCATGTTAGATAGGCATGCATCGCTCGGTCAAGGAAGTCATGTTAGATCAGCATGCATCGCTCGGTCAAGGAAGTCATAGTAGGTCGGCATGCATCGCTCGGTCAAGGAAGGAAAGCCAAGACGGGTCGGTCGATTGTGGTTCGGCATTCGCGGTTCGGCCCTAATGGTTTAACATGTATGGGTCGGCATACCTGGATCGGTGCAACTTCAGGAGGTTAATAAGTTCTTTGACCTACAACAGAGTGATGCGACCATCATTTCTTTGCTTCGAGTCATCTGCCGCTTGCTTCGAGTTCCTTAAGGGCCTGATTCGAGTCAGCAACAAGACAACCCCTGGAACGGTGATGGTGGATCGGCGTGACTAGTTCGGTCTACCTAACAGCCATGGGCCGAGCTACCTTGGTGATGGGCTTGCACGAGGGATCCAACCTATCTTCATCTATAAATAGAGGGGCAGGGGTACAGTTGAGGGGACCTTTTTTCGGGAACTCCAGGGATACTCTGCCATTTTTTGGTGCTCACTTCTTTTCTGTTCAAACTTGCATTCAAGCTGTTTGTTTACGGATTGTATTTGTACTCAAGTGATTGGAAAAGTAATAAAGATCATATTCAAAGTGGACGTAGGCAATTACGTCGAACCACCATAAATCTGGTGTTCTCGTTTTTGCTGTTCTTTTTGCATTCAATTGTGTTATTTCTTTGTTTTAATTTACTTTCTTCATTATTCTCTCTACAAAACTCTATTGAAGGGTGTTAGCGACCAATTTTGGTGCTAACAGTAACAACCCCGTTTTCAAAGCTGTAATATTGGACAAATTTAATTATAGTAAAAATATTCGAATTCGATTATTGATAATTGTTGTTTTGGAAATAAGATTTTATTAAATTGAAGTCTATTTAATAATAAATTTTGTTTTAAAAAATTGAATTGATTAATAAAATAATTTTTAGAAGATATATTAAATTGGATAAATTGTCATTGTTAAATATAAACTATATTAAAGTATAAATAATTATATATAATTGACATAGATTAAAAGATGTTTTAATCGATATTTATTTAAATCGACAAAGATTAATAAATCTATTTTATATCAATACAATGAATAATTAAATAGAATGGAATGATACTGCATTGAATAAAATTGTGCAGATGTCAAGTTATATATTTCGTAGAATATTGTGTGTTTATGAATAAGTGAGAATTATTTATATGTAAATGTTGAAGTTTAATTTGCAAATTAAAGGATAAGAAAAACTATATTTTCTCAAGGGCTTTGAGGTAAATAAAAGAAGAAACCAATTTAATAACAAATGAAAAACCTATTTATTCTTACTAAGCCCAAGCCCGTTACAAAACTAAAACACCTTCATGAAAAGAATCGACCCCTATCCTTTCCTGTAAACCCATACTGCCCTAATTCCCAAATTATACTCGAACGGAGAACAAAAAAAAGAAGCGAACATAAAATAAAACCCTAGCTAAGTCGTGCTTGAGAGAACTAGCGCGACAACAGGAGCTCACCGACGACGACTTGGAGTTAGTGAGGGGCACGCGACAACTGAGGGTTTCCGATTGCACCTGGAGCTTTGCACGACGACGTGAGGCCGAGATTGAGGCATGGATTGGCAACGAGCGTTTTTTGACGATGGGAGGCAGAGGATGATGTGAAGTGACTGCAGGGCAACAACGAGAGTTCATGACAATTATGACGGCTGCAATATTGAAGCAATGAGAATGGGTTGCTGGCTGCGATGTGGTAGGAGAAGCGGCAATGGTATCTAGTTCTACTTTATACTCTTCTGTCCTTCAATTAAGGTGAGTTATTTTATTAACTCATGCATCTATGTCTGAATAAAATGTTAGTTAATTGTTTTGATTGGATTTTGCATACTAGTATTTGGTTGATGAGTGAATTGAATGAAATATTGTTGATTACTAGTATTTGGTTGATTGTTTGGTGATAAACAAATTGTTTTGTGGATTGCTTGTGTGGATTTACAAATGGAACTCCGTCCGTTTGTGAAATAAATTTTATGGTATGCAGATACTTGTATTGCGTCATATGATCGGACTTATCAGAAAGCAACTCGGAAATCTAAGAAATTTTATATGATGAATGGTATTTTATAGAGCGATGTTGGCTCTAGAAGATGCATTTTAGATGGATTTATTGTTTGAATTGGTTAAATGTTTTAAAAAATTCTAAAAATGGATTTTATCTATTTTGATTCTTATTGGGATTTAGTTTATAGAATATATTTAGATTATACTGTTCAAATCCTTTTAAAATGTGTTATATTTAATTATAATTTTTTGTTAAATTTACCATTTTATTTTTAGTATAAAATTTTAGAAATGTTTTAGAGGCGAAAGATAAAATATAACATTATTTTATAAAATCTGTTATGAAAGTAATACTTTCAGTTTCAAATGATTTTAGTTATAAAAGAGGTTTAAATAATTAATAAAAGCTATTATATTTTATAAAAGTTTTTGTAAATAAACAACTTTTCGTTAAAATGAATTTAAGGATTTTAAAAGTTGGGAAATTATATTTTTGTATATATAAAATTAATTTAAAACTCTTTTATTTTATTTATTAGGGATTTGAGATTTTAATGAGATTTCATGCTTTTCTTTGAAGCAAAGAATTTAATAAACGATTGAATTGTCGGATTGGTGTGGGACTTTTCATACAATTCTTTCGCTTATTATCATAATTTGTTAAATAGAGTTTGAGTGGAAATTACTAGTTTTTAGTAAGTACTTGAATTTACTATCTGGTATGGGACAGTTAGTTAAATTCTTGTGATTACTTGAGTGACATAATTTCTTTTAGAGTTGTATTATCTTAGGGTTTTCGGATATCAGGCCGACAGATCCCTAAGAGACGATGACTCATTTTCCATTGACTTGAGAGTCGATATTTGAGTAGCGCTGGTCGAAACTGCTTAAGGAGGTGTTAGTGACCTTGTTATTCAAGGCGAAACTACTTAGAAAGGTGTTAGCGACCTTGTCGCTTAGGGCGAAACTGCTTAGTGAGGTGTTAGCGACCTTGCCATAGCCGACGAAATTGCTTAGAGAGGTGTTAGCGACCTTATCATTCAGGACGAAACTGCTTGAGGAGGTGCTAGCGACCTTGTTAGGGCTAATCAAAATGCTTTAGGAGGTGTTAGCGACATTGTCAATGCTATCATAATCTTTTTCGGATCAGAGATTATGATTGTTTATTAGTGATGATTGTTTCTGTAGAGATTTTTGGATGGATATTTAGTATCTATATACTCTGGAGAATTTTGAATTGCTATCACAATATTTTTGATGATAGTCCATTTGAGACTTGATATGGAATCATAAAATGGTGATTTTATTTAATATGACTTATTATGACCATTCGTTCAGGCATATTTTTATTATAGCTTATTTATTGTTAAGTCATATATTTATGATATTAGTATCATCTCAACTTTCTATTAGATATAGTTTGACATGTTTAATTTTATAAAACCTGGGTCAGACCAAGACTCTATAGGTACCGGGACTCGTTGACCTTGTGCTGGCCTGGAGTAGACTATTTTTGACTTTTTAGTTTACTTCATAGTTGTGTATATAGATAATTGAGACGCTCGGTCATGTATATTATCTTGTATTCAATTCGTACCTGATACATTAATTTGGATATGATGGGTATATGTATTTATGTGGGTCTAGTACTGATATTTTATAGACTCGCATTCTATTATGTATATGATGTGTATTATTCTGCTGTGGTCTTTGACTCTAATTTTGATAATTTTATATTATATACTGTTCTGAATATTTTTAATCGGCATGGTTATTTCTTTGTATTAATACCGTATAGGTTAAAAAATTTAGTTCAAACCCTCAAAAGGTAATAAAGACGATTTAGTATTAGTCCAAAGATATATTTACATTCGATCGTCCCTAAACAGCCGCATTCTTCGTGTTTTTAGACGACATTACTTGTAATGTTCTTTAATAACATGGGTATAGCGGTGGGGTCATTACAGCTTGGTGTCAGATTTGTGTTTAGAACATTACATAATATATTTTACATAGATTCGAGATCCGAACCAAAATGACTTAGAGTCCCGACCCTTACGTATGTGATAGTTAGTGATATAATTAACTATTAGGGATCAGAATATAGATGATTATTCGGGAATAATCATTGGGTCGTATTTAAATTTTTTTTACAATACTATATAAATTATTGTTATGGAAGTTTTACTAAACTTTGGAAATCACTTTTGTCGAAAAAGAGATTTAATCGATAGTATATCCTAGACCTTAGATGGCTTATAATTGAATTGTTGAATCCTGATCCGTTAGTGATTAGAGTGCATAGTGGAAGCTGGGAAATATCTTTCCGCTGAAGGCAATTGTTTATTTGTTTAATTGAAATGTATGTTGTTTGCATCAATGTTTGTTTTGTTTATGCTTAGTTTAAAATGTGAAATTGAACAAGACTCACTCAAAGGATTTATAATCCCATTTGAATCTGGACGAACCCAATTATTAATAAAAGCCAGCGGTTTCTACAAAATAGAATCATTGGGCAATAAAAAAATGTTTAAGCAATTAATAATTATAAAATATAGAATGATAAATAATATGTATCTAATTAAATTTGGAATTGGAAAATATACTTAATGAATAAAATAAGATATAAATTGATGGATGCTTGATTATGTTCAAATTGTAAATGATTGTGCAAAATTAATATTGAGTAGGAATCACTATTAAGCGATGAAATCTATTCCATAATAACAATAAGAACTTGTGATATCTTCAGTAGTGTAGTTACCACAAGAAATATCGAAAATTTAAAATTGTATAATATGAAAGTTTTAATTCATAATTAACTAAATGTTAAAATGAATTTAAATTTTGATGTTTGTTTGAAGTACTTATGGATGAATGAGTATTATGATTTGTTATGTATAAATTATTATTATATGTAAAAATTAAGATTATTTAAAAGGATTTTAATAAAAACAAGCATCTATTTGAATTAAAATCCTTTTGGTATTGGATATACATATATATGGAATTTAATTATATTTATTATAAACAAGAAAATATTTTGGAAAAGCCTAAAGTGTTGAAAGATGTATGTATATCGTATGGAAATAAATTTTGTCTTAAATTGCACATTGAGTGCTATAAGGATTGTAGTCCATGCGCTTCGTCAACCTTATCGGTAAGGATTCCCAAACACTAGGATGGGACATTCAGACACTGTTTTGGACAATAAAATGTTTTCTGAAATAATACTTTGTAAGTATATAATAGTTTTGTAAAAAAATAGAATTTTGAAATGAAAATATGTTTTAAAAAGAAAATTAATATTTAAAATTTTTATTATGAGTGATGTTTGATTTTGAAGAAAATAATTAAATTATTATTCGATGATATAAAATATGGTGAAAGTTGAAATAAATTGTCTTTCACTTTTAAATATTCGTGTTGTAGCTTTCATAATATATATATATATATATATATATATATATATATATATATTGTGTGTGTGTATTTATATCTGGTGGGGTGCTTTTTTATTATTAAAATTATTATTAAAATTATGATGCTTACAGTTCAGTGTTAGTTGGAATATAAAATGGGGATTCAATTTGAAAACCTGAGCAAAAAATTATTCAGATTTAAACCTATAAGTTTTGAATTTTGAAAGTTTTGATTACTTCATTTTTAGTACTTTTTGTTGTACAGAGAGTAGTTGGAACAAGGTTCAATAATTGGGTACATTTTTCATTATTTGTTATCTTTTGTGTAAATGACAGTACTTGATACGGGGCTTATGTCTGGACTGCGTTAGATGGAAGCCATGCATACTTTTAAGAAGTTCATTTACACCGCTCGGTTTGCTCAAGTATTCAAAAAATAAGTAAACGTTATATGTTATATGATTTAGGTATAATCGTCTACCTAAGCAATCCACGCTTGCTTTATTATGAATACTTTTAGAATAGTCTGAAATATAACTATCAGTTTAGAGGATTCTATATAAATATTTAAATACCACATTTAATGGTCATATTACTGCTGTTAAGTGGTACACTTGCAATAATAAATGGATTTCCCCAAAAATGGAATATATTCTTTTCATTACAAGTGAAGTTATGATTTATCCAAGTTAGCATATAGACAACTTAGTAGAGAAAGAAATGCATGTTACTTTTTTTATGGCACTAAACTATAACGCATAACCTCATTTGTTATCTGGGTTATGTGGTTTGATTTAGGTCAGTGAAATTTTGGAACTTCATGCTTCATGAATAATTTAGTGCCATATAATTAAAGTTGAACCACATTCATGTTACTTGTAATGACCTGCCTTTTTGGATAGTTTAAATCGACGATAAACCACACACGTCAGACTCAAACCATTCAAATGGTAGATTTTTATGAGGTAAAAAAGAAGAAGCGGAGAAAGAAAGAAAACAAATACAGAATCTCACAGCGGAATGACAAATAGAATAATCAAATAAACAGTTCATGAAGCTGTTTACAAATAACATTGATTAAACCTTTATAATAGAGATTAGAGTTACATAAACAAGAATAAATAACAAACAAGTGCAGCAGAACAACATGATGCACTGGAATAAATATATTAAATAATAATAGTACAAAATCTTCGTCTTAATCCTCCAGAAAGCAGTCTTCGATAAACTGAAAAGCTCAGGCTGACCCGAGCGAATTGAAAAGACAAAACGCTCGAGTCAGAACTAAAAGATTTTATGTAAGTTAAATCATCAGTAAATAAATATGAGTGTAACGACGTCGGAGATGTTTACGGAGTTTAACATCTCCTATCCAGTGTCAACGTGAGTGCAATAACTTAAGAGATGTTCGGGATTCCCATCTCCTAAGGATCCGTTAAACTATCTACATACATAGTACAATACGCTATTATAATAGTGTCTACAGTAAAGTAAAGTATTAAAATACCGTTAAGGCGTTACCCATATCTCCCTTAACACATTTTATATAATGTCGTAGTATATACAGATACTGTAAACTCCACCCGCAGGTGGGCTATCAGGGAGCACTCCATAGGTACGACACAAAACAAACTCGTAGAAGGCGCGATAGGGCATGTGAACACGGCACTCGAGGCAATACCAAGGTAGATATACCAATTGCGGATACGGACTGGTGGTAACGCATAGCAGCTACTAACGCCCACCTCGGAACACACTCCCATAATCAAAATCGAGGGGTGGACACCAAATCATCACAAAGTCATAATATGGCAACGAATAAATGTGTCCGATCGGAGGTGCGACCTCACTTAGCCCGGCGTGGCTCCTGTTTTAGTCATATGTAAGCTGACTCACGGGAGTTAGGGTCAGATAAATACCTCATACAGAATCGTTCACCAAATCATCCTACTTCATTTCTGGAATCTCCACCACGTACACAGTTGTTAAACTGGTTTTCGGTATTGGCAGAGAGTATGACAATATCTGATCCCGGTCTCTTTAACAACTAAACGCTTATTTCACACCGGATGGTTCTTTTACATTTCAAAAGTCGATTCACAATTGATAATCAAAATATCATATTCTCGAAACCATATCACTTTCGAAATCATATTCACTTTCAAAACCATATTCACTCTCAAAATCATATTCACTTTTGAAATTATCGATAAGATAGGTTAATTAAATCCTCATTCCAAAACCATCATATTTACTCAAATATGTCATTTCACAAAAGGTATCAATTCCAAATTCCAACTTAGGTTGTATCATCATTAATGATTTAAATATAAAACTTTAACTTTACACAGTCTGAAATTTTAGAAAATAGTTTAGATAGTCATAAATAGTTTTAATAGTTTAAAAAAATAGTTTAAATAGATTAAAATAGTTTAAACAGTAAAAATAGTTTAAATATATTAAAATAGTTTAAATAGTAAAAATAGTTTAAATAGATTTAAATTTGATTTAATTAGATTTAAAATGATTTAAATAGATTAAATATAGACTAAATAGATTTAATTAGATTTAAAATGGCTTAAATAGATTAAATAAATTTAAAATAGATTTAAATTATATTAAATAGATTTAAAATAGATTAAATAAATTTAATTAGTTTAAAATAGGTAAAATAGATTAAATTGGATTAAATAGGTTATAATAGATTAAAAATAAATTAAAATAGTTTGAATTGATTAAAATAGTTTAAATTAGTTTAAAATAGATTTCAAAGTTATATCCAAACATTTCAATAACTCAATTCCGATAAATTCATGACACTTCAACTTTGAAATTCCAATTTAAATCCTTTGAACAATTCATTAAATCAATTCCAATTTCAGCATTTAACACTTGGATTATCGAAAATAATTCAGTTTATATAAATCAATTTCTATTTCAAAATACCAGTTAACTGAATTCAAAATTAAAAGAATTAAAATCATTTAATTTAACCAATCCAGTGTTCTTATATAATTATCTACCCTATGGTCAAGTGATACAGATATTTATCATTTCAATCCGCAATTTTAAATTTTACGGTCTTATATCATTTCAAACTGCAATCCCAAATTAAATAAAATCCATAAAATCGCTCGAGTCTATCATTTCAACCCATAACGATTTTTCCCAAATCTATAGATCGTTCGGGTATATATCGTTTCAACCCATAAGGAACTTGCAGTGTTATAACAATATAAAATACAACATCCAGACATTCAATATCAACAATTAAACATCCATCACAATCATCATCCAAATTAACCAATAAATATCAATAGATAACTGATTATCATTAACAGGTATTAAATTTGATAATTAAATTCAATATTAAATTAAACGATGATTAAATGCAATAAAAGTCAAATTTAACTAGAATGACAATTTGAACATACCAAACATCGATCGATTAATTTCTAATCACATCATAAATTTAATTTAACTAACATAAGATAGTTTAGTAATTGTGAGTGGGTTAAAACACTCACCTTTGATTTCAAATCGATTTGAAATCCAAAATAAGCCCCAAATTTGAACAGTCTTGGAATTTGTCCAAACAATTTCTAAAATGTCCAAAATTTCGATACGATCCTAGCGGAACAAACCGCGCATGAATCGGACCTCGTATGTAAATGATATTAACATTAGAAGATTTGGAAATTTAAATTTTAAATTAAAATGAAAATAACAAAACTAACACATAAGCTTACAGGCCAGCATACTCATCTCTCTGGAAAGAACCCTAGTAGCCACGAAATTTTCGAACGCGTGCGCCTTGAACTCCTGTAGCTGCCAGACACCATCATCGTTCGCGACCCATCGACCTGAAACGCACGCCGTCGTGTGGACCGCCTCCTTCCCCAAGGCCAACGACCGTCCTCTCGTCGATCTGCGTTGATACATACCAGCCGCCGCCATGAAAATTTCTAACCCTAATCAAATGTTGACGACGATCCAACCATCAGATGGCCATGCGAACTGCACTGATGAACTTCGCGTGACCCTCTCCAAGCGACGGTGCCATCGATTCGATGATCCGTCGTCGATCATCAACCACCAACGGACGGGAAAGAATGATTTGGCCAATTCCGGACAAACCAGAATCTGATTGCAAAAACGAGCTGCAGATTTGAGTTGCGCTCGTCAAGAGCTTCGAATCAATATATAATATGAAATGGTTTTGAGGAGTTTGATTTTGAGATTGAAATTTGATTTGAAATTGAATTGGGAATTTGTATATTGGGATTTGTTTCTGCCATTACAAAAGGAGGAACAGATAGAAGTTGATGTACGTATAGAAATGAGAATATGGATGCTAGGGTTTGAGAGAAAGACTATTTATATAACCGAGGCCCGATAAGAAAGAGTGAACATCTGAATAGATATGAATTGACGACAATGACCGTAAATGCCCGTTCTGTCTCCGAAACGAAAGTAGGTCAATCCATATATCAAAGTAGATGGTTTCGATATTTATAAACTCAATGGAACAGGTTTCAGGTCCTAATTCCATCGTATGAAGAGGTTGCTTTAAAATCAGCTTATTTCAAATTGATTTCAACTGAATTATAATAAATTGGTTTCTACGCGTTTTGAGCCCGTACGACCAAACGACAAGTTCGATTGCTACGAAACTTGAAACCTTACAATAATTCACCTTTACGGATCCGATGAAACTGGTTTCGTCAAAATCCGATATAGTGGCCAAAATGGCTATTTTCATGTTAATTAAATAAATTATTATTAAATTGATTAAATCACTTTTCTAATTTCAAATCTGATAATTAACCGATTTTATCATTTTTGATTACTTAGACATTTACAATAATTTAAAACAAATTCTCATGTCAATTGTCAATTATTCTACTAGTTACAGTGTTTAATTCGAAATGAAATAAATATAGTGATTATTACTCTAAATTCCAATAAATCCATTTATTCGCCTTTCCATCTTATTATTCAATCAATTGTCATGTTATGAATAAAATTTACATTGGGTTACATCTTATTGAATCACTATTCTACAATTGTAAATTTAATCTACATTAGCTGCACTAATTAAGTGAATTAATTGCAATTGATTTCCAATTTAATTTAACAGGCTAAATAAATAGGTAACATATAATAATTGTCACCATTAACTTTTAATCACATCTTATAAGTTTATTATCCACAACAAGTGTTACAATTACTACCACAACACTAATTTTATTCAATTACAATTTTTTACATACTATTTAATTAATACAACATTTAAATTATCAATTACTCTTTTAATCCAACATCAATTAATACATACAATACTATAAATTTATTTACAATCCATACCAATTATAAATCTTTAATCATTTTAATTAATTGGAATTACATTTAAAGCAGTTATCAATTACCTTAAATTAATACTATTACATTTCATTCAATTATATTCTCATTATTAAATCACAATTTTTTTATTTCTTCTAACATTAAATCACAAAACTTTATTAAATTAACTATTTTTAATTATCGAAGATTACGGGTCGTTACACTCTCCACCACTCAAAACTTTTTGTCCTCGAAAAGGAAAGAAGCAATTAAGGAATTAATATATCTTATTCAAAATATTAAATTTATAAACAATTAATTTACATAATTAAATAATTTAAATAAAATATATCAATTTATAAACAATTAAATCCTTTTATATTCAAGTTAATAAAAGCTTGAAAAACATTTCGCAAATTTTCAAAGTCCAAAATTCACGGAAAATTTCGGTAGAGTCTCCTTTGTACGGAGAGGTCCGAGAGAAATAATAATATTAATAATAACTATATATATCATATTTCAAAATAATATATCCCAAACCACGGGAAAAAAATATAATATCGGTATAAAAACGGAGCGTACCTATTTGTCGGGCAAACAACGCTTAATTTATGAAACCAAAAGCAGTAGTTAATGATTCCATAACCTGTATTTCACTTATAAGTCCAAAAGAGTTAATAATTATGTAAAAGAGAAATATTAAGTTGTTTTCAACTAATAATAAAACAAATCAATACAACATAACAACAATCACTTGCAAACAAACAGTACAAACATCATTTCAATAAAGAAAACAATCATCCATCCATTGCAACCAAAACAAATAGTTTGTTCGGGTTCAGAAACTTTTAATCGTATAAAATGATAAATAAACTACTAAGTATACCATACACTCAACAGTCTTAGATAAAACTCAATAGATCATTTATACATCCTACACAATAGAAGTATCATTTCCCAACCAATCCATATGTCAAACAAACAACAATTTCAAATAATATTAAAGTTTTATTCTTATTACTCTTTCTTTTTCACATTATTCCCTGTTCATTTTCATTTGTTCATACAATGCTTGTTAAATTTCTTTACATTTATCACTTACAAAATTCATTTACCATTCATTTATACAATACCATTTTCTTTTCATTACCTCACATTCATTGCTTATATAATTTATTTTCATTTCAATTATTAGATTATTCGTTATTATGTAAATCTCCTTACAATTTAATACACCATTTATAGATTATTTCCTTTTCACATTTATTCTTCCATATATAGTATTATTGAATATTAAATCCATTTCTAAATCATTTCAATGTTTTCTGAAGTTATAATCATTCAATTAATATAGTACTCATTTTAATTATAAACGACTTCAATATTAATTTAAGTTTGTAATTATTTACTTACAGTATTCACCTTTTCTATTAGATCTGATTATATATAGCTTAAATGTTAACTTAAGCTTATAATCATTTTTCTTACATTATTCACTTTTATTACATTTAATTAGTAGCATTTCAAACTATTAACTTTAGTTTATAACAACTTATAAAATTATAATTCTTATTTAGAAGTAATTCCATTGGACACTTTCATATTTCCAAGTTTTACTTATATAATATTCTGTTACATATTCTTTTTAACATTTCAACTTTTAATAATTTGATAAGTTATATATATATATATATATATATATATGTCTTTTAGAATGCAATTGAATATTACCCAAGTTTCTCTTATATATTTAGTTAACAAAATGTTCAATAGTTACCATTTCTTATTTTCATTTCCATTTTATTTACAGTTCACAAATTTTCAATTTCTTATTCTTATTTTAGAAGTTTCCAATTATTAATATAGTCAAGATTCCATTCATTACAATAATTTCAATTTCTAATTTACAAAAACTTAAGAACTAAATAACTGGGTTTCATTTCAATCCTTTTTAAAATAATATTTACACCCATAACTTATATATATATATATATATCAAATCAAACTTCAGAAATTAAAATTAAGAATCATTTATCAAAACGGATGTGCAGTAAAACTACTACAGCTGTCTCCCCACTTTGAAACTTGAAAATAAACGTCGATGATGCATTCACTCATCACTGAAATTATTTTCCAGCGACAGAGAAGGGAGTACATAACTTATTCCTTCCAAAATCCTATAAAAAATTTCTTTCAAATCAGATTGAAATATTTATATCAGAAATTACTTCCAAATAATACTAATATTATATATTCCAAAAAATTTCGAAAGAAATTTTCAAAAATCCCGGAATTTAAATTCTAAAATTCCTAATTTATATTTATTTTATTTACAAATCTCATTTTTTCTCAACCAATATTTATAAAATTTCTCTACCTAAAAAGCAACATATTTAATCCAACTCTATCATTTATAAAATCTATTATTTTATATACAAAATATATAATAGGCAAAATTATTTCATTCACCTATATTTCAAAACAATATTGTGTCGGTCTGTCCTATTAAGTGTTTAGAAATTCCTATCAATGTCATAGCGTCCTATGCACCGACCAGAATTTATAAATACAAAACAAATTTTTTTTACACAATACAAAACATTTTATAACACTAACAAATACGCTCTCTCATATATATATACACTCAATGATTCACTCTAGGGTACTACTACCCTATTTTTAGTGAGTCGGACCCCACAAAGCTAAGGTTATCGCTGATACCAACTGTAACGACTTGCCTATTTGGATGGTTTAAATCGGCGATAAACCACACACGTCGGACTCAAACCATTCAAAAGGTCAGATTTTTATGGCGAAATAAGAAGAAGCAGAGATAGAAAGAAAACAAATACAGAATCTCGCAGCGGAATGACAAATATAATAATCAAATAAACGGTTCATGAAGCTGTTTACAAATAACATTGATTAAACCTTTATAATACATATCAGAGTTACATAAACAAGAATAAATAACAAACAAGTGCAGCGGAACAACGTGATGCAGTGGAATAAATATAGTATATAATAATAGTACAAAATCTTAATCTTTGTCCTATAGAAAGCAGTCTTCGATAAACTGAAAAGCTCAGGCTGACCCGAGCGAATTGAAAGGACAAAACACTCGAGTCTGAACTAAAAGATCTTATGTAAGTTAAATCAACAGTAAATAAATATGAGTGTAACGACATCAGAGATGTTTACGGGGTTTGACATCTCCTTTCCAGTGTCAACGTGAGTGCAATAACTTAAGAGATGTTCGGGATTCCCATCTCCTAAGGATCCATTAAACTATCTACATACATAGTACAATACGCTATTATAATAGTGTCTACAGTAAAGTAAAGTATTAAAATACCGTTAAGGTGTTACCCATATCTCCCTTAACACATTTTATATAATGTCGTAGTCTATACAGATACTGTAAACTCCACCCGCAGGTGGGCTATCAGGGAGCACTCCATAGGTACGACACAAAACAAACTCGTAGAAGGCGCGATAAGGCGTGTGAAGACTTTACTTTAGTAGCTACTACCGCCCACCTCGGAACACACTCCCATAATCAAAATCAAGGGGTGGCCACCAAATCATCACAAAGTCATAATATGGTATCGAAAAAATATGTCCGATCGGAGGTGCGACCTCACTTGGCCCAGCATGGCTCCTATTTTAGTCACATCTATGCTGACTCACGGGAGTCAGAGTCACGTAAATAACTCATACAGAATCGTTCGCCAAACCATCCTACTTCATTTCTAGAAGTCCACCACATACACAGTTGTTAAACTAGTTTTCGGTATTGACAGAGAGTATGGCAATATCCGATCCCAGTCTCTTTAACAACCAAACGCTTATTACACCGGATGGTTCTTTTACATTTCAAAAGTCGATTCACAATTGATAATCAAAATATCAAATTCTCAAAACCATATTACTTTCGAAATCATATTCACTTTCAAAACCATATTCACTCTCAAAACCATATTCACTCTCAAAATCATATTCACTTTTGAAATTATCGATAAGATAGGTTAATTAAATCCTCATTCCAAAACCATCATATTTACTCAAATATGCCATTTCACAAAAGGTATCAATTCCAAATTCCAAATTCCAACTTAGGTTGTATCATCATCAAGGATTTAAATATAAATACTTAAAATTTACACAGTCTGAAATTTTAGAAAATAGTTTAGATAGTCATAAATAGTTTTAATATTTTAAAAAAAATAGTTTAAATAGATTAAAATAGTTTAAATAGTAAAAATAGTTTAAATAGATTAAAATAGTTTAAATTGTAAAAATAGATTTAAATTTGATTTAATTAGATTTAAAATGATTTAAATAGATTAAATATAGACTAAATTGATTTAATTAGATTTAAAATGATTTAAATAGATTAAATAAATTTAAAATAGATTAAATAGATTTAAAATAGATTAAATAGATTTAAATTATATTAAATAGATTTAAAATTGATTAAATAAATTTAATTAGTTTAAAATAGGTAAAATCGATTAAATTGGATTAAACAGGTTATAATAGATTAAAAATAAATTAAAATAGTTTGAATTGATTAAAATAGTTTAACTTATTTAAAATAGTTTAAATTAGTTTAAAATAGATTTTAAAGTTATATCCAAACATTTCAATAACTCAATTCCGATAAATTCATTTATATTTGACACTTCAACTTTGAAATTCCAAATTAAATTCCTTTGAACAATTCATTAAATCAATTCCAATTTCAGTAATTAACGCTTGGATTATCGAAAATAATTCAGTTTATATAAATCAATTTCTATTTCAAAATACCAGTTAACTGAATTAAAAATTTAAAGAATTAAAATCATTTAATTTAACCAATCCGGTGTTCGTATATAATTATCTACCCTATGGTCAAGTGATACCGATATTTATCATTTCAATCCGCAATTTAAAATTTTACGGTCATATATCATTTCAAACCGCAATCTCGAATTATATAAAATTCATAAAATCGCTCGAGTCTATCATTCCAACTCATAATGATTTTTTCTAAATCTATAGATCGTTCGAGTATGTATCATTTCAACCCATAGGGAACTTGCAGTGTTATAACAATATAAAATACAACTTCCAGTTATCCAATATCAACAATTAAACATCCATCACAATCATCATCCAAATCAACCAATAAACAACAATAGATAACTGATTATCATTAACAGGTATTAAATTTGACAATTAAATTCAATATTAAATTAAATGATGATTAAATGCAATAAAAGTCAAATTTAACTAGAATGACAATTTGAACATACCAAACATCGATCAATTAATTTCTAATCACATCATAAATTTAATTTAACTAACATAAGATATTTTAGTAATTGTGAGTGGGTTAAAACACTCACCTTTGATTTCAAATCGATTTGAAATCCAAAATAAGCCCCAAAATTGAATAGTCTCATAATTTGTCCAAACCAGTTCTAAAATGTCCGAAATTTTGATACGATCCTAACGGAATAAACCGCGCGTGAATTGGACCTCGTATATAAAGATATTAACATTAGAAGATTTGGAAATTTGAATTTTAAATTAAATTGAAAATAACAAAACGAACATATAAGCTTACACGTCAGCATACTCATCTCTCTGGAAAGAACCCTAGCATCCACGAAATTTTCGAACGCGCGCGCCTCGATCGCCTGTAGGCGCCAGACACCATCATCTTTCGCCAACCATCGACCTGAACGCATGCCGCCAGGTGTACCGCCGTCCTTCCCCAAGGCCGACGACCCCCCTACAACCGTCCTCTCGTCGATCTGCGTTGGTACATACCAACCGCCGCCATGAAAATTTCTAACCCTAATCAAATGTTGATGACGATCCAACCACCAGATGGCCATCCGAACCGCACTGATGAACTCCGCGTGACCCTCTCCACGCGACGGTGCCATCGATTCGATGATCCACCGTCGATCATCAACCACCAACGGACGGCCGAGAATGATTTGGCCAATTCCGGACAAACCAGAATCTGATTGCAAGAACGAGCTATAGATTTGAGTTGCGCTCGTTGAGAGCTTCGAATCATTTATAATATGTAATGGTTTTGAGGAGTTTTATTTTGAGATTGAAATTTGATTTGAAATTGAATTGGGAATTTGTATATTGGGATTTGTTTCTGCCATTAGAGAAGGAGGAACAGATAGAAGTTGATGTACGTACAGAAATGAGAATATGGCTACTAGGGTATGAGAGAATGACTATTTATATAACCGAGGACCGATAAGAAAGAGTGAACATCCGAATAGATATGAATTGACGACAACGACCTGAAAAGCCCGTTCTGTCTCAGAAACGAAAGTAGGTCAATCCATATATCAAAGTAGATGGATTCGATATTTTTAAACTCAATGGAACATGCTTCAGGTCCTAATTCCATCGTATGAAGAGGTTGCTTTAAAATTAGCCTATTTCAAATTGATTTCAATTGAATTTAATTAAATTGGTTTCTACGCGTTACGAGCCCGTACGATCAAACGACAAGTCCGATCGCTACAAAACTTATAATTCACTGTTACGGATCCGATGCAACTGGTTTCGTCGAATTCCGAGACAGTGGCCAAAATGGCTATTTTCACGTTAATTAAATAAATTATTATTAATTTGATTAAATCACCTTTTTAATTTCAAATCTTATAATTAACCGATTTTATCATTTTTGATTACTTAGACATTTACAATAATTTAAAACAAATTCTCATGTCAATTCAATGTCAATTATTCTACTAGTTACAGTGTTTAATTCCAAATGAAATAAATACAGTGATTATTACTCTAAATTCCAATGAATCCATTTATTCGCCTTTCCATCTTATTATTCAATCAATTGTCATATTATGAATAAAATTTACATTGGGTTACATCTTATTGAAACACTATTCTACAATTATCAATTTAATCTACATTAGCTGCACTAATTAAGTGAATTAATTGCAATTGATTTCCAATTTAATTTAACAAACTAAATAAATAGGTAACATATAATAATTGTCACCATTAACTTTTAATCACATCTTATAAGTTTATTATCCAGAACAAGTGTTACAATTACTACCACAACACTAATTTTAATCAATTACAATTTTTACATACTATTTAATTAATACAACATTTAAATTATCAATTACTCTTTTAATCCAACATTAATTAATATATACATTACTATAAATTTATTTACAATCCATACCAATTCTAACTCTTTAATCATTTTAATTAATTGGAATTACATTTAAAGCAACTATCAATTACCTTAAATTAGTACTATTACATTTCATTCCAATTATATTCTCATTATTAAATCACAAATTTTTTATTTCTTCTAACATTAAATCACAAAACTTTATAAATTAACTATTTTTAATTATCGAAGATTATGGGTCGTTACACTACCAAAAGTTTGGGCCCAAATAAAAATCCATACAGGCCCACCACTATTCTTAATTTAAAAAAAATATACAGTAGTTTAAAATAACAAGGAGATAATGTCAAAGGAAGATACATAGTTATGACTGAAATTACAATTTAAAATTTCTAAACGATGAATTATAATTTGGCAAAATTACTTAAATAATCGAAAATAATGTTAGATGGGGGTTGATTATTTGAAATGGAAATATTGGTCATTTTTAATTTTGTCGTTAGATATTTGATTCTTGGAAAATTTTATTTTGGAAAACTTTTGGGGAAAGTAAATGAATGATAATATGAAATATATATATAAATTCAACTCCTTTCAATTTGAAAATACATTGCTAAAACCATTAACAAACCAAAGAATCTTCATATCTTGGCTCTGCTTAACTTTGTTTACCAAGAATTTTAATAAACGATTGAATTGTTAGTTTGGTATGTGACTTTTTGTATAATTCTTTCGCTTATTATTATAAATTGTTAAATAGAGTTTGAGTGGAAATTACTAGTTTTAGTAAATACTTGAATTTACTATCTGGTATGGGACAATTAGTAAAATTATTATGATTACCTAAGTGACAGCAATTAAAATTTAGAGTTGTATTATCGTAGTGTGTTCGGATTTTAGGCCGATAGATCCTTGAGAGAGGATGACTCATTTTTCATCAACCTGAGAGGCAATATTTGGGTAGTGCTTGACGAAACTGCTTGAGGAGGTGTTAGCATCCTTGTCATTCGGTGCAAAACTGCTTAGAGAGGTGTTAGCGACCTTGTCGTTTATGGAAAAACTGTTTAGTAAGGTGTTAGCGACCTTGCCATGGCCGATGAAACTTCTTAGAGAGGTGTTAGCGACTTTTTCATTCAGGATGAAACTGTTTGAGGAGGTGTTAGCGACCTTGTTAGGGCCTATGAAACTACTTGAGGAGGTGTTAGCGACCTTGTTAGGGCCTATGAAACTGCTTGAGGAGGTGTTAGCGACCTTGTCAAGGCTATCGTAATCTTTTACGGATTAGATATTATGATTATTTATTTATGATGATTGTTTCATTAGAGATTTTTGGATGGATATTTAGTATCTTTTGGCTTAGGAGAATTTTGAATTTATATCATCATATTTTTTATGATAGTCCATTGATACTTGATTTGCAATTATGAAATGGTGATTTTATTTAATATGTCTTTTTATGATCATTCGTTCTGGCAAATTTTTATTATGGCTTAATTATTGTTAAGTCATATATTTATGATACTAGTGCGAACCCGTGCTTCGCACACGGACATCGTCAAATTAAAGCATGTAATATTGATGAATTTTTCTAATGATTGTCCCAATTTATGGTTGGATGTTCGATATGGAACCGATGTTGATTCAGGTTTATAATTGTCTACAGGTTAGTTCTTGCTATTTTAAATTGCTTTGTAATTAATGAAAAATAGCATGTGTATCTGAGTCAGATCAATTTTAATGAGAATATCCGTAGGAGGACCTGATACAGCTTAGATTTTCATGCTCATGTTTCATCATTATAACATTCCATCAGACCAATACCTTTTATTCTAATACCATGCCTTAGACTAATCCTATGCATGAAACTGAAATACATTTAAATCATGATAGCTTTCATGATACATCCCAATATATTAAAAAAACGCTACTCAAGCTAAAGAAACAAATAATGGTTTTTCATTTTCATCTAGTTCTATGAATTAAACTGGGAGGAAGAAAATGGGAGTAGCCCCTGTGGAAAAATAAATCTATCTGTTAACTGCGACTTTCCACAGACTCTGCACCATGTTAAAAATAGCAATTTCGTATTTAATTATACCACCACTATGTAAAAGTGGCCTCCAACATGAAAGTTTCATCTATTAAATATGTATTCTTCTAAAGATGATAAACTTTTAGGTAAACTGACTGTTCAAAAAAGGGGTTTCAATTGTGTTGTCTTTACAAATAGGTATATTTTAATGTATGGTCTAAAAAGGAATGCTTGTTTAAAAATATTTATTCTTTCCAGCATAAAAAGTATATCAACGACACATTTTTGTTCATTTTCCAAAATATTGAACTATTCAAATGTAGTATTTGTTTGCATTAATAAACAGATTATTTACATTCAAACTATTAAATGAAATATACATCAACAATAAGTTCTTATGCCAAATAACTTGAGAAACCATAACATGTCAACAATGAATATCAGTAATAAAAAAGTAACTTATATAACACTGATATATGAAACAAAATATATGAAATATTCATAGGTAATGGATTAATCAATTAAATCAAATCAAAGGTTTTCCACTAAATGTCAGAGAAACAAAATCATAGATCTCTCTTATACATTTTTTTGGAATGAAAAGAGATAAATATTACAAAACTATGACACTGAAATGAAAGAGGCTAATGTCTTGCACTATGATATAAACTTATAAATGAAAAAAAAACTTGATTAACATCCAACTGCAGCACCATTCTTCAGTTGAAAACTATTTCGAAAATTAAGTGTATCAAGGTTATCAGATCAAGCCCGAGGCTGCAACCAAGTATCATTCCACGCAGCAGAGGATGTTATCATGTTGCCCCATGGTAACAGTTGTTTTGTATATTGTGCATGATGTGCATACAAATGGCTGATTGCATTAACTAACCATCATTTGTTGTTGACAACTCACCGTTTATTAAAACTTATACCATATAATATATTTATGAAATAACATTAGGCAGAAAACTTTTTCTTGGTTGAACTCAAGACACATACATAACCCTTAACTATCATATTAACTGATAATTATGTGCAGAAAACTATTATATCAATGGAGAAGTAACTATTTTGTGGTTTGATGAAAGTAAGACATGAAAACAAACCATTTTCATGTAATTTAACAAATAAAACCTCTTATAAAATAAAATTGATTTTTTTTTCAAAACATGAACGTATGGGTATGCAAATTTGGCATGTACATTAGACCCTGAAATGATTGATTAAATTTGTAAACAGTTTGAGATTATATTCTTATGTGTCTTAATGATATTATCTGAAAAGAACAAAATCTTAATGAAACTATAAATTTCACCCTAGAAACAAATTAAAGAATCTTTCACTATAGGAAAGTGGATCGATGGTCAATAAATCATGAGTTATAAATCAGAAGAACTAACTGCTTGAAGTCCACCAAAACAAAAATATCATCTCAGTGGGAGAAGTAAGAAAAAAAGCCTCGACCTAACCCGGAAAAACCAAATTATGTCATGCCTTGAAATCCTTGTGAAATAACACCACATTTTTTTCTACTATTCCAAAAGGGTAATTTGTATTGGTAGATGGGTATTGAATAAATAGATAGGTATCCGGATGAAGCATTATGGGCATCAGATATTATATAGTTTTAATCAAAATAATTAGTTAGAAAAAAAATGTTTAATCTCATAATTAAACACATGATGTAATTTACATTAAAAAGAAATAAATATATGATAATAGGAATGAATAAAAGGAATCGATAGCGAGAATTATACAACATGGTTTCATATTTTACATAAAATGCACTACTAAAAGCGCTTGAGTTTACACTTCCTAATAACACGATGTGGTATCAAAAAGTGCAAAATCATGTGCCATTAGCTCCATATGGTGGTGGGGCGGTAAATACATTGGGTTTCACATTTCCTGACATCACATCATGGTGGTAGGATGTGCATACTTGGGTATTTTTAGCAGCACACCACACAAATAGCTTTACATTGTACCATAATGGTTTGTTAACCACAAATGTATAGTCATGAATACTGCCTTTATGGTTCCTAATTCATTATGACCCATTTATGCAACAAAAATATTTAAAAAGCTATGTGGGAAACCGCACATAAAACTATTTAGCTAAGTCTTATAAATCGTTCTATACATAAAGCTACCATTTCAATATTTCATGCATATTTTTCTAAATACTGGCTTTAAGGTTTCTCGTTATTTATGAGCCAATTACTTGCTTTATGTACACAAAAGCTTAGCATTTGTAAAGCTATTAAACTAAAATCAACAAATGGTTTATAATTTTTTTTTTCAAAATTAGAACATAAAATAATTTAACTAACGTACAAACCATTTTACATTTTACATATAGCCCAAGTTGTTGAACCATTAACATTTTGCCAGCATATATTTGCCTTCACATCTAGTTATTATTCTCAGTGGATGTTACAACGCTTTTGATGTTATCAGTAACCTATGCCAAACCTTAAAGAAAAAAAGTTAATCCAAACCAACTGTCTCTTTGTATATTTCAGTTTCAGAAGGCAAATTGATACTCTTTTGTAACTGAACTTCAGGACATTGTTATTTTTCGAAGAATGCACAGTGAAAAAATGAAAATAAACCATAAATTTGAAGTATTTATATATTTGAGATTCTTATTTTAGTGTTTCCATAAATTTGGATTTATTATCTAAAACACTACCATTTTCATCAATTTTTGTCTTCTTAGTGAGCTTATATCATTGAAATAGTAAAACACATTTGTGAATGAATAATAAATCCATGAGTAAAAAAGAGGCAGTTAGCTTGGCCTTGTTTTAAGAAAAACTCTCACTAGTGGATCCTAAGTGTCTCTCGCACCATGTTTCCAGCTATTACACTCTTGGTTGCAAACAAAACAATATAAATATTAGAATGTTTTAAATCGAGTAATACCCGAAGGTATATATTTAGAACCTCACCAAGGGAGAAATAGAAGGAAATTCAACCTGAATTTAAAAATGCATGCCTTGCACCTGGATATCTTTCCATCACTTTATCTTTTAGTTGCTAGAACTTTGTAGAATAGTCATTTCTTTGTATAAATCTCAAAGTCATATTATGTTCCATACATTGTTCTATTATCATCAAACTGACCCTAAAAATTAATTTTTACGGTTACTTTGATCGTTACGGTGGTATTAAGATAGACAAACGTGCACATCCACTTATTCATGAAACTTGTAATTATTTATGCATCTATAGTTTACCAAAATTATATATTGAATGCCATGAAACCGTAGTGTAAAATACACTATTGATATCATACTAATTATTCAACTATAAAAATAAACCAATATGGACATTGGCATAACTAAAATGAAAACTTCATACATGTATGTGTATATGGTTCAAGTAAGATCACCTTCATATTTCTTTGCAGTAACGCTAGCAAATTTTATCATTATGCGACTTCATTGTTATCACTAAGATTTAAAACTCAACTGCTTATTAGAAATTTTTGTCAAAAGACCATTTAACAAACATACTACAAAATTAACATGTACTCGAAGTAGCATTTTAGATTTTAATGCTTATAATGTTGTGACACAAAATGATGAAAGAAGTATTATTCTATTAGTAAAAATAATTGTTTCAAGCTATACCATTATATGAAGTTGATAAACTATAGCAACATAATAGAGTAAGTCTAAAAGTTCGAAGTAAGAGATATATGATGATGAGAAAGAGTTGAATGCCTATTCTTTCCAAGATTAGGAACAAAATAGGTTTATGTCTGAACCTAGGTTTGAGATTTTGACCGAAACACCAAGATTCTAGTCATTCCCTTACGGTTTCAATAGGGATTGAAACCAAACCAAACCAAAATTCCAATTCAACAAAAATAACTGTTGAAATTCAAATTTTATAGGAAAAAAATAACAAATTTGACCTTCAAACGTATAGATATTTAAATTCTGAAATTTTAGCTTTGAGAACATGCAAAATCACAAAATACATGAGTAGTGTAACTTAAAAAGTGAAATACAAAGTTATAAACAAATATTGGTTAGTGTTATAAATATTCATAGTTAATCAATATTATTTATTTATATCTTATTTTTCGATTATTGATAAATAGACATCTTGTTTCACTTAATTAAACAAATATATATGTAATCATATGAAAAATTAAAAATGAAATCTGAAACTAAAACTTGAATTAAAATTTCCAAAATTTACGAATCAGATCGAAATTCATAAAATTACAAAAGATCGAACCAAGGTCTCAAAATTTGGTCAGAACTTGACATATACATTTTCATGAAATATGAAATAGTAAGCCATATCAAATTTGGAAGCAAAAAAAATCAAAAAAGAATAATCCAAACCTTTAGAAGCTTTGAGAAATATTCAAATATTTTGTCCTAACAAATATGTAGATAATTAGCAAAAAAATATTCAAACGAAGAACAGGAGCATTAGTCTGGTCATAGTCATCATAAAATAAAAGGTTGACTACCAGCATAGAGCTTAGTACTGCTAAAAATAAAGATAATAATTAATCGCACATAAAAATTATAACATGCATATATATATATATATAACTGAAACATTGTATTCCAATATTAAATTAGACTAATCTAATGAAACTAAGATCGATATAATGATATATGTACAACTTAAAGAGTTTTCTCTATCCTTGACAAAGCTATAATATTTTCATATTTTGAATTAGATGTTAAGATTTATAATTACGTAAGCAAGAATGTTAAGGGTGAATTTGCTGCTTAGCAATGTAAAACCATAAATGCTAATATATATACAGTTTTCATGCATCTCGATAGCTCCTACAACCAAACATTGAGAGAGAGAAAATAGTAAACTTCATACGACTTTTCCACTGGATGGAAATGAGAACATGTTTATTGTTGCCCTTATGTTATTATTTATGGCGCGACTGTTGTAATTATATAGCCCATTTAGCTGCTGACATTTTTAATGTTAATCATTTAATTGTTTGCCACATAATTACCTATTGTTTAGAAATTTTGCTACTAAAAATAAACAACTAAACCTATGCTGGATCCCAAAAAAAAAACTACTCCCTAAAAAAAATGTACGTGGACATCAAATTAACAAAAATAAATCGTAAAAACCATTGTTCTTATTATACTAATTGTTCAGTAAATTCAATCTAAACGTAAATGACTTTTGAAGACAGCAAAAAAACCGATCTCAAATGTGTCCATCATTTTGAAAGCTTTGAATAAATTAATGACTTTTCGCCAAGTCATCCTTTTTTTATTAATTGAATATCAACCTAAAATGCGTATTTTAGTGATCACTAGACTAAATTTTGTATCTTCAAGCACTAAACACAAAACTACTATTCCGACCCTTCTATGGGTAGCTCTAATCACATGTTTTAAACTCTAAAAATCATCCATATATGTATAGTAAATGAAACGTAGAAAGCTAACATGCTGATGAACCAAAAACCATGCAGCAAAATGTAGCAAATGGGTAGTAACATCTCAATACCATGGTTTCCTTCTAATTCAAGTTCATAATCAGCACAATGATTATGAAATATAGTATAACCAAGTTCCATTCCAAGGTGGTGAGAATAGATCAGTGTCATGTTAATGGAGCTTGGTATTTGAGTGTACTTATTCATAAATATAGTTTAAACATAGTGGGTACAGTGTAAAATAACAACTGAAAATACTTAACACATTGGGTACACTTACCTTGATCGTTAACTAAACCATAATCACATGAATGCTTTAAAAGTTAGTGTTAAATATTCAAGAGTGCTTGATTATTTTTCCTGATCAAGATTTGCAAGAAGGTTAACAACAATAGTTGTCGGATTTACTATTATTATTCTATAATCTTTTGACTAATATACTGAAATTAGTACTGAAAATTTACACTACGTCCATATAAAATGTAATATTCCCAAGAAAGTATTACTGGGTATTTTTGGAAACAAATAAAAATCAGATGGATATGCAGGGTCTGAGCTATATTTCAAGAAAAGATTTTCGGTGTAGCACTTGGTTTGACATCTAAAAGTCATTCATTGATGTTGACCTTTGCCTTATGCTCTCAATGATAGGACTAAAAAAAAGAAAGCATTGTAGAATAAAGAGATACATTTTTATATTTTTATGTAAGTTTATTTTCGCTGTCAATTTCATTTCATATTTTTTTCAACTGTTAATAAGATACAACCAAAAAAATTTGTTAAGTTAAGAAGATACAACCAAAAAAATTGTTAAGTTAAGAAGATACAAAAATCACAGTACATATGTGCAGACAAAAAAATTGAAAAATTGGTATTCAAAACCAAAGTACTGCAAGCTGCCAGGTTGTAATGAACTCCTAAGAGAATATCTAGTTGCATCAACATAGAAAATCATAATATACAAATTCGGATAAATTTTGTTGTTGGTGAAGAATAATTTACTTTCAGCGAAAATGTTTATTCAACATTTCAATGCAAAAGCAGTCACGTTATAGTTTTAGCATTTATGTTAAATTCAAACATGTCAAAAATATTAGCATAAACATCCTAGCATGGTGAGAATAGAGAAACAATGTAATATGAAATCGGATTAAATGAACACAAAAACAGAGTTTTTAAGAAAGTAATAGTGTCGATAATATATAGACTAAATCACACAATACAGCGAAGGGATCACAGTGGTTGTGCTAACAGCCTGTGAAAGCATGGTGTAATTTTTATATAACAACCTTTTCATTTCATTTAATTAGTTCCCTAACCATAATTGTAATTCTACGCACAGGATTGCTCAGTTATTAAGTGTAGAAAATCAAAATATCAAAAGAACAACGAAGCTTCTCAGCATACAAAAATAACTTTAAAATCAAGGGCTTACAATATTCAGCCAAAAAAGGAACCAAATTGGAGAAGAGGTAAAACTGATAAAGAAAACAACGAAGCTTCTCAGTATATAAAAATAACAAAAACGATGACTGGAAGATTCTACGCAATTCCCTAATTTGTACGGCTGCAGACAGAAAGGTTCTACAGTCGCATACGAAGGAGTGAGGACGTACGGTGGGAAATGTAATAGGCGACGTTGCGGGGGTTAAACATCGACCATTTCTATGGATTCAAAACATCTAGCAACAGATCAAATTGAAATATGGCAAATCGTAAAGCAGGTATACCGAACCAAATTTAGGAGTTTTACCTCAAATCGGGCATTCAGAGGCTGCCCCCACAAAATGACAGAGCATAAAAGTCCGAGACAATGGAGGAAAGGCAATTTAGGGTTTGAGAGAAAAAGCGGTGGGGTGGAGAAAAATAAGAGGCATAGAGAAGTAAAAAAATTATAAATGCGACTGTTCATTTTCAGAAAATTGGTGGAGACTCCTGCGCTCTCAAAATTGAAACCAAATGGTGACGATAGGTTCGAGAACGCGATTGAGTGGTTGTGGTTGTAAAATTGGAGAATGCAATTTAGGGTAGAGGAAAATCGATTTAGGTTGTGGACTGGAAAAGTGGAGAAGGAAAATTAGGGAACGAAAGAAACCCTAGTTTTTATGTTGGTAGGTGAACGATGGAGGGGGGAAACAGAGATGGTAGGTGAATAATAGTATAGTATAGATTAGTATCATCTCACCTTTCTATTAGATATAGTCTGACTCGTTTCTTTTTATAATACTCGGGTCAGGTCGATACTCTACAGGTTTAGGGACTCGTTGACCTTTGGATTTTGCGCTAGCCTGAAGTAGACTATTTTTGACTTTTTATTTCACTTCATAGTTATATATAGATAATTGAGACGATCGGTCATGTATATTATTCTGTAGTCAATTTGTACCTGATACAGTAATTTGGATATGATGTGTGTGTGTGTGTGTTTGTGGGTCTAGTACTGATATTTTGTAGACACACTTTATTATGTATACGATATGTATTATTCCGTTATGATCTTTGACTCTGATTTTGATATTTTTATATTATATACTCTTCTAAATATTTTTAAACATTGTGATTATTTCTTTGTATTAACACTGTACATGTCAAAATTTTCAGTTAAAATCCTAAGAAGGTAATGAAGACGTGTCAGTATTAGTCCAAAGATATATTCACATTCGATCGTCCTTAAACAGCCGTATTCTCCGTGTTATTAGACGACATTACTTATAATGTTCTTTAATAATATGGGTATAGTGGTGGGGTCGTTACAGTCTTTCCTTGGTAATTCTTGTACCATTTGATAGCTGCCCCATAAAAGTTACTAGAAAAAGCTTAAAACGAATTGCCCCCTGAAGCTTTATAATCATCCATTCGGTTTTCGAAATCAACAAAGTGATCATCTGGATTAGTAGTTCCATCATACTTTAGTGGAGCAATCTTGATGTGAGACGATGTTCCAACAGTCATTATTTCATATGAAAAGGAGTTTTTCGAAAGTTATTATTTTTCTTTAGGTCATGGGTTCCCTCCTCCTTAAGCACACCCTTTGTTATTTGCTTGAGAATGTCCTTTTGGTTGGTTTTATCATCATGGTGGTCACCATTATTGTAACGATTTAGATCTTTCGACGCTCGAAAGTTGACATTAATACGTCCACTGTATCCAATGCCGCGCAATCGAATGCCGGAAAACTGAACCATTAGGGTTAAAAAGAAGAGGTAGAAGAAGACAGAAGAAAAGAAATAATAGAAAAACAGAAACAGAAACAATATCAGAATCTCACATTCGCAGCGGAACAATATATAATAGATAATCACTAGTCTTTTAAACAAAGAACTATATCAGTCTATACAATTCAACAATGAGAGTCAATATACAACTCAATACAACAATGGACAGTTATATAAACTTGTCCCTATACAGAATACACAGCAGAGTAAATAAATAAGTACGAGTGTACGTCTCGCCATCCAGCTCGTCTCCAAAGCTCCAGAATATCCAGAATATCCTAATAATATAACTCTAGGCTGGCCGTGTGGAAAATTATGGGCACCCAGAGTTTAGAAAGGGAACAATAAACTCCGAGTCAGTCATGGTGACTGGTGTGAGATCGTAAAACAGTTATTTCACAAAGAAAATAAAAGAAATTCGCAATGCTTTTGGAAAATGAAACTACCATAAGGCCTCCCGCCACACACACAATGCAAACGCAGAATTGGAGGAGATTTCTCATTATGATAGTCAAAGATGCTTACTATGAAAGATTAGTCGATATTATTATTGATGTCTAGTTTGGAAAACATTTCGAAAGTATAATATTAATCTTAGCCAGCATACAACCATTATTGTATGCCTACTATAGCTACCATCTAAACAGTGGTGACCACCATAAGTAAATGGCAGGTTCTACAACTAAAACCGTACAAGGTTCGTATTGGAAATTGGATTTCCAACAAATGGTCTGGCTAAGGAACTTCCTACTGCCACATGGGTACGCCTCTGGATGGACGTCCCGAGAACTAACTAGCTCTCTGCCAACACAAGGCCGGGTTACTCCTTACACTAGGTAACTACTACACGAATATGCCACCCCCCGGTCCTTTGGGACCTTTATCCGAGGGCCCTCGATCACAAAGCAACAATCACACAGTAAATGAGACTGGAGCAACCACACAGGTAAATATCTGGGCTCCATACCATAATATCACCTTTTTCCAGAAGGAAATGACATACCCTAAAGGGCGCGACCCTCATAACCTTGCCGCATCTTTCCTGTTTCGACCATTTCCGGGTTGTGAGGTCCGATGAGGTCTCATCCACAAAGCTACGCTTTTTCACAAAGCCATGCTTTGATCAACAAATGATCATCAACACACAGAAACACTTAGCATGCCACACTACCAAATTGGGAGCATATCACTGATAACCTTCAACTACATAACCTCTGAGCTCGTACGTCTCAAAGAAGGGTGTTAAGCTAAGAGAATAAATTCTCCGCCACCAACAGAAATGTATTTGAAAGAAATCAGCTTTATATCTCAAAGCGTAATGTCAGACAAACAACCATACAAGTCTGTTCCGGGTTCGAACGGAACCGAATGCACTTCCAAAGAATCCCTTGCAATCCGAATATTCACTAATCACGTCCGGACTTCCCATCACAAGAAGAGTGATATAAATCTCTATACAGGAGCAACTCGGTGCAGAGACATTCGACAGGTTGTCCTTTCATTTTCGAAAATACCCGGTCTTCACACCGGTCTTCAATTGCAATTCATAACATCGTATCATTATTCGGAATGGGTTTTATGACACAAAGTCCTCTCCCGGCTAAACCAAATAATGAGCGCTTGTTTTAAAACAAATTCAAGTGCCATTTCAAGGCAAATATTGATAGTCGGTTATGTAACTATCAACAACATTCACAACAATCAACCAATTTAAATAATTCTTCCAAATTATTTAATTTCAAAATATCTTCACAAGATATATATATTTTTCCATACTTCAACATTTTGAAAACCAATTTCAAATTACTTTTCACACTTCATCACTTTGAAAACAAATTTCAAATCATATTTTCACTCGCGGAATAAAATTCCCGATATCATTTATTTCCATTGTGAAATTAAATTTCCAAATATCCACTTATATACGATTTTTTCAAATATTCACTTTCAAACACCAAATCAATTACAAATTGATTTCTAAATTTATTTCCAAATACCAAGTCATTTTATCAAATTGATTTCCAAATTTATTTCAACACAAAATCTATTTTCATACAAATTCATATCGATTTCCCAAAGATTTATTTTCAAATACCAAATCAATTTTCAAATTGATTTCAACAAATTTATCACCTTTTAAATAAATTCCTTTATTCTTTCCCAATTATTTAAGATTCCATATTCAATAAATTCTTTAACTTTTAAACAATATTATTCAAAACTCATTTATAATATCTTTTCCCCATATTTTGGAAATAATTTGATAAGATTTCAAAAATCAACTTTATACTTTTAAATTCCTTCTTTTAAATTTATTCAATTCTTTCAAAAGAAATTCACTTAAAACTTCCTACTTTTATTTCAAAAATCCAAATTTATTTATTTTTGGTATCTAACGATACCAAAAATACATTCGGCTAAATTATAGCCTTCAACAAATTCAATCGTCAATATAATCATTCACAGATTATAAATAAATTATCACACAGCATATGAAACAAATTAATACAATATATGAAACAAATTCATAAAATTTGAGGAATCCAGTTGGATCCCTCCAACCTGTTTCCCTGCATCCACAGATGTTAGCACAATACCAATTCCACTTCGAGGTGGAATATCGCGGTATATGGGATTTATAAATATCATCCGCTATTATGCGGCGCATAGGGTCTCATCCGCTATATAATGCGGGAAATCACAACTCCAATATATATATATTCTAATATATATATATATATTGCTATATACTACTATATATACTATCACAATCAGGCAATCAATCAATAACTACAATTCAAATTTTTATTTGAGTGAGACGAACTAACCTTTATTTTTTATTTTGCAATCCCATTTCAAACTCATTTCCAGCTTGTTTTCTCGATTTATAGACCTTGTATAATATTAGATGACTTTATTATTATTCGAACAATCGAAAATCAGTTACCGTTTAATAATTTCATTTAATCTAATAATTTGATTTAAATTTTTTAAATTTATAGTTTCTTTTTAACAAATTATTTTTAGCAACCCAAAAATTAAACAAGGTAATTACAACAGCTTAATTGTCAAACCCATTCCTTTATAAATTCATTTATACAGATTTAAACTCTAATTTTATATAAACTTCTAATCATTTAAAAATTTCTATATCTATTATATATATATATGTATTTTAAAAATCTGTAGTAAGTAAAACATGTATACATATATTTAAACTTTCCTAAAAAAATTCCTAATTTCCTTTGTCTAATCTGTATATACAAATATCAGTAAGTAAAAACAAAGAAAAAACGAAAATACCTCACTGACTAAATCGAACAGACCCTAGCCATCGACATGCCATCCATCCATCGAGAAATCCACCTCGCGACCGCCGACGTCGTGCCTCCATCAGGTCGTGACAAATCGCACGCGCTTCCTCGAGATACCTCATTTCGATTGAACGAAGTCGCCATAGCCTCAATGCCTTAGATCAATGCTCACGACCTCGAAATTGCCATCGCGGCTCCACCACCGAGCTCCTCTCGCCTTGACAAAATCGACCAACGCGACTCGCGATGCCACGAATTGCCTTCCCTTCTCTTTTTATTCATTTGATTTCAATGTTCTGGAGCAAGATAAGGGAGGGGGAGAAGTATCGGCCATTTATTTTATTTTGATTTCGTTTCGTTTAACTGAAGAAGGAAAAGGGAAGAGGCTCGCCATTTGATTTCGTTTGATTTTGTTCTGAAGGGTAGGGAACAGACGTGATGTTTGAAAAGAATGTAGCGTGCGACAGAGCTTTGGAAAGGACAGGTAAAGGATTGAAGTGAGATAATTTCAACTGCAGTTGACTGGTATAATTATCCAATTTAAATTTCAAATTCAAATCGACTCGAAAACGAAGTCAACAATTTCAACTTCCTATCAAGGCGTGCCGCTAGGCATTTATAATGTTATACGCCTATTCCGAACACAATGGAAAAGGTTTCGAGTCCAAATTCGATCGTATGGAGAAGATAGCCTTTTGGACTCGGTTATAATATTAAGTTTTCGATTTAATTTTAGCGCGTTTGCTTATCGTACGGCCAAACGATCACTCCAAACATTACGAAAATTGAAATCCGATAATAATACAATATTACGGACCCAATGGAACTGGTTTCGTCGAATTCCGAGACTGTGCCTCGGAACGCTATTTTCAAATATCGATTTAAACGATAAAACTCCAAAACTGAACAAAACAGTTTCAAATTCAATTCTGAAAGTCCCATTATCTTCAGTATTATCAATATAGATTTTACAAAACTTCATATTATTTTTAATCAGGTCAAAACTGAAGATTTAATAATTTACCCAACTTCGGTAAATTAAATTCAATAATTTAATTCCCAAATTCATTCTGATATCTCGAATTTCAAATTAAACTAACTTCCAGATATTTAAAATCAATTAAATATCCTGATTTCCAATATCAAAAATTCAGGGTCGTTACAATCTTTCCCCCTTAAAAGAATTTCGTCCCGAAATTACAAGTCAAGAAGAATGCTCCAATATCCGTTTATCATTTTACCAAAACCAAACAGTTTTATCAAATTTTCAAACCAATCTTCTTTTTATTAAAGATCCATTATTTCAACTAAGTGTCCAAATCTTAACCATAGTTTCCAAACAACTTTATTTACTTCACAATTCAAATTTAAACTTAAATTCAAATTTTAAATTATCCAAAATTTCTTAAAAATTTTCTAACTCTCTAAATTTTCAAGAAATTCCGCCAGCGTCTCCTTTGCGCGGCTAGCTCGGTACAACTACAAAATATCCCTACAGACTCCCAAATTCAAATAGAAAACAAAATGCCAAGTGGAAAAATCAAAAACCCAATCAAATTTCATACTGAAATTTTAAACACATACCTTATTGTCGAACAAATTCAAATTTACCTTCAAAATCAAAATCCAATTCCATTTTCCTATAACCTTTATAATCCCTATATACTTTATTTAACAACAATGTCCAAATTTACTTATTGGATTCCCAACACCAATTTTACTTAAGAATTTCATTCTTTATTTCTTAAGTTCTATATAAGTATTTACATACTTCTTATCTTTATTTTCACTTCACAAACAAAGTTATATATTCATTTCCATTCAACTTTGCATTTTCAATTTCATTTGAATTCAATTTACTTCATTTTAGATATTGAATTCTACTTACCTTATCTCAAATTTAATTTGAAATCACTTGTCGTTAAGTGAAAATTTTCAAAAATTCCAAATTTTTTCTAACCCCCAAAATTTTCAAAATTTTTTGGCGGAGTCTCCTTTGTACGGAGGAGCTTTTGCAATTTGACAAAAGATATAAATATATATACATCGACCCACACGGTCGGAAAAGCAAAAACAGTTCATATTTCCTATTTTTATTACGTAGGCGTACCTTTATTAGCATTTTAAGCAAAGCGGCTTATTTATTTAGCTTTTGCGCAACCCAAAATGCAGCCAAACGGCTTCCAAAAACCTGCACTTACTCAATTTAAACACGTAAGTGACAAATATAGGAATTCTATTAATATTTCACTTATTTTCAACAGTAAACACATAGTTTTCATAACCATTGCATTCAAAATAAATTCCATTAGCAATTTATATGGTTTCGATACAAATTAAATTTCTTTCATCTAATTCACATACCATTTCTATCCAATTCAAGTGATTTACAACGCACTTTCTTACATTCAATTCATTTTTTAAGCGAAACGAATTCATATCCATTTCAATTGATTCAAAATCAATTTTTTTATTTCCTTCTATTAACTCATAGAATTTTATATAATCTCGTTTACGTCAAACGACAACCATTATTATGCAAATTCAACGATATTCACTTAATAGAATCTCCATTCTAGTTTATAACTAATTTAAATTGATACCAACTCAATTTATTTTAATTCCATTTCATTTCCAATTGATTCCATTCAATTTAATTTACATTCCATATTCACCTTCATTTGAAACCATTTCACAAAACTCGACAACAACCATTTCATGTACTAATTTAATTCAATTAGTATATTCACTTATCCATTTTAAATTTCACATTTCCATATTCAATTCATCCTGAATTTACTTTATCAATAACAAGGAAATTTCAATTTATTTTTCTTCTACTTACTTGAATTTATAAGCAAATTCAAACCATTTTTATTCAGCTCACAACTCAAATTTAATTTAACTAATTCAACTTCCAATTCATTATTCCATGAATTAATAAATTATCAGCCACTTTACTTGAATTCAATCCATATTTTTCTTTCCAAGTTGGATTTTCTCTTCGACTTGATTCAAATCAAATCTCATTCCATTTTTCAATTCCAATTCATTTATTTACAATGTAACCTCATTTGTTCATACCCAAATTCACATTACCAATTTCATTCCATTAATGAATTTTATTTTCAAATATTTTCCTGGAATTCTATTTCAAATTATAAATCACATTTACAATTTACATTTACAAATCCCATTCGTATATGAATTCATTTCCTTATCCTTTCAATTCATATTTATAAATTTCATCTGTTAAATGAATTTATCTCCAAATCTTTGGTTATACCATTATTTCTTATTCAATTTCCATATAACAATGATAATAATTAAATATTATCACTTCCTAACAACCAAGCATCCATATACTATAATAATTCATAGAAAATCATTTCTTTTCTATACAAAAATAGTTTTGGGCAAAATTATTTCATTTACCCTATTTAAAACAATACTATGTCGGTTTATCTTATTTAAGAGTTTAGAAATCCCTATCGATTGCAGTTGGCCAGACTGCACCGACCATAATCTATAAACAATCAACCGATAAGTCAACACAATACAAAACAATTTTTATATTCACTAACAAATACGCGCTCATATCTATTATTACATTCACACTCATTCTAGAGTACTACTGACTCTATCTCTAATGAGTAACACCCAACAGAGCCAGGGTTGTCGCTTAACCAACAGCTCTGATACCACATGTAACGATTTAGATCTTTCGACGCTCGAAAGTCGACATTAATACATCCACTGTATCAAATGCCGCGCAATCGAATGCCGGAAATCCGAACCATCAGGGTTAAAAAGAAGAGGTAGAAGAAGACAGAAGAAAAGAAAGAACAGAAAAACAGAAACAGAAACAATATCAGAATCTCACATTCGCAGCGGAACAATATATAATAGATAATCACTAGTCTTTTAAACAAAGAACTATATCAGTCTATACAATTCAACAATGAGAGTCAATATACAACTCAATACAACAATGGACAGTTATATAAACTTGTCCCCATACAGAATACACAACGGAATAAATAAATAAGTACGAGTGTACGTCTCGCCATCCAGCTCGTCTCCAAAGCTCCAGAATATCCAGAATATCCTGATAACATAACTCTAGGCTGCCTGTGTGGAAAATTATGGGTACCCAGAGTTTAGAAAGGGAATAATAAGCACCGAGTCAGTCATGGTGGCTGGTGTGAGATCGTAAAACAGTTATTTTCATAAAGAAAATAAAAGAAATTCGCAATGCTTTTGGAAAATGAAACTACCATAAGGCCTCCCGCCACACACACAATGCAAACGCAGAATTGGAGGAGATTTCTCCTTATGATAGTCAAAGATGCTTACTACGAAAGATTAGCCGATATTATTATTAATGTCTAGTGTGGAAAACATTTCGAAAGCATAATATTAATCTTAGCCAGCATACAACCATTATTGTATGCCTACTATAGCTACCATCTAAATAGTGGTGACCACCATAAGTAAATGGCAGGTTCTACAACTAAAACCGTACAAGGTTCGTATTGGAAATTGGATTTCCAACAAATGGTCAGGCTAAGGAACTTCCTACTGCCACATGGGTACGCCTCTGGATGGATGTTCCGAGAACTAACTAGCTCTCTGCCAACACAAGGCCGGGTTACCTCTTACACTAGGTAACTACTACACGAATATGCCACCCCCCGGTCCTTTGGGACCTTTATCCGAGGGCCCTCGATCACAAAGCAACAATCACACAGTAAATGAGATTAGAGCAACCACATAGGTAAATATCTGGGCTCCATACCATAATATCACCTTTTTCCAGAAGGAAATGACATACCCTAAAGGGCGCGACCCTCATAACCTTGCCGCATCTTTCCTGTTTCGACCATTTCCGGGTTGTGAGGTCCGATGAGGTCTCGTCCACAAAGCTACGCTTTTTCACAAAGCCATGCTTTGATCAACAAATGATCAACGAATGATCATCAACACACAGCAACACTTAGCATGCCACACTACCAAATTGGGAGTATATCACTGATAACCTTCAACTACATAACCTCTGAGCTCGTACGTCTCAGAGAAGGGTGTTAAGCTAAGAGAATAAATTCTCCGCCACCAACAGAAATGTATTTGAATGAAATCAGCTTTATATCTCAAAGTGTAATGTCAGACAAACAACCATACAAGTATGTTCCGGGTTCGAACAGAACCGAAGGCACTCCCAAAGAAGCCCTTGCAATCTGGATATTCACTAATCATGTCCGGACTTCCCATCACAAGAAGAGTGATATAAATCTCTATACCGGAGCAACTCGGTGCAGAGACATTCGACAGGTTGTCCTTTCATTTTCAAAAATACCTGGTCTTCACACCGGTCTTCAATTGCAATTCATAACGTCGTATCATTATTCGGAATGGGTTTTATGATACAAAGTCCTCTCCCGGCTAAACCGAATAATGAGCGCTTGTTTTAAAACAAATTCAAGTGCCATTTCAAAGGAAAATATTGATAGTCGGTTATGTAACTATCAACAACATTCACAACAATCAACCAATTTAAATAATTCTTCCAAATTATTTAATTTCAAAATATCTTCACAAGATATATATATATATTTTTCCATACTTTAACATTTTGAAAACCAATTTCAAATCACTTTTCACACTTCATCACTTTGAAAACAAATTTCAAATCATATTTTCACTCGCGGAATAAAATTCCCGATATCATTTATTTCCATTGTGAAATTAAATTTCCAAATATCCACTTATATACGATTTTTTCAAATATTCACTTTCAAACACCAAATCAATTAAAAATTGATTTCTAAATTGATTTCCAAATACCAAGTCATTTTATCAAATTGATTTTCAAATTTATTTCAACACAAAATCTATTTTCATATAAATTCATATCGATTTCCCAAAGATTTATTTTCAAATACCAAATCAATTTTCAAATTGATTTCAACAAATTTATCACCTTTTAAATAAATTCCTTTATTCTTTCCAAATTATTTAAGATTCCATATTCAATAAATTCTTCAACTTTTAAACAATATTATTCAAAACCCATTTATTAATATCTTTTCCCCATATTTTGGAAATAATTCAATAAGATTTCAAAAATAACTTTATACTTTTAAATTCCTTCTTTTAAATTTATTCAATTCTTTCAAAAGAAATTCACTTAAAACTTCCTACTTTTATTTCAAAAATCCAATTTTATTTATTTTTGGTATCTAACAATACCAAAAATACATTCGGCTAAATTATAGCCTTCAACAAATTCAATCGTCAATATAATCATTCACAGATTATAAATAAATTATCACACAACATATGAAACAAATTCATACAATATATGAAAAAAATTCATAAAATTTGAGGAATCCAGTTGGATCCCTCCAACCTGTTTCCCTGCATCCATAGATGTTAGCACAATACCAATTCCACTTCGAGGTGGAATATCGCGGTATATGGGATTTATAAATATCATCCGCTATTATGCGGTGCATAGGGTCTCATCCGATATATAATGCGGAAAATCACAACTCCAATATATATATATATATATATATTCCAATATATATATATATATATTGCTATATACTACTATATATACTATCACAATCAGGCAATCAATCAATAACTGCAATTCAAATTTTTATTTGAGTGAGAAGATCTCACCTTTATTTTTTATTTTGCAATCCCATTTCCAACTCATTTCCAGCTTGTTTTCTCGATTTATAGACCTTGTATAATATTATATGACTTTATTAATATTCGAACAATCGAAAAATCAATTACCGTTTAATAATTTCATTTAATCTAATAATTTGATTTAAAATTTTTAAATTAATAGTTTCTTTTTAACAAATTATTTTTAGCAACCCAAAAATTAAACAAGGTAATTACAACAGCTTAATTGTCAAACCCATTCCTTTATAAATTCATTTATACAGATTTAAAATCTAATTTTATATAAACTTCTAATCATTTCAAAATTTCTATATCTATTATATATATATATGTATTTCAAAAATCTATAGTAAGTAAAACATGTATACATATATTTCCTTTGTCTAATCTGTATATACAAATATCAATAAGTAAAAACAAAGAAAAAACGAAAATACCTCACTGACTAAATCGAACAGACCCTAGCCATCGACACGCCATCCATCCATCGAGAAATCCACCTCACGACCGCCGACGTCGTGCCTCCATCAGGTCGCGACAAATCGCACGAGCCTCCTCGAGATACCTCATTTCGATCGAACGAAGTCGCCACAGCCTCAATGCCCTAGATCAATGCTCGCGACCTCGAAATTGCCATCGCGGCTCCACCACCGAGCTCCTCTCGCCTCGACGAAATCGACCAACGCGACTTGCGATGCCACGAATTGCCTTCCCCTCTCTTTTTTTTCATTTGATTTCAATGTTCTGGAGCAAGATAAGGGAAGGGGGAGAAGTATCGGCCATTTATTTTATTTTGATTTCGTTTCGTTTAACTGAAGAAGGAAAAGGGAAGAGGCTCGCCATTTAATTTCGTTTGATTTCGTTCTGATGGGTAGGGAACAGACGTGATGTTTGAAAAGAATGTAGCGTGCGACGGAGCTTTGGAAAGGACTGGTAAATGATTGATGTGAGATAATTTCAACTGTAGTTGACTGGTATAATTATCCAATTTAAATTTCAAATTCAAATCGACTCGAAAACGAAGTCAACAATTTCGACTTCCTATCAAGGCGTGCCGCTAGGCATTTATAATGTTATACGCCTATTCCGAACACAATGGAAAAGGTTTCGAGTCCAAATTCGATCGTATGGAGAAGATAGCTTTTTGGACTCAGTTATAATATTAAGTTTTCGATTTAATTTCAGCGCGTTTGCTTATCGTACGGCCAAACGATCACTCCAAACATTACGAAAATTGAAATCCGACAATAATACAATATTACAGACCCAATGGAACCAGTTTCGTCGAATTCCGAGACTATGCCTCGGAACGCTATTTTCAAATATCGATTTAAACGATAAAATTCCAAAACTGAACAAAACAGTTTCAAATTCAATTCTGAAAGTCCCATTATCTTCAGTATTATCAATATAGATTTTACAAAACTTCATATTATTTTTAATCAGCTCAAAACTGAAGATTCAATAATTTACCCAACTTTAGTAAATTAAATTCAATAATTTAATTGCCAAATTCATTCTGATATCTCGAATTTCAAATTAAACTAACTTCCAGATATTTAAAATCAATTAAATATCCTAATTTCCAATATTAAAAATTCAGGGTCGTTACAATTATATCCTTCGATTGAACCATCGAATTGTTCGAGAAGCTTTCTTACTTAACTTCTTGATTTTCATTTTGTTGACTTATCATAATCCCTTAGCATTCTTTTCTTTGGAACTTTGGTGAATATGTGCCCAATACCTCATCTTGGACCTTACTTGGAGATTTTACTTCTTCGACCTTATTGCTTGTGAGTTTTGTTAGAATTAAAGGTTGTCCAACTTCCATATTCTCTAGATTGTAGCTCGGGACGTTTTTGCTTTCCAAAGTTGTTTTTAATGTGACCTCTTCATTCAGGATGTTGTCATTGTTTCCTCTGGTTCTCACCATTTTCTCATACAATTAGTTTGTGGATAGGATTACAAGGAATCGGAGGTTCAAGACCTCCTTCTAGTGCCAAAATGTTAACGAATAAATTCATCAACATCCGAAAGTGAATAAAAACGGATTAATCGATGAGTAGCCTCTTCGAATATGGTCGAAGTAATCGAAGTCATAGGTCGAGATGTGCATGATTTTATGTCCATTGCAATTTTTTGTTTAGTCATCAAAGTCGGAGTCATCTAAAATACAATAAGGTTCGAAGTCAATGTGCGAGTTCAATATGTAAGTTCAAATATGGTATGCAAGATTAAGGTCGAAGTCAGATTGTAGTCAAAGTCAAATATGCAGGTTTCAGACTTGAATATGGTTGATATGATGTGCTTGTTTATGTTCGAAGTCAAGTCAAAATGCAAATTATGATCAAAGACAAATATGTTAGTCATAAATTATAGTCCATATGCTATGCAATTATTTGATTTCCAATTCCTTATGTGTACAAGACTCAAGTATTACAATTGGAAAAATCCCTAAATTGATTTAGGGTTTAGAAAGTTGAAAACATGTAAGAAGTGAGAAGAAAATTAGGTCCCCCAAACGGTACCCCTAGGTCCGTATTTATAGAGGTTGCGTAGCTCCACTCCACCTCTCATATCTTCGTAAGGGTTGGCTTCGGCATGCTCAACTTCGACATTGTTAATCTGGCCTTAGTCTTCGTGATTGAATGTCACATGTAAGAGGGGACATTGTCTCATTCTTTAATGTCTTTTATGTTGATATCCGCTGGCGTTGGCATAGAATGATATCCCCAAAGTGCTATGAGATGTGACGCTACTTTTCTGTAATGCGAAGGCCTTGCAATGGTTGATGACGAGCTTGTCTATGTTCTAGGCCTTTGTTTTGCTCTTTTAGGGGATACAGGCAGAGACTACAAGCTATGGTGTTGAAGGCTTTCGTTATGTCAGTCGAAGTCCTTCGAGAGTGGGTGATGATTTCGATGATGGTAACCGTAATGCAATATCAAGGTCTTTATGGATATCGATGGTGTCCAGCATCAACACCGCTTGTATGAATCATGCAGGGTTTTGGATGTCCTACATTTGGATGATGTGTGATGTGATCATTGACAAAGAGCAGCATAGCTTTGTGTTCGTCTGATATCATTGTAGAATGATTCCTAGCGTCGTTGTGGGACAACGTCTTCGAAGTGCTCGTGTGGTGCAATTTTGGTGACATGCATCGCGATATTATTGTTGAAGTGCGGTATCCTATCTCTTCGTCATTGGTCTATAAGTGTCTTATTAGATTCGTGTCTTCGTCAATATCTATGACATGCGATGTGACTGGGAAGCGATTACTAATATTGGCCCTATCACTTCGACAATGGTGATGGCTTTCGAAGTCGTGGCACATCGAAGCTCTTCGATAAGAATTGCAGTAGTAACACATGTCTTTGAGAATAATGATGGAAGGCGAAGTGAGCAAAGAGTGGCTCTAAACTTTTGAAGTCAACATTGGTGGTAGCACTTGTTATTATAATGGCCTAATCACTTCTCCTTACAACGAGGTTCAACATCATTTCCTTAGGACTTCGAATTAGGAACCATATTCTCCTATGAAATTATGTAGATAACAGTGTTTATCAGTTAAATTGGTTTAGTGTATGTCGGTTAAAGCGCTTAAGTCGATTAAATGTCAACCCCTACATAAACTTAACCAGAAGATGGCGATAGCCAAGCATCTCTCATGGATTAGATGGATGCTTTGTTAAAGCTGCATCCACCAAGTACTAGGAGAACCAAAAAGGAAACTTCACCCATGGTAGAACTAGAAAAGTACTCTGTTTCTAGCCAAAATAAGAGAGATATGATGCAAAAATAGAAGGTTGGAGTTACCGGAGCTATAGAAGGACTTGTAGAAGGAAGCAGAAGTGCTTCCCCCATAAGAAAATCAACTGGTACTGAGAGGATTTCTCTTAGTACCGAGAGAAATATTAGAGTGAATACTGGGCAAGAAGCCGTTGCAATGGTGCATTCTGATGGGGATGATTTGTGGCTTAATGATGATGACTTTGAGCTCAATGATAGTACCAGTGGAGTTCAATTAGCTGCAACCAAACCAACCTCACGCCAATAGAATGTAGCAAGAGTGGTTCTCCCGGAGACTGAAGAACCTAAATGCCAATCAGTATGCCAAGACCGTTTCTGGAGCCAAACACTCGGCGTAGCCACTGGTAGTCATCATGCAAAATACTGTGCTAGTGAAGAGTACATAGCCGACATGGTTAAGCGGCTAGTTGAAGAAAGTAGAGGCAGGAAGAATGATGATTGGGGCTCCACATCGAGTAGAACCCCATTCACGAAAAACATTCTAAGAGAGGAATACCCTAGAAAGTTCGTTATGCTAACCATGCTATCCTACAACGGCACCATGGATCCTAGACAGCACATATTCAAGTACGAATGGCACATGAATGGAGTACGAGCTACGGATGTTGTTCGCTGCAGATGTTTCCCTATTTTCTTAGAAGGAGTTACTTCCATGTGGTTTACTAGACTCGCACCGAAGTCTATTTCTACTTTTGACGAAATAGCTAAGATGTTCTTGGAGCAGTTCAGGCCTCAAGCTGCCGATTAAAGGACGTGATGTCCCTATCTAGCTTGTCTCAAGGACTTAAGGATTCTCTAAAAGCTTTCTTCAACTGATTCAGCATAGCTGTTACGGAAGTTAGCTATTCGAAGGAGGATCTTATATATGGCCTTGGTCCGGGGCATTCACCTGGATATGGATTTCGATAGATGATTAAAAATGAAGCAACCCATTACCATGGAAGAATTTCACCGAAAGGAAAATCAGTTCCTGCTGTTGGAAGAAGCAGGACTGGTCGAAAAAAAGGTCGGTGAAGAATATCTGAAGGAAGTAATCTAGACAACATCGTAGAAAATGCCGAAAACTTTGGCAATCAGAAGAAAAGAAGTTAAAACTCCAGTAACGGGCATGCTGCGAATGCGAAATGTCCAAAGAACTTCGAATTAAAAGATTAGATGCCCTTGAATGACACGTCGGAGAATATATATCTTGCCACTCAAGGAACTGAGCAATATAAGAAGCCGCTGTAACGGCCAGGGATTTTGGTCATTTGATTTAGATTATTTAATTAATTTTAAATATTGGATAATTGGTTTTTAAAGGTTTTAAAACTTGAAATCAAATATAAGGATTTTTTAAAATATTTGAATATTTAATAGTGTTCCAAATATCTGGGTTTTTTTATTGAATATTAATTTAATGGATTAAATATCTTTATTTAACTCCTTTTAATTAACAAATAATAAACAGTGAATTTATTTTGTAAATTTATTTACAATAATAAATGATTGAAATAGATAATAAGAATTTTTTTTATTTTTACGACTTGATTTTTATTGACATATTTCTAATTTAATTTATTTGGTTTTTCCATAATTTTTAATTTGGAAATTATTTAAACTATTCGTTTGACGATTTATTGATAAACTAAGGTATTTTTTGATTTTACGGAATACAATAACTTATGTATATTATTATTGTTTTGAGATCATGTTGTTGTTTTGAGCATGACCATGTTTTTTCTTTGTCATTCGGGATTCATATGCAAACAAAAACCTATGCGGTGAGATGCCAGAAATTTTATTAGAAACCCTAACCAAACACTGTGCTCAACACACTTCCTTTCTTCATCTCCTTTCTACAGTTACATCAAAGTCAATAAGCTAAGAAGAAAAAAGAAATAATAAAAGGCAAGCATCCTTTTCTTGCAAAAATAAAAAAAATCTTATAAAATATAAAAAAATTAAAATGTTGCTCTTTGAGTCATAAATGGCGAGATCTACATATGGATGAGTTCGGGGAGGTTGCGTCTTCATTGTGGAGGTGTTCGACGATTTTCAGTGGGTTAGATGAGGACTACGGTTTGAGTTTTCGATGGATTCGTGCGACGAGAGTTTGAGCGGTTCGTTTCTTTGGCTTTGTGGTGTCGAGGCGCACCTAGGGTCCCATTTTAGCGATGTGCGACTGTAAAGGAAGGGAAGCGACATCGGCCTTGTCCTTTGCTTGCATGGAGGAGATTTGAAGAGAAGATCGCTGGTAGTGTGTGTTCGTCGAATGGTAGAGAGACGAGGGAGAGAACGACAAGGGAAGTGGTGGCCATGGTGGAGTATTGTTGTGTGTCATCGTGCACGAATTTGAGATTGGGAGGGAAAGGAGATTAAGATTAATTTGTAATTTAAAAGGTTAATTAGTGTTAATTTTGAAATTTATTAAATCGATAACTTATAAATTTAATAACTTTCTCTTACGAGGTCCAATTGAGACAAACCTTTTTGTGTTGTGCTTGTAATGACGATAGCTTTGCGATGGAACTGTTTTGGTTGAATTTGGAGCAAGTTGAAATTTGGGCTAAAGTCAAACGTCGTTCGATTTTAGTTTAAACCGGAATGCTTCAGCGCCAATTGAAATTTCGGTGAGTATAACTCATCCCTTTGGATAAATTAGTATGTTTTGGTAGATTAAATTTTACTATTTGTGTTTGGTTGAAATTATTAGCTGTTTGTTTAAATATTCCTTTTACAAGCAATTGTTATTTGAAATGGAAATACATGATAATTTGTTGGGAAATCCAGATTTCTCATTGTCGCGATTTAAAATTTTCCAGTTATATGTATCTGTTAATTCTATTCAGTTATAACCTTGTTATATAGATTTGTTAATTGTTGAATTTTGAATGTTTAGCACTATCAGTTATGACATTGTGATATATTCAAAACTTAACCCTTGTAGTGATAAAAATCAATAACAATATTGGTTAAATGCTTTGGGTGGCTATTGGCCTCAATTTAGTGGCTTCAATTGTCGTTGTGCTTAAAAATTATTTTGATTCAGAGAATGATTTTTATATCTGACTTTTGGGTTTTTTCGAACATTTTTTTAAAATGGATTTTGTAACTTCTCTATTCACTCAAACCTCTTTATTTGTCTTTTCTAATATATTTAGAAATGGTTTATAGTTGTTTTAATATTATTTAATAATGTTTAAAGTTGTTTAATTATTATTTTATAATATTCTAAAGTTATTTATTTTTATTTAATAATGTTTAAAATTGTTTAATTATTTTTTTAAAATGTTTAAAAGTTGTTTATTTATATTCAATATTTTTTAAAGGTTCTTTATCAATATTTTAATATTGTTTAAAATTATTTATTTAAGTAATCAGTATTGTTTAAAGATAATAATAATTATTTATTAATAATGCTTTGGAATTAATAATAATTATTTATTAATCATGTTTTGGAAGTAATAATTATTTGTTATAATAATGTTTGAGGATTGATTATTATTGTTTATTTAATAATGTTTTAAATTTTAATTATTTTATTTATAGTGTTTTGAAGTTAAGTTTTTTTTTATATACTATTTTGTTGTCAATAATTATAATGATATAATAATGTTTTGAAGTAAATAATAATAATTATTTATTTATGATGTTTAGAATTAATTAATTTATCTAATTAATTGTATTTATAAGTATCAGATTGGTTTATAAAGGAATTTCATTTAATAAAGACTTTATAAATGAAAATGGAGTTTTGGATTTATAAAGCATTTTAAAAAAATGGCTTTATTAAGAATTTTTATAAAGGGTTTTATAAATTGTTTTGGATTTTTATAAAAGAAGTTTACAAATGATTTTTGATATTTATAAAAGAGTTTTATAAATTGTTTATAGAACTATAAAAGAGTTTTATAAATAAACTTGCAGATTTATTAAGAGTTTTGTAAATGTATTTTGAAATTTTAGTAAAGGAGATGTTCATAAATGGAAGAGATTTATTAAAAAGGATTTATGGAAGAAGTTTATAAATGGAAATAAGATTAAATTTTCCCAAATTGACCTTCTTAATTTTGGTGGTGCTGACATTTGTTCCATAACACCGAAGGAATAGTGTTTGGGTTTATTCTTATCTCTATTTTAAATAACATTTGTATTAATCCTTTTATGAGATTTTGAAATATGAAATCTTTCGAAATGTTTTGCGAATATACTTATACCGTTGAGATAAGTACATAAATACATTTTCTAAGTAGTGAAAGTGTAGTGTTTTTGTGAATATACTTATACGTTGAGATAAGTATATGGATATTTTTCCAAGCATAAAAATGAGTATGAAGGGTTTGCTAATATATCTTTGTAAAAGTATTTTGATACAAGTATTTACAAAGAGAATTTAATTCATGAAAGGATTTACTAAAGAGGTTAGTGGCTGCTTATATGCTTAACCAAATGTTGGTTTCCATATGGAAATAAACCCCTGATTTGATTGATGCTTGTTTGTTTATTTGTTAGTTAAATAACCGACTATCAAACTTGGTCGGTTTTAAATTATCATTGTTAGTTGGGAGAGACCGGAATCAGATATATTATTCAAAAACCACTTCAAACCAGCATAAGCATTGTTAACTAAAGACATTTTGAAGATGATTGAAGATGAAGCTTATGAAGTGCGAAGGCTACTTGTACTAATCCTGTGGGTGATTCCAAAATGGATGTACTAGAGGTAGTGCCTTCAGATTCGTTCAGACCTAGAATGAACTTGTATGGATGAATACTGGCATTGCATTTCTGCCTGAAGGGAATCGTTAGCATTCCAAGATGGTTTGCTATATAAAAAGGTAATCGTAGCCTCTAGCCTCATCAACCGATTAATGAATAAAGAAGGGACGTGCCATAGGGCTAAGTGGGTTGCTCCCATTAGGGTATGATCATCCCTTATCTAGAGTCAATATTTATGTATGTTTTAGGGCCCAATATGGTTGTTTGATCGCAATCAAGGGGTGATCATATTCCGCACTATACAGTGAAGGATAGGGTTGGTCCTAAGTAGTAGAGGTGCAAATTAAGGCAGCCTCCCGTACATTTTATCTAGAGGTATACATATTCGGTGGGTGGACGCTTACCCTTTTATAGTTGGAATCCATTTTCCAATACGAGCCTTTAGACTTAATTATATACCAATTATTTTGGAATTTAATTAATGTAAAAATTTCGGCTATATTCAATATTTATTTTAAACTCTAAACACTATTATAATATTAGAGGATTTCCAAGAAATGTTTTGGTTATCGTAAGGTAAAAACCTGTCCGTGTTTATGTGCGGCATGGTCTTACGAGATAGCTTTATTTTCAAAAAAAATTTATAACATTAAAATTCGATTGAGGTGTGTTTCTCACGCTGGTTTACCAGACTGATCCGAATGTTATTTTTCTAGTAATGCTCAGGTCAGACCAAGCATATTTTCAGATCTAGTTTGGATGCCTTAGTGCTTCAAGAGACGAGCTGTTGTCTAGGACATATCACTTGCATATTCTTTATTTCCACTGCATTGCCTAGTTTTTGTATTTATTAGCAATTATAAGGACATGCTGTTATAAATGTCCCGGTTGATGATTGTCTAGTACTCTGATTGATGTATATGTATAGTAAAGTCTTCTTTTTGTAAAGTTTTGTGTATAATATATATACTCGTCACGATGTGAGAATCTGTTACGTCTTTCCTTTATTTTCCCCAGCAATCTATCTTTCCGACACTTGGACGCTTGGCACGTGAATACCGTGGATGTATTAGTGTCGACTTCTAAGGATCGAAAAGGCGGATCATTATAGCCACCTTGGAGGGAAGCGTCGGAGCAAGATAAACATTTTGAGAAGTACTGTCGCTTCCACGAGACTCATGAGCATAACACTAATGTATGCTGGATTTGAGAAATTTAATTGTGGAGCTGATAAGGAAAAACCATTTCCAAAAGTATGTTAGGGAACCGTAGAATGGCTGAGAAACTGCAAGACCCCATAGTCTACCTACTCAAGGGAAACTACCTGGACCAGTGGAGAGGGGCCTAGGCGAGCTGATGAAAGACTGGTCATCAAATAAACTTCAAGCTAGCCGATCACAAAGGAAAGAAGCAGTAACCTAAAACAACACTAATTCATTCATCCTTATCTAATTTCCTTCCACAAATAAGCCTCCAAGGGACATTGAGGCATTGTAAATAGGCAAGACTTGCAATTTCTTCTACTCAGTAATAAAATCTGCTTCTTGAACTAATGGAACTGTGTTCTTCCAAGAAAAACTCCTATGTCGTACAACCGGCAGCATAGTCGTGAAAACACCGCTCTGCCCTCGAATGACGGATGGGAAGTGTGGACTCACAAACCATCGGATTGATATGTTGTATCGATCTCCAACCTTCTAAGTACCAGTAGTGCCTAAAGACTAGCAACGTTGAGAAGGTCTTAACCACCGGGTCGACGGTCACATCGAACCCTCACCTTCTGAGAACCGGCATTGCTCCAATAATGTAGGGAAGACCCAAAATTGATAGGTTGACTTTCAAATCGACCCTTGTCTTCTGAGAATTGACGTTGCTCCGACAACGTCAGGAAGGTCCAAATCGATGGATCGATGGTCACGTCAATCCCATACTTTTTGAGAACCGGCATTGCCCTAGCAACGTCAGAAAGAGAAGCCGACTTCCAGGAAGTCGTTGCTACCCAGGGACAGGCAGGAGCACACTATTGCACGAAGATAGGCGATTACATATGGTAGTTCTAGAGCAAAGTCGTCGATGTACTTGTTTCCGGAGACAGAAGCAGGTTCTCGATCGAGTTTTCAATTATAACTCTCAGGAACTGACGCTGCCCAAAGACTGGTAACATCGGGAAGGTCCAAACATTAGGAAGGAACCAACTTCCAACCTCCAAGAATCTAGCATTGCCCAGAGATAGGCAATGTGAGGGAGAAAAGCCATTAGTCTTTAGGAATTTGTTGTTGTTTGAAGATTGGCAATGACGAGAAGGTTCGACAACTTACTCAAGGACTAATCTGATGATTTGATCCCAATTTCCAGGAACGTACCATCACCCGAAGATTGGCGATGCTAAGGAGGAACCATTGGAATGGAACCATCAATGCACTGGCCTTCGGAGACAGAAGTTGGAGCTTGATTGGATCTACGACCCCACCTTCAGGAATATGTCGCTGCCCGAAGACATGAAGCGCTAGGAAGGTACCGAATTCAAACCTTTAGAAATCCGATAATATCCAATGGTGGGTGAAGTCGAGAAGGTACAAACCCAAATATTCAAAGATCCGGCATCACCCGAAGATAGGCGACGTCAGGACGGCATAATCGTAAAACCTTTAGGAATCCGATGTTGCCCAAAAACTGGCGACGTCAGGAAGAAGTATTCGCTTTCAAGTCGATCGAATCAATTGAGTCTAACATGCAGATATCAGCTATTACCCAAAGATAGACAATATTAAGGATGAATCTTCAAAATTGAATCACCAATGTGCTAGTTTTTGGAGATAGAAACTGGTGCACAACCTGATTTCCACCCTCGAACTTTAGGACCCCGTTGTTACCCAAAGATTGGAAGCTTAAGGGTGGAGCCTTCACAATTAAACCATTGGCGTGCCAGCTTCCGAAGATAGAAACTAGTATGTAACTGGATTGTCTTGCATAGTCGTCGAAAATTTTATTGTTTTTGGAAATAGACAGTTTCAAGGAAGGATAATTGGAATTGAATAATTCTTGCATTAGTTTCAAGAGATTGAAGCTAGTGCCTGATCGGACTTCAACGATAGCGCTAGCGACCAAGAGGGACATGCTCAGTCAAGGATAGACTAGAATATTCGTGGAAAGTTGAAGACAAGTACTATCGAGCTTTCCCGATCCAAGACCATTGAGGAAGCACAATTGGACTGGGGGCAATCAAATAATTTTCCCTGCATATATAACTCACAATAATGCCCAAATTCAAAGTGGAAAAATCCATGAATATGACTTAGTTCACAACGCAAACATATGAATGAGGGGTTAATATTGCAGATAATGTTCCCGGAGATAGGATGCAATGCTAAACTTAAACTATCTACGATGAAAGTCGGCCAACGGAAACTCAACCCAAATCATCGGGGACTTGCCATTGCCTAGAGATAGGCAACGTCGGGAAGGAATAACCATATAGGGACCGATGGGATTATTCGACCCTAGCTTGCAGGAATCGACCATTGCCCAAAGGTAGGTAACATCAAGAAGGATGCTCGGAATAGAACAATTCACATGCTAATTTCCGAAGATCGAAACAAATGCACGATTGAAATCCCGTGACAATGCTAGCGGCTAAGTGGGACATGCTTGATCAAGAATAAGCAATGATAATCATAAAGAAATCTAAAGCTGGTATCATTGGGTTTTCCAGATTTAGGATTAGGATAGGGAAAACAAACTTAGACTGGGGCAATAGGATAATTTTCCCTACAACATTCAGCAACTGCTAGTGCCCAAAGTTAGGCATTTTGAAAAACAAGTTTCGTGAAAACAGGATTTGCTTCACGGTAAAGATCATACAAAGAGGGGATAAACATCCCAACTGTTGCTCCAAGACAGTAAAGAGTGGCATGGAACTTGAATTATTTGCGACTAATAGTAGGTCGAAAGGAATACGACCTATATAAAGCGAAAACAAAGAGTACGGGCTATACGACCAAAAGGAAAATTGATAGGCCAGCGAGCTATGGGAGATCCCTACATGCTCTTCCTCTTCATCTAAGACCCAAAAAGCCACATACTTATTTAGAGGAGGAGGCGAATTTAGCAACAACTCTATAAGAGCAACCATGCCTTGTAATCCAGTCATGATCGATTGTCCAGGCATAACAGGAATAGAAGGTCAAGCCTAAGCTGTGGAGGACCTAGCTTCAAGAAGAGTAGATACCATCATTGGACTTGAAGCGAGGTGATCGACGAGTCATTCTAGAAAATGAAACATGGCATTTAACACGATCATGTATGTTTTATTTTGAAAATTAAAATCGATGTGACCAATGCTCGGAGTCCAAAGGATGTCGACATATATCGACCGAACAGATTTTGAGCATTTACTAGGGCAAGTGAGAAGTGCCAATCTATGCAGTTTAAGTCATGTGTCCCGTATGTGATGAACAGACCATCCTTGTTGATAGCTCACTCATGCCAGAAAAACGAGCTGTATTGAATAGTGATATTATATATCCGAACTTACCCATTATCAATGAACAATCAATAATGGAACCGCTGTCTGTAGCGACGCAGAAACTTTTCTTTCCAGGAACACAGGAAATGAACCAAAAGAAAAAGCACAACGATGGAATCATCCAACACGACCACTCCTGAAGCGAACCTCCTTATTGGAATGAAAGTGGCAATACAGGAACACCCGTGCATTGATAGGAGTTAGCCGAAGACAGAGAGTCAGACATATGTCCAAGGTGGCATGAACACGAACTAGAACAAACTTGAGATCCACCATAGATCAAGCGCAACTCAAACTTTGACTATCTCCACTAAGAAGCAATTAACTACACCACAACCATCATTACCATAGCCATAGAATTGCCATTCTCCAACCTTAGATGAATTTCACTCGATGACTAGTATAAATTAGGGGCCAAAAGCTCTCGACGATGAATTGAATGATTCGGCACTGGAAGGTCATGAAGGCAAAGTTCTCGGTCACAACAAAAAAGCAAAAAAGAAAACAATACACAGCGAAGATAGAGCATGCTCGTCTAAGGCATGGAACGATATTCACAGCGTAGATCTTGTCCTTAGCACAAAGAATGAAGAATGGAATTCTATCTATTCAAAATGGTTAAAGGAATGTCTACTAGGCAAAAGCAATGCTTCGAAGCAGTTTCTGAATAACTATCTAGAATCAAGGGATAACAAATTAGAACTTGCCTTGATCCAAGTCACGCTTTGTTTTCAATGAAAGCATACTCTGTGGAACAATGTTAACTGGGTTTTCAACCAAGCCGATTTCAACTGGAAGTTAGAAAGACAAAATGAAGACAAAATGATTTAAGGACTTTGGAAACATCATAAAAAGGCAAGAAAAAGAAAATGGCAGATTTCTGACGTCAATCCGACCCTAATCTTCTTCTTAATCACCCTCTACTATTCTCCGTTTGTATATATGTATGTAAACAATAACTTTGTAAGAATTAACAATTTTGTGGAGAAGAGAAAATGACAGACTTCTGACGTCGCTCCAGTAAACATGAAAAGAAAGTGAAGGGTTAGGTCCATATTTATAGAGATTCGAATCAATGTCAGACGTTCGATTTAACTATTTTGTATCCAAGCCGTTCAACCACATCAAAAATCTCAAATCAACAGTTCAACTGGTCGACCACTGCCCCCTACCCAACGACTGCTAGCAGTCAACCGGCCTAAGTTTGGGGTAGGCCGATCGTATCTTATTACGGTAATTAATTTGAGATGTTTAATTTTTGTTAATTTAAAATTACGAGATGTTCCAGTCTCCCCCTTAAAACAATTTCGTCCTTGAAATTTCTCAAGGACCGAATCATGTAATGTAACACGCAAACATTCTAAACTAACCAACCAATTAGTGTGCAACCAATTTTGCAACCCATGGTGTACAAGTGTATGATGTATCACAATACATATGATATGTATGTAGAATAGTTATAATCGGCACCTCCTATATGAGTGCATTCTTTAAAACAAGTTTGAAAATATGATGCAAACAACTTATATATACTGCTGGTTTATATGTATGCAAATTTTGAAAATCAAAATCTTTTTTTTGTATCCAATTTTTCCCACACTTCTACGAATAGAAGTATAGTTCAATCAATTTTTCATCCAATTTCTACTATCCAAATTCCGAGCACACTATTCCTAACATCCAAAGTTTTGAAAAATCTAGTTTTCCAACGCTAATTTCTTTATGTCGGTAATGAGTTTAAATGGAGAATTCCGTATTTTCATTCTTCTCTTGTGTACCCTTCTTTCACTGTACTTTAGAACTTGCTTTCTTGCCCCAAATTATTTTCCAGCCTTTCCAAGTACAGTCTGCATAAGTAAACTTTAAAACAATTTTGGTTCACCTACTAAGAAGGTATGGAAAATGAGATTTCATAGCTAAAACAGCTTATTCCCTTTCTTACTAACTACCTTTACTTTTACTATCATTTCTGCTGCACAGTAAAATTCATATTTCCTGTAACAACCCAGGTTTTGGTGATTACATGTTAATATTAAATTATAACGGTATTTATAATATTGTGAATTAAAACAAAATTGGAGATTTTAAATTGTTTATTTGGAATAAACAATGAATTTTGGGAATAAAATGTGGAAGTAAAGTTTGGAAACTTTATTTTGTTTGTTTGGGTTAATAATGAATGGAATATGATTTTTTTTAGTGAAAATGCAATAATTTTATAATTATTGCCAATTGCTTCTTTTAATAATTTTTAAAGGAAGTATTTGATTTTTAAAGGTTGTTTATTTAAATAAAAAGGTGAAATTTGGTTTAAAAATTTGTTTTGGTTATAAAATTGAGTTTGAAATGGTTTTTCATATTTTTCTATGCAAGAAAATAATTTTTGTAGAATTTTTGAAGTTAAAAATATGGATTTATTCATTTATTTGTGTAAATTATGTATTTATGTATAAATAAGGGTTTATAATGATAAAAATGTTTTAAAAACTAAAATTTATCTTTTTATATATGATGTAAAATATTATATGTAAGTTTGTTTACATAAATTGTTTGGATTAAAACTTGAAGAAAATGCATTGTTTTATTATAACATAGAGTATATATGTGTACATTTTGGTTTTAAGTGTTGAATTTAATTAACTTAGGCTTATTAATTTTTCTTCTAGTGCGTCCAAAGCCCACTTAGCCTAAAACCAAAAAATGAGAAAAGATAAATGAATTACATGTACGTACTTCATTCTCTCCTTCTCCAGAAAGAAAAGCAGAAGCCAGTAAATAAGAAATCCTCCATTTTCTCAAAATCCAAGTTTTCAATCTCAAAAATATCTTCAACAAACTGTGATTTTTATCAATCTAAAGTGAAATTAATAGGCAATCTAATTGCAAAACCTAGATATTTCATCAAAATCTTGTTTTTAGAAGAGATTGTCCGTCAATAGTCTTTTTCTTGTTTGCATGTATCTATTCTTCCTTCTTACAGGTTCTACAAGGCAGTAACAACCCAAGCTTCAATTTGTCAGCATATAATCCGGGTTTTGCACTTCAAAAACAAGGTGAGTTGATGCTCACATAATGCTAGCTGAAGCAAAAGCTTCAAATTGGCAAAAATCGTTGAAGAACAGCATTTTTTGTTGATGTTTTAGTTTCTGTGAAACTGAGTCTAGGTGCTGTTTTACATGTCTTTTTCTCTCAATTCTGGAAATGAAATGCTGCTGAATTTTCTTCTATTGATAGTTCATTTGTTGTAGTATAAGTGTGCCAAATTTCATAGGAAAACTCTTTCGTTTGATACCTGAAAACTTTGCTGCAAAATCAATACAAACCCAGATTTTTGCATGTACACTGTTTTCTGAGTTGATGCAAACATGATAGTGTCCATGTTTGAGATAGTATATCTCTTTCATTTCCTGCTGTAATTCATCGATACTTTTTTTTGAAAGAACAAGTTTTCTAGTTTGTGCATACCCCTTTTCAGTTCAATATGAGGTCGTTTGACCCTCTATTTCAGGCCTTTAAGTTGAACCCAAGATGGTTTTCAGGCCTGGGCACATTTGTTTTTTGAACTGTTGCAAACATGGTCTGAGTCCATGATTGAGACAGCGTAACTTTTTCATTTCCCATCGGAATTCATTGATTCTTTTTTTTATTTGAAAGTTGAAGTCGTCTAGTATGTGCATACCAATTTTCAGCTCAATATGAGGTCGTTTGGTTCTGTGTTTTAGACTGTAAATTGAGCCCAAGATGGTTTTCAGTCCTGGGCATATTTGGTTTTTGAACTGTTGCAAACATGGCCAGAGTCCAATTTTGAGATAGCGTAACTTTTTCATTTCCAATCCGAATTCATTGATTCTTTTTTATTTGAAAGCTGAAGTTTTCTACTATGTGCACACCAATTTTTAATTCAATCAGAGGTCATTTGGCCACCTGTTCCATGTCTGTAAGTTGAACCCGAGAGGGTTTTAGACCTGGGCAGAATTCAATATGGCCTGAGTTCATGTTTGAGGTTTCATATCTTTAGCATTTCATATCGGAATTCATATCTTTAGCATTTCATATCGGAATTCAATTTGGCCACCTGTTCTATTTTGTGTGTATCAAATTTTAAGCCATTCCAAGGTCACTAAGCCTTTCAAATTATGTCCAAAAGTTGAACACGGAGAAGATTTCAGACCAGGGTATTGTTTTTGGCGTGTGCATTTTTGTGTTCTGTCTTGTTTTCAAATCCATTTTCCGCCTTCTGCGTCTTGTTTCTGTGATATTTCTAGACTGTTTTGAAGGCCTTAAAGCCTATTAATAGGCGAGCCAAAATTTTGAATTTGTGATTCAAAACGAATCGATTTTTGAGATGTTTTCGAATGTCAGTTTTGGTGTTTTTCGATGATTTTTATTTGATTTTGAGCACGAATTTTTCCAAACAATTTTGAAATAATTTTTAAAATAAATTGGCATTTAAAATAATTATTATATAATATTTTTAAATTATTTTAAGCTATAAAATCTATTTATTCTCTACAATAAGGGAATTTTCAAATATTGTTTTCAAAATTGATTTCAGAAAATGGTTTTAAAAGCTTGTTTTCTCAAATAAATTATTTTATATATAAAATACATGTTTTTGCACTATTCGAGCGAATGAGAAGGATAATTAAATGATTTGGTAAAACACGTGATATGGGACATATGCGTTTATCTTATCGGTTAATTCCTCACTTGTCTGTTTGATCGTTTTGACCTTCAGGTCGTGTTTACCGATGAGATGAGGTAAACATTTTACTGCTTTTGAGTGTGACATTTACTAGCAGTTAGTAATCCGTTTAGTGCGGATGTGTGGTATGGGACGCACGTTAACACTTTTCGGGTTCCTATCTGAGAGTTTGTGACACATTTGCCATTGCGGCGTATTGTCAGCACCTTCGGTCATTACCATTGCGGCGTTTGCCATTGCGGCGTATTTGTCCTTAAGACGTTTTCCATTGCGGCGTATTTGTCATTGTGACGTATTTGCCTTTGGGCGTGGCGCCTTATTTGAGAGATCAGTACTTGGCAGGCTTCGGCCACATGCACGTGAAAATTTTGAGATGATTTCATTGATTATTGTGATTTCCCAAGTGTATCGCCTTTTTCATGGTTGGCCATTCGAGCCGTTTGATATATATATATATACATATATATATATATGGCAATTACCTTATGGGAATTTAAACTCTTTTGAGTTCTATCTTTGAGATTTGAGTTGCCTACACTGGCGTTATTTGAGATTTGCCTTTTGGCATTTATTTGGGATTTATATTTTCCTATTTTGAGATATAAGTATTGCCTTTATGGCGTATTTTGAGATGGTGATTTCTTTGGAAATGCTTTTGATTTTGCCGATATAACAGGTTTGGGATTTCTCCTTTTTAGGAGTTAGGATTTTCCCTAAACCATTTTTGATGATTTGTGATATGCCGATGATACGAGGCTTGCTATATTTAGCGTGTTGTGGATATTGATTTATCTCTTTGAGATTATATACTCATGCTTGTGATACTATATCATTTGTAATAACCATACTTATACATAGAATAGTTTCTTCTCGTTTGAGAAGAATATCACCCTTATCCTTATACTCATATTATCGTTTATCCATATTAACTGATTGTTTTAGCTAGACTGACCCGTGTATTTTATACTCGGGTTAGACCGAGGTGTTTCGGTTAGGTACCCGTTGGACTTAGCCTTTCTACTTTCGCTTGGTTTTTTTGCTATCGCCTTTTTGATGTAGCTTTTTGTGTAGACTCTGATATGTATATTTTTGACTCATTGTATATTGTGTGGTCGTCGTACCACTTATGTGTATCATTTTGTATTACACTGGGGATGTATCTGTATATATATATATATATATGTATATATCTGTTGTTTGCTATTTTGTGATGTGATATGCATTTTGTTGTTGTGTTTTGTACTAATAGATCCGTTAGCCACCTTTAGTTTTGTATTAAGCATTTATTAGATATGTCGATCCACTTGAGAAAGAAAAAAAATTAGAGCATTAATCGACGTATTTAATAGATGTTTAAGACAAAGCTATAGATGGTCGCTCCTAACCAGCCCTATTCCCCGTATTAGCAGATAGTATTACCTAAAAATACTCTTTGTTAATGTGGGTCTCCAGGTGGGGCGTCAAAGCTTGGTATCAGAGCTGAGTTCAGAACAAAATATGATAAACACTGAACAAAAACATATATTACGATACATCCAAGTATAGTACAAGCATTACAAATCTCTTAATCATTGTGTCCTTAGCCTTTCCGTGTTCTTTGGAAAGATAAAAGTTTGGGATATGTCTAGGAATATATTTATTCAGTAGCATTCCATAATTATTGATGATATCTTATCTTAGGATTAATCCTAATCATGGTTTTTTATTCGAGTCCTCTTCGATACGGGTGCCTGACAACCATCCGTATCGAAGGAATTTGTTGATGCTTTTGGATGATTCTTGTCTGGTTACTTCTTTAAGGATTGCAAATCCTGTTGAGGGGATCCGCAATATTTGGCATGATGTATGAGTATTTGGGATTGTTCCTTGTAGATTTTCTTTCCGTGCGAATTTGCACGCTATTTTCTATATTGAGTTGGGAATGATTTGGAGATGGAGTGGCTTGTATATTTTCAAGCAGCATTCTGTGGTTTGAAGGATTCTATATTTAGGTATCCTCATACGGCTGATTTGTTGTCTCTTGTTCTTCAGAATGTTAATGATGATTTCGAAGTATCTATATTCACTCTTGAGTTTCGAGATGTTGATGATATATCTCGAATTCCAGTCATTGTGACTTTGCTAATTTCTGTGAGTCCGTTTCGGGTTTGTTTCCCAATCGGGCAATCGAGTATTGTATTGACCTCCTTCCAGTTCTTAACATTTCGGTCATCCTTCCACGAGGATGTCCACTAAGGGAAAGAGGTGATTAGTTGAATTTAACTAATATTTTCGTTCTTTCCCCCTTCGAGATTCCTCTTTGGATACTCAATTGTTGATACACTTTGTGATATTACTTCACTTGAAGTAATGATTTGTTGTTAGTGTTACTTCTTCTCATTCGTGAAAATGCCTTACCATTACTCTTATATCTCATTGACCTCTTTTAATCTATTGAGTGGTGCTAGGGTCATTCCTCAGCTTGACCTTACACCGATTTTCATGAGCTACGAGTCATGGAGAATAGTGTTCCTCTTACCGCGTTCCGCACTCGTATGGTTCTGGTGAGCGGCTCGTTATACCGTTCAAAATCACGAACACTCCAGTCTATTCCATCAATCTTGTGAATCAAGTATTCTGGGAATATCTCGATGAGTTCTCCTTGTGTTTTTAATTTTGAGTGGAAGCAATACATTGAATTTTCAAATCTTCCAAATTGAAAATATTTTTTAAGTGAGATTGTATTTTGTTTATTTGGATAAACAAAGAATATTTTGTGTATTATATATGAGGTATTTCATTTTATAGAAAATGATTTTGTGTTGGATTGTCCATCAAGTGCTTTAAGAATTTTGGTCGATGCGCCTGATTAATGTTATCAATAAGAATTTCCTAAACACTATGATGAGACAGTCAGACACGGTAAATTGAGTTCTAATAAGTAAAGTTTGGTAATAAATAAATATGGGTTCGAGTGTTAATATTTTTTTAGATGATAAATGCAGCCATTGAACCATAGTGATTGTTGGATAAGTGGCGAGGCAGTTTTGATCATTTGGTCAACTCTGCAGCCAATTGATAGGGTCATTCACTAAGAATTAATGGCAAGGCAATGCCATTATATTATTTGAAATTTGTGAAATTGAATATGATTATGCTTTTAATTGGTTATAAGTAGGGTAAATTATTCTAATTAAGGAGATGTCTTAATTGGAAGAAAATATCATTTGATGCTTTGATGAATAAAATGATGTATTCAAGATAAAAGAATACTTTGACTTGAAAATTAAAATATCAATTGAATATTTTAGTACAAAGATATAAATGATGACTATAAAATCTGTTTTGACACTTGGTTATTTGTGTAACAGTAGAGGATAGATATAAAACTCTATCTTAAAAAATGCTAATTTTAAACTTTTAGCATGAATTTGTGAGCAAGCTTTTGTTTTAAATTTTAGTTGTATTAAAAATTTGTTGGTGTGAATTTGTAAAATTCTTTTGAAAACAAGTTTGAATTAATTATCAACTTTAGTTAGTTTTATGTTGATAATTAGATGGAAATTTAATTCTTGTGACAAGAGAAAATATAAATTTGATTTGTTCATTTGTTATAAAATGTTATATTAAGTAGTGCAAGGTATAATAAATGAACAAGGCATGAGATTCAATCATTTTAAATTGTGAGAACAATTTCAAAATTAATATGTACACCCAAAAATTTATTTTGGATAGATAATTATCACTTGATGGTAAAAGAGATTGGTAATCTCTTTCAAAATGAGTTTTGAAAATCAATTGTTTGGAAAACTTGATTGTGTAAAATAATGAAAGTGTTTCTTATTAGTGAATTGTTTTTACATAAAGTTAATTAAAAGTTTTGAATGTCTTAGCTTTCTGGGAAAGAGGATCATGAAATAAATGATTTAGCATGAAAATCTTGTTTTGAAAATATATTTTGAAATTAAAATGGTTTGGGAATTTCAAATTTCAAATTGATTTTAAAAGCTGAAATTTTATTTGGAAAAGTGTTGTACTAAAACAGCAATAGCTTGAGATTTCTAACTCCAAATGAGCTCAATATTTTTGTAAATGAAAGAGCTTTCAGTAAGCTATAAATTCTCTTTTTATCACTTTGGAATATTTTGCTTCTTATTCTGTCTAAAATCGGTTTGAAAGTGGATGGACATCTCTGTCCTATTTTAAAATTTCTAAGATTTAAGTTGAAAGTAAATTTAGCATAACTTTCAAAGCGTGAGTCCGATTTTGACGATCTTTATATTGCTAGAAAGCATAGACTTAGTAGAACAACTTTCATTTCATAAGTGTTCTCAGATTTTGTTGTTGGCTATATCCAAACTTGAATTCTTTATAGAAGGTCTGAATTAAATAGAATGGTTTATATCCCTTAATAGTCAAATGTAATGCTTCTTATTTTGTGAATGTAACCAAATCTTAAATTTTAGAAAGAAAATATGTCACAAATTGAAATATATTTGTGGTAGAATTAGAAGATGAAACAACTTAAATTTTATTTACTCTAAATAAAGAGTAATGAGCTTAACTTGGAATTTAAATAAGAAGCTTTGAGAATTTTCAAGTATGAAAATTGGGAAATTTGTTTATGGAGATAATGGACTTGAAAACTCTAAGAACAATTGATTTGTAAAAGAAAGTATAAAATTTATTCCTTGTGTTTAACTTGCCTTAGTGCAATTATCTAGTGACTTGCATTTATGCGGTCGTTTGGGTTTGGTGGTATTGGAGAAACCACCTACCTCTTGTTGAGTTTCCTTACCTCAATTGTTGTCAATCTAATATCGGTGTGGCTCCTTTCGTAGTGTTATATGGAAGGTCATGTCGATAATTATCTAGTTGTTTGAAGTCTGGGGTAAAGTTGTGCTAAGCCCCGACTCTATTTGTGAGGCTTTCAAAAGATCAATCCCACCCGATTTTGTCTTTTGTGTGCAACATCCTATCCGTGTTTTGCTTCGAAGGTGAAACACCTTCGAAATAGGAATGTATTGCTCGTAAAGATTCAATGGTCCGCTAATTCCAATTATTACACTTGGGAAACCATAGAATTTATCGAGCAATCTTATCTTGGTTCTCTATCAACTTGTGTTGAGAGTGAGAAATTTTAAACTCGAGCTTATCTATCTTCCTTTGCTAGATGAAATAAATCGTGTTGAATACAGCTCTTCTCTAGAAATTGCGAGGACGCAATTTTTATAAGGGGGGAGTATGTAACAACCCTAGTTTTGGTGATTACCTATTAATACTAAATTATAACGGTAGTTATAATTTAATATTGTGAATTAAAACAAAATTGGGGATTTTAAATTGTTTATTTGGAATAAACAATGAATTTTGGAAATAAAATGTAAAAATAAAGTTTGGAAACTTTATTTTGTTTATTTGGGTTAATAATGAATGGAATATGATTTTATTTAGTGAAAATGCAATAATTTTATTAATTATTGCCAATTACTTCTTTTAATAATTTTTAAAGGAAGTATTTGATTTTTAAAGGTTGTTTATTTAAATAAAAAGGTGAAATTTGGTTTAAAAATGTGTTTTGGTTATAAAATTGAGTTTGAAATGGTTTGTCATATTTTTCAATGCAAGAAAATAATTTTTGTAGAATTTTTAAAGTTAAAAATATGGATTTATGCATTTATTTGTGTAAATTGTGTATTTATGTATAAATAAGGGTTTTAATAATAAAAATGTTTTAAAAACTAAAATTTATCTTTTTATATATGATGTAAAATATTTTATTTTATATGTAAGTTTGTTTACATAAATTGTTTGGATTAAAACTTGAAGAAAATGCATTGTTTTATTATAACATAGAGTATATATGTATACATTTTGGTTTTAAGTGTTGAATTTAATTAACTTAGGCTTATTAATTTTTCTTCTAGTGGGTCCAAAGCCCACTTAGCCTAAAACCAGAAAATGAGAAAAGAGAAATGAATTACCTGTACGTACTTCATTCTCTCCTTCTCTAGAAAGAAAAGCAGAAGCCAGTAAATAAGAAATCCTCCATTTTCTCAAAATCCAAGCTTTCAATCTCAAAAATTTCTTCAACAAACTATGATTTTTATCAATCTAAAGTGAAATTAACAGGTAATCTAATCCCAAAACCTAGATATTTCATCAAATTCTTGTTTTTAAAAGAGATTGTCCGTTAATAGTCTTTTTCTTGTTTGCATGTATCTATTCTTCCTTCTTACAGGTTCTACAAGGCAGTAACAACTCAAGCTTCAATCTATCAGCATAAAATTCGGGTTTTGCACTTCAAAAACACGGTGAGTTGCTGCTCGCATAATGCTAGCTGAAGCAAAAGCTTCAAATTGGCAAAAATCATTGAAGAATAGCATTTTTTTTGTTGATGTTTTAGTTTTATGTGAAACTTAGTCTGGGTGCTATTTTGAATGTATTTTTCTCTCAATTCCGGCAATGAAATACTACCGGATTTTCTTCTATTGATAGTTCATATGTTGTAGTATAAGTGTGCAAACTTTCATAGGAAAACTCTTTCGTTTGATACCATAAAACTTTGCTGCAAAATCAATACAAACCCAGATTTTTGCCTGTGTACTATTTTCTGAGTTGCTGCAAACATGGCCTGAGTCCATGTTTGAGACAACATATCTCTTTCATTTCTTGCAGGAATTCAATGATTCTTTTTTGTTTGAAAGATGAAGTTTCCTAGTATGTGAATACCAATTTTCAGCTCAACATGAGGTCGTTTGGTCCTCTGTTTTAGGCCTGTAAGTTGAACCCAAGATGGTTTTCAGGCTTGGGCACACTTGTTTTTTGAACTGTTGCAAACATGTTCTGAGTTCATGTTTGAGACAGCGTAAAATTTTCATTTCTAGTCGGAATTCATTGATTCTTTTTTGTTTGAAAGCTGAAATTTTCTTGTATACGCATACCAATTTTTAACTCAATATGTTGTCGTTTGGTCCTCTGTTTAAGGCCTGTAAGTTGAACCCAAGACGGTTTTCAGGCCTGGGCACATTTCTGTTTTTTGAACTGTTGCAAACATGGCCTGAGTACATGTTTGAGACAGCGTAACTTTTTCAATTCTAGTCGGAATTCATTGATTCTATTTTATTTAAAAGCTGATGTTTTCTACTATGTTCACACCAATTTTTAGTTCAATCAGAGGTCGTTTGGCCACCTGTTTCATGTTTGTAAGTTGAACCCGAGAGGGTTTTAGACCTGGGCAGAATTCAACATGGCCTCAGTACATGTTTGAGGTTTCATATCTTTAGAATTTCATATCGGAATTCAGTGAATCGTTTTCCAGTTAATAGATAAATCGTTCTACTTTGTGTGTATCAAGATTTAGGCCATTCCGAGGTCATTAAGCCTTTCAAATTATGTCTGAAAGTTGAACTCGAAGAAGATTTCAGAACATAGTATTGTTTTTGGCGTGTGCATTTTTGTGTTCTGTCTTGTTTTGTAATCCGTTTTCCGACTTCTGCGTCTTGTTTTTGTGATATTTCTGAACCGTTTTGAAGGCCATAAAGCCTATTAATAGGCGAGCCAGAATTTTGAATTTGTGATTCAAAACAAATCGATTTTTGAGATGTTTTCGAATGTCAGTTTTGGTGTTTTTCGATGATTTTTATTTGATTTCAAGCACGGATTTTTCCAAACAATTTTGAAATAATTTTTAAACAAATTGGCATTTAAAATAATTATTATATAATATTTTTAAATTATTTAAGCTATAAAATCTATTTATTCTCTATAATAAGGGAATTTTCAAATATTGTTTTCAAAATTGATTTCAGAAAATGGTTTTGAAAGCTTGTTTTCTCAAATAAATTATTTTATATATAAAATACATATTTTTGCACTATTCGAGCGAATGAGAAGGAGAATTAAATGATTTGGTAAAACACGTGGTATTGGACACATGCGTTTATCTTATCGGTTAATTCCTGACTTGTCCGTTTGATCGTTTTGACCTTCGGGTCGTGTTTACCGATGAGATGAGGTAAACATTTTACTGCTTTGAGTGTGACATTTACTAGCGGTTAGTAAACCATTTAGTGCGGATGTGTGGTATGGGACGCACGTTAACACTTTTCAGGTTCCTATTTAAGATTTTGTGACACATTTGCCATTGCTGCGTATTGCCAGTATTGGACCTTCGGGTCATTGCCGTTGCGGCGTATTTGTCCTTGAGATGTTTTCCATTGCAGCGTATTTGTCATTGTGATGTATTTGCCTTCAAGCGTGGCGCCTTATTTGAGAGATCAGTACTTGGCAGGCTTCGGCCACATGGACGTGCAAATTTTGAGATGATTTCATTGATTATTGTGATTTCCCAAGTGTATCGCCTTTTTCATGTTTGGCCATTCGAGCCATTTGATATATATATATATATATATATATATGACGATTACCTTATGGGAATTTGAACTCTTTTGAGTTCTATCTTTGAAATTTGAGTTGCCTACACTGGTGTTATTTGAGATTTGCCTTTTGGCGTTTATTTGGGATTTATATTCTCCTATTTGGAGATATATGTATTGCCTTTATGGCGTATTTTGAGATGGTGATTTCTTTGGAAATGCTTTTGAGTTTGCCGATATGGCGGGTTTGGGATTTCTCCTTTTTAGGAGTTTTGATTTTCCCTAAACCATTTTTGATGATTTGTGATATGCCGATGATATGAGGCTTGCTATATTTAGCGTGTTGTGGATATTGATTTATCGCTTTGAGATTATATACTCATGCTAGTGATACTATATCATTTGTAGTAACCATACTTATACTTAAAATAGTTTCTTCTCATTTGAGAAGAATATCACCCTTATCCTTATACTCATATTATCGTTTATCCATATTAACAGATTGTTTTAGGTAGATTGACCCGTGTATTTTATACTCGGGTCAGACCAGGTGTTTCAGGTTACGTACCCGTTGGACGTAGCCTTTCCACTTCCACTTGGATATTTTTCTATCGCCTTTTTGATGTAGCTTTTTGTGTAGACTCTGATATGTATATTTTTGACTCGTTGTATATTGTGTGGTCGCCATACCGCTTGTGTGTATCATTTTGTATTACACTGGAGATGTATATGTATATATCTGCTGTTTGCTGTTCTATGATGTGATATGCATTTAGTTGTTGTGTTTTGTTCTGATAGATCCGTTAGCCACATATAGTTTTGTATTAAGCATTTATTAGATATGTCGATCCACTTGAGATAGAAAAAAAATTAGAGCATTAATCGACGTATTTAATAGATGTTTAAGACAAAGCTATAGATGGTCACTCCTAACCAGCCCTATTCTCCGCATTAGCAGACAGTATTACCCAAAAATACTCTTTGTCAATGTGGATCTCGGGGTGGGGCATCACATTTCCTAAGCTATCAACTTCTTTTCTTGCTAAGCATGTGGCATTTCAAATAATTGTTTCCCTCTTTTTCCGCTCCAAATCTTTTTAAATTAAACTTGTACAAATTTGGAAAAAATTTAAAATTTTAAAATCTCATCACCATTTTTCTTTAAAACTTTTCGTAAAGTGTTTTATCTCTAAAATCATGAATTTTGAACAAAACTTTCAAAAGTATATATTTTTTCAAAATAATTTATGCCACATCTTACGTAGTTAGGGTTTGGTCAATAGTTTAACGTCCATAGTGGACTCTATCCAACTGTAAAGTAAAACATTTTTTCAATTTCAAAAACTTTTTCTTTTATTTTATAATAACAACCAGTAAACAGGTTCATTTATAAATTTTAGCTTTTAAGGTGTAGGAATAATGTCCCATGGTATGACAACAACCTTTCCCTGTCCTTCGCTCGCAAAAATTTATCTCCCAAACCATTATTAATTTTTGGGACTTTACTTTACTTTTTTTTAATAGCTAATTTAATAAATTTCCTAATTTATTTTATAAACTTCCATCCTTTTATTTACTTATTTATTTTGCATTAGTTAAGTGTCTACATGAGATTTTCTTACTTACACAGTTTTCCAATTAATATATCTGTTCGTCCAAAAAACCAATTTTCAAAGGGAATATTTCTCGTGATATAGTTCACGTTTTATACAACAGAAATAATTAATGCTTACAACCCAAACTAAAAGAAACAATTGTTGGAAGCATCCCATCAACATCAACTAACATTTACGATGTTGTGGCCCCATTACCCTACTAAAATTAAATGGACCTTCCTAACATGCGATTCCACTCTAACCCACGTATCTTAACTTCATTTTGGCTTCTAATAGTTAAGGTCCATCCATTACTTCCATTGGCATAGCCTATTGTGATAAATTATACTTCCCCACATGGTAGTGGATAATAAATACAAACTATGCATATTTTGAATAACTCATTGGCAAATCGACTTGGCAGAATAACTTTTCCATCCTCTATCTTGCCCTACTTAACTTCATGTTTACCAATGTCCTTTATGTGTGTTTTCCATCTCATTACCCTTTGTTACCATCTTCTTTTAATCCAAATCCCTTCCTAGTACTTACAAATCTTGGTATTTACTTTCTTTATCGATGATCTTTCATGCGAACTTGTTATAAAACTCGCAGAAGTGTACTTTGGTGCTATTCATCATTCCTTTGTGGGTTCTTCTTATGGCTTGCACACATGTCTAATAAAACATTTCTAGGTTCTTACCAATATTCCATACATCTACGGGGATTCCTTATTACTACTATATGAGCAGCCATCACTATTTTCTTCATTGCCTTACCTTTTACCCTGTCTTACCTAGGCAGTCATCTCTATCTACTCTACCTTAAAATCTTGGTTTGGTTTTCGCCATTTTTTCAAAAATTGAAACTTTAAAATTTGAATCACTTAATCCCAAAACTTTTAACTTTAAAAGTACCATTTTAGAAACTTTTTATTAAATTCAAAAATAGCTTGGTGTCTTAACTTTTGAAACTACAATTAAATTTTAAAAAGTTCCTTTCCGTTTTCTTCAAACCAACCTTTTCTTTTTAAAGCCCTTTTTCAATAATAAAGATTTTTACTTTTAGGATTTTTAACTCAAACAATTTATTAAGTTTTGCTTTTAAAAACTCAGTTCTTTTACCAAACATTTCTTTAAAAATATACTTTACAATATTTCTAAAACATCTTTAACAATTTTAAACAATAAAAACTGGAGTAGACAAGGACACTTCCATCCTATTATTTTTACTATTACTCATTCTATCTCCACTTCCAATCCTTGGCGAAGTCTCTAATATCATGTGAAGGGGACTTTTTAAGAGATACGTGCAATCAATGCGCACCACCATGGAAAGTATCAATTTTCCTTTGTTTTTTTAATTTCCTACGTTGTTTCTAATTAGTTACTAGCATTATTTTTAATATGATCTCCTAATATTATTTCTAATTACTAGCATTATTTTATATAAATTTCCAATAATGTTACTACTATTTAACTTTCTTCTATCTAAACTGCTCTTATTTAAATTGCTTTTATTTATATAACTTTCCTCTTAATTTAATATCTTCTTTTCCATTCTTTTTACTCTATTTCAAACTTGTATCACTTCCTATTGTCCACCTTTAAAAAGAATTTTACCACCAAAAAGAGAAAATTCTTTATTTTAGAAAAATCGACGAGTTACATACTCTCTACTATTTTCAAACCAAATAATTTTTTATAAAAAGCCATTTATGGAAATTTCCAATTTGAATAATTTTTTTATCTCTACTAAAACTTTTTGTTTAAATTAAATTTCAAATATATTATTTACATATTTTCCTCAAACTTTTATATTAAAATCATTTCAGCTTTTATACTAAATTCTTTCATATGGGGTCAGACTCAGAGTGGATATATTATTTATTCCTTCTTTTGGACTCGTCTTCTTTCTACTTACTTACTGGCTTATCTCCTTCTGCGAATATAAAAATCCAGCTATTATCTTAGAGTAACTACTACACACCATCCTTTGAGAACTTAATTGTTTTTGCTTCTGCATATCTACAACATATGGACTCTTACTTTCCCCATATCTGGACTTACAGTACATCATCAACCAGAAATCTAGCGAGGATCTACAACCATTGGGCTATTAGGGGCCCAACTAGGGAGTCATGTACTATCCAGCTTTAGGGACCTTCCATTTGCTGCACTCATGCTCTTCTTAAGTCAACACCATTCCATATAGCCTATTTTTCGTGGGATAACTGTAATGACCCACCCTTTTGGACGGTTTAAATTGACAATAAACCACACATAGAAACACATGTCAACTCAAACCATTCAAAAGGGAGGATTATTAATGGGGTAAATAATAAAATAAGAGAAAAGAAAAGAAAAATAAAACACAGAATCTCACAGTGGAATGACAAAATATAATAATCAAATAAATAGTTCATGAAGCTGTTTTACAAATAACATTTGATTACACCTTTATAACACAAATCAGAGTTATATATACAACATGAATAAATAAGTAATGCAACGGAACAACATGATGCAGTGGAATATATATAAAAATAGTATACAAATCTCCGTCTTCGTCCTCCAGAAATAAAGTCTTCAATACACTGAAAAGCTCGATAAAACGCTCGAGTCAGAACTAAAAGATCTTATGTAAGTTAAATCAACAGTAAATAAATATGAGTGTAATGGCTTCAGAGATGTTTATAGGATTTTACGTCTCCTATTCAGTGTCTAACATGCGTGCAATGAATTAAGATATGTTCGGGATTTCATCTCCTAAGGATCCATTAAACTATCTACAAACATAGTACAATACGCTATTATAATATGGCAACAGTAAAGTAAAGTATTAAAATAGCGTTAAGGCGTTACCCATATCCCTCTTAACACATTTTTATATAAATGACGTAGTCTATACAGTACCGTAATTCCTATGTAAACTGGGGGGCTATCAGAGGGCACTCCATAGTGTACGACACAAACCAAACTCGTAGTGGGCTCGATAAGGTATGTGACAAGGCACGCGAGGCAATGCCAGGGTAGGATTCTACCGTTTGCACTCCCGGACTGGTGGTAACACATAGCAACTACTACCACCCACCTCGGAACACACTTCCAAAATCCAATCGAGGGGTGGCCACCAAATTAATCACAAAGTAATAAATATGGTATCGAAGAAATGTGCCCGATCGGAGGAGTGACCTCACTTGGCCCAGTATATTTCCTGTTTTAGTCACATCAAGCTGACCCGAGGGGGTCAGGGCTGCGTTCATACCTCATACACAAGCGTTCGCCAAACCATCCTACTTCATTCTGGATTATCCACCACGAGCACGGTTGTTAAAGTGGTTTTCGGTATTGGCAGAGAGTATGACAATATCCGATCCTGGTCTCTTTAACAATCGAACGCTTATTTCACACCGAATGGTTCTTTTACATTTCAAACATTTCATACTTCATATCAAAATACCATATTCACTTCAAAAAGCATATCACTTTCGAAATCATTATTTACTTTAAAATCATATTCACTTCCAAATCATAATCCTTTAAAAATCATATTCACTTCCGAAATCATTATTTACTTCAAATCATATACGTTTCAAAGTCATAACCACTAAAATAGGTTAAACCATCATATCAAAATATTTGCATTTAAATCAATTAAATCTAAATCATAACAGTTCCAACTTTAAGCAGTTTGAATATGGAAAGTAGTATATATATTGGAATAGTTTATACATTAAAAATAGTTTATGTTTTAAAATAGGTTATGTTTGTACCAAAAATGGGCACAACACTCTTCGGAAGTTTTTGAAGAGATAAAAGTGAAGAAAATAAACTGAAAATGAAGATTATCTAACAAAAACTCCAATAAACAGAAATGTAAATACGCAGCCAAGCAATTTAGAGTGGTTCGGTGTGTTGCCTACGTCCACTATGAAGTTTTTATGATTTTATTGATTCTCTTTCAATGATTACAAGCGATTACAGCGAACAACAGCGGATTACAGCGTAGAATTCGAATTAAACAGTAAGAGTAAGATGCAAATCTCGATCCGGTAGAGTCTGGGTGCTTGAGAATCAAAAGATCCTTCTTCTGTTGCCTCTGGGGCTCTATTTATAGGCGTAGGAGGCTGAGATTTCGTTCAAACTTCGGGAGACTTGGTCTGGCACATTAGGTGGCCCACGCGACCGTTTCCAGAAAGTTTTGCCTCGATCTGTAATCGATACGAATCCATTTCGTATCGATCAAGATGATGTCCAATCGAGCTGAAATTTGGCAGAGACATTCCTTAGTGTGTATGCAAGCTCTGGTGAAAATTTCATTGCATTTGGATCAGTGGATCATGAGATACAGTCGATACGAAGTAGAATTTCTCGATGGCTGTTTGGTTCGACTCCATGGCTTTGACTCGACCCCCTCGTATCGATAGTTGCACGCGTTCCTGAGATGATGTGGCGCGTGCACTTCGCCTCGATCCGGTTTTTACTCCGTGTTGACCGTATCGACTCCATAGATCTCGCCTTGCTCGCTTCGAGGGATGACACGTCACCCAGGTTTGTTGACATGATGGATTCGAATGAGATCTCATTCATCGGTTCGAACAGCAGTTATCGATGGACATGAACTACTGATGGTCGATGGTTACGAACAAACCTTCCCTTGATGGACACAAACCTCGTAGCTTCTCGATGGGTATGAAGTAGATCGATACGAACTGGAGCCTTTTGATGGATACGAAGTAGGGCGATGCCAATGGGTTCGAATAAGGAGACGCTGATGGATACGAAGTCACTGGACCCCTGATCGATACGAAAGTGATCGATTCGAACCAGTGTTCGATGATGGATACGAAAACAGAGCTTTTTCCCTTCAAATTGCGTTGGCCACAACTTGAGCATACGACCTCGGATCGACTCGAAATTTGGAATGCAGGCCTTCATGGCTTTGCTTGTCATTCCTATCAATTGTTGCCTTATCCAGGCTCGGACAAAATTCATCGACGTTACTCGATTTTCAATCAGTCTCTTGGTATCCTGGCCTTGCCAAAAGGCGGGATAACATTTGCCCCCCAAAGTCATCTTGTGGAAACATGATGTGCTTTAACAAGCTGCGGTTTCTCTCTGAACAATTATCGTATTTCTTGTTGAAAGTTGTACTCCGTATTGCTGTAATTGACTGTTGTGTGATAATGATTAGCTGACTCTCGTTAACGTTGCATGTTCGCGAGTCGTTGTCAGTTTAGCTTGTAATCGAATTTCGTATTGATTCTCTCCTGAACCGATTTGAAATTCGAGTTGAAACAATGCTTGATGGTTGTTTTTGAGAAGTTCCTTCATATCGATCCTCTCCTGAATCGACATAGAAGGTTGAAAGGCTGACTTCGCATCGATAAATGGAGGATTTGGAACCAGCGAAATGCTCGTTTGTATCGATGGTTAGTAACTTCAATAGGTCCTTGTTGTTTCATTCGTATCGATGCTAATGTTTAAGTTATGATGGATACGAAATCGCCGTTCGTATTTCCATGCCGTGGATGGAGTTGTGAACTTGTTGATGCGAACAGGGGCTTCGAATCGATGTGCTCACTGTCCATTTCGAATCGATGAGATTCATCATCTTTGGCCGTCTCCGTTGTGCGCTTCGTATTGGTGGATTCGCTGACCATTTCGCCTCGATGAGAATCCTGGTCAGATAGATACGAACAGAGCGTTCGACTTGATCCGTGGGGTTAACCGGTTGCGACCGGTCACGTGGACTGGGAGGCGAATCGACCCAGTTTCCCCCTAGGCTCCATATAAATACTCTGGGCTTCGCCATTTTTTCACTTTTACTTTTTTACTGCCGCCTCCTACTTTTCGCTTCAATTTGGGAAAGAAGAAAATCCGCAACCTATTTTCGAATCGACCAGATTTGTCCTTCCAATCCTTCGAATTTCACCCTCAATTTAGGTAACTAACCATAAATCCAAACAACGAATTTACCTCAGATCCACTTCATCTTCATCGATCATTGATTCTGGTAGTTGGCAAAACCAGATCTGGGCCAAAGCTTGGTTGTAAACGACCATAGCGATGTTCCGGTGGATTGAAGAAGAATGAGTGGGAAAAAAAAAAGTTGGATCAATCTGGGGGCTTGTGCTCGAATCGATGAAGGCAGTGACATTTCTTCCTGGATCTCACATCGATAAATGGGATATGTCAGTGGAGATGATGCGGTTCGTATCGATGGCTATGGAGATGGATCGTATCGACACGAAGTAATTGAAATGAAAAATAAGTTAATGATCGCTCTAAAGTCCTTAGCTTTAGATCGATACGAATTTTGCCATTACGATCGATACAAAAAGTATCGACTCGAGTGTTATTGATGTTAAGCTAATACCTTCCCGATCGGTACGAACCAGGCCACCAATGATCGATACGAAGTCGTCTCATCTTGATCGATATGAACTCGGCCCTTGATGATCGATTCGAAACACGATGTTTGGTATCAGTTCGAACTTGTAACCTGATGGATTTGAACGAGCCTCTCGGGATCGATTCGAACTTTCCCTTTGATGGATGTGAAATTTTGAGCACTTGATAACATGATTCCGATGAGCTTCATCCTTGCATATCTGGACTTAACTACTAAACTGCATATTTGACTATCCTTTTGGAGCTCGTCGATGGAACTGTATCTTAACAAAAATATAACGAACTTTAACTTGAATCGATCGTTAGCATCTGGATGGCACGGTTGTGACGGTCAACGATGACGGTCATTTCCAGTTTGATTTTTAGAGTTTCGTCGTTGACACACTACGGTTTATTCCATAGAATTTGCTCAAGTAATGCCCAACACTTGCACTGCACAACACATTCATACACTTTACACTGGGGAATGCACGGGCTCTTTTGCATCTAACGATGATTTCTCGTGAGTTAGCTAGTTATGGAACCATCAAGTTCGCAGCAGCAAGAAACTCAGAGTACAACTCCTCCTAGACCTGAAATACCGGCCAGCGAGGCCGAAGTCGTCGGTCCAGCCCCGGACGAATTGCCTGATGCGTCCTTTATTAATAGTCCACCTGACTCTGTTCCGTCCAATATTTCTGAAGATATGCTAGGGAGAATATACTTAAGGCACGGTCTGTCAATGGACGATGTATTATTGCCGGGGCCAGATGACAGACCACATAATCCCCCGGAGGGATATACTGCATTTAACCGCCATGCGTGCGCAGCCGGGACACTTCCTCCATTCAATGACTATATAAGAGAAGTGTTGGCTTATCTGGGGATCGCCCCATCTCAGCTACACCCGAATGGTTACGCTTCGCTCAACAGCTTATTCATTGCATTTATGGAGTACGTCTATCGACCTCCTCGCATGACCGATATAAGATATTTGTTCAACTTCAAAAGTCGAACTGACAGTCCATCTTTCACATTCCTGGAGTCTGTAAGGAATTGCCAAGTGGTCACAGGGTCTTGGACTAGACTGAGCTACTTCAAGTCGGAGTGGTTTTACGTCCGATGTCCTCCAGGATTTGCCAGAAGATGGCTATTCAGACGTGAGTACCATCATTTTCCCAAGTTGTTGATAAGGCAATCATGAACGAAATCGAACTTACATTGCTTTTTCTTTTTCTTTCAGCAATAATCCAGCGTCCAGAAGGTGGTTATTATAAAGAGATAGTCTGGATTCTCCAAGAAATCCCGAGCGAAGAAAGAAACATTGACCTGATCTTGACAGACAAAAACCTTAGGATCCTTGGACTGATCAAGCGAAGACAGAGAATAAGGCTCGATAGTGTACTAAAGACTATCTCAAAGGAGCGAGTTCGGTGCAAGAAGCCTAAAGTTATCATACTTGAGGAGGCTGATTCTGAAAGAACCCATACTGACACTGAACCTTTGGTCGGGCCTGCTGATGTGACCCCGGAGTCTGATGAAAAGAGAAAAGGCAAGGCTGTTGCTTTTAAACAACCTAAATCTGGGAGGCAGAAGTCTGTGGTCATAAACCGACCCCTCTCTGGAGTTAGAATTTCGAAGGCATACCCTCTGCGGGCGGAAACCTCCTTCGAAGGGCTCGCTGACCTCCTAATTCCGGACTTCGCGTCCGCACAACATGATGTCGGATTGGATGAACTGCAACATACTTTTGATGTTAGCGAGTCTCTTTCTACCAGTGTGGTCGACACTTCTGGTTGGTCTGGGGGGTTACACATTCATACACCCTTCACGACACTACACAATCTTTGACCGCATACCATAAATGGTTACTAATTCTCCTTATTTCACTTTGTAGGTACGATGTCTGGTCGAGGCTTAGTGCTTGGTAGTTTGCGCAACAAGCGCCGATCTTCATCACACTATGAACCACGCAGGAGAGAGGGAGATAGAGATCATGATACGGGGTATTCCAGTCAGGAACGGTCTGACAGAGACAGGGGATATGTACGTCGGTCTCGATCTCGCTCTCCACCTCCTCCTAGGATTTCTGTACCACCCCCAGCTATAGTAACACGTCCTCCGAAAACTTCACGGCACAAGCCTTCATCTCATGTTCCTAGATCCGACCGTCCATGTGGAACCGAAATAGCCACCTCCTTGCCTACTACATCAGTCGTGACTGATCCGACTAGGGAAGGAGCAGCCAAACTTGCACAAATGAGGAAGGAATTCCCCGACATTTGCTTTGACGGTTACGTCTTCCCCCCACACCTGAAGAGAATTCCGCCAATGGCTGAGAATACCATTCACGATTATGTTGCGGACATATTCTTTCAGTACAAAGAGTGGGCGAGGACCGCGAGGAAAGCATCAAAAGTGGCGTTTGATTGGGCCGCCACTATTGAAAAGCTGGAAAAAGAGCTAGGTCAGAGAGACCGAATTGTTCAAGTGCTCAACGCCGAGGCCGAGTCTTCCCGTAAATCTGAAATGGAAGCTCTCAAAAAAGCCGATGATGCAAACTCGGCCATGAATAGAGTGAAATAGGAGCACTATACTTCGATGGAAGATATGGGTCATAGGAACACCACCATCACTGCTGAGAGAGATGCTGCCCTCAAAGAGCTTAATGAGCTTAAATCTAAACTTTCCGATCTTATGAAGGAGAAAGATGCGGCAAACGTCTCTGCGCAAGAGGCTTGTGATCAGGCGGTGGTGCTTCAAAAGGAGAGGGATGCGGCCATGGAAAAAGTCCGCGAGATCGAAGCCGGGGTTGATGAGAAGGTCCGACTGGCGGAAGGCAGGGTTGAGGCTGAGTTAGAGGAGCTTCTAGTCACTTACAACGCCCAGGTGTTAAGGCATAGAGATCTGACTTGGCTCGATGATTACCCGACAAATATTTATAATGCTTGGAATCTGCTGGTTGAGGAGGAGAAATCAGGGCATTCTGATGAAGCCTTTGATGAATTTGAGCTGGAGAACCGTATACTCAATGATGACGAAAAGAAGGTTCTTCACGACTCCATGATTTCTCATGAGAACGAGAGGCTTGGTACTCAGCCCCAGGAAGTTGGAGAAGGCTCTGGTGTTGAGCACCATACCACGAGTTCCGAGATTGTCATGTCATCTCAGTCTGAGCCGACTTCGATGATCGACTCTCAGCCTATACCAGCTTATGATCCGGACCAGCCACATCTATCTCCTATTAAGGAGCATCCTTCTGAAGTCGTTCAGACGACCTTGAGCCAAACTGAGGAAGGTATTCTGAACTAATCTCTTGTACATTCGGACTGAAGAACTTGTATAGAAGTGTATACTAACAAATGCTTCTTTTCTTTGATCAGTGACCGAAGTTGTACTGACAATGCTTCCTACCATCCAGGAATCGTGCCAAACGCAGGAGGCCATTATCTCTGAGGCGACCTCTGTTGCGACTGTTATGCCTGTCGAAGTAACGCAAGGGAACTCAAATCGGTTCAGGAGAGAATCAATACGAAATTCGATTACAAGCTAAACTGACAACGACTCGCGAACATGCAACGTTAACGAGAGTCAACTAATCATTATCACACAACAGTCAATTACAGCAATACGGAGTACAACTTTCAACAAGAAATACGATAATTGTTCAGAGAGAAACCGCAGCTTGTCAATGCACATCATGTTTCCACAAGATGTACTTTGGGGGGCAAATGTTATCCCGCCTTTTGGCAAGGCCAAAATACCAAGAGACTGATTGAAAATCGAGTGACGTCGATGAATTTTGTCCGAGCCCGGATAAGGCAACAATTGATAGGACATGACAAGCAAAGCCATGAAGGCCTGCATTCCAAATTTTGAGTCGATCCGAGGTCGTATGCTCAAGTTGTGGCCAACGCAATTTGAAGGGAAAAAGCTCTGTTTTCGTATCCATCATCGAACACTGGTTCGAATCGATCACTTTCGTATCGATCAGGGGTCCAGCGACTTCATATCCATCAGCGTCTCCTTATTCGAACCCATTGGCATCGCCCTACTTCGTATCCATCAAAAGGCTCCAGTTTGTATCGATCTACTTCGTACCCATCGAGAAGCTACGAGGTTTGTGTCCATCAAGGGAAGGTCTGTTCGTAACCATCGACCATCAGTAGTTCATGTCCATCGATAACTGCTGTTCGAACCGATGAATGAGATCTCATTCGAATCCATCATGTCAACAAACCTGGGTGACGTGTCATCCCTCGAAGCGAGCAAGGCGAGATCTATGGAGTCGATACGGTCAACACGGAGTAAAGACCGGATCGAGGCGAAGTGCTCGCGCCACATCATCTTAGGAACGCGTGCAACTATCGATACGAGGGGGTCGAGTCGAATCCATGGAGTCGAACCAAACAGCCATCGAGAAATTCTACTTCGTATCGACTGTATCTCATGATCCACTGATCCAAATGCAATGAAATTTTCACCAGAGCTTGCATACACACTAAGGAATGTCTCTGCCATATTTTAGCTCGATTGGACATCATCTTGATCGATACGAAATGGATTCGTATCGATCACAAATCGAGGCAAAACTTTCTGGAAACGGTCGCGTGGGCCCCCTCACGTGCCAGACCAAGTCTCCCGAAGTTTGAACGAAATCTCAGCCTCCTACGCCTATAAATAGAGCCCCAGAGCCAACAGAAGAAGGATCTTTTGATTCTCAAGCGCCCAGACTCTGCCGGATTAAGATTTGCATCTTACTCTTACTGTTTAATTCGAATTCTACGCTGTAATCCGCTGTTGTTCGCTGTAATCGCTTGTAATCATTGAAAGAGAATCAATAAAATCATAAAAACTTCATAGTGGACGTAGGCAACACGCCGAACCACTCTAAATTGCTTGTTTGCGTATTTACATTTCTGTTTATTGGAGTTTTTGTTAGATAATCTTCATTTTCAGTTTATTTTCTTCACTTTTATCTCTTCAAAAACTTCCGAAGAGTGTTGTGCCCATTTTTGGTACAAACACTTTGGTGCTTTCACTGAGAGGAACCAGTTTTTCTCCTGCTCCTTGGATCTACCATCGAAACCGGATTGCATAAATCCAAGAGGAAGATCCAGATCTCTAATTCGGAATCCTTCCATTCTATTCAGATTTGCGTAAAGTCTAGGAAAGGACTCCCCCACTCAAGATGGTTAGCACAAGAACTGCCTCTACAGCTACTGAGCAAGAAGGTCGGGATAGAAAGAATCCTACACAGCAGCCGCCATCCAATCAAGACAACACTGCTCACTCAGATCCGTCAGGACCAGTCACCAGACCAGAGTTCCAAGTGTTGCTCCAAGAACTGACTCAAAGTCGGCAATAACTGACTGAACAGTTGCACGCTAACGATGAATTGACCTACCAATTAAACCGCCGAAGGCGCAAGAGGACAGGAGGGATGATGTTTCCCACTCGTCCACCGAAAGTTCTGCCTCATCTGATTATCACGGCAGATCTACCCGTGCCCGATTAGACGTGAGTCACACACAAGCTACCGGATATCAACCTGCCTTGACCGTAGGACAATTGAGGGTTGGGCCGTCAACCAGCTTCCAGACCGGGCCCTCATCACGAGGAGGTGTCGTTCCACAGTATACCATGGACAATCGCACTACAACCGCCGCGGCAGAGACAAGGGCTGATACCCGAAATCTGTCAAATTCGAACAATCAGCAATGTGGGCGTTCTCCTGAGCCATACGTCCCGGAAGATGCTGAGCCAAGGAGGCGAGACATGGACCGTCGACAGCGTCCGGTCCAAACTCGCACTGTGGAACCCGACCACACCTTAGCTCAGCATGCATAGAATGCGACGATGCCCGATATTTCAACCATGATACGTCAGATGATTTGCGAAAGTCAAGGGCTAACCAATGACGATTGGGGAATCTCCTGTAGTCATACTCCTTTCACAGACGAGATATTATACGCTGATCCCCCTCGGTGATTCAGAATGCCAACTCTCCCAATGTACGAAGGAAGTTCCGACCCCAACCAACATATTTTGAAGTATGAGTGGTCAATGAGCACTGCAAGAGCTTATGATGCAGTGAAATGCCGAAGTTTCCCCATCTCTCTGGGAGGAATCGCAACAATGTGGTTTACAAGGTTGCCATCTAGATCTATCTCTTCATTCGATCAGCTGGCTAAAGGGTTTGTAGAACAGTTTCGTATGCATGTTGCTAGACCTAAAGACGTTAACATCCTGTCTAATGTCACCCAAGCTCATGGGGAGACACTCAAACGCTATTTAGAGAGATTCCACGCAGCATGTGTGGAGATTAGTAATCCCAACGATAACTCGACCTTGATGGCATTAACCAAAGGGATCGATCCCGATTCTGAGGTTGGAAATTGGTTAGCTGGGAAACCACCCGCATCGTTGGACCGTTTCTACTCCAAAGCCGCTCAATTCTTATGGGAAGAGGACGCGAAACAGTCTAGGAAGCAGGACGATGCGAGGCCCAGAAGTGAAAGGATACAAAGTAACGTAGCGGTTAAGCAGTCCGGTGAGAGTTCCGGAAAAGTTCAGTTAAATATACAGAACAAACAGACCCAACCGAGAGGCAACAATGGTTAGGATAAGAAAAGAGATCAGAACCATGGCCCACGACGTAGGGCTCCAATGTTCGATAATTACACGCCATTGAATACATCATTGGAAAACGTGTATCTACAAACTTGCAACACTGTGCAATATAAGAAGCCTGCTCCGAAGCCCTCGTCGGAGAGGCAGGTTCAAACAAGGAAGTTTTGTAGATTCCATGAGAGTTACGGCCACAATACCAATGAGTGTCGACATTTGCAGGACCTCATCGAGAAGTTGATCAGGAAAAGAAAGTTAGATCAGTTTGTGCGGGCGCCGTGGTCTGGTGGTGCGGGCCCTTCAAATCAAAATCATGTGCAAAGTCAAGAAAGACAAGAAGAACCCGCTCGTACGGGTGGAAGGCTAGTTATAAATACAATAAGTGGTGGTCCCCACCCAGCAGACAGAAGCTGGAGGGAAATGGAGTCGTATGCTAGCTCTATCAGGCATGCTGACTTCGAATGCTGCAGTAATTGTGAAGGTGGGGCTCCGGCCAAACAACAGAAGAAAATGACTGATGATATCATATTTAGAAGCCGAGATGCTGATAAGGTCGAAGCCCCTACAATCGACCCACTGGTCATATCTGCCCAGGTTGGTCCTGCTTGGATGAAGAGGATCCTGGTTGACAATGGGAGCTCTATAAACATCTTACTTAAACGGGCTTATGATTTAATGAAAATGGAAGCGAAGGACTTAAAACCTTGCCAATCTCGAGTCCACGGCTTTAATGGAAGTGCTACAATACCCACCGGAGTGACGGAACTACCAGTGCAGTTGGGGGTTGGAGAACGCCGGAGAGTCCGGATGTTGCAGTTTGTCGTTTTGGACATTGATTCACCTTATAATGCATTTTTGGGCTGACCGGCCCTTGCTGAGTTCAGGGCAGCCATTGCCCCATGGTGCTTAACTCTGAAGTTCCCCACTGATCATGGGGTCGGAGTCATTCAAGGAGATCAGGCAGCGGGGAGGGCCTGCTATGTTGCCGAACTACGAGGAGTACAGCGAATAGAGAAAGGAAAGGGCGTAGAGGAATCTCTCTGCGTCCGTTTTGCTGTTGATTGACAACTAATGCCTAGGCCCCGGCCCGGGCACCACAACCAATTCCAAAAAGACTTTGACCCTAGAGACAATGAAGACAAAGACGAATCTAAAGAGAATCAAACTTCCCCGGCCGAACTGACTGTGGACGTCCCAATCAGTGAGGGTGATGATTTGAGGTTGCTAAAGATTGGGTCTCAACTGGGCAAAAAGACACAACAAGAATTGGTTGAATTTCTCCGGGCGAATATCGACGTTTTCGCTTGGACACACTCTGATATGTGCAGGATCTCGCCGGACATCGCAAGTCACTTCCTGAATATTGATCCGCGATATGTCCCGGTCAAGCAGAAAAGGCGTGGTATGGATCCAGAGAGATCTGCCACCCTTAAAGAGGAGGTTGATAAGTTACGATCAAATGGGTTCGTCCGAGATGCTTTGTACCCAGAATGGGTGTCAAATCCCGTACTGGTTCGAAAACCGAATGGGAAATGGAGAACTTGCATTGACTACTCTGACTTGAACAAGGCTTGTCCGAAGGATAGTTTTCCACTTCCTCGGATTGACTAGCTCGTAGATTCAACAGCTGGGCATGAATTATTATCTTTCATGGATGCTTATTCTGGCTACAATCAAATACCTATGCATTTGCCTGATCAAGAACATACCAGTTTCGTGACCGATCTGGGACTCTACTGCTACAGAGTCATGCCTTTTGGTCTAAAAAGCGCTGGAGCAACATACCAACGCTTGGTCAACAAGATGTTCGCCAACCAGATCGGGAAGACCATGGAGGTTTATGTGGATGACATGCTAGTAAAATCTCGATTCTCCACAGATCACGTCAGGGATTTAGATTCGATGTTCTGCATCCTTCGGGAATATGGAATGAAGCTCAATACATTAAAGTGTCACTTCGGTGTCGCTTTTGGAAAGTTCCTGGGGTTCATCGTTAACGCTCGAGGGATAGAAGCAAATCCCGAAAAGATCTGGGCAATAAGGAACCTACAAACTCCAAGAACCATAAAACAAGTCTAGAGTCTCAACGGGAAAGTAGCAGCATTAAGCAGGTTCATTTCAAAATCCACTGATAAATGCATTCCTTTCTTTGATCTGATCCGGAAAGGAAAGCGAAATTTTGAATGGACCGTGGAGTGTGAAGACGCATTCCGATCGCTAGTTCAACATCTTTCCACACCACCGATCTTGTCAAAGCCGATTGACCACGAGCAATTGTACCTTTATCCGGCAGTATCAGAGCATGCAATCAGCGCTGCTTTAGTTCGGGAAGAAGACCGAGTGCAGAACCCAGTCTACTATGTTAGTAAACGGCTAACAGGAGCTGAAAGAAATTACCCAAGACTAGAGAAACTGGCGTATTGCCTGGTCATTGCCTCAAGGAAGCTTCGCCCTTATTTCAAAGCTCATTCCCATACTGTGTACACCGATCAGCCATTACAACAGGTCCTCACGCGGCCTGAGACGTCTGGTAGGCTACTCAAGTGGAACATTGAACTGAGTCAATTTGATATCACTTATGCCCCGCGAAAAGCCATTCAAGGACAAGTCCTAGCAGATTTTATAGCCGAATTTACTGTTTCAGAGGATCTGCCTGAAACCGCTATACCTCCTAAATGCATTTGGAAGCTACACACCGATGGTGCATCGAACGATCAGTGTTCGGGTGCCGGAATAGTACTTGAAACTCCCGAAGGCCGATCCATATACTACGCTCTGAGGTTCAAATTTCGCGCAACCAACAATGAAGCCGAATACGAAGCTTTGCTTGCCGGGTTAAAACTTGCTTGTGGTCTGAAGATTGTTGCTGTGGAAATCTACTGCGATTCCCAGTTGGTTGTATATCAAGTTCGGGGCGAATATCAGGCCAAAGATCGACGACTAGCTGTCTATCTAACCCGATTTCAAGAAGCACTAAGTCAATTCAATTACTATGCTATTTACCATATACCCCGAGAACATAATCAAAGGGCTGACTCATTAGCAAAGCTGGAAAGTATAGGTGAAGCACAACAAATGGGACTAGTCCTTGTCGAAACTTTGTCCTCCCCAAGCATTGATCAAGTAGAGATGAATGTTGTGTTTGAAACCGCTCCCAGTAGAGAATCGTGGATGACTCCGTACCGAAACTACATCGAGAATGGGACATTGCCTGAGTGCAGAACTGAGAAAAGACAAATTCTACGAAAAGCTTCACGTTTCGTCATTCAGAACGGAGTTATGTATAGAAGAGGGTATTCTGTTCCTCTCCTTCGATGTGTCGCGCACGATGAAATCAAACGAGTGTTACATGACATACACGAAGGAGAATGTGGCGATCACATCGGTGGGCAAGCTCTCGCTAAGAAGATACTCCGATACGGATACTACTGGCCAACTGTGAATCGAGATTCAGCGAACTATGCCATAAAATGCGATAGGTGCCAGAAACACGCCCGAATTCAAAGAGACCCACCTACCGAGATAACCCAAATGGTCAGTCCCTGGCCATTTGCAATGTGGGGGTATCGATATCATCGGTACACTACCTCTGGCCAAAGGTGGGGCAAGATATGCCATCGTTGCAGTTGATTACTTCACCAAGTGGGCTGAAGCGGAACCCCTTGCAACCATTACGACAAAGAAAGTAATCAATTTCATAGTTCGCAACATTATCTGTCGATTTGGACTCCCGAATACCATCATCACCGATAACGGAGCCCAATTCAGCAGTGCGGAATTCAAGAATTTCTGTCAACGTTTTCATATCCATAAGAAATTCTCGGCAGTCGCACATCCTCTGGCAAACGGTCAGGTCAAGGATGTCAATAAAGTCATAAAATCCATTCTAAAGAAACGACTGGAAAAGGCTGGGGGCAAATGGGTTGATGAACTTCCTATGGCTTTATGGGCCTATCGAATGACCCATAAGACTACGACCGGGCACACCCCGTTTTCCCTATCTTATGGCTCATAAGCCGTTATTCCAGTCGAGATGGAAGTGTTTTCCCATCGCGTGACTTACTATGATCCGAAAACAAACGCTATATTGCTTGCTGAATCTTTGGATCTACTGGATGAGAAGCGGGAAGAGGCTGATTTGAGAGCAGCCGCACATCGAAGTCGAGTCGCCCGATTGTACAATGCCAAAGTTCGGCCTCGAACCTTTGAACTCGGCGATCTCGTCCTCAAGAGAATCTATCTGGTCCCTTCATACATGAAACCAAATTGGGAAGGACCATACGTGATTACACAAAGACTTGGAGATGTCACATTCAAGTTATTGACCGTTGACGGTCTTACTTTGCCAAGGGCCTGGAATAGCGAGAGTCTCCGTCGCTATTATACCTGACAGGCTTTATTTGTTTCATTTTATTTTTCCATTTACAGTTTGTTTCCGCATTTTTAAGTTTGAATTCTGTAATAAGGCAACTAACTTTGCCGCATTTTCTTACTTCAGCAATAAAATGCCATCTCTTCGAGCCAGAGCTGTGATTCATTGAATACAATGTACGACATCACAATGCACGGAGAGCTAAATTCCATCATGCAATGGGATTTATTCAAATAGAGAGTGGCTGTGATACGACCGGCCACTCGCTAAGCGAAACCCAAGCTCGGGGGCAAGTCATTACACCAATGATAAATAGGATTGATACACGACAATCCTATAACTAATTCCAAACTCCTAGAGTGTGAGCTGGAATATAGACATCAAACAAATGCAGCCTCGAGGAGGGCGGATCCGTCCGCCTAACGACCTCGACCGTATTACAACTAAATGCAGTTCCGAAGATGGTGAACCTATTCCACCTAACGACTTCGGCTGTACCTTAAACAAGCTCGAGGAGGATGGACCCGTCTATCTAACGACCTCGCTTGTCGACTCAGGGTGGATGCGAATCAACCATCCACGATCCTGATTAATCCACCGTTCCAGAGTGCGAACGTAATCCAAGCGCCCAAACAAACGTGACTGACCGTTTGTCGGCCAACTCCATGCTCCCAGAGTGCGAGGTGGAGTATAAACTTTAAAATACAGTGTTGAAGAGAGTGAGTCCATTCACCTAACGACTTCGACCATAACTTAACCAAGCTCGAGAGGGATGGACCCGTCCGTCTAACGATCTCACTTGTTAACTCAGGATAGATATGATCTAACCATCCATGATCCTGATACACTTTTCGAACTCCCGGAGTGCGAGTCGGAGTGTGAATACTAACTCCAATTTCCAAAAATATGGGTTGGAGTATTAACGTCAACCATAAGTTCCTAGAGCGTGAACAACCGCTCACAAGATGACTTGTGTCCCTAGAGTGTGGACTAATACTTGAAAGCTTTCGATAGCTGTCACTGATTGCAAAAATGCAAGTGCAAACCCCCAGAGTGCGGATGTAACGATTTATGAAGAAACAAGTGTAGTCTGACCGCTCGATCCTCACTTATTGCAATCGCAAATTGATCTTTACAACTAAACCCCGGAACTGGGGGCAGATGCAAATATTAATCACTACCTGAAACGAGTTAAAATAATGCAAGTATGCAAAACTGAGGTTCAAACGCTGCAACTTTTAAGCGTAAAAGGAATGAAAGTTGAAACAAAAAGACAAAACTTTATTTCAACTAATCGAGCGCGGTGGCTCATATGCTAGCCTTTCCAAAAAATTCCTACTAGCGGGGGCCGAACCCGCATCTATACACGGCCTATAAAAAAATATGACAAAATTAATTCCTAACTGCAAAAGGAAATACATGCCTAAAATAGTCTATCTACTCTTTCTTTTTCCTTAGTTTCTTCTTCTTCGACGAGGAGCCGCTGGAACCACTAGTGATCTTCCGCTTCGAGCCCTTTTCTTTAAGCGGGTTATCCTCAGACGGGAGCATGATATCGACATCCTCCTCCGAACTAGAGTCTAAGGGAATGCTTCCCGCAGGAGGAGTCGGAGGAACAGGATCTATAGCCGGAAGCGGGACTGGCGCACTAGTGTCGACAAGCGTGCCCCCAGGGGATATCATCATAAGTGGCGTAGGGCCATGCGCCACTGCTCCGCTCTCTGAGATGCCACCATGTGCTCCTGCCTCCATCTCGGCATCAATTTCAGCCAACATGTTTGCTTCTCGAAGGGCTCGGGCTTCACTGTGTGCTATGGTGGTCTGTGTCGAAGTACCAGAAGTAGATGAAAATCCACCCAGGATAAATGGTAAGTCCGCAAAGGGGTCACTCTATCGACCAAGAAGCTCGTTCACCATTTGTTCGTCAAAAGGTAGGATAACAGGTTACAAATTAAGATAGTTTATATATTAGAAATAGTTTATATATTAAAATAGGTTATATACTAAAATAGTTAATGTATTAAAAATAGTTTATAATAGTTACAATAGTTAAAAATAGTTATAGTTTAATAGTTTAAATAGTTTAAGGATTTTAAAACAGTTAAAAATAGTTTAGCACAAAATGGTTTGATTATTGGAATGGTTTATATAGTAAATAGTTGAAAATCTAAATAATCTAAATGTTAAAATAATAGATTTTAAACAGTTTATATTAAATTAATTAATTTGAAAATAATATTAAATCAGTCTATTTCTTCCCTTTCAACAAATCTGGACCATATCCAGATTTCAAATCAACAAAACTCAATTCTAATCTTTCAATTCAAATTTTCATTAAAACCATTTCAATCTATATCGATTTCAAATCCATGATTGAACTACAACTTAAACCACTTCAAATTCAATAGATTTCAAAGTTTAAATATTCAAACGTTCACAATAACTCAATTTTGATAAATTTCATTTATATTTCAAAATTCAACTTTAAAATACCAATTTAAATTCTGTAAACAATTCATTCAAACCAATTTCAATTTCAACATTTTAAAGCTTGGATTTTGAAAACAATTCAGTTCATATAAATCAAATTTTATTTCAAAATATCATTTAACTGGATTCGAAAATTAGAGATTTAAAATCATTTAATTTAACCAATCCGGTGTTCATATATAATTTTCTACCCCATGGTCAAGTGATACAGATATATATCATTTTAACCCGCGATAAATTTAAATTTACGGGTATATATCATTTCAACCCACAATCCCGATTAAAATTCAAAATCCATAAAATCGCTCGACTTTATCATTTCAACTCATAACAATTTTTTCCTAATCTATAAGTTCATTCGGGTATGTATCATTTCAACCCGTAGTAATTTTCCTAACAAAAAACTAAGGGAACTTGCAGAGTGATAATAACATATAAAATAAATATAATATTCAATCATCCAAATATCAACAATTAAACATTCATCACAATCATCATTCAAATCAACCAATATATCACAACAAATAAACTGGTTATAATTATCAGGGATTTAACTGACAATCAAATTTCAATATTAATTTAAATGGCAATTAAACTCAATATAATTTCAAATTAAACTCGAATGACAATTTAAAGTATCAAACAACAATCAATCAATTTCTAATCCTATTATAAATTTAATTTAACTGACATAAGATAGTTTAGTAGTCGTGAGTGGTTTATAACACTCACCTTTGATTTTTTTCGTCGATTTAAAATTCAAATAAAGGCCTAAATTTGAACAGTCTCATAACACAACCAAACTAGTTCCAAACTATCCGGAATTTCGATACGATCGCAACGGAGAAAATTGCGCATGAATCCGAGCTCGTATAAGAAAGTTATATATGTTAGAACGTTTGAATTTTAATATAAAATAATTAATTAATAAATAAAACGAACACGTCATACCTCACGTACGAAACCCTACCCATGCCAAACTCGTCTCGACCTCGACATCAGCCGTCGATCTTTGGCCAATTTTGTCGCCACCTACATTCACCAATGACCACATCAGGGATCGCCATTGTCATCCCCACGTCTAGGCGCCCATCCCCATGTCGACGCGAACCTCCTCGGCCTCCCCACACGTTAGCGCCGCCGCCCGTTTCTACTGCATTTTCTGGTGAACCAAGGCGATGTTTATGACAACTAACAGCATGGATCGGCGCTGCTTCGTCCCCTCTACCCATTAGCGCTTCCCGATCGTCGTAAGGATAAAGATCCACCGTTAAAATGAAAACCATAGTTTCAACGGCCGAGATTTCTTCATCGTTTTCTGGTCAAACAATGCATCAAATCGAAAAATGAATTGCTGCAGTAGATTATGCTCGTCGAGAACTTTCCAAAGATATATATTTTGATAGGGTTTGGAGAGTTTAAATTTTGAAATTGATTTTGATTTGAAATTGAAATTGGGATTTAGGGTTTCTGCCATTGGAAGGAAGGAACGGATAAGAAGTTGATGTACATACAGAATAAACTGAATGGCTACTAGGGTTTTATAAACAAAATCTATTTATATGGACCAAGCCAGATAAGAATGAATAACATAACGAATAGGGTCGAAATGATAACAACGACTCGAAAAGCCCGTTTCGTTCTCGAAAAGAAAGTAGGTCATCCCATATATCAAAATAGATGTTTTTGATATTTTTAAACTCAACGGAACAGGTTTCAAACCCAAATTCCATTGTATACAGAAGTTAGCTTTTAAAATCAGATTATTTAAATTGAATTCATCAAATTGATTTCTACGCGTTTCGAGCCCGCACGATCAAACGACAAGTCCAATCGCTACGAAACTTGAAATATTACAATAATTCACTATTACGGATCCGATGAAACTGGTTTCGTCGAAATCCGAGAGAGTGGCCAAAATGGTTATTTTCCACATTAATTAAATAAATAATTTATTATTAAATTCATTCAATCAATTTTAAATTCAAAATTAAAAGTTAACCATTTCATCATTTTAGATTACATAGAAATAAATAATCTTTTAAACAAATTTTCCAGGTAAAAATTTAATATTAAGATATTGCACTAATTATAGCGTTCAATTACAACTGTAATAAAAATCCAATTCATTATATTTTAATTTCAATTAAATTCTTTTATTTTTATTTCCACTCTTATTATTTAATCAATCATTACCTTATGAATATAATTAACGTTAGTTTATATTTTATTACATTCATATTTTACAGTTTTCATCTTTTACCATGTTAACTGCAATAATTAATTACATAAATTTCCGTTGATTTCCAGATCAATTTCAACGGATTAAAATAATGAAATGATAATTAAACAATTATTACACTTACAATTTCAAACACATTTCTATGTTTGTTGTTTAGAAACCAAGCTGATAAATTTACATACTGATAAATTATTCTATATTAACCATTTTCAATTAATTACATACAATTTCACCATTAAATACAAATTTTAATTTATTTCCTTATTTACAACTTTTAACCAAATTAACTTTACAATTATCTCAATTGATAGAAATTACATTAAAATAGTTGTCGAGAACGTCCAAACAACATTATTGAATCATATTTTAACTATTTTCCCATTAATAAATCATAAATTTAATTTCTTACAATATTAAACTTCCAAAATCTAAATTAATTTAATATTTTTAATTATCGAAAATTATGGGTAGTTACACTCTCCCCCACTCAAAACTTTTCATCCTCGAAAAGTGAAAAGGAGGAACTAAGAAGCTAATATATTTTTATTCAAATAATAAATTTGTAAAAACTTACATAATTAAGTATTTTAAATACAATATATCAATTCATAAACAATTAAATCTTCATATTCAAGTTTAATAAAGTTTGAAAATATTTCACTTTCACAAAAAAAAGTCTAAGTTTTAAATTCACGAAAAATTTCGACAGAGTCTCCTTTGTATGGATAGTTCCGGAAAAATAATAATATCAATAATAACAATATATATATAATATTTAAATAATATAATATTCCAAACTACGGGAAAAATAATAAAATATCGCTATAAAACCGTAATCCGAAAATGTACCTATTTGTCGGTCAAACAACGATTTATTTATGAAACCAAAAGCAGTAGCTATTACTTCCATGAACCTGTATTTCTCTTATATAATCCAAAGAAGTTAATAATTATGTAAAAAGAGTAAAATGTATATTGTTTCAATTAATAGTACAAGCAACACAACATCACAACAGTCATTTGCAAACAAACAGTACAACCATTTTATAAAATCAAAGAATCCATCACACATCTATAGCAACCAAAACAAATGGTTTGTTCAGGTTTAGAAACTTTTCATTGTACAAGGTGATAAATAAACTATCAAGTGTATCCTACGCTCAACAGCCTTAGATAATTACTTAATAGATTATTCATACAACCTTAAACAAATTGAAGTATCTTTTCCCAAACCCTTAAGCCAAAACAACCAAGAATTTCAAATATTATTTAAGTTTATTCATATTAATTTACTTTCACATTATTTACTGTTCATTTGTTTTCATTCATTCATATAATGATTATTTTCATTAATTTACATTCAGTTACTTACACATGTTATTTACATTAATTTATTTAGACATCAATAAATCAATTCTTAAAATATTATTTAGGTTTCTTTGTAATTAAATTCACATTCATTTACTTTTCACTTATTTTAAATTCTCATTCATTCATACAGAATCATCTCTATTTAGTTACATTCATTGTTTATATAGTTTGATTTCAATTTTTTGAATCATTCAACTTAAGTCTCTTAACTTTTAAATTTTCATTCATTCTTTCCTATATAGTATCATTGAATATTAAATCCATTTTCTTTATAGGGTCACTTAATAATAAACTTATTTATGAGTCATTTCAGTCAATTTTTAAGTTTATACACATTTCTTAGATAATATTCACTTTTTACTACTAAATCCAATTATTAGCATTTCAAAACATTAACTTATGTTTACAACATTCATTGTACATCAAAATTCTTATTTATAGAAATAGTTCCATTGAACAATTTCATTACTTAAGTTTTGCTTGTATAAGATTCTATTACATATTCTTTTTTAACATTACAACCTTTAAAACATTTCTGGTAAGTTATATATATATATATATATATGTGTGTGTGTGTGTGTGTGTGTGTGTGTTAAGAATGTAATTGAATGTCACACAAGTTTATCTTATTCATTTTAGTTAACAAAATGTTCAATAATTACATCTTCTAAATTTCATTACTCTTTAATTTATAAGTGACAACCTTCAATTTCTTTACATTTCATTAATCACTTAACTCTTAATTTCTTATTTCTTATTTTAGAAGTTTCCAATTATTAATATAGTCAAGATTTCATTCATTATAATAATTAAAATTTCTAATTTACAGAAACTTAAGAACTAAATACCAGGTTCCATTTTCAAATCATTTTAAAATAACATATATACTCATATCTTTTATATATCAATCCTATTTAGAAATTAAAATTAAGATTTGTCTATCAAAACAAATGTGCAGTAAAACTACTATAGCGGTCTTCTTATTTTGAAACTCGAAAATGAACGTCGATGATGCGTGCACTTATCACTGAAATTATTTTTCAGCGACAAAAAAGTGAAGTACATAACTTATTCCCTTTTAAAATTCTTTTTAGAAACATTTCTTCTAAATCACTTTGAAAATATTTATATCTAGAAATACTTTCAAATAATATTAATATTATATTCCAAAATCTTTTGAAAACAAAATTCAAAACTCCGGAATTTTAAATTCTCAAATTTCCGACTAAATTTATTTTATCTATAAATCATGTTTTGCAATCAATGTTTGTAAATTTCACTTCCTAACAAACAAACAAACATAACACATACAACTATATCCATTTATAAAGATTATTCTTTTATATACAAGATATAATACTAGGTAAAATTATTTCATTTACCAATATTTCAAAACAATATCGTGTCGGTCTGCCCAATTAAGTGTTTAGAAATCCTTATCAATGCCATAGCGTCCTATTTACCGACCAGAATTTATAAATACTAAATAGAACAAATTAACACAATATAAAAACATTTTATAATGCTAACAAATACGCTCTCTCATATATATACACTTAGACAAAATCATTCTAGGGTATTACTACCCTATCTCTAATGAGTCAGACCCCACAAAGCTAAGGTTATCGCTAAACCAAAGATCTGATACCAAATGTAACGACCCACCTTTTTGGACGGTTTAAATCGACAATAAACCATAAATAGACACACATGTCAACTCAAACCATTCAAAAGGGAGGATTGTTAATGGGGTAAAGAAGAAAATAAGATAAAAGAAAAGAAAAACAAAACATAGAATCTTACAGCGGAATGACAAAATATAATAATCAAATAAATAGTTCATGAAGCTGTTTTACAAATAACATTTGATTACACCTTTATAACACAAATCGGAGTTATACATACAATAGGAACAAATAAGTAATGTAGCAGAACAACATGATGTAATGGAATATATATAAAAATAGTATACAAATCTCCGTCTTCGTCCTTCAAAAATAAAGTCTTCAATACACTGAAAAGCTCAGACTGACCCGAGCGTAATGAAAAGGCAAAACATTCGAGTCAGAACTAAAAGATCTTATGTAAGTTAAATCAACAGTAAATAAATATGAGTGTAACTGCTCAAGAGATGTTTACGAGATTTTACATCTCCTATACAGTGTCTAACATGCGTGCAATAACTTAAAAGATGTTCGAGATTCCATCTCCTAAGGATCCGTTAAACTATCAACATACATAGTATAATACGCTATTATAATATGACTACAGTAAAGTAAAGTATTAAAATAGCATTAAGGCGTTACCCATATCCCCCTTAACACTTTTTTATATAAATGTCGTAGTCTATACAGTACCGTAATTCCTCCGTAAACTAGAGGGCTGGTGGTAATGCCAGGGTAAGATTATACAGTTTGCACTCCCGGACTGGTGGTAATGCATAGCAGCTACTACCGCCCACCTCGGAACACACTCCCAAAATCAAATCGAGGGGTGGCCACTAAATCAATCATAAAATAATAAATATGGTACCGAAGAAATGTGCCCGATCGGAGGAGCGACCTCACTTGGCCCATTATAGATCCTGTTTTAGTCACATCAAGCTGACCCGAGGGGTCAGGGCTGCGTTCATACCTCACACAGTAGCGTTCGCCAAACCATCCTACTTCATTCTGGATTTTGCACCACGTGCACAGTTGTTAAAGTGGTTTTCGGTATTGGCAGAGAGTATGTCAATATCCGATCCCAGTCTCTTTAACAACCAAACGCTTATTTCACACCGGATGGTTCTTTTACATTTCAAACAGTTCATACTTCATATCAAAATATCATATTCACTACAAAAAGCATATCACTTTTGAAATCATTATTTACTTCAAAATCATATTCACTTCCAAATCATAATCCTTTCAAAATCATATTCACTTTCGAAATCATTATTTACTTCAAATCGTATACGTTTCAAAGTCATAACCACTAAAATAGGTTAAACCATCATATCAAAATATTTGCATTTAAATCGATTAAATCTATATCATAACAGTTCCAACTTTAAGCAGTTTGAATATGGAAAGTAGTATATGTATTGGAATAGTTTATCCATTAAAAATAGTTTATGTTTTAAAATAGGTTACAAATTAAGATAGTTTATATATTATAAATAGTTTACATATTAAAATAGGTTATATATTAAAATAGTTAATGTATTAAAAATAGATTATAATAGTTACAATAGTTAAAAATAGTTATAGTCTAAAATAGTTTAATAGTTTAAATAGTTTAGGGATTTTAAAACAGTTAAAAATAGTTTAGTACAAAATGGTTTGCTTATTGGAATGGTTTATATAGTAAATAGTTGAATATCTAAATAATCAAAAATTTAAAATAATAGATTTTAAACAGTTTATATTAAAATAATCAATTTGAAAATAATATCAAATCAGTCTATTTCTTCCATTTCAACAAATCTGGACCACATCCAAATTTCAAATCAACAAAACTCAATTCTAATCTTTTAATTCAAATTTTCATTAAAACCGTTTCAATCTATATCTATTTCAAATCCTTGTTTGAACTACAAATTAAACCACTTCAAATTCAATAGATTTCAAAGTTTAAATATTCAAACGTTTACAATAACTCAGTTTTGAGAAATTTCATTTATATTTCAAAATTCAACTTTAAAATTCCAATTTAAATTCTGTAAACAATTCATTTAAACCAATTTCAATTTCAACATTTTAAAGCTTGGATTTTGAAAACAATTCAGTTCATATAAATCAAATTTTATTTCAAAATACCATTTAACTAGATTCAAAAATTAAAGATTTAAAATCATTTAATTTAACCAATCTGGTGTCCGTATATAATTTTCTACCCTATGGTCAAGTGATACGGATATATATCATTTCAACCTGCAATAAATTTAAATTTACGGTTATATATCATTTCAACCAGCAATCCCGATTAAAATTCAAAATCCATAAAATCGCTCGAGATTATCATTTCAACTCCCGATTAAAATTCAAAATCAATAAAATCGCTCGAGTTCATTTCAACTCATAACAATTTTTCCCTCGTCTATAAGTTCATTCGGGTATGTATCATTTCAACTCATAGCAATTTTCCTAACAGCAAACTAAGGGAACTTATAGTGTGGTAATAACATATAAAATAAATATAATATTCAATCATCCAAATATCAACAATTAAACATCCATCACAATCATCATTCAAATCAACCAATAAATCACAACAAATAAACTGGTTATGGCCATGCAACAAATAATTGTTTACCTCTCTTTGAAAAAATTATTGAAAAGTTGAGGATATGGCCATGCAATAAATTATCACAGGCTGGTAGGCTCACTATTATTCAATCTATTGCTATGGCCATGACTACATATTGGACCAGACACTACATTCTTCCAATTAAACTCATCAATATGGTAACAAGTGCTATAAATAAATTTCTTTGGCATGGTGATCCTTTCTCGAGGAAGCTTATACCTATTTCTTTCTATAAACTGTTTGAGCCTAAAAAGTATGGTGGACTTGGTATTACAAATATTTTTCTCTGGAATAAGGCAGCTATCTCTGTATACTTCAATAAGATTTTCACACCTGATAAAAATTTATGGTCACAGTGGGTTAATTAGAATCTCATTGGTAAGAAGTATTTCTGGAATATGGGAATACCTCAAAATTGTAGTTGGAGTTGGAGATGTATACTTAAACTCAGGCAAACATTTTTACCTTATATACAATGTAATTATGCCGTGGTTAGTGGATTATCATTTTGGTATTCTCCATGGGCTAAGCCAGGTTTGATTTTAAGTTCTATTGTAGACTATAATTTAAGAAGGAGTTCTGGAATTTTTGAGGATGCAATGGTTGAAGAATTTATACATGATGGTGCTATCGTATTACCATACTCCAGCTCATTTCAATTAAGAAGTCCGTGGAATACTATAACCAATTATCAACTTACTAACAGTGATAGTGCCTTAATCTGGTCCAGTAAGCAGAAGTTTCACTCTATTAAGCTTGTATATCAACTATTTTGTAAGAGTGATACTGTCTTTCCATGGCATGCAAGAATTTGGAATAATGGTTGTTCAGCGAAGCACAACTTGTTGTTGTGGAAGGTAATGGCTAATGCTTTGAATACTAAGGATAAGCTTTGTAGAATGGGTATTATCTCAGAAGATTTATGTGTACTCTGTAATTCAGAATCAGAATCTAACACTCATCTATTCTTTGAATGTCCTTTCGTCTATCAAATATGGTATAGGCTTTTATCTAATGGTGGTTTTTACAAGCCTTCAACTATCAGTTCAATTGAATGGTTTAACGTATTCAAAGCAACTAGATGGAAGACTCGTACAACTAGGCTTGTGCTTAAGCTACTTAAAAAAATGATTCATGCTGTATGGACTGAGAGGAATAATAGGGTTTTTGGTATTGGAGTTAAGAATGCATCTCAGCTCTACTCTATGATTCATGGCAGTATCTTGAGAGACTTAAGGTCTGACAATGTTTGATGATTGTAGATTATTCAGAAATGTCTCCATATTTCACTGTATGATCAGATAGCACTGAATATTGTCATCTTGCAGCATGGATTGAATGCTTCTTTGCTGTCTACATGAGTATGGTAGTTTCTTCTGATTCATGCTGTGTTTATATTTGAAATATCTCTGTTTTGTATTGGTTATATTATACTCTCTTGAGTAGTAATTGTTGGTAATTGACTGTAATGAGTTGATTTTGTTTGTCATGTATTGGTGCTGTGTGAGTTGTAATTCTTTGTAATGGAACATTAGTGAATAAAATGAGCTGTTGCTCTTGCTTTTTCAAAAAAAATAAAAAAAATAAACTGGTTATAATTATCAGGGATTTAACTGACAATTAAATTTCAATATTAATTTAAATGTCAATTAAATTCAATATAAATTCAAATTAAACTCGAATGACAATTTAAAGTATCAAATAGAAATCAATCAATTTCTAATCACATTATAAATTTAATTTAACTAACATAAGATAGTTTATTAGTCATGAGTGGGTTAAAACACTAACCTTAGAGTTTTTCGTCGATTAAAAATTCAAATAAATGCCCAAATTTGACCAGTCTCAGAATGCAACCAAACTAGTTCCAAAATGTTTGAAATTTCGATACGATCGCAATGGAGGAAACCGCGCGTGAATTCGAGCTCGTTTGAGAAAGTTATATAAGTTAGAACGTTTGAAATTTAATATAAAATAATTAATAAATAAATAAATAAATAAAAACACGTCATACCTCACGTACGAAACCCTACCCACGCCAAACTCATCCCGACCTTGACATCAACCGCCGGCCTTTGGCCAATTTTGCCACCGCCTACGTTCACCAGCGACCACATAAGGGATTGCCATGGTCATCCCTACGTCTAGGCGCCCATCCCCATGCCGCCGCGAACCTCCCCGGCCTCCCCACACGTCAACGCCGTCGCCCCTTTCTACTGCATTTTTTGGAGAACCAAGGCGACTTTTGCGACAACTAATAGCATGAATCGGCGCTGCTTCGTCCTCTCTACCCAATGGCGCTTCCCAATCGTCGCAAGGATGAAGATCCACCGTTAAAATGAAAACCCTAGTTTCAACGGCCGAGATTTCTTCATCGTTTTATGGTCAAATGATGCATCAAATCAAAAAACAAATTGCTGCAGTAGATTGTGCTCGTCGAGAACTTTCCAACGATATATAATTTGCTAGGGTTTTGAGAGTTTAAATTTTTGAAATTGATTTTGATTTGAAATTGAAATTGGGATTTAGGGTTTCTGCCATTGGAAGGAAGGAATGGATAAGAAGTTGATGTACATACAGAATAAACTGAATTGTTGCTACGGTTTTATAAACAAAATCTATTTATATGGACCAAGCCAGATAAGAAAGAATAACATGCCGAATTGGGTCGAAACGTTAACAACGACTCGAAAAGCCTGTTTCGTTACCGAAACGAAAGTAGGTCATCCCATATATCAAAATAGATGTTTTCGATATTCTTAAACTCAACGGAACAGGTTTTAAACCCAAATTCCATTGTATACAGAAGTTAGTTTTTAAAATCAGCTTATTTTAATTGAATTCATTAAATTGATTTCTACGCGTTTCGAGCACGCACGATCAAACCACAAGTCCGATCGCTACGAAACTTGAAATATTACAATAATTCACTATTACAGATCCGATGAAACTGGTTACGTCAAAATCCGAGACAGTGGCCATAATGGCTATTTTCCACATTAATTAAATAAATTATTTTTAAATTCATTCAATCAATTTTAAATTCAAAATTAAAAGTTAACCATTTCATCATTTTAGATTACATTGAAATAAATAATCTTTTAAACAAATTTTCCAGGTAAAAATTTAATATTAAGATATTGCACTGATTATAGTGTTCAATTACAATTGTAATAAAAATCCAATTCATTATATTTTAATTTCAAATAAATTCTTTTATTTTGATTTCCACTCTTATTATTTAAACAATTATTACCTTATGAATATAATTAACGTTAGTTTACATTTTATTACATTCATATTTTACAGTTATCATCTTTTACCATATTAACTGCAATAATTAATTACATAAATTTCTGTTGATTTCCAAATCAATTTCAACAGATTAAATAATGAAATGATAATTAAACAATTATTACACTTACAATTTCAAACACATTTCTATGTTTATTGTTTACAAACCAAGCTAATAAATTCACATACAGATTAATTATTCTATATTAACCAATTTCCATTAATTACATACAATTTCACCATTAAATACAACATTTAATTTATTTCCTTATTTACAACTTCTAACCAAATTAAGTTTACAATTATCTCAATTGATAGAAATTACATTAAAATAGTTATCGATAACATTCAAACAACATTATTGAATCATATTTTAACTATTTTCCCATTATTAAATCATAAATTTTAATTTCTTACAATTTTAAACTTCCAAAATCTAAATTAATTTAATATTTTTAATTATCGAAAATTACGGGTCATTACACTCTCCCCCATTCAAAACTTTTCGTCCTCGAAAAGGGAAAAGGAGGAATTAAGAAGCTAATATATTTTTATTCAAATAATTAATTTGTAAACATTTTAAACTTACATAATTACGTATTTTAAATACAATATATCAATTCATAAACAATTAAATCTTCATATTCAAGTTTAATAAAGTTTGAAAATATTTCACTTTCACAAAAAAAAATTCTAAGTCTTAAATTCTCAAAAAATTTCGGCAGTCTCCTTTGTACGGATAGGTCCGGAAAAATAGTAATATCAATAATAACAATATATATATATATATCATATTTCAATAATATAATATTCCAAACCGTGGGAAAAACAATAATATATCGCTATAAAACCATAATCCGAAAAAGCATCTATTTGTCGGGCAAACAACGCTTTATTTATGAGACCAAAATCTAAATTAATTTAATATTTTTAATGATCGAAAATTACGGGTCGTTACAATAATCGGGGTAGGTGTATACCTTCAACTTCATCCATTGTTCCGACCCATAATTGACTTACCCATCTTTTCAGTGTATGGCTACAATTACTCTATAGTTGAAATTTATAGGACTTGGCGTATAACATATTTGTAGGTAAAATATGTTTGCACAACATTTCCTAATTCTTAAGATCAATTAACCCAAGCTCTAATACCAAATGTAACATCACATACCCTAGTAGGCCGGAATTTTCGCTAGATCGAAAAGCTGAATCCACTAAAGTGTAGATCGTTGGTTTGGTAACCTGCAAATAAATAAATGCATATCAGAGCACTATCGACATAACTCACAATGGAATATAAAAGTATAATAAATCATATAGTACTAACCAAGATTGACACTTTCAATAACTAGTGTCCTTGTCAATTCCGAGCATGCATAAGAAAATCTGTCCTTCCACCATTTCCGCCTTGCATCGGTACTTGTCCCTCTAAAGCTATCATGTGAGTTGTAAAGAGAAGGGGTCGGAACAACGTTCTAGTGACTGGTAAATTGCACACTTTATACATAACACTAGTTTATGTTGATTGCCTTCCATCACATGTTATGTCTTTTATTTTACTTAGTCGTCTTGACACCATGTACGCGTATGATATGCCCCCATCTACCCACAGTAGATCATAACTACATACGTGTGTGTATATATGTGTGTGTGTGTATATAAGTACCACAGTCCCCCTTTGGACCTAGATACTATAATCGCTAATATCCATAACCCAACACCTCCTCAGGATCCATCATCAATGTAGTATCACATCCTCGTCGTCATACATACCAAGAAACTACCGTAGTGCCTAAAAACGGCGTTACCGTTGTTTATCTGCATTCTATCTCATTCTGGGGATTTACCTAACTGGTTCATATCATGGACTCAGCTCCATGGATTATCGAGGAATTAGCTCCTCGGACTATTATGGACTTGGCTCCATAGACTATTATGGACTTAGCTCCACAGACTATTGAGGACTTTGCTTTACGGGCTACCCCAAACGTTTAAAAGACCTCTCTTAAGGGTTATCTAGCCTTGCCTTCTAACAAACAGACTAGCGAACAACTGTGGCGGTGCATGACCTAAATGTGACCTACTTTAATATGAGGTGTACCCCGTTTAGGTGTAACTCTCGTATTTCCGTTGACGATTCAAGACGATGACATTCTTGACCTATTTATAGCTCCTCTCCGTAATATAGTACAAACACATTGACATAGCGCTGATTCTTGCTCACTGTCCCATTTAGATTTCCTAATACAATCAGGGCAATACCCCTCCTAAAAGATTGAAGCAGAACCTACTGGGGTATTCCTTCATCTAAACGTAAGCATATATAATTCCATGGGTCCTATAGTTGGATATGTCCTACATCAATATAATGTATACACTACTGCTGGTAGCCCCTTGCGGTGGGCAGACTTCTGTTGTGTAACATTACCGACCTCGCATTCTAACCCATTCTAATGACTATGTCATTTTTATCCATCTAAGTTATTTATGAACTTTAATAATTCACACCCATCGTAAACGCATATTGAGGCTACACATATATATGTATATATATACACACACACATTCATAATTACTTTTTTGATTATTACGCCTCAAATGTTCGCTGTTAATAACATTTCTTTACATCTTCATGCATTTACTTCTTATTTAATTTAAGATCATTTACCACTTACTTTTAAAAGATCGAAATATCTTTTCCCATTTACTTCTCTTTTCTCACTTTTCTTTGGTTTGCAAACTTTTCCATTCCTGCGTACATTTTCTTATCCATTATTAATGCCTGAAGCTTTCAAAATAAAACGTGACATTTATTTTTGTCCCTCCACCGTCATTATCTAATTATAAATAACCTGTGGCTTATTTCTTCATTGGCGTTTTGTTTCTCCTGACACCTCATATTCAAAAGCTCTTATTCTTGCAAATCCAAAAGCTTTCTTTTATGAAACATGATTTTTTTTTCATTTTTCCGTACACGTCCTATCCTCGTCTTAGTTGTTCTTCAATCTTTTCCTTAAGCCACATCTTAAGAGAAACGTAAGTATTAAAATTTGTTTATTTTTTATGTCTACTAATTATTATTTTAATAATATTTCTTATAACATGAATATCTTTTGCATATAAAATTTGATTCACGCACGATTTCTTCTGTTGGATTCATATTTAAATTTCGGACAACATGAAATTAATTCAGTTGAATTTGGAGACTGTTGAGTTTTTGCACTTCTGTTTGGATTTTTATGGGCTAAAAGCAAAGGTGAGTGTTTTAACCCACTCACAACTACTAAATTATCTTATGTTGGTTAAATTAAATTTATGATGTGAATAGAAATTGATTGATTGATGTTTGGTATATTAAATTATCATTCCAGTTAAATATGACTTTATTGCATTTAATTGTCATTTAATTTAATATTAAATTTTAATTCATCAGTTTATACTTGTTATTGATAATCAGTTATCTATTGATGTTTATTGATTGATTTGGATGATGATTTTGATGGATGTTTGATTATTGATATTGGATGATTGGATGTTATAATTTATATTGTTGTAACATTGCAAGTTCCCTTTGGGTTGAAATGATACATACCCGAACAATCTGATAGATTAGGGAGAAATCATTATGGGTTTAAATGATAGACTCGAGCGATTTCATGTATTGAAATTAAATTTTGGGATTTTGAGTTGAAATAATATATACCCGTAAAATTTTAAATTGTGGATTGAAATGATAAATATCTGTATCACTTAACCATAGGTTAGAGAATTATATACGAACACCAGATTGGTTAAATTAAACGATTTTAAATCCTTAAATTTTGAATTTAGTTAAATGATATTTTGAAGAAAACTTGATTTATATAAACTGAATTATTTTCGGAAATCCGAGTTTTAAATGTTGAAATTGGAATTGGTTTAAATTGAAATGTTGAACTTGTAATTGAAGTATAAACGACATTTATCGAAATTAAGTTATTGAAATGTTGGAATGGAAGAAATGGTTAAATATGAGGTTAATTTCAAAATTTATTATCTCAATATAAACTGTAAATGTTCTTTTAAATTCTAATTTTAAGATTTTCAAGTATTAAAATAAGTTAATCTATTTTAAACCAACTTAATCAATTTAAACTATTTAATTTATTTTAATCTAATTTAACCTATTTTAAACTAATTAACCTATTTAACCTATCTTAATCTATTTTAATTTATTTAATCTATTTTAATATATTTTAATCTATTTTAAATCATTTAAACTTTATTAAACTATATTAAACTATTTTAATCTACTTAAAACTATTTTAATTTATTTTAAACTATTTAACCTATTTTAGTTCTATTTAGTCTATTTTAAATTCATTTGATCTATTTTAAATCTAATTAATCCATAATAAACCTATTTAATCTATTTTAAACCATTTAAACTATTTTAAATCTAATTAAAGTATTTTAATCTATTTTAAATTTATTTAATCTATTTTTAAACTTATTCAACCTAATTTATCTCCATTTAAAACTATGTGAACTAATTAAACAATTTATAACTATCTAAATTATTTTCTAAATTTCAGATGGTGTAAAGTGGAAATGTTTATAATTAAAGCCTTGATTTTTAAGCGAATAAGGTTTAATGATGTTATAACATAAGTAGGGATTTAAATGACATATTTGAGGAATATGATGATTTTAAATAAGGATTTAACCTATTTTTGGAAATATGAATTCGAAAGTGATATGATTTCAAATGTGATATAATTTCGGAAGTAAATGTGATTTCAAAAATGATATGGTTTTGAGAATATGATATTTTGATATCAATTGTGAATTGACTTTTGAAATGTAAAAGAACCATCTGGTGTGAAATAAGCATTTGGTTGTTAAAGAGATCGGGATCAGATATTGTCATACTCTCTGCCAATACCGAAAATCACTTTAACAACTGTGTACGTGGTGGAGGTTCCAGAAATGAAGTAGGATGGTTTGGCGAACGATTCTGTATTAGGTATTTACGTGACCCTGACTCCCGTAAGTCAGCTAGATGTGGTTAAAACAGGAGCTACGCCGGGCCAAGTGAGGTCATTCCTCTTATCAGGCATATTTCTTCGATATCATTCTATTACTTTATGATTGATTTGAGGGTATGTTCCGAGGTGGGCAGTAGTAGCTGCTATGCATTATCACCAGTCCGGATCCGCAATTGGTATATCTACCCTGGGCATTGCCTCGAGTGCTTTGTCGCATGCCTTATTCGCGCCTTTTACGAGTTTGTTTTGTGTCGTACCTATGGAGTGCTCCCTAATAGCCCACCTGTGGGTGGAGTTTATAGTATCTGTGTAGACTACGGCATTATATAAAATGTGTTAAGCGGGATATGGGTAACGCCTTAGTGCTATTTTAATGCTTTACTTTACTGTAAACACTATTATAATAGCGTATTTTACTACATAGTAGATAGTTTAACGGATCCTTAGGAGATGGGGATCCCGAACATTTCTTAAGTTATTGCACTCACGTTAGACACTAGATAGGAGATGTCAAACCTCGTAAACATCTCTGACGCCGTTACACTCATATTTATTTACTGTTGATTTAACTTACATAAGATCTTTTAGTTCTGACTCGAGTGTTTTGTATTTTCAATTCGCTCGGGTCAGCCTGAGCTTTCAGTTTATCGAAGACTGCTTTCTGGAGGATGAAGTCGAAGATTTTGTACTATTATTATTTATTATATTTATTCCACTGCATCATGTTGTTCCGCTGCATTTATTTATATATTCCTGTTGTATGTAACTCTGATTTATATTTTAAAAGTATAATCAAATGTTAATTGTAAACAGCTTCATGAACTATTTATTTGATTATTATATTTTGTCATTTCTTGCGAGATTCTGTGTTTGTTCTTTCTTTCTTTCTCTGCTTTTTCTTATTTTGTAACAATCCATAATTTTTAACAAATATTTTTAATTTAATTTATTTGAAAGTTTGATTTTAAATCATTTAAAAATTGAAATTTTGGAATTTTCCAATGTATTTTTGGATTTTGTTTATAATTTATTTTCCAAATATAATAAAATAAGGATTTCTGAAAATTTTATATTTTTGTCAACTTCAGTCAAACTTTGACTTTCAGTTGAAGTTTTAAATTTGAATTTTAAATTTTCAATCTTTTTCTTTTAAGCTGAATTTGATTCTAATATTCGTTCTGCTTTTCGTTTTCTTAAATTATGTTTGATACTTTTAAATCTGATAAATTTCAGCGTTTTACACGCAAATATTTTTGTATTTCTATTCTCTATTTTTCTATGTTCATTTTTCTATGTTCATTTTTCTATTTTATTTGGTTTGGACTTTGATTTGGTTTGAGTTTGTGAGCTTGTTTTTGATTTGGGCTGGGCTAATGGGCTATGGAAATTCAAGAGGCATGAGTTTCTTTTTCTTAGATGTGAAATGATGTCTTTTCCCATGCCTATAGCCGTACATAGCATCTCTATCTCCTATTTCTCATTTTCATTTCCTAACAAAACTATTTACAGTAAGTTTTTTTTCCATGGCTTCCTCCTTCTCTTTTCTTTTTCTCTTTTCTTTTGTTTTGTTTCTCCTTTACAAGTTCGGCCACCATCACCATGCTCTCTAGACTGACCTCATCTCCTCCTTTCCACCATCATTTGCTCGGCCTCCACCACTTCAACCTATTGCCGTGACCTTCCATGAGATAAACCACCACCAAAGCATGCCACAAACCATAGCCGAGCACCTCTACATCACCCCTTCCTCTTCACTAGCCTCGGCCACCCCCTTGTTCACCACCTTCCATCCCTTAGCCGTGACCAAAAGCATCTCCAAGCCGTGCCTTTTTCTTGTGCCATGACCACTTGATCCATGCCTTAGCACACCATGAACCATAGGCCGAACCATCCTAGCATAAGGCCAAACCACTTGGACCACGTGACCTTTCATTTGCCAAGTCCTTTTGCCTCCCCATGCTTTGCCATTCCATTGTCTTGACCATAGCCGTGCCTTTTGCACATGAACCCACCATAGGGCCGAGCCATGTTAACCATGTGGTCGAACCAGTGCCATAGGCCGAATCCAAAGTGACCATGACCCTTCATTTCCTTTGCCACTTTGTCTTCCACTTGACTTTTGGCATGCCATCCCTTCACATACCTTAGCCGTGCCTCTTTTCTTGCCCATGGCCGAACATATGTGCCTCAAAACCAAGATGGCCGAGCCTTATGTGATGATGGTCGAGCCTATGTGTGTAGTGGCCGAGCCCACTTATTTGGTTAAGCCACTTTGTTCCATTTTTTGTTCATATTTTACATTGTTTTAAGTCATACTCTTTTGTGATGAATATCTACTTATTTATGTTTTATTTTTTTTGTTTCTAAGATTTGGATTTGGGTGCTACTTCTCCTCGAAATTGATTCGTGCTTTGTCGTGCTTTTCGGAGTTGTTCTTGTGTTTGAATTGTCATCTCTAGCTTTAGAAGGTGAGTTATCACTCTCGACTTCGTACTTATAAAATTGTGAAACAAAGTCTTGTGAATGTGTAGTAGAGATATGCCATATTGATAGTAGATTTATATATGCCTGTGATATGATATTATATGATGTTATAACCTGATTATATACCTGTTTCATCACCTGATATGATATGATATGCTTTACTGTTTATTTTATATTTTTGTTTCTCACACTGCAAGTTCCCTCACTATGGATTGAAATGATACATACCCGAACGGACTTTAGAATAAGGAAAAGTCGTTATGAGCTGAAATGATAGGCTCGAACGATTTTTATTTGACTTGGGATTGCGGGTTTGAAATGATCAAACCCGGGATTTTTGTGATAACCTGCAAACCCGTACCCCTTGAATCGACATTATTCTCTAACATATCGACTCAAAGTGAACGGAAATACGAACCATCAGGGTTAAAGATGAAGGAGGTAGAAGAAGAAGATAAAAATAACAACAGAATCTAACCATCGCAGCGGAATAAAATATAATAGATAATAACTGATCTTACAGAAAGGAAACTATATCTGTTTATACATACATCACCAAAATACAACATCAGAGTACAATATAATCAACATCGCAATTCAGGACAGTTATAATCACTTGTCCTCACATACATAATACACAACATACACAATACAACGGAATATACATCATATACGTGTGATACGTCTCGCCATCCAGCTCGTCTCCTGAACTCCACAGCATCCTATCCTGTATCTGTAATACTCGGTCTGACCCGAGCATTATAATAAAATAACACCCGAGTCAGTCTGGAATACCAGCATGAGAAAATCACACTCAATTTGGTTATTAAAGTTTCAAACCCTTTGAAATCAAAAGCATCTCGTAAGACCACGCCACAAATAAACATGTCGGGTTTTTACCTTACGATAGCCAAAACACTTTTTATTAAAATAGTCTGATATTATAATTGTGTCTATATAAAGTAAAATAGAATCTAGCTGAAATGCTTGCATCTCACGTTTCAGCAATAGTTGGGCACAATCAAAACCGTACAAGCGCGTAGGGAGAATGGATTTCCAACTAATGACTAGGCACTGGGGTACCACCTGTCACAGTACCTGGTCTATATCAGTGTACCGAGGACCACGCCCGATCCCCTACAACACAAGACCGGAACTACCCCTTACTGGATAATTCCGAGTAAGATCACCCCACGGTTGGGATCAGCAACCGCACCACTAAGCCGAAATAAAAAGGGACATCTAGACAGGAATGACCTCACCCTAATGGGTGCTACCCACATAGCCTTGCTGCATAACCCCTGATTTTCAGTCATTCCCGGTTGATGAGGCTCGAGGCTAAGCGTTACCTTTTTAGAACATATCACTTAGAATGCCCACCGTCCACCTGACGATGTTTTGAAAGCATTTATCCATACAAGTCTGTTCCGGGTCCGAACGGAACCGAAGGCACTACTCCTACTACCTCCATTTTGGAAACATCCTTAGGATCAGTAGCGACTAGCCCTTGCACTTCACTGCTCCATCTTCGATTCCAAACTCGTTTTCCCATGAAAACGTACAAACCGGATCGAAGTGGTTTTCGAGAAATTAAATCTCGATCCCGGTCTCTTCGAACCAATCAGCGCATTGGCCAATATTGATAGTCGGTTATTTAACTATCAAATAACATTCACAATCAACCAATATACCTTTAAATAATTTCACAAATTATTTATTTATCTCAAAATATCTTCGCAAGATATATTTCCACTTTTCAACCTTTTGAAAACAGTTTCAAACTGTCTTCTCTCATGGAATAAATTCCCAAATATTTTCTATTTCCACTGAAATCACCAAGTACAATAATTTAAAACACTATATTATGAAATATGCTTTAAACATTTAAATTAAAAACTGCTTTAATACTTTATTCAAAGATATATGCTTAAGGAATATTTAAAATAAAGCTACTTATAAAATATAACACTAAATTTTATCCTTTCTAAAACAAAATACTACGTCACTTTTAATAATTACTACTATAATAAATTTGAGAAATACTTACTTCAAAATTTAATCATTTGAAAAATAATAAATTTTCTAAAACACACTTTGAAACACTTTAAAACCTTTAACTTATACTTAAAACTTTGTTTTGGAAACGTACTTGGCTATTCAAGGAAATATGCTTCTCTTTCACATCCTTTTAAAAATAAATCACTATTTATTTAATTTTTTCGCTTAAACAAATTCACATTCCTTTATAAATCCCCACCTTGAATTTATGTTTCCAAATATCCACTGATATTTTACTTCACTTTATAAACCCAGTTTATAAATTCCAAAATCTCACTTCTCTTTTAAATTCCAATTCCAAACACTTAAATCAATTTCCAAATTGATTTCCAAATTACTCCATTTTGAAATAGTTCCTTTACTTACTCAATTTATTTCAAACCTATCAACTTCAGATTTTACTTCTTAATTATGATTTAAAATCCATTTAACTGAAAATACCAATTTCAGGTTTTCCAAAATCCTTCTTTATCCCTTTAAATAAATTCAAACCTTGAATTTTTAAAAATAAATTCTTTTATTCCCTTAAATAATATCACTTAGGTTTAAAATTTAATATTTCCCCTTTTATTCAAAATCTCCTTTCCCATACTCGGAATTACAGAATTTAAAAATCACTTTTATCCTTTCCCAAGTCATTCTTTAATTTATTTAAATTCTCTATAATTATTTTACTTGAAAATTTACTCTTTTATTTTCTTTCCAAAAATCCAATCTATATATTTTGGTAACATAGTATACCCAAATATATTCAATCAAACCATAGCATCCATCATCTCCAATTATCAATATAATTCATCACAGAATATCAAATAATCATATCATAGAATATTAAAAAAAAACTAAATATTTTGAGGAATCTAGTTGGATCCCTCCAACATGTTTCCCTGCATCCACAGACGTTAACACAATACCAATTCCACTTCAAGGTGGAATATCGCGGTATATGGGTTTATAAAATATCATCCGCGATTATGCGGCGCATAGGGTCTCATCCGCTATATAATGCGGGAAATCAATCCCTCCAATATATATATATACACACACACACACACACTACTATATATATTATCACATCCAATCAATTCAATCATTCAACCAGTTATTTAAATTTAACCATTTAAATTTAAATAGCAATCCAGAAGAGTGAGATTAACTCACCTTTGCCCCTTAAATTTGCAATCCACTTCGATCTCGATTTGGTTTCTCGGTTTTGACCTTGTATAAACATTAGATGATTTATTAATATTCAAGATAATCGAACAATAAATTTTCCCTTTTAATAGAATTAATTAACTAATAATTCAATTTAACTAATTTCCCTTTAATAAATATTTATAGTAACTAAAATTAATCACCAAAACATTTTATTTTTAAAAATAAACTAGTAGATTAAAAATGTATATAGGTATGTTTATTCTATTTTAATTTCCATTTTGAAAATACATATAGACATACTTAAAAATATATTACAGATAAAAACTGATTTTACATAACTTTACACTTAAAAATGCCTATATTTTTTCAAAGTCTGGTTTATAAATATATCTTTTTTTTCTTTTTCTGCTTACTAAGCATATATATATTTACATGTTTATTGACACAGAGTTACTTTATATGTCTCACTGTAAAATATATATATATATATGTATATATTTGATTTTTTCTGTTTATACATATATATATATATCAAATTCTAAATCGAAGAAGAAAAGCATAAACCTCACCTCGACCTACTGCCATCGTGGTTCCCGATGTCGACCACGCTGCCTATTCCAAGACCATCAAAATCGAGCTCGAATCCTTCCGACGACAACTGCCCGTTCGTCCCTTCTCGATCGAGCCCCACGCTACTGGCGACCGCTTCTCTCTTTAACTCGTGCTCGCACGAGCCACTCACCTTCCAGCTTCACTTGCCCTATCGTCGACGAAGGCCGCAGCCACTACGAACGCGATTCTCGAATCGCGTGGTTTTCGATTGGCCATTCTTTTCTTTGATTAGCAGAAGGGAAGGAAGTGGATATCTTCGATTTCGAATTCAAATCAGAAGGGAGAGGGATTTGGGGAAATTGGATTAAAGAAGACTGAGATTATTTAAGCTCGGCCATGATTTTTCTCATCGTTCACTGATAGAAAAAAATAAGAGGGTATTCGAATTTCATTTGAAAGGAAGTGGAAAATTTTTCGCGATTCATTCTGGAACAGATCATATAATGTCGCGATCGTTATTAATGAGGTACGGGTACATCAGTATGTTATCTTTTCTATTTAATTCTGAGTTGATTTCATACTCATCCAGAAATATAATATAATAACCAAAATATCTCGTGGTCCATAATTCTAAACCCCGAACTCCAATTTAAATGCAATGACCGACGTTCTTAACGTTATCGTTATTCTGAACACGCTGAAACAGGTTTCGAGGTCTAGTTCGACCATATGGAGAAGATAGCTTTTTGAACCCAGTTATTATTTTGAATTTCCGATATAGATTTTCAGCGCGTTTATCTATCGTACGATCACAGGACAACTCCAAACACTTCGAAATTTGAAATCCGATAATAATACGCTATTACGGATCCAATGGAACTGGTTTTGTCGAAATCCGAGACTGTGCCTTGGAAGGCTATTTTTAAATATCAATTTAAACGATATAATTTCAAAACTTAACAAAACACTTCCAAATTCAATCTCAAAACTTTTACTATCTTCAGTACTATCAATATGAATTTTCTAAGCCTTTAAAATATTTTTAACCAGCTTGAAACCGAAGATTCCATATTTTACCCGACTTCCAATTATTAAATTCAATAATTTAAATCACCCAATAAATTGTAATATTTGAAATTCAAGTCAAAATTACCCTTCTGAATATTTAAAATCAATTAAATATCCCCATTTCAAATATCCAAAATTCTGGGTCGTCACAATTTTATATTTCGGATTGAAATGATATATATCCGTATTCACTTGACCTAGGTTAGAAAATATTATACAGACCCGTGGTTAATTTTAAATATAAATATTTTCTGATTTTTTTTAATATTTGGAATTTAAAATATATGAGATTTTAACTTAAATTGGATTTAAACGATTTAAATAAATTTTAAAGTGATTTTCTATAAGTTAAAATGGTATGAGTTAATAAATGATTAAAATGTAAAATAAAATGTGATTTGAATTAATAATTGAAATTTGATTTGAAATGGAATTTTAGGCTTAACTTAGAAATGAAATATTTTATTTGTGAAATGGATATTTTAATGTAAATAAAGTATCAAGTTATTTGTTAAAATAAAAGTTAAGCAATTTAAATGTATTTTTGACTTAATAAATGAATTATGGTTAATTGGATATTTTATTAAAATCAAAAGTTAAATGATATCCAAATAAATATTTTTGAAAAGTGAGATAAGTTTTATAAGGTAAAAATGATGAAAAACTAAAGATAAATTGTTATTGTAAAACTTAGAATAGTATTTGTAGCATTTCCAAAATGCTATGGTTTTAAGGTAGTGTTTTATAAGTGCTACCAATTCTAACACTGTATTGTTTTTTCCAAACATCACTATATCTACAGTAACGTTTTCCAAGTGTTACTGTTGCAAAAGATAACATTTTTCGAAATGCTGCAATATGTATTATCACATTTTCAAAGTGCTACGAATGCTAAAATACAATGTTTTTGAAATGTTATAACTGAATGAATGAACTTAGAAATGCTACAACTTTGGAAATGAATATTATTTTTGAAAGATATTGACATCAAATTTAAATGGTTTAAAATGAGTGTGTTTTGATTTGAAATATAAACCATTTTTGAAATTATAACCACGGGTTATAATAACGATTGGTTGTTAAAGAGACCGGGATCGAATATGGACATACTCTCTATCGATACCAAAAACCACTTTAACAACTGTGTACGCAGTGGAGATTCCAGAATGAAGTAGGATGTGGCAACGATTCTATTTTGAGGTATAAACGTGGACCCAAATCCCGTGAGTTGGCATAAGGTGGCTAAAACAGGAACAATTGACGGGCTAATGTGGTAGCTCCTCTGATCGGACACATTCCATCGTATACCATTCTATTACTTTGTGATTGATTAGGTGCACCCCTTGATTTGGGAGTGTGGCTCGAGGTGGGCGATTGCTGCGGCTCTGCGTTACCACCGGCCCGGAAGTGTAATTGGTATATCTACCCTGGCATTGCCTAGTTGTGCCGTGTCACCTACCATAGCGTGCTTTACTATGAGTTTGATTTGTGTCGTACCTATGGAGTATCCTCTGGTAGCTCCAGTTTACGGATTATTACGGTACTGTATAGACTATTGGCATACCTAAAAATGTGTTAAGGTGGAAAATGTAAAGCCTTAACGCTATTTTTAAATAGTGTACTTTACTTTAGACATTATTATAATAGCGTATCTTACTATATAGTAGATAGTTTAACAGATCCTTAAAGGATGGGAGATCCCAAGCATCGTTTAAGTTATTGATGCATTTCTATTACAGTTCACTTGAGTTGATTTACATTTTATAAGTATGTATGTCCTGACTCGAGTGTTTGTGATTTTGCTTTACGCTCGGGTCAGCCTGAGTAGCACAGCTTTGGATTCATCTTCTGGAGCTAGATATTGCTGGAGTTTATCTGTCTATCTAGTGTCTATTTCCATTTCAGTTATTTCCTATTCAGCTTTGCTTATGTATTTGTGAACTTATGTATTCAGACTTCTATTGTATCTATTTTTAGAGTATGGTATTTTGTATCTGTTTAATTTGAGACTGTGTATTGTAGTAGCTTCATGAACTACTATGTATTTATTTCTGCTGCGAGTTATTCTGATATTCTGTATCTATGATTCTGTGATTGGTTTTATTTGCTCCAAATTTATTTACAATCTATTGTTTTGAATTATTCAAGTCTGACATGTGTGGTTTTATTGTCGATTTGAATGGTCCAAAATAGTGGGTCGTTACATTTGGTATTCTGTGATTGGTTTTATTTGCTCCAAATTTATTTACAATCTATTGTTTTGAATTATTCAAGTCTGACATGTGTGGTTTTATTGTCGATTTGAATGGTCCAAAATAGTGGGTCGTTACATTTGGTATCAGAACCAGGTTTTAGGCAAACCTTAGCCTATGAAGAAAAACTCATTAGAGATAGGGTAGAAATACCCTAGAATGAGTGAAATCAATCTTAGAATCATTTCTTTGTGAGAGAACGTATTTTTTAAGTATAAAATGTTTTCCAAATGATTTTAAAGGATTTTAAAAAGATTATTTTGGATATAAAATTTCTTAATTTAAAATCTCATTTTCTTAACTTCATTCCTTTCGAATCCACCTTGTTTATTTGAATTCTTTGATTAGGATTTCTATTCTATTTGAATCTTATCTTTTTCTTTCTATTTTACCTTTGTCCTAAAATTCATTCTTGATTTTTCCAGGATGAATCGTAGGAATGCCAGAGGTAGGGGTCGTGGTATTGCCCCAGTTCCTCAGCCTGTTGCACCCATCAGGTTCACCACTCTCTGTAAGGAATTCACTTAGCTTGGTGGTACCAAATTTACTGGATCTGAGAACATCATAGAGGCTCAGCAGTGGTTGAGAAGCTTAAAGAGGATTTTTTTCTAGTTTGGAGATTACTGATGCTCAGAAGCGTCAGTTGGCAGCTTGGCAGCTTCAGGAGGCAGCCCGGGATTGGTGGGAGTCTGTCACAGCTCAGACTGTGGAGGCAGATATTTCTTGGGATCAGTTTAGGTATCCTCTTGTGTTAGTCTTGTGTTTTGTTTAGCTTTTTCTCTTTGAAATCTATCTTAAGCTTATCTATCTTTTCCAGGGAGGCTTTTGTGGCAAAGTGGATGCCCGAAGCCGGGAAGTCCCGGCTATACAGGGAGTTTATGGATCTTAAGCAAGGGAGCATGTCATTTTCTGAGTATGAGCGGAAGTTCAATGAACTTTCCAAGTTTGGTCCTGGCCTGATTGACACCTCTCTTAAGAAGAATGAGAAATTTATAGCTAGAGCTCGTCCAGAGTTTTATGATCATCTCATTTCTCATGTTCATGGTACCTTCACGGAGTTGATGGACATGGCCATTAGATATGAGAACCCCCTTCTAAGGAAGTTTCTGTTCCTCGTGCTTCTCCATCTCAGCCTGGTCCTGGCAACTCTAAGAAGAGGAAGCCTAATTTCTATCAGTAGAAGCAAAATTGGCTCAAGAATCATGGTTTAGGATCTACTCCTCGGAAGCATCCTATTGACCTATCTTCCATCACCTGCTTCAAGTGTGATCATAGGGGACACTATGCCAATAGTTGCCCTACTTCAGTTGGTGCTGTTTTTCCTCCACCTCAGGATACCAGGAACAATCTTTGTCATGCATGTCTGCAGCCTGGTCATTTCAAGAAAGATTGCCCCTTATATCAGAAAGGCAAGACATCTGGAGTCTTCACCATGACTTCTTCCACTCCTGCTCCATCTGCTCCTAGTGATACCCAAGGTACTCTTAAGGGCACCTTTTCTCTGTTTAATTTTCCTGTCAGTGTTTTATTTGATACTGGAGCTTCACATAGTTTTATTTCTGTGGATCGTTGTGATAAGTTTGAGCATCTCCTTTCACCTATGTTTGCTGTTGTACCTTTGTGTGTTACTAATCCTATTGGTGGTCCCGCGAACCTTAGTAGGATCTGTAATCAAGTGAAACTCTTCTATTCTGGTCATCGATTTTCCGATGATTTCTATGTTCTGGGTTTTGATGCTTTTGATATATTTCTTGGAGGTGATTGGCTAAAGAGGCATGAAGTCGTTATCTCTTGTAAAACCCGAACTGTTTCTCTTATTGATGATCAGGGTAATCCTTTGGTGATTCAGTGCCGTATGCCTCAGGATTTTGCTGGCAGTTTTATTTTCTCTCTGGATTCTTCTCCTGGTGATCTTGATTCAACTCCTGTGGTTAAACTCTATCCCGATGTATTTGGTGAAGTCTCTTCTTTACCTCCTAAGCGGGAAATTGATTTCCGCATTGATCTTATTCCTGGAGCTCGACCTGTAGTTCTTCCTCCCAGAAGAATGGCACCCCGTGAGTAGGTTGAGTTGAGGAAGCAAATTGAGGACTTGTTCTCCAAGGGTCTGATCAGACCTAGTCATTCCAAATGGGGAGCAGCAGTGGTTTTCGTCACTAAGTCTGATGGTTCTTTGAGGATGTGTGTTGATTATAGGGAGCTGAATAAGCTCACTATGAAGAACAGATATCCTATGCCTCGTATCAATGATATGTTCGATCAGCTTTATGGAGCTACTGTTTTCTCTCAGCTTGATCTGGCCACAGGTTTCCACCAGCTCAGAGTTGCTGAGGAAAGTATCATCAAGACTACTTTCCGTAATGAGAATGGTTTCTATGAGTGGTTAGTTATGCCTTTTGGTTTGACTAATGCCCCAGCTTTCTTTGTTGATTTGATGAATCGTGTTTTTCGTGATGTTCTTAACAAATTGTTCTGGTCTTTGTCGATGATATTCTAGTCTTTTCTAAGACCGAGGAAGAGCATGAATCTCATTTGAGCTTTTTTCTAGGGACTCTTAGGAGTCATCAGTTGAAAGCTAAATTCTCTAAATGCCATTTCTGGAAGGATGAAGTCCGATTCCTTGGACATATTGTTTCTAGTAATGGAGTTTCCGTTGATCCAGTCAAGATCGCTGCGATCAATGTAAGTCTACCTTTTCTCGTCTTTCTTTTGTAATCTTATTATTCTATCTTTCTTTGTAGTTCTTATTTTTCCCTACTCTATTTCAGGATTGGGAAACACCTAGGACTCCATCTGATATCCGTAGCTTTCTGGGCCTTACCGGTTATTATCGGAGGTTCATTGAGAATTTTGCTCGCATTGCTGCACCTCTCACTGCTTTGACTCGAAAGAATGCTAAGTTTATATGGAATGATAAGTGTGAAGCTGCATTCAATGAGTTAAAGAGTAAGCTTACTTCCGCACCAGTTCTTACCATTCCAAATGGAAATGAGGGATTAACGGTATACACTGATACTAGTCGTGAAGGTTTGGGAGCTGTTCTGATGTAGGATGGGAAGGTCATTGCTTATGCCAGTCGTCGGTTGAAGACCCATGAAGCCAATTATGCTGCTCATGATTTGGAATTGCTTGCCATGGTTTTTGCTTTGAAGATTTGGAGGTATCATCTTTTGGGAACTAAGTTTGAGCTTTTTATGGATCATCAGTCTTTGAGATATATTTTCACCCAGAAGGATTTGAATCAGAGACAAGTTAGGTGGCTAGACTTCCTTGCTTCTTATGACCTCGACATCAACTATACCCCTGGAAAAGCTAATGTTGTGGCCGATGCTTTGAGTCGGAAGAAGGCGATGTTGTGTCAGCTTGTTGTTTCTTCTCCTCTTTTGGATCATATCATGGCTAAGCAGGATGAGGATCAGATGCTTAGACTTATGAAGGAGAATGTTCGTAGCAGGGTTGGTGGTAGTAGTCTTGATGGTAGTGGAGCTCAAATTGATGATAGAGGGATTTTGAGGATTAATAATCAGATTTGTGTCCCGAATGTTGATGGATTGAGACAGGAGTTACTTCGGGAAAATCATCGATCCAGACTTTCTATTCATCCGGGTGTGACGAAGATGTATCAGGATATGAAGAAGTTGTATTGGTGGAGAGGTATGAAGCATGATATCTCCATTTTTGTTAGTAGGTGTGCGACTTGTCAGCAAGTCAAGGCCGATCATCAGAAGACCCCTGGTTTGTGCAGCCCCTTGAGGTTCCCAATTGGAAATGGGAACAGGTTTCTATGGATTTTATTGATGGATTACCGAGGACTAGGAGGGGTAATGAGAGTATTTGGGTTATTGTGGATAGATTGACCAAGTCAGCTCATTTCATTCCGGTCAAGTCTACTCGTTCTGCTTTGAGTCTAGCTGAGATTTATATGAGGGAGATTGTTCGTCTCCATGGTGTTCCCGTCAGTATTGTTGTGATCGAGATCCCATCTTTACCAGTCAGATTTGGAAAGCTTTTCAGGAATCTTTGGGTACTCATCTGAATCTGAGCACTGCTTACTATCCATAGACCGACGGTCTAACAAAAAGAGTGAATCATATTCTAGAGGATCTTCTTCGTGCTTGTGTTCTTGATTATGGAGGATCTTGGGAAGATCATCTCCATCTTGTCGAATTTACCTATAACAATAGTTATCAGGTATAATCTCAAATCTTTTATTTTAATCTTGTCTTAATCCTTTATCTATCTCATTTCACCTTTTGAATTCACGCTAGTATTTCAATGTCTCCGTTTGCTGCTCTTTACGGACGATCTTGTAGATCTCCATCTTGCTGGATTGAATCCGGTAATCGTTTGATTCTTGGTCCTAATATGATTCTGGAGGCTTCTGAGAGAGTTGAGGAGATTAAGAGGAAGATGAGGAGTGCTCAGGATAGGCAGAGGAAGTACGCTGATCGGCGTAGGAGGAGTTTGGAGTTTTCTGTTGGTGATCTGGTTTTCCTTAAGGTCTCTCCCTTAAGGAATGTGATTTGTTTTGGTCGTAAAGGGAAGCTCGCTCCTAGGTTCATTGGTCCTTTCCGTATCTTGGAGAGGATTGGTTCTTTGGCTTATCGCTTGGATTTGCCTGAGAAGTTTTCTGGAGTGCATAATGTATTCCATGTTTCGCATCTTCGTCGGTATCTTCATGATCCATCCCTTATTGTCCAGCCTTCTGCTCTCGAGAGTTTGGATATTCAGCCTAATCTGACTGTCGAGAGGAAGCCACTTCGTATTGTTGATAGAGGTACGAAGCAGCTGAGAAGGAAATCTGTAAACCTGGTCAAAGTGTAGTGGATTACTGATGATCGGGATTGTACCTGGGAGACGGAGGAGAGCATGCGTGCTTCAAATCTGGAATTGTTTGTTTCAGGTACTATTTGCTATTCTATTTTGTCTTTCTTTTGGTTGTGCCTCGTTCCTTTTCGAGGACGAAAAGCTTTGAGTGGGGGGAGTGCAACAACCCATAATTTTTAACAAATATTTTTAATTTAATCTATATGAAACTTTGATTTTAAATCATCTAAAAATTTAAATTTTGGAATTTTCCAATGTATTTTTGGATTTTCTTTATAATTTATTTTCCAAATATAATAAAATAAGGATTTCTGAAAAATTTATATTTTTGTCAACTTTAGTCAAACTTTGACTTTCAGTTGAAGTTTTAAATTTGAATTTTAAATTTTCAATCCTTTTCTTTTAAGTTGAATTTGATTCTAATATTCGTTCTGCTTTTAGTTTTGTTAAATTCTGTTTTATACCTTTAAATCTGATAAATTTCAGCATTTTACACACAATTATTTTTGTATTTCTATTCTCTATTTTTCTATGTTTATTTTTCTATTTTATTTGATTTGGACTTTGATTTGGTTTGAGTTCGTGAGCTTGTTTTTGATTTGGGCTTGGCTAATGGGCTATGGAAATTCCAGAGGCATGAGTTTCTTTTTCTTAAATGTGAAATGATGCCTTTTCCCATGCCTATAGTTGTACATAGCATCTCCATCTCCTCTTTCTCATTTTCATTTCCTAACAAAACTATTTATAGTAAGTTTTTTCCATGGCTTCCTCCTTCTCTTTTCTTTTTCTCTTTTCTTTTGTTTTGTTTCTCCTTTACAAGTTCGGCCACCATCACCATGCTCTCTAGACTGACCTCATCTCCTACTTTCCACCATCATTTGCTCGGCTTCCACCACTTCAACCTATTGCCATGACCTTCCATGAGATAAACCACCACCAAAGCATGCCACAAACCATAGCCGAGCACCTCTACATCACCCCTTCCTCTTCACTAGCCTCGGCCACCCCCTTGTTCACCACCTTCCATCCCTTAGCCGTGACCAAAAGCATCTCCAAGCCATGCCTTTTTCTTGTGCCATGACCACTTGATCCATGCCTTAGCACACCATGAACCATAGGCCGAACCATCCTAGCATAGGGCCGAACCACTTGGACCACATGACCTTTTATTTGCTAAGTCCTTTTGACTCATCATGCTTTGCCATTCCATTGTCTTGACCATAGCCGTGCCTTTTGCACATGAACCCACCATAGGGCCAAGCCATGTTAACCATGTGGTCGATCCAAAGTTGCCATAGGCCGAATCCAAAGTGACCATGACCCTTCATTTCCTTTGCCACTTTGCCTTGCACTTGTCTTTTTGCATGCCATCCCTTCACATACCTTAGTCGTGCCTCTTTTCTTGCCCATGGCCTAACATATGTGCCTCAAAACCAAGTGGCCGAGCCTTATGTGATGATGGTCGAGCCTATGTGTGTAGTGGCTGAGCCCACTTGTTTGGTTAAGCCACTTTGTTCCATTTTTTGTTCATATTTTACATTGTTTTAAGTCATACTCTTTTGTGATGAATATCTGCTTATTTATGTTTTGTTTTATTTGTTTCTAAGATTTGGATTTGGGTCCTACTTCTCCTCTAAATTGATTCGTGCTTTGTCGTGCTTTTCGGAGTTGTTCTTGTGTTTGAATTGTCATCTCTAGCTTTAGAAGGTGAGCTATCACTCTCGACTTCATACTTATAAAATTGTGAAACAAAGTCTTGTGAATGTGTAGTGGAGATATGCCATGTTGATAGTAGATTTATATATGCATGTGATATGATATTATATGATGTTCTAACCTGATTATATACCTGTTTCATCACCTGATATGATATGCTATGCTTTACTGTTTATTTTATATTTCTGTTTCTCACACTACAAGTTCCCTCACTATGGGTTGAAATGATACATACCCGAACGGACTTTAAAATAAGGAAAAGTCGTTATGAGCTGAAATGATAGGCTCGAGCGATTTTTATTTGACTTGGGATTGCGGGTTTGAAATGATCAAACCCGGGATTTTATATTTCGGATTGAAATGATATATATCCGTATTCACTTGACCTAGGTTAGAAAATATTATACAGACCCATGGTTAATTTTAAATATAAATATTTTCTAATTTTTTTTAAGTATTTAGAATTTAAAATATATGAGATTTTAACTTAAATTGGATTTAAATGATTTAAATAAATTTTTAAGTGATTTTCTATAAGTTAAAATGGTATGAGTTAATAAATGATTAAAATGTAAAATAAAATATGATTTGAATTAATAATTGAAATTTGATTTGAAATGGAATTTTAGGCTTAACTTAGAAATGAAATATTTTATTTGTGAAATGGATATTTTAATGTAAATAAAGTATCAAGTTATTTGTTAAAATAAAAGTTAAGCAATTTAAATTTATTTTTGACTTAGTAAATGAATTATGGTTAATTGGATATTTTATTTAATAAAATTTTATTTTATTAAAATCATAAGTTAAATGATATCCAAATAAATATTTTTGAAAAGTGAGATAAGTTTTATAAGTTAAAAATGATGAAAAACTGAAGATAAATTGTTATTGTTAAACTTAGAATAGTATTTGTAGCATTTCCAAAATGCTATGGTTTTAAGGTAGCGTTTTATAAGTGCTACCATTTTTAACACTGTATTGTTTTTTCCAAACATCACTATATCTACGGTAGCGTTTTATAAGTGCTACCATTTTTAACACTGTATTGTTTTTTCCAAACATCACTATATCTACGGTAACGTTTTCCAAGTGTTACTGTTGCAAATGATAACATTTTTCAAAATGCTGCAATATGTATTATCACATTTTCAAAGTGCTACGAATGCTAAAATACAATGTTTTTGAAATGTTATAACTGAATGAATGAACTTAGAAATGCTACAACTTTGGAAATGAATATTATTTTTGAAAGATATTGACATCAAATTTAAATGGTTTAAAATGAGTGTGTTTTGATTTGAAATATAAACCATTTTTGAAATTATAACCACGGGTTATAATAACGATTGGTTGTTAAAGTGACCGGGATCGGATATGGACATACTCTCTGTCGATATGGAAAACCACTTTAACAACTGTGTACGCAGTGGAGATTCCAGAATGAAGTAGGATGGTGGCGACGATTCTATTTTGAGGTATAAACGTGGACCCAACTCCCGTGAGTTGGCATAAGGTGGCTAAAACAGGAGCAATTGACGGGCTAATGAGGTAGCTCCTCTGATCGGACACATTCCATCGTATACCATTCTATTACTTTGTGATTGATTGGGTGCACCCCTTGATTCGGGAGTGTGGCTCGAGGTGGGCGATTGCTACGGCTCTGCATTACCACCGGCCCGGAAGTGTAATTGGTATATCTACCCTGGCATTGCCTAGTTGTGCTGTGTCACCTACCATAGCGTGCTTTACTACGAGTTTGATTTGTGTCATACCTATGGAGTATCCTCTGGTAGCTCCAGTTTACGGAGTATTACGGTACTGTATAGACTATTGGAATACCTAAAAATGTGTTAAGTTGGAAAATGTAAAGCCTTAACGCTATTTTTAAATAGTGTACTTTACTTTAGACATTATTATAATAGTGTATCTTACTATATAGTAGATAGTTTAACGGATCCTTAAAGGATGGGCGATCCCAAGCATGCTTTAAGTTATTGATGCATTTCTATTACCGTTCACCTGAGTTGATTTACATTTTATAAGTATGTATGTCCTGACTCGAGTGTTTGTGTTTTTGCTTTACGCTCGGGTCAACCTGAGTAGCACAGCTTTGGATTCATCTTCTGGAGCTAGAGATTGCTGGAGTTTATCTGTCTAGCTAGTGTCTATTTCCATTTCAGTTATTTCCTATTCAGCTTTGCTTATGTATTTATGAACTTATGTATTCAGACTTCTATTGTATCTGTTTTTAGACTATAGTATTTTGTATCTGTGTGACATCCCGGAATTTTTGACAATATCAATTTAATAATCTGTATTAAAAATTAAATTGATTTGATAATATTTGTTAATTAAATATGAATTGATTTAATAATTCTTCTTTTAATAAACATTTAAATTGTGAATTTATCTTTTAAAAGCTAAATAAATTGTTTTCTATTTATAATGTATATAAATTTATATATATTGTAAATAGATGAGCTTTGTTGTAAATTTAATTAATAAGGCATATTTTATAATTCTAATATATCTTGGTAATTTGGAAATTTTGATTTAAAATATATGGTTTTAAAATAGTTAAGATAAATGTTTAATTGGTTTAGATTTTATCTTAGCTTAAGTTTAAGATTTAATTAAAAGGTTTGTTTTAGAATATTGTTAATAAATATGATATATTAATTTATTTAATAATAATAGGAATGTATAATCTCTTTTATAAATTATTTAAATTTGACAAATTATTATTTTCAAATAACATTATTAATGTATTGTTATGTAACAACCCGCATATTTATCGATTTTATAATTAAATATTTTATTTAAATATTTTATCGTTAGTCGGATTTTGGTCCGAAAAGCTACTTTTTGCATACGGTCAAATTAGGACTCGAGACCACTTCCATTGAGTTCTAAACGTCGTTTGCAATCTTTTAAGTATAAACTTGGATATGTTTGGAGATAGTGGAATTTTGCCACTTTTGCGCTTTGGACTTTGGTTTGGACTTAGCCTATTAGGCCCAACCTCCACTCCCTCTTCTCCTCATAATTTCCTAACAACATAAGCTTCATCAAAAATGGAGGAGGGAATGGGAAATTAAAATTCCAAACTCAAGTTCTCTTGCAAATCCATCATCCAACTCCAAATTCAAAGAGAAGACATTGGATTCAAGCTTCTTGTGTTGAGATTGAAGTGGGATTGATTCTTGCTTTGCTTTAAGCTTCATCTTCATTGATTTTGGTGCAAAGGTGAGATTTTTATCTCACATTCTTGTCTATAACTATATTGGATTGTTGGGAATGAACTCCTATCACTTTAGCATGTGCATTTGCATTTGGTTTGGATTGGATTGGAGAAAAACACCAGTTTTTAGTGTTTTTGGCAAAAATCTAGGCTTAGGTCGTTCTGCCTTGCTAGCTCGCTCGCGTGGGAAAGTCTCTGCCTGCATATAGCTCGTTCTGGGCTTAGGTCGTTCTGCCTCGGAATTAGCTCGTCCCATTTAGGTCGCTATGCGTTAGGTCGCTCGACCTTGTTTGAGACGTTAGGTCGTTCGAGCCATTAGGTCGCATGACCTCAATTTCGTTAGGTCGCATGGCCTCAATTCCATTAGGTCGCATGACCCCAATACAATTAGGTCGTTAGACCTTATTTCCTTTAGGTCTCATGACCCCTAAAGCTGCTCGGCCCGTTCCACCATAGGACGTAAGGCCTTAGGTCGTTCCACCTTAGGTCGTAAGGCCTTAGGTCGTTCCACGTTAGGTTGCTCGCCCTGATTAGGTCGTTCGCACCATTTAGCTCGTTCTACATTAGGTCGGCCTCTGCTAGGTCGCGCCACTGTTAGGTCCTGTCACTTATAGGTCGCGCCAATTCCTGCCTTGAGTCGCTCGGCTTGTTTATTCCTTTGGTCGCACCTTTGCTTAACTCGACCGAGTTAGGTCGTGCACCTCCTTAGGTCGTTGCACCTTAGGACGCGCCATTAAGCCGCTTCTTCTTTTGGTCGTTTACACCTTAGCTCGGCCATGTTAGGTCGTAAGGGAATTTATACTTTGATGGCTTTGGAATTGATTTCTTTGGATTTTATTCACGACTTCGAATGTGAATTTTGTGATTGATTGTTTTTACAATCATTTTAGTGATTTGTCACTTAAAAAATATAAAGGTTTCAATACTAGTAGTAAATATCAAAATTCTTTCATCAAAACAATTTCAACTCTATTTTATTACGAAGCTCTTTTTCCTAAACCGTTTTCCAATCTATAAGTATATACAAGCCTTTACTTCACTCGGATGAGAAATCTAATTAAATGGCTTAGTAAAACATGTGGTATGAAACGCTTGCGTTTACTTCGTCGGTTAATTCTTGGACTTGTTCGACTGAACCTTTTGTGACAATTTCCTAGTAAAGATCTACAATTTGTTCGTAAATATTTAAGTTAAGCTAGTGGTTATGGGACATAAAGCTAAACTCATATATTTACTAGCTTAGTGTAATTGACACTTCTTGATGATCATGACGATCCTTTTTGTGATTTAGACTAGCAATTGAGCGATGTCTCTTTGTCTGCGAGGGAGACTAGACCCCGTTTGTGTGATGTTTCTACTCACATATGTGGGGTAGCGCCCCATGGTCTTCGGGCCATTTTAGTGGAGTTTTGACTCATGGTCTTCGGGCCGTTCTAGTGAAAATGGTTAGCAACCATGGAATAGCTTTCCGTCTTGTGATACACGTGTTGGTGAGCTTTCATGCTCCCAATCTTGTGATAGGCCTCCCCTTTTTGTGATTTCTGGATTTCGTGTGTTGATTTCTGGAATTTGTGCTTCACCAAATTTCGTGATTTTCATTGATAAGTTTTATCAATTTTTGTGCATTGGTGAATTCGTGTGTCATTACCTTTTTGTGGATTTGGATCTTTGAGAAGATTCTTGTGATATTGATTAATCTCTTGTTGATTATTATTTACATACTTATAATAGTATGCCATTATGGTTATTATACGTTTATGCCATATCTCTTATTCTATATCATGTCATCTGATATTTATAGCTAGACTGATCCGTTTATTATTTTCTTATGAAATAATACTCGGGTCATACCGAGATGTTACAGGTGCTTCTGCTTAACTTCTCTCCAGGGATTTATTACTCTTACTTTTGGCTAACTACTTAGATTAGTAGTTTTTGTTGTATACATTTGAGATATCGACTCATAGATGTATTCTTTTGTATAGCACATGTTGCTATTCTTTTGTGTTATTGTGGATCTTTCAGACCACTACTCTGATGTACACTTTCATGTGTTATATATTCATATCTTTTTCCGCCTTTGTGATATGGATGTCTGTGAATGATTTGTGCTATATTTGTTTCTATATTTATTTCCGAAGATTATATATAACCACTGTGTAGTAGCTTTGAGTTTGTATCGGTATGTCGGATTTCCTCCTTAAATGAAATGCATGCTATACTATCTGACATATCGGTGCTCGCACAAAGAAATTACATGGATGGTCGCTCCTCCACAGCCTTATTCTCTGCGCTAGTTGACAACATTACTCCGTAGTGTTCTTGGCTAGCGTGGGTATAGAGGTGGGGCGTCACAGCTTGGTATCGGAGCCAAACTTCGGAACAATGTAGAATAACTTAACAAGGATCATCGTCCTAAGTCCTTCTTGGGAGTCGTGCCTTAGGATTTAATTCGTGTCTTCGTACCGATCTATCCTATTCACTCTTAAGATTCCTTGTTTTATCTATCAAGATTGTTTGATATTCATTCTGAGAATAACCTTTTTCTTCTTCTTTCTTCCTTTCTTAAAGAAGAAGAGATGGTTAGTTCTGGCAGTCCTAGCGCTGTTCAATCCAGTAGTTCTTCTCTGGATGGCGCATTCATGTCTGCCCAACAACTTTTGGATCTTGCTAAGAATCAAAGGTTTATCTCTTCTTTGTGTAAGAACCCCGAAATGGTTTTACCTCTGAAACTTGAAGTTCCTTTCAATCAACTTGTGGATATCACTCTTCGACATGAAGAAGCTGATAAAGGAATTGATAGTTATATTGGGATTTCCAAGAAGAGGCATATTAAGTTCAAAAGCCCTTATCCCGATAAGAAGGTGAAGCAACCTACTTTGGTAGCAAAGACTCCAAACTCTATTTGTAGAGGATGCTACAATTGTAATTCTAAGGACCACTATGCAAAGGAGTGTCCGGAACCACTCTTTTGTCGTTATTACAAAAATTCTAGTCATCATATTTATATTTGCCCCATACTTCTAAGCAAGAAGAAGGTAGAACCAGAAACTTCAGTAGCCAAGACACCTAGTCATAAACAATGCTTCAATTGTGGTTCCACAGACCATTATGTAATTAAGTGCCCGAAACCCCTTTATTGCCTCTATTGTAAAGGATCGGGTCATTACTTATCTACATGTTCCAAACTTCAAAGCAAGAGAAAAAGGGAAGCTGCAAGCCCCTAGCAACTCTACTCTTGGTCAAGGTATTTCTTATTCAATCCTTGATTTTGTTTGTTTGTGATTATCCTATTCGAGCCCTTTTTGATATGGGTTCATCTCATCATTTTTATATCAAAAGAACTTGTTGATTCTCTTTCTTTTTATATTTTGGGCTTGATGACTTCTTTGAGGATTGCGAATCCGGATTAGTGGATCCGCAACACTCAATTTGCTTTTTATTGATGTCGAAATTATTTCATGTGATTTTTCTTTCCGAACCGATTTGCATATTATGCGTTGCTTAGGCTTCGAAATTGATTAGCGTGAAAGGATTTGCTTAATCATTTTGAAGCCCATATCCTATGTTTCCGAATGGACTATTCATTTTCGACATTTTCAATCTGTTAAGCAGATTCATATTTTTCCTTTGTGATTTTGATTCCAAATAGATGGCATCATTTTATTCTTTAAGCCCACATGTTGAGTAAAGAGTTATTTCTCTCAATTGGGTAGTTGTGAATTTTCTGGAATCTTTGAGCTTGTCTTAGGATCATCACCTAAGCAATCTTTTTAGAGGTGTTAAGGTCTTTCCAGTTTGACCTTGCCACCGGTTTTTATTAGCTACGAGTTGCGGGAGTTAGCATTCCACTTACCACATTCCGCACTCGTTATGATTCTTATGAATGACTTATTATGTCATTCAGTTTATCCAGCTTATTTCATCCATTTTATAAATCGAGCATTCTATGAATATCTCAATAATTCCATTCTTGTATTTATTAATTATGGATGAAAATAGAAATTTAAAATTTTGCAAATCTTTTTTCATAAGATTTTTTTATAAGTACAATTTGATTTTTAATCTTAAACAAGAAAAGAATATTCTCAAAATTTTTAACAGATATTATCATCATATAGAAGATGATTTTGTGTTGTATTGTTCATTTAGTGTTTTAAGAATTCTGGTCGATGCGCTTGATCAACGTTATCGATAGGGATTTCCTAAACGCTTTGATGAGACAGTCAGACACAATAAATTGACTTGTAAAATGTAAATCTTTCTATAAAGGTAATTGTGATTTTGAAAGTTTTAGCTTTTCGGGAAAGAAGATTAAATTCTTTCTTTTCGATACTCTTATTCTTGTGATTCCCGAAGGGAACCAAAACTTTATCTTTTGTACCAATGCTAATCGTAATTGGTATGGATGTCGTTCTCTTGCAAAAGAGAACGTGCAATCACTTGTACTTCTAAAAACATAAAAGCCGATAGAGACTAGGTATGTCACTTATGATCTGGTGCTCGCGGCTATTGTTTTTGCTTTCAAAGTTTGGCATCATCATCTTGGGGGAGATATTGTTCTCCACCTCGATTATAACTCATTGGGATATCTATTTTCTCATAAGGAACTTAATTTGTGTCAACCAGGTTGGCTCGAATTCCTTGCATCTTATGATCTTGATGTCCTTTATACCCCGGAAAGAGAAATCATGTTGCCAATGCACTTAGTCGCAAGCGACAAGCGGTTGTTTTCATGATGATATCCGAATGGAAAGATCTCGAGGTTTTATCCACTTGTGAAATTCGAGATCGTGTTTCCCATTCATGTTCATCTTATGTAGCCTTGAGGCTAATCCTTCTCTTTTTACACCGCATTCTTGAAGCTCAAAGGCTAGATCCCGAATTGGCTCTTCTTAGCCAAAGTTGTAGGGATAAAATTAACATTGAAAGTTTGAAAGACTTCGATATCGATTCATGTGGCGGCATTCAAAAATTTGGTAGATTTATTATACCAAATATTAGTGATCTTCGTCAAGATATTCTAGAAGATTCTCATCGTTCTAAATTTATCATTCATCCCGGTAGTAGTAAATGTACGCGGATATGAAGCGACTTTATTATTGGGAGTGAATGAAATCTGGTATCGCTAACTTTGTTAAGTGTTGCATGACTTGCCAACTTGTCAAGGCCAGGCACCAAGGGCCTGGTGGGTTATTGCAACCTTTAGAAATTCCAATTTGAAAGAGGGACCAAACTTCCATGGATTTTATAGATGGCTTTCCCCGTTTTCGTTCGGGTCACGGTTGTTTATGGGTGATAGTTGATAGACTTACTAAATCCGCCCATTTTATTCCCGTTCAGTCTAACCGAACCATTCCTCTTTTGGCCAAATTCTTTATCGAAGAAATTATTAAATTGCATGGTGTTCCTACTTCTATTGTTAGCGATCGAGATCCATTGTTTACTAGTGAATTTTGGAAGTGTCTTCAAAAAGCTTTAGGAACGAAGCTTAATTTTAGCACCGCTTATCACCCCCAGTCCGATGGACAAACCGAGCGTGTGAATCAAACTCTTGAAGACCTTCTTCGTGTTTGTGTGCTTGATTTTGATGGAAGTTGGGAAAATCATATTTCTCTTGTTGAATTTTCCTATAATAATAGCTTCCAATCTGGTATTGGTATAGCACCTTTCGAGGCACTCTATGGAAGGCTATGCCGATCTCCTTCTTGTTGGCTTGAGGCCGGTGAGAAGCTGGTTTTAGGTCCAGATTTTGTTCGTGTTTCACCTATGAAAGGTGTTGTACGTTTCAGTCGATCAGGAAAATTAGCGCCTCGATATATAGGGCCATTTCCTATCACGGAACGTATTGGTTCTGTGGCTTATCGCCTTTTATTACCGGCTCAATTTTCTGCTATTCACGATGCGTTTCACTTTTCTCATTTACGGAAGTGCCGTCGAGATTCCGATTCTATTCTTGAGCCCGGTGTTATTGAGGAAATTGAAGTTCCATCAGACTTGACTTGTGAGCAACATTCTATTCGCATCATTGCTTCAGAGGTTGAGCTCCTTCGAAATAAAGATGTTCTTCTTGTGGAGGCTCAATGGTCCTCAAATCCTAAGGATTGTTCTTGGGAATCTAGAGAATTCATCGAGCGAACACATCCGGACTTACTTTCTCATGCTCTTTGAGGTGAACTTCTTATTTCAAAATTTCTTTTTGTGTTGAATATGCTTTCATGGTTGTTACTATATATATTTTCTTCTTAAATATTGCAAGGACGCAATTTCTTTAAGGAGGGGAGTCTGTAACAACCCGCATATTTATCGATTTTATAATTAAATATTTTATTTAAATATTTTATCGTTAGTCGGATTTTGGTCCGAAAAGCTACTTTTTGCATACGGTCAAATTAGGACTCGAGACCACTTCCATTGAGTTCTAAACGTTGTTTGCAATCTTTTAAGTATAAACTTGGATATGTTTGGAGATAGTGGAATTTTGCCACTTTTGCGCTTTGGACTTTGGTTTGGACTTAGCCTATTAGGCCCAACCTCCACTCCCTCTTCTCTTCATAATTTCCTATCAACATAAGCTTCATCAAAAATGGAGGAGGGAATGGGAAAATAAAATTCCAAACTCAAGTTCTCTTGCAAATCCATCATCCAACTCCAAATTCAAAGAGAAGACATTGGATTCAAGCTTCTTGTGTTGAGATTGAAGTGGGATTGATTCTTGCTTTGCTTTAAGCTTCATCTTCATTGATTTTGGTGCAAAGGTGAGATTTTTATCTCACATTCTTGTCTATAACTATATTGCATTATTGGGAATGAATTCCTATCACTTTAGCATGTGCATTTGCATTTGGTTAGGATTGGATTGGCGAAAACCCCAGTTTTTAGTGTTTTTGGCAAAAATCTGGGCTTAGGTCGTTCTGCCTTGCTAGCTTGCTCGCATGGGAAAGTCTCTGCCTGCATATAGCTCGTTCTGGGCTTAGGTTGTTCTGCCTCGGAATTAGCTCGTCCCATTTAGGCCGCTAGGCGTTAGGTCGCTCGGCCTTGTTTGAGACATTAGGTCGTTCAAGCCATTAGGTCGCATGATCTCAATTTCGTTAGGTTGCATGGCCTCAATTCCGTTAGGTCGCATGACCCCAATACCATTAGGTCGTTAGACCTTATTTCCTTTAGGTCGCATGACCCCTAAAGCTGCTCGGCATGTTCCACCTTAGGACGTAAGGCCTTAGGTCGTTCCACCTTAGGTCGTAAGGCCTTAGGTCGTTCCACGTTAGGTCGCTCGCCTTGATTAGGTCGTTCGCACCATTTAGCTCATTCTACATTAGGTCGGCCTCTGCTAGGTCGCGCCACTGTTAGGTCCTGTCACTTATAGGTCGCGCCAATTCCTGCCTTGAGTCGCTCGGCTTGTTTATTCCTTTGGTCGCACCTTTGCTTAACTCGACCGAGTTAGGTCGTGCACCTCCTTAGGTCGTTTCACCTTAGGACGCGCCATTAAGCCGCTTCTTCTTTTGGTCGTTTACACCTTAGCTCGGCCATGTTAGGTCGTAAGGGAATTTATACTTTGATGGCTTTGGAATTGATTTCTTTGGATTTTATTCACGACTTCGAATGTGAATTTTGTGATTGATTGTTTTTACAATCATTTTAGTGATTTGTCACTTAAAAAATATAAAGGTTTCAATACTAGTAGTAAATATCAAAACTCCTTCATCAAAACGATTTCAACTCTATTTTATTACAAAGCTCTTTTTCCTAAACCGTTTTCCAATCTATAAGTATATACAAGCCTTTACTTCACTCGGATGAGAAATCTAATTAAACGGCTTAGTAAAACAGGTGGTATGAAACGCTTGCGTTTACTTCGTCGGTTAATTCTTGGACTTGTTCGACTGAACCTTTTGTGACAATTTCCTAGTGAAGATCTACAGTTTGTTCGTAATATTTAAGTTAAGCTAGTGGTTATGGGACATGAAGCTAAACTCATATATTTACTAGCTTAGCGTAATTGACACTTCTTGATGATCATGACGATCCTTTTTGTGATTTAGACTAGCAATTGAGCGATGTCTCTTTGTTTGCGAGGGAGACTAGACCCCGTTTGTGTGATGTTTCTACTCACATATGTGGGGTAGCGCCCCATGGCCTTCGGGCCATTTTAGTGGAGTTTTGACTCATGGTCTTCGGGTCGTTCTAGTGAAAATGGTTAGCAACCATGGAATAGCTTTCCGTCTTGTGATACACGTGTTGGTGAGCTTTCATGCTCCCGATCTTGTGATAGGCCTCTCCCTTTTTGTGATTTCTGGATTTCGGGTGTTGATTTCTGGAATTTGTGCTTCACCAAATTTCGTGAATTTCATTGATAAGTTTTATCAATTTTTGTGCATTGGTGAATTCGTGTGTCATTACCTTTTTGTGGATTTGGATCTTTGAGAAGATTCTTATGATATTGATTAATCTCTTGTTGATTATTATTTACATACTTATAGTAGTATGCCATTATGGTTATTATACGTTTATGCCATATCTCTTATTTTATATCATGTCATCTGATATTTATAGCTAGACTGATCCGTTTATTATTTTCTTATGAAATAATACTCGGGTCAGACCGAGATGTTATAGGTGCTTCTGCTTGACTTCTCTCCAGGGATCTATTACTCTGACTTTTGGCTAACTACTTAGATTAGTAGTTTTTGTTGTATACATTTGAGATATCGACTCATAGATGTATTCTTTTGTATAGCACATGTTGCTATTCTTTTGTGTTATTGTGGATCTTTCAGACCACTACTCTAATGTACACTTTCATGTGTTATATATTCATATCTTTTACCGCCTTTGTGATATGGATGTCTGTGACTGATTTGTGCTATATTTATTTCTATATTTATTTCCGAAGATTATATATAGCCACTATGTAGTAGCTTTGAGTTTGTATCGGTATGTCGGATTTCCTCCTTAAATGAAATGCATGCTATACTATCTGACATATCGGTGCTCGCACAAAGAAATTATATGGATGGTCGCTCCTCCACAGCCTTATTCTCCGCGCTAGTTGACAACATTACTCCGTAGTGTTCTTGGCTAGCGTGGGTATAGAGGTGGGGCGTCACATGTTATATATATAAATATAATTAGATTAAAATAGAAGTGTTATTTTCAAAATTTAAATATGTGGTTATATATTTACATATATATGACTTGATGTTAAAATTGGATTTTAGAATTTATTTTGAATTTGAAAGTCTTGAATTTAAAAAGAGTAAATATCTAAAATGTTTGGATTTTAAAGATATTTGTATAAGTTGTTATTTGTATATATATATAAATAGATTTATTTTATTTTCTCTAAAAAAATAATAATTCATAAGAATAAAGTTTTAACTTAAAAATAAAATATGAATATAAAGTAAAATACGTTAGATAAATTCTTTCATCTTGTTAAATATAGAAACCTACTTATATTAATAAGAATAAGACTAAAGAAAAACATAAGGCTGTAGGACATAAGTATAAAAGGAAAATTCATATTCATGTGTAGGCAGAAAATGAACACTTAGAGGAATTCTGGAAAACATATGTTGGCAAGGCTGTAAGTAATTGAAAGGCAAGAATAAACAAAGATAAAAGAAAAGATATCTTCATGATGTTTGTATAGGAAGTAAAACAATTATGTACACTTGAAAGAATAAAGAAAAATATATACAAGTATAAGTACCATACGAAATGTAAAGTAAAAGATAAGTTTGAAGACATAAGGACAACTTCTTAAATGCTAAATCTCTAGTACACATCATATAAGATCATTTCATCCCCTCTATAGAAAAAATCTCTGACCCAATTTAATAAAGTTTTGTACCAGTAAATAAACATCCTGTATAAACATATTCTATATATCAAACCTTCCTCATTTCTTTTCGTTTACAAAGAAAACTTAGCCTTTCCAGTTTTTAAAGTTTCAAACAAGATCTGTAAAATCATGTTCAAAAACCAGAGACATAGCAAGCATTTCCATTTTTACAACTTAAACATCATACAACAACAAAGGCAAGCTAGATGATTTAGAGGAAGATCAAAGCCTTTTTTCAAAATGATGCTCTGTTCTTCATCTTCAAAAAAACAAGTGAGTAACTTTTTAAAACCTAAATAAATTTGGTTGCTTTTTAGTGTGTTGAAATGAATAAGTATTGCATGCACATGTAAGTGAAATCTGATGTGATTATTTTTAGTATGTATGCTGTGTATATGTACATTGATCATGTTCTGCTCCCAGGCTCAAAAGTTTACTTAAAATCCCTTACCCCTTAATCTAGTTTCTGATAGGATTTGATGTATAAACAAATGTGGTTGATTTAGCATAGATTAAGGTTTAAAAATTTAATCAAGTCAAAATAAAGCCGAGTATCTTTGTAAAACTAAAAGCAACTGTGAATGTCAAAATAAGTGAAAATATAAACTGTGTAATTTATAAATTCAGGATTATAATCTGAATACATAAACAAAAATATGATTTTTAACATAAGAATCAAGATTTCTAGTTTGGGATTCAAGGTGCAGTTTGGGTTTGAACTGGAATGGGTATATTTGGGTTTACTGGTGATTAAGTAGATCGGAGTGCTCGGGGTTCCCTGTGGTAATGGAGGGGCGATCAGAGAATTTGGGAAAAATAGTGGGTGGTGGTCCAGTTCATCGTGGAAGCGGCGGTGATCGTTTCAAGTTTTTAACCCTAGTTTTTACTAGGCCTGGTAATTTGATCATCTCGACATCTATAGTGGATCGAGTGCAGCCAGTCCTTGGGAGGTGGAAGAGGTCGTATCGACGAAGTGGTGGCCGGAATCGCAGAGGTTCAGATTGTCGGAGATTTGAGAACGAGGGTGGTTCCAAGTTGGGGAGTTGTTCCAGTTTTGGAGCATGAAGCTCGATTTCGATTTTGACTTAAGAATGACGATCTGATGATCGAGATGGGGTGTATGGATGTTTCTGATGAGAGGAGATCATCGGAGGTGATCAGAGAGGGACGGCGCCACCGTGCATGTGCACGGTGTACTTCCCTGGTTTTCGTGAAGTCTGGGTTGGCAGGAAGATTATCTCGAGTTTTTCTCGAGTCATTCGCGTGAGTGACTCGAAGTGATGTGGGGTTGGACTCAAAGATAGTTGAAGGTGGCTCGAGTCATTCTGTTGTGTACCAGTTTTGTTTTAAATTGTCTGATCAAATTTTAAAATGATTTTTAAATTTGGAAATAAAGATTTAAACAAAGTTTAATCAAAAGTTTTAATCTGGATGCAAATTTAATTTGTATCCTAGTTTTTTTTTAAAATAAAATAAAGTTTTTAAAATTTACATTCTTTTAGCAATTTTAAAGGTTAAGTAGTTAAGTGTAATTTAAAAGAACTTTAATTTAAAATGGTTTAAATTCTCTTAAACTTCTTATAAGGTATATACTTCTTTAACATGAAATTTAAAAGGGGTTTTTAAAATATATTTTTTTACTTGGTTAAAGTTAATTTATATTTTTAAATCTTAAATTTTAAAATGAATTTGAAATAAATTTGAAAGTAAATGGTTTTAATATGCTTGGGTAATGATAATTTAAATCATTTATAAAAGTAAAGTTTTATCTTAAAAGTTAATCAGAATTTAATGATTTGTAGTTCATTAAATTATTAAGATATTTAAAAATGGATAATTAATTTATTTGATTAATTAATGATTTGGATTAATTAATTTAGTACTTAAGAGTTTAAAATTAATTAAGTTTAAAAGAAATAATTAATTTGGTATTAATGATCATTAATTTGATAAGATTAGATTTTAAATTAATGATTAAATGTTAATTAATCAAGTAATTAAAGGTTAATTAAGTTACAGTTAACACTTAATTAATTAAATAATTAAAGATAAATTAATGGGTTATTAAGGATAAATTAAATTGTAATTAATATTGATTACTTAAGTTTAATTTCTTAAGAAAAGAAATTTAGAATTGTAAATAGTTAATGAAGGTCATTAACTTAAGACTATTTAATAATTAATATATTAATGTGATTAATTTTAATTAATTAGATAAATTAATTAAAGATAAACATTTGTGAAAATGTTTAAGTGTAATTACTAAATGGAAGTAATTAAGGAATTTATTACTTAATATAATTAATTGAGTTTAATTTGATTTGTTTAAGTTAATTAATTTAGTTTAATTAATTTATATTAATCATTGGATGATTTGATAAGTATAATTACTTAAATGTAATTAATGAAGTGTAATTACTTAATGAAGTAATTAATGGTAATTACTATATGTAATTGATTTAAGATGATATAAATATGGAAGTAATTTGGATTAAATTACTTTGTGAGATTAATCAAGGGATTAATTGAGATAATTAATTAAGGAGTAATTAATTTATTAAGTGAAGTAATTAAGGGTAGTTAATTACTGAATGGGATTAATGAAGAGTGATTAATAATTATGGTTAAGTAAAGATTAATTTCTTAATGTAATTTATTTAAATAGGATAATTAATTAAAAATGTAATTAGGGATCATTAATTAATATAATTAATGATAAAACTAAAGGTTGATTAATTTAGATTAATTAATCAAAAATAAGTGATTTCGAGTAATTAATTAATTAATTAATGTAATTAATTAAGGATTAATGTAATTAATTATAGTTAATTAATAAATGAAGTAATTAAAGATTAATTACTGTATTTGATTAAGGATAATTAATTTGTGAAATTAATTAAAGGGTAATTACTTGAATGTAATTAAAGGTTAGTTAATCAAAGATGATTAATTAAGATGGAAATTAGAGAATGATTAATTAATTGATTTGTAATTAATTAATGGTTATGCAAGAAAGATTTATAATGATGAAGTAATTAATTTAATTCATTTTAAATTAATTAGAGATTAAGTAATTAATTTAATTCATGTTAAATTAATTATGAATGGTGTGTTTATGAATCATTGCTTATGTATCGATGGATGATATTGATTTCCTTGAATGGTTTGAAATCTCAGATATGAGATAAATAATGCTGTGTGATATGGATGTTTGGTTGAAGTGTATTGATAATGTAGATTATCTATCTATGATGATATTGTGAATTATCTATCTGTGTGTATATGGATAATGAATTGAATTGTTTTAACTTTAAAACAACTTGGCCTTAAAGATACGGTTTGGATTTCGATGAGACCGGGATCGGGTTTCTAGATTTGGATATCCGAAAACCACATCGATCCAAATTAACGATAGGTCGTGAATCTCAAGTGAAGATGAAGATTCAGAATGCAAGGGTTATTGTCGTTAACTTTGAGGGTGATTCCAAAATGAGTGTAACGAGATAATGCCTTCGGTTTAGTTCGAACCCGGAACGAACTTGTATGGATTGAATGCTTTCAGAACATCATCAGGTGGAAGATGAGCATTCTAAGAGATGTGTTCTCTAAAGGTAATCGTAGCCTCAAGCCTCATCAACCGGGAATGGCTAAAACAGGGGAGGTGCAGCAAGGTTAGTGGGTAGCACCCAAGTAGGATGAGATTTCCCGTGTCTAGAGTCCCTTTTTATTCGGCTTAGTGTGTGGTTGGTCGCGCCAACTGCGGGGTTTCTTGTCCGGGAATTATCTAGTAAGGGATGGTTTCGGCCTTGTGTTGTAGGGGATTGGGAGTAATCCTCGGTACGCTGATCTAGGCCAGGTACTATGACGGGCGGTACCCCAGTAGCCCTGCCATTGTATGGAATCCAATCTCCAATAAGTGCCCTCGGATTTGATTGTATTACCCACATGTTAGCTAGTATGCTGGAATTTAATCATGTAACAATTTCAGCTATTTCTTATTTACTTGAAAACCCTAGACCTATTGTAATATCACTGAATTTCCTATCAAATGTTTGGTTAGCGTAAGGTAAAAACTTTTCCATGTTTATGTGTGGGAAGTCTTACATGATACCTTTTGTTTCCAAAGGATTTTCAAAGTTAAGCCACTTTAACCTATTACTCATACCAGATCCATGTCTGACCCGGAGTTTATTTCTGTTTTTCTTAAACTCTCGGGTACTCAAATTTTTACGAGTAGCCAAGGGATTCAGGTTAGCTTTGACGAATCGTGGAGGAGCAATGGAGCAGGAGGCTTCAGCGTTATAGATATATAGTTTTCCGCTGTGTTGGTATCTTTGAGTTGTATCGAGTTGTATTAACTAGACAGGTGTTTATAACTGTCTAGTATGTGTTGTATTATCTGTGTAACTCTGATGTATATGATACTATGTAATCTCTTATGTGATATATTATATTTCATTCATTCCGCTGTTGAGCATCTAATGTTGTTTTCTTCTTTCTTCACTATCTTTTCTATTTCTCACCCCTTTCTTTCTTTAAGATGATGCGACTTTCTGGTGGTAGAAAGTTGGATCGTTTCAATCTGTTTTGAGACTGTGTATTGTAGTAGCTTCATGAACTACTATGTATTTATTTCCGCTATGAGTTATTCTGATATTCTGTGTCCATGATTCCGTGATTGGTTTTATTTGCTCCAAATTTATTTACAATCTATTGTTTTGAATTATTCATGTCTGACATGTGTGGTTTTATTGTCGATTTGAACGGTCCAAAATAGTGGGTCGTTACATATTTACCCCATAAAAATCCTCCCTTTTGAATGGTTTAAGTTTGACATGTGTGGTTTATTGTCGATTTAAACCGTCCAAAAAGGTGGGTCGTTACATTTGGTATCAAAGATTTGGTTTAACGACAACCTTAGCTTTTTGGGGTCTGACTCATATTAAATAGGGTAGTAATACTCTAGAATGAGTGGTTGAGTGTATATATATGAGAGACCATTTGTTAGTGTTATAAAAGGTTTTTATAGTGTGTTAATTTGTTCTGTTTAGTATTTATAAATTTCGGTCAGTACATAGGACGCTATGACATCGATAGGGATTTCTAAACACTTAATACGGCAGACCGGCACAATATTTGTTTTGAAATATAGGTAAATGAAATAATTTTGCCTATTATATACTTTTGTATATAAAATAATAAATTTTATAAATGATATAGTTGGATGCAATATGTTGTTTGTTAGGTAGAGAAATTTTACAAATATTGATTGAAAAATAAGATTTACAAATAAAGTAAATATAAATTGGAAGTTTAGAACTGAAGTTCCGGGATTTTTGAAAATTTCTTTAGAAAGATTTTTGGAATATAATACTAGTAGTATTTAGAAGTATTTTCTGATATAAATATTTCAAGGCGATTTAAAAATAAATTTAAAAGAAATTATTTACAAGAAATAAGTTCTGTACACCCCTCTCTGTCGCTGGAAAATAATTTCGGTGATGAGTGCACGCATCATCGACGTTCATTTTCGAGTTTCAAAGTGGGAAGACTGCTGTAATAGTTTTACTGCACATCCATTTTGATAAACGAATCTTAATTTTAATTTCTGAAGGTTGATTTGATATATATATATATATAAGTTATGAGTATATATATTATTTTAAAAGGGATTGATATGGAACCCGGTTGTTTAGTTCTTAAGTTTCTGTAAATTATAAATTGAAATTATTGTAAAGAATGGAATATTGACTATATTAATAATTGGAAAGTTCTAAAATGAAAATAAGAAATTTGATGTTAAAATGATTAATGAAATAGTTAAAAAATTGGAAATTTGTAACTTACAGGTTTAAGAATAATAAAATTTTAGAAGATGTAATTATTAAACATTTTGTTTACTAAAGTGAATAAGATAAACTTGTGTAACATTCAATTGCATTCTTAGAACAATATATAACTTACCAAAATATTAAAAGTTGTAATGTCAATAGAAATATGTAATAGAATATTATACAAGTAAAGCTTAATTATAATGAAAGAGTTCAATAGAATTTTTCTATAAATAAGGATTCTGATGTTATCAATTGTTATAAACTTAAGTTAATAATTTGAAATGCTAGTAATTATAATTAATAGAAAAGTGAATACTATAATTAAATGATTATAAACTTAGGTAATGTTTGAAGCCAATTATAATTAGATTAAATAGTAAAAGTGGATACTATATGTGAAAGAAATAAAAGTGAAAGGTGAAAATCTTTTATAGGTATGAGTTGTTTCACAAATGAATATTTATATAAAAAGGGAAATCAAACTAAATAGTAAATGTGAAGTAAACTGAAATAAAATATGTACAATACTTCAATAATGAATTCATTTACGATCCAAATAATTGAAATGGATATAACTTATGTAAGTAAAGAATGTAAATTAATGAAATAAGCCTTATATGAATGAATGAGAATTAAAATTTTGTAAGTAATGAACGTGAATTAAAGAAAAATCATTATATGAAAAAAAGGAAAAAGAAAAAAAATGAACAATAAATGATGTGAAAAAAAGATTAATAGAATAAACTTAAAATATGTGTTGAATTCTTTGTTTGTTTTGGCATATGAGACTTTGGAAAGTGATACTTTAAATTGTTTAAAATGTATAAATAATCTATTAAGTTATCTAAGATTGTTGAGTGTATGGTATACTTAGTAGTTTATTTATCATTCTATACAATGAAAAGTTCTAAACCCGAACAAACCATTTGTTTTCGTTGCTATGGATGTATGATTGATTACATTGATTTCATGTGATGATTGTATGCTTTTGGTTGTAAGTGATTGTTGTTATGTGATATTGGTTTGTTCTGTTATTAATTGAGACAACTTAAATATTTTAATTTTATATAATTATTAACCTCTTTGGATTATACAAGTGAAATATAGGTTTATGGAAGCATTAGCTACTGCTTTTGATTTCATAAATTAAGCGTTGTTTGCCCAACAATTAGGTACGTTTCGGATTACGGTTTTCTAGTGATATTATATTGTTTTTCCCATGGTTTAGGATATTTTATTTTGAAAAATATGATATATATTTTTATTATTGATATTATTATTTCTCCCAGACCTCTCCATACAAAGGAGACTCTGCCGAAATTTTCTGTGGATTTTGGACATAGAAAATTTTGTGAAATGTTTTCCAAACTTTTGTTAACTTAAATATAAAAGGATTTAATTATTTAAAATTGATATATTTTATTTAAATTATTTAAATTGATTGTTTATAAATTTAAAATTTTGAATAAGTTATATTTCTTTTCGAGGACGAAAAGATTTGAGTGGGGAGAGTGTAACGACCCGTAATTTTCGATAATTAAAATTAGTTAATTTAATAAGGTTTTGTGATTTAATGTTGGAAGAAAAAAAATTGTGATTTAATAGTGTTACTCGGTTGATTGACCATGTAATAAGAGGCTCGGCACACCTCCCCTCGCTCGGCATAGAGCATCGCACGGCACAAGGCCTCGTTCGGCATTGAAGGGTCGTTCGGCATTGGAGGGTCGTTCGGCATAGAGCATCGCTCGGCACAAGGCCTCGTTCGGCATAGAGGGGTCGTTCGGCATCTCACCTCGTTCGGCGTGACAGGGTCGCTCGGCATGTTGCCTCGTTCGGCATGGAGGGGTCGTTCGGCATTGAGGGGTCGTTCGGCATGATAGGGTCGTTCGGCATCTCACCTCGTTTGGCATCTCACCTCGCTCGGCATTGAAGGGTCGTTCGGCATTGAGGGGTCGTTCGGCATCTCACCTCGCTCGGCATAGAAAGATTGTTCGGCCTGGGTGAGTGGCTCGACATATGAATGCCGTTCAGCATTGAGGCCTCGCTCGGCACACCTCCCCTCGCTCGGCAATTGCCGTTCGGCATCTATGGCTCGGTGCGCAGAAGTTACTTACCATGGGCCAAGATACGTTGTTCCTAGGCCCATGAGGGAAGTCCAACCCATCTTCGTCTATAAATAGAAGGGCAAAGGCACGGTGAAAGGGACCTCTTTTGGGAGAACACTGAAATTCAAGTCATTCCTTTTAGTTCAAACTTGTATTCAAGTCATTAGTGTACGGATTGTATCTGTATTCAACTACTTGTGAAAGCAATAAAGATTAAAACTCAAAGTGGACGTAGGCAGTTACGCCGAACCACTATAAATCTAGTGTTCTTATTCTATGTAGTTAATTTAGTTTGCATTCCTCTATATTAATTTATCTTCTTCATTAATCTCTCTACACAAAACTCTCTTTGGGTGTTAGTGACCAATTTTGGTGCTAACATTTTGGTGCTTTCACAGAGAGCAGCATTCTCGGGTCATTAGGATCTACTTTGTAGCTACTGGATTGAAGAAATCCCCTGAAGGAGATCCAAGTCATTTAGAAGAAGTCCGTTGATTCTACATAGAGTTTCTACTAATAACTCTAAAATGGGAAGACCTCGTACCAGATCAGCCTCTCATAACGTGGACGTCAACGAGACTGCCAGCGTCCAGTAAATAGGACCCAGTAATCAACAAGCTAATCTTGGCATGGGAACTATGGCCGCCCAAAACTAGATGGAAGCTGTCACTAGGACAGAGTTCAACGAGCTAATGAGAGAACTCATGGAAAACAGGAGACAACTTAGCGAACAGATCCAAGCCAACGCCAACCTTATGACTTAGCTTACTCAACAACAGCATCAGAATGCCGAAGGAAGCCCTGCTCCTTATTCCTCATCCGATGAACCTCCCAGGCATAGACGTCGTAGAACAGAAACAACACAGACAGGTGCTGCTGATCGATCAACCAGGGATGGTCTGGGTTCTCTACCTGGAGCAATGGCTCCTCACTTACACCAAGAAAATCACACTCAAGCTGGAATGGGAAACTTAGGATCTGGAGTGCGAGAGGAAGCTGGACAGTCGGCATACCAAGGTCTTAATGCTGCTGGTCTCCAGGATACACACTTGGTAGATCGCCAACGGAGAAGACACCGACCAGAACGGTCTCACAGGACAGACACCAACCTGCCATCTTCCATACAAACCTCAGAACTATCAACTATGGTCAGACAGCTGATGAAAGAGAATCAAGGCTTATCAAATGATGATTGGGGGCTATCCAGGAGTCATACTCCATTTACAGATGTTATCTTACAGGACGAGTACCCCACGAAGTTTAACATGCCGACTATTCCGGCTTATGAAGGAAAGACTAATCCCCGACAGCATGTGATGAGGTATGAATGGATGATGGACTCGGCTAGAGCAAACGATGCAACCAAGTGTAGATGTTTCCCAATAACTTTATCTGGAGTCGCTACCATGTGGTTCACCTGACTTCCTCCGCGAACTATCTCCAGCTTTGATGAGTTAGCGACGAAATTTGTGGAACAATTCAGGATTCATGCAACTCGTCCCAAGGTTGTGATGTCCTTGTCCAGTGTGATTCAGGCTCCAAGGGAGTCGTTGAAAGAGTACTTACAAAGATTTCATGTTGCCGCAACTGAAGTTAGCAATCCCAACGACCATGTATTTTAATGGCCGTGATGCGAGGGGTAAATCCGGATTCAGAGTTTGGAGACTGGCTGGTGGGAAAGCCCCTGACTATGCTAGAACGTTTTTATTCAAAAGCACACCAATTTATAAGAAGGGAGGAAGCTAGGTGGACGAGGCGAGAAAATGCACCGGTACATGGCAAGGAGGCTGTGCAGAGTAACATCGCTGTAAAACAATCTGGTGACAACTCTGGAAAAGTACAAGTCAATGTTCAAAACAAGCCCGAACAATCTAAAGGATCTGTTGGGGGGAATCTCCGAAAGAAAAGGGAAGATGGAAAGTGGAAACCAAGGATCCCAACTTACAATGAATACACTCCTCTGAATGCATCTTTGGAAAATATTTACTTGTCAACTTGTAATACTTTCCAATATCGAAAGCCATGCCCAAAAGAGTCTACTGAAGAGCAAAAGCGGACTGGGAAGTATTGCCGCTTCCATGAGACTTACGGGCACAATACCGAGGAGTGTAGGCACCTCCATGACACTATAGAAAAGTTGGTTAGACAGAAAAAGTTGCAGGAGTTTGTAAAGAATCCTCAAGAGGGTGAACAGGGAACGTCCAATCCCGGTCGCACACCGGCGCCACGTCACCCTGAGGAGCCTGCTCGGACCGTGGGCAGATTGGTCATAAACACGATAGTAGGTGGACCTCACCCTGCAGATAAGAACTGGCAAGAAATGGAGCGGTATGCTAACTCCTTGAGGCATGCGGATTTTGAGTGTTGTTCGAACGTGGAGGATGGGACCCCCGCTAAACAACAACGCATGATGACGGATGATATAGTATTCAGGAGCAGAGATGCTGATCAGGTGGAGGCTCCTACCGTTGACCCGATGGTCATATCCGCGACAATCGGGCTAGCATTTGTGAAAAAAATTCTGATTGATTGTGGAAGTTCTGTTAATATCATCTTCAAAAAAGCATATGATCATATGAAGATGGAGACGAAAGATTTAAAACCATCTAAAGCTCGTATCCATGGCTTTAATAGTGATGCAACCGATGCGGTGGGTTATGTTGAATTGCCAGTTGAACTAGGGCAAGGTGAACGTAGGAGGGTGTGAATCCTACCTTTCATAGTTTTGGATGTTGATTCTCCATACAATGTATTTCTGGGTCGACCGGCCTTGGCGGAATTCAGGGCAGCTTTGGCCCTTTGGTGTTTAACTCTGAAATTTTCGATAGACAAAGGAGTTGGTGTCGTACATGGCGATCAGGCGACTGGTCGTGCATGCTATATGGCTGAGATGAGAGAGACCCAGCGAAGAGAAAAGGGAAAGGTTGTGGACAGCCCCATCCACAACCGAGTTGTTGAAAATTGACAAGTAATGCCCGAGCCCTGGCTCGGGCAACATGATCGGATCTATAGAGACATAGATCCGAGAGATGATGATGAGGAACCCAAGGAAGAAAAAGTAGCACCGGCTGAACTGACGATTGACATTTCAGTCAGATGAGACGATCCGTCGCAAGTACTTAAGATTGGGTCACAACTCAGCCCCTCGATGACCGAGGATCTCACTGATTTCCTCTGAGCGAATCTGGATGTTTTCACTTGGACACATTCTGATATGTGCGGGATTTCTCCCGCTATTGCGAGTCATATGTTGAACATAGACCCGAAGTACGTTCCAGTAAAGTAGAAAAGGAGAGGCATGGACCCGGAGAGGTCCGTGGCTCTCAAAGAGGAAGTGGACAAACTCAAAGCCAATGGGTTCGTCCGCGACGCTCTCTACCCAGAATGGGTCTCTAACCCTGTACTAGTGAAAAAAGCGATTGGGAAATGGAGGACTTGTGTTGATTACTCGGATTTAAACAAAGCATGCCCTATGGATAGTTTCCCATTGCTAGAATTGATCAGCTGGTCGACTCAATGGCAGGACACGAGTTATTATCATTTATGGATGCATACTCGGGATATAATCAGATCCCGATGCACATTCCAGATCAAGAACACACCAGTTTCGTCACTGACGTTGGACTGTACTGTTATGTAGTGATGCCCTTTGGGCTGAAAAACGCAGGGGCGACTTATCAGCGCTTGGTGAATCGGATGTTTAAAGACCAAATTGGTAGAACAATGGAAGTCTATGTGGATGACATGCTCGTGAAGTCACGACAGTCAAACGACCACATTCGAGACTTGGCTGAGATGTTTGATATACTCAGGAATTATGGAATGAAAATTAACCCACTGAACTGTTCCTTTGGTGTTGCATCGGGAAAGTTTTTGGGTTTCATTGTCAATGCATGAGGAATCGAAGCTAACCCGGAGAAGATTCAAGCTATCCGAGACATACAAGTACCCAGAACTATAAAGCAAGTACAAAGCTTGAATGGGAAAGTAGCTGCGTTGAGTCGATTCATATCCAAGGCTACAGATAAGTGTATTCCATTCTTCGATGTAATCAAGAAGGGAAAGAGAAATTTTGAAAGGACGCCCGATTGCGAAGACGCATTCCGAGATCTGGTAAGGCATTTGGAAAGTCCCCCGGTGATGTCGAAGCCTGTAGACCATGAAATGTTGTATGTATACTTGGTTGTATCCCAACATGCGATCAGTACGGCTTTGGTCCGCGAGGAGGACCGAGTTCAAAAGCCGGTATACTACGTCAGTAAACGTCTAACGGGGGCAGAAAGAAATTATCCCAAAATTGAGAAATTGGCCTACTGCTTGGTGATTGCATCACGCAAGCTACATCCGTACTTCCAGGCACACTTGATCAGTGTTTATACCGATCAACCCTTACGACAGGTACTCCAGCGACCAGAAACTTCTGGAAGGATGTTAAAATGGAATATCGAGTTGAGTCAGTTCGATATTACCTACCTGCCGCGAAGGGCCATACAAGGGCAAGCACTAGCAGACTTCATTGTTGAATTCACCGTGTTAGATGAATCAAACGATTATGATGTTATTCCGCCTATTCGATGGAAACTGTACACTGATGGAGCATCCAACAACCGTTGTTCTGGGGCTGGTATAATTATTATGACTCCCGAAAACCGATCAATTTGTTACGCTTTGAAACTCAATTTCCCAGCCACAAACAACGAAGCTGAGTATGAAGCGTTGATTGCTGGATTGAAGCTTAGTAGGGAACTCGAAATAAAATCGATTGAAATCTTTTGCGACTCACAATTGGTAGTGTACCAGGCAGAGACTCGCCCCATACCTAGCACGAGTTCAAGAACTATTAGCGGACCTTCAATACTACGATATTTCCCATGTCCTGCGCGAGCAAAACAAGGAGGCTGATTCATTGGCAAAGTTCGCAAGTACAGGCGATGCATAGCAAATGGGCTTGGTTCCTGTCCAATTTTTGCAATTTCCAAGTGTAGACGAAATGGAGATAGATTTTGTTCTAGAAATAGAAATTGAAAAGGAGTCGTGGATGACCCCATTCAAAAATACATACTACACGGAACCTTGCCCGATAAAAAGAACGAGAGACGACAAGTCCTTCGTAAAGCTTCAAGATACATAATGCAAGATGGAATAATGTATCGGAGGGGGTTTCTGGTTCCCCTACTCCGGTGCATCGCCCATGATGAGGTAAAACGAGTTTTGATGGAAGTGCACGAAGGAGAATGCAGCGACCATACTGGGGGGCAAACACTCGCAGAAACGATCCTCCGCTATAGATATTATTGGCCAACTGTAAATCGGGATGCTGCAGACTATGCGAGAAAGTGCGACAAATGTCAAAAGTTTGCGAAAATCCCAAGAGCTCCGCCAACGGAACTCACGCAAATGGTTAGTCCTTGGCCATTTACGATTTGGGGGATCGATATAATTGATTCCTTACCTACTTCTAAAGGTGGTGCAAAATATGCAATTGTTGCAGTTGATTATTTTACCAAATGGGCGGAAGCCGAGCCTTTGGCCACAATCACCACCAAAAAGGTCATCAATTTTCGTCGTACGAAACATTATATGCCGTTTTGGTCTCCCACGAACTATCATTATGGAAAATGGAACTCAATTTGAAAGTAGGGAGTTCAAAGATTTTTGCCCAAAATATCACATTGAGAAAAGATTTTCAGCGGTCGCTCACCCTAAAACAAATGGACAAGTGGAAGCCGTAAATAAAATAATCAAGTCAATATTAAAGAAACGTTTGGAAAAGGTTAGAGGCAAGTGGGTGGATGAGCTTCCGACAGCGCTCTGGGCTTACAGAACCACCCATAAGTCCGCGACTGGCCATACTCCATTCACCTTGGCATACAACGCTGAAGTTGTGATACCCGTCGAACTTGAAGTTCCTTCTCATCGGGTAACCTATTATGATCCCAAGACGAATCGGAATCTCTTATTGGAATCACTGGACTTTGTTGATGAAAAATGTGAAGAAGCTGATTTGAGAGCAGCTGCACATAGGAACAGAATTGCTCAATATTATAATGAAAAAGTCTGACCAAGAAGTTTCGATGTGGGCGATCTTGTTTTGAAGCGAGTCTTTCCGGCCCCATCACATATGAATCCCACATGGGAAGGTCCATATGTCATCGAATGGAAGCTTGGAGAAGGAACTTTCAAGCTAGCGACCGTAGATGGCGCGACACACCCCCGAGCATGGAATGGCGAAAACCTACGCCGTTATTACACTTAGCACAACTATTTCGCATTTTAGTTGTAATTATTTCCAGTTTACGTTCCTTTCGTTGTTTTTAGTTGTCAGCATGTAATAAGACAATTTAGTCTGTTTTTATTTGTTATGATCAATAAAGTCTTGAAGCCGTCTTTTCCATGAACTATTGCTGTTACCATATAGTGCACTTCAGTGACGAAGTTTAAATTGCGTTATTATGTTACGCTTATGAACGCGCATTCAAAACTGAAAAATCTCTAAGTCCCCAGAATGCGGACTAGAGTACTTTGAGTCCCCAAAGTGCGGACTAGAGTATAAACGACTTGAAAAAATCTCTAAGTCCCCGGAGTGCGGACTAGAGTACTCTGAGTCTCCAAAGTGCGGACTAGAGTATAAACAACTGAAAAATCTCTAAGTCATCAGAGTGCGGACTAGAGTACTCTGAGTCCTAAGAGTGGGGACTAGAGTATAAACGACTGAAAATCTCTAAGTCCCCAGAGTGCGGACTAGAGTACTTTGAGTCCCTAGAGTGCGGACTGGAGTATAAATGACTGAAAAATCTCTAAGTCCCCAGAGTGCGGACTAGAGTACTCTAAGTCCCTAGAGTGCGGACTAGAGTATAAACGACTGAAAAATCTCTAAGTCCCCAGAGTGTGGACTAGAGTATAAATGACTGAAAAATTTCTAAGTCCCCAGAGTGCGGACTAGAGTACTGTGAGTCCCCAGAATGCGGACTAGAGTATAAACGACTGAAAAATCTCTAAGTTCCCAAAGTGCGGACTAGATTACTCTGAGTCCCCAGAGTGCGGACTAGAGTATAAACAACTTTGAAATCTCCAAAGTTCCCTGAGCGTGAATTGGAATGTTCCGAGTTCCCAGAGTATGGATCAGAGTATAAGCGATTCAAAAAATCTCCGGGTCATATGGAAGTGAACTAGGGCATATGTAGCTCACAAGGTTTTAGATTTCGACTACGAGTCATACAGTGAGCTGAACAACAAAAGTCATTTGAAAGACAAAGAACGAAGTTTTATTCATTAATTCAAAATGAAGTCCTACTACAACTTCTCCCAAACTCGGGGCAAAAAGTCTATCTACAACGGCTATGAAAATAAATAAAAATAATTACACAATCCAGATTGATTCTCATTGAACGAGCAGGATAACTACTTCTCTATCTTCTTCTCCTTCTTTGGCTTCTCGGATGATTCTTCCCCCACGCGTTTTCTCTTGGACGTTTTGCTCGCTAATGAGGGGGTGTCCAAAGAAGGAGGAGGAACTTCCTGTGGCCTAATCCCACCGGGAAGGATGACCTTTAAAGGCCTGTTCAATGGGTCATCAAGTTCGACCACTTGGGACTCGACCTTGATCTCAACTTTTTTCTTTTTCTCTTCCGCAAGTTGCTCCTTCATGCTCACTTTCGAAGTGTGTCCTGAGGCGCCCGTAATCTCAACTTCACAACTTTCTTCGACGGGTGACGAAGTGTCAGACTTGTCCTCGTCAAGCGCCTTAATCACTTGAGCATCAGGACCGGGAGTCTCTCCCGCTTGGATAGCCCCGCTCGCCTTCTCCCTCTCCTCCTTGGCATCATCGTGCCTTGGAGTTGGCTCAGGAACAGAGCGGCCTATGTAAAAACATGAGAGACAAACATTAGAATACAATAACCTCTCACCAAAATCGATGACTCTTTGAAATTTAAGAAGAAAGGTTGTATAACGGTTTCTTGCTGACTCTCCACCGTCCGAGGAGTCTCGCCCTTTGGAATGGGAGAAAGAACATGAATGTCAAGGCCAGGGTCTTTCGGGTCGTAACCAACATGCTGCTCGAACGGATCAAGTGCTGGCTGACCAGTCGATTGAGTCGGGGGAGTAGCTGGAGACCCGGTCCCAGATGGACCAGCAATGTCATTCTTTCCTCTTGATGGGGAAGGACCTTCTCTATAGAGAGCCCTCGCTGCAGACAAGTCTGAAGGCTCATTCCCCCTGAGAAATTCCTTTACTAAAGCGCCCTCATCAACCTTCTCGGTACCCGATTCCACCTTTCTAATCTTTATAAGAGTGTCCCATGCCTCGGCTAGAGATTCGAGGTAACCCTCGCCAAGAAAAGTCAAATCCCGATGCATGAGGACATGAGCGTTGTATTCTGCTATAAGCGGGTCGAACAAGCAGTTGATCTCCTCCCTGCCGGCCACGGCAGCCGCCTCAAGGCGCGAATCAATATCAGAGAGCGCCATCTTTTTACCTTCCTCACGGGCTATCTCCTTCAGTGCTTCGGCTCTGGAAAGCTCCTCATCTAGTTGTGTTTTAAGGAGTCGAGTGGCAACAATCTCGTCGCAGTAACGTTGCGACTCCTCTTGAGCAGCCACCTTTTTTTTCTCTTTGAGAAATAGCTCCTCCAGCTCTTTGACTCGTTGAGCGAGCACGTCTCTATCCTTTTGAACAGAATCTTTCTCTAAAGTTAAGGCCTCGGAACGTTGAATCGCTTCGTTAATTTCTTTTTTATGTGTTGTCTCCAGACGACTAACGGCCTCCGCTGTGTCTTTAGCATTCTTTTGAGCAGTTTCGAGTCGAGACTTGTATGAAGAGAGCTCTTCATCCTGAGCTTTAATGATGTCTTTGTAGCCGCGAGCTTCAAACGGTCGATTTCATGTTGACGCTCAATAGAGACTTCCGAAAATTTTTCAACCAAATGGGCGAATGCGTCATGTTGGACGTAGACGTCGTTGTTACATGCAATGGCGCTTTGCTTGACGTGTCCCGGAATGGGATGGATTGCAGGAAAGAACTTCAGACCATCAAAGCAACGTTAGGGGAAAGAGGAAAAAAAACAACTTTTGTACCCAACATATTACGATTAACAATACTAAAATGGTTGTATCCATAACTTTTGAGCTAAATTAAAATAATACAAAGGCTATTATGAAACATGCCGAATGTTACCCTAACCTATCAATTTTCATCATTTTAACCTTGTTATCAAAAAGTAAGTATATCAAAACAGAAATAAAAATGAAAATTGTACCTTGTATTATGCAATCAATGATCGCCTAAGGATGGTGTAGGAAATTGAGTAAGCTGCTCCGCATCAACATAAAATTTGGAAATATCTTCATCTTCTTGTTCCACTTTCGTAGCAATTGCATTCCCGTATAACCAATCACGCGTGCAAAGTAACGCCTCCACAATATCATCTTTAAGAGAACTGCAATAATCGTCCAAAACTCTTTCGCTAACGCTAAATGCACTTTCAGATGCAACGGTGGTGATAGGCACGACTAAAATATCTTTTGCCATGAAAGAGAGAATGGGATATTTAAGTTGTTTAGATTGCCAAAATGAAAGAATATCGAGTGGTAACTTACGATCTAGCGGTCCATCTTCTAAATATAACTTAAGTTCCGAATTATGCGAACTTTCAGCAAACTCAATATTTCTAAATATATCGAATCCTTCCATTACATCAACGCACTCCTGCGAATAAGGTCCTATAAATGGATCACTACAATCTAATTCTTTTGATCCACTTGCTTCATTGTTCGATTCCTTCTCTATTTTTCTTTTGTACTCCTCATAAAGACCTTTTAATTTTGACTCTACCACCTCAAACTTTTCACCATAATCATTGCCATAAAGCCTTTTGTAACAAAACTTGACAAAATCCATCTTATATCAGGGATCAAGAATGCAAGCAATGCAAAGCAATATACTAAATTCACTCCAATATTTGTTGAACTTTAAAAACATTCTACTTGCCATGTCTGACATAAAATCATTAGATCCCATGCATTTTTGCAATGTAAACAAAACCATAACAATTTTCGGAAAAAACAAATTAGATGTTGGATATTTCATTCCAGAAAACAAGCAAGTGGCATCATAAAATACTTCTAAAAAGTCGGCAATTTTTTTCACTTTCATCCATTCCTCTTGTGTAGGACAATAAATATAATTTTTATCAACAAGCTCTAAACAACAAAGTGCTTGTTTATAATATATGGCACTTTTCAACATAATAAAGGTTGAATTCCATCTTGTTGGAACATCTTGACGCAATCCTTTGTTACTATTATCCAACGAAAGATCGGCTATACATTCTACAAAATGTTTTTTTCTTGATTGTGAACCTTTGATATACTTGATGCTTTCCCTTATTTTGTTTAAACACGAAGTAATACATTTTAAACCATCTTGTACCATTAAATTTAAAATATGTGTCGCGCATCGCACATGCAAATATTCTCCGTTTGCAATCAAGGCTTTACGATATGTAAGATGAGACCCTAATAGCTCTACAAATTTATCATTAGAAGAAGCGTTGTCTAATGTATAAGCAAATATCTTATCCTCAATGTCCCAACTAAGCAAAAGACTGGATATTTTCCCAAAAATAGCAGCTCCAGAATGTGGTGGTGGCATAACACAAAAACTTAACAATTTTTTCAGTAGTTTCCATTCATTATCAATAAAATGAGCCATTAGAGTGATATAGTCATCCGTATTAACCGATGTCCATAAATCGGTTGTCAAACTTACCTTCCCTGTACATGTTTTCAAAAAACATTTAAGCTTGGATTTTTCCTTTTCATATAATTTCAATACATCGGTACGAGAGGTATTTCTCGAAACGGATAGAACTCTATCGTTAAGATATGAATGTATATCACGAATGCCTTCATAATGAACAAACATAAATGGCAAATTGTGTCTAATAATCGCCTTGGCCATTAAATCTCTATATTTATTTTGATTAAAAATTGTTTGATTTTGTTTCAATGCTTTTGCACTTATCATGGAACATCTCGGTATGTGTTTTCTTAGATTGGAAGAACCATACTAACCTCCCCAAATATATGACTTCTTGCATTCCTTACAATAACATGTCTGCTTTTCCCCTTCCACGACTTCATTCTTTTGAAAATACTCCCAAACTTCAGAATGAGTACTCCTAACTCGCTTTTTTCCCACAGAACTATTTACCGAATCAGGTTCATTTTCCAAATCTTCTATAGCAACGTTATCATGCTCAATTGAATCCATAATCTACCACTTGAAAATCACAAGAAAATATTAGTTACGAACAAAATGCGGACAATATAATGTCTCGGCATAGTCGCGTAAGACCTTCAGAAGTATCTATACTTACTCAAATAAAAAACATTAGTCTAATATATTAGGATTTTATGGTATTACATTCATTTAACAAAAGAATGATATAGTCATCTTGTTAGTGTTACTTCCAATTATATTAATAGCAATGCCAATTTGTTTGAAAAAATGAATAATAGTGGAAAAGTCATGTGTTAGAAACAACAAAGCACATATATTTACAATGTCAATCTACACAAACTTGCACTTGCACCCCATCATAACACAGCACCTCATAATCACACACGCACATAGGTTTACACATGCAACATATATTCATTGAAATCCAAACTAGGAAAAGATATTCAATGCAAGCAAAATTCAAGTATTACGGATAGTAGTGTGTTTATGATAATAAAGAAAACAAAACATGACCTACTTAGCACATTTTAAAGTGAACTGGTTCTTGAAAAAGATGTTAACAAGATGGTACTCATGTATTGCAATGTTTTATTAAGGACATGTCTGGTCATTCATTTATAGTAATTCAAAAGAAAATTAGTGTTGCCATCATACAAATTATAAGTACTACATAATATATTCAAGTTATACATCAAGTTATCACCTAGCAACATAAAACTCAAGCCATAGTTTGTTGGGAGCAGTATGGTTGTATTAAAAGAGATCACCTTTTCACCAGTTTGATTGTTTACGATCAATTTTACCTTTTTCTGTAAAATATTACATGCGCAGCCATGTGAACCAAACACAAAACTATATATGTTTAACAACTATTTTGAACCTAATTCAACATTAAGCACTGTATATACTTTATTTATCTCATCATTAGCTTTAATCGACAACCATAATATGGATGCAAATCCACACAAACTTGGATCTTTCTTTTGATAAACAAATGTCAGTGTTTGCAAGAAGAGATTTTTTTTAATTGAAGCAAATATCAACATTTATTGAAGCTAACTATTTTTAATTGGCTTTACAAATATAAATGGACCCAAGTTGCGAATACACTTACAAATATATTATTATAATAAATTTATGGGCGGCGCTCTGTTCAGTTAACCATTTCTAATCTGAGCAGAAACTTAACTACCAAAGAATATAAAAATTATGTATCTTTGACATATATAATTGGTTCTATGCTTTTTTGCCTTCCTAAGTTATGACCTACTTATATATGCATAGGTAAAAAAAATGCATTCAGGGGTCTCATGTATAAATATAAATTGTAATTCATGCATGAAATAATGCCCATGTTGTGGGGTTGGTTTCTGAGCATGGCTGGTTTCAGATAACATAGCAAGGACCCAGAATATTAAGTCCAAATATCAAAAGTCAGATAATTCTTTTGTGCAAAATATTATCAAGAGTCAGATACTTTTCAAGAAAAAAAATTACCTTTTAAAAGCAAAAACAAAGAAGTCAATAAAATATGACTCATTAAGTCCACTATTTACTACTACATAGATCAAACATATAGACTGAAATAACTGGCAGTAATGCAAGAGATCGATATCTGTCATCATATAATCACTGATATGTATATCAAACCACTACCGGCTACAATCATAAATGTATGAAATAACTAAAAATTGAAATTAAATTAAACTAGGAACTATACTTGAATATCGTCGAAAGCCCAGCGGTTAAACGACTTAACGTTTGCCGTGTAAACTTCTGCTATGATTGGACTTGAGATTTAGAATGGTGGAGGAAAAAGAAGAACCGGCGGCTAAAAATCTACGTAAAGATGTAGATAGTGAATAACCAGGTTTAGCGAGACCCAGCAATCAAATTAAGTTAAACGATTGAAAAGATTAATACCTATTATCAAATATTATGAGAAATCACCCTTTCTTCTTCAGTCGCTTTTTACAAATTCGAGAACGAAGAAACTAAAACTAGGGTTGAAGGGTTACGTGGGTCGGATAGATTTGGGTAGCTTTGCTGATGTGTCATATACGGGCTGGGTAAAAATAAAATAAAGTTTTAAAAGGGTAAACCCAACCCTTTTAATATTAGAGTTATTGGGTTGGGTAAACGGGTTAGGGTATAATTTGACAGGCCTACTTTTTGCATGAGATTTTTGCATGGATTGTTTATGGATTCACGTAGACCTCGTTTACTCATATAAATTTAATTGAAAACTTTGTTGTTCCTTTCAGTTCAAATCATCCATATTGAGTATATTGTAGCAATTTTTGTAAGTTCAAATACTCTTGAATTTTTATGGAATTTCTAATTTGGATCTTGTATTTCAGATTCAATTCAAAAAGGATTATTTGGCTGGATAATTGGATGTTTCAATTTTAGCCCAATCCAATGCCAAGCGTATTTACTAAATTCACATTCAAAGAACAAATGATCTTTATTTTCCTCATTTAGTCATATTAAACACATTGATTTGTAATTTGCATACCTTGAAATATCAATATGTTCTTGGATGGGAGCTGGTTCATGATAGATCTGTATGTGATAGATTTATTTTAGGATTTTCTTTGCTATTCCAATTAAAATTATGCCATTGAATTTTATTAGCAGAACCAGTAACCTTCATGATGGTGATTATATATTATGATTTGGTTGATTTCATGGCCGATGCCCTTTATTTGTAGCAATAATGTTGGTTCTCAGGAACCATCTTGTATAATATTACTAACATTAAGGTGTTCTGCTTCTATATATGCTAATGCATTGTATCCTAACATATTAATTAATCTAGCACCACTTAACCATGTATCATACCAAAGACTACTATCACTACCATCCATTATCCTCTTGTCAAATAAGCTTAGGGCTTTATGTTTGATTCTCAACATGTTTTTAACAGTTCCAGACATTTAATTACAAATTTGCATTTCCCATATATTATTTGGCAACATATATTTGTTGATAAACCACTTGGACCACAATGATTTTTCAGTTAGTAGCTTCTAAAGCCTTTTAAAACAGTAAACTTCATTTATGTTTACCAGTTTTTATAATCCATGACCACCTTCTTCCTTAGGGGATGTAACCACTTCCCATAGGACTTTACGTCTTTTTCCCCTCATAAAAACTTATTGCAAATTTGATTTATGGTGTCTATCACATTAGCTGGAACTATAAAACATTGCATCCAATTAGCAATAGTGGGATAAATGACTACTATTATCAAAACCAATTTACCTGCCATGCTAAGTAACTTATTCTCCCACCCATCAAATATTATTAGAATCTTATCTACTAAGGTATTGAAGTTATTTCTGTTGTGAGTAACTAAAAAGGGGATACCCAAGTATTTAGCTGGTAAAATTCCTTTACTCAAATCTAATATGTCAAGCATCTCCTACTTATTATTACAGAATTTAAACCTGGATTTTCTCACTATTAAGATGAAGGCCAGTGCATTGTTCCAATCTCTTGAAATTTTTCTTGATAGCATTTGCACCATTTTCAGTGGCTTGAATGAAAAATAACAAATCATCAAAATAAACAAGAGTAATAGATGGATTGTATTTTTATTGCTGGTTGTATCTTATTTGAATTTTCATTTAGGCCTTTAAGATAGTGAAATGTTCTTTTTTTTTTTTTTTTTTTTTTAATCAAAAGGAAATATATATAAAAAGGAGGAGAAAAAGCGCCTTTCTCCGGTGGCTAACACAAAATGCGGAGCATATGAAGATCATATACTCCCCAACCCACATAAAGATAAAATAAAAGCTGAAATACAAGAACCTAAAGCCATAGCATAAAGCAACAGACCTGCTAGGCTACAACAAAACAAGACCAGGGAAAAGCCCACCGACAACCACCAACCCGCCTTAACCCGTAGGTAAAGGCCAGACCTCCAATCTCAGCCAACAAAGAGAGCTAATCGAACGGGAGAAGAAATAGAAAGCAGAACCCAGAGCAAGGATAGTCCCACGTAGAAAACCCGGAAGACCCGATCCATGGACGCCGAAGGAGGCAAACGCCACATATCAACCAAAGACCGCATTGCCAAACCGGGACAGTGCAAAAAGATGCTGCGCATAACCAGATAGTGAAATGTTCCATTACAATGGTAAATAGTTAGGGAGAGAGAGGATCTCCCTGCCTTAAACCTCTATTGAAACCAAAATAACCAAAGGGCTTCCCTTGAATCATTATAGAATATGTTGGGGATTCAATGAGAGTTTCAACAAATATTAATCATTTATTTGGGAAATACTTTTCTCTCATCATAGGAAATAAAAATTTCATGTTCGCACTATCACATGCCTTTCTTAAGCCTACTTTAATGCACATTCCATTGTTGCCTCTGAGATTGAAGTTTCTGATGTTTTCATGTGCAAGCATAATACCTTCTGAGATGTTCTATAACGATTTGCGTTTTCGTCCCTAGAATGTCGACACTAATACATCCACGGATTCATGCATCGAGCACCCAAGAGCTAGAAAGACAGAACATTTAGGTAAAAGAAAACAAAACAAGAAAGAAGAACATAATATCAGAATCTCACATGTAGAACGGTAATATATGATATCTCAAAAGGTCTTTACCAAAAAGAAAACTTTGATATACATACATCAATCAGAGTAAACCAACCTATCATCATCTTGGACAGTTATAGCTGTCTGTCCTTACAAATGGTGATAGATACAAAAAAAAGTAATGCAATGGAAATAAAATATGGTAGGAAATCATCTAGCTCATCTCCAAGAGCTCCAATGAAATATAGCTAAACCTGGAAACATACTCGAGCTGACCCGAGCATTATAAGAAAATAACACTCGGACCAGTCTAGTAGACCAGCGTGAGAAACTCAATGTAACGACCTAGAAATTTAGTAATTTGAATTTGGAATATTTAATTGATTTTAAATATTGAAGAGTTAATTTTATAAGCTAAATAACTTGAATTTCAAATATAATGGTTAATTGAATATTTGAATTTGTTTAAATAATTAAATCATAAATTTAATGTGAATAAAAATGATTTTAAAAGTTGATTTAAATTCTATTTAAATAAGAATGAAGATAGTGAACTTTTAATTTAGATTTAAAAGTGATTAATTTGGTTTTTATAATAATTTGTTTTAATTAACGCGTAAAAATAGCCTTCTGGGGCACTGTCTCGGATTTCGACGAAAATAGTTCCATTGGATCTGTAATAGTGAGTTATTGTATGGGGTTGAATTTCATGGCGATTGGACATATCATTTGGTCGTGTAAGTTTAAAACGCGTAGAAATTAATTTCACGAATCTATATAATATAATTCGATTTAAAAGGCGATCTTCTATATATGATTGAATTAGGCCTCGAAACTAGTTCCAGTGTGTTCGGAATAGGGCATTACATATAGAATGCCAGGCGGCACGCCTCGATAGGAGTTCTAGATTTTTCGAACATATAATATCGAATTTTATTAAATTAATTAATATGTACCCATTATTAGCCCATACCAACATCAATCCTCACCATACTTCACTATGCAAATCATACCCTCCGTCCTTTATTGAAAATCACGACCTTATCAGAGAATCATTCTCGAAATTTCAAATTTGAAATTATCACCAAATCCAACGACCATGGATAATCGAAGCCACTATAGGCGTTTTTGGGCGATGAGTTCAACTAGAGATAGGTAGGCAAAGTCGAGATGAACTCAAAAACTGGTTGGATTGGGCTACAACATGGTGAGGCGATGCTAGTTTAAAGATGAACGTCATAGGGTATTCTGGCAAATTCCGGCGATTTGGTGATCATAGGGTTGGTAGCATGTGAAGGAGAAGTGTGGAGGATGGCCGGGGCGAGGCATGGCCGAAGTCTCGTGGTGTGGCATGGCCTATGGCGGCGGAAATAGTGGTGCAATGTTAGGCCAGAATTTGGGGAAATTCAGAGGTACGGGGATGGTCAGACTATGGTGTAGGCGTGTCGAGGTCGAAGCGAAGCTAGGGTGTCATCGTTAGTAGTGGGAGTTGGCCAGAACTGTGGCACGTAGTCGATTGGAGTCACATTTTGTGGCTGGGGCATTCACGTACGAGGGTGAGGAGAGAGAAAGGATTAGTTTGAATAAGGGAACTAATTTAATGAGTGTAATTAAGGAATATAATAGGGGCATTTCACCAGAAGGACAAACTTTGCTGTCCAATTAATTTCTAGGACGCGCATCTGAAATAATTACTTTCAAGGCCAAAGTCAGCAGAATAATTACGTTCAAGGACAAGGTCAGCTGTCCAAATACTTTCAAGGACATAATTTCATAGGTTTTTAGGCCCTAGAAACTAATTATTTTGCGTATTGTCCTTAAAAGTAATTATTTTAGTTGTGTGTCCTAGAAATTAATTTCACTTGCTAAAGAGGCCCTTGTGGCTAATTCCCACAATATAATATATGATTTAATTATAGGAAGTAGTAAAATCAAGATCTTGTTCGTTTTAGGTCCAAATCGAACGTGGATTTTTGCGTTAGGATCGCGTTGACATGAACTATGTTATGGAATTGGATTGGTGATGATTGGAGCTAATAGAGTTTCATGCTGAATTCGAACGTCGTTCGAATTCGGACGAAACCGGAACGCCTCGGCGACAACTGGAATAATGGTGAGTTAAACTCACCTTTTTGGTTAACCAGAAATGTTGTATAGTTAATAAAAATTGTTGATTGGATGTTTGGATGATTTACTGTTTTTATGAGTTGGTTTGGATTTATTCCCGCCCCTTGAGCGGATGACCATTTATATATACCCGCCTGGTAGCGGATGACCCATATTATATAATTAAATACTGTATGTGATGGAGGGAACGGGTTTGAGGGATCCAACAGGATTCCTTACCACTATTGATTATATTTACATATAAATGTGCTAATATATATAAATTGTGATGCAGAGGGAAATAGGTTAGAGGGATCCAACAGGATTCCTCACCATTGTTGATTTTAATTTCAAAAATATTCTTGTTATACGATTACTGAATATGAAACCTGATTGTGGACACTATGGTTTATGACATTATTATATGTTCAAACTTAGCCCCTACAGTGGTAGGAAATCAATATCAATATTGGTTAAATATTGGGTAGCTATTGGCCAAATATTAGTATTGTAAAAACACTATAAATTGCCATTTGAATTAGAATTGGTTTTTGAGACAGGAAATGATTTTAAATCCGAAATTGGGTTTCGAAAATATTTTATTCTAAATGATTAACTTGTATTTTATTCCCACCTTTATATCTATCTTTTTCTAAGTTATTTATTTATGTTTAATATTGTTTTAAAATGATATTTATTTAATATTGTTTTAAAATATTATTTATTTAATATTATTTTAAATTGTTATTTATTTATTATTGTTTTATTTTTTTTGCAAGGTAAGCGGGGTTAACTGGTCCCCTACCAGTTTATTGATAAAAGAAAAGTTCCAATGAACAAGCTCATTGTCACCAAAAAAAACAGAAAGAAAACAAACAAAAGAAAACAGAGCCAAGTTACAAAGAAAAAAACAAACACAAAGGAAAAGAGGAAAAAACACATCAAAGATCAGACTAAAGCTCTGCCAAGTGAGAACTGAAATCAAAATTGCTTTCCTTCATACCCGAGGTTATTGCTTTCTTAAGAACTTCCCATAATTGTTGGATACTCCTAAATTTGTTCTCAAAAATTCTCATGTTTCTTTCCTCCCAAACTAAGTTCAGGTACTTATTTAGATAGAAAAAGAAGGCGGTTCTTTTTTCTTTCCTCCATCTTGTTGATTTACTAATAAAATCCCATTCAAACTCCAATAAGCCATGTTTATGATCATCAGCTATTCTTCTAACCAAATTCCCCCAGATACCTTGCAATTCATTGCATTCAAAAAACAGATGTGCCACTGTCTCAATTTGCAGTTTGCAATAGACACACAGTGGATCAATGTTCATACCATAACTCAACATTTTATACTTCGTTAATAATGCATTCATGATCACCTTCCACATCATCAGGTTCTCCCTGGGAGGTGAGGAAGTGGTCCATATAACATAGTACCAAACTGATGTAGGTCTGCCAGTCACATTAGTTAGAAGGTCATAAGCAACAGATATAGTATGTTGTTTACCATTCCACTGAACTTCATCTCTTGCAGCTAACCCATATGTTTGTGTATTGTAACATTTCCATACAGCTCTTATATCCTGGTTACTAGTGTATGGGAGCAACAGCTTGCCCTCACTCAAGTAGTCAATGGCTTTTGCATTTCTACCTATGCCTGTCTGTTCAATCTGATGGGGAGAAAAAACAGAAACTAGGACCAATCCTTCAGCCATCCACGGGTCATTCCAAAACTTGATGCTACTGTTGTGAGAGAGATCATACTTAATATACTGACTGAAAATAGATCTCAATCCCAGAATACACCTCCATGTCCAGCTACAATTCTGTGGCACTGGCATAGTCCAGAAGTTCCTACCAACCAAGTTATACTTTCTGGTCCATTTGACCCATAATGTTTCATGTCCACTGAGCAAAGTATTTATATGTGCACTAATAGCTGCTTTGTTCCAATTATGCAAGTTGATGATTCCTAGTCCTCCTTTCTTTTTTGGAAGTTCCATTTTGGCAAAAGAACATGGGATTAATTTTTTTGAGTGAACAGTGCCAGTCCAAAAAAATCTAAGCATAGCATTCCTAACCATGTTCACTAGTTTTTTGGGGAGAATAAACACTCTAGACCAGTACACCATCATAGAGGAGATAACAGACTTGATAAGAACAAGTCTACCAGCTTGAGTAAGAAACCTATTTGCCCATGAGTTCATTAATTTACAGATTTTTGTATACAAGGGCAGGCAGTGTCTAGAAGTGATTCTTGAAGTACATAGTGGAATACCCAGATAGAACAAGCTATTTTCCATTAGCTGCAGCCCAGATATTCCAGTTAATCTATTAGCTTCCTCAGTAGATATGCCAGAAGTGATAATATGAGATTTATTTGCATTTAATTTCAACCCAGTCATGAGATAGAAATTATGAAAGGTAGCTTTAATATTTTCAACCGAGTTCTGATCAGGCTTTGTGAAGATCATGATGTCATCAGCGAATAACAGAGATGTGATTTGAAGGGATTTACATTTTGAATGGTACAAAGTATCCCTCTGCATATATTTAGTTGACAGCATACTAGTTAGCACTTCCATAACTAAAATGAATATATATGAGGATATTGGGTCCCCTTGCCTGATTCCCTGTTTGCTGTTGAAAAACCCAAAAGTAAAGCCATTGTACTTAATAGAGAAAGATGGAGTGGAGATACAGCTGTATATCCAAGCCACAAATACTTTGGGAAATTTCATCAGGGCCATGATTCTAACTATAGAAGTCCAGTGAATACTATCATAAGCTTTCATTAAGTCCACCTTTAGCATAGCATTTTTGGAAGCATGAGCACGTCCATAGCCTTTTAATAATTCATGAGATAACAAAATATTATCAAGGATGTTCCTCTTGGGAAGAAAGGCTGACTGATTAGAAGAAATGATTCTGCCTAGGACTAGCACAAGCCTGGAGGCCAAGATTTTTGAAATACACTTGTATATAACATTACAACAAGAGATGGGTCTAAATGAAGCAACAGACGTAGGAGATGGGACTTTAGGAATAAGAACTAAATTTGTTGCATTCACTTGCTTTAGAAGACAGAAGGAATTGAAAAAATTATGGACTGCCCAAAGAAAATCCGTCTTGATTATATCCCAACTATGTATAAAAAAATATGACATTGAATCCATCAGGGCCTCCACTAGATTGCTTATTCATTGCAAAAAGAGTGTCTTTGATTTCCTTATCAGTTACCTTGTCTACAAGTTTATGAGTTTCCTCCAGAAGCACCTCAGGTAAATGGATTTGGGACAGATCATCAATAGAAGGAATGAAATCATCTTTGTTACCTAACATATTCTTGAAATATTTTAAGAGAGCGCTATCAAAAGAATCAGGATTGGAGTGCAATTCTCCTTCATCATCATACAAATTAGATAGATGCTCCTTAGCCTGTTTTATCTTAATTGCAGCATGAAAATACGCAGTATTTTTGTCTCCCTCTGTTGCCCATTTTTGTCTTAGTTGTTGCCTCTTCATATTGCCTTCAGCCTTCAATGCTTCACTTAGTTGGTCAAATAGATTCCTCTCAGTTTCAGCAGCTTCAGGATTATCAGGATTTTTCAGCATTTCTTCCTGAGCAAGATTGAGATTCTTCCTAATCAGAGCTAATTTTAAGGAGCCATCACCAAATTTTCCTTTGGCCCATTCTCGCAGTGCTAATTTAGTAGCTCTTAATTTCCTGCAAAAAATAAACATTGGATTACCAAAGAAATTTTCAGACCATGCTTTACTTATGATATTATTATACTCAGGTTCAAGGACCCAAGAATTATAAAATTTGAAGCTTCTTTTATCTTTTAACAACTTCTGACCAGAAGAGAAAATAATAGGGGAATGGTCAGAAAGAACAGGGTGGGGGAAAAAGGAAGATAAAGTTGGCCAGGTGGTTAATGCTTTGAGGTTGGCAAAAGAGTGATCAATCTTAGAGAAAGTTTTGACACCAGATCGACTCCTGTTATTCCATGTGAATTCAGCACCAGAAGAGGGTACTGAAAGCAGGTGTGATTCCTTAATAGCTTTATTTAGGGGATAAATATCATTTGGTAGAAGGGGACGACCACCATGCTTATCAGTCAATGATATACAACAGTTAAAATCCCCAAATACAAGCCAGGGATGGGTATTTTGCCTGAAAGCAGGAAGGAGATCGAGGAAAGTTTGTCTTGAGGTGGATGAGTTATGAGCATAGACTATAGTTATATAGAAAGAGAGGGAAGAATCATAGCATTTGGCATGAAAATGGATGACTTGGTCAGTGCAAAGGACGGAAGATAGGGTTAAAATAGTTGGATCATGGATGACCATAATTCGACCATAGGAGGCTTGATTCAAATTATGGTTAAGAGTCCAGTTAGGGTTTATATGCTTTGCAGCTTTTAAAGTAAGGGTCTCATTCAACTAAGTTTCAAGAATAGCAAAGTGGGATATTTTGTGCTTGTTAATGATAAATTTCACTTGATCAAGCTTTGTTAAGGAATGAGCTCCTCTAATATTCCATATTGCATAGGATTGCATCATTTGGTATACTTCAGAGATTGATGAACCACATTTTTCATGCTCCTAGTTGCAGGAGAAACTCTTTGAACATTGTTTATATCAACATTTTGATCAATCCTATTAGACAGACACTTGCCATTAGTCTTGCCTTTCTTTAGGGTATTTTGTGAGATAATAGAGTTATGTGGCAAAGATATCCATCCAGGCAGATGGCCAGAGAAGGTGTAACAACCTGAGGAGGGGGGATACTATTTGAATGTTCAGCTAAAATCAGGGTCATTAGATCTTTTTCTAGTTCTTCCCTAAACTGGGTTTCAGCTATCTGAAATTGTATTTTTGTTCTTTCTTTATTTGCAATTAAAACATGTTTGTCACTTTTTTGCATTGTTGGTTCTTCTCTTGAAATGGAAATTTCATAGTCAATTGCATCAGGGGTTTTATAAATCTGTTCAGCTTGATTAGAGTTTACAGTTGCTGGCACCATCGCTGCACTACTGTTATCCTGATCCCTTATAACATTATGCAATATTATGAGGGATGAGTCTTGTTCACCACTAATTTTAGTCTGCTTGCTTGCCAGTAATTCCCCTTCCTCAACTTGCTCTTCTTTGTCACAGTTATCATTGCATGGTTCATTATAACTTATGACATAGTTTGACTCACTCTCAGTTTCTTCCATCAGAACATAAAATTTATTGGTATCGGTTCTTATTTCCTCATTTGTTTTAGCTTGTTTTCCTTTTTCCATTGTGTTAGCATTTTTGACAATTTCCTCACTTTTTTTTGGTTCATCCTCAGAAGTTGCTTCCTCATTTATCTGAATTTCAGTTCTACTTTCTTTTTCCTTATCTCTTCTCATTTTAGTTCCCTTACTTTCAACCCTTCTCCACTCCTGCTTTTTCTTTGTGACTCATATAGTTTTTTCATTTCGATCTACATTGTCCCTTCTTTCCTTACCAGACTTTATTTCTGTTGCTGCCTTCCCTTCTAGATTTATTTTCTTTTTCAAGCACATATCAGTCATATGCCCAAATTCTTTGCACCTGCTGCATACTTCTGGCTTCCATAAATATTCTACTTTTACAATCTGCTCTGAACCATCAAGCAATCTCACTGTAAATTCATCCAATAACTCCACTAATGGAGTGATTTCTACCATGCATTTTGCATAACCTATTCTTTCCAACTTCTCAGTTTGTTCATCCATACACATGAAATTGCCAATTCGACTAGCTAGCCAATTAATCCCTATATGTGACCAAGCATATAACGGGATATTTGAAAGTCTGATCCAAACCGGAACAGATTTAATAGTACTGCAGCCATTTCCAACATTTGGATCCCATTGCTTAACAATGAATAACTTGTTCCTCATGATAATTGGATCAGATGCAATTATTTTCCTTCTATCTTTCTCACAAGATAGATTGAAAAGGAACAGGAAACCATCGGACTTAACTTTTATTGAACCCTTTAATTTCCAAACTCTTTTTAGATGTGCTATTACTGTGAGATAAGAAAGTGGTTTATCAAGGAAAAAGCCTACCAGGTATTCTCCCCAAATTTCATTTCCAGCTCTTATTACATTCTCTGGAGGAACTAAGACATGGCCCTCAAAGACAAGAGGAACTTGAATTGGGATATGCTTCCCTGCATTAGGAGGTTTTGCCTTAAAGAGAGAATTCCATTGAACAGATGGGACAATCCGAGATGAATTGGAGATAAGATTTTGGACAGGAGGAGAAGGACAGATGGATTCAACATGGGGAGAGATAGGCAAAGTTGGCATGGCTGGATCAGGCGGGAGAGGGTCAGGAGGAAATTGGGGAGGCTGAAGATGAACAGGAGCAGGGATGGTCGTAGGGATGGGAGGGTTGATGGATAGGACAGGGGAGCAGTTTGAAAGGACGAGGAGTGGAGGGAAAGAAGGATCGGAGGCCATTAAAAAATAAAAAAAGAAATATTGTTAAGTGTTTTTTTGTTTTTAAATGTTATTTATGTTTAATATTGTTTTAAAATGTTATTTATGTTTAATATTGTTTTAAAAAGTTATTAATTTATATTTAATATTGTTTTAAAGTATTTATTTATAATTAATATTGTTTTTAAGGTTTTTTATCAATATGTTAATATTATGAAAATTAATTATTTAAATAATTAATATGGGTTGAAATTAATAATAATGATTTATGTATACTATTTTAGAAATTAATTATTATTATTTATAATAAGGTTGAAAATTTATTATCAATGTTTTATTAATAATGTCTTTGAAATTGTTAATTATTATTTTAAAATGTTTTAAGGTTAATAATTATTATTTATTATTTATAATGTTTATTATTAATAGCTATTATTATATAATAGTGTTTGAAGTAAATGATTATTATTTACTTATAAATGTTTGAGATTTATAAATAGAGTATTTTAAATGGATTTGGGTTTTAGAAGAGGAGTCTTATAGGATGATTTGGAGACTTAAAGGAAGATTATTTACAAGGTAAAAAGAGTTTTATAAATAATTTTAGATATTAATAAAAGAATGTTAGGAATGGACTTATAAATTTATAAAAAGAGTTTTATAAATAGTTTTATGGATTTATAAAGAGTTTATAATTGTTTTGAAAATTTATAAAAGAGTTTATAATTGGAAATGGAGGTTGGGTTTTTAAAGGGGTTTCTATAAAGAGTTTTATAAAATGGTTTGAGAGATATATAAAAAAGTTTTATACATGAGTTTAGAAATTTATAAAAGAGTTTTATAAAGGGTCATGTAATAAGGGAATCTTCCTCCGTTTGTGAATATACTTATACCGTTGAGATAAGTATATGGATATTTTTCCAAGTATTGAAAAATAGGGATGTGTGGGTATATCTTGTGAAGGTATTTTTATACAAGTAATTTACAAAGTGATTTATTAATGAAAAGATTAATAAGGAGGCTAGTGGTTACTTATGAGCTTTACCAATGTTGGTTTTCCTTTTTGAAATAAATCCCTAATTTGGATGAGTGTTGTGGATAGTTAAATAACCAACTATCAATATGGACCCAAAACATAACTTTGGAAATATCTAGGAGAAACACGTGAGTTATATGGCATGGTCATCTCCGACGATGCTGCACTATGCGTATAAATCTCGTTTCATTCTCCTAGGACAAATGATAAGGAAATCCATCCACTAGCGGTTAGAGGTGATCTCTGCTCTTATCTTTGACTATTTATTTCCTAAAAGAACCGGGGTTGAGTTTACCGGGAATTGAAATGAAGACATCTTGAAGGTGACGGAATTGAAGACGGAGCTCTCAAGTGTTTTGTTCAGTCCCAGAAGGAACTTGTACGGATGAATGCTGGCATTGCATTGCTGCCTGGAGGCAGTGTTAGAATTCCAAGTGAGAAGTGCTATATAAATGGTAAAACGTAGCCTCAAGCCTCATCAACCGGGAATGACTAAAATAAGGGAGATGTGGTAGTGCTAAGTGGGTCGCTCCCAAGTAGGGTATGATCGTCCCTATCTAGAGTCGATATTATCTCTCATTTGTCTGCTCGAGGCCCATTAACGAAGGGGTGATCATATTTGGTCCTCGGTGTTATTTTATCTAGAGATGCACCATGACGGGCGGTACCCCAGTAATCCAGCCATTGTATGGAATCCATTCTCTAATAAGCACCGTATGGACTTAATTGTGCCCAACTACGCTGAAATGTGTGATGCAAGCATTTCAGCTATATTCATATTTTACTTTGACCCCTAGACATTATTATAATATCAATGGATTTTCTATAGAAAATGTTTTTTGGTTATCGTAAGGTAAAAACCCGTCCGTGTTTATATGCGGCATGGTCTTACGAGATACCTTTATTTTCAAAAGTTGTTTGAAACCTTAAAATTCAACTGTATGTGTTTTTCTCACACTGGTTTTCCAGACTGACTCGGGTGTTATTTTATTATAATGCTCTGGTCAGACCGAGCATTTACAGATTGCTTTGGGTGCATTGGAGCTCAGGAGACGAGCTGGAGGTCCAAGACGTATCTACATATTTCTTTGTCTTCCATTGTGTTGTTTGTTGATTGTATTTATCAACAAGTGTGAGGACATGTTGTTATAACTGTACGAGCTGAAATATGTTAGTATATTCTAATTGATGTCTATATATACATATGTTATAATTTTTTTGTGTGTAAAGATTTGTTTTATATTATAGATTATTCGTTCCGCTATGAGATTCTGTGTTGTTTTAGTTCTTCTTGTCTTCTTCCTTTTTCTTTTTCCCTAAAATTTGGGTTTTCCAGCATTCGATTGCTTGGCATGCAATACAGTGGATGTATTAGTGTCGAGGGTCAAAAATCTCGAGTTGTTACATTTGGTACCAAAGTGCAAGGTTAAGCGAGAACCTTGGCTTTGGTGGGGATTACTCATTATAGATATGGTTAGTAGCACCCTAGAATGAGTTTGAGTGTATGTATGTATATGTACGTATGTGTGTGTATATATATATATATATATAAATATGAGCGTGTATTTGTTAGTGATATAAAAAAATTTATATTGTGTTGATTGATCTGTTGAGTGGCTTATGGATTCTGACCAATACGAGTAATTAACGTTATTGATAGGAACCTTTAACACTTGAACAGAGCAATTCGACATGGTATTGTTTTGAAATTGGGTAAATGAAATAATTTTACCTTGATTATATTTTATATATAAAGGGATAATATTTTGGAAATTATTATAGAATACATTGTATGTTTGATTGTTAAAGAATGATAATATTTGATTTTTATCATTTGTAGTTTGTTGTTTTTGTTTTAGTAAATGTTGCTATTGTTATAATGTAAACAAGATAAACAATTAAGAAATGGTTTTATATAACCATTGTGAAATTATATACAAGGGAACTTATAAATATGATTTGTAAATATAAAGGATTAAAAGCTGAAATTTGAGAATTTAAGTCCCATAGATTTTGAAAATTGTTTTTCAAAGTTTCGAAAAATAATAATATTATTAGGAAAAAAAATTTGAATGGAAATATATTTAAAATAGAATTTAAAAGTATTAAGAAAGCACTGAACTCACTTCGGTCGTTGGAAAATAATTTTGACGATGACTACAACATCATCGACAAGTCATAGACGTTCATTTTCGGGTTTTCAAGAGAGGAATTGCTACCATTGGAGTTTTGTGTTGGTAAAACAAGTGTTGATTTAAAATTCTAAATATGATGTACAAAAAGAGACATGTATTATATTATGTATTATTTCAAAATAGAGTTGAAATAAAATAGAGTGTTTAAATTCTGAAATTTTTTATATTTTGTTGAAATTATAAGAAACTAGTTTTGTAACTTATAAATTGAGGAATAATAAGTTAAAATAAAGTTTTAATTGTTGAATATAAATGTTCAGAAAAGAAATTTTTTAATGAAATTTAACTTAAGTTAAGATAAATAAAATGAATTTGAAAAGAAATTTGACTCAAGTAAAGGTAACTGAAGTGAATTAATGAAATGAGTGAAATGAAATTGAATTTAAATTGTAACGAATTAATGAAATGAATATGAACTTGAGTTACAAGATGAAATTCAACTTAAGTTGTAAATGAACTGAATATGGTTTTGAAATTAAATTTGATCTAAAATGAATATGAACTGAAGTTGTAAAGTGAAATTAATAATGAGAAGTGATGTATAAATTTTTTATAATAAACTTAAGTAAAATTTGATGGAATGGCTCTTAAGTGATATTAGTATTGACAGAAATATACTAAGTAACAAATAAATGTGAATAAAGCAATGTGAACAATGATTAAGAATTAACAAATGAAAATAAAAGAATCTGAATAGAAAAAGAAAGGGATATAAGGAGAAACCAATTGAAATAAATACGTAAGTTGTACGTATATTATTTTATTCACATAACTGTTTGGTCTAGATTCAAGTACATGATTTCTAGATGATTTACACTGGTCCGAGTTAGAAATTTTCACTCGATTCTCGACGGCAAACACTGGATATGGATTTTTGATTGATTTTGGGATTTTCAATCATGGTATATGGCTATGCAAGGAGAATGACGGTTTCTAATCAAGGAATCGGATCTGGGTCCTGTAACGACCTGGTATTACGAACCGTTCAAATCAACAATCATCCACACATGTCAGACTTGAATTTGATCAAAACAATAGATTGTTAATTTATATTTGGCAAAACTCAGCATATACAGTAAATAAATCAATCACAGACCCAAAGTTATACAACAATAAGCAGCGGAATAGATAAATAGTAGCTCATGAAGCTGCTACAACATCAGAGCATAAACATGATACAATGGAAATTGTAACAGCCTGAAATTTTCAACCATTCCCATCCATACATGTCGGATTTGAATTGCTCAAAATATCAGATTGTTAATTTAAATTTGGCAAAACTCAGCATATACAGTAAATAAATAATCACAGAATCACAGACACAGAGTAATATAAAATAATGCAGCGGAAACAAAGAAATAGTAGTTCATGAAGCTACTATATATATATAACAGAGTTAAACAAGATACAACATAAGTTACGAATACATAGATATCTCAATACAATTATCAAATACAAGATCTAAATACATCACTGAAATCAACTGAATAACTGAAAGCTTGATAGATAGCTGGATCTCCAAGCGAAGCTCCAACTCCAAAGGTGAGTATCAAATGCTGTATCACTCAGTCTGACCTGAGCGTAAAGCAAAACACAAAACACTCGAGTCAGGACATACAAACTTATACAATGTAAACCAACTCAAGTGAACTGTAATATAAAGGTACAAGTAACTTAAAGAATGCTTGGTATCGCCAATTCTTTAAGGATCCGTTAAACTATTTACTATGTAGTAATATTCGCTATTATAATAATGTATAATAGTAAAATAAACTTACTTTTAAATAGCGTTAAGGCTTTACATTTTCCACCTTAACACATAATAATGCCAATAGTCTATACAGTACCTGCGTACCTCCAGATTGGGGGCTACAAGAAGATACTCCATAGGTACGACACAAATAGAAACTCATAGTAAAGCTCGGTATGGTAGGTGACACGGCACAACGAGGCAATGCCAGGGTAGATATACCAATTATGCATCCGGGCTGGTGGTAACGCATAGCAGCCACTACCGCCCACCTCGGAACACACTCCCAAATCAAAATCGAAGGGCGGCCACAAAATCAATCATAAAGTAATAGAAATGTATCGAAGAAATGCGTCCGATCAGAGGTGCTACCTCATCGGCCCGAGAATCGCTCCTATTTTAGCCACCTTATGCCAACTCACGGGAGTCGGGTCCACGTTCATACCTCAATAGGATCGTCGCCACCATCTTACTTCATTTTGGAATCTCCACCGCATACACGGTTGTCAAAGTGGTTTTCGGTATCGACAGAGAGTATGCCCATATCCGATCCCGGTCTCTTTTCCAACCAATCGTTATTATAACCCATGGATATTTATTTCGAAATAATTAATACCTAAAAACAAAAAATCATATCCATTTCAAAACTAGTTTATACTTCAAAACCAAAATATCATATTCAACTAGTTTATACTTCAAAACCAAAATATCATTTGAATAAACCCAAATTTCCAATCACTAGATATTTCTTTCAATTTATTTAAACTTGAAATATTCCTTTTTAAATCATCTTAAACCAAAACCACTTTATAAAGCCATATTCTTAATCTTCAATTGCAAATCAATATATTCAAAACAATTCTTAATTAAATACCATTTCAAATAAATTCATTTCCAAAAGTCATAGTACTTTCAAGTTGTAACAATTTCAGCATCAAAACACTTTGAAACCATAATACTTTGAAATCATAACCCTTTTTGAACTATTATCATTTGGAAATCCAAATACTCAGAAAAATCGTAACACTTGGGAATGATATCCTTTGAAAATCATAATACTTTAAAAATAAATTTCATTACCAAAGTTGTAGCATTTCAAAGATCATTCGTTTAATTATAAGATTTCCAAAACATTGTATTTTCAGCTAACAACAGCACTTATAAAGTGTTACAGTAGATATATTAGTAATATTTCAAAACATTGTCAAATTCAGAAACAGCAGCAGTTATAAAGTGTTGTAATAGATATTTAGTTATTTTCAAACAGCTTAGTTTCAGAAACAGCAGCACTTATAAAGTGTTGAAATAGCTATTTAGTTGTTTCAAAACATAGTAAAATTTCAGAACACCAGCACTTATAAAGTGCTGTAATAGTATTTGGTTATTTCAGAGCTTAGTTAAATTTCAGAAAGGATAGCACTTAGCAAATGCCATCTTAAAACCACAACATTTTATAAATGCTACCAATAAAATTCCAAATTTTATTATAACTTTTCAGAAACATTAAGACTTCAATTTTAGCCATTTTTGACTTATAAAAATCATATTTCATGCTTCAAAAACATTCATTTGGATATCATTTAACTTATGATTTAATAAAATAAATTTTTATAAACAAATATCCAATTTAAACCAAAATTCATTTATTAAGTCAAAATACACTATTTTACTTAACTTTATTTTTTAACCACTAACCTAACACTTTATTTTAAAATACCCATTCCATAAATAAAACTAAATTTCAATTTATTTACTTAACTTAAAATTTTCATTTGAAAAACCAAATTTCCAATTATCAAGTTAGGTCATAATTAAAGTTACATTTTTTTCCATTTAAAAAATCATAACTATTTATTTTACAAACATAACATTTCACAAAAGAATAATTTATCATAGTTAATATAACAATCAATTTTTTCTTTTAGATCTATTCATTTAGACATCAATTAACTATGATTTTCTAGTTAAATAAATTTTATTACAAAATGTCCAATTAAATCTGTATTCCATTTTATCAGTTCAAAATACATTATTTATTACACAAAACATGTCTGTTTCATAAAGTAAAATTCATAACAATTACTTGGTTGGATTTAGAACTTCCATATTAAGTCAAATTCAATTATTAAGTTATTTAACATCAATAAATGTCTTTAAATTCTATTTAAAACCAACACATCTTTATAATTTCAATTAAAGCCACTTATAGACTTATAAAATCTTAACTTATAGAAAACCAACATCTTCTTATATTTAAGTCATTTAAATCAAATCTTTTAGCTCAAATTTCATATCTTTAAAACATTCAAAATATTTAATAATTTTTTAGGAAAATATTATTTAAAAATATAATCATGGGTCTGTATAATATTTTCTAACCTAGGTCAAGTGATACGGTTATGTATCATTTCAATCCGTAATTTAAAAAGGAAAAATCAGGGTTCTATCATTTCAAACCCGCAATCCCAAGTAAAACAAATACAATAAAAATCACTCAAGCCTATCATTTTAGCTCATAATGATTTTTCCTTACTCTAATGTCCGTTCGGGCATGTATCATTTCAACCCATAGTGATAGGGAACTTGCAGTGTGAGAAACAGTAAATATATTAACATAATATCAGATGATGTAACAAATATATAAACAGAATTTAACATCATATAGTCATATCACAAGCATATATGAACATATTAACATAACATATACATTTTCTAAAATTCACATGCCATTGTTTCACAATTACAAAAGTACGTATGTCGAGGGTGATAAACTCACCTTTAGAGCTAGAGATGACGAGAACGAGATGAGTTACGAATCTAAGCACGAATTTCGAAGCAAAGCACGATGGACACGAATTCGACGAACAAATCGAAGCTGGAAATTTGAAATTGACGATATCAGATAAGAACTTGATTGATGAAGATAATCGATATAAGTGAAATTATATATAATTATAAATCATATTCTAAATTCAAATTCATATAAATTTAATATTCATGCGTTTCAAACATCCTCGCTTTTAAATTAAACATATATATCAAATCAAATATATATTTAAAAACTAACTTTACATATATTTATATATAAACTAATATATATAAACTTATAAATATTTAATTTAAAAGCCAAACATATATTAAGAATTCTTTGTTGATTTGCAGACTCCATATAAATTTCAGCCATACAACAGAAAACCCAAAACAATTTTATTATATAACAGTATGAAACCATATTATATATTTATAAACTAACAAAAATCAAACTATATATTAATGTAAATATATATAAGCCGTAAAACAACCATACTATACCCTTAAATCAAATACATATGATATCTAACAAGCCTATATATACAAACAAACACATATAAAACTCATACTTATGTAACAGTTGAAACTATTGTTTATACAAAAATTTGTAACATATATAACTATTTTTAACTGTTCGTATAAACAAACATGTATATTAAACAACCGATCTGACATGCAAACAAAATTTGCTGTAGACTAATTTAAAAAGATTCTATATATATATATGAACAACTTGAACCTATATACACATCAACTAATATATACTTATACATCAAAAACCCCAACAGAAACATATACAAGATTCTTGCATGAAGACTAATATCTAACAGAGCATATCACATATATTTTGAAATGATCTGTCACTATATACATTTTTGAAACAATACGTATATATACACGGCAAGAAGATCAATATATAACATATATAAGTTTCGAAAAAAAAGGTAAGGGACAGCTTACGTGGTTCTTGACTACAGAGAGGAGGTGAGGTAAGCACGGGTTGCTAGTGAGCTAGGTGGAGAGGTTGGCCGATGGGAAGAAGAGTAGTGAAGATGGATCGGCCATGGAGGGCTTCGGCGAGTTTGGATCTGGCTTGCTCGCTTGGGTTGAAGGTGAGATAGTTGACAGAGGCAAGATGAAAGAAGTATTCTTTTTTATTTTTTATTTTTTTCATCAGGTGAAAAGTGAAAAAAACACAGACAAGTGGGGAAGGAGAAAGGTTTCACAGGCAACAATATATTAGCTATTTATAAAATGAAGATGAAGAGAATGAGAGGAAAGAGACAGTGACTAGCATCCAACCATAATATATTGGAACCGATGGAAGCACAAAAGTCACACCTTTTTGAATTCATGAATTATTTGCGGCTATTGGCTGTTTGAATCATTTGATTGGACAACACGTTTCAGATTTGAAACGTAAAGGAAAAATATAAAGTTGAAATTTCGGTATCGTTACGACGAACTGTTGAATCATTTCGTCGCGCATCGGACCTTAGAATACAGAAATAAATATACTACGGAGATCAGCACGACGAGACGATCAAAACGGTATACAGATATCAGTGGCACGATTATCCGATCAAAAGTCGATACGGACACTGATATACGTTGCTATTCCATAAGGAAAAATCCAAACGGAGCTAGAAACGTCAGAAATCTGCGAAACGAATTACGCAGTCTTATTCAGAGTGGTCTAAATAAATTTTCTCATGTTGACATATTTAGGTTTCGGCACACTTTTAAATTCAAGTGTTATTAACTGATTTAAATTGAAATAAAATTACACAAGAAAATAAACTTCAATATTATCTGATGAAAATTTACCATTTGCTATGTTTAATTAGACGTATTTCAAATATTAAATTTTTCTTTCAAAATTTTATTATTTAAAATTTCACAAAATTTCAATTAAATATGATAATAAAACAAATAAAATTATTAAAATTTCCGGGTTGTTACACTCTCCCCCACTCAAAACTTTTCGTCCCTTAAAAGGAAGGAGGTAGGAGAATAGAAACAACCAGAAAAGAAATAAATTGAAAACAAAGTAAAAAAATTAATTTAAACCATGTAGATTCAATTTAAATTAATTAATATTCAGTAATTGATTTCAATTCAAAGTATTTCATTTAATTGATTTGATTCCAAATTATTAATTTCTTCAAACCAAATTTATTTAATTTATCTCATTTATTCATTATCTTATTATCCAATTATCTTTAATTTACAAATTTCTAAATCCATAAATTTGAATAGTCATTTATTATAATCATATTTATTCAACAAATTTAATTCTTCTTTATTCCAAATTATTTTTAACTTTATTCCACTTAATATATTTAACCACATATATTAAGTATATTTACACTTATTATAACTACTCCAATTTATTTAAAATTTCCTTTAACACCATTTATATTGTAAATTATTCAATTACATTGTTAACTTCTAAATAATTTAGGTAAGTTATATTGGAATGCAATAGAATATTAGGCAAATAAAATTTTCCAAATTCCATTATTCAAGCTTAAATATTTATTCAAAATTTTGGCTTCATTTTATAATTGAAATCATCCTTTAAGATAAAATTTAAGAATTAAATTTCCGATTAACTTCAAATAATTAGAGATAAATAAATATATATACTTAATATATATCCAATCAAATTTGAATCATATATCAATATATATTATAAATCAAGTCAATTTTTTAGAAATCCACATCAATTTAATTTTCCAAACAAAAGTGTAGCAAGGCTACAGAATGGTCTCTTCACTTCGAAACTCGAAAATGAATGTCGATAATGATGCAGTCATCGCCGAAATTATTTTCCAGCGACCACTACGCCATAAATGGCCTACTGCAACACAAAAAAAATGTTGGCTCAGGCCCGAAAAATGTTGCCATAGGTCTATGGCAACACTTTTAGGGTGATGCAATTTTTGCCGTTGCCTTAGACCTCAAAGGCAACATTTTGACTATCTAAGGCAACATAAGTAATATTGTTGCAATAGAACCCTATTTGGGTCTATGGCAACACCCATAGGTATCTGTAGCAACATACCAAAATGTTGCTATAGATATGAACTTTTTGAATTTGTGGGGCCCACAATGTAGAGCATATTTGATTTTTTAATAAAAATAAATATTTATTTAATAAAATGCTATTGCACAGAATTTGATATTTAAACAGTAATTTATTTAAATAAATATTTTATTTCAACATTTGAAATAGTACAAATTCTTGACTCCACTATTTTACAATTCAATGATATATAACACTGATATTCACATATACAGATATTCCTCACTACATCACTCAGTTCACTCATTACATATGCACTTTCAATTTATACAGACACCGACACTGACAAATATATGCCGAGCCGAAGGCGAGCCGAGTGCCGAGCCGAAGGCGAGCCGAGAAGCGGGTCCGGGCGCAGCGCCGGCGGGGGTCCGGGGCACCGCAGTCCCGGCGGGGATCGACCTAACATTGCCGATTCATCCGATTTCGGAAGGTCGAGCCTTCTTTGAAACGACGTAAAATGATGCACAAATGAATCAGCATGCACAAGTCCTATATGCACTGCTCCCTTGACTATAACTATGCCGAATAAAGGCGGCAAAATATAACGAACAGCTAGAACTCCAAATATGAGCGATAAGCAAAGGTTTGATCCCCTTAAACCTGAAAATCATATTATTAAAAACATAATTTTTATCACATCATTTTCTATAAAAAAGAAACATTGCTTGACTAATAAAAACTTCACCTTTGATAGGGTTTCCTCCCATTATCAGAGTGGTAGCAGGAATTGCTCCATCACTGCATTGAATAATTTGGAAAATAATCAACACCAGCTAAGTAGAAAATGCCTTAATAATGAAGCAGAGTCTTGAATTACACGAACAAGAGCACCTTCACCAATCAATGTGTTTCTGATTTGAGCACTGCCTTCATACATCACCATTCAACACTTCCTTCATCCCACCTGAAACTACCCAAACCCTCAAACCACCTCACAGCATTCACGACACCTACATTCACGGTCTACCACCACGACAGCCTTCACTCTGTCTACATCGACCATCTTCTCAGCAATCCCGACCACCAATTCAAAAAAAAAAAAAAACACAAAAAATCCAAACGACCTGAACCAGACTCCATTAGCGACTTCATTCAAACCACAAATCATCAAGCCACAAATCGCCGATTGCATTCGCGACCAGACCCAATTCACGATCTCCAAATCTAAAACCACCTTCGTGCCCCCTCTAATTCCAGAAACTCTTAAACCGCAACCTCAAATTCTTCGAACCCTAAACCTTAAATCACCTAAGTCGCCTGAATCAAACAATTTTATTTTGATTGAGAATTTTGTCTGGGTGCGAACAAGTTTGGATTGAGTGTTTTTTATTTCGATTTGAGAAATACACGTTCTTTTCGCGATTTGAGAAATTGGGCGGCAGAAGAAGAGGGTGTTGAAAGAGGAGAGGGCTACAGATTCCATGATTTGAACGGTGATGTTTGTGATTCAAATCGACGAACGCAGTGCGAGTAATCAATTTAGGATTTTCGAAATTCCATTGAAGTATTCTATTTGCTTTTTGATTTGAGAAATGAAAACCGAAAGGGATCTAATGGAGTTCAGGCGGGAAAACGAAAATTTGGGGAAAATTGTAGCGGCGATCCATTTTTACAATCAGATTAAATATAGACCGTTGGATCGTTTTCACGCGGATTACTAATTTTATTAATTTTTTAATTTGAATACATCTATAGCAACACTTTATAAAAATGTTGCATCGTGTTACACTTGTTTAGCTAGAGCAACACATTTTTATGGCTAAGGTAACACCAAAAATACAACGTTGCAGTAGGACCAAAATTTTATATCTATCGCAACATTTTAGCTGGCAACACCTTGCAAAAATGTTGCAGAAGGTCATTTATGGCGTAGTGGACAAAGAGAAGAGCACTGATTCAAAACTTTAAAATTCTTTAGAAACAATTTCTATTCGAAAATATTTTAAATAATATATCCTTTTAAAACCTTAAAACCAAAGTTCGAAATCATCGGAAATTAAATTCTCAAATTCTTGGTTGAAATTCATATAAATTTTCCAATTAATTTATATCTATATTTTACAATCCAATTATTTATATATGAAACAAAAGCCAATGATTACAAGATATATACAAAGTCAAATATTATTTCTTAACATCCAATTAAATTAACTATAAAATTTCAAAAATTATACAAATATAAAATATAATTATACAAAATTTATCTCATTTACCAAGTTTGAAAACAATATGGTGTCAGTTTGCTCTGTTCAAGTGATTTGGAGATCCTATCGATAGCATTGATCAGACGAATCGATCGGAAACCCAAATCAACATCAACAACTTAAACAACACAATATATATTAAAACATTTATATATTAGTTTACAAATACACTTCAAGAATGATATGAAGATAAGTTGGAAACAAAAGACAAGATGATTAAATAACAGAATAATGGAATAAATAAGCTTATATAAATCGCGGGCAACCTTAACCGGGTCAACCGTGACTTCAAAAATAAGATCGATGTAGAGTTCTTGGACAAACCTACATCCGATCTCAAGAGATAGAATTTGGGATAACAAGAGATAGATAGCATTATAAACCAAGGATGCTGAAATCTTCGGTGAATCAATGCTCCTTGTAAAGGAGTTTCACCCCTTTACAATCATTCAAAGATTGGCGAGACCGCCTATTTGTTATAAAGATCATTCGAAGTGGAGTTATGGGATACTCCAGAATCAAAAGAAGACAAATAGGGAGAGACAAGAAATGATTTTGGAACCACAGGGAACGTTCCAATATTCAAAAGAAATCGGCACGAAGAAGAAGGAATTCAAGCTCGAACGAAAGTGATTCTGTAAATAAATTTACCATATATGCTAAGCTTTGCCTAGAGCCAAAGCTCTGATACCAACTGTAACAGCCTGAAATTTTCAACCATTCGCATCCATACATGTCGGATTTGAATTGCTCAAAATATCAGATTGTTAATTTAAATTTGGCAAAACTCAGCATATACAGTAAATAAATAATCACAGAATCACAGACACAGAGTAATATAAAATAATGCAGCGGAAACAAAGAAATAGTAGATCATGAAACTACTATATATATAATACAGAGTTAAACAAGATACAACAGAAGTTACGAATACATAGATGTCTCAATACAATAATCAAATACAAGATCTAAATACATCACTGGAATCAACTGAATAACTGAAAGCTTGATAGATAGCTGGATCTCCAAGCGAAGCTCCAACTCCAAAGGTGAGTCTCAAATGTTGTATAACTTAGTCTGACCCGAGCGTAAAGCAAAACACAAAACACTCGAGTCAGGACATACATACTTATACAATGTAAACCAACTCAAGTGAACTGTAATATAAAGGTACAAGTAACTTAAAGAATGTTTGGGATCGCCCATTCTTTAAGGATCCGTTAAACTATTTACTATGTAGTAATATTCGCTATTATAATAATGTCTAATAGTAAAATAAACTTACTTTTAAATAGCGTAAAGGCTTTACATTTTCCACCTTAACACATAATAATGCCAATAGTCTATACAGTACCTGCGTACCTCCAGATCGGGGGCTACGAGAAGATACTCCATAGGTACGACACAAATATAAATTCGTAGTAAAGCTCGATATGGTAGGTGACACGGCACAACGAGGCAATGCCAGGGTAGATATACCAATTACGCATCCGGGCTGGTGGTAACGCATAACAGCCACTACCACCCACCTCGGAACACACTCCCAAATCAAAATCGAAGGGCGGCCACCAAATCAATCACAAAGTAATAGAAATGTATCGAAGAAATGCGTCCGATCAGAGGTGCTACCTCATTGGCCCGAGAATCGCTGCTGTTTTAACCACCTTATGCCAACTCACGGGAGTCGAGTCCACGTTCATACCACAATAGGATCGTCGCCAACATCCTACTTCATTCTGGAATCTCCACCGCATATACGGTTGTCAAAGTGGTTTTCGGTATCGATAGAGAGTATGCCCATATCCGATCCCGGTCTCTTTGCCAACCAATCGTTATTATAACCCATGGATATTTATTTCAAAATAATTTATACCTGAAAACAAAATATCATATCCATTTCAAAACTAGTTTATACTTCAAAACCAAAATATCATATTCAACTAGTTTATACTTCGAAACCAAAATATCATTTGAATAAACCCAAATTTCCAATCACTGGATATTTCTTTCAATTTATTTAAACTTGAAATATTCCTTTTTAAATCATCTTAAACCAAAACCACTTTATAAAGCCATATTCTTAATCTTCAATTGCAAATCAATATATTCAAAACAATTCTTAATTAAATACTATTTCAAATAAATTCATTTCCAAAAGTCATAGTACTTTCAAGTTATAACAATTTCGACATCAAAACACTTTAAAACCATAATACTTTGAAATCATAACCCTTTTTGAACTATTATCATTTAGAAATCCAAATACTCAGAAAAATCATAACACTTGGGAATGATATCCTTTGAAAATCGTAATACTTTTAAAATAAATTTCATTACCAAAGTTGTAGCATTTCAAAGATCATTCATTTAATTATAAGATTTCCAAAACATTGTATTTTCAGCTAACAACAGCACTTATAAAGTGTTTCAGTAGATATATTAGTAATTTTTCAAAACATTGTCAAATTTAGAAACAGCAACACTTATAAAGTGTTGTAATATATATTTAGTTATTTTCAAACAGCTTAGTTTCAGAAACAGCAACACTTATAAAGTGCTGTAATAGGTATTTAGTTGTTTCAAAACATAGTTAAATTTCAGAACAGCGGCACTTATAAAGTGCTGTAATAGTATTTGGTTATTTCAGAACTTATTTAAATTTCAGAAAGGATAGCACTTAGCAAATGCCATCTTAAAACCACAACATTTTATAAATGCTACCAATAAAATTCCAGATTTTATTATAACTTTTCAGAAATATTAAGACTTCAATTTTAGCCATTTTTGACTTATAAAAATCATATTTCATGCTTCAAAAGGATTCATTTGGATATCATTTAACTTATGATTTAATAAAATAAAATTTTATAAACAAATATCCAATTTAAACCAAAATTCATTTATTAAGTCAAAATACACTATTTTACTTAACTTTATTTTTTAACCACTAACCTAACACTTTATTTTAAAATACCCATTCCATAAATAAAACTAAATTTCTATTTATTTACTTAACTTAAAATTTCCATTTGAAAAACCAAATTTCCAATTATCAAGTTAGATCATAATTAAAGTTACATTTTTTTCCATTTAAAAAATCCTAACTATTTATTTTACAAACATAACATTTCACAAAAGAATAATTTATCATAGTTAATATAACAATCAATTTTTTCTTTTAGATCTATTCATTTAGACATCAATTAACTATGATTTTCTAGTTAAATAAATTTTATTACAAAATGTCCAATTAAATCTGTATTCCATTTTATCAGTTCAAAATACATTATTTATTACACAAAACATGTCTGTTTCATAAAGTAAAATTCATAACAATTACTTGGTTGGATTTAGAACTTCCATATTAAGTCAAATTCAATTATTAAGTTATTTAACATCAATAAATGTCTTTAAATTCTATTTAAAACCAACACATCTTTATAATTTCAATTAAAGCCACTTATAGACTTATAAAATCTTAACTTATAGAAAACCAACATCTTCTTATATTTAAGTCATTTAAATCAAATCTTTTAGCTCAAATTTCATATCTTTAAAACATTCAAAATATTTAATAATTTTTTAGGAAAATATTATTTAAAAATATAATCATGGGTCTGTATAATATTTTCTAACCTAGGTCAAGTGATAAGGTTATGTATCATTTCAATCCGTAATTTAAAAAGGAAAAATCAGGGTTCTATCATTTCAAACCCGCAATCCCAAGTAAAACAAATACAATAAAAATCACTCGAGCCTATCATTTTAGCTCATAATGATTTTTCCTTACTCTAATGTCCGTTCGGGCATGTATCATTTCAACCCATAGTGATAGGGAACTTGCAGTGTGAGAAACAGTAAATATATTAACATAATATCAGATGATGTAACAAATATATAAACAGAATTTAACATCATATAGTCATATCACAAGCATATATGAACATATTAACATAACATATACATTTTCTAAAATTCACATGCCATTGTTTCACAATTACAAAAGTACGTATGTCGAGGGTGATAAACTCACCTTTAGAGCTAGAGATGACGAGAACGAGATGAGTTACGAATCTAAGCACGAATTTCGAAGCAAAGCACGATGGACACGAATTCGACGAACAAATCGAAGCTGGAAATTTGAAATTGACGATATCAGATCAGAATTGGATTGATGAAGATAATCGACATAAGTGAACTTATATATAATTATAAATCATATTCTAAATTTAAATTCATATAAATTTAATATTCATGCATTTCAAACATCCTCGCTTTTAAATTAAACACATATATCAAATCAAATATATATTTAAAAACTAACTTTACATATATTTATATGTAAACTAATGTATATAAACATATAAATATTTAATTTAAAAGCCAAACATATATTGAGAATTCTTTGTTGATTTGCAGATTCAATATAAATTTCAGCCATACAACAGAAAACCCAAAACAATTTTATTATATAACAGTATGAAACCATATTATATATTTATAAACTAAAAAAAATCAAACTATATATTAATGTAAATATATATAAGCCGTAAAACAACCATACTATACCCTTAAATCAAATACATATGATATCTAACAAGCCTATATATACAAACTAACACATATAAAACTCATACTTATGTAACAGTTGAAACTATTGTTTATACAAAAAATTTGAAACATATATATATAACTATTTTTAACTGTTCGTATAAATAAACATGTATATTAACAACCGATCTGACGTGCAAACAAAATTTGCTGTAGACTAATTTAAAATGATTCTATATATATATGAACAACTTGAACCTATATACCCATCAACTAATATATACTTATACATCAAAAACCCCAACAGAAACATATACAAGCTTCTTGCATGAAGACTAATATCTAACAAAGCATATCACATATATTTTGAAATGATCTGTCACTATATACAATTTTGAAACAATACGTATATATACACGGCAAGAAGATCAATATATAACATATATAAGTTTCTAAAAAAAGGCAAGGGACATCTTACGTGGTTCTTGACTACCGAGAGGAGGCGAGGTAAGCACGGGTTGCTAGTGAGCTAGGTGGAGAAGTTGGCCGATGGGAAGAAGAGTAGTGAAGATGGATCGGCCATGAAGGGTTTCGGCGAGTTTGGATCTGGCTTGCTCGCATGGGTTGAAGGTGAGATAGTTGACAGAGGCAAGATGAAAGAAGTATTCATTTTTATTTTTTATTTTTTTTATCAGGTGAAAAGTGAAAAAAACAGAGACAAGTGGGGAAGGAGAAAGGTTTCACAGGCAACAATATATTAGCTGTTTATAAAATGAAGATGAAGAGAATGAGAGGAAAGAGACAGCGACTAGCATCCAACCATAATATATTGGAACCAATGGAAGCACAAAAGTCACACCTTTTTGAATTCATGAATTATTTGCGGCTATTGGATGTTTGGATCGTTTGATTGGACAACACGTTTCAGATTTGAAACGTAAAGGAAAAATATAAAGTTGAAATTTCAATACCGTTACGACGAACTGTTCAATCATTTCGTCGCGCATTGGACCTTAAAATACAAAAATAAATATACTACGGAGATCAGCATGACGAGACGATAAAAACGGTATACATATATCAGTGGCATGATTATCCGATCAAAAGTCGATACAGACACTGATATACGTTGCTATTCCGTACAGAAAAATCCAAACGGAGCTAGAAACGTCCGAAATTTGCGAAACGAATTACGCAGTCTTATTCAGAGAGGTCTAAATAAATTTTCTCATGTTGACATATTTAGGTTTCGGAACATTTTTAAATTCAACTGTTATTAACTGATTTAAATTGAAGTAAAATTACACAAGAAAATAAACTTCAATATTATCTGATGAAAATTTACCATTTGCTATGTTTAATTAGACGTATTTCAAATATTAAATTTTTCTTTCAAAATTTTATTATTTAAAATTTCACAAAATTTCAATTTAATTTGATAATAAAACAAATAAAATTATTAAAATTTCCGGGTCGTTATAGAAATCTCAAATACAAAGTAGTCTCAAATACATCAGCAGATGACAAGTCTAAATATCAACAACTGTAATAAACTGGAATAACTGAAAGCTGAAAGATAGATCTTCAAGCAAAACTCCAAGCTCTAAAGGTGAGTCTCAAACGTTGTGACACTCAGTCTAACCCGAGCATAAAGCAAAACACAAAACACTCGAGTCAGGATTAACATTCTTATACTAGTAAATTCAACTCAAGTGAAATGTCAACTGAAATACAAAATAACTTAATGGATGTTTAGGATTCCCATCCTTTAAGGATCCGTTAAACTATCTACATACATAATATAATACGCTACATATATAATGTCTATAGTAAAGTAAACTATTAAAACAGCGTTAAGGCGTTACCCATATCCCCCTTAACACATTTTATATAATGTCGTAGTCTATACAGTACTGCAAACTCCACCAAACCGGTGGGCTATCTGGGAGCACTCCATAGGTACGACACAAACCAAACTCGTAGAAGGCGCGATAAGGCATGTGACAAGGCATGTGAGGCAATGCCCAGGGTAGGATACTACCGTTTTGCGGATCCGGATTGCTGGTAACGGATAGTAGCTACTACCGCCCACCTCGAGACACACTCCCAAATCAAAGGTGCACCCAATCAAATCACAAAGTAATAGAATGGTATCGAGGAAATGTGCCCGATGGGAGGAATGACCTCACTTGGCCCGGCGTGGCTCCTGTTTTAGCCACATCAAGTTGAGTCACGGGAGTCAGAGCTGCGTTAATACCTCAAACAGAGTCGTCGCCAAACCATCCTACTTCGTTCTGGAATCTCCACCACGTACACAGTTGTTCAAGTGGTTTTCGGTATTAGCAGAGAGTATGACAATATCCGATCCCGGTCTCTTTAACAACCAACGCTTATTTCACACCATGGTCGTTTTATAGTTTCAAACAGTTCATACTTCATATCAAAATATCATATCCATTTCAAAAATCATATCACTTTTGAAATCATATTCACTTTCAAATCAATATTCACTCTAAAATCATATTTATTTCCAAAATCTTAACCACAAAATAGGTTAAACCATCATATCAAATATTCGCATTTAAATCCATTAAATCTAAATCATAACGATTCCAACTTAAACAGTTTAAATATTGAAAATAGTATATATATTGAAATAGTTATAAATTAAAATTCGTTATATTTAAAATAGGTTATAGATTAAAATAGTTTATATTAAAATAGTTTATATTAAAGAGTTTATAACAAAATAGTTTCAAATTAGAGTTGTACCTTCCAATTTCACAAATCAATTCAATTCAACTTTAGCTCCAATTTAACTTAAATTAATCTCCGATCACAATTTCAACTACAAATATAAAAGATTCAATTCAAATCCTCATTAAACCATTTTTAATATCTAGATTTCAAATCCAGGTTCGAACTACAACTTTAAACCATTTCCAATTCAATTCATTTTCAATATTCAATCAATTTACAATAACTTACTTTAATAAATTTCATTTATATTTCAAAATTCAACTTTAATCCTATTAAATTTCAAAATATCCACTTAATCACTTTAATAACATTTAAATAAAACCTAAAATTACAAATCTAAATCGAAATTAAATATTCAATTACAATTTCATTTAAATTTGAAATATCCATTAAATCACTCTTATCAAAATCAAGTTATTAAGTTATAAAATCATATCTTTAAAATCCTACTATCAAAATTTTTCAAATCAACTTCTATTAATCTTAAATTACAAATTAATTCTTATTTAAATTAAATTTTCAAACCAATTAAATTACAAATCAATTTCAATTCATCTTTCCATCCTTAATTTATTATAGTTATAAAATCTATTTTAAAATATTTAAAACATATTATATATAAATAAAGTTAAATTAAATTCTTTTTAAATTTTATTATATTAATTATTATTAAATTAAATCTTATTATTATTAAATCTATTTTAAATCTATTTTAAATCTTATTTTAAGTCTTATTTTACATAATTTAAAAATAATAATATTATAAGTAAAATTTATAATTTACATTTTTAAACTTAACTTATAATTTTAAAATTTTCGAAATATATAATTTTAAAATCTAAATTTTTACACAAATTAAAAATCTTTATATTATATTTTAAAAATCAATATTTATCAAAACCCATATATTTCCTTTCAAAACTTTGGAAATCATTTTTCAAAAAAAAGACCAACGATGTCCGTATATAATTTTCTATCCTATGGCTAAGTGACACAGATATTTATCATTTCAATCCGCAATTTATCATTATGGGTTTAGAATTCCCATCGTTGGTAATATAATTGACCCATAACGATTTTCCTCTAATCTATAAGATCGTTCGGGTATGTATCATTTCAATTCATAGGGAATTCTAAACTAACACGGAACTTGCAGAGTGAGAACCATAAAATAATAACAAAATAACATAACATCTCAATAATAAGCATATATCACGGTTAATAATTTAAATATATAATTAACAGGTCATGGTGACATATGTCATAGATAAACAAATTTAAATATCAACATATCATATTCAACAATTAAATAACTAGCAATTCAAAGTTAACAACATATTTCAAACGTCATTTCATGTGAAATCAATTTACAAAATATAAGGATGTTAATCGTGAGTGATTGCTCACCTTTCGTGGATATGGAAAACACGACGACGAAGAACAATATAACGAACACGGGCACGAATCAGGCACGACAAGTCAAATTGCTACGACAAGCACAAAAGCAGATTTAGCTCGAGAATTCGATGAAAACAAATGTATATACATATGTGATATATACGTACATTTTATTTTGAAGGAACAAAATATATATATGCACCACATAGTTTTCTGTCGACAAAACATACATGTGCAAGATACATAACATATATATAGCTTGGATTGAAAAGCAAATATAATATAACTTTTCTGCCAACAAGTACGAATTGCAACAGCAACCTATATATATATATATATAGGCTGTCATATATACTTTTGGCTAGAACAGAAATCAAAACAAAGCACAGATCAAATCAATATAAAAAAGATTGCAACACATATATATATATATTCAAGCAATGTATATAACATATATATATATATGCTTTAATAGAGGGAAAAATTAGTTGCTCACGTGGCCAGGGTTGAAGAAAAGAATGGGCGGCACAGCAGTGGGCTTGGCATGCGTCGAAGTGGAGCAACGGTGGGGTGAGAGAGGCAGGTTGGCTCGAGTTGCTCTGTGGAATAGTTGTAGCTGAGCGGTGAACAGCAGGGGAGGGTGACAGTAAAGAAAATGGAGTGGTGGAGAATGGAGGTCGTAAGTTGAACTGTGGTGGCTCGTTGCAGTATGGGTTGGGGTGGAAGAAGTCGAACAAGGAGGAGGGCATGCTCGAAGGCCAGAGGTGGACTTGGTTTGGAGAGGATTGAGAGTAAGTGGTTCGTGATCTGGTGAAGGGGTGGTGCTGACTTGGCTACGCATGATAGGGAAGGCGGAGGGGATGGATGACGGAAGTCTGACAATGGGTATGGTCGGCAAACGTTTGGGTTGGCTGTTCAACTAAGGGAAGGCTCGGTCTGGGCTGATGAGGATTAACGTGGAGAGGGAGGTGTCAGAATGGCACAAGGCTGCGCTTGGAGGAGGGCGGAGATGGGTGCTTGCAGCGGTGGGTAGAGGATGAAGGTGATGCGGAGGGAGGATGGCGAACGGAGAATGGGGAATGGCTGACGTGCTGCCGTCACATGCGTGGAGGGGTTTGATGGCTGACAAGGCGGAGGAGGCCTGGGTTCGTGTTGTGAGGGTCGGAGCTGTGGGAAAAAAATGAATGCGGGCATGAGGTCTTGTAAGGTGGTGGCTATTTGGTCGGAGCAGGTCGATTTTATAAGCGACATGAAGCATAATTTTTTTTAATTAGTATGAACGAAAAGTACAGAAGGGAGAAGGAGAAGGTGATCGGGTTTTGAAAAGTGGGAAGAAGATGATTTGTATTATATAAAGAAGTGGAGCCGGTTTCCAAAAAAAAAGTGTGCTACCTTATATTATATAATTCTTTCCTCAAACGAATTGTCTGAGTAAAGTAAAGAAAGTGAAGACTCTCAAAAAAAACCAACCGGCAAACATACAAATTGAATATAGTGAATAGCAAAAGTCAAGCATGAATTCAGGAAGTTATTAAAAGCAAATAGCTGTTGGTATAATACTGTGGGTAAATGAATAGACATAAGAAACAAAAAGGCACAAAATGGGTATCGATACGCTTAACCGTTTCGTAGATTCCACCGTGTACCGGAATCTGAAACACACAATTGAACCGATACGCTTAACCGTTTCGTAGATTCCACCGTGTACCGGAATCTGAAACACACAATTGAATATACTGCAGAGATCAGCACGATGAGACGATCAGAACGGTATATAGATATGAGCGATATGACCAAGTTATAAAAACTCGATTTTTCATTATTGAAAATGCTGTTAAAACGCCGAAAATAAGATAAACGGGGGTAGAGAATCCAAATTTGACTAAACGAAATATGACGACTCACTCGGAATTTATATTTTTATTGTATAAAAATATTCAAATTTCGAAAACATTTTAATTTCATCTAATTAACTGATTTTAAATTTAAATTGAAAAATGCAACAGAATAAACTTTCAATTTTTCTAACGAAAATCTGGCACTTGCTACGTTTAAGTAGACGCATTACAAATATAAAATTTTCATTGCTAAATTTTTTTGTTTATTTTCAAGCAAAATTCAGTTAATTATGTAATTTAAACCATAAAAATTTACGGGTCGTTACAGATCCGCACTAGAGTGGTTGTGTGAACGATACTAGTTCGGAAGTGAAATTGTGTGATCGAGCGAGTGATCAGGTATGGTTTTGCGTACGGATGGTATATGTACATCGTACGGGCTTTAATAAATTAAAATGTTGACATTGGAAAATGTAAATCGATATGGTTATGAAGAAATTGGATGGATATTATTTGTTTGATGGTTCTCTGATTATATTTGCATATGATTATTGTATTGGTACATGTTATATATTGATATTACTTTTCCTATACTTGTTCTCATTGGTTGTTGAGTGATTAGTAGGTGCGGATGGCGTATATTTCACATTTGGAGCTCGCTTTCGCATTATATTGAATGTATATGCTTACTAATGCTAATCAAAGGTACACATCTCAGATTACATATCGTATTTTATAATTTTCCTTACGGGATGCCTCATCCTTGAAGATGAGATGTATATTTCTGATTATATACATATTGTAAAAAAATTCAATCGAGCCGCGCAAATGAGACGTTGGTGAAATATTCCGTAAATTTAAGGTGTTAGAAATTTTTTGAAAATTTGGAAAACAATATTTTGATAACTAAAGTTTGATTTTACTATTGTAACTTGGAATGGTATTGGTGGGTACGTGTGAATGAAATAAAGACCTAGAAAATTTTAAAATCTATTTTAAAGAATTGATTTTGGAATAATATATGTTTTGATAATGAGTTCAACTAATTAGTTTGGAAAAGTTAATGGGTTTGGGGCATTTTTCTTACCTTAGAAATTTCGAGGAGGAAATTCTTTTAATGGTGGGAAGAATGTAACGACCTATAATTTTAGTTATTTGAATTTAAAATAATTAATTGATTTTAAATATTGAAGATTTAATTTTATAAGTTAAATAACTTGAGTTTCAAATATAATGGTTAATTGAATATTTGAATTTGTTTAAATAATTAAATCCTGAATTTAATGTGAATAAAAATGATTTCGAAAGTTGACATAAATTCTATTTAAATAAGAATGAAGATAGTAAACTTTTAATTTAGAATTAAAAGTGATTAATTTGGTTTCTATAATAATTTGTTTTAATTAACGTGCAAAATAGCCTTCTGGGGCGCTGTCTCGGATTTCGATAAAACCAGTTTCATTGGATCTGTAATAGTGAGTTATTGTATGTTGTTGAATTTTGTGGTGATTGGACGTATCATTTGGTCGTGCAAATTTGAAACGCTTAGAAATTAATTTCAGGATTCTATATGATATAATTCGATTCAAAAAGCTATTTTTTGTATATGATCGAATTAGGCCTGATGACTAGTTCCAATCTGTTTGGAATAGGGATATTACATATAGAATGCTAGGCGGCATGCCTCTATAGGAATTCGAGATTTTTCGAACATATAATATCAAATTTTATTAAATTAAAAAATATGTACCCATTATTAGCCCATACCCACTTCAACCCTCACCATACTTCACTGTGCAAACCATGCCCTCCCTCATCTATTTTAGATCACGACCTTATTCGAGAATCATTCACAAAATTTCAAATTTGAAATCATCACCAAATCTAACGGCCATGGATAATCGAAGCCACTACAGGCCTTTTTGGGTGATGAGGTCAACTAGAGATAGGTAGGCAACGTCGAGATGAACTCAACTACCGGTTGGATTGGGCTATGATGTGGCGATGCGGCGCTAGTTTGTAGATGAACGTCGTAGAGTATTTTGGCAAATTACGGTGATTTGGTGATCCTAAGGGTGATGACATGTGAAGGAGAAGTGTGGAGGATGGTCGGGGCGAGGCACGGCCGAAGTCTCATGGGATGGAATGGCCTGTGGCGGCGGTAATAGTGGCGCGACGTCGGGCAAAAATTTGGGTAAATCGAGAGGTACGGGGATGGTCAGACTTTAGTGTGGGCTTGTCGAGGTCGAAGCGGAGCTAGGGTGTCGTCGTTAGTGGAGGAGTTGGCTAGAACGGCGTCGCGTGGTCGGTTGGAGTCACGTTTTGTGGCTGGGGCATTCACGTACAAGGGTGAGGAGGGAGAAAGGATTAGTTTGAATAAGGGTAATTAATTTGATGAATGTAATTAAGGAATATAATATATGATTTAATTATAGGATTTTGTAAAATAAATATCTTGTTCGTTTTAGGTCCAAATCGAATGCGGATTTTTGCGTTAGGATCGTATTAACATGAACTACGTTATGGAATTGGGTTGGTGGGGATTGGAGCTAGTAGATTTCATGCTAAATTTGAACATCGTACGAATTCGGACAAAACCAAAACGCCTCAGCGACAATTGGAATAATGGTAAGTTAAACTCACATTTTTGGTTAACTAGAATTGTTATATAGTTAATAAAAATTGTTGATTGGATGTTTGGATGGTTTCTATTTTTATCAGTTTGTTTGGATTTATTCCCGACCCTGGAGCGGATGACCCTTTACATATACCTGCCTAGTAGTCGATGACCCATATTATATAATTATCTATTGTATGTGATGTAGGGATCAGGTTGGAGGGATCCAACAGGATTCCTCACCACCGTTGATTTTATTTACATATAAATTTGCTGATATATGTATATATAAGTTGTGATGTAGTGGAAAACACGTTGGAGGGATCCAACAGGATTCCTCGCCACTGTTGATTTTAATTTCAAAAATATTCTTGTTATACGATTACTGAATATGATACCTGATTGTGGACACTACGGTTTATGATATTATTATATGTTCAAACTTAGACCCTGTAGTGATAGGAAATCAATATTGATATTGGTTAAACGTTGGGTAGTAATTGGCCTCAAATTAATATTTTAAAAACACTACTGACATGAACTACGTTATTGTAACGACCTGTAAAATTCTATTTGTTTTAATAACGTATTTAACTAAATTTTTGTGAAATTTTAAATAATTTAATTTGTAAATAAAAATTTGATATTTGAAATACGTATATTTAAACATAGTAATTGGTAAATTTTCATCCGTTAATATGGAAATTTATTTTATTGTGTAAATTTTATTTCAATTCAAATCAGTTAATATTTGATGATGATAAAATATTTTCCAAACCTGAATATTTTTGTATAATAAATTTGTAAATCATCTTCCGAGTGAGACGGCATATTTCGTTTCTTCGAATTTGGACTGCTATTGCTCCGTCTATCTAAATTCCGGCGTTTTAGCAGCATTTTCGGTACCGATTATCGACTTTTGATAGGATGATCGTACCACTGATATCTGTATACCGTTTTGATCATTTCGTCGTGCTGATCTCCGCAGCATATTCGTTTGTGTGTTTCGGAGCCCGAAAGACGACGAAATCTATGGAAACGATGGCCATATTGGTTCCGCAATTGGACCTTTTGCTTCCTTTGTCTTTTCGTTTTGTTAAATTCTGATTTATACTTTTCAAATCTGTAATTTTTCAGCGTATTACACACGGTTATTTTTGTATTTTATTTTCCTATTTTTATTTTGGTTTTGGTCTAGAATTTATTTTGTATTTAGCTTATTTATATTTTTGGGTAGACTAATGGACTTGGGATTCAAAAAGTTCACAAAAGATGTTAGGATATGAATAGCCTTTGTGAATTAAATATGCACGTTCAAAACTTTTGGGCTGCTCATTCACGTTCATTTTGTTGCCTGACTTCCCATTTCCTTTTTATTCTTCTTGTGTTCATTTTTTTCTATTTGCCTGTTCTTCTCATTCTTCTTTCCCATTCGTTCTCACCTCCTCTTCTCATTCTCTCTTCTGCAAAACAAAATTTCATAGTAAGTTTCCTAAACTTTTTCCTTCTTCCTCTTTTCCATTTTATTTTTCCCTTTCTTCTCTTAAGTTTCGGCCACCATTCCCTTGCCTCACCTCCTCTAGCAGCCGAACAACATCACGCAGCATCGGCCTCCACCTCATCAACCACCCTCCGCTTCGCCCCATGACCACAGCCTTTCAACCGAGCCCACCAATCAATGGCCGCATCACTTCACCATGCTGCCACCATGGTGGCCGAGCACAGCCGGCCACGTTGCTTCCCTCCCTCTAGCCCACGTCCCGTCTGTTTGCCTCAGCCGCCTTAGCCTTCGGCTCCTCCTCTGACCTCTAGCCGAGCATAGCGCAAGGCTTTGAAAATATAAACTTTATAAGGTAAGCTTGCTCTTTCTCTGACTTTCATATTATGTTGCTTCCCTGTTATATATTACGTATACATAAGTATATTTGAACAGATTTAAAAAAAATTATTATTAATATATAGATATATATATATATTGTTGTATACATTAATAGAGTCTGCATATACATATTATCCCATATATTTAGATACGTATAGTGTTTATATTTTTATCAGTTTTAACTTTTGGTTGTTGGTTGATTATATAGTATATATATTTACATATGTTTGGTATATTAATAAATGTATGTTTATATAAACATATTTATTAAATAAGTATACAATATAGTATTATATACATGTATATATCAAGGCGGTATGTAGGCTTGCTGGATATTATATTATAATAGTGTATACAGTTTTACAGTTTATATAGTTTAAATCATATAAGGTTATCTATTTTACAATGGTTATATCTATACTCTGTGTATATATAAATGTTAGTTTTTCTAAGTTATATAATATGTTGTTGTTTTTTTTCTATATAGTATGCATTAGGTCAGTTTATATAATATGTATGATATTGTTATGTATGTTAACTATATATATATATATATTTGATGTTAGTTTGTATATGTTATTATGTGGGATTTTGGAGATATACCTAACATTTGGTTTCAATAACAGTTTATATATGTGTGTGTGTGTGTGTGTGTGTGTACTTTTACATAGTAGCTGTATTAAAATAATTTTCATATGTTTAATATCAATTTCAAATATAATATGAATGTGAGTTTGTATATGTTCATATATTAATTTATATTGGTAAGTAGATATTTGAGTTTAAGAATAATGATCTTGAAATCTTTATGTTATTTTAATATTTGTCTTAAACTAAAATACTGAATTTTTATATATATGTATAATATAATAATGTATGTATTCTCAGTTTATATCAAAACTGATTTTGATTTGTTCTCATCGATTCCCATTAACCAGCTTTGTCCGCCGTGCCTGTTTTCTTCATCGAATCGTGTCCATCTAGCTTTGCTTTGGATTCGTAACTCATCTCATTTTCGTCCACCTCTAGCCTCGAAAGGTGAGCAATCACTCGTGATTAACATTTTTATATTTGTTAAATTTGATTTCACTTGAAACGACAATTGAAATATGCTGCTAAATTGAACTGTTGATTTTATAATTGCTATATATGATATGCTATTGTCTGAAATTGTCCACCTGCGGGATATGACACCATATCCTATTGTTTATATTTTATTTAATTTGTTATTGATGATATATGCCTATTGTTGATATATTATATTATTATCATAACTGTTTCACTCTGCAAGTTCCCTGTTAGTATAGAATTCCCTATGGGTTGAAATGATACATACCCGAGCGATATTGTAGAATAGGAGAAAATCGTTATGGGTTGAAATGATAAGCCCAAGCGATTTTCATTTAATTGAATTTGGGATTGCGGGTTGAAAAGATATATACCCGTAGATATTTAAATTGCGGATTGAAATGATAAATATCTGTATCACTTGACCGTATGATAGAAAATTATATACAGACACCGTTGGTCTATATATATATATATATATTTAAAATGATTTCTAAGGTTTTGAAAAGAAATACATGTGCTTTTAATAAATATTGATTTTAAGATATTATATCTTAATATAGATTTTATAATAATTTTTATAAATTAAGTTGGGAAGAGAAATAGAAATTAATTTAAAATCTATTTGAATTTTACTTAAATAAAACCAATTTGAAACTTATTAAATTAGAGATGTTAAAGATATGATTTATAACTTGATTTTGATTTAAAGTGATTAAATGAATATTTCAAGTCAATAAATTGAAGGGAATATTTAGTTTATATAAATTGTAATTTAAGGTTTTATTTAAATAATATTGGATTGACTAAGTGAATTTTTCAATATTAAATAATGGTAAAGTTGAATTTAAAATATAAATGAATTTAAGCTTTGAAATCTATTGAAATTGAAATGGTTTAAATTGTAGGTTATATATGTATTTGAAATCGATATAAATTTTTAAATAGTTTTGAACTAAATTGAAATTGGCGAATTGAGATTAAATTAAATTGAATTTTGGAATTCGAGTTGATCCGAATCGATTTGTGAAATTTGAGGAAACTATTTTTATTTTATATAAAGTATTTTAATATATAAAAATATTTTACTTTATGAAGTATTGTTGATATAAACTATTTTTAATATAAAACTATTTTATTATACTAATCATTTTAATATAAACTATTTTTAAATTTATAACTGTTTTAATATACAACTATCTTATTATATAAACTATTTTATTATATAAACTATTTTATTTTAAAATCTATTTTATTACATATACTATTTCTATATCTAAACTGTTTGAGTGGAAAGTATTATGATTTCAAAGTGTTATGGTTTCAAAATGTTAAAATTTCAGAAATGTTAAAATTTTGGAAAGTGTTATGCTTTTGGAAATGAATATTATTTTAAGTGAGTAATGATATCGTATTGATATGGTCTTGAAATAGATAGATATTTTGGTTTTGAAATATGATTTGAAACGAAATGACCACGGTGTTATAATAACGGTTGGTGGTTAAAGAGACCGGGATCGGATATTGTCATACTCTCTGCCAATACCGAAAACCACTTTAACAACTGTGTACGTGGTGGGGATTCCAGAATGAAGTAGGATGGTTTGGTGGCGATTCTGTATGGTATTTATGTAGCCCTGACTCCCGTGAGTCAGCCTGATGCGGCTAAAACAGAAGCCATGCTGGGCCAAGTGAGGTCATTCCTCCTATCGAACACATTTCTTCGATACCATTCTATTGCTTTTGTGATTTGATTGGGTGCACCCTTTTATTTGGGAGTGTGTCACGAGGTGGGCGGTAGTAGCTGCTATGCGTTACCACCAGTCCGAATTCACAAATGGTATATTTACCCTGGCATTGCCTCGAGTGCCTTGTCGCATGCCATATCGCGCCTTCTACGAGTTTGTTTTGTGTCGTACCTATGGAATGCTCCCTGATAGCCCACTTGCGAGTGGAGTTTACAGTATCTGTATAGACTATGACATTATAAAAATGTGTTAAGGGGGACATGGGTAATGCCTTAACGCTATTTTAATAGTTTACTTTACTATAGACATATTATAATAGCGTATATTACTACATAGTATATAGTTCCATGGATCCTTAAAGGATGGAAATCCCAAACATCTTTTAAGTTACTTGTATTTCAGTTAACATTTAACTTGAGTTGAATTTATTAATATAAGAATGTTAATCCTGACTCGAGTGTTTTGTGTTTTGCTTTACGCTCGGGTCAGATTGAGTGACATAACATTTAAGACTCACCTTTGGAGTTTGGAGCTTTGTTTGAAGATATGTCTCATCTATTCAGCTTTTCGAGTTGATTGGTTCAGAGGTGTCATCTGTTTGTATTCGAAACTTCATTGTATTTGAGATATTCTATTGTATTTTATTTCAAACTCTGTTGTTTATATAGTAGCTTCACGAACTACTATTTATCTATTCCGCTGCTTATTTTTATATTAATCTGTGTTTGTGATTCTGTGATTTATTTATTTACTGTATATGCTGAGTTTTGCCAAATATAAATTAACAATATTATATTTTGAGTAATTCAAGTCTGACATGTGTAGATGCGAATGGCATGAAATACCGGGATGTTATAGTTATGGAATTGGATTGGTGTTGATTGGAGCTAGTAGAGTTTCACACTGAATTCGAACGTCGTTTGAAGGATCCAACAGGATTCCTCGCCATTGTTGATTATATTTACATATAAATGTGCTGATATATATAAATTGTGATGCAGGGGGAAACAGGTTGGAGGGATCCAACAGGATTCCTCGCCATTGTTGATTTTAATTTCAAAAATATTCTTGTTATACAATTACTGAATATGAAACCTGATTGTGGACACTATGGTTTATGACATTATTATATGTTCAAACTTAAACCCTGTAGTGGTAAGAAATCAATATCAATATTGGTTAAACGTTGGGTAGCTATTGGCCTCAAATTAGTATTTTAAAAGCAGTATAAATTGCCATTTGAATTGGAATTGGTTTTTGAGACAGGAAACGATTTTAAATCTGAAATTGGGTTTCAGAAATATTTTATTCTAAAGGATTTAATTTCTATTTTATTCCCACCTTTATATTTATCATTTTCTAAGTTATTTATTTATGTTTAATATTGTTTTAAAATGTTATTTATTTAATATTGTTTTAAAATATTATTTATTTAATATTGTTTTAAAATGTTGTTTATGTTTAATATTGTTTTAAAATGTTATTTATTTAATATTATTTTAAAATGTTATTTATCTAATATTGTTTTAAAATGTTATTTATGTTTAATATTGTTTAAAATTTTATTTATATTTAATATTGTTTTAAAAAGTTATTTATTTATATTTAATATTGTTTTAAAGTTATTTATTTATAATTAATATTGTTTTTATGGTTATTTATCGATATGTTATTATTTTGAAGATTAATTATTTAAATAATAAATATGAGTTGAAATTAATTATAATGATTTATTTATACCATTTTAGAAATTAATTATTATTATTTATAATAAGGTTGAAAATTTATTATTAGTGTTCTATTAATAATGTCTTTGAAATTATTAATTACTATGTTAAAATGTTTTAAGGTTAATAATTAATAATTATTATTTATAATGTTTATTATTAATAACTATTATTATATAATAGTGTTTGAAGTAAATGATTATTATTTATTTATAAATGTTCGAGATTTATAAATAGAGCTTTACAAACAAATTTGGGTTTTAGAAGAGGAGTTTTATAGGATGATTTGGAGACTAAAAGGAAGATTATTTACAAGGTAAAATTTGTTTTATAAATAATTTTAGATATTTATAGAAGAATGTTAGAAATGGACTTATAAATTTATAAGAAGGGTTTTGTAAATAGTTTTATGAATTTCTAATGAGTTTATAAATGTTTTAAAAATTTATAAATGAGTTTATAATGGGAAATAGAGGTTGGGATTTTAAAAGGATTTCTATAAAGAGTTTTATAAACAATTTCAGAGATTTATAAAATAGTTTTATACATGGGTTTAGAAATTTATAAAAGGGCTTTATAAAGGGTTTTAGAATCGTGTAATAAGGGAATCTTCCTCCATTTGTGAATATACTTATACCATTGAGATAAGTATATGGATATTTTTCCAAGTATTGAAAAATAGGGATGTGTTGGTATATCATGTTAAGGTATTTTTATACATGTAATTTACAAAGTGATTTTAATTAATGTTAATTAAGGAGGCTAGTGGTTACATATGAGCTTAACCAATGTTGGTTTTCCCTTTTGAAATAAATCCCTGATTTGGATGAGTGTTGTGGATAGTTAAATAACCAATTATCAATATGGATCCAAAACATAACTTTGGAAATATCTAGGAGAAACACGTGAGTTATATGGCATGGTCATCTCCGATGATGTTGTACCGTACGTATAAATCTCGTTTTGTTCTCCTAGGACAAATGATAAGGAAATCTGTCCACTAGTAGTTAGAGGTGATCTCTACTCTTATCTTTGACTGTTTATTTCCTAAAAGTACTGGGGTTGAGTTTATCGGAAATTATCAAAAGTTGTGTCGAAGAGACCGGCATCGGATACATTATCCGAAAACCACTTTGATCCAACTCAAGCGTTTCGAAGTAAAGACATCTTATGGAATTGAAGACGAAGCTCTCATGCATTTCATTCAGTCCCGGAATGAACTTGTATGGATGAATGCTGGCATTGCATTGCTGCTTGGAGGCAGTGTTTGCATTCCAAGTGGGAAGTGATATATAAAAGGTGAAACATAGCCTCAAGCCTCATCAACCGGGAATGACTAAAACATGGGATATGCAACAGGGAGTAGGGTATGATCAGCTTTAACTAGAGTCGATATTATCTCTCATTTGTATGCTTCAGGGCCCATTAACGGAGGGGTGATCATATTCAGTACTACTAGTCAAGTGGTAGGCCGGTCCTGTGTTGGCAGGGGATCCTAGCAAGGTCCTCGGTGTTATTTTATCTGGAGATGCACCATGACAGGCGGTACCCAGTAGCACAGTCATTGTATGGAATCCATTCTCTAATAAGCACCGTACGGACTTAGTTGTGCCCAACTACGCTGAAACGTGAGATGCAAGCATTTTAGCTATATTCATATTTCACTTTGACCCCTAGACATTATTATAATATCAATGGATATTGTATAGAAAATGTTTTGGTTATCGTAAGGTAGAAACCTATCTGTTTTATGTGAGGCGTGGTCTTACGAGATACCTTTATTTTAAAAAGATTTTTGAAACATTAAAATTCAACTGGGTGTGTTTTTCTCACGCTGGTTTTCTAGACTGACTCGGGTGTTATTTTATTATAATGCTCGGGTCAGACTGAGCATTTACAGATTGCTTTGGATGCATTGGAGCTCAGGAGACGAGTTGGAGATCTAAGACGTATCTACGTATTTCTTTGTGTTCCACTGTGTTGTCTGTTTATTGTATTTATCAGCAAGTGTGAGGACACATTGTCATAACTGTCCGAGCTGAAATAAGTTAGTATATTCTAATTGATGTCTATATATACATATGTTATAGTTCATTTTTGTGTAAAGATTTGTTGTATATTATAGATTATTCGTTCCCCTGTGAGATTCTATGTTATTTTAGTTCTTCTTGTCTTCTTCCTTCTTCTTTTTCCCTAACAATTGGGCTCGGCATGCAATATAGTGGATGTTTAAGTGTCGATTTTCGAGGGTCGAAAATCTCGAGTTGTTACACTCAAATCATGTGGATTGCTATATTTATAAAACCCTTCAAACCTAAAGGTATCTTGTAAGACCATGCCACCAATAAACACGGACGGGCTTTTACCTTACGATAACTAAACTATTTCTATTATAAAATCCAATGATATTATAATAATGTCTAACGTGTGAAATATGAATAATCACATAGCTATGATGCATGTAAGTGTACATTATGAAGAGAATGCGGATTACAGATCTTAAGGCAGAATTACCACTAGAGGGGGGTGAATAGTGTTTAATTGATTTTATGGAATTCTTGAAATCTTTTCAATTAAACACAAACAGCTGCAATTAACAAACACAGAGACAATCACAGAACCAGACACAGATGCAAATAATAAATAAAAGCAGTAAAGGAAAGAACACACCGGAATTTTATACTGGTTCGGAGTTACACTACATCCAGTCCCACACAATTTCATATGCAGATTTCTTTTCAAACATAATGTTGATATTACAATTCCGATTTCAAGGCTACGAGATACACCCTCCTGTCTTCGAGTCTAGGGCATTAACCAGGCTACAAGATCACCTAATTGATTTACAAGCTACAATCACACCTAATTGATTTACAGGCCACAATCACACCTTTTCCAATATCACTTTGATAGATAAAGAGACTCGATATGCTTCTTTGATTACAAATGATCCTATAACTCTGAATAACAGTAAGATCTTTGAGAGAGAGTGGCAGAGAATAAAACTAGAGATAATCGAGTTTGATTCACTAAGGATTTTGGCAGAGTTTTGTTAAGATATTAGAGAATATTTGAGTGGAGAAGAAGGAGTGAAGAAAAGAATAAAATTCAGTTTAAAAATTCGTTTGGAAAGTTTGGTATTTATAGGAGAATAACGGTCATGTCCGTTCGCGAAGAGAAACGACGAAAAGACACTTCTTTTGAAATTTGAATTTTTAAGAAAATGGCTACCATGTCAACATGGGGGGTATAGGCATGTCGACATCCCCTAGTTAATTTTGAAAATTGATTTTTGCTTTAAAAGAGATATTCTTTCTAAAACTTGTCGAAACAATCTTGAGACTTTGTAAATCATTTTGAATATAGTTTTAAACTTAGAAAACTTTTAGAAAATAAATTTTAAATTATATTAAAAATATTTAATATAAAACTATTAATCAAAATATAAGAGAGTATATATTAAAAACCTAAAACATAGTTTTGAGTTGAGGCTAAAACTTTGTAATCAAAAGATAGTTTAAAACAGGAGATGTTTTGCAAAAAAAAGATGATTTAAAAATTGTTTTGAAATTAAGGCTAAAACATTTAAAGTAAGAGAGATGATTTTAAAATAATCGTTTTGGAAAAACAGTTAAAAACCAAAATAAGCTATTTTTGAAAGTTCATGGATGCCATTCCACTAGAGAAGGTCGTGGGTTCCATCCCACTATGGGTTCTATCCCACTATTAAAGCGAGAAAGTGGATTCCATTCCATAAGTAAAATCAGGATAAAGATTTAAGTGTTATTATGAAGTTTTAACATAAATCTAGACTCTAATACTTATCTTGAAATCTTGAAATCTTGAACTCTTGCTACTCATGAGTCTTCAGTCTTGATTTGTTCAATCTTGAATTCGTCAGTCTTGAATCTCTATACTCAGTCTTAAATCTTTATACTGTATGGTCTTCATTCTCATTACCTGCATATATATATATATATATATATATATATATATATATATCCTGCATATACATATATATCTAGACAAGAATATTAGTATTTATATTTTATAACAAGTCCTAAGGTTGTTGTCATTAAAACCATAATCTCAGGAACCAACAATCTCCCCATTTTGGATGATGATAACCTTTGTTTATAAAATCGACTCCATAAAATCTGATTCTACTCTAACTCTCCCTTATTCCGACAATTCCCCTTTAATCTACTAACTCCCTCTTAATCTAAGCCTATCTAACCTATTTTACAATTCTCCCCCTTTGCCATCAACAAAAACCATCCTAAAACGATAAAACTATAAAACTCCCCCTTAAACTAATACTAGAACAAAGTATAGTAAATGGAATGTGAAAGACATTAACATTTATATTATAATTATTCAATACATAAATATGTATAAGTATATTTCACACAATCCAATCAACACACACATCAAATCCAACCATGTCAAACAAGTCAAACAAATCAATCAAGTCAAACAAGTCAAACAAGTCAATCAAGTCAAACAAGTCAATCAAGTCAAACAAGTCAAACAAGTCAATCCTATCAAACAAGTCAATCCAATCAAACAAGTCAAAAACTAATAATCCTATACTATAAGATAAAAATACAAACTCCCCTTAAATAAAATACACTTGTTATGTGTACATGTGTGCAATATGTAGTTTGTAATGCAGTATGAAATGTATGACATATGCAATGTAGCATGAGATGATATGTAGAATGAAGTGCAACTTGTGATGCAAATGATTATGATATTTCATGCATTGTAATTTATGATGTAATATGCAATGAAATGTGATATGAAATAGGATGCATAATGATATGTAATATGAAATAAAATGACAACGAAGTAAAAAAAATATGCAGAATGATATGATGATATATATACTACGGTAAGAGATATTCAAGATTATAAGATAAACATGAGTGATAAGTACTATCTAATTGACAAGCATATATATATATATATATGTATGTATGTATATGTATATGTATATGTATATGTATGTATGTATGTATGTATGTATGTATACATATATCAAACTATTTATTATAAATCACTTCAACCAAACAAAGGTAATACACACCAATTACTATACTTAGGTTAAGGAAACTAATGAATGGGACTAAAAGAGTAGTAAAGACAAGAGTTTAAAGGTAATAAATGATATTCAAACTATTACTTATTCATGAAAGGTAGTAATAAAACTCATTATCAAAATCAAATTGCTAAAAAATATGGATTTAAACTATATATATGATCAAATATGGTTTTTAAAAATTAATACCCTCCTTATTTAATTTCTTTAAAATAATTTTTTTTAACTTAATTGATTTTTTAAGAATCCAAACTTCCATGTTTATAAAATACTTAACTTACTAATTAAAACCTATATATTAAATTATTATTGATTTAAAATATTTAGAAACATTTTTAAACACCTTTTAAATTTAAAAAAAATATCATAATGAAATATTAAATAAAATAACAAAGATTGAAAAACTAAAATAAACATGTGTTATATTAAGGCCTCTTACATTAAAAAATTTAGTTAATTATTAAAAAGTATTTAAACATGAAATTAATTTTAAAATATTTTAATATAAGTTAGAAAATAACTCTAAAAAGAATAGAGAAAAATACTTAATTTAAATATCATTTTTACATAGTTTAAAGTTCCAAATAGAAAAGACAGCATTTACAGAATGCTATAAAAAGTTTTTGCAGTAAAATATATTCAAAACATTATAAAACATAAACTGCAGCATTTACCAAATGCTGTGAAGCGTTTCAAAGCACAGAAATGCTATATAAAAAAATTTGCAGCACTTAGAAAAACGTTACAGAAGAAAAGACAGCATTTCATAAATGCTATCTAAAGTTCAGGGCCTTTTTTTAACATGATTTTGCACTAATTTTACGACTAGATTTTGACATGTAAATAATTGATATTTGACCCAATTTTTTATAATAGTTAATACAATTAAATTTCTTAAAAAACATAAAAATAATAATGAAAAAACATGTGTAAAGACACTTGGCATTATGCATGTAAAAATGTTTTTATTAAAGAACAAGTGTAATGACACGTGTCATTTTGCATGTATGTCACTATCTATTTATATGACAAGTGTCATGTGATGTGGTGCAATCTTATTAATTGAAGAAATCTATAAATAGAGCCTTATTCTAACATTCTAAATTCATTCTATTTATTTCTTAAAGACATAAAATTAGTATCTTAAAAGAAATAGAGTACGAGAAGTAAAAACAACATTAGAAAAGTAGAAAGCACGAATGAAGGTATGCTTTTCTACTTATTATAGTTGTAATAAATTAGTAGTTAGATTTTATTTGAAAGGAAACACATTTTAAAAGATTAAAAAAAAAATTAGACTAGTATATCAATATGTATACTATGGTGTGTCGATATATGGACCAAAATTTCAAAACTTATAAAAGAGATAAATTTCTATACCTAACTAAATGCATAAATATATATTCCTAAATGTAACAATAAAGATGAAATAATAGTAAAGCATTCCACTTTTTGCACTCTTCCATCTTTCTTACTTTGTTGTTCTTCCATTGCCGTGAACTACACATTTATATCTTTCAGAATTTGACGACGAGATCTCTTCTATTGCGACGCACTCGTTTTTTTATCAACGTAGTATATTCATTTGCTGAATTTGAAGACCATATGAGAAAGATACAGATGATTTAGTAGATTGACTAACTTGGCACCAAAACTTTGAATTTTAATTTTGAATGAATGGACACTTCAACCAAATAGGTCCAACAGTTGCCACTTTTCATAAAAGTTTCTCTTCTTCTTCTTCCCGTTTTTCTATTTACTGTCAAACTTCTAGAAGGCATATCTCCTTCGTTTCTTAACGAAATTAGATGAAACCAGCGGCAAATCGAAGAGCAAGGAAAAGGCTAAGATTTAGTAATAGTTTGCTGATGAATTTAGATGGTATTTTGGTGAAACAAGCCGAACAGTAAGAAAAATGCAGGAAATCCCGTACACAATTTTTCAGTTTTGGATAGCCAACTTCAAACTGTCATATCTCACTCAATTTTGATTGGAATTTGATGATCCACCCTTCAAAACGACCATGAAGACAAGAACTACAACCTGGAAAAGGAGTCGGGACAAAATACTCAAATCTCTGAATGCAATTTGAAGAATACCATTGACAGTTTTGCTTTCTTTTTCTCTTTGTTCACCAAAACTTCATTTGACCATAACTTGGTCATTTCTTAACGGATTCGCATGAAACCAGTGACATTATGAAGCAAATGGAGAGAATTACGGTATCAAATCTAGTTGTAGATGAGAATCAAAAGTTTTGTGTTGATATGATACCCATTTCATTGTCGATTGCCATTATATATCCATTTGTTCTTCTTGATCGATGAATAATTATTGGTATCTTTTAACCAACAGTCATTAGACATAACACTTCTCCTGCAAAACAACATAACTTTTTAAAGAATCAAGTGACTTTTCAAAATAACTAAATATAGTTTTAAACAACAATATCATGATGATTCTGTGACATATTCATACGAAAATAGTGTTAATAATTTTATCAACAAAATCGCCATTTTAAAATTTTTCAAAAATCAGATTATGAGAATTTTGAAAACCAATGCTCTAATACCAAATGAAGAGAATGCGGATTACGGATCTTAAGGTAGAATTAACACTGGAGGAGGGGTGAATACTGTTTAACTAATTTTATGGAATTCTTGAAATCTTTTCAAATTAAACACAAACAGATGCAATTCACAAACACAGAGACAATTACAGAACCAGACACAGATGCAACTAATAAATAAAAGCAGTAAAGGAAAGAACACACCGGAATTTTATACTGGTTCGGAGTTACCCTACATCCAGTTCCACACAATTTCATGTGCAAATTTCTTTTCAAATATAATGTTGATATTAAAATCTCGATTTCAAGACTACGAGATACACCCTCCTGTCATCGAGTCCAGGGAAAACTCTCTTGATTTAACCAGGCTACAAGATCACCTAATTGATTTACAGGCTACAATCACACCCAATTGATTTACAGGCCACAACCACACCTTTTCCGATATCACTTTGATAAATAGAGAGACTCGATATGCTTCTTTGAATACAAATGATCCTATAACTTTGAATATCACTGAGATCTTTGAGAGAGAGTGACAGAGAATTAAACTAGAGATAATCGAGTTTGATTCACTTAGGATTTCGGTAGAGTTTTGTTAAGATATTAGAGAATATTTGAGTGGAGAAGAAGGAGTGAAGAAAAGAATAAAATTCGGTTTAAAAATTCGTTTGGAAAGTCTGGTATTTATAAGAGAATGACGGTCATGTCCGTTCGTGAAGAGAAACGACGAAAAGACACTTCTTTTGAAATTTGACATGTCGACATCCCCTAGTTAATTTTGAAAATTGATTTTTGTTTTAAAAGAGATATTCTTTCTAAAACTTGTCAAAACAATCTTGAGACTTTGTAAATCATTTTAAATATAGTTTTAAACTTAGAAAACTTTTAGGAAATAAATTTTAGATTATATTAAAAATATTTAATATAAAACTATTAATCAAAATATAAGAGAGTATATATTAAAAACCTAAAACATAGTTTTGAGATTGAGGCTAAAACTTTGTAATCAAAAGATAGTTTAAAACAGGAGATGTTTTGCAAAAAAAGATGATTTAAAATTATTTTGAAATTAAGGCTAAAACATTTAAATCAAGAGAGATGATTTTAAAATAATAGTTTTGGAAAAACAGTTAAACGCCGAAATAAGCTATTTTTGAAAGTTCGTGGATTCCATTCCACTAGAGAAGGTCGTGGGTTCCATCCCATTATGGGTTCCATCCCATTATTAAAGCGAGAAAGTGGATTCCATTCCACAAGTAAATCAGGATAAAGATTTAAGTGCTATTATGAAGTTTTAACATAAATCTAGACTCTAATGCTTATCTTGATATCTTGAACTCTTGAAATCTTGAACTCTTGATACTCATGAGTCTTCAGTCTTGATTTGTTCAATCTTGAATTCGTCGGTCTTGAATCTCTATACTCAGTCTTGAATCTTTATATTGTACAGTCTTCATTCTTAGTACCTGCATATATATATCCTACATATACATATATATCTGGACAAGAATATTAGTATTTACATTTTATAACAAGTCCTAAGGTTGTTATCATCAAAACCATCATCTTAGGAACTAACACATCACAAAAATAATAGGTATGCAATTACAGCTGCTAAGGTGCGTTCGCTAATTGTGTAGGATTCTATGGAGGTGCCCTTAGTACCTCAAGAACGGTCCTCCTACACTTGGATTAGAAATATCCTTTTGAAGCGTCGTACATCTCTAGTGAATTTACCATAGGAAAAACATAGCTGGTCTTGATAAGACCTGATGCATCGCTCCTGCATGCATATCCATATAAGTTTCTTTAGAATGGAGTCGCATGCACCCTATAGGTTTGCCAACCCTGCTGGCTATGTCTCCTATCTCTGGTTTCTGCCATTATCGATGGTGAAGTTACATTCAGCATCCCAGCATATGAGTCACAACTCGAACAGATCTTAGAACTACACATGGATTCCCATACCTCAACAGGTCTCGTAATCACGTATGGATTCCCACATCTCAAAATAGATCACAAATAGCAACATGTATTCCAGCATCTCGAACCAATCTCGAACCTCTTTCAAAGCATAGAACATGTATACAGTTTTGTAGTGATTACGGTTTCAAGTCATTTCATATAAGCACACTCCCCCGCTTATTGGGCGCTCTAAAACCAATCGATAGATTTCTGGTAAACTCAACTCTGATTCTGTGGGAAATAATCAGAATACATAATTGTCATCCCACATCTCAAACTGGAATCCATAAATGATTATCATAATATATTTAAACCTTGATATATTTTGGTAACAAGTATGCTTACAGCACTTATTAAAAACACGAAGAAGCCCTAGAATGTCTTCCAAAGTTAACTTTAAAATCGTCGTCACAGCAATTTCAAAGTGCATCCATAACGGTCCTTTCACATCGAACTACCACAATTTCCACTCCAATTTCTACAAATGTTCAAACCAATTACTCTATTTCAAACACACCAAAACATGTGTAGCCAAATATATATACATATATATTTTTCACAATATATCTCAATTTATCCAATTTAACATATGTCAAATATCAAGGATTTCAAAGCACGTTTATAGTGGCTATATCGCTTCGAACATTCACAACATAATTTCCAACTTAATCAAATAGCAATATCAAACATGTAAACAAGTAGTTCTGGTCACGATACATGTTATAGATGATTAAAAGAGAGATTATACTACTTATATTGTTGTTACGTGTTTTACAAAATAAGACAGGGTCCAAAAGTAATAACTTGCATTGTTCGTTATACTATTTATATTTTAATACAACATTAATTATATACACAACAAAATACAATTAATCGGTGAGTAAACTCACCCAAGCCTAAACCAATTCCAGACATAGATTATTCAGCTACGTGCGCAACGGCGAGACGGCATCCCAATTAGGTCTCGTATGCAAAAGATATGATTTACATAAGATTTTGGGATTAATTAAATAAATATAATTGATATTTACCTTAATCCCTTTACTCATCTTCTTCCCCACCTTATGCAAGTGCACACTCCAAAATACAAACCAAATTGTCGTGCACGATCCCAAACCTCCCCGCTGCCTTGCTCAACGAATCCACGTGCCTATCGTTCCAATGATCTTCTCATCGAACGCTTGTCCCAATGACATCAACTTCGACACCTCTAACAGCCCCCTGTCAATCATGACAGTTTGCCTAGAATCACCTCGCCCAATCACATTTTGAATCCCTTTACCCGAGAACACCAAACCACCTCCGATCAACTTGCCTTGCCATCCTGAACTCATCCACACCTTTGATTTGACCTCCGACGGCCTACAGCAAAATTGTGACCTGTAGCTATCCTATGTTACAGTGAATGCCGCAAATCGGTATAAGCAACTGCACGTCACCATTTTGCTTCCACAAGTTCGCCTTTGCCTATGTAGCACCACGCTACCCTGCGATTCCTCTATTGATGCTCCAAGCCCCGATTAGCTTCCGCCGTAGGCATGGCCAAGATGTCGAGCTTTGTCCATCGCCATCGCATCCAACTTTTAACACACCAACACAAAGCCCTAGACTACACAAGTTCAACGAATCTAACGACATCGAATTCCGTTGAGCGAAGCTCCGGGAACAATTAAATTTAAAAGGCGGTTATGTTTCTTATTTACAAAACAAAGAAAAAGGAAGAAGGAAATAAAGTGAGAGTGTGAAGATGAGTTAAAGGATTATTTATAGTAAAATATTATACTGTATTTTATTCTCTTAAATTAAACGCTACGCGTTTCGAGCACGTACGACCACACAGTACGTCTAATCATCACGAAACTCGTCAGCGTAGAACAATTCATTTTTCTGGATCCAACGACACTGGTTTCGTCAAAATCCGAGATAGTGTCCCGTAATGATAATTTCACACTTTAATTAAAAAGAACTATTACTAAAATAAGTTTAATCTCTTTTAATTCTAAATTAAAAGTTTACTATTATCACTATTATTTAAGCAGAATTTAAATAAGCTTTCAAAATCATTTTTATTCACATTAAACCCAAGATTCAGTTATTTAAATAATTCCAATATTCAATTATAAAGTGTTCAAAAATTCGGATTGTTACATTCAGCCCCCTTAGAATATTTTGTCTCCGAAATACTAATACGAGCAACAATCACCCATCAATACCCAATGGTATTGCAATCGCTAGCAACCAAAGAAACCATCACATAATAGTACCACGGTACTGCATTCACTAATTAACAAGCTCACGGTTGCCCAGGTTCCGAAACCTTCTCATTGCACAAGGATGACAAACAATCCACTAAGCGTTACCTTACGTGTAACGACCAAGATTTTGGTTATTTGATTTTGAATATTTAATTATTTTTAATTTTTGAAATGTTAATTTAAAAGAATTAAAACTTGAATTAAATTATAGAGATTGTCTAAAATCTTTAAATAGTGAATAAATATTTGAATAGTGATTTAAATATTGGAATTGTGGACTTATTATTTAAATAATGATTTAAATATCTATATTTTTAATTGAATATTTATTTAATGGATTTAGTGGACTTATTTAACTCCTTTTAAATTATTAAATGTCATCAGTGAATTACTTTGTAAATTTATTAACAGTGATACATGGTTCGAATAAATTATCAAAAAAATCGATTATTAATATAACGACTCGATTATTATTGACGTATTTTTAATTTAATTTAGCTGATTTTCCATAATTTTTAATTTGGAAAATATTGAACTTATTTGTTTGACAATTTACCAACAAACAGCAGTGTATTGTGATTTTTCAGAATCGAATAACCAGTGTATATTATTATTGTTTTGAGGTCGCATCGCTGTTCTGAGCATGACCGTATTTTTGTTTTGTCATTCGGAATTCATACGCAAATAAGGATCTGTATGGAAAAATGCCGAAAATTCAATATAAACAAAAGTCGACACTTATACACTTAGTATACTGCTTTCTCTCTTCCCATTTGTTCTATCTAAGTTAGTAACTTTGGAAAAAAAGAGGAAAAAATAGGATGAAAATCCTTCTTCTTGAAAATCAAAACAATTCAAGCAAAGATCTAAAACTCCAAAAGCATATATCTTTGTGTTAGCTCCACCTAGATCTTCGATTGGGCATGTAAATTGATAGGAGCGACGCAGTTTTGGGGAGCTCGACCTTACCTAGTCGACCTAGGGTTGGAGATTAATGGAGATGTGATCATCGATTTGCAGATTAAAGGGTAGATTTGACTTCGTGGTGGCATGGATTTTCAGTGCCTGTTTTTAGAGAATTTCCGATCGATGTTGGGTGGGTCCGTCATTTGACTACATTAAAGGTTTTGGGGCTATCACTTTTTGCCTAGAGGAAAGGAAGGTGATGTTGTGGTTGCCAATGGGTCGAGTTCGAGTGGAAAAACGCATCGGCATAGACGGTTCGTCAATCGGTAGTGGGATTCTCCGTATCTTGGTTGGAGTGTGCACGGGTTGGACATCTATCAGGCGTAGAGCTTTTTGAATGAGGAAGAAGGCGGGATTTGTTTTTGTAAGGGAAATTAAGGTTAAATTGAAATTAGTGATGTAATTAATTATATTTAAAAATTCGTTAACTTATAAATTGAATAACTTGTTCATACAAGGTCCAAATCGAACGCGATCAGTTGCGTTGCACTCGTATCAACGTTAACTACGCTTTGGAAGTATATTAGTAGGAATTGGAGTTTGTAGAATATTAAGCTAAAAGATGGAACCAGAACGCGGAAGCGACAATTGGAATTTTGGTGAGTTAAACTCACCTTCTTGGTTAATCAATAAGATATCTAATAGATAAATTTTACAGTTTGCGTTTTGTTGAAATTATTGGTTGTATGCATGGATGTTCTAATTGGTTGATTGTTTGGTTCTAATGAATTGTCATCTTTTTTTAAAATGGTCAATATATGAAATCATTTGCAGGTAATTTATCAGCAATATAGGGAATTTGTAGAGGAATCCAATGGGATTCCTCGCCACTGTTTATCTAAGTTCCTATTATATTCCTGTTATATGAATTGTTGAATATCAAAAATTGATTGTTTAGCATTATGAGTTATGACATTGTTATAAGTTTAAACTTAGCCCTATAGTGATAAAAATCAATAACAATATTGGTTAAGTGCTTTGGTGGCTATTGGCCTCAATTTAGTATTTTTAAAATACTATTAATAACTGTTTGGCTTGAAATTGGTTTTTGATTCGGAGAATGATTTTAAATCTAACCTTTGGATTTTTTGGAATATTTTTATTTAAGCAGATTTTGAAATTCTCTATTTTACTCCAGCCTTTTATTTGTCTTTTTAAAACCATTTATAAATGTTTTAAAGTTGTTTAATTTTTGTTTAATAATGTTTAAAAGTTGTTGGTTTATTTATATTTAATTGTTTCGAAGTTATTTATCAATATTTTAATATTGTAAAAAGTTATTTATTTAAATAATTAATATTGTTCGAAGATAATTAATTATTATTATTTATTAATAAAGTTTTGGAATTTATAGTAGTTATTTATTAATAACGTTTTGGAATTAATAATTATTATTTATTAATAATATTTTAGAAGTTAATTATTATTTATTATAATAATGTTTGAACATTAATTATTATTTTTTAGTAATAATGTTTTAAATTATTAATTATTATATTTATAATGTTTGAAGTAAATAATTATTTTTATTAGTAATGTTTGGCCGTTAATAGTTATTATTATAAAATAATGTTGTGAAATAAATAATAATTATTTATTTATATTGTTTAAAGTTATTAATTATTATATTAATAATGTTTTGGAGTTAATAGATTATTTTATTAATGATGCTGGTAAGTTAATTGATTATTTATTTTGGATTTTTAAATTAAATTAATTTATTTGATTTATTGTATTTATAAATAATAAATTGATCTATAAATGGAATCTCATTTAATAAAAGAGATTTACTAAAGAGTTTATAGATGAAAATGAGATTTAGATTTATAAGAATTTTTATAAAGGATTTATAAATAATTTTTATAAATGATTTTAGAGTTGTATAAGAGAAGAAATTTATAAAAGAAATTTAGATTTGATTTCCCCAAATTGACCTTCTTAATTTTGGTCGTGTGGACACTCGTTATTATTATAATAAATAATAAATAACTTCTAAAATATTATTATAATAAATAATTATAATAATATTTCAGAAGTTAATTATTCAAAAATGGATTTATTAATAATATTTTAGAAGTTAATTATTAATAAATAATGGGATTTATTAATAATATTAATAATAAATAATAATTAACTTCTAAAATATTATTATAATAATAGCTAATAAATAGCATTTCAAATATTATTATAATTTATAATTATTAATGTTATAATATTATTATAATTTATTATAATTATAAATAATATTAGCTTTTCAAATGGGATTGTTATTCAAAAATGTAAAATGTAGCCTCAAGCCTCGTCAATTGGGAATAATTAAAACATGGGATACGCTTCAGGACTAAGTAGGTCGCACCCATTACGGTATTGTCATCATCTTTTCTAGATATATATGTATGTATATATATATATGTGTGTGTGTGTGGGTTTGGTTGTGCATGAGATCTCTCGGAAAAGGTTACAAAAGCAACCGGGGTGATAAAATATTCAAAACTATCTAGTAAGGGGTAGGGCCGATCTTGATACCAAGGGGTCCATGTGAGGCCCAGTACATTTTCTAGAGGTGTACTATGGCATGTGGTACTCTGGTGCTTTGTCATTGTATGGAAATCCATTCTTCAATAAGTACCTTCGGACATAGTTTTATACCTATTATGCTGGAATTTAATTAATGTAACAATTTCGGCTATATTCAATATTTATTTTAAACCCTAGACACTATTATAATATCAGGAGATTTCCTATGAAATGTTTTGGTTATTATAAGGTAAAAAATCATCCGTGTTTATGTGCGGCGTGGTCTTACGAGATACCTTTATTTTCAACAGGTTTTGATAACACTAAAATTCAATTGAGGCGTGTTTCTTACGCTGGTTTACTAGACAGATCTGGGAGTTATTTTATTATAATGCTCGGGTCAGACCGAGCATATTTTTAGATTCAGTTTGGATGCTTTAGAGTTTCAGGAGACAAAATGGATGCCTCCAAGATGCATCTCTCATATATTCTATTTTTCACTACATTTGTTATTTGTATTTATCAATAGTTGTGAGGATAGGTTGTTACAACGGTCCAGGCTGATGAATTTTATAGTGTACTCTAACTGATGTATGTATATTACAGTTTTTGTTTCGCAAAAATATGTTGTATATTATATATTACTTGTCACGATGTGAGATTCTGTTTTGACTTTTCTTTCTTTTTCCCAAACTATTTGCCTTTTCGGCACTTGGATGCTCTCACGTGAATAACGTGGATGTATTAGTGTGGACTTTTAAGTGTCGAAAAGGCGGGTCGTTACACATGATATCAAAACTTAGGTTGAGCGAACCCCTTGGCTTTAATAGGGTTTAACTCATTTGAGATAGGGTAAGTAAGACCCTAGTTTGAGTCTGAATGTGTGTGTGTGAGCGCATATTTGTTAGTGATATAAAATTGTTTTATATTGTATTGATTTATTGGTTGAATATATATGAATTCGGGTCAGTATAGAAGGAACAACTATATCGATAGGGATTTCTAAACACTTGAACAAGGCAAATTGACACTTATTGTTTTGAAATTAGGTAAATGAAATAATTTTGCCTATATTATATTTTGTGTATAAAAGAATAATTTTTCAAAAATTATTATAGTTAAATATGGCGTGTTTGGTTGTTAGAGAATGATAATATTTAATTATTATCATTTATTTTTTATTAGTTGTGCTCAGATAGTTTATAGGCATTTTGTTTGGTTCAATTTAATATGAATACCTTGTGAATTCAGTTTCACAGTTTGATAATAAGGCATTTGATGATAGTATTGAGTTGAATTTTAATTATAATAAAAGTTATTTGTTATAATTTATACAAAGATAAACAATTATGAAATGATCTTATATAAGAAGTGAAATTTTATAAATATGGTTTATAAATAAAATAAGATTTAAGCTGAGAATTTGAGAACTTGAATCTCGACGATTTTGGAAATCATTTTTCGAAGTTTTGGAGTAAATAGTAATAATATTCTTTTGGAAGTATGTATTGATAGAAATATTTTTAAAGTGGATTTTTAGAAGAGATAGAAAGCACTGAACTCACTTTAGTCACTGGAAAATAATTCAGGTGATGACTACAACATCATCAATGTCCATTTTCGAGTTTTTAAGTTGGGAATTGCTACCATTGTAATTTGTTTAGAGTTATTTGGGTAAAACGGATCATGGTTTTAAAAAACCCCAAAAGTGTAATTTGTTATTTAAAAGGAGAGATGTATATTATAAATTATTTCAGAATGTTTTGAAATAAAGTCCGGATGTTGAGTTCTTAAGTTCTCTGCTAAGTTATTATATGGATGCATGTACCCTATGCATTAGAGTAGTGTGGTTTTGCATCTTATTATGATATGTTTTTTGGTAGTTTTCATTTATCGAAATGGAATTGAATTTCCGACGATTTTGGATGGTCAAGACTTCCAAAGTTGTTTTAGAAATGTAAGCCAAGTGTTTTGGTTAGAAAATTTGGAAGTTGAGTTTTGTAACTCTTAAATTATGAAAATAATAAATTAAAACAAGTTTTAATTTCGTTGAATATACTAGTTAAGTAAAACAATTTTGAATATTGTATATATTCTCTTAGGAAGTAGAAGAGTATTTTGAAAATATGAGCTTGAGTTATAGAATGTTAATTGACTTAAGTAATGTTCTTAATTAAAATAATGATTCCTTAAAAGGTGATTAAAAATCTTTGGAAAAGTTGTATTAATGAAGATAAGTCCTTATAAAGTGTTTGTAGGCTTAAATAATATGTTATGAAATGACTTAGAAATTGAATTCTAGTATTAATTAAGAATATAAACCTAAATTTTTTAAAGTGATTGATTTGCATAAGTGGTGTTATAAGATGGTCGTGAATTTAAGTAACGGTTTTATGAAATGGTTTATAAATAATTTTAGCCTTAAAGGGAATATACTAAGAAATAATAAATGTGAATTAAAAATAATTGGTATAGTTAAGAAAAGTAAATTTGAAATTGAGCTATGAGCTGAAATTTAACTTAAGAAAAGTTAAATAAAATGATTTATGATATGGTTTGTAAATGAATTTTAGTATTAAAGGAAATACTATTGGAAAATTTAAGTTAGATTTAAAACTGAATGTGCATAAAAAGAATTTGGTATAATTTAGGAACCAATGGAATAAATACATAAGTTGTACGTAGATTATTTTATTCGCATAACTGATTTTGATCCAGTTTCGAGCACACGATTTCGAGATAATTTACACTGGTCCAAACTAGGATTTTTCACTCGATTCTTGACGATGAACACTCGATATGGAATTTTGATTTGATTACGAAGTTTTCTATCATAGTATATGGCTATGTAAGGAGAACGGATGTTTCTAATAAAGAAACCTGATCAAAGTCCGCACTAGAGTGGTCCAGTAAGCGATACTAGTTAGGAAGTGAAATTTGTGTGATTGAGCGAGCGATCAGATTTGATATTGCATATGGATGGTATATGTACATCGTACGACTTTAATAAAATTGTATACTTTTGTCATTTGAAATTTGCAAGTTATATGGTCAGATGTATTTGTAAATGAGATGCATGTATATGGAAGCAAAGGCTAGTTTGATGCTTTTGGTTTCATAGGTAGAGTTGTTGCCCGACAAATGGGTACATATTTATATTTTTGATTTGATTTGATGATTTTATGCCCTAGATATAGGAGGCCACATGGATTTTGTTTTCTTTTGTTGGCTTGGACCCAAAGTGGCGATTTATAGTTTTTCCGATCAAGCCACGCAAAGGAGACGCTGTGTAACAACCCGCATATTTTACGATTGTATATTTAAATGTTTTATTTAAATATAGCATCGTTAGTCGGATTTAAGTTCGAAAAGCTACTTTTTGCAAACAGTCGAATTGGGACTCGAGACCACTTCCATTGAGTCCAAAATGGCGTTTGCGATCTTTTTGAGTATAAACATCGATATGATTGGAGTTGAGTGAATTTTGCTATTTTTCACTTAGGGCTTTGGGTTTCAGCCCACTAACCCATCTTAATACCCTAACTCAGCCCCTCTCCTCTTCATTCATTCTCATTTCCTAATACATTCAAGCTTAAGTAAAAATGGGGAGAGGAATGGGAAATTAGAAATCCTAAGCCCTAGTTTCCTTTTCAAATTCAAGTTCTAGCTCCAAAATCAAAGAGAAGCTTAGGTAAGCATCCTCTTCTTCTTCTCCATCTCAATCTCTCTCCAATCTCAGAAATTTCCTATGACCTAACTTAGGAAATATTTGTTGTAATCTTAGATTGGAGCTTCTAGAGTTGAAGTTGAAGTGTGGTTGATCTTTCTTTTGATTTCAAAGCTTCTAATTCGTGTTTTGAGTTGAAAAGGTGAGTTTTTGAACACACATCTTTGTCTATTTCTATCATTGTTGTTAGGTATGAATTCCTAACATCTATTCATGTTCATTTGCTTTTGATTTGGATTGATTTGGTGAACATTTCAATTTTTGGTGTTTTGAAGTCAAAAACTTTAAAAATCCTAGCTTTGATGTATGAACATGCTTTTGGTGGTGTATCGAAGAGCCTATAGGGCTAGGTTGTCGATTGGCATAAACCCCTAGCGCCCATTGTTCATCCGATCGCAATTTGTTGGGAGTTTTCCCTTCATTGGGCTAGGCTGGAAATACTGGAAAGCATGGTCCAGTCGACTGAACTCAGAGTCCAGTTGACTGACCTAGAACCCGAGAGTTTTCCAGGCTCTGTCCAGTCGACTGGCTCTTTGAGTGCAGTCGACTGACCTGTAACCCGAGAGTTTCCAGGCATTGGGCCAGTCGACTGAACTCAGTGCCCAGTCGACTGACCTGCTTATCTCAGTCCAATTTGTCTATTTGGTGTGGATTTCCAATTTAGAACCGATTCGTGTTGATCCGATTTGTTGTTATCATTTATTATTGACTTTGATGACTTCATGTTCGGGACTTTTGGGAATATCCATTTTGATGGATTCGGTATCGATTTTCATGGTTTCAATTCACATCATTGAATGTGGATTTTGGTGATTGATTGTTTCTACAATCATTTCTATGATTTGTCACTTTAAAATACAAAGGATTCTATACTAGTAGTAAATATTCATACTCTTTCACAAAGATGATTTCAAGTCTATTTTTAATACAAAGCTCGTTTATAAAACCATTTTCCAATCTATTAGTATATACAAGCCTTTACCTCATTCGTATGAGAAAATCTAATTAAACGGCTTAGCAAAAAAAGTGGTATGAAACACTTGCGTTTACTTCATCGGTTAATTTTTGGACTTGTTCGATTGAAAATCTTGTGACAATTTTCGAGTGGAAATCTACAATTTGTTCGTAAATATTTAAGTTAAGCTAGTGGTTATGGGACAATAAGCTAAACTCTTATATTTACTAGCTTAGTGTAATTCACACTTCTTATTGATCAATGAAGATCATTTTATGGTTTAGACTAGCAATGTGCGATGTCTCTTTGTCCACGTGGGGGACTGTACCTCGTTCTATTGAGTTTCGTCTCATTTCTTTTATGGGCTAGCGACCCATGTTCTTTTATGGTGTTCGGTTCATTGGACGTACCGTTATTGTACTACGTCGGTGTTCCGAATTATTTGAGTTTCGGTTTATTGGACGTACCGTTATTGTACTGCGTCGGTGTTCTGAATTATTTGAGTTTCGGTTCATTGGACGTACCGTTATTGTACTGCGTCGGTGTTCCGAATTATTTGAGTTTCGGTTCATTGGACGTACCGTTATTGTACTGCGTCGGTGTTCCGAATTATTTGAGTTTCGGTTCATTGGACGTACCGTTATTGTACTGCGTCGATGCACCGGCTTTATGGTTAGCGACCATGGAATAGCATTCCGTTTGTGATACACGTGTTGGTGAGTTTTCATGCTCCCGTTTATGATAGGCCTTCCCCCCTTTGTGATTTCTGGATTTCTAATTGATGATTTCTAGAATTTATGTTTCACCAACTTTTGCGATTGGCATTGATATGTTTGTCAATATTTGTGCTTTGGTGAATAAAATAAAGAATATGACATTCTTTTTGATGTTATGAAATTTATGAGATATTGTATGATTTTTGTTGTTGTTTAATGTATAATTGTCGCAGTATGGCATTTTTGTTATTATACGTTTTTGGTCATATCTCTTATCCTATCTCATTTTATCTGATATTTATAGCTAGACTGATCCGTTTATTATTTTCTTATTAAATAATACTCGGGTCAGACCGAGATGTTACAAGTGCTTCTGCTTGACTCCTTATCTGGGATCATCTTCTGACTTTTGTCTAACTACATTAGATTGGTAGTTTTTGTTGTTATACATTTGAGATAGAGACTCCTTGATGTATAATTATTCTTTTGTCTAGCACATGTATCTATTCTTTTGTGATGTAGTGGATCTTGTTTGACCACTACTTTGATGTACACTTTTATGTGATATATTCATATCTGTTTCCGCCTTTGTGATATGAATATCTGTGACTGATTTGTGTTATGTTTATTTCTATATTTGTTTCCGAAGTCCAATTAGCCATTGTGTGGTAGCTTTGTGTTTGTATTTGATATGTCGGATTTCCTCTTGAAATGAAATGTAAGTTATATTATCTAACATATCGGTACTCGCACAAAGCAATTACACAGATGGTCGCTCCTCAACAGCCTTATTCTTCGTGCTAGTCGACGGCATTACCCCGTAGTGTCCTTGGCTAGCGTGAGTATAGAGGTGGGGCGTCACACGCTTCCGAAATTTTCCATAACATTATGAAGACCTATAGATTTAATAATCCTTTTCAACTAATTGATTTTTAAAGTTAATGGGTTTGGAGGCATTTTCTCACCTTTGGAAATTTTAGGGACCAAATTCTTTTAAGAAGGGAAAATGTAACGACCCAGTATTTTGGTTATTTAATTAATTTTAATGTTTGAAATATTGGTTTAAAAGCTTTAAAACTTGAATTAAATTATAGAGATTGTCTAAAATTTTTGAATTATTAATAAATATTTGAATAGTGATTTAAATTTTGGAATTGTGGACTTATTATTTGAATAATGATTTAAATATCTGGATCTTTAATTGAATATTTATTTAATGGATTTAATGGACTTATTTAACTCCTTTTAAATTATTAAATGCCATCAGTGAATTCCTTTGTAAATTTATTAACAGTAATAAATGGTTCGAATAAATTATTAGAAAATCAATTATTAATATAACGACTCGATTTTTATTGACATATTTTTAATTTATTTATCTGATTTTTCCATAATTTTTAATTTGTAAAATATTGAAATTATTTATTTAATGATTTATCGGCAAATAGAAGTATTTTGTGATTTTTCAGAATAAAACAACTAGTGTATATTATTATTATTTTGAGACATGTTGTTGTTTTAAGCGTGACTATATTTTTGTTTTTTCATTCGGAATTCATACGCAAATAAGGATCCGTATGGTAAAATGCTGGAAACTTCAATACAAACTAAAGTCAACACTTATACACTGCTTTCTCCCTTCCCTTTTGTTCCATCCAAGTCAGTAACTTTGAAAAAAAAATAGAAAAAAAAGAATGAAAATCCTTCTTCTTGAAAATCAAAACAATTCAAGAAAAAATCTAAAATTCCAAAAGCTTATATCTTTGTGTTAATTTCACCTAGATCTTAGATTGGGTATGTATATTGATGGGTGTGGCACAGTTTTGGGGAGCTCTTCCTTACCCAGTTGACCTAGGGTTGGAGATTAAAGGAGATGTGGTCATCGATTTGCAGACTAAAGTGTAGATTTGAATTTGTAGTGGCATGGAGTTTCGGCACCGGGTTTTATAGGAGGTCTAGTCGGTGTTGGGTGGGTCAGTCGTTCAGCTACAGTAAAGGTTTTGGGCTGTTGCGTTTCACTTGGGGGAAAGGGAGATGATGCCATGGTTTTCAATGGGTCGAGCTCGAGTGGTAAAATGCATCGGCGCAGACGGTTCATCGATCGGTGCAGCGATGCTCCATATCTTGGTTGGAACGTGCACGGGTTAGACATGTATCAGGCGGTAGAGCTTTTTGAATGAGGAAGAAGGAGGGATTTGTTTTTATATGGGTAATTAAGGTCAAATCGAAATTAGTGATGTAATTTATTACATTTAAAAATTTGTTAACTTATAAATTGAATAACTTGTTCGTACAAGGTCCAAATCGAACGCGATCAGTTGAGGTGCACTCGTATCAACGTTAGCTATGCTTTGGAATTGGAGCTTGTAGAATTTTAAGCTAAAATCGAACGCTGGTGGAACCAGAGCGCAGAAGCGACAACTGGAATTTCGACGAATTAAACTCTCCTTTTGGTTAATTAGCAATATATATAATAGATAATTTTTACTTTTTATGTTTGGTTAAAATTATTGGTTGTATGCTTGGATGTTTTAATCGGTCTATTGTTTGGTTTTGATGAATTTTCATTTTTTTTTAAACGGTCAATATACAAAATCATTTGCAAGAAATTTATCTGACGTGCAAGGAATTTGTAGAGGAACCAATGGGATTCCTTGCCACTTTCAATCTAGTTCCTAATATAATCATGTTATATGAACGGTTGAATTTTGAATATCAAAAATTGATTGTTTAGCACTATGATTTATGACATTGTTATATGTTCTAACTTAAACCCTGTAGTGATAAAAATCAATAACAATATTAGTTAGGTGCTTTGGCGGCTATTGGCCTCAATTTAGTATTTTGGAAATACTATTAATAGCAGTTTGGCTTGAAATTGGTTTTTAATTCGGAGAATGATTTTAAGTCTAACCTTTCGATTTTCTGGAATATTTTTATTTAAGCAAATTTTGAACTTCTCTATTTTACCCCAACCTTTTTATTTGTCTTTTCTAAACCATTTAGAAATGTTTTAAAGTTGTTTAATTTTTATTTAATAATGTTTAAAAGCTTTTGGTTTATTTATATTTAATTTTTTTGTAGTTATTTATCAATATTTTAATATTGTAAAAAGTTATTTATTTAATTAATTAATATTGTCTGAAGATAATTAATTATTATTATTTATTAATAATGTTTTGGGATTTATAATAGTTATTTATTAATAATGTTTTGGAATTAATAATTAATGTTTATTAATAATGTTTTAGAAGTTAATTATTATTTATTATAATAATTCTTGAACATTAATTATTATTTTATTAATAATGTTTGAAATTATTAATTACTATATTTATAATGTTTGAAATTAATAATAATTTTTATTAGTAATGTTTTACTGTTAATAATTATTATTATAAACTAATGTTCTAAAATAAATAATTATTATTTATTTATAATGTTTGAAGTTATTAATTATCATATTAATAAAGTTGTGGAGTTAATAAATTATTTTATAAATGATGTTGGGAAGTTAATTGATTATTTATTTAGGATGTTTAAAATAAATTAATTTATCTGATTTATTGTATTTATAAATAATAAATTGATTTATAAAAGGAATCTCATTTAATAAAAAAGATTTATTAAAGAGTTTATAAATGAAAATGGTGTTTAGATTTATAATAATTTTTATAAAGGCTTTATAAAGGTGTTTTATAAATGATTTTAGAGTCGTATAAGAAAAGAAATTTATAAAAGATATTGAGATTTGATTTTCCTAAATTGGCCTTCTTAATTTGGTAGTATGGACACTCGTTGCATGCTTAACACCGAAGGAATAATGTTTGGGTTTATCCTTATCTCCGTTTCTTTTAAAACAATATTAGTTTTAATCCTTTTTATATAATTTTGGAATAACAAATCTTCATAATTTTTTGCAAATATACCTATACCATTGAGATAAGTATATGGATGTTTTTTCAAGTATTGAAAGAAGTAAAAAGGGGTTTGTGAGTGTACATTTGTAAAAGTATTTTGATACAAGTATTTAAAAGGTTATTTTAATTAATGAAAGGATTAATTAAAGAGGTAAGTGGTTGCTTATTTGCATAATCAATGTTGGTTTTCCCTATGGAAATAAATCTTTGATTTGATTGATGCTTGCTTTTTATTTGATAGTTAAATAACTAACTATCAAATTTGGCCATTTTAAACTATCGTTGTCGGTTCGGAGAGACCGGGATCAGATATATTATCCGAAAGCTACTTCGAACTGGCATAAGCGTTTGAATTGGAATATCTTAAAGAAAATCGAAGACGGAGCTTTTTGAAGTGCAAGTGCTACTTGCTACTAATCCTAAGGGTGATTCCAAAATGATGTAGTAGAAATAGTGCCTTCGGTTTGTTCTTATCCTGAATAACTTGTGTGGATGAATGTTTGCATTGCATTGTTGCTTGGAGAGCAGTATTAGCATTTCAAGTGGGAATGCTATTCAAAAAGGTAAAACGTAGCCTCAAGCCTCATCAACCAGAAATGACTAAAACCAGGGATATGTTTTAGGGCTCATTGGGTCGCACCTGTTAGGGTATTATCATCACCTTTTCTAGATATATATATATATATATATATATATATATATATATATTTGTGCATGAGAGCTCTCGAAAAAGGTTGCAAAAGCAACCGGGGGGATGAAATATTCGAAACTATCCAGTAAGGGGTAGGGCCGGTCCTGATTCGCAGGAGGTCCATGTGAGGTCCATAGTATATTTTCTAGAGGTGTATTGTGGTAGGCGATACCCAGGTGCCTTGTCATTGTATGGCAATAAGCGCCTTCGGACTTAGATGTATACTTATTATGTTGGAATTTAATTAATGTAACAATTTCGACTATATTCAATATTTATTTTAAACCCTAGACACTATTATAATATCAGGAGATTTCCTATGAAATGTTTTGGTTGTCTTATGGTAAAAATCTGTCCGTGTTTATGTGCGGCATGGTCTTAAGAGATACCTTTATTTTCAAATGGGTTCTATAACATTAAAATTCAATCGAGGTGTGTTTCGCACGCTGATTTACCAGATTGATCTGGGTGTTATTTTATTATAATGCTCGGGTTAGACCGAGCACATTTTCAGATTCAATTTGGATGCTTTGGAGCTTTAGTAGATGAGCTGGATGCCTCCAATACATATCTCTGATATATTCTATTTTACGCTGCATTTGTTGGTTGTATTTATCAGCAGTTGTGCGGACATGTTTTTAAAACTGTCCAGGCTGATGAATTATATAGTGTACTCTGATTGATATATGTATATTATAGTTTTCATTTGGTAAAAATCTGTTATATATTATATACTACTTGTCATGATGTGAGACTCTATTATGGCATTTCTTTCTTTTTCCCCAACTATCTGTCTTTCCGGCACTTAGATGCTCAGCACGTGAATACCGTGGATGTATTAGTGTCGACTTTTGAGGGTCGAAATGTGGGTCGTTACATTATGCTCAACAGCCTCAGGTTATTACTTAGTCGATTACTCATTCTACCTCAGAACAAATCGAAGAGTCATCCCCAAACTCTCCACAAGCCAACACATATAGCATATAAATATACTAAAGTCCATACGATATACATATATCATCCATACGCGATATCAAATCTGATCACTAACTCGATCACATAAATTTCACTTCCAAACTAGCATATCTCACTGGACCCCTCTAGTGCAGATTCTAATACGGTTCATTGATTAGAAACCTCTGTTCTCCTTACATAGCTATATACTATGATAGAAAGCTTCAAGGTCATATCAAAAATCCATATTTTAAGTGTTCACCGTCAAGAATCGAGTGAAAAATCCTAACTCGGACCTGTGTGAATCACCTTGAAATCATGTACTCGAATACTGGTTCAAGAACATTCATGCAAATAAAACGATCTACATACAACATAGTACTTTCTTCCAATTTGGTTTCTTAGCTGCACCAATTACTTTTCATTTTAATTCACATCCATTTCCCTTATAGTATTTCTTATTTAATACTAAAATCATTTATGAATCATTTCATAAACTTTACTTCAAGTTATTAAACATTATATAACTTAAATTCATACTCGTATAACACTCTACTACTTTGTAAGAATATATTCAAAAACATCCAATCCGTTTTACTTAACATGGATATTCAATCAATTTAAAATTTGTTTTTACTTACTACCTTTTAGAGTTACAAAACTCTACTTTTATATTTTTACAACACTTAGCTTCAAGTTCTTGTACAAATTTCGAAGATTCGACTGTTCGAAACCGTCGAAAATTCCATTTCATTTCAACAAATGAAAACTACTAAACAATGTATCATAATGAGATGCACAAACCAAACTAACCTAATGCACAAGATACATGAGTCCATAAAATATCTTAATGGAAAAATTAAGAACTAAACACCTGATTTCCATTTCAATCATTTGAAATAATAATATATACATCTTTTGTATCAAATCATACTTTCGGAATTTAAATCAAAATATGTTTTACCAAAACAACTTTGAAGCATAGTTACTATAGTAGCATCCCCCACTTAGAAACTTGAAAATAAACGCCGATAATGCTACAGTCATCACCAGAATTATTTTAAAACAACAGGAGTGAGTTCAATACTTCCAAATCATGCCTTTCGAACTTAGCTAAAATCATTTCCAAAATGGTATCAAATACTTCGTAAGTACTACCAATACCATGATATCAATTTCATAACTCAATTCCCAAATATTTACTTTCAAATAATACAATTATTATTTTCTCTTTACAAACTTTAAAAAATAATTTCCAAAATAATGGCATTTAAGTTCTCAAATTCTCAATTTAAATCCTTTTCATATTTATAAACTATATTTATAAACCATATTTATATAAAGTCACTTTTTATATAAAACTATCACATAAGTGTTTATCTTTAAAATATCTTACCTTTCTCGAAGTCTATATAATAAATAATTGTTGTTAAAAAATTAAATTTTAACCCAACATTATTACCGAATGCCTTGTAGTCAAACTGTGAAACTTAATTCATAAGGCGTTCGCTTCAATGTTCCCACAAGTTACTATCTACTCAACCCATGCAGTGAAACGGTAAAATTGCTCATAAACTGGTGGAGCGTAACTAACCAAACGATAAATGATAATAATCAAATATTATCATTTCCTAACAAACAAACAAATCATAAATTACTTTCTCAATTTTGTTTGAAAATTGTCCTTTATATATAAAATACAATCCTAGGTAAACTTATTTCATTTACCAATTTCAAAAACAAAACGATGTCGGATTGCCTTGCTCAAGTGTTTAAAGATCCCTATCAATAACAATAGCAATTCACATTGACCAATATCCATAAACCACTCTTCGGGGACATCCGATAAAATTGGAACTATACATAGAAGATTTCAGACCTGGGTATTGTTTTTGGCGTGTGCATTTTTGTGTTCTGTCTTGTTTTCTAATCCGTTTTCCGACTTCTACGTCTTGTTTTTGTGATATTTCTGAACTGTTTTGAAGGCCATAAAGCCTATCAATAGGCGAGCCAGAATTTTGAATTTGTGATTCAAAATGAATCGATTTTGAGACGAATGTCGGTTTTGATGTTTTTTGATGATTTTTCTTTAATTTCGAGTACGGGTTTTTTTCTAAATAATTTTGAAATGATTTTTAAAATAAATTGGCTTTTGAAATAATTATTATATAATATTCATAAATTATTTTAAGCTATAAAGTCTATTTATTCTCTATAATAAGGGAATTTTCAAATATTGTTTTCAAAATTGATTTCAGAAAATGGTTTTAAAAGCTTGTTTTCTCAAATTATTTTATATATAAAATAAACGTTTTTGCACTATTCGAGCGAATGAGAATTAAATGATTTGGTAAAACACATGGTATGGGACACGTGCGTTTATCTTATAAGTTAATTCTTGACTTGTCCGTTTGATCGTTTTGACCTTCGAGTCGTGTTTGCCGATGAGATGAGGTAAACATTTTACTACTTTTGAGTATGACATTTACTAGCGGTTAGTAAACTGTTTAGTGCGAATGTGTGTTCTAGTTCTCAGCCTCGTGGAGCACCTCCTACTTAGATGGGGTGTTTCGACTGTGGCTCTCCCGACCATATGATTGCAACAGTTCAAAAAAACAAAAATGTGCCCAAGCCTGAAAACCATCTTTGGTTCAACTTACAGGCCTGGGCACATTTTCATTTTTTTGAACTGTTGCAAACATGGACTCACCAATCAACAAAGTACATAACATTTTTATAAAAATAACAAATACGTACTCTCATATATATATATATATAATACCTTCAACTCATAATAAGGCATTCCATTACCCTATTTTTAATGAGTTATACCCCCACAAAGCCAAGATTATTGCTTAACCTTCAGCTCTGATACCACATGTAATGATTCTCCCTTTTGGAGGTGATTACAAATGGTAACCTCGTTACCGCCTTTATGGCCAACCTCTCGACTACACACCAACCCGTAAAAGGGCATGCAGGGTCAGAGACAAAGCTTTGTCACATATTCACCAGTGTGAAAACCCCTATCACGTAGCACATAACACAAGCAGGAACGGTAATATATAATATCTCAAAAGGTCTGTACTAAAAATAAAACTTTGTTATACATATATCAATCAAAGTAAACTAACATATCATCAGCCTGGACAGTTATAACTACCTATCCTTACAAACGCTGATAGATACAAAACAAGTAATGCATCGGAAATAAAATACGGTAGGAAATCATCCAGCTCCTCTCCAAGAGCTCCAATGAACCATAGCTAAACTTGGAAACATACTCGAGTTGACCCAAGCATTATAAGAAAGTAACACCCGGATCAGTCTGGTAAACCAGCATGAGAAACTCAAATAATATGGATTGCTATATTTATAAAACCCTCAAATATAAAGGTGTCTCGTAAGACCACGCCGCCAATAAACACGGACGGGCTTTTACCTTATGATATCCAAACCATTTCTATTATAAAATTCAGTGATATTATAAAAATGTGTAAGGTGTGAAATAAAAATAATACATGGTTGTGATGTATGTGAGTGTACATTACAACAATAATAAGTAAAAAATTACGCTAAGGCGCATTCGCTAATTGTTAGGATTCTACAGAGGTGCTCTTAGTAATTCGAGAATGGTCCTCCTCCACAAGGATCAATGATATCCTTCTGAAGCATTGTACATCTCTAGTGAGTATCTGGATGAGAATGATTGTACATGGGAGGCTGAAGATAGAATGAGGGATAAATATCCTAATCTATTCTCTGCTTAAAAGGTATGTTTAAAACTATGATGAAACCTTAAAAATTTTTTTTGTGAGTTTGATTGATTTAAAATGAATGAGTATCTGAAAACTCATTCAATTGAAATTATGCTTTGTATACATTTGGATGGAAATGTATGAGAGAATAATTGTGGGACACAATTCCTTTTAGGAGGAGAGTATGTGAAGACCCAAAATTATTGAGATAAGAATAATTTAAATAAAGTCAGAAAAAGGAGAATTTTCAAGGAAAAAAATAATAATACAGCCTGAAAATAAATAGTGAGAATAAGTTAAAAATATAATGAAGGGAATAGTTGTTTTCAGTAAAACAAAAATGAAAATGGTAATTAAATATATGAATACATTTGTACATCAAGAGAAAATAAATAGCTTGAAGCATTAACAAGGAATCAATTCATAAAAGGATATACATGTATACAATACAGTTTAGCATAAAGAAAATAAACAATGCAAGATAGTCACATGAGAATAAGGTGTGTGTATGAAACATGCAAATAGCATGCAAATCAGAAAAGAAAAGAAAAGTTAAAGCAACTGAAAATACCCGAATTGGAAATCAGAAAGAAAATGGCATTTCTAGCCATGACATTGTATGTAAAATTCTCTCAACTGTATGGGGATAAGATGGGTTTTTCATTCTACTAAAACCCTAAACAATGTTTTAAAAACTAAAAGGGAAGTAGCAGTCTCACTGCAGAAAAACAGAAAACATTAAGAAAAGAAAGGAGAGCAATCCAAAGCCATTGTTCAAGTTAAAGAATTCTCAGGAAAAGAGGCAGGAAGGTGAGTGATTAATCAATCTATGAGGCTTAAGGCATTAAGACCCAAGTTAAGGGCAGCCATATTATTTTATAAAAACCATAACATGTTTGTGCTTGTTCTATTCTTCAGTATAAATGAATGCTGAAAATAGTAGGAGTTTTGATAAATCTTTGGTTGATGATTTGGTTTGTTCTGTTTGATTGTTTGATAAGAAAAATACCATGATCACTGACATAGATCCAGCACCTTAAAACACCAGTGTATAAATATGGTTAGTAAGATAAATACATTTTTATTATGAAGTAGGGTATTACTGAAAAATGAACTAGGCAGTGTGAATAAAGGAGGTTCATGCTCATGCCTGGATTGTTTTAAACTTAAGGTGAACAATGCAATAAATCATTTATGTGCTGATTTGTTCAGATCTTAAGCTAAAATGTTTTATGGGTTTTTCTCAAAAACCTTACCCTATGTTCACAGTAGAATAGAGTATAAGAATTTCTATATAACTTTCCAGGATTTGTTTAAGTGATCATGATATTCCTGAATATAGAAGATATGCAGTGTTAAAACAAATTTTGAATCAAACAACTGGAAAATGAGATGTGGTATTCTTTTCATGAATGTTACTATGGTTAGCTGAAATGCCTGAGTGAGTTAACCCTCTCTGATTAAAAATAAGAAAGAGAAGAAAAGAATATAGCAGCATTTCAAGAGTTAATAAATTTTCTGAAAGAAAATGAGAATGGTCTCTAGATTATAAAAACTAATCTAGGAGTAAAGCCTTGATCTATCCATCATAAGGGGGATGATGGGTATGTGCATGACTTGTTTAAGTCCTATAGGCCTTGGTGCAAGGGTTAACAGAATTGAGTCCCTTGCAATGCACACATGGTGTTCAATGGCAAAGAGTTAAGACCAAATTAAATTTTTAAATTGAGATTGGGAGCTGAGCTATGGAAATTAAAATGAGTTAATTCCATAGGAGTATGTGTACATGTATACTGTATTGAATGGATGTATGGATGCTTGTGTGCATATGTGTTAGTAGGGGCTTATACATGTTCATATCCCCAGTTTACATTATGAATCCAAATAAGCATCAAGCACATAAATTCTCTGCACAATAATTTAAATGACAAATTATTATATTTTGATTTCACTCATACCAGAATTTTATTCTGACCCTATTTGTTGCCTTGCAATAATTGGGGTGTCTCATTTTTATGGAGGCAGTCCAAAATATTGCTGCAGGAAGAGATGTATAAGTGGCTTGCTTGCATGGATATTTGAAGATCTTCATGAATTAAGGAAAAATAGATGCTTAAGGAAGTAGCAGTATAATCTGTAATAGATAATCTAGGCAAACTTTCTTTTATTTTGTGTATTCTCAGCAATGATGCTTATTTTGTTCACTTGAAAAGAACATGTAAAAACTTAAGTATTCTGTGGGGTTTGTGAGTTACTGATTTAAGCAACTTATTTATATGATTTCTGGTGGAAAAGTGATGAAGGAAGTATGCCATATAACATGATATGTGGACATACATACCTTGGCAAGGTTTAAGTGATTTTAAATTATAAAGATAAGGCTGTTATTGAGAAGCATGCTATGAATTTTGTTAAATGGATAGGTGAATCTGGTCCTGGCTAACCAGTAAGGCTTGACCATGACTTATAATTGATATAGGTCCATGCAAAGGCTGGTAGACATAGCCTGTAATCTGGTTTTGGGCATTTGATTTTCCCCAGCAAAAACTTGTATTGCTTGGTGTAATAAGCTCATATGTATGCTAGATACTTGTAGGCATCACTGCAAATTAGACTCATCTAATTTTTGATTTCTGGATACTTAATTCAAATCTGGTAATATTGAGTCATAGTCAAAACCAGTAGTGATTTGTAGAGGCATGTTGTCTTGTTTGTAATGAGCATCTCCACAATTCAATAGAATAATGACCACTAACTTTTGTTATCTTTCCTAGAAAATCATCAGTTGTTTTCATTATAAGTTCATCCGGGAAGTCTTGCATTTTGTCAGGTCATTTTGCCTTTAGACACATTGTCTGCACATATGTTCTTAGTCTCCATTTAAAATGATAGTTTGAGTTAGCACTCTAGTATGACTGTGTTGTTTTCCTCTGCTTAGCCTTTAAATCAGTTTGTAATTTCAATGTTCACCTGATTATTGCTACTTAGTAAATTAAAGCATGGGTATTTCATCTGATATAAAGATTGTTTGAAGATGAAATGAGTAACACCAGTTAAACTAAATAGCATGGGTTAGGTTGAACCATTTTACTTATTATAGAACAATAAGTATCATATTACAAAAAATCCCAGGATTAAATTGTATGGCTTATAGATTCAGGGATAAACCAGTAGGTGAAATAGGATAAGAAAATAAGAGAACTAGTGGTATATAACTCTAAGGTTAATCAGGCTTGAGTTCTAAAAAGAAAAAAAAATGAAAAACAAAAATTGTGTTTGAACCGACCAGCATAGCACTCGAACTCGTGACCTTGTATGTATAAGTTAGGCGCGTTTCCATTACGCCTAGATGTTGCTTGTGTTTCCTTAGGATCCACTTTATTTTATACTGATTTTGACACTATTCAGAACTTAACATAAACATCTATATTAAAAGCTTGTTTACTAGTGATTATTTCTTGATCACTTCAGTATTGAGTTGCTTTGCTATTCTAATCACTCTGATAAGCAAAGAACCATTTATATATCTTCACATATATAAATGATAGGATTTATTATAAATACTGATATATTTATATTAGTAAAATTCAGGATCTTGGGAAGAATTAGATTAAGGATAGTGATCCATTGACATGGATATATATGTATATACAGTGTGAAAAAAAAAAACTCAACAGAAAATTCACATAAAAATAAATCAAGAAGAAGTGGGTCACTTCAGTTGGTATCAGAGCTATGTTGTTAAAACATAGCATAAATATATAATAATGATAGAAATAAATATTCCCAGTAGAAATAAATTGCAGAAAACAATTGAATTAGAAATATGACTAATTAGCTATGCAATTGAATAGTGAATCATGGTAGGAAGACCACCAAGTCATGGAGCAGGATCCTCCAATGCAACACCAATGGTCAATTTGCAAGATTTGGTGAGGGCATTTAGAGAAGGAGCAGTGCATAGAGAAGAAAATCCTCATGAGGAATTATCCAAGCTATTGAAGACATTTTCAAATTTAGGAGGCAAGGATTTTGAAGGCACTGAGGGAGTTATGGGAGTGCAGACATGGTTGAGAACTTTGGATAGGATATTTGCAGATATGCAAATAAATGATCAAAGGAAGAGGCAAATTGCTTCCAGAAGACTCAAGGGAGCAGCACTTGATTGGTGGGAGGTCATTATCACAGGGAGGCCAGAAGATGAGATAACATGGGATCAATTCAAGGAGATGCTTGAGGCAAGATTTGTCCCAGCAACAGCCAAGGCAACACTGCTGGAGGAATTTATAAGGCTGAGGCAAGGGCCAATGAGTGTAACTGAATACATACAAAAATTTGAGAGCTTATCCAAGTATGGAACCATGCTCATAGGGAATGAAGAATTAAAGAATTCCAGATTTATTCAAGGACTTAATGCTAATTTAAGTAGAGCAATGCTACCCTACAAAGACAAAACCTTTGATCAAGTCATAGATCTTACTCTCTCTTTTGAACAACATGATAATGCCAGAGAAAAATTCAGGAGCATGAGGGCTAACAACAACAATAAAAAAGGGAAAAATAGAACTCACCCTTATGATAAGAGAAATTCAAATCAGAAGGTTGAAGGAGCAACCAGTGGAGAAGTCAAGAAGAAGATTATTTGCTACAATTGTGGTAAGGAAGGGCACATGAGTAATAGGTGTCAGGCAGCTAAGAAAACCCCATTCAGTTGCTACAACTGTGGGAAAGAGGGTCATATTAAAAAGAATTGCCCAGAATTCAAAAAGGGAGCAAAGGTAGGAGCACTTGAGGGAAAAGCAACTGCAGTGGGAAGTTCTGGACAATTGGAAGGTATACTTCTAATTAAAGATCACCCCATCTCAGTTATATATGACACTGGAGCAACACATTCACTAATATCCCAAGACATAGTGAATAAATTAACTCTCACATGCTATTTAGTTGATAATCCCTTGTCTATTCAAAGTCCCCTGGGTAGCTCTTGTTTGCTAGGATTGAAATGTTTGGGAGTAGAATTAAACATAGGAGGAAATGTGTTTAAATCTGATTTGTTCGTATTAAAATACCCTGGAATAGGAATTATTTTAGGAGTAGATTGGTTGAGCAAATTCAAAGCAATTTTGAATTTGGAAAATTTTACTATTTCTCTGAAAACAGAAAATGGTAAAAATATTATAGTCATGAGTGAAATTGCTAAAATCAATTACCTTAACCAAATATGTAGCATGACTGAGAAAGAATTAACACTTGAAGACATAAAAATTATAAATGAATACCCAGATGTCTTTGGTGAAGTCATAGGTGTTCCAGAAAATAGGCAAGTAGAATTTCAAATAAGGCTAATCCCAGGAGCAAGCCCAATCATCAAGAAGCCTACTAGGATGGGTCCTAAAGAATTAGTGGAATTGAAACATCAGTTGGAAGAACTGGAGCAGAAAGGCTTCATAAGGCCTAGTAGTTCAAACTGGGGTTCTCCAGTTGTATTTGTGAAAAAGCATGATGGTACTTTGAGAATGTGCATAGATTATAGGGAATTAAACAAAGTCACCATCAAAAATAAGTATCCACTTCCCAGAATTGATGATTTGTTTGATCAATTAAATGGAGCAAGGATTTTCTCAAGGCTAGACTTAGCCTCTGGATTTCACCAAATGAAGGTTGAAGAGGAAAGTATTAAATACACAGCATTCAACACAAGGTATGGGCTATATGAATATTTAGTAATGCCTTTTGGATTGACAAATGCACCATCATATTTTGTAGATTTAATGAATAGAACATTTAGAGATTTTCTAGATAAATTTGTGGTTGTCTGTATTGATGACATATTAGTGTATTCAAAATCAGAAGAAGAACATGCAAAACACTTGCATCTGGTTTTGTCTAGACTGAGGGCACATGATTTAAAAGCCAAATTTTCTAAGTGCACATTTTGGCAGAAGGAAGTAAAATTTTTGGGGCACATAGTATCACAACAAGGGGTTAGTGTAGACCCAAATAAGGTGATGGCAGTGCAATCTTGGAGCAGACCCAAATCAGTAACTGAGGTGAGGTCATTTTTGGGAATGGCAGGCTATTATAGGAGATTTATAAAAGATTTTGCAAGGATAGCTATCCCATTGACCAAGCTAACTAAAAAGGAGCAACCCTATGTGTGGACAGAGAAGTGTGAACAAGCTTTCATGTCACTAAAGAAGGCACTGGTAGAAGCTCCAGTTTTACAAGTGCCAGAAGGCAATGAAGAATTAGTAGTTTACACAGATGCTAGTGGATCTGGATTGGGGGCAGTGCTTATGCAACATGGTAGAGTCATAGCTTATGCATCAAGGCAACTCAAGCCAAATGAAACTAGGTATGCTACACATGACTTAGAACTAGCTGCTGTGGTGTATGCATTGAAACTATGGAGACATTATTTATTGGGTGCTAAGTTTGAATTGTTTACTGATCACAAGTCACTTAAATATTTGTTTTCCCAAAAAGACTTGAACATGAGACAACATAGGTGGGTAGAATTTCTAGCTGCCTATGATCTTGATATATTGTATACCCCTGGAAAAGCTAATAAAGTAGCAGATGCATTAAGTAGACATCAAGCTAAATTGGCAAGCTTAATGATGGCAGAGTTCAAGGATTTGACAATTCTTAGTGAGGTGGAAGTGAAAGAAGAAACTAGTGTATCAGATAAGACACACAGTAAGATGATTGAATATGGTAAATTAAGCCTCATATCCTTAAATTCAACACTGGTTGATAAAATAGGACAAATGCAGAATCAAGATATAAATTTGAAGGAGAAAAAGAACCTGATATCCCAAGGCATGACAGTGGAAAACTATGAGGTAGATGGTAAAGGATACTTAAGGAAAAAGGGGAAACTCTGCATACCAAATGTAGAGGAACTAAAGCAAGAAGTTATGGATGAGCATCACAAAACAAAGTATACTATCCATCCTGGTGGTACAAAAATGTACCATGATCTCAAGAGAAATTATTGGTGGCCAGGAATGAAAGGGGCAGTAGCAAAATATGTGGCAAATTGCTTAACATGCCAACAAGTAAAGGCAGACTATCAAAGACCCTCAGGCCTATTGCAACCTTTGGAAGTGCCTACCTGGAAATGGGAGAGTATATCAATGGATTTTGTGGATGGTTTGCCAAGAACAAGAAGGGGAAATGATAGTATTTGGGTAGTGGTTGATAGACTCACAAAAACAGCACACTTCATCCCAATAAGTTCAAACAGAAATGCTCACAAGCTAGCTCAATTGTTTGTAAAGGAGATAGTAAGATTACATGGCATCCCCAAGACTATCATTAGTGATAGAGATACTTTGTTTACTTCAAGGTTTTGGAGTAGCTTTCAAGAAGCTATGGGGACAGAATTAAGCTTAAGCACATCCTACCATCCACAAACTGATGGGCAAACTGAGATTGTTAATAAAGTTTTAGAGGATTTGTTGAGAGCATGCATACTTGATTTTGGAGGCAACTGGGAAGATCATATTTATTTAGCTGAGTTTGCTTATAATAATAGCTACCAGTCCACTATAGGAATGGCTCCATTTGAGGCTTTATATGGGAAGCCTTGTTTATCTCCTGCATGTTGGATGGAGGCTGGTGAAAGGGTGTTGCTTGGACCAGACCAGGTAAAAGAAACTTCTGCAAGAATTGAATTAGTGAGGCAAAGAATGAGAGTGGCTCAAGAGAGACAGAAAGCTTATGCAGATAAAAAGAGAAGGCCAGTAGAGTTTGAGGTGGGAGACTATGTGTTTCTCAAAGTTTCACCAATGAGGAAAATATTGAGATTTGGAAAAGCAGGAAAACTGTCACCAAGGTATGTAGGACCATATGAAATTGTTCAAAGAATAGGGACTTTAGCTTATAGGTTGAAGTTACCAGAGGAATTGAGCAAAATACATGATGTATTTCATGTATCTCAATTAAGAAAGTGGGTGCATGATAAGAAAACTATTCTTGAATCCCCTACACATGTTGAAATTCAAGGAGACCTGGTTTATACAAAGAAACCAGTGGGCATAGTGGCTAGAGAAGAGAGGAAATTAAGAAACAAAATAATTAAATTGGTAAAAATTCAGTGGAGTCTGGATGAGAATGATTGTACATGGGAGGCTGAAGATAGAATGAGGGATAAATATCCTAATCTATTCTCTGCTTAAAAGGTATGTTTAAAACTATGATGAAACCTTAAAAAAATTTTTTGTGAGTTTGATTGATTTAAAATGAATGAGTATCTGAAAACTCATTCAATTGAAATTATGCTTTGTATACATTTGGATGGAAATGTATGAGAGAATAATTGTGGGACACAATTCCTTTTAGGAGGAGAGTATGTGAAGACCCAAAATTATTGAGATAAGAATAATTTAAATAAAGTCAGAAAAAGGAGAATTTTCAAGGAAAAAAATAATAATACAGCCTGAAAATAAATAGTGAGAATAAGTTAAAAATATAATGAAGGGAATAGTTGTTTTCAGTAAAACAAAAATGAAAATGGTAATTAAATATATGAATACATTTGTACATCAAGAGAAAATAAATAGCTTGAAGCATTAACAAGGAATCAATTCATAAAAGGATATACATGTATACAATACAGTTTAGCATAAAGAAAATAAACAATGCAAGATAGTCACATGAGAATAAGGTGTGTGTATGAAACATGCAAATAGCATGCAAATCAGAAAAGAAAAGAAAAGTTAAAGCAACTGAAAATACCCGAATTGGAAATCAGAAAGAAAATGGCATTTCTAGCCATGACATTGTATGTAAAATTCTCTCAACTGTATGGGGATAAGATGGGTTTTTCATTCTACTAAAACCCTAAACAATGTTTTAAAAACTAAAAGGGAAGTAGCAGTCTCACTGCAGAAAAACAGAAAACATTAAGAAAAGAAAGGAGAGCAATCCAAAGCCATTGTTCAAGTTAAAGAATTCTCAGGAAAAGAGGCAGGAAGGTGAGTGATTAATCAATCTATGAGGCTTAAGGCATTAAGACCCAAGTTAAGGGCAGCCATATTATTTTATAAAAACCATAACATGTTTGTGCTTGTTCTATTCTTCAGTATAAATGAATGCTGAAAATAGTAGGAGTTTTGATAAATCTTTGGTTGATGATTTGGTTTGTTCTGTTTGATTGTTTGATAAGAAAAATACCATGATCACTGACATAGATCCAGCACCTTAAAACACCAGTGTATAAATATGGTTAGTAAGATAAATACATTTTTATTATGAAGTAGGGTATTACTGAAAAATGAACTAGGCAGTGTGAATAAAGGAGGTTCATGCTCATGCCTGGATTGTTTTAAACTTAAGGTGAACAATGCAATAAATCATTTATGTGCTGATTTGTTCAGATCTTAAGCTAAAATGTTTTATGGGTTTTTCTCAAAAACCTTACCCTATGTTCACAGTAGAATAGAGTATAAGAATTTCTATATAACTTTCCAGGATTTGTTTAAGTGATCATGATATTCCTGAATATAGAAGATATGCAGTGTTAAAACAAATTTTGAATCAAACAACTGGAAAATGAGATGTGGTATTCTTTTCATGAATGTTACTATGGTTAGCTGAAATGCCTGAGTGAGTTAACCCTCTCTGATTAAAAATAAGAAAGAGAAGAAAAGAATATAGCAGCATTTCAAGAGTTAATAAATTTTCTGAAAGAAAATGAGAATGGTCTCTAGATTATAAAAACTAATCTAGGAGTAAAGCCTTGATCTATCCATCATAAGGGGGATGATGGGTATGTGCATGACTTGTTTAAGTCCTATAGGCCTTGGTGCAAGGGTTAACAGAATTGAGTCCCTTGCAATGCACACATGGTGTTCAATGGCAAAGAGTTAAGACCAAATTAAATTTTTAAATTGAGATTGGGAGCTGAGCTATGGAAATTAAAATGAGTTAATTCCATAGGAGTATGTGTACATGTATACTGTATTGAATGGATGTATGGATGCTTGTGTGCATATGTGTTAGTAGGGGCTTATACATGTTCATATCCCCAGTTTACATTATGAATCCAAATAAGCATCAAGCACATAAATTCTCTGCACAATAATTTAAATGACAAATTATTATATTTTGATTTCACTCATACCAGAATTTTATTCTGACCCTATTTGTTGCCTTGCAATAATTGGGGTGTCTCATTTTTATGGAGGCAGTCCAAAATATTGCTGCAGGAAGAGATGTATAAGTGGCTTGCTTGCATGGATATTTGAAGATCTTCATGAATTAAGGAAAAATAGATGCTTAAGGAAGTAGCAGTATAATCTGTAATAGATAATCTAGGCAAACTTTCTTTTATTTTGTGTATTCTCAGCAATGATGCTTATTTTGTTCACTTGAAAAGAACATGTAAAAACTTAAGTATTCTGTGGGGTTTGTGAGTTACTGATTTAAGCAACTTATTTATATGATTTCTGGTGGAAAAGTGATGAAGGAAGTATGCCATATAACATGATATGTGGACATACATACCTTGGCAAGGTTTAAGTGATTTTAAATTATAAAGATAAGGCTGTTATTGAGAAGCATGCTATGAATTTTGTTAAATGGATAGGTGAATCTGGTCCTGGCTAACCAGTAAGGCTTGACCATGACTTATAATTGATATAGGTCCATGCAAAGGCTGGTAGACATAGCCTGTAATCTGGTTTTGGGCATTTGATTTTCCCCAGCAAAAACTTGTATTGCTTGGTGTAATAAGCTCATATGTATGCTAGATACTTGTAGGCATCACTGCAAATTAGACTCATCTAATTTTTGATTTCTGGATACTTAATTCAAATCTGGTAATATTGAGTCATAGTCAAAACCAGTAGTGATTTGTAGAGGCATGTTGTCTTGTTTGTAATGAGCATCTCCACAATTCAATAGAATAATGACCACTAACTTTTGTTATCTTTCCTAGAAAATCATCAGTTGTTTTCATTATAAGTTCATCCGGGAAGTCTTGCATTTTGTCAGGTCATTTTGCCTTTAGACACATTGTCTGCACATATGTTCTTAGTCTCCATTTAAAATGATAGTTTGAGTTAGCACTCTAGTATGACTGTGTTGTTTTCCTCTGCTTAGCCTTTAAATCAGTTTGTAATTTCAATGTTCACCTGATTATTGCTACTTAGTAAATTAAAGCATGGGTATTTCATCTGATATAAAGATTGTTTGAAGATGAAATGAGTAACACCAGTTAAACTAAATAGCATGGGTTAGGTTGAACCATTTTACTTATTATAGAACAATAAGTATCATATTACAAAAAATCCCAGGATTAAATTGTATGGCTTATAGATTCAGGGATAAACCAGTAGGTGAAATAGGATAAGAAAATAAGAGAACTAGTGGTATATAACTCTAAGGTTAATCAGGCTTGAGTTCTAAAAAGAAAAAAAAATGAAAAACAAAAATTGTGTTTGAACCGACCAGCATAGCACTCGAACTCGTGACCTTGTATGTATAAGTTAGGCGCGTTTCCATTACGCCTAGATGTTGCTTGTGTTTCCTTAGGATCCACTTTATTTTATACTGATTTTGACACTATTCAGAACTTAACATAAACATCTATATTAAAAGCTTGTTTACTAGTGATTATTTCTTGATCACTTCAGTATTGAGTTGCTTTGCTATTCTAATCACTCTGATAAGCAAAGAACCATTTATATATCTTCACATATATAAATGATAGGATTTATTATAAATACTGATATATTTATATTAGTAAAATTCAGGATCTTGGGAAGAATTAGATTAAGGATAGTGATCCATTGACATGGATATATATGTATATACAGTGTGAAAAAAAAAAACTCAACAGAAAATTCACATAAAAATAAATCAAGAAGAAGTGGGTCACTTCATGGAGTCGCATGCACCCTATGGGTTTACCAACCCTACTGGCTCTGTCTCATATCTCTAGTTTCTGCCATATCCAATGGTGATGTCAAGTTCAGCATCCCAACACAAAAGTCACAACTCAAACGGATCTTCTACACGAGCTCCAACTCGAACAAATCTTGGAATCCCACATGGATTCCCATAACTCAACAGGTCTTGGAATCACACTGTGACAACCCAGAGTTTTTATAACGATTTATTTTCGTCCAATGACGATAAAAATTGTTGTTAATTGCTATTTGGAGTTTTAATTCGAGTTGAAATTATTTGAGTTAAAATTCTTGTATGATTTAGTGAAGGAGATATGGGCTTTAGAAATTTAATGTGGTAGTCCATATTTTCTTTTGTTATTTTGTAGTGATAAATTTCTAAGTGATTGTCGTTCCCTTCTTATATAAATTATCCAACCCGTCCCCATTTCACTTGGATTTCGCAAACCCTATACCCGTTCATTCCTTTTTTCATTTTCTTTAGCAAACCCTAGAAATAAAAGCATACGACACAATGGCGGCTTTGTTAATCTCGTTCGTTCCTCTTTGCAACTGAGTTAGGGCTTGTGAAAAATTTGGGGCTTCGATTGTCGAAGGCGCCAGCGAATGAAAGACTGCCTCGTCAATGAGAGCTTCTGCAAATCCTTCGATCTTTGCTTTTGACCACGGTTTGGATTTGAATTCGTCGAATCAAAGGTGAGTGACTTCTCACTCACATTTAATTCAAGCCTCTGTTGATTTTTGGCTATCAGTGGTTTTGGATTTCTGGTATTTTAAATTCCGTGAATCTCTGGGTTGAATATGTTTAAAAAGCTTTGAGGATTGACTTCGACATTTTAACAGTTGCTTTGAATTTTCTGTTGGCTCCAGTTCTTGATATTGATATAACTAAACTTTGGGCCACTTCAATTTGAACTGCAGTTGATTTTGTCGTTATTTAGATTAGTCTGTCTTCACTTTGTAGTATGCTCCGGTCACTCGACATTGCTATCCTTTTCACTGTGAATTATTTTCGATACTTGGCTCGATCCTAATTGATTTTTGGTAGCACTGGCTTGGATACTTCACTTTCCAGTTTTTCATCCTTGTTCATGTGCACTTGTTCCCATTCATGTAAGTTCATCTTTGATCTGGAGCCACTGTCACTTATTCATTTGGACTTGAGTTTGTTGATTTTACTTAAGTCTGTTGTCTTCACCTGTGTACATTGGTTGATCTTGTATAGTTGCATGTTGTTGCCATATCTTTGTTGTAACTCTTGGAGTCTGGGTTGCTTTCATTACTGTATTCATGATGAACTGTAGTTGTGCATTCATCTGAATTGCTTCCCTGTTACTATTGAGTATCTTCTCTGTCATTTGCAGTTGCACATCCGAGTCATTCATTCTGTTTTCATATTGTTGCATTGTTGCCTGTCATCTCTACTTCACCTATGCTGCATGCTATTGGTTGTACATATAGGCGATCAGTTGCCTGTGGTCTTTACTCGAATACGATTTTGTACATGTAAAATTTTGAACTAGTGCACTTGTGACCATTCACTGCTGCACTCAGGTCTGTGACATTTGTAACCTGTATATTCATGTTGGAGTTGTTCATTGAAGTTCATTCTATTATTGTTGGCACTGACTTCATCATGTTGGCATTCTTTTATCTGGTTTGTTGTTTTCGCCTATGTGCTTCGACTTTGGCATTTGCCTTGTTCTAGACTATGAAATTAATACTGTCCAGTTACAGAATTAAATATAAATGTACAATTCGTACATTCATGTTTTGGAAACTGTTTGCACCCAGTTGCATTCTAGTCTTCATACATATGTATGCAGTGACGTATGTATATACATTAATTGATATGTATATACGTATGTTCGAATTTGCATATATGTTTACTGTTCTGTATTCATTTAGAAGCCTGTCTGCATATATACATGGTTAAGTCTTGTCATTGTTGATCCTTTTGGGTTGCAGTCGGAAGTAAATTGATTTTCTCGAGCATATATGAGTTTAAAATGTTGGTTTCACTGATTATCGATTTCATAAACAACATTGCAGTCTCTGTTTGTAGTTCTGCCCTTTTTCATTCATGTAGGAGTTGCATGTGTCTTTCCACTTGATCATTGTATCTTGATTTGGGTTGAGCACCACTGATCAGATAAATTTGTAATTGATTACTATATCTTGTTGGTGACATTATTCTTTGTTTAAGTGCTTTTGAATATGTACAGTTGTGATTGCACTTGACCCTCTGTAGTCGTGGCATTCATTGTGTACTTGCACTTGTATTTCATGGTTGTATATGTTAACATACTTCAAGTGGTCTGCATATACCCTTGTTTACGTCTCCACTGCATAGCTTTTAACTTAAGTGCATTTCTTGATTTCGGTTGTACTTGGTCATTTGAGACGTTAGGTCTGCATACATATGCTTTGATGCGGTTTTGATTTGTTGTAGCTGCTGCACTTTTTGATTTAGTGTACATGTACATGCATCTTTGCATTTGTGTTTTCATTGGGTGTCTGCAAATGCTTCTGGTCCATTGCTTAGCGAAGTCTGACTTGATTAGTTGTGAGGTTGCCACTGATTTAAGTCCATCTTGTTGTTTCATTTCCTTGCATCATTGGGTGGCACTTGCTGCCCATTTAACATGTGCATTTCCTTCATGTGTTCTGCGCACTGTGTGGCCACCTAATTGTATATGTGTGGACTAGTCTTCATTTGCATTGTGCAGTAGCTTGAGCATTTAGCTTATTGAATTGGTTATCTCACTGGACTTGTCGAGTTGTCCCTGTTGTCACTTTAGTCTGGACTGCATATATGAAGTGGTCGCCGACCTGATTTGTACATTGGTTAGCTCCACTTGACTTTGTTAAGCATGTCTCTATTGTCCCCTTGACTTGGTGCCTGTAGATCTATTGCAGTCTCTATTTTTGCATTGCATTGATGCACAGATTTTTATTTGCAGTCTGTTTTGGTTGCCCCTTGCACTGGCCATTGACTTCAAGTGGTGGCTGCATTTTCGTTGCAGTTTTACCCTTGTCCCTTGTGGTAACTTTATATTCGGTGGTGGCGAGGCAGTGCACGCGTGCGTGCACTGCAGCCACCCATAAATTGACAGTTTTGAATTGATATTTTTCTTTGCGTCGTGATGCATTGATCTTTTATGCCGTACTGGCGAGGCCGTACACGCGTGCGTGTGCGGCAGCCAATCAGCATTGCCATTTTTAAATTGACATTTCAATTGCTTAAATTGATTTGGATTGTTAATTGTTGTTTAACACTGTTTAGTGTTATATCTGCCGGTATCCGATTCTTTTATCGAGGAGTCGGATATACGAGATTTCTGTGATTGTCGTCTATTTGATTATCTGATTATTATTGCTGCTATGCACTAATAACTGAGTTTGAATTAGACTGACCCGTGTATTATTTTCTTTTGAATGTAATACTCGGGTCAGACCCGAGTTATTTCAGGTTGTAGATTTCCTGCTTTGAGTTGCTGTTTGAGCTATGAAGACTTTTCACATCTTTTGGAGTAATCGTGTCATATCATAGGTTGATATGTATTCATGTATATTAGTTGATAATGTACGTGTATATATAACTTCCAGAGTCGACAATTGTAGTTGTATCATATGTATTGTATCAACTGTATTGTAACTGACATCAGTTATATATATATGAGACTTTTGTTTTTATCTGTGTTCCGCATTCTTTGTGTATCTGTGTTGTTTTTATATATATTGTCCTAAACCATTATGAACCATCGTAGTTCGTTTTATACTGGAATTGGATATGTCGATGGGAGTGAATAAATAAGAGATGAAAAATTTAAAATATATACCACTCCATCGAGGTAACCAATACTAGTGTAAGGCCAACTACGGATGGCCGCTCCTACTCAGCCTTATTCTTCATGATAACAGACAGTATTTCTTTTAATACTCTTTGTTATTGTGAGTATAGAGGTGGGGCGTTACACACACATGGATTCCCACATCTCAAAATATATCACGAACAACTACATGTGTTTGAGCATCTCAAACAGATCTCGAATCTCCACATAGATTTCAGCATCTCAAACCAATCATGAACCTCTTCCAAGTATAGAACACGTATATGGTTTTGGAGTGGTTACAATTTCAAGTCAGTTGATATAAGTACACTCCTCTACTTACCGGCACTCCAAAATCAATCGATAGATTTCTGGTAAACTCAACTCTGATTCTATATGAAATAATAAGACAATATATAAGAGTGGAGATCACTTCCTAACCATTTAAATAGATGAATTTCCTGATCATTTGTCCTAGAAGAGGAAAATGAGTTTATATGTATAGTATAGCATCACCGAAGATAACTGTACCATATAATTCCCGTGTTTCTTCTAGATATTTTCAGAGTTATATTTTGGTCAAATCCAATAACAACGAGTATAATCGCACATGGGAAACTAAGTCCCATATATTGTCCATAAGTAAGTAACACACAAAGAATGATCAAAACACATAAGCACGATCAAGTCATATAAATGACTTCTAATCCACTTTTTAATTAATCTTCCTTTATTAATTAAAAACCTCTCTTATTAGTAAAACTTCTTTTTACTCAATAACTCCTTATAAACGAAACTTCATTTATTAATTAAACTTCATTATTCATTTCTACATGTTCCAATACTACTCAAGAGTATTCATATACCTGTCTCAACTGTATAAGTATATTCGCAAATCAATTTCAAAGGGCTTAAGACAAATGTTACTCAAACATTGTCACTACAAACCCAAAACCATTCTACTTATGATAATCTTTAAAACATTATTGTCAAAGATCTATTTACATTCATAAGTATAATCAAAATGGGATAAAGACGAATGTTATTAAGACATTGTCACAACAAACCCAAAACTAATTCATACTTGCTATTCTCTTTAAAATTCCACTATTAAAGATCTAAGTATTTTCCCCAAAATCATTTAACAATACTTTACTACTTTAAAATATTATCCAAGGGTTTAAAAACAAATGCTAATAAAACATTGTTTACAACAAACCCAAAACACTTCACTTAATCGTTATCTTTAAAGATCTAATTGCTTTTCAAAAGTATAGTTAAATGGGTTAAAACAAATGTTGCCCAAACATCTTAATTATAAACCCAAAATCACTTTTATACTTGCCATTAACTCTGCATTTAAAGATCTAAGTACATCTTCACTTATTAAACAAGGTAATATACCTTTATAATCAATTTACAAAACCATCCATTATAACATAAGTATTCTAATCCAAAAACCCCTGTATATTCTTTTATAAAATATAAAACTTCTTTTCCAAACTTCTAAATACACTAAAATTCCTTTAATGATATATATATATATACATGTACTACTTTATTTATAAAACTAAGATATTTAATATATTTCTATAAACAATTTGAAAGATATTACAATATAGAAGCCTTTTATTTCTTAAATAAAATCTTTAACAAATTTTCTAAAACTCCGTGAACTAAAAATATACTTTTAAAATACTTATACTATATTTTAAAATCTTTATTTAAAACACCATGTACAGATACTTATTTTATAATTTGTTTAAAAACATATTATATAATTTAAAACCATCACTTTAAAAATCCATAAATGATTATTAGTAATATATTTTAACCTTCATATTTTTCGGTAATAAGTATGGTTACGGTACTTATTAAAAATACGAAGAAGCCTTAGGATGTCTTCTAAAGTAAAGTTTAAAATTGTCGATTACAGCGATTTCAAAGTACATCCATAGCGACCCTTTCGCTTCTAACTACCAAAATTTCCATTTCAATTTCCACAAATGTCCAAACCAATTCCTCTATGTCAAACACACCAAAACATGCATAGCCCAATATATATACATATATATTTCCACAATATATCACAATTTATCGAATTTAACATATGTCAAATATTAGGGATTTCAAAGCACGTTTATAGCGACTATATCGATTCAAACATTCACAATATAATTTCCAACTTAATCAAATAGTAATATCAAACATGCAAACAAGTAGTCTAGACCACGATACATGTTATAGATGATTTAAAAAGAGATTATAATGCTTATATTGTTGTCACTTATTTCACAAAATAAGGTGGTCCAAAAGTAATAACTTACGCTGTTCATTATATTATTTATATTTTAATACAACAACAATTATATACACAACAATACATAATTAACTAGCGAGTAAACTCACTTTAGCCCAAACTAATCCTAAACGTAGATAATTCCACTACGAGTGCAACAACGAAGATGGCATCCCAATTTGACCTCGTATGCAAAAGATATGATTTATATAAGATTTTGGGATTAATTAAATAATTAATCAACTAATTATAATTAATATTTACCTTAATCCTTTTACTCATCTTATTCCCCACCCTGTGCACATACACACTCCAAAACACAAACTAAATTGCTATGCACGATCCAAAACCTCCCCGCTACCTTGCTCAATGAAACCACGCTCTAGTCTTGCCAATGAACTTCTCATCGAATGCTCGTCCCAACGACATCGACTTCAAGACCTCCGACAGCCCCCTATCGATCGTGACAGTTCGCCCAGAATCACCTTACCCAAGTTGCATTTTGAATCCCTTCACCCGAGACACTAAACCATCATCAATAAACTTGCCTTGCCATCCCGAACTCGCCTACACCTTTGATTTGACCTCCAACGACCCACAGTAAATTACGACCTATAGCTTTCCTATGCTTTAGTGAATGTCACAAATCGATATAAGAAATCGTACCTCACCATTTTGCTTCCACAAGTTCCCCTTTTCCTAACTAGCACCACACTACCCTTCGATTCCTTGATTGATGCTCCAAGATCGGATTAGCTTCAGCCATAGGCACGGCTTAGATGTCGTGCATTGGCCATCACATCCAACTTTGAACACACCAATACGAAGCCCTGGACTACAAAAGTTAAATGAATCTAATGATGTCGATTTTCGTTGAGCGAAGCGCCAGGAACAATTGAATTTAAAAGGTGTATATGTTTCTTGTTTACAGAACAAAGAGAAAAGAAGAATGGAAATAAAGTGAGAGTTGGAAGAGGAGTTAAAGGATTATTTATAGTAAAATATTTTATTATATTTTATTCTCTTAAATTAAATGCTATTCGTTTCGAGCACATAAGACCACACATCACATCCGATCGTCATGAAACTCGTCGGCATAGAAAAATTCATTATTCCGGATTCAACGATGCTGGTTTCGTCAAAATTTGAAACAGTGCCCCAGAATGATAATTTTACACGTTAATTAAAAAGAATTATTACTAAAACAAGTTTAATCCCTTTTAATTCTAAGTTAAAAGTTTATCATTATCATTATTATTTAAACAAAATTTAAATAAGCTTTCAAAATTTATTTTTATTCTTATTAAATCCAAGCTTCAATTATTTAAATAATTTCAATATCCAAATATAAAGTGTTCGAAAATCCATGTCGTTACATGTTATCCATGTCGTAACATGCTCCTTTCTGGGATAAAAGCTGTTTGATTACTTGAAATAAGTTCCACTAACACATCCTTTAATCTAGAGGATAACACCTTTGCAATAACCTTGTACAACATGTTGCAACATGCAATAGGCCCATAATGCATAATTGGGGCAGGATTTTTATTTTTAGGAATCACAGTTAAGAAAGCATGATTGCATTTTCTTATAGATTTTACCTATTTCACATATGTTCTAAATGGCATTAAATATGTAATCCTTCAGCTCTTCCTAATGATGTTTAAAAAATAAGAATTAAACTCATTTGGTCCAACAGGCTCATTTTTTGTACTAAAGATGGCTTGTTTAATTTCCTTAACTAATTATTTTCATTGACATAATTTTTTCCAGCTTCTGAAAATTTATATTTCACTGTATAATATGGGAAATTTTCTGTTTGATTTTCTTTATTGTAAAGATCTTTGCAGTAATGAACGGCTTCTGCAGCAACTTCTTCTATAGTTATAATTGTTATACCATTTTCAAACATCAATTTTTGCAAGTTGTTTTTGTATTTTCTCATGTTTAATCTTGCATGGAAAAATTTGTTGTTTTCATCACCATATTTAAGCCAATCGCATTTTGCTTTCTGCTCAATGTCAATATCTTTTTTCTCATCAACGCTTCTAGACCTTTTTGTGCATTAAAATATTCAACTGCATTTTCTATAGAGTGATCATTATCATATTTCATCATGAGCCTATGGCATTTTCCCCTGCATTCTTTAGCACTAGTTTTCAATTTTTGATGTTTTACTCCTTATTTTCCTAGATTGTATTTAAGTTCTTTTTGCATTTTCAGTAAATTGAATATGCTATATTCGTTCTGGAGAAATTTATAATGGGATCCATTATGTTTTTGTATTCTAGATCATATATCCAATGTTTTCTAAACTTGAAAGGCTTTGGGTAAGAACAACAGAAATTTTCACTCGAGTTTAAAAGAATAGGATTTTGTTCACTAGTGCTTGAAAGAAGATGCATAGCTTGAGCATTAAGCAGAGTCTGAAGCCAAGTAGTGTTGATGAAGAGTCTATCTATTTTTGTGACAATATTTTTGCTCAACCTGATCTTTAAGAGTGCTTAAGGCCCATAAATGTAAGCTCGGAGAGCCTAGTGCTCAATATTAAATTACTAAGTTCCATAATTTGCAAAGGGCTTAATGGTTACCTCCATTTTTTTTCCAGGTATCAATCTTACACAATTGAAATCTCCTATTATGCACCATGGAATGTTGAATGTATTGGCTTCTAGTTTTAACTGATCCCACAGTGGTTTTATGTTTAATTCTAAGTTGAATGCATAAACAAAAGTAATTGCAAATTGGGCACCCCTTTTGTTATTTAGCATGATTGTTAAGTGCTGTGCACTCTGTGAAATCTCATGACTATGCCAAAAATTAGAGTCAAGCATTATAGCAATTCTACATGTATAACAAGATGCTAGATTGTTGTACCATTTCCGACCACTACAAATTTTTTTAGTGATTTTTGGCATATTTCTTTCTTTGACCTTATTTTCTAACAAAGCCACAACAAATGGATTATACTTATCTAAGAGAATTATGGCTTCCAACCATCTTTCAAGGTTATTCAAACCACTTACATTCCAACTTATTATCATTTCTTATTTTGTACCTTGCTTCTGGCACTCACAACTGAAGTAGTAGCCTCTGTGGGGTTTTTAGGTTAACTGAATCTTTTCACCTGCTTTTGACATGGTTTTTTTTAGATCTTTTTCTCAGCAATAACATGCCATTTTGAGTTCATTATGGCTAGGATTTTAGTTTTCTTGAAAGTTACTAATTTAAGCAAAAACTTTTATTTCAAGTGTTTTATAAAATTTTGAGATTTATTTTTGTAGAGATGTGGTTTAATGTGAGGACTGGTTTAAAAAAATGAAAGTTTTTGGGAATTTGAAAATTTAATGCTTTTGACTATGTTTTAGGTGTTCTATCTTGTATGCATATGCTAGAAAATTTTAGGAAAGAAAGAACATTTACGGATTATTTTACATCTTTATCTTTGAAAAGTAATATATAAGCTAAATGTTTTAACAACTTGAACTTAATTGTAAAATTTTGAAACTTTATATGTAAAGGTGTTTGGTTTATAAATGAATGTTAGCGATTTGTATATGATATTCTGTGTAATGTGTTTTGGTGTGGTGGATTTTCATACTATACTTCATAATATAGTGACTGCTCCGAATTTTTTCGAAAGTTGCGACATCGAAAGTATATTTTGGTTATGAGAGTTTGGTATCTTCCTAAATGAGTTGTTCAACTCATAACCCATGATCACATACGATGGGCAAGGATGATAACCCATTGTTTTTGGAAAATCCATCGTAAGGGTCTAATAATTGTTGCTGTATCGGTTGAGTTGGATGAATTGATTGAAGGAGCCTTAGATGGTAGAAGGCTTACTTCTCTTGTAGATGTTTTTTATTCAATATGATGGGTATCATATGCTGAAGAGGCTAGAACTCAATTATCTAATATTTTGGAGAGTTGTTTATGTTACTCTATTCAATACTTGATGGATATGGCCAAACTCTTACGTGCTAACCCGAAAATGTAAAATAAGAGCTTTATGTGATATATTGGTAACTGACTTTGATTGTGTGATTTGTTTTGATGTTGCAGGTTTTATATTTATGTTTAATTGCAGATGGGTGTAGAAAATCTAGAAGTATTAACACATTATAGATTTTTCCCTAAGGAGTAATTGCAAGGATGCAATTTTCTTAAGGAGGCCTATAACAACCCGATGTTGAGAAGTAATAGATTAAAATTAATAATAGAGATTGAAATAACTAAATGGGTTTAAATAATAAAATGTGAATAATTTGGGTTAGATTATAATACTGGAAATTTAAGATGGTTCAAAAATATAGAAATTTATTTGGAATTTTAATATATTAGGAAATATATTTTGTTAAAGAGTTTATTGAGTTAATTATGTTAGAGTTAAATATTTTTGAAATAATGAATTATTAATAATGATAACGTTGGACCATTTTTAAAGTGAAATTGATAATTTTAAATATGAAATGGTTTATAAAATGAATCAAAAGTGGTGGAAGAATTTTATAAACTTAAATATTGCAAATAAAGGAGTTTAGAAATTTATTATTATGAAAGGTAGAACTTTTTTTAGTTTTTATGAAGAATTAGGACTTTATTTATAAATGGCTTAATATTGCAATTTATGGAATTTTTTTAAGTGAGAAAATTATGAAATTATGGTTTTATAAAAGTATATAATGATGGATAAACTCTAGCATTGAATGAATCTTATTTTTAATTCATATCTGGAGTTACGGCCAAATAAACGTTTACAAAATGAAAAGTGAATAATTTGATATTCGTAATATAAAAGAACCCAAACGATCCAAAACCTTATCCCATAATTTATTTTCTTATTACTTTTCTTGAGAACTCTATAATTCTCTAAACTCCTCTAAATAATTCATTCTCATACAACTTTTCATTGGCTGTGGCCCATTTTTCATCTTCAAAGAAAAGTTTTAACCCTAGTCTCCTCTTAAAAATTCAAAAATAAAATAATAATAAAATTCTATAAATATCCAAATCAAGATATAATCTTCTCAACATGATTCCACACCCCCAGGAGTAAGCAAGTTCATATTTTGATCGAGTTTAAAAAGTTTGGTGATTTACAGTGAACCGAATGGGAAGGATGAAGAAGCAGTGAAGTGTTTGCGTAGCGACCCTAAAATTTGAATACTTTGTTTTCGAATATCGAAATGTTTTGAAATATAATTAAGTGTTATATATAATTTTATAATCTTTATGAGCATCATTTAATTAATGAATGAAGTTAAAAAATTTGTTTTTGAAAATTGTTTACAAAAATATAATCTTTGAAGAAAAATCGATAATGTGACCAGAAATCGGTTTATCGATAAACAGCTTTTCGATCGTTATAAGTTGTTCAAACTTGTAACATCCTATAATTTTATCGTTTTGATTCTGAATATTTAATTAATTTTAAATATTTAAATAATCAGATTTTAAAGTTTAATAACTTGTATTCATATATAAGGATTATTTAATATTTGAATTTTGAATTAAATAGTAATTAAATGGATTTAATAGCTTTATGTAACTCCATTTAATTAATAAATAATAATGGTGAACTCATTTTGTAAATTTATTTAAAATAATAAATAGTTCGAATAAATAACAAGAAAATTAATTGTTAATAAAACAACTTGATTTTAATGACGTATTTTAAATGAATTTATAGGATTTTTTCATAATTTTTAATGTGAAAAATATTTAAATTATCATTTTGCATATTTTTTGTCAACAGATGGTATTTTTGAGATTTCGCAGAATAATATTACCAGTGTATTTTATTTTTGTTTTGGGATCGTGTCGCATGTTTGTGCGCGATCATATTTTTGTTTTATCGTTGACGGTTCATACGCGAACGAAATTCTGTGTAGCGAAGTGCTGGAAATCTGTAAATAATTTAAACATAAACACCAAGACTTTTTTCTACTAACTCTTTTACTTTTCTTCCTTCTTCTATTTATCATTTCCTGGAAACAAAAATAAAGTAAACCGTCCATCTTCAAAAATCCAAAACAATAGAATTACACAACGATAAAATGTAAAACAAGATTCTTTGAGCTCGTATGAAGTTATGCTTCGAATATGTTCCTGTTTGGTAGCATAGGATGGTGGTTGGCGGAAGTCGACATTTGGTGGCCGATTAGGGTTTTGGGATGGAGGCATTAGGTGGTGATTCGAGCAAAACGGAGAGTGGCATCGTCTTTCTCTTGGCGAGATGCACTGTGTAGCATCTAAGTTCGGAGGACTGATCGCATCTAAGGATGCGCGACTTTTCCTATAGCGAGCTAAGGGCTATAGGTTGTGATCTTCATATTGTGGCCGAGCTTGGAAATTTAGGGATCGACGTGTCGGGCTCGCAAAGAGAAGCTCGACGGCGAAGAGGAAATTAGATTTCATCAGGAGTTGCTCCGTATTCTTGTTTATATGTGCACGACCATGGTTGTGTGCACTATTTTGTGTATAGGATTTGTAATTTGGTTATTTGGGGGAGAAGGATAATTATAGGGGTAATTAACTTATTAATGTAAATTAATAAATTTAAATAATTTGATTTCTTATAAAATCCATATCTATCTCATACAAGGTCGAATTTGGATGCAGTCTTTTGCATTACGCTTGTAGGAGTAATATCCATGCATTAGAGTTGGATTCGTTGAATTTGGAGCTAGTAGAATTTTAGGCTAAAATCGAACGTCATTTGATTTTAGATTAAACCGGGACACGAGAGCGTCAACTGGAATTTTGGTGAGTTTACTTACCTCTAAATAAACTATATGATATGTGTGTTGCTATAGATTATTGTTGAATGCTTGGATGATAGTTTATATATTGTTGTTTGATTGTTTGTTTGGATTTGATCCCCGCTTGGAGGCGGATAGCATAAATAACCATTGTGTTGCTGGGAACAAATGCACGAGGAAGTCGAAGTGTATACATATCGAATAGGTCGCGATGGAACACTTCAAAATACACATTATATGTGTGATTTATAGAGGACTTTGTAGAGAGACCCTAAGGGGTTTCTAGCAAATATCGATTTACTTATATTCTTACGTTGCTTATATTGATGTTTGGTTGAAATATTTGTGACATACTATTTGATTTGTGTAAGTGTCGTTATAGCAATTATCACTATACCGTCACTTTTGAAATATCTTAAATCTTTGTGTGCGTTGAACTTGTGCTTGTATTTAAAAAAAATGTTTGCATTTTTGCCCTTCGAAAGTTATTTAAACTGTATTTTCAAGTATTTTTGAGAATTAAAAAAAGGTAAGTGTTATTTTAAATTTATAAAAGATTATAAATCTGATTTATTTTTCTTTAGGATAATTAATGTTGTTTAAAATTTATAAACAGATTATAAACTTGATTAATTTTTCTTTCGGGATAATTAATGTTGTTTTGAATTTATAAAATGATTGTAAATTTGATTAATTTTCTTTTGGGATAATTAATATGGTTTTATACTTGATTTTTCTTCTTTAATCCTTTTAGTGAACTTTTTTAATCATTGGTAAGGGGGGTGCACCCTCCTAATCATTGGTGGAAAATTTCTCTTTCTTTGTTTTTGATTCAAACCTTTGAATTATTTTCTTAATAGCATCGAGAAGTACTTGGAGCTCTTCTCGATGTTTAATTATTTTTGTCAATTCTTTAAGTTTGGATATTGATCCTATTTATGCCGATTCTTTCAAGTTTGGGTTTTGTTCTAATTTGTTACTATTCTTTCACGTTTGGAAGTTGTTATTATGAGGTAAAACTCGTTCCGTGTTTAGTAGCATGGTCTCACAGAATTATTATATGTTCATCATATTTCTTGAGTTTTATCACATTTGTTTTCTAGACTAATCAGGGTGTTAATTTAATATAATGCTCAGGTCAGACCGAGTTTTTCCAAATTATCGTTGGTGGACATGGAGCTCATGGAGTAGAGCTAGATGTTCACTTGCCGTAGTATTTTTATTTTTCGTTGTGTTATTATATATATACCCATCAGCAATTATAAGGTCAGGAAGTTATGACTGTCCAGGCTGATGAGGTTTGTTTTTAACTTTGATATACCTTGTATCTTTGAGTGACAGCTTTTACTGTCTTTGTTATATTATGTGTAGTCGTTCCATGGTGAGATTCTATTTTCCCTATTCTTTTTTATTTTTACCTAACAATCTGCATTTCCGGCACTTAGATGCTCGATATTTGAATAACGTGGCTCTATTAAGTGCCGACTTTCAAAGGTTGAGAAGGTGGGTCGTTACATTTGGTGTCAGAGCTAAAGGTTAAGCAAGAACCTTAGTTTTGGTGTGGTAAACTCATTTGGGACAGGTTAAGTGTCACCCTAGAATGAGTTGAGAGTATTATATACGAGAGCGTATTTGTTATTGCTATAAAAATATATTGTGTTAAATGGTTTATTGAGTTGTTTATGAATTCTGGTCGAAACGTGGGATGCTACGGTGTCGATAGAGATTTCTAACACTCGAACAAGGCAAACGAACGCGATATTGATTTTTGAAAATTTGGTAAATGAAATATTTTACTTAGGATTATATATCTTATATATGTAAAGGAATAATTTTCAAGTTTATATAGTTATGTATAGTGTGCTTGTTTATTAAAAAGTGATAATATTTCTTTGTTATCATTTTTGTTTGATTTGTCATACTCGGATAGTTCAGGAGCATTGATTATTGTTTGTTGATTGTTGATTTATGCTCGACCAGATTATGAGCATTTATTGGATTTGTAATTGTGTGTGTATTAAAACGAACCCCTTATGAATTGAGTTTCCCAATTGGACTATAAGATGTTCGGTGAAAATGTTAAGTTAAAAGTCATCTTTTAATAAAAGTTGTTTAATATAATCTAAATGGTAAAATAAGGCATTTACAGGATAATTATTTATGACAAGTTTATTATAATAATGGGAGGTTATTATAATATAAGATGATCTTAAAAGGTACATTTTATATGAGTATGGAATGTAAAATGATTTATATGAATTATAAAATGTGTTTTATAAATAAAAAGGGTTTTTGAGAATTTAAATCCCAGTATTGCTTGAAATGATTTTGAAAAAATTATTGAGAAAAGTAATAATGGTATTACTTGGAAGTATTTCTGAGAATAAACATTTCAAATTGAATTTTTTAGAAAGATGCATTTTCTTTGGATAGTTCGGGGGAAAACATCTCGATTAGTTTTGTGGTAATCTGAATAATCTTCTAAGTGATGATCAAATGAGGCGAATGTTGTAGTGCACTTAGTAAATTATTCATTTTATTATTGTGCGATCGAAATAAATTCGAATCCGAACGAATCCAAAGTGAGTGTTAGTGAATAAATTGTTGAAGTTATTTTATATACAAAAATATATGTGCTGTGATTTCAAAAAGGGTTTTGAAATAAAAAAACGGGTATTTAATTCTTGAGTTTCCTTAAAGGAAATTGATTTTGAAATTAAAGGTATTAGAGTGTTTGGATAAATGAAAATTTTAAACTTTTGGATAGGAAAAAGATAATTTAACTCAAGTTTTTAAATGGATTAAATTGGATAGGAAGGTTTTAATAAGTATTGTTTTATTAAAACCATAGTTTTTTTAAACGTCTAAGTAGTGTAAACTATTCGATGTTATTGGGTCAACCCGTAAACATCTTTCCTTAGAAAACTCTAAGGTAAAAAGGTCGAAGTAGTCGACTCAATTTTAAGACTGTAACGACCCGGTATTATCAACCATTCGCATCTGCACATGTCGGACTTGAATTGCTCAAAATATCAGATTGTTAATTTATAATTTGGCAAGCATATACAGTAAATAAATCAATCACAGAATCACAGACACAGAGTATTACAACAGTAAGCAGCGGAATAGATAAATAACAGAGTTGAAATAAAATACAACAGCATATCTCAAATACAAAGCTGTCTCGAACACAAACAACTGACAAGTCTGAACCAACAACTGGATAGATGAAAGCTGAATAGATACAGATGGATCTCCAAGCGAAGCTCCAACTCCAAAGGTGAGTCTCCAATACTGCGACACTCAGTCTGACCCGAGCGTAAAGCAAAACACAAAACAGTCGAGTGAGGATTAACATTCTTATATCAATAAATCCAACTCAAGTGAAATATCAACTGAAATACAAGTAACTTAAAGGATGTTTGGGATTTCCATCCTCTAAGGATCCGTGGAACTATCTACTATGTAGTAATATACGCTATTATAATATGTCTATAGTAAAGTAAACTATTAAAATAGCATTAAGGCGTTACCCATATCCCCCTTAACACATTTTCATAATGCCGTAGTCTATACAGATACTATAAACTCCACTCGCAAGTGGGCTATCAAGGAGCACTCCATAGGTACGACACAAAACAAACTCGTAGAAGGCACGCTAGGGCATGTGAACCCGACACACGAGGAAATGCCAGGGTAGATATACCATTTGCGGATCCGGACTGGTGGTAACGCATAGCAGCTACTACCGCCCACCTCGGATACACTCCTATATCAAAAATCGAGGGGTGGCCACCAAAACAATCACAAAAGCAATAAAATGGTATCGAAGAAATGTGCCCGATAGGAGGAATGACCTCACTTGGCCCGGCATGGCTCCTGGTTTTAGTCACATCTAAGCTGACTCATGGGAGTCAGGGTCACGTCATACCATATAGAAATCGTTCGTCAAACCATCCTACTTCATTTCTGGAATATCCACCACGTACACACTTGTTAAAGTGGTTTTCGGTATTGGCAAAAAGTATGACAATATCCGATCCCGGTCTCTTTAACAACCAAACGTTATTATAACACCATGGTCATTTCATTTCAAAACATATTTCAAAATCAAAATATCATATCTATTTCAAAACCATATCAATACGATATCATTATTCACTTTATATAATATTCATTTTCAAAATCATAACACTTTCTAAAATTATAACTTTTCGACATTATAACTCTTTGAAATCCATAACACTTACCTCTTAAACCGTTTAGACAGTAAAAGTAATATATATGAAATTAGTTATAAATAAAATAGTTCATATAATAAAATAATTTGCATATAAAATAGTTATAAATTAAATAGTTTATAATAAGGAAATTAATATATTAAAATTAGTTTATTTAAAATAGTTTATAAAATAAAATAGTTTCCTCAAAGTTCACAAATCGATTCAAATCAATTCAAATTCCAAAAATTCAATTTAATTCTGTTTCTAAATAAACCATTTCAATTTCAATAGATTTCGAAGTTTAAATTCATTTATGATTTATATAAACTATATATTCTCTTCAATTTATTTACTTGAAATATTCCTTTAATCACTTTAAATAAAATCAAGTCATAAACCATATCTTTAAAACCTCAAATTTAATAAGTTTCAAATTGGTTTTATCTAAGAAAATTCAAATTAATTTCCATTTCTCTTTCCAACTTAATTTATTAAAATTATTATCAAATCTATATTAAAGATATAATATCTTAAAATCAGTATTTATTAAAACCACATATATTTCTTTCGAAACCTTGGAAATCATTTTTCAATATATATATATATATATATATATATATATACATACATAGACCAACGGTGCCTGTATATAATTTTCTATCATATGTTCAAGTGATATGGATATTTATCATTTCAATCTGCAATTTAAATATATATACGGGTATATATCTTTTCAACCCGTAATCCCAAATTCAATTCAATGAAAATCGATTGGGTTTGTCATTTCAACCCATAACGATTTTCTCCTATTCTACAAGATCGTTCGGGTATGTATCATTTCAACCCATAGGAAATTCTATACTAACAGGGAACTTGCAGAGTGAAAACAGTTATGTTAATAAATATAACATATCAACAGCAAGTATATATCATCAATAACAATTTAAATAAAATATAAACAATAGGATATGGTGTCATATCTCACAGGTGAACAGTTACAGATAATAGCATATCATATATATAGCAATTATAAAATTAACAGTTCAATTTAGCAGCATATTTCAATTGTCGTTTCAATTGAAATCAAATTTAATAAATATAAGCACTCACCTTTAGTGGCTAGAGAACGATGGAAACGACTACAGAAAGAACGATACAACAACATTGGCACGAATCAGGCACGACGAATCAATTAGCTGCGAAAAACGAGCGTAGATTTAACACGAAAAGTTGATGGAAACAAATAAATAAATATATATACACACACATATGTGATACACACACACACATTTTTTTCCGAACAATGAAGGAGTGAAATACATAATACATATACATTACCTTTGTCAAAAAAAAATGAGCAAAGATTTCCGACAAAAGTGTAAATAAGCTTAGATTTAAAGATGAGCCCTTCTCGCCTCCGCCAATATGTACAATACTATTTAACATGTAAACAGAGCCGGCCCAAACATTGGGTTGCCCAAACCCATTCATATTTGAGAAACAATTCTGAAATATGAAAAAAAAAAGTGTTGCATGTGAAAAAAATATTTCTATCATACACAGGTCTCGAACCCAAGCTAACAAGATGGTAACTGCATGCACAAACCACTTGGACATAACTGCACATATTATTTTCTAAAAAATTTTTATATTTTGAATATTTATAAGTATAAATTATTTTATGTTGCCCCTAGCCCAGGGGGTTGCCCAGCCCATGGGCTTGATGGGCTGCCCTCTGGGCCGGACCTGCATGTAAAACCTTTCCTTTTTTTTTTACGTGTGCTGTTTCAAATTTGAAAGCACAGGTACAAAATGTGCACAGCAGAAATAAGTTTCAAATGGACAAGCCAAAAAGCCTTAATAGTGTAAACTATTCAATGTATAAAGTTTATACAAGGTGACAGCTATTCGACAAATTCTAGTTTATACAAGATGACAGCTATGATAGATGGGAACCGACCTCTCAATCTATGCTCATATATATACGTACTACATATGCAGCTCAACATTTCCTTACGCAGCAAACATAAAGCAAAACATATACATATCAATATATATATGCACGCAGCATGAAAAGTTTTCTATTAAAAAATTATATATATACGGCGAATATGAAAGTGAGCCTATCAGGAAGTAACACATCTTCGATCAACAGTGGATATGGCCGCATAATTAACGTATGCAACCTTATAGGAAGGCACAGAGCACTATATATTTCAGATCACAGCAAAACAACAGGGTAGCCTGTTATACGTAGGACACGTGTTATATATATAAAGGCTTGGAAAAACCTCTCTGATATATATGTTCGACGTATATATATTGCCAAGTTTTCTAACAGCAAAGCCTATTTTTCATGAATAAGAGGAGGCCTTAAACAATAGATGCTCGGCCTATACATACAATTCGCATACATATGGGCACAGCATGAGGTTTGAAATCAAACCGAGGGAGTTTGAGCAATATATATAATACGAGAAATTTTTTTTTTAAAAACAATTGGTCATGACAAGTAGGAGGCAAGGAAGTAGCATGGCAGAGAAAGGATAAGAGAAAAATGACGGAGAGAGAAATACAGGTGACCGATCAACCAAAAAAGAAAAGAAAATAGAAAAGAAAACGTACCTCGAATGACAGTAGCAAAAGGAAAAAAAAAATCTGAGCCAATATATGAAGGAAAAGCTAAATTGTAACGGTCAAGTCCCTTGATTCAGCTGAAAAGTTATTAGAGCTATTTATTTTTTGGGCTGCACGTTTTCAATTTTGAAACCGAATGAAAGTGTACGGTCACAGTTTGTGGTACTGATACGACGCACCGTTTTATCATTTTCGTCACGTACTAGACCTCAAAATACAAAAATAAATATACTGCTGAGATCGACACGACGAGACGAGTAAAATGGTACACAGATATCAATGATACGATCGAATTATAAAAACTCGAATTTCTGTTGCCGAAAATGCTGCTAAACTGCAGAAAATAAGATAGACGGAGCTAGAAGTCCGAATTTGCCAAAATGAATTATGACGTCTTACTCAGAAGATGTTTTACAATTTTATTATATAAAAATATCTAGGTTTGAAAAATATTTTATTATCATCAAATTTTAACTGATTTGAATTAAAATAAAATTTACATCAGAAAATAAACTTCCATATTCTGATGGAAATTTACCATTTTCTATGTTTAAATATACGTATTCCAAATATCAAATTTCTATTTCAAAAATCAATCATTTAAAATTTCACAAAATTCCAATTAATTAAATTAATAAAACCATTAAAATTTACCGATCGTTACAAAGACCTATATTTTGTTTGGGCCTCAATTTAAATTTTGAAAAAATAAAAATAAATAAAATAAAATTGACATTTTGTATATACTCTTAGGATGGAGAAGAGTATTATACAAGTAAATAGGAGTGGAGTAAGTTTTTAATTTACTATTTTATAAAGATGAGTCTTTATAAAATGTTTATAAACTTAAGTGAAAATTTATGAAGTAATTCATAAATAATTTTAGTATTGAATGAAATACTATAAATGAAAATGAAAGTGATTTAGAAAGAAATTGGTGTAGTTAAGAAACCAATAAAATTAAGTCCATAAGTTGTACATAGATTATTTTATTCGCACGGTTCTTGATCTAGGATTCGAGTACATAATTTCAAGGTGATTCACACCAGTCCGTAAAAGGATTTCTTACTTGATTGATAGTGTGATTTTGTATACTATGGGTCATAAAATTGTTGTTTATTAGGCCTTAAATCTCAGTGCTTTTGAAAAATGATTTTTGAAATTAGTTGTAAAAGAAATAATAATATTATTTTGGAAAACTTTGGTGAAGCATTATTTTTCAGGATATTTGAAAAAGTTTTTGTGCAGTGGGTTTTCAAATATTTTGGTTATGATTGAAGTTGGGCAATTGGGGGTTTTTTAATTTGGAAGACCGCTAGGTACAGGGATGCAAGCGATTACTATTTGATTTCTTGCGCACTTATATTCGCATCAAGATGGTAAGTTGCTTACCAAAAATCAAACGCAAAAGAGATTTTCAATAGATTTAGAGATTGGCGGTTGATTGATGATTTTTTGCGCCAGATATAGGAGGCCACTTGGCTATTGTTTTCTTTGTTGATTTGGACGAGTTGTAGTTTTTTCGGGTCAGTCGCGCAAAGGAGTTGTTGTTGAAATTTCCGTAATATAAGGAACTTCAAAACCAAAGGGTGAGGGGACATTTCTTCCTTTGGGAATTTCGAGGACAAACATCTTTTAAAGAGGGAGAATGTAACATCCTCGAATATTATCATCTTGATTTTGAACATTCAATGAATTTTAAATATTTAAATAATTGGATTTCAAAGTTTAATAACTTATATTAAAATATATGGATTATTAAAATATTTGAATTTTGAATTAATTATTAATTAAATGGATTTAATAGCCTTATTTAACTCCTTTTAATTAATAAATTATAATGGTGAACTCATTTTGTAAATTTATTTACAATACTAGATAGTTCGAATAAATAACAAGAAAATCAATTTTTAATAAAATAACATGATTTTAATGACATATTTTTAAATGAATTTAAAGGATTTTTTTGATAATTTTTAATTTCAAAAATATTTAAATTATCGTTTGACGTATTTTTCGGCAAATGATGGTATTTTTGAAATTTTGTAGAATAAGATAACTAGTGTATTTTATTGTTGTTTTGGAATCATGTTAGATTTTTATGTGTGATCGTATTTTTGTTTTCTCATTTGCGATTCGTATGCGAACGGAATTCTGTACAGTAAAGTGCTGAAAAGTTGTAAATAAACTAAACATCAACACAAAGACTTTTCTCCACTACCTTTTTTACTTTTCTTTCTTCTACTTCTATTTATCATTTCCTGAAAACAAAAACAAAGTAAACCCTCCATCTTGAAAAATCCAAAACAAAAGAATTCCTAAACGTAAAAATGTAAAACAAGATTCTTTGAGCTCGTATGAAGTTGAGCTTCGAATCCATGCTTGTTTGATAGTGTAGGATGGTGGTTGGCTAAAGTCGACATTTAGTAGCCGATTAAGAATTTAGGGTGGAGGCGTTTGGTGTCGATTTGAGCAAAACGAATAGTGGCATCGTCTTTCTCTTAGCGAGACGCGCCGGGCAGCATCAAAGTTCGGAGGACTGCTTGCATCTAGGGACACACAACTTTTCCTATTACAAGCTTAAGGCTATAGGTCATGGTCTTCATAGTGCGGCCGAGCTTGAAAATTTGGGGTCCGACGTGTCGAACTCGCGAAGAGAAACTTGATGGTGAAGGTGAAATTGGATTTCATCGAGAGTTGCTCCGTATCCTTGTTTGTGTGTGCACGACCATGGTGGTGTGCACTATTTCGTGTATAGAATTGGTAATTTTGTGATTTGGGGGAGAAGGATAATTATAGGGGTAATTAACTTGTTAATGTAAATTAATTAATTCAATTAATTTGATTTCTTATATCATCGACATCTATCTCATATAAGGTCGGATTTGGACGCGGTCATTTGCATTGTGCTCGTAGGAGCGACATCTACGTATTGGTGTTAGATTCGTTGAATTTGGAGCAAGTAGAATTTTGGGCTAAAATCGAACGTCATTTGATTTTAGTTCAAACCGGAACGTGAAAGCCTCAACTGGAATTTTGGTGAGTTTACTCACCTCTAAATAAACTATAGGATATATGTGTTGCTATATATTATTGTTGAATGCTTGGATGATAGTTTATTTTTTTCTATTTGATTGTTTGGATTTGATCCCCTCTTGGAGGAGGATGGCATAAATAACCATTGTGTTGCAGGGAATAAAGGAAGTCGAAGTATACACATAGAAAATAGGTCGCTACGGAACACTTCAGAACATACATTCATACGTGTGATTTACATGGGACTTTTGTGGAGAGATCCTAAGGGGTTTTTTGCCAATACTGATTTACTTATACTCTTGCGTTGCGTATATTGGTGTTTGGTTGAAATATTTTTGACATACTGTTTGATTTTGCAAGTGTCATTATAGCGATTATTGTTATACCGTCACTTATGAAATATCATCTCCTTAAGTCTTTGTGTGTATTGAACTTGTGCTTGTATTTTTACAAAATAAATGTTTGGTTGCGTTTTTGCCCTTCGAAAGTTGTTCAAACTATATTTTCAAGTACTTTTGAGAATTTTGAAAAAAGGTAAGCATTATTTTAAATTTATAAAAGGATTATAAATTTTATTTATTTTCCTTCGGGATGATTGTTGTTGTTTTAAATTTCTAAAAAGATTATAAACTTTATTAATTTTCTTTTGAGGTAATTAAGGTTGTTTTGAATTTATAAAAAGATTGTAAATTTGATTAATTTTCTTTCGAGATAATTAGTGTGGTTTTAAACTTGATTTTTCATCTTCAATCCATTTAGCGAACTTTTCTAACCTATATTTAAGTGTTTTAAAAGTGGTTTGAAATTCATATATATTTTAAATGATTTAATATACATTATTGAAGAAGAAGTTTTATTTTGAAATAAGGAAAGGAAATGATTTTAAGATTTTAATATATTTTAAATTGAGACTTTCCAAGTAATATTTGAAATGGATGATTTAAATTATGTTTCAAGTATTTTTGAGTTTATTGAAAAGTGAAATGGAAGCATGGATTACAATATCGTTGTTGTAATAAATGTTTTTTGGGAATTGAGAAAAGAATTCATGGATTATAACACTTTTGTTATAATAAATGATTTCGTAAAGTTATTTAGAAAACTTGTTACTTTACTTAATAAATATTGATATTCTTAAATCTTTGGAGGAGTGTTGTTTTGAAGATAATAGATGTTGTTTTAAAGTTATAAATGATAATTTATAAATAAGAACATCTATAAAAAGGAATGTTAAAAAAAATAAAGCTAAGTTTGAATTTTTTTGGCTTTATAGTAAACGATGTTTTAATGAAATTTGTTTTTGACCCTTCTTTTTAACACGCTTAGAAATATAATTTTCTCTTTAAAAAGAATAATTTAAAGAGTGTTTTCAAAGTGTTTTATAAATATTTGTGATGTGACAATCAAGCACAAGTGTAAGTCAAATGTTTTAAAAGATTTAATTTCCATATACGATCATTTTTATTTCTGATAGTTGCTTTATTGACTATCAATTCTGCTATCTTTTTGTGTTTCGTCAATCTAAGACAATTGTTGGTCATTTGAGCATTGATATCCTTTGTCGAAAATGACTAAAACCAACGCGCGAGTGGAAGCCAAGCTATGTGGGGTTGCTCCCATTAGGGTATCTTCACATATACTCAAGATTGGATTCGGTGATATGCACATGGAGATGTGAAATACTCGGATTCTCGGTACGGTTGGCGGGGTCCGGCTTAGACATGTCCGAGAGCCATCATAGTTCTTAAGTATATTTTCTAGATGTATACTTTCGATAAGGGGATGCATCCTCCTAGTCATTGTTGGAAAATTTCCCTTTCCTTATTTTTGATTCAAATCATTGAATTGTTTTCTTAATTGCAACGAGAAGTTCCTGGACTCTTCTCGATGTTTAATTATTTGTGTACATTCTTTATGTTTGGATTTTGATCCTGTTTATGCACGTTCATTCAAGTTTGGGTTTTTTCTAATTTTTTTCCATTCTTTCATGTATGGATGTTATCCTTGTGAGGTAAAACTCGTCCCATGTTTAGCGGCATGGTCTCATAGAATTATTATATGTTCATCATATTTCTTAAGTTTTCTCACGCTGGTTTTCCAGACTGATGCGGGTGTTATTTATTATAATGTTTGGATCAGACCAAGTTTTTCCTGGTTTTCGTTGGTGGGATATGGAGCTCATGGAGTTGAGCTGGATGTTCACCCACCGTAGTATTTTTATTTTCCGCTATATTATTATATATATACCCATCATTAATTGTAAAGTCAGAAAGTTATAACTGTCCAGGCTGATGTGGTTTGTTTTTAACTCTGATATTCCTTGTATCTTGGAGTGGCAGCTTTTACTATTTTTGTTATATTATATGTTGTCGTTCCGCTGTGAGATTCTACGTTCCTTGTTCTTTTTCTTTTTACTCAAACAATTTGCCTTTCTTTTTACCAAATAGTGTTTCCAACTGCTTTTCGACGGCGTTGCCAAAAGATTTTTAACGGCTTTCCGATCGTCACCGTGTACACGTGGGAAGTCACGGTTTTACTACACTTATGTCAGAAGCCGGTGGTTAGTGTTAACCAATTAGCTATCGGAACCCGTTGGTAGCCGTTGGTTATTGTTTACCAATAAGCCATCGGAAGCCTCAACGATTGTTGGAAAACTGGGCTGTTTTTTTATTTCTACTGCCATTCGAATCATACACAACACATAAATATCAATATATATCGCAGCTCAATTTCACGCATATAAATCATATATATGAGCCCAAATTATATATAAAACATCAATAATAAAAAGTAATATTTACAAAAAAATCAAACTAAAAAAATCCACCATACAACAAAACATTCAAATAACATGCACAAAATCAACTTCCAATATCTCAAAATGTATCAAACATATCAAAATACATCATCATCATCATCTCCAAGTGCATATATGTACAATATTCCAACACAAACTAAAAATAAATCATACCTATCAAGCCCATCATCGCCTCAAGAACCAGCTGACGAAGGAAATGTGCCATGTTGCTGTATATACGCAGCAATGTGCTCGTCCAACTGCGTCATCTCCACAATGCGACGGTGGTCTCATTCCTTTAGCTCAGCAATCCTAGCACTAAGGTCTTGAATCTCTGCTTGGTCCTGAGCTTTTTGTAGGCGCTCTGCTTGCGTTTAGCCTGAAACACTTATATGATTTAATAAGCAATTTTTTGTCTAATAGCTAGCAAAAAATGTAGGCTTAGTAGCCGTTATAACAGTGTGATATATAGGATCATGCAAGAAAGTGATTTTATAAGCTACGTCTAATTTTAATTTTAAGATCATATACTATCAGATTTGGCAGTATTTTATATGAAATGGTGGAGGTGAGTAGAGGATCGTGGAGGATGCGTGAAATGGAATTGCATTGGGATTCAAAGGCATTATTACTTTACTTGCTTTGATTAAATTGAGAATGATTGGGGTGTCTTCTCAATCTAGTGTTTGTGCATGTGTATATATTGAAGAGAAACCAAATTGATAAGAAAGCGGTTACATGGAAAAATTATCAGGATTGTGACTTTCAGTTTTAAACTCAAAACAATTTTCAACGAATAATCTAAACAATTTCAAGTTTGTTATAGTCGAAAGATTAGTAAATAGTCAAATCTAAACATACTATTCATTATCTCTTGGTTACCAAAGCCATAACGCCTATTCCACATTGCTTGATCCATGATAGCTTCAAAAATCATGTCCTCCTCGTCAGTTGTCAACTACTCCCGTCCTGTTCCATTAAGCAGCTGTGCTCATTATTGCATAAAATTTTCTTACATTTCCAAATAAAAATACAATTGAAATTAATGCTACATTATTTTAATTCTTTATAATTAATTAATTAAACTGATTATTAATAACTAAGAACTTAAAATATGCTTACATGGGCCAGTTGTGATTTCGAGTCATGCCAAGTGTATGTGAGTGTGCCATCTTCATTTTCATGCTCGATGGCCTAAGTACAAGCAAACACGTCCTTGTAGGAGATGAGACCCAAATGCTCTCTTTCCTGAAATAATTATTATGTACTATTATTGTATATACAAATTTATAAAAATGTAATAACTGTTTATAACCGCAATTAATAAATTTACCACCTCTTTACGGTAATGCTGGAATGACTTAGAACCACCATGGTGTTCGACTGGATTCTTATTGCTATTCGCATAGTTCTTTTCTGACTCTAACTGTAAATTTAAATTGAACATTATATTTTACATTTGAAATTATATATTACATCCGAAGCGAGTTAAAGTGATATTTTGACTTATCAGAATATACTCTATATAATGTGTGATAGATTGTATATGAATCTTCAATTTAAATAATTAATAAGAGATTATTAAACTTACCTATGCTTTATCGTTATTCCAGTAAGTAACCCAAGTTTCCCACACGCTTGCGCCCATCTAGTCAGGCTTCTAACCTGCTTTTTTACGGCTGACATCGTGCCATGGTAGTTCTTTCTCATTTTCTTCATCCAGTAGTTTCTGCAAAGGAGATGGTCAACTTCTTGCAAGTCTACCGAGCCCCGCACGTTGAAAAAAATATAAGTCATACATTTATACTTAGTCAACAAAATCGTACAGTGGTTATATATAATGATATACAAATGTACACATATAAGGAAGTCTTGCTAGATACACTCTAGGATATGGGATGGGATACTATCCTACTTAGGCCAACAAGCGCTCATCCAACTCCTGTAAGCAAGCTTCGAGACATCAAGAACAACTTCGGACGGCTCCAACTCAAATCCCTTGTGTTAATATGATACAAAAATTTAATAAATCATAACTAATATATCATACATAAAATATTTATGATGCTGAAATAAATTTAATACTTACCCATTTGCTTTGGGAAATAATGTCACTATGAGACGCTGCGCCTAATGTGATGGGCCGTTGCCATCACCTCCCGCGGCGGTCCCTCTATGAGTAGAAGAGAGAGAACCTAAATGGAAAGAACTCGGATGTCGAAATGACATAACTCCTATCATAGACATATCATTTTATTATGGTAGAACATATCATTTAATTATGAGAAAACATATCATTTTTTATGGGGAAAATGTAACATTAATAATCACATAAATTACCTTCTATCAAAATGTACATAATTAATCAGTTCTCGTCATTTTCTGATTCAGACTCGGTCTCGTACTCTATATTATTTTCTTCTGTAGTCTCAAATGCTTCTACTAAAACATTTGATTCATTGTTTAGAGGCCCAAAATCTATATGATTGTTGGTTATTATTCTCTATATTTCTCAAGATCTGCTTGATAAGCTTGTTCGTCTGTATGATCTACTTGCTAAGCTTGTTCCTTGTATCATACACAAATGGGTGTACACAGGGAACAAAAAGGAAGTGCTGTCAAAATTTTGTGAACCGTTTAAGATGAAATGATTTACAAAATTTAATTACTTTATTTTGTTTGTAACCTGTCCAATAGAGAGACATATCTGATAAATATTGTATCAGATGAATATTGACATCCATTTTATGACAAAAACGAATATCTATATAACGATCATATATAATACTTGTCAAACGGGGCCACAAACTCTATAATGGATTTAAAAAAATAAAGCACATTATGCGCCAATTTGTTTATATATATATTACCATTATACATTTTAATTTTTTTTATTAATTATATAACATAGATTAGCATAATTTATTTATGCATTTTAATGTTTTATTAATTATATAATATATTATTCTTTTTGGTTTTTATAAAATCTTATACGTTTTTAATTATAACAAATTATTGATATAATATTATATTTCAAAAAAATATACTTCATTATACACTAATTCTTTTGTTTTACCGCATGCGGCATTCAAGTAAACTAGATTTATTATATAAATTACTAAAGGATAATCTTTAAAAATAATATTTTTATCGACATTTTAGCTAACACATACACTAATTAACACTAAATTATTACACTAATCACCTCATAAGCTAATTAACCCAAGTTAGCCCTAATTATATTTTAATTCTCAAATTTAGACACTTATAACCGTAATTAGCATATTCCAATCAGCCAATATACAATTGTAAACAATCAAGGGGCTAGTAATACAACTAGAAATTAACAATAATTAACATATTGGGATCAATTAGATTTAGGGAAAAATACCTGTTTTGGGTTGAAATTGATGCGTAAGCGGCCGGAGAGTGGAAGTTGGTGAAAATGCTGGTGTTTGCAAACAGAGTGCAGCGACCTTGGATGGAAAGTGGCCATTTTAGGGGAGAAAGCTAGGGTTTGGTGAAGGATGAGATGAATGAATTGTTCTCGACCGAACTTGCTGTATAATCGTATTGTTTGATAGCTTTCGACGATCGTCAACGGCTAGTATTAGTAATGGCTTCCAACGGTTTCCGACGGCTACTGTATATTTTATATTACAATTCCACACTTTTAAAATAAATTTAATATAAATTAGTTTGTTAGAAAATTTTGATTAGTAGAAAATTTGAATAGTTTATATAAGTAATTAATAAATCTGGAATAAATATTAATGAATACAACCGCTTACTTGCCTTTTCAAATTAATTTAAAATTATAGTTACACAATGTTTATAAAATAACTTCACAAAACTATTAAGTATCATATATTTCATCAAAAATTTATAATTAATAGATAGAAAGTTGCAGAAAATGATTTTTTATATTCGATTTTCAATAAATTTAATTATCGAATATAATTATACAACAAAAAAGATTATTGACAACACTAATTTAATTAATCAAAAACTTTCATAAATTTGAATAATTGAATAAAAATATCTTTACAAATTCTTAGGATTTAAATTATTATATTTAATCAAATTTCAAACTTATATAACTAATATGTTGTAATAAAGTAATAAGTTTAAATAATAAAAATGAAGGGTCGTCGGCAGCCGTCGAAAGCAAAATGACGTAGCCATCGCTAGCCGTTGGAATGCTCTGTTGAAATTACTGTGTGTCTTGTAGTGTAAGTGCCGTCTTTCGAGGGTCGAGAAAGCGGGTCGTTACAAAACTCTTTGGCACTTGTCTAATGATCAAATGAACACATTGGCAATTAATGAACACTTCTTTTCATAAAGCAAATAGAACATTCTGAAATGTTCCAAGTGGATAAGAGATATTACTTTGTATAGGCTATATGGGACTTTAGCTAAAAGGAAGTGATGCAAATGAGAAGTGATGGGGCAAGTAGGGGGGGGAGTGACCCTTGCATGACATGAAAGGAGGGTGGGAACAATCTTTGGAAACACCATCTTGAACCTATATAAGAATAGGCATAATATTGGTAATAAATTACAAATTTTACAAAGCTAAAACATGCACTCTTTCATGTCTTCTTCTTCTCAAAAGTTCTAAAGAAAAATAGTTTCAAATCATATTCAAATCAACTCAAACTTTTCCATAAGTCTTAGGACGACATTATAACACCTTCTACCAAGTTAAATTTTGAAGAAGTGAATCAAATCTCCCCCATCTCCATAGGCCGTGAGCCATAAAAGGCATTATTTCCTTGAATATCAAGTGGAAGCTGAAAAGGAGAAGGAAGACGGAGGTCGCAAGGTGAGGTTAGACTTGGGTGCTTTGGTCTCACTTGTTTGTTTTCTTAAAGGTTAGCTAACTTACTATCTTGAATGAAAATAAAGATTATATATGATTTGTTGATTGTGTATATATTGTTTAAATTCATATTGACATATGTTGAAATATTGGTTTTGATTCTTTCTTTGAAAGCAAATGGCATACGTAATCCACATGTATGGACTTGGAATGGACTTGAATGTACTTGTATGACTTGTAGGAAGGTCTTGAAACAAAGAACATAGGTTGTAGATTGGCTTAGATTGGACTCGGATTTGAAAGTGCAATTATAACGATAGTCGTTATGGATGCACTTAGGAATTGCCATGTATTTTTAGGCGATTTCTATGGAACTTTGTAGAGAGATACATAAGTGTTTCTTTCCATATTTATGATCCTTTTTATATGTATGCTTGCTTCGATAAAAATTTTGGATAGTAAAAAGTTAAGTAAAATTTCGAAAAGTAGCCAAAACTTCACTTGTGCAAAACAACCATGTTTAGTCTTGATTTCTGGACTTCAAATGTTTGGAAATGACTTTTTACTTAATTAATTTGTGTCATTCTTTTTACAAGTGTTAACTAACTCATATTTGAGTATTTTAAAAGTGATTTGAGATTTTTATGAATTTTTAAGAATTAGTTGTGAATTTTTAAAGATGATGTTATTATAAGAAACTTGTTTTTCTAAGTTTTAAAGGATATCATAAACTTGTTATTTTCAAGTAATATTTTGAGTACATATTTTAAAACCCATTTCAAGTATTTTAAAATATTTTAAAAGTGTCTTAAGTATATAGAAAATTAGTTGAATATTTTAGTATAAAAATCTAATGTAATATTATCTTTTAAATTGTTTTATCAAATTTCTAGTTATATAAATAAATTGCTATACATATCTATATCATTTGTAAATAGGGTATTAAAAATATAAACAAATAATTTCAAAAAGGGGTTGAAATTGCTTAATGGCTAAATGGTTAATTGTTTAATTATGTGACTTCCCACTATTTTGGACCATTAAAATCGACAATAAATCCACACATGTCGGACTCGAATACTTCAAAACAGTGGATTGTTAAGAAATTTGGAGAAAATAAAATCAAACACAGAATCACAGACACTGAATATCAGAATAACTCGCAGCGGAAATAAAATACCATAATAGTTCATGAAGCTACTACATAAATAATCTCAAAACAGATACAAAATGTCATAGTCCGAAAACAATTACAATAGAAGTCTGAATACATAAGTCAACTAATACAAAAGCAATACTAAATAGGAAATAACCGAAATGGAAATAGATAACAGATAGATAAATAAACTCTAGCAAATCTCTGGCTCCAGAAGATGAATCAAAGTTCTGATACTCATGCTGACCCGAGCGTAAAGCAAAACACAAACACTCGAGTCAGGACTATACAATGTAAACCAACTCAAGTGAACTGTAATAGAAAAGCACAAGTAACTTAAAGGATGCTTGGGATCGCCCATCCTTTAAGTATCCGTTAAACTATCTACTAAGCAGTAATATACGCCATCATAGTAACGTCCAAAGTAAAATAAATTATGCAAAATAATAGTGTTAAGGTGGATAGGGTAAGGCAAAGCGGCAGAAATCGCCCACCTCTAGCCACACTTATCATCCAACCGTTATTATAACCCGTGGTTATAAATTTCAAAATGATTTATATTCCAAATCAAAACATATTCATTTAAACCATTTGAATGTGAAGTCATTATCCTTTCAAATCAAATATTCAATTCCCAAAATTTTAGGAATTCCTAAGTTCGTTTATTCAATTATAATATTTCAAAACATTGTATTTTCGGCATTCGCAGCACTTAGAAAATGCTGCTGTAAGTATAATGGTAGGTTGAAAACAATACAATTCAGAAACTGCAGCACTCATAAACTGCTGCTGTAAGTAGTGTAAATTTGGAAACAGTTCATTTCAGAATCTACAGCACTTATAAACTGCTGCAGTAGGTATAGTGGAAATTTGGAAAAAAACAACATATTTTAGAACAGCAACACTTACAGAATGCTACTGTAGCTACAGTCTTAATTTGAAAAACCAATATATTTCAGAAACAACAGCACTTATAAACCGCTACTGTAAGTACAATGTTACTTTGAAAAATACTGTATTAAAACTACAGCATTTTGAAATGCTACCATTTCTGTTATAATCTTTTACTATACAATTTAAATAATATAACTTCAACTTTTCTCATTTTAACTTATCAAACTTATTTCACTTTTCAAAAATTAATTATTTGGATATCATTTAACTTATAAATTTTTATAAATTAACATTTTATTAATAAATATCCAATTAAATTATAATTCATTTATACCACGTCAAACTACAATATAAGTTGCTTAACTTTTAATTTTTCCAAATAACTTGATATTTTCTTCACTTTAAAATATCCATTTCATAAAAAAAATTAATTACTAAGTTAAGCTTAAAATTCCATTTTTAATCAAATTTTCCATTATTAAGTTTAAATCATATTTTAAATTACAATTTAAACCATTTATCAACTTATACAAATTTAACTTATAGAGAATCACTGTTTAAATCATTTAAATCCAATTTAAGTCAAAATTTCATAATTTTACATTTAAAAATACTTAATAATTTTTAGAAAAATCATTTTAAATTAACCACGGGTCTGTATAATATTTTCTAACTTAGGTCAAGTGGTACGGATAATGTATCATTTCAATCCCTAATTAGTTAAAATTCCGAGTTTTATCATTTCAAACCCGCAATCCCAAGTCAAATAAAAATCGCCCGAGCCTATCATTTCAGCTCGTAACGACCTTTCCCTATTCTAAAGTCCGTTCGGGTATGTATCATTTCAACCCATAGTGATTCTATACTAACAGGGAACTTGCAGTGTGAGAAACATAAAATAAATCAACAGTAAAACATATCATATGATGTCAGGTGATGCAATAGGTATATAATCAGATAATATCATCATATAATGTCAGGTAACAGGCAGATGTGAGCATATAATATAGCATATCAACTACTATAATTCAAGTGACATTATTTCACATTTATATAAGTACGATTTGTCGAGAGTGATAAACTCACCTTATAGAGCTAGAGATGACAAATTCAATACACAACAACAGACTTCGAAAAACACGACAAAGCACAAATAGATTTGAGTGGATGAAGAGCCAAGATCCAAAATCTTGTAAACAAAAAATTACAAAACATATATAAGTAAATATAATTACACAAAAGAATATGAATCAAAACAAAGAAAAATATGAACAAAAGTGGAACAAATGGCTTGACCAAACAAGTGGGCTCGGCCTCAAAGGAGATAGGCTTGTTCACCATCACAATGGCTCGGCTATGATTGGATTAGTGGCATGTAGGCTCGGCTATGGGTCACAAGGAACGGCTATGGGCAATGGAATGTGAATAGAGGCAAGTTACAAAGTATGGAAGGCTAAAGGTCAGGCAACTCAAGGGTTTTGGGTTCACATGGGTTCGGCCATAGTCTAGCATGGCTCGGCCATGTTTGTTTTGGGTCAAGCACATCAAGGCACGGCTATGAAGTGGTGTAGATCACGGCAAGGAAGAGAGTAGGTGGTGTTGTTGTTGTGGCCGAGGCAAGCATGAAGAGGAGATGAATAAGTGAAGGCTCGGCTAGGGTTTCAAGGCAAATAGGTGATGGGTTTGGATATATTGGTCACGGCTAGGCATGGAGGAGATGATGAGGTGGTGGTGGCCGATCATGGTGGTGGTGGAGTGGAGTTGTGGTCGGCAATTACATGATGGCCGAGCCTATTCATTGAAACAAAGAGAAAAGCAAAAGAAAAATGGAAGAAGAAAAATGGAAAAAGAAGAAGAAGACATTAGAGACTTACTGAAATTTTCTTATCGGGAGAACGCAAATGAGATGAGATGGATTTGAGAAGTTTTGTACATGAATGAGATGAAGTGAACGGCTAGAGTAAGTGCGGCTAAGGGATGTTATGAATGGCTAGGAAAACAAAAAGGCATAGATTAAAGAATATGAAACCAAAGTCTCTTGAATTTCCTAAGCCCATTATCAAAATAAACAAGTAAGGCCCAATAGAGAAATCAAAGTCTAAACAAAATAAAATAAACAAATGAACATAGAAATAGAAAATAAAATACAGAAAAGATTTTGCGTATAAAACGTTGAATTTTATAAATTTTTAAAAGTATAAACAAAATTTGACGAAACGAAAAACAGGACAAATATCAGAAACAAAACTGCTTCAGAGAAAAAGGTTGGAAATTTTAAAATTCAAATTTAAAATTTCAAATGAAAGTCAAAGTTTGACCAGAGTTGACCAAAATATAAAATTTTCAGAAAATCACTATTTAATTATATTCGGAAAGCAAAATATAAATAAAATCCCAAAATACATTGGAAAATTTCCAATATTTCAATTTAAAATGATTTAAAAATCAAAGTTTCAACTAAAATTTAATTTAAAATATTTATTAAAATTATGGGTTGTTACACTCTCCCCCACTCAAAACTTTTCGTCCTCGAAAAGGAAGAAGGTAGGAGAATAGGAATAGCTAGAAAGAAAAATAGGTTGAAAGACAATGATGAACCATTAATTTAAAACTATATCAATTAATTTTTTTTAATATTTAATAATTTGGTTAAACCCCTTTTTATATCCATAAATAGTCATTCGATACAAATTTGTTAGTTCAAAAAGTAAACAATATTTAAAACATTTCAAATTATTTAAAAAAGAAAATAAATGATCAAAATATCCTTTTTATAATACTTTATCAAAATACTTTTATAACTCGATGCCTTAACAAGTTTATCCTCGTTCCTGCAGACTCTGGCCATGCGTTGATCAGGCGCAAAGCTAGAATTCTCCAAGTACTTAGTAGACTTGTTTCAACACCCGGTGAATATACTGGAAAAACCTTCAAAACCGATATGGAAAGTACAACCCAAACAAATCAACCGAATCAAACCGAATCATGGATCACAGATACACAATGGTTACGCCTGGATCCCCCAGGAAACATCCGTACCCGTAGGCCATCACAGCCCTTGCGAATTACGCCATGATAAAACTGTAGACCGCGGATACACAATGGTTACGTCTGGATCCCCCAGGAAACATCTGTACCCGTAGGCAGTCACAGCCCCTGCGGATTATGCTACAAAACGACCCATAGAATCGCAGATACTCAATGGTTACGCCTGGATCCCCCAGGAAACATCCGTACCTATAGGCCATCACAGCCCCTGCGAATTACACTATGCAGTCGAGTTCATAAGACCATGGGTAACGCCATGGAATTCGATGGACACTCGAGTATCATATCCGAAAAACCCAAATCAGAGAGAATAATATCGATAGAATGAATCCACAATATGGCCAAAAAGCGGATATCAAGCAGAAGGCACTTTCCATATCTTTACTTCGAAAATATGTATCATATAGTACCTTTTCAAATCAACTTTAAATATCATACTTATATAAATTACATTATATATAAGATTTCATTTTCAAATCGAATACTTTCCAAAATAAAAAGTATAGCAAATCACACTTATATAGACTTCGATTATATAGGATTTCACTTTTCAAATTGAGTACCTTTCCAAATCAATAGTTTCGAATCAACATCATACTTATACAAATCAATTTTATATAAGTTCGATAACTCCCAAATCAAGTATTTAGTAAAATAAGGTTCTCAATTTCAATTCGTTTCAATATCAGTTCAGTTTCAAAATCATATACGATTTCACCAAATTATTTCTTCCAAACAAAATATCTCCAGTTTCAAAGTTTCCAAGGTAATAGGTTTAGAAAATAATCCAAGTTTGTTTCCAAATCAACATATTTTATGTCAAACAAATTCATTTCCAAAATCATAGTACTTTAAAGGATATAATACTTTCGAACCCAAACAATTTAAAATAATAATACTTTGGAAATCATAATACTTCGAAATTCAAACTTTGGAAATAATAACAGTTTCCTTCAAACAGTTTAGATATTAATAATAGTATATAAAATAAAATAGTTTGTATAATAAAATATTTAAATAAAATAGTAATAAGTTAAAACAATTTATATTAAAATAATTAGTATTTTTAAAATAGTTTATATTAGAAATAGTTATATTAAAAATAGTTTTAAAAAAATAGTTATATTAAAAATAGTTTATATTAACAATAGTTTATAAAATAGTTTTAAAATACTTTATATAATACAATAGTTTCTTCAAATTCCTCAAATCGATTCAACTCAACTCGGATTCCAAAATTCAAATTTAATCCAATCTCAAATCCTTAAATTTCAATTCAATTCATTTTCTCAATAAACCATTTCAAAATTTTATCGATTTCAAATACAGATTTGAACCACAAAATAAACCATTTCAATTTCAATATATTTCAAAGCTTTATATATTCAATATTTCAAAACTAAATTTGATAATTTCATTTATATCTCAAATTCACTTTACTATTATTTAGTTTGAAATATTTACTTAATCATTTCAATAACATCTAAATACAACCTCAATTTTCAAATTTAAATAAACGAAATATCCCATTCAAATTTATATAAATTTGAAATATGCATTTAAGTCACTTTTAAACAAATCCAAGTTATAAAAATCATCTCTTTGAAATTTCAATTTTTTATAAATTTCAGATCAAACTTATTTAAGTATAATTCTTAAAATAATATAATTTCAAATCAATCTCAAATTTAACTTCCAACCTGAATCATTATAAACTCTATATTTGAAATATATAGATATCAAATAAATACTGGGTTTTAAATCCCAATCTATTTTCGAAATCAAATCTTTTTCTCAAAATCAATTATACCCCAAAACGTTTTCCAAGTTTATAACCCTTCCTCTTAAAACCTTTAAACTTTTTATTTGAAAGATCTAGTTTACCTTTTGAAAATTATTATTATTATATATATAGTTTTATAAAAGATGTTACTAAGTTAAAACATTTAAAACTAAATTTTATTCAAAATATTTTAAAACTAAATTTCATATTAGTATAATTCAAAATAGTCTTATTCATTTACTTAACAAAACAGTTTCAAACTTATTTAAATCATATTACTTCATACTTTAAACATACAAACTAAACTTATATACTTTATCCAATAATTTATACTTTTGAAAATTACTTAGCTTAGAAAATTAAACTTTGATTTGGAAGTGTTCGAACTTTCAAAATAGTCAAAGAAATCAAATTTCCAATCCAAGAGTTGGAAATTAGCAACAAATCAGTAAATCAATTTCAAAAGTTAGGGTTATGCCAAATCAAATCCAAAACTCGATGACTGAACACCGGGCTCACTTCAAATCGTTTCAAATATATATACATATATCTTTCGAATATCAAACATACTTCGGAATTTGAAATCAAAATTGGTTTCATAAAATAAATCGCATAGCAAAGCTACTAAAGTGGCCTATCCCCCACTCTAAAACTCGAGAATCAATGTCGATGATGTGTGCACTCATCACCAAAATTATTCTCCAGCGACATAAGTGAGTTTTGGACTTCTATTTTCTTGAGACCTTCTTTGAAATTTCTTTAAAATCATTGGAACTCATTTAAAGTCATTTGAAACATTTCTTATTCGGAAAATACTTTCAAATCATATTATTATATTTTTTTTCAAAATCTTAAAACCAGTTTCAAAATGCCGAAGTCCAATCTCTCAAATTTTAATTTCAAAACCCTTCAGTTATAATTCATTTTTATATAAATCAATTTCTTATATAACTTCCAAAATTTCAAATCCTTTCGAAACTTCAAATTCTCTTTTTTAAAAGGTATATAACCCTTATCTGAAACATTTCACTTTTATATATAAAATATAATCATCCTTATCAAAATAATAATTTCGATATATAAACAATTCCTAAAATACAAACAAACACAAATTTTTCAAGGGATGATTCAAGAATGGATTTCAAAACAAAGATAGAAATTAAAAATAAAGGAACTCTAATCAAATAGAATTTTCGATTCGAATATGGGCTCGAACGAAGATGAGATAATTAATTACCAAATAGAAGATGGATATACTCGTATAAATTGCGGGCAACCTTAACCGGGTCAACCGTGACTTCAGGAATATGATCGATGCAAAATTCTAAGGCAAATCGACATTCGATCGCCAGAGATAGAATTCGGCATAGCAAAAGATAGAAGCATCTAAACCGAGGGTATAGAAATCTCTGGTGAATCAATGCCCATTGTAAGGAAGTTTCCCCCTTTGCAAATCATTCAAAGATTGGCGGGATCACCGATTTTTTTTTTGATTTTTTTTAGAGGTCATTCGAAGTGGAGTTATGGAATGCTCCAGAATCAAAAGAATATAAATAGGGAAGACAAGAATGGATTTCAGAACAAATGGGAGCGTTCCAAAATTCAAAGGAATCCTAATCGATGAGAATCCTAACCAAGATTTCGAGGTATACAACCTATATCAATTCAAAGAATTCCCATTCATTAGATGGAAAATCTCAAATTCTTATCATACGAAATACAAGAGCATAAATATCTTTAGTTCGACAACTTCAGCTAAGCAAAAGATACAATAGAGTTCACTTAATGCAACCTAACATACTACTGATATCAAGCAGATCCACTGATTAATACCCCTACATAAACAAAGCATCAGTATTAATTCTTCCGGGTGGTGCTTCAATGGGTCCAGAACACTCCACATCAATGTGCACATAACTATTACATTTCCTGCATAAGTGCACTACACTCCCATCTTCCTTAATGAACTTCGGGAACACAGCTTGCTTTCCGTGCTGTCTCTTAGAACAATCTCTGGCTATATGCCCAGTCTTCCTACAGTGGTAGCAAATAGTTGATTGGTTGATTGATGTAGGGAGTGCAGATTTCACTTTCTTCGCCTTCAGGCAGCAACTTAGAAAGTGTCCCTTCTCATGTCATTTAAAACAGAAAATCTTGGATCGAAAACGCTTGCCCTCCATCTTCTTTCCTTTATCTCTCTTTCCGCACATGGCTGCATAGTGTCCCTTTTCCTAACACCGATAACAAATGACATGGTCATAAGGACCAGGTTCTGCCCTTTCCCTCCACAGCCTTTCTCACTCCTCGATTGCTTCCTCCTGTTCCTTACGGGCCAGTGCTCTTCGTGCTCTACGAGCTGCTTTCTGCTCTTCCTATTTTTCCATACACAAAATAGCTTCCTATCATCAAAGAATCCAGATCAACAAGATATAAGTTCAAAATTTTTAAGGGAATCCTAATTAAAGAAGTTACTAACAAGGTGGATACGAAGGGATGAAGTTTAGAAAAATTTTACTTTCAAAACAAGAAAATTTATATCGAAATAATCTTGAAAAATCCTTTGAAAACCATTTTATACTTTGAAAATACGTTCTCTCACAAAGAAATGATTCTGAGATTGATTTCACTCATTCTAGGATATTTCTACCCTATTTCTAATTAGTTTTTGCTCCGCAGGCTAAGGTTTGCCTAAAACCTGGCTCTGATACCAAATGTGACATCCCACTATTTTGGACCATTCAAATCGACAATAAATCCACACATGTCGGACTCGAATACTTCAAAACTGTGGATTGTTAATAAATTTGGAGCAAATAAAATCAAACACGGAATCACAGACACAGAATATCAGAATAACTCGCAGCGGAAATAAAATACCATAGTAGTTCATGAAGCTACTACATAAATAATCTCAAAACAGATACAAAATGTCATAGTCTGAAAACAATTGCAACAGAAGTCTGAATACATAAGTCAACTAATACAAAAGCAATACTGAATAGGAAATAACTGAAATGGAAATAGATAACAGACAGATAAATAAACTCCAGCAAATCTCTGGCTCTAGAAGATGAATCAAAGCTGTGATACTTAGTGTAACGACCCGAAATTTTCGACCTCGAAAATTCGACATTAACATGTTCACTGTAGAAATGTCGAGCAATCGAACGTCGGAAATTTCAGATTGTTAGGGTTAAGAAAAGAGGTAGAAGAAGAAACAGAAAACAAAACACAGAATCTCACATTCGCAGCGGATCAAAATATAATATCAAATAATAGCATTTATACAAAGAAAAGCTGTACTTGCCAATTAATATACAATACATCAGAGTTACAACCATTCACAAATAAACTGGACAGTTATAAATAACTTGTCCCAGTCTACAACAATATAACACCAATACACAGCGGAAAATACTCCATACGTTCCTGCCATCCAGCTCGTCTCCTGAACTCCAGAACGTTCTAACCTAAAGATCTGTAATACTCGGTCTGGCCCGAGCATTACAATAAAGTAACACCAGAGTCAGGCTGGAAACCAGCGTGAGTAAACCCATACAATTTGAAATACCAAGTTATAAACTTGTTTGCAAACCAAGGTAACTCGTATCTCATTACGAGTTCTTATCTTGTTAAAATTAATCACTTATTTCACAAATCAATACCTATGTACCAAAACTTAGTTTAAAAGGTCCAGTTACTTAATTTATTCCATTCCAGCCTATTTGATTTCACATATCAAATCTATAGAGAATTATTGTAGATTACATATCGAAGTGGTTTCAGGTATTTGCTGATACCCGACCCCGGTCCCTTCGAATCCAGTACCCTCTTTAATCCAAGTTGTTTAAGTTTAAACAATTCAATTTAACTTCAGAATGTCATATTCTCACAGCAATTCCATCATAGTTAAATAACTCATATTTATCACAGTTCAACCAAAACATTTCATATCACAGAACATTACAAAGTACATACCAGAGTCAATAACAATAAAAGGTATTCAATACACTTAAATCACCCATAAGCAAGATTAATTAATCACATAATTTATAATTAATTTAATTTAACTCATTAATTAATTAACTCTTAATTACTTACATTAATTAATTAACCTTTAATTACTTCTATTAATTAATTAACCCTTAATTAATTAATTATCCTTAATTAATTACATTAATTAATTATCCCTTAATCATAAATTAATTAACCTTTAATTATTAATCAATTATCCTTTAATCATAAATTTATTTAACCTTTAATTAATAAATTAATTAACCTTTAATTAATTAATTATCCTTTAATTACTAAATAATTAACCTTCAATTATTAATTATCCCTTAATTAATTACAATAAGTAATTATCCTTTTAATCACTTAAAACTTTAATAAATCAAAGATAAACCATTTATCTTACTTAATTACTTTGAAAACTTTGATAACATTTTCTTATATGTTCTAAACTTGTAAATAATTTGCTCTAAAAACTTGGTTAGTAATTTACTAAGTTTTTAAAACTTGTTCATATTTTTCTTTAATTTAAAATCCTGGTAACTTGCAAAAGAACAAACCCGAGCCAAACCCGGTGCCTCCCCTACTCAAACCCGAGCTCATCACCAAGAACCCAAACTCGAACGCACAACCTAACTTCACCCTGACACAACGTGCACGTGTACACGTACACCATCGAACCGTCACTCTTCGACCCTTCCTCTGATCATCGGCCAGTCAACGACAGCCTCGCCGTCCCTCACGAGAACCTAGATCGATGGAAACACCTACGAATCGAGATCGAGCATTTCGATCAAAACCGGAGCAAACCCGATCGGCCAAAATCACTACCAGCCACCACCTTCGACCACTGGATCACATGCCGACCTAGCCGAAGCTACCCTATGCTCCGATGAACCATTCCCCACCCTCGCGATCCACTCCGATGCGCCATAGTTGTCGAATGAAGCTCGACATCCTCCTCAACAAAAACCGGTCACCAAACCCTAGTTCGCCACTGCCTGGCCTTTATGGCCATTGATAAATCACCTCACCATTTTTCCAGAGACCTCCTTGCTACCACCTACCTTCCAACCAAACCCCGACGTCAATCTCTTCTTCGTTCATCGAAATTCGACAAAAATGCCCAATCCGATCAACTCGATTTATCCCAACGATTATCAAACTAAAAATCATGATATTACCTTTAAAATTCACCATTCACTATCACGAATTAGATAGGATGATCAAAACAAAGAATTAAATTGATTTATTTTTGACACAAATTGATTTTTCACTGAATTTTTCCTAATTTGAATTAATTACTAAATATAAAATCCTGAAATTATTTTTAGAATTGATATTATATAGTTAGGAACAGTTTTCATTTAGGAATCTAAGCCTGAAATCAAATCTATGAGAAAATATGAATTTTTCGAAAGGTTGTTCTTAAGCCTGTGAATAACAACAGGGCAGATATAGACATGCACGGCATATCTCAAACAAATCAAATGTTTATACATACATTCACAACCAAACATTCAAGTAATCATTATATACTATATTTCTACAAATTTTCATCACATGCAACAAGTTTAATCATAGAATTTTAATTGTTTTTAAAGTAAAAGTTTACTCACTTGTATTTGAAAAACAGAGGACATGCTTTATTCTTTTGAAAATCTGGAAATTGATTTTGATCTGTATCTACTTATGTTTGAATTTGAATCTGATCTTTGTTGAGTTGATTTTTACTTGATGTTTGAAACTGATCTTTGCTTGCTTCAGATTGGAAATAGTTGTATATTTGATTTGTTTTTCTTCTCAGGTTTTAGGTTACAGATAATTTTTCTTTGCTTCTGATAATGAAGATAAATGACAAAAATGAAAGAGAGGGATAGAAATATGTTATATAACTTAGCTTAATTTAATTTAAAATAAAGAGAAAATAAATGACACTTGTTCAATTTGTTTGCACTTGTAATTGCATTTTATAAATTGCTTACACTTGTTATTTTGAATATATATAACTTACATTGAAATTTTCATTTGTTAATATGCTTTAATATATATTTATCATATTATAAATTTGTTCTTATATTTATCAATGTCTTATGTTTTATATTTAAACTTTTTCTTTTGTTTATCTATATATAACTTAAAAGAAAATGTTATAAAAATCCAATTATACATTTATAAATAAATTCATACAAATATACTAGTTTTAAAACATACAGTTTTTAAATCCAATTTATTTCTAAGATGTTTACAATTGAATTTCAAATCCAAATTCTATTTACTATAATTTTTATTTAATTATCCAATTACCAGATGACCAAGATCCGGGTTATCACACTTAGGTTGACCCGAGCGTAACGCAAAACACAAACACTCGAGTCCGGACATACATACTTATACAATGTAAACCAACTCAAGTGAACTGTAATAGCAATGCACAATTAACTTAAAGGATGCTTGGGATCGCCCATCCTTTAAGTATCCGTTAAACTATCTACTAAGCAGTAATATACGCCATCATAGTAATGTCCAAAGTAAAATAAACTATGCAAAATAATAGTGTTAAGGTGGATAGGGTAAGGCAAAGCTGCAGAAATCGCCCACCTCTAGCCTTCATCCAACCGTTATTATAACCCGTGTTTATAAATTTCAAAATGATTTATATTCCAAATCAAAACATATTCATTTAAACCATTTTAATGTGAAGTCATTATCCTTTCAAATCAAATGTTCAATTCCCAAAATTTTAGAAATTCCTAAGTTCGTTTATTCAATTATATTTCAAAACATTGTATTTTCGGCATTCGCAGCACTTAGAAAATGCTGCTGTAAGTATAATGGTAGGGTGAAAAACAATACAATTCAGAAACTGCAGCCCTTATAAACTGCTGTTGTAAGTAGTGTAAATTTGGAAACAGTTCATTTCAGAATCTACAGCACTTATAAACTGCTGCAGTAGGTATAGTGGAAATTTGAAAAAAACAACATATTTCAGAACAGCAACACTTACAGAATGCTACCGTAGCTACAGTGTTAATTTGAAAAACCAATATATTTCAGAAACAGCAGCACCTATAAACTGCTATTGTAAGTACAGTGTTAATTTAAAAAACACTGTATTAAAACCACAGCATTTTTGAAATGCTACCATTTCTGTTATAATCTTTTACTATACAATTTAAACAATATAACTTCAACATTTCTCATTTTAACTTATCAAACTTATTTCACTTTTCAAAAATTAATTATTTGGATATCATTTAACTTATAAATTTTTATAAATTAACATTTTATTAATAAATATCCAATTAAATTATAATTCATTTATACTAAGTCAAACTACAATATAAGTTGCTTAACTTTTAATTTTTCCAAATGACTTGATATTTTCTTCACTTTATAATATCCATTTCATAAAAAAAAATTTAATCACTAAGTTAAGCTTAAAATTCCATTTTTAATCAAATTTTCAATTATTTAGTTTAAATCAAATTTTAAATTATAATTTAAACCATTTATCAACTTATACAAATTTAACTTATAGAGAATCACTGTTTAAATCATTTAAATCCAATTTAAGTCAAAATTTCATAATTTTACATTTAAAAATACTTAATAATTTTTAGAAAAATCATTTTAAATTAACCACGGGTCTGTATAATATTTTCTAACTTAGGTCAAGTGGTACAGATAATGTATCATTTCAATCCGTAATTAGTTAAAATTCTGGGTTTTATCATTTCAAACCCACAATCCCAAGTCAAATAAAAATCGCTCGAGCCTATCATTTCAGCTCATAACGACCATTCTCTATTCTAAAATCCGTTTGGGTATGTATCATTTCAACCCATAGTGATTCTATACTAACATGGAACTTGCAGTGTGAGAAACATAAAATAAATAAACAGTAAAACATATCATATGATGTCAGGTGATGCAACAGCTATATAATCAGATAATATCATTATATAATGTCAAGTAACAGGCAGATGTGAGCATATAATATAGCATATCAACTACTACAATTCAAGTGACATTATTTCACATTTATATAAGTACGATTTATCGAGAGTGATAAACTCACCTTCTAGAGCTAGAGATGACAAATTCAAGACACAACAACAGACTCCGAAAAGCACGACAAAGCACGAATAGATTTGAGTGGATGAAGAACCAAGATCCAAAATCTTGTAAACAAACAATTACAAAACATATATAAGTAAATATAATTACACAAAAGAATATGAATCAAAATGAAGAAAAATATAAACAAAAGTGGAACAAATGGCTTGACCAAACAAGTGGGCTCGTCCTCAAAGGAGATAGGCTTGTTCACCATCACAATGGCTCGGCCATGATTGGATTTATGGCATGTAGGCTCGGCTATGGGTCACAAGGCACGGCATGGGAAATGGATTGTGAATAGAGGCAAGTTACAAAGTATGGAAGGATAAAGGTCAAGTAACTCAAGGGTTTTAGGTTCACATGGGTTCGGCCATAGTCTAGCATGGCTCGGCCATGTTTGTTTTGGGTCAAGCACATCAAGGCGTGGCTATGAAGTGGTGTAGATCATGGCATGTGGCCGAGGCAAGCATGAAGAGGAGATGAATAAGTGAAGGCTCGGCTAGGGTTTCAAAGCAAATAGGTGATGGGTATGGATCTATTGGTCATGGCTAGGCATGGAGGAGATGATGAGGTGGTGGTGGCCGATCATGGTGGTGGTGGAGTGGAGTTGTGGTCGGCAATTACATGATGGTCGAGCCTATTCATTGAAACAAAGAGAAAAACAAAAGAAAAATGGAAGAAGAAAAATGGAAAAAGAGGAAGAAGACATTAGAGACTTAATGAAATTTTCTTATCAGGAGAACGCAAATGAGATAAGATGGATTTGAGAAGTTTTGTGCGTGAATGAGATGAAGTGAACGGCTAGAGTAAGTACGGCTAAAAGATGTTATGAATGGATAGGAAAACAAAAAGGCATAGATTAAAGAAAAAGAAGCCACAGTCTCTTGAATTTCCTAAGCCCATTATCAAAATAAACAAGTAAGGCCCAATAGAGAAATTAAAGTCTAAACAAAACAAAATAAACAAATGAACATAGAAATAGAAATAGAAAATAAAATACAGAAAAGATTTTGCGTATAAAATGCTGAATTTTATAAATTTTTAAAAGTATAAACAAAATTTGACGAAATGAAAAATAGGACAAATATCAGAAACAAAACAACTTCAGAGAAAAAGGTTGGAAATTTTAAAATTCAAATTTAAAATTTCAACTGAAAGTCAAAGTTTGACCAGAGTTGACCAAAATATAAAATTTTCAAAAAATCACTATTTAATTATATTTGGAAAACAAAATCCCAAAATACATTGGAAAAATTCCAATATTTCAATTTAAAATGATTTAAAAATCAAAGTTTCAACTAAAATTTAATTTAAAATATTTATTAAAATTATGGGTTGTTACAAATTACTTGTTTGAAAACTAATTAACTATGCCTAAAACCAAAAGCCAACGAAGTAGGCTTATCTATTTGTGAGAGTTAAGATTAATGTTCGAGTAGGGATATGAAAAATAGAGCTCTAACCTACTGGCTTCCCTCTTGACCGAGGAATAGTTAAGTCGGGTGTAACATCCTGAAATTTTCAACCATTCGCATCCATATATGTCAGATTTGAATTGCTCAAAATATCATATTGTTAATTTAATTTTGGCAAAACTCAGCATATACAGTAAATAAATAATCGCAGAATCACAGACACAGAGTAATATAACAATAATACAGCGGAAACAAAGAATAGTAGTTCATGAAGCTACTATATATATATATATAACAGAGTCGAAGAAGATACAACAGAAGTCACGAATACATAGATGTCTCAATACAGTAGTCAAATACAAAATCCGAATACATCATTGGAATCAACAGAATAACTGCAAGCTGAATAGATATAGCTGGATCTCCAAGCGAAGCTCCAACTCCAAAGGTGAGTCTTGAACACTGAGCCACTCAGTCTGAAACGAACATAAAGCAAAACACAAAACACTCGAGTCAGGATTAAGATTCTTATATCAATAAATTCAACTCAAGTGAAATATCAACTAAAATACAAGTAACTCAAAGGATGTTTGGGATAACCATCCTCTAAGGATCCGTTAAACTATCTACTATGTAGTACAATACGCTATTATAATATGTCTAAAGTAAAGTAAACTATCAAAATAGCGTTAAGGCTTTACATTTTCCACCTTAACACATTTTATATATTCCCATAGTCTATACAGTACCGTAATCTCCCCCGTACTGGGCGTCGTTAGAGGGCACTCCATAGGTATGGTACAAAACAAACTCGTAGTAAAGAACGCTAGGGTAGGTGACACGGCACAACAAGGCAATGCCAAGGTAGATATACCAATTATGCATCTGGACTGTTGGTAACGCAAAGCCACAGCAATCACCTAACTTGAGCCACACTCCCGAATCAAAGGTGCGCACCAAATCAATCAGAAAGTAATAGAATGGCATACGATGGAGTGTGTCCGATAAGAGGAGCTACCTTATTGGCTCGGAATCGCTCCTGTTTTAGCCACCTTATGCCAACTCACGGGAGTTGGGTATACGTAAATATACCTTTAGGATCGTCGCCACCATCCTACTTCATTCTAGAATCTCCACCGCGTGCACAGTGGTTAAAGTGTTTTTTGGTATCGACAGAGAGTATGCCTATATCTGATCCTGGTCTCTTTAACAACCAAACATTATTATAACACCGCAGTCATTTCAAAATAGTTTATACTTCAAAACCAAAATATTATTTTCATTTCAAAACCCAAATCAATACGATATCATTTTCACTTCAAATATATCCATTTCCAAAAATCATATCACTTTCCAAAGTTATAACGCTTTCGAAATCATAAGTCACCTTGGAAATCAAAATCTTGAAATTCATAACACTTTGAAATCAAAGCATTTTGGAACCCATAACACTTTCCTATTAAACAGTTTAGATATTAAAATTAGTATATATAATAAAATAGTTTATATATAATAGTTATAAGTTAAAATAGTTTAAAATAAAATAATTCATATTGAAAAAAAAGAATTATATTAAAATAGTATATATTAAAATAATTTATAAAGTAAAATATAAATTGTTTTAGATATAGTTTAAAATACTTTATATAATAAAATAACTTCCTCAAATTTCACAAATCGATTCAAAATCAACTCGAATTCCAAAATTCAAATTTAATCAAATCTCAAATCATCAATTTCAATTCGATTCAGTTTCTCAATAAACCATTTCAAATTATCGATTTCAAATACATATTTGAACCATAAAATAAGCCGTTTCAATTTCAATATATTTCAAAGCTTTAAATATTCAACATTTCAAAACTAATTCGATAATTTCATATACACATCAAATTCACTTTACCATTATTTAGTTTTGAAATATTTACTTAATAAATTCAATATCATTTAAAACAAACCCCAAGTTACAATAAACTAAATATTTCCTTCAATATATTTAAACTTGAAATATTCATTTAAATCACTTTAAATAGAAAATCAAGTTGTAAAATCATAACTTTAAAATCTCAAATTTAATAATTTAAAATCAAACTTATTTAAGTATAATTCTTAAATAATTAAAATTCCAAATCAATTTCAAATTTATCTTTTCGACCTGAATCATTACAAACTCTATATTTGAAAATATAAATTTTAAATAAATACTTAAACATATTTTATATTGATTAAATCAACTTTAATAAATCTTGAAATCAATATTTATTAAAACCATATATTTCTTTCCAAAACCATAGAAATTATTTTCAAAATATTTATATATTGACCAACGGTGTCTGTATATATTTTTCTGTCCTATGTTCAAGTGATACAGATATTTATCATTTCAATCCGCAATTTAAATATATATGGGTATATATATCTTTTCAACCTACAATCCCAAATTCAATGTCAATGAAAATCGCTTGGGTTTATCATTTCAACCCATAACGATTTTCTCCTATTCTACAGATCGTTCGGGTATGTATCATTTCAACCCATAGTGAATTATATACTAACAGGGAACTTGCAGAGTGATAACAGATATGATAATAATATAACAGGCATATACCATTAATATAAATAACAGATAATGGTGTCAGATGTCACAGATGAACAGATACAGATAACATTATATATATAGCAATGTAAATAACTAACAGCAGCATATTTCAATTGTCGTTTCAATTGAAATCAAATTTAATAAATATAAGAACATTAATTGTGAGTGGTTGCTCACCTTTCGAGGCTGGAGGATAGACAAAGAAATGAGCTACGAATTCCAAAGCAAAGCAAAGTTGGCACAAATTCGACGAACAAAGCTGATAAATACGAATTAACGAATTCAAATCAGAACTGGATTGATGAAGATAAATTGGTATTAGTGAACTTGTATAAAATTATATATATAAAATCATATTCTAAATTCAAACACATATTAAATAAAATATATATGTATTTCAAAAAATAATAATAAATAAATAAATAAATAAAAATCGATATTAAATCCCAACACATACAATATATATATATATATATATAATTGAAAACCAAATTCACACACACACACACATATATATATATATATAATTGAAAACCAAATTCACACACACACACACACACACACACACACATATATATAACTAATGTATATACACTCATATATAAACTTACACACAGGTTATAAATAAAATCAATATTTATTATCAAATCACTATTACAATTTATTATATCTTAAAGCAATACTCATAACAATATATATAATAAATATATATACATACAAACAAGTAAAATAAAATCTATGCAGACAACCAAATGCAGACAACCTAATTTATAACTTATAAATAACTATATACTTATGTAGACTAGTATATAACCAATATATATACTTTATGTATATATATACACAACCTCATACTATAAACATATGCAAATTACAAAACTCTACAGAATATTCATTAACCAATATATATGTAATATATATATATATATAATCATTAAACATACCTATATATATGCACAGGCTAGTGGATGAACCAACATATATAAGTTTACTCAATAACAAATGCAACTATAGATGCGATAACAAATAAAACTTTTAGTTTTAAACCACAGTATATAAATATAACATTTAAACCAATAGATTGAGATCAAATGCTAATATAAAAGTAAATATAACATAATATATATAAATACTTCTAAATACAAACTCAGTTAGATCATATATATAAGCAGACAGAACACATATGTATAAATCTATATATAAACAATACTACAACCTTATATATATATGAATTAAACAACAACATATATAAACATATATAAATGAACCGTTCTTCATTATGTAACGCAAATAGAACATGCATATAACTAATATATATATATATATATATATATATTTATAAACATATAACCTGAACTTTCTTTAAAATATACCTACTCATTCAATATAAAATTTACATATTTTAAAACATATATAGGCTGTCATATTAACCCCCAACAGTTTATATAACATATCTGAAACATTTCGATGTATAACCAAAATATCACGCAACTCTGATACTATAAATATATATTCAGATGTATATATGTATAAGCTGTGTCATGCAAATAACAGCAAGGTAGCATAATACAAAACAGGTAATATAGCATATGCTTACTATAACATCCCACCTTTTTGTACGCTTAAGCAGACACACGTGCCAACTTAAACCATACAGAAGGGCGGATTGTTATGGGGTAAATAAGAAAAAGTGGAGAAATAAAAGAAACAAAATAGAATCTTGCAGCGGAACGATAAAATATAATAATCAAATAACAGTTCATGAAGCTGTTTTACAAAACATTTGATTATACTTATAAAATACATATCAGAGTTACACATACCAGAGAATGATAATAAATGCAGCGGAATACAATGGTGTAGTAGAATATATAACAAATAGTAATAATAAAATCTTCGTCTTCGTCCTTCAGATAGGGCCTTCAAATCCTGAAATGCTCAGGCTGACCCGAGCGAATTGAAAAGACAAAACACTCGAGTCAGAACTAAAAGATCTTATGTAAGTTAAATCAATGAAATAAATATGAGTGTAAACGGCGTCGGAGATGTTTATGGGGTTTGACATCTCCTATCCAGTGTCTAACGTGAGTGCAGTAACTTAAGAAATGTTCGGGATTCACATCTCTTAAGGATCCGTTAAACTATCTACTATGTAGTAATATTCGCTATATACAGTAGTGTCTAATCAGTAAAGTATAATCATATAGAAAATAGCGTTAAGGGGATGGAGAACCTTAACGCGGTCGGATCTTAAAATCATAATCATAGTAAAGCTCGATATGGTAGGTGACACGGCACACAAGGCAATGCCAGGGTAGATATACCAATTACGCACACGGACTGATGGAGCGGATAGCAGCCACTACCGTCCACCTCGAAAAACACTCCCAAATCGAAAGGTGGCCACCAAAAATCAAAAAGTAATAGAATGGAATCGAAGAAGTGCGTCCGATAAGAGGTGCTACCTCACTGGTCCGAGATCGCTCCTGTTTTAGCCACCTTATGCCAACTCACGGGAGTTGGGTCCACGTATATACCTTAGGATCGTCGCCACCATCCTACTTCATTCTGGAAACTCCACCGCGTACACAGTTGTCAAAGTGGTTTTCGGTATCGACAAAGAGTATGTCCATATCCGATCACGGTCTCTTTAACAACCAATCATTATTATAACACCGTGGTCATTTTAAAAAATATATATACTTTTAAAACACAATCATTGCCCTTTCAAAACATATTCTTTATTTCAAAATAGTATATACATAAAAACCAAAATATTATTGCCATTTCAAACCATATCCTTTACTTCAAAATAGTATATACTTTAAAACCAAATTATTATTGCTATTTCAAAACATATCATTTACTTCAAAATAGTATATACTTAAAAACCAAATTCAATAATATATCATTTAAATAAAATCCAAATTTTCAATCACTATTCTTACTTTTAATTATAAAACTTGAAATATTCTTTAAAACCATCTTAAACCCAAATCACATAATGCAGTCATATTCTTAATCTCAAAATTCAATCGGTTTCAAATCAATATATTTAAAGATAATTCTTAAATAAATTCTATTTTAAATAAATTCATTTTCAAACCATATTACTTTCGAAGTTATAACAATTTCGAAAACAAATACTTTGAAAAACAATAATACCTTAATTTCAATAAAACATTTCAATTTTGATATATTTCAAGTCTTTAAATATTCCAAAATTCCCAACCAAATATGATAATCTTATATATACCTTAATTCAATTTACTATTATTTAGTTTAGAAATATTTATTTAATAAATTCAACATCACTTAAATAAAGCTCAAACTTGAAATATTCGTAAATCAAACTTAAAACATCATCAAGTCATACATAGCTTAAATTTTAGAATTTAACCATATATAAAATAATATTTATATAATATCAAAATTTAATATTTATTAAACCGTATATTTCTTTCCAAACCATAGAAAATCCCTTAACATATTTTATATATAGACCACGGTGCCTGTATATAATTTTCTATCCTATGGTCAAGTGATACGGATATTTATCATTTCAATCCGCAATTTAAAATAAAATTACGGTTATATATCATTTCAAACCGCAATCCCGAATAAAATAAAAATGCATAATAACTTGCAGTTTATACAATATAAAATATAGCATCCATTCATCCAAATATCAATAAACAACCATTTATTACAATCATCATCCAATTTAAACAAAACATCAATATAAAGCATATAAAATATAACAGGAATCAACAAATAGTTTATATTCAATAAAAATTAATAACTGTTCAACTGGCAGTTTATATGCAATAATAAATAAATTTAACTCGCAAATTTTATGCAATAATAAAATTAAATAACAATTAAATTTAACTAAATGTTATCTAACTGAGATGATGATTAAATATATGCCCAAAAAATCATAGATAAATTTTAAATCACATCAAAATTTAATTTAACAAACATAAGAAATCTTAGAAGTTGTGAGTGGGTTAAAACACTCACCTTTTGAATTTAAATTGAATTTAAATTCAATTTAAACCCAAAAATATTACAGTCTCAAAATTCGTCCAAACTAGCGTCAAAAGATCTGTAATTTCAATACGATCCTAACAAAAGAAACCGCGTCCAAATCCGAGTCCGTATGCAAAAGTTATGAAAATTTGAAGATTGGAAAATTCTGGTCCTGAGTCGACTTCGAGTTCAACCCGGTCCGCCGCCTAAAATACCCGATGCTTGCTCTGAGTTTTTGCCAAAACGACCCGGAGACCCGAGTCATTTTCTTCGTGACCCGAAGTAGCTTCAGGGTTTTTCCCCTTGAAACCCGAAGCGCGACCCGAAGCGCGTAAATCTCGAAATTTTTTTTTTGAAATTAGATTTTGGAATTTGGGAATTAGGTTTTGTCTGCCATTGGAATGAGGAGCTAAGAAGAAGATGAATTGTACGTACAGACAAATGAAGATTATGGAGGCTAGGGTTTATAACAGGATATATATAGGCAGGGTTGACATTTGAATGGATGGATAAGATAGATTTACGCGCTAACGCCAAAGTGGTCCAAAAAGCCCGTTCTGTCTCCGGAATGAAACTGGGTAAACCCATATATCAAAATAGGTGTTTTAAAATATTTTAAACGCAATGGAAAAGGTTTCAAGTCCAAATTCCATCGTATGAAGAAGTTATGCTAAGATCAAAAATTTCAAATTGGTTTCAATTGATTACAATTGCATTTATTTCAAGGCATTTCGAGTCCGTACGATCAAATGACAAATCCGATTGTTACGAAACTTGAAACACTATTATAATTCACCGTTACGGATTTGATGAAACTAGTTTCGTCGAAATCCGAGTCCGTGACCAAAAAGGCAAATTTTATATTAATTAAATTAAATTAATTAAATCGAATTTTATATTTCAATTATAGAATTGACAATCTATCACCTTTATACTTCTCAATCATTTGCAATTATTTAAACAAAATTTAAACGTCAATCTAGAGAAAATAATTTATCAATTGAATTGAAATGCCCTATCTTAAATTTTCATTATATTCAAAATTATAAATTTTAGTTCCCAAAATTTCTATTAAATTGAATTTACCCATAATTATTTCATTCATAATTCCAAATAGAAGGGCGTACCATTGGATTTAAAATTATCACATAAATATTTCCCGTTTTCAACTAAAATTTTAAATTACAGTAATAATTACATATTTGAGTTCATTCGTTTGCAATAAATTCAACTATTATAATCTAAATAAATTAACTCACTATTAAAGGTTCAAATTCTATAATTCATAAATTTTACCCTCTTGATTTACTTATTAATTTGTAATTCTTTAAACAAATTCCCGTCAGTTTAAAGTAGCTTAATTCTCTCATTAAAGAATTTATTTCGATTTCTTAAAATAAATCCTCATTATAAATTGAATCCCATTTTATCCTAATAAGTTTCAAATTAAATGGATAAGTTCCAAATTCAACCTTTAACTTACACTTAAGTTTAGGTAAAATCAATTTATAACGTATTTCCCTTTTAGTTATTACTTTACATGCTTCTAGTATTAATTTCTCAATTAATCCACATTATTAAAGTAACGCTTTTAATAAATATGGCCCTATGATTACTCAACATTTAATGAACGTTATTTCATTTCCCATTAGTGTAACCTTGATTTATTTTATTATCACTTATTACAAATTCTAATTCTATTAACAAATAAGCAGGTAATTTAAAATATATGTTACAAATTTTGAATTAATCACTATTCATTATTATTGACTTTAATTTAGCAAGGAATCGCTGTCAAGTCCCTGGAATTGAAAGATGATGTAAAAAAAGTCCCTCTCGGATAAGTTATGAAAATTAGGTCCCTATTTTTAGATTTTGGCTAATTTATACCGCTTTTGCCCCTGAAAAGAATGCTAAGTCGATTTTCTAAAAGAGGACAGTTTGGTAAAAAATAACAAAATATGGACCTAATTTACATGTGTTTATGAGCAGGGACTTTTTGTGCATGAGCTTTGAAAATAGGGACCTTTGGTCCAAAACCCCTTAATTTAGCATCACTTACCTTGCATTAACATTGTTACTTAACAATCCCTACCCAATTGCAATTTTTATATTCAAATGAATACATTTACTCTTTCCGTTATGGAATTAATTATCCATAAGGCACATCTAATTATCATTATTGATTTTATACAATTTTCATTAACTATACATTCAATTACTATTCAATGTATATTTATTCATTAATCAATTCGATATATACGTTTGTTTCCTTCTTTTTGATTTATAACCTAGTATACATTTACCTAAATCCTATTTCAATTACATTCATTAATGGGTGTTGCATTGAAATCTAATTTATTAGCTTATATCACATTATTACCATTAATTACAATTGGCTTACCAATTTTTATTCAATACCATAAATAAATAACATATTATTCAATACTTACTCTTGTTTCTCATATTCTATTTAAAATCAAATCGTAACATTTACATTATTTTATTGAATTGGAATTTCATTTTAAATATATATATATATATATTTTGTTAACTTTTAATTTCAATTGCTACATCTAATTCCTAACATTCATTTTACTATAAATTATGGAAATTATGACAAACTTAGTTAACGAAATTCACGGGTCGTTAAACTTACAGCTAACCATTATATTCAAATAATATATATATATATATAACTTAATATATTATTAACTAAATATACTTTATAAAAAACTCTATTATACAGTGTATAATATATATACATGTTCTCAACTCAGCAAAAGTCAAAATAAAATATCAAATACCAAACCCAGATCTTATATATATACATAGTAGACTCAAAATCTTATATATGCAAGCAAATGATCACATAAATAAGCTTAAATATATATCAATATCTGTCATATACAACTTGTATATATATATATAACCGGTTGAGAGATCATAAACTTGTATATAGAAGAATACTTACAATATGAAATATGACATATATACCATGGAGGGAAGATGATCAGTTTGGCCAGAGAGCGGCAGAGCAAGGTTGCTATGTGTGCTTGGCTGGCTAAAGGGGAGTGCTCGGCAAATTCAAGAAGTGTAGGGAGGAAGGTTCGAAAAAAAAATTGGCTAACATCGGTGAGGGCAGGAGGAGGAACAGGCTTCGTGGAAGATAGGCTGGTTGGTTGCTTGGCAACATGGGCTTGCACGGCTCTGAATTGTTGTGGGGCCGAGAGGCAGGTTGACGGCGGCATAGGGAGTCAGGCAGGGCGGTGAGGAGGGCTGACGAGATGTGGCAAGATCTGGTGGAATGCTGGCGATTATGTGGTGGATGAAGCACGGTTGGGAAGGTGAAATTATGTGCTTGAATAAACAAGAGATGATGAGCAGGTGGGAGACGATGGTGAAGTGAGTGCAACTCATATTATACTTTCTTTTTGAATGAATAATACCAAAAGAAACGAAAGGTCAGAAAGATATAAACGAACCGGATTTTATAAATCAATAGCAGAGAATAGGAATGGCCATGCACGAATATCTGGAATAATAAAAGCAAGAGTCTGATTGAATTAATACGGTGGGTAAATGAAAGGACGAATGGAAACCAAAAGATCCGGTTGCAGAACCGATACGCCAAACGTTTCGCAGATTTTCACTGTCTCCCGAACTTCGAAAATTGACAAAAGAATATACTGCGGAGATCAGCTCGACGAAACGATCAGAACAGCACACAGATCGATCATCCGATCGAAAGTCGGTATCGGTACCAAAATTCTGCTAAAATGTCAGAAATAAGATAAACGGAGCAATAGTAGTTCAAATTTGAAGAAACGGAAGATGGCGTCTCACTCAGAAGATGATTTACAAATTTTCTATAGAAAAATATTCAGGTTTGGAAAACATTTTATTACCATCAATTTTTAACTGATTTGAATTAAAATAAAATTATACAAGAAAATAAACTTTCATATTATTAGATGAAAATTTACCGGTTATTATGTTTAAATAGACGTATTTCAAATATTAACGATTTATTTCCAAATTCAAATATTTAAAATTTCACAAAAATTCTGTGACGACCGCCCATGACCCCTGCACCGAATCTAGAGATAGAGCGCTGTAAAGTGTGCCAGGCGACCATGGACGATTGTCAAGGTAAGATTTAGAACAACAGAATCTATCGTATTACTCACAGCGCATGGACAAAATACAATAGAACATATGTATAGTGAAGCTTTACAGAACAAAATGACATCATATAAAACTCCATAATAGTTGAATACAAGCATCCACATAGTCAATACATCCAGCCTCACTACATATCTCTCAGAGAATACAAAACAGCGGAATATCCAGTACATATAATAAGAAGATAATATGCAACCCTCCAGCTCGTCTTCGATATCAGCATCGTGAGAAGAGAACAGCACCTGTCACCTGCTACCTAGTCTGCCCGTCCCAAAATGGACGAACAACCCAAGGCAATAAGAATTAAAAAAACATAAAGCCTTGAGTCAGACAACAGTCTTAGTGAGCAGTAAATTAACTAACAACATACCAAAAGAGCATGAAGGAAAAGGAATAGGAATACAACCCTCCCACTCCAACCTCATTCTACAGTGATAGCCCCCGGACACACACTAAGCAGAAGCAAACATAGCAGAGCATACAGTTTAAAGTAAAGCTACTATCACTCGAGTCAAGGGCGATGTTTTCCAAGTACCAAGGCCTAAATCAGATAAGCACCCAGAAAATACCGCTCTTGAGTCCGAATGATGATACAACCAAACATCCATGACTCTGGCTATCACTGTTATCATTGCTTCGATATCACCGTTAATTGAATGACCGGCACATTCTTTCAGCCGTCCGTCAAGGGCTAATGGAAACCCCGGTTCTAGACATAACTCCCGCACGTCGTCGCAGCCCGTGCCTAGGACTATCGAATCTGCCCAGAGTACTCGACCATCAACAGTTGGCCGTTGGGACTATCGAATCTTCCCAAACGTACTCTTGCTTAGAGCATGCTAGAACCTTCAACAACGATGCTATCCAAGCCTCCTAGTCATCCTCCTCGACGACTATTCTCATATCCATTCATTATCCTCAACTCGAATCATATCACCGAGTTATCAACATGCTTGGAATGATCCCGTCTGGATTAGACCAAGTCTTCATCACATGATTGCCTCGCTTCATTACATCCTCGCAAAGCCTCATCTCAACATTACATCATCAAATCTATGCATAAGAGCTTCATCATCCCGCTACATATGCCACGAGCAGCTTTTCCAATTCAAGAGCCTTTCCCTTAGCTTTTGAATCACCTTTGATCTAAATCTAATCATCAATCATCTAGTTCATGACAATCAATCAAATCAAACATCAATCCAAGCAATCAAGCATTCAAAAATGATCTAAGTAGACAATTATAACAATAATGGCATTTTCGTAATTAAAGAGTTGAAAGTCCAATAAGCATGAAAACATGGATTATATCTCTACAAACTTGATGAATGAACTTGCATAGGTTAACATATGATAAAATGGATGTAACATCATCATGAACAATGGATCTATATGGATCTACACTTAGGATGAAGAAAATGCATGGAAATCTCTATTTTAACACCAAATCGAGCCAACAATCCGATATACTCCATTGGATCCGTGTGAGAGATAATCACCACTCACCAAATCACCTAAACAACCTGAAATCAAAACGCTTCAGATCTGGACAGCAAAGGATGAAGCTTGATCTATCACGAATCCGCTTCAAACGAAGAAATCTCTCTTGAAAAGATGAAGATCTTCAACTTTAGCTCTTGAATCTTCAATCTTGATCTTTGATTAGGATGGAAGGAAGCACTAGATTAGAGTGGAGAAAAGAAATGAAGAAGTGTAGAAGTCGAGCTCTCAAAATGGCAGCACTTCGTCGCTTCAAAATCCGGATCCCAAAAATGAAGCCAACCCCCTCCTATTTATAGCAGAAATCCTTAACTCGGCTGCCTTCTTAAGTCGCTGCCGACTTAACACCATGCCGACCTACGACCTAAAGCTTTGCCGACCTAACGAAGTCTCAGACTCATCATACAGCCTCAAAACCCAAGTCCTAACGACCTACAACAATGCGCATCTGCGACTTAACACATAGGCGCGACTTAACTTAGGTCGTTGCCGACCTAAGTGCCTTGCCGACCTATGACATACGAAGGAATACAACTACGTCTTAACTCGTAACTGGGTTACGACTTAACACAGGAGGCGACCTACCGACTCAATTACTCTGCCGACCTATCCTTAACTCGCTTATAAGTCGGTACTCCTATGGGTCGGTCATCCCACTAACTCGCTTACCCCGGTAAACCGCTAACTACAATAAGTCGGAGAAACTCTTAGGTCGTCTAAATCTTAGGTCGGTCCATCCTATGAGTCGTTAACTCTGTACAACCTTTAAGTCGCCCCAAACTGTCAACCAACCTAAACCACTCCCCTTTACCTTAGGTCGTCACCGACCTACACCTTAGTCATTAACTCGCCCAGACTTGTTGCTTAACTCGTCCAAAACTCCTAAGTCGGCTACGACTTAGGACTTAAGCAAAATTCTGCCAAAACCTGAAATGACTTAACAACAATACAACCAAAGGTCAATCATTTTAGAATGTTTTGATCCGTAAAAATACGGGTCGTTACATTCTCTCCCCCTTAGGAATTTCGCCCCCGAAATTCCAAACAAACAAGGCAATCAAAGCTATTCTGTACGCCTATCATCCATAACAATCAATAAACCATGCATCCAATTCTAGCTTAGCGTACAGAATTCTAAGACTTAGAACAAGTTACAATTTCGTTAGATGACACGACACCTTAGGGCCATACCTTGAAGAGTTCAGGATGAGCTGCCTTCATCCTCTCTTCCACCTCCCACGTACAGTCGTTATCATCGTCACTCCATTGTATCTTGAGCAACTTAACTACCTTCCTCCTGAGCCGTTTCGTGTCAATTTCAACAACACGAAGCGGCTTACGAGGTCTTCTATCGACTGGATCAACTTCTAAGTCTTCACAGCTATCAGCAGAAACCACCGTACTCGAGTCGTGCACATACTTCCGTAGATATGATACATGAAAAACATTGTGCACACTCGACATCTTCTCTGGTAACTCCAATCTGTAAGCGAGCTTTCCAATTCGCTCGATAATCGGGAATGGTCCAACAAATCTCGGAGTCAATTTTCCTTTCTTCCCGAATCGAATAACATTCTTCAGTGGAGAAATCTTCACAAAAACCATATCTCCTACGTCGAATTCCAAATCCTTTCGACGCTTATCGGCATAACTCTTCTGACGGTCTTGGGCTGCCTTCATTCGTTGCCGAATGATCTCTATGCAATCCGAAGTCTGTCGAATCATCTCTGGCCCAAGCATCAGCTTTTCTCCAGTTTCCAACCAACATGTCGGAGAGTTACATGGTCTTCCATACAATGCCTCATACGGTGCCATACCAATGCTTGACTGGTAACTGTTGTTGTACGCAAACTCCACCAAATGAAGGTGATCTTCCCATGATCCCCCGAAGTCCAAAACACATGCTCTGAGGAGATCTTCCAAAACTCGGTTGACTCTCTCGGTCTGACCATCCGTCTGAGGGTGATAGGCTGTACTCAAACACAACTCGGTTCCCAAAACTTCCTGGAAGCTCCTCCAAAATCCACTAGTGAACAACGGGTCTCGATCGCTCACTATACTCTTCGGAATACCATGGAATCGAACTATCCACTTAACATACAACTCAGCCAACTTTGATGCCGTTCTAGTCGATCGAACAGGAATGAATCGTGCACTCTTAGTCAGACGATCCACAATGACCCAAATCCCTTCATTTCCCGTTCTAGTTCTATGCAATCCATCAATAAAATCCATCGACACTTGTTCCCACTTCCATGTAGGAACTTCTAATGGCTGAAGCAATCCACTTGGCTTCTTCTGTTCAGCCTTTACCAACTGGCAGTTCATACACTTGGAAATGAAATCTCCAACATCCTTCTTCATGCCTTCCTAGTAGTAGGTTCTCTTCATATCCCGATACATCTTATTTCCACCTGGATGAATTGTCAACTTCGAGTGATGACTTTCCTTCAGAACTTCACTCCTCAATTCATCTATATCGGGAACAACTAGTCGTCCTTGCTTTCTAAGCCAACCTTCTCTATCGACCTCGAATCCTTTATCCTTTTCTGGCTCCAATCCAGATTCCAATTCACGGATAATCCTGACAAGCTTATCATCTCGCTTTTGGCTCTCGCCAATTCTTTCCATAAGAGAAGGTCTTATCGATAAGTTTGCCAACATCTCAGGTTCCAATTCACATCTAGGCCTGAAGTCAAATCCAGCTAAATACTCGAGATTCTTCCATTCTGAAAACATGACTCCCAATCCTGCATGTCTTCGACTTAACGCATCTGCCACTGCGTTACCTTTTCCCGGAGTATAAGCTATACCAAAATCATAGGATGCTAAAAACTCTAGCCAACGTTGCTGCCGAAGATTCAAATCCTTTTGGGAGAAAAGATACTTCAACGACTTGTGATCCGTAAATAACTCGAATCGAACTCCCAACAGATAATGCCTCCACATCTTCAGAGCAAATACAATCGCCGCTAACTCCAAATCATGAGTCGGGTAATTCCTTTCATGCGGCTTTAGTTGTCGACTGGCATACGCAACAACTTTATCCTTCTGCATCAGCACTGGTCCAAGTCCAGTACCACATGCGTCGGTGTAAACCACCATCTCATCATTCCCACTAGGAATAGTCAAAACAGGAGCACTTGTCAATCTCTCTTTCAGGATTCCGAAAGCTTTCTCACACTTAGCATCCCAACTGAACACTTGGTTCTTTTTAGTCAATCCCGTTAACGGTGCAGCTACCTTGGAGAAGTCTTTGATAAACCGTCGATAATATCCTGCTAATCCAAGAAAACTTCTCACATCAGATGCATTCTTAGGTCTAACCCAATCCTGGATCGCTGCCACTTTAGCGGGATCAACCGCTATTCCACTTCCAGAAATCACATGGCCTAAGAACCTCACTTCACTCTTCCAGAAGTGACACTTCGAAAACTTAGCCTTCAGCTGATGTTTCCGTAAGATCTCCAAAACAATACGCAAGTGCGTCTTGTGCTCTTCTTCCATTCTGGAATAAACCAGAATATCATCCACGAACACAAGTACAAACTTGTTCAACTGATCTCTGAACACTCTATTCATAAGATCCACAAAATATGCTGGCGCATTAGTCAATCCAAACGGCATTACCAGCCACTCAAAGAAACCAGATGGTGTCCTAAAAGCAGTCTTCGGCACACTATCCTTAGCTACTCTCAACTGGTGAAATCCCGTTGCTAAATCCATCTGAGAAAACACCTTAGCTTCGTGAAGCTGATCAAACAAGTCGTCTATTCTCGGCAATGGATACTTGTTCTTCTTAGTCACCTTATTCAGCTCACGATAATCCACACACAATCTCAACGACCCATCTGCCATGGTTGCGAACACAACTGGTGCACCCCACTCGGACACACTACGCCGAATGAATCCCTTCTGCAAAAGATCATCAACTTGCACCCTCAACTCCTGCTGTTCCTTAGGCGCCATCCGCCTAAGAGGCATCACAACAGGTCTGGCTCCTTCAACTAGATCTATACGAAACTCGATCTCTCTACGCGGCGGCAACCCTTTGACTTCGTCAAAGACATCCTCGAATCCATTCGCGATTGGTACAGATGACAGTCCATCCTGTGGAACAACAAGCGAGTACATGAAGCTCATGAAGACGCCTTCTTCATGCTTACATCGTATTACAACCTTTCGCCCCTCCACATTCTCGACTGTCACTTCCAACCTCTCGCAATCAACCTTTGCCGCATACTTCCTAAGCCAGTCCATACCCAAAATAATTCCGAACCCCGCAAAGTTCAGAACAAAACAATCACAAACAAAAGAGCAACCATGACTCGATACCACTAGACCACGGCATATCATACACAAACAAGACGAACCCCCAACTGGATTAGTCACAACCAATGGCCTATCAACAATATCCGGTCCCAAACCTAACCGGCTTACGAGTTCATTACAAACAAACGAATGCGATGCTCCAGTATCAAACAAAACTCTAACTGGAGTACCACATAGGAAAAGAGTACCTTGAACCACCACACTCTTTCCCTTCTCTTCAGCAGTAGGAGCATTCGAAGACGACGGAACAGCTCCCAAAGCATAAGCTTGCACAATCTGCCTGTCCTTCCTTGGTTCTGGACAATTCTTCCTGAAATGCCCCGGCTTGTCACATTTTATTACCATCAATTTTTAACTGATTTGAATTAAAATAAAATTATACAAGAAAATAAACTTTCATATTATTAGATGAAAATTTACCGGTTATTATGTTTAAATAGACGTATTTCAAATATTAACGATTTATTTCCAAATTCAAATATTTAAAATTTCACAAAAATTCTGTGACGACCGCCCATGACCCCTGCACCGAATCTAGAGATAGAGCGCTGTAAAGTGTGCCAGGCGACCATGGACGATTGTCAAGGTAAGATTTAGAACAACAGAATCTATCGTATTACTCACAGCGCATGGACAAAATACAATAGAACATATGTATAGTGAAGCTTTACAGAACAAAATGACATCATATAAAACGCCATAATAGTTGAATACAAGCATCCACATAGTCAATACATCCAGCCTCACTACATATCTCTCAGAGAATACAAAACAGCGGAATATCCAGTACATATAATAAGAAGATAATATGCAACCCTCCAGCTCGTCTTCGATATCAGCATCGTGAGAAGAGAACAGCACCTGTCACCTGCTACCTAGTCTGCCCGTCCCAAAATGGACGAACAGCCCAAGGCAATAAGAATTAAAAAAACATAAAGCCTTGAGTCAGACAACAGTCTTAGTGAGCAGTAAATTAACTAACAACATACCAAAAGAGCATGAAGGAAAAGGAATAGGAATACAACCCTCCCACTCCAACCTCATTCTACAGTGATAGCCCCCGGACACACACTAAGCAGAAGCAAACATAGCAGAGCATACAGTTTAAAGTAAAGCTACTATCACTCGAGTCAAGGGCGATGTTTTCCAAGTACCAAGGCCTAAATCAGATAAGCACCCAGAAAATACCGCTCTTGAGTCCGAATGATGATACAACCAAACATCCATGACTCTGGCTATCACTGTTATCATTGCTTCGATATCACCGTTAATTGAATGACCGGCACATTCTTTCAGCCGTCCGTCAAGGGCTAATGGAAACCCCGGTTCTAGACATAACTCCCGCACGTCGTCGCAGCCCGTGCCTAGGACTATCGAATCTGCCCAGAGTACTCGACCATCAACAGTTGGCCGTTGGGACTATCGAATCTGCCCAAACGTACTCTTGCTTAGAGCATGCTAGAACCTTCAACAACGATGCTATCCAAGCCTCCTAGTCATCCTCCTCGACGACTATTCTCATCTCCATTCATTATCCTCAACTCGAATCATATCACCGAGTTATCAACATGCTTGGAATGATCCCGTCTGGATTAGACCAAGTCTTCATCACATGATTGCCTCGCTTCATTACATCCTCGCAAAGCCTCATCTCAACATTACATCATCAAATCTATGCATAAGAGCTTCATCATCCCGCTACATATGCCACGAGCAGCTTTTCCAATTCAAGAGCCTTTCCCTTAGCTTTTGAATCACCTTTGATCTAAATCTAATCATCAATCATCTAGTTCATGACAATCAATCAAATCAAACATCAATCCAAGCAATCAAGCATTCAAAAATGATCTAAGTAGACAATTATAACAATAATGGCATTTTCGTAATTAAAGAGTTGAAAGTCCAATAAGCATGAAAACATGGATTATATCTCTACAAACTTGATGAATGAACTTGCATAGGTTAACATATGATAAAATGGATGTAACATCATCATGAACAATGGATCTATATGGATCTACACTTAGGATGAAGAAAATGCATGGAAATCTCTATTTTAACACCAAATCGAGCCAACAATCCGATATACTCCATTGGATCCGTGTGAGAGATAATCACCACTCACCAAATCACCTAAACAACCTGAAATCAAAACGCTTCAGATCTGGACAGCAAAGGATGAAGCTTGATCTATCACGAATCCGCTTCAAACGAAGAAATCTCTCTTGAAAAGATGAAGATCTTCAACTTTAGCTCTTGAATCTTCAATCTTGATCTTTGATTAGGATGGAAGGAAGCACTAGATTAGAGTGGAGAAAAGAAATGAAGAAGTGTAGAAGTCGAGCTCTCAAAATGGCAGCACTTCGTCGCTTCAAAATCCGGATCCCAAAAATGAAGCCAACCCCCTCCTATTTATAGCAGAAATCCTTAACTCGGCTGCCTTCTTAAGTCGCTGCCGACTTAACACCATGCCGACCTACGACCTAAAGCTTTGCCGACCTAACGAAGTCTCAGACTCATCATACAGCCTCAAAACCCAAGTCCTAACGACCTACAACAATGCGCATCTGCGACTTAACACATAGGCGCGACTTAACTTAGGTCGTTGCCGACCTAAGTGCCTTGCCGACCTATGACATACGAAGGAATACAACTACGTCTTAACTCGTAACTGGGTTACGACTTAACACAGGAGGCGACCTACCGACTCAATTACTCTGCCGACCTATCCTTAACTCGCTTATAAGTCGGTACTCCTATGGGTCGGTCATCCCACTAACTCGCTTACCCCGGTAAACCGCTAACTACAATAAGTCGGAGAAACTCTTAGGTCGTCTAAATCTTAGGTCGGTCCATCCTATGAGTCGTTAACTCTGTACAACCTTTAAGTCGCCCCAAACTGTCAACCAACCTAAACCACTCCCCTTTACCTTAGGTCGTCACCGACCTACACCTTAGTCATTAACTCGCCCAGACTTGTTGCTTAACTCGTCCAAAACTCCTAAGTCGGCTACGACTTAGGACTTAAGCAAAATTCTGCCAAAACCTGAAATGACTTAACAACAATACAACCAAAGGTCAATCATTTTAGAATGTTTTGATTCGTAAAAATACGGGTCGTTACAAATTCAATTAATTATGTTATTAAAACAGTTAAAATTTACGGGTCGTTACACTCTCCCCCACTCAAAATTTTTCATCCCCGAAAAGGAAGGAAGTAGGAGAATGGAAACAACCAGAAAGAAAATAGATTGAAAAACAAAATAAAACAATTAATTTAAACCATATAACTTTCAATTTAAATTAATTTATATTCAACAATTGATTTTAAATTCATGGTATTTCATTAAGTTGATTTAATTTCAATTTATTAATTCCTTCAAAACAAGATTTATTTTATATGTCTCATTTATTATTCAATTAACTTATCTCTATTAACATTTTTATAATTAAAATTAAGTGTATAACATTTATTATAACCACTCAAATTTTATTTATAAAAATCAATTTGTATTGTATATTATCCAATTACATATTCAACTTCCGAATGATAAGGTAAGTTATATTAGAATGAAATTGGGTATTATACAAATAACTTTTTCCCAATGTAATTATTTCAAGTTTTTAAATATTTATTCAAAATTTTAAGCTTTATTTATAATTAAAATCGCCTTTAACATAAATTTAAGAATTAAATTTTCGATTAACTTCAAACAATTTAGACATAAATATATATACTATATATCAAATCAAATTTATAATCATATACTTATATATTATAAATAAAGTCATACTTTGGAAATTCAAATCAATTAAATTTCCAAAACAAAACTGTAACAAAGCTACAAATTGGTCTCTCCACTTCGAAACTCGAAAATGAATGTCGCTGATGCGGCCGCCATCACCGAAATTATTTTCCAGCGACAAAAGAGGAGAGCACTGATTTCAACATTTAAAATTTTTCGGAAACTATTTCTATTTGAAATTACTTTAAATAATATGCATTTTAAAACTTTTAAAACTAAAGTTTGAAATCACCGGAAATTAAATTCTTAAATTCCTGATTTAAATTCATTTAGATTCCAAATCAATTTATAAACCGTGTTCATAAATTCATCTATAGAACAATAAATGATAATAAAATATTATCATTTCAAACAACCAATTCAATTAACTATTTAACTTCTAGAAAATTTTACTTATATATTTATAATGTAATCATACAAATTTATTTCATTTACCAAATTTGAAAATAATATTGTGTCAGTTTGCTCTGTTCAAGTGTTTTGGAATTCCTATCGATAGCGTTGATCAGACGAACTGATCGAAACCCAAATCAATATCAACAACTCAAACAACACAATATATAAAACATTTTAATATTAATTACAAATACACTCCCTCACTCGATGGTACAAGAATAGATTAAAACAAGGATAGATTCAAATTTAGAGGGACTCAAATCCAGAGAATCCTAATAAGAAGATAAGCTCGAAACGAAGATAAGATGATTAACTTATAAAATCGGAAGATGGATAGACTTATATAAATCGCGGTCAACCTTAATCGGATCAACCGTGACTTCAAAATAAGATCGAGGTAGAATTCTGGAGCAAATCAACATTCAATCACAAGAGATAGAATTCGGGTATAGCAAAAGATATCAGCATCTAAACAGAGGATACAGAAATCTCCGGTGAATCAATGCTGTTGTAAAGGAGTTTCACTCATTTACAAATCATTCAGTGGAGCTATGGGTTGCTCCGGAATCAAGGAAGAACATGAATAGGGAGATAAAAGGATGGATTTTGGAACCGAGGGAACGTTCCAAAATTCAAAATAACTGAGTCAGAGAGGAAGAGATTCAAGCTCGAACGAAAGTGATTCTGTAATTAAATTTACTACATATGCTATGTTTTGCCTAAAACCAAAGCTCTGATACCACATGTAACATCCTGAAATTTTCAACCATTCGCATCCATACATGTCGGATTTGAATTGCTCAAAATATCAGATTGTTAATTTAAATTTGGCAAAACTCAGCATATACAGTAAATAAATAATCACAGAATCACAGACACAGAGTAATATAACAATAATGCAGCGGAAACAAAGAATAGTAGTTCATGAAGCTACTATATATATAACAGAGTTAAAGAAGATACAACAAAAGTCACGAATACATAGATGTCTCAATACAATAGTCAAATACAAAATTTGAATACATCACTGGAATCAACAGAATAACTACAAGCTGAATAGATATAGCTGGATCTCCAAGCGAAGCTCCAACTACAAAGGTGAGTCTCGAACACTGAGCCACTCAGTCTGACCCGAGCGTAAAGCAAAACACAAAACACTCGAGTCAGGATTAAGATTCTTATATCAATAAATCCAACTCAAGTGAAATGTCAACTGAAATACAAGTAACTTAAAGGATGTTTGGGATAACCATCCTCTAAGGATCCGTTAAACTATCTACTAAGTAGTACAATACGCTATTATAATATGTCTAAAGTAAAGTAAACTATCAAAATAGCGTTAAGGCTTTACATTTTCCACCTTAACACATTTTATATATTCCCATAATCTATACAGTACCGTAATCTCCCCCGTACTGGGCGTCGTTAGAGGGCACTCCATAGGTATGGTACAAAACAAACTCGTAGTAAAGCACGCTAGGGTAGGTGACACGGCACAACAAGGCAATGCCAGGGTAGATATACCAATTACGCATCCGGACTGTTGGTAACGCAAAGCCGCAGCAATCGCCCAACTCGAGCCACACTCCTGAATCAAAGGTGTGCACCAAATCAATCACAAAGTAATAGAATAGCATACGATGGAGTGTGTCCGATAAGAGGAGCTACCTCATTGGCCCGGAATCGCTCCTGTTTTAGCCACCTTATGCCAACTCATGGGAGTTGGGTCTACATAAATATACCTTTAGGATCGTTGCCACCATCCTACTTCATTCTGGAATCTTCACCGCATACATAGTTGTTAAAGTGGATTTCGGTATCGACAGAGAGTATGCCCATATCTGATCCCGGTCTCTTTAACAACCAAACGTTATTATAACACCGCAGTCATTTCAAAATAGTTTATACTTCAAAACCAAAATATTATTTTCATTTCAAAACCCAAATCAATACGATATCATTTTCACTTCAAATATATCCATTTTCAAAAATCATATCACTTTCCAAAGTTATAACGCTTTCGAAATCGTAAGTCCTTTTAAAAATTCAAAACACCTTGGAAATCAAAATCTTGAAATTCATAACACTTTGAAATCATAGCTTTGAAATCATAGCAATTTGGAATCCATAACACTTTCCTCTTAAACAGTTTAGATATTAAAATTAGTATATATAATAAAATAGTTTATAAAATAAAATAATTTATATATAATAGTTATAAGTTAAAATAGTTTAAAATAAAATAATTTATATTGAAAAGAAAGATTTATATTAAAACAGTTTATATTAAAATAATTTATAAAGTAAAATATAAATAGTTTTAGATATAGTTTAAAATACTTTATATAATAAAATAACTTCCTCAAATTTCACAAATCGATTCAAAATCAACTCGAATTCCAAAATTCAAATTTAATCAAATCTCAAATCATCAATTTCAATTCGATTCAGTTTCTCAATAAACCATTTCAAATTATCGATTTCAAATACATATTTGAACCATAAAATAAGCCGTTTCAATTTCAATATATTTCAAAGCTTTAAATATTCAACATTTCAAAACTAATTCGATAATTTCATATATATATCAAATTCACTTTACTATTATTTAGTTTTGAAATATTTGCTTAATAAATCCAATATCATTTAAAACAAACCCCAAGTTACAATGAACTAAATATTTCCTTCAATTTATTTAAACTTGAAATAGTCATTTAAATCACTTTAAATCAAAAATCAAGTTGTAAAATCATATCTTTAAAATCTCAAATTTAATAATTTCAAATCAAACTTATTTAAGTATAATTCTTAAATAATTAAAATTCCAAATCAATTTCAGTTTTATATTTTCGACCTGAATCATTACAAACTCTATATTTGAAAATATAAATTTTAAATAAATACTTAAACATATTTTATATTGATTAAATCAACTTTAATAAATCTTAAAATCAATATTTATTAAATCATATATTTCTTTCCAAAACCATAGAAATTATTTTCAAAATATTTATATATAGACCAACGGTGTTTGTATATAATTTTTTATCCTATGGTCAAGTGATACAGATATTTATCATTTCAATCCGCAATTTAATTATATACGGGTATATATATATCTTTTCAACCTGAAATCCCAAATTCAATGTCAATGATAATCGCTTGGGTTTATCATTTCAACCCATAACAATTTTCTCCTATTCTACAGATCGTTTGGGTATGTATCATTTCAACCCATAGTGAATTTTATACTAATAGGGAACTTGCAGAGTGATAGCAGATATGATAATAATATAACATGCATATACCATCACTATAAATAACAGATAATGGTGTCAGATGTCATAGATGAACAGATACAGATAACAATATATATATAGCAATGTAAATAACTAACAGCAGCATATTTCAATTGTCATTTCAATTGAATTCAAATTTAATGAATATAAGAACATTAATCGTGAGTGATTGCTCACCTTTTGAGGCTGGAGGATAGACAAAGAAATGAGCTACGAATTCCAAAGCAAAGCAAAGTTGGCACGAATTCGACGAACAGAGCTGATAAATAGGAATTAACGAATTAAAATCAGAACTGGATTGGTGAAGATAAATTGGTATTAGTGAACTTGTATAAAATTATATATATATATATATATAATCATATTCTAAATTCAAACACATATTAAATAAAATATATATGTATTTCAAAAAAATAAAAAATAAAATAAAAATCGATATTAAATCCCAACACATACAATATATATATATATATATAATTGAAAACCAAATTCACATATATATATATATATAAATAATGTATATACACTCATATACAAACTTACACATAGGTTATAAATAAAATCAATATTTATTATCAAATCACTATTACAATTTATTATATCTTAAAGCAATACTCATAACAATATATAAAAAAAAAATATATAAATGCAAACAAGTAAAATAAAATCTATGCAGACAACCAAATGCAGACAACCTAGTTTATAACTTATAAATAACTATATACATATGTAGACTAGTATATAACCAATATATATACTTTATGTGTATATATATATATACACACACACACAACCTCATACTATAAACATATGCTAATTACAAAACTCTACAGAATATTAATTAACCAATATATATGTAAAATATATATATATAATAATTAAACAGACCTATATATATATACATATATATATATATGCACAGGCTAGTGGATTAAACAGACCTAATACTTGTTCATGATCATTTGATTTTGGTTTGGATTGATTTGGTGAACATTTCAATTTTTGGTGTTTGAAGTTAAAACTTTGAAAATCCTAGCTTTGATTTATGAACGTGCTTTTGGTGGTGTTTCGGAGAGCTTATAGGGCTGGGTTGTTGCTAGGCATAAATCCTTTGTCGTCGTTGCTTATTCAATCGCTCTGAATCCGCGAAGTTGTGTAGGTTTGCCCAATTAAGGGCTAAGAAAATTCTATCCTGCTACAGGTGACAGACGTCTGTGGATTTCCCACAGACGTCTGTGGCTTCAGGAAAAATATTTCCCGAAACAGGTGACAGACGTCTGTGGATTTCCCACAGACGTCTGTGGCTGTTGATTTTTGGAAATTAGCCTATTTTTATGTGGATTTCCAAATTTATCGATTTTTGATTATCCATAAAGTTATTGTCAATTGATATCTACTTTGATGATTTCTTTTCTGGATTTTTGGTGTTTCTATTTGATCGATTTGATATCGATTTCCATGGTTTGATTCACAATATCGAAATGTGGATTTTTGTGATTGGTTGTTCTACAATCATTTTGTGATTTGTCACTTCTAAATACGAAGGTTTCTATACTAGTAGTAAATATTAAAACCCTTTTACAAAGATGATTTCAACTCTATTTTTAAATACAAAGCTCTTTTATAAAACCGTTTTCTAATCTATTAGTATATACAAACCTTTACCTCATTCGTATGAGAAAATATAATTAAACGGCTTAGCAAAACAAGTGGTATGAAACACTTGCGTTTACTTCGTCGGTTAATTCTTGGACTTGTTCGATTGAAACCCTTGTGATAATTTTCGAGTGGAAATCTACAATCTGTTCGTAAATATTTTAGTTAAGCTAGTGGTTATGGGACATGAAGCTAAACTCTTATATTTACTAGCTTAGTGTAATTGACACTTCTTGATGATTGATGATGATCATTTTATGGTTTAGACTAGCAATGTGCGATGCCTCTTTGTCCACGTGGGGGACTGTACCCCGATTTATGGAGTCTGGTTCATCGGGCGTTCGCTGTACTACGTCGTTGTTCCGGATTTATTTGTGTTCAGGTTCATCGGGCGTTCGCTGTACTACGTCGTTGTGCTTGAATTATTTGAGTTTGGTTCCTCGGGCGTTCGCTGTACTACGTCGTGGTTCCGTACTATTTGTGGTCAGGTTCATCGGGCGTAACGCTGTATTATGTCGTTGTTCCGTATTGTTTGAGTTTGGTTCCTCGGGCGTTCGCTGTACTACGTCGTGGCACCAGCTCTATGGTTAGCGACCATAGGATTAACAACCCGTTTGTGATACACGTGTTGGTGAGTTTTCATGCTCCCGTTTGTGATAGGCCTTCCCCCTTTGTGATTTCTGGATTTTTAATTGATGATTTCTAGAATTTGTGTTTCACTAACTTTTGTGATTGGCAATGATATGTTTGTCAATATTGGCGGTTTGGTGAATAAAATAAAGAATATGACATTCTTTTTGATGCTTTGAGATTTCTTGAGATATTGTATGATTTTGTTGTTGTTTAAAACATACTTGTCACAGCTTGACACCATTGTTATCATACGTTCTTATTATATCTCTGCTTATATCTCATTCCTTTATCTCATATTTATAGCTAGACTGATCCGTTTATTATTTTCTTATTAAATAATACTCGGGTCAGACCGAGATGTTACAGGTGCTTCTACTTGACTCCTCATCTGGGATCATCTTCTGACTTTTGTCTAACTACATTACATTTGTAGTTTTTGTTGTTATACATTTGAGATAGAGACTCCTTGATGTATACATATTCTTTTGTCTAGCACTTGTATCTATTCTTTTGTGATATTGTGGATCTTGTTTGACCACTACTCTGATGTACACTTTTATGTGTTATATTCATATCTGTTTCCGCCTTTGAGATATGAACATATGTGACTGATTTATGTTATGTTTATTTCTATATTCGTTTCCGAGGTCCACTTAGCCACTGTGTGGTAGCTTTGAGTTTGCATCGGTATGTTGGATTTCCTCTTGAAATGAAATGTATGTTATATTATCTGACATATCGGTACTCGCACAAGGCAATTACATGGATGGTCGCTCCTCAACAGCCTTATTCTTCATGCTAGTTGACGGCGTTACTCCATAGTGTCCTTGGCTAGCGCAACCATAGAGGTGGGGCGTCACAGCTTGGTATCAGAGCCATCTTCGGAACGATGAAGAATAATCTAGCAATGATCATTGTCCTAAGTCTTTCTTAGGAATCGTGCCATAGGATTTGATTCGAGTCTTTGTACCGTTCTATCCTATTTTCTTTTGTGATGCCTTGTTTTATCAATCAAGGTTGTTTGATATTCATTTTGAGAATAACCTTTTACTCTTCTTTCTTTCTTTCTTAGAGAAGAGAAATGGTTAGACCTGGCCATCCCAGCGCCGGTCAATCTAGTGCTACTCCCCAGGATGGAGTATTTATGTCAGCTCAACAACTTTTAGATCTTGTGAATAATGCCCAAGCTGCCAAACCTGTTCCAGTGCCAACTCACCCTAAATCCAGGTTTGCATGCTTGTGCAGAGATTATACCTCTTTGGGTGGAAGGCCATTCAAGGGATCTGAAACCGTTATAGAAATCCAAGTTTGGCTTAGATCATGCGATCGCATCTTTTCCCGCATGGATCTAATTGATTCTCTTCGTGTCCAAGTGGCTTCTAGCATGCTCCAAGAAAGGGCATTAGATTGGTATGAGCTTTTGATTTCTGAAATTATCGAAGCGGATCTTACTTGGGAGAAATTCCAAGAAAGATTCGAATTGAAGTTTGTGCCGAAGGCTGAAAAGGTAACTCTGGCCCGACGCTTTATTGACCTTGTTCAAGGTGAATCTTCTGTGACCGACTATGTCGCATCTTTTGAATCTCTCTCTAAATATGGGGTCGAGTATATTATTAATACCCCATTGAAGAAAAATAAGAGATTTGTCTATGGGTTGAACAAGAACCTTAAAAAGCCTTTACTTCTAAAACTGGAAGTTTCTTTTGATCAGCTTATTGATATCGCTCTTCGACTGGAAGAGGCCGATAATGAAAGTAATGTTGAAGTTGTGGGTGCCAAACATTACTTCAACAATAACATGAAGAGGCCTATTAAGTTCAAAGGCCCCAATCCCAATCCCAATCCCAAAAAGAAAGGGAAGCGAGAAACTTCGATAGCAAAGTCTCATACCTCTAGTCGTGGACGATGCTACAATTGTGGTCTTACGAACCACTATGCAAATGAGTGCCCGAAACCATTTTTTTGTCGTTATTGCAAAAGTTCGGGCCATCTTATATCTACATGTCCCATACTCCAAAGTAGGAGAGAGGGAGAGTTGAATCTTGTGCAAGCTCCTAGTGGCACTTCTCTTGGTCAAGGTAATATTTCATTTTATCCTTGACGATATTTGTTTTGTGATTATCTTATTCAAGTTCTGTTTGATTTGGGATTCATCTCATTATTTTATATCAAAAGAACTTGATAAATTCTTTCTCTTTTAATTTTTAAGGGCTTGATGACTTCATTGAGAATTGCGAATTCGATTGATGGATCCGCAACACTCAATTTACTTTGTGAGAATGTCGAGATTATTTTTGTGATTTTTCTTTTCGAGCCGATTTGCATGTTATGCATTATTTGGGCTTCGAAACTGATTTTTGGGAAAAGATTGGCTTAATTATTATGAAGGCCATATCCTATGTCTCGAGTGGACTATTCATCTTCGACATTCTCAATCTGTTAAGCAGATTTCTATTGTTTTTAAAGATTTTGATTTCCAAATTCGGTGATATCATTTTAATTCTTTAAACTCACTTGATGAGGAAAGTGTTATTTCTCTCATTCAAGTAGTTTGTGATTTTTTCGGTATTTTTGAGCTTGTCTTAGGATTTTCACTTAAGCAATCTATTGTGTGGTGCTAAGGTCTTTTCAGCTCGACCTTGCCACCAGTTTTCATCATCTACGAGTTGCAGAGAGTAGCATTCCACTTACTGCATTCCGCACTCGTTATGATTCGTGTGTGTGGTTCGTTATGTCATTCGATTTGCCGAACCTTCTACTTTTTTTCACCCATTTTGCGAATCGAGTATTCTACAGATATCTCGAATAGTTTATCCTTGTATTAATTGATTATGGATGAAATTAAAATTTTTAAAATTTGCAAATCTTTTAATAAGATATTTACAAGTATGATTGGATTTTATTCTTGAACGAGCAAAGAATATTTGTAAATTTTATAAGAGACTTGGTTATCATATATAAGATGATTTTGTGTTGTTTTGCCCATTGAGTGCTTTAAGAATTCTGGTCGATGCGCTTGATCAACGTTATCGATAGGAATCTCCTAAACGCTTTGATGAGACAATCAGACACAGTAAATTGACTTGTAAAATGTAAATTTTTCTGAAAAGATTATTACATAAAGATAATTGTAATTTTGAAAGTTTTAGCTTTTCGGGTTAGAAGATTATTTAAAAGAACTCTTTTCTGATACTCTTATTCTTGTGATTCCCGAAGGGAACCAAGACTTTATTGTTTATACCGATGCTAGTCGTATTGGTTTGGGTGCTGTTCTCTTGCAAAAGAGAACGTGCTATCACTTTTGTTTCTAAATCATTAAAGCCTATCGAGACTAGATATCCCACTTATGATCTAGTGCTCGCGGCTATTGTTTTCGCTTTTATAGTTCGGCATCATTATTTTGGGGGAGAAATTCGTTCTCCGCTCCGATCATAAATCTTTGAAATGTTTATTTTCTCATAAGGAACTTAATGTTGGCTCAAGTTCCTTGCATCTTATGATCTTTATCTTCTTTGTACCCCGGAAAAGGGTAATCGAGTTGTCGATGCCCTTAGTTGTAACCAACAAGCAGTTGTTTCTTTGATGATATCCGAATGGAATGATCCCGAGACTTTATCCACTTATGAGATTCGAGGTCGTGAATCCAATTCATGTTCATCTCTTGTTTTGTGTAGCCGTGAGGCTCGTCCTTCTCTTTTGGACCATACCTCTATTGGCTAAACTCTATGTCAAACTAAATCGCATGGAGTTCCTACTTCTATTGTTAGCAATCGTGATCCATTATTTTGCTAGTGGATTTTGGTAAGGTCTTCAAAGGCTTTGGGAACAAAGCTTAATTTTAGCACTGCTTATCGTCCTCAATCCGATGGACAAATAGAGTGTGTGAATCAAACTCTTAAAGTTCTCTTTCGTGCATGTGTTCTCGATTTTTGTGGAAGTTGGGAAGATCATATTTCTCTTGTTGAGTTTTCTTCCTATAATAGCTTCCAATCTTGTATTGGTATTGTACCTTTCGAGCCACTCTACGGAAGGCCATGCCGATTCCCTTTGTGTTGGCTTGAAGCCGGTGAGAAGCTGGTTTCAGGTCCAGATCTTATTGGCGTTGTTTCATGTTTCACCTTTGGTGGGTGATGTGCGTTTCAGTCGATCGGGAAAGTTAGCACCTCGATATGTTGGATCATTTCCCATTACCGAACGTATTTGTTCCATGGCTTATCGCCTTTTTATTACCGACTCAATCTTTTGCTATTTATGACGTTTTCCATGTCTCTTTACTGCGGAAATACCTTAGGGATTCCGTTTTATTCTTGAGACCGGCGTTGTTGAGTAGATTGAGGTTTCACCAAATTTGACTTATGAGCAACGTTCTATTCGTATCATTACTTCGGAGGTTAAACGCCTTCGAAATAAAGATATTTTTCTTGTGAAAGTTCTATAGTCCTCAAATCCTTAGGATTTCTCTTGGGAACCTTGAGAATTTATCAAGAAAACACATCCGGACTTATCTTCCATGCTCTTTATGGTGAACTTCTTATTTCAAACTTTCTTTTGTGTTGATATGCTTTTATGGTTGTTACTTTCTATTTTCCTCTTAATTATTGCGAGGATGCATTTTCTTTAAGGAGGGGAGTCTGTAACAACCCGCATATTTTACGATTGAATATTTAAATATTTTATTTAAATATAGAATCGTTAATTGGATTGAAGTCCGTAAAGCTACTTTTTGCAAACAGATGAATTGGGACTCGAGACCACTTCCATTGAGTCCAAAATGGCATTTGCGACTTTTTTGAGTATAAGCTTCGATATGTTTGGAGAAAGTTGAATTTTGCTAATTTCTATTGGGCTTTGGATTTGGGTTTCACCCCAACTCTCTCTCTATACCCTAGTTCAATCCACCTCTCCTCTTCACTACATTTCTATTTCCTAAAACACTCAAGCAAAACTGAAAATGGTGGTGGAGATGGGAAATTAAAATCCTAAACCCTAGTTTCTTTAGCAAATCCAAGTTTTAGCTCCAAATTCAAAGAGAAACTATTGGTAAGTATCTCCATCTTCTTCTCCAACTCAATCTCTCTTTAAATTCAGAAATTTCCTAAACCTAACTTTGGAAATTTTCTTCTTTTGAGCTTAGATTCAAGCTTCTAGAGTTGAGTTTGAAGAGTGGTTGATCCTCCTTTGTTTCCAAGCTTCTTCTTCATTGTTTTGGGATTAAAAGTGAGATTTTTATCTCACACCTTTGCCTATAACTATCTTTGATGTTAGGTATGAATTCCTAATACTTGTTCATGATCATTTGATTTTGGTTTGGATTGATTTGGTGAACATTTCAATTTTTGGTGTTTGAAGTTAAAACTTTGAAAATCCTAGCTTTTATTTATGAACGTGCTTTTGGTGGTGTTTCGGAGAGCTTATAGGGCTGGTTGTCGCTAGGCATAAATCCTTTGTCGCCGTTGCTCATTCAATCGCTCCGAATCCGAGAAGTTGTGTAGGTTTGCCCATTTAAGGGCTAAGAAAATTCTGTCCTGCTACAGGTGACAGACGTCTGTGGATTTCCCACAGATGTCTGTAGCTTTAGGAAAAATATTTCCCGAAACAGGTGACAGACGTCTGTGGATTTCCCACAGACGTCTGTGGCTGTTGATTTCTGGAAATTAGCCTATTTTTATGTGGATTTCCAAATTTATCGATTTTTGATTATCCATAAAGTTATTGTCAATTGATATCAACTTTGATGATTTCTTTTCTGGATTTTTGGTGTTTCTATTTGATCGATTTGATATCGATTTCCATGGTTTGATTCACGTTATCGAAATGTGGATTTTTGTGATTGGTTGTTCTACAATCATTTTGTGATTTGTCACTTCTAAATACGAAGGTTTCTATACTAGTAGTAAATATTAAAACTCTTTTACAAAGATGATTTCAACTCTATTTTTAAATACAAAGCTCTTTTATAAAACCGTTTTCTAATCTATCAGTATATACAAACCTTTACCTCATTCGTATGAGAAAATATAATTAAACGGCTTAGCAAAACAAGTGGCATGAAACGCTTGCGTTTACTTCGTCGATTAATTCTTGGACTTGTTCGATTGAAACCCTTGTGATAATTTTCGAGTGGAAATCTACAATCTGTTCGTAAATATTTTAGTTAAGCTAGTGGTTATGGGACATGAAGCTAAACTCTTATATTTACTAGCTTAGTGTAATTGACACTTCTTGATGATCGATGATGATCATTTTAAGGTTTATACTAGCAATGTGCGATGTCTCTTTGTCCACGTGGGGGACTGTACCCCGATTTATGGAGTCTGGTTCATCGGGCGTTCGTTGTACTACGTCGTTGTTCCGGATTTATTTGTGTTCAGGTTCATCGGGCGTTCGCTGTACTACGTCGTTGTGCTTGAATTATTTGAGTTTGGTTCCTCGGGCGTTCGCTGTACTACGTCGTGGTTCCGTACTATTTGTGGTCAAGTTCATCGGGCGTAATGCTGTATTACGTCGTTGTTTCGTATTGTTTGAGTTTGGTTCCTCGGGCGTTCGCTGTACTACGTCGTGGCACCGGCTCTATGGTTAGCGACCATAGGATTAACAACCCGTTTGTGATACACGTGTTGGTGAGTTTTCATGCTCCTATTTGTGATAGGCCTTCCCCCTTTGTGATTTCTGGATTTCTAATTGATGATTTCTAGAATTTGTGTTTCACTAACTTTTGTGATTGGCAAAGATATGTTTGTCAATATTGGCGGTTTGGTGAATAAAATAAAGAATATGACATTCTTTTTGATGCTTTGAGATTTCTTGAGATATTGTATGATTTTGTTGTTGTTTAAAACATACTTGTCACAGCTTGACACCATTGTTATCATACGTTCTTATTATATCTCTGCTTATATCTCATTTCTTTATCTCATATTTATAGCTAGACTGATCCGTTTATTATTTTCTTATTAAATAATACTCGGGTCAGACCGAGATGTTACAATTGCTTCTACTTGACTCCTCATCCGGGATCATCTTCTGACTTTTGTCTAACTACATTACATTTGTAGTTTTTGTTGTTATACATTTGAGATAGAGACTCCTTGATGTATACATATTCTTTTGTCTAGCACTTGTGTCTATTCTTTTGTTATATTGTGGATCTTGTTTGACCACTACTCTGATGTACACTTTTATGTGTTATATTCATATATGTTTCCGCCTTTGAGATATGAACATCTGTGACTGATTTTTGTTATGTTTATTTCTATATTCGTTTCCAAGGTCCACTTAGCCACTGTGTGGTAGCTTTGAGTTTGCATCGGTATGTCAGATTTCCTCTTGAAATGAAATGTAAGTAATATTATCTGACATATCGGTACTCGCATAAGGCAATTACACGGATGGTTGCTCCTCAACAGCCTTATTCTTCGTGCTAGTCGACGGCGTTACTCCGTAATGTCCTTGGCTAGCGCGAGCATAGAGGTGGGGCGTCACAATAGTATATAAATATAACATTTAAACTAATAGATTAAGATCAAATGCTAATATAAAAGTAAATATAACATAATATATATAAATACTTTTAAATACAAACTCAGTTAGATTATATATATAAGCAGATAGAACACATATGTATAAATCTATATACAAACAATACTGCAACCTTATATATATATTAAACAACATATATAAACATATATAAATGAACCGTTCTTCATTATGTAACGCAAACAGAACATGCATATAACTAATATATATAAACATATAACCTGAACTTTCTCTAAAATATACTTACTCATTCAATATAAAATTTACATATTTTAAAACAATATAGGCTGTCATATTAACCCCCAACAGTTTATATAACATATGTGAAACATTTCGATGTATAACCAAAATATCACGCAACTCTGATACTATAAATATATATTCAGATGTATATATGTATAAGCTGTGTCATGCAAATAACAGCAAGGTAGCATAATACAAAATAGGTAATATAGTATATGCTTACAGCTAACTATTATATTCAAATAATATATATATATATATATATATAACTTAATATATTATTAACTAAATATACTTTATAACAAACTCTATTATACAGTGTAGAATATATATACCAGTTCTCAACTCAGCAAAAGTCAAAATAAAATATCAAATACCAAACCCAGATCTTATATATATACATAGTAGACTCAAAATCTTATATATGCAAGCAAATGATCACATAAATAAGCTTAAATATATATCAATATCTGTCATATACAACTTGTGTGTGTGTGTGTGTGTGTATATATATATATAACCAGTTGAGAGATCATAAACTTGTATATAGAAGAATACTTACAATACGAAATATGACATATATATACCATGGAGGGAAGATGATCAGTTTGGCCAGAGAGCGGCAGAGTAAGGCTGCTATGTGTGCTCGGCTGGCTAAAGGGGAGTGCTCGGAAAATTCAAGAAGTGGAGGGAGGAAGGTTCGAAAAATGTTTCGGTTAACAGCGGTGAGGGCTGGAGGAGGAACAGGCTTCGCGGAAGATAGGCTGGTTGGTTGCTTGGCAGCATGGGCTTGCACGGCTTTGAGTTGTTGTAGGGCCGAGAGGCAGGTTGACGGCGGCATAGGGAGTCAGGCAGGGCGGTGAGGAGGGCTGACGAGATGTGGCAAGATCTGGTGGAATACTGGCGATTATGTGGTGGATGAAGCACGGCTGGGAAGGTGAAATTATGTGCTTGAATAAACAAGAGAAGATGAGCAGGTGGGAGACGATGGTGAAGTGAGTGCAACTCATATTATACTTTCTTTTTGAATGAATAATACCAAAAGAAACGAAGTTCAGAAAGATATAAACGAACCGGATTTTATAAATCAATAGCAGAGAAAAGGAATGGCCATGCACGAATATCTGAAATAATAAAAGCAAGTGTCTGATTGAATTAATACGGTGGGTAAATGAAAGGACGGATGGAAACCAAAAGATCCGGTTGCGGAACCGTTACGCCAAATGTTTCGTAGATTTTCGCCGTCTCCCGAACTTCAAAAATTGAGAAAAGAATATACTGCGGAGATCAGCTCGATGAGACGATCAGAACGGCACACAAATCTCAGTGGTACGATCATCCGATCAAAAGTCGGTATCGGTACCGAAATGCTGCTACAATGTCAGAAATAAGACAAACGGAGCAATAGTAGTTCAAATTTGAAGAAACGGAAGATGACATCTCACTCAGAAGATGATTTAAAAATGTTCTATAGAAAAATATTCAGGTTTGGAAAACATTTTATTACCATCAATTTTTAACTGATTTGAATTAAAATAAAATTATACAAGAAAATAAACTTTCATATTATTAGATGAAAATTTACCAGTTGTTATGTTTAAATAGACGTATTTCAAATATTAAAGTTTTATTTCCAAATTCAAATATTTAAAATTTCACAAAAAATTCAATTAATTACGTTATTAAAACAGTTAAAATTTACGGGTCGTTACATCGGGAATGTCGAAAACTAGTTAATCATGTTGATTACTTACTTGTTTATGAAAATCATTAATATTGTACTTAACACTAAACCGACGAGGTTGAATTATCTATTTGTGCGATTCAAGAATGAAGTGCCTAAGTAAGGCTTCGATATGCAAGCAGTGCTCTAACTTACCTGGCTTCACTCTTGGATGAGGTATAATTAAGTTGGAATGTCGAAACGAGTTAAGTATGCGAATATTGATTTGTATAAGCAATTGTTTTTGACTAGATAATCCATTAGTTGATTTTCGAACTTGACCTAATATTAACTTAGAAATTGTCTAAAAGCTTCATGATTTCATACCAATGAGAACACCTGAGGAGGAGCATTGGTATGAAACGTCTCTAGCTTTTGCTTGCTTCTGAATGAATCAGAATTGAGTTAACCGGAAATTCATCGAATTGGATTTGATGAGTCGGGGACTGGTAAGTGTTTTACTTATCTAACACCACCTCAAATGTAGTATACGGGTTATATATTTTAGAAGCGGTTGAAAGGGGCATCTATGTAGAGATTCGAGATCTGTTCGAGATGTTCGAATCCATGTAGTGGTTCATGATCTGTTTGAGATACTGGAATCCATTTGAGGATCCGTGTTCTGTTCGAGTGATGAGCACTTATGTGAAAGACATTGATCTTAACCTTGATATCAGAAATGGCTAAAGATAGAGTAGGCTGCATAATCTGGGTTTTGACTGACCCACGAATGGGTATTATCAACTCTATATCTAGAGCCTGCTTATCGATATGTTGATACCATAGTTGATGATATTTGGTTCCACATGGTTAATGTTTATTTTCGGGCATGGGCCTTTGTATTTTCTTTATGGTATATTTTATCTAAAGATATATGATGCTCGGAAGGTGACTTTTGATCCTTGTGCATGGAGATTGGATTTCAACTTGACCAAAGGGATCTCCATGAAAATCCATTATGTGAACATACCTTAGCGGTTTTGATTATTACCTAAATATGTTGTCGTGTGATGGATGTAAGCATCACAACTATTTGATATGATTTATATTTGACACTCTAGACATTATCTATCATACCACTGTATTAAACTTAATGAATGGTTAGTTTCTTTTGAGGGGAAAACCATTCCGGGAATCTGTACAGTCTCAATAGTTATTGTTACATGTTGCATGTATCTTGGGTTTCCTCATGTCAGACTTATGTCTGATGCTTGGTTTTTATTTTCATTAAATTTCTCGCGTTCTCTTTCAAGTAGGCTGAGTATAATAGGTTTTCCTTGGACGCTTCAGAGTTCAGGAGACGAGTTAGAGGCTTCCATTATCTATCTATTTTTATTTCTGTTGTACCATATTAGCTATGTATATATCAGCATTATGAGGACAGACATTTATAACTGTCCAGGCCAATGATAGTACTTATGTTTTGTAACTTTGAAATTTCTGTATTTAGAGTAACCCTTTGTACTGTTATCTTGATATTATATATGATCGTCCCGCTATGAGATTCTGATGTTGTGTTCTCTTTCTTGTTATATTCTTTCTTTATTTTACCCCGACTTTCTTTCTTTCCGGCACTTGGGTGTTCAGTACACGAATACCATGGATGTATTTATAGTCAACATTTGAGGGTCGAAAGTTGGGTTAACAATAGTTTGTACATGCTATTGATAAGGTGAATGTTTTTTACTCACATACCTATGTCTAAAATGTGATGTGTGATGTTGAATGCAATGCTTGAATGTGTGTATACTTTTATTTATGTTTGACATCGATCTGGTCATTGTTTTTATGGCTCTGTGTTCTTTATTATATCCTAAACTCATTCACTTCTTATTTTTCCACTTCAATACCAATGATCTTTTGATGTTTGCTGAGTGAAATTTAGTGTTAGATTGTTACATTGATGTGTGCTCGAGGTGGACTTGATTGGGGAAATGAATTGGCGAAGGAACGATGAACGTATGGGGATGAATAGTGGTAAACCTAGAGCTTTAACCTAAAGGCAAGACAAGAACATTCGACCCCCACCATCATGAGTGGTCGACGGCTCATGATGGCTAGGTCGACCTCCCTTGGGGCTTGAAGCTCCAGGTCTTTATGGATTCCTTTGCTTTTCAAACAAAAAATTGAAAAAAATTGGAAAGTAAAAAATTTGACCCCTTTTCCAAATGCGAAGTTTTTGTGAAAAATGATTTATTTCCACTAAACATAAATTAGTGAAAGAATTAATAGTTTAAATTAAATTGAAATTTATTTTGGGCTTTAAAAGTTCATTTTAAATCCTATTTAATTCCAGAAAATTATGGAATGGTTTCTAAAAAATATTTTAAAAGTGTTATCCATGATTTTTGAATATGAAGAAGAGATTTTTAAGTTATACTCTATGGTTTAAAAAAATAGAAATTGATTTAAAGGTTTTTATATTTATTTAAAAAAAGCGATTTTGATTACATAAATTATGGGTTGACTTTATAAATAATATTAGGTTATAAAAGAGGTTTATATGATATTTAAATATGGGAAAGAGATTTGGAAATGTATTGTAAGGCTTAAACCTCATTTTTTGTTTTAAACAAATGATAAACACAATATTTTTGACTTTTAAAGGCTTTAATATATTTTCCTATAACTAAGATAACTATTTAAATTACTTGTGTGCTTTATGTGATTATACCTTCTGTGCGATTGGGATATTGAATAAATAGAGTTGTAATACCGATTGGTATGGGCCTTTGGGTAATATTTTCTTGATTATTCTTTGAATTTATTACGTAGAATTTTATCATGTAGAGTGAGTGTAGTTTATGAGCATTGACTAAATTAACAAGTAATACAAGGTTGTATAGATGCCTGAGATGATATTTGTTTGATTACTTATTATAAGTAGATGTCACTCATATGGGGTAAGTTATACATGGTATTCATTTGTAAGGTGTTGCGAGCTGCGAGCTACTGGTTGAGAACCATAGTTTGTCTATGTTACACCCCTAATTTTTATTATGCATTATTTAAATATTTAATTAGGGATAGTTAAATGGGAAGTTAGAAATGTGGGATTAGCTATATTAATTAAATTGAGTTAGCCTTAATAAATATAATAAAGAGAATGTTTAAAAAACTATAATAATAAACACAGGTATACAAGGGTAAAAGAATGTCCCTTATTATTTCCATTTCATTCTCAAAATTAAACTAAGAAAATAAGGGAAGGGCACCATTATATACTAAGGAAAGAAGAAATGCTAAAGAGAGAAGCTAAGGCAAATTTCATCATTTCAACAAGAATAAAAGGTGGATAATGTTTCCATTTCATTTTATTTGATGAGTTAGATTCAGATTACAATGTAAATCTGAATTTTTGACTGTTATATATCTTGCATGTGGATTGACTGATCATGTATATGGGTTTTGGATACTTTTGGGAAATTTGTGGTATTTTCCTAAAGGGTTTTGATGTAAAAATTAAATTTTTAATCTTTAAATGCCCTAAAATTTTGATATGGCATTTGAACTATTATTTTGAAAATGGGTTTTTAATTTTAGAATTTTCGGATTTATTATGAATATTTCCAAGTGAGGAAATGGATGATTTAGAATTTAATTATTTTAATTCTGAAAATTATGGTTCGAAATTTTTATATGATGTTAAGAAAATAAATATTGACTTTTGAGGGTTTTTGTGGATTTTTCCAGGTGATTACAATTTAATATAAATTGTTTTGTGCAAAATAGGCTTATTTGCAAAGTGTAATCAATAATATAATTTAAGGAAAAATTATATTTTGGAAAATAGAATTAAATTTTCCACTGTGAAATTTTACAAGAATTATGAAAAAATGTCTGTTGGCCAATGAGATTTTAATAGATAATATTGATTTGGCGAAAGTTTATACTTTTAAAGGCAAATTTTCAATTGTGGAAAATATTACAAAAATGCCATTTTAACCAATGAAAGCCATTATTATTAACCCATGATAGTTGGCTGCTTTTTACATGCGACGGCATGTATTTTTCAACCATGATAGTCATTGCATTATCAATATTCGAAAGCCTTGTTTTTCAAGTTACGGTGGCTTTACATACGACGACTTTGTTTCATCAATCCAATAAGGCTATGTTTTATCAACTCACGATGGCCTTATTTTTATCAACTCGTGATGACTTTATTTATTTCAACACATGATGTTTATTTGCTTTAGCATGCAATGGCTATTTTATTAATGCGTGATAACTATATTTTAAAGCGTGATGACTATATTTTGTCATGGTGTGATGGCTATATTTACCAAACTTTATAAAGTCGTGTTTTAATAAACAATGGCTATTTATTATTGATAGGTGATATATTTTCAACACCAAAAGCATGTAATTTATCAAGGAATTATAGATTATATTTTTAACATACGAAAGTATGAAATTTACCAAGGCATAATAACACATGATTTTGAAAGAAATGAAAGCTATGTTATAACATTGGAAGGATTTTTACTTTATGTTGAGCTAATTTTATTTGAACAAAAAGGATGATTTTATTAAGTGTGTTTTTAGAAAAGAAAGAATGTTTCAGCCCATTTTGAAGAGTTAGAAATCATTACTTGAATAAGTAATTTTTGTGTATAAATTAGCTATTACATGGAATATATGTTTTAGATAATTATTGATGTGTTATATGTTCGTCTTTGTACTTTGATCAGTTATTATTGCATATAATGAATTATTGACTAACTCACTTATGTCTTAAATGTTATCACCCAGCATTTGACCTTGGAGATTTGGAAATTAATGATTAATTAGGGTTGTTCCAGTAGTGAGTATGGTCAGACTTAAACTGCTGAGTGAGTAGAATTACATCCAAAAGATCGGAAAGATCAAATTGTGTTAGGATGCCCTGGACTGATTATAAGACATGACTCAAAGGACATTTTAAAAACCAGATTTTGGGTGGAGACAAGAGTAGGGTCGTTCCCTATTCTCCAACCATTAGCCTTCGGTTGGTCAGATCTAGGATTCCGATGCATAGGGCTTTGTCGATATTAAGGCTAAAACTATGGAGTTATACACCCGAAGAAACTCTTAGCAGTTTGCTGACCTATGTTTTCTCCTATTGTTTTTAGGAGACCATTGATACTTTTTCTCCTACTAATCTTAGGAGACTGTTTTTATTTTCTCCTAACATTTTTATGAGACCGTGAATATTTTCTCCTACTGATTTTAGAAGATCATTTTTTTTAAATGGACTTGAAGACCGTTGGATTATATGATATATCTTGGCCCGAGTTAGCCAATAGGTTTTTAGTCAGCCTTAGAAAACTAATATAGGTTCATAGTGACCCTGGGAAAATTATGCCATTGAATGGACCATTCTATGGGATTGGGTAATTATGGGAATGTGTAACCCTTTGACCCTTTTGAATTTCGGACTATTCGTCTTAACACATATATGCATGATATGTTGTTGATGTTAAGGTTATTATTAATGAATATCTTCGTTAACCTCAAAAGGTGCAAGGAAGGGAAACCTTGGTTGATGGAAGGTTTTGGAGAGCCTTAGCTAACCTCAACGAGTGAAAGCAAAAGCGACACTTGGTCGAGTTAAGGCTTAAGAGGAGTGAGTAAGCAGACTTAGGTCCATGATGAAGCCATAAGCGCGATCATGTTGAGGTCATATGTTCTTGAAGTCAATTTATGTAGACAATTGTATGCAAAAATGGAAATCAAGAATATGAGTGCTTTTGGCATTCGAAGCAAGCTATGATAAAAAAAAATCATAAGTGCTTAGGAATTCGAAAGCAATCCATAATTCAAGACATCTTAGTCATCTTCCAAATAATAGTTGAATGTAAAAGTAACTATGTGCAATAGTACATTTGACACTAAAATCCCCAAATTGATTTAGGGTTACAAAGTTAAAAATGTAAGAGATGAGAAAAGAATCAATCCCCTTTCTTCATGCCCCTAGATCCGTATTTATAGGGTTGAGGAATGCGGCATGGCTGCCACATGTCCATGCGGCATGCTTGACCTCCGACATTAACAATATTGATAGCGCATGGCGCTATAACTCATCATCCACTTGCACAATGGTTAACTTTGACACTTAGCATCCATCCCACCTTAATAGTCTTCATCGATGTCATTTGGTATCAACATTGTATTGAGGATATGCGGCCTCCTTTGAAGGTTGGTGAAGTGCGGCATTACCATGGCATGGCATTAGTAAGTAGTGACATTAATGAATGGCGACATTGGCAATGATCGACAATGATAACATACAGCATTGATAATAGGCAGCATTGATAGCAAACGGCATTGATAACAGGTGGCATGGATAACAGGCGGCATCGATAGCAAACGACATCGATAGTAAGTGGCATTGATAACAGGTAGCATTGATGTAAGCGGCATTAATAAGAGACGACATTGGTGATGAGTGGCATTGATAGGAGACAACACTGATTCTTTTGGCTACATGGAAGAAGTGCTTCATCGATGGAATGCAGCGTTAATGTGATGCAGCATTAATGCTATATTATGTCGTTATAACATTGATGTCTTACAGTATAAAGCTTTCTAATGTTGTCGTTCTCTTACTAACTTGCAGCATTATTTCCGATTTCTTTGGCACGATATCACTCATTCAACTTTATAAGTGGTATGCGACATTGATGGCATTTGGTATTGTTAGATTTAATGATGACCTGCGACATTTCCTATTGTTCTTTATTGATGAGGGTTGGCATTGATGCTTCTGGCATTGGTTTTCCTTCATGCTTTTGACATTGCTTGTGGACACAGAATTATGGTAATATTGTTATGCCACTTATCTTTGGAATTAACATTGGTGGTAACATTTGCCCCACTAGTATGAAGGAAGCATTGACTTTTTACCACCTATTGGTCTTCTTTGCAGATCCAATCTTACATTTAAAATTTATCAAATGGTAGATGTATATCTTCTTTTTTGCTATAAATAGTCAAATCTTCTTCTTCCTCCTCTTTTTACCTGCGATTAAAAGCTCAAACAAGCAAACTTAAAATTTTCAAACTTACTCGCAAATTCCAGTCTTTTGGCATTAAAGTAAAAGTTAAGCTACATATCTCCTTTCAATCAATTAAACTAGTAAGTTAAATTAGGAATTTCTCATTTGAATAGTTGTTCGGGTTTGATTTGGGGATTTTTCGGATTCGAGTTGGTGCTTAAGTTTTGATATTTGATTGGGGTGGTGAATCTTCATATTTTCGGTTAACTCGATGATTAGCAATGCTTGTAGATTTAATTAGCAAAGATTTTTTATGTCGTTTAGATGATTTATTGGATTAATTAAAGTTGTATGATATTGATTTGGAAACCTAGGCATTTCTAGTTTAACGATGAAATGAATAGTTTATTAGACCGAAAACTTGACATTTCTCTATTCTATTCTAGCATTAATGCCTTACGACATCATTATGATGTCCGACATTGATTAAAAACATTGCCGCTTAGATTCGATATTGATTTATGGGCTTGTTGTATGACATTGATAATCTCACTGGATGTTACCATTTTCCTTTGGTAATTATTTTCAACGTTCTTACGTAGACATTATACAACATTGTTATCTTATGACATAGTTATTGTAGTAATTTTATGGGTCACTTATAAAAATATTATAGGCTTATGTCGACATTACTCATCAATGTCGGTTATTTTATCATTTCGGCATTGACCCTAGCTGTAGCATTACAATGTAATTTATAGCACAACCTATATGACATTCAACTTTTAATTCATCCATTTGACATCGATTTAATGACGCAACATGACACTTTGGTTGCTCTTTTGGTTATTTTTATTTTAAGTTCCTTATAAACACCCATAGGCTGACTTTCTTGCTACAAGTCTAACATTTTTACACACTCTTAAGCGACTTAAAAGTTTTAGTTTTCCATAAGTTCGACGTTGACTATGCAATGGTCATTGACTTGTTGTAAATATTATGTGGGACTATAGATTTTCCTCATTTTGTGCCATAATTTAGACAATCAATTAGCTATTCCTTGTTTTAGAGTATAATAGCCCATTTTATATCATAAGCATTTTAGTTATCGGTTTTCTAATTTGGAATAACTTTACCTGGCAACTAAAAGTAGGCAAGAGCACAACCCAAAAAGGAGTCAAGAAGACCAGTAAAGGTCAAAAAGCTTCTCTGTCTACTAAGAAATAAGATCATCTTCTTAATCCGTCATGTATTACCATTCAAGAAGAAGTGGATTCCATTCTTAAGCAGTTTGGAATTACAGGTATAGAAGCTATTCCTACTGGTCCTTTTTGCAAAATTGACAATCCCACGGAAGGGTTTTTCGCCTTTACCCTAATACATATATGGCACTCGGGGTATCGTCCTTTCCCTGACTTTCTCCTGAGATTCTTGGAGCACCTAAACATCGCTCAAATCACTTAACTCCAAATTCATACACATATCTGACTTGTTTGGAAGTCCTTGCCAGGGAGGCCAAGCTTCCCTCTCTCAGTGTTGAAATTCTTCACACTGTAGCTAGTCCTACAAATATAGGTGAGCAGCAGGGTAACCCTCTATATCAAATTCGTCCCCTTCCAAAGAGCTTGATTATCAATACTGTGAATAAGACCAGAGGATGGGAAAACAAATTTTTCGAAGTCAGATACTATTCTAGGATTAGAGGAACTTTCACTGTTATAGGTAAGTCTATGTTGCCTGTACTTATGTTATATTTGACATTTTTTCTCATAATGGATGTTTTCCTTTAGGTTTGACTCCTATGCAGTTAATCTCCTCTAATAGTGAGATTGTCAAATCCCTCACTCTACCATCTAAGAGCATGGATGATAGGCTCACACTTCTAATGGAAGCAAATCTACGTCACTACTTACTAACTTTAGATCATCATATAATTCTTAAGGAGCCCACAATGATGAAGGGAAATGCCTAAGGTAAACGGTCACTAGTCATCAACAACCGTAATGCTTTCTTTACTTCTTTTCCAATTCAACTTGAGCCCATTGATAATTGTTTAATATAACTAGTATGGAATTCCAGTTGTCATTATTTTACTGGCTTATTTTCATTGTTTTAGGCTTGTTTGCTCTTGTCGTTGCTTCTAAAGAGACAGGAGTTAAAGATAGTCCTCCTAAAAAGTGGAAAAGTAAAGATGAAATTTTTGCCTCATCTCGATTGAGCAAACCTGCTACCATTGAGGACTCTATTTCCAAAGCAATTGAAGCATTAGAAAAAGAAGTAGATGACGAGATTCCTGTTGATATTCCACCTTCTTTCACAAACAAAAGGCCTAAACTTGTGGGCGACTTTACCCCAACTATTGTGGTGGAGGAGGAAATGTGAACATTGACTTGAGCCCTAAGCTTGCCAATCAGGAATCTCTTAAGTATAAAATTCAAGAATCTACTGAGGCAGCTCGCTCCCCAGATCCCCTCCTCAAGATTTGTTTTCCTACTCTTATAACAGCTATTAGTCATTTATATGATGATCTTGGGTTGTCTCCTTCCCTATAAGATCCTCCTCCTTCGGAGGCCCGGGCCCAGTCTCTTATGGCCAGTTTTGATGATCTCGTTCGATTGGCTATCAAATCTCCTTTTATTACCTCTCTTGGGTCTTCGCATCCTTCAATTTATTCCAAAGATCTTCTTTTCATCATTCTTAAGCAACTTTTATCCGTACGTATTTCTTCTTGTTTAGTTAATTTTTAGCTCTATAAATCTTGGCTTGACTTATACTTACGATTCATTTCAGGTAGGAAAGATTATGTTTCTCCGTCCAGAGGCTTCTCAAGGGCCTTCTAATGAAATAGTTAGGCTCAAAAGACAAATCTCTTCACTTAACCACATCATAATTGATATTGCGTTGGAAAGAGATGAAGCTGTTACTGAGAAAGAGAATCTCGTTCCTCATTTAATGAAGAGAAAAATGCTAGGAAATTGAAAGCGGACCTTGAGAAGGTCAACAAAGAGAAAACTGGGCTAGTCGAGAAGGAAGTGAAAATGTTAAAAGCATATCTTAAGAGGGGCTAATAGAGAAAAAGCTTAGCTATTTAATAAGATCCAATCTTTGGAGGACAAACTATAGAGGAAAACTAGCATCTTGGCCTACTCGAATAGTATTATCAGTGATGCTAAAAAGAAAGTCACCTCTTTCTTCAATGATGGCCTTCCTAAGGTTACTGATAGATGTTATGAAGAAGCCTTGTTTGTGGCGTATGCTAATAACATTCAAAAGTGCCCAAACTTAGAATTTCCATCCCTCCTAGATTGAAATAAAAAAATTAAAAGAAAGTTTAGTCTTAAACTTAAGAGAGATAAGAAGGCTCTTCAAGAAGAGTTTCCCGTTGATCAAAAGGTTTACGCCTAAAAGTGGCTAACCTTTGATGATCCTCCAATCGATGAAGAAACAGAATCTGATGGAGAAGATGATGATGAAGATAATGACGACGACGACGATGATAATGATGGCGATGGAAAAGGTCCTAGAGGACCAAAAGATTTGGGAGATGGATCAGGTGATCCCAATTTTGACCCATTTGTCCAAGGCGCAATTTTTACTAACTTTCCTGATCTCCAGGATACTACAAGAAAGGATTCTTCTAAAGATAATGCTACCCCCAGCCATCTGTCGAAGGAGAAAACTCAAACTCAAGTCTTGACCCCATAGGTATGGAGTTTTTATTTTAGATGCTTAAGACTTCTTGTTTAGCACTTGATTGATAAGTTTATTATTTTAGTTAAGGAAAAAGGATAAATACTATTATGAGATTCTTTATGAGAAGAGTGTGAATAGAGAGAATCGACTGAATATGAAAGTTGAAAAGTTGGTAAAAGAATACAATGACCTGTCAGAAAAATATAAACACCTTTCTAGTGATGTCACGCGGTTAAAGTTTTTCAAGGAGAAACAGGCCGACTCTCGCTTAAAAAGAGCTCATCTATACTGAGAAAGGATTGCGAGAGAGAATACCGAGCTAACGACTCTCTTTTGGATGTTAATTGATGACAGAAATGCTTTAGTGGAGTTCCTCTATAAAGTCTATTCCAGGGGTCAATTAGGGACTTTTCTTACTTGGGAGAAAACAGTGGGGGCTTGCTTAGATGCCTTTATAAATATATCTAGATGATCATGGAAGCGATCCTCATTCTGGGGCTTGTTGGAACTTACCGAAGGTCGCTAGTGTCCTCCTTTCTTTGTAATACTCGTCCTCTTGAAAAAACTAAGTATAATACGGGGAGATTTATTTCTGAATTTTACAAGAGATCAATATTGTATGAACCCGAATAGTTGTATAATTGTAATATGTAATTCTAGTAGCTTATAAACTTTATCGCTTGTATCTCTCTAATTTACACATATTATACAGATTAAGGAACTCTCCAATAGTTCTGCTGTTGTGGAACTTTTGAGTAAGTTTACCAACTTAAAGAGAGATTTTAAGGAGAAGTCTTTAACCATCAAAGCTAGCAAGGCACTCCTTTCTAAGGGATTTACAAGAAGTATACGCACTGTTCCCTCATTTTCGTTTTGATTTTCTAGGTGATGAAAAGGACAAACTACTTAGTGAAATTCGAACTTATCATGCTAAATTGTTGTTTGGTCACACTAGCTCTTCAGCCAAAAAAAGGGATTACCATCCCCCCATTAATACTCCAAAAGGGATTAAAGCTCCTTTCGACTGTACCCTTACATTAGTCGGGTCATTTGAAAAGGCCAAAATCGGCGTTTCAAAACTTTAAGAGTTATTTAAATGTTCAATATAGAATTGTGATGTAATTTGAATTTCCTTATTATTTGTAAACTTTGCTATGATTAATGGAGTTACATATTTTTCATGTATTAATTTCCGTTTTACTTATTCTAAATAGGAAATCTAGTTAGCGCTTGCACCTAATCCTACAGACGCTCTTTCTCGACTAGACGTTATCAAAGATAAACTGATAGCTGATATTGACAAGAGGCGGTCTTCTCAAGATGCTTCAGCTTTACGGTTTTCAGACAATCTAGAAGCACAAGAGTGGCATCAGAAATATTATCAATTAAGATGAATATTTAGAAACTATAAAGAAATGACTTCTAGCTTAGAGGATCAAATTAAAGAGAAGGACAAAGAATTTCAAGAATTGAAAAAGAAGATTGACACGGTCCTAGGATCTCAGCCGATATTGATACAGAAATGGCTAAACTACATCAAGGAATAAATGATCTTGAAGTGGATTTAATGAAGAGTCAAGTATCCTACTAATCTTTGGAACTCATTGTGAGTGAAGACGATTCTATCTTTCCTACTCCTACTCCTACTCTTACTCCTAGGAGGATGACAAGATCTCAATCTTTAGTTAGCGAATAATTTCCAACTTTATTAAACCCACCTTCGGTCTAAGTAATGAAGTGATCTCTCAATGGGGTAGGAAAGTCAAATTTAAATGCATGCAATTCTTTAATAAGAAATGGAATGAAAAAGTCTCTCAACACCTTAATGATTTTGAAAGTCAAGTTGAAAATTATGAGCGTGAAAAGCACATTCTTCGATAGTGTAACGACCTGAAATTTTCAACCATTCGAATCCATACATGTCGGATTTGAATTGCTCAAAATATCAGATTGTTAATTTAAATTTGGCAAAAACTCAGCATATATAGTAAATAAAAAAATCACAGATCACAGACACAGAGTAATATAACAATAATGCAGCGGAAACAAAAGAATAGTAGTTCATGAAGCTACTATATATATATATAGAAGAGTTAAGTAAGATACAACAGAAGTCTCGAATACATAGATGTCTCAATACAATAGTCAAATACAAGATCTGAATACATCACTGAAATCAACTGAATAACTGATAGCAAAATCGATAGATAGCTGGATCTCCAAGCGAAGCTCCAACTCCAAAGGTGAGTCTCAAATGTTGTATCACTCAGTCTGACCCGAGCGTAAAGCAAAACACAAAACACTCGAGTCAGGATTAACATTCTTATATCAATAAATCCAACTCAATTGAAATAACAACTGAAATATAAGTAACTTAAAGGATGTTTGGGATAACCATCCTCTAAGGATCCGTTAAACTATCTACTATGTAGTAATATACGCTATTATAATAATGTCTAATAATAAAATAAACTTACTTTAAAATAGCGTTAAGGCTTTACATTTTCCACCTTAACACATAAATAGTGCCAGTAGTCTACACAGTACCTACGTACCTCCAGATCGAGAGGCTACGAGAAGATACTCCATAGGTACGACAAAAATCAAACTCGTAGTAAAGCTCGCTATGGTAGGTGACACTGCACACAAGGTAATGCCAGGGTAGATATACCAATTACACACACGGGCTGGTGGAAACGCGTAGCAGCCACTACCGCCCACCTCGGACACACTCCCAAATCAAAAATCGAAGATGGCCATCAAATCAATCACAAGGTAAGAGTATAATATCGAAGGAAGGTGCCCGATCGGAGGAATGACCTCACTTGGCCCGAGATCGCTCCTGTTTTTGCCACCTTATGCCAACTCACGGGAGTCGGGTCCACGTTCATACCTCAATAGGATCGTCGCCACCATCCTACTTCATTCTGGAATCTCCACCGCGTACACAGTTGTTAAAGTGGTTTTCGGTATCGACAGAGAGTATGCCCATATCCGATCTCGGTCTCTTTAACAACCAAACGTTATTATAACACCGCGGTCATTTCAAAATAGTTTATCTTCAAAACCAAAATATCATTTTCATTTCAAAACCCAAATCAATACGATATCATTTTCACTTCAAATATATCCATTTTCAAAATCATATCACTTTTGAAATTATAGCATTTTGGAAATCATAACACTTTCCTCTTAAACAATTTAGATATTAAAATTAGTATATATAATAAAATAGTTTATAAAATAAAATAGTTTATATAAATAGTTATAAGTTAAAATAGTTTATAAATAATATATAAATAGATAAGTTAAAATACTTTATAATAAAATAATTTATATTAAAAATGATTTATATTAAAATAGTTTATATTAAAAATAATTTATAAAGTAAAATATCAGTAGTTTTAAAATAATTTAAAATTACTTTATAAAATAAAATAGTTTCCTCGACTTTCACCAATCGATTCAAATCAATTCGAATTCCAAATTCAAATTTAATCAAATCTAAATCATCAATTTCAATTCTAATTCAATTAAACATTTTCAAGTTATATCGATTTCAAATACCGATTTGAACCACAAATAAACCAGTTCAATTTCAAAATATTTCAAAGCTTCAAATATTCCACATTTCAAAACTAAATTCGATAATTATATATATATATATATATATCAATTCATTTTTCTATTATTTAGTTTTGAAATATTTACTTAATTATTTCAATATCATTTGAATACAACTTCAATTTATAAAATATCCCATTTAAATTCATATAAGTTTGAAATATCCATTTAAGTCACCTTTAATCAAATTTCAAGTTGTAAAACACTTCTTTAAAATTTCAAACTCAATAAGTTTCAAATCAAAATTATTTAAGTATAATTCTTAAATAAATATAATTTCAAATCAATTTCAAATTTATCTTTACAACCTAAATCATTACAGACTCTATATTCGGAAATATGAATTTTAAATAAATACTTAAACATATTATATATCAACTTTAATAAATCTTAAAAATCAATATTTATCAAAACCATATATTTCTTTTCAAAACCATAGAAATCATTTTCAAAACATTTATATATAGACCAACGGTGTCTGTATATAATTTTCTATCCTATGGTCAAGTGATACGGATATTTATCATTTCAATCCGCAATTTAAAATATATATACGGGTATATATCATTTCAACCCGCAATCCCAAATTCAATTCAAATGAAAATCGCTTGGGTTTATCATTTCAACCAATAACGATTTTCTCCTATTCTACAGATCGTTCGGGTATGTATCATTTCAACCCATAGTGATTCTATACTAACAGGGAACTTGTAGAGTGATAACATATATGATAATAATATAACAAACATAGATCATCAATGTAAATAACAGATAATGGTGTCAGATGTCATAGGTGAACAGATACAGATAACAGTGTATATATCAATGTAAATAACTAACAGCAGTATATTTCAATTGACGTTTCAATTGAAATCAAATTTAAATATAAGAACATTAATTGTGACGACCGCCCATGACCCCTGCACCGAATCTAGAGATAGTGCGCTGTAAAGTGTGCCAGGCGACCATGGACGATTGTCAGGGTAGATCAAAACAACAGAATCTATCGTATTACTCATAGCGCATGGACAAAATACAATAGAACATATATATAGTGAAGCTTCACAGAATAGAATCTCATCAATAAAACTTCATAATAGTTGAATACAAACATCTGAATAGTCAATACAACAAGCCTCACTACATATCACTCAGAGAATACAAAGCAGCGGAACATCCAGTACATATAATAAGAAGATAATATGCAACCCTCCAGCTCGTCTTCGATATCAGCATCGTGAAAAGCAAGAACAGCACCTGTCACCTGCTACCTAGTCTGCCCATCCCAAAATGGACGAACAGCCCAAGGCAATAAGAATTAAAACTTAAAGCCTTGAGTCAGACAACAGTCTTAGTGAGCAGTAAATTAACTAACAACATACCAAAAGAGCATAAAGGAAAAGGAATAGGAATACAACCCTCCCACTCCAACCTCTTTCTACAGTGATAGCCCCCAGACACACACTAAGCAAAAGCAGACATAGCAGAACATACAATTTAAAGTAAAGTAATTATCACTCGAGTCAAGGGCGATGTTTTCCATGTACAAACCCCCAAGGCCTAAACCAAGATCAGATAAGCACCCAGAAAATACCGCTCTTGAGACCGAATGACGATACAACCAAACATCCATGACTCTGGCTATCACTGTTATCATTGCTTCGATATCACCGTTAATTGAATGACCGGCACATTCTTTCAACCGTCCGTCAAGGGCTAATGGAATCCCCGGTTCTAGACATAACTCCCGCACTTCATCGTGACCCGTGCCTAGGACTATCGAATCTGCCCAGAGTACTTGACCACCAATCTGTAGCCTTCAAGGACTATCGAATCTGTCCAACGTACTCTTGCTTTGAGCATGCTAGAACCTTCAACAACGATGAGATCTCAGCCTTCTAGTCATCCTCCTCGACGACTATTTCCATACTAGCTCAAGCGCCTCTCGAGCATCCATTATCCTCAAACTCGAACCATATCACCGAGTTATCAACCTGCTTGGAATGATCCCGTCTGGATTAGACCAAGACTATCCCATATCATACTTTGCCTCATCATCATCAAAGCAAAGCTCCATCTCATCATCATCATCAAATCTATCCATATGAGCTTCATCATCCGCTACATATGCCACGAGCAGCTTTTCCAATTCAAGAGCCTTTCTCTTAGCTTTTGAATCATCTTCGACCAACTTGTCTAAATCAAATCATCAATCATCTAATTCATAGCAATCAATCAAGTCAAACATTCATCCAAGTAAACAGGCATTCAAATATAGGCTAAATGGACAATTTTAACAATAATGGCAATTTCGTAATTAAAGAGTCAAAAGTCAAATAAGCATGAAAACATGAGAATTATCTCTACAATCTTGATGAATGAACTTGCATAGGTTAACACTTAGTAAAATGGTCGTCAAATCATCATGAACAATGAATCTACATGGATCTATACTTCGGTTTACAAAAATGCATGAAAATCACTACTTATCATCAAATCAAGCCAACGATCCGATATACTCCTTTGGATCCGTGTGAGAGATAATCACCACTCACCAAATCACCTAAACAACCCCAAATCAACACGCTTCAGATCTGGACAGCGAAGGATCTAACTCGATCTATCACGAATCCGCTTCAAACGAAGAAATCTCTCTTCGATGGATAAAGATCTTCAATCTAAGCTCTTCAACCTTCGATTTGATCTACGATATGGATGGATGGAATCACTAGATTGAAGTGGAGAAAAGAAGTGAAGAAGTGTAGGAGTCGAGCTCTCAAAATGGCAGCACTTCGTCGCTTCGAAATCCGGATCCCAAAAATGGAATAAAGCCCTCCTATTTATAGCTGAAATTCTCCCTAAGTCGTACACTCGGAATTAGGTCGTCCACGACCTATCTCTTCCGACCTACGACCTAACAAATCCCCGACCTAAAGCACGCGCCTTAACAGGGTATACGACTTACGACTTAACAGCAGCTCCGCCTAACACATGCGCATACGACCTAACGACTTAGTATACGACCTACGACTTAACTATTATGCGCGTCCTAACAGGAGATACGACTTACGACTTAACGGCTTAACCCCTAAGTCGCTCACGACTTAATAACTTAGCAACTCTACGACTCACTATGCTACGACCTAACTTCCTTAAGTCGTCTAACGACCTAACTTCGCTAACCACTAGGTCGCTAACCTGCTAACCTTTATAAGTCGTCAACACTTAGGTCGCTCGACCGACCTATCCTACCATACGACCCAAAATACTTAAGTCACTAACTCACTCAACTGACTTAACACTTAATCCATCCACGACCTAACGCTTAGGTCGTCTACGACCTAAACCCTTACCATCCATCATACGACCTAACTCCAAATCTTTAGGTCGCCAATCCCAACATCCTTAGGTCGCCTATTCTCCTTAAGTCGGCTACGACCTAAGCCTAAGCTTACTTACGACCTATCAGACTCTCCGACCTAACTCTTTGCCGACCTAAAACCCGTACGACCTAGGACTTAAACTCTAAACAACTTATCAATAGTGTGACCAAATGTTAACTGTTTTAAAATGTTTCGATCTGTGAAAATACGGGTCGTTACATTCTCTCCCCCTTAGGAATTTCGCCCCCGAAATTCCAAACAACAAAGCAATCAAGGGCTATTCTGCACGCCTAACATCCATAGCAATCAACAAACCATGCATCCAATTCTAGCTTAGCATGCAGAATTCTAAAACCAGAACAAGTTACAATATCGTGAGATGACACGACACCTTAGGACCATACCTTGAAGAGTTCAGGATGAGCTGCCTTCATCCTCTCTTCCACCTCCCACGTACAGTCGTTATCATCATCACTCCATTGTATCTTGAGCAACTTAACTACCTTCCTCCTAAGATGTTTCTTGTCGGTTTCTACAACACAAAGCGGCTTACGAGGTCTTCTATCGATTGGATCAACTTCGAAATCTTCATAGCTATCAGCAGAAACCACCATATTCGAGTCGTGCACATACTTCCGTAGATATGATACATGAAAAACATTGTGCACACTCGACATCTTCTCTGGTAACTCCAATCTGTAGGCGAGCTTTCCAATTCGCTCGATGATCGGGAATGGTCCAACAAATCTCGGAGTCAATTTTCCTTTCTTCCCGAATCGAATAACATTCTTCAGTGGAGAAACCTTCACAAAAACCATATCTCCAACGTCGAATTCCAAATCTTTACGACGCTTATCGGCATAACTTTTCTGACGATCTTGGGCTGCCTTCATTCGTTGCCAAATGATCTCTATACAATATGAAGTCTGGCGAATCATCTCTGGCCCAAGCATCAACTTTTCTCCGATCTCTAACCAACATGTCGGAGAGTTACACGGTCTTCCATATAATGCCTCATACGGTGCCATACCAATGCTTGACTGGTAACTGTTGTTATATGCAAATTCCACCAAATGAAGGTGATCTTCCCATGATCCTCCAAAATCCAAAACACAAGCTCTGAGGAGATCTTCCAAAACCCGGTTGACTCTCTCGGTCCGACCATTTGTTTGAGGGTGATAAGCTGTACTCAAACACAACTCGGTTCCCAAAACTTCCTGAAAGCTCTTCCAAAATCCACTAGTGAACAATGGATCTCGACCGCTCACTATACTCTTCGGAATACCATGGAATCGAACAATCCACTTAACATACAACTCAGCCAACTTTGATGCAGTCCTAGTCGATCGAACAGGAATGAATCTTGCACTCTTAGTCAAACGATCTACAATGACCCAAATCCCTTCATTTCCCGTTCTGGTTCTAGGCAATCCATTGATAAAATCCATCGATACTTGCTCCCACTTCCATGTAGGAACTTCTAATGGCTAAAGCAATCCACTTGGCTTCTTCTGTTCGGCTTTTACCAACTGGCAGTTCAAGCACTTGGAAATAAAATTTCCAACATCCTTCTTCATACCTTCCCAGTAGTAGGTTCTCCTCATATCCCGATACATTTTATTTCCACCTGGATGAATTGTCAACTTCGAGTGATGACCTTCCCTTAGAACTTCACTTCTCAATTCATCTATATCGGGAACAACTAGTCGTCCTTGCTTCCGAAGCCAACCCTCTCGATCGACCTCGAATCCTTTATCCTTTTCTGGTTCCAATCCCGATTTCAAATCACGGATGATCTTGACAATCTTATCATCTTGCTTTTGACTCTCGCCAATCCTTTCTACAAGAGTCGGTCTTATTGATAAGTTTGCCAACATCTCAGGTTCCAATTCGCATATAGGCCTGAAGTCAAATCCAGCTAAATACTCGAGATTCTTCCATTCCGAAAACATGGCTCCCAATCCTGCATGTCTTCGACTTAACGCATCAGCCACTGCCTTACCTTTTCCCGAAGTATAAGCTATACCAAAATCATATGATGCCAAAAACTCTAGCCAACGTTGCTGCCGAAGATTCAAATCCTTTTGGGAGAAAAGATACTTCAACGACTTATGATCTGTAAACAACTCGAATCGAACTCCCAATAGATAATGTCTCCACATCTTCAGAGCAAAAACAATCACCGCTAACTCCAAATCATGAGTCGGGTAATTCCTTTCATGCGGCTTCAGTTGTCGACTAGCATATGCAACAACTTTATCCTTCTGCATTAGCACTGCTCCAAGTCCAGTACCACATGCATCGGTGTAAACCACCATCTCATCATTCCCACTTGGAATAGTCAAAACAGGAGCACTTGTCAATCGCTCTTTCAGGATTCTGAAAGCTTGCCCACACTTATCATCCCATCTGAACACTTGGTTCTTCTTCGTCAATCCTGTTAACGGTGCAGCTACCTTGGAGAAGTCTTTGATAAACCGTCGATAATATCCTGCTAATCCAAGAAAACTTCTCACATCAGATACATTCTTAGGTCTAACCCAATCCTGGATTGCTGCCACCTTAGCGGGATCAACCGCTATACCGTTTCCAGAAATCACATGGCCTAAGAACCTCACTTCACTCTTCCAGAAGTGACACTTCGAAAACTTAGCCTTCAGCTGATGTTTCCGTAAGATTTCCAAAACAATTCGCAAGTGTGTCTTGTGCTCTTCTTCAGTTCTGGAATAAATCAGAATATCATCCACGAACACAAGTACAAACTTGTTCAACTGATCTCTGAACACTCTATTCATAAGATCCACAAAATATGTAGCGACCCATAAATTTTGATTGGTTTTAATAACGTATTTAACTGAATTTCTTGAAATTTTAAACAATAAAATTTGAAAATAAAAATTTACTATTTGGAATACGTCTATTTTAATATAGCAACGGGTAAATTTTCATCTGATAATATTGAAGTTTGTTTTCCTGTGAAATTCTATTTCAAATCAAACCGGTTAATAACAGTGAATTTAAAAGTTTTCCGAAACCAAAATATGTCAACAGAAGAAAATTTATTCAGATCATTCTGAATCAGACTGCGGAATCTATTTTTCCAAATTTGGACTTCTATTGCTCCGATTATCTTAATTCTGGTAAATAGCAGCATTTTCGGTACCGATTATCGACTTTTGATTGGATGATCGTACCACTAATATCTGTATACCGTTTTGATCCTCTCGTCGTGCTGATCTCCATGGTATATTTATTCCTGTATTTCGAGATCCGATACGCGACAGAAACAATAAACGGTTCGTTGTAACGGTACCCTAAATTGTGGCTTTACTGTTTCCTTTGGTTTTAAAGTTCGAAACGTGCAGCGGGACCACAATAATAATTTGCTTTAATATTTGTCAGCTGAATCTACGGGGGCTATTACCATTTCATCTATTTGTGTACGTTTCATTTTCAATTAGTGTACACATCACAGTTCCTTTTATCTTTCCCCTTCTATCTTCATTTTTCCCAGATCCACTATGAACCGTCCTCTCCTCCTCTACTTTATATTTTGCCTGTGACAATTTCATTTGTCCAGATCTATTCCTTCTTCCAATATTATTTTTCCTTTCCACCACCATCCTACCAACACATCACCCTCTCCCTTCTTCTTTTTCTTCCTCCCACCTCCATTTTTCTTTTCTTTTTCCTGTAGCATGCGAACTCCTCTCCCAACCGAAGCTTCACCTCCTCCCCACGTCACCACTTCCACCTTCAACACGCAACCCCAAGCCTTGAACCTCCTTGCTCCTCAACTCGAAGCCAACATCACCACCGCCTGTGAAGCCGACCACTTCTCAACTCTTCCCATTCGACAGTAGGCTCAGCCACTTCGGCCCCATGGCCAGGCTTCTCCTCCTCTATGCCTGGATATGTGAGTGTATATATTGTATATTTGTAGTTGTATGGGTTGTTTAAAAAAAACTCTAATATGTGTTTTCACGTTTTATATATGTAGTGTAGGTGATGATAGGCTCACGTTTTCACATTTGTATGGGTTTTGCACATCTCGAATGCATATATATCTGTACTATATTCTGAGTTTGATATTTTAAGGTGAAATATACATGTATACAAGTATATATTAATATATATGTTAAAGTATATGGTTACTGTTATAATATTTATGTATAGGTTAAGTATTTATAAGTAAGCTTTATAATATATCTTAAACTTTTCAGTACTGTTAGTCAAATATATTGTATAGTATATTGTTTTAAGTTGTGAGTTATATAAGTATATAATTATATGCGCTGTTTTAAAGATGATTAGTACATATGAATTCATACATGCATGCCTTGCCTTTACGTTTTGAAAGAAAAATATATGATATTGAATGAATATTGTTTTTAAATATTATATATATAAAAGGTTACTTTTAAAAAGGTTTAAATTTTGATTTTTGTTTGAATAGTGGTCTAAGATATGGTTTAATATAATATATATAAGTGGTATATTAATTCTGTAGTATAGGTATAAGCATGTGTCTGTCCTAGTTTACAGCTATATGTATTATATATGTATTGTTTTATAAGTGGCAGCCTATATATATTAATATATACAACCTGTACAACATGTTAGTTAGTTAACTCATGAAATGTGCCTATGTATTGTTCCAGGGAAGTATGATTTAAATAAATGTATACTATAAAGTTTATATAGTTTTAAAAGTAACAGTTGCATTTGAATAATGTCAGTATTGGTTTAAATATGTACAAGGGCACATATGTTATTGTATGGGCTTAAGGTATTAGCTGTATATGCTTAAGGTATTAGTTGTATATATATAGGAACACACTAGCGTGTCTTTGCCAATTATATGTATATTATAATAATGATATAATTTGACTGATATATTAGTTACATATATAGAAGTATTGTATTCATACTAAGTTTATAAAGTAAATGTTGTTGTTTAATATATAATATAAGTTGTGTGTCAGTACATATCAAGTTTGTAGTATAAGTTGACCTGTTGTTATACAATGTGTATATATATTGATTTGAGTTATATATTTTATAAGTTGTATAAAGGTATACTTTATTTTACAAACATGAGTAAATATAAATTTGAAAATAAATATATGTTTTAATTTGATTTCAAAATGTTAATATATGTATTCAGTTCAATTTATATCAACTGATTTAGTCATTCTCATCTATTTCCATCAGCTTTGTCCGTCGTGCCTGTTCCTTCATCGAATCATGTCCATCTAGCGTTGCTTTGCAGTTCTTAACTCAAGTTCATTGTCAATTTTCTCTAGCCTCGAAAGGTGAGCAATCACTCACGATTAACGTTCTTTTATTATTTAAATTTGATTTCAATTGAAATAGCAATTGAAATACGCTGCTGTAGTTATTTACATTGTTATTACTATTATTTGTAACTGTTCACCTGTGACATCTGACACCAGTATCTAGTAGTATATGCATGTTATTACTATTATCTGTATATGTTCACCTATGACATATGACACCAGTATCTGTTATTTATATTGATAATATATGCCTGTTGTTATATTTTATATTATCTGTTATCACTCTGCAAGTTCCCTGTTAGTATAGAATTCACTATGGGTTGAAATGATACATACCCGAACGGACTTTAGAATAGGAGAATTTCGTTATGGGTTGAAATGATAAACCCAAGCGATTTTCATTTGAATTGAAATTGGGATTACGGGTCGAAATGATATCTACCCGTATATATTTAAATTTCGGATTGAAATGATAAATATCTGTATCACTTAACCATATGATAAATATATACAAACACCGTTGGTCCATATATATATATATATAAATATTTTGAAAATGAATTCTATGGTTTTGGAAAGAAATATATGGTTTTAATAAATGTTGAGCCTTAAATTATTATATATAAATGGGAATGATTGATTTAAATACATAAAATATGTTGAGTATTTAAATATGTTTCAAAATAGATTTTGGTAAAAATTTGAATAAGTTAAGGTTAGGAAGATAATTTGAATTTAGTTGAAATTGATTCAATAAAGGATTTTATTTAATTAAACCAATTAGAAACTTATTGAAATTGAGATGTAAGATATGATTTATAACTGGGGTTTGATTTATAAGTAATTTAATGAATATTTCTTGTTTAAATAAAATTTAAGGAAATATTTAGTAAAATGCGATTTAAGGTTAGTAAATGATATTGAATCTATTAAGTGAATATTCCCTGATTAAATAATAATGAAGTTAAATCAAGAGCTATATGAAACTGTTAAATTTAACTTTGAAAATGTTGAATATTAAAGCTTTGAAATATATTGAAAATTTAAATGATCTTTTTAGAAATGAATTAAATTGATGAATTGAACTTTGAATAAATTTGAATTTGGAATTTGAAGTTGATTTGAATCGATTTGCTAGACTTGAGGAAATTAAATACTTTACTTTTTAAATCATTTAATATATATATATATATACTATTTTGGAAAATAGATATATTTGAAATGAAATGATATTTGGGTTTTGAAGTAAATAAATTTAAAATGGCCACGGTGTCATAGTGTATATTCCCACCTTGTAGATAGTTCTACAGATCCTCAGAGGATGGTTATCCCAAACATCCTTTAAGTTACGTGTATTTCAGTTGATATTTCACTTGAGTTGGATTTATTGATATAAGAATGTTAATCCTGACTCGAGTGTTTTGTGTTTTGCTTTACGCTCGGGTCAGACCGAGTGATACAGCATTTGAGACTCACCTTTGGAGTTTGGAGCTTCCTTTGGAGATCCAACTTTTGATTCAGCTTCCAGCTTTCCAGTTGATTCGTTCACAGAAGTCATCTGTTGGATTGGAGACTTCACTGTATTTGAGATATTCTGTTGTATTTTATTTTTAACTCTGATGTTTATATAGTAGCTTCATGAACTACTATTTTATCTATTCCGCTGCGTATTATTGTATTACTCTGTGTCTGTGATTCTGTGATTGATTTATTTACTGCATATGTTGAGTTTTGCCAAATTTAAATTAACAATCTGATATTTTGAATTATTCAAGTCAGACATGTGTGGATTTATTGTCGATTTGAATGGTCTAAAATAGTGGGTCGTTACAGTTGGTATCAGAGCTTTGGCTCTAGGCGAAACTTAGCATATATTGTAAATTTATTTACAGAATCACTTTCGTTTGAGTTTAATCTCTTCCTTTTGACTCGATTTCCTTTGAACTTTGGAACGTTCCCTACGGTTCCAAAATTCATTCTTGTCTCTCTCTATTAGTATTCTTTTGATTCTGGAGTATCCCATAACTCCACTTCGAATGATCTCTATAAGAATAGGCGATCCCGCCAATCTTTGAAGGAATTGTGAAGGGGTGAAACTTCTTTACAATTAGCATTGATTCACCGGAGATTTATATATCCCTCGGTTTAAATGCTTCTATCTTTTGCTATGTCGAATTCTATCTTTGGCGATCGAATGTAGATTTGCCTTAGAATTCGGCACTGATCTTATTTTGGAATCACGGTTGATCGGTTAAGGTCGCCTGCGATTTATATAACTGTATCGATCTATTGTTTTGTAATTGATTATCTCATTTTCGTTCGAACTTATCTTCGAATCAGAAATCCTAATCGATTAGAGTCCCTCTAATTTGAATCTCTATCTTTGTTTGAAATCCATTCTTGAATCATCCTTTGAAATCGGGTTTGTTTGTATTTTAAGAAATTGTTTTCTAAATCGAAATTATTATTTTTATAAGTATGATTATATTCTATATATAAAAGTGAAATGTTTTCGATAAAGATTATATACCCTTTTTAAAATGAGAATTTGAGGTTTCGAAAGGATTTGTAATTTTGAAAAGTTATATAAGAAATTGATTTATATAAAAATGATTTATAACTAAAGGACTTTAAATTTGAAATTCGAGAATTGACTCCGGTATTTTGAAATTGGTTTTAAGGTTTTGTAAATATATAATAATACGGTTTGAAAGTATTTTCCGAATAAGAAATGTTTCAAATGACTTCAAATGAGTTCCAATGAGTTTCGAAGAAATTTCAAAAGAAGTTTGAGAAAATAGAAGTCCAGAACTCACTTGTGTCGCTGGAAAATAATTTCGGTGATGAGTGCACGCATCATCGACATTGATTTTCGAGTTTCAGAGTGAGGGATAGGCCACTTCAATAGCTTTGCTATGCGAGTGATTTTGCGAAACCAATTTTGATTTCAAATTCCAAAGTATGATTTGATATTCGAAAGATATATGTATATATATACTTGAAATGATTTGAATGAGCCGGTGTTCAGTCCTCGAGTTTTGGATTTGATATAACCCTACCTATAAAAATTGATTTACTGATTTGTTGCTGATTTCCAACTCTTGAATTCGAAAATGATTTCTTCAACTATTTTGAAGGTTCGAGCACTTCCAAATCAAGATTAACTTTTAAAAGCTAAGAAATTTTGAAAAGTATGAATTATTTGATAAAGTATATAAATTTGTTCGAATGTTTAAGTATGAAGTAATATGATTTAAATAAGTTGAAACTGTTTTGTTAAGTATATGAATAAGGCTATTTTGAATTTTTCTAATATGAAATTTAAATTTGGAATGTTTCGAAAAGAATTTGGTCTTCAAAATATTTTGAAATTTTTTTTTAAAATGTTTTAACTTAGTAACATCTTTATGAAACTATATATTTAACAAGTTGGAATAAATATATAAGTTGTACATATGCTGTTTTATTCGCATAATTAATTTGATCCAAGTTTGAGTACACAAGTTCGAGGTGAATTACACCATTTCGTGTTAGGATTTTTCATTCGATTCTTGATGGCGAATATTTGATATGGATTTTGGGCTTGATTCTAGAATTCTCTATCATAGTACATGGCTATGCAAGGAGACTGATGGCTTCTAGTCGAGAAACCATATCGAAATCCTCATTAGGGAAGTCGAATGGACAATACTAGTTCGAAAGCGAACTTGTGTGATCGAGCGAGCGATCAAATGTGATTTTGCGAAATGATGACGTATGTATATCTTATATTATAATATCATTGATATATTTTGACGCTGAAATTGGAAGCTATCGAGTTAGAATATCTTTGCTTACTAAAAGAAAATTTCCAATTTAAATTACAAAGATATATACCCATAAAAGCAAAGATATTCAATCCCACATGGCTCTTCCTACAACGAAATTTATTTTTGAAAATTTGATCCTTATATAAGATAGACCTTACGTAAGTATAAGATGGTTTTGAAAACATTTGATTTTGGAAATGAATTGGTTGACTTAAATTATATTGATTTGGAAATTTGGATTTATTTTCTAAATCTATTATCTTGGAAAGTTTGAAACTAAAGATATTTAATTGAGAAGAAATAAATTGGTGAAATTGTATATGATTTTGAAATTGAACTGATATTGAACAAATTGAAATTTGAGAACCTTATGTTACTAAATACTTGATTTGGGAGTTGTCGAACTTATATAAAATTTGATTTGTATGAGTATGAAATTGATTCGAAAACTGTAGATTTGAAAAGGTACTCAATTTGAAAGTGAAATCTTATATAATTGAAGTCTATATAAGTATGATTTGATATACTATTGATTTTGGGAAGTATTTGATTTGAAAATTAAATCTTATATATAATGGATTTTATATAAGTACGATATTTGAAAGTGATTTGAAAAGGTACTATATGATACATATTTTCGAAGTAAAGATATGGAAAGTGCCTTCTGCTTGATATCCGATTTGTGGTCACATCTTGGATTCATTCTATCGATATTATTCTCTCTGATTTTTGGTTTTCCGGATATGATACTCGAGTGTCCTTTGAATTCCATGGCGTTACCCATGGTCTTATGTTTCTCTCGTGACTGCATAGCGCAACTGCCTGGCTGAGTCTTGCCTAGGGGTATGGATTGTTTCCTGGGGGATCCAGGCGTAACAATTGTGTATCCTGCAATCTGTGTAGGTCGCGAATAGTAGCGCAAATGCTTGGCTGAGTCTTGCCTGGGGGTACGGATTGTTTCCTGGGGGATCCAGGCGTAACCATTGTGTATCCTGCATTCTACTAGTCATCATGGCGTAACTCGCAGGGCTGAGAAAGCTTACGGATATGGATTGTTTCCTGGGGGAACCAGGCGTAACCATTGTGTATCTGCGAACCATGGTTAGACAAAGGTTTTGTTTGTGTTTTTGATTGGATTGTACTTTCCATATCTATTTTTAAAAAGTTTTTCCAGTATTTTCACTGGGTGTTGAAACAAGTCTACTAAGCACTTAGAGAATTCTGGCTTTGCGCCTGATCAACACACTGCCAGAGTCTTCAGGAACGAGGATAAACTTGTTAAGACATCGAGTTATAAAAGTATTTTCGAAAGGAAATTTGTTTCGACTATAAAGGTATTTTATTATAAAAGTATTTCCAACAAAGAAATTTTGTATTAATATTTGAAATTGAAATTCTTATGGTTTGAATTAATTATTCGTGCCCGATACTATTCCTTGAATCTACCTTATCTGCTCAGCTTGATTTATTCACCTATATTCTATTTTTCCAAGTCGTGCTTCTTCTCCTTGTTGACTATATCCTTTTCAAATATTGTTTATTTATATACCACATGGTTTAATAGAAATTTTAGTGTTATAAAATTTTTAGAAGTTATTAATTAAATAAAACATATTTAAAGTAAATGATTATTGATTATTAATAATATTTGAAAAGTATCTTGAGATAAAAAAAATTAATAAATTATGAATTATGGATTTAATGTTTTAAAATAGCTTCTTTGTAAATATAAGTAATAATGTAAATAATTGTTTTCAAAGAGTTTTCATATATTTATAAAGTTGTTATTTAAGCATACAATGGTAATTTATAAAGGAAGCAAGAAATTTTACAAATGGGTTTTGAAAAGTTTTAATGTATTAAAGATAATTGAACTACAAATGAAGTTTTCAAATGAATATTTCAAGTAAAATTTATATAGTTTGAATTAATTCTTTATCCTGGTCTTTCAATCTATTTTCTTTCTGGTGGTTTCTATTCTCCTACCTCCTTCCTTTTCGGGGATGAAAAGTTTTGAGTGGGGGAGAGTGTAACGACCCATAAATTTTGATTGGTTTTAATAACGTATTTAACTGAATTTCTTGAAATTTTAAACAATAAAATTTGAAAATAAAAATTTACTATTTGGAATACGTCTATTTTAATATAGCAACGGGTAAATTTTCATCTGATAATATTGAAGTTTGTTTTCCTGTGAAATTCTATTTCAAATCAAACTAGTTAATAACAGTGAATTTAAAAGTTTTCCGAAACCAAAATATGTCAACAGAAGAAAATTTATTCAGATCATTCTGAATCAGACTACGGAATCTATTTTTCAAAATTTGGACTTCTATTGCTCCGATTATCTTAATTCTGGTAAATAGCAGCATTTCGGTATCGATTATCGACTTTTGATTGGATGATCGTACCACTAATATCTGTATACCGTTTTGATCCTCTCGTCGTGCTGATCTCCATGGTATATTTATTCCTGTATTTCGAGATCCAGTACGCGACGGAAACAATAAACGGTTCATTGTAACGGTACCCTAAATTGTGGCTTTACTGTTTCCTTTGGTTTTAAAATTCGAAACGTGCAGTGGGACCACAATAATAATTTGCTTTAATATTTGTCAGCTGAATCTACGGGGGCTATTACCATTTCATCTATTTGTGTACGTTTCATTTTCAATTAGTGTACACATCACAGTTCCTTTTATCTTTCCCCTTCTATCTTCATTTTTCCCAGATCCACTGTGAACCGTCCTCTCCTCCTCTACTTTATATTTTGCCTGTGACAATTTCATTTGTCCAGATCTATTCCTTCTTCCAATATTATTTTTCCTTTCCACCACCATCCTACCAACACATCACCCTCTCCCTTCTTCTTTTTCTTCCTCCCGCCTCCATTTTTCTTTTCTTTTTCCTGTAGCATGCGAACTCCTCTCCCAACCGAAGCTTCACCTCCTCCCCACGTCACCACTTCCACCTTCAACACGCAACCCCAAGCCTTGAACCTCCTTGCTCCTCAACTCGAAGCCAACATCACCACCGCCTGTGAAGCCGACCACTTCTCAACTCTTCCCATTCGACAGTAGGCTCAGCCACTTCGGCCCTATGGCCAGGCTTCTCCTCCTCTATGCCTGGATATGTGAGTGTATATATTGTATATTTTTAGTTGTATGGGTTGTTTAAAAAAAAACTCTAATATGTGTTTTCACGTTTTATATATGTAGTGTAGGTGATGATAGGCTCACGTTTTCACATTTGTATGGGTTTTGCACATCTCGAATGCATATATATCTGTACTATATTCTGAGTTTGATATTTTAAGGTGAAATATACATGTATTCAAGTATATATTAATATATATGTTAAAGTATATGGTTACTGTTATAATATTTATGTATAGGTTAAGTATTTATAAGTAAGCTTTATAATATGTCTTAAACTTTTCAGTACTGTTAGTCAAATATATTGTATAGTATATTGTTTTAAGTTGTGAGTTATATAAGTATATAATTATATGCGCTGTTTTAAAGATGATTAGTACATATGAATTCATACATGCATGCCTTGCCTTTACGTTTTGAAAGAAAAATATATGATATTGAATGAATATTGTTTTTAAATATTATATATATAAAAGGTTACTTTTAAAAAGGTTTAAATTTTGATTTTTGTTTGAATAGTGGTCTATGATATGGTTTAATATAATATATAAGTGGTATATTAATTCTGTAGTATAGGTATAAGCATGTGTCTGTCCTAGTTTACAGCTATATGTATTATATATGTATTGTTTTATAAGTGGCAGCCTATATATATTAATATATACAACCTGTACAACATGTTAGTTAGTTAACTCATGAAATGTGCCTATGAATTGTTCCAGGGAAGTATGATTTAAATAAATGTATACTATAAAGTTTATATAGTTTTAAAAGTAACAGTTGCATTTGAATAATGTCAGTATTGGTTTAAATATGTACAAGGGCACATATGTTATTGTATGGGCTTAAGGTATTAGCTGTATATGCTTAAGGTATTAGTTGTATATATATAGGAACACACTAGTGTGTCTTTGCCAATTATATGTATATTATAATAATGATATAATTTGACTGATATATTAGTTACATATATAGAAGTATTGTATTCATACTAAGTTTATAAAGTAAATGTTGTTGTTTAATATATAATATAAGTTGTGTGTCAGTACATATCAAGTTTGTAGTATAAGTTGACCTGTTGTTATACAATGTGTATATATATTGATTTGAGTTATATATTTTATAAGTTGTATAAAGGTATACTTTATTTTACAAACATGAGTAAATATAAATTTGAAAATAAATATATGTTTTAATTTGATTTCAAAATGTTAATATATGTATTCAGTTCAATTTATATCAACTGATTTATTCATTTTCATCTATTTCCATTAGCTTTGTCTGTCGTGCCTGTTCCTTCATCGAATCATGTCCATCTAGCGTTGCTTTGCATTTCGTAACTCAAGTTCATTGTCTATTTTCTCTAGCCTCGAAAGGTGAGCAATCACTCACGATTAACGTTCTTTTATTATTTAAATTTGATTTCAATTGAAATAGCAATTGAAATACGCTGCTGTAGTTATTTACATTGTTATTACTATTATTTGTAACTGTTCACCTGTGACATCTGACACCAGTATCTAGTAGTATATTCCTGTTATTACTATTATCTGTATATGTTCACCTATGACATATGACACCAGTATCTGTTATTTATATTGATAATATATGCCTGTTGTTATATTTTATATTATCTGTTATCACTCTGCAAGTTCCCTGTTAGTATAGAATTCACTATGGGTTGAAATGATACATACCCGAATGGACTTTAGAATAGGAGAATTTCGTTATGGGTTGAAATGATAAACCCAAGCGATTTTCATTTGAATTGAAATTGGGATTACGGGTCGAAATGATATCTACCCGTATATATTTAAATTTCGGATTGAAATGATAAATATCCGTATCACTTAACCATATGATAAATATATACAAACACCGTTGATCCATATATATATAAATATTTTGAAAATGAATTCTATGGTTTTGGAAAGAAATATATGGTTTTAATAAATGTTGAGCCTTAAATTATTATATATAAATGGGAATGATTGATTTAAATACATAAAATATGTTGAGTATTTAAATATGTTTCAAAATAGATTTTGGTAAAAATTTGAATAAGTTAAGGTTAGGAAGATAATTTGAATTTAGTTGAAATTGATTCAATAAAGGATTTTATTTAATTAAACCAATTAGAAACTTATTGAAATTGAGATGTAAGATATTATTTATAACTGGGGTTTGATTTATAAGTAATTTAATGAATATTTCTTGTTTAAATAAAATTTAAGGAAATATTTAGTAAAATGCGATTTAAGGTTAGTAAATGATATTGAATCTATTAAGTGAATATTCCCTGATTAAATAATAATGAAGTTAAATCAAGAGCTATATGAAACTGTTAAATTTAACTTTGAAAATGTTGAATATTAAAGCTTTGAAATATATTGAAAATTTAAATGATCTTTTTAGAAATGAATTAAATTGATGAATTGAACTTTGAATAAATTTGAATTTGGAATTTGAAGTTGATTTGAATCGATTTGCTAGACTTGAGGAAATTAAATACTTTACTTTTTAAATCATTTAATATATATATATATATACTATTTTGGAAAATAGATATATTTGAAATGAAATGATATTTGGGTTTTGAAGTAAATAAATTTAAAATGGCCACGGTGTCATAGTGTATATTCCCACCTTGTAGATAGTTCTACAGATCCTCAGAGGATGGTTATCCCAAACATCCTTTAAGTTACGTGTATTTCAGTTGATATTTCACTTGAGTTGGATTTATTGATATAAGAATGTTAATCCTGACTCGAGTGTTTTGTGTTTTGCTTTACGCTCGGGTCAGACCGAGTGATACAGCATTTGAGACTCACCTTTGGAGTTTGGAGCTTCCTTTGGAGATCCAACTTTTGATTCAGCTTCCAGCTTTCCAGTTGATTCGTTCACAGAAGTCATCTGTTGGATTGGAGACTTCACTGTATTTGAGATATTCTATTGTATTTTATTTTTAACTCTGATGTTTATATAGTAGCTTCATGAACTACTATTTTATATATTCCGCTGCGTATTATTGTATTACTCTGTGTCTGTGATTCTGTGATTGATTTATTTACTGCATATGCTGAGTTTTGCCAAATTTAAATTAACAATTTGATATTTTGAATTATTCAAGTCAGACATGTGTGGATTTATAATCGATTTGAATGGTCCAAAATACCGGGTCGTTACAAAATATGCTGGCGCGTTAGTCAATCCAAACGGCATTACCAGCCACTCAAAGAAACCGGATGGTGTCCTAAAAGCAGTCTTTGGCACACTATCCTTAGCCACTCTCAACTGGTGAAATCCCGTTGCCAAATCCATCTGAGAAAACACCTTAGCTTCGTGAAGCTGATCAAACAAGTCATCTATTCTCGGCAATGGATACTTGTTCTTCTTAGTCACCTTATTCAGCTCACGATAATCTACGCACAACCTCAGCGATCCATCTGCTTTGGTTACAAACACAACTGGTGCACCCCATTCGGACACACTACGCCGAATGAATCCTTCCTGCAAAAGATCATCAACCTGCACCTTCAACTCATGTTGTTCCCTAGGCGCCATCCGCCTAAGAGGCATCACAACAGGTCTGGCTCCTTCTACTAGATCTATACGAAACTCGATCTCTCTATGCGGTGGTAACCCTTTGACCTCGTCAAAGACATCCTCAAATCCATTAGCGATCGGCACTGACGACAGTCCATCCCGTGGAACAACCAACGAATACATGAAGCTCATGAAGACGCCTTCTTCATGCTTACATCGTATCACAATCTTTCGCCCTTCCACATTCTCGACTGTCACTTCCAACCTCTCGCAATCAACCTTTTCCGCATACTTCCTAAGCCAGTCCATACCCAAAATAATTCTGAACCCCGCAAAGTTCAGAACAAAACAATCACAAACAAAAGAGCAATCATGACTCGATACAACTAGACCACGGCATAACATACACAAACAATACGAACCCCCAACTGGATTAGTCACAACCAATGGCCTATCAACAATATCCGGTTCCAAACCCAACCGGCCTACAAGTTCACTACAAACAAACGAATGCGACGCCCCAGTATCAAACAGAACTCTAACTGGAACACCACATAGGAAAATAGTACCTTGAACCACCACACTCTTTCCCTTCTCTTCAGCAGTAGGAGCTTTCGAAGATGATGGAACAGCTCCCAAAGCATAAGCTTGCACAATTTGCTTGTCCTTCCGTGGTTCTGGACAATTCTTCCTGAAATGCCCCGGCTTGTCACAGTTGTGACACTTCATCGGTACTTTCGGATTCTTGCAATCCTTAGAGAAATGGCCCTTCTGCTGACAATTGTAGCAAGTCACTTCGCCCTTCGGCTTCTTCTGGCCATCCTTACCCTTCTGCTGCTGCTGCTTCCTCTTCTGGTTTCCACCCTGCAGTGGTCTAGACTCTCCCCTGGTAACAACAACAACAGATCCTTCCTTAGGAAACAGACTCTCATGCCTGAGAGCTTTCTCCACAAGCTTCTCAAATGAATCGTCCAAATGATCCACTAACTGTCTCCCAAGATAACTATCCAAGCCTGTCACAAACTTCTCATTCTTCTAATAAGCAGATTCAATATACGACCGGGCATACTTGGACAAAGCTTCAAACTCAGAAACATACTCAAGAACTGGTCTTCCTCCCTGCTTGAGCTCCACAAACTTCTTGAACAGAACAGACTTCTGAGCTGTAGAAATGAACTTAGCTTCAAATCTGGCTTGGAATTGCTCCCAAGTAATCTCTTCCTCCGGAGTATTGATGGTAATAGAGTTCCACCAATCAGAAGCTCTCCCTTGAAGCTGTCTTGATGCCAACTTCCTCTTAGTTGCATCCTCAATTCCCAAATCACTAAAGATCCTTTTACAAGCATCTATCCATCTCTGGACTTCAATGGTTGATTCTGTTCCCAAGAAAACCTTCCCTCCAAGAGCAGTATAGTCCTTACACAACTTAGCAAAATCCACCGGTTTTGGAGTATGAACTTGAACTCCAACATCTACTGCTGCCCCCGGAACTGGTATCCTTCTCATGATCGAAGTCATCATAGCTTCGAACATAGCTGCATAATCAGCAGTCCCTTCTGTAGCACGGCCTTCCCTAGCAGCTGGTCTCCCTCTTCGACTCATTCTCAATATCTATAAAAAAAGGAATGATTAGCACACCTAGAGAAACAACTGCGTAAAGGACTCAAACTCTACTAAGCTACTATATTATATATAGTAATCATCCATCAAAATACAATTACGTCTCTCATACGTAGTTACGTCAGCGAGCGTTGGGTAAAATCGATTAACCAATGCTCTGATACCAAATGTGACGACCGCCCATGACCCCTGCACCGAATCTAGAGATAGTGCGCTGTAAAGTGTGCCAGGCGACCATGGATGATTGTCAGGGTAGATCAAAACAACAGAATCTATCGTATTACTCACAATGCATGGACAAAATACAATAGAACATATATATAGTGAAGCTTCACAGAATAGAATCTCATCAATAAAACTTCATAATAGTTGAATACAAACATCTGAATAGTCAATACAACAAGCCTCACTACATATCACTCAGAGAATACAAAGCAGCGGAACATCCAGTACATATAATAAGAAGATAATATGCAACCCTCCAGCTCGCCTTCGATATCAGCATCGTGAAAAGCAAGAACAGCACCTGTCACCTGCTACCTAGTCTGCCCGTCCCAAAATGGACGAACAGCCCAAGGCAATAAGAATTAAAACATAAAGCCTTGAGTCAGACAACAGTCTTAGTGAGCAGTAAATTAACTAACAACATACCAAAAGAGCATAAAGGAAAAGGAATAGGAATACAACCCTCCCACTCCAACCTCTTTCTACAGTGATAGTCCCCAGACACACACTAAGCAAAAGCAGACATAGCAGAACATACAATTTAAAGTAAAGTAATTATCACTCGAGTCAAGGGCGATGTTTTCCATGTACAAACCCCCAAGGCCTAAACCAAGATCAGATAAGCACCTAGAAAATACCGCTCTTGAGACCGAATGACGATACAACCAAACATCCATGACTCTGGCTATCACTGTTATCATTGCTTCGATATCACCGTTAATTGAATGACCGGCAGATTCTTTCAGCTGTCCGTTAAGGGCTAATGGAATCCCCGGTTCTAGACATAACTCCCGGACGTCATCGTGACACGTGCCTAGGACTATCGAATCTGCCCAGAGTACTTGACCACCAATCTGTAGCCTTCAAGGACTATCGAATCTGCCCAACGTACTCTTGCTTTGAGCATGCTAGAACCTTCAATAACGATGAGATCTCAGCCTTCTAGTCATCCTCCTCGACGACTATTTCCATACTAGCTCAAGCGCCTCTCGAGCATCCATTATCCTCAAACTCGAACCATATCACCGAGTTATCAACCTGCTTGGAATGATCCCGTCTGGATTAGACCAAGACTATCCCATATCATACTTCGCCTCATCATCATCAAAGCAAAGCTCCATCTCATCATCATCATCAAATCTATCCATATGAGCTTCATCATCCGCTACATATGCCACGAGCAGCTTTTCCAATTCAAGAGCCTTTCTCTTAGCTTTTGAATCATCTTCGACCAACTTGTCTAAATCAAATCATCAATCATCTAATTCATAGCAATCAATCAAGTCAAACATTCATCCAAGTAAACAAGCATTCAAATATAGGCTAAATGGACAATTTTAACAATAATGGCCATTTCGTAATTAAAGAGTCAAAAGTCAAATAAGCATGAAAACATGAGAATTATCTCTACAATCTTGATGAATGAACTTGCATAGGTTAACACTTAGTAAAATGGTCGTCAAATCATCATGAACAATGAATCTACATGGATCTATACTTCGGTTTACAAAAATGCATGAAAATCACTACTTTATCATCAAATCAAGCCAACGATCCGATATACTCCTTTGGATCCGTGTGAGAGATAATCACCACTCACCAAATCACCTAAACAACCCCAAATCAACACGCTTCAGATCTGGACAGCGAAGGATCTAACTCGATCTATCACGAATCCGCTTCAAACGAAGAAATCTCTCTTCGATGGATGAAGATCTTCAATCTAAGCTCTTCAACCTTCGATTTGATCTACGATATGGATGGATGGAATCACTAGATTGAAGTGGAGAAAAGAAGTGAAGAAGTGTAGGAGTCGAGCTCTCAAAATGGCAGCACTTCGTCGCTTCGAAATCCGGATCCCAAAAATGGAATAAAGCCCTCCTATTTATAGCTGAAATTCTCCCTAAGTCGTACACTCGGAATTAGGTCGTCCACGACCTATCTCTTCCAACCTACGACCTATCAAATCCCCGACCTAAAGCACGCGCCTTAACAGGGTATACGACTTACGACTTAACAGCAGCTCCGCCTAACACATGCGCATACGACCTAACGACTTAGTATACGACCTACGACTTAACTATTATGCGCGTCCTAACAGGAGATACGACTTACGACTTAACGGCTTAACCCCTAAGTCACTCACGACTTAATAACTTAGCAACTCTACGACTCACTATGCTACGACCTAACTTCCTTAAGTCGTCTAACGACCTAACTTCGCTAACCACTAGGTCGCTAACCTGCTAACCTTTATAAGTCGTCAACACTTAGGTCGCTCGACCGACCTATCCTACCATACGACCCAAAATACTTAAGTCGCTAACTCACTCAACTGACTTAACACTTAATCCATCCACGACCTAACGCTTAGGTCGTCTACGACCTAAACCCTTACCATCCATCATACGACCTAACTCCAAATCTTTAGGTCGCCAACCCCAACATCCTTAGGTCGCCTATTCTCCTTAAGTCGGCTACGACCTAAGCCTAAGCTTACTTACGACCTATCAGACTCTCCGACCTAACTCTTTGCCGACCTAAAACCCGTACGACCTAGGACTTAAACTCTAAACAACTTATCAATAGTGTGACCAAATGTCAACTGTTTTAAAATGTTTCGATCCGTGAAAATACGGGTCGTTACATTAATCGTGAGTGATTGCTCACCTTTCGAGGCTAGAGAGAACAAGAGATGACACAGATACGAACACTGAAATTGAGTTACGAATCTAAGCAAAAATACGATGATCAAAGCTGATAACAAGGAATAGACGAAATCAAATCAGAATTGGGTCGATGAAGATAAATGGGTTTAAGTGAACTCATATATATAAATATATAATTATATATATATATATATATATATATATATATATTTATTTACATCATATTATAAATTCAAACACATTTTAAATTTTTATATATATGTATTAAAAATCATTGTTTTAAATAAAGCACACATACAGAGCAAACATATCTACCTAATAATATAAAACTGCAATATAACACTATATTTTATAACTAACTATACTTAAATATAACAAAAATGTTGTACATATTTGTTTAAACATGTTAACTGACATATATAAAAACTGCAATGACAAAATATACCTATACGAGCTAAATGCAGACCTCGGTTTACAAAATATAAAACAAAATATATATGCGAGCATGCGCGTATGTATATATATACAGAATACATACGAAAACCGTATATATGAAAAGTATTTATAAGAACAACGTATATATGTTTTAAATCAATCTTAATTAAATTAAATATCATTATTAAATCTATATATATATATCATTACCATTTATATATAATAATTTAAATTCACATAAACTAACATATGAACTATGACTAAAATCATAAAATAACATGCCCTTTATACAAATACTGTAACAGGTAATATATATTATATATCCAACCAAAGATGTCCTGACGAATATAAGTATATATATTATAATATGTATTGACTATAATGATGCATATGAGTTACCCAAAACCTTTAAAAACAAATATACATGTTTTGTTTAAACATGTAAATGCAGACTTAAACTTACATATTACACTTTACCTAACCAATGCATGCTAACCTTTATATAAATTATACTGTATACGTAAACTCCCGATTGTATGTTACTAATATAACATATATAAAACTAAAGATCAGATTATCAAGATATAAAACCAATATACTTTTAAACATATAAACATAGACATAACTACCGTTAATATAAAACAGCAAATAGAACCATATTAACACACTTTACTAATACTTAAACCTATATATATAACTATTATAAACTGATATATATATATATAATATGAAGAATCAAACTAGGCAGTTATAAATAACTAGCATATACAACACTTGTAGGCTATACAAATAAATAAACTTATGAAATTTGTAAATATGAAATTTTAACAGATAATATGTATAAGTCATAAAATATATATATATATTAAAATAGATACTTACCTATATATATTATAAAACACGCAAGTGGAGGAGCTATCGGGCTGAGGGATGGCTGTGCTTATAAAGCACGCAAGTGATGAGTTGGAGGTTGACGGGGCGGAGATGGATGCGGTCGCTGGTCGTGGATGAGGTAGGTGCGGTTGTGGGTGAGAAGAAGAAGGAGGCGAGCTTCAGTGGGGAGGATGGCGGGCTGAGGAACAGGCTAACAAATGAAAGGAGAAGGAAATATAGGAGAGGAGATGATTGCGTGGCTCCGGATCTAAAACAACATATAAAATATTTTGTAAATAGGAGGAGGAGAAAATTTTGGATTTGCAGATTTATTTTGAAATGGAACGAACGTGAACATAGGGAAAAGATAAATGAAAAGTTGGAACATATTGAACAGGTGAACACTGAAATAAATTTAGGAATATCAAAAGGCTAGAACGGTCATCGTTTGAATTTTGAAAAGTGGAAATGCTACCAACTATTGACAATTAAACGGTGAAATAAAAATGAGACGTAGAGACCCAAAATTTAGAATTCGATATCGGTACAATTACCGTTCCCGCGAATCCCACTGCGTACCGGACTTCAAAACACAGAATTGAACATACTGCAGAGATCAGCACGACGAGACGATCAAAATGGTATACAGATATCAGTGGTACGATTATCCGATCAAAAGTCGATAATCGGTACCGAAATGCTACTAATTTTGTCGAAAATAAGATAAACGGAGGAATAGAAGTCAAAATTTGGAGAAACGAAATATGACGTCTTACTCAGAAGATGATTTAGAAATTTTCTATAGAAAATATTCAGGTTTGGAAAACATTTTATTATCATCAATTTTAACTGATTTAAATTTAAATAAAACTACACAATAAAATAAACTTCAATATTATCAGATGAAAATTTACCATTAGCTATGTTTAAGTAGATGTATTCCAAATATTAAATTTTCATTTCAAAATTTTATCATTTAAAATTTTATAAAATTCAATTAAATATATAAATAAACAAATAAAATTATTATAACTTTACGGGTCGTTACAAACAGGAGATTAAAGAATTAAAGAGCATGGTCCAAATCTTAAAATGAGCCAACAAGACTCTTAAGCGTGCACTGAGGACTCAAATTGACCCAGTCGATGATGCAGACACCATTCGAAGGAAATAAAAGAAACTCAAAGAACTTTTGGATGTGGTCATTTGTCATACTAGAAAGAAATAGAAGAAACTCAAAGAACTTTTGGATGTGGCCATTCGTCACATTACCGATTCTTTGTCGGTTGTTGAAGATCTAGATAGGATAGCACAGAGCCTTGAACTTTATAAAAGAATTGCTTGTAAATCTTTAAATAAACCCCTTTTTTGTAGTTCAATTTATGTACCTATGACTTTTGTATGCAACGTATTAGATAATAAATGAATTTGTATTCAAATAAATGTTACCTTGAATGCACTATATGTACTTTTGAATGTGCAAAATTATTTGAGATGTATATCCTACTTTCCAGTATTTTGATCTTTTACCATATAAGCCAATAATTTACCTTTTAAGAGAACCAGGAACCTTACTGATTGAGTATTCTGCATTTCGGTTGGTTTGAAGACCATAAATTTTGATTTTAATGTAAAGGTCTTCCTCTTAGTCTAGCAATAGAGATTCCCATTATTTTAAGAAAGTTGAGTTCCAATTTAAACTTAAAAGATCGAAAGCCGAGTTAATAAAGATCAGTTTTTGTCCTTGAAGTAAGATAGTTTACTTTTAGCGTCGATTATTTTCTTCGTTTTAGAAAATTTTCTGGTAGTAGACTAGAAACCAACCGACAATAATGGAATCTTTTTAAGTAAAAGGCTAGAAAATCACTTGGTCATAGAAATACAAAAAACCATTTGGCAATAGTGATAGAGGATCAGAAAACTCCATCTTATAATAGTAAAGGAAGACCATAAAACTTATCTAGCAGTAATAAAGGAAGACCAAAAAACCCATCTGGCAATAATAGAAGACCAGAAAACTGTTTGACAATAATAATTTTTGAATAATAGAAGATGATAAGAAAATCCATTTGGCAACTGTGCTTTCTTTTATAGAAAAATCTCGCTTTCTTTACGTTAAAGCACAACAGCTCATATTTTATAGATTTTCCTCCAAAAGATTACTTGATTGTTGTTTTAGTGCAAAAATGGCTCATTTTTGATTGAGTTCTTTTGCCTCTTTTTGGGATTTAGACACCTTTATCCCTTTTCTTTTCACTTCTCCTTGGCTCTGGACGTCTTAGTCCCTTTTCTTTATGCCTCCCTTTGGGATTTGGATGTCTTAGTCCCTTTTCTTTGTCACCATCTTAGGCGATGATCTCAACTTTGATCGAACCCCTTATCACCATCTTAGGTGATGATTTTGGTATTTTGTCCGGTTCATTTGGTTAGCTATCTTAAGCAGAATCAATGACTTACCCAACCTCCCTCTAGGAGGTTCCTTAGTAAGGCCTTAGAGATAGTATTAAAGGCTAGTTCAGTGCTTTGGTTAGGCCACCTTGGATGGAATCAAAGGCTTACTCCATCCTCCCTCTAGGAGGCGCTCCAGCCATGCCATATAGGCAGGGGCTGAAGACTTGTAGATGCTTTGGTCAAGCCTTTTTAGATGGGACCAAAAGTTTACTTTGACCTCCCTCTAGGAGGTGTTTTGACCAAGCCATCTTGGTGGGGATAAAGGCAGTTTTCCCCTTATTACCATCTTAAGTAGTAGTTTAGGCTTTTCCTTTTATTTTAGGAGAGTCTTACTCCCAAACCATGTAGATACACTTATTTTACTTGAAAATTCTTTCTTTATTATCAATTTGTTCAACATCTTTATACAAATTATTTGAGCTTCCCTTATCCTAAAAGGTTGTTGATTATTCCTTCTAAGCTTCGACGTTGATTGGTCTCATGGCCATTAGCAAGATGATAATGACAATCTAATCCTCCAAAATTTCTTTCATTCTTCAATCGCTTCTTTTGTGAAGGCTAATAGTTGAGCTTGTCTTTGGTTAAGGGTTAGATATTCTCATAAGAGGTAGTAAGAAAGTAGTCCTTAGAAAGCTGTAATCTTTTAAGGAATGACCCTCTCGATTGGCACTTAATTCATTTGTTTTGTGATAGAATCTTCATCTTTAATGACCAACTTTCTTGTTTGGGAGTTTTGTGCCTCATTTGTTTTGTAAGATCGATCAAGTACACTTCTCCACTTTCTAATACATCGATCAAAATCTCTATCTATCTCCTTTTCAAAGATAGTTCCTTTAGCTTCAAGTTGGATTTCCTTTCTCATTTTCATGAAGAAGTTATCTCTTTCATATTGTCTTCCTAGGACAAAGATTGGTGTCGATCCTATATGGAATGGATTCAGACTCCAGTTTTTCGGATTATAAGAAGCTACTTGTCTTCTTTTATCCTCCATGTCTTGTAATGCCATGAGCCTTAATACTTTCTCCTCATGAAGCTAAGGGTCATTAGTGATTTGGTAGGCTAGTCAAGCCATTTAAGGTTGAGAATAACACGTGTAATTGACATGACTAATCAAAGTAAATCTTAGTTGATGTGATTAAATGCTGTTAAGAATCAAGAGTCGGCCATTTGGAAGGATTCTTTATGGTGATATGCTTAGTAGGGATAAATCTTCTAAGCCCTATCTATGCAGGTCAAGGCAGTTTCATTTATGGGTTAAATGGAGATGGAGGTTCGAGCCCTCCTTCTAGCGCCAAAATGTTAACAAATTTCTTCATTAACCCCAAAAAGTGTAAGGAAAGGGAACTTTGGTTAATGAAAGGTTTTGGAGTGCCTTGGTTAACCTCAACGAGTGTAAGCAAAAGTGACACTTGGTCGAGTTAAGGCTCAAGAGGAATGAGTAAGAAGGCATAGGTCCATGATGAATCCATAAGCATAATCACGTTAAGGTCATATGTTCTTGAAGTCAATTTATATAGACAATTGTATGCAAAAATGGAAATCGAGAATATAAGTACTTCTGGAATTCGAAGCAAGCAATGATTAAAAAAATCGCAAATGCTTAGGAATTCCAAAGCAATCCAGAATTCAAGACATCTTAGTCATATTCCATATAATAGTTGAATGTACAAGGTCCTATCTGCAATAATACATTTGACACTATAATCCCAAAATTGATAGGGTTACAAAGTTAAAAAAGTAAGATATGAGAAAAGAATCATTTCCCTTTCTTTATGCCCCTATATTCGTATTTATAGGGGTTGAGGGATGCGGCATGGCTGCCATGTGTCCATGTGGCATGCTTGACCTCCGGCATTAATCATATTGATAGCGCATGGCACTATACTTCAGCATCCACTTGCACAATAGTGAACTTCGACACTTAGCATCCATCCCACTTATAGCCTCCATTAATGTTGTTTGATGTCAAAATTGTATTAAGGATATGCGGCCTCTTTTAAAGATTGATTAAGTGCAGCATTGCTATGGCACGACATCAGTAAGTAGTGACATTGATGAATGGCGACATTGGCAATGATCGACATTGATAACATACGGCATTGGTAACAGGCGACCTCAATAGCAAATGGCATTGATAACAAGCGGCATTGATAACAGGCGACATCGACTACAAACGGCATTGATAATAACCATCATTGATAACATGCGGCATTGACAATAGGCGGCATTGATGATAAGCGGCATAATAAGAGACATCATTGGTGATGAGTGGCACTGATAGGAGACAACTTTGATTCTTTTGGCTATATGGAAAAAGTGCTTCATTGATGGAATGCAGCTTTAATGTGATGTAGCATCAATGTTATCTCATGTCATTATTACATTGATGGCTTACGGTATAAAGCTTTCCAATGTTGTCGTTCCCTTACCAACATGCGACATTGTTTCCAGTTTCTTTGGCACAATATCACTCATTTAACTTTGTAAGAAGTATGCGACATTGATGGCATTCGCTATTGCTGCCTTTGTTGATGACCTGCAACATTACCTATTGTTCTTTATTGATGAGGGGTGGCATTATATACATTGGTTTTCCTTCATGCTTTCGACATTACTTGCTGATGCAGGATTACAGTAATGTTGTTATGTCGCATATCTTTAGAATTAAAATTGGTAGTAACAATTATGTTCTAATCATTTTTGGATGCAGGATATGTTATGGATGACATATTGTTTGATAAGGTATTAGTGAGGGAAAACCCGTTCTACTCAGTGGCATGGTCTCATTAAGTACCTATATTATGGTTCGAGATGGACTAATATTATTTACATCAGACTTTTGGTCTGATCCAAAGTTTTTTATTTCCACCAAAACTCTCGGGTTCTAAATTTGGAATTGAATAGGCTGATAATAGGGTATTTTAGATTTTGACGAATAAGCTTCCGAAGAAGAGCAGGAGGTAAGCTACTATGTAAAGTTTATTTTCGCTATGTAGTAGTTCAACTGCTTCTTATTGTTGTTGGATGTATGTAATGACGAGTATTGTAACCTTCTATGTAGTTAAGACTCTGATCCTCCAAGGTTCGTCTTCATATGTCGCTCTTGGAGTTATAATTATAATTATTATATTTTATCTAAATGATATAATCGTAGGGTTATGAGATTAAAATATAATGAATTTGCACATTAATTAATGAATTTTTTTTGTGAAAATTTGTAAATTTTAGTGCCCTTGGTGTTAATGATATAATAACTAATCTTCTTTTGTCACTAGAAAATAATTCGAAGGATGACTACATTATCACTAGTATCTATTTTATAGAACTTGGTATCAGAGCACAAGATTGCATAAAACTTAATAAGATTTTGAAAATTATAGCCCAAATGAAACAAGAAAGAATGAAAATTGGGGTATGGGATAGCGATATAATAGGGTATTTATTATTAGCTATATATACGTATGTGTATCTATCCATACTCTCCCTTCTGTCTTAGACCATTCTTCTGTATCTTATCAAGATTCGTAGGGAGATTATGAGAAATGGTTATCAGAAGTGGAAAACTAAACTTGGAAGGCAGGAGCACCACAACTAATGGAAATGTTCAGGCTAATGCTAGGAATGCTAACTGAACCACCAACGCAAATGCGAATGCTAACAATAATGTGGGTGTTCGAGCCACACCAGTTGATATAAAGGCGATGTATCGGCTCTTTATTAATATGGTGCAAGCCGGAGCAGCGGCTAGATTGACTGGCGGTAACACTGGTAATGAGAGAGCTGCCGCACTAGAAGTGGATGTCTGTAGCAACTATGCCATATTGAGTCAGGATTATACTAGCTTTGGAGTAAAACTATTTTTGGGAATGGAGAACACTATTGAAGTGAGGATTGGCTTCTTTAGCATGTGAGAATTTTTGCTGATCTAGAGTTGAACGACGATCAGCAAAGGATATTGGCATCGAGTCAGTTGCAAGAAGCCTCTTTTTGTTGGTGGAATTGTGTTACTATAGGAATTCCGGAGGAGGAATTTACTTGGGCTGACTTTAAAGAGAGTTCTGAATAGAAATTTCTATCTGAAGCAGCTAAGTCGACCCTGTTTAGAATGTTCTCGGAGTTGGTATAGGGTGAGATGACCGTATTGAAGTATGTTATGAAGTTTGATGAGTTGTTGAGGCATGGGCAGGCCATAATTAACACTCTGCTTAAGAAAAATGAGAAGTTCATTAGAGGGTTGAAGCTGGAGAATGCTAAGGCAATTATGTCATACTCCGGAGATCCATTTAATGTCATGGTGGACATAGCTATGAGGAATCAAGATTTACTTGCATCTCAGGGAAAGAATAAGTCTGTGGAGAATTCTGGTTTCTAAGGCAAGAAAAGAAAGTTCTTTGGCAAGAAGGGAGCTCATAAGATTGAGGCTCTAAAAAAGAGAAAAGCTGAAATGACTTGCTATAATTGTTTTAAGGAAGGGCGGTTTTCTAATGAGTGTCGTTCTGGTGAGGGAAAGAAGGGTGCTGATAAGAAAGGTGTAAAGTGTTATAACTGCAACAAGATGGAGCATTTCAAGAACAAATGTCCTAAACCGGTCAAAGCTCAAAAGGGAAAGGTTTTCGCTTTGGAACCTACAACTTTTAGACTGACTGTAGAAGAGAAGGGAAAAGCTATATTAGGAGGTACACTTCTTATTCATAGCATTCTTGTTAGTCCGTTGTTCCATACTGGAGCATCACATTCTTTTGTCTCTAAATGTTTGGTAGATATGTTAAATATAGAACCAACATACCTTATTACTTCTCCAAGGGTTGCAAATCTGATAGGTGGCTATGCAACTCTTGGAATGAGATACGACCATGTGGAGTTTGATTTATTATGTTTGCCTGCAATTTTATGTGTTCGATTTTGTGGGGTATGGGATAATTCTAGGTATGGATTAGTTAAGCCGATATAATGCTGGGATATTTTGTCAAGGTTAAGTAATATCTGCAATCCATCCTCATTGCCATGACCGGATTATATACTCATTAAAAGAATCGAGTTTTGATGTCTGTGCAATGTTGGGTGCCATGAAAGGCGTGGAGTAATCAGGTATTCATTGTAAGAGAGTATGTTGGTATTTTTGAGCCTATTATGGGACTACCACCAAAACGTGCTATAAAGTTTCGAATAGATCTCATACCTGGAATTGAACCTATATGTAGACCACCAAGCAGAATGATACCTACCAAGATAAAGGAGTTAAAGGTGTTGCTAGTTGATCTAGAAGGTAAGAATTTTATTAGACCAAGTAGTTTGCATTAGGAAGCTACAACGGTGTTAGTGAAAAAACTACGGTCGTTGAGAATATGCATTGATTATAGAAAGCTGAATGAGAAGATGATAAAGAATCGGTATCCTTCGCCTAGAATAGATGATTTGTTCGATTAATTAAGTAGAGCCAAGATGTTTTTATAGTTAGATTTAGCAACAGGTTTCCACCAATTGAGTGGCAGAGGACAGTATACCATTAGCGGTGTTTCGAACAAGATGTGGTTAGTATGAAGGGCTAGTCATGCCATTCAAACTAACCGCGTGCCTAATTTCTTTGTTTATTTAATGAAACAAATCTTCCAAAAGCATTTGGATAGATTGATGTTGGTGTTTATTGATGACATTTTGATATATTCTAAGAATGAATAAGAGCATGAAGTTCATCTCCGAATATTTCTTGATGTGCTGAGTCAGCATCAGCTAAAGGTGAAGTTTTCAAAATGTGATTTCTGGCAAAGAGAAAATGAAGTTTCTTGGGCATGTGGTTTTGAAGAATGGATTATCTGTAGATCCATCGAAGATCGTAGCTACTCACAATTGGAAGAGAACTGAGACTATGAAGAGATTATAAGTTTCTTGGGGTTGGCTAGCTACTACCGAAGTTCTATGAAAGATTTCCCTTGTATAGCAGCACTTATGACTAAAATAACAAGGAAGGACATAAAGTTTGCTTACACCGATAAATGTGAAGAAGCATTTTAGAAGCTAAAGCATTTATTGACCAGTGTGCCTGTTTTAGTTATTCCATATGGGATTCAAGATTTGGTGGTGTATACTAATGCATGTGAATCTGGATTAGGAGTTGTATTGATACAGAGAGGTAAGCTATTGCCTTTACTTCTCGACAACTTCGACTGCATGAAGTTAGATATCCTACTCGTTATTTGGAGTTGGAAGTTGTGATCTTTGCGCTGAAGGTGTGGAGATACTATTTATTAAGGGAGCAATTAAAGCTGTTCATGGATCATAAGTCCTTGAAGTATTTATTCTCTCAAAAGGAGTTGAATACGAGGCAGTAAAGATGGCTGAAGTTCTTAGCAGTATACGCCTTTGGGACTGAGTATACATCGATGAAAGGACGTGATGATAGAAAACAACAGAATATGACATTGGCAATGTGGTATGAATGGAATGGTATAGAGGCGTTGGCTTTGTGTGGAGTTAGAATGAGATTGATGGCCAGTTCTAGTCAAAGTACCACAATGATTTCTTGTCTAGAAGTTCAATCGGTATTAATCGAGAGAATTGCAGCAAAGAAAAAGGATAAGTCAATACTAGCCAATCGAATTAATAGACTAGAAGCTAGAAGTGAGATTGATGATTTGAAAGATTTTGTACTTGACCATAGAGGATGGTTGAGAAAGAAGGGACGGTTATGTGCTCCTGATGTGGACAATCTGAGAAAGAAAGTCCTTAGAGAATGTCATTGATCGAAGTTAACTATCCATCCTGGAGGTATGAAGATGTACTAGGATATGAAGAAGAGTTCCTTCTGAGAAGGGATGAAGAGGGATGTTGGCTTATGGGTGAAGCAATGTATGAACTGCCCGTAAGTAAAAGTTGAGCATCAAAAGCCAAAGTGGACCTCTTTAAACTTTGGAAGTGCCATTATGGAAATGAGATTCCATATCTATAGATTTTATAGATGTGTTACCAAGGTCAAATAGGGGAAATGAAAGCATTTGGGTTGTCGACGATAGACTGAACAAGAGTGCACACTTTATCCCTGTTAAGTCGACAAGGACGACACCTAATTTGGCGAAGTTATTCATGAAGAATGTTGTGAAACTTCATGGAATACCGAGTACCATTGTAAGTGATAGATATCCTTTGTTCAGTAGTGAGTCCTGGAAAATTTACAGAATAAATTGGATACCAGACTGAAGATAAGTACCGCTTACCATCTGCAAACTAATGGACATACAAAAAGGGTTAACAAGTCACTCAAAGATTTATTAAGAGCTTGTGTACTAGATTTTGAAGGGTTGTGGGAAGACCATTTGCATTGAGTCAAGTTTTCCTATAACAGTAGTTATCAAACTAGTATAGGAATGTCACCTTTTGAAACACTTTATCAAAGGTTGTGCAAATCGCCTATATGTTGGTTGGGGACCAATGATAAACCAATATTGGTCCTGATATGGTGAAAGAAGCGACTGAAAATATTGAGTTAACCCAAGCATGGATAAAGAAAGCTCAATTAAGGTAGAAATGCTATATGGATAAAAGGCGTAAGGACTTGGAATTCTAGGTTGGAGATTTTGTTTTCGTAAAGGTATCATCAAAGGGTATTGTACGATTTGAGAAGATGGAAAAACTAGCACCTAGATTTATTAGTCCATTTCCTGTCATATAGAGAACCGAGAAACTAGCTTATCATATCGAGTTACCAAGTAGTTTGGTAGGAGCCCATAACGTTTTCATGTGTCTCATCGAAGGAAGTACGCGCGTGATCCAGAGACTACTATAGAGCCAATGATTTCGGGGGACTTAGTAATGGAGCTTGATATGACTATTATTAGGCGATCTATTTGTATAGTTGATAAATATACGAAGGAGTTAAAGAATAAGACAGTCAAGTTAGTAAAAGTCTAGTGGAGCGACTATGAGAAAGACTACACTTGGGATACCGAGGATATGATTAGAGAGGCTTATATTAAGTTATTTTGGTTGATACCATTGTATAGATTTTGACTAGTAGTTATACTAGTATTATTGTTTATATGCGCTTGAGACACTTTTTTGTATAATTGATGTGTTGCTTGTTGTTTACCTTATCCTAATTTTGATGACGAAATTCTTTAAGGAGGGAAACATGTAACACCTATAATCTTTATTGCACTTTATTTAAATATTTGATAGTGGGATAATTAATGAAAAGTTGGAAATGTAGGATTTGCTATATTAATTAAATTGAGTTAGCCTTAACAAATATAATGAAGAGAATATTAAAAGAAACTATAATAATAAATATAAGTATGGAAGGGTAAAATAGGAAGAGAAAATATTATAATATACTCTTCCCTCTCCCTTATCATTCCATTTCATTCTCAAAACTAAACTAAGAAAACAAGGGTCGGCCACCATTATGTAATAAAGAAAGGCTAAAAGCTAAAAGCTAAAGAGAGAAGCTAAGGCAAATTCCATCATTTCGACAAGATTAAAAGGTGAACAATATTTTCATCTCATTTTATTTGATGTGTTAGATTCAGATTAGAGTGTAAATCCAAATTTTTGACTATTATAGATCTTACATATGGATTGAATGATCACATATACGGGTTTTGGATATTTCTGGTAAATTTTTTGGTATTTTCCTAAGGGTTTTGATGTGAAAATTGAAGTTTTTGATCTTCAAATATCCTAAAGTTTTGATATAATGTTTGAAATATTATTTTGGAGATGGGTTTAAATTTCATAATTTTGGATTTATTTTGAATTTTTCTAAGTAAGGAAATTGATGATTTCGGAATTTAATTATTTAAATTATGAAAAATAATTATTTTGGTCCAAAATTTTTATATGATTTAAAGAAAATAAATATTGATTTTTGTGGATTTTTAGGGGTTTTTGTGGATTTTTCCAAGTGATTACAGTTTAATATAAATTGTTTTGTGTAATATGAGTTTATTTATAAAGTGCAATAAATAATATAATTTAAGAAAAAATTATATTTTGGAAAATAGAAGTAATTTTCCATTAAAAATTCGACAAGAATTCTGAAAAGATGTTTGTTGGCCAATGAGATTTTAATAAAAAATATTGGTTTATTGAAAATTTTATACTTTTAAAGGCAAATTTTTAGTTTTGAAAAATATTACAAAAATGCCATTTTAACTAACGAAAGCCATTATTTTTAACCCATGGTAGTTGGTTGCTTCTAACATGCGATAGAATGTATTTTTCAACTACGATAGCTATTGCTTTGTCAACCTTCGAAAGCCTTGTTTTTCAAGTCACGACGGCTTTACATACGATGATTACGTTTCATTAACCCACAAGGGCTATGTTTTATCAACTTATGATGGCTTTATTTTTATCAACCTGCGATGACTTTATTTGTTTTAACACATGATGGCTATGTGCTTTAACACGTGATGGATTTGTTTTTGTTAATGCTTGATGACTATGTCTAAAGGCACGATGACTATATTTTTTCATGGCACAATGGCCATATTTAGCTAACTTTATAAAGCCATGTTTTAATAAACAATGGCTATTTATTGTTGATGGGAAATAGCTTATATTTTTAACACCCGAAAGCTTGTAATTTATCAAGGTGCGATAGCCTATATTTTCGCATCCGAAGTAACTTGTGGCAGTTTACTCACCTATTTTTTCTCCTACCATTTTTAGAAGACCACTGATGCTTTTTCTCCTACCGTTCTTAGGGGATGGTTGTTAGTTTTCCCTATTGATTTTAGGAGACCATGAATATTTTCTTCTACCGACCTCAGGAGACCATTGTTATTTTCTTCTAAATGGACCAGAAGATCATTGGATCATTTAATATATCTTGGTCGAGTCAGCCAATAGGATTTTAGTTAGTATGAGAAAACTAATATAGGTTCGTAGCGATCTTGGTAAAACTATGTCATTGAATGGACCATTCTATGGGATTGGGCAATTATAGGAATGTGTAACCCTTTGACCCTTTTGAATGGCTGACTATTCATTTTAACCCATACATGCATGATATGTTATTGATGTTATAATTATGTTCTAATCATTTTTGGATGAAGGATATGTTATGGATGACATATCAGTTGATAGGGTATTACTGAGGGAAAACCCGATCCGCTTAGCGGCATGGTCTTACTAAGCACCTATATTTTGGTTTAAGATGGACTAATATTATTCACACTAGACTTTTGATCTAACCCGAAGTTTTTGATTTCCCCGTAACCTCTTGGGTACTCAAATTGGAATTGGGTAGGTTAAGAGTAGGGTATTTTAAGTTTTTCAAATAAGCATCCTAAGATGAGCAAAAGGCAAGCTACCGTGTAAAGTTTATTTTCATTATGTAGAAGTTTAAGTACTTCTTATTATTATTGGATGTTTGTAATGACGGGCATTATAATCGTCTATATAATTAAGACTCTGATCCTTCAATGGGCATCTTCATAAGTTACTCTTGGAATTATAATTGTAATTTTATATTTTATCTGAACGATGAAATCGTGGGATTATGAGATAAAACTGGAATGAATTAACAAATTAATGAATGAAATCATTTATTGAAAATTTGTACATTTTAGTGCTCTAGATGTTAATGATATAATAACTGATCTCATTTTATCATTGAGAAATAATGCTAAGGATGACTACAACGTCACTAATATCTATTTTCGAGCTTCAAATGGAGGATGTTACATTCTATCTTTTGTGCATGTACTACTATTATTTTGGTGAGGAGTAAACCAAATTAGGTTAGAGTCTATCCTAGTGGCTTGATCGTTAGCTCGCACCCTAAATCGGTGACATACGTTTGTTGATATAGTTGTGTGCCATGGTTGAGATCCTCTGCCCTATGTCACCTAGGCCAACATTTTGTTACCATTTCAAGGCATTTGTAGGGTCGTAATCATGGCATGGCATTGCATAGTTATGCATTCACGGTGGTGAAGGATAGATATTGGATCACATTGGCGGTCGAGGCAACTTAAGACTATAGACATAGCACTGAGAGTGTGTAAGGAAGGACCCTGAAGTAGAGCTAAGAGCTTATCAGTTTTCCTTCTAGTTATTGATGCGATGATATAGGCATGCATTTGTTCACTTTGATGAGATCATTGAGGATGCGGTTGTGTGCCGATGTGGCTATCTCTGAGGTCGAGAGCCCATGTGGTTGTTGACCCCATATGCATGTGTGTTATATGATTATCCATGAGATAATATATGATGTTGCTACGAGCATGTCATATTGAGATGTTTGACCTCGTACTTATTATATGGTTAACTGAGAGTTAATCGTTGCATAGTTGTGGTTATGTCATATCTACGTTTCTCATTCGTTTGTCATGGGTGCTTGTTTGTTATTTATCTATAAGTTGAGTATGGTGGACCCTTAGTACGTCTACTTTATGATAAACTAAAATATAATCTTGGGTATTGACGTGTGCATGTCATATTGTCTTCGATGATTTCTTATGTATTAGTAATGGTTAGATATACGGATGTTCACCCATTTTAATATTATACTACTTGACATGTAGCTTGACTATACATTTTTACGGGTGATGATACTTGTGCATGGTTTTGGGATATGTTGGAACGTTAGAGATGTTCATATGAAATCTTGAGTTATATTTATTATACCATGCTGGTTATTAAGATATACTAACATCTACATTCTAAACATAGTCTGACCCGTGTATTATTTATATAATAATTGGGTGTAACGACCCATCTTTCCGAACCCCAGAAGTCAACACTAATACATCCATGGTATTAACATGCCGAACAACTAAGTGTCGAAAGGACAAATTGTTAGGGGAAAGAAAGGAGATAGAAGATAAATGAACTAGGAACAAACACGGAATCTCACAACGCAATGGAATAACATATACTAATCAACATAAAATTTACAAAGTCATTTACCAAATGATACATCAGAGTCAGACTAATACAATTTCTAAATTAAGATAGTTATAACAGCATGTCCTTATACATAGATATAGAGTACATAATATACAGCGGAAACAAGATGATAACTATCTATCGATGAAGCCTCCTGCTCCAAGCTCCTCCAAAATGCATCCATAGAAACCTAAACTGCTTGGCTGCTCATAAAAAATTTGAGCACCCAAGAGTTTTAAGGAAAGAAAATAAAACTCTGGGTCAGACATGGGTTTGGTGTGAGTAAACACAAAGCAACTGAATTATTTAGTAAAAACTCTTTTGAAATCAAAGGTATCTCGTAAGACCAAGCCACACATAAACACGGACGGGTTTTTACCTTTTGATAACCAAAACACTTTTATAGAAATTCAGTGATATTATAATAATGTCTAAGGGTTTAAAGTAAATTATTAAAATAGCTGGTATGCTTGCATTTCACGTTCCAACATATTTAGTATACGATAGAAACTATAAAGCTCGTATTGGACAATGAATTCCAACTAATGACTGGGCTACTGGGGTATTGCCCATCACAGTACACGTCTATAAAATGTACCGAGATCGAACTTATCGATCCTTGCCAACACAAGATCGGCCTATCCCTTACTGGATAGTACCGAATACGTCATCACCCCAGTCGCTTTGCAACCATTTCCATCGAGATCTCATGCACAACCAATCCATAAATATGTAGATGTATCGTATTTAGAAGGTGACAACATACCCTAATGGGTACGACCCACATAGCCTTGCTGCACCTCCCTTGTTTTAGTCATTCCCAGTTGATGAGGCTTGAGGCTATGATTTACCTTTTTGAATAGATGTCCCTCTTGTAATGCTAACATTGCCCTCCTGGCAGTAATGCAGTGCCAACATTCATCCATACAAGTTGTCCAGTAAAGAACAAACTAAAGAAACTACTTCAACTACATCCATTTTGGAATCACCCTCAGGATTATTAGCAAGCAACCCTTGTACTTCAATGGCCCCGTCTTCGATCCCATGCTTCAAGATGTCTTCATTCCGAAACACTTGAGTTGGACTGAAGTGGTTTTTGGATAAAATGTTCGATCCTGCTCTCTTCGAAACAACTTTCGATATTTTTCGGTAAACTCAACCCCGGCTCTTTAGTAAATAAATAGACAAATGACAATAGCGAAGTTCACCTCCTAACCGTTTGTGGATGGATTTCAATATCATTCGTCCTATAAGAACAAACAAGTTTATACTTAAAGTATATCACCTTCGACGGTGACAGTACCATATAATTCTCATGTTTCTCTTAGATATTTCCAAAGTTATGTTTTGGTCCATATTTGATAGTTAGTAATTTAACTATAAAATAAAATAAAATAATCAAACATTGATTCAATTCCATATGGAATCCTCTAAGCTTTTATTAATTAATCCTTAATTAATAAAATCGCTTTATAAAACCTGATCAACAGATCTTTCAAAACACTTTCCCCAAACCTCTAACGTTCCAAAACTTTTTGGAAATTCCTCTTCAAAATTCCATACTAAATAGCCAACAATTCCCCTTTAAAAACATCACCTACAATTAAACCCATTTACTTCACATTCCAAACATCTTTATAAATTTCCAAACTAGATTTAAACTTCCTTTGAAATCTCTAAAATGATTTATAAATCTCTTTCTAATTTAAACTTCTTTATAAAACCTTTATAAAATTTCCTTTATAAAATATCATTTACAAATTATCTTTTGTAAAACACTTTAAATAAACCTTCAGTAAAATCCCTTTATAAATACGGTATTACTTATAAATAACTTTACAACATAATAGCACAACTTGGAAATCATTTATAAACTTTAAACTCTAAATTTATTTAAGAATTGAAGTTAATTCAAAAACATACTTTTTAAATTTAAACGGAGGCTTAGCAATCCCAATGGTACTAATTTAAGTTACCATTCAATTTCAATTCCAATTCACTTAACAGTTATTTACATAAGCAACATGTATGTAAATACAACTCATATACAAATCAGGGAATAACATGTCAATATGAACTAACTATCGTATACATGTCCAAATAACATAGTAGCAGGAATGTGATTTGTCCTGCTAAACAGATGTCCAAACAATTCATAGCAGAACAACGATTTATTCTGCTAACACATGTCCAAAAAATCAAATCACTTACACTATAGTAGAATAGTGTTTTGTTCTGCTAACAAATGTCATTTAGTCTTCGTAATCATATAGGGTTACTTAAGGTCCAGACAGGAGATCTTGGGATTTGGAATCAGTTCACTGTTAAAAAAAGAGATTGATTTAAAACACATTCGGTTCAGTTTTAAAATCACCTTTGAAAAGATTTAAATAGATTTAATCAACTTAAACCCCAATTAAATCTTATATAACCCTTACTAATAAAGCTTAAGTCATAATTAAATTCTAATTAAGCTTAATGAACTTGATTAAGTGCTAATTAACTTACTAATGCAACTTGGTTAAGGTTAAACCAAATAGTTTAAAAGTAAAACTCTAAATAATTAAATATTATTTAAATAATCCATTAATTACTTAATAATTAATTAACCATTAATTTTAATTAAATAATTATTAATCACTTAATTACTTCTTAACCATGTAAAACATTAATTAAAACATTATTAATTAATTAACAGTCATTAACTTAACTTAAGTGATGATTAACCTTTAATCACCTTCTTAATTACCAATTAAGTGCTAATTACCTTTTAATTAACTAATTAATTAATTAATTTAACAAATAAATATATTACAACTTTACTTTTTAATATTACTAAAAGTGTGAAAATTTTTGTAAACTAATTTCAAAATAAAACAAATTTGAAATAAAAATTCAAACCTTTGCCGAACTGCATCCATAGCGACTGTCGCTATGAGTGCAGTTTGCTCCTACCCACCTTTAAGCAAAGCCAGTTTACTAAAACCATATTATTTCATGATTGAAACATACCTTAGTAAATTTTCACACTTTAAAACCAATTACGCAAACTTTAACCAAAATCTAGACTTTAAATTCTTGAAACGAGTTTGATTTCAAATCCGTCGCGACTACATACAAAGTTTCAACTTTGTTTTCAACCCATCATGACTATAGTCAAGTTCATCATCAACCCTTTATATTCACACATCACATTCATACAACAAATTGTATACATATACCAATATATATACAATTACTAACTTTGCAATAACACATCCATTCGAGTGCTAACACTGACCCATACATTAGCACTTATCATCACATTTCAAACATGCCAAGATCCAACATATATATAATATGTCTACATTAAAGTAAAAGTATTAAAATAGCGTTAAGCCGTGGCCCATTCCACCCTTAACACAGTTTATATTCCCAAGAGCATATACAAGACCGTAGTTTCCCCAAAACCGGAAGTCACCAGAGGGCAATCCATATACTAAAGGTACAAACCAAAATCGTAGTGGTCGCGAATAGGATAATCAGTATGACAAGGTACATGAGGCGATACCAACTAGGATACTAGTAGTTGCCTGATCCGGACTGATGTTGGGCATAGCAGCTACTACCCCAACACCGCGAAACAACACTCCCAAAATCGAGGGGTGCACCCAAATCGAATCACAAAAGTAATAGACATGGTAACGAAGGAGTGTGTCCGCTAGAGATGGCGAACCTCAATGGCCCGGCGCGGCTCCTGTTTTAGTCATGTCAAGGGTCATCCAATATCGTTCTCTTTCTTCAGTCAACGCGTTCACCAAACCATCCACTTCGTTCTGGATCCACACTCCACGTATACTAGTTATTAAAGTGGTTTTCGGTATCGACAGAGAGTATGTCCATATCCGATCCCGGTCTCTTTAATAACTACGTATTATTACACCGGTGGCTCTTCTACATTTTCAAATCGATTCATAATTGATATCAAAATATCATATTCGCTTCAAAATCAAAGCCATTTCAAAATCATCATATTTACTCAAAATATACGATTTCATTTCAAAAATCATTTTCGCCTCAATATCTCATTTCGATTTCAAAATCATTTTTCGCCTCAAAATCTCATTTCGATTTCAAAATCCCTTTTCGCCTCAAAATCTCATTTCGATTTCAAAATCACTTTTCGCCACAAAATCTCATTTCGATTTCAAAATCACTTTTCGCCACAAAATCTCATTTTGATTTAAAAATCACTTTTCGCCTCAAAATCTCATTTCGATTTCAAAATCCCTTTTCGCCTCAAAATCTCATTTCGATTTCACATAAACTCGAATTCCAAAATTTAAAATTTAATCAAATCTCAAATCATCAATTTCAACTTGATTCAGCTTCTCAATAAACCATTTCAAATTATCAATTTCAAATACATATTTGAACCACAAAATAAACAATTTTACTTCCAATATATTTCGAAACTTTAAATATTTCACATTTCAAAACAGTTCATATATTTATATAAGAATATAAGATTCGCTTTAAAACCATTTCGTATTCAGATTAGAATATACTTCAAATTAAACATCCGTATTAAGTAGTTTACTTAATTTCTGGAACAATTCCCATTTAATAAACTTAGATTAATATTCGGATTTCAAGAATTCATTTAAGTATTACATTCCAAATCAATTTCAGTTCAAATCCTATTCAAATAAATTTTATCTTCAAATTTAATTCAATAGTTTCAATTTAGTTCAATTCACAAATTTATTTAAATTTCAATTTAATTCCAAATTAATTAAATCTCAATTTCAAATTAAATTTCACTTCCAAACTCAAACTTGAAATATCATTTCATATAAATTTTCTTAGAAATATTCAGAGTTCGATTAAAAGTCCAATCTTTTAAAACAAATCGACTTTCGAAACTTTACGCCATATTTCAAATTTTCTTAAAAATCTAAACTTCGAATAATTAAACCATTTCAATTACCAAGTTTAAATTCCAACATCTCGAGCTTCAATTCAAAATAATTCAATTTCCATAAATTGGATTTTTATTCTTAAATCAATTCATTTAAATAATTTCAAAACAACTTTTAAAATCATTTAATTTAACCAACCCGGTGTCCGTATATAATTCTCTAACCTATGGCCAAGTGGTTAGTTATTTCAATTAAATGTCAGGGATGAATATATATTACTTAAACCAATCACAGTGTCATATGCATGTATAACAGGATATATATAAGCAAATAAACATCCAAACATTTAAATATCAACCAATAGCATCCATCGAAATAAATCATCCAATAGTCAATACAATTCACGGCAATTTCATAGTTATCAATGTCAGGTAATTTAATCGCAATTCAATTTTAATTTCAATTTGACTGTCAATTTAATTTTCAACGGTGAATTCAAATGACAATCTATATAACAATTAAATTTTATCAAACAACGACAAATAAATTCATATCACTTCATAATGTCAAATTTAACTACCATAAATTATTTTAGTCAATTGTGAGCGTATAAACACTCACCTTGATTTTCCAGTTTTAAATCAAATCGAACAACGTTCGATTTAACCTAAAATTTTAATGAGCTCCAAACATCTTCGGATCTGCACTGCAGCGTAGCTCTCATCGCTGCGATTCCGGCATCGCCAGTTCGTCCAAAACGGACCTCGTACGCATGAGATATGAGTTGTTAAAGTTTGTATATATATTAATATAATTTAAATCAAAAAAAAAAAATTATACCAGAACGCATCTGGCCGTTGATATTCAGGAACGAGATCGGCCACACGCAATATCTCTCATCTCCAAATCGTGTGAACGCTTCCAGGCACGCAGAACCCAAAGCCGCCTTCGATGAACTTCATATCGCAACCACCATCGACCTCCAGAAGATGATCAGCGACTACCAGTGTGTGCGCCACCTTGAGAGCCACCTACGCGCCAAGTTTCGCCACCCCATTCACCACTGTTTGCACGCAAACCAAGAAAATACGCACGACTTCAAAGCCAGATCTGGACCAATCCGTGACGAATTAGTACGAATCAACCGTATGGATTTGAAGAGCTCGCCGAGATCTACACTTTTGCTTTTGGAATTTTTCGATTTCGTTGAATGGATTGAGAGATATTAAGTAAAGAAGTTCGAGCAATTTCAGCCATGGAATAGGTGGCGGCCATGGTTTGAAATTAGGGTTTCTGAAATGAAAAATGATAAAACTGCCTCGGTTTTGAGTGCGTATTTATAAAGTTAGGTCCAAAATCGTCCGAACTCCAAACGAGACGTGCCGCCAGGCGTTTATACGGTTTTACCCCCGTTCCGAACGCAATGGAACTAGTCCCAAGGCCTAATTCAATTGTATGTGGAAGATAGCTTTTTGAAGTCAATTATTTTAATTAACGACGTTAAATTTCTACGCGTTTCAAGCTCGCACGACCAAACGACAAGTCCGATTGCTACGAAAATTGAAACCTTACAATAATTCACTATTACGGATCCGATGAAACTGGTTTCGTCGAAATCCGAGACAGTTGTAAAAATGGCTATTTCTACTGTTTAATTTCAATATAAAATTCCCAATTTTAAATTATTAACTTTTAAATCAAATTTCAATTGTTCACAAATTTCATTTTTAATTTTACAGTAATTAACAATCTTTTACAATGCAGTTTTCCATTATAAATCCAGTATAAAAGATTACATTAGATTCAGCGTTCAATTATATTGTAATTCAAATTCAAGTTATTTAATTCCAATTGAATTCTTTTATTTCGATTTACACTTTCATTATTGAATCAACCATTTACTTATACATTATTATCAATAGTTTATAATTCATTTACTTTCATTTTCTTCAGCTATCATCTTATTCAAATTCACAGTAATATTAAATTACATTCATTTACGTTGATTTCCATATTATAACTTCAATATTAAATGTACATTTTATTTATTCGTTGTTTACAATCAAATTCAATTCAATTCAATTACTTGTTACATTCAAATTTAAATCTTTACTTACGTTCAATTACCAGTTAACATCTTTATCAAATTACAGTTTCGGTTATTATTTGATTTCAATCAACTGTAATATTAAGTTACATTTATTTATATTAGTTTCAATAACATAAACTTCCACTATTAAATCTACCGTTTTATTTATTCTTTGTTTACAATCATAACCAATTTGGTTTACAATCAAACTCAATTCATTACTTACATTCAATACAGGTTAACATCCATATTTAATTTACAAATAAGTTATTTCAGAATTCAGTTTTGCATTTTAACTTGTAATTCACATTTAACAACACAAAATTTTATTTCCTTCGGATTTTTATCCAAAATTTTTATTTTAATTCGTATTTTTAAAGTGTTAAAAATACAGGTCGTTACATTCTCCCCCACTTAAAACTTTTCGTCCTCGAAAAGGAACGGAGAAGGGGAAACCATCATTTAGATATAATTCATTCAAAATATTCGACTTATTTGCAAAATTTAGTTATAGGATTTTTAAAATCTCAAAAAATTTCTAACTCCCAGATTTTTGAAAAATTTCGGCAGCACCTCCTTTGCGCGGCTAGGACCGAAAAATTTCACAGTGGTAATAATTGCATGATATACATCTCATTACAAGAATGAGGCATCCCAAAACATGGGGAACAAAATAATATACCACAACATAAACCGTAATCCGAGAACGTACCTTTTATTAAGCGTTTATTAGCATTTTAACTTACATTTTGCATTTAGCGCAGAAGCGAGCTCCTCAAGCGAAGCGCAACCCCCTTTGCTACCTACTAAAATGCTCAATAACCAAGTTAGAACCATGCATGTAAAGATAGATCGATATACTTATCATAAACAACATACATATAACATGTTTAGTTTCAAAACTGAAATTCCAATTCCAGGACAGCAAACGAATCTCAGTTTTTGATAACCTAAACGATAAAATTTGACAATGGAATCTAAACAAAAGTTGTTGCGTTCGTTTCAGGCTTTCCGGAATGTCCAAAATCATTGAATTTAGACCTTCCGTTCAAAAGTTACGACCGGTTTACTAAATAGATACGCCTCAGCCTGGCAATGAATGGCGCAGGTCAGCGACGTTTGGTCACGTTTTTGACCTTCTAAACGACAGCAAAACACCAAATGCTTAAAACAAAAGTTTTAGCTTAAGTTCTAAGCTTTCCAGAAAGTGCAGGATCGTCAAAATCCGATACACCAGTAAAAAGTTATGGCGAGAATACTAAGGTGCTTCAGATTTCTACTTCGCACAGGGCAGCGACTAATATTGGTGTTTTAAGCCTAGTGGATGAAGGTATTTCTCAAAACATTCTAAACAAAAGATGTAGCAAAGTTTCTAGGCTTTCCGAAAAGTCTAAGATCGTCAAATTTCGTCCAGCCATTTAAAAGTTATGGTTGTTTTCGTTTCAGTATATATTGGACAATTTTGGATTTTTTCCAAAAAATTGCTTTTGTTATTTCAAAGTACAAACCATCAAACTTCAAATTTTGTAAAGAAACAATCATAAACACAAATTCGTTTATTTTCTTATTTATCCATGAAATAAGTTTACATTTGATTTGTTTCCGATTTTTTTCAAGTTTTTTTTTATTCATAATTTAAATTCAAGTCAATTTGCTTCAATTTAATTTGAATTCCATTATATTTTAATTACACTTTGCTTCAAATTTGAATTTAATTATTTAAAATTTTTATTCCGTCTATTCATTTCCATTTACACTAATGAATTCTATTTAATCAATTACCATCCAACTAACAACCAATGCATATCAACATTAACATCCATCCAAAATCTACATTAAATCAATTATACATTTCCAAGTCAAAATTTTAATTTCATACACTTCCAAGTTTATTTGACATTTAGTTTCATCCAAATTTAATTAGTTTCCATTTACTAATTTCATATTTAATTAATTTTAAATTTAATTCATTTTACAACTTAAATTTCCATTTTATTATTCGCAATCACACTTGTATATTATTCATTTACTTATCCTTATTAGCATTTTAAACTTTTTAAGTATTTGGTAAGTTATAGCTATGCAAATAGAATGTATTTAAAAAAATATACAACTTCTTTTCATTCAATTTGAGTGTTATACCTATTAAATAAATTTCCAATTTATTATTTTCCAAATTAAGGGTTACTCCTACAATTTTAAATTTTTCCACTTAAATTCAATTCCACCTTTTCAATTCATAAGTTTCTAACAATTCAAGATTTACTTTAGTTTAATAATTAAAATCATTCCTTATTAGAGAACTTTAGAATTTCAACTCCGGATTCGATTTAAACCGTTTTTTTCCTAAATATATATATATATATATACTAATATCTTTATATCTCAAATCATATTATTTTTTTTAGAAGAATTTTAATCAGCATTGAAATATATATATATATACTTATTTTCATTTCATACTTTAGAAAATTACAATTTTAAATCAAAACAGGGTTTAGAAAAACTATTAAGTGATCTCCCCCACTTAGACTCTCAAAAATAAACGTCGATGATGCGTGCACTCATCACCGAAATCATTCTCTAGTGTCAAGAGGGGAGTATAACACTTACTTCATTTGAAATCCTTTGAAAACAATTTCTAATCGAATATACTATCATATAATACTTATATTATACATTTCAAATTTTCGTTAATAAATTTTCAAAACACCGGAATTTAAATTCTCCATCTTAATTTAAATTCATTTTTATTTTATTTTATTTACCATTTATATTCATTGTCAATCATATTTACAAGTTTCATTTCTTAAAATCATCCATTAGTCAATAGTTAGAAATATTGACTAATCAACAATAAACGATGATAATCTAATATTATCATCTCCTAACAACCAATACAATCAAAATTTATAAACTTTCAAGATAATTCTTTTATATATAAAATATAATCCAAAACAATATTATGTCAATCTGTCCTATTCGAGTATTTAGAAATTCCTATCGATGCCTTGGCGTCCCAAGTACCAACCAAAATTCATAAATACTCAACGGAACAAATTAACACAATATAAAGTCATTTTTATATCAAAATTACAAATACGCTCTCTCATATACACTCAAACTCATTCATAAGGTTTAACCCTATTTCAATGAGTTATTCCCCACTAGAGCCAAGGTAATCTAAACCAAAGCTCTGATACCAACTGTAACGACCCGCATTTTTGACCGTTCAAGTCGATAATAATCCACACATGTCCAACTCAACCGTTCAAAAAGGCAGATGGTTATTGGGGTTAAATAAGAAAAGGAAAGAAAGAACAGAAGCAAACTCAGAATCTTGCAGCGGAAGGAACAAGATATAATAATAAAATAACAATTCATGAAGCTATTAAATAAATAAATTTGATTATTATTATACATCATAAATCAGAGTTTCATACATATCAGAGATAATACAATAATGCAGCGGAAATAATACAATAGTAGAATACAAATGATATAATACCAAACTCCGTCTTCGTCCTCCAGAGTAGATCTTCAACCTTATCTGAAATGCTCAGGCTGACCCGAGCGTAATGAAAAGACAAAACACTCGAGTCATGACTAAAATATCTCATGTAAGTCAAATCGAATAAGAAATATGAGTGCGACGGCATCAGAGATGTTTACGGGTTTTGACATCTCCTATCCAGTGTCAACGTGAGTGCAATAACTTAAGAGATGTTACGGGATTTTTCCATCTCTCAAGGATCCGTTAAACTATCTACTATGTAGTACAATACGCTATTATAATATGTCTACATTAAAGTAAAAGTATTAAAATAGCGTTAAGCCATGGCCCATTCCACCCTTAACACAGTTTATATTCCCAAGAGCATATACAAGACCGTAGTTTCCCCAAAACCGGAAGTCACCAGAGGGCAATCCATGTACTAAAGGTACAAACCAAAATCGTAGTGGTCGCGAATAGGATAATCAGTATGACAAGGTACATGAGGCGATACCAACTAGGATACTAGTAGTTGCCTGATCCGGACTGATGTTGGGCATAGCAGCTACTACCCCAACACCGCGAAACAACACTCCCAAAATCGAGGGGTGCACCCAAATCGAATCACAAAAGTAATAGACATGGTAACGAAGGAGTGTGTCCGCTAGAGATGGCGAACCTCAATGGCCCAACGCGGCTCCTGTTTTAGTCATGTCAGGGGTCATCCAATATCGTTCTCTTTCTTCAGTCAACGCGTTCACCAAACCATCCACTTCGTTCTGGATCCACACTCCACGTATACTAGTTATTAAAGTGGTTTTCGGTATCGACAGAGAGTATGTCCATATCCGATCCCGGTCTCTTTAATAACTACGTATTATTACACCGGTGGCTCTTCTACATTTTCAAATCGATTCATAATTGATATCAAAATATCATATTTGCTTCAAAATCAAAGCCATTTCAAAATCATCATATTTACTCAAAATATACGATTTCATTTCAAAAATCATTTTCGCCTCAATATCTCATTTCGATTTCAAAATCATTTTTCGCCTCAAAATCTCATTTCGATTTCAAAATCCCTTTTCGCCTCAAAATCTCATTTCGATTTCAAAATCACTTTTCGCCACAAAATCTCATTTCGATTTCAAAATCACTTTTCGCCACAAAATCTCATTTTGATTTAAAAATCACTTTTCGCCTCAAAATCTCATTTTGATTTCAAAATCCCTTTTCGCCTCAAAATCTCATTTCGATTTCACATAAACTCGAATTCCAAAATTTAAAATTTAATCAAATCTCAAATCATCAATTTCAACTTGATTCAGCTTCTCAATAAACCATTTCAAATTATCAATTTCAAATACATATTTGAACCACAAAATAAACAATTTTACTTCCAATATATTTCGAAACTTTAAATATTTCACATTTCAAAACAGTTCATATATTTATATAAGAATATAAGATTCGCTTTAAAACCATTTCGTATTCAGATTAGAATATACTTCAAATTAAACATCCGTATTAAGTAGTTTACTTAATTTCTGGAACAATTCCCATTTAATAAACTTAGATTAATATTCGGATTTCAAGAATTCATTTAAGTATTACATTCCAAATCAATTTCAGTTCAAATCCTATTCAAATAAATTTTATCTTCAAATTTAATTCAATAGTTTCAATTTAGTTCAATTCACAAATTTATTTAAATTTCAATTTAATTCCAAATTAATTAAATCTCAATTTCAAATTAAATTTCACTTCCAAACTCAAACTTGAAATATCATTTCATATAAATTTTCTTAGAAATATTCAGAGTTCGATTAAAAGTCCAATCTTTTAAAACAAATCGACTTTCGAAACTTTACGCCATATTTCAAATTTTCTTAAAAATCTAAACTTCGAATAATTAAACCATTTCAATTACCAAGTTTAAATTCCAACATCTCGAGCTTCAATTCAAAATAATTCAATTTCCATAAATTGGATTTTTATTCTTAAATCAATTCATTTAAATAATTTCAAAACAACTTTTAAAATCATTTAATTTAACCAACCCGGTGTCCGTATATAATTCTCTAACCTATGGCCAAGTGGTTAGTTATTTCAATTAAATGTCAGGGATGAATATATATTACTTAAACCAATCACAGTGTCATATGCATGTATAACAGGATATATATAAGCAAATAAACATCCAAACATTTAAATATCAACCAATAGCATCCATCGAAATAAATCATCCAATAGTCAATACAATTCACGGCAATTTCATAGTTATCAATGTCAGGTAATTTAATCGCAATTCAATTTTAATTTCAATTTGACTGTCAATTTAATTTTCAACGGTGAATTCAAATGACAATCTATATAACAATTAAATTTTATCAAACAACGACAAATAAATTCATATCACTTCATAATGTCAAATTTAACTACCATAAATTATTTTAGTCAATTGTGAGCGTATAAACACTCACCTTGATTTTCCAGTTTTAAATCAAATCGAACAACGTTCGATTTAACCTAAAATTTTAATGAGCTCCAAACATCTTCGGATCTGCACTGCAGCGTAGCTCTCATCGCTGCGATTCCGGCATCGCCAGTTCGTCCAAAACGGACCTCGTACGCATGAGATATGAGTTGTTAAAGTTTGTATATATATTAATATAATTTAAATCAAAAAAAAAAAAATTTATACCAGAACGCATCTGGCCGTTGATATTCAGGAACGAGATCGGCCACACGCAATATCTCTCATCTCCAAATCGCGTGAACGCTTCTAGGCACGCAGAACCCAAAGCCGCCTTCGATGAACTTCATATCGCAACCACCATCGACCTCCAGAAGATGATCAGCGACTACCAGTGTGTGCGCCACCTTGAGAGCCACCTACGCGCCAAGTTTCGCCACCCCATTCGCCACTGTTTGCACGCAAACCAAGAAAATACGCACGACTTCAAAGCCAGATCTGGACCAATCCGTGACGAATTAGTACGAATTAACCGTATGGATTTGAAGAGCTCGCCGAGATCTACACTTTTGCTTTTGGAATTTTTCGATTTCGTTGAATGGATTGAGAGATATTAAGGAAAGAAGTTCGAGCAATTTCAGCCATGGAATAGGTGGCGGCCATGGTTTGAAATTAGGGTTTCTGAAATGAAAAATGATAAAGCTGCCTCGGTTTTGAGTGCGTATTTATAAAGTTAGGTCCAAAATCGTCCGAACTCCAAACGAGACGTGCCGCCAGGTGTTTATAAGGTTTTACCCCCGTTCCGAACGCAATGGAACTAGTCCCAAGGCCTAATTCAATCGTATGTGGAAGATAGCTTTTTGAAGTCAATTATTTTAATTAACGACGTTAAATTTCTACGCGTTTCAAGCTCGCACGACCAAACGACAAGTCCGATTGCTACGAAAATTGAAACCTTACAATAATTCACTATTACGGATCCGATGAAACTGGTTTCGTCGAAATCCGAGACAGTTGTAAAAATGGCTATTTCTACTGTTTAATTTCAATATAAAATTCCCAATTTTAAATTATTAACTTTTAAATCAAATTTCAATTGTTCACAAATTTCATTTTTAATTTCACAGTAATTAACAATCTTTTACAATGCAGTTTTCCATTATAAATCCAGTATAAAAGATTACATTAGATTCAGCGTTCAATTATATTGTAATTCAAATTCAAGTTATTTAATTCCAATTGAATTCTTTTATTTCGATTTACACTTTCATTATTGAATCAACCATTTACTTATACATTATTATCAATAGTTTATAATTCATTTACTTTCATTTTCTTCAGCTATCATCTTATTCAAATTCACAGTAATATTAAATTACATTCATTTACGTTGATTTCCATATTATAACTTCAATATTAAATGTACATTTTATTTATTCGTTGTTTACAATCAAATTCAATTCAATTCAATTACTTGTTACATTCAAATTTAAATCTTTACTTACGTTCAATTACCAGTTAACATCTTTATCAAATTACAGTTTCGGTTATTATTTGATTTCAATCAACTGTAATATTAAGTTACATTTATTTATATTAGTTTCAATAACATAAACTTCCACTATTAAATCTACCGTTTTATTTATTCTTTGTTTACAATCATAACCAATTTGGTTTACAATCAAACTCAATTCATTACTTACATTCAATACAGGTTAACATCCATATTTAATTTACAAATAAGTTATTTCAGAATTCAGTTTTGCATTTTAACTTGTAATTCACATTTAACAACACAAAATTTTATTTCCTTCGGATTTTATCCAAAATTTTTATTTTAATTCGTATTTTTAAAGTGTTAAAAATACAGGTCGTTACATCCAAAGAAGACCATTTTCGGAATTTAAATTCTGAGCTCAAAATTGCTCTGTAAAGAATTGATGTTTTGGCATGGCTATGATAGAAATTTGAAAAAGTGGTCAACTAGAATGTTGTAGCCATTAAAATTTCACATGGTTTGAAAAAAAATGAAAACTCCATTTGAGTTCGAAATGAGGAAGAAAAGGTTGGTGGAAAGAGGAGGAAAAATGGAGAAACATATGGGCTATTTATAAGCAAGATTTCACACCTCATCATTTTGTCAAGTCACATCACTCTCTTCTTCCCCACATATGTCACATTCCCTCCCCTCTCTGGTCATATCACCTAAGTAATGATGGTTAATGATGATAACCCTAAGATGTGACGAGGGATATATATATATATATATATATAAGTTTATTATTTTTAAATTTATGAATTGTTACATCACTCTCTTTATATGTATAAGTTTAATTATTAATTAACTAAGATGTGACAAGAGATAATTATGGTTAATGATTAAAAATTTAAGATGTGACAAGAGAGGAATATATATATTTATATATATAAGATTATTATTTTTAAATTTATGAATTGTCACATCACTTGCTAAACAAAATTAACACAATATAATCTATCCTTAAGTATATTATTATTTAGCTAATTAACTCTTATATATATGTACATATAGTGCACAAAGACAAACAACATTCTTGACAACCTTCCGGTGTCGAAAGATCGAAATTTCGGAAAACGTTCTTCGGTCGCACTTTCTGTTTTTCCACGAACTATTTAATTTGGTAAACAAATTTTGAAAACGATTTTACCATCGTTATTAATTAATAAAAATGAGTTTATTTATTTTCATTATAAACCTATATATTGAATATTTAAAATTAATTAAATATTGACTAATCAAAGCAGTGAAATTCTGGGTCGTTACATTGGGTCAGTCCAAGATATTTTAGATTCAGGTATGAAGTTACCAACTTGTTGTTGTTGGGCATAGTTAGATGCTAGTGTATTAATAGATCGTTGTATCTTTAATCATGTGGTTTCATTTGTGTACATGATGTTTTATATTAGGATTAGAGTTTATTTACGAGAGAGAGCGGGCATTTGATTTTTGTTGACCCACTTTGCCTTGTATACACTTATTATACTTTATAGTTACGTTTAATGATTTTATGTTCTCTATTATTTACTATGTATTGTGTATTGTTCTATGCTGGAAACACATGTGTTTATTTCTTTGTGTTGATAGATGCTTATAAGTGAGTTGTATATAATTTTCAAATATGTATCGGTGTTAGCATGTGGGAATATTCACGTGTGACAATCCATATCGTTTCATTCTATGTATTATCAGACAATATTAGGTAGTAATACTCTTTGGTGGTATAAGTATATCGTTGGGGTATACAGCTGTCAACGGGTACTTTTAAATATAGATAGTGTCATATCTACATCCACATCCAAAATCATTTTTCGATGTCAGATATCCATGCATCTGCGGATACGGACAAATATCGACAATTATCTTATCCGCTAACGATTGACAAATCAGAAAAAAGAAATAGAAAGCTTGAGTTTAATATAATGTTTGTCCAGTTCCACTAATTATAAAAGTATGCAAAATCAACATATATAATGGTAATAAATAGTTTTGAGCGGTTAATATGCAATAAATACATATAATATATATGATTAATCTAATAAAACAATAAATAAATATCTTTTACTATACTAAAATATACGTAATATAAACTATAATTTTGAAAAAATTGGATGGATAATTTTTGGATGCAAACATCTTCCTATCTGCATTAATATTCTTTTTTTGAATATCGGATATTTATCCGTTTTTCGAATATATATACAAGCGGATTTAGGAATTTTTGGGTATCCGTTGACAGGCATAAATGTGGATAATTTTACTAAATACATATTGAGATAATTAAGACGTTATATGTATAAATACATTATAAAAATGATTTTAAATCATTTAAACAAATATATCTTTACCGCTCATTTGAAAGGGGAAGTTTCACATTTTTTATGCAAGGGAAAATATGAAAATTTGTAATCATAGTTTGCATTAACTTTTATCCATTCAATAATAATAATAATAATAATAATAACTAGTGTGTAACCGGTGCATTGCACATGATAATGTTTTAAAAGAAATTATCAAATATACACAGTTAAATAGTTAACGTACAATGTAATATGCTAATGTTAAGCATATATTTGTGTAAGTCCAATGTTTCAATTATTGTATATATGTTAGTCTATAATCAAATACCAATTCGGAAAAAAAATAACGACGTAAACTTAAATGTAGCTTAGTTAAATGGAATTAAAGAAAACGTTCCAAATAATTTCTAAATTATACTTCAATATAAAGTAGGAAAAATAAAGAGAGCCTTCATTATTATGCATGTTTATTATTACTAAATATCATTTAAGAAAGGAAATAATAATACAAATTTGAATGTAAAATAGTTGAAGTTAATTAAACAATGATAGAATTTATACCCGAAACTAAATGGTAGGTCAGAATCAAGGAGTGACTTACTAATGATTGTAAAAATAATAAATTATAAATAGTAGCGATCTTTATATAAAATACAAAATAAAAATAATAATAGACTTTAATTCTCAAATCATTGAAAATTATATCTATTATTATTTTGGATTATAAATATATACGTTTGATTTTAATACTTGTAGAAAACTATTTTTCAAACTTAAATAAATTATATGTTAATCATAATATTTAATTAATTTATATGTATAGTAAATGAATATACAAATATATTAATAGAAAATTTATATTGCTATTTTCATATCTTTGCGTTAACATAATATTTTTTTTGTTGTAAAATAATATTCCTCAAAGTAAGTAAGTAAGTAACATTTTAAATATCATACTTAAATAATATATATGTTTAAATAGTTATAAATAGTTATAGATACTGTTATTTCTAATTCTAAATACTCACAGTAAAATATATAGTTTTAAGTTAGTTTCAAAATACTATTATATTTTAAAGTTTATTAAGTTATATTTTAGATTATATGAAATATTCATATTAGATTTAGATGAAAGTGTAAAATTGTTATATATATATATATATAGCAAAAGATAACCAAGGATGATACTATTTTATTTTTTACTACTGAAATTGTGAGAAGTTTCATGACAAATCAACAGAGAGAATAAAAAAGAAATCTTAAAAAGAAAGAATTAAGGAGAAAAATATATTTTGTTCTATTTTACTATTATTAAACAGATCAATACTTGGATAAACATACATATAGTAATTAATTTAATATATTAACACAATAGATTATAAGTACCTATATTTTTTATATTATAAATATTTAAAATAATATATTTGGATTATAAATAATTTTGATATCTATAACATTAAGTATAATATTTCATTGATTTATATTTGTTAAATAAATATAGATAAATTTATAGAAAAATTATCATTATTATTTTTTATTTTAGCACCCTAAAATATTATGTTTTCATAGTTAAATATATTAAAATATTATTTTTGAATAGTTAAAAATAATCATATATTCGTTTATTTTCATATTTTAACTATTTAAAATGAGATATTTTTATTTCAAATTAGTTTTACAATAATATTTCTAAAGTTTAAGGAAATTATATGTTAAACATATTATTTTATTAATTTATTTGTGTAAAAAATATAAATATATAAAGACATACATATACATATATGTATATATATACATATACATATACATATACATATTATTGTTATTTCATAAATTTTATGTTTTAAACTATTTTAAGATAAATTTAATTTGTATTTTGAAATTAAGAAATTATACGTTAAATCTGACTGATATACCTATGTATGTGAAACAATTGTACATATTTATTTATATAATAAATTTCAAAGAAAAATATTGATGTACTATTTTCCTTTTTGAAAAAATATTGAGTAAATTCATGATCTTGTGTGTTTTTATGTGCATCCGCACCCGTGCATGTGTATGATGATGGGTTTTAGATGTTAAATTGCAAAATCTGTATTGATAAGAATTTTGAATGTAACATAAGATAACTAAGGGAAAAACTATTTTTTATTTCACTAAAATTGTGGATGATAATAATAATAATAATAATAATAATAACAATAAAGAAATCGAATCTATCCCATGCATTGCAAATGCTAATGTTGTAAAAACATGGTACTCAAACTTTAAATGTTGTTAAAATAAAATTTTGTTATGCAATGTTCGATATATCAATCATAAATTAAACCTTTTATTATTGTCTACGTATATAATTTTTGTTAAGTAATTCAAATATTTATATTTGAAATAAATATTTGTTTTCACATTTTGTTACTACGAATGCGATATATAAATTGAAATTGTCATTTTGTTTATAAATTATCAAAGAACTTAATGAGTATTAATTACATGAATATATTTATATAGTATGGTTTAGTTTAAATACATGGATTTGAATGTATAATTATAAGAGAAAATTGATTAAAACTTTGTAAATAACTGTAGAAATTATAAAATCTCAGTATATAAAATCATGGAAAAATTAATGTAATATTTTGGATAACTATAAAATGATAAATTATGTGGATTCAAACAAAAATCAAAGCGAATTAAAGAGTAGGGGTGAAATTTTATAATTACGAAGGTGATTTGCAATTTTTAAACCTTTTTATCATTTAACTAATAGTTTATTAAAATAAATAATTATACATTAATTTGTTCTTATTGTCTTTTTTGTGATCCATATTTTTTATATCCAAATGAAAATTTAGTTTATACTATTTTGTTAAAATGAGCGTGATATATTTGGTGACATTGTTATCTATATTATTTATGAGACAAATTAATAAATAATGCTTAATTAATTTTCTTTAAACAGTTTATAGTTAAATTGTTTAATTAATTTAAATATACAGACTTTTATAAAAATTAAGAACTTCGAAAATAATAGTAGAAACCAGAAAGTGTAGGTTTTTAAATGTAAAACGATAGTGTAAAATTAATAAAACATTATGAATAATTCAAAAATAGTAAATTATATTGGGTCTTTAAAATAACATATTAATAAATATCTAGAGAAAGTTAAGGAGAGTTGAGAGAAATGCTAGAATTAATGTGAGAGCTAGAATTTCTTCTATTTTACTATTATTTAATAGATAACTAGTATGTAACTCGTGCATTGCACATAATAATGTTGTTAAAAATAATATATATTTTAATTATTGTTAAAAACAAAATTTTATTATGTAATATGATAAATTTGGTGAGACAAATAAATTAAGAATTAAAATGACATGCGATACTCAAGTGTAAGGTAGAGGGTTCAATTCTTATAAAAACATACATACATACATACATATATATATATATATATATCTGTGTGTGTGGGGGGGGAGGGAAGTAGTGCCCTTACTATATATAGTTGGTTAGTTAATTAGAATTGTTATTATTGTATATATATATATATGTAAAGAGTTGATGTTATGTGACACACACACACACACACACATATATATATACATATATATGAATGAAAAAGTAACTATACCACTTCTATTAATATGAATGTTTAATATATATTGAATTGTTTTTTAGGACTTATAAATGAATTAATGGTATAGCATAATTGAATTTATTTAAATAATCTATGAGGAGTTGAATGTAAAAATGTAGGAGAAAAATGAGAAGACCGTTGTACATAATTGTAGTCGAGAAGGGCATCTTATGGCTAGCTTATCTACACGTGAACCTTTATCCATTATTTGATATTTCAATTATTAAACTGTTTTAACTTCGTAGCTAACCATGGATTCCATGTTGTAAGAGTGTCATGTTTACAATTATGATCATCATTTCAAAATAATATTTAATTTAGTTATGAGTAGGGTAAGGTTTAATATTATGTTGAAATGAGAATTTTATATAACCTAATTTTTGTTGGTGTAACCGGTGTGTTTACATTACAATGTTGTAAAATAAAATTTTATCCTTCAGAAATTATTGAAAACGAATTTTTTTATGCAATGGATGATATGATAAAAAAAATTGAGACAAATGAACTATAAATCAAAAAAATTATTATTAATTATATAAACATTTTATATTATGTAATTTATATATCGTTATATCTGAATAAAAATAATAATTTTATTACTTTTGCTCATACACATGAGCACTATATGCATATTTAAATTGTTTTATTTTTGGATTTATTAGATGAATTAATGAATATTAGTTAATTGAATTTATTTAAATAGTTTAAATTAAAGATTACATTATTAGTTAAATATATGGACTTTAATATAAAATAGCAGAAGAGAATTGAGAAGAGTTTGTAAGTAATTATAGAGATTTTAAAATGTAGGCATTTGAAGTTGAAAATAGAATTTTTCAATGCAATGCATGATAACTTCATTGAGTTAAACAAATTATAAAATAAATTTATTATTATTGTTAATGTATATAGTTATGTTATGTGATTTATATTTCTTTGTATCTAAATGAATAATTAATTTTACAAATTTGTTAATGCGACTATTGTGTACGTATTGAAATTTTCATCTTTTATGATTTATTTAATGGATTAAACATTAATTAATTAAGTTTACCAAACAATCTAAATTTTGAATTATGTAATTAATTTAAATTTATGGATTTGAATGTAAAATATTAGAAGAGAATTGAAATTTTTTTTATAAATAATTACAATGTTTTTGAGAATGTATTTGAATGTAAAATGGTACAAGAAGTTTAATAGAATAATTATAAAGTGGTAAATTATTAAAATTTGAAAATAAAATATATGGAGAGAATTAAAGAGAGTGGAGAAAACTCCTATAATTAATAAGAGAGCTAGAAATTCTTCTGCTCCTAACTATTACTAGTGTGTAACCCGTGCATTGCACATGGTAATATTGTAAAATATAATATTTATACCTTTAGTGTAAAATTAGAAATTTATTATGCAATGTTTGATAAATTCAGTGAAATAAATGAACTATAAATTAGAATTGTTATTGTTTACGTTTAACTTATGTTATTTAGCTTATATATCTTTATTTTTTGTAAAAAAAAAATAATTTTATCATTTTTTTAATATAGATATGGTGCACATGTTGAAACTATAACAATTATTATCTAACCGAATTTGTTTAAAAATGATAAATTTAAAATTACGTAATTATTTCAAATATATGGACTTAAAGATAAATAGTAGGAAAGAATAGAGAATGGATTTGTAAAAAAATGTAGAACTTTCAATGCAGAGTTATCTGAAATAAAAAAATTATAGTGTAGTATATGATCAATTTTTAAAATAAATGCATTATGATTTATTTATAAAATTACTTTTTCATTATTGTTTATGTACATGATTCATGTTAAATGATATATATATATATATATATCTTATAGTTGAATGGAATAAATAATTTTACTATTTTTAATAATATGATGAGTACATACACATCAAAATTGGCATATATTTTTAGGATTTATTAGAAGAATGACTAACTATTGACTGAATTTATTTGAATAGTAAGATTTGATATTTTGTATGTAGTCTAAACACATGGATTTACATATAAAATATTAGAAAATAATTGAGGGGGAGTTTGTAAATAATTGTAGAAATTCCAAAAGGTAGGTATTTGAAGCTACATAACATTTATTTTCAATGCAACATATGATAAATTCATTGAGACAAATAAATAATAAATCAAATTTGTTAATATTGTTTATGTGTATTATTTATATTATGTGATTTATATATTTTGAATCAAAAAATAATTTTACCACTTTTATTGTTATAAATATGGTATACATATTGAAACTACCATATTTTATGATTTATTGGGTAAATTAACAAATATTTGTTAACTGAATTGATTCAAATATTTTAAATTCAAGATTATTTAATTAATTAAAATATTGACTTAAATTGTAACGACCCTGAATTTTTGACATTTGAAATGTGAATATTTAATTGGGTTTAAATATTCGAGTGATAATTTAAATTGAAATTCAAAGATCAGAATGAATTTGGCGATTAAATTATTGAATTTAATTATTGAAACTGGGTAAAAATTTGAATCTTCAATTTTAAGCTGATTAAAAATATTTCAAAAGCTTTTAAAATTTGTAATGATAATACTGAAGGTAATAGAAGCATCAGAATCGAATTTGAAATTCATTTGTTCAGTTTTGAAATTTATATCGTTTGAACCGATATTTAAAAATAGCGTTCCGGGGCACAGTCTCAGAATTCGACGAAACTAGTTTCATTGGATCCGTAATATTGTATTATTATCGGATTTCAATTTTCGTAATGTTTGGGGTGATCGTTTGGTCGTATGATAAGCAAACACACTGAAATTAAATCGAAAAATTTAATATTATAACTGGTCCAAAAAGCTATCTTCTCCATATGAGTGAATTTGAACTCGAAACCTTTTCCATCGCATTCGGAATAGGCGTATAACATTACGAACGCCTAGCGGCACGCCTCGATTGGAGGTTGAGATTTTGAGTTGCATTTATCGGACGTTTTGAATTGAAATTTAAATTAAATAGATATATATCTATTCTCCTACAACCCAACATCCAGCTGCCTTTCCTTCAAATCACTGTCTCCACTCGTACACGCAGTCATCATTTCCTCCCCTTTATTTCGTTTCACAGCAGAACACTTCATCATCTCGTTCAAAACAAATGAAAGAAAAAAAAAACTTGTCTTCTTGTTTCTAATGGCCGAAAATAAAAAGAAAATTAGATCCCTTTTCATTTCAAACAAAGTCGAGCCTCGTTTAAAATCTTGTTCAAAAGAAAAGCGAGCTACCGTGACCTAACTTTTTCTCCAATTCAAATAATGGCCGAACATTACTTAGTGAAATCTCGTCTCCCTCTCCTCTTTAATTTAACAGCAACGAAAATTCGAAAAAATCGAATTTGAAGGGAAATTTCCGAGCGAAGTCGCATCGATAGGAGGAGAAGCTCGCGCTCGAGCTTGCGACAGTGGTGGCGTGTGCTAGTGCCGCCTGAGGGTCTCGATAGATCTCGGCATGGAAGTCGATTGAAATCGCAAGAGAAAGAAGCAGTCGTGCTATTTCTGGGAACGTTGGAGGCGTTCGTTCGCGAGGTGGGCGATGGCGTTCGTGAACGAGGCGACGTCGAGGCGAATTGGGGTTTCGCGTCAGATCTGGAAAAGGCTGTTGGGTTGTCTCGCGAGTGAGTGGCGATGGCGAGGCAAGTAGTAAAGTTTGAACGTCGACGGCAACAAGATCGGCAAGTCAATCAGGGCAGATGGTTGCGAAGCAAGCGAACAAATTTAACAGTGAGGTATTTTCTTTTGAAATTTGTTTATATAATTTTATATATGCTGAAATCAAGAAGAAGAAAAAAAAATGAATGAGATACATACCAGATTTTAAGCAGAGAAAATAATATATGTATATAAAAGTTAGTTTCGAAATCTATATGGATTTTTGCGGTTATGCAGTTCAAAAAGAAATGAATTTACCTGTACACATTTTTAATTTACTTAGTTATTTTAAAAATAGTGTATATTTGGAAATTAATTTGTTTAATTAATTGGTTTAAAATCATTGGATAATTAAAACTATCAAAATGAAAATTGGTTATTCGATTTATTCAAATATTAATAAATTGTATAAATTGTTTTATACAAGGTTAAAAAAAATCAAGAAAACGAACTGGAAATGGAAATGGGATTGCAAAATAAAAGCAAAGGTGAGATCTTCTCCCTCAAATGAAAGTGGATTTTCTTTTACAGTTATTGATTGATGATTGACTGTTTGGATGTGTATTAGATATAGTAGGATATATATATATATATAGCAATATATACATATTGGCATATGTATATATTGGATTGATTGATTTCCCGCCTCGTATAGCGGATGAGACCCTATTGCGCCGTTAGTAAGCGGATGATATTTTATAAAACCCATATACCGCGATATTCCACCTCGAAGTGGAATTGGTATTGTGCTAACATCTGTGGATGCAGGGAAACAGGTTGGAGGGATCCAACAGGATTCCTCAAAACATTTGAATTGATTTCATATGTTGTTTAATTGATTATTTAAAATCTGTGTATGATTATATCTGTGATTGAATTTGTTGAGAGCTATAATTTAGCCGAATGTGTTTTGGTATCGTTGGATACCAGAAATAAATGAAATTGGATTTCTGAAATTAAAATTGAATTTTTGATGGTTTGGGAAAATAAAAGAATTTATTTTAAAGGAGATAAATTTGTTTGAAATCAAAGTGATAATTGATTGGGTATTTAAAATAAATCTTTGAGGAATCGATATGAGAACTTATTTAATGTTGAATGAAAAATTGATTTTTGTGTTGAAAATAAATTTGGGAATCGATTTGTAAAATGATTTGGTAATTGGGATTAAAAGTTAAAATCAATTTGAAATGTGATTCGGTGTTGAAGTAAATTCAGAAATCAATTTGAAATTCAATTTGGGATTTGAAATAAAATGGAGAAATCAATTTTTAAAGTTGATTCGGGGTTGAAAATGAATATTTGGAAAACGATTTGAAAATCGTGTAAAAGTGGATTTTTAGGAATGTAAATTCCGAATAGAAGTTGTAAAGGAAAGGGAAATTTGTTTTAAAAATAAATATTGATTTATTTTTAGAAGTGTGGAAAATATGGTTTGAAATCGGATTTTCAAAGTGATGAAGTGTGGAAATAAATTTACAAATTTGAAATGTAAATTTGAAATAAATCGATAAGGATTTATCAAATTGGTTTAAATGGACCATAATATGATTTGAAATTGATTTTCAAACGTGAAGTATGAAATGTGATTTGAAATTGAATTTTCAAACGTGAAGTATGAAATGTGATTTGAAATTGAATTTTCAAATGTGAAGTGTGAAATACGATTTGAAATGGATTTTCAAATGTGAAGTGTGGAAATATGTATATCTTGTGAAAAGATTTGAAATTTAATAATTTGGAAAAAATTATTTAAATTGGATGCTTGTTGTGAATGTTATTGATAGTTAAATAACCGACTATCAATATTTGTCTTTGAAATGACACTTGATTTGTTTTTAAAACAAACGCTCATTATTCGGTTAAGCCGGGAGAGGACCTTTGTGTCATATAACCCATTCCGAATAGTGATACGTCGCGAATGGATAGCATTTGAAGACCGGTGTGAAGACCGGATATTTGTGAAAATGAAAGGACAACCTGTCGAATGTCTCTGCACCGAGTTGCTCCGGTATAGAGATTTATATCACTCTTTTTGTGATGGGAAGTCCGGACGTGATTAGTGAATATCCGGATTGCAAGGGCTTCTTTGGAAGTGCCTTCGGTTCCGTTCGATCCCGGAATGGACTTGTATGGATGTGTGTCTGACGTTACACTTTGAGATGTAAAGCTGGTTTCTATCAAATACATTTCTGTTGGTGGCGGAGAATTTATTCTCTTAGCTTAACACCCTTATCTGAGACGTACGAGCTCAGAGGTTATGTAGTTGATGGTTACTAGTGATACATTCCCAATTTGGTAATGTGGCACACGAAGTGCTGATGATCATTTGCGGATCAAAGCGTGGCTTTGTGAAAAAGCGTGGCTTTGTGAAAAAGCGTTATTTTGTGGACGAGACTTCGTCGAGCCTCACAACCCGGTAATGGTCGAAACAGGAATGTTGCGACAAAGGTTTGTAGGGGTAGCGCCCCTAGGGAATGCCATTTCCTTCTGGATAAAAGGTGATATCATGGTATGGAGCCCAGATATTTTACCTATGTGGATTATATTTTGCGGCTGTTGCTTTTCGATTGAGGATCCTCGGATAAAGGTCGGTAACGACCGGGGGATGGCATAGCTCGTGTGTTAGTTACCTAGTTACAGCTCGGTTAGAGCGTGAGGTAGCGTCGGCCTTTGTTTGTGGAGATCCGGTTAGGATCCGGGGCGTCTTTCCAGAGGCGTTTCTATTTCGGTAAGGAAGTTCCTTAGCCTGACCATTTGTTGGAAATCCAAAGAAACAATACGAACCCCGTACGGTTTTTAATTGTATTACCTGCTATGGAATGTGGCGGTAACCTGCTACTGAACATAGTAGCTATAGTAGACATACAACAATTGTTGTATGTTGGCTAAGATTGATATTATATTTTCGAAATGTTTTCCGCACTAGACATTAATAATAATATCAATTGATTTTGCGTAGTAAGCATTTTTGACTATCATAAGGAGAAATCTCCTCCAATTCTGCGTTTGCATTGTGTGTGTGGTGGGAGGCCTTATGGTAGTTTCATTTTCCAAAAGCATTGCGAAGTTGTTTTATTTTCTTTGCGAAAATAACTGTTTTTCGATCTCACACCAGTCACCATGACTGACCTGGAGTTTATTGTTCCCTTTCTAAACTCTGGGTGCCCATAATTTTCCACACGGGCAGCCTAGAGTTATTTTATCAGGATATTCTGGAGCTTTGGAGATGAGCTGGATGGCGAAGCGTACTATCGTACTTGTTATTTATTCCGCTGTGTATTCTGTATGAGGACAAGTTATATAACTGTCCATTGTTGTAAACTCTGATGATTGATGTATGTATAAACTGATATAGTCTTTTGTTTAAAGATTATTGATTTATCTATTGTATATTATTCCGCTGCGAAATGTGAGATTCTGATAATTGTTTCTGATTCTGTTTCTGTTCTTTCTTTTTCTTCTATCTTTTCTTCTACCTCTTCTTTTAACCCTAAAGTTTCGCGTTTTCGCCATTCGATTTTTCGACATTTGGTACAGTGGACGTATCGGTGTCGAGTTTTCGGAAGACGGATTTGCGGGTCTTTACAAGTGGTATCAGAGCATCCGGTTAAGCGACAACCCTGCTCTGTTGGGTGTTACTCATTAGAGATAGAGTCAGTAGTACTCTAGAATGAGTGTGAGAGTAATAATAGATATGAGCGCGTATTTGTTAGTGAATATAAAATTTGTTTTGTATTGTGTTGACTTATCGGTTGATTGTTTATAGATTCTGGTCGATGCAGGGTGGCCAACTGTAATCGATAGGGGTTTCTAAACTCTTAAACAAGATAAGCCGACACAGTATTGTTTTAAATAGGGTAAATGAAATAATTTTTGCCCAAAACTATTTTTGTATAGAAAAGAAATGATTTTCTATAAATTATCATAGTATTTGGATGCTTGGTTGTTAGGAAGAGATAATATTGAAGTATTATCATTGATATATGGAATTGAATAAGAAATTCAAATAATAACCAAAGGTTTGGAGATAAACTCATTTAACAAATGAAATTTATAAATACGAATTGAAAGATAAGGAAATAAATCCATATACAAATGAGATTTGGGAATGTGAATTGTAAATATAATTTACAAATTGAAATACAATTTCAGAAAGAATATTTGAAATAAATTCATTAATGGAATGTAAATAAGTTTGATAACTTATAAAATATTTGAAATCTAATTGGAATGAGATTCAAATTGAAAATGAATGAATTTGTGAATGAATAAATAAAATTTGCAACTGCAAGTGCAAGAAAATGAAATTGAGTGTTAAAATTCATTTTGAATTTGTAAGTAAATAGAACTGAAATTGAATTTGATTTGTGGAAAACGAAGTGATGTATTAAACTAAAATTAGTAAGTGAAACTAATTGAAGATTGACTAAATGAATAAGGTTCGAAACAAATTGAATTCAATAATTATAAATGAAATATTGATTGGATCTATATGGAATTGGTAATCCAGTTTAAATATAAGTGGTAATTGAAAATTAATATCAAAAGTATGGAAAATACTTGTATTGAACTTAAGAAATAAGTGTGAAATTCTTAAGTAAATTTGATATTGAAAATATTCTAAGTTGGTGAATGTGAATATGAAATGCCAATTAAAATTGAATGGAATCAATTGGAAATGAAGTACTATACATATATGACATATGTTTTCCAAACTAAGGATATGAAAAAGTACCTTCCATTGAGGAAAAAAATTGTGAAGGTATTGGTACTCGATATGAGTGTCCATTTGATCGTGATGGGATCATATTGATTGATCACGACGTATGCTAGCGAAATTCGAGGGGCGAGATGCCTATGGTTACAAGCGATTCCACTGGGATAGTGGTGTAACCGCCGTGTGAACTACGATCTATGGCAACAACCATGGCGAAATTTAAGAGATGAGAAATCTACAGATTACGAGCGACTCTACTGGGATAGTAGTGTAACCGTCGGGTAAACTGTAATCCATGGGGGAACATGCTTTCCATATCCATTTTTAAAAAAGGATTTTTAAGTGATTTCAAATTGGGAATTGAGATAAAAGTGAATAAAGCTCAATATTCGAAATTAGAAGATGAATCGAATTCAAGTAAAAGCTGAAAGAAAATCTGAATGAAAAATCTGAAGATAAAATGAATTCAAATTGAATTGAAATAGTAAAGTAAATTCAAATGAAATTGGAAATGCAAAATTGAATGAAAATAGATATGTAACTTCAATAGTGAAGTAAAAAGTGTATAAGAAGCATACATTGAAAATTGTGTAATGGAATTTGCAAAATGGTTTGAATATTGTAACTAGATATTATGGCTAGTAGGATATATACAGGTGTATACAGGAATTGGAATTTTGATTTCAAAGATAAATTTGAATTTGCTCGGCAAAGGTATGTATTTAAATTTCAGTATGAAATTTGATGAGTTTCTGATTTTGCCGCTTGGCATTTTGTTTTCTTTTGAGATCTGAGAGTCCGTAGGGACGTTTTGTAGTCGTACCGTATTAGCCGCGCAAAGGAGACGCTGGCGAAATTTTTCGAAAATTTCGAGTGTTAGACAATTTTTGAGAAAATTTTGGAAGCTTAAAATTTGAATTTAAACTCGAATTTGAATTGAGAAGTTAAACAATGTTGTTTGAAACCTGTAATTGAAGTTGAAAAGTTAGTTGAATTAATAACGAATCTTTAGTAGAAAGATTTGTTTTGATAAAATTGATAAAACTGTTGGATTGTGGAAAATAGTAGACGAGTTAAGGACCATTTTTCCTAACTTGTAATTTCGGGATGAAATTCTTTTAAGGGGGGAAGATTGTAACGACCCTGAATTTTTGACATTTGAAATGTGAATATTTAATTGGGTTTAAATATTCGAGTGATAATTTAAATTGAAATTCAAAGATCAGAATGAATTTGGCGATTAAATTATTGAATTTAATTATTGAAACTGGGTAAAAATTTGAATCTTCAATTTTAAGCTGATTAAAAATATTTCAAAAGCTTTTAAAATTCGTAATGATAATACTGAAGGTAATAGAAGCTTCAGAATCGAATTTGAAATTCATTTGTTCAGTTTTGAAATTTATATCGTTTGAACCGATATTTAAAAATAGCGTTCCGGGGCACAGTCTCAGAATTCGACGAAACTAGTTTCATTGGATCCGTAATATTGTATTATTATCGGATTTCAATTTTCGTAATGTTTGGGGTGATCGTTTGGTCGTATGATAAGCAAACGCACTGAAATTAAATCGAAAAATTTAATATTATAACTGGTCCAAAAAGCTATCTTCTCCATACGAGTGAATTTGGACTCGAAACCTTTTCCATCGCATTCGGAATAGGCGTATAACATTACGAACGCCTAGCGGCATGCCTCGATTGGAGGTTGAGATTTTGAGTTGCATTTATCGGACGTTTTGAATTGAAATTTAAATTAAATAGATATATATCTATTCCCCTACAACCCAACATCCAGCTGCCTTTCCTTCAAATCACTGTCTCCACTCGTACACACAGTCATCATTTCCTCCCCTTTATTTCGTTTCACAGCAGAACACTTCATCATCTCGTTCAAAACAAATGAAAGAAAAAAAAACTTGTCTTCTTGTTTCTAATGGCCGAAAATAAAAAGAAAATTAGATCCCTTTTCATTTCAAACAAAGTCGAGCCTCGTTTAAAATCTCGTTCAAAAGAAAAGCGAGCTACCGTGACCTAACTTTTTCTCCAATTCAAATAATGGCCGAACATTACTTAGTGAAATCTCGTCTCCCTCTCCTCTTTAATTTAACAGCAACGAAAATTCGAAAAAATCGAATTTGAAGGGAAATTTCCGAGCGAAGTCGCATCGATAGGAGGAGAAGCTCGCGCTCGAGCTTGCGACAGTGGTGGCGTGTGCTAGTGCCGCCTGAGGGTCTCGATAGATCTCGGCAGGGAAGTCGATTGAAATCGCAAGAGAAAGAAGCAGTCGTGCTATTTCTGGGAACGTTGGAGGCGTTCGTTCGCGAGGTGGGCGATGGCGTTCGTGAACGAGGCGACGTCGAGGCGAATTGGGATTTCGCGTCAGATCTGGAAAAGGCTGTTGGGTTGTCTCGCGAGTGAGTGGCGATGGCGAGGCAAGTAAAGTTTGAACGTCGACGGCAACAAGATCGGCAAGTCAATCAGGGCAGATGGTTGCGAAGCAAGCGAACAAATTTAACAGTGAGGTATTTTCTTTTGAAATTTGTTTATATAATTTTATATATGCTGAAATCAAGAAGAAGAAAAAAAATGAATGAGATACATACTAGATTTTAAGCAGAGAAAATAATATATGTATATAAAAGTTAGTTTCGAAATCTATATGGATTTTTGGGGTTATGCAGTTCAAAAAGAAATGAATTTACCTGTACACATTTTTAATTTACTTAGTTATTTTAAAAATAGTGTATATTTGGAAATTAATTTGTTTAATTAATTGGTTTAAAATCATTGGATAATTAAAACTATCAAAATGAAAATTGGTTATTCGATTTATTCAAATATTAATAAATTGTATAAATTGTTTTATACAAGGTTAAAAAAAATCAAGAAAACGAACTGGAAATGGAAATGGGATTGCAAAATAAAATCAAAGGTGAGATCTTCTCACTCAAATGAAAGTGGATTTTCTTTTACAGTTATTGATTGATGATTGACTGTTTGGATGTGTATTAGATATAGTAGGATATATATATAGCAATATATACATATTGGCATATGTATATATTGGATTGATTGATTTCCCGCCTCGTATAGCGGATGAGACCCTATTGCGCCGTTAGTAAGCGGATGATATTTTATAAAACCCATATACCGCGATATTCCACCTCGAAGTGGAATTGGTATTGTGCTAACATCTGTGGATGCAGGGAAACAGGTTGGAGGGATCCAACAGGATTCCTCAAAACATTTGAATTGATTTCATATGTTGTTTAATTGATTATTTAAAATCTGTGTATGATTATATCTGTGATTGAATTTGTTGAGAGCTATAATTTAGCCGAATGTGTTTTGGTATCGTTGGATACCAGAAATAAATGAAATTGGATTTCTAAAATTAAAATTGAATTTTTGATGGTTTGGGAAAATAAAAGAATTTATTTTAAAGGAGATAAATTTGTTTGAAATCAAAGTGATAATTGATTGGGTATTTAAAATAAATCTTTGAGGAATCGATATGAGAACTTATTTAATGTTGAATGAAAAATTGATTTTTGTGTTGAAAATAAATTTGGGAATCGATTTGTAAAATGATTTGGTAATTGGGATTAAAAGTTAAAATCAATTTGAAATGTGATTCGGTGTTGAAGTAAATTCAGAAATCAATTTGAAATTCGATTTGGGATTTGAAATAAAATGGAGAAATCAATTTTTAAAGTTGATTCGGGGTTGAAAATGAATATTTGGAAAACGATTTGAAAATCGTGTAAAAGTGGATTTTTAGGAATGTAAATTCCGAATAGAAGTTGTAAAGGAAAGGGAAATTTGTTTTAAAAATAAATATTGATTTATTTTTAGAAGTGTGGAAAATATGGTTTGAAATCGGATTTTCAAAGTGATGAAGTGTGGAAATAAATTTACAAATTTGAAATGTAAATTTGAAATAAATCGATAAGGATTTATCAAATTGGTTTAAATGGACCATAATATGATTTGAAATTGATTTTCAAACGTGAAGTATGAAATGTGATTTGAAATTGAATTTTCAAACGTGAAGTATGAAATGTGATTTGAAATTGAATTTTCAAATGTGAAGTGTGAAATACGATTTGAAATGGATTTTCAAATGTGAAGTGTGGAAATATGTATATCTTGTGAAAAGATTTGAAATTTAATAATTTGGAAAAAATTATTTAAATTGGATGCTTGTTGTGAATGTTATTGATAGTTAAATAACCGACTATCAATATTTGTCTTTGAAATGACACTTGATTTGTTTTTAAAACAAACGCTCATTATTCGGTTAAGCCGGGAGAGGACCTTTGTGTCATATAACCCATTCCGAATAGTGATACGTCGCGAATGGATAGCATTTGAAGACCGGTGTGAAGACCGGATATTTGTGAAAATGAAAGGACAACCTGTCGAATGTCTCTGCACCGAGTTGCTCCGGTATAGAGATTTATATCACTCTTTTTGTGATGGGAAGTCCGGACGTGATTAGTGAATATCCGGATTGCAAGGGCTTCTTTGGAAGTGCCTTCGGTTCCGTTCGATCCTGGAATGGACTTGTATGGATGTGTGTCTGACGTTACACTTTGAGATGTAAAGCTGGTTTCTATCAAATACATTTCTGTTGGTGGCGGAGAATTTATTCTCTTAGCTTAACACCCTTATCTGAGACGTACGAGCTCAGAGGTTATGTAGTTGATGGTTACTAGTGATACATTCCCAATTTGGTAATGTGGCACACGAAGTGCTGATGATCATTTGCGGATCAAAGCGTGGCTTTGTGAAAAAGCGTGGCTTTGTGAAAAAGCGTTATTTTGTGGACGAGACTTCGTCGAGCCTCACAACCCGGTAATGGTCGAAACAGGAATGTTGCGACAAAGGTTTGTAGGGGTAGCGCCCCTAGGGAATGCCATTTCCTTCTGGATAAAAGGTTATATCATGGTATGGAGCCCAGATATTTTACCTATGTGGATTATATTTTGCGGCTGTTGCTTTTCGATTGAGGATCCTCGGATAAAGGTCGGTAACGACCGGGGGATGGCATAGCTCGTGTGTTAGTTACCTAGTTACAGCTCGGTTAGAGCGTGAGGTAGCGTCGGCCTTTGTTTGTGGAGATCCGGTTAGGATCCGGGGCGTCTTTCCAGAGGCGTTTCTATTTCGGTAAGGAAGTTCCTTAGCCTGACCATTTGTTGGAAATCCAAAGAAACAATACGAACCCCGTACGGTTTTTAATTGTATTACCTGCTATGGAATGTGGCGGTAACCTGCTACTAAACATAGTAGCTATAGTAGACATACAACAATTGTTGTATGTTGGCTAAGATTGATATTATATTTTCGAAATGTTTTCCGCACTAGACATTAATAATAATATCAATTGATTTTGCGTAGTAAGCATTTTTGACTATCATAAGGAGAAATCTCCTCCAATTCTGCGTTTGCATTGTGTGTGTGGTGGGAGGCCTTATGGTAGTTTCATTTTCCAAAAGCATTGCGAAGTTGTTTTATTTTCTTTGCGAAAATAACTGTTTTTCGATCTCACACCAGTCACCATGACTGACCTGGAGTTTATTGTTCCCTTTCTAAACTCTGGGTGCCCATAATTTTCCACACGGGCAGCCTAGAGTTATTTTATCAGGATATTCTGGAGCTTTGGAGATGAGCTGGATGGCGAAGCGTACTATCGTACTTGTTATTTATTCCGCTGTGTATTCTGTATGAGGACAAGTTATATAACTGTCCATTGTTGTAAACTCTGATGATTGATGTATGTATAAACTGATATAGTCTTTTGTTTAAAGATTATTGATTTATCTATTGTATATTATTCCGCTGCGAAATGTGAGATTCTGATAATTGTTTCTGATTCTGTTTCTGTTCTTTCTTTTTCTTCTATCTTTTCTTCTACCTCTTCTTTTAACCCTAAAGTTTCGCGTTTTCGCCATTCGATTTTTCGACATTTGGTACAGTGGACGTATCGGTGTCGAGTTTTCGGAAGACGGATTTGCGGGTCTTTACATAAATGTACATTAATATTAGGTGATATTGAGGAGTGTTTTGTAAATAACTGTAGAACTTTTAAAATGGGACGTGAAATTAAAAAAAGAATTTTACAATGCAAAATATTGATATAAACGAATGATAAACCAAAATTCGTTATTATTATTTATGTACATATTTTATATTATGTGATTGAATTATATATTTGAATGAATTATTTTATCATTTTTGTTATCATGAATATGATATAAATATTAGAATTTTCATATTTTTATGATTTATTAAATGAATCAACAAATAATAGTGTATTGGAATTATTTTAACAGCTTTAAGATCACGTAATTAATTATAATATATGGTCTTGAATGTAAAATAAAATAAGAGAATTGAGGGAAGTTTTGTAAATGATTATATAATATAATCTTTAAAATCACTATTAGAAAAGGCTGAAATACCGACAGTGCCTAGCGACGGCTTCCGACGACGTATTTCCGACGGCTTCCGACGGGCCATCGGCGGCCGTTGGAAATTCATGAATTACACGCTTCAGTCGAGCCTCTTCTTCCTCATTTTCCAGTACGCAAAAAAAACTTTTAAAACCCACAAATCCCTATTTCAAACTTCCAATCTCCAGTTTCAAGCTTCCGGATCCACCATGGCTGCCTAATCACACTCTATTGCTTTCAATCTCAGGTATAATCTCTTATTTTCGCGAAAAATATAATTTTTACCCTAAATCTAGATTTGCATAAGTTGATAAATTAGGGCTAATTAGTGATTGTAATTGTTTCCAATAGCCTAATAATGGTTTATAGTATCCCATGGTATACCTATTTCATATGTTATCATAAAATTTTAAAGAGTATGTATAATTTGTGATTTTGTGTGTATGTGTAAAACATTATATATGTGTTGTTTCTACCATTGTCTTGTGTTAATTGGAATAAGCCATGAGTTGTATAACATCTTGGCTTGTATAACAATAATGAATGCACGAGTCTCAAAAAAAATCGACTGCATTGGAAAATGACCAATATTGAAGCAACCTTATTCGATAAAATACGCGGAATAAATGTGGTAAATTAATAATTTTTTGAAATATATAAAATTAGTAAATATTCGTTTTTATAAACTACTTATTTTTACGTCTCTTAGAGAGTTTTTGGCCCCTTCCGACAAGTGTTGTACATGATCGTTATATAAATATTCATTTTTGTCACAAAACGGACATTTATATTCATTCGGTACAATACTTGTTGGATTTGTCCCTATATTAGACAAGTTATAAACACAGTAAACAATTACATTTCGTACATTATTTTGTTTCAAACGGTTCACAAAATTTCACCGTCACTTTTCTTTTTTGTTTCCTATGTACACGCATTTGTGTACAATGTAGGAAATAAAGAAGAAGTGCTTCCGAAATTTATTGAATCATTTAAAATGAAATAATGTACGAAATGTAAGTGTTTACTGTGTTTATAATGGGAAGTAGGATGACTGACCAGGAAAAAAGATAACCATAAACCAACATTTCTATATTGTATTCTTAAGTGGGGTAAAATTTATCGATACATTGAAAATTAAAATGTGAATTCCTAAAATGACCAATATTTATTTTTGAATTTGTGACATATTTTTTCAAATAGGAAAAATGATTGATTATTTTGTTGATCGGAGGAGATGGATGTATCAAAGAAGGGGATTGAGAGCCTCAATAAAAGAAGATTTTTATAATGGTATAAACATATTTGTTGAATTTGCTTTAAGTCATAACGGAAACGATGTAAAAATTCATTGTCCATGTAGTAGGTGTAAACATTTGAAGTATCTGTTACCCGATATTGTGAAAGTCCATTTGAGCAAAAACAGTTTCGTACTGGAGTATTATGTTTGGGATCATCATGGAGAAGTTGTAGCACATACTTCTACAGAGTCTGAATTAAAGATTGCGGGTAATGAAATTGTTATGACGTATCGTATAGAAAATATGGTTGAAGATGCAACACGATCAATGTTCCCTACGGTTGAAGTTGACGACGATGATGTAAATATTAAAGAACCAAATATTGAAGCAAAAAAATTTATGATTTACTGGATGCTGCTAAGAAACCTCTTTGGGATGGTTGTAAAAGCGACACCCAGCTATCAGTAACCGCAGAATACATTGCGATGAAATCAAAATAAAACATCACCGAAGCCAGATTTACAGCCGTTGTACAAGCTACAAAAAGACATATGCCGCCCGATAATTTAATGTGCGAAAATCGGTATGAAGTTAAAAAACTTATTTCAGCTTTTGGTTTACCTTATCAAAAAATAGATACATGTTTAAATGGCTGCATGTTGTTTTGGAAAGAGGACATCACTCTTAGGAAGTGTAGAAAATGTAACGAGGAAAGGTACAAACCAAGAAAAAAGAAGGGAAAGGAAGTTCCATACAAACGTATGCATTATTTGCCCATCACTTCTAGGCTTCAAAGATTATACGCATCTTCTGTAACTACATCTCATATGAGATGGCATAGTGTGAGAACAGAGGAAGAAGGTACGTTGACACATCCAGCCGATGGATAAGCATGGAAGCATTTAGATAAAACTTATCCCAATTTTGCAGCGGAGAGTCGTAATGTTAGACTTGGATTATGTACGGATGATTTTTCAACATTTTCTCAATTTGGTGCTAAATATTCATATTGGCTCATTATCATCACACTTTATAATTTACATACGTGGATGTGTATAAAAGCGCAATATATGTTTCTTACTGTTGTCGTTCCTGGCCCCGGCGATCTGACACAAGGAATCGATGTTTATTTACAACCGTTGATTGAGAAGTTAAAAACACTATGGAACGAAGAAGTAGAAACATCTGACGTTTAAAAAAAATTCATATGTTTGCTTCTTTGTTGTGGAGCGAAGGAGTAGAAACATACGACGTTTCAAAGAAAAAAATTGTTTGATAATGTTTTTAACACAATTTTGAATGTCAAGGGGAAGACTAAGGACGGTTTGAAATCAAGACGCGATATAAAAGAATTATGCAAACGTCCTGAGCTTCATATGAAACCAAATGACAGTAAAAAACTCAAAGCATGTTACGAGTTAGATAATAATCAAGTTAAAGTTGTGTTAAAATGGGTGGAAAAATTAAGATTTCCTAATAGGATTTCATCAAACCTTCGTAGATGTGTTGACTTTAAAAACGGTAGATTGAGCGGAATGAAAAGCCACGATTGTCACATAATGATGGAAAATTTATTACATGTTCTATTCAAAGAACAATTGCCCTTAAAAGTTTGGAAGGTAATAACGGAGCTTAGTCTGTTTTACAAAGAGCTTTGTTCAACTACTTTAAAAGTGCAACGTTTACATAAATTTGAAGAAGATATTCCTATATTGCTCTGCAAATTGGAAAAAATATTTCCGCTAGGTTTTTTTAATGTAATGGAACATTTACCTGTTCATCTTCCATCTGAAGCATGACTTCGAGGTCCTGTGCAATATGGATGGATGTATTCATTTGAGAGGTATGAAATATGTTACATATTAATTTAATTACATTCGAAAGTTAAAGTTAATGTAAATTAATTTTGCATAGATACTTGAATCATCTGAAGAAAAAAGTAAGGTAAAAAGCACGAGTTGAAGGTTCGATATGTAAATCTTACATCGAAGAAGAAGCTTCGTTCTTTTTATCTCACTATTTCAGTGACCATGTGAACATATCATTTAAAGGTGTTCCTCGTAACGATGAAGGCGACGAACAAGAGTCCTCTCAAATAATGTTATTTATTTTTAGACAACATGGTCGACCTTTTGTAAAATATGTAGAAGTATGGTTAAACGATAGAGATCTTCATGTAGCACACACTTATATTCTTCTTAATTGTGCTCAGGTTGCACCATTTGTTATGCAATCTGAAATAGTAATTTATGGTTTATTCATTTCCATAATGCATGTGCGTGTAGAGTTTAATGCAATATTTTATTCATATATGTAGTATTTATGAAAGTGAACATCCGCACGGAGATCTCGGTAAAGAATTTTCTGATTGGTTTTCAAAGTACGTTTATGAACCGAGAAATTGTGTGGTTGACGAAGGGTTGAAACATCTTGTGTTGGGACCAAAAAGATATGTCAAGCCATATCCAATATATTTCGTCTTAACACCAAAGAATATTGTGCAGAAAAATTAACTAAAAATACAGGTGTATTTGTTAAAGGTAGTGATGATCCAGAAAATCACATAAATGATTTTTGTGGCGTTTTAACTCAAATTTTGCAACTGACATATTTCTCACGACCTGCGGAGGAAGTGTTTCTATTTAGATGCAATTGGTTTAGCAATGTTCCAGGTTCTGGAATTAATGTGCACAAGAATTATAATCTTATTAAAATAAAGCACACATCGCATTATCACAAGTACGATCCTTTTGTACTAGCCAAACAAGCATTGCAAGTTTATTACGCTCCTTATCCGTCTCTAAAAAGAGATAAAACAAATTGGTTAGAAGTTTTTAAAACAAAGGCAAGGCTTACGTTTGATGGGAAGAATATTCCAAATGAACAAACTTATCAGGCAGATCTTGAGCAAAGCAATGAAATAATAATAACAGACGATCGTACTAATTTTGGACCTCTGAACGATGAACCAAACATTTTGGTAGAAGCATTCGAGAGTAGGGAGGAAAATAACGTCGAATATGAGACCGAATCTGAATCAGAAGACGATGAGGATTGATATAAATATTATGTTGAATTCTTATGTATTATGCAATTTATGTAATATTGATGAGACTTATTTTGCATCATTTATGTCATTACATCATTTATGTCATTACATCATTTACATCATCTATGTCATTACATCATTTACATCATCTATGTCATTATCATTTCTGTCATTTATTTAGCAATTTATGTTAAAAATGCAATGTATTCTGCTTATCATCAGAATATGAGACCCAATCTGAATCAGGTATACTTTGCACTTTATGTACTTTATCTCATTTATGTCATTTAACTATAAAATATATTTCATTATTATGCTATTGTTCTCTTTTAAAATGATGTGTCTGTGACAGGTATCATGTCGTCCAGAAGGAGGAGTTCTTCCCATTCTTCAGGAGGCGATGGCAGTGGTCCATCACAGCCGCCACAGCGTCCCGCTGTGTATCTAGTACCTAGAGCGGAGGGGAAAGTATTAAAAAAAATTAGCATCTTAAATATTTTGTGTACGATATAATAATCTGTATCATATTTAACACAGGAAGGTTTGACCTACAGCCGTCAGCTGTAGTTCTATAAGTTTCGAGAGATTCGTACAAGAGTAGGATGACGGCTTGTTGGCCAAAGTGGGATAATATCCCTCTCCACATCCTGGAGTGTATATGCCAGGATTTCATTGTAAGTATAATCTTCTGTTTTCCATTCTTAACTTTTTTTGTCGCTTATTTATTGTTCACCTTTATTGTTTAATTTTTGTTGCTTGTATATCATCAAATGCGGGCTCCAATTGACGTACAATCAAATGACCAGCAGCTGGTACGACACTACTGGATGCAAAAGATGAGGAAGAACTACATGGATTCTATGAGGAAGAACTTCACATCGCTTTAGTTTCAGTAATAAGTTTATAGATATAACAATTAACACATTATGCTATAGCTTTGATAGTAAGATTATAGACTAAATTAAATAAGTATTGCAGGCCAACAGATAGAGGAGAGCCAGCCAAACGGCCAGAGCTCAGATCGATCTAGCAGCGATCGAAGAGTTGAGAGCTAAGGTGGCGCAGCTGGAAGAGCAGAACCATCGGCGGGCCATTGAGATGACACAGCTGTTGTACCAACGTATTGCTGAGTACATGCAGCGGCATAGTGGCCGCTTTCCATCTTCAGCCGGGTTCGGAGGTTCTGAAGGTGATTAACCAGAGTGATAGGTATTTTTTTTGTTTTGCGTCATTGTTTAGTAATTTTTGATGATACATTGAGTTGGTGGAGTTGGATTTGAAATGTTGTGTATATTGTTTGATGATACATTTGGTGGTAGTTATTTTAACATTTGGGAGTTGATGGTGAGGAGTTGATGAAGGATTGATGTATATTTTGTACAATGAGATGTATGTAAATTATGTTAGTGAAGTGTTGGTTTGATTTTATACGAATTATGCTTGATTTATTTCTTTATGTGATTTGATTATATTTGTATGGTTTGATTTTATATTGAATATATGAATTGGATATAAGCTTGTGTAGTGGAATATATTGTGTTTATGGATTGTGTATGGAAAGCAAAAATGCAGCAGAAAAAAGCAAAATCAGGTTCAGAAATTCCGATGGCTCCCGATGGCCTGTAGGCCGAAAATTTCCTACAGCAAGTGACGGAAGAAGACCGACGACTTTCGACAGATGGCGACGGTTTTCGGCACACCCCGTGATCGTCCACGTGTCTTCCGACGGCTATCGGGAGTCGTCGGTTGACCATCGAAAGTGCGTCGACGGGGTTTGTCGGAAGCCGTCCGAAATCCTGTTCACCGACGGATTTTTTTCATATGGTTTTTTCCGACGGTCGCCGACGGCTTCTGACGGCTGCCGACGGTTTTAAGCCATCGGAAAATGTCCTGTTCCTTGTAGTGAATATAGGTATTTGAAGTAAAAAAACTGTAATGCATTGTATGGTAAATTTATTGAGATTAGTGAGTTATAAACTGAACTTGTTATTATCGTTTATGTATATAATTTTATGTTATGTGGCTTAATTACATTTAGTTTGATGAAAAAAATTTATTTTGTTAATATGAATATAGTTTTACATATTGAAATTTCATATTTTCATAATTTAGTAAACAAATTTAGAATATCACTTAATTGAATTTACCTAATTAATTTAAATCTAAGGTTGCATAATTAATTTAAATATATGGATTGAAATGTAAGATATTATGAGAGAAGTGAGGCGAGATTTGTAAATAATTATGGTAATTTTAAATATTGGTGTTTGAAGCTAAAAGTATAATTTACAATGGAATGTATAATAAATTTATTGAAATAAATCAATTACTAAAATTTGTTATTATTGTTTTATTTGATTTATATGTCTTTATTGTTGAATAAAAAATAATTTTTTCATTTTGGTTCATACAATAGTGGATTACGTATCGAATTTGACATTATTTAGTATTTATAAGAAATAGTAATAATTATTTTATTAATCTGAGTTTATTTAAATAATTCAAATTTTAGAATGTTTAATTAACCTAAATATGTGGACTTGAATATTAAATTTTAGAAAGTAACCAATGAATTATTTGTAAATAATTGTATAAACTGTAAAATGTCCTTACCAAAATGTAAATTGATTGGAGAGAAGTAGCAAAATAAGTGCAAAAATGATAAATTACAATACTATGAAAATAAAATATCATAAGAGAATCAAGAGCAAAAGAGAAAACTACTAGATTTAATATGAGAGTTGTAAATTCTTCTACTTTAAAATTATTTAACTAGTGTGTAACCCGTGCGTTGCACACAGTATATTGTAGAAAAATAATATTATAACTATTTTTGAAGAATATAATTTATTATGCAATATTAGATGAATTTTGTTAGGATAAATGAGCTATAAATTGAAATTACTATATTTGTAACTGTGTATTTTTGTTTTGAGATTCGTATATTTGTATATTTGAATAAAAATTAAATTATCACATTTGTTGATAAAAATGAGTTATATATCGATTTATTATTTTTTAGAATTCATTATTTGACAATCAAATAAATGAAAATAAACATTTTTAATAAAGTTTGAAATCAATATTTTTATAAAATTTCATAAATAAATATTCATGTACATATATTCTAAAATTGACATTTAGGTTTGATACATTTCACTAAATGATAAATGATGTATACATTAAATTTAAAATATAACTTGAGAGAATGACGACAAATGCCTAAAAATAAAAGTGTAATACCAAAGATTCTGTAACGACCCGAGATTTTGGATATTTGAAATTGGAATATTTAATTGATTTTAAATATTTAAAAGTTAATTTTTAACTTGAATTTCAAATATCACTATTTATTGGGTGATTTAATTATTGAATTTAATAATTGGAAATTTGGTAAAATATTGAATCTGGAGTTTCAAGCTTGTTAAAAATAATTTGAAGGCTTGTAAAATTTATATTAAGAATACTGAAGATAATAGAAGTTTTAAAATTTAATTTAAAAGTGATTTGTTCAGTTTTAAAAAAAATATCGTTTAAATGACATTTAAAAATAGCCTTCCGAGGCACAGTCTTGGATTTCGACGAAACTAGTTCCATTGGATCCGTAATAGTGTATTATTATCGGATTTCAAATTTTGTAGCGTTTGGAGGTATCGTTTGATCGTACGGGATATAAACGCGTTGAAATTTATATCGAAAATTCAATATAATTACTGGGTCCAAAAAGTTATCTTCTCCATACGATCGAATTATAACTCGAAACCATTTCCATTGCATTCGGAATAGGGGTATAACATTATAAACGCCTAGCGGCACGCCTCGATAAGGGTTCGAGATTGGGAGTTGTGTAAATCGAGACGTTTTAAAATTTAAATAATATAATATATTTATATTGATTGACCGCACTCGCATCAAAACTTTTCCCTTCCTTTCAGAACACTGTAGCCTTCATCTTACACGCCAACATCAAGTCTTGTTCCTCCCTCCATTCTCCTTTTAAAATCACATATCTCTTCAGTTCAAATCAAAGAAAAATGTTAACAGAATAAAATCTCATTCTCTCCGAAAGAAAAAAATATATATCGGATGCAATCGCGAATTTCTTTTCCTTTCATTCTTCAAATTGAACGAGATAAATTGAAACAGAAATCGCACCTTCTCCCTACCTTTCCATTCCTCAGTTCAATCGATTCGTCCTCACTTAAAAAAAATGTCAATCAAATTCGAATCGCGGAGGGAGAAACCGAAGAGAAGAAAGGAAGCGATTCAAAAATCGCTTGAATGAATCGAGGCTTGGCAGGCGAAGGGGTGTCGTGATAGCACGACGCGGTGAGGTTGGGGTCTAGGGAAGAAGTGTCGTAATGGGTTTACGCGTGACAATCGAGGGTGACGAGCGTGATGGGTGGCGGTCGAAGACAACGGAGGCGCGACCTCGACCTGGGGGAAAAACACAATCGCGATGGCGATTGGGAGGGGCGTCATGTGGTCGCGAAGAAGTTGCGGTGGCGGGTTATGGCGTTGATCGAGTCAATGAAGTTATTTTACTACATTAGTCTAACTTTATTACTGAAATTTGTTTTGTTAATTTTATCAAGAGAAAAAAAGGGAGTTTGGTTATCCATATTTTCGATTGGGAATAAACACGACAACTCTGATACATTTTGTTAAAAACATTATAACTTGATTTTAAAAAAATTCTGAAATTACTTATTATAAAAGTTATACCATTTCAGAGAATCATTATCAACTATGATTATTTCTTATTTAAAATCAAGTGTATGAACTATTATTTCAAGGGTACCAAAGGTATTTATACCAAATGTAAATTAGGTTAGTTTAATTATTTTTAAAACTAGTTAATTAAAATTTATTAAATGGTAATTAATTGTTCGGTTATTTCAAATGTTAATAAACTGTATAATGTTTATACGAGGTCTAAAATCATGGAGAAACAAGTCAGGTTGGGATCGAATTTGCTTCATTACAGCATGATTGGGGGTTCTCGCTTTGTGTTTGGTGGCGAGCAGGAGACTCTTACCCCTACATGTCCCTGAGTGGTTGGTTGCAGTCAAGAGGTTGGCCGTAAAAGCAAATTCGAGGTACCAGCGTCTGCCACGGCGGAGAGTGGCCGCTGTCTAGGATGGTTGAAAAGCCTACCGGATTGTGACAGCGTGGTATCAGAGCTGAAGGTTAAGCGAGAACCTTGGCTCTGGTGGGGATTACTCATTAGAGATAGGGTCAGTGGTACGCTAGAAAAGTCTTTAAAAAATTAATGGGTTCCAAAACTATTTCAGTTTCATTCTCATATACATTTAAAATCATTCTTTTCAACTCGAATAATTTTCAGATCAATAATTTTTGAGTCCACTTCATACTTATATAAACTTCATTTAGTATTCAAAATATCTTTCAAAGATCATTTCTTTCTGGTTATAAATAAGGGAAGTTTGAATATATATGACAAATATATATAACTTTATTAATGCCAAATCAAAAAAATTTCCCAAGTTCATTCCCTTTACAAAGTTATTTGTAACATTTCTTACTTTTTACAAAGTAAGTTTCAATTATGGTACTATCCAATCTTCTTTTTAAAATCATCATATTTTTCTCAAAATATACTATTTTGTTTCAAAATCACTTTTGCCTTAATATGTTGATTCCGATTTCAATTCAAAATTGCTTCGAATTTCCATTTGGGTTATAACTTCAATTTATCACAATTTGTATTTAAATCCATGATTTAAATATAAACAATTTTCACTCTGACTAGTTTGAATTTAGAAAATAGCTTGAATAGTTTTTAAATAGTTAAATAGCTAATATAAGATGGTTTGAGTTTTAAAAAGAATGGTTGTATAATAAAATAGCTTGGAAAATAAGAATAATCTGAATATTTAAGAAGATAGACTTAAATAATTTATTTGAAAATAGTTCAGAGTCAAACTGATTCAATTCCCAATCTCCAATTCAAATCAATTTTCAATTTCCATTTCCATCGATTCAATTTCGATTTCAATTTGAATTAACTTCGATTCCCATTCTAATTCAAATCAATTCCCATTTTGAATTCGAACTAATTCAACTTCGATTACAATTCCAATTAATTCAAATCATTTTCAATTTGATTTAATTTCAATTCCGATCTAATTTTTTTTAAACCATCTCGATTTATATAAATTCGAGTTCGGTTTTCAAATACCGTTTTAATCACTTAAATCAAATTAACCTTTAATATTTAATTTAACAATCTAAACCTTTAAATTAATTCAATTCTGAGCCCAAATTTCAAATATTCATTTAAATTACTTCTACTTAAACTTATTCCAAGGTTCAAGTGAGAATTCAAATCTTTTAGAACAAATCAATTTTCGGAATTCAATTTATTTCCCAATTATAACTTCAACTTTTAAACTTGATTCTTTAAGCAATTCCGGTGTACAAGTTCACTTTAACATTTCAACTTAAGTTCAAAATGATTCCATTTTCATAAATTTGATTGTATTTCCTAAAATCAAAATCATTTAAATAATTTCAAATCAGGGTTTTATTTCCATTTAATTTCAGGAATGGATATATATATATATATCTTTTCAATCCACTTCTTAATTTATTCAAAATAATCCAATTTACAGTTTTATATACTGTAAATAATAAATAGGATGATAGCAAGATATATCAAGGTAAATAAACATCCAAATTACCTAAAACACCAATCAATAGCATCCATCACAAATTTTCAGAATTCGAAACCCATTTTATTTCAAAATCATTTTGAAATCATTTACACATATACATTCTTCCTTTGCAACCCCCATCAAATCCATACCTTTTCTTTCACAATTTCATTCATTTAACTTCCATAAGTTAAATCTTAATTCCATCCCGAAATTTCTAATTCAGGTTATAAGTTCAATTCATTTAAACTTACTCAATTTAAATTTTACGTTCCAAATTTAAATTTCTTATCAATATCACTTCCCACTTATAAGTTCAAAAACTTATTTCCCTTTGGGTTATACATCTCATTCTAAGGGGGATTCCAAAATTCAATTCCCAGTATTTATTTCAATTCACCTTGAAATCATACACACACACACACATACATATCCCCATATATACATATTTAACCCATTAACATACCAAATTATACTTTAAACTTTAAACCATTCTTGGTTTTTAATCCAAAACAAATTCATCTTCAAACAACTCTTGTTTTAAAACAAAGATTTCTATATTCAAAATATTTTAAATAATATTATTTTTTATTTCCTCCAACACCTTGAAACAGTCTTCAAAATTTTCTGAGGCTTAGATTTAAAACTTCCAAATTTAGATTCATTTATATTTATAAGTCACATTTGTAAATTCAGCTTATATAATTTTACTCCCTTAAACATTTCATAATGTTTTATCATTGTTTATTCTGTAATAAACATCCTTTATTCAGACACAACACAAATGATAATAACCAATATTATCATATCTAGAAACCAAAAACACCATATTTTTCACAATAATTTACTAGAAAAATATAATCAGGGTAACTTATTTCATTTTAAAACACCTTGAAAAATACTTTCGGAATTTTAAATTCTGGTTTGAATCCATTTCTAGCTTAACTCATTTACATAATTTATTCCTATCAAATTTCCATTTGGTTATATATATATATATATATATATTACCACTTAAATTTTATAATCTTATTTGATTATAATAATTACAGCCAATCACCTTAATATACTATAATAATCTACAAAATTATTTCTTTTATATATCAAATATAATCTTATATAAAAATTATTTAAAAATCATTTTTTTAAATCGTTATATATGAAAATAACAAGTACGCCCTCATATATACCACACTCAACTCATTTTAGAGTACTATTGACCCTATCTCTATTGAGTAATCCCCACCAGAGCCAAAGTTCTCGCTTAACCTTCAGCTCCAATACCACGCTGTCACGGTCCAGTAGGCTTTTCAACCATCCTAGACAGCAGCCACTCTCCGCCGTGGCAAACACTGGTACCTCGAATTTGCTTTTACGGCGCTAACCTCTCGACTGCAACCAACCACTCAGGGACATGTAGGGGTAAGAGTCTCCTGCTCGCCACCAAACACGAAGCAAGAACCCCTATCATGCTGTAATGAAGCACCCTATTTAGATACAAAATTCTCATTCGTCGAACTTTATGATCGAGTCAGTGAAATCCCCACCATTGGTTAGTAGTACAGCATGATAGGGTCAGCAGTACCATTTTCAAAGTTATCATTATAGCATTGAGTGTAGCATTAAAAACATTATAACTTGATTTTAAAAATTTTCTGAAATTACTTATTATAAAAGTTACACCATTTCATAGAATCATTATCAACTATGATTATTTCTTATTTAAAATCAAGTGTATGAACTATTATTTCAAGGGTACCAAAGGTATTTATACCAAATGTAAATTAGGTTAGTTTAATTATTATTAAAACTAGTTAATTAAAATTTATTAAATGGTAATTAATTGTTCGATTATTTCAAATGTTAATAAACTGTATAATGTTTATACGAGGTCTAAAATCGTGGAGAAACAAGTCGGGTTTGGATCGAATTTGCAAAATTTTAATCAAGGTGAGAATTTCTCACTCATTTGGATTACCATATTTAAATTTAATTGTTTAAATTTAAATTTATTGGATATTTGATTGGTTGATAAATTTTTAATTATCTGTGGAATGATATAATATATATAGTAGTATATATATTAGTATTTGGAGTGATATTCCCTCACATTATAGTGGATGAGACCCTATATGCCCTGCATAATAGCGGATGACCCTATATATCGAGATATCCCCCTCGAAGTGGGATTGGTATTTTATATTGTGCTAACATATGTGGATGCAGGAAAACAGGTTGGAGGGATCCATCTGGATTGCTCAAAAATGTTAGATTTATTTTCATATTATGTTATATGACTTATTTGAATAATCTGTGATAGATTATATTGGAGATTAAATTTATTTGGATGCTATGGTATTACTGGATAGATTTTTGGTATTTTAAAATACCATAAATATGAATATTGAATTTTTAAAAAAATATAAAAGGGAATTTTTTAAAGTAAAATATTTATAGTAAAGTTAGATAAATAAAAAGGGTAATGAATTTGGAAAAGAAAAAAAAATAGTTGATTTTAAAATCCTGTTTAATAAGTTCCGGAATATGGAAAAATAGAGATTTTTTGAAAAATGTGAATAAAAAGTTTTTTTTTTAAATAAAGAACTTAAGCGATATCGTTTTGATATAAAAAAATGTATTTTTAAATTTGAAATTTAAATAGTTTGGGAAAAATAAAAGGGGAACTTGAAAAATAAAATACGAATTAATGTTCCAGATTTAAATAAGGTTTTAAATCATAAAAAGGAAGTGAATCTGGAATTAGTGGATTTTGGAATAAGTTTGGGTTGACGAAGGAATAAATTTTAAAATGGAATGTAACTCCGAAAATTGATTTAAAATCGACTTAAGTATTTTAAACGGTTATAAAAGGAAAATGAGACTATGGGATTTATAAACTGGGTTTATAAATGAAGTGAAGTGTTTATCAGTGGATAATTTGGAATTATAAATTCACGATGGGGATTTATAAGGGGATGGGTTAATCGTTTTAAAAATAAATGATAGTTTATTTTTAGAAAAGTGAAGAGGAAATTTACGGAATTGGAACGTAACTTTAGCTGGAAATGAATCGGGAGGGATTTATGAATTAATTGGACTGGCTATTTCTGGATTGGAGATATATTTTCAGGAAAGTTAAGTATATTTTTTTTAAAGAAAGATTGCTTTTAAAGTATTAATTAAAAAATGTAAAAGTGTTTAAAAGGATGTTTTAGAAAAATGTATTATTTAGTTGTTTTTAAAAATTGTTAAAGTAAATATTAATTAAGTTAGTTATAGTAGTTAATTATTATTAAAGGTTTAATCAACATTTTTATTTTGAAAGAATAATTATTAAATATTTACAATTTATATAATAGTTTTTAAAAAGGTAGCTTTCGTCTAAAATTTTATTTGGAGAATTATTATAGAAATCTCATAAATATTATTTTGAAATTATTAAATAGAGTTTTCGGAGACTATTGGTATACTCGCGTGGCGTAATCAGAGGCAGTGAGTGTCTGCAGCTAAGTCTTGAATTTCTCTGGGACAGAAACGTAACCATTGAGCTATGATCCATGGTTTGATACCGCAGTGGTACTTTCCAAAATTATTTTAAGGGTTTCCAAATATCTTTAAAAAAATATAGCTTTGGTGAATTTACTTAACTCGATAAGATAAGTCTATATTTTGGATAAAGAGATTTAATTTATTAAAATTAAATTAAAAAGAGATTTGGAGTTTTCAGGGGAAAATGAAGTGTTTGGTTGAATTGATTGTTTATTTGATAGTTAAATAATCGACTATCAAATCTGGATCCAAATATAACTTTGGAAATATCTAGAAGAAGTACGGGAATTATATGGTACAATTACCGTTCGAGGTGCTGTACTTTATGTATAAACTCATTTCGTTCTTCTAGGACGTTGATAAGGAAATCTGTCCACTAACGGTTAGGAGGTGATCTCCGATCTTATTTTCGTTTGTTTATTTCCTAAAGAACAGGGGTTGAGTTTACCGGAAAATGGCGAACGTTGTTTCGAGGAGACCGGGATCGGATTTGCGATCCAAAAACCACTTCGATCCAACGAGTACGTTTTTGGAATGAAGACAAGAGCTTGGAGTCGAAGATGGAGCAGTGAAGTCCAAGGGCTAATCGCTACTAATCCTGAGGGTGATTCCAAAACGGATGTAGTAGGAGTAGTGTCTTCGGTTCCGTTCGGACCGGGAACGGACTTGTATGGACGAATGCTATCAGTACATTGTCATTGGAGGACAATGAGCATTCTAAGAGAATATTTCTAAAAGGTAACGCTTAGCCTCGAGCCTCATCAACCGGGAATGGCTGAAAATCAGGGGAGATACAGCAAGGCTAAGTGGATCGCACCCAAGTAGGGTAAGGTTACCCCTATCTAGAGATCTAGAGTCCCTTTTTATTCGGCTGTGTGGTGCGGTTGCTGATCCCAATCGCAGGGTAATCTTATTCAGGCTATCCAGTTTAAGGGGCAGTCTGGTCTTGTGTAGCAGGGGATCCCGGAGTGGTCCTCGGTACGGTGTTTCTAGACAGGTACCGTGATAGGTGGTACCCCAGTGCCTAGTCATTCAGTTGGAATCCATTCTCCAATAAGCGCCTTACGGTTATGATTGTGCCTAACTATGCTGGAACGTGAGATGCAAGCATTTCAGCTATTTGAATAAGTATTGTACTTAGACACTATTATAATATCAGAGGATTTTGATATGAAATGTTTTGGTTATCGTAAGGTAAAAACCCGTCGTGTTTATTTATGGCGTGGTCTTACGAGATACCTTTGATTTTCAAAGGATTTTTGAACTTTAATAATTAAATTGAGTGTATTTTCTCACGCTGGTTTTCCAGACTGACTCGGGTGTTATTTTATTATAATGCTTGGATCAGACCGAGTATTAGAGATTCGGGATAGGATGCTATGGAGCTCAGGAGACGAGTTGGATGACGAGACGTATCACATGTATTTGGTGTATATTCTACTGTGCATTGTAAGCTGTATAGTCAGCTTTTGTGAGGACAAGTTATTATAACTATCCAGTATTGTGCTATTGATTTGTGTTGTACTGATGTGCACGTAAATGTGTATATTTTTACCACCATATTTAATCTATTTAAATTAAATAAATGATCATATTGGGTATTTTAACTTGTTTAAACCAAAATTCAAATTATTTGAAATTGTCACATATTCATCTTCATTTAGGGGCAAAATGGTCATTTTTATGCATTTATTAAATTGTGAAAATTTACTTGGAATTTTCTATGTTGTTTTGTAGGAAATTTGGTGAATTTTACAAATGGTTACATGATGATATATGCATGCATAAGAGTGAAGAGAACAAATGAAGATGGAATAATTCAAAGTGAAGATAATGGAGGACCCCACCTACCCACCTACCTTAATGTACAAATTAGAGGCTAATGCACATGCTTATGGAATTAATGGCTTCATGTACACTTAAATGAGGATTATTTGAAGCTAATGATTACTTGGCCTCCACACTTCCTAGGAGGGTATTTTGGGCATTCCCCAAAAATATGAATTAGGGTTTAACACATGTATAAAATTCCCTTATGTTTCATGTAATCCTCTCCTCTCCTTTAGTCTCTCTTTAGTTTAGTTTAGGCTCAAAAATAAAGAAAGCTCTTCTCTTTTTCTTTTCATGGCTACTTAGCCATTTCTTCTTTTCATGTAATTTTTTTTATGCAATTCAATACATGTTCTTTTTCTTTTCTTGTTTATTTCCTTTCATGTTGTAGTGTAGATTTACTTTCATGCAAGTAGATTAGTTTTAATTCTTGTTAGTTAGCTTCTCTTTTCCATTAGCTTTCATTTTCCTTTCTTTTTGCTTTCATGTTGCTAGCTACCTTTGTTAATCAAATGACAAATATGAGAGGCTAAACCTCTTCAATTTAGGGGTAATGAAGCTCTCTAATTATGTAGCTTCAACTATTTGTTAATTCATGCTCTCTTTTTGTGCTTAATGATGAACAATGAAGTGTTTTATTTGTTGTTCTTGCTTTGAATTTGATAGCCTATATTGTTGACACCAAATAGGCTATGCTTAAACAATCACTAAAACAAATGCCTCTTCATCAAAATATGATTATGGCATAAGAAAGTGATTTGAAATTAAAATTTGATGGTCTATATTTCTAATCAATAGTTAATAGTCCATACTTAAAATAGATTTCATTTTTCATTTTCATTGTCAAATTTCATGCAAGTTAGTAAGTGGTTTAATGGGTGTGTTATAGTTTGATGGCTTATGTTGGCTAATCAATAGCACAAATATGTCATACTTATGATAAACACATCAATTAAAGCACTAATGACCAAAAAAGAGAGATTATGATTTCATATGTGTTGAACTACATGATCTAGAGAGTGGATTTATTCTCTAAATTGTCATTTAACTCTTATATTTGCATTTCTTTTCTTTTAGTTAGTTAGTTAATTCTCTATTTCTCTAGCTTAACTTTCACTCGACTTTGGTTTAATTTGATTGAATAGATTTTTAAAATCATCAATTCCCTACGGATCGACCCGTATTCGCCACGTACTACAAGTGTACGCCGTGCGCTTGCGGTTATTTTTTTAATTTAAATTTGTTCGACGGTTTTCTAAACCGATAGAATTTCCGTCGACGAACATGTACTCTGATGATGTAATATATAAAAACAGTTATAGTTCTTTTTGTATAAAGACCGGTTGTTATCTATTATATATTGTTCCGCTGCGATTGTGAGATTCTGTGTTGATATTTCTATTTTTCTTCTTCTACCTCTTTCTTCTTTAACCGAACGATCTGGTATTTCCGGCATTCAATTGCTTGGCATGTAATACAGTGGACGTATTGATGTCGATTTTCGAACGTCGAAAATCCGGACCGTGACAGATTCAATATATTTGTATGCGTTTATAGTTCTTACGGCACATATTTATCAAAATAATGATATTATATTATTGGAGTGATAAAAAATATTTATTTGACCACTAAAAGAAATATTAAGTAAAAATAAGACCTGAAACGTTACAAATCACACTATCATTTTAGTTATCTAAAAATGATTTTTAATCCATTGTTTCATACCTTAAAATTTTTATTGTATAATAAATTTTCAAAAAATATTTGACATTTATGTAAAAAAGGTAATATATGAAAGAAAAATATTTCTAATCAAAATATGGTATAACTTTTGTCCATTAGTTAACTCAGATTATGAATATAACTAATTAAAATGTAACTTTTTGTACAAAAATGTACCAATTTAAAATATCTATTCTTTTTTCAATATTACAGAATACAAACATTCATCACTTATCATTAATTGTAATGTTATTCTTCACAAAATATAATTTAATAATAAATAAAGAGTCCATTTGATGTACCAATTTTACAAAGGAAAAACGTTATTTATGTTTGTAATGATGTACCAATTCTGAAAACAATTTTTTTGTATGTACTTGTTTGTAATGAAATACCAACTTTAGAAAGAAAATTTTTTGTATATATTTTTCTTTGTATTAAATAACTAATTTTAAAAGGACAAATTTTCAAAACAGACTGCTTTTCAAAACTATTTGCATCAATAGGCCGGTTTCAAAACTATTTGCAACTATAGGCTGGTTTTGGCCAGCTCAGCGATGAGCTGGCCTTTTTTAAAAAAAAAATACGGGGCGCATTTCAGAAATGCGCCCCTTATAATTTACACTGGCGCATCTGCCAAATGCGCCACTGTAAATCTCGGGTCCAAACCTGGACTGCAAGCTTCACCAAACAATTCAAATACACAAAATATAAATACAAATGCACAATCTTAAATGATAGCAAACGTTTATCTACATTAAAGCCAACAAATAAAACTACCATTAAATAAATTCTAGCATAACATAATTAAAAGTCGATTACATTCGAATTAAAGTAGAAGTTATAGTTAGATTACAGAAGCGAACTAATAGTAAACTAAAAATAGGAATACTCATGGTTGAGTCGGATCGTCTTGAGTAGGTGGGGGTTGAGAAGGTCCAGCGGGTTGCGATTGGTGTGTATCTTGCCTTCTTTTAGTTCTTCGCTCTCTTGTCCGCATAGCTTGTTCGGAAGAGCTTGGTCGTGTTAATCGATTTCTAAAAAGGAACGTGTCAATAAGTTTCTTCAAATCAAGACACCGTGGTTGGACTTCTCGTTCGGGTAATCTACCATGCCCGATATCGTCCAACCCTCTTCCTACCGTCTCTAGTACACCGACCTACAAGTTGTAGTTTTTTTATTCAACATTAGAAACATAATTCAAGTGAACGAACTAAATATATCACGATAATGTGAAGATTTACCACATCCCGCTCAAGCGGTGCACGAACGGTGTATGCTCGTTCGTGAGAAGTCCGATCTGCAACAATGAATCTTCGAGTAATCGACCAGTACCAAGTCATGTATCTCGAAATAGGAATGGTAGGAAACTGTTGGTGTACGATACGGTTATGTCTATCGTTCCACTGGACGATAGCAAACTCCAAATCCGGCTTTGGTTCGCATGGATCGGGTATGTGTTGTTGAAGACCAAACTGTCGCATCACTCGATCAGGATTATACATTTCTACATCTTGCATGCATATGATAGGTGTCTTACAAAGCCAACTGTGCATCCCACTTAGACATATCTGCGGAAGATCGACTAGCACATCCTGTGTGTATGGATTCCATATAACAGCTTCATCTGTTAACATATCGAGCTGGTCGCGGTAGTAAGTGGCCACCTACTTTGGAGACTCAACCCAACTCCTTGAACCAAACCATCTATATAAATAGTTATACAATTAGAGTTTTATTAGTACAAGAATACACACATGTAAATGTAGTTGGAAATTAACTACCTTGCACTGTAAGGCAATGTTCTGTCAATCTGCATGGATGAAGTCACGTTTGGACGACCAATGGGAAGATGTGTCCATGCCCAAAGCTGTAAAATAAATAAAAAATTTGAATACATTAGAATTAAATATTACATATGAGTTTATAACAAATATATCTATGCATATTATACCTGTAAAAGCGGAAGACAACCAGCTATCGATTTGGATTTCATGAGTGCAACATTTGTTAACTCATTATGTAATGTTGCCAATATAGCACTGCCCCAAGAATATCGTGCACACTCATCCAAATTTCGCAAAAACAATAACCAAAAAAGGTTTAGTCGTCCTTTAGAATGACCGGGAAATAGACGACAAGATATCAAATGTAGAATAACAGCTCTTGCGTGATATTCAATTTCTACATCTGAAGCATCTGGTGATGGCTCATCTGCAAACATATCGCGAAGCCATGTCAACTTAACTGTTGAACCTCTTATCTCACTTCGAGGTGGAACCACACCTAAACACTGTTGACAAATATCTTCGTAATTACTTAGCTGTCTAATAGTAACAGGATTTCCTTCCACTGTAACACCTAGAAGACAACTAACATCTGCTAATGTGATGGTAATTTCACCAGTAGGAAAATGGAATGTTGAAGTCTCGGGTCTCCATCTATCTACCAATGAAGTAACTAGCGCATGATCTATTTTTAAAAAGCCCAATCTAGATATTTTCTTGAATCCCGCTCTTTGTAATGCAAGTTGAACTCTTGGAGTATTAGACTTGATGAATTTTAATTTGCTTGAATGATCATGACACTCAAGTGGCTCATCACTCTACACATTCATAATCGAACAAAAGGTAAAAAAGTGGAAGTAGTAACCAAATAAAGACATTCTAATGTAAGCACAAATGTTTTAAGAAAATTACCTGCATCAAGTTCCTATTATTGCTTCGATGTTCATTCTGAAGATATAAAACACTTGCATTCACGGGACCGGGTACCAACTCTTTAAGAAAAAAATGTTAAAGTGTGAATGTTATTGAATGCAAATTTGAACAAATTACTTTGATGTAATTGAATGTAATTGCTTAGATGTTCAATTTGAATGTAATTGCTTTGATGTAAATGAATGTAATTGCTACGATGTTCATTTTGAAGATACAAAACTAAATTGATAAACAAATGTCTATACTTGAAATTTGAAGATTATACCTCTAACTTGAGAAGATGATGACGATCCTTCCATTTTTCAGCAGATTTGACAAAGAAATAATTGCAATTGATGTTGGGGTAGAGATTTTAGGAAATTTGGGGTTTTAGGGATTTTGAGTGAAATGGGGGAATAAGATGAAGTGAGGAAGAAAGGTTGGCTGGCTGTCTATATTAACAGCACGAGGCGCATTTCGTAAGTGCGCCTGTACAAAATTGCTTGGGCACACCTGCGAAATGCGCCTGTACAATTTTTTAAATGCGCGCCTGCCAAATGCGCCCAGGCAAATAACAGAGATCTACTATACAAATTGTAGCTAACAGACAACATATGAAAAAATTGAATCGTATTTCTGAAATGCGCCCCGTATTATAAGGGGCGCATTTCTAAAATGCGCCAGTGCAAATTATAAGGGGCGCATTTCTGAAATGCACTCCGTATTATTTTTTTAAAAAAAAGGCCAGCTCATCGCTGAGCTGGCCAAAACCGACCTATAGTTGCAAATAGTTTTGAAACCGACCTATTGATGCAAATAGTTTTGAAAAGCAGTCTGGTTTGAAAATTTGTCCATTTTAAAAAGAAAGAAATTTTATGAACTTAAATGTAGAAAAATATAAAAGTATCAAAGATAATTTTGTATACAATTGTGAAAATATTAAATTACATGGACTTGAATGAAAATATAGTTTTACCAATTATGTCAGTACAAATATGGTATACACATTGAATTATCATTTTTTATGATTTATTAGATCAATTAATAAATATTTGTTAATTGATTTAGTTTAAAAAAATAAAATTCAAGATCAAATTTTTAAACTCAAATATATGGACTTGAATATAAAATAACATAAGAAAACTTAGGAGAAATATGTAAATAATTGTAAAAATTATTTAATGTTAGCATTTAAATGCAAAGTGATAGGAGAAAATATTAGTAGAACATTGTAATAGTTTGTACATAATTATGGAAATTCAAAACTATCCAGACTTGAATAAAAAATTAGTTTTACCATATTTTTCAATATGAATGCGGTACACATATTGAATTGTTATTTTTAAAAATTTATTAGATCAATTAATGGATACTCGTTAATTGTATTTATTTAAAAAACTAAAATTTAAGATCACTTAACTAAATTTAATATATATAGACTTAAATGTAATATAATAGAAAAAACTTGAAAGAAACCTGTAAATAATTGTTAAAATTAGTTTTAGATTTTAAGGACAGAAGAGAGAACCGATAGAAACATTGTAACAATTATAAAAATAATAAATTGCGAGGGTGTAAAAATAATACATACGGAGAAAAATACGGAGAGAGGAGAAACTTCTAAAATTAATAAAAGAGCTTTGAATTTTTTTGCTTTGCCATTATTTAATAAATAGGGTTAATAGATAATAATAATAATAACAACATAACAATAATAAAATCAACTATTTTTTCCTTTCTTCTATCTCTCAGTTATAGCAATCTTCTTCAATAAAAAATTATGACATTCGTATTAGAGCTCTTCTATACCTAAAACATTCCCAACCCTAATATTGGTTACAGGATATCACAGCACAACTGTTTTTACCGTTAACAATGTGAATAACATGCTCCGCACATACGGCATTTCTCAATGTACATGACCAAATTTAAGAGAATAAGTATACAAGTATATGGATTGTATTCTTAGATTTAAGCAAAAAGGGTTACCAATAGTTTTACGGAAATGAAAAATTGTAGCCATTATGTTAAATTTTGGAGTAGTTCTCTCCAATAACTTTCAGAGTTCTATTCTTTTGTTCAATTCACTGAACGTCAGGCTTTCTTTAATCCGTTTCCAGTATCTTTTGATCTAGCTAAATGCATAACTATTAACAGATAATCTGAAATTTTAGGTTGTTTCAATGAATTAATTATTGCCTTGAAGAATTAGGAAGAAACCCAACTTTCCAGATAATGTATATATGCTACTGCGCAAAGCAATATCTATCCAATTCACGATTTTTCCAATTTAGCGATACCACATCAATTTTCTTACAATCACCCATGTTTTAACATTTTGACAAGAGCAAATCAAATTTAGACACATCAGCAAAAATCAAAGAGCGATGTTAGTTAGTTCACCTACAATATTTTATGTATATGATATCATTCTCCAAATATAAAATTTCAAACATATATCTATTCAGCCCTTTCATGAGCTCATGTACATAAAATAAGGGTATATCCAAGGTCAGCTGCTATAAAATATACATTTTCCAGCAGGGAGTATGAACCAATTATAGCAAAAACAAATCATAGAGTTTTGAGTTGTAGTTAATGTCGACATTATGTTGTAGTACAAATTTTGTACAGGTACTAACACTCAGTAATTAAGTTCCTTAATAAAGTGTACTAATCTAAGTACAGGTTGCACAATTATTCTAATGTACTGCACCCAGAGATCTCCTTTAAGCAAATCATTATGATTTTTATTGAGTTGGCCACATTTTTCCCATATACATTGACGTATACAAAGAACTATTTTATATGCTTAATAATACCTATCATAAGTCATACTACTTATACATACATTAACGCTAATTAAAGTATAAGGTCACCATCTTCAAGTTTTCATTTATTTCTGCTATATATTTACTCTCTTTCATTTTACTTTTGCGGTAATCCAGTATATAGTTCAATAAAATTCCAAGATGCCTCTTATTTATAAATAATATTTTGGGTAAACACAAGAAAGGGCTGCTATAAATCGAAGAACTAAGCGGCGAGATCGTTATATCAAAATACATTAAGCTTCTGAATTATGTTTTCTGTTTCCACTCACATTAATGTTTCCTCCTACGAGGAGAATGCGAACAACGAGCATCACGAACTAATGATTGCAAATAATTATAGCAACTACGATGAAGCAATTACATCCGGCAACTTGATAAGTTTTTCTTCTCCATTTCCACAGTCTGAACACAGTAATAGTTTACATGTCTTGACCAGCAGTACTAATTCTAATGATAATCTTTCAAGTCCCTTGAAGAAATATGGTCATAGTAAATACGAACGTGATCGGAGGAAGAAGGTTAACAAGTTCTACTCTTTCATTAAGGATCTTCTACCGGAGAAAGATCAAAAGGTAACTAGTCCCTTTATTTTTATGAAAATTTCATTCCAGATTTTACTTGTTCATATGTGATTCTTAAGGGTGAAAGTGCAGAAAAAACTGAGTATTCCTCGTACCATTGATCGGGTACTGAAATACATACCTGAACTGCAAAGTCGAATTGCGAGCTTGAATGATAAGAAGCAGAAGCTTATGGAAAAGACATCAAAAAGTGATCATACTTTGGTACATGAAAAAGACTTCACTAATCCAGTGATCTCCGCTACATTTTTGAGTAAATATGAAATTATGATTCAGATATGCATCTTAAATGCGAGTATGTTACTGTTGCCTTTCTCCAAAGTTATAAACATATTGGAGAGAGAAGGACTACAGATCGTGAATGCGTCTACTCGGGTTACAAGCGATGATAAAGCATTCTATTCTATTCAACTTCAGGCATGAACTAAAACTTCAATTATTTACTTTTGATACATAGGAGCTTTAAATGCTGATATTTTTGTTTGTTTTGTTTACAGGCAGAAGAAAATACAAGGTTGCAAAGCCAGAATTATTATGAACAACTATTTACTTCCCTGGATTGAATTCTGCACATATATGACTGACAACAATTTGTCATATCCTTAAGAAAATGATACTTCTGTGCATGCTAAGATATGTAATTATGTTTCCATTGATGTTCATTTTCTGAAAATTTTAACTGCTATTCTTTTTAGTTTGAGTTCCTTTTTGGAAAAATATTTCTGCTAACATAATCCTAATTACCTTACCTGTGTTTATTGGATGTTACATGCTTGCTTTTATGTTGATAACATATAAATTAATATACATATTATTTCATTTCACAATCCACCGGAATTTAGAAAGGTAATATCAAATTATTTTAAAATCTACTATTTTTATGTTATTCATTATTCTATAATGTGTTTTAATATTTCCGAGAAGTTGCAGCTCTGCTGTAAATCTTGATAAAAGGTCACAGAAATGCTTGTATAGGAGATATAATGTTAGGCGTTGCCTCGCATTGTGGATGCATTAATTGGACGGATAAAGTCTCACATCACAAGATTATGGGATAAGAAGTGGTATATTATGAGATTGGTACCCCATAAGATAGAAATTCATTTTGTTACAATTAAGTGTTACTAAAAAGAAAGAATTTGAGTAAAAATGTATTTTTATTGAATTGTAGAAACCTTAGGTACAAAGTTGTTGTAATTTTCAATTCTGTTATTCATTATATTTCACGCCGCAATTGCTATGAAATGTATTTATAAGACAAGTAGCAGTGTATTGTAATGGGCTGAAGATTGGTCCCTTTTCCCATTTACCGCTTCACTTGATGATAATAGACTTAGTCTTCGTATTCATTTTGTTACTTATTTCATTTGCACCCCTCAATCTCGAGTCTAGTTTAGGGTTTCAAAGGGAAAATCCCAATTGCAGCCGACTTTTATTCTCTTTCAAAATTTCTTAAATCAATTGAAATTTCACTTCGATTTTTGCTTTAAACCATCTTTAGATTTTATGGTCTTCTTGTCAAAGTTGAAACATCACTGTATTTGAGATTGTCGAAACTTTAATGAAATCTGAAAAATCTTCTCCCTGCTTTTGGCTCTCTTGCGTCTTAGCTTGGCATGAGTGAGATGGCTTCACTTGCTTTTCAACTCGACATCACTAGGTCCATCTCCAGTTTGATGATGATCATCAACATCGCTGAATTTGGGCTTTAGCTTGAACAACGGAAAGTTTTTCTTTGATAGAGAGGTTTAGTTAGTATATCTGCAATTTGTAAGTTGCAAATATATGGTTTACATTCAACTTGTTGTTTGCAACTTATTCTCTGAGAGAAAGTAAAGGTCTAACTCCGTATGTTTGGTTCGTGAATATAAAATTGGATTAGCGCTGAGTAAAACTATATTGAGATAGTCACACCATATTGTAGCTTGATTGTCTGTCTTAACTTTAAGTTTGATCAATAATGAGTTAATCCACATTATTTCAGCAGTAGCATTTGCAATACTTTGGTATTCAACTTCTGCACTAGATCTAGATATGGTTGACTGTTTTTAAGAACACCATGAAATTGGATTTTTGCCTAGGAATATACAATATCCTGTGGTAGATCTTCTATCATCAGAATCAGTAATCCAGTCTGCATCTGCATACCTGTTGGTGCCAATGTTTTTGCATGTCTCTAAGATTAATTCATGTTTCATTGTTCCTTTTAAGTATCTTAAAATTCTTTTGGCAGCCTTCCAATGTTCATCTAATGGATTTTGCATAAACTGACTTACTTTATTTACACTGAATGAGATTTCAAGTCTGGTAATTATTGCATAATGTAATGCTTCCACTATACTTCTATACCGCTCGTCATTTAATATTGCTTCACATTTGATTTTAGATAGATGTAGATTGTTTGCCATGGGAATAGACAGTGCATTTGCCTTGTCCATTTTAGCTCTGACTAAAATTTCTGTAAAATATTTCTCTTGACTTAAATGAATTTTGTTGCTTGATATTCTTCTAATTTCAATTCCCAGAAAGTAATTCAAGCATCCTAGATCTTTGATTGAGAATCTTTATTTAGATGTTGAATGAGTTTGCTGATTTCTACTTCACTACTGCTCGTAATAATAAAATCATCAATATATTTTAGCACATAAGTAATTGCAAGCTTATTAAATTTTGTAAATAAAGAGTTGTCATATTTTGTTGAATTGTAGCCAAGACTGATTAATGTTGACTTCAGTTTGTCAAACCAAACCCTAATTGCTTGTTTGAGCTTATAAATTGCTTTGTTTAATTTGAACACGAGCTTTCATTTCTCTTTTTCTTGAATCCTTGAGGCTGTTCCATATAGACTTCTTCGTGCAAAACGCCATTTAAATTGGCATTATTTACATCTAATTATTTGATACTCCAATATCTGTGCAAGGCAATAGTGAGTATTATTCTAATAGTATAAAGTTTCACAACAGGTAATGTTTCATTAAAATCAATTCCATTTTGTTGTGAATAACCTTTTACTTCTAGTCTTGCCTTGAACTTAGAGATTGAACAATCCAAGTTTTTCTTTATTCTATGTGTCCAATTGCATCCAACAACATATTTATTGCTTGGCAAAGAAACTAAAGTCCATGTCTTGTTTCTTATTAAAGCATCATATTCTTCTTTCATTGTTGTTCTCCATTTTTCATTTTGTACAACTTCAAAATAAGTGCCTGATTCTTTAGTTTCCAAGTCAACATTGTAGACTTTTGGATTGAATATTCCACCCTTTGCCCTTGTTATCATATGATGTCTAGTTGTTGTAGGTTGATGATCTCTGTTGGTATTTGTGGCTTCTTGATTGTTAGATGATTGGGAATCATCTAATGGTTGATGATTGCCCAATTGTAAATCAGTGTTATACAGTGATGCTGAAATGGGAGTATCTAATTCTGATTGCTCATGGCCTAGCTCATTCTCGAGCATTGTGTGTTATGAGCTGGAACTTTCTTCGCTTGAGGTTATACTTTGAGCAATTTGTTTCTCCTCTGTCTGGTGTTGCACAATTATCTCAGGCTGCTCGGTGTTAACCCACCTTTTGTCAAGGCAGTATACAGGCGGATTTAACCGAACAGACTTCATGATTACCAAGGCCAGTAGCGCAGAGCGATGATTGTGAGGTCCAAAAATCAAGTGCAGCTAATGTTATGAAGCGACGATCAACCAAGACCAAATGATAGACTCTCCAGAATATTCTAAGTATGAATTAGTACCTCCTCGAAGCAGGGGATCGGTGTCTATCTCTTCCACTAAGGGATCTGTACCTCAATTTTTGTCCCAAACTGGGTGAGACCGATATAAAGTGACAAGGAAGGCCCCACGGGGATACATTTCAAATCTCAAGTCATTTGGAGTTTTTATGCTCAAGTTATGGGCAAATTACTTCATCTAAAAAGAGATCGATATATTTCACCCAAGCAAGTACAACTCAATAGAAAACAATCAATATCCGAAAATCCATAAGTCCAATGCATGTGAAGTTTTGTGATCAAAATGTGGGAACTCTAGGGAGCCTACCTTAGCAATCGCACCTCAAAAGGATGAAGAAAGAGGGATCAGCCCTCTTCCCTCTTAGGGATCGGCTAAATCCAACTTTATAGCGAAGATCGATCAATATCTCAACATCTAAACATCCAATTGATATGAAACTTGGAACACAAGCTAACTACAACATTTGAAACACCCCATAGGGATCGCATATCATTTTGAAGCAAGTCGGAGAGATCGGTCCCTATCCCTCCACAGGGATCAGCTGTAATCAGCCTTTGCGCCATATTACAACAAAGATCGATCAATAACTCGAGTTCTCGTCAAGTTCTAGTGGTCCAGTGGTAAAGACATAGTGGAGTTGCTACATTGTGTTGTAGTGGCACCGGTTCGATACCCAGCGGCCACAATAATGAGACATAGTGCACGGCCACTTATAAAACCGGCTTAACCAAAGGCGATGGAATACAAATGTATCCATGGCCCCAAAGTTTTTGTCAAGTTCTAGTGGTCCAGTGGTAAAGACATAGTGGAGTTGCTACATTGTGTTGTAGTGGCACCGGTTCGATACCCAGCGGCCACAATAATGAGACATAGTGCACGGCCACTTATAAAACCGGCTTAACCAAAGGCGATGGAATACAAATGTATCCATGGCCCCAAAGTTTTATGTATTTATACAATTTTTTCATGAGCGAATTTTTTCATGCCTGATTCTCCTCTCCTCCTTCCTCCTTCCCCATCGCCTTCCTCCTCCGGATTGGGGAGATTTTTTAAGGCTATGCCCTCGGCGCCTCCTCTTTCATTGCCTCCCTTGCTCTCTGGCCCAGATTTCCCACCTCTGCCCGCGTTAGCTTCTTCCCAGGCTGTTTGTGCTGCACCGTGTCCCAATGAATTGAAAACGCCAGCTGGTGTTTTATGCTTACCTGAGTCTGGTGGTAAGCCTACGGTTGTCGTTGAGATTGGTAATGCTGGTATTTTTGGTGAAGCGATTAGCTTGGTGGGCCGTGTTTCGCCTGCTGATGCTACTACATGTTCTAACTTTGACCAATGCTCCTCTGATGTTCGACAAATTGCCAGTAAGGAAAAATTACCCAATGTCAATGAAAACTGTTCTATTGATTCCCAGCTAGCTGCCTCTGTAGGTTCTCCAGTTGCTGTGGTGCCTCACGGACCATCAACTCATAACCAATGTCATGCTGCTCCTTCCCCTGTATGTTCGAAATCTTGGTCTTCTCTATTTACTTCGCTGCCCCGTAATGCGGGAGATTACAAACCGATTGAATTTGATATTGTTGAGGAAAATGGAGTGATGATTCCTCCTCCTAGTGTATTGCAAGCCGGTGTGGACTATTGGTCAGAATACTTGGTTGGTTTCTTTTTAGACCCTAATCACCGTTTGCCTGATGTGGCTGCGGTTTGTCGCAGGGCGTGGAAGCTTCGTGGTGAGCTTTGTGTTAAGCTGGTTGACTCCATGTATTTCCTTCGTTTCTCCTCAGTAGACGATCGCTGTCGAGTTCTTGAAGCTGAGCCTTCTTTTTTTGGTGGAAAACCTTTTATCATTACTTCTTGGTCTCCTACTGTTGCTTGCGCTCGTGAGCAAGTTCTTTCTATCCCTGTTTGGGTCTACTTTTCGAAAATCCCTTCTGCTCTTCAACCTCTCCTTGGATTGAATTGGCTTGCTTGTAACGTTGGTAAATTGAAATGTTTTGACACTAATACAGTTGCGCGTGAAAAATTGATGTACGCTAAGGCTCTAATCGAGATATCCCCTTTTAAGCCTCTCCCTTCCTCTATTCCTGTTCAGCTAGCTGTTGGCCATGTAGTGGAAGTCCGTGTTCGATACGGTTGGGTTCCTGACATTTGTTCCACCTGTCATTCCTTTGGTCACCTGTCTATCTCCTGCTCTCACACTGCTGTTTCCGCGATTGCTCCTAAGATCCCTCTTCCTCGGCCTCCGCTCAGGAAATGGGTGCCTAAGACTTCTTCTCCTCCTGTGGTCCCGTTATCTGTCCCTGATCCACCTCCATGTTCTGCTGCTCGTCCTTCATGTTCTGTTGCTCCTCCTGCTTCCAATGCTGCTTCGGAGGTCCCTTGTCCTCCTCTTATTAATGTTCCTATGCCTGCCTCTCCTTCTGTTTCAGTTGTCCCTTGTGATGCCTCGGAAATTCCCATAGTTGCTCCTGATTCTTCTCTCCCGTTATTGTCTGTTGTTTGGGAGGAGTCCGAGAGGTGTTGGGTTGATCTCAAATCTGATGTGAGATTTAACCCAGCGCATGATTCCTACTTCAGATTTGTTTCCGATGATAATATGGATCTTAGATGCCTATATTACAAACCGTCTGGTGATTCCTTAGTTCTTGATCTGGATGGTTTGTATGCGAGTGCGAATTCTGTCATACTTGCTGATAAAACATGGGATCGTTCTTTCATTTATGCTTCTGATGCTTTGGGTTACGATCCTTGTCTGGCTTTTCGTTTCCGCCCATACGCTGGTCTTTGTGGTTTAGTTCCTTTGTTTTCTTCCCAGGTATCTTCGGATGATGATGATTCTTCCTCTTTGGAGGAAACATAGTCTTGGTGATTTTCATAGTTCGTGTGGCATGTCTGTCACGGACCTGTGCTGTATTTTCCTTTATTTCCTTTGTAGCTAAGGTGCTTTTACCTTTCTCCTGTACTTCAATTTTATTACGTTCGTAATAAAAGTGGACGGTCCACTATAAAACCGGCTGGCCTTGCCAAAAAAAAAATAACTCGAGTTCTACTAATCCAATTGGCATGAAACTTTGAGGCTATACATAATATAACATGAACCTCCCCTAAGGATTGCATGTCATTAGGAGGAGTTTGGAGGGATCGGCCCCTATTCTCCTAAAGGGATTGGCTGAAATCAGAATATATGCAACACCACTTCACGGAAAACGCGAAATCTTACAAACCGTAAGTCAAAACGGCACGAAATACGGAGGGCAAGTAGCTAACATCATGGGAAATCTCCCAAAAGAATCGCACCCCATTTGGCACCAAAATAGGGATCGGTATTGATCTCTATTGTGGGCCCCAATGGGCTTGAAAATTCTTGGGTGGCCTCGTCATGGCTTGAAGGTTCTTCTGTCGAAATTTCAGCCCAATCCGTGCACTTCTTCCCCTATAAATACAACAGACATGGGGTCAAAAAAAGGATCTTCTTTCTGCTTCTCTTTATCTTCAACCTAGGTTACACTTTGCCAATTTTATTCTTGGATTTCAGATTGTAACTGTAAACAAACTATAGTATAACAAAAAGGATTATTCTAGAGTGGATAGATGCCGGAGTTAGCCGAACCATTATAAATCTTGTTTCTTTCTATTTTCTTTCATTTTTAATTTCTTTGTTCTTCATATTATATTCTTTACATTAGATACTATCTGAGATCATGTAACTGAATATTAGTGCTTTCATACAACCGGGTGTTGCTGGCCAATTTTGACGTCAACACTCAAGTATTTCTGGTATGGAAATTCTTGGATTGTATACCTTTTGTGATGATTTAATGTTTGCTTTACTAAGTGGAAACACATTTTCATTAAAACCACATGTCTTGATATAAAGATTCTTCCATTGTCATCTAAACATTTATATCCAAGTTAGTGGCATAACCCAAGAAAGTGAAGGAGATGATCTAAAATTTAATTTATCCGTATTATAGGGTCTTAAATAAGGAAAATATAGACATCCAAAAATTCCTAGACTCTAATAATCTAGTCTGAATTTATATAACACTTCCATTGGACTTTTGAACTCTAGAACTTTTGTTGGTAACCTATTTATCAAGTACACTATTGTAGAAAAAGCATCAGGCCAAAACTTAAGTAGCAATGATGCTTGAGCAAGTAAAGTAAGCCCAGTTTCAAATATTTGTCTATGTTTTCTCTCAACCGGTCCATTTTGTTCTGATATGTATGGACAAGTTGTTCTATGAATTATCCATTTTTTTAGAAAAAATTCATTGAGTGGTTGGAACTCTGTTCGACCATCAGTTTGTATGACTTTTAGTTGGCAACTTGTTTATTTTTCAACTTGAGTTATAAATTATAACATTGCATTATAAGTTTCAGATTTAGATTTCAGAAAATAAATCCATACATATCTAGAATATGCATTAACAAATGAAATATAGTATTTGTGCCCATAATCAGCACTAATTGGAGTTGGTCCCATAAATCTATAGCAACCAACTCTAAAGGTATATTATATTCAGTTTGTGAGTCTGGAAATTGTAATAGACTTTCCATCACCCATGTGTATAAATTGTGTACCTTTATATTCTTTGCTCCCCAAGTTTAAATTATTCAGATTGCTTGTTACATGATTGGTGGCTGCTAAATATGGGTACCAGCTTTCATCATGTATATCTTCAAGTTTAGCGGCAACACTTCTTGCATTTTCTAACTGATTTTTGTTGTCTTGTTGAGCATTAACCATATTGACATTGGGTTGATAGTTTGTTGTATTGCTTTGCTGTGATGGCATAAAATTTGCATTAAATCTGAAGTAGCATTTGCTTGCTGTATGACCATATCTCCCACATATCTGACATCTGATTTTGTTATTGTTATTATACCTTCCACCTCTGCCTCGAGATCTGCTGGCTTGACCGCCCCTTTGACTGTTTGATTGATTTCTGTCATTATAGTTCTTTTCTTGATTTTTTTAAATCTATTTTTACTAACAAAGTTGGCAGAAAAATCTAATACAATAGATTTTTTTTGCTCTACTCTGCCTTCACGAGCAAGAAGTGTGGAATGTACATACTGAATAGTGGGTGTTGTTTCTTTTGATAAGATTACTGTTATCACGGCCTCATATTCCTCATCTAGCCCATTCAATATCGATAGTATCTGTTTTAATCTGAAACATTGTGTTTTGCTGATACAAGTTGATCACACGGCATTTTAACTTTTGAAAGATACTCTCTCATGGATAAGTTCTCATTCTTTAAAATTTTCAATTGCCTTTTATAGTACATAACTTTTGCAGCAGATTGAGTATTGAAAACTTGTTCAACTGCGGACCATATTTCATAGCATCCAATTAATTGTGGTAAATGATTTGCGCTAATAGTGTAAAGTAACCAAGAACTTACTAAACTGTCATGTCTTTGAATTGAATGTATTCTTGATTGCTTACAAGTTTCTTATCTTTGTCTGTAATATATCTTGGTGGTGTGAGTAATGTTCGAAGAGCATACTCCTCCAAACCGTAGACTCTGATTGCAGTTTCTACTTGAAACTTCAAGAGGAGAAAATTTGTTTCATTTAGTTGCACATTGATAATTTGACTTTGTAGTTTGATCAAGGCCCTAATAAGATCTTGTGTTGCAAATTTCCGGATTGTTGAATGTGAGTTTCTTGTTGTGGACGATGGTGAGGTTTTTCCTTCAGCCATTTGATAGTATCGAAAAGGAGATAAAATGCAGAAATCTTGAATCTCAAATGAGTAATCTTGAGTGGCATAGAAATCGGAATCTTTGCAGAAATTTGTTGCAGTTTGAAATATGTAGAGATCTGATATGAACAAAGTGCAGCTAGAGGATACACCGAATGATGAAGTGGTTCTAACAGTGGCCTCTTGGTGAAGCACTGATTAAAACTTGATATTGAACCGATGACAAAGATATGAATCTTGATACACATCCAGATATGATCGAACTTGCACAATCAAATGACGAGAATCTTGATTCTCTGATGATAAAGGATGCATAGCCTAATCTCGGTGATGAGATTGAATCTAAGAGGTTAATGACAAGGCGTTTTCCTTCTTCTTTTCTTGCTGTAAAGCAATATAATGCTCCAATACCAAGAAAGAATTTGAGCAAAACTGTATTTTTATTGAATTGCATAAACCTTAGATATACAAAGTTGTTGTAATTTTCAATTTTGTCGTTTACCATATTTCACGTTGCAATTGCTATACAATGTATTTATAAGACAAGTAGCAGTATATTGTAATGGGCTGAAGATTGGCTCATTTCCCATTTACCGTTTCACTTGATGATAATAGACTTAGTCTTCGTATTCATTTTGTTACTCATTCCATTTTGAAGATGATGTGCATATGTTCGATCAACACACCGTCACATCGAAAGCGATTTTGTTTTGAATATGACTATATATTAACTTCAAATTTTATTTGAACTGGTATGTGGTTTATTTAAACAAATGAAATTTTCCTTAAAAATAACTTTGGTAGAAGAAACAAATAAATTTTTAGTTTTCCATGGAATTTGAAGTTATAAAATATATTTTACGTGCATGAACAGGTGGTTAATGTCACGGAGGATTGGAGGTGTAGTGTATGTATCCAATATCTTCATATTTATTTTCACTATATGCTTCATTATGATAAAATTGTTGTGTCCAATATCTTATAATTACATTTAAAATTAGTTATATATTTACACCATTGGAAAAGCTTATGACTCGTTTGGTTTCGTTTTGAGTTTTGTGTTTTGTGTTTTCAATCCAAACTACAAAATACAAGAAAATGAGGAAAAAAAATTACAATTCTTAGTCATTGCGACGGTGGACGGAAAATGGAGGAGATGAATTGTTTTCTGTTCTCTTGTTATGTCTCAAAACACGAAAAATCAAATAAACTTGTTTTCTATTTTCTATGTTAATTTCATTTTTCGAAATTGGATGTTTTCCAACAATACATAAGAAATGCGCATTTTTGTTTAGACGAAAACGCAAAACTAAAAACAGCAAGCCAAACGGGGCCTTGGGGTCCGTTTGTTTTCATTTTGAGTTTTGTGTTTTCGGTTTTCAAAATTCATAACGAAATACATGGAAAAAGAAGAAAAATGTTTAAAATTTTAAAGCATTACGACGACGATGAGGATGATGGAGGGGACGGCAGGACGGCAGAGGACGGCGAAGGGGATAGAGGAACGACGGAGGGATGAATTTTTCAAAACATGAAAAACAAAATAAATTTATTTTTCATTTTGTGTGTTAACTTCATTTTTCAAATTGATTGTTTTTCAAATAATATATGTGTCGTGCATTTTTTTGTTTGAATGAAAACACAAAACTAAAAATGTCAAATCAAAAGAAGACTTGTATTTTGACATAAATGTTTCCTTTTGTGATGAACGCCATATACAATTTGATCACATTCAGATAACGAAGTGCTGCAAAACTTTCATTGTCCATAGTGCAGTATTCATGATCCAAGTTTAAAGAACGACTCGTATTATTTTTTATGAATACATACCCATATAAATCCTTCAACTTATTTCTTATTTCAACAAATGCACTGTGTAAGTTTTAAAACATTACAACCAACTACGGTGAACATTTTTTACTGCTCCACTGAACTTCACGATTTATCCATCCAAACATTTCACATAAACTCTACTAGTACTCTAAAACAGCAACCTCGGTATTATTGGTTCAAATTAATGAAGGTTATTGATGATGTTCACCATAATGTTTAGCATAACATTCGACAGACAGAAAACAGTCAACTCCTACTAAATATTTCACCATAATGTTTTGCATAACAATAATTATACTCGAAACTTAAGATTTTAAATATCTGTCTGTGTGGTACTTTTATGAACTCATGTGCATAAAGTATGTTTTTATGCAAGGTCAGTTATAATTAATTAATCACACATTTGCTAGCATATATTAGTAGAGTAGTCAAAGAATACATGATATAGAAATTTGAAATAGTACTTGATGTCGACATTATGTTGTAGTACAAATTTTGTACAAGTACTAACATTCAGCAAACTAAGTGTACTAATATCAGTACAAGTTGGAAATCAGGTACTGAACGATAATCTTGATTGAGTTCATGGATACATTTTTGGTATAGATATTGATACATCTACAACTATGCTTTATATGCATAATTTTATTAATCTAAGCCCTACTATTTTTAGAGTAATATATTCTGTGGTTGTGTTGAGATATATAGTAGAAAATATCATCTCCAAGTTACACGCTAATATGAGCACAGCCAAAAAAGTTACATACAGATTGCATCTAAGCATTCAATATTTCTCATTTAAAATTATAGGTAACTGGTACATAATTTAATAATATTCCACGGTATTTTCTATATTTTTAATGGCAAATTCTATATCAACACAGATAATACTTAGTAGCCTCCTCTAAAATAAATAAAATTTTAAAGACTAAAATATCTTTAGAAAGCTGCGTACTTTCTTTCTTCTCAATTCCATTATCTTCTTCAGGTTTCTTACTATTTAAACCACCACTTCTTCAAAACCCTAGTTTCTAAATCAATGAAAAAAAAAATTTAATTTTTCAATACTAGCTGATGGATTTTGAAGAGGATAATGAATTGTTAAGGCAATCACATCAGGTAATTCAAAAAAAAAATTGAAAAGGTTTTTTTTTTTCTGTTTGAACTTTTTTTTTTGAAATAAATATATATATAAATAGCAAAAAGGAGGATAAAGCCTTCCTCCAGAGGCTCACACAAGAAGGCGAAGCATATGGAGAACATATACCTCCCTAGAAAATGACAGCAAAAGAAAAAACGAGCAAATAATAACAACCCAAAGACACAAAGCAGCAAGCAGCCAGGATGGCTCAGGAAAAGCCCAAATAAACAGAAACATCCCGACGACCCTCTCTCCCGCCACAACCAAAAGGTGTAGGCCAGTCCACCCAACATGCCACCAACTACCAACAAGCCGAACGAAAACAGACAGAAGCAGCAAAACCAAGCTGAGAATGATCCAAGGAAGCCGCCCTTCTGCCCGCACCATCGAACTCCGGTAAGGCCACCGCCCAATGGTGTAGACAGAAAAAGGAAAAGGAGATCACCAGAGAGGAAGCAAGAGCCCACAATCACTAGAGGCAAGGATCGATTGCTGAGACGGCGGAGGAGACCCAAACGCGCAGTCCAAAAAGATAACAGAAATCAATTGCGAATCCATCCTAAGCGAAAACCGCACCAAGTAGACAGCAGAAACACCTGAAACTAAAACAAGCAGTCGAATTAAATTAAAGGGGGGGGGGGGGGGTGGAGGGAGCGGTGGGAGGAAAACACCACCCGAAGGCAGAGGCCTAGCCAACGCCCAGTCTAGCGGCAGTTGAAGAGCAGGAAATCGACAGTAGTCCCACTAGCCGCCCAGAACGGTGGCTCATTGGACCCCTGAAAGGTCTATCCCGGAAAGCCAGGAAGACGTCATTCCTCACCCGATGGATAATGGACGGTGGATCCATCGATGTGCTCTCGAAAGTAGCCTTATTCCGCGCACACCAGACGTGCCAGCAGATGAGACAAGAAATCAAACGAAACACGATAGACCGAAGGGATTTCCTAGAACTCCCAGCCCACCACGAATTCAGAAGTTCAAGAGGATATCTTGCAGTACTCCGAACATCGACTAGGTTTCCGAAGTAATTCCAGCAAGCTCTGGCCGAGAAACCACCGAAAAACAAGTGGTTCAAGGATTCCGATTCACCGTTACCGCAACATCTACAGCGGGAAACAGATGGAATGCCGATCTTTTGAAGATTCTCGTCCAGTGGTAATCCATCATGTAGCAAACGCCACATTAAAAGAGAGACCTTGGGGGGAATGCGAGAATCCCAAATGAAGGAAAATTCAGGGGGGATGGGGAAAGGAGTTATGATAGATGTCCAGGCTTTCAGAATGGAAAACGAAGCGCCATCCCAACCTGACAAACCGCCATGAGAATCAGCTAAAAGCTTCACTGACTGCATGTGCTTCCAGGTCTCGCTAGCAAAGGATGGAGTGCCCGAAAAATTCGAGCCCGCAAGTCTGTGGTACTTAGCACGGAGGAACTACGCCCATAAAGAGTTGTTGGCGCCAAACCTGTACCACAACTTACAAGCAAAGGCCGCACAAAGGTCGGTGGAGTTACGAAGACCCAACCCGCCTTCATTTTTGGGGCGACAAATCGCGTCCCACGACACCCAGTGGTGACGACGGCCGTTGTCCTTGTTTCCCCAGAAGAAAGACGAGGCCAGAGACCGATAAGATCGGAAAAAAGAGGAGGTAGGGGTCATAGTCGTGAAAATATGAGTTCCCATCGAATCTAAGACCGATTTGATAAGAACAAGTCTGCCGGCTTGGGAAAGAATGGACGAATTCCAGCGTAAAATCTTCCCCCTCACTTTGTCTGTCAAGGGGTCGAAAAGCACGTTAAATTTCCTGCCCCGGTACAGGACAATACCAAGGTAGGGAAGGGGAAGGGATGTTTCCTTGAAACCGGAGGTAGTCTCGATCCAGGAGGCACGGGAGTGAGACATGTCCTTCGAATGGACAAAGCAACATTTGGAAGGATTAACGAGTTGGCCCGAAGACCTCTCGTATTGATGGATGAAGCTAAGAAGCCGCCGAACAGAGGAACGGCTGCCATTAGAGAAAATGACAATGTCATCTGCAAATGATAAGGAGGAAATGAGAGGGCAACCCCTCGGAATCCCGAAGCGCTGGATTTGACCGTAGATGGTTAAGGATTGGAGACCGCGAATAAAAGCCTCTGCCGCGATCACAAATAGAGAAGGCGATAGAGGGTCGCCCTGACGTAAGCCCCTCCCAGCCTTGAAATACCCATGGGCCGAGCCGTTAATGAGGACAGAGAACCAGCAGTTGGAGATGAGCCTCCAAACCAAGTCAATCAGGGCCTCCGGAAAACCGAAGGTCCTTAAAACCTTGATGACGAAAAACCAGGACATGCGGTCGTAGGCCTTAGCCATGTCCAGTTTGAAGACCACATTAGATCCCCAAACTTTCCGATCAATTTGGGAGATCAGTTCCTGGGCGAGAAGGACGTTATCAGAGATAAGACGCCCCTTGACAAACCCTGTTTGAGACGGAGAAATGATACGCTCAAGGAAAGGAGCCAAACGAGTGGCCAGAATTTTAGAAATAACCTTATTAGAAAAGTTGCAAAGACTTATAGGCCGGAAATCCGCACAAGTCCTTGGGTTTTCACACTTAGGAATAAGAATTAGGTTGGTGGAAGTCCATCCAGCTGGAAGATTTCCCCCGGAGAAGAACGATTGAATGGCAAGACAAAAATCAGCCTGGATAATTGGCCAAGAACACCTATAAAAGACACCATTGAAGCCATCAGGGCCACTGGCACTATCCTTGCTAAGAGCGAAGACACAAGCGCGGATCTCCTCCGTGGACGGGAGATCCGCAATCATGTTACCTTCCGAAGGTAGGACCACCGGAGGAATGAAAGCTAAAAGGGCCGGATCTGAAACCGAGGCAGATGGTGAGCCCAGAAAGGATTGGAAATGGGAAAGGATGATGTCTTGGACTTCCTCGGGCGACGAAGCCGAAGAGAGATCAGGCCTTATAATCTCTCGAATCGCTAGAAGGTTATTCTTCTTCCGAATAGAAGAGTGGAAGAATTTGGAATTCGCATCTCCGACGACTACCCATTTGACCCTCGCCTTTTGACGGAGGTAGTCATTCTCAACACGCAGTTCCGAAGAGAAGGAAGTTTGGGCAATGGCCCACGCCTCCTTGTTGGCAGCGGTCGGATCCTCGTCTAACAAGGATTCGGCGACGATAAGCGCCTCCTCTGCCATATGAACGCGATCGAAGATGTTCTTGAAAACCTGAACGTTCCAAACCTTAAGGCAAGCCTTAAGACGCGAGAGCTTTCTCCCGAAAGCAGCACAGGGGGAGGCAGAAATAGGAACGCTCCAAGAGTCAGATACCACTTGAAGGAAAGAGTGGTGGGATTTCCACATGCTCTGAAATCGAAAGGAGGAGGGCCCAGATAGCGATAGAGGAGAGCATCGCACAATCATAGGGGCATGGTCCGAGAAGGTCCGATGGAGATGGGCGATTGAGAAGGAGAATGGAAGACGAAACCATTCCTCTGAACCGAACACACGGTCAAGTCTAGAGAGAATTCGATTCGGACCCTCTTGGTTGTTAGACCAAGTGAAAGCAGAGCCGACAAAGGGGAGCTCGGAGAGGCCAGATGAGGCAATGAACGAGTTGAAATCCGCCATCGCCCCTCTATTGATGGCCGCTCCTCCCCGTTTTTCCGCTTGGCAAGCGACGATATTGAAATCGCCACCTAACACAGAAGAAGAGATGCCCATAGAATCAAGAGCAAGAATGTCGGACCAAAGAACTAATCTCTCCGAACGATCACACTTGGCGTAGACTGCGGAGAAGAGAAAAGGAGCAACAAAGGACAGAGATGTGCACGCCACCGAAAAGAGCTGAGGGGAATCGAAAACTGGTCGAGTCGCAATAGATTTGGACCATAAAATCCAAATCTTACCCGAGACATTAGCAGCGCCACCGCCAAATCCTAAGGATAAGACAATCTTGGAAATTCTTGCCGGGTCAATAAAGGGTTCCAGGATAGCGACCAAACCAACAGAGTGTTTCCTGACAATGCGTTTTAGCCTAGCCAAAGACGCATCATTACCGATACCACGGACATTCCAGAAGAGAAAGTTCGCCATGGAACGAGAAAGAAAGAAAACAGGAAAAAAGAAGCAAAAACAATACACCACCCACAAGGAGCAAGAAAATGCACAAACTCAAACCAGATACAGCGAAAAACGAGCAGATCGGTCGATCCGCTCGGACGCCGCTATAGAGCGTGTGCGAATGGTGCGAGAGGTAGTAGGCTCTCCGCTGTCTGCACCTCGTCGTGCGAGTGGGAGGGTCGGGCAGCTCAGAAGGAGATAAGGAGGAACTAACCGACGAAGACGAAGGAGAAGAGTTCCTAGCTAAACAATCAAGACGCTCATTATGAAGCGCAATCTCTGCCTTACTCATCAGCGGAATGGAGATGGACAGAGGACAAGCAGAGGAGGGACGCGAGCACTCCGAAGAGCATCGCACGGGAGATGGTGCCATACGGTCCGAGTGATCATAGGGAAAACGAAAAAGAGATGGGATGCGAACCAATCGCAATCCATACAGCCAAAAGAACCAGTCAGACGAGGGAGGGGAAAGAGCACCAGAGGGGAAAGCAGAGACTAAGGAGGAGCCGCCATCAGACGAAAACACAGTATCAACTGATGAAGGACAAGAAGATAGAGATGGGAGAGCGGGAATAGAGATGAAGGGAAAAGCAGACGGCGAACTGAACGCCTGACAGAAAAATGTGGAAAAGCAAACAAGTTGCTTCCCAAGTTGCTGTGGGAGTCCTACCACTGCCGGACTGTCACTAATCAAATAGTCCCGCGCTGTGGGTAGGAATCGCATCTCAGGGGTAACCGCAGAGCAGAAAAACGAGGGTTGGCAGTAACCCATACTGTCCGTATAACGGTCAAAGATGACCGCTATACGACCAGAGCAGAGAGATCGCCCTAACCAACCGCTCCAGGCCCGAAGCAACCCCTCAACGAATCGATAGCTAACCGGCATAAAAGAAACACAAAACCAAGAGAAGGTCACTGACGATAAAAAATGGGTATCGTAGTGACTCCACACTAGAACCCAGCAAGCGGATCCCAGACGATCGCCCCAAACCGGAAAAAAGACTAAGACACTACCAACGAGGCCAATGGAAGCGAGCACAGCAACCAGAGACCAATGTCTCTGATTCTTGCCGCTGGACAAAAATACACGGCTGGACAAAGCAAAACAAAAAGTGCGAACGAGACCTGACAAAGTACCCGACAGTGGCAAAGTGTCAGGGACGAAGTCAGGGAGCACACACAAACGTGTGTCAGGGCTCAAGCAACCACAGCCAACCTCAACGGCCAACAACCAACACAATCTGCGAAAAAGAAAGATAAACAAGAAGCGCTCACCTGCCTGCAGAAGGCAGCACCAAAGCTCCGGAAAGACGGTTGCCTGCACATGGCTAAACCGAACTTCCGAAGTGACGACAAAGCCAAACTCATCAGCGAGCTAGGAAAATGCTTCTCGACAGAAGACAAACAACCACCTGCACAAGAAGAAACCAAAGACCCCTCACCCGAAAGACACCATCCAGGCACCAGAACAGCCGGCCCAGATGAAATGCCAGGCAGCAAACGATCAAGTGTCGAGGACAAGGTGATCAAATCCTTATCCCCACAAACATCGTCCTTACCAGCAGCGCCAATAAAACCAAAGTCGCAAGAAATATCCAGCAACCCATCGGAGTCCTCAGCCTCTAGGAAGGAAAGGCGAGGGACGAATCGAGTGGAGAAGTCTCGCATGTCAGACGAGCTAGAGACGGAAACTTCCACCGAGCCAACAAGGCCACAATCAGAAACAGACTCAAACGAGCCAAAGCTCAAACCAAAGAGGGGCAGAGCCGAACCTCCCACCGCATCCCCGAAGCGAGGTCTCGGTTCAAATCGGGTGATAAAGTCCCGATTATCGAAAGACTCCGCCACGTAGGGGCAGGAAGACGAGATCTCAGGCGCAACATCAACAAGAGATAGCGAACCAGAGAGAGTCGCGTCTCGCACTGAGTAAGAGAAGCAGGGGGAGATCTCCATGAAGAACCCATCCACCACCAAGAACCTGAACCGAGACAGAACCGCTGAAGCCCTATGTGAATAGACGCAAATCTCAACCGAGCTCGAACTAGTAAAGCACACAGATAAAGACGGAGCCACCACTGACAAGAGAGCGGCAGCCAATTCAGCGAAGGAGGGACATGATCTCAGGAAATCACCTCGGAAATAAAAAATCCCCAAATCCATAGGAAACCCTAGAAGCAACAACAAAGAAATGCAAAGGTCTGACAAGGGGGAAGATCGCAACCAGTAAAAGAAAACACAAACGATGTAACTCAGAAAGCCAAGGAGAAGTAGGGAGAATCAGAGAAATCGCGAAAGAGAGAAAGCTTTCAGGAGGCCATTTTTAACAACTGGCTTGCTATTTTCATTTGGTTTGTGAAATTGATACTTGTTTTCTTGTACGTTTTGCGTGGTAAACTACGTTAGGGTTTTTTTTTGATTCGAGAACGTTTAATTTTTTGGGTGAACGAATTCAGTTTTGTGTGATGGGAAGGATAGTTCTCGAAATGGTAGGGGACTACTAAGTTAATTTTTGGGTTTGCGTACTTTTTAAATTTCTGGGGTGCTACTAAGTAAATACTCGGATTGAAATAGAATTTGTGATCTTTAATAATAATTGTAATACCTTTGATGTTCACATTTTTGGTATCAACGCAAACTACCAAAAATGACCATTTACAAATATTAATAAATATTAATATCACTTACAAATAGGATCTAATAGATAAGTTTTCTTTACTAATTCAAAACGCTCCTCTATGGATATTATCGAAATCTTAATATCACTTAAATGTAGGACCTAATAAATAATTAATTTTTTCAAAGTCGTTTTTTTGTTAGTTAATAATAGAAATAAACATTTAAACTAATAAAAAATTAAATTCATTCTTTTTAATTAATAATAGAAATAAAACTTTAAACTAAAATAAAAATTGATGTTACAATTTAGGATGTAAAATTTAAACCAACTGCATATCATTTCAATGTAAAAATACGATTAAATATTTGTCATTTCAATGTAAAACTACGATTAAATATTTGTGCAAATCATATTTTATTCGAATGAGTTAAACATACAATTTGTAAAAAAAATAATTCACACGCAAAATACATGTCATCATCACGCGCAAAGTTACCACTCGTATTATATAAATATAATCTAATGTAAACGCTGCAAATGTTTGACCGACAATTGCAGATTCACGATATATGGTAAACTTCTTCAGTTATGTTTTACATTTCTTGTTGCAATGTTGGTTCACCTAATGAATTGAAGTTAATCATAGAAATATGAACCTTAATCATGGATCGATGATTTCGAGTTGTAGAAACTACGAAGAAACAAAATATAATTTTTAAAATTTGGTCGCTAAACTAATGTTATTATTTGTATGATATTGAAAATCTACACATCCACGTCTACCGCTCCTGAACTTGAGTCATGAGGAATGGATTGGCTTTCCTTTCTTTGTTAAGCAATATGTTTGTGGAACTAATATTAATGTTGCAACTAATCTTGAGAATGTTTAGAAAGTGCTTCAAAAAAAAGCTTGATTCTTATGCCATGCATATTGTTTAATGCTATGTTGTCATTATATATACTAGTATAAATCGCACGTACGTGCATTTAACAGATAGAGATATTTAATTTTTATTTAATAAAAAGTTAATGTATGGTTATCTGATATAAGTACAAAATCTTTGGTTGTCACAACGCTTTTATTTCAAGTAGTTGTTAGTGGTGTTGGTTGCAAATTGATAGTGAAATCCGTTGGTAGGTGATTGAAAAGAGAATGCTAGTGGAGATTGTAAACTAGCTAATAGTTTCCGTTGATGGAAGAGGGTATTTTTGGAATTTCAAAAAGACACCGTATAATTTTTATTCATTGAATTCTCTTTATTAATAGTAGAGATAATAATAATAATAATAATAATAAAAATAAAAAAAAATAAAATAAAGAGATATCCGAGTTCCAAAACAACCATCTCTCAACACAAAAGTTTAAAAAAAATCTTATTTTTAAGTTTTGTGATATTTGTGAACAACTCTATGCAAAATTCTTTGCAATATTTGCGTTTATCAAAAAAATTAAAAAAAAAATTGATTATAGAAACAAACAATTAATGTTTGAATTTTATTTTCGAAAAAGGTAAAATAAAAAAAAAATTACTGAAATTAAAAATAGATATGTAATTTAAAACATATTTTTGGAAAGGTTTTCACTTAACAATTAAAAATAAAAAACAAAATCAAATTGCCAACATTGATTGATATTATAATACCATTGTAACAAAAAAATAGAACAAAAGGAGGTATTGGAATTTGGTAAGCACGAGCTACAGAAGGGACTTGTTTAGTATTCTACTGCCATCCATCAATCCATAATTACTCTAAACCTAAAGACATAGTTGAAATGATTAATCAAATCCAAATGTAAAGCATAGCCAATTTGATTCGTTTTTCAAGCATACCTCTCACCCTGAAATTACTTAAATACTCATATGCCTAATAGGGCCTATTTACTTCATCATCCATCCAAAATTTATTTTAAAAATTCCGTTCGTAGCATGGATCAAACACTATTAAATTATAGGACGCTATCTAAATAGCCATTAAGTTAATTTATCAATATTGCTCAGCTCAATTCCTCATTTCCATTATCTTCGTATATGTTCAATTGAATCCAAACCACACATCATTTCATGTAATTATTGAGGGAATCCCACCATCATTTTAAAGCAATCGATGGCTGAGATTAATTTGACAGAGGTAAATAGAGATAATGAAAACAGATGAACTGAGAAAATGGAAACAGATGAATTTAACCCCCGGTTGCTATGATTGAGGTTTCTAAGCATTGTGATACCTTGGAAAAGTTGGGGACTAAATTTCTGCGTCCACAGAGACTCACTTTTTCTTTACATCTTTATTTTGCTCTTCGTAAGGCTAGAATTAGAAGGCATATTCAAGTGCACATGAAATTAGCTATTAATTAATTACGTAAACTAAATGAAAATTTTAATGGAACAAAATGTGCAGTAAAATGTAAATAGTAATGTGAAAATTACTCGTCAAGTTCATTGAAAATCTTTTTGTTTCCCAGTAATTGCTGCAGTCGTCATCAGCGAACTCCATCTGTTTAATACTCTAGTGTTGAAATACTAGGAGATAACGTGTATATATGGTGTGAATATGAAGAAAAAAGGGAAGACAGTGATTTAAAATTGTTTAATAGTAATTACAAGATTATGCATGTTTAAAATGTAAACCGGAGGTATGGGTTTATATTAAATTAATGATACTTTTTATTCGTCTGATTGCAAGAAGACGCACATTTTTAACATGCGGCATCAAGTGCTCTGAAATCAATTTTGGCAGTAATGACATAAATATGGACCCTTGAACTTTCAAGTTTCATGAAAAGTGATATGTTGTGTGTTATTAGTAGGGTAGGCTGCACATGTGACATTTACCTGTCAAATGCGTCGGGTTATAAATGGATCGGATAGAATTTAACCCGATTCATTCAAGACAAAAACAAACCCGACCCGTTTTATCCATATAGTAAACAGGTTGACCCAACCCGATCCATTTAATAAATGGGTTTACCCGACCCGACTCATTTAAAAAAATTGCCAATAAAATCTGCACAATCAAAACACAAACTGCATTGTATAAAAACTACGTCATAAAACTACAAAAACTGCATCAAAACTGCAACATAAAACAACGTCGGAAACTAAACGGTTCATCATGGTACACAAAATTGGATAAAAAGAGTGCATTGTAATAAATTGAAAAGCAGCAAAATAACTGAAATAAACTAAAAAACAGCAAAAATAGCAGCACTGTGATAAAACTACAAATGATTTATAAGTAATATTTGAAAGTTCTACAACATTTGACAGTCTCATAGTCTTGAAGTCCTTAAGCACAGCCTTGTAATCCTGAAACGACATAAACAATCAACTCATGAATGAATGTTGTATGCCGCAAATAGTACACAGATGAGAAACATGAAACTGCTGAATATATAAGAGATAGGCCATAATCGCAATCAATTTTTATAAGTCATATTCTAAAAGCAAACATACATAAGATTTGATATATTATCTCTTTTAATAAGCTACAAAATATATATTATCAATTTTAACTAATACTTCATTTCCAGTGAATAAGTCTAACTTACCATTATGTCTATAACTAGTGCAAACCCGTGCTTCGCACACGGATTTCTACCAAACAATTAGTGAAAATTTCATTAATGTTCCACCTTATTGACGAAATAATTTAGGTGTTGCAATTTGTAAGCATTAACATGTCAGAAGTGGTGTGGTGATTGTACGTCATTGGTTTATATTCAATATGGAATGTAGGGTTTGATGTAGCATACGCAGTCATGTATAATGGCCGTTTGCATTAGTATTTGCATACAGTGATTGGTATGTCAACAAAAAATTACAATTTGATGTGTAAGTATTGAACTGAAGTATGAATATGCAGAGCAAAAATGCTTTTGGTGCGTAGTAGTAATAACATGTGCAGTAAATGAAAATATCGCTAACAAAACAATGTGTAAATATCCATGATAGAACATTGCTTAGTTTGGTTACAAAACAAATGGAATTCCAGAATGTTTACATGCCATATACCAAATTAATTATCAATTGGAATAAAAATACAGACTAATAACTAGACTAAAAACTGCAAGCTGAAGTTGCAATTCTTCTTCAGTAGTGTGTGAGTTATCATCATATTTGGAAAGTTTGTATTTTTCTTCAATTCTTTCGTGCATACAACATCTAATCCTTTAGCCAGCTTATGTCCATGCCACCTTCCTCTCAGTGGTTGGTGTAGATGACGTTAATAGTATAAATAAAAAACGTGCAAGGTGCATTGCAGTAGGTGAGAAATTATGATGGGTAAAAAATGAATGTAGGTGTACTATAGGTGTTATAGTCACCATGTGGCCTGCAAATGTTAAAATTTAGTTAATATGTAGAGAAAAGAAAGTCGGAGGCATTTTATAAGAAGACGAAATGGAAATAGACTGGTTGCCTTCATTTATATGTGCAACAAAAAGTGCCTTTTTAATATGTTAACATTATTTCTTCATGGCAGCAGTTATATGTGCAATGGACTAATGTTAAGAAGGAAAATGAGTAGGACAGTAGCATAAAATACACTATGAATAACCAAAAATACTTAAAGGTGATGAAACATTAAAAAAGGCACATACTAAGATGTTTCTTCTCTCCTACGTGTATCAAGTCACTACCTTAAACTCGTCTTTAGTTCTGAGTCTGCAATAAAATACGTATCAATAAATTGTGCACAAACATTAATATATAAAGCATGACATATATTAGTGAAATGTTTTACTTCATTTAACAGATGTTTGGCAATCCTAGTTGAATTATTTCTTTAAGATCTTAATGCACAACAGTCTTTCAATTAATGGCTCCTGGACCAAATACCATGCAATACATTATTGTTAAGATAATATATTGGTTGCTAAGGGGAAATGACATTTAAATAGCTGTAAGTCATAATATAAGGAATAAGCAAGATTTGAAGTAGTGAATTATGTAACCAAGACCAAACAAAATTCTATTTACCCATGCAACAAAGTTAAACTAAGGGAACTTCTTAATGGATGGACTTAAGTAAAACAATGAAGCAGAAACTGTATTGTGCTGGAAGATTAATTGCCTAAACTACCTTTCCAATAGTGAAATATTAATGGTGCACAAAATTAGCTATTTGTTTATATAGCATGTGCATAGTTCTTGTAGCGATCTATCTTAAAAAGTTGATGAGTCACATAGGGGTGATGTCTAAATGCGTTTTTACAGTTAAAATTTATGGAAAATTATATTGGGTTCGATATTGTGCCATCAACATATATGAGTGATGAAAAATTAAATTATGCACCATTAGAGAAACATTTTGTATACTGTATTAGAGGAAACATAGTACACATATGATTCAAAGAGTTTATATGCGTTAGTTTGTAAAGTTAAAAGTTATACCTTAACAAATGAATCTATAAATAAACCAATTGCTAAAGCTCTCAATGTTAATGGTAAGTAGCGGGTCTATTTCATTGAAACCTACAGTCACTTCATGTAGAATTACTTGATATATCACGTGGATTTCCTAGAGTTCAACATTAAAAGGCTAAGTTTAGTTGGAAACAATACCTTTTTAGAGCTCCAACCATCTACATTGTAATATGGTATGTAGTATTTACATTTGCAAAGTTTCTGGAAGTTTCTTCTTTTTTTATTCTAAGTGTTGGCCCTAGTATATGTCTAGGGGAGTGAACCTAAGATCTCTAGCAACAATTAACAGTTAGAAGCCTTACCGGTTAAGATATTGATCATTGGAACGTTCGCATAGTTTGTTTACAAATGTTAATGCAGTATTGTCGAATACTAATTGTAAGTAGTTAATGTGAGGTGGATAATGACATGGATATAGTTTATGTGCAACAAAGCTTAAAGCCACGTATATTTATAATTTTTATCTTTCGTGTTAAGTTGAGTAGTTTTGCCCTCTTATTCATTACCAAATCCATCTTATACATTAGGCAGAACATAACGTACTGACATATTTCATATAATGGTAATTTAGAAGGATTAATTTCATTCCAGAGTTAATTCATACGTACTAATTCAACCTATAGTGTGGACAGGGATGGCTCTTGAAGTGTTGGGTTGCCCTAGGCAAATATATTTATATCGACCAATTCTACTTGAAGATAGTGTCTCCAAATTGACATGGACGAAGGTGGTTCGGAGGTAAATAACATTCAAAACACTAAGTTAACAAAAAGACATCAGCTATGTAGAAACAAAATAACCCAAATGAAAATAAAAAATATGACCATGCGCAGGACTTAATGTTCAAACCCCGAGTAATAAATCTTTAACCATTTTTCAACCATAGCATCAGTACCAATTTCAACTCTTCTGATTTTGTTACTTAACCGATGAATGATTTTTCATCTATAAATTATACATCAGGATCATTGACTTCAAGATTCCATTATTCATTCCAATGATAATGGTAATAATAGTTGGTTAATCTTACTATGTTTATGTTTACATCCAAGTCATTATTTACTAAATATGAACATTTAGACTGCACTTGATATATTCTTAAGTAGAAAACACACACACACACATATATACAGATATATATACATACATACATACATACATACATACATACATACATACATACATATATACATATATGTATATTAACCCTGTCCTAGTATTGTGTGGACGTAATCCGTATGCGTATTAATACTACATCATTTTCCTCCAATTACTTTCAAGGAAAAATTAGCAATGTTATAAACTAACATATCAGCTAAATTTCTCAAACTTCAAACCGATTCTGACTTGTAAATTAAGTGAACAAATAATATAATGTTGTTAAAGTAGTATGGATAATAATATTTATGATCATAATTAGGATTAGATATTATCATGGTTAGTGATTGTTAATTATTTAATTAACATATGATTATCTTCTTTGATTATTATAATGGTTACTATAATCATAATTAGTAATTCTTGTTATTATTAGTATTAATGTTATTACAGTTAGTATTAATTTTTTTACTAATTTTCTTACTATCGAGGTTACAGTTTACAATACATGTTGATTAGTATTAAGTACAATAACAATTAATGCCAATTGATAAGAATACAATTAATTCCAATGACTATTAATAGAAATAATAATATTTCTATGATCAGAACTATCTTTACCATTATCATCAAGAATATTAGTTATTATAACTAATGTTATTTTACATGCGTGATTATTATTAATTTTATTTTCTATTATTATTACAGACACTAAATACTGATAAATAAATCAAATAATAATTATTATTTATCTGTTGTTATACCATTCATTATAATCAGCGCTGATCTTTATTATATATTCTTATTATTTTTCATTGTTTGTATTTATTTCAATATTAACACATCTATTAAATATTCCATTAGAAATATTGTTTACATTGTTCGTCAAAATGGACAATGTTTATACTTAATGATCACATTTTAGGATTAACTCTAGCAGCCTATTTCACTTTACCATCAAAACGTGATTTGTACGTGTGTTGATACTGAAGCGCTTTGTGTTAACAGCTTTCAAACAACAGTTAACGGTGTCACAAAGATATAACACATCAACAAGATTTGTCATAAATCCAACAGATTGTCATTTGAATATTAAGAAGAGAAAATTAACATGTTCAGCATAAAAATTAAGCTAGATTAAAGGTTAATGTGGTAGGAAAACTTATCAATAGTTCGTTAGATGTAAACAAAGTTAGCTTCAATTCGAGGTGCACACCACAATCAATGAATATAACACAAACGTAAGCACCAAATACCTGAAATGACCCAAAAGTTAGATGAATTGAACTATCATGAGGTTACCTTAGCATATATCTTCAAATTTTGAATTTATATATCTCTTTTGTATTTTGTAGTTTTTAGAAATTAAGGTTTGTTGAAGCATTGAAAAACTGAAGGTGAAATTAGGAAAATAGGGAAAGGTGAAATCAGTAAACAAAATAGTGAGAAAATTCATATTAGATAATTTCCACAATCAAATACTAAACAAAAAATAGAAAATCTAATCTTAACTTAATTGAGCAATCAAATTCATTTACGAATTAACGAAGTGGAATGATTTACTTACCATGTCTACCAAATTTGGACAATGTAGATAACAATCAAGAATAAATAGAATAACACGATGGGATTATATGAGATATTAATAGATTTTAGGAATTAAAAGAAGAAAATTTGAGGAACCATAGGATGAATTCTTAGTAGATTGATTCGTACATCAAAGTTTGAATAATAACAAAGCCTTTTCATCATTTTTAACTAAAAAAGGACGAAGTAAATTCAGGAAAAAGAGGCAAGAAATAATTACTGATGAATACATGTGGGAGGGAAGTAGACATCCATGCCAAGAATTCTAGGTCGATGGCTTTCTTCTATATCTTTTGATTTCAAATCTAGTCTCATTCTTCAAGCAAAATTATTGCAACTACAGCAAATAAAAAAGAGTTACTCAATAAACAAACCAGCAAGAAAATTCATGTTAGATAATTTCCACAATCAAACACAAAATAAAAAATAAAAAATCTAATACTAATTTAATTGAGCAATCAAATTTATTTACTAATTGATGAAGTAGAATGATTTTTTACTATATATATAATTTATACAATGCAGACAACAATCAAGAATAAATAGAATCACGTGATGGAATTAGATGAGGTAATAACAGATTTTAGGAATTAAAAGAAGAATTCGAAGGACCCTAGGATGAGTAGTGAGTCAAATGATACTTGCATCATTTTCAACTGACAGAGGACAAATTAAATTCAAGAAAAGCAGGTAAGAAATAATAACCCGATAAAGACTGGTGGGAGGGAAGCAACCGTCTAGGGCAAGGGGTCTAATTCCATAGCTTTCTTCTAAAATCTATTGTAACAATGCAAGCTCAAACATGAAAGCAATGACAACATAATGGATTCATAAAAAAAGTAGGTTTTTTTTACCTCCAATTGGATATTGATGCAGGCAAACAACACGTACAGCTCCTCTACATGTTTAAACGCAAGCCGACCAAGCATCTCTGAGATCCGTCCTTTGTGTTTTTCATCTTATAACTACAAAAGGTGCTTGAGAGTTCTTTCCAAAGTGAATTTGAACAACTTAATATGAACTGTACATCCAAAAATGTATTGAATAGTTGGAAAATAAATAAATTTGCTGAGAACATGTGTAAACACTTTGTCAAGTTAATGCTAAAGCTAAATATTGGTGACAATATCTTTATCTTTATTGATAATTGGGATATGTTCACAATTTTTGGATCTACTTATGTCCATTTGTAGGACCTATATAACATATATAATAGATGCAAGGAGGATTTTCATAAACATATTCCAGTCATGTCATGTCATGTCTACTTATGTCCATCTGTAAGAACCATATGACATACGCTTATATAACGTAATTACAGATGCAAAGGGTGAAAATGGTTGAAGGTTCCAGTTAGCATCTTTTAATAAGAGTAACATTATTCTTTTCCCTTGATTTGTAATTGCGGACTTGTAAAAAATAGATTACTATGCAGAAGCAATTTACTGATGCCATATATATAGTATCGAATTTTCAGTTCATTCATAAGTCAACATAGTTCATATCTACTTTAAAAGTAGAAAGTATTTTAAGCTCGTAAAACAGAAGGTATTGTGGCATAATTACTTCAAAGGTGGAGATATGTTATTTGACATAATGGAATTACTACTGGTGGTAACTTGAAGTTTAAATATTTGATGGGATGTGTGTGTGTGTGTATCAAGGACTACCTAACAAATAAGAGTAAGAGGAGCTTTATTCCATGAAAAAAATAGACAATGCCATTTAGGTGATTAGATAAAACCCACAAACTCATAGCAAGCCATGTATCACTTTTTTTTAAAAGAGTATGCAAGTGGTTTAATCATTTTCTACTTGCTGTTAACCATCTCCATTGAAACTGCTTCCTTCATTTCATATCTAGATAAATGTTACTAGCAAATTTAACAAACTGGACCTAACTATTACATTTATTCTAAAGCAGTCATATTTACTGTTTGCAATGGTTCAAATTTGAGTAAGGATGATGAAAATAAACCTTTATACCTATTAAATGACATCTGCAATATTAAATCTAAGTATATGAAGTATATCAATCTTTAGCACGTTAGTGGACTACATAAATGAAATATAATGGGGCTTATCAAAGTTCATAATGTAATTAAACAGGAATTTCTGAGCTTACCTACAACTGTGTTTAAATTGCCCCATTATTCATAAACCATGCATGTGATTTATAAAAAAAGTAGAGCAGGCAGATTATGTAACAGGAAGATTATTTGGTACATCATAGAGTACGAAGTAGGATAGAAAACAAATTTGTGTAAGCAAGAAGAGTATGATAGCAATAACTCACAGTTAAGGAGTAGCCATTTAAGTCGGAGATCTTATTGTATCGATGTTAGTAGAATCCAGTACTCCTACTACTCTTCCGGTATGTATAAGTGACCAACAAATTTTGGTTCTCCCAAGAATGAGGGTGATGGATTTTAGCATTATGATTTAGAGATACCTCACCTGGATCATATATAGGAGCACATATGTTGTGGCTGAAGTTTGTTCATGACTAACCATCACACTTTTCATCGGGATCCTTGTTTTCATAATCTCATGAAATTTAAAGTCGCATTAACGTATTCAGATGTATATGCCAACAATAAGGCATGTTTAAGCAATGAAGGTGGGTATTTATGACATCGGGTCATTTCTGATTAATTTACTTGTTTATTTACTTATTTATTTTGATTTTATTATTACTAACTGTCTAATGCTCCAATTATGAAATGAATTATATTGTCAAGGTATAAAGTAATTGAAAGTCCTTTATTTTTGTAAAACATATGATTTTTTTTCTACATTCTACACTTGAATGTTTTTAGTATAAAAATCAGAAGCATTATATGCATAAAACTTATGCTGAAACCCGATTCACACCTAAAATTTCGAAGCGTGAGAGATGGTTGTGGAATAAGTTCTTTTTCTAAATAATTTTGGAAGACATTTTCCACTACCAAAACGGTTAAGGTTATAAATTAGAGACAAAAATATGGATTAGTCAGTTGTTTATTCAAAAATAGGTCGTAGCCATAGCGGATAAAAGCAAATTTGGTAACTTAACATACCAGTAGAAATCTTACTCCAGTAAAACTACCTCAATGATTCAGTCAGGTTTCTTGTAGCATGCTTTCCACTTACAGTTGAAGCAGTAGTTATTCATTTGCAGCTCCCCATCCTCAGCTTGGTTACACTCAGCGAGCTTCGACTATATAGATTAGCCACTTTATTTACTTCACTTCCTGTTTTATGCTCTGCCTGAATAATGTGCTCAATTGGCATCTTATTTCTATTATACCTCTCAAACATTCTTCTTCTTTCTTTAAGTTCTCTTGTTAGGTATGGTACTCACTCATGCAGTCATGTTGTCCTCAATTTTTGCTATGTTAATTATTTTACCCACTCATACTGTCATCCACCTCTACACCCTATTTGCATGGATTTAGTGCCAACGTGTTGTTGCTCAATTTCTGCTGCATCAGTTTTAAAATGCTTGCATAGCTTTAGTGCCTTCATGATGTCGCTCGAGTATTGTCGCATTAGTTTTGAATGCTCTATGCCACTTTAGATCGTTAGGCATATCCAGTTTTGAAATGACCTCAATTTTGCATTTTCTTCAATATTGCATTTCACATTGCCACTTCAGACCTGAACTGTCCTCTATCACTTTAAAACAGTAGTAGACACACCCTACTGCATCTACACTACTTGATATTTGGGTGAATATATACTGGATATGTAGTAATTTATAGCTTGACAGATAGTGTGCATATCATTTCCTCTATTCTGTGCATTTTGTTTCAATTCTGAGGCATCTACCTTTTTATCTACCAACTGCAGTTATGGTCCACTGCTTGCATCTGCCCTTCCTACCAGGCAAAGTTGTCACGCAATTTTCAGCCCATTCATTATCTAACCGTGTACTTCAAGCTTCTTGCACTGCGTCATATCACAACTCAGTCAGCCAGTCCACATGATACATACTACAACTCATCCACTGCTACATATCGCTTAGTCCACGCTTCATAATTTGATCTAGCATTTTATCGATCCTTTGCATTGCATTGCATTCAGGCTCTACCATGTGTATTTGTACGATCCACCCTGTCCTTGTCTCAGCTGCGTCGCCACCAGTGTATGTGTTGCAATCGAGAGACGATTCAGCCTATATCTACTTTACTTGGTTGTTTCCAGTTATTTAGTCAAAGCATAGTTTAGTCTACACCTCTATTCCACTCCCTCGTTACCTGTTTTACAGTCAAGCCATCTTGGTTGCAGTCTATCTTTGGTAAACTCATCATTGAAAGCCAATATGATGCTACATGCACTTGCATTTTTTGTTCAGTTCTGTTCTGTAATATCTCTATTATTCAATTACTTCCTGTTTTGCATTGAAAGCTAACATGAAAGCCATCCTGGTTCCCTGCAATGATTGCAGTCTGTCCCTATTTATTCAAATATGCCAAATTAGAAAATAACAGTGAAAGTATACTTTGATTATAGTAGGAAAAAGATGTCTTGATATTACCACAAAGAAAATAATATTGATATAGCTGTGCTAGTATGGAGCATGGTGATGATAGTGCATCACGAAAGAATTGTAAGGATTTGTGGACCTTTAAAAAGATAAAACTAAACATTGAAGGTATATAACAAAGACTAAAAGTCTAATATGCCACTTACTTAGAAGCTGATCATTTTGTCATTTTAATTCAATTCGTTATATCATGATAAAATATGCTTCATTTTGAAGCTAACTAATTTATAATTTTTAATTGATTATAAGCTATTAATTACAAATCTTCAGTAGTTAAAATTTTGTATATGGTGCGGATTTCATCCGTTTGGAAGGCCGTTAATCAAATTATATATTCACATACCTCAAGGAGTTGTAATTAATCAGGTTAGCATTTAAAGTGATGATCCAATTAGAGGCTACATAAGCATGAGTTTCCATACGTATAAGAAAACAATCTTCGTTGTGAAAGCTTTTATAATTAGAAGCTCCAGCTGGTAACATCACATGTTGTACCGAGTTTAAAATTACACTGCAAAGATCCAAGTAGAAGCGAACCCTTTCTGAAACATAGTGAAATAAACCAACTTGTATCACATTCAAATGCACTACATAAGCATGCACATCTTATCAATTAGTTACTGTTATTATTATCAAGACAATAGCAATACATTTTACTTTATAGGTTTCAAGTCAGTATTTTCTTATACCACTATAGTTGTCCACAAAACCAACATATAAATAACTCGATATTAACAGTTTCAGTATATATCTTTAGTTCATTATTATATTTCTAAGCCAAAAATATGGACAAAAAAGAGGTTCAATTACCTTTATGACAACCTCTTTATCTTTCTAAATATCTTACCTGATACAACTTCAACTTATATTGTTTCTTCAGTTGGTCAAGTTTCTATACCAACCTAAGTTAGGGTGTATGAACAACTAAATAATTATAAGTAGGATGTATAAAATCCAATTCTTCAACCTAGTTAATATCAATTTAAACTGAAACTAAAATCCAATTCTTCAACCTAGTTAATATCAATTTAAACTGAAACTAACAAACCAACCAAAAAAATCAAATTAATGTCAAAAGTAGTACGAAGTCAGATCCACAGTGTACCTAATATCTACAGCAGTCCTGATACCTGGTGTTGATAGCCTGTTTCTTTGTCGTCGGCAGTAGCACGAAGGCAGATCGTCCTGCCTGTTCCATATTTCTTCGACATTTGGGTTTCGCTGCAGTTAGAAAATCGAGGAACGATGGTGATTTGAGGGCAAGAAAAGAGATTTAGGTTAGTTTTGGTGAACGAAAAGAGGGAAGATAAAAATACGTACGAAAAGGGGAAGATAAAAATACATATTCAGAGACTGTTCAGTTGCCAAATTTCAACGGGGCCTGTGTGAGCTTGAAATTTAACTCACTAATAATAATATAGTATAGATAACTTGTATTTGATGCCAAAGAGATGAACTGCCTATGCATTCTTATTTTGGAATTTTCCAAACTATTAGGCCAACTGAAGTAATTTTGGAAAATACGCAGGGTTATAGAATATTTGTATAGATAATTCTAAACAAGATGAGGTTCCATCATTTATGTTGTTCTTCTTGTCTCAAATGAAATTGCAGCCTTGTATAAAAGATTTAAATACGATGAACTGTAACTTAAAGAGATTAACCTATAATCCAAGGAACAAATTGAAAGCATCTTCACAATTGGTTTCCTGACAGTCTCAAATTTCTTGTCTAATTTAAGCTGTTCATTCGAATGATCACAAACTTGTTAATAACAAATAAATTAGAAACACAATCCTAATTGAAAAAATGAAAGAAAAAAAACCGTTTTGTAAGATATAATCACATGCTTTTCATGTTATGTATGAACTATGTCACCATACATTATAAGCCTAACCTCAACATAATAGTTAGTTAATCTTGTAATCAAATGAATTATGTCACAGTTGGATGGATATTCACTCAAAATAAAATACATATCATAAAAACAGTTTAATATTAAAGTATTACTTTATATTAAATAACAGGTTAGGTGTAACAATTGACAATGTCACAATTTCTGGATGTTACATTTTGAAAAATGTGAATTTTCTGAGTATTACTTTAATGTGAAATAGGTTAAAAACAACATGCAGTTAACTTGCTCGTTATGTAGTTTTTCAATTTATTTTACCACAAGTCTTTTTTCACCTTACTCTTTGAACAACTTAGCTGTCCAATTGCAGTAGTTTTGTTCTACTACATTTTTTATTCACAAGGTATTAAGTAGTTGGAAGCTATTAAAGCATATCCGTAGCAAAAAAAAAGAGATTTGAATTCTATTTTTTGGGTTCAGGCTTGTAATTCCTCAGCATTTATGGTTTACCATGAAAAGAGGAACAGATAAGATAAAAAGAAAAATCAGTGTAAGTGGCATTTCATACTATGAATAGAAGAAAAACAGGTCTATATTCGAGTAAGGGTGTTGGCGAGTGTATATGCGTTGTGTGCGTAGCTGAGTTACTAGTAATTAGATAACCTAATAGATGACAACGACAACAATCAAGTAGTACTGGGAAGACTAGATGGTGTAGTACTGGGAAGACTAGATGGTCTGAAGTCAAAGCTCTGCTACTGGGAAGCTTCAACAATAGTCCAGAATCTGCAGAACAATGAACATAACTGAATTAAACATGTGCGATCAGATTAACTAATTAGCATCAGGAGAATACTATGGTATTTGTAAAGAAAATTCAATCACATACAAAATTACAATTTTAAATTTTCACTCCGCTTTCTTCCTATTAAGTGATGAATGTTGAAAACACAAAATATAAAATGAAACCAAATTGGTCCTAAATATTTTTGAGAATAAACAGCTGACGAAATTTAGTATAGAAGTTTAGTTGTTTGAAACATGAAATGTGCTTAACCCTAAATGATATGAGATGGTTATATTCATACTTGTTCCTGATTATGATATATTTGATTTTTCAATGTGTATTATGCCAATCGACTGCATTTTCACAAAGGATGACTAATGCATTACATACAGAGGAAGTAAAATTGAGACATCGGCATTTATTTTTAAATCATCTCAACACAGTAAGATCTATAGGATCGTTATTTGAACCAAATATTTATATTTCAAGCCACGCGCAAATTCTACTTACTTCAGTTTCAGTATAGTATCTTAAGCAATTATTATTATGTTTTGTGTTTTGACCCATAATAAAGTTTTAAACAAAAAATATGCTAATCATAAGCTTCTTCTTTAGCTGAACAAACTCCCAAGTTGTAACGACCCGTAAATTTCAACTGTTTTAATAACGTAATTAGTTGAAATTTTATAAAATTTTAAACGATAAAATTTTGAAATAAAAATTTAATATTTGGAATACGTCTAGTTAAACATAGCAACTGGTAAATTTTCGTCCGAAAATATGAAAGTTTATTTCGCGCGTAAATTCACTTCAATTCAATCAGTTAAAAAGCGATGAAAATAAAATGTTTCCGAAACCTAAATATTTTTACATAAAAAAATTCTTAACCATCTTCTGAGCAAGATTTCAGTTTGTCGTTTTTCCAAATTCGGACATCCTTGGCTCCGTCGATCTTATTTTTCAGCGTTTTTCTTGCATTTTCCGCTATTAGAAAATTCGAATTTTTATAACTCGATCATACCACTGATATCTGTATACCGTTTTGATCGTCTCGTCGTGCTGATCTTCGGAGTATATTCAATTCGATGTTTTGGAGTTCGGTACACAGTGGAAACCGTGAAACGGTCAACCGTATTGGTTCCAAAATTTAGCTTTTAAACTTCTCGTGACCATTCATTTGCTCACCGTGCATAACCCAATAGCCAGCTGATATTATATTCATTGAATTAAGCATACTTGATTGTTAATATCCCACCACTTCAAAATCCAACTGGTGACATTTTATTTCCTATTGGTTCGTTTGCATTCTTTGCTCTTCTAGTCTCTATTCATTTTGTTCTTAATAAAATATATAAGCTTCCATTGTTTATTTTGCCTGGGAGATCATCTTACATGCTCACACTATTTCTCCTCTCCTTCACCTATCTCCTTCGCCTTACTCTCTCTCTCTTTCCCATTCATGCATGCCAAATGCATCCCATCACCAACGTTAACCATCAACCTGCCTTCCACCGTGCCTGGCACACGAAGCCAGTCAACCTTAGCAACCAAGCATACGTCACGCCTCACTCTGCCGATCAGCCTCGTTCCGACCTCCCTCCGCCGTTCACCACCTCTATTCCTCTCGCCTAGACCACTCCGCCTGACCGCCACCAACCACCATCGGCCAGCCCCTCCACGTGATGACCCTCCTTCACCGAAACCACTCGGCCTCTTCCCTGTATCACCCGCGAGCCGAGCGCCCCTCCAACACCAGCTCCGAAGCCAATGCCCTCTCCCTCACCTTCCACCAGCTCCACCACCCTCCGATCCTCCGCCTCTTCTCCAGTTCACAGCGTCTGACACCCCTCCACGTTAGCAACTAGACCAGCCTCTCAAACTGCCTTGGCCCACCCGTCACCGCCAAGCTCCTCCACGCGTAGATCTCTTCCCGCCTTCGTCATCGGCACTTTTCCCACTGAGTCGTGCCTTCCCTCTCGGTTCCAGTACAGTCATTCCCTTCTCAACCGAACCCATGTGAGCATTTATACATATATATTGTTTACTTAAAACTGTGTATATGTATATGCTAGTTTACTAAGTTATATGTATCATAAGATATGAATATAATATATATCTTACTGTGACAACAATTTGTATAAAGGTATGTTATATATATGGTTTTAGTTACAGTTTATATGTTAATTTTGTGGGTCAGAATATATTTTGTTCACAGTTTATATTATAAGAGGATTTACATACAGAGTATTTTAAAATGTCAATTATGTATATTATAAGTTATGAAAGTTTTGTGTGAAAACTGCTTGTTATATAAAGGTTAGAGATATGTTGTATAGCAGTTTTGGACTTAGACTTTTACAAGTTATATATGTTTGTAGATAGGTTGCGTGTGTAGTCAATTTATTTGCAGTATACTGTATTTTAGATGTTATGGTTATAGTACTACTATTAGTTGTTTCAGTTTTATACTAGGAAAACTATTAGTTATTTTGTGATATATAAATAGTGGTATATATATAGTTGTCATGCCTTTTAATACTGCTGTTATGAATGTTTTGGTGTATACAGAAGTTTTCAAAATTATGTATATTAGTTTTAAGTCGTTTTGTTTAGCTTATTTTAGTATATTTTAAGCGTATATATATAGATATATACACATGTTTTACGTTTAAAGGATTTCAATTTTGAATGATACAGTAAAATATGGTACTTTAATATAAAGATGGTATGTTAGGTCGAAATGAATATAATGTATTACTACTGGTTTTATATATATGATGAGTCTGATTTGAAAGCAATGATTTTGAAATGCGTATATAAAAAAAAAAAGAAAAAAAAATTTAAAATGTGACTGTATTTAGAATATGTTTATATATTTAGTTATCTACAGTTATATATATTATATTCACTTATACCAATTACCTTCGTCAATCCAGTTCATCGTGCCTTACTTTTGTCTCGCCAATGTCCAGTTGGATCGCAACACCTTTTGATTTGCTAGTGTCCGTATCAGTGTGCATATCTGTGTCATCTTCGTATTTCTCTAGCCTCGAAAGGTGAGCACTCACTCACGATTAACGTTCTTTTATTTATTAAATTTGATTTCAATTGGAACGACAATTGAAATGCTGCTGTTAGTTAATTACACTGTTATATATGCTATTGCCTGTATCAGTTCACCTGTGACATGTGACACCATTATCTGTTATTTATTTATGTGATGATAATACAGTTTGGCTGATAATTGATTGATTGTTGATGTTTATATTGGACGTTAAATTGTTAATGTTAAAATGATAAACAGTATGAAATTGAACTTGATATAGGATAATTAAATGTTAAATTTGATTAATTGACATTTGTATAATATGACCCCTTTAACTATTAAATTTATTGACACGTAGGATTTGTTTAATTACATCTTGAACCACTGAATGTATGTTGTTAAATTGATGATGGATGAAATTGTAAAAGATGACAAGTGAAAACGTAATGTAATAATCTTTAATCTACATGAAATGATAGTGTAGATTCTAGAGATAATTATATTAATTCGTACAAATAACAATGCGAATTAATATGGTTATTTCGGGATTATTTGAATTGATTATTGGATTGATATTGATTGTTGTTATTGCTTGTTTATTTACTTTGACACCATCCCAGTTATCACACTGCAAGTTCCCTTTGTTGTACTTTGATTTTTGAATTAAATTGGAATCGGGTTGAAATGATAAATACCCAATTGAACTTTGACCTTAGAATTAGAGAATTAAATAAAAAACCCGATTGGTCAATAATTTGATTTAAAAATAAATAAAGATTTTATTTGAATAAATAATATGGTTTTGAAATGAAGTTGAAATTTGAATTTTTAATGAAAGGAAATGTTAATATTTAATAATATGAAACAAAATATTAACAATGTAATTGATGAAAGAATGTTGTTTAATTTGAGAAATGATATAATTAAGTTTGACATTATTAAACTTTGAAATGATTTAATAATTAAGTTTGAAATTATAATTAAGTTGAAATTATAATTAAGTTTGAAATTATTAAACTTTGAAATGATTTAATAATTAAGTTTGAAATTATAATTAAGTTGAAATTATAATTAAGTTTGAAATTATTAAACTTTGAAATGATTTAATAATTAAGTTTGAAATTATAATTAAGTTGAAATTATTAAACTTTGAAATTATTTAATAATTAAGTTTTGAATTATTTAATAATTAAATAAGATTGAATTATTTAATGATTAAATTAAATTGAATTTTTGAATAAGTGAATTGTACTTCGTAATAATTGAAATTGAGTTTCTTTATTAATTAAGTTTTGGAAAATTATTTAAGAAAGTAAATAAGTGAAATTGATTTTCTTTAACAAGAAATGAAATGTGATATTTTGGAATTAATGTAAGACTTGAAATGTAAAGAATTTGATTTGACGAATTTAGTTTAATTCAAAATTGTAGATTTTGATTAAATGAAGTTGAACTTAAGAATTGATTTAACGAATTGGAAATTTAATAGAAATTGTTTTGAATGAAAAAGTAACTTAACGAATATTAAATGAAATGGATAAATGGATTTAAATTGGTTTGAATGTTAAATTAATTTAAATGATTTCGGAATGAAACTTATATACGAACTTGAATCAATATTTGAATTGTTTTAAAAAGAAATTGAAATTGAATTATAAGATTGTGAAATTGTGAATTTGGAAGTTTTGAAACGTAAATATTGGAAATTGGTTTTGAAAGACAAATGAAATGTTGATTTACGAATTCTATTTGAAATTGAAATTGATTTGGTTTTTGAAATATATAAACGACCAATCGGTGTAATAATTACGAAAGTTATTAAAGAGACCGGGATCGGTAATGGATATACTCTCTATCTGAACCGAAACCACTTTAATAACTATACGCGGAGTGTTGATCCAGAACGAAGTGGATGGTTTTGATGAACGCGTTGACTGAAGAAAGAGAACGATTTTGGATGACCCTTGACATGACTAAAACAGGAGCCGCGCCGGGCCATTGAGGATCGCCATCTCTAGCGGACACACTTCTTCGATACCATATCTATTACTTTTGTGATTCGATTTGGGTGCACCCCTCGATTATGGGAGTGTTGTTTCGCGGTGTTGGGGTAGTAGCTGCTATGCCCAACATCAGTCCGGATCAGGCAACTACTAGTATCCTAGTTGGTAAAGCCTCATGTACCTTGTCATACTGATTATCCTATTCGCGACCACTACGATTTTGATTTGTACCTTTAGTATATGGATTGCCCTCTGGTGACTTCCGGTTTTGGGGAAACTACGGTCTTGTATATGCTTTTGGGAATAAACAGGTTAAGAGGTGTATGGGCCCTGCTTAACCCTACTTTGATATCTTTATATTACTGATAGACATTATCTACTTAGCGTACATTACTACCTAGTAGATAGTTTAACGGATCCTTAAAGGATGGTTATTCCAAACATCCTTTGAGTTACTTGTATTTCAATTGCTATTTCACTTGAGTTGGATTTATTAATATAAGAATGTTAATCCTGACTCGAGTGTCTTGTGTTTTGCTTTACGCTCGGGTCAGACTGAGTGGTTCAGCTTTCGAGACTCACCTTTGGAGTTGGAGCTTCGCTTGGAGATCCAGCTATCTATCCAGCTTTCAGATATTCGATGATTCCAGTGATGTATTCTGCTTTGTATCTGATGTATCATATTACTCTTCCGTTGTAACGACCCGTATTTTTACGGATCGACAAGTTCGTCAAAATCTGGAATTTTTGCATTTTTAAGTCATTTCAGATTTTTGAGGAAATTTGTCTAAGTGCTAGGTCGGCAGGGCGAGTTAACGACCTAAAGAACTGACCGACCTAAGGAAACTATTGGGAGCGACCTAAGAGTTTCGGTGAGCTAAGTGCTAGGTCGGCAGGGCGAGTTAGCGACCTAGTGGTTACTGGGTGTGTGGTTAGGTCGGCAACGACTTAGAGTGTATAGAAGTTAGGTCGTAGTAACCGAGTTAAGGGATAGGTCGCTATGTGTTAGGTCGCCTGGTAGCTTGGGTGGTAAGGTCGTAGGCGACCTAAGGAGTTAACAAGTTGGCGACCTAAGGAGTTAACAAGTTGGCGACCTAAGGAGTCAACAAGTTGGCGACCTAAGGAGTTAACAAGTTGGCGACCTAAGGAGTTAACAAGTTGGCGACCTTAGGAGTTAGGCTATGTGTTAGGTCGTAACACTGTTAGGTCGCGTAGGTTGCTAAGTTGTTAGGTCGCGTAGATCTAACTGTTAGGTCGTATGTTGTATTAGGTCGCGTAGAAGTCTAAGTTGTTAGGTCGCAACCCAACTAAGTCATTGGTCGAAGGAAAGCGCATTGCTTTAGGTCGTCTAGTGTTAGGTCGCTGAGGAGTACATCTGTTAGGTCGGAGAAGCTTAGGTCGGAGAGGCTTAGGTCGGAAGCGACTTAGGGAGATAGCCAGATTTCGACTTAAGGACAGATTTCAGCTATAAATAGGAGGGGTTGTTCTCACTTTTTGGGATCCGGATTTTTGAAGCGACGAAGTGCTGCCATTTTGAGAGCTCGACCTCTACACTTCTTCACTTCTTTTCTCCACTCTAATCTAGTGCTTCCATCCATCCAAATTGAAGATTCAAGAGCTTAGATTGAAGATCTTCTCAAGAGAGATTTCATCGTTTGAAGTGAGATCTTGTCGGATCTAGCTTAGTCCTTTGCTGTCCAGATCTGAAGCGTATTGATTTGGGTTGGTTTAGGTGATTTGGTGAGTGGTGATTATCTCTCACACGGATCCAAAGGAGTATATCGGATTGTTGGCTCAATTTGGTGTTAAAATAGTGATTTCCATGCATTTTCTTCATCCTAAGTGTAGATCCATATAGATCCATTGTTCATGATGATGTTACATCCATTTTATCATATGTTAACCTATGCAAGTTCATTCATCAAGTTTGTAGAGATATAATCCATGTTTTCATGCTTATTGGACTTTCAACTCTTTAATTACGAAAATGCCATTACGGTTATAATTGTCTACTTAGATCATTTTTGAATGCTTGATTGCTTGGATTGATGTTTGATTTGATTGATTGTTATGAACTAGATGATTGATGATTAGATTTAGACCGAAGACAATTCAAAAGCTAAGGGAAAGGCTCTTGAATTGGGAAAGCTGCTCATGGCATATGTAGCGGGATGATGAAGCTCTTATGCATAGATTTGATGATGTGATGATGAGATGAGGCTTTGCGAGGATGTAATGAAGCGAGGCAATCATGTGATGAAGACTTGGTCTAATCCAGACGGGATCATTCCAAGCATGTTGATAACTCGGTGATATGATTCGAGTTGAGGATAATGAATGGATATGAGAATAGTCGTCGAGGAGGATGACTAGGAGGCTTGGATAGCATCGTTGTTGAAGGTTCTAGCATGCTCTAAGCAAGGGTACGTTTGGGCAGATTCGATAGTCCCAACGGCCAACTGTTGATGGTCGAGTACTCTGGGCAGATTCGATAGTCCTAGGCACGGGCTGCGACGACGTGCGGGAGTTATGTCTAGAACCGGGGTTTCCATTAGCCCTTGACGGACGGCTGAAAGAATGTGTCGGTCATTCAATTAACGGTGATATCGAAGCAATGATAACAGTGATAGCCAGAGTCATGGATGTTTGGTTGTATCGTCGTTCGGACTCAAGAGCGGTATTTTCTGAGTGCTTATCTGATTTAGGCCTTGGTACTTGGAAAACATCGCCCTTGACTCGAGTGATAGTAGCTTTACTTCAAATTGTATGCTCTGCTATGTTTGCTTCTACTTAGTGTGTGTCTGGGGGCTATCACTGTAGAATGAGGTTGGAGTGGGAGGGTTGTATTCCTATTCCTTTTCCTTTATGCTCTTTTGGTATGTTGTTAGTTAATTTACTGCTCACTAAGACTGTTGTCTGACTCAAGGCTTTATGTTTTAATTCTTATTGCCTTGGGCTGTTCGTCCATTTTGGGACGGGCAGACTAGGTAGCAGGTGACAGGTGCTGTTCTCTTCTCACGATGCTGATATCGAAGACGAGCTAGAGGGTTGCATATTATCTTCTTATATGTACTGGATATTCCGCTGTTTTGTATTCTCTGAGAGATATGTAGTGAGGCTGGATGTATTGACTATGTGATGCTTGTATTCAACTATTATGGAGTTTTATATGATGTCATTTTGTTCTGTAAAGCTTCACTATACATATGTTCTATTGTATTTTGTCCATGCGCTGTGAGTAATGCGATAGATTCTGTTGTTTTAAATCTTACCTTGTCAATCGTCCATGGTCGCCTGGCACACTTTACAGCGCTCTATCTCTAGATTCGGTGCAGGGGTCATGGGCGGTCGTCACATTTGGTATCAGAGCATTGGTTAATCGATTTTACCCAACGCTCGCTGAAGCAACCACGTAGGAGAGACGTAATTGTATTTTGATGGATGATTACTATATATAATATAGTAGCTTAGTAGAGTTTGAGTCCTTTATGCAGTTGTTTCTCTAGATGTTCTAATCATTCCTTTTTATAGATATTGAGAATGAGTCGAAGAGGGAGACCAGCTGCTAGGGAAGGCCGTGCTACTGAAGAGACTGCTGATTATGCAGCCATGTTCGAAGCTATGATGACTTCGATCATGAGAAGGATACCAGTTCCGGGGGCAGCAGTTGATGTTGGAGTTCAAGTCCAAACTCCGAAACCAGTGGATTTTGCTAAGCTGTGCAAGGATTATACTGCTCTTGGAGGGAAGGTTTTCTTGGGAACAGAATCTACCATTGAAGTCCAGAGGTGGATCGATGCTTATAGAAGGATCTTTGGTGATTTGGGAATTGATGATGCAACTAAGAGGAAGTTGGCATCAAGGCAGCTTCAAGGGAGAGCTTTCGATTGGTGAAACTCTATTACCATCACTACTCCGGAAGAAGAGATTACTTGGGAGCAATTCCAAGTCAGATTTGAAGCTAAGTTCATTTCTACAGCTCAGAAGTCTGTTCTGTTCAAGAGGTTTGTAGAGCTCAAGCAAGATGGAAGATCTGTTCTTGAGTATGTTTCTGAGTTTGAAGCTTTGTCCAAATATGCCCGGTCATATATTGAGTCTGCTTATCAGAAGAATGAGAAGTTTGTGACCGGCTTGGATAGTTATCTTGGGAGACAGTTGGTGGATCATTTGGACGATTCATTTGAGAAGCTTGTGGAGAAAGCTCTTAGGCATGAGAGTCTGTTTCCTAAGGAAGGACCTGTTGTTGCTGTTACCAAGGGAGAATCTAAACCACAGCAGGGTGGAAACCAGAAGAGGAAGCAGCAGCAGCAGAAGGGTAAGGATGGCCAGAAGAAGCCGAAAGGCGAGGTGACTTGCTACAATTGTCAGCAGAAGGGCCATTTCTCTAAGGATTGTAAGAATCCGAAGGCACCGATGAAGTGCCACAACTGTGACAAGCCGGGGCATTTCAGGAAGAATTGTCCAGAACCAAGGAAGGACAGGCAGATTGTGCAAGCCTATGCTTTAGGAGCTGTTCCGTCGTCTTCGAAAGCTCCTACTGCTGAAGAGAAGGGAAAGAGTGTGGTTGTTCAAGGTACTCTTTTCCTATGTGGTGTTCCAGTTAGAGTTTTGTTTGATACTGGAGCGTCGCATTCGTTTGTTTGTAATGACCTCGTAGGCCGGTTAGGTTTGGAACCGGATATTGTTGATAGGCCTTTGGTTGTGACTAATCCAGTTGGGGGTTTGTCTTGTTTGTGTATGTTATGCCGTGGTCTAGTTGTGTCGAGTCATGGTTGCTCTTTTGTTTGTGATTGCTTTGTTCTGAACTTTGCGGGGTTCGGAATTATCTTGGGTATGGACTGGCTTAGGAAGTATGCGGCTAAGGTTGATTGTGAGAGGCTGGAGGTGACGGTCGAGAATGTGGAGGGGCGAAAGATTGTGATACGATGTAAGCATGAAGAAGGCGTCTTCATGAGCTTCATGTATTCGCTAGTTGTTCCACGGGATGGACTGTCATCAGTGCCGATTGCTAATGGATTCGAGGATGTCTTTGACGAAGTCAAAGGGTTGCCGCCGCATAGAGAGATCGAGTTTCGTATAGATCTAGTTGAAGGAGCCAGACCTGTTGTGATGCCTCTTAGGCGGATGGCGCCTAGGGAACAGCAAGAGTTGAGGGTGCAAGTTGATGACCTTTTACAGAAAGGATTCATTCGGCGTAGTGTGTCCGAGTGGGGTGCACCAGTTGTGTTTGCAACCAAGGCAGATGGGTCATTGAGACTGTGCGTCGATTATCGTGAGCTGAATAAGGTGACTAAGAAGAACAAGTATCCATTGCCGAGAATAGATGACTTGTTTGATCAGCTTCACGAAGCTAAGGTGTTTTCTCAGATGGATTTGGCAACGGGATTTCACCAGTTGAGAGTGGCTAAGGATAGTGTGCCAAAGACTGCTTTTAGGACACCATCTGGTTTCTTTGAGTGGCTGGTAATGCCGTTTGGATTGACTAATGCGCCAGCATATTTTGTGGATCTTATGAATAGAGTGTTCAGAGATCAGTTGAACAAGTTCGTACTTGTGTTCGTGGATGATATTCTGATTTATTCCAGAACGGAAGAAGAACACAAGACGCACTTGCGTATTGTTTTGGAGATCTTACGGAAACATCAGCTAAAGGCTAAGTTTTCAAAGTGTCACTTCTGGAAGAGTGAAGTGAGGTTCTTAGGCCATGTGATTTCTGGAAATGGAATAGCGGTTGATCCCGCTAAGGTGGCAGCAATCCAGGATTGGGTTAGACCTAAGAATGCATCAGATGTGAGAAGTTTTCTTGGATTAGCAGGATATTATCGACGGTTTATCAAAGACTTCTCCAAGGTAGCTGCACCATTAACAGGATTGACGAAGAAGAACCAAGTGTTCAGTTGGGATGCTAAGTGTGAGCAAGCTTTCGCAATCCTGAAAGAGAGATTGACGAGTGCTCCTGTTTTGACTATTCCAAGTGGGAATGATGAGATGGTGGTTTACACCGACGCCTGTGGTACTGGACTTGGAGCAGTGCTGATGCAGAGGGATAAAGTTGTTGCGTATGCCAGTCGACAACTGAAGCCGCATGAAAGGAATTACCCGACTCATGATTTGGAGTTAGCAGCGATTGTATTTGCTCTGAAGATGTGGAGACATTATCTGTTGGGAGTTCGATTCGAGTTGTTTACGGATCACAAGTCATTGAAGTATCTTTTCTCCCAAAAGGATTTGAATCTTCGGCAGCAACGTTGGCTAGAGTTTTTGGCATCGTATGACTTTGGTATAGCTTATACTCCGGGAAAAGGTAACGCAGTGGCTGATGCGTTAAGTTGAAGACATGCAGGATTGGGAGCCATGTTTTCTGAATGGAAGAGTCTCGAGTATTTAGCTGGATTTGACTTCAAGCCTAGATGCGAATTGGAACCTGAGATGTTGGCAAACTTATCGATAAGACCCACTCTTGTGGGAAGGATTGGTGAGAGCCAAAAGCGAGATGATAAGCTTGTCAAGATTATCCGTGATTTGGAATCTGGGGTGGATCCAGAAAAGGATAAAGGATTCGAGGTCGATCGAGAGGGTTGGCTTCGGAAGCAAGGACGACTAGTTGTTCCCGATATAGATGAATTGAGGAGTGAAGTCCTGAAGGAAAGTCATCACTCGAAGCTGACCATTCATCCAAGAGGAAATAAGATGTATCGGGATATGAAGAGAACCTACTACTGGGAAGGTATGAAGAAGGATGTTGGAAATTTTATTTCCAAATGTATGAATTGCCAGTTGGTAAAAGCCGAACAGAAGAAGCCAAGCGGATTGCTTCAGCCCTTAGAAGTTCCTACATGGAAGTGGGAACAAGTGTCGATGGATTTTATTGATGGATTGCCTAGAACCAGAACGGGAAATGAAGGGATTTGGGTCATTGTGGATCGTCTGACTAAGAGTGCACGATTCATTCCTGTTCGATCGACTAGGACTGCATCAAAGTTGGCTGAGTTGTATGTTAAGTGGATAGTTCGATTCCATGGTGTTCCGAAGAGTATAGTGAGCGATCGAGACCCATTGTTCACTAGTGTATTTTGGAAGAGCTTCCAGGAAGTCTTGGGAACCGAGTTGTGTTTGAGTACAGCCTATCATCCCCAAACAGATGGTCAGACCGAGAGAGTCAACCGAGTTTTGGAAGATCTCCTTAGAGCTTGTGTTTTGGATTTTGGAGGATCATGGGAAGATCACCTTCATTTGGTGGAGTTTTCATACAACAACAGTTACCAGTCAAGCATTGGTATGGCACCGTATGAGGCATTGTATGGAAGACCGTGTAACTCTCCAACATGTTGGTTGGAAACTGGAGAGAAGCTGATACTTGGGCCAGAGATGATTCGACAGACTTCAGATTGTATAGAGATCATTCGGCAACGAATGAAGGCAGCCCAAGACCGTCAGAAGAGTTATGCCGATAAGCGTCGAAAAGATTTGGAATTCGACGTAGGAGATATGGTTTTTGTGAAGATTTCTCCACTAAAGAATGTTATTCGATTCGGGAAGAAAGGAAAATTGACTCCGAGATTTGTTGGACCATTCCCGATCATCGAGCGAATTGGGAAGCTCGCCTACAGATTGGAGTTACCGGAGAAGATGTCGGGTGTGCACAATCTTTTTCATGTATCGTATCTACGGAAGTATGTGCACGACTCGAGTACAGTGGTTTCTGCTGATAGCTGTGAAGACTTAGAAGTTGATCCAGTCGATAGAAGACCTCGTAAGCCGCTTCGTGTTGTTGAAACTGACACGAAACAGCTTAGGAGGAAGGTGGTTAAGTTGCTCAAGATACAATGGAGTGATGATGATGACGACTGTACGTGGGAGGTGGAAGAGAGGATGAAGGCAGCTCATCCTGAACTCTTCGAGGTATGGCCCTAAGGTGTCGTGTCATCTCGCGATATTGTAACTTGTTCTAAGTCTTAGAATTCTGTACGCTAAGCTAGAATTGGATGCATGGTATGTTGATTGTTATGGATGGTAGGCGTACAGAATAGTTTTGATTGCTTGGAATTTCGGGGGCGAAATTCCTAAGGGGGAGAGAATGTAACGACCCGTATTTTTACGGATCGACAAGTTCGTCAAAATCTGGAATTTTTGCATTTTTAAGTCATTTCAGATTTTTGAGGAAATTTGTCTAAGTGCTAGGTCGGCAGGGCGAGTTAACGACCTAAAGAACTGACCGACCTAAGGAAACTATTGGGAGCGACCTAAGAGTTTCGGTGAGCTAAGTGCTAGGTCGGCAGGGCGAGTTAGCGACCTAGTGGTTACTGGGTGTGTGGTTAGGTCGGCAACGACTTAGAGTGTATAGAAGTTAGGTCGTAGTAACCGAGTTAAGGGATAGGTCGCTATGTGTTAGGTCGCCTGGTAGCTTGGGTGGTAAGGTCGTAGGCGACCTAAGGAGTTAACAAGTTGGCGACCTAAGGAGTTAACAAGTTGGCGACCTAAGGAGTCAACAAGTTGGCGACCTAAGGAGTTAACAAGTTGGCGACCTAAGGAGTTAACAAGTTGGCGACCTTAGGAGTTAGGCTATGTGTTAGGTCGTAACACTGTTAGGTCGCGTAGGTTGCTAAGTTGTTAGGTCGCGTAGATCTAACTGTTAGGTCGTATGTTGTATTAGGTCGCGTAGAAGTCTAAGTTGTTAGGTCGCAACCCAACTAAGTCATTGGTCGAAGGAAAGCGCATTGCTTTAGGTCGTCTAGTGTTAGGTCGCTGAGGAGTACATCTGTTAGGTCGGAGAAGCTTAGGTCGGAGAGGCTTAGGTCGGAAGCGACTTAGGGAGATAGCCAGATTTCGACTTAAGGACAGATTTCAGCTATAAATAGGAGGGGTTGTTCTCACTTTTTGGGATCCGGATTTTTGAAGCGACGAAGTGCTGCCATTTTGAGAGCTCGACCTCTACACTTCTTCACTTCTTTTCTCCACTCTAATCTAGTGCTTCCATCCATCCAAATTGAAGATTCAAGAGCTTAGATTGAAGATCTTCTCAAGAGAGATTTCATCGTTTGAAGTGAGATCTTGTCGGATCTAGCTTAGTCCTTTGCTGTCCAGATCTGAAGCGTATTGATTTGGGTTGGTTTAGGTGATTTGGTGAGTGGTGATTATCTCTCACACGGATCCAAAGGAGTATATCGGATTGTTGGCTCAATTTGGTGTTAAAATAGTGATTTCCATGCATTTTCTTCATCCTAAGTGTAGATCCATATAGATCCATTGTTCATGATGATGTTACATCCATTTTATCATATGTTAACCTATGCAAGTTCATTCATCAAGTTTGTAGAGATATAATCCATGTTTTCATGCTTATTGGACTTTCAACTCTTTAATTACGAAAATGCCATTACGGTTATAATTGTCTACTTAGATCATTTTTGAATGCTTGATTGCTTGGATTGATGTTTGATTTGATTGATTGTTATGAACTAGATGATTGATGATTAGATTTAGACCGAAGACAATTCAAAAGCTAAGGGAAAGGCTCTTGAATTGGGAAAGCTGCTCGTGGCATATGTAGCGGGATGATGAAGCTCTTATGCATAGATTTGATGATGTGATGATGAGATGAGGCTTTGCGAGGATGTAATGAAGCGAGGCAATCATGTGATGAAGACTTGGTCTAATCCAGACGGGATCATTCCAAGCATGTTGATAACTCGGTGATATGATTCGAGTTGAGGATAATGAATGGATATGAGAATAGTCGTCGAGGAGGATGACTAGGAGGCTTGGATAGCATCGTTGTTGAAGGTTCTAGCATGCTCTAAGCAAGGGTACGTTTGGGCAGATTCGATAGTCCCAACGGCCAACTGTTGATGGTCGAGTACTCTGGGCAGATTCGATAGTCCTAGGCACGGGCTGCGACGACGTGCGGGAGTTATGTCTAGAACCGGGGTTTCCATTAGCCCTTGACGGACGGCTGAAAGAATGTGCCGGTCATTCAATTAACGGTGATATCGAAGCAATGATAACAGTGATAGCCAGAGTCATGGATGTTTGGTTGTATCGTCGTTCGGACTCAAGAGCGGTATTTTCTGAGTGCTTATCTGATTTAGGCCTTGGTACTTGGAAAACATCGCCCTTGACTCGAGTGATAGTAGCTTTACTTCAAATTGTATGCTCTGCTATGTTTGCTTCTACTTAGTGTGTGTCTGGGGGCTATCACTGTAGAATGAGGTTGGAGTGGGAGGGTTGTATTCCTATTCCTTTTCCTTTATGCTCTTTTGGTATGTTGTTAGTTAATTTACTGCTCACTAAGACTGTTGTCTGACTCAAGGCTTTATGTTTTAATTCTTATTGCCTTGGGCTGTTCGTCCATTTTGGGACGGGCAGACTAGGTAGCAGGTGACAGGTGCTGTTCTCTTCTCACGATGCTGATATCGAAGACGAGCTAGAGGGTTGCATATTATCTTCTTATATGTACTGGATATTCCGCTGTTTTGTATTCTCTGAGAGATATGTAGTGAGGCTGGATGTATTGACTATGTGATGCTTGTATTCAACTATTATGGAGTTTTATATGATGTCATTTTGTTCTGTAAAGCTTCACTATACATATGTTCTATTGTATTTTGTCCATGCGCTGTGAGTAATGCGATAGATTCTGTTGTTTTAAATCTTACCTTGTCAATCGTCCATGGTCGCCTGGCACACTTTACAGCGCTCTATCTCTAGATTCGGTGCAGGGGTCATGGGCGGTCGTCACATCCGTTGTATCTGGTTTAACTCTGATGTATTTTATATATTCATATAGTAGCTTCATGAACTACTATCTCTTTTATTTCCGCTGCATTTATTACTATGTGTCTGTGATCTGTGATTATATCTATTTACTGTATATGTTCAGTTTTGCCAAATTTAAATTAACAACGCGGTATTTTGAGCAATTCAACTCCGGCATGAGTGTCTACCTATACACTTATAATGGACGCGAATGGCCTAAAATTCCGGGTCGTTACAGTTGGTACCAGAGCTTTGGTAGCTCTAGGCAAAACTTAGCATATAGGGTAAATGTATTTACAGAATCACTCTCATTCGAGTTTCAATCTCTTTCTTTTGACTCGATTTCTTTGAATTTTGGAACGTTCCCTACGGTTCCAAATTTCATTCGTGTCCCTCACTATTCGTCTCCTTTCAATTCTGGAGCATCACATAACTCCACTTCGAATGACCCTTATAGTGAATCGGCGGTCTCGCCAAACTTCAAATGATTTGTAAAGGGGTGAAACTCCTTTATAATAGGCATCGATTTACCGGAGATTTCTGTATCCTCGGTTTACGATGCTATCTGTTACCTGCTATACCCGAATTCCATCTCTTAAGATCGAGTGTTGATTTACCTCGGAATTTAGCATCGATCTTATTCTTGAAGTTACGGACGACCCGGTTAAGATTGCCCGTGAATTAAATAAACTTACCCATCTCCCGATTCTGTTATTGAATCATCTTATCTTTTCTTTCGAATTTGTCTCCGAATCAGAATTTTCTTTGATTTGAGTCCATCAAATTTGAATCTCTATTCTTGCTTTGAATCCATTCTTGTATCACCGAGTGAGGAAGTGTATTTGTAAATAAATTTTTAAAATGTTTTATATTGTGTTGTTTGAGTTGTTGATGTTGATTTGGGTTTTCGATCGATTCGTCTGATCAACGCTATCGATAGGATTTCCAAAACACTTAAGCAGAGCAAACTGACACAATATCGTTTTCAATTTTGATAAATAAAATAAAAGTTTTGTATGATTATATTATATATAAATATAAGTTTTCTGAAATTAAAATTGTTAATGAATTTGTTGTCTGGAATAATAATATTTGATTTTCATTTATTGTTTTGTAAACCAGTGACTATTGCACAATATAAATAAATGAATTTATGAAACTTGGGTATAAATTGATTTGGGATTTGAAAGGAAAAAAAAAAAATTGAGAATTTAATTTCCGGTAATTTCAAACTTTGATTTGAAGCTTTAAAGTGTATAGAATTTAAAGTATTTTCAAATAGAAATCGTTTTCAAAGAATTTTAAAATGTTGAAATCTGCTCTTCTCTTTGTCGCTGGAAAATAACTTCGGTGATGGCGGCCGCATCATCGACATTCATTTTCGAGTTTCGAAGTGAAGATAATATTCTGTAGCTTTGCTACGGTTTTGTTTTGAAAATATTTTGATTTGAATTTCTTCAGTACATTTTGATTTACATATATATAGTTATCTTATTTTAAAATTTATTTTGATTTGATATAAATATATTATATAAATCTCTAAATTGTTTAATGAAGTTAATCAGAAATCTAATTCTTAAATTTTGTTAAAGGATGATTTTAATTACAAATAAAACCAAAATTTGAAATAAATATTTAAATTTGAATAATTGAATTGGGAAAATTTTTATTTGTATATTGTTCAACTGCATTCTAATACAACTTACCTAAATCATTCAGAAGTTGAATATGTAATTGGATAATATATAAGATAAATTGAATTTATAAATAAAATTTGGGTGTTTATAATAAATGTTATACACTAAATTTTGATTATAAAGATGTTAATGGAGTTAGATAGGATAATAAGTAAAACTCAGTTAATAATGAAATAAATTTGTTTTGAAGGAATTAATAAATTGAAGTTTGATCAACATATGAAAATACCTTGAATTTAAAAGAAATTAATAGATGTAAATTAATTTAAATCGAAACTGTTATGGTTTAAATTAATTTATACGGTTTAAATATATGTAATTAGATATATTAAGTAGAATAAATGTAACAATAATTTGGAATAAAGAAGAATTTAAAATTGTTGAGAAAATATGATTATAATAAAAGACTATTAAAATTTGTGGTTTTAGAAATTGTAAATTTAGGATAATTGGATAGTAAAATAATGAATTTAGAAATAGTTGAGATTGATTTTAGTGAAATCAAATGGATTCAATCAATTATTGAATATCAATTAATTTAAATTTGAATTTATATGGTTTAAATGAATTGTTATTTGTATTTCAAATCTGTTTTCTTTCTGGTTGTTTCTATTCTCCTACCTCGTTCCTTTTCGGGGACGAAAAGTTTTGAGTGGGGGAGAGTGTAACGACCCGTAAATTTCAACTGTTTTAATAACGTAATTAGTTGAAATTTTGTAAAATTTTAAACGATAAAATTTTGAAATAAAAATTTAATATTTGGAATACGTCTAGTTAAACATAGCAACTGGTAAATTTTCGTCCGAAAATATGAAAGTTTATTTCGCGCGTAAATTCACTTCAATTCAATCAGTTAAAAAGCGATGAAAATAAAATGTTTCCGAAACCTAAATATTTTTACATAGAAAAATTCTTAACCATCTTCTGAGCAAGATTTCAGTTTGTCGTTTTTCCAAATTCGGACATCCTTGGCTCCGTCGATCTTATTTTTCAGCGTTTTTCTTGCATTTTCCGCTATTAGAAAATTCGAATTTTTATAACTCGATCATACCACTGATATCTGTATACCGTTTTGATCGTCTCGTCGTGCTGATCTTCGGAGTATATTCAATTCGGTGTTTTGGAGTTCGGTACACAGTGGAAACCGTGAAACGGTCAACCGTATTGGTTCCAAAATTTAGCTTTTAAACTTCTCGTGACCATTCATTTGCTCACCGTGCATAACCCAATAGCCAACTGATATTATATTCATTGAATTAATCATACTTGATTGTTAATATCCCACCACTTCAAAATCCAACTGGTGACTTTTTATTTCCTACTGGTTCGTTTGCATTCTTTGCTCTTCTAGTCTCTGTTCATTTTGTTCTTAATAAAATATATAAGCTTCCATTGTTTATTTTGCCTGGGAGATCATCTTACCTGCTCACACTATTTCTCCTCTCCTTCACCTATCTCCTTCGCCTTACTCTCTCTCTTTCCCATTCATGCATGCCAAATGCATCCCATCACCAACGTTAACAATCAACCTGCCTTCCACCGTGCCTGGCACACGAAGCCAGTCAACCTTAGCAACCAAGCATACGTCACGCCTCACTCTGCCGATCAGCCTTGTCCCGACCTCCCTCCGCCGTTCACCACCTCTATTCCTCTCGCCTAGACCACTCCTCCTGACCGCCACCAACCACCATCGGCCAGCCCCTCCACGTGATGACCCTCCTTCACCGAAACCACTCGGCCTCTTCCCTGTATCACCCGCGAGCCGAGCGCCCCTCCAACACCAGCTCCGAAGCCAACGCCCTCTCCCTCACCTTCCACCAGCTCCACCACCCTCCGATCCTCCGCCTCTTCTCCAGTTCACAGCGTCTGACACCCCTCCACGTTAGCAACTAGACCAGCCTCTCAAACTGCCTTGGCCCACCCGTCACCGCTAAGCTCCTCCACGCGTAGATCTCTTCCCGCCTTCGTCATCGGCACTTTTCCCACTGAGTCGTGCCTTCCCTCTCGGTTCCAGTACAGTCATTCCCTTCTCAACCGAACCCATGTGAGCATTTATACATAAATATTGTTTACTTAAAACTGTGTATATGTATATGCTAGTTTACTAAGTTATATGTATCATAAGATATGAATATAATATATATCTTACTGTGACAACAATTTGTATAAAGGTATGTTATATATATGGTTTTAGTTATAGTTTATATGTTAATTTTGTGGGTCAGAATATATTTTGTTCACAGTTTATATTATAAGAGGATTTACATACAGAGTATTTTAAAATGTCAATTATGTATATTATAAGTTATGAAAGTTTTGTGTGAAAACTGCTTGTTATATAAAGGTTAGAGATATGTTGTATAGCAGTTTTGGACTTAGACTTTTACAAGTTATATATGTTTGTAGATAGGTTGCGTGTGTAGTCAATTTATTTGCAGTATACTGTATTTTAGATGTTATGGTTATAGTACTACTATTAGTTGTTTCAGTTTTATACTAGGAAAACTATTAGTTATTTTGTGATATATAAATAGTGGTATATATAGTTGTCATGCCTTTTAATACTGCTGTTATGAATGTTTTGGTGTATACAGAAGTTTTCAAAATTATGTATATTAGTTTTAAGTCGTTTTGTTTAGCTTATTTTAGTATATTTTAAGCGTATATATATATAGATATATACACATGTTTTACGTTTAAAGGATTTCAATTTTGAATGATACAGTAAAATATGGTACTTTAATATAAAGATGGTATGTTAGGTCGAAATGAATATAATGTATTACTACTGGTTTTATATATATGATGAGTCTGATTTGAAAGCAATGATTTTGAAATGCGTATATAAAAAAAAAGAATTTTTTTTTAAAATGTGACTGTATTTAGAATATGTTTATATATTTAGTTATCTACAGTTATATATATTATATTCACTTATACCAATTACCTTCGTCAATCCAGTTCATCGTGCCTTACTTTTGTCTCGCCAATGTCCAGTTGGATCGCAACACCTTTTGATTTGCTAGTGTCCGTATCAGTGTGCATATCTGTGTCATCTTCGTATTTCTCTAGCCTCGAAAGGTGAGCACTCACTCACGATTAACGTTCTTTTATTTATTAAATTTGATTTCAATTGGAACGACAATTGAAATGCTGCTGTTAGTTAATTACACTGTTATATATGCTATTGCCTGTATCAGTTCACCTGTGACATCTGACACCATTATCTGTTATTTATTTATGTGATGATAATACAGTTTGGCTGATAATTGATTGATTGTTGATGTTTATATTGGAAGTTAAATTGTTAATGTTAAAATGATAAACAGTATGAAATTGAACTTGATATAGGATAATTAAATGTTAAATTTGATTAATTGACATTTGTATAATATGACCCCTTTAACTATTAAATTTATTGACACGTAGGATTTGTTTAATTACATCTTGAACCACTGAATGTATGTTGTTAAATTGATGATGGATGAAATTGTAAAAGATGACAAGTGAAAACGTAATGTAATAATATTTAATCTACATGAAATGATAGTGTAGATTCTAGAGATAATTATATTAATTCGTACAAATAACAATGCGAATTAATATGGTTATTTCGGGATTATTTGAATTGATTATTGGATTGATATTGATTGTTGTTATTGCTTGTTTATTTACTTTGACACCATCCCAGTTATCACACTGCAAGTTCCCTTTGTTGTACTTTGATTTTTGAATTAAATTGGAATCGGGTTGAAATGATAAATACCCAATTGAACTTTGACCTTAGAATTAGAGAATTAAATAAAAAACCCGATTGGTCAATAATTTGATTTAAAAATAAATAAAGATTTTATTTGAATAAATAATATGGTTTTGAAATGAAGTTGAAATTTGAATTTTTAATGAAAGGAAATGTTAATATTTAATAATATGAAACAAAATATTAACAATGTAATTGATGAAAGAATGTTGTTTAATTTGAGAAATGATATAATTAAGTTTGACATTATTAAACTTTGAAATGATTTAATAATTAAGTTTGAAATTATAATTAAGTTGAAATTATAATTAAGTTTGAAATTATTAAACTTTGAAATGATTTAATAATTAAGTTTGAAATTATAATTAAGTTGAAATTATAATTAAGTTTGAAATTATTAAACTTTGAAATGATTTAATAATTAAGTTTGAAATTATAATTAAGTTGAAATTATTAAACTTTGAAATTATTTAATAATTAAGTTTTGAATTATTTAATAATTAAATAAGATTGAATTATTTAATGATTAAATTAAATTGAATTTTTGAATAAGTGAATTGTACTTCGTAATAATTGAAATTGAGTTTCTTTATTAATTAAGTTTTGGAAAATTATTTAAGAAAGTAAATAAGTGAAATTGATTTTCTTTAACAAGAAATGAAATGTGATATTTTGGAATTAATGTAAGACTTGAAATGTAAAGAATTTGATTTGACGAATTTAGTTTAATTCAAAATTGTAGATTTTGATTAAATGAAGTTGAACTTAAGAATTGATTTAACGAATTGGAAATTTAATAGAAATTGTTTTGAATGAAAAAGTAACTTAACGAATATTAAATGAAATGGATAAATGGATTTAAATTGGTTTGAATGTTAAATTAATTTAAATGATTTCGGAATGAAACTTATATACGAACTTGAATCAATATTTGAATTGTTTTAAAAAGAAATTGAAATTGAATTATAAGATTGTGAAATTGTGAATTTGGAAGTTTTGAAACGTAAATATTGGAAATTGGTTTTGAAAGACAAATGAAATGTTGATTTACGAATTCTATTTGAAATTGAAATTGATTTGGTTTTTGAAATATATAAACGACCAATCGGTGTAATAATTACGAAAGTTATTAAAGAGACCGGGATCGGTAATGGATATACTCTCTATCTGAACCGAAACCACTTTAATAACTATACGCGGAGTGTTGATCCAGAACGAAGTGGATGGTTTTGATGAACGCGTTGACTGAAGAAAGAGAACGATTTTGGATGACCCTTGACATGACTAAAACAGGAGCCGCGCCGGGCCATTGAGGATCGCCATCTCTAGCGGACACACTTCTTCGATACCATATCTATTACTTTTGTGATTCGATTTGGGTGCACCCCTCGATTATGGGAGTGTTGTTTCGCGGTGTTGGGGTAGTAGCTGCTATGCCCAACATCAGTCCGGATCAGGCAACTACTAGTATCCTAGTTGGTATCGCCTCATGTACCTTGTCATACTGATTATCCTATTCGCGACCACTACGATTTTGATTTGTACCTTTAGTATATGGATTGCCCTCTGGTGACTTCCGGTTTTGGGGAAACTACGGTCTTGTATATGCTTTTGGGAATAAACAGGTTAAGAGGTGTATGGGCCCTGCTTAACCCTACTTTGATATCTTTATATTACTGATAGACATTATCTACTTAGCGTACATTACTACCTAGTAGATAGTTTAACGGATCCTTAAAGGATGGTTATTCCAAACATCCTTTGAGTTACTTGTATTTCAATTGCTATTTCACTTGAGTTGGATTTATTAATATAAGAATGTTAATCCTGACTCGAGTGTCTTGTGTTTTGCTTTACGCTCGGGTCAGACTGAGTGGTTCAGCTTTCGAGACTCACCTTTGGAGTTGGAGCTTCGCTTGGAGATCCAGCTATCTATCCAGCTTTCAGATATTCGATGATTCCAGTGATGTATTCTGCTTTGTATCTGATGTATCATATTACTCTTCCGTTGTATCTGGTTTAACTCTGATGTATTTTATATATTCATATAGTAGCTTCATGAACTACTATCTCTTTTATTTCCGCTGCATTTATTACTCTGTGTCTGTGATCTGTGATTATATCTATTTACTGTATATGTTCAGTTTTGCCAAATTTAAATTAACAACGCGGTATTTTGAGCAATTCAACTCCGGCATGAGTGTCTACCTATACACTTATAATGGACGCGAATGGCCTAAAATTCCGGGTCGTTACACAAGTCCATCTTTCGTCTTCAGATCAACCGGTGTGCATGAAACTCTGTGCACGTAATCCTATCATATATGATATTTCATAATACTATATTGCCTTCGAACGGCGTTTTCAACCAAACCAAGAAAACAATCATACATGCAACCAACAAGTATACAAACATCTATAATAACATAATACAATGTATCCAAGCAACCAATGTGGGATTAATATCAAAAATAGCCCAAGTCTAACAATATTGCCAAAATAGTGCGTCAGTGGAAAAAATATGATATTTAATTTAAAACCACTTTAAAACACTTTTAAATTCTTTTATAAAATAAGATATAAGTTTAAGTATTTTAGAAATCATATTTTAAAGTTAGAAATTATTTCAAAACATCGTTTTAATACTATACTAACAATCATAGTATGGTGAGAGACAATATCACTCTCCTTAACCAAATCTGACCAAATCAATGTCAAGTCGTAGAGCTCTCCATCATGGGAGTAACATAAGAAACCACGTCCAAAACAGACCTCGTATGCAAAAGATATGAATTATATAAGAAACAAAATTAATTTAAATAACTAATTCACTAATTACAGTATTAATTATCTCACCCACTTACATAATTGTCTTCCCTAAATGCTAATTACCGTGCACATAGCCGTCTCTTCTGCTTTTCTTCCTCGATGGTCAATGATTCAACGAACAGGTTCAGCCAAAATGCTCAACTACAGGAGATCGTTACGATGGACCCAAAGACAAGTAGCTCGGCCCCCTATCATGACGCGCGACCTGGACGAGCCATACATGACTTCATAGTGTTGCATTTTTCAAGGACAAACTGCATTCGACAAGAATTGGTGAGAAGGTGCATGTTACACCCGTTCTTACCACGAACTATAACAAAAAGAAATAGATAGTACTTGAAGTCAAGAAAGCTACTCTCATAGCAATAGGACTAAGCAGGAAACAAACCTGAGGTCAAGACGTCTAACCAAACCTGAGCCCTATCAGTAAGGGGAATGCTACAAAAAGAAACTACTTCACACATTGGCTATATCCATGGTCAAAGGCCAAACTAGAATACCGAGCCAAGGCATCAGAAATAATGCATGATGTTCTGAATTAACCATACTTCGAAAGCTCATATTTTGTCAAACATCTACAGAAGTAGGTCTGCACAGGCACATACCGGGGGCCACCTAGACAGCGCCATACAGATACGAAGCACTTCGAAGGGGCTGTATACAAGGTCACTCAAGATACGCAGACTCAACCCTATAAACAAACGATAAATTTGAATCTCTCCTTCTATCGCATCAACAATAGAGAAGGGAACAACTCAAATCATAAATAAACCTCGGCGGCATCCCAGATGCATGCTAAACCAGTCCTTAGAATGGAATAGGAAGTGCTACTCCATTTCGAACCGACATAGCGACAAATTAAATAAAGATAACAAGAGCATTACTAGGGCAATATGATCTGGACAACAGGCAATGATTTATCACTAAACCTCTCCATATGCACCAATCACATACTAGTGCCTCTGGGCGGCCTCTTTATCATTCCTCTTAAAGCAACCTGCCATTCCACGAGAGAAGAGGCTAACCTGTACAGACCCGGGCTTCCCGTCAATTTTTCAAGCATCCCACTTCGAATTTTCAGGATCCTGGCAGTATCAGGATTTCCCTCCAAAAATCCGTCATTAATCCAGGCATGAAGAACAAGCATTATGGATAAGCGACAAGTGGAAAAATCCGAGGGTGGAGATTGAATGAAAGAATCAAAAGCGATTACAACCACCAGCAGTGTATTCATACTATAAAAGGAAACACTAGAGGAGGAAGAAGGGGGATCATCTTTTTGGAACCTCCTCTTCTTCTAAAAATCAAAAGAGATATTATATGTCTAAGAGGCCATTGTAGTCATTTTGTACAAAAATCACAAAGATATAAGGAAAAACCCTATGGACGTAGGATTGACATTAATCCGAACCACATAAAAAATCTCTATGTCCTTTACTTTCATTTTTCTACTATTTAGCTTTTAAATCACTCATTGTTTGCAAAACCTCTTTAACATTTCAACAAACGGTTGAAGTGCAATTATTCGGCTGTGTAAGCATTCAGCAACATAATCACTTCTCAAAGGTGAATTTAATGAAGCTTAAATTTGTCAATTCCTAATCATGGGGATGACTAGTCATAAGGTCACCTCACGATCAAGTTGAGTGCGGTGAAGCCGAAAAGCTTCACTAATATTTTTGCGCTAGAAGGAGGATCCAAACATCCGACCCTCCGTTCCTCTTTTCTCAGTTTCCATCAAAACTTCCAATTCCATCTTCCCTTTCCTTATCACCCACGATTCACCGCCCTCGCTTGTTTGGTGCATGTTTCATGCAGTAGACAAGTGGCCATGATATTCTTAAGAATGAGAATGATGAGACTGGTCATAACTACTTGGTAGAAGGACTCAATAATCCGTAGTATATGAAATTAGGTTCCACAACATCTACCAGCCGTCCTTCGCTCCCCCATGTCGATCAACGACTATTGGGAGAATGTAGACACATAGGTATTTGTTGATTTGGACTGTGATTAGGGTTATGGCATGGAACCCAAAATTGGAATCCAGGAACTTCGGTCACAATAAAATAGAGATTTCATAGCCATAACTTATAGCACATATTCGATCACTTCGGCAAGCAACAAGCCGAAGAGATTGAAATGCACACGGATTTGAAAGATTAACCACTACCCCCTCCCCACTGGAGCCGAATTCAGATGCTTGCACATGGATTTTTTATGCTCCTCTCCCAAAATTGGGGAAGTAGCTATGTTAGACAGATAGCCGAGATCGGAGGTGGGATGGATTCAAATTTCCGAAGAGAAGCTGGCGCTAGAGCAGCAACTGCAAAGACAAGCGCCCAACACTCCATTGAAGAGCTCGGACTAAAATCAACATGTCCTACGGCACCTCTATTGAAAGATTTGTAAAAAAATAAAAATAAATAATGCATGTATGTTAAATTGTATCAAACTGGTCGTAGGGATACCAGACTGCATGAACCAGTATAAAAATCTTTGTATTATTTATATATGCACCTTCAAAGTTTATCGCCAATATTCGCCGACTAAGTTTAACGCGAGGTCGGTAGTAAAATGACAATCTCAACACTGACAATGGTGATACTGGCCCAACACATTTAGACTTGCATCAACACGAGTCTGGCTTCTCAGCCTAAATATTTCATTGAATAGGATGAAAAATTTCCCTGATCTGGTATGAATTTTTCTATGATTACAGTCATAAAGACTGGTTGCAAAGATATTAAACATGAACCAGTATAAAAAATGTAACGACCCGTTATTTTGGACCATTCGCATCCATTATAAGTGTATAGGTAGACACTCATGCCAGAGTTGAATTGCTCAAAATACCGCGTTGTTAATTTAAATTTGGCAAAACTCAGCATATGCAGTAAATAAATCAATCACAGAATCACAGACACAGAGTAATACAATAATACGCAGCGGAATAGATAAAATAGTAGTTCATGAAGCTACTATATAAACATCAGAGTTGAAAATAAAATACAACAGAATATCTCAAATACAATGAAGTCTTCAGTACGAATAGATGACTTCTCTGAACAAGTCAACTAGAAGAGCTGAAAGCTGAGGCGATAATTGGATCTCCAAAGGAAGCTCCAAACTCCAAAGGTGAGTCTCAAATGCTGTATCACTCGGTCTGACCCGAGCGTAAAGCAAAACACAAAACACTCGAGTCAGGATTAACATTCTTATATAAATAAATCCAACTCAAGTGAAATATCAACTGAAATACGAGTAACTTAAAGGATGTTTGGGATAACCATCCTCTAAGGATCTTCAGAACTATCTACAAGGTGGAAATATACATTATAACACCGTGGTCATTTCAATTAAATTTATACTTCAAAACCCAAATATCATTTCATTTCAAATATATCTATTTTCCAAAATAGTATATATATATTAAATGATTTAAAAGTGAAGTATTTAATTTCCTCAAGTCTAGCAAATCGATTCAAATCAACTTCAAATTCCAAATTCAAATTTATTCAAAGCCCAATTCATCAGTTTAATTCATTTCTAAACAGATCATTTAAATTTCAATATATTTCAAAGCTTTAATATTCAACATTTTCAAAGTTAAATTTAACAGTTTCATATAGCTCTTGATTTAACTTCATTATTATTTAATCAGAGAATATTCACTTAATAAATTCAATATCCTTTAACTAGCCTTAAATTACATTTTTACTAAATATTTCCTTAACTTTATTTAAACAAGAAATAGTCATTAGATTACTTATAATCAAACTCAAGTTATAAATCATATCTTACATCTCAATTTCAATAAGTTCCAAATCAGTTTAATTAAATAAAATTCTTATTTGAATACAATTTCAACTAAATTCAATTTATCTTTCTAATCTTAACTTATTCAAATTATTGCCAAAATCTATTTTGAAATATATTTAAACACTCAACATATTATATGTATTTAAATCAATCATTCCCATTTATATATAATAATTTAAGGCTCAACATTTATTAAAACCATATATTTCTTTCCAAAACCATAGAATTCATTTTTAAAATATTTATATATATGGACCAACGGTGTCTATATATATATTTATCATATGGTTAAGTGATACGGATATTTATCATTTCAATCCGAAATTTAAATATATACGGGTAGATATCATTTCGACCCGTAATCCCAATTTCAATTCAAATGAAAATCGCTTGGGTTTATCATTTCAACCCATAACGAAATTCTCCTATTCTAAAGTCCGTTCGGGTGTGTATCATTTCAACCCATAGTGAATTCTATACTAACAGGGAACTTGCAGAGTGATAACAGATACTAAAAAAAATATAACAACAGGCATATATCAGCAGTATAAATAACAGATACGGGTGTCAGATGTCACAGGTGAACAGATACAAATAATAGTAATAACAGGCATATATCAGCAGTATAAATAACAGATACGGGTGTCAGATGTCACAGGTGAACAGATACAAATAATAGTAATAACAGGCATATAATACTAGATACTGGTGCCAGATGTCACAGGTGAACAGTTATAGATAATAACATATATAACAATGTAAATAACTACAGCAGCATATTTCAATTTCTATTTCAATTGAAATCAAATTTAAATACTAAAAGAACGTTAATCGTGAGTGATTGCTCACCTTTCGAGGTTAGAGGAGAACGAGACGAGATGAGTTACGAATCCAAGCCCGAATTTTCAAAGCAAAGCAGGATTGATACGAATTTGGAAGGACAAAGCTGATAAGAAGTAATTGACGAATTCAGATCAGAACTAGATTGATGAATAAAATTGGTATAAGTGAACTTATATATATAGCTATATATAAATATAATCAAATTCTAAATTCATACATATATTAAATTAAATGTATATAGAAATTTAAAAATCCATTGTTAAATTTAAACCCATATATTAGAAAATATTCCTAATATATTTTAACCCAATATCCCTTATAAGACCAAAATAACTCACTGTATGTTAATATACTTAAAAACCCAAAATCTATATACATAACAGTTTATACATACTTATAATCTAACAACATATAATATATACAGACCATATATTAAAATATACAAATGCAGACACTACAAAATGTATGTAGGCAAAATGTATATGCGAACAACTAATGGTGTATAAAACATGCAGACTGGAATTAATATAACATACACTAACTAAAGCAAATCAGATGCGAAATAAATTAACATATAAAATATACTTAAAAAATCTAACATGTATACAGTCAAAATATATGTGAACCGTTATACAAATCTAGACTACTAAAATGTGATTACAAATTTACATAAATTACAATATATCATTTGCTTTAAAACACATATAGCTTATATATTGCAGTATGTTAATATAATTTATAAGAGCTTATACCACAATATGTGTATAATTAAAAATGCAAACACCACTGTATATTTACCCGCATGCTACTGGGTGAAATAAGCCTTTACATATACTTAGTAAAATATAAAAGTAAAGAAGCATCATGTTCCCTTCAAAAAAAAAAAAAAAATTTTCCAGAAAAATATATATGCATATTAAAGTAAACGCAACATATATAGTACACCTACCCAATACAAGAACAGCACGGCTAAAGGCTGAGAGGGGTGACGAAGCAAGTAGCTTGGTCGGGGAGGCTAGCGACAGAGCTGGAAGGCGCTGTTGGTGCTCTCAGCAGTGTCAGGAGGTGGTAGGGAAGGCGGTGAAGAAGGAAGTGAATGGGTATCGACGTGGAAAGTTTGGTGTTTGGATGGAAGACTAAGGCACGGTGACGAGGATGACAAGGTCGTGGCGGTTGCTGGCCGTGGGGAGGAGGAACGCAGGCGGATCCAACGGAGGAGATAGGCTTAGCGACAATGGTGGCGGGTTGGAGACTTGGGACTGTTGTGCTCAACGATGTGGAGGGAGAGGGGATGAGGTGGCACGGCAAGCTGCATGCCGGAGGGGAGAAGCTCGTTGGGAAAGGCAAGGAGGCGGTGGTGCGCGGGCCTCTGGCGGTGGTTGGCAGTGCGAGTTGGTGGCGGACCTGCTAGGGGTAACCGATCTAGAGGTTAGGGGTATAGCTTCGGGGAAACGTAAGGGGAAACTCGGGCTAGAGGAAGGTTATCTCGGGGGAAGACTCGAGCAGGTCTCGAAGCAGATGAACTTATGCAGTACCCTTCTTTTTTTTCAAAATGAAGAAGAGGAATGATACAGGAAGGACGCATAAAATTTTTGTCTACAGAACTAAAGAAACCGAAAACTATGGTACAAACGCGTTTCTGGGAGCATGGCAAAAGTCACGCCTAAGAAATAGTAGAAGTAAATGTAAACAGCTGGAAAGGCAATTTATCGATTTGTAACTGATGTAATAGGAATGGACAGGTGAGCAATAAATTATTTATAACAGTCAATTCCCTTGATTTCGTGCAATTTACTGAAGCAATTAATTTTTGTTTGGGCTGCACGTTTGAAATTTGAAACTGAAAGAAAATGTACAGTCGCAATTTACGGTACCGTTACAACAAACAGTTTATCATTCTCGTCGCGTACCGGACCTCAAAATACAAAAATAAATATACCATGGTGATCAGCGCGATGAGACGATCAAAACGGTACACAGATATCCGTGGTACAGTCATCCGATCAAAAGTCGATAACCGGTACCAGAAATGCTGTTATTTTGCCAGAATTAAGATAAACGGAGCAGTAGAAGTCCAAATTTGGAAAACGAATTCCGCAGTCTGATTCAGAATGATCTGAATAAATTTTCTCCTGTTGACATATTTTGGTTTTGGGAAAACTTTTAAATTCACTGTTATTAACCGGTTTGATTTGAAATGAAATTTCATAGGAAAATAAACTTCAATATTATCAGATGAAAATTTACCAGTTGCTATATTAAAATATACGTATTCTAAATAATAAATTTTTAATTTCAAATTTTATTGTTTAAAATTTCACAAATTTCCAGTTAAATATACTTTTAAAACCATTAAATTTTGCGGGTCGTTACACTCTCCCCCACTCAAAACTTTTCGTCCCCGAAAAGGAAGGAGGTAGAAGAATAGAAACAACCAGACCGAAAAGATAGATTGAAAGTCAAAATTAAACAATAAATTTGAACTATATAAATTTTACTAAAATTTTAAAACTTCATTTGCAATTCAATTATCCTATATACTTTAAAACCTTTCAAAAATCCATTTGTAAAATTTCTTGCTTCCTTTATACTACCATTTATGTTTAAATGACACCTTTATAAATGTATGAAAACCATTTGAAAACAATTATTTACATTATTACTTATATTTACAAAGAAGCTATTAAATCCATAATTCATAAATTTATTAATTCTATCTAAAATACTTTTCAAATATTATTAATAAATCAATAATCATTTCTTTAAATCTGTTTTATTTAATTAATAACTTCTAAGATATTTATAACACTAAAATTTCTATTAAACCATGTTTAAAAGGATATAGTCAACAAGGAAAAGAAGGAGGACTTGGAAAAACAGAATATAGGTGAATAAATAAAGCTGAGCAGATAAGATAGATTCAAAAGATTAGTATCGGGCATGAATAATTTATTCAAATCATTAGGATTTCAATTTCAAATATTAATTCAAAATTTCTTTGTTGGAAATACTTTTATAATAAAATACCTTTATAGTCGAAACAAATTTCCTTTCGAAAATACTTTTATAACTCGATGTTTCAACAAGTTTATCCTTGTTCCTGTAGACTCTGGTAGTGCGTTGATCAGGCGCAAAACTAGAATTCTCCAGGTACTTAGTAGACTTGTTTCAACACCTAGTGAAAATACTGGGAAAAACTTTTAAAAACAGATATGGAAAGTACAATCCAAACAAAACGAACAAAACCTTTGTCTAACCATGGTTCGCAGATACACAATGGTTACGCCTGGTTCCCCCAGGAAACAATCCATATCCGTAGGCTTTCTCAGCCCTGCGAGTTACGCCATGATGACTAGTAGAATGCAGGATACACAATGGTTACGCCTGGATCCCCCAGGAAACAATCCGTACCCCCAGGCAAGACTCAGCCAAGCATTTGCGCTACTATTCGCGACCTACACAGATTGCAGGATACACAATGATTACGCCTGGATCCCCCAGGAAACAATCCGTACCCCCAGGCAAGACTCAGCCAGGCAGTTGCGCTATGCAGTCACGAGAGAACAATAAGACCATGGGTAACGCCATGGAATTCGAAGGACACTCGAGTATCATATCCGGAAAACCAACAATCAGAGAGAATAATATCGATAGAATGAATCCAAGATGTGGCCACAAATCGGATATCAAGCAGAAGGCACTTTCCATATCTTTACTTCGAAAATATGTATCATATAGTACCTTTTCAAATCACTTTCAAATATCGTACTTATATAAAATCCATTATATATAAGATTAAATTTTCAAATCAAATACTTTCCAAAATCAATAGTATATCAGATCATACTTATATAGACTTCAATTATATAAGATTTCACTTTCAAATTGAGTACCTTTTCAAATCTATAGTTTTCGAATCAATTTCATACTCATACAAATCAATTTTATATAAGTTCGACAACTCCAAATCAAGTATTTAGAAACACAAGGTTCTCAAATTTCAATTTGTTTCAATATAAGTTCAATTTCAAAATCATATACAATTTCACCCAATTATTTCTTCTCAATTTAAACTTCTTTAGTTTCAAAGTTTCCAACATAATAAATTCAGAAAATAATCCAAGTTTCTAAATCAAAATAATTAAGTCAAACAATTCATTTCCAAAATCAATGGTTTTCAAAATCATCTTATATTTACATAAGGTCCATCTTATATCAGGATCAAAATTTCAAAAATAAATTTCGCTGTATGAAGAGCCATATGGGATTGAATATCTTTGCTTTTGTGGGTTATATATCTTTGTAATTTAAATTGGAATTTTCTTTTAGTAAGCAAAGATATTCTAACTCGACAGCTTTCAATTTCAGCGTCAAAATATATCAATGATATTAGGATATAAGATGTACATACGTCATCGTTTCGCAAAATTATATTTGATCGCTCGCTCGATCACACAAGTTCGCTTTCGAACTAGTATTGTTCATTCGACTTCCCTAATGCGGATTTCGATATAGTTTCTCGACTAGAGCCATCAGTCTCCTTGCATAGCCATATACTATGATAGAGAATTCTGGAATCGAGCCCAAAATCCATATCAAATATTCGCCATCAAGAATCGAATGAAAAATCCTAACACGAAATGGTGTAATTCACCTCGAACTTGTGTACTCAAACTTGGATCAAATTAATTATGCGAATAAAACGGCATACGTACAACTTATATATTTATTCCAACTTGTTAAATATATAGTTTCATAAAATGTTACTAAGTTAAAACATTTAACTAAGCTTTATTCAAAATATTTTGAAGACCAAATTCTTTTCAAAACATTTCAAATCTAAATTTCATATTAGAAAATTTTAAAATTTGCCTTATGCATTTACTTAACAAAACAGTTTCAACTTATTTAAATCATATTACTACATACTTTAACATTCATACCAACTTATATACTTTATACTTTTCAAAATTCTCAGCTTTGAAAAGTTAACCTTGATTTGGAAGTGCTCGAACCTTCAAAATAGTTGAAGAAATCATTTTCAAATTCAAGAGTTGGAAATCAGCAACAAATCATTAAGTCAATTTTAATAGATAGGGTTATATCAAATCCGAAACTCAAGGACTGAACACCGGCTTACTTCAAATCATTTCAAATATATATACATATATACTTTGAATATCAAATCTTACTTCGGAATTTGAAATCAAAATTGGCTTCGCAAAATCACTCGCATAACAATGTTACTAGAGTGGCCTATCCCTCACTCTGAAACTCGAAAATCAATGTCGATGATGCGTGCACTCATCACCGAAATTATTTTCCAGTGACATAAGTGAGTTCTGGACTTCTATTTTCTCAAACTTCTTTTTGAAATTTCTTCGAAATCATTCGAAACTCATTAAAATCATTTGAAACATTTCTTATTTGGAAAATACTTTTAAATCATATTATTATTATATATTTCAAAATCTTAAAACCAATTTCAAAATACCGGAGTTCAATTCTCGAATTTCAAATTTAAAATCCATCAGTTATAAATCATTTTTAGATAAATCAAATTTCTTATATAGTTTTTTTTTTTCAAAATTACAAATCCTTTCGAAACCACAAATTATTATTTTAAAAAGGGTTTATAACCTTTATCGAAAACATTTCACTTTTATATATAGAATATAATAATTTCGATATATAAAAAAAATAATTTCAAAATACAAACAAGCCCGATTTTTTCAAAGGATGGTTCAAGGATGGATTTCAAAACAAAGATAGAAATTCAACTTAGAGGGACTCTAATCAAATAAAATTCTGATTCGAAGATAGGATCAAACGAAGACGAAATAATTAAATTTCAAAATAGAATATAGATATACCTATATAAACCGCGGGCGACCTTAACCGGGTCAACCGTGACTTCAAGAATATAATCGATGCGAAAATCTAAGGCAAATCGACATTCGATCGCCAGAGATAGAATTCGGTATAACAAGAGATGGCAACATCGAAACCGAGGGATATATAAATCTCCGGTGAATCAATGCCAATTGTAAAGGAGTTTCACCCCTTTACAAAACATTCAAGATCGGCGGGATCGCCTATTCTTATAGAGATTATTCGAAGTGGAGTTATGGGATACTCCAGTATCAAAAGAATACCAATAGAGAGAGACAAGAATGAATTTTGGAACCGTAGGGAACGTTCCAAAGTTCAAAGGAAATCGAGTCAAAAGGAAGAGATTAAACTCGAACGAACGTGATTCTGTAAATAAATTTACAATATATGCTAAGTTTCGCCTAGAGCCAAAGCTCTGATACCAACTGTAACGACCCGTTATTTTGGACCATTCGCATCCATTATAAGTGTATAGGTAGACACTCATGCCAGAGTTGAATTGCTCAAAATACCGCGTTGTTAATTTAAATTTGGCAAAACTCAGCATATGCAGTAAATAAATCAATCACAGAATCACAGACACAGAGTAATACAATAATACGCAGCGGAATAGATAAAATAGTAGTTCATGAAGCTACTATATAAACATCAGAGTTGAAAATAAAATACAACAGAATATCTCAAATACAATGAAGTCTTCAGTACGAATAGATGACTTCTCTGAACAAGTCAACTAGAAGAGCTGAAAGCTGAGGCGATAATTGGATCTCCAAAGGAAGCTCCAAACTCCAAAGGTGAGTCTCAAATGCTGTATCACTCGGTCTGACCCGAGCGTAAAGCAAAACACAAAACACTCGAGTCAGGATTAACATTCTTATATAAATAAATCCAACTCAAGTGAAATATCAACTGAAATACGAGTAACTTAAAGGATGTTTGGGATAACCATCCTCTAAGGATCTTCAGAACTATCTACAAGGTGGAAATATACATTATAACACCGTGGTCATTTCAATTAAATTTATACTTCAAAACCCAAATATCATTTCATTTCAAATATATCTATTTTCCAAAATAGTATATATATATTAAATGATTTAAAAGTGAAGTATTTAATTTCCTCAAGTCTAGCAAATCGATTCAAATCAACTTCAAATTCCAAATTCAAATTTATTCAAAGCCCAATTCATCAGTTTAATTCATTTCTAAACAGATCATTTAAATTTCAATATATTTCAAAGCTTTAATATTCAACATTTTCAAAGTTAAATTTAACAGTTTCATATAGCTCTTGATTTAACTTCATTATTATTTAATCAGAGAATATTCACTTAATAAATTCAATATCCTTTAACTAGCCTTAAATTACATTTTTACTAAATATTTCCTTAACTTTATTTAAACAAGAAATAGTCATTAGATTACTTATAATCAAACTCAAGTTATAAATCATATCTTACATCTCAATTTCAATAAGTTCCAAATCAGTTTAATTAAATAAAATTCTTATTTGAATACAATTTCAACTAAATTCAAATTATCTTTCTAATCTTAACTTATTCAAATTATTGCCAAAATCTATTTTGAAATATATTTAAACACTCAACATATTATATGTATTTAAATCAATCATTCCCATTTATATATAATAATTTAAGGCTCAACATTTATTAAAACCATATATTTCTTTCCAAAACCATAGAATTCATTTTTAAAATATTTATATATATGGACCAACGGTGTCTATATATATATTTATCATATGGTTAAGTGATACGGATATTTATCATTTCAATCCGAAATTTAAATATATACGGGTAGATATCATTTCGACCCGTAATCCCAATTTCAATTCAAATGAAAATCGCTTGGGTTTATCATTTCAACCCATAACGAAATTCTCCTATTCTAAAGTCCGTTCGGGTGTGTATCATTTCAACCCATAGTGAATTCTATACTAACAGGGAACTTGCAGAGTGATAACAGATACTAAAAAAAATATAACAACAGGCATATATCAGCAGTATAAATAACAGATACGGGTGTCAGATGTCACAGGTGAACAGATACAAATAATAGTAATAACAGGCATATATCAGCAGTATAAATAACAGATACGGGTGTCAGATGTCACAGGTGAACAGATACAAATAATAGTAATAACAGGCATATAATACTAGATACTGGTGCCAGATGTCACAGGTGAACAGTTATAGATAATAACATATATAACAATGTAAATAACTACAGCAGCATATTTCAATTTCTATTTCAATTGAAATCAAATTTAAATACTAAAAGAACGTTAATCGTGAGTGATTGCTCACCTTTCGAGGTTAGAGGAGAACGAGACGAGATGAGTTACGAATCCAAGCCCGAATTTTCAAAGCAAAGCAGGATTGATACGAATTTGGAAGGACAAAGCTGATAAGAAGTAATTGACGAATTCAGATCAGAACTAGATTGATGAATAAAATTGGTATAAGTGAACTTATATATATAGCTATATATAAATATAATCAAATTCTAAATTCATACATATATTAAATTAAATGTATATAGAAATTTAAAAATCCATTGTTAAATTTAAACCCATATATTAGAAAATATTCCTAATATATTTTAACCCAATATCCCTTATAAGACCAAAATAACTCACTGTATGTTAATATACTTAAAAACCCAAAATCTATATACATAACAGTTTATACATACTTATAATCTAACAACATATAATATATACAGACCATATATTAAAATATACAAATGCAGACACTACAAAATGTATGTAGGCAAAATGTATATGCGAACAACTAATGGTGTATAAAACATGCAGACTGGAATTAATATAACATACACTAACTAAAGCAAATCAGATGCGAAATAAATTAACATATAAAATATACTTAAAAAATCTAACATGTATACAGTCAAAATATATGTGAACCGTTATACAAATCTAGACTACTAAAATGTGATTACAAATTTACATAAATTACAATATATCATTTGCTTTAAAACACATATAGCTTATATATTGCAGTATGTTAATATAATTTATAAGAGCTTATACCACAATATGTGTATAATTAAAAATGCAAACACCACTGTATATTTACCCGCATGCTACTGGGTGAAATAAGCCTTTACATATACTTAGTAAAATATAAAAGTAAAGAAGCATCATGTTCCCTTCAAAAAAAAAAAAAAAATTTTCCAGAAAAATATATATGCATATTAAAGTAAACGCAACATATATAGTACACCTACCCAATACAAGAACAGCACGGCTAAAGGCTGAGAGGGGTGACGAAGCAAGTAGCTTGGTCGGGGAGGCTAGCGACAGAGCTGGAAGGCGCTGTTGGTGCTCTCAGCAGTGTCAGGAGGTGGTAGGGAAGGCGGTGAAGAAGGAAGTGAATGGGTATCGACGTGGAAAGTTTGGTGTTTGGATGGAAGACTAAGGCACGGTGACGAGGATGACAAGGTCGTGGCGGTTGCTGGCCGTGGGGAGGAGGAACGCAGGCGGATCCAACGGAGGAGATAGGCTTAGCGACAATGGTGGCGGGTTGGAGACTTGGGACTGTTGTGCTCAACGATGTGGAGGGAGAGGGGATGAGGTGGCACGGCAAGCTGCATGCCGGAGGGGAGAAGCTCGTTGGGAAAGGCAAGGAGGCGGTGGTGCGCGGGCCTCTGGCGGTGGTTGGCAGTGCGAGTTGGTGGCGGACCTGCTAGGGGTAACCGATCTAGAGGTTAGGGGTATAGCTTCGGGGAAACGTAAGGGGAAACTCGGGCTAGAGGAAGGTTATCTCGGGGGAAGACTCGAGCAGGTCTCGAAGCAGATGAACTTATGCAGTACCCTTCTTTTTTTTCAAAATGAAGAAGAGGAATGATACAGGAAGGACGCATAAAATTTTTGTCTACAGAACTAAAGAAACCGAAAACTATGGTACAAACGCGTTTCTGGGAGCATGGCAAAAGTCACGCCTAAGAAATAGTAGAAGTAAATGTAAACAGCTGGAAAGGCAATTTATCGATTTGTAACTGATGTAATAGGAATGGACAGGTGAGCAATAAATTATTTATAACAGTCAATTCCCTTGATTTCGTGCAATTTACTGAAGCAATTAATTTTTGTTTGGGCTGCACGTTTGAAATTTGAAACTGAAAGAAAATGTACAGTCGCAATTTACGGTACCGTTACAACAAACAGTTTATCATTCTCGTCGCGTACCGGACCTCAAAATACAAAAATAAATATACCATGGTGATCAGCGCGATGAGACGATCAAAACGGTACACAGATATCCGTGGTACAGTCATCCGATCAAAAGTCGATAACCGGTACCAGAAATGCTGTTATTTTGCCAGAATTAAGATAAACGGAGCAGTAGAAGTCCAAATTTGGAAAACGAATTCCGCAGTCTGATTCAGAATGATCTGAATAAATTTTCTCCTGTTGACATATTTTGGTTTTGGGAAAACTTTTAAATTCACTGTTATTAACCGGTTTGATTTGAAATGAAATTTCATAGGAAAATAAACTTCAATATTATCAGATGAAAATTTACCAGTTGCTATATTAAAATATACGTATTCTAAATAATAAATTTTTAATTTCAAATTTTATTGTTTAAAATTTCACAAATTTCCAGTTAAATATACTTTTAAAACCATTAAATTTTGCGGGTCGTTACAAAAAACATTTATGTCAGTTAATTCGACATACCACACTGGACATATGGATATTAAATGGCCAGAACCAATATAAAAAAACCATGCGCATGCGATAATGGGTTATACATATACGACCAAACATCTCAGCCAAATCCACTCCCTCAATGGGAAAGACCATGCCAAGAGCATAACAACTTACTCATTATAGCTCACCGCCATAGTTCAGAGGTATGATTTCACCTATGAACAAGAGCGACAATCTCATGAATGAGAACGCTAATACTAGAGAAGAATGTGTCTCATCATATGCACGACGTTATGCCCCTCACTAAAGGAGCAGATCATACAAACCTACAACTAAAGACAGTTAATCTTCAGAACATGGGGCAGATCAAAACAGATATATGGCCAAGCATACGGCTAAGGACATTATAGCTCTGAACATGGGGCAGGTCAGGATCAGCTAATAGGTGAAACGGCTAAGGACAGTTCGCCTCCAGAATAAAAGACAGGTCATGTTAGCCATACAACCAAGCATATGGCTAAGGACAGTTCGCTCCCAGAACAAAGGGTAGTTCATATTAGACATACAACCAAACATACGGCTAGGGATACCATGCTCCAAGCAAAGGGGGTAATTCACGCACGGTCTACGACTAAGTCAACAAAAGATGTCGCGCTTTAAAAAGTCATTAGATCGCATTTACAATGCAACGAAAAGTTGCGACCTATAAGGTCATAGCCAGGAGCATATGCTATTTCGGGAGCTCTCCCTAGACTTGGAAAGAGAGCATAATACATGATCTGTACCAAAGGAAGTTGTCAACTAGGTACAAATCTAGTTGCTACTTAAAGCTTGCTAGGTATACATTAAAAAATGAGTTGTCAATACTTGGTTATGAATCCTATATGTTATTACTTTTTTACATACTCTCAAATAATTTACGAAATAATACAATCTGGGTCATATTACAAAAATAACATTCCCTAAAAATTAAATTAAGAATCCAATACAAAACTAAGCACGATCGCTTTATGCCATCTCATTCTGTAGGAGTGCAATGCTATGAGCTGAGAAGGAAATTATCTCTATAGCTCAGTAATTACCATTGACGCTTGAGAATGAGAGCCCCTACCATGAGTCGATTTTTGATAGGTAACGCGGGGTTCGTAGTTAGCACCGGCCCAGACATTTTCATAATTTGAAAACCTGTACTCGTAATCAACCTGGTTATAAAAAAGGGACAAATTAAGTCCAGGCCAGAAACATTTGAAAACATCAATTGCATGTTGTGACCCAATTTCTATTATTTTGGTTTTCACATTCACTTTATGAAGTTCTTCCAAAAGAGATGCCATATCCTTCCCATCTTGAGAAACTATGATGGAGTCCAATTAGGCTTCACACTCTAAGTTATATGTCTTATTTTCCAGGGCATTTATTCGCATCGTAGCTACTTTCCTGACCCTTTCAATTTCTCCCAAGAGGTACTCCCCCGTTTGTTCGACACCCCTAGAGAGAGGACCAAAGAGCTCATCCTCAATAGACAAGAACGGGGAAATCTGATTAGCTAGCATCCCTAACTCTCCCTTAAAGTAATTCTCTAACTCTTTAATCTTGGCCTCGTAATGAGACTTCACATCATTCTCCCACTTAAGAATCTCAGTCGAGTCGGCCCCAGATGGGAGCACAGGGACCACATCCGACCCGAGAGGGACATTTGAAGCTGGAGTCACTGGAGAGCTTTCCTCTACATTCATATGCAGCGTCACCTCTCTGTCCATCTCCACAACTGTAACGACCCGATATTTTGGACTATTCGCATCTGCACATGTCGGACTTGAATAATTCAAAATACCGAATTGTTAATTTAAATTTGGCAAAATTGAACATATACAATAAATAAAATAATCACAGATCACAAACACAGAGTAATAATTTGCAGCGGAAATAAAAGATAGTAGTTCATGAAGCTACTATATACATATCAGAGTTAAATAAGGTACAACAGATGTCTCGAATACAATAATCAAATACATATCAGAATACATCACTGGAATCAACTGAATATCTGAAAGCTGGATAGATAGCTGGATCTCCAAGCGAAACTCCAACTCCAAAGGTAAGTCTCGAATACTGGTACACTCAGTCTGACCCGAGCGTAAAGCAAAACACAAAACACTCAAGTTAGGATTAACATTCTTATATCAATAAATCCAACTCAAGTGAAATAGCAACTGAAATACAAGTAACTCAAAGGATGTTTGGAATAACCATCCTTTAAGGATCCGTTAAACTATCTACTATGTAGTAGTGTACGATAAGTAGATAATGCCTATCAGTAATATAAAATATCAAAATAGTGTTAAGGCGTTACCATTATCCCCCTTAACACATTTTATATAAACGTTATAGTCTATGCAGCACTGTAAACTCCACCGTAAACTAGTGGGATATCAGGGAGTACTCCATAGGTATAACGAAAAACAAATCGTAGTGGTCGCGTATAAAGGGATACAAGTATGACAAGGCACATGAGGCAATACCCAAGGTAGTGAAACTACCGTTTGCCTGATCCGGACTGGTGAAAACGCATCGCCGCAGCGATCGCAACACCGCGAAACAACACTCCCAAAATCAAGGGTGCACCAATCGACAACAGGTAATGAGTAGTTTTCGAAGAAGTGTGTTCGCTCGAGGTAGCTGACCCCATTTGGCCCGGCACGACTCCTGTTTTAGTCATTTCCAATTTGACACAAGTGTCAAGGTTATCCATTATCGTTCTCTTTCTTCAGTCATCACGTACATCATTCCAACCACTTCATTCTGGATCACACTCCACGTATAGTTATTAAAGTGGTTTTCGGTTTAGACAGTGAGTATGTCCCTAACCGATTCTGGTCTCTTTAATAACTTTCGTAATTATTACACCGATTGGTCGTTTATTTATTTCAAAACCAAATCAATTTTAACCTCAATTAGAATTTGTAAACCAACATTTCATTTGTTTTTCTACATTAATTTCCATAATTCACGTTTCAAAACATCCAAATTACCATTTCAAAATCTTATAATTCAATTTCAATTTTTATGTAAAACAATTCAAATATTGATTCAGGTTCGCATATAAGTTTCATCCTGAAATCATTTAAATCAATTTTATTTAACATTGAAATCAATTTAAATTCATTAATCGATTTCATTCAATATTCGTTAAATAAATTTATCATTTAAAACAATTTCCATTTAATTTCAAATTCATTAAATCAATTACATACGTTCAACATCATTATATCAAAGCTTACAAATATAATTAAGTTTAATTCGTCAAGTCAAATTCTTTAAATTTCAAGTCTTACATTAATTTCAATAAACACTTTTTTATTTCTTGTTAGAGAAGTTCAATTTCACTTATTTATTTACTTAGTTACAATTTCAAAACCAATTAATAAAGAAACTTAATTTCACTTATTAAAAAGTTCAATTTCAATTATCAAAGAATTAAATTTTATTTAATTGTTAAATAATTCAATCTCATTTAATTATTAAATAATTTCAAAAAAACTTAATTATTAAATAATTGCAAACTTAATAATTATATTTAAAACAACATTCTTTCATCAACTACTATGTTAATAATTTGTTTCGGATTATTACAAATTAACATTTCCTTTCATAAAAATTCAAATTTCAACTATATTTCAAAACCTTATTATTTAATCAAATAAAATCTTTATTTATTTTTAAATCAAATTATTGACCAATCAGTTTATTTAATTCTCTATCCTAGGTCAAAGTTAAATTTGGGTATTTATCATTTCAACCCGATTCCAATTCAATTCAAAAATCAAAGCATAGCAAAGGGAACTTGCAGTGTGATAACTGGGATGGTGTCAAAGTAAATAAATAATCAATAACAACAATCAATATCAATCCAATAATCAATTCAAATAATCCCGAAATAATCATATTAATTCACATTGTTATTTGTGCAAATTAATATAATTATTTCTAGAATCTACACTATCATTTCATGTAGATTAAAGATTATTACACTAATATTAATACGGTTCTTCACTTGTCATTCGATTTCAATTTTAACACTACAACAATTATTCCAATATACGTTCAACGGTTCAAAGTGTAATTATCACTATTCTACATGTCAATTAATTTAACAATTAAAGGGGGTCATATTCAACTAATCAAATTCAACATATATGTCGATTCAAATTTAATTATCCTACGTCAAATTTATTTGCATAATATTTATCACTTTATACATTACAATTTAACATCCAATATAAACAACAAACAATCAATCAATTATCAATCAAGCGGGATTATCATTTCATAAATAACAGATAAGGGTGTCAGATGTCATAGGTGAACTGATACAGGTAATAACATATATAACAGTGTAAATAACTAACAGCAACATATTTCAATTGTCGTTTCAATTGAAATCAAATTTAATAAATAAAAGAACGTTAATCGTGAGTGATTTCTCACCTTTCGAGGCTAGAGCGATAGACGATGAAATTGAGTTATGAAATCCAAGCACGAAACTCAAACGGGCAAGATAGAACTCGAATCGAACGAACAGGGCTGGCTGATAAATAGAGATCAATGAAAATAGATCAGAAACTGCTCGATGTAGACCGAAACAAAATATATATTATTCTAATATATTATTTGCTTAACCAAAATAAATTTTGAAACTCATTAAAATTATATATATATATATACTTTTTCAAAAATCATAGTTTTAAACTAAACACATATATAAATCAAACGTATATACAGTACAAAATCACAAATTTATATAAAATAAATATATTACCCCTTAACTTTACAAGTTTTTATGCAAGTCACTATATACATATTTATCTATTAAAAATTCTACAAACCAAATTTTAAATAAACCTCATATATAAACACACGACAAATCCTCTCTGACCTATCATATTGCAATTACATATAATAAACTTATTAAATGAACTTTATATGTTCAACTTGTTGCTACAACCTATATAACGTACAACTGAGATGAGCATATTATACAGTAACCAACTTTATATACTCTAATATATATAAACTGCAAAGCTTTATATGATACAGTCCTTTACAACATTGCATATCAAACGAACATATATGTACAACTCACATATGTACATACTTTAAACATAAAATAGATACAGACTATATTTATATACTTTACATATAACGGATTATGAATTATATAATATGTATATACATATAACCAATGTGTAAGCTACAACTTTATAAATATATAAAACTGACGTGTATAAACCTTATAAAATTTTAACAGATCAATACAATATATAGAAGCCCATATACATGTATATATATCTTTCAATATAACATATCTTTATATAATGAAATTTATAACAACAATACTAGTATAACCCCTATAACTAACATGTTTTAATATATAAAAGCACCTACTTTATATTGAAACAGATGTATATAAAATTTTAAGTCAAGATAAATTTTTTGAAGCACGTATATATAACACTCGGCAGATTTATTTTGAAATGTATATAAAAAAAACTCACGTTATCAAATGCATAACAATTCTAATCCAACTGTAAACTGTAGATTGAATATACAAGCAAAGGCCGAACCTATGTGTGCATATGCTAACAATTAAAACATATAACAGAGTATATGCGAATAAACCCAGTCCAAAACATTGATATATATAATACTTGAAAAAAACAATATCAATATATCTTATATCAATCCTACAAGTTATACACGTGCACTATATATATATACTTTATAAAATTTTCATACTACCTGATAAAATTTGTATATATAAACATAACATATCTACTGGATATAAACCAATATATGAAAGCCACAGATATAGGCGTAGGCTTACAATTATAAACATCCAACAACTTTACTTTAAAATGACAGTTTACTAAATCAATTTGTACAAGCTTATATTACTATCAATAGGTAAGTTTTAAATATGACCAACATAATATAATATACCTTAAAATAAATAAAGAGGGCAGGTGGTCACGAGAGAGAGTGGAGCTCAGTTTTAAGGCGTGCACGAGCTGGTTGCTGTGTGTGTGGATGCGGCCAGATCCGGTTGTGGGTGGAGGAGGCCTTCGGCATAGCCATGGCAGGCGGAGGGGAAGAAGCAAGGCATCGAGAGGTAGTTCGGGTTGGATTCCCAAGTCGGCGGAGAGGCTGAGGCGGGTGGCGTTGATTGCGGGGTTCCTCTCGGTTTAAGGGAGGAGGCGGAGGGGTGTTCGGTTGGACTAGCTCGACATGTACAGCTACGATGCTCGGTCAGGCTTCGGGTGACGGCTCTCGGCTAAGGAGGATAAACGGGCAGAGCGGCCGAGGAGGAAGAGGCGCACAAAGTCTGTTGTGGTCGGCGGGGAAGATAAAGGTGATGAGGTCGTGGCCGGATCTAGTTGTAGCGGAGAGGAGCACTAAGGCGGAGGAGGAAGGGGCGTAGGCTAAGGAAAGCAAGGTGATGGTTCAGCATGGGAAAAGAGAGGAAGAGATGGTTTCAAGGGAAGAGAATGAGCTACAGGCGAAATATATGGCACTTCCCTTTTTTCTTTTTCCAAATGAAGAATATGCAGAGAAGACCAATGAGAAAGTTGGATAACCAAACGTGAATAGTGGGAATAGTAATGGTCACAGTTTGGATTCTGGGGAAAATAAAAAGTTGTGACTATTGGATTTCCAACGGGTGAGTAAATGAATGATCACTGAAATCAAAAAAGGCGAGTTGCGGAACCGATACAGAAATTGTTTCGTAGATTTCGCTGTTTTCCGGACTTCGAAATTTACAATTGAATATACCGTAGAAATCAGCACTACGAGACGATCAAAACGGTATATAGATATTAGTGGTACGATTGAATTATAAAAATTCGAATTTTTCTACAAACGGAAAATGCAGCAAAACGCAGAAAAATAAGATCGACGGAGCTAAAGAAGTCCGAATTTGGAAACGAAAAATGTCGTCTCGCTCAGAAGATGGTTTAGAATTTTTCTATGTAAAAATATTTAGGTTTCGAAAACATTTTATTTTCATCAATTACTAACTGATTAAATTGAAATAAAATTACACACGAAATAAACTTCCATATTTTTGGATGAAAATTTACAGTTTGCTATGTTTAATTAGACGCATTCCAAATATCAAATTTTTATTTCAAAATTTTATCGTTTAAAATTTCACAAAATTTCAACTAAAACAGTTAAAATTTACGGGTCGTTACACTCTCCCCCACTCAAAACTTTTCGTCCTCGAAAAGGAAGGAGGTGGGAGAATAGAAACAACCAGAAAGAAATTAGATTGAAATACAAATAAAACAATTAAATTAACCATATGAATTTCAAATTAAACTAATTAATATTCAACAATCTAGTTAAAACCGTTGTTTACCTAAGTTAAATCAATCTATCTATTTTTAAATTCATTATCTTATTGTCTAGTCATCCTCAATTAACAATTTCTAAATCATTAATTTGTTTAATAATTTATTATCCCTATATTTTATTCAACAAATTTAATTCTTTATTCCAAATTTTCATTAAGTTTATTCCACTTAATATATCTTATTACATATATTTAAACCATATAAATTAATTTAAACCATATAAATTTCAATTTAAATTAATTTATATTCAATAATTGGTTTAAGGTATTTCCATAAGTTGATCTAATTTCAATTTGTTAATTCTTTCAGAACAAAATTTATTATATTCATCTCATTCAATTTACTTATTATTCTATAATCTTTATTAACATTTTTTTTATAATTAAAATCTAAGTGTATAATATTTATTATAAACACTCAAAATTTTATTTGTAAAATCATTTTATATTGTATATTATCCAATTACATTTTAACTTATGAATAATTTAGGTAAGTTATATTGAAATGCAATTTAGTACTATACAAATAAAATTTTTAAATTCAATTATTTCAAGTTTAAATGTTTATTCCAAATTTTGGTTTTATTTATAATTAAAATCATCCTTTAACAAAATTTAAGAATTAGATTTCCGATTAACTTTAAAAATTTTAGAGATATATATAATATATTTATATCAAATCAAATTAAAATTTTAAACTAAGATACCTATATATATGTAAATCAAAATATACTGAAGAAATTCAAATCAAAATATTTTTCAAAACAAACCCGTAGCAAAGCTACAGCATAGTATCTTCACTTCGAAACTCGAAAATGAATGTCGATGATGCGGCCGCCATCATCGAAATTATTTTCCAGCGACAAAGAGAAGAGCACTGATTTCAACATTTTAAATTCTTTGAAAACAATTTCTATTCGAAAATATTTTCAATCATATATACTTTAAAATTTTAAAACCAAAGTTCGAAATTACCAGAAACTAAATTCTCAAATTTCTGAATTAAATTCATTTCAAATTCCAAATCAATTTATAAACCATATTTATAAATTCATTTAGAACAATAACTGATAATCAAATATTATCATTTCAAACAACCAATTTAATTAACTTATTAAATTCCAGAAAATTTTACTTATATATTTATGGTATAATCATACAATTTTATTTCATTTACCAAATTTGAAAACAATATTGTGTCAGTTTGCTCTGCTCAAGTGCTTTGGAAATCCTATCGATAGCGTTGATCAGACGAATCGATCGGAAACCCAAATCAACATCAACAACTCAAACAACACAGCATAAATTAAAGCATTTATATATATTAGTTTACAAATACATTTCTTTGCTCGACGATACAGGAATGAATTTTCAAAATAAGGATAGGGTTTCAAATTTGATGGACTCAAATCAAAGAGAAATTTGATTCGAAGATAAGTTCGAAACAAAGATATGATGATTAATAGCAAAGTAGGAAGATTGATAAGTTTATATAAGTCGCAGGCAACCTTAACCAGTCGACCGTGACTTCAAGAATAAGATCAATGCAGAATTTCGAGGCAAATCGACATTTGATCTTAAGAAATAGAATTCAAATATAGCAGGAGATAGATAGCATCGTAAACCGAGGATACAGAAATCTCCGGTAAATCGATGCCTATTGTAAAGGAGTTTCACCCCTTTACAAATCATTCGAAGTTTGGCGAGACCGCCGATTCACTATAAGGGTCATTCGAAGTGGAGTTATGTGATGCTCCAGAATTGAAAGAAGACGAATAGTGAGGGACACGAATGAATTTTTGGAACCACAGGGAACGTTCCAAAATTCAAAGGAATCGAGTCAAAAGGAAGAGATTGAAACTCAAATGAGAGTGATTCTGTAAATACATTTACCCTATATGTTGAGTTTTTCCTAGAGCTACCAAAGCTCTGATACCAACTGTAACGACCCGATATTTTGGACTATTCGCATCCGCACATGTCGGACTAGAATAATTCAAAATACCGAATTGTTAATTTAAATTTGGCAAAACTGAACATATACAGTAAATAAAATAATCACAGATCGCAGTTATACCCGGGCCTTACGTTGCTATCACAGCACAAACCCATATAACTGTAGGCATCAGCGCCATCGAATTTCGCTGCCAAATAATGAAACTTCTCCCACATAGGTCGCAGTCTACCGATATAAAATCAAACGTAGACAGTTGGCTCTCAGCGGCACACACGACTTTCGCTATGTTACCATAGTGTCACAGTCTACCGATATAAAATCAAACGTAGACAATTGGCTCTCAGCGGCACACATGACTTTCGCTATGGTCTGTAGTAGATCGCAGTGACATCGAGTTACATTGTCGTCACAGAATAACCCAAATGCCTCTGTGGGCACCAGCCCCTCGACTTTCGCTACACAAATAATCCTCAGGAACTAGTTTTGTCCGGACTCCTCACAGGATCAACTTTAGAATCCCCCCTTGGGGTTCAAGGCAGTACCACCCAGTGGCACTCCTGAGAAGTTCATTTCAAGGGAGCGCCTTTTTCCCCAGAGCTATACTCAAAACATTTTATACTATATACTTATAGTATCTTCAAATCATACCCTTTATGATTTATCAAAATCTCCTTTACACAAAATCGATTACCAAAAATCGATAATTCTCAAACTAGGCTTTCCAAAATCCAAAATTGATTTCTCAAAAATCAAAAGCCCTTTCCAAAATCCATAGGTTCCCAAAACCTTTTCCAAAATCATTCTCATAAGATCCTTTTTATATATATAGATATAGATATATATAACTTTGAAAATCTTTGGATCATTTCAAACTTGTATAAAACCTCTTTTACACTTCAAATATTTCAAAACCCTTTTTATTCTGGCTAGATTCAATAAGGGAAGTTTATCATATTACAAAATATAACTTTATTTATTGCCATATCAAATATTCAAGTTTGATTTCTTTATAAAGTTATTTACCATTTACTTACTTCCATAAAGTAAATTTCAACCAAAGAAATATCCAATTCCATTATATTTCACAAATATACTTTTCATTTCAAAACCATTTCAAATTTCTTATTCACAAATTTTCAATGCCAATTTCATTCAAACCCGTACGATGCACACATATCATCCGTACACAATATCAATCTGATCACTCAATCGATCACACAATTTCACTTCCGAACTAGTATCATCCACCCGACTTCCTAGTGCGGACTCAGATCTGGTTTCTTGATCAGAAACTGTCATTCTCCTTGCATAGTCGTAGCCATGATAGAGAATATCCAGAACCAATCAACAATCCATATCCAGGTTCGCCGTCGAAAATCGAGCGAAAAATCCTAACTCGGATCGATAATACTATCTCGAAATTCTGTGCTCGAATCTGGATCAAATCACTATGCGCATAGAATAATATACGTATATCCTACGTATTTATCTTTATTGGTTATTAGCCAAATCAGTTTCCTTTTCTATTCATATTTCCTTTAATTTCATTCACTTAATCTCAATTGCTTCCATTTCCAATTGAGTTATTACTTCAATTACAAACAGTCTGAACTCTGACCTATTTAAATTTAAAAATAACTTGAAAAAATTTAAAATAGATAAGTAGTTGAAAAATAGTTATTAGTTTGTAAAATATCTGTAAAATAGTTAAGTAGATATAAAATAGTTAGATAATTGCAAAATAGTTTTTAAAATAGTGATTAGATATAAGTAACTGAAAAATAGTAATTAGTTTATAAGACAGTTTCAAAATAGTTAAATAGTTCCAAAATAATTGTAAAATAAGTATAAGAGAGTTTGGGGTTTAAGAAGAAGGATTTGTATAGTAAATAGTTTGGAAAAATAGGTTTATCTTAAAACAAATTACTTTGAAAATAGTCCAGAGTCAAACCGTTCAATTCCCCATCAATTCAATTTAAATTTCTACTTCCATTTAAATTGACTCAATACTTCAATTTCCATTGAAATTGATTTAATCCCAATTCAAGTTGAATTAACCTTAATTCCTTTCCAAATTCAAATAAATTTTCATTTGATTTTTAAACTTATTCAACTTTAATCAAATTCCAAATTAATTCAAATCAAATCCAGTTTGAACTAATTAAATTTAAATCTCAACTTAAAATCATCTCGAATTATATAAATTTGAGTTAAATATTTTAAATATTGATTTAATCACTTAAGTCAAATTAACCCTTACCTTTAAATCAAATCAACCTTTAAACCAATTAATTCTGGATCCAAAATCCAAAATTACTTTTTAAATTATCATTACTTAACTTATTTTAAAGTTCAAATTAAAAGTTCAAAGAAATTTTATCTTCAAAATTCAATTTATTGCCCAATTTTATCTTCCAACTTTGAAACTGATTCTTAAACAATTTTAAGTTACAAATTCAATTCTTAATATTCAAATCTTAAGTTTAAAAGGGATTCCATATCCTTAATTTCAAATTAAGGTTTAATTTTCATTTATCTCTATAATGGATATATTATCACAATCCATTTCTTCATTCATTTAAACTAATCAAATTCACCATTTTTAACTTTCCAAGTTAAATTTCAATTTCATCTTGAAATTCCCAATTCAAGTTGTTCATTCTAAACTCATTTAACTTCCCTTAAGTTAAATTCAATTTAATTTAGTCAACTAGACCCAATTTGAATTCCCATTCAAATTTTAAACCTTATATTAATAATATTCCCACTTATAAGTTCAAAAACTTATCACTTTGGGTTTTCATATCATATTCCAATTTAAAACTCAACACTAAGAGTTATTTCGAATCATCTTTGATATTATGTATATCCTCATTTATACATATTTACTTCCTTTACACACCAAGTTATACCTTAAATTTTTAAACCACCTTTGGTTTTAATTAAAAACAAATTTCTTTAAAACAATTTCAAGTTTCTGGATTTAGATTTAAAATTTGACAATTTTAAATTATCTTCAATTCCAATTTATAAGTCATACTTACCTAAAAGTTTAATTCCCTAAAACATTTCATTTTACTTAATCATTAACAAATTTCATTATTAAATACAACAACCATTTATGATAATAACCAAGATTATCATATCTGGAAACCAATTCATTATTTTCTTTATTCTGATAACACTTCTACAAATTCAAGATTTTAATTTCAGTTTGAATTCATTTCAAACTTATCTTCATTTAATTTAAATTTGGTTGTATTAATATTACTACTTATATTTAATTCAATAATTTAACAACCAATTATCTTAATAGAAATATTGCTTTATATATCAAATATAATTTTATATAAAATCATTTACCTTTAAAACCATTTAAAATCTTTATATAGAAAAATAACAAGTACGTTCTCTCATATATATACACTCAACTCATTTTAGGGTACCATTGACCCTATCCTTAATGAGTAATCCCACCAGAGCCAAGGTTCTCGCTTAACTTTCAGCTCTGATACCAACTGTAACGACCCGGAATTTTCGAACCCGAAAATTCCAAATAGTTAGAAGAAAAAGAAAGAGATAGAAGAATGAAACAGAAAGAAGAAAGAAGAACAGAGAACACAACATCTCACATTCGCAGCGGATTAAATATAATAACAAATAATAATATCAGTTATACAAAGAAAAACAGCATTTGTTAATTACATTTTAATACATCAGAGTTACAACATTCACAAATGTACTAGACAGTTAAAATTAACATGTCTCAGACAACTATAATATCACAGCGGAATATACTCCATACGTTCCTGCCATCCAGCTCGCCTCCTGAGCTCCAGAACGTCCTTACCTGAAATCTGTAATACTCGGTCTGGCCCGAGCATTACATCAAAGTAACACCCGAGTCAGGATGGAAACCAGTGTGAGTAAACTTATCTAACATGAAATTCCAATTCATAGATCTTATATAAAATCAGGGTAACTCGTATCTTCTACGAGTTCTTACTTATTAAATTCAAACAATTTATTTCACAAAATAATATCTAAGTATCGTTACTTAGTTCCAATGATCCAGATTACTCGATTTATTTCATTCCAGCCTATTCGATTTACAAAACAAATCTATAAAGAATTATAGATTACAAATCGAAGTGGTTTCGGGTATATTTCTGATACCCGACCCCGGCCTCTTCGAATTCAATATCATCTTAACCCAAGTTATTCAAATGAATACAATTCAATTTTAAATACAGAGTGTCACTTTTACATAGCAAATTATCATAGGTAAACACATCATCATTGTTCACCCAAACATATAATATTACAAAAATATGGCAGATCACATAGCATCACAATCACATACCCGGGATAACAAATAGTCCAAGGCATTTAATATCATTCAGTCACCCATAAGCAAGGTAAATCACTTCCAAAATTAATTTAATTTATCTTTAATTAAATTAGTTACTAATCTTTAATCACTTAGATTATCTTTACTCAACATTAATTAATTACAAACCAATTAATTAATCATCCATTAAGTATCTATCTTAATTAATCACCCTTGATTAATTGTTCTTTTTAATTTCATTACATAATTAGCCTTTAATAACATAAATTAATTAACCTTTAATTTATTTATTTATTTAATTGAGGATTATTAAACAATGGGATAATCACATTAATTAATGATCCTTAATTAATTACTTTCATTAACTAATTAACTATAGTTAATTACATTGATCTTTAATTGTTAACGTTTAAAAGTGAACGCTAACACCCGGTGTGTGTAACAGGATCGTGAAAGCACCACCCGTGTGACGGGAACAGAATTTAAGCAGTAAACTGGCAAAAAAGTAGTAAAAGACAGCAATTTATAGTGGTTCGGCTTGAGATTAAGCCTACGTCCACTTTGAATCTCTTTATTATTGAATTCGGTTACAAATCAGTACAAATCTCTTATCGCAACAGTACAACTTGATCAAAAGAAACAATCTTGACTACGAGCTCAATCTTCGTCGATGAAATTCGATGAATCCATGTTGGATGTAGGGAATTATCTCTTGAAGATTGTTGTAGCGTCTTGAATGTTTGAGGATCTCTGATTGCTGGTTGAATGGATACTTCGACAGAGTAACGACGCTTGAAGAAATGATTTGGCAAAAAGTCCTCTTCATGTTGGAAGTGGTGGGGTATTTATAGGAGCTGATTTGGACTCTGGAAATTTCCCTATGTCCTAAGTCATCGCCGACATAGTATAAGTCGCGGCCGACTTATGATAGGTCGCAGCCGGCTCATCAACACTTCCATAGTAGTTCGCCTCCTTTTCTGGTTTTATGCTTAAGTCCTAAGTCATCGAAGATTTAAGGTAAGTCGGTGATGAGGTAAAGATGTAAGGTGTTCTGAGATTACGTACGACTCAATATAAGTCGTAGGTCGGCGACGACTTAAGAGATAGGTCATAGGTCTTTAAGTCGAAGACTTCTTTAGGTCGGAGCCCCTCCTTATCTCGCGAACTGCTAAGTCGGAGGCCTTCGTAACTTGCTAATCGGTTAAGTCAGACTACTCCTTAACTCGTGCACTGTTATGTCGGAGCATTACTTAACTCGGAATCCTTCTTAACTTGGTCTCAGCTCTTGAGTCACAAATTACCTTAAGTCGTGACCTGTTGAGTCGGCACATGTCTTAAGTCGGTAGCTCTTTTCAGTAGTTAGATCGGCAACTGTTGGATCAGAGCTTTCTTAGGTCGTGGCTTGTTAAACCGGAGACCTTTCTTAAGTCGAAGCCTTCCTTGAGTCGGCTACTGTTAAGTCGGACCTGTAGCTTAGGTCGCATGTTGCTTTAAGCCAGATCTGTTAGGTCGGTCTTTGTCTTGAGTCGGTCGCGCTTTTAACTCATTAGGTTATGAACTGAAAGAGGGTTAACATTTGCCCCTCGAAGCATACGCCTAAGTCATAGGTCGTGTGCTTCGATTTTCTTAACCTGCTCTTTGATTAGGTCGGAAGCGAGTTAACAGAGGTCTTAGGTCGGCAGCGTGTAAGTCTCCTCACCTTCCTACGAATAAATAGTTGAGTCATCCTTCCTCTTCCTCACTTATTCTTCTTTCTGATTCAGCCATTGACGCAGTTTAGAGCCCTCAGAGACAAATTCCATCCATCCAATCATCGATCAACCTTCTGTTATACATCGTAAGTTAATCTGATCCGAGTTTACCCATGCCCACTGTCGAATCGATGACTCCCCAGTTTTCGACTTCCATTAGTCTGCCGTGGTTTGTTACGAATGACCCTTCGACTGTTCTGCCACTGCCATCGATCATGTTATAGTTGTGATAGGGCAATAATACATCAAATTTGCAACAAACCCGAGGCGATTCGAACTGGTTTTCTTGGGCGATCCAATGGTGTGATGGAATTAGGATCACCATTGACTGTGAGGTTATTGGGCTAGCGAGTTAAGAGTTATGGAAGAAAGTGGGTTGATGTATTGACTCTGTCACGACTCAGTGATTTCACTGCTTTAAGTCAGAACCGACTTAGCAATTTCACGTTTCCCAGGTTTTGAGTCGCTTCTGAGTTAGGACATAGAGGATTTCATGTTGCTTCGAACCAGTTTTGCTTCTTAATCCGGCCAAGACTCGGGAACTACTAGCTTTGACCCACAGGGAATTTCCCTTAAGTCGTCACCGAGTTAGTACTTAGTTTTCGGCGACTAAGCAGATGACTTTTGAACTTTGCCCAGACTTTGAACTGTTGAACTACGAACTGTGTTGCATGTATTTCTTTTTACAGATTGCTTCAATTTGCAAATTAACAATCCTGTTTAACACAACATTCATAGAGTACTGGGACGAATATACTGTCACTGACTGCCCACATCGAATGACAGATTAGTTGGTAAAGAGAAAGTTAAATTAAATGAATATGAATGAGATGCTGTACAATAACCAATTCAAGTGGAGTATTAAAACAAAATCGTAATAGTCAAATGAAACTGATTTTTCTGCATTAACACTATACTTGAACATTAACAAGTTCTGAAATTCTGTAATCGATCGATTGTCGACTAATTTAATTCCAGTTATGCTTGTCTTTTATCTTTATTAGTTTTGCACAACACTTCACACTTTTTAGGAAACGTGCACCTTCACATTTGAACATTCAGCTGATTGTGTAGAATGTCTTCTCCACAAGAAGGAATAGAGCAAGTTGAAGATGCATTTCCAGTTGCTGTCCCGCTAAATGATCCTCCAGAAAGGACTCCTACCACTCTGAGCCATAAAGCCTTTCGTCAATTATGCATCCAGTTTGGCATTGCCGAAGCTGACGCTTTGCTTCCTGAAATAAATGATACTGCTGATAGGCCGCCTCATGGCTTTGTCGCAGTTAACCGCCAAATGCTCTCGAGCGGAGCTATTCCCCCATTCAATGACTGCCTTCGAGAACTTCTTCTCCGACTAACTATCTCCCCTTTTCAATTACACCCCAATAGCTACGCCATCCTGCTAGGACTATGCGTGCTTTTTAGGAGAACTCTGGACCGCTTTCCTAGTTATGGAGAAATTCGCTATCTGTGTACTTTTGCCAAAAATAAAGATCACCCCTCTATCATAGTCGTGAGGAGTGCTAGAAATCGCAAGTTGATCACCGGTCTCCCTGAAAGTGTTCATAGTTTCCTGAGCCCGTTTTTCTATGTTCGCTGTCCCCCGGGGTTTTATGCTATTTGGAGAGTAGGAAGTAAGATCACTTGCCTCTGTTTCTTATGTTCTTTCAAACTTACTGAAGTCCGAGTTATCAAGTGCTAACTTTGCCTTTTTTCCTTTTCAGCCCTTCCTCTTCCCTCTAAAGATCCTGGTCACAAAGTGATTTTTGAGAGGCTTATGGCGGTGCCGATAGAGGAGAGGAGTATCCAGTTTTTATTAAATGATGAGCTTTTGCACCAATTTGGGCTTTTACATCCTTCCAGATCGACTCGAATTCATGAAATTTCTAGTTCCGATGCGGAAAAGTTAGTCGCTTCGGGTTCTCAAGCAGAGGCCTCGAATGCCCCAACTTCTGTAGATGAAATCGCATCAAAAGCACCCGTTGTAGAAGCTGCTTTGGTAAAATGTTCCGCATCCATCGATGTTGTAGGGTCAGTCAGCAAGTCGGCGCTTGCCCCAATTACTGAGGAGGAAGAGAATCCTCGAGTTTCTGAGAAATCCATTGATATGGAAGTTGAAAAAGAGAAGCCTGCTGAGCTCCAGGGTGATGACACTTTTGACGGCTTGAGCGATATCATGATAACTTCTCAAGAGCTTTTCGGGGATAATAATCCAAAAGTGACTTCTCCCGCTGTTGAAGCGACTTCCACCCTAAAACAAACCTTGACGCCTACTACGCCAGTCGTCTCTGTTTCCACACTAAAGCGTGGTCTGTAGTTTGACGCATGTAGCTTGCACGCCGCACACACTTAGGATTTTTCAGCACTTATAAGCATTTATCCTCTTTTTTCTGGAAATTTCTAAACTTTACTTCTTTTCCGTTTTTCAGATTCTCCGATGGGACGTTCCGGCTCATACTACGACAACTTTCGGCGCTACGAAGGGCGTGATTCTTACGATTATGGACGTTATCTTCCCTCCCGCAAAGAATCCGACGAAGATCGTGCAGCTAGAAAAGCTCAAGAAAGGCGTGCTTATGAAGAGCAGCAAAGAAGGAGAGACGATGACTCTCATAAAAGAAAATATCACGATGACAAAGGGAAGAAGCATGCTACTGATGACCCAAGTAAACGGGTTAAACTTGACGAGAAGAACGCGTCTGAAATTTCTGAAAAGGCTGACGCTCCTATCCCTTCTGATACTCCGGCCGGCTCTCCTCCTCTAAAGAAGTCTGATATTCAAACAATCATTAACAGGCCACAATATCAAGTTAAAGACGGCCCTCCAATGCTTCAGATCCGATTTCCAAATTGGTGCCTAAAAGGAGTACGCTTTGATTTGGATTTGGTTCCGATTGATAAGCAAGACATGCTTAAAGGTCTTGACGCAGTCAGGCTTAATATCGAGAGGATGTCGCAATGGCAGAAACTTGTCGACGAACTCCAAAGGGTTAATCACATGAATCTTGAGGCGATGATGACCATGGAGAATGATAAATCAGAATGGGACAAGTGGCGCAAGCAGCATGATGCGGAGATGACGAGTATCGCAGACGACAACGCAAAGCTTGCATCTGAAGTCAAGCAACTTAAAGAAGATCTCGCCTCGTCTTCTGCACCGCATACCCAAAAGGAAGAAGTCTTTCAGAAGCAAGTGCGGGACGCACATGCTGCACAAAGAGACGCCGAAATGAAGCTTGCAGCTGAGCAGCACATTACTGAGAAATATCGCACAAAAAATACTGAGCTGCGGGGAACAATTGTGTCCCAAAATGCAGAGATTGATATGCTGAAAGCTAAGCTTCTTAAAGTTGAAAAGGAGTGTGATGACGCGGTCGCTGGACAAGTTGCGGCCGAAGAGTCTCACGACGCCACTAAAGCTAGCATCGATTCTACTCTATTTGACTTCTATATGCACAGCGTTTTGGGCCGTGGCAGCCTTTCCTTCTTGGGTCCCAAATATGAGATTACACTTGCTGAAGTTTGGGAGACTATACTTGACACATTTTCCAGTTATGCAGAAGCAGACCTTGTAGCGCTTTATCTAGACGATGAAGCATGTGATGCGCTTATTAGAGGCAAAGAGCAACTTGCCGAAGCTAGAGCCGGGACAGCGGTAGAAGAATATCCAGAAAAGACAACATCACTACCTGCCCCTGTCCATACTTCAACTTTGACTGATGTTGATTTCATCGGTTCTAGCTCTCAATCTCCACTTGCTGCAAAATATGCTGAAGCTAAACTCGATACTTCCGAGACTCCTCTTTCCCAAATCGAAGAGAAGAGCCAGGAAGAAACTGAGGCTGATAAATATGAAATTGAACTTGCGAAGCCAACTCCCCCAGGTAACTTTGGCGAAGTTCCGGGTCTAATGAACCAGTTATTTGATTTAACCGAGTTTGATGACCTTCTTACTTGTTACTTGAACTTTGGTGAACCGATACCTTCTCTATTTTCGGAAGATGTTGATTTTAACTTCTTTTCTTCTACAGCGGAGGCACCATACACTGCACAAGTTTCCACTCCTTCAGTTGTCGTCCCTTCATCTTTACAGGTTACTCCTCCTTCTGCTTCCCAGTCGGGATCACAGGCAGAGAAAATCGAAGCCCTTCAAGGCCTGGATGACCCGGCAGCTTCGCAGGAACAGAAGGCGGAGGACCTTGAAGACGTTGAGAAGACCCCGGAGCAGTCCCTTGATGATGACACGAAGCTTTCAACACTGCTTGCTACTCCGGGGAGCGAATCTTCTTCAAAGAGGAAGGGGAAGCGTGGCATAAGGAAGAAGAAGAGAAGTGCTTCAACTGGGGAGGAAGCAGAAGTTGATCCAGCCGCGCCTCTTTCTCCTTCTGCCCCGACCCGTCCACAACGGCTCCAAAAACTAATCATAAGGCCGGGGAAAGGATCCAAAGGTGGCGAGAAGAAGGGATAACAAGCTAGATTTTTTACTCCTTACTTTTGCTTTTTGCATGTATCGACCGGGGATTGTGCAGGTACCGGTCCCTGCTTTTGCTTTTTGAGATATCTACACATGTAAAGAATTTTCATAGTACTAAATAAAACAATTATTTTACTTGTACAAACTCTTGTGTATGTGAGAATGATCTGTCTTTTATTTTTAGTGTAGAACAAACGATTCTTCTTACTTGTGCAAACTTTTTGTCTGCGTTTGAGAATGTATTTATTCCACATCCTCTATTTTTCATGATATTGTGATGAACTCGCGGTATGTTGCTTGTATATTACTTTGTTCATGTAACTGAATCGTATAGTATTGCCCCCATACCGCAAGTGCATTGCAATATTCTTAGCTTTTTTTTTTGAAGACGGATATTCTTATTCTAGAGAATAACTATTCCACTTTTAAGGGAAGAATCATTCTGCTTTTAATAAAGTATATCTTGTCTTTCGAGAAGTTTTTACTTTTTCTTTCCTTCTGAAGAACACTTCAACTTTTAGGGATGATCACTCTTATTTGTTAAAAGCGAATTTTCCTACGCAGTGAAATGAGCTTCCGAAGAAGGTTTTGATTTTGTGCCCCAGCAAGGGGCTTATTTTTGGTACTTCAAGCAAGGTGAAGTGCGCCTCTGAAGAGGTTTTTTTTTTGAAGAGAAGTGATTTTGATATTTCAACTCTGGTGAAGTGGGTCTCCGAAGAGAAGCATTTTGCACTTCTACCCTGGTGAAATGTGCCTCCGAAGAGGGCTTTTTATTTTATGCTTCAAGCATGGTGAAGCGTGCCTCCGAAGATGGCCTGTGCCTCCGAAGAGGGCTTGTGCCTCCGAAAAGGGCTTTTGAATTTGTGCTTCAAGCATGGTGAAGCGTGCCTCCGAAGATGGCTTGTGCCTCCGAAGAGGGCTTGTGCCTCTGAAGAGGGCTTGTGAGTGCCTGGAAGTTGTTTTCTCATGGTCGGATGGGTCCGCGGGGCAGACGTAAGTTGCTTGATTGGATGTTTGTTTGTACAAACGACCGCAATCAATTAACAAGGTGCCCCTTCGGTGGTCCCACCGATCTTCTTGATTGAGGAAAACACTCCCATTTATTGGCGTGCCTCGTTAGAGGGCTTTGGTTGGTTGGTGTGCCAGGTAGGTTGCGTCTCAGGGGCGAGTGGATCCACGGGACGGACGTAAGCTATCTGATCGGATGCATCACGACCAGTTAGCGAGGGTCCTGTTCCTTCCGCTTAGGAAGGTGTCCCTTTAGTGGATCTTCCGGCCTTCCTGTTGAGATGCGTACCTCCCTTTGTCTGCCTCTTTGTTTGCTTGGCAACTATCTCTCATCATCTGCCCATTAGCGATCTCTTATTATCGTTCCCAAGCACATCTTCTTCTTTTCCTCTTACAAGTAAATTGCTTCATCCGAAGGAGTGGACTTCACTGTTGAATGACTTCACGAGATAAACGCAAGTTATCTACTTGGATGTCTATTCATAACGACAATCTCAACTAGTGAACAAAGGTTTGTCACAGTGGAGTCGCCAACTTTTTATGTGAAGTTTTCCTTGCTTAGGATTTGAGTTTGGAAAAAAAAAATTTTGTTGCTTGGTTTTCGTGTAATAGCTGATTTATAAAGGCCGCTTAGCTTTGTGACGAGCAAGCATTGTTTTGATGTCCTGCAATTTTGAATCGACATTTTAGCAATACATTTTAAGGTATTTACATATCGAAATAAAACATGCATTATGAAATAGTAAGGAACACAAGATTTATAGTGGTTCGGCCAAGAATCGGGCCTACATCCACTTTATAGCTTTCATTCATTCACACTGATTTACAATATTTCACAATACAACTGATACATTCATCATTATTTTACAATTTTGAACCAAGCTTTTTCTTTCAAGTAAAATAAGGACGTAAGTGGTTGCTGTTCCAGGCTCTTGGAATTGGATCTCCTTCAACAGTTATGAGTTTGAAAGTGCCATCAAGAAGTTTAGTGCCTATGACATATGGTCCTTCCCAGTTTGGCCCAAACACACCAGTTGCTGTCATGATCCTTTTCAAAACCAAGTCTCCGATCTCAAAGCTGCATTGGCGAACCTTAGAGTTGAAATGCCTGGCAATTCTCTGCTGATGAGCTGAAACTCTGAGCCTAGCTTCTTCTCTTTTCTCATCAAGAAAATCAAGTGCTTCAAGTTGCAGTTTCTCATTTTCAGCTTCGTTGAAATGAACTCTTCTATGTGAAGGAACTTCTACTTCTACTGGAATCATTGCCTCTGATCCGTATGCCAGTGAAAACGGAGTGTGCCCAGTCGCAGTTTTGTGAGTAGTTCTGTACGCCCATAGTGCTAATGGAAGCTTATCAACCCAACCAGCTTTTGCTTTTTCGAGTTGCTTTTTGATAGTTGACTTGATGATCTTATTAACTGCTTCCACTTGCCCATTTGCCTGCGGATGAGCCACTGCTGAGAAGCTTTTTCGAATTCTGAACCGTTTGCAAAAATCCTGGAATTCTTCACTTTCAAACTGAGTACCGTTGTCTGTGATTATCTTCTGTGGCACACCATATCTGCAAATGATATTCTTCGTTACAAAATTTATCATCTTTTTAGAAGTGATGGTGGCCAAAGGTTCAGCTTCAGCCCATTTGGTGAAATAATCAACGGCAACAATAGCATATTTAATCCCTGATTTGGCGATCGGTAATGGTCCAATTAGGTCTATCCCCCAAATGGCAAATGGCCATGGGCTGACCATTTGTGTGAGTTCGGTGGAGGGTGCTCTTGGGATTTTTGCAAATCTTTGGCATTTGTCGCACTTTCTAGAATAGATAGCAGCATCTCGGTTAATGTCAGGCCAGAAATACCCATACCGGAGAACTTTCTTGGCTAAAGTTTGACCAGCTGAATGATCTCCACATTCTCCTCCGTGTACCTCGGCAAGAATTGTCTTGGCTTCTTCCTTAGTTACACATCGGAGCAGAGGCATTGAAAATCCCCGTCTGTATAATCGGCCATCTTGAAGTATATATCTCGACGCTTTTCTCAATAATTGTCGTCGTTCCTTAGAACTTTCTGGCAGGAAACCACTGAGTAAGTATTCTTTGATTGGAGTAATCCATGATTCATGCTCTTGAGACGTAGCCATAATCCAATCAATATCCATTTCATCAATGCTTGGAGCTGATAGAACTTCTACAGGAACTAATCCCAGTAATTGAGCTTCTCCAGAACTTGAGTACTTTGCTAAAGAATCTGCCTTCATATTTTCCTCTCGGGGTATGTGGCTTATTGAGTAGTGATCTAAATCATTGAGGAGTTCGGAAGCTTTTGTTAAATATGCAGGCAGATTTCCTCCTTTGGCTTGGAATTCTTTCTTCACCTGGCAAACAATAAGCTGAGAATCGCTGAAAATCTGTATCGCTTTGATGTTTAGTTCCTTGGCGATTTTTAAACCGGCAATAAGGGCTTCATATTCTGCTTCATTGTTTGTCGAAGGGAATTCTAGTCTCAATGCATAACATAATGATCGTCCTTCGGGAGTTTCAAGCACAACTCCTGCCCCAGAACAATAATCATTTCTTGAGCCATCAACATACAACTTCCCCTGTACCGGAATGCCGCCAGTTGTTTCTTCCTTGATGTCACCTTTGTCAGTGGACTCTGCAATGAAATCTGCTAAAGCTTATCCGTTAATTGCTCTTCGGGGATGGTAAGTGATGTCATATTGGCTGAGTTCTATGTTCCATTTCAAGAGACGACCCGAAGTTTCAGGACGATACAGGACTTGCTTTAGAGGTTGATCAGTCAGGACCTTGATAGGATGAGATTGAAAATAGGACCTCAACTTCCTGGAAGCGATTAACAAACAAAAAGAAAGCTTTTCTATCTTTGAATAATTCATCTCTGCCCCAGTGAACCGTTTGCTGATGTAGTAGACTGGACGTTGTATTTTCATATCTTCTCGTACGAGTGCTGCACTTAGAGCATGGGATGAAATTGCTAAATAGATGAAGAGGTCTTCACCATCACTAGGCTTTGAAAGGACCGGAGGAGTTCTCATATGATGAATTAGTTGATCAAAAGCATTCTGACATTCGGGAGTCCATTCAAAATTTTTCTTTCCTTTCTTTAAAGCATCAAAGAAGGGAATGCATTTGTCTGTGGCCTTGGAGATGAAGCGACTAAGAGCGGCAACTTTTCCATTGAGACTTTGCAGTTCTCTCTTCGTTCTAGGGGCTTTAACTTCTCTCAGAGCTGTGATTTGAGCGGGATTGGCCTCAATACCCCTAGCGCTTACGATGTAACCCAGGAATATCCCAGACTCTACCCCGAATGAACATTTCAATGGGTTGAGCTTCATTCCATACTTTCGAAGAATTGTAAACATCTCCTCCAAGTGTCCCATGTGATCTACAGCTTTCTTTGATTTTACCAACATGTCGTCGACATAAACTTCCATGGTTCTACCAATCTGAGGCTTGAACATTGCATTGACCAGTCTTTGGTAGGTTGCCCCAGCATTTTTCAATCCGAAAGGCATAACTTTGTAGCAGTAGAGACCCACATCCGTGATAAAGCTTGTGTCTTCCTGATCTGGCTCATTCATCATAATCTGATTGTATCCGGAGTAGGCATCCATAAAAGACAACAACTCATGTCCAGCCGTCCCATCTACCAGTTGATCGATTCTAGACAACGGGAAGCAGTCTTTGGGGCAGGCTCTGTTTAGATCTGAGAAATCAATGCATACTCTCCACTTTCCATTTGCCTTCTTAACCAGTACCGGATTTGAAACCCAATTTGGATAAGTGGATTCTTTGATGAAATTATTCTCCATGAGACGATCTACTTCTTCCTTTAAAGCTGCCGACCTCTCTGGACCTTGAGTTCTTCGTTTCTGTTTTACTGGTGTGAATTTCGGATCGACATTCAGAGTGTGAACAGCAATTGTTGGAGAGATTCCACACATATCAGCATGACACCAAGCGAACACGTCCAGATTTGCTTTTAGAAATGATATCAGTGTGTTTTGAACTGTTGTACTCAGTTGCGAACCCACATTAAGTACTTTGTTTGGGTCTTTGGAGTCGACAGGTATTGGTACCGTAACTTCCACGGGCACCACTCTATTCTCCTCTACACTGGATTTTCTGGGGTCCATTTCTCGCCTTGCACCACTATGCTCACCAGTGCAGGGACCACCCTGTATTTGCTACAAGGTTGGGTTTTTGATGCGGAGGGGAGCTGCCGCATTTTTACCCATTTCTCTCTTTCTGGCTTCTCGAAGCTCTATAAGATAACATTCGCGTCCAGCATTTTGATCTCCCTTGATGACACCAACACCATTTTCTGTAGGGAACTTCATAGTTAGGCACCACGGGGCCAAAATGGCCTTGAATGCAGCTAGAGTTGGCCTGCCTAGGAAAGCATTGTAGGCAGAAAATCCATCGACAATTACAAAGGTTTGCTTGCGAACTACTCTTTTCTGCCCTTCTCCAAGTTCCACGAACAACTCGACAGTTCCGATTGGTTGCTGTGGTTCCCCAGTGAAACCAACAATCTTTTGCGACGAAGCTTGAACGTCAGTCATTGGGATCTTCATCTGGTCAAATGTTTTCTTGAAGAGTATATTGCAGGAAGCACCGCAATCAATGAGCACTCGTCTTACTATTGCCGGTCCAATTCCTGCAGAGATAACCAAGGGATCTATGGTGGGAGCTTCAATACCAATAGAATCCCTAGCTTTGAACATAATATCATCGTCTGAAATCTTTTGCTGTTTCAGGGGTGCAGCATTTTCTACAGCAAAAACATCTTCCTCTGCTGGGATGTATTTTAAAGCATGAGCATATCGTTCCATTTCACCCCAGCTTTTGCCCGCTGGATGTGGGCCCCCCGTAATCACATTGATAACGGGCCTCTCAGATTCTTGTGCCACAGTGCCTTTACCTGAACCTGATGGCTGAGTAGGGAGTTGCTGCCCCTGAGTTGACGAAGATGGGTCACTTCTGTTCTTCTTGACATACTGTTGCAGCTTGTTTTCCCTCAACAATTCTTCAATTAAGCTCTTTAAGTGGCGACAGTCACTAGTATCATGACGGGGTTGGTTGTGAAAACGGCAAAACTTTCCATTTCTCATAGCGCCCTTTCCCGGTTTTATCTCAGCCGGTTTGGGATAATCCACAGCATCTTTGGTGGCGAAGAAGATATTTTCCAGAGTATCGGTCAATGGAGTGAAATCTGAGGGTTTGAAGAAGCGAGGTTTCTTTGTATCCTTTTGTTTCTTCCCCTCGTGATTTTCCCTTTTCTGACCTCCGGAATCTTTCTTTTTCGAAGCGGCAGTATTATTTTCCACCTTTGCTGCCACCACCTTCATCGATGCTGGAAGATTTTCCAAGCGTATGAATTCATCAGCTTTCTTGTAGAATTTTTCGAGAGAATTTGGCTTTTTCATCTTCAGCCATTTTCCAAATTCGCTCGATTTGTCAATAGCACGCATCAAATAGGTCAAGATCATCCGTGGCTCTGCATTATCAACTTCTGCCAGAGCTATATTGAAACGGTTCAGGAATGATTTAATAGGTTCTCCCGGATTCTGTTCAAGACTGGACAATGACATTATGTCCTTTGCCTTTGAAGCGTATAGCCTGAATTGCTCTTTGAACTTTCGGGTCAGATCGGAAAACTGATCAACTGATCGGACAGGAAGCTTGGTAAACCAGAGGAGTGCCACTCCTTCTAAATATACTGGGAAATATCGGCACTTAATTTCATCAGTTGCTCTTGCGCCGGTCATGTGCCAGTCGTATTTATACAAGAACTGATTTGGATCACTTGTTCCCCGATAAGCAGGAATGGTGGGGGGAACAAACTTTCTAGGAAATTCAGCCTTTAGAATCTTCTCGGTAAACGGAGTTCTACTTGGTGCGAATCCCCATTCGCTCTCATCTTCATCCCTCTGCATGCTCTCCTTCATTATTTGCTTGATCATGCCAGAAAGATATTCCTCGTTGTTCAAAGATTTGGCGGAATAGACCTCGGCCATTTTCTCAGAAGTCTGTCCGGGCAGATGTTCGCGGAAAATCGGCGATGGCCTAGATCCTTCAGCTTGGAGGGGTGCTCCTTCAGCAGCACCTGATCCTCCTTGAGGAATATTTTTTCCTTCGGAGTTGCGAAGAGCATCAGCGATGTTTTCTTCATTACCCACTGGTCTTTGATTGGCGCCGAGCAGAGCGTTCAGTTTTTCCATCATCAGATTGTTTTGAGTTTCAATCTGTTGGTATAGTCCAGATACAGCAGCGTCTAGCTCCTCTCGCGTCACCCCGACACTTGGAGCCGCATGACTCGGTGAAATAGAAGTGGCGGTATTATCTTGCACATTTTCAGATCTGACAGCCTTTCGTTTCCTTCCAGGAGCCATTATGTCTGATAAATTTCTGGTTTTGTAGGAAACTTTTTCAACAAACTTGTGTGAAGCAATGGTGAATGGTAGCCTGAGTTCAATTCTCAGTGAAAGCACCAAAATGTTAACGTTTAAAAGTGAACGCTAACACCCGGTGTGTAACAGGATCGTGAAAGCACCACCCGTGTGACGGGAACAGAATTTAAGCAGTAAACTGGCAAAAAAGTAGTAAAAGACAGCAATTTATAGTGGTTCGGCTTGAGATTAAGCCTACGTCCACTTTGAATCTCTTTATTATTGAATTCGGTTACAAATCAGTACAAATCTCTTATCGCAACAGTACAACTTGATCAAAAGAAACAATCTTGACTACGAGCTCAATCTTCGTCGATGAAATTCGATGAATCCATGTTGGATGTAGGGAATTATCTCTTGAAGATTGTTGTAGCGTCTTGAATGTTTGAGGATCTCTGATTGCTGGTTGAATGGAGACTTCGATAGAGTAACGACGCTTGAAGAAATGATTTGGCAAAAAGTCCTCTTCATGTTGGAAGTGGTGGGGTATTTATAGGAGCTGATTTGGACTCTGGAAATTTCCCTAAGTCCTAAGTCATCGCCGACTTAGTATAAGTCGCGGCCGACTTATGATAGGTCGCAGCCGGCTCATCAACACTTCCATAGTAGTTCGCCTCCTTTTCTGGTTTTATGCTTAAGTCCTAAGTCATCGAAGATTTAAGGTAAGTCGGTGACGAGGTAAAGATGTAAGGTGTTCTGAGATTACATACGACTCAGTATAAGTCGTAGGTCGGCGACGACTTAAGAGATAGGTCGTAGGTCTTTAAGTCGAAGACTTCTTTAGGTCGGAGCCCCTCCTTATCTCGCGAACTGCAAAGTCGGAGGCCTTCGTAACTTGCTAATCGGTTAAGTCAGACTACTCCTTAACTCGTACACTGTTATGTTGGAGCATTACTTAACTCGGAATCCTTCTTATCTCGGTCTCAGCTCTTGAGTCACAAATTACCTTAAGTCGTGACCTGTTGAGTCGGCACATGTCTTAAGTCGGCAGCTCTTTTCAGTAGTTAGATCGGCAACTGTTGGATCAGAGCTTTCTTAGGTCGTGGCTTGTTAAACCGGAGACCTTTCTTAAGTCGAAGCCTTCCTTGAGTCGGCTACTGTTAAGTCGGACCTGTAGCTTAGGTCGCATGTTGCTTTAAACCAGATCTGTTAGGTCGGTCTTTGTCTTGAGTCGGTCGCGCTTTTAACTCATTAGGTTATGAACTGAAAGAGGGTTAACATTAATTAATTAATCATACTTTAAATTAATCACTTCCATTAATTAATTACTCATTTAATTACCTTAGCAAATAATTAATCACATTATTAATTAATCCTTAACTCTCTAATTAATTAATTACTCTTTAATTAATTAATTAACTCATTAATTAATTGTATTAATAAATCCTTTAATTAACAACATTAAGTGATTAACCTCTAATTAATTAAGTAAATTAATTATTCTTTAATCATTACCATTAATTATCCTTTAATTAATTTCCTTATCTTAATCTAAATACTTTATTACATCATTAAATTTATTTTAGAAACCATTAGGAATTAATTAGACCAACTGTTATTTTAATAAAACTTTAAAAACAGGCTTAACCCCTTCCTCCCTTCCTCTGCTTCGAGTCAAACCCGCGTTCTACTCGAGATTGCTAAGAGTTTCCCTCATCTTCTTCTTCTCCCCTTAGCTTCTTTCTTTTATCAAACTAAACTGTAATTCCTACCCTACTCAAACACGAGAGTAACATCGAGTCTGGCACCTAAAATCCCGAGAGCCCCTTCGAGTCGCCCACGATCATCATTCCTGACACGCACCTCACCGTTGTGCACGTGCACAGATGCTCCGACCACCTCTGATGAACTCGACTACCTCCGGCAAGTCATGAATCAACTCGACATCCAACTTCGAGCATCAAATTGAAAGCATCAAGCCTAAATCAAAAACGAGACTTCCACTTGAAACAGAAACTCGACATCACCTGGAACGAAACGTCTCGCCACCACGTCTCCGACCACCATTTCATCTGAAACTTCGGCCATAACCTCCCAAGTCATTTACGCATCCATACCCATCACTCCCATGAAGCTCGATCCATCATAGATGCTCCAGTCGTCACGATTCCAACCACGACCAAACAAAGTGCCTAAACCCTATTTCGTCCAATCGCCAATGCCACAAAGGATGATAAAATCATCAGGCATTTTTCTCGACATCTCTGGCCATCAACCAAGCTACGACAAGAATCTCGAGTATCAATTGTTTGAGGATTGCCAGAAATTTGTGAAAACCCATTTTCAATTCAACTCAAAACTGCTCTTAATTTACTCAATAAAAAATTACCAGATTTGTTTTGAAAATCTTATTTTCTTGAGTGGATTCACATTATATAATCTACTCAACAGATAACAACACTTGGTTTCAACAATTTTCCAAGATTCATACTGTATATTTCTTAACTACAGGCAATTTCAAACCTGAATACTTAACTATGGTTTTAAAAGTTAAATTATGTTTAAACAATCTTATCTTATTTGAAAACAAAAGCTTAACAGAGAATAGATAAGGAAGTTTTGAATTTTTTTGATTTATTTTAAACTCTGTAACTTGAAAACAGAGAAGCATAGACATGCATAATTCAAATACAAACAACATACAGATCTACACTTGTAAATATATACATGCAGAGCACAAATCATTCCAGGAATCTCATGCACAAAATTTAATTTACTTAGGCTTTTTAAACAAAATGTTTAGTCACCTTAATGATGAACAGAGAGCTATAAACTGAGGATGCCTTTTGATTTAAAACTTGGAACTGGAAATTTTGCTAGCTTGAACACTGGAAACTTTGAACTGAATTTGCTTTTATTTCTTTTAAAAAATTGAAAAGCTCTTGAAAACTTTTGCTTTTGCCTCAGATTTCCTTGCATGCACTTGGAAATGATTACTGGTCTTGAAGAATAAATGGTTACAAACTTTGATAGTTTACAGAGCTTGATATGATTTGAAATATGGTTTCAGGTTTGTAGATTCTTGGTTTGGAAATAAATTTCAGCTTTTGGTTTGGAGATGATTTCGGGTTGTAGATTTTTCTGGTTTGGTAATATTTTGTTTTACAGGTTTGTTTTCTTGAGTTTGTAAAATGAAGATAGGAAAAAGAAGTAAGGAGATGAGATATATGTTTATATAAGCTTACTTAGGATTTATTAAAAATAAAAGAAAATAAAAATAGAATAGTGACACTTGTTTAAAAATCTAACACTTGTCTTTTAACATGAGTTAATTTTCTTACATTTGTAATTTCCATGATTTAATTAATTTACACTTGTAATTATGCATGTGTTTATTATCATAATATGGTTTTTATAAATCTTTATATTTATTTTCTATTTAGATAATACATTTTCTTAATTTATATTTGCAAAATCTTTTAAAGAAACTAATATAAACTAATTATATACTAAATAAAATCATATATATATATATATTATTTTTAAATCCAATTTATTTTAAGATATTGATCTCTTTTGAATTTCAAATTCAAATTTAAATTCTATATTTTCAAATTCAAATTTAAATTCTATTTAAAATCTTCTTATGTCTATATATATACACACAATCATTATTATTTGTTTTAAAAGATTAATTTGTAAAATTTTAAGTAATTATATTAGAAGATTATCAAATATTTATTCCAATATCTAAAATCCAATTTTTATTATATTTTCAAATTCACTTACATAACCAGATATCTTTTATTATCAGAATTTTATCTGTTCATTTGAATAAACCAATTAATTATCTAATTACTGGATACCCAAAAATCCGGGTTATCACATTCCTCCCCCCTTAGAATCTTTTCGTCCCCGAAAAGGAAGGAAGCCAAAATTTACTTATTTACTTATTATCAGATAAATTTCTTGTTGAACATTTTAAACTATAAACTCCCTTTATATTAAAATACTTTAAAATCTATATAATATTACAAAAATAGTTTTTATAAAAAAACTTTTATAACTCGATGTTTCAACAAGTCCATCCTTGTTCTTACAGAAATTCGGTCATACGTTGATCAGACGTAGGACTGAAAATCTATAAGGACTTAGCAAACCCGTTTTCAACACTCAGTGAAAATACTTGGAAAATAGTTTTATTGAAAATATGGAAAACATTTTTGAAATCGAGGAAATATCTTTGGTGAGAATGCTCTGGAAATCATCACCCCCATCCATGGTCGCAGTTAACCCGATGGTTACGTTGCCGTCCTGGCAAAATCCACAGATAACTGTAGGTCTCCGCGCTCCTCGATTACGCCATGGAACCCGCTACAGATCGCAGTTATACCCGGGCCTTACGTTGCTATCACAGCACAAACCCATATAACTGTAGGCATCAGCGCCACCGAATTTCGCTGCCAAATAATGAAACTTCTCCCACATAGGTCGCAGTCTACCGATATAAAATCAAACGTAGACAGTTGGCTCTCAGCGGCACACACGACTTTCGCTATGTTACCATAGTGTCACAGTCTACCGATATAAAATCAAACGTAGACAGTTCGCTCTCAGCGGCACACATGACTTTCGCTATGGTCTGCAGTAGATCGCAGTGACATCGAGTTACATTGTCGTCACAGAATAACCCAAATGCCTCTGTGGGCACCAGCCCCTCGACTTTCGCTACACAAATAATCCTCAGGAACTAGTTTTGTCCGGACTCCTCACAGGATCAACTTTAGAATCCCCCCTTGGGGTTCAAGGCAGTACCACCCAGTGGCACTCCTGAGAAGTTCATTTCAAGGGAGCGCCTTTTTCCCCAGAGCTATACTCAAAACATTTTATACTATATACTTATAGTATCTTCAAATCATACCCTTTATGATTTATCAAAATCTCCTTTACACAAAATCGATTACCAAAAATCGATAATTCTCAAACTAGGCTTTCCAAAATCCAAAATTGATTTCTCAAAAATCAAAAGCCCTTTCCAAAATCCATAGGTTCCCAAAACCTTTTCCAAAATCATTCTCATAAGATCCTTTATATATATATAGATATAGATATATATAACTTTGAAAATCTTTGGATCATTTCAAACTTGTATAAAACCTCTTTTACACTTCAAATATTTCAAAACCCTTTTTATTCTGGCTAGATTCAATAAGGGAAGTTTATCATATTACAAAATATAACTTTATTTATTACCATATCAAATATTCAAGTTTGATTTCTTTATAAAGTTATTTACCATTTACTTACTTCCATAAAGTAAATTTCAACCAAAGAAATATCCAATTCCATTATATTTCACAAATATACTTTTCATTTCAAAACCATTTCAAATTTCTTATTCACAAATTTTCAATGCCAATTTCATTCAAACCCGTACGATGCACACATATCATCCGTACACAATATCAATCTGATCACTCAATCGATCACACAATTTCACTTTCGAACTAGTATCGTCCACCCGACTTCCTAGTGCGGACTCAGATCTGGTTTCTTGATCAGAAACCGTCATTCTCCTTGCATAGTCGTAGCCATGATAGAGAATATCCAGAACCAATCAACAATCCATATCCAGGTTCGCCGTCGAAAATCGAGCGAAAAATCCTAACTCGGATCGATAATACTATCTCGAAATTCTGTGCTCGAATCTGGATCAAATCACTATGCGCATAGAATAATATACGTATATCCTACGTATTTATATTTATTGGTTATTAGCCAAATCAGTTTCCTTTTCTATTCATATTTCCTTTAATTTCATTCACTTAATCTCAATTGCTTCCATTTCCAATTGAGTTATTACTTCAATTACAAACAGTCTGAACTCTGACCTATTTAAATTTAAAAATAACTTGAAAAAATTTAAAATAGATAAGTAGTTGAAAAATAGTTATTAGTTTGTAAAATATATGTAAAATAGTTAAGTAGATATAAAATAGTTAGATAATTGCAAAATAGTTTTTAAAATAGTGATTAGATATAAGTAACTGAAAAATAGTAATTAGTTTATAAGACAGTTTCAAAATAGTTAAATAGTTCCAAAATAATTGTAAAATAAGTATAAGAGAGTTTGGGGTTTAAGAAGAAGGATTTGTATAGTAAATAGTTTGGAAAAATAGGTTTATCTTAAAACAAATTACTTTGAAAATAGTCCAGAGTCAAACCGTTCAATTCCCCATCAATTCAATTTAAATTTCTACTTCCATTTAAATTGACTCAATACTTCAATTTCCATTGAAATTGATTTAATCCCAATTCAAGTTGAATTAACCTTAATTCCTTTCCAAATTCAAATAAATTTTCATTTGATTTTTAAACTTATTCAACTTTAATCAAATTCCAAATTAATTCAAATCAAATCCAGTTTGAACTAATTAAATTTAAATCTCAACTTAAAATCATCTCGAATTATATAAATTTGAGTTAAATATTTTAAATATTGATTTAATCACTTAAGTCAAATTAACCCTTACCTTTAAATCAAATCAACCTTTAAACCAATTAATTCTGGATCCAAAATCCAAAATTACTTTTTAAATTATCATTACTTAACTTATTTTAAAGTTCAAATTAAAAGTTCAAAGAAATTTTATCTTCAAAATTCAATTTATTGCCCAATTTTATCTTCCAACTTTGAAACTGATTCTTAAACAATTTTAAGTTACAAATTCAATTCTTAATATTCAAATCTTAAGTTTAAAAGGGATTCCATATCCTTAATTTCAAATTAAGGTTTAATTTTCATTTATCTCTATAATGGATATATTATCACAATCCATTTCTTCATTCATTTAAACTAATCAAATTCACCATTTTTAACTTTCCAAGTTAAATTTCAATTTCATCTTGAAATTCCCAATTCAAGTTGTTCATTCTAAACTCATTTAACTTCCCTTAAGTTAAATTCAATTTAATTTAGTCAACTAGACCCAATTTGAATTCCCATTCAAATTTTAAACCTTATATTAATAATATTCCCACTTATAAGTTCAAAAACTTATCACTTTGGGTTTTCATATCATATTCCAATTTAAAACTCAACACTAAGAGTTATTTCGAATCATCTTTGATATTATGTATATCCTCATTTATACATATTTACTTCCTTTACACACCAAGTTATACCTTAAATTTTTAAACCACCTTTGGTTTTAATTAAAAACAAATTTCTTTAAAACAATTTCAAGTTTCTGGATTTAGATTTAAAATTTGACAATTTTAAATTATCTTCAATTCCAATTTATAAGTCATACTTACCTAAAAGTTTAATTCCCTAAAACATTTCATTTTACTTAATCATTAACAAATTTCATTATTAAATACAACAACCATTTATGATAATAACCAAGATTATCATATCTGGAAACCAATTCATTATTTTCTTTATTCTGATAACACTTCTACAAATTCAAGATTTTAATTTCAGTTTGAATTCATTTCAAACTTATCTTCATTTAATTTAAATTTGATTGTATTAATATTACTACTTATATTTAATTCAATAATTTAACAACCAATTATCTTAATAGAAATATTGCTTTATATATCAAATATAATTTTATATAAAATCATTTACCTTTAAAACCATTTAAAATCTTTATATAGAAAAATAACAAGTACGTTCTCTCATATATATATACACTCAACTCATTTTAGGGTACCATTGACCCTATCCTTAATGAGTAATCCCACCAGAGCCAAGGTTCTCGCTTAACCTTCAGCTCTGATACCAACTGTAACGACCCGGAATTTTCGAACCCGAAAATTCCAGATAGTTAGAAGAAAAAGAAAGAGATAGAAGAATGAAACAGAAAGAAGAAAGAAGAACAGAGAACACAACATCTCACATTCGCAGCGGATTAAATATAATAACAAATAATAATATCAGTTATACAAAGAAAAACAACATTTGTTAATTACATTTTAATACATCAGAGTTACAACATTCAAAAATGTACTAGACAGTTAAAATTAACATGTCTCAGACAACTATAATATCACAGCGGAATATACTCCATACGTTCCTGCCATCCAGCTCGCCTCCTGAGCTCCAGAACGTCCTTACCTGAAATCTGTAATACTCGGTCTGACCCGAGCATTACATCAAAGTAACACCCGAGTCAGGCTGGAAACCAGCGTGAGTAAACTTATCTAACATGAAATTCCAATTCATAGATCTTATTTAAAATCAGGGTAACTCGTATCTTCTACGAGTTCTTACTTATTAAATTCAAACAATTTATTTCACAAAATAATATCTAAGTATCGTTACTTAGTTCCAATGATCCAGATTACTCGATTTATTTCATTCCAGCCTATTCGATTTACAAAACAAATCTATAAAGAATTATAGATTACAAATCGAAGTGGTTTCGGGTATATTTCTGATACCCGACCCCGGCCTCTTCGAATTCAATATCATCTTAACCCAAGTTATTCAAATGAATACAATTCAATTTTAAATACAGAGTGTCACTTTTACACAGCAAATTATCATAGGTAAACACATCATCATTGTTCACCCAAACATATAATATTACAAAAATATGGCAGATCACATAGCATCACAATCACATACCCGGGATAAAAAATAGTCCAAGGCATTTAATATCATTCAGTCACCCATAAGCAAGGTAAATCACTTCCAAAATTAATTTAATTTATCTTTAATTAAATTAATTACTAATCTTTAATCACTTAGATTATCTTTACTCAACATTAATTAATTACAAACCAATTAATTAATCATCCATTAAGTATCTATCTTAATTAATCAACCTTGATTAATTGTTCTTTTTAATTTCATTACATAATTAGCCTTTAATAACATAAATTAATTAACCTTTAATTTATTTATTTATTTAATTGAGGATTATTAAACAATGGGATAATCACATTAATTAATGATCCTTAATTAATTACTTTCATTAACTAATTAACTATAGTTAATTACATTGATCTTTAATTAATTACATTAATTAATTAATCATACTTTAAATTAATCACTTCCATTAATTAATTACTCATTTAATTACCTTAGCAAATAATTAATCACATTATTAATTAATCCTTAACTCTCTAATTAATTAATTACTCTTTAATTAATTAATTAACTCATTAATTAATTGTATTAATAAATCCTTTAATTAACAACATTAAGTGATTAACCTCTAATTAATTAAGTAAATTAATTATTCTTTAACCATTACCATTAATTATCCTTTAATTAATTTCCTTATCTTAATCTAAATACTTTATTACATCATTAAATTTATTTTAGAAACCATTAGGAATTAATTAGACCAACTGTTATTTTAATAAAACTTTAAAAACAGGCTTAACACCTTCCTCCCTTCCTCTGCTTCGAGTCAAACCCACGTTCTACTCGAGATTGCTACGAGTTTCCCTCATCTTCTTCTTCTCCCCTTAGCTTCTTTGTTTTATCAAACTAAACTGTAATTCCTACCCTACTCAAACACGAGAGTAACATCGAGTCTGGCACCTAAAATCCCGAGAGCCCCTTCGAGTCGCCCACGATCATCATTCCTGACATGCACCTCACCGTTGTGCACGTGCACAGATGCTCCGACCACCTCTGATGAACTCGACTACCTCCGGCAAGTCATGAATCAACTCGACATCCAACTTCGAGCATCAAATTGAAAGCATCAAGCCTAAATCGTAAACGAGACTTCCACTTGAAACAGAAACTCGACATCACCTGGAACGAAACGTCTCGCCACCACGTCTCCGACCACCATTTCATCTGAAACTTTGGCCATAACCTCCCAAGTCATTTACGCATCCATACCCATCACTCCCATGAAGCTCGATCCATCATAGATGCTCCAGTCGTCACGATTCCAACCACGACCAAACAAAGTGCCTAAACCCTATTGCGTCCAATCGCCAATGCCACAAAGGATGATAAAATCATTAGGCATTTTTCTCGACATCTCTGGCCATCAACCAAGCTACGACAAGAATCTCGAGTATCAATTGTTTGAGGATTGCCAGAAATTTGTGAAAACCCATTTTCAATTCAACTCAAAACTGCTCTTAATTTACTCAATTAAAAATTACAAGATTTGTTTTGAAAATCTTATTTTCTTGAGTGGATTCACATTATATAATCTACTCAACAGATAACAACACTTGGTTTCAACAATTTTCCAAGATTCATACTGTATATTTCTTAACTACAGGCAATTTCAAACCTGAATACTTAACTATGGTTTTAAAAGTTAAATTATGTTTAAACAATCTTATCTTATTTGAAAACAAAAGCTTAACAGAGAATAGATAAGGAAGTTTTGAATTTTTTTGATTTATTTTAAACTCTGTAACTTGAAAACAGAGAAGCACAGACATGCATAATTCAAATACAAACAACATACAGATCTACACTTGTAAATATATACATGCAGAGCACAAATCATTCCAGGAATCTCATGCACAAAATTTAATTTACTTAGGCTTTTTAAACAAAATGTTTAGTCACCTTAATGATGAACAGAGAGCTATAAACTGAGGATGCCTTTTGATTTAAAACTTGGAACTGGAAATTTTGCTAGCTTGAACATTGGAAACTTTGAACTGAATTTGCTTTTATTTCTTTTAAAAATTTGAAAAGCTCTTGAAAACTTTTGCTTTTGCCTCAGATTTCCTTGCATGCACTTGGAAATGATTACTGGTCTTGAAGAATAAATGGTTACAAACTTTGATAGTTTACAGAGCTTGATATGATTTGAAATATGGTTTCAGGTTTGTAGATTCTTGGTTTGGAAATAAATTTCAGCTTTTGGTTTGGAGATGATTTCGGGTTGTAGATTTTTCTGGTTTGGTAATATTTTGTTTTACAGGTTTGTTTTCTTGAGTTTGTAAAATGAAGATAGGAAAAAGAAGTAAGGAGATGAGATATATGTTTATATAAGCTTACTTAGGATTTATTAAAAATAAAAGAAAATAAAAATAGAATAGTGACACTTGTTTAAAAATCTAACACTTGTCTTTTAACATGAGTTAATTTTCTTACATTTGTAATTTCCATGATTTAATTAATTTACACTTGTAATTATGCATGTGTTCATTATCATAATATGGTTTTTATAAATCTTTATATTTATTTTCTATTTAGATAATACATTTTCTTAATTTATATTTGCAAAATCTTTTAAAGAAACTAATATAAACTAATTATATACTAAATAAAATCATATATATATATATATTATTTTTAAATCCAATTTATTTTAAGATATTTATCTCTTTTGAATTTCAAATTCAAATTTAAATTCTATAATTTCAAATTCAAATTTAAATTCTATTTAAAATCTTCTTATGTCTATATATATACACACAATCATTATTATTTGTTTTAAAAGATTAATTTGTAAAATTTTAAGTAATTATATTAGAAGATTATCAAATATTTATTCCAATATCTAAAATCCAATTTTTATTATATTTTCAAATTCACTTACATAACCCGATATCTTTTATTATCAGAATTTTATCTGTTCATTTGAATAAACCAATTAATTATCTAATTACTGGATACCCAAAAATCCGGGTTATCACATATAACGCATAACAAATCCTAGTGGTCGCGTATAAAGGGATACAAGTATGACAAGGCACATGAGGCAATACCCAAGGTAGTGAAACTACCGTTTGCCTGATCCGGACTGGTGAAAAAGCATCGCCGCAGCGATCGCAACACCGCGAAACAACACTCCCAAAATCAAGGGTGCACCAATCGACAACAAGTAATGAGTAGTTTTCGAAGAAGTGTGTTCGCTCGAGGTAGCTGACCCCATTTGGCCCGGCACAGCTCCTGTTTTAGTCATTTCCAATTTGACACAAGTGTCAAGGCTATCCATTATCGTTCTCTTTCTTCAGTCATCACGTACATCATTCCAACCACTTCATTCTGGATCACACTCCGCGTATAGTTATTAAAGTGGTTTTCGGTTTAGACAGTGAGTATGTCCCTAACCGATTCCGGTCTCTTTAATAACTTTCGTAATTATTACACCGATTGGTCGTTTATTTATTTCAAAACCAAATGAATTTCAACCTCAATTAGAATTTGTAAACCAACATTTCATTTGTCTTTCTACATTAATTTCCATAATTCACGTTTGAAAACATCCAAATTACCATTTCAAAATCTTATAATTCAATTTCAATTTTTTTGTAAAACAATTCAAATATTGATTCAGGTTCGCATATAAGTTTCATCCTGAAATCATTTAAATCAATTTTATTTAACATTGAAATCAATTTAAATTCATTAATCGATTTCATTCAATATTCGTTAAATAAATTTATCATTTAAAACAATTTCCATTTAATTTCAAATTCATTAAATAAATTACTTAGGTTCAACATCATTATATCAAAGGTTACAAATATAATTAAGTTTAATTCGTCAAGTCAAATTCTTTAAATTTCAAGTCTTACATTAATTTCAATAAACACTTTTTTATTTCTTGTTAGAGAAGTTCAATTTCACTTATTTATTTACTTAGTTACAATTTCAAAACTCAATTAATAAAGAAACTTAATTTCACTTATTAAAAAGTTCAATTTCAATTATCAAAGAATTCAATTTTATTTAATTGTTAAATAATTCAATCTCATTTAATTATTAAATAATTTCAAAAAAACTTAATTATTAAATAATTGCAAACTTAATAATTATATTTAAAACAACATTCTTTCATCAACTACTATGTTAATAATTTGTTTCGGATTATTACAAATTAACATTTCCTTTCATAAAAATTCAAATTTCAACTATATTTCAAAACCTTATTATTTAATCAAATAAAATCTTTATTTTATTTTTAAATCAAATTATTGACCAATCGGTTTATTTAATTCTCTATCCTAGGTCAAAGTTAAATTTGGGTATTTATCATTTCAACCTGATTCCAATTCAATTCAAAAATCAAAGCATAGCAAAGGGAACTTGCAGTGTGATAACTGGGATGGTGTCAAAGTAAATAAACAATCAATAACAACAATCAATATCAATCCAATAATCAATTCAAATAATCCCGAAATAATCGTATTAATTCACATTGTTATTTGTGCAAATTAATATAATTATTTCTAGAATCTACACTATCATTTCATGTAGATTAAAGATTATTACACTAATATTAATACGGTTCTTCACTTGTCATTCGATTTCAATTTTAACACTACAACAATTATTCCAATATACGCTCAACGGTTCAAAGTGTAATTATCACTATTCTACATGTCAATTAATTTAACAATTAAAGGGGGTCATATTCAACTAATCAAATTCAACATATATGTCGATTCAAATTTAATTATCCTACGTCAAATTTTTTTGCATAATATTTATCACTTTAGACATTACAATTTAACATTCAATATAAACAACAAACAATCAATCAATTATTAATCAAGCAGGATTATCATTTCATAAATAACAGATAAGGGTGTCAGATGTCACAGGTGAACTGATACAGGTAATAACATATATAACAGTGTAAATAACTAACATCAGCATATTTCAATTATCGTTTCAATTGAAATCAAATTTAATAAATAAAAGAACGTTAATCGTGAGTGATTGCTCACCTTTCGAGGCTAGAGCGATAGACGATGAAATTGAGTTATGAAATCCAAGCACGAAACTCAAACGGGCAAGATAGAACTCGAATCGAACGAACAGGGCTGATAAATAGAGATCAATGAAAATAGATCAGAAACTGCTCGATGTAGACCGAAACAAAATATATATTATTCTAATATATTATTTGCTTAACCAAAATAAATTTTGAAACTCATTAAAATTATATATATATGTATGTTTCAAAAATCATACTTTTTAATGAATAAATAATTAGACCTTTAATTTAAAATGGCGGACGAAGAGACGACTGAAGGAGGAAAAACTGTAGCTGAATCTTCAACTAATGAACCTATCTCCGTGGTTAATGAGGCAGTTGACACGGGTTGGATAGAGGTTCGTCACAAGAAGAAAAGTGAAAACCAATTTGGGGATCGGCAGCAGTCAACTAGGGTTCCAGCTCATGTGGGACCTAGATCTAGGGTTCCTGTTCATATGGGACCATATCCCAAATCGAAATCTAAAGTATCACAGGCGGGATCCACCTACAAACTAGATTTCAAGGGGGGAATCAGAACGTGGGCTGAAGCTATATCTGGCAATACGTACATTGATGGTGGGGTCAAGAAATTTGACCTTCTGGAGGATGAGGAAGGGGAATACGCAGATCTGGATGAAGAAGTATTTAATAACGCGAAAAATCTATGGGGTACGTCACTATACATATATGTTGCTGGTAAGAAACCTTATTATATTCATCTCAATGCATATATTAAAAGAGAATGGAAACCCTCTGGTAAATGGGATGTATTCCCTCGTGAAAATGGATTTTATCTTATAAAATTCAGTAATGAAGCTGATTGCAAGAAGGTCTTAGAAGGGGGCCCCTGGTTTATAGACAGTAAACTTATCTTCACAAAAAGATGGGAACCTAATCTTAGACTAGAGAGGGACATGCTTGAATCCCACCCTGTATGGGTAAAACTGAAGAATTTGGATTTATCTCTATGGAACGTGCGGGGGATCAGTAAGATTGCAAGTCTAATTGGTAATCCTCTGGATATGGATGACTATACCAGACATGTTAAAAGGTTAAAGTATGCAAGAGTGCTAGTTTAAATTAAAGCAAGTGATACTATCAAAAAACAAGTGAGAGCAAAAGACAGGAATGGTAACATATACATTCAAGAAATAGAGTATGAGCATATCCCCCCATATGCAATAGCTGCAAGTGTTTTGGTCATACCTTGGATCAATGCGAGACTGTGTCTCCCCCCATCAAACAAGTCTGGAGACAGAAGACAACTACTGAACAAAATATACAACAAAATACGTCTCAGAAAGACCAAGGTACAGTTGATACTTATATACAATTGGAAACATCAAAAACTATAGAGCAGGTGGAAGATAAGGATGAATCTGTGGAGGCTGCCCAGGATACAGGTGACCCATTGAATATAGAGGCGGTGAATACTGCATTGCTCCATAGTTTGGAAGAGGATGCAACAAAGAACTCATCTGTAACACCAGAGGAAGAAGACGATATTAATAATGTTAACCTTGACAAAATAGACTCAGGTAATGAATCTGAGGGTGATAACAAACATGAGTATACTACTATTAATCTAAGCTATGAAAAGCAGTTTAAAAGTGGAGATTCTAAAGGAAAGGGCAAGGCGATTTCCAATCGTGAGGTGTCTCCTATGAAGCTGAGGAGCCGTCCTCCACCATCTAAATGTCTATAATCAGCTGGAATGTAAGAGGTCTAAACAATGATACTAGACGTTTGGACCTCTTAAACATAAGGAGAAATTATTCTCCTTCGATTTTAAGTATTTTAGAAAACAAACTCACTGCTGATAATCTTAAATACTTTTTGGAATCTCTTGATACTGATTGGGATCATTTTCACAATCATGATGTGGGGGGCAAAGGGCGTATATTATTACTATGGAATACAAAAGTTTGGAATGTAAACATGTTAAATAGAGATGATCAACAAATGACTGTAAGTGCTCAGAATATTGGTGGTTTTAAACTGTTTCTAAGTTGTGTCTATGCTACCCAACGTACACACTTATGGAAAGTCATTACAGAAAATAGCAAAATAATCACTGAACCGTGGATTGTCATGGGAGATTTTAATGCAATACTTAAAGCAGAGGAGAAAAAAGGTGGGCTCACCGTCAGAGTATCCCAATTGGAAGAATTCAACAACTGCATCATTGAAGCTGGATTATTAGAACCCATCCATGGAGGCCTGAAATATACATGGAGAAGTGGAGAGAATAAGAAAATATCTTGCAAGCTAGACAGAGCCCTTATCAATGTTCCATGCATAAATAAACTGGCTAATATTAAAGTTAACATACTGCCTCCTTCTACTAGTGATCACTGCCCCATATTGATTAATTTAAAGGAGTGGAGCTTGGCCAAAGGCAAACCTTTTAGATATTCCAATCATTGCAATGAAATAGAAGGTTACAAAGAAGTCATTAACTTTAATAATATGTCTAGGGAGGAGGGAACCCAATGTTTTAAACTTGTGCAGAAAATCAAGTCTGCTAAGGTGCTCCTAAAAGAGTGGAACAGGAATAGATTGAGAGATGGAGACCAGATTAGCTATTTACAGAAACAGTGTGAAGATCTCCTATTATTAATTGACAGTGGAACAGCAACTGATGATACTTGGAAAGTGTACTATCAATCCCAAAGCAAGTTAAAGGAGGCACTCAGAATTAAATCCATAGAGTTAAAACAAAAGGCAAAAGAAAAATGGTTGACTGAAGGAGATGAATGTGCAAATTTTTTTTATACTAAAATGGCTGTCAGAAATAATTCTAATAACTCGATCCAACTAATGGATCAGGATGGTAACTTGACCAGCAATCTATATGATATAGAACAACAAGCTATTAAATACTACTCTGAAATGTTTAATGGAAATATTAACAATGATTTACCAGTAATTCAGTGCAGGAGACTGATTAATTCCAAAGGGAGAAGGATGCTGGACAAGAGCATTGATATGGTTGAAGTCTGGGATGCTCTGAAATCCATACATATTGACTCCAGCCCAGGGCCAGATGGTTTGGGGGCCAAATTCTTCCTCGTACACTGGGAAGACCTGAAAGAAGACATTTTATCAGCTATGCAAGATATATTCAAGAATGGTAAATTTGTGAGAGAAATCAACCACACATTTATATGCTTAATTCCTAAGAAAGAAAATCCAGGAAAAATTGAAGACTACCGGCCAATTGCATGCTGTAATGTGGTGTACAAAATTCTAAGTAAGATTCTTTGCAACAGAATGAAACTTATATTACCTGATCTAATCTCAGAATGTCAAAGTGCGTTCATCAAAAGCAGAGGCATTTCCGAAAACTCATTGATGGCACATGAATTGATAAGAAACTTCAACAAACCAGGAGCGGACAAATTCTGTCTAAAGGTGGATCTCCATAAAGCATACGATAAAATAAACGGGAATTTTATTATACATATGCTAAAAGCTATGGGATTTCCAGCAAAATTTGTGAACATAGTTAAGGAATGCATTTCCACACCGACATTCTCGATTCTGATTAATGGCATACCAAAAGGTTTTATTGGGTCCAATAGAGGTATCAGACAGGGGGATCCTCTATCTCCTTATCTGTTTACGATTGCTATGGAATTTTTTTCACTACAGATGGAGCTGGCTGCATTTAACAGACTTATACATCCCATCTATAATTTCCAACCTATTATGACACATCTACTCTATGCTGATGATCTTCTCATTTGCATTAAATCTGACCAGTCAGCAGCTAGAGCTGTCAAGGAATTTTTTAGCAATCTAGAGAGTTTTTCTGGACTCAAACTGAATGAACAAAAAACCAAATGTTACTTCAATAAAACTTGTAGTAGAAGAAATGAAATTTTGGAGTGTTTAAATGTGAAAGAAGGAATTCTCCCTATCAAGTACCTAGGGGTACCTTTATCTTCCAACAAAATAACTGACAGAGAATGTGCAGTTTTAATTTCTTCCATCAGAGAAAGACTTCAGGGGTGGAGTTCAAGAATCCTATCGCTAGCAGGCAGAATTGAACTGGTACACACTGTTATACACTCTAAAGTCAATTTCTGGCTCCAAACATTCCAATTGCCTGATGCCTCTTTACAAAAGATCGAAAAAGTCTGTGCGGATTTTATTTGGAAAGGGGGGCTACACAAGATTAGATATAAGAACTTATGTAGACCTAAGGAGGAAGGAGGAGTTGGTCTCAGAAAATTAACTGACATGAGATTGGCTTATACTTTGAAGCAAGCTTGGAGAATTATCAAGGGCAAGGGTCTATGGGGAAATTGGATGAGGAAAAGATATATCAGAGGCAATTTCTGGTGTATGCACTTGGATAACAATGCTTCATCGACATGGAAAGCTATTATGAGAATAAGGGGAGTACTTGCTTCATGTTGCACAAGGGAAATCGCTTCTGGGAAGGAAACTGACTTATGGAGGGATCCCTGGGTCCAAGGAAATTCATTAATAGATATTCTGGGACTTAGCACATTTTCAGACTATGGTTGTCCAAATAAAAAAGTCACAGAAATTATCAATAACATGAGTGGAATTGCTCAATGTTACCAGTAAATCAGGAAATAAAAAGGAAAATTCAATACATGCCGATATTCAGTGGACGAGAGAATGATATTTGGGCTTGGAAACACACTGGAAATGATTTTAGTATGAAAACTGCATGGAATGAAGTCAGACTCACAGATAACAAGGTCGATTGGAGCAAGATTATCTGGAATCATGAGAACTGCCCTAAGATGGCTTTCACAGCTTATAAAGCTATACTCAAGAGACTTCCTACTAAGGATAGACTCTTAAAATGGGGTATAATAACAGAAAAAATGTGTGTTCTATGTAATCAAGCTGAGGAAACGCATGAACATCTATTTTTTTCCTGCAATTTCTCGGAAAAAGTGTGGAATTCATGTACAAAAGCGATCAATTCAACAATACAGACTCACCTGCTAACCGATGCGGTTAATTACCTGGTTCATAATAGGAGAGGCGAAAACATGGAAGCCAAATTGGGAGGAATTGCTATCACTATCACGATTTGGAGTTTGTGGAAGGAGAGGAACCGCAGAGTATTTCAAAACAAACAAAGGAAACAGGAAGAGGTCAGTAAACTCGCGATTATTGACATGCGAATGGTTCAGAGAAGATGTAAAAGTTGGGGTCTTACCTCACAGGGAAGAGACGAAGAGCAAACTGGAGCAGGGGATCTGAGCTATTCATTGGCAGAAATCCCAAGTACGAGTTACCTTGTTCATGATCGGCCGCCATGATTTGAGGAGGAAGAAGTGTTTCGCCTTTTTTTACTTTTTTCTGTTTCTTTTTGGAAAGTAAGTGAGTTATGTCGGTCTGTCGTCTAACTCTTGCTTTGTAGATATTCTCTGGGCCTGCTTTTGGGTCTGGACTTGGGCTTTCATGCCTTAATAAATTTCTTACCCATTTTCAAAAAAAAAATCATAGTTTTAAACTAAACACATATATAAATCAAACGTATATACAGTACAAAATCACAAATTTATATAAAATAAATATATTACCCCTTAACTTTACAAGTTTTTATGCAAGTCACTATATACATATTTATCTATTAAAAAGTCTACAAACCAAATTTTATATAAACCTCATATATAAACACACGACAAATCCTCTCTGACCTATCATATTGCAATTACATATAATAAACTTATTAAATGAACTTTATATGTTCAACTTACTGCTACAACCTATATAACGTACAACTGAGATGAGCATATTATACAGTAACCAACTTTATATACTCTAATATATATAAACTGCAAAGCTTTATATGATACAGTCCTTTACAACATTGCATATCAAACGAACATATATGTACAACTCACATATGTACATACTTTAAACATAAAATAGATGCAGACTATATTTATATACTTTACATATAACAAATTATGAATTATATAATATGTATAAAAATATAACCAATGTGTAAGCTACAACTTTATAAATATATAAAACTGACGTCTATAAACCTTATAAAATTTTAACAGATCAATACAATATATAGAAGCCCATATACATGTATATATATCTTTCAATATAACATATCTTTATATAATGAAATTTATAACAACAATACTAGTATAACCCCTATAACTAACATGTTTTAATATATAAAAGCACCTACTTTATATTGAAACAGATGTATATAAAATTTTAAGTCAAGATAAAATTTTTGAAGCACGTATATATAACACTCGGCAGATTTATTTTGAAATGTATATAAAAAAACTCACGTTATCAAATGCATAACAATTCTAATCCAACTGTAAACTGTAGATTGAATATACAAGCAAAGGCCGAACCTATGTGTGCATATGCTAACAATTAAAACATATAACAGAGTATATGCGAATAAACCCAGTCCAAAACATTGATATATATAATACTTGAAAAAAACAATATCAATATATCTTATATCAATCCTACAAGTTATACACGTGCACTATATATATATACTTTATAAAATTTTCATACTAACTGATAAAATATGTATATATAAACATAACATATCTACTGGATATAAACCAATATATGAAAGCCACAGATATAGGTGTAGGCTTACAATTATAAACATCCAACAACTTTACTTTAAAATGACAGTTTACTAAATCAATTTGTACAAGCTTATATTACTATCAATAGGTAAGTTTTAAATATGACCAACATAATATAATATACCATAAAATAAATAAAGAGGGCAGGTGGTCACGAGAGAGAGTGGAGCTCAGTTTTAAGGCGTGCGCGAGCTGGTTGCTGTGTGTGTGGATGCGGCCAGATCCGGTTGTGGGTGGAGGAGGCCTTCGGCATAGCCATGGCAGGCGGAGGGGAAGAAGCAAGGCAGCGAGAGGTAGTTCGGGTTGGATTCCCAAGTCGGCGGAGAGGCTGAGGCGGGTGGCGTGGATTGCGGGGTTCCTCTCGGTTTCAGGGAGGAGGCGGAGGGGAGTTCGGTTGGACTGGCTCGGCATGTACAGCTACGATGCTCGGTCAGGCTTCGAGTGACGGCTCTCGGCTAAGGAGGATAAACGGGCGGAGCGGCCGAGGAGGAAGAGGCGCACGAAGTCTGTTGTGGTCGCCGGGGAAGATAAAGGTGATGAGGTCGTGGCCGGATCTGGTTGTAGCGGAGAGGAGCACTGAGGCGGAAGAGGAAGGGGCGCAGGCTAAGGAAAGCAAGGTGATGGTTCAGCATGGGAAAAGAGAGGAAGAGATGGTTTCAAGGGAAGAGAATGAGCTACAGGCGAAATATATGGCACTTCCCTTTTTTCTTTTTCCAAATGAAGAATATGCAGAGAAGACCAATGAGAAAGTTGGATAACCAAACGTGAATAGTGGGAATAGTAATGGTCACAGTTTGGATTCTGGGGAAAATAAAAAGTTGTGACCATTGGATTTCCAACGGGTGAGTAAATGAATTATCACTGAAATCAAAAAAGGCGAGTTGCGGAACCGATACGGAAATTGTTCCGTAGATTTCGTTGTTTTTCGGACTTCGAAATTTACAATTGAATATACCGTAGAAATCAACACTACGAGACGATCAAAATGGTATATAGATATTAGTGGTACGATTGAATTATAAAAATTCGAATTTTTCTACCAACGGAAAATGTAGCAAAACGCAGAAAAATAAGATCGATGGAGCTAAAGAAGTCCGAATTTGGAAAACGAAAAATGCCGCCTCGCTCAGAAGATGGTTTAGAATTTTTCTATGTAAAAATATTTAGGTTTCGAAAACATTTTATTTTCATCAATTAATAACTGATTAAATTGAAATAAAGTTACACATGAAATAAACTTCCATATTTTTGGATGAAAATTTACAGTTTGCTATGTTTAATTAGACGCATTTCAAATATCAAATTTTTATTTCAAAATTTTAACGTTTAAAATTTCACAAAATTTCAACTAAAACAGTTAAAATTTACGGGTCGTTACAACAACCCTTTTTCTTAGCTTCTTGGTTTTTTCAGTATATATGGCCCTGTATATGCTCTCAGCTTTCTTTAATAAATCTTCCAACTCCGCTATTATGAGTTGAGCAGAATCTAACTTCTCTTGCAGAGAAGTTATCTTTGAATCCTAAACGAAATAAATAAGCGAGAAAAGGACGAGTAAGTCGAAAAATACCAAAAATCAAATAACAATGCAAAATAAGAAAAATATGACTGCTGAAAGTTCATTGATTTTCCCTAAAGAAATATTAGACAGAAATTAAAACTGAGCAACGTTGGGAAGAGGTGGAGCCGTGCAAGTAACAAAGATTAGTCGGGGGTCATAACGGGCTCCTGCCAAAGGATCCTCAGGCAGGTCAACTATCACGCCAAAGTCCACTTTGTCATTTAGAAACTTTGATCTAATGTGGGGGTAGTAAAAGCCCAGATCATCTCGAGACCATTGCAGTAACGCCTCAGCCTTCTTACTCTTAGCTTTCTCTTTCTCAAGCTTATTCGAGTAAGAAGCAACTCTACCCTGAAAGGCCAATAATGTGCTCTCGAGCTCGCACATCTTCGATGCCGCCTTCCTTCTTGAGTCATTTAAGGCTCTATTAGTTGAGCCTTTGTTTTCTTATTCTCATTTAGAAAATCACCAAATAATTTCCTAGCAATAATCTTCCAACCATCACCATGAAGAAAGGAAGACCTAGAACCCATGGGAGAAAAAGAAGCAATATCTAAGTGAGACGCCTCAGTCATCTTTCTATGTTCTGTAGCCTCCGGCTCACCCGACAATCTGGCAATCTATGTAGACATATCCTCCACTTGCTTCTTATGTTTTGCAATTTCCTCCCTGTAAACATTACCGTAAAGTTCTTCTCCCATCTTTACGGTCTCCTTTATCCCATCAAGCTCTAATGCGGCATCTGCTGACCATGCATATAGTCTACTATTGTAGTCATATAGGCATCGCAGCATACTCTTGGCATATGCCAGTTCTTTACAGTTAAGCTTCAACTCCTTTTTAAGCCTCTCAACATCATATCTAAGTTGAGAAACATCATCCTCAGATGCGTCCTAACGACGAATACGATTAACATTAAACAGAGCTCGAAAAGAACCAACTTAAATCGCTTCAGAAATGAAACTTAATTACATAATCGAAACATAACAGATTGGGTGTCAATGTTAATATATCTAGTACTAAATACATCATCCCTACTTGATCACACACTTGGAAATCATGCGTAAATTAACAAAAAACATGAAAAAGTCATTTGTTGATCAAGTTTCTAGGCTTAATTCTGAACTACTCAAGATGAGGACTATCGAGGGGATGAACCATTCTCTAATGCATATCATCATTGATGCAACACGAAATCACTAAGGGCCTCCTTCTCTTGAACTACCTGGTCTATTTGGGCTAATAAATCCTCGGTTTTGTTCTTAAGATCCACATAAGTTCTGTCTTATTCTTTTTCGCATCTAGCCATAGCCGTAGCGCTTAACCTAAGGCGATATAAAGTCTGCTTTTTGAGCTTAGCCTTAGTCTCTCTTAACAGTTTTGTGAACACATTCTCCCTAGAATAATAAACAAAGCAATGAGAAAAGCACGATTACCCGCAAGAAACAATATAATGAACGTAATGTTTCATTACAAACACTGAAATAAACTTCAAAAAAGTCTTAAGTACAATAAGACACAAAAGATATTCGAGAATAATCATTCAAGTCTATTAGGGAAGTTGAGTTAACCTTGTTTGCAATTTGGTTTTGCTCATCAAATTGCAGATTTTCACGATCCCCATATGTAGTTTCCAGATTTATGAAAAACCAGATTTTTATCTATGTGTATATATTCCATAAGTATGTACATATGTAGTTTCCAAGGAAATAACATAAATTGTAACGACCCGATATTTTCAACCATTCGCATCCATTATAAGTGTATAGGTACACACTCATGCCGGAATTGAATTGCTCAAAATACCGCGTTGTAAATAAAATTTGGAAAATCTCAGAATATACAGTAAATAAATATAATCACAGATCACAGACACAGAGTAAAATAATGCAGCGGAAGTAAAAGAAATAGTAGTTCATGAAGCTACTATATAAATATGTTAGAGTTACATAAGATACAACAGAAGAAATAGAGTACAACAAAAGTCTCAATAAAATAACCAAGTACAAGCTGAGTAGAACAATGGAACTGAAATAGATAGGACAAGACAAGCAGATAATCTCCAGCGATTCAAATCTCCAAGAGAGTGGAAATCCAAATCTGTGAATAACTCAGGCTGACCCGAGCGTAAAGCAAAACACAAAACACTCGAGTCAGGACAATATATACTTATATAATGTAAACCAACTCAAGTGAACTGTAATAAAGGTACAAGTAACTTAGAAGATGCTTGGGACCGCCTATCCTCTAAGGATCCGTTAAACTATCTACTATGTAGTAATATTCGATATTATAATAGTGTCTAAATAAGTAAAGTATAATCATATAGAAAATAGCGTTAAGGGGATGGAGAACCTTAACGCGGTCGTATCTTAAAATCATAATAGTAGTAAAGCTCGATATGGTAGGTGACACGGCACAACTAGGCAATGCCAGGGTAGATATACCAATTACGCACACGGACTGATGGATACGCATAGCAGCCACTACCGTTCCACCTCGAACAACACTCCCAAATCAGAGGACGACCATCTAATCAATCACAAGTAAGAGTATAATATCGAAGAAATGTGTCCGAGAAGAGGTGCTACCTCACTGGTCCGAGATCGCTCCTGTTTTAGCCACCTTATGCCAACTCACGGGAGTTGGGTCCACGTAACATACCTTTAGAACGTCGCCACCATCCTACTTCATTCTGGAATCTCCACCGCGTACACGGTTGTCAAAGTGGTTTTCGGTATCGACAGAGAGTATGTCCATATCCGATCCCGGTCTCTTTGCCAACCAATCGTTATTATAACCCGTGGTTATAACTTATAAAACAATACTTTACTTCAAAATAAATTATCATTTCAAACCATATCTTTATCAAAATAAAGATTAAATTAATTCCAAACCATTTCCATATATTTAAATTTTCATATCATTTCAAAACTTCATTTCAAATCATTTTAATAAAATATCATATCCTTACAAAACTTCATTTCAAATCATTTTAATAAAATAAAATATCCTATTAGTTCAAATCCAAATATTCAACTTTAAATACCTTTTAAATTCAAAGATATCGTTCATTTACTATCATTTCAGATCACCTTTAAATAGTTTATATTCCAATCAAAATATTTCATTTAAACCTTTTAAAAGTGTAATTATTATATTTTCAAATCAAGTATTCAATTTCCAAAGTTTCAAACCATTCTGAGTTCGTTTACTAAGTCAAAAACCCTAATTATTAAAATTTCAGCATTTCACAGCATTTAAAAACAACTGCTATAAGTTATATTTGAAAACATTTTTAATACAGCAAAGACAGCACTTAAAACTGCTGTTAAAACTCAGTTTTAGTTGAATTATAGTTCAAAAAAGAAAAGACAGCATTTCAGAAGTGCTGCGGTAGTTCAGATTTCAAAACAAGGGTTAAATTTGGTTTCAGCAAAGACTGCAGACCATTATAGCATTTCCAGAGAATGCTATAATAGACCTGAGTTCAATATTAGCCTATAAGTTCAGTTACAGCAACTACAGCATTTCAGAAATGCTGTAATAGCTCTTTTTACACAATTTTAGTTCAAAACAGAATCTATAGCATTTCTGAATGCTATTAAAAGTTAATTTCGGGTGTTAGTGTATTTCCAGCAATTAAATAACTTTAATTTAAAACACATAAACATTTTAAAAATCATATTTTAACGTTTAAAATGTTCATTTACATATCATTTAACATATATCTTTTTCACAATAAATTTCTTATTATTAAATCCAATCTTCAACAATTTACTTAATAAGTTTAAGTGTAAAAGTTTCCAATTCTTCACATTTCAACAAATAAACTTAACACTTCAAATTTAAATTACCATTTCACAAATTTAACAAAATTTCCAATTTTATTTAATTAACTTAAACCTTTAATTAAAACCAAATTTCACATTTCCTAGTCAAGTTATAATTGATCACTTTTAAACATTCATTTATTTAACCACTTAAATTCATAGAAAAATCAATAATACTTTAATAAATCACTTAAATTCAAATTTAATCAAATTATCATATTTACCATTTCCAAATAAAATTTAATATCCATTTTATTTATATAACTTAAATATCATTTTTAACCAAAATTCCAAATTTCCAACTTAAGTTATATTTCAAAAATCCAGTTAAACCATTCATTAATTATATTTTTAACACATAGAAAAATCATAATTTCTTTATTGTAAAACATTTCAAAATCTATTTAAATCAAATGTCATAAATTTATAATTTTTAAAATACTTAAAAATATCCAAAACACTTTATAAAATAACCACGGGCCTGTATAAAATTTTCTACCCTAGGTCAAGTGATACGGATATGTATCATTTCAATCCGCAGTTAAAAAAGAAAAATCCGGGTTCTATCATTTCAAACCCGCAATCCCAAGTTAAAATAAATTAAATAAAAACCATTCAGGCCTATCATTTCAGCCCATAACGATTTTTCCCTATTCTAAAGTCCGTTCGAGTATGTATCATTTCAACCCATAGTGATTCTAGTCTACAGGGAACTTGCAATGGTGATAACTGATATAAATAACAGAATAACATTAAATAACAGTAACATATGATATAACAGGTGTAATAATAGGTGTGAACATCATATGATAATAATATAAGCATATATAACATGATAATATATTTCTACAAATTCGCAGGGTGTCAATTTACTAGTTATATAGGTACATATTGTCTGGTGAGAATAACTCACCTCTTTGTGCTGGAGATTGCTATCAAATGCACAAACTGAGATCTTCGAAGGCACGAAAGCACGAATAAGATTGGATATTGAGAGAGCCAAAGATAAATCTCCTTGAAAACATTCAAACAAAACAAGACAATATACACATAAATATTCAACGCAAAAAAATGTTGAAACAATGCAGATAAGAAGCAACAACGGAATAGATTACTTGACCATGCTTTAACCATTCAAAAGCTCGAACAAGGGGTTCATTTCTCAGCCATGATGATGATGAGTGTGAGAGAGACAAGGTTAACTCCTCGGAATACATAAGACAAAACAATCCAAACAATATAAGTTTTCAACCCAAATTTTAATAGAACAATGTTAGAAATGACTGCACGGAATCAAATAGAAATGCTTGCACTTGCTTTCAACCTTTACTAGGCTCAGCCATGAGGGAAACTACAGGTCTAAGGCAATGGTTTTGGGTCTGGTTTGGACCAAGGGATACACGGCTACAAGCTAGAGATGATGGGGAAGTTATAACATAGGTATGTGAAGAGTTTTAGGCACATTAGCGTGGTTTTTGGTCAACAAAAGGGCTCGGCCATAGGAGTTTGGTCTTGGCCATTCAAGCTCAGATCTGGACAGAGGTGGGGAGGGGTGTGTTGTGGTCTGGTCAGGGAGGTGGTGGTGGCTATGGTGGTGGTTGAGGTGGGTGAGCATGTAGAGGTCAATAAACATGGTTTTTAGGCATCTAGGTTAAAATTTGGGGGGGGGGGGGTTTTACCATCAAAATGGTTCGGCTATGGTCAGATCTGGTGGAGTGGGGGCTGGTGGTGGTCAGGAAGAGATGGAAGGAGGTGGTGGCAGAGGAATAGGGGTAGAGGCCGATCTCAATCAGGGAAGAAGGCAAGCAAAATAGCATAGAAAAAGAAGAAAAGTAGGAAGAAAGAGATGGAGGCCATTACCTAATTTTCTCTAGCCGTGAGAAACAATTGAAGATGGGATATTTTTTTCACGTAAATGCCAAATGAGATGACGGCTACACTAGGGTTTTACATGGCTAGGCAATTAATTTTGAGGAGTTAAAGGAATTAAAGGATTTGGTAAATAAAAGGGCTTCCGTTTCAAAGCGTTACACAACCCTTCACATTTCTTTCCTTATAAATCTTTATATAAACAAAATATTTCAGAAAAATACTATACAAACCGAAACTAAGTAAAGATATAAGAAAATAAATAATAAAATTTAAAGAAATTAGAAAAAATAATAAAAGAAATTGCTTAAAATACAAACAGTGTCCAGAAATTACAAATAAATCACCATTGACTTTGGAAAATTATTAACTTTAATTTAAAAATATTCTAAAACAAAATTTGAAATAAAAATGACTTTTAAAACATTTTCAAAGTGAAATAAATAATTAAATTCAGAGAAAATAGCAAAAGAATTGAAGAAATTGTTTAAAAATAGCAGACATGACATGAAAATTTCACATAAATTACCATTGACTCTAGAAAAATGTCTACTTCACTTTAAAAATAATAAAAGACAAAAATATACATAAAATAACATATTAACACATATTAAAATAAAATATGACAAATAAAATAAAATTTATAAAATTTAAAATAGGCAAAAATGCACAATAAAACAAATTATACTAAAAATTGAAATGTACATAACTTTTACATTTTAACTCCGTTTTCAACGAAACGAAAAGTAGTGTTCAAGTTATTAAATCTATTTTCATAATAAAAGATAAAATTTATAATTTCAAACTATTTAAAATTTAAACTTAAAAGTCAAAGTTTGACTATTGACCAAAATTCACATTTTCAGGAAATATTAAATTTAGTCATATTTGGAATTCTAATCCACATCAAAGTCAAAGTTTATATTTAAAATAACAAAATTTATTCTTTTTCATAAATAAAGCTTTTGAATGTAGAAAAAATCAATTTAAGAATATTTGTAAAATATAGGGTTGTTACACTCTCCCCCACTCAAAACTTTTCATCCCCGAAAAGGAACGAGGTACGGGAAAGCACAAAAAAAGATAGAATGAAATAGAATTAAGACAAGATGATAAGAAGATTGGAATTACACTGATAATTATTGTTATAGGTAAGTTTAACAAGATGAAGGTGATCAAATCAAGAATACAAGCACGAACAAGATCCTCTAGAGTCTGAATCACCCCTTTCACTTGACCGACGGTCTATGAATGGAAAAACAGTGTTTAGATCCAGATAAGTAACAAAAATTATCAAAGATTACAGAAAGATTTCTAAACGGACTGGTATAAGCAATAGCCTTCCCATTCCGTAACAAGATAAGAGAAGTAAGGACAACCAAAAGGTAGTTTGGAAACACAAAATAAGATAATAAACTTAAAACCATAATGCTTTGAAATCATAACAATTTAGGGATGTTTATCATTTGGAAATCACACTACTAAAATCATAACACTTTGGACATGTTATTCTTTAAAAAAACATAATACTTAGAAAATCATAACACCCTAAAAAAATCTTCATTTAAACCATTTTAATCCAAGATCAAACAATATTCATTTTATAGTTGTAACATTTATAAGTTCATTCAATTTTAAAAATTTCCAAAACACTGTATTTTCAAAACAGCATCACTTATAAAATGCTACAATAGGTATATTAGTACTTCAAATCAGTTTAATTCCAGAAATATTCATTTGGATATTATTTAACTTATGACTTATTAAAACAAACTTTTATGAATGGAATATCCAAATTAAACTATACTTCATTTATTAAGGTAAAAGTTCACTATTTTAGTTAGCTCTTAATTTAACACATAGCCTAACTCTTTATTTAAAATACCCATTTCATAAATAGATATTCCTTTAATAAGTTACACTTAAAATTCCATTTGAAAACCAAATTCTCAATTATCAAATTTTAGTGATGTTAAAATACATTTTAACTATTTAAATCATAATCATTCATTTTTCAAGACATATCTATTTCATAAATAAAATATTTATATAGCAAATATAACAATCAAATTTCTTTACACATTTATTCATTTAGACATCAATTAAACTATTATTTCAAGTTAAATAAACTTTATTACAAAATGTCCAATTCAAATGTATTTTATTTTATCTATTCACAGATACATTATTTATTATACAACATATTCATTTTAGGAAATAACCTTTATTAAAATTCCTAGGTTAGACTTAAGGTTCCATAGTAAATCAAATTTGATTATTAAGTTATTTAAATAAAATCTCTTTAAATTCCTTTTTCACTATTTACCTTTGTTAATCTTTTATAACTAAAATTTAAGTGTATAACATGTATTATAACCACTCAAATTTTATTTATAAAAATCCTTTTTATATTGTATATTATCCAATTTCATATTCAACTTCTGTGTAATTTAGGTAAGTTATATTGGAATGAAATTGTGTGTTATAGGAATAAAAATTTCCAATTTAATCATCTCAAGTTTGAATCATTTATCCAAATTTTTGATTTTTCTTTTTATAATTGAAATTATTCTTTAAGAAAAAAAATGTAAGAATTAAATTTCCGATTCCCTTCAAACCATTAAGAGATAAATAAATATATGTATATAATATATCAAATCAAATTTAAATCATATATATATATATATTATAAATTCAGTCATATTTTAGAGATTCAAATCAATTAAATTTCCCAAAACAAAGCTGTAGCAAGACAACAGAACGGTCTCTTCACTTCAAAACTCGAAAATGAACGTCGATGATGCTGCAGTCATCACCGAAATTATTTTCCAGCGACAAAGAGAAGAGCACTAAATTTTTAAACTTAAAAATCCTTTAAAAACAAATTTCTACTTGGAAATACTTTAAATAATATATCCTTTTAAAACTTTAAACACAAGGTTTGAAATCCATCGGAAATTAAATTCTTAAATTCTTGATTTAAATTCATTTCTGTTCCCAAATCAATTTATAAACAACTATTTATAAATTCATTTATAGAGCTATAAATGATAAATCAAGTATTATCATTTTATATAATCAAATTAAATCAATTTATGAAGTTCCATAAAATTTACTTATATTTCAAAATTATTTCATTAACAGTTTTAAAATAATATTGTGTCAGTTTGTTCTATCAAAGTGTTTTAGAAATTCTATCGATAGCGTTGATCAGACGAATCGATCAGAAACCCAATTCAACATCAACAACTCAAACAACACAATATTTAAACATTTTAATTCTAAATATTAGTTTACAAATACACTATACAGGAATTGATTTTCAAAGAAGGATAGAGATTCAAATTTGGTTAACTCAAATCAAATGAAATTCTGATTTGAAAATAAGTTGGAACAAGGATAAGATGATTAAATGACAGAATAGGAAGATGGATAAGCTTATATAAATCACGGGCAACCTTAACCGGGTCAACCGTGACTTAAAGAATAAGATCGATGTGGATTTCTAGGGTAAATCTACATTCGACCTCAAGAGATAGAGTTTGGGATAGTAAGCGATACTAGCATCTAACCCGAGGATATAAAATCTTTGGTGAATCGATGCTATTGTAAAGGAGTTTCACCCCTTTATAAGAAAATTAGAATATTGGCGAGACCGCCAATTCACTACAAAGATCATTCGAAGTGGAGTTATGAGATACTCCAGAATCAAAAGAAGATGAATAGTGAGGAACAATAATGGATTTTGGAACCGCAGGGAACGTTCCAAAATTCAAAGGAAATTCGAATCAAGAGGAAAAGATTCAAACTCGAACGAAAGTGATTTTGTAAATAAATCTACTCCATATGCTGAGTTTTGCCTCAAAGCCAAAGCTCTGATACCAACTGTAACGACCCGATATTTTCAACCATTCGCATCCATTATAAGTGTATAGGTACACACTCATGCCGGAATTGAATTGCTCAAAATACCGCGTTGTAAATAAAATTTGGAAAATCTCAGAATATGCAGTAAATAAATATAATCACAGATCACAGACACAGAGTAAAATAATGCAGCGGAAGTAAAAGAAATAGTAGTTCATGAAGCTACTATATAAATATGTTAGAGTTACATAAGATACAACAGAAGAAATAGAGTACAACAAAAGTCTCAATAAAATAACCAAGTACAAGCTGAGTAGAACAACGGAACTGAAATAGATAGGACAAGACAAGCAGATAATCTCCAGCGATTCAAATCTCCAAGAGAGTGGAAATCCAAATCTGTGAATAACTCAGGCTGACCCGAGCGTAAAGCAAAACACAAAACACTCGAGTCAGGACAATATATACTTATATAATGTAAACCAACTCAAGTGAACTGTAATAAAGGTACAAGTAACTTAGAAGATGCTTGGGACCGCCTATCCTCTAAGGATCCGTTAAACTATCTACTATGTAGTAATATTCGATATTATAATAGTGTCTAAATAAGTAAAGTATAATCATATAGAAAATAGCGTTAAGGGGATGGAGAACCTTAACGCGGTCGGATCTTAAAATCATAATCGTAGTAAAGCTCGATATGGTAGGTGACACGGCACAACTAGGCAATGCCAGGGTAGATATACCAATTACGCACACGGACTGATGGATACGCATAGCAGCCACTACCGTTCCACCTCGAACAACACTCCCAAATCAGAGGACGGCCATCTAATCAATCACAAGTAAGAGTATAATATCGAAGAAATGTGTCCGAGAAGAGGTGCTACCTCACTGGTCCGAGATCGCTCCTGTTTTAGCCACCTTATGCCAACTCACAGGAGTTGGGTCCACGTAACATACCTTAAGAACGTCGCCACCATCCTACTTCATTCTGGAATCTCCACCGCGTACACGGTTGTCAAAGTAGTTTTCGGTATCGACAGAGAGTATGTCCATATCCGATCCCGGTCTCTTTGCCAACCAATCGTTATTATAACCCGTGGTTATAACTTATAAAACAATACTTTACTTCAAAATAAATTATCATTTCAAACCATATCTTTATCAAAATAAAGATTAAATCAATTTCAAACCATTTCCATATATTTAAATTTTCATATCATTTCAAAACTTCATTTCAAATCATTTTAATAAAATATCATATCCTTACAAAACTTCATTTCAAATCATTTTAATAAAATAAAATATCCTATTAGTTCAAATCCAAATATTCAACTTTAAATACCTTTTAAATTCAAAGATATCGTTCATTTACTATCATTTCAGATCACCTTTAAATAGTTTATATTCCAATCAAAATATTTCATTTAAACCTTTTAAAAGTGTAATTATTATATTTTCAAATCAAGTATTCAATTTCCAAAGTTTCAAACCATTCTGAGTTCGTTTACTAAGTCAAAAACCCTAATTATTAAAATTTCAGCATTTCACAGCATTTAAAAACAACTGCTATAAATTATATTTGAAAACATTTTTAATTCAGCAAAGACAGCACTTAAAACTGCTGTTAAAACTCAGTTTTAGTTGAATTATAGTTCAAAACAGAAAAGACAGCATTTCAGAAGTGCTGCGGTAGTTCAGATTTCAAAACAAGGGTTAAATTTGGTTTCAGCAAAGACTGCAGACCATTATAGCATTTCCAGAGAATGCTATAATAGACCTGAGTTCAATATTAGCCTATAAGTTCAGTTACAGCAACTACAGCATTTCAGAAATGCTGTAATAGCTCTTTTTACACAATTTTAGTTCAAAACAGAATCTATAGCATTTCTGAATGCTATTAAAAGTTAATTTCGGGTGTTAGTGTATTTCCAGCAATTAAATAACTTTAATTTAAAACACATAAACATTTTAAAAATCATATTTTAACGTTTAAAATGTTCATTTACATATCATTTAACATATATCTTTTTCACAATAAATTTCTTATTATTAAATCCAATCTTCAACAATTTACTTAATAAGTTTAAGTGTAAAAGTTTCCAATTCTTCACATTTCAACAAATAAACTTAACACTTCAAATTTAAATTACCATTTCACAAATTTAACAAAATTTCCAATTTTATTTAATTAACTTAAACCTTTAATTAAAACCAAATTTCACATTTCCTAGTCAAGTTATAATTGATCACTTTTAAACATTCATTTATTTAACCACTTAAATTCATAGAAAAATCAATAATACTTTAATAAATCACTTAAATTCAAATTTAATCAAATTATCATATTTACCATTTCCAAATAAAATTTAATATCCATTTTATTTATATAACTTAAATATCATTTTTAACCAAAATTCCAAATTTCCAACTTAAGTTATATTTCAAAAATCCAGTTAAACCATTCATTAATTATATTTTTAACACATAGAAAAATCATAATTTCTTTATTGTAAAACATTTCAAAATCTATTTAAATCAAATGTCATAAATTTATAATTTTTAAAATACTTAAAAATATCCAAAACACTTTATAAAATAACCACGGGCCTGTATAAAATTTTCTACCCTAGGTCAAGTGATACGGATATGTATCATTTCAATCCGCAGTTAAAAAAGAAAAATCCGGGTTCTATCATTTCAAACCCGCAATCCCAAGTTAAAATAAATTAAATAAAAACCATTCAGGCCTATCATTTCAGCCCATAACGATTTTTCCCTATTCTAAAGTCCGTTCGAGTATGTATCATTTCAACCCATAGTGATTCTAGTCTACAGGGAACTTGCAATGGTGATAACTGATATAAATAACAGAATAACATTAAATAACAGTAACATATGATATAACAGGTGTAATAATAGGTGTGAACATCATATGATAATAATATAAGCATATATAACATGATAATATATTTCTACAAATTCGCAGGGTGTCAATTTACTAGTTATATAGGTACATATTGTCTGGTGAGAATAACTCACCTCTTTGTGCTGGAGATTGCTATCAAATGCACAAACTGAGATCTTCGAAGGCACGAAAGCACGAATAAGATTGGATATTGAGAGAGCCAAAGATAAATCTCCTTGAAAACATTCAAACAAAACAAGACAATATACACATAAATATTCAACGCAAAAAAATGTTGAAACAATGCAGATAAGAAGCAACAACGGAATAGATTACTTGACCATGCTTTAACCATTCAAAAGCTCGAACAAGGGGTTCATTTCTCAGCCATGATGATGATGAGTGTGAGAGAGACAAGGTTAACTCCTCGGAATACATAAGACAAAACAATCCAAACAATATAAGTTTTCAACCCAAATTTTAATAGAACAATGTTAGAAATGACTGCACGGAATCAAATAGAAATGCTTGCACTTGCTTTCAACCTTTACTAGGCTCAGCCATGAGGGAAACTACAGGTCTAAGGCAATGGTTTTGGGTCTGGTTTGGACCAAGGGATACACGGCTACAAGCTAGAGATGATGGGGAAGTTATAACATAGGTATGTGAAGAGTTTTAGGCACACTAGCGTGGTTTTTGGTCAACAAAAGGGCTCGGCCATAGGAGTTTGGGCTTGGCCATTCAAGTTCAGATCTGGACAGAGGTGGGGAGGGGTGTGTTGTGGTCTGGTCAGGGAGGTGGTGGTGGCTATGGTGGTGGTTTGGGTGGTGGTTGAGGTGGGTGAGCATGTAGAGGTCAATAAACATGGTTTTTAGGCATCTGGGTTGAAATTTGGGGGGGGGGGGGGTTTTACCATCAAAATGGTTCGGCTATGGTCAGATCTGGTGGAGTGGGGGCTGGTGGTGGTCAGGAAGAGATGGAAGGAGGTGGTGGCAGAGGAATAGGGGTAGAGGCCGATCTCAATCAGGGAAGAAGGCAAGCAAAATAGCATAGAAAAAGAAGAAAAGTAGGAAGAAAGAGATGGAGGCCATTACCTAATTTTCTCTAGCCGTGAGAAACAATTGAAGATGGGATATTTTTTTCACGTAAATGCCAAATGAGATGACGGCTACACTAGGGTTTTACATGGCTAGGCAATTAATTTTGAGGAGTTAAAGGAATTAAAGGATTTGGTAAATAAAAGGGCTTCCGTTTCAAAGCGTTACACAACCCTTCACATTTCTTTCCTTATAAATCTTTATATAAACAAAATATTTCAGAAAAATACTATACAAACCGAAACTAAGTAAAGATATAAGAAAATAAATAATAAAATTTAAAGAAATTAGAAAAAATAATAAAAGAAATTGCTTAAAATACAAACAGTGTCCAGAAATTACAAATAAATCACCATTGACTTTGGAAAATTATTAACTTTAATTTAAAAATATTCTAAAACAAAATTTGAAATAAAAATGACTTTTAAAACATTTTCAAAGTGAAATAAATAATTAAATTCAGAGAAAATAGCAAAAGAATTGAAGAAATTGTTTAAAAATAGCAGACAGGACATGAAAATTTCACATAAATTACCATTGACTCTAGAAAAATGTCTACTTCACTTTAAAAATAATAAAAGACAAAAATATACATAAAATAACATATTAACACATATTAAAATAAAATATGACAAAGAAAATAAAATTTATAAAATTTAAAATAGGCAAAAATGCACAATAAAACAAATTATACTAAAAATTGAAATGTACATAACTTTTACATTTTAACTCTGTTTTCAACGAAACGAAAAGTAGTGTTCAAGTTATTAAATCTATTTTCATAATAAAAGATAAAATTTATAATTTCAAACTGGAAATGGATGGAAATGGATTACAAAATAAAAGCAAAGGTGAGATCTTTTCACTCAAATGAAAGTTGGATTTTCAGTTATTGATTGCTGTTTGGATTGTGATAGTATATATAGTAGTATATAGCAATATATATATATTGGCATATATATATATATATTGGAGTTGTTGATTTCCCGCATTATATAGCGGATGAGACCCTATGCGCCGCATAATAGCAGATGATATTTTATAAATCCCATATACCGCGATATTCCACCTGGAAGTGGAATTGGTATTGTGCTAACATCTGTGGATGCAAAGAAACAGGTTGGAGGGATCCAACTGGATTCCTCAAATTTTATGAATTTGTTTCATATGTTGTATGAATTTGTTTCATATGCTGTGTGATTATTTATTTATAATCTGTGAATGATTATATTTGCGATTGAATTTGTTGAAGGCTAAAATTTAGCCGAATGTATTTTTGGTATCGTTGGGTACCAGAAATAAATAAAAATTGGATTTTTGAAATTAAAATTGGAAATTTTAAGTAAATTCTTTTGAAAGAATTGGTTGAATTTCAAAGAAGGAATTTTAAAAGATAAAGTTTTATTTTTGTAATCTTATCGAATTAATTCCAAAATATGGGAAAAGATTTTTATAAATGGATTTTGAATAGTATTATTTGAAAGTTGGAAAATTTATTTAAAATGGAATTTTAGATGGTTTGGAAGAGATAAAGGAATTTATTTTAAAAGGTGATAAGTTTCTAGAAATCGAATTGATAATTGATTTGGAATTTGAAAATAATCTTTGAGAAATCGATATGGAAATTTATTTGATGTTGAATGAAAATTTGATTTGTGTGGAAATAAATTGGAAATCGATTTGTAAAATGATTTGGTAATTGGAAATAAATTTAGAAATTGATTTGCAAATAATTTGGAATTTGGAAATCGAATTGGAATTTGATTTGGTGTTGAAATGAAATTTGAAATCAATTTTGAAATTGATTTGGTGTTTGAAAGTGAATATTTGGAAATTTAGATTCAAAATGGAATTTATAAAGGAAAGGGAAATTTGTTTTAAAAATAAACACTGATTTGTTTTTAAAGTGTGGAAATAAATTTACAGATTTAGGATGTAAATTTGAAATAAATCGATAAGGATTTATTTAATTGGTTTAAATGGACCATTTTGAGATGAAGTGTGAAATATGATTTGAAATTGTTTTCAAAGTGATGAAGTGTGAAAAATATATATCTTGCAAAGATATTTTGAAATTTAATAATTTGGGAAAAATTATTTAAATCTGATGATTGTTGTGAATGTTGTTTGATAGTTAAATCACCGACTATCAATATTTGCCTTTGAAGTGGCACTTGAATTTGTTTTTAAAACAAACGCTCATTATTCGGTTAAACCGGGAGAGGACTTTGTGCCATATAACCCATTCCGAATAGTGATACGTCGTGAATGGATAACATTTGAAGACCGGTGTGAAGACCGGGTATTTTCGAAAATGAAAGGACAACCTGTCGAATGTCTCTGCACCGAGTTGCTCCGGTATAGAGATTTATATCACTCTTCTTGTGATGGGAAGTCCGGACGTGATTAGTGAATACCCGGATTGCAAGGGCTTCTTTGGAAGTGCCTTCGGTTCCGTTCGATCCCGTAACGGACTTGTATGGATGTGTGTCTGACGTTACACTTTGAGATGTAATGCTGGTTTGATGTAGCAGCGGAAATAACAAAATGATGATACGGTGAAAGTGACAATCGATGGAATGAAGAATACCGAAAGGCCCAAATTCGTTGATCCGAAGATGCCGAATTCTAGCTATCCCAAACACGTTGATAGCGCACTATACCGTGTTTAAAGATCTGCGATTATTCGTACGTTGATCTAGCGCACTAGATACCGTGAATCGGCTTCAGCAATTGTTGAATCGATCGCACTCGATTATCCGAGAGTGGAGATAGGAGATTACACTCGACTACCAATTTGGATGAAAGCACAAAGCTAACAAAACGAAATTTTATTCAGAATCCACTAACTTTCAAATGTACAACTCACGCCTATTTATAGCATTTTACAATCCAGACCCTTAAGTCGTATACGACTTACGACTCATCATAAGTCGGCAGCGACTCAACACTCCACGACTCAAGCACTTGTATTACAACCCACACAACATCACAAATTTACAACACTTAGATCGTATACGACCTAACAGACACACGACTCACGACCTACGACTTAAGTACAAACGACTCAACACATATACAACAAAGTCCAGCAAAACACCCACGACTTATAAAAGAACGACCTAAAATATCCGACACATACGACTTACGACTTAAGAATCTCGGCTTTAGAACTTCTTCATGCGACTTGGCTTAAGTCATAACTCGTTTGCGGTTTAAGGAAACAACATCTTTACGCGACTTATAACATGGACGACTTAGGGAATAAGACTTCAACGAATTAACCCAGTTCACGACTTAAGGATTTCAGACGACTTAACTAAGTCGTAGGTCGTAGATGACTTATCTTAAGTCATTGGTTTTCTTCTTTCGTATAAGTCGCTTCACTGCCTTGCGCTGGTACCTTGTTAGGTCATGGCCGATCTAAAGCTTCTCCCTTAGGTCGTAGACGACCTAAAACCCCACTAGGTCGCACCCGATCCAACTCATGCTCGTTAACCCGCAGGTTGTTAGGTTGTTCGCAAGCTATCACTTCCTTGTTAGCTCCCATGTTCTTAGGTCGTAAACGACTCAACTTTTCTGGACGACTTAAGATTTCGTTAGGTCGGTCACGACCTAACACTTGGCCTGCATCATCCTCCCCTGGTTGAGAGAAATTCATCCTCGAATTTGCATCTTCCTCCTTCGCAACACACTCATCCCCATGATATGGAACTAAGTATTTGACGTTAAACACATCAGAAGTACGAACATTATCCGGCAATTCCAATTGATACGTGTTCTCATTGATTTTCTTCAAAATTTTTACTGGACCAATCTTCCGCGCTTTCAATTTATTGTACGTTCCCACCGGAAAACGATCCTTTGTTAACACTGCATAAACCAAATCACCTTCATTAAATTCAACACTCCTTCGCTTCAGATCTGCAGATCGTTTGTACTTCTCATTCGCTTTCTCCAATCGTTCCTGAACGATTTGATGACATTCTGCCAATCCATCAACAAAATCAACAGCCCGTTTAACGGTTCCCTTGGATTGTGGTACTATCGTCAAATCCAACGGTCCCTTTGGTAAACTTGAATATACTATCTGAAATGGACTGAACCCTGTACTGCGGTTTATAGCATGGTTATGAGCAAACTCCGCTTGACATAATTTCATATCCCAACTCTTCAGATTATCTTTCACAAGACATCTCAACAAATTCCCCAACGATCTGTTCACGACCTCGGTCTGTCCATCCGTCTGCGGATGATAAGCGCTGCTAAAGTTCAACTTTGTTCCCACCATCTTCCACAAACTTAGCCAAAAATGACTTAGAAATCTAGTATCTCGATCAGAAACAATGGATTTTGGCAAACCATGTAAATGATACACTTCTTTAAAGAATAGCTCAGCAACACAGACGACATCAGCTGTCTTCTTACAAGCGATGAAATGTGCCATCTTTGAAAACCTGTCCACTACAACATATATCGAATCATTCCCCCTTTGAGTTCTCGGTAATCCCAAAACAAAATCCATACTGATATCAACCCATGGTTTAACAGGCACGGGTAACGGCATATACAATCCCGCATTCGTCGCTGTCCCTTTGGATACTTGGCAAATATGACATCCCAACTTCCCGCTTCAACGAAGGCCAATAATAAGATTGAGAAATAAATTGTAAAGTTCGATCCCTGCCCACATGTCCTTCCTCATGCAACTCTTTTACAATCTTCATACGTAAGCTGCACTCCGGTATACATAATCGATTTCCCTTAAAAAGAAAACCATCCACCATTACAAACTCATCCGTCTTTCCCTCCTTGACTTCATCAACAAACTTTGCAAAGTAAGGATCATCGACGAATAATTCTGGCAACACATCAAACCCGGTTACTTCAATCTTCATTGTAGTTAACACATGATTCCTTCTGCTTAACGCATCCGCCAGACGGTTCGTAACCCCAGATTTGTGTTTCAAAACAAAGGTAAACTGCTGTAGGTACGCAATCCACGATGCATGCCTTGCCGAAATCTTCTCTTGTCCTTGCAGATGTTTTAGAGCCTCATGCTCAGTGTATAGCACAAACTCCTTGTGAAATAAGTAATGTCTCCAATGTTTAATGGCTTGCACAAAATCATAAAATTTCACATCATACGTACTATATCTCATCTTCGCTCCTGATAACTTCTCACTGAAATATGCAATAGGACGTCTCCTTTGACTCAACACTCCTCCAATCCCAACCTTGGATGCATCAGTATGTAGTTCAAACACTAACTGAAAATCTGGTAACACTAGAATTGATGCTGACGTCAAGAGTTCTTTGATTCGCTCAAAAGCAACCCCTGCTCCCTCCGTCCATGCAAACTGTTTACCCTTCATACAATCAGTCAGAGGCGCCATCACACTATTAAAGTGCGGAATAAACCTTCGATAAAATGAAGCCAACCCGTGAAAACTATGAACTTCCGTTATCGTCTTGGGTTGCGGCCAATCTCTGATAGCTTCAACTTTACTTAGGTCTACCTGTATTCCTTCTTTCGATACAACGTACCCCAGAAATAAAACACTCCTTGCCATAAAAACACACTTCTTCGTAGCAGCGTAGAATTGTTCTTCACGAAGGATAATTAACACTTTCCTCAAATGCTGAACATGCTCCTCTGTACTAGCACTGTAGATCAGAATATCATCAAAGTAAACCACCACAAATTTCCCAATGTACGGCCTGAAAATTTGGTTCATCACCCTCATGAATGTACTTGGTGCATTCGATAGACCAAACGACATTACCAGCCATTCATACAATCCTTCCCTTATCTTGAATGCTGTCTTCCATTCGTCCCCTGGTCTAATTCGTATCTGATGATAACCACTTTTAAGATCAATCTTCGAAAAGATCACTGACCTACTGATTTGATCCAACAGATCATCAAGCCTCGGCATCAGAAATCGGTATATGACTGTTATCTTGTTCATTGCTCTACTATCTGTGCACATCCTCCACGTTCCATCCTTCTTGGGTACCAACAAAGCTGGCACTGCACAAGGACTCAAACTCTCCTGAACTCGCCCCTGTTCCAGTAATTCCTCCACCTGTCTCCTTAACTCCTCGTGTTCCCTTGGACTCATCCGATAGTGCGGTCTATGAGGCAATGCAGCACCTGGCACCAAGTCAATCTGATGCTGTATGTCTCTAAGCGGTGGTAACTCCTTCGGTAACTCCTCTGGAAACACATCTTCGAATTCCTCCAAAACTGGTTTCACTTCCTCTGGAACTTCAGTAACTTCGCTGCTTTCATGCCCAGTCAACATAAAAACTTCAGGACTCTCATCTATCTCTTCCACGAACTCCTTCAATGACAACAAGGTTTTCAATTCCTCAATCTCCTCCAGCTTATTCTCATTCTGCTGTCGCTTCTTCGGAACTAATGTGACCTTCGTGCCCTCGAACAAGAAACTGTAACTATTCGTTCGACCATTATGCTGTACTTCACGATCGTACTGCCACGGCCTTCCCAACAGCAAATGGCAAACATCCGTGTCAACTACGTCACACCAAATCTCATCCTTGTATTTCTTTCCAATGGAAAATGGAACATGAGCTCGCCTCTCTACCTTTACTTCTCCTCCTTTCCTCAACCAAGCAAGTTTATACGGACTAGGATGTTTCTCCGTTTTCAGTTTCAACTTTCTCACAGCTTCCGTTGAAATGATATTATCACAACTCCCAGCATCAACGACAAATTTACAGACCTTTCCCAAAATAGTGCACGATGACTGGAAAATGTTACTTCTCAACCAACTCGACTCTTCTTCCTGCTTCGGGGTTAAACAAGATCTTCGTAGCATCAGATTACATCCCTCGTCTCCCGACACTTCTTCCTCCTCATTACGCTGTGGATTGAGATCTTCTTCGACATCCTCATCCTCCACTTCAACAATCATAGTTCTCTTCTTCGGCTTTGGACATTCGCTGCTCTTGTGACCCACTTCGTGGCAATTATAACATTTGAAATTGGTATTGACTTTCGGTTTAGCCACTTCATGAACAACCGGCTTACTCGATGCTTTAGGAATATTAGAACTACTACCCGCTCCTTTGTTCTGCCCCGTAAAACTTGGAAACACACCTCCCCCATGTCTTCCTTGTTTCTCCCAAGCCAACACCTTTTGATATGCTTCGGCCACAGATTTGGGGTCGAACATGTTCACCATATCCTGGATCTGTGTTCTAAGTCCACCGACAAACCTTGCAGTCAATTGTTCTTCTCTCTCCATGATATCATTTCGAGCAATTAACTGGTAAAACTCATCAGCATAATCAGCAACCGTCTTCGTTCCTTGCCTCAAGTTCTGCAATCTCTGATACATTAGTGATTGGTAATTATAAGGCAAGAACGTAGCCTTCATCAGTTTCTTCATATTTTCCCAAGCAACAATTTTTGACTTCCCCATCCGATCCCTAGTAAGTTTGGTTTGCTGCCACCATGCCATAGCTCTTCCCCTCAGTCTAGTAGCAACCAACTTCACTTTACGATCCTCCGGAACCTCCTTGAAGTCAAATATTTCTTCAACATAAGCTATCCAATCAACAAACGCAACGGCTTGCATACCTCCTTTGAACTCTGGTATTTCAGTTTTCATCCCAGATTCCCACTTGTGATCATACTCCGACTGATTTCTTCCTTGTCCACGTCCTCGTCCATGAACACTACCACCATCATACTCTTCTTCAAAATCTGATGTATACCGATGTCGATCCTGACCACCAACATCTCTACTACCATCACGTCTTCCACCAACATCCCTTCTATCTACATTCCTCCGTTCTCGATCATTCACATTCCTCCCACGTCTTTGATCATCATCAACACTTCTTTCTTGATTGGAATGTGGTGAGACTCTACTTCCCCCATGGTTAGATTCAGGTGAAACCCTTCTCCGATTTTGATTCATTTCTAACATCATCTTCTCTAATCGTCCAATCCCTTCATTAAGTTTCTCACTAAAGTTTTCATTAATTCTTTGCTCCATCTCATCAGCTTCTTCTCTTCTATACAAAGCTTCTACGTTTTGGTGACGATTAGCTCTTCTCGGCGGCATGATTTGAAACTTTACAAACTCTTCAATCCTCGGCTTTGACTTTCAAAATGATACCAAATGATGTACACGGCCTTCACTTGCTTAGCTCGGCCGAAGCTCTTCAACACTTCAAACTTCAAATTCTCGGCTCCAAGACTCGATTTAGCTATGATTGGCTAAAACAAGCTCTTATACCAAATGATGCAGTAGCGGAAATAACAAAATGATGATACGGTGAAAGTGACGATCGATGGAATGAAGAATACCGAAAGGCCCAAATTCGTTGATCCGAAGATGCCGAATTCTAGCTATCCCAAACACGTTGATAGCGCAGTATACCGTGTTTAAAGATCTGCGATTCTTCGTACGTTGATCTAGTGCACTAGATACCGTGAATCGACTTCAGCAATCGTTGAATCGAGCGCACTCGATTATCCGAGAGTGGAGATAGGAGATTACACTCGACTACCAATTTGGATGAAAGCACAAAGCTAACAAAACGAAATTTTATTCAGAATCCACTAACTTTCAAATGTACAACTCACGCCTATTTATAGCATTTTACAATCCAGACCCTTAAGTCGTATACGACTTACGATTCATCATAAGTCGGCAGCGACTCAACACTCCATGACTCAAGCACTTGTATTACAACCCACACAACATCACAAATTTACAACACTTAGATCGTATACGACCTAACAGACACACGACTCACGACCTACGACTTAAGTACAAACGACTCAACACATATACAACAAAGTCCAGCAAAACACCCATGACTTATAAAAGAACGACCTAAAATATCCGACACATACGACTTAAGAATCTTGGCTTCAGAACTTCTTCATGCGACTTGGCTTAAGTCGTAACTCGTTTGCGGTTTAAGGAAACAGCATCTTCACGCGACTTATAACATGGACGACTTAGGGAATAAGACTTCAACGACTTAACCCAGTTCACGACTTAAGGATTTCAGACGACTTAACTAAGTCGTAGGTCGTAGACGACTTATCTTAAGTCGTTGGTTTTCTTCTTCCATATAAGTCGCTTCACTGCCTTGCGCTAGTACCTTGTTAGGTCATGGCCGATCTAAAGCTTCTCCCTTAGGTCGTAGACGACCTAAAACCCCACTAGGTCGCACCCGATCCAACTCATGCTCGTTAACCCGCAGGTTGTTAGGTTGTTCGTAAGCTATCACTTCCTTGTTAGCTCCCATGTTCTTAGGTCGTAAACGACTCAACTTTTCTGGACGACTTAAGATTTCATTAGGTCGGTCACGACCTAACACTTGGCCTGCATCATGGTTTCTATCAAATACATTTCTGTTGGTGGCGGAGAATTTATTCTCTTAGCTTAACACCCTTCTCTGAGACGTACGAGCTCGGAGGTTATGTAGTTGATGGTTACTAGTGATACATTCCCAATTTGGTAATGTGGCATACGAAGTGCTGTTGATCATTTGTTGATCAAAGCATGGCTTTGTGAAAAAGCGTAGATTTGTGGACGAGACTTCATCGAGCCTCACAACCCGGTAATGGTCGAAACATGAATGTTGCGGCAAGGTTATTAGGGGTCGCGCCCCTAGGGTATGTCCATTTCCATCTAGATAAAAGGTGATATCATGGTATGAAGCCCAGATATTTTACCTATGTTGATGCTGCAAATTTATTATACTTTGTGGTTGTTGCTTTATGGTTGAGGATCCTCGGATAAAGGTCGTTAACGACCGGGGGATGGCATACTTGTGTGTTAGTTACCTAGTTACAGCTGTACAGCGTAAGGTAGTGTCAGTGTGTTGGTTACCTAGTTACAGCTGTACAGCGTGAGGTAGCGTCGGCCTTGTGTTTGCAGAGATCCGGTTAGGTTCTCGAGGCGTCTTTCCAGAGGCGTTTCCATTTCGTTTAAGGAAGTTCCTTTGCCTGACCATTTGTTGGAAATTCAAAGAAACAATACGCGCCCTGTACGGTTTTAGTTGTATAACCTGCTATGGAATGTGGCGGTAACCTGCTATTGAACAGAGTAGCTATAGTAGGCATACAATAATGGTTGTATGCTGGCTAAGATTAATATTGTATTTTTGAAATGTTTTCTACACTATGCACTAATAATAATAAAAATCCAAAGATTTTGCGTAGTAAGCATGTTTGACTATCATAAGAAGAAATCTCCTCCAATTCTGCATTTGCATTGTGTGTGTGGCGGGAGGTCTTATGGTAGTTTCATTTTCCAAAAGCATTGCGAATTTGTTTTATTTTCTTTGTGAAAATAACTGTTTTACGATCTCACACCAGTCACCATGACTGACTCGGAGTTTATTGTTCCCTTTCTAAACTCTGGGTGCCCATAATTTTCCACACGGGCAGTCTAGAGTTATGTTATCAGGATATTCTGGATATTCTGGAGCTTTGGAGACGAGCTGGATGGCGAGGCGTACTACCGTACTTGTTTATTTATTCCTCTGTGTATTCTGTGTGAGGACAAGTTTATATAACTGTCCATTGTTGTATTGAGTTGTATATTGACTCTGATGATGTATGTATATACTGATATAGTTCTTTGTTTAAAAGACTAGTGATTATCTATTGTATATTGTTCCGCTGCGAATGTGAGATTCTGATATTGTTTCTGTTTCTATTTTTATGTTCATTCTTTCTTCTGTCTTCTTCTACCTCTTCTTTTTAACCCTAATGGTTTGGTTTTCCGGCATTCGATTGCGCGACATTTGATACAGTGGACGTATTAATGTCGACTTTCGAGCATCGAAAGATCATTATCGTTACATGTGGTATCAGAGCTGTTGGTTAAGCGACAACCCTGGCTCTGTTGGGTGTTACTCAATAGAGATAGAGTCAGTTGTACTCTAGAATGAGTGTGAGTGTAATAATAGATATGAGTGCGTATTTCTTAGTGAATACAAAATTTGTTTTGTATTGTGTTGACTTATCTGTTGATTGTTTATAGATTATGGTCGGTGCAGTCTGGCCAATTGTAATCGATAGGGGTTTCTAAACTCTTAAACAAGATAAACCGACACAGTATTGTTTTAAAATAGGGTAAATGGAATAATTTTACCCAAAACTATTCTTGTATAGAAAAGAAATCATTTTCCGTAAATTATTATTGTATATGGATGCTTGGTTGTTAGGAAGAAATAATATTGAATTATCATCATTGTTATATGGAAATTGAATAAGAAATAATGGTATAACCAAAGATTTGGAGATAAATTCACTTAACAAATGAAATTTATAAATATGAATTGAAAGATAAGGAAATGAATTCATATACGAATGGGATTTGTAAATGTAAATTGTAATGTGATTTATAATTGGAAATAGAATTCTAGAAAAATATTTGAAAATAAAATTCATTTATGGAATGAAATTGGTAATGTGAATTTATAAATGAGTTTTATAAAAAAAGAGATTTGATTTGAATCAAGTTGAATAAAAATCCAAACTTGAAAAATAAAATAAAATGGATTGAATTCAAGTAAACTAACTTGATGATGTTATAATTCATGAAATAATGAATTGGAAGTTGAATTAGTTAAATTAAAATTGAATTGTGAGCTGAATAAAAATGGTTTGAATTTTTGTATAAATTCAAGTAAGTAAAGAAATATAAATTGAAATTTCCTTGTTATTGATAAATTAAATTCAGGATGAATTGAATATGGAAATGTGAGATTTAAAATGGATAAGTGAATAAACTAATTGAATCAAGTTAGTAGATGGAATGGATTTGATAAATAAATAAAAAAAATCAAATCAAAGAATTTAAATTGGAAAATTGTTACAAGGAAACTATAACTTGAATTTTGAGTTGAAATGACTTAAGCAATATTGGATAGAAGCATGACTTAAGAAAAAAAATTGTGAATATGAAGTGTAAATTGAGTTGGAATCAATTTAAATTAGTTATAAACTAGAATGGATATTCTATTAAGTGAATATCGTTGAATTTGCATAGAAACGATTGTCGTTTGACGCAAACGAGATTATATAAAATTATATGAGTTAATGAAAGCAAATAAAATTGATTTTTGAATCAATTGAAATGATATGAATTCGTTTCGCTTAAAAATGAATAGGATGTAAGAAAGTGAATTGTAAATCACTTGAATTGAATATAAATTAGATGAAAGCAATTTAATTTGTATTGAACCTTTATAAATTGCTTATGGGAATTATTTTGGATGTATTGCTTATGAAATCTATGTATTTGCTATTGAAAATAAGTGAGATGTTAATAGATTATATATATATGTCACTTACATGTTTAAACTGAGTAAGTACAGGTTTTTGGAAGCCGTTTGACTGCATTGGGTTGCGCAAAATGCTTATAAATAACCGCTTTGCTTAAAATGCTAATAAAGGTACGCCTACGCAATAAAAAAATAGGAAATATGAACTGTTTTGCTTTTCCGACCGTGTGGGTCGATGTATATATATTTATATCTTTTGTCAAATTGTAAAAGCTCCTCCGTACAAAGGAGACTCCGTCAAAATTTTCTGAAAATTTTGAGAGTTAGAAAAATTTGAAATTTTTTGAAAATTTTCACTAATGACAAGTGATTTCAAATTGAATTTGAGATAAGGTAAATAGAATTGAAATTGTAAATTGAATTCAAATGGAATTGAAAATGAAAAGTTGAATGGAAATGAATATATAACTTTGTTAGTGAGGTGAAAATAAATATAAGAAGTATGTAAATACTTATATTGAACTTAAGAAATAAAGAATGAAATTCTTATGTAAAATGGGTATTGGGAATCCAATAAGTGAATTTGGACATTGTTGTTAAGTAAAATATACAGGAATTATAAAGGCTATAGGAAAATGGAATTGGATTTAGATTTCGAAGATGAATTTGAATTTCTCAACAAAAGGTATGTATTTAAAATTTCTATATGAAATTTGATGGGATTTTGATTTTGCCACTTGGCATTTTTTTCTATTGGAATTTGGGAGTCCGTATGGACATTTTGTAGTTGTACCGAGCTAGCCGCGCAAAGGAGACGCTGGCAAAATTTTTCAAAAATTTAGAGAGTTAGAAAATTTTTGAGAAATTTTGGATAATTTAAATTTTGAATTTATGTTTAAATTTGAATTGTGAAGTAAATAGTTAACGGGGATTGGATCATTCTTCTTGACTTGTAATTTCGGGATGAAATTCTTTTAAGGGGGGAAGATTGTAACGACTCTGAATTTTTGACGTCTGGAATGTGAATATTTAATTGAGTTTAATATTCGAATGACAGTTTAATTTGAAATTCGAGATATCAGAATGAATTTGGCAATTTAATTTTTGAGTTTAATTATTGAAACTGGGTAAAATTTGAATCTTCAGTTTTAAGCCGATTAAAATTAATCTGAAGGCTTAGAAAATTTATATTGATGATATTGAAGATAATGGAACTTTCATAATTGAATTTGGAAATGCTTTGTTCAGTTTTGAAAATTTATCGTTTAAATCGGTATTTAAAAGTAGCCTTCCGAGGCACAGTCTCGGAATTCGATGAAACCAGTTTCATCGGATCTGTAATATTGAATTTTTGTCGGATTTCAAATTTCGTAGCTTTCAGAGTTATTGTGTGACCGTACGAGATAAAAACGCCTAGAAAATAATTATCGACTTAATTATATATATTTCACTTCATAACTTTTTCCTTTCTTTTCATAACCCATTGTAGTTGTTTTCCTTCCATACGCAACCCTTCATCTCAAAATCAAATCATGTTCCCCTTGTCTTCTGAAGCAAGCCGACAACTTCCCTTATGGATGTCGCATTTCTTTCTTACTCCCTCGGTTCCAAATCGAGAAATAAAAATGGAGACCAAAATTATTTTGTTCCTCAAAAATAAATATAAATGGCCACATTTCTTCTCAGATTCGAAAGGGGATTCTATTTCAAAATTTAAATCATGAGCCGTTCGTTCAACTCGAAATCGAGTTTCGTTCTTCTGGCGCGTGGATCGGCTAGAGGTCGAGAAAGTAGAGCACGAGGCGGCGGCGGCATCTCGAGTTCAACGCCATCGCGCTCGATCAAGGGGAAGGACAGCGCAATAGTGGGGCGCTGGCAATCAAAGTCGAAGCTATGGATTCGTCGTCAGGAGGAAGCTACAATGAGGCCACGACATTGATTCGATGCTCGAGGCTAGGGTTTCAGCGACTGTTTGCGTTCGTCGTGGACGATGGCAATTTTGCCTGGAAGCTCATCGATTTCGATCTCGAGTTAGGGTTTGGCAACCAAGCTCACGAGGGCTCGGGTTTCGAAGTTGATCAGTGGCCGAGGCGAAGTCGCTTGGTGGAGTGGGGTTGGGCGCATTCGATTTCGTCCAGTAAGGTAAAATTTAAAATTTCTTTTTAATTTAAATGTTGCTTAGGTTTAAAGTTTATAAATAAATTGATTATTACTTCACTTATCAGTTGTTTTTGAAATTTAAAAATAAAAATAAATAAAAGACAGTAAGGATATTCATATTTTTAAATCAATATGGGGACTAAAATGTTTAATAAGCTTTTGAAAAATGAAATTTTTTTAAAATGTTTGGTTTATGAAAAACCAGATTTTTGTCTATGTGTATATATTCCATAAGTATGTACATATGTAGTTTCCAAGGAAATAAAATAAATATACATACACATGTTTCAATTTACTAGTTTATTCTAAAATAAATTTATTAAAAAGAGATTGGTTTAAAATAAAACCATTGGTTAATTAAAATTATAAAACGAAAATTGGTTATTCGATTTAATTCGAATATTAATAAATTGTTATACAAGGTCAAAATTGCAAAGAAGATAAGTCAGAATGGAAATGGATTACAAAATAAAAGCAAAGGTGAGATCTTCTCACTCAAATGAAAGTTGGATTTACAGTTATTGATTGCTGTTTGGATTGTGATAGTATATATAGTAGTATATAGCAATATATATATATATATTTGCATATATATATATATTGGAGTTGTTGATTTCCTGCATTATATAGCGGATGAGACCCTATGCGCCGCATAATAGCGGATGATATTTTATAAATCCCATATACCACGATATTCCACCTCGAAGTGGAATTGGTATTGTGCTAACATCTATGGATGCAGGGAAACAGGTTGGAGGGATCCAACAGGATTCCTCAAATTTTATGAATTTGTTTCATATGTTGTATGAATTTGTTTCATATGCTGTGTGATTATTTATTTATAATCTGTGAATGATTATATTTGTGATTGAATTTGTTGAAGGCTAAAATTTAGCCGAATGTATTTTTGGTATCGTTGGATACCAGAAATAAATAAAAATTGGATTTTTGAAATTAAAATTGGAAATTTTAAGTAAATTCTTTTGAAAGAATTGGTTGAATTTCAAAGAAGGAATTTTAAAAGATAAAGTTTTATTTTTGTAATCTTATCGAATTAATTCCAAAATATGGGAAAAGATTTTTATAAATGGATTTTGAATAGTATTATTCGAAAGTTGGAAAATTTATTTAAAATGGAATTTTAGATGGTTTGGAAAAGATAAAGGAATTTATTTTAAAAGGTGATAAGTTTCTAGAAATCAAATTGATAATTGATTTGGAATTTGAAAATAATATTTGAGAAATCGATATGGAAATTTATTTGATGTTGAATGAAAAATTGATTTGTGTGGAAATAAATTGGAAATTGATTTGGTAATTGGAAATAAATTTAGAAATCGATTTGCAAATAATTTGGAATTTGGAAATCGAATTGGAATTTGATTTGGTGTTGAAATGAAATTTGAAATCAATTTTGAAATTGATTTGGTGTTTGAAAGTGAATATTAGGAAATTTAGATTCAAAATGGAATTTATAAAGGAAAGGGAAATTTGTTTTAAAAATAAACACTGATTTGTTTTTAAAGTGTGGAAATAAATTTATAGATTTGGGATGTAAATTTGAAATAAATCGATAAGGATTTATTTAATTGGTTTAAATGGACCATTTTGAGATGAAGTGTGAAATATGATTTGAAATTGTTTTCAAAGTGATGAAGTGTGAAAAATATATATCTTGCAAAGATATTTTGAAATTTAATAATTTGGGAAAAATTATTTAAATCTGATGATTGTTGTGAATGTTGTTTGATAGTTAAATCACCGACTATCAATATTTGCCTTTGAAGTGGCACTTGAATTTGTTTTTAAAACAAACGCTCATTATTCGGTTAAGACGGGAGAGGACTTTGTGCCATATAACCTATTCCGAATAGTAATACGTTGTGAATGGATAACATTTGAAGACCGGTGTGAAGACCGGGTATTTTTGAAAATGAAAGGACAACCTGTCGAATGTCTCTGCACCGAGTTGCTCCGGTATAGAGATTTATATCACTCTTCTTGTGATGGGAAGTCCAGACGTGATTAGTGAATACCCGGATTGCAAGGGCTTCTTTGGAAGTTCCTTCGGCCGTTCGATCCTGGAACGGACTTGTATGGATGTGTGTCTGACGTTACACTTTGAGATGTAAAGCCGGTTTCTATCAAATACATTTCTGTTGGTGGCGGAGAATTTATTCTCTTAGCTTAACACCTGAGACGTACGAGCTCAGAGGTTATGTAGTTGATGGTTACTAGTGATACATTCCCAATTTGGTAATGTGGCATACAAAGTGTTGTTGATCATTTGTTGATCAAAGCATGGCATTGTGAAAAAGCATAGCTTTGTGGACGAGACTTCGTCGAGCCTCACAACCCGGTAATGGTCGAAACAGGAATGTTGCGTCAAGGTTTTTAGGGGTCGCGCCCCTAGGGTATGTCCATTTCCTTCTGGATAAAAGGTGATATCATGGTATGGAGCCCAGATATTTTACCTATGTTGATGCTACAAATTTATTATACTTTGTGGTTGTTACTTTGTGGTTGAGGATCCTCGGATAAAGGTCGGTAATGACCGAGGGATGGCATACTTGTGTGTTAGTTACCTAGTTACAGCTGTACAGCGTAAGGTAGTGTCAGTGTGTTGGTTACCTAGTTACAACTGTACAGCGTGAGGTAGCGTCGGCCTTGTGTTTGCAGAGATCCGGTTAGGTTCCGGGGCATCTTTCCAGAGGTGTTTCCATTTCGGTGTAAGGAAGTTCCTTTGCCTGACCATTTGTTGGAAATTCAAAGAAACAATATGCACCCTGTAAGGTTTTAGTTGTATAACCTGCTATGGAATGTGGCGGTAACCTGCTATTGAACAGAGTAGTTATAGTAGGCATACAATAATGGTTGTATGCTGGCTAAGATTAATATTGTATTTTTGAAATGTTTTCTACACTATGCTCTAATAATAATAAAAATCCAATGATTTTGCATAGTAATCATGTTTGACTATCATAAGAAGAAATCTCCTCCAATTCCGCGTTTGCATTGTGTATGTGGCGGGAGGTCTTATGGTAGTTTCATTTTCCAAAAGCATTGCGAATTTGTTTTATTTTCTTTGTGAAAATACTGTTTTACGATCTCACACAAGTCACCATGACTGACTCGGAGTTTATTGTTCCCTTTCTAAACTCTGGGTGCCCATAATTTTCCACACGGGCAGCCTAGAGTTATGTTATCAGGATATTCTAGATATTCTGGAGCTTTGGAGACGAGCTGGATGGCGAGGCGTACTACCGTACTTGTTTATTTATTCCGCTGTGTATTCTGTGTGAGGACAAGTTTATATAACTGTCCATTATTGTATTGAGTTGTATATTGACTCTGATGATGTATGTATAAACTGATATAGTTCTTTGTTTAAAAGACTAGTGATTATCTATTGTATATTGTTCCGCTGCGAATGTGAGATTCTGATATTGTTTCTGTTTCTATTTTTATGTTCATTCTTTCTTCTGTCTTCTTCTACCTCTTCTTTTTAACCCTAATGGTTCGGTTTTCCGGCATTCGATTGCGTGGCATTTGATACAGTGGACGTATTAATGTCGACTTTCGAGCATCGAAAGATCGTTATCGTTAAAATAGGAATGTAGTAAACCACGATTTTTTAGCTAATTCAACAAATAACACTGTTATTTTCCTAACCCCTACCCGCAATCTCCATATATGTTGCCTATGAACTCATATAATTGCTCATCCTCCTTTAAAGAGATGGTATGTTATGACCGCCCTACACCTTCGGCACTCAATATACATACGATAGTTCGTTCCTGACATGTTAATCGATATAGGATGACCATCAAGGTTTAAAATTGAAACAAAAACACCATAGAATCTGTCGTATATCTCACATCGCATAGAATAAAATATAATATCATAGATATAAAACAGAAGAGACAATAATAACTAAGTGATCCAAATATCAGAGTATAGATACATAAAGTTACACATCATGAAATAGAGTTTATACACAGAAGTAAACTTAAATAATTGTTTTATACTAATAATAATAATAAACACTACCAAGGTTCCACAGTGTTGCACAACGGAATAAGAATAGGAATCCATATATAACACGAGACAGCTCCCTCCAGCTCGCCCTCTACACAGCTACTACGTCGTACCTAGACCTGCTATTTAGTCTACTCATTTAAAAGTACCCGAGATAAGAAGAAGCAAAGCATAAAAGCACAAGTCAGACAATAGTCTGCTGTGTGAGGTAAATGAATCTCAAAATACTATGCAAGTCGATATAGTAAAGAGCAAAGGTATATAGTCATACCTGGCATGTCCTTGTAACCAAAGAGTTAGCACAGAACATCATATGCTACTTTACGTGTCATAAAGGCATACTACACTAGTATGATAACAGGTGTCCAAGAATCCATATCTCCAATACCCATTTCCAATCACTACCCAAGAGTGATAGACTATGAGGAAGAAATCAAAGCAACTATAGCATCATCAAACAATCCTCACTATCACTCGGTGTGCTCTAGATATATGGTAACTCGTATGACATTTCAACTGCCAGGGACTAATGGAAATCTCGGTTTTTAGTGTACTCACTTTAGCATGATGCTGATACTAGACCCATTCAACCGGTCCAGGGTGCACGGATCCATTCAACTGATAACCTTTCAACATACCCATGAGCGTCCTCACACTACCCTTGCTTTGAGTATAACAGAAAACACTCCGAGTATCAACGATCCCTTAGTACGCGTATTTGAGTCCTTTCCTTGCTCCATCTAGTTTCCATTATCTTTCGAGGAACTATTCTACATTCTTCTCTTTACAACTCCTTTCAACATCGAGCCGTTACCTCCGAGAAACCATTCTACATTCCCCACTCCACGACTCCTTTCAACGTCGAGCCGTTATCTTCGAAATCTAACTCCATTCATCGTCGAGTTACCATCCAAAGACCCTAACTTTCATCATGCTTTTACATCGCCATCAGTCATCATGGAACGAGCCAATACCCCCAGCACGACCTACAAAGCATCCCCTTCCCACCCTGAAAGTTCCACCTTCATCAGGTAAAATTAGATAACTCGGCACCGAGTTATAGCTATAACTCGGTGCTGAGTTATAGACAGCCAATTTTTTCTAAGTTCTCCTCCTTGCTCCTGGTACTCCTTTTCCTAAGAGCTTTAGATACCGACCTATCCCTTTTTGATAACTCATCCCCCACCTATAGCCTGTATCTTCTACCTTCTAGGATAACTCGGTATGCCACCTAACACTTACCCAATTCTCTTGCCTCAAGCCATGAACCTCCTCTACTAGCCAAGCCATTCCCGCCTATGGCAACCACTGAGTCATAGGCCATCCCACCATAACTTGGTACCGAGTTATAGCTATAACTCGGTGCCGAGTTATGTACTTAACTCATTTTGAAGTGCAAGTTTTCTGACAAGCTCCACCCATGTTCCAAAACCCTCCTCTAAGTTTCGTCCAATTTCGACCAACTTTGCCTCCGATTTGCTCAATTCCTCAGCCTATCTAACTAACATCCAAAAATTAGCAAACAACATCAAAACACAACATACAAACATGGAATGACATGTATATACATCCATTCATACAACCAATATATAAGGATGTGATAATCATGCCAATCTTAATCTATACCTAAGTTTTGCACTGGCATATGCATATAAATGATAGGATTACACTAGCATGTGGATATGAGTAAAATGGATTATAAAGAAAAATTTAAAACCAGTTTAAAATCTCCAATTTCTGTTCATAAACATGTTTTAAGAGTGGTTAAAGTTAGAAAACCATTTAAGATCAAAATCATGTTAAAATAAGCTTTTTAAATATATAAAACAAGTATAGATTAATGAGTTGTCAGGACCACTTACCAATTACCAATTACCTATACCAAATTTCTTCCTTAGATATGAAGTGGACAGCAAGGAAGAAGAACTCAAATCAGCAAAAATGATAATCTCTATCTTCTATATGCTAATCACCTCTCTAATCAATGATTTGGCTAAGATTAGTAAGGAAAAGATGCGATTTTTGATGAAATTAAGGTTAATGGAGGTTTACCCTTAATTTGAGGAAGAAGCAAATGACTTAGGTCAGTTCCTACTGCCTCCTCTTAGCACAAATTTTGAAGTGGATTAGCGGGCCTAAGCACTGGCTTAGTTAATTACCCACTAAAACTGGCCAGCAGTAGTCAAAAACTTAAAAATGCAATATCTCTCAAATGACAAGTCCGTTTTCTCCATGACATATTTACGAAATGGAATACCATCATCCTAAAGCAATGAAAGTAGTTTGAGACCGAATTCGGCTCCTATCAAAAGTTATAGTCCAAATAAGATTTTCAGGGTGAAAATAGTCACATAGAAATTAGGCAAAAATCGTAGATGTGGAAAATGTCTCTAAGAGTCACTTCCCAAAATCTTAGAGCCATACAACCTCATATGAATAAATAAAAATATTTTACGACCCTACGATATGTAAAATGCGGGTCGTCACACTCTCCCCCTTTAGGAATTTCGCCCTTGAAATCCCCAAACAAACATAGACAATCAATCATAGTTACCCTGCATGCGTAACAATCATATGTATCATCAAACATATCAAGCACGCAACCATGTAATCAATAATATAGGTAAACCTATCTTAGCATGCGGAATACTAAGCTACCCTATATGATATCGAAAGTGATAGTAAATGTGATAAACAATAGACCTTACAATGTAAAGAGCTCTGGATGTGTGGCCCTCATGCACTCCTTGATTTCCCATGTGGAATCGCCCTCACTTTTGCCCCATTGAACCTTCACTAACTCCACCATCTTCCTTCTAAGCTGTTTCGTATCGCGTCCGATAATAAAAACCAGCATACAAGGTCTCAAAGCTTTTGGTTCAATCTCAATACCATTAAGCCGATCCAGTGCAATTGTTACGCCTGAGTCGTGCATAAACTTCTGCAGATGAGATACATGGAAGACATTGTGCACACCGGCCATCTTTTAAGGTAAGTTGACCCTATATGCTAGGTTCCTAGTCCTCTCTGCTATCGAAAACGGACCTACGAACCTCGGCACCAACTTTCCATTACTACCGAATCAAATAACATACTTCAAAGGAGAAATTTTCATGAATACCATATTACCAATAGAAAATTCTAAATCTCAACGTCTTCTATCAGCGTAACTCTTCTACCTATCCTGTGTAGTTTTCATTCGTTGTCGAACGGTCTCTATCTTCTCTGATGTTTCTCTAATTGCATCTGGCCCATGTATTAGCTTTTTCGCCCACTTCCCACCAGCATGAAGTGGCATTACATGGTCGGTCATACTATGCTTCATATGGTGCATACCGATACTAGACTGATAGCTGTTGTATGCGAACTCTATCGAATGCAAGTGCTCATCCCATGAGCCTTCGAAATCGAGAAGGCAAGCTCGCAAGAGATCCTCTAATATACGATTCACTCTCGGTTTTCCCATCCATTTATGGGTGCTAAGCTATGCTAAGATGCAGCTCCATACCCAGTGCCTCCTATAGGCTCTTCCGAAACCCACTAGTAAACAATGGGTCTCAGTCGCTCACAATGCTCTTCGACGTGCAATGAAATCATACAATCCATTTCACACACAACTCGGCTAGTTTGGTTGCCATTCTACTTGACTTGATGGGTATAAATCTAGCGCTCTTGGTCAATTAATCGATTGTGAACCAGATGTTGTCGTGCCTTGCTCGAGTTATTGGCAGTCCATCAATGAAATCCATCGATACCTGCTCCCACTTCTACTCGAGAACTTTAAGAAGTTGCAATGAGCCACTTGGTTTCTTTTGCTCGGCCTTCACCAACTGGCAGTTTATACACTTTGAAATGAATGTCCCAACGTCCTTCTTCATACCCTCCCAATAGTAGGTCTGCCTCATATGACGGTACATCTTATTACCGTCAGGATGTATGGTCAACCTAAAATGGTGACACTCTACTAGAACCTCATCTCGTAATCCATCAACATCGTGAACAAACAACCTCCCATCCTTACAGAGCCAACCTTCTCGGTCAACCCCGTTTTGCTTCACATCCTCGAACTCTACTCCTCCTATTTTCTCCATGATCTCTGCCAATCAGGCATCTTGCCTTTGACTTGTAACGATCTGCTCAATCAAACTAGGCCTAATTGTTAAACTTTCCAACATCTCTAGTTCTAACTCATAATGAGGTCTGAAGTCAGAACCATCAATGTGCTCTAACTGTTTTCACTCTAGAGACATCTCTCCTAAATTGGCATGTCTTATACTCAATGCATCGACGACCGCATTCCCCTAGCCAGGCGTATAGGAAATGCCAAAGTCGTAAGGGACTAAGAATTCCAACCATTACTACGAAAGGTTGAGATCTTTTTAGGAGAAAAGGTACTTCAAGGATTTGTGGTCCTTGAACAACTCAAACCTTTCCCTTAATAAATAATATCTCTAAATCTTCAAAGTAAACACTATCGCTGCCAACTCCAGATCATGGTTTGGATACTTCTTCTCATACGGCTTAAGCTGTCGACTAGCGTAGGTGACAACTTCCCTTATGCATCAATACCGCACTTAATCCAGTACCACAGGCATCTGTGTATACTATTAGCTCATCATTCCCACTTGGAATGGTCAATACAACTGCACTCGTCAACCTCTCCTTTAGACTCACGAACACAGCTCAAACTTCGGCACCTACACTTGAGCACCACTAACAACAACAACATTCGAAGTAGCCGCTTGGGCATTTTGAAGCATGTTCGCCATCATCGCATTGAACATAGCTTGTAAGTTAGGATTAGTAGCCCCCGAACTCGCTCCTTGCTCAACTCTAAAGATGGAGTTCCTACCAGCGTTTCTTGCTTGCCGGCTAATTCTTGATTTGTAACAAGTGACCAGTCTCTCAAAAAGAAAAATGTGTCAATGGTACTCATGTGTGCATGCGACTTATATACTATATATACTACTATATAATTTTGAAAATCAAAATTTATAACAAGCATGCACTCTCTCTCTTGTGTGTGTGTGTATTTACATATATTCTCTTGATCTAGTCTAAGGCGAGAACTCCTACCTTATCTCTATTGGATCACAGTATCCCTTAAGTTAAACAATGCAACCTGGCTCTGATACCAAATGTGATGACTGCCCTCAACCTTCGGCATCCAATATATATAAGATAGTTCTCTACTAACATGTCAATCGATGTAGGAGGACCTTCAAGGTTTAAAAACGAAACAAAAACATCACAGAATCTGTCGTATATCATATAGTGCATGGAATAAAATATAATATCATAGATATAAAACAGAAGAGACATCAATAACCAAGTGATCCAAATATCAAAGTATAGATACACAAAGTTAAACATCATGAAATAGAGTTTATACATAGAAGTAAACTCAAATAACTGTCTCATACTAATAATAATAAGCACTGCCAAGGCTCCATGGTGTTGCAGAACGGAATATGCATAGAAATCCATATATAATACAAGACAGCTTTCTCCAGCTCATCCTTTGCATAGCTACTGTGTCACATCTAGACCTGCTATCTAGCCTACCCATTTAAAAGTAACCGAGGTAATAAGAAGCAAAAGCATAAAACCTTGAGTAAGACAATAGTCTGGTGTGAGTGGTAAATGAATCTCAAAATACTATACGAGTCGATATAGCGAGGAGCAAAAGTATATGAGTCATACCTGACCTATCCCTGCAACCAAAGAGTTAGCGTATAACATCATATACTACTCTACATGTCATAAAGGCATAATACACTACGTATGATAATGGGTGTCCAAGTATCCCTATCTTCAATACCTATCTCCAATGACTACCCTAGAGTGATAGACTACGGGGAACGAAATCAAAGCAACCATAACATCCATCAAACAATCCTCACTATCACTCGATTTACTATGGATATATGATAAATCGCATGATCTTTCTACTACCAGGTACTAATGGAAATCCCAGTTTTCATTGTACTCACTTTAGCCTGAAGCTAATACTAGACCCATTCAACCGGTCCAGGGTACACAGATCCATTCAACCAATTTGGGATAACCTTTCAACATACCCATGAGCGTCCTCACAATACCCCTGCTTTAAATACAATAGAGAACACTCTGAATAACAACGATTCCTTAGTACGCGTATCCGAGTCCTTTCCTTACTCCATCTAGTTTCCATCATCTTTCGAGGAACAATTCTACATTCCCCTCTCTACGACTACTTTCAACATCAAGCCGTTACCTCCGAGGAACCATTCTACATTCCCCACTCCACTCCTTTTAACACCAAGTTGTTATCTTCGAAATCCAACTCCATTCATCGTCGAGTTACAATCCAAAAACTCTAACTTTCATCATGTTGGTACATCACCATCAGTCATCATGCAAATAAGCCAACGCCTCCAACATGACCTACAAAGCATTCCCTTCCTACCCTGAAAGTTCCACCTTCATCAAGTAAAATTAGATAACTCGGTGTCGATTTATAGCCATAACTCGTTGCCAAGTTATATACTTAGCCAATTTTGGCTATGTTCTCCTCCTTACTCCTAGTACTCCTTTTCCTAAGAGCCTCGGCCCTTACCTATAACCTATGTCTTCTAACTTCTAGGATAACTCAGCATACCTCCCAACACTTAGCCAATTCTCTTGCCTTAAGCCATGAACCTCCTCTACTAGCTAAGCCCTTCGTGCCTATTCCAATGACCGAGTCATAGGCCTTCCCACCATAACTTGGTAACGAGCTATAACTGTAACCCGGTCCCAAGTTATGTACTTAACTCATTATTAGGTGCGAATGTTCTTACAAGCTCCACCCATGTTTCAAAGCCTCTTCTCCAAAATTCGTCCAATTCCGACTAACTTTGCATCCGATTTTCCCAATTCCTTAACCCATCTACCTAACATCCAAAACACTAGCAAACAACATCAAAACACAACATACAAACATGGAATAACATGCATATACATCCATTTATACAACCAATACATAAGAATTTGATAATCAAGGTAATCTTACTAACTTTCGCACTAGCATATGCATATAAATGACAGGAATTACACTAGCATGTGGATATGAGTAAAATGGATTACAAATTCAATTATAAAACCATTTTCAAATCTCCAATTTTTGGTCATAAACATGTTTTAGGAGATGGTTAAAGTTAGAAAACCATTTAAGATCAAAATCATCTTGAAAACAAGCTTTTTAACTATATAAATGAGTATAGAAGAGTGAGAGGACATGAACCACTGGCCAAATACCTAAAATACCAAATTTCTTCCTTAGATCTAAAGTGGACAGTAAGGAAGAAGAACTCAAATCAGCAAAAATGATATTCTAGCTTCTATATGCTAATCACCAGTGAATTCTAGAAACGTCTACAGGAAGTGATGGGTACCAAGCTTAGTATGAATACTACATATCACCCTCGGACAGATGCCAGACATAGAGAGTCGATAAGGTACTCGAAGATTTATTGAGAGCTTATGTATTAGACTTTGGTGGATCTTGGGAAGATCATCTACATTTGGTTGAGTTTTTCTATAATAATAGTTATCAAACTAGTATAGGAATGGCGCCATTTGAAGCTTTGTATGGAAGGCCATGCAAATCAGCAGCATGTTGGTTAGAGACTGGAGATAGATTAGTCTTAGGTCCATATTTGGTTAGAGAGGCGTCTGAAAAGATTGAGTTGATCCGAGGTAGGATGAAGGAAGCTCAGCCCAGACAGAAGAGTTACGCAGATAAGAGGCGTAAGGACTTAGAATTCTCAGTTGGAGATAAGGTTTTCATCAAGGTATCACCTATGATGGGAGTGGTACGATTTGGAAAGTCGGGGAAGTTAACCCCAAGATATGTAGGTCCATTCCAGATTATAGAGATGATTGGAAAGCTCGCATACAGAATAGAGTTGCCGAGCAGTTTGGCAGGTGTCCATAATGTATTTCATGTATCTCATCTTCGCAAGTATGTGCACGATCCAAAGACTACTATTCCTCCGACAGGGTTGGATGACTTAGTGGTATAGCCTAATTTAACTTTTGTTAGACAACCAGTTCGGGTTGTAGCTAGAGATGAGAAAAGATTAACGAACAAGACAGTCAGGTTGGTGAAAGTTCAATGGAGTGACAACGAAAAGGACTGTACTTGGGAGACAGAGGATAGGATTAAAGATACTTATCCTGATCTGCTTTGAGGGTATGTCTATATTAGATTTATATAGATAGTTGCTAGTCAGTTAGACTAGTATGGTTGTTAGATGTTGTTATAGATGATTGCTATGTTTAGTATTTAGTCCTTACTGAATTTCGAGGATGAAATTCTTTAAGGGGGGAGCCTGTAACATCCCTAATTTTTTATAACATTATTCAGAAGATTTAATTAGATAAATTAAATAGAATAATGATGATAAGGAGATTGATATTTGATTAAATTATATTTATAGGGCCATGCTTATTAAACAAAGTAAATGGGCTTTAAATTGGTTTAAAGGTTAATTAAACAACACATGGGCATATTAGTAAATTAGCCAATTAATTATACATTGCTTTAACTTCTCATTTTTTCCATTCACGTTCATTTTATTTCTCAAATTAAAATAAACGTAAGAACCCTAATAGAGCCGGCCATTAACGAAGGAGAAGAGGAATTTTAATCTAAAGCTAAGCATCAAAAGCTAGGGAGGATTAATCAACAGCAAATCTTAAATTCCTTATCAAGTTTAAGGTGAATAATAATCTTATACCATCTCTATTTTTATTCTATGATTATATGGTTTCAAATTTACGATTTAAATTCGTTTTATGATAAAATGGATGATGATATGCTTGAGTTATATTATGATGATTTGTTTTAATTCATATGCAAATGAATTTGCATGGTTTTGACATGAAATCGAGATTATATGATTCTAGATTGCCATGGAAAATTTTTATGTTAAGTAAAATATGATTTTGGAGATGGATTTTAATTTTTAGAATTTTCCAAGCTATGGAAATTTTATTATGAATTTTTATTGAAAATATGATATAATTCGGTTTAAAATTTATTTCGAGAATTTCAGGAAGAAATTGGGTCCAAAATTTTAATATGTTTGATTACATGATGAAATCAATTTTCTGTGATTTTTGGGGATTTTTCCCAATTGATTTACTAGGGGAAATAAATTATTTTGACAGAAGGGCTTTTTAGCAAATGACGGTTTTTGGTTATATGGAAAGGTTTTAACGTTAATTTCCTTTAATTTGGATCTGGATTAATGTGGTAGTTTTAAAAGTAAATATTTGAAAAGTTTTTATGACAACCAATCAATAGTTTACAATTTGGCAAATTGTTAGAAAGTAATTACTAAAAGTGCTATAATTCGGCCTTTAAACCAGTAAAAGGTGTTCCGCCCCTATTAGTAAGGACCTTTTGACTCCTTTGATTCTGTCTCATCCCAGTCGAAACCAACATAGTCGAAAGCCATGAAGTCGAAACCAATACACAAGATATCACTTAGATGGTATGCAGTGGATTGGAAGGAAGGCGGAAGCCATAGTGTCGAAAAGGGTAGCTTCTGATAGGGTCGAAACCCTGCTTTGTTTTCAAAAGTTAAAGTCTTGCTTAATTTTACCAAAAGCTTTCGGCACAGTCGAAAGTTATGCTTTTGAAAAGGTTTTATAATTGGCTTTCGAAGAAGGTTGTCGTGCTGTGTTAAAGTATTTTCTTTCGAAGGAGTACCTTTTTCCTTTAAATAATTGCTTTCGAAAGGGTAGGTTTCGTCTCAGTCGAAACCAAGCCGCTAATCCCCTTTTCGACTGCATTGAAGTCATCTATGTTATCAGAGGTGTTACTTCTGTTTTAACCTAAGCCTTTTTACTGAATGCTTTCGAAGGGGTTGAGGGTTTCGAGGGTGATGAAGTCAAAAGGGGGTTTCGACTCTGTCCTTTGAAGTTTTGATTTTCTAAAGTCTTTTGGTTTGGACTAAGATGGTTCCGACACCATCAATTTTTCCCCAAACTAATTTATGTTGGTTTCGAAATAGATACTTTTGTATATAATGATTTTGACCCAAATGGTTTTTACGAGTAAACCCAATGCTTTCCAAAGGGGTACTTTCATTTGTTTCGAAGCTCTATATTTTTAAAAGATGATTTGATACCATCGAAAGGTATCATAGGTTTCGAAAAAGAATGTTTATTAAGGGCTTCGAAAGCTATGTATTCAATGTTTTGAAAAGAGATCTTTGCTTTCGAAAGGAGGCAATCCAGAGGTTTCGAAAGAGATTTTTTTGGTTTCAAAACATAAACCCAATTCAATTTAAAGTAATAACCATGGCATAATAAAGATTTTGAAATGTTATTCACTTTGTTATTAACCTATAACTGTATTTTGGGAAAAGGGCAGAATAACCAGTTAGGTTGACCCAGTAGTGAATATAACTTAACATATGTTAAAATTTTAATTAAAAATATTAGCAGGGGCTAATAGGTTTGCAGTAAGCCCATGAAAACTATATGATATTGGTAGGGGCCAATAGGTTCATAGTCAGCCCATGAAAACTATGATTTTATACTAGCAGAGGCCAATAGGTTTGTAGTTAGCCCATGAAAACTATATCCGGATTAAGATATTGGCAGCCGTGCACTTAATGCCTTGCTATTACCCCGTTATAACCCTGATATATCTCATAGCGTATTTCTACCGTTACGATTTTTCCATATAGCCCCAAATATAGCCTTTTCGATTTAAGCCCCGCTATTTCCGCTACATCCCATTATTCCCGCTATATTCCGCTATATCTTCTTTAAAAGAAATAAATTGAAAAATGACATTTATACATTATAAAAATTATGAAATTAATTTATTCAATTGAATTTTTAATATATTTTTAGAAATAAAAATACTCTAATATTCTACTAAATTCAATTATGTTATATAACATTTTTACATTTATTTACATTATATTCGCCCATTTTTTGTTTAAAATTAATTTATGTATTAATTATAATTCAATTGAATGTTAATTTTTCATTTAATTACCATTTATATATTTTTAAAAACATTAAGTACGAGTTTTATATGCTATTTTAGAATCATCCACTATATCCCGCTATATCCTCGCTGTATGTCCGCTATGACTTTTTGCACCTCCGCCGCATTGAGTCCGTCGAGCGCTTTAATTGCACAGATTGGCAATCAGCCAATAGGTTCCTAGTTAGCCCATGAAAATTAGGATAAGAAATAAGATACTGGAGTTACCAATAGGTTCTTAGTGATCCTATGAAAACCATGCAATTGGACATAATAGTCCTTAACATTTAATAGGTTAATAGTAATCCTAGAAACTATAATTTAGATAGATAGTCAGAATGAATGGGGATGGGTAATCTAGAATTGATTTATTTGTTTTGCATATCATCATAATGTTTTGAAATACTATGTTTTAACCATTGTGGATGCAGGAGCACAGTATATGGTTTTATAAATGTTTTAGGATACTAATGAGGGGAAAACCTGTTCCGCTAAGCCACGTGGTCTCACTAGATATCAAAATGGTTTGAGATGGTAAATTAGTATTCGGACTTTATGTCTGACTCAAAGTTTTTGTTTTCCCCTTAAACTCTTGGGTACTCAATTGATTTTGAGTAGGTTGAGAGTTAAGGTTTCCAGGTGTTCTTTTAGATGAATAAAGCTTCCGAGGACGTGCAGGAGACAAGCTTGTTATTAGAGTTATTTTAGTTTCGCAGTGTATTTTGTTTGTAAAGGAAAATTGTTTTCCTACCTATCTACATACTCTGATCTACCAAGGAGGCATCTTCATATGTCGCTCTTGGCATATTTTGTAATAATTATATGTTATCTGAACGTGGTCTGCGAATTGGGATGTAATCAATTTGAAATGTTTTTTTAAAATGGAATGTGGAATGCGTTTTGATGATTTAATTTTTTTCCATATTCATGTGTTTCTGTGTATCAATGTACCTAACATTACCGTATTTGGTCGCCGAGGATTAATAAGTATGGATGACTACAGCATCCGTAGCCGTTAGTTTTGGGCCTCCAAGTAGGGAATGTTACAATTCAAATCAGCAAAAATGATAATCTAACTTCTATATGTTAATCACCTCTCTAATCAATTATTTGGCTAAGATTAGTAAGGAAAAGATGTGATTTTTAATGAATTTAGGGTTAATGGAGGTTTAGACCTAATTTTGGGAAGAAGGAAATAACTTAGGTCAGTTCCTATTACCTCCTCTTAGCACAAATTTTAAAGTGGGTTAGTGGGCCTAAGCACGGGCTTAGTTAATTGCCTACTAAAACTAGCCAGCAGCAGCCAAAACTTAAAATTGCATTATCTCTCAAACGACAAGTCCGTTTTTCTCTGTGACCACTCTACGAAATAGGAAACCATCATCCCAAATCAATGGAAGTGGTTTGAGACCTTAATTCAGCTCCTATCAAAAGTTAAAGTCTAAACAAGAATTTTAGGGTGAAAATGGTCACATAGAAATTCGGCGAAAATCATAGATGTGGAAAATGCCCCTAAGAGTCACTTTCGAAAATTATAGGAATATGACTTCATATTAATAAAATAAAAATACGTTACGACCCTTCGATACATAAAATGCGAGTTGTTACATGGTATGGAAGGAATAATGTCGAGAAAAGGAAGGAAATCCATCATAATTCAGAATAAAGAAATAAAAGTTGGCCCATTTTTTGGTCCTACTGAGGACATCCGTAAGAAATGATTCTCTAGCCTTAATATAAAGGAAGCCCTCATTCCCTTTTCCTGGACTTCTTTTTAACTCAAAAAGAAATCGAAGTTCCTCATTAGAAAGGTTAATGCCATTTTCAGCATAAAGAATGAAATTGGCCAAAGCAAAGGTATACGAAAGGTGTACAAGTCGAACCGGAGTGACACCTAAGGTAGTAAGCCATTGACGGATTATCGGATGCATCAGAAGAAACAACCCACACTGAATATGAGAGTGATAGCGATATATCCCTTCGGTAGGGTATCAATGCGTTCATGGAGCTTCGAAACCTTAGGCGTGTATCCAGGAAACCCGAATTTTTTAAGAACACCTATAGCATCCCCCAGGCAAGTAATTTCAGAAGGAGGAAGTGTAAAGAAGAAGAGTCCTTACTAAAACCTTAAATATAATTTCAAAGAAAAGTCGAACGACAATCAAAACAGCTTACCTTATTCTTCATCCGTAGAATTACTCCCAAAGCTGGAAATTAATCCACCAGTGGTTCTCCACAAATAAAAAGATAGAGAAAATTTAGGGAAGATGAAGAAGGAAAATACGTACCTGGGTTCGAATTATGGTCGCACGGCTGAAATGACCAAAGAGTTTGTGAAACGTAGATTTGCTACAGAAATAATGAGTATAAAAGACTTATGAAAATCCGCCTAGAAAAACGAAAAGGCAGATTAAACAGCTGTTAAAAGATGGTCCAGTAAGACACTGACATGTGTACTAGAGCATTAAATACACACATAGCAGAAAAGACTTATTCCCAGCGTCGAAAAGACAAACTAAGACATGACTGAATAGATATGCAGACTGGATGCATAAGATGACAAGTCTACCCCTGACCTATAGTCGTCGTTGACTTGGGGGGTAAGTGTTACACCCGTTCTTACCATGAACCATAGAAAAAAGAAACAGAGAGTAATTGAAGTCAAGAAAACTACTCTCATAGAAATAGGGCTGAGTAGGAAACATACCTAAGGTTAAGACGTCTGACCAGACCTGAACCCTAGTAGCAAGGGAATGCTCAAAAAAGCAACTATCGCACACATTAGCTCTATCCAGGATCAAAGGATAAACCAGAATACCGAGCTGTAGCATCAGAACTAACGCATGATGTTTTGAATTAACCGTACATCTAAAGCTCACATTTTGTCAAACGTCTACATGAACTGGTCTACGTAGGCACATACCAGGGGCAACCTAGATAGCGCCATACAGAACTGAAAGCACTCCGAAGGGGTTGTATACAGGGTTACTCGAGATATGCTTCAACATAGACTCAACCCTATAGATAAATGAAAAATGTGAAGCTCTTCCTCTATCGCATCAGCAATAGCAAAGGGAACAACTCAAATCACAAATAAACCTCGGTCGCATCCCAAACGCATGCCAAACCAGTCCTCATAATGGAAAAGAAAGTGGAACTCCATTCCGACCCGACATGGGGACATTAAACAAAGATAACAAGAGCATCAATAGGGCAGTATGATCTGAACAACATGCAACGATTCACCATTGAACCTCTCCATATGCACTAATCACATACCAATGCCTCTGGGCGGCCTCTTTATCATTCCTCTTAAAGCAACTTTCCATTCCAAAAGAAAAGAGGCTAACCTGTACAGACTCGAGCTTTCCGCCAAACTTTCAAGAATCCCTCTACGAATTTCCAAGATCATGGCAGTATCAGGATTTCCTACCGAAAATCCATCATCAATCCAAGCACAAAGAATAAGCGTCATAAATAAGCGACAAGGGGAAAAATATGAGGATGGAGATTGAAGGAAAGAATCAAAAGCGATTACAACCAGCGGTAATATGTTCATACTATAAAAAGAAACACTAGAGGAGGAAGCGGAGGGTTCTTCATTTTGGAACCTCTTCTTCTTCTAAAAATTAAAGGAGATATTATACGCTTGAGATGCCATTATAATCATTTTGTGCAAAAATCACAAAGATATAAGGAAAACCCCCATGGACGTAGGATTGACATTATTCTGAACCACGTAAAAAATATCATGTCCTTTACTTTCATTTTTTAACTATTTAGCTTTTAAACCACTTATCGCACGCAAAAACCTCTTTGACATTTCAGCAAGTGGTTAAAGTGCGATTACTTGCCTGTGTAAGCATTCAGTAGCACAATCGCTTCTCAAAGGTGAATTTAACGAAGCTTAAATTCGATGATTCCTAATCGTGGGGACGACCAGTCATAAGGTCACCTCACGATCAAGTTGAATGTGGTGAAGTCGAAAAACTTCACTAAAAGTGTGCATCGCAAAGAGAAGTTCAATGGTCCTCATATCATCACCTAACTCCGCTCTAATCGATTACAATATGAAACCCATGTTTCGAGCTAAAAGGTGGATCTTGGCCAATTGCAACCGCACACTACGAAGTTGATATGGGCTTGAAGATTTTCTCGATATGAGTTGAATGGAGGTGGTTTCGTATTTTTTCATGGGGCGCTTTGCCGGCTTTTGATTTTTAAACATAAATGGAAGTGGCATCCATGATTTTCTACAGACGAATGGAATAGTGAATAGAGAAGGATTTTGTTTGGTTAAGGGGATTATTATGTTAATATTATTATTTGACTTCTCAAACGGTCGTACGTTTCGAGCTCACACGATCACATGGTGCGTCCGATGTCAACGAAATTTGTCTGCGTACATCACCTCATTTTTCCGGTCCAGATGGTATAAATTTTGTCGCTATCCAAAACAATGATCTTGGATGATAATTTTGCGTTTTTCAAGACTGTTTCGGCCATTGGACCATCTGATTTTCAAATATATCGATCCTTATACTCATTTTGATTCGCAACGTTGACACAAACTCAATGAAAGTAGTCTGGAGTCCTAATTCGATTATATGTGCAAAATCAAATTTTTGGGACTGTTAATTAATTAATGATTCAGTATTTAAATCAATTACTTAAATATCCAATCGTTAAAAATACGGGTCGTTATATTCCCCTTCCTTAAAAGGATTTCGTTGAAATCCCAAGGACGAAGCAGCACAACCCAACATCCTCACATAAGCAAAGACACAAGAAAAATCATCACTTATCAACTCACGGCAACAATCACTAAAAATGATCACAAAAAAGAGAATAGACTCGAAATCAGTTGGAGCCATCATCCTTATCCCTAAGTACAATCACTATCAAACCGAAAATCAATGTGGCTAAATCGAACGTCTAAGTCACGCACTTATTTCCAAAGAAACGAACAATGAAAAACAAAAGTGTCAACTCACTAATCGAAAGGTAAGTTAACTAAATCTCATAAATTACCGACTCACTCAATTATCGGCAACATCTAATATCCTATATAATGACTTCTCCCTAAATTTTGGTTTATGTCATAGAAAATTTCGATAGCACCTCCTTTGCGTTGCTGGATTTGGGAAAAATCCTAATAAAAACATAGATATATATACATCTCATATCCGAGGCATCTCGTTTCCGAGGACAACCAAACATATATCACTAAATCTATATTATAGATGTTACATATCTCTTTTATAGCAAGAGCATACCATTTAGATGTGAATAGAAACGGGTAAGCATCCAAATAGCTAACACTTGCTTCCATGTACCTGAATATGTACTCAACAAAGAGGATTAAGCACAATAGTAACATCATCATGTAAATAAGCATACAAAATCGTATATATAGCAATTGTCTCAAATAAAAATGCCATATCAAACTATAACTATCTCGCATGCCAAATAACCATATAAACATAAGTAATCATGTCAAATTCCAAAAGTCAAACATCAATAGGCACATATAAGATCAACCATCAAAAAGTAACACACATGCCTATACTAGCATGCAGGATAAAACTATCTAGTATAATACATCAACCATGACATCTAACATGAAAGCTGGCGAAAAACAAAATCTCACCAAGTGAAGAGCTCCGGATAAGCGGTCCTCATGCTCTCATCGGTCTTTCATATGCAATTGCCTTTGCTTTTGCTCAACCGAACCTTTACTACTCCACTGCTCCTAACATGTTTTGTATCACGTCTATCTATACAAATAAGCCTACGAGGTATCGAAGTTCCTAGTTCAGTCTCGATATCATCTAGTCAATTCGGTGCCAAATTCCCAAATGCCTCTTGTAAGTTCTCCCAATACCCACCAGTGAACAACGGGTTTCGACCACTTACAACGCTCTGGGCATACAATGGAATCACACTATCCATTCTACATATAACTCAACTGATTTGGATGTCATTCGACTGGGATTAACGAATATAAATCTAGTATTTTTGTCACTCTATCAACTGTGACTCAAATGTTATTATATTCTCTTCTAGCCCTTGGCATTCCATCAATGAAATATATCAATATCTATTCCCATTTCCACCTGGGAATCTCAAGCATCTGTAGTAATCACTTGGCCTCTTCTTTTTAGCACTTACTAGCTGACGATTCATTCATCTCGAAATTAATTTCCGACGTGCTTCTTCATCTCTTCCCAATAAGATGTCTTCCTCGTATCACAGTGCATTTTATTGTCATCAGGGTATATATAGTCAATCTCGAATGAAAGCACTCTCGTGATGCCTCATCCTTTCAACCTAATGACATTAGGAACAAACAATATCTCATCTTTACGGAGCCAACCGTTTCGGCTGAGTCCTCACTATATCACCTCTACAGACACTAGTCGTTCCTCTAATTTAACCATGGTCCCCGCTAGTCTAGCTTCACACCTCTGACTATACTGATCCGCTAAATCTAAGTAGGTCTGATGGTCAAACCTCTTTGTTAGACTCCCTAACACGTGTATGCACCTCGTGTCTGAAATAAAATTCTGATTCTTCCTCATCAAATCGGTTAACGGTGCTACTACCTTTGAGAAGTCCTTGGTAAAGTGTATATAATATCTCACCAATCTAAAGAGACTTTCAACCCAAAGCACTCTTAGGTGTATTCGAATCCTGTACTATTGTAACGTTCGTAGGATCTACAGCGATGTCCTATTCCAAAACAACGTGACCCAAGCATCTCACTTCTCTCCTCTAGGATTGATACTTCGAAGACTTCATCATCAATTAGTGTTTTCTCAACACCTCCAACACAATCATCAATCTTGTCTTGTGCTCCTCTTTCGTCTATGGATAGATGAAAGTATCATCAATGAACACAAGCACGGAATAACTTAAGTGAACTCTCGAAACACAATCCAAGAAATCAACAGAGCATGCCGACGCATTGGTTGGGTCGAATGGCAGAACCAATCAATCAAAAAATAGAAGTAGCGTATGAAATGCTGTGTTTGACACACTCTCTCTAAATACTCTCAGTGGTTGAAAACCTATCGAGGTTCAACTTAGAGAACACCTTCATGCTATAGAGCTAATCGAACAAGCCACGAATAAGTAGGAGTGGATAATTGTTCGTCACCTCATTCAGCTCACGATAAACAACATACAACCTCAAAGAGCCATTTGCCCTAGGGGCAAAACTATAGGTGCATCCCACTCAAATGTGCTCTACCTAATGAACACTCGCCTTAATAGGTCGTCCACTCGCACATTTAGTCTCCTCTGCTCTTTGGGCATCATCTGCCTTAAAGGCATGACTACAGGTCAAGCACCTCTAACCAGATCAATATGGAACTCAATCCCTCTATGGTGGTAATCCGATCACCTTATCGAATGTGAATAGATACTCTCTAGCTACAGACACAAATGACAACTCATCGTGTGGGATATTGAGTGAATATAGAAAGCTAACCATCACCTCATCATCAGGTGGGCAATCGAACACTACCTTTCGCTCATCGTCAGTCCATATTGCCAACAATGGCCTCTCACAATCCACCACTATTCCTTACCCCTTTAGCCAATCAATTCCCAGAACATAATATAAACCCAATTAAACCAAAGATAATCAATAACAAAAAAAAACATGACTCGATAATACAAAGTCTCCAAAAACCATGTGTAACATTCCCCAGTTTTGAAGCCTGAAATTAAGCGCTACGGATGCTGCAGTCATCTATAATATTAATTTCCGGTGACAAAATATGGGATATTATGCATGTATAGGCTGGTTGAGTGAAATGACCCTAGCTATTTCACCTAATTTTTACTAGGATTTTTTTTACATCAATAATTTCCTAGAGTCATTTAGCCTTTCCACTAAATTATCCAGGATCCTAATTTTCTACTAATATATTTATATCAGTTCTTTAATAAATATATTCACATACATGTGAAGATGTATGTGACCCTCTTGCTTGGATCAGAGTGTTGGTAAGCAATAGTGCATCCTGAATTGAATTTCTAATCAGCCAGTACATAGCTCATTTTCCTTTGTTTGATATTTGAGTCATGGGAGTGAATTCCCATAATCATGTATAATTTATACCTATTAAATTTTTGATCATTCTTATGGTGATTGTCTGTTAGTTTGACTTAGCAAAGTGATCTCAGAATATATATATATATATATATATAGCAAGCCATCATAATTTTAGTTTAATTATTTGATATAAGAACAAGCCAGAAAGAAAAATGATATACACATTTATCATTTTCAACAAGAGTGTTTTTATCACAAATTCCTTTACTTATAACAAAGCCAATTGAGTGATTCATTCACAATTTATATAGTTGTGTTTCTCTGAATTAAATCCATTCTTAATCCCTGAGTTACCTCAGCTTGAATCCTAATTTTAAAGGTTACTTTACTGGATTTAGAAAATCAAGATTTTATGGTCATTTGACAAAAGTAGTATTTAGGTAATATGTGTGCATATCAGATGTAGTGTACTCTCTGGACTAATAAAGCTATTCAAAATAAAAGTGAGTTGCTCAAGTATTTGAAAATGTCTTTGTGCATGCATTTGCAAAGAAAGCTTCAGATTTTACAAAGTGTATTTTCTTCCTTTATACCCAAAACTCTGGTCATCTTGATCAATCCAGACCTCATTATTTTTGAAGTGGGTTAACCTTATGACTAGATCATCAAAACATTAGTGCCTGGCTTTTGCAATGTAAATTCAGATACCAGACACTTGCAAAATCCCTTAAAACATGTACATATCTTTATACAGTGCACAAATATATATTGTTTCTTTTATCAAAACACTTCTGCATATAGTCACAAAATTCTTGAAATATTACTTCTAGTTAAACTCAGATTTTTATCTCAAAACTTAAAGTTTTAAGTAACTTGAATTAACTAATACAGTATATGTATATACATATCCATTCTCAATTACATGCATATATCATTTAAAGATTTCCATCATAATACTCAAATATATATATTATTGCATAGATTCAACTAAGTCTTTGGTTAATCCCAAACTTAATACATTACTAGATTCAGTTAAAACAACTAAATAAATTCAAGCATTCAAGATCATTACATAACAACCAAAGCAGAACTGTAAAAACTTCTCAGATTACATGCAAATAATTCCTTCTAAGTTCTTATTTAATTCTAATTTAGCATGCTTATCCAATCATTCTCATTAGCCATAGCAGCTTCCTATTTAGAACCAGCATTCCCTGAAAGAGCATTAGAGGCTGCCCCATTTTAAATGAGACACCCCAGATGCCATAAGCAAACAAGGGTCAGATACAAGATCTGGTATGAGCAATATCAAAAATTCCATGATATTAAGTAAATGAGTGAGACATAAACATTTTGTATAAGTTGGCATAGCTTCTTTGATCAATTTACCTGACTTGTTTATGATATGTTGTGCATATATGATCAGTATTTAAGACTAATTATGTACACACATTCAACTATGCAAACATGCCTTTCAAGTAGAAATATTCAGGAACTATCATAGCTCCAGACCAACCATCCTAGGAATAACTCAAGTTCCTACTTCATCAATTTAAGGTTGCATTTACCAAATTAATTCCTAGCCTCATCTGCCATAAAGGAATCACGGGGACACATTGCAATAAAATAATTCACATTATTGCACAAAGATCTCAGGGCTTAAACAAGCCATGTGCCAACTTGCATACTTTAAATACAACAAGCATTCCAGTAGTCTTCTTGGCTCATAATCCTTAGTTTATTTACTAAGTGTTCATGTTTAATCATATCATGAGATAGCTAGGTGACTAAATCCCAGTATACATGAAACATTACATAGAGTTTACAAGCATAATTCAAGAACAAGCTAACATTCATGTCCAGGGAAATCATATTTTCAAATATTCTAGCTCAAAGAAAATACAAGAATATTTACAACTGGGAATAAAGACTAGGCATGTGGGTTATTATTGTTTCATAAGCAACCATGTTTGAACTAAATTCAAGATCTAGCTTAAACAAGATTTCTGGCTCATGGGTTTTCTATTTGATCAAGGGTTTAGCACTTTTGGATATTTCCATTGCAACCTTGAATCTTTCATTTGAGCCTCAGCACTTACACAAGTGTAATGCAACTCATATACATTTTGATTTCTATATTTTCCATGCCATATCTAAACCAGTTACAAGTATTCTCTATTTACTTTCATGATTTCATACTTTTACATTTATGGGTATAACCAAACAGAGCAAAATACTCAAACATCAAGGCAATCAAAAGCATTCATAAACACCCATTAAAGCATCCATTAGAACCATAGTAGTAAAATCAGAAATGTGTAGAAAATAACATAAACTTGGCTGCCTCATAACAGGACTTAATGCCATGGGTTTAGTGAGATTACTCACAGAAAAATGCTTCTCTTGCTTAATCCAAAAAAGAAACCTTTTAAAACTTGCTTTTCTGCTTGCAAATATTTTACTTCTTTGTTTTCTTAAATGTCTTGGGTAGCAAATGATTTTTCTGGTTTATACTTGGATTTATAAGAGAGGTTTTCTAGGGTTTTATCATTGTAAAATCCCATTCCTACCCTGGCCAAGACTCATGCATTTTACATTTCAGATTTGTTTATTTTTCTCCCTTAATACCCCGGCCATATGTGATACTTACTCCCCTTTTTCTTTTCCATAATATTATTATATTCTTCTTAGGTCATGATAATTGTGTGACATTGTCACTTGTTTATTTTCTAAAAATCCTCCTTTCTATTTTCTGCCTAAAGCAATTGTTTTGCTTGTAATTTATCTTTTGCTATTTTAGTGTTACACTTTCCCTTGCTTATTCCTTTTTAATATTTTCAGTACTTACAGAAATGTATATTTGTATACATATCTTATCTAGGCTTATTTAATTCCTCCTTAATTTCAGAAACATATGCACCTATATATGCATACAGGTTTTCAAATCCTTGTAACATATTTTTTTTCTGGGTTTTAAATAAAATCTGTTTACTGAATTCAAAACAAAACCTACTTTTCTTATTTTCTGGGATGATTCATATAATTCCACAAATCAAATATCTATATCACAAAATCATGTTTGTAATGCTTTTTAATTCTTGTTTTAAATTCAAGAAATCTGGAGTTCTTCCTTGTGCCATATCAGTGTGCACGTGCACACATGCACACACACTTGCACACAATTAATTCCATATATTCCTATACAAATAAATTCATATATTTCAAAATCCAACCAAAATAAGATTCCATGAATTTCTAGGGCATTACAATCCCCCACCTTTTTAGGAATTGTGTCCTCACAATTTTCTCATTTTGACTTTAAACATTTCCAGATTTTTATAAAATCTATCAAACATTGCATAAGCAAACAATTCAGTCAACACAACCATACATATTAAACTTTTTAGGGATTTAGATTTTACCTTCCACTGCAAAAAGCTTAGGGTAATCCATCTTTATCTTATCCTCTAACTCCCATGTACAATCAATAGGGTCTAGGCTCCATTGAACCTTTACCAATTTCAGAGTTTTGCTCCTTAACTTCTTTTCCTCTTTAGCTAAAATCCCCACTGGTTCTTTCTCATAGACCAAATCATGATTTATTTGAACTTGAGTTGGTTTCTCTAGAATTTCCTCTTTATCATGCACCCATCTCCTAAGTTGTTATACATGAAATAAATTGTGCATTGCACTCATCTCTTCTGGTAGCTCCAACTTGTATGCTAATAAGCCCACTCTTTCCAAAATCTTGTAAGGTCCAACATACCTTGGGGTAAGTTTTCCCTGCTTGCCAAACCTCAACACCTTCTTCATAGGTGAAACTTTGATGAAAACATAATCACCAACTTCATATTCTACCTGCTTCCTCCTTACATCTGCAAACTTCTTTTGCCTATCTTGAGCTGCTGCCATTCTTCTCCTTACAAGTTCAATTTTCTCTGTTGTTTCTTTAACATACTCAGGCCCTAAGACAGCCTTTTCTCCTGCTTCAACCCAACATATTGGTGACAAACATGGTTTGCCATACAAGGCTTCAAATGGTGCCATGCCTATGGTGCTTTGATAACTATTGTTATATGTAAATTCAGCCAAATGGAGGTGATCTCCCCAATTGCCTCCAAAGTCCAATGCACATGCCCTCAACAAATCCTCCAAAACTTTATTTATTACTTTAGTTTGACCATCTGATTGGGGGTGGTATGCAGTACTAGCATAATTCACTCCTCATGGCTTCTTGAAAGCTCTTCCAAAATCTGGATGTAAAGATTGTGTCCCTATCACTCACTATAGTCTTAGGAATTCCATGCAACCTTACTACTTCTTTCATGAATATTTGAGCTAGTTTAGGTGCATTTCTTTCTGCCTTCACTGGTATAAAGTGTGCCACTTTAGTCAATCTATCAACTACTACCCAAATGCTTGTATTTCCTCTCTTTGATCTAGGCAGACCATCTATGAAATCCATAGATATATCTTCCCACTTCCACTGTGGTATGCTTAGAGGTTGTAATAGGCCTGAGGGTCTTAGGGTTTCTGCTTTGACTTGTTGGCAAGTCATACACTTTGCAACATGTTTGGCCACATCAGTTTTCATCCCTTTCCACCAATAATCCCTCTTCAAGTTTTGGTACATCTTGGTGCTGCCTGGATGTATAGAATATTTGCTCCTATGATATTCATTAAGTATCTCTTCCTTCAATCCTATATCCTTTGGAACACATATTCTACCTTTATTCCTTAAGTAACCATTCTTATCAATGTGGTAGTTTGCTACTTCTTCTCCTTTTTCTATTAGAGTTTTCTTTTCTAATAAATCTGGATCTTCCTCATGCATTTTCCCCACTTTCAAAATTAAATCTGATTGCAAAGTTATCAAACTTAATTTTCCTCTACTCCCTTCTTCAATCATATTCATGTTTACCTCACTGTTTTCCTCAATTTCCAAATCAGTAAGTAGAGATAAATTTCTAAACTCTTCTATCATTAACATGGCTACTTTTGCATGCTGCCTGCTCAAAGCATCTGCAACCTTATCAGCTTTTCCTGGAGTATAAAGTATGTCTTAATCATATGCTGCTAGAAACTCAACCCATCTATGCTGCCTCATATTCAAATCTTTTTGTGAAAAGAGATATTTTAATGCTTTATGGTCAGTGTATAAGATAAACTTAGCACCTAGAAGATAATGTCTCCAGAGCTTTAGTGCATACACTACTGCTGCCAACTCAAGATCATGGGTTGCATACTTCGATTCATGTGGCTTCAATTATCTTGATGCATAGGCTATAACTTGATCTTGCTGCATTAATACAGCTCCTAGCCCAGAACCACTTGCATCAGTATAAACAATTAAATCCTCATTTCCTTCTGGTACTTTCAACACTGGTGCATTGACTAAGGCCTCCTTGATTCTACTAAAGGCTTGCTCACATTTCTCAGTCCATATAAAGGGTTGGTTCTTTCTAGTTAGGTTGGTAAGAGGTGATGACATCTTAGAAAAATCTTTTATAAATCTTCTATAATACCCTGCCATTCCCATAAATGACCTAACTTCTCCTACTATGCTTGGCCTTTTCCATGCTTGAATAGCCACAATTTTATTGGGGTTCACCGAAATGCCTTTGGCAGATATAACATGCCCAAGGAAATGCACTTCTTCTTTCCAAAATGCACACTTAGAAAATTTTGCTTTTAAATATTTTTCTCTTAATCTAGACAAAACAAGGTGTAAGTGATTTTCATTCCTCTACTGTTTTAGAATAAATCAAAATATCATCAATAAAAATCAATACAAACTTGTCTAAATAATCCCTGAATATCCTATTCATTAAGTCTACAAAGTATGATGGGGTATTTGTCAACCCAAATGGCATGACAAGAAACTCATATAAACCATACCTAGTGTTAAAGGCTGTATACTTAACACTTGAGTTCTCAACCTTCATCTGATGGAATCCAGATGCCAGGTCTAATCTAGAAAATATTTTTGCTCCACTAAGTTGATCAAAAAGATCATCAATTCTAGGTAAGGGGTACTTGTTTTTGATAGTGACTTTGTTTAGCTCCCTGTAATCTATGCACATTCTTAAAGTACCATCATGTTTCCTTACAAACACTACTGGAGCACCCCAGCATGAATTACTTGGTCTTATAAATCCTTTGCTTTCCAATTCTTCTAAATGTTTCTTCAATTCCTTCAACTCACTAGGCCCCATCCTAGTGGGTTTCTTAATAATTGGACTTGCTCCTGGTATCAGACTAATCTGAAATTCCACTGGTCTGTGGTGTGGAACACCCTCAACTTCTCCAAACACATCTAAGTATTTGCTAATTATGGGGATTTCTTCAATAGAAGGCTCACTGGAATCCTTATTTAAGTCAATCAAGTGATATAATTTTCTTTCTTTGGCTATTTCACACAAAATTGTGATTCTTTGACCTCTAGAACTTTGTAATGATATGGTGGATGAGTCTAAATTAATTATGGCTTTGTATTGCCTTAACCAGTCTACACCCAATATAATACCTATATTTGGGTAATTTAAAACATATAAATTGGAAATAAAAACATTTCCTCCTATGTTTAATTCCACATCCACACAAATCATGTTTAAAACACTAGAACTCCCCAATGGGCTTTGCACTAACAAAGGAGTTTCAACCAGTATGCAATTTAATTTAAGCAATGTAACTAATTCATGGGAAATCATAGAATGTGTTGCCCCTGTGTCATACACTACTGATATAGGTAGGGTGCAAATAAATAAGGTACCTTCCACTTGACCATGGTTTTCTGCAATAGCCTCTACTGTGGATTTGCTTTTGCTCTCCAAACTTGCTAGCTTCCCTTGTTGTTTATACTCAGGGCAATTTCTCTTGATATGTCCCTCCTTACCACATAGGTAGCATTTGAAAGCTCCTCCCTTCAATTCTGGGCACCTTGGTTTGATATGTCCTTCCTTTCCACAATGATGACATGTTATTTTTCTCTTTGTATCAGTGGTCTTAGTATCATTGGTTTTCTTGCTTTCTGTCTCCTCCTTCTTTTTGTCATAGGGGTGATACCTTCCCTTATTTTTCTTATTATTGTTATTCTTAAAACTCTTATACTTCTCCCTTTCCTTGTCATGTTGCTCAAATTTTAAGGCCAGATCAATGACTTGATCAAAAGTTTTATCTGCATATGGCAACATAGCCCTACTAAGCCCTGGGTTTAAACCCTTAATATACCTATCATTCTTTGATGCCTCGTCAGCCACAAGCATAGCTCCATACTTAGACAAGCCCTCAAACCTATGAGTATACTCAGTCACATTAAAGGTTCCCTGCCTAAGTCTGATGAATTCTTCAAGCAATAGAGTTTTGACTGATGCTGGAACAAATCTAGCTTCCAACATCTCCTTGAATTGATTCCAAGTGATTTCATTCTCAATCCTCCCAGCTATGACTACCTCCCACCAGCTTAAAGCCACACCTTTCAGTTGTCTTGAGGCCACTTGCCTCTTCCTTTGATCATCCAATTGCATGCCATTGAAAATTCTATCCAGTGTTCTCAACCATGCTTGAATTTCCATCACATTTTCAGTCCCTTCAAAGCTCTTGCCTCCTAAATTGGTATAAGTCTTTAATAGTTTGGAAAGTTCCTCATGTGGGTTCTCAAGTCTCTGCCCTATTCCATCCCTTAAAGCCCTCATAAAGTCTTGCATATCAAGCATTTGTGGTGCACTTGATCCTGCATTGTGATGAGATCCTCTTCCTACCATGATTGGATAACTAGAGTATGGGTAGATAGGGTTAGTTTATCATGAGTATTTTTTTTAACTTTCTATTTGTATTATTATTTTACTCAAACAAACAGTACATACATATGGTTATAGTACTTCAATCAATCAATACAATCATTCTTAGCTATGTATAGTTTTAACATAGCTCTGATACCAAATGAAATGACCCTAGCTATTTCACCTAATTTTTACTAGGATTTTTTTTTACATCAATAATTTCTTAGAGTCATTTAGCCTTTCCACTAAATTATCCAGGATCCTAATTTTCTACTAATATATTTATATCAGTTCTTTAATAAATATATTCACCTACATGTGAATATGTATGTGACCCTCTTGCTTGGATCAGAGTGTTGGTAAGCAAGAGTGCATCCTGAATTGAATTTCTAATCAGCCAGTACATAGCTCATTTTCCTTTGTTTGATATTTGAGTCATGGGAGTGAATTCCCATAATCATGTATAATTTATGCCTATTAATTTTTGATCATTCTTATGGTGATTGTCTGTTAGTTTGACTTAGCAAAGTGATCTCAGAATATATATATATATATAGCAAGCCATCATAATTTTAGTTTAATTATTTGATATAAGAACAAGCCAGAAAGAAAAATGATATACACATTTATCATTTTCAACAAGAGTGTTTTTATCACAAATTCCTTTACTTATAACAAAGCCAATTGAGTGATTCATTCACAATTTATATAGTTGTGTTTCTCTGAATTAAATCCATTCTTAATCCCTGAGTTACCTCAGCTTGAATCCTAATTTTAAAGGTTACTTTACTGGATTTAGAAAATCAAGATTTTATGGTCATTTGACAAAAGTAGTATTTAGGTAATATGTGTGCATATCAGATGTAGTGTACTCTCTGGACTAATAAAGCTATTCAAAATAAAAGTGAGTTGCTCAAGTATTTGAAAATGTCTTTGTGCATGCATTTGCAAAGAAAGCTTCAGATTTTACAAAGTGTATTTTCTTCTTTTATACCCAAAACTCTGGTCATCTTGATCAATCCAGACCTCATTATTTTTGAAGTGGGTTAACCTTATGACTAGTTCATCAAAACATTAGTGCCTGGCTTTTGCAATGTAAATTCAGATACCAGACACTTGCAAAATCCCTTAAAACATGTACATATCTTTATACAGTGCACAAATATATATTGTTTCTTTTATCAAAACACTTCTGCATATAGTCACAAAATTCTTGAAATATTACTTCTAGTTAAACTCAGATTTTTACCTCAAAACTTAAAGTTTTAAGTAACTTGAAATTAACTAATACAGTATATGTATATACTTATCCATTCTCAATTACAGGCATATATCATTTAAAGATTTCCATCATAATACTCAAATATATATATTCTTGCATAGATTCAACTAAGTCTTTGGTTAATCCCAAACTTAATACATTACTAGATTCAGTTAAAACAACTAAATAAATTCAAGCATTCAAGATCATTACATAACAACCAAAGCAGAACTGTAAAAACTTCTCAGATTACATGCAAATAATTCCTTCTAAGTTCTTATTTAATTCTAATTTAGCATGCTTATCCAATCATTCTCATTAGCCATAGCAGCTTCCTATTTAGAACCAGCATTCCCTGAAAGAGCATTAGAGGCTGCCCCATTTTAAATGAGACACCCCAGATGCCATAAGCAAACAAGGGTCAGATACAAGATTTGGTATGAGCAATATCAAAAATTCCATGATATTAAGTAAATGAGTGAGACATAAACATTTTGTATAAGTTTGCATAGCTTCTTTGATTAATTTACCTGACTTGTTTATGATATGTTGTGCATATATGATCAGTATTTAAGACAAATTATGTACACACATTCAACTATGCAAACATGCCTTTCAAGTAGAAATATTCAGGAACTATCATAGCTCCAGACCAACCATCCTAGGAATAACTCAAGTTCCTACTTCATCATTTTAAGGTTGCATTTACCAAATTAATTCCTAGCCTCATCTGCCATAAAGGAATCACGGGGACACATTGCAATAAAATAATTCACATTATTGCACAAAGATCTCAGGGCTTAAACAAGCCATGTGCCAACTTGCATACTTTAAATACAACAAGCATTCCAGCAGTCTTCTTGGCTCACAATCCTTAGTTTATTTACTAAGTGTTCATGTTTAATCATATCATGAGATAGCTAGGTGACTAAATCCCAGTATACATGAAACATTACATAGAGTTTACAAGCATAATTCAAGAACAAGCTAACATTCTGATGCAGCGCGGCAGAGTACAAAGAAGGAAGAAGCAACAAGAAGTACGTTAGATCGTCTCCGACCTAGCAACTACGACCTACGACCTACCAGAAGCTCCGACCTATCTCCAGCCTCCATTGCGACCTACGGCTTAAAACTCCACCGCGACCCACGACCTAGTGCCTCCGACCTATCTCCAGTCTCCACTACGACCTACGACTCATCGCCAATTCCACGACCTAATTCCCAAATGCCTAAATCGGTATACGACCTAACTAAACCACCCAACGACCTAAATCACCACACGATACGACCTACTGCTCTCCGACCTAACCACCAACCCGTCCTAACTCCTTCACGACATAACCCTCCACGACTTAACTCCGATTGTTCCCAATCTCCAACCACCAACCTAAAACTATTTCGACCTAACCCTGAATCGTTGCCAGATAAATCGCGGCATGACTGAAGGTCGCGAACGAACAAACTACCTTAACTCGCGAAACTTGATAAGTCGGAAGTGAAGATGATAACTCGTGAGGAATTTCTAATAAGTCGCGAATCGAAGATGATAAGTCGAGAGTTGGTTTTGATGAGTCGCAAGGTTTATAAGTCGGAAGTCGACTGTTACCTTAGGTCGTCAAACAGTATTGTTAAGTCGGTACTATGTTTTCTTGAGTCGTTTGTATTGTAGCTCGTATTTGGTTAAGTGTTGAAAATATTCTAAGTGTTAGGTCCTTCAAGACCTATGAGTTGTGTTGTAAGCGTTGTGTTGTATGCCTATAAATAGGCGAGTTATATCATTTGTAATGGTTGTTGATTTTGAATAAAATTTCCTTTGTTAGCTTTGTGCTTTCATCCAATTGGTAGTCGAGTGTGATCTCCTATCTCCACCTTCGGTCAATCGAGTGCACTCGACTCATTGATTGTGAAGCCAATTCGCGGTATCAAGTGCGCTTGATCAACGCTCGAAGAATTGTAGATCTCTCCTCACGGTATCGTGCGCGATCAACGTGTCAGAGATAGCTTGAATTCGGTATCTTTGGATCAACGAATTGGGCATTTCAGTATTTCTCAATCCACCGATTGCTATTCTCATCGTATCATCAATTTTGTATTCCGCCGCTGCGTCATTTGGTATCAGAGCCAGGTTAGCCAATCATAGCTAAGCCGAGTCTTTGGAGCCAATTTCTATTGAAGTTGTTCAAGGCCAAGCGTCAGAGACGAGAAAAGTGAAGTGTTCAAGTTCAGATTTGTTCAAGCCAAGTTTTGAAGTTTGTGTTAGAATTTTTTTGAAGATTTGTTGAAGATCAATCATGCATCCAAGAAGAGGTAATCGTCATCGGAATATTGCCAATGTGTGTAGAAGAGAAGATGCTAAGGCAATAGAGCAACGAATTAGTGATAACCTCGAAGAGAAGTTCAATAAAGGTTTTGGCAAGTTGGAGAAGTTGATGATGGATTTGAATGAAAGTCAAAGAGGAAGGTCACCAGTCTTGAACCATGGAGGAAACAGAGTTTCACCATCGGTTACGGAAGCAAGGAGGGTGTTGCCACAAACTTATCAAGGTAAAAGGGAATCATCAATTTCAATGAGACGAGATCACCATGGGGAAGAGAGAAGAAGTCAACATGGGTTTGACAATGAACCATGTCGTGATGACAAAAGATCGAGTAGAAGAGAGTTGCATGATCATAGAAACATACGTGGTCATAGAGACGAAGGGTGTAATTTGCCAAAACATGAAAATGATTCTATTTGGCTAAGGAACAATATTTTTCAGTCAACCTGTACTATCTTGGGAAAGGTTTGTAAATTCATTATTGATGCGGGAAGTTGCGATAACCTTATTTCAGAAGAAGCCGTCACAAAGTTGGGGCTGAAGACTGAAAACACCCTAGACCGTATAAACTGGCATGGATAAAGGAAGGGTAAGAAGTGACGGTGGGAAGACGAACATTGGTTACATTTTCTATTGGGAAAAGGTACAAAGATGATATATGGTGTGATATTGTCGATATGGATGTATGTCACCTACTATTGGGAAGTCCATGGCAGTATGATCGAGCTGTACAACATAATAGTCACGCCAACAGCTATAGTTTCATGTTCGAAGGAACCAAATTTACTTTAGTTCTTAAGAAGCGTGAACAAAGTGACTGCAAGCCAGAGAAGAAGGTAGAAGCAACTAATTTAATATCTTCGAAAGAATTTGTTGAAGAAGTGAAAGATAATGTTGAAGTGGGAGATAAAGTAGATTCTTCTCAACCCACGAAGTTTGATGACCATAAAGTTGATTACTCACAATCCGCGAAGTTTGATGAAGATAAAGATGATGATTTTAAACCAACAAAATCTGATGAACATGAAGTTGAAAATTCACAACCAGCGAGGTTTGATGAGGATGAAGAAAGTATGTCAAGAGATGAAGGGGGTAATTTATCAGTGATGAAGGAGGATTCGAATAGTCTATTATCTACAGAAGAGTTTGTTAAAGAAGTGGAGGATAGAGCGGAAGTGTTTATGTTGAATGGGAATGAAACCAGTAAAGATCTCGAGACTCCTAAGGAGGATGAGCCAATGGTAAATGAATTCGAAGATGTACTCCCTGCAGAGTTGCCCAAGGAGGTACCGCCACTGAGGGACATACAATATCATGTTGATCTAATGCCAGATGCTATTGTACCACACATGCCACGTTATCATATGTGTCCGACAGAGCAGGAAGAGTTGAGAAAACTGGTTGATGGGTTGCTAGTCGAAGGAAGTCAGTTGTCCACTACAGATTGCAGTTGGGAAATGAAATTTATCAAAGACTTACATTTAGGAAGACACTTGAGCCGTGATCGTACCATGCAGCTAATCTCAAAGTCGTATTTTGGATCGTCATTGAGAAAGGAAGTTGAAAGGTTTGTTCAGAGGAGCCATAATCGACAAGTTTCAAAGAAGACCACGACAAATGCAGGTTTATGTATGCCGTTGCATATACATGCTAAATTACGGGAGGAGGTTAGTGTGGACTTTGTTTTGGGATTACCGCGAACGCAACATGGCAATAATTCTATTTATGTGGAGGTTGGCCGTTTTTCAAAATTGGTACATTTCATTGCCTATAAGAAGACTGCAGAGGCCGTTAATGTCGTTCAATTATACTCCAGAAAGATCTATCGATTTCATGGATTACCGGAATCTATTGTTTCGAATAGAGATACTCCTTTTCTAAACCATATTTGGATGAGTTTGTGGAAGATGGTGGGAACGAAGCTGAAATTCAGTAGTGCTTATCATCCACAGACAGATGGACAGACTGAAGTTGTGAACAGATCCCTGGGAAATTTGTTGCGATGTCTTGTGAAGGATATTCTGAAGAGTTGGGATGTGAAGTTATGTCAAGCGGAATTTGCACATAATCATGCTGTCAATCGAAGTACTAGATTCAGTCCATTTCAGATTGTATATTCAAGCTTGCCAAAGGGGCCGTTGGATTTAACGATAGTACCACAACCGAAGGGGATAGTTAAGCGAGCTGCTGATTTCGTTGATGAGTTGAAAGATTGTCATAGAATCGTTCAGGAACGTTTGGAGAAGACGAACGAGAATTATAAACAAGCGGTAGATAAGAAGAGAAGAAGTGTGGAGTTCAACAAGGGTGATTGGGTGTATGCTGTGTTAACGAAGGATCGTTTTCCAATAGGTGCTTATAACAAGTTGAAAGCCCGAAAGATTGGTCCAGTAGAAATTATAAAACGGATCAATGAAAATGCTTATAAGTTGAAGCTGCCGGAGGATGTCTACACTTCTGACGTGTTTAATGTTAAACATCTTATACCTTATTATGGAGATGAACAATCTAAGGGGAAAGAACTTTTAAATTCGAGGACGAATTCGTTTCAACAGGGGGAGGATGATGCAGCGCGGCAGAGTACAAAGAAGGAAGAAGCAACAAGAAGTACCTTAGATCGTCTCCGACCTAGCAACCGCGACCTACGACCTACCAGAAGCTCCGACCTATCTCCAGCCTCCATTGCGACCTACGACTTAAAACTCCACCGCGACCCACGACCTAGTGCCTTCGACCTATCTCCAGTCTCCACTACGACCTACGACTCATCGCCAATTCCACGACCTAATTCCCAAATGCCTAAATCGGTATACGACCTAACTAAACCACCCAACGACCTAAATCACCACACGATACGACCTACTGCTCTCCGACCTAACCACCAAACCATCCTAACTCCTTCACGACATAACCCACCACGTCTTAACTCCGATTGTTCCCAATCTCCAACCACTAACCTAAAACTATTTCGACCTAACCCTGAATCGTTGCCAGATAAATCGCGGCATGACTGAAGGTCATGAACGAACAAACTACCATAACTCGCGAGACTTGATAAGTCGGAAGTGAAGATGATAACTCGTGAGGAATTTCTGATAAGTCGCGAATCGAAGATGATAAGTCGATAGTTGGTTTTGATGAGTCGCAAGGTTTATAAGTCGGAAGTCGACTTTTACCTTAGGTCGTCAAACAGTATTGTTAAGTCGGTACTATGTTTTCTTGAGTCGTTTGTATTGTAGCTCGTATTTGGTTAAGTGTTGAAAATATTCTAAGTGTTAGGTCCTTCAAGACCTATGAGTTGTGTTGTAAACGTTGTGTTGTATGCCTATAAATAGGCGAGTTATATCATTTGTAATGGTTGTTGATTTTGAATAAAATTTCCTTTGTTAGCTTTGTGCTTTCATCCAAATGGTAGTCGAGTGTGATCTCCTATCTCCACCTTCGGTCAATCGAGTGCGCTCGACTCAACGATTGTGAAGCCAATTCGCGGTATCAAGTGCGCTTGATCAACGCTCGTAGAATTTTAGATCTCTCCTCACGGTATCATGCGCGATCAACGTGTCAGAGATAGCTTGAATTCGGTATCTTCGGATCAACAAATTGGGCATTTCAGTATTTCTCAATCCACCGATTGCTATTCTCATCGTATCATCAATTTTGTATTCCGCCGCTGCGTCACATTCATGTCCAGGGAAATCATATTTTCAAATATTCTAGCTCAAAGAAAATACAAGAATATTTACAACTGGGAATAAAGACTAGGCATATGGGTTATTATTGTTTCATAAGCAACCATGTTTGAACTAAATTCAAGATCTAGCTTAAACAAGATTTCTGGCTCATGGGTTTTCTATTTGATCAAGGGTTCAACACTTTTGGATATTTCCATTGCAACCTTGAATCTTTCATTTGAGCCTCAGCACCTACACAAGTGTAATGCAACTCATATACATTTTGATTTCTATATTTTCCATGCCATATCTAAACCAGTTACAAGTATTCTCTATTTACTTTCATGATTTCATACTTTTACATTTCTGGGTATAACCAAACAGAGCAAAATACTCAAACATCAAGGCAATCAAAAGCATTCATAAACACCCATTAAAGCATCCATTAGAACCATAGTAGTAAAATCAGAAATGTGTAGAAAATAACATAAACTTGGCTGCCTCATAACAGGACTTAATGCCATGGGTTTAGTGAGATTACTCACAGAAAAATGCTTCTCTTGCTTAATCCAGAAAAGAAACCTTTTAAAACTTGCTTTTCTGCTTGCAAATATTTTACTTCTTTGTTTTCTTAAATGTCTTGGGTAGCAAATGATTTTTCTGGTTTATACTTGGATTTATAAGAGAGGTTTTCTAGGGTTTTATCACTGTAAAATCCCATTCCTACCCTGGCCAAGACTCATGCATTTTACATTTCAGATTTGTTTATTTTTCTCCCTTAATACCCCGACCATATGTGATACTTACTCCCCTTTTTCTTTTCCAGAATATTATTATATTCTTCTTAGGTCATGATAATTGTGTGACATTGTCACTTGTTTATTTTCTAAAAATCCTCCTTTCTATTTTCTGCCTAAAGCAATTATTTTGCTTGTAATTTATCTTTTGCTATTTTAGTGTTACACTTTCCCTTGCTTATTCCTTTTTAATATTTTCAGTACTTACAGAAATGTATATTTGTATACATATCTTATCTAGGCTTATTTAATTCCTCCTTAATTTCAGAAACATATGCACCTATATATGCATACAGGTTTTCAAATCCTTGTAACATATTTTTTTCTTCTGGGTTTTAAATAAAATCTGTTTACTGAATTCAAAACAAAACCTACTTTTCTTATTTTCTGGGATGATTCATATAATTCCAGAAATCAAATATCCATATCACAAAATCATGTTTGTAATGCTTTTTAATTCTTGTTTTAAATTCAAGAAATCTGGAGTTCTTCCTTGTGCCATATCAGTGTGCACGTGCACACATGCACACACACTTGCACACAATTAATTCCATATATTCCTATACAAATAAATTCATATATTTCAAAATCCAACCAAAATAAGATTCCATGAATTTCTGGGGCATTACATTGAGCCCCCAACACGGTTTTTTATAATTTAAAGGTCGGTTAACTATTTTGGGTGTTAATTCCAATCTATCATCAAATTAGTAGATATGAAGGAACGTGAAACCTCAACATTAAATAAAACACATATAAAACACCATAAATGGAAAGCATACCTTAGAAGGTAATGCCCTTTCCTCCCTTTTTCGTCGGTGGAGCACACGACGAAATCAGAACGACATTCAATGCATATGTTTTTATTATCTTCCCTTACTTAGCTTTTTCGAGACAATTCTTCACACTGGGTACAAGCTCCCACATCATAAAGCCTTTTTGATCAATTTCTTGAAGCTCTCGTCAATATGATTAATCAATCTCTTCCCAAGATGATCGCTCAACCCAATGATAAGTTCTTCATTCTTTCTGTGTGGAGTATCAATGAAAGATAATCCATACTTCGATAGTACATTGAATTCGGCCACATACTCTGACACAGACATATCGCCTTACTTCAAGTCAGCGAACTTCCCAAACAACACCGACTTTTAAAAAGTCAAGTTAAATTTCTCTTTGATGCGAACTATGAACTAATACCAAATAAAATGATCCTTGAGAATCGATGCTATAAGGGTACTCCACTAGTCCAACTTCATCCTTGTAGTCATCTAGAGGTTAACTTCTACCTTATTACATCATCTTGCTCCAAGTCATCAAAGATCCTTTCACAAATATCCACCCCGTCTTACACCTTAGTAGTCAATTCCGTTCCAAGGAACGGTTTGCCTCCTAGACTCACGTAGTCTTTATATAGCTCAACAAAGTCGACTCTAGTGTTTGCACTTGAGCACCATAATCATTTAGAGCAACTGAGGCCTTCCAAAATAATGTTTCGTACCATCTTGGCAAAAATATTCTATAAGTCAAGGTTAGTGTCCCCCAATCGTGTCCACTCCTCAACTCCAGAGATGGAGTCAATAACTACATTTCTCGTATGCCAGATCATTCCTAATCTATAATAAGGATGATCAGTCTCATAAGAAAAAACAGCCTCAATGGTACTCGTGTATGCAATACAACTTATATGATATATATATTACCATATAGTTTTGAAAATCATAATATATAACAAATACGCACTCTTCCGTATATAAGTTTACTCTCGATCCAATCTAAGGCAACAACTCATACCCTATCTCTATCACATCATGGTATCAACTCAGGTTTATCACGTAACCTAAGCTCTAATACTGAACGTGACGACTGCCCTACACCCCTGATGCTCATATAACCAAATAGTGCACTACTGGACACCTAATCGATGTAGGATGATTATCAAGGGAAAGAAATAGAAGTAAAGGAGGGAAATAGAAAAGAAGAGAGGTAATAAAAAGAGAGGAGAAAGAAAGGAAAACATCGAACAATCACATAAACTGTCATATATCTCACAGCGCATCAGATAAAATATAATAGTCATCACAAATTTAAAACAGGCAAGACAGTAATAACTTCATGAACCAAAAAACCAAAGTGAGCAGGCTCGTAGAGTTATACAAAACAACAATAGAGTTTATACAACTAATAAATAAACTCTACTTATAAACTATCTCTAATAATAGTAAACCAAACACTGTCAAGGCTCCATAGTGTCTTATAGCGGAATAAATAATAATAAACTCAAAATATAAATATGAGAAAGCATCACCTCCTAATAGTCCATCTGCACAGCTCCAAGTGCTGTTTACACCTGCTATCTAGTCTACTCATTTAAGAGTACCTAAGATAATAAGAAGCAAAGCATAAAACCTCAAGTCAGACAATAGTCTGGTGTAAGTGATAAATAATCTCAAAACACTATAAAAGTCAATACAGTATATGGAACAGAGGGTATGGAGAATCATACCTGAACTGTCCCTGCATCCATAGAGTTAGAACATAACACAGGATATATGCTACTCTATATCATAGTTATCATGGGTGTACTATAATCAAAGTACTAAGGTTTTCTAGATATCAGCATGGGTAATATCTACATCATGTGATATCCCTAAGGTGATAAAAACAATCAAGCAAACATAACATCCATCAACTATCCTCACATTCACTCACTTAGTGCGTTGCATATATGATACTCCTTCGACCCATCTGGTAAAGGACCACTCAATGTCCCAGTCTCTCTGTATTGAAACCCATGCCACTTAGTAGGCCGGGAATTAGGATGCACTCCTTATAACAGTCCAAGGTACGGATCAAAACATCATGTCACTACGCCATAAATGGCCTACTGCAACACAAAAAAAATGTTGGCTCAGGCCCGAAAAATGTTGCCATAGGTCTATGGCAACACTTTTAGGGTGATGCAATTTTTGCCGTTGCCTTAGACCTCAAAGGCAACATTTTGACTATCTAAGGCAACATAACTAATATTGTTGCAATAGAACCCTATTTGGGTCTATGGCAACACCCATAGGTATCTGTAGCAACATTCCAAAATGTTGCTATAGATATGAACTTTTTGAATTTGTGGGGCCCACAATGTAGAGCATATTTGATTTTTTAATAAAAATAAATATTTATTTAATAAAATGCTATTACACAGAATTTGATATTTAAACAGTAATTTATTTAAATAAATATTTTATTTCAACATTTGAAATAGTACAAATTCCTGACTCCACTATTTTACAATTCAATGATATATAACACCGATATTCACATATACAGATATTCCTTACTACATCACTCAGTTCACTCATTACATATACAGTTTCAATTTATACATACACCGACACTGACAAATATATGCCGAGCCGAAGGCGAGCCGAGAAGCGGGTCCGGGCGCAGCGCCGGCGGGGGTCCGGGGCACCGCAGTCCCGGCGGGGGTCCGGGGCACCGCCCGATTCATCCGATTTTGGAAGATCGAGCCTTCTTTGAAACCTGTCTTCAGCTCATGCATTCATACACTCATGCACATTTGATTTGACTCTGTCTTCAAGCTTGTATCCAGCTGTCCAGTCTTCAATACCTGTCACATATAATTCAAAAGCAGTAATCTGGAAAATAATATTTAACTCAAACAGAAAATGAAAATATTTTTGTTATAATATTTGCCTCAGGTATTTGGGTTGTTTCTTTTCATAAGTGCATAAGCCAAACATGAATGCAACACATGGATACAAGGACACGGCACAAGGTCAAACCCGAGTCATCGACTGGATTCAACTCAGGGCCAAGCAACCAACAAAACAAACAAGAACCAGGTTCAGCAAAATATAGACAAGCCAGTGCAAGAACACAGCAGTACACATAAGCAGCCCATCAAGCAAAAACAGTGAATGCATCAGGCATGTACAAGGGAAACATAGGCAGTAATATGATATACAGAGGACTTGGAGCACCAGTTCATGTTCTGGTTTAACAAATGCAGCAGAAATGAGCTAACAAGCTCAGACCATACATCATCGCAATCCAACATACCAATACATCATCGCAATCCAACATACCAGATTTATCAAAGTCCAACAGAAAGATTAAACCCGAGATTATAGGAAATAAAGCCTATAAATAAATCCCAATTCATCATCGGCAAAAGCATGCGAGTGTAACCAAAATCGAGAACAATCAAGTAAACCAGAAGGCATAAAACATACCAAATAATATCACATCGCACCCGACGACGAAGTCAAAGCAATTCGAGCAATCAATCAAGGAATTGAAACTGGTTTTATGATTGCTGGCCAATTTGAAAATTTAAGCGGCATTCTCTCAAACAAGAAATCTGCGTTTGACATCTTCCTTGAATCCGAAAATGGTACTTTTTGAAGCAATCGAGCAAAGCTTCATCAGAATCGAACTTCTTCTAAACATTGGCGAGAAAGATTCAAGCATCAGATCTGGTCGAAGTATCATAAATTGCCAACCCTGCCGTCACGAAACCACCAGATTCGAGGAACAGCGGCTGAGCCACAACTATCGCCGACGTATCCTCCTCGATGGGTCCGTTAAGGTAGATGACGCGTTCTTTGAGAAGCCAGGAAAAGATATCGCAGGCACGCTGGCCACGGGATGTGTGCTCGATGACCATCGGAATCAGGCTGTAGAAACGGCGGTGGGGTAGTGGAGTTTTGTTGGGGGCTGCGGTTGGTAGGATTTGGGAGAGGTTGCGTATCGACATGTAGGCAACAGCAGCGAAATTGGGGGTGAGAACGAAATGGGAACGAAAATATGATTTGGAAATTAGGGATTTGGAAATTGGGGATTTGGATTTGGAAATTGGGGGTGAGAACGAAATGGTATGAACAGTAAAGCGGGAAAACGAAAATTTAGGGCAAAATGTAGCGGTGATCCATGTTAACAATCAGATTAAATGTAGACCGTTGGATCATATTCACGCGGATTGCTAATTTTATTAATTTTTTAATTTGAAAACATCTATAGCAACACTATATAAAAATGTTGCATCGTGTTACACTTGTTTAGCTAGAGCAACACATTTTTATGGCTAAGGTAACACTAAAAATACAACGTTGCAGTAGGACCAAAATTTTATAGCTATCGCAACATTTTAGCTGGCAACACCTTGCAAAAATGTTGCAGAAGGTCATTTATGGCGTAGTGTGTAATCCGGGGTGATCCCTATAACCCAAGTGAGCATCCTCACATACTCGTGCTTTAAGAGAACACTTCAAAACTTCCGAATATCAATTATCCCTTTGCACACATCATCCATAGTAGAGCTCATCTCGAAACCGTCCTTACAACTCCCATCTGAATCGTAGCGGTTGGGAACTATCCTGGACAGCCATTTTTAGTCACAGAATGTCATCGTGCATCCTATAACCTTCCTCCACAGTCCCTTCCATCCGACTACTCTGCATCCCGAAGTGTAGGTATCTATCTTTGAAGCCATCATTTTCCATTACAGATTCATCATCGTCGAATCGTGAAGTCATCACGTCGAAGTGTTACACCTTCGCTTCAACGCCAAAACCACCCATCGAAGAGCAGTAACATCAAAATCGAATGTTGAATGAATGAACGAACCAACGCATCATGCTCCTCGATGCCTCTCTATCAACTATTTCAAAATTGGCTAAATCGGCCATCATCAATAGTGGTAGATATCGATCAATCTAAAGTAGTCGATAACGACCACTTTGGTCGTGTACTTAGCAAAAAATGGCTAAATACAAACAAAGTGGAAACGTCCGACATGCATCTCGAAATCCAAAGGACATTCTCAAGTCCATCTTTCGACTTCAGATCAATCAGCGTGCATGAACCTCTATGCATGCAATCCTATCTTATGGGATATTTTCTAATACTATATTGCCTTCGAACGGTGTTTTCAACCAAACTAACAAAACAAGCATACATACAACCAACAAGTATACAAACGTCTATAATAGTCTATGTACATCTATAATAACATAATACAATGCATCCAACCAACCAATGTTGGATTAATATCAAAAATAGCCTAAGTCTATCAATATCGTCAAAATAGCGTGTCAATAGAGAAATGTGATATTTAATTTAAAACCATTTTAAAAAACGCTTTTAAATTTTTTAATAAAACAAGATATATGTTTAAGTATTTTAGAAATCACATTTTAAAGATAGAAATCATTTTACAACATCATTTTAATACTATACTAACAATCATAGTATGGTGAGAGGCAATATCACTCACCACAACCAAATTTGACAAACCATCGCCAAGTCATAGAGCTCTCCATCACGAGCACAACGCAAGAAACTGCATCCAAAATGGACCTCGTATGCAAAATGAAATTATATCAAGTTGAGTGTGGTGAAGCCGAGAAACTTCACTAACAGTGCGCATCTTGAAGAGAAGTTCAACGGTCCTTGTCTCATCGCCTAACTCCACTCCAATCGATCGCAATATGAAACCCTAGTTTCGAGCTAGAACGTAGATCTCGACCAAGTGCAACCGCATTCTAACTGATATGAGCTCGAAGCTTTTCTTAATATGAGTTTAATAGAGGTGGTTTCATATTTTTTCGTGGAGCTGTTTGCCGGATTTTGATTTCTGAACATAAATGTAAGTGGCAGCTATGATTTTCTGGAAATGAATGGAACAGTGAATAGAGGAGGATTTTGATTGGTTAAAGGGGATTATTATATTATTATTATTTGAATTCTTAAATAAATGGTCGTACGTTTCGAGCTCGTATGATCACACGGTGCATCCGATCGTAACGAAACTCGTTTGCGTACGTCATCTCATTTTTTGGTTCCTATGGTATAAATTTCGTCGCTATCTAAGACAGTGCTTCAGGATGATAATTTCATATTTTTCGATACCGTTCGGCCATTGAACCACCCAATCCTAAAATCTAGCGATCCTTGTACTCATTTAATTCGGAACGTCGATTACAAACTCAACGAAAGTCGTCTCGAGTCCTAATTGTATCGTATGCACAAAATCACATTTTTGAGACCGTTAATCAGTTAATTAATGATTCAATATTTAAATCAATTATATAAATATCCAATTGTTAAAATACGGGTCGTTATACTCCCTCTCTCAAGGAATATGCTACATCGTGGTTTGGCCGGCTTGAGCCCAGTAATATAGTTAGCAATATGCCCTAGAGACAATTCTGGAATTTGTTGTAAATTATTAACTCTGTAATAAAATCTGGTTCAAAACAAAAGGTGTTTGCTTTCTAATATACACTTGTCATATTGTGAAATTATTATAACCAAATTTTCCAATGCCTTGAAATTCAAACAAATGAAATGGGATGCAATTGATTAAGGAATGAATTTAGAGACTTTGACAATCAAGAATGAAGGAATGAAGGAACGCAAGAAATTTGGTGGAGTTTAGAGCATAAAAATCAGGTCAGTACTAACCTAATTTGACAACCCCTGATCTAATTTTAAGGCTTGACTTGGCAATAGGAGAGGGGAGGAGCTTGGATATGAAGTGAAAATGAGCTTTCTGATGGTGACGTCATGTTCAACATCTCTCACATAAGTCTCCATCACTCGAACAAAACACAAATCTCTCCATGGATTCTAGCACCAACCGTCCGACGAATGCTAATGCTAACACCCCCTTGGACTTAACCTTAGTATAACAGTTCAACTCTATAGCATTTTTCTGGAATGTTAACACCGACCTCTCCCTTGGACTTAACCTTAGGATAGAGAGTTCAACTCTATAACATTTCACTTCACAATCGCTTCCAAAAAGTAGAACTCGTATATTAGTTTTGAAGTGGTATTCGGTAAGTAATACATAAGTATACTGATCCGATCCCAAACACTTCAAAACTAAATCAGTGAATTTCTAGTTAACTCAATTTTAGTTCTTTTATAAGCAAGCAAACAATATAAAGGAGTCCTCCCTGTGCGATCTCGCATATATATGTTCCTAAAGCGAGAGACGTTTCATATCAATGAGTCCTCCTAAGGGGCTCTCAGACCGTATGAAGCCGTGAAGCATTCATATACTTCCTAAGTTAATTTGGTCAAGTTCGATAATAGACTAATTTACTATCTCGTCCTAAAACAACCGCACATAAAAATCAAGTGTTGTATTTTTATCATGTTTTCGACCTTCTCAACTCACACTAATCTTTGGTCAAAAGTGAAGCCGGTAGGTAAGAGCATTGTTGCTTCTAAACCCTATTCGAACATCATTCATAACTCTTGCATATAGAACAATTCTTCTTTATCAGCTTTTAGTGCTAAGTATAGGATTAAATACTTTCCATAAACAAGAAAACAACAAAGCACGCTTAAGTCACTTAAGCGACTCCTAATCCCCTTTTAAAATATATCTTTAGAATTTAAAAGTCTTTTAAAATGATATATGCTAATATGTATGTATGTATACTAATTTATTTATAAGCTAATATATTTAATAAAATTCTAAAAACCGTTTAAAATTTAAATGTTACATAAGCTTTTTAATACTTTAACAAAATATTTGATGAATTTCTAAACAGTGTATACACAAACATACTTTTAAAATACTTATAATTATGATTTAAATATCCTTTTAAAATATTACTTAAAGAAAACTACTTTATCATTTTAAAAAGTTCAAAAGCATGTTCACATTTAGTAAACCCACTTACTTTAATAATTCATATGTAATTATTAAAAATACATTTAAACTTCCAACCACTTTCAAAATACTCTAATATATGTTATTAAATATCCCTAAATAGATCCTACAAAAATAATTAATTTATTTATCATTTAAAATTAGTTTAAATCACAAAAGGTGTTAAAAATATCACTGCACAACCAATGTTGTAAAAATAGCACATAAATGTTGTTGTATGTCAAAGACAGCTTTTATAAGTGTTGTAAATGCTAGTGGACAGAGAACACTAGGAAATTGCATAAAATGTTTGATCCGTTTTCACAACTCAAAAGAAGGTTTTAAGATCTTTTTTTTACAGTAAATAGTATCTTAGACTACTTTAAAACCATGCCAAGAAAACCCTAAGGGTATCTTCCAAAATCATATTAAAAATTGACAAGGCAATCTCAAAATGCTTCTATAACGACTATTTTGCTTATAAATTTTCAAACTTTATTCTATAAATTTTACGACTTTCCAAACCAATTCCTTGATTTAATATACACTTATATATGTGTAGAGCACAACTAATATATATTATGTCCTGTTATTATATTATATAAACCATTTGAATAAGTCTAAACATATGGAGATTAAAAGTGCTTTCATAGCGACTATCACTATATTACCATTCCATATTCAAGTCCAAACCAAACACTATCCATCAACCATATATGCATAATGTTAAGGCCATGTCACATGTTATACAAGGTCATAGAATTGATGATATGCCATAAATACTTGTCATTTTCTTTCAAAAGTAAGTAAGGTCCAAATATATAACATTAATTAATTAATAATTTTAATATAATCATACAAGCAATATTTTACAACTTCATGACAATCAAATGGTGAATTAACTCGCTCTTTACCTAGTCCATAACCAAGCACAAGCCACTACCTCAATACCACTTCCTACCTCAACCAAAGCAAGCCCCAAAGTTCAATCTTACCTCTTTATATTCAAGAGCTAGGCTTAGATAGCCATATATTTCTCATGGCCCAGCAAGTGTTTGGGGTGTTGTAACGACCCGGAATTTCACTGCTTCGATTAGTGAATATTTATTTAATTTTAAATATTCAATATATAGGTTTTATAATGAAAATAAACTCATTTTTATTAATTAATAATGATGGTAAAATCATTTTCAATTTTTTTTACCAAATTAAATAGTTCGTAGAAAAACAGAAAATGTGACCGAAGAACGTTGAACGAAATTTCGATCTTTCGACACCAGAAAGTTGTCGGGAACGTTGTTCGTATTTGTGCATGATATGTACATATATATAAGAGTTAATTAACTAAATAATAATACACTTAGAAATAAATCATCTTATGTTAATTTGGATTAGTAAGTGATGTGACAAGACATAGTTTTAAAAATAATAAACATTTTATATAAATATATATTATAAGTATTGTCACATCTTAGATTTTGCAATCATTAACCATCATCATATTTTGTCATATCTTAGCTTTAATTAATAATTAAACTTATATATATATATAGAATGATGTGACAATTCATAATTTTTAAATAATATATATATATATAAAGAGAGTGATGTGACAACTCATAGATTTAAAAATAATAAACATTATATATATAAGTATTATCACATCTTGAATATTTTTAATGAATCATCATGAGCCATAATTATACGGATGAGCTGACTAGAGAGTAGATATGTGATACATGAGAAGGAGGAAAAGACGCTGATTTGATTTCACATAATGATGACATAGCAAAATTTGCTTATAAATAGCTCCAACCTCCTCTCATTTTACCATTTATTTTTCCTACCATAACTTCTTCATTCCTAACTTAATGGTGATCTTCTTTTTTTCTAATCTCCTAAAATTCCAGTGGCTACAACAATCTCATTGACCGCATTTTCCAATTTCAAGCATAGCCATGCCAAAACATCTAATCTTTGCAAAGCAAATTTTCACCCATAATTTCAACTCCGAAAATTACCCTTTTTATTTTGATCATAACTTCTTTGATTCTAATCGAAAATGAGTTAATCTTTTATCGAAATGATAAAGGAAAGAAATTCTAACAAATTTCCTTTTGACTACTTTTCCAAATTCTGTGAGCTAGTGGCCCAAAAACCCATGAAAAAATGACCTAATTTTGGGTTCATTTTCGACAAATCGATAATAACCCGAAGCTCCTCTACCTTCAAGCCACTACCCTACATCCACCCCCACACCTCTGGCCGAGCCTACATACGCTTGGGCCAAGCCTATTTGAGGGTTGCTAGCACCTAAAGCCTTCATCCTTCAAAGCTAGGGAGCCGTTGGCAAGTTTAGCTTAAGTTCGGGTAGCTTTTGTGGAAGTTTGGTGAGTAAACTACTAGTTTTTTTTTATGAAAATGGTAACTTTATTTTGGTCATTATATATGGTGATTATATAATGTAGAAGTTGAATGATAATTATATGGTTTGATTATGATTTGGATGGTTGATTTTAGTTTGATTTGGTTATAAAAATCGATGTTGTATTATAAAGTTAGTAAGCATGTATATATGGATGTATACTTGCAATCTATGATGAAGGTGGTTGGTGTTAGTAATATGTTGATTGTAAAACATGAGCTATGGCATAAGGTTGGTTAACAAATTTAACTACTTTGAGTAATCGAGATGGTTATGAGATCCGGTAGGAATCGAAGTTTGTTTTCGAAGTTTAAAGTTTTGAAATGGATTAAAGTTTATAACTTTAGTTTTAGAGTTTTTTTTTTAATTTCTAAAGTATGCTTAAAATCATGAAAAAGTAAGGGTTTGTGAAGTGGTTCGCTAAGAATATGTTAGAGCGGAAAGTGCCCATAGCGATTGTGATGACCTGCAAATCCGTCCCGTGTAGAGCTGACAAAATCCACACATGTCCAGCCCCAGACCGAAGGAAAATACGAATAACCAACGATTTGTTGTTTGTTGTTGCCTTCGGGCTTATCGTCCTAGTGGCGATCTATTGTTTGTTGCCGCCTTCGGGCGTATCGTCCTTGTGGCGATCTGTTGTTTGTTGTTGCCTTCGGGCTATGGTACCATATTATATCAGTACTTGGCAGTCTTCGGCCATAAGCACGTGCAAATTTGTTGTCTGTTGTTTATTGATGTTTGTTGTTTGTTGCTCTCCCGAACATATGTCGCTTATTGCATTGACGACCCTTGTGTCGTGAGATATTATCTCTAGCCATTTATATAGCGATCGTGGGAACACGTCCTTTGAAGTTTTAATCATAACATTTATTGCATTGACGACACTTGTTGTTTTACTCCTACTTGGGAGTGATTGGCCTTTTAGGCATTTTTTGAAGTTTTAATCTCCTATTGGAGATATTCTTCTTTCGATTCTTGTTTGTTGTTTTGTTGATAGGAATCGCCGAAGAGATGAGGTGAAATCCTATATTGATGTTTGTTGTTTTGTTTCAAATGGAGTTTGTTGATTTTTTTGTTGACCCACATTAGTTCTCAAGTACTCATGTACTTAGACTATTTTATGAAGTAACCAAACACCATATCTCACAAATACTAGCTAAATCACCTGAAAAATTGCTTGAACCTACTGCTTGTACAAAAGTTTATTCACCGTAAATACTATTTTCGTTTCTGGCCTGAAGTGCCAACTTTGGCTGTCCATAAATTTCATCTCCGCCAACGAAATGCTGCCCGATCTTTTTCTGAGTTAATTTTATATATTGAACTTTGTTTCTGCAAAATTTGGTCAAAAAATATTGTCATTTGAGTGTTCAAACCGTTGCTTCAAAATCAACAAAACACAGTTTTTCTGCCTGTAGAAATTGTGTTTTCTGAGTTGCTGCAAACATGGCCTGAGTCCATGTTTGAGATAGCATAACTCTTTCATTTCTTACTAAAATTGTGGATCCTTGTTTATACAGTACTGAGCATGTGCATCTTTTGTTCATTGATATTTATATTTCCCTAGAGTATCGCCTTTCGGAGTAGGTCCTTTGGAACCACTCGATACATAGTGATTACCTTGTGGAAACTGGTGTTACCTTCATTGGTATTTGTTATTTGCCTTTTTGGCTTGATTTGGGATATTCATATCCTTTGTTTATTTGAGTTGCCAATGATACAAGGCTTGTTATGATTCATCTTTTGTTAGATGATCGAGTTATCTCTTTAGAGATTATTGTGGTACTTATGACCTTGCATGTTCATTATCATTTAGCTTATCTGACTTCATTGTTTTAGCAAGCATTTGTCTTTGAGAGTTTGTGACACATTTGTCTTCGAGACGTATGCCAGTACTGGGCCTTTGGGTCATCGTCTGAGAGACGATATGTTGTTTGTTGTTGCCTTCGGGCTTATCGTCCTAGTGGCGATCTATTGTTTGTTGCCGCCTTCGGGTGTATTGTCCTTGTGGCGATCTGTTGTTTGTTGTTGCCTTCGGGCTATGGTACCATATTATATCAGTACTTGGCAGGCTTCAGCCATAAGCACGTGCAAATTTGTTGTCTATTGTTTATTGATGTTTGTTGTTTGTTGCTCTCCCACACATACGTCGCTTATTGTGTTGACGACCCTTGTGTCGTGAGATATTATCTCTAGCCATTTATATAGCGATCGTGGGAACACGTCCTTTGAGACGTTCTTTTTCGTGAGATTTATTTTGTTGCTTATAGCGACATTTGTTGTTCTACTCCTACTTGGGAGTGATTGGCCTTTTAGGCATTTGTTGAAGTTTTAATCTCCTATTGGAGATATTCTTCTTTCGATTCTTGTTTGTTGTTTTGTTGATAGGAATCGCCGAAGAGATGAGGCGAAATCCTATATTGATGTTTGTTGTTTTGTTTCAAATGAATTTTGTTGATTTTAGCATATTTCTATAAGCGATATAGGTCAAAATTACTTGAAATTTTGTATGGTTATAGTACAAAACTTTATCTTTCAAACAAAAAAAGAATCACGCAATTTTAGTAAGAAATGAAAGAGTTATGCTATCTCAAACATGGACTCAGGCCATGTTTGCAGCAACTTAGAAAACACAATTTCTACAGGCAGAAAAACCGTGTTTTGTTGATTTTCCAGCAACGGATTGAACACTCAAATGACCATATTTTTTGACCAAATTTTGCAGAAACAAAGTTCAACATATAAACTAAACTCGGAAAAAGATCCGGCAACATTTCGTTGCCGGAGATGAAAGTTATTGACAGCCAAAGTTGGCACTTCAGGCCATAAATGAAAATAGTATTTATAGTGAATAAACTTTTATACAAGCAGCAGATTCAAGCAATTTTTTAGGTGATTTAGCTACTATTTGTGAATAAACTTTGAGACATCATAACTTCCTCATACTTTATCCAAATTGCATGAATCTTTTTTTGTTTGAAAGATAAAATGCGTGCTATGAACACGTGCGTTTATCCAATCACTTAATTCTCCTCCCTCTTTGCTCGAAGTACACAATTGTGTGTTTTATATAGAAATTAAGTTGAAGAAAATGAGTTTTAGGAACGCTTCAAATCGCTTTAGAAATTGCCTTTGAAATTTTCTTATTATAGAGTATATAAGTTTTATACTTAAAAAAAAATATAATAATAATTTCAAAAGCCCATTTATTTGAAATTTTTTTTTAAAATACATTCTAAAATCCATGTATGAAATCCAGAAAGAAATATCAAGAAAATAACGAAATAACGGAAATTACACCAAGTATTATCCGTTTAAAACAAGCTGTGACTCAATATTCGACAGCAGGTTTGAACAAGTTAACAGTATCAAAATAACTTGAAATTCTGCAGGAATGTAGTTCAACATTCCTACTTCAATCTGCATAAAGAATCATTCAAATCCGATTTGAAATGAAGAATCTGGGTCGTTTCAAAGTTGGACTAAAAACAAGGTTAAATCGCTGAATTCCAGTAGGCTACGGTTTCAAGTTTGACAGCGGTTTCGAAATAGCAAACTAACCTAGATTGTCATGAAAATTTTCAAGAATGTAAATCAACACTCCTACTACAATCTGCAAAAAGAATCACTCAAATCTGATTTGAAACGAAGAATCTGCGTCGTTTCAAAGTTGGACCAAAACAAGGTTAAATTGCTGAATCAACTTCTTTATTTATAAAATATCACCTTATAAATGTTTTATATACACTTATTCAAAATCCATTTTCAAAGTATTTCTCACAACTATGTTTTTAAACATCAAAATCATAACTTTTATTTAAAAACAAATTACTTTCTTTTAATAAACCAAAAATCATTTAAACATATATCCACTTCCAAAATCACTTCGAGGCATCCATAAGCATCAAAACATCATCATGGCATCCATAACATCATATATCATCATATATATGAAAATAAATCAGCAGTGGTGAGGAATCCTGTTGGATCCCTCCAACCTATAACCTGCAATAAATACAGCATATGAGAAAACTGTACAACGTCTGCTTCAAGGCAGATGCGTACAAAGGGTTATCCGCTCATACACGGGAACATATAGGGTCTCATCCGCTAAAATATGCAGGAATATATCCAAACCAACTAATATATATATGTATGTGTGTGTGTGTAATATCATATATCATCCAAAAAAGCATCGATCATCGTAAATAAATTTATTCTCACTTATATAAAAATACAAGCGAGCCAGAGAGGTGAGTTTACTCACATTGGTTGCATTCGCCATTACAGCATTTTATTTCGATTAAAAACGAACAGGTGTTCGAATTTCACCAAAATTCCTACATGCTTCAAATCTATCCAATCCAACTCCATCGCGTAGTATTCGACAATATGAATCCAACGCCGCTTATTCCGTTCGAAACGGACCTCGTATGAAATAGATATGCATTTTATAAGTTACACGAATTATAATATAATTAACCAACATCATTAACTTAGTTAATCAACGTAATTAATTTACTTAATCCATCTCCCCTTCGTTCGCGTCCAGGTATCACGTATACGCACGCTTCCTCTTGATTGCCACTCCTCCTACAAGCTTCCAGACGACGATCGACCACCGCCATTTCGAAGCTCGAGCTCCACTTCACCCACGCCTCCAACCTCGCCACGCTCGGTCCCTCTATGGCCAAGGAAAACAGAGATGAAGGACGCACGAACGCGAGCAGATCTAGGCCACCACAACGCTCCATTTCCAATCTCCACCGTTGAACTTGAAGATCTCGACGTTCTCTACATTATCTTAGTTGAAGGTTTTTGCTAAATGTCGATGGATTGAGAGGAATCGAGGAGGGAAAGGCACGAGATTTCGGCCATTGGTTGAAGTAGAGGTAGCTGCTCTAAAAATTAGTGTTTTTACTTAGAATTTAGGGTAGAGGTCCTTATATAGCCATTTATAAAACATTATTCATCCAAAATATTTTCGAACTCCAAACGAAGCGTGCCGCCTAGCGTTCCTAATATTTTACTCATATTCCGAACACAATAGAATATATATCGAAGACCAATCTATCATATATAGAAGATGGGTTTTCGAAATCGAATTATTTTAATTAAATTTCCGTTAATTAATTTCTGTGCGTTTCGAACTCGCACGATCAAACGGTAAGTCCAATTGACACGAAACTCGACAGCATATTATAGTTCACTATTACGGATCCAATGAAACTAGTTTCATCGAAATTCGAGTGAGTGTCAAAAATAACTATTTTTACATGTTAATAAAATCAATTTATTCCAATTTCTATTTATTCACTTTTAAATCAATTTTAAAAGTTTGCTATTCTCATTCTAATTTAAATAGATTTTATTTCAACTTAATAAACCATTTTCAGTTATATTAAATTCAACATTCAATTATTTCCACAATTTCAAATATTAAATTAACAATTTAATTATCAAATAAATCCTTATATTTGAAATATAAGTTATTTAACTTACAAAATTTACTTTAGAATATTTAAAATCAATTAAATATCCCAATTTCAGACGACTGAAATTCTAGGTCGTTACATTCTCCCCTCCTTAAAAGAATTTCATCCCCGAAATTACCAAGTAAGTAAAATGCTACAAAATCCATTAACTTTTCAAAAACAATTCGTCCAACTAGATTACCAAATTCATCCAAACCTTTTAACTTTTCCAAATCAATTAGTTACACTTCTTATAAAAACTTTTCTAAGTTTTCAAATTCATTATTAACTTTTCAAAACCAACTAATATCGTTTCATTCACAGTTAATAACTAATACTCTTTTAAAAGTCAACTAATATCATTTCAACTTATAACTCCAAAATCAAAATTTTAGTTATCAATTTTTTTTTCAAAATTCTCAAAAATTTTCTAATGCCTTAAATTTACGAAAAATTTCGCCAGCGTCTTCTTTGCGCGGTTTGAACATAGTAAAATCACAACATATATATATATATATATATATATCACAAATATACATCTCATCTTCGAGGATGAGGCCTCTCGTAGAGAAAATTATAAAAGTACGATATGTAATCCGAGGTATGTACCTTTTATTATATTAGCGAGCATATACAACTAATATAGTGCGAAAGCGAGCTCCAAACGCGAAGCATACGCCATATGCACCTACTAAACACTCAACAACCAATGAGAACAAGTATATAGAAAGTAATATCAATATATAACATATACTAATACAACAACTATATGCAAACATAACAAATGCAACAAAGACAACAAATGCAACCATCAAGCAATTAATATTCACCCAATCAATTCATAATCATATCAATTTACATTTCCTAATGTCAACATTTAATTTATTAAACCCCCGTATGATGTACATATATCATCTGTACGCAAAACCATAGTTGATCACTCGCTCGATCACACAATTTCACTTTCGAACTAGTATCGTTCACACGACCACTCTAGTGCGGACTCAGATCTGGTTCCTTGATTAGAAAATCGTTATCCTCCTTACATAACCATATACTATGATAGAGAACATCAGAATCAATCAAAAACCCACATCCAGGGTTCGCCGTCAAGAAATCGAGTGAAAAAATCCTAACTCGGATTGGTGTAAATCACCTCAAAATCGTATACTCGAATCTGGATCAACAGTTATGCGAATAAAACAACATACATACAACTTACGTATCAATTCCAATTGGTTTCTTATCATATCTCATTCTTTTTCCCGATTCTTAATTTATATTCAATTCCTTTTACATTCATTTAATTCATATTCACTTTAAAATCAAATTCAATTATTCATATTAATTTCACTTACATTCAATTCATTAATATTCACTTATTAATCTTCATTTCAAATTCAATTCATATTTAACAACATTTAATTCCATAATGAATTTGCTTAATATATCTTCTTTAATATTAACAACACCTAACCATTGCATAAAATTATTTACTTAAGTTTATAAACATTTATACAACACTTCTTATTTTTATTTCACTTCAAAACTTAGGTAAACTACCATTTCTTAGTTCCACTACCAAATTTACTTTTCTTAACATTCATATTCAATTTCTATCAAACAACATTCTAAAACATATTCACTTCCTTTTACAACTCAAGTTTAATTGAATTTATAACTTATGGTCATTTCATAATTCAAATTCTAATTCATTTAACTCATTTCATTAATTCATTACAAATTAAATTCAACTTTCTTTCATCCTACTTTACTAAACTTTAAGTTAAATTTCATTATTTATATTTCAAATTCAATAGATTTCTTTTCTTCTTAATATTCTCATTCAATAAATTATACATTTGTTTTTAGCTTAACAATATTCAAATCCATAAGTTATACATATTTATTTACTTAAAATTTCATTTCATTATTTTATCTAATTCATTTCAAATTCAATTCACTTTCATTTAACTTTTCTTAAGTCAAACTTCATTTTATTTACTCCATTTCACTAACTCAATTTATTTAACTTCAATTATTTAACTTTACTCAAGTTAATTCTTTTAATATTTCATATATCTCAAATTCAAATTTCATTTTTATTTGCTTAACAAATTATTCAACCATTTTAAAATTTGGATCACTTATCCAATTCAAATTCATAAGTTGTAACTTATTTCTTATTTATACTATTTCAAATTTATAAGTTAAATCTTATTTCATATATTTATCAAATCACACTTGGAATTTTTACAAAACTTGTTTTATCAAAACATAACTTCAATAGAAAATCATTAAGGGTAACAATTTATCACTTAGAGACTCAAAAATGAATACTGATGATGTTGTAGTCATCACCCGCATTATTTCCTAGCGATTAAAGTGAGTGTAGTATTTTTTTTATACTTCTTTTAAATATCCTTTTCTTTTCATAAATCACATTTATAAATTTATTCTTTTATATAATTCACTTATTTCACTTTGGTTATGTAAAATCATTTCATTATTTATTTATCGTTTTCTATATTTATAATAATAACGCTTTTATTAAATCACAAACAACAGAGAATAATAATCAAGTATTATCATCCACTAGCAACCAAAAATCCATATATATAATTATAATAATTCCTGAAAAATTATCCCTTCATATATAAAATATAATTTAGGTAAAATTATTTCATTTACCCACTTTAAAAAGCGATACTTTGTCGGTTTTCCTTGTTCAAGCGTTTAGAAACCCCTATCTATAACATGACGTCCCGCATATCGACTAGAATTCATAAGCCACTTAACCAGATAACGTAACATAATATAAAACATCTTTATAATCACTAACAAATACGCGCTCATATATATAATACGCTCAAACTCCATCTAAGAACCCATCAAAGCCTAGGTGTTAGCAAAATCCTAAGCTCTGATACCAGATGTGACGACCCGCAAATCCGTTCCGTTTAGAGCTGATAATAACCACACATGTCCAGCCCCAAACCAAAGGGAATTACGAATAATCATGAGAAAGAAAGAAGAGTGAAGAAGACAAAAGAAGAAGAGAGAAGAGAAGAAAAAGAAAGAAGAAAAAGAAACAGAAGAAACTAAAACAACTACAGAATCTCACAATCACAGTGGAAAAACATATAATATCATATCAATGATCTTTGCAAAACAGAAACTGTAATATAATATACATCCATCAATCAGAGTACAACAATCAATCACTAATCATTAGCTTGGACAGTTATAATAACCTGTCCTTACAATTGCTGATAATTTAAACAATAAAGCAATGGGAGATAAACATATATGTGGAATACGACCATAAGACTTCCAACTCTCCTGCTGAAGCTCCAAAGCATCCAAATCTACATCTGTAAATATACTCGGTCTGACCCAAGCATTGAAAGGGAAGAACGCCCGGATCAGTCTGTAAACCAGCGTGGGAAAACACATCTCAACTGAATTTATTTTAAAGTTATAAAAGCGTTCTTTTATCAAAACAATTAAAACAAAGGTATCTCGTAAGACACGCCCACACATAAACACGGATGGGTTTTTACCTTACAGTAACCAAAACCTTTCATATCAAATCATGTTATATTATACTAGTGTCTTGTATACAAATAATATTAATCATAGTCGAAATTGTTACATTATTAAATTACAGCATACTAGTCACAAAAGCGGGTTCAACAAACAAAATGGCAGGCATGTAGTGGATAATGGATTCCATGCAAATGACCAGGTGAAGGGACTACCTTCCAACAGTACATCTTTAGAGCAATGTATCGAGGTCTAACAGATGGTCTTCTACAAACACAAGACCGGCCTATCTCTCCTTAGATAGTACCGAATATGTCATCACCATAGTCGTTACCGACCTATCCGAAGGCCCTTATAGCATACATCCACAATAATTTACATCCTGAACGTCATAGCGGGAAGAAACATATTTAGAAGGGGATGATCATACCCTAATGGTTGCGACCTATATAGCCTTGCCGTATCTACCCTGTTTCAGTCATTTTTGGGTGTGAGGCCAAAGGTCACGATTACCTTTCACATGGCACATCGTCTTTCTTTGAATGCCACACTACTATTCTATCAATCACTTATTGACTTTCACAAACATACAACCTCCAAGCTCATACGTCTCAGAGAAGGGTGTTAAGCTAAGAGAAGTTGCCTTCTCAGCCATCAAACAGATGTACGTTTATAAAAGTCAACAATGCAATCTCAAAATGCAATGTCAAACATCCATCCATACAAGTTGTCCAGGAACAAGACAAACCGAAGGCACTCTCCTACCACATCCTGTCGGGAATTACCCTAGGATTAGTAGCGAATAGCCCTTGCATTGGATATTTCGTAATGAAGAGACTACTGCTACTATATGTATATTGGGAATTTATCCCCAAACTATCAATAAGAAGTCCTTCACTATAAAAATCCCAAATATCAATATCTTCCAAACCTGCACATTTGAACACACATACGTTGGTCCGAAGTGGTTCTCCGATAAATCCAACCCTGGTCTCTCCAATCCAACAACGATAAATAGGCCAAATTTATTTGATAGTCGGTTATTTAACTATCAAATCAAACAACCAATCATATCTAGCACCATAAGCAATCACAAGGCCCTTTTAAATGTAACGACCCGGAATTTCAGTCGTTTGAAATTGGGATATTTAATTGTATTTAAATATTCAAAAGTAAATTTTGTAAGTTAAATAACTTATATTTCAAGTATAATGATTTATTTGATAATTAAATTGTTAATTTAATATTTGAATTGTGGAAATAATTGAATGTTAAATTTAATATAACTAAAAATGATTTATTAAGTTGATATAAAATCTATTTAAATTAGAATGAGAATAGCAAACTTTTAAAATTGATTTAAATGTGAATAAATAGAAATTGGAATTAATTGATTTAATTAACGTGTAAAAATAGTCACTTTTGACACTGCCTCGTATTTCGAAGAAACAAGCTTCATTGGATCCGTAATAGTAAATTATAGTATGCTGTCAAATTTTGTGTCGATTGGACTTACCATTTGATCGTGCAAGTTCGAAACGCACAGAAATTAAGTAAAGGAAATTTAATTAAAATAATTCGATTTCTAAAAACTATCTTATCTATATGTTGGAATTGGCCTCCGATATATATTCCATTATGTTTGGAATAGGGGTAAAATATTAGGAACGCTAGGCGGCACGCTTCGTTTGGAGTTCGGAAATATTTCGGTTGAATAGTGTTTTATAAATGGCTATATAAGGACCTCTACCCTAGATTCTAAGTCAAAACCCTAATTTTTGGAGCAGCCGCCTCTACTTCAACCAATGGCCGAAATCTCGTGCCTTACCCTCCTTAATTCCTCTCAATCATCGACTTTTAGCAAAAATCTTCAATTAAGAAAATGTAGAGAACTTCGAGATCTTCAAGTTCGACGGTGGAGATTGGAAAGGGAGCATCGTTGTGGCCTAGATCTGCACACGTTCGTGAGTCCTTCATCTCTGTTTTTCTTGGCCATGAAGGGACCGAGCATGGCGAGGTTGGAGGCGTGGGTGAAGCGGAGCTCGAACTTCGAAATGGCAGTGGTCGATCGTCGTCTGGCAGCTTATATGAGGAGCGGCAATCAAGGGGAAGCGTGCGTATATAGGTTCGGTGATATCTGGACGCGAACGAAGGGGAGATGGATTAAGTAAATTAATTACGTTAATTAATTAAGTTAATGATGTTGGTTAATTATAATATATTCGTGTAACTTATAAAATTATATCTATTTCATACGAGGTTCGTTTCGAATGAAACAAGCGGCTTTGGATTCGTATTGTCGAATACTACGCGATGGAGTTGGATTGGATGGATTTGAAGCATGTAGGAATTTGGTTTAATTCGAACACCTATTTGTTTTTAATCAAAATAAAACGCTGCAACGGCGAATGCAACCAAAGTGAGTAAACTCACCTCTCTGGTTCGCTTATATTTTTTTGTAAGTGAGAATAAATTTATTTATGATGATTGATGCTTGTTTGGATGATATATGATATATTATATATATATTAGTTAGTTTGGATATATTCCCGCATATTTTAGCGGATGAGATCCTATACTTTCCCGTGTATGAGCGGATGACCCTTTGTATGCGCATCTGCCTCAAAGCAGACATTTTACATTTTTCTAATATGCAGTATTTGTTGCAGGTTACAAGATGGAGGGATCCAACAGGATTCTCACCACTGTTGATTTATTTTCATATATATGATGATATATGACGTTATGGATGCCATGATTGTATTTTGATGTGATTTTATTTATTTAGTGCTATGGTAGCACTGGGCCTTGTTTTTCGATATTTGGAAATATTGAAATTGAATATTTTGATTTGAAAAGGTTTTCGAAGTGATTTTGGAAGTAGATATATGTTTTAATGATTTTTGGTTTATTAAAAGAAAGGAATTTGTTTTTAAATAAATGTTATGATTTTGATGTTTTAAAAATATAGTTGTGAGAAATACTTTGAAAATGGATTTTTGAATAAGTTTATATAAAACATTTATAAGGTGATATTTTATAAATAAAGAAGTTGATTTATAATTGGAATTTATAGATAGTTTTGAAGTTGTTTTGTATATGGAATTATATATGAATTTTATAAATGAATTTGATTTATGCAGAGATGGATTTATAAGTGGATTATGATAGTAAAGTTGATTTATCAAAGAAATGGATTTATAAGTGGATTTTGATAGTAAAATTAGTTTTATAAAAGAATGGATTTATAAATAGAAATTTGTAAATAAAGGAATTTTATAAAATAGAAGTTTTATAAAAATTGAAAGGAGGTTTATAAAAATGGTTTTATAAATATGGCGATGTTTTATATTGATATTTAAATATGGGTTTTTATTTAAAGGAGTTTTAAAAGTAATATTCTGATGAAGTAATAGGTTTAAAAGAAATTATCTTTGGTAAGTAAATGGTTTTGGAAAATGATGGTTTTAAATAGAATTAAAAGGTTTTGGAAATGATTTAAAATGAGATAAGTAACGAAAACATATATTTCAATATTTATTGTTGCAATAGACGTTTTCGGGAAGTAAGGAATGCATGGACTATAACACTGTTATTATAGTAAATGATTTCCGAAAGGAAATGTTTCATATAGTATATGGAATTTATCTATATATATTTTATCGAATCCCTATACTAATGTTTTGGGTTGTCGTAACGATGTTTTACCCAACATTCGTTTTGACCCAATAAATTATGTTTTGACCTTCCATCGTGAAATTCACGAATCGGTTCTTTTGGTCGTACTAAAGATTTGGTGGTGTAGGAGCATTGCTTCCTATACTTAACACCCATTTGGAGGTGTATGAACTCTGGAGTTGTACGGTTATAGAAATCTATTTGGCGTGTCTCCAAATGGTAGTGTTATTGGAATATGCTTATATAGTTGATATAAGTATATGGAAATGTTTTCCAATATAGTAAGTTTTGAGGATGTATCTTTTTAAAGATAATTTGAAGTGAATATTTGGAGATTTGATTTAATTAATAAAAGATAAATTAAAAGGGCCTAGTGATTGCTTATGGTGCTAGATATGATTGGTTGTTTGCTTTGATAATTAAGTAAACGACTATCAAATAAATTTGGCATATTTATCGTTGTTGGTTTGGAGAGACCGGGGTCGGATTTATCCGAGAACCACTTCAAACTAAAGTATGTGTGTTCAAATGTGTAGGTTAGGAAGATATTGATATTTGGGATTTTCATAGTGAAGGATTGCTTATTGATAGTTTGGGGATAAACTCCCAATATACATATAGTAGCAGTAGTCTCTTCATTATGAAATATCCAATGCAAGGACTATTCGCTACTAATCCTAGGGTAATTCCCGACAAAATGTGGTAGGAGAGTGCCTTTGGTTTGTCCTGTTCTTGGACAACTTGTATGGATGGATGTCTGACATTGCATTTTGAGATTGCATTGTTGGCTTTTATAAACGTACATCTGTTTGGTGGCGGAGAAGGTGACTTCTCTTAGCTTAACACCCTTCTCTTAGCTGTATGAGCTTGGAGGTTGTATGTTTGTGAAAGTCAATAAGTGATCGATAGAATGGTAGTGTGGCATTCAAAGAAAGATGATGTGCTATGTGAAAGGTAATCGTGACCTTTGGCCTCACATCCGAAAATGACCGAAACAGGGTAGATGCGGCAAGGCTATGTTGTTCGCTACCATTAAGGTATGATCATCCCCTTTGAGATATGTTTCTTCCAGCTATGACATTCCGGATGTAAATTATTGTGGATGTATGCTAAGAGGGCCCTCGGATAGGTCGGTAACGACTAGGGTAATGACATATTCGATACTATCTAAGGAGAGGTAGGCCGGTCTTGTGTTGGTAGAGGACCATCTGTTGGACCTTGGTACATTCCTCAAGAGATGTATTACCGGAAGGTAGTCCCTTCATCTGGTCATTTGTATGGAATCCATTATCCACTACGTGCCTGTCATTTTTTTGTAGAACCCACGTTTGTGGCTAGTATGCTGGAATTTAATAATGTAACAATTTTGGCTATGATTAATATTATTTGTATACTAGACACTAGTATAATATAACATGATTTGATATGAAAGGTTTTGGTTATCGTAGGGTAAAAACCCGTCCGTGTTTATGTGTGGGCGTGTCTTACGAGATACCTTTGTTTTGATAAGAGAACGCTTTTATAACTTTAAAATAAATTCAGTTGAGATCTGTTTTCTCACGCTGGTTTACCAGACTGATCCGGGCATTCTTCCCTTTCAATGCTCGAGTCGGACCGAGTATATTTACAGATGTAGATTTGGATGCTTTGGAGCTTCAGCAGGAGAGTTGGAAGTCTTATGGTCGTATTCAACGTATATGTTTATTTCCCGCTGCTTTGTTATTTAAATTATCAGCAATTGTAAGGATATGTTATTATAACTGTCCAGGATGATGATTAGTGATTGATTGTTGTACTCTGGTTGATGGATGTATATTATATTATAGTTTCTGTTTTGTAAAGATCATTGGTATGATATTATATATTTTTTCGCTGCGATTTTGAGGTTTTGTATTTGTTTTAGTTTCTTTTGTTTCATCTTCTTCTTTCTTTTTCTTCTTTCTCTCTTCTTCTCTCTTCTTTCTTTATTTCTCATGATTATTCGTATTTCCCTTCGATTTGGGGCTGGACATGTGTGTTTATTGTTAGCTCTAAAAGGGATGGATTTGCGGGTCGTCATAGTGATAGTCGTTATGGATGCAGTTCGGCAAAGGTTTGAATTTCTATTTCAAATTTGTTTTATTTTGAAATTAGTTTACTAAGTTTTTCTAACATAATTAGTAATATTAAAAAATAATTAAGTTGTAATATAATTGTTTAGTTAATTAATTAATTAATTAGTTAATTAAAAGGTAATTAGCACCTATTTGGTAATTAAGAAGGTGATTAGAGGTTAATCATCACTTAAGTTAATGACTAGTAATTGATTTATTAATTTTTAATTAGTGATTAATGAGGCTAAGAAGTGATTAAGTGATTAATGATGATTGAATTAAGATTAAGGGTTAATTAATTATTTATTTAATTAATATTTAATTAATTAGGGTTTAACTCTTAAACAATTTGGTTTAACCTTAACCAAGTTGCATTAGGAAGTTAATTAGTACTTAATCAAGTTCATTAAGCCTAATTAGAGTTTAGTTATGATTTATTCTTGATTTAAATTGGATTAATTAAGATTTAGTTAGGGTTTAAGCTAACTAAAAATACTTTTAACTTTTCAAGGTGATTTTAAACTAAACATAATGTGTTTTAATCAATTTTCTTTTTCAAGGTAAATCGATTCCATATCAAATGATCTCTTGTCCAGACCCTTAAGTAACCAATATGATTAGGATAATTAAATGACATCCGTTAGCAGAACAAAACATCATCCTGCTATAGTGTAAGTGATTTGATTGTGTGGACATGTGTTAAACAGAATAAATCCTCATTCTGCTATAAATTGATTGAATTGTTTGGACATCTATTTAGCAGGATAAATCACCATCCTGTTGTTATGTTATTTGGTCTTGTATATGCCAACTAGTTATATTGATGTGTTATTCCCTGATTGGATATGAACTGTATTTACATATATGGTAGCTTATGTAAATAATTGTTAAGTGACTTGGGAATCGAATTGAAATTGAATGGTAACTTAAACTAGTACCATTGGGATTGCTAAGCCTCCTTTTGAATTTGTAAAGTATATTTTGGATTAACATAAATTTTTTAATCAATTTAGAGTTTAAAGTTTATAAATGGCTTCCAAGTTTTGCTATTATGTTGTAAAGTTGTTTATAAGTAATAACTTGTTTATAAAAGGGGTTTTTACTGAAGGGTTACTTTAAGTGTTTTACAAATGATGTTTTGTAAATGATAAAGGAGTATAGAAAGGTTTATATAAAGAGTTTTAAAAATAGGAAAAAGGTTTATAGATCATTTCAAAGATTTGGAAAGAAGTTTATAAATTAACTTAAGGGTTTATAAAAGTGGGTTATAACTTTATTTTGAAAGTTATAAGTTAATTGAAATATGAAACGAGCTTTTAAAAAGGGAGTTTTTGATAAAGGATAAGCGAAATGTTTTATTTGGAAGAAATGTTTGGTTATTTAATATAGGATTTGGAAAGAAGAAAACTTTGAAAACTTTGTAAATATATTATACTGATAAGAAAAGTATATGTGTGATGACCCGCCCTTTCGACCCTTGAAAATCGAGATAAATACGCTCATTGTATAACATGTCGAATGATCGAGTGCCGGAAATACAGATTGTTATGGCGAAAGAAAGTAGGTAGAAGAAAGAAGAAACTAAACAAAATAGAATCTCACAGCGGACTGAAGAACATATAATATAAATAGTTCTTTACACAAATCAAAACTGTAATATACATATCTCACATCAGAGTACACAAATCAATAATTACCAGCCTGGACAGTTATAACAACCTGCCCTCACAATTTGCTGGTAATTTCAACAAACACTGCAGCGGAATAAACAAGTACGAGAATTCGTCTCGGTCTCCAGCTCGTCTCTTGAGCTCCATATCATCCTACCCTGAACCTGTAATACTCGGTCTGACCCAAGCATTATAATAAAATAACACACGAGTCAGTCTGGAAAACCAGCGTGAGAAAAACACATTCGATTTGAATTATTAAAGTTTTCAAAATCCTTTGAAAATCAAAGGTTTCTCGTAAGACCACGCCACACATAAACATGACGGGTTTTTACCTTACGATAACCAAAAGATTTCATATCAAATCTCCTGATATTATAATAGTGTCTAAGTACAAATACTTATTCAAATAGCTGAAATTGTTACATTAATTAAATTCTAGCATACTAGGCTCTACAATCAAAACCGTAAAGGCACGTATTGGAGAATATATTCCATATGAATGACTAGGCACTGGGGTACCACCTGTCACAGTACACGTCTAGAAACAGCGTAACGAGGACCACGTTGGGATCCCCTGCAACACAAAACCGGACTATCCCTAACCTGGATAGACCGAATATACTATCACCCCGGGTGTTCCCACCCACTCTCGAGCTCCTTCCATATACCGTAGTAATAAATAATATCCGAGGTTATCTAGAAAGGTGATAAACATACCCTAATTGGGTGCGACCCACTTAGCCTTGCTGCATCTCCCCTGATTTTCAATCATTCCCGATTAATGAGGCTAGAGGCTACGATTACCTTTTTAAGGAAATTTCACTTAGAATGCTCATTGTCCTCCAATGACAATGTACTGATAGTCCATAAAAGTCTGTTCTGGGTTCGAACGGAACCGAAGGCACTATTCCTACTACATCCATTTTGGAATAATCCTCAGGATTAGTAGCGATTAGCCCTTGCACTTCACTTCTCCATCTTTGACTCTATGCTCTTGTTTTCCTTTCGAAAACGTACTCGTTGGATCTAAGTGGTTTTTAGATAACTTATCTGATCCCGGTCTCTTCGAACAACGTTCGATATTTTTCAGTAAACTCAACTCCGGTTTTTTAGGAAATAAACAGACGAAATAAGATCGGAAATCACCTCCTAACTGTTAGTGGATGGATTTCCTTATAAACGTCCTAGAAGAACGAATGAGTTTACACGTACAGTATAACACCTCGAACGACAACTGTACCCTATAATTCCCGTATTCCTCCTAGATATTTCCAAAGTTATATTTTGGGTCTAGATTTGATAGTCGGTTATTTAACTATCCAATAAACAATCATTCAACCAAATATTCCATTTTCCACTGAAAATGTAACGACCCGCTATTTTGGACAATTCAAATCGACAATAATCCACACATGTCTGACTTGAATAGTTCAAAATATCAGATTGTTAATTTAAAATTTGGCAAAACTCAGAATATACAGTAAATAAATCAATCACAGAATCATAGACACAGAGTAATACAATAATACGCAGCGGAATAGATAAAATAGTAGTTCATGAAGCTACTATATAAACATCAGAGTTAGAAATAAAATACAACAGAATATCTCAAATACAGTGAAGTCTCCAATCCAAACAGATGACTTCTGTGAACGAATCAACTGGAAAGCTGGAAGCTGAATCAATAGTTGGATCTCCAAACGAAGCTCCAAACTCCAAAGGTGAGTCTCAAATGCTGTATCACTCAGTCTGACCCGAGCGTAAAGTAAAACACAAAACACTCGAGTCAGGATTAACATTCTTATATCAATAAATCCAACTCAAGTGAAATATCAACTGAAATACAGGTAACTTAAAGGATGTTTGGGATAACCATCCTCTAAGGATCTTCAGAACTATCTACAAGGTGGAAATATACATTATAACACCGTGGTCATTTCAATTTAATTTATACCTCAAAACCCAAATATCATTTCATTTCAAATATAACTATTTTCCAAGATAGTATATATATTAATAAATTTATAAACTAAAGCATTTAATTTTCTCAAGTCTCGCAAATCAATTCAAATCAACTTCAAATTCCAAATTCAAATTTATTCAAGCTCCATCATCAGTTCAATTCAGTTCTAAATATACCATTTAAATTTTCAATATATTTCAAGGCTTTAATATTCAACATTTTGAAAGTTAAATTTAACAGTTTCATATAGCTCTTGATTTAACTTCATTATTATTTAATCAGGGAATATTCACTTAATAGATTCAATATCATTTACTAGCCCTAAATCACATTTTACTAAATATTTTCTTAAACTTTATTTAAACAAGAAATATTCATTAAATTACTTATAAATCAAACCCAAGTTATAAATCATATCTTACATCTCAATTTCAATAAGTTTCTAATCGGTTTAATTAAATAAAATTCTTTGTTGAATCAATTTCAACTAAATTCAAATTATCTTCCTAACCTTAACTTATGCAAATTATTACTGAAATCTATTTTGAAACATAAATTTAATACTTAAACATATTATATGTATTAAATCAATCATTCCCATTTATATATAAAAAATTAAGGCTCAACATTTTAAAATCATATATTTCATCCCAAAACCATAGAATTCATTTTCAAAATATTTATATATATGGACCAACGGTGTCTGTATATATATTTATCATATGGTTAAGTGATACGGATATTTATCATTTCAATCCGAAATTTTAATATATATACGGGTAGATATCATTTCGACCCGTAATCCCAAATTTAATCAAATGAAAATCGCTCGGGTCTATCATTTCAACCCATAACGATTTTCTCCTATTCTAAAGTCCGTTCGGGTATGTATCATTTCAACCCATAGTGATTTCTATACTAACAGGGAACTTGCAGAGTGATAATAGATATAGAAATAATATAACAGGCATAGATATACCATCAGTACAATATAATATAAACAGCAGGATATGGTGTCATATCCCACAGGTGAACAGTTACAGATAATAGCATATATAACAATTTAAATAACTACAACAACATATTTCAATTGTCGTTTTAATTGAAATTAAATTTAATAAATAGAAGAACGTTAATCGTGAGTGATTGCTCACCTTTCGCGGTTGGAGATAGTCGACACTGAACTGAGTTACGAATCTAAGCACGAATTCCAAAGCAAAGCTAGATTGGCAGGAATCGACAAACGAAGCTGATAAATAGGAATAGACGAATCAGATCAGAACTAGATCGATGGAGGGAATTGTTATAAGTGAATTTATAAATATTACTATATATATATTAAAATTAAATTCTAAATTTCAAATACATATTATATTAAGTATGTATTTTAAAATTATTGTTTTTAAATTGAAACACAGGTATTAAACTCAATATATACACATAATATTAAAATCAATACTTATATCATATTCGTTCCAACCCAGACTCATGCATACCTATACATATACTTTGAAATAAAATATGTAACAAATATATAAAGGCTGGTATAAATAACTTGCTGTAAACTACAAATTTACCCATAACATATTGTAACATATTATATATAATACTTCTGAATTATAATAAATAATAACTCCCAAAATCTAGCATGTAACTACAAATAAAACCCAAAACTGTAGTACGCCTATACTTAAAATGTTGAAAAACTATCGTATTCAAACATTAAAACCAATACTGTTATATATATCCACATTTTATAAAAGATTACATAACCACAAATAAACCCATTTCGAAAATATATAAGTATATATAACATCACGTCATATCTCCATATATATTGCGACAGCAGATAATAAAATTTATGACATGGAAAACATATTTTATAAAACTTTCCTCAACCACATATGTAGGCATAAATACATACCAAAATCAAACAGCTATATGCAGACCATCAAGCTATATCATACGTTTTATACAAACAGAGCTATACTTTATATGAAACAAGGCAATAGTAGTACTTTAGTATATATTACTTTAAACCCATATAAACTGTACACTATTCAAAAGTAAGGAAGACAAGGAGGCTGCTTCCAATTCATAAGTGTTAAAATGACTTTTACAAAAACATATCTACCAAAATATGCATACATGTGTACTATATATAGATAACAACTTTATGCGTAACCCACTTGTTTTATAACTTGCCAAATCTTTACATATATATATATACTTTTAAAATTTCAATCACTAAAAACCTCTGACAAAAAGAATGCATACGGTATATGAACACTATAAACAACCAGTATATATATAAGGTACTAAAATATCACAAACAAGACCTTATATTCATTCTCGTCCTAAACAGCAAGATACATCCCAAAAGAAAATAAAGTAGCTTGAAAATAATATGTATGTTAATATACAAATGAACAGAATAACTCAATATATATAAATTTAAAACTTCAGCAAATATACATAGATTTACAAATTATTTTACTTTAACTTCAATCTACTAATATATATACTATTAAAAACCAACCGAAATGTATATATAACTAACATAGAAATATATATATACAATACCTCCTTAGAAAATAGAACAAGTGAGAGTATGGCAGTGAGGAGGGCTGGGAAAAAGGAGGGGAAACAGGAAGTGTTTGCTCGACCGAGACTGGTGGACTCGTGGCATGGGAACGTGGATGGAAGATATGCAGTTGAAGGGAAACAAGGAGTTTTGGAAGAGAGAGGTGTTTGGCTAAAAGAAAAGAGGCAGGGACGAGATGGAGGGGGAGGCCGAGAAATAGGTCTGTGGGAGGAAGAATCAAAGTAGAGGGGAAATGAGCAAGGTTGTGGGATGGGCGAAGGTTAGGGCGGAGGTAGCAGCGGGGATAAGCTCGGTTGTCAAAGGACGTGAGGGAGGAGAGGAATTTGTGGAAAAATATTGTCTGGTTTGAGAAGTATAAAGAATGAAAAAGATGTGGAGGAGGAAGATTAGAAGGGTGACAACATGAAATTTTGCAATATGAAAGAAACGAAGTGAAACAAGGTTACAAAGGCAAAATAAATAAATAAATGAACCGTTGCATACGAAACGTATACAATAAATATAAAGTGATTTGAATAGTAACGGTCCTCCTAAAATTCAGCTGAAAAGATTAAAGCAAATAATTATTGTGGTCACGCTTACGCTTCAAATTTGAAAAGGACAGGGAAGTTAAAAGTCGCAATTTAGGGTACCGATACGACGAACAGTTTATTGTTTATGTCGCGTGCCGGACCTCAAAATACAGAAATAAATATACCGTAGAGATCAGCACGATGAGACGATCAAAACGGTATACAGATATCTGTGGCACGATCATTTGATCAAAAGTCGATAATCGGTACCAGAAAATGCTACTATTTTACCAGAATTAAGATAAACAGAGCAATAGAAGTCCAAAATTTGGAAAACGAAAGATGACATCTCACTCAGAAGAGGATTTAGAAATTTACTGTATAAAAATATTCAAGTTTGGAAAACATTTTATTACCGTCAATTATTAACTGATTTGAGTTTGAATAAAATTATACAAAAAAATAAACTTCAATATTATCAGGTGAAAATTTACCATTTGCTATGTTTAATAAGACGTATCCCAAGTATTAAATTTTATATTCCACAATATTATTATTTAAATATCATCAAAATTCAATTAAATACGCTAAATAAAACTATTTAAAACTGTTAAAAAATTTCGGGTCGTTACAGAAAAACCCCAAATCTCTTTTTTTAATTTAATTTTTATAAATTAAATCTCTTTATCCAAGATATGTGTACTTATCTTATCGAATTCAATAAATTCACAAACTATCCTTCAAAAATATTTGAAACCCTTTTTGAAAATAATGTGGAAAGTACTACTGTGGTATCAAACCATGGATTCACAGCTCAATGGTTATGTTTCTATCCTAGAGATATCCAAGACTTAACTGTAGGCACTCACTGCCTCTGATTTCGCCATGCGGGTATACCATTACTTCCCAAAAACTTTATTTAATAATTATCTCAAAATAATGCTTACAAGTTTCTAAAATAAATTTCCAAGTTTAATCTAGGAAAATATACTTAAATAAAAGTAATTATACAAGCCATATTAATATTTAATAATTTATCTTTTAAAACAACAATGCTGACTAATTCTTAAATAATAATAATAATGAATCTTTAACAATCATTATAAGGTAACTAATTTATAATTAAATATGCTTTAAACAATTTAAAATAATTAAATAACTAGTTTTAAAAATATTTTTAACAATTTTAAAGTTACTTAGTTAATAATTAAAAATCCTCTTTTTAAAATAAGCTAAATTTTTTGATTCTAATTTCGTTTCGTAAATTTGGAAATCTCACTTGAGCTCCAGTATAACCAATTTTATATTTATTTTCCAAATTCACTTCTATTCTTCCAATCTATTAAAAATCTCGATTTTTAAACCTTTTTATTTAAACGAGTACCACTTAAGCATTTATCATTTAAAATCCTTTTATATACTTTTATTCCAAAATCTCTATTTACAATATCACAAAATAGTTAAGTACAGTTTCAAAAACCATTTATTTTATCCAATTAATTTATCCAAAACTCTATATAAATATTTTACTTCAAAATCCCTATTTAAAATTCTTTTCCAATTCAAACCATATTTTATTGGTATTTAAAAGTACCAAAATCTAGGCCAAAACTACCATAGCATCCTCTCAATTCAAATCACACAATAATCTAGGCCAAATCCTCTTCCATTGATTATAAATGTAACGATCGGGCATTTTCGACCCCCGAAAATCGACACTAATACATTCACTGTATATAGTGTCAAGCAATCGAGTGCCGAAAATACCAGGTTGTTAGGGTTTAAGAAGAAAAAGAGATAGAAGAAGAAACAGAAATAACAACACATTATCTCACAATCACAGCGGAACAAAATATAATATACAATAACAACATTTTATATAAAGGAAAACTGTAACTATTAATATATATAAAAGTTATCAGAGTACAATCATCAACAAATAAATCTGGATAGTTATAATAACTTGTCCCTAAAAACTGAATACATAGCCTATAATACACAGTGGAATATAATCAACTACGTGCGATACGTCCCTGCCATCCAGCTCGTATCCTGAGCTCCAAAAGCGTCCTAACCTGAAAACTGTAATACTCCGTCTGACCTAAGCATTACAATAAAGTAACACCCGAGTCAGGCTGGAACCAGCGTGAGTAAAACGAACTTATTTTGAAATACTTGAGTTATCAAAATCCTTCGAAAACCAAGATAACTCGTACAAACACGACGAGTTTTTATCTTATTGTAACAAAAACACTTTTACAGAAAATCCGGTGGTATTATAATAATTTCTAGAATTTAATACTTATTAAAATAGCCAGTTTTGTTATATTAATTAAAATCCAGCATATTGGACCTTATAACCAAACCATAAGGGTTTATGGTGGTTATTGGATCGAAGTGGTTCTGGATAACACTGATATCTGATCCCTGTCTCTTCAATTCTAATAGATAAACTTTAAATGTCCAAGTCATTTTTAAATAAACAATTTATATTTAGGGTGACAATATTCACATATGAAATTTGTTACATATGTTTAGTCCAATAAAACATATCAACGTTTTGTTCTAACTATTTTAACTTGCCTAGCCACTTGATGGCACAGGCAAGGTTAATTGAAATAAATATTCAAGAGAAATAACCAAGCATAAAACATTAACTAAATTAACGTTTAATAACTAATAACAAAACAATTCGTAAGTCAAAATTTAATTAACTTTAATCAAACACATTCATTTATAATTTTAATCCAAATTACTTATAAATCAAACAAACTATAAGGCAATTTATCGTTAGTTAATCTGGATTAAACAATCTATTGCATAACTAATTTATTAATCATCTTGTGGTTAAATCAAACAAGATTTTAAATCAATTATCCACATGATAACAAATTTATTAACTAACATAAGATTTTAACCAATAAGACTTCTAATTATATATTTATTTAATATAAGATTTAATTAAATCAAGATTTTAATTAATAACTCACCTTAATTGTTATTAAAAAATTGACTTCATATTACGGAAAATTAACCGCATTAATTTCAGACTGAAGTATTGCCTATAGGATTACAATACAAAAGTTATCATGTTGATTTGTTTTTTTTAAAGAAAGGGAAAACAATGTTTTAATATTTGAAAGATTTATTAACATATAACTTAATTTAAATCCGCTTTTACTCAAAAATAAATTAACCAGCCCAAACACACGCAAACCGATCGGCCTACCAATTCCCTTCTTCCTTTCTTCCCTCCCTCTCTCATTTCTTCTCACGCGTGTGCACATAACTGTGTCGTGCACCTGCACACGCCTTCTGGCCGTCCCACCACGTCGCCGACCATCTCCATAAGTCGCCTACCATTCCCGTGTCACAATGACCCACCAGAAACGCGCTACCCAAGCCCAATTCAAATTTTCAAACTGCTACACAAACCACGAACGATGACGAGCCACCACATTGCCTCTCTACGCCGCAACAAACCATCGTATACCACAATACTTCACCACCACATTCGCCACGACTTCCTCTATCTTTTCCTTCACGACTGCACGCCTCTCTCTCCTCCTCCTCGTCTCCATTCCCTCGTAACCGAAGCCAACCACAAACCCACATTAAACCCTAAATCAACCTCAACAAGCCACCACGCCTGTTTTAAAAATGCCGCACTAATTTTCGTGAGTGCGTTACCCCTTGAGCCACCTCCACGCCAATCGCCTCACCACGAAATCGGCTAAGTCGCCGCAATTTCGACAAAGACCCAATCCTGTTCATCTCCAATTCCCTCCATTCCCACACCACTAAAAATCTTCAAACTACCCTCAAATTTCATGTCTTTCCACCATGAACACAATCATATAATCCACTGATCAAATTATGATGGTCAAAATTTCAACCATCTTGAACCCTTTACTGTTTAAGTTGTTCATTCTTTCTATATTTGATGAAACTTAATGAAATGATTTTTAAAATAATCTACACTCTAAAACAAACAACATTTGTTTTGAAATCATTGGTTAAAACAAATTGGTTTTTGAAGTTGATCAATTAACTGCTTTTGAATAGAAAAACATGTAACAGAGCATTTCCTGGAAGAAATACAAAGTCTTGCGTGTACTACCAGGTCTAAATCTCATATATAAGGCATGTAACATATATGTTTTAACCCATATCATAATCACTACGACATATATGTATAAAGGTGATAACAGTGAAACAAAGAGGATGTTTTACTCACATGCTTTAGAAAAAAAAGACACTGCTGCTTCGTTTTGTTTTTCTTCCTAGAGATTGAATATTTAGCTTCTCTATAGTTTTAATGGCGGATCTCATTTTTTTATATGAGTAGGAATAAGTGAACAAGCTCGTTTATGTTTATATAGAAGATAAAGGCAAATAGTGGAGTAGGGTGGCTATGTACATATAGTTAGGCTGAAACATCATGTACAGGATTTACCTTTTCTTTTTTTTCTTTTTTTTCTTGATTTGATTTCTTGTGTTGATGTGATTTAAGGCTTGATTTGATTTATTATGTTGATTTGCCATTTTATGTGCTTGAAATGAAGTTTGCCATCATGATGTCCCTTTACATGTTCATATACATATATATATAGAGATTTACATATACACTATTTTATATTAACATATATATTTACCTATTTACTATTTTATGTAACATATGTACATATACATTTACTTATGTTACCATATATATTCACATACCTTTAAATACACACATTTTTTACGTATATAGATGTATATATATACATTCCCATATGTACTATATTTTATAAACATATACCCATATGTATATATATAGATATATATATTCATAAGTTTGAAATTTTCCATTTTGGAGTTTATACATTCACGTGTATATATATATATATATATATATTTTCATATACTATATTTTTATAAATATATATACCTACTTAGTCACTACTTTACCTAACATATATATATATATATATAGACATATACTTATGTATATTTAATCATCATATATATACATACTTATGTACTTATATATATATATATTTATATTTAAACATCATAAAACTTGTATATTATATATATATATACAAATATGTGGAGATTCCATACACACTATTCTAGATGATGGAGTTTATATATATATATATATAAAATTTATCATATCAAGAATTTATATTTTAAAATTAACATAGTTTTAACCAATTTTATATATTTAGATATTTTAAAACATCAGAAAATTTATTTATTCAACTAATAAAAGTTAATATTCCAATAATTAAAATCAATTAATTGCCCAATATCCGATGGCTAAAAATTCGGGTTGTTACATTCCTCCCCCCTTAGAACTTTTCATCCTCGAAAAGGAACGAAACAAGAATTTGAATTTTAATGTATATTATTTAATCAATCATCTTTTAAACATTTAAACTCCTTACTCTTTTATTGTAAAATTTTTTTTAAAACACTTTATATCGCATAGTATTACCAAGCTAATTTTATATTTAAAACATTTTTCATAACTCGATGTCTAAACAAGTCCATCCTTATTCTTTCAGAAATTTAGTCATACGTTGATCAGGTGTAGGATTGAAAATCTATAAGTACTTAGTAGACCCGTTTCAACACCCAGTGAAAATACTTGAAAAACCTTTTTCAAAAAAATGCTATGGAAAGTATCACCCCCCTTTCCCACCATGGATCACAGTTAGCTCGATGATTGCGTCGCCATCCCGGCGAAATCATAAGAAACCCGTAGGCATCCGCACCTCTCGACTTACGCCATGGGAACACCATAGTCTGCAGCTACAACAAGGTTGTGTTGCTATCACAGCAAAACCGTAAGTAGTCTGTAGGCAATCACTGGCCCTCGAATTACGCTATCAAACGAAACTATACTACATAGATCGCAGCCTACACAAAGGTTGTGTCACTATCCCAGTGAAACCCAATGTAGACTGTAGGCACTCGCTGCCATTCGAATTACGCTATGGAACCAAACCACATAGATCGCAATCTACCGATGTTACGTCGCTCTCCCAGTGAAATCAAATGTAGATTGTAGGCAATCACTGCCATCCGAATTACGCTATGGAACTGCGATAGATCACAGTTACACAAAGATTACATTGCCATCGCAACAAAACCCAATGTAACTATAGGCATCAGCACCTCTCGACTTACGTTACCCAATAAATGATCACCAAGAACTCATGAGTTTTGTCCGGACGTCCTCTAGGATCTCAATTCTCATTAAACCCTCCCTGTTGATTCCCTAGGCAGAACCACCCAGTGGATCTCCTTCTCTAAGTTTCGACTTTCATAGGGGTGCCTTTCCATACCTTTAGTCTCGAAACATGTCATACTATATACATAGTACCCTTTCAAATCTTACTCTTTATGTGTATCACATATAAACTTTATCTATACAAAATCGATATCTTCAAAATCGATAGTTTTCAAATTCGGTTTACCCAATTTCCAAAATTGACTATTTGCCAAAATCAAAAGTCTTTAAAATCAATGGGTTCCAAAACTATTTCGGTTTCATCCTGATATACATATAGGATCATTCTTTTCACTCGAATAATTTTCGGATCAATAATTTCTGAGTCCAGTTATATAAGCTCCATTTAGTATTTCAAATTATCTTTCAAAGATCATTTCTTCCTGGTTATAAATTCAACTAGGGGAGTTTGAATATATAATCTCATTTATGGCAAATCAAATATTTTCTAGTTTGATTACTTTACCAAGTTATTTGTAACATTTCTTACCTCTTATAGAGTAGTTTCAGTTATAGTAACTATTCAATCTTTATTTATTTTTTAAATCATCTTATTTACCCAAATATACTATTTCACTTCAAAATCATTTTTTTGCCTTAATATTCCGATTTCGGTTCCAATTCAGAATTGCTTCGAATTTCCATTTGGGTTATAACTTCAATTTATCCCAATTCGTATTTAAGTCCATGATTTAAATATAGACAATTTCCACTCTGACCAGTTTGAATTTAGAAAATAGCTTGAATAGTTGTAAAATAGTTAAATAGTTAATATAAGATAGTTTGAGTTTTAAAAAGAATGGTTTGTATAGTAAATAGCTTGGAAAAATCAAAATAATTTGAATATTCAAGAAGATAGATTTTAAACAGTTTATATTAAAATAATTTATTTGAAAATAGTTTCAAAGTCAAACTGATTCAATTCCCAAACTTCCAGCTCAAATCAATTTCAGTTTCCACATTAGTAATTAAGTAATTATAATTTACGTCCAAATCAATATAAAAAGTGATTTACATTAGCTTATATTTCTACAAACTATTTCACAACATCGATAGGCTATAACACTAGTGAGTTCAAACATTACATCCATTTATCCATATAAAAGCCTTACAGAAGGTCATAAATCTAGACGCCTTATCAACTACCTAGGGGTTTAGAAAAGAACAAAGCCCTAGCATCCTTCATAAAAACTTCCTTAAGGACTTCCTACCAATTTGCCAAACCCGTCCATGCAATCCGTATCAGGGTGTCCCCACTTATTGCACTTGCCACAAATGAATTTTACCCTCTCATCTTCCTAAATAATTTTCACACCACCCGTGGGGCGTTTCGCAACTTTCTCTTTCTTCCGTCTCTTGGGACAATCCCTCGCGATGTGTCCCGTCATTTTACAATGGTAGTAAATGGTTGATCCGTTGACTGGTACTATGGGTTTACGTTTTATCTTCCTCGCCTTAGGGCAATGGTTTAGAAAATGTCCTTTCTTTTGACACTTAAAGCATAAAATCTCAAAAGCGAAACCGTTTGACTTCTTCATTGTTTTCCTTTCTTGGTTTACTGCACTTAGCTATGTAATGTCCCTTACTGTGACATCTATAACATATGACGTCATCATAAGGACCTGGTCCAGCCCTTTCCCTAACCCGTTTCTCATGTTCCAATATTGCTTCTTCCCGTGCCTTATGTGCAACTGCTCTCCGCTCCTTACGCCTTGCCTTCCATTCTTCTCCTTTTTCCATCTCTTAACTAGATTCTAGTAGGACTTCCTAACCTATAATTAAAACCTCGATTAGTAGAAATTTCAGCTTTATTCTTGTTTCCAAACATTCTTTTATTTGTTCTCGGTCATTTTATAATTTAATCCACTCATTTGATAATCTGGTTCATTTTAATTTCTAGAATTCGTAACCCATTTTATTTCAAAAATCATTTGAAATCATTTACACATACATAACTCCTTTTGCACCTCTTATCAAATTCATACCTTTTCTTTTACAATCTAATTTATTTAACTCCCATAAGTTAAAATTTTAACTCCACCTTGATATTTCCAATTTCAGATTATAAGTCCAAAACTTATTTAACTTGGCCTGAGTTAATTCCAAATTCGTTCAATCCATTTAACCAACTCAATTTAAATTTTTACATTCCAAATTTAAATTTCTTATCAATATCACTTCCCACTTATAAGTTCAAAAACTTACTTTCCTTTTTAGTTATACTTCTCATTCTCAAGGGGATTCCAGAATTCAAACACCCAGTTATTTATTTCATATCAACTTTGAAATCATACACACACACACATATCCTATTTATATACCAAATCACCCTTTTAAATTTTTAAACAGCCCTTGGTTTCTATACAAACCAAATTCCTTCGGAATTTTCCAAAACAACTCTTGTTTTAAAACAAAAAATTTCCATATTCAAAAATATTCTAAATAATATTACTTATTATTCCCTTGAACACTTTGAAACGCATTTCAAAATTTTCGGGACTTAGATTCAAAACCCCCAATTTAGATTCATTTTTAATTCATAAGTCACATTTATAAATTAAGCTTATAAATTCCACTTCCTTTGACATCTCATAACATTTTATCATTGTTTATTCTGTAATAAACATCCTCATTAATACCCAACGACTAATTTATGATAATAATTAACATTATCATACCCAGAAACCAAACACACTTTATATTCCATAATAATCTCCTGAAAGATTATTTCTATATATAAAATACAATCAGGGTAAACTTATTTCATTTCAAAACACTTTAGAAAAACACTTCCAAAATTTTCGGAATTTTAAATTCTGGTTTGAGTCTACTTTCAGCTTAACTTATTTGCATAATTCATTCTTACACAAATTTCTATTATATATATATATATATTACCACTTAAATTTTATAATCTTATTTGATTATAATAATAATAGGCAATCACCTTAATATACCATAATAATTTAAAAAATTATTTCTTTTTATATCAAAATATAATCTTACATAAAAATTATTTTAAAATCATTTTTAAAATCATTCTATAAGAAAATAACAAGTACGCCCTTATATATAATACACTCAACTCATTCTAGGGTACTACTAACCCTATCTTTAATGAGTAATCCCCACCAGAGCCAAGGTTCTGCTTAACCTTTAGCTCAATACCACGTGTAACGACCGGGCGTTTTCGACCCCCGAAATCGACACTAATACGTTCACTATATAGGATATCGAGAAATCTAGTGCCGAATATACCAGGTTGTTAGGGTTTAAGAAGAAAAAAAGATAGAAGAAGAAACATAATAACAACATAGAATCTCACAATCGTAGTGGAACAAAATATAATATACAATAACAGCATTTTATACAAAGGAAAACTGTAACTGTTAATATACATACAAGTTATCAGAGTACAATCATCAACAAATTAATCTGGACAGTTATAACAACTTGTCCCTAAATACTGAATATACAGCCTACAATACACAGTGGAATATAATCAACTACGTGCAATACAACCCTGCCATCCAGCTTGTCTCTTGAGCTCCAAAAGTGTCCTAACCTGAAAACTGTAATACTCGGTCTGACCCGAGCATTACAATAAAGTAACACCCGAGTCTGGCTGGAAACCAACGTGAGTAAAACACACTTATTTTGAAATACCGAGTTATCAAAATCCTTCAAAAACCAAGCTAACTCGTACAAACACGACGATTTTTTATCTTATTATAACCAAAACACTTTTACAGAAAATCGGGTGGTATTATAATAATTTCTAGAATTTAATAGTTATTAAAATAGCCAGTTTTGGTATATTAATTAAAATCCAGCATATTGGACCTTATAACCAAACCATAAGGGTTCGTGGTGGTTATTGGATCGAAGTGGTTCCGGATAACACTGACATCCGATCCCTGTCCAATCAATTCTAATAGATAAACTTTAAATGTCCAAGTCATTTTTAAATAAACAATTTATATTTAGGGTGACAATATTCACATATGAAATTTGTTACACATGTTTATTCCAATAATACGTATCAATGTTTTGTTCTAACTATTTTAACTTGTCTAGCCACTTGATGGCACATGCAAGGGTAATTGAAATAAATATTCAAGAGCAATAACCAAGCATAAAACATTGACTAAATTGACGTTTAATAACTAATAACAAAACAATTCGTAAGTCAAAATTTAATTAACTTTAATCAAACACATTCATTTATATTTTTAATCCAAATTACTTATAAATCAAACAAACTATAAGGCAATTTATCATTAGTTAATCTGGATTAAACAATCTATTGCATAACTAATTTATTAATCATCTTGAGGTTAAATCAAATAAGGTTTTAAATCAATTATCCACTTGATAACAAATTTATTAACTAACATAAGATTTTAACCAACAAGACTTCTAATTATTTATTTAACATAAGATTTAATTAAATCAAGATTTTAATTAATAACTCACCTTAATTGCTATAAAACAATTGGTTTTATATTACGGAAAATTAACCGCATTAATTTCAGAATGAAGTATTGCCTATAGGATTACAATACAAAAGTTATCACGTTGATTTGTTTTTTCTTAAAAAGAAAGGGAAAACAATGTTTTAAAATTTGAAAGATTTATTAACATATAACTTAATTTAAATCCCCTTTTACTCAAAAATAAACTACCCGGTCCAAACACACGCAAACCGATCGGCCCACCTATTCCCTTCTTCTTTTCTTCCCTCCCGCTCTCATTTCTTCTCACGCACGTGCACATAACTGTGTCGTGCACCTGCATAGGCCTTCTGGCTGTCCAACAATGTCGCCGACCATCTCCATAAGTCGCCTACCACTTCCGCATCACAACGACCCACTAGAAACGCGCTACCCAAGCCCAGTTCAAATTTTCGAACTCCTACACAAACCACGAATGATGATGAGCCACCACATCGCCTCTCTACGCCGCCACAAACCATCGTATACCACAAGACTTCACCACCACGTTCGCCACGACTTCCTCTATCTTTTCCCCCATGACCGCATGCCTCTCTCTCCTCCTCCTCGTCTCCATTCCCTCGTAACCGAAGCCAACCACAAACCCACCTTAAACGCTAAATCAACCTCGACAAGCTACCATGCCTATTTTAAAAATGCCGCACTATTTTTCGTAAGTGCGTTGCCCCTGAGCCACCTCCACGTCAATCGCCTCACCACAAAATCGGCCAAGTCGCCGCAGTTTCGACAAGACCCAATCCTGATCATCTCCAATTCCCTTCATTCCCACACCACTAAAAATCTTCAAACTACCCTCAAAATTTATGTCTTTCCACCACGAACACAATCATATAATCCACTGATCAAATTATGATGGTCAAATTTTCGACCATCTTGAACCCTTTACTGTTTAAGTTGTTCATTCTTTCTATATTTGATGAAACTTAATGCAACGATTTTTAAAATAATCTACACTCTAAAACAAACAACATTTGTTTTGAAATCATTGGTTAAAACATATTGGCTGTTGAGCTTTTGATTTTTGAAGTTGATCAATTAACTGCTTTTGAACAGAAAAACATGTAACAGAGCATTTCCTAGAAGAAATACAAAGTCTTGCGTGTACTACCATGTCTAAATCTCATATATAAGGCATGTATTCATATCAACATATATGTTTTAATCCATATCATAATCACTACGACATATATGTATAAAGGTGATAATAGTGAAACAAAGAGGATGTTTTACTCACAGGCTTTAAAAAAAGACACTGCTGCTTCTATTTGTTCTTCTTCCTGGAGATTGAATATTTAGCTTCTCTATAGTTTTAATGGCAGATCTCTTTTTTTATACGAGTATGAATAAGTGAACAAGCTCGGTTATGTTTATATAGAAGATGAAGGCAAATAGTAAAGTAAGGTGGCTATGTACATATAGATAGGCTGAAACATCGTGTATAGGCTTTACCTTTTCTTTTTTTTCTTTTTATATATATATTTTTTCTTGATTTGATTTCTTGTGTCAATGTAATTTAAGGCTTGATTTGATTTATTATGTTGATTTGCCATTTTATGTGCTTGAAATGAAGTTTGCCATCATGATGTCCCTTTACATGTATATATATATATATATATATATAGATTTACATATACACTATTTTATATTAACATATATATTTACCTATTTACTATTTTACGTAACATATGTACATATACATTTACTTATGTTACCATATATATTCACATACCTTTAAATACACACATTTTTTACATATATAGATGTATATACATTCCCAGATGCACTATATTTTATAAACATATACCCATATATATATAGATATATATTCATAAGTTTGAAATTTGCCATTTTTGAGTTTATACATTCACGTATATATATTTATTTATTTTCATATACTATATTTTTATAAATATATATATACCTACTTATTCACTATTTTACCTAACATATATATACATATACTTATGTATATTTAATCATAATATATATACACATACTTATGTACTTATATATATATATATATATATTTATATTTAAACATCATAAAACTTGTATATATTTTATATATACACAAATATATGGAGATTCCATACGCACTATTCTAGATGGTAGAGTTTATATATATATATAATGTATCATATCAAGAATTTATATTTTAAAATTAACATAGTTTTAACCAATTTTAAATGTAACGATTGGATGCTATGGGAGTTTGTGATAGATTATAGTGCCGAGCGGGCGTTTTCGGCTGTGATAGATTCAAATCACACAATAATCTATCACAGATTATTCCAACAAAAACATATATCACTATATATAAATTTAAATTTATTTTATGTTATGAAAACTTATAAAATGCATATTTAATTCATACGAGGTATAAATTGGAGGAAACAAGCGGCGACGGAATCGTGGCGACGAGCACTACGCCCTGGAACAGATCTAGAGACGTTTGGAGCGAGTTAAAATTTTAAATTAAATCGAACGTGTTCGATTTAATTTAAAATTGGAACGTTTGGCAAATTTAAAACTCAAGGTGAGTTAATCTCATTCAATTTTGGACTACTGGGATTAATTTTAAATAGTTAAAATTAATTAATGATTGATTGGTTGAATTGATACATTTTTATCAGTAGTATATATATATATTGGAGTGATTGATATTCCCACATATATATAGCGGATGAGACCCTATGCACCCCGCATAATAGCGGATGAGCCTATATACCGCGATATTCCACCTCGAAGCGGAATTGGTATTTTTATGTTGTATTAACATCTGTGGATGCAGGGAAACATGTTAGAGGGATCCAACTGGATTCCTCAAAAATGTTGAATTTAAATTCATTTATAGTGATATATGTTTTTGTTGGAATAATCTGTGATAGATTATTGTGTTATTTGAATTTATTGGATGCTATGGCAGTTTTGGCCTAGATTTTGGTACTTTTAAATACCAATAGAATATGGTTTGAATTGGAAAAGAATTTTAAATAGGGATTTTGAAGTAAAATATTTATATAGAGTTTTGGATAAATTAATTGGATAAAATAAATGGTTTTTGTAATTGTACTTAACTATTTCGGGATATTGTAAATAGAGATTTTCGAATAAAAGTATATAAAAGGATTTTAAATGATAAATGCTTAAGTGGTACTCGTTTAAATAAAAAGGTTTAAAAATCGAGATTTTTAATAGATTGGAAGAATAGAAGTGAATTTGGAAATGAGTATAAAATTGGTTATATTGGAGCTCAAGTAAGATTTCCAAATTTACGAAATGAAATTAGAATCGAGAAATTTGGCTTGTTTTAAAAACAGGATTTTTAATTATTAACTAATTAACTTTAAAATTGTTAAAAATATTCTAGAAACTAGTTATTTAATTATTTTAAATTGTTTAAAGCATATTGTAACGACCCGATATTTTGGACCATTCGCATCCGCACATGTCGGACTTGAATAATTCAAAATACCGCGTTGTTAATTTAAATTGGCAAAACTGAACATATACAGTAAATAAAATAATCACAGATCACAGACACAGAGTAATAATTGCAGCGGAAATAAAAGAGATAGTAGTTCATGAAGTTACTATATAAATATATAAGTTACATCAAAGTTAAACCAGATACAACGGAAGAGTAATACGATACATCATATACAAATCAGAATACATCACTGAAATCATCGAATACTGAAAGCAGAATAGATGGCTGGATCTTCAAGCAAAGCTCCAACTTCAAAGGTGAGTCTCGAATACTGGTACACTCAGTCTGACTTGAGCGTAAAGAAAACACAAAACACTCGAGTCAGGATTAACATTCTTATATCAATAAATCCAACTCAAGTGAAATAGCAATTGAAATACAAGTAACTCAAAGGATGTTTGGAATAACCATCCTTTAAGGATCTGTTAAACTATCTACTAGGTAGTAATGTACGCTAAGTAGATAATGTCTATCAGTAATATAAGGTATCAAAATAGTGTTAAGGCGTTACCATTATCCCCCTTAACACATTTTATATAAGCGTTATAGTCTATACAGCACTGTAAACTCCACCGTAAACTAGTGGGCTATCAGGGAGTACTCCATAGGTATAACACAAAACAAATCGTAGTGGTCGCGTATAGGGAATCCAAGTATGACAAGGCAGATGAGGCAATACCCAAAGTAGTGAAACTACCGTTTGCCTGATCCGAACTGGTGAGAACGCATCACCGCAGCGACCGCAACACCGCGAAACAACACTCCCAAAATCAAGGGTGCACCAATCGACAACAAGTAATGAGTAGTTTCGAAGAAGTGTGTTCGCTTGAGGTAGCTGACCTCCATTGGCCCGGCACGGCTCCTGTTTTAGTCATTTCCAATTTGACACAAGTGTCAAGGCTATCCATTATCGTTCTCTTTCTTTAGTCATCACGTACATCATTCCAACCACTTCATTCTGGATCACACTCCGCGTATAGTTATTAAAGTGGTTTTCGGTTTAGATAGAGAGTATGTCCCTAACCGATTCCGGTCTCTTTAATAACTTTCGTAATTATTATACCGATTGGTCGTTTAATATATTTCAAAACCAAAACAAATTCCATTTCAAATAGGATTTGTAAACCAACATTTCATTTCTCTTTCTAAATCAATTTCCCTAATTTACGTTTCAAAACTTCCACATTCATAATTTCAAAACCTTATAATTCAATTTCAATTTCTATTTAAAACAATTCAAGTATTGATTCAAGTTCGTATATAAGTTTCATTCTGAAATCATTTAAATTAATTTAATTTAACATTCAAATCAATTTATCTTCATTTATCTATTTCATTCAATATTTGTTAAGTTAATTTATCATTCAAAACAATTACAATTAAATTTCCAATTCATTAAATCAATTACTTAAGTTCAACTTCATTAAATCAAAACTTACAAATTTGAAATAAATTAAATTTGTCAAATCAATTCTTTAAATTACAAGTCTTACATTAACTTCAATAAACACATCTTATTTCTCGTTAGAGAAATTTAATTTCACTTATTTATTTACTTAAATAATTTTCCAAAACTTAATTAATAAAGAAACTCAATTTCAATTATTTACGAAGTAAAATTCACTTATTCAAAAGTTCAATTTCACTTATTAAAGAATTCAATTCAATTTAATCATTGAATAATTCAATCTTATTTAATTATTAAATAATTCAAAACTTAATTATTAAATAATTTCAAAGTTTACTAATTTCAAACTTAATTATAATTTCAAACTTAATTATCAAATCATTTCACAAATTAAACAACGTTCTTTCATCAATTACCTTGTTAATATTTTGTTTCAGATTATTAAATATTAACATTTTCCTTTCATTAAAAATTCAAATTTCAACTTCATTTCAAAACCATATTATTTATTCAAATAAAATCTTCGTTTTATTTTTAAAACAAATTATTGACCAATCGGGTTTTATTTAATTCTCTATCCTAAGTCAAGTACATTTGGGTATTTATCATTTCAACCCGATTCCAATTCAATTCAAAATCAAAACATAGCAAAGGGAACTTGCAAGTGATAACTGGGATGGTGTCAAAGTAAATAAACAAGCAAGAACAACAATCAATATCAATCCAATAATCAATTCAAATAATCCCGAAATAACCGTATTAATTCACATTGTTATTTGTGCGAATTAATATAGTTATTTCTAGAATCTACACTATCATTTCATATAGATTAAAGATTATTACATTTCGGTTTTTCACTTGTCATCTATTACAATTTCATCCATCATCAATTTAAACAGCCTACATTCACGGTTCAAGGTGTAATTAACCAAATCCTACGTGTCAATTAATTTAACATTAAAGGGGTCACATTATACGAATTTTTAACTAATCAAATTCAACATATAGATCCAATTTAAATCGTTAACTATCATATATCAATTCAATTGCATATTATTTATCACTTTAACATTAACAATTTAACATCCAATATAAACATCAACAATCAATCATTTATCAACTAAAACAGGATTATCATCATAAAATTAACAGATAATGGTGTCAGATGTCACAGGTGAACTAATACAAGTAATAACATATAAACAGTGTAAATAACTAACAACAGCATATTTCAATTGTCGTTTCAATTTAAATCAAATTTAATAAATAAAAGAACATTAATCGTGAGTGAGTGCTCACCTTTCGGGGCTAGAGAGAACGAGAAATGGAATGAGTTACGAATCCAACACGAGTTCCAAAGAAAATTGAGATGGGCACGAATTCGACGGATAGAGCTGATAATAGAAATTGATGAAACACATTGAATCAGTTTTGATATAATTGAAAATATAAACATTATTATCAATATATATATTTTCCCAATATCCTAGATTAAGGAAAATATTAAAAATAGTGTAAATTTCAAAATCCTTTTCTTAAACCAAAATAAATTTAAAAACACAAATTACATTAAATATATATTTCAAAATCATTGGTTTCAAGTTAAAACACATGTAAAACAACACGTCTGCATAGTATAAATTGAAATAAATGAATATGTATACTTATAAACATATGCGAAAACAGCCTATATAACTATTCTATACAAATCAATGCATACCCAAACCCAGAGGTTATATAAACTAGTAATACATATATATGAGATAATGTTTTAAATATATAAGTATATACCTACATATATAACCGAAAAATGTAAAACAAAGAAACATATAAAATCTTCTTCCCAGATTAAATGTTGTAAACAATATATATACTATAAACTCATACTTAAGAACAAAATATCTAGGTACAAGCAGCGATAAATGTATATGAATCAATGTATAATGTATATAAGACTGAAATCTAGACACTATATATCTATGAAAGTAAATACATGCATGCTCCTTAGAATATATATGAACTATGTATATACAGGCTACCATATATACAAGTTACAAATCATATGTCCAGGCTATAGGTAAACGAATATGTGCAAACTCTATATGTATATAATACGACTAAATGTGCACATGCAGACAAATATATCTAAACACTTTAAATTATTTTACACATATCTCTATATTAATACCTACAGTATATATAAGTGTAATAGATATTGCAAATTGTATACCCTTTTTTTTCCATATATCAGATATAGGTAATAAACTATATATATATATCAGATATAACAAATATATATTAGAAAAATCAATATAACTTTAAAACGCATACATTGAAAAATCAAATCTATATCGATTAAAATCAAAATACGTATATGTTATAGGAAAATCTATAGGCATTTTGGAATCAAAGCATCAATATATATATAATATGTAATAAGACTCATATTGGCAGACATATTTCTATTATAGTGTTCATACCATAAACAATTACATTTATCAAGCCATGAACCATTTAAAACTCTTACATAATAAGCATGCGCATAAATACAGTACCAAATATAACTTTCATTATTATCAGTAATAAAATTTACTACTTCAACATATATATATACCCTCATATAAACAAAAGAAGCTGGGCACTATACCCTACTATGCACATATAAAAGATGCACTATTAAACCCATACGTATACAAAGAATCTGGATTTGTAAAATAAAATACTTATAAATACAAATAAATAAACTAATGTAAATATATAATACCCTTGCTTCAGGATCCAACAAGCTCTCGAATAAGCGTGCATATATATAGAAGTGAGGCTCGGCCATGGAATGCCTCGGTTGGATCTGGGCTTGCGGAAAGAAGTTGTGGCGATGGGTTTTAGAGTAGGCGATGTGAGATTATGAGAGATGTGGAGAGGAGCAGCTTTCGGCTGAACACCCTTACATGTACGTATTTTTTTTCTCTTCGGCCATGAACATGTTGGGTTGGAAGAGGATGAGACTTCATCAGGTGGAAATCGAAAGAAAGACGTGGCCATCAATGTTGTAAGCCAAAAATTTTGATATTATAAAAATGAATAGACTAACAGATTTCATTGGAAAGTGAAAATGGTTAAGATCACGGCTATTGATTTGAACTAGTGGATAACTGAATAGACACAAGAAGCTCAAAAGGTTCGGAAACGGTTGCCGATACGGTAATCGTTTTACTGATTCCGTGGTGTACCAGACTCTAAAATATACAAATGAATATACTGCGGAGATTAGCATGACGAGATGATCAAAATGGTATATAGATATCAGCGATATGATTATCCGTTCAAAAGTCGATGATCGATACCGAAAATGCTGCTATTTTGCCGAAAATAAGATCGACGGAGCAATAGATGTCCAAATTTGACGAAACGAAAGATGATGTCTCACTCAGAAGATGATTTACAAATTTTCTATGTAAAAATATTTAGGTTTGGAAAACATTTTATTTTCATCGCTTTTTAACTGATTAAATTGAAGTAAATTTACGCGCGAAATAAACTTTCATATTTTCGAACGAAAATTTACCAGTTGCTATGTTTAACTAGATGCATTCCATATATCAAATTTATATTTCAAAATTTTATCGTTTAAAATTTCACAAAAATTTCGACTAATTACGTTATTAAAATAGTTAAAATTTACGGGTCGTTACACATATTTAATTATAAATTAGTTACCTTATAATGATTGTTAAAGATTCATTATTATTATATAAGAATTAGTCAGCATTGTTGTTTTAAAAGATAAATTAATATGGCTTGTATAATAACTTTTATTTAAGTATATTTTCCTAGATTAAACTTGGAAATTTATTTTAGAAACTGGTAAGCATTATTTTGAGATAATTATCAAATAAATTTTTTGGGAAGTAATGGTATACCCGCATGGCGAAATCGAAGGCAGTGAGTGCCTGCAATTAAGTCCTGGATTTCTCTGGGATAGAGACGTAACCATTGAGCTGTGAATCCATGGTTTGATACCGCAGTGGTACTTTCCACATTATTTTCAGAACGGGTTTCAAATAGTTTTGAAGGATAATTTGTGAATTTATTGAATTCGATAAGATAAGTACACATATCTTGGATAAAGATATTTAATTTTTAAAAATTAAATTAAAAAAAAGAGATTTGGGGTTTTTCAATGGAAAATGGAATATTTGGTTGAATAATTGTTTATTTGATAGTTAAATAACCGACTATCAAATCTAGACCCAAAATATAACTTTGGAAATATCTAGGATGAATACGGGAATTATATGGTACAGTTGCCATTCGAGGTGCTATACTGTACGTATAAACTCGTTCGTTCTTCTAGGACGTTTATAAGGAAATCTGTCCACTAACGGTTAGGAGGTGATCTCCGACCTTATTTCGTCTGTTTATTTCCTAAAGAACCGGGGTTGAGTTTACCGGAAAATATCGAACGTTGTTTCGAAGAGACCAGGATTGGATAAGTTATCCGAAAACCACTTCGATCCAATGAATACGTTTTCGAAAGGAAAACAAGAGCATGGAGTTGAAGATGGAGCAGTGAAGTGCAAGGGCTAATCGCTACTAATCCTGAGGATTATTCCAAAATGGATGTAGTAGGAATAGTGCCTTCGGTTCCGTTTGGACCCAGAACGGACTTGTATGGGCGAATGCTATTAGTACATTGTCATTGGAGGACAATGAGCATTCTAAGTGAAATTTCCTTAAAAAGGTAATCGTAGCCTCTAGCCTCATCAACCGGGAATGATTGAAAATCAGGGGAGATGCAGCAAGGCTAAGTGGGTCGCACCCAATTAGGGTATTTTTATCACCTTTCTAGATAACCTCGGATATTATTTATTACTATGGTATATGGAAGGAGCTCGAGAGAGGGTGGGAATACCCGGGGTGATAGCATATTCGGTCTATCCAAGTTAGGGATAGTCCAGTCTTGTGTTGTAGGGGATCCCGACGTGGTCCTCAGTACAATGTTTCTATACATGTACTATGACAGGTGGTACCCCAGTGCCTAGTCATTCGTATGGAATCCATTCTCCAATACGTGTCTTTACGGTTTTGATTGTAGAGCCTAGTATGCTGGAATTTGATTAATGTAACAATTTCAGCTATTTGAATAAGTATTTGTACTTAGACACTATTATAATATCAGAGGATTTGATATGAAATGTTTTGGTTATCGTAAGGTAAAAACCCGTCGTGTTTATGTGTGGCGTGGTTTTACGAGATACCTTTGATTTTCAAAGGATTTTGAAAACTTTAATAATTCAAATTGAGTGTGTTTTTCTCACGCTGGTTTTCCAAACTGACTCGGGTGTTATTTTATTGTAATGCTCCGGTCAGACCGAGTATTACAGGTTCAGGGTAAGATGCTATAGAGCTCAGAAGATGAGCTGGAGACCGAGACGTATTCTCGTGCTTGTTTATTCCGCTGCAGTGTTTGTTGAAATTACCAGCAAATTGTGAGGGCAGGTTGTTATAACTGTCCAGGCTGGTAATTATTGATTTGTGTACTTTGATTTGAGATATGTATATTACAGTTTTGATTTGTGTAAAGAACTATTTATATTATATGTTCTTCAGTCCGCTGTGAGATTCTATTTTGTTTAGTTTCTTCTTTCTTCTACCTACTTTCTTTCCCCTCAACAATTTGTCTTTCCGGCACTCGATCATTCGGCATGTTATACAATGAGCATATTTATGTCGATTTTCGAGGGTTGAAAGGGTGGGTCATCACAATATGATTTTGTTTCAAGGCATGAAAAGTAAAATGTTTTGGTAATATACTTATAACATTGAGATAAGTATATAAATGTTTCCTAAGTATAAAAGGAAATGTAAGGGGTTTGGAAATAGCGTTTTGAAAAGATCTTGTGATCAGGTTTTATAAAGTGGTTTTATTAATTAAAGAGAATTAATAAAGTCTTAGTGGATCCCATATGGAAATTAAACCGTGATTGGATGTTTATATGCTAGCTAAATAACCAACTATCAAATCTGGAAAAAACGTAACTTGGGAAATATCTAGGAGAAACACGAGAATTATATTGTACAGTTACCGTCAAAGGTGCTATACTATACGTATAAACTCGTTTCGTTCTTCTAGGACGAATGATAAGGAAATCCGTCCACCAACGGTTAGGAGGTAAACTACGCTCTTGTCATTTGTTTGTTTATTTCCTAAAGAACCAGCGTTGAGTTAATCGAAAATATCGAAAGTTGTTTCGAAGAGACCAGGACTGGATATTCTATCTGAAAACCACTTCGATCCAACTCAAGCGTTTCAAAATGAAGACATCTTGAAGCATGGGATCGTAGACGAAGCCATTGAAGTGCAAGGGCGGCTTACTACTAATCCTGAGGGTGGTTCCAAAATGGATGTATTAGAAGTAGTGCCTTCGATTTGTCCTTATCCTGGACAACTTGTATCGATGAATGTTGGCATTGCATTGATGCCTAAAAGGCAGTGTTAGCATTCCACGATGGATTGTTATTCAGAAAGGTAAAGTGTAGCCTCAAGCCTCACAACTGGGAGGAATGGAAAAAGTAGGGCATGCAGCAGAGCTATGTGGTCAGCTACGATTAGGAGCGGTCACCCTATTCTAGATGTCCCTTTCAAAGTTGGTTTGCGCGCAAACACCATGATAGTATAAGGCCTTAGTGTCAAGGGGTGAGGTAATTTGGTCTGCCATGTCAAAGGGGCAGCCGGCTCTATGTTAGCATCAATGCATTTTCTAGAGGTGTATCATTGGAAGGTAGTCCCTTACCTAGCCATTGTCGGAATCCAATCTCCAATACGTGCCTTACGTTTTTGATTGTTGAGTCGAGTATGTTGGAATGTGAGATGCAACATTTCAGCTACTTTATCAATTTACTTTAAATCTAGACACTATGATAATATAACTGGATTTATATATAAATTTTTTGGTTATCGTAAGGTTAAAACCGATTCGTTTTTATGTGCGATGTGGGCTTATGAGATACCCTGTGTGAAAAGTTTTCAAATATAGAAATCAGTTTGGTTGTTACTTATTATCGAGTTTTACTCACACCGGTTTACCAGACTGACCTAGGCGTTATTCCATGTAATGCTCATGTCAGACCAAGTATGTTTTTCCCAGGTTAGCTGGATACTTTGGAGATGGAGAGGAGCTGGATGGTTAAGACGTATTCACGTATATTTTTCTTTCGTTGTATTATAGAGTCTGAATGTTTGCCAATGTAAGGACAGGTTTCTATAACTATCCAAATTTAGGATAAGTCTAGTGTACTCTAATGTTGTATATGAATAAAGATGTTTCCTTTTTGTAAAGATCATTGTTGTATTATATATTATTCGTTGTGTTGTGAGATTCTGTGTTGTTTAGTTTTCTTTTATCTTCTACCTTCTTCTTTCACCCTAACAAATCAATATTCTGGCACTTGAATGTTCGAAATATAATACAATGGACGTATTAGTGTCGATTTTTGAGGGTCAAAAATCCGGTCCGTTAAATTTGGTATCAGAGCTGAAGGTTAAGCGAGAACCTTGGCTTTGGTGGGGTTAACTCATTATAATAGGGTAAGTGACACCCTAGAATGAATTTGAGTGTACATATATGAGCACGTTTTTGTTAGTGATTATCAAATGTTTTATATTATGTTAATTTATCGGTTTAGTAGATTATGAACTCTAGTCGATGCAGGATGTACAACTGTACCGATAGCGGTTTCTAAACACTTAAACTAGGAAAATCGACACTGTATTGTTTTGTAATTGGGTAAATGAAATAATTTTACCCAGGGTATATTTTATATATAAAAGAACGATTTTCACAAATAGTGTAATATAGTTGGTTGAGGTGTTAGGAGATAATAATATATTATTATTATCATTTAGGGTCTATTTGATCATGCTCCTCTAGTTGAGAATTGACTATTGTTAGTATGCTCTCTTTTTAAGATATGGGTTGGGTAGATAAGGATTGGGAAAAATATATGGAAATGAACACCTTGTGAATTAAGTTTCACAATTTGACTAAAAGGCATTCGTTGTTAATGTTGAGGTATAATTTGATTTCAAAGTTAGAATATTTTGGGACAAATATTTAAAAATGGTTTAATAGAAGTGATTTATAAAATGGGTTTATAAAAATGTATCATTTAAATTGGAAGAAATTTAGGTTAAAAACTTGAGAACCTAAATCCCGGTGCTTTTGAAAAATGATTTTCAAGGTTTTGGGAAAATAATAAAAATAATATTTGAAACCAATTTGGTTTTAAGTATAACTTTTTGGGAATAAAAGTGTAAGTAAGAAGTGTTACCTTTGGATTGGTATGGGAAACAAGTCTTGATTGTTTTGTGATGATTTGAATAATCTTCTAAGTGACGATCAGATGTTTGTCTAGGCAAATGTTATAGTGCACTTAGTAAATTATTCTCTTTATCATTGTACATTCAAAACAAGCTCAACCCGAATGAACCCAAAGCAAGTTGGAAATAGATTTTGTTGGAAAATGTAAAGTATTGTTCCAAAAATTGAGATTTTGAAATAAAAGGAATATTTTTAAGTTAACTAGTTCGAGTGGCTTAAAAATAACTTAAAATTGGGGAAGGGATGTGTTCAGATGGTAAACACTTCTCTTGACTATTACCCTTCTTGGTAAGGGAATATAGGATACTGTTTGGTAGTATTTAGTTCCTTAGTATCATTTTGGAGTTAATCGGGCTATAGATATATATTTTTATGATTGAAATATAGAGTTTTATTTGAAAAAGTTTTGAATAAAAGAAGGGTATTTGGATCTTGAGTTTTCTTTGAGAGATAAATTCGAAAGGAATAATGGAATCAGATAGGGATATATGATCTTAGGATGTAGTGGAGTAGCATCCAGGTTGGACCAATGTAGTTTATGAAATGTTTTCATAAATAATTTGGTGGAAATAGAATTGGTATTAGGGAGGACAAATTAAGTGCGTAAGTTGGTCGTAGATCATTTCTCTTTCCATATAGAATGATCAAAGATTCGAGTACATGGATTTGAGGTGTTGCACCATTTCGAATAAGGATCTATTACTCGAATTTTGATGGCGAGCACTTGATGAGGGTTCTTGGTGTGGGACCAAAGTTTTCTATCATAATTAAAACTACGTAAGGAGAATAGAGGTTCCAAATCAAGGAGCCTGATAGGAGTTCGCACTAGAGAATCGGGTGAGCAATACTAGTTTGGAGGGAAAGTTATGTATTCGAGTTGAGATCGAATCATATTTTGCATAAGAATGATCTCTGTACATCATACGAGCTGATGTATAGTGTTAAGTGTTTTTTGGGATAGGTCGAGGTGTAATTTCGGAGATGAAATTCTTTTAATGGGGGTAGAATGTAACGACCCGAAATTTCATTGCTTTGATTAGTGAATATTTGTTTAATTTTAAATTGTAACGACCCATTATTTTCAACCATTCGCATCCATTATCAGTGTATAGGTAGACACTCATGCCGGAGTTGAATTGCTCAAAATACCGCGTTGTAAATAAAACTTGGCAAAACTCAGCATATATAGTAAATAAAAAAAATTACAGATCACAGACACAGAGTAATATAACAATAATGCAGCGGAAACAAAAGGATAGTAGTTCATGAAGCTACTATATGTATATAACAGAGTTAAACAAGATACAACAGAGGTCTCGAATACAATAGATGTCTCAATACAATAATCAAATACCAGATCTGAATACATCACTGGATCGACGGAATAACTGAAAGCAGGATCGATAGATAGCTGGATCTCCAAGCGAAGCTCCAACTCCAAAGGTGAGTCTCCAATGCTGTATCACTCAGTCTGACCCGAGCGTAAAGCAAAACACAAGACACTCGAGTCAGGATTAACATTCTTATATTAATAAATCCAACTCAAGTGAAATATCAACTGAAATACAAGTAACTTAAAGGATGTTTGGGATAACCATCCTCTAAGGATCCGTTAAACTATTTACTATGTAGTAATATTCGCTATTATAATAGTGTCTAAATAAGTAAAGTATAATCATATCGGAAAATAGCGTTAAGGGGATGGAGAACCTTAACGCGGTCGGATCTTAAAATCATAATCGTAGTAAAGCTCGATATGGTAGGTGACACGGCACAACTAGGCAATGCCAGGGTAGATATACCAATTACGCACACGGACTGATGGATACGCATAGCAGCCACTACCGTTCCACCTCGAACAACATTCCCAAATTGGAGGATGGCCATCTAGTCAAATCACAAGTAAGAGTATAATATCGAAGAAATGCGTCCGAGAAGTGGTGCTACCTCACTGGTCCGAGATTGCTCCTGTTTTAGCCACCTTATGCCAACTCACGGGAGTTGGGTCCACGTAACATACCTTAAGAACGCCGCCACCATCCTACTTCATTCTGGAATCTCCACCGCGTACACGGTTGTCAAAGTGGTTTTCGGTATCGACAGAGAGTATGTCCATATCCGATCCCGGTCTCTTTGCCAACCAATCGTTATTATAACACCGTGGTCATTTCAAAATAGTTTATACTTCCAACCAAAATATCATTATCATTTCAAAACCCAATTTAATACGATATCATTTCATTTCAAATATATCCATTTTCAAAATCATATTACTTTCCAAAGTTATAATGCTTTCGAAATCATAGTCTGGAAATCACAGTATTTTGGAAATCATAACACTTCCTTTTTAACAGTTAAGATATTAAAATTTCGTTATAAATAAATTAGTTTCCTCAAATTTCACAAATCGATTCAAATTATCTCGAATTCCAAAAATTTATTTTAAACAAAATCTCAAATCATCCGTTTCAACTCGATTCAGCTTCTAAATAAACCATTTCAAATTATCAATTTCAAATACGTATCTAAACCATAAAATAAGCCATTTCAAATTTGAATTTATTTCAAAGCTTTAAATATTCAACATTTCAAAACTAAATTCGATAAATTTATATACATATCAGATTCACTTTACAGTTGTTCCGTTTTGAAATATTAACTTAATCATTTCCATAACATTTGAATACAATTTAATTTTTTTTTTACAATTTAAATAAACAAAATACCTCATTTAAATATTTATACGTTTGAAATATCCATTTAAGTCACCTTTTCAAATTTCAAGTTGTAAATCACTTCTTTAAATTTCAAATTCAATATATTTCAAACCAAACTTATTTAAGTATAATTCTTAAATAAATACAATTTCAATCAATTTCAAATCATTATAAATTCTATATTCGAAAATATAGATATTAAATAAATACTTAAACATATTATTTATCAACTTTATTAAATCAACTTTAATAAATCTTTAAAAATCAATATTTATCAAAACCATATATTTCTTTTCAAAACCATAGAAATCATTTTCAAAACATTTTTATATATAGACCAACGGTGTCTGTATAAAATTTTCTACCCTATGGTCAAGTGATACGGATATTTATCATTTCAATCCGCAATTTAAATTATATATACGGGTATATATCTTTTCAAGCCGCAATCCCAAATTCAATTCAATGAAAATTGCTTGGGTTTATCATTTCAACCCATAACGATTTTCTCCTATTCTACAGATCGTTCGGGTATGTATCATTTCAACCCATAGTGATTCTATACTAACAGGGAACATGTAGAGTGATAGCAGATATGATAATAAAATAACAATAGTAACATGCATATATCAACAATATAAATAACAGATAATAGTGTCAGATGTCACAGGTGAACAAATACAGATAACAGTGTATATATCAATGTAAATAACTAGCAACGGTATATTTCAATTGACGTTTCAATTGAAATCAAATTTAATAAATATAACAACATTAATCGTGAGTGATTGCTCACCTTCCGAGGCTAGAGGATAGACAAAGGAATTGAGTTATGAAATGCAAGCACGACTTCCAAAGCAAAGCTACATTGGCACGAATTCGATGAATAGATCTGATAACAGGAATCGATGGAAACAAATCAAAATTTGTTTTTAACATAAACCAAAACAAAAATAAATATTATATCCATATATCTCTAATAGTTAATATAAGTTTTAAACTCATTTTTTTAAAATTATATATATATATATATTACTAAAGAAAAGTCCAAATACCAATATTTGTTATAAAACCAATATAAACAATTTATTATAATATATACAACTTAGACAAAATTTGAGAAATTTAAACCTATATATTTAACATACTATACCACTTACTCAACAAATAAATAAACTGGCATACATAGTTCATAACTTAGAGAACTATATAGATTCACATCGAATAACGATAAATCAACAAACAAAATAACTACTATATATATATATACACTGATAACATATAGACTAACATATTAAATCTATAATTATATATATATAATTTATAAACCAACATAAAATATGTTATTAACCAAAATGTGCAACTTATATTTATAAAGTAGCTGATTATAAAACTTAAATATACTAACATCATGTATTACATATACAATATACATAAGCTGAAATGTAACAACCCGAGATTTAGTAATTTTTATACGTCAAAATCTCATCAAAATAATTAGCATCCAAATATAATACCGGTGTAAGATTCATTATACAAATAACGGTAAACAATTTTTCCATTAAAACAAACACCGGATTCACGTGAATAAATTGAACTCACGTGTATAAAAATAGAATGGAGAGCGTTGATACAGGGCAATAATACGTTCAAAATTATATTGAACTCACGCTCACAAATATAGTGAAGATTCACAACACATTCTAAAATACACTACAACTTCAACATTATAATACATGTGTAAGGGTGAGAAAGTGAACGGCCTCTCTATATTTTTCCCATGCAAGTGTTACTAAGTGTAATTAGAACTGGGTACATATGTCAAAATGTTGCGCATGAAATATTTTCATGCAAAGCTACTCATTAATGCTCTGAATAGAAACGTGTACAATACTACACGCATACATAAATTCTTTTCCTAAAAGTAAAACACTTTTACATGTCCGAGCTAATGAATTAGTGAGCATTGGACACTCTCAAATGTTAATTTTTAATAGTCGCCAAAATGACGATCGAATCGTTTGATTAGTGCCATTGGAGTTTAAAATCATGTTGAAATTCTTTGAAAAAAAATTGGTTAGTGGTGTTACGGGCTTTAAATTCATTTAGCCCAATTCTTTGGTTGCCATTTGGTTGCAAGTGATAATCATGTAAACCCGATCCCCTCTCTCATTTTCATTCATTTTACCCTAAACGTTCGAAAGAAAAATAAATGGCGGCCACGAGTTTCTTCTTCTTCGTCCCCAAAAATTAGGGCATCGGCTTCGTCTGGTGATTTTCCCTTTGGCATCGTCGTCTCCAAATAGCTAGGGCTTCTTCGATTTCGCTCGTCTTCGGGAGGCCACGGCTTCGACTTCGTCTTCCCCCTCGCATTCATTCGTGACCGCTTCAAGTCAAGGTGAGTGAATCGTCCCTCACTCACATCTAATTCAGCTTAATAATATGCTTGCGTTCGACTTGGCTTCGTAACTTGATTTTAGTTCCGTGAATTTCTCTTTGTGCTTGTTGACAGTGGCACTGACTTGTTCATTCTGAAATTCCTGATTTGCTTTGATTTCGTTAAAAACTGTTATTTGAACTTGATATTTATTTTAAACATCACCTGACTTCGGTTTGATTCTTTGTTCACCACGGTTCTATTGAATTGTTGACGTTGGTCACTTGAATTTGACTATTGATTTCAGAGAGAAAAAAATGGCATTTATCTTGAAACACTGTTGGCTTTGGCTCTTGATATTTTTGCGATATAACTGTTGATCCATGATTTGCAAACTTGCTGTATACATTTCTCTTTTGACTTGGGCATTGCTTTGAAATTTGTCTTTGGTCATTTTTGAAATTCACTGTCATTTGGAAGTTGCTCTGAGATATTGTTTTGTTTGCATTATTGATGTGCACTTGCTGTTGGACTTCACTGTTACATTACCTGTTCCTTTCGCTCTCAGGATTTAGTTAGACTTACTGGCCCCTGTGAGCTTAGTCTCTGGCCTTGTTTGATTTTAGCCTTCGGTACTTGCTACTGGATAATGTTTTACTTGACTTAGTTGTGATAATGTTCGACTTGATTCGAACTTGTTGCCTCCTCACTAGAACTTGTTTCACCGATGCATTGGTTTCACTGGTACATTGCCTCGTAGCTTCATGTCTGCACTCTCTTGAGTCTTTATTTAATAGTGCTGGTATATACACTTGATTCATTTCTACTGTCACTGTTCTTTGGCATTGCTGGTTTGAACCATGACTTAATTCACTGTTTATTGATTCTCTTCAGTCTGCATCCCTGGAGATTCATTGTGTTGCATTGAGCTCTATTGTTGTCCGGATATTTGCATCATTATGGGTCAGTTTGTTAGTCGAGTTGCAGTGTTTCATCACTTGAGTCATGTATGTCTGCATTGTTATGGCTTGGTCTATTGTTGTCATTGGTGTACTTGAGTCAGTGGTTTGCTTCATTATGTACTTTAGTATGATGCTTGTGTAAGTGCTTGTATTAGTGCTTGTATCATCACTGTAACATATGTTACTGTCAACTTGAGTTTGCTTCCTTGGTTGTATATTTGGTCGTCTGCACTTTTATATTTTATAGCCTGGTCTGGACATTTGGTGGCATTTCTTCGAGTTAGTTTGTATTGTTGCAGTGGTTGAGACTTGTTTACATTCTTGGTCGAATTCATTTCTGAGTTGGATGTACTGGTCTGGTTCTCGGCCTATTGTGCATTTGACATTGCTCTTGGCCATGTTGGTTTCATATGCATTCTGGTCTGGATGTTGTTTCTCGGCCATGTGTTCATCTGAGTCACCTGAAGTTGTAGTCTAGGTCTGCATCCCTTAACTGGTCTAGATTGCATTTTCATTACTGTTTCAGTTTGATTTGATGCTTGAGTATCACTGAGCTTTGGCATTTAGTCAGTTGCCATATCATGTGTCTTTGATATTGTGTAGACTGTGCATTACATTTCTGAGTTGAATTCGACTTGGAATTGACCTTGTGCTGAAGGTTGCCCGTGTTTTTGTTTTGGGTTTGACCTTATGATCACTTATGACTTTCACTGTGCTTTTGTGTATCTCCTACGATAGTGGCGAGGCAGTACACACGTGCGTGTACTGCAGCCCTATCAGATTTGACAGTTTTAAATTGATTTAGTCGATTTGATAAATTGTTTATTTATCTCTGTTCATAATTTAAATCTGCTGATTTTGTTAAACACTGTTAAGTGTTATATTGACCGTTATCCGGTTTCTTTGTTTAAAGAATCGGATAGACGGGAATTATTGTGACTGTCGTCTATTTAAATTATTACTGCCTATATGCACTAATAAACTGGTTTGAATTAGACTGACCTGGGTATTATTTTCTTTTGAATGTAATACTCGGGTCAGACCCGAGTTATTTCAGGTTGTAGATTTTCTTCTTTGAGTTGCCGTTCAGGATATGAAGACTTTTCACATCTTCTGAAGTTGTCAGTGTCATTTTGTAGTAGTCGTGTCATTGTATAGAACGATATGTATTCATGTATATTAGTCGATAATGTACTTGTATATATAACTTCTAGAGTCGACAGTTGTAGTTGTATCATATGTATTGTGTCAACTATGTATTAACTGACATCAGTTATATATATATGAGATTTTTGTTACTCTGTGTTCCGCATTTATATTATCTGTGTTATTGTTATATCCAATGTCCTAAACTAATATGAACTATCGTAGTTTGTTTTATACTGATAATTGGATATGTCGATGGGAGTAAATAAATAATGGATGAAAAACAAAAGTATATACCACTCCTATCGAGATAACCAATATTAGTGTAAGGCCAATTACGGATGGTCGCTCCTATCCAGCCTTATTCTTCGTAATAATAGACAGTATTTCTTTTAATACTCTTTGTTATTGTGAGCATAGAGGTGGGGCGTTACAGTTGGTATCAGAGCTTGGGGTTTATGGACATAACATAACTTGGATGGAACATATGTTACAACTATTAGTCGACGTTTTATCTGTGATTTGAGTCAAAACTAAAGTTTTGAAATTTTGATGAAATTTTTAAATATCGTTATTTAAAAATAAAAGTGGAATTGTGTTTTGTTGTTTGGATGAAATTGTGTTCTGATGATTTGATTGATTTGTGTTCTATTTATCAGAGTGCGCAGCGGAAATAGTGAAACTGTCTTCGCTGAGTACAACTGATAATCTTTTTGATTTAAGAATCAAAATACAAAATTGATATGAATTCCAATTGTTGTTTACATAGCTGTAATTATTTGTTTCTTTGAGAATTTCGAATCCAAATTGAGGATTCGAAGAAATTACAGATATGTGATTTTTGTTGAAATTTCCGCTGGCTTTCTTTTGTACTAATCATCTATTGATTAGATTTTGCTGTTTTGAATTGTCTTCATTGAAGATACCTTCGAATGATTTCTTTGTTCATTCTGTAGTACGTGCAAAAATTTGAATTGCGCGTTACTGCATTTATTTTACGTTGAACCGATGCTAGGTTATGAAACGTATTTTGTTGCCGTTATTTTCGTAACGGGATTTTTACACCAATGCTAAATTCTTGAAGCACGGTGTTTTATGGCATTTTGATGAATGAAAATTCTCTGATATTACATTTTGATGTAAATTGTTTTGATGTGATTTTGACGTTTTAAAATTACTGTCGCTTTGGCTTCAGTAACCGTTAAAGTTTAAAGTGAAGTTTTAAGCGGTTATCCCGCAACGCTGATTTGGTATCCGTTTTTACGGTGTTTTGTGAAGTGCAATTTCCTCGTTGAAATTGCTATAGTTGTTGCTATTTTAATCACGTGTTTTAAAAATCATTTTAAATTGAAATTGTTTCCAAAAATTTTACGGTTTGCGCTTTCAAAAGAATGAGGAAGCGATTTAAACGATTCAGCAAAATTGAAGACTATGAACCCTTGCTTTTACTGATTCGCTTAACTCCGGACTTGTCCGTTTGAGAACGTAAAATGTTATTTATTTAAAATACACAATTTTGCACTTTCAAGGAAACGATGAAGAGATTTAAACGCTTTAGCAAAAGTGCGGAGTATGGAACCACACTTTTACTATTTCGGTTAATTCCGGACTCGCTAATTGAAATATTTGATGTTTGATGATTTTGTGTGCTTTCGAGCCACTATGAGAGACCTTCGGGTCATATGAGGGACCTTCGGGTCAAATACCAGTACTAGACCTTCGGGTCATATGTTGGACCTTCGGGTCATTTGTTGGGTGCCAAAATTATGTTGAGTACTTGGTAGGCTTCGGCCACTCTGAGATGCACGTGCGGCGAATTAAAAACTCGCCATCTGATGGGATCGATCCAAGCTTTTATGTTGATTTTCTAGTCTTCTTAATTGATTTCTAGATATTTGTTGTTTCTAATTATCTGCAGGTAATTAGATATCTGATGTTATGAGATTTAATTATCGTATCGATAATTAAATATTTGTTGTTTCTAATTATCGCTTGTGATAATTAGATATTTGCTGATATGAGTTCTGATTATCGTTTTTGATAATCAGATATTTGTTGCTTTTAATTATCACTTTAGATAATTAAATAATTGTTAATTTGAGATTTAATTATCGTCTTTGATAATTAAATATTTGTTGATTTTAATTATCACTTTAGATAATTAAATAATTGTTGATTTGAGATTTAATTATCGTCTTTGATAATTAAATATTTGTTGATTTTAGATTTAATTATCGCTATTAGATAATTAAATAATTGTTGATATGAGATTTAATTATCGTCTTTGATAATTAAATATTTGTTGATCTTAATTATCACTTTAGATAATTAAATAATTGTTAATTTGAGATTTAATTATCGTCTTTGATAATTAAATATTTGTTGATTTTAATTATCACTATAGATAATTAAATAATTGTTAATTTGAGATTTAATTATCGTCTTTGATAATTAAATATTTGTTGATTTTAATTATCACTTTAGATAATTAAATAATTGTTAATTTGAGATTTAATTATCGTCTTTGATAATTAAATATTTGTTGATTTTAATTATCACTTTAGATAATTAAATAATTGTTGATATGAGATTTAATTATCGTCTTTGATAATTAAATATTTGTTGATCTTAATTATCACTTTAGATAATTAAATAATTGTTGATATGAGATTTAATTATCGTCTTTGATAATTAAATATTTGTTTATTTTAATTATCACTTTAGATAATTAAATAATTGTTGATTTGAGATTTAATTATCGTCTTTGATAATTAAATATTTGTTGATTTTAGATTTAATTATCGCTGTTAGATAATTAAATAATTGTTGATTTGAGATTTAATTATCGTCTTTGATAATTAAATATTTGTTGATTTTAGATTTAATTATCGCTGTTAGATAATTAAATATTTGTTGATATGAGATTTAATTATCGCTTTTGATAATTAAATATTTGCTGGTTTGAGATTTAATTATCGCCTTTTAATAATTGAATATTTGTTGAATTTGAAATTTGATTATCGCTTGTGATAATCGAATATTTGTTGATTTGAGAAATTTGACTATCGTTTGAGATAATCAGATATTTGATTGGTTTTCTGACTATCGTTTGAGATAATCAGATATTTGATTTGTCTTCTGATTATCGTTTGAGATAAGTGAATATTTGCGACTTTTGAGATTTGAGCTTTGTCTTTTTCTCAGGCGATTCAGGTGAGTAATTTGATTTACTAACATTCAATTCGTGCTCTGTATGGGATTTCTGCTTTGTCTTTCCTTCTCTTTTAGTTGCTGGAACCCGATTGTTCTTGCTTTTGTTAGTCATCTGATTTGATCCCTGATTGCCACGATGTTGATTCTTTTGATTTGAAGCAGTCGAACCTTTTGATTTCTTATCTAATACTTCCCCGCTGACACTTGCTTTGCTTATACATTCGACATTGCCATGCTCTTTTGGTTGTTACCTTTTATCCATTTATTCCCTATGATTGCGTGGACGCAATTTTTATAAGGAGAGTAGTCTGTAACAACCCGAGATTTAGTAATTTTTAATAGTCGCCAAAATGACGATCGAATCGTTTGATTAGTTCCATTGGAGTTTAAAATCATGTTGAAATTCTTTGAAAAAAAAATTGGTTAGTGGTGTTACGGGCTTTAAATTCATTTAGCCCAATTCTTTGGTTGCCATTTGGTTGCAAGTGATAATCATGTAAACCCGATCCCCTCTCTCATTTTCATTCATTTTACCCTAAACGTTCGAAAGAAAAATAAATGGCGGCCACGAGTTTCTTCTTCTTCGTCCCCAAAAATTAGGGCATCGGCTTCGTCTGGTGATTTTCCCTTTGGCCTCGTCGTCTCCAAATAGCTAGGGCTTCTTCGATTTCGCTCGTCTTCGGGAGGCCACGGCTTCGACTTCGTCTTCCCCCTCGCATTCATTCGTGACCGCTTCAAGTCAAGGTGAGTGAATCGTCCCTCACTCACATCTAATTCAGCTTAATAATATGCTTGCGTTCGACTTGGCTTCGTAACTTGATTTTAGTTCCGTGAATTTCTCTTTGTGCTTGTTGACAGTGGCACTGACTTGTTCATTCTGAAATTCCTGATTTGGTTTGATTTCGTTAAAAACTGTTATTTGAACTTGATATTTATTTTAAACATCACCTGACTTCGGTTTGATTCTTTGTTCACCACGGTTCTATTGAATTGTTGACGTTGGTCACTTGAATTTGACTATTGATTTCAGAGAGAAAAAAATGGCATTTATCTTGAAACACTGTTGGCTTTGGCTCTTGATATTTTTGCGATATAACTGTTGATCCATGATTTGCAAACTTGCTGTATACATTTCTCTTTTGACTTGGGCATTGCTTTGAAATTTGTCTTGGGTCATTTTTGAAATTCACTGTCATTTGGAAGTTGCTCTGAGATATTGTTTTGTTTGCATTATTGATGTGCACTTGCTGTTGGACTTCACTGTTACATTACCTGTTCCTTTCGCTCTCAGGATTTAGTTAGACTTACTGGCCCCTGTGAGCTTAGTCTCTGGCCTTGTTTGATTTTAGCCTTCGGTACTTGCTACTGGATAATGTTTTACTTGACTTAGTTGTGATAATGTTCGACTTGATTCGAACTTGTTGCCTCCTCACTAGAACTTGTTTCACCGATGCATTGGTTTCACTGGTACATTGCCTCGTAGCTTCATGTCTGCACTCTCTTGAGTCTTTATTTAATAGTGCTGGTATATACACTTGATTCATTTCTACTGTCACTGTTCTTTGGCATTGCTGGTTTGAACCATGACTTAATTCACTGTTTATTGATTCTCTTCAGTCTGCATCCCTGGAGATTCATTGTGTTGCATTGAGCTCTATTGTTGTCCGGATATTTGCATCATTATGGGTCAGTTTGTTAGTCGAGTTGCAGTGTTTCATCACTTGAGTCATGTATGTCTGCATTGTTATGGCTTGGTCTATTGTTGTCATTGGTGTACTTGAGTCAGTGGTTTGCTTCATTATGTACTTTAGTATGATGCTTGTGTAAGTGCTTGTATTAGTGCTTGTATCATCACTGTAACATATGTTACTGTCAACTTGAGTTTGCTTCCTTGGTTGTATATTTGGTCGTCTGCACTTTTATATTTTATAGCCTGGTCTGGACATTTGGTGGCATTTCTTCGAGTTAGTTTGTATTGTTGCAGTGGTTGAGACTTGTTTACATTCTTGGTCGAATTCATTTCTGAGTTGGATGTACTGGTCTTGTTCTCGGCCTATTGTGCATTTGACATTGCTCTTGGCCATGTTGGTTTCATATGCATTCTGGTCTGGATGTTGTTTCTCGGCCATGTGTTCATCTGAGTCACCTGAAGTTGTAGTCTAGGTCTGCATCCCTTAACTGGTCTAGATTGCATTTTCATTACTGTTTCAGTTTGATTTGATGCTTGAGTATCACTGAGCTTTGGCATTTAGTCAGTTGCCATATCATGTGTCTTTGATATTGTGTAGACTGTGCATTACATTTCTGAGTTGAATTCGACTTGGAATTGACCTTGTGCTGAAGGTTGCCCGTGTTTTTGTTTTGGGTTTGACCTTATGATCACTTATGACTTTCACTGTGCTTTTGTGTATCTCCTACGATAGTGGCGAGACAGTACACACGTGCGTGTACTGCAGCCCTATCAGATTTGACAGTTTTAAATTGATTTAGTCGATTTGATAAATTGTTTATTTATCTCTGTTCATAATTTAAATCTGCTGATTTTGTTAAACACTGTTAAGTGTTATATTGACCGTTATCCGGTTTCTTTGTTTAAAGAATCGGATAGACGGGAATTATTGTGACTGTCGTCTATTTAAATTATTACTGCCTATATGCACTAATAAACTGGTTTGAATTAGACTGACCTGGGTATTATTTTCTTTTGAATGTAATACTCGGGTCAGACCCGAGTTATTTCAGGTTGTAGATTTTCTTCTTTGAGTTGCCGTTCAGGATATGAAGACTTTTCACATCTTCTGAAGTTGTCAGTGTCATTTTGTAGTAGTCGTGTCATTGTATAGAACGATATGTATTCATGTATATTAGTCGATAATGTACTTGTATATATAACTTCTAGAGTCGACAGTTGTAGTTGTATCATATGTATTGTGTCAACTATGTATTAACTGACATCAGTTATATATATATGAGATTTTTGTTACTCTGTGTTCCGCATTTATATTATCTGTGTTATTGTTATATCCAATGTCCTAAACTAATATGAACTATCGTAGTTTGTTTTATACTGATAATTGGATATGTCGATGGGAGTAAATAAATAATGGATGAAAAACAAAAGTATATACCACTCCTATCGAGATAACCAATATTAGTGTAATGCCAATTACGGATGGTCGCTCCTATCCAGCCTTATTCTTCGTAATAATAGACAGTATTTCTTTTAATACTCTTTGTTATTGTGAGCATAGAGGTGGGGCGTTACATGAAAAGTAACTAATATAATACTCGACACATGATACTTCCTCCCAGATCTAGTATACGGTCATATATAAGTATGAACAAAATAGCTAGGCTAATATATACCGTACATATACATTTCACTTTCTTATACAAAGCATTTACCCAAATCATATCGACTTATATTATATATTTTAAAAATATCTGCTATTAAAATATCAATACTAACATGTTACAATATTGTAAACGGTCATACACATATATAAACAAATAGACATATACAGACATTATACTTCAAATATATTATAGATATAATTTCTTTTATAAAGCAATACATACCTTACTTTTATAACAATATACAAGTTGTACTTTATAACTTTACTTTATAAAACTAACGTATACTGTACTATATATTATGACTTATATAAACAAACATATCATGAAACTTATACAATATATATATATAAAAAAATGTGACGACCCGACTTCCTACGCCCAGGAAATCGTATCGTTTTGAAGAAAAGAAAGAGGTGAGAAAGTAGAAAGAAAGAGAAGAAGAAGAAACAACAACAGAATCTCAACAGCGGAACGAATAAAATATAATATATCACATAAATTAATACATAGTATCATATACATCAGAGTTACACAGATAGTACATCACATACTAGACAGTTATAAACACCTGTCTAGTTAATACAACTCACACATCACAGAGATACAACACAGCGGAATATAGAATAAACACTAACACAGCGGAACCACTATATATCTATACGCTGAAGCCTCCTGCTCCATTGCTCCTCCAGAATACGTCAAAGCTAAACCTGAATCCCTTGACTACCCGTAAAAATTTGGGTACCCGAGAGTTTATGAAAAACAGAAATAAACTTCGGGTCAGACATGGGTCTGGTATGAGTAACAGGTTAAAATTGTTTAACTTTGAAAATCATTTGAAAACAAAAGGTATCACGTAAGACTTCCCACACATAAACATGGAAAAGTTTTTACCTTACGCTAACCAAATCATTTGATAGGAAATCCAGTGATATTATAATAGTGTCTAGGGTTTTCAAGTAAATAGAAAATAGCTGAAATTGTTACATCTATTAAATTCCAGCATACTAGCCACAAAGTGGGTAATACAATCAAAACCGTAGGGTCACGTAGGGAAATTGGATTTCCATCAATGGCTGGGCTACTGGGGTACCGCCCGTCACAGTACGTGGCCTAGATCACCGTACCGAGGAGTACGCCCGCTCCCCTGCAACACAAGGCCGGACCCATCCCTTACTGGACAGTTCCAAATAAGATCACCCCACAGTTGGCGCGACCAACCGCAACTAAACCGAAATAAATAGGGACATCTAGACAGGGGTAAACCTTACTCTCAAGTGGGGGCTACCCACGAAGCCTTGCTGCACCTCCCCTGTTTTAGCCATTCCCGGTTGATGAGGCTTGAGGTCACGATTACCTTTATAGAACTCATCTCTTAGAATGCTCATCGTCCGCCTGACGATGTTCTGAAAGCATTCGATCCATACATGTTCGTTCCGGGTTCGAACGAAACCGAAGGCATTATCTCGTTACACTCGTATTGGAATCACCCTCAGAGTTAACGACAATAACCCTTGCATTCTGAATCACCATCTCGAATCTATAAGTACTATCTCCATCAAACTCATTACGGAATCACCCACAGAGTTATACTGACGAATAGTTCTTATACCTCGAGTCTTCACTTGCTCCATTTGGATTTCACGACCTAACGTTACTTTGGATCGATGTGGTATTCGGGTCTCCAGACCTGGAATCCCGGTATACGGAAACCCGATCCCGGTCTCATCGAAATCCAAAACGTGTCTTTTAAGGCCAAGTTGTTTTAAAGGTTTAAAACAATTCAATTCAATTATCTATATCAACACCGATAGATAAAACACAACATCACAGATGGATAATCACATATCAGCATAAATGGATAATCTATGATATCACACTATCATCAAAGCATTCATATCACAACAATATCACTCATCTCATATCTGAGATTACAATCAATCAATGGGAATCCATAACAATCATCACACATAGGCAAGGATTAATAATCATATCATTGATAATCAATTTAAAATGAATTAAATTAATTATCTTACCCTTAATTAATTTAAAGTAAATTAAATTAATCATTTCATCATTATTAAACTTGCTTATTACCATTAATTAACTATCAATTAATTTATTCCCATCCCATTATTCATTTAATTAATCATTTCCGATTAATTTTCTTTAATTACATATAAGTAATTATCTTTAGATTATTCCCACAGATTAATTACTTTGATCCAAATATAGAAATTAACCTTACATTCTTCATTTCTTAATTAACTAAAGTTAATTACATTACTCAATTAATTATTAATAAATTTCATTTATTATTCCTAATAAATCCATTTTAAACTCCAATATTAATTATAAAAATTAATAATCTCAAATTTCATTTCCAGTTTAATTAATTACATCAAAGTAATTAAATCTTTAATTTGAACCAAAATATTAATCACCTTTGATTAATCCCAATCTAGTAATTAACTCCTTTAATTACTTCATTAATTGCTCAATAATTTATTATCTCTAATTAATCCTTTGATTAATTATATAAAGTAATTATACTCAAATTACTTTATTAACAACATCATTCTATTAATTACACTCTGTAATTAAACATCAATTACTTTTCTAAGTAATTATAATTATCACATCATCAATTTGATTTATCCAAATTAATTAAAATGAATTAGTTAACCCCAATAAATAAAATTACTTAATTAATTAAAATGAGTAATTAACTCCTGATTACTCCATTTATTATTTACACTTAAACAATTAAAATGTTGATTAATACATCAATTAATCCAATCAATTATAAAAAATCAATTTCATTAATTAATTATAAAATAGTCTAGTTGATACCCTTCATTAACATCTATTTAATTACTATTCTAAAGTAATTAATCTATATTAATTATTAATAAGTTTAATTTACCATTTATAATTTAATTAAAGACTCGACTATGACTTTAATATTATATTAACTACTTCACTAAGCGATTTTACTCGATTAATTATAAGTGATTATCTTTAACTTCGTAAATAAATCACTCCATTAATCATCACATAATCTTTAATTCATTTTTTCTTAATTACATTCATTTCCACTAATTATTTCATTTAGTAATTTATTCTCAATTAATCTCAGCATAACTGATTAAAAATAAACTTGTATTTATACTCCATACTTACTTAAATCATTTATTTCATTAAAACCAATTTAGAAATAGATTTGAAATATAATTTATTTAACAAAACAATTCAACATTTAATATTAATATATTTAATTCTTTGGAAAACCATTTTCAAACATATTTAATCAAATTATCAATTATTTATTTAAACTTGTTTTAAATGCTTAAAACTTGATTTATAATTCAAACACAAATTAAATTCGTAGCCTATATCATTACAGTATAGACCAGACAACACACAACAAAGATACTCGAGTCGATCACCTTAACAACCCGAGCGAACTCAAACTACCCGAGTAAACCCCTCAAACCAGACGTGCCAGCCCCGAAGCAAACCTCACCCTCTACTTCTTCGAGTCGTCCTGCAAATATTACGAGACCTTCCCCGAGTCATTCCCGTTCTTCCCCAAAACAAATTTTCACCTGTACCCAAACGTGCACACACACACACGAACACATTGTGCACGTGTCCCACTGTCGCCGGCCACCAACGTTCGTTGCGACCATCGCCTACAACCACTCGACCACGTGCGAACACGAAAACCCACCTAGATCGAACAATAAACTCGCGAGTCAAACTTCAATCACTGATCGAAAAAACTGAGCCCACACTCGTCCACAAACCCACCCAACGCCGACAATCACGACGCCTGGAATCCATGGCTCTCCTACCAGAGCAATGTCGTATCACTACACCTCCATCCCCCATCTCACGATCGCCTCCGGTGATCTTAGTATGACGCAACAGCCACAAAAGCAAGGGTCAACAGGATGAACTATGAAACCCTACTTAAATCGATATCGAACCAATCAAACATTGGAAAAATTCAACAACATTTTTCCCATCCTCCGCAACCCTAAAACAAGCTCCGATCAAAATCCTGGCTTCAATCATCATGCCGATTAACGGCAAATCACCAAAACTCTCAAAACGTTCAACTTGAAAATTCCCATTGTTTAACAATTTAAAAATCATGAAAAGTATATTAAAATTCATGATTTGCAATCACGAATTCATTTATGTAATTCAAATCAAAAATTAAGATGGTTGATTTTTAACATAAATTTGGGTTCCACTGTTTTTTTCCTTTTTCAATTTATTTGTTAAATTAAAAATCTTCAAACCATTTTTAAAATTATCTTCATATCCTAACTAACAACTTTCGTTTACATATCAAAGTCAAATATAGATGTTATGGTGAGATTTTGAAATTTTAAATATTAAACCAAAGCTGGAACAAGAACAGAGCATGATATCAACAGATGCTTGCACACACATACAAATACCAGATACATCACAAATAAGAGTATTCCAGATTAACTTAAGATATAGTTTTAGAATAAATGTTACTCACCAAATATCAGAGAAGAACAGAACTCGTTTGCAAACAGTTTTGGAATTTTTTGAAAACTGAAAAGTGTTTTCCCACTTTGATCATCCTGTCAACCATCTTGCCTCTGTTGTAGTTGTAGTTGTTTGATGTTGTGTTTTAGATGGAGACTTGTTTAAGCTTTTCAAATGAAGCTCCATGAAAATTTGTATTGAGTTCGAATGGAAATGGAAGGTGATAGAAGAAAGATGGCTTCCAGTTTGCAATATAAAGAAGTTACAGGCTTTGTATTTTTTTTTCTTCTTTTAAACAAAAGATCAGAGATATTTTTGTACAAATGTAGGCTGAAAGAAACTTATACAATTCGAAATGACTTGGCTGGGTGCTAGGGAATGGAACATTTAATGCCATTTGTACTATGATGTTTTCATTTGTATACTTATCTCATTTCCTTATGCTTGGCTGGCTTAACTTACAAGCTACAAATAAATATTATACTTTGCATTTGAATCTTTCCTTTGTTCTCAGGCCTGCATGTTCGAACACTTATTTATGTTTGCTTCCTTCTAAATGTTTGACTGTGCAGATTTTATAAAGGTTGAGGAGTGGCAATCATTCTTATGTTATTATGTATTTTGCTTTGCATTTTGACTTTGTTGCCTTAAGCTTTGCAGCATATTCATATTCGAACATTGTTTGATTAGTTAGTGTGTTTGTTTTTATAATTTATAATTTATAAAATTTTACTTATGTATTTTTGTACTTGTATTGTTGTATTGTTACTTTGCCATAGTTTGTTTTTTGGTATTTATTTTGTTATTCGTTTTGTTGTTATTCTAACATATTGTTTGATTATGAAATGTAAGTGGTTGTTATTTTAACACGTTGTTTGATGATGTAGTGTAAATGTGGTTCTAGTATATATTTATTTATTTATTTAATAGCTTTTAAAAGTTTTATTTCAAATAAATTATAATTCCCAAATCACTAAAATATATATAAGAAATTTGAAAACAAAATTTATCAATTAAATTTAAAACAGAACTTCCCTATCTACAATATATACCAATATATATATAAAATAAATAGAAAATAATTTACTAGTTTTAAAAGATATAATTTACAATACGATATTTATTAAAAGAAAAATATCAATTTAGATCTTATAATTCAAAAATATATCAAATCAATTTAATATTTATCACAGATTATTAAATTGATATTGCCAAAATTTCCGGGATGTCACAAAAAACAAAGTAGAAACATATTGTATTCATATACATATATATACTTTGTACTTTATGACACCAGCAACTTAAATATAAGAACATACTATACAATAAAAATTTCAAAACAGTCCTCATGCGAAAATATATACATAAGGTAATACTTTAAATAGGTAAATATATAGCTCATATACTGTTAAAAGAAAATATAAACAAACAATAACAGATTATATACAAACCCGTTTAAACATATTATACAACATATAACCAACACATACACATATAAATCCAATATCAAACTAATATAAACTTTATATATATACAAATTCATACTGTAAACATCAGGCTGCTAATATCTATATATATACGTACGTATAAAACATTAAAAATAAAATATACACAAGACTGTATATATAGATGCGAACAGTTATACATATGCGAACAGTTAAAATTATACACTGTAATATAATGTAATATACCTCTGAATGAAAGTAGATGATAAGCCACAGAGGAACAAACATATTAGCAGATATATATACACGCGTATATATAACGTATATAAGTTGCTAAGCCTGGCTAGAAGCAGGGGCGGATGTGCTCGATCTAAGTGGAATGCCTTGGTGAGTTGCTGTTCGCTGTCAAAGGGAAGGAGACGCTCGGTGGCGCGGGTTCAGAGCATGGGAAGGGACGACTGTTGTGGTGGAAGATATGCCGTGGGATTTGAGGAAGGTGATAAGGGTTTCGGTGTTGGCTGTGAAGCGGCGCTGGAGGGATGATAATGTGGCTTGGCGATGTGAATCGTTGCAGGGCGGAGGAAGGCTGGTTGTCAAGGCGCTGACGTGGCATGTTGAGGCGGAAGTCGGAGGAGTTTAAGGCCGAGGGAGGGAAAGAAGAAGGCAGAACGAATTTTTTTGAACGAACCAAATGAACGGAAAAATAGGAATTAGAAAAGGTGGACGATGCGAATTAAACGAGAGGGGAGGCTCGCTTCCCACGGGTTCGATTTATTCATTTACTTATTATTATAATATTTTTTTTAGGCAAGATCGGAATGAATAGAAATGGTAAACAAAATGACAGAGCAAAAATATACAAATATATATTAAGAGGAATGGAAAGGTCTTCCCTGGATTCAGCTACCTAGTTAAAGCAATTTATTAATTGATTGGCTGAACGTTTGAAAAGAAAGGGCAGAAGTAACGTAAATGAAACGTACCACCGCAAATATAAAATTTTGAAGTTATGGGAATGTAACAGCTGTAAATTGATTGAGCAGCTATTAAAGCAATTTTGTATTCCTTGGGATCCATGTTCAAGATTGAAAAGGCAAAGGAAAGCTAACGGTCACAAATTATAGTACCGATACGATGCACATTTTTATTGTTTCCGTCGCGTACTGGATTCCAAAATATGGAAATAAATATACCGCAAAGATCAGCATGATGAGACGATTAAAATGGTATACAGATATCAGTGGTAGGATCATCCGATCAAAAGTCAATAATCGGTACCATAAATGCTGCTATTCTGTCATAAATAAGATCGATGGAGCAATAGATGTCCAAATTGGACGAAACGAAAGATGACGTCACACTCAGATGATGATTTACAAATTTTCCATGTAAAAATATTTAGGTTTGGAAAACATTTTATTATTACCAATTTTTAACTGATTAAATTGAAGTAAATTTACGCGCGAAATAAATTTTCATATTTTCGGACGAAAATTTACCAGTTGCTATGTTTAATTAGACGCATTCCAAATATCAAATTTATATTTCAAAATTTTACTGTTTAAAATTTCACAAAAATTCAATTAATTAAAAAATAGAACAACTGAAATTTGTGGGTCGTTACACTCTCCCCCACTCAAAACTTTTCGTCCCCGAAAAGGAAGAAGGTAGGAGAATAGAAACAACCAGAAAGAAATTAGATTGAAATACAAATAAAACAATTAAATTAACCGTATGAATTTCAAATTAAACTAATTAATATTCAACAATTTGGTTTAATTCATTTGAGTTCACTTAAGTTAAATCAATCTATCTATTCTAAATTCATTATCTTATTATCTAGTCATATTCTCAATTAACAATTTCTAAACCATCAATTTGTATAATCATTTATTATACTCATATTTTATTCAACAAATTTAATTCTTTTATTCCAAATCATTATTAAGTTTATTCCACTTAACTTATAATTCTATTTACTTCAATTAATATTTATAACTAAAATTTAAGTGTATAACCTTTATTATATCAACTCAAATTCTATTTATAAAAGTCATTTTATATTGTATACTATCCAATTACATTTTAACTTCTGAAAATTTTAGGTAAGTTATGTTGAGATGTAATTGAGTATTATACAGTTATTCCCAGTTAACTATTTATCCAAGAATTTTGACTTCAATTTATAATTGAAATCATCTTTAATCCAAAATTTAAGAATTTAAATCTCCGATTTATGTCAAACCATTTAGAGATATATATATAATAATATTTATATAAAATTTAATTTTAAAATAAGATATTTATATAAAAATTAATTTTAAAATAAGATATTTATATATATATAAATCAAATTATACTGAAGAAATTCAAATCAAGTATATATTTTTTTCAAAACAAGACCGTAGCAAAGCTACATAATAGTTTCTCCACTTCGAAACTCGAAAATGAATGTCGATGATGTGGCCGTCATCACCGAGATTATTTTCCAGCGACAAAGAGAAGAGCGCTGATTTAAACATTTAAAATTCTTTGTAAACCATTTTATTCGAAAATACTTAAATAATATACATTTTAGGACTTTAAACAAAGTTTGAAATCCCCAGAAATTTAATTCTTAAATTCTCAATTTAAATCTATTTCAATTCCAAATAAATTTATAAACAATAGTCATTTTGCAATAGTCAATGACTTACAAAACAATAAAATGATAATCAAATATTATCATTTTCAATAACCAAATTATTTAACTTTAATTCCAGAAAATTTTTCTTATATATTTAAAATATAATCATACAAATTTATTTCATTCATCAGATTTGAAAATTATATGGTGTCAGTTTGCTCTATTCAAGTGTTTTGGAAATCCTATCGATAGCGTTGATCAGACGAATCGATCGAAAATCCAAACCAACATCAACAACTCAAACAACACACTAAAAACATAAACTATTTTATATTAATTACAAATACAATCCCTCACACGATGATTCCAGAATTGGATTCCAACACAAGGATAGAGATCCAAAATAGAGGGACTCAAATCAAAGAGAATTCTAATCTAAAATAGATAGGCTCGAAACGAAGGTTAGATGATTGCATTTCAAACAGGAAGGTGGATAAGGTTGTATAAATCGCGGGCAACCTTAACCGGGTCAACCGTGACTTCATAGATAAGATTGATGTAGAATTCTGAAGCAATTCGACATTCGATTACCAAAGGTAGAATTCGGGTATAGCATAAGATAGCAGCATCGTAACCTGAGGATACAGAAATCTCCAGTGAATCAATACCGATTGTAAAGGAGTTTCACCCCAGTACAAATTATTCGAAGATTGGCGAGACCGCCGATTTATTATAGAGATCATTTGAAGTGGAGTTATGGGATACTCCAGAATCAAAAGACACGAATGGACTTTGGAACCGAAGTGAACGTCCCAAAATTCAAAGGAATCAAGTCAAAGAAGGAAGGAATTCAAGCTCGAACGAAAGTGATTCTGTAATTGAATTTACTACATATGCTGAGTTTTGCCTAAAACCAGAGCTCTGATACCACATGTAACGACCTAGTATTTTCAACCATTCGCATCCATTATCAGTGTATAGGTAGACACTCATGCCGGAGTTGAATTGCTCAAAATACCGCGTTGTAAATAAAACTTGGAAAAACTCAGCATATATAGTAAATAAAAAAAATTACAGATCACAGACGTAGAGTAATATAACAATAATGCAGCGGAAACAAAAGGATAGTAGTTCATGAAGCTACTATATGTATATAACAGAGTTAAACAAGATACAACAGAGGTCTCGAATACAATAGATCTCTCAATACAATAATCAAATACCAGATCTGAATACATCACTGGATCGACGGAATAAATGAAAGCAGGATCGATAGATAGCTGGATCTCCAAGCGAAGCTCCAACTCCAAAGGTGAGTCTCCAATGCTGTATCACTCAGTCTGACCCGAGCGTAAAGCAAAACACAAGACACTCGAGTCAGGATTAACATTCTTATATTAATAAATCCAACTCAAGTGAAATATCAACTGAAATACAAGTAACTTAAAGGATGTTTGGGATAACCATCCTCTAAGGATCCGTTAAACTATTTACTATGTAGTAATATTCGCTATTATAATAGTGTCTAAATAAGTAAAGTATAATCATATCGGAAAATAGCGTTAAGGGGATGGAGAACCTTAACGCGGTCGGATCTTAAAATCATAATCGTAGTAAAGCTCGATATGGTAGGTGACACGGCACAACTAGGCAATGCCAGGGTAGATATACCAATTACGCACACGGACTGATGGATACGCATAGCAGCCACTACCGTTCCACCTCGAACAACATTCCCAAATCGGAGGATGGCCATCTAGTCAAATCACAAGTAAGAGTATAATATCGAAGAAATGCGTCCGAGAAGAGGTGCTACCTCACTGGTCCGAGATCGCTCCTGTTTTAGCCACCTTATGCCAACTCACGGGAGTTGGGTCCAAGTAACATACCTTAAGAACGCTGCCACCATCCTACTTCATTCTGGAATCTCCACCACGTACACGGTTGTCAAAGTGGTTTTCGGTATCGACAGAGAGTATGTCCATATCCGATCCCGGTCTCTTTGCCAACCAATCGTTATTATAACACCGTGGTCATTTCAAAATAGTTTATACTTCCAACCAAAATATCATTATCATTTCAAAACCCAATTTAATACGATATCATTTCATTTCAAATATATCCATTTTCAAAATCATATTACTTTCCAAAGTTATAATGCTTTCGAAATCATATTCTGGAAATCACAGTATTTTGGAAATCATAACACTTCCTTTTTAACAGTTAAGATATTAAAATTTCGTTATAAATAAATTAGTTTCCTCAAATTTCACAAATCGATTCAAATTAACTCGAATTCCAAAAATTTATTTTAAACAAAATCTCAAATCATCCGTTTCAACTCGATTCAGCTTCTAAATAAACCATTTCAAATTATCAATTTCAAATACGTATCTAAACCATAAAATAAGCCATTTCAAATTTGAATTTATTTCAAAGCTTTAAATATTCAACATTTCAAAACTAAATTCGATAAATTTATATACATATCAGATTCACTTTACAATTGTTCCGTTTTGAAATATTAACTTAATCATTTCCATAACATTTGAATACAATTTAATTTTTTTTTTACAATTTAAATAAACAAAATACCTCATTTAAATATTTATACGTTTGAAATATCCATTTAAGTCACCTTTTCAAATTTCAAGTTGTAAATCACTTCTTTAAATTTCAAATTCAATATATTTCAAACCAAACTTATTTAAGTATAATTCTTAAATAAATACAATTTCAATCAATTTCAAATCATTATAAATTCTATATTCGAAAATATAGATATTAAATAAATACTTAAACATATTATTTATCAACTTTATTAAATCAACTTTAATAAATCTTTAAAAATCAATATTTATCAAAACCATATATTTCTTTTCAAAACCATAGAAATCATTTTCAAAACATTTTTATATATAGACCAACGGTGTTTGTATAAAATTTTCTACCCTATGGCCAAGTGATACGGATATTTATCATTTCAATCCGCAATTTAAATTATATATACGGGTATATATCTTTTCAACCCGCAATCCCAAATTCAATTCAATGAAAATTGCTTGGGTTTATCATTTCAACCCATAACGATTTTCTCCTATTCTACAGATCGTTCGGGTATGTATCATTTCAACCCATAGTGATTCTATACTAACAGGGAACTTGCAGAGTGATAGCAGATATGATAATAAAATAACAATAGTAACAGGCATATATCAACAATATAAATAACAGATAATAGTGTCAGATGTCACAGGTGAACAAATACAGATAACTGTGTATATATCAATGTAAATAACTAGCAACGGTATATTTCAATTGACGTTTCAATTGAAATCAAATTTAATAAATATAACAACATTAATCGTGAGTGATTGCTCACCTTCCGAGGCTAGAGGATAGACAAAGGAATTGAGTTATGAAATGCAAGCATGACTTCCAAAGCAAAGCTACATTAGCACGAATTCGATGAATAGATCTGATAACAGGAATCGATGGAAACAAATCAAAATTTGTTTTTAACATAAACCAAAACAAAAATAAATATTATATCCATATATCTCTAATAGTTAATATAAGTTTTAAACTCATTTTTTTAAAATTATATATATATATATATATATATATATTACTAAAGAAAAGTCCAAATACCATTATTTGTTATAAAACCAATATAAACAATTTATTATAATATATATAACTTAAACAAAATTTGAGAAATTTAAACCTATATATTTAACATACTATACCACTTACTCAATAAATAAATAAACTGGCATACATAGTTCATAACTTAGAGAACTATATAGATTCACATCGAATAACGATAAATCAACAAACAAAATAACTACTATATATATATACACTGATAACATATAGACTAACATATTAAATCTATAATTATATATATATAATTTATAAACCAACATAAAATATGTTATTAACCAAAATGTGCAACTTATATTTATAAAGTAGCTGATTATAAAACTTAAATATACTAACATCATGTATTACATATACAATATACATAAGCTGAAAAGTAACTAATATAATACTCGACACATGATACTTCCTCCCAGATCTAGTATACGGTCATATATAAGTATGAACAAAATAGCTAAGCTAATATATACCGTACATATACATTTCACTTTCTTATACAAAGCATTTACCCAAATCATATCGACTTATATTATATATTTTAAAAATATCTGCTATTAAAATATCAATACTAACATGTTACAATATTGTAAACGGTCATACACATATATAAACAAATAGACATATACAGACATTATACTTCAAATATATTATAGATATAATTTCTTTTATAAAGCAATACATACCTTACTTTTATAACAATATACAAGTTGTACTTTATAACTTTACTTTATAAAACTAACGTATACTGTACTATATATTATGACTTATATAAACAAACATATCACGAAACTTATACAATATATATATATATATAAAAACAAAGTAGAAACATATTGTATTCATATACATATATATACTTTGTACTTTATGACACCAGCAACTTAAATATAAGAACATACTATACAATAAAAATTTCAAAACAGTCCTCATGCGAAAATATATACATAAGGTAATACTTTAAATAGGTAAATATATAGCTCATATACTGTTAAAAGAAAATATAAACAACCACTAACAGATTATATACAAACCCGTTTAAACATATTATACAACATATAACCAACACATACACATATAAATCCAATATCAAACTAATATAAACTTTATATATATACAAAATCATACTGTAAACATCAGGCTGCTAATATCTATATATATACATACGTATAAAACATTAAAAATAAAATATACACAAGACTGTATATATAGATGCGAACAGTTATACATATGCGAACAGTTAAAATTATACACTATAATATAATGTAATATACCTCTGAATGAAAGTAGATGATAAGCCACAGAGGAACAAACATATTAGCAGATATATATACACGCGTATATATAACGTATATAAGTTGCTAAGCCTGGCTAGAAGCAGGGGCGGATGTGCTCGATCTAAGTGGAATGCCTTGGTGAGTTGCTGTTCGCTGTCAAAGGGAAGGAGACGCTCGGTGGTGCGGGTTCAGAGCATGGGAAGGGACGACTGTTGTGGTGGAAGATATGCCGTGGGATTTGAGGAAGGTGATAAGGGTTTCGGTGTTGGCTGTGAAGCGGCGCTGGAGGGATGATAATGTGGCTTGGCGATGTGAATCGTTGCAGGGCGGAGGAAGGCTGGTTGTCAAGGCGCTGACGTGGCATGTTGAGGCGGAAGTCGGAGGAGTTTAAGGCCGAAGGAGGGAAAGAAGAAGGCAGAACGAATTTTTTTGAACGAACCAAATGAACGGAAAAATAGGAATTAGAAAAGGTGGACGATGCGAATTAAACGAGAGGGGAGGCTCGCTTCCCACGGGTTCGATTTATTCATTTAATTATTATTATAATATTTTTTTTGAGGCAAGATCAGAATGAATAGAAATTGTCACGTACCGAAATTTTCGACTTTCGAAAATTCGACATCGATACTCACTTTATCGACTGTCGAGAAATCGAGTGCCGGAAACTCCAATAGTGAGGGTTTTAAAAAGAAGAAAAGGGAGAAGAAGAAGAAGACAGAAGAAAAAGAGAAGAAAGAAGAACAACAGAACAACATCAGAACAGAAAACAATATCAGAATCTCACATATCGCAGCGGAACAATATATAATAGATAACACTAGTCTTTTAAAACAAAGAACTATATCAGTTTATACATACATCAATCAGAGTCATATACAACAATGGACAGTTATATAACTTGTCCTCATACAGTATACACAGCGGAATAAATATCTCAGATACAAATACTACGTCTCGTCATCCAGCTTATCTCCAAAGCTCCAGAATATCCAGAATATCCTGATAATCTAACTCTAGGCTGCCCGTGTGGAAATTGGTGGGCACCCAGAGTTTAGAAGGGAAACAATAAACTCCGAGTCAGTCATGGTGACTGGTGTGAGATCGTAAAACAGTTTATCTTTAAAATAAATAGCAGAGAATTTTAAAGTCAATTCGCAATGCTTTTGGAAAATGAAACTACCATAAGACCTCCCGCCACACACACAATGCAAACGCAGAATTGGAGGAGATTTCTTCTTATGATAGTCAAAGATGCTTACTACGCAAAATCAAATTCTTTTTGATATTATTATTAGTGCATAGTGTAGAAAACATTTCGAAAGTATAATATTAATCTTAGCCAACATACGACCAGTATCGTATGCCTACTATAGCTACTATGTTCAATAGCAGGTTACCGCCACATTCCATAGCAGGTAATACAACTAAAACCGTACACGTCGCGTATTGTTTCTTTGGATTTCAAACAAATGGTCAGGCCAAGGAACTTCCTATGCCACGATGGGTACGTCCCTGGAATAGACGACCCGAGAACCTAACCGGATCTCTGCCAACACAAGGCCGGGTTACCTCTGCAAAAATAGGTAACTACTGACACGCGTATGCCATCCCCCGATCGTCACCGATCTTCCCGAGGATCCCCGATTCCAACAAACCACATAGAAAAAATAATGCAGTAACCACAGAGGTTAAGTATCTGGGCTCCATACCATGATACCACCTTTATCCAGAAGGAATGACATACACTAAGGGGCGCTACTCCCTAGAACCTTGCCGCATCCTTCCTGTTTCGACCATTTCCGGGGTGTGAGGCTCGATGAAGTCTCGTCCACAAAGCAACGCTTTCTCAAAAAAAGCCCTGCTTCGGGTCAAACAAAATGATCAACCTATGATCACAAAGATATAAGATCAAACAAATGATCATATCACAAATGATCAAACACTGATCATTTCACAGCAACACTCAGTATGCCACGTTACCAAATTGGGATATATCGCTGATAAATTTCAACTACATAACCTCCGAGCTCGTACGTCTCAGAGAAGGGTGTTAAGCTAAGAGAATAAATTCTCCGCCACCAACAGAAATGTATTTGAAAGAAATCAGCTTTATATCTCAAATTGTAACGTCAGACACACAATCCATACAAGTCTGTTCCGGGATCGAACAGAACCGAAGGCACTTCTCACGAAGCCCTTGCAATTCCGGATAATTTTCAATCACGTCAGGACTTCCCGTCACTAAGGGTGATAAAACCTCTAAATCGAAGATCAGTCGATGTAGAGTAACTCGACGGTAATCCTTCCGTTTTCAAAAATATCCGGTCTTCAACACCGGTCTTCAAATGCAATTCATAACGACGTATCACATATTCGGAATGGGTTATACGACCCCATGGTCCTTTCCCGGCTAACCCGAATAGTGAGCGCTTATTCAAAAATAAGTGTGGCATTCAAATTCATCCAATTCACAACAAATACCTATCTAAAGGTAATTATTGATAGTCGGTTATTTAACTATCAATAAAGATGCGCAACATCATCAGATTCCAAATAATTTTCCAAATTATTTATCTTCAAAAATATCTTTATTAGATATAAAATTTCCACACTTCTAAAAATAAATCAACGTTTATTTTTAAACGAATTCCCATTTCTTTTTATAAATTCCATAGTGAATTTATATTTTTCGAATATCTACTGATATTCGATTTCCAATTGATTTCAAAAATTCACTTTCGATTTATCTTTAAGAAGATAAATTCTTAAAACATTTCATTTCGTTTTGGAAAACATTCCATACTTATTTAATAATAAGTGTTTCACAAATCTTTTATATTTTCAACATTTGAAAATATTCGATATACTTAAATCAAATTAAGTATAATTTCATTCTTTAAGGAAAATATTCTTTTAACACCTTTATTTGAGTCAAAACGAATGTTACGTAAAACATCGTTACGACGACTCAAAATCACTAGTATAGGGATTCGAAATTTAGATAGATATATAAATCCCAACACTATATAAAACATTTCCTTTCGGAAATCATTTACTATAGCAACAGTGTTATAGTCCATCATTTCCTTATTTCTCGAAAACGTCTATTTCAACAATAAATGTTGAAATCTATGATTTCGATATTTCTCGCATTTTAAACACATCTTTAAAATGTTTAACTTCATTTTTAATATCACTTCTTCAAAAATAAATCCATTTTACTTAACAATATATTCACTGTCCAAAATCGTGAATATATTTCACTAACCAAATTTCAGTCTTTTCTACACATTCAATTTAAGGATAATTCGCTATCCAAAATCGCGAATATATTTTCTTTAATAACCCCCTACATTTAATTTCTCAAATCCAATTGATTTCGAATTTATAAAACAACGTTTATAAATTCTATTTCCATTTTATAACAACTTCGGTTTATAAATCTCATTTTATTCACAATTCGATTCATAACTCAAACTTTATACCAACAATCCATATTATAAGTTAATAACTTATAATTCCTTTATTTTCAAAATTTGTTCTTTTAAAACTTTACAACCGAAATGTTTATTCCTTTATAAATCATTTTAACATCGTTTCCATTTTATAAATTTCTTAATTCTTTATTTCAAAAGAATTTATTTTTTTGTTAAAATTCACAAAATCTTAACCTTTATAACTTTAAAGTTTTAACGTTTATTTATTTAAAATAAATCAATTCAACAATTTTAAATAAACGTATATTTTCAAAGATCACTTTTAAAAATTCTCTTTTAAAATCAACATCGTTATTTTTAAATTTCAAAATTTAAATCTGATGATGCAACAGCACCAATTCGTCAATCACAACATTCAATATCATATATCAATATGATAACAGAATATACATCAATATCTGTAAATAAATAACTACTGGTGAGGAATCCAGTTGGATCCCTCCAACCTGTTTCCCTGCATCCAAAGACGTTAGCACAATACCAATTCCACTTCGAGGTGGAATATCGCGGTATATGAGTTTTTATAAAAATCCGCTTACTAACGGCGCAATAGGGTCTCATCCGCTATACGAGGCGGGAAATCATCAATCCAATATATACATATGCCAATATGTATATATTGCTATATATATAGATATATCCTAAAATATCTAATATCACAATCCAAACAGACAGTCAAATCAATCAATAACTGTAAAATTAAATTTTCCTTCGAGTGAGAAAATATCACCTTAGCTTTTAATTTTGCAATCCAATCCAATTCTTCTTTCGTTTTCTCGACTTTAACCTTGTATAATTAATTTATACAATCTATTAATATTTGAATAAATTGGCAATAATTTATCATCTGTTAATTTATTTAAACCAAAAACTTAATTTTATCGAATAATTTATTCTAAACCAATTTCTTTATAAATAAATTTATTTAACCAACATTTCAGTTTCAAACTAATATTCTCTAACCATTTCTAAAATAATTAAATTAATCAAATTTTCTTTTGACAAATTTAATACAATTGATTTTAAATTAATAAAAGAAGACAGTCACCTCACTGCTTCCAGCACTCGTGAGTCGAACGCAACCCCAATTTGATCGAAGTCGAACTCGACTATGTTGCTGCCTTCGAGCTTTCCCCGATGTCGCCGAAGCCACGACCTGAAGCACGCAGCCATTCCGTCCTTGCCACAGCCTCGACTTCGAACTCGAAGACACCATCGCCTCAGCCTCACGAATTCGAACCCTCCCTTTCCTTGCCTCCACGCGCGCGAGTTCGCCAGCCTCCCATCGCCGCTCTAGCCCACGCGAACGCGAAACCCCCTTCTCCAAACGCCGCCTTGCCTCGCGAAGCCCTGGCCTCCATCGCTTGCTCGAAATCGAGCTTCACGCTGACCTTCCACGACTTGCGACACTGCCAACTCCCTGAGTCGCCGCCTCACGATGATGATGCCGCGATCCCCCCTTTCATCTTCGGGTTCGAGATCCTAGAACAGGACGCGTACAGGCATTCTTCGAGTGAGTAGGTAGATTCGAGATCTAGGAAGAAAGGGGAAAACGCAGCCCTAGAATTTGTGAGTTTCGATTTGTATCTGAAGGGAAGCGGCCATTTTTTTTTTTAAATTTTTTTTCTTCTGTATTTCTGCTTTGAAGTTTCGAATATATTGGGTTTGAATAGGAGAAGAGCTCGGCTGAAAATAAGGAGAAGACACGATTTCTTCCGTAATCTTCTGCGTGGTTCAAGGAAAAAATGTACCAAGGTTGACCAAATTTAAATTTAAATTAAAATTCGAATTCAATTTTAAATTTCAATGCCTTTAAGTGTCGTACGTTCACATAACAGCTCCGATAAATACGAAATTTGAAATCCGGTAATAATTAAATATTACGGACCCAATGGAACTGGTTTCGTCGAATTCCGAGACTGTTTGAAAATTGACTATTTTTAAATATCGATTCGAACAATTAAATTTCAAAACTGATCAAATCAATCCGAAATTGGATTCTGAAGCTTCTGTTATCTTCAGAAATATCAATATATATTTTACAAGCGTTTGAAATATTTTTAATCAGCTTAAATTTGAAGATTCAAATTTTTATCCAACTTCCAATCGATTAAATTTTATAATTTAATCGCCAAATTCAAATTTAAATCGGGGATTCAAATTAAATCATCGTTCAAATATTTAAAATTAATTAAATATTTTCAATTTAATTTGTTCAAAATTCAGGGTCGTTACAGACTTCCCCCCTTAAAAGAATTTCGTCCTCGAAATTACAAGTTAAGAAAAATGATTCCTAACTCGTCTACTATTTTTCACAATCCAATAGTTTTTATCAATCTATCACAACAAATCTTCTACTAAAGATTCGTTATTACTTCAACTAGTTTTTCAACTTCAATTACAGGTTTCAAACAACATTGTTTACTTCTCAATTCAAATTCGAGTTTAAATTCAAATTTAAACTCCCAAATTTTCTCAAAAATTTTCTAACACTCGGAATTTTCAAAAAATTTCGCCAGCGTCTCCTTTGCACGGCTAATACGGTATGACTACAAAACGTCCCTACGGACTCTCAGATTTCAAAAAGAAAAAGAAAAAGCCAAGCGGCTAGAGAAATAAGTCATCAAATCTCATATTCAAATTTAAACACTTACCTTTTGTTGAGCAATTCAAATTCTCTTCAAAATTAAAATCCCAATTCCTTTACACCTGTATATCCTACTAGCCATAATATCTAGTTACATATATTCAAACCATTTCGCAAATTCTATTACAAAATTTTCAATATAAACTGCTTATGCATTTTAGCTTACTTCACTGTTGAAGTTACATATCTCATTTGAATTCAATTCTCAATTTTAATTCTATTTAAAATCAATTCATCTTCAATTTTGAAATATTGAATTTCATCAATTTACTTTCATTCACAACTGCACTATTTTAAATTAGTTCCAATTTTATTCTTTTGTTCAATCATCAACTTAGAATAATTTCAATATCAAGTTTCACTTAAAGAATTTCACTCTTTATTTAATTGATTCACTTATACTTACTTTGATTTAACTTCATTCCTTAAGTTAAATTTATTCGATCAAAATTCAAATTATATAAGTTATCAACTTAGTTATATTTTATAGTATTCCAGAGTCTTAGCAGCATTTCAAAAATCATTTTGAAAACAATTCAAATTCCATTTGAATTTCCAAAACAAAAATCCAAATTCTCAAAACAACTTCCATTTAAAACAATTTGGCAGCAATTTCCTCTTCTGGAAACCCGAAAATGAACATCAGTGATGCTGCAGTCATTACCGAAGTTATTTTCCAGCGACCGAAAAGAGTTTAGAGCTTTCATCTCTTCAAAACATTTTTCAAACCCTTTGAAATTCATTTTCAAATCAACAGATTTAAACTTTTCAAATCTCCAAAATTCTCAAATTCTTTTCAAAACATTTCCAAAAACTTCTCTGGCATTTCGCTTTGAATTACAATTCACATTTATAATTTATATTCTTAAATTTCATTCGTATGTGAATTTATTTCTTAACTTTGGAGTTACGATTCCAGTTTCTTATTTAATTTCAATGATAATAGATTAATATTATCACTTCTAACATCTATGCAACCATATACTATAATAATTCATAGAAAAATCATTTCTTTTCTATACAAAAATAGTTTTGGGCAAAATTATTTCATTCACCCTATTTTAAAACAATACTGTGTCGAATTGTTCTATTCGAGTGTTTAGAAACCCCTTCGATACAGTTTTGCAAGACTGTGCCGACGAAGGTTCATATACCACTCAATAAACCAATCATCACAATACAAAACAATTTTATATTCAAATAACAAATACGCGCTCGTATCTATTATTACACTCAACTCATTCTAGAGTACTACTGACTCTATCTCTAATGAGTAACACCCAACAGAGCAGGGTTGTCGCTTAACCATATGCTCTGATACCACGCTGTCACGTACCGAAATTTTCGACTTTCGAAAATTCGACATCGATACTCACTTTATCGACTGTCGAGAAATCGAGTGCCGGAAACTCCAATAGTGAGGGTTTTAAAAAGAAGAAAAGGGAGAAGAAGAAGAAGACAGAAGAAAAGGAGAAGAAAGAAGAACAACAGAACAACATCAGAATAGAAAACAATATCAGAATCTCACATATCGCAGCGGAACAATATATAATAGATAACACTAGTCTTTTAAAACAAAGAACTATATCAGTTTATACATACATCAATCAGAGTCATATACAACAATGGACAGTTATATAACTTGTCCTCATACAGTATACACAGCGGAATAAATATCTCAGATACAAATACTACGTCTCGTCATCCAGCTTATCTCCAAAGCTCCAGAATATCCAGAATATCCTGATAATCTAACTCTAGGCTGCCCGTGTGGAAATTGGTGGGCACCCAGAGTTTAGAAGGGAAACAATAAACTCCGAGTCAGTCATGGTGACTGGTGTGAGATCGTAAAACAGTTTATCTTTAAAATAAATAGCAGAGAATTTTAAAGTCAATTCGCAATGCTTTTGGAAAATGAAACTACCATAAGACCTCCCGCCACACACATAATGCAAACGCAGAATTGGAGGAGATTTCTTCTTATGATAGTCAAAGATGCTTACTACGCAAAATCAAATTCTTTTTGATATTATTATTAGTGCATAGTGTAGAAAACATTTCGAAAGTATAATATTAATCTTAGCCAACATACGACCAGTATCGTATGCCTACTATAGCTACTATGTTCAATAGCAGGTTACCGCCACATTCCATAGCAGGTAATACAACTAAAACCGTACACGTCGCGTATTGTTTCTTTGGATTTCCAACAAATGGTCAGGCCAAGGAACTTCCTATGCCACGATGGGTACGTCCCTGGAATAGACGACCCGAGAACCTAACCGGATCTCTGCCAACACAAGGCCGGGTTACCTCTGCAAAAATAGGTAACTACTGACACGCGTATGCCATCCCCCGATCGTCACCGATCTTCCCGAGGATCCCCGATTCCAACAAACCACATAGAAAAAATAATGTAGTAACCACAGAGGTTAAGTATCTGGGCTCCATACCATGATACCACCTTTATCCAGAAGGAATAACATACACTAAGGGGCGCTACTCCCTAGAACCTTGCCGCATCCTTCCTGTTTCGACCATTTCCGGGGTGTGAGGCTCGATGAAGTCTCGTCCACAAAGCTACGCTTTCTCAAAAAAAGCCCTGCTTCGGGTCAAACAAAATGATAAACCTATGATCACAAAAATATAAGATCAAACAAATGATCATATCACAAATGATCAAACACTGATCATTTCACAGCAACACTCAGTATGCCACGTTACCAAATTGGGATATATCGCTGATAAATTTCAACTACATAACCTCTGAGCTCGTACGTCTCAGAGAAGGGTGTTAAGCTAAGAGAATAAATTCTCCGCCACCAACAGAAATGTATTTGAAAGAAATCAGCTTTATATCTCAAATTGTAACGTCAGACACACAATCCATACAAGTCTGTTCCGGGATCGAACAGAACCGAAGGCACTTCTCACGAAGCCCTTGCAATTCCGGATAATTTTCAATCACGTCAGGACTTCCCATCACTAAGGGTGATAAAACCTCTAAATCGAAGATCAGTCGATGTAGAGTAACTCGACGGTAATCCTTCCGTTTTCAAAAATATCCGGTCTTCAACACCGGTCTTCAAATGCAATTCATAACGACGTATCACATATTCGGAATGGGTTATACGACCCCATGGTCCTTTCCCGGCTAACCCGAATAGTGAGCGCTTATTCAAAAATAAGTGTGGCATTCAAATTCATCCAATTCACAACAAATACCTATCTAAAGGTAATTATTGATAGTCGGTTATTTAACTATCAATAAAGATGCACAACATCATCAGATTCCAAATAATTTTCCAAATTATTTATCTTCAAAAATATCTTTATTAGATATAAAATTTCCACACTTCTAAAAATAAATCAACGTTTATTTTTAAACGAATTCCCATTTCTTTTTATAAATTCCATAGTGAATTTATATTTTTCGAATATCTACTGATATTCGATTTCCAATTGATTTCAAAAATTCACTTTCGATTTATCTTTAAGAAGATAAATTCTTAAAACATTTCATTTCGCTTTGGAAAACATTCCATACTTATTTAATAATAAGTGTTTCACAAATCTTTTATATTTTCAACATTTGAAAATATTCGATATACTTAAATCAAATTAAGTATAATTTCATTCTTTAAGGAAAATATTCTTTTAACACCTTTATTTGAGTCAAAACGAATGTTACGTAAAACATCGTTACGACGACTCAAAATCACTAGTATAGGGATTCGAAATTTAGATAGATATATAAATCCCAACACTATATAAAACATTTCCTTTCGGAAATCATTTACTATAGCAACAGTGTTATAGTCCATCATTTCCTTATTTCTCGAAAACGTCTATTTCAACAATAAATGTTGAAATCTATGATTTCGATATTTCTCGCATTTTAAACACATCTTTAAAATGTTTAACTTCATTTTTAATATCACTTCTTCAAAAATAAATCCATTTTACTTAACAATATATTCACTGTCCAAAATCGTGAATATATTTCACTAACCAAATTTCAGTCTTTTCTACACATTCAATTTAAGGATAATTCGCTATCCAAAATCGCGAATATATTTTCTTTAATAACCCCCTACATTTAATTTCTCAAATCCAATTGATTTCGAATTTATAAAACAACGTTTATAAATTCTATTTCCATTTTATAACAACTTCGGTTTATAAATCTCATTTTATTCACAATTCGATTCATAACTCAAACTTTATACCAACAATCCATATTATAAGTTAATAACTTATAATTCCTTTATTTTCAAAAATTGTTCTTTTAAAACTTTACAACCGAAATGTTTATTCCTTTATAAATCATTTTAACATCGTTTCCATTTTATAAATTTATTAATTCTTTATTTCAAAAGAATTTATTTTTTTGTTAAAATTCACAAAATCTTAACCTTTATAACTTTAAAGTTTTAACGTTTATTTATTTAAAATAAATCAATTCAACAATTTTAAATAAACGTATATTTTCAAAGATCACTTTTAAAAATTCTCTTTTAAAATCAACATCGTTATTTTTAAATTTCAAAATTTAAATCTGATGATGCAACAGCACCAATTCGTCAATCACAACATTCAATATCATATATCAATATGATAACAGAATATACATCAATATCTGTAAATAAATAACTACTGGTGAGGAATCCAGTTGGATCCCTCCAACCTGTTTCCCTGCATCCAAAGACGTTAACACAATACCAATTCCACTTCGAGGTGGAATATCGCGGTATATGGGTTTTTATAAAAATCCGCTTACTAACGGCGCAATAGGGTCTCATCCGCTATACGAGGTGGGAAATCATCAATCCAATATATACATATGCCAATATGTATATATTGCTATATATATAGATATATCCTAAAATATCTAATATCACAATCCAAACAGACAGTCAAATCAATCAATAACTGTAAAATTAAATTTTCCTTCGAGTGAGAAAATCTCACCTTAGCTTTTAATTTTGCAATCCAATCCAATTCTTCTTTCGTTTTCTCGACTTTAACCTTGTATAATTAATTTATACAATCTATTAATATTTGAATAAATTGGCAATAATTTATCATCTGTTAATTTATTTAAACCAAAAACTTAATTTTATCGAATAATTTATTCTAAACCAATTTCTTTATAAATAAATTTATTTAACCAACATTTCAGTTTCAAACTAATATTCTCTAACCATTTCTAAAATAATTAAATTAATCAAATTTTCTTTTGACAAATTTAATACAATTGATTTTAAATTAATAAAAGAAGACAGTCACCTCACTGCTTCCAGCACTCGTGAGTCGAACGCAACCCCAATTTGATCGAAGTCGAACTCGACTATGTTGCTGCCTTCGAGCTTTCCCCGATGTCGCCGAAGCCACGACCTGAAGCACGCAGCCATTCCGTCCTTGCCACAGCCTCGACTTCGAACTCGAAGACACCATCGCCTCAGCCTCACGAATTCGAACCCTCCCTTTCCTTGCCTCCACGCGCGCGAGTTCGCCAGCCTCCCATCGCCGCTCCAGCCCACGCGAACGCGAAACCCCCTTCTCCAAACGCCGCCTTGCCTCGCGAAGCCCTGGCCTCCATCGCTTGCTCGAAATCGAGCTTCACGCTGACCTTCCACGACTTGCGACAATGCCAACTCCCTGAGTCGCCGCCTTACGATGATGATGCCGCGATCCCCCCTTTCATCTTCGGGTTCGAGATCCTAGAACAGGACGCGTACAGGCATTCTTCGAGTGAGTAGGTTGATTCGAGATCTAGGAAGAAAGGGGAAAACGCAGCCCTAGAATTTGTGAGTTTTGATTTGTATCTGAAGGGAAGCGGCCATTTTTTTTTTAAATTTTTTTTCTTCTGTATTTCTGCTTTGAAGTTTCGAATATATTGGGTTTGAATAGGAGAAGAGCTCGGCTGAAAATAAGGAGAAGACACGATTTCTTCCGTAATCTTCTGCGTGGTTCAAGGAAAAAATGTACCAAGGTTGACCAAATTTAAATTTAAATTAAAATTCGAATTCAATTTTAAATTTCAATGCCTTTAAGTGTCGTACGTTCACATAACAGCTCCGATAAATACGAAATTTGAAATCCGGTAATAATTAAATATTACGGACCCAATGGAACTGGTTTCGTCGAATTCCGAGACTGTTTGAAAATTGACTATATTTAAATATCGATTCGAACAATTAAATTTCAAAACTGATCAAATCAATCCGAAATTGGATTCTGAAGCTTCTGTTATCTTCAGAAATATCAATATATATTTTACAAGCATTTGAAATATTTTTAATCAGCTTAAATTTGAAGATTCAAATTTTTATCCAACTTCCAATCGATTAAATTTTATAATTTAATCGCCAAATTCAAATTTAAATCGGGGATTCAAATTAAATCATCGTTCAAATATTTAAAATTAATTAAATATTTTCAATTTAATTTGTTCAAAATTCAGGGTCGTTACAGAAATGGTAAACAAAATAACAGAGCAAAAATATACAAATATATATTAAGAGGAATGGAAAGGTCTTCCCTGGATTCAGCTACCTAGTTAAAGCAATTTATTAATTGATTGGCTGAACGTTTGAAAAGAAAGGGCAGAAGTAACGTAAATGAAACGTACCACCGCAAATATAAAATTTTGAAGTTATGGGAATGTAACAGCTGTAAATTGATTGAGCAGCTATTAAAGCAATTTTGTATTCCTTGGGATCCATGTTCAAGATTGAAAAGGCAAAGGAAAGCTAACGGTCACAAATTATAGTACCGATACGATGCACATTTTTATTGTTTCCGTCGCATACCGGATTCCAAAATATGGAAATAAATATACCGCAAAGATCAGCACGATGAGACGATTAAAATGGTATACAGATATCAGTGGTAGGATCATCCGATCAAAAGTTGATAATCGGTACCATAAATGCTGCTATTCTGTCAGAAATAAGATCGATGTAGCAATAGATGTCCAAATTGGACGAAACGAAAGATGACGTCTCACTCAGAAGATGATTTACAAATTTTCCATGTAAAAATATTTAGGTTTGGAAAACATTTTATTATTACCAATTTTTAACTGATTAAATTGAAGTAAATTTACGCGCGAAATAAATTTTCATATTTTCGAACGAAAATTTACCAGTTGCTATGTTTAATTAGACGCATTCCAAATATCAAATTTATATTTCAACATTTTACTGTTTAAAATTTCACAAAAATTCAATTAATTAAAAAATAGAACAACTGAAATTTGCGGGTCGTTACATAAATATTCAATATTTAGGTTTTATAATGAAAATAAACTCATTTTAATCAATTAATAATGTAACGACCTGGTATTTTGGACCATTCGCATCCATTATAAGTGTATAGGTAGCCACTCATGCCGGAATTGAATTGCTCAAAATAACGCGTTGTTATTTTAAATTTGGCAAAATTGAACATATACAGTAAATAAATAATCACAGATCACAGACACAGAGTAATAAATGCAGCGGAAATAAAAGAGATAGTAGTTCATGAAGCTACTATATAAATGTATAAGTTACATCAGAGTTAGAACAGATACAACGGAAGAGTAATACGATACATCACATACAAATCAGAATACATCACTGGAATCATCGAATATCTGAAAGCTGGATAGATAGCTGGATCTCCAAGCGAAGCTCCAACTCCAAAGGTAAGTCTCAAAAGCTGAACCACTCAGTCTGACCCGAGCGTAAAGCAAAACACAAAACACTCGAGTCAGGATTAACATTCTTATATTAATAAATCCAACTCAAGAGAAATAGCAATTGAAATACAAGTAACTCAAAGGATGTTTGGAATAACCATCCTTTAAGGATCCGTTAAACTATCTACTATGCAGTAGTATACGATAAGTAGATAATGTCTATCAGTAATAATAAAGATATCAAAATAGTGTTAAGTCATGGCCCATTCCACCCTTGACACATTTTTATTCCCAAAAGCATATACAAGACCGTAGTTTCCCAAAACCGGAAGTCACCAGAGGGCAATCCATATACTAAAGGTACAAATCAAAATCGTAGTGGTCGCGTATAAATGGAATACAAGTATGACAAGGCACATGAGGCAATACCCAAGGTAGTGATACTACCGTTCGCCTGATCCGGACTGGTGAGAACGCAACGCCGCAGCGCCCGCAACACCGTGAAACAACACTCCCAAAATCAAGGGTGCACCAATCGACAACAAGTAATGAGTAGTTCGAAGAAGTGTGTCCACTTGAGGTAGCTAATCCTCCATTGGCCCGGCACGGCTCCTGTTTTAGTCATTTCCAATTTGACACAAGTGTCAAGGCTATCCATTATCGTTCACTTTCTTCAGTCATCACGTACACCATCCAACCACTTCATTCTGGATCATCACTCCGTGAATGTTAGTTATTAAAGTGGTTGTAACAACCCGGGATTTCATAACAGTTGATTACCGTCAAATGACGATTTAATTTGTTACGTCATTTGTTGGACAATTGCAATTGGAATTTCATTCAAGTTGAAATTCGGTTATAAAAATCGTCAAGTGTTTTTATCAGTGGTAAATTCTTTTAAAAATTTTGTTTAAGAATTTATGGGCCTTATAATAATGGCCCATACCTTTTCTTTTCTTTGTGCCGTGATACCTAAAAAAGGGCAACTCGCCTCCCCTACCCGGATTCATTTTTCAAAAACCCAAAAAAATAAACAAACGAAAAGAATGGCGGCCACCATCTCCTTCGCTCGTTCGTATGAAAAACTAGGGCTTTTGCCGACGTTTGTAACTCGATCGAAGGTTCATTGCCGCTAGGTAGATCGACGTTGCCTTCGCCGCACTCGTCTTCACTTCGACAAAGAATTTGGGCTCGAGATTTTGAAGCCGCGGTTATGTTATGTCGATCGACGCTCTCCACACTTCGTGCTCGTTCACGATTCCCTCAAAACTTTCGAATCAAAGGTGAGTGGTTTTCTTTCCCACTCACATCTAATTCAAATAGGTTAGGAATTTTGGCTTGTTCGAATTCGTGACTTTTGTTGTTTGGGTTAATTGAAGTTGTTAAATGATTATCTCGGTCATTCGATTATGTTGAATGTTGATGATTTCTGTTTTTGTCATTTCGTATGTTTTTGATTGTACGTGATACTCACGGCCTTGATCTGCCTTGCTCATCACGATTTTAATTTCTCTGGTATTAATTCCGACCAAAAATTTGAATCATTGTTACTGTGTTGTTCATCCTCTCTAGCCATTTGACTTTAGCTTCACTGATATAGTTTGTTTATGCACTTGCACCATTAACCGTTTGCTGGTCATCTCCTCTGCCGTTTGTCCTTGGGATAGTGAAGTAGTTGCCATGGTACGTATTCATGGGTTGCTTGCAGTCTAAACTATGATCTGAATTGTAGCTTCTGTCTTTGGTTTTCACTGTTATTCGTGCACTATTGTCCTTGAACCTGGTCTGTGATACTATTGGTTTAATGGTGCACCACTTCTTATATGCACTTGATTACACATGCCTGGACTTGATATTATTGCAGTTGCTTTGTAGTTGTCACTGACCTGTACATTGTTATTTTCGACTTTGACTTCGGGCATTCGATTTTTGTTCTGGCTATTGCCTTTATGTCGACTTCGGCCGTGGTAATTTGAGATGATTGAGTCGCTGTCATTTTGTTGGCACTGACTTCGTCACGCTGGTATTCTTTTATATGATGGTTGTTGACCCTATGTACTTCGACCTCTGGTCATTCGACTTTAGCTGTTGTTGCATTTCTCAATTTGAAACTTGGACGTTGAACCAGTTTCTTATGTCTTGGGTTCGATTAGTATATTTCGCTGTTTTGATTTTTGATCTGATTGATCTTGAAATTGTTGTTACTCTAATTTGGTCAGCATTGTGCCTGCAGTCTTATTTTTCTGGGCTTGATTTTGTGGTAATTGCATTTTTTGTTTCCTTTTGTTGACTCGGTTTCAATACCGCTTCATGTCCATTGCTCCAAGTTAAATTTGCATCAGCAGCCTAGTTGGTCGGCAGTTCCTTGTGCCACCCAAAATCCATTTTGTTTAGGTTGTATTTATTATTTTTCTGCCTCATGCTGGGCCGCCTTTGCCTGTGCATGTTTTTCATCTGATCTGGAGTATCCTAATTCTGCTGTCCACCTGAGTTGATCATAAGTGATACTTTCATTTATGTCTTCATGTATGCTTGCCTAGTCTGATACATTTTGAAGTTGCATTTATGGATCTATACCTATGTTGTCCCATATAAGTTCATAGTGGGTTGTGCCTTTGACCCTGGACATGTGTCTGCTACATTATATAGTGGCCTTACTTGGGCATTTTGATGTTGTGAGTCGCCGAGTCAGTTTGCAATTTTTACTGGGTTAATCTTCAGTTCATGTCGCCTTGACTTTGGTCGTTGCATTGAGTTGAGTCATGATGGCCGTGACTTGACCTTTACATATTGTTTGTTTTTTTCAAATGTTACTTGAGTTGAATCCGGTATTTCGGGTTTGACCTTGTGCTCGTTTACGAGCTTTCATTGAATTCTTGTGTATTTCATCACTGTAGTGGCGAGGCAGTACACGCGTGCGTGTACTGCAGCCCTATCAGATTTGACAGTTTTAAATTTGATTTAGTCGATTTGATAAATTGTTTATTTATCTCTGTTGATGATTTAAATCTGCTGATTTTTGTTAAACACTGTTAAGTGTTATATTGTCCGTTATCCGGTTTCTTTGTTTAAAGAATCGGATAGACGGGAATTATTGTGACTGTCGTCTATTTAAATTATTACTGCCTATATGCACTAATAAACTGGTTTGAATTAGACTGACCTGGGTATTATTTTCTTTTGAATGTAATACTCGGGTCAGACCCGAGTTATTTCAGGTTGTAGATTTTCTTCTTTGAGTTGCTGTTCAGGATATGAAGACTTTTCACATCTTCTGAAGTTGTCAGTGTCATTTTGTAGTGGTTGTGACGCCCCACCTCTATACCCATGTTAGCCGAGAACACTACGGTGTAGTGCTGTCAACTAGCACGGAGAATAAGGCTGTTGAGGAGCGACCATCTATGTAATTGCTTTGTGCGAGCACCGATATGTCAGATAATAAAAACATTGCATTTCATCTTTAGAGGAAACCCGACATACCGATACACACTCAAAGCTACTACACAGTGGCTATAATAGTTTAGGACAATGGATATAAAAATAACACAGATAACATAAATGCGGAATAAAGATGGAACGAAAAGTCTCATATATACAATAACTGATATCAGTTACAATACATTTGACACAATACAAATGATACAACTACAATTGTCGACTCAAGAAGTTATATATATACAAGTACATTATCGACTAATATACATGAATACATTATCATCTTAAAACAGACACACTGACTACTACAACAGTATGAAGACCACTTCAACTGATATAAAAAGTCTTCATAGCTCTAGCAGCAACCCAAAGCTAAAAATCTACAACCTGTAAATACTCGGTCTGACCCGAGTATTACATTCAAAAGAAAATAATACTCGGATCAGTCTAATTCAAAATCAGTTATTAGAGCATAGAAGCAATAATAATCAATCTCAATATAGATGACAGTCACAGAAATCTCGTATATCCAACTCTCGATACGAGAATTGGATAACGGCAGAAATAACACTAAACAGTGTTAATCCACAAAACAGAAATCCAAAGCAGTTTAAGCAATTGAAATGTCAATTTAAAACTGTCAAATCTGATAGGGCTGCAGTGCACGCACGCGTGTACTGCCTCGCCACTATCGCAGGAGATACACAAAAGCACAATGAAAGTCACAATGATCGCAAGGTCAAACCCCGAAATCGGGTTCAACTCAAGGAATAACAAGAGAGGTGAGTACTGCACTGATAAATGAAGTGCAGCCACAAACACATATGCTCAAAGACACATGCACATAAATCCGGGTAACATAAACAACATGTAGTGGTATAATAGTAGGAACCAAGTGAAGAAACTGCAGTGTCAAGTATGCATGAAACTGGATGGAGCAAACTCAACAGGAAATGTATATGAACATAAGGTAGTTCAATACTATTACACCTAACAGATGTAACATGGAGTGATAATTCAAAGGCATAAAAGATCAATGCAGTGACACTCAACATATAGGCATAGGTTACAGGGCAACGTAGTAGCCAAGGCCGAAGTGAGGAAGAAACCAAACCAAGACAACTTAATAATTTGCTAAAATGAAATGCCCAGAAACAATTATCGGTTTTGAACCAAGGTAACTGCAATTTGCATTTTTTTAAAAATAACACAAACTTGGTACAATTCCGACCATATATGTACACACACATACCTATGTATGTATGTACATATATGCAGATTTGGATAACAGGTGTCCAAGCAAAGTGCATAGTGTAGACAAAGGAATTGATAAACAACATAACCCAAAACCAAGTCCAAAACTTCAAGAGCAAGAATCCAAATTCGAACATACATATATATATATATATATATGAAGACTAAAATGCAACTGGATGCAAACAGTCTCCAAAAACATGAGTGTACGAATTTGTAAACATATGGAATACTGTAACTGGACAGTACTTACATCAAAATTTAGAACAAGGAAAAATGCCAAAGTCGAAGTACATAGGTGCAGACAACAAATACATGTCCAGATGTACAAATGCAACAGTGCATCAAAGAAGACAAACTGCAGAGAAGTCACAAAGAAAATCCAAAGTCAAGCAGATACAACTATACATGTATGCACATATATATATATATATATATATATATATATATATATATATATATATATATATATATATGCATACACATACATACCCCTCGCAGATGAAGCAGTACCCAAGATCAAGATAGTTCAGGTAATACAAATCAAAAACCAGGGCTACATAGTCCAACTGAATTCGTCACGAAGACCAATTAAAATGAAGAGACCATTGCAAGTATACTGAATGATGAAAGACACAACAGGGAGAACTTCAAGTTCAACAACTCAAGTGAAGCTACAGATCAACAGGGAAGAACTCAGTGATTAATCTATGAAGGCAACATGCAAGCTCGACTAGCAGGTGATCAAACATGTACACGTGAATGGCAAAAGAACTACACAATGAAGTATGAATGCTACTGGCAACAGGGAAACAAAGGCACCAGTAAACAAAATGTCAAGGCAGTAAGCAACATAACAAACTTCAGAGCACATATGCATGGAGCAAAGGAGACATCTCAAAATGAGCCAGACCGCAACATGGAACAGGCAACTACAACAATCAAGAAATCCAGGTATGTGCAGTCAAGTGCACAACATCATGCATATATACAAAGACTACAGCTACATGAAAATGACCAGTAAATCATCTACATGGGTGCAAGCATGTATGATTTAATTATAGATGAAGATACAGTGGAGCATGTACAGACAGTAACTACAACTTAGTGCAGCAAAGAGGAAACTGGCAACTACTCAAATACATTAACTATAAGACTGACAGAGAAGATGGCCAGAGACAAAGCTCGCATGAGACAGAAAATCAACACATATGAATGAACAGTGAACATCAATGCATCCAGGAAATCAGATGGCCAGAGACGAAGCTCACTGGGGCCAGAAGATATGCAGTCAGGTGTTAAAAATCACGTTCAAGAAATCGAATGCCAAAATGAAATTTTAACAAGAAGGAGAAAATCAAGTTCGAGTTCTAATAGACATACACGAACGAAGATCAAAGCATTAGCCAAAATCACAGAGACGAAATAAACGTCGTCGAACTCAAACTCATAACAGTGATTAACCACGAGAACAAACATCTCAAAACAATCGAGCATAACAACAGAATAATACTCGAGTATGAATTAGAAGTGAGCAGAACTCACCTTTTTCCCCGAAGCGAAAGGAAGAGCTTGACCAAAAATCGAATCAGCCGAAGGAAGCTTCAACGAGACGAACGATCGATCGAAGTCACACGCGAGTTCACCAGAGCTTCAAAGATTGACAGAGCCGAAGCTCCTAATTTGCCAGTGGAACGAACAAGGACAAAGCCCCAATTTTGGAAGCGACGAGGCCGAAGCCCTAATTCCAGACGAGCCACCATTCTCACAAGCCAAAAGGAAGAAGGGCAGAAGATACGAGACCGCCATTTTTAATGTTTTCTTCGATTTTGGGCTTAGGGTTTTTGAATAGATGAAGGGGAATGGGGATGGGTTGTTTGGGTGTTGAGTGAAATCACGGTTTCAAAACAAAAGATCATAGGCCGAGATTATTGTTTAAACCCAAACGACACTTAACGAATCTTTCTAAAGCTCGAATAACAAAATTTTATCCCTGAACTTCAATTTGATTAAAATGACAGAAGCTATTCGTTCCCAGATTAAATCGTCAAGAGATGATAAGAAAATGGGTACGGAATGCCGGGTTGTTACAGTGGTCGTGTCATTGTATAGAACGATATGTATTCACGTATATTAGTCGATAATGTACTTGTATATATAACTTCTAGAGTCGACAGTTGTAGTTGTATCATATGTATTGTGTCAACTATGTATTAACTGACATCAGTTATATATATATATATGAGACTTTTGTTTTTATCTGTGTTCCGCATTTATATTATCTGTGTTATTGTTATATCTAATGTCCTAAACTATTATGAACCGTCGTAGTTCGTTTTATACTAGTATTGGGTGTGTCGATGGGAGTAAATAAATAATTTGATGAAAAAAAAAAGTATGTACCGTTCCTATCGAGATAACCAATATTAGTGTAGGGCCAATTACGGATGGTCGCTCCTATCCAGCCTTATTCTTCGTAATAATAGACAGTATTTCCTTTAATACTCTTTGTTATTATGAGCATAGAGGTGGGGCGTTACAGTTGGTATCAGAGCGAGGTTTATGGACATAATATAAAACATAACTTGGATGGAACATATGTTACAACTATTAGTCGATGTTTTATCTGTGATTTGAGTCAAAACTAAAGTTTTGAAATTTTGATGAAATTTTTAAATAACTTTATTTAAAAATAATAGTGAAATTGTGTTTTGTTGTTTTGATGAAATTGTGTTCTGATGATTTGATTGATTTGTGTTCTGTTTATCAGAGTGCGCAGCGGAAACAGTGAAACTGTCTTCGCTGAGTACAACTGATAATCTTTTTGATTTAAAAATCAAAATACGAAATTGATATGAATTTCATTTGTTGTTTACATAGCTGTAATTATTTTATTTCTTTGAGAACTTCGAATCCGAATTGAGGATTCGAAGAAATTGCAGATATGTAATTTTTGTTGAAATTTCCGCTGGCTTTCTTTTGTACTAATCATCTATTGATTAGATTTTTGCCGTTTTAAATTATCTTCATTGAAGATACATTTGAATGATTCTTTGTCCATTTTGTAGTACGTGCAAAAATTTAAATTGCACGTTATTGCCTTTATTTTACGTTGAACCGATGCTTGGTTATGAAACGTATTTTGTTGCCGTTATTTTTATAACGGGATTTTACACCAATGCTATATTTTGAAGCACGGTGTTTTGTGGCATTTTGATGAATGAAAATTCTCTGATATTACATTTAGATGTAAATTGTTTTGATGTGATTTTGACGTTTTAAAATTACTGTCGCTTTGGCTTCAGTAACCGTCAAATTTTAAAAGTGGATTTTCAAGCGGTTATTCCGCAATATTGATTTGTGACCGTTTTTACGGTATTTTGAGAAGTACAATTTCCTTATCGAAATTGTTACTAATATTGCTGCTTTAATCACGTGATTGGAAACTCGTTTTAAAAATGAAAATTGTTTTATAAATTTTAACGGTTTGCGTTTTCAAAAGGATGAGAAAGCGACTTAAACGATTCAGCAAAATCGAGGATTATGACCCCTTTCTTTTACTGTTTCGCTTAACTCCGGACTTGTCCAGTTGAGAAGGTGAATTGTTATTTTTACAAAATAAATAAAATTGTTTTCAGAAATTTAACAGTTTACGCTTTCAAAAGAATGAGGAAGCGATTTAAACGTTTCAGCAAAATCGAGGACTATGACCCCTTTCTTTTACTGATTCGCTTAATTCCGGACTTGTCCGTTTGAGAATGTAAAGTGTATTTTTACAAAATACACAATTTTGCACTTTCAAGGAAACGATGAAGAAAATTAAACGATTTAGCAAAAGTGCGGAGTATGGAACCACACTTTTACTTTTTCGGTTAATTCCGGACTCGTTAATTGAATATCTGTTGTTTTGATGATTTTGATGAATTTCACACTTTCAAGGAAACGATGAAGAGAATCAAACGATTTAGTAAAACACGTGGTATGGGACATGTGCGTTTGCTATTTCGGTTAATTCCGGACTCGTTAATTGAAACATTTTGATGCTTTCGTGTGCTTTCGAGCCACTCTGCGGACCTTCGGGTCATTTGTTGGGCTTTCGGGCCACTCTGCGGACCTTCGGGTCAAATACCAGTACTAGACCTTCGGGTCACTCTGCGGACCTCGGGGTCAATCTGATGGGCGCCAAAATTATGTTGAGTACTTGGTAGGCTTCGGCCACTCTAGGATGCACGTGCGGCGAATTAAAAACTCGCCATCTGATGGGATCGATCCAAGCTTTTATGTTGATTTTCTAGTCTTCTTAATTGATTTCTAGATATTTGTTGCTTCCAATTATCTGCAGGTAATTGGATATTTGTTGATATGAGTTCTGATTATCGTTTTTGATAATCAGATATTTGTTGTTTCTAATTATCGCTTGTGATAATTAGATATTTGTTGATATGAGTTCTGATTATCGTTTTTGATAATCAGATATTTGTTGTTTCTAATTATCGCTTGTGATAATTAGATATTTGTTGATATGAGTTCTGATTATCGTTTTTGATAATCAGATATTTGTTGTTTCTAATTATCGCTTGTGATAATTAGATATTTGTTGATATGAGTTCTGATTATCGTTTTTGATAATCAGATATTTGTTGTTTCTAATTATCGCTTTTGATAATTAAATATTTGCTGATTTGAGATTTAATTCTCGTTTTAGATAATTAAATATTTGCTGATTTGAGATTTAATTATCGCTTTTGATAATTAAATATTTGCTGATTTGAGATTTAATTATCGCTTTAGATAATTAAATATTTGCTGATTTGAGATTTAATTATCGCTTTTGATAATTAAATATTTGTTGATTTGAGATTTAATTATCGTCTTTGATAATTAAATATTTGCTGATTTGAGATTTAATTATCGTTTTAGATAATTAAATATTTGCTGATTTGAGATTTAATTATCGTTTTAGATAATTAAATATTTGCTGATTTGAGATTTAATTATCGCTTTAGATAATTAAATATTTGCTGATTTGAGATTTAATTATCGTTTTTGATAATTAAATATTTGTTGATTTGAGATTTAATTATCGTTTTAGATAATTAAATATTTGCTGATTTGAGATTTAATTATCGTTTTAGATAATTAAATATTTGCTGATTTGAGATTTATTTATCGCTTTTGATAATTAAATATTTGTTGATTTGAGATTTAATTATCGCTTTTGATAATTAAATATTTGTTGATTTGAGATTTAATTATCGCTTTAGATAATTAAATATTTGCTGATCTGAGATTTAATTATCGCTTGAGATAATTAAATATTTGTTGATTTTAGATTTAATTATCGCTTCAGATAATTAAATAATTGTTGATTTGGGATTTAATTATCGCTTGAGGTAATTAAATATTTGCTGAATTTGAAATTTGATTATCGTTTGTGATAATCGAATATATGTTGATTTGAGAAATTTGATTATTGCTTTTTGATAATTGAATATTTGTTTTCTGACTATCGTTTGAGATAATCAGATAATTGATTTGTTTTCTGACTATCGTTTGAGATAATCAGATATTTGATTTATCTTCTGATTATCGTTTGAGATAAGTAAATATTTGAGATTTTTGAGATTTGAGCTTCGTCTTTTTCTCTGAAGATTCAGGTGAGTAATTTGATTTACTCACATTCAATTCGTGCTCTGTATGGGATTTCTGCTCTGTTTTTCCCTCTCTTTTAGTTGTTGGAACTCGATTGTTCTTGCTTTTGTTAGTCGTCTGATTTTGATCCCTGATTCCCACGATGTTGATTCTTTTGATTTGGAGCAGTCGAACCTTTTTGATTTCATATCTAGTACTTCCCCTGCTGACATTTGCTTTGCTTATGCACTCGTCATTACCTTGCTCTTTTGGGTTGTTACCTTTTGTCCATTTATTCCTTATAATTGCGAGGACGCAATTCCTTTAAGGAGGGGAGTCTGTAACAACCCGGGATTTCATAACAGTTGATTACCGTCAAATGACAATTTAATTTGTTACGTCATTTGTTGGACAATTGCAATTGGAATTTCATTCAAGTTGAAATTCGGTTATAAAAATCGTCAAGTGTTTTTATCAGTGGTAAATTCTTTTAAAAATTTTGTTTAAGAATTTATGGGCCTTATAATAATGGCCCATACCTTTTCTTTTCTTTGTGCCGTGATACCTAAAAAAGGGCAACTCGCCTCCCCTACCCGGATTCATTTTTCAAAAACCCAAAAAAATAAACAAACGAAAAGAATGGCGGCCACCATCTCCTTCGCTCGTTCGTATGAAAAACTAGGGCTTCTGCCGACGTTTGTAACTCGATCGAAGGTTCATTGCCGCTAGGTAGATCGACGTTGCCTTCGCCGCACTCGTCTTCACTTCGACAAAGAATTAGGGCTCGAGATTTTGAAGCCGCGGTTATGTTATGTCGATCGACGCTCTCCACACTTCGTGCTCGTTCACGATTCCCTCAAAACTTTCGAATCAAAGGTGAGTGGTTTTCTTTCCCACTCACATCTAATTCAAATAGGTTAGGAATTTTGGCTTGTTCGAATTCGTGACTTTTGTTGTTTGGGTTAATTGAAGTTGTTAAATGATTATCTCGGTCATTCGATTATGTTGAATGTTGATGATTTCTGTTTTTGTAATTTCGTATGTTTTTGATTGTACGTGATACTCACGGCCTTGATCTGCCTTGCTCATCACGATTTTAATTTCTCTGGTATTAATTCCGACCAAAAATTTGAATCATTGTTACTGTGTTGTTCATCCTCTCTAGCCATTTGACTTTAGCTTCACTGATATAGTTTGTTTATGCACTTGCACCATTAACCGTTTGCTGGTCATCTCCTCTGCCGTTTGTCCTTGGGAAAGTGAAGTAGTTGCCATGGTACGTATTCATGGGTTGCTTGCAGTCTAAACTATGATCTGAATTGTAGCTTCTGTCTTTGGTTTTCACTGTTATTCGTGCACTATTGTCCTTGAACCTGGTCTGTGATACTATTGGTTTAATGGTGCACCACTTCTTATATGCACTTGATTACACATGCCTGGACTTGATATTATTGCAGTTGCTTTGTAGTTGTCACTGACCTGTACATTGTTATTTTCGACTTTGACTTCGGGCATTCGATTTTTGTTCTGGCTATTGCCTTTATGTCGACTTCGGCCGTGGTAATTTAAGATGATTGAGTCGCTGTCATTTTGTTGGCACTGACTTCGTCACGCTGGTATTCTTTTATATGATGGTTGTTGACCCTATGTACTTCGACCTCTGGTCATTCGACTTTAGCTGTTGTTGCATTTCTCAATTTGAAACTTGGACGTTGAACCAGTTTCTTATGTCTTGGGTTCGATTAGTATATTTCGCTGTTTTGATTTTTGATCTGATTGATCTTGAAATTGTTGTTACTCTAATTTGGTCAGCATTGTGCCTGCAGTCTTATTTTTCTGGGCTTGATTTTGTGGTAATTGCATTTTTTGTTTCCTTTTGTTGACTCGGTTTCAATACCGCTTCATGTCCATTGCTCCAAGTTAAATTTGCATCAACAGCCTAGTTGGTCGGCAGTTCCTTGTGCCACTCAAAATCCATTTTGTTTAGGTTGTATTTATTATTTTTGTGCCTCATGCTGGGCCGCCTTTGCCTGTGCATGTTTGTCATCTGATCTGGAGTATCCTAATTCTGCTGTCCACCTGAGTTGATCATAAGTGATACTTTCATTTATGTCTTCATGTATGCTTGCCTAGTCTGATACATTTTGAAGTTGCATTTATGGATCTATACCTATGTTGTCCCATATAAGTTCATAGTGGGTTGTGCCTTTGACCCTGGACATGTGTCTGCTACATTATATAGTGGCCTTACTTGGGCATTTTGATGTTGTGAGTCGCCGAGTCAGTTTGCAATTTTTACTGGGTTAATCTTCAGTTCATGTCGCCTTGACTTTGGTCGTTGCATTGAGTTGAGTCATGATGGCCGTGACTTGACCTTTACATATTGTTTGTTTTTTTCAAATGTTACTTGAGTTGAATCCGGTATTTCGGGTTTGACCTTGTGCTCGTTTACGAGCTTTCATTGAATTCTTGTGTATTTCATCATTGTAGTGGCGAGGCAGTACACGCGTGCGTGTACTGCAGCCCTATCAGATTTGACAGTTTTAAATTTGATTTAGTCGATTTGATAAATTGTTTATTTATCTCTATTGATGATTTAAATCTGCTGATTTTTGTTAAACACTGTTAAGTGTTATATTGTCCGTTATCCGGTTTCTTTGTTTAAAGAATCGGATAGACGGGAATTATTGTGACTGTCGTCTATTTAAATTATTACTGCCTATATGCACTAATAAACTGGTTTGAATTAGACTGACCTGGGTATTATTTTCTTTTGAATGTAATACTCGGGTCAGACCCGAGTTATTTCAGGTTGTAGATTTTCTTCTTTGAGTTGCTGTTCAGGATATGAAGACTTTTCACATCTTCTGAAGTTGTCAGTGTCATTTTGTAGTGGTCGTGTCATTGTATAGAACGATATGTATTCACGTATATTAGTCGATAATGTACTTGTATATATAACTTCTAGAGTCGACAGTTGTAGTTGTATCATATGTATTGTGTCAACTATGTATTAACTGACATCAGTTATATATATATATATATGAGACTTTTGTTTTTATCTGTGTTCCGCATTTATATTATCTGTGTTATTGTTATATCTAATGTCCTAAACTATTATGAACCGTCGTAGTTCGTTTTATACTAGTATTGGGTGTGTCGATGGGAGTAAATAAATAATTTGATGAAAAATAAAAGTATGTACCGTTCCTATCGAGATAACCAATATTAGTGTAGGGCCAATTACGGATGGTCGCTCCTATCCAGCCTTATTCTTCGTAATAATAGACAGTATTTCCTTTAATACTCTTTGTTATTATGAGCATAGAGGTGGGGCGTTACAGTGGTTTTCGGTATCGACAAAGAGTATGTCCATATCCGATCCCGGTCTCTTTAATAACTACGTATTATTACACCGATTGGTCATTTGTATATTTCAAAAACCAAATCAATTTCAATTTCAATTTCAATTCGTAAACCAGCATTTCATTTGTCTTTCTAAACCAATTTCCAATATTTACGTTTCGAAACTTCCAAGTTACCATTTCAAAATCTCATAATTCAATTTCCATCTTCATTTAAAACAATTCAAATATTGATTCAAGTTCGTATATAAGTTTCATTCCGAAAATCATTTAAATTAATTTAATTCAACATTCAAATCAATTTAAATTCATTTGTCGATTTCATTCAATATTCATTAAGTTACTTTATCATTCAAAACAATTTCTATTAAATTTCCAATTCATTAAATCAATTATTCAATTCAACTTCCTTATTTCAAAACTTACAATTTGAATTAAATTAAATTCATCAAACCAAATCCTTAAATTTTCAAGTCTTACATTAATTTCAATAAATCACATTTTATTTCTTGTTAAAGAAATTCAATTTCGCTTATTTACTTACTTAAATAATTTCAAAAACTTAATTAATAAAGAAACTCAATTTCAATTATTTACAAAGTAAAATTCACTTATTCAAAAGTTCAATTTTTCTTATTTAAAGAAATCCAATTCAATTTAATAATTAAATAATTCAATCTTATTTAATTATTAAATAAATTCAAAACTTAATTATTAAATAATTTCAAGGTTTAATAAATTTCAAACATAATCATAATTTCAAACTTAATTATAATTTCAAACTTAATTCAATCATTTCTCAAATTAAACAACATTCTTTTATCAATTACATTGTTAATATTTTGTTTCAGATTATTAAATATTAACATTTTCCTTTCATTAAAATTCAAACTTCAACTTCATTTCAAAACCATATTATTTATTCAAATAAAATCTTCATTTATTTTTAAAACAAATTGTTGACCAATCGGGTTTATTTAATTTCCTATCCTAGGTCAAAGTTCAATTTGGGTATTTATCCTTTCAACCCGATTCCAATTCAATTCAAAACATAGTATAGCAAAGGGAACTTGCAGTGTGATAACTGGGATGGTGTCAAAGTAAATAAACAAGCAATAACAGCAATCAATATCAATCAATTCAAATAATCCCGAAATAACCGTACTAATTCGCATTGTTATTTGTACGAATTAATATAATTATTTCTAGAATCTACACTATCATTTCATGTAGATTAAGGATTATTACATTACGGTTTTCACTTGTTATCTATTTACAATTTCATACATCATCAACTTAACAACATACATTCAGTGGTTCAAAGTGTAATTAAACAAATCCTACGTGTCAGTAAATTTAACAGTTAAAGGGGTCATATTATACAAATGTCGGTTAATCAAATTTAACATTTAACTATCCTATATCAAGTTCAATTGTATACTATTTATCATTTTAACATTAACAATTTAACGTCCAATATAAACAACAACAGTCAATCAATTATCAATCAAACAGGATTATCATCGTATAATTAACAAATAATGGTGTCAGATGTCACTGGTGAATTGATACAGGTAATAACAGTGTAAATATCTAACAGCAGCATATTTCAATTGTCGTTTCAATTGAAATCAAATTTAATGAATAAAAGAACGTTAATCGTGAGTGAGTGCTCACCTTTCGAGGCTAGGGATGATTTGACGGGTAAAATAAGCTACGAATTCCAAAGCAATGCTAGTTGGACGTGATTCGATGAAGAAAATAGGCACGACGGCCAAGGCTGATAAAAGGAAAATTGATGAACTGAATCAGAATCAGCTTGATATGTACAAAATTAAAATTTATATTGTATTCTTTACTATAACTTAATTAAAAATCAATACAACAACTTACAAAAAATTTAGTTTAAAGTCTATATATGTTTCAGCATTCAAATAACTGTATGTGTACAGTTTAAGATCAATAATTAAAACTAATACACTATGCAGGCAATGATATGTACATGCAGATCATAACAACAAAATATCTATATAACATAAACACTAAACTCGCATATATATAAGCTATAAATATACCTAACAGTAAATCTCATAAACTAATACATTACTAATTTAATATATTAGTAAAATACTTATCAAATAATTGGTTCACATAACATTCATATATATGTTATAAAATTTGTTACAAAGCTATTCCAACCTCAGAATACAACAAGTGAGCAGTAAGTAACAAAACAACAAAAAACGACAGAGCTTTCCTATACATAAATCTATATATACTTCCATAAGTTTACATGAGAGTGGCAGGTTATTACAAACTACCTACCTTTTTTTTATACCAATGCATATGTCATAAAGTCTGACATTTGCCAGAGAATACAAAACATACTGTAAACATTTACACTGGCATATTAAAACTACACCCATTTATACAAATGCAACCTTCTTAAACTATATATGTATATTGAATAAACATATAAACAACTTAATATATTATTGCAAAAATATATTTATGAAGATGTATAACAGAAATAGGCAAATCTCGCATAAAATATAACATACATATAAATCTACGTTTAACACTTTTGAAACTTATGTATATTTTTAAAATACCTATATATAAAATGAACCATTCACATACTGTCACCTCTAATATGATATATATACCTATATTTTTAATATTTAAATACAGGTAACACATGCAGACCCATAAACATAGGTACAAAAGTTATCAACTACATCCTATCTTGCTTTATAAATGAGGGTGCAAATAACAGACCAAAGCTTTACAATATACATGCCTATTCCTAACCCACGAAAATAGCTTGTAAAACATATATGTAACATACGATGCAAAGTTATATATTATTAAACTATTTCAAACTGTACATAACTTATATAAATGTTTAACATGTTATATAAAAGAACCTGTGGTGGTATAAAATGAAGCCAGAGATGCGGGGACGATGAGACTCAGGCGGAGGCCGGAACAGCCGCTTCGATGATGGTGTTGGGCTGCTCATGTGGTGATGCGTTGAAGGCTGCGTGGGAAGACGAGATATAGGCGAGATCGATTGACGAGGTCAGAGGCTCGCCTTGGAGGGAGAGATCTGGGCTTGCGGCGACAAGAAGAAGAAGGGAAGAAGAAAGTGCCGAAGCGGGGTCGGTGAGGTGGGACATTGGGGATGCACAGCAGCCTTGGAAGTCATGCACGCGAACGTGCTCGGGTTTGCAGGCAGATGAAAATGAGGCGAGATGTGGACTTTGAGAAGAGGGAGATGTTGCATTCAACAAGGAGGACGAATGCAGGCGAAATGAGGGCGGTGGGCAGTAATTCTGGAGGGACAGAAGAGGTTCGGCTAAGGCCGAGATGGGTAGGCGACCATGGGCGCACGTGGAGGAGGAGAAGAAGGCCGGGGCATGGTTGGAGGCGGTGGATCAGGAAGGTTGTGAGGCCGAGTTCAAGGCTGCGGGTTTTATGGTGTTGGCCGATGTTTGACAAGCAATGGAAGAAGAAAATAAATTATAGAAAGAAGAAGAAAAAGATTTAAACTTACTGTGATAAGTTTGTTTGTAGAAGAAAGAAAGTGAGGAAAGAAATGAGGGAAGAAAAGTGGTCATGCTAATATGAAGTAATGCACGTGAGAAGGAATGGACGCATAAAACTTGAACGGTCATAAAAACAACTTGAACGAACAAAAAAAAATGTAATTTGAAAAGTGGGAATAGAAATGGTCAACAGCTGGATTTCTTGGAAAGACAAAGCTGATGTCTATTCATGTTACACGGTGGTAAATGAATAGTGAAAGAAAAGGCTCAAAACAGTTTCCGATATGACTGATCGGTTATCGATTCCGTCGTGCTCCGAACTCCAAAATGTACAAATAAAATACTGTGGAGATCAGTGCGACGAGACGATCAAAACGGTATACAGATCTCAGTGATATGATTGAATTATAAAAATTCGAATTTTTCTACTACGAAAAATGCAAGAAAAACACAGAAAAATAAGATCGACGGAGCCAAAGATGTCCGAATTTGGAAAAACGACAAACTGACATCTTGCTCAGAAGATGGTTTAGAATTTTTCTATGTAAAACTATTTAGGTTTCGGAAACATTTTATTTTCATCTCTTTTTAACTGATTAAATTGAAGTAAATTTACGCACGAAATAAACTTTCATATTTTCGGACGAAAATTTACCAGTTGCTATGTTTAACTAAACGCATTCCAAATATCAAATTTATATTTCAAAATTTTATCGTTTAAAATTTCACAAAATTTCAACTAATTACGTTATTAAAACAGTTGAAATTTACGGGTCGTTACACTCTCCCCCACTCAAAACTTTTCGACCCCGAAAAGGAACGAGGTAGGAGAATAGAAACAACCAGAAAGAAAAACAGATTTTTAATACAAAATAACAATTAATTTAAACCATATAAATTCAAATTTAAATTAGTTGATACTCAATAATTGATTTGATCCATTTGATTTCTCTAAAATTAATCTCAACTATTTCTAAATCCATTATCTTATTATCCAACTATCTTCAATTTATAATTTCTAAAACCATAAATTTGAATAGCCTTTTATTATAATCATATTTTTTTCAACAAATTTAAATTCTTCTTTATTCCAAATTATTGTTGCATTAATTCTACTTAATATATCTAATCACATATATTTAACCCATATAAATTAATTTAAACCATATAAATTTAAATCTAAATTAATTTATATTTTCCAATTTGGTTAAATCCATTTATATTAAATCAATAAATAGTCATTCGATTTAAATTTGGTAGTTCAACTGTTAATTCTAATCATATAAATTTCATTTTAAATCAATTAATATTCAATAATTGATCTTAATTCAAGGTATTTCATAAGTTAATCAATTTTCAATCTATTAATTCCTTTAAAACAAATTTATTTGCCTCATCTATTATTCAGTTAACTTATTATTCTGTTTATTTCAATTAACATTTTATATTTAAAATTTAAGTGTATAACATTTATTATAACCACTCAAATTTAATTTATAAATTCAGTTTATATTATATATTATCCAATTACATATTCAACTTCTGAATGATTTAGGTAAGTCGTATTAGAATGCAGTTGAACAATATACAAATAAAATTTTCCCAATTCAATTATTCAAGTTTAAATATTTATTCTAAATTTTGGTTTTATTTATAATTAAAATCATCCTTTAACAAAATTTAAGAATTAGATTTCCGATTAACTTTAAACAATTTAGAGATATATATAATATATTTATATCAAATCAAATTAAATTTTAAAATAAGATACATACATATATATATATATATATATATGTAAATCAAAATATAATGAAGAAATTCAAATCAAAATAATTTTTTTTTCAAAAAAAAACCGTAGCAAAGCTACAGAATGATTTCTCCACTTCGAAACTCGAAAATGAATGTCGATGATGCGGCCGCCATCACCGAGATTATTTTCCAGCGACAAAGAGAAGAGCACTGATTCAAACATTTTTTTTTAAAATTCTTTGAAAACGATTTCTATTTGAAAATAATATATACTTTAAAATTTTAAAACCAAAATTCGAAATCACCGGAAACCAATAAATTCTCAAATTTTTGAATTAAATTCATTTCAAATTCCAATCAATTTATAAACCATAATTATAAATTCATTTAGAATAATAATTGATAATCAAATATTATCATTTTAAACAACCAATTTAATTAACTTTTTAAATTTCAGAAAATTTAACTTATATTTTTACAATATAATCAACAAATTTATTTCATTTACCAAAATTGAAAATAATATTGTGTCAGTTTGCTCTGTTTAAGTGTTTTGGAGATCCTATCGATAGCGCTGATCAGACGAATCGATCGGAAACCCAAATCACATCAACAACTCAAACAACACAATATATAAAACATTTAATATTAATTTACAAATACACTTCTTTGCTCGACGATACAGGAATGAATTTTCAAAAATAAGGGTAGGGATTCAATTTTGATAGAAATCAAATCAAAGAAATTTTTTTGATTCGAAGATAAGTTCGAAACAAGATATGATGATTAATAGCAAAGTAGGAAGGTTGATAAGTTTATATAAATCGCGGGCAACTTTAACCGGGTCGACCGTGACTTCAAGAATAAGATCGTTGTCGAATTCCGAGGTAAATCGACATTCGATCTCAAGAAATAAAATTCAGGTATAGCAGGAGATAGATAGCATCGTAAACCGAGGATACAGAAATCTCCGGTAAATCAATGCCCATTATAAAAGAGTTTTGCTCCTTTACGAATCATTCGAATATTGGCGAGACCGCCGATCTATTATAGATAACATTCAGAATGGAGTTAGGGGTTCTCCGGAATTGAAAGAAGACGAATAGTGAAGAACACGAATGAATCTCGGAACCGAAGGGAACGTTCCAAAATTCAAAGGAATTGAGTCAAAGGAAGATATTGAACTCGAATGAGAGTGATTCTGTAAATACATTTACCCTATATGTTGAGTTTTTCCTAGAGCTACCAAAGCTCTGATACCAACTGTAACGACCCGGTATTTTGGACCATTCGCATCCATTATAAGTGTATAGGTAGCCACTCATGCCGGAATTGAATTGCTCAAAATAACGCGTTGTTATTTTAAAATTGGCAAAATTGAACATATACAGTAAATAAATAATCACAGATCACAGACATGTACCGAGTAATAAATGCAGCGGAAATAAAAGAGATAGTAGTTCATGAAGCTACTATATAAATGTATAAGTTACATCAGAGTTAGAACAGATACAACGGAAGAGTAATACGATACATCACATACAAATCAGAATACATCACTGGAATCATCGAATATCTTAAAGCTGGATAGATAGCTGGATCTCCAAGCGAAGCTCCAACTCCAAAGGTAAGTCTCGAAAGCTGAACCACTCAGTCTGACCTGAGCGTAAAGCAAAACACAAAACACTCGAGTCAGGATTAACATTCTTATATTAATAAATCCAACTCAAGAGAAATAGCAATTGAAATACAAGTAACTCAAAGGATGTTCGGAATAACCATCCTTTAAGGATCCGTTAAACTATCTACTATGTAGTAGTATACGATAAGTAGATAATGTCTATCAGTAATAATTAAGATATCAAAATAGTGTTAAGTCATGGCCCATTCCACCCTTAACACATTTTTATTCCCAAAAGCATATACAAGACCGTAGTTTCCCCAAAACCGGAAGTCACCAGAGGGCAATCCATATACTAAAGGTACAAATCAAAATCGTAGTGGTCGCGTATAAATGGAATACAAGTATGACAAGGCACATGAGGCAATACCCAAGGTAGTGATACTACCATTCGCCTGATCCGGACTGGTGAGAACGCAATGCCGCAGCGCCCGCAACACCGTGAAACAACACTCCCAAAATCAAGGGTGCACCAATCGACAACAAGTAATGAGTAGTTCGAAGAAGTGTGTCCACTTGAGGTAGCTAATCCTCCATTGACCCAGCACGGCTCCTGTTTTAGTCATTTCCAATTTGACACAAGTGTCAAAGCTATCCATTATCGTTCACTTTCTTCAGTCATCACGTACACCATCCAACCACTTCATTCTGGATCATCACTCCGCGAATGTTAGTTATTAAAGTGGTTTTCGGTATCGACAGAGAGTATGTCCATATCCGATCTCGGTCTCTTTAATAACTACGTATTATTACACTGATTGGTCGTTTGTATATTTCAAAAACCAAATCAATTTCAATTTCAATTTCAATTCGTAAACCAGCATTTCATTTGTCTTTCTAAACCAATTTCCAGTATTTACGTTTTGAAACTTCCAAGTTACCATTTCAAAATCTCATAATTCAATTTCCATCTTCATTTAAAACAATTCAAATATTGATTCAAGTTAGTATATAAGTTTCATTCCGAAAATCATTTAAATTAATTTAATTCAACATTCAAATCAATTTAAATTCATTTGTCGATTTCATTCAATATTCATTAAGTTACTTTATCATTCAAAACAATTTCTATTAAATTTCCAATTCATTAAATCAATTATTCAATTCAACTTCCTTATTTCAAAACTTACAATTTGAATTAAATTAAATTCATCAAACCAAATCCTTAAATTTTCAAGTCTTACATTAATTTCAATAAATCACATTTTATTTCTTGTTAAAGAAATTCAATTTCGCTTATTTACTTACTTAAATAATTTCCAAAACTTAATTAATAAAGAAACTCAATTTCAATTATTTACGAAGTAAAATTCACTTATTCAAAAGTTCAATTTTTCTTATTTAAAGAAATCCAATTCAATTTAATCATTAAATAATTCAATCTTATTTAATTATTAAATAAATTCAAAACTTAATTATTAAATAATTTCAAGGTTTAATAAATTTCAAACATAATCATAATTTCAAACTTAATTATAATTTCAAACTTAATTCAATCATTTCTCAAATTAAACAACATTCTTTTATCAATTACATTGTTAATATTTTGTTTCAGATTATTAAATATTAACATTTTCCTTTCATTAAAATTCAAACTTTAACTTCATTTCAAAACCATATTATTTATTCAAATAAAATCTTCGTTTATTTTTAAATCAAATTATTGACCAATCGGGTTTATTTAATTTCCTATCCTAGGTCAAAGTTCAATTTGGGTATTTATCATTTCAACCCGATTCCAATTCAATTCAAAACATAGTATAGCAAAGGGAACTTGCAGTGTGATAACTGGGATGGTGTCAAAGTAAATAAACAAGCAATAACAGCAATCAATATCAATCAATTCAAATAATCCCGAAATAACCGTATTAATTCGCATTGTTATTTGTACGAATTAATATAATTATTTCTAGAATCTACACTATCAATTCATGTAGATTAAGGATTATTACATTACAGTTTTCACTTGTTATCTATTTACAATTTCATACATCATTAATTTAACAACATACATTCAGTGGTTCAAAGTGTAATTAAACAAATCCTACGTGTCAGTAAATTTAACAGTTAAAGGGGTCATATTATACAAATGTCGGTTAATCAAATTTAACATTTAACTATCCTATATCAAGTTCAATTGTATACTATTTATCATTTTAACATTAACAATTTAACGTCCAATATAAACAACAACAGTCAATCAATTATCAATCAAACAGGATTATCATCGTATAATTAACAAATAATGGTGTCAGATGTCACAGGTGAACTGATACAGGTAATAACAGTGTAAATATCCAACAGCAGCATATTTCAATTGTCGTTTCAATTGAAATCAAATTTAATGAATAAAAGAACGTTAATCGTGAGTGAGTGCTCACCTTTCGAGGCTAGGGATGATTTGACGGGTAAAATAAGCTACGAATTCCAAAGCAATGCTAGTTGGACGTGATTCGATGAAGAAAATAGGCACGACGGCCAAGGCTGATAAAAGGAAAATTGATGAACTGAATCAGAATCAGCTTGATATGTACAAAATTAAAATTTATATTGTATTCTTTACTATAACTTAATTAAAAATCAATACAACAACTTACAAAAAATTTAGTTTAAAGTCTATATATGTTTCAGCATTCAAATAACTGTATGTGTACAGTTTAAGATCAATAATTAAAACTAATACACTATGCAGGCAATGATATGTACATGCAGATCATAACAACAAAATATCTATATAACATAAACACTAAACTCGCATATATATAAGCTATAAATATACCTAACAGTAAATCTCATAAACTAATACATTACTAATTTAATATATTAGTAAAATACTTATCAAATAATTGGTTCACATAACATTCATATATATGTTATAAAATTTGTTACAAAGCTATTCCAACCTCAGAATACAACAAGTGAGCAGTAAGTAACAAAACAACAAAAAACGACAGAGCTTTCCTATACATAAATCTATATATACTTCCATAAATTTACATGAGAGTGGCAGGTTATTACAAACTACCTACCTTTTTTTTATTTTTTATTTTTTTTATACCAATGCATATGTCATAAAGTCTGACATTGGCCAGAGAATACAAAACATACTGTAAACATTTACACTGGCATATTAAAACTACACCCATTTATACAAATGCAACCTTCTTAAACTATATATGTATATTGAATAAACATATAAACAACTTAATATATTATTGCAAAAATATATTTATGAAGATGTATAACATAAATAGGCAAATCTCGCATAAAATATAACATACATATAAATCTACGTTTAACACTTTTGAAACTTAAGTATATTTTTAAAATACCTATATATAAAATGAACCATTCACATACTATCACCTCTAATATGATATATATACCTATATTTTTAATATTTAAATACAGGTAACACATGCAGACCCATAAACATAGGTACAAAAGTTATCAACTACATCCTATCTTGCTTTATAAATGAGGGTGCAAATAACAGACCAAAGCTTTACAATATACATGCCTATTCCTAACCCACGAAAACAGCTTGTAAAACATATATGTAACATACGATGCAAAATTATATATTATTAAACTATTTCAAACTGTACATAACTTATATAAATGTTTAACATGTTATATAAAAGAACCTGTGGTGGTATAAAATGAAGCCAGAGATGCGGGGACGATGAGACTCAGGCGGAGGCCGGAACAGCCGCTTCGATGATGGTGTTGGGTTGCTCACGTGGTGATGCGTTGAAGGCTACGTGGGAAGACGAGATATAGGCGAGATCGATTGGCGAGGTCAGAGGCTAGCCTTGGAGGGAGAGATCTGGGCTTGCGGCGATAAGAAGAAGAAGGGAAGAATAAAGAGCCGAAGCGGGGTCGGTGAGGTGGGACATTGGGGATGCACAGCAGCCTTGGAAGTCATGCACGCGAACGTGCTCGGGTTTGCAGGCAGATGAAAATGAGGCGAGATGTGGACTTTGAGAAGAGGGAGATGTTGCATTCAACAAGGAGGACGGATGCAGGCGAAATGAGGGCGGTGGGCAGTAATTCTGGAGGGATAGAAGAGGTTCGGCTAAGGCCGAGATGGGTAGGCGACCATGGGCGCACGTGGAGGAGGAGAAGAAGGCCGGGGCATGGTTGGAGGCGGTGGATCGGGAAGGTTGTGAGGCCGAGTTCAAAGCTGCGGGTTTTATGGTGTTGGGCGATGTTTGACAAGCAGTGGAAGAAGAAAATAAATTACAGAAAGAAGAAGAAAAAGATTTAAACTTACTGTGATAAGTTTGTTTGTAGAAGAAAGAAAGTGAGGAAAGAAATGAGGGAAGAAAAGTGGTCATGCTAATATGAAGTAATGCACGTGAGAAGGAATGGACGCATAAAACTTGAACGGTCATAAAAACAACTTGAACGAACAAAAAAAAATGAAATTTGAAAAGTGGGAATAGAAATGATCAACAGCTGGATTTCTTGGAAAGACAAAGCTGATGTCTATTCATGTTACACGGTGGTAAATGAATAGTGAAAGAAAAGGCTCAAAACAGTTTCCGATATGACTGATCGGTTATCGATTCCGTCGTGCTCCGAACTCCAAAATGTACAAATAAAATACTGTGGAGATCAGTGCGACGAGACGATCAAAACGGTATACAGATCTCAGTGATATGATTGAATTATAAAAATTCGAATTTTTCTACTACGAAAAATGCAAGAAAAACACAGAAAAATAAGATCGACGGAGCCAAAGATGTCCGAATTTGGAAAAACGACAAACTGACATCTTGCTCAGAAGACGGTTTAGAATTTTTCTATGTAAAAATATTTAGGTTTCGGAAACATTTTATTTTCATCGCTTTTTAACTGATTAAATTGAAGTAAATTTACGCGCGAAATAAACTTTCATATTTTCGGACGAAAATTTACCAGTTGCTATGTTTAACTAAACGCATTCCAAATATCAAATTTATATTTCAAAATTTTATCGTTTAAAATTTCACAAAATTTCAACTAATTACGTTATTAAAACAGTTGAAATTTACGGGTCGTTATAAATAATGATGGTAAAATAATTTTCAAAACCAAATTAAATAGTTCAAAGAAAAACAGAAAATGTGACCAAAGAACGTTGTCCGAAATTTCAACCTTTCAACATCAAAAAGTTGTCGGGAACGTTGTTCGCCTTTGTGCACTATATGTACATATATATAAGAGTTAATTAAATAGATAATAATATACTTAGAAATAAATTATATTATGTTAATTTGGATTAGTAAATGATGTGACAAGACATAATTTTAAAAATAATAAACATTTTATATAAATATATATATATTAAGTATTGTCACATGTTAGATTTTGCAATCATTAACCGTCATCATATCTTGTCACGTCTTAGCTTTAATTAATAATTAAACTTATATATATATAGAGAATGATGTGATAATTCAAAGTTTTTAAATTTTATATATATATATATATAAAGAGAGTGATGTGGCAACTCATAGATTTAAAAATAATAAACATTTTATATAAATATATATATAAGTATTATCACATTTTAAATATTTTTAATGAATCATCATTAGCCATGATTACACAGATGAGGTGACTAGAGAGTAGAGATGTGATGCATGAGAGGGAGGAAAAGATGTCGATTTGATTTCACATAATGATGACATAGGAAAATTTGCTTATAAATAGCTCCAACCTCCTCTCATTTTACCACTTATTTCTCCTACCATAACTTCTTCATTCCTAACTTAAATGGTGATCTTCTTTTTTTCAAATCACCTGAAATTCCAGTGGCTACAACATTCTAGTTGACCACATTTTCCAATTTCGACCATAGCTATGCCAAAATACCTAATCTTTGCAAAGCAATTTTTCACCACGAATTTCAAGTCTGAAAATTAGCCTTCTTCTTTTGATCATAACTTATTCAAAAGTAATCGAAAATGAGTGAATATTTTCTCAAAATGATAAAGGAAAGAAATTCCAATAAATTTCCATTTGACTACTTATCCAAATTTTGTGAGCTGGTGGCCCAAAAACCAGCGGAAAAATGACCAAATTTTGGGTTCATTTTCGACAAATCGATGATAACCCGAAGCTCCTCTACCTTCAAGCTACTACCCCACATCCACCCCCACAACTTTGGCCGAGCATACATACACCTGGGCCAAGCCCATTTGAGGGTTGCTAGCACCTAAAGCCTTCGTCCTTCAAAGCTAGGGAGTCGTTGGCAAGTTTAGCTTAAGTTCGGGCAGCTTTTGCGGAAGTTTGGTGAGTAAACTACTAGTTTTTTTTATGAAAATGGTAACTTTATTTATGTCACTATATATGGTGATTATATAGTGTAGAATTTGAATGATAATCATGTGGTTTGATTATGATTTGGATGGTTGATTTTAGTTTGATTTGGTTATGGAAATTGATGTTGTATTATAAAGTTAGTAAGCATGTATATATGGATGTATACTTGCAATCTATGATGAAGATGGTTGGTGTTAGTAATATGTTGATTGTAAAACATGAGCTATGGCATAAGGTTGGTAAATAAAGTTAACTACTTTGTGTAATTGAGATGGTTATGAGATCCGGTTGGAATCGAAGTTTGTTTTCGAAGTTTAAAGTTTTGAAATGGATTAAAGTTTGTAATTTTAGTTTCAAAGTTTTTTAAAAAAATTTCTGAAGTATGTTTAAAATCAAGAAAAATTAAGGGTTTGTGAAGTGGTTTGCTAAGAATATGTTAGAGCAAACTGCGCCCATAGCGATAGTCGCTATGGATGCAGTTTGACAAAGGTTTGAATTTCTATTTCAAATTTGTTATATTTTGAAATTAGTTTACTAAGTTTTTCAAACTTAATTAGTAATATTAAAAAGAAATTAAGTTGTAATATAATTGTTTAATTAATTAATTAGTTAAATAAAAGGTAATTAGCACCTAATTGGTAATTAAGAAGGTGATTAGAGGTTAATCATCACTTAAGTTAAGTTAATGACTATTAATTGATTTATTAAGTTTTAATTAGTGATTAATTGGGTTAAGAAGTAATTAAGTGATTAATAATGATTTAATTAAGATTAAGGGTTAATTAATTATTTATTTAATTAATGGGTTATTTAATTAATATTAATTAATTAGGGTTTAACTCTTAAACAATTTGGTTTAATCTTAACTAAGTTGCATTAGGAAGTTAATTAGTACTTAACCAAGTTCATTAAGCCTAATTAGAGTTTAATTGTGATTTAATCTTGATTTAAATTGGATTAATTAAGATTTAGTTAGGGTTTAAGCTAACTAAAAATACTTTTAACTTTTCAATGGTGATTTTAAACTAAACATAATGTGTTTTAATCAATTTTCTTTTTCGAAGTAAATCAATTCCATATCAAATGATCTCTTGTCCAGACCCTTAAGTAACCCATATGATTAGGAGAATTAAATGACATCCGTTAGCAGATCAAAACATCATTCTGCTATAGTGTAAGCGATTTGATTGTGTGGACATGTGTTAAGAAGAATAAATCCTCGTTCTGCTATAAATTGATTGAATTGTTTGGACATCTATTTAGCAGGATAAATCACCATCCTGTTGTTAGGTTATTTGGACTTGTATATGCCAACTGGTTATATTGACTTGTTATTCCCTGATTGGATATGAACTGTATTTACATATATGGTAGCTTATGTAAATAATTGTTAAGTGACTTAAGAATCGAATTGAAATTGAATGGTAACTTAAACTATTACCATTGGGATTGCTAAGCCTCTTTTTAAATTTGTAAAGTGTGTTTGAATTAACTTAAATTCTTTAATCAATTTAGAGTTTATAGTTTATAAATTATTTTTAAGTTTTTCTATTATGTTGTAAAGTTATTTATAAGTAATAACTTGATTATAAAAGGGGTTTTTACCGAAGGGTTACTTTAAGTGTTTTACAAAAGATGTTTTGTAAATGATAAAGGAGTATAGAAAGGTTTATATAAAGAGTTTTAAAAATAGGAAAAAGGTTTATATATCATTTCAGAGATTTGGAAAGAGGTTTATAAATTAACTTAAGGGTTTATAAAAGTGGGTTATAACTTTATTTTGAAAGTTATAAGTTAATTGAAATATGAGATGAGATTTTAAAAAGGGAATTTTTGATAAAGGATAAACAGAATGTTTTATTTGGAAGAAATGTTTGGTTATTTAATATAGGATTTGGAAAGAAGAAAACTTTGAAAAGTTTGTAAGTATACTTATACTGATAAGAAAAGTATATGATTTTTTTTCAAGGCATGAGAAGTAAAATGTTTTGGTAATATACTTATAACATTGAGATAAGTATATAAATGTTTCCCAAGTATAAAAGGAACTGTAAAGGGTTTGGGAATAATGTTTTGAAAAGATCTTGTGATCAGATTTTATAAAATTGTTTTATTAATTAAAGAGAATTAATAAAGGCTTAGTGGATCCCATATGGAAATTAAACCACGATTGGATGTTTATTTGATAGCTAAATAACCAACTATCAAATCTGGACAAAACATAACTTTTGGAAATATCTAGGAGAAACACGAGAATTATATGGTATAGTTACCGTCGAAGGTGCTATACTGTATGTATAAACTCGTTTCGTTCTTTTAGGACGAATGATAAGGAAATCCATCCACCAACAGTTAGGAGGTGAACTCCACTCTTGTCATTTGTTTGTTTATTTTATAAAGAACAGGGGTTGAGTTTACCGGAAAAGTTATTTCGAAGACACCAGGATCGGATATGCTATCTAAAAACCACTTCAATCCAACTCAAGAGTTTAGCAATGAAGACATCTTGAAGCCTGGGATCGAAGATGGAGCCATTGATGTGCAAGGGCTACTTGCTACTAATCCTGAGGGTGGTTCCAAAATGGATGTAGTAGAAGTAGTGCCTTCGGTTTGTCCTTATCATAGACAACTTGTATGGATGAATGCTGGCATTGCATTGACGCCTAGAGGGCAGTGTTAGCATTCCAAGATGGATTACTATTCAGAAAGGTAAAGCATAGCCTCAAGCCTCACAATCGGGAGGAATGGAAAAAGCAGTACATGCAGCAGAGCTATGTGGTCAACTACCGTTAGGAGCGGTCACCCCATTCTAGTTGTCCCTTCAGAGTTGGTTTGCATGCAAACACCATGGTAGTATAAGGCCTTGGTGTTAGGGGGTGAGGTACTCCGGTCTGCCATGTTAAAGGGGCAGCCGGCTCTGTGTTAGCATAGTGCATTTTCTAGAGGTGTATCATCGGAAGGTAGTCCCTTACCTTGCCATTGTTGGAATCCAATCTCCAATACGTGCCTTACATTTTTGATTGTAAAGCCTAATATGTTGGAATGTGAGATGCAAGCATTTTAGCTACTTTGTCTATTTACTTTAAATCTAGACACTATGATAATATCATTGGATTTTGATATAAATTGTTATGGTTATCGTAAGATAAAAGCCCAACTGTTTTTATGTGCGGTGTGGTTTTATGAGATACCCTTTGTGAAAAGTTTTCAAATATAGAAATCAGTTTGGTTGTTACTTGTTACCGAGTTTTACTCATGCTAGTTTAGCTGACTGACCTGGTCGTTATTCCATGTAATGCTTGGGTCAGACTGAGCATGTTTTTCCCAGGTTAGCTGGATACTACGGAGTTGGAGAGGAGCTAGATGGTCAAGACGTATTCACGTATATTTTTCTTGTGTTTTATTATAGATTCTATATGTTTGTCAATGTAAGAACAGATTTCTCTAACTGTCCAAATTTAGGATAAGTCTAGTATACTCTGATGTTGTATATATGAATAAAGATGTTTCCTTTTTGTAAAGATCATTGTTGTATTATATATTATTCTCTGTATTGTGAGATTCTATGTTGTTTAGTTTTCTTCTAACTTCTACCTTCTTCTTTTACCCTAACAAATCGAAATTCCGGCACTTGAATGTTCGGCATATAATACAATGGACGTATTAGTGTCGATTTTTAAGGGTCGAAAATCCGGTCCGTTACAGGCGTGACCCCCAATTCTTCATGTTTTGATTTGATATTCATTGTTGCTATTTTTTGTCAAGACTATAACTTGAGTTTGCTAAAATTCATTTAAGATTTGAAATTGTTTATGTAAAGAAAAAAAGATGAAGAGAATTGTTTCTATAATTTCTGAATTAGAAAATCCATTTTCTATGCCTTAAGGGTGTTTATATATACTTTTCCAAGAGGTCACATACAACCTCCTATCTTCTATTTTTGATCACAAGCCCACCCCCATTCCATGTGCTTGCTTTACACCTTATTGTCTTTTTACTTAGCCCTTAAGCCTTCCCAAAATGCTCCTCCTTCCAAATATCTTCACTTGACATCATCCACGACATCATCATTGATTTAGTTAGCCATAAACCATGAAAATATTTTTACTTTCTAATTAATTACACATTAATATATTAGACATGCCCATATAGTTCAAACAACTTCTATCGAGTAAAAAGCTGTTTATGGATAAAATGATTTTTGATCACATTATCGATATATCTTCGAACTATTTATTTTTGGAAACGTTTTTCAAAAACAAGTTTATCATCATTAGTTATAAATTAAAAAGAGTTTAACAAGGTTATTAAATAAATATTTATAACACTTAACCATATTTTAAATGTATTTATATTCAAAGACTAAGTGTTCGAATTTATGCATCGCTGCATTCTCCCCTACTAACGACATTTCATCCTTAGAATTCAAATAGGAACGACAACAAAATGAAACAAAAAAAACAAGTGTGTCTATAGGATACTACTGAAACTACATACAAACAAAAATGCATACTGACTCCACCATAGGCAGAGAGTGCACTACAAAAGCTATCATATAATATAATAATAAGGAACCGCTAACCTAATAGCAACTCAGGATAGGATTCCCTCAGTTTATACTCAGTTTTCCAAGTACAATCTTTAGCGTCATCGCTCCATTACACTTTAACCAACTTTACAACCTTCATCCTTAATTGTTTTATACCACGATCAACAATGCAAACAAGTTGCCTCGATATAATCAAGTTAGGCACTATCTTAATGTCTTTTTGTTATGATGCTTCCACTATCAAAGAAGAATCGTGCACATACTTATGCAAATGAGATATGTGAAACACATTATGAACACCTGATAGCCTAATTGGTAACTTAACCCTATAAGCAAGTGTACCTATCCTCTCTAGTATTGGAAATGTACCTATATCCCAGCCATCCTAAACCAAACAAATTTTTTTATTGAAGAAACCTTTATGAACACAAAGTCTCCAATCGAGAACTCCATATACCTACGCCTCTAATCTTCACACTCTTCTACCTATTATGTGCTTCCTTTATACGTTTTCGAATCTCTGCTACTTTATTAGTCACCTCCCTAACCATACCTGGCCCAAGTACTAAGTGATCTCTAGATTTCACCCAACATGATGGAGATTTACAAGGTCTGCTATATAATGCTTCAAAAGGTGACATCCTAATGCTAGCTTGGTAACTATTGTTATACGATAACTCAACAAGGTGTAACTACTCTTCTTAAGAACCACCAAAGTCTATGATACAAGCCCGAAGCAAATCCTCCAATACATGCTTAACTCTCTCCATCTACTCATCCGTCATTGGGTGGTAAGTTGTACTCAAACTCGGCTCCATCCCTAAGGCATCGCACAAACCTTTCCAGAATACATCTATTGCTCACAAGAACCTTATAAAGTCTGACAATCTCCTTAACATGCAACTTAGCTAAACTCGAAGATGTCCTCATTGTTGTCACTGGTAAGAAGTATTCATTCTTGGTTAGTCTATCGATTATAACCCAAATGCCTTCATTACCCTTCCTTTACCTAGGTAGCCCTTCTCTAAAGTTCATGGATATATGCTCCCACTTCCACTTTGGAATCTTAAGTGGCTAAAGCAGTCCAACTACCTTCTGATGGCTGCTTCTAACTCGTTGGCAATTAGAACACCTACTTACATATATCGAGACATCCCTCTTCATTCCTTTCCACTAGAAAGTCTGCTTCATATCCTGATAAATCTTGGTAACTCTCGGATGTATCATAAGTCCCGAATGATGACTCTTTGCTAAGACATCTTACCTAATCCCATCAATATCTGGAATGCATAACCTCTCGTTCATTCTCAATATACCATGGTTATCAACCTCAAATCTCGGCCACCTCTCCAGTGCCTTATTCTCACTTACAGCCTTAGCTACCCTTGTAATATAAAGAACTCTCAACTGATAACCTTCAATACGACTTATAAGGGTCGAACTCAATTCTACATTCGCCATAACCGCATACCTCCTACTAAGTGCATTAACTTCAACATTCGCTTTCCCAGGCATGTACAAAATATTAAGATCATAAGTCACGGTAAACTCTAACCACTGTTGTTGCTCATGTTGAGGTCTTTCTAGGTGAAAAGATACTTTAAGCATTTGTGGTCCATTACCTTGAGTCATGCGGCTTGAGTTATTGGCTGGCATAAGCAATAATTCTCCAGTGCTGCATCAACACTGCACCTAAATCCCACAAGCATGTGTATAAATAGTACTATATGGTTTATTCAAAGATAAGATGGTGATGAGTCTATTCAAGCAATTGTGGACTTGCTTGAAGATTGGTTGTAAGAAGAGTCGTTACATGGATGTTTGAGTTGGTAGATTTTGGATTGTGCATAGTCTATCGAGTTTAAGTGATGTATTTTGATTAGTCCATGTACCAGGAATATTTTAAGATACACACACACATATTACAATTTATGCTATGATATTGATACCTGTGTCATCATTTACTTATATATGTTCCTTATATGTGAGCTGTTCAATTCCAGATCTTGTGCACATTCCCTTGCTTTGAGATGAGGTACGTGTCGTTTCCTCTGTTTTCAAGTATTGAATTGTATCTATGTGGATCCAAAGTAGCATATACAAGATATCGCTCCATCCATGCCCTTTGATCCGAGCTATCAGATGGTAAACTCCCTTTGATAATTTGGTTATTGGAGGCAGGTGCATCACAGCATGGTAGAGCTGAAGTTGAACTAGAATTGAGTAAATCAAGAATCGAAACATATTGGGCCATAGAAAAGCGGACACATGTTGTTACCAAGTCAGTATGACCAGGGTAGAGAGGAGAATAACTCGTGTATGTGATATACGAGTTAAGACTAGCGTTCTAAAGAAAGAACATTGGGACATGGATTACGTACGTTCTTATCTGTACATAATTATTAGTGAGATAAATGCTGAATAATTAAGAACATTTATCCATCAAGTGATAAATATTATTTATCAAGAAAATGGTTGGACCTGGCAGACCCAGAGTAGGTGCATCTTCTAGATTACCAAATGGTCAAGGAAGTAGATTATAAAATATAAGTGTTCTATTGACAATGGACCAACAGATGAAAGTTATAAGGCATATGGGCATTGCTATAACAACAAATTTTAATCCTAGAACAAAATTCACAAGGCTCTGCAATGACTAAGAGAAAAGCCATTTCTAGGAAATAAAAGAGTTATGGTGCTGAATACTTAGTTGAGATTATGTAAAAGGATTTTAAATAATCTTGATTTAACAAACCAAGAGAAAAGGAGTTTAGTGTCTCGCCAATTTACAATCTAGTGCATTGGACTGCTACGATGCCATCACTACAGCAACAATAGAAGATGAAATAACTTGGCCAGGGTTTAAAGATCCATTTAAAGCGCATTTTCTTCCCAAAGCTAAAAAGACGGCTCTACTTCAGAAAATTATAGATCTAAACCCGAAAGAATTCATTGGTGGATGGGTATGGAAATGAATTTAATGCTCTTTCAAAGTGTAGATCAGCGTTGATTAATTTGCCATTGAAAAAGAATGAAAAGTTCGTTCTTGGAATGAATGAGGAATTGCGGGACAGTTTACTCATTTAGATAAGAAGTCCATTAGAGGAAATCGTTGATATGACATTAGGGTATGACAAAGTCCAGAAATGTAATTTTGGTTCCGAAGGACAATCTACTCATTAGTTCCAACAGAAAAGGTGACCGTTCAACCAAAACAACATAAATGGAAAAAGAAGTTTGATAAATCTCAAGTTGAAAGTTAGGCATGTGGAAAGAAGGGTCACTATGCTAACAAGTGTAAAACTATGAAACAAAGATGTTATAATTATGGCAAAATGGGCCATATGGCAAGTAAGTGCAAAAAGCCTGAGAAACAGACTCCAGGCAAGACGTTCACAACCCGGTGTTGAAAAGCAATTAATTAAAAGTATTAATAATGATCTAGTCAATTAAAATGGGGTCTAAAGATTTAATGTGAATGATTTTATAATTTGATGATAAATCATTTTTGTGATAGATATTTTAAGGTTAAGAATTATTAATAAATAAAGGATCGCTTATTTTGAGAAACGTTGATATTTTAAGATTAAAATGATTTTAAATACATTAAAAATGATTGTGATGTTTCTATAAATTTAGCAATGATAATAAATAAGATTTGAAGTTTATTTTAGAAAAAAGGAATCTTTATTTTACTTAAATGGGTAGTTTTGGAATTTTTTTAGTAAATGGGTTCTAAATGTAAAAAATAGAATTTGAAGTTTATTTTAGAAAACGAGGGATCTTTATTTTACTTAAATGGGTATTTTTCGAATTTATTTAGTAAATGGGTTCTACATGTAATTAAGGAACAATTTAAATAAAAATGAGTTAAAATATAGAAATAATATTTTATAAAATTATATAATTGGTGAAAAATATGTAATTGATAAGAAATAATTTTTACGTAGAAATTTAAATTAATTTTGGATTATAAAAGACTTAAAATAGAAGTGGATTAAGTAACGTATATTTGATATAATTAATTAAAATAAAAGATTTTATGGAAAATAAATTCTATAAAAATTTCAGAATGACAAGTAAACACTTTAGTGATATAAACATAATTCTTATTTGAATTTTTATTATGTTTTGACTTGTGTAGAAATAGTTGTAAAAGAAATTGAAGAAAGAAATAGAATGATTCAGAAATTGTGTAAGGCCCAAATACATGAGGCCCAAACTCAACTTTCCCTTTGTAATGTCTAGACCATTCTAAGTCTAGATAATTCCTTAGCATATGAAAATCATCCGCTTTCCTTTCTCTATCTTCATTTTCTTCTTTTGCTTCATGAAGCAAAAATGAAAATAAACCCTTCTCTACTTCTAAAAATTCAACTAAATAGAAATAAAATTCCAAAGATCCCCAAATTAAATTAACAACCTCACAAAACCATGCTACATATATTTCCATGAAGAAGTTTTCATTTTGATCAAGTTTTGGTGTATGGAGGTTTTCAAAGAAGAGGAAATGAGTGGGTAAAAGGCATATACAACTAGCTATGACCAAGGTGAGTGTTTCTTCACTCACAACTAGGTCTAAATTGTTTGATTAGATGAATTTATCTTGCAAATTGGAGTGTTTGACTTGTATGCGTATGTGCATTCTCTTGAATCATATGCTTGCTTGTTATTTTGATTGAATTATGTTGCACTGAAGTGATATGTTGATACAGTAGAGTTACTGTCAAGTTAGAGATCGAAGAAGTCAACATAGGCGACTGGAGGTGCTGGGAGTGACCCCGGCATGGGCTGGAAGTTTGCTTCCAGGCCACTAACCAGTGCCAAGCTTGGAAGCAAATTCCTAGCACGGTGCTGCCTGATTTAAAAAAAATCGTTTTTGAAAAATTAAATAAAAATAAGATTTTAAAAGTAGGAAGTTGATGAATTGAAAATACAAAAAAAATTGTTAAAATATTTTATTTAATTTGATTATTATTTATTTTATTAAAGATATTTACTTATTAATGAAAATTAATATTTATTTTTAATAAATCTTTAAAAATCCTATAAAATTCTGGAAAAATATGAAATGGTTTCTAATTAATATTTTGTGAATTTCTATGCATAATTCACGTCATTTACACTAATCTAAAGTATTAAAAAATTTATTTTATAGATTTGGAGTAAAAGAAATTATTTCGAAGAGGGCTTTTGAACGTTATATATGAACAATAAAATTCTTATTTAGATCTATAAATGGTTGAAAAATAATTATTTTAATTATTTGAAGTTTATAAATGTTTTATTAATCAAATAAATTTTTTTTTTGCCAAAGCCAGCAAGGTTGAATGGCCCCTACCATTTATTTATATCAATAAGCAAACTTACAATACAAATAAGAAAAAGGGATACAGAAAAGAATTATGAGGACTGAAGAAATGAAAGCAGAAAGGAAGGGGGAAAATAAAATAAACCACTGCAAAGCAACCTAGATCCACTTGACCAGAGCGTTAGCATCAAACCGATAGGTAGACATAGTGATCAAAGCATGAATTTGTCTACAAATCTCATAATATATCTGCATTCGATTTCTGTTTGTATGATTAAATATTATGCTATTCCTTTCTTTTCATATCACTGTAACCATAACCTTGACCATGATTAAGAGTTCAAATGTTGATTGTTGCTTCCACCTTGTTGCATTGTATATGTTCATCCATTCGAGCTTGTTGTTTCTATGAGTGATGCCATATCCTCCTTTAGTCTTTATCATAGACCATATAAAATGAGTCAAGGAGCACTTAAAAAACAGATGATGCATATCTTCTATCGTAGAAGAGCAAAATATGCAGGAGGTAGGTAAAGATATACCTTTGAGAGCCAGATTTCCTTGAGTGTGTAGTGCATTTCTAAACACCTTCCAGAGCATAAAGTTCTGTTTTTCTTCTACATACTTGTTCCATATACGTTTATACCATATGAAGTTGCTCAGGAGCTTCTCTCCCACAAGCGCATGAATTAATCAAATAAATATTTTTATAAATAAATATAAATATATTTATTTTTTTTCTAAACAAATTTGCGAGTTATGGTTGTATTAACACTATGTAATGAGAAATTAGAATAAACGGATTAGTAATACCGTTTAGGATGGCACATCTGGTAATATTTCTCTAGTTATTCTTTGTACTCATTGCAAAGAATAATATTGTGTCGAATATAGGCAAGTGGAGTTTACTAACATTGAGTAAATGTTCGAGTAACAATGGGTGGTATGGAACGCCCGAGCTGGTACTTGTTCGATTACTCTCTGTAAGTAGATGTCGCTTGATTAGGTCATATCTATGTGGTATTCATGGTAATGCAAACTAAGAGTGAGCAGACCGAGAGCCATAAGAGTGTCTATTTATTGTGTGTATACTCCTATTGTACGTCATAGAGTAAACCGGATTGACTAGTATACATCTTAGCGGCCTGATTGAGGGGTCACTTTGCAAATCCGTGATACACCTTTTGATGTGTATATGTCTGAGAGCCACTTCCCTATGTCACTGAGACCAACTGTCGGCTATAATTGGGGCACTAGCAGGGTCGTGACCACTGCATATCGTAGTCATGCATTTGATGGATATTGGGTCACAATGGCGATCAAGGTAACTGTTGACTGTAGGAGTAGCACTACGAGCATGTGAGGAAGGCTCCTGGAGTAGGCTAAGAGCTGTTAGTCTTCCCTCTGGTTGTTGTTGATATGGACACTACTTATTCAACTTTATGAGATCGTTATGTATACGGCTGAGAGCCGATCAGATCATTGATGAAATCGAAGCTGAGAGCGCATAGGACTGAGAGTCTAGATGACAATATATATTATTGAGAGTTGAGTAGATTAGTATAGGGTTGAGAGACCGTGTGATTATTTCATTACCTGAGAGCCAAGTTGATTACTATGTGTCTGAAAGTTTAGATGATCATTTCGTGACTATAGATCTCTTTGATTATTCATTGGTCGTGTGACCATAATGTTATGTAACTACATATACATTGATTATATAGTTATCGCTAGAGATGCTGAGAGAAGGAGTTGGACCATGTACCTATGTTTTATGATTATCTAAGAGATGACCTTGACTGCCAAGGGTATTCCATATTTATACTTGATGTATATTTGATTTGGATGATTGTTATGTGTTTTTTATTTGTGTTGAGTATGACGGACCCAGGGTATGTCTACTTTATGATTATCTGAGAGATAACCTTGTTCATTGCAAGGAGCATGTCCTATATAATTTGTTATTTTATACTTACTTATATTTGGATGCATGATTATTTCACACATTTGACATTATACAATTAGTATGGAGTTTGACTTGATTTTCTATATGGGTGGTATTGTTTATACGTAGTCTTGTGATGTGTTGCTACATTGAGGTATCCTTATACCATTTTATGATGGCGTTGAGATGTTATGCTATTACCATGATATATTGACACATACATTTTAGACATGGTCTGACCTATGTGTTATTCAAATAATACTCGGGTCAGTCCAAGACATTTTCCGATTCAGGGACTAGATGATTGGTCTTTGGATGTTGGTCATAGATGGTGGATAGAGTTTTATATTGTATATCATTATGTATTATGAGCTATTATGTATATTGATGATATTGAGATTATATATTAGACATACATTGTATTTATTTTTGAGATAATGGGATTTTGACTCATTTTGAATCCCACTCAGGCATGTGTATATTTCTATATATATTATTGTTGCATTTTATGACTTTGTGTTCTCTGGTACTTATTTCATATTATGTATTGTTCTATCCTAGAAACACATCTGTTTATTGCTTTGTGTCGATACTATGTATGTATATGTGAGTTGTTTATGATTTTTGAAATACATACCAGTGTTAGCCTAAGGGAATACTCAAGTGTGACAACCCAATATAGTCATTCTACGTATTATCAGATAGTATTACCTAGTGATACACTTTAGTGGTATGGGTATAAAGGTGGGGTGTTACAGTTGGTATCATAGTAGGTTCAGAATAATACATTATGTAAATGAGGCATGAGTCATGACCTTAGATGAGACTTAGAGTCCCTATCCCCTTGGGTATGTTAGATAGTTACCTTATACTAAGGGATAATAGGTTTATACATATTACTTATATACGATGATAACTACGATAAACATCGAGGGATGTACTTGTATTTTTCTTACTATATATGTATTACTTCTACTATTCTGAATGTAAACCCCTGTATGAGATAAAAAGTAGTTCTTTGGGGTGTGAAGGTAGAAGTTTTCAATCCGACTAGTAGTGTTGGGTCAGCTGATAAATATAATACCTCAGCGTTGTTTTGAATATTGAAAAATGATTCGTTAAGGATCAGAGTGCGCAGCGGAATTTGATGGGTCTTTTTCTACTGAGTAGTTAGGTTATTTGGTAGCATTAATTGGTTGATGCTTTGGTTAGGGAGACCACCTTGAGTGTGTTGTTCAGTAGGAGCCATCACTCAAGGTGTGTACCAACATATGTTTAATATTTGGGACCCTGTGGTGCCTTTGTTTATGAAGTTACAACAGGGGATAGTTGAAATTTGGATCACCTTAAACTAAAACCAAATATTTATATGGAAAAATTAAAATGGTATATTTTTATATGAAATTTAAAATGTGATTAAAATAAAAATGAAGATAAAGCTTACATGTCTATTTGTATAATGGAAGATTAGTGATGTTTGGATTTTTGTAAGTAAAGTATTCTTGAGAAGTACTCTTATAAAATTATTTACGATGTGTTTTAAAGCAAGCAAATATAACTTGTAATTAGAACCTTTTTGATAAAAGGTATTTATCTTTGTATGGTATTAGAAAAGTGTTTTAATTTTTCAAATAATTGTTTCATATGAAAGGTTTCTTAAAGCATATAAATGTATTTATTGAAAAAAAAATTTGAAAGTGGTTTAGTCTTAATTTTTCATATTGAGTGCTTTAAGAATTCCAGTTGATACGCTTGACTCACGTTATCGATAGGGATTCCTAAACACTAGGACAAGACATACAAACACGATGTATTGAAAAGTTATGAAAATTTTCAAAAGATTGGAAAATTTTGACAAGTTTTGCAAAGTTTTGAAAAGTGATGTACTATTTTGAAAAGAAGTAAAATATTATTAGCTGTGATGAGACCAATGTTATAAAATGATATTTCGAGGAAAGTAATATTCAATGATTTGAAAAGATTAGTATGTTATGAAGAATATTTTGAATGAGCATGATATAGAATTATAGTTTGGATAAGCTAAATAATATGTGGAAAGTATTAGTAATATTTACAAGAAAAATATTTTGGAAAGAAAATTAATTTTTGTGAAGTATGTTGAGTTATATTTTGAAAAGAATATAGTTGATGATTTAAGAAATGATATAAAACATTTTGATAAAAGAAATCTTACTTCGAAATAATGTTCTAGTAAATTATATGATATAAAGATATGAATAAAATTTTGAAGGTTAAGAAATTATTTTGATTAGAAATTTATATTTGAGTCTATGCATTATTGTGGTAAAGTTAAGAATTGCTATAAAGATAATAAAGTTATATTTTCATTTGTCGATATATATTGTGATAATCCACACCTCCCGACACAGATCCAAAGTCTAGGGTGATTTTTGGACTCACGTTGGGGGTGAGATATATGAGTTGTCGGGGTTTTCAATACATTACAGAGTCAAAAGATGTACATATATGATATAGGACATTCTGCACTTCCAGATCTCACAGCAAAAGGCAATAAAATATAAATATAGTAAATAACAATATTAGAAAATAACTCAGAACACAATCTTAGAAGACAATGCACAGTCAAATCCAGAGTGCATAGAAATACGATACATAATCTAATAAGTACTAAGTACTGAATAAAATAAATAGTTACATGGAGAGTAATATATAATAACAAGAAACTCCAAAGATGAGCTCGCCTCTCCACGTAATAATCACAAGCCTATCACCCACTGCCCTGTCGTCCTATGGTGGGTGAAAAGAAAGGAAAAGGGGTGGGTCAGACAAAAATCTGGTGAATGAGTACATCATTAATATATGGTGATCATATGCAATTGACTTTAATACTACTCTATGTGGCCTAGGTTATCCTACAAGTGTTCATGAATTCCTAGATTTCTTACTTAAGAGGTCTAACTCAATACACACCTGCACTAACTAATTTTGTAGGCTCATACTTAGGATTAAACAATTGATTGAACCTATAGACAACTAATGATCAACTAATAGCTACTGGAACCTTCCCAACCTAGGGTTATCCTATAATTTCATTGACATATCTCCTTGCTTCAAATGAATAAACTTCTCTAACTGCACTCCCTCTTCGGCTCTAGTCAGAAACTTCATCTCAAAATGTCTCCTAAACTCCTCCTAAGTGATCGCCACACCATCACTCCTCGCCTCTACTACCTCCTACAAATTCAAGGCCTCTCCCTGAAGAAACCAAATGGCAAGCTGTCTCCTCACATCATCCCTTAGACCCATCAAACTACAAATTTTCTTGCATGTACGAATCCATGTCCTCGAATCCACATATAACTCTGTCCCCATGTACGGCTTCCCTCCAAGTCTCGCTAAATCCTTGCACAACTTAGAAAAACCAACGGTAGGTGGGTGGCCAGGAACTACACCTGGCGCTCGTGTCGTGGTTCCTTTATATGGATTAAGCTCGGCCTATCCTTGCCTTAAGATACCGGCAGAACTAAATCAGGACGTTCGCGCTCAAAATCTCAACCGCATTGCCTAAGCTTGAGTCGCTCATATTCTATTTGTGAATTAGGAATTTATATGCAGCAACCATATGCATATAACTCAATAAAATAAAACAAGTGATGGTGTAAGTGTATATACTAACTCGAGAATATACATCGCCTATGTGTGCAAAGAACAATTTAATAAATACAACCACTAGCATCCATCATCCAAAACATGTCATAAGTACATGTTCGCAACCATTCCTAACATTTAATAGTCTCTACCTGTTGGGTAGACGAAGGTAAATCCTACACATGCATAATTAATGCTTATTTAGTTTAAAATGAAAACATACTAGGAAAGAGTTTTAGGTAGGTAGCTTAGATCCTATCCTCAGGCTCCCATGTACTCTCCACTAGATCGTCTCTCCACTGAACCTTAAAAACTTTGATAACTTTATTGCGGAGTTGCTTTGTATCATGCTCAAGAATACAAGTTGGTGTATGGCGAACAAGTTGCTCCCTCTCTACTTCCACATCCTCTAGTTGACTCTGGTCAACTATGGTAGCCATATCATGCTAGCACTACCATAAGTGTGACACATGAAAAATGTCATGTACTCCTACTAACTTCTTTAGAAGCTCCACTCTATAACCTAACTTCCTTACCTTACTAGTAATCGGAAAATGCCCTACGAACCTCGAAGCTAAGTTTCCCAAACTACCAAATCTCATAACATGCCTAAGCGAAGAGACCTACACAAAAACCATGTCACCTACTGCAAACTCCAACTCCGTACATCTCCTACCAACGTAGGATTTCTACATGTCTGGTGTAGTTTTCATCGTCATACAGACCAATTCTACTTTCTCTGATGTCTCATTATATCCGGCTCAAGAATAATACTATCTGTAATGTCCAACCAACACGATGGTGATCTACAGGGTCTTCCATACAATATGTCGAATGGTGCCATCCTAATACTCGCCTGATAGCTGTTATTATAGGTAAACTTCACTAGTGGCAAGTGATCCTCCCAAGAGCCTCCAAAATCAAATATGCACATCCTAAGTAAGACCTCCAATACCAGGTTCACTCTCTCCTTTCATCTATGGGTGATAAGCGGTGCTCAAGCTTAACTCGGTGCCAAAGCCTCTTATAGACCCTCCAAAACTCGCTGGTGAAAAGTGGATCTCGATCGCTAATGATGTTAGAAGGAACTCTATGTAACCTAACGATTTCTCTCACGAATAGTGTCACCAATAACCCCATGGTCCTCATACTCCTCACCGAAATAAAATAAGCTCATTGGTTCAATTGATCGAATATGACTCAAATACTCTCATTCCCTCTCCTACTCCTAGGTAGTCCATCAATAAAGTCCATAGAAACACTCTCCCATTTCCACCGTGGAATATTCAACAGCTGCAACAATCCTCTCGTCTTCATTTGCTCCATATTTACCTTTTGGCAAGTCATACATCGAGCTACAAACTCCGCTACATACCTTTTTATACCCGGCCAATAAAAGGCTCTCTTCATGTCACAGTACGTTTTTCCTCCACCATGATGAATAGTCATCCTAGTGCGATGAGACTCAGCTTGTACCATGTCGACCAAATCCATAATGAGAGGAATACATAATCTACTATCCCTCCATAACCACACTTTCATGTCAATGGTGTAACGCCTCAAATGATTCGGCTAATCTCCTCTACCAAGCTTCTCAAAAATATCCACTAACTCCTTGTCTTGCTTCTGTCTTGACCCAATATGGTCCATAAGTGTAGGTTGCACAACCAAAGCTGCTAACAATCCTAAAGTGATGTTTAACGAAGGTCTAAAGTCGAATGTAGAAATGAATTCCAAATGCTACCACTCTATGAACAAAGGACTGAGCACCGCATGTTGCATACTCAAGGCGTCCGCTACCACATTGTCCTTTCCTTGAGTATATGAGATCTCGAAATGTAAGATGCCAAAAACTCCATCCACCACCGCTACCTTAGATTCAAGTCATTTTGGGAGAACAAGTACTTCAAAGACTTATGATCCATATACAACTCAAACCACTCTCCTAATATATAATGTCTCCATGACTTGAGTGCAAAGACAATGGCAGCCAACTCAAGATCATGGGTAGGATAGTTTCTCTCATAGACCTTCAACTGTCGACTATCATTGCTCACCACTCTCTCTTCATGCATCAAGACTGCACCCAACCATGTACCACAAGCATCGGTATATATTGTGTCTACCTTCGTACCATCGGGTAACACTAGAATAGGTGCACCAGTCAATGCCTTCTTCTGCTTAATGAAAGCGTCCTCAGGCTTCGCGTCCCATGAGAAAACTAAATTATTCTTGGCGAGGTGGGTCAAAAGGGCATAGATCTTCGCGACTTCCTTAATGAACTTCCTATAGTAACTAGCTAAACCAAGAACACTCATCACTTCCATGGCATTCTTGGATACATACCAATCCTGAACTGTAGCAACTTTACCGTGATCGACTGCCAGTCCACTTTCCAAGACAACGTGTCCTAAAAAGCATATCTCCTTGCATCAATAGTGACACTTAGAAAACTCTGCCATCAACTTATGCTCATGAAGTGTATTGAGAACTTCTTCTAAATTCAACGCATGCTCCTTCTCGCTCCTTGCATAGTCAAAAATATCATCCACAAATACCATAACAAACTTATTAAGCAACCCTCTGAAAACTCGGCTCATCAGATCAACAAAGTAGGCGGGTGCATTAGTCAGTCTGAAGGGCATGATTAACCACTCAAAGTCCATCGGGTGTACGAAAATTAGTCTTTTGAATACTATCCTCAGCTACACACAACAAATGGAATCTGGTAGCCAAATCAAGTTATGAGAACTCCTTCACTCCAACCAACTAATCAAAAAGATCTTCTATGCGGGGAAATGCATAGCAATTCCTCTTTGTTGAGCTTATTCAGCTTCCTAAAATCGATTCAAATCCTCAAAGAACCATCCGTCTTGGTAGAAAAGATGATCGTTGCTTCCCACACTAAAATACTCCTTCGAATGAAACCCTTTTCCAATAGCTCATTCACCTGCTTGTGCTGGACACTCCCGCCTCATGTCCTGGTATTGATCGCGGTTGTAACACTTAATCTTCGAACAGTCTACATTGCATTCCTTTGTAGAATGTCCCTTCTTGCCACACTTTCTGCAATGCATATCCTGCTTCTTGATCTTCCCTTTTGGTTACAATCCTTCCTTGCGCTCGTTCTGCTACGGTGCCTTTCCTCCAGACTTTTTAGGTTCTTATTTCGCTTCCTCCTTAGAGACGGTATTCAGCAAGGCCATCTCCACCATTCATCGCACCCATGGGAATATGACAAAGAGCCAAATTTATAAGAGGTTGATTCAGCCCCTTTATGAACTTCAAAGACTTCTTATGATAGGTATTGATCAGCTCTATCCCAAACCAAGCCAACTAATTGAACTGGCTGACATACTCTTTCATCGACATTTCTCCTTGCTTCAAATGGATAAATTTCTCTAACTGCACTCCTTCTTCGGCTTTAGACAGAAACTTCATCTCAAAACACCTCCTAGGCTCCCCCTAGTCTTCGCCTTTACTACCTCCCACCAATTCATGGACTCTTCCTGAAGATGCCAAGCAGCAAGATGTCTCCTCACAACATCCCTCAAACCCATCAAACCACAAATCTTTTCGTATGTACGAATCCATGTCCTCGAATCCACATATAAATCCATCTCCATGTATGGATTCCTCCAAGGCTCGCAAAATCCTTACAAAACTTAGCAAAATCAGTGGCAGGTGGATGGGCAGGAACTGCACCTGGAGCACGCTTCGTAGGTCCTTTATTAGGATTAAGCTCGGCTTGTCCCCTTGCTTGAAGATACCGCCGAAACCAAATCGGGGTGTTCGCGCCTGGAATCTCAACCTCGTTCCTAAGCCTGAATCGCTCATCTTCTATTTATGATTTAGGAATTTATTAGCAACATTCCATAGATAGTATACACAAGACTAAAGGAAAGAGATCACACATATATAAAATATTTGAAAATCTTTATGAAAACTTATATTTGTGTGTGTGTATATATGTGTGTGTGTATATATATATATATGTATATGTATACACACACATACTTTGAAAACCCATTTTGAAAACCTTTTGAAAAACATTTGAACATATTTTCTTTTCGAAAAACTTTTCAAGTATGCTTTCTCAATACGCCCGTAATTCTTAAAAAATTTCAAACATAGGCTATGATACTAACTATGACAACTCTCACCTCTTGACACACCAATCAAAAGTCTAGGGTGACTTTTGAACTTGTGCGTTACCAAGAAATACGAACTGTCGGGGTTTTTAATACATTACAAAGACTAAAGATATACATATATGATCTAGACATTGTACACTTCCAAATCTCTCAATGGAAGGCAACAAATTATAAATATAGTAAACAACCATCTCAAAAAATATCTCAAAACACAGTCTCAAAAAATAATATGTAGTCAAATCTAGTGTACATAGAAATGCGATACATAGTCTGATAAATATTAAGTACTGAATAAAATAGATAGTTACATGGAGAGTAATATAACATAACTAGCAACTCCAAAGATGAGCTCGCCTCTCCACGTACTAATCACGGGCCTGTCACCTACAGCCCCATCCTTTTGTGGTGGGGAAAAAGAAAGGAGAAAGGGGTGGGTCATACAAAAGTCTGGTGAATTACTACATCATTAATATATGGTGATCATATACAGTTGACTTTAATAATACTCTATGTGACTTAAGGTGTTTTACAAGTATTCATAAATTCTTAGATTTCTTTTTTAAGAGATTTAACTCAGTGCACACCTTCATTAACTACTTGTGCAGGCTTATACTTAAGATAGAACAAATGATCGAACCTATAAACAACTAATGATCGACTAATAGCTATTGGAACCTTCCCAACCAAGGATTATCCTATAATTTCCTATATGGGACTACATCACTCACATTACGACTAGCGTAACTATTTTACATAGGTTTTCCTACAGTTCCTTCCATGGCACTAAATTTCCCATTAATATAATTACATGTACCTCCATTACGCTTTGAGTGGGGGCTCACAATGCCGACTCATCGAAGTGTCTCATTGTCTGCATCCGTGTCCACCACTCAATTGTAATGTAACGCCTCTTATTGCACATGCTAGGATCCAACGACAACACAACATCCTGTCGCATCAGTACCCGTGAATACCAAGGAACTCCCATTGTGCTAGGCATACATAGTTCATTAGGCATCAATTAGTGTTGCACATCCATTGTAGAACCTCTTGTGAGTGCAATTTGTGATAGAATTGCCCCCAGTCGAATGTCGATACCCACTGGATAAATAACATTTACCAGTTTCACACTGTCCAATGTCGCCTCATAAGGAACTAGCTTCCCTACTCCTAACATCCATACACACACAATGTATATATACTAAATACCTGTATTTAAAATAAGTACTTTTATCTATAACCTGGGCCTTAGGTTGAGATTCAAATTACACTTCAAAAACACCTACCGGTAGACTGCCTGCTCCTGGAGCAGTCGACTGCTTATTGTCGACCGCCCCAGATTGTGCGGTCGATCGGTCATTGCTTATTCAGGGTTTTGATTTTTGAATTTTAATTTGTTTGGTAATTTAATTAACAATTAATCGTTCGTTCAAAAAATTTGTTAGAGGGATTCATGTTAGAGCAATTATAATTAACCAAATATTCAATTTCCAAAATTTCTTATTCAAATTCAACTTTTTCGACTTATAGGAACAGTTAAAGTCTAGGGTTACTATTAACATCAATATTAACCATTTACATTAACAAATTATACGATTAGAAAAGGATTAAAGTAAAAGGTTTAATCCAAATCAATTTTTATTTAACAAGTTTATTTAATTTAATTGTAATTCAATATTAGACCTGGATGATAGAATTCTTAGTTTAGTTTTTAACATCCTAAATCAGATAGGGCATATCAAAATTAACTATATATAAATCATCTTATCAAAAATAAACCTCAGATCCAGGCTTTCCTTTGAATCACTTTCAGTAATTCTTCCTCCCTATTTGTTCGCTCCTCGCTTGATTCGTCCTTCTTAATCTCTTTACTTTTAATTTATTTTATTTTTTAAGAATTCAAGTTTGAAGAGGAAATAATTTGGTAGTGTTTTGGTACACAGACAGATTTCTAATGAATTAGGGTTTAGGTTAGCGATGTATTTATAGAGGTATTGGATTAATACTGACCATTGGTTAACCATGGAAGAATATTTTGTTTCATCATGTATGCTAATTAGTTACTTCGTCATCGAGTAAAAATATTAGATTAAATCCAGGTTGTTGGATGCTCAGAACTATCGACCTAAAACTATGATCGGTCGACCGCTGTGTATGGGTGTGTTTGACCAGTTCCTGTATGAGTGTCCACCAGTGGAGTTGTTTATATTAGGATATTTTACTTTCCATATTTTCTTATCTAATTAATTTCATTTCCAAAATTTAAAATGTTTGTAACTTCTTCATACTAGCTCCATTTTCAAAATGTTATGTATGAAAATCGTCTAGAAAATCTATACTAATGTAACGGTGTAAGTTTTGTAGCCAAATTTGGATGTTTATAGAAATTCCGTTTTTGCCCTTGTTATATTTGATATAATTATTTTATTAATTATTTGCAAAAATTTTGAGGTATTACATATATTTTATATGATGATTGCAGCCATCTAGCATTGGTGGGTAGCTGAAGTAAATGGCAAGACAATGTAGACTACATGGTCAACACTGCAGCCAGTCTATGGAGTGAGCCCCTAGCAATTTATGGCGAGGCATCATCATTGTTTATACCAAAATTTGACACAAACACACAAGAGAATAAAGTAGAGGATAAAAATAAAGAAATGTAAAGGGAAAATGAAGTAAAAATAAGACACACAAAGTTTATAGTGGTTCGGCTAACTGATGCCTTCATCTTAGTGTTTCTATTGATTATAGTACTATTTACAAGTAGTATTCTTGTGGATCGGTATGGATCCTCGGGGTTACAAGAGAATTATGGGAAAAATTATAAAGAAGCAAAAAAGATCCCCTGAAATGACGCCCTAACCCCTTATTTATAGCTGTAGGTCGCTAGAGAGTTCTCCTCCACGATCACCACCACATTCTCCACGTCGGCCAACTGTTTTGGTTGAGAAAACGTGGCTATGTCAGCAATCATGATAGACCAGTACCGATCTATAAGCATGGATCGACACCGATCCATATGATTGCCTTATGGACCTCTTCCATCGCCTTGTATTGATGCGAATCATTGTTAGCTTCATGTTTTCAACTTCGGTTGCATTGCTAGAAGCCCGTTTCTAGATCAACATGATGGAACGATGGAGGAATGGTGTTTCTGACTTTAAGTGCTTGACTCATTCGATGGCAAGTTGCATGTGAATGATCCTATGAAACTTGGAATGAGTTGCTATCACCATGACTTGGCAGTAAATGAAGTTTGGAGTGTTTAGGATAAGGTTTTATGGATCGGTATTGTAACGACCCGAGTTTTTCTAACACGAAAAACCGGACCATTTGGGTAAAAAGAAGAGGTAGAAGAAGAAGAAAAATAGAAAACAACAACAGAATCTCACATACGCAGCGGAATAAAATAAAATATATATCAACAGATCTTTACACAAATCAAACTGTATCTGTATATATATATATACATCCAAATACATCATCAGAGTACATCACATCAATATCATACAACTGAATACACAGCGGAAAAATAATAGCAAGTACGAGAGTACGTATCGTCATCCAGCTCGTCTCCTGAGCTCCACATCATCATATCCTGTAACCTATAATACTCGGTCTGACCCGAGCATCATATAAAACAATACCCGAGTCAGTCTGGAATACCAGCGTGAGAAAATCACACTCAATTGATTATTAAAGTTTCAAAATCCTTTGAAAACAAAAGCATCTCGTAAGACCACGCCACAAATAAACATGTCGGGTTTTTACCTTACGATAGCTAAAACACTTTATATCAAAATCCTCTGATATTATAATAGTGTCTACAGAAAGTAAATAGAATCTAGCTGAAATGCTTGCATCTCACATTTCAACAATAGTTGGGCACAATCAAAACCGTACAGGCACGTAGGGAGAATGGATTTCCAACGAATGACTAGGCACTGGGGTACCACCTATCACAGTACGTGGCCTAGATCACCGTACCGAGGAGTACGCCCGCTCCCCTGCAACACAAGGCCGGAACCATCCCTTACTGGATGATCCCGAATAAAATCACCCCACGGTTGGGATCAGCAACCGCACCACTAAGCCGAAATAAAAAGGGACATCTAGACAGGGATGACCTTACCCTCCAGTGGGAGCTACCCACGAAGCCTTGCTGCATAACCCCTGATTTTCAGTCATTCCCGGTTGATGAGGTTCGAGGCTAAACGATACCTTTTAGAGAACATATCCCTTAGAATGCCCATCGTCCGTTGACGACGTTTCGCAAGCATTCGTCCATACCAGTCCGTCCTGGGTTTGAACAGAACCGAAGGCACTATTCCTACTACATCCATTTTGGAAATATCCTCAGGATTAGTAGCGACTAGCCCTTGCACTTCACTGCTCCATCTTCGACTCCGAAATCGTTACACGAAACGTACAAACCGGATCGAAGTGGTATTCGAGTCTCCAGACCTAGAATCCCGGTATACGGAAACTCGATCCCGGTCTCTTCGAAACGATCAGCGCATTGGCCAATATTGATAGTCGGTTATTTAACTATCAATTAACATCCACAAGCAACCATCACACAATAAATAATTTCCCACATTATTTATTTGCCCAAATATCTTTCCAAGATATATTTCCAAATTTTCAAAGCTCATTTGAAAACAATTTCAAAACAGTTTCCGCTTACGGAAAACATTTCCCAAATAATTATTTCCACTGAATCACCAAGTACAAAATACTTTTATTTTTAAAATAATTTAAAAACACTTTATTTTAAATATATTTTATAACATTGAAATCAAACTACTTTAATACTTTATTAAAATATATACTTTAAAATAAACCACTTTATAAATATAAACTAAATTTCTCTTTTTAAAACAGAATAGCAAATCACTTTTATATAATTACTACAATAATAGATTTTTAAAAATACCTACTTTGAAAATTAACATTTAGAAATAATCAATTTTCTAAAACATGCTTTTTTAAAACATACTTAAAACTTTTAACTTATATTTAAAATTGCTTTGAAAACGTACTTGGCTATCCAGAGAAATACACTTCTCATTTCCATCTTTTAAAAATAAATCAACATTTATTTTTTTAAATCAAACCATATCTTTTTATAAATTCCCACCTTGAATTTATATTCAAATATCCACTGATATTTTATTTTACTTTATAAACCCAGTTTATATCTCCGAAATCTCACTTCTCTTTTAAAATTCCAATTTTAAACAACTAAATCAATTTCCAATTGATTTTCCAATTTACTTTACTTTACTTTGAAATAAATTTCCTTTACTACTTCATTTATTTCAAAATACATTAACTTTTAGATTTATTCCTTTATTTGAGTTAAAACCCTTTTTAACTGAAAATACCAATTTTAAACTTCCAAAATTCCTTCTTTAGCCTTTAATTAAATTTAATCCTTACATTCAAAATAAATCCTTTATTCTTTAAATTTAATATCACTTTAGTTTAAAGTTAATATTTCCCTTGTTATTTCGAAATTCCCTTATTCCAATTCACTTGAATTATTTACTTAAAATTTACTCTTTTATTTCTTTCAAAATCCAATTCAATATATTTTGATAACTCCTTTTATTGAAATATTCAATCCAACCATATCATCCAATATTTCAATCATCAATAAAATCATCACAGGATATCAATATTCATAGAACAGAATATCAAATAATCTAAATAATTTTGAGGAATCCAGTTGGATCCCTCCAACCTGTTTCCCTGCATCCACAAACGTTAGCACAATACCAATTCCACTTCAAAGTGGAATATCGCGGTATATGGGATTTATATAAATCATCCGCTATTATGCGGCGCATAGGGTCTCATCCGCTATATAAATGCGGGAATATCAACAACTCAAATATATACATATGCCAATATGTATATATTGCTATATACTACTATATATATAATATAGCATATTCAATCAATGCAATCATCCAATCAATTATTTAAATTTAACCATTTAAATTTAAATCTAACTGAGTGAGATTAACTCACCTTTGATTCTTTGCAATTCCAATCCAAATCTCGACTTGTTTCTTCATAGTTTAAACCTTGTATAAGCAGTGGATTATTTCATTAATATTTGAAATATAAATCGACCTTTGATTACCATTAAATTAATTTAATTAACTAATAATTTACTTTAACCCCTAATTTTCCTCGAAAATCTTTTGGTAACTAAAATGATTAAATGGGTTACTTTGAACTAAACTAGTACATTTATTTCTCCTAATTTCATTTCACTGTTCTATACAGTTTAAAACAAATGGATATATTATTATTTTTTTTTCTGAAAATATCAAAGCAGAAATCTCCTTTACTGTATATATATAACTTGAAACAATATGCATTTATTTTATAAAGATAATCTTTATTTTTCCCTCTGATAAAATATACTCATTAAATCGAAATAGATCAGAGAAAAACTCGAATACCTCTCTTACCAAGCTCGAGTTCGAGCCATCCACGCACCCAGACTACCATCACGCTCCACTCGGCTCGAGTTGAACCCTAGCCTCTCGTCGACTCTCTCTCCAGACGAACCCTTCCCTGCTGGTCGCGGCCTCCCACGCATGCGTGAGCGCCTCGCCTTGGCCACGCGAATCGCCGCGCCAAAATCGCAGTTCCAACATCCCTTGTCTCGCGTCCAAAATCGAAATCTTCACTCGCCCGATCTCCCTATCGCGATACCTCCCTGCCGACATCACACGCAAGCCCAATTTCTGACCGCTCTCCTCACGCGCTTGAACGATTCCGCTTGTTCGTGATTCGAACTGAACTGGAGGAAGAGGAAATCGACTTCGAATCAGCAGCAGAAATATCGCGTAGGAGGCAAGTATGAGCCGCGATGGCTGATGGAATAGCTGAGCTCGCAGCGATGATACCTTGAAGGCGTTAATTTATGGAACCCTAGTTTTCACGGGTTCAAGCATCACGACCTGGAGATTGCTATTGAACTGTGACTTTGAAGAGAACAGATTTTTTTTTCTTTTCTTTTTGGGTTTTCTTTTTCATGCTCGATTAGAATTGAAAGAGGGAGATTTATCTGAGTTGAATACGAATTGCTTTTGATTTTCATTTGGAGTGTTCAAGTGGTAAATCTGGTTTGCTCTCGGTTATCATTTTTAAAGAAAGAAGGAGACGCGTGTTTATTAGGTAGGACACGTGTTGTACCAAGAGAAACACGTGTTTGAGAGAAGAGAAGGTTGCTGAGAAAACTTTTCAATATACATTTAAATGCGTTTATCTACCATACACTTACACACAATAACTCCAAACACAACGAAAATTGAAATCCGATAATAATTCAATCTTACGGATCCAATGAAACTGGTTTCGCTGAATTCCGAGACTGCGCCTCGGAAGGCTATTTTAAACGACAATTTAAACGATGCAAATTTTAAATTGAACAGACGACCGTTAAATTCAATTTTAATTCGTCTATTATTTCCAGTATTATCTATATAAATTTTTATAAGTCTTCAAATTATTTTTAACAGGCTTAAAGCTCCAGATTCAATAATTTACCAATTTCAATAATTTAAATTCAACAATTACTTGTCTAATCAATAATGATATTTGAAATTAAAGTTAATAATTATCTTTTGAATATTTAAAATTAATTAAATATTCTTATTTCAAATGCTCAAAAATTCCGGGTCGTCACATTCCTCCCCCCTTAAAAGAATTTCGTCCCCGAAATTACCAGTTAAGAGAAATGATTCGATACCCGTTCTTTTTTCTCAATCCAAATAGTTTTAACAATACCCAAACAATCTTTTATTAATGATACACTAATCATCTTTTAACTTCCCAAACTTATTCATAAGTTCAACCCATACCACCTACTTATCCATTCAAATTTGAATTTGAATTCAAATTTTGAATTATCAAAATTTTCCAAAATTTTTTTCTAACTCCTTAAATTTCCGAAAAATTTCGCCAGCGTCTCCTTTGCGCGGCTAGCTCGGTACTACTACAAAATGGCTCTACGGCCTCCCAATCTCAAAAAGAAAACAAAAAGCCAAGTGGATGGATCCAAAACCCAATCAAATTTCATATAGAAATTCAAATACATACCTTTTTGTCGGGCCATTAAATTTTATCTTCTAAAATCAAAAATCCCAATTATCCATTGCTTTTATACACCTGTATATCCTATTAAGCAATAATATCCAATCACAATTCCAAAGTCATTTATACTTTTCTTTACAAATTTCCAATATTTGTTTTACTTAAGCCCGTACGATGCACATATATCATCCGTACGCAATATCACATTTGATCGCTCACTCGATCACACAATTTCACTTCCGAACTAGTATTGTCCACCCGACTTCCTAGTGCGGACTCAGATTTGGTTTCTTGATCAGAAACCGTCATTCTCCTTGCATAGCCATAAACTATGATAGAGAATATCCAGAATCAATCAACAATCCATATCCAGGTTCGCCGTCGAAAATCGAGTGAAAAATTCCAACTCGGATCGATATATCTATCCCGAAATTCTGTGTTCGACATCTGGACCAAATAGCTATGCGAATAAAATAATATACGTACATCTTACGTATAAATTCCAATTGATTACCAATTATATCAATTTTCTTTTATTCACATTCCCTTTAATTGTTATCCCCTTATTCCAACTATCCCATTTCACAACTTCAGTTTGATTATATTCACTTATCCACAATTTTCTCATTTCACAATTTCAAATTTTAATCGTCATTCAATTATTCATCTAGAATAATTTTCCTCAATACCAAATTACTTAAGAATCTCACCCTACTTCTTAAGTTCAATATAAATATTTTACATATTGCTTACACTTATTTTCACTTCACTATTGAAGTTTATTTTCATTACTATTTACTTAGTCTTACAATTTCATTTAATCTCAAATTGGCTTCCGTTTTGAATATTGGATTAGTTTCACTTACTATTTAATTTAAATCTCAAATAACAGTTTATTTACAAACTTTACTTTCTTTAGTTCCTTTGATTTCTCTTGCTTTACATTCATATTTCAAATAGGTTTCAATTATTCAATTTCAATTCCATTTGGTTAGCAAATTTAAATTGCTTGTCGTTAACGAAAATTTTCAAAGATTTCAAAAAAAAAATTCTCTCCCAAAATTTACGGAAAATTTTGGCAGAGTCTCCCTTGTACGGAGGGACTTCTGCGATATCGCAGGATGCACAAAAATATATATATACATCGGCCTCAGGCCGGAAATCACAATATATATCAATATAAACAGTTCATATCTCCTATTTTGAATTTTCGCGTAAGCGTACCTTATTATAGCAATTTTTAAGCAAAGCGGTTATTTATTTTAGCAAATGCATAACCCGACCCAGCCAAACGGCCTCTCTGAACCTGTACTTACTCAATTCAAATATGTAAGTGACAAATATACAAGGTTGGTTATCATTTCAATTAATTTCAATAGCTAAACACATGCATTTCATAAGCAACATACACCGAACAGTTCCCAAATGCCATTTTCAAGTTTCGATACTAACTTCAATTACTTACAACCAATACTTAAACTATCAATTTCAGTTTTAAGTGATTTACTATTCACTTTTAGTTTACCATTCAATATTAAATTCATTAACCCACTAGTTTCATTCAAACCCTTTTTATTTGTTCACAGTCCATTCATTCTCCTTTGATTATCCAACAGGTTCTATTCAAAGCTATTTCATAATCCACTTAAGTTAACACTTAAGCTCATTTTCATTTAATTTGTTTATTCAAATCTTATACCCAATATTTGATTATTATTTTTATCTCTAAACCACTTTACTTGGTTTACTTGAATTCAAATTTATTTTATATCTCAAGTTTGGATTTTCCAACATACTAACAAATCTTCTTCCCACCTTCCCATTTCTGATAAACCACACACTTATATTTTTTTATACTTCCATTCAATTATAATTAAACTCATTACCACATTAATTCAATTAATCATACTATCCAAACTCATATTTAATTTATACATACTCGAACAAAGTTTATTTGCATCCCAAATCATTTTATTTTAATTCAATTCCCTACGGTCTTCAATTCATATTTTTCACTTCTAGTCTCAAGTTGAATTTCTATTAACAACTCAAGCTTCACCTTCAAATTCTATTATTAATTTCATTTCTGAATTTTATAAGTCACAAACTCATTTACATCCATACTTCCATCTATTTAAAATAAATTTTATTCACCTTTTATCTTTTAACTCAGAATTATACATTTTATTTAGCCAATAAATATTTTTATTATTCCATACACAACTTTAAATAAGATTCCAGAGTTTTAAACAATTTTCCAAAATTTCAAAATCATTTTTGAAATCAACTATATCCAAACCCTTTCAATTTCAAAACCAAACTCAGTTTTGCAAACAAACACCAGCCCAAAACATCCAGGTAGCAATTCCTCTTTTGGAAACTCGAAAATGAACACCGATGATGTCGCGATCATCATCGGAATTATTTTCCAGCGACCACTGAGAGTTTAGTGCTTTTATCACTTTTAAAAACATTTCAAATATTTTTAATTTCCAAATCTCTCCATATTCGATTTCAATCCAAAAAAATATTTCCGAAATAATGTCACCATTATATTTTCCAAAGCCCTTTGAAAACCATTTTCAAATTCAAAGGAATTTAAACTTCACAAAATTCCAAACTCGAAATCCATCTCGATTTATTTCCAAATATTTCTCTGGAATCCTATTTCAAATTTTGAATCACATTTGTATATGAAGTTTTATTTCAACTTATAAATTACATATATAATTTATTTTCTCAAATTCCATTTGTTATATAAATTTATTCTTTAACTTTGGTTATAATTAAATTTCTTATTCAATTTCCTCCTACTGATAATAATTTATTATCATTATCTAACAACCATACATCCAAATATAACTATAATAATTTATAAAAATTATTTCTTTCATATACAAAAATAATTTGGGTAAAATTATTTCATTCACCCATTTAAAACAATATTGTGTCGAACTGTTCTATTCAAGTGTTTAGAAACCCCTTCGATACAGTTGTCCAGACTGTGCCGACGAAGGTTCATATGCCACTCAATAAACCAACCAACACAATATAAAACCATTTTATATTCACTAACAAATACGCTCTCATATCTATTAATACTCTCAAAATTCCCACCAGAGCCAAGGTTATCGCTAGTCTAAGCTCTGATACCACTGTAACGACCCGAGTTTTTCTAACACGAAAAACCGGACCATTTGGGTAAAAAGAAGAGGTAGAAGAAGAAGAAAAATAGAAAACAACAACAGAATCTCACATACGCAGCGGAATAAAATAAAATATATATCAACAGATCTTTACACAAATCAAACTGTATCTGTATATATATATACACATCCAAATACATCATCAGAGTACATCACATCAATATCATACAACTGAATACACAGCGGAAAAATAATAGCAAGTACGAGAGTACGTATCGTCATCCAGCTCGTCTCCTGAGCTCCACATCATCATATCCTGTAACCTATAATACTCGGTCTGACCCGAGCATCATATAAAACAATACCCGAGTCAGTCTGGAATACCAGCGTGAGAAAATCACACTCAATTGATTATTAAAGTTTCAAAATCCTTTGAAAACAAAAGCATCTCGTAAGACCACGCCACAAATAAACATGTCGGGTTTTTACCTTACGATAGCTAAAACACTTTATATCAAAATCCTCTGATATTATAATAGTGTCTACAGAAAGTAAAATAGAATCTAGCTGAAATGCTTGCATCTCACATTTCAACAATAGTTGGGCACAATCAAAACCGTACAGGCACGTAGGGAGAATGGATTTCCAACGAATGACTAGGCACTGGGGTACCACCTATCACAGTACGTGGCCTAGATCACCGTACCGAGGAGTACGCCCGCTCCCCTGCAACACAAGGCCGGAACCATCCCTTACTGGATGATCCCGAATAAAATCACCCCACGGTTGGGATCAGCAACCGCACCACTAAGCCGAAATAAAAAGGGACATCTAGACAGGGATGACCTTACCCTCCAGTGGGAGCTACCCACGAAGCCTTGCTGCATAACCCCTGATTTTCAGTCATTCCCGGTTGATGAGGTTCGAGGCTAAACGATACCTTTTAGAGAACATATCCCTTAGAATGCCCATCGTCCGTTGACGACGTTTCGCAAGCATTCGTCCATACCAGTCCGTCCTGGGTTTGAACGGAACCGAAGGCACTATTCCTACTACATCCATTTTGGAAATATCCTCAGGATTAGTAGCGACTAGCCCTTGCACTTCACTGCTCCATCTTCGACTCCGAAATCGTTACACGAAACGTACAAACCGGATCGAAGTGGTATTCGAGTCTCCAGACCTAGAATCCCGGTATACGGAAACTCGATCCCGGTCTCTTCGAAACGATCAGCGCATTGGCCAATATTGATAGTCGGTTATTTAACTATCAATTAACATCCACAAGCAACCATCACACAATAAATAATTTCCCACATTATTTATTTGCCCAAATATCTTTCCAAGATATATTTCCAAATTTTCAAAGCTCATTTGAAAACAATTTCAAAACAGTTTCCGCTTACGGAAAACATTTCCCAAATAATTATTTCCACTGAATCACCAAGTACAAAATACTTTTATTTTTAAAATAATTTAAAAACACTTTATTTTAAATATATTTTATAACATTGAAATCAAACTACTTTAATACTTTATTAAAATATATACTTTAAAATAAACCACTTTATAAATATAAACTAAATTTCTCTTTTTAAAACAGAATAGCAAATCACTTTTATATAATTACTACAATAATAGATTTTTAAAAATACCTACTTTGAAAATTAACATTTAGAAATAATCAATTTTCTAAAACATGCTTTTTTAAAACATACTTAAAACTTTTAACTTATATTTAAAATTGCTTTGAAAACGTACTTGGCTATCCAGAGAAATACACTTCTCATTTCCATCTTTTAAAAATAAATCAACATTTATTTTTTTAAATCAAACCATATCTTTTTATAAATTCCCACCTTGAATTTATATTCAAATATCCACTGATATTTTATTTTACTTTATAAACCCAGTTTATATCTCCAAAATCTCACTTCTCTTTTAAAATTCCAATTTTAAACAACTAAATAAATTTCCAATTGATTTTCCAATTTACTTTACTTTACTTTGAAATAAATTTCCTTTACTACTTCATTTATTTCAAAATACATTAACTTTTAGATTTATTCCTTTATTTGAGTTAAAACCCTTTTTAACTGAAAATACCAATTTTAAACTTCCAAAATTCCTTCTTTAGCCTTTAATTAAATTTAATCCTTACATTCAAAATAAATCCTTTATTCTTTAAATTTAATATCACTTTAGTTTAAAGTTAATATTTCCCTTGTTATTTCGAAATTCCCTTATTCCAATTCACTTGAATTATTTACTTAAAATTTACTCTTTTATTTCTTTCAAAATCCAATTCAATATATTTTGATAACTCCTTTTATTGAAATATTCAATCCAACCATATCATCCAATATTTCAATCATCAATAAAATCATCACAGGATATCAATATTCATAGAACAGAATATCAAATAATCTAAATAATTTTGAGGAATCCAGTTGGATCCCTCCAACCTGTTTCCCTGCATCCACAAACGTTAGCACAATACCAATTCCACTTCAAAGTGGAATATCGCGGTATATGGGATTTATATAAATCATCCGCTATTATGCGGCGCATAGGGTCTCATCCGCTATATAAATGCGGGAATATCAACAACTCAAATATATACATATGCCAATATGTATATATTGCTATATACTACTATATATATAATATAGCATATTCAATCAATGCAATCATCCAATCAATTATTTAAATTTAACCATTTAAATTTAAATCTAACTGAGTGAGATTAACTCACCTTTGATTCTTTGCAATTCCAATCCAAATCTCGACTTGTTTCTTCATAGTTTAAACCTTGTATAAGCAGTGGATTATTTCATTAATATTTGAAATATAAATCGACCTTTGATTACCATTAAATTAATTTAATTAACTAATAATTTACTTTAACCCCTAATTTTCCTCGAAAATCTTTTGGTAACTAAAATGATTAAATGGGTTACTTTGAACTAAACTAGTACATTTATTTCTCCTAATTTCATTTCACTGTTCTATACAGTTTAAAACAAATGGATATATTATTTTTTTTTTTCTGAAAATATCAAAGCAGAAATCTCCTTTACTGTATATATATAACTTGAAACAATATGCATTTATTTTATAAAGATAATCTTTATTTTTCCCTCTGATAAAATATACTCATTAAATCGAAATAGATCAGAGAAAAACTCGAATACCTCTCTTACCAAGCTCGAGTTCGAGCCATCCACGCACCCAGACTACCATCACGCTCCACTCGGCTCGAGTTGAACCCTAGCCTCTCGTCGACTCTCTCTCCAGACGAACCCTTCCCTGCTGGTCGCGGCCTCCCACGCATGCGTGAGCGCCTCGCCTTGGCCACGCGAATCGCCGCGCCAAAATCGCAGTTCCAACATCCCTTGTCTCGCGTCCAAAATCGAAATCTTCACTCGCCCGATCTCCCTATCGCGATACCTCCCTGCCGACATCACACGTGAGCCCAATTTCTGACCGCTCTCCTCACGCGCTTGAACGATTCCGCTTGTTCGTGATTCGAACTGAACTGGAGGAAGAGGAAATCGACTTCGAATCAGCAGCAGAAATATCGCGTAGGAGGCAAGTATGAGCCGCGATGGCTGATGGAATAGCTGAGCTCGCAGCGATGATACCTCGAAGGCGTTAATTTATGGAACCCTAGTTTTCACGGGTTCAAGCATCACGACCTGGAGATTGCTATTGAACTGTGACTTTGAAGAGAACATATATTTTTTTTCTTTTCTTTTTGGGTTTTCTTTTTCATGCTCGATTAGAATTGAAAGAGGGAGATTTATCTGAGTTGAATACGAATTGCTTTTGATTTTCATTTGGAGTGTTCAAGTGGTAAATCTGGTTTGCTCTCGGTTATCATTTTTAAAGAAAGAAGGAGACGCGTGTTTATTAGGTAGGACACGTGTTGTACCAAGAGAAACACGTGTTTGAGAGAAGAGAAGGTTGCTGAGAAAACTTTTCAATATACATTTAAATGCGTTTATCTACCATACACTTACACACAATAACTCCAAACACAACGAAAATTGAAATCCGATAATAATTCAATCTTACGGATCCAATGAAACTGGTTTCGCTGAATTCCGAGACTACGCCTCGGAAGGCTATTTTAAACGACAATTTAAACGATGCAAATTTTAAATTGAACAGACGACCGTTAAATTCAATTTTAATTCGTCTATTATTTCCAGTATTATCTATATAAATTTTTATAAGTCTTCAAATTATTTTTAACAGGCTTAAAGCTCCAGATTCAATAATTTACCAATTTCAATAATTTAAATTCAACAATTACTTGTCTAATCAATAATGATATTTGAAATTAAAGTTAATAATTATCTTTTGAATATTTAAAATTAATTAAATATTCCTATTTCAAATGCTCAAAAATTCTGGGTCGTCACAGGTATCGATCCATAAAGATGGATTGGTATTGATCCATCACTTTGATGGATTTGGTTATTTCGACTTCAATGGTTTCTTTGTTTTTTCCTCATGGTCTTGGTTGCACTTGGTTCCTAGGCTTGTTGGCTATCTTTCTGGGCTACCTTCCTCGATAACTTTGAAGTTCGACTCCCTAAATTTGTTCGAATGCTATCTGGTAAAAAAGCTGCATAACGCTTGCCACCTAAAGCATGTCTTGCGAATGGAAGGTGTGCTTTGCTCAAGAAAAAAATATCAAAGTTGATGCAATATTAGTAGTTGAATATTATAGCTATTAGCCGATCAAGCTGTGGTGAGTCATCCTGTTCCTCTGAATTCACCTGTGAATCAAAGATTGTTCTAGACTATGATAGCTAAGGACTCGAGTCCTTGCTTGAATGTCAGTTACAGATAATCATTCTGTGTTCTCCGTGGTAAGTCATGGGCCGCATCATGAATCAAGATTATCCTATGTTCATCTAGGAGCTAGCAGTCATGTGTTGAAATCAATGGTTCGATTCGATAATCGCTAACGAATTCAAGGACAAATGGCGTTCAAAGTCAAAGTCTAATTCCTAATTACTTCGGGTCATGTAATCGATGTCTGATTCAATTCCTGAACACTCTAAATCTTTAGTCTAAAGATCAATCTCTTCGGATCACTAGTTGAAATGTAACACCCCCCTACTTGGAGGCCCAAAATTAACGGCTACGGATGCTACAGTCATCCATAGTTATTAATCCTCGGCAACCAAATACGACGATATTAGATACATTGATACACAAAAACACATGAATATGGAAAAAAATTAAACAGCAAACAAATTCCACATTCCATTTCAAAATATTCCAAATTGATTACATAATCCCAGTTCGCAGACCATGTCTAGATAACATATAATTATTACAAAATATGCCAAGAGCGACATATGAAGATGCCCCCTTGGTAGATCAGAGTATATAGATTGGCAAGAAAACAATTTGCCTTTACAAACAAAACACACGGCTGAAATAAAAGAACTCTAATAACAAGCTTGCCTCCTGCACGTCCTCGGAAGTTTTATTCGTCTAAAAGAACACCTGGAATCTCAAAACATTTAGATATCTAGTGAGACCACGCCGCTTAGCGGAACGGGTTTTACCTTCACTAGTATCCTAAAACATTTACAAAACCATATACTATGCTCCTGCATCCACAATGGTTAAAACATAGTATTTCAAAAACATTATGATGATATGCAAAGCAAGAAAATCAAATATGGATTACCCATCCCCATTCATTCTGGCTATCTGTCTCAATTATAGTTTCTAGGATTGCTATTAACCTGTTAAATGTTTAAGGACAATCTGTCCAATATCTTTGTTTTCATAGGATCACTAAGAACATATTGGTAACTCCAATATCTTTTCTCTTATCCTAGTTTTCATAGGCTAACTAGAAACCTATTAACTATCAGTCAATATCTTAATCCGGATACATTTTTCATTGGCTAACTATGAACCTATTAGCCCCTGCCAGTATCAAATCATAGTTTTCATAGGCCGACTATGAACCTATTAGCCCCTATCAATATCTTTAGTTTTAAGGTTTTAACATTCCTTAGTTTATGTTCACTAATGGGTCAACCTATCTGGTTATTCTGCCCTTCCCCTACATATGTTTATGGGTTAATAACGATGTGAATAAGTACAAGAAGGGGTAATACTCTAAATTCTTTATTTATGCCATGGTATTTCCTTTTAAAATGAGAATGGGTTACTTGTTTTGAAACTTTAAAACATCACTTTTGAAACCACTGGATGACCTCCTTCGAATGCACAGAAAACCTCTTTTCAAAGCTCTAAGCATATACCTTCCGAAACCAATGATATCCTTCGATGGTATCAAAAACATTCTTTAAAACATAGCTTTGAAACAAATAAAAGTACCATTTCGAAAGCATTGGGTTTACTCTTTAAAACATTCTTTGGGTCAAATTGATTATATACGAAACTATCACTTTCGAAACCAATTATAAAATTATTTTGGGGAAAAGTTGACGGTGTCAGAACCATCTAGTCGAAAGCAACAACCTTTTAAATTAAAATATTGAAGGATAGTGTCGAAACCCCATTTTGACACTATTGCCTTCTAAACTCTTAACCCCTTTCGAAAGAATTTAGGAATTGGCTTAACTTTGGTTAAAACAAGATAACCTTTCGACAGCATAGATGGCTTCAACGCAGTCGAAAGGTAATAAGTGGCTTAGTCTCGACTTGGTCGAAACCAATCCTTTCAGAAGCTTTTATTTAAGGAAAAAAGTTCCTCTTCGAAAGCTATTTATAAAGTCCCTTTCGAAGCATGGCTTTCGACTATGTTGAAAGCCTAAAGTAAAACAAGGAAGAAATTTAACTTTAGAAAACAAAATAAGGTTTCAACTCTATAGGGTATCGACTCAGCCAAAAGACCTTCAAAAACTAGGTAGGCGTTTATCTTTGTTTTTTAAAGTGAACCTTTGTTTCGACCCTATTGAAAGTATAGCTTTCGACACCCTACCTTCCGCTACTTACCAATTCACTTCGTACCAATTCTATTGATACCATGTGCCTTGGTTCCGACTATGTGGGTTTCGACAGAGATGGTTACGGCTAAGATGGCGCGGAGGTAAAGGAGTTGAAAAGTGCCTCCCAAATAGGCGGAACCACCTTTTTCCGAAACGCTGATTTATAGCTAAACATGGAAATTGCTTTATAACTAACCTACCAGTTGTAACACCTTGCTTGGCTACTTTAAAACTTTTCAAATACTATACAATTAAAATTTTTAGCATTAATTAGATCTAAATCAACGCATTATAACATTAAACCCTTCCATATGACAAAACCAATATTTGCATAAAAGTCCCTCTTTTAAAATAATTTACTTTCCTTAATAAATCATATGGGAAAAATCCCCAAAAATCACAAAAAATCTCTTTCATCATATAATTCAATGTATTAAAATTTCGGACCCAATTTCTTCCTGAAGTACTCGAAATAAATTTTAAACCTAATTATACCATATTTTCCTTTAGAAATTCATAATAAATTTTCAATAGCTCGGAAAATTCTGAAAATCGAAACCCATCTCCAAAAACATGTATTATTTATCATAAAATTTTTCCATGGCATTCAAAAATCATAAACCCTTGATTTTTTCTTAAAACCGAGCAAATCCATATGCATATGAATTAAAATAATTCGATCATAACATAATTCAAGCATATCATCGTCCATATCATTATAAAAATGAATTTAAACATAAATCCGAAAACACATAATCATAAAATAAAATAGACATGGTATAAAATCATTATTAACCTTAGGTTTTGATAAGGAATTTGAGATTTGTTGTTGCTTAATCCTCCCTAGCTTTGATCCTTAGTTTAAGATTGTGATCTTCCTCTTTTCCTTTTTGTTAATGGCTAGCTCTTAGGATTTTTGCGTTTGTTTTTTATTTGAGAAAAATGAACGTGAATGGACAATAGTGAGAAATGTATAGCCGTGTAAAATAAAAGGCTATTTTACTAATATGCCCATGTGTGGACTAACTATCCTTTAAACCAATTAAAGCCCATTTATTTAATTATTAAGCACGGCCCTTTACATAATTTATTCAAATCTCAATCCCCTTTTCATCATTATTCTATTTAATTTATTTAATTAAATTTCCCTGAATAATGTTATCAAAAATTAGGGATGTTATATGAAATCTCGATCTCTCTGGATTATTAGTCGAAATCTCGATCTCTCCGAAGCGTTAGTGGAATCCATAGCCTTTCCAGGCCGATAGTTAAGTCCATGATCTCTTCGTGTAACAACCCTGTATTTTTCAAATATTTTTAAATTGATTTTTCCAGATTCAAAAGCTTTATTTATGAAAAAGAATAAATTTTGTTATTTTAAGTATAAACTTTGATTTTGATGTGGATTTGAATTCCAAATATGACTAAATTTAATATTTCCAGAAAATGTGAATTTTGGTCAAATAGTCAAACTTTGACTTTTAAATTTAAATTTTAAATAGTTTGAAATTATAAATTTTATCTTTTATTATGAAAATAGATTTAATAACTTGAATACAGCTTTTCGTTTCGTTGGAAACGGAGTTAAATTGTAGAAGTTATGTAATTTTCAATTTTGTGTATAAACTGTTTATTTTGCAATATTATTTATTTTAAATCATATAAATTATATTTTTATTGTCATATTTTGTTTTAATATGTGTTAATAGGTTATTTAATGTCTTTTAATATTTTTAAAATGATAATATAATTTTTCTAAAGTTTACTTGAATTTATTTCAATTTATGAAACCTAGTTTCCATTTTCTTTACTATTTTCTTAATTTAATTATATATAATTAAAATTTATTTAATTATTTTATGCCTTCACTTTTATTTGCTGTTTTTACTTTATTTATATGCATTCTACATGTATTTAAATTAAAATAGATTTTTCCAAAGTGTACTGAAGTTATTTCTAATTTTTAAAGCCTAGTTTGCATTTTTAAGCCATTTTCTTAATTTAAATTATATTTATTCAAAAATTTAATTATTTATTTTATATATTTATTTTATTTCTGAATTGTTATTTTTATTTCTCAGTTTTTATATGTATTTATAAATTACAAATATATATAAAAGAAATTTGAAAGGTTTGTGTCTTTTTAGTTGCTTTTGTCCCTTTGTTTTCCCGTCTCTTCAATTTCCTTAGTCTTTTCATTTGCCTTGAGTTGGCCGTGCATTTTCATTTGATAGCCGTGAGTTTTAACTCATTTTCACGTGAGAAAAGCACCATTCCTCATTTCATTCATGGCTACAAAGATTTGTAATGGCCTCCCCTCTCTTTTTCACTTTTCTCTTCATTTTTCCTTTTGATTTTGCCTTGATTTTTGCCTTGTTTCTTCTTGCTTGGTTCGGCCATACACCTCCACATCTTCACCAACCACCACCATCCCTTCTTTCCCACTTCATCCACGCCCAAATCATCCCCCTCCTCTGACCTGAAGTTGCCTTGACCATCTCATGTTGCAAACACCACAAAAACATGGCTATACTCCAAAACATTGCCTACCCGAGCACATATCACCTCACCACCTTCATTGTTGACCATGGTCACCCCCTTAGCCACCACCACCAGCTTGTTTACCACCTCTGAACATCACCCTCCCCTCTGTCCAGATCTGACCTGACCCATAGACCCTATGGTCGAGCCTAAGGGTTGAACCAAAAACTCCATTTTGCCTTGTCCTTTTGCATTCTAGGCTTGCAAACTCCTTCCTCTTCATATTCTTGACTTGGTCGTGCCATTTGTGGTCCAAACCTGATCCATTTCAACCTAAAACATGTTGAGGCCGAACCTAATACATGTATGGTCGAGCAAAAGTTGAAGCAAGATCAAGCAAAGTTGATTTAAAGACTTGGTGATGTTCACTTATCCATGCTATCTCAATTTTGTTTCAACACTTTGGTATTGTAATTATTTATATGGTGCTTTGTTTTGTTTTTGTATACAAGAGTAACATCTTGGTTCTCATCCACTTGAATCCATCGTTGTGCCATATCGTGCTTCTTGGAATTCGTTGTGTGTTTTGATCGCTAATCTCCAGCTTTAACAGGTGAGTTATTCTCACCAGACAATATGTACCTATATAACTAGTAAATTGACACCCTGTGAATCTGTAGAAATATGTTATCATGTTATATATGCCTATATTATTATCATATGATGTTCACACCTGTTATTACACCTGTTATATCATATGTTACTGTTATTTAATGTTATTCTGTTATTTATATCTGTTATCACCATTGCAAGTTCCCTGTAGACTAGAATCACTATGGGTTGAAATGATACATACCCGAACGGACTTTAGAATAGGGAAAAATCGTTATGGGCTGAAATGATAGGCCTGAATGGTTTTTATTTAATTTATTTTAACTTGGGATTGCGGGTTTGAAATGATAGAACCCGGATTTTTCTTTTTTAACTGCGGATTGAAATGATACATATCCGTATCACTTGACCTAGGTTAGAAAATTATATACAGGCCCGTGGTTATTTTATAAAGTGTTTTGAATATTTTTAAGTATTTTAAAAATATAAATTTATGAAATTTGATTTAAATAGATTTTGAAATGTTTAAAATAAAGAAATTATGATTTTTCTATGTGTTAAAAATGTAATTAATGAATGGTTTAACTGGATTTTTGAAATATAACTTAAGTTGGAAATTTGGAATTTGGTTAAAAATGATATTTAAGTTATATAAATAAAATGGATATTAAATTTTATTTGGAAATGGTAAATATGATAATTTGATTAAATGTGAATTTAAGTGATTTATTAAAGTATTATTGATTTTTTCTATGAATTTAAGTGGTTAAATAAATGAATGTTTAAAAGTGATCTTTTAAAATATAACTTGACTTGGAAATGTGAAATTTGGTTTTAATTAAAGGTTTTAGTTAATTAAATAAAATTGGAAATTTAGTTAAATTTGTGAAATGGTAATTTGAATTTGAAGTGTTAAGTTATTTGTTGAAATGTGAAGAATTGGAAACTTTTACACTTAAATTTATTAAGTAAATTGTTGAAAATTGGATTTAATTATAAGAAATTTATTGTGAAAAAGATACATGTTAAATGATATGTAAATAAACATTTTAAATGTTAAATTATGATTTTTAAAATGTTTAAAGAGTTTAAAATGAAGTTATTTAATTGCTGGAAATACACTAAAAAGCTGGAAATCACTTTTAATAGCATTCAGAAATGCTATGGTTCTGAATTACACTAAAATTTGAATAAAAGGGCTACTACAGCATTTCTGAAATGCTGCAGTTGCTGCAGTTGAACTTATAGGCTAATATTGAACCCAGGTCTATTATAGCATTCTCTGGAAATGCTATAATGGTCTGCAGTCTTTGCTGAAACCAAATTTAACCCTTGTTTTGAAATCTGAACTACCGCAGCACTTCTGAATTGCTGTCTTTTCTGTTTTGAACTATAATTCAACTAAAACTGAGTTTTAACAGCAGTTTTAAGTGCTGTCTTTGCTGAATTAAAAATGTTTTCAAATATAACTTATAGCAGTTGTTTTTAAATGCTGTGAAATGCTGAAATTTTAATAATTAGGGTTTTTGACTTAGTAAACGAACTCAGAATGGTTTGAAACTTTGGAAATTGAATACTTGATTTGAAAATATAATAATTACACTTTTAAAAGGTTTAAATGAATTATTTTGATTGGAATATAAACTATTTAAAGGTGATTTGAAATGATAGTAAATGAACGATATCTTTGAATTTAAAAGGTATTTAAAGTTGAATATTGGATTTGAACTGATAGGATATTTTATTTTATTAAAATGATTTGAAATGAAGTTTTGTAAGGATATGATATTTTATTATATTAAAATGATTTGAAATGAAGTTTTGAAATTATATGAAAATTTAAATATATGGAAATGGTTTGGAATTGATTTAATCTTTATTTTGATAAAGATATGGTTTGAAATGATATTTTATTTTGAAGTAAAGTATTGTTTTTAAAAGTTATAACCACGGGTTATAATAACGTTGGGTTGTTAAAGAGACCGGGATCGGATATGGACATACTCTCTGTCTTACCGAAAACCACTTTGGCAACCGTGTACGCGGTGGAGATTCCAGAATGAAGTAGGATGGTGGCGACGATCCTAAGGTATATACGTGGACCCAACTCCCGTGAGTTGGCATAAGGTGGCTAAAACAGGAGCGATTGACGGACCAATGAGGTAGCACCTCTGATCGGACACACTTCTTCGATACCATTCTATTACTTGTGATTGATTTGGTGCGCACCCTTGATTTGGGAGTGTTGTTCGAGGTGGGCGGTAGTGGCTGCTATGCGTCACCACCAGTCCGGATGCGTAATTGGTATATCTACCCTGGCATTGCCTAGTTGTGTCGTGTCACCTACCATATCGAGCTTTACTATGATTATGATTTTAAGATCCGACCGCGTTAAGGTTCTCCATCCCCTTAACGCTATTTTCTATATGATTATACTTTACTGATTAGACACTACTGTATATAGCGTATATTACTACATAGTAGATAGTTTAACGGATCCTTAGAGGATGGGCGGTCCCAAGCATCTTCTAAGTTACTTGTACCCTTATTACAGTTCGCTTGAGTTGGTTTACATTATATAAGTATATATTGTCCTGACTCGAGTGTTTTGTGTTTTGCTTTACGCTCGGGTCAGCCTGAGTTATTCACAGATTTGGATTTCCACTCTCTTGGAGATTTGAATCGCTGGAGATTATCTGTTTGTCATGTCCTATCTATTCCAGTTCCGTTGTTCTACTCAGCTTGTACTTGGTTATTTTATTGAGACTTTTGTTGTACTCTATTTTCTTCTGTTGTATCTTATGTAACTCTGATATATTTATATAGTAGCTTCATGAACTACTATTTCTTTTACTTCCGCTGCATTATTTTACTCTGTGTCTGTGATCTGTGATTATATTTATTTACTGTATATTCTGAGATTTGCCAAATTTTATTTACAACGCGGTATTTTGAGCAATTCAACTCCGGCATGAGTGTCTACCTATACACTTATAATGGATGCGAATGGTTGAAAATATCGGGTCGTTACAGTTGGTATCAGAGCTTTGGCTTTGAGGCAAAACTTAGAATGTATGGTAAATTTATTTACAGAATCACTTTCGTTCGAGTTTGAATCTCTTCCTTTGATTCGTTTTCCTTTGAATTTTGGAACGTTCCCTGCGGTTCCGAAATTCATTCGTGTCCCTCACTATTCATCATCTTTTGATTCTGGAGTATCCCATGACTCCACTTCCAATGATCTTTATAGTGAATTGGCGGTCTCGCCAATATTCTAATTTTCTTGTAAAAGGGTGAAAATTCTTTATAATCAGCATCGATTCACCAGAGATTTATATTTATCCTTGGTTTAGATGCTAATATCTTTTATTATTCCAAACTCTATCTCTTGAGATTGAAGGTAGATTTACCCCAGAAAATCCACATTTGATCTTATCCATTGAGTCACGGTTGACCCGGTTAAGGTTGTCCGCGATTTATCTAAGCTTACCCATCTCTCTACTCTGTTTAATCATCTTGTCTTTTGTTCCAATCTATCTTCCAAACATTTTGAACTGTACTTGTAAATTAATGTTTTGTTTTATATTGTGTTGTTTGAGTTGTTAATGTTGATTTGGGTTTCCGATCGATTCGTCTGATCAACGCTATCGATAGGATTTCTAAAACACTTTGACAGAACAAACTGACACAATATTATTTTAAAATTTGGTTAATGAAATAAATTTGGATATATAATTTTATGGAACTTAATAAATTGATTTAAATTGATAATTTGAAATGATAATACTTGATTTATCAATTATTGTTCTACAAATGAATTTATAAATAGTTTTTTATAAATTTATTTGGGAACTGAAATGAATTTAAAAACAAGAAATTTAAAGAATTTAATTTCCAATGGTTTCAAACCTTGTGTTTAAATTTTTTTAAAAGGATATTATTTAAAGTATTTTGAATAAAAATTTGTCTCTAAAGGATTTTAAAGTTTAAAAATTAAGTGCTCCTCTCTTTGTCGCTGGAAAATAATTTCGGTGATGACTACAGCATCATCGACGTTCATTTTCGAGTTTCGAAGTGAAGAGACTGTTCTGTAGTCTTGCTACAGCTTTGTTTTGGAAAATCTAATTGATTTGAATTTCTAAATATGACTGGATTATAATATATATAGATATATGATTTAAATTTGATTTGACATATTATATACATATATTTATTTATCTCTTAGTGGTTTGAAGGGAATCGGAAATTTAATTCTTACATTTTATCTTAAAGAATAATTTCAGTTATAAGAAGAAAATAAAAATTTGAATAAATGATTCAAACTTGAGATAATTGAATTGGAAAGTTTTACTTGTATAACACACAATTTAATTCCAATATAACTTACCTAAATTACACAGAAGTTGAATATGAAATTGGATAATATACAATATAGAAAGGATTTTTATAAATAAAATTTGAGTGGTTATAATAAATGTTATACACTTAAATTTTAGTTATAAAAGATTAACAGAGGTAAATATTGAAAAGGAATCTAAAGAGATTTTATTTAAATAACTTAATAATCAAATTGATTTAATATGGAACCTTAAGTCTAACCTAGAAATTTTAATAAAGGTTATTTCCTGAAATGAATATGTTGTATAATAAATAATGTATCTTTGAATAGATAAAATAAAATACATTTGAATTAGACATTTTGTAATAAAGTTATTTAACTTGAATTCATAGTTTAATTGATGTCTAAATGAATAAATGTGTAAAGAAATTTGATTGTTATATTTGCTATATAAATATTTTATTTATGAAATAGATATGTCTTGAAAAATGAGTAATTATGATTTAAAGAGTTAAAATGTATTTTAACATCACTAAAATTTGATAATTGAGAATTTGGTTTCCAAATGGAATAATAAGTGTAACTTATTAAAGGAATATCTATTTATGAAATGGGTATTTTAAATAAAGAGTTAGGCTATGTGTTAAATTAAGAGTTAAGTAAAATAGTGAAATTTTGACTTAATAAACGAAGTATAGTTTAATTTAGATATTCTATTTATAAAAGTTTGTTTTAATAAGTCATAAGTTAAATGATATCCAAATGAATATTTTTGAAATTGAACTGATTTGAAATACTAATATATCTACTGTAGCATTTTATAAGTGCTGCTATTTTGAAAAGACAATGTTTTGGAAATTTTTATAATTAAATGAACTTAGAAATGTTACAACTTTAAAATGAATATTATTTGACCTTGAATTAAAATGGTTTAAATGAAGATTTTTTTAGGGTGTTATGATTTTCTAAGTATTATGTTTTTTTAAAGAATAACTTTTCCAAAGTATTATGATTTTAGTAGTGTGATTTCCAAATGATAAACATCCCTAAATTGTTATGATTTCAAAGCATTATGGTTTTAAATTTATTATCTTGTTTTGTTTTTCCAAACTATCTTTTGGTTGTCCTTATTTCTCTTATCTTGTTACAGAATGGGAAGGCTATTGCTTATACCAGTCTATTTAGAAATCTTTCTGTAATCTTTGATAATCTTTGTTACTCATCTGGATCTGAACACTGTTTTTCCATTCATAGACCGTCGGTCAAGTGAAAAGGGAGATTCAGACTCTAGAGGATCTTTTTCGTGCTTATATTCTTGATTTGATCAACTCCATCTTGTTAAACTTACCTATAACAATAGTTATCAGGTGTAATTCCAATCTTCTTATCATCTTGTCTTAATTCTATTTCATTCTATCTTTTTCTGTGCTTTCCCGTACCTCGTTCCTTTTCGGGGACGAAAAGTTTTGAGTGGGGGAGAGTGTAACAACCCTGTATTTTTCAAATATTTTTAAATTGATTTTTCCAGATTCAAAAGCTTTATTTATGAAAAAGAATAAATTTTGTTATTTTAAGTATAAACTTTGATTTTGATGTGGATTTGAATTCCAAATATGACTAAATTTAATATTTCCAGAAAATGTGAATTTTGGTCAAATAGTCAAACTTTGACTTTTAAATTTAAATTTTAAATAGTTTGAAATTATAAATTTTATCTTTTATTATGAAAATAGATTTAATAACTTGAATACAGCTTTTCGTTTCGTTGGAAACGGAGTTAAATTGTAGAAGTTATGTAATTTTCAATTTTGTGTATAAACTGTTTATTTTGCAATATTATTTATTTTAAATCATATAAATTATATTTTTATTGTCATATTTTGTTTTAATATGTGTTAATAGGTTATTTAATGTCTTTTAATATTTTTAAAATGATAATATAATTTTTCTAAAGTTTACTTGAATTTATTTCAATTTATGAAACCTAGTTTCCATTTTCTTTACTATTTTCTTAATTTAATTATATATAATTAAAATTTATTTAATTATTTTATGCCTTCACTTTTATTTGCTGTTTTTACTTTATTTATATGCATTCTACATGTATTTAAATTAAAATAGATTTTTCCAAAGTGTACTGAAGTTATTTCTAATTTTTAAAGCCTAGTTTGCATTTTTAAGCCATTTTCTTAATTTAAATTATATTTATTCAAAAATTTAATTATTTATTTTATATATTTATTTTATTTCTGAATTGTTATTTTTATTTCTCAGTTTTTATATGTATTTATAAATTACAAATATATATAAAAGAAATTTGAAAGGTTTGTGTCTTTTTAGTTGCTTTTGTCCCTTTGTTTTCCCGTCTCTTCAATTTCCTTAGTCTTTTCATTTGCCTTGAGTTGGCCGTACATTTTCATTTGATAGCCGTGAGTTTTAACTCATTTTCACGTGAGAAAAGCACCATTCCTCATTTCATTCATGGCTACAAAGATTTGTAATGGCCTCCCCTCTCTTTTTCACTTTTCTCTTCATTTTTCCTTTTGATTTTGCCTTGATTTTTGCCTTGTTTCTTCTTGCTTGGTTCGGCCATACACCTCCACATCTTCACCAACCACCACCATCCCTTCTTTCCCACTTCATCCACGCCCAAATCATCCCCCTCCTCTGACCTGAAGTTGCCTTGACCATCTCATGTTGCAAACACCACAAAAAACATGGCTATACTCCAAAACATTGCCTACCCGAGCACATATCACCTCACCACCTTCATTGTTGACCATGGCCACCCCCTTAGCCACCACCACCAGCTTGTTTACCACCTCTGAACATCACCCTCCCCTCTGTCCAGATCTGACCTGACCCATAGACCCTATGGTCGAGCCTAAGGGTTGAACCAAAAACTCCATTTTGCCTTGTCCCTTTGCATTCTAGGCTTGCAAACTCCTTCCTCTTCATATTCTTGACTTGGTCGTGCCATTTGTGGTCCAAACCTGATCCATTTCAACCTAAAACATGTTGAGGCCGAACCTAATACATGTATGGTCGAGCAAAAGTTGAAGCAAGATCAAGCAAAGTTGATTTAAAGACTTGGTGATGTTCACTTATCCATGCTATCTCAATTTTGTTTCAACACTTTGGTATTGTAATTATTTATATGGTGCTTTGTTTTGTTTTTGTATACAAGAGTAACATCTTGGTTCTCATCCACTTGAATCCATCGTTGTGCCATATCGTGCTTCTTGGAATTCGTTGTGTGTTTTGATCGCTAATCTCCAGCTTTAACAGGTGAGTTATTCTCACCAGACAATATGTACCTATATAACTAGTAAATTGACACCCTGTGAATCTGTAGAAATATGTTATCATGTTATATATGCCTATATTATTATCATATGATGTTCACACCTGTTATTACACCTGTTATATCATATGTTACTGTTATTTAATGTTATTCTGTTATTTATATCTGTTATCACCATTGCAAGTTCCCTGTAGACTAGAATCACTATGGGTTGAAATGATACATACCCGAACGGACTTTAGAATAGGGAAAAATCGTTATGGGCTGAAATGATAGGCCTGAATGGTTTTTATTTAATTTATTTTAACTTGGGATTGCGGGTTTGAAATGATAGAACCCGGATTTTTCTTTTTTAACTGCGGATTGAAATGATACATATCCGTATCACTTGACCTAGGTTAGAAAATTATATACAGGCCCGTGGTTATTTTATAAAGTGTTTTGAATATTTTTAAGTATTTTAAAAATATAAATTTATGAAATTTGATTTAAATAGATTTTGAAATGTTTAAAATAAAGAAATTATGATTTTTCTATGTGTTAAAAATGTAATTAATGAATGGTTTAACTGGATTTTTGAAATATAACTTAAGTTGGAAATTTGGAATTTGGTTAAAAATGATATTTAAGTTATATAAATAAAATGGATATTAAATTTTATTTGGAAATGGTAAATATGATAATTTGATTAAATGTGAATTTAAGTGATTTATTAAAGTATTATTGATTTTTTCTATGAATTTAAGTGGTTAAATAAATGAATGTTTAAAAGTGATCTTTTAAAATATAACTTGACTTGGAAATGTGAAATTTGGTTTTAATTAAAGGTTTTAGTTAATTAAATAAAATTGGAAATTTAGTTAAATTTGTGAAATGGTAATTTGAATTTGAAGTGTTAAGTTATTTGTTGAAATGTGAAGAATTGGAAACTTTTACACTTAAATTTATTAAGTAAATTGTTGAAAATTGGATTTAACTATAAGAAAGTTATTGTGAAAAAGATACATGTTAAATGATATGTAAATAAACATTTTAAATGTTAAATTATGATTTTTAAAATGTTTAAAGAGTTTAAAATGAAGTTATTTAATTGCTGAAAATACACTAAAAAGCTGGAAATCACTTTTAATAGCATTCAGAAATGCTATGGTTCTGAATTACACTAAAATTTGAATAAAAGGGCTACTACAGCATTTCTGAAATGCTGCAGTTGCTGCAGTTGAACTTATAGGCTAATATTGAACCCAGGTCTATTATAGCATTCTCTGGAAATGCTATAATGGTCTGCAGTCTTTGCTGAAACCAAATTTAACCCTTGTTTTGAAATCTGAACTACCGCAGCACTTCTGAATTGCTGTCTTTTCTGTTTTGAACTATAATTCAACTAAAACTGAGTTTTAACAGCAGTTTTAAGTGCTGTCTTTGCTGAATTAAAAATGTTTTCAAATATAACTTATAGCAGTTGTTTTTAAATGCTGTGAAATGCTGAAATTTTAATAATTAGGGTTTTTGACTTAGTAAACGAACTCAGAATGGTTTGAAACTTTGGAAATTGAATACTTGATTTGAAAATATAATAATTACACTTTTAAAAGGTTTAAATGAATTATTTTGATTGGAATATAAACTATTTAAAGGTGATTTGAAATGATAGTAAATGAACGATATCTTTGAATTTAAAAGGTATTTAAAGTTGAATATTGGATTTGAACTGATAGGATATTTTATTTTATTAAAATGATTTGAAATGAAGTTTTGTAAGGATATGATATTTTATTATATTAAAATGATTTGAAATGAAGTTTTGAAATTATATGAAAATTTAAATATATGGAAATGGTTTGGAATTGATTTAATCTTTATTTTGATAAAGATATGGTTTGAAATGATATTTTATTTTGAAGTAAAGTATTGTTTTTAAAAGTTATAACCACGGGTTATAATAACGTTGGGTTGTTAAAGAGACCGGGATCAGATATGGACATACTCTCTGTCTTACCGAAAACCACTTTGGCAACCGTGTACGCGGTGGAGATTCCAGAATGAAGTAGGATGGTGGCGACGATCCTAAGGTATATACGTGGACCCAACTCCCGTGAGTTGGCATAAGGTGGCTAAAACAGGAGCGATTGACGGACCAATGAGGTAGCACCTCTGATCGGACACACTTCTTCGATACCATTCTATTACTTGTGATTGATTTGGTGCGCACCCTTGATTTGGGAGTGTTGTTCGAGGTGGGCGGTAGTGGCTGCTATGCGTCACCACCAGTCCGGATGCGTAATTGGTATATCTACCCTGGCATTGCCTAGTTGTGCCGTGTCACCTACCATATCGAGCTTTACTACGATTATGATTTTAAGATCCGACCACGTTAAGGTTCTCCATCCCCTTAACGCTATTTTCTATATGATTATACTTTACTGATTAGACACTACTGTATATAGCGTATATTACTACATAGTAGATAGTTTAACGGATCCTTAGAGGATGGGCGGTCCCAAGCATCTTCTAAGTTACTTGTACCCTTATTACAGTTCGCTTGAGTTGGTTTACATTATATAAGTATATATTGTCCTGACTCGAGTGTTTTGTGTTTTGCTTTACGCTCGGGTCAGCCTGAGTTATTCACAGATTTGGATTTCCACTCTCTTGGAGATTTGAATCGCTGGAGATTATCTGTTTGTCATGTCCTATCTATTCCAGTTCCGTTGTTCTACTCAGCTTGTACTTGGTTATTTTATTGAGACTTTTGTTGTACTCTATTTTCTTCTGTTGTATCTTATGTAACTCTGATATATTTATATAGTAGCTTCATGAACTACTATTTCTTTTACTTCCGCTGCATTATTTTACTCTGTGTCTGTGATCTGTGATTATATTTATTTACTGTATATTCTGAGATTTGCCAAATTTTATTTACAACGCGGTATTTTGAGCAATTCAACTCCGGCATGAGTGTCTACCTATACACTTATAATGGATGCGAATGGTTGAAAATATCGGGTCGTTACACTTCGGATTGTTAAGTATCCAAACTAGGGTTCGATCTCTCCAGATCCTTGCAAATTCCAATCTGCTTGCTCTCTGATAAGGGGACTCAGCGACCAAGCAAGCCCATCTGCTCACACTCCGACAAAGTGACTTACTTTTCACGCAGCTCCAATCCACTTGCTCTTCGACAAGGGACTTCTACCATATGGTCATCGCCCCATCTCCCCTGATGGGATTACATGATCAATATCGGTCATTACGTTTAAGTGGATTAAAAAAATAAAGCATTTATTTACGGGGTTCAAATCCAAACATTATTTCAAACATCATGATAACCGGCTCACCGGGTGTTATAGCCTAGCCTCCAACCCAGAGCATGCTTGGAGACCAATCGAGGTCCCATACACGGGTAAGTGGCTCGATTATAATTTTACATCATTTATTGAGCATGATAATAAAGTGCAAGAATCGAACTTGGTTTCCCGCTATCCTAATCATGAGATGGCTCTCCTTGACCTTGATCTAAGGTCATTTCCATTTATCGTAGATGGTGGCTACTCTTGTTCCACCACCGTAGCTCAGTTTCTCACATACTACTGTAATTGGTTATTTTTGACCTGTTCCTCGATCAGCTCATGCAAGTGCCTTCAATCATTTGTGTTATGCAAGTCAGCTCATGGAATAAGTACTATTTCTTGACCTCCTCTCACGGTCAATGGGTTCTCTTCTCGTTGGTTTTCTATAGGGGATATGTTCCCTGGTATCAAGGTAAATCCACTTCGAGGTCTCATTCAATTTCGTGTAAGAAGAAAATTTCAGCACCCTTCTATGCCACTTTGACCCTCCAAAGCCATCATCCATCTTTTATTTTCCTCTATCTTTACTAGATCCTACTCCGGATGGTCCTCCTCTATCCACGGTATTAATTTCTTCCTTTTTAACTTAAGCATCCTCCTAACATAGGTATCTTTCGGCCTCATGATAAAATTTGACGAGATACATTGGTTGATCCCGCTCTAAAGCAACCTTAAAATCTGTTTTACTAGCCACTCCTAAAACTGCCGCCATTAGAACCATAGATGGATACGGCTTATCAACTGCAGTAACTGCCGCATAGAATCTCATCAATAAACTCCTGAGAGTCTCTCCAGCCCTCTACTTCACACTTGACACCGTCATTACATTCTTGGTTCGTGAAATATGGACCCAGAACTATTTCATGAATTTGTCCACCAATTTTGCCCATGTGTTGATGGAACCATTTTCTAGCTGTTTAATCCATAACGTCTCTAAGTCTGTCAGATACAAAGGGAAGCACCTCTCATCACTTCTTCAGATGCACCCAACACTTCCGTGTTCCAGGTGTACCTCAATAAATGAACCATTGGATCCATCTTTCCATCATACATCTCCAATGTAGGCAGCTTGAAATCAGGCGGATTCCTAGCATATCGAATGTTCAGAGCAAATGAACTCCTGTTCTCATCCTCCAAGCTCTAGTTAGGTAGTCTACCCCTCGTTGCTCATCTCACCATCTTAGCGAATCTGTCATTTTCATCAAAAGGAACTCTTAAGTTTGCATTTTCAACTTGCCCCCCATTTCCATAAGGGAATTCTGGCACGTATTCCTCCGGTCGTGCATCGACATTCTGATTTATGTTCAGATGCTCAACATTGTTGCCTGGATATGCTTTGTTTCCATCCAAGTTAATATTAGCCATACCCCCATGTTCTTGGGGATCAGTACTGATCGATGCTTGGGGATCGGAACCGATCCATACAACTCCTTTTGGGGTAGTTCCAATTTGCTCCACTCTTCTCCCAGGTCCATTTCCTCCAGCTTCAGTCCTTTGATTCTAGTTTGCAGCTACTTCGACTTTTCCTATCTGTCCCATTCTCCTGAAAAATTATTCCATCATCTCGTCCTGGTGGGCTATCATTCTTTCCTGCATTTCCATCATCTTGGTCCCCATCTCATACTTGGTTATGTAGATGGATGGGGGGTTAGATCCTGAGGACACCTTTTGGCTTCCCCCTTATTGATTTCCTTCAACAGTAGTCTTCCTAGCTGATTGTCTCGTCATCTTAAACTTTTTAAAGTCTCAAGTCACCGAATTCAAGTATTTCTCAGTGAAAGCGCCAAAATATTCATACCAAAATTTGGCACAAACACCCAAGGGAATAAATTAGAGGATATTAATGAAGAAATATAAATGAAAAATGATGTAACAATGGGCACACAAAGTTTATAGTGGTTTGACCAACTGATGCCTATGTCCACTTAGTGTTTCAATTGATTATAATACTGCTTACAAATAGTATTCTTGTGGATCAGTATGGATCCTCGTGGTTATATGAAAATTATGGAAAAACATGTAAAGAAACAAAAAGATCCCCTGAAATGATGCCTTAATCTCATATTTATAGCTGTAGGTCGCCTAAGAGTTCTCCTCCACGTTCTCCATGTCCACCAGCTGTTTAGCTTGAGAAAACGTGGTCATATCAGCAGCTATGATATCGGTACCGATACATATGCATGGATCGGTACCAATCCATAAGATTGCATTATTGGCCTCTTCAATCACCTAGTATTGGTGTGAATCGATGTTAGCATCATGTTTTCAACTTTTGTTGCATTGCTGGAAGCTTGTTTCTAGATCAACAAGATTGATCGGTGGAGGAATGGAGTTTTTGACTTTAAGCGCTTAAGTTGTTCGATGGTAAGTTGCATGCGAATGATCCTATGAAGCTTGAAATGAGTTGCTATCACCATGACTTGGGAGTAAGTGAAGTTTGGAGTGTTTTGGAGAAGGTTTTATGGATTGGTACCGATTCATAGGGATGGATTGGTATTGATCCATCACTTTGATAGATTTGGTTTGTTCGACTTCAATGGTTGTTGTGATTTTTCCTTGTGGTCTTGGTTGCACTTAGTTCCTTTGCTTGTTAGCTATCTTTCTGGGCTCTTGCCTCGATACCTTCCAAGTTCGACTCGCCAAATTTGTCTGAATGTTGTCCTATCAAAAGGTTAGATAACAATCGGTATATTTATATATTATAATGTGATATTGTTTGGTATGTGATGCTATGACTATTTGCCAGCCATGTTATATACGATTGCTTATGACGTGAGGGTATGTTGTGGATATATATTTGTGATTTGATGGATTATGGTATATGAGTTTGTTATATATATATGTGTGTATATATTCAGATTATAATGATTTTTGAAACTATATGACATTAAAGAGCTTAAGTAAAGAGCGATTGTTTTGAGGAAATTTATTTTGTGAATAACATGTATTTTGAGAAAAGTTTTCAAGAGTAAACTGAAATAAATAAATTATGCAATTTTATAAAACTAGAGGGAATAAAACTAAAATGAAATATATGTCATGACTATTAAAGAAGCATGGATTTTGTGAATTATTGTGTAGATTATTTTTATAAAGTGAAATTTTATAGTAAACAAAATATTAGACATCTTGGAATGTAAAAAGGGTAATTTATGAGATCGAAATTGAGTTTTTAGAGAATTAATCAAAGGAAATTTTGTGTAAAACATCTTCAAGTATTAGTAAAAAAATTTCATTAAAAGTGATAAAAAATGTAGTTTATGAAAAGTAAATTTAGAAGTATTTGTGTTGTTGATTGATCTTCATTGAAATTAATTTCTATTTAAAAAGGATATATAAAATCTAAAATTATGGATAGTTAAGTTTTAAGTTAGAAATGCTTTAATAACTTGGAAAGGTGGATTTTATAGCAAATGAGTTATATTGAAATTTTTTTGTTTATGAAGTAAAAAAATGCTATTTTGGTAAGTGATTTGGAAAATATGTGAAAGCGAGAAGTACTAAATTTTTTAAGTAAAAAATATATTTGGGAATTTGAATTTTTGAAGTTAAAGGTTGTTTAGAAGAAGTTTTGTGAACTTATTTAAAGAGATCTTTTGTAGACCAAAGTTTGAAGTTATTGATTATAATTTTAAAACCTAGTTATGTTTTGATGATTTATGATTTTAGAAAAGTCTTAAGAATAAGCTATAAAATCTTATTTCAAGAGTATTATAAAATTTTGAGATTTGTTTTGTAAAAATATTATTTCATGAGAGGACTATTTTATAAAATTTGAAAACTTAAGAGGATTTAAAGTATTAAGTTTGTCAAATTAATTTTAAGTTCTCTATATTATATATTTATATATGTATATTAGGAAGGTTTTAGAGGAAGTTTCGTAAAGTAAGAAGAAATTTTTAGAAAGTAAATTTGTGAATTATTTTACATCATTATCTTTGGAATAAATAAATTATTTGACGTTTTGACACTTTGAGGGTTATTAAGGAATTTTATAACTATAAAGTTAAGTGATAAAGGTATGGTATGAATTTCTATTAAAGGTATACACACATTGTATTTAAGTTGTAACGACCCGTATTTTTGATAAATTAAAAATATTAAATTAAATAAGATTTTGGAATTTAATATTGTCAAAAATTAAAATTTATGATTTATTAATGTAAAAGATTGTTAGAATATATAACTTGATCTTAAATGAATTCTAAAATGACAAATTTCAATGAGTTAAAGGCGGTAATGCGTATTATAATATAATTTAATGATATTGGTTTGAATATAATTGATAACTGTTTGAATGTAAATTTCATCAATGGTAATAATAAATGTTAATAAAGAATGGGATAAACAATATTCTAAATATGTTAGCCTACAATAAGAAATCAATTATTTAGTACGTAAATTTATTAACCTTTGTTTGTAAACAATAATTTTATAAATGTGTTTAAATTACTAAGTTGTAACAATTGTTTATTTCCCACCTCATTATTTAATCCATTTGAAATTAATTAGGTAATCAATGAGAAATTAAATGTAATTGAAATCTTTCAAATAAAAGGAAAGGGAACATTAATTGTAACTAATGAACGTAATAACAGAAACATATGTTTGAATTAAAATAAAAGAGAAAAGTTGAGTAAATAAAAAGGAAACATATGTTTTAGTTGAAAAGGAAATTTGATGTAATATAAAGAATATGTAAATCGAATAAAAGGATTTATTTGAGATTTAAATGTAATAAACTAGGATTTTATCACTATTGTAATTTAATGTCAAAATTAATTTAATATTTAAATATTGGAATTAACATGAGAAATTTAATTTTAAAAATATTATTAATTTCTTTTTAACCAAGAATGATAATAGAAAACTTTCAATTTAGAATTTAAAATTGAGTAAATCAGTTTAACAATACTTCGTTTAATTAACGAGTAAATATAAATGTAATTCGATTTTTAAAGCTAACTTCTATAAACAATAGAAAATAGCGTTTGAAATTAGTTTAATTGAGTTTAAAAATAATGAAAACATATATTTCAATATATGTGATGACCTATTTTTGTTACGGGACGAAACGGGCTTTTCGGGCCTTTTGACCCAATCGATTTATATTCAAATGAAAAATATTATTCTTGAAATGTAATTATTCAAATTTGATTCAAATGCATAATAATGATAAAATCGAATTATTAATGAATGTCGTAGTTTGTAATAACGTATTTGTAAATTAGAAATACTATATTTGTCCATAATTATGAATTGGTAAATTATTTGAATATAATTTAATTTAAATCTATCGAATAATAAAATGTTAACTTCTGTATACGATGGAATTAGGCCTCGAAACTAGTTCCAGTGTTTTCAAAAGGACTTTTTACATATAGATTGCCTGTCAGCACGCCCTGATTGGAATTTGGGCTGTTTTGGACCTTACGCTATAAATAGGCACGCAAATCGAGATGAAATATTAGTAAAATATTAACAAATCCCTAATTTTCATGGCCGCCACTTTTAATGGCCGAAAACATCCCATCTTCTTCCTCCTAGATCTCTCTCATCTCTTACCTATTCACGACGAAGTTTAAATGAGAGTTGTAGAGCTCGACCTCCTCTACGATCTTTACGGATGGATCAAGCTAATTGCGTCTGGATCGCTGGAATCTGTTCACGAAGGCATGGCGTTCGAGGCTCGATCAGAGGCTAAGGGCGGCGGCGGAGGGTGGCGCGAGCTTGGCGAAGGTGGAGTTTGGTGAGGCGGTCTGGTGGTGAGGTCTGATCGAAGGTCGATGGCCTCTAGGCGGCGGCGGCGGGAAGGTTGTGAATGGCTATGTTGGGTTTTTCCGTTTCTGGTAACGTGATTGGAGAAGGTTATATTAATTGCTCTTTTGCCCTTTCCTTTTTATTTAAATTTTAAAATTCAAACCTTCTAAAATCAATAACTTTTGCATACAAACTCAGATTCGCACGCGGTTTCTTCTGTTGGATTCATATCGAAATTCCAAACAATATGAAACTAGTTTGATTGATTTTTGAGACAGTTGAAACTTTGGGCTTCTATTGGATTTTTAATGGACTTTAAATCAAAGGTGAGTGATTTAAGCCACTCATGCAATACTAAATCTTCTTATGTTAATTAAATTAAATTTATGAAGTGATAAGAATTTTATTGGTTGGTGTTTGGTAGTTTAAATTGACATTTTAATTGAAATTGAATTTTATATTGAATTAAATTGATATTTAAATTAATATTGAATTTAATTTCTAGTTAAACACCGACAATTGATAATCAGTAATTGTTGTGATATATTGGTTGATTTGGATGTTAATTATTATTATATGCCTATTGACTGATGATGGATGTATGGTTGTTTATTTATTTGACATATTCCTATTATTACCTATTTATTTATAAACATCATTTATATTATCATTTGGACCATTGGAAATGAACCAAGAAGTAGGTTGAAATGATATATACTTATGACATTTAATTATGGGTTGAAATGATATATATCCATCTATGTAATTAAAATTAAAATAAATGATCACCGGATTTGGTTAAATTAAATGGTTTTAAAATCTTGAATTTACATTTATATGAATTTAACTATTTTCTAAATTGAGCTTCGAAATGTTGAAATTGAAACTGTTAAACGAAATCGTTTAAAGATTTAATTTAAAACCTTAAAGTTGAAATTGAGAGATGATTTGAATTTATTGAAAGTGAATTATTTTAAAAGTTTAAACTTTAATTTAAATTTTGAATTTACTTTAAGTCAATGGTTTTAAATTGGGATTTCCAAGTTTGGACGTGAAATGGATTTAAACTAAATTGTTTCAAAATGAGATTGTGAATTGGGACTTTCTGCCTTCGAATTGAACTGGTAAAGATTGGATTTGAAATAAAGTTTAAAATCATTAAATTGAGGTTTATTTAAATGGAATTGTGAATATGGAGTTTGAATCGAATTGGAAGTTGAAAAATGGAAATCATTATGATTTGGAATTTGAACCTTGTTGTGAAAGAAAGAAACGGTTTTAATATAAACTATTTTAATATATAAACTTTTTTAATTATCTAAACTATTTTCAATATTAAAACTATTTTGTATTCAAAGCTATTTACAAATATTAAAACTATTTTATATTCAAACTATTTCCAAATATTAAAACTATTTTAATTTCAAACTATGTTTCAATATTAAAACTATTTTAATTATCCAAACTATTTTCAATATTCAAACTATCAAATTATTCAAAAACTTTTTTAATATTCGAACTGTTTTAAAATGGGAATTACTTAGATTTAAATCATTGATTTAAATACGAATGCTTTGATACGAAGGTGTAACCTATTTTGAATTCGAAATGATTTTGAAGTGAATCTGATAATTTGATATGAAATATGACTTGTTCTTGAAATTTAAAAGAACCAACCGGTGTGAAAAATGACGTTTGGTTGCTAAAGAGATTGGGGTCGAATATTGGCATACTATCTATCAATATCGGAATCACTTTAACAACTGTGTACGTGGTGGATGTTACCGAGAATGTAGAGGTTGAATTGGCGACGTTTACTGGAATGAAGAAAGAGAACGATGCTGGATGACCCCAATACTTGTGTCAATTTGAAATGACTAAAACGGGAGCCTATGTCTGGCCAAGGGGTTAGCTACGTTTAGGGCCCCCACCTCTTCGTATTATTATATTGATTTTGACTTGTTGGTGCACCTTGATTTGATTTTGGGAATGGTCGACTCGGTCGTAAGTCATTGCGACGATGTGTTACGATCAGCCAGAAAGGGTAAACTGGTAGAATCCTACTTTGGGCATTGCCTCACGTGCCTTGTCATACTTTTATCCTTATACGCACCCACTACGAATTTGTTTTAGTATGGTACCTATAGGGGATTCACTGGCTACCGACGTTACTGGTTGTGTTACAGGACCTACATAAAATACCTGCTTAAAAATGTGTTAAGGGAGATCAATGTAAAGCCTTAACGCTATTTTAATACTTTACTGATAGACACTACATATATAGAGTATCTTACTACATATAGATAGTTTAACAGATCCTTAGGAGATGGAAAATCCTGTAACATCTCTTAAGTTATTACACTCACGTTGTACACTGGATTGGAGACGGAAAACCCTGTAAACATCTCTGAAGCTATCACATTCATATTTACTTGTTATTGATTTATCTTACATAAGAACTTTTAGTTCTGACTCGAGTGTTTTTTTCATTACACTCGGGTCAGTCTGAGCTTTCCATTGTTTGAAGACATTATTTCTAGAGGACAAAGATGGAGTTTGGTATATTATATTATTAGTATTATTCCGCTGCATCATTTTAGTGTGTTTGTTGATTGTACTCTGATTATGTTGTAAAAATTGTGTAATCAAATGTACATTGTAAAACAACATCATGAACTATTTATTTGATTATTATATTTTGTCATTCCGCTGCGAGATTCTGTGTTTGATTTCCTTATTTTCTCTTATCTTCTTATTTATCCTATTGAAAATCTACCCTTTTGAATGGTTTGAGTTAGACATGTGTGGTTTATTGTCGTTTTAAACCGTCCAAAAAGGTGGGTCATCACAATTGGTATCAGAGCTTTGCTTTAGAGATACCTTAGCCTGTTGGGGGTTAAACTCATTAGAGATAGGGTTAACAATACCCTAGAATGAGTCTGTGTGTGTGTGTATATGAGAGAGCGTATTTATTAATGCTATAAAAATATTTTGTATTGTGTTTATTTTTTATGTTGAGTATTTATGAATTTCAGTCGGTACATAGGACGCTATGGCATTGATGGGGATTTCTAAACACTTGAATAGGGTAAACTAACACAATATTGTTTTGAAAATCGGTAAATGAAATAATTTTACCTAATATTATGTTTTGTATATAAAAGAATAATTTTTCATAAATGGACATAGTTGTATGTGATATGTTGTTTGTTAGAAAGTGAAATTTTATAAATAAGGTTTATAAATTATGATTTACAAATAAAATGAATTTAAATTGAAATTTTGAGAACTTAAATTCCATTGTTTTAAAATTGGTTTCAAAAAATTTGGAAAAATAATATTAGTATTATTTGGAAGTATTTGCAAATTTAGGTTTTATCAAAATGTTTTCAAATGGGATTTGAAAGGAATGTTTTCAAAAGAATTTTAAAGGAAATAAATTATGTACTCTCCTCTTCTGTTGCTGGAAAATAATTTCGGTGATGACCGCGCGGCATCATCGACGTTCATTTTCGAGTTTCAAAGTAGGAAGATGAAACACCCCACACCCCTTAGTATACCCAAAAGGACACAATAGAAAGCTTGGTGCGTTGTAGGTATAAACTAAAACTAGCAGAGACTAAGATTCACAAGACAAAAATAGGTAAAAACAGCGGAAACAATTTAAATAATAACTTATTTCGAACAGAACTTCATAATTGCTTTAAAAACCTGTAACATCCTGAAATTTTCAACCATTCGCATCCGCACATGTCGGACTTGAATTGCTCAAAATATCAGATTGTTAATTTATATTTGGAAAAACTCAGCATATACAGTAAATAAAATAATCACAGAATCACAGACATAGAGTAATATAAAAATAAGCAGCGGAAACAAAAGAATAGTAGTTCGTGAAGCTACTATTTATATATAACAAAGTTAAACAAGATACAACAGAAGTCTTAAATACAAAGTCTGAATACAAGATCAGAATACATCACTGGAATCAACTGAATAACTGAAAGCAGAATCGATAGATGGATCTCCAAGCGAAGCTCCAACTCCAAAGGCGAGTCTCGAATACTGGGCCACTCAGTCTGACCCGAGCGTAAAGCAAAACACAAAACACTCGAGTTAGGATTAACATTCTTATATCAATAAATCCAACTCAAGTGAAATATCAAATGAAATACAAGTAACTTAAAGGATGTTTGGGATAGCCATCCTCTAAGGATCTGTTAAACTATCTACTATGTAGTAATATACGCTATTATAATATGTCTAAATTAAAGTAAACTATTAAAATAGCGTTAAGGCGTTACCCATATCCCCCTTAACACATTTTTATATATATTCCCATAGTCTATACAGTACCGTAACTTCCCGTAAACTGGGCTTATCAGAGGGCACTCCATAGGTATGGTACAAAACAAACTCGTATAGGGCTCGCTAGAGTAGGTGACACGGCATAACAAGGCAATGCCAAGGTAGATATACCAATTACGCATCCAGGCTGGTTGTAATGCATAACAGCTACTACCGCCCACCTCGTAAAACACTCCCAAATCAAAATCAAGGGTGGCCACCAAATCAATCACAAAGTCAGAATATATTATTGAAGGAATGTGTCCGATAGGAGGAATGACCTCACTTGGCCCGAGAATCGCTCCTGTTTTAGTCACCTTATGCCAACTCACGGGAGTTGGGTCCACATATATACCACATATAGGATCGTCGCCACCATCCTACTTCATTCTGGAATCTCCACCGTGTACACGGTTGTTAAAGTGGTTTTCGGTATCGACAGAGAGTATGCCCATATCTGATCCCGGTCTCTTTAACAACCAAATGTTATTATAACACCGCGGTCATTTCAAAATAGTTTATACTTCAAAACCAAAATATCATTTCCATTTCAAAAACCAAATCAATACGATATCATTTCCATTTCAAATATATTCACTTCCAAGATCATAGTACATTCAAAGTTATAACACTTTCGAAACCAAAACACTTAAAATTATAACACTTTGGAAATCATAACACTTTGAAATTATAACACTTTAGATATTAATAATAGTATATATAATAAAATAGTTTATAAAATAAAATAGTTTTCATAAAATAGTTATAAGTTAAAATAGTTTATAATAAAATAATTAGTATATTGAAATAGTTTATATTAAAATAGTTTATATTAAAATGATTTATATTAAAATAGTTTATAAAGTAAAATATAAAATAGTTTTAAATATAATTTAAATTACTTTATATAATAAAATAGCTTCCTCAAATTTCACAAATCAATTCCAAATCAACTTGAATCCCAAAATTCAATTTAAATCAAGTCTCGATTCATCAATTTTAACTCAATTCAGTTCTCAATAAACCATTTCAAATTATATCGATTTCGAATACAGATTTGAACCACAAATAAACCATTTCAATTTCAATATATTTCAAAGCTTTAAATATTCAACAATTTCAAAACTAAATTCGATAATTTCATATATATATATATCAAATTCACTTCGCTATTATTTAGTTTTGAAACATTTACTTAATCATTTCAATATCATTTAAATAAAACTTCAATTTACAAATTTAAATAAACAAAATATCTCATTTCAATTTATGTAAATTTGAAATATTCATTTAAGTCACTTTTAATCAAATTCAAGTTATAAAATCATATCTTTAAAAATTTCAAATTTAATAAATTTCAAATCAAACTTATTTAAGTATAATTCTTAAATAAAGATAATTTCAACCCAATTTCTATTCCTCTTTCCATCCTGAATTTATAAAAATCATTATAAACTCTATATTTGAAAATATAAATTTTAAATAAGTACTTAAACAATATTAAATATAAATCTATTTATATATTTTAAAAATAGAAAAATTATAAATAAATTCTTAAAATTTATAATTACAAAATTTAACTTATAACTATACAATTTTCAAAACATATAATTTTAGAAAATCTAAATTTTAAACTTTATAAAATACATTTATATATATAATATCTTTAAAAAAATAAATTTTTAATAAACTATATACTTCTTTCCAAAACCATAGAAATCATTTTCAAAATATTTATATATAGACCAACGGTGTCTGCATATAATTTTCTATCCTATGGTCAAGTGATACAGATATTTATCATTTCAATCTGCAATTTAAATATATACGGGTATATATCTTTTCAACCCGCAATCCCAAATTCAATTCAATTGAAAATCGCTTCTGTTTATCATTTCAACCTATAACGATTTTCTCTTATTCTACATATCGTTCGGGTATGTAAAACCCCAGCAACTTATTGTAAGATGACCATCACTCCACAACTTATAGTAATGGCACCCTCTACCCACCCTGTACCCCCGATCTCCTTCGTCCCCAGCAAATACAACTCCGCCTTGAATGACCCACCCCCCCTCCCTCCTCCTCTGCCGCCCGCAACCAGGAAGCGATCCCATCCCGAACCCCTCTTCCTCCACCCAGACCAAACAAGCCTCTCTGTATCGAGATTCCCACAGCCAAGTCTTACGCCCAGGTAGCGGGTTTTGCACCTCGCTCCCCCCTCCTGCCCAATCCTCCGGCCAAGAGGCGCCACCCCTTACCGCATTTCAAAAACGTTCGTCAAACGGTTGAATTTCTGAAACAGGAAAACCGTTGCCTTCGATGTGCTGGTCTTAGACACGTGGCGCAGCTTTGTCGGGACGCAAAGATATGCTATAAGTGCGGATTTTTTGGGTATCCTCAATCTCACTGTCCCGATAAAATCCCCAATCAGTCTCTGGCTCGTAAAACCAGTAAAGTCCCTTCCTCTCCCAATAAAGACAAACCTACCTCTGCTCGTTGGGCCCCAAAGTCACATCCACACTCAGCTCAAACGAAACCTTTCAGCTCCCCAATGCACTTCACATCCCCTATAGCTACACATAGTCTGCCCCAATCCGCGAAGCAACATCATAACACTTTCTCGAACCCCAAGACTTTCTCAATGGCGGACCCAGAACTGCTCCTCATCGCAAACATCATCTCTGGCACATGGTCCATAGACTCTCTTCACCATACTCTATCCTCCACATTCCAACACAGAGAATGGCCACTTTGGATCCAGTCCGACTCCAGCTTCATCTTCTACTGCCCCACTTTCTCAATCAGAGACCAAATTCTCCAGCGTTCGACCATCTCTAGGGTCGGAGGAACCGTGCAATTCCAACCTTGGTCTGAGCTCGACCGCCCTGCGCCGTCCTTAGAACCACCTTCATGGGCGCGAATCCAAGGTTTCCCAGAGCTCCTACGATTCAACCCTGAAGCCATCACTGAAGCAGTTAAGCCAGTGGGTAGATTCCTGGCCCAGGATGACTGCGAATGGGCAGAACTCGACCACCGTTTTTTATACATTCGAATACAGTTCTACAGTGGCATCTTCTCTCCATCATCCTTTGTTACCGTCCTCAACAACACAGAATACCTCCTACGCATCGAAAGATGGGAGCATGAACACCCTAACAGGCACCCGGAGAACCACCTACTGGGTTTTGACTACGAAAGACACTTCCCCCTATTCGAGCACCACATCCCTATCGAAGACCTAGAGTCAGAAGACAGATTCGACGTCTTGAATTACTCCCCAATCTACTCCGGCTCCACACCGGTACCCGGCCAACTCTACGACCAGTCATTCGAAGTGGTGGGTCCAAGGGGCTGGGACCCATAGCCAGTCCTAGAACATAGGTGGGATCCATTCTCTGACGTGGACCTCTCATCCCCGCTCTTCCAACAGATCCCAACCCCTCCAGTTTCAGCTGCCCCACCGCATCCTCTTTATAATCCGACCCCTCAAACTGACACCCAATCACTCCCGGTGCAGATCCATAATTCCTCCCCCAAGTTGACCCACCCTCTCCCGTTCATCAATTCCCGTCCCTAGCCTAGCAGAATCTAGCCCAGCGGCTCACCCAAGGACTGATCAAGAGCCTCAGCCGACCACTCCAGCGGCCGCTCGGTGGTCCCAGCCCATCACCCCAACAGCTGTGCGCCGTAGCTCCAGACTGGACAGAGCAGCATCTCATCCCGATAGTTTCTTTAAACATGTAGTATTTTCCTCTCTTAATAAAAGCTTAAATAAGAAAATGGCACGTTGCATGGGAGTGAACTTGCATGGAGAACACTACACCTCCATGCAGGCACTAGAATCGGAGCGCCTATCATTCTCCCAATAAAGCTAATATCCTGGAATACACGGGGGTTGGGGGACCCCAGTAAAAGACATTCTGTTAGCCTTGTCATATCCCCACAAAAAGTAGACATCCTTTTCCTGCAAGAATCCAAACTGTCAGACCCAACCCCCAACATGCTCAGACAGATCGGTGGGCCTTTCCTAACTGGGTGGGCCCACATAAATGCTGTCGGTTCGAGCGGAGGTATTTTGACAGCCTGGAATGAAACCGTGTGGTCCCACTGCCAAACCTTCTATCACACTTCAGCCTTACATGTAGCCCTTCGACATCTACAAACTGGAATAATCTTCTTCTTCTCCAATATCTACGGCCCACAAAACCCTCGAGACCGAAATGAACTCTGGTCGAACTGTCTCACCTTCTCCTCTCATATTAATGGCCCTTGGGTTGTCAGAGGTGATTTCAACACCACCAAATCCCCAACTGAAAGGAACTCATGCAATCTATCCCAAGATTCTGAAGCCTTCAACCAGTTCATCAATCTTTGCTCCCTAATAGACCCACCCATCAGCAACCGCCTTTACAGTTGGTCTAATCGCAGATCAGATCCCTCACTAGCTAAATTGGACCGCTTCCTCTTCAAACCAGCCTGGGAGGATTTACACCCCCTCTCCAGTGTCTCGGGTCTAGCCACAGTTATCTCCGACCACTGCCCTCTCCTCCTAGACACGGGATCCCTCACAAGTCATATCAGACCCTTCAGGTTCGAACGCCTCTGGCTCCTTAAGCCATCATTCGATAACTTCATCAAAGAAATTTGGTCTCAGCCTTCCCCTATCCAATCAGCCACTGTTAGGGTCGTCTCCAAGCTCCGTTTCCTACGAAAAATCATCAAACCCTAGGCCAAATCAGTTTGGGGCTCCATCCGCTCGCGCATTTCCGCCATCCAAGATGAGATTCTGGACCTAAATATCCTGGAAGAATCCTCTCCTCTTTCCGAATTGGACCGATCTCGCCTGAGAGAGGTGGAAGCTGACCTAGACAGATTGTCACTGCAAGAAGAAATAGGTTGGAAACAACGTTCTAAAGCGAAATGGATTGAGGATGGCGATAAGAACACTGCTTACTTCCACCGACTCGCCAATGGCAGACGTAGATCCACTTTTATCCCTGAAATTACCCACGACAACAACACCACCTCCGACCATTCTATCATCCTTAAACTTTTCACCGACTACTACCGAACCATTCTGGGCAATCACCACCCCCCTTCCTCCAATTGACTGGAAGCTGCTCTACCCGGAGAACCCTCCCATCCCCATTGACCAACCCTTCACTGAAGCAGAAATTTGGGCAGCGCTTAAAAGCATGTCTGATGACAAGGCTCCTGGCCCGGATGGTTTCGGGCCTCTTTTCTTCAAACACTACTGGGAAATAATCAAACTCGACATCATCGAAATGTGCTCTGAATTTCATGCCGACCCATCATCCATGGCCCGCATCAACTATGCAAATATCATCCTCCTCCCAAAATCCCCCGGCGCCACTTCCCTTTCGTCCTTTCGTCCTATTAGTCTCCTAAACACAACCTTCAAGATCATAACCAAGGTCCTGGCCAACCGCCTTCAAACCTTCATAGCCCCTCTAATTGGAATTGAGCAATCCGCATTCATCTTGGGCCGTAACATCATGGACTGCGTAGCAACGACCCAAGAGGTCATATCCTTTTGCCACTCTACTTCAACACCAGGCATGCTACTCAAACTAGACTACTCAAAAGCTTTTGACTCAGTCAACTGGCAATTCATCTTGGAGCTCATGGAACACAGAGGCTTCCCCACAAAATGGTGCAACTGGATATACTCTATTCTCAACTCTAGCATGTCCTCGATAGTCATTAATGGGGCCTCGGGGGGTCTAATCAAATCGGCTCGTGGACTGCGACAAGGAGACCCACTTTCCCCCTTGCTTTTCGTCCTGGTGGCCGATGTGTTCAACCGTATGATCAAGTTAGCAATTTCGAACAACATCTTTCAGGGCATCAAACTCCCCAATTCAAATCTAATCATATCCAACCTTCAATTCGCCGACGACACCATTCTATTCGCATCACCCATGATCAACCACATTCACTGCCTCAAAGTAGCTCTATACTCATTCGAACTCATATCCGTCCTGTCCATCAACTTTAGTAAAAGCTCCATCATCATGCTCGGAAACACTGACCATCTCGGGCAAACCTGTTCCAGCCTGCTCAACTGCAAGATCGCACACTTCCCCATCTCCTACCTCGGTGTCCCAATCCGTCCAACCAAATTACACAGATCTGATTGGTTCCCCCTCATCGCCAAAATCGAAAATAGACTCCTGTCATGGAAAGCTCACTCCCTGTCCTCAGCAGGGCGCCTAGTCCTTGTTAAATCTATGCTTTCAGCAATTCCCACATACTGGATGTCGCTGTATAAGCTCCCTTCCTGGGTAATCAAAAAAATTGACTCGATCAGAAGTTCCTTTCTCTGGAATGGTAGTAATATAAAGAGACTCGTGAACTGGCCGACCGCTTGCCTGCACTCGAAAAACGGCGGCCTTGGAATCGTTAACCTTCATGACTTCAACATCGCGCTCCTCGCCAAATGGCTCTGGTGGTTCCTAACCCTAGGCTCCTTCCTTTGGAAATCTTGGATTACCTCTCTCCACTATCCCTCAAACTCTCATCTTGCCCTCCATGCCCCCACCGGAATCAAACCATCACCCTTCTGGTCTGGTGTCGTATCAACCCTACCCCGCGTCAAACGGCTCTTCCACGTCAACCTGAGTAATGGGGCTAATTGCCTCTTCTGGCTGGATACATGGCATAACCAGCTTCCCCTCTCCTCCATCCTTCCCAACCTCTTCTCCTACTCATCTAACATCTTCGCTTCCACCCTGGACATTTCTATTTCGGGCCCAGTTCAGCTTCTCCCGACCTCCTACTTCGACCTCCACACCCTCACCGAGCTTCACCTTGTCACCTCTATCCTCCGTAACATCCATCTCAACCCCCGGCCAGACTCCTTAACCTGGGCCCCTAACCCAACAACCGGCTTCTCCATTGCCTCATGCTACGCTCACCTAAACAACCCCGGTCGCCTCTTCACCTTCCCCAGACTTTGGAAGTGCCGGATTCAGCCCCGTTTCGCTTTCCTGCAATGGTGCCTTATTCACGGGCGAATCAACACAAGAGACAGGCTCCTTCGCCATAAAATCGTAGTCGACCCCTGTTGTGTCTTATGCTCTAACACTACAAAAAGTTTACAACATCTTTTCTTTGAATGCGATTTTGCTGTCAGGGTCTGTGCTGCGACGACTGTTCACATTCTTGGACACATTCCCACATTCAACTCGTTTTTCGACCACTGGCAGTACAACCCCCCCAACTATCACTTGGATCTCATAGTAGCTATATTCAGTTGGTGCATTTGGGCCGAGCGAAATGCACGTGTATTCTGCAAGCCCATATCCAACTTCGAAGGAACTTGTCGACGTATTATTCACTACTTCTCATCTATATCAGTTCACAGCTTCTCCGCGCCGTTCAGGCTGAGATTACCACATCCCAGTTCTCCACCTGCTGAATCCTCGGGCAGCACTTCAGCAGTTCCTTCTGGCAGACATCGAGGGCATCACTAACCGCTATATAGGTCTAGCCTTTTTTTCATTCCTGTTGTTTGCAATATGTATTTTGTATATAAAACTCTGTCTCGCAATGACTAGCTTGCTGTATCTTACTACTTTCTGGCCAGCGATCAGGCTTGTTGATCGCGCTATTTACCTATTTATATGATATCTAACCGGCTGTGTAGTTCCACGCTCCACATCCGTGTTGCTCTAAAAAATGTATCATTTCAACCCATAGGGAATTCTAAACTAGCAGGGAACTTGCAGAGTGATAGCAGATATGATAATAATATAACGGGCATATATCATCAATATAAATAATAGATAATGGTGTCAGATGTCATAGGTGAATAGATATAGATAATAACATATATATAGCAATGTAAATAACTAACAGCAGCATATTTCAATTGTCGTTTCAATTGAAATCAAATTTAATAAATATAAGAACGTTAATCGTGAGTGATTGCTCACCTTTCGAGGCTAGAGATGGATGAGAATAAGATGAGTTACGAATCCAAGCACGAATTTCGGAACAAAGCACGATGGACATGAGTTCGATGATCAAAGCTGATAAATAGGAATTGATGAAATAAATCAGAATCATCTAGATATAACTAAAACAAAATATATTAATATTATTTCTCTGATATAAATATTGAAAAACACATATATTAAAAATAATATATATATATATATAATAAAATCATTGTTTTAAATTAAAACATATATATTAAAATCAACCATATAATTTAAAATAATACCTATATATATTTATTTTAAAATCAATGATATTATAAACTTATATACATGTATACTGACCAACATATAAACTTTCATAGTATTGACAACAGACTAGTGTCTTGAAACTATATATATTTATATAAACATACTTTAAAAAATTCAACATTTAGTAATATATGTATACCCATATATAACTTATATATATGGAAACGTACCAAATATAGAATATAACTTTACGTATTCAAAACTTATATATACATTTGTTTCTAAATCAATTCAAAACATAGAATTTCAAAACCATATATACAAACTTATCTTCCAAACCCAAAACTATATATAACCTTTATATATAAAACTAATGTGCAAACTGTTGAAATTCATATATGTAATTCTTATTCACTATCACATATAAACAGCAAATATCCCATCCAAATTCACTATATATATATATATACATACACACACACACACTTTACACACGATATATAATATATATAAATAACACATACAATCAATGCTTAGAACACATACATACATTTTACTTTAAAAATCAGTATAAAAAATATATATATAAAGAAGAAGCTACTAATACAGTTTTATATATATAATATGAAAGCCATTTATATATTACTTTGTTTTTTCGTATTATATTAAAATAAATTCTTCACATTCAAGTATATAGATATGCATATAGACCAAACATGTGTAAACCATATATACTATACTATACTTATTATATTAATATATTTAAGCTTTCACAGTTAAAATACAAGTTATATATATATTAGAAATATTTATATACCTCACATCACTGAAGAAGTGAGGCACAACACAGATACAAGCTCGAACGAAAGGCAAGCTCGGCCAAGTTGAGGTGGCTGAGGTAGCCTTGGGAAGGCCGTGGTTGATGGAAAAAAACGGTGACATTGGAGGGGTTTGGTGGCCGTGAATGTGGAGGATTGGCGGTGAGGTCAAGTAGTTTGTGGTCGTGAGGAAAACTATGGTGTTCGGCTAAATCGAAATGAAGTGGAAGGCTGATGTGTTTGCGTGAAATAAGATGGTGAAGAAGCAGATTCCTCTATTTTATTTTAACGAACAGAAAAAAAAATTGATAAAGAGGAGAGGAAAATGAATAGAGAAATGAACCGATTGGTAATGAATTGGAATCAGAAAATTGAAAAATCCAATTATTAAATTCTCTAGGAATATTAAAAGGCTAGTGGTAATACAGTTTTAAACGGTGGAATATTGAAAGTTACAGAAACAAAAAGGCACCAAAAACCGGTACCGATACGGAATCGTTTTCACGAATTCCGCTGCGTATCTGGCTTCAAAACACAGAATTGAATATACCGCAGAGATCAGCACGACGAGACGATCAAAACGGTATAAAGATATCAGTGGTACGATCACCGTACCAAAAGTCGATATCGGTACCAAAAATGCTGCTATTTTGCCGAAAATAAGATAAACGGAGCAATAGCAATCCAAATTTGACGAAATGAATTATGACGTCACACTCAAAAGACGATTTACAAATTTATTATGTAAAAATATTCGGTTTGAAAAACATTTTATTATCATCTATTTTTAACTGATTTGAAAAAAAAAATAGAATTACACAAGAAAATAAACTTCCATATTATCGGATGAAAATTTACCATTTGCTATCTTTAAATATACATATTCCAAATATTAAAATTTCAATGCAAAATTTTATTATTTAAAATTTCTCAAATTTTCAATTTAATACGTTATTAAAAACAGATAAAATTTTACGGGTCGTTACACTCTCCCCCACTCAAAACTTTTCGTCCCCGAAAAGGAACGAGGTAGGAGAATAGAAACAACCAGAAGGAAAAATAGATTAGAACAAAATAATTAAAACAATCAATTTAAAACCATAAAGATTTCAAATTTAAATTAATTAATATTCAATAATTCATTTCAATTCAAAGTAATTTCATTTAGTTGATTTAATTTAATAATTCCTTCAAAACAAAATTTATTTTATTTATCTCATTTATTATTCAATTAACTTATTATTTTATTTATCTCTATTAACATTTTTATAAACAAAAATTATGTGTATAACTTTTATTATAACACTTAAATTTTATTTAAAAAAAAATCATTTTGTATTGCATATTATCCAATTACATATTCAACTTCTGAATAAATTAGGTAAGTTATAGTAGAATGAAATTGGGTATTATACAAGTAATTTTTCCAATTCAACTATTCCAAATTTAAATATTTATTCAAGAATTTAAGAGTTAAATTTCCGAGTTCAATTCAAACCATTTAGATATAAGTACATTATATTTTCAACTCAAATTTAACATCATATACCTATATAAATCAAATCACACTTCAGAAATTCAATTAAAATTCATTTTTTTTCAAATAAAGTGTAGCATGGCTATAAAATGGTTTCTCCACTTTGAAACTCGAAAATGAATGTCGATGATGCGGCTGTCATCACCGAAATTATTTTCCAACGACAATATAGGAGAGTAATGATTTAAAACTTTAAAATTCATTGGAAACTATTTCTATTCGAAAATACCTTTTAAATAATATGCATTTTAAAACTTTAAAACCAAAATTTGAAATTACCGGAAATTAAATTCTCAAATTCTAAATTTTGAATTCATTTAAATTTTTCTTCAAATAAATTTATAACCATGTTCATAATTTCATTTATTTATATCATTTGGCAATAGTCAAAGGTTTATAAATAATTAATCAAATATTATCATTTTAACACTCAATTCAGTTAACTATTTCATTTCAAAAAAATTTATACTTAGATATAATATAATCATACAGATTTGTTCCTTTTACCAAATTTGTAACGACCCGATATTTTCAACCATTCGCATCCGCACATGTCGGACTTGAATTGCTCAAAATACCGCGTTGTAAATAAATTTTTTGGCAAAACTCAGAATATACAGTAAATAAATCACAGATCACAGACACAGAGTATATAATAATGCAGCGGAAACAAAGAAATAGTAGTTCATGAAGCTACTATATAAATACATCAGAGTTAATTAAGATACAATAGGAATACTAAGATACAACAGGAGTAACAGTATGATAATCAGGTACAACTGGAATCAACTGGATAACAAAATGAATAGATATCTGGTTCTTCAAAGCAAAACTCCAGCTCCAAAGGTGAGTCTCTAATGTTGTATCACTCAGTCTGACCCGAGCGTAAAGAAAAACACAAAACACTCGAGTCAGGACATACATACTTATACAATGTAAACCAACTCAAGTGAACTGTAATAAAGGTACAAGTAACTTAAAGAATGCTTGGGTTTGCCCATTCTTTAAGGATCCATTAAACTATCTACTATGTAGTAATATTCGCTATTATAATAATGTCTAATATAAAATAAACATACTTTTAAATAGCATTAAGGCTTTACATTTTCCACCTTAACACGTAATAGTCCCAGTAGTCTATCCAGTATTAGCATACTCCCAAAATGGGGCTACCCTCGATACTCCACAGGCTACGGGAGAAATCACAACTCGTAGTAAAGGTCGATATGGTAGGTGACACGGCACACAAGGCAATGCCAGGGTAGATATACCAATTACGCATCTGGACTGGTGGTGACACATAGCAGCCACTACCGCCCACCTCGAACAACACTCCCAAATCAAGGGGTGCACCCAATCAATCACAAGTAATAGAATGGTATCGAAGAAGTGTGTCCGATCAGAGGTGCTACCTCGTTGGCCCGTCGATCGCTCCTGTTTTAGCCACCTTATGCAAACTCACGGGAGTTGGGTCCATGCATATACCTTTAGGATCGTCGCCACCATCCTACTTCATTCTGGAAACTCCACCACGTACACAGTTGTTAAAGTGGTTTTCGGTATCGACAGAGAATATGTCCATATCCGATCCCGATCTCTTTAACAACCAATCGTTATTATAACCCGTGGTTATAAATTTCAAAATAGTTTATGTTTCAAATCAAAATACATCCTTTAAACCATTTCAAAATCATATCATTTATTTCAAAATAATACATACTTTCAAACCCAAAACATATCCATTTCAAAACCAATTCAACAATATATCATTTTCATTTCAAAACCAATTCAATAATATATCATTTCCATTTCAAAAATCAAAGCAATAATATATCATTTAAATTCCAAACTAAATCAATATATATTTCTTTCAATTTATTTAACTTGAAATATTCTTTTAAATCATATTAAACCAAACCACCTTATAAAGTCATATCCTTGAATCTTCAATTTCAACAAGTTTCAAATTAATATATATTTAAAGACAATTCTTAATTAAATACAATTCCAATTAATTTCATTTCCAAACCATAGTACTTTCAAAGTCATAACAATTCTGAAACCAAACTTTTTGAAACCAAAATACTTGGAAATCATAATACTTCTAAATTAATATTCATTACCAAAGTTATAACACTTTAAGTTCATTCATTCAATTATACCAATTTCAAACATTGTATTAACTCATAAATTTCAAAGTGGTTTATATTCAAATCAAAATAATTCATTTACACCATTTAAATAAGAAGTCATTATACTTAAAAATCAAATATTCAATTCCCAAAAATTTAGCCTTTTCTGAGCTCATTTATTTACTTAAATACTTCAAACAATTTAAATTTCATCTTCCGCAGCACTTAGAAAATGCTACGGTAAGTTACATTTGAAACAGTTCAATTCAGCAAAGACAACATTTAAAAACTGTTGTAATAGTTCAGGTTTAAATTTCAAGTTTAGTTCAATTCTGCAACTACAGCATTCACAAAACTGCTGTAATAGCCCTTAGTCAATTTTAGCCTTTTAGTTCACTTCTGCAACTACAGCATTTACAAAACTGCTGTAAATTCATTTAGTTCATATTTTAGTTAAATTTCAGAAAACGGTAGCACTTCTGAAGTGGTACTAAAAGTATTTCCAGATTTAAAAGAGAATTTCAACAACAATTAAACTTCAATTTAAACCATTTTAACTTATAAAATTTCATATTTTTCACTTTAAAAATGGTCATTTAATTACCCTTTAATTTAAAATTTTATAAAGGAAAATTCTACAATAATTATCAAACTTTTCAACGATTAATTTTTTTAATTCAAGTGTACAAATTTCTTATTCTTTACATTTTTCTTCTTTACACTTAAATTTAATTTACCCTTTCATAAATTAAACTTAATTTCCATTTTTATTTTCTTAACTTAACTTTTATTTTAAAACAAAATTTCACATTTCCAGGTCAAGTTATATTTCAAATTTCACTTTTAAGCATTCATTTAGTTAACATTTTTAATACATAGAAAAATCATTATCACTTTATTAAATCATTTTAAATTCAATTTAAATCAATTTATCTTATTTTACACTTTTAAAATACTTAAATTTTCTAGAAAAATATAAATAATAACCACGGGTCTGTATAAAATTTTCTAACCTAAGTCAAGTGATACGGATAATATATCATTTCTATCCGTAATTTACAAAGAAAAATCCGGGTTCTATCATTTCAAACCCGCAATCCCAAGTCAATAAAATAAATAAAAATAGCTAAGGCCTATCATTTCAGCCCATAACGATTTTTCCCTATTTTAAAGTCCGTTCGGATATGTATCATTTCAACCCATAGTGATTCTATTCTACAGGGAACTTGCAGTGTGATAAACAGAATAGAATAAACAGTAAAATAAAATAAAACATAACAAATGATGTGACAAGTTAATTACAGGGTTTAACATCATATAATTTACATCACAGGAAGGTATAACATGATATAATAATTTATACACTTTCACTTGCTATCAATTCACAGTTATATAAGTATGAATGTTAGGTGTGATTACTCACCTCTATAAAGCTGGAGTTCGCAAATCAAAACACATAGATGAATTCCAGAAAGCACGATAGCACGATTTTTGATTTGAGTGGAGAGAGCCAAGATATAAATCTTGTATACAACAATAAAACAAAGCCAAGTATAAATATAAATAAAAAACCAAAGTTTTATTGAAACAAAATAGAAATAGAATTAGACAAAAGAACATCACCAAGCTTTTAAACAATTTCTGCTTGATCTTGCTTCAACTTGTGCTCAACCATATATGATTATGATTCGGCCATACATGTTTGGGCTTGGCCACAACATGTTTTAGATTGAAATAGGGTCTGGTTTGGATCAATAAAGGCATGGTTACAAGGAGAATATGAAGAGTATGGAAGTTACAAAGCATGGAAGGTCAATGGACTAGGCAAAGTGGAGTTTTGTGCAACTTTTAGGCTTGGCCAAAGGACAAATGGGCTCGGCCATTCATGGTACAGGTCTGGACAGAGGGAAGGTTGATGGTCAGAGGTGATATCATGGTGGTGGTGGAGCTGGAAGTGGCGGCCAAGGCAAGATATGGTGGTGGTGATGAAGTCTAGCTCGGCTATGCATAGTTTAAGGAGTTTTTGACAATGTTTTGTGATGTTTGGATCATCTAGGTTTCACAGCCATCTATGGTCAGAGGAGTGGGAGGGTTAGGTTGTGGATGATGTGGGAAAGAGGTGGTGTGGTGGTCGGAGGTGATGGTGAGGCTATGGCCGAGCAAACACATGGAAGAATCAAGGCAAATTCAAGTGAAAAACAATGGAAAAAGAGGAAGAAAAGTGAGCAAAGAGGAAGCCATTGCATATACTTTTTGTTTTCAGATCTGAAGTGCCGTGAAAATGAAATGAGATGAGGAGTTTTCATGTGAAATATAAATGAAAATGCATGGCCAAAGTAAAAGAATGAACGGCCAAAAGAAATGAAAGGACAAGGAAAATGGAAAGTCACAAGTTATAAAAGCTTTTGTCTCTTGAAATTTCCAATTTATGTTTATACAAAATAAACAAATAAAAACCAGTAAATAAAAAAAAAGATAAACAAAATAAAGTGAAAAGGAAGTAAATAATTATATTTTATAAAAATAGGAAAAATCAATAAAGAAAACATTTATTAAATGAAACTAGTTTTAAAATTGTAAATAAAATACAACTAACTTTGGAACTTATAACTATACTTTAAAAATGTTTTTAAAAATAAAATATATATATACATAACATGTCGTGTTATACATGTAAACATAAATTAGAACATGACATGACAAAAAAAATATTATTTATATAAATTAAAATAAACAATTTTGTTAAATAAAACAATTTACATACAATAGTGTAAAAAGCACTTTCACAATATTAATCAGATTTCAACGAAACGAAAAGCAGTATACTCAAAATTTTATTTACTTTCATAATAAAAGATAAAATTCAAAAATTCCAAATTTTAAATTAAAAGTCAAAGTTTGACCACATTCACAAAATTCAAATTTCAGGAAAATACTCTATTTATTCATGTTTGGAATTATAATTCACATAAAAATCAAAATTTATATTTAAAAATAACAAAAATTTATCCATTTTAATAAATAAAATAAAGTTTTTAAATCAAAAAATTCAATTTAAAATAATTACAAAATACAGGGTTGTTACACTCTCCCCCACTCAAAACTTTTCATCCCCGAAAAGGAATGAGGTACGGGAAAGACACAGAAAAAGATAGAATGAAATAGGATTAAGACAAGATGACAAGAAGATTGAAATTATACCTGATAACTGTTGTTATAGGTAAGTGTTAGCGCCAAAAATGGTCACAAACCCCAAATGTCGTAAAAGCACCAGTGTATGAATACAAATCAGCAATATATGATCATAGATCTCAGATCTAAGTCTTGTAGAGGATAAAAATGAAGAATAATAAACTTAAAACAGAAAGAAGTAGACAGAGACACAAGTTTTATAGTGGTTCGGCGATCTTGCCTACGTCCACTCTGAAGTAGTTTGCTTTATTGATCTTTCTTTGATGTTTACAAGTGAATTAAATGAATTACAGCAGATAATTATGATTTGCAGTAGTGAAACTTGTTGGTAGCAGTAGCAATGGAGTTCAGATCTGGATCTGGCAGAGTCCGGGCGTTGGAGATCTCAAAAAGGAAGAAGAACCCCCTTTTTTGTTGGCTTTGGGGGTCTATTTATAGGTGTAGGAGGCTGATATTTTGCTCAGATCTTGGGAGACCCTCTTTGGCACGTGACCAGGCCCGCGCGACCAAGCCCGTGAAGTTTCGGTCCGATCCGTGATCGACACGAACAGATTTCGACTCGATCAAGATTTCATCCAATGGAGTCGAAATTTGGCGTGGAAATTCTCTAGCATGCACGTAGTCTTCTGTGAAAATTTCATAGCATTTGGCCTTGTAGATTGGGAGATACGATCGATACGAAATGGGATCTTCCATTGGCTGTTCTGTTCGTATCGCTCTGTTCGACTCGCTTTCGTTCGAGTCGGTGACGTGGCTCTTTGGTGGAGTCGAACTAGATGGAGACGAACAGTGGTTTCTGTGAAGGCTATGGAGCGAGCCAAAGTAGACACTCTGATGGATGTGGAGTGGAGCGAGTCGAAGCAGACTCTCTGATGGGTGTGGAGCGGAGCGAGTCGAAGCAGAATCTCTGATGGATGTGGAGCGGAGCGAGTCGAAGCAGACTCTTTGATGGATGTGGAGCGGAGCGAGTCGAAGTAGACTCTCTGATGGATGTGGAGCGGAGCGAGTCGAAACAGAGTCTTTGATGGATGTGGAGCGGAGCGAGTCGAAGTAGACTCTCTGATGGATGTGGAGCGGAGCGATTCGAAGCAGACTCTCTGATGGATGTGGAGCGGAGCGAGTCGAAGCTGATGGATGTGGAGCGGAGCGAGTCGAAGTGGGCTCGAGGCAGAGCGAGACGAAGTGGGCTCGAGGCAGAGCGAGTCGAAGTGGGCTCGAGGCAGAGCGAGTCGAAGTGGGCTCGAGGCAAAGCGAGTCGAAGTGGGCTCGAGGCAGAGCGAGTCGAAGTGGGCTCGAGGCAGAGCGAGTCGAAGTGGAGTGTCCCGAGGGATTTGAGCAAAGGCTTCGTGATGGACACGAAGTGGAGCGAGTCGAAGGAGTCACTTCTGAGGGATGCGAAGCGAGTCAAAGGAAGCGAGTCGAAGTTGGCTTCTACTGGTTGCGAACGGAGCGAGTCGAAGCATGCACTCCCTATGGATTCGAACTGGAGCGAGTCGAAGGAGGCTGTCCTTAACCAATTTTGTATCGTTCACAACTTGAGCATACGAACTCGGATTGACTTGAGATTTGGAACGTTGACTCTCATATCTTAGGTTGTCATGTCATATCAATTTTGGCTCGATCCGGACTCGGACAAAATTCGTCGATATCCATAGTGAACCTGCGTGTAATCGATTTTCTAGACGAACTGTCTTCGGTCTCTAGTCAAGTTCTTGGTTTCACGACCTTGCCAAAAGGCGGGATAACACTTGCCCCCCAAAACATGCCTTTTGATAAGAAGGTGTGTTTTGAATAGTTCAGAATCCGATACCCAAAGTCCATAGCCATATCATCCAAGTGCATCGTTCTTGACTACTCCGAGTCGACGTTTGATTCCAGATCCAATAACCAAAGCCTTAGCCAATTCCGTATCCATCCATACCCGATATCCGAGTCCTAATCCATCCTCATTCAATAACCAATAACCGAATCCAGGACCTTTCCGGGTCGATATCCAAATCCGTAACCTCTCCGGGTTCTTGCCAAGCGCAATCCATACTTGACGACCGTGGCCCAGTGTCCCTGGGCGTTAAATAATTGCCATGGCTTAAGCCTAAGCCGGATCCTGGTCGCTCTGGACCCTTGTCGAGCATAGTCCATATTCGATGACCTGAAATAGTAACCGATAATATAGGGCCTAAGTCCTAGGCCGAATCCTGGTCGCTCCGGTCCCTTGTCGAGCATAGTCCATACTCGACGACCTGAATAAGCCAATTCGCCACGTTCGGACGAAGAGACTTATCCCTTGCCAGGCATAATCCATACCCGACGATCGTTTTCCAAAAACCAGATGAAAATTCAATCAAAATCCAAATCAAATCGAAAAACCAAAAATCCATATCAGAAATCCAAATCAATATCCAAAACATAAAGCAATCATCCAAACGAAAGTTCAAACCAGAAAACAAACAAAACTGGGAATTCAATCAAGAAAACAAAACCAAGAGTTCAAACCAAACTCCAAAACCGAACCAGAAAAAGAAAATGTCCAAACCAAAAGAGAAAGCAGATTTCACAAACCATAGCGTCCCGGTTTATCATCATTTAGAGCATGCCTAGGGGCCATCTCCATCCTCGTACATGAGTAGATGACTTGGCCGTTTGCCGGTAGTTTGCTAATTATTTCATATCATCCCAGTCAATTGATAACCAATCGACCATCATTCCTGGGTCTCGCACCATTGTGGTTTGAGGTAGATGGCGGTTGCTCTTGCTCCATCGCCGCATTCCGAGCCCCGATATATTGTTGTAATTGCCCATTCCTTACATGCTCCTCAATAATGTCCTTCAGATGCCTGCAACTGTTGGTATCATGTCTGTCTAAATCGTGAAAAAGACAGTGCCTTCTTGATGCCCTTTCACGTTCTGAGGGCTCTCTCCTAGTCGGCCTTCGATAGGGAAGGCGATTCCGAGTTTCCATGAATATTCGTTCCAATGTTTCGTTTAATCCTATGTAAGTGGAAAACTTTGGTTCCTTCCACCGCTTCCTAGCTTTTCCTGACTCATTATCCAGCTTCCTTTTTGCCTTATCTTTATCCGAGCCTCCGCTGGATGGCCCACCATCCTTAGCTGCGTTCACCTTTTTTAACTTCATATCCGAGCATGCATCTTCCTACCGAAGGAATCTCTCAGCTTCGTGAAAGAATTCTCCGAGATCCATTGGTGGGTCTCGTATTAGAGATACTTTGAAATCTGAATCCTCTCTGACTCCTGATACTGCCGCCATTAAAACCATCGATGGATCCGGCCGATCCACCGAAGCAACCGCTGCATTGAATCGAGTTAAGAAAGCTCTGAGTGATTCATCCGTCCTTTGCTTTACTGACGTTAGCGTCATCACGTTCTTCGGCCTTTTGATATGAACCCGAAATTGTCTCAGAAACCTGTCCAACAATTCCGTCCATGTCCTGATAGACCCTTCTTCCAGCTGCCTAAACTACATAGCAGCTATATCTGCCAAGTACAAAGGGAAACATCGGGACATCACCTCCTTCGATGCCCCCAGCACTTCCATATGTCTTGTGTATCTCATCAAGTGATCAATAGGATCAGCCTTGCCATTGTACATGTCCAAAGTAGGTAGCTTGAACTCTGGTGGATTCCGAGCAATTCTGATGTCACGAGTGAACGGACTCCTATTTACCCCTTCCAGATCCCTGTTTGTCAAACCTCCGCGCATAGTTCGTCTGATAATCTCAGCTAATCCAGCGTCGTCCGTCAAGGGATACCCCCCGAGTCTCCGAGGGAATTCTAGTACATATTCCTCATCCTGCGCTCCTACACCCCTTCCAGGATCTCGTTGTGTGGTGTCACCTGGAATTCCTCCATGGATTTGTCCATTGCTGCCGGGCGGTGTGCCCCCATGTTTGGATCCATCCAGGTTAGCGGTTGTGTGCTGATTAGGGGTCGTGCCTTATTGAGCTGCTCCATTCGATTGCCTATTTGGTTCTTCTGTTCCATCTCCGTGGATCTGAACTCCTGAAGCTCCCGCTGTCCCTGCTTGTCCAAACTGGCTGAGGAGGTTCTGCAACATTTCTTGTGACTCTTCAACAATCTTTCATGAATTGAATCCGCCATAGCTTCCATCTCATCCCTGGTGATGTAGATCGAAGCTTGACCTGCTCCAGCTCCATAAGAGGCCTCTTGGCTTCCCTCTTGCTGGCTTCTTTCTCCTCTCTGTCTTCTTGTTGATTGCCTTGTCATAGCTCTTAATCTGAATCCTTAAGCCTTCAAATCTGAACTTCAGATCTGGTATAGCGGGTGCTAGTTCATTTCTCAGTGAAAGCACCAAAGTGTTTGCGCCAAAAACGGTCACAAACCCCAAATGTCGTGAAAGCACCAGTGTATGAACACAAAACAGCAATATATGATCATAGATCTCAGATCTAAGTCTTGTAGAGGATAAAAATGAAGAATAATAAACTTAAAACAGAAAGAAGTAGACGGAGACACAAGTTTTATAGTGGTTCGGCGATCTTGCCTACGTCCACTCTGAAGTAGTTTGCTTTATTGATTTTTCTTTGATGTTTACAAGTGAATTCAGTGAATTACAGCAGATAATTATGATTTGCAGTAGTGAAACTCGTTGGTAGCAGCAGCAATGGAGTTCAGATCTGGATCTGGCGGAGTCCGGGCGTTGGAGATCTCAAAAAGGAAGAAGAACCCCCTTTTCTGTTGGCTTTGGGGGTCTATTTATAGGTGTAGGAGGCTGATATTTCGCTCAGATCTCCGGAGACCCTCTCTGGCACGTGACCAAGCCCGCACGCCTAACCCCATGAAGTTTCGATCCGATCCGATCCGTGATCGACACGAACAGATTTTGACTCGATCAAGATTTCATCCAATGGAGTCGAAATTTGGCATGGCCATTCTCTAGCATGCACGTAGTCTTTTATGAACATTTCATAGCATTTGGACTTGTAGATTGGGAGATACGATCGATACGAAATGGGATCTTCCGTTGGCTGTTCTGTTCGTATCGCTCTGTTCGACTCGCTTTCGTTCGACTCGGTGACGTGGCTCTTTGGTGGAGTCGAACTAGATGGAGTCGAACAGTGGTTCTATGAAGGCTATGGAGCGAGCCGAAGTAGACACTCTGATGGATGTGGAGTGGAGCGAGTCGAAGCAGACTCTCTGATGGATGTGGAGCGGAGCGAGTCGAAGAAGACTCTCTGATGGATGTGGAGCAGAGAGAGTCGAAGCAGACTCTTTGATGGATGTGGAGTGGAGCGAGTCGAAGCAGACTCTCTGATGGATGTGGAGCGGAGCGAGTCGAAGCAGACTCTCTGATGGATGTGGAGCGGAGCGAGTCGAAGCAGACTCTTTGATGGATGTGGAGCGGAGCGAGTCGAAGTAGGCTCGAGGCGGAGCGAGACGAAGTGGGCTCAAGGCAGAGCGAGTCAAAGTGGGCTCGAGGCAGAGCGAGTCGAAGTGGGCTCGAGGCAGAGCGAGTCGAAGTGGAGTGTCCCGAGGGATTCGAACAAAGGCTTTGTGATGGACACGAAGTGGAGCGAGTCGAAGGAGTCACTTCTGAGGGATGCGAAGCGATTCGAAGGAAGCGAGTCGAAGTTGGCTTCTGTTGGTTGCGAACGGAGCGAGTCGAAGCATGCACTCCCTATGGATTCGAACTGGAGCGAGTCGAAGGAGGCTGTCCTTAACCAATTTTGTATCGTTCACAAGTTGAGAAAACGAACTCGGATTGACTTGAGATTTGGAACATTGACTCTCATAGCTTAGATTGTCATGTCATATCAATTTTGGCTCAATCCGGACTCGGAAAAAATTCGTCGATATCCATAGTGAACCTGCGTGTAATCGATTTTCTAGACGAACCGTCTTCGGTCTCTAATCAAGTTCTTGGTGTCACGGCCTTGCCAAAAGGCGGGATAACAGTAAGTTTAACAAGGTGGAGATGATCTTCCCAAGATCCTCCAGAATCAAGAACATAAGCACTAAAAAGATCATCGAGAATCCGATTCACCCTTTCCGTTTTACCGTCGGTCTGTGGATGGTAAGCAGTGCTCAGATTCAGAATAGGGAGAAGTAAGATCCACAGAAGAGATAGAAAAGTTAAATGATGAAGGAAAAAGAGAAAGAAAGAAAGACTAGAACAAACTTATTAAGCACAATACGAAAAACACGATTCATCGAATCAACAAAGAGAGCAGGAGCATTAGTCAAACCAAAAGGCATGACTAACTATTCATAGAAAAACCATTCTCGGTACGGAAAGCAGTCTCGGGAATACTTTCCTCGGCAACCCTGAGTTGGTGAAAATCAGAGGCAAGATCAAGCTGAATGAGAACAGTAGCTCCAAGGCTAACCAATTCGATTTCCTACTTAGAAGGTAGGAGAATGGAAACAACCAGAAAGAAAATAGATTGGAAAACAGAATAAGATAATAAATTTAAAACCATGAAAATTTCAACTTACATTAATAATTAATTTCATCCATTTGATTTCAATTGAGTTAAATAAATCTTAATTATTTTTAAATCTCATTATCTCATCATCAAATCAACAATTTATAAAGTCATGACTTTGAACAATCATTTATTATATTTCATCTTTATTCATTAAATTTCATTCTTCTTTATTCCACTTAATATATCAAATCCTATATATATTAAGTGTATTCCACTTATCGTAACTATTCCAATTTATTTATAATTTCTTTTAAATATCATTTTATTGTAAATTATTCAATTAACCCTTTTTCTCTCTTTACATTTATTGATCCTTTATAAATAAAATTTGAGTGGTTATAATAAATGTTATACACTTCAATTTTATTTATAAAATCCTCTTTATATTGTATATTATCCAATTACATATTCAACTTCTGAATAATTTAGGTAAGTTATATAGGAATGCAAGAGAATATTATACAAATAAAATTTTCTTAACTCAATTATCCAAGCTTACATATTTATTCAAAATTTGATTTCCTTTTATAATTGAAATTATCCTTTAAGACAAAATTTAAGAATTAGATTTCCGATTAACTTCAAACTATTTTAGAGATAATTAAATATACACAATATATAACAAATCAACTCTTAAATCATATATATTACAAATCAAGTCATATTTAGAAAGCCAAATCAATTTAATTCTCCAAAGAAAAACTATAGGAAAACTACAGAATGGTCTCTTCGCCTCGAAACTCGAAAATGAATGTCGATGATGCTGCAGTCATCACCGAAATTATTTTCCAGCGACAAAGAAAAGAGCACAGATTTACAAATTAAAAATCCTTTGAAACAATTTCTACTCGAAATAATTTTAAATAATATATCCTTTTAAAACTTTCAAAACAAAGTTCGAAATCATCGGAAATCAGATTTTCACATTCTTGATTTAAATCCATTTAAATTTCCAAATTAATTTATAACCTTGTTTAATTATTTAGATATGAAATTAAAGCCAATGATTATAAAATACATACAAAGTTAAATATTATTTCTTAACACCCAATTCCATTAATTATCAAAATTCAGAAAATTAACCTTATACATATTATAATTATACAAAATTTATCCATCTACTAAATTTAAAAAAAACATATTGTGTCAGTTTGTTCCGTTCAAGTGTTTTGGAGATCCTATCGATAGCATTGATCAAACGAACCGATCGAAAACCCAAATCAACATCAACAACTCAAACAACACAATATATAAAACATCTTTAAAATATAAAAATTTCAAATACATAATTAATTTTCAAAATAAGGATAGGGATTCAGATTTGATGGACTAAAATCAAAGAGAACTCTGATTTGAATATAAGTTGGGGACAAAAGATAAGATGATTAAATAACAGAATAGGAAGATGGATAAGCTTATATAAATCACGGGCAACCTTAACCAGGTCAACCATGACTTAACGAAGAAGATCGTCGTGGATTTTCTATGGTAAATCTATATTCGATCTCAAGAGATAGAATTCAGAATAATAAGAGATACTAGCATCTAAACCAAGGATATAGAAATCTTCGGTGAATCAAAGCTTTTTGTAAAGGAGTTTCACCGCTTTACAAGTCATTCAGAGTTTGGCGAGACAGCCGATTTATTACAGAGATCATTCGAAGTGGAGTTATGGGGTACTCCAGAATCAAGAAGACACGAATAGGGGAGGACAGGAATGGACTTGGAACCGAAGGGAACGTTCCAAAATTCAAAGGAAACCGAATCGAAGAAGAAGGAATTCAAGTTCGAACAAAAGTGATTCTGTAATTAAATTTACCCTATATGCTGAGTTTGACTAAAACCAGAGCTCTGATACCAACTATAACGACCCGATATTTTCAACCATTCGCATCCGCACATGTCGGACTTAAATTTCTCAAAATACCGCGTTGTAAATAAAAAATTTGGCAAAACTCAGAATTTACAGTAAATAAATCACAGATCACAGACACAGAGTATATAATAATGCAGCGGATACAAAGAAATAGTAGTTCATGAAGCTACTATATAAATACATCAGAGTTAATTAAGATACAATAGGAATACCAAGATACAACAGGATTAACAGTATGATAATCAGGTACAATTCAGAATACAACTGGAATCAACTGGATAATAAAATGAATAGGTATCTGGTTCTTCAAAGCAAAACTCCAGCTCCAAAGGTGAGTCTCTAATGCTATATCACTCAGTCTGACCCGAGCATAAAGAAAAACACAAAACACTCGAGTCGGGACATACATACTTATACAATGTAAACCAACTCAAGTGAACTGTAATAAAGGTACAAGTAACTTAAAGAATGCTTAGGTTTGCCCATTCTTTAAGGATCCGTTCAACTATCTACTATGTAGTAATATTCGCTATTATAATAATGTCTAATATAAAATAAACATACTTTTAAATAGAATTAAGGCTTTACATTTTCCACCTTAACACGTAATAGTCCTAGTAGTCTATCCAGTATTAGCATACTTCCAAAATGGGGGCTACCCTCGATACTCCACAGGCTACGGAAGAAATCACAACTCGTAGTAAAGCTCGATATGGTAGGTGACACGACACACAAGGCAATGCCAGGGTAGATATACCAATTACGCATCCGGACTGGTTATGACGCATAGCATCCACTACCGCCCACCTCGAACAACACTCCCAAATCAAGGGGTGCACCCAATCAATCACAAGTAATAGAATGGTATCGAAGAAGTGTGTCCGATCAGAGGTGCTACCTCATTGGCCCGTCGATCGCTCCTGTTTTAGCCACCTTATGCCAACTCACGGGAGTTGGGTCCACGCATATACATTTAGGATCGTCGCCACCATCCTACTTCATTCTGGAAACTCCACCGCGTACACAGTTGTTAAAGTGGTTTTCGGTATCGACAGAGAGTATGTCCATATCCGATCACGGTCTCTTTAACAACCAATCGTTATTATAACTCGTGGTTATAAATTTCAAAATAGTTTAGGTTTCAAATCAAAATACATCCTTTAAACCATTTCAAAATCATATCATTTATTTCAAAATAATACATACTTTCAAACCCAAAACATATCCATTTCAAAACCAATTCAACAATATATCATTTCCATTTCAAAACCAATTCAATAATATATCATTTCCATTTCAAAAATCAAAGCAATAATATATCATTTAAATTCCAAACTAAATCAATATATATTTCTTTCAATTTATTTAACTTGAAATATTCTTTTAAATCATATTAAACCAAACCACCTTATAAAGTCATATCCTTGAATCTTCAATTTCAACAAGTTTCAAATTAATATATATTTAAAGACAATTCTTAATTAAATACAATTCCAATTAATTTCATTTCCAAACCATAGTACTTTCAAAGTTATAACAATTCTGAAACCAAACTTTTTGAAACCAAAATACTTGGAAATCATAACACTTGAAATATTGTCATTAGGACCTCATAATACTTAGAAAAATCATAATACTTCTAAATTAATATTCATTACCAAAGTTATAACACTTTAAGTTCATTCATTCAATTATACCAATTTCAAACATTGTATTAACTCATAAATTTCAAAGTGGTTTATATTCAAATCAAAATAATTCATTTACACCATTTAAAAAAGAAGTCATTATACTAAAAAAATCAAATATTCAATTTCCAAAAATTTAGCCTTTTTTGAGCTCATTTATTTACTTAAATACTTCAAACAATTTAAATTTCAGCTTCCGCAGCACATAGAAAATGCTACGGTAAGTTACATTTGAAACAGTTCAATTCAGCAAAGACAGCATTTAAAAACTGTTGTAATAGTTCAGGTTTAAATTTCAAGTTTAGTTCAATTCTGCAACTACAGCATTCACAAAACTGCTGTAATAGCCCTTAGTCAATTTTAGCCTTTTAGTTCACTTCTGCAACTACAGCATTTACAAAACTGCTGTAAATTCATTTAGTTCATATTTTAGTTAAATTTTAGAAAACGGTAGCACTTCTGAAGTGGTACTAAAAGTATTTCCAGATTTAAAAGAGAATTTCAGCAACAATTAAACTTCAATTTAAACCATTTTAACTTATAAAATTTCATATTTTTCACTTTAAAAATGGTCATTTAATTTCCCTTTAATTTAAAATTTTATAAAGGAAAATTCTACAATAATTATCAAACTTTTCAACAATTCATTTTTTTAATTCAAGTGTACAAATTTCTTATTCTTTACATTTTTCTTCTTTACACTTAAATTTAATTTACCCTTTCATAAATTAAACTTAATTTCCATTTTTATTTTCTTAACTTAACTTTTATTTTAAAACCAAATTTCACATTTCCAGGTCAAGTTATATTTCATATTTCACTTTTAAGCATTCATTTAGTTAACATTTTTAATACATAGAAAAATCATTATCACTTTATTGAATCATTTTAAATTCAATTTAAATCAATTTATCTTATTTTACATTTTTAAAATACTTAAAATTTTCTAAAAAAATATAAATAATAACAACGGGTCTGTATAAAATTTTCTAACCTAAGTCATGTGATACGAATAATATATAGTTTCAATCTGTAATTTACAAAGAAAAATCCGGGTTCTATCATTTCAAACCCGCAATCCCAAGTCAATAAAATAAATAAAAATCGCTCAGGCCTATCATTTCAGCCCATAATGATTTGTCCCTATTCTAAAGTCCATTCGGATATGTATCATTTCAACCCATAGTGATTCTATTCTACAGGGAACTTGCAGTGTGATAAACAGAATAGAATAAACAGTAAAATAAAATAAAACATAACAGATGATGTGACAAGTTAATTATAGGGTTTAACATCATATAATTTACATCACAGGCAGGTATAACATGATATAATAATTTATACACTTTCACTTGCTACCAATTCACAATTATATAAGTATGAATGTCAGGTGTGATTACTCACCTCTATAAAGCTGGAGTTCGCAAATCAAAACACAGCTGAATTCCAGAAAGCACGATAGTACGATTTTTGAATTGAGTGGAGAGAGGCAAGATATAAATCTTGTATACAACAATAAAACAAAGCCAAGTATAAATATAAATACAATACCAAAGTTTTATTGAAACAAAATAGAAATAGAATTAGACAAAAGAACATCACCAAGCTTTTAAACAATTTCTGCTTGATCTTGCTTCAACTTGTGCTCAACCATATATGAGTATGGTTCGGCCATACATGTTTGGGCTCGGCCACAACATGTTTTAGATTGAAATAGGGTCTAGTTTGGATCAATAAAGGCATGGTTACAAGGAGAATATGAAGAGTATGGAAGTTACAAAGCATGGAAGGTCAATGGACTAGGCAAAGTGGAGTTTTGTGCAACTTTTAGGCTTGGCCAAAGGACAAATTGATGCAGCCCAGCCTGATAATTTAGGTCGTGAGCGACCTAACGATGGGATAAGACGCCTAAGCGACCTAGTAAGCCCAGAAACTCCAGTCTGCGACCAAGCGAGTCAAGCCATCTGTGTTAAGTCGCCTACATAACAAAATAGCGATCTAACAAGTTGTTGCTGCAAGTTATATAGGCGAGTGAAGTTTGTGAACGAGTTACGACCTAACAAGATAGGTCACTCCAGTATGCCGCTTGACTTAGGTCGCGAACGACCTTCCGTCCTTAGGTCGCGAACGACCTTACTTAGGTTGCCTGAAGTTCTTGAGTCGCTTGAAGATAAAGCTCTTAGGTCGAGGAAGCTCTTATTCTTAGGTTGATGTATGGTATGGTGCTTTAGGTTGCAAGAAGTTATGCCGCTTATTCTTGAGATGTTCAAGTGGTTATGTCGCAAGTTCATGAAGCTGTTCTGATTTCCTTAGGCCGTTGTCCACTTTAGGTCGTCCAGAGTTTAAGTTGCTCAAGTCCTAGGTCGCGTAAAGATGCTCCCGTTACTGTGATGAGATAGGTCGTCTGTTACTTAGGTCGTAACTCGTGTGTGTGTTGTAAATTTAGGTCGTTATTATTGTAAGTCGCTTGTGTCGTACTTCTGTTAGGTCGTATGTTGTAAATATGATAGGTCGTGGGAATCTTGTATTGTGGTGCTTTGTGATGTAAGTGTTTGTGTTGTGTTGTAACCCTATAAATAGGGATGGTGGAGTCATTGTAATAGTTAGTTGATTTTGAATAAAACTTTGTTTGTGTGCTTTGTGCCACTTTGAAATTGGTAGTTGAGTGTTATCTCCTATCTCCACTTTCGGCATTCGAGTGCGCTCGAATCAACAATTGTTGAAGCTAATTCACGGAATCAAGTGCGCTTGATCAACGTTCGAAGAATTGTAGATCTTCTTTCACGGCATCGTGCGCGATCAACGTGATGAAGATAGCTAGAATCCGGTATCTTTGAGATCAACGGATTTGGGCGTTTGGTATTTTCAATCCACCGATTGCTACTTTCATCGTTATATTCATTTCTGTTATTTTCTGCTGCATCATTTGGTATTAGAGCTAGACTTTGCCAATCATAGCTAAGCCGAGTCTTTGGAGCCAATTCCTATTGAAGAGTTCAAGCCGAGCCAATTAAGTTTAGGCCGAGCTAGTTGAAGTGCTTGAAGTGTTTGAGCTGAGCTAAGAAGTGTTGGAGCCATGCGAGCTAAGTGCAGGCCGAGAGCAAAGATTTGAGTTAAGTTGAAGATTGTTTCATTTGACAATGCCGCCGAGAAGAGCTAACCGTCATCAAAATGTTGAAGATTTGTACAAAAGAGAAGATGCTGAACAAATGGAACAACGGATTAGCAATAAATTCAATGAGAAGTTGGATGAAGGTATTGGTAGATTGGAGAAATTGATGTTTGATATGAATCAAAGTCAAAGGAGAAGGTCGCCAGTCTCGAACCATGGAGGAAACAGAGTTTCGCCATCGGTTACAGAAGCGAGGAGGGTGTCGCCACAATCTGTTCGAGATAGAAGAGAGTCATCAGTTTCAACAAGGAGAGATCACCATGAATTTCGAGATGAAGAAAGAAGAACTCAACGTGAGTTTGAGAATGAGCCATATCGTGATGATGAAAGACATAGTAGAAGAGACATGCGTGATCGAAGAGATGTTGATGGTCGAGATCGATACCGAAGTACATGTGATTAAGATGAAGAGAGTGATAGAAGTAATAGTCATTATCGAGATCGAGACCAAGTACGGAATGCATATCGGGATGTAGAAGATGATCGACGATGGTGTTATCCCGCCTTTTGGCAAGGCCGTGACACCAAAAAGTTGACTGGAAAACTAAAGACAGTTCGTCGTAAAAGCTCATTATACACTGTTTTACTATGGATATCAATGAATTTTGTCCGAGTCCGGATCGAGCCAAAATTGATAGGACATGAAAAGCTAAGCCATGAGAGTCAACGTTTCAAATCTCAAGTCAATCCGAGTCCGTATGTTCAAGTTATGATCAACGCAAGATAGAAGAATCTATGTTCGAATCCATCAGTGTAGCCATCATTCGAATCCATCATCCCTGCCTTACTTCGAATCCATCAATATCGTCTTCTTCGTATCCATTGGCAGGGTTCATGTTCGAATCCATCCAAGACATCGCTAGTTCGAATCCATCAAGTTACCCCTGTACGAAACCATGGCATTCAAATCGATCGAAAGGTAAATAGCCTCGCCTCCATCAGGTTCGTATCCATCAAACTGAAGGTCCTTCGAATCCATTCAGATAGCTAAGCTTCGTATCCACCATCCAAGGCAGCATGTTCGACTCGATGGAAATTTCCCCTGGTTACTTCGAATCCACGGAGCTGTAGATACTTCGAATCCACACTGCTTGAAGCAACTTCGAATCGATCGACTTTACACCTAGATCGATTCGAACAGACCTTCGTTCATTCGATTCGAAGAGGGATGTCTTCGAATCCACTACCACGAATCCACCCAGTCAAAGCGGCGAAGAACATGGGGTCGACCCAGTCAATCCGGAGTGAGAAGCGGATCGATGCGAAGCATGCGCACCACGCCGTAGTCTTCACGTAAAGGAGGATCGATTCGAACGAATCGATTCGAACGTATCGATTCGAACGACTCCAGGAAACGAAAAAATCCTACTTGAATCGACCATAACTCGAGTTCTACAAGTCCAAATGCTATGAAATTTTCACAGAAGCTTAAGCACATGATGAAGAATGTCCACGCCAAATTTCAGCTTGATTGGATGATTTCTTGATCGATTCGAACCAAGGGTCGAATCGATCCCAAAGTGGGCCCGGATCTCCAGATTTCGGCCATGTGGGCCCCCTGACGTACCAGAACTGGTCTCCCCTCAATTTAGGCGAAATATCAGCCTCCTACACCTATAAATAGAGCCCCTGGTCATTCAGAAAGGGGGTCGGATAATTCTAAGTACTAAAGAGCGCCCAGATTCTGCCAGATTTACTCCAGAACACCACCGCTACCTTAGATCGAGACTTAGCATATAATTTCAATTGTACTACATTAGAAGAGATTGTAATCATCGAGTGAACATCAATAAAATTATCAACTTCAGAGTGGACGTAGGCAAGATCGCCGAACCACTATAAATCTCGTGTTTCTGTTCATTATTTCTAAATTGTGATACTCTGTTTGCTTAGATTTGAGATTTGTGTGTGAATATTGTTGATTTATATTCATATACTGGTGCTTTCACAACATTCGGGGTTTGTGACCAATTTTGGCGCAAACACTTTGGTGCTTTCACTGAGAGTTGAACTCAGGAGTTCTATCATTTGAAAGTTGAATCAGAAGGCTAAGAGATTTAGATCCGAAGAATCATGACGAGACAAACTAGTAAAAGGCAGAGACCAGAGCGAAGTCAGCACGAAGGGAGTCAAGAGGCTTCCTCAGGAGCAAACCAAGCATCGATCTTCATCACCAGGGATGAGATGGAGACAATGATGAAGAGACAGGAGGAGATGATCCAGAATTTGCTTCAACAAATTGGACAACTTGGAGCGCAAAATCAAGGAACAACCAGGGCCCAGAACGAAGCAGGACCATCCAACGTAGCGCCGGAGCTGAGGGGCACACACTTAGGACATGTTGATCCGAACACGGGAAGAGAGACAAGGACATCCGAGCAACCTGACAGCGATAGAGGGATGAACGCTCAATCAGGGGGGCAAACACCTGAAAGCTCACACGGACTCGGGGGGCAGATCGAAGGTAGTGAACGTGGACTACAACTTGGAGACAATGATAGATTGGCAGAGATGGTCAGGCGAGCCATGAGAGGTGGATTGGTAAACAGAGATCTTGAAGATGTGAACAGGAGTCCCTTTTCCCCTGCGATTAGATTGGCTAGGAACCCACCAGAATTCAAACTGCCAACAGTAGAAGGGTATGATGGGAGGACGGACCCTGCGGTCCATCTAACGAGGTATATAAGGCACATGGAAGTGCTGGGGGCATCACAGGAAGTCATGGCCTGGTGCTTCCCATTGTATTTGACAGACATAGCAGCTTTATGGTTCAGACAGCTAGAGAGCGGCTCCATTGGGACATGGACCGATTTGATTGAGAAATTTATGAGGCAATTCAGGGTTCATATTTCGAGACCCAAGAATGTGATGAGTTTGGCAACGCTAAAGCAGAAAGCTGGGGAGTCTTTGAGGAATTTCTTGACGTGATTCAATGCGGCAGCAGCATCGGTGTATCGGCCAGATCCATCCATGGTTATGATGGCAGCTGTGTCCGGAGTAGCTAATGGCACGGAATTCAAAAATTCATTAACTAAGGATCCGCCAATGGATCTAGGAGAATTCTATCATGAGGCAGAAAAGTTTTTACGATTGGAAGATGCTAATGCTGAAAGAGAAGAAGGAGAGGGAATAAAAGTTTATGCACTTAAAGAAAAAAAGCCTCTCGAAAATGATTCAGGCAAGGATAAAGGAAAACGAAAGGCTGAGGACAATGGTGACAGGTCAAAGCGACTGCGGAGAGAGCCACGATTCACCACTTATTCAGAGCTGAATGAGAGTTTGGAGCGAATCTACCAAGATACACGAGAGCAAGTTCCCTACCGTAGGCCAATACGAAGGGATCCCACTGTTGACGAGAGGAAATCAGACAGATACTGCTTATTCCACGAACTGAATGGTCATAACACTAACGACTGTAGACATCTGAAGGATGAGGTGGAAGGGCACATCAGGAACGGTATGCTACTTCAGTATGTGAGGAGGCGAGCTCCAGCGGTGGAGCCAGAGCGACCACCGTCTACATCAGCCAGGGGTGCCCCCGAGCCAGGACATCGTATGATTATCAATTAGTTGAAATAACGATGGACAAGTTGTAAACCTCTCACCAACACGGGTAAGTCATTTACACATGTGCGAGATCACGGACGGTCCATAGGCATGTTGTGAATGACTACTAACCCTATCGTTGTGGGAGTTTACACTTTGACATCCTTGCTTTGCTTTTGTTTCATTTTGATTTGAATATTTGAACTTGACTTTATTTAAAATTTTTGCTAAAGACTTATTTTCAATGAAAAAATGCTACTTGTGATTTCATAATGGCTAAGCCACTTACACATGTACGGGATCACGAACGGTCCCTAGGCATGCTCTGAGATGGCGATAAACCGTTGCAAGAAACAATCCGGGGATTCACCCGAACGTGAAACCTGGTATTGATGATACTAAGTCCCTCCCCGGGCACACTCAATTTGCCTCGAACGGCATCCGACCGCGAACGGTCACAATTCGATCGCGAACGATCACACTTCGCCACGAACGGCACCCGACCTCGAACGGTCACCATTAGCCTCGAACGGCACCCGACCTCGAACGGTCACCATTAGCCTCGAACGGCACCCGACCGCGAACGGTCACACTTCATCTAGTATAACATTCGATCACGAACGATCACACTCTGCCTCGTACGGCACTCGACCACGAACGGTCATAATCCATCATAATTCGTCTAGAACGACATCCGACTTCGAACAGTCACAATCCGTCTAGAACGATATCCGACTTCGAACAGTCGTAATCTGTCTAGAATGACATTCGATCACGAACGATCACATTTTTGCCTCGTACGGCACACGATCACGAACGATCACATTCTTCTTTCCACGAAACTCGATCGCGAACGGTCACAACTCGCCTCGAACGGCACCCCTCACCTCAAATGGTTTGATCACAAATGGTCATCATTTGGGGCCGTAAAGAAATGCTAGATCGCGAACGGTCGCATTCCACCTCAAAATGGCTAGATCGCGAACGGTCATCATTTAAGGTCAGATAAAACTATCAATGTCTTTGCAGGTCATCAACAGGATATGAACATCCAGCTAATGGCATTACAAAACACACCTTCCTATCGCAAAGCATGTTTTGAGGGGCAAATGTTATCCCGCCTTTTGGCAAGGCCGTGACACCAAAAAGTTGACTGGAAAACTAAAGACAGTTCGTTGTAAAAGCTCATTATACACTGTTTTACTATGGATATCAATGAATTTTGTCCGAGTCCGGATCGAGCCAAAATTGATAGGACATGAAAAGCTAAGCCATGAGAGTCAACGTTTCAAATCTCAAGTCAATCCGAGTCCGTATGTTCAAGTTATGATCAACGCAAGATAGAAGAATCTATGTTCGAATCCATCAGTGTAGCCATCATTCGAATCCATCATCCCTGCCTTACTTCGAATCTATCGATATCGTCTTCTTCATATCCATTGGCAGGGTTCATGTTCGAATCCATCCAAGACATCGCTAGTTCGAATCCATCAAGTTACCCCTGTACGAAACCATGGCATTCGAATCGATCGAAAGGTAAATAGCCTCGCCTCCATCAGGTTCATATCCATCAAACTGAAGGTCCTTCGAATCCATTCAGACAGCTAAGCTTCGTATCCACCATCCAAGGCAGCATGTTCGACTCGATGGAAATTTCCCCTGGTTACTTCGAATCCACGGAGCTGTAGATACTTCGAATCCACACTGCTTGAAGCAACTTCGAATCGATCGACTTTACACCTAGATCGATTCGAACAGACCTTCGTTCATTCGATTCGAAGAGGGATGTCTTCGAATCCACTACCACGAATCCACCCAGTCAAAGCGGCGAAGAACATGGGGTCGACCCAGTCAATCCGGAGTGAGAAGCGGATCGATGCGAAGCATGCGCACCACGCTATAGTCTTCGCGTAAAGGAGGATTGATTCGAACGAATCGATTCGAACGTATCGATTCGAACGACTCCAGGAAACGAAAAACACCTACTTGAATCGACCATAACTCGAGTTCTACAAGTCCAAATGCTATGAAATTTTCACAGAAGCTTAAGCACATGATGAAGAATGTCCACGCCAAATTTCAGCTCGATTGGATGATTTCTTGATCGATTCGAACCAAGGGTCGAATCGATCCCAAAGTGGGCCCGGATCTCCAGATTTCGGCCATGTGGGCCCCCTGACGTACCAGAACTGGTCTCCCCTCAATTTAGGCGAAATATCAGCCTCCTACACCTATAAATGAGCCCCTGGTCATTCAGAAAGGGGGTCGGATAATTCTAAGTACTAAAGAGCGCCCAGATTCTGCCAGATTTACTCCAGAACACCACCGCTACCTTAGATCGAGACTTAGCATATAATTTCAGTTGTACTACATTAGAAGAGATTGTAATCATCGAGTGAACATCAATAAAATTATCAACTTCAGAGTGGACGTAGGCAAGATCGCCGAACCACTATAAATCTCGTGTTTTTGTTCATTATTTCTGAATTGTGATACTCTGTTTGCTTAGATTTGAGATTTGTGTGTGAATATTGTTGATTTATATTCATATACTGGTGCTTTCACAACATTCGGGGTTTGTGACCAATTTTGGCGCAAACAGATGGGAGTCGGGGATGAAAACTGAAATTCCAGAATTCAAGGGTGGAATGGTAGCGGAGGAATTTTTGGATTGGGTTTCAAATGTTGAGGAAATTTTTGACTTCAAAGAAGTTCCTGAGGATCGAAGAGTGAAGTTGGTTGCTACGAGATTAAGAGGGAGAGCTATGGCGTGGTGGAAGCAGACTAAACTTACACGGGAGAGAATGGGGAAGTCAAAGATTGTTACATGGGATAAGATGAAGAAGTTAATGAAAGCTACTTTCTTACCTTATAATTATCAGTCACTTATGTATCAGCGCTTGCAGAACTTGTGACAGGGGACGAAGACTGTTAATGATTATGCTGATGAGTTTTATCAACTGATTGCTCGAAATGACATCATGGAGACGGAGGAACAGTTGACTGCTAGATTTGTTGGAGGGTTGAGAATGAAGATTCAAGATATGGTGAATATGTTTGATCCCAGATCTGTTGCTGAAGCACATCAGAAAGCGTTGGCTTGGGAAAAGCAAGGGAGACAAGGAGGTGGTGTGTTTACGAATTCCAACAACCAGAACAAGGATGTTAGTAGCAGTGCGGATGTTTCCAAAGTCGTCAGTAAGCCGATTGTGAATGAAGCCAACAAAGCAAAGGTCAATAGTAGTCTCAAATGCTTTAATTGTCAAGAGTTGGGCCATAAAAGCAATGAATGTACAAAGCCAAAGAAGCGAGCAATGATTGCGGAGATTGAGAATGAAGATGCAGAGGTAGAGTGTGACAATTCACTACCAGTTGAAGAAGAAGAATTATTGACAGGAGATGAGGGTTGTAGTTTGTTGGTGAGGAGATCCTGTTTAACGCCAAAGCAAGAAGATGATTCTAGTTGGTTGAGGAGCAACATTTTTCAGTCAACATGCACTATTCTGGGGAAGGTTTGCAAATTTGTCATCGATGCGGGAAGCTGTGATAATATCATTTCTACAGAAGCTGTGAAGAAGTTGGCATTAAAGACTGAGAAGCATCCTAAACCTTACAAGTTAGCTTGGTTGAGGAAAGGTGGGGAAGTGAAGGTTGGCAGAAGAGCTTGTGTAACTTTTTCGATTGGGAAGAAATATAAAGACGAAATTTGGTGTGATGTGGTTGACATGGATGTATGTCATTTGTTGTTGGGGAGACCATGGCAATATGATAGAGCTGTGCAACATGATGGTCGAACCAACAGCTACAGTTTTATGTTCGAGGGTACACGAATCACGTTAGTTCCTAAAAGGCGACAACAGAGTGAAAACAAATTGGAGGAAATCGAGGAACTAAAGACTTTGTTGTCTTTAAAGGAATTTGTTGATGTGGAAGATGAAGTCGATAGTTTTCAATTACCAAAGTTTGATAAAGATGAAGTTGATGATTTTCAACCAACAAAATTTGATGAACATGAAGTTGAAAATTCACAATCAGCAAAGTTGGATGAGGATGAAGAAAGTAAGTCAGGAGATGAAGGTGGTAATTTATCAGTGAAGAAGGTGGATTCGATTAGTCTATTATCTACAGAAGAGTTTGTTAAAGAAGTGGAGGATAGAGCAGAAGTATTCCTGTTGAATGAAAATGAAACCAGTGAAAGTGTTGAAATTCTCGAAGAGGTTAAACCAGTGGTGAATGAATGTGAAGATGTAGCTCCTGCAGAGTTGTCCAAGGAATTACTGCCACTGAGGGACATACAACACATGTTGATCAAGTGCCAGGTGCTATTGTACCGCATATGCCACGTAATCATATGTGTCCGATAGAGAAGGTAGAGTTGAGAAGACTAGTTGATGGGTTTCTGTTCGAAGGAAGGCAATTATATACTCCTGATTGCAGTTGGCGAATAAGAGTTATCAAAGACTTACATGTAGAAAGACACGGGGACTGTGATCGTAGCATGCAGTTGATTGCATCGTCTTATTTTGGGCCGTCAATAAGGAAGGAGGTTGAAAGGTTTGTTCAGAGGAGCCATAATTATCAAATTTCAAAAGAGTCCACGACAAAGTCAGGTTTATGTATGTCATTACCTATATATACTAGATTATGGGTGGAGGTAAGTATGGACTTTGTATTGAGTTTGAGAAGAGCGCAATGTGGCAATGAATCTATCTACATGATGGTTGAACGACTTCTTGTTGGTATTTACAACAAGCTAGATGCTGGAAGAACGGGTCGTTTGGAAATCGTGAAGGAAATTTGTGAGAATGATTGTAAATTGAGTTTGCCAGACTATTCCCATATTGCTAACGTTGACAATGTCAAACATTCGGTTTCATTTCACAAGGACGAGAGTGTCAAAGACAAAGAAATTTTAAATTCGAGGATGAATTTTTCCCAACCAGGGGAGGATGATACAGCCCAGCCTGATAATTTAGGTCGCGAGCGACCTAACGATGTGATAAGACGCCTAAGCGACCTAGTAAGCCCAGAAACTCCAGTCTACGACCCAGCGAGTCAAGCTATCTACGTTAAGTCACCTACATTACAAAATAGCGATCTAACAAGTTATTGCTGCAAGTTATACAGGCGAGTGAAGTTTGCGAACGAGTTATGACCTAACAAGATAGGTCGTTCCAGTATGCCACTTGACTTAGGTCGCGAACGACCTTCCGTCCTTAGGTCGCGAACGACCTTACTTAGGTTGCCTGAAGTTCTTGAGTCGCTTGAAGATAAAGCTCTTAGGTCGAGGAAGCTCTTATTCTTAGGTTGATGTATGGTATGGTGCTTTAGGTTGCAAGAAGTTATGCCGCTTATTCTTGAGATGTTCAAGTGGTTATGTCGCAAGTTCATGAAGCTGTTCTGATTTCCTTAGGCCGTTGTCCACTTTAGGTCGTCCAGAGTTTAAGTTGCTCAAGTCCTAGGTCGCGTAAAGATGCTCCCGTTACTGTGATGAGATAGGTCGTCTGTTACTTAGGTCGTAACTCGTGTGTGTGTTGTAAATTTAGGTCGTTATTATTGTAAGTCGCTTGTGTCGTACTTCTGTTAGGTCGTATGTTGTAAATATGATAGGTCGTGGGAATCTTGTATTGTGGTGCTTTGTGATGTAAGTGTTTGTGTTGTGTTGTAACCCTATAAATAGGGATGGTGGAGTCATTGTAATAGTTAGTTGATTTTGAATAAAACTTTGTTTGTGTGCTTTGTGCCACTTTGAAATTGGTAGTTGAGTGTTATCTTCTGTCTCCACTTTCGGCATTCGAGTGCGCTCGAATCAACGATTGTTGAAGCCAATTCACAGAATCAAGTGCGCTTGATCAACGTTCGAAGAATTGTAGATCTTCTTTCATGGCATCGTGCGCAATCAACGTGACGAAGATAGCTAGAATCCGGTATCTTTGAGATCAACGGATTTGGGCGTTTGGTATTTTCAATCCACCGATTGCTACTTTCATCGTTATATTCATTTCTGTTATTTTTCACCGCATCACAAATGGGCTCGTCCATTCATGGTACAGGTCTGGGCAGAGGGAAGGTTGATGGTCAGAGGTGATATCATGGTGGTGGTGGAGCTGGAAGTGGCGGCCAAGGCAAGATATGGTGGTGGTGATGAAATCTACCTCGGCTATGCATAGTTTAAGCAGTTTTTGACAATGTTTTGTGATGTTTGGATCATCTAGGTGTCACGGCCATCTATGGTCAGAGGAGTGGGAGGGTTAGGTCGTGGATGATGTGGGAAAGAGGTGGGGTGGTGGTCGGAGGTGATGGTGAGGCTATGGCCGAGCAAACACATGGAAGAATCAAGGCAAATTCAAGTGAAAAACAATGGAAAATGAGGAAGAAAAGTGAGCAAAGAGGAAGCCATTGCATATACTTTTTGTTTTCAGATCTGAAGTGCCGTGAAAATGAAATGAGATGAGGAGTTTTCATGTGAAATATAAATGAAAATGCATGGCCAAAGTAAAAGAATGAACGGCCAAAAGAAATGAAAGGACAAGGCAAATGGAAAGTCACAAGTTATAAAAGCTTTTGTCTCTTGAAATTTCCAATTTATGTTTATAAAAAATAAACAAAAAAAAACTAGTAAATAAACAAAAGATAAACAAAATAAAGTGAAAAAGAAGTAAATAATTATATTTTAGAAAAATAGGAAAAATCAATAAAGAAAACATTTATTAAATGAAACTAGTTTTAAAATTGTAAATAAAATACAACTAACTTTGGAACTTATAACTATACTTTAAAAATGTTTTTAAAAATAAAATATATATATATATACATAACATGTCGTGTTACACATGTAAACATAAATTAGAGCATGAAATGACAAACAAAAATATTATTTATATAAATTAAAATAAACAATTTTGTTAAATAAAACAATTTACATACAATAGTGTAAAAAGCATAACCTTCACAATATTAATCAGATTTCAACAGAACGAAAAGAAGTATAATTGAAATTTTATTTACTTTCATAATAAAAGATAAAATTCAAAAATTCAAACTTTTAAATTTTTAAATTAAAAGTCAAAGTTTGACCACATTGACAAAATTCACATTTCAGGAAAATACTCTATTTATTCATGTTTGGAATTATAATTCACATAAAAATCAAAATTTATATTTAAAAATAACAAAAATTTATCCATTTTAATAAATAAAATAAAGTTTTTAAATCAGAAAATTCAATTTAAAATAATTACAAAATACAGGGTTGTTACAAAATTTGAAAATAATATTGTGTCAGTTTGCTCTGTCCAAGTGTTTTGGAAATCCTATCGACAGTGTTGACCAGACGAATCGATCGAAAACCCAAATCAACATCAACAACTCAAACAACACAATATATAAAACATTTAATTTTAATTTTAATTTCAAATACACTTCCTCACTCGATAATTCTAGAATGGATTTCAAAACAAAGTTAGAGATTCAAGTACAAGGGGACTCTAACCAAAGAGAATTCTAATTCGAAGATAGGTTCGAAACGAAGATGAGAAGGTTAAATAATAAAATAGAAAGATGGATATACTGATATTGATCGCGGACGACCTTAACCGGTCAACCGTGACTTCAAGAATAAGATTTATGCAGAATTCTAAGGCCAATCGACATTTGATCGCAAGAGATAGAATTCAGGCATAACAGGAGATAGATAGCATCGTAAACCGGGGATACAGAAATCTTCGGTGAATCAATGCTTGTTGTAAAGGAGTTTCACCCCTTTACAAATCATATTATGGAGCTATGGGGTGCTCCGGAATCAAGAAAACAAGGATAGGGAGAGATAGGGATGGGTTTTGGAACTGAGGGGAACGTTCCAAAATTCAAAGGAAACCGAGTCAAAGAGGAAAGGATTAAGGCTCGAATGAAAGTGATTATGTAATTAAATTTACTCTATATATTGAGTTTTGCCTAAAACCAAAGCTCTGATACCACATGTAACATCCTGAAATTTTCAACCATTCGCATCCGCACATGTCGGACTTGAATTGCTCAAAATATCATATTGTTAATTTATATTTGGAAAAACACAGCATATACAGTAAATAAAATAATCATAGAATGACAGACACAGAGTAATATAAAAATAAGCATCGGAAACAAAAGAATAGTACTTCATGAAGCTACTATATATATATAACAGAGTTAAACAAGATACAACAGAAGTCTCAAATACAAAGTCTGAATACAAGATCAGAATACTTCACTGGAATCAACTGAATAACTGAAACTAGAATCGATAGATGAATCTCCAAGCGAAGCTCCAACTCCAAAGGTGAGTCTCGAATACTGGGCCACTCAGTCTGACCCGAGCGTAAAGCAAAACACAAAACACTCGAGTCTGGATTAACATTCTTATATCAATAAATCCAACTCAAGTGAAATATCAACTGAAATACAAGTAACTTAAAGGATGTTTGGGATAGCCATCCTCTAAGGATCCCTTAAACTATCTACTATGTAGTAATATACGCTATTATAATATGACTAAAGTAAAGTAAACTTTAAAAATAGCGTTAAGGCATTACCCATATCCCCCTTAACACATTTTTATATATATTCCCATAGTCTATACAGTACCGTAACTTCCCGTAAACTGGGCTTATCAGAGGGCACTCCATAGGTATGGTACAAAACAAACTTGTATAAGGCTCGCTAGGGTAGGTGACACGGCACAACAAGGCAATGCTAGGGTAGATATACCAATTACGCATCCGGGCTGGTGGTAACGTATAGCAGCTAATACCGCCCACCTCGGAACACACTCCCAAATAAAAATCAAGGGTGGCCACCAAATCAATCACAAAGTCAGAATATAGTATCGAAGGAATGTGTCCGATAGGAGGAATGACCTCACTTGGCCCGAGAATCGCTCCTGTTTTAGCCACCTTATGCCAACTCACGGGAGTCGGGTCCACATATATACCTCATATAGGATCGTCGCCACCATCCTACTTCATTATGGAATCTCCACCGCGTACACAGTTGTTAAAGTAGTTTTCGGTATCGACGGAGAGTATGCCCATATCTGATCCCGGTCTCTTTAACAACCAAACGTTATTATAACACCGCGATCATTTCAAAATAGTTTATACTTCAAAACCAGAATATCATTTCCATTTCAAAAACCAAATCAATACGATATCGTTTCCATTTCAAATATATTCACTTCCAAGATCATAGTACTTTCAAAGTTATAACACTTTCAAAACCAAAACACTTAAAATTATAACACTTTGGAAATCATAACATTTTGAAATTATAACACTTTAGATATTAATAATAGTATATATAATATAATAGTTTATAAAATAAAATAGTTTTCATAAAATATTTATAAGTTAAAATAGTTTATAATAAAATAATTAGTATATTGAAATAGTTTATATTAAAATAGTTTATATTAAAATGATTTATATTAAAATAGTTTATAAAGTAAAATATAAAATAGTTTTAAATATAATTTAAATTACTTTATATAATAAAATAGCTTCCTCAAATTTAACAAATCAATTCCAAATCAACTTGAATCCCAAAATTCAATTTAAATCAAGTCTTAATTCATTAATTTTAACTCAATTCAGTTCTCAATAAACCATTTCAAATTATATCGATTTCAAATACAGATTTGATAAACCATTTCAATTTCAATATATTTCAAAGCTTTAAATATTCAACAATTTCAAAACTAAATTCGATAATTTCATATATATATATATATCAAATTCACTTCACTATTATTTAGTTTTGAAACATTTACTTAATCATTTCAATATCATTTAAATAAAACTTCAATTTACAAATTTAAATAAACAAAATATCTCATTTCAATTTATGTAAATTTGAAATATTCATTTAAGTCACTTTTAATCAAATTCAAGTTATAAAATCATATCTTTAAAATTTTCAAATTTAATAAATTTCAAATCAAACTTATTTATGTATAATTCTTAAATAAATATAATTTCAACCCAATTTCTATTCCTCTTTCCAACCTAAATTTATAAAATTCATTATAAACTCTATATTTGAAAATATAAATTTTAAATAAGTACTTAAACAATATTAAATATAAATCTATTTGTATATTTTAAAAATAGAAAAATTATAAATAAATTCTTAAAATTTATAATTACAAAATTTAACTTATAACTATACAATTTTCAAAACATATAATTTTAGAAAATCTAAATTTTAAACTTTATAAAAATACATTTATATATATAATATCTTTAAAAAAATCAATATTTAATAAACCATATACTTCTTTCCAAAACAATAGAAATCATTTTCAAAATATTTATATATAGACCAACGGTGTCTGTATATAATTTTCTATCCTATGGTCAGGTGATACGGATATTTAGCATTTCAATTCGCAATTTAAATATATACGGGTATATATCTTTTCAAACCGCAATCCCAAATTCAATTCAATTGAAAATCTCTTGTGTTTACATTTCAACCCATAACGATTTTCTCCTATTCTACAGATCATTCGGGTATGTATCATTTCAACCCATAGGGAATTCTAAACTAGCAGGGAACTTGCAGAGTGATAGAAGATATGATAACAATATAACATGCATATATCATCAATATAAATAACAGATAATGGTGTAAGATGTCACAGGTGAACAGATATAGATAATAACATATATATAGCAATGTAAATAACTAACAGCAACATATTTCAATTGTCGTTTCAATTGAAATCAAATTTAATAAATATAAGAACGTTAATCGTGAGTGATTGCTCACCTTTCGAGGCTAGAGATGGACGAGAATAAGATGAGTTACAAATCCAAGCACGAATTTCGAAACAAAGCACGATGGACATGAGTTCGACGATCAAAGCTGATAAATAAGAATTGATGAAATAAATCAGAATCATCTAGATATAACTAAAACAAAATATATTAATATTATTTCTCTGAAATCAATATTTAAAAACACATATATTTCAAATCAAATATATATATAAAATAAAATCATTGTTTTAAATTAAAACATATATATTAAAATCAACCATATAATTTAAAATAATACCTATATATATTTATTTTCAAATCAATGATATTATAAACTTTTATACATGTATACTAACCAACATATAAACTTTCATAGTATTAACAACAGTCTAGTGTCTTGAAACTATATATATTTATATAAACATACTTTAAAAAAAATCAATATTTGGTAATATATGTATACCCATATATAACATATATATATGGAAACGTACCAAATATAGAATAAAACTTTACGTATTCAAAACTTATATATACATTTGTTTCTAAATCAATTCAAAACGTAGAATTTCAAAACCATATATACAAACTTATCTTCCAAACCCAAAACTATATATAACTTTTAAATATAAAACTAATGTGCAAACTGTTGAAATTCATATATGTAATTCTTATTCACTATCACATATACACAGCAAATATCCCATCCAAATTCACTATATATATACTTTACACACGATATATAATATATATAAATAACACATACGATCAATTCTTAGAACACATACATATATATTACTTTAAAAATCAGTATAAAAAATATATATAGAAAGAAGAAGCTACTAATACAATTTTATATATATAATATGAAAACCATTTATATATTACTTTGTTTTTTTTGTATTATATTAAAATAAATTCTTCACATTCAAGTATATAGATATGCATACAGACCGAACATGTGTAAACCATATATACTATACTATACTTATTATATTAATATATTTAAGCTTTCACAGTTAAAATACAAGTTATGTATATATTAGAAATATTTATATACCTCACAGCACAGAAGAAGTGAGGCATGGCACAGATACAAGCTCGAACGGAAGGCAAGCTCGGCCAAGTTGAGGTGGTTGAGGCGGCTATGGGAAGGCCGTGGTTGATGGAAAAAAAACGGTGACATTGGAGGGGTTTGGTGGCCGTGAATGTGGTGGATTGGCGGTGAGGTCAGGTAGTTTGTGGTCGTGAGGAAAACTATGGTGTTCGGCCAAATCGAAATGAAGTGGAAGGCTGATGTGTTTGCGTGAAAGAAGATGGTGAAGAAGCAGATTCCTCTATTTTATTTTAACGAACAGAAAAAAATTGATAAAGAGGAGAGGAAAATGAACAGAGAGTTGAACCGATTGGTAAAGAATTAGAACAAGAAAATTGAAAAATCCAATTATTAAATTCTCTAGGAATATTAAAAGGCTAGTGGCAATACAGTTTTAAACGGTGGATTATTGAAAGTTACAGGAACAAAAAGGCACCAAAAACCGGTAGCGATACAGAATCATTTTCAAGAATTCCACTGCGTATCTGGATTCAAAACACAGAATTGAATATACCGCAGAGATCAGCACGACGAGATGATCAAAACGGTATAAATATATCAATGGTATGATCACCGTACCAAAAGTCGATATCGGTACAAAAAATGCTGCTATTTTGCCGAAAATAAGATAAACGGAGCAATAGCAGTCCAAATTTGACGAAATGAATTATGACGTCACACTCAGAAGAGGATTTACAAATTTATTATGTAAAAATATTTAGGTTTGAAAATCATTTTATTATCATCTATTTTTAACTGATTTGAAAAAAAAAGAATTACACAAGAAAATAAACTTCAATATTATCCGATGAAAATTTACCATTTGCTATGTTTAAATATATGTATTCCAAATATTAAAATTTCAATGCAAAATTTTATAATTTAAAATTTCACAAAATTTCAATTTAATACGTTATTAAAAACAGATAAAATTTTACGGGTCGTTATAAAACCAAATAAGTCACCAAATACATTACATGTCAAAATACCATACATATATGTCTTATAAAATCAAAGAAAACCATAGTCTCAAAAATCAGAGTACAACTATTCCCCAACATGTGCCAGTACAAATAAAGAACAAAAAGCTGAAACAAAAGAGGTGGAAGTACATAGTGGAATATCCTTCAAAGAAACCTCCAAGCAACTACAACCTACTGTCCTCTTCCTTGATTGCCTATGGAGGGAAAAGGGGGAAAATAGAGGAGAGGGTCAGACTAAAAGTCTGGTGAATGATAGTAATTACTAGAATCTTTACGTAAAGTAAAGGTAATAGGCTTTACAACAGTTCTAGTATATAAAAAGAAACAAAGGAAATAGAAGAAGGAATAAGCTGGAAATAAATACGAATTAACTATTAAATATGATTGGTTAACTTTGATTATTTGCACTTATCCTTGATTGCTGTTTTGATTAGGCTGAATCCCTAATCCTATAATTAGGATGAAATCCTAATTCTACCCTTTTGATCGATCTGCTACTCCATAGTACCTATTGCGGACTAGACGCTATATAACTCCCTACACATAAGGTAATGGCATCTACGAAAGACGCACAAAGTACAATGGTGTCTACGAAAGACGCACAAAGTATCTACTGTGGACTAGACGTCATATAGCTCCATACACATAAGGCAATGGTGTCTACGAAAGACACACATACTTAAGCGCTTGGAACTCATAGCGATTGCTGAGCACCAAAATGGAAGTCGCACGCGTAACTGCCACCATGCTCATGCTACCTATTGCTCCACCTGTTGGGTCTTCTTATTACCTATGATCTAGCATAAGCGCGCCCCTCGTCTCACTTCAGGATTATGTGAAAACACTGTGTCCATAGAAAAATAAGGGAAATGATGTTGGTACTGGCCCGTCATCCAAATAATATCTAGTTGCGCCCCTTGTCTGAATCCCCCGTAATTTGGACTTTTATTTGACCAATTACTATCATTATTAGCATAAGCATGCCCTCATCTCACTTCAGGCTAATGTGAGACCATCATTTTGTCTAATAGGGAATGCTTTTTGGTACAGGTCCTACTTTCATATTTGCTTATTAACTTAGATAAATTATTTAAATAAGCCTTTATTATTATCTTCACTACCTTTGCTTATTAATTTATCCTAAGTCTTAAAATAAGCCTCATTCCGTTCTTTTTCTTATTATAACCGACGTTATAATCATGCTTATTACTTAACCCAAGGTCTAAGTGTGAAAATAAGCCTCTTTTATCTTATACTCTTTTTAGTTATAATTCTAAGTTATAACTAGGCCAATTATCTTTAATTAGTCCAATTCTAACATTAATATCATAATTAGGCTCAATTTCAGTCTTAATTCCATTTTTATTACAGTCTTTACAATTTACATCTTATCTTCCATTATTTCAGTATTCTTATAATTTGAATCCATATTCGCGTTTAATCTATTCTAATCCATACGCGAAGAAGAAGGAGAAGTAAAAGAAAACTAAAAATAGAAGGAAATCGAAAGCGAAGGAAGAAGATGTAAATAACGCATAAATAACAGTAAATAAACTAAAATACTGCAAATAAATGGAAAAGCTATAATTAACATAAATAAGCTAAAATTAACTAAAAAGAATAGCTAGAAAGAAATAGATTTAAAATAATTCTAAAAAAACTGTAAATAAAACTGCTAAAAAGATTATTCCAAAAATCGTAGTAAAACTACAGCTATTGGAAACCCTATTATTTTAAATTACTTAAAGAAATCTAAAATAATTACAATCACTCACCTGTGGTCCTAAGCTTTTCCCTTTTGGTCTTCCCGGATCCACTTGAGGGTATTAAAATATTTTTATTAAAAATATTCTCTCCTTGGAAAATTATTCCTTTTAGGGTCCTTCTTGAAAAGGTGAACCCAAGTGGAGAAAATCTAGAATGAGAAAAAGTGTTAGGCCTAGGGTCTTATCTATAGGGGTAGAAGTGGATCTCGGACCGTTGGATTTGGACATTGAATAGGATGCAACCACGTCATAGACTGAATAGGAGCCATCGGATGGAAGCACGGAAGGACCAGGTGGAGCAAAAGAATGGGAAATAACGTGTACGAAACCTCTAGAACGAAGGAAAATTTCATTCGCTCCCATAACGTGAGGCGGGTCGACTAGGCAGTCAACTGCCCCTCCATCTAGTTCGACCGGCCGGTCGACCTAGGGCGCGGTTGGGTCAACCTAACCTAATTTTTTTTCCTTTCTTGTTTATTTTGTTACTCTCTCATATTAACTCGGATTCCGACGTTCTATATATGGAAATTGACCAGAAAATTACCACGGACACAATGGTGCAACTCCCATGGCTCAATTCTGATAATTTTACAAAGTTATTTTATTATTTCATTAATTAACTAATTAATTATTATGGTTTAAATTTCGGGTTGTTACATTCTCCCCTCCTTAAGGGATTTCGTCCTTAAAATCTCTAAGGATAAAAGAATGAACTAATGTTTTCATCCAAGTTCTACAACCAACTACTCAACCATCATCCATTCATCCATTGTCCTTAAATTTTTCTAATGCAATTTATGATACTTATGTGGTTAGTGTAGTGTTAATGTCTCTAACTAATGCAAAAGATTAGGCGGTCCACTGATTCAGTTGACCTTCTTTTATGTAATCATGTCTGTGCCATGTATCCAAGTGAATGCAAAAATTCCTAATGATAACTGATAGTTCTATATGTGTGCAATAAACATCATCCAAATGCAAAAATCATGTGAAAATCATCCATTTATAGCAATCATGGAAAATAGGATAAAATGCACATACATCCATATGCATATGCTCTAGTGTCCTAGTTAGACCGATCCCTAAAGGAAAATAGTACCTAGTGTAAGTATATGCATCCATAGCATCCACTAGCAAACACTTGCAACCACTAGCATACATCATTCATAACATGTTCTATTAACATGTTTACATAAAATCCTACCATCCATAGGTTAAGTCCTAAGCTCTACCCTCCCAAAGGATAATAAAGGAAAGAACCTATTCCAAACGAAAGATGGAAAATAGGAAATTCTAAAAACTTATTATCGAAAAGATGAGGATAGGAAGTGCGAATCTTCTTTTCAGCTTCCCAAGTAGCATCTGCAACATCATCTCCCCATCGCACCTTTACTAATGGAACCTCCTTATTCCTAAGTCGCTTGGTGTCTCTTCCAACAATCTTCGTAGGGATACGATGAACAAATGCTTCCCTTTCTACCTCCACCTCTTCCCACTGACTAGGCTCTACAACTTCCGCTGAGTCATGTAAGAACTTTCGCAAGTGCGAAACATGAAAAACATCATGTACTCCTGCGAGCCTCTCCGGTAGCTACACATGGTATGCCATCTTCCCAACTATATCCATGGTAGGAAATGGTCCTACAAACCTGGGGGCTAACTTTCCATTCGATTCAAACCTTACCACCTTCCTAAGCGGGGATACTTTAACAAAAACTAAGTCTCTAACCTCAAACTCAAGCTCTCTCCTCCGCTTGTCCGCATAAGACTTCTGCCTGTCTTGAGCTGTCTTCATCCTTCGCCAAATCAAATCCACTCTCTCCGATGTCTCCCTCACCATGTTAGGCCCAAGTAGCAACTTCTCTGTAGACTCCACCTAACATGAAGGGGACTTGCAAGGTCTCCTATGTAAATCCTCGAATGGTGCCATTCCTATGCTTGTTTGGTAACTGTTATTGTACGCAAACTCAACCAACGGAAGATTCTCCTCCCAAGTTCCTCCAAAGTCCAAAATGCACATTCACAGCAAATCCTCAAGCACTCTATTCACTCTCTCCGTTTGGCCATCCGTCTATGGGTGATAGGCCGTACTCAACCTAAGCTGCGTCCCTAAAGCCTCTTGCAAGCTTCTCCAAAACTCGCTAATAAAAATAGGGTCTCTATCGCTCACTGTGCTAGAGGGAACTCCATGTAGTCGGGCTATCTCTCGAACATACAAGGATGCTAAATAAGATGTCGTACGCTTTCTCTTAACTAGAATTATGTGGGCACTCTTGGTCAACCGATCAACAATCACTCAAATGCTAGTGTTCCCCTTCCTAGAAAGGGGTAAACCATCTATAAAATCCATCAAAATGTTGTCCCACTTCCACTCTGGCACATCTAAGGGCTGAAGTAATCCACCGGGCTTCTGCTGCTCTACCTTATCCCTTTGGCATACAAGACACTTAGCTACGAACTCCGCCACATCCTTCTTCATACCATTCCAATAGAACATCCTCTTCATGTCCCTATACATTTTGTCACCACCCGGATGAATAGTCATACGATAATGGTGTGCTTCCTCTAAAACCGCTCTCAACAAGTCATTAGTGTGGGGAACACAAAGCCTTCCATCCCTCCTAAGACACCCTTCGCCATCAATGGAATAACGTTGGAGATGTCTAGAAACCTCTCCTCAACTAATCCTATCCATCACATCCATAAGCTCTGCATCTTCTTGCTGCCCTCAAAACCAATCTGATCCACAAGGGTATGCCTCACCTCAAGCGTAGCTAACAATCCAGGGGTAATGTCCATAGAGGGCTTAAAATCAAAAGTGGAAATAAACTCTAAGCTCCACCACTCTACGAACAAAGGAGTAAGAGTTTCTTTCTTCCTACTCAACCCATCTGCAACCACATTACCCTTGCTAGGGGTATAAGCTATCTCAAAATCATACGGCGCCAAAAACTCCATCCACCGCTGCTGCCTCAAGTTCAAATCCTTCAACGAGAATAGGTACTTCAATGACTTATGATCGGTGAAAAGCTCAAACCTCTTTCCAATAAAATAGTGCCTCCAAGACTTGAGTGCAAAAACTATAGCAGCTAACTCCAAATCGTGGGTAGGGTAGTTCTTCTCATGCGTCCTCAACTGCCTACTACCATAACATACCACCCTCCCTTCTTGCATCAACACCGCTCCTAGACCCGTCCCACATGCATTAGTGTATACAGTAAAAGGCTTAGCTCCATCGGGTAGAACTAACACTGGTGCACTATTAAGGGCTCTCTTAAGCTTCGTGAAGGAATCCTCACAATCCTCGTCTCACATGAAAGCTTTGTTCTTCTTAGTAAGGCGCGTGAGTGGTGCCGAAATCTTAGCAAAGTCTCTAATGAACTTCCTATAGTAGCCCGCCAATCCTAGGAAGCTCCTAACTTCGGTGACGTTCTTGGGGGCCTTCCAATCTTGTACTGCAATCGCCTTAGCGGGGTCAACAGCCAAACCTTCCTTTGGGACCACGTGCCCAAGAAACGTACCTCCTCTCTCCAAAAGTGACACTTTGAAAACTTAGCTCTCAAATGGTGACTACGAAGTGTGCGAAGAACCTCCTCTAAATGAACAGCACGCTCCTCCATATTCTTGGAAAATACCAAGATGTCATCCACGAATACCACCACAAACTTATTTAGGACCCCCCTAAAGACGCGGCTCATCGAATCAACAAAGTAGGATGGTGCATTGGTTAGCCCAAAAGACATAACCAACCACTCATATAGTCCGTCTGGAGTCCTAAACGCCGTCTTATCTATGTTGTCATCGGCCACCCTAAGCTGATGGAATCCCATGGCTAAATCAAGTTGGGAGAATACCGAATAACCAACTAACCAGTCGAAAAGATCATCAATCCTAGGGAGTGGATATCGGTTCTTCTTTGTGAGCTTATTTAATTCTCTATAATCAACGCAAAGTCGAAGAGAACCATCCGCCTTAGTAGCGAAGATGACTGGCACTCCCTATTCCAATATGCTTCTTCTTATGAAACCCTTCTCCAAAAGCTCACTGATCTACTTGCTCAACTCCTTCCTCTCCCTAAGTGCCATGTGCCTCACAGGAAATGCTACGAGCTTAGCATTCTCAGTCAAATAAATCATGAAGTCAATCTCTCTCTTAGGGGGTAGTCCCCTAACCTCCTCAAAGACGTCCGGAAAATCTCTGACGATAGGAACCGAACCTAATTCTGCTGAAGATGAATCAAGGAAATAAAGAAAACTCAACATGACTGACCCTTGCGGGTCGCAAGAAACCTCAAGAGTCCTACCGCTGCATGTCTCTAGTCTAACGACTCTCCTTTCGCAATCTAATACAGCTCTATATGTAGATAGCCAATCCATCCCCAAGATCATCCCATACCCCAAGAATCCCAATACATAGGCATCGCAGTCAAATTCTACGCCTAGGATATAAATTTTCAAACCCCTACAAACCATAGATAAGTGTGTCGATCCTCCTATGGGGTTTGAAACAACAATGGATCTTCTACTAATGATATGTCTAAGTGCAAACAATCCACAAGAGAACTAGAGATAAATGAGTGTGATGCTCCAGAATCGAATAGAGTTCGAATGGGAAAATCAGAAATAGAAATCAAACCTTCAACGGTGACTTTCCTACCTCTATCTGGAATGCTGTCCGAAGGTGCCGCGTCTAACGCCTAAATCTGTGCTACCGGTGCACTCGTCCCTTGCCCCGCTCTCTGAGGACAATTCCTACTTATATGACCGGGCTGCCCGCAAGCATAGCACTTTCCCTTCATCTTATCTTTCTTGCAATCCTTGGCGATATGTCCAACAATTCCACAGCCATTGCACTTTATAACCTTCTTGATTTGCTTCTGAGGGCCTCCACCTTTCTTCTTCTCTTTATTGTTATTCCACCATTTCTTCTTTGGACCTTCCGTCTTAACAACAACCTCTTTGGACTCTCCCTCCTTGACTGTATCAGACATGAGCGCCATCTCTACCAACGACTCATAAGTAGCTCCCATTGGCACGTGAGTCGGCAGTAACCCTTGAAGAGGTTAATTCAATCCCTTCGCAAACTTCATAGCCTTCTTGTGCGGTGTATTTACCAACTCCATTCCAAACCGTGATAATTCATTAAATTGATTGATGTACTCCTTTAAAACGAACTCCCTTGCTTCAAGCCAATAAACCATTTCAGCTGAGCACTCTCTTCTGCTTAAGACAGAAACTTCTTCTCAAACCTCTGCCTAAACCCATTCCAACATACTTCTCTTCCTTCCAACTCAACAACCTTCCACCAATAAGAAGCCTCATCTTTCAACTGCCAAGAGGCTAGCTGAATCCGCTGCTGGTCCTCTAATCCCAATAAGCCAAATATCCTCTCGGTGTCCCTAAGCCAAGCCCTCGCCTCTACAAAAGTCTTTGTACCGAAAAATGTCCTTCCACCCAAACTTGCAAAATCCTTACAGAGCCTAGAGAAATTAACTGCTGCAGGTGGGTTGATGGGATTCCCACCCGCTGGTGCTGGGTTGGGCGCTTGGCTCTGCATCTTTGGAGTCATGACTTATAGATACCTACGAAACCAGGCTGGTACTGGAATGCCCTCGGGAAGGCTCGGGGCATCCGCCATTCTACGAAAAGAAAGAGAGATAATTTAGGAAAGAGTCGAAAGGATATTGTACTGGACCTTTGAGGGGATTTTTAAAGAAAACTATTCTTTAATACTTGCAAACTATTTCTAAGAGTTTTCTTCAAAAAATATTTTAAAACAATTTATTTTGAAAAATACTTTTTCTTTTAAAACAAAATTTTAGGAATCATGTAACCTGAGGCTCTGATACCAAGTGAAACACCCCACGCCCCTTAGTATACCCAAAAGGACAAACTAAAAGGTGTGGTGCGTTGTAGGTATAAACTAAAACTAGTAGAGACTAAGATTCACAGGACAAAATAGGTAAAAACAGCGGAAACAATTTAAATAATAACTTATTTAGAACAGAACTTTATAATTGCTTTAAAAATCAAATAAGTCACCAAATACAAAATACATCATGTGTCAAAATACCATACAAATATGTCTTATGAAATCAAAGAAAACCATAGTCTCAAAAATCAGAGTACAACTATTCCCTAACATGTGCCAGTAAAAATAAAGAAGAAAACGCTAAAATAAAAGAAGTGGAAGTACATAGTGGAATCTCTTTCAATGAAACCTCCAAGCAACTGTAACCTACTGTCCTCTTCCTTGATTGCCTATAGGGGGAAAATGGGGAAAATAGAGGAGTGGGTCAGACTGAAAGTCTGGTGAATGATAGTAATTACTAGAATCTTTAAGTAAAGTAAAGATAATAGGCTTTACAATAGTTCTAGTATATAAAAAGAAACAAAGGAAATAGAAGAAAAAATAAGCTGGAAATAAATACGAATTAACTATTAAATACGATTGGTTAACTTTGATTGTTTGCACTTATCCTTGATTGCTGTTTTGATTAGGCTGAATCCCTAATCCTATAATTAGGATGAAATCCTAATTCTACCCTTTTGATAAGTCTGCTACTCCATGGTACCTATTGCGGACTAGACGCTATATAACTCCCTACAAATAAGGTAATGGCTTCTACGAAAGATGCATAAAGTACATTGGTGTCTACGAAAGACACACAAAGTATCTACTGTGGCCTAGACATTATATAGCTCCTTACACAGAAGGCAATGGTGTCTACGAAAGACACACATACTTAAGCGCTTGGAACTCATAGCGATTACTGAGCACCAAAATGGAAGTCGCAGGCGTAACTTCCACCATGCTCATGCAACCTGTTGCTCCACCTATTAGGTCTTCTTATTACCTGTGCTCCAGCATAAGCGTGCCTCTCGTCTCACTTCAGGAATATGTGAAACACCGTGTCCATAGAAAAATAGGGGAAATGCTATTGGTACTGGCCCGTCATCCGAACAATATCTAGTTGCACCCCTTGTTAAAATCCCCCGTGATTTGGACTTCTATTTGACTAATTACTACCATTATTAGCGTACACGTGCCCTCATCTCACTTTAGGCTAATGTGAGACCACCATTTTGTCTAATAGGGAATGCTTTTTGGTACAGGTCATACTTTCGTCTTTTCTTATTAACTTGCATAAATTATTTAAATAAGCCTTTATTATTATCTTCACTATCTTTGCTTATTAATTTATCCTATATCTTAAAATAAGCCTCATTCCGTTCTTTTTCTTATTATAACCTACTATATAATCATGCTTATTACTTAACCCAAGGTCTAAGTATGAAAATAATCCTCTTTTATCTTATACTCTTTTTAGTTATAATTCTATGTTATAACTAGGCCAATTATCTTTAATTAGTCCAATTCTAACATTAATATCATAATTAGGCTCAATTTTAGTCTTGATTCCACTTTTATTATAGTCTTTTTACATATTATCTTCCATTATTTCAGTATTATTATAATTTTAATCCATATTTGCATTTAATCTATTCTAATTCATACGCAAAGAAGAAGGAGAAGTAAAAGAAAACTGAAAATAGAAGGAAATCCAAAGCGTAGGAAGAAGATGTAAATAACGCATAAATAACAGTAAATAAACTAAAATACTATAAATAAATGGAAAAGCTATAATTAACATAAATAAGTTAAAATTAACTGAAAAGAATAGCTAGAAAGAAATAGACTGAAAATAATTCTAAAAAAACTATAAATAAAACTGCTAAAAAGGTTATTACAAAAATCGTAGTAAAACAACAACTATTGGAAACCCTATTATTTTAAATTACTTAAAGAAATCTAAAATAATTACAATCACTCACCTGTGGTCCTAAGCTCTTCCCTTTTGGTCTTCCCGGATCCACTTGAGGGTATTAAAATATTTTTATTAAAAAGATTCTCTCCTTGGAAAAGTATTCCTTTTAGGGTCCTTCCTAAAAAGGTGAACCCAAGTGGAGAAAATCTAGAATGAGAAAAAGTGTTAGGCCTAGGGTCTTATCTATAGCGGTAGAAGTGGATCTCGGACTGTTGGATTTGGAGATTGAATAGGATGCAACCACGTCATAGGCTAAATAGGAGCCATCGGATGGAAGCACGGAAGGACCAGGTGGAGCAAAAGAATGGGAAATAACGTGTATGAAACCTCTAGAACGAAGGAAAGTTTCCTTCGCTCCATAATGTGAGGCGGGTCAACTGGGCGGTCGATCGCTCCTCCCTCTAAGTCGACCGGCCGGTCGACCTAGGGCGCGGTTGGGTCGACCTAGCCTAATTTTTTTTCCTTTCTTGTTTATTTTGCTACTCTCTCATATTAACTCGGATTCCGACGTTCTATATATGGAAATTGACCAAAAAATTACCACGGACACAATGGTGCAACTCCCGTGGCTCAATTCTTATAATTTCACAAAGTTATTTTATTATTTCATTAATTAACTAATTAATTATTGTGGGTTAAATTTCAGGTTGTTACAGAAGACCACTAAAGTAGCTTTGCTACCCATTTGTTTTGGTGAAGCAAATTTTTATTTTTATTTCTGAAGTATGGTTTGAAAAAAAAAATATAAGTATATATTATTCCAAGATGATTTGGGATGAAACCCGGTATTTAGTTCTTAAGTTCTATTAATCAATGATTTTCAATTATTGTAGTAGTTGGAATCTTCCAAATTAAAATCTGAAATTAAAAGCTAAGTGTTTAATGAAATTGTAAAAGAGGAAGTTGTGTAACTCTTAAATTAAAAGATAATGAAAATTAAAACAAGTTAAACTATTGAACAATTTATTAAGTAAAATGAATAAGACTTTGGTATATGCTTCTAGGATTTAATGGAATATTATACGAGTAAAAACTTAAGTAATAAGTGTTTCAAAATGAAATTATGTCTCTAAATAAAGAATTAAGATGTTACAAGAAATATTATAAACTTAAGTTAATATTTGAAATGCTTAATAATTAAATTGAATAGTAAAAAGTGAATACAATTTAAGTAAATAATTATAAACTTAAGAAAATGTTGAAATGACGCATAAATAGATTTAATATTAAATGATACCATATATGGAGGAATAAATGTGAATTAAAAAGAATAGAGAAACTGAAGTATAAAATGATTCATTAATGAATATTAATATTAAATGGAAATCATGGTATATAAGTAAATAAATATGAATTAAACTGCAAAGAAATATATGTAATACTTTAAGAATTTATTCATTGATGATTTTAAATATTGAATAGAAAATAATTTATGTTAGTAAATGAATGTACATTAATAAAAGATGGTCTTGTAATAACGAATGAGAATTAAAATAAATGAAACATAAACGATATGTTAAAGAAACCAATAGAATAAAGTATGTAAGTTGTGCGTAGATTATTTTATTTGCATAATAGTTCTGATTCATATTTGGATACATGATTATGGAAAATCACTCCAGTCCGAATTAGGATTTTTCGCTCATTTCTTGACGGCGAACGCTTGTTACGAATTTTATATATGATTTTGAAGTTTTCTATCATCGTTTATAGCTATGCAAGGAAAACGGAGATTTCTAATCAAGAAATTAGATGAAGGTCTGCATTAGAGTGTCGGGTTAACAATACTAGTTCGAAAGTGAAATGTGTGTATTCAAGAAAGCGATCAGAATTGATATTGTGAAAAAATGATTTATGTGCATCATACAAATTTAAATAATATTTAAATTCTTTGTTATTTGGCTTATGGAAAGCTTGGGAAGTGATACTACAAATTGTTTGAGGTTGTATAAATAATCTATTAAGTAACTATCTAAGGCTGTTGAGCATAAGGTAGACTTGACAGTTTATTTATCACCCTTGTACGATAAAAAGTTTCTAAACCTGGACAAACCATTAGTTTGGTTGCTATGTATGTGTGATGGATTCTTTGGTTGCATATAATGGTCGTACTGCTTTTGTTTGCATATCATTATTGTATATATTGTATTGCTTGTGCTATTGATTGAAACAACTAATATATTACTCTTTTTAAGTAATTTTAACTCCTTTAGATTATGTAAGTAAGGTACAGGTTTATGGAAGCAATAGTTGTTGCTTTTGGTTTCATAAATAGAGTTTTGTTTGCCCGACAAATAGGTACATTTTCGGATTATGATTTTATAGTTGTATTATATTGTTTTTCCCATGTTTTGGGATGCTTATTTATTAAAATATGATATATACTATGAAATTATTGATATTTTTAATTTTTCGGAGCTAGCCACGCAAAGGAGATGTTGCCGAAATTTTTCGTGAATTTAGGACCTAGAAGAATTTTTTGGAAGTTGAGTTATTTTCAAATTTATGTTAGACTTAAATAAGTAAGTTAAATTGGTTGTAAATTGGCTATTTTGAATAAAATGTATCAAATTTCTTGATTCTTTCATGTTCCTTTTCGGGGACGAAAAGTTTTGAGTAAGGGAGATTGTAACGACCCGTATTTTTGATAAATTAAAAATATTAAACTAAATAAGATTTTGGAATTTAATATTGTCAAAAGTTAAAATTTATGATTTATTAATGTAAAAGATTGTTAGAACATATAACTTGATCTTAAATGAATTCTAAAACGACAAATTTCAATGAGTTAAAGGCGATAATGCGTATTAGAATACAATTTAATGATATTGGTTTGAATATAATTAATAACTGTTTGAATCTAAATTCCATCAATGGTAATACTAAATGTTAATAAAGAATGGGGTGAACAATATTCTAAATATGTTGGCTTACACTAAGAAATAAATTATTTAGTACGTAAATTTATTAACCGTTGTTTGTAAACAATAATTTTATAAATGTTTTTAAACTACTAAGTTGTAACAATTGTTTATTTCTCACCTCATTATTTAATCCATTTGAAATTAATCAGGTAATCAATGAGAAATTAAATTAAAGAACATGTAAATCGAATAAAAGAAACATATGTTTGAATTAAAACAAAAGAGAAAAGTTGAGTAAATAAAAAGGAAACATATGTTTTAGTTGAAAAGGAAATTTGATGTAATATAAAGAACATGTAAATCGAATAAAAGGAATTATTTGAGATTTAAATGTAATAGACTAGGATTTTATCACTATTGTAATTTAATGTTGAAATTAATTTAATATTTAAATATTGGATTTAACATGGGAAATTTAATTTTAAAAAGATTATTAATTTCTTTTTAACCAAGAATGATGATAGAAAACTTTTAATTTAGAATTTAAAAGTGAGTAAATCAGTTTAACAATAATTCGTTTAATTAACGCGTAAATATAAATGTAATTCGATTTTTAAAGCTAACTTCTATATACAATAGAATTAGGGTTTGAAATTAGTTTAATTGAGTTTACAAATTTTGAAAAACTATATTTCAGTATAAGGGATGACCAATTTTCGTTTCGGGAATGAAACGGGCTTTTCGGGCCTTATGACCCAATCGATTTATATTCAAATGAAAAATGTTATTTTTGAAATGTAATTATACAAATTTGATTCAAATGCGTAATAATGGTAAAATCGAACTATTAATGAACGTCGTAGTTGGTAATAACATATTTGTAAATTAGAAATATTGTATTTGTCCATAATTGTGAATTGATAAATTATTTGAATATAATTTAATTTAAATTCATCGAACAATAAAATGTTAACTTTTGTATACAATGGAATTAGGCCTCGAAACTAGTTCATTGTGTTCAGAAGGCCTTTTTACATATAGATTACCTATCAGCATGCCTCGATTGGAGTTCGGCCTATTTTGGACCTTACGCTACAAATAGGCACGCAAATCGAGATGAAATATTATTAAAATATTAACAAAACCCTAATTTTCATGGCCGCCACTTTCAATGGCCGAAAACTTCCCATTTTCTTCCTCTTAGGTCTCTCTCATCTCTCACCTATTCACAACGAAGTCTAAACGAAAGTTGTAGAGCTCGACCTCCTCTACGATCTCTACGGTTGGATCAAGCAAATTGCATCTGGATTCGCCAGAATCTATCCATGAAGGCACGGTGTTCGGGGCTCGATCGGAGGCTAAGGGCGGTGGCGTAGGGTGGCGCGAGCTAGGCGAAGGTGGAGCTTGGCAAGGTAGTTCTGGTGGTGAGGTCTGATCTAAGGCCGATGGCCTTTTGGCGGCGGCAGGAAGGTTGTGAACGGCGGTGTTGGGTTTTTTCGGTTTCTGGTAACGTGATTGGAGAAGGTTATATTAATTACTATTTTGCCTTTTCCTTTTTATTTAAATTTTAAAATTCAAACCTTCTAACATCAATAACTTTTGCATACGAACTCGGATTCGCACGTGGTTTCTTTCGTTGGATTTGTATCATAATTCCAGACAATATGAAGTTGGTTTGGTTGATTTTAGAGACTGTTGAAATTTTGGGCTTCTATTGGATTTTTAATGGACTTTAAATCAAAGGTGAGTGATTTAACCTACTCACGCAATGCTAAATCTTCTTATGTTAGTTGAATTAAATTTATGAAGTGATAAGAATTTTATTGGTTGTTGTTTGGTAGTTTAAATTGACATTTTAGTTGAAATTGAATTTTATATTGAATTAAACTAACATTTAAATTAATATTGAATTTAATTGCTAGTTAAACACCGACAATTGATAATCAGTAACCGTTGTGATATATTGGTTGATTTGGTTGTTAATTGTTAATGTATGCCTATTGATTGATGATGGATGTATGGTTGTTTATTTATTTGACATATTCCTATTATTACTTGTTATCCGGGTTTTTAACCCAACAGGATCTGATAGAAGACGAAATAAGATGATGAAATCAGAATGACTCGGAACTCATATTACTAAAGCGTCGATGGAATTTTATTTAACCAATGGACTAGAGTCCGTTCAGTCCAATCAGCAACTAAGAACAACCAACTAGTAGATCGTCATCGAAACAGAGCAACGTGCAACGAGGCTACACAAACAACGTCGATTCAAGGCCATAAAAGCATTCCATACTTCAAGCTCCAAAATAATCCAAGTGCTTGGATCGCTAGCGATCCATACTCTATGGATCGCTTGCGATCCATGCAATGTAACGGTCCATGGAGGGAAATAAGGGCTAAGGAGCATAGAAAACGGAATACAAAAGCACACTAAGTGTATGTATTGCCAGCGATCCATATGGAGCCGCGCTACTTGCGACCTAGCATGGTGAGGTGATGTAGAGAAACTATGGACCTAGCTAAGTCATTAGCTCGCGAGCGAGCTTAAACTATGGATCGCTAGCGATCCATGGTTTTGGCTCGGATCGCGAGCTAAACTCCTCTAGGTCATCCTGTATCCATCTGTGAGCAATTGACGAAGTGGCCTGGCCCAGAAGCTCTCCGATCTCTATAAATATCGTCATGCCTGCAACGTAAAGAAGATCTTCTCCTGACTGGTGGTTGAAGCTCTGCTGGAAAACTCTTGCACTCTCTACCTCCCTCAAAACAGTCTCCAAAGGGATTCACTGTGATTCTCTGGTGGATTCCAACTCTGGGGATTCAATCTAGCTAAGGATAATTAAAAGCTTTGTAATCAAACACTACTTATAGCAGCAATCAGTCATAATAAAACTATAAAGTGAACGTAGGCTTCATTAACAACCGAACCACTAAAAAAATTCCTTGTCTTCTTTCTTTTACTGTCTTTTTGTATACTATTGTCTGTATTATTGCTCTATAAAAACAGGGCTAGTGCTTTAAAACGCAAACCAAGGTGTTGATCCATTTTTTGGTTTAACATTACCTATATATTTATTGACATCATTTATATTATCATTTGGACCACTGGAAATGAACTAAGAAATAGGTTGAAATGATATATACGTATGACATTTAATTATGGGTTGAAATGATATATCCATCCATGTAATTAAAATTGAAATAAATGATCACTTGGTCATAGGATAGAAAATTATATATGGACGCCGTGGTTAAATTAAATGGTTTAAAAAATCTTGAATTTGCATTTATATGAATTTAATTATTTTCTAAATTGAGCATCGAAATGTTGAAATTGAAATTGTTAAACGAAATCGTTTAAAGATTTAATTTGATATCTTAAAGTTGAATTTGAGAGAAGATTTGAATTTATTGAAAGTGAATTATTTTAAAAGTTAAACTTTAATTTAAATTTTGAATTTACTTTAATTTAATGGTTTTAAATTGGGATTTCCAAGTTTGGAAGTGAAATGGATTTAAACTAAATTGTTTGAAAATGAGAATGTGAATTGGGACTTTCTCCCTTCGAATAGAACTATTAAAATTGGATTTGAAATAAAGTTTAAAATCGTTAAATTGGGCTTTACTTAAATGGAATTTTGAATATGAAGTTTGACTGGAATTGGAAGTTGAAAAATGGAAATCGTTATGATTTGGAATTTGAACCTTGTTGTGAACGAAAGAAAAAGTTTTAATATAAACTATTTTAATATATAAACTATTTTAATTATCTAAACCATTTTCAGTATTAAAACTATTTTGTATTCAAAACTATTTCCAAATATTAAAACTATTTTATATTCAAAACTATTTCCAAATATTAAAACTATTTTAATTATTCAAACTATATTTCAATATTAAAACTATTTTAATTATTCAAACTATTTTCAATATTCAAACTATGAAATTATTCAAAAACATTTTTAATATTTAAACTGTTTTAAAAATGGAATTACTTAGATTTAAATCATTGATTTAAATACAAATGCTTTGATACGAAGGTGTAACCTATTTTGAATTCGAAATGATTTTGAAGTGAATATGATAATTTGATATGAAATATGACTTGTTCTTGAAATTTAAAAGAACCAACCGGTGTGAAAAATGACGTTTGGTTGTTAAAGAGACCGGAGCCGAATATTGGCATACTCTCTGTCAATACCGGAACCACTTTAACAACTGTGTATGCGGTGGATGTTATCCAGAATATAGAGGTTGAATTGGCGACATTTACTGGAATGAAGAAAGAGAATGATGATGGATGACCCCGACACTTGTGTCAATTTGAAATGACTAAAATAGGAGCCTATGTCTGGCCAAAGGGTTAGCTACCTTTAAGGGCCCCACCCCTTCGTACTATTATATTGATTTTGACTTGATCGGTGCACCTAGATTTGATTTTAGGGGTGGTGGACTCGGTCGGCAGTCGTTGCGGCATTAAGTTACGATTAGCCAGAAAAGGTAAACTTGTAGAATCCTACCTTGGGCATTGCCTCACGTGACTTGTCATACTTTTATCCTTATATGTGCCCACTACGATTTTGTTTCTGTATGATACCTATAGGGGACTTGCTGGCTACTCACGTTACTGGTTGTGTTATAGGACCTGCATAGACTACCTGCTTAAAAATGTGTTAAGGGGGATCAATGTAAAACCTTAACGCTATTTTAATACTTTACTTTACTGATAGACACTGCATATATAGCATATCTTACTACATATAGATAGTTTAATGGTAGGAGATGGAAAATCCTGTAACATCTCGTAAGTTATTGCACTCACGTTGTAAACTGGATAGGAGATGGAAAACCCCGTAAACATCTCTGAAGCTATCACACTCATATTTACTTGTTATTGATTTAACTTACATAAGAACTTTTAGTTCTGACTCGAGTGATTTGTATTTTCATTAGGCTCCGGTCAGCCTGAGCATTCCAGTGTTTTATATTATATTATTAGTATTATTCCGCTGCATTATTTTGGTGTGTTTGTTGATTGTACTCTGATTATGTTATAAAAATTGTGTAATCAAATGTATATTTTTAAAACAGCCTCATGGACTGTTTATTTGATTATTATATTTTTGTCATTCTGCTGCAACATTCTGTATTTTCTTTCCTTCTTTTCTCTTATCTTCTTATTTACCCTATTGAAAATCTACCATTTTGAATGGTTTGATTTAGACAAATATGGTTTATTGTCGATTTAAACCATCCAAAAAGGTAGGTCGTCACATGAGTGTTGTGAATTTTCGAGATATATTTGTACCATAGAGTTTACTCTGAAGTTACCTAGAAATTCCAACACCTAAATTATGTTTGGTTGTGATTCATGGGTATTATCCTAATTCAGTTGTTCAACTCATAGCCCATGACCACTGACATTTGACACGAGATGATAAACCGTTGCTTTGAGAAGCCAGCGAGAGTGTAATAATTAATGTTGTATTATATGAGCTTGGTATGATGTATGATTGTCTCAAATTGTAGATGGATGTAGAAAAGTTAATAATTTTAGCTCATTATGGATTTTCCCTATAGGAAATTGCGGGGGCGCAATTTTCTTAAGGAGGGATGTCTATAACAACCTCAGTGTTGAGAAGTAGTAATTAAAATTAATAATAATGACTTAGTTAATTAAAACGGGGTTTAAAGATTTAATGTGAATGAATATGCAATTTGATGATAAATAATTTTTGCGATAAATATGTTAAAGTTGAGAATTATTAATAAATGAAGAATTCACTTATTTTGAGAAATGTCGATATTTTAAGATTAAAATGATTTCAAATACATTAAAAATGACTGTAATGTTTCTAAAATTTTAGCACGGATAATAAATATGATTTGAAGTTTATTTTAGAAAAAAGGGATCTTTATTTTACTTAAATGGGTAGTTTTGTAATTTATTTAGTAAATGGGTTCTAAATGTAATTAAGGAATAATTTAAAGAAGTATGAATTAAAATATGGAAATATTTTTTCACTAATTATATAATTATTGAATAATATGAATGTGTAAGAAATTTTTTTATATGGAAATGTAAACTATTTTTGGGTTAATAAAAGAATTAAAATAGAAGTGGTTTAGGTAAGCTAATTTTGATATTATTTATTAACATAAAAAATTTATGAAAAATAAATTCTATAAAGATTTCAAAATGAAGAGTAAACACTTTAGTGATATAAATATAATTTTTATTCGAAGTTTTAAAGTGCTTTAAGTTGTGTAGAAAATAGTTGCGAAGGAAAAGGAAGAAAGAAATAGAATGGTTTAGAAATTGTGTAAGGCCCAAATACATGAGACCCAAACCAAATGTTTCCTTTATCATGTCTAGACCCATTCTATGTCTAAATAATTCCTTAGCGCATGAAAATCATCACATTTCTTTCTCCATCTTCATTTTCTTCTTTTGTTTCATGAAGCAAATATGAAAATAAACCCTTCTCTGTTTCTAAAAATTCAAATTCCAAGAATTACCCAAATTAAATTAGAAGCCTCATAACACCAAGCTACATCTATTTCTATGAAGAAGTTTTCATTTTGATCAAGTTTCATTGCATGGAGATTTCAAAGAAGAGGAAATGAGTGGGTAGAAGGCATATTAGGCTAGCAATGACCAAGTTGAGCGTTTCTTCACTCACAACTAGGTCTAAATTGTTTAATTACATGAATTTTATCTTGCAATTCGGAGTGTTTGTATGTGTATGTGCATTCTCTTGAATCATATGCTTGCTTGTTGTTTTGATTGAATTATGTCGCATTGAAGTGATATATTGATAGAGTAGAACTAGTGTCAAGTTAGAGACTGAAGAAGTCAATATAGAGGACCGAAAGCATTGGGAGTGACCCCAGCATGGCCAGAAAGTTTGCTTCTAGGCCACTGACAGGTGCCAAGCCTGGAAGTAGATTCTAGGCATAGTGCTGCCTAAAAAAAAATTCATTGTTGAAAAATTAAATAAAAATATGATTTTGAAAGTAGGAAGTTGAGAATTGAAAATATGAAATTTGTATTGTGAAAGTATTTTGTTTTATTTAATTTTTAATTATTTTATAATGGTTTTGATTTATTAAAGAAAATTATTAGTTTATTTTTAATAAATCTTTAAAAATCATACACTACAACAAAAATACTCTAATACAAAGGCATTTTTATAACGGTAAAAAAATGCCTATATAAAAACGCTTATAGTAAAAGAAACCTATTACAATGATTTTATCTTGCCTGTTGTAATAGATGCCACTTTTCAACAACTATGTAATATCCCCCATTCCGAGGCCCAAAACTAACTACTACGGATGCTGCAGTCATCCATAATTATTAAGTCTGGGCGATAAAATGCGGCTAAATTAATCATATCAATAATCAGAAGCACATGAATATGAAAAAATTGCAACGCGGTTTAATAACAAATTTTAATATCTCATGTCACAAATGATATTTCATATTCATTAAATAATCCCAATCGTAGTCCCATATTTAGAGCAAATATAATTATTACAAAATACTTCAAGAGCGACATATGAAGGTGCCATCTTGGTTGATCATAGTCAAATACTTGGAAATTATACAACTTTGCCATTACATCCAAATAGATAAAACAAAACTACACAGTGGAAATATATATAGTTCCTAATAGCTAGATTGCCTCTTGCACGTCTCTAGAAGCTTATTCGTCTAACTAGAACATGATAGTCCTTACTCACGACCTATTCAAATGAGTACTCGAGAGTTTAAGGGGAAAACAAAAACTTTAGGTTAGACAACAATCTGGTGTGAAAAATAACCTACCATCTTGAACCAAATAGATATCTAGTGACACCATGCCGCTAAGCGGAATGAGTTTTCCCTTACTGGTATCTTAACCAAAACATTACAATCATATACTATACTCCTACAACCACAATGGTTAGAACATAGAAAGTGGCATTTATAACCATGCAACATATGTTTGATTACCCATTCCAATTCATAAGATTATCCATCTTAGTTTCAAATCACTACCTATCATAATGAAAACTGACTATCCATCTTATTTTAATCTGACTACCCATCTTATAATTATGTGGACTATCTGTCTCATATTTAAACATATTCAAAGTATGTGGACTATCCATCTCACATACAATTATTACATGGATTAACCATCCCCTAACATATTGACTACCTATTACATATGGTTTAATTATTTAAAATTATGTGGAGTATCCATCACACATATTCCATTTAACATAAAATGATTTGGACTATCCATCACACATCGCATAGTTTTCCTATGATGATTATAAAACCTTCATTATACTCATAGAGACTATAACATCCCCCTATTTGGAGGCCCAAAACTAACGGCTACGGAAGCAGCAGTCATCCATAGTTATTAATCCTCGACGGCCAAACACGGTGATATTAGATACATTGAAACACAGAAACACAAGAATATGGAAAAAAATTAAACGGCAAAACAAATTCAATATTCCATTTCAAAATATTTCAAATTGATTACATAATCCCAATTCGCAGAACACGTTCAGATAACATATAATTATAATAAAATATGCCAAGAGCGACATATGAAGATGCCCCCTTGGTAGATCAGAATACATAGATGGAAAGAAAACAATTTGCCTTACAAAAAAAACACAGCGGAAATAAAAGAACTCTAATAACAAGTTTGCCTCCTGCACGTCCTCGGAAGCTTTATTCGTCTAAAAGAACACCTGGAAATCTTAACTCTCAACCTACTCAAAATCAATTGAGTACCTGAGAGTTTAAGGGGAAAAAACTTCGAGTCAGACATAAAGCCTGGTATGAATAATAATTGACCATCTCAAACCATTTAGATATCTATTGAGACCACGCTGCTTAGCGGGATGGGGTTTCCCCTCACTAGTATCCTAAAACATTTATAAAACCATATACTGTGCTTCTGCATCCACAATGGTTAAAACATAGTATTTGAAAACATTATGATGATATGCAAAACAAATAAATCAATTCTGGATTACCCATCCCCATTCATTTTGACTATCTGTCTCAATTATAGATTCTAGGATTACTATTAACCTGTTAAATGCAAAGGACTATCTGTCCAATTGCATAGTTTTCATGCGATCACTAAGAACCTATTGGTAACTCCAATATCTTATTTCTTATCCTAGTTTTTATGGGCTAACTAGGAACCTATTGGCTGACTGCCAATATCTTAATTCGGATATAGTTTTCATGGGCCAACTACAAACCTACTAGCCTCTGCCAGTATCAAATCATAGTTTTCATAGGATGACTATGAACCTATTGACCCCTGCCAATACCATACAGTTTTCATGGGCTTACTATAAACCTATTGGCCCATGCCAATATCTTTAATTAAAATTCTAACATTCGTTAAGTTATATTCACTACTGGGTCAACCTAACTGGTTATTCTGCCCTTTCCCCAAAATACAGTTATGGGTTAATAACAATGTGAATAACATTTCAAAATCTTTATTTATGCCATGGTTATTACTTTAAATTAAGATTGGGTTTATGTTTTGAAACCATAAAACATCTCTCTTGAAACCCTTGGATAGCCTCCTTCGAAAGCAAAGACCTCTTTTCGAAACATTTTATACACACCTTTCGAAGCCCTTAGTAAACACTCTCTTTCGAAACGTATTTTACCTTTCGATGGTATCAGATCATCTTTTAAAATATAGAGCTTCGAAACTAATGAAATTACCTCTTTCAAAAGCATTGGGTTTACTCTTTAAAAATATTATTTGGGTCAAAATGGTTATAAACGAAAGTATCTCTTTCGAAACCAACAAAAATTAGTTTGGGGAAAAATTGATGGTTTCGGAACCATCTAGTCAAAAGAAAATACTTTAAAACAAAAACTTTGATGGATAGAGTCCAGACCCCTTTCGACTCCATCACCTTCAAAACCCTCAACCCCTTTGGAAGCATACATGAAAAAGGCTGAAGTAAAACAAAAGTAGCCCCTTCGACAACATAAATGATTTTAATGCAGTCGAAAGGGGGATTAGCGGCTTGGTTTCGGGTGGGACGAAACCTACCCTTTTGAAAGCAATTATTTAAAGGAAAAAGGTACTCTTTTGAAAGCAATTATTTTAACACAACATGACAAGCTTCTTTGAAAGCTAATTATAAAGCCTTTTCGAAAGCATAGCTTTCGACTGTGTCAAAAGCTTTAGGTAAAACTAGGCAAGACTTTAACTTTTTAAAACAAAGCAGGGTTCGACTCCATTGGAAGCCAACCTTTCGACACCAAGGCCTCCGCCCTCCTTCCAATCCACTACATACCATCTAAGTGATATCTTGTGTATTGGTTTCGACTATGGTGGTTTCGATTGTGTTGGTTTCGACTGGGACGAGGCGGAATCAAAGAAGTCGAAAGGTACTTACTAATAGAGGCGGAACGCCTTTTTCTGATTTAAAGGCTGAATTATAGCATTTTTAGTAATTACTTTCTAATAACTTGCTTACTTGTAAACTATTGATTGGTTGAAAGCTTTTCAATTACTTTTCTTTTAATACAGCCGCATTTATTCAGATCCAAAATTAGAGGATTTAAATGTTAAAACCTTTCCATATAACCAAAAACCGACATTTGCTAAAAAGCCCTTCTTTTAAAATAATTTATTTTCCCTAGTAAATCAATTGGAAAAAATCCCCAAAAATCTCAGAATTCAATTTCATGATGTAATTAAACATATTAAAATTTTAGACTCAATTTCTTCCTAAAATTCTTGAAATAAATTCTAAACCCAATTATATCATATTTTTAAATAAAAATTCAAAATAACATTTCCATAGCTTGGAAAATTCTGAAAATTAAAAACCATCTCCAAAATCATGTTTTACTTAACATAAAAAATTTCCATGGCAATCTAAAATCATATATTCTCGGTTTCATATCAAAACCATGCAAATTCATGTGCTTATGAATTAAAACAAATCATCATAATATAACTCAAGCTTATCATCATCCATTTTATCACCAAAAATAGATTTAAATCATAAATCCAAAACCATATAATCATAGGACAAAAATAGAGATGGTAAGAGATTATTATTCACCTTAGAGTTGATACAGATATTGAGATTTGTTGTAGCTTAATCCTTCCTAGCTTTGATCTTATCTTTTGAGTAAAATTTCCACTTTCCCTTCCGTGTTAATGGCCAGCTATATTAGGGTTCTTATGTTTGTTTTGATTTGAGAAATAAAATGAACATGAAAGGACAAAGGCAAATGTATAGCCGTGAATATAAAGCATGGCTATTTTTGCTAATAAGGCCTTATGTAAGTTAATTATCTTATAAACCAATTTTAAGCCCATTTATTTTATTAATAAGCACGACCCTATATGTATAATTTATTCAAATTTCAATCTCCTTATCATCATTATTCTATTTAATTTATCTAACTAAATTTTCTAAATAAGGTTATCAAAAATTAGGGATGTTACAGGCTCCCCCCTTAAAGAATTTCGTACTCGAAATTCGGTAAGGACTAAATACTATAATAACAATCATCTGTAACAACACCTAACATCCATACTAGTCTAACCGACTAGAAACTATCTATATAAAACTAATATAGACATACCCTCAAAGCAAATCAGGATAAGTATCTCTAATCCTTTCATCTGTCTCCCAAGTACAGTCCTTGTCCTTGTCTCTCCACTGAACTTTCACCAACCTGACTGTCCTGTTCCTTAATCTTTTCACACCTCTAGCTACAACCCGAACTGATTGTCTAACAAAAGTCAAATTAGGCTCTACCACAAAGTCATCCAACCCTGTCGGAGGAATAGTAGTCTCTGGATCATGCACATACTTGCGAAGATGAGACACATGAAATACATTATGGACACCTGCCAAACTGCTAGACAACTCTATTCTGTATGCGAGCTTTCCAATCCTCTCTATAATTTGGAATGGACCTACATATCTTGGGGCTAACTTTCCTGACTATCCAAATCGTACCACACCCTTCATAGGTGATACCTTAATGAAAACCTTATCTCCAGCTTAGAATTCTAAGTCCTTACGCCTCTTATCTGTGTAGCTCTTCTGTCTGGACTGAGCTTCCTTCATCCTTTCTCGGATTAACTCAATTTTCTATGACGCCTATCTAACTAAATCTGGACCTAAGACTAATCTGTCTCCAGTCTCCAACTAAAATGTTGGACATTTGCATGGCCTTCTATACAAAGCTTCCAACGGCGTCATTCCTATGCTAGTCTGGCAACTATTATTATAGGAAAACTCAACCAAATGTAGGTGATCTTCCCAAGATCCACCAAAGTCTAATACACAAGCTCTCAATAAATCTTTGACTACCTTATTGACTCTCTCTTTCTGCCCATCCATCTGAGGGTGATTCACAGTACTCATATTAATCTTGGTACCCATCACTTCCTGTAGACTCTTCCAGAATTCACAAGTGAACAGTGCATCTCTGCCACTGACTATACTACTAGGAACTCCATGCAGTCTAACTATGTTCTTCGGGAACAACTTAGCTAAAACAGGTGTCGTTCTGGTTGACTTAACTGGAATGAAAAGGGCACTCTTGGTTAATCTGTCCACTATAACCCATATACATTCATTACCTCTATTTGACTTTGGCAACCCGTCTATAAAATCCATGAATATCGAATCCCATTTCCAAACTAAAATCTCTAAAGGCTATAGTAACCCACTTGGTTTCTGATGTTTAGCTTTCACTTGTTGACAGTTTGCACACTGTCTACCCACAAGCCAACATCCCTCTTCTTGCCTTCCCAATAGATGCTCCTCTGCATATCCTGATACATCTTGGTTCCTCCAGGATTAATTGTAAACTTGGATCGATGACATTCTCCAAGAACTTCTTTCCTTAAGTCTTCCACATTTGGATAACACAAACATCCCTTCTTTCTTAGCTACCCTCTCTGGTCTAGGCTAAAATCCTTTAAATCATCAATCTCTATTCCAACCTCAAGTTTTTTGATCCTTTCAGCTAATACTAGATCCTCCATCTGCTTAGAAGCAATTTTCTCAATCAATACTAGTTGAACTCTAAACAAGACAACCAGGCGGTACTCTGGCTTGAACCAGCAGTCGATCTTAACTGCACATCACAACTGACTAAAGCTTCTAAATTCTTCCACTCTGCCAACGTAGCTAACACCACATTCTGATGTTTCCTGCTAAGAGCATCAGCTACTTTATTACCTTTCCCTGGTGTAAACTCTATAACAAAATCATAAGCAGCCAAAAACTCCAGCCACCTCTGTTGTCTCATATTCAACTCCTTTTGAGAGAATAAATACGATAAAGACTTATGATCGGTATATAACTCAAATCTCTCCCCTAAGAGATAAAATCTCTAAATCTTCAATGCAAAGATCACAACTGCTAACTCCAAATCATGAGTAGGATATCTAACTTCATGCGGTCTAAGCTGCCTAGATGCGTAGGCAATGACTTTACCACTCTGCATCAACACCGCTCTTAATCCAGTTCCACATGCATCAGTATATACCACCAATCCTTGGTTTCCGTCTGAAACTACTAATACTGGTGCATTGGTCAACAAATGCTTTAACATAAGGAATGCCTCCTCACATTTGTCGGACCAAACAAATCTCACTTCCTTCCTAGTTAGCTTGGTAAAGGGTGCTGCTATCCGCGAGAAATCCTTAATGAATCTCCGGTAATAGCCAGCAAGACCAAGAAAACTCCTGATCTCACTGTCTCCCGTCACTTCCAATTAATCGTAGCTTCGATCTTATCCGGATCGACTGATAATACTTTCTCTGAAACCATGTGACCAAGAAACTTACCTCATTCTTCATGAAATGACACTTGGTAAACTTCGCCTTTAGCTGATTTTGCCTCAGCGTCTCAAGCACCACTCTAAGTTGAACTTCACGCTCTCTCTCTCTCTCTCATCCTTAGAGTATACTAGAATGTCATCTATAAACACTAGTACAAACCTATACAGGTATTCTTGGAAAACTTAGTTCATCAAATCTTCGAAGAAAGCACGTGCATTCGTCAATCCAAATGGCATTACCAACCACTCATATGAATCATATTTAGTTCGAAATGCTGTCAAAGGAATACTATCCTCCGCCACTCTTAACTTATGGAAACCTGTCGCCAAATTCAACTGGGAAAACACTCTGGCTCCACTCAACTGATCAAACAAATCATCTATTCTTGGCAAAAGATAGTTATTCTTAATTATCCTTTTGTTTAACTTACGATAGTCAATACACATCCTCAACAACCCATCTGGTTTCTTCACAAACACCGCGGCCACTCCCCAAGGCGAACTGCTTGGTCTAATAAAATTCCTTCCTTCTAGATTCACTAGCTGCACCTTCAATTCCTTCATCTCGGTTGGTGTCATCCAGCTAGGTGGTCTAATTACAGGTTCAGCTCCTGGCACAAGATCTATTCTAAACTCAACAGCTCTTTTCGGAGGTAGTCCAGTGATTGGCACAAAAACATTTGCAAATTCCCTTGCTACTTGAACCTAACTTAACTCATTTCCTACCTCCATAGCATTAAGCATAGCACTAACACTCCGGTCAGTATTCTCTACTGAGAATATCACTCAGTTATGACTATCAGGGTGTCTTAGTGATATTTCTCTATCCTAGCAAAATATTCTAGCCTCATGCCTAGTAAACCAGTCCATACCCAAAATGATTTCGGTATCTACAAAATCAATTACATACAAACTACATGCAAACCTATAACCAAACATGTCAAGTTCTAACTGGTCACATCTTAACCCTAATGTTGCATACCCTCCTATTGGATTTGCAGCCCTTAAGGAAATAACAAGGTTGGTGGGTTCTAAACATAATCTATCAACCAAACATTGAGATATTAATGAATGTGATGCACCGGTATCAAAAAGTACTATGACTGAAATACTCTAAATCAAAAACGTACCTTCCATCATAGTCTTTCCCTTATCTGCTGCAATAGGCCTAGCTGGTCCTATAGTAATAACTTTTCCTTTGTCCACCCTAACAGGCCCTAGACATTGATTCTTATAATGCACAACTTGACCACAGTTGAAGCATTTCACATTCTTCAAACCTGCAGCTTTCTTCCCATTTCCTGACCGGCATTCATTAGCAAAGTGACCTTTCTTGTCACACTTATAGCAAACTACCTCAGCCTTTGACTTCTTAGCGGTGTCTCCCCTCTAGGCTCCCTTCTTTTTAAAGAACTTCCTCTTCTTTCCTTGAGAACTTTGGGTTTCCACTGACTTCTCTTTAACCAAATCAGCAAGCAACTCCTCATGACGAATGGCCATTTCCACCACTATATTGCAAGGATCATGGACATGTGTCATAGTCATCCTAGCAAGCTCAGCCTCAGTCCCCGAATGAATTTCCCATTCCTTTTGATGTCAATATCCATAATAGCATATACATATCGAGACAGTTCTTCAAACTTAGTAGCATACTCTACTACAGACATCTCTCCCTGAACTAAATCCATAAACTTCCTCATCAGCTCAGACTTAGCGAACTCAGACATAAACTTCTGCTCAAATCTCGTCTTAAAATTAGTCCAAGTTAACTACACTTTTGAAAATCCGGCCGTGACACTATTCCAGCAATGCAGTGCTGACCCTTGCAAATGCCTAGAGGCCAACCTCCTCTTTTGTCCATTATTCAGGCCTAAATCAGTAAATATACACTCAAAATGCAACAGCCAATTCTGAACTTCTATGGCACTCTCTGTTCCCAAGAATGGTTTCCCTCCTAAACTAGTGAAATCTCTACTTAGCAAAGCAATATTTCCAACTGGAGCCACATGATTAGCTTCTCCTACATTTCCAACAACTCCAGCGGCAACTCCAGCTTGCATCATCCCAACAAAGAACTGATACATCGCCTTCATGTCTACTGGTGGATTTCCCACACCCACATTGGCTTCAGCATTTTGTCTACTAGCATTAGCCGGTCGACCAGGGTTTCTCCTGGTAGTGGGTCGAACATTTCCATTAGTTGTGGTGCTTCCTCCACCGAGATTTCCTCCTTCGTTTCATGCTTCCATATCCCCTTTCTCGTAAATCTGCATACGAGCCTTATTAAGATATAGAAGAACGGTCTAAGTGAGCGGGGAATACGTACTTATATATATAACTATATATAGAAAATACAAGTATGTTACTATAGCGTTAACCCAAACCCCAGTCTTATTATCTGATTCATTGGATTATGTTTTGAAAATCTTTTAGGTTTAAGTTTTTTTAAAGTTTCATAAACCTATGCTCTGATACCAACTTGTAACATCCCCCTATTTGGAGGCCCAAAACTAACGGCTACGGATGCTGCAGTCATCCATAGTTATTAATCCTCGGCGACCAAACATGGCGATATTAGATACATTGATACACAAAAACACAAGAATATGGAAAACATTTAAACAGCAAAACAAATTCCATATTCCATTTCAAAATATTCCAAATTGATGACATAATCCCAATTCGCAGACCACGTTCAGATAATATATAATTATTACAAAATATGCCAAGAGCGACATATGAAGATGCCCCCTTGGTAGATCAAAGTAAATAGATAGGCAAGAAAACAATTTTCCTTTACAAACAAAACTCACAGCGGAAATAAAAAAACTCTAATAATAAGTTTGCGTCCTGCACGTCCTCGGAAGCTTTATTCGTCTAGAAGAACACCTAGAAACCTTAACGCTCAACCTACTCAAAATCAATTGAGTACCCGTGAGTTTAAGGGGAAAACAAAAACTTCGAGTCAGACATAAAGCTTGGTATGAATAATAATTTACCATCTCAAACCATTTAGATATCTAGTGAGACCATGCCGCTTAGCGGAACGGGTTTTTCCTTACTTGTATCCTAAAACATTTATTAAACCATATACTGTGCCCCTGCATCCACAATGACTAAAACATAGTATTTCCAAACATTATGATGATATGCAAAACAAATAAATCAATTCTAGATTACCCATCCTGCATTCATTCTGACTGTCTGTCTCAATTATACTTTCTAGGATTACTATTAACTTGTTAAATGTTAAGGACTATCTGTCCAATTGCATAGTTTTCATGGGATCAATAAAAACCTATTGGTAACTCCAATATCTTATTTCTTATACTAGTTTTCATGGGCTAACTAGGAACCTATTGGCTGACTGTCTATATCTTAATCCGGATATAGTTTTCATGGGCTAACTACAAACCTACTAGCCTCTGCCAGTATCAAATCATAGTTTTCATAGACGGACTATGAACCTATTGGCCCCTGCCAATATCATACAGCTTTCATGGGCTTACTGTAAAACTATTGGCCCCTGCCAATATCTTTAATTAAAATTGTAACATACATTAAGTTATATTCACTACTGGGTCAACCTAACTGGTTATTCCGCCCTTTCCCTAAAATACAGTAATGGGTTAATAACAATGTGAATAACATTTCAAAATCTTTATTTGTGCCATGGTTATTACTTTAAATTGAGATTGGGTTTATGTTTTGAAACCATAAAACATCTCTCTCGAAACCTCTAGATAGCCTCCTTCGAAAGCAAAGACCTCTTTTCAAAACATTTTATACATACCTTTCGAAGCCCTTAGTAAAAACTCTCTTTCGAAACCTATTATACCTTTCGATGGTATCAAATCATCTTTTAAAATATAGAGCTTCAAAACAAATGAAAGTACCTCTTTCAAAAGCATTGGGTTTACTTTTTAAAAATATCATTTGTGTCAAAATAGTTATAAACGAAAGTATCTCGTTCGAAACCAACAAAAATTAGTTTGGGGAAAAATTAATGGTTTCCGAACCATCTAGTTGAAAGCAAAACAATTAAAACAAAAACTTTGATGGATAGAGTCGAAACCCCTTTCGACTCCATCACCTTCGAAACCCTTAACCCCTTCAAAACCATGCAGGAAAAAGGCTTAAGTAAAACAGAAGTAACCCCTTCGACAACATAAATGACTTTAATGCAGTCGAAAGGGGGATTAGCAGCTTGGTTTCGACTGGGGCGAAACCTACCCTTTCGAAAGCAATTATTTAAAGGAAAAAGGTACTCTTTCGAAAGCAATTACTTTAACTTAACATGACAACCTTCTTCGAAAGCTAATTATAAAACCTTTTTGAAAGCATAGCTTTTGCTTGTATCGAAAGCTTTAGGTAAAACTAGGCAAGAATTTAACTTTTGAAAACAAAGCAGAGTTCGACCCCATCGGAAGCTAACCTTTCGACACCAAGGCTTCCACCCTCCTTCCAATCCACTACATACCATCTAAGTGATATCTTGTATATTGGTTTCAACTATGGTGGTTTCGATTGTGTTGGTTTCGACTGGGACGAGGCAGAATCAAAGAAGTCGAAAGGTACTTACTAATAGAGGCGGAATGCCTTTTTCTGATTTAAAGGCTGAACTATAGCAATTTTAGTAATTACTTTCAAATAACTTTCCTATTTATAAACTATTGATTGGTTGTCATAAAAAATTTTCAAATACTTTACTTTTAATACTGCCGCATTTATTCAGATCCAAAATTAAAGGACTTACTTGTTAAAAACTTTCCATATAACCAAAAACCGACATTTGCTAGAAAGCCCTTCTTTTAAAATAATTTATTTCCCCTAGTAAATCAATTGGGGAAAATCCCCAAAAATCATAGAAATTCAATTTCATCATGTAATTAAACATATTAAAATTTTAGACCTAATTTCTTCCTGAAATTCTCGAAATAAATTTTAAACCCAATTATATCATATTTTTCAATAAAAACTCATAATAACATTTCCATAGCTTGGAAAATTCTAAAAATTAAACCCATCTCTAAAATCATGTTTTACTTAACATAAAAATTTTCCATGGCAATCTAAAATCATATATTCTCGGTTTCAAGTCAAAACCATGCAAATTCATCTTCTTATGAATTAAAACAAATCACCATAATATAACTCAAGCATATCATCATCCATTTATCACCAAAAACATATTTAAATCATAAATCCGAAACCATATAATCATAGGACAAAAATAAAGATGGTAAGAGATTATTATTCATTTTAGAGCCGATAAGGATATTAAAATTTGTTCTAGCTTAAACCTTCCTAGGTTTGATATTATCTTTTGATTGAAATTTCTTCTTTCCCTTCTGTGTTAATGGCCAGCTATATTAGGTTTCTTGAGTTTATTTTTATTTAAGAAATAAAATGAACATGAAAGGACAAAGGCAAATGTATAGCCGTGAATATAAAGCGTGGCTATTTTTGCTAATAAGGCCTTATGTAAGTTAATTATCTTATAAACCAATTTTAAGCCAATTTATTTTATTAATAAGCACGGCCCTATATGTATAATTTATTCAAATCTCAATCTCCTTGTCATCATTATTCTATTTAATTTATCTAATTAAATTTTCTAAATAAGGTTATCAAAAATTAGGGACGTTACAAGCTCCCCCCCTTAAAGAATTTTGTACTCGAAATTCGATAAGGACTAAATACTAAAAATAGCAATCATCAGTAACAACACCTGACATCCATACTAGTCTAACTGACTAGCAACTATCTATATAAATCTAATATAGACATACCCTCAAAGAAAATCAGGATAAGTATCTCTAATCCTGTCATCTGTCTCCCAAGTACAGTCCTTCTCCTTGTCGCTCCAATGAACTTTCACCAACCTGACTGTCTTGTTCCTTAATCTTTTCACACCTCTAGCTACAACCCGAACTGATTGTCTAACAAAAGTCAAATTAGGCTTTACCACAAAGTCATTCAACCCTGTCGGAGGAATAGTAGTCTCTGGATCATGCACATACTTGCGAAGATGAGACACATGAAATACATTATGGACACCTGCCAAACTACTAGGCAACTCTATTCTGTATGCGAGCTTTCCAATCCTCTCTATAATCTGGAATGGACCTACATATCTTGGGGCTAACTTTCCTGACTATCTGAATCGTACCACACCCTTCATAGGTGATACCTTAATGAAAACCTTATCTCCAGCTTAGAATTCTAAGTCCTTACGCCTCTTATCTGTGTAGCTCTTCTGTCTGGACTGAGCTTCCTTCATCCTTTCTCGGATTAACTCAATTTTCTCTGACGCCTCTCTAACTAAATCTGGACCTAAGACTAATCTGTCTCCAGTCTCCAACCAAAATGCTGGTGATTTGCATGGCCTTCTATACAAAGCTTCAAACGGCGTCATTCCTATGCTAGTCTGGCAACTATTATTATAGGAAAACTCAACCAAATGTAGGTGATCTTCCCAAGATCCACCAAAGTCTAATACACAAGCTCTCAATAAATCTTCGAGTACCTTATTGACTCTCTCTGTCTGCCCATACGTTTGAGGGTGATACGCAGTACTCATATTAAGCTTGGTACCCATCACTTCCTGTAGACTCTTCCAGAATTCACTAGTGAACAGTGCATCTCTGTCACTGACTATACTACTAGGAACTCTATGCAGTCTAACTATGTTCTTCAGGAACAACTTAGCTAAAACAAGTGCCGTTCTGGTTGACTTAACTGGAATGAAATGGGCACTCTTGGTCAATCTGTCCACTATAATCCATATACTTTCATTACCTCTATTTGACTTTGGCAACCCGTCTATAAAATCCATGGATATCGAATCCCATTTCCAAACTAGAATCTCTAAAGGTTGTAGTAACCCACTTGGTTTCTGATGTTCAGCTTTCACTTGTTGACAGTTTGCACACTGTCTAATCCTAAGCCAACATCCCTCTTCATGCCTTCTCAATAGAAACTCCTCTTCATATCCTGATACATCTTGGTTCCTCCAGGATGAATCGTAAACTTGGATCGATGGCATTCTCCAAGAACTTCTTTCCTTATGTTTTCCACGTTTGGAACACATAAATGTCCCTTCTTTCTTAGCCACCCTCTCTAGCCAAGGCTAAAATTCTTTAAATCATCGATCTATGTTCCAACCTCACGTCTTCTGATCCTCTCAGCTAATACTAGATCCTCTATCTGCTTAGAAGCAATTTTCTTAATCAATACCAGTCGAACTTCTAAACAAGACAACCAGGCGGTACTCTGGCTAGAACCAGCAGTCGATCTTAAATGCACATCACAACTGACTAAAGCCTTTAAATTCTTCCACTCTGCCAACATAGCTAACACCACATTCTGATGTTTCCTGCTAAGAGCATCAGCAACTTTATTACCTTTCCTTGGTGTATACTCTATACCAAAATCATAAGCAGTCAAAAATTCCAGCCACCTCTACAGTCTCATATTCAACTCCTTTTGAGAGAATAAATACCATAAAGTCTTATGATCGGTATATAACTCAAATCTCTCCCCTAAGAGATAAAGTCTCCAAATATTCAATGCAAAGATCACAGTTGCCAACTCCAAATCATGAGTAGGATATCTAACTTCATGCGGTCTAAGCTACCTATATGCATAGGCAATGACTTTACCACTCTGCATCAACACCGCTCCTAATCCTATTCCACATGCATTAGTATATACCACCAACCCTTGGTTTCCGTCTGGAACTAATAATACTGGTGCATTGGTCAACAAATGCTTTAACTTAAGGAATGCCTCCTCACATTTGTCAGACCAAACAAATCTCACTTCCTTCCTAGTTAGCTTGGTTAAGGGTGCTGCTATCCGCGAGAAATCCTTAATGAATCTCCAGTAATAACTAGCAAGGCTAAGAAAACTCCTGATCTCAGTCACCGTCTCCGGACTCTTCTAATTATTTGCAGCTTCGATCTTATCCGGCTCGACCAACAATCCTTTCTCTAAAACTATGTGACCAAGAAACTTACCTCATTCTTCATGAAATGACACTTGGTAAACTTTGCCTTTAGCTGAATTTGCCTCAGCGTCTCAAGCACCACTCTAAGATGAACTTCATGCTCTCTCTCATCTTTAGAGTATACTAGAATGTCATCTATAAACACTAGTACAAACCTATCCAGGTATTCTCAGAAAACTCGGTTCATCAAATCTATGAAGAAAGCAGGTGCATTCGTCAATACAAATGGCATTACGAACCACTCATATGAACCATATCTTGTTCGAAATGCTGTCAAAGGAACACTATCCTCCGCCACTCTTAACTGATGGAAACCTGTTGCCAAATTCAACTTGGAAAACACTCTGGCTCCACTCAACTGATCAAACAGATCATCTATTCTTGGCAAAGGATACTTATTCTTAATTTTCCTTTCGTTTAACTTACGATAGTCAATACACATCCTCAACGACCCATCTGGTTTCTTCACAAACACCGCGGCCACTCCCCAAGGCGAACTGCTTGGTCTAACAAAATTTCTTCCTTCTAGATCCACTAGCTGCACCTTCAATTCCTTCATCTCAGTTGTTGTCATCCTCCTAGGTGGTCTACTTACATGTTCAGTTCCTATCATAAGATCTATTATAAACTCAAAAGCTCTTTTCGAGGGTAGTCAAGTGACTGGCACAAAAACATTTGCAAATTCCCTTGCAACCTGAACCTGTCTTAATTCATTTCCTACCTCCATAGCATTAAGCATAACACTAACACTCCGGTCAGTATTCTCTACTCAGAATATGACTTGGTTATAACTATCAGGGTGTCTCAGTGATATTTCTCTATCCTGGCAAAATATTCTAGCCTCATACCTAGTCAACCAGTCCATACCCAAAACAATTCTGATATCTACGAAATCAATAACATACAAACTTCATGCAAACTTATGACCTAACAAGTAAAGTTCTAACTGATCACATCTTAACCCTAGTGTTGCATACCCTCCTATTGGATTCGCATCCCTTAAAGAAGTAACAAAGTAGGTGGGTTTTAAACATAATCTATCAACCAAACACAGAGATATAAACGAATGCGATGCACCGGTATCAAAAGGTACACTAACTGAAATACTCCGAATCAAAAGCGTATCTTCCATCATAGTCTTTCCCTTATCTGTTGTAGTAGGCCTAGATGGTCCTATAGCAAAAACTTCTCCTTTGTCCTCCCTAACTGGCTCTGGACACTGATTCTTATAATGCGCAACTTGACCACAGTTGAAGCACTTCACATTCTTCTTACCTTTAGCTTTCTTCCCATTTCCTTACCGGCATTCATTAGCAAAGTGACCTTTCTTGTCACACTTATAGCAAACTACCTCAGCCTTTGGCTTCTTAGTGGTGTCTCCCCTTTGGGCTCCCTTCTTTTTAAAAAACTTCCTCTTCTTTCCTTGAGAACTCTTGGTTTCCACTGACTTCTCTTTAGCCAAATCAGCAAGCAACTCCTCATGGCGAATGGCCATTTCCACCACTATATTGCAAGGATCATGGACGTGTTTCAAGGTCATCATAGCAAGCTCGGCCTCAGTCCCCGAATGAACTTCTCATTCCTTTTGATGTCAGTATCCATAATAGCATATCCATATCAAGAAAATTCTTCAGACTTAGTAGCATACTCTACTACTGACATCTCTCCTTGAAATAAATCCATAAACTTCCTCATCGGCTCAAACTTAGCAAACTCAGACACAAACTTCTGCTCAAATCTCGTCTTAAAATCAGCCCGTGTTAACTGCTCTTCCGTAACTCCGGTCGTGATACTATTCCACCAATGCAGTGCTGACCCTTGCAACTACCTAGAGGTCATTCTCCTCTTTTGTCCATTGTTCAGGCCTAAATAAGTAAATATACGCTCACAATGCAACAGCCAATTCTGAACTTCTACGGCACTCCCCGTTCCCAAGAATAGTTTCCCACCCAAACTGGTGAAATCTCTACTCAGCAAAGCAATATTTCCAACTGGAGCCACAGGATTAACTCCTCCTACATTTCCATCAACTCCAGCAGTAGCTCCAGCTTGCATCATCCCAACAAAGAACTGATGCATCGCCCCCATATCTATTGGTGGATTTCCGGCACCCATATTGGCTTCAGCATTTTGGTTACTAGCAATAGCCGGTCGACCAGGGTTTCTCCTGGTAGTGGGTCGAGCATTTCCATTAGTTGTGGTGCTTTCTCCACCGAGATTTCCTCTTTCGTTTCCTGCTTCCATATCCCCTTTCTCGTAAATCTATATACGAGCCTTAGTAAAATACAGAAGAATGGTCTAAGAGAGCGAGGAATACGTACTTATATATATAACTATATATAGCAAATACAAGTACGTTACTATAGCGTTAACCCAAACCCCAGTCTTATTATCTTATTCATTGGATTATGTTTTGAAAAATCTTTTGGGTTTAAGTTTCTTTTAAAGTTTCATAAACATATGCTCTAATACCAACTTATAACATCCCCCTATTTAGAGGCCCATAACTAACGGCTACGGAAGCTGCAGTCATCCATAGTTATTAATCCTCGGCGACCAAACATGGTGATTTAGATACGTTGATACACAGAAACACAAGAATATTGAAAATATTTTAGACAGGAAAACAAATTCCATATTCCATTTTAAAATATTTCAAATTGATTGCATAATCCCAATTCGCAGACCAGGTTTGGATAACATATAATTATTACAAAATATGCCAAGAGCAACATATGAAGATGCCCCCTTGGTAGATCAGAGTACATAGATAGGCAAGAAAACAATTTTCCTTTACAAACAAAATGCACAGCGGAAATAAAAGAACTCTAATAACAAGTTTGCCTCCTGCACGTCCTCGGAAGCTTTATTCGTCTAAAAGAACACCTAGAAACCTTTACTCTCAACCTACTCAAAATCAATTGAGTACCCGAGAGTTTAAGGGTAAAAAAAAACTTCGAGTCAGACGTAAAGCCTGGTATGAATAATAATTTACCATCTTAAACCATTAAGATATCTAGTGAGACCACGCCGCTTAGCGGAACGGGTTTTTCCCCACACTAGTATCCTAAATCATTTATAAAACCATATAATGTGCTCCTGCATCCACAATGGTTAAAACATAGTGTTTCAAAACATTATGATGATATGAAAAACAAATAAACCAATTCTGAATTACCTATCCCCATTCATTCTGACTATCTGTCTCAATTATAGTTTCTAGGATTACAATTAACATATTAAAGTTAAGGACTATCTGTCCAATTGCATAGTTTTCATGGGATCACTAAGAACCTATTGCTAACTCTAATATCTTATTTCTTATCCTAGTTTTCATGGGCTAACCTATTGGCTGACTGCCAATATCTTAATCCGGATATAGTTTTCATGGGTTGACAAAAACCTACTGGCCCCTGCTAGTATCAAATCACAGTTTTCATGGGCTGACTATGAACCTATTGACCCCTGCCAATATCTTTAATTAAAATTTTAACATTTGTTAAGTTATATTCACTACTGGGTCAACCTAACTGATTATTCTTCCATTTCCCCAAAATACAGTTATGGGTTAATGACAATGTTAATAACATTTCAAAATCTTTATTTATGTCATGGTTATTACTTTAAATTAAGATTGGGTTTATGTTTTGAAACCATGAAACATCTCTTTCGAAACCTCTGGATAGCCTCCTTCGAAAGCAAAGACCTCTTTTCAAAACATTTTATACATACCTTTCGAAGCCCTTAGTAAACACTCTCTTTCGAAACCTATTATACATTTTTATGGTATCAAATCATCTTTTAAAATATAGAGCTTCGAAACAAATGAAAGTACCTCTTTCGAAAGCATTAGATTTACTCTTTAGAAATGTCATTTGGGTCAAAGTGGTTATATACGAAAGTATCTCTTTTGAAACCAACAAAAATTAGTTTGGGGAAAAATTGATGGTATCGGAACCATCTAGTTAAAAGTAAAACCTTTAAAACAAAAACTTTGATGGATAGAGTCGAAACCCTTTTCGACTCCATCACCTTCGAAAGCCTCAACCCCTTCGAAAGCATATAGGAAAAAGGCTTAAGTAAAACAGAAGTAACCCCTTCAATAACATAAATGACTTCAATGAAGTAGAAAGGGGGATTAGTGGCTTGGTTTCGACTGGGACGAAACCTACCCTTTCGAAAGCAATTATTTAAAGGAAAAAGTTACTCTTTCGAAAGCAATTACTTTAACACAACATGACAACCTTCTTCGAAAGCTAATTATAAAACCTTTTCGAAAGCTTTAGGTAAAACTAGGTAAGACTTTAACTTTTGAAAACAAAGCAGGGTTCGACCCCATCGAAAGCTAACCTTTCGACACTAAGGCTTCTGCCCTCCTTTCAATCCACTGCATACCTTTTAAGTGATATCTTGTGTATTGGTTTCGAATATGGTGGTTTCGACTGTGTTGGTTTCGACTGGGACGTGGCGGAATCAAAGGAGTTGAAAGGTACTTACTAATAGAGGTGGAACGCCTTTTTCTGATTTAAAGGCTGAATTATAGCACTTTTAGTAATTACTTTCTAATAACTTGCCTATTTGTAAACTATTGATTGGTTGTTATAAAAACTTTTCAAATACTTTACTTTTAATACTTCTGCATTTATTCAGATCCAAAATTAGAGGATTTAAACGTTAAAACCTTTCCATATAACCAAAAATCGACATTTTCTAAAACCCCTTCTTTTAAAATTATTTATTTCCCCTAGTAAATCAATTAGGAAAATCCCCAAAAATCACAGAAATTAAATTTCATCATGTAATCAAATATATTAAAATTTTAGGCCCAATTCCTTCCTGAAATTCTCAAAATAAATTTTAAACCCAATTATATCATATTTTTCAATCAAAATTCATAATAATTTTTTCACAGCTTGGAAATTCTGAAAATTAAAACCCATCTCCAAAATCATGTTTTTACTTCAAATAAAAATTTTCCATGGCAATCTGAAATCATATATTCCCGGTTTCATGTCAAAACCATGCAAATTCACGTGCTTATGAATTAAAACAAATCATCATAATATAACTCAAGCATATCGTCATCCTTTTTATCACCAAAAACAGATTTAAATCATAAATCCGAAACCATATATTCATAGGACAAAAATAGAGATGGTAAGAGATTATTATTCACCTTAGAGTTGATAAGGATATTGAGATTTGTTGTAGCTAATCCTTCCTAGCTTTGATCTTATCTTTTGATTGAAATTTCATCTTTCCCTTCCTTGTTAATGGCCGGCTATATTAAGGTTCTTGAGTTTGTTTTGATTTGAGAAATAAAATGAACATGATGGGACAAAGGCAAACGTATAGTCGTGAATATAAAGCATGGCTATTTTTGCTAATAAGGCCTTATGTAAGTTAATTATCTTATAAACCAATTTTTAGCCCATTTATTTTATTAATAAGCACAGCCCTATATGAATAATTTATTCAAATCTCAATCTCCTTATCATCATTATTCTATTTAATTTATCTAATTAAATTTCTGAATAAGTTATCAAAAATTAGAGATGTTATAGAGACTATTCATCTCTAACATGATGTGGACTATCCATCTCATATCCAATAATTTTCCCAGGGTGACTATGTGCCCATAATTTAGCAGTTTAATTCATATTACCCACATGTTTCAATTGTCATGTTACCCGCATGTATCAATTTAATCCATGTTATCCACATGTATCCCCTTATAGTTATAATATTTCAAAGTGACATACATTGGTATCCCCAATTGATCCATGTCGAACTTATTAAAAATAAACAATGATATCCTCAAGGTTTAAAGTCGAAGTCAATAACATATTTAGTTTGTCAAAACCAACCTACTTTGGTATCCCTAATGATGGTGTCGACATCTATAATCAAAATAGCATCGGTATCCCCAATGCTTAGAATCAAAATCATAAAACAATAGGCTCGTCGCCCTTATTAAGTTTATAAATATCAATGTCAAAGTTCATCTATATTGGCGTCCCCAATGATAGTGTCGAAGTTTACAAATTTTAAAACGGTATTGGTACCCCCCCAATGACTATGTCGAAGCAGAAGCATAGGGCTCTTCGCCTTTCATAAAATAAAACATAACACATGCGTTATTAAATCAAAGTTGACCTCTATCCAAAGTTGAGGATAAAACTTAGATTTTTTAATCTTAAGAAAAATTCATGTCGAAATTGTTGTTGTCACCTTCAATAACTATAGGCTTTCCACTTATTAAAATAAAACTTAAAACCTTTATAAGCTATTTGGTTAACCGCCAAAGACATAAGGTCGTCAAACCATTAAACATAGGCCTCTCCGGTCCCTTTTAAAATAGTTTTGATTAACTTCGAAACAAGTCTCTTCAGCATTAAATAGATGAAGTGCGACGTCATGGCCAAGAGGCATCGACACTTAAGGAAATGGTTACCGACCTTGTTGCACATCAACCCCAAGTCCTCGACGATGTTATAAAACCTTTGTACTTAAACTACTTCGGCTATTATGCCACTTCTCATATAGTGTCAAAGTCAATAAAGGCGGCATCACTACTTTAGTCATGAAAACAAATGAAGTGATTAGGTGCGGCATCATTTTAAAATAGCGGTGAAGAAAAGCAACGTAATCAGCATAGACACTAAAGCTTTCAAAACATATAAGAAATCATGAAGTCACCATTGCCACCGATACTATATTATCGATGAGGTCGACTTCGGCCTACCAAGAAACATTACATAGCTACCGAAGTAACTATCTTATGCTTCCTTTCACTTCGACATCGATGCCCATGAATACAACCTTTTCTTAGGCTCGAAGACAAAAGGGTGGCATGATATTGTCGTAATTCTTATAAAAACTGTTTTATTACTTCTTAAAGTAAATGCTTTTCACCAAATCGCAATTCATGTCCAATTTCTTTTGGATAAAACAATCTTTTACAAATACTTTTCAGAAATTTCTAATGCCCTATAATTTCAAGTTCCAAAATATAATTATAATAATTAATTAATATCCTTAGTTAATTCCCTTTTTATACGCTTATCTAGCGTAATAAATTCACCACAAATTCAAATCACTTGGAAAAAATTCCCAAAATTTACAAAAATTCATAAATATGATATTCTTTATCATATAAAAATTTCAGGACCAAAATCCATATTTAATTATTTTAAACAATTAAAACCCAAAATTAAGCTATTTCCTCCTTAGGAAATTCATAAAATATTCTCTATAATTTGGAAGATTTTAAAATTAAAAATCCTTCTCCAAAATATCATATACACAACATATCAAAAAATTTATCCATTTGGAAACTAAAAGCTTAGGTTTTACCCTTAAAACCCATTCAAATAATTTCATAAAAATTCCATAATTCATTATTCTATCCAAATAATGAATAAACAACCATATCTTGGCAAACAAACAACATTTATTCGGGTACTATCCATAACCAAATTTAAAACAAGAAACGAGAGATGGTTCTTGTATTATTCACCTTAGATTAATTGTTGGAGTTGAGATTTGTTGTTGCTTTAGTATCCCTAAGCTTCTTTTCCCCTTTGAATCTTCTTGATTTCGTTCCCCTAGCTTGAGTTATGGTCGGCCTCTATATTTTCTTTGATTGTTTTGTGAATGAGTAAAGTGACAATGTAATGAGGGAGAGAGGGCTTAAGGGGTGAAAGTTGGATCTACCTAAATTGCTCCTTTCATATTCTCTTATATGTTAAGTTTAAAACAATATTTCTTAATTGATTAAGTATGGCACGACAATATTAATTAACCAATTCTCATTCTCCTTAACCATTTACATTATTCTATTTAATTTATCCAATTAAATATCTTGAATAATGTTCAACTAAAATAGGGTGTTACAGGCTTCCCTCCTTAAAGAATTTCGTCCTCGAAATTCAGTAAGGACTACAAAACTAGCAATCAAACATGCAACCAATGCTAGTATATCCTACCAGCTACTAAGTCTATATACAACAAATATAGAACATATCATCATAACAGCTCAGGATAAGTATCCCTAATCTGTCCTCCATCTTCCAAGTACAGTCTTTCTCGTTGTCACTCCAATAGACTTTCACCAACTTGATCGTCTTGTTCCCTAACCTTTTCTCATATCTCGCTACAACTCAAACTGGTTGTCTCACAAAAGTCAGATCTGGTCCCACTACTAAGTCTTCCAATGCCATCATAGCGATAGTAGTCTCTGGATTGTGCATACACTTATGAAGATGAGAAACATGAAATACATTATGGACACCTGCCAAACTACTCGGTAACTCTACTCTATATGCCAGTTTTTCGATCCACTCTACAATAGGGAACGGTCCAACATTTCTCGCTGTCGGATTTCCTGACTTCCCAAATCATGCCATGCCCTTCATCAGTGATACCTTAATGAAAACACGATCTCCAACCGAGTACTCTAGAATCTTTATGCCTTTTATCTATGTAACTTTTCTGTCTAGACCAAGATACTCTCATCCTACCTCAGATTAACCCAATCTTCCCTATGGCCTCTCTTACCATATTTGGACCAAGGGCTAATCTATCTTCGGTCTTTGACCAACATGCTGGTTATTTGCATGACCTTCTATACAAATCTTCAAAAGGAGGCATTCCTATACTAGTCTGATAACTATTATTATAGGAAAACTCAACCAAGTGCAAATGGTCTTCCCACGACCCACCAAAATCAAGTACATAAGCTCTCAACAAACCTTCAAGTACCTTATTAACTCTCTTTGTCTTCCCATCTTTCTATGGGTGATAAATGGAACTCATCTTAAGCTTGGTACCTAATACCTCCTGTAGAATCTTCTAGGACTCGCTAGTAAATAATGCATCTCTGTTACTGACTATACTACTTGGAATCTCATGCAGTCTAACAATACTCTTCATGAATAATTTAACCAATACAGGCGTTGTCCTGGTTGACTTAGTAGGAATGAAATGGGCACTCTTGGTCAATCAATTTACCACCACCCATATACTTTCATTTTCCCTGTTCGACCTTGGCAACCCATCAATAAAATCCATGGATATCGAATCCTATTTCCAAACCGTATATCTAAAGGCTGAAGCAATCAACTTGGCTTTTGATGTTCGTTTTTCACCTGTTGGCAATTCAGACACTATTTTACCCATAAGCCTACATCCTCTTCATACCTTTCCAAAAAAAACTTCTCTTCATATCTTGATACATCTTGGTTCCCTAAGGATGAATCGTAAACTTTGATCGACGATGCTCCTTAAGAACTTCCCTCCTTAGGTTTCCAACATCCAGAACATATAATCGTCCCTTCTTCCATAACCATCCCCTCTGGTCATGACTAAAATCCTTTAGATCATCGACCTCGGTTCCACCTTCTATCCTTTTAAACTTTTCGGCTAACAATGGATCATCACCCTGTTTAGAAGCAATTCTTTCGATCAATAGCGGTCGAACTTCCAAGCATGATAACATGGCCACACTTTGACTAGAACTAGCTGTCGATCTTAACTGCACACTACAAGTTGTCAAAGATTCCAGATCCTTCCATTCTGCCAACATAGCTAACACTCATTCTGATGTTTCCTGATAAGTGCATCTACAACTTTATTTCCTTTCCCTGGTGTATACTCAATACCAAATCATAAGCTGATAAAAACTTCAGCCACCTCTGTTGTCTCATATTCAACTCTTTCTCAGAGAATAAATACCTCAAAGAATTATGATCCGCATACAATTCAAATCATTCTCCTATAATGTCTTCACACTTTCAATGCGAAAATCACCGCTGCCAACTCCAAATCATGAGTCGAATATCTAACTTCATGTGGCCTGAGCTGCTGAGAAGCATAGGAAATTACTTTACCTTTCTGCATCAACACGGCTCCTAAACCCATTCTACATGCATTTGTATACACCGCTAAATCCTGATTTCCATTTGGAACTACTAACACAGGCGCATTAGTCAACAAGTGCTTCAACTCAAGGAATGCTTCCTCACATTTATTAGACCAAATAAACTGAAAGTTACTATGCTATAGGATCAAGTAATATGGAATATATATATACGGACTAAACTTATTAGTGCAGAAAGTGATTATAAAATAAAATAGTAGTAAAGTAAGAAATGACACCAGTGATTTTTATACTGGTTCGAACTTCCCGTTCTACGTCCAGTCCCAGACTCCTTCTGGAATTTAAACTAGCAGCCCTCACTTAACCCAGAGGAATAGGTTTACACTGCTTGAGCAACCGAACATGACTTTTACCGCCTGAGCAACTGAATAGAACTTGACCGCCTAAGAAACCGAATAGGACTTGAATACAAAGTAGATTGATTGTCTTGACCTTTCGTGTTCTTTTAACAACACGAATTTGTCAATTGAAGTACACCCTTCCTATAATCTTTTCCTCAAGTATATATGGGTAATTGTGTGTATATGAAGATAAGGAAGATTTATATTGCTTAAGAAATATGGATTTATATTCGTAAGCAATAGATTTTTGAATATTCAAGAGAGTAGTGAATTCAGGAAATTTAATTCAAGTAAAAGCAAGTAAGTGAAGTGATTTGATCTTGAAATTCATGCTTATTTATAGTAGACAAAGAGTTACAACATCTGGTGAAAGGTTCTATCAAACAACAATAGATGTAACTCTCTGCGAAGAAGAAAACCCGTTCATGAAGAGAAGTGCCTATTCATAAAAATGACAGTTGGAACTAGGTCAATCGACTAGACATTCAACATCAGTCGATTGAATTTGAAATCATATATGTGCATACATATGTGCACATATTCAGTCGACTGATTGAGTGCATTCAGTCGATTGAGCTGTGCATTTTATAAAAAAACTAATATGCACAGGTTCAGTCGACTGAGTTCATGTGTCCAGTCGACTGAACTGAGTATTTTATTAAAACCAGTTGAAAAGTATATTGTGAAGTAAATTTCAAAATATCGTGAACTACTTGAGTATATATGCGAGGGAGTGTGAACTACTTGAGGATATAATTTAACATATATGATCACTAGACTTAGACTTTAAAACGAAATTTATACTTGATATATAATCTTCGAGTCTTGTTGCTTCTTCAAGACTAGTCGCCTTCGTAGTTTGTAGTCGTAGATTTTGTCGAATATTCAATCATTCTTATGTCGTCTTGATCGTCTTGGCCTGAATCAAAACCTGAGATCCAACATAAACTTCACGTCTTTTTTGGTTAGCTTAGTCAAAGGTGCTGCTATCCGCGAAAAATATTTGATAAATCTCCGGTAATAGCCAGCTAATCCAAGAAAACGTCTTATCTTGGTCACCGTCTCAGGTCTTTTCCAACTGTTAGCAGCTTCTATCTTAGCTGGATCGACTAATAACCCTTACTCTGAACTACATGACCAAGAAACTTCACTTCTTTCTTTCAAAAATGACACTTTGAAAACTTCACTTTCAGCTAACGCTGCCTCAACATCTCAAGCACTATTCTAAGATAAATAACATGATCTCTTTCATCCTTAAAATATATCAAAATGTCTTCAACGAACACCAACACGAACTTATCCAAGTACTTTTGGACAATCTGGTTCATTAAATCCATAAAGAAAGCTGGTGCATTAGTTAATCTGAATGGAATCATTAATCAATTGTATGAAGCATACCTTGTTCGAAACGCCGTCAACGGAATACTATCCTCTGCCACTCTTAATTGATGGAACCCTGTCACCAAATCCAACTAGGAAAATACTTTGGCTCCACTCAACTGGTCAAATAAATCATCAATTCATGGCGAAGGATATTGATTCTTTATCGTCTTTTCATTCAACTTACGATAATCGATGCATAATCTTAATGACCCATCCGGTTTTCTCACGAATACCGCGGCCGCTCCCCAAGGCGAACTGCTTGGTCTAATAAAACTCTTTCCTTCTAAGTTCACTAGTTTCATTTTTAACTCCTTCATTTCAGTAGGTGTCATCCTGCTATGTGGTCTATTTACGGGTTTAGCTCCTGGTACAAGGTCTATTCGAAACTCAATAGCTCATTTCGATGGTAGTCCTGTAACTGGCTCAAAAACATCTGCAAATTCTCTTACAATTAAACTCGATTCAATTCATCCTCTACTTCTGTGGCACCAAACAAAGCATAATTTCATGGGCTCGAATTCTCATCTGAGTATACAATTCAGTCACTTCTATCAGGGTGTCTTGATGATATTATGTTATCGTGGAAAATATCCTAGCATCATACTTACTTAAACAGTCCATATCCAAAATAATTCTAAATCCTACGAAATAAAATACATACAAACTGTAGGCAAAAGTATAACCTAGCAACTCAAACGGTAGATGGTCACCTCATCCCAAGAGTTGGGTGCCCTCCTACTGGATTAGATATCCTTAAGGAAGTAACAAGGTATGATGGTTCTAAACATAACTTATCTACCAAACACTGAGATATAAATGAATACAATGCACTAGTATCAAACAATACTCTAACTGGTATGCTATCAATCAAAAGCGTTCCTTCCATCACAAACTTTCCTTTCCAATAGCAGTTCGTCTGGAAGATGATGGCTCTAAAGTGAAAACTTTTCCATTGTTAGCCTTGGCCGCTTTTGGATATTGGTTCTTATAATGCCTCACCTGGTCGCAATTATAGTAGATCACCTTCTGCTTCCCTACAACCACCTTGCAATTACCAGATCGACACTCATTAGCATAATGCCCCTTCTTGTCATACTTGTAAAGAAACTATATCAGCTTTCCCCATTTTGGCATCCCCACCTTTATGAGCTCCCTTCTTCTTAAAGAATTTCCGCTTCTTATTCTGAGAATTTTGGTTCTCCACCGATTTCTCTTTCCAAAAGGTCGAAAGCATTTCTTCATTCTTGACAGCCACCTACACTACTACATTCGATGGTTCTATGAGATGTGGCATAATTGCCCTAACAATCTCTAGCCTCAACCCCCGGATAAACTTCTTGTTTCTCTTGATAATAGTGGAAATAGTGGCATATCCATACCTGGACAGCTCATCAAATTTAGCAGAGTACTCCAACACTGACATTTCCCCCTGCTCCAACTCCATGGACATTCTGAGCAAGGCGAACTTAACTACTTCAAACAAAAATCTTTCTTCGAATCTCCTTCGAAATTCTACCCAAGTCAATTTTTCTTCCGGTACCCCTATGATCACCCAATTCCACTAAAACAAAGCATCTCCTTGCAACTGTCTCGAAGTCAATCTGCTTTTCTGCTCATCATTTAGACCCAAATTAGTAGAAATCCTTTCACGGTGCAACAGTCAGTTCTCCACTTTTATTGCATCCTCAGCCCCTAGAAAAGGCTTTCCACCAGGACTAGTGTAATCTGTACTCAGCTTAGCATAGTTATTATTAACTGGTGCTACGACATTAACTGCTTCCGCATTAGCAATATTTCCTCCAACTACTCCTACAGCTGCTCCAGCTTGCATTAGATTGATGAAGAACTGATACATAGTCCCCATAGCTACTGGTGGGGTTCCGACATCTACATTGGAATTTGCATTTTGATTAGAATTTACCAGTCGACTCTGGTTCCTCCTGGTGTTGGGCCGAGCATTTCCATTGGTTGTGGTGCTTCCATCACTAAGATTCACTCTTCTGGTTCATACTTCCTTTCTCGTAAATCAACATACGAGCCTTAGTAAGATACAGAAGAATTGTATAACAGAGAGGGGAGAATAGAGATGGAATACGTACTTATATATAGTAAATACAAGTACGTTATTATAGCGTTATCCCATACCCCAATCATATTCCTTGATTCATTAGGATTATGTTTTCAAACTCTTTAGGTTTAAATTCATTTATTCATAAACCTATGCTCTGATATCAACTTGTAACATCCCCCATTCTAAGGCCCAAAACTAACTATTATGGATGCTGCATTCATCCATAGTTATTAATTCTTGACGACCAAATGCGGCTATGTTAATCATATCAATAATCAAAAGCACATGAATATGAAAAAATTAAACACAGTTTAATAACAAATTTTCATATCTCATTTCACAAATGATATTTCATATTCATTACATAATCCCAATCGTAATCCCATGCTCAGATAAAATATAATTATTACAAAATACTCTAAGAGCGACATATGAAGATGCCCCCTTGGTTGATCAGAGTCAAATACTTGGCAATTATACTACTTTTCCATTACATCTAAACAGATAAAACCAAACTACACAATGGAAATAAATATAGTTCCTAATAGCTACATTGCCTCCTATACATCTCCAAAAGCTTATTCGTCCAACTAGAACATGAAAGTCCTTACTCCCGGTCTACTCAAATGAGCACCCGAGAGTTTAAGGGGAAAAACAATAATTTCGGATCAGACAATAATCTGGTGTGAATAATAACCTACCATCTCGAACCAAATAGATATCCAGTGAGACCACGCCGCTAAGCGTAATGGGTTTTCCCTTCACTGGTATCTTAACCAAAACATAACTATCGTATATTGTGCTCCTGCAACCACACAATGGTTATAACATAGAAAATAGCATTTATAACCATGCAACATATGCTAGATTACTCCTCCCAATTCATTAGATTATCCATCATAATTTCAAATGACTACCTGCCACAATTTAAACTGACTATCTATCTAATTTTAACCTGACTACCTGTAACACCCTATATTTTTACAATATTATTTAGAATAATTAATTGGGTAAATTAAATAAAATAATGTGAAGATTAATAAGTTGATAATTGATTAGTTAAGGGTAGCCGTACCATGTTAATGTGCAAACTAAAATTAAATAACCTAAGCTAATGTGTTAGGAAATAACAAGGGCAATATGGGAAATTAGTGGAGCTTATACCCTAAACCCTTAAGAGATAGAAACTCACATTCATTTCATTTTACTCAAACTAATAACACTAAGGCCGGCCACCATTTTCATTCTCAAGAGGAAGATTAAAGCTAGGAATTAAGAGAAGGAAGATAATCAACTTAATCAACATCCAATCTCACATCTTATATCTCAAAGCTAAGGTGAATAATCACTACATCCCATTTTCTTTTAGTTTTCGGTTTTAAGATTAAATCCAAAATTTTTTTGCAAGTATATGCCATGTTTTGATGACTAACGTTATATATATGCTTGTTGATGAATTATATATGTTCATGTTAAATTTTTATGATATGTTTGACATGTAAAATCTATTCAATGACATCCAAATGCCTTGAAAATTTAACTATAGGTTGGAAATGATATTTTAGAGATGGTCTTTGATTCTCATAATTTTCTGAATTAATATGGATTTTATATTAATTTTCTAGTGAAGGAAATTTTTTATTGGGTTATGAATTATTTTTGGCTAAAATAATAATTATTTGTGGTTGAAATTTTTATATGTTAGGCAACATATTAAAATAGATTTTTCGGGATTTTTCCTAAGTGTTTTGATGAATATATAAAATTACATAAGGTATGAGACTTAAATGTTTTATATATTTAATTAAGGAGAAGGGACATTTTCTAAAATAAAATGATTATTAATTTTAAAAATAGTGGCAGCACATTTTTGAAAAGAATTTGTTAACCAATGAGAATTTGATAAACAAAGGCAGGTTAGTTGAAAAGTTATCCTTTTTAAGTTAAAAACAAAGAAATCATACTTTTAGCATGTTTCAGCCTATTATAGCAGTAAACCTTTCATCCCAGACCTTCTGACAAGGTTGAAAGGTTCTAAGTTTTCGACAAGGTTAAACCAATGCATATGGTATCAAGCTACTTGGTACGTAATGAATTGGGCAGAGTCGAAGGGTTCTTAGTTGAAATGTTGATGGCTAAAGAGGTTGGGGTATGTATGTTTTATAAACCAAAAGCTTTCACCCGCTTTGCTTTCGAATTAGAGCTTTCGACTTGGTTGCCTCCGACTAGGTCAAAAATGTTTAAAAGAAAGGTTTTAAACCTTTCGATATAGTCGAAAGGTTACTGCTGCTACTTTGTTTTGAAACATTCCGATATAGTCGAAAGGTTACTATCGCTTTGTTTTGTTTTGAACCTTTCGACAAAGATGAAAGGTATACTTGTTTTTAACTAGCTGCTTCTCCCAATGCTTTCGAAAGGAAGCTTTTGACTTAGGTGACTTACCCTTGTTTTATAAATTTAAGTATAACCCAAAGCTTTCGAAAGAGTTGTTTTAAAGGATATGTTTAAAGCTTTTGAAGCAGAGCTTTTGACTTAGTCGAAAGGTTGCTTCGAATGAATTTGAAAGGTTTTAAAAGAAGGTTTTCCATTTGTTTTGAATTGAAACTAGTAAGCCATCGAAAGGTTTAAGTAAATAATTTCAAAAGCTTTCAGTGAACGATTTCGAAAGGCTGAGGATCAATTTCGAAAGGTTAAATTCAATGGTTTTGAAAAGTTTTAGTTGAATGATTTTGAAAGGTTTGATGATTAACCACGAAAGGTTTAAGTATAAGGATTTCAAAAGGTTTAAATGAGTGATTGCGAAAGATTTAAATGAATGACTTCGAAAGGTTTAAGTGAATGGTTTCAAAAAGTTTGAGATGAAAGATTTTCCAAGGTCTTCTAAGGCAATGTTTTAAAGAGATTTTAAAGAAGTATGTCCAATGTTTTATTGTTTTCAAAAGGTTAGATATCGAAAGGTTGGATATTTGAATTTGAAATAGATTATTTCAAAAGTGTAGAAATAGGTTCTTTCAAATGGTTAAATGTTTTCATCAACTAAAGTTTGAGTAAAGAGGATATACTACATGGTGATATGATTTTGGGTAAAGTATAAAGATTATATACTATTCCTTGTTTAAATTTGATTTAAAGGTTTAAATCGGTTTGGAAAATGTTTTCAAGGAAAATTATGGGAGGGGATCCTTAAGTGAAAATGACTCAGATATTAGAATACCAGATGGGACTAATATGGGGTCGCGCACTATACATTAGCTAATAGCCCCAGCTAATTGTTTGTCCAAAATTCCAGTATATAGGGCTTTGTCATAGGTAGACTAAAATTATGATTACACACCAAAAGGAATATATGTTTGTATACAGATAGGTTATTGGTGAGCTCGAAATACCATTAGGATCGGGAAGACTTGGGAGATGATTAAGTTTGGGATAGACCGTCCAGAAGTGAAGTATTTAACAGATAGTTAAGGATAGATAATCCAGAAGAAGAATACCTAACAGGTGTTAGGTTAATTTTGATCGTATTGTCTGGTAGGCCCGAGTCGGCCAAAGGTTAAAAATTATCCAAACAAAACTTATGTGTTTGAATAGATAGTTCATTATTACCTGAGACTTATGTATGTTTACATAATGATTACTTTACAGTATTTAACCATTGTGGATGCAGGAGCACAGTATATGGTTTAATAAAAGGTTTTACAAAGATATGTTTTAAAAAGGATGCTAGTGAGGGAAAACCCGTTCTACTAAGCGGCTTGGTATCACTTAATATGCTTAACCAGGATGTATAGTATTATTCATACCAGGCTTTATGTCTGACTCGAAGTTTATGTTTTCTCCTTAAACTCTCGGGTGCTCAAAATTAATTTGAGTAGGTTGAGGGATTAAGGTCTTTTTTAGGTTTTAGTAGGATGACGAATAAGCTACCGGAGGCATGCAGGAGGCAAACGTATAGCTATTTCGGAGTTACAGTTTTTATTATGTTTTGTTGGATTTTTCGCTATGTTGTTTTGTATTAGGTCTATTATGACCATATGACTCTGATCAACCAAGGGGGCATCTTCATATACCGCTCTTGCCGTATTTTGTAATAATTATATTTGATCTATGCCTGGGAACGATTTGGGATTTTTTCTTGTGAATGTGAAACAATTGATTTTGAAATGTAATAAAGTAAAAGTGGTTTTTGAAATCTGTGTTTTGTTTCATATTCAAGTGCTTCTGATATTATTGATACCATTAACATAACCATATTTAGTCGCCGGAAGCTAATACTATAGATGACTGCAGCATTTGTAGCGCTTAGTTTTGGGCCTCTAGATAGGGGATGTTACAGCTTGGTATCAGAGCATGGTTTATGAAATACTTTAATTAAAAATGATTTTTGAAAACATAATCCATAGAAATTAGAATTAAGATTGGGGTATGGGATAACGCTATAGTAACGTACTTGTATTTGTTATATATATAAGTATATGCTATCTCTCTAGACCCTTATCTTAGTTAGGCGATTCATCCGTATCTCATGAGGTTTGAATACAGATATGGCGGGAAGAAGAGGAAGAGTAAATATTGGAGGAGATAGCACCACCACTAATGGAAAAGCCCGACCAAATACTAGGAGAGGTCCCAATCAGGCACAAGCTGAAACTGTTAATGCAGGGGTTCCCCAGATGGACATGGGAGCAATGTATCAGTTCATTGTAAACATGATGCAAGCTGGAATAGCAACCAGAGTTGTCGGAGGAAATGCTGCTGGAGGTGGAGCTCAGGAAGTTCCGATGGTCAATCGGTATGCTAACTTAAGTGAGGATTATTTCAGGCTTGGACGGAAGCTATTTATTGGTACTGAAGATGCGATCGAGGTGGAAAATTGGCTACTACATTGCGAGAGAATTTTTGCTGACTTAGAATTGAATGATGCACAAAAGAGGAGATTGGCTTTGAGGCAGTTGCTGGGAGCTGCTCTATTCTAGTGGAATACTGTTACTGCTAGAGTTGATGAGGAGACCATAACTTGGGAGGAGTTTAGGAGAAGGTTTTCAGAAAGATTCATGTCTGTTATGGCGCAGTCGGCGTTTGTGAGGAAGTTTCCAGAGTTGGAACAAGGAGATATGTCCGTCTTGGAGTATGCAAGGAAGTTTGAGGAGGTGGCCCGATATGGGTATGCTTTGGTGGATACCGTGATCAGGAGGAATGAAAAGTTTATAAGGGGCTTCTGGCCAGAGTTGATAAGTGCCACTTTACCACATTTGAGAGATCCCAGTGATGTAGTGGTTGAAATGGCATTAAGACAAGAAGAGGAGTTGGCTTGCTTAAGGAAGAAGATGAAGGAGGCCCAGATGGGACAGGGCCAAAAAAGGAAGTTTTTCCAGAAAAAGAATGCTCAAAAAGGAGGAGCACAGAAGAAAGGAAAGGCTGAAGTGGCTTGCTACAAATGCAACAAGAAAGGACACTATGCTTATGAGTGTGGAATCGGTAAAGGAAAAGGAAAAGAAGCCGGTGGAAAGAAGAATGTTAGATGTTTAAATTGTGATCAGATCGATCATTACAAGAACAAGTGCTCGGAGCTCGCAAGAGAAGGAAACGGGCAAGTTTATGCTTTGGAGCCCACAACCTTAAGGCCAGTTGTGCAGGACAAAGGGAAGGCTGTTTTGGGAGGCTCGCTGCAGATTCATGGTATGTCTGTTAGCGTTCTATTTGATACTGGAGCATTCATTCTTTTATTTCTCGATGTTTGGTAGATAATCTTAACCTAGAACCCTCACATCTAGTTACTTCCTTAAGGGTTGCAAATCCGATAAGGGGGTATGCAACACTTGGGATGAGGTGTGATAATTTAGAGTTTGATTTGCTAGGCCATACTTTTGAGTGCTATTTCCGTGTGTTTGACTTTGGGGGATTTGGGATTATCCTTGGGATGGATTGGTTAAGTAAATATGATGCTAGGATATTTTGCCATGATAGGAAAATATCACTTAGTCACCCGGATTGTAGTGATCAGATAGTTTATACCGTAGAGGACCCTAGTTGTGAAATGAATACTTTATTGGGTACTATAGAGTTGGAGGATGAGTTTCACCAAGTCTTTGTAGTTAGAGAATTCGCAGATGTGTTTGAGCCGGTAACTGGGTTGCTACCGAAACGAGCCATTGAGTTTCGGATTGATTTAGTACCTGGAGCAGAACCGGTAAGTAGACCGCCAAGTAGAATGACTCCCATCGAGATGAGAGAGTTGAAGGCGCAGTTGGTGGATTTGGAAGGCAAGAGTTTTATCCGACCAAGTAGTTCGCCATGGGGAGCTGCTGTTGTATTTGCTAAGAAGCCGTACGGATCGTTAAGGCTGTGTAAAGATTATCGTAAGTTGAATGAGAAGACGATAAAGAACCGATATCCGTTGCCAAGAATTAAAGATTTGTTTGATCAGTTAATTGGAGCCAAGGTATTCTCTCAGCTGGATTTGGCGACGGGATTTCATCAGCTTAGAGTGGCAGAGGATAACATTCCTTTGACAGCGTTTAGGACAAGATATGGATCGTACGAATGGTTAGTTATGCCGTTCGGACGAACTAATGTCCCAACATTATTTATGGATCTGATGAATAGAATTTTCCGAGAGCACTTGGATAGATTAGTGTTGGTCTTCATAGATGACATTTTGATATACTTTAAGGATGAGAAGGAGCATGAAATTCATCTTAGAGTTGTGCTCGAAACATTGAGGGAGCATCAGTTGAAGGCTAAGTTTTCGAAGTGCCATTTTTGGAAGAAGGAAGTGAAGTTCCTTGGTCATGTCGTCTCAGAGAAAGGGTTGTCTGTAGATCCGACTAAGATTGAGGCAGTGAATAATTGGAAGAGACTCGAGACGGTGACTGAGATTAAGAGCTTTCTTGGATTGGCTAGATATTATCGATGGTTTATAAAGGATTTTTCGTGGATAGCTTCACCGATGACTAAGCTTACACGAAAAGATGTGAAGTTTGTATGGACTGATAAGCGTGAGGAAGCATTCCAGACCTTGAAACACTTATTGACCCATGCACCGGTGTTAGTGGTTCCGGAGGGGAATCAATATTTAGTTTTTTATACTGATGCGTGTGGAACTGGATTGGGGTTATGTTGATGCAAAGAGGTAAAGTGAATTCTTCTTCTTCTAGACAGCTCAGACCACATGAAGTTAGGTATCCTACGAATGATTTGGAGTTAGCTGCCGTTATATTTTCTTTGAACGCATGGAGGCATTATCTTATGGAAGAGCAATTTGAGCTTTATACTGATCATAAGTCGTTGAAGTACTTGTTCTCTCAGAAGTAGTTGAACATGAGAGAGTAGAGGTGGTTGGAGTTTATTGCTGCTTATGATTTTGGAATTGAGTACACACGCAGAAAAGGAAACAAGGTGGCAGATGCACTCAGTCAAAAACATCAGAATGCAGTATTGGCTATGATTGCTGACTGGAAAGATTTGGAAGCATTATCAGCTTGTAGTGTGCAGTTTAGATCTGAGGTAGGTTCAAGTGCAGGAAGTGCTATGTTGACTTGTTTAGAAGTTTGACCAGTGATGATTGAGAAGATAGCTTCTAAACAGGAGGAGGATCCAGTTTTGGCTAAACGGATTAGAAGGTTGAGGGAAGGAATGGAAAGCAATGACCTAAATGATTTCAGTCTTGACCAAAATGGGTGCTGAGGAAGAAAGGAAGGTTGTGTGTTCCGAATGTAGGAGACATGAGGAAGGAAGTTTTGGATTAGTGCCATCGTTCGAAGTTCACTATCCATCTAGGAGGAACAAAGATGTATCAGGATATGAAGATAAGTTTCTTCTGGGAAGGTATGAAACGAGACATTGGTGCATTTGTTAAGCAGTGCTTGAATTTGCAGCAGGAAAAGGCTGAACACCGGAAACCTAGTGGATTGCTTCAACCGTTAGAAGTTCTGTTGTGGAAATGGGATTCCATCTCTATGGATTTTATTGATGGGTTGCCAAGTCTAGTAGAGGAAACGAAAGCATATGGGTCATAGTAGATAGATTGACTAGTAGTGCCCATTTCATTCGGGTAAAATCAACTAGGACGGCACTTATTTTGGTGAAGTTATTTATGAAGAATGTAGTTAGAATGCACATGATTCCTAGTAGTATTGTTAGTGATAGAGATTCTTTGTTTATTAGTGAATTCTGGAAAAGTCTACAGGAAGCATTAGGAACCAAGCTCAACATGAGTACTACTTACCATCCAAAGACTGATGGGCAAACAAAAAGAGTTTACAAAATCTTAGAGGATTTGTTAAGGGCTTGTGTATTGGATTTCAGGGGATCATGGGAGGACCATCTTCATCTAGTCGAGTTCTTGTATAACAATAGTTATCAGACTAGTATTGGGATGGCACCGTTTGAAGCTTTGTATGGAAGACCATGTAAGTCTCTCGTATGATGGTTAGAGACCGAGGATAGATTGGTTCTTGGTCTGGATTTGGTGAAGGAAGCTGCAGAGAAGATTGAGTTGGTCCGAGTTAGGATGAAGGAAGCTCAATCTAGGCAGAAAAGTTATGGTAATAAAAGGAGAAAAGATTTGGAATTTTCTGTCGGGTACTATGTGCTCATTAAGGTTTCAACGATGAAGGGTGTGATTAGATTTGGGAAATCAAGAGAGTTAGCACCTAGATTCGTTGGACCATTCCGCATTGTTGAGAGGATCAGGAAACTCGCTTATAGAATAGAGTTTACCGAGTAGCTTGGGTGGAGTCCATGATGTTTTCCATGTTTCTCATCTTAGGAAATGTGTTAGAGACCTGGGGACTACCATAGCACAAACAGTGTTAGAAGATTTAGTAGTAGAACCGGATTTGACCATAGTTAGAAAGCCAATTCAGATTGTGGCTAGAGATGAGAAGAAGTTGAGGAACAAGATAATCAAGTTAGTAAAGGTTCAATGGAGTGACGATGCTAGAGACTGTACTTGGGAGATAGAGAGCATGATTAGGGATACATATCCTGACTTGTTTGATGGTATGTTTTACCTTTGATTGTTTTGTAATGTATCTTATCGTAATTTCGAGTACGAAATTCTTTAAGGTGGGGAGTCTGTAACACCCTATAATTTTACAATATTATTTAGAATAATTAATTGGGTAAATTAAATAAAATAATGTGGAGATTAATAAGCTGATAATTGATTAGCTAAGGGTAGTCCTTCCATGTTAATTTGCAAATTAAAATGAAATAACCTAACTAATGTGTTAGGAAATAACAAGGGCAATCTGGAAAATGGGTGGAGCTTATACCTTAAACCCTTAATAGATAGGAACTCACGTCCATTTCATTTTACTCAAACCAAAAACACTAAGGCCGACCACCACTTTCATTCTCAAAAGGAAGGTTAAAGCTAGGAATTAAGAGAAGGAAGGTAATCAACTTAATCAACATCCAATCTCACATCTTATATCTCAAAGCTAAGTTGAATAATCATTGCATCCCATTTTCTTTTAGTTTTCGGTTTTAAGATTAAATCCAAAATGTTTTTGCAAGTATATGCCATGTTTTGATGATTAATTTATATATGCTTGTTGATGAATTATATATGTTCATGTTAAATTTTTATGATATGTTTGACATGAAAACCCTATTTAATGACATCTAAATGCATTGAAAATTTAAATATAGGTCAGAAATGATATTTTAGAGATGGGTTTTTGATTCTCATAATTTTCTGAATTAATATGGATTTTATAGTAATTTTCTAGTGATGGAAATTGTTTATTGGGTTATAAATTATTTTTGGCTAAAATAATAATTATTTGGGGTTGAAATTTTTATATGTTAGGCAACATGTTAAAATAGATTTTTCGGGATTTTTCCTAAGTGTTTTGATGAATATATAAAATTACTTAATGTATGGGACTTAAATGTTTTATATATTTATTAAGGAGAAGGGGAATTTTGTAAAATAAAATGATTACTAATTTTAAAAATAGTGGCAGCACATTTCTAAAAAGAATTTGTTAACCAATGAGAATTTGACAAACAAAGGAAGGTTAGTTGAAAAGTTATCCTTTTTAAGTTAAAAATAAAGAAATCATACTTTTAGCATGTTTCAGCCTATTATAGCAGTAAACCTTTCGTCCCAGACCTTCCGACAAGGTATAAAGATTCTAAGCTTTCGACAAGGTCAAACCAATGCTTATGGTATCAAGCTACTTGGTACGTAATGAATTGGGCAGAGTAGAAGGGTTCTTAATCGAAAGGTTGATGGCTACAGAGGTTGGGGTATGTTTGTTTTATAAACCAAAAGCTTCCACCTGCTTTGTTTTCGAATTAGAGCTTTCGATTTGGTTGCCTACGACCAAGTCAAAAATGTTTAAAAGAAAGGTTTTAAACCTTTCGATATAGTCGAAAGGTTACCGCTGCTACTTTGTTTTGAAACCTTCTGAAATAGTCGAAAGGTTACTGCCGCTTTGTTTTGTTTTGAACCATTCGACAAAGACGAAAGGTATACTTGTTTTTAAACCAGCCGCTTCTCCCAATGCTTTCGAAAGGAAGCTTTCAACTTAGGTGACTTACCCTTGCTTTATAAATTTAAGTATAACCCAAAGCTTTCGAAAGAATTGTTTTAAAGGATATGTTTAAAGCTTTTGAAGCAGGGCTTTCGACTTAGTCGAAAGGTTGCTTCCAATGACTTCGAAAGGTTTTACAAGAAGTTTTCCATTTGATTTGAATTGAAACCAGTAAGCCATCGAAAGGTTTAAGTAAATAATTTCAAAAGGTTTAAGTGAATGATTTCGAAAGGTTGAAGATTGATTTTGAAAGGTTAAATTCAATGGTTTTGAAAGGTTTTAGTTGAATGATTTTGAAAGGTTTGATGATTAACCACGAAAGGTTTAAGTTCAAGGATTTCAAAAGGTTTAAATGAGTGATTGCGAAAGGTTTAAATGAATGACATTGAAAGGTTTAAGTGAAAGGTTTCGAAAGGTTTGAGATGGAAGGATTTCCAAGGTCTTCTAAGGCAATGTTTTAAAGAGATTTTAAAGAAGAATGTCGAAAGTTTTATTGTTTTCGAAAGGTTAGATTTCATAAGTTTTGATATTTGAATTTGAAATAGATGATTTCAAAAGTGTAGAAAGAGGTTCTTTCAAATGGTTAAGTGTTTTTGTAACGACCCGGCTTTCTTTGCCCAGAAAGACGCATCGTTATGAAGAAAGAAAGGGATAGAAGAAGAAAAGAAAAGAAGAGAGAACAACAACACATCAGAAATCTCACAGCGAAACGAGAAATATATTATCACATAAGATATTACATAGTATCATATACATCAGAGTACACGATTTATACATCACAATATAGACAGTTATAAACTTCTGTCTATTATACAACACAACTACATAAATACGATACATCATACACAGCGGAAACTCTATATATCTACACGCTGAAGCCTCCTGCTCCACAGCTCCTCCAGAATTCGTCAAGACTAACCTGAATCCCCTTGACTACTCATACAAATTTGAGTACCCAAGAGTTTAATAAAACAGAAAATAAACACTTGGGTCAGACATGGGTCTGGTGTGAGTAAACGGTTAGATTGCTTAACTTTGAAAACTTTTGAAAACAAAAGTATCACGTAAGACTTCCCACAAATAAACATGGGTAAGTTTTTACCTTACGCTAACTAAAACATTTGATAGGAAATCCGATTGTATTATAATAGTGTCTAGGGTTTTCAAGTAAAATACAGAAATAGCTGAAATGCTTACATCTCACATTCCAACATAGTTGGGCACAACTAATACGTACGGCACTTATTGGAGTTTGGATTCCATACAATGGCAGGGCTACTGGGGTACCGCCCGTCACAGTACGTGGCCTAGATCACCGTACCGAGGAGTACGCCCGCTCCCCTGCAACACAAAGCCGGAACCATCCCTTACTGGATAATCCCAAACAAGACAATCCCGTGGTTGGCGCGACCAACCACACACTAAGCCGAATAAAAGAAAAGGGACCTCTAGACAGGGATCTATCTTGCTCTCAGTGGGTGCTACCCACGAAGCCTTGCTGCACCTCCCCTGTTTTAGCCATTCCCGGTTGATGAGGCTTGAGGTTACGATTACCTTTAATCAGAACATATCACTTAGAATGCTCATCGTCCGCCTGACGATGTGCTGAAAGCATTCAATCCATATAAGTTCGTTCCGGGTTCGAACGAAACCGAAGGCATTATCTCGTTACACTCGTTTTGGAATCACCCTCAGAGTTAACGACAATAACCCTTGCACTCTGAATCTTCATCTTCACTTGAGATTCACGACCTATCGTTAATTTGGATCGATGTGGTATTCGGGTCTCCAGACCTGGAATTCCGGTATACGGAAACCCGATCCCGGTCTCATCGAAATCCAAAACGTATCTTTTAAGGCCAAGTTGTTTTAAAGTTAAAACAATTCAATTCCATTTATCTATATACACAAAGATAGATAATTCGATAGATAATCTACATTATCATCCCAAACAGATAATTCACATTATCATTATAATTCAACCAAACATCCATATCATATATCAATCATATCTCATCAGAGATATCAAACAATGAAATACATTCAATCTCATTTCTGAGATTACATCCATTCAAGACAATTAATGTCATCCATTCTTATATAAGCAATGATTTACTTAATCACAACATAATTAATTTAAAATGAATTAAATTAACTATCTCTATCTTTAATTAATTTAAAGTGAATTAAATTAATTACTTCATCATAAATCTTACTTATATAATCATTAATTAATTACCAATAAATTAATTAATCTTTCTCTAATTATCCACTTTAATTAATCACCTTGATTAATCATTCTTTAATTACATTTAAGTAATTATCTTTAATTAATTTCACAAATTAATTATCCTTAATCAAATACAGTAATTAACCTTTAATTACTTCATTAATTAATTAATTATAATCAATTACTTTAAGCCTTAATTAATTACAATTAATCACTTATCATTTTATTAATTAATCTTAATTAATCAACTCTTAATCATTAATTAATTATAACTAATGATCCCTAATTACACCTTTAATTATTTATTAATTACATTAAGTAATTATTCTTAATTAATCCATAATTATTAATCATCTTTGATTAATCTAATCCAGAAATTAACTTCCCTTAATTACTTCCATTAATTAATTACTTTAATTAATTACCTTCATAAATAATTAATTTCATTATTAATTAACCTTAATTAAACCACAATTATTATCATCTTTGATTAATCTAATCCTTTAATTAATTTAATTTAATAAATTATTAAATTAATAACAAGTGATTAACTCTTAATCATTTTCATTTAATAAAATAATTATCCTTTAATTACTTTATTAAATAATTCCCCTTTTACTTAATTACATTCAGTAATTATTCCTTAATTACTTCATCAAGTAATTATACTAAATTAATTTATAATGATTATCTTTAAATAATCATTAATTAATTACTTGGTTAATTATTTAACTAAATTAAATAATTTCTTAACTATAAAAGATCTTGATTAAGAAAACCATTATCTTAATTAAATTATTATCTATTCTTAAATCATTTTATATAAATGAATTATCCTTATTAATTTCACATATTAATTTCCTTTAATAAATCAAAACTCTTAATTACTTAAGATAACTCCTTATTTAAAATTTAACAATTACAACATTTAAATTTTAACCTTTAAAATCTTTAAAACCTTTCAAAGGTATTAAATAAATTTTAATACAAAGATTATTTTCAAATCCACTTCCTTAATCTTTTAAAACTTATATATTTAAATTATTTAAAACTTGTTTAAATGATTTTTCTAGAAATCAACTTAGATTGAATAGTTACAATTTTGTTTGCCTTTGTTTTTAAAGCTCAGAACATCACAAAGCAAAACTTCTTTTGTTTAAAACTTTAAAAACATTCCCTTTAAAATCTTTATACCTGCTCTCACCAGAACCCGAGTAAAACGATCCAAAACTCGAAGTATCCCTCGCGTCACTCCACTACTTCCTGCTTGGAGTCGAACTAGACTATTCCCCGAAGAAAACCCGTGACCAAGCTTTCTTCTCCAAACCCAACCTCAGATGCACGTAACCGTGCTCGTGCACGTGCACGCCTATTCTGGTCGACGACGAACCACGATCTGGCCTCCGGCAAGTCATCTACAACCACGACATCACGATCGAGCATCAAAATCTACTCGATTCGTACGAGACTCGAATTCGACATTTCGAACCCATCACCTGGAAACAAAACCCAACGGAATTTCTCCCCTCTCCGATGATCCTCGCCTCGAGTCACCTTGCCGTCTTCACCGCAACCACGCCACGTTCTCCAGTTCCAATATCAACAATCGCGATCACCTCCGGCTCCAATTCTTTATCACGAAACCCAAATGAACGTCACGAGAAAAACAGGGTCTTAAACCCTAACTTGATCAATTCTGATCAATCCCCTCATTAATAAATTCCAAATTTATTTTTCCTATGATCCTCACCTCCTTCTCCACCTTCGATCTCAATCCCGTCCCCAAGTTTGCCGCCGATTGCCGTAAATTGATCAAAATACCCACAACAGTCAAACTCCAATTTCTCACTAAATACGAATCTAAAAATGTCAATTTAACCATTAAAAATCTTGATTTTCTATCACCATTCCAATCATGTAATCAAAACTAAGAATTGGATTTATAAAATTTTGACCCAATTCGAATTTTACTGTAATTTATAAATTTCCAGACAATATAAGTTATAAAATTTCCAGAACTTATTTTTATTAGTAATATTACATGATTCCACACATCTTTTATTTACAATTCAAGAGTTATCAGAGATTAAGTGATGAGATATAGATTTTAAAAGGAAAACAAAAACTGTCATCACTTTACACAGAGACTAAGTTATCACCATACAGGCATTCAAACAGGCATTTCAAACAGGCATTTCAAACACTCATATACAAACATTCATATATTACAATCATTTCAGATAAATCATCACATGTCAAAGGTTTAAATCTGTTTTTAAAATAATATTTACTCACCTGTCATTTTGAAACAGAGAACAGATAACATGATCTGTTTCCAGGCTTGCATGTTGATTTTGAACTGGCTTTGTTGAATTTTTTAAATCTGAAATTGATCTTTATTATCTGATTGCATGACTTCAGGTTGTTTGAAGATTTTAAAACTGCTTATTGAATTGCCTCCATCTTCTTTAAGTTTGCATGATCACAGGTGAAGCTTTCCTCATATTTGAATTTCCAGATTTTCATTTCTCTTTGCATTTTGATTTCAGGTTTCATCTTTTTTTTTTGCATTTTTTAGATTCGAATTTCTTTTGGTTGAGAAAAGAAGAAAAGATAATCTTAAAACTGAAAAGAGAAAACAGATTTTTCTTCTTTTCTTTATACTAATTTTAAATTAAATTATCAAGAGAATTGACACTTGTCCCCTTAAGTTGTTAATTAGCTTACACATATACCAATCAAGCCTCCATATGATTACAAGTGTTAATTCTTATTTTAATTAATTTACTTAAGTCATTTATGTATTTATAAATATCTATATGTATATAAAAATGTATTTATCTTTTATAATTAAGCTTTACATTCCTATATAAATTTACAAATGTGAAAACTATTATTTAAAATAACTTATACTTTAATCAAATATATATATAACATATTTATAAATGTTTGAGCTTAACTATATATATATTTTTACAAACCATTTTTACAAACCATTTTGACTATATATATATATAAAAAGAAAAGAATGTTAAAAACAATTGAATTTTAAAAAGAGAAAAGATTATTAAAATGAACTTCTTATTTAAATCTTATTCTTGTTATTTAAATCATAAATATCATTTTCAAAAGTATTAAACCAAATTACAATTTATATATATATATAAGAGTTTGAAAACATCTTATTAAATTCAAATTCAATATTCTTTTTATTCCAACATATGCAAATATATATATTCTAAATGAAAAATACTTTTAACATTAGCTTGATAATTATCATATTGAATTTAATACATAACTTCAAATAACAATATATATGTTCATATATATTATAATTTGAAAACATAATTTTATTAAATTAAAAGATTCCCTATTCATAATATATATACCTATATATATATATTATAAATATAAACACTTATATTAGTTTTAGAAAGATAAAACTTCCCAATTTAAAATATTATTAACCTTTTAAAATGAATTGAACTTGTCAATTTATAAAATAAATCAACTAATCAATTTAATTATTAATAAAGATTATTAAATTGATGTTGCCAAATTTCCGGGATATCACATTCCTTCCCCCTTAAAATAATTTCGTCCCCGAAATTTAAAAGCAAAGATAATTTAATAACCGAGTAAAATTTTTTAATTTTAATTTCAAACAGCAACCATACATATCAATCATATTCTAACAATCATAGCAAACAATTTAATCAAACAAATTTAACTATCCAGACAAATTCTGGATAGAATTTCCTCGAGTTTCCCCAAGTATATATATATACCGGGATACTCGTTCTACAGGATCTTAACTAACTATCTACAATAATCTAGAACTCCTTCCCATCTAGATTACAAATCTGAACAAAATATCAGACTAAACTCAAAACCATCTCAACTACCAAATCCTTCTGAACTGCTGATCCCACAACCAATGACAGTTCAAACACGTATTCCCTCAGAGATACGTGAAATACAATGAATTCCAGTTATCCGAACTGGAAACTCAATCCTGTAGATCAAAGAACTAATCCTTTTGAGAACACAAGAAAATCTCAAAATACTTCTAGAGCTAGTTCTCCAATCTTACCAAATCTTGTATCTCCTTTAATTGAAGAAAACTTAAACAATATCCAATTTCAACTTCATCCTTCCTGATCAGCTTAGCCCTTGCTGATGCTTCCTGGAACAATCTAGACCAACATCAAACCAATTTCCGGATCTTTCTCAACAAAATGGTTTCCCAAAAATCACCGAAATCCAGAACACAATTCTACTCCACAAACATTAGAGAACTATGAACTACTTCTCCTATCTGGAATAGCCAAAACAGTTGCACTTGACAACCTTATCTCCAAATCCTGAAAATTTCTTCACACTTAGAGATACACTTGAATTTCTTATAGAAATACTCTACTCCAATAAAATCACAACTCCCGGTTGCTCCCACTCTAGAATAGCTGCTATCTTGCTTTCGCTGCACAACTCTGATCTTGAACAGATGAGAATGCCGTCGGAAAAACTCGAGCACAAACTTGATCATCCACAGTTCATCAGACCATAAAATCTTAGCGACTTCATTCCATTTGGTCAGAAATATCTCGCAGAAACTTCTCCAGAAAAACTAGGTGTGATCAATCCCTCTCCAAAGAATTCTGAGCTGCTTCACCAAATTTTTCTCTCGGTGACATCCTTCTACTAAGCTGAACTTCCGGTAACTCCACGAATCAAGTCGATATGGAATCTCAATCTCCAATAACCCAAGAGAACACTCAAACAATCGCAAGTCTCTTTTGCGATCAACCCGACCTAACTGCAAAGAAAACTGTTCTCTCTTTACCAATCAGAACAGCTTATACTTAACTATCCAATCTATCGAAGAAATGGATCCACTCTGCTGTTTCTGAACTACATCTTCAGAAAAATGCTTAGCCAAAAACTTTCTGCCAACATAGAACACTCCGAGTCGCACCGCTGCCACAGATGCCAAAGACTTCCTTACCAAAGCTTTTCGAGAAACTCGAACTTCAAACCAAACAGAATCACCATGCTGAACTCAGCCACAACACCGAAGCAGACACACTTCCACAACTTGTTCCAAAGAAAACATCTTCGGGAACATCCATATTCACTGCGTCTCATCACACAGCTACTATTACCTGAGATACCATCACTCGCTTCTGTTCTCCGACAGATCCAACTCTACTCATCCAACTCCTAAGATGAACTCCGAACTTTAACAGGTTTCCTTCAGAGATTGTGAAATCCTTACACAACTGTAAAGTTCACTCGAGACGGTATTAGGTCTACAGTCTCGACAAATACACTTCCAACCTCAACACTCAGACTCCTAATCCTAGATGATAAATTATTATCATCCCAACCAATCATTATAAATACCATATACATTTAAAATGATATATATTTTTTTTTATATAGAAATTATATCTGGTAAAATTATTTCATCTACCTTTTTAAAACAATATTGTGTCCGTTGGCCTGGTCAAGTGTTTAGAGATCCCTATCAATAACGTTAGCTACTCGTATTGACCAGAATCCATATACCACTCAACCGATCAATTAACACAATATAAAACCATTTTATATAACTAACAAATACGCGCTCTCGTATATATATACTCAGACTCAATAGGTTGCTACAGATCCTATTTCTAATGAACAATCCTTCCGAACCTAGGTATTCACTCAACCTAGTGTTCTGATATTCACTTAACCAATAGCTTAGGTATTCGCTCAACCTATGCTCTGATACCATACTGTAACGACCCGGCTTTCTTTGCCCAGAAAGACGCATCGTTATGAAGAAAGAAAGGGATAGAAGAAGAAAAGAAAAGAAGAGAGAACAACAACACATCAGAAATCTCACAGCGAAACGAGAAATATATTATCACATAAGATATTACATAGTATCATATACATCAGAGTACACGATTTATACATCACAATATAGACAGTTATAAACTTCTGTCTATTATACAACACAACTACATAAATACGATACATCATACACAGCGGAAACTCTATATATCTACACGCTGAAGCCTCCTGCTCCACAGCTCCTCCAGAATTCGTCAAGACTAACCTGAATCCCCTTGACTACTCATACAAATTTGAGTACCCAAGAGTTTAATAAAACAGAAAATAAACACTTGGGTCAGACATGGGTCTGGTGTGAGTAAACGGTTAGATTGCTTAACTTTGAAAACTTTTGAAAACAAAAGTATCACGTAAGACTTCCCACAAATAAACATGGGTAAGTTTTTACCTTACGCTAACTAAAACATTTGATAGGAAATCCGATTGTATTATAATAGTGTCTAGGGTTTTCAAGTAAAATACAGAAATAGCTGAAATGCTTACATCTCACATTCCAACATAGTTGGGCACAACTAATACGTACGGCACTTATTGGAGTTTGGATTCCATACAATGGCAGGGCTACTGGGGTACCGCCCGTCACAGTACGTGGCCTAGATCACCGTACCGAGGAGTACGCCCGCTCCCCTGCAACACAAAGCCGGAACCATCCCTTACTGGATAATCCCAAACAAGACAATCCCGTGGTTGGCGCGACCAACCACACACTAAGCCGAATAAAAGAAAAGGGACCTCTAGACAGGGATCTATCTTGCTCTCAGTGGGTGCTACCCACGAAGCCTTGCTGCACCTCCCCTGTTTTAGCCATTCCCGGTTGATGAGGCTTGAGGTTACGATTACCTTTAATCAGAACATATCACTTAGAATGCTCATCGTCCGCCTGACGATGTGCTGAAAGCATTCAATCCATATAAGTTCGTTCCGGGTTCGAACGAAACCGAAGGCATTATCTCGTTACACTCGTTTTGGAATCACCCTCAGAGTTAACGACAATAACCCTTGCACTCTGAATCTTCATCTTCACTTGAGATTCACGACCTATCGTTAATTTGGATCGATGTGGTATTCGGGTCTCCAGACCTGGAATTCCGGTATACGGAAACCCGATCCCGGTCTCATCGAAATCCAAAACGTATCTTTTAAGGCCAAGTTGTTTTAAAGTTAAAACAATTCAATTCCATTTATCTATATACACAAAGATAGATAATTCGATAGATAATCTACATTATCATCCCAAACAGATAATTCACATTATCATTATAATTCAACCAAACATCCATATCATATATCAATCATATCTCATCAGAGATATCAAACAATGAAATACATTCAATCTCATTTCTGAGATTACATCCATTCAAGACAATTAATGTCATCCATTCTTATATAAGCAATGATTTACTTAATCACAACATAATTAATTTAAAATGAATTAAATTAACTATCTCTATCTTTAATTAATTTAAAGTGAATTAAATTAATTACTTCATCATAAATCTTACTTATATAATCATTAATTAATTACCAATAAATTAATTAATCTTTCTCTAATTATCCACTTTAATTAATCACCTTGATTAATCATTCTTTAATTACATTTAAGTAATTATCTTTAATTAATTTCACAAATTAATTATCCTTAATCAAATACAGTAATTAACCTTTAATTACTTCATTAATTAATTAATTATAATCAATTACTTTAAGCCTTAATTAATTACAATTAATCACTTATCATTTTATTAATTAATCTTAATTAATCAACTCTTAATCATTAATTAATTATAACTAATGATCCCTAATTACACCTTTAATTATTTATTAATTACATTAAGTAATTATTCTTAATTAATCCATAATTATTAATCATCTTTGATTAATCTAATCCAGAAATTAACTTCCCTTAATTACTTCCATTAATTAATTACTTTAATTAATTACCTTCATAAATAATTAATTTCATTATTAATTAACCTTAATTAAACCACAATTATTATCATCTTTGATTAATCTAATCCTTTAATTAATTTAATTTAATAAATTATTAAATTAATAACAAGTGATTAACTCTTAATCATTTTCATTTAATAAAATAATTATCCTTTAATTACTTTATTAAATAATTCCCCTTTTACTTAATTACATTCAGTAATTATTCCTTAATTACTTCATCAAGTAATTATACTAAATTAATTTATAATGATTATCTTTAAATAATCATTAATTAATTACTTGGTTAATTATTTAACTAAATTAAATAATTTCTTAACTATAAAAGATCTTGATTAAGAAAACCATTATCTTAATTAAATTATTATCTATTCTTAAATCATTTTATATAAATGAATTATCCTTATTAATTTCACATATTAATTTCCTTTAATAAATCAAAACTCTTAATTACTTAAGATAACTCCTTATTTAAAATTTAACAATTACAACATTTAAATTTTAACCTTTAAAATCTTTAAAACCTTTCAAAGGTATTAAATAAATTTTAATACAAAGATTATTTTCAAATCCACTTCCTTAATCTTTTAAAACTTATATATTTAAATTATTTAAAACTTGTTTAAATGATTTTTCTAGAAATCAACTTAGATTGAATAGTTACAATTTTGTTTGCCTTTGTTTTTAAAGCTCAGAACATCACAAAGCAAAACTTCTTTTGTTTAAAACTTTAAAAACATTCCCTTTAAAATCTTTATACCTGCTCTCACCAGAACCCGAGTAAAACGATCCAAAACTCGAAGTATCCCTCGCGTCACTCCACTACTTCCTGCTTGGAGTCGAACTAGACTATTCCCCGAAGAAAACCCGTGACCAAGCTTTCTTCTCCAAACCCAACCTCAGATGCACGTAACCGTGCTCGTGCACGTGCACGCCTATTCTGGTCGACGACGAACCACGATCTGGCCTCCGGCAAGTCATCTACAACCACGACATCACGATCGAGCATCAAAATCTACTCGATTCGTACGAGACTCGAATTCGACATTTCGAACCCATCACCTGGAAACAAAACCCAACGGAATTTCTCCCCTCTCCGATGATCCTCGCCTCGAGTCACCTTGCCGTCTTCACCGCAACCACGCCACGTTCTCCAGTTCCAATATCAACAATCGCGATCACCTCCGGCTCCAATTCTTTATCACGAAACCCAAATGAACGTCACGAGAAAAACAGGGTCTTAAACCCTAACTTGATCAATTCTGATCAATCCCCTCATTAATAAATTCCAAATTTATTTTTCCTATGATCCTCACCTCCTTCTCCACCTTCGATCTCAATCCCGTCCCCAAGTTTGCCGCCGATTGCCGTAAATTGATCAAAATACCCACAACAGTCAAACTCCAATTTCTCACTAAATACGAATCTAAAAATGTCAATTTAACCATTAAAAATCTTGATTTTCTATCACCATTCCAATCATGTAATCAAAACTAAGAATTGGATTTATAAAATTTTGACCCAATTCGAATTTTACTGTAATTTATAAATTTCCAGACAATATAAGTTATAAAATTTCCAGAACTTATTTTTATTAGTAATATTACATGATTCCACACATCTTTTATTTACAATTCAAGAGTTATCAGAGATTAAGTGATGAGATATAGATTTTAAAAGGAAAACAAAAACTGTCATCACTTTACACAGAGACTAAGTTATCACCATACAGGCATTCAAACAGGCATTTCAAACAGGCATTTCAAACACTCATATACAAACATTCATATATTACAATCATTTCAGATAAATCATCACATGTCAAAGGTTTAAATCTGTTTTTAAAATAATATTTACTCACCTGTCATTTTGAAACAGAGAACAGATAACATGATCTGTTTCCAGGCTTGCATGTTGATTTTGAACTGGCTTTGTTGAATTTTTTAAATCTGAAATTGATCTTTATTATCTGATTGCATGACTTCAGGTTGTTTGAAGATTTTAAAACTGCTTATTGAATTGCCTCCATCTTCTTTAAGTTTGCATGATCACAGGTGAAGCTTTCCTCATATTTGAATTTCCAGATTTTCATTTCTCTTTGCATTTTGATTTCAGGTTTCATCTTTTTTTTTTGCATTTTTTAGATTCGAATTTCTTTTGGTTGAGAAAAGAAGAAAAGATAATCTTAAAACTGAAAAGAGAAAACAGATTTTTCTTCTTTTCTTTATACTAATTTTAAATTAAATTATCAAGAGAATTGACACTTGTCCCCTTAAGTTGTTAATTAGCTTACACATATACCAATCAAGCCTCCATATGATTACAAGTGTTAATTCTTATTTTAATTAATTTACTTAAGTCATTTATGTATTTATAAATATCTATATGTATATAAAAATGTATTTATCTTTTATAATTAAGCTTTACATTCCTATATAAATTTACAAATGTGAAAACTATTATTTAAAATAACTTATACTTTAATCAAATATATATATAACATATTTATAAATGTTTGAGCTTAACTATATATATATTTTTACAAACCATTTTTACAAACCATTTTGACTATATATATATATAAAAAGAAAAGAATGTTAAAAACAATTGAATTTTAAAAAGAGAAAAGATTATTAAAATGAACTTCTTATTTAAATCTTATTCTTGTTATTTAAATCATAAATATCATTTTCAAAAGTATTAAACCAAATTACAATTTATATATATATATAAGAGTTTGAAAACATCTTATTAAATTCAAATTCAATATTCTTTTTATTCCAACATATGCAAATATATATATTCTAAATGAAAAATACTTTTAACATTAGCTTGATAATTATCATATTGAATTTAATACATAACTTCAAATAACAATATATATGTTCATATATATTATAATTTGAAAACATAATTTTATTAAATTAAAAGATTCCCTATTCATAATATATATACCTATATATATATATTATAAATATAAACACTTATATTAGTTTTAGAAAGATAAAACTTCCCAATTTAAAATATTATTAACCTTTTAAAATGAATTGAACTTGTCAATTTATAAAATAAATCAACTAATCAATTTAATTATTAATAAAGATTATTAAATTGATGTTGCCAAATTTCCGGGATATCACAGTTTTCATCAACCAAAGTTTGAGTAAAGAGGATATATAACATGGTGATATGATTTTGGGTAAATTATAAAGATTATATACCATTCCTTGTTTAAATTTGATTTAAAGGTTTAAATCGGTTTGGAAAATATTTTCAAGGAAAATTATGGGAGGGGATCCTTAGTTGAAAATGACTCAGATATTAGAATACCAAATGGGACTAGTATGGGGTCGCGCCCTATACATTAGCTAATTGCCCCAGCTAATTGTTTGTCTAAAATTCCAGTGTGTAGGGCTTTGTCGCAGGTAGAATAAATTATGATTACACACCGAAAGGAATATATGTTTTTATACAGATAGATTATTGGTGAGCCCGAAAAACCATTAGGATCGGGAAGACCTGGGAGATGATTAAGTTAGGGACAGACCATTCAGAAGTGAAGTATTTAACAAATAGTTAAGGTTAGATAATCCAGAAGAAGAATACCTAATAGGTGTTAGGTTAATTTTGATTGTATTGTCTGGTAGGCCTGAGTCAGCCAAAGGTTAAAAGTTATCCAAATAAAACTTATGTGTTTGAACGGATAGTTCATTATTACCTGAGATTTATGTACGTGTATATAATGATTACTTTACAGTATTTAACCATTGTGGATGCAGGAGCACAGTATATGGTTTTATAAAAGGTTTTGCAAAGATATGTTTTAAAAAGGATGTTAGTGAGGGGAAACCTGTTCTGCTAAGCGGAAATGTCTCACTTAACATGCTTAACTGGGATGTATAGTATTATTCATACCAGGCTTTATGTCTGACTCGAAGTTTATGTTTTCCCCTTAAACTCTCGGGTGCTCAAAATTGATTTGAGTAGGCTGAGGGATTAAGGTCTTTTTCAAGTTTTAGTAGGATGACGAATAAGCTACCGGAGGCATGCAGGAGGCAAACGGATAGCTATTTAGGAGTTACAGTTCTTGTTATGTTTTATTGGATTTTCCTCCGTGTTGTTTTGTATTAGGTCTATTATGACTATATGACTCTGATCAACCAAGGGTTATCTTCATATACCGCTCTTGGCATATTTTGTAATAATTATATTTGATCTGTGCTTGGGAACGATTTGGGATTATGTGTTGTGAATATGAAACGATTGATTTTGAAATGTAATGAAGTAAAAGTGGTTTTTGAAATCTGTGTTTTGTTTCATATTCAAGTGCTTCTGATATTATTGATACCATTAACATAGCCGTATTTAGTCGCCGGAAGCTAATACTATAGATAACTGCAGCATCTTTAGCACTTAATTTTGGGCCTCTAGATAGGAGATGTTACACTACCTGTCTTATAATTATGTGGACTATCCATCTCACATTTAAACATATTCATAATATTTGGACTGTCCATATCACATACAGTTATTACTTGGATGACCCATCCCTTACCATATTGACTACCCATCACATATGGTTTAATTATTTAAAATTATGTGGACTATCCATCATGCATATTCCATTTAACTTAAAATGATATGCACTATCCATCACATATTCCATAGTTTTCCTAGGATTATTATGAACCATTCATTATCCTCATAGAGATTATCCATCTCCAGCATGATGCGGATTATCCATCTCACATCCCATTGTTTTCCTAGAATGACCATAAACCCATCTTTTAGCAATTTAACTCACGTTACTCACATGTTTTAATTTAATTCCTATTACCCGCATGTATCAATTTAATCAATGTTACCCACATGTATCTACTTAATTCATGTTGCCCACATGTATCCCCTTATAGTTATAACATTTCATAGTGACATACATTTGTATCCCCAATTGATCCATGTTGAACTTATTAAAAACAATCAATGGTATCCCTAATGTTTAAAGTCGAAGTCGATAAAATATTTAGTTTTTTAAACCAACCTACTCCGGTATCCCCAATTGCTGTTGACATCTATAATCAAAATAGCATAGGTATCCCCAATGTAATAGATATTTAAGGAATCACCAAACTATATTGTCGACGAGGTCGACTTCGGCCTATTTAGAAACATTACATAGCCACCGAAGTAAGTATCTTATGCTTCCTTTCACTTCGACGTCGACGCCCATGAATGTGGCCTTGTCTTAGGCTCGAAGGCGATAGGGTGGCATGACATTGTCGTAATTCTTATAAAACCTGTTTTATTACTTCTTAAAGTAAAAACTTTTCACCAAATCACGATTCTTGTCCAATTTCTATTGGACAAAACAATCATTTATAAATCCTTTTCATAAATTTATACCACCCTACAATTTCAAGTTCCAAAATGTAATTATAATAATTAATATCCTTAGTAATTCTCCATTTTATATGCTTATCTAGCATAATAAATTCACCATAAATTGAAATCACTAGGGAAAAGTCCCAAAAATTCACAGAAATATGATATTTTTTATTATATAAAAATTTTAAGGCCAAAATTCATATTTAATTATTTTAAATAATTAAAATCCAAAATTATGTTATTTCCCCCTTAGGAAATTCATAAAATATTCTCTATAATTTGGAAAATTATGAAATTAAAAACCCATCTCCAAAATATCATTTTAAACAACAAACCATTTAGAGATTAAAAGCTTAGGTTTTACCCTTAAAACACATTCAAATAATTTCATAGAAATTCCAAAATTCATTGTTATATCCAAACAATGAATAAATAACCATATCTTGGCAATACAAACAACATTTATTCGAGTACGATTTATAACTGAATTTAAGATAAGAATTGAGAGATGGTTCTTGTATTATTCACCTTAGATTAATTGTTGGGGTTGCGTTTTGTTATTACTTCAGTATCCCTAAACTTCTTTTCCCATTTGAATCCTCTTGATTTCATTCCCCTAGCTTGAGTTATGGCCAACCTCTATATTTTCTTTGATTGTTTTGTGAACGAGTAAAGTGAGAGTGTAATTAGGGGGAGAGGGTTTAAGGGGTGCAAGTTAGATCTACCTAAACTGCCCCTCTCATATTCTCCCATATGTTAAGTTTAAAACAATATTTCTTAATTGATTAAGTATGGCACGACCATGTTAATTAACCAAATCTCATTCTCCTTAACCATTTACATTATTATGTTTAATCTATCCAATTAAATGCCTTGAATAATGTTCAACTAAATATAGGGGTGTTACAAACTCCTTTTCTTTGTTCGTTGTAATATATACCTATTACAACGTTTTTCATCTGTCCATTGTAATAGATGCATATTACAACTGTTTTTTGCCTGTTGTAATATATGTCAATTTTCATCGATACCTCTTCCGTGCTTGCTAGTTGTAATAGGTGCTTATTACAACGATTTTCTTCTGTTCTTTGTAATAGATGCCAATTTTCACAACTCTTTTTTTGCTAGTTGTAACAGATACATATTACAACCGTTTTAGTTTACCAGTTGTAATAAATGCCAATTTTCAGCAACTCTTAACCGATCATTGTTATCTTCGTTATAGTCGTCTTCTATTTTCTTGAGGTGTTGCATAGGAATACATGTGTTATATGTATATATATTTGTTTAGATATTGAACTAGGTTCTAAAACATACATGCCTTAATATGGATGATTTAATAAGATTTAATAATTAATAGCTATTATTGATGATTCAAGTATAATGGAAACTGATTATAGGAATAAATTTATTATCTATGTTTGTAGTAGATATTGGTTAAACAAGCCAAATTGAATATATCAAGCTGCAGAGCTTATGTTAGATTTTAGGGTATTGTTGATATATTTTGGGTGTTGTCTGACATTGGTTTGATCAGTTTGCTATACAAACAATGAGTTTAAACTTTTACTTTACAATTTTCCTTGCTAATAAAGTTGTTTGTCGGCGATGAATCTGATTATTACATTATTTTTGGTCAACTCTTCATATGTTATGTAGTTTGATTGTTTCAAATTCGGAACCACATGGCACCCATAGGGATGAAAATTAAAGGAGATGCGATACAAAATATAAATTCTGCATTCAATAAAATTTGGCCTGGTACTCATTTAAAACTAGTACTGAAGCTCCTGTACTATCTATGACGTGTGCATAGCATAACGTGAACTAACTTTTTTGATTGCAAAATAGTATGGACAAACAAATATGTGCAAATTGAACATCAATTAGTATTGAATAACATCAGCTGCTGCTTGATATCTCTTGAATAACATCAACAAGCAATGCAACAATGTGAGTCTGGCTGCCAATTGCGAAGTTACAGAAAAGCAGTGCAATAATGCTTGTTCTTCTTATTGATCGCACCTACTAGTTACCGCTTGCCTATGCTTTCATTCTGGCTGCCTTCCACGGCCTTCAAGCAACATCGGCTATAGCTTCCTATGGATCAGAGGTGAGATTTTATCTCCATTTATATAACAGTAGAGTACTGAGAACTTAGTACACTATTTACTGATCTTTTTTCTAAGTGATACTTTATATATCCTACTGTTTTTTGATATTTTAGAAGCTGAAACTATCGTCTAATTGCACCGTAATTGTTATTCAAATATTTAGATCCCATTCTTGATATCATGACGCACCGGTCAACTGACTCATTCCTACTTATTTATCACCTTAAACTGACTCATTATTGTTAGTAAAAAAAGAATAATACATTATATTAAAGTGGTAGAAATCGTTAATTTTTTGTCATAAATTTCCTAACTCACATAGTGTTTACTAATTTTTTTAAAATGAAGTACATGCAAGAAAGTTAGGTGTTTATCCTTAAAACCATTAAAAAAAAGCCTTCGTAAACTGACTGAGATTTAGATATCAAATATCTTACATAAATACATGTGTTAACAAATCAAAGCAATTTTTATATACGCACCAAAATTCATGTGTTAACATTGATGGCTCTATACTTATATATACACACTAAAATCCAAACTCCCACCCTGTCATTTCCAATAGGCAGTAACAAACCACTATATGAGGTACTACATTCAGTTAATTTCAGTGTCGAGCCTCTTTTGAATCACCTCCCGCAACAATAGTATTTTATTGCTCAATCATGTTTAATTGTTATAATATTATTGAGTTAATATCCCAGACCTATTGTGCATGCACTATGCTCCCAATAACTACCTCATATTGCATTGAATTTTTATGCTACCAAACCACTGATCATTCTCCCTCAAGGCATTTTATTAAATGAAGCCTGGTTCGTGCATGCATTTTACATGTCTGCACTTGTTAATGTATTTGCCAAAGGTGTTTCAAAGATGGTCCACCTTGTTGATGAAGTTGTTGCAATTACTCCCAGTGAAGTAGCTACACCTTGTATAGATACAACAACTGTTGATGCTGCTAGAAACGATGAGATCATTGTATTTATCATTTGTATTGTTTGTATTCAGCTTATTTTATATTAGTTTTGGCTTAAACAACAAAGATTTGTAATTATATTAAGACTTTATAAATGATGTGAATGTATAACTCATTTTGGCTTTTTAGTAATAGTGAGTACGATCTATATACATGATGCACCAATGCTTTAATTTTTTTTTTAAATTTTGCATTTTTTTAACAACGGGAAAAAAAGTTGTAAAAGATATCTACTACAACGTTCGAAAACAGTTGTAAATAAATCGATTACAATAGAAGCAGTTGTAAAAGATCCTATTGCAACGCCTGTAGGCAATTGTAAAAAACTTATACTACAACGGGTTTTTACAACGGTTATAAACAGTTGTAAAATTTCTTTGGTCTATTACAACTCCGCATAACACGATGATTATAGGCACGTTATTAAACACCTATTATATCGAGGATTGCCCATTGTAAAAAGGGTATTTTGTTGTAGTGATATAAAATTCTAGAAAAATATAAAATGGTTTCAAATTAGTATTTTGTGAATTTCTAAGCATAATTCATGTCTTTTACGCTAATCTAAAGCTTTTGAAAATTTTATTTTATAGATTTAGAGTAAAAGAAATAGTTTGGGAGAGGGCTTTCAAAAGTCACATGTGAACAATAAAATTCTTATTTAGGTCTAGAAAAGGTTGAAAAATAATTATTTTAATTATTTGAAGTTTATAAATGTTTTATTAATTAAATAAATATTTTTATGAATAAATTGATATTTTAATTATATATTTATTCTAAACAAATCTGTGAGTCATGGTTGTGTTAATTCTTTGTAATGAGAAATTAGAATAAATAGATTAGTAATACTGTTTGGGATGAGGCATTTGGTAATATTTCTTCGGTTGTTCTTTAGACTCATTATATAGAATAATATTATGTCCAATATTGGCGAGTGGAGTTTACGAGAATTGAGTAAATATTCGAGTAACACTGGGTGATAGAGGACGCCCGAGCTGGTACTTGTTTGATTACTCTATATTAGCAGATATCACTTGATAGGGTCGTGTCTATAGGGTATTTATGGTGATGCAAACTGAGGGTGAGCATGTTGAGAGCCATAAGAGTGTCTATTTATTGTGTGTATACTTCTATTATACGTCGTAGAGTGAACCTTATTGGCTAGTATCCATCCCAGCGGCCTGATTGCGGGGTCGCATTCCGAATCCATGACACAACTTTTGCTATATACATGGCTAAAAGCCATGGCTGAGAGTCACTGGCCCATGTCACGTAAGCTAACAGTCAAATATCATTGGGGCGCTTGTAGGGTCATGACCATTGTATAGCGTAGTCGTGAATTTGATGGATATTGGGTGAATTTGATGGATATTGGGTGATGATGACCGTAGAGGTAACCGATGACTGTAGTAGTAGAGCTGAGAGTGTGTGAGGGAGGCTTTTGGAGCAGGCTGAGAGCTACCAGTCTCCCGTCTAGTTATTATTGATATAGACACTACTTATTCACCTTTATGAAATCATTATGTTTATGGCTAAGAGCCGATCAGATTATTGATAAGATCGAAGCTGATATAGTTATTTATGATGTTGAGAACACATAGAACCGAGGGTCCAGATAAAAGTCTATTGTACTAGGAGTTGAGTAGATTAGTAGGGGGTCTGAGAGACCATGTGATTATTTGGTTGGTAGAGAGCCAAGTTGATTACTATGTGTTTGAAAGTATAGATGATCATTACGTGACCATAGATCTCTTTGATTATTCATTGACTGTGTGACCACGATGTTGTGTTATCCTATACACAATAATTATATAGCTATCAAGGATAGCTAGAGATGTAGAGAGCATGGAGTTAGACCATGTACCTATCATTTATGGTTGTCTAAGTGATGATGTAACGACTTGTATTTTGCGTCTTGGAGGATCATAAAATATTTTTATTTTAATCATATGAGGTCGTATGATTCTATAATTTTGGGAAATGACTCTTAGGGACATTCTACACATCTATAATTTTTCTGAATTTCTATGTGACCATTTTGACCCTGAAAATCTTGTTTGGACTATAAATTTTGATAGGTATTGAATTAGGGTCTCAAACTAGTTTCATTGCTACAGGATGATGATTTCCAATTTCGTTGAGTGGTCACAATAGTGGAACGGACTAACAACTAGGAAGTTATAGCTGTCTTAAGTTTTAATAGCTCATAATCAAGATTCGTGTGTAATTAATTAAGCCCATAAGTAGACTCATTAGTCTAATTAGAGATCATTGTAAATAGAGGGCTGAAGAGCCAAACTAAGACTTTTCCCTCTCTTCCAAATCAGATCTAAAACCCCATTAACCCTAGATTCATCCAAAATCACCCAAATTACACTTTAAATCAAACCAAATTGAAGATTAGTCAATAGATCATTGATGACAAGATAGAGATCATCGATTTGGTTGGTTTTCATTACTTTTGATCATTGTCCACTTTTGACTGAGACTCAAATTGATCAAATTCGGTAATTGGTAAGTGGTTTATGACTTATCACTATCATATGCATGTTTATATGGTAGAATTATAGGGTTTAACATGATATTAGATCTTAAAATCCTTTTCTAACATTAATCACATGTTAACATATGTTTGTGACCTAAATTAATGAATTCTAATATGATTTGTAGAATTGGCTTTGTAATTCACCTTATTTGTACTCATATGTTCATGGATTTCTTAGATTTGGATTAGAATCTGTTTGATTGCTATAATTCTATGTATTGCTTGTTTGAATTGATGTAATTGCATGTTTTTATATGCTTGTATGTTGTGTTTTGTTGTTGTTTGCTAGTGTTTTGGATGTTTAGGAAGATAAGTTGGTGAATTGGGCAAATCGAAGGCAAAGTCGGTCGGAATTGGACGAAACTTGAAGGAGAGGCTCTGAAGCATGGAAGGAGCTTGTTGGAAAAATCACACCTCAAAATTGGCTAAGGGTGTAACTTGGTATCGAGTTATCTATAACTTGGTACCAAGTTATAATGGTTGGTCGGAATTGGATGAAACTAGAAGGAGAGGCTCTAAAGCATGGAGGAGAATGCTCGAAAAATTGCGACACAAAATTTGCAAAGGGTATAACCCAGTACTGAGTTATATAACTCGATACTAAGTTATAATTGTAGGCCATATAAGTCGGTCGTTGGCATGGGTAGGTAGAGCTAGGCTAATGGAGGTAGTTCATGGCTTGAAGCAAGAGATTTGCATAAGTGTTGGATGATATACCGAGTTATCCCTAGAAGTTAGAAGATAAAGGCTATAGGTTGGGGCTAAGTTATCAAGGAGGGATAAGCCAATGTCTAAAGCTCTTGGGAAAGGGGTACTAGGAGCAAGGAGGAAAGCCTAGCCAAAAGTGGCTATGTATATAACCTGGTACTGAGTTATCTATAACTCGGTATTGAGTTATCATATTGCACCGGATGAAGGTATAATTTTCAAGGTATGTAGTGAAAGCTCCATAGGTCGTGCTTGAGGTGTTGGCTTGTTTGCATGAGGACTGATGGCGATGTAATAGCATGATGAAAGCTAGAATCTTTGGTTTGTGACTCGTGGTGGGAGTAGGCACCGAAGATAGCGCTGGATAAAGGAGGAAGCCGTAGAATGGGTACGTGGTGGGTTCCTGAATAATGGAAACTGGATTGTGCAAAGGAAGGGCTCAGATCCGAATGGAGCAAAGGAGGGTTTAGATGAGTACGTGCTAAGGAATCACCGATGCTCGGAGTATTTGCATATGTACTCGAAGTAGGGTTATTGTAAGTGGGGATGCCCATGGGTCAATTAAGGGACCTATATACCCTGGACTAGTGGCTTTTGGTCTAATGTCCAGCTTTGGGCTGAATGATATGAGATTACACAAAAAACTGGGATTTCCATTAGTCCCTGGCATGAGGGCCATACAAGTTATCATATATTCAGAGCATATGGATGAGTGATAGTGAGTATTTCTTGATGGATGCTATGGCTGTTATGGTTGCTTTTTAGGCTATCACTTGGAGATATCATTGGGAATTGGTATTGGAGATGTGAATACCTGGAGATTTGATATCCTTATTTTGAGAAGTATATCTTTATGATGTTGTAGAGTAGCATATTATATCGTTATGTGCTAACTCTTTGGTTCTAGGGACAAATTAGGTATGATTTGTGCACCTCTGTTTCTTACTATATTTACCTGTGTAGTATTTTGAGATTCATTTACCGCTCACACCAGACTTTTGTTTGACCCAAGGTTTTATGCTTTGCTTCTTATTACCTTATGTGCTCTTAAATGAGTAGACCAAATAGCGGGTCTAGGTGATGCAGTAGCTATTCGGAGGATGAGCTGGATGGATTTATCTTGTATTATATACTTATATGAATTTCTATGCTTGTTTCGTTGTGCAGCACTAGAAAGCCTTAGTAGTGAATGCTTATTTGCTTTGAGACAGTTGTTGAGTTTGTCTCCATTATATAAACCCTATGAATATTGATGTATAACTCTGTGGATCTTATACTCTGATGATTAGTTCACTGTCTTTTTATTATATTTGTGATATTTATATTTTGTCCATGTGTTGTGAGATATACAACATGTTATATGATGTGTTTATTATTATTCATCTTGATGGATGTCCTATATCAACCAGGCACAACTGCAACGCACTATTTTTATACTATTGGTGCTGTAGGTATATAGTGGTCATGACATATTGTATCAGAGCTTTGGTTACACGATTAACCGGAGTTGATACCGTGATCCAGTAGAGATAGGGAAGGTGCTATCGCCTTAGACTGGATCCAAAGTGTATATATACGAGAGAGGGTATACTTTTTATATGTTTTGGTTTTCAAAACTATATAGTAATATATTATGTAGTATAAGTCGCATGCACATGAGCACTATAGACACAGTATTCTTTATAAGAGACTGATCATTCTTGTTACAGATAAGAATGATCCGGCATACAAAGAATACTGTGAGATCTACTTTAGGAGTTGAAGAAGGAGCAGGATCAGGAGCCGCTACACCTAATTTTCAAGCTATTCAATACTATGATGGCAATGATGATGAGGAATGCTCTTGGTATGGCTGTTATTGGAGGTGCTCCTGTGCAAGTGCATAGGGCTGATTTCGCTAAGTTATGCAAAGATTACTCTACTTTGGGAGGAAAGCCATTTTATGGAACAAAATCAGCCATAGAAGTGCAAGATTGGATTGATACTTATGAGCGCATCTTCGGTGATATGGAAGTGGACGACACTATGAAGAGAAAGTTAGCTTCTAGACAACTTAAAGAGTGGGCCATCACTTTAGTTGGGAACAGTTTAGGACAAGGTTTGAGGAGAAGTTCATTCCAGCTGCCCAGAAGTTAATATTGTTCAGAAAGTTTGCTGATCTCAGGCAAGGAGAGATGTCAATTTCTGAGTATGTGGCAAAGTTTGATGCTATGTCAAAGTATGGGATGTCATTCATCGACACTCCATCGCAAAAGAATGAGAAGTTCATCATTAGCCTAGATGACTATCTTGGAGAGAAGCTGGTTGTAATGTCCCGTAATTTTATAACTTTAAATTGAAATATTTAATTAATTTTAAATATTCAGATAATTGTTTTAAATGATGAATAATTCACTCTAATTATTATATAATGATAATGTGTGATTTATAATGGTTTTATAAATATATAAACTTATTTTATAAAGATATACAAACTTCGTTGCATTCTAACAGTTCGTCGACTTATTTTTATAAATGTATTTTTATATTATTTAAAATAGTTTTTTGATTTAGATAATCTTTTTTTAATTAATTAAAGATGATAAGAAATTTATTTTCAAGTTTTATTTACATAAATAAATAGTTTGATTAAAAACGGAAAATATGACAGGGATTCGGATTCCGTATTATCAACGGTTTAACAAATAATAGTTATATCTGAATGTTGCAAAGTTGCAAAGTTGAAAATTAAAATGACATATATATGCACATATAAAAAATTAATAACATATAAGTTAACCATAATTAATTAAAACTAAGTGTTATTAGTAAAAATAAGTAAGGAAAATATTTTTCACAGAAGTTAAAATGAAAAAGTAAACTTAAAATCAACTCACTATCACTTACACACCTACACACCTAAGACATAATAAAGTGATGGAAGGCACATAGAGGGGGGGTTCGGTCAAAGCTACGATGGGAGGGGAGGGGCATTTTGGTAATTCCACACAAAATTTTCTACCCTATAAATACACATACATATCCTCTTTCTTTCTTCACAAATTCACTTCATTTCTCTTCTTCTTCTTCTTCTTGAGCTCTCTAATAGCTCTTCTTCAATGGTTTCCTAAATAGTAAAAATATTTCAACACTGCGTCGAAGTTGTGTTAAAATTATTCCACACATACGAATCAAATCGCATCAAAAAGTTAGCCAAACTCCACCTCTTGCTCACTAAAGTGCACGACCCACAACACCACCATCTCAAAGCCGAGCTTCCACCTCCATATAAGCTTAGCTGAGCATCACTAAGGTCCAGAGGCAAGTTCCATAAGCTTCGGTGTGGAGAAAGGGATCGTTTCATCAATTAAAAAACATTTAGATTCAGATAGCATGAAAGTGATAACACTACTTCCATCTTATTTAAATTTATCTTAAAATTATCTTTGATTTTTGCTATGCAAGTATACATGGTTGATTAGCATAGTTTGGATGCTAAAATAATTGATTATTGGATTGTTGGTTGATAATATGCTTGCTTGGTATGGAAATTATCCATAGTAAAATACACGTCGAATTTACATAAAGGAATCACTTTCCTTTATAAATTATAATGGTATATATAGTATTCTTAACTTCTTTAAAAATGTATAAAAATGGTTTATAAATATTTTACAAACATTAAAACTCATTTCGGCAAATTTTGAAAAAGATCTGAAAATAGAGCGAAAATAAGCGCGTCGCGTAACGGTAGTTTGCGATTTCACACCTTAAAAAGTTAAATCCATATATAGAATGGAATATGAGTCAGAATTCTTTAGAATAAGAATTTTCTGGGCCCTTATTTCTATAGTTTTCAAATAGAATAAAAAATCAAGATTTCATTTAGTAAAGTTTGAATAATGTCAAAATCAAGTTTTTAAAATCATCGCATTTTGGCATTTCGAAAAATATTGGTTTCAACATTTTAAAAAAGGATATTTTTAATCTTTAAAAATATGAAATAAATTCCATAAATATGTTAAAATATTTTAAAAGGGATTTGAGTTATAAAAATGGACATAAATATATAAATGAATAAGTGTTTTGATCTACAAAGCTTTAAAATCACTATACATTGGCAAATTAACAATTGAATTGGGTAATTTTTGAATAAATAATTTAAACTTGGATTTTCTTCCCAAATTTTTTGGAAACGTTTTCCGAATGACCATACAAGTATTTTAAAGGTTTAGAGATCGATCAAATAACTTGACCGCTTTATAGGTGATAGAGAGATAGTCTCTAGGCTGGAGTTTGGGAAACTAGTTGCCTACTCCCCCTTAGCTATCCTTATTGGCTCAATGGAGGAGGTAGTTAATTTGATTTACTTGGACCTCATTATTCCTAAGATAAAAAAAAAAGAGATTGGGAGTTTTTTCCATAAGTTAAACAAGATTTAAATAGAATTTTGATGGTAAAGAGAACGTTCTAGTTAAGCTCTATATCAAATTCTGATGAGGGAACCCATACTATCCATGTGAATTTAAAAGGTGATTTCACCGTAATTCGATGAATAGTACAGGTTGAGTACGGAAATTAGTATTGAGTATAATTAATCTGAAATCTACGAATCCTTTTTACTCAGTACAAATTGGTTTGGATATATAGTAAACTATGTCTTAAATAACATTGTTTTTAACCCATTAAAAGATATATTTTGGAAATAAGTAATCCCATTAAGGTTGAAATTATACCAATAATATAAGATGGAAATATTTTTCCTAAGTAATTTAAATGAAATGATTTAGTATTTCCGAAGTTAAAGAGGTTTAATCTGTATATACCAAGAAGAAATGGTTTAAAGTATATCTCTAAAAATATTTTATTGGATATAAAGATATTAATTGATTGAATGAAGATCATCAATCACCCACATACTTAACATCTTTTCTATTGATAATTGATCCGGAGAGACCGAGATCGGATTTGGGTGATTCCTATCTAAAAACCACTTTGAACCAGTATATGCATTCGAAAGTGAAGACATGTTGAAGATACAATTTTGAAGACAAGATCTTCATAATGTAGGGCTGCTTGCCACTAACATCGTGATTCCCATATTATATACATATGGTGGCAGTAGTACCTTCATTTTGAAATTTTCAATGCAAGGACTGCTAGCTACTAATCCTAGGGGTGATTCCCAAATATGATGTAGTAGGAATGCCATCGGTTTGTCCTTTTCCCAGACAACTTGTATGGATGAATGTCTGCCATTGAATTTCAAAGACCACGAACATTGGTTTTTACAAACGTACATCTGTTTGGTGGTGTAGGAGGTAACCCCTCTTTTACTTAACACCTTACCCTGAGGCGTATGAACTCGGTAATTGTACTTTATGGAAACCAATTAGTGTTTCGTCAGAAATGGAATTGTGGCATTCAAAGTGGTATTTTCTCTTTTGAGAAAGGTAAAACATTACCCTAAGCCTCACGCATCGGTAATGGAAAAAACAGGATACATGCGGCAGGGCTGTGTGGGTCACATCCATTAGGAGATGATTATCACCAATCTAGATTTCCCTCTATATATCGGGTTTGTTGTGTATGCTATGGCCACGGATAAGTCGGGAGCGACCGTGGTGATCACATATTCGGTACTATCTATGTTAGAGGTAGGCCAGTTCTTTGTTGGTAGAGGGCAATGGGGTTGTTCCTCGGTACATTCCTTTAGAGATGTGCTGTCCAGAAGGTAGTCTCTTACCTTATCATTGTTGGAATCCATTCTCCAATATGTGCCTTTAACAGACTTGATTGTATACCTAAAAATGCCATTGAATTTAACAAATGTAACAATTCCGGCTATTTTAATATGTTATTTGAAAGGATTTTCAAAGTAATGTCATTAGAAATAATATCAAATGATTTAATAAAAATGTTTTGGATATCATAAGGTAAAAAACCATCTGTGTTTATATGCAGCGTGGTCTTATAAGATACTATTCTTTCCAAATGTTTTGTTTGACATCAAAGTCGATCTATGACACCGTTATATATATATATATTTATAATTCATGTCTTAGCTTGGTTTACCAAGCCTGATCCGAGTATTTTTAATACTCGGGTCATATCCGAGTAGTTTCAGAATTAGTTGAAGATGCTTAGAGTTTCCAGAGGAGAGCTGGAGATCTTCATCAACGTATGGATGTAGTTTACTTTTTTATTGTGTTTGTTGTTTTTTAGAATTTGTAATGACAGATATTTATAACTTTCCAGACTGAGCTTAGGATACTCTGATATATATTTAAAAGTTTTTTGGTTGTAAAGATTATTGAAATAATATATATTATTCCATTCATGTGAGATTCTGTTCCATCTTCTTTTTCTTTTTACCCTTAACCATCCGTCTTTTCGTTCAATTTGGGTTGGACATGTATGGTTTATTGTCAACCTAAATTGTATGAAATTACGGGTCATTACACATGGTATCCATGCTTAGGTTGAGCGAACATCTGAGCCTGATAGGGGTAAAGTCTCATAAGAGATGGGTTATGTAATACCTTAGGATGAGTAAATCATTAGAGATAGGGTAAGTGACACCCTAGAATGAGTTGAGGGTATTATATATGAGCACGTATTTATTAATGCTACATATAAGTGATTTTTGTTTTGGAAAAATTGTTAAATGAAATAATTTTACCTAGGATTATATTTTGAATATAAAAGGGTCATCTTTTTAAAAGATATAGTTAATTATTGGATAATATTGTTCAGTTATTACCATGGGTTGGTTTAAAGACATAAATTGTTGTACGAATATCTTTTTATTAGAATATTCACAGTTTGACTATAAGATGTTTCATAAAGATGATAGTTTAAGAAGTTGAGTTAGTAAGAAACTTGTTAAAATATGATATTAGATTTAGGTTAGAATAGTTAAAAAGCTTAGTATATGTTTCTAAGTATTTTGTTGTCTATTGTAAAAGCCTTCCAATTACAGTAGGAATTATTCCAAAGGAGAATCCTCAAGAGCAAACTGGAGAGAAAAGGATGCCTTAATAATCCTTTCTAGTGACGATAAGGGAATAGAAAAAGGGTCATCTGAAAAACATATGTCACGGGTAAAGGAAGAGTTCGATGAACATACCCATTACAATGAGCACATGTATCCCATAACTGCGATGCTAGTAGAACCCATGACTCCGGAACTAGTATTATTATCCAGTAACAAAGAAGCGATCTGGATAATAAATGATGTACAAGTAAGTCAGAGATCGCAAGACAAAATGATGTGGGTAATAGATCCAAAAGAATCAGATGCTGAAGAAGTTCCAAAAGAGAACCCCAATATGATGGTAGAAAGAAATAGCCTAGTTCAGCAACATATGATGCATAGATGGACGACATTCCCAACAAATCAAAAGACAGCAATGGTGATCACATTATGGGAGATGGGCATTCTTATATTTGAGGGAAAGTCACAAGTTTTAAGTATTGATTTGGAAGGAATAACAGAGAATGAGGAAGAAGAAGAGGTTCTGGACATCCTTCCGGGAAACCCTATTGCTCAACCTTGGGTTCCTAAGGAACAACCCTGGCATCCTATAGGATGGAATCTTGAGAATGAAGAAGATGATGGAAATGAAGCAGATGATGAATAGGAGGAAGAAGAGTTTAAGTAGTAGTGTTTTCAAATTCGAATGGTCCGTCGACCTCGATTGATTTGATATGTGTTTTGTAGGTTTGGAAGTTGCTAGGGAGTAATAGTATTTTGGATACCTATGTATATGAGGAACATGTTAACGTAATTATCATGGTATGTAATACAATTAGTAATGCCTTTTTTTTTATTAAAAGCTATGTTTTTGTAAAACTTTTAAAAAGAGTATTTAAATAAGAAGAATAGCTTTTAAAGATATCTTCTAAATCAGTGTTAAAAATATTTGGGATATACGAAAAGGTTTAAAACATTTGGATGGGATTTTATAAAAAAAATTCATAAATAATTTTGAAAAAGGAATTTGATATAACAAAGTATGTATGATATACGTAGATCATTTCGTCGCACGATTCTGATCTAGTATTCGAGTACGGAATTTTGAGGTGTTTACACCGATATGAAAAAGAATTTATCACTCGATTCTTAACTACGAACAATGATGAGGATTTTTTGTTGGATACTTGTGTTTTCTATCATAGTTAAGAGCTATGTAAGGGAAGCGAGGGTTTTTTATCAAGAAGCCTAATCAGAGTCCGCACTAGAGGATCGGGGGATCAATACTAGACCGGAAATAAAGTTTTGTATTTGAGTAGAAGATCGAATCAGATTTTATGGATGATCTATGTATATCATATGGAATTAATTTTAAAGATAATATTTTGGGTAAACTCTTTTGGGTTTTGGATTATGGTGAAATTTCGGGAATGAAATTCTTTTAAGGGGAGAGAATGTAACGATTCATAATTTTATCACTTTGAATTGGAATATTTAATTAATTTTAAATATTGAAAGAATTGTTTTAAATGATGAATAATTCACTTTAATTATTAAATAATGATAATAAGTGATTTATAATGGTTTTATAAATATATAAACTTATTTTATAAAGATATATAAACTTCGTCGCATTCTGGCAGTTCGACGTCGTATTTTTTTAAATCGATTTTTATATTATTTAAAATAGTTTTATAGCTTAGATAATCTTGTTTAATTATTTAAAGATGATAAGAAATTTATTTTCAAGTTTCGTTTACATAAATAAATAGTTTGATTAAAAACTGAAAATATGACCGAGATTCGGATTCCAGATTATCAATGGTTTAACAAATAAAAGTTATATTTGAATGTCGCAGCATTGAAAGTTAAAATAATATGTATATATATATATATATATATATGCACATATAACAAATTAATAACATATAAGTTAACCATAATTATTTAAAACTAAGTGTTATCAGTAAAAGTAAGGGAGATATTTTTCACAAAAGTTAAAATGAAAAAGCAAACTTAAAATCAACTCACCATCACATACATACCTACACACCTAATACATCATGAAGTAATGGAAAGCACATGAAGTGGGGATCTCGGTCGAAGCTATGATAGGAGGGGAGGGGCATTTAGGTAATTCCATGCATAAAAATTTCTACCCTATAAATACACATGCATATCCTCTTCATTTCTTCACAAATTCACTTCACTTCTCTTCTTCTTCTTCTTATCCTTGAGCTCTCTAATAGCTCTTCTTCAATGGCTTCCTAAATAGTAAAAATATTTCAACACCGTGCCGAAGTTCTGCTAAAATTGTTCCATACACATACGATATTAAATCGCTTCAAAAAGTTAGCCAAACTCCACCTCTTCCTCACTAAAGTGCATGGCCCACACCACCACCATCTCAAAGCTTGGCCGAGCATCACGAAGGTTCGGTGCAAGTTCCATAAGCTTCAGTGCGGAGAAAGGGAATGTTTCATCGATTAAAAAACACTTAGAGTCGAATAGCATGAAAGTGAGAATACTACTTCCATCTTATTTAAATTTATCTTAAAATTATCTATGATTTGTGCTATGCAAGTATACTTGGTTGATTAGCATACTTGGATGCTAAAATAATTGATTATTGGATGGTCGGTTGATAATATGCTTGCTTGGTATGGAAATTATTCACGGTAAAATACACGTCGAAATTACACAAAGGAATCACTTTCCTTTATGAATTATGGTGGTATTGAAATGACCCTATTTATTTTACCTAATTTTTACTAGGATTTTTTTTTACATTAATAAATTTCCTAGAGTCATTTAGCCTTTCTATTAAATTATCCAGGATCCTAATTTTTCTACTAATATATTTATATCAGTTCATTAATAAATATATTCACACACATGTGAAGATGTATGTGACCCTCTTGCTTGGATCAGAGTGTTGGTAAGCAAGAGTGCATCCTGATTGAATTTGAGTTTCTAGTCAACCAGTACATAGCTCATTTTCCTTTGTTTTGATATTTGGGTCATGAGAGTGAATCTCATAATCATATATGATTTATGCCTAGTAATTTTGATCATTCTTTTGGTGATTGCGTGTTAGTTTAACTTAGCAAAGTGATCTCAGATTATATAGCAAGTCATCATAGTTTTAATCTAATTGTTTGATATTTGATCAAAAGCCAGAAAGAAAAATGATATACACATTTATCATTTTCAACATGAGTGATTTTATCACAAATTCCTTTGCTTATAACCAAGCCAGTTGAGTGATTCATTCACAATTTATATAGTTGTGTTTCTCTAAATCAAATCCATTCCCTAATCCCTGAGTTACCTCAACTTGCATCCTAATTTAAAGGTTGCTTTACTGGATTTAGAAAATCCATATTTTATGGTCATTTAACAAAAGTAGTATTTAAGTAATATGTGTGCATATCAGATGTATTGTGCTCTCTGGACTAAGAAAGCTACTCAAAATAAAAGTGAATTGCTCAAGTATTTGAAAATGTCTTTGTTCATGCATTTGCAAAGAAAGCTTCAGATTTTACAAAGTGCATTTTCTTCCTTTAAACCCAAAAACTCTGGTCATCTTGATCAACCCAGACCTCACTCCTTTTGAGGTGGGTTAACCTTATGACTAGGTCATCAAAACATTACTGCCTGGCTATTGCAATGTAAATTCAGATACAAGATACTTGAAAAATCCCTTAAAACATGTACACATCTTTATACAGTGCACAAAAATATATATTGTTTCTTTTATCAAAACACTTCTGTATATAGTCACAAAATTCTTGAAATATTACTTCTAGCTAAACTTAGATTTTTAACCTCAAAACTTAAAGCTTTTAAGTGACTCAAGATTGACTAATACACAATATATATATATATATATATATATATATGTATCCATTTCTCACATATAGGCATATATCATCTACAGATTTCTACTATAATACTCAAAGATATTTTCTTGCATAAGATTCAACTAAGTCTTTGGTTTTTTTTCAACCTAAATACATTACCTGATTCAATTGAAACAACTAAATAAAATCCAAACATTCAAGGTCATTACATAACAACAAAAGCAGAATTATAAAACTTCCAAGATTACATGCAAGTAGTTCATTCTAAGCTCTTATTTAGTTCTAATTTAGCATGCTTGTCCAATCAATCTCATTAGCCATAGCAGCTTCCTATTTAGAACTAGCATTCCCTGAAAGAGCATTAGAGGATGCCCCATTTTAAATGAGATACCCCAGATGCCATTATCAAACAAGGGTCAGATACAAGATCTGGTATGAGAAATATCAAAAATTCCATGATATTAAGTAGATAAGTGAGACATAAGCATTTTGTATAGGTTGGCATAACTTCTTTAATCAATTAGCCTGACTTGTTTCTGATATATTGTGCATATATGATCAGTATTAAAACTAATTATGTACACACTTTCAACTATGCAAACATACATGTCAAACAGAGATACTCAGGAACTATCATAGCTCCAATCCAACCAACCTAGGAATAACTCAAGTTCCTACTTCATCAATTTAGGGTTGCATTTACTAAATTAATTCCTAGCCTCATCTGCCATAAAGGAATCACGGGGACACATTGCAATAAAATAATTCACAATATTGCACAAAGATCTCAGGGCTTAAACAAACCATGTGCCAACTTGCATACTTTAAATATAACAAGCATTCCAGCAGTCTTCTTGGCTCACAATCCTTAGTTTATTTACTAAGTGTTCATGTTTGATCCTATCATGAGATAGCTAGGTTATTAAATCACAGTGTACATGAAACATTACATAAAACTTGCAAGCATACTTCAAAGGAAAGCTAATATTCATATATAGGGGAAATCATATTTTCAAATATTCCGGCTTAAAGAAAATACAAGAATATTTACAACTGTGAATAAAGACTAGGCATGTGGGTTATTATTGTTTCATAAGCAACCATGTTTGAACTAAATTCAAGATCTAGCTTAAACAAGATTTCTGGCTCATGGGTTTTCTATTTGATCAAGGGTTCAGCACTTTTGGGTATTTCCATTGCACCCATGAATCTTTCATTTGAGCCTCAGCACTTACACAAGTGTAATGCAACTCATATACATATTTTGATTTCTGTATTTTCCATGCCATGTCTAAACCAGTTACAAGTATTCTCTATTTACTTTCATGATTTCATACTTTAACATTTCTGGGTGTAACCAAACAGAGCAAAATACTCAACCATCAAAGCAATCAAAAGCATTCATAAACACCCATTAAAGCATCCATTTAAAACCATAGTAATAAAATCAGAAATATGTAGAAAAATAACATAAACTTGGCTGCCTCATAACAGGACTTAATGCCATGGGTTTAGTGATATTACTCACAGAAAATGCTCCTTTTGCTTAATCCAGAAAAGAAACTCTTTGAAACTTTGCCTTTCTTCTTGCAAATATTTTTCTTCTTTGTTTTCTTAAATGTCTCGAGTAGAAAGTGATTTTTCTGGTTTAAACTTGGATTTATAAGAGAGGTTTTCTAGGGTTTTACAAATGTAAAATCTCATTCTTACCCTAGCCAGTGCTCATGCATTTTGCATTTCTCATTTGCTTATTCTCACCCTTAGTACCCCGGCCATGTAATGCTTATTCCCCTTTTTCTTTTCCAGAATATCTATTTTGTTCTCTTTCTAAATCATGACAATTGTGTGACATTGTCACTTGTTTATTTTCTAAAAATCCTTCTTTCTATTTTCTGCCTAAAGCAATTGTTTTGCTTGCAATATGTCTTTTGCTATTTTAATGTTATGCTTTCCCTTGCTTATTTCTTTTTAATACTATCAGTACTTATAGAAATGTACATACCTTATCTAGGCTTACTTAACTCCTCCTTAGTTTCAGAAAGACATACACATATATGTGCATACATGTTTAAAATCCTAATCTAATTTATCTTGGGTTTAAATTAAGTAAAATCCGTTTACTGGTTCAAACAAGACTTGCTTTGTCTTATTTTCCAGAAATCAAATATCCATGTCTGGTTTGATAATTTTCATTACAAAATCATGTTTGTAAGGCTTTTCCAATTCTTGTTTTAATTTCAGGAAATTTGGAGTTCTTCCTTGTGCCATATCAGTGTGCACGTGCACACATGCACACACACTTACACACAATTAATTCCATACATTCCTATACAAATAAATTCATATATTTTCAAAATTCAACCAAAATAAGGTTTCATGAATTTCTGGGGCATTACAGGTATACATAGGATTGTTAACTTTTTTAAAAGTGGATAAAATTTGTTTATAAATGCTTTATAAACATTAAAACTCATTGCGGCAAAGTTTGAAAAAGATTTGAAAATAGAGTCAAAATAAGTGCGTCTCGTAATAGTAGTTCGCGATTTCACGCCTTAAAAAGTTAAATCTGTAACATCCCACTATTTTGGACCATTCAAATTGACAATAAAACCACACATGTCGGATTTGAATTGCTCAAAATATCAGATTGTTAATTTAAATTTGGCAAAACTCAGCATATACAGTAAATAAATAATCACAGAATCACAGACACAGAGTAATATAACAACAATGCAGCGGAAACAAAGAATAGTAGTTCATGAAGCTACTATATATATATAATAGAGTTAAACAAGATACAACAGAAGCCACGAATACATAGATGTCTCAATACAATAGTCAAATACAAGATATAAATACATCACTGGAGTCAACTGAATGACTGAAAGCATAATCAATAGATGGATCTCCAAGCGAAACTCCAAATCCAAAGGTGAGTCTCGAATACTGGTACACTCAGTCTGACCCAAGCGTAAAGCAAAACACAAAACACTCGAGTCAGGATTAACATTCTTATATCAATAAATCCAACTCAAGTGAAATATCAACTGAAATACAGTAACTCAAAGGATGTTTGGGATAACCATCCTATAAGGATCCGTTAAACTATCTACTATGTAGTACAATACGCTATTATAGTATGTCTAAAGTGAGGTATACTATTTAAAAATAGCATTAAGGCTTTACATTTTCCACCTTAACACATTTTTAGGTATGCCAATAGTCTATACAGTACCGTAATACCCCGTAAACTGGAGCTACCAGAGGATACTCCATAGGTACGACACAAATCAAACTCGTAGTAAGGCACGCTAGGGTAGGTGACATGGCACAACTAGGCAATGCCAGGGTAGGTATACCAATTACACTTCCGGGCCGGTGGTAACGCAGAGCCGCAGCAATCGCCCACCTCGAGCTACCCTCCCGAATCAAGGGTGCGCACCAAAACAATCACAAAGTAATAGAATGGCATACGATGGAATGTGTCCGATCAGAGGAGCTACCTCATTAGCCCGTCAATTGCTCCTGTTTTAGCCACCTTATGCCAACTCACGGGAGTCGGGTCCACGTATATACCTCATATAGGATCGTCGCCACCATCCTACTTCATTCTGGAATCTCCACCGCGTACATAGTTGATAAAGTGGTTTTCGGTATCGACAGAGAGTATGCCCATATCCGATCCTGGTCTCTTTAACAACCAATCGTTATTATAACACCATGGTCATTTCAAAGTAGTTTATACTTCAAAACTAAAATATCATTTCATTTCAAAACCAAATCAATACGATATCATTTTCACTTCAAAACCCTTTTAATACAATATCATTTTTCACTTCAAATATATCCATTTCCAAAAATCATATCACTTTCCAAAGTTATAACACTTTCGAAATCATAAGTCCTTTAAAAATCAAAACACTTTGGAAATCAACAACCTTGAAATTCATAACACTTTGAAATCATAGCATTTTGGAATCCATAACACTTTCATCATAAATAGTTTAGATATTAAAATTAGTATATGTAATAAAATAGTTTATAAAATAAAATAGTTTATATAAAATAGTTATAAGTTAAAACAATTTATATTAAAAATAATTAGTATAGTTAAAATAGTTTATATTAAAATAGTTTATATTAAATATAGTTATATTAAAAATAGTTTAAATTAAAAATATCTTATATTAAAAATAGTTTATAATAAAAATAGTTACCACAAATTCATAAATCAATTCAAATCAACTCGAATTCCAAAATTCACATTTAATTCAACCTCAATCATCGATTTCAATTCGATTCAGTTTCTCAATAAACCATTTCAGATTATCGATTTAAATACATATTCGAACCATAAAATAAGCCATTTCAATTTCAATATATTCCAAAGCTTTAAATATTCAACATTTTCAAAACTAAATTCGATAATTTCATATATATATATATCAAATTCACTGTACTATTATTTAGTTTTGAAATATTCACTTAATAAACCCCAATATCATTTAAATAAAACCCCAAATTTCAAACCACTTAATATTTTCTTCGATTTATTAAACTTGAAATATTCACTTGATCGCTTTAAACCAAAATCAAGTTATAAAATCATATCTTTAAAATCTCAAATTTAAAAATTTTCAAATCAAACTTATTTAAGTATAATTCTTAAATAAATATAATTCCAAATCAATTTCAAATTTAACTTTTCAACCTGAATCATTTCAAACTCTATATTTGAAAATATAAATTTAAATAAATACTTAAACATATTATATATAAACTTTATTAAATCAACTTTAATAAATCTTAAAAATCAATATTTATTAAAGCCATATATTTCTTTTCAAAACCATAGAAATCATTTTCAAATATATATATATATATACCAACGGTGTCTGTATATAATCCTCTACCCTATGGTCAAGTGATACGGATATTTATCATTTCAATCCGTGATTTTAATATATACGGGTATATATCTTTTCAGTCCGTAATCCCAAATTCAATGTCAATGAAAATCGCTTGGGTTTATCATTTCAACCCATAACGATTTTCCCTTATTCTACAGATCGTTCGGGTATGTATCATTTCAACCCATAGTGAATTCTATACTAACAGGGAACTTGCAGAGTGATAACAAATATGATAATAATATAACAGGCATATATCATCAATATAAATAACAGATAATGGTGTCAGATGTCACGGATGAACAGATGCAGATAATAGCATATATATAGCAATGTAAACAACTAACAGCAGCATATCTCAATTGTCGTTTCAATTGGAATCAAGTTTGATAAATATAAGAACATTAATCGTGAGTGATTGCTCACCTTTCGAGGCTAGAGAGATGAATGAGAATGAGATGAGTTACAAATCCAATCACGAATTCCAAAACAAAGCTAGATGGATACGGATTCGACGGCAGAGCTGATAGATAAGGAATTGATGACAATTAGAACCAGTTGATATAAATTGAACTAAATATATATACACACACATACAAATTTAAGATCAATATTATTATAAACATATATATATATACACTTTGAAATCAACAATATATATATATAACTAATATGTATATATATAAACTTATAGTAACCCAAACATATATAAAGTATATACTGAGATGAAAATATTACATATAAACAAGGTAACGTACACTTATATACATATATATAAAGATATATATAAACTTAAATAGATAATATACAACTTATGTAAACATATATAGTTATACTTACATAAACTATCATCATTTAAATCATGTAGACTGACATACGAATTAACATCTACAACTGACGCCAACTTTCTATATAACCAACATACAAATATCACTAATATATATATATATAATGCAAACTGTCGTACATAGCTAACAATTTTATATTTCTTTAATCATATATATATATATAAGTTAACCAATTATAACTAACCTATATACTAACAGACTAGAAAATTTACCCCCTATATATATAATTAAACAATATCATATACATATACAATATACGAAAATAGCATCTATAGTTTATATATAAAATAAGACAGACCAAACATATATTCATACATATACACTAAAATATATATATATATATATACAAAAGAATGACCCGAAGATATATAACAAATCTTAAAGTTCTTATACTGTCTGATATTTAATAATATATGCAGGCTTAAGTTATATATTAACAAATATAAACTAGCATAGAACTTACACATATAATAACATACACATATTATACCCATACATATACTTTAATATACTTACTGTAACTCTTACAACTAAATTATGTGGACATATATTACAGACTATAACATATATAAACTATATATACATATAATCTATCAGATATACATATAAACAAATATACACAACGACTTAAAACATATATATATATAAACGAATATATATATTACCTAAAGAAAGAAAGGCAAGGTGGAGTAGACAGCAATGATCGACGGCCAGGAAACAAGGTGTGTCATCGGCTGGGTTTAGGCGACGTGGAGATGGAGAGGGGGGGCGCACAGCATGGTTCAGACTGCTGAGGGGAGGGAGGAGATGGCGCGGTTGCTGGAGATTGTTGAGTGGTATAGCCTCGATGCGGTAAGGCTGTTCTGGCGGAGTCGCATCAGGGAAGGATGGATGGCCGATGGCTACTAGGTGGAGGGCTGTCACAGTTGTTAGGTGAGGGGACGCGTGGTGGTTGGCAAAAGAAGGAGGAAGGAGATGCACGAGATAAAGAAGGGAGGAAGAAGGAGTTGCTGTGGGAAGAAGCTTCAGGCGAAATGGGAAAAACGAGAATAGACATTTGTTTCTCTTTTTCTTTTTTTTTTCAAATAAAAATGAAAGAATGGGAGAAAAAATGAAACTAGAGGAATGACAAAAGCCATATACATTGAATAGATGGAATTATCAAGACAAGTGACTATATACCTTCACGGTGGATAACGAAAGAACAGGAAACCAAAAGACTTTAAAAACCGGTATCGATACAAAATCATTTTATGGATTCCGTAGTGAACCGGAGTTCAAAACACAGAATTGAATATACCACGGAGATCAGCACGACGAGATGATCAAAACGGTACACAGATATCAGTAGTACGACTATCCTATCAAAAGTCGATAATCGGTACCGAAAATGCTGTTAAAATGTTAGAAATAAGATGAACGGAGCAATAGAAGTCCAAATTTGAAGAAACGAAATATGACGTTTCACTCAGAAGATGATTTACAAATTTATTTTATAAAAATATTCAGGTTTGGAAAACATTTTATTATCATCAATTATTAACTAATTTGAATTGAAATAAAATTACATAAAAAATAAACTTCCATATTATCAAATGAAAAATTACTAGTTGCTATGTTTAAATTAGATGTATTCCAAATATTAAATTTTTATTTCAAAATATTATTATTTAAAATTTCACAAAAATTCAATTAATTAAGTAAATAAAACCACTAAAATTTACGGGTCGTTACACTCTCCCCCACTCAAAACTTTTCGTCCCCGAAAAGGAACGAGGTAGGAGAATAGAAACAACCAGAAAGGAAATGGATTAGAAATACAAAATGGGACAATTAATTTAAAACCATATAACTTTCAATTTACATTAATTAATATTCAAGAATTGGTTTTAAATTCAAGGTATTTCATTGAGTTGATTTAATTTCAATATATTAATTTCTTCAAAACAAAATTTATTTTATTTATCTCATTTATCAATTAATTAACTTATTATTCTATTTATCTCTATTAACATTTTTTTATAATCAAAATCTAAGTGTATAACATTTATTATAACCACTCAAATTTTATTTATAAAAATCATTTCATATTGTATATTATCCAATTACATATTTGACTTTTGAATAATTTAGGTAAGTTGTACTAGAATAAAATTGGGTATTATACAAGTAAACTTTTCCTAACTCAATTATTCAAGTTTAAATATTTATTCAAATTTGGCTTTAATTTATAATTAAAATCATCCTTTAACAAAATTTAAGAATTAAATTTCCAATTCACTTCAAACCATTTAGAGATAAATATATATATATATATATACACACACTATATATATCAAATCAGATCTATAATCATATAGCAATATATATATTATAAATCAAGTTATAATTTAGAAATTTAAATTAATTTATTTTCCAAAACAGAACCGTAGCAAAGTTACAGAAAGGTCTATCCACTCTGAAACTCGAAAATGAATGTCGATGATGCGGCTGCCATCACCGAAATTATTTTCCAACAACAAAGAGAAAAGCACCGATTTAAACATTTAAAATTCTTTGAAAACGGTTTTTATTCGAAAATACCTTCAATAATATATATTTTTAAAAATTTTAAAACCAAAGCTTGAAATACTGAAAGTTAAATTCTCAAATTCCTGATTTTTAAATTCATTTCAATTCCAAATCAATTTATAAACCATGTTTATAAATTCATTTAGAGAATAATAAATGAAAATCAAATATTATCATTTCAAAAAACCAATTTAATTAACTTATTAAATTCCAGAAAATTTTACTTATATATTTATATACAATATAATCATACAAATTTATTTCATTTACCGAATTTGAAAATAATATTGTGTCAGTTTGCTCTGTTCAAGTGTTTTGGAATTCCTATCGATAGCGTTGATCAGACGAATCGATCGAAAACCCAAATCAACATCAACAACTCAAACAACACAATATAAAACATTTTTATATTAATTACAAATACACTCCCTCACTTGATGATACAAGAAGGGATTTCAAAACAAGGATAGAGATTCAAATATAGAGGGATCCTAACCAAAAGAATTCTAACAAGAAGATAGGCTCAAATGGGAGATAAAACAATCAAATTGCGAAATAGGGAGATGGATAGACTTATATAGATCGTGGGAAACCTTAATCGGGTCAACCGTGACTTCAAAATAAGATCGAGGTAGAATTATGGAACAAATCGACATTCGATCGCCAGAGATAGAATTTGGGCATAGCAAGAGATAGCATCATCTAAACTGAGGATACATAAATCTTTGGTGAATCAATGCATGTTGTAAAGGAGTTTCACCCCTTTACAAATAGTTCAGGGGAGCTATGGGATGCTCCAGAATCAAGGAAACATGAATAGGGAGAGGAAATAATGGATTTTCGAAACGAGGGAAACGTTCCAAAATTCAAAGGAAACCGAATCAAAGAGGAAGAGATCCAAACACGAACGAAAGTGATCCCGTAATTAAATTTACTCTATATGCTAAGTTTTGCCTAAAACCAGAACTCTGATACCAACTGTAACATCCCACTATTTTGGACCATTCAAATCGACAATAAAACCACACATGTCGGATTTGAATTGCTCAAAATATCAGATTGTTAATTTAAATTTGGCAAAACTCAGCATATACAGCAAATAAATAATCACAGAATCACAAACATGGAGTAATATAACAACAATGCAGCGGAAACAAAGAATAGTAGTTCATGAAGCTACTACATATATATAACAGAGTTAAACAAGATACAACAGAAGCCATGAATACATAGATGTCTCAATACAATAGTCAAATACAATATCTGAATACATCACTGGAATCAACTGAATGACTGAAAGCAGAATCAATAGATGGATCTCCAAGCGAAGCTCCAACTCCAAAGGTGAGTCTCGAATACTGGTACACTCAGTCTGACCCGAGCGTAAAGCAAAACACAAAACACTCGAGTCAGGATTAACATTCTTATATCAATAAATCCAACTCAAGTGAAATATCAACTGAAATACAGTAACTCAAAGGATGTTTGGGATAACCATCCTCTAAGGATCCGTTAAACTATCTACTATGTAGTAAAATACGCTATTATAGTATGTCTAAAGTAAAGTATACTATTTAAAAATAGCGTTAAGGCTTTACATTTTCCACCTTAACACATTTCTAGGTATGCCAATAGTCTATACAGTACCGTAATACCCCGTAAACTGGAGCTACCAGAGGATACTCCATAGGTACGACACAAATCAAACTCGTAGTAAGGCACGCTAGGGTAGGTGACACGGCACAATTAGGCAATGCCAGGGTAGATATACCAATTACACTTCCGGGCCGGTGGTAACACAGAGCCGCAAAAATCGCCCACCTTGAGCCACACTCCCGAATCAAGGGTGCGCACCAAAACAATCACAAAGTAATAGAATGGCATACGATGGAATGTGTCTGATCAGAGGAGCTACCTCATTAGTCCATCAATTGCTCCTGTTTTAGCCACCTTATGCCAACTCACGGGAGTCGGGTCCACGTATATACCTCATATAGGATCGTTGCCACCATCCTACTTAATTCTGGAATCTCCACCGTGTACACAGTTGTTAAAGTGGTTTTCGGTATCGACAGAGAGTATGCCCATATCCGATCTCGGTCTCTTTAACAACCAATCGTTATTATAACATCGCGGTCATTTCAAAGTATTTTATACTTCAAAACCAAAATATCATTTCATTTCAAAACCAAATCAATATGATATCATTTTCACTTCAAAACCCTATTAAAACAATATCATTTTTCACTTCAAATATATCCATTTCCAAAAATCATATCACTTTCCAAAGTTATAACACTTTCGAAATCATAAGTCCTTTAAAAATCAAAACACTTTGGAAATCAACAACCTAGAAATTCACAACACTTTGAAATCATAGCTTTGAAATCATAGCATTTTGGAATCCATAACACTTTCGTCTTAAACAGTTTAGATATTAAAATTAGTATATATAATAAAATAGTTTATAAAACAAAATAGTTTATATAAAATAGTTATAAGTTAAAACAATTTATATTAAAAATAATTAGTATAGTTCAAATAGTTTATATTAAAATAGTTTATATTAAAAATAGTTATATTAAAAATAGTTTATATTAAAAATAGCTTATATTAAAAATAGCTTATATTAAAAATAGCTTATATTAAAAATAGTTACCACAAATTCATAAATCAATTCAAATCAACTCGAATTCCAAAATTCACGTTTAATTCAACCTCAATCATCGATTTTAATTCGATTCAGTTTCTCAATAAACCATTTCATATTATCGATTTAAATACATATTCGAACCATAAAATAAGCCATTTCAATTTCAATATATTCCAAAGCTTTAAATATTCAACATTTTCAAAACTAAATTCGATAATTTCATATAAATATCAAATTCACTTTACTATTATTTAGTTTTGAAATATTCACTTAATAAACCCCAATATCATTTAAATAAAACCCCAAATTTCAAACCACTTAATATTTCCTTCGATTTATTAAACTTGAAATATTCACTTGATCGCTTTAAACCAAAATCAAGTTATAAAATCATATCTTTAAAATCTCAAATTTAAAAATTTTCAAATCAAACTTATTGAAGTATAATCCTTAAATAAATATAATTCCAAATCAATTTCAAATTTTATCTTTTCAACCTGAATCATTTCAAACTCTATATTTGAAAATATAAATTTAAATAAATACTTAAACATATTATATATCAACTTTAATAAATCTTAAAAATCAATATTTATTAAAACCATATATTTCTTTTCAAAACTATAGAAAACATTTTCAAATATATATATATATATATATATATAGACCAACGGTGTGTGTATATAATTCTCTACCCTATTGTCAAGTGATACAGATATTTATCATTTCAATCCGTGATTTTAATATATACGGGTATATATCTTTTCAACCTGTAATCCCAAATTCAATGTCAATGAAAATCGCTTGGGTTTATCATTTCAACCCATAACGATTTTCCCTTATTCTACAGATCGTTCCGGTATGTATCATTTCAACCCATAGTGAATTCTATACTAACAGGGAACTTGCAGAGTGATAACAGATATGATAATAATATAACATGCATATATCATCAATATAAATAACAGATAATGGTGTCAGATGTCACGGGTGAACAGATGCAGATAATAGCATATATATAGCAATGTAAATAACTAACAGCAGCATATCTCAATTGTCGTTTCAATTGGAATCAAGTTTAATAAATATAAGAACATTAATTGTGAGTGATTGCTCACCTTTCAAGGCTAGAGAGATGAATGAGAATGAGATGAGTTACAAATCCAATCACGAATTCCAAAACAAAGCTAGATGGATACGGATTCGACGGCAGAGCTGATAGATAAGGAATTGATGAGACAATTAGAACCAGTTGATATAAATTGAACTAAATATATATATACACACATACAAATTTAAGATCAATATTATTATAAACCTATATTTATACACTTTGAAATCAACAATATGTATATATAACTAATATGTAAGTTGGTACATATAAACTTATAGTAACCCAAACATATATAAAGTATATACTAAGATGAAAATATTACATATAAACAAAGTAACGTACACTTATATACATATATATAAAGATATATAAACTTAAATAGATAATATACAACTTATGTAAACATATATAGTTATACTTACATAAACTATCATCATTTAAATCATGTAGACTGACATACGAATTAACATCTACAACCGATGCCAACTTTCTATATAACCAACATACAAATATCACTAACATATATATATATATATAATGCAAACTGTCGTACATAGCTAACAATTTTATATTTCTTTAATCATATATATATATATATATATATATATATAAGTTAACCAATTATAACTAACCTATATTGTAACGACCCGCAAATTTCAGTTGTTTTATTTATTTAATTAATTGAATTTTGTGAAATTTTAAACAGTAAAATTTTGAAATATAAATTTGATATTTGAAATGCGTCTAATTAAACATAGCAATTGGTAATTTTTCGTCCGAAAATATGAAAATTTATTTCGCGCGTAAATTTACTTCAATTTAATCAGTTAAAATTGATGATAATAAAATGTTTTCCAAACCTAAATATTTTTACATAGAAAATTTGTAAATCATCTTCTGAGTGAGACGTCATCATTCGTTTCGTCAAATTTGGACATCTATTGCTCCGTTTATCTTAATTTTGGCTGAATAGCAGCATTTTCGGTACCAATTATCGACTTTTGATCGGATGATCATACCACAAATATCTGTGTACCGTTTTGATCGTCTCGTCGTGATGATCTCTGCGGTATATTCACCTCTGCGTTTCGGTTTTCCGGTACCTGGTAAAATCCGTGAAACGATTTCTTACCGATACCGATATTTAAATCTTTGGTTCCCTGACTTTTTATTTCCCACCGTAAATTACGTTGATTTGGTCTTTCCACGTTCCTCTTTTCTTTCTGTCCTTTTGTTTCCCTTTGATCTGTTCAATATTTGATTTATAATAAGTGGCTTCTGTACCGTAGTATTTTCCTTTATCTTCTCACTTTATTTGCTAAAACCCAACCTCTTCATTTTCTTCTCCAGCAATTATCTCTTCGTTTTCCCTGAATTAAATTTTGACTTTTGTAATTCCTATCGGTACATTTATTTTATGCTGCTTCGTGCTCTAGCTTTTGGGTCACTGATTATAAAAATAAAAATAAAAGAACTGTTCATTTATATATCATATTGCATGAAGCTTCTGGACTTCTTCCCTCCACCAGATCTATTTCCACGCATGAATCCCATCACCGAGAATCTCCTTTCCCTTTCATTTTGAACATTCTCCACCAGGCAATCATCGGCCTTCCTCCACGCAGCCCTCTACCTCGGCAATCACTTACAGCACATCCCTTCTCGCCCCTGCTACGCCAACCTCCTACCCGTCCACGTGTGTGTCTTCCACCCAAAAACAACTCGGCCTGCCCGTGCCTCCTCTCCATGATTGTCCACACAGTCGAGATCCTCCATCGCCCACTGGTCTTCATAGCCACGCCATAACCTTCACCTCTCCGATTCAGTGCACTCGAACTTGCCTCCAACCTGAAGCCATGGCCACGCCTCCACTCGTTCTCCCCACTAGCTCCTGCCAAGCCCAGACCCGAAACACCTCGCATCATCATCTTGTTCACCTCGGCCAACAGCAGCTTAACCACCGAGCCACCATTTTCCGACCACCCACTCCATGGTAGGCCACCAAGTCATCTCCTCCATGTCTGCCTGACCGAGACAATCACCACCATCATACCCATCTCGCTTTGCGATCTCAACTGCTCACCGATTTGTCTGTTCGTATGCTTCTCAGGGTAGCAGCTTGTCTTTTGAATCGAGGTATACGTTCTATGTATATATATGGAAGTATATATGATATTAGATATTGGTTTGAAAGGGAATTTACGTATACTTATGTTCTATATTATTACACTTATATTCTTGACTGTACGCATATATATATCCTATATATATATTGTTTTATTTTGTATTATTTACTATTGACTTAAATTATAAATGGAGAATTTTATTATTAATATTGATTCTTAAAGAAAATCTTGTTCAGTTTTACTGTATATGTTGTAATAATCATATATTTTAGTCTGCTAGGTATGTAGGCTATTATAACCTGTCGTTTTACATATATAGTCAATTTATATGTAATAGTATACTGTGTACATTTGCTGTTTTACAAGTTATCTATTGATCTGACTTATGCATATAAGTAATATATTGAATTTTATAGTACATACCTAATAGTTATGTTGTGTCAGTGGTATATAGTTTACGGTTGTGGACCTTTATAATTATATATATATATATACTATGGGTTCATACATAAGTGAGCATTGCTATTGTTTATATATGAATAAAATATCTTTTCTGTAAGTGTCTTGTTTCCAAAGTAAGAAAGAATTTTTGGATTTGATGTGTTATATCCAGGTAGTATATTTATATAGTGTTGTAGATATTGCCCAGCACCTTTTGTATATTGACCAGCACCTTTTGTATATTGCCCAGCACCTTTTGTAAGTCGAGTTCAGTTGTATATATTTGGGTTTCCTATATATATATTAGCTTGTAAACTTTATAAGTTATATAGTTTATTTGATCTGGTTATTCATATTATATGTAAGTTATAAAATCTATTTATAATATATAAACTTATATAAGTATGTTTATGGGCACACTGGTTTTACTCATTTCTGTGCACACGAATTGTACTTTATATATATTATTGTTATCATGAGTTCTACAGTTTTGTTTCTCTTTATTTAGAGTTTGTACAGATATTTATACTTTAGTCATATAGTAGTCTACATATACATACATTTAGTGGTGTGTCTGCATGCATGTTATTCTAGTCCAGTTATATATATTGTTAGAACTACGAATATGCATATTGTTTATAGCTTAGAGTTATATATATATTATTATGAGTATTGTTTAAAAAAAAAAAAGAAATTAATAAATTGTTTATATTGATTTGATAATAAACATTTGATTTTTTTATATAACCTGTATGTAAGTTGTGTATATATATATATGTGCAGATTTGGTTTTTCAATTTTATATATATACATTATATGTGTTTGAATTTAGTATATGATTTATATATATAGTATATACAGTTATATATGTATATATATATATGCTCACTTATACCATTTATCATCATCATGGATCCAGTTCTGATTTGATTCGTCTATTTTGTTATCAGCTTTATCCGTTAAATTTCGTACCAGTCTTGCTTTGCTTTGAAATTCGTGCTTGGATCTGTAACTCTTATCATTCTCCTTCATCTCTAGCCTCGAAAGGTGAGCAATCACTCACGATTAATGTTCTTATATTTATTAAATTTGATTTCAATTGAAATGTCAATTGAAATATGCTGATGTTAGTTATTTACATTGTTATATATGTCTTTATCTGTATCTGTTCACCTGTGACATCTGACACCATTATCTGTTATTTATATTGTTGATATATGTCTGTTACTGTTGTTATATTATTGTCATATCTGTTATCACTCTGCAAGTTCCCTGTTAGTATAGAATCACTATGGGTTGAAATGATACATACCCGAACGATCTGTAGAATAGGAGGAAATCGTTATGGGTTGAAATGATAAACCCAAGCGAATTTTCAATTGAATTGAATTTGGGATTTGGGGTTGAAAGGATATATACCCGAATATGTTTTAAATTGCGGATTGAAATGATAAATATCTGTATCACTTGACCATAGGATAGAAAATTATATACAGGCACCGTTGGTCTATATATAAACGTTTTGAAAATGATTTCTATGGTTTTGAAAAAGAAATATATGGTTTTGATTAATATTGATTTTTAAAGATTTATTAAAGTTGATTTAATAAAGTTGATAAATAATATGTTTAAGTATTTAATATCTATATTTTAAAATATAGAATTTGTAATGATTTGAAATTGATTGAAATTGTATTTATTTAAGAATTATACTTAAATAAGTCTGATTTGAAATGTATTGAATTTGAAATTTAAAGAAGTGATTTACAACTTGAAATTTGAAAGGGTGACTTAAATGGATATTTCAAACGTATAAATATTTAAATGAGATCTTTTGTTTATTTAAATTGTAAATTGAAATTGTATTTAGATGTTATGAAAATGATTAAGTTAATATTTTAAAACTAAATAATTGTAAAGTGAATTTGATATGTATATAAATTTATCGAATTTAGTTTTGAAATGATGAATATTTAAAAGCTTTGAAATATATTCAAATTGAAATGGCTTATTTATGGTTTAGATACGTATTTGAAATTGATAATTTGAAATGGTTTATTTAGAAGCTAAATCAAGTTGAAACGAATGATTTGAGATTTGATTAAACTAAATTTTTGGAATTTGAGTTAATTTGAATCGATTTGTGAAATTTGAGGAAATTAATTTATTTTATAACGAAATTTTAATATCTAAACTGTTTAAAAAGGAAAGTGTTATGATTTCCAAAATACTGTGATTTCCAGACTATGATTTCGAAAGCATTATAACTTTGGAAAGTAATATAATTTTGAAAATGGATATTTGAAGTGAAATGATATCGTATTAAATTGGGTTTTGAAATGATAATGATTTTGGTTTAAAGTATAAACTATTTTGAAACGACCACGGTGTTATAATAACGATTGGTTGGCAAAGAGACCGGGATCGGATATGGACATACTCTCTGTCGATACCGAAAACCACTTTGACAACCGTGTACGTGGTGGAGATTCCAGAATGAAGTAGGATGGTGGCGACGTTCTTAAGGTATGTTACGTGGACCCAACTCCCGTGAGTTGGCAATAAGGTGGCTAAAATAGGAGCGATCTCGGACCAGTGAGGTAGCACCTCTTCTCGGACACATTTCTTCGATATTATACTCTTACTGATTTGACTAGATGGCCATCCTCCGATTTGGGAATGTTGTTCGAGGTGGAACGGTAGTGGCTGCTATGCGTATCCATCAGTCCGTGTGCGTAATTGGTATATCTACCTTGGCATTGCCTAGTTGTGCCGTGTCACCTACCATACCGAGCTTTACTACGATTATGATTTTAAGATCCGACCGCGTTAAGGTTCTCCATCCCCTTAACGCTATTTTCCGATATGATTATACTTTACTTATTTAGACATTATTATAATAGCGAATATTACTACATAGTAAATAGTTTAACGGATCCTTAGAGGATGGTTATCCCAAACATCCTTTAAGTTACTTGTATTTCAGTTGATATTTCACTTGAGTTGGATTTATTAATATAAGAATGTTAATCCTAACTCGAGTGTTTTGTGTTTTGCTTTACGCTCGGGTCAGACTGAGTGATACAGCATTGGAGACTCACCTTTGGAGTTGGAGCTTCGCATGGAGATCCAGCTATCTATCGATCCTGCTTTCAGTTATTCTGTTGATTCCAGTGATGTATTCAGATCTTGTATTCGATTATTGTATTGAGACATCTATGGTATTCGAGACTTCTGTTGTATCAATGTTTAACTCTGTTATATATATATAGTAGCTTCATGAACTACTATCCTTTGTTTCCGCTGCAGTATTGTTATATTACTCTGTGTCTGTGATCTGTAATTATTTTATTTACTGTATATGTTGAGTTTTGCCAAATTTTAATTACAACGCGGTATTTTGAGCAATTCAACTCCGGCATGAGTGTCTACCTATACACTTATAATGGATGCGAATGGTTGAAAATATCGGGTCGTTACATGTGGTATCAGAGCCAGGTTTTAGGCAAAACTCAGCATATGTAGTAAATTCGATTACAGAATCACTTTCGTTCAAGCTTGAATTCCTTCTTCTTTGACTCGGTTCCTTTGAATTTGGAACGTTCACTTCGGTTCCAAAGTCCATTCGTGTCCCCCATTCGTGTCTTTTGATTCTGGAGTATCCCATAACTTCACTTCGAATGATCTCTATAATAAATCGGCGGTCTCGCCAATATCTGAATAATTGATAAAAGAGTGAAACTCCTTTACAATAGAATTGATTCACCGGAGATTTCTGTATCCTCGGTTTACGATGCTGCTATCTTAGGCTATACCCGAATTCTACCTCTGATAATTGAATGTCGATTTGCTTCAGAATTCTATATCGATCTTATCTATGAAGTCACGGTTGACCCGGTTAAGGTTGCCCGCGATTTATACAACTTTATCCATCTTCCTGTTTGAAATGCAATCATCTAACCTTCGTTTCGAGCCTATCTATTTTAGATTAGAATTCTCTTTGATTAGAGTCCCTCTATATTTGGATCTCTATCCTTTTGTCGGAATCCAATTCTGAAATCATCGTGTGAGGGAGTGTATTGGTATTTGTATATTAATATTAAAATGTTTTATATATTGTGTTGTTTGAGTTGTTGATGTTGATTTGGGTTTTCGATCGATTCGTCTGATCAACGCTATCGATAGGATTTCCAAAACACTTGAACAGAGCAAACTGACACGATATAATTTTCAAATTTGATAGATGAAATAAATTTGTATGATTATATTAAATATATAAGAAAAATTTTCTGGAATTAAAAGTTAAATAATTTGGTTGTTGAAAATGATAATATTTGATTATCATTTCATTGTTTGTAAGTCATTGACTATGGCAAAATAACTATTGTTTATAAATTTATTTGGAATTGAAATGGATTTAAATTGAGAATTTAAGAATTAAATTTCTGGTGATTTCAAACTTTGATTTAAAGTCGAAAAATGTATATTATTTAAAGTATTTTCGAATAAAATGGTTTTCAAAGGATTTTAAATGTTTAAATCAGTGCTCTTCTCTTTGTCGCTGGAAAATAATTTCGGTGATGACGGCCGCATCATCGACATTCATTTTCGAGTTTCGAAGTGGAGAAACTATTCTGTAGCTTTGCTACGGTTTTGTTTTGAAAAATATACTTTGATTTAAATTTTTTCAGTATAATTTGATTTATATGTATATATAAGTATCTTATTTTAAAATTTAATTTTATATAAATATTATTATATATATATCTCTAAATTGTTTGGAGTAAATTGGAAATTTAAATTCTTAAATTTTAGATTAAAGATGATTTCAGTTATAAACTAAAGTCAAAATTCTTGGATAAATAGTTAACTGGAAATAATTGAATTGTAAAATCTTATTTGTATAATACTCAATTACATCTCAACATAACTTACCTAAAATTTTCAGAAGTTAAAACTGTAATTGGATAATATACAATATAAAGAAATTTATAAGTAGAATTTGAGTGGTTATAATAAATGTTATATACTTAAATTTTATTATAAAGATGTTAGTAGAGAGAAATAGAATAATAATTTAATTGAATAATAGATGAGACAAATAAAAGTTGTTTTGCAAGAATTAATCTATTGAAAATAGATCAACTTATGGAAATACCTTGAATTTAAAATCAATTATTAAATATAAATTAATTTAAATTGTAATTTATATGGTTTAAATTAATTTATATGGTTTAAAAATATATGAAAAAAAAAATTATTGGAATAAACTTAATAATAATTTGGATAAATTTGTTGAATAAAATATAAGGAAAATAAATGATTATACAAATTGATTGATTTAGAGATTGTTAATTGGGGATGACTAGACATAAGGTAATGAATTCAGAAATAGATGAATTGATTTAACTTAAGTGAACTCAGTAGATTAAATCAAATTTTTAAATATTAATTAGTTTAATTTGAAATTATATGGTTTAAATAAATTGTCTTATTTTGTCTTTTAATCTATTTTTTTTCTGTTGGTTGCTTCTACTCTCCTACCTCCTTCCTTTTCGGGGACGAAAAGTTTTGAGTGGGGGAGAGTGTAACGACCCGCAAATTTCAGTTGTTTTATTTATTTAATTAGTTGAATTTTGTGAAATTTTAAACAGTAAAATTTTGAAATATAAATTTGATATTTGAAATGCGTCTAATTAAACATAGCAATTGGTAATTTTTCGTCCGAAAATATGAAAATTTATTTCGCGCGTAAATTTACTTCAATTTAATCAGTTAAAATTGATGATAATAAAATGTTTTCCAAACCTAAATATTTTTACATAGAAAATTTGTAAATCATCTTCTGAGTGAGACGTCATCTTTCGTTTCATCAAATTTGGACATCTATTGCTCCGTTTATCTTAATTTTGGCTGAATAGCAGCATTTTCGGTACCAATTATCGACTTTTGATCGGATGATCATACCACAAATATCTGTGTACCATTTTGATCGTCTCGTCGTGCTGATCTCTGCGGTATATTCACCTCTGCGTTTCGGTTTTCTGGTACCTGGTAAAATCCGTGAAACGATTTCTTACCGATACCGATATTTAAATCTTTGGTTCCCTGACTTTTTATTTCCCACCGTAAATTACGTTGATTTGGTCTTTCCACGTTCCTCTTTTCTTTCTGTCCTTTTGTTTCCCTTTGATCTGTTCAATATTTGATTTATAATAAGTGGCTTCTGTACCGTAGTATTTTCCTTTATCTTCTCACTTTATTTGCTAAAACCCAACCTCTTCATTTTCTTCTCCAGCAATTATCTCTTCGTTTTCCCTGAATTAAATTTTGACTTTTGTAATTCCTATCGGTACATTTATTTTATGCTGCTTCGTGCTCTAGCTTTTGGGTCACTGATTATAAAAATAAAAATAAAAGAACTGTTCATTTATATATCATATTGCATGAAGCTTCTGGACTTCTTCCCTCCACCAGATCTATTTCCACGCATGAATCCCATCACCGAGAATCTCCTTTCCCTTTCATTTTGAACATTCTCCACCAGGCAATCATCGGCCTTCCTCCACGCAGCCCTCTACCTCGGCAATCACTTACAGCACATCCCTTCTCGCCCCTGCTACGCCAACCTCCTACCCGTCCACGTGTGTGTCTTCCACCCAAAAACAACTCGGCCTGCCCGTGCCTCCTCTCCATGATTGTCCACACAGTCGAGATCCTCCATCGCCCACTGGTCTTCATAGCCACGCCATAACCTTCACCTCTCCGATTCAGTGCACTCGAACTTGCCTCCAACCTGAAGCCATGGCCACGCCTCCACTCGTTCTCCCCACTAGCTCCTGCCAAGCCCAGACCCGAAACACCTCGCATCATCATCTTGTTCACCTCGGCCAACAGCAGCTTAACCACCGAGCCACCATTTTCCGACCACCCACTCCATGGTAGGCCACCAAGTCATCTCCTCCATGTCTGCCTGACCGAGACAATCACCACCATCATACCCATCTCGCTTTGCGATCTCAACTGCTCACCGATTTGTCTGTTCGTATGCTTCTCAGGGTAGCAGCTTGTCTTTTGAATCGAGGTATACGTTCTATGTATATATATGGAAGTATATATGATATTAGATATTGGTTTGAAAGGGAATTTACGTATACTTATGTTCTATATTATTACACTTATATTCTTGACTGTACGCATATATATATCCTATATATATATTGTTTTATTTTGTATTATTTACTATTGACTTAAATTATAAATGGAGAATTTTATTATTAATATTGATTCTTAAAGAAAATCTTGTTCAGTTTTACTGTATATGTTGTAATAATCATATATTTTAGTCTGCTAGGTATGTAGGCTATTATAACCTGTCGTTTTACATATATAGTCAATTTATATGTAATAGTATACTGTGTACATTTGCTGTTTTACAAGTTATCTATTGATCTGACTTATGCATATAAGTAATATATTGAATTTTATAGTACATACCTAATAGTTATGTTGTGTCAGTGGTATATAGTTTACGGTTGTGGACCTTTATAATTATATATATATATATACTATGGGTTCATACATAAGTGAGCATTGCTATTGTTTATATATGAATAAAATATCTTTTCTGTAAGTGTCTTGTTTCCAAAGTAAGAAAGAATTTTTGGATTTGATGTGTTATATCCAGGTAGTATATTTATATAGTGTTGTAGATATTGCCCAGCACCTTTTGTATATTGACCAGCACCTTTTGTATATTGCCCAGCACCTTTTGTAAGTCGAGTTCAGTTGTATATATTTGGGTTTCCTATATATATATTAGCTTGTAAACTTTATAAGTTATATAGTTTATTTGATCTGGTTATTCATATTATATGTAAGTTATAAAATCTATTTATAATATATAAACTTATATAAGTATGTTTATGGGCACACTGGTTTTACTCATTTCTGTGCACACGAATTGTACTTTATATATATTATTGTTATCATGAGTTCTACAGTTTTGTTTCTCTTTATTTAGAGTTTGTACAGATATTTATACTTTAGTCATATAGTAGTCTACATATACATACATTTAGTGGTGTGTCTGCATGCATGTTATTCTAGTCCAGTTATATATATTGTTAGAACTACGAATATGCATATTGTTTATAGCTTAGAGTTATATATATATTATTATGAGTATTGTTTAAAAAAAAAAAAGAAATTAATAAATTGTTTATATTGATTTGATAATAAACATTTGATTTTTTTATATAACCTGTATGTAAGTTGTGTATATATATATATGTGCAGATTTGGTTTTTCAATTTTATATATATACATTATATGTGTTTGAATTTAGTATATGATTTATATATATAGTATATACAGTTATATATGTATATATATATATGCTCACTTATACCATTTATCATCATCATGGATCCAGTTCTGATTTGATTCGTCTATTTTGTTATCAGCTTTATCCGTTAAATTTCGTACCAGTCTTGCTTTGCTTTGAAATTCGTGCTTGGATCTGTAACTCTTATCATTCTCCTTCATCTCTAGCCTCGAAAGGTGAGCAATCACTCACGATTAATGTTCTTATATTTATTAAATTTGATTTCAATTGAAATGTCAATTGAAATATGCTGATGTTAGTTATTTACATTGTTATATATGTCTTTATCTGTATCTGTTCACCTGTGACATCTGACACCATTATCTGTTATTTATATTGTTGATATATGTCTGTTACTGTTGTTATATTATTGTCATATCTGTTATCACTCTGCAAGTTCCCTGTTAGTATAGAATCACTATGGGTTGAAATGATACATACCCGAACGATCTGTAGAATAGGAGGAAATCGTTATGGGTTGAAATGATAAACCCAAGCGAATTTTCAATTGAATTGAATTTGGGATTTGGGGTTGAAAGGATATATACCCGAATATGTTTTAAATTGCGGATTGAAATGATAAATATCTGTATCACTTGACCATAGGATAGAAAATTATATACAGGCACCGTTGGTCTATATATAAACGTTTTGAAAATGATTTCTATGGTTTTGAAAAAGAAATATATGGTTTTGATTAATATTGATTTTTAAAGATTTATTAAAGTTGATTTAATAAAGTTGATAAATAATATGTTTAAGTATTTAATATCTATATTTTAAAATATAGAATTTGTAATGATTTGAAATTGATTGAAATTGTATTTATTTAAGAATTATACTTAAATAAGTCTGATTTGAAATGTATTGAATTTGAAATTTAAAGAAGTGATTTACAACTTGAAATTTGAAAGGGTGACTTAAATGGATATTTCAAACGTATAAATATTTAAATGAGATCTTTTGTTTATTTAAATTGTAAATTGAAATTGTATTTAGATGTTATGAAAATGATTAAGTTAATATTTTAAAACTAAATAATTGTAAAGTGAATTTGATATGTATATAAATTTATCGAATTTAGTTTTGAAATGATGAATATTTAAAAGCTTTGAAATATATTCAAATTGAAATGGCTTATTTATGGTTTAGATACGTATTTGAAATTGATAATTTGAAATGGTTTATTTAGAAGCTAAATCAAGTTGAAACGAATGATTTGAGATTTGATTAAACTAAATTTTTGGAATTTGAGTTAATTTGAATCGATTTGTGAAATTTGAGGAAATTAATTTATTTTATAACGAAATTTTAATATCTAAACTGTTTAAAAAGGAAAGTGTTATGATTTCCAAAATACTGTGATTTCCAGACTATGATTTCGAAAGCATTATAACTTTGGAAAGTAATATAATTTTGAAAATGGATATTTGAAGTGAAATGATATCGTATTAAATTGGGTTTTGAAATGATAATGATTTTGGTTTAAAGTATAAACTATTTTGAAACGACCACGGTGTTATAATAACGATTGGTTGGCAAAGAGACCGGGATCGGATATGGACATACTCTCTGTCGATACCGAAAACCACTTTGACAACTGTGTACGCGGTGGAGATTCCAGAATGAAGTAGGATGGTGGCGACGTTCTTAAGGTATGTTACGTGGACCCAACTCCCGTGAGTTGGCAATAAGGTGGCTAAAACAGGAGCGATCTCGGACCAGTGAGGTAGCACCTCTTCTCGGACACATTTCTTCGATATTATACTCTTACTGATTTGACTAGATGGCCATCCTCCGATTTGGGAATGTTGTTCGAGGTGGAACGGTAGTGGCTGCTATGCGTATCCATCAGTCCGTGTGCGTAATTGGTATATCTACCTTGGCATTGCCTAGTTGTGCCGTGTCACCTACCATACCGAGCTTTACTACGATTATGATTTTAAGATCCGACCGCGTTAAGGTTCTCCATCCCCTTAACGCTATTTTCCGATATGATTATACTTTACTTATTTAGACATTATTATAATAGCGAATATTACTACATAGTAAATAGTTTAACGGATCCTTAGAGGATGGTTATCCCAAACATCCTTTAAGTTACTTGTATTTCAGTTGATATTTCACTTGAGTTGGATTTATTAATATAAGAATGTTAATCCTGACTCGAGTGTTTTGTGTTTTGCTTTACGCTCGGGTCAGACTGAGTGATACAGCATTGGAGACTCACCTTTGGAGTTGGAGCTTCGCTTGGAGATCCAGCTATCTATCGATCCTGCTTTCAGTTATTCTGTTGATTCCAGTGATGTATTCAGATCTTGTATTCGATTATTGTATTGAGACATCTATGGTATTCGAGACTTCTGTTGTATCAATGTTTAACTCTGTTATATATATATAGTAGCTTCATGAACTACTATCCTTTGTTTCCGCTGCAGTATTGTTATATTACTCTGTGTCTGTGATCTGTAATTATTTTATTTATTGTATATGTTGAGTTTTGCCAAATTTTAATTACAACGCGGTATTTTGAGCAATTCAACTCTGGCATGAGTGTCTACCTATACACTTATAATGGATGCGAATGGTTGAAAATATCGGGTCGTTACATATATACTAACATACTACAAAATTTACCCCTTATATATATAATTAAACAATATCATATACGTATACAATATATGAAAATATCATCTACAGTTTATATATAAAATAAGACAGACCAAACATATATTCATACATATACACTAATATATATATATATATATATATATACACACACACACACAAAAGAGACCCGAAGATATATAACAAATCTTAAAGTTCTTATACTGTCTGATATTTAATAATATATGCAGGCTTAAGTTATATATTAGCAAATATAAAACTAGCATAGAACTTACACATATAATAACATACACATATTATACCCATACATATACTTTAATATACTTACTGTAACTCTTACAACTAAATTATGTGGACATATATTACAGACTATAACATATATAAACTATATATACGTATACATATAATCTATCAGATATACATATAAACAAATATACACAACGACTTAAAACATATATATATATAAATGAATATATATATTACATAAAAAAGAAAGGCAAGGAGGAGGAGACAGCAATGATCGGCGGCCATGAAACAAGGTGTGTCATCGGCTGGGTTTAGGCGACGTGGAGATGGAGAGGGGGTCGCACGACATGGTTCAGACTGTTGAGGGGAGGGAGGAGATGGCGCGGTTGCTGGAGATTGTTGAGTGGTATAGCCTCGATGCGGTAAGGCTGTTCTGGCGGAGTCGCATCAGGGAAGGATGGATGGCCGATGACTACTAGGTGGAGGGCTGTCACGGTTGTTAGGTGAGGGGACGCATGGTGGTCGGCAAAATAAGGAGGAAGGGGACGCACGAGATAGAGAAGGGAGGAAGAAGGAGTTGCTGTGGGAAGAAGCTTTAGGCGAAATGGGAAAAACGAGAATAGACATTTGTTTCTCTTTTTTTTTTCAAAGAAAAATGAACGAATGGGAGAAAAAATGAAACCAGAGGAATGACAAAAGCCATATACATTGAATAGATGGAATTACCAAGACAAGTGACTATTTACCTTCACGGTGGATAACGAAAGTACAGGAAACCAAAAGACTTTAAACACCAATATCGATACAAAATCGTTTTATCGATTCCGTAGCGAACCGGACTTCAAAACACAGAATTGAATATACCACGGAGATCAGCACGACGAGACGATCAAAACGGTACATAGATATCAGTAGTATGCCCATCCTATCAAAAGTCGATAATCGGTACCAAAAATGCTGTTAAAATGTCAGAAATATGATGAACAGAGCAATAGAAGTCCAAATTTGAAGAAACGAAATATGACGTCTCACTCAGAAGATGATTTATAAATTTATTGTATAAAAATATTCAGGTTTGGAAAACATTTTGTTATCATCAATTATTGACTGATTTGAGTAGAAATAAAATTACACAAAAAATAAACTTCCATATTATCAAATGAAAATTTACCAATTGCTATGTTTAAATTAGACGTATTCCAAATATTAAATTTTTATTTCAAAATATTATTATTTAAAATTTCACAAAAATTTAGTTAATTAAGTAAATAAAACCACTGAAATTTACGAGTCGTTACAAAATCCATGTATAGAATGGAGTGTGAGTCGAAATTCTTTGGAATAAGAATTTTCCAGACATTTATAACTATAGTTTTCAAGTGGAAAAGAAAATCAAGATTTCATTTAGTAAAGTTTGAAATGTGTCCAAATCAAGTTTTCAAATCGCCGCGTTTTGGCGGTTCAAAAAATATTGGTTTCAACACATTACAAATATATATTTTTAGACTTTAAAAATATGAAATAAATTCCATAAATATGTTAAAATGTTTTAAAATGGATTTGAGTTATAAAAATGGACATAGATATATAATGGAATAAGTCTTTTGATCTACAAAGCTTTAAAATCATTATTTACCAGCAATTTAACAACTGAATTAGGCAATTTTTTAATAAATGATTTAAACTTGGATTTCTCTTCCCAAATCTTTTGGAAATGTTCTCTAAATAACCATACAAGTATTTTAAAGGTATAGAGTTGATCAAATTACTTGACCGCCATATGGACAACAAAGAGGTAGTCTCTAGACTAGAGTTTGGGAAACCAGTTGCCTGCTCCCCATAGTTATTCGGATTGGCCCGATGGAGGGGATAGTTAATTTGATATACTTGGACCATAGTTTTCCTAAAAGAAAAGAAAAGAGAATGGGAGTTTTTTTTTCAAAAGTTAAACAAGATTTAAACATAATTTTGATGGTAAAGAGAACGTTCTAGTTAAGCTTTGTATTAAATTCCGAGGAGGGAACCCATACTATCCGTGTGAATTTAAAATGTGATTTCACCGTTATTCAACGAATAGTACAGATTGAATACGAAAATTAGTATTGAGAATAATTAATCTAAAATCTATGAATCCTTTTTACTCGGTACTAATTGGTTTGGGTATACAGTAAATGATGTCTTAAATAACATTATTTTTAATCCATTAAAAGATATGTTTTGAAAATAAGTAATATCCATTAAGACTGAAATTATACCAATAATAGAAGATCGAAATATTTTTCTTAAGTAATTTAAAGGACATGATTTGGTATTTCCAAAGTTAAAAAGAGGTTTAATAAATTTGTATATACCAAGAAGAAATGGTTGAAAGTATATCTCTAAAGATGTTTTATTGGATATAAAGATATTAATTGATTGAATGATGACCACCAATCACCCACATACTTAACATCTTTTCTATCGATAATTGGTTCGAAGAGACCGGGATTGGATTTTTGCGATTCCTATCTGAAAACCACTTTGCACCAATATACGCGTTCGAAAGTGAAGACATGTTGAAGACAATGATTTTGAAGACAGAGATCTTCATATTGTAGGGTTGCTTGCTGCTAACCTTGTGATTCTTATATTATATACATATGGTGGTAGTAGTACCTTCATTTTGAAATCATCAATGCAAGGACTGCTCGTTACTAATCCTAGAGGCGATTCCCAAATAGGATGTATTAGGAGTACCTTTGGTTTGTCCTGTTTCTAGATAACTTGTATAGACAAATGTCTGATATTACATTTCTAAGACCACATACATTGGTTTTTACAAACGTACATATGTTTAGTGGTGTAGGAGGTAACCCCTCTTATATTTAACATCCTTTCCTGAGGCATATACACTCAGGGGTTGTACTTTTGTGAAAACCAATTAGTGTGTCGTAGGAAATGGTAATGTAGCATTCAAAGTGGTTGCTATTTTGAGAAAGGTAAAACATTACCTCAAGCTTCACACGTCGGAAAGGAAAAAATAGGATGGAAGCGGCAAGGCTATATGGGTCGCACCCATTAGAAGATGATCATCACCATTCTAGATTTTCCTCTATATGTCGGGTTTGTTGTGTATGATGTGGCCACTGATCGGTCGGGAACGACCGAAGTGATGACATATTTGGTACTATCTATGGTAGAGTAAGCCAGTTTTGTGTTGGTAGAGAGCAGCGGGGTTGTGCCTCGGTAAATTTCTCTACAGATGTACTATACGGAAGATAGTCCCTTGCCTTGTCATTATTGGAATCCATTATCCAATACGTGCCTTTAACGGACTTGATTATATACCTAAAAATGTCGTTGAATTTAACAAATGTAAAAATTCTGGCTATTTTAATATATTATTTGAAATGATTTTCAAAGCAATGTCATTAGAAATAATATCAAATGATTTGATAAAAATGTTTTAGTTATCATAAGGTAAAAACCCGTTTGTATTTATATGCGGCGTGGTCTTATGAGATACTCTTCTTTCCAAAGGTTTTGTTTGACATCAAAGTCAATATATGACACTATTATATATATTTGTAATTCATGTCTCACGCTGGTTTTCCAAGCCTAATCCGGGTATTTTTAATACTCAGGTCAGGTCCAAGTAGTTTCAGGATTAGCTGAAGACGCTTGGAGTTTCCAGAGGAGAGCTAGAGATCTTCATCAACGTATGGACGTAGTTTTTTTCTACCATGTTTGTTGTTCTTTAGCATTTGTAAGGACATGTATTTATAACTGTCTAGGCTGAGCTTAGGATAGACTCTGATATTTGTATTTAAAAGTTTTTCTGCTGTAAAGATTATTGAAATAATATATGTTGTTCCATTTGTGTGAGATTCTATTCTATCTTCTTTTTCTTTTTACCCTTAACCATTCGCCTTTTCGTTCAATTTGGTTTGGACATGTGTGGTTTATTGTCAACCTAAACTGTATGGAAGTGCAGGTCGTTACAAGGGTGAACCACATTGATGAACTATTTGAAAAGCTTGTGGAGAAGGCGCTTCGTCATGAAAATATGCAACCTAAATCTACGGCTGCTGTTGTTGTTTCCACGGAGAAGGATGAGCCAAAACTGCAGTAAGGTGGTGGAGGCAAGAAGAAGTTGAATGGAAAGAGAAAGCACTCTCAAGGAAGAATGGCCAGAAAAGGGAAAGTGGGAACCTACTTGCTATGAGTGCAAGGAGAAGAGTCACTTGATTAAGGATTGTAAGGTGAGTGAGAAGAAGAAGTGCTACAACTATGATAAGCCTGGGCATTTGAAGAAGGATTGTCCATAATTGGTGAAGGATAAGCAGGTTGTGAAAGCATATGCTTTGGATGCAATCCCAACTTCGTCAGGTGCTTCCTCGGTGATGGAGAAGGGGGAGGGAGCCATCATTCAAGATATGCTTTCTATTGGTAGAGTTCATGTTCGATTTTTATTTGATACTGGGGCTTCACATTCATTCACATGTAATGATCTAGTAGACAGATTGGGATTGAGATCCGAGATAGTAGACCGACCCTTGATCGTGATGAACCCTATTGGAGGCTCTACTAGCCTTTGCATGGTTTGCCATGCATAGTGTTATTGAGTCATAGATGCTCTTTTGTATGTGATTTCTTTGTTTTGAATTTCATTGGGTTGGGGATTATCTTTGGAATGGACTGGCTTAAGAAATATTTGACTATAGTGGATTGCGAGAAGCTATTGGTGACAATCGAAGATTTGGAAGGGCCAACAGTAGTGATTAACTGCCTACTAGAGGATGGGGTGATGGTTAACTTTATATATTAGCTAAAGGTTCCACGGGAGGGGTTGTCATCTATGCCGATCGCTAGAGAGTATCTGGATGTATTTGAGGAAGTAACCGGATTACTACCGCATAAAGAGATTGTGTAACGACCTGCCTTTTTGGACAGTTTAAATCGACGATAAACCACACATGTCAGACGCAAACCATACAAAAGGGCAGATTGTTATTGGGGTAAATAAGAAAAAAGCAGAGAAAGAAGAAAAAAAACATAATCTCGCAGCGGAATGACAAAATATAAGAATTAAATAACAGTTCATGAAGCTGTTTTGTAAATACATTTAATTATTCCTTTACAACAAAATCAGAGTTACATACAACAAGAAATAATAAATAAATGCAGTGGAACAACACGATACAGTAGAATAAATATAATAAATAATAATAGTACAAATCTTCATCTTCGTCCTCCAGAAATAAGGTCTTCAACCCTGAAATGCTCAGGCTGACCCGAGCGAATTGAAAAGACAAAACACTTGAGTCAGAACTAAAAGATCTTATGTAAGTTAAATCAACGGTAAATATGAGTGTAACGGCGTCAGAGATGTTTATGGGGTTTGACATCTCTTATCCAGTGTCTAACGTGGGTGCATTAACTTAAGAGATGTTCGGAATTCCCATCTCCTAAGGATCCGTTAAACTATCTACTATGTAGTACAATACACTATTATAATATGTCTACAATAAAGTAAAAGTATTAAAATAGCGTTAAGGCGTTACCCATGTCCCCCTTAACACATAGCAGCTACTACCATCCACTTTGGAACACACTCCCAAATCAAAATCAATGGGTGGCCACCAAATCAATCACAAAGTCATAATACGGTATCGAAGAAATGTGTCTGATCGGAGGTGCGACCTCACTTGGCCCGGCGTGTCTCCTATTTTAGTCACATCTAAGTTGACTCACGGGAGTCGGGGTCACGTAAATACCTCATACAGAATCGTACACCAAACCATCCTACTTCATTTCTGGAATCTCCACCACGTACACAGTTGTTAAAGTGGTTTTCGGTATTGGCAGGGAGTATGACAATATCTGATCTCGGTCTCTTTAACAACCAAACGCTTATTTCACACCGGATGGTTCTTTTACGTTTTAAAAAGTCAATTCACAATTTATATCAAAATATCATATTCAATTTCAAATCATATTACTTTCCGAAATCATGTTCACTTTCGAAATCATATTCACCTTTGAAATCATATCACATTTAAAATCATATCGTTTCCGAAATCACAATTTCTTTCAAAAATCATATTTCCAAAATAGGTTAAACCCTCATTTCAAAATCATCATATTCAATCAATTATGTCATTTAAATCCCAACTTAAGTTATAACATCATTTAATCGTATTCGCTTTTAAATCAAGGATTTGAATATAAACACTTCCACTTTACATAGTCTGAAATTAAGAAAATATTTTAGATAGTTATAAATAGTTTTAATAGTTTTAAAGATAGTTTAAATGATTTAAAATAGTTTAAAATTAGATTAAATTAGATTTAAAATGACTTAAATAGATTTAAAAAGATTAAGTAGATTTAAATTATATTAAATAGATTTAAAATAGATTAAATAATTAAATTAAAATAGTTTAAAATAAATTAAAACAGTTTAATATAGTTTAATAAAGTTCAAATGGTTTAAAATAGATTAAATATATTAAATTAGATTAGAATAGATTAAAATAGATTAACTGGGTTAATTAGTTTGAAATAGGTTAAATTTGGTTAAAATAAATTGGAATAGTTTAAATTAATTAAGTTGGTTTAAAAATAGATTTCAAAATTATATCCAAATATTTCAATAACTCAATTTCGATAATTCATTTATATTTGACAATTCAACTTTGAAATTCCAATTTAAATCCTTTGAACAATACATTAAATCAATTCCAATTTCAACATTAACGCTTGGATTTTCGAAAATAATTCAGTTTATATAAACCAATTTCTATTTCAAAATAACAGTTAACAGAATTCAAAATTTTAAGATTTAAAAATCACTTAATTTAACCAATCCGGTGTCCGTATATAATTTTCTACCCTAGGGTCAAGTGATACGGATATTTATCATTTCAATCCGCAATTTACAATTTTACGGTTATATATCATTTCAAACCGCAATCCCGAATTTAATAAAAATCCATAAAATCGCTCGGGTCTATCATTTCAACCCATAACGATTTTTTCCTAATCTATAGATCGTTCGGGTATGTATCATTTCAACCCATAGGGAACTTGCAGTTTATAACAATATGAAATACAATTATCCAGTCATCCAATATCAACCATCAAACATCCATCACAATCATCATCCCAATCAATTAATAAGCATCAATAGATAACTGATCATCAATAACGGGTATTAAATTTACAATTTAAATTCAATATTAAATTAAACGATAATTAAATGCAATAAAAGTCAAATTTAACTAAAATGACAATTTAAAAATACCAAACATCGATCAATTAATTTCTAATCACATCATAAATTTAATTTAACTAACATAAGATAATTTAGTAATTGTGAGTGGGTTAAAACACTCACCTTCGATTTTAAATCGAATTAAAATCCAATTTAAGCCCAAAATTTGAACTGTCTCAGAATTCATCTAAACCAGCGTCAAAATATCCAGAATTTTGATACGATCCTAACGAAACAAACCGCGCATGAATTCAATCTCATATGGAAAGGTTATTAACGTTAGAAGATTGGAAAATTTTGACTTCGGGTCTTACTTCGAGTCGCCGCCTCAATTACCAGGTGCTTGCTCTGAGTTTTTGCCAAAATGACCCGAGACCCGAGTCATTTGGCTCCTGACCCAAAATCGCTCCAGGGTTTTCGCCTCTAGAACTCGAAGCGCGCCCAGATCCGTCTTGTTTGGCCTTGAACTATCTTTGACCCCAAGTCGCTACAGGGTTTTCTCCTCTGAAACTCGAAGTAAACCTCTTCCCGACTCGAAGTAAACCTAGAGCAATTTTTTTCGGTTTTTTTTAAACTAGGTTTTGGAATTTGGGAATTAGGTTTGAGAAGGAGGAAGAAGATGTATGTACAGAAATAATATGAGAAACAACCAGGGTTTATAACAGCCTATATATAGGAAGGGTTGGATCGAAACGACTACGCAACCCAAAAAGTCCGTTCTGACCCCGAAATGAAAATAGGTCATCCCATATATCAAAATAGATGTTTTCGATGTTTTTAAACTCAATGGAATGGTTTCAAATCCTAATTCCATCGTATGAAGAAGTTAGCTTAAAATCAGCTTATTTCAAATTGATTTCAATTGAATTTAATTAAATTGATTTCTAGGCGTTTCGAGCCCGTACGATCAAATGACAAGTCTGATCGCTATGAAACTTAAAACCTACAATAATTCACTGTTACAGATCCGGTGAAACTTGTTTCGTCGAAATCCGAGTCAGTGGCCAAAATGGCTATTTTCACGTTAATTAAATAAATAAAAATTAAATTAATTAATCACTTTTTAATTCAAATTTTATAATTTACAAATTTCTATCACTTTAGATTACTTTGTAATTTATAATCCCTTAAAAAAAATTCTATATCAATTCAATATTCAATATTGCACAAATTACAGTATTTGATTTCAATTTCAATAATTCAGTAATTATAATTTAAATTTCCAACAAATCCATTTGTTTGACTTTTCAATCTTGTTATTCAATCAATTCTTACCCTAAGGATATAATTAACATTAATTTATCTCTTACTACATTAATATTTTACAATTTCATCTTAATTTCCATTAACGTAGTATTTAATTACATTTAATTGCAATAAATCCATTTATTATAGCTTAAATTCCAATAAATTGATCAAACTTGATTTCAATTCTTTTTATTTAATCAATTATCATATTATGAATAAAATTTACATTGGTTACATCTTATTGAATTAATATTCTTCAATTTATCATCTTTTATTTGTATTAACTACTATATTTCAATTATATTGAATTTTGTCGATTTTCACATTAATTAAAATTTGAAATCCCAATTAATTAATTTATCTTGGTTTCATTATTTTATTAAATCAATTATTACCTTATGAATAAAATTAACATTTCTATTCATTCTATTAAATTCATAATTTTCAGTTATTGTCTTAACTCACATTAACGTAACATTTAATTACATTTAATTGCAATTGATTAAATATGTTGGCAACAAACAACAATCGTCACCATTACTACATTTAATAACATTTGTAAGTTTATTATTTACAAATAATTGTTATAACTATTACTACCCCACTACTATTATCAATTACAATTAATTACAACTTATTTCATTAATTAATACAACATTCAAATTATCAATTACTCTTTTAAATCCAATTATCCATTAATACGTACATTACTATAACTTATTTACAATCTATATCAATCATAACTCTTTGATCATTTTAATTAATTGGAATTACATTTAAAGCAGTTATCAGTTACCTTAAATTAATACTATCACATTTATTCCAATTACATTGTTATCATTAATCACAAATTTTTATTTCTTCTAACATTAAATCACAATATCTTATTAAATTAACAATTTTTAATTATCGAAAATTACGAGTCGTTACAGATTGAGTTTTGGATAGACATAGTAAAGGAAGCCAAACCCATAGTTATGTCTTTGAGGTGTATGGTACCTAGAGAATAGAAGGAGTGCAAGTGAATGACCTATTAAGGAGAGGTTTCATTTGAAGGAGTATATCCGAGTGGGGTGCACCTGTAGTATTAGTAACTAAGGCAGATGGCTCGTTAAGGTTGTGTATGGATTATCGTGAGCTTAATAAAGTGACGAAGAAGAACAAGTATCCACTCCCATGCATTGATGACTTGTTTGATCAGCTTCACTGTGCGAATGTGCTCTCAAATGGATTTGGCAACTGGATTTCATCGGTTGAGAGTAGCAAAGGAGAGTGCGCCTATTACTGTATTTCATATGCCATCGGGCTTTTATGAGTGGTTGGTATTGTCGTTCAAGTTGATCAATGCTCCCGCATACTTTGTGGATCTCATGAATCAGGTTTTCAGAAACCAACTGAACAAGTCCATGCTTGTGTTCATGGATGATATTCTGATCTATTCCAAAACCGAAGAGGAGCACAAGATGCACTTAAGGATTGCGCTAGATATATTGAGGAAGCGCAAGTTGAGAGCAAAGTTCTCTAAATGTCACTTCTGGAGGGAAGAAGTAAGATTCTTGGGTCATGTCAATTCAGGACAAGGCATAGTAGTGGATCCTGTGAAGGTGGTAGCGGTTAAAGATTGGAACCAACCCAAGAATGCAACGGATGTGCGAATATTCCTAGGATTGGGGGGATATTATAGACGCTTCATCAAGGACTTCTCAAAGATAGCATCACCATTGACCAAATTGATGAAGAAGAATCTGGCTTTTGTTTGGGATGCAAAGTGCAAGCATGCATTCATATTCTGAAAGAGAGGTTGATGAGTGCACTGGTATTGATCATTCCAAGCGGAAATGAGGAATTAACAGTATATACATATGCCTGTGGTATTGGATTAGGTGCGGTGTTGATGTAGAATAGTCGCCAGCTAAAACCACATGAAAGGAATTATCCAACTCATGATTTGGAATTGGCGGTGATAGTTTTTTGCTTTGGTGATATGGAGGCATTATCTGATAAGAGAATGGTTTGAGTTGTTTACGAACCACAAATCCTTAAAGTACCTTTTCTCCTAGAAGGATCTCAACCTTCGTCGGCAACGATGGTTAGAGTTCTTAGCCTCTTATGATTTCTGTATTTCCAATACACTAGGAAAAGGGAATGCAGTCACCGATGCATTGAGTAGAAGACAAGCTAATTTGAAAGAAATGTTCTTGAAATGGAAGCAGATTGAGTATATTGCTGGATATGATTTCAGCCCTCATTGCGAGCTGGAACTAGAAATGTTAGCAAGCTTGTCAATCAGACCTACTCTGATTGAAAGAATCGGTACTAGTCAGAAACAAGATGCTAGGCTAGCGGAGATCATAACAAGGATAGAAGGAGTAGAATCTGAATATATGAAGCAATACAAACTCGACCGAGAAGGTTGGCTTCGTACGAAAGGGAGATTATTCGTTCCCGATATTGATGGATTACAAGATGAAGTGTGACGAGAGTGTCACGATTTCAGGTTGACCATTCAATCTGGTGGTAAAAGATGTATGGAGATATGATGCAAACTTACTATTGGGAAGGCATGAAGAGGGATGTTGGGGCATTCATCTCGAAGAGTATGAATTGCCAGTTGGTAAAGGCAGAGCAGAAGAAACCTAGTGGATTGTTGTAACCACTAGATATTCCTGAGTGGAAATGTGAGTAAGTATCAATGGATTTTATTAATGGATTGTCGAGGACTGAGCATGGTATGATGGCATTTCGGTCATAGTGGATCGATTGACCATGAGTGCATGGTTTATACCCACCAAGTCAAGAAGAATGACATTCAAGTTAGCAGAATTGTATGTAAAGTGGATAGTACGATTTCACGATGTACCAAAGAGCATTATGAGCGACCGAGACTCGTTGTTCACCAGTAGGTTTTGGAAGACTTACATGAGGCGTTAGGGACTAAGCTACATCTTAGTATAGCTTACCACCTACAAACGGATGGGTAAATCAAAAGGGTGTATCATATATTGGAAGATCTCTTACGAGCATACATTATAGATTTTGAGGGATCATGGGATGACCATCTACATCTTATGGATTTTGCATACAACAATAGACACAGTCGAGTATTAGTTGGCTCCTTATGAAGCATTGTATGTCCGACCGTGTAACGCTTCTTCACATTGATGGGAAGTGGGGCAAAAATTGATACTTGAACCAGATACGATTAAAGAGACTTCAGAAAAGTTTGAGGTCATCTGGCAAGGAATGAAAGCTGCTCAGGATCGACAGAAAAGCTACGCAGATAATAGGCAAATAGATTTGGAATTTTCTATCGGAGATATGGTATTTGTAAAGGTTTCTCCTCTGAAGAATGTAGTTCGATTCGGTAGAAAGGGGACGTTGGCACCGAGATTCATATGTCCTTTTCCGATAATTAAGAAGATTGGAAAGCTAGCATATAGGGTCGACTTACCTCAAAAGATGGCGGGCGTGCTCAATGTTTTTCATATCTCTTATCTATAGAAGTTTGTGCATGACTCAGGCGTGATAATTACACCGGGTCAGCTAAAAGATGTTAAGGTAGAACTAGAAGTTTCTAGATCTTGTAAGCTACTTCGTATTGCTGGGTACGATACAAAATAGCTTAGGAGAAAGTCGGTGAAGCTAGTGAAGGTACAATGGAGTGGAAGTGATGACGATGGTACGTGGGAGACTGAGGAGAGCATGCAGACTACGTGTCCGAAGCTCTTTGAATGGTAAGATCCACCGTTTATCATATCCATTTTCACCATTGTATATTATATTTGATAGGTTAATATTCCAAATGCTATGGTAAGTTCACCTATATTATTGGTTGCATGGCTGTTTGTTTGACATGCTTGTGTGGGTTTTGGAATTATGGATCTTAAGGCTAATTAAACACTAGATGAAGGTGAATAGTATTTTCTAATTTTTGTAAATACTTTTAATTTTTTTTAAGAGTGTTATTAAACAACGCAGAATGAACAATCACAGATGCAGACACATATATAAGTATAAATGCAATAAAGTAAAAAGTAGAGTTTTAGAGAGATCACACCAAGGATTTTTATACTGGTTCGGAGTTACCCTACGTTTAGTCTCGTACAATTGCTTGTACAGATTTCTTTTCGAAATGCCAATCTTTCAATGGGAAGAAGGCAAACCCAATACAATCTCGATTTCAAGGCTACAAGACACACCCTCCTGATTTTTTAGGCTCAGGGTACACCCACTTGATTTGGACGGGCTACAAGCACAACTGCTCGAATTTTCGGGCTACCAAGCACACCTTATTGATTTAAACGGGCCACAATCACACCTAAGCAAATAAATTAGAGTTTAGTGGGTTTTCTAAAGACAATCTCTCGATCTATGGTTACAATGGATCCTATAGCCTCTTGGACAACACTTTGATCTCTGATTGAGAGAGAGAAGATTGAAATCAGAGAGTAAATAGCAGAGAATCAATACAATGAAGATTGAATTGATTTTGGTTGAATTCGAGAATATTTGAATAAGATTTTCACTAGAAATTTTGGTAAGGTAAGAGGAGAGAAGATAATAAGAAAGTAGTTGTTACAAAATTCGCTTGAAACCCCTTCAATATAGAGAATAAACAGACATATCCATTCGTGAAGAGTTAAGACAAATAGACACTTCATTCCAAAATTTGAATTTTAAATTATCAACATGTATGTCGACATACTATATATGGATATGTCGACATTCCCTTTGAAAATTGAAAATTCTTTTGTTTTAATTGTTTTGAAAATCTTATGCTTTGTAAAATATTTTGATACTTTGTAAAAAAAATAAAACATAATTTATAAATATTTTATCCTTGAAACACTTTTATAGAATAATTTTAAATATATATATATTTTAAAATATATTTAAAAAAAAAGATAAGAAAAGGAGAAATAGAGATCAAAGCTTGCTACCAGAGACTTTAACAATATTCTATGACTCTATAACTATACTATAGTCTTGAGATCTTCATATTTTGGTCTTTATACACATGAGTCTTCATGTCCATTCCTTGAGTCTTAATACTATACAATATTCAATTCAATACCTATATAATATCCTGCATTATATGTTATATAACATGGCAAAACATTAGTATCCGCATTTATGTGAATGTCTTATTATTATCAAAGTTGTTATCATCGAAATCAATAACTGAGGTATTAACAATCTCCCCCTTTTTGATGGTGACAACCGTTAATATCCTCTAAATATAAAATATGATATAACTCCCACGAATATATGCATATGTATATTTTATATTTTTCACCTCCTTTTTCATCAACAAAAATGGGTGAAAAGTAAAAACTCCCCCTAAATGAAATACTTAGAGACTATAGAATCAAAATAGTAAAAAGTTATATATATATATATGATATATGATGAATATATGATAAACAATACACTATTCTATATTAAGCATGATGATGTATGATAATAAAGTAGATTTTATTTATGTAATTCAAACAAATCCAATTATGTACAAGTCAATCAAAATAAAACAAATATACAAATTCAAACAATTCAAACCAAATCCTAACAAACCAAACTAATATGTACTAAAATTAAGTCTATGGTTTTCTTTTGATTATGGAAGACTTGTGGATAGGACAAAAAGGTTAATGAAGACAAAAGTTCCCCTTTTGTTCAACGAGATTTCCACCTCAATCGAAGCATACTTCACCCACACATTTGACCTCATCATCATCTTCTTCCTCTTTCTCTTCCTTTTCTTCCTCTTTCTCTTCCTCATTTACATGTAAAGGACAAGATTAGGATTATTCTCTTCGATTACAATTGTATTCGTTGGATTATCCAATAGAAATTTCTGTAAATTACGAATAATCCATCCTTGCTTCTCTTGTTCTTTCAAGAGGTATAGTTGAACAAACTCTATTTCTATAATCATATTGAGTGTATGCTTTATGTCTTCTTCAATCTTGGTTACTTTGGTCATGTTGGTGGTTTGGAATGGGCCTAGAGTGGGAGTTTAGAAGGAAAAGGGTGCATTCTCTTCGCTTGGACATTTGGAACTCAAGGAAGCCATTAATTTATTTTTATTCATATTTACAGAAGAGAGAAGACAGAGGAATGGGTATAATTTCAAAATTTGGTGGTATATAGTTGCATTACAAATTTTGAATTTAGGAGGGAAATCTGTTTTCTAAAATTACAGTATATGTGGACATATGAGGTAGGAATATGTTGACATATGTATTGTAAATTTGATTGTTTCTCCTTTTAAATTTCTAATTTTTATTTTATTATATTTGTATTTCAGAAAAAGAACATATTCTTAAATCTCTTTTAAGTTTAGTAAAAGATGTTTGAGTGAATGGTATTGTTAAAATATCGGCTATTTGATTTTTAGTATTTATATTCGAGTGAAATTACTTCCTTATTTACGTTATTTCATAGAAAATGATGTCTTATATCTATATGTTTGGTTCTAGCATGATGTGTTGGATTTTTAGATTGATTTATTAATTGCACTTGTGTTATTACAGTATATTGGTGATTTAGTAAAATTTAAACTGAACTCTTTTAACGTTTGTTGCATATAAATAACCAGTGAACAAGCTAATGTGGCTGCAATATATTCTACTTCTGTTATAGACAGAGATATAGAATTTTGCTTTTTGCTAAACTATAAAATAAGAGAATGTCCTAGGAAGTGACAAGTTCCACTTGTACTTTTTCGGTCTAATTTGCATTCAGCATAAACAACATCATTGTATGAAAGTAAATTGAAAGAATCTTCTTTTGGATAAAAATTCCATAGTCTAGGGTATTGTTCACATATCTTAACATTCTTTTTACTGATTTTAGATGAGTTTCTTTAGGTTGAAATTGATATCTTGCCCATAGACAGACACTATGCATTGTATCTAGTCTACAACAGTTATATAGAGTAATGATCCTATCATACCTCTATATAACTTTTGATCTACATCTTTTGAGTTTTCTTCATTATTTAATCTCTCATTTGTTGCCATAGGAGTTGGTTTTCCACTAGTATTCAACATATCAAATTTCTTAACTAAGTCTTGGCATATTTTCTCGATTAATACAAATTTCATTATTTAATTGCCTTATTTGTAGTCCTAGAAAGAATGTTAGTTCTTCCACATGACTCATTTCAAATTCCTTAGTCATTATTTCTGAAAATTCTTTATTTAATTGTTCATTTATTGATCCAAAAATAATATCGCCTATATATATTTGTATATGTTGAATAGAATTATTATTTCATTTAATAAATAGACTACTATTTACCTTTCCTATTTCAAAATTAGATAGTAATAAATAGGATTTTAATCTATCATACCGTGCTCTGGGAGCTTGTTTTAGACCATATAAAGCTTTCTTCAATTGGTAAACACGATTAGGTAATTTTTCATCTTCAAAAAGTGGGGGTTGTTCTACATATCATCTTCTTTAATAAATCCACTTCAAAAGGCACTTTTGACATCAATTTGAAATAATTTAAACTTATTATGATTTGCAAAAGCAAGTAAAATTCTGATAGCCTCCAATCTGCCTACATGAGCAAAAGTTTCATCAAAATCTATACCTTCTTCTGGACTATAACTTTAAGCAACTAAACATGCTTTATTTCTAGTAACTTCTCCTTGTTCATTCATTTTATTTCTATAAACCTATTTAGTTCTTATTACAGACTTTTCGTTGGGTCTTGGGACTAATTCCCGAACATCATTTCTAGTAAACTGTTTCAGTTCTTCTTGCATAGCAAGAATCCGGGAATCATCTAATGATGCTTCTCTTGGATTTTTGGATTCCATAGTTGAGATAAAAGCAACATTATTCATTTTATTAAACTGATTTCTTGTTTTTACAAAAGATTCTATATTTCCTAGAATATTTTCTATAAGGTGGTCTTTTAAATATTTTATTCGTTTATTTGGATGCGAATTTTCAGAGTTATTATTATTTTCATCGGTACTGATGTCATTATTTGTAATTTCATTAGTTTTATCAATATTTTATTCTTCATAAAAATTGGAACTATTGAATTTAAAATTTTCATCAAATAAAACATGTAATGTTTCTTCAATAAAACTATAAGCTTTATTTTAATTAGAGTAACCAATAAAAATTCCTTTATCTGATTTAGCATCAAATTTACCTAGATTGTCTTTTATGTTTAATATAAAACATTTACTACAAAAAACTCAAAAATAAACACTTTAGTATATTTATTATAAAATAATTCATACGGAGTTTTCTTAGATAAAAATCGTATTAAAATTCTATTTCAAATATAACATGTCGTAGCAACTGCTTTAGCCTAAATTTTTTTAGGTAATTCACTATCATTAAAATTGTTCTAGTACATTCTTATATAGTTCTATTCTTACGTTCTACTACTCCATTTTCTTGTGGTGTTCTTGGAAATGAAAAATTATGTGTTATTCCTTTCTTATTACAAAAGTTTTCAAAATTTTCATTTTCAAATTCTCCTCCATGATCGCTTCTAATTGATTTAATTTTAGTTGACATTTCAGTTTGAATTCTGTTAGTAAAAATTTTAAACATTTCAAAAGCTTCACTTTTAAGTTTAAAAAAGATTGCCTATGTAAATCTTGAAAAATCATCTACAATTATAAAGACATATCTATTGTGATTTATTGATTGTATTTGCAAAAGTTCGAAAAGATCTAAGTGAAAAAGTTCAAGAGGATGAGAAGTAGAAATCATATCTTTAGATTTAAGAGAGCTTTTACGAATTTTCCCAATTAACAGGCGTTACATAAATTATTGACATTAAAACTCATTTTAGGAAGGCCCTTAAAAAGTTTATATTAAAAAATTTAGAAAGATGTTTAAAATTCAAATGACCTAATCTTTTGTGCCAAATCCAAGGGTCATTAGATTCAACCAAAAGAAATAAATTATCATTGGACACCTTCATACTTAAAATATAGATGTAATGTCTCCTAATACCTTCAAAGATAAAGTTTGACTCATTATCTTTGATATGACAATTTTCTTTTTTAAACTTAAGTTTAAAACCCTCATCACACAGTTGACTAATACTAAGTTATTTTTAGATTCTTAACTAGCAAGACATTAGAAATAGTAGGAGTTGTAAAGTTATCGACATTGCCGATGCCAATCACATATCTTTTTGAGTTGTCTCCGAAGTTAACTGATCCACTATCTTTATAGATAATATCTTTCAAGATCTTCGGATTACCAGTCATATGTCTTGAGCATCCACTATCCAGTATCCACATGTCTTTCTTGATTTGTGATGTTTGATTTTCAAGTGTCTGTTCACCATTAGCCACATAAAAAACTTATTCCTGCAGTTCAAAATCATACCTTTCTAAGAAATCAAGTGACTTTTCAAAATAATCAGTTTTTAATAACATAATGGTTTCACAAAACTGTTTTTTCTATAAAAGTATTACAAATATTACTAGCCATTTAAACTTTTCAAAAATCAAATTACGAGTTTTTGAAAACCTAGCGCTCTGATACCAAGTGTGGGTTGTGGAACTATGGATCTTAAGGCTAATTAAACACTAACGGAGGTGAATAATATTTTATATTTTTTGTAAATCTTTTTAAAATTGTTTTAAGATTATTATTAAATAATGCCAAATGAAGAATCACAGATGAAAACATACATAAGTAAAAATGCAATAAAGCAAAAAGTAGAAAATTAGAGAGATCACACCAAGGATTTATATTGGTTCAGAGTTATCCTATGTCCACTCCCGTATAATTTCTTGTACAGATTTCTTTTCAAAATGCCAATCTTTCAACGGGCAGAAGGCAAACCCAATACAATCTTGATTTCAAGACTACGAGACACATCCTCCTGACTTTTCAAACTCAAGGTACACCCACTTGATTTGGATGGGCTACAAGAACACCCACTTGGATTTTCGGGCTACCACGCATACCCAATTGATTTAAATGGTCTACAATCACATTCGAGCAAATACAACTAGAGTATGATGAAGATTGAATTGATTCTAGTTGAATTTGAGAAGATTTTGATAAGTTCTTCAGTAGAAATTTTGGAAAGTAGAAGGAGAGAAGATAATAAGAAAGCAGTTGTTAAAAAATTTGTTTGAAACCCCTTATATATAGAGAATAAATAGACATGTCCATTCACAAAGAGTTACGATGAATGAGCACTTAATTTTGAATTTTAAAATTTAAATTAGCGGCATGTATGTCGACATATATGTTGACATACTATACATGGATATGTCGACATATCCCTTTGAAAATTTAAAATTATTTTGTTTAAAATGCTTAAAAATCTTATGCTTTGTATAATCTTTTGATACTTTGTAAAATAATTTAAACATGTTTACAAACAATTTAACCTTTGAAACACTTTTTTATATTTTAAATATTTTTTTAAATATTTTTTTTTTTAAAATTAAAAGATAAGAAAATGAGAAATAGGGATCAAAGATTGCAACCGTGGACTTTAATAATATTCTATTACTCTGTATACAATAATATAGCCTTGAGATCTTCATATTTTGATCTTTATACTCATGAGTCTTCATGTCCATTCTCTGAGTCTTTATACTGTGTAGTCTTAGATTCAACACCTGTATAATATCCCGCACTATATACTATATAACTTGGTAAAATATTAGTATACATATTTTATATGAACACATTATTGTTATCAAGGTTGTTATAATCAAAATCAATAATTGAGGTACTAACATGATGATGGTTGCATATAATTGTTAGGCATGCGAAGTAACTATAGTTGCTTATACTTTGGCTTGTTTAAGGATTTCAAGGGCAAAATTCCTAAAGGAGGGGAGAATGCAACGACCCGTATTTTACATATTGGATGATCATAAAATATTTTTATTTTATTCAAATGAGGTCGTATGATTCTATAATTTTGGGACATGACTCTTAGAGATATTTTACACATCTAACATTTTATCCCAAATTTCTATGTGACCATTTTGACCCTAAAAACCTTGTTTGGACTATAAATTTTGATAAGAGTTGAATTAGGGTCTCAAAGTAGTTCCATTGCTTAAGTATGATGGTTTTCCATTCCGTAGAGTGGTCATAATAGAAAAACAGACTTATGCTTAGGAAGTTATGGCTATTTTAAGTTTTAATAGCCGCTGGCCAGGATTACTGTGTAATTAATTAAGCCCATAAGTAGGCCCATTAGTCTAACTAAAGATCACTATAAATACAGAGCTGAAGATCCAAGTTAAAACTTTTTCCTCTCTCCCAAATCAGATCAAACCCCCATTAACTCGAGATTCATCCAAAATCACCAAAATTACTCTCAAAATCAAACAGAATTGAAGATTAGTGAATATATCATTGATTAGAAGATATAAATCATCGATTTGGTTGATTTGCGTTACTTTTGATCGCTGTCGACTGTTGGTTGAATTCAGTAATTGGTGAGTGGTTAATGATTTCTCACTATCATATGCATGTTTATATGGTAGAATTATAGGTTTTAACATGATTTTTGATCTTGGAATCCTTTCTTAGCTTTAATCACATGTTAATATATGTTTATGACCTAAATTAATGAGTTCTAATATGATTTTTGGAATTGGCTTTGTAATTCAACTTAACTCATACTCATATATTCATGACTTTTTTAGATTTGGATTAGAATTTGTTTGATTGCTATAATTCTATATATTGCTTGTTTGAATGGATGTAATTGCATGTTAATCCATGCTTGTATGTTGTTCTTTGATGTTGTTTGCTAGTGTTTTTGATTTTTAGAAAAATAGGTTGGTGAATTGGGCAAATCGAAGGCAAAGTTGGTCGGAATTAGATGAAATTTGGATAAGCGACACCGGAGCATGGAAGGAGCTGGTAGAAAAATTGCACCTGAAAATTTTCTAAGGGTATAACTTGGTATCGAGTTATATATATCTTGGTACCAAGTTATAATGGTTGATCAGAATTGAACGAAACTTGGAGGAGTGGCTCTAAAGCATGGGAGGAGCTTGATGGAAAATTTGTGCCTTAAAATTTGCTAAGGATATAACTTGGTATCGAGCTATATAACTCGCTACCAAGTAATAATGGTGGGCCTTATAAGTCGGTCGTTGGCATAGGTAGGTAGAGCTTGGCTAGTGGAGGTTGTTCATGGCTTGAAGTAAGAGATTTGGTTAAGTGTTAGGTGATATACCTATCCATAGATGTTAGAAGATAAAGGCTATAGGTTAGGGTCGAGTTATCAAGGAGGGATAGGTCGGTGTCTAAAGCTCTTGGGAAAGGAGCACTAGGAGCAAGGAGGAAACCTTAGCCAAATTTGGCCAAGTATATAACCTGGTACTGAGTTATCTACAACTTGGTACCGAGTTATGATATTGCACTGGATGAAAGTTGAATTTTCAGGGTTTTTAGTGGAAGCTCTGTAGGTCGTGCTAGAGATGTTGGCTCGTTCACGTGAGGAGTTGTAACGACCCGCCCTTCTCTGCCCAGAAAGACGCATCATTATGAAGAAAGAAAGGGATAGAAGAAGAAAAGAAAAGAAGAAAGAACAACAACACATCAGAGATCTCACAGCGGAACGAGAAATATATTATATCACATAAGATATTACATAGTATCATATACATCAGAGTATACAATTTATACAACACAGAATAGACAGTTATAAACTTCTGTCTATTATACATCACAAGTACATCAGTACAATACAACATACACAGCGGAAACTCTATATATCTACACGTTGAAGCCTCCTGCTCCTCAGCTCCTCCAGTATTCGTCAAGACTAACCTGAATCCCTTGACTACACAATACAATATTGAGTACCCAAGAGTTTAATAAAACAGAAAATAAACACTTGGGTCAGACATGGGTCTGGTGTGAGTAAACGGTTTAAATTGCTTAACTTTGAAAACCTTTGAAAACAAAAGTATCACGTAAGACTCCCCACACATAAACATGGGTAAGTTTTTACCTTACGCTAACTAAAACATTTGATAGGAAATTCGATTGTATTATAATAGGGTCTAGGGTTTTCAAGTAAAATACAGAAATAGCTGTAATGCTTACATCTCACATTCCAACATAGTTGGGCACAACTAATACGTACGGCACTTATTGGAGTTTGGATTCCATACAATGGCCGGGCTACTGGGGTACCGCCCGTCACAGTACGTGGCTTAGATCACCGTACCGAGGAGTACGCCCACTCCCCTGCAACACAAAGCCGGAACCATCCCTTACTGGATAATTCCGAACAAGATAACCCCGTAGTTGGCGCGACCAACCACACACTAAGCCGAATAAAAAGAAAAGGGACCTCTAGACAGGGATCTATCTTGCTCTCAGTGGGTGCTACCCACGAAGCCTTGCTGCACCTCCCCTGTTTTAGCCATTCCCGGTTGATGAGGTTTGAGGTTACGATTACCTTTAATCAGAACATATCACTTAGAATGCTCATCGTCCGCCTGACGATGTGCTGAAAGCATTCAATCCATACAAGTTCGTTCCGGGTTCGAACGAAACCGAAGGCATTATCTCGTTACACTCGTTTTGGAATCACCCTCAGAGTTAACGACAATAACCCTTGCACTCTGAATCTTCATCTTCACTTGGGATTCACGACCTATCGTAAATTTGGATCGATGTGGTATTCGGGTCTCCAGACCTGGTATCCCGGTATACGGAAACCCGATCCCGGTCTCATCGAAATCCAAAACGTATCTTTTAAGGCCAAGTTGTTTAAAGGTTTAAACAATTTAACTTATCTATATTCATACAGAAGATAATTCACAAATCACAATTGATAATCACATTATCAATAACCAAATGATTTATAACAAAATAGGTAATCCATATCAACATCACAATAGTTAATCTATATTACCATCATAATGCAACCAAGCATTCATACCACACAACATTACTTATCTCATTTCTGAGATTACATCCATTCAAGACAAATCAATGTCATCCATTCATACATAAGCAATGATTTACTTAATCACAGCTTAATTAATTTAAAATGAATTAAATTAACTATCTCTATCTTTAATTAATTTAAAGTGAATTAAATTAATTACTTCATCTCTTAATTAATTTAAAATTAATTAAATTAATTACTTCATTATAAATCTTACTTATATAATCATTAATTAATTATAAATAAATTAATTAATCTTTCTCTAATTATCCACTTAATTAATCACCTTGATTAATTATACTTTAATTACATTTAAGTAATTTAATTAATTTCACAAATTAATTATTCTTAACCAATACAGTAATTAACCTTTAATTACTTCATTAATTAATTAATTATAATCAATTACTTTAATCCTTAATTAATTACAATTAATTAGTTATTATATAATCACTTACAATTTATTAATTAATCTTAATTAATCAACTCTTAATTACATCATTAATTAAGTATAAACTAATTACCCTTAATTACATCTTTAATTATTTTATTAATTACATTAAGTAATTATTCTTAATTAATCCATAATTATTAATTACTTTTGATTAATATAATCCAGTAATTAACTTCCCTTAATTACTTCCATTTATTAATTACTTTATAATTAATTACCTTAACAGTTAATTAATAACTTTATTAATTAATCTTAATCCTTTAATTAACTTTATTAACTAATTTTTTTTAATTAATAACACTGGATGATTAACCCTTAATCACTTTCATTTAATTCCTTTATAAAATAATTATCCTCTAATTTCTTTATTAAATAATTTACCTTTATTTAATTACATCCAGTAATTATTCCTTAATTACTTCATCAAGTAATTACTCTTAATTAATTTATAAGTGATTATCTTTAATTAATCACTAATTAATTACTTAGTTAATTATTTAACTAATTATTTAATTAATTTAAATAATTTCTTAACTATTAATACTTAAAGATCTTAATTAAGAAAAACATTATCTTAATTAAATTATTATCTATTCTTAAATCATTTTCAATAAATGAATTATCCTTATTAATTTCACATATTAATTTCCTTTAATAAATCAAATCTTAATTACTTAAGATAAACTCTTTATTTTAATTAAACAATTACGACATTAATTTTAACCTTTAAAATCTTTGAAACCTTTCAAAGTTATTTAAATAAACTTTAATACAAAGATCATTTTGAAAATCCACTTTTCTATTCTTTTTAAAAACTTATTTATTTAAATTATTTAAAACTGGTTAAAACAATTTTCTAGAAAACAATTTAGTTTAATAGGTAAAATCTTGTTTTACCTTTGTTTTAAAACTCAGAACATTACAAAAACAAAGTTTCTTTTGTTTTAAAACTTAAAACATTTCCTGTTCAATTCTTTAAACCTGCTCCTATCAAACCCGAGTAAAACGTTTAGAAACTCGAAGCAACTCTCGAGACAAAAACCCACTCTCTTCTACTTCGAGTAAAACTCGATTATTTCCCGAAGTAAAACCCGAGCGAAAACTTTCTTCCCCAAACTCACTTTCAGATGCACGCAAACGTGCTCGTGCACGTGCACACCATCACTGGACGTCGACGAACTCCACCTTGGCCTCTGACGAGTCGACTTCAACCACGTCACCACGTTCGACCATCCCAATATTCTCGATTCGAACGAAAATCAAAAACGACTTATTAAACCCATCAGCCTGAACATGCTTCGCCAGAAAATCACTCGCCTCCGACAATCTATGCCACGAGAAGCTTCGCCAGAAAATCACTCGCCTCCGACAATCTATGCCACGAGAAGCTTCGCCATCATCACCATAGCTCACCCTCGACCTCCAGCTCCTATTGAAGGCCTCGCGATCGACCCCGATCATCTCTCGACGTCTCGAAACCCATTAGAACACTCACGACAAACACAGAGTACTAAACCCTACTTCCTCGATCTCTGGCCATCTTGGTCCATGAAAAATCCTCTCACCAATTTTCCTATCCTCGTCGACAACTCAACCACCTCCAGCCCAAAAATCAAGTCTCCCCTCACCGCCGATCGATGGCAATTGATCAATTCGACCAAAACGAACAACTCGAGACCATCCACTAATTTTCAAACTAAAAATCATGATATATATATTAAAATTCATGATTTTCTACCATGAATACAATCATGCAATCCAAACTAAAAATTGAATTCATAAATTTTTTGACCCAATTTATATTTTCACTGTTCTTTATAAAATTTCGAGATGAATACTTAATATAAGTTCCAGGTCTTATTTTTAGGAGTTATACTACATGTTTCTGAACATTTTTCATTCACAAACCAAAGGCTAATAGTGACTAAATGATGAGAAGTTGGATTTTTAAAAGAATTTAAGCTCTGACAAAATCAACAGAGACTATATCTAACTATACAGGCATTCAAACATTCATATACAAACATGCATATAATTCAATTCAAGTATTTCAGATAACAGCATGATATTCATTCAAAATAACAATATGAAATCTAGGATTTAAAACTGTTTTTAAAAATAAGTTTACTCACCAGTTTATATCAGAGAACAGAGAATATAGTCTGTTTCCTGGCTTGTTATTTGGTTTTGAACTTCTTTTCTTTAGTTGAATTTGAATCTAGATGTTGATCTTTGAATTTGCTTAGCTGCTATGAATTTCCTTGAGTTGAGGTACTGCTTTTAGCTTGCAATTTCTTCTTCAAGTTTGCATTTCCAGATTTTCATTTCTCTGATTTGCATTTCCAGTTTTATCTTTTCTTTGAATTTCGATTTCCAGGTTTCTTTTTCTTTTGATTTTAGCTTTGAATTTATTTTTAGTAGAGAAAGAAGTGAAGATAAATTAGAGCTGAAGAAAGAAAATTGCAGATCTTTCTTCTATATTTAAAATTTTAAAACTTTAATTACCAAAGAAAATAGCCACTTGTCTTCTTTAAGTGTTAATTTGCTTACACATAGGCTTACATCTTTACAAATGTCACTAAACCACTCTAATATGCTAACAAGTGTAAATTCTTGTTTTAATTAATTTACTTAAGTCATTTATGTATTTATAAAATATCTATATGTATATAAAAATGTATTTATCCTTTTATAATTTATGCTTTAATCAAATATTTATAACATATTTATAAATACTTGAGAAATTGGGTTTAACTCTATATATATTTTTACAAACCTATTTTGAATCTTAAAAAGGAAAGAATGTTAAAAACAATTGAATTTTAAAAGAGAAAAGATTATTAAAACAAATAAACTTCTTAATTTAAACCTTAGCCAAAATAAAACATAAAATATATGTTTATAATAAATAAGAAATTATTCTTGTTATTTAAATCTCAAATATCATTTCTAAAGTATTAAGTCAAATTACAAATTTCCAAATTACAAATTATATAAATATTAAAGTTTGAAAATACTTTATTAAATTCAAATCCACTATTCTTTCCATTTCAATATATACAAATATATATATTCTAAATGGAAAATATTTTTACATTAGTTTTGATAATCATCATATTGAATTTTAATACATAACTTCAAATAACAATATATATATATACATATATATTATAATTTGAAAACATAGTTTTATTAAATTAAAAGATTCCCTATTCATAATATATATACCAATATATATATATATACATTATAAATATTAACATTTATATAAGTTTTAGAAAGATAAATCTTCCCAATTTAAAATTGTTAGAAAAGATATTCCCAAATTAAAATGTTATTAGTTTTCAAAAGAAATAAACTTGCCAATTTAAAATATTATTAACCTTTTAAAATGAATAACTTGTTAATTTTATAAAATAAAAACAACAAATCAATTTAATTATTAATAATGATTATTAAATTAATATTGCCAAATTTCCGGGATATCACATTCCTCCCCCCTTAAAATAATTTCGTCCCCGAAATTTAAAAGCAAAGATAATTTAATAACCCAGCAAAATTTTAATTTTAATTTCAAACAGCAACCATACATATCAATCATATTCTAACAATCATAGCAAACAATTTAATCAAACAAATTTAACTATCCAGTTCAAAATTCTGGATAGAATTTTCTCGAGTTTCCCCAAGTATATATATACCGGGATACTCGCTCTACAAACAATCCAAACAACCAATACTACTAAGCTATAGAGCTCCTACTCATCTAGATCTACAAAACTAAACAGAATATCAGACTACAAACGAGTCTGACTCAACAACCAAATCCTTTAGAACTGCTGGTTCCAAAACCAGAGATAGATCAAACACGTACTCCCTCAGAGATACATAAAACACATCGAATCCTAATTATCCAAACTGGCAATTCAATCCTGTAGACCAAGCTCTTATCCAAATCAGAACATAGAAGAGATCCAATATTCCTCGGAGCTGACTTCCCAGACTTACCCAATCTTACTGCTCCTTTAACCAGAGAAAACCTCAACAACAACGAAGTCTTCAACTTCGAATTCCAATTTCCTCCGTCTCTTATCCACAAAATCCTTCAGACTATCCTGGACTTCCTACAAATCCTTCTTGATCAGCTCAACCTTCGCCGATGCTTCTAGAAACAAACTAGACCAAAAACAATCCAACACAATGATCCCCTTAAGATCAACCAAGACCAATAACACCAACTCTACTCGCAAACATCAGAAGATCGAACTAACTTCTCCTATCAGGAAAAGACAAACAGGAGCACTCGCCAAACTGCTTCCGCTGCACCATTCTGATCTGGAGTAAAATGAAAATGCTGATGAAGAACACGAGTACAGACTGGACAACTCATCCCAGAAAATCTCAGATAACTCAAGAGAATACTCAAACTATCGCAAGTCACTTTTGCGATCAACCCAGCCAAAATGCAAAGAAACTGTTCTCTCTTTACCAATCAGAACAGCTTACACTTAATTATCCAATCCATCGAAGAAATGGATCCACTCTACTGCTTCTGAACTTCACCTTCAGAAAAACTGCTCAGCCAGAAACTTTCTGCCAACATAGAACACTCCGAGTCGCATTGCTGCCACAAACCAAAGACTTCTTATCCGAAACTCCTCGAGAAACTCGGACCTCAAAGCAAATAGAAACACCCCACTGGACTCAGCCACAACACCGAAACAGACTCACTTCTTCAAACTTGTTCCAGAAGAAACATCTTCAGAAACGTCCATAGCCACCGTGTCTCATCACACAGCTACTACTTCCTGAGGTTACCAAAATACCATCACTCTCTTCAGCTCATCCAATAGATCTACTCTATTCATCCAACTTCAAAGATAAACTCTAAACCATAACCGGTTTCCTTCAGAGATCGGTGAAATCTTTACACCACAACAAAGTTCACTCGAGACAGTATTAGGTCTACAGTCTCGTCAGATATACTTCCAACCTCAACACTCAAATTCTAACTATTGGTAGTCGTGTTACTCACACTACCACCTTATCTACCTTTATAACTTATATTGGAAAACCCGAACAGGTAACCCAACAAATAGGTAGAAATATATATATATTTAAAATGATACTTTTTATATAGAAATTATTTCTGGGTAAAATTATTTCATTTACCTCTTTAAAACAATATTGTGTCCGTTGGCCTGGTCCAAGTGTTTAGAGATCCCTATCAATAACGTTAGCTACTCGTATTGACCAGAATCCATATACCACCCAACCGATCAATTAACACAATATAAAATCATTTTATATAACTAACAAATACGCGCTCTCGTATATATATATACACTCAAACAGGTTGCTACAGATCCTATCTCTAATGAACAACCCTTCCGAACCTAGGTATTCACTCAACCTAGTGTTTTGATATTCACTTAACCAAAAGCTTAGGCATTCGCTCAACCTATGCTCTGATACCACTATAACGACCCGCCCTTCTCTGCCCAGAAAGACGCATCATTATGAAGAAAGAAAGGGATAGAAGAAGAAAAGAAAAGAAGAAAGAACAACAACACATCAGAGATCTCACAGCGGAACGAGAAATATATTATATCACATAAGATATTACATAGTATCATATACATCAGAGTATACAATTTATACAACACAGAATAGACAGTTATAAACTTCTGTCTATTATACATCACAAGTACATCAGTACAATACAACATACACAGCGGAAACTCTATATATCTACACGCTGAAGCCTCCTGCTCCTCAGCTCCTCCAGTATTCGTCAAGACTAACCTGAATCCCTTGACTACTCAATACAATATTGAGTACCCAAGAGTTTAATAAAACAGAAAATAAACACTTGGGTCAGACATGGGTCTGGTGTGAGTAAACGGTTTAAATTGCTTAACTTTGAAAACCTTTGAAAACAAAAGTATCACGTAAGACTCCCCACACATAAACATGGGTAAGTTTTTACCTTACGCTAACTAAAACATTTGATAGGAAATCCGATTGTATTATAATAGGGTCTAGGGTTTTCTAGTAAAATACAGAAATAGCTGAAATGCTTACATCTCACATTCCAACATAGTTGGGCACAACTAATACGTACGGCACTTATTGGAGTTTGGATTCCATACAATGGTCGGGCTACTGGGGTACCGCCCGTCACAGTACGTGGCCTAGATCACCGTACCGAGGAGTACGCCCGCTCCCCTGCAACACAAAGCCGGAACCATCCCTTACTGGATAATTCCAAACAAGATAACCCCGTAGTTGGCGCGACCAACCACACACTAAGCCGAATAAAAAGAAAAGGGACCTCTAGACAGGGATCTATCTTGCTCTCAGTGGGTGCTACCCACGAAGCCTTGCTGCACCTCCCCTGTTTTAGCCATTCCCGGTTGATGAGGTTTGAGGTTACGATTACCTTTAATCAGAACATATCACTTAGAATGCTCATCGTCCGCCTGACGATGTGCTGAAAGCATTCAATCCATACAAGTTCGTTCCGGGTTCGAACGAAACCGAAGGCATTATCTCGTTACACTCGTTTTGGAATCACCCTCAGAGTTAACGACAATAACCCTTGCACTCTGAATATTCATCTTCACTTGGGATTCACGACCTATCGTAAATTTGGATCGATGTGGTATTCGGGTCTCCAGACCTGGTATCCCGGTATACGGAAACCCGATCCCGGTCTCATCGAAATCCAAAACGTATCTTTTAAGGCCAAGTTGTTTAAAGGTTTAAACAATTTAACTTATCTATATTCATATAGAAGATAATTCACAAATCACAATTGATAATCACATTATCAATAACCAAATGATTTATAACAAAATAGGTAATCCATATCAACATCACAATAGTTAATCTATATTACCATCATAATGCAACCAAGCATTCATACCACACAACATTACTTATCTCATTTCTGAGATTACATCCATTCAAGACAAATCAATGTCATCCATTCATACATAAGCAATGATTTACTTAATCACAACATAATTAATTTAAAATGAATTAAATTAACTATCTCTATCTTTAATTAATTTAAAGTGAATTAAATTAATTACTTCATCTCTTAATTAATTTAAAATTAATTAAATTAATTACTTCATTATAAATCTTACTTATATAATCATTAATTAATTACAAATAAATTAATTAATCTTTCTCTAATTATCCACTTAATTAATCACCTTGATTAATTATACTTTATTTACATTTAAGTAATTTAATTAATTTCACAAATTAATTATTCTTAACCAAATACAGTAATTAACCTTTAATTACTTCATTAATTAATTAATTATAATCAATTACTTTAATCCTTAATTAATTACAATTAATTAGTTATTATATAATCACTTACAATTTATTAATTAATCTTAATTAATCAACTCTTAATTACATCATTAATTAATTATAAACTAATTACCCTTAATTACATCTTTAATTATTTTATTAATTACATTAAGTAATTATTCTTAATTAATCCATAATTATTAATTACTTTTGATTAATATAATCCAGTAATTAACTTCCCTTAATTACTTCAATTTATTAATTACTTTATAATTAATTACCTTAACAATTAATTAATAACTTTATTAATTAATCTTAATCCTTTAATTAACTTTATTAACTAATTTTTTTTTAATTAATAACACTGGATGATTAACCCTTAATCACTTTCATTTAATTCCTTTATAAAATAATTATCCTCTAATTTCTTTATTAAATAATTTACCTTTATTTAATTACATCCAGTAATTATTCCTTAATTACTTCATCAAGTAATTACTCTTAATTAATTTATAAGTGATTATCTTTAATTAATCACTAATTAATTACTTAGTTAATTATTTAACTAATTATTTAATTAATTTAAATAATTTCTTAACTATTAATACTTAAAGATCTTAATTAAGAAAAACATTATCTTAATTAAATTATTATCTATTCTTAAATCATTTTCAATAAATGAATTATCCTTATTAATTTCACATATTAATTTCCTTTAATAAATCAAATCTTAATTACTTAAGATAAACTCTTTATTTTAATTAAACAATTACGACATTAATTTTAACCTTTAAAATCTTTGAAACCTTTCAAAGTTATTTAAATAAACTTTAATACAAAGATCATTTTGAAAATCCACTTTTCTATTCTTTTTAAAAACTTATTTATTTAAATTATTTAAAACTGGTTAAAACAATTTTCTAGAAAACAATTTAGTTTAATAGGTAAAATATTGTTTTACCTTTGTTTTAAAACTCAGAACATTACAAAAACAAAGTTTCTTTTGTTTTAAAACTTAAAACATTTCCTGTTCAATTCTTTAAACCTGCTCCTATCAAACCCGAGTAAAACGTTTAGAAACTCGAAGCAACTCTCGAGACAAAAACCCACTCTCTTCTACTTCGAGTAAAACTCGATTATTTCCCGAAGTAAAACCCGAGCGAAAACTTTCTTCCCCAAACTCACTTTCAGATGCACGCAAACGTGCTCGTGCACGTGCACACCATCACTGGACGTCGACGAACTCCACCTTGGCCTCTGACGAGTCGACTTCAACCACGTCACCACGTTCGACCATCCCAATATTCTCGATTCGAACGAAAATCGAAAACGACTTATTAAACCCATCAGCCTGAACATGCTTCGCCAGAAAATCACTCGCCTCCGACAATCTATGCCACGAGAAGCTTCGCCAGAAAATCACTCGCCTCCGACAATCTATGCCACGAGAAGCTTCGCCATCATCACCATAGCTCACCCTCGACCTCCAGCTCCTATTGAAGGCCTCGCGATCGACCCCGATCATCTCTCGACGTCTCGAAACCCATTAGAACACTCACGACAAACACAGAGTACTAAACCCTACTTCCTCGATCTCTGGCCATCTTGGTCCATGAAAAATCCTCTCACCAATTTTCCTATCCTCGTCGACAACTCAACCACCTCCAGCCCAAAAATCAAGTCTCCCCTCACCGCCGATCGATGGCAATTGATCAATTCGACCAAAACGAACAACTCGAGACCATCCACTAATTTTCAAACTAAAAATCATGATATATATATATTAAAATTCATGATTTTCTACCATGAATACAATCATGCAATCCAAACTAAAAATTGAATTCATAAATTTTTTGACCCAATTTATATTTTCACTGTTCTTTATAAAATTTCGAGATGAATACTTAATATAAGTTCCAGGTCTTATTTTTAGGAGTTATACTACATGTTTCTGAACATTTTTCATTCACAAACCAAAGGCTAATAGTGACTAAATGATGAGAAGTTGGATTTTTAAAAGAATTTAAGCTCTGACAAAATCAACAGAGACTATATCTAACTATACAGGCATTCAAACATTCATATACAAACATGCATATAATTCAATTCAAGTATTTCAGATAACAGCATGATATTCATTCAAAATAACAATATGAAATCTAGGATTTAAAACTGTTTTTAAAAATAAGTTTGCTCACCAGTTTATATCAGAGAACAGAGAATATAGTCTGTTTCCTGGCTTGTTATTTGGTTTTGAACTTCTTTTCTTTAGTTGAATTTGAATCTAGATGTTGATCTTTGAATTTGCTTAGCTGCTATGAATTTCCTTGAGTTGAGGTACTGCTTTTAGCTTGCAATTTCTTCTTCAAGTTTGCATTTCCAGATTTTCATTTCTCTGATTTGCATTTCTAGTTTTATCTTTTCTTTGAATTTCGATTTCCAGGTTTCTTTTTCTTTTGATTTTAGCTTTGAATTTATTTTTAGTAGAGAAAGAAGTGAAGATAAATTAGAGCTGAAGAAAGAAAATTGCAGATCTTTCTTCTATATTTAAAATTTTAAAACTTTAATTACCAAAGAAAATAGCCACTTGTCTTCTTTAAGTGTTAATTTGCTTACACATAGGCTTACATCTTTACAAATGTCACTAAACCACTCTAATATGCTAACAAGTGTAAATTCTTGTTTTAATTAATTTACTTAAGTCATTTATGTATTTATAAAATATCTATATGTATATAAAAATGTATTTATCCTTTTATAATTTATGCTTTAATCAAATATTTATAACATATTTATAAATACTTGAGAAATTGGGTTTAACTCTATATATATTTTTACAAACCTATTTTGAATCTTAAAAAGGAAAGAATGTTAAAAACAATTGAATTTTAAAAGAGAAAAGATTATTAAAACAAATAAACTTCTTAATTTAAACCTTAGCCAAAATAAAACTTAAAATATATGTTTATAATAAATAAGAAATTATTCTTGTTATTTAAATCTCAAATATCATTTCTAAAGTATTAAGTCAAATTACAAATTTCCAAATTACAAATTATATAAATATTAAAGTTTGAAAATACTTTATTAAATTCAAATCCACTATTCTTTCCATTTCAATATATACAAATATATATATTCTAAATGGAAAATATTTTTACATTAGTTTTGATAATCATCATATTGAATTTTAATACATAACTTCAAATAACAATATATATATACATATATATTATAATTTGAAAACATAGTTTTATTAAATTAAAAGATTCCCTATTCATAATATATATACCAATATATATATATATACATTATAAATATAAACATTTATATAAGTTTTAGAAAGATAAATCTTCCCAATTTAAAATTGTTAGAAAAGATATTCCCAAATTAAAATGTTATTAGTTTTCAAAAGAAATAAACTTGCCAATTTAAAATATTATTAACCTTTTAAAATGAATAACTTGTTAATTTTATAAAATAAAAACAACAAATCAATTTAATTATTAATAATGATTATTAAATTGATATTGCCAAATTTTCGGGATATCACAGGAGTGATGGCTATGTAATAGCATGATGAAAGCTAGAATCTTCAGTTTGTGACCCATGGTGAGAGTAGGCACCGAAGATAGCGGCTCGATAAAGGAGGGAGCAGTAGAATGGGGAATGTGGTGGGTTCCTGAATAATAAAAACTGGATTGAGCAAAGGAATGGCTCGGATCCGTATGGAGCAAAGAAGAGCTCGGATGAATATGTGCTAAGGAATTGTTGATGCTTGGAGTGTTTTCTTGTGTACTGGAAGCAGAGGTATTTTAAGTGAGGATGCTCATGGGTTAATTGAGGGTCTTGTATACCTTGGACCTGTGTCTTTGGGTTAGTGTCTAGCTTAAGGCTACAAGACACGTATTGAGCTTTGGGCCGCGTGATACGAGAGTACATAGAAAACTAAGATTTCCATTGGTCCTTCGCATGGGGGCCATATGAGTTATCATATATTCAGAACACAGGGATGGGTGATAGTGAGTATTGCTTGATGGATGCTATGGTTGCTATAGTTGCTTTAGTTTCTTTCTAGGCTATCGCTTAGAGACATCATTAGGAGTAGGTACTAGAGATGGGAATACCTAGAGATCTGATATCCTTATTTTGAGTAGTATACCTTTATGATGTTGTAGAGTAGCATATTATATAGTTATGTGTTACTCTTTGGTTGCAGTGATAGGTTAATATGATTTGTGCACCACTGTTTCTTATTATATTTACCTATATAGTATTTTGAGATTCATTTACCGCTCAAACCAGACTATTGTCCGACTCAAAGTTTTAGTTTTGCTTTTTATTATCTTGGGTACTCTTAAATAAGTAGACTTAATAGCAGGTCTAGGTGACGTAGTAGCTGTTCGGAGAATGAGTTGGATGGAGCTATCTTGTATTATATACTTATATGGATTTCTATGCTTATTCCATTGTGCAGCATTGGGCAACCTTAGCAGTGACTGCTTATTTTCTTATGTTTGAGATAGTTTTTGAGTTTGTCTCCATTGTATAAACTTTATAGCTATTGATGTATAACTCTGTAGATTTTATACTTTGATGATTAGTTCTTATTGTTATTACTGTCTCTTTTGTTATATTTTGATATTTATATTTTATCCTTGCGCTGTGAGATGTACAACAGGTTATATGCTGTGTTTGTTATTATTCATCTTGATGATCGTCCTATATCGACTGAGCACGACTGTAGCGCACTATTTGTATACTATTGATGTAGGAGGTATAAGGCAGTTGTCACAGATGGCCTTGGCTACCAAGGTTATGCGATATTTGCGCTTGATGTATGTTTAATTTGGATGGTCGATATGTGTTTTATAATTGTGTTCAGTGTGACATACCCCGGGTATGTCTATTTTATGATTACCTGAGAGATAATCTTAGGCATTTGTGAAGAGCATGTTCTATACAGTTAGTTATTTTATACTTAGTGATAATTGGATGCATGGATTATTTCACCCATTTGACATTATACACTTAGTATGGAGTTTGACTTCATTTTCTATGTGGGTGATATTGCTCATATTTGGTCTTATGATGTGTTGCTACATTAAGGTATCTTTGTACCATCTTATGATGTTATTGAGATGTTATGTTATTACCATGATATATTGACACATACATTTCAGACATGGTCTTACTTGCATGTTCTTCATATAATACTCGGGCCAGTCTGAGACATTTTCAAGTTCAAGGACCAGATGATCGTTTTGTGGATGTTGGGCGTATATGGAGGATAGAGTTTTATATTATATATCAATATGATTTATGAGGTCTTATGTATATTGATGACATTTAGATTGTATATTAGACATACATTGTATTTATTTTTGAGACAGTGGGGTTTTGACTCGTATTGTATCCCACTCGGACTTGTCTATATTTCTATATATATTATCACTGCGTTTTATGACTTTGTGTTTTCTAGTATTTATTTCATATTATGTATTGTTCTATCTTAGAAACGCATATGTTTATTGCTTTGTGCCAATACTATGTATTATACATGAGTTGTTTATGAGTTTTGAAATACGTACAAATGTTAACCTAAGGGAATATTCATGTGTGATAGACCAATATCACATCATTCTTCGTATTATCAAACCGTATTAACTAGTAATACCCTTTGTTAGTATATGTATAGTGGTGGGGTGTTACATTTACAGTTGGGGAATTTAGTTCTATGCAGAATAAAGGGAAGCAAGTTTCAATCTTAGAAGGTACGCATCTTTAAGAACAAAATTTTATGATATTATAGATTGTTGGATTTAGCAGTAGAATATATTTGCCTGAGTGATTTTAAAATAAATTGGCTATAATTAGATTAGACAAATTGTACAAGACCCTAATCTAAATCTTGTAATAGTGATACATCACAGTGATAAATGTGATGGAATTGATTTGAGTAGAAAGATCTAGTAGTGATCAGAGTGCATAACGGAAACTAATAGATTTTCTTCTAGTTATTTATAAGTAGTTGTTTGAATTTGTGTACGAATGGATTGCATATTTAGTAGTTTTATTTCATAAATTTAGTTAGAAATTGGATTTTGGAAGAGGAATTATCACTCGAAAGGTTATGAAACCACTTGCATCTAAATGAAGTGGATTAGGTTTTAATTATTACTTGATGATATTAAACTCGCTTACCTAAAAAAAGTAGGAGTCGATGGTTTTCTCGTGTTAAATCATAAGGGAATTAGGTAATAAGGAATAATATTAGGAATTGCGTGTGTTAACTTATCCGTTGAGTTATTATGAATTCTGGCCGATGGGCCTGGCCACCATATGGATATGGATTTCTAAACACTAGAATGAGATAGTTCGACAAAATAATATTTTAAGTAAAATGTATTATTCTTAGAATAGACTGATTGGAGTTTCATCGGACTCTATTACTATGTGGTAAGCAAATGATTAGTTTTCTGTAATATGATCGCACAGAATGAGTTTAGGTCCCATATAAAGCATTAAATATCTATCCAATTTATTCTCTGTAAGCTATAAAATCTCGAGATGATGAGATTGGAAAAATCTTAATGGTTTGATATTTTTTGATTGAATCGGCGAGGTGCCTAACTTTTTTTAAAAAATGAATTCAGGTTTGATTCAATTCTTGGTATTTAACTATTCGGAAAATTTCTTAACTAAGAAAAGAATTAAGTGGAAGATCTTGCATAGAGCAAAAAGAATTGGAATAGTTATTTTCCTATGATCTTTAAAAATAAAGAAGAACATCTGTACTAATTAGCTTCTTACTCGATCAAATCTAGATAAGTCAGAATAATGACCTAAGTGTGGCAAACCAAATTAGAAAATTATGGAGTAGTGATGATGTTGAAAATTCTTGTAGGCTCGAGTTAACCTCGAGTGGGAGTTTGGGAATATAAAACAAAACGCTGAGTATCTTTAATATAGTCAGTTTAAAGAAAGAGATTTTCGATAAGTATCATCGATTCACATTTTCCTGCATATCTAAGTTAATAAGGATTTATAAAGAGATAAAGAAAATAAAATGATTAGAAGAGATAAAATGAGACATCAACAGATATAAGGAATGATATGTTAGCGTTAACTAGTGAAGAAAGAACATCAAAAGATTAAAGGATTATTTTATTCCTTTATGTACCGCAATTGATATAAGAATGGTTGAGTGATGTTCGATAAACTCACCAAGGGCACTTAGGTTATAACAGTTCAAGTAGACTGAACCGTAAAAGGTTTATATTTACATAGTAACTGATATAATCAATTAAAATACCAAGGTACATCTGAGAATCTAGATAAGGTTATCGAACCAAGATAGGAAGATAAATTAGTTGAGAAGTAAGGATGATCCATTAGTATAATAAAGGTACAAAAAATAAGCAACTTTAAAAATTGTATATGGAAGACTGAAGAGCTAAAACCATAGATACAACCTAATTATTTTGGACTCGTTACGTATATACATATAAAATTTTAATCGAGTCATGGGTTTCTAATCAATTTCAAATTGATTTTGACTGGTTGTTATGTTTAAAGATGTATATAAATAGTAAAACATAATAATAAAATAAGTTATAGCCAAGTTTTAAATTTTGGATTTCAATAATGTTTTATCTTAGAGGAAATCTCAAGCGAGATGAGTGTATCTCGGGTATACATGTAGGGTTAACAACTTGGATCTTAAAATACACCTAAGGATTATCTCGGTGTACCTTACATGTCTAAAATTTATTTTTAAAAGATTTATTTAACTATAATTTTCAAGTTAAAAATAAAAGTTGAAATATACTTGATTTGCATAAAAAAGAATTAAAATCAATGTTTAGGAGAAGAGAGGTAGCTCAATTTTCTTAATTTATTTAGTAATGATCGAATAATATCATCTTATTTGAACATAAAAAAGAAATGAAGTCTTTTGTTATGACTCATCAAGACAAAAAGTAAAAATAAAATATATTCAAGGAGTTGGTAAATAGTAGTTGGATTGAGTAGTATCTTTTGAATCTATATGAAAACTAAAAAAAATATTTTAAAAGAAGAAAATGATATGCTTTCAAGTGAGATCTCAGATTGAGATTTTGATCCCTATTTCAGGTGAGATTTGAATATTTCGGACGAGATGAGTTTAAGAGGAGATATGAAGGAGATTTAAGGTCTCGTTTCACCTAAATGTGAAAAGGAGATCTCGAAGGAGATCTCGGTGAGGATATAGGAGATTTAAAACCATGGTTATAGCACTCTCCGATAAATTGCAAGGACACAATTTCTTTAAGGAGGGGAGTGTGTAACATCCTGCAATTCGATTAATAATAATAAAATGTATTTTGCAATTTTAATTAAGAATTTTAATGATTAAATAAAATTTTGAAATTTAATTCAGTAAATGAATATAGAAAACAATTCTGAAATTTTATTGAATTTAATTCAGTAAAAGTGATTTTTGGACCTTATTTGAAAATAATAATATAAAATTCAAATTTGAAATTTGAGAAATCCAAAAGTTATTTGGAAAATTATTTTGGAAAAATAAATAATATTTGCAGAATTTTTAAATTTGTTTTGGAATAAACAATATTTTATAATTGTTGAAAATTTAAAAGTAATATTTTAAGGAAAGAAAATTACTAATAATATAAAATAAAATTTGGATTAAAATGCATCGAGCGGAATTTTAGTCAAATATTGGATAACGGTCGGGTAATAAAATGGCCAGTGGTACGAAATTATTTAAAATAAATCGGAAGTTATTTATTTAACCACACTTTTAACACTTATCTTTTTAATCATTACCTTTTAACTTATTACTTACCTTAACCCTGAAGTATCCCATACCCAAGGTTATATAAACACTATTACTTTCATTCATCTTCTCTCTTTAACCCAAAAAAAGCTCATTAGCAACATTGTTTCTTCTCCATCTCCATTATCATCTCCATCAAAATCAGTTTCTTCAACTACAAGGTGAGTCTAATTCTTCTTTCATTTATATATATATCTAAATTCAATGAGTATACTTCATTTTGCTGCTGTTTAATTCCTTCAGTGCTTTAATCATCTTCATGTAAATCAATCTATGGTAACATATAGTTCCTTATAAAAATTCAACACATAGCATTTATCATCTTTGCACATTAATATCTCGATCAAAACCTAGGTTGTAGAAGTGAAGCTGAAACCCTAGCAACATCACCAACATCATTAGAGACCACCCTGAAGACTTGCCAAGCATCAACCAAAGAAGGTGACTAGAGGAGACGAGGTTCTGGGCAATATTCCCTAGAATATTGTCATGATCAGTTGATCGCCCAAAGCACCGGCAGTCGACTGACAAATTAAAGTTGGTGTTCAAGGCAGTAATGCCCTGAACCTGTGCTACTGTATATTTTTTTCTCCTTCTTTTCTTCTTCCTGGCTTGATAATTTACCTTATCTAATGGATTTTAACTAGTTTTCACTTCGGGAACATGCTCAACTCTGTAATAATCATAGATTAAAGTATAAAAATATATTTAAGGAATTTGAAGGTTTTGTGTATTCATTTTGGTTCTAGGAATTTAACCAAAGTTGTATTACTTAATTTCTTCTTCTTTCTTGATTCTTAGACCTTGAGTGATGAACTGAAACTTTTATTTAAGCTTCACAAACATCCTAGAATCAAATTTCAAGCATTAAACAAATATTTGCTAAAGATTAAACTCACTTTAACAAGCTTTTGTGTTTCCAAAACTTTTCCAATGCACCCTTTTTTTATTTCTTCTTCTTCACTTGATTGTCTAGCGTGTTAATGATGATATTAATCTTAAATACATAATATACACAATTTGTGACGCTTCAGTTTCATGATCTAAAGCCTAGATATGATAATTGAAGAAATTTTAAGCTACTAAAAAATAATTCCAGGTTACAATAAATTGGTTCTAGATCCCTGCTTCACCTCTTATGGCTTGAACTACCTTTTTCAAATGTTTTTAAATCCATTATATACTCATTTTAAACCTACTGTTGTACATAAGACAGGTGTTTGCACAAAAAATGGACAAACACCTCAAAGTCGTATGGTTTAGTAGATCGTATGTTGTCCTTAGTGATTTGGGTGATTTATGCAAATATATAAAAAGCAGGAGCTAAACTGTAAAAAGACACGCATATTTATAGTGGTTCAGCCAGAATGTGCCTACGTCCACTTTATATGTTATTTCTCTTCTCTTGTTTAGATTACAAGTACAAAGCTTTGATACAAGTAAAAGGAAGTTGTTTGAAAGTTCTCTCCGTGCTTGAGCTCTCAAACTTGTCCCTCATTGCTGTACCCCTACCACTCTATTTATAGAGTGAGGCTGGAGGCAGGGGTCTTGGATGTATATAGCTGCTGGTGGGCTTGGGCTGGTGTGGTCGGGCCTGGTAGCGTTGGTTCGGCATCTCTTTGGTTCGGCGTTACTTGGTTCGGAGATGGTTGGGGTAGGAGTTGGTTAGGTGGTTCTGGTCCGGTAAAGAGTGGTGATGAGTGGTTCAGTGGTTCTGGTCCGGTGAAGAGTGGTGATGAGTGGTTCGGTGGTTCTGGTCCGGTGAAGAGCTTGGTTCGGCGGTTGGAGTTGGTTCGGCAACGAGGTGGGAGGCAAGTTGGTTCGGTAGACACTCTGGTTCGGTGTTGCTTGGAAGTGGACCGGTGGAGCTTTAGTTTGGAGGGTGGCTGGTCCGGTGGTGAGAATCCGCCCAACATTTGCCCCCCAAAGTGGGGCGTATGCTGGCATACGGCTTACTTTGTTTCTTGGTCATCTTCATTCGGTCCCTGAGTGCCGGTCCAGTTGGTCCGATGTCTTTCATTTGCCTATAAGTAGAGGTGTTAAGCCTTCGTCATTCCTTACCGAGTGAGATAGTCGAACCACTAAGTGCAGAATCAAGCTTGACCGAATCAACTGAGTACCGAATCCTACTTAACTGCCGATCCAGGTGAGTTTTTTTTCTGTCGAACGAACTTCTAGGGCTAGACTACCGAATGGATAAAGGGGTTCGAATACCGAATGAACTCGGGGCGTTTTAAGCACCGAATGAACTCGGAGCCTTTGGACTTCCGAATGACCGAATGAAATTTCATATTGGAATGCCGAATGAGCTTTCATTTTGGAATGCCGAATGAGCTTTCATTTTGGAATGCCGAATGAGCTTTTATTTTGGAATGCCGAATGAGCTTTCATTTTGGAATGCCGAATGAGCTTTTGGTTGGAATTTACTGAATGAATTCGGGGATTCCGAGTGTTGAATGGACCCTCTACCGGATGGAATTTTATACCTGAATCACTAGTGAAACTCTAGATTACATAGTTTATGAGTCTTGACGATATACTTTCTTGTGTCTGCAGATAAATGTCTCACAAAGTGGAAACCCGATCAGAGAAAAAGAGATCTCATGACAGAGAAGTGCCTTCCGCCGTGCCCCCAGCTCAGCCAGGACCTGTCCATCACGGGCCCACCACGAGATCATTAGTGTATGGATACGGTCCTCAGGAACTCCTTAACTTGCCTCCTGATTGCTTCCCTAGCTTACTCAAGAGCGAGCAACTCGATGTTATATCTCGCTCCTTCGGGATTGACCGAGCACGCATGTTATTGCCGGATGCGGGAGTGATGCCGTATGATCCTCCTGAAGGATATTTTGCCTACAGCAGATACCATTGCATGTGTGGTGCCATCCCGCCTCTCAACGCCTGGGTAGTCAGCTTTCTCACCTATCTAAAGGTAGCTCCATTCCAGCTTCAGCCCAACTCTTATGCTATTCTGGTGAGTCTCTTCGTCATCTTTCAGAGGAGATATGGGCGTCCTCCTTCCAACCGGGAGATCCGGTATCTGTACAACTTGAGAGGTTACAAGAAGGGGTCTCCCTACATCATCTTGGAATCGGCCGTAACCTTTAAGTCGGTCCTGGATTTATACTCCAAGTACAGCATGTTCAAGAAGGAATGGTTCTTTGTCAGGGATGACTCCGTTTCTATTCGGCGCTTCACCTCCGGATGTAAGTCAAAGCTTTATTTTTAATTCCCGTTCTGGTTGCAATACTTTTTCTTATGTGTTCTTATTTTTTGCTAGCGACAGGTGGTTTTGCGGTCGTGGAGAATGACCGCCTGGTTCAGACGGCAGCAGAAATAGAAGCTATTACTGGGAGAGATAGGTCGGCTGCTTACCTGATCAGGAACGCTACACTCTTGGAGTACAGCTTGATCCTTCCACAGCAGTCCGTGGTCAAGCAGAGGGACACGGCTGAAGAGAAGGCTGCTCAAGCTAAAGAAGGGGCCAAGTCGAAGAGCAGTAAAAGGAGGCCCTTTCCGAAACATCCGGTTGCTGGGAGGAAGAAGCTCAAAAAGTCTGACGGTCCCTCTCCCAGCACATGTCCATATATCCCAGAGGAGGGAGAGGTGGAGGAGGAGCAAGGCGAAGATGGAAGAGAAGGCGCCGGAGGTGGCGACGGTGTCGGGGCTTTGTCTTCTGGGCAAGTAGGCGAGATGCAAGTGTGGACGGATGACGCTTTCCGCCAAGCCTTCGAAGGTCTGGAGGGGACGGAGAAATCTAAGAGAGCCGATAAAGTTGGGACCGGTGTTGATTTATCTTCCGGGAGCGCCTCTACTGAAGCAACTTCGGCGGTTCAAGGTGAATTTCACTTTACTCTTTTAATTCTTGAATGATGGCTCAATATCTGTTGGTGACACTTGATTTTCATATCAGGAGCAGGTAAAACGGCCAAGACCTCAGATCTTCGGCACAGGCTTGAACAATACAAGCTCTCTAAAGCTTCCGCCAAGCCGAAGCCTCCGACCCACCGTTCCGGGGATGTAGTCGGCTACCGTCCCCTTCTCGGGGTTATTGGAGAGGATATTCAAAAGAGAAAGAGGAGTCGCTCCTTATCCGAGCCTTCACCTGGTCCTCAGCCCCTAATTCAGCCTCTTCATGATATCACGGAGGAGGATACTGAGTTGATGCCCTCTCCGCACCCGTCTGAAAATCCTACCGTTACTCAGATTGATCGTCCTGGCTTGGCTCGTAATCCATTTGCGGGTCATCCTGATCTGGATCCAAGTTCTCATGATATTTCCTTCGACGAGGTTACCGGTGAGCACCTTCTTCCTCGCAACCCTATGGTAAAGGTGCTTGATGAGGCCAAATCCCTGGACCTTGATTTGCTTACTACTCGGGTTGTCGCTATGGGGAACGAAGCTAAAGCAAATATCGACCGGGTTGTTGAGGAGACCAGGAAGTTGATGGGGCATCATGCCCGATTGGTCAAGGCCGGGGAGGAAATTGGGAGTGCCAACATAAGACTGCGGTTAGTGGTTTCCGACCAGGCCAAGCAACTTGCTGATCAGGCCATCCAGATCTCTCAGCATGAGACCGCCTCCGGACGTCTAAAGAAAACTATGGAAGAGGCCAGTCGGGCCGAACTGCGGAAAATGGAGGCTTCTTGCAAGGAACGGATCAATATGGCCATTGCCACGGTGGACGAGGTTCGGAAAGCGGATCTTGAGCAGATAAAGGAGTTATCTGGGAAGCTTGAGGCTGCAGAGCTTGCTCAAGCCAAGTTGAGGGAGGAGATGGAGGCGATGCGGAAATCCCTTCAGGCTGACTGCTCGAGATACCAATTGGAGAGAGATGCCGCCATCGTAAGGTTGTCGGATTCCGAGGCCCGGGCGAGGGAGTTTGAAGAGAACGAGGGGCTGATGGAGGGGATGCTCCAGGATATGTACTTCCGTACTTGGAGGCAGGGTAACTTGTCCTGGATGGATGATTACCCCCGGGTTATGGCTAGGATCTATCTCAGGGCTCTAGAGGAGGCCCAGGCTGAGGAAGATAAGGATGGTGGCATGGCCTTTAGGATGGATGCTGTTACCGCCCAGTTTACCAAGGAGGAGAAGGTGGCGGTGAAGGAGGGCATGCGGTTGCTTGCAGCTGAGGAGACAGGTGTGCAAGCGGAGGATGATGATCAAGCTGATCAAGGAGCAGATGCTGGTAAGTCTTCCTTTCTAGTCTTTCCGTTAACTTGGTTGCTCATCACTAACGAATTCTTTTTTTGACCGAACAGGTGGGCAACAGGACAAGGATAAGACTCCGACGCAGCCGACTCCTTGATTAGACCTGGAACATTCTTTTTGTGGACTTGACATGGTTGTATATGTTAGTCTTAAAGCAGTAAAGTAACTCTTAGGTTGTAATTTCTGCTACTTGTCATAAATAGCTCTATTCTTGACGTGTAATTCTTTCACTTAAGCTGATTTCGTCGTCTTTTGAATGTTTTTTTTTCGACATGTTATATGAGAAATATAGCTATGCATATTCTTGTAATCAAATTGTGCTTGATGTCAGGTTCTTGTTTAAAACATAATTTCATGACTTGCAATGTTAGCGTGAGATGTGAATAAATTATAGTCATGTGTTTACATATGAAAGAAGGAAATACCGCCCTTTATATTTTGCTTGTAGATGGCAGCTTTGAATATCCTGTGTGACCAAGTAAGGGATGTGGTCCTATATCTTGCTGTGAGTATCCGCTTCTATTAGTGAGTGTCTCCTGTTCTGTGTCCTGTACTTCAGGGATTATTACAGAGGATAGGAGAAAAGTTTCTTAAGCAAAATTGAAATATGTGAAAAAGTAAAACTTCCAATCATGGAAGGCCTTCGATGTGCTTAAGTTCGTGGCAAACGGGCTTTGTAGTCACTTTCCCTAGCTGTGGGTCTTGGAGACATTTGTCACCCATCTTACGCCTCCGCGGGGAGTTAATTCTTTTTTACCACAGCCGTACTTAAGACACATCGGAGCCGAGATCGCGCACAGTAACTACCCGGGCCATTATGGCCCATAATCGTGGGTATTATTCGATTTACTGTGGCCGGCTAGCGTGGGTGTCGATCGTCAACTGTGAACTGCCCCTGGCTGGCCACACCTTATGTTGGGTCTTATAGTCGGTTCACAGTTGCCGGCGAGCCGAACGCCGTAATGAGCTGCCTCGGCTATAGTCGGCCTTCTCGGTGGCTTATAATCGGCTCATTATAGTTGGCTTTAAGGGCCGTCGCGAGCAATGAGTTAACCCACAGCAGAGGGATGCCGGAGCAATAGTGTCTCATTGGCGAGGGCATAGATTCGCATAGTACCTGTTAGATCTTGTCCAGGTAAAGTTGCACTGTGGAGTGCATTGAGTGGAAATGCCATACGCATAGGATTTTGTTCAACAGAAAAGGATAAAGTTAACAAGCAGCCAAGATATAAAGGAACAAGTTAAAAAAGAGACAGGGTTTTTTAAAGTGGTTCGGCACGAAAAGGCCTACGTCCACTGATTCTCTTTGTTAATTCACTTCATATGGGTAGTACAAGTTAAGAAAAGTATTGACGGAGGTGTTGGATGTTCCATGCCCTCTGGAACACCTCTCCGTCCACTGTTGACAAAATATAAGATCCATTGTGGAGATCTTTATGAATTACATATGGTCCATCCCAGATTGGGTCTAGTGCTCCGGGGCGAGGGAAGATTCGCTTGAGGACAAGATCCCCTTCTTGTAAGGTACGATGCTTGACTTTGGAGTTGTATTGTGCTGCCACTTTTTGCTTGTGGGCTGCTGCTTTAAGGATTGCATCATTTCTTCTCTCCTCAACTAGATCCAAAGACATGTGAAGGAGTTCTTCGTTCTCTTCTGGGTTATAGTGAATCCTACGGTGGGAAGGCACGATGGTTTCAACTGGGAGCATAGCCTCCGATCCGTATGCCAAAGAGAAAGGAGTATGCCATGTTGATATTCTGAAAGATGTGCGATAGGCCCACAGTGCCGTAGGGAGTTCATCCACCCAAGCGCCCTTTGACTTTTCGAGTTTATTTTTGATTAGAGTTTTCAGAATTTTGTTGATGGCTTCGACTTGTCCGTTTGCTTGGGGATACGCTACGGATGAGAAGCTTTTGTGAATTCCGTGCTCTCGGCACCAGTTGGCGAATTCCTCGCTGTCAAACTGAAGTCCATTGTCTGATATGATTTTGAATGGGACTCCGTACCTGCACAGAACATTTTTGATCAAGAAGTTAATAACTTTTGCTGAAGATACTTTATTCAGAGGTTCTGCTTCCACCCATTTGGTGAAATAGTCGACTGCCACTATAGCATATTTGGCCTCGCCTCGGCCCATTGGTAGCTCGCCGATTAAGTCAATTCCCCATATTGCAAAGGGCCAAGGGCTGGCCATTTGAGTAATCTCAGTTGTTTGTAGTCGCAGAATCTTAGCAAACTTCTGGCATTTGTCACACTTTCTGACGAAATCTAAGGCGTCCTTGCTTAAGGTGGGCCAGAAATATCCATATCGGAGTATCTTTTTCGCTAATGTTTGCCCTCCGGTGTGATCTCCCCAGCTTCCCTGATGAACGTTGGATAAGATTTCCTTGGCTTCCCTCCCAGCGACACACCTTAATAACGGGTTAGAGAATCCGCGCCGATAGAGGATGTCTTCTTGTATTGTGTAGCGGGAAGCTTTCCTCAAAATTTTCTTGACTTCGTTACGCCCGTTGGGTAGTGTGCCGCTTTGTAGGTAGTCTCGGAGGGGAGTCATCCAAGTTGCTTCTTCGGTTGCAGCTATCAGATTCACTTTCTCAAAACTTGGGGTCAGTTGCTTTGAGATGGTTACTGCTCCGAATATGGCGCTGTCTCTTACACTTGCTTGCTTTGCCAATTCGTCGGCCTCTTGGTTCTCTTCCCGAGGGATGTGTTTGACCAAGTAGTGGTCCAATCGGCTAAGAAGTAACTTGGTCTTCTTTAAATATGCTATGAGCCGTTCTTCTCGAGCTTGGAATTCTCCTAGTATTTGATTAACAATAGGTTGAGAATCGCTATGAAGACACAAAGAATTGGCTCCGATTTCTATGGCAAGTTCTAATCCAGCTATCACTGCTTCATACTCTGCATCGTTGTTGGTGGCAGCGAATTCCAACCTTATAGCATAGTGCAGCTTATTTCCCCTGGGAGTGATTATTACCACACCTGCCCCCGAGCCTTGTTCGTTTGATGCACCATCCACAAAGAGATTCCACTTGATGTCTTCTGCTATTTCCAATTGCTCCTTATCTTCGTTGGTAGTGAACTCTACGATGAAATCAGCCATGGCTTGTCCCTTGATGGCGGTGCGAGGGTGATAGGTGATATCGTACTGACTTAGTTCAATGCACCATTTAAGTAGTCGCCCAGAAGTGTCGGGACGATGGAGTACCTGCCTCAGTGGTTGATCGGTCAGAACTTTGATGGAATGGGACTGGAAGTAGTGGCGCAGTTTCCGTGATGTGATTAGTAAACAGTATGCTAGCTTCTCAAGTTTAGGATATCTGACTTCTGCCCCCGTAAACCTCTTACTGACGAAGTAAACTGGTCGCTGTGTGCGGTTGTCTTCCCTTACCAAGGCAGCGCTTAGGGCGTGAGATGACACGGCAAGGTATAGGTACAACTCTTCGCCTTCGCTTGGAGTCGAGAGTACTAGTGGTTTCTGGAGGTGTTCGATTAGGTTAAGGAAAGCGGTTAAGCATTCGTCAGTCCATTCGAACTTTCCTTTGTCTTTCTTTCTCTTTCCAACTCCTGTCTGCGATGTGCGGTCCTCCCGAGATGGTATGGACCACTATCTTCTCTTGACTAGAGCCGCTAGTGTTGCGGTTTTCTCTGCCGATCTCCGGTGAGGGTAGCCTTGGGTTCTCATTGGCAGGAGCTGGAGTCCTGTCCTGACCTTTTACATAGCATTCCAGTTTCTTCCTTCTGATGTGTTCCTCAATCAAGTCCCGGAGATGATGGCATTCATTGGTATCGTGCCCATGAGATTCGTGGAAGCGGCAGAACTTTCTAGACTTCTGCGCGTTATCTGATTCCTTCTTGTATGGTGGGCGTTTGTATCTAACTTCGCATTGGGTGGCAAGGAAGATATTTTCGACAGTCTCGTTCAAAGGAGTGTAAGTGTCGAATCTCGGTCCTGGCCGATATAGGCGCTTTTCTCCCTTCTTGCCCCCAGCATTGTCTCTGGAATCATTTCTTCGAACGTCCCTTGCCACAGCAGGGGCGTTGCTGTGAGTTGCCTTATTTTTTTGTCCTGACTGCCCCTCAACGGCAGCATCCTCAAGCCTCATATATTTCCCGGCTTCATGGAAGAAATCGGGTAAAGTAGCTGGTTTTTCTTTTGTCAACTTTCTAGCAAATTTAGTGTCCGGATGCACACCACTACAGAGGGCCATTAGGATAAGCTTCTCATCGGCATCTTGGACTGCGGCTGCTGCGGCATTGAATCGGGTTAGGTATTGCTGCAGTTTCTCTCCAGGTTTCTGTTTGATGCAAGATAAGGAATAAGCGTCCTTAGGTTGTTCCACATGAATGCGGAACTGACTGATAAACTTTTCTTTCAACATTTCCCACGAGCTGATGGATCCCTGGGGTAGATGACAGAACCAGGAGGTAGCGAGATCTCCTAAGAAGAGTGGAAAGCATTTGCATAGTACTCCCTCTGTCGCCCCACTCATGAGCATATGTTGTGTGTATCTCTGTAAGTGTCCAACGGGGTCGGAGGTTCCTTTGTAAGGTTCCATTGTTGGCATCTTCCATTCTCGGGGGGTGATAGCAATTTCGATGTTGCGGGCAAAAGGGCTGGTTACCCTAGCGCCTATCCCTCGATCTCTTTGCTCCCGTTGGACGCACTCTCTAAATAAGCGTGCCATCCTTTCAACAGAATTTGGAGCAGATAGAAATGAGTTTGGTTCTTCTCTGTGGGATTGATTCCGTCCAGATGACCTGTAGGGATGGTATCGTCTATCATTCCTCATATTTTCCAGTGGCTGCCTTTGATCTTCTGGGAGCATGCTAGGGTCAGCTACAGTTGGCCCTTGCCTTGATCTTCCCCTGTTGGGTTCTGATCTAAGCACTTCCTCAGGTCCAACTTCGGGCTGGACTCTAGCTCGGCCCCGTTCACTGGCGTTTCCGTGGTTAGGCAGTATGACAGGCTCAGCTACAGTTGACCTTCGCCAGGTACCTCCCCCGTTGGGTTCGGCTCCAAACGTTTCCTCAGGCCTAACTTCGGGCTGTGCTCGATCTCGGCTCCTACCATGGCTACTTCTGTCGTTAGCTCCTTCGAAGAAGGAAGATCTTTGTTGTCCCTGAGATCCTCCGGACTGGGACTCGCCCCATGATTCAGTGTTGCGGTTGGACTCTTCAGCATCCCTTAAGCGTGACATGAGATGGTCCACCAAGGCTTCCTGCTGGGATGTGAAGCAGTTAGTTACTTCAACCACAACCCTGTCTAAATCTGCCCTAGTAATTGTTGCGGGCTGTTCTGTGGCAGGAGTGGTCGGATTAGGTTGTCCTTCATTTGGTACTACTGCTGGAGGAGGACGATTTACTTGATTCGTGACAGCTGGATCTGGAAGACTGCTGGATGCGATGTTTTTTCCTTTGTTAACATCTTTTTTCTGTTTGGGAGGCATGTTTTCCAAGTGATGGATGATGCTGTTAGGAAAAAGGTTTAAGTGGAAGAAGCTGAAGCTTCGAGTCTTCAAGTTCTCAGTGAAAGCACCAAAAATGTTTGCACAAAAAATGGACAAACACCTCAAAGTCGTATGATTTAGTAGATCGTATGTTGTCCTTAGTGATTTGGGTGATTTATGCAAATATATAAAAAGCAGGAGCTAAACTGTAAAAAGACACGCAGATTTATAGTGGTTCAGCCAGAATGTGCCTACGTCCACTTTATATGTTATTTCTCTTCTCTTGTTTAGATTACAAGTACAAAGCTTTGATACAAGTAAAAGGAAGTTGTTTGAAAGTTCTCTCCATGCTTGAGCTCTCAAACTTGTCCCTCATTGTTGTACCCCTACCCCTCTATTTATAGAGTGAGGCTGGAGGCAGGGGTCTTGGATGTATATAGCTGCTGGTGGGCCTGGGCTGGTGTGGTCGGGCCTGGTAGCGTTGGTTCGGCATCGCTTTGGTTCGGCATTACTTTGGTTCGACGTTACTTGGTTCGGAGATGGTTGGGGTAGGAGTTGGTTCGGTGGTTCTGGTCCGGTGAAGAGTGGTGATGAGTGGTTCGATGGTTCTGGTCCGGTGAAGAGTGGTGATGAGTGGTTCGGTGGTTCTGGTCCGGTGAAGAGCTTGGTTCGGCGGTTGGAGTTGGTTCGGCAACGAGGTGGGAGGCAAGTTGGTTCGGTAGACACTCTGGTTCGGTGTTGCTTGGAAGTGGACCGGTGGAGCTTTAGTTTGGAGGGTGGCTGGTCCGGTGGTGAGAATCCGCCCAACAACAGGATTGAAGGAATCAAATGGGGATCAAATCATTTTTAAAGCTATTAAAGATTTTTAAAATTAGATGTATTGAATAAAAAGAGTTTTCAAAAATCCATATCAATAATTCCAATAAATTTTAAGAATAGTATAAAAATATGCATGATATTTCAAAAATATCAAACTTGGAAATTTTAAACTATTTCAGGTCATTTTGAATTTTAAATTCAAAAAGTGGAATTTTCCAAGTTAAATATTTTAAAAATAAAAATTTAGAGAAAATACAAGTTTATTATTTTGAAAAATCCCTAAGGCATATTAGAAGTATTTTGGAATAAAATCCTTATTTTTAAGAATTAAATTGGATTTATTTGACTTTATTTTGAATCTATATTTTTAATTAAAAGGTTTAAATATTTTTTAAAAATGGCAAAGTTAATAAAATTCAATTACATTATTTTAAAAACTCTTACGAGGTAATTTGAGATGAAATTCATATTTTCAAAGTTTAAACTTGAATTATTTAAATATTTTGGATGAAGGATAAAAATGTTATTAAAAATAATTCAAATGACTTTAATTTGAATAATATGAATATTTTTATGGATATTAAAGTAGAAAAGCTTTTATAGAATAAACTTGATTTATTTAAAATAATTTGAATTCAAATTTTAACCATAAAGGGTAAATGGTTTGATCATACAAGCTTTTCAATAAAAAGGAATTTTAGAAAATTATACGAAATAAATTTGATTTTTTATAAATGAATTTGGTATTCATTTATACAAGTACATTATTTTGATTTAAATATCAAATGGTATTCAATGATACCTAGTTGAATTTTTAAAGGTTGTTGCAAGATTTAAGAAGGTAAACCAAATACACACACACATACATATTCGAAAAGCATTAATGTTTATTTTACAAAATATGATATGTAAGTTTTAAAGTCGGGTGAAAAAAATATTAGTTTAATTTTGATATTTAATGTTGATATTTCACCCATGCTATACAAGAGTACTCATAATTAGATAAATGATTGAAAACCTACTTGATTTGGACTTGAATTGATGAATTGGATGATACGACTGAATTTGGGTGATTATAAATACTTGTTTTATTTTAGAAACACAAGTATATGATTATGGTATGTATTTTCACCCATGACATATATGCAAGTTTATTATATCCCATTAATATTAATTTAGAAATGAGCTTCATCATCTTTGAAAGTGTTTTGAATGCACTATTGCTAGATGATATGAGATGCACATATACGAAATTATCCGATGAAAATGGGATATAACACCATTTTGAGAACAATGATGTTTTGGAAAGTCAAATGTTTTAAAAATCAAAATTTAACATTTGATGAAAAATATATGAGGTATTGACGTCATAGAGTCCAACGATTTTTTGCGCAGACAATATAATAAATAATAAGAAATAGGAGATGTAGGTGCCACAAGAGCTAGCGCCTCAAGATGGAACTGGGTAGGAGACAACAACACATAAAATGTATATGCCTTTAGAAGCTAGCAAAGCAGTGCTACTAAGGGATTGTGTGAAGTGCACTCACAACTGGTCGTAAGCAATGGGTGAAAAAGACCACATGGGCTTGTTAAGGTAGTTAATTTATGTAGAGGGTGAATTTAGACGGGGTTACTAACGAATATTCCTACTGGGAACTTAGGAAAGAGAGTCCCGATATAACTCTCAATATATATATATATATATATATATATATATCGACCTTATAAAATATATATGCAATTGCTAATTGTTTAGACATGTGATTGAAAAAGACTATAATATGGCAAAAATTGAAATCAAACTTATGAAATCTAAAAATAATGAACTTGAATTTAAATTCATACTACTCATACACTCATATAATAGGATATATTGTGATATCCTAGCTGATTAGAGTTGCAACTGTGAGTCACGATGGATAGAATCATGACACATGTGTTAAACCATTTTGATGAACCATGGGTAGGATTTTGTATAGTGTAAGTGATATTCATGTGTATGATTAATATGGCACATGTTTATTCCCAGTATTACACTTCTATGTTATTATTGTGCACTATTATACTCACAGCTATATTTCTAGCCCGACTTGAGGTTTGTTATGTATATGACATCATATTGGCTCAGACTAAGGTATTGTGTTTTCAGGATAGCTATCTATGGACGTCATCCTATTTTGTCTATTGAGCAGTCAGTAGGAAATGTATATTACATTGGAGAAATACTAAGTTTGACTTTAGTAACCATTATTCGAAAGCCAAGGTCTGCAGTATTATTCAATTTATTCAAAGATAAGATGGAGATGAGTCCATTTAAGCAGTTGTGGACATATTTGAAGATTGGTTGTAAGAAGAGTCATTACATGGATATTTAAGTAGGTAGATTTTGGATTGTACGTAGTCTGTAATGTTTAAGTGATGAATTTTGATGAGTTCATGTACAAGAAATATTTTTAGATACATACATATATGCTACCATTTTTGATGTGATATCGATACCCATATCGTCATTTACTTATATATGTTCCTGATATATGAGTTAGTCAATTCTAGAACTTATGTACATTGCCTTGTGTCAAGACGAGTATATGTGTAATTTTAGATGTATTTAGGTACTGAAACGTATCTGTATTAACCCTAAGTAGGTTATAAGAGAGATCGTTCCTTTTGTGCCCTTTGGTCCGAGCTATTGGATGATAAACTCCCTCTGATAATTCAGTCACTAGAGCTGGCTTCACAAAATATATCGTTAGATGGCACTAAATGGATTGAATTAATTGTTTCAACTGTATTTATGCATGACCTCTCATTTTTGACAAATTACATCAATAAATTTATCGAGCACATGAATCACATTATGTACAAAAATTGGGATGGAAAAATTTCTACTTACAAAATACTTAGAGATCGACTTGATTGACTATAAACCTTGGTATAAAGATGAACCATTGGTAAAATGAATTTTCTTATTGGAAACCATACCCAAACATAGTGTGGGTGGAAATTATAAAATTAAAACCAAGCATAGAGGAAAAGGACAATGGCGTTATTTGCATTCCATTCATCATAAATATATTTATCATTTCATATATAATCCATTTCAACATATTATCAGATTACATTTTATATTACTAATCATTCTACATTACATCCATTTCTGGATACTTTCTTTTACATGTAGGAAACGTGTAGAATAGTGATGTCGCTGTCAAATTTAAGTCTGAGATAGACTCATGTTTCATTCATATTTTCAAATTTTCATTTTTTCCTAAAATTTCACTTTCTTCTAAAAAGCTACATTTTTTTCAACATTGCATTAATTTTGCATGTGGATTTGCATTTCTTTGAAACATATGCATTAAGGACATAGCATTTTCTCTACATGTACTTTTTATTTATTTGAAATTAGTTTATTTTGAATAGGCATGATAAAGTAGGTGCACTTTGTTAGTTTTTTTATGGAAATTTTTGTGAATGACTAGCTTTAAATGGAAAATAAAATGAAAATTTTAAATTACAAGTGATAATAGTGAGGCTAGTATATAGTTGACTTATAGGTGATGATTGTGAAGCTTTTATAATTTTGTTGTCATCGTTTCAAAGTTGTAGGTCTAAATTACATGTGTTAACATTTTCAAATCTTTATAATCAAGAGGTACCAAGATGATTTTGCATTAATTTTCCTCCCTCTCTCTTAAAAAAATAAAAAATTACTAGCGATAATAATAATAAAATCTAAGGTATCCAATATTGCTATTTCATATAGCCCTGGTGTGCACACTCGCCAAGCTTTGTCACGCTCTCATGTAAGCCCAATAGGTAATGCATGACTTGTGCAGTTAAAGCCCTACAAAATCCCCACTTATAGCACATAGCGCTCTTTGACTGTTATGCTTTTTCGATTTAGCTCTAATGAAAAGTCGATCTGCTTTAAGCCTCGCTATTTTCCACTACACTTGCTAAATCAAGGCTTTTGGCACCCGCTTTAGTAACATTAATATTAAACATTTGAATTGACTAATTTTATTTTAAATCGAATCAACAAAGTTAGGGTGAAGACCTAATTTTATGGCATAAGCAGTTATAAGTTAGAAATGTGTTATAGTTGCCAAATATGGACTGCATGAATCATAATATTCTTCGGGTTTAGTATATAAGATTAAATAGTATTTCTTTTTCCTACCCAAATAATGTGAGAATGACAATAAATTAACTTTATATACTTGGTTTTATATCTAATAAAGCTTTTGCACCTTTGCTATTTTCCACGATATCCCTGCTTTATCATCTCTATAACCTTTTGCACATCCACTGCTATAGAACCGCTAAATGCTTTAACTCCATAGTGCATGGGTAGATACCTTGGTCTCTTTTTACGAGTTGGGCACTTAAGGATCATCGACCTCTACGGACATAGTCGGAGTTAGTTTGCGAAATCTACCAAGCTCTATTTCATTCTCACGCAAGCTTGAAAGGCAATGCATGAGTGGTATACCTAGGTCCATGGAGTAACTGTATGCATGTATAAAAAATAAAAAATAAAAAGAAAATAAATTATATAAGAAATTAAAGAGAAGGTAAGTGATTGAATTCTAAACATCTTAGTTTTTTTCGAATTTATTATACAAGTGGAAGTAGAAATATCACTTTACAAATTTTGATAATCGAATAAAGAACTAATTTTATAGTTGCACTATATTGTCGACTGAAACAACCAGCAAGCTTGAGTCGAGTGTGATGAGAACTTGATTTTTTTCAAAGTTTATGACTAGGTGATGAATTTAGATTTCTAGGTTTTGACCAGAATATGTGTATACTATAATGTCATAAATATTTAAAAATAAACGTATTCATCAATTCTCATAACTTTCTGTATACATATTGTTGCATTAGAATCATGGTATAATGCATTTAGATTTTGTGGGCTGTATCCACCGTAAACCCTTTGAGAAACAAATTTCCTTACTAGGGAAACCTAGGGGTTTAAAGGCTTGTTGCATATGCTAAATGCAATTCTGCTTTCCCATGAAAGTATGGTTAATCAATTCAGTCAGATTTTATTCGAGGACGAAAAAAATTCTAGTGTGGGGGTATTTGATAGATGTCAAATTATGTATATTTTAAACTGCTTATTTATACATTTTGATATTAACAAGGAAGTATATTCTTGATTTTTAGAAAATGAAGAAATTATTGAGGAATTGATTCAATAAAGCAGTTTAACTTCAGAACTCTATTAAAAAGAAGTCAATTGCTAATATATGCACAAAAGCTAATGCAACTCAATTAGTTTTGTAGATGTAGCATATGCAAGAAGCTTCTAGAATAAGACCAAGAATGATAACTCTAGAAAATTAAAATTTTTGAAAGTCTGAATCTAGATTGCAAAGTGCTCTATGAATACATCAACCTAGCCATATTTAAAGACATCTTGGAAAATATTCCCATATATTATTTATATTTTTGGATTAGGGTTAGTCATTTAGGGTTCCCATATTTTGTAATCTCTTTCAACTTTTTTACCTTAAATAAAAAATCAAAACTTTTATTTATTTTATTTCTAACTTTTTTCTTACTTTTAATTTATAGTGTAGCGAATTAGTCCAAGCTTGTGTTTCTATATTATTTCAATTAGGTCTCGCTTTTGTTTCTGCTTTATAGCTTTTATTTTATACGAGATCTATTGATTTGCCTAAAGATCAGTTGATCTCATCTCTTTAATTCTCTGTACTGTTATAGTTGATCAATTAATCTAAGGCAAGATCATTCACTTTTTTATTGTTTTCTTCTTCCTCTTAAATTATTTTATTATTATATTTTAGTAGTTTCTTAGCGAACATAATCAGATCTAATTTCTCAATTTCTTCTAAATTGCCTAGAATTTAAATAAAAATTAATAATTAATAAATTCGCCTTGGATTCTACCTGCATTCACATAGACATTACAATTGATATCGTGCACTTATGATAAAATAAATCATGGTTTTTGTTCACATCAAAAATCATTGATCAACAATGTATGTGCATGGTTTGAGATATGTCATTATATTTTAGATGTTCCTATGCTACTTTGAGATATACATGCTTATACCATGCAAGATGTTTTCATATACTAGAATCCACATTCTAAACATACTTTGAACAGTTTATTATTTCTATAATACTCGAGTTAGTCCAAGACATTTCAAGACCAGGAACGAAGTAGCCAGGTAACCCTATTTGGGCACCCCTTGGAGGCTAGTTTACATAATAGGATTATCATTCCTTCGTGTATTTTTGTTGCCTTCTTTATGTATGTTGATGTATGATGATTTGTATTTGATCATGACATGTTTATATGGACTCTGGGTTTTGGACTACTATTTTGTAGACCCACTAAGACTTATATATTAATAATGTAATATATGTTATCGTTGCATTTATGACTTTGTGATCCCTATTATCTATTTTGTATTATGTATTGTTATATCCGGCAAACACACATGTTTATTGCTTGGTGCTGATATCGAGTATGTTTAGGTGAGTTATATTTGATATTTGAATACATATCAGTGTTAACCTAAGGGAATATTCACATGTGACATCTCAATATTCCTTTGGTCTCCATATTATCTGACAATATTACTTGATAATACCCTTTGTTAAATAGGTATAGAGAGGGGTGTTAAAAAGGCCTTAGTATAGGGCTTAAGCAGACAATGTAAGTGAGAACTTCATTTTTAGTCTTCGGATTTTAATGGCATGAATTAAGGTATTTGTAACGACCCTGAATTTTTGACATTTGAAATGTGAATATTTAATTGAGTTTAAATATTCGAATGATAGTTTAATTTGAAATTCGAGATATCAGAATGAATTTGGCAATTCAATTATTGAATTTAATATATTAAAATTGGGTAAAAATTTGAATCTTCAATTTTAAGCCTGTTAAAAATATTTTCAAGGCTTAGAAAATTCATATTGATTATACTGAAGATAATAGAAGCTTCAGAATTGGATTTGGAACTGTTTTGTTCAGTTTTGAATTTTATCGTTTAAATCGAATTTAAAAATAGCATTCCGGGGCACAGTCTCGGAATTCGACGAAACCAGTTCCATTGGATCCGTAATACTGTATTATTGTCGGATTTCAATTTTCATAGTGTTTGGAGTTATAGAGTGATCGTACGATAAGCAAACGCGCTGAAAATTATATTGAAATTTAATTTAATAGCTGGGTTCAAAAAGCTATCTTCTCCATACGATCGAATTTGGAGCCGAAACCTTTTCCATTGTGTTCAGAATAGGCGTATAGCATTACGAACGCCTAGCGGCACGCCTTGATAGGAAGTCGAAATTTTTGGCTTTGTTTTCAAGTCAATTCGAATTTGAATTTAAATTGAATAATTTTACAAGTCAACTGCAGTTAAATTTATTTCACATCAACATATCTTTTCCATCAGTTCAACAACTATTCAAGTACCCGAACTTATCTCTTTCTTTCTTTGTTCTCAAGCCAATAACAAAAGAAAAATTGCGTTCCCCTTCCATTTCTGTTCGAATGAAATTCCCTTTCTTTCTCAGTTGAAAATAAACGAAAAATGGCCTTCTTCTTTTCAATTCAAATCTCATTCCTTTCCATTCCTCGTCTCATATTCTATGCCGAGTTCTCCTTCTCGAAATAAAATTGTTCGTTCCTCTAAAAAAAAGGGGGCATGGCGATCAAAATTGAATCGTCGTTCACCAAATCGGCTCGTGTTCGAGTCGCAAGAGACACCGTGGGGCATTGAGCAGCGGCGAGGTGAAGCGACGAGCTCATTGGGGGTTTTAGGGCACGCGATGCTGGGAGGAAGGCAGAGGCGAGGGGCCTTGGCGGTGATGATGGAGGAGTAGTGGCGTGGCTTGGCGAATCGTTGGCAAGGCTCGGAGGAGGAGAATATGAGTGGCCGTGCGCGTGTACGCTAGTCGAGGTGATGCTGAGGTTGATCGCGATCGTCAATTTGGCGACAGGGGAAGGCAGTGAGGTATTTCATTTTTTTTATGAATAAATGTTGGATTCATAAAACTAAAAAATAAAAAAGAAGAAGAAAATTAATTTCAGTAAAAGAAATTTCTGTTTTGTTAATTACAGGAAAAAAAAATATACTAAATATTTTACAATAAGCTGTATATAAAACAACTTGGTTTTTAATTAAATGTATAGGTTTGAAAGGAACTCTATTTTACTAGAATTTAATATATATATATATATATATGTAAAATTTTAGAAAATATATAGGAATTTTAAAAATGTTGAAGAGTTTTATAAGATTAGATTTTTAAATCTATTAAATTTTATAAGTGTATGGGTTTCAAAGGAATATATATATATATATATATATATCTACATAAAATATATATACATATTTCCACTTACTAGTCATTTTAAAATCAAGAGTTATGGTGATTTACTTGTTTTATTAACTTTTTAAAATTTATTTTAATTACTAAAAATTATTCAAAGGAAATTTGTTTGAAATTAAATTGATTAGATAAAATGAAATTTTACTAAATGGAATTTAATTGTTCAATTTATTTCGAATATTAATTAACTGTATAATATTTATACAAGGTCAAAATCGTGAAGAAAGAATGCTAATTGGAATGGATTGCAAATTTAAAAAGCAAAGGTGAGATCTTCTCACTCAAATTGAAAGTTGAATTGTAGGTTATTGATTGATTGACTGTTTGGATGTGATATAGTATATATAGTAATATATAGCAATATATATATATATATATATATTGGAATATGTATATATTGGAGTTGTTGATTTCCCGCATTATATAGTGGATGAGACCCTATGCATCGCATAATAGCGGATGATATTTTTATAAATCCCATATACCGCGATATTCCACCTCGAAGTGGAATTGGTATTGCTAACATCTGTGGATGCAGGGAAACAGGTTGGAGGGATCCAACAGGATTCCTCAAAACATTTGAATTGGTTTCATATGTTGTGTGTTGATTATTTATAATCTGTGTATGATTATATCTGTGACTGAATTTGTTGAAGGCTAAAATTTAGCCGAATGTATTTTTGGTATCGTTGGATACCAGAAATAAATGAAATTGGATTTTTGAAATTAAAGTTGGAAATTTTAAGTAGATTTCTTTTGAAAGAATTGGTTGAATTTAAAAGAAGGAATTAAAGTATAAAAATTGATTTTTGAAATCTTATCGAATTATTTCCAAAATATGGGAAAAGATTTTTATAAATGGATTTTGAATAGTATTATTCGAAAGTTGGGAAATTTATTTAAAATGGAATTTTTAGATGGTTTGGAAGGAATAAAAGGATTTTTTTTAAAAAGGTGATAAATTTGTTTAAAATCAAATTGATATTTGATTTAGTATTTGAAGAAAAATCTTTGGGAAATCGATATGAAAATTTATTTGATGTTGAATGAAAAATTGATTTGTGTTGAAATAAATTGGAAATCAATTTGTAAAATGATTTGGGATTTGAAATAAACTTAGAAATCAATTTGTAATTGATTTGGGGTTGAAATAAATTTTGAAATCGATTTGTAAAATGATTTGGTGTTGAAATAAATTTAGAAATCAAGTTGGAAATTGATTTGGTGTTTGAAAGTGAATCTTTGGAAAACGATTTTTGAAAATCGTATATAAGTGGATATTTGGAAATTTAAATTCACAATGGAATTTATAAAGGAAAGGGAAACTTGTTTTAAAAATAAACATTGATTTATTTTTAAAGGTGTGGAAATTATGATTTGAAATTGGTTTTCAAAGTGATGAAGTGTGGAAATAAGTTTACTGATTGGGATGTAAATTTGAAATAAATCGATAAGGATTTATTTAATTGGGTTAAATGGACCATTTTGAAATGAAGTGTGAAATATGATTTGAAATTGGTTTTCAAATGTTAAAGTGTGGGAAAATGTATATCTTACGAAGATATTTGAAATTTAATAATTTGGGAAAAATTATTTAAATTGGTTGTTTGTTGTGAATGTTGTTGATAGTTAAATAACCGACTATCAATATTTGCCTTTGAAATGGCATTTGAATTTGTTTCTAAAAACAAACGCTCACTATTCGGGTTAGCCGGGAAAAGACCTTTGTGTCATATAACCCATTCCGAATTAGTGATACGACGATATGGATCGTATTGAAGACCGGTGTGAAGACCGGGTATTTTCGAAAATGAAAGGACAACCTGTCGAATGTCTCTGCACCGAGTTGCTCCGGTATAGAGATTTATATCACTCTTCTTGTGATGGGAAGTCCGGACGTGATTAGTGAATATCCGGATTGCAAGGGCTTCTTTGGAAGTGCCTTCGGTTTCGTTCGATCCCGGAACAAACTTGTATGGATGTGTGTCTGACGTTACACTTTGAGATGTAAAGCTGGTTTCTATCAAATACATTTCTGTTGGTGGCGGAGAATTTATTCTCTTAGCTTAACACCCTTCTCTGAGACGTACGAGCTCAGAGGTTATGTAGTTGATGGTTACTAGTGATACATTCCCAATTTGGTAATGTGGCATACGAAGTGTTGTTGATCAATTGTTGATCAAAGCGTGGCTTTGTGAAAAAGCGTAGCTTTGTGGATGAGACTTCGTCGAGCCTCACAACCCGGTAATGGTCGAAACAGGAATGTTGCGGCAAAGGTTTTTAGGGGTAGCGCCCCTAGGGTATGTCATTTCCTTCTGGATAAAAGGTGATATCATGGTATGGAGCCCAGATATTTTACCTATGTTGATGCTGTAAATTTATTATACTTTGTGGTTGTTGCTTTGTGGTTGAGGATCCTCGGATAAAGGTCGGTAACGACCGGGGGATGACATAGCTCGTGTGTTAGCTACCTAGTTACAGCTTGGTTAAAGCGTGAGGTAGCGTCGGCCTTGTGTTTGCAGAGATCCGGTTAGGTCCTCGGGGCATCTTTTTAGAGGCGTTTCCATTTCGGTGTAAGGAAGTTCCTTAGCTTGACCATTTGTTGGAAATCCAAAGAAACAATACGAACCTTGTACGGTTTTAGTTGTAAAACCAGCCATTTACTTATGGTGGTCACCACTGTTTAGATGGTAGCTATAGTAGGCATACAATAATGGTTGTATGCTGGCTAAGATTAATATTATACTTTCGAAATGTTTTCCACACTAGACATTAATAATAATATCCAATGATTTTGCGTAGTAAGCATCTTTGACTATCATAAGGAGAAATCTCCTCCAATTCTGCGTTTGCATTGTGTGTGTGGCGGGAGGCCTTATGGTAGTTTCATTTTCCAAAAGCAATGCGAATCTGTTTCATTTTCTTTGTGAAAATAACTGTTTTACGATCTCACACCAGTCACCATGACTGACTCGGAGTTTATTGTTCCCGTTCTAAACTCTGGGTGCCCGAAATTTTCCACACAGGCAGCCTAGAGTTATGTTATCATGATATTCTGGATATTCTGAAGCTTTGGAGATGAGCTGGATGGCGAGACGTACTACCGTACTTGTTTTTTATTCCGCTGTGTATTCTGTATGAGGACAAGTTTATATAACTGTCCATTGTTGTATTGAGTTGTACATTGACTCTGATGATGTATGTATAAACTGATATAGTTTTTTTGTTTAAAAGACTAGTGATTATCTATTATATATTGTTCCGCTGCGAATGTGAGATTCTGATGTTGTTTCTATTTCTATTTTGCTGTTCTTTCTTTTCTTCTGTCTTCTTCTGCCTCTTCTTTTAACCCTAATTGTTCGGTTTTCCGGCATTCGATTGCGCGACATTTGATACAGTGGACGTATTAATGTCGACTTTCGAGCGTCGAAAAGTCGCAACCGTTACAGTATTCTTAGACTTTGTTATACAGAAGTAAACAACGTTATTTTCCTACATCAATGATGAGGGACTGATAATAAATATCATTATACCACAATTTTACTTATCATAAAAACCTAAATGGGTGACACTCAGTTTAAACTTAAAAGCTCAATTATTCATATGGATCCTCATTAAATTTAACGTCAACCTAATGTCTAAAGAGCAATAGCATGTAAACTGAGAGCATGCACCTCAAGGCATGCCTATGATCAAAAGACTGAATGCATTCAAGCCAAGAGTGCCTACTTCAACATATAAGACTAAAGTTACTTCCATTCAAAGCTAAAGCACCTCAATATAGCACCAAGATTAATAGCTAAGATGGCCTCCTTCCACATCAATAGCTCAAATAACTCAATGTTTCTACGAAGTATATAGAATACAACATCCAAAGTTATATATAAATATATATAAAAATGCTACATGGGTAATCCACGTTAATCTTTAGGCAACCAAATGATGACACATGCCTAAATCTTAGTCCTACATGTGAGCCAAGTCTGTAATCCAAGAGAAGTGCTCTATATCAATGATAGAGCAAGAATTTGTCTATAAATACAAAGTACAACCTACAGTAAAAGGATTTGAACTTTGAAAGACTAGCCGCATATTATTCGGATTATTTGTAATCATCATAATTAGCTGTAATGACTCTAATTTTGACTAACATTATTTAGGACATTTAATTGGATAAATTAAATAAAATAATGTAAATGGTTAACAGATTGAGATTTGAATAAAATAAGGTAGTTGTGCCTAATCAATAAATGAATTAAAGAGAATTAAAATGAAATGAGTAAGAGGAATAAAATGAGGGCAAAATAGGAATAAACTAAGTTCTCATACCCTAAACCCTTCTTACTTTCATCCCTTATTCATTTTAAACATTTGCAAACAAAATCCAAAAACGTTCAAAGCTTGGCCGGCCACCATTAGGAGAAAACAAGGGAAAGATAAGCAAGAATTAAAGAAGGAAGCTTAATCAAATCAACTCTAGAACAAATCTCAAACTCCTTAACAACAAGCTAAGGTGGATAATAGATTACATTTCATTTTTATAGCATTCGGTTTCTAGATAAGATCCGAATTTATTTTGCAAGAAAAATGTCATGTTTTGATTGTTTAAATGGTTATATATGCTTGTTGATGGTTTTTGTTGTTTCATATGGATTTTATGATAAGAATTGATTTGGAAAACCTATTAAATGACATCCAAACAGCTTGCGTTTTATATAAGGTCGGAAACATTATTTTAGAGATGGGTTTCAAGTTTCATAATTTTCTAAGTTAATGTGGATTTATTATGAATTTTCTAGTAAAAAAAATGGTTAAATTGTGTTTAAATTTATTTTCGGCTATTATATGTTAGCTTTGGGTCAAGATTTAAATATGTTAGAAAACATATTAAAAGAGATTTATGGGAATTTTAGGAGAATTTTCCTAAGTATTTTATTAAAGATATAAAATTATTCAAGGTATGAGAATTAAATATTCTATATGTTTATAAAAGGAGAAGGGGCAATTTGCTAAATTTTTTAAATTATTAATTACTGAATTCAGCAGCAGTTTTAGAAAACATTTTGAAAAGAATTGGCAACCAATTATATGTTGATAAATAAGGAAAGTTAGTTGAAAAGATTTTACTTTAAAAAGTTAAAAATCAGTTTTGCAAAAGATTACTCCTTCGCCACTTATAGCAGCCACCTTTCGACCCCATACTACCACCTCCAACCAAGTCAAAACCAATACACATTGTATCAATGTCTTGGTTCGTAGTGGATTAGAGATAGACAAAAGATATAGAGTCGAAACATGCTTTCGAAGGGGTAGAAGTAGTCTTAATAACTCAGAACTATTTTGGTTACAAAATAAGGCTTTCGAAGGGAATAGCTTTCGACTTAGTCAAACACGCCTTTGTTTTATTAAAGGGCTTTCAAAAGTGGTTCCCGCCTTTTGTTTTAAAATAAGCTTTCAAAGGGGTCGAAACACCTACTACCGCATTCAACCTTTCGAATCAATGCCTTCGAAAGGGTTCTTTTGCCTTAAACTTGTAATCCCCCTCTCCATGCTTTCGACAAGGTTGGTTTAGAAAACATCCACTATCTTTTACTTAGGAATAATGCTTTCGAAAGAGTTGCTTTCACCCCAGCTTTTTTAAGACCCTTTGCTCTTTTGAAAGTTAAACTCAAAGGTTTCGAAAGGAATGGTTTTAAATGGTTTCGAAGCTATGTTCCACAAACTTTACTTGAACCCAATGCTTTTGAAAGGTTTGTTTTAAGTAAAGGACTTTAATGCTTTCGAATGATATACTGAAGGTTTCGAAGGGGTGGTTCCCTAAGGTTTTCGAAAGGTTTACTTATAGTATTTGAATGGAAGATTTCCAATGCTTTCGAAAGGCAAGTTTAAAGTGTTTTGAAAAGAGGATGTCTAAGGTTTATAAGGCTTTCGAAGAGATACCTTCAATGATTTTGAAAGGTATGTTTTGGCCTTTCGGCCTTGTGTTTCAAATTATAGTAGTTAACTTAGTTTGAAAGGGGTACTCTCAATGGATTCGAAAGGTATTGTTTAAAGTTTTTAAGCAAAGGTTTCGAATGGTTTACCTTGGCTTCATGGCCCAAGATCTTTTAAGTTAAAAAGGGTTTTTAACTTACTTTAGAGGGATAGATAATCACATTATATCTCATCAACATTGTTTTATGTAAAGTGTATATAACATGGCAAAGATATTTGAATAAAGCAATAGTATATTTTCCTTATTTAAGTATGATTTAAATGGTTAAATCAATTTGAAAGAAATGTTTTCAAGGAAAATTTGATGGGGTAGTTAACCCTCAGTAAATGACTCAGATATTAGAATACCAGATGGGAATGGTATAGGGTCGCGCCCTATACTTTAGCTAATAAGCTCCTAGCTAATATAAGTCCAAAATTCCAGTGTGTAGGGCTTTGTCACATATAAAACTTAAATGATGTTACACACCGAAAGGAATATATAGAGAGAAGATAGGTTATTGGTGAGCCCGCAAAACAATTAGGTTCAGTTGACCCTAGAGGAAAATAGTAAAGGGTAGATAGCCCAGTAGTGTGTCTAACAGATGTTAGATAACTGATCGTGTCTGGTAGGCCCGAGTCAGCCAATGGTTAATAGTTAGCCAAACAAAACTATATTTTAGGGCAGATAATCTATTGATTACCTGATTTATTTGCATATATGATATTTGTATTACTGGTTTAATCCATTTGATTGCAGGATTCTGATTTGCAAAAAAGATATGTTTTAAAAGGGATATTAGTGAGGGGAAACTCGTTCCGCTAAGCGGTGCGGTCTCACTTAATATCAGTAAATCGAGATGTAATAGTATTATTCACACCAGGCTTTATGTCTGACTCGAAGTTTATGTTTTCCCCTTAAACTCTCGGGTGCTCAAAATTAATTTGAGTAGATTGAGAGTTAAGGCTTTTCAGGTTTAGCAGGTGGACGAATAAGCTTCCAAACACGCGCATGAGGCAAAGTGAGCTATTTAGTTTTATTTCCGATGTGATATATTAAAACTAATATGTCTATTTAGTACTCTGATCATCCAAGGGGGTATCTTCATATGTCGCTCTTGGCGTAATTTGTAATAATTATATTTGATCAAAACCTAGGAATCGTTTGGGATTATGTATCTGAATATGAAATATTGATTTGAAATGTAATTAGAAAAGTTGTTTTAAATCTCTGTTGATTTTATTTCATATTCATATGCTTCTGATATTATGGATACCATTAATATTACCATATTTTGTCACCGAAAGTTAATACTATAGATGATTGCAGCATCTGTAGCGCTTAGCTTCGGGACTCAAGATAGGGGATGCTACAGTATCATATACCTAAGCTCTTCTAAGAAGTTATTAATCGCGGAAAGAACCAATTAAATCTTGTACACCTATTTAAAGCTCACTTGAGTACGAAACAAAGACTTAGCTATAGTGGGTGTAAGGATCTCTTCCCGAACCACTATAATTTTTCTATGTCCTTTCTCTGTGTCATTTACTATTCAACACTTATCCCCTTGTTACATTCGGTTCGGGCACTTCCCCTTCGGCTAAAATTTTCTTTTATATTATTGCTTTTGGAAATAACTTCCGGACTTTGGAGTGTTAATTTGTGATAAAAAAAACATGCTAACATTTTATCACTTGAAGGAGGGCTCGAACCTCCATTCTGGCATGTTGCATCTCGCACCTGATTCCAATCAATTTTTTATCTAATGACGACATCTAATACCTCTAAGAGATAGGACCCTTGGTCTCTAGTAATTAAGGAATATGTTCAAGAAACATCTACTGAAATGATCAATCCAAATACTGTTGATGGCTTTCTACCTCCGCATTCTGTCGATGATCAATTTTTACGAATGATGCTTGCTTTCTTTGAAAATACCACTAAAAACATTTGATATTACTAAGATGAAATGAGGAAAATAATTGATGATATATAAAGAAGAGTTATTGCTGCTATTGATGAAGAAAATTAGCCCCCAATGATTGGTCGGAACTATGGGGAAAGATAAACCAAGGAAGATCTTGATGTTCTGCTAATAAAAGTTGGATAGAAACTGTGAGAAATGCGGATTAAGGATCTTAAGGCTAGAATTAACACTAGAGGGAAGGTGAATAGTGTTTTAAGAAATTTGTTAATCTTTTTGAGTTTTATCTTAATTTGTTAACAGTGTATACACTAATCAGACACAGATATGAACACAGAATCAAACACAGATGCAAATATAAAGTAAAAACAGTAAAGGAAAGAACACACCGGATTTTATATTGGTTCGGAGTTACCCTACATCCAGTCCCGCAACACAAGTACGGATTTCCTTTCAACAACAATTCAACAATTACAACCCTCAGTTTCAAGGCTACGAGGTACACCCCCCAGAATGACAATCCTCTGGGTAGAGATACTTGATTTCCGAGGCAACAAGTTCACCCAATTGATTTCCAGGGCTACAATCACACCTTTTCTCGCTTAATTGATTTCCAAGGCTACAATCACACCTTTTCTCGCTAATATATTACAAAGAAGTCTATAACTCTGAATAGCACTGAGAACCTTGTAGAGATAGTGATGGAGAATCAAACTAGAAGTAATCGAGTATGATTCGATGTTGATTTCGGCAGAGTAATGGTATGATTTTGTATTAAGAAATGTGGAAGAAGAAGAGGAGTGAAAACCAGAAAAAAGTGATTGAAAATTCATTGAAACTGACCCCTATTTTTAGAAGAACAACAGTCATGTCCATTCGTGAAGAGTTATGGCGAATAGACACTTCTTTTGAAATTTGAATTTTGAACTCAACTGTCACCATGTCGACATAGTGCCTATGAGCATGTCGACATCCCTCAGCCAAAATTGATGTTTTGAATTTCTATGAAAATAATATTTATCTTATATAAAAACTATTTAAAACTTTATAAATATACTTGAATATAGTTGAAATTCATAAGTAAATATAAAGAACAATATATACATAATTTAACTATAATTTTATATTTAAATCTAAGTATAAATATTAAAAGTTAAATATATTATTTGAAAAGACATTTAAAATCAGGAGTAGTTTGACTTTGAAATTTAAGATGTTTTGAAGCTAAAATTGTTTAAAATCAGGATAGAGAGTTTTGAATCTTTTAAAAGGAAAGTTTTGAAATCATTTTGAAAATAAGATAATTTTGTAAAATCATTTGAATTAAAATTAGTGGATACAAAACAATGTCCCACTAGATTTTCGTAGGTTCCATCCTACTTAGGGTTCCATCCCTTTAATGGGCTCGAAGTGGATTCCATTCCACGAATAAATTGGATATTAAGATGCCAGTGCTTTTCTACCAGTTTTAATAAATATTCCTAATAAAACAAACTTAACCTTGAACTCTTGATAATCTTGATATTCATGAGTCTTCTATCTCTATATCTTGAATCTCTATACTGTACAGTCTTCATTCTTGATACCTGCATGGTTAGATCCTGCATATACATATATATCTAAACTTGTAATGTTAGTATTTATATTTTATAATCTATTCTAAGGTTGTTGTCATCAAAACCATCATCTCATGGACTAACAATCTCCCCCTTTTTGATGATGACAACCTTTGTTTATAAAATATTCCTTCTATCCTAATAACTCCCCCTAAAACTAACAACTCCCCCTTAATATATGCCTAACTACCCTATTTTATATTTCTCCCCCTTTGTCATCAACAAAAAATTTACTCCCCCTTACTCTTGGACTTTAGTACCTGCATTGATAAACTATACAACGGAATATATAATATATAGATTAAGAAATAGTGATACTTATGAGCATAATAACTTAATTAAAGACTATATTCATTTCAGTGTATATATATATGTTTCACACACCAATCTTCAAACCAAATAAAATCAATCCACACAAAGTATCAATTCAAACTAAATTAAATCAAACAAATTAATTCAGACAAATCAAACAAAGAAAGAAAATTAAACGTTACGAGGAACATCAACCCATCCTTCTTCTCCAAAGATAGGGTCTTGTTTGATGGCATCCTAATTCTCATTATCAACAGATAGAGAAACGGGAGGATGTGCTTCATTATCATCCTTTTGCAGGGAGGAGATCATCCAACGAATTGCATCGAAGTGTCTCTCTTGTTCCTTGATCATCTGCATTTGACTCAATTCTAAGTGACGCTGATTACGGAGGATGATAGAGAGAATATTCTTGAATGAATTGAGTGTTTCTTCAAGATTTTCAGATAGATTGTGAATAGGATTGGCCATAATTGAATTAGAGAAAGAAATGAAGGATATAGAGAATGAAAAATAAATTTTAGTGAAGATTTCTGGAAGAAAAGTGTATATATAGGTGTAGAAATTCGTTTGAAATGAATAGACATTTGGTAGTTATTCCAATTTCAAATTCAAAATCAATAATCACTTCTGACCAGTACATGTCGACATGGTCAAGAGGGGTATGTCGACATACGATAGTGAATTTTGATGATAATTTTATTTTGTGAATAATGATGTATATATATATTTCTATAATATACTAACGTTTATTCAAGATATAAAATAAGCTAGATGACAGGAAGGAAATTCAATTTCATTGCATAATAGGATAATACAATGATTAAACATAAAGAACTACACGAACATTCGAAATAAAACAAACTAAGACAAATACAATAAGATACTAAAAGATAAAACTAGCCAGAGGATGAAGATGATGAAGATAATCCAAGTTTCTTGCTGACTTTTGAAAAGAACTTGTTCATCTTTGAAGACATGTTATCCAACTTCTTACTAACAGATCGTTTTAAATCCATTGATTCTCCACAATTATCTTTTGGTTTTTGAGAAGGGTTTTGTTGGATGGATTGGAAGGATATTCAATACTTTCTAAGGATGTTTCACCTTCTTCTTCTTCTTCTATTTCCATTTCATCCCTTTCTTCTTCCTCTTCCTCTTCCATTTCTTCATGAGCCAAACGCTCTTCCTTTTCGGTAAGAGTCTCATAAGGTTGAAAAACATATGGGATTTTCATGAGAGAAATGTTTGAGATATTAAAAACTTTTCTAGAGACAAATTCTTCACCTTTGAAATCCACTCCAAAATAGTTGAAAATCCGAGTAAGATAAATTCCATGATATAAAGTGTTTTCTCCCATTTCAAAATTTTTAGGACGAAGTTCATCCAAAATAACTTGCGCCCAATTGATATCATAATTTCCGAAAATAGCAAAAAGTGCTTTGCACACTTTTGAGGTAGGATTGTTAAAATTTCCAGATCTTGGGGTCAAAGTATGTTGTAAGAGAAGATTGACAATCCTTGCTTTAGGACGCAAGTTTCGGTTTTTAAATTCAAAGTTTTCATCTCCTTCAAAAATATGATGAAATGTCTCACGATCATGTTCATCGATTTTAAAACTAGAAAGATCCATTCCCGTGCTTTTGCAATTAAGAATGGTACCCAAAAGATCACAATTCAAAACAATTTGAGTGCCTTTGATACTACTCCAAATTTCATTCTCATTTCCATTATAAAAACCACGGTTTAAATTAGCATAGAAGATTTTGACAAGATTAGGATAGCAAAAAAAATCATTTTGAGAAGAGTCAATAAGACTTAAAACACCATTGTTTGCAAAAAGAGAATCAATTTCATAAGAAGAAAAATCTTGAAAAATAGCAAATTTTCTGGGATGGACTTTGGCATAATTAGCATAATTGATGTATGCATTAATTGCCTCCGGATCATTGAATAATTGCTCTTTGATTTTTCTAGAAATTCTCATGGTTGAGGGGTTGCTTGAAGAAGCCATTAGAGTAGAGAGTAGAGAGCTTGAAGATATGAAGAGAGAGTTTGAATTTGAAAATGAAAGTGAAAAGATAGTGAATAAATAGACTTTCAAAGGACATTTTCTCTGGTCAAAAGGTATCTTTTCAAAGAAATAAATGAAGTGAAAAGGTGGAGGGAAATTCAAACATTTGAATTCAAAATTTGAAATTCAAATTCAGGTAGGTATGTCGACATCGTGGTAGGGGTCATGTCGACATGTGCCTTTGAATTTTCATGACATGAATTTTCCTAAGTTATCTAATACATATATATAAATAAATATTATTATTAATGTCTATATTTCTGAAATATTATTGTACTTATAATATATTTCAGAATGTGTCAAAAATAATAAAAATAATAATAAAATAATAAAATAATAGTAAAAATAGAAAATAAATTTTAAAATTCAAACAACATATCAATTCAAAATCAATCAATCAAACAATCAAGCAACTAATTCTATGCAAGCAATTTCAACCAATTATATTGTAAACGTGTACCTTTTTCTGAATTCATTTCTTTGAAGTCGTCGGAGTCGTGAACTGCAGTGAAACACAAATTCGAATTATCCGTCTTTTGATCATCATCACTTGAGGACGAGTCTGAGTCATCTAGAGTAGTAGTAAATGCATGCTTCCGTTTCTTTGCTAGTTCATTGTTCATAGGAGGATTCTGCCTATCTGGATACAGACAGTCTCTTTTGTTATGACCTGGTTCGTCACAATTGAAGCATTTGATAAAGTTTGGTACTGTAGTCTGATTACCAGAATTCTTAAAGTTGTTTCTCTTGGAACTATTTAATTTCCTGTACTTCAGGAATTTCCTAAAATTCCTGGTCATAAATGCTATCTCTTCATCATTATCACTGTTTGAGTCTGATCCATCGGTTAATGCATTGAATGCCATTGATTTCTTTTCAGATGCTTTGCTTTCTCTTCTCCCGATCATTTGAACTTCAAACGACATTAGATTTCCAATCAATTCTTCTATCTTTAAAGTACTGATGTCATTTTCCTCTTCAATTGCAAGTGTCTTTTGATCCCATTCTGGAGTGAGAGAATTTAAAAATTTTCTGACTTGATCTTCTTCCGAAAATTCCTTTCCCAAAGATATTAAAGAATGCACAATATCTTGAAATCGACTATACATATCTGAAATAGACTCATTAGTATTCATTTTAAATAACTGAAACTGATTTGTGAGCATGGAAATTTTGGTCTGTTTAACTTTGCTTGTTCCTTCGTGAGTTACTTGCAAAGTTTTCCAGATTTCATATGCAGACTTACAAACTAACACTCTATTAAATTCATTTCTTTTAAGTGAACAAAACAGAATATTCATTGCTTTAGAATTATTTTGTGCAACAGTCTTTTGCTCAGTGGTCCACTGTGCAAAATTAGTTGTGGGTTCAGAATATTCAGTTTGTGTGATATTCCAAGTATTTAATCCTACAAATTGTAAATATATTTTCATCCTACATGCCCAATATGCATAGTTACTACCATTAAAACGTGGTGGTATGGCAGTAGACTGACCTTCTACAAATGAACTAGTGTTGGTGGTAATAGCAGTACTAGTGTTAGTAGCCATTTTGAAAATTTTCAAAATTCAGATAATGAAACTTTTGAAAACAAAGCTCTGATACCAAATGTGAGAAATGCGGATTAAGGATCTTAAGGCTAGAATTAACACTAGAGGGAGGGTGAATAGTGTTTTAAGAAATTTGTTAATCTTTTTGAGTTTTATCTTAATTTGTTAACAGTGTATACACTAATCAAACACAGATATGAACACAAAATCAAACACAGATGCAAATATAAAGTAAAAGCAGTAAAGGAAAGAACACACCGGATTTTATACTGGTTTGGAGTTACCCTACATCCAGTCCCGCAACACAAGTACAGATTTCCTTTCAACAACAGTTCAACAATTACAGCCCTCGCTTTCAAGTCTTCGAGGTACACCCTCTAGAATGACAATCCTCTTGGAAGAGATACTTGATTTCCGGGGCAACAAGTTCACCCAATTGATTTCCAGGGCTACAATCACACCTTTTCTCGCTTAATTAATTTCCAAGGCTACAATCACACCTTTTCTCGCTAATATATTACAAAGAAGTCTATAACTCTGAATAGCACTGAGAACCTTGTAGAGATAGTGATGGAGAATAATACTAGAAGTAATCGAGTATGATTCGATGTTGATTTCGGCAGAGTAATGGTATGATTTTGTATTAAGAAATGTGGAAGAAGAAGAGGAGTGAAAACAAAAAAAAAGTGATTGAAAATTCGTTGAAACTGACCCCTATTTATAGAAGAACAACAGTCATGTCCATTCGTGAAGAGTTATGGCGAATAGACACTTCTTTTGAAATTTGAATTTTGAACTCAACTATCACCATGTCGACATAGTGCCTATGGGCATGTCGACATCCCTCAGCCAAAATTGATGTTTTGAATTTCTATGAAAATAATATTTATCATATATAAAAACTATTTAAAACTTTATAAATATACTTGAATATAGTTGAAATTCATAAGTAAATATAAAGAACAATATATACATAATTTAACTATAATTTTATATTTAAATCTAAGTATAAATATTAAAAGTTAAATATATTATTTGAAAAGACATTTAAAATCAGGAGTAATTTGACTTTGAAATTAAAGATGTTTTGAGGCTAAAATTATTTAAAATCAGGATAGAGAGTTTTAAATCTTTTAAAAGGAAAGTTTTGAAATCATTTTGAAAACAAGATAATTTTGTAAAATCATTTGAATTAAAATTAGTGGATACAAAACAATGTCCCACTAGATTTTCGTAGGTTCCATCCTACTTAGGGTTCCATCCCTTTAATGGGCTCGAAGTGGATTCCATTCCACGAATAAATTGGATATTAAGATGCCAGTGCTTTTCTACGAGTTTTAACAAATATTCCTAATAAAACAAACTTAACCTTGAACTCTTGAACTCTTGATAATCTTGATACTCATGAGTCTTCTATCTCTATATCTTGAATCTCTATACTGTACAGTCTTCATTCTTGATACCTGCATGGTTAGATCCTGCATATGCATATATATCTAAACTTGTAATGTTAGTATTTATATTTTATAATCTATTCTTAGGTTGTTGTCATCAAAACCATCATCTCATGGACTAACAGAAACATCCCAAACAACTAAAGAAGTCTAAACAAAAGGGCCACTAACACTAAGCACCGAAAAGGTAAGCCTCAATGGGCCAGTAAGGATTCTGCTCAAAAGACTGGTCGGAACAGTAGGAGAAAATAAACCAGGGAAGACCTTGAGGCCCTACTAATAAAACTAGGGTAGAAACGTCCCAAACAGCTAAAGAAGTCAAAACTGAAATGCCGTCAATACTGAGCACCGAAAGGATAAGACTCAATGGGCCAGTAAGGGTTCAGATATAGAGCATAAATGTTGACGTTGACCCAATGAATGATTAAATCTCGATGGCGACCGAAACATGGAATAATAATTATTAAATTGCCTGAGCAAGATCAAATGCTCCAAGAGGAAAGGCCTAGTACTTACACAAAACCAAAGGTTAGAAAGATCCATAATTTTCTATTGATATAATAAGGGTTCCATTGCCTATGAGATTTCGAATCCTAGAACTCTCATGTGATGAGTCGACTGACCCAGTAGATCATATTCCCTTATAGAAAATACAAATGCAAGCTATCTGAGCGTCAAATGAAGTTAAGTGTAGGTTTTTACTGGCTAATTTTACTGGACCGAAACTCAAAATGATTTCAAAATCACCCCCAAAACCCGATCCAATTATGGGATCAGTTAACAATAGAGTTTATGACTTAATTCTTTGCTTCAAGGTAGACTCGAGCGGGTGTAACCTTGCTATCCAATATTCGAAACAAGAGAGACCAGTCCCTTAAGGACTATTGCAAACAATTTAATGATATTGCTACGAAGGTTAAAGGCATGTCAGACAAATCTAAGTTAATTGCTATAAATTCTGGATTATGGAGAAACATTCCATATTGGAATGATTTGGTGAGGCATTAATATAGATCCTTGAACAGATTCTTTTGTGGAGATTAAGGAAAGAGAGCTTTAGGAAAAAACCACAAATAGGTAGATGAGAGCCAAAAGTTTGTTCCGGCAAAAAAGCAAAAGTGAGAATTTCAAGTTGTGGAAACTCTCCCATTAACCATTCTTACACCCAAATATATGCTTTGGCCAAAATAGATTTCTATAACCCTCCACTAAGAAGATAAATGATAGAGCCTAGTCGATGGGGCATATATTGTTCTTTCCATAAGCATAATAGTCAAAACACAGAAAAATGTAGAATTTTTAAAGAATTTCATTAATGGACTTATAAAAGTCGAAAAACTTAATGAGCTTTTGAGAATTGACAATGTTGTGGTGCGTGCCTTTGGTTGAGCCCGAGATTGCACAACAAATAGCTTAATTACCGATATCATTGCTGGTGCCTAGAAATTTTATAAATGTGATTATAGGTGGTCCATAATGAGCTTTTGAGAATTGACAATGTTGTGGTGCGTGCCTTTGGTTGGTCCCGAGATTGCGCAACAAATAGCTTAATTGCCGATATCATTGCTGGTACCTAGAAATTTTATAAATGTGATTATAGGTGATCCATAAGTGGTCAAATCTAGCAATAATAAATGGAAGAGGTACATAAATGAAGCCAAAGACGGGAAAGACATGGTATTTGAGATTGGGAGGTTTGAGAAAATTAGAAGATTGAAACTGAAAGTTACTTTCGAGGACTTCTATAAGCAAAGTGCTTGCCACCCTCATAATGATTCCCTAGTAATTATACCACAAATTGGACTCTCTGAGGTTCCCAAAGTAATGGTGGATACTAGAGTTGTCGTAAACATTATCTTCAAGCATGCCTTTGATAAAATAGGACTTCTTGAAACTATTCTCAAGCCAAGTCAGATCCTAATGTATGGCCTTGATGATGAAGGAGCTATCCACTTCGGAGAGTACAACCTCATGGTGAAAGCACACAAGGCGAAAGTAACAAAATTTTCGAGACTATGTTTGTAATCATGGATGTACCATCTGTCTATAATGCCTTCTTTGAGAGGCTATCTCTAGACGCCATTGACTAGTATGTGTCAACTGTAACATCCCACTACTCTTTCAAATAATAATAATTATTGTTGTTGAATTTAATACAATAAAAGCAATTTTGTAATTTATTTCGAGAAAAAATCGCTACAGATATAAAATAAAATTTAAAGTAAAACGCCTCAAGCGAAATTTTTAATTGAAAACCAAATCGCAGTAGGACAATAACGCGGTTAAAGGTATAAAATTTATTTAAAGGGTATAAAATTATTTAAAGGAAAATCAAATAAATAAACTTTTTCTCACCTGACCGTCGTGTGCATGCTTATCACAATCATCATTCTAAATTAACGTATATATGCGTGTTTATCACAATGATCATTCTAAATTAACGTATATATTTATAAATAGTGTGAACCCGTGCTTCGCACACAGGTTGGTGGAAGTAGTTGTATAAAACCATTAACTCAAAATGGTTGGAAAGCGCTTTTTGCAATTGACTTTTTTTATTAGTAGTTAACTCCATGCGGTAGTGTGAGTCATTTCATTATTGTGTTTATACTCTAGTTAATATTGCTGGGAGGAACATAAATGTATTTATAGCAACAGGGTGACAGGAAACACAGCCTTAATAGTAGCAGTGGATTAAGGTAGTGTATTTCATCGTACCGTAGATTGAAGTCTTTAAGAGTTAGCAAAGTCAAATACCATTTGTTTTCCCGCTTGGTTCTTGTTGCACCAGCTTGCTTCTACAGCAACAAATCCTTCTATTAGTTATTGGACATGTCACTCAGAAGTAACAAAACAATGTAGCAGTACTCTTTTTTCTAGGGAAATCCTATATGTATTTTTTTACAAACGATACCTATATTCACATTAAAGCCTGTTAAATGTTATCAGCAGAAGTAACGGACTAACGGTTGAAAATTGTGAAATAGATTTGCGCATAATGTAATATGTGAAGCTGTAGACTGATAGGTTCTTGGTTGAAGGCTGCACCTTTCATTCATGAAAGTTAGTTTATAGATGTATAAATGTATGTATAATTCTAGGTAAGTAAATGATGTCTTTGAAGCATTAATTAGGAGTGCACACACAAAAAGGCTTTCAACTGAAAATTACCTACCAAATAAAGACATAAGCGGCCCATTATAAACAAAAAGGATGATTCTTGCTATCTAAAGCTGACTCCAGAATGATTAATTTTATTGTAGGCCATGAAAGGAATAGATACTAAAAATAACAAACTAATTAATAACAACGTTTACAGATTTTCATTGTACATGCTTTTTTTATTTCAAGAATGATACAAATTATTAAGGAGCTGTTATTCAACCAAACAATGTTAATTTTAAGGTAAACGTAGTCCAGACCATGAAATAGTTAGTAAAAACTCTATTTTCGATTTTAGAAAGTCATTCACTACAATGAATTTGTAAAGCTGAACTTTGGAAAGGGATAAGAATTTACCTTTAATCATACTAATGAAGGAATATGGCGATTATAATAAATCTTTAGGTGGAGATCGTTTACAGTAGAAAGTTAAATCAAACTTGCAAAAATAAAAATAAAAACTGTTTATAATTGAGATGCAAAACTAAAAAAATTGGTTTGAAAATCAATTTGTGCTTTTCTACAGATGATATGTGTGTGTATGAATCTGTATATATGTGTATGTGTGTATAAGTTAGAGAAATAAATTCCGACTTGTCATTATTAAGTTTTTATTAATTTAATATCTTTCTATCGTAAAAAGATAATGAAGCTAACAAATGAATCAGTGAGTAATAAGCTCACTATAAGCAAATTACATGAATACCAATCTGAATTTTTTTTGTTTAAATTCAAGAAAATATCAAAAATAAAACATGAATACAACTTATCGACTATAGTTGAGTGGCATGATAAAAGAACTGAAATTTTCATTAGCAAACATCTTTCAATATAGCCACCAACATAATGATAATATTTTATTCAAGAAACACATGTAAAAATTGCTGTTGCATTCTCAAATATGGTGAATTGTTTCAGTCCAAACACCGATGCAAAGGCAATAAAAACCCGTCAACTAACAATATCTCAAATGCAGACACTCAAGTACAAAATGCAAGAAAGTTACCTATTAAGCTGAAGCTGAAGTAAAAAAAGGCTCTGTCTGTTGTTCCTGAAACAATAACAAATGAATCAAGGAAGAGGTTTTAATATTAAAATTAAAGTAATCAAATGATACAGTAATAGATTACAAAAGAGATAGGCACGAAGGAAACTTTGATAAGAATACAATTTTTTTTGAAATGAGTATGATCAAGAACTAATAAAGGATTGTAATAATTTCCACAATAAGAATATATTTGTCAAAAGTTAAGTTAATTTTTTGTGATTTGTTGCATGAATATTTTGAAGATAATTAACTTGGAGTTTTCATTTAATTCATTTCTTACTAAGTGAATTTGAGAAATCAAAATCAATACTCTTTTCTTTGTAGCACCATTTTTCTATATTTTGAACTATGTGTTGTTACTCGGGAAGTAGAAATCATCTATAAATATTTCATGCTCATTAGAGTGTACGAAGAAAGATAAGAATATGCAAAGTTCTCACAAAATTACAATTGTTCCAGTGGAGATAGTACATGCACTAAACGAATAGGGAGTACAGTAGACATTTTTTTAGTAACAACATGAAGAACATTCTATTGCTAGATTTGTGCAAATGCTAGATTGTGCAAAGTCATTGTTGGAAAATATTTGAAAAATATGTATCTCCCTATAACTATAGGTGTTAAGAGTAATAAAATAAGATCAGAACATAATAAATACTTAGAACTATTTTCGACATTCTCAATATGTCAGACAATTTTATTCTAAATAACCTTTCGGAAAAAAACATTTGAACTGGTAATGCAGAGTATATAATAAATACTCGGAAATATAGCTCAGAAGTTAGTTCGTTGCTATAGCCTGTATGTTCATTAAATATAGAAATCAGAACATATTATTTATTTGTAAATGCCCTTGAACCAAGAAGAGGATAAAGTACTGAAAACAGAAAGTATCTGCATTAAAGACAGAAGAATATTTCTTTACTAAGCATATGTGCCAAAAGAAAGTAGTGGATATGATGCTCCGATTATAGCCTTAGCCTAGGATAAACTTTGGGAAGCCAGTAGAGCCACGTAACTGACCATCTACAACAGATTCAAAGGTATAATCTTCAACCTGCAAGAAAACAACAGAACCAAAAGATTGAATTGATTTAAATTAAAAAGGCCTAAAACCTATCAGTAAACATAACATCTAAACTTATTGAAAAGTAGTTAATTTTTTGTACTGCTAAAATACAGATATAATGAGTTTGACAGTGGTTGAAGTTGATGCAACAATATGGCAATATGATATTAACATGCATACAGTAATGAAAATTTTAAATTGCATGCTCTAAGATTACACTACAGCAACTAAACATTCAAAATAAAGAAGTACATATACAGGTCAAGTCAGGTCAACGAAGAAGACGGTACAAACCCTTTGGCAACTGTCTTTGTATGGCAAGGAACATGTGCAGTCATCATTCCATTCCAGCTAGAAGGACGAAAAGAAATCATGTTAGAAAGCTGAAGAAAGTAGGTTGTTTATGTGCACTATAAAGTTAAAAAGACTTTGAAAACTGAAATTTAGATACAGGCTGAATGCTTTATCAAAGTAATATGTGCTAATGTGATGCAGTTCTAAATTATGTCGCACTATATCTGGTCGAGCCTGTAAAAACAATCGGTCATTGGAAATAATATTGCATGTAGTTGCAGAATAGAGTCAAATAGGTATGTCGGAGCTATTTTGTTATATTCTAGTTACATCTAGTGTTGGTTTCCATGTTATTAAAACTAATAATTTATATCAACTTTGACAAAGTTAGCTGGTATATAGGGAGAAAGACAAACTTTTGACAACTTACTAAAAATGACTAATGTAAATTATATGTGTACGTATGTGTGACCACGAACATAAATGCACACACAGATGTGTGCGTCTGTGCTTGTACGCACCCGGGTTCTGTTCAATAGTATAAGAAATGCGTAAAGTACATATTTTTGTAGTGGTTTCTTCCCCTTGTTGAAAATGAAAAGGAAATGATAATGGTGGATTAGCGCTGGAAAAATTGGCATAGCGGTAACTCAGTTTAAATATTGGAAACCTAGATATTTGATGGAAAACAAATGAGAAGTATAGCAGGAAGTACACCAGTATGGGTGGAAGAGCATGGTGAACAACCTATAAATATGAGTTTGGTTATAACGGAAGGGTAAAATAAAGTGTGTGTGCTTTAACGATGTTGCGTAGAAAAATTAGCTTTGGCTAATATAATGTTAATTCCAAACTTACCTATGTTTGAAACCGAATGCATGGGTAATTTGGTTGATGACCGCATCCGAGTTACTAACCGGCTATTAGAAGAGAGACTTAAGATAGATTGTTACGTAACCTATGCCCATAATAAGGATAACAGAAATATGGGAGAACAGGCTTACATTAGTCGCAGATGAAGCTATTTGGCCGCTTTTTCTATTGGACGACATTGTGGGTTGAACATTAGTGTTCTACACTTTCAACATAGAGTGATCCACCATGTTTGATTATCGGAGTTGAATTGTCAAAGGGGGAGGTTGCCTTTATGATTAATTTTCTCTTTCTTCTTGTTACGCCGCTCCATCCCAATTTGGATTCTAGTATAAGGATAGAAGATATGAATTCCCGATTACAAAAATGCATTATGCACTCATTCCTAAGAGGTAAAATATCAACTAAATGTAGTGATACAAACATGAAAGTGTATAAATAACTTTAACTTGGTTGGAAAAAAACTTGATTGTTTTTTTCCAGATGGTCAAACCTTGATCTATCATTTTGGTGGATTTTTCTTGGAAACAATCAAAACTTGACATGCACATATTTGAAATTCCGATTCCAACAACATTTTACCCACGTAAAACTTTTGCATAAATCAAAACAGTGTAAACCCGTGCTACGCACACGGGTTTCACCATATAGTATAGATGTTGCATTTTTTGGAATTTTTTGTTATATGATGCTGAAAATGCATGTTTATGGATTGTCATTTTTTAAATTAAATTTATCCTGAATACTGGCAACAACATTTGTTTAATAAATTTTCATAACAAATCTTATATCACATAAACTTTAATTAATATTTTTTAGAACAATGTTTTATACAATAAACGATAACATCAACTTCATTTGTCCATAAATTGGTAAGCGTTGAATTGCTAATAATGTATATTAATTAATTTTCAAATTTAAGCGATATAAATCACAGGAAATTATTGTGAAGGACAAAAAATTTCAGCGTTTTTGCCTCAAGGACAGACCTTCAATATTTTATCCTAAAGGACAACTTTCTTTAGGTATCAGTTTTTAGTCATTGATAGTATCAGTTTGTAGTTATCGGTAGCAGTTTTTAGATATCAGTTTTTAGCTTGGTAGCAGTTTTGTTGTCCTTATGAATAATTTTAAAAAATATTTGTCCTTATGAATAATTTTTAGAAGAATGTTTGTCCTTATGGTAAAAATATTGAGGTTGTGTCCTTAAGGCAAAAAATATACAAATCTTTGTTCTTTAAATTAATCCCCCCTATAAATCAACATGATTTTATTCAATGCTTAAAATATAAATTTAAATGTATACACAATTTGGTTTGAGAGTAGGGTTCTAAATTTGGAATATACAAATTCCCTACATTGACCAATTGCAAAATTGTAATATAATTACTTACAGAGTAAAGGTCGACAGCTCAACCCACAAACATTGTAAATTTTTTACAACCTAGCTATGCAGATGGAGGTCAATGTGCTTGGGGATGAAGTGCAAGAAAAATGTTTGATCCAAACGATATAGACAAATGAAATATATTTTTCTAATGCAAAATCATTTGTATGTTGGAAAATAACATGTAAAGTTTAATGATTTGTCACTGCAATAAATGCTAATTAGTAGTTAATTGCAGGAGAAGTAAATTTTTAGTTTAATAATATTTCTTGATTTGGTTTGGCACCACACAGACAGTAAGATTGAAAAGAAGCAGCCCTTGAAAAGAGGAAAAGAAAGTGGTATGAGATCCTTACCCAATAGTTCAATACTAAACTATTCATTTTCTTTCATGTACTGATTTTTTAATTATTGTTATTCTTTAATTTTACTATCTATGTCTTCTTGCAAATCATTAACAACCTTTCCCTGTTCTTAAGTCTCCTTTTTGCTCTTCTGGATGAAAAGAAATTTATATTTTGTGTGTATATATTAACAGTAAATGTTGGCAAAGCGTCTTCCTTTTATTCATCACTTTTGTGACCTTTGCTACACAAATTAGGGGTATACATCAAGACAACAAATTAAAGATAAACTAATTAGTTTAGAACTACTATGAAAAGTTAGAGATGAAGGTGAAGGTTGTTATTCAATTAGTAGTTGTTATCCAATATGGTTTAGAGCTGTGTAGTTTGGTTGAGACAGGCATAAAAGTACACGTTGAGAAAAAACGTGGGTAAAATGTAATTAAGACTAAATTCGAATGCAGAACACTCTGGTGACCATGCCAGTCAGGGTTATTTCAGCTATGCTGATCAACACACTGTTGTGGCAAAAAAACATACAATTTGACATGGTTTTCGTTTGTAAAGTTAAGAAAAACAACATGGTAGATACATTATTTGATATGATGTTGAACAATGCGAATAAGCTGACAACCTGGAAGAAGATTAAACAGCCTACAGAAATAGTAACTTCATTTTAACAACCATTGAAACAAATAAGTAGCTTTGACAAAAATGAATAGAGCGGGACCACTAGTTGGCCAAAAAGTCAGTGAAGCAAGGGAAAAAAGTACAACCTGCGTTAGAGTTAATATATTATATTCACTTGGAAAAATCATGGCCTTTGACACAAGGGAAGATAAAAATGTCTATGCTAGTTCACAGTTTCAAACTTTAATATAGTAGTTTAATACATGCAAGAACATAAATTAACAAATAGACTATAAAATAAGAAGCATATCAGCTTAGTTGATGGTCTATAGTTGTTTGCTAGTAATTCCACCTTCATCAAACCCTAGTGCTACAGAACCATGGTGTTAAACTTCATGACTGTTTGGTGTGCAATAGTAGTAAGAAATGTAGACATGTAAACACTGTTCTTTTGGTTATCAAAGAGTAAATACCAGTAGGTTGTTATTCTATCATCATATAAATTTTGTTCTTTATTCCATATAAATATGTTATTAGTACAGATCAAAAGCTAAAGCTTTGTCAAACATTTTAATGCATGTGCATGTAACTGGAAGCAGTAAGCAATATATAAATTTAGAGCAGGGAAACAGGCTAGTAGGCAACAATGGGCAATGAAACACCAAAGTAAGTTAAAGGCTTGAAACATGGAGTACAAAAACATGGTGTTTTTTTAGCTTAATTTAGACAGTGAGCAGCTAAAATAAGTGGAATGAACTTGTGGAAAGCTCAACAGGAAAAAGAAAAAGATATGAAGCAAAACATGCGCAATAAAAATCAGCAGAATACAAAGCAAAACAGACTTCTGAAAAATATATAGTGATTTAAGATAGAAAAGAGTTTTTAGATTGCCATTAAAATCCAGTTGAACCAAAAGTTTATTATGTAAATAATAAGTTTGTAATGTATGGGAAAAGCTCGACATAACAATTATGCTCAATTATTTGCACAAAGGCAAAAATGAAAATACTCAGCAATTTATCTTATGTTTACAATTACTAATGTTTTCTTTTTTGTAATGGCACTACCTTTTCACTAATCAGTATAATATTGGTCTGGATACCCACTTTATAATTGAATCGTAAAGCGAATTCCCTACTCAATAATTAAAATTGAATGGATTTCAATTATACTGACGTAGACATAGTTGCATTTGAATGATTAGACTACAATTATACAATGTAGTCTAATGACTTGATTTTCAAGTGCGTTTATAAAACATAGTCATAATTTTAACGAAATTGACGTTTAAGGCATATTTATTACCTTTTAGCCAACATGAATGCACTTACATAACGTAGCTTATCTGGTGATATTCCAGATATTTCCCATAATTGGGAAATAAAATGCCAATTATACAGTAAAAAATAAAAATGCATACCTTGCTGAGTTAGTGATCATATTCTTCGGTATTCCATTCAAGATCGGTTATTTGTAGAAAATTATTTCATGTGAAAGTAGATATTTAGAGTTCAAATACCTCCTTTGTCTAGTTCTTAGATGACATGAATAGAAATTATACAAATTTAAAGGCTTGCATATATACAAAATACTCATTCTTTGGGTAGATTTATAGATTAAAGATTAAAAGAAAAAAAATGAAACTAATCCTACATAGTAATCAAGTAGTAACCAAATTAAGTTATGAGCCCAATATCATAATTTAAAATAGAAACAGCAAAAAACAATAAAAGCTTTTCCTTCCATGTCATAATTTAAAAAACATCACAACAAAACTTTATCATGATTTAAAACTGGAAACATCACGCAATCATTAGCACCACGAAGAATACAAAAAACAAACATCAAATTTTACCTCCAATTGGGCAGAGACGCAGACCAACAGCACGTACAGCTCGTCTATATGTTTGAATCCAGTTGAACCAAGCGTGGCCAAGATACGTTGCACTGAAACCAGACGCAAAATTCAAAAATCGACAACAATCCCTTACGGCATATAACAAAAAGGCGAATACCAGTGATTTTCATTAGCCATACCTTGTAATATATTGTTCTTGCTCCAAAACCAAAGAGAAGGAAGATACGAAGAGATGTAGAGCTGAAAACGACATTGATGTCGCAGACAGGACGCACGGTGTGGCGGTAAAATTGGGGCGACGGAACTATCGATTCCCGAGGGAATGAAGGAAAAGGGGTGGAAGTGAAGAGAACAGGAAGGGGATTCGATCGGTAGTGGTTGGCGTTAATTGGAGAAGGGAAGAAGTGGCGTAGAAAAGGGAAGGGCTTCCGGAGGAAAATGAGAAAGATGGAAATACGTATAAACTAAGAGACGGTTGGGTTGGCCAAATTCATGGTGGCTTGTGTGATGTTGAAAAAAGAAATTTTGTTGTTTTGTTTTTCCTACAATTACGGAGATGAGAGGAAGAATGTGACGCTTAGAAAGAATAAAAGAAGGGAAATATAGATGTAGAGACTGTTCAGTTGCCAAATTTCAAGTGGGCCTGTGTGAGCTTGAAATTTAACTCACTAATAATAATATAGTATAGATTTTTAATGAAAGAATCTCTACAGACCTGTTTAAGCCTGCATCCTCCTTATGCAATCTCATTCTGTAACGCAAAGTATTCATCTTCATTATCAGCAAATAGCACAGTGAGAATAATTGTCTTTCTCCCTATTTTGTTTTCACTAGTAACTACTATCTTGTTCACTATCTTTGCTTTATATGTTCGTTGGTAAGTATATTCCTCCCCATATATTTTTGTTGTTGCCTGTAATCTATAACACTCAAGTATTTTATCACCTGACCGTCTTATGTTTCATCTTTATGTTTATCACTCTATAATTTATCTTACGCATATTTCGTTTTCTCTTCTATGCATATTTGAATCTGAAGTACACCAAAGCTTGTAATAGGTGAAATATAAGATGTGCACGTACATATATATCAGCATGAAATTGATTAATTATGTTTCACCACCTTTAAAATCAAATATATCCCAAACTATAAAGTATTAAGGGAGTGACCAAAAGAAAAGTTGTAGACAACATCGAGATGAACCTTTCGACAGCCTTTGCATCGACGGTGGATATTGATCGGAAAATGTCCTGAACAGTGAAAATGGAGGAGGTGAAGTTTGTCGACAATCACCATATCGAACGAGACCTATACGGACGTGTTCCTCTTGGGCTGGTGGAGCCGGCATTACTATTTGTTTTGCTCCGAAACAGGTGTGGTAATGGCAGGAAGCTGCCGAAGATCCTGACACAGTTATAGCAATGGGGCGACGATGGCCAGAGGAGTTGGTGCTAGTAGATGCAGCACGACGCGCTGACTTCGGTGGCGAAGTTCATTTGGTCTCAAGTGGCCGGAAGAGGGGCTGAGAGGTAATAACGTAGATGGTTGGTGTCAGTCCCTATGGAGATGGTCGGCGTCGAGTTCGCCATGATGGCCAGAGGAGGATGCAAGTTGGTCTGCTGGTTCGAATGGCGGTGGTTCGGTGCACAAGTTGGGATACGAGGTGGAGATAGGTCGCGAATTTTGGGTGCTTTGCCCGTACGTGTGCATGCGGAAGCCACAAGGAAAAAAACAATAAAGAAGAAGAGAGAAGAAAAAAGGTGATTCACTTGTATGCACATGAAAACTAAACCAAGAAATGAAAAGAACGTTCATGTTTCATGCACTGATAAATTAACTTGCACATCTTTTCGTGCATTAAAAAAATGAAAGAAGAGGAAAATATTTAAAAAGCCCGTGAAAATATTGAAGCTATAAGGTTTATAAATTTACAGGAAAATCGGTTGAAGAAAAATCGTAGTATTGTTTTTGAAACGAAGGACGCGGCAATTATTTTACGTTTTGAGGACGCGAGCTTTATTCTTTCGCCTGAAGGAAAATTTTACAAAAAAAATAAATTGTTCTAAAATCTCGTTCTCATATCACTAGTATAGGCGGCGTGGCATCACAAAAACAGGCGTTGGCGGTGCAAGCGCATGCGAATGCAGAGCTCGTTCAGGCGAAGGTGGAGCTCGTTCAGGCAAAGGCGATGGACTGTAGGTGGTGGCGCCTACTTTGAAGGCCTGCGGTGACTTTGGCGATGACTTCAACGGCCGAGTTTAGATGAGCGACGCTGGAGTGGAGGTTGAGGTTGCTGGTGGTGCCGAAGGTAACGATAACGATTAAGTGTGCTGAAATGAACTAAAAAAATGCTATATGAACTTATTATTATAATTCTATATGTGTAATGCATAATTGAACGTTATATTCTATGTTGTTGTTATAGTTTATGCATTTGTAATAGCATGATTGAATGTTCCTAAATTTTAAGGAGCTGGAGTAAGTTTTGTTTTAAGAATCTGCATAGGATCTGATTTTGATTAAATAAAATTACTCATATATTTCACAAGATGATAGAATATGCATAAAACATAATGCATCAGTTGTTTGTTTACTTGTTTATTGAGTTTCTTTATTTTGAATATTACAGGAATCATAAATAAAATGCTAGTGTACTTCATAAAAAATGTTATATTAAACTATAATTTTGAATATTCTAAATATAATAGTGGACTTTGTAATTAAAATGCTACACTAAACTATTTTTTTTACATCATAAACATGATAGTGGACTTCATAATTAAAATGTTACATTAAACTGTAATTTTGCATATTATAAACATGCTAATGGACTTGGTATTTAAAATGCTATATTAAAATATCATTTTGAATATTTTAAACATGATGGTGAACTTCATAACTAAAATGCTACATTAAACTATTTTAACTATCATTCGCCACATTTAATACGTTCTAATGCACTTTAAAAATAGAAATGATATTTTTACTTATCATTTGGTACATTCAATACATTGTAATGCACTTTAAAAATACAAATGATATTTTTAACTATCATTCGGCACATTCCATTCAATTTGATACATTGTAATGCACTAATTTAAAAATACAAATGATAGATTGGTTCCATATGTACCTGATTAGGATTGGCATCTGGTTAGCTTTTGCATCCATATGTATGCTAAGTTAAACAATATATCTCGGGTATAGATTGATTTCATATGTACCCGATAAGGCTTGGAATCTGGTTAGCTTTTGCATCAATACGTACCCGATTAGGCTTGACCTCTAGTTAGCTCTTGCATCCATACGTACCCGATTAGGCTTGGCATCTAGTTTGCTTTTGCATTTGATGGTATGCTCGGTTAAAAAATATATCCTGAGTATAGATTGGTTTCATATATACTCGATTAGGCTTGGCATCCGGTTAGCTTCTGCATCCATACGTACCCAATTAGGCTTGCATCTGGTTAGCTTTTGCATTCGATGGTACGCTCAGTTAAACAATATATCTCGCGTATAGATTGGTTTCATATGTACCCGGTTAGGTTTGGCATCCGGTTAGCTTTTACATTCGATGGTACGTTTGGTTAACAATATATCTCGCGTATAGATTGGTTTCATATGTACCCGGTTAGGCTTGGCATTTGGTTAGCTTTTCCATTCGATGGTATGCTCGGTTAAATAATATATCTCAGTGACCAAGTCTGTGATCGAGCCCGTGATAGAGCCCGTGACCGATCCTATTACCTATCCCATGATCGAGCCTTTGACCGAGTCCGTGACTGAGCCTATGACATGATACTGGACTTTGTACTTCAAATGCAACATTAAAAATATCATTTTGAATATTTTACACATGATATTGAACTTCGAAACTATATTGCTACATTAACACTAGTACAAAACAGATCAGTTGCTTCGCCTCATTTGTGTCGGTTGTCCATAAAACCGACACAAATAGTGTAATTTGTGTTGGTTGTTCATTAACAACCGAAACTATTGACTTATGGGGTAAGAAGAAAATGTTAAAAATGTAATTTGCATCGGTTGTTGTAATACCCCAAAATTTTGTGAAAAATCATTTTTGTAAAATGATTTAATTTTTGAAATATTTAGATTTAAATATGGTGAAATTTCTGGAATAAATAGTGTGCAAGTATATGTGTGCACGTGCACACTGAAATGGCACAAGGAAGAACTCCAGATTTCTTGGATTTAAAACAAGAATTAAAAAGCAATACAAACATGATTTTGCAACATGGTCATTTGATTTCTGGAATTATATGGATCATCTTAGAAAATAAGAAAAGTAAGTTTTACTTTAAATTAGTAAACAGATTTTATTTAAAACCCAGAAAAGAAGAATATACACATATATGTTATAAGGATTTGTAAAACCTGTATACATATAGGTGCATATGTTTCTGAAATTAAAGAGGAATTAAAATAAGCCTAGATAAGATATGTATACAAATATACATTTTTAAGTACTGAAAAGTATATATATATATAAGCAAGTGAAACTATAACATTAAAATGACATGAAATGTGGTACAAGTCAATATGCTTGTATAGGCAAAAATAGCAAAGGGGATTCTCAGAAATAATTAAAATATGAAATAGGATAGTCACACTTTTAACATGACTAGGTGAGTGGCCATTTTCTGAAAAGTAAAAGAAAGAAAATGCAGCCTTTAAATTGGTTAATATGGCCGGGGTATTATGAATGAAAAATGCATGATGCTAGCCAGGACAGAAATGGAATTCTGTTTTAATAAAACCCTAGTGGAAAAATGCATATAAATAGGCAGTAGAATTGTCTTTACCCCGAGCTGCACAAAAATAAGAAAATAAGAAAAGTATTGGAAGAAAGGAGAAAATACTCATACAAGGATTTTCTGGATTAATAAGAAGAAACATTTAGGTGAGTAATCTCACTGAGTTCATGGCATTAAGACCTGAGATGAGGCAGCCACTTTTTATTGCCATTTATATATATTTCTGATTTTGATGTATATGATTTCATCAATGCCTCTTTGGATGTCTTATTTTAAATCTGAGATGATTTAATATGGATGATTTTGATGATCTTTGATTGGTTGAGACATTTGTCTTCGGATGAGTATCATACTGTTTTATTTATACTCATAAATGTTAAAGTCTAGGATCTTAAAATTATATAGAGAATACTCTCAACTGTTATAGATCTATGGCATGGAAACTTTACAAAAATGTTGGGAGCTGCATTATACTTGGTATAAGTGCTGAGGCTTGAAAAGAAAAATGTTAAGGGTGCAATAGAAATCTTCTAAGTGCTGAGCCCTTAATCAAATCAAAATAAAAAAAACCCACAAGCTAAAATTATGAGTGAACCAGATCCTGAATCTGAATCAATCATAGAGGCTTGGAGATCAATATAATAAGGACATGCCATGCCTCTTTTTACAGTTGAAAATATTCTTATATTTTACTAAGATCAAGGCATATTGACCCCATTTAGGAAATAACTGTCTGCTTATTTCTGAGGAGAATTATGCTAGGAAAAAAAATTATGGATGTTTCCATGTTTGCAGTGACATGTTCACTTAGCATATTTGATGATAGGATTTAAGACAATACACTAGTAAATAAACTAGGGAAGGAAAGGCCAAGAAAGCTGCTGGAATGCTTGTCATATTTGAAGTATGCAAGTTGGCACATGGTTTGTTTAAGTCCTGAGATCTTTGTGCAATGATGTGAATTAGTTCATTGCAATATGTCCCAGTGATTCCTTAATAGCAGATGAGGCAGGGATTTAAATTGAATTATACAACCTGTAAATGAAGAAATAGGAATATGGATATTTCTTAGGTTGAATGATATGGAACCAAGATGGTTCCAGTGAATGAAATTGTTGCAATTAGATAATTATGTTTGCATGATTATGTATGCAAATGTAAGAATGATAAATGAATATGTCATACCTGAACCAACTTAATTATACTATGTTAAAGTAATTGATTGCAGGAATTTGCTTAAATAACTAATTGGTGCTCTTATATTCTCTATTACTTAATATCATGAATGTATTGATGTTACTCATACCAGATCATAGATCTGACCCTTGTTTGCTCATGGCATATGGGGTGTCTCATTTTAAAATGAGGCAGCCACTTATGTTCTTTCAGGTAACCCAGGCACTAAGTAAAAATGAAGTTATGGCTATTATGGAGAAGTGAATGAACATGCTAGCTAGTTTCAATAAGAGCTTAAATTGATTATATCTGCATGTATTCAGGAAAAATGTTATGTTTCTAAGATTTCCAGTCATGTAATGAATTCTATTATGGTTAGATGTACTAGTTGAATCATGTTAAATATATTGTTATGTACTAAGGTTTAAAATCTAAAAGAAATATCTGAGTGGGAAACAAGGAAATGATCTTAAAGTATTGATATGATGCTTGGAAAAGAAATATGCATATGTAGGTGAGCTACTGTTTTGCATAATTTATATTATGTATTAGTTAATCTTGAGACATAACAGAGCACTGAGTTTTAGAATAAAATCTGGATTTAGCTAGAAGTAAACTTATAAGGATTTTTAGTTTCCTTTTTACTGAAATGCTTTGTATATAAGTTTGAATTCACTTCTGAATTGTATTGAGAAAAGTAAAAGGTTTTAAAAGCTTCAGACAGAATGCAATGAATGGTATCTCCATAGTTTTGAACTAGTGTGTAGCAGATACAGGATTCATGAGTTAACCAGCTTCAAATAAATGAAGTATTGGTTGATCATGGCAGATTGTATTTTGAAAATAAAAATGCATTTCAAAAGCTTAGAACATTTAGCAATTGTTTCACTCAGTTTTCTGGAAACTGAGCAAAGATTTTGACATGTACATGTATATCTGTGTACATGTTGATATTTGGGCAAAAATATAAACATAAATTCCTAGAACAATTGTAGGAAAGGGTTTTAAAAATAATAAAGCAAGAAATTTTGTTTTGTATGTTAGATGGTAGGATGAAATTAAATATATATGTGCAAATATAGGTATATAACAGATTTCAAACCATACAGGAGAAAAAAAAAGAAAAACAAAAATTGTGTTTGAACCGACCAGCATAGTACTCGAACTCGTGACCTCTTGTGTATAAGTTAGGCGCGTTTCCATTACGCCTAGATGTTGCTTGTGTTCACTTAGGATCCACTTTCTTTTAACCTGAGTTTGATACCATCCAGACTTTAAGACAATCATCTATATTATAAGCTTGCTTTCCACTGATTGTTACTTGATCATTCCTTAATTAGAATAACAGACTAAAGTACATGTTTCCAGTGGATTCTATGGTCAAAAAAAAATCAGTATACAATAGTTAATCTGAATTGCTAAAAATCTAAATCAAATAGAATGTTCTTGTACAAAAAAATATAAAGAATATACTCTGAATTTAAAACAAGAGGAACACATACATCTTCATATGTATGTGTATGTTATTAGATATACACTGATATATTTATATTGGTAAGTTAATTTGATCCTGGATATATTGTTTATTGGAGAAAAAAAATGACCATGGAAAATATATTTGTAATGAATGATATATCTATATATCATCTCTAAAAAAAAATCCTTATGAAATTAGGGTGAAAATAGGAGGGTCATTTCAGTTGGTATCAGAGCACTTGGTTGCATTGATTGCTAAGTATTATAGAAATATATTATGTCTGTTTGTTTTGGATGAAATAATTTAGATAAGAAAATAGAAATTATAGAAGTACTCATAATATACTAATACCATTTGCCCAGAATTTAGTTAGCAGACCATGGTAGGAAGAGGATCTCATCAGAATGCAGGACCCAGTGCACCTCAAATGCTTGATATGCAAGAATTTGTGAGGGTTTTAAGGGATGGAATTGGGCATAGGCCTGAGAACCCACATGAAGAGCTTTCAAAACTACTGAAGACTTATTCCAATTTGGGAGGCAAAAGTTTTGAAGGAACTGAGAGTGTGATGGAAATTCAAGCATGGTTGAGAACACTTGATAGGATTTTCAATGACATGCAGTTGGATGACCAAAGGAAGAGGCAAGTAGCTTCTAGACAACTGAAAGGGGTAGCTTTAAGCTGGTGGGAGGTGATCATAGCTGGAAGAAATGAAAATGAAATCACTTGGAATCAGTTCAAGGAGATGTTGGAGGCAAGATTTGTACCAGCATCAGCCAAGACCATTTTGCTTGAAGAATTTATCAAACTTAGGCAGGGAACTTTGAATGTCACTGAATACACTCAAAAGTTTGAGGGGCTATCCAATTATGGAGCAATGCTAGTGGCAGATGAAGCATCCAAAAATGATAGGTATATAAAAGGACTGAACCCAGGACTTAGCAGAGCTATGCTACCATATGCAGATAGAACATTTGATCAAGTAATTGATCTGGCCTTGAAACTGGAACAACATGACAAAGAAAGAGAGAAATATAGGAATTTTAAGAGCAACAACAAGAAGGATAAGGGAAGATATCACCCTTATGATAAAAAGAAGGAGGAGGCAGACAACAAGAAGAGTAAAGATACAAAAGCCAATGATACTAAGAAGAAATTGGTTTGCCATCATTGTGGAAAAGAAGGACACATCAAACCAAGGTGCCCAGAGTTAAAAGGAGGAGCCTTCAAATGCTACCTATGTGGGAAAGAGGGGCATATGAAGAGGAACTGTCCTGAGAATAAACAGCAAGGGAAATTGGCAACTTTGGAAGGTAAAGGCAAATCTGCAGTGAAAATTGATGCTGAAAATCATGGCCAAGTGGAAGGTACATTACTCATTTGTGCCATACCCATACCAGTAGTATATGATACTGGAGCAACACACTCTTTGATTTCCTATGAAGTAGTTAAAGTATTAAAATTAAACTGCATATTGGTTGAAACCCCATTGCTTGTACAAAGTCCCCTAGGGAGTTCTAGTGTTTTGAACATGAATTGTGTGGATGTGGAGTTAAACATAGGAGGAAATATTTTTATTTCCAATTTATATGTTTTAAATTACCCAAATATAGGGGTTATATTGGGGGTATATTGGTTAAGGCAATTTAAAGCCATAATTAATTTAGACTCATCCACCATATCATTGCAAAATTCTAGAGGCCAGAGGATCACAGTTCTATGTGAAATAGCTAAGGAAGGGAAATTGTATCATTTAGTTGACTTAGAAAAAGATCTGAGTGAACTAACCATTGAAGAAATTCCCATAGTTAATGAATACTTTGATGTGTTTGGGGAAGTTAAGGGTGTTCCACACCACAGACCAGTTGAGTTCCAAATTAATCTCATTCCAGGAGCAAGTCCAATAATCAAGAAACCTTATAGGATGGGGCCAAGTGAACTGAAAGAATTGAAAAATCAGTTGGAAGAATTAGAAGACAAGGGATTTATAAGGCCAAGCAATTCCTGCTGGGGTTCTCCAGTAGTGTTTGTAAGAAAACATGATGGTACCCTGAGAATGTGCATAGATTACAGGGAACTAAATAAAGTAACCATCAAGAATAAATACCCATTGCCTAGAATAGATGATCTCTTTGACCAACTCAGTGAAGCTAAAATATTTTCTAGATTAGACTTAGCATCAGGATTCCATCAAATGAAGGTTGAAGACTCAAGTGTTAAGTATACTGCATTTAACACAAGATATGGCTTATATGAATTTTTGGTTATGCCATTTGGTCTGACAAATGCTCCTTCATATTTTGTTGATTTAATGAATAGAATATTTAGAGATTATTTAGACAAGTTTGTACTGATTTTTATTGATGACATTTTGATTTATTCTAAGACAGTGGAAGAGCATAAAAATCATTTGCATTTAGTTTTGTCAAGACTAAGGGAAAATGATTTAAAGGCAAAATTTTCAAAATGTGCATTTTGGAAAGAAGAAGTGCATTTTCTTGGGCATGTTATCTCTGCCAAAGGAATATCAGTAAACCCTAATAAGGTAGTGGCAATCCAAGCATGGAAAAGGCCTAGCACCATCAGTGAGATTAGATCATTTATGGGGATGGCAGGATATTATAGGAGATTTATAAAAGATTTCTCAAAAATATCATCACCACTTACCAATTTAACTAGAAAGAACCAAGCCTTTGTATGGACAGAAAAATGTGAGCAAGCTTTTATCAAAATAAAAGAAGCCCTGATTAATGCACCAGTATTGAGAGTGCCAGAAGGAAATGAAAATTTGGTTGTGTACACTGATGCAAGTGGCTCTGGGTTAGGGGCTGTGTTGATGCAGCAAGACCAGGTGGTAGCCTATGCATCTAGGCAATTAAAGCCACATGAAACCAGATATGCAACCCATGATCTTGAACTAGCAGCAGTTGTGTATGCTTTGAAACTTTGGAGACATTATTTGTTAGGTGCCAAATTCATTTTGTACACTGATCATAAGGCACTGAAATATTTATTCTCACAAAAAGATTTGAACATGAGGCAACATAGATGGGTAGAGTTCCTAGCTGCCTATGATCTAGATATACTGTATACACCAGGCAAGGCAAATAAAGTTGCAGATGCCTTGAGTAGACAACATGCCAAGGTAGCCATGTTGATGATGGAAGAGTTTAGGGATTTGTCTATACTTACTGATTTGGAAATTGAGGAAAACAGTGAGGAACAAATGATGCCCATTGAAGAAGGTGAAGGTAAAGGAAAATTAAGTATGATATCTCTGCAATCAGATTTACTTCTTAAGATTGGGAAAATGCAGGAACAAGACCTAAACATGGTGGAAAAGAAAATGCTCATATCAAAAGGGGAGGAAGTAATAAATTATCAAATTGATAAAAATGGTTATTTAAGGAATAAAAATAGGATATGTGTTCCAGAAAATATAAAATTGAAGGAGGAGATATTAAATGAATACCATAGGAGTAAGTACTCCATACACCCAGGTAGCACCAAGATGTATCAAAATTTGAAAAGAAATCTTTGGTGGAAGGGGATGAAGTCAGATGTGGCCAGATATGTTGCAAGGTGCATGACTTGCCAACAAGTCAAGGCAGAGACACAAAGGCCATCAGGACTGTTGCAACCCCTTAGTATACCACAATGGAAGTGGGAGGATATATCTATGGATTTCATAGATGGTCTGCCTAGATCTAAGAAGGGAAGCACAAGTATATGGGTAATAGTGGATAGGCTAACTAAGGTAGCACATTTTATCCCAGTTAAAACAGAAAGAAATGCTCCAAAATTGGCTCAAATATTCATGAAAGAGGTAGTAAGGTTGCATGGCATACCCAAAACCATTGTGAGTGATAGGGATACCATCTTCACCTCAAGGTTTTGGAAAAGTTTTCAAGAGGCTATGGGGAGTGAATTGTGCTTAAGCACTGCCTACCATCCACAATCAGATGGTCAAACTGAGGTGGTGAACAAAGTCTTAGAGGATTTGTTGAGAGCATGTACACTGGACTTTGGAGGCAACTGGGAAGACCACCTCCATCTAGCTGAATTCACATACAATAACAGTTACCAAAGCACCATAGGGATGACACCATTTGAAGCCTTATATGGCAAGCCATGTTTATCACCTATATGCTGGGTAGAGACTGGAGAAAGGGCTGTTCTTGGACCTGAATATGTTAAAGAAACTACAGAGAAAATTGGGTTAATAAGAAAAAGAATAGCAGCAGCTCAAGATAGGCAAAAGAAATTTGCAGATAGGAAGAGAAAGCAAGTGGAATATGAAGTGGGAGACTTTGTTTTCACCAAGATTTCACCTATGAAGAAAGTCATGAGATTTGGCAAGCAAGGTAAGCTTACACCAAGGTATGTTGGACCCTATAAAATTCTGGAAAGAATTGGTTCATTGGCTTACAAATTAGAACTACTAGAGGAAATGAAAGCAATGCATAATGTTTTTCATGTGTCCCAACTTAGAAGATGGGTACATGATAAAGAAGATATTTTGGAAGAGCCTACCAAAATTCAAATAAATCCTGACTTGGTTTATGAAAAAGAACCAGTGGGGATTGTAGCCAAGGAAGAAAAGAAATTAAGGAGCAAAACCTTGAAACTAGTTAAGATCCAGTGGAGTAATGATCCTAATGACTGCACATGGGAGTTAGAGGATAAGATTAGAATGGATTATCCTAAGCTTTTAGCAAACTAAAAGGTAATTTTTTTTTTCTCTGGAAAATTTTGTTATGCATGGTTGATATGGTTGAATTTGTTTGTTTATGCATATGTTTGATAAGTTTTCAGAAAAGAAAATAATGCTTGTTATAAATGTTAGAAAATTGTGAGGACACAATTCTTAAAAGGAGGGGTGAATGTAATACCCCAAAATTTTGTGAAAAATCATTTTTGTAAAATGATTTAATTTTTGAAATATTTAGATTTAAATATGGTGAAATTTCTGGAATAAATAGTGTGCAAGTATATGTGTGCACGTGCACACTGAAATGGCACAAGGAAGAACTCCAGATTTCTTGGATTTAAAACAAGAATTAAAAAGCAATACAAACATGATTTTGCAACATGGTCATTTGATTTCTGGAATTATATGGATCATCTTAGAAAATAAGAAAAGTAAGTTTTACTTTAAATTAGTAAACAGATTTTATTTAAAACCCAGAAAAGAAGAATATACACATATATGTTATAAGGATTTGTAAAACCTGTATACATATAGGTGCATATGTTTCTGAAATTAAAGAGGAATTAAAATAAGCCTAGATAAGATATGTATACAAATATACATTTTTAAGTACTGAAAAGTATATATATATATATAAGCAAGTGAAACTATAACATTAAAATGACATGAAATGTGGTACAAGTCAATATGCTTGTATAGGCAAAAATAGCAAAGGGGATTCTCAGAAATAATTAAAATATGAAATAGGATAGTCACACTTTTAACATGACTAGGTGAGTGGCCATTTTCTGAAAAGTAAAAGAAAGAAAATGCAGCCTTTAAATTGGTTAATATGGCCGGGGTATTATGAATGAAAAATGCATGATGCTAGCCAGGACAGAAATGGAATTCTGTTTTAATAAAACCCTAGTGGAAAAATGCATATAAATAGGCAGTAGAATTGTCTTTACCCCGAGCTGCACAAAAATAAGAAAATAAGAAAAGTATTGGAAGAAAGGAGAAAATACTCATACAAGGATTTTCTGGATTAATAAGAAGAAACATTTAGGTGAGTAATCTCACTGAGTTCATGGCATTAAGACCTGAGATGAGGCAGCCACTTTTTATTGCCATTTATATATATTTCTGATTTTGATGTATATGATTTCATCAATGCCTCTTTGGATGTCTTATTTTAAATCTGAGATGATTTAATATGGATGATTTTGATGATCTTTGATTGGTTGAGACATTTGTCTTCGGATGAGTATCATACTGTTTTATTTATACTCATAAATGTTAAAGTCTAGGATCTTAAAATTATATAGAGAATACTCTCAACTGTTATAGATCTATGGCATGGAAACTTTACAAAAATGTTGGGAGCTGCATTATACTTGGTATAAGTGATGAGGCTTGAAAAGAAAAATGTTAAGGGTGCAATAGAAATCTTCTAAGTGCTGAGCCCTTAATCAAATCAAAAAAAAAACCCACAAGCTAAAATTATGAGTGAACCAGATCCTGAATCTGAATCAATCATAGAGGCTTGCAGATCAATATAATAAGGACATGCCATGCCTCTTTTTACAGTTGAAAATATTCTTATATTTTACTAAGATCAAGGCATATTGACCCCATTTAGGAAATAACTGTCTGCTTATTTCTGAGGAGAATTATGCTAGGAAAAAAAATTATGGATGTTTCCATGTTTGCAGTGACATGTTCACTTAGCATATTTGATGATAGGATTTAAGACAATACACTAGTAAATAAACTAGGGAAGGGAAGGCCAAGAAAGCTGCTGGAATGCTTGTCATATTTGAAGTATGCAAGTTGGCACATGGTTTGTTTAAGCCCTGAGATCTTTGTGCAATGATGTGAATTAGTTCATTGCAATGTGTCCCAGTGATTCCTTAATAGCAGATGAGGCAGGGATTTAAATTGAATTATACAACCTGTAAATGAAGAAATAGGAATATGGATATTTCTTAGGTTGAATGATATGGAACCAAAATGGTTCCAGTGAATGAAATTGTTGCAATTAGATAATTATGTTTGCATGATTATGTATGCAAATGTAAGAATGATAAATGAATATGTCATACCTGAACCAACTTAATTATACTATGTTAAAGTAATTGATTGCAGGAATTTGCTTAAATAACTAATTGGTGCTCTTATATTCTCTATTACTTAATATCATGAATGTATTGATGTTACTCATACCAGATCATAGATCTGACCCTTGTTTGCTCATGGCATATGGGGTGTCTCATTTTAAAATGAGGCAGCCACTTATGTTCTTTCAGGTAACCCAGGCACTAAGTAAAAATGAAGTTATGGCTATTATGGAGAAGTGAATGAACATGCTAGCTAGTTTCAATAAGAGCTTAAATTGATTATATCTGCATGTATTCAGGAAAAATGTTATGTTTCTTAGATTTCCAGTCATGTAATGAATTCTATTATGGTTAGATGTACTAGTTGAATCATGTTAAATATATTGTTATGTACTAAGGTTTAAAATCTAAAAGAAATATCTGAGTGGGAAACAAGGAAATGATCTTAAAGTATTGATATGATGCTTGGAAAAGAAATATGCATATGTAGGTGAGCTACTGTTTTGCATAATTTATATTATGTATTAGTTAATCTTGAGACATAACAGAGCACTGAGTTTTAGAATAAAATCTGGATTTAGCTAGAAGTAAACTTATAAGGATTTTTAGTTTCCTTTTTACTGAAATGCTTTGTATATAAGTTTGAATTCACTTCTGAATTGTATTGAGAAAAGTAAAAGGTTTTAAAAGCTTCAGACAGAATGCAATGAATGGTATCTCCATAGTTTTGAACTAGTGTGTAGCAGATACAGGATTCATGAGTTAACCAGCTTCAAATAAATGAAGTATTGGTTGATCATGGCAGATTGTATTTTGAAAATAAAAATGCATTTCAAAAGCTTAGAACATTTAGCAATTGTTTCACTCAGTTTTCTGGAAACTGAGCAAAGATTTTGACATGTACATGTATATCTGTGTACATGTTGATATTTGGGCAAAAATATAAACATAAATTCCTAGAACAATTGTAGGAAAGGGTTTTAAAAATAATAAAGCAAGAAATTTTGTTTTGTATGTTAGATGGTAGGATGAAATTAAATATATATGTGCAAATATAGGTATATAACAGATTTCAAACCATACAGGAGAAAAAAAAAGAAAAACAAAAATTGTGTTTGAACCGACCAGCATAGTACTCGAACTCGTGACCTCTTGTGTATAAGTTAGGCGCGTTTCCATTACGCCTAGATGTTGCTTGTGTTCACTTAGGATCCACTTTCTTTTAACCTGAGTTTGATACCATCCAGACTTTAAGACAATCATCTATATTATAAGCTTGCTTTCCACTGATTGTTACTTGATCATTCCTTAATTAGAATAACAGACTAAAGTACATGTTTCCAGTGGATTCTATGGTCAAAAAAAAATCAGGATACAATAGTTAATCTGAATTGCTAAAAATCTAAATCAAATAGAATGTTCTTGTACAAAAAAATATAAAGAATATACTCTGAATTTAAAACAAGAGGAACACATACATCTTCATATGTATGTGTATGTTATTAGATATACACTGATATATTTATATTGGTAAGTTAATTTGATCCTGGATATATTGTTTATTGGAGAAAAAAAATGACCTTGGAAAATATATTTGTAATGAATGATATATCTATATATCATCTCTAAAAAAAAAATCCTTATGAAATTAGGGTGAAAATAGGAGGGTCATTTCAGTTGTTCTTAAGAAACCGACACAGTTTAAGGGAAGCAATAGATCTACTCGTGTCGGTTGTTTGAACAACCGACACAATTAAATACAATAGCATCGGTTGTCCAAAAACCGACACAATAGGCACGCAACTTTTCCCCCTAAATCAATTTCAGCCGCCCCATCTTTTACCGCGAACCATAAATTTTAGAGGAAAAATTTAGCCATCACGTACCCGATCCGTCTCCTTCTTTTCTTCTTCGTCTCCTCTCCTTCTTTTCTTCTTCGTCTCCTTAACCATAAATTTTATTCCGTCTCCTTATGCTTCTCCCTCTTTTGAACTAAAGTCGAGTGATTGAAGAGTTTGCGCACCATCTACTCTCCTTCTCCTCTAACCCGCAACAACTATCTCAGAAGAACTCGAACCCATAAAACACAAGCATCAAAAACGTCCTATCCGGCACCAATGAAAGGATTCCCATACCTGCCTCCATCGCAGAAAGATCAAATGAACGACCTCATTTCATCCATTGAAGCTTCCGTAGGTCCCACCCTTCTTCCATCCCAAGTAGCAGCCAATGTCCTTCACTTCCAGAATGACCTAGGCACTTCTCAAGGCTCTCTTGATATCAGATCCGGTTCTCCCACTTCCACTGTAATTTCCTTTCTTCAGTCTGTTTTTACTAAGCTTTTAACATTCCAAATTGATGTTTGGAGACTTGGAAGACAATTTTTTAAATAAAGACATCACTATTAAACACCGATCAGCAGAGATTTTCTTCTATATATCATCTGTTGATAATACTTCTAAGCATGCTAAGTTAGTGTCAATATTTTTATTGCTTGGTACTGCTCTAGTTTTGAGTTGGTTGCTTTATGTACATTAATACTTTATTCACGTTCTTTTTTGAAAATTTAGGGAACTTATGATTGATTTCTACACTAGTTCTGGAAAAAGGAAACCAGAAAATGTTATCATATTCAGGTAGCATTATGATGCTTATTATTAAAGAAATATAATAATAATAATAACAATAACAATAATAATAATAAATCAACATTGTCATTGTTCAAGTTAAGTGACATTAAACCAGAATTCCTGTTTTTGGTGTCTGTAATTCAGGGATGGAGTGAGTGAGTCCCAGTTCAACCAGGTGTTGAACATAGAGTTGGGTCAAATCATCGAGGTTTGTTTCTGCTAATTATCACTTACCAATATGAAATTATGACAGTACTATAATAATGTAATAATGTATGCTTGTTTTTTTTGTGTTCAGGCCTGTAAATTTTTGGATGAGAGTTGGAATCCAAAGTTTACTTTATTAATAGCTCAGAAAAACCACCATACAAAATTCTTTCAACCAACCTTACCTGATAATATTCCAGCAGGTATGTCCATAAAAAACTAGTCCCTTACTCTTTTTTATGCACAAGTTATGCATATTCTTAGTTTTTGATTCTATGAACAGGCACTGTGGTGGATAACAAGGTTTGTCACCCAAGGAATTATGATTTCTATATGTGCTCTCACGCAGGAATGATAGTAAGCTTTCAATACTGTGCTAAAATCGAACTGAATTTGGATTCCTTCAACTTAATTTGCATTGCATTTAACATTTTTTAAATAAATATCTGTCAGGGTACTTCTCGCCCGACACATTATCATGTGCTGCTTGATGAAGTTGGTTTCTCACCCGATGATCTGCAAGAGCTTGTACATTCATTGTCTTATGTGTATGTTATATCAACTATCTTTTAAATCTAGCTTGGTATATGCATGTTATGAAAAAAGCTAACACCAGCTGCATTCTTTTACTATATAGTTACCAGAGGAGCACCACTGCTATATCTGTAGGTAAGATCTGATAACAAATGTTAAGCAAATTTATAGAATTTAAGTGACAAAATGAGAAAGATAAGAAAATTGTTTTCAAATTTGAGTGCCAGCCTAGTTATTTTATATGAAATTTCCATTTCTATGTATCTATGCTAGAACTTGACTGTATGTGTATTTATTTTCGAACAGTTGTGCCTATTTGTTATGCGCATCTTGCTGCTACTCAGATGGGCCAATTCATGAAAATTGAGGAATTGTCCGAGACATCTTCTAGTCATGGAGGCATTCCAGCTTCAATCACTGGTTCTGTGCCCGAACTGCCAAAACTCCATGAAAGATTGAGCAGCACCATGTTTTTCTGCTGAAGTATGTAGGCGTGATGCCATCGTCTGTTTGGAAATAGCTCAAAATAAACATGCCTGAAAAGGTTAAAATTTGTACATATATCTTGAAGTGTAGCTTTCCTTTTTACCCCAACATCAGACAAGTTGATCATGTAGGTCTGTCATAGTACTATGTTCCATAATGTTAACTAGCTTTTGAAATTGAGTGAAGACATTCCCTCGTGGTTTTGCCTAAAAGAGATGTTCCAGTCAAAAGCGTCATTTGGTGCAGATGTCCATTATAAGGTTGTTTTTGCTATTAGAAGCTAGGAAAAGTTCGAGAAAATCATATTTAAGGAAAAGCAGGGTAACACATGGGTAGTTCCAAAAAGAAGTTGAATTTGCAGAGCATGCGTTGAGTTCAAGGCCCAGTATAAATAACTGAAATAGGTTAGATATATTTTTCTAAAAAAAGAAGAATATGTGATTGTTTGGTTTTGTAAATATTTTTAGAGCTATTGTAGTAATAGTCACAGATTATTATTTTTCCATGAGGTATCGATCGACAGCGGCAGGAAGCTACACTGTTAAAGGATTTTCCATGAGGTAGAAGTCTCGGTTGATGGTAATAATTTTATGGTGGATTTTAATTTTAAAATGTTCATGAATTAAAATTAATTCACTTAACCTTAAAGTGATAAGTCCAACAGCACATTTGATCTAAAAGGTGATAGTCCAATAACACCACAACTTGTCCTCCAACCGATAATCGTTCCCATGCACGCACTTGCATTGGCTTATTTTGTGGATATATGGTATGATCAGTGGTGGATTTAAGCTTTCAGATAGTTTTCATATATACCTAGTATAACAATATTATCCTAATTCAGGTTAAAGAACTTTTGGACGATGAGCCGGGAAACTCGGAATATGTTGACCTAGAAAAGGAGCTTGAAGAGGTGATAGTTTTTCCTATTTTTATTTAATTGGATTTTTCATATTTTTTTCCAAATTTTATTCAGTTCTTTGAAAATTTGTATTACTGGGTCAGTGAGTATAGGATTACGGGATATAGATGATAATCACTTTTTTGATTATGGGCTTGTTTGTTAATCTTTACTATATTATTAATATATGTAGCAAATATTTTTTAGTATTCTACTCACTGAAGGACATGTCCTATTTGGAGAAAATTTCTCAATCAAAATTGCAAATAAAAATGTCATGCGCAAATAAAAATGTCACTGAAGGACATGTCCTATTACATCAGAAACTGTCACTACTCAGTTTGAAGTTTTGTATTCATCCTTTTGTGTAGTGTGTGAAGAGTTATGCATATGATCAAATTTTCATATGGATAATTCATCGCATTCTATGTTTTAATCTTTACTTCACAGTGCAAAAGATTAAAGGCGTTACAGTTAACATAGCTATTGAATTCAATTTTAGCATACAATGTTATAAATGTTACCAAAGAATTATCCTAGTCGAACTTATTTATCAGATTTGCAAGTGCAAGTTCAATAGTCTGCACTGCAAAATGCATGCCAGGGCAGATTCTACAGCCTGCTCCAAATGGAGTGAACTGAAAATCAAGTCCTTTAAAGTTGATAGAACTACCAATAAACCTTTCTGGTTTGAATTTTTCAGGCTCTTCCCATACACTCTGGTCTCTTCCAATCGCCCACACATTGATAAGAACCCTTGTCTTCTTAGGAATATCATAACCTGCAAGCTTGCAACTATCCATAGATTCTCTTGGTAGCAAAAAAGGAGCTGGAGGATGCATTCTCATTGCCTCTTTTATAACAGCTTTTAAGTAAGTCATTTCGCTTAAATTTTTTTCACTAATGGTTTCTTTGCCATTAGCTACATATCTAACTTCATCTTTCAGTTTTATCATCACTTCTGGGTTTTGAATAAGCTCTGCCATAGTGTATTCAAGTACTGTAGATGTTGTTTCATTCCCCGCCCCAAGTGTCTTATATAAGAGACTTTATCATTGTTAAACACAGTGTCTTATAGTAAAATAAAATTAAAGAATATCAACTGGATGAAATGTGCAAGTGTTCATGAATCATGAAACAAGATATACATATTGCTTAAATACTATGATTATGGCTAGTGTTATAGAAATTAAGAAAGTTTTTAATTAGATTGGTACTAAAAAGGTTGAACTAATAATGCAGGTGAGGACGGTGTCAAAGGAGCAGTTGCACATGTTGAGAGAGGCAGTGCATGATGTGAGTTTCATTTGCACGTGACTTTTTAGTTCTTTGTGATTTAGTTGATTAAAATGTAAATACATTGGGAATTGACTGTTAATATTTAAAAAATTGTGGGTTGCAGGAATCAGAGATGAATGCCAGGCCGGAACAGCTGCTAAATGATAGAGTAATTGAGATGTATAGACCACCCAAAATTAAATCTTAGACATGAGAGTGTAGTTTACGTACTTGTTTATTTAAACGGTTACTATTTGTAGCATGTTTTGCAGTAAGGGGTTGTTGTTTATTTAAACGGTTGCTATTTTTAGCTTGTTTTGCAGTATATAATAAATGTTGTTTATTTAAACAGTTACTATTTGTAGTGTGTTTTGCAGTATATAATAAATCTGAGAACGTGTGTTTGTTGTGTGGATCCACTTAGTTTAGAGGATATCTTAACTATTTCGTTATTTCGTAGAAACAGTTGTGTCGGTTTTTCTAAAAGGACCGACACAATAAACGACGGTGTGCTTCACTATACAAGCTGATTTGTGTCGGTCCTTTTAGAAAGACCGACACAACTGTTCATTGTTTTGTGTCGGTTCTTTAATAACAACCGACACAAATGATTGATATTTGTGTCGGTCGTACAACCGACACAACAGAAAAATGTCTTTTGTGTCGTCTTCATATGAGTCGGTTGTAAAACCGACACAACAGGGGTTACACAACCGACACAAATGACCAGTTTTGTACTAGTGTAAACTATCATTTTGTATATCCTAAACATGTTTGTGGACTTTGTCATTAAAATGGTACATTAAAATATTATTTTTCATATTGTAAAAATGATAGTAGACTTCATAACTCAAATGCTATATTAAACTATCATTTTTCATACCTTAAATATACTAGTGGACTTTGTAATTAAAACGATACATTAAATCTTATTTTGCATATTGTAATCATGATATTGGACTTCATAACTTTAATGCTACATTAAACTATCATTTTGCATATTGTAAACATGACACTGGACTTCATAACTCAAATGCTATGTTAGACTATCATTTTGTATACCTTAAATATGCTAGTGGACATTGTGAATAAAATGCTACATTAAATCTCATTTTGCATATTGTAACTTTGATATTGGACTTCATAACTAAAATGTTATGTCAAATTATCATTTGCATATTTTAAACATGATAGTGGACTTCATAACTCAAATGCTACATTAAACTATCATTTTGCATATCATAAACATGGTAGTGGACTTTGTGATTAAAATGTTACATTAAATTCCATTTTGCATATTGTAATCATAATATTGGACTTCATAATTAAAATGCTATATTAATCTATCATGTTGCGTATTTTAAACATGATAGTGGACTGCATAACTCAAATGCTACTTTAAACTATCATTTTGCATATCATAAACACGGTAGTGAACTTTGTGATTAAAATGTTACATTAAAAGATACATATGCTATATGTAGTTATCATTTTGCATATTCTATTCATGGTAGTTCTCTTTAGGAATACTTATTTCATTTTGTATATTCTATTCATGCTAGTTCACTTTAAATACACTTATGCTAAATTCAAGTATCATTTTGCATATTTTTTCATCCTTGTTCAATTGAAATATTTTTATGCTATATCCAACTATCATTTTGCATAGTCATATAATGATACTATATTTAAAAGTACGAATGTTATATAGCCTATCATTTAGCATTTTAAACACAATCTACTGTGTTTCAAATATAGAAATGCTATATCTAAATATTATTCGACGTGTAATTCATGGTACTTTTTGGACTTTTTTCTTCTTCATTTAGATTCTACTCTTCGATTCATTTCTTAGATCTTGAATTTGCAGCTCTTGAATTCAAAAGTCGAGTAATTTCTAACGTAGGTTTGAATTGAGGCGTTAAGTTAAGCATTCTCGATTTTAGAGAAATGGACGTCGAAAATGGAAGATACAATTCGATTCGAACATCGACAAGAGAAAGGATTGGACGGCGATGGCTTGGACGATGACGACTTCAGATGATGATTGGTTGGACGACAGCGGCTAGGGCAAGCAGTAACTGAAGGTAGACGGTGGCTAGGGCAAGCTTGGACGAAGGTAGAGGAAACTGTCGAAGTTGGAAAATTGAAAAAATGCGCTATTATCCTTCTGCCTAAATTCTAAAAGTTGCGTCCTTGGTTTAAAAATTAGTTTAAAGTTTTTCCTTTAAACTAATTACCTCATAAATTTATATATTATGAACTTTCAATTAACCCCTAAGCTTGAAGCGACTATGTCTTCTTCATATGTAATCCATTTAAAATGCGGTTTGCACTGTCCAGATTGTTATGACACATAAAACCTTTTAGTATAATTTACTAAACCATTTGAAAAATATGGAATTATGGAATAAAAATTGTATTTTTAAAGTTTAAACTTGAATTGTTTAATGTTATTTTGAACATTAAAGAGGATATATTCTAGTTAAACAATTCAAAGATTTAATCAAATTGAAATAACATAATCTTATATAATTAAATGTTTGTTTAGATAATTTAATACATGATTGTTTAGTTTATATTTCATTGATTAAGTTATTTCTGCATTTTAGCACAATTATTAAATCCAATGTTGTGTTTAAATTCACTATTATTATAAATAAATATTTTTGTTTGTAAGTTACACCTTGTTGCACAAACATGACAAATCAAATAGGTTATATGATGGGTTTTAGAAGGACATTTTGGGAATGAATGTCGTTTGAGACGATCAAATGATTTTAAAAGTAATAAATTTAACATTTCTCGAGTATGGCATAGGATTTAACTACTAGACTGCTAGTACCCATCATATCGGACTTATTCGAGGGTCACAACCCGAATCGTGATGGCCTTGACCCTCGTCACTATGTCTAAACAATGTTTTGCCAGAACATATAAAGCTATCAAGGAGAATGACGATTGTTTGAGACCTAGTGAAATGAAGAGAAGTACCATCACCAATGGAGATATGATGCAGAAGGTGTAGTAGACTATAGCACCAGTAAGAATTTTCACGCCTCCAGATACCTGAAGGGTACAACAACTAAGGGATTATGTGAATTGCACATCACAACTGACCAGAAGTGTACTGGTAAAACAAACCGGGACGACTTGCCAAGGCAGATTAGTCTATGTAGATGGTAAATCCACATATGAGATTTATCAGCGTGTAGTCCTTCAGGATTCACAAGACGAGAAGATGATCTAAGCCTTCTCATAAGTATCATTAGAAATGTCGTTTAACCTGAAAATGACTGTTTTTGAATATTGATTTGAATTTATACAGCATAAGGCAACTTATAAGTAAAATGATAGGATATGATATTCCAGTTGATTAGAGTTGCAACCGTGTATGTTATATTGAATAGTGTCGTCACATAGGTGTTATAATTAAATTATGAAAATGGGGATTTTGGAATCTGTTTAGTGTGACTCTGTGTGTAACTTATATGCCCCATAGAACCCGATATGACACATTCATTTATATTCTATTGCATGATTATACTCACAGTCAGATGTCTAGCCTGGCTCGAGGTTTTTTTTTATGACAACTCCTCGGGTCAGACCGAGGTTGTTCTACAGATTGCATATGACTGTATCTGTTTTGTGGGCTACGATATGGGGTTGAAGCCAATGATGATGGCGAGTATCTGCTTTGTTTATAATTATAATATTGAGATTCCATTATATTGGTCGATGTAATGTACTTGTGTGATGAATTATATATATATATATATATATAAGATAACGTATCAGATATTCAAAGTTGGTATAAAGTTCATTAATTTTATTCACTCTGATTATATTAGTTGGGAAATTTTATTTATGTCTCTAATACTACATTATTCAAGTCTATAACTCATGTACATTGCCTTGCGTCGAGGTGAGATACTTATTATTTCAAACGTATTCAGGCTTGAAATGTTTTCGTGTTGATCTAAAGTAGTATATACAAGAGATCTCTCCTTCCATACTCATTGATCTGAGTTATCAGACTGTAAACTCTCTCTGACATTTCGGTCACTAGAGCCAGGGCAGCACATCATCTAAACACCTGCTACTTAAATTCCCAGTCAAGTGCGGCGAGGAAAGTGTGCGAGGAGACCAATTTGTCTCTAGAAAATTGTATTATGAAAGCTTGAATATGGTAAATAAAGGAAAGAATTTAGTTTATGTGAATGTTGTTAAACCGAAAGACATCACATTTCTTCTTAAAACAAAGAAAAAGTCAAAAGAACTACTAAAATCACTGACTTTTAAATTGTAAGATATACCCGGATGTTTCTAAGAACTCCACTATGATGAGAATATACAACTATTGGGAAAAATGGTTCGGGTATCCTGCTCTAAAAGCAATTCGATAACATACAATTGGAACAAAGTGCAAATCTTTTGGTCAAAAGAGATGTTTGCACTGTGCAAGAGGTTCCAAAAAGGAAACAATTAAACTCAACTTAAAACAAAGAACTGAAACTGAGAAAGCAACAACCTCGAAACCTTTGAGAAAATTTGTGTTGATCCAACAGACCAGTCTAAAATTATTAACATCGGGACTTATCTTCATCTAGTAGCATGAGAAGAACTTATATCTTTCCCTTAAAATAACTTGGATATATTTTCGTGGTCACATGATGATATGGTGGGAGTATACCTTTCGGTAATGTGCTATTGTCTAAATATCGATCCCAAATATCCCCCTATGAGATTAAAGGGACGACCTCTTGATAAAGTATGATATGCCGCTTTATTGGAAGTGGTAGAGAAGTCGCTCAAGAATAATTTATAAGAGATGTCCATTATCTGAAATGGACTGCCAGTCCGGTACTAGTGAACAAGTCGAATGGTAAGTGAAGAAACCGCATAGACTTTATTGACTTAAACAAAGCTTGTCTGAAGGACTGCCTCCCTTTGCCAAGAATTTATCAAATAGTTAATGCCACTAGTAGAAGTCAATTGCTTTCATTTATGGATGCTTATTCCAGTTATAATCAAATTCCTATGTTTAAGCCAGACGAAGAACCTGCAAGCTTTGTGACAAACATGTGGTTATTTTGCTATAAAGTAATGCATTTTGGTCTCAAGAAAGCAGAGGCAACCTACTAGAGGTTGGTAAACTTAATCTTCACTAAACAAACAGACCAAAGTATGGAGGTCTACATTGACGATATGTTGGTGAAATCCAAAAAAAATGTTTGAGTTCCTTCAAAGTATTATATGAAGTTTAACTCTTAGAAATGCTCTTTCAGAATTCAGTCCAGAAAGTTTTTAGGCTTCTTGCTCAGCACTAAGGGAATTGAAATTAATCCGGATCAAATCAAAGCAATAACTAACATAAAGGCACCAACTAATGTTAAAGAACTAATGAGCTTAAATGGAAAGATTGCAGCCTTAAACAGTTTCATAAGCCGATCGATCGATAAGTACATTACTTTCTTTAACATACTTAAGAACAATGGTGACTTTGAATGGACCACTGAATGTTGAAAAGACATCGAAAACCAACAAAAGCGTCTCAGTACACCTCCAATATTACCAAAACTAATAGATGGGGAAGATCCAATTCTTTACTTAGCTGCTTCGGAACATGTATTGAACTAAGCACTAGTCAAAGACGATAATGGGGTTCAACATCCAATACATTATGTTACCAAAGGACATGCCTAACCGAAAAGCATTATCTTGTCATTAAAAAGCTTGCATATTGCTTGATCTTCACAGCTTGAAAAGTTCAGGTCTATTTCCATGCCTACTCTATCAAAGTTCTAACAAATCAATCTTTTCAGATGGTGTTCAACAAGTCTAAAACTTCAGGGAGGTTAATCAAATAGGCTATAGAACTTAGCCAATATGATATATCTTATATACCTAGAACATTAATGGATAGATACAGGCTAATTTTGTTTTTGAATGTACATGGTTCGATGCCGAGGCCATAAATGAGGACAAGGCCAAATAACTTTCTTGGCAACTTTATGTTGATGGAGCATCAAATAAGCAAAGGGTAGGGGCAAGTTATGTTCTAATCACTTTGAACAATCATCAAATTTACAACACCATAAAACTTGCCTTTTCAATAACAAACAACATGGCCGAATAAGAATCCTTAATAACAGGATTAAAAATGGCAATCTCCATCAATGTTTCAAAGTTCAAAGTATATAGCGACTCTCAACTAACTATTAACCAAGTGGTTGAAAATTATAAGGCCCGAGATCCTAGACTCTCTCTTTATGCAAAGCAAGTAAAACAACTCCTCGAGACCTATAAAAGCTATGACACTGAAAGCGTCTCTCGAGATCGCAATGCAAGGGTTGATGCCTTAGCTAAATATGCAAGCTTATGAGATGTTCAAGAATAAAAATTCATTCCGGTAGAAATCCTTGAAAAACCAAGCAGACAAACACCATAAAGGGTTCCGGTCATAACTCAAGCTCAAGCAAACCGAAACAAAATTGTATAGCAATTATTATTGAAGAAAATTGGATGACCCCCTTCATCTGATATCTAAATGAGAATAGTTTTCCTTCGAATATTGATGAAGAAAGATGAATTAAGTACAATACTCCCAAATATATCATTATTCGTGGATTACTATACCAAAATGGTAATACAACACCCTACTCATGATGTGTAATGGCTGCCAAAGTCTAATAATTACCAGAAGAAGCTCACGATAAAACATGTGGAGACCATTCTGGAGGCCACAAATTGGCCAAAAGATACTCGGACAAGGCTTTTACTAGCCAACAATAAATCAAGACGCGTTGAACTATGCCAAACAATGTGATAAGTGTTCGTTTTTTGTTAAAAGTTCAAGAGCCCTACCAGGCGAGCTTACTCAAATGGTGAGTCAATGGCCCTTGATGTTTGGGGCATTAATCTTATTGGTTTTTTTTCGACTACCAAGGGATGAGCAAGATTCACAATAGTTTCCATTGAATATTTTACAAAGTGGGTTGAACCCGAACCTCTATCAGAAATAATGACACATCAAGTCATTATGTTTCTTATGTAGAACATTATGAAGAGATATGGTCTCCCATACAAAGTCATTACAGATAACAACATATAGTATAAAAGCCAAGTGTTTACCGAATATTACTGAGACCATGGCATCATCAAGAGCTTTTCCTCAATAACTCATCCACAAGCCAATGTTGTCCTAGAAGCGACCATTAAAACATTCAAAACTTGCCTAAAGAAGGCCTGAATTGAGCCAAACACAATTAGGTAGATTAACTACCCTTCCTCTTGTAGGAATATAGATATGTTAAAAACATCAACCAGACATACCCTCTTTTTTTAATTTACGTTTACAAAGCTATGCTTCCGTTAGAGCTTGAAATAACTTCTAAACGAAGACTCTACGTTAACACTCAACAAATGCAGAACTTCGAAGCAAGTCACTAGACCTCTTACTTGAACTCTTAGATAAAGTTGTATTAAGAATGGAAGAATACATCTGCCAAATGACAAGGTACTGTAATCAACATGTTCGAACCTAAAAATTAAAAACAAGAGATCTAGTCCTCCAAAAGATTATACCAAAGATCCAGTAAACGGACGCCTCGATCCAAACCGAGAAGGACCTCTAATCATTCTTAACATAATTCCTTTGGAAGCTTATCAACTAAAAAGGCCAGATGACAACATCATACATCAAACATGAAATGTCGAACATTTGAAACGTTACCAAAACACGAGGTTACATCAAAATAAGTTTTCAAATCTATCATATATCTCAAGTATTTTCGAATATATCAAGTATTTTAGCCATGATCAAGTAATATCATGTAAAACTCAAATTCATATCAAGTATTTTAGCCACGATCAAGTAGTACCATGCAAATTTCAAATTCATATGAAGTATTTTGGCCATGATGAAGTAGTATCATGCAAATTTCAAAGTTATATCAAGTATTTTAGCCATGTCCAACTAGTGTCATGCAAACAAAGAGTGAGCCATGGCCAAGTCATGTAATACAAAGAAAAGGTGAGCCATGACCAAGAAATGTCATGTAAAGAACAAGCTATGACCTAGTAGTGCATGCAATATAGGCATTAAAGGTGCCATTGGTAGTTTTCCAATTGACATATATGTAAGATATAACCTTGATGACCAGAGCATGGTGTAAAAATTTGTCAAAACAAGTTCTCGGCACTAGGCCGCCTGTTTTTTATATAATTTTCAATCTATTTTATGATTTCTAGAACTAAGAACCGATACCCAAAATGACATTGCTTTTGAGCAATGCAGCCGTAGTGAAGTTGTGATCTCTTTAAACAATGGCTTTGAGCCCTTCGGCATTAACGGTTGCCCGAAGGCCCTAATCATAAAATCATTTTTGCCTTGAAAAGTAGAAAACTTCTAAAAGGTTGCATTTTGACTTCCCAACACCCATAGTAAGCCGATGAGTTCCACTAAGATGGACCACCATAGAAAATCCAAAGGGCAAGTATGTACGTAGTAAATAAAAGTTATATCCACATTTAATACTACACCTCTACTAGAATTTTTATCATAATATTGCAAAAAAAAAATAAGTACTTAAAAAAGTTGAGATGATAACCAATCAAAAGGACCGGGACCGTAGTTCCTCGCGAGATTTATGCTTACCTAGAGTAGTTCCTCATGAGAATTCGCACTTTCCTAGAGTATCCACCTGAACACAAGGGGCCATCCATGTAAAATCTTCATGGAATTTGATAAGCAATCCCAGGAGCAACACCCTAGAGTGGCTTGGATCAGTCTCCCCTAATTCTAGTCCAGCAAGAGTGGACCGAATTACGAAATTCCATAGTTATCCTTCCTATAGCTGTAATTTATATGTCCCATATGCTTTCAAACCATAAAAAATGAGGTTAAAAACCTCAGAGGAAAAAAGGTTTTCAAAATCTATTTTCTACAAACCCTCATAAACAAGGAAAACATTTCAAAAGTTATCTTTCAACCCCCCGTAACGAGGCAAAAACCCTCACTTCTAGGTTAAATTTTCAAAACCTATTTTCAAACCTACATCCAGAGGTAAGAAATTCAAATTCACTTTCAAATCATCATTTTTCAGCGAGGATAAATTATTTTTGCCTATTACGATACTCTATTATACATAACTTTCGACTTAAAATTACTTTCGCTTATTACGACACTCTACTATACATAGTCTTCGGCTTAAAATTACTTTTGCCTATTACGACACTCTACTATATATAGCCTCCGGCTTACGATTACTTTCACCTATTATGACACTCTACTATACATGGCCTTTGGTTTAAAGTTACGTTTGCCTATTACGACACTTTACTATATATAGCCTTCAGCTTACAGTTACTTTCGCATATTATGGCATATTTATTATACATATCTGAAATGACCCACTTAAATTTTTTTTTTTAACATACATTCAGTGGCCATTTAATCAAGAAAAATTATTTAATTCAATTTTTCTTCTATCCAGGACCTTTCTGCCAATAAATATTGGTTTAATCATTTTATCTTGAACTTATATATATGAAGATATATAAGTCATCTTCTACCTAAATCAGAGTATAGAAATTTTGAAGGTAGAAACCTGTTTGAGTATTGCTTAAAGAAATACTCTCTACATAGCAATGGTGTTCTTTTCAAAATTAGTTTTTTTTTTTATGATTCGGGTTAATGCATTACTATTGATTTTATATCTCAAGGCTCCTTATTTTACATAAATTCTTCTGATTTTCTTACTGGGTAACTATGCTTTTACTTGTGCATGTGTGTGTGCATGTTTCTGTGCATGTGTGTTCAAACTCAGGCTATAAGAAAGTGGATCCTAAGTGAACACAAGCAACATCTAGGCGTAATGGAAACGCGCCTAACTTATACATGAGAGGTCACAAGTTCGAGTGCTATGCTGGTCGGTTCAACCCAATTTTTGTTTTTTGTTTTTTTTCCCCTGTTTACATATTTGCCTGAGTCTACCGTGTATTTGGCTATGAAACAGATCTAAAACTTAATAAAAAAAACACTTGGGTGCTGTCTTAACCCAGGCTCAAGAAAATGGCTATGTTAGCCCTGTTTTGGTTTGCACTACTTAGTTACTAAATACCTGTTATATCATTTTCTTTTCAAAGCAACTCAAACTCCTCCTATCAGATTTAATTTTGACTTGAACATGGATTTTCCTATGCCAGTTCTATAGATATACTTGCAAATCACAAATTCTTTCAAACTCAGATTTTCTACCATTATAGCGTAACTGTTCTTGAAGCTTGAAATTCATTTTTCTTAGCAAAGCATTTAACAAAACAAAGCACATAGTTCAGCTATTACATGTAAGTTCAACACTTACAAAACAGTGAATGATAATACATTGGTTTTTCTAGGCAACTTAAACAAATATCTTAGCATAGTTCAACATGAATATCTAATTTAGCTTCAGCAAAGACTTTTAAAAACATAGCATCCAAATCTTAAGCAGTTTAACATCCAAAGCCTGATCAAAGCAATCCCTATTTCCCTGCAAAATCACCATGAACTGCCCCATATAAATATGAGACACCCAATGGTGCATAAACACAAAAGGGTCAGACTATTTGTCTGGTGTGAATAATCTAACTGAAAACATAATTTATTTCAATTCTATTTATATTCCAGTACTTTGCAAGAATAAGAAACTCAATGTCTTCTGTGTGCATGTTTTTGTGAAGCATGTGCATTCATATTAGTGCCAAACAGATTATATATAATCACAATGATTTAGTTCATAGAAAACAATCACAAGATTCACCAATAAGCACCAAAACAACCAATTGCAACCATCAATTCAGTTATCATCTCCTTTTCAACTTTACTGGCCATCAGGGATTTTTGCCCAGACTTCTCCTGAATCTATTCCTAGAATTCATTATCAAATATAACAGGGTCTTTAGCTACTTTCTACTTTTTAAACACACACTGCCTGGGACCTTTCTCTGTTAACCCAGCACACTCAGGCCCCTGGGTATAAATATACCATGTGTGAACTTGCAATATTCCCATTGCCAAGCTATACTTTGGTAGCCCTAAGATCCCAAGTCCTTAGTTAAATTACTAAGTGTTTTAATATTTTTCATAGCAGTGCTAATCCCTTCTGCATCTCACTTCTTAATCAGAGAAACATAAATGATGCAAGCAACATATAATCATCCAGAGTTTGGTAATTTAAATTCTCAGAAGCAACCATTTTATCATAAAAGAGTGAGGTGACTTCTTAGCACATTATTTTGCCTATGGGTTTCACTGGATCAAGATGTAAGTATATGGTCCTGAGTAATTTGCTATTTATATCTTTACCCTTACCTCTGGTTCAATCAGATTCATGATCTGGCTAAACCACAAGTATATTTGATTTGGGTATTTCATAAAACATAGAAGCTCAGCACATGTACAACATTGCACTTCTACATTTTCTCTTGTTTTAATTAATATGAGACATAAGCAACAACACAATGTCACAGCCCATATTTCTTTCTACCTTCAGACCATATACCCTCTACTTGAATCCGGGGATTTTATAAACAACTTACAAAGAAAACTTATAAAAGAAAACACCCAATCTCAAAGTTAACCCATATCTCAGACAAACATTTTAGTTCATGAATCCATGACTCTTATTTTTCTGGGTAAATCAGATAGAGATTTTACCCTTAAACAAATCATTAACAAGCCAAAGTCATCCAATCATAAAACATAACTTGTAAAAGAAAATTAGTTCAAACTGGCTGCCTCAATATTCAGGTCTTAATGCCAAAGTTTTCAGTGAGATTACTCACCCTAATCCTTCTTCTTCCTATGCCTTATGAACCCCTTTTTAGTCTTCTGCCTTCTCCTATTTTCTCTGGTTTATGCCTTGTATATTTTTCTTTTTAAGAGGTAGAGCAATCATAAAACCTTACCACACCAGGTCTTCTTATATGAACTCTGGCTGCTACTAGGGTTTAAGGAAATTACCAAATGCCAATTTTACCCTACCAACTATGATCTGCCTCTTATTCTAACATTTTTAGAGAAAATGGGTAAATGGTCCTGGTATATTTTCCAGAAAATATACCTCATTGCCCCGGTCATGTTATTTGCATGATTTCTGTTTTTTTTTATAAAGTAAAAGGAATTGCTAAAAATGGATAAAGTGCTTGTCCAAGAGCTCATACCATTTTCATGCAAATGTTAATTTTTCTTTTTATTTCTGAAAGTATTATTTAGTGCACATGTATAATACATGTATGCCTACCCTGGCCTAAGTCCTTTTTTTTTAAGGCTTGATGATTTCTGCCTACATGTATATATACTTGTAATTCATATATCCTATTATTTCCATTGATTGTTGCTTATTTTATCACACAGAAAACTGTGCACATGTTTGTGCACTGCCTTGTGCACATGTGCATGTTTTATACTTGGTATCTGCAAATCAATTTCCTATTCCTATATTTTTTCAATGCAATTTCAAACAAATACAAACTAAATTAAATCATGAAATTACTCTCAAAAATCAGGGTTATCACATATACCCCTCCTTTTAGGAATTGTGTCCCACAATTCTTTCATACTTAACTTAAGTATCATTTCTTCAGAAATTTTTTTTTCTGATTTCAAAACCATTTTCAAACCAATCACCTATTAAGCACTATGCACATCAACACAAAATAAAAAAATCACAATGCATATTCAACCAACACATTCATTAGTATGTACATATATATATAGATTTACCTTTTCTTCAATCAAACAGCTGGGGATAATCATTTCTGATTTTATCCTCCACTTCTCACGTGCAATCATTTGGGTCTAGACTCCATTGTACTTTTACTAATTTAATTTCTTTGTTTCTCAATTTCTTAGTTTCTCTAGAAACTATGCCCACTGGTTCCTTTTCATAGATCATTCTAGGATCAATCTGCACATCTTTAGAGGATTCTAATATTGCTTCCTTATCATGAACCCATCTCCTTAGTTGAGACACATGAAAGACATCATGCATTGCTCTCATTTCTTCTGGCAATTCTAATTTATAGGCTACTGTCCCTATTCTTTCTAGAATTTTATATGGTCCTATATATCTAGGAATCAACTTTCCTTGTTTCCCAAACCTTAGAACCTTTTTCATGGGTGATATCTTGATGAACACATAATCCCCAACATCATATTGTACTGCTTTCCTCCTTTGATCTGCATATTTCTTTTGCCTATCTTGGGCAGAGGCAATTCTTTTTCTGATCAAGGCTACCTTTTCAGAAGTCTCCTTCACATTTTCTGGTCCTAAGACCACTTTTTTTCCAGACTCATGCCAACTTGAAGGTGATAAACATGGCCTTCCATAGAGAGCTTCAAAGGGGGCCATGCCTATGCTACTGTGATGGGTGTTATTGTATGCAAATTCAGCTAGATATATGTAATCTTCCCAGCTTCCTCCCCAATCCAATACACATGCTCTCAACATGTCTTCAAGCAATTTGTTCACAATTTCTGTTTGACCATCAGATTGAGGATGGTATGCTGTACTCAAACATAAATCAGTCCCCATTGCCTTGTGAAAGCTCTGCCAAAATTTTGAAGTGAAGATGGTATCTCTATCACTTACTATAGTCTTTGGTACACCATGCAGTCTGACTACTTCTTTAATAAACAATTGGGCTAAGGTATTAGCATTTCTTTCTGACCTTACTGGAATAAAGTGGGCTGACTTGGTTGACCTATCAACCACTACCCAAATACTATCATTTCCCCTCCTAGTTCTAGGCAAACCATCAATAAAATCCATTGATATGTCTTCCCATTTCCACTGTGGTATTTGTAAAGGTTGAAGCATTCCTGAGGGTTTTTGATACTCAGCCTTCACCTGCTGGCAAACCATACATTTTGATACATAGGTTGCCACTGCACTCTTCATACCACTCCACCAATAATCTCTCTTGAGGTTGTGATACATTCTTGTGCTTCCTGGGTGTATAGTATATTTGCTTTTGTGGTAAGCATCCAAAATTTCTTGCTTCAACTCATCCATTGCTGGAACACATATTCTTTCTCCTTTCTTCAGATGGCCTTGCTCATCCAACTGAAAACCTTCTACTGTCTCACCATTTAATATTTGTGTCTTCTTTCCAAATAAAAATGGATCTTGGTTTTGTAGCATTGCAACTTTATTTTTCAATTCTGACCCCAGAGTAATAAAACTTAATTTTCCCATTTCTACCTTCCCACTGCATAGGCTCATGTTTTCTATGTTATCACTTTTTATCTCTGAATCAATTAATAATGATAAAGTGTTAAACTCTTCTATCATTAATCTAGCCACTTTAGCATGTTGTCTACTTAGGGCATCTGCTACTTTATTAGCCTTACCTGGTGTGTATAATATTTCGAAATCATATGAGGCCAAGAGTTCAATCCATCTTTGCTGCCTCATATTTAATTCTTTTTGTGAAAACAAATATTTGAGGGATTTATGGTCTGTATATACTTCAAATTTTGCTCCTAACAAATAGTGTCTCCATAGCTTAAGGGCATACACTATAGCAGCCAATTCAAGGTCATGAGTAGCATACCTTACTTCACTTGATTTCAACTGCCTAGAAGCATAAGCTATTACCTGATGTTGTTGCATCAACACTGCTCCAAGCCCTTGTCCACTTGCATCAGTATACACCACCAAGTTTTCATTTCCCTCAGGTACTTTAAGAATTGGAGCTTGTACCAGTGCTTCTTTTAATCTCCCAAAGGCATTTTCACATTCCTCAGTCCAAGTGAACACTTGATTCTTCCTAGTCAATCTGGTTAATGGAATTGAGATTTTTGCAAAATCTTTTATAAATCTTCTATAGTAACCAGCCATTCCCATGAATGATCTGACTTCAGTAACATTAGTAGGCCTTCTCCAAGCTTGCACTGCAATGACTTTATTGGAATCTACGGCTATTCCTTTTTCTGATACAATGTGGCCTAGAAAATTCACCTCATTCTGCCAAAAAGTGCATTTTGAAAACTTTGCTTTCAAGTCTTCCTGTCTCAATTTCTCAAATACCAAATGCAAATGGTTTTCATGCTCCCTAACTGACTTAGAATAAATTAATATATCATCAATGAATATTAATACAAACTTATCCAAGTATTCTCTGAAAATCCTATTCATCAAATCAACAAAATAGGAAGGAGCATTTGTTAAGCCAAATGGCATCACCAAAAATTCATAAAGTCCATATCTAGTGTTAAAGGCTGTATACTTAATGCTTTCCTCTTCTACTTTCATCTGATGAAAGCCTGAAGCTAAATCAAGTCTAGAAAATATTTTTGCACCGCTCAATTGATCAAAGAGATCATCAATTCTTGGTAAGGGGTATTTATTTTTAACTGTGACCTTATTTAATTCCCTATAATCAATACATAATCTCAGAGATCCATCATGTTTCTTAACAAAGACTACTGGTGCTCCCCATGATGAGCTACTGGGTCTAATAAAACCTTTTTCTTCTAGTTCAACTAATTGCTTTTTCAACTCCATCAATTCCTTAGGCCCCATTCTGGTTGGTCTTTTAACCACTGGGCTAGCTCCTGGAATTATGCTAATTGAAAATTCAACTGGCCTATGATTAGGAACTCCTCTTACTTCCCCAAACACATCATCATATTGATTAACTATGGGGATCTCTTCTAATGCAGGCATGGGTTTTTCATTTGACAATGCAGAAAGGTTGGCTATACTTCTATTTTTGTTTGCCTCACAAAGAACAATTATTCTTTGTCCATCAGAGACCTTCAATGATATGGTGGATGTCTCCATATTTATGATAGCCTTATATCTACTCAACCAATCAACTCCTAAAATAATTCCTATGTCTGGATATTGCAACACATATAGGTTTGACTCAAACACATGTCCTCCTATATTTAATCCCAATTGCATGCACATCATACCCATGACACATGAACTACCTATAGGGCTTCTAATTAGCAGTGGTTTATCAACAATCATACAGTTCAATTTTAATTGTTGTGCAATATCATGAGAGATCAATGAGTGTGTAGCCTCAGTATCATACACTACTGTTAAAGGTATTGAATGGATAAGCAAAGTACCTTCAACTTGACCATGCTTTTCAACATTTGATCCCTCAGCTGCCTTGCCTTTCCCTTCCAAAGCCCCTAATTTTCCTTGCTTAAAATCTGGGCAGTTCCTTTTTATGTGACCTTCCTTCCCACAATGGTGACAATTGAAGGATGCTGGTCTAGGATTTGTGCACCTATTTTTCATGTGCCCCTCTTGTCCACAGTTATAACAAGTGATCCTCTTCTTAACTTCAGCAGTTCTAGCTTCTTCTGGTTTCTTGGTGGAAGTTATGTCTGTTTTCTTTTTATCATAAGGGTGGAATTTACCCTTTCCCTTCTTGTTCTGATTATTTTTGAATGCTCTGAAATTTTCTCTAGCTTTATCATGTTGTTCAATGCTCAGAGTCAAATCCAAAACTTGATCAAAAATTTTATCCTTATATGGTAGCATGGCTCTACTAAGGCTAGAGTTCAACCCTTGGATATATCTGCCATTCTTAGCTTCCTCAGTAGTGATGAGCACTGCACCATACTTTGCCAATGATTCAAACTTCTGAGTGTACTCAGTGACACTCATAGTCCCTTGCCTCAATTTGATGAATTCCTCCAGTAAAGATTCCTTAGCTGATGCAGGGATAAATCTGCCTTCCAACATTGCTTTAAACTGATCCCATGTCACTTCTCCTTCAGGTCTTCCAGCTATGATAACTTCCCACCAATCCAAGGCTGCTCCTCTCAATTGCCTGGATGCAATTTGCCTCTTCCTTTGGTCTTCAACTTGCATGTCTGCAAAGATTCTTTCCAGAATTCTAAGCCAATTTTGAACCCCCATAACTCCTTCTGTGCCATCAAAGGTTTTGCCTCCAAGATTAGTAAAAGTCTTGAGTAGTTTGGAAAGTTCCTCATGTGGATTTTCCTTCCTGTTGCCTACTCCATCTCTTATGGCCCTCATGAATTCTTGCACATTCACCATGGGTGGTTCACTTGTTCCTACATTTTGATGCCTGGGTCCTACCATAGCTCTATGGATATAACACTTAGGTTAGTCTGTTTTGCCTAATGCTCTATAGATTAATTCATTTTAATTTATCACTTATTCTGTCATAATAGATATCAATAGTGTAAATATATATATAAAAACAAAACATCCAAAGCAGTAAATACTTCTATACATCCAATGCAAACAAATTCATACAAAATTTTTGCTATGTTATTTAACAACATAGCTCTGATACCAAATGAAATGACCCACTTAAAAAAAAATATTTAACATACATTCAGTGGCCATTTAATCAAGAAAAATTATTTAATTCAATTTTTCTTCTATCCAGGACCTTTCTGCCAATAAATATTGGTTTAATCATTTTATCTTGAACTTATATATATGAAGATATATAAGTCATCTTCTACCTAAATCAGAGTATAGAAATTTTGAAGGTAGAAACCTGTTTGAGTATTGCTTAAAGAAATACTCTCTACATAGCAATGGTGTTCTTTTCAAAATTAGGTTTTTTTTTTATGATTCGGGTTAATGCATTACTATTGATTTTATATCTCAAGGCTCCTTATTTTACATAAATTCTTCTGATTTTCTTACTGGGTAACTATGCTTTTACTTGTGCATGTGTGTGTGCATGTTTCTGTGCATGTGTGTTCAAACTCAGGCTATAAGAAAGTGGATCCTAAGTGAACACAAGCAACATCTAGGCGTAATGGAAACGCGCCTAACTTATACATGAGAGGTCACAAGTTCGAGTGCTATGCTGGTCGGTTCAACCCAATTTTTGTTTTTTGTTTTTTTTCCCCTGTTTACATATTTGCCTGAGTCTACCGTGTATTTGGCTATGAAACAGATCTAAAACTTAATAAAAAAAAAACACTTGGGTGCTGTCTTAACCCAGGCTCAAGAAAATGGCTATGTTAGCCCTGTTTTGGTTTGCACTACTTAGTTACTAAATACCTGTTATATCATTTTCTTTTCAAAGCAACTCAAACTCCTCCTATCAGATTTAATTTTGACTTGAACATGGATTTTCCTATGCCAGTTCTATAGATATACTTGCAAATCACAAATTCTTTCAAACTCAGATTTTCTACCATTATAGCCTAACTGTTCTTGAAGCTTGAAATTCATTTTTCTTAGCAAAGCATTTAACAAAACAAAGCACATAGTTCAGCTATTACATGTAAGTTCAACACTTACAAAACAGTGAATGATAATACATTGGTTTTTCTAGGCAACTTAAACAAATATCTTAGCATAGTTCAACATGAATATCTAATTTAGCTTCAGCAAAGACTTTTAAAAACATAGCATCCAAATCTTAAGCAGTTTAACATCCAAAGCCTGATCAAAGCAATCCCTATTTCCCTGCAAAATCACCATGAACTGCCCCATATAAATATGAGACACCCAATGGTGCATAAACACAAAAGGGTCAGACTATTTGTCTGGTGTGAATAATCTAACTGAAAACATAATTTATTTCAATTCTATTTATATTCCAGTACTTTGCAAGAATAAGAAACTCAATGTCTTCTGTGTGCATGTTTTTGTGAAGCATGTGCATTCATATTAGTGCCAAACAGATTATATATAATCACAATGATTTAGTTCATAGAAAACAATCACAAGATTCACCAATAAGCACCAAAACAACCAATTGCAACCATCAATTCAGTTATCATCTCCTTTTCAACTTTACTGGCCATCAGGGATTTTTGCCCAGACTTCTCCTGAATCTATTCCTAGAATTCATTATCAAATATAACAGGGACTTTAGCTACTTTCTACTTTTTAAACACACACTGCCTGGGACCTTTCTCTGTTAACCCAGCACACTCAGGCCCCTGGGTATAAATATACCATGTGTGAACTTGCAATATTCCCATTGCCAAGCTATACTTTGGTAGCCCTAAGATCCCAAGTCCTTAGTTAAATTACTAAGTGTTTTAATATTTTTCATAGCAGTGCTAATCCCTTCTGCATCTCACTTCTTAATCAGAGAAACATAAATGATGCAAGCAACATATAATCATCCAGAGTTTGGTAATTTAAATTCTCAGAAGCAACCATTTTATCATAAAAGAGTGAGGTGACTTCTTAGCACATTATTTTGCCTATGGGTTTCACTGGATCAAGATGTAAGTATATGGTCCTGAGTAATTTGCTATTTATATCTTTACCCTTACCTCTGGTTCAATCAGATTCATGATCTGGCTAAACCACAAGTATATTTGATTTGGGTATTTCATAAAACATAGAAGCTCAGCACATGTACAACATTGCACTTCTACATTTTCTCTTGTTTTAATTAATATGAGACATAAGCAACAACACAATGTCACAACCCATATTTCTTTCTACCTTCAGACCATATACCCTCTACTTGAATCCGGGGATTTTATAAACAACTTACAAAGAAAACTTATAAAAGAAAACACCCAATCTCAAAGTTAACCCATATCTCAGACAAACATTTTAGTTCATGAATCCATGACTCTTATTTTTCTGGGTAAATCAGATAGAGATTTTACCCTTAAACAAATCATTAACAAGCCAAAGTCATCCAATCATAAAACATAACTTGTAAAAGAAAATTAGTTCAAACTGGATGCCTCAATATTCAGGTCTTAATGCCAAAGTTTTCAGTGAGATTACTCACCCTAATCCTTCTTCTTCCTATGCCTTATGAACCCCTTTTTAGTCTTCTGCCTTCTCCTATTTTCTCTGGTTTATGCCTTGTATATTTTTCTTTTTAAGAGGTAGAGCAATCATAAAACCTTACCACACCAGGTCTTCTTATATGAACTCTGGCTGCTACTAGGGTTTAAGGAAATTACCAAATGCCAATTTTACCCTACCAACTATGATCTGCCTCTTATTCTAACATTTTTAGAGAAAATGGGTAAATGGTCCTGGTATATTTTCCAGAAAATATACCTCATTGCCCCGGTCATGTTATTTGCATGATTTCTGTTTTTTTTTCTAAAGTAAAAGGAATTGCTAAAAATGGATAAAGTGCTTGTCCAAGAGCTCATACCATTTTCATGCAAATGTTAATTTTTCTTTTTATTTCTGCAAGTATTATTTAGTGCACATGTATAATACATGTATGCCTACCCTGGCCTAAGTCCTTTTTTTTTTAAGGCTTGATGATTTCTACCTACATGTATATATACTTGTAATTCATATATCCTATTATTTCCATTGATTGTTGCTTATTTTATCACACAGAAAACTGTGTACATGTTTGTGCACTGCCTTGTGCACATGTGCATGTTTTATACTTGGTATCTGCAAATCAATTTCCTATTCCTATTTTTTTCAATGCAATTTCAAACAAATACAAACTAAATTAAATCATGAAATTACTCTCAAAAATCAAGGTTATCACAATATCCTTTGGAATTCAATTTTGGAGCTCGGACCTTTATGTCCACACTAAACAATGAGGCAAATTCTAAGGTTCAAATCTTCAAGTCCTCGCTAAATTATGAGGCAATCCCAAGGTCCAAACCTTCAAATCCTCGCTATACAATAAGGTTTGATTTTTAAAACCCTCATAATAAAGTAAGAGTTTCGAATCCTCATTGTACAACGAGGTTATATTTTCAAAACCCTTATAATGTGGTAAGAGTTTAAATCCTCAACATATGATGAGGTTAGATTTTCAAAACCCTCGTAATGAGGTTAGATTCTCATATCTTCGCTAAAGGATGAGGTTAGATTTCCAAACCTTTAATAAATAATGGGCTTAGATTTCCAAATTATCTTTGCCTTACGGTGCTTATTATATGTAGCTTTCGCCATAAAGATCCTCACTAAAAGACAAGGTTAAATTTTCGAATCCTTACCTTCACTCGACAATGAGATTCGATTTCGGATCTTAATAGGAATGGATTGATTTACGAATTATAGGAGCCTAATGCATAACAAAAAAAAGAGAGAAGTAGCTCAGAACAAACTATGATCTAACTTCACTCGACAACGAGATTCGATTTCAGATCTTAATAGGAATGGATTGATTTAAGAATCATGGGAGCTGTGACGACCCGGAAATTTGGACATTTGAAATTGGAATATTTAATTGGTTTTAAATATTTAAAAAGTGAATTTTTAACTTGAATTTCAAATTTCAATATTTATGGGATAATTAAATTATTGAATTAAACAATTGAAAATTGGGTAAAATATTAAATCTTGAGTTTTAAGCTGGTTAAAAATATTTCAATGGCTTATAAAACTTATATTGATTTTACTGGAGATAGTAGAAGTGTTAAATTTGAGTTTGAGGGTGTTTTGTTCAGTTTTGAATTTATATCGTTTAAATCGATATTTAAAAATAGCCTTCTGGAGAACAGTCTCGGAATTCGACGAAACTAGCCCCATTGGATTCGTAATAGGGTATTATTATTAGATTTCAATTTTCGTAGTGATTGGAATTGTTGTGTGAGCTTACGATATATAAACGCGTTGAAATTTATATCGAGACAAATTGAATTTAAATAAAATATACATATATTAATTGAACAGTCAACCTTTCCATTTCAGCCGTATTTCTTTCGCATCATAACTTTTCCCTTTCATTTCGAAATCACTGTAGCCTTCTTTTGCATGCCATCTCCTCTTCAAAACATCACGTCCCCTCCCTCTTATGTCCAACCGAGGCATTCAAAATCAGTTTGAAAAGAAAAAATATAATGGCCGAAAATAATAGAGAAAGGAATTCGAATCCTTCTTTTCCTCTCCCTCTCGTTCTTCTCAGAATTTAGTTTTTCCCCCTCCTACTTCGATTCAGTAAATCGAGTCAAAAAAAAGAAGAAAAAATTTCACTCGTTCGAAAAAAATTCGAATCGAATCCTCTTTCCAGCCAGACGCGAAGTCAAAGAAGTCGAGCATCGCGGTGGAGTGTTTCGGGATGGCGCGCGCGTTTGGGGTCGCGTGGAACTGGAAGGAACGTCGGCATTCAAGGAAGGCGAAGGCGAGGGAAGCGGCTGCAGTCGCGATGGTCATGGGTAGCTTCCTCCTGTCGATCTCGTATCTATACCAGACGGAAATCAGCTCGACTTCGATAGAGGTGCGATTCCAATTGCAATGTTCGTGGGGTTAATCGAGGCAGTAGCCGAGTGAGATCGAGATAAGCATTGCAGTGAGGTATTTTCTGAGTTAATCTAGGTTTATTTAAAAATTTAAGAAGTTAATTTTTATTTTACTTTAAAGAAGAGTTTTTACAGTCTAGGAAATTACTGTTTTTATTAGATTAGAATATATATAGATTCAGTTATAAACTGCTTAAACAAAATATGTATATATAGATAAGGATTTGAAAAGAAAAATATAATAGGAATTTTTAATGTAGGAAAGTTTTCAAATCTATATAGATTATTGTTTTAGTATATATGTAGTTTCAAAGGATATTACTTATACACATATTAAACCAACTAATTGATTTTAGGGAAATATATTATAGTGATTTACTCGTTTTATTTACTTATTAAATTACTTTAGTTGCTAAAAATTATTTATATTTGGAAAACTAGTTTAAAATTTAATTATTGGTTTAAAACCAAATCATCCATTAAACTAAATAAATAAATGATAATTAACTGTTCGATTAATTCAAATATTAATAAATTATATAATGTTAATACAAAGTCCAAATTCGTGAAGAAAATAGTCGAGATGGATCGGATTGCGAATAAGAAGTCAAAAGGTGAGTTAATCTCACTCATCGGGTTTTGTTTAAATTTAAATAGTTAAATTTAAATATTTGGTTGAATGATTGAGTTGAATTGGATGTGGTATATTATATAGTAGAATATAGTATATATTGGAGTGATTGATTTCCCGCATTATATAGCGGATGAGACCCTATGCGCCGCATAATAGCGGATGATATTTTATAAACCCATTTACCGCGATATTCCACCTCGAAGTGGAATTGGTATTGTGCTAACGTCTGTGGATGCAGGGAAACAGGTTGAAGGGATCCAACTGGATTCCTCAAATTTATTTAGACTGTTCTAATAATTCTGTGTTATGATTTTTGATACTCTATGATGAATCATATTGATAATTGGAATATTGGATGCTATGGTTTGATTGAATATACCTTGCGGTATACTGAGATATTAAAATATATATAATTGGATTTTGATAAGAAAATATATGAGAGAATGTTTAAGTAAAGTAATTATAGAAAATTTAAATAAATTAAAGAATGAACTAGGGAAGGATAAAGTGATTTTTAAATTCTAATGAATAAATTCCGAGTATGGAAAAGGGATTTTGAATAAAAGGGAAATAATGAATTTTAAACTTAAGTGATATTATTTAAAGGAATGAAAGATTTATTTTTGAATTCAGAGTTAAAATGGTTTAGAAAGAAATAAAAGAAAATCTTGGAATAAATGTGGAAATTTGTATTATCAGTTAAAGTAAGATTTTAAATCATCACAAGGAAGTTAAACCTGAAATTTATAAGTTTTGAAATAAAAATAGATAAGTAAAGAATTTATTTTAAAATGGAGTAAATTTTGGAAATCAATTTGAGAATTGATTAAGTACTTGAACTGGGATTTTAAAAGGAAGTTGAGACTATGAAATTTATAAACGGGGTTTATAAATTGAAGTAATATATCAGTGGATATTTGGAAGAATAAATTCACGGTGGGAATTTATTAAAGAAATGGGTAAATTTGTTTAAAAATAAATAGTGATTTATTTTTAAAGATGTGAAAGAGAAGTGTATTTCCTTGGATAGCCAAGTACGTTTCCAAAGCAAAATTTTAAGTATGAGTTAAAGGTTTTAAAGTTGTTTTTAAAGTATGTTTTAGAAAATTTATTATTTTTAAATGTTCAAAGTTTAAAAGTAAGTATTTCTCAAATTTAATTTTAGTAGCAATTATTTAAAGGTAACTTGGTATTGTGTTTAAAAAGGATAAAAATGTAGTTTTATATTTTATAAAGTAGCTTTATTTTAAATATTCTTAAAGTATATATCTTTGAATAAAATATTAAGTTAGTTTTCAAATTTAAATGTTTAAAGTATGTTTTATAATAAAGTGTTTTAAATTAATTTAAAACCTAAAGTGTTTGTACTTGGTGTTTTCAGTGGAAATAAATATTTGAGAATTTATTCCATGAGAAAAAGGTGGGTTTTGAAACTGTTTTCAAAGGGTTGAAAAGTGGAAATATATCTTGCGAAGATATTTTGAGATAAATAAATAATTTGGAAAATTATTTATGTGTTTGATGGTTGTTGTGAATGTTAATTGATAGTTAAATCACCTACTATCAATATTGGCCAATGCGCTGATCATTTCGAAGAGACCGGGATCAAGATTAATTTCTCGAAAACCACTTCGATCTGGTTTGTACGTTTTTGTGGGGAAATGAGTTTGAATCGAAGATGGTACAGTGAAGTGCAAGGGCTAGTCGCTACTAATCCTGAGGGTGATTCCAAAATGGATGTAGTAGGAGTAGTGCCTTCGGTTCCGTTCGAACCCGAGATGGATTTGATGGATGAATGCTTTCGGAACATCGTCAGGTGGACGGTGGGCATTCTAAGAGATGTGTTCTAAAAAGGTAACGCTTAGCCTCGAGCCACATCAACCGGGAATGACTGAAAATCAGGGGTTATGCAGCAAGGCTATGTGGGTAGCGCCCATTAGGGTGAGGTCATCCCTGTCTAGATGTCCCTTTTCATTTTGGCTTAGTGGTGCGGTTGCTGATCCCAACCGTGGGGTGATCTTACTCGGAATTATCCAGTAAGGGGTAGTTACGGCCTTGTGTTGCAGGGGATCGGGCGTGGTCCTCGGTACGCTGATCTAGACCAGGTACTGTGACAGGTGGTACCTCAGTTCCTAGTCATTAGTTGGAAATCCATTCTCCCTACGCGCCTGTACGGTTTTGATTGTGCCCAATTATTGCTGAAACGTGAGATGCAAGCAATTCAGCTAGATTCTATTTTATTTTCTATAGACACTATTATAATATCAGATGAATTTGATAAAAAGTGTTTTGGCTATTGTAAGGTAAAAACCTGACATGTTTATTTATGGCGTGGTCTTACGAGATGCTTTTGATTTCAAAGGGTTTTGGAAAACTTTAGTAATCCAATTGAGTGTATTTTCTCACGCTGGTTTTCCAGACTGACTCGGGTGTTATTTTACTATAATGCTCAGGTCAGACCGAGTATTATAGATTTCAGGAAAGGATACTGTGGAGCTCAGGAGACGAGCTGGATGGCGAGGCGTAGCATACGTACTTGATGTATTATTCCGCTGTGTTGTAAGTTGTATTGTCTGTTGGTGAGGACAAGTTAATATAACTGTCCAGTTGTGTGTTATTGATTGTGTGTACTCTGATGATGTAATGTATAAACATATTTGCTTTTGTGTAAAGACCAGTTATTAACTATTATATATTATTCCGCCGCAATTTTGAGATTCTGATGTTGTTTCTATTTTCTTCTTCTACCTCTTTCTTCTTTAACCCAAATGATTTGTATTTCCGTTCTTCTTGAGATGATTTGATGGAGATTAATGGAAATTCAAGGGGTACGGGTTTGTGGGCTGTTACAGTGGTATCAGAGCGAGGTGGGTGATAACTATGCTCTGGTGGGGATTACTCATTTGAAATAGAGTCCGTAGTAATCTAGAATGAGTTTGAGTGTATTAATAGATATGAGCGCGTATTTGTTATTGAATATAAAATGGTTTTATAATGTGTTGATTAGTTTGTTGAGTAGTTTATGGATTCTGGTCAATACGAGTAATTAACGTTATTGATAGGGATCTCTGAACACTTAAATAGAACAATTCGACACAGTATTGTTTTAAAAAATAGGGTAAATGGAATAATTTTACCCAAATTATTTTTGTATATGAAAGAAATAATTTTTAGAAATTATTTAGTTCTATATGGATGCTTGGTTGTTAGGAAGTGATAATATTAAATTATTATCATTTAAGTGTAAAATTTAATAAGAAATGGAAAACCATAGCTAAAAGTTAAGAAATAAATTCATATACAAATGAAGTTTATAAATGTGAATTATGAATGTGATTTATCATTTGAAATAGAATTCCAGAGAAATATTTGAAAGTAAATCGAGTTGAAAATTCCAGAGTAATGTTTGAATATAAATTGTATGGATTTGGAATTTGGAATTTTGGGAAGTTTAAATTCCTTTGGATTTGAAAATGGTTTTCAATGGTTTTGGAGAAATAATAGTATTATTTCAGAAATATTTTTGAGTTGAATTTGAAATCTTGTGAGATTTGGAAATTAAAAATATTTGAAAATGTTTTTTAAGAGATAAAAGCACTAAACTCTTCTTGGTCGCTAGAAAATAACTACGGTGATGACTGCAGCATCATCGACGTTCATTTTCGAGTTTCCAAGAGAGGAATTGCTACCTGAAGGGTGGGAATTAGAGTTGTTTGCAAAAACTGGGTTTGATTTTGAAATTGAAAAGGGTTTTGGATATAGTTGATTCCAAAGGTGATTTTGAAATTTTGGGAAATTGTTTAAACTCTGGAATCTTATTTAAAATGTTTATGGAAAAATACAAATTTATAATTGGCTAAATAAAATGTATAATTCCGAGTTAAAAGGTAAAATGTGAACGGGATTGATTGTAAATGGATGAAAGTATGGATATAAATAAGTTGTGACTTATAAAACTTAGAAGTGGAATAAATAAGCGAAAATGAAATTGTTTTGTATTTTGGTAAATGAAAAAAAAAATCCAAAACTTAAATTATAAATTAGATTGAACTCCAGTAAAATAGTTAAAGTGATTTTTGAAACAAAAATCAAATATTGGGTATAAAATTGGAATAAACCAATTGATAATTAATTAGTTAATGAAATATGGAAATGGAATTTGAATTGGTTAAATGAAAGTTGAATTGTGAGTTAGTAATGGAGTTGGAAATGAACTCGAGTTATAAATAAAACTCAAGTGAGTAGAAATAGATTGAAATGGCCTTGTTAATTAATAAATAACTTAAGTAAATATTGGATGGAAGCTCGACTTAAGTAAATTGTGAAATGGTTGTTGTCGAGATTTTATAAAATGATTCTAAACAAAACTTGTTGGGTTAATGAAATGAAATGCAAGTTAAATACCAATTTGAAGTGACAAATGTTTGGGTTGTAAATAGATTGTGGAATGAGTATTTGATGAAATCAATGGAATGTTCTAAGATTAATAAAATTGATTTTGGAATCAATTGAATGGGATGTGAGTTCATTTCGTTTAAAAATGAATAGAATGTAGGAAAGTGAGTTGTAAATCACTTAAATTGAATGAAAATGATGTGTGATTTAGTTGTAAGCAACTAAATTTGTGTCGAAACCTTATAAATTGCTTATGGAAAGTGTTTAGTGTTTATTGCTTATGTTATGCATATATTTAACTATTGGAAATAAGTGAAATGTTAATAAACTTTATATATTTCTCACTTACATGTTTAAATTGAGTGAGTACAGGTTTTTGGAAGCCGTTTGGCTGGATTTGGTCATGCAAAATGCTAAATAAATAAGCCGCTTGCTTAAAAATGCTAAATAGAGGTACGCCTACGCAATAAAAGATAGGAAATATGAACCGTTGTTTGTTTTCTTCTTTTTCCGACCGTGTGGGTCGATGTATATATATTTATATCTCTTGTCAAATTGCAAAAGCTCCTCCGTACAAAGGAGACTCTACCAAAATTTTCCGAAATTTTGGGAGTTAGAAAATTTTTAAAATTTTCACTAACGACAAATGATTTAGAATTTGTAAGCAAATAGAATTGAAACTGAATATTGAAATCTAATTTAAAATTGTGTATGTGAAGTAAGGTGAAATCAAAAAAATTGTTCGAAGAAATTGAAGGAAGAAAAAGTTTGCAAATAAACTTTTATTTGAGATTTTAAATAAATTAGTAAGTGAAACTAATAAAAGGAAATGGTTAATTAAATATGGGTTGAGATAAGGTGAATAAAAATTCAATATTCAAAGTTTGAAAACAAATTGAATTCAAGTAAAATTGGAAAAGAAAATCTGAATGAAAATTGGAAAAAGGTATTTAGATTTGAAATAATTTGTAAATTGAAGCAAATTGAATTCAAATGGAATTGTGAAGGCAAAGTGAATAGAAATGGATAAAAACTTCAATAGTGAAGTAAAAATAAATTTAAGAAGTATATAAAATATTTATACTGAACTTAAGAAATGAAAGGATGAAATTCTTAAGTAAATTGGTAGTGGAAATATACTAAGTAATTTTGGGATGGAGAAATATACTAAGTGAATAATTGAATGAAGATTAAAACTGGAAGTTATGACAAGGGAAAAGTGTGAATGAGTGAATAACAATCAATATAAATGTGAATAAAAGAGAAAATTGATATAGTTGATAATCAATTGGAATTAATACGTAGGACGTACGTATATTATTTTATTCGCATAGCGGTTTGGTCTAGATTCGAGCACAGAATTTTGAGATAGTTATATCGATCCGAGTTAGGATTTTCACTCGATTTTCGACGGCGAACCCTGGATAGATTTTGATTGATTCTGGATATTCTCTATCATAGTTTGTGGCTATGCAAGGAGAATGACGGTTTCTGATCAAGAAACCAGATCTAAGTCCGCACTAGAGAGTCGGGTGGACGATACTAGTTCGGAAGTGAAATTGTGTGATCGAGTGAGCGATCGGATTTGGTTTTGCGTACGGATGATATATGTGCATCGTACGGGCTTAAGTAAAGTAGATATTGAAAATTTTGAAAGGAAGTGAATAAAATGATTTTGGATTCTGTGATTGGATATTATTGCTTAGTAGGATACAGGTAATTAAAGGCAAAAGGAAAATTGATTTTTGATTTCAAAAGATAAAATTTAATGGCCCGACAAAAGGTATGTGGTTAAATTTCTTTATGAAATTTGATGATTTTCTTGTCTAGCCACTTGGTTTTTTTTGTTTTCTTTTGAAATTTGGGGGCCCGTAGAGGCATTTTGTAGTTGAACTGAGCTAGCCGTGCAAAGGAGACGCTGGCAAAATTTTTTGAAAATTTAGAGAGTTAGAAAAATTTTGAGAAAATTTTGATAATTCAAAATTTGGTTTCAAATTTAAAATTTGAATTGTTAAGTAAGTGATGTTGTTTGGGACTTATGGATAAGTTTGGAAAGTTAATAAGAGTAATAATGTGTCTTTAATGAAAGGATTATTTTGGAAGATGATTAAAACCGTTTGGTTTTGGGAAAATAGTTAACGGGTTGTGGACCATTCTTCTTAACTAGCAATTTCGAGGACGAAATTCTTTTAAGGGGGGAGGAATGTAACGACCCAGAAATTTGGACATTTGAAATTGGAATATTTAATTGGTTTTAAATATTTAAAAAGTGAATTTTTAACTTGAATTTCAAATATCAATATTTATGGGATAATTAAATTATTGAATTAAACAATTGAAAATTAGGTAAAATATTAAATCTTGAGTTTTAAGCTGGTTGAAAATATTTCAATGGCTTATAAAACATATATTGATTTTACTGGAGATAGTAGAAGTGTTAAATTTGAGTTTGAGGGTGTTTTGTTCAGTTTTGAATTTATATCGTTTAAATCGATATTTAAAAATAGCCTTCCAGGGCACAGTCTCTGTGATATCCCGGAAATTTTGGAAATATCAATTTAATAATCTTTATTTTGATTAGTTGATTTTATTTTATAAATTAACAAGTTTAATTCTTATAAAGGTTAATAATATTTAAATTGGCAATATTTATTAATATCTTTTCTAACAATTTAAAATTGGTAAGATTTATTTTTCAAAACTTATATAAATGTTTTCTATTTATAATGTATATATATATATATTGGTATATATATTATAAATAGGGAGTCTTTAATTTAATAAAGAATATGTTTTCAAATTATAATATATATGTGTATATATATACTGTGATTTGGAATTATGTTATAAAAATTCAATATAGTATTTATCAAAACTAATGTTAGAAATATTTTCCATTTAAATGTATATATTTGTATATATTGAAATGGAAAAGTATTAGATTTGAATTTAATAAGATGTTTTCAAACTTTAATATATATATAAATTGTAATTTGGAAATTATAATTTAGCATGATGCTTTTCAAGTGATAATTTCTTATTATTATAGATATATATTTAAGCTTAAGTTTTAAATTAATAAGTTCATTTGTTTTAATATTCTTTCCTTTTTAAAATTCAAACATAAGACAATTTGGTTTGTAAAAATATATATAGTAAAATAAAATACTCAAGCATATAAACATAGGATACATTAAAATTGATCAAAGCATAAGTTATTATAAATAATTGTTTTTCACATTTATATATTTTTTTAAAATCTAAAAGCTTAAATTATAAAAAGATAAATACATTTTTTATACATATAAATATACTAGATAAATATAAGAAATTTATTAATATTGTCTTTAAACACTTGTAAATAAATAATAAAGCATTTAAAAACACTTGTAAACATATGGAGGCTTGAATGCATATGTGTAAGCTAGATAATTAACTTAAGGACAAATGGCAATATCTCTTTGATAATTATAATTTTTAAATTTTAATAATAAGGAGAAAGTTGTTTGTATTTTCGGTTCTAAATCCTTCTTCTCATTTTCGACTAAAACAAAATAGATCAAAAGATAAATCTGGAAACTAAAAATCAGTGGAATCAAATTCAAAGAAGAAAAAAAAAATCAAAGCAAGGCAAACTATTTCACAAATTCAACTTCATCAATAATAAAGCTCTAGATTCAACTCAGTAACCAAAGTATCAAGATCAATATCAAGTTTTTAAATACAGGATCAAACATCAAGTAAATCTAACAAGTTTCAGATTTAGGCAAGACAGTCCAGATCAGAGTTCTTTTCCTCTGTTCCCTGTTCAAGCTAAAGGTGAGTAAACAAGCTTTATAAAATCTTTAACCTTTCAAATCTGAATGGTTGTGATTAATACCTAAAGTATGTTTGCATGAATGAAAATATGCTTGCATGTATATACGTATGAGGAATTATTTGTATGCATGTCTGGATATATATGTGTGTCTCTGTTCTTGTTTATAGGTTCTTAAAAACCTGTTCAAAATTTCATATCATCCCAAAGAATCAATATTAAGCTTTGATCTTTTAAAAAAATCCGATTGTAAGATTATAACATCAATTGTAAAATGGTTTCAAGAATTTATATTATGCAACTACTTCAAAAATGATGAATTACAGTAGAAATCAAGTATAAGTTAAAATTCGATGTTCATAAATTCGTGATTGAATTTCATAACCAGATACGAATTAGCAAATGATGATTTTTAAAATGGAAATCAGAATTTTTAGTGGTGAATTGGGGACGAATTGGATGGTTGAACGGAGAATGGGTTATTGCGAAAATCAAATGATCGGCGTGATAATGTTTGGCGAGTTTTGGCCTAGAAGTGGCTGGAGTGTTGTAGATCATAGGAAAAATGGATGAGCATTTTTCTGATGAACGGAGCGGTGAGTCAAAGCCAAACTAGGGTTTAAGATGCAAACTGAGTCGAGGTTAGAAACGTGATCGCTACACCGTCTGTAGACCATCGGAAATTATTGGACCAGGACTATCAGAAGCATGGGAGGCTGGCGGAGCTTAGGGTGGAGTATCGTGACCTCTGATGATCAGAGGAGGGAGAACGAGGCGTTTAATGGTGGCTCGTTTTTGTTCGAACTTTGGTTGAACAGTCAAAATTTCAGATTCGTCAAAGTTCACAACGCTGGGTGGTCGGAGCGAATTAGCACGTCGTCGATGACTTGTTGGAGGTAGCGGCGTTGGTCGAAGCGATGACGATCGGTTGTGCATGTGCACGAGTGTCAGCATGCATCTGGGTTTGGTTGAAGTTAGGTAGTATTCGAGAGAGTACGGGGAAGAGAAGGGTTGGGTTCGAGTTTGTTTAATGGGTGACTCGGGGCGTACTCGAGGAAACGTGAGGAGGACTCGAGTGTGGCTTCAGTGAATTCGAGTGGGTATATGTTATATCTGTTTTAAAGGAAAATATAAGTATAAATGATGATCAGGTTTTGGAAGAAAGATATTGTGTTGTCCTGTTTTGGAAATAGATTTTTATAACAGGTCAAGCAAATTTTTGAACAAGTTTCCAAAATTTAATTTAAAATTAAATGTTAGAATTTAATTGTTTGGTTTTGTCTAGTTAAATTAGGATAATCAATTAAATTCAAAAATCCCTAAGTATTTTCAACTGTAATTTTACGATGGAATTAAGTAAGTATTTAAGGTCAGTGTATTTAACCTTAAATCAATTAAAAGTTCTCTAGTGATTGATTTCAAGCATTTAATTTAAACAAGATATAAATGATGAGTAAGTAATCAATTAAGGTAAATAGTCCATCTTGTTTAATTAAGGTCTTATTTTATTAAGGATAATTAATGTGAATAATTAAAGAAAGGGATCAAAGGGATAATTACTTAATGGGAGTAATCAAATGGATAATTACTGAATAAAGTTAATTAGAGGTTGATTTATATAAGTAATTAAGGGATATTTAATGTGATTAATTATTGGTTAATTTGTTAATGTGATTAATTAATTAATAAAATTGACTAAAAGGATTAATTAATCAATGTAATTAATTAAGGTAAATAAATCAATGTAATTAGATTAAGGTTAATTAATCAATGTAAATAAATTTAAGGAAAGGCTTATAACTAATTAAAGTTAACTGAGCAAGATTAAAGGTAATTTATTTAATCAGGGGATTAAATTAAACTAATTAAGAATTGTTGACTAGCAATCTTGCCTATAGATGATAAACTTGAATTGAATACCTTAGTTTGTCTGAATATCTCTGATATTGAGTTGTGATGTATTGTGATATGATATGTTTGGTTTAAACTGTGATAATATGGGTATCTATCGACGATGAATTACTGTATAAAGGTGACACCGGTATTTAAAGTTTGAATTGTATTCCATTGAATAACTTGGGTTAAGATGACATTGGATTCGAAGAGACAGGAGTCGGGTATTAGTTAATACCCGAAACCACTTCGATTTGAAATCTTCTATAATTCTTTATAGGTTGATATGTGAAATCAATAGGCCGGGTTTTGGATAATATGGACTTTTTAAACTAAGTTGGATACTTAGATATTGTTTTGTGGAAATAAGTGTTGATTTATAAGTTGTTTACTTATAGTAAAGTACGAGTTACCCCGGGTTTAAATAAGTTCTATGAATTGAAATTTCATGTTAGTTGAGTTTACTCACGCTGGTTTCCAGCCTGACCCGGGTGTTACTTTGATGTAATGCTCGGGTCAGACCGAGTATTACAGATTTCCAAGTAAGGACGTTCTAGAGCTCAGGAGGCGAGCTGGATGGCAGGAACGTATGGAGAGTGATATATTGTTATTTATTGGGACGAGTTATTTTAACTGTTCAGTGATTGTGAAATGTTGTAACTCTGATGTATTAAAATGTAATTAACAAATACAGTTTTCTTTGTATAACTGATATTATTATTTGATATTGTATTTTGATCCGCTGCGAATGTGAGAATCTGTGTCTTGTTCTGTTTCTTTCTTCTATCTCTTTCTTTTTCTTCTAACTATTTGGAAATTTCGGGTTCGAAATCTCCGGGTCGTTACACTTTCAAAATTTTTAACATACAATCGAAGGAGCAGTTTGAGGATGAACAATTTTTACTTTTTGGGTAATTTCTGTTGATCGCATTAGTTTGGAGGATCGTGATTCATTCTGGGGGAAGAGGAGCTATCAGTGTTGATCGGAAAAATAACAGTTGGAATTATAAATGACTGTGGTGATGATGATTTTGAGTTGAGCTTTGGAAACCTAGTTTTACTGGGTTACAATTGTTGCTTGAGTTCGATTTCCTTTGGTGATCGAGCTGCTTGGGAATTTGGGTGCTGGAAGATGGTGGGTTGACGAGGACTTCACCGGAGTTTCAACGACGATGATGGTCGGAGGAGGGGATACAAGACGTTCACAGGTTTTGGTTGAATGGAGCTGCCTGTTCCAGTTTCGTTCCAGGTGGAAGTTTTTATCTCGATTTCGAATTCGAGAGGTTGTCGAGGATCTGGTGATCAAGTCAGGGTATGTGGTTGATCGACGAGATGTAGGGATGATCGTAGTTGGCCGGAGTTGGTCAGACTCTTCGTGCACGTGCACGGTGAAATTGGATACTGGTGAAGTTGAGTTCAACAGAGGGAAGTCTCGAGTTCTCGCGTGTAAGGCTCAGAGCAATTGGGTTTCGACTCGAATTAAATTCAGTTTGTCTCGGGTAGATTTAGTGTTTCAGTTTAAAAGCCTGACAGTGGTTTTTAATTTTAAAATGAGTTTAAACTTTGAAAATAGGATTTAAATCCAGATTTAAATCAAGTTTAAGTATGGGTTCAAGTTTAAATGTGTATCCTAGAATTTGAGACAAATAAAGTTTTATAAAAATAATGTTTTAACAATTTAAATTTGTTAAAACATTATTTTTATAAAACTTTATTTCGTCCCCGGAATTCGACGAAACCTGTCTCATTGGATCCGTAATAGGGTATTATTATCGGATTTCAATTTTCGTAGTGATTGGAGTTGTTGTGTGAGGTTACGATATATAAACGCGTTGAAATTTATATCGAGACAAATTGAATTTAAATAAAATATACATATATTAATTGAACAGTCAACCGTTCCATTTCAGCCGTATTTCTTTCGCATCATAACTTTTCCCTTTCATTTCGAAACCACTGTAGCCTTCTTTTGCACGCCATCTCCTCTTCAAAACATCACATCTCCTCCCTCTTATGTCCAGCCTAGGCATTCAAAATCAGTTTGAAAAGAAAAAATATAATGGCCAAAAATAATAGAGAAAGGAATTCGAATCCTTCTTTTCCTCTCATTCTCGTTCTTCTCAGAATTTAGTTTTCCCCCCTCCTACTTCGATTCAGTAAATCGAGTCAAAAAAAAATTGCACTCATTCGAAAAAAAAATCGAATCGAGTCTTCTTCCCAGCCAGATGCGAAGTCAAAGAAATCGAGCATCGCAGTGGAGTGTTTTGGGGTGGCGCACGCGTTTGGGGTCGTGTGGAACTGGAAGGGAGGTCGGCATTCAAGGAAGGCGAAGGTGAGGGAAGCGGCGGAAGTCGTGATGGTCATGGGTAGCTTCCTCCTGTCGATCTCGTATCTATACCAGACGGAAATCAGCTCGACTTCGACAGAGGTGCGTTTCCAATTGCAATGTTCGTGGGGTTAATCGAGGCAGTAGCCGAGTAGAGATCGAGATAAGCATTGCAGTGAGGTATTTTCTGAGTTAATCTAGGTTTATTTAAAAATTTAAGAAGTTAATTTTTATTTTACTTTAAAGATGAGTTTTTACAGTCTAGGAAATTACTGTTTTTATCAGATTAGAATATATATAGATTCAGTTATAAAACGTTTAAACAGAATATGTATATATAGATAAGGATTTGAAAAGAAAAATATAATAGGAATTTTTAATGTAGGAAAGTTTTCAAATCTATATAGATTATTGTTTTAGAATATATGTAGTTTCAAAGGATATTACTTATACACATATTAAACCAACTAATTAATTTTAGGGAAATATATTATAGTGATTTACTCGTTTTATTTACTTATTAAATTACTTTAGTTGCTAAAAATTATTTATATTTGGAAAACTAGTTTAAAATTTAATTATTGGTTTAAAACCAAATCATCCGTTAAACTAAATAAATAAATGATAATTAACTGTTCGATTAATTCAAATATTAATAAATTATATAATGTTAATACAAAGTCCAAAATCGTGAAGAAAATAGTCGAGATGGATTGGATTGCGAATAAGAAGTCAAAAGGTGAGTTAATCTCACTCATCGGGTTTTATTTAAATTTAAATAGTTAAATTTAAATATTTTGTTGAATGATTGAGTTGAATTGGATGTGGTATATTATATAGTAGAATATAGTATATATTGGAGTGATTGATTTCCCACATTATATAGCGGATGAGACCCTATGCGCCGCATAATAGCGGATGATATTTTATAAACCCATATACCGCGATATTCCACCTCGAAGTGGAATTGGTATTGTACTAACGTTTGTGGATGCAGGGAAACAGGTTGGAGGGATCCTACTGGATTCCTCAAATTTATTTAGACTGTTCTAATAATTCTGTGTTATGATTTTTGATACTCTGTGATGAATTATATTGATAATTGGAATATTGGATGCTATGGTTTGATTGAATATACCTTTCGGTATACTGAGTTATTAAAATATATAGAATTGGATTTTGATAAGAAAATATATGAGAGAATGTTTAAGTAAAGTAATTATAGGAAATTTAAATAAATTAAAGAATGAACTGGGGAAGGATAAAGTGATTTTTAAATTCTAATAAATAAATTCTAAGTATGGAAAGGGGATTTTGAATAAAAGGGAAATAATGAATTTTAAACTTAAGTGATATTATTTAAAGGAATGAAAGATTTATTTTTGAATTCAGAGTTAAAATGGTTTAGAAAGAAATAAAAGAAAATCTTGGAATAAATGTGGAAATTTGTATTATCAGTTAAAGTAAGATTTTAAATCATCACAAGGAAGTTAAACCTGAAATTTATTAGTTTTGAAATAAAATTGGATAAGTAAAGAATTTATTTTAAAATGGAGTAAATTTTGGAAATCAATTTGAGAATTGATTAAGTACTTGAACTGGGATTTTAAAAGGAAGTTGAGACTATGAAATTTATAAACGGGGTTTATAAAGTGAAGTAATATATCAGTGGATATTTGGAGGAATAAATTCACGGTGGGAATTTATTAAAGAAATGGGTAAATTTTTTAAAAAATAAATGGTGATTTATTTTTAAAGATGTGAAAGAGAAGTGTATTTCCATGGATAGCCAAGTACGTTTCCAAAGCAAACTTTTAAGTATGAGTTAAAGGTTTTAATGTTGTTTTTAAAGTATGTTTTAGAAAATTTATTATTTTTAAATGTTTAAAGTTTAAAAGTAAGTATTTCTCAAATTTAATTTTAGTAGCAATTATTTAAAGGTAACTTGGTATTGTGTTTAAAAAGGATAAAAATGTAGTTTTATATTTTATAAAGTAGCTTTATTTTAAATATTCTTAAAGTATATATCTTTGAATAAAATATTAAAGTAGTTTTCAAATTTAAATGTTTAAAGTATGTTTTATAATAAAGTGTTTTAAATTAATTTAAAACCTAAAGTGTTTGTACTTTGTGTTTTCAGTGGAAATAAATATTTGAGAATTTATTCCATGAGAAAAAGGTGGGTTTTGAAACTGTTTTCAAAGGGCTGAAAAGTGGAAATATATCTTGCGAAGATATTTTGAGATAAATAAATAATTTGGAAAATTACTTATGTGTCTGATGGTTGTTGTGAATGTTAATTGATAGTTAAATCACCGACTATCAATATTGGCCAATGCGCTGATCGTTTCGAAGAGACCGGGATCGAGATTAATTTCTCGAAAACCACTTCGATCCGGTTTGTACGTTTTCGTGGGGAAATGAGTTTGAATCGAAGATGGTACAGTGAAGTGCAAGGGCTAGTCGCTACTAATCCTGAGGGTGAGTCCAAAATGGATGTAGTAGGAGTAGTGCCTTCGGTTCCGTTCGAACTCGGGACGGACTTGTATGGATGAATGCTTTCAGAACATCGTCAGGTGGATGGTGGGCATTCTAAGAGATGTGTTCTAAAAAGGTAACACTTAGCCTCGAGCCTCATCAACCGGTAATGACTGAAAATCAGGGGTTATGCAGCAAAGCTATGTGGGTAGCGCCTATTAGGGTGAGGTCATCCCTGTCTAGATGTTCCTTTTCATTTCGGCTTAGTGGTGCGGTTGCTGATCCCAACCGTGGGGTGATCTTACTTGGAATTATCCAGTAAGGGGTAGTTCCGACCTTGTGTTGCAGGGGATCGGCCGTGGTCCTCGGTACGCTGATCTAGACCAGGTACTGTGACAGGTGGTACCCCAGTGCCTAGTCATTAGATGGAAATCCATTCTCCCTACGTGCCTGTACGGTTTTGATTACGCCCAACTATTGCTGAAACGTGAGATGCAAGCATTTCAGCTAGATTCTATTTTATTTTCTATAGACACTATTATAATATCAGACGAATTTGATAAAAAGTGTTTTGGCTATCGTAAGGTAAAAACCCGACATGTTTATTTGTGGTGTGGTCTTACGAGATGCTTTTGATTTCAAAGGGTTTTGGAAAACTTTAATAATCCAATTGAGTGTGTTTTCTCACGTTGGTTTTCCAGACTGACTCAGGTGTTATTTTATTATAATGCTCGGGTCAGACCGAGTATTATAGATTTCAGGAAAGGATACTGTGGAGCTCAGGAGACGAGTTGGATGGCGAGGCGTAGCATACGTACTTGATGTATTATTCCGCTGTGTTGTAAGTTGTATTGTCTGTTGCTGAGGACAAGTTAATATAACTGTCCAGTTGTGTGTTATTGATTGTGTGTACTCTGATGATGTAATGTATAAATAGATTTGCTTTTGTGTAAAGACCATTTATTAACTATTATATATTATTCCGCTGCAATTGTGAGATTCTAATGTTGTTTTTGTTTTCTTCTTCTATCACTTTCTTCTTTAACCCAAATGGTTCGTATTTCCGTTCTTCTTGAGTTGATTTGATGGAGATTAATGGAAATTCAAGGGGTACGGGTTTGCGGGCTGTTACTGGGAGCCTAATACATAATAGAAAAGGAGAGAAGTAGCTAAGAACAAACTATGATCTAACTTTCTTCAATCCAAAGTTCATTTTATATTCATCATACAAAGTAAACTTTGGAGGGGCATATATTATACCATAATTTTTACTTGTCATAAATACCGAAAGAGATGATTCTTAGCTTATTATCCATGTCGATCCTCATAAGAATTAAATATGTCTAATAGGAAATAGCCAGTAAATTGAGAGCATGCGCCTCGCGGCAGGCCTTCGATTGAAAGACTGAAAGCATTCAAGCCTAGGATGCTTACTTCAACATACAAGACTAAAGCTGCTTCCATTCAAAGCCAAAGCTCCTCAAAGAAGAACCAAGATTAACAATTAAGATAGCCTCCTTCCACATCAATGGCTCGAACAACCCAATTTTATATAAAGTATATGGATTACAACATCCAAAGCTATATATTGAAATGCCACATCAGCAATCCATGTCAATCTGCATGCAACAAAACATGTCTAAATCATAGCCCTACATCCAGGCCAAGTCAACAATCCAAGAGAAGTGCTATACACAAACGATGGAGCAGTATATTTTTATAAATACAAGGTGCATACCTACAGTATAAGGATTCAATCTTTGAAAGACTAGCCCCACATTATTCAAATCATTTTAATAATCATAATTGTCTTGTACTTAAGCTCTTTTATGAAGTCATCAATGCTAGACAGAGCCAATAAGACCTTGTACAGCTTTTTATAGTCCACTTGACTACGAAACAAAGACATGGCTATAGTAGACATAGGGATCTCTTCCTGAATCACTATAATTTCTCTGTGTTCTTTACTATTCAGCACTTATTTCCTTGTTACTTTCGGTTCAAGCACTTTGCCTTCGATTGAATTTGGTTTTATATTACTACTCTTGGAAATAATTTCTGGAATTTTAGGTGTTAGTTTATGACGATAAATCATGCTAATAAATATATTTTAGAAATTGCTTTTATCTCCAATATAGCATTTTGCACCATCGTTATTTACCGTTATAACATCCCATTATCTCAACTATAATTTTTTACATCCATACCGTTACTGAACTATTAAATGTTTTGACTGCGTGCTACATGCACACATGTATGTGTGTGCATACTCAGATAAAGATATTAAGTGGTTAGAATCAATTAATAGTACATGATTATATATTTAACGATTATTATCCAATACGACAACTATGAACTGATGTATAAAGCTAGCTACTATTAGGATGAACTGAGTTATGTTTAAACTTATTTTTGGCTAAAGTGTAAAATGTTTTAATAAATTTTGTAAATGTGAGGGTTATATGAAATTTATTTATAACTCTACTATTTTTTCATTTTATTATTAAGAATTGTTAAAGAGAGAATAGTTTTGGACAAAAGCATTGAAATAAAGGTTAAATTTGAACTAAACATTTTTTTAAGAAGAAAATAATATTAGTGATTTTCCCTTTATAAAAACTAAATAAAAATTACTAAATTGACATCTCTAAAATTAGTTTTTCTCCCTTCTTCTTTCAATATACTCTCTCTTATCTAAACCTTTTCTTCGTCGGCTCTTCATCTCTAAAGCATAAATACTAATCTTCTAATTAAAATAAATTGTTATCGCGGAGGAGAACCCAATCTCAATATCCATGTAACTTTTTACATCAATATCCATTATCTCATTCTCTATCTAAATTTTGAACAACATAAAGGATATAAATTTTGGTATCTTTCTTTTTACTCAAGGTTTCAATGATGTTTTGAAGTATTTTTAGGATTTTATGTTTAGAACTAAGTTTCAATCATAGGTATATAATTATTATTATCTTATAGCTATTTTGTATTTCTTCAAGAAAAATTGATATTAATAGAGAGAGTCAGAAGAGTTGAATAGTTGGACATAGGATATTCTTAAAAATAAAAAAAGAGAACAAAGAGGGTATATGTAGAATCTGGACTGTAAATTTGTATAATAAATCAAGTATAGGATAAATATTTCTTTCTTGAAAATTTTTATCGTTTTGTACAATTTTGCCCTTATCTTCCATTCACCTTAAGAAGATTCATTTTCCCTTTAACAACTCCGTTTATTTAATTTACTTATTTAGATATCCATACAAAATCATTAGAGAATCTCTAATAAGAGGCCAATTTGCAATATGAAGAAGCAAGAAAAATGTGTGCAAAATTACCACTTATCCAGCGGCTAAACACTACTTTTTCCTATTAATAAAAAAAGGAAACATTAAGCGAGTTTCTTAAAACCATTTAAGCTTAAAATAGGTTTTAGAAACTCATTTAGGAAAAAAATTAGTATGATGATTTAAAAATTATAGAATTATAAAAATGGGATTCTGAAAACCATTTCGGGTAATCAATTTTCAAAACCACGTTGATGTACCCATGCAAGAAAAAAATGTAGGGAGAATTCCCACTTTTAGTTTTCACAGTCCCTAAAACTTCCACTGTTGAAGCATGGTGAAGAACAAAATGGACTCGGTCTCATTTTTGTCTCTTCTTCGGCTGCTCGAAAAAAAGTAACATGTTATTGAATGTTGTGAAGTATTGACTTGTTCAAAGATGATTGGGTTGGGGATTTCGTTTTAAAGATAAAGTTGGAACCGTGCTACTTACACTATATACCCACTTCATTTTACCCATTCTTCATGTTAGCCAATAAATTCAATTTGCACTACAAATGCCATATACAAAAAATGATTTTAAATTGACATTTAAATCAGATGGCGGAAGAACACCTATGAAAATAAGAATCAAAGTGTAAAAATATGCTGAAATAATCGATTTGTCAAAGAATACCTACCGAATGGCGAAATGGATCCAATTCATTGTTATTTGAGTTGGGTTAAGTAGTGTGTATTTTGAATGACATTAATTTATTTTGAGTGACATTAGTTAGTTTATTCTCGTATTCTTCTTTCATTTCTAATCCAACAACAACAGAAATAATGCAGTGTTTAAAATTCTATCATCCATTATTTTCATTAATTTTTTTACTATTCCGTTGGGGAAAATTTTGAATTAACGCTCCAAATGCAGTGGAAATAATAGGATTAAGTTCATACTAAGGTAGAACAAAGGGAAAACTAATATCCCAAAGTAAGTAATCACAAATCAAAGATGAACAAATAGAAAAAAAACACACACATGATTTATATTGATTCTACTATCGTGAGATATTGTATATCCACTTTGGGGAGAAGAGATTTTATTACCATTTTGAGAAAATAAAATTACAAGATTATAATGGAGGCTAAGAAGAAGAATATGAAGAAACGCAACTTGAGAGGATTTTAAAATCTCTAAAGAACAACTGTCTTTATATAGAGATTATTACTTAGGATTGAAGTAATAGATTTATAGTAATAAATCAATGCCTCATCAATTCCTTGATTCATATGAGAAACATTTATTACTTGATTTTTTTCAGTTTCTTCCAATATGCGTGCGTTTGATAAAATGCCTTCTTTGATAAGCTGATTAGGGAATTGATTGATTACTTTAATCTCTTGAAATAACTCCTCATTTAGATAATTAATTGACTTCTTTAATGCATCAAAAGTGGAAATATATTTGAGTCATAATTTCATATTGACTCAAAATATCTCCAAAATATTCATTAATAAAGAAATATTGTACCATTGCAATCTAAAAATTCCATCTTGATACTATTTTTCTTGCAAGCCTACCAACTCCGCCCGCATTATCATACTCCAAGCAATTCTTGAACAAGACACCATGGATAGTTTTCTAATGATCTTCGGCATGGTCATTACCCATTACACTTTGTCAACGAACTCCATTAAGGATACCGCCCACCAACAATGTGTTGAAAATACCATCTCCATGTAAGATCTATCAATCTCCACAATGAAAACAAATGTCTTCTTCTACCAACTCACTCTTCCCATGTGCCACCATATGACACCTAGAACCTCAATAAGTGGATCAAGTTCAAGCAATGCTCGAACTTTGCAGTAGGCAAGGACTTTGTAAACATATCTGCTGCATTCTCCTCCATGTGAACCTTTTAAAGACGAATTATCTTCTATTCATTCATCGAGATAAGAAAGGATTCTCTCACCTCTATATGCTTCACCTCGAGTTAAAAGCCATATTTTCAGCTATGTGAATTGCACTTTGACTATCACAACTCATTTCTACCTCATCATATATGAAGCCTAAATCACAATCGCTTCAACTAGGTTGCCTCCTTAGTTGATTCAACAATGGTTATTTGCTCTACTCCTATAGTAGACAAAGCAACTACATTCTGCAACCTTACTCTCCACCTAATTGTTGTCCATCCAAGTGTAAACACATAAACTAAAGTTGACTTCCTTTGATCACTATCCCTAACATAACCAGAATCGCAAAATCCAACAAAGTTGAAGTCTCTATCTTTGTCGCCAAAAACAAGCCCATGGCCTGGAGTTCCTCAAATATATCTGAAAATAACTTTACCGCCTCATAATGCGTCTTTCTTGGATTTTCTATATCCATTAACCAATCTAATAGCCAGTGCAATGTATAGCCTAGTGCAAACTGTTGCATGCATCAAGCTACAAACTACACTTGCATATGAAACCTTATCCATATAGGCGTTGACCATCTTTGAGATTGTAGAGATTTTACATGAAAGTTGTATATGCAAAGGCATAAGTTTAATAATTGCCTTCACTCCCTCCATGCTAAATCGAGCAAGCACCTTCCAAATATATTTCTTTTGAGTGAACCTCAAAATTTCGAGCTTTTTATCTCTTTGGATTTCCATACTCAAAATCTTCCTTACTTCTCCATGGTCTTTCATCTTGAATTCCGCCTTCAGCTTCAACTTCAATCCATTGATTTCAGCTTTATCCTTGGAAGAAATTAACATATCATCCACATATAAGAGCAAATATACCCAAGTACCATTCTTTATATTCTTAGAATAAACATATGCATTTTGATACTATGATCAAAACCAAGTTAAAGCATAAAAGAATCAAACCTCTTGTAGCACTGTCTAGGAGACTGCTTAAGTTCGTAAAGAGACTTCTTCAACTTGCAAACTCAATCTTCCTTCCTACATACAACAAATCCTTCCGGCTGCTGCATGTAAATGGTGTCAAGGTTCTCCAACTCCAAGTCATTAGTAGCAACCATGGCAAGCAAAACCTGGATAGAGGTATGTCTCAATCATACTCGTTTCCTTTCCTCTATGAAAACCCTTTGGCAAATAATCTAGCCTTATATCTCCCATCATCTTTCATCCTAAACACCTACTTGCAAACTGATGACTTCACTTCCTTGAGGAGGTGGAACAAAATCACAAGTCTTATTCTTCTTCAATGACTCTAACATCTCTTCCATAACACACATTCACTACGACTATCACTCGAATTCACGGTTTCTTCAAGGTCAAATGGATTATCGTAAACTACATGTAGCGCATAGTCAAATGGATCATCAAGGCTGAGATTTGCATATAGCCAATCTTCTTACCTCTCCGACGGCCTAATAATCCTATGACCGGTTTGAGCAGATACAACATTGCCTAAACTTCTTTCTGCTCCACCTTGAACTAAACTTCCTCTAGCTTCATGCACAACACCAACACTAGTAGAAGGCACCTACAGACTATTTGTGATTCCTCATCAAATGCATCTTCACCTCTTTCAACAACTACTAGGCCGAAATGTGAAAACTTCTTCAATCTCCTTAGGTCTATCGGAATCAATTAATGTGGTGAATAAATCTTCCTTAGACTTGAATATTGCATACTCATCAAATGTAACATTTTTGAAATGCATAATCTTCCTATCAACCCAAATGTGATGTCATTTTATTCCATCTGTATATCTCAAAAGTATGCCCTAGTATGCTTTATCATTCCTATCATTACCTGTATAGTGCATATACAGAAGACAACCAACATTATGAAAATAATCAAGATACATTGCTTCACCTCTATACTTTTCTTATAGAATCTTTCCATTTATGGCTAAGCACTGAATTTAATTTATAATATGCACTGTGTTTGATAAATCCTTGGCTCAAAAGACTTTGATTAAGTAAATAGTCAATCTCAAACAATGGGATTTCTCAAGTAAAGTCATATTCATCCTCTCAACAATCCCCTTAGATTGCGTATCACCAAGTGTAGTGAAATATCTCCGAATACCACGCTGCTTACAAAAATCAAGGAAATCCCCATAGATAAATTCACCACCATTATCAGACCTAAGCACCTTCAACTGGAAACCGGATTGGTTCTCAACTAGTGCCTTCTAAGCTTTAAATTTCTCAAAATTTTCTGATCTGGCCTTCATCACGTACACCAAAACCTTTCGAAAAAAGTCATCAATAAAGAAAATAAAATACTTCACTCCCCCAATGGAAGTAGTAGATATCGGTCTCCAAATATCCATATGTGTACATGATCAAGTACTATCTTTGATCTATGAAGTCCAACTCCAAATGATATCTTCGTCTACTTTTCCAAAACACACTCCTGGTAGAAATCTAAGTTGTTAAAATTTTCTCCTTTCATCATCTTCCATCTACGAAGCAACTCCAAACCCTTCTCCAAAATATGACCTAATCTAAGATGTCAGAGTCTGGTGGTATCAAAATCACAAGAACCATCAAATCCAACACATGACTTTCTAAGCATGGTGGTTCCTTTCAGCATATACAGTTTCTGGAACATATCACCCTTCATCAAAACTATTGCACCCTTAGAAACCCTCAAACCATCATTCCCTATAGTCAACTTGCATCACATGGATGACAACTGCACCCAAAGAGATCAAAGACTTTCGAAAAACTAAAACATAGTGAACACATATCAAAATACGAATCACTAGTGAATCTGTACTGCAACCTCTTCCATGGATCTACAACAAGCATCATTTCCCAAAAGAATTGCACTTTTCTCCATTCTAATAAAAGAGCTAAAGTAATCCCTATTTAGTGTTATGTAGAATGACACCCCTGAACACTCAATGGATTGATACATCCAATGATGCAGCAGTCAACACATCATCAGATACAATCTTCTCTATAGCAATTGATGAAGATCCATTATCGATTTTTGTAACACCCTTACCTTTATACCCATACTATCCAAGAGTATTACAAAGTATTGCTGTGGGATAATGCGGAGAATAAGACGATATGTGGTACACATGTGAATATTCCCTTGGGCTAACACTGGTGTGCATTTAAACATCGTATATAACTCACCAGCAAACATACACAGTATCGACACAAAGCAATAAACACGTATGCCTCCAGGATAGAACAATACATAATAAATAGTAAATAATAGAGATCACAGAGTCAATCGCAGTGATAATATATAATATATACTATATACAAAGTATAATATACATCACCAGGTCTTATACATACATGAGTTTATACAATACAAATTCATATACAACAATACTAAATAATTAATCTCCTCTATGCCCAAATAATACAACGTGGTCTCAACGTCCGGTACCTAAAATGTCTCGAACTGGCCTGAGTATTATAAATAACGCACGAGTCAGACAATGTCTATAATGATAGGTGATACAAAATAGGTAAAATTGATGAAAGGTATAATAATACTAACAATGACATTAACAAATTCAAATATCTCAAGCTAACAATTGCTACAAATCATCATATAATAAAATATCATCACCCATATAAATAATATCAATCAAAATCATGAAATCAACATCAAATGCGTAAATCATTCATTTTAAGAAATCATCATCAAATCAATATATATATATATATAGGATGTGAGATAGCCTATCAAATCATTCAAACTGTATCCAACATCACACAAACCATAAATATGAATCATCCATAAACCAAAGCAAAAATAATAAAGTAAGGCTATCTCAAAAATACCAAACCATCAAAGAGTATAAATATACGGGGATCGACTACACTTTAGACTCAACTAGTCTGTAGTCTAGTCAACTCATTAGAGGAAAGAAATATATATATGCTAATCCACTACACACATATACTATGAATCTAACGGGAGACTGATAGCCGCCTACCACATGCTTGCTCCATCAACATAGGTCTACTCTCTAACTACAGAGTAACCGCCTATTCCTATAGTTTTCAAGGTATATGCCAATCTACTACACTCACATACCCTGAACCAGATAGGGAGACTGATAGCCACCTACCACAAGCCTGCTCCAGGAATGCAGGTCTACTTACCTGCCAAAGAGTAACCGCCTATTCCTACAGTCTTTAGTTACCTCAACGAACATCGTGACCCCATCCCCTGATGGGTCATCTACGCATAGCCATTGTCACGACTCTGCTTTGCCCCTAATGGTAACAGACTATTGGCCTAAGCGACATTAGGGGCTATGGGTAACAACCCATCTTCCACTACCAATACGGTGATGCCCAACAAAGGGACATATAACTAAAGTGTTAAGGATCATGGGTGCGTTCCCACGATCATGCCGCCAGGGTGGATACTGGTCAATCTGGTTCACTCCCTAAAAATAAAGGAAGCTGGACACAATGTGGATGGTCATATAGTACTCATACCCTATATCTACTCATATCTCTAATAGTAGGCCGACATGCGGCTCTCATAAGCCAACAAGTAACAATACAATACTCCTCATCGAGTATCATATATACACATGAGTATAGTCCCTGTTTGAGTGACATTTAATTACAATGAATAATCAAACAAATAACATAAAGACGTCCCATATCACCGTATGTTATTCAGATAATTATTCAAGGCTCATAAACTACACTCAATCCACACTAGATATCTCTACAAGATAAGTTCGATGAATAACATAAAAGTATTACCAAAAGTCCCATACTAGATGGTATCACTAATCCATTTATTCAAATTTCTCGTCATACAGAAATGAAATCTCACAAATCAAATAGAAGGATGTCATCACTGTGTCATCTTAAAATGTAACTCAAATCAATATTAACGTTGAATCACTCATATAATCCTTATTCAATAAACAAGAAAAGAATAATCAAGATACTAATAAAAGTAAATTATTCAAATAAATATAAATAAACAAATTAATTCTTAATAATAAATCATTCATGACGTATAATTTTATACAACGAAAGAAATATTAAGAGATGGATAATAAACACATATTCCAGAAGTAAATAAGGAACTACCTAAACTCAAATATAATTTAATATTTACAATAAATAACTAATTTCCCAGTTTTACATAAATTTAATCAATTATGAAATATTTACTAATAACATTAGAAAACTCAATTTAAATTCCTAAAATAGTTTATAAAGCTGAATATTACATATAAAAGTTATTTCATAATATATAATCAAATATTATTATTAAGTAATATTATACTATCCAAAATAATTTAATATATTCATAATCTATTATATATATCACTTAGAAATAATATTATTGATTTCGTATTATATTTTATAAAATATTAATATATTATATTTTCCTTTAAAACAATTCCAAAACTTATAGTAGATTACTATATTAATTTGAAATAGAGTTTTATAACCAATAGAAAACTATATTTACGTTCATAATTAAAATATATTTGTAAATTTAAAAATAGCTAAATTAAATAAAATTTAGTAAAAATGTTTATAGATTAACATACAAACAATCATCTAATTCGATTCACAAACGGATAGAGCGTTTGTAAATCGAGACATCCAACTAACACAAAATCACCCAATAAATCCATAATCATGTCCAATTCCGCACAATCAAATCAATATTCCAAATATGAATTCAACTAATTAATTCAATTTTATCCAATATCGTAACAAGCGATCAATATCAACTAAATTCATCACGATACCAAACAAACAATTCAACTGTGCAATTCAAGCATCAATCAGGATTACATACATACATACATATATATCTTTGTCTACGGATACGCGCGCTCAACTCAATATAGACATACTTGTGAGTTTAAAGTAAAACTCACCTTAAGCACACCGAACTTCTTAAGTTCACATCGCTTGGAACCAATCTGAAATCTGGCAACAACACCACATCCACCTTATCGCTATGCCACTGTCATCTCTCCCACCGTACCATCGTACTTCGCCAGCCATAGCAATGAGCTCCGCTATCTCCAAGTTGCATGACGCACACGCACGGCCCAGTCGCCTCACCTCAGGTCGCATTGACCACACATGAACTCTCATCTTCCATCAGCCGCTCGTGTTTCCCCCTCTTCCAGCATTGATCGCCAACCAACCTCAATTGCCATCGCCTTGTGCACGATTGTTTTCATTTGATTCTTTTTTTTAAATGAAGTCGTGATTCGATATTTAGAACTAGGGCACGGTTATTGAACCCAAGAGGAATTGGAAAGTTTGGGCTTAAATACGAAGGAGAGAGAGAATTCTAGAATATTGGTTTAGGCCTTGTTTAATTGGGCTGGACAATGATTAATTCACTTTAACATTTATTTGCTCTTTTCTTTTAACAATTAATAATTTAAATTTAAATTCTTGATAGTTGTTAAAAAATATACTTCAGTCCAGTTTAAATTAATTTACACTTCAAAATATTTTAGATTCAGTTAAAATAATTTATTCAATTTCAATAAATTATTCAAAAAGAATTTATTAGTTTACTTATTTATTAACACCAAAACCTTTAATAAATAGTCTTCAATTAAATAATATCACTTTCAATAATAATTATCGAATATTGAATCCAAACAGTTTTTATTTTAATTGAATTTACGTATAAATATGGTGCTGAAAGCAAGGTTGTTACAGACTCTCCTCGTTAATAAAATTGTATCCTCGCAATTTCTAACAGGGAGATGTCAAATAACTCATACTCCGACTTTCCATGTATTCTACAACTTTCAATCAAACCAAACTTACACCGTTTCTCTATGTGGCTCCTATTCCAATTCTCTTATTGTATGCAACTTTTTAAATAGATATAATTAATGACTTCTATTTTTCACATACAATAATATATTGTGAAAATTTTCTAGGTGCCGAAAATTTCAAAAAATTTCGGTAGAGTCATTCGTACGGAGAGCGTTTCGAACAATTACAATATACTAAAATAGATATATACATTGATCAAAACATGGTTGGAAACAATTTATATATCAAAACTTATCACACGGCATCTAATTCTCAATATATACAATCTTTTAAGTAAAAACATACATTGTTTAGCGGTTTTTGACGAGTTGTCTTTATTTATATGCAATCACACGTCAAAATAAATCGAAATTGGTTTCACGTAACTAAACGTAACTCAATCAAACATTATAGGATCACACATGCAAATAAAAGAAAATCATAAGTGTTGTACTCTTCAAATGAATTGTTAAGTTTTTAAGGCTGGAATATATATTAGTATCCGGATGCATTTTAAGGCGTATTTTCTATTATGAGTCAGTGCAAATAGCCCATGGCTTCGTATTTTAGTTAAATTAGCATGACACGTTTTATGGATAGAAGGATTCTTAAGTCGAGATGTAATTTTGATAGATGGTTGGGCTCCTCGGATGGTGAATCTTTAAGTATAATCAGGGTGTGCTTTCACAACAATGTCCTTTTGCTACCTAGGTTGTAGTGTAACCGAGGATTGATTACTTATAGAGCGCAACTACGACATGGGGTTCGTTGTCGATGTGGGTTAGACATTTCCAAATAAGCAATGTAACCATTGCGGTTAATTATGGATAAAATAATCCAACATGTAGTATGGTATTACTTTACTGGACAAAAACGAATTAAGGAAACTAGGTATGGCTATCCATATTTTTTCTAAGGTGGACTGGGCTCAAGGCCCGCCTGACCAGGGCAGTGCACCACTCCCTGGCCGGACTCAGGTCCGGCCAGTTGGTCATAAGGGTGGCCAGACCAATGGCCTAGCCCTTGACGACAGCAGCATGTGCTGCCACTATTTACAGCAGCACACTGCTGCTGTGTTGGCAGCAGTTCCTCTGCTGCCTCGAGGCAGCAGTTCCTCTGCTGCCTCGAGGCAGCAGGGGCAGCTACTCTACAACAGCGGCCGGAGCCTACGACAGCGTAGCCCATCACCTCTTCTACTCTCCGATGCAACCCATCTCCCTTTAAGTTACCTTATATTATTTTGGAAATAAACGCAAGATGCATACATTTGTTTGAAGTGCCAGATAACTTTGAACCAATACCAAAAAGGGATTATTACAAATTTTCTTATTTTAAATCTTAGATGAATCATAATCACTTTGGCAGCATAACATGCTCTCTGTTGAGTTGAAAAACTTACGAAATATATAATGCAGATATCCTGCTGTTAGTTGTTGGATTTTTACTTTCTCTTGTTCACATTTTGCTGCTTAAAGTTTTTTTTTTCCTCATGTTTCACCTAAATATAACATACAGTTTCAGATTATAAACATGAATGCTCCACTTTTGAGAAATATACTAGATAAATTACAAGCTATGGAAAAGATGGTGAACGTTATATATCAGCTAAGGTAAGCAATGTATATTTTTTTTAAAATAAGGTAAATGGGCCGAGTCCAGAACAAAGCGGGTAAAGAAACCCGAACCACATCTTTAAAGTTAACAAACCCTAGCCGACACAAAACATTTCACAGCCTCGAGCCCTAAAACTAAAATAATGGCTGTTAAATTTTGGTGATACAAAATCACAAATAGAAGGAAACAAATATGCAAAAGGGAAAATAATCACGTTTGTTCATTATGAAAATGCATTAATAATTGGATTGCATTTGAATGAGATGGCAAGGAAATTTATGCATGCGCACGTTATGGAATAATATATATGCAAAAGATATGCATATTATTTCTTTCTTCGTAATCGCATTGCTTTGGGATTATTTTCTTCCATCTTTGGAACGAGTGAATTACTTGCTATGTTTGCGTGATTTGTTACCGTTGTAATTTGCCTCCATTATCTTCTTACCATATTTTGATAATTTGATTGATAACTCACATGAATTTATATTGGCTATATATTAAGGGTAGACTTCATTGTAAACCCATCATGGCATTCAGCTAGCGATCTCCAGATAGAGTGTCTTTTCTTGTTATCCCTAATTTGGGGCTTGGTATGTAAACTCTTATTTTGTAATCTCTTGTAATTCTCTCAAGTGTAATAAAATCTATCTCTTTTGGACTAGACGTACACTATCTAGATGATAGTAGAACCAGTATAAATTTTGTGCGTCTCTTTTCTTCTTTATAGTTATTTACTATTTATTTGGAGTATAGAAAACTGCTGCTAGATTAAGTGATGTTCAAATTGGCAAATCTAGATCCTGTTTATTGTCTTTCCGCATTTGTGCAATTTCTGCACAACAGATTGGTATCAGAGCTAGGCGATTTGTTCAGATTTGTGCATCAATGGCTTCTAGAAAGAGCGGTAGATCTGGTGGTGATTATGCTATTACTTATTTGGATGGAAAAAAGAGATTTTGTGCAATATGGAGTGGAGGAGATTATGTTGAGAGAGAAGAGCGTTCCAGTCTTGGAAATTTGGTGATAATGAGTTTACTGTGTTGAAGAGACATGTGGATTTGGGAACTTGTATCTGCTTTATGGCTTGATGTTGATGTGAGAGTCTTATGTTGATTTCTGTAATATCCCGGAAATTTTAACAATATCAATTTAATAATCTGTTAAATAATTAAATTGATATTGATGATCTTTGATAATAAGATTTGAATTTAATTTAATAATCTGATTAAATTAGTATTAATTGGTGATTTTATCTTTTAAAAGTTAATAAGATATTTTATATTTGAATATAATATATATATTTATTTATATATATATTGTAAATAGAAGCTTTGGGTAAATTGGGAATTTAGATTTAATTTAATATGACTTTTCAAAGTTATTTAAATTAGTAAATTTATAGTTTTAAAATACTTTAATTGCTTAAGATATTTTTACTTAAGTTTAAATTTATATAAGAGTTAACAAAAAGGCTTGTTTTGTTTCTTTTTAAAATATCACTTGATAATATAATCTCTTATATAAATTATTTAAATATCAAATATGTTAATTTCAAATAATAAGTATAATGTATTATTTTTATTAATATGAATGGATTTTAAAGAATATGGAATTTTTTAAATAGTTATATATGTATATATATATATAACTTGACTTTTTTTAAATTGAATCTTAGGATTTAATTTAATTGAATTTGAATTTAAGCTTTGAAATTCAATAGGATAAATATTTAAATTGTTTGGATATTATAATATTTGTATAACTTTTAATTATAAATATAATTGGTTTTGTTTCTTTAAAATGATTTATATATATATAAATAAGTGTTTAAATAAATAAAGAAAAAGGTTTAATTTACTTTTAAAATAAATAAAAGTTAGCAAAAATACAAATGTCATCATATTAGGCTTCATGTTAACATGTGTAATTTAAGTAACAAATCTTTGTGACAAGTGTCTTCATTAATTTCATTTTCTTTTATTTTATAAAATCAAAATTGACTTACATATATACATTTGCTTTTCTTCATTCCATTCTTTCTAATTTCTTTTTCAAAACCAAGAGGAACTCAAAATTTCTTTCTCTAATACAAATCTGAAGCAAAATCAGATCTGTAATATAAACTCCTCTCAAAACCACAATTTCAATTCATTTTTCAAAGCCTGTAACAAACCTTTCTCTAATACAAAATCTGAAAATCAGTAATCTAAACTCCTCAAACCAAAAACAAAATTCAAAGATCCTATAATCTCATTCTTCAAATTCAAGAGAAATCAATCCCTGTAATCTCATTTTTTAAATACCAAAACAAAGCTCTGTTGCATTCATTTGCAATCTGGAATCAACTTAAAACCAGCCTGCAATTCTTTTCAACATCAAAGCCTGCCTTCATTTTCAATCTGGAACCAATTCAAGTCAGTAGCTGTCTGCATTTATTTCTTTAACCTGGAATACAAGCATGCATGTAGATTAAAGCAATTTAAAGCCAGCAACTCGAGTTTTTAATCAAAAGAGGCATGCAAGTCTAAGGTTTCAAAGAAAGGCATTCAGATTTTAAAGTTCAAAAACAGTTTCAAGATTATCCAAATACAAGGCTCTGTTCACTCTCAATTTAGGTGAGTAACTTTAAAAATTTAAAAATAAAATTGGGTTGCATGCTAGTATAGTATAATATAAATGTATGTTGCATAATTGAATGTCTGAAATGTTGTGCATGCTATTTAAGTGCTCTGTTCAACCTTTGTTTTTAGGTGAGTAACATTTTATTCTTAGGATTTAAGTTATGAAAGATGGTTGCATGTGAATATTTATAAATGGTTCTGCATATCTATGTATTGATATATGATTCTATATCTGAGTTTCTATGTATACATGGATGAGTAGTTATGTGTGCATGTCTGTTATATATGAATTCTGTTCTGTTTGTTGCCAGACTACAGAATTTCTTTTAAATTCCCTTGTCATTGGATCTAGTTTTGAAATAACTTAATTTACAAACAAGAATGGTTTGATTTATCATATATAAATGTTAAAAAGTTTAATTTAAGACAAACCTTTGGGTCTGAGTGTCTCTGTAACCATAATATCAGTAATGTGATATAAAAGTGGAAATTTAAACTTTGTAATTTGTAATTCCAGGTTTATAAATGGAATACCTAGACTATAATATGATTTTTAGCATTGAAATTATAATTTTTAGTTTAGTAGATAAGGAGCAGTTCTTATTTTAACTAAAAAGGGGAAATTGGGAAGAACTGGTGATCTAGATGGTCTTGGAAATTGGGTTTCTATCTGAAGGTAGTAGAGTGATCAGAGACTCGAGGAAAAATGTCAGGAAGATTTTTAAAGCATCGAGGAAGAATTGATTTAGGATTTAAATTCCTAGCCCTAGTTTTAATTAGTCTGGGTAGAGAGATCATCACGATTTCTATGATGGATCGAGTGCAGTGAGGTTTGGGGAAATGGAAGCTTGGTCGATAACGATGACATGGTCGAAGTTGCAGGAGTTCAGATGGACGGGATTTCGAAGTCGAGGTGAAGTTGACAGGTTTTGTGATGGTCTGGATTTTCTGTTCCAGGTTTTGAAATTTGAACTCGAATTCACATTCGAGTAGTCTGGAAGCTAGAAGGTGGCCGGAGTAGGATAAGGGGTTGGTTGTCGAGGTAGGGAGATCATCGGCGATGGTCAGAGAAGGCTGGTTGGACGGTGCACGTGCACGCGATCGAGCATGTATCTGGTGATGTCTGGTTGTTAGCAGTGAGATGCTCGAGTTATTTCGAGTGATGTTCGAAGTATTGAGAGAGGCGACTCGAAGAAATTTGCAAGGATAGGTTTATTTCTGGATTGTTTAAATGTTGGGGAAGATGATATTCTCGAGTTCGTACTCGAGTTGTTTCGTGAGATGCTAGGGTTTTTAGAGGGTACGACTCGAAGTTAATTAGTTTGGTCTCGAGAAATCTTTAGTGTTGTCAGGTTTTTTAAGAAACCTGTCTGTTTCAATTTTAAACTAAAGTTAAATTTGTTAAAGTAATATCTTAACAGGGTTTTAAATCAAAGATTTAGTTTAGATTCAAGTTAGTTTGAATTTTGGATTAGATATAAATAAGTTATAAATTTATATGTTTTAAATAGGTTTTAATTGGTAGTTAGATTTAAATATTTGAAATTAAAAAGGAATTTGGTTTAAACTCTTTTAAAATTTCTTTTATAAGAGATAAGAAATTTTTAACAAGTAAAAGTTTTTAAATTGGTTTTAAAACTTTGTTAAAAATAAATTGGTATTCATTTTAAATACAGAATTTAAAATAAAATTTAAAAGTTAATTTGAAATGGATGTTTTCAAATATATTTAAGGATGATAATGTAACCTTTGATAAGAAAATGTTTTACCTTAAAGTTAAAATCATTAAAACTTGAGGGTAATTAAAATGGTTTAAATAATCTAATTAATTAATGATTTGGATTAATTAATTAAGTAATTAAGGATTTAAATTAACTTAATTAAGGTTTAAGTTAATTAATTAAGCAATAATTAATTTATAATTAAGGATTATAAATTAGAATATTAATTAATGATTAAGAATTAATTAGTAAAGTAATTAAATATTAATTAAGTTATGGTTAACACTTAATTAACTAAATAAATTAGATTAATTAAATTGGTTATTAAGATTTATTAATTTGAAATTAATAATAATTAATCTAAGTTAATTACTTAAGAAAAGTAATTAAAGGGTTGTTAATAGTTAATGAAGGTCATTAACTTGAGATTATTTAAATAAATAATTAATGTGATTAATTTTAATAATTAATTAGATTAATTAATTTAAAGATAATAAATTATAGAATTTGTTTTAAATGAATTACTTATTGGAGGTAATTAAGAAATTAATTACTTAATTGTAATTAATTAAGTTAATTTGATTTAGTTAGATTAATTAATTAAGAAATGATTTGATAATAATTACTTAATGTAATTATTTAGGGTATGATTATTTAGGAAGTAAATAATAAGATAATTACTGGAAGTAATTAATTGATGGTTATGTATTAAGGAAAGTAATTTAAGTTTAATTACTTTGAATAATTAATCAAGGGATTAATTAAGAAATTAATTAAGGAGAATTAATTTAGTAAATAAAAGTAATTAAGGGTAGTTAATTACTGATTGAAGATTAATCAAGGTGATTAATAAATGTTGTTTAATTTAAAGTTAATTACTTAATGTAATTAATTTAATTAAAGTAATTAATAATTAATTTGTAATTAAGGATCATTAATTAATATAATTAATGATGTAATTAAGATTGATTAATTAAGTATAATTAATAAATGAAGTGATTAATTAATATAATTAATTAAGGTTTAATATAATTAATTATAGTGATTAATTTAATTAATTATAGTTAATTAATTAATAAAGTAATTAAAGGTTAATTACTATAAGTGATTAAGGTTAATTAATTTGAGTAATTAATTAAAGATAAATTACTTGAGGGTAATTAAAAGATAATTAATCAAAGATGATTAATTGAAAAAGGTAATTAGAGGATAATTAATTAATTTGTAATTAATTAATGTTTAAGTAAGAAGGATTTATAAAAATGAAGTAATTAATTTAATTAACTTTAAATTAATTAGAGATGATATAGATCATTACTTATGGATGGAAGATAATACTAAATGCTTTGCATTTGATTGATATCTCTGATAAGATATATGCTATGTGATATGGATGTTTAGTTGAATTGTGATAATATGGATTATCTGATGATATTGATAATGTTGATTATCTATTGTGAATTTTCTTTCTAAGTGTAAAGATAATTGAATTAAATTGTTTTAACCTTTAAAACAACTTGGCCTTAAAAGATACGCTTTGGATTTCGATGAGACCGGGATCGGGTTTCCGTATACCGGATTTCCAGGTCTGGAGACCCGAATACCACATCGATCCAAATTAACGATAGGTCGTGAATTAAGTGAAGATGAAGATTCAGAGTGCAAGGGTTATTGTCGTTAACTCTGAGGGTGATTCCAAAACGAGTGTAACGAGATAATGCCTTCGGTTTCGTTCGAACCCGGAACGAACTTGTATGGATTGAATGCTTTCAGAACATCGTCAGGTGGACGATGAGCATTCTAAGTGATGTGTTCTTTTCTAAGGTAATCGTGACCTCAAGCCTCACAAACCGGGAATGGCTAAAACAGGGGAGGTGCAGCAAGGTTAGTGGGTAGCACCCAAGTAGGACAAGATTATCTCTGTCTAGAGGTCCCTTCTTATTATTATTCGGCTGTGTGGGCAGTTGTGAGCTCCAACTGCTGGGATATCTTGTGCGGGAATTATCCAGTAAGGGATGTTCCGGCCTTGTGTTGCAGGGGATTGGGAGTGATCCTCGGTACGGTGATCTAGGCCACGTACTGTGACGGGCGGTACCCCGGTAGCCCTGCCATTGATGGAATCCAAACTCCAATAAGTGCCGTACGTTTTAGTTGTGCCCAACTATGTTGGAACGTGAGATGTAAGCATTCCAGCTATTTCATATTTATTTGAAAACCCTAGACCCTATTATAATACAATCGAATTTCCTATCAAATGTTTTGGTTAGCGTAAGGTAAAAACTTACCCATGTTTATGTGTGGGAAGTCTTACGTGATACCTTTTCTTTCAAAAGGTTTTGAAGTTAAACAAGTTTAACCTGTTACTCACACCAGACCCATGTCTGACCCAAGTTGTTTATTTCTGTTTTATAAACTCTTGGGTACTCAAATTTTTACGAGTAGCCAAGGGATTCAGGTTTAGCTTTGACGAGTAATCTGGAGGAACAATGGAGCAAGAGGCTTCGGCGTTGTAGATATAGATAGTAGTTTTCCGCTGTGTTGATCTTTGTATTGATCTGTATTGTGTTGAGATGTAATAACTAGACAGATGTTTATAACTGTCTAGTATGTGATGTGTAATCTGTGTAACTCTGATAGATGATGTATATGATACTATGTAATATTTATGTGATATATTATATTTCGTTTCGTTTCCGCTGTGAGTATCTGTTGTTGTTTTCTTTTCTCTTCTTCTCTTTTCTATTTCTCACCCCTTTCTTTCTTACTGTCGATGCGATTTTCCGGGAGTGGAAAGTCGGGTCGTCACACGTGGTATCAGAGCTTAGGTTGAGCGAATGCCTAAGCTTTTGGTTAAGTGAATATCAAAGCTATTGGTTGAGTGAATACCTAGCTCTGGAGTGGTATCTATCGTGAGAGAGCGTATTTGTAATTTTTATATAACTATATATATTCTACCTATATTGTTGGGTTACCCGTACAGGTTCTCCAATATAAGATATAAAGGTAGATAGGGTAGTAGTGTATGAAACACGACTACCAATGGTTGGAATTAAGGTTGGAAGTGTATTTATCGAGACTGTAGACCCAATACTGTCTCGAGTAAGTTTTGCTGTGATGAAGGATTTCATCGAATCTCTGAAGGAAACCTGTTAAGGTTCGGAGTTTATCTGTAAAGTTGGATGAGTAGAGTTTGGATCTATCGGTTGAACAGAAGCAAGTGATGGTATCTTGATACCTCAGGTAATAGTAGCTGTGTGATGAGATGCAGTGACGATGGATGTTCCCAAAGATGTTTTCTTTGGAACGAGTTTAAGGAAGTGTGTCTGTTTCAGTGTTATGGCTGAGTTCAGCATGGTATTTCTGTTTGGTTTGGAGTTCGAGTTTCTCAAAGATCTTTGGATAGGAAATCTTTGGCATCAGTGTCAGCAGTGCAGCTTGGAGTATTCTGTGATGGCAGGAAGTTGTCAGGCTGAGTAGTTTTTCTGGAGGTGAAGTTCAGAAGCAGCAGGGTGCATCCATTTCTTCGATGGATTGGATAGTTAAGTATGGGCTGTTCTGATTTGTTAAGAGGAACAGTTTTCTTTGGAAATTGGTCTGGATTGATCGCAAAAGTGGCTTGCGATTGCTGAGTGTTCTCTTGTGCTGTCAGAGTTTTCTGAATATCTTCAGGGAAGTCAGAAGTTTGTCGGCATTAGAGGTTGAGTTTTCTTATCGACTGGATTCCAGGAGTAGTACCGGTAGTTCAGTCTAGTTGAAGGATGTTTTCTAGAGATGGAGTTGGTGCAGCAACTCAAGTTTTGATGAAGTATCTGAGTTTTATTTATGGATCAGTGAACCTTATTTCTGGAATGAGTTGTCCAGTCTGTGCTTGTGTTCTACCTCAGATCAGAATTGAGCAGCGAAAGCAGTTTGGAGTATATCTCTGGATAGAAGAAGTAAGTTTGGAATCTAGTGATGTTGTGAAGTAAAGTTATGTTTGGATCTCTTCTGTGTTTTGATTTGGATAAGTATTTGGACTTCTGAATTGAATTGTCAGTTTGGACAACTGGAATTCATTGTGTTTTACGTATCTCTGAGGGAGTACGTGTTTGATCTATCTCTAGTTTTGGAATCAGCAGTTCAGGAGGATTTGGTAGTTGAGTCAGACTCGTATGTAGTCTGATATTCTGATTAGTTCTGTAGATCTAGATGAGTAGGAAATCTATAGCTTAGTAGTTTAGATTGTTTGTAGAGCGAGTATCCCGATATATATATATATACTTGGGGAAACTCGAGGAATTTTATCTAGAATTTTGTCTGGATAGTTAGATTTGATTGATTGGATGAATTGGTTGCTATGGTTGTTAGCATATGGATAATAGTATATGCTTGTGTTTTAAAAATTTAAAATCTTTAATAAGATTATTAAATTACCTTTGTTTAAATTTCGGGGACGAAATTATTTTAAGGGGGAAGGAATGTAATATCCCGGAAATTTTAACAATATCAATTTAATAATCTGTTAAATAATTAAATTGATATTGATGATCTTTGATAATAAGATTTGAATTTAATTTAATAATCTGATTAAATTAGTATTAATTGGTGATTTTATCTTTTAAAAGTTAATAAGATATTTTATATTTGAATATAATATATATATTTATTTATATATATATTGTAAATAGAAGCTTTGGGTAAATTGGGAATTTAGATTTAATTTAATATGACTTTTCAAAGTTATTTAAATTAGTAAATTTATAGTTTTAAAATACTTTAATTGCTTAAGATATTTTTACTTAAGTTTAAATTTATATAAGAGTTAACAAAAAGGCTTGTTTTGTTTCTTTTTAAAATATCACTTGATAATATAATCTCTTATATAAATTATTTAAATATCAAATATGTTAATTTCAAATAATAAGTATAATGTATTATTTTTATTAATATGAATGGATTTTAAAGAATATGGAATTTTTTAAATAGTTATATATGTATATATATATATAACTTGACTTTTTTTAAATTGAATCTTAGGATTTAATTTAATTGAATTTGAATTTAAGCTTTGAAATTCAATAGGATAAATATTTAAATTGTTTGGATATTATAATATTTGTATAACTTTTAATTATAAATATAATTGGTTTTGTTTCTTTAAAATGATTTATATATATATAAATAAGTGTTTAAATAAATAAAGAAAAAGGTTTAATTTACTTTTAAAATAAATAAAAGTTAGCAAAAATACAAATGTCATCATATTAGGCTTCATGTTAACATGTGTAATTTAAGTAACAAATCTTTGTGACAAGTGTCTTCATTAATTTCATTTTCTTTTATTTTATAAAATCAAAATTGACTTACATATATACATTTGCTTTTCTTCATTCCATTCTTTCTAATTTCTTTTTCAAAACCAAGAGGAACTCAAAATTTCTTTCTCTAATACAAATCTGAAGCAAAATCAGATCTGTAATATAAACTCCTCTCAAAACCACAATTTCAATTCATTTTTCAAAGCCTGTAACAAACCTTTCTCTAATACAAAATCTGAAAATCAGTAATCTAAACTCCTCAAACCAAAAACAAAATTCAAAGATCCTATAATCTCATTCTTCAAATTCAAGAGAAATCAATCCCTGTAATCTCATTTTTAAATACCAAAACAAAGCTCTGTTGCATTCATTTGCAATCTGGAATCAACTTAAAACCAGCCTGCAATTCTTTTCAACATCAAAGCCTGCCTTCATTTTCAATCTGGAACCAATTCAAGTCAGTAGCTGTCTGCATTTATTTCTTTAACCTGGAATACAAGCATGCATGTAGATTAAAGCAATTTAAAGCCAGCAACTCGAGTTTTTAATCAAAAGAGGCATGCAAGTCTAAGGTTTCAAAGAAAGGCATTCAGATTTTAAAGTTCAAAAACAGTTTCAAGATTATCCAAATACAAGGCTCTGTTCACTCTCAATTTAGGTGAGTAACTTTAAAAATTTAAAAATAAAATTGGGTTGCATGCTAGTATAGTATAATATAAATGTATGTTGCATAATTGAATGTCTGAAATGTTGTGCATGCTATTTAAGTGCTCTGTTCAACCTTTGTTTTTAGGTGAGTAACATTTTATTCTTAGGATTTAAGTTATGAAAGATGGTTGCATGTGAATATTTATAAATGGTTCTGCATATCTATGTATTGATATATGATTCTATATCTGAGTTTCTATGTATACATGGATGAGTAGTTATGTGTGCATGTCTGTTATATATGAATTCTGTTCTGTTTGTTGCCAGACTACAGAATTTCTTTTAAATTCCCTTGTCATTGGATCTAGTTTTGAAATAACTTAATTTACAAACAAGAATGGTTTGATTTATCATATATAAATGTTAAAAAGTTTAATTTAAGACAAACCTTTGGGTCTGAGTGTCTCTGTAACCATAATATCAGTAATGTGATATAAAAGTGGAAATTTAAACTTTGTAATTTGTAATTCCAGGTTTATAAATGGAATACCTAGACTATAATATGATTTTTAGCATTGAAATTATAATTTTTAGTTTAGTAGATAAGGAGCAGTTCTTATTTTAACTAAAAAGGGGAAATTGGGAAGAACTGGTGATCTAGATGGTCTTGGAAATTGGGTTTCTATCTGAAGGTAGTAGAGTGATCAGAGACTCGAGGAAAAATGTCAGGAAGATTTTTAAAGCATCGAGGAAGAATTGATTTAGGATTTAAATTCCTAGCCCTAGTTTTAATTAGTCTGGGTAGAGAGATCATCACGATTTCTATGATGGATCGAGTGCAGTGAGGTTTGGGGAAATGGAAGCTTGGTCGATAACGATGACATGGTCGAAGTTGCAGGAGTTCAGATGGACGGGATTTCGAAGTCGAGGTGAAGTTGACAGGTTTTGTGATGGTCTGGATTTTCTGTTCCAGGTTTTGAAATTTGAACTCGAATTCACATTCGAGTAGTCTGGAAGCTAGAAGGTGGCCGGAGTAGGATAAGGGGTTGGTTGTCGAGGTAGGGAGATCATCGGCGATGGTCAGAGAAGGCTGGTTGGACGGTGCACGTGCACGCGATCGAGCATGTATCTGGTGATGTCTGGTTGTTAGCAGTGAGATGCTCGAGTTATTTCGAGTGATGTTCGAAGTATTGAGAGAGGCGACTCGAAGAAATTTGCAAGGATAGGTTTATTTCTGGATTGTTTAAATGTTGGGGAAGATGATATTCTCGAGTTCGTACTCGAGTTGTTTCGTGAGATGCTAGGGTTTTTAGAGGGTACGACTCGAAGTTAATTAGTTTGGTCTCGAGAAATCTTTAGTGTTGTCAGGTTTTTTAAGAAACCTGTCTGTTTCAATTTTAAACTAAAGTTAAATTTGTTAAAGTAATATCTTAACAGGGTTTTAAATCAAAGATTTAGTTTAGATTCAAGTTAGTTTGAATTTTGGATTAGATATAAATAAGTTATAAATTTATATGTTTTAAATAGGTTTTAATTGGTAGTTAGATTTAAATATTTGAAATTAAAAAGGAATTTGGTTTAAACTCTTTTAAAATTTCTTTTATAAGAGATAAGAAATTTTTAACAAGTAAAAGTTTTTAAATTGGTTTTAAAACTTTGTTAAAAATAAATTGGTATTCATTTTAAATACAGAATTTAAAATAAAATTTAAAAGTTAATTTGAAATGGATGTTTTCAAATATATTTAAGGATGATAATGTAACCTTTGATAAGAAAATGTTTTACCTTAAAGTTAAAATCATTAAAACTTGAGGGTAATTAAAATGGTTTAAATAATCTAATTAATTAATGATTTGGATTAATTAATTAAGTAATTAAGGATTTAAATTAACTTAATTAAGGTTTAAGTTAATTAATTAAGCAATAATTAATTTATAATTAAGGATTATAAATTAGAATATTAATTAATGATTAAGAATTAATTAGTAAAGTAATTAAATATTAATTAAGTTATGGTTAACACTTAATTAACTAAATAAATTAGATTAATTAAATTGGTTATTAAGATTTATTAATTTGAAATTAATAATAATTAATCTAAGTTAATTACTTAAGAAAAGTAATTAAAGGGTTGTTAATAGTTAATGAAGGTCATTAACTTGAGATTATTTAAATAAATAATTAATGTGATTAATTTTAATAATTAATTAGATTAATTAATTTAAAGATAATAAATTATAGAATTTGTTTTAAATGAATTACTTATTGGAGGTAATTAAGAAATTAATTACTTAATTGTAATTAATTAAGTTAATTTGATTTAGTTAGATTAATTAATTAAGAAATGATTTGATAATAATTACTTAATGTAATTATTTAGGGTATGATTATTTAGGAAGTAAATAATAAGATAATTACTGGAAGTAATTAATTGATGGTTATGTATTAAGGAAAGTAATTTAAGTTTAATTACTTTGAATAATTAATCAAGGGATTAATTAAGAAATTAATTAAGGAGAATTAATTTAGTAAATAAAAGTAATTAAGGGTAGTTAATTACTGATTGAAGATTAATCAAGGTGATTAATAAATGTTGTTTAATTTAAAGTTAATTACTTAATGTAATTAATTTAATTAAAGTAATTAATAATTAATTTGTAATTAAGGATCATTAATTAATATAATTAATGATGTAATTAAGATTGATTAATTAAGTATAATTAATAAATGAAGTGATTAATTAATATAATTAATTAAGGTTTAATATAATTAATTATAGTGATTAATTTAATTAATTATAGATAATTAATTAATAAAGTAATTAAAGGTTAATTACTATAAGTGATTAAGGTTAATTAATTTGAGTAATTAATTAAAGATAAATTACTTGAGGGTAATTAAAAGATAATTAATCAAAGATGATTAATTGAAAAAGGTAATTAGAGGATAATTAATTAATTTGTAATTAATTAATGTTTAAGTAAGAAGGATTTATAAAAATGAAGTAATTAATTTAATTAACTTTAAATTAATTAGAGATGATATAGATCATTACTTATGGATGGAAGATAATACTAAATGCTTTGCATTTGATTGATATCTCTGATAAGATATATGCTATGTGATATGGATGTTTAGTTGAATTGTGATAATATGGATTATCTGATGATATTGATAATGTTGATTATCTATTGTGAATTTTCTTTCTAAGTGTAAAGATAATTGAATTAAATTGTTTTAACCTTTAAAACAACTTGGCCTTAAAAGATACGCTTTGGATTTCGATGAGACCGGGATCGGGTTTCCGTATACCGGATTTCCAGGTCTGGAGACCCGAATACCACATTGATCCAAATTAACGATAGGTCGTGAATTAAGTGAAGATGAAGATTCAGAGTGCAAGGGTTATTGTCGTTAACTCTGAGGGTGATTCCAAAACGAGTGTAACGAGATAATGCCTTCGGTTTCGTTCGAACCCGGAACGAACTTGTATGGATTGAATGCTTTCAGAACATCGTCAGGTGGACGATGAGCATTCTAAGTGATGTGTTCTTTTCTAAGGTAATCGTGACCTCAAGCCTCACAAACCGGGAATGGCTAAAACAGGGGAGGTGCAGCAAGGTTAGTGGGTAGCACCCAAGTAGGACAAGATTATCTCTGTCTAGAGGTCCCTTCTTATTATTATTCGGCTGTGTGGGCAGTTGTGAGCTCCAACTGCTGGGATATCTTGTGCGGGAATTATCCAGTAAGGGATGTTCCGGCCTTGTGTTGCAGGGGATTGGGAGTGATCCTCGGTACGGTGATCTAGGCCACGTACTGTGACGGGCGGTACCCCGGTAGCCCTGCCATTGATGGAATCCAAACTCCAATAAGTGCCGTACGTTTTAGTTGTGCCCAACTATGTTGGAACGTGAGATGTAAGCATTCCAGCTATTTCATATTTATTTGAAAACCCTAGACCCTATTATAATACAATCGAATTTCCTATCAAATGTTTTGGTTAGCGTAAGGTAAAAACTTACCCATGTTTATGTGTGGGAAGTCTTACGTGATACCTTTTCTTTCAAAAGGTTTTGAAGTTAAACAAGTTTAACCTGTTACTCACACCAGACCCATGTCTGACCCAAGTTGTTTATTTCTGTTTTATAAACTCTTGGGTACTCAAATTTTTACGAGTAGCCAAGGGATTCAGGTTTAGCTTTGACGAGTAATCTGGAGGAACAATGGAGCAAGAGGCTTCGGCGTTGTAGATATAGATAGTAGTTTTCCGCTGTGTTGATCTTTGTATTGATCTGTATTGTGTTGAGATGTAATAACTAGACAGATGTTTATAACTGTCTAGTATGTGATGTGTAATCTGTGTAACTCTGATAGATGATGTATATGATACTATGTAATATTTATGTGATATATTATATTTCGTTTCGTTTCCGCTGTGAGTATCTGTTGTTGTTTTCTTTTCTCTTCTTCTCTTTTCTATTTCTCACCCCTTTCTTTCTTACTGTCGATGCGATTTTCCGGGAGTGGAAAGTCGGGTCGTCACAATTTCCATGGAAAATTTGTTGTTTGGCAGATAAGGTATGTGGAAGGAGAGAGATTTGGATCAGTCTTGTTATGTCTATTGGCTTTTTGTTTTCTAGCTCTGTATTTGATTGGTGATTGAGAGAATTTTTGGTCTTGGTGGCTTTGAGATTATTTTGATATCTACCTTCTTTAGATTTTGGATATTTGCAACATTTTGTTGGCGGGAGGGGACATAGTCTGAGTTCGTTAGCAAGGTGTGATGGGGGGTGGCCCTACCGGAATCCATTGGGTAAGTATTCATTTTTTGTATCCATCTCGTTAAGAGATTTTGGTTGAAGGTGGAGTTTGATTTTAAGAGTTTTATGTTGAAAAGAGAATTTGACTCGAGGTGGAGTATTAGAAATATGTGATTTTGCATCAAGGTGGAGTGTTAAATTTTGGTGATACAAAATCACAAATAGAAAGAAACAAATATGCAAAAGGGAAAGTAATCACGTTTGTTCATTATGGAAATGCATTAATAATTGGATTGCATTTGAATAAGATGGCAAGGAAATTTATGCATGCGCACGTTATGGAATAATATATATGCAAAAGATATGCATATTATTTCTTTCTTCGTAATCGCATTGCTTTGGGATTATTTTCTTCCATCTTTGGAACGAGTGAATTACTTGCTATGTTTGCGTGATTTGTTACCGTGGTAATTTGCCTCCATTATCTTCTTACCATATTTTGGTAATTTGATTGATAACTCACATGAATTTATATTGGCTATATATTAAGGGTAGATTTCATTATAAACCCATCCTGGCATTCAGCCAGCGATCTCCAGATAGAGTGTCTCTTCTTGTTATCCATAATTTGGGGCTTGGTATGTAAACTCTTATTTTGTAATCTCTTGTAATTCTCTCAAGTGTAATAAAATCTCTCTCCTTTGGACTGGACGTACACTATCTAGATGATAGTGGAACCAGTATAAATTTTGTGCGTCTCTTTTCTTCTTTATAGTTATTTACTATTTATTTGGAGTATAGAATAACTGCTGCTAGATTAAGTGATGTTCAAATTGGCAAATCTCACTACTAGAAAAGGCTGGAATTCCGACAGCGAGGACCGACGGCTTCCGACGGCTAATTTTCGATGGCTTTCGATGGGCCGTCGGCGGCCGTCGGAAAACTGCGATTATAGGGCTCAGCCGAGCCCTCTTCTTCTTCCTCATTTCATACGAAGATTATATCAAAAAATCCCCAAATTCGTTCTCTGTAACGACCCTAAAAATTTAATGGTTTTAAAAGTATATTTAACTGGAAATTTGTGAAATTTTAAAACAATAAAATTTGAAAATAAAAATTTATTATTTGGAATACGTCTATTTTAATATAGCAACTGGTAAATTTTCATCTAATAATATTGAAGTTTATTTTCCTGTGAAATTTCATTTCAAATCAAACCGGTTAATAACAGTGAATTTAAAAGTTTTCCGAAACCAAAATATGTCAATAGGAGAAAATTTATTCAGAGCATTCTGAATCAGACTGCGAAATTTTTTTCGTGAAATTCGGACTGTTATTGCTCCGGTTATCTTATTTCAGTAAATTTGCAGCATTTTCTAGTACTGAATATCGACTTTTGATCGGACGATCGTACCACTAATATCTGTCTACCGTTTTGATTATCTCATTGTGCTGATCACCACGGTATATTCATTTATGTGTTTTGAGGTCCGATTCACGACGAAAACAATAAAACAGTGCGTTATATCGGTACTGTAAATTGTGACCGTTAGCTTTCCTTTACCTTTCCAAATTGAAGCGTCAATTCCAAGCAATATAATAAATTGCTTTAATAGCTTCTCAATCAATGACAGCTGTTACATCCCCATCACTTCATTATATTTACTGTGGTACGTTTCTTTTACCCTATACATTTCGTCCACTGTTCATCTGTTTGAAATAATAGAACGGTTCAGTTTTTTTTCTTTTTCCTTTATAACTTGATTGGTCTTTCATTTCATTTCCTTTGTTTGCCTGCACTTCTTTCTTCCCTCTGTTACAATTTTATTTTGCAAATTTGATATCTGCCCCTGGCGTTTCCCACTTCCAAATCAAAGCCTCTCCCCTCTGACTTCACTTCCACGTCTTGCTACTCCAGAATGCAGCCTCCCTCTCTCCAAACGAAAGCACCCACGTTTCTTCCCAAACCCGAGCACCCTGTCCCTTGCCTTAACCCGATCCCGCAGGCAACCACACATCGCAGCCACCATTCAACCACCCATTCGCCATCCCCTCTCTCCACTGCTGTACCGAGCAACTCATCGCCGCCCTCCCCACCATATTGACTGGCCACCCTCACCTGCCCACTGATTGACAGCCAGTTCGCCAAAGCCCACGCCGCCGTCTCCCTCTTCACCTCGTTCCGCTACCTTTTCCAGACCTCGTCCTCCTTCTTCCCCATGCCATCAAGCCGAGCGATGCATATATTTGTAAGAAAGTATCTTTGTCTTATGAAATATTAGTTTTAATATATATATGTATATAGTCTGTTTATAGTTTACTTTATAAAATAAGCAATGGCAGTCTTTCTTCTATACTTAAATAAGTTGTTTATGTTATATAAATCATATATATGGCTTATACCTTTGTAGTTTCCAGTTGCTTTTACTGTATAAACTTTTAATGGTATTTTCTTGCCTGGTTGTATGTTTTATATATATATCTCTAATTTGTATATGTTTTGTTGTATATTTACAAATTTATTTAAGTTGTTCTTTTACGTATATAAATGGTACAGTTATGTATATGATTTATAGGTTACATTATATATTTTTGAATGTCAGTATAAATAGGTAAGTATATATATTTGAAGACTATAACTTGTTTGTTATATGAGACATAAAACTACCAGAGTATAGATTATTTTAAAAGTTAGTTATATTTTATATACAGGGAAGTGTATATATGATATTGTAATATACATTGATTCGAATGATAGTATATATAAGTGTTATAATATATAGTTGCATATATATAGTATATACTGTATTAGTATATATAGGACCATATGTATATATATTTTAAACTTGTGTATATCACTGGACGCTTGGTTTATATTTACATTAGTATACTGATATGAAGGTACAAGCTCATATTGGTTCTCTGTTAAACATTTATATTTTTATAAAATAAGTATGTTTTACAGCATATATATTTACAGTAATAGGTTACTTAGCCACAATACATATATGGTGTTCTGTTGTGTAAGTAAAATGTTTGAAAATCTACACAATTACTTATTTCGAAATATATTATGTATATTTATATTTTATTTCTCTATATTTGTTTATATGCCAGTTTTCCAATGTAAAATGTTGGTCATATATGTGTTTAAATTTAAAACTATATATATTTGGATATTTCAAAATTTTGTGTAAAGTTGAAACTGGATATTGATTTCTAAGTATACATTTGTTAGTTTGAATTTACACATAGAGATTTTGTTTTATGTGTTTCAAATATAAAAAAAAATGAGTTTGAAATGGATGTATATATATTATTAATGAATAATTGAAATTGGAATATGATTTTGTGTACATATATCTATATAAATTCACTTTTACTATTGATCATCATCAATCCTGTTCTAATTTGATTTCATCCATTTCTATTTATCAGCTTTATCCGTCGCATTCATGCCCATCTTGGTCCACTTTGAAATTCGTGCTTGGGTTCGTAACCCATCTTGTTCTCGTCCATCTCTAGCCTCGAAAGGTGAGCAATCACTCACGATTAACGTTCTTGTATTTATTAAATTTGATTTCAATTGAAACGACAATTGAAATATGATGCTGTAGTTATTTAAATTGTTATATATGCTATTATCTGTATATGTTCACCTGCGACATTTGACACCAGTATCTAGTATTTATATGCCTGTTATTACTATTATCTGTATATGTTCACCTATGACATCTGACACCAGTATCTGTTATTTATATTGAGGATATATGCTTGTTGTTATATTTTATATTATCTGTTATCACTCTGCAAGTTCCCTGTTAGTATAGAATTCACTATGGGTTGAAATGATACATACCCGAACGGACTTTAGAATAGGAGAAAATCGTTATGGGTTGAAATGATAAACCCAAGCGATTTTCATTTGAATTGTAATTGGGATTACGGGTCGAAATGATATCTACCCGTATATCTTTAAATTTCGGATTGAAATGATAAATATCCGTATCACTTAACCATATGATAAATATATATACAGACACCGTTGGTCCATATATATAAATATTTTAAAAAAAAATGAATTTTATGGTTTTGGAAAGAAATATATGGTTTTAATAAATGTTGAGCCTTAAATTATTATATATAAATGGGAATGATTGATTTAAATACATATAATATGTTGAGTATTTAAAAAATATTTCAAAATAGATTTTGGTAATAATTTGAATAAGTTAAGGTTAGAAAGATAATTTGAATTTAGTTGAAATTGTATTCAATAAAGAATTTTATTTAATTAAACCGATTTTGAAACTCATTGAAATTGAGATGTAAGATATGATTTATAACTTGAGTTTGATTTATAAGTAATCTAATGAATATTTCTTGTTTAAATAAAGTTTAAGGAAATATTTAGTAAAAATGTAATTTAAGGCTAGTTAAATGATATTGAATTTATTAAGTGAATATTCCCTGATTAAATAATAATGAAGTTAAATCAAGAGCTATATGAAACTGTTAAATTTAACATTGAAAATGTTGAATATTAAAGCTTTGAAATATATTGAAAATTTAAATGATCTGTTTAGAAATGAATTAAATTGATGAATTGAGCTTTGAATAAATTTGAATTTGGAATTTGAAGTTGATTTGAATCGATTTGCTAGACTTGAGGAAATTAAATACTTTACTTTTTAAATCATTTAATATCTATATATATACTATTTTGGAAAATGGATATATTTGAAATGAAATGATATTTGGGTTTTGAAGTATAAATTTAATTGAAATGACCACGGTGTTAAAATGTATATTTCCACCTTGTAGATAGTTCTGAAGATCCTTAGAGGATGGTTATCCCAACATCCTTTAAGTTACTCGTATTTCAATTGATATTTCACTTGAGTTGGATTTATTTATATAAGAATGTTAATCCTGACTCGAGTGTTTTGTGTTTTGCTTTACGCTCGGGTCAGACCGAGTGATACAGCATTTGAGACTCAGCCTTGGAGTTTGGAGCTTCCTTTGGAGATCCAACTATCGCCTCAGCTTTCAGCTCTTCTAGTTGATTTGTTCAGAGAAGTCATCTGTTGTACTGGAGACTTCACTGCATTTGAGATATTCTGTTGTATTTTATTTCTAACTCTGATGTTTATATAGTAGCTTCATGAACTACTATTTTATCTATTCCGCTGCGTATTATTGTATTACTCTGTGTCTGTGATTATGTGATTGATTTATTTACTGCATATGCTGAGTTTTGCCAAATTTTTATTACAATCTGTTATTTTGAATTATTCAAGTCAGACATGTGTGGATTTATTGTCGATTTGAATGGTCCAAAATAGCGGGTCGTTACAGTTGGTATCAGAGCTTTGGCTCTAGGCGAAACTTAGCATATATTGTAAATTTATTTACAGAATCACTTTCGTTCGAGTTTAATCTCTTCCTTTTGACTCGAAATTCTTTTGAACTTTGGAACGTTCCTTGCGGCTCCAAAATTTCATTCTTGCCTCTCCCTATTTGTATTCTTTTGATTCTGGAATATCCCATAACTCCACTTCGAATGATCTCCATAAGAATAGGCGATCCCGCCGATCTTTGAATGATTTGTAAAGGGGTGGAACTCCTTTACAATTGGCATTGATTCACCGGAGATTTATACAACCCTCAGTTTTGATGTTGCTATCTCTTGCTGTGCCGAATTCTATTTCTGGCGATCGAATGATGATTTGCCTTGGATTTTCGCATCGATTATATTCTTGAAGTCACGGTTGACCCGGTTAAGGTCGCCCGCGATTTATATAAGTATATTCATCTTCTATTTTGAAATTTAATTATCTCATTTTCGTTCGAACTTATCTTCGAATCAGAATTTTATTTGATTAGAGTCTCCCTAATCTGAATCTCAATCTTTGTTTTGAAATCCATTCTTAAATCATCCTTTGAAAATCGGGTTTATTGGTATTTTAGAAATTGTTTTCTAAACCGAAATTATTATTTCGATAAGTATGATTTTATTCTATATATAAAAGTGAAATGTTTTCGATAAAGATTTAGTACCCTTTTTAAAATGAGAATTTGAGGTTTCGAAAGGATTTGTAATTTTGAAAAAAAAAACTATATAAGAAATTTGATTTATCTAAAAATGATTTATAACTGAAGGATTTTAAAAATTTTGAAATTCGAGAATTGAACTCCGGTATTTTGAAACTGGTTTTAAGATTTTGAAATATATTATAATAATAATATGATTTAAAAGTATTTTTCCGAACAAGAAACGTTTCAAATGATTTTAATGAGTTTCGAAGAAATTTCAAAAGAATTTTGAGAAAATAGAAGTCCAGAACTCACTTATGTCGCTGGAAAATAATTTCGGTGATGAGTGCACGCATCATCGACATTGATTTTCGAGTTTTAGAGTGAGGGATAGGCCACTTCAGTAGCTTTGCTATGCGAGTGATTTTGTGAAACCATTTTTGATGTCAAATTCCGAAGTAAGATTTGATATTCGAAAGATATATGTATATATATATTTTTGAAATGATTTGAAGTAAGCCGGTGTTCAGTCCTCGAGTTTCGGATTTGATATAACCTATATTTTGAAATTGATTTACTTATTGTTGATTTCCAACTCTTGAATTTGAAAATGATTTCTTCAACTATTTCGAAGGTTCGAGCACTTCCAAATCAAGGTTAACTTTTCAAAGCTAATTTTTTTTGAAAAGTATGAATTATTTGATAAAGTATATAAATTTGTTTTGAATGTTTAAGTATGAAGTAATATGATTTAAATAAGTTGAAATTGTTTTGTTAAGTATATGAATAAGGAAATTTTAAATTTTTCTAATATGAAATTTAGATTTGAAATGTTTTGAAAATAATTTGGTCTTCAAAATATTTTGAATAAAATTTAGTTTAAATGTTTTAACTTAGTAACATCTTTATGGAACTATATATTTAACAAGTTGGAATAAATATATAAGTTGTACGTATGCTGTTTTATTTGCATAATTAATTTGATCCAAGTTTGAGTACACAAGTTCGAGGTGAATTACACCATTTCGTGTTAGGATTTTCATTCGATTCTTGATGGCGAATATTTGATATGGACTTTGGGCTTGATTCTTGAATTCTCTATCGTAGTATATGGCTATGCAAGGAGACCGATGGCTTCTAGTCGAGAAACCATATCGAAATCCGCATTAGGGAAGTCGAATGGACAATACTAGTTCGAAAGCAAACTTGTGTGATCGAGCGAGCGATCAAATGTGATTTTGCGAAATGATGACGTATGTACATCTTATATCCTAATATCATTGATATATTTTGACGCTGAAATTGAAAGCTGTCGAGTTAGAATATCTTTGCTTACTAAAAGTAAATTTCCAACTTAAATTACAAAGATATATAACCCATAAAAGCAAAGATATTCAATCACATATGGCTCTTGATACAGCGAAACTTATTTTTGAAAAATTTGATCCTTATATAAGATGGACCTTACGTAAGTATAAGATGATTTTGAAAACATTTGATTTTGGAAATGAATTGGTTGACTTAAATTATTGATTTGGAAATTTGGATTTATTTCTAAATCTATTATTTTGGAAATTTTGAAACTAAAGATAATTAATTTGAGAAGAAATAATTTGGTGAAATTGTATATGATTTTGAAATTGAACTAATATTGAAACAAATTGAAATTTGAGAACCTTGTGTTACTAAATACTTGATTTGGGAGTTGTCGAACTTATATAAAATTGATTTGTATGAGTATGAAATTGATTCGAAAACTATAGATTTGAAAAGGTACTCAATTTGAAAGTGAAATCTTATATAATTGAAGTCTATATAAGTATGATTTGATATACTATTGATTTTGGAAAGTATTTGATTTGAAAATATAATCTTATATATAATGGATTTTATATAAGTACGATATTTGAAAGTGATTTGAAAAGGTACTATATGATACATATTTTCGAAGTAAAGATATGGAAAGTGCCTTCTGCTTGATATCCGATTTGTGGCCACATCTTGGATTCATTCTATCGATATTATTCTCTTTGATTTTTGGTTTTCCGGATATGATACTCGAGTGTCCTTCGAATTCCATGGCGTTACCCATGGTCTTACGAACTCGACTGCATAGCGTAATTCGTAAGGCAGTGATTGCTTAAAAGGTACGGATGTTTCCTGGGGGATCCAGGCGTAACCATTGTGTATCTGCGATCTATGGTCGTGTTAGTGGCGTAATCCGCAAGGCAGAGATTGCTTACGGGGTATGGATGTTTCCTGGGGGATCCAGGCGTAACCATTTTTATGTATCCTGCGGTCCACAGTTTTGTTGCATGGCGAAATTCGCAAGGCAGTGAATGCTTAAAAGGTACGGATGTTTCCTGGGGGACCCAGGCGTAACCATTGTGTATCTGCGATCCATGATTTGATTCGTTTTTGTTTGGATTGTACTTTCCATATCTATTTTTAAAAGTTTTTCCAGTATTTTCACTGGGTGTTGAAACAAGTCTACTAAATACCTGGAGAATTCTAGTTTTGCGCCTGATCAACGCACTACCAGAGTCTACAGGAACAAGGATAAACTTGTTGAAACATCGAGTTATAAAAGTATTTTCGAAAGAAAATTTGTTTCGACTATAAAGGTATTTTATTATAAAAGTATTCCCAACAAAGAAATTTTGTATTAATATTTGAAATTGAAATTCTTATGGTCCTAAATTAATTATTCGTGCCCGATACTATTCTTTTGAATCTACCTTATCTGCTCAGCTTTATGTATTCACCTATATTCTGTTTTTCCAAGTCCCTCTTCTCCTTGTTGACTATATCCCTTTAAATATTGTTTATTTATATACTACATGGTTTAATAGAAATTTTAGTGTTATAAATATTTTGAGTTATGAATTTAATAAGACATATTTAAAGTAAATGATTATTGATTTATTAATGATATTTGAAAAGTATTTTAGATAGAATTAATAAATTTATGAATTATGGATTTAATGTTTTCAAATAACTTCTTTGTAAATATAAGCAATAATGTAAATAATTGTTTTCAAATGGTTTTCATACATTTATAAAGGTGTCATTTAAACATATAAATGGTATTTATAAAGGAAGCAAGAAATTCTACAAATGGATTTTTGAAAGGTTTTAAAGTATATAAGATAATTCAATTGCAAATGAAGTTTTCAAATCATAAGTAAAATTTATATAGTTCAAATTAATTGTTTAATCTTGACTTTCAATCTATCTTTTCTGTCTAGATGTTTCTATTCTTCTACCTCCTTCCTTTTCGGGGACGAAAAGTTTTGAGTGGGGGAGAGTGTAACGACCCGAAAAATTTAATGGTTTTAAAAGTATATTTAATTGGAAATTTGTGAAATTTTAAAACAATAAAATTTGAAAATAAAAATTTATTATTTGGAATACGTCTATTTTAATATAGCAACTGGTAAATTTTCATCTGATAATATTGAAGTTTATTTTCCTGTGAAATTTCATTTCAAATCAAACCGGTTAATAACAGTGAATTTAAAAGTTTTCCGAAACCAAAATATGTCAACAGGAGAAAATTTATTCAGAGCATTCTGAATCAGACTGCGAAATTTGTTTCGTGAAATTCGGACTGTTATTGCTCCGGTTATCTTATTTCAGTAAATTTGCAGCATTTTCTGGTACTGAATATCGACTTTTGATCGGACGATCGTACCACTAATATCTGTCTACCGTTTTGATTATCTCATTGTGCTGATCACCACGGTATATTCATTTATGTGTTTTGAGGTCCGATTCACGACGAAAACAATAAAACAGTGCGTTATATCAGTACTGTAAATTGTGACCGTTAGCTTTCCTTTACCTTTCCAAATTGAAGCGTCAATTCCAAGCAATATAATAAATTGCTTTAATAGCTTCTCAATCAATGGCAGCTGTTACATCCCCATCACTTCATTATATTTACTGTGGTACGTTTCTTTTACCCTATACATTTCGTCCACTGTTCATCTGTTTGAAATAATAGAACGGTTCAGTTTTTTTTCTTTTTCCTTTATAACTTGATTGGTCTTTCATTTCATTTCCTTTGTTTGCCTGCACTTCTTTCTTCCCTCTGTTACAATTTTATTTTGCAAATTTGATATCTGCCCCTGGCGTTTCCCACTTCCAAATCAAAGCCTCTCCCCTCTGACTTCACTTCCACGTCTTGCTACTCCAGCATGCAGCCTCCCTCTCTCCAAACGAAAGCACCCACGTTTCTTCCCAAACCCGAGCACCCTGTCCCTTGCCTTAACCCGATCCTGCAGGCAACCACACATCGCAGCCACCATTCAACCACCCATTCGCCATCCCCTCTCTCCACTGCTATACCGAGCAACTCATCGCCGCCCTCCCCACCATATTGACCGGCCACCCTCACCTGCCCACTGATTGACAGCCAGTTCGCCAAAGCCCACGCCGCCGTCTCCCTCTTCACCTCGTTCCGCTACCTTTTCCAGACCTCGTCCTCCTTCTTCCCCATGCCATCAAGCCGAGCGATGCATATATTTGTAAGAAAGTATCTTTGTCTTATGAAATATTAGTTTTAATATATATATGTATATAGTCTGTTTATAGTTTACTTTATAAAATAAGCAATGGCAGTCTTTCTTCTATACTTAAATAAGTTGTTTATGTTATATAAATCATATATATGGCTTATACCTTTGTAGTTTCCAGTTGCTTTTACTGTATAAACTTTTAATGGTATTTTCTTGCCTGGTTGTATGTTTTATATATATATCTCTAATTTGTATATGTTTTGTTGTATATTTACAAATTTATTTAAGTTGTTCTTTTACGTATATAAATGGTACAGTTATGTATATGATTTATAGGTTACATTATATATTTTTGAATGTCAGTATAAATAGGTAAGTATATATATTTGAAGACTATAACTTGTTTGTTATATGAGTCATAAAACTACCAGAGTATAGATTATTTTAAAAGTTAGTTATATTTTATATACAGGGAAGTGTATATATGATATTGTAATATACATTGATTCGAATGATAGTATATATAAGTGTTATAATATATAGTTGCATATATATAGTATATACTGTATTAGTATATATAGGACCATATGTATATATATTTTAAACTTGTGTATATCACTGGACGCTTGGTTTATATTTACATTAGTATACTGATATGAAGGTACAAGCTCATATTGGTTCTCTGTTAAACATTTATATTTTTATAAAATAAGTATGTTTTACAGCATATATATTTACAGTAATAGGTTACTTAGCCACAATACATATATGGTGTTCTGTTGTGTAAGTAAAATGTTTGAAAATCTACACAATTACTTATTTCGAAATATATTATGTATATTTATATTTTATTTCTCTATATTTGTTTATATGCCAGTTTTCCAATGTAAAATGTTGGTCATATATGTGTTTAAATTTAAAACTATATATATTTGGATATTTCAAAATTTTGTGTAAAGTTGAAACTGGATATTGATTTCTAAGTATACATTTGTTAGTTTGAATTTACACATAGAGATTTTGTTTTATGTGTTTCAAATATAAAAAAAAATGAGTTTGAAATGGATGTATATATATTATTAATGAATAATTGAAATTGGAATATGATTTTGTGTACATATATCTATATAAATTCACTTTTACTATTGATCATCATCAATCCTGTTCTAATTTGATTTCATCCATTTCTATTTATCAGCTTTATCCGTCGCATTCATGCCCATCTTGGTCCACTTTGAAATTCGTGCTTGGGTTCGTAACCCATCTTGTTCTCGTCCATCTCTAGCCTCGAAAGGTGAGCAATCACTCACGATTAACGTTCTTGTATTTATTAAATTTGATTTCAATTGAAACGACAATTGAAATATGATGCTGTAGTTATTTAAATTGTTATATATGCTATTATCTGTATATGTTCACCTGCGACATTTGACACCAGTATCTAGTATTTATATGCCTGTTATTACTATTATCTGTATATGTTCACCTATGACATCTGACACCAGTATCTGTTATTTATATTGAGGATATATGCTTGTTGTTATATTTTATATTATCTGTTATCACTCTGCAAGTTCCCTGTTAGTATAGAATTCACTATGGGTTGAAATGATACATACCCGAACGGACTTTAGAATAGGAGAAAATCGTTATGGGTTGAAATGATAAACCCAAGCGATTTTCATTTGAATTGTAATTGGGATTACGGGTCGAAATGATATCTACCCGTATATATTTAAATTTCGGATTGAAATGATAAATATCCGTATCACTTAACCATATGATAAATATATATATAGACACCGTTGGTCCATATATATAAATATTTTAAAAAAAAATGAATTTTATGGTTTTGGAAAGAAATATATGGTTTTAATAAATGTTGAGCCTTAAATTATTATATATAAATGGGAATGATTGATTTAAATACATATAATATGTTGAGTATTTAAAAAATATTTCAAAATAGATTTTGGTAATAATTTGAATAAGTTAAGGTTAGAAAGATAATTTGAATTTAGTTGAAATTGTATTCAATAAAGAATTTTATTTAATTAAACCGATTTTGAAACTCATTGAAATTGAGATGTAAGATATGATTTATAACTTGAGTTTGATTTATAAGTAATCTAATGAATATTTCTTGTTTAAATAAAGTTTAAGGAAATATTTAGTAAAAATGTAATTTAAGGCTAGTTAAATGATATTGAATTTATTAAGTGAATATTCCCTGATTAAATAATAATGAAGTTAAATCAAGAGCTATATGAAACTGTTAAATTTAACATTGAAAATGTTGAATATTAAAGCTTTGAAATATATTGAAAATTTAAATGATCTGTTTAGAAATGAATTAAATTGATGAATTGAGCTTTGAATAAATTTGAATTTGGAATTTGAAGTTGATTTGAATCGATTTGCTAGACTTGAGGAAATTAAATACTTTACTTTTAAATCATTTAATATATATATATATATACTATTTTGGAAAATGGATATATTTGAAATGAAATGATATTTGGGTTTTGAAGTATAAATTAAATTGAAATGACCACGGTGTTAAAATGTATATTTCCACCTTGTAGATAGTTCTGAAGATCCTTAGAGGATGGTTATCCCAACATCCTTTAAGTTACTCGTATTTCAATTGATATTTCACTTGAGTTGGATTTATTTATATAAGAATGTTAATCCTGACTCGAGTGTTTTGTGTTTTGCTTTACGCTCGGGTCAGACCGAGTGATACACCATTTGAGACTCACCCTTGGAGTTTGGAGCTTCCTTTGGAGATCCAACTATCGCCTCAGCTTTCAGCTCTTCTAGTTGATTTGTTCAGAGAAGTCATCTGTTGTACTGGAGACTTCACTGCATTTGAGATATTCTGTTGTATTTTATTTCTAACTCTGATGTTTATATAGTAGCTTCATGAACTACTATTTTATCTATTCCGCTGCGTATTATTGTATTACTCTGTGTCTGTGATTATGTGATTGATTTATTTACTACATATGCTGAGTTTTGCCAAATTTTTATTACAATCTGTTATTTTGAATTATTCAAGTCAGACATGTGTGGATTTATTGTCGATTTGAATGGTCCAAAATAGCGGGTCGTTACATTCTCCAAGCTTCCAATCCCTAATTTCGAGCTTCCGGATCCTCCACGGCTGCCTAATCAACCTCCATTACTCTTAATCTCAGGTATAATCTCTTATTTTTGTAAAAAATTCAGTTTTTACCATAATTTTAGATTTGCATAAATTGATAAATTAGGGCGAATTAGGGATTGCAATTGTTTCCAATAGCGTAATAACGGTTTATAGCATCACATGGTATACGTATTTCATCTTTTATCGTGAAATTGTGAAAAACATGTATAATTTGTGGTTGTTCATGTATATGTAAATTGTTGTGTATGCCTTTATTGTACGATTGTATACGTTAGTTGGAATAAGATAAAATGAATGAATGAACTCGAAGTATTATATTGTGCACGTATTTACTTATGAAACAAAAAAAATGCATTACTCTAAATTATAATTGTGTGTATTAAAAAATGACAAAAATGTTAAACCAGCCTTAAGTTGATGTAATACGTCGAATAAATGTGTTAAATTAATTAATATATATTTTTGTAAATGTGAACAGTGAGTAAAACTGTATTTTTTCGTCAAATGCGCGCATGTAATTGACAAATGTCCCTTAGAGAGTTTTTGGCCCCATCTGACGAGTGTTGTACATGATCGTTGTATAAATAGTCGTTTTTTGAAAAACGACCATTTATATTCATCTGGTACAATGTTTGTCGGATTTGTCCCTGTAATGGAAAATACTTTCCTCAAAAGTCTTCTATAGAGGAATCTAAAATACAATAAAATATTGCTAATAATACAAACATCTCTTTTGTTTTGATATCTTATGATTTAATAATTATTATTTTTAGGAAGTTAACTTCCTAAAAAGTGAATAGTGTACATTGAATTGTTTTTATTTTACAAATAGAAAAAAGAATTCTCCAATCCAAAATCCACGTCTATTACTCACCGTTCATTAATTGAAAAATTGATGTTGTTTAATATGGGTATACTAAAAGAAACAACTATAGAATTTTTTTGAAAACAATAGATTTCGTGTATACAAATATTTCTTAAGCTACTTATTAGCATTCGAAAAAGGAAAAAAATTGTTCTGTTAATTAGAATGCCAGTAATAATTAGATCCATTTCAATTTCCAACGTACTTTCCTTTTTCTTCCAGTAATAATTAGATCCATTTCGTTTTTTCCAGTAATAATTAGAATGGCATTATAATACAAGCGAACTAAATCCAACGTACTTTCCTTTTTCTTCCACACTAGAAATGAACGGGTATAATGTATCTAATAAATGTGTGTGTGTATATAATGACAAAAAAATAGAATTACATTTTTAAGTTACAAATAGAAATGATGGATTCCTTATTTAGGCCAAACGGCACTGAAGATAAGGGGATCATCAAGTAAGCCACTTGGCTGGATTTTATTCCAAAATTTTTGCACTGATATTTAATTGGCTTTTCTGTGTTTTGTTTTACATTCTTTCACTGTTATTGCGATGGCTTAAATGTAGTGTTTTGTTTTCTGAAAGTTATCTTAATTTGTAGGGAACTTATGCTTGATTTTTACACTAGCTCTGGCAAGAGGAAGCCTGAGAATATTATTATATTCAGGTAATATTGTATTTTACTTCTTTTACAAGTTGCAATCTAGTTTCAGGCGCTTGGTAAATTTATTTTTACTTCTGCAAAAAGCATGAATTAATTTTTTGATATGAACATCCAATGCGTTTCCTGTCAACTATTGATTTGAGTTTACAAAGTTGTATTAAGCTGCATTTATATTGCAATTTGTGCCTGTCTGACTTTGTAGCGGGCACTGCTTGCTGTTTTTGCACCATGTTGAAATACTTATTCAAAAACAATAGCAGATAGTAAAGTCTAATTTTTGTTATTTGTACAACAGGGATGGAGTGTGTGAGTCTCAGTTCAATCAAGTAATGAACATAGAGTTGGATCAAATCATAGAGGTATGATTTCATTAAGCATCTTATTATTACCTAATAGTTAATTGATACCATGTGATATAACACCCTATACTTTGTTGTATCCAAACTAATTAGCTTCATCCATCACACATGAAATGCTTGTTGGTTTTGTTTCTCAAGTCTGTTTTTGTCAAGGAATGTGGTTAAACCATATTTATTGTACTCAAGTCTACGCTGTACATAGTAGCCTTTTTTGTGCCAGATGTCAATTTTGATAAATTTTAACTGACTAAACCATGATGGGTTCAGCCAGGAGAATTTTTCTTGCTAAATCTTGACTAAACCATGATAAATGTTGTAATTTGGCAGTTTTTTCATTTTACATGCTTTGATCAAGGAGAAATTTCTGCATGTCTTTGTATTGTTAAAAAGGATGCTTTAATAGTTTTATAGAAATATATTCTATTAGCCAATGTTCCACCACATGATCTCCTCTACCGTGTTGAATTCTATTGTAGTTTTATTAAATTGGAGCTTGTGTTTATCTGTTGGCAGGCCTGCAAATTCCTTGATGAGCAATGGAATCCCAAGTTTACTATTAGCAATATTTATTAGCAATATTTTATTGTATTTGGCGAAGATTGATTCATTGCTTGCTTGCTTGCTCGTTCAGGTATGTTTTGTTTTAGTTTTGAATGATTTGGTAGATTGGTGATTTAATTATTGATTTATGTATAAATACGTTTGATACACTTGGTTTTATGGTTGAATGACGATGTGGATAAGGATGTTGATGATTTTGTGTATTCATAACACGATAGAACACTTACTGTTATGATTATTGTCAATGTTGGGATGATTATGTATATTATGTATTTTTTTGATTTAATTTTATTTATTTGTGTGTTCATTGAATATTGTGTAGGTTGGGTTTTGATATTTGGTTGGAATATTGTATACTGGATTGTGCAGTATTGATATAATAGTGTTTGGAAGAGAAATGTGGTTGAAAGGCTATATTTGCAGCGAAAATTAAAAAAAAACACAGCAGATTTCCGACGGCTTCCGACGGCTTACAGATCAAAATTTCTAACGGCTACCGACGGCTACCGGCGGTCTGCAGCTCATTATTTCCAACGGTTTCCGACGGATCCCGACACCTGTAGGCATCCGTCGGAAACCGTCGGAACCCGTCGAAAATATGTTCGACAGGCTCCGTCGGAAGCCGTCGGAAATACTGCTCTCCGACGCAGTAAATTCCGACGGCTTTTTCCGACGGCGGCCGACGGCTTCCGACGGCCGCCGACGGTTTTTGGCCGTCGGAAATTGCGTTTCCCCTTGTAGTGTCTAGATCCTGTTTATTGTCTTTCCGCATTTGTGCAATTTCTGCACAACAATTGCGACGAGAAACTCTCCACTGCTTCATCTATATCTCTATTCCACCATACTTTGCTCTGCTCGACTCTCCTCGTTCCCAATAAGATAAACTGTTGTTGAAGCAGCCACGCATTCCATCAATGTTCGCTTTAAAGCAATTGTTCGTGTGACGAATTGAAAACCAGGGGGTATTAACAAATCTGAGGTCATTACGACCCAGATCTGTTAATTCGAACAGACCAAAGTACTTATGCCAACATGTTATGATCTACTTATACTCTTTTTTTTTAAATTTAGGTACATCATATATGATTAAATCACCCTAGCCTATACATAATATTATAATACTCCATCGTTAATACATAAACAACTAAGTTTATAAAAAAAACAGTTCAGATTAACTCAGTGCAGGAAGACAAATATGTTTAAAACAAAACACAGTTTCTCTTGTATTGTATAAATATGAGTTCAAATAACTACTACAATCAAATATTGAGACTGAAGATTGACCCATCATACCAAAACAGAACAACAAATCCAAACTAACTTTTTAGAAATTATATAACGACCCCGGATTTCATATATATTTTAAATTGACAATTAATGTAATTTTTGAATTAAAATTGTAAATTAATCGTTAATTTAAGCGAGTTTCCCCAATTCAGATAGAATATATATTAAAACAATATGAATTTACATATTGTATATATGTGATTTGGATTTAAATTTAAAGTAAATAGTTTAATAATAATAATAATTGGAATATATATGTATATATGTATATATATTGAGTTTGAATAAATTTTAACTAAAACGGTTTAAAAATGAAAATATAAATTATATAAGATAAACTATAAAAATATCAAGTAAATACATTTGCTAAACTTTAACAACAAATTACAATAGAAATTCATTGTATTATAATAAGACTAAGACAAAATATAAGATAAATTTTATAGTTGTATAAACATGAAACTAAACACATGAGAAAATTCTAGAACTATATAACATATGAAATACATATAGAATTGTATGTGAACTAGGCAAGCAAGAAATAAACAAAACAAAGAAGTACAAAGCAAATAGATTTGCTGTAAATAAAATGAGAAACAACAATTATTATAAGCCACCATCACAAGAATCACGTCAGCCCCAAGAGGAGGAAAAAGTCTCTGATATGTACAAGGCATTAATATCACTTTGTACAAATTAATATCACTTTGTACAAATTTATATCCTCACCTGTACAAAGACTTATCAGCCTGTACAACATTTCCTTTTTATATCATCTTCATAATTTTAGTTCGTTCCATTTCAAAGCTGAAGAAAGAAAAAAATATTGAAGCAAATATCATTAAAATTTGGTATAAGCAACAATAAAATCAAAACTAGAAAAAGAAAAATCAAAACAATGTTCTCAAAGCAGTTTAATTAAAAGCCTGGAAACAAGAAACTTGTTCTCTGTTTATCATTGAAACAAGGTAAGTAAACAACTACGTCAAATTTAAGTATAATTGTGTGTATGATTTAATTGTGATTTGTTTGTAACCCCTCTTTCAATATAACTGTGTATATATGTTTCCTTGAGTTACAGGGCAGGAACAAATGAAAAAAAAATTCAATTCATCATTTTCTAATCACTATCAATTTCAAAACAAAATACGTGTGTTTAGGTACGAATTTTAATTAAAAAATAGATTCAAGAAAAAAAAGTTTATACAGTAAGAAAAAATTGGTTTTTTACAGTGTGAATTCAAATTTTGGAATGATTCGACCATAATAATTTGAAGATTTAATTATATAATCTGAATCCTTACATAAAAATAGGAATTTTAAGCTTTGTTTGGTAAATTTTAGAAGTGTGGTTTATGAGCAGTTCATCGATGATCAAAATATGCTTTTTAACATATTTCCGGCGATCGATCAAATATTGGGTGCTGAAACTTTGCTTGAAGCAAGTTTGGCTATCAATTTCATCGGGAAAATTATTGATAAATTTTTCGATTGCAAGATTTGAGGGAACGAGGGGGATTTAGGGTTTAGCACATGGTTTTGACGAGGTCTGGGACAAGGTGATTTCATCACCACTAACCAATCGAGTTGTATGGGATTTAAAGTGATGGTGGCTCGGAGGGTGAAGCGTTCATGGCCGAAGGAGCTGAGCGTCTGGTGGTCGGAAATCGTTCAGGCGAGTCATTCTTTGGTTGGAGGTCGGTTTGTGTTGCACGAGCTATGCTCGATTTCGAATGAGGACTTGTTTTAAGTTTGGGTTGATGGTGAATCGATGTCGTGATGTACGTCGACAGGTCGGAGGGGTAGTGGTCGGTCGGAGTTTGCCGGCGTGGTTGTGCACGTGTACGACATTTTCGGGTATTAGGTGAGTTCGCGTGGGGGACTCGGAGATGTTCTCGTGCAACTGGGTTCGGTACTCGGGGTCGAGCTCGAGTTTGTAGAGGAGTTCATGTACCGTTTTTGTACTTAAACTTTAAACTAAAAAAAATGATGAAGAAGAAAAGATGAAGGGGAAAGACTCGGGAGATATAGTGTTGGACTCGGGGTTCAACTCGGGGTAACGGGATTAGTCTGGGGTTGTTTTCAAAAGTCAAAGTTAAAGTTATTAGTATACACAGTTTTGTTTAAATGCAAGATACAAGTTTTGAGTTAATAAATGGCAAAGTAATTTAAGAAATTTTATTAATAATTAAATGTTAATAAGTTTGTACTTAAGAGATTTTAAAATTAACTAATTTAAAACTAATTAATGATTAAGAGTTAACCGATTTAAAATTTAACTAAGAATTAATAACTAATTGATTAGGAAATTAACTAAGTAATTAGTAATAACTAAATGATTAATTAAGTTTTATTAATAAAAAAATTAAGTTTATTAATTTATAATCAATTAAGATTAATTAATTGATTTAAAGATAATTAAGAAGTGATTAAATTCATGTTATTAAATTAATTTATGATTAATTAAGGCCAACAAACCCGTACCACTTAGAGCCGGTAAAAAAATTGTTAATTATGTGGTTAATTCAATTAAATCACATTCACCTTAATTGAGGATAATTAACTATTATCAGATATTGTGTACTGGATTAGTATTTCTGTTGTGATTGTGATACTCTGTGATGCGTATTACTTTGTGCTGGGTTGTGATTTCTGTTTCTGTGATATATATTACTGCATGAATATGAAAACCTTTGGCCGTAAAACGACACTTGAATATCGATGCGACAGAGAGTCGGATTCCAGTTTGTTATCCGAAACCCACATAGAATCGTAATGATGAATCCTTGTGATTGATAAATTGACTTTATCTGTGAATCTGTAAATGAGGATAAGCGTTATAGTTTATATCGCTTATCAAATATATTGCTGTATTTGAATCTGTGATGATTTGTGATGTTGCACTATACTGTGTAAAACCCCTGGACCACACTTTTACACACACAAATATGGATTTCACGGGAAATCGGTTAAGTCACAGATGATTTAAATTTAATGTTTTGAAATTGAAATTTTAATTTCAATTGATTTTGGAAATGAATTTGGGTTAAATGTTAAAAGCTTTTGAAAATGAATTTTTAAGATAAAGTTATTGGTAAAGATTTTCAATTTAAATAATTTAGTTTGAATTTGAATTCAAAACATTGGAATTGAATTCTATGTTTGGAAATTATGGTTTAAAAAGGTTATACAAGTTATAAAAGTGTTTATATGAGTTTTAAACATTTTAAAAAGTATTGTTTGGAAATTTGAATTCAACCCAAGTTTAAATTTAAAAAGCTATAACTTGTGTATATTTGATCGGATTTTTCCAAAAGGAAAAGTATTTGTTTTCAAACAATAATGGCTTTCATATAAGGAAAGGATTTTCAATTTGTGTTAAAAGGATTTCAAATCTGAAATGAAAATAGTTTGGAAAACTATGAATGATATATCTTTTGTATAAAAGAATTGAATTGAAAATTGAATTGTTTTGAAAGCTATGAATTAAATCTTTGTTTAAAGATTGGACGAGTTAATCCAAATTGAAGTGGAAATCAATTTGAAAATCTATGAATAGATCTTTGTGAAACTGGGTGAACTTTGTGAAATGAATCTTTTTTGTTTAAAAAAGATTAAAATGGTAATTTGTTTAAACCATTCGAAAGAAAAGTTTGGGTAATAAGTTGTGACTTAACTGGAATCCAATATCCATATGTTTTTAAATATTACGCTCATTATTCGGTTTAGCCGGGAGAGGACCTTTGAGTCATATAACCCATTCCTAATAATGATACGACGTTATGGATAGCATTTGAAGACCGGTGGTGAAGACCGGATATTTTCGAAAACGAAAGGACAACTCGTCGAATGTCTCTGCATCGACTGGCCCCGATATAGAGATTTTAGCACCCTTTGTGATGGGAAGTCCGGACGTGATTAGAAATTATCCAGATTGCAAGGGCTTCTTTGGAAGTGCCTTCGGTTCTGTTCGAACACGGAACAGACTTGTATGGTTGTATGTCTGACACTACAGTTTGAGATATAAAGCCGATTTCTTTCAAATACATTTCTGTTTGGTGGCGGAGAATTTATTCTCTTAGCTTAACACCCTTCTCTGAAACGTACGAGCTCAGAGGTTATGTAGTTGAAGGTTATCAGTGATATACTCCCAATTTGGTAGTGTGGCATGCTGAGTGTTACTGTGTGTTGATTGATCAAAGCATGGCTTTGTGAAAAAGCGTAGCTTTGTGGACGAGACCTCATCGAGCCTCACAGACCGGAACTGGTCGAAACAGGAAAGATGCGGAAAGGTTTCAGGGGTAGCTCCCCTAGGGTATGTCCATTTCTTCTGGAAAAGGGTGGTATCATGGTATGGAGCCCAGATACTTACTCATGTGGACACTATAGTATATTTACTACTGTGTGATGTTGGTGTAGAGGATCCTCGGTTAAAGGTCCCAAAGGACCGGGGGTGGAATATCTCAGGTTTACTACCCAGGAAGGGGGTAACCGACCTTGTGTTGGCAGAGAGCAGGTTGTCTCTTAGGGCGTCCCGCCAGAGGCGTTCCCATGTGGCATAGGAAGTTCCTTAGCCTGACCATTTGTTGGAAAATCCAAAGAAACAATATGAGTCTTGTATGGTTTTAGTTGTAGAACCTGCCATTTAAAATGGTAGCTATAGTAGGCATAATATAATGGTACATATGCTGGCTAAGATTGATATTATACTTTCAAAATGTTTCCTGCACTATGCACTAGTATTAATATCAAAAGATTTTTCTTTGCGTAGTAAGCATGTTTGACTATCATAAGGAGAAATCTCCCCCATGTGTGCGTTTGCATTGTGTGTGTACCGGGAGGCCTTATGGTAGTTTCATTTTCGAAAAGCATTGCGGATTTCAATGTTTAAAATTCTTTTGTTGTTTGTTTTAAAGATAAACTGTTTTTGTTTGCTCATACCAGTCCCACGACTGACCCGGAGTTTATTGTTCCTTTCCTAAACTCTGGGTGCCCACCATTTTTCACACGAGCAGTCTAGAGTTGGGTTTTTCAGATAGTCGGGTCTAGTAGATTATCTGGAACTAGTTCAGTTTTTGGAGCTTACGGAAGACTGGCATTGCTTATCTTTGTGCAATCTGGATGGGGATTCGAGCTTGAAGTTTAGAGCTTTAGCTTTGGAGTTGCAGTATTAGATTCTTTCGAAGACTCATCTTATATTATATCGTGTTCCGCTGTATTTTGTGTTGTATATTCTCTGATGTTGATGATTATCATTGTATCAAACTGATGTATCGGATATTGTATTCATGTTGTATCAATGATATTATCTTTTATTTCCGCTGTGTTATTTATCATCTAATGTTGTTGCAAGCTCCGGCGATGCGAATTTGATGTTATTTACCGAACATCGAGTTTGGGTCGTCATAAATTAGATACTCACATCACAACCTGGGCAATTATGAAGAGAGCCTATGACCAGGTAAGACTACTAAGTAACAAAAATATAGGTTCAATCTGACTTATATTGCCTTTTCAATTTCAACATGACTATGTTTGTAATACATGGTTAAATAACTAACATTATTAAATAAATAAAAAAATCCGAACTTAGGTGAATCGATCGACAAGGAATATAAAAACAAAACTACAGCCCATTGGCAAATTTGTTAAGGTGAAATCAGTTAGTAAAGTGCTAGTGCAATACTTGTAATAATATCATTAATACATGCATATGCCAAATGGTCAATTAGGATCAGTCATTGTAATATAGTCGTGAAATGATTTAATTCATTAATTTTTAAAAATGGTAAGGATCCAAAAGGATATTCCAATGTATTTTCTTATCATCCACTTAGGATTTAATAGTACCTTGATCAAAGTTAGTATACCTTTTCCCCATGGCTAAAGGTCATGCAATATATACTTTATTATTATTTTTATTTTTATTCTTTTTTCTCTCTTTTTCAATCAATTGTATTTCTTATTCAAAATAATTTCAATACATCTTTACATAAATAACTTTTTTTTCCAAACATGTTTTAAAATAATTAATATCCTTTCACAACCTTTATTAATATAATGGGCAACACATTTTTATTTTATGATGTTCTTTTGAAAATTCATTTTGAACTCTAATCAACTATATTATCTACCTATACAATTTTTTTAACCCATTGTGTCAAAATTCATCGCTCTAGTATTTAGAAATCTCTATCGATAAAGTTGGTCAAACACATCGATCAAAATTCTTAAAGCACTTGACGGACAAATCAACACCGAAAATTTATTACTAAAAATAATCCCAATCTCTTTATAAAACCAAATTCATATCTTTTTTACCAAATTATTTGCTTATTTGAATAAAAATTTATCTTCAAAAATCTATATACGCATTCAGTTCACTAACAAGATCAAACAAGCATTATACAACTATAAACACTTTTAAACAAGCAAACAAATGCCTTTAGCGAAAAACTATCTATCAATTTCTGCCACGCAACTTTGATCACTACTGGATCACTTCATTCCTATTCAAACCACATAGAGGTTTATTCATCATCATCAGCATCAACACTACTCGTCGGGTTAACTATCCCCTATTCCACTACCTCCCTCAACAACTTCCACTTCACATGAAAAAAACACATACCAAGGAGGTGGAGATAAGGAATATACGTGCGCGTGTGTAGTAGGAAAAATAACAAGTACATAACCAGATGATTACCCCAGTAATCATTGTATACTCATATACCACTCCAATCCAGAGTAACTACCCAACACACTCGAGGGGACAAGAACTCTAAGTCTCTCTATGTTTTTGGCTAGTATCTCTTAGATATAATATATTGTTCTGAATCTTACTCTTATACCATGTTGTAACACCTCCACCTCTACACTCATACTATCAAGAGTATTACAAAGTAATGTTGTTAGATAATACAAAGAATAATGCAATATGGAGTATACACATGAATATTATTTTGGGCTAACACTAGTACGTATTTTAACATTGTATATAACTCACCAACAAACTGCACATAATCGACACAAAATAATAAACAAGTGTGCTTCAGGATAAAACAATACATAATATACAGTAAATAAAAGGTATCATAGAGTCAATTGCACTGATAATATATAATATATACAATATACAAAGTATAATATACATTACCAGGTCTTATACATACATGAATCTATACAATACAAATTAATATACAACAATCCTAAATAACTAATCTCCTCTATTCCAAATAATACAACCTGGTCTCAACGTCCCTGTACTTTAAATATCTTGGACTGACCCGAGTATTATAAATAACACACGGGTCAGACTATGTCTATAATGATAGGTGTTATGAAATAGGTAAAATCGATGAAAGTTATAATAATACTAACAATAACATTAACAAATTCAAATATCTCAAGTTAACAACTGCTGCAAATCATATAATAAAATATCATCACTCGTATAAATAATACCAATTAAAATCACGAAATCAACATCAAATGGGTGAACCATCCATATTAAGAAATCATCATCAAATCAATATATATAGTGAGAGTTTATCAAATCATCCAAACCATATCCAACATCACACAAACCATAAATATAAATCATCCATAAACCAAAGCACCAAAACTAAAGTAAGGCTATCTCAAAAATACCAAATCATCAAAGAGTATGGATATACGGAGACTGACTATGCTTTAGACTCAACCAGTCTCTAGTCTAGTCAACTCATTATAGGAAAGAAACATATATGCCAATCCACTACACGCATATACCATGAATCTAACGAGAGAGTGATAGTCGCCCATTGCAAGCCTACTCCAAGAACATAGGTCTACTCGCCAACCGTAGAGTAACCATCTATTCCTATAGTCTTCACGGTATATGTCAATCTACTACACTCACATATCCTAAACTAGATAGGGAGATTGGAGGCCATCTTCCACAGACCTGCTTTAGGAGCCCAGTTCCACTTGCCTACCGTAGAGTAACAGTCTATTCCTATAGTCTTTAGTTACATCGACGGACATCGTGATCCTATCAACCGCTTGATCGTCTATGCGTAGCCCTGATCACGACTCTACTCTTCCCATAATGGTAATAGGCTATTGGCCTAAGCGACATAAGGGGCTATGGACAACAACCCATCTACTACTACCAATACTGTAATGCGCATCAAAGGGATATATAATTATGGTATTGCAGATCTAGGGTACGACCACACGATCAGCTCGCCAAAGTGGATATTTGTCAATACGGTTCACTCATGAAAAATAAAGGAAGCTTGGCACAATGTGGATGGTCATGTAGTACTCATACCTCATGCCTACCCATATCTCTAATACTAGGCCGACACACGGCTCTTATAGGCCAACATCTAACAATATAATACTCCTTACCAAGTATCACATGTACACATGAGTATAATCCCAGTTTGAGTGACGTTTACCAACAATGAATAATTAAACAAATAACGTAATGACGTTCCATACCGCCGAATGTTATTTGGATAATTATTCAAGGCTCATAAACTACACTCAATTCATACTAGATATCTCTATATGACAAGTCTGATGAATAACCGGAAAAGTATTACCGAAAATCTCATATGAAATGGTATCACTAATTCGTTTATTCAAAATTTCTCGTCACACAGAAATGAAATCTCACAAATCAAATAGAAGGATGCCATCACCGTGTCATCTTAAAATATAATTCAGATCAATATCAATGGTAAATCACTCATATAATCCATATCCAATAAACAAGAAAAGAATAATCAAGAAACTAATAAAAATAGATTATTCAAATAAATATAAATAAAAAATTAATTCTTGATAATAAATTATTCACGACATATAATTTTACATAACAAAATAAATATTAAGAGATGGATAATAAACACATATTCCAGAAGTAAATAAGTTATTATCTAAACTTAATATGATTTAATATTTACAATAAATAACTAATTTCCCTGTTCTACATAAAATTAGTCAATTATTAAATATTTGCTAATAACATTAGAAAACTCAATTTAAATTCCCAAAATAGTTTATAAAGCCAAATATTACGTATAAAATTTATTTCATAATGTATATAATCAAATACTATTATTAAGTAATATTATACTATCCCAAACAATTTAATATATTCATAATCTGTTATAAATATCACTTAGAAATTATATTATTGATTTCGTATTATATTTTATAAATATTAATATATTATATTTTCCTTTAAAACAATTCCATAACTTATAATAGATTACCATATTGATTTGAAATAATGTTTTATAACCAATAGAAAACTATATTTATGTTTATAATTAAAATATATTTATGAATTTAGAAATAGCTTAACTAAATAAAATTTAATAAAAATGTTTATAGATTAACATACAAAGAATCATCTAATTTAATTCACAAATGGACAGAACCCTCATTGTAAATCAATACATCCAACTAATACAAAATCTCTCAATCAATTCATAATCATATCCTACTCCACACAATCAAATCAATATACCAAATTATCAATTCAGCTAATCAATTCAATTTCATCCAATATCGCAACAAGTAATCAATATCAACTAAATCCATCATGATACCAAATAAACAATTCAACAATGCAATTCAATCATCAATCAGGATAATATATATGTGTGTGTGCGTGTGCGCACTCACTCAATGCAATATAGATATAGTTGTGAATTTAAAGAAAACTCACCTCATGCGATAGCTACCCAAGAAATTATCATTACTTCTGCATTCTCCCTCCACGCTACCAATGATTGTCAAGGTTCCTTTAGCTATCCATAATTACATCATAGCCACCGAACTTCTTAGGTTCAAATCGCCTGGAACCAATCCGAAATATGGCAACAATACCATATCGCTATGCCACTGTTCTCTCTCCCACCATACCATTGTACTTCGCCGAGTTCCGCCACTTCCAAGTTGCACGATGCACACGCATGGCCCAGATGCCTCACCTTAGGTTGCATCGACCACACACAAACCCTCATCTTCCTTCGACCGCTTGCATTTCCTCCTCTTCCAACGTTAATCGCCAACCTACCTCAATCGCCATCGCCTCGTGCACCATTGTTTTCATTTGATTCATGATTTGATATTTAAAACTAAGGCATGGCTATTGAACCTAAGAGGAAGTGGAAAGTTCAGGCATGACTATGAAGGAGAGAAAGAATTCTGGAATATGGGTTTGAGCCTTGTTTAATTGGGTTGGACTATAATTATTTCACTTTACCATTTATTCGCTCTTTTCTTTTAACAATTAAAAATTAAATTTTAGTTCTTAATAGTTGTTTATAAATATACTTCAATCCAGTTCAAATTAATTTACACTTCAAAATATTTTAGATTCAGTCAAAACAATTTATTCAACATACATAAATTATTTGAAAATAATTTATTAATTTACTTTAATTTATTAAAACCAACATATTTAATTAATAGTCTTCAATTAAATAAATATTCACTTTCAAAAATAATAATTATCAAATATCGAATTTAAAAAATTTTATTTTAATTAAATTTACGTATAATTCGGCGTAGAAAGCAAGGTTGTTACAGTTTTCCTCATCAAGTCTATACAAACTCTTTTCTAATGGTCTGGTTTCTTACAATGGTGGCACTTACCATCTATTGACTTTTCTCTCCAACCATTTTTGAGCTTTCTAGACTTGGAACGTCTGCTGGGATTCCAATTCTTCTTCTCCTCTCTTCCTCTCTCGACAAATGGACCTTACTACTACTCTATCATCTACCTTCACTCATCTTCTTCATCTGATCCCTCAAGTCTTCAGATATAAGACCCGACTTCATATCTTCTACCATCAAAGTGTCTCTCTCATATATCAAACTATTAGTGAAACATTTTGTAGCGACTCGTATTTTACGTATCGGAGAATCGTAAAAATATTATTTTTAAATTAATATGGGGTTGTATGACTTTATAACTTTAGGAAATGCCTATTATTGACATTTTCTATCTTTAGAATTTTTCCGAACGATTTTAGACTTGAAAACTTGCAACAACTATAAATTTAAATGGCAGCCGAATTAGCATCTGATACCACTTCCATTAGAAAGATATGATGGTTTCTCTATCCCTTGAGTGATCATAATAGATATTTGGACTTTCTGGCTAGGAGATATGCCTGTTTAAAGACTGGCAGTTTTTAGAGCGGCTTCTTAGGTAATTGATTAGTTTGGGGACAAACCCACTAATCCATTTCAGGTTGGAGACTATTTTAGCTGAACCATAATCACTAAATCACTTTTAAACCTTCTCAAATAGATTCAAGCCTCCATTAACCCATCTTCCATCAAAAACATTTTGTTTTCTCCTTAAAATCAAGTCTAAATCATACATTAGGGTTAGATTAGCAAGTGAGTTCATTAAAGATTTCCAAATCTACATATGTAGGGAGGGAATGTTTCACTATTGCTATTCATTATGGGATTTGCATTGATTTGCGTGTAGAACTTGGGTTTTTGAGGTTTTGGTGAGTGATTTATCATTCCTCAATTTACTATATATATAAGTTTTGATATGTTTTAAACTAATTTTCAAAGTCAATTTAATGTTTTGAAACTGTTTTCTATGTCAAATCTAAAGAAAAACAAATTTTGAAATGTTTAGATCACTTTAATCATGTTATCTTGGAGTTACCAAAAATCCCATCACAAAATCCACTCCCTTCGAATACGCACCTGAATCGAACTTCTATTTTAGTTCTATAGTTTTCTATTTAAAACGGAGTTGTGAGAAATGGAGTTTCAACTGTAGTTTTCGATTTGAAATAGAGGGGCGAGAAAAAAATATTTTAGAAAGTTTAGTTCAGTAGTGTTCGATTGTGAAGGAGGTAATGCGATATTTCTTTGTGTTCATTTTAACTGGGCCGGGTTTGCTTTCTTTTAGGCTGAGTAATTTTGTTTTTGTTGATAGTGTCTTATTTTGTTTTGTTTTAATTTTTTTATAATTTGTTTTCAGTGTTACTTAATTTGTTTTTAATTTTTCATTGTCCTGTTTTTCAATTTTTTTTTAAGTAAAACTCTACTTTTAAGTTTCCTTAAAAAAAAAATTTTTACAATTTTAAAAAAATGGTTGTTTTGAATTTATTTTCATTTAGTTTGTTCTTGTAACGACCCGATATTTTGGACCATTCAAATCGACAATAAATCCACACATGTCTGACTTGAATAATTCAAAATATCAGATTGTTAATTTAAATTTGGCAAAACTCAACATATGCAGTAAATAAATCAATCACAGAATCACAAACACAAAGTAATACAATAATACGCAGCGGAATAGATAAAATAGTAGTTCATGAAGCTACTATATAAACATCAGAGTTAGAAATAAAATACAACAGAATATCTCAAATGCAGTGAAGTCTCCAGTACAACAGATGACTTCTCTGAACAAATCAACCAGAAGAGCTGAAAGCTGAGGCGATAGTTGGATCTCCAAAGGAAGCTCCAAACTCCAAGGGTGAGTCTCAAATGCTGTATCACTCGGTCTGACCCGAGCGTAAAGCAAAACACAAAACACTCGAGTCAGGATTAACATTCTTATATAAGTAAATCCAACTCAAGTGAAATATCAACTGAAATACAAGTAACTTAAAGGATGTTTGGGATAACCATCCTCTAAGGATCTTCAGAACTATCTACAAGGTGGAAATATACATTATAACACCGTGGTCATTTAAATTTAATTTATACTTCAAAACCCAACTATCATTTCATTTCAAATATAACTATTTTCCAAGATAGTATATATATTAATTAATTTATAAAGTAAAGCATTTAATATTTCCTCAAGTCTCACAAATCGATTCAAATTAACTCAAATTTTTTCAAAGTTCAATTCATCAATTCAATTCAGTTCTAATTAAAAAATTCAAATTTTATCGATTTCAAATACAAATCTGAATCACAAAATAAACCATTTAAATTTCCAATATATTTAAAGCTTTAATATTCAACAATTTCACAGTTAAATTTAACAGTTTCATATAACTCTTGGTTTAACTTCATTTATTATTAAATCAAGGAATATTCACTTAATAAATCCAATATCATTTAACCAGCCTTAAATTACATTTTTACTAAATATTTCCCTAAGTTTATTTTAAACAATAAATATTCATTAACTTATTTATAAATCCCCAAGTTATAAATTATATCTTACATCTCAATTTCAATCAGTTTCAAATCGGTTTAATTAAATAAAATTATCTTCCCAACCTTAACTTATTCAAATCATTACCAAAATCTATTTTAAAATATAAATTTTATACTTAACATATTATATGTATTAAATCAATCTTAATTAAATTAAGTATCATTATCAAATCTATATATATCATTACCATTTATATATAAAATTTTAAGGATCAACATTTTGTTAAAACCAAATATTTCTTTCCAAACCATATAATTCAATTTCAAAATATTTATATATATATGGACCAACGGTGTTTGTATATATATTTATCATATGGTTAAGTGATACGGATATTTATCATTTCAATCCAAAATTTAAATATATACGGGTAGATATCATTTCGACCCGTAATCCCAATTTCAATTCAAATGAAAATCGCTTGGGTTTATCATTTCAACCCATAACGATTTTCTCCTATTCTAAAGTCCGTTCGGGTATGTATCATTTCAACCCATAGTGAATTCTATACTAACAGGGAACTTGTAGAGTGATAACAGATAATATAAATATAACAACAGGCATATATCATCAATATAAATAACAGATACTGGTGTCAGATGTCATAGGTGAACATATACAGATAATAGTAATAACAGGCATATAAATACTAGATACTGGTGTCAGATGTCACAGGTGAACATATACAGATAATAGCATATATAATAATTTAAATAACTACAGCACCATACTTCAATTGTCGTTTCAATTGAAATCAAATTTAATAAATACAAGAACGTTAATCGTGAGTGATTGCTCACCTTTCGAGGCTAGAAAATATAGAATGTGACACGTATACGCACACTGATACGGACCCTGAAATTTAATTGTGAATTCAAGCAAAGCAAAAATCGGTACGAATTCACGGTCGGAGCTGATTGGCACGAATTGACGGACAGATCTGATGATACGAATAGATGAAATAATCAGAAATGGATCGATGATGTTAAATGGTATAAGTGCACATATATGACTATATGTAACTATATATAATATCATATTTTAACTCAGTGCCTAAAAAATCAATATTAAATTTTAATATATATATATACATCGCAGACTATATGAAACATAAACAGAAAAAATGCAGACAACTAGTTATAACTTAAATAACTATATACTTGTGTAGACTAGTATATAACTTTAGTATATAACCAAAATAAAATTTTATATAAAAGCCTAGTATATACATACATTACAGAAATCAAAATAAATAAATAAACATATTACTAATTTAAACTTCACAGGTATAAACGAGTTTATATAAAATAATATACAAAGTTGCAATGCATAGCTCGCCTATATAGAGAAGATTATAATATAACTACAAACTTATAAAAATATACCTTTAAACCCATACTGTTATTATACACACACTACAGACCAATGTCCAACATTATAACTTATATCATTTCTAAATATATATATACTTTATATATATACTTACCTAACTTTTCAGCAATTTAGATTATATAGCATCAAACCCAAAATAATAAAATTTATAATATATTTTACTATATATATAACTCATGCACTTAATATATTTTATAATTCAACTAAACTAATCAGACAGTACATCCTATAGGTATATTAATATATATAGCTAAAGTATTGTATCTCTATCATAACAGCTAGTATATATATGCAGTCTATAACCTTCATAACATATATAGAATCTATACTAATTGTAACATAAACAGAAAAAAAGAAAACCAAAGCACAGACTTATACTTATAAAACTGGCATATATACCATACTGTAACATAACGTAAATATATATAAACATATAAACAAATAAAATTTAAACATAGATTATATAGAACCAATAGATAAGTACCTACTCAATAACTAAGATATGCTGGCGAGGGAAAGTACGAAGTAGGGATCCAGGTGCTCGGAGAACGGGAGGGAGATGGTCGACTGACGTGGGCAGTGAGGTGAACGGTGATGGGATCTCGTGTTGGAATTGGCGGAGGTCGTGAGGAAGTGAAGGCTGACGAGGGAGGGATGATGGAGGGAGATTTGGGTGGAGGCGTTAGTACAGGGGCGAGGTGGATCGATGTTAGAAATAATGGGACGGTGGAATATGGGTTAGTTGAAGGGAAGAGATGAGTATGAAGAAGAAAAGAATAGTTCTGGAAATAAGAAAATGAAACGGCTGAGGTTAATAAAGGCTAATAAAATAAATGCATTAAAAAGTGAATCGTTCAACTGAATACAACTTATACCAATTCATACGTTTAGATTTTCAAAAATAGTGTGGAACGGAAATGGTCACCCTGGAATTAAGCTGGAAAATTAAAGCAATCGATGGTTGCTTGGATACCATGGTTACAGTTTAAAAAGGGCAAAGAGAAATAAAAAGTCACGGATTCGGTACCGATACAATATATAGTTTGATTGTTTTCGTCGTGTACCGGACCTCAAACACAGAAATGAATATACCGTTAAGTTCAACACGATGAGACGATCAAAACGGTACACAGATATCAATGGTACGATCGTCCGATCAAAAGTCAATAATCGGTACCGAAAAATGCTGCTACTTTACCAGAAATAAGATAAACGGAGCAGTAGAACTCCAAATTTGGAAAAACGAATTTCGCAGTCTGATTCAGAATGATCTGAATAAATTTTCTCCTGTTGACATATTTTGGTTTCGGAAAACTTTTAAATTCATTGTTATTAACCGGTTTGATTTGAAATGAAATTTCACAGGAAAATAAACTTCAATATTATCAGATGAAAATTTACCAGTTGCTATATTAAAATAGACGTATTCCAAATAATAAATTTTTATTTTCAAATTTTATTGTTTAAAATTTCACAAATATCAATTAACATATTATTAAAAACTATTAAAATTTACGAGTCGTTACACTCTCCCCCACTCAAAACTTTTTGTCCCCGAAAAGAAAGGAGGTAGAAGAATATAAATAACCAGAAAGAAAAATAGATTGAAAGTTAAGATTAAACAATTAATTTAAAACTATATAAATTTTACTTGAAATATTCATTTGAAAACTTCATTTGCAATTCAATTATTTTTTTATAATTTAATACTTTTTCAAAACTCATTTGTAAAATTTCTTTCTTCCTTTATAAATACCATTTATATGTTTAAATAACAACTTTATAGATATATGAAAACTATTTAAAAACAATTATTTACATTATTACTTATATTTACAAAGAAGCTATTTGAAAACATTAAATCCATAATTCATAATTCATTAATTTTTTTTTTCTCAAGATACCTTTCAAATATTATTAATAATCAATAATCATTTACTTTAAATATGTTTTATAACCTCAAAATATTTATAACACTAAATTTTTATTAAACCATGTAGTCTATAATTAAACAATACTTAAAAGAATATAGTCAACAAGGAAAAGAAGGAGGATTCGAAAAACAGAATATAGGTGAATAAATAAGCTGAGCAGATAAGATAGATTCAAAAGAATAGTATCGGGCACGAATAATTAATTTAGAACCATAAGGGTTTTAATTTCAAATATTAATATATAATTTCTTTGTTAGAAATACTTTTATAATAAAATATTTTTTTTATAACGAAACAAATTTCATTTCGAAAATACTTTTATAACTCGATGTTTCGACAAGTTTATCCTTGTTCCTGTAGACTCTGGTAGTGCGTTGATCAGGCGCAAAACTAGGATTCTCCAGGTACTTAGTAGACCTGTTTCAACACCCAGTGAAAATACTGGAAAAACTTTTTAAAACAGATATGGAAAGTACAATCCAATCAAAACACAAACAAAACCTTTGTCTAACCATGGTTCGCAGATACACAATGGTTACGCCTGGTTCCCCCAGGAAACAATCCATATCCGTAAGCTTTCTCAGCCATGCGAGTTACGCCATGATGACTAGTAGAATGCAGGATACACAATGGTTACGCCTGGATCCCCCAGGAAACAATCCGTACCCCCAGGCAAGACTCAGCCAAGCATTTGCGCTACTATTCGCGACCTACACAGATTGCAGGATACACACGCCTGGATCCCCCTGGAAACAATCCGTATCCCTAGGCAAGACTCAGCCAGGCAGTTGCGCTATGCAGTCACGAGAGAAACATAAGACCATGGGTAACGCCATGGAATTCGAAGGACACTCGAGTATCATATCCGGAAAACCAAAATCAGAGAGAATAATATCGATAGAATGAATCCAAGATGTGGCCACAAATGGGATATCAAGCAGAAGGCACTTTCCATATCTTTACTTTGAAAATATGTATCATATAGTACCTTTTCAAATCACTTTCAAATATCGTACTTATATAAAATCCATTATATATAAGATTTAATTTTCAAATCAAATACTTTCCAAAATCAATAGTATATCAAGTCATACTTATATAGACTTCAATTATATAAGATTTCACTTTCAAATTGAGTACCTTTTCAAATCTATAGTTTTCGAATCAATTTCATACTCAGACAAATAAATTTTATATAAGTTCGACAACTCCCAAATCAAGTTTTTAGTAACATAAGGTTCTCAAATTTCAATTTGTTTCAATATCAGTTCAATTTCAAAATCATATACAATTTCACCAAATTATTTCTTCTCAAATTAAATATCTTTAGTTTCAAAGTTTCCAAAATAATAGATTTAGAAAATAAATCCAAATTTCCAAATCAATATAATTTAAGTCAACCAATTCATTTCCAAAATCAAATGTTTTCAAAATCATCTTATACTTACGTAAGGTCCATCTTATATAAGGATCAAATTTTCAAAATAAATTTCGCTGTATGAAGAGCCATATGGGATTGAATATCTTTGTTTGTATGGGTTATATATCTTTGTAATTTAAATTGGAAATTTTCTTTTAGTAAGCAAAGATATTCTAACTCGACAGCTTTCAATTTCAGCGTCAAAATATATCAATGATATTAGAATATAAGATGTATATACGTCATCATTTCGCAAAATCACATTTGATCGCTCGCTCGATCACACAAGTTCGCTTTCGAACTAGTATTGTCCATTCGACTTCCCTAATGCGGACTTCGATATGGTTTCTCGACTAGAAGCCATCGGTCTCCTTGCATAGCCATATACTATGATAGAGAATTCCAAAATTCAAGCCCAAAATCCATATCAAATATTCGCCATCAAGAATCGAATGAAAAATCCTAACACAAAATGGTGTAATCCACCTCGAACTTGTGTACTCAAACTTGGATCAAATTAATTATGCGAATAAAACAGCATACGTACAACTTATATATTTATTCCAACTTGTTAAATATATAGTTTCATAAAGATGTTACTAAGTTAAAACATTTAAACTAAATTTTATTCAAAATATTTTGAAGACCAAATTCTTTTAAAAACATTTCAAATCTAAATTTCATATTAGAAAATTTTAAAATTTTCTTATTCATTTACTTAACCAAACAGTTTCAACTTATTTAAATCCTATTACTTCATACTTAAACATTCAAAACAAACTTAGATACTTTATCAAAATACTTTTCAAAATTTCTTAGCTTTGAAAAATTAACCTCGATTTGGAAGTGCTCGAACCTTCAAAATAGTTGAAGAAATCATTTTCAAATTCAAGAGTTGGAAATCAGCAACAAATCAGTAAATCAATTTTAATAGATGGGGTTATATCGAATCCGAAACTCAAGGACTGAACACCGGCTTACTTCAAATCATTTCAAATATATATACATATATACTTTGAATATCAAATCTTACTTCAAAATTTTGAAATCAAAATTGGTTTCGCAAAATCACTCGCGTAGCAATGCTACTAAAGTGGCCTATCCCCCACTCTGAAACTCGAAAATCAATGTCGATGATGCGTGCACTCATCACCGAAATTATTTTCCAGCGACATAAGTGAGTTCTGGACTTCTATTTTTTCTCAAACTTCTTTTGGAATTTCTTCGAAATCATTCGAAACTCATTAAAATCATTGGAAACATTTCTTATTCGGAAAATACTTTTAAATCATACTATTATTATATATTTCAAAATCTTAAAACCAATTTCAAAATACCGGAGTTCAATTCTCGAATTTCAAATTTAAAATCCTTTAGTTATAAATCATTTTTATAAATCAATTTCTTATATAACTTCAAAATTTCAAATCCTTTCAAAAATTCAAATTCATATTTTTAAAAGGTATATATAGTCCTTATCAAAAACATTTCACATTTATATATATAATATAATCATACTTATAAAAATTTCGATATATAAATTTTTTCCAAAATACGAATAAACCCGATTTTTCAAAAGGATGATTCAAGAATGGATTTCAAAACAAAGATAGAAATTCAAATTAGAGGGACTCTAATCAAATAGGATTCTAATTCGAAGATAAGTTCGAACGAAAATGAGATAATTGATTACAAAATAATTAGATGGATATACTTATATAAATCGCGGATGACCTTAGAGTCAACCGTGACTTCAGGAACAAGATCGATGCAAAATTCCAAGAAAAATCAACATTCGATCGCAAGAGATAGCGGCATCTAAACCAAAGATATAGAAATCTCCGGTGAATCAATGCCAATTGTGAAGGAGTTTCACCCCTTCACAAATCATTCAAAGATTGGTGGGATCCTATTCTTATAGAGGTCATTCGAAGTGGAGTTATGGGATACTCCAGAATCAAAAGAATACAATTAGGCAGAGAGAAGAATGAATTTTGGAACTGCAGAGAACGTTCCAAAGTTCAAAGGAAATCGAGTCAAAAGAAAGAGATTCAAACTCGAACGAAAGTGATTCTGTAAATAAATTTACTATGTAAGCTAAGTTCTGCCTAGAACCTGGCTCTGATACCAACTGTAACGACCCGATATTTTGGACCATTCAAATCGATAATAAATCCACACATGTCTGACTTGAATAATTCAAAATATCAGATTGTTAATTTAAATTTGGCAAAACTCAGCATATGCAGTAAATAAATCAATCACAGAATCACAAACACAGAGTAATACAATAATACGCAGCGGAATAGATAAAATAGTAGTTCATGAAGCTACTATATAAACATCAGAGTTAGAAATAAAATACAACAGAATATCTCAAATGCAGTGAAGTCTCCAGTACAACAGATGACTTCTCTGAACAAATCAACCAGAAGAGCTAAAAGCTGAGGCGATAGTTGGATCTCCAAAGGAAGCTCCAAACTCCAAGGGTGAGTCTCAAATGCTGTATCACTCGGTCTGACCCGAGCGTAAAGCAAAACACAAAACACTCGAGTCAGGATTAACATTCTTATATAAGTAAATCCAACTCAAGTGAAATATCAACTGAAATACAAGTAACTTAAAGGATGTTTGGGATAACCATCCTCTAAGGATCTTCAGAACTATCTACAAGGTGGAAATATACATTATAACACCGTGGTCATTTAAATTTAATTTATACTTCAAAACCCAACTATCATTTCATTTCAAATATAACTATTTTCCAAGATAGTATATATATTAATTAATTTATAAAGTAAAGCATTTAATATTTCCTCAAGTCTCACAAATCGATTCAAATTAACTCAAATTCCAAATTCAAATTTTTTCAAAGTTCAATTCATCAATTCAATTCAGTTCTAATTAACAAATTCAAATTTTATCGATTTCAAATACAAATCTGAATCACAAAATAAACCATTTAAATTTCCAATATATTTAAAGCTTTAATATTCAACAATTTCACAGTTAAATTTAACAGTTTCATATAACTCTTGGTTTAACTTCATTTATTACTAAATCAAGGAATATTCACTTAATAAATCCAATATCATTTAACCAGCCTTAAATTACATTTTTACTAAATATTTCCCTAAGTTTATTTTAAACAATAAATATTCATTAACTTATTTATAAATCCCCAAGTTATAAATTATATCTTACATCTTAATTTCAATCAGTTTCAAATCGGTTTAATTAAATAAAATTATCTTCCCAACCTTAACTTATTCAAATCATTACCAAAATCTATTTTAAAATATAAATTTTATACTTAACATATTATATGTATTAAATCCACCTTAATTAAATTAAGTATCATTATCAAATCTATATATATCATTACCATTTATATATAAAATTTTAAGGATCAACATTTTGTTAAAACCAAATATTTCTTTCCAAACCATATAATTCAATTTCAAAATATTTATATATATATATGGACCAACGGTGTTTGTATATATATTTATCATATGGTTAAGTGATATGGATATTTATCATTTCAATCCAAAATTTAAATATATACGGGTAGATATCATTTCGACCCGTAATCCCAATTTCAATTCAAATGAAAATCGCTTGGGTTTATCATTTCAACCCATAACGATTTTCTCCTATTCTAAAGTCCGTTCGGGTATGTATCATTTCAACCCATAGTGAATTCTATACTAACAGGGAACTTGCAGAGTGATAACAGATAATATAAATATAACAACAGGCATATATCATCAATATAAATAACAGATACTGGTGTCAGATGTCATAGGTGAACATATACAGATAATAGTAATAACAGGCATATAAATACTAGATACTGGTGTCAGATGTCACAGGTGAACATATACAGATAATAGCATATATAACAATTTAAATAACTACAGCACCATACTTCAATTGTCGTTTCAATTGAAATCAAATTTAATAAATACAAGAACATTAATCGTGAGTGATTGCTCACCTTTCGAGGCTAGAAAATACAGAATTGACACGGATACGCACACTGATACGGACCCTGAAATTTAATTGTGAATTCAAGCAAAGCAAAAATCGGTACGAATTCACGGTCGGAGCTGATTGGCACGAATTGACGGACATATCTGATGATACGAATAGATGAAATAATCAGAAATGGGTCGATGATGTTAAATGGTATAAGTGCACATATATGACTATATGTAACTATATATAATATCATATTTTAACTCAGTGCCTAAAAAATAAATATTAAATTTTAATATATATATACACATCGCAGAATATACGAAACATAAACAGAAAAAATGCAGACAACTAGTTATAACTTAAATAACTATATACTTGTGTAGACTAGTATATAACTTTAGTATATAACCAAAATAAAATTTTATATAAAAGCCTAGTATATACATACATTACAGAAATCAAAATAAATAAATAAACATATTACTAATTTAAACTTCACAGGTATAAACGAGTTTATATAAAATAATATACAAAGTTGCAATGCATAGCTCGCCTATATAGAGAAGATTATAATATAACTACAAACTTATAAAAATATACCTTTAAACCCATACTGTTATTATACACACACTACAGACCAATGTCCAACATTATAACTTATATCATTTCTAAATATATATATACTTTATATATATACTTACCTAACTTTTCAGCAATTTAGATTATATAGCATCAAACCCGAAATAATAAAATTTATAATATATTTTACTATATATATAACTCATGCACTTAATATATTTTATAATTCAACTAAACTAATCAGACAGTACATCCTATAGGTATATTAATATATATAGCTAAAGTATTGTATCTCTATCATAACAGCTAGTATATATATGCAGTCTATAACCTTCATAACATATATAGAATCTATACTAATTGTAACATAAACAGAAAAAAAGAAAATCAAAGCACAGACTTATACTTATACAACTGGCATATATACCATACTGTAACATAACGTAAATATATATAAACATATAAACAAATAAAATTTAAACATAGATTATATACAACCAATAGATAAGTACCTACTCAATAACTAAGATATGCTGGCGAGGGAAAGTACGAAGTAGGGATCCGGGTGCTCGGAGAACGGGAGGGAGATGGTCGACAGACGTGGGCAGTGAGGTGAACGGTGATGGGATCTCGTGTTGGAATTGGCGGAGGTCGTGAGGAAGTGAAGGCTGACGAGGGAGGGATGATGGAGGGAGATTTGGGTGGAGGCGTGAGTACAGGGGCGAGGTGGATCGATGTTAGAAATAATGGGACGGTGGAATATGGGTTATTTGAAGGGAAGAGATGAGTATGAAGAAGAAAAGAATAGTTCTGGAAATAAGAAAATGAAACGGCTGAGGTTAATAAAGGCTAATAAAATAAATGCATTAAAAAGTGAACCGTTCAACTGAATACAACTTATACCAATTCATACGTTTAGATTTTCAAAAATAGTATGGAACGGAAATGGTCACCCTGGAATTAAGCTGGAAAATTAAAGCAATCGATGGTTGCTTGGATACCATGGTTGCAGTTTAAAAAGGGCAAAGAGAAATAAAAAGTCACGGATTCGGTACCGATACAATATATAGTTTGATTGTTTTCGTCGTGTACCGGACCTCAAACACAGAAATGAATATACCGTTAAGTTCAACACGATGAGACGATCAAAACGGTACACAGATATCAATGGTACGATCGTCCGATCAAAAGTCAATAATCGGTACCGAAAAATGCTGCTACTTTACCAGAAATAAGATAAACGGAGCAGTAGAACTCCAAATTTGGAAAAACGAATTTCGCAGTCTGATTCAGAATGATCTGAATAAATTTTCTCCTGTTGACATATTTTGGTTTCGGAAAACTTTTAAATTCACTGTTATTAACCGGTTTGATTTGAAATGAAATTTCATAGGAAAATAAACTTCAATATTATCAGATGAAAATTTACCAGTTGCTATATTAAAATAGACGTATTCCAAATAATAAATTTTTATTTTCAAATTTTATTGTTTAAAATTTCACAAATATCAATTAACATATTATTAAAAACTATTAAAATTTATGGGTCGTTACAGTTCTAGTTTTTCATTTTTCTTTGATATATATATATATATATATATATATATCTTTGGTTTTTACTTTTCAGGTTGCCAAAGTAGATAGGAAAAGTGCTTGCTTCGTTGTGCTTGCCAAAAAATAATAAGTGCCTGCTTGCTTATAAATAACTTTTGTTGCTTTTTACTCCTATTTATTATTTTTAATTTCTTGCATTGTTGATTGCTTGCATTTGCATTTGTATATACAAAAAATCAAAAAAACACATTAAAAAGAAAAAAACAAAAATCCATTCGTAGTTGCATTATTAATACACGTTTAATTTCTGCTTTGCATTTCATCCTAGAATTTTTATTTGGTAATAACGGTTAGACATCGATAACACTTAATTGTATATTGACAAGTTGTCTTCTTTGAACAATTTAATTTCTTGGTGTCTAGGCTACGACAGAGTAATAACCATTTATAAATATTACGGTGATTCGTAACTATTATAGTGGTTGTTCCTCTGAAGGTACTTAAACCTACGGCTGCATTGCTACGGTGATTCGTGGTGCACCGATAACTCCTGCCTGTTACCTGGCCGAGAACTATCTTGTTGATTTAAAACAATGTGTAATTATACAATTTTGGGTTAACTTAGGATAAATCATTTGTAATTAATCCTTGCATTCATTTAGTATATGCATATTTAAAAAAAATCGAAATCCAAAATTAAAAAAATTGTATATATTCCTTTTCCTTTGAAATTTTTAAATCCTTTTTCTTTGAAATTTTAAAAATCCAAAAAAAAATTTAGAAAAAACCAAAATTAAAAAAAAAATTGAAAAATAAAAAACAAAACAAAAATCAATTTTCCATTTTGAAAAATAAATTCTATTTGTAAATATTTTTCCTTTATACAAAAAAAAACAAAAACATTCTTGAAAATGTCCGAGTTTCCCCACTTACGTGAATTTTACGATAGTTGTGAAAATCAATATAATCCATATAATTTCACTTCAAATTTTTATGGATATTTCAACAACAACTATTGTTTAAACGATTCGAATTTTGAACCACAAATTTATCAAAATGACGAACAACCCTCGACTCTCGAAAATAGCATTTCATCTCTACTTGAAATCTCTACACAACAAAATCAAATGATAAATGATTTGTGTAATTCATATTTGTGTAATAACTCGAGTCAAGGATTTCAAAATTTGAATTCAATTCAAAATTCAAACAATCTCGATTATAACCCATGCCAATTCAATTTCGAACTCCAAAATGAATTTCAAACTCAAAATGAAAATGGAAACAACTTTTCAAACGAATTTGGTAATGGGAATAATCTTAACCACGTTACGATTGAAAATCTTTGTTCTCAACAATTTCAAAGTGAAAATTCTTATGCTAATAACTATAAATTGGATTTTGTTGAGTAAATGAACGAACTTTACGATGATCACACGGATTCGTTGTTTGAAACATATATGAAACAACGTGAGAAACAAAATCAAATCCCAATGTGTGACGAGTCAAGTGACAATCCATCTTTTACCCAAATCGACGATTTTCAAATAACAACTTTTGAAATTGAAAATGATGATCTTAATGAAGTTGTTGAAAATTTGGTAATTACGTTGGATTTTAATTCTTTTGAGGGTGAGAAACTCGATTTAAATTTCGATCTTCCTTTTCCTGAAAATTTGAATACAACAACTTTGAATTTTGAACTTGATTTATGCAATAAAGTTGTTGATAATCCAACAAAGGAAGTCGAATTTAACGAACACGAGTTTTATGGACTTTTTGAAAACGAGTCGTTAAACTCTTATGGGGAAGATTTAAATCACCAATTTGATTTTGAAATCAATAATTCTGAAGAATTTTTCAATGATGAATTTCAATTTGGTAAAAATAAACTTGAACTTCAATCAATCGTTTTATCAACCCAAAAATTCATTGAAAATAAAACGACTCATAAAATTTTTAATAAAACGGCATTCGTTTTTCCAAATCCAAATTCAACTTCGAAATCTTGTATGGTTTGGTTTTCTAAACTTAAGCTGTGTCTCGTATACTTGACGAGACAAATGAATCGGTCTTTGGAAGACCGTTTCATTTACTTTTTGACGATATACTTTCTGATCTCGTGTAAATACCGTTAATTTTCATTTAAATAAAGTTCGTGTTTTTGTTTTTATTTTTCTCCTTCCACTTGGGTTGAATGTGGGGACACAGTCAAAATCAAGTGTGGGGGGAGACTCATCTTCATTTTAATTTTTTCATGATTTATTTTTGCTTTTTCTTTTAAAAACTCAAAAAAAAATAAAAAAAAAATCCCAAAAACAATTTTTTTAAAGCATTTTGATTTATTTTTAAAGAAACGTTATAGGATAAATATAAGGTTTTGGTTTATTAAATTGAAATTTTTGAAATTTAATTTGTCTTAACAAAAATAAAAATGAAGTTTGATTACAAATAAAAATGGTTTAATTAGTATATAGGAAGATTCATACGTGATAATTATGAAATATATCCTAATAGAAAATCTTTGTTTTAAAAAGTGGTTAATTTAAAGTAAAGGATATAACATTTTTTGTCTTCTAAGTTAAATGGTGCTAATATGATTTTGCAAAACTCTCTCTTTCCAAAAAAAGAGAAAACGAAAAAAAAACATTTGTATATATGTATATATTTTTAACACCTAGAGTCGTGTGTTCACACTCGTGTGTTCACTCGCCATGCTCTGTACCCTTCTCACATAAGACCGAAAGGCAGTGCACGATCGGTATATCTGGCCTCAGTTTATTTTAGTTAGGTGTGTATATAAAAATTATTTTACTAATAACGCCTAAAGTCAATAGGTGTTCACACTCGTGTGTTCACTCGCCACGCTCTGTATTCCCCTCACATCAGACCGCAAGGCAGTGCATGGGTAATATATTTGGCCTCAGTTTATCTGAGTTAGGCATATGTAAATATTGTTAATATCCATAAAATTTTCAAAAATAAAATAAAATAAGAGAGAGTAAGCAAATAAAATCCTAGCACTATTTTTAACTTATTTGATTTGACTTGTTATTGAAAAGAAATGAATATACCACTTTGATAAACTTTGATAATCAACTAAGGATCCATTTTATATTTACACTGTGTTATCAACTGAAACAACGAGTTAAACTATTGTCTATTTGTTACGATAACTTCATTTTTATTGGAAATTTTGACGAGTAAATGACTTAAATTTCAAGATAATAACCAAACCTATATTTAACTTATTTGTGTTAATTTAAAAGTAAATCCTTCATTCGTAAATATTTTCAAAAACTTGCATTCACATTTTTGTAAATAAATCTTGCATTTTGTAAATATTTTCATTCTACATTTGGATTTTATGGGTAGTATCCACTAAAAACCCTCACGAGACAACACTTGTCCTATTGGGGACACCCAGAGGTTTAACGGCTTGTTGCATACGCTCAAAGCAATCGTGCTCCCTACGAAAACGGATTTATCTTAGTTTTTTTCTTTATTCGAGGACGAATAAAAAGATAAGTGTGGGGGTATTTGATGTGCACATAAATATGCATATTTTACCACCATATTTAATCTATTTAAATTAAATAAATGATCATATCGGGTATTTAACTTTTTTAAACCAAAATTCAAATTATTTTCAAATTGTCACATATTCATCTTCATATAGGGGTAAAATGGTCATTTTTGTGTATTTATTAAATTGTGAAAATTTACTTGGAATTTTCTATGTTGTTTTGTAGGAAATTTGGTGAATTTTAAAAGTGGCTTCATGATAATATATGCATGCACAAGAGTGAAGAGAACAAATGAAGATGGAAATAATTCAAAGTGGTGATCATGGAGGGCACCACCCACTTACTTTGATTTTCAAATTAGGAGCTAAGCACATGATAAAAGGACATTAAAGCTTCATGTACATTTAATTGGGGATTAGTGGATGTTAATGATTACTTGGCCACCACACTACCTCAAGGGCAATTTGGGCATTCCCCAAAAATATGAATTAGGGTTTAACACTTGTATAAATACCCCATATCTTCATGTAACCCTCTTCTCCTCCCTTAGTCTCTCTTTAGTTAGTTTTTAGCTTAGAAAATAAATCAAAGCTCTCTTTCTTTTCATGGCTACTTAGCCATTTTTTCTCTTATGTAATTCTTTTATGAAATTTAATACATATTCTTTTTCTTTTCTTGTTTATTTCCTTTCATGTTGTAGTGTAGATTTACATTCATGCAAAGTAGATTAGTTTTAATTCTTGTTAATTAGCTTCTCTTTTCCATTAGCTTTCATTTTTCTTTCTTTTTGCTTTCATGTTGCTAGCTACATTTGTTAATCAAATGACAAATATGAGAGGCTAAACCCCTTCAATTTAGGGGTATTGAAGCTCTCCAATTATGTAGCTTCAACTATTTGTTAATTCATGCTCTCTTTTTGTGCTTAATGATGATGATAGAAATGGTTTACTAGTTGTTTTTGCTTTGAATTTGATAGCCTATATTGTTGACATCAAATAGGCTATGCTTAAACAATCACTAACCCTAATTGCCTCTTCATCAAAATATGATTATGGCAAAAGAAAGTGATTTGAAATTAAAATTTGATGGTCTATATTTCTAATCAATAGTTAATAGGCCATACTTAAAATAGATTTCATTTTCATTGTCAAATTTCATGAAAGTTAGTAAGTTGTTTAAGGGGTGTGTTATAGTTTGATGGCTTATGTTGGCTAATCAATAGCACAAATATGCCATACTTATGATAAACACATCAATTAAAACACTAATGACTATAAAAGAGAGATTATGATTTCATATGTGTTGAACTACATGATTTATAGAGTGGATTTATTCTCTAAATTGTCGTTTAACTCTTATATTTGCATCTCTTTTCTTTTAGTTAGTTAGCTAATTTTCTAGTTCTCTAGCTTAACTTTCACTCGAATTTGGTTTAATTTGATTGAATAGATTTTTAAAATCATCAATTTCCTGCGGATCGACCCGTATTCGCCACGTACTACAAGTGTACGCCGTGCGCTTGCGGTTATTTTATTTCTAAATTCGTTCGACGGTTTTCTAACTCGATAGAAAATCCATCGTCGAACAAGTTTTATGTATTACATGATTGAATTATTATGGTTAGACATGTGATTGGATGTTGTGTCCGTGTTGTGTTTGTGCATATGCTTATACGGCCAAAACGCTCATCGAAGCGACTTAGGGTTAGGAGCCTTGGAACCAAGCTTCGACAGATTAACTTGTTGTTGAGAGATGTATCATTGCATATAAAATGCACATGGGTCGAAAAACGGGGCATAGCAGTGAAATTGACGTTAAACTTGGACTCGAAGACGCTACATAAAATTGGTTCAGTGGTGAGGCGATTCGGTTCTGACCATCAAAGTTGGCTCGGTGGTAGCGTTGGCACAGGGGAGGGGACCAAACACGAAAACTTGTTTGATGGAGTTGTTGGACTAGTGGTCGAGTAGGGAATTCAGTTTGATGAGGTGGCGTTCCGGCTTTGGACAATGTAAGTTGATCGGTGGTAGGCGGTTCAGTGAGTGGCAGTCCAGGTCTGAATAGTGGAACTGGTTCAGTGAGGCTTCAGTTCGGGGGGCCAAGCAAGGAAGTCGGTTCGGTGGGGCTCAAGTTTGATCGTAGCTGGTGAAGTTAGTTGAGGTTATGGATGCTTCAATTTGGCTCTGGGTTTGGGTTTCTTGCTTCAACAGTCGTAGGTTGGACCCGAACAAGGCATGGTGATGAGAGAACTTCATCGTTACATGGTGATACTTCTATGAATTCTTCAGGCAGTGTTCCAGATTTGGGAGCAATGTGGAGTGGAGTAGACAGCTCCAAGTGACTCGGTATGATCTTGGATTTTATGCGGTAACAGAGGAAGCGATGGTATAACGCTTCGATGTGATGACTTTGGGACCACGGTACGATGGCTCTATGACTTAAGAGAGGTGATTAAAGGCGTTCCGACGATGATGAATTAACGATAGGATTCGTGGCGGTGATCCACAAGGGCAAGTTCAAATATGGGGACTTGCAAGTGGGATTTGCGACTTTGTCCTACTGTGGAGATAGTCGTGATGGAATAACGATTGAGTTCCATTATGGAGATGCATGCAAAGGAATCGTTGATAAATAAGAGGTTTCCATTATGCTCGTAAAGAAAGAGTATGTGGGGACGCCTACCAAGGTTTTTGATTGTGTTCGGATCTTGTGATTGTAGATAACCCTGCGCTTTGCAATTTTGGGCCTGGTTCCTAGCCTTTCAGAGTGGCATGGATTCGAGCACCAATGAAGTTGGGATTTTGACTGGGTCCCTTATTTGCGATTTTTCCAATAGAGTTATCAAATATCAAATGCATATGAGTGATGGTGAGGATTGTTTGATTGATGTTGTAACACCTCTACCACTATACCTATACTATCCAAGAGTACTACAAAGCAATATTATTGGATAATATGAATAATAAGGCAACATGGGGTATGCACATGAATATTTCTTGGGCTAATACTGGTACATATTTAAACATCAAATAAATAACTCACCTATATGTACACAGTATTGGCACAAAGCAATAAATACGCGTGCCTCTTGAACCTCACTATCCCTGAACCTGAGAAGTCTCAAACTAACCCGAATATTATATAAATAATAAAAGGTTCAGACTATATCTAAATCGATGGTTAATAAATATATGGAACTCTGTATATACTAGATATAAATAAATATAATAATGTTATCTTGAGCAATTCAAATATCATATATGTAGAACGCTACAAAACCCAGTATAAAAATGTCATTACGCTTATAAATCACATCAAATCAAGAACCACAAAATCAACATTGAATGGGTGAATCACACATATCTAGAAATCATAATCAAAACCTAAAAATCAATAGTAAGTGAGATATCACCAAGTATTGTTTGGCTAGCTCACAGCTTTGTCCAATATATCTCTCAATCTCAATTAATAAAATACTATCATTAAACAATATAAAATAGAGTATCCGCCTGTAAAATATAGGGCACCTACCCATCAATCAAATATAATAAAAGATATGGGAATCCACTATACTCTAAATATCTATCACATCATAGGTATAATCTCATCTTCTCATATAGAAATGAATAGCAACAGGAGTCAAATTACGTATATAGATTACACCAACCAATAATCTCATAATATCTAGGTTACGCCACCCGATGAATACAACACGGCTATCCGCTATCTCAAAGAGCCCTTGGGTTACCCACCCAGATCCACTTTAATACTTAGGTGAGTGTTTGCGTCAAAAATTAGCTCAAACAACCAAGAGATTTATAGTAGAGGAATAAATGAAGAATATTAAATGTAAACAGAGAGAATATAGCAACAAAGCAATAAGAAATAAGCAAATAATAGAGACACAACAATTTATTGTGGTTCGTCATTGTTTGCCTACATCCACTTTGAAGAGAACTTTATTAATCACTTTGTAAACCGAGTACAATAAGGATCGAATGAAAATTATTAGTTACAAAAGAGTACAAAGCAACAAGCAGCGTAAAGAACCTGAAAATGAACAATCAAGTCTGTATTTATAGAGGAAGACGACGAAATATCTCCCTGAAAGTTCGACAGAAGGATCTCCAAAACCATAGAGGCCCTCATGAGGCATCACATGTCCCAAATCCCAAGAAATAGAGATCGGGGACGATCCCTATTTTGGAGGAGTCTGGTGGTGCGATCCCTATGGGAGCTTCTCCATGTTGTACTATGCTTAGCCTCCAAGTTTCATGCAACTTAGATTAATAGAACTTGAGTTATTGATCAATCTTTGTTGCAACATGTGGTATAACTTGATTCTGGCCGATCCCTCTTGCTTGCTCCTTTTGGGGTGCGATCCCTAGTGTAGTCTCCTTAGAGTCCCCACATCTTGTTCTCAAAGTTTCATATGCATCGGATTTTTGGGCCTTGAGATATCGATTGATTTCCATTAAATTGCACTTTGGCTGAAGTAAACAGATCCCTTTGGTTAAAGTGGATTACACCGGTCCTTTTTATAGATTAGACTATATCCCATATTTTGAACATTCTATATAGCATATCCCTGAATTTTGTTCGATCACGGCTTCATATTATCATTTGTACTTGATTTTTGGACCCCACAATCATCGCTTTAGGTTTCTGGCCTTGATGACAGTCGAGTCTAACTAGTTCAGTCAATTTGGATATAGCCGAGTCAATAATAAAGGATAACCCTTGCCTCTAAAGTACTTCTTGTGTCGAACATGACGTGCTTTGAATCGAAGAAAGTTAGAGCCGTTGAAAAGAAATCCATCCAGTTTTCTGAATAGTCGCTATCCTTCAGTTGAAATACTTTCCCAAACTATCTTATCTCTCTTTGATCATCATGATGCATGGTCGATTTCCAATGGTATAAATTCAGGATTATATTCCATCAGTTACTATCTATGTGTGGTTCTACGGAGCTTGCAAGCTTTGGCTATCTAACCCAGTTTCATCTTTGAAAGCTTCAGGTGAGAATTCAATTTCTATCGATTTCAAAATTTGAGTTTTTAGAATATTCATGTGCATGTTCCAACACACGTCCTTGTCGTTGCCTCCCCGATGCATTTGCATGCTCATGGATCATCGCCAATTGTTGTTGAATTAGATGTAATTTCATTGCATTTATATATTTATTCACTTTATATAATATATATTATGTACATATTTGTATGCACATAGGGGATAGAATTCTCTTTTCATTTAGGGATCATATCTGATCCCTTTCTTCTCTTCTTTTTTTAAAAGGGATTGGATGGATCCCCCTTAGGTAAGGATTATACTCGATCCCTCTCAACCATTAGGGACTCAATGTTTTCAACTTCGTGGAGAAGCTAAAGCAGACCGATCCCTACAAGTCCTTATATATAAGCTGATACTCCATCCCTCCATTCTTTTACTTTAATTCATTTCTTATTCGCCTGTATTTTCTTCAAGCTTACCTCCGAACCCTCTCCCTTCAGTTTGAACTCCGAACCCTTCCCTTCCAATCAATTGTCGCCTCCATTCTCTCTTACTCTAGACTACCACTCCACCTTCGATTTGAATCGAAATTCAAAATCTTCCTTCAAGTAACTTGTATTTTATATATTTAGCTAGGTTTTCTTACATTTTTACTGTGATTTGTGATGAGATAATGAGTTTGGTCGAGCTTCTTGTTTTGAGCATGGGCTAAATTAGGAGGATATGAGATGGACAGTAGCGAAGGGTGGCGATATAAGGTTCGGTGAGGTGGTATAGGAGGGGAAAGGAGAAGAGTGAAACATGAAGGAAGTAGAGGGATCGGTCATGATGAAGTATGGAAGAGAGGGGTCGGTCTTGCTTATTTCCAGAGGGATTAGTGTAAAAAAAATTATGGGAAGCATAAAAATGGCTATGTAAAGGGATTGGTGCAAGGGTATGTCAAAGGGATTGGTTATTGAAGTTTGAGGAGGGATCGATGATGGAGTGCTCTGTTAAGGGATCGATTGTGTTAGTTTTGGCATAAGGATCGGCTATAAATAGGGATCAGTTGTTTGCTTCATGAGAGGAATCGACTATGGGGACTTAGCCAATTTTAGGCCCTTGAACCAAGCTTGAAACCTTAAACAAACCACCCCATGTAAACTTGTACGAACAATTAGAACTAATCCTATCGTAATAAATATTAACTTATGAAGTTTAATGGATAACAGGACTTGCTTATCCAACTTTGAACTTGAAATTGAACAACTAAACTGTTGGGACTTAGAATATAAATTAAAACTTAATATGTGGATTTCAATAATGAATTTCACACTTCAATATGTCAATGGTCGATCCGAAAGCTTACACAACTGATCAATTTAAATGTCAGTTGAGATGGTCAGCGATGATGGTCACTCTAATCGAAATCCAAAGTCTTGCCAATACTTTTGCTTTTAATGAAGTGTTTATCTCTACACTGCATGGCACTGCACCACACTAGTTTACACTTAGCATAGGCGGACATGTTAATTTTTCTAATCTTGATTATCTACTAAGTTTAGTTGATATGGGCTCCAAACATTCATAGCATTTAGCCATAATGTCTTTTGGACAACCTTCACAGCACAGTAATCTAGTTATCGAGTTGAGTTGTGCGACCGTAACTGGTAGACTTTCTTCTGAACAAAAAACTGAGCAATCGGAGAGTTCCGATCTATTGGTTGACATTTTCTCTGACGTTCCCATCCTTTCGGTGGAATAGATAGATCCTGCTCTGACATTATAGAGGGTGTCATATTTCTGGATAACGCGATGGATTTTTGGGCCTCTAGAATTGGTGAGGCCGCTCTCCAAAGGTTGTGCTCTGAACATAGGATTCCATTTGGAGATGTTCTAGCACCTTTAGGGAATGATAGACCCCACTTGCCCCTAGATGGGTATACAACATGTAATAAATTTATGTGCTCGGCCAGATATGTGCCGGCTTTTAATTCTTTTATCTGAGAGATGCTAAATTATCAGGGAATAGCTCTTTCTCAGTTGCATCCGAACAGCTATTCTTTTCTTCATGACGCCTTTTTATTACTTATGGATGTTCCTTTTGGTCTGCTATCTCCTAAAGACATCTGTTTTGTCTACAATTTTAAATGATGGATGGGAAGTCTTTCTTATACTTTCCTCGAGCCCGCGCCCAACTATCAAGTTCTTACTAGTGCTTGGATCAAGCTCAGTGTCTTTAAACACGAATGGCTCTACGTTCGTTGTCCGCCCGGCTTCGTGAGGCGATGGTTGGAAGGACGTAAGTGGTGCCCTCACTTTCATTCCAAATTCTTAAGTCCAAGTCGTATCCTGGACTAACAAATACTCTAAAAATTTACAGGTGCCCATCCATGATCCGAAGGAGATAATTACTCAAGGGCAGTTTCTACAATTCGTGCTACCCCAGTTGAAGACAGGGACATTAGATCACTCACATCTATTGAGTGGTTATCTCTTTTTGGGTTGTTGGAAGAGGGTCGCAACATTTGCCTTCATGGAAGCATTGCACCACCATGGAATGTTGCAGAACAAGAAAGCGGCACTGAGAGCCCTATCGTGTCCTCAGTCGAGGAGGCTCGGGACAATACCGAAGAAGGTGAAATTAGAGGTGATGAAACCAACAAGCCCGAGAATGATGATGTGCGATCGGGTAATATGCCTGTGGTTGAATCATCATAAGGCATGCAATCTCATGCACTTATAAGAAAAGGAAAAAAGCTAGCATACAAACTCCGTAGGAGAAAAATTGCTAGAAAGTCCGAGTCCGTCATCACCTCTGTTGAAGAAGAGTCTTCCTCTTAGCCTTTAGAAAGTTCGATGGAAGGATTCTCAAGTATACCGATTCCTGATGATATCTTAACCTTTAACTTTCCCAACATTAGTGTTGGGGGCTTAATTCTCCCACCAGGATTGGTGCTGACATTCCTTCCACTAGAAGAGGGGAAATCATTCCTATGAGCAAGGCCACAGTAACTGGTCCGTCAGGGGGACACTAGGACACTCATAATCACATGCACTTCACTACACGATTTTAGTCTATCTTTTATTTAATGTTTACTCATATGCTCTTGTTAGGTTTGCAGGCGCTATGTCTCATTCCCATGCCTTTGATCGCTTAAGGAGCTCCTCAACACAGTATGGATCCAGTCGTGGTCCAAACTCGGGTAGGCGTTGAGAATGCGATGACAGCTGGGAAAGAAGTCATCATTCAAGGGAGTCTTCATCCTCTAAGCACAAGTCCAAATCTTAATCATCTCATCAGGAAGTTCAACCAATACTCTTGTACACAGCGACGATCTGACCTCTTCTCATGTTCCCCAAACTGTCATGCCATCCGAGCATCATTTAGGTTCATCTGGATCTTGATAGCCTTGTGATCACTAGTTGAGCAAAATTCCTATTGTTACTTCTAATCCATCTTTAATCATTATAGTTCCTGAGGCCTCTACGACATAAAGATTGGCCGAACTTAAGGTCAATTTTCCAAAAGTCTGCTTTGATGGGCTAAAATTTCTTCCTTCTTCCCATACAATTCCAGGGAGTGCTAAAGTGAGTTCACTTGCATGTGTCAATGATGTTTTATGCAGCATGAAGCATTCCAACACTTAGCTAAGAAAATCATTGAGGTGTCTACTGAAAGGCAATATTAAATTGATCGCCTTAAGCTGGCGGCGATACATGATAAAGACATAATCAAACACTAAGATGATGAGATCACAAAGTCAGCCACGAAGTTAGCCGTGGTAGAGAAGAGTGATAAAGAAACATCCGAGGTGGTTAATTATTTGGAAGTGGCTCACAAAAAGGAGCTAGACGCTGCCCTTAGCCGCAACAATGTGCTTGCTCCGGAGAAGGACACACTACAAAAGGAGAAAGACATTCTAGCCCACCGCATTGAGGAATTTAAAGAGCTCCTTAAGAAAGAGAAGGAAGAAAAACGTAGGGCTTAGGAGGAGTCTCAAAGATATTGTGAAGAAGCCGACGAGGCTTGAGAGCTGAAAATTAAACTTGATGAGTGGCTCGCTCAAATCGAAGTCCTCTAGGAAGTGGCAAGGGAAGCTAGCCGTAATGAAGTTAAAGAGCGAATTGCGGCCCATTTGGAGGATGATAAAGAGGCTGGCTGGAATGAAATTAAGGACATGTTCAAGTAGTTGTATTCTACCGCCTTAAAGACTCATCCTCTCTACTTAGCAATTGTATTCAAGTAGTTGGCAAACACATTGTATCTGTAATCAATTATCAAGTGAAGTAATAAAGATTAACCTCAAAGTGGACGTAGGCAGTTACGCCGAACCACTATAAATCTGGTGTTCTTGTCTTTGCATTCAATTTAGCATATTGATCTTTGTTTAAATTTACTTTCATCATTTATCTTTCTACACAATCTTTCTCAACGAGGTTAGTGACCAATTTTGGTGCTAATACTTTGGTGCTTTCACTGAGAACTGAATTCTCAGACCTCAAGGATCTGCTTTGAAGCTACTGGATTGAATAAATCCCCCAAAGAAGATCTGATTCATTCGTAGGACGTCCGTTGATTCTACTCAGAGTTCATACCAATAACTCTACAATGGCAAGACCACGTACCAGATCAGCCTCTCATAATGTGGACGCCCACGGGACTGCTAGCGTACAACAAGCAGGACCTAGCAATTAGCAAGCAATGCTAGGTGTAGAGACTACCGCCCAGGACCAAATGCCGGTTGTCACCAGAATAGAGTTCAACGACTTGATGAGAGAACTCAGGGAAAGCAGGAGACAACTCGGAGAGCAGATGCAAGCCAACGCCAACCTCATGGCACAACTCACTCAACAACAGCATCAGAATGCTGGGAGCAATCCTGCTCCTTATTCTTCATCCGACAGCTCGACTTCGTCCGATGAACCTCCCAGGCGTAGACGCCGTAAGACTGAAACTACGCAGGCAGGTGCTGCTGTCCGAACAGCTGGAGACTGTGACCAAGCAAGAGCTGGAAACTTAGGAGCTGGAGTGCAGGTGGAGGCTGGAGGCCCGGATCATCAAGATACCAATGATGTTGAACCTCAAGACACACATTTGGCAGATCGCCAGCAGAGGAGGCATCAGCCTGATCAATCACGAAGGACAGACTCCAACCTTCCACCTTCCATACAGACCCCAGACCTGACGGCCATGATCAGACAATTGATGAAAGAGAATCAAGGCTTATAAAACGACGATTGGGGGGTGTCCAGAAGCCATACTCCGTTCACAGACACTGTTCTGTAGGCAGCGTACCCCAGGACGTTTAGTATGCCAACTATCCAGGCATATGAAGGAAAGACTGATCCCAGACAGCATGTCATGAGATACGAATGGATGATGGATTCAGCTAGAGAAAATGATGCAACCAAGTGTAGATGCTTTCCAATAACTCTATCTGGGATCGCTACCATGTGGTTCACTCGACTTCCTCCACGGTCCGTATCCAGTTTCGAGGAGTTGGCGAAGAAATTTATAGAACAGTTCAGGATACATACTACTCGTCCAAAAGACGTGATTTCTCTATCAAGTGTAATCCAGGCTCCTGGGGAATCATTGAAGGAGTATTTGCAGAGATTCCATGTTGCGGCAACTGAAGTCAGCAATCCCAATGATCATGCAATTCTTATGGCTGTGATGCGAGGCGTGGATCTGGATTAAGAGTTTGGAGACTAGCTGGCAGGAAAACCTCCGACTACGCTAGAGCGTTTTTACTCAAAGGCACATCAGTTCATAAGAAGAGAGGAAGCCAGGTGGGTAAGGCGAGATAAGGCACCGGGGCCTGTCTAGGAGTCCGTGAAAAGCAACATTGCTGTGAAGCAGTCTGGAGACAACTCGGGAAAAGTTCAAGTCAATGTCCAGAACAAGCCTGGGCAACCTAAGGAATCCGGAGGAAGAAATCAAGGGAAGAAGAGAGAAGCGGGGAAGTGGAAGCCGAGAATTCCAACCTACAACGAGTATACCCCGCCGAATGCGTCTCTTGAGAACATTTACCTATCAACCTGCAATACCCTTCAGTACAGAAAGCCACGTCTAAAGGAGTCAACCGAAGAACAAAAGCGGACTGGGAAATACTGCCGCTTCCATGAGACTTATAGGCACAATACGGAAGAGTGCAGACACCTACACGACGCTATAGAGCAGTTGATCAAGCAAAAAAAGTTATAGGAGTTTGTGAAGAATCCACAGGAAGGAGGACAAGGAACATACAACCCAGGTCGTGCACCAGCTCCGCGTCATCCCGAGGAGCCTGCCCGGACTGTGGGCAGACTGGTCATAAACACGATCATCGGCGGGCCTCACCCTGTGGATAAGAACTGGCAAGAGATGGAGCGGTATGCTAGTTCCCTGAAGCACGCAGATTTCGAGTGTTGTTCCAACGTAGAGGATGGGACCCCTGCTAAACAGCTGCGCGTGATGACAGACGATATATTATTCAGGAGCAGAGATGTTGACCAAGTAGAGGCTCCTACCGTCGACCCGATGGTCATATCTGCGACAATCGGGCCGGCTTATGTGAAGAGAATTTTGATCGATTGTGGAAGTTCTGTCAATATCATCTTCAAGAAGGCTTATGACCAGATGAAGATGGAGACGAAGGATTTGAAACCGTCTAAAGCTCGTATACATGGCTTTAATGGCGCAACGACCGATGCAGTGGGGTATGTTGAGTTACCAGTTGAATTGGGACAAGGCGAGCGTAGGAGGGTGCGAATCCTACCCTTCGTAGTTTTGGATGTGGATTCTCCGTACAATGTGTTCTTGGGTCGACCGGCCCTAGCTGAGTTTAGGGCAGCATTAGCCCCGTGGTGCTTGACTTTGAAGTTTCTGACTGACAAAGGAGTAGGTGTTGTTCATGGCGACCAGGCGGCTGGTCGTGCCTGTTATGTGGCTGAGCTCCGAGAGGCCCATAGGAGGGAGAAATGAAAGGTTGCGGACAATCCCGTCCGCATCCATAATACTGACAATTGAAAAGTAATGCCCGAGCCCTGGCTCGGGCATAATTCTCGGATCTTCAGAGACATAGATCCGAGAGACGACGATGAGAAACCCAGGGAAGAAAAGGCAGCGCCGGCTGAATTGACAATTGACATTTCAGTCAGCCGAGACGATCCATCGCGAGTACTGAAGATCGGATCACAACTCAACCCCGCAATGACAGAAGACCTTAGTGATTTCCTCTGAGCGAATCTTGATGTTTTCGCCTGGACACATTCTGATATGTGCGGGATTTCTCCCGCTATTACGAGTCATATGTTGAACATAGACCCGAAGTACGTCCCGGTTAAACAAAAGAGGAAAGGAATGGACCCGGAGAGGTCCGCTGCTCTCAGAGAGGAGGTGGACAAACTCAAAGCGAATGGGTTCGTCCGCGACGCCCTCTACCCTGAGTGGGTATCAAACCCAGTGCTGGTGAAAAAGGCGAACGGGAAATGGAGAACTTACGTAGACTATTCCGATTTGAACAATGCATGCCCCAAGGACAGTATCCCATTGCCTAGGATTGATCAGTTGGTCGACTCCACTGCAGGACACAAGTTGTTATCATTCATGGATGCATACTCGTGATACAATCAAATCCCGATGCATATTCCGGACCAAGAACACACTAGTTTCATCACAGACGTTGGGTTATATTGCTATGTAGTAATGCCTTTCGGATTGAAAAACGTGGGAGCAACCTATCAGCGTTTGGTGAACCGAATGTTCAAAGACCAGATTGGTAGGACGATGGAAGTCTATGTGGATGACATGCTCGTGAAGTCACGACAGTCAACCACATTCGAGACTTAGCGGAGATGTTCGATATACTCAGATATTATGGGATGAAGATCAACCCTCTGAAGTGTTCCTTCGGCATTGCGTCGGGGAAGTTTTTGGGATTCATTGTTAATGCTAGGGGAATTGAAGCTAACCCGGAAAAGATTCAAGCTATTCGAGATGTGCAAGCGCCCAGAACTATAAAACAGGTGCAAAGCTTGAATGGAAAGGTGGCTGCGCTGAGCCGATTTATATCTAGAGCCACGGACAAGTGCATTCCCTTCTTCGATATAATAAAGAAAGGGAGGAGGAATTTCGAATGGACATCCAACTGTAAGGAAGCGTTCCGAGATCTGGTGAGTCATTTGGAGAGTCCTCTAGTGCTGTCAAAACCAGTAGACCACGAGATGATGTACGTATACTTGGCTGTTTCCCTGCATGCTATAAGTGCGGCTTTGGTCCGCGAGGAGGACCGAGTCCAAAAGCCGGTGTATTACGTTAGTAAACGTTTAACGGGGGCAGAAAGAAATTACCCTAAAATTGAGAAATTGGCCTATTGCTTGGTGATTGCATCACGTAAGCTACGTCCATACTTTCAAGCACACATGATCAGTGTCTATACCGATCAGCCCTTACGGCAGGTACTCCAACGACCGGAAACCTCTGGAAGGATGTTAAAATGGAATATCGAGTTGAGCTAGTTCGATATTACTTACTTTCCAAGAAGAGCCATACAAGGGCAAGCACTAGCAGATTTCATCGCTGAGTTTACTGTATCTGACGAACCAGATAATCACGGTGTCATTCCCTCCATTCGATGGAAATTGTACACCGATGGGGCATCAAACGACCGTTGCTCCGGAGCTGGTGTAGTTCTCGTAACTCCAGAAAATCGATCGATTTGTTACGCTTTGAAGCTCAATTTCCCGGCTACGAATAATGAAGCAGAATATGAAGCACTGATTGCTGGCTTAAAACTCGTTGGAGAACTCGGGGTTAAATCAGTTGAAATCTTTTGTGACTCGCAGCTGGTGGTGTACCAAGTGCGAGGAGACTACCAAGCAAGTGGCCAAAAGCTCGCTCCATACCTTGCTCTGGTTCGGGAACTATTGGCGAACTTCGAACATTATGACAGCTCGCATGTCCCGCGTGAACAAAACAAGGAAGCCGACTCGTTGGCCAAATTCGCAAGCACTGGCGACGCGCAGCAAATGGGATTAGTTCCCATCGAAACCTTACACACTCTAAGCATAGATGTGATGGAAGTCGATTTTGCGTTGGAAACGGAAATCGAGGAGGAGTTGTGGATGACCCCGTTCAAACGATACCTGCTAAACGGGACTTTTCCCGAAAGAAGAAGCGAAAGGCGGCAGGTCATTCGCAAAGCCGCTCGATATGTAATGCAGGGAGGAGTAATGTATCGGAGAGGGTTCTCGGTCCCTCTACTACGGTGCATTGCCCGTAATGAGGCAAAGCGGGTCTTGGAGGAGGTTCACGAAGGAGAATGTGGCGACCATACTGGGGGGCAGCCACTAGCAAAAAAGATCCTCCGCTATGGATACTACTGGCCAACTGTAAATCGGGACGCTGCAGACTACGCAAGAAAATGTGACAAGTGTCAAAGATTTGCGAAAATCCCGAGAGCTCCACCAACAGAACTCACACAAATGGTTAGTCCCTGGCCATTTGCTATCTGGGGAATCGACATAATCGGCTCTTTGCCTATATCCAAAGGTGGTGCAAAATACGCGATAGTCGTAGTCGACTATTTCACAAAATGGGCCGAGGCAGAACCTTTAGCCACAATCACCTCTAAGAAGGTCATTAATTTCGTTGTAGGAAACATTATTTGCTGCTTTGGTCTCCCTCAAACCATCATTACGGACAACGGAACACAGTTTGAAAGCAGAGAGTTCAAAGATTTCTGTTTAAAGTACGGCGTTGAGAAGAAGTTCGCCGCCGTTGTGCATCCGAAAGCTAACGGACAAGTCGAGGTCGTAAACAAAATAATCAAGTCCATACCGAAGAAGCGTTTGGAAAAAGCCGGAGGCAAGTGGGTAGATGAACTTCCAACAACATTATGGGCTTATAGAACTACCCACAAGTCCGCGACTGGCCACACTCCATTCGCATTGGCATACGGCTCGGAAGCCGTTATACCCATGGAGCTTGAAGTTCCATCGCATCGAGTGACATACTATGATCCTAGGACGAATCAGGATCTCTAGTTTGAATCACTGGACTGCATCGACGAAAACCATGAAGAGGCTGAACTAAGGGCGGCAGCACATAGGCACCGAGTCAAGCGATATTACGATGACAAAGTCCACCCAAGGATATTTAATGTGGGTGATCTCGTTTTGAAACGAGTTTTCCAGGTACCATCACGTATGAATCCCAGTTGGGAAGGTCCATATGTCACTGAACGGAAGCTTGGAGAAGGAACTTTCAAGCTAGCGACCGTTGATGGCGTGACACTCCCCCGAACATGGAACAGTGAACATTTGCGACGTTATTACATTTAGCCTGTTTCTTTCCTGTTTTAGGTACAATTGTTTGCTGTATGTTTTTATTCCATTTGTTATCCCGCCTTTTGGCAAGGCCATGACACCAAGGACTTAACTAGAAACTGGCGACAGATCGTCTCGTAGACCAGCTACGCACAAGGATTGCTATGGATATTGGTGAAATTTGTCCTAGTCCAGATCGGGCTACAATTGATAAGGCACGTCAAGCAAAGCCGTGGGACCCAACTTGCCAAGTCTCAGGACAATCCGAGTTCATATGCTCAAGTTATCGCCAATGGAAGATGGATGAAATAGTATAGGTTCGGATCCCTCAGAAATAGGCTGGGTTCGAATCGATGAGGGGAGGATTGATTCGAATCGATCAGACAAGTATTGTGTCTAATCCACGAAGAGCATGTATGCTTCGACTCCATCAAGCAAAACCTCATATGCCTAAGTTCGAGCCCATCTTTGCATACTCCGGTTCGAATCCATCGAAGGAAGGAGCGCTTCGAATCCATGCAGGCAGAGAAGCTCCAATTCCATTCCAAAGCACCGACATCATCGATTCGAAGGAAGCCAGCCTTCGACTCCAGTACCTTCGAATCCATCCAGTTGTAGGGACTTTGACTCCATTTCATAACTGTCTTCGAATCCATCCTGGTGAAGCAGATTCGAATCGATCAATAGTGGCATATCTTAATCGATTCGAACGATCGCTGATCCAATCGATTCGAAGGAAACGCACCTTCGAATCCAGTACCTTCGTATCCCCCAAGTCCACACAGCTAAAACCCCGAGTACGACTCAGTAAAACCCGGAGATAAAAGAGGGTTGACCCGAAGTATGCGCGCCATGCCATTGTCTTCACGCGCAGGAGGATCGATTCGAGCAAATCGATTCGAAGTAAGATCGATTCGAAGTATCCATGTTCTCCAGAAATGCAACATTGAATCGATCATATCTCGAGTTCTACAAGTCCAAATGCCATGAAATTTTCACAGAAGCTTAAACACATGATGAAGAATGTTCACACCAAATTTCAGCTCGATTGGACACTTTCTTGATTGATTCGAACCAAGGGTCGAATCGATCCCCAAAGTGGGCCCGGATCTCCAGATTTCGGCCATGTGGGCCCCTGACGTACCAGAACTGGTCTCCCCTCATTTTAGGCGAAATATCAGCCTCCTACACCTATAAATAGAGCCCCTAGTCATTCAAAAAAGGGGTTGGAGAATTCTAAGTATTGAAGAGCGCCCAGATTCTGCCAGATTTACTCCAGAACACCGCCGCTGCTTTAGATTGAGACTTAGCATATAAATTCAGTTGTATTACAGTATAAAGAATTGTAATCTTCAAGCATCGAGCAATAAAATCATCAAATTTCATAGTGGACGTAGGCAAAACGCCGAACCACTCTAAATCGCTTGTCTTTGCAATTTACTTTCTGTTATTTGGAGTTTTTGTTAGATAATCCACAGTTTTAATTTTCATTCTTCACTTTTATCTCTTCAAAAACTTCCGAAGAGTGTTGTGCCCATTTTTGGTACAAACACTTTGGTGCTTTCACCAAGAAAAAACCTGTTTTTTTCTCCTGCTCCTTGGATCTACCATCGATACCGGATTGCATAAATCCAAGAGGAAGATCCAGATCTCTAATTCATAATCCTTCCATTCTATTCAGATTTGCACAAAGTCTAGGAAAAGGATTCATCATTCAAAATGGTTAGCACAAGAACCACTTCTACAGCTGCTGGACAAGAAGGTAGGGATGGGCAGAATCCTGCTCAACAGCAGCCATCCAACCAAGACAACACTGCCCATTCAGATCCGTCTGGGGCAGTCACTAGACAAGAATTCCAGGTGTTGCTTCAAGAGTTGACTCAGAGTCGGCAACAATTGGCCGAACAGTTGCGTGCTAACATTGAATTGACAAACCAACCGAACCGCCAGGGCCGTAGGAGGTCCAGAAGGGATGATGCTTCCCGCTCATCCACTGAAAGTTCTGCCTCATCTGACTATCATCATAGATCTACCCGTCCTCGATTAGACGGGAGTCGTGCACAGACGACCGGATATCAACCCGCCTTGACTGTTGGACAGTTGAGGGCAGGACCGTCGACCAGCTTTCAGGCCGGGCCTTCGACACAAGGAGGCCCTACTACACAGCGTACCACGGACAATCGTGCCGCAGCTGCCACAACAGAAACAAGGGTTGATACCCGAAATCTTTCAGAGCCAAATAATCAGCAATATGGGCGTACTCCTGAACCCTACGTCCCAAAAGACGCCGAGCCAAGGAGGCGAAATTTGGACCGTCGACAGCGCCCGGTCCGAACTCGCGCTGTGGAACCCGACCACACCTTAACACAGCAGGCTCAAAATGTAGCAATGCCTGACATTTCGACTATGATACGTCAGATGATCTGCGAAAGCCAAGGTCTTACCAACGACGATTGGGGGATTTCCCGAAGTCATACTCCTTTCACGGACGAGATACTGTACGCTGAACCTCCTCGGCGATTTAGAATGCCAACTCTTCCTATGTACGAAGGAAATTCTGATCCCAATCAACACATCTTGAAATATGAATGGTCGATGAGCGCCGCAAGGGCCGATGACGCAGTAAAATGTCAAAGTTTCCCCATCTCTCTAGGTGGAATTGCAACGATGTGGTTCACGAGATTGCCACCTAGGTCTATCTCTTCATTTGATCAACTGGCTAAGAAATTTGTTGAACAATTTCGCATGCATGTCGCTAGGCCCAAAGATGTCACCACCTTATCCAGTGTTACCCAAGCCCGTGGGGAAACGCTAAGGCGTTACTTGGAGAGATTCCATGCGGCATGTGTGGAGATTAGTAATCCCAACGATAACTCAATTAATGGCATTGACAAAGGGGATTGACCCTGATTCTGAATTTGGAAACTGGTTAGCTGGAAAACCACCCGCATCGTTGGACCGTTTCTACTCCAAAGCCGCACAATTCTTACGGCAAGAGGACGCGAAATAGTCTAGGAAGCAGGACGATGCGGGACCCAGAAGCGAAGGAATACAGAGCAATGTAGCAGTTAAACAGTCCGGTGACAACTCCGGAAAAGTTCAGTTGAACATACAGAACAAGCAAACTCAGCCAAGAGGTAACAATGGTCAGAATAAGAAAAGAGATCCAAATCGAGGTCCACGGCGTGAGGCTCCAATGTTCGATAATTACACACCATTGAATACATCGTTGGAAAATGTATACCTACAGACCTGCAATACTATGCAATACAAGAAGCCGGCTCCGAAGCAATCGTCGGAGAGGCAGATTCAAACAGGGAAGTTCTGTAGGTTCCACGAAAGTTATGGCCACAACACCAATGAATGTCGACACTTGCAGGACCTCATTGAGAAGTTGATCAGGGAGAGGAAGTTAGACCAGTTTGTGCGGGCACCGCAGTCTGAGGGGGTGGGCCCCTCAAATCAAAATCATGTACAGAATCCAGAAAGACAGGAAGAACCAGGTCGTGTCGGAGGAAGACTGGTAATTAATGTTGTAAGTGATAATCCTCGTCCAGCGAAGCGAAGCTGGGAAGAAATGAAATCATATAACAACTTAGCTAGACGAACAGACTTTGAGTATGATGATAACTTGGACAATAGACCTTCGACCAAACGAAAGAGAGCGATAATTAACGACATCACTTTCCAAGACAACGATATTGATTATGTCGGAAGCCCGACTACTGACCCACTCGTGATATCGGCACAAGTAGGTCCAGCTTGGATGAAGAGGATACTGATTGACTGCGGGAGCTCTGTGAATATCCTTTTTATACATGCTTATAATCAAATGAGGATGAAAGCCAGGGATTTGGAACCTTGCCAAACTCACCTCCATGGATTCAACGGTAGCGCTACCATACCTATTGGGATGGTGAAGTTACCAGTTAGGTTGGGATCCAAGGAACATAGGAGAGTTCGGACATTACAGTTCGCTGTGTTGAACATAGTCTCGCCATACAACGCTTTCTTAGGACGACCTGCCCTTACTGAATTCAGAGCCGTAATTGCCCCGTGGTGCTTAACTTTAAAGTTCCCTACCGTCAACGGAGTCGGAGTCGTCCAGGGTGACCAGATTGACTTAAGGACAATCATTCGCCGAAATCGAGTCGCCCGATTACGCAATGCCGAGGACCGACTTAAAACTTTTGAACGCAATGAGATTGTCATTAAAAAAGAATATCCAGCACTCCCACACGCAAGACCAACATGGAGAGGGTCACGCGAAATTAAGCAAGAACTCGGGGATGGTACATTTAAGTTAGCAGCCGTTGATGGTCTAACTTTACCAAGGGCCTGAAATAGCGAAAGTCTTCGTCGCTACTCCAAATCACAGGCTATGTTTATTTATTTAGTTTAAATTCTATTTTAAATTTTGTTTCTGCATTTCGAAATTAGAATTTGTAATAAGGCAGCTGACTTTGCCATGTTTTCTTATTTCAGCAATAAAATGACATCTCTTCGAGCCAGAGCTGTGATTCATTAAATACAATGTACAACATCACGATGCACGAAGAGCTAAATTCCATCACACAATGGGATTTATTCAAGTAGAGAGTGGCTATGAAGCAATCAACCACTCACTAAATGAAATCCGAGCTCGGGGGCAAGCCATCACATCAGGCCAGAAATGGGTTGATACACGACAACCCTTCACTTAACTCCGTACTCACAGAGTGCGAGGCGGAGTATAAACATTTTCCTAAATCCCAGAGTACTCCGAGAGCGCGAGCTGGGTACAAACTTTTTACTTAACTCCGTACTCCCAGAGTGCGAGGCGGAGTATAAACATTTTCCTAAATCCCAGAGTACTCCGAGAGTGCGAGCTGGGCACAAACTTTTTACTTAACTCCGTACTCCCAGAGTGCGAGGCGGAGTATAAACATTTTCCTAAATCCCAGAGTACTCCGAGAGCGCGAGCTGGGTACGAAATTTTTACTTAACTCCGTACTCCCAGAGTGCGAGGCGGAGTATAAACATTTTCCTAAATCCCAGAGTACTCCGAGAGCGCGAGCTGGGTACGAACTTTTTACTTAACTCCGTACTCCCAGAGTGCGAGGCGGAGTATAAACATTTTCCTAAATCCCAGAGTACTCCGAGAGCGCGAGCTGGGTACAAACTTTTTACTTAACTCCGTACTCCCAGAGTGCGAGGCGGAGTATAAACATTTTTCTAACTCCGTACTCCCAGAGTGCGAGGTGGAGTATAAACATTTACTTAACTCCGTACTCCCAGAGCGCGAGACAGAGTATAAACATACGCCAACTCCACGCTCATCCCTGATACTGGGGGCAGAATCATAACACATAACAAGTTGAAGACAAAAAGGGAATAAATTTGCATTTCCACTATCAACCAAAAGAATCTGATTACAAAGTGTTTCAAAAAGTTTCTGCTAGTGGGAGCCGAATCCACATCTATACACGGCTATAAAAAGAATCAAAATCAAAAAAATGCTACCCTACGCAACAGAGATTTAAAGAAAGAGTTCAATCTTTCTTCTTCCTTATCTTCTTCTTCGGGGTAGCTCCACCAGATCCGCTGCCTGATTTTCCCCTCGCCCGCTTACTCTTTTTAGACTTGCCCTCCGACAGCGATATAATGTCAACGTCTTCCTCAGAACTGGAGGCGACGAAAATTCTTCTAGGAGGTCGAGCTGGAGGCATCGGAGTAGTAGCAGGAGGAGGGACAGGAGCAGTTTCAATCACTACAGTACCGCCCGGTGAAATCACCATTAACGGGGCAGGCCCGGGCGGATTCATACCAGCACTCCCTGCCGCCATCTCGGCATCAATCTCAACAATAATGTCATCCTCACGAGAAACTTGGGCCGCATCGGATGTGCCAATAGCTGGCATAGATGAACTAACGGCCGGAGCAGCCCCACTCACAGCATCGGACGGGTTGACGGAGGGATCGATGGGCTCATTAAGAAGCTCCTCAATCATTTGAGCGTTGAAAGAAAACATATTTGCATCTCCCTCTTCGCCGATCAAGGTAGAAGTCGTGATGGCTTCAGTAAAAACAACCCCTTGTGTTTGATGTGAAACTGATAGAGCAAGAGGCGCAGAAACAATGACTTCAGTCACTGAAATGCGACAAAACGAAGATTGTTAGCCAAGTGTGTTGCTTAAGGTTCTTCATAACTAAACTACGAGAAGCGTTCAAATACCTTCCTTAGCCTGGACGGGAGCACGAGCAGGAACGTCAGTGGAAGATAATTGTGGCTGATCGGGATTATATGCAGGGATAGGCTGGGGATCAACCGCACCAGTGGTTTCAGGTAATGTTGGAATTACAGCCTCAACATTTTCCTCGTGATGCGCGATCCCCGAGCCTTCACCCGTCTCTGAAGGTTGAACACCAAGCCTCTCTTTTGCTAAAGAAATCACCGCCTCATGAAGGACTTTCCTCTCCTCCTCGGTAAGCAGACGCATCTCCAGCTCAAAGTCATCAAGCGATTCATCTAGATGCGCTGCCCTCTTCTCGTCCACCAGCCGGGTCCAGGCGTTATATAGAATCATGGAGTCATCTCCCAGCCACGCTAAATTTCTGTGCTCCAGCACATTCGCGTTGTACGTGACCAAGAGATCGTCAAACTCAGCGTCCAGCCTGGACCTCTCCTCCAAAATCTTTTCCTGGATTTCTGCTTCCGCAGACTTAGACTTGACCGCCACCGCAGCAAGTTCGGCCCTGAGAGATACTGCTTGATCGCAAGCTTCTTGTGCAGCGGCATTTGCATCGTCCTTCTCTTTTACCATTTCAGCAAATTTGGCCTTGATCTTGTTTAGCTCTTTGACGGCTAAGTCTCGCTCAGCGGCAATGGTGGTGTTGCGGTGGCCCATCTCCTCTACCGTGGCGCAATGTTCTTGTTGCATCCTAGCCATTTTGGCCACGGCGTCCTCGTGTTTCTGGAGAGCTTGAAGTTCAGAATTCCGGGACGTCTCCATTTTAGATTGAAGAACTTCAATGATGCGTTTCTGTTTAGCAATTTCAGCATCACGTTCAGCGATAATCTTCGCCCGGTCAAAAGCTACTCTAGAAGCCTTCACGGCTGCCTTGTACCACTCCTTATACTGAGCGTAGAAGTCACGAATGTAACTATGAGCAGTGGTCTCAGCGTCCGAAGGAATTCTTTTAAAGTTAGGAGGAAAGACATAGCCATCCATGCAAATTTCAGGGTAGTCATTTTTCATTTGGGCGAGTTTAGCAGCTCCCTCACTTGTCAGCTCAGCTGGAGCTTGTTCTATTATAGCGGCTGCTGTCGGTTCCATTCTTGGCCACTGAGCATCAGGCCGAGAAACTTGAGAAGGCGGCTGCTGCTGATGAGAAGGCCCTGGGAGGTCTATTGGGGCCCTAGGAGGCGGTGGAGAGCGAGATCGGGGTCGGTACTGGTATCCCCGGTCTCTGTCAGAATAATCATAGCCAGAGCGGCCACGCGAGTAATCTCTATATCTATCATAACATTCTTGACTTGAATAGCCTCGCCCATGATCCCTATCTGTCTCTCTCCTGCGGGAATCGTAAAATGGAGAAGATTGGCGCACATTCCGAAGCCTATCCAGAGTAGAGCCACGCCCTGACATCTCACCTGCGATAAGAAAGGATTACGGATTAAGATCCCATAAAGCAATGTTTAATATGCAAAAGTCATGAAGTGCTGTGGAAGTGTGTGTAAATGTGTAAACCCTCAAACCGACCGGAGGTGTTGACCGCACTTAAAGGAAAGGGCTCGTTCATGTTTAGGACATCTTGAAACTCCTCCAACCCAGGATTATGAGAAATCGATATATAATCTGGGATAGGAATATCGTCAAGCCCTTTGAAAGAATCTCTCGAATGAGAAGGGGCGGCCTCAGAAATCATGACTCCGGAAGTGGGAAGAAACACATCTACAGATTTCCCCCCTTGGACTTAAGTTTTTTGGAAACGGCGGCCTTGCCTTTCCGTTTTTCTCCCGATTCTTCAAAGTTTCCCGAGAGATCAGCCATCGGCTCCGAATCCGTATGGGTTCTTTCTTCTTCACTTGCCTCGATTATTCTGATTCCGAGTGACTTCTTCACCTTTCTCTTCTTGGTTTTCTTCTTATCTTCCTTCCTGTAGGCGGGCTTTGCCAATCCCTCGACGACCATACTTTGATTGATGTCGATCAAACCAAGAATTCTTAAGTTATAATCGTTTAGCACCGAGTCAATATGTCTCAACTCGCTTGGAACTTCTTGAAGACTTCGGACGATACCCTTGAAACGGCCTCCATCGGGTCTGGAGATAATGGCTGTAAAGGGAATGAAGTGTCAATTTTAATACCAAAGAGCTATTGGTCAAGTAAACAGGTTAAGGCGCTTACGTCTGGACAACCATCGCCTAGCGAAACCCGGAGGGCACCGAACATAGAACCACTCGTTCTTGAAATAACTCAGTCGGGTCCAAGCTCCAACTACAACTTGGCAATTCCTAACTGCCTCTAGAAATGTAAAAGACGGGCTATCACCCCTACTCTTGAAGTTAAATATGTGTCTGATCTCGGTGGGCCTCGGCGGGTGAAAGAGACAGTCCATAAATATGACAAAGGCACTGTTCAGCAATGCGTGCCCGTTGGGATGAAGTTGCGAAGGAGCAATTCCTAGGTAGGATAGCATCCCTCTGATATATTGGTTGAAAGGAGGGAGAGTTCCGGCCGCGCAAGCATGGCGATAGAATGCTGTATATCCTTCAGGCGGATTGTGCGGTCTATCAGTGGCACTGGGCAATAATACGTCATCCAGAGATATTTTATGCCTTAAGCATATTCGTCCCAATAGGGATTCAGAGATGATAGATTGAACCGAATCAACAGGGTCCTCAATAAATATAGCCTCTGGCAATTCATTTGGAGCTGGATCGATTACATCGGCAGGAATATCGGGAATCTCAAGCACCGGAGGAGTCGAGCTCTGTACCTCTTGTTGTTGGGAGCTCGAAGATTCCATAATTAGCTAACTCATCAGAAAGCAACGTTAAGTTCATAAAGAGCCCGTGCATTCCCCAGTGTGAAGTGTGTGAGCGTGTCGTGCAGTGCAAGTGCTGTACGTTACTTAAACAGATTCTACCGATTAAAGTAAGATGTCCGTACAACAAAACTTGGGAATTTGAGAATGAAAATGACCATCATCGCTGACCGTCACTTCCACGTCATCCAAACGCTACTGACCACTTCAAGTATAAATCAGTCGTATGATTGGTTAAGTCATGGTTCCATCGACGAGCTTCAAAAGAAAGTCAAGTATAGTCCCAAAGTCAAGTCCAATTAGGCAAGGCCGAAGCTCGTCGGAGTAAAGCATGCTAAAGTTCATTAAGTTCGTCAAGTTTCGACTGAAATTGGTCACGTTCGAATCCATGGAGCGAGCTAGAGATATTGCATTTTTTGAGTTAAGGACGATCGAATCAACACCAATCGACTCGATGTGCTTCGAATCGATCAGGGTCGACTCGACGCGCTCCGTATCGATATGGACATTGGAACGATATCTCGTATCGATTGAAGGAACGCTTCGAATCCATCAGGATAGCATTCGCGACAGTCAATAACAACCACTTCGAATCGATCAGGCTCGGAATCTTCGAATCGATCGTAGGGTTATGAGTTCGAATCGATCGATACGAACCACTTCACCTCGCAAGCTTCGATTCGAAGCCACACATGATCAAGATCGATTCGAACTACCTCATCCCAGATCGATATGAGGCAAAGAGAAAAGTAATTCCTTAAGATCTCAACACTTTGTCACGCACCATCCCTCGATTCGATCGATTTCACTCAGATCTCGATACCCTTCGAGGTTAACCTCAGAAGAATTCAAGAGTGATGGCAAGAATTTCCAGTTCCATCGTCCGTGGTTTGGCCGTATGCGTTAATTACCTGTTTTATTGTGATTATGATTGAAGGATTGAAGGTTTTTGATCGAATCGGAGTAGCGTCTCTCTCAAGTCTGAAGGATCGATACGAAGAAGAAGACAAGGAAACAGTAAAAGTAAAAGGTTAAAAATGAACAGGACCCCGGTATATATAGGGGAAACGAGACGATTCGTCTCCCGGTCAAGCGCAACCGGAAATAACGGGTCCAGCTCATCGATTCGAATGAGTATCTTCGAATCGATCACTGCAAGGCATCCATCGATTCGAAGCTGACCAGATGACTTCGTCGATTCGGACTCAAATATCTACACCAGACAACTTCGAGGCTTTTCCTTCGAATCCATAGCATCGATTCGAAGCACGGCGTCAGAAGGGTCAGGGGGACGTTCGACTCCATCGATTCGAACAGTCAAGTTCGAATCCCTCAATTACAAATCCATCCAAGCTTCGAATCCACCCGAAAACCATCGTTTCGAAGTTCCATCAGATCGAGGCAGTTAACCGAAGATGAATCAAAGTCGCTGTGCCCCACCGATTTGGAGTGCCAACTTCAAAACTATCGACTTGTAGCACAACGAAGAGTATCAATTCGAGTAACCTTCTCGAATCCATCGAAAACGATCGAATGGGAGTAAAAGCATTGCTTCGAATATAAAATTATTGCTTGACTACCTTGTACAACGGTTCAGGAGAGGATCGATACCGAGGGATAGTCATAAATAATCATTAATGCACTGATTAAACTCGAATCTCAAATCGATTCAGGAGAGGATCGATGCAGAATTCGATAACAAACCAAACTGGCAACGACTTGCTAACATGCAACGTTCACCAAAGTCAAAGTGGTACATATATGCACATATGTTTGACTAGTGTTTAATCTTTGTCATTTACAAGGATCAAATGTTCATCTCGTCATAACACAGAAAGCTAACAGCCAGTCACAATTATACGACGGTCACTTACAGCGATACAGAATACAACTTTCGGTAAAGCATGTCATAACGGCCCAATGAGAGACTACAGCTTATCAAAGCACGTCATGTTTACACAAGACGTACTTTGGGGGGCAAATGTTATCCCGCCTTTTGGCAAGGCCGTGACACCAAGGACTTAACTAGAAACCGGCGACATATCGTCTCGTAGACTAGCTACGCACAAGGATTCCTATGGATATCGGTGAAATTTGTCCGAGTCCAGATCGGGGTACAATTGATAAGGCACGTCAAGCAAAGCCGTGGGACCCAACTTTCCAAGTCTCGGGACAATCCGAGTTCGTATGCTCAAGTTATCGCCAATGGAAGATGGATGAAATAGTATAGGTTCGAATCCCTCAGAAACAGGCTAGGTTCGAATCGATGAGGGGAGGATTGATTCGAATCGATCAGACAAGTATTGTGTCTAATCCACGAAGAGCATGTATGCTTCGACTTCATCAAGCAAACCCTCATATGCCTAAGTTCGAGCCCATCTTCGCATACTCCGGTTCGAATCCATCGAAGGAAGGAGCGCTTCGAATCCATGCAGGCAGAGAAGCTCCAATTCCATTCCAAAGCACAGACATCATCGATTCGTAGGAAGCCAGCCTTCGACTCCAGTACCTTCGAATCCATCCAGTTGTAGGGACTTTGACTCCATTTCATAATTGTCTTCGAATCCATCCTGGTGAAGCAGATTCGAATCGATCAATAGTGGCATATCTTAATCGATTCGAACGATCGCTGATCCAATCGATTCGAAGGAAACGCACCTTCGAATCCAGTACCTTCGTATCCCCCAAGTCCACACAGCTAAAACCCCGGGTACGACTCGGTAAAACCCGGAGATAAAAGAGGGTTGACCCGAAGTATGCGCGCTACGCCATTGTCTTCACGCGCAGGAGGATCGATTCGAGAAAATCGATTCGAAGTAAGATCGATTCGAAGTATCCATGTTCTCCAGAAATGCAACATTGAATCGATCATATCTCGAGTTCTACAAGTCCAAATGCCATGAAATTTTCACAGAAGCTTAAACACATGATGAAGAATGTTCACACCAAATTTCAGCTCGATTGGACACTTTCTTGATTGATTCGAACCAAGGGTCGAATCGATCCCCAAAGTGGGCCCGGATCTCCAGATTTCGGCCATGTGGGCCCCTGACGTACCAGAACTGGTCTCCCCTCATTTTAGGCGAAATATCAGCCTCCTACACCTATAAATAGAGCCCCTAGTCATTCAGAAAAGGGGTTGGAGAATTCTAAGTATTGAAGAGCGCCCAGATTCTGCCAGATTTACTCCAGAACACCGCCGCTGCTTTAGATTGAGACTTAGCATATAAATTCAGTTGTATTACAGTATAAAGAATTGTAATCTTCAAGCATCGAGCAATAAAATCATCAAATTTCATAGTGGACGTAGGCAAAACGCCAACCACTCTAAATCGCTTGTCTTTGCAATTTACTTTCTGTTATTTGGAGTTTTTGTTAGATAATCAACAGTTTTAATTTTCATTCTTCACTTTTATCTCTTCAAAAACTTCCGAAGAGTGTTGTGCCAATTTTTGGTACAAACACCATTGATTCTTAATCTCCCTTTTTAGCGTGTAATCGGACAATTTAGTTTGTTTCATTAATAAAGGCTTGAAGCCGTCTTTTTATGAATTATTGATGTTCCTGAGCCTTATAGTCCAGTGATAAACAACTGAAGTTGTATTCTGCCTGACATACGAACTCGCATAAATGATTTGAATCTCCGAGTCCCCTGAGTGCGGACCGAGGTACTCTAAGTCCCCGAAGAACGGACTAGAGTATAAACGAATTCAGTCTCCGAGTCCCCTGAGTGCAGACCGGAGCACTCTAAGTCCCCGGAGCGTGGACTAGAGTATAAACGATTTGAATCTCCAAGTCCGCTGAATACGGACCGGAATACTCTAAGTCCCCGAAGCGCGGACTAGAGTATAAACGACTTGAATCTCCGAGTCCCCTAAGTGCGGACCGGAGTACTCTAAGTCCCCGAAGCGCGGGCTAGAGTATAAACGACTTGAATCTCCGAGTCCCCTGAGTGCGGACCGGAGTACTCTAAGTCCCCTGAGCGTGGGCTAGAGTATAAACGACTTGAATCACCGAGTCCCCTGAGTGCGGACCGGATTACTCTAAGTCCCCGGAGCGCGAGCTAGAGTATAAACGACTTGAATCTCCGAGTCCCCTGAGTGCGGACCGGAGTACTCTAAGTCCCCAGAGCACGGACTAGAGTATAAACGACTTCAATCTCTGAGTCCCCTGAGTGTCGACCGGAGTACTCTAAGTCCCCGGAGTGCGGACTAGGGTATTGAAGATTCGAATCTCCGAGTCCCCTGAATGCGGACCGAATTACTCTAAATACCTGAAGCGCAGATTAGAAAAAATTCTAAGTACCCAAAAATGTGAAACGAGAAATATGCCACTCCAAAGAATGTTCGAACAATGTAAGAATGGATTGGGAAATTATGCAACTCATAAGAACTTGAGTTTCGACCACAGTTATACAGAAAGCTAAAAAAGCAAAAGAATCATTCAAGTGACAAAGAAACTAAACTTTATTCAATAATCCAAAATGGGGTTACACAACTACTCCTCCAAAACTTGGAGTCAAAAAATCTATCTACATGAACTACGAAAACGAAAAAGTAAAAATAGATACAGGACCTAAGCAAAATCTCGTTGAACGAGTATAGCGGCTATTTCTTCGGCTTCTTTTTCTTGTCTTCCTTTGTTTTCTCAGATGAATCCTCTCCCTCACGCTTCCTCTTGGATTTTTTGCTTGCCAAAGAAGCGGAGTCAGGAGTGGGAGAAGGAACATCCAGCGGTTTGGATTTGCCGGGGAGAATGATTTTCAGAGGCCTATTCAGCGGGTCGGTACGTTCCAGTATTTGAGGCTCGACCTTAATCTCGACCTTCTTTTTCTTCTCTTTTGTGAGTCGCTCCTTCATGCTCATCTTCGAAGTATGTTCTGAGGCGTCAGTGATTTCGATTTCATCACTCCCTGCAACGGGAGATGAAGTGTCAAACTTATCATCATCTAGCGCCCCGATCACTTGAGCGTCAGGGCCGGGAGTTACTCCCGCGTGAGCGACATCGCTTGTTTTCCCTGCCTCCTCCTTGGCGTCATCGCTCCTCGGAGTTGGTTCAGGATCAGAGCGGCCTGCATAAAAACATAAAGAACGAACATTAGGGCCTATAACAGCTAACAGAAAGCGACAGATCTTTGAACTTCTAGAAGAAGAGTTTTATACCAGTTTCTGGCTGGCTATCAGCTGCGCGCGGAGTTTCACCCTCTAGAATAGGGGATAGCACATGAACGCCGAGACCGGGATCTTCCGGATCGTAGCCGACATGCTGCTCAAATGGGTCAAGTGCTGGCCGACCGGCCGGTTGAGTGGAAGGAGGAGCTGCAGCCTCAGCTCCAGATGGACCAGCTCCGTTGTCTTTCTCCTTTGATAGGGGAGAGCCTTTATCATAGAGAGCCATAGCTACGGACAAGTCTGATGGCTCGTTCCCCCTGAGAAATTCTTTCACTAAAGCCTCCTCATCGACTTCCTCAGTGTCCGACTCGATCTTTCTGATCTTTATTAAAGTCTCCTAGGCCTCAGCTAGAGATTCAAGATAGCCCTCGCCCAAGAAAGTCAAGTCCCGGTGCATGAGGACGCGGGCGCTGTATTCGGCGATCAATGGGTCGAAAATACACTTGACCTCTTCTCTACCGGCCTCTACAGCTGCTTCAAGGCGGGAGTCGATCTTCTCGGAAGCTAGTCTCTTGCCCTCCTCATGGGCTTCGCTCTTCATCGTCTCAACCTTGGAAAGCTCATCATCGAGCTTTGCTTTTAGGAGACGTGTATCAACGATCTCGTTATAGTACCGTTGAGACTCTTCTTGAGTCGCTATCTTTTCTTCCCTCTCCTTAGAGAGTAGCTCCTTAAGCTCTTTGACCTGCAGGGCGAGTGTATCCCTTTCATTTTGAATAGAATCTTTTTCTAGAGCTAGGGCCCCGCTGCGTTGGACTACGATGTCAAGTTCTTTCTTATGGGCCGTCTCTAGACGAGCGACGGCCTCCGCAGTCTCCTTAGAATTCTGTTCTATGGCTTCAAGCTTGGACTTGTACAAAGCGAGCTCTTTGTCTTGATTCTTGATGATGTCCTTGTCGAAGATAGCTTCAAGCTTTGAACGGTCAATTTCCTGTTGTCGCTCAACGGATACCTCCGAGACTTTTTCGACCAAGTGTACAAACGCGTCATGTTGAACATAGACATCGTTTTTGCAGGCGATGGCACTCTGCTTGACGTGCCCTGGGATGTGATGAATAGCTGGGAGGAACTTCAAGCTGTCAAAGCAGATTTTTGGAAATTTAGCCTTAAGATCGACCATCTTCTCTGCTATCGTTGGGTCAACCGCAGTAACAGGGGGAGGAGGCTTTGAAAGTTTTGTTCTCTTCCGATGTTCCCAAGATTGCCGTGTGCTGGATGAACCAAAATGTTGATCTCGGGAAACATCGGGTTGAGACACCTTTTGCGGAAGTTTTTCTCTGCCTGGCTCAGTTTGAGGAGGGGGATCGCGAGAGTATAAAGACTGGGAATATGTTTTCTTTCGATAAAACGACTCACAGGGACGGTTGTCTCGATCTTCGTAATCGTCTCTGTCCCTACATCTACCGGAGCCTAAATCCCGTCCAGGATGGTGAAATACAGAAGAAACGTGGAGGCGATCGAACTCGTGGGAGCACCCCATGTCACCTGCATAGAATAAAAATAACAGCGAGTTAGGAAAAATCGGGGTAATGGCAAAAATTGAAGTGTATGGTGAAGTGCGTGTGTGTACTAATGTTCCCCCCGACGGACCAGTTCCTTTATCTCTACTGATTGGAGTATTATCTCCCTGGACTCGGGCTTGAACTCCCGTATCGCCTCTAGCGGGCGATTGAAACTTAAGGGCCTCCGGATCGTCGAAACCGTAGTTGAGTAGATCATTAGGAATGGTGAGGTTCGACAGACCCTTCAGAGAACTTTCTAGATGTTGTGAGGAAGCTTCTTTCTCCGCTGGGACAAGGGTAATTTTTGAAGTTCCACCAACTTTTTCCTTCCTCATCTTATACGTCGATTTCTTTTTCCCCTTCGAAGGGGAAGATGACGTTTCAATATCATGCACTTCGACCAGCGGATCCTGAGTAGGACCCACATTCTCGCCTTGTGTTTCAGAAGCTTCACTCTCTTTGGTTTACTTCCCTTCCTGTACATCAGGGGTATGGCGTGATGACGATTCAGCTAGTTTTTTCCCTTTATCGGATGCGGGCTTGGGAATGGAGACACCCTCAGGAAGGCTAATCTGGTGACCTCTTGCTAACAGTCCGAATCTCGATAATGACTCATTTGAAATGAGGGTTCGGATGTCCCGTTCCTCGGCAGGAAGAGCTCTAATGGCTTCGACGGTATCAGAATATCCTCGGCCCTCAGGACGTGGGTTGATACCTGAAAAGATGAAACAAGAAGTTAGAAAAAGCATAGCTCCGATAGAGCGCGAATGTTGACTCAGGGAAAAGACTTACTGCCTTCAACCCATCTCCTCGCGAAACCAGGAGGGCAACGCACATAGAACCATTCCTGTTTGTATAGGGCAAATTTGCTACATGCTCCGGTCAAAATTTGGCATTTGTGGTACGGCACGAGAAACACAAAGGAGGGGCTATCTTTCAGCCTCTTAATCATATAAATATATCTGATGTCGCCGGGAGTTGGAGGCCTAGAGAAGACGGCCATGAAAAGGAGGTAGGTCCCGTATATGAACGCGTGGCCGTTTGGATGTAGCTGCGATGGGGCGATGTCTATGTATTGCAACACGTCCCGAAGAAATAAATTGAATGGAGGCACGCTGCCCATCCAGCACATAAACTTATTACAGGTAGTATACCCAACTGGGGGCAGATGTGGGCGATCATGCCTCGACGGAACCAACAAGTCGGCGAAAGGGATTCCGTGGATAGAGCATATTCGCCGAAGCGGGACTTCGTTAATCTTCGAAGCCTGTGAATCGATCGGATCATCCAAGAGAATCGATGCCTCCAGGGCATCAGGAGCTAAATTATGAGCGGGGGAAGTCGACGGATTTGAAGTGTCCGCGACTTCTTGCTTTGAAGACGGCCCGGGCCTATCTGAGATAGTGGCGGAGCCAGATTTTTTAGACATCCCCAATAAATAGTGAATCTGCAAAGCACCTGTGAGAACTATACTTGAAAAATGTTCAACGTTAGAATTAGCAACACGAATATTCCCCCCACGTGGTGTGTGAACTAGTGCAATCAATCGTGTATAAGCATTGAAAATTTGAAAGTCACAAGGTTACTGATATAAAACTGAGCTTCAAATCATCGCCTTCGAAGACCGTCATCGCTGACCGTCTCCAAAAGCCTGCCTTATGGTGATTACTATTTCAGATTCAGAAAACGTTAAAAGAAGTAATCTGATTATGTCAATCTAAGTTCAGGTTTATGTCTACTGAAGCTAGGGAGTTAATAGTCCGGATCAGTTTGATATGCTAGTATGCTAGAGTCCTTGTCCTTGTTTGGTTATGTGACTAGGCAAGGCAATTGTTGGTTCGACACTTATGATTGTTCGGCATTTATGATTGTTCGGTATTTATGACTGTTCGGCCTTGATATGGTTCGGCATTTGTGTTGTTCGGCCTAAGTGTGGTTCGACATTTATGTTTGATCGGCTTAAATATGGTTCGACATTCACGTTGTTCGGCCTTAGTATCGACCGGCCAAACTATAGACCGGCCTACCTATCATTCGGCCTAAATCTTGGTCGGCCAAATTATCGTTCGGCCTAACTATTGTTCGGCCTGGGTATCGTTCGGTCAAAGCGCTGTTCGGTCTAAGTTCTGTTCGACCGAAGTATCGTTTGGCATCCTATCTAGTTCGTACTTCCTCCCTATTCTTCCATTCCACTGCTCGGCATGTGGTGAATCACGTCGAACCAAAGTTACGCCGAGCCCCAACACTAGGCACTCCTTCCTTAAACAACGCTTTCATTTTTCTTTTCTTCCTCCAGCCACACCGAACAACGAGGACGTATCGTTCGGCGAGTCATACTGGATCATGCTGTTCGGCATTCTAGCCAATTCCTGCTCCACCTCCATTCTTTCCCTCCAATCTCGGTCGGCACGAAAAAACCATGCCAGACCATAATACATCTCCCAACTACTCCCTTGTATGCTCATCATTGGCCACTCCTACTTTCCTCCACATCATCTGGCCCTAAAAGAACATCCTAATCGCAGTTCGATTCTCTCATCCACGCAACACCTATCGGCTACAATTCTGATTTACGAAATTGAGCCTCTTAATAAAACTTTTAGTCAGGGGAAGGATTTAAATAAGGGGATCAATACCTAATTAGTAGATCGAGACTTGGGAGAATTCTGAAGTTGAGGGCGCGTTTTTAATTAATGCCGAGTGGATGGGGAAGGATTGTAAAGTCTTTGGAGGCTGTTAACAGGCGAGTTTTTGAAGTATAAGATAGAAGAAGTGAGTGTAAAAAGAGAAGAAGATGGAGCAGGCCGGCCTTTATATAGAAGAAGAAGAAGTCGAAGAGACGATGATCGTTAGAACCGGTCAAAACGTAGTCGTTCGGCATACAAGGAGCGTTCGGCTTCAGCTGTTCTGTTCGGCACTCACATATCGTTCGACACACACCACCTCACCTGGTAATCACAAGAAGACATCTCCGAAAGGAATAGGCTAAGGATCAAAGTGAAGCACGGAGGATAAATAATTCAAAGCGTATCACGTTCAGTCATGTGATACACTTTGGGTGGCAAGTGTTTCCTGGAGATTTGACCAGGCAACTTAGTACTCGGCATCTCTGTCATTCGGCTCAACTGGTTCGGTCGGCGTCTCGCTACGGCCGGCATCAAAGAAGCGCTCGACATCCAGTTGGCGTTCGGCGTCATGATACGCTCGGCATTCGGAAGCGCTCGGCATCAAGGAACGTTCAGCATCGAGAGACGTTCGGCATGGTATAACGTTCGGCATGTATGAACGTTCGGCATGGCAGAATTGTCCGTCATAAAATATCGTTCAGCCTAACTATTCTTCGGCCTAAGTTTGGTTCGGCCAAGACATGGTTCGGCCTTGATAGCGTTCGGCCAGAGTATCGTCCGGCCTAAGTTCTACTCGGCATTCAGTCGTTCAGCACAAATACAATGGCTCGGCCTCCAGTATCGTTCGGCACAAATACTTCCCACATCATTCAGGGTGTTCGGCCTCACTTCTGTTCGGCATGAGAAGATCGTTCAGCATTCACGCCTAGTTTGGCGCTCAGCGTTCGGCATCTATGGATCGACATATGGAGACCACTCCATTTGGGCCGAGGTATTCAGCTACCAGGCCCACCAGGGAAGTCCAACCCATCTTTGTCTATAAATAGAGAGGCATGGGCATAGTGAAATGGACCTTTTTTCGAGAACACTGGGGAGACTCTGCCGCCTTAAAGACTCATCCTCTCTACTTAGCAATTATATTCAAGTAGTTGGCAAACGGATTGTATCTGTAATCAATTATCAAGTGAAGCAATAAAGATTAACCTCAAAGTGGAGGTAGGCAGTTACGCCGAACCACTATAAATCTGGTGTCTCGTCTTTGTATTCAATTTAGCATATTGATCTTTGTTTAAATTTACTTTCATCATTTATCTCTCTACACAATCTTTCTCAACGAGGTTAGTGACCAATTTTGGTGCTAACAATAAGCATATTAACAAACTTCCTAAATGAGATAAACTAAAAAGTCAAAAGCGTTTATCTCCTTGCTAGCCCAAACATCTAAAGTTTAACTTATCCTGTAACCTGAAAAGACTCAGCCCAACCCGAGCAAAATAGCACCCGGTTCAGACTATCTCTAAATATCCAATAGGGTGAGAACATAATATAACACAAGAATAAACAATATATAAGTAAATACAGATGTCCGGGATATAACGATTTAGGAAATTAATTTAACTCAGAACAGGATTATAAGTTTAAGTCACAGACACTAACTAGTCACTAAACACAGAATAATATAATGAACTTAATTTAGCATCCATCACAAGACACAAGAATATATATTTATTTCACGAACACAAGATACAAGAATATATATTTATTTTACGAACATAAGACTCAAGAGTATATATTTATTTTACGAACACAGAATAGTCACAGAATCCAAATATCCAAAATCCAAGAGATCTTACTCAAAATGATCGCAATGATTGTACTCAGTCCCCATGGCAAACAAACAAACAATTTGGTATCACACGAACCAATACAATACCGGGGATCATACACATGACGGGAATCACAGAATCACAAGATGATCTCAAGGATAGCAGACATGACCGAATGTATTAGATTTATTTTAGATTATTACACTTGATAAGAAATCCAAGAGTAAACTTCCTAAGGATCTAACAGCCACTTGCCGTACACAAAAAGAGAGTAAACTCTAATGTGCCAAATACTATCACCTTTAAATCACTAGAATTTAACCAATACGTCCCATACCTTATGGTGAAATCCAAGTATTTACTAGAAGCTAGTAAATATCACTTGTTACGGATACCACCGGAAAACCTGAATTATATTCTCTTACGGATCTCGCAACCACTTGTCGCACGCCCGAAGATAAAACAACTATAAAGTGTTAATTACTTCCATATAGCGATCACATGAATTTAACCAAAGTATCCCATACTACCCGATAAAATTCACGTATTCACTAATGGTTAGTAAATTCCACTCAAACGTTCTATTCAATGAGTTAATGCCATATTCGATGAAGCATTATACGAAAGCATTTAAACCAATCGATAATACTAAATTGATTATTTGCACTCCCCACATTATAGAACTAAGGTTCTCAAAACATTTATTTTCTCTTTGATTTTCATTGTTTAAAACACTTGTTAATTTTTGTTCATAAATCTATTTATTATTTCCAAAAACATTTATTATAAAACAAAGATTTTTCCCGTGTTTTCCAAAACCATATTAATGAATAAATTTTCAAGAATTAACATGTTCCTGATTTGCAAAAGATGTATATTAACCTATTTCCACATTTCCAAATTCCACAACTATTTTACTGACATGTTTTATTGTAGAAATCAATTTATTATTTAACAAGGTGAAATATTCATTTAAATTAGAATATTCCATAAACTCGAATTTTTCCAAGATTTCACTTACTTTCACAAAGTTATCTCAAATTCCCATATGTTATATTATTCTCAAAACCATATTTTCAAAACCATATTTAAATACTCTTCAAATCCATTTTGATATACATATCTATTTATTTCATTTAGCTCAAATTTAGGATTTAAATATCTTCATTTTCGATGACCTAAATTTCAATTTTTACAAAACTTAAAACATAAAAGTTGTAGCACAAAGTCTAAGCTTTCCAAAAGTTCAAGAACTATCAAATTCTGATAAGTAACAAAAATGTTATGGCCAAAACAATTTTTCAAATTTAAATTTATTAACATTGTTTTTCATTGACAAGCCAGCGACAAGAAACAAGTTTGTTTTTACCATTTAAACTTCAAAATTATGCTAAACACAAAACATGAAAGTTATATCACAAAGTCCATGATTTCTAAAACTTCAAAAATTATTGAATTCCGATTAGTAGTGAAAAAGTTATGGTCAAAATGATTTTTTTGTTTCAAAGCAAATTTAAAAAAACACAGGACATAGAGATTATCTCTTCTTCGAACCCAATTATCTCTCAGTAAAATGCAGATTCACAAAAAATGATGAACATAAAAGTTGTTCCTTATGAAAGTAACTTTCAAATGAAAAAAACCTCACTCGATTTTGATCTACCAATCAAAGATTTTAATATCATGTTTCAACCAAGAAAATTGCATAGAGCAGAGATACACCACCAGTTTCAAATTCAATTTCGACCCCTTAAACAGTAGAATTTCGTAAAGTTATTAAAAGAAAATTTGTAGATAACTGAAATAACTTTCTACTAGAAAAAGATTGTGCTATTTTGGATAAACTTACACTAAGATATTGTTGTTTTACTGCAGTGATTTTCACAAACAACTTTCAGCAAACAACAATCAAACAATCACCCAAGTTCAATTTCTATCAAGCAAAGTAGGGTTTTCACACCCAAATCAATACAAATCAATTTCAATTTCAGAAACAAAATATGGATATAGAAATAGATTGTGTAAGTAAAAAATAACTCACGTTTTTCTTACTGATCTTGTAGCTAGAATCATTTCAATGTTTACTTGAAGCATCCTTGATCTTATCCGAATTTTCAGAATTTTCATTTTATGTTGAAGGTTAGTAGCTTTTAATTAGATTGGAGATAAACTTGAACCCTAGAGTTTCTTCTTCAAAACTTAATACGTACAAGAGGAATGGAAGAGTTGCGAGAAAAATACATAAGAATCCACTTTATTTAGTTTTATAATGGTTATGGGCTTTAATTAGGCCCACTTAAAAGTATAAACAATTACCTCTATTTGTTTCTCAATGTTATTCTATTCAATCATAATAAATTTTCATTTTGTTTATCAAAATATAAAATCCCCAATATAGAAATTTGTTCATTTACAAAATAAACACTTCTATACCATTTTATAATAGTTAAGTATAATTATTAGGCTGAATCTTTTATTTCTATTTATAAATGAAAGATAATTTTGGAGTTGATTTCTTATATGATCAATAAGCAAGTAATCAATTTGAAACAAATTTAAATCAAATTAAATTAAATATTTCCAAACAAGATTTCATTTCACAATCAAATTTCACAAATCACAAACTAGAACTAATTATCTGCCATAATTAAATTAAATTAATTAGGTAACTAAAAATAGGGTTGTTACAGACTCCCTACTAAAGAAAATTGCGTCCCTGCAATTTCCTTTAATGAAAGAAATCCATAATATAAATTTTCTCTCAAAACAATTATATGTTAATTGGTTTCTAATTTCATTTCCAAAATCTCTCATTTAATATCAGTCCAAATTTTAACACTAAACTCAAAATTTTAGCTATCAAAATTTCCAAAAAATTTCTAACGCCTCAAATTTGCAGAAAATTTCGCCAACGTCTCCTTTGCACGGCTAGCGTTTCGAAAATTTACAATAGGTATATAATTACATAATATACATCTCATCTCAAACATGAGGCATCCCTTAGGGAAACACACAAAAATGTGATATGTAATCCAAGATACGTACCTTATATTTGAAATATTAGCGAATCCGCTAATATTCCTTAAGCAAACAATTTATAATCTTTTAAACGATATGTATTTAACTTCAGATATCTGCACATATCTCAAAAATTCATATCAGTATTTAATATCAAATTCATATCATATAGAAGTTGTTAACAATTCATGATTACAATTTAATTAGATTGACATCATAATATTCCATAATGAAAGAAATCCGTACTTAAATTTCTAAGTTTTAAATTATTACTTATGTCAAAATGTCACATTCGACGTTTAGGAACCCCTATCGATAACATGGCGTCTCGCATATCGATCAAAATCCTTAAACAACGTTCGGATAAGTTAACACAATATATAATCACAAATTTAGATGCATTTATTTTATTACCACTAACATCCTTGCATCCAATTTTAAATAAATGCAACCAAGCAATAAATTCCTAGCAACCAATCAACCAAAACATATTTAATCACTCACAATGGAATAATTCAATGTCTGAAATTCTGCAACGCAACCCTGATTATTCCTAGATCATTTAGGTATTATATTATTTTTTCTAAATTTTCTATTAAAAGAAAATAATTCACTTTAATTTAATTCATTTGCAATTTAATTCCAAATTTTTCTTAACTCTAAAAGATTTTACTCATAAATTTCCAAAAGTTATAATGTCACAAATTCCAATTTATCAATTAAAATTTTTTAAATCAATTTACACCCCAAATGATTATCTCGATAATCCTTTATATTCCTATCCCTAATTAGATAATTAATATAACTATCTACCTCGCACCTCAAGGGACAGGACACTAAGTCATCTAGGTCTCAGATCCAAAATATTATTATGCTATAACAATGATCTGATACAGCTCTGATACCAGAATGTAACAACCCCACCGCAATACCCAGATTAGTAAAGAACATTACAAGTAATGTTAGGGCTGTCAATGGATATCCGAAAAATCCGAAATCCATCCGCATCCACGGATAAATATCCAATATTCGGAAAAACGGATGCGGATGCGGATACGAAGATATCCGCACCAAAAATTATCAATCCGATTTTTGTCAAAATTATAGTTCAAATTATGTATATTTTAGTGCAGTGAAAGATATTTGTTTATTATTTTATTATGTTAGTAGTTTATATTATATGCACTTCATGCTTTTTAACTGTTCGAAACTATTTGTTATCATCATATTTGTTAATTAATAACACTTTTATAATTAATGAGATTGAAAAATATTTATGTTAAACTAAAATTTTCTTTTTATAATTAATGATTTACCGGTCATTAGCGATAGGATAATTATCCGATATCTGTCCGTACCCGCGAATGCGGATATCCGATATCCGAGAATGATTTCAGATGCGAATGCAGACACGGCACTATCCACATCTGAAAACATCCATTGATAGGCCTAAGTAATGTCGTCTGCTAATTCGGAGAATAGGGCTTGTTAAGGGCGATCGAATGTGAACATATCTTTATAAGAACATTGGCACGTCATTTATACCTTTTCACTTAATATGACCTGAATTTGACGTGTACGGTATTAATACAAAGTAATAGACACACCAATTTCTAAGAATTAGAAAAATCTATCATATATATAACAGTCACAGATCACAATGGAATGAATCTCAACTTACATATATACAAAATTTGAGTTTACAAAATGAAATACTAAACTCGATCGTTATACAAGTTTAACAATTCTCTAATCTCAGTTGTACATCTTATAAACATATTCACAAATTTCCTAAATGAGAACTGAAAAGTCAAAAGTTTTTATCTCCATGCCAGCCCAACCATCCAAAGGTCAACTTGTCATGTAACCTGAAAAGTCTCGGTCTGACCCAAGCAAAATAACACCCAAGTCAAACTATCTCTAAATATCCAATAGAGTGAGAACATAATATAACATAAGAATAAACAATATATAAGTAAATACAGATGTCTAGGGTATAATGAGTTAGGAAATTAATTTAACTCAGAACAGGGTTATAAGTTTAAGCCACAGACACTAATTAGACACTAAACACAGAATAACAGAATTAATATAATTTAGCATCGATCACAAGACACAAGAATATATATTTATTTCACGAACACAAGACACACAAATATATATATATATATATATATATATATATATATTTCATAAACACAACATCCAAGATTATATATTTATTTCATGAACACAAAATAGTCACAGATATCCAGAAAGCAAGAGATCTCACTCAAAACGATCGCTATGATCATACTCAGGCCCCGTGGAAAACAAACAAACAATTTGGTATCACATGAACCAGTCCGATACCGGGGATCGTACATAGGACGGGAATCATAGAATCATAAGATGATCTCTGTGATATCCCAGAAATTTATGGGCAATATCAATTTAATAATCTGTTTAAATAATTAAATTGATTTGATAATTTTTGATAATAAAATTTGAATTAGTTTAATAATCTAATTGAATAAATATTTAATTAGTGAAATTTATCTTTTAAAACTAATAAAATGATTTCTATTTATAATGTATATATATATAAGTATATATATTGTAAATAGATTAGCTTTGGGTTGAAATATAATAAATAAAATCTTGTTTTTAATTTCTAATATATATATTTAGTTTAGAGATTTGGATTTATTTAACATAAGCTTTTCAAAGCTATTTAAACAAATAACAAATATGGTTTTAAATAAGATTAATAATAAGGTTTAATTTATTTTCTTTTTGGAATATTGCTTAATAAATAAGATTTAAGAGTATATATATATATATAAGTTTAAAATAAAATTCATATATGATATGTTGATTCATTTAATAATAGAATTGTTATTTTTAAATTGAATGTGTTGTTTAAAATTAACTTTAAATTAGATTTTTAAATTAGAATTCAAGAGCTAATATTTAAATAGTTTTGGATTTTAAATTATATGTATAAGCTCTTATTTATATATACATAATTGGTTTTATTTTCTTTAAAATACTTTATATATATATAGATAAGTAACTAATAAATTAAGTAAAGGGTTTTTATTTACATTTAAAATAAATATAAATTAAATAAAAAGACATGTGTAATTCTCTAAAAACTTTGTTATAACAAGTGTTAACTAATTAACCACTATAATGACAAATGTCAAAGTTTGGTATTTTTGTTTTTCTTTTATTTGATAAATCATTTTAATCTATATAAACATATGTTCTCATCTATATTTCTTTTTCTATTCTTTATCTAAACTAAGAAAACTTTCAGCCTGAATATTCTCCAAAATCCTCCTATCAAAAACCAGAGAAATTAACTAAAATCTATAATCAATCCTCTAAAAATCTTCTTCTTCAAACCTGTAATGCACTTCTTTTTAAATCTGAAAGTCTAAAACCCTTCTTCAACAAACCTGTAACCCATTTTCCAAATCAAAGCCCTGTAGCCTGCATTTTTCTTTAATCTGGAATGAATTCAAAAGCTTGCATCATTTTCCAAAAATCAAACAAAACCTGCAATTTCTTCTTGAATCTGGAAACAAGTAAACCTGTTTTAAAGCAAGATCAAAGGAAAAATCAAACCTGGAGTCTAAAGCAACATGCATGCAGTTTTAAATTCAATAAGTTAAGCTCCATCAACTCAAGTTTTAAATCAAAAAGGGAGCATGCAAGTTTACAGTCTTCAAAGGTTAAACTGCCTCTGTTCATCTCCTTTAAATCAAGTGAGTAACATTCTTCTAAAAGCTTAATTATTCTTTAAATCTGGATGCATGTTGAAATTATGGAAATCAATATGTTATGTGTGATTTTATATAGTAGACTTATCTGTATATATGAATGTATATATACGTTAGTGTGCATGCCTGCTATTTGCTCTGTTTTTCATTTTAAAATTGGTGAGTGAAATCCTTTTTAAATTTAAGTATAGGGATATCTGTTTGTATGTTTAGTGTATATGTACGTGATTGAGTTTATATATATATTGGATGTATAGATGCATGATGCTGTTATACTTGTTATTATCTGTGCTTACTATTAGAAGCCAAAATCATGATCAAAACTAAATTCCTCTGGATACAATCTCTGTTAGAATTTAGGATTCAAACAACACTTAATTGTTAAATCATAACTTAAAGCTTTAACTTTATTTAAATGAATTAAATTGGATTTCTGCTCTGGAAAATAGAGTAGAACAGGAAAGTTTAAGCTTTGTTAAAAATTCGAATTCCTTAAATCATTGATTCAGGTATATGATCTGAATACTTGATTGAAAACATGATTTTTAAGATTTGAATCATGATTTTTAGAAGTAGGAGGAGAGAGCAGTTCGTGGTTGAACAAAATTTGGGTTTCGAACGATTTCTGATGATCACGTTAGTTTGGAGGGTCGTGGTTCATTCTGGGGGAAGAAGAGCTATCGGTGATTAGAGGAAAAATAGTGGGTGGCCGTATTGACGACTGTGGCGATGGGAATTGATCGAGAATGTCTATAAACCTAGTTTTGCAGTGCTGGGATGTTTGATTTTTCGCGAGGCCTCTAAGTGATCGAGTGCCATGTTATTCGAAGACGCCGTAGTTTGGATGTTGAAGAATGGTTGGACGGAGTTTCAAAGCTTCTGGCGATCGGAGAAAAGGATTCGAGCATTTTTTTTTCCAGGTTCGCTTTTGGTTCCAGGTGGTGTTGAGCTACTCAATTTCGAATACGTGATGATATCGATGTTCTAATGGTCGGAATGGAGTATGAGGAGGATCGTCGACGTGTAGGGATGGTCGTGGATGGCCGGAGATAGTTGGTCAATCGGTGCATGTGCACGGTGTAAGTTCTGTGCATCTGGAAGTTTGGTAGTTGGGGAAGAAGCTTAGACTCGGGAACGATCTCGAGTAAAGTTCGAGTGTGACTCGAAGGAAAAGGGACGAGAGTTGCTCGAAGTTATCTCGGGGGTTTTCAGGGTTTGACTCGGGGGAGATGGTGATAGGCTCGGGTAGATTTTGTATTACAGTTTTTAAACCTGTCAGGGTCTTAAAAATTTAAAATGAAGTTTAAAATGTTAACAGGATTTAAAAACAAAGTTTTAAAAACAAAATTTAAAGTATGGATTCAATTTAATTTGAATCCCAGATGTGAAATAAATAAATTGTATTAAAATGTTTAAACATCTTTAAAATGTTTAAAGTATATTTTAAAAAGGCTTTGAATTTAAATAAATTGGTTTAAAAATCTTTAAATTGTTAAATGTTTCATTAACATTTGATTTTAAAAAGGGTTTTTTAAATTTGGTTAAAGTTAAATTTGTAATTTATTTTAAATCTTTAATTTAAAATGAATTAAAAAGAAACTTTTAAAGTAAAATGTTTTAAAGCCTTTTGTTAATAATAATTAAAGTTGTTATAAAGGTTAATACTTTAATTTAGAGATTAATTAAAGTTTAATGATTAAAGATTCATTAAATTAATAAGGTAATTAAAGAATAATTTAATAATTTAATTAATTAAAGGTTTAGTGTTAATTAATTAAATAATTAGGATTATAAATTAATTAATTAAGGTTAATTAATTTGGAATTAAGAATCATTTATTTATATAAGTATAGATTATTAATAAATGATTAGAAATTAATCAAGTGATTAAAAATTAATTAAGAATTATTAAATAATTAATTAATGGGATTTATTTTGATAATCAATTAGATTAATTAATTAATAATAATCATTTATAAATTGGTTAAGTATAATTTATTTAATGGAAGTAATTAAAGAAATTAATTACTTAAGGTAATTAATTAAATAAATTTGATAAGTTTAAATTAATTAAATTAATTTAAGATAATGATTTGGAAATTTGATAATTACTTAAATGTAATTAGTGAAAGTATAATTACTTAGGAAAGTAATTAAAGGTAATTACTGGATGTAATTAACTGAAGATGATTTAATAATAAAAGTAATTTGAGTTAATTACTTTTGAATAATTAATCAAGGGATTAATTAAAGGATAATTAATTAAGGAGTAATTAATTTATGAAGTGGAGTAATTAAGGGAAGTTAATTACTAAATGAGATTAATCAAAGGTGATTAATAAATGTGACTAATTAATTATTAAATGTTATTAATTTAAATAAGATAATTAATTAAGAATAATTAAGGATCATTAATTAATATAATTAATGATGTAATTAAGAATTGATTAATTAAGATTAATTAATAAATAATAAGTGATTAAAGTAATTAATTAATTGTCATTAATTAAGGATTAATGTAATTAAATATAGTTAATTAATTAATGAAGTAATTAAAGATTAATTACTGAATGGTTTAAGATAATTAATTTGTGAAATTAATTAAGAGTTAATTACTTAAAGTAATTAAAGAATTATTAATCAGGAATGATTAATTAAGATGGATACTTAGAGTAATGATTAATTAATTGGTTTAATTAATAATTAAGTAAGCAGGATTTATAGGATGAAGTAATTAATTTAATTCACTTTAAATTAATTAGAGATGATAAATCATTACTTAAGAATAGATGAATGATATTGAATGCTTTGCATTGTTGATATCTCTGATGAGATATGTGTTGATATATGATATGGATGTTTGGTTGAATTGAAATGATAATGTAGATTATCTATTGTGAATTATCTATCTGTGTGTAGTATAGATAAGAATTGAATTGTTTTAACCTTAAAACAACTTGGCCCTTAAAAGATACGTTTTGGATTTCGATGAGACCGGGATCGGATTTGCTACAGTACAACATGATAGGGGGTTCTCGCTTCGCGGTTTGGTGGCGAACGGGAGACTCTTACCCCTACATGTCCCTGAGAGGTAAAGGCCTTGTGAGGGTTGGTTGCGAGTCGAGAGGCTGGCCGTAAAAGCAAATTCGAGGTATCATTGTATGCCACGGTGGGTCTGGGATGGTTGCAAAGCCTACCAGTCGCCACTGGCTCATCCCATTATAGTGGTATCAGAGCACTAGGTTGAGTGAATACCTAGGTTCGGAAGGATTGTTCATTAGAGATAGGATCTGTAGCAACCTGTTTGAGTCCGAGTGTATATATATATACGAGAGCACGTATTTGTTAGTTATATAAAATGGTTTTATATTGTGTTAATTGATCGGTTGAGTGGTATATGGATTCTGGTCAATACGAGTAGCTAACGTTATTGATAGGGATCTCTAAACACTTGGACCAGGCCAACGGACACAATATTATTTTAAAAAGGGGAAGGTGAAATAATTTTACCCAGATATATTTTCTATATATAAAAAGTATTATTTTAAATGTATATGGTATTTGTAATGATTGGTTGAGATGATAATAATTTATCATCTAGGATTAGGAGTCTGAGTGTTGAGGTTAGAAGTGTATTTGTCGAGACTGTAAACCTAATACCGTCTCGAGTGAACTTTGCAATTGTAAGGATTTCACAATCTCTGAAGAAAACCTGTTAAGGTTCGGAGTTTATCTTTGTAGTTGGATGAGTAGAGCTGGATCTGTCGGTTGAGCAGAAGCGAGTGGTGGTATCTTGATACTTCAGGAAGAAGTAGCTGTGTGAAGAGACGTAGTGAATATGGATGTTCCCGAAGATGTTTTCTTTGGAACAAGTTAATGAAGTATGTCTGCTTCAGTGTTGTGGCTGAGTTCAGCATGGTGATTCTGTTTAGTTTGGGTCTGAGTTTCTTGAAGAAGCTTTGGATAAGGAAGTCTTTGGCATCTGTGGCAGCAGTGCAACTCGGAGTGTTCTGTATTGGCAGGAAGTTTTCTGGCTGAGCAGTTTTTCTGAAGTTGAAGTTCAGAAACAGCAGAGTGGATCCATTTCTTCGATGGATTGGATAGTTAAGTATGAGCTGTTCTGATTTGTTAAGAGAGAACAGTTTTCTTTGGAAATAGGTTGGGTTGATCGCAAAAGTGACTTGCGATAGTTGAGTGTTCTCTTGTGTTATCAGAGATTTGCTAAATGTCTTCAGTGAAGTCAGAAGTTTGTCTGCATCTGGAGATTGAGTTTTCTTATCGACTAGGATTCCAGGAGTGGTACCAGTAGTTCAGCTGGGTAGAAGGATGTCTTCTAGAGATAGAGTTGGTGAAGCAGCTCAAGTTTTGATGGAGTATCTGAGTTTTTCCTTATGGATCTATTGAACCATTTTCTGGGATATGTTGTCCAGTTTGTGCTTGTATTCTTCATCAGCATTTTCATTCTACTCCAGTTCAGAGTGGTGCAGCGGAAGCAGTTTGGCAAGTGCTCTTGTTTGTCTTTTCCAGATAGGAGAAGTTAGTTCAGTCTTCTGATGTTTGTGAGTAGAGTTGGTGTTCTTGGTCTTGGTTGATCTTAAGGGGATCATTGTGTTGGATTGTTTTTGGTCTAGTTTGTTTCTAGAAGCATCGGCGAAGGTTGAGCTGATCAAGAAGGATTTGTAGGAAGTCCAGGATAGTCTGAAGGATTTTGTGGATAAGAGACGGAGGAATTTGAAATTCGAAGTTGGAGACTTCGTTGTTGTGAAGTTTTTCTCTGGTTAAAGGGAGCTATAAGATTGGGTAAGTCTGGGAAGTTAGCTCCGAGTTATTTTGGATCTTTTCTGTGATCTAATTTGGATAAGTACTTTGATCTACAGGGTTGAATTGTCAGTTTGGATAACTGGAATTCGATGTATTTTACGTATCTTTGAGGGAGTATGTGTTTGATCTATCTCTGGTTTTGAAACCAGCAGTTCTGGAGGTTTTGGTTGTTGAGTCAGACTCATCTGTAGTCTGATATTCTGTTTAGTTATGTAGATCTAGATGAGTAGAAGCTCTGTAGCTTAGTAGTATTGATTGTTTGGATTTTGTAGAGCGAGTATCCCGGTATATATATACTTGGGGAAACTCGAGAAAATTCTATCCAGAATTTTGTCTGGATAATTAAAATTGTTTGATTGGATGAATTGATTGCTATGGTTGTTAGCATATGGATGATAATATATGCTTGTGATTTAAATAGATTATTAAATTACCTTTGTTTTAAATTTCGGGGACGAAATTATTTTAAGGGGGGAGGAATGTGATATCCCGGAAATTTATGGGCAATATCAATTTAATAATCTGTTTAAATAATTAAATTGATTTGATAATTTTTGATAATAAAATTTGAATTAGTTTAATAATCTAATTGAATAAATATTTAATTAGTGAAATTTATCTTTTAAAACTAATAAAATGATTTCTATTTATAATGTATATATATATAAGTATATATATTGTAAATAGATTAGCTTTGGGTTGAAATATAATAAATAAAATCTTGTTTTTAATTTCTAATATATATATTTAGTTTAGAGATTTGGATTTATTTAACATAAGCTTTTCAAAGCTATTTAAACAAATAACAAATATGGTTTTAAATAAGATTAATAATAAGGTTTAATTTATTTTCTTTTTGGAATATTGCTTAATAAATAAGATTTAAGAGTATATATATATATAAGTTTAAAATAAAATTCATATATGATATGTTGATTCATTTAATAATAGAATTGTTATTTTTAAATTGAATGTGTTGTTTAAAATTAACTTTAAATTAGATTTTTAAATTAGAATTCAAGAGGTAATATTTAAATAGTTTTGGATTTTAAATTATATGTATAAGCTCTTATTTATATATACATAATTGGTTTTATTTTCTTTAAAATACTTTATATATATATATATATAGAGATAAGTAACTAATAAATTAAGTAAAGGGTTTTTATTTACATTTAAAATAAATATAAATTAAATAAAAAGACATGTGTAATTCTCTAAAAACTTTGTTATAACAAGTGTTAACTAATTAACCACTATAATGACAAATGTCAAAGTTTGGTATTTTTGTTTTTCTTTTATTTGATAAATCATTTTAATCTATATAAACATATGTTCTCATCTATATTTCTTTTTCTATTCTTTATCTAAACTAAGAAAACTTTCAGCCTGAATATTCTCCAAAATCCTCCTCTCAAAAACCAGAGAAATTAACTAAAATCTGTAATCAATCCTCTAAAAATCTTCTTCTTCAAACCTGTAATGCACTTCTTTTTAAATCTATAAGTCTAAAACCCTTCTTCAACAAACCTGTAACCCATTTTCCAAATCAAAGCCCTGTAGCCTGCATTTTTCTTTAATCTAGAATGAATTCAAAAGCTTGCATCATTTTCCAAAAATCAAACAAAACCTGTAATTTCTTCTTGAATCTGGAAACAAGTAAACCTGTTTTAAAGGAAGATCAAAGGAAAAATCAAACCTGGAGTCTAAAGCAACATGCATGCAGTTTTAAATTCAATAAGTTAAGCTCCATCAACTCAAGTTTTTAAATCAAAAAGGGAGCATGCAAGTTTACAGTCTTCAAAGGTTAAACTGCCTCTGTTCATCTCCTTTAAATCAAGTGAGTAACATTCTTCTAAAAGCTTAATTATTCTTTAAATCTGGATGCATGTTGAAATTATGGAAATCAATATGTTATGTGTGATTTTATATAGTAGACTTATCTATATATATGAATGTATATATACGTTAGTGTGCATGCCTGCTATTTGCTCTGTTTTTCATTTTAAAATTGGTGAGTGAAATCCTTTTTAAATTTAAGTATAGGGATATCTGTTTGTATGTTTAGTGTATATGTACGTGATTGAGTTTATATATATATTGGATGTATAGATGCATGATGCTGTTATACTTGTTATTATCTGTGCTTACTGTTAGAAGCCAAAATCATGATCAAAACTAAATTCCTCTGGATACAATCTCTGTTAGAATTTAGGATTCAAACAACACTTAATTGTTAAATCATAACTTAAAGCTTTAACTTTATTTAAATGAATTAAATTGGATTTCTGCTCTGGAAAATAGAGTAGAACAGGAAAGTTTAAGCTTTGTTAAAAATTCGAATTCCTTAAATCATTGATTCAGGTATATGATCTGAATACTTGATTGAAAACATGATTTTTAAGATTTGAATCATGATTTTTAGAAGTAGGAGGAGAGAGCAGTTCGTGGTTGAACAAAATTTGGGTTTCGAACGATTTCTGATGATCACGTTAGTCTGGAGGGTCGTGGTTCATTCTGGGGGAAGAAGAGCTATCGGTGATTAGAGGAAAAATAGTGGGTGGCCGTATTGACGACTGTGGCGATGGGAATTGATCGAGAATGTCTGTAAACCTAGTTTTGCAGTGCTGGGATGTTTGATTTTTCGCGAGGCCCCTAAGTGATCGAGTGCCATGTTATTCGAAGACGCCGTAGTTTGGATGTTGAAGAATGGTTGGACGGAGTTTCAAAGCTTCTGGCGATCGGAGAAAAGGATTCGAGCATTTTTTTTCCAGGTTCGCTTTTGGTTCCAGGTGGTGTTGAGCTACTCGATTTCGAATACGTGATGATATCGATGTTCTAATGGTCGGAATGGAGTATGAGGAGGATCGTCGACGTGTAGGGATGGTCGTGGATGGCCGGAGATAGTTGGTCAATCGGTGCATGTGCTAAGTTCTGTGCATCTGGAAGTTTGGTAGTTGGGGAAGAAGCTTAGACTCGGGAACGATCTCGAGTAAAGTTCGAGTGTGACTCGAAGGAAAAGGGACGAGAGTTGCTCGAAGTTATCTCGGGGGTTTTCAGGGTTTGACTCGGGGGAGATGGTGATAGGCTCGGGTAGATTTTGTATTACAGTTTTTAAACCTGTCAGGGTCTTAAAAATTTAAAATGAAGTTTAAAATGTTAACAGGATTTAAAAACAAAGTTTTAAAAACAAAATTTAAAGTATGGATTCAATTTAATTTGAATCCCAGATGTGAAATAAATAAATTGTATTAAAATGTTTAAACATCTTTAAAATGTTTAAAGTATATTTTAAAAAGGTTTTGAATTTAAATAAATTGGTTTAAAAATCTTTAAATTGTTAAATGTTTCATTAACATTTGATTTTAAAAAGGGTTTTTTAAATTTGGTTAAAGTTAAATTTGTAATTTATTTTAAATCTTTAATTTAAAATGAATTAAAAAGAAACTTTTAAAGTAAAATGTTTTAAAGCCTTTTGTTAATAATAATTAAAGTTGTTATAAAGGTTAATACTTTAATTTAGAGATTAATTAAAGTTTAATGATTAAAGATTCATTAAATTAATAAGGTAATTAAAGAATAATTTAATAATTTAATTAATTAAAGGTTTAGTGTTAATTAATTAAATAATTAGGATTATAAATTAATTAATTAAGGTTAATTAATTTGGAATTAAGAATCATTTATTTATATAAGTATAGATTATTAATAAATGATTAGAAATTAATCAAGTGATTAAAAATTAATTAAGAATTATTAAATAATTAATTAATGGGATTTATTTTGATAATCAATTAGATTAATTAATTAATAATAATCATTTATAAATTGGTTAAGTATAATTTATTTAATGGAAGTAATTAAAGAAATTAATTACTTAAGGTAATTAATTAAATAAATTTGATAAGTTTAAATTAATTAAATTAATTTAAGATAATGATTTGGAAATTTGATAATTACTTAAATGTAATTAGTGAAAGTATAATTACTTAGGAAAGTAATTAAAGGTAATTACTGGATGTAATTAACTGAAGATGATTTAATAATAAAAGTAATTTGAGTTAATTACTTTTGAATAATTAATCAAGGGATTAATTAAAGGATAATTAATTAAGGAGTAATTAATTTATGAAGTGGAGTAATTAAGGGAAGTTAATTACTAAATGAGATTAATCAAAGGTGATTAATAAATGTGACTAATTAATTATTAAATGTTATTAATTTAAATAAGATAATTAATTAAGAATAATTAAGGATCATTAATTAATATAATTAATGATGTAATTAAGAATTGATTAATTAAGATTAATTAATAAATAATAAGTGATTAAAGTAATTAATTAATTGTCATTAATTAAGGATTAATGTAATTAAATATAGTTAATTAATTAATGAAGTAATTAAAGATTAATTACTGAATGGTTTAAGATAATTAATTTTTGAAATTAATTAAGAGTTAATTACTTAAAGTAATTAAAGAATTATTAATCAGGAATGATTAATTAAGATGGATACTTAGAGTAATGATTAATTAATTGGTTTAATTAATAATTAAGTAAGCAGGATTTATAGGATGAAGTAATTAATTTAATTCACTTTAAATTAATTAGAGATGATAAATCATTACTTAAGAATAGATGAATGATATTGAATGCTTTGCATTGTTGATATCTCTGATGAGATATGTGTTGATATATGATATGGATGTTTGGTTGAATTGAAATGATAATGTAGATTATCTATTGTGAATTATCTATCTGTGTGTAGTATAGATAAGAATTGAATTGTTTTAACCTTAAAACAACTTGGCCCTTAAAAGATGCGTTTTGGATTTCGATGAGACCGGGATCGGGTTTCCGTATACCGGGATTCCAGGTCTGGAGACCCGAATACCACATCGATCCAAATTTACGATAGGTCGTGAATCTCAAGTGAAGATGAAGATTCAGAGTGCAAGGGTTATTGTCGTTAACTCTGAGGGTGATTCCAAAACGAGTGTAACGAGATAATGCCTTCGGTTTCGTTCGAACCCGGAACGAACTTGTATGGATTGAATGCTTTCAGCACATCGTCAGGCGGACGATGAGCATTCTAAGTGATATGTTCTGATTAAAGGTAATCGTAACCTCAAGCCTCATCAACCGGGAATGGCTAAAACAGGGAAGGTGCAGCAAGGCTTCGTGGGTAGCACCCATTGAGAGCAAGATAGATCCCTGTCTAGAGGTCCCTTTTCTTTTTATTCGGCTTAGTGTGTGGTTGGTTGCGCCAACTACGGGGTTATCTTGTTCGGAATCATCCAGTAAGGGATGGTTCCGGCTTTGTGTTGCAGGGGAGCGGGCGTACTCCTCGGTACGGTGATCTAGGCCACGTACTGTGACGGGCGGTACCCCAGTAGCCCTGCCATTGTATGGAATCCAAACTCCAATAAGTGCCGTACGTATTAGTTGTGCCCAACTATGTTGGAATGTGAGATGTAAGCATTTCAGTTATTTCTATATTTTACTTGAAAACCCTAGACCCTATTATAATAAAATCAGATTTCCTATCAAATGTTTTGGTTAGCGTAAGGTAAAAACTTACCCATGTTTATTTGTGGGGAGTCTTACGTGATACCTTTTCTTTCTAAAGGTTTTGAAGTTAAGCGAGTTTAACCTGTTACTCACACCAGACCCATGTCTGACCCAAGTGTTTATTTCTGTTTTATATAAACTCTTGGGTACTCAAATTTTTACGAGTAGCCAAGGGATTCAGGTTTAGCTTTGACGAATATTCTGGAGGAGCAATGGAGCAGGAGGCTTCGGCGTTCGTAGATATAGTATTCCGCTGTGTTGATATCTGTGATAGTGTCTTGTCTTGTATTTGAGTTGTAATGTCTAGACAGATGTTTATAACTGTCTAGTAAGTGATGTATATGCTGTGTAACTCTGTAAATTGTTGTATACTATGTAATAGTTTATGTTATTAATATAATTTATTCGTTCCGCTGTGAGATCGTTGTTGTTGTTTCTTTCTTTCTTCTCTTCTTTTCTATTTTCTACCCCTTTCTTTCTTCATAATGATGCGACTTTCTGGGCATAGGAAGTCGGGTCATTACAATCTCAAGGATAGCAGACATGGCTGAATGTATCAGATTTATTTTAGATTATTACACTTGGTAAGAAATCCAGGATTAAACTTCCTAAGGATCTACCAGCCACTTACCGCACACCAAAAGTGAGTAAACTCTAAAGTGCCAAATACTATCACCTTCAGCGATCACTAGTATTTAACCAATACATCCCATACCGTATGGTGAAATCCAAGTATTTACTAAAAGCTAGTAAATATCATTTATTATGGATACCACCGAAAAACCTGAATTATATTCTCTTTCGGATCTCGCAACCACTTGTCGCACACTTGAAGAGAAAACAAATCCAAAGTGTTAATTACTTCCCTATAGTGATCATATGAATTTAACCAAAGTATCCCATACTACCTGATGAAATTCATGTATTCACTAACGGTTAGTAAATTCCACTCAAACGTTTTGTAACGACCACGACTTTCTCTCCAAAGAAAGTCGTATCGCTAATAAGAAAGAAAGGGATAGAAAAGAGAAAAGAAGAGAAAGAGAAAGAAAACAACACAAATACTCACAGCGGAACGAATAAATTATATTAATAACATAAACTATTACATAGTATACAACACTTTACAGAGTTACACAACATATACATCACTTACTAGACAGTTATAAACATCTGTCTAGACATTACAACTCAAATACAAGACAAGACACTATCACAGATATCAACACAGCGGAATACTATATCTACGAACGCCAAAGCCTCCTGCTCCATTGCTCCTCCAGAATATTCGTCAAAGCTAAACCTGAATCCCTTGGCTACTCGTAAAAATTTGAGTACCCAAGAGTTTATAAAACAGAAATAAACACTTGGGTCAGACATGGGTCTGGTGTGAGTAACAGGTTAAACTTGCTTAACTTCAAAACCTTTAGAAAGAAAAGGTATCACGTAAGACTCCCCACAAATAAACATGGGTAAGTTTTTACCTTACGCTAACCAAAACATTTGATAGGAAATCTGATTTTATTATAATAGGGTCTAGGGTTTTCAAGTAAAATATAGAAATAGCTGAAATGCTTACATCTCACATTCCAACATAGTTGGGTACAACTAATACGTACGGCACTTATTGGAGTTTGGATTCCATACAATGGCAGGGCTACTGGGGTACCGCCCGTCACAGTACGTGGCCTAGATCACCGTACCGAGGATCACTCCCAATCCCCTACAACACAAGGTCGGAACATCCCTTACTGGATAATTCCCGCACAAGATACCTCACGGTTGGGATCAGCAACCGCACCACTAAGTCGAAAATAGAAAGGGACATCTAGATAGAGGTAACCTTGTCCTACTTGGGTGCTACCCACTAACCTTGCTGCACCTCCCCTGTTTTAGCCATTCCCGGTTTGCGAGGCTTGAGGTCACGATTACCTTAGAAAAGAACACATCACTTAGAATGCTCATCGTCCACCTGACGATGTTCTGAAAGCATTCAATCCATACAAGTTCGTTCCGGGTTCGAACGAAACCGAAGGCATTATCTCGTTACACTCGTTTTGGAATCACCCTCAGAGTTAACGACAATAACCCTTGCACTCTGAATCTTCATCTTCACTTTATTCACGACCTATCGTTAATTTGGATCGATGTGGTATTCGGGTCTCCAGACCTGGAAATCCGGTATACGGAAACCCGATCCCGGTCTCATCGAAATCCAAAGCGTATCTTTTAAGGCCAAGTTGTTTTAAAGGTTAAAACAATTTAATTCATTATCTTTATTCACAAAGGAGGATAACAGATAATCAACATTATCAGATAATCCATATTATCATCACAATTCAACTAACATCCATATCACACAGCATATATCTCATCAGAGATATCAATCAATGTAAAGCATTCCATGTTATCATCCATCCATAAGTAATGATTTATATCATCTCTAATTAATTTAAATTGAATTAAATTAATTACTTCATTTTATAAATCCATCTTACTTAATCATTAATTAATTACAATCAATTAATTAATTATCCTCTAATAATTCATTTCAATTAATCATCTTTGATTAATTATCTTTTAATTACATCCAAGTAATTTATCCTCAATTAATTACTTAAATTAATTATTCTTAACCACTTATAGTAATTAACCTTTAATTACTTCATTAATTAATTTACTAAAATTAATTAACTTAATCAACTATATTTAATTATATTAATCCTTAATTAATTACATTAATTAATTACTTCATTTATTAATTATTACTTAATTAATCATTATATTAATTAATGATCCTTAATTACAACTTAATTATTAATTACTTAATTAAAGTAATTACATTAAGTAATTAACCTTTAATTAAACAACATTTATTAATCACTCTTGATTAATCTCATATAGTAATTAACTCCCCTTAATTACTTTCATTAACTAAATTAATTACTCCTTAATTAATTCCTTAATTAATCTCTTGATTAATTATTCAAAGTAATTAACTCAAATTACTTCTATTAATAAAATCATTTATTCAACTAATTACTTCCAGTAATTATCTTATTATTTACTTCTCTAAATAAACTTACCTTAATAATTACATTAAGTAATTATTTATCAAATCATCCATTGATTATTCTAAATTAATTAAACTTAATTAATTAACTTAACTAAATCAAATAACTTCAATTAATTACAATAAGTAATTAATTCCTTAATTACTTCCATTAAGTAATTTCACTTAAACAATTTTCACAAATGATTATCCTTAAATTAATTAATCTAATTAATTATCAAAATTAATCCTATTAATTAATTATTTAATAATCCATAGTTAATGACCTTCATTAACAATTATTTAATTACTTTATTAATTAATTCCTAATCATTAATTAATATTCTAATTTATAATCCTTAATTATAAATTAATTATTCTAATTAATTTATCTTACCCATTAATTAAAATCAAATCCTATTTAATTAATGAATCTTAATTACAAGTTAATTATTCTAAAAATAATTAATCTTAAACTTTTAAGATTAAACCTTTAATTACTTTTAAGTAATTATTTATTTTATTAATTTATTAGATAAATTAATTATTCATTTAATTACCCTAATAATTAAATGCATAAAAATCATTGACTTATAATTTAACTTCAACAAGATTTAAAATCAACTTAAAATATTTAAGTGATAAAAATATTTTCCTTGTAAAATAAATTTTACAAGATTTAAACAAATCGCTTTTTAAATTTAAAATATTTAAATTTAACAAACATTTAAACTTATTAAAATATTTGAATTTATAAAATTTATTTATCTTAAATCTAAGATTCAAACTAAACTTGAATTTATATATTTAAACTTTGATTTAAACTCTCTGTTTAAATTTACTTTACAAATTTAAATTTGATTTAAATTTAAACAATCAGTTTTTTTTTAAAAACCTGACAACATTCTCTTTTAACCCGAGACCTCACAAAACCACTTCGAGTCGGATACCCCATTAACCCGAGCAAAAATTCAAATGCCACGAGAGAACACCGAGTGCCCTTCCTCTGCTTAAAACCAGACTTCACCAGACTCAAATCCAATCGCGTGCACGTGCACCGGCGATACAGTCGCCTCCGACCATCCACGACCATTCCACCATATCGGCGATCAACCACCTACCAGAATTCCATCACTCGAGCAACGAAACGAAGTCGAGATCAAAATCGAGCCTAAATCCCAAAACCTGGAAACACAGTGCTTCATCAAGGCCAAACCTGTCAACGTCATTCCCCCACGATTCTGACCACCAGCGATCTTGAAACTCCGGCCATGTCCTCGTCATCGACCAAGCTTCCCTCTCTCAAAACCCTAATACACTCGATCCACTACAGAACCCGTTTTGATCATTTTATCTAGACTGGTTCAAACTAGGGTTAAAATCTTTAATCCTCAATTCCTATTACCTCAATACTTTAATTCAATTTCCAGTAATTTTCCCTACATCTTTGATCACTCCACTATCATTATTGAAGAAGACAACATCCCAAATTCACTGAGATCAACAAAGTTACTCAAAATTCATTTATAGATAAAACCAGAACTGCACCTTCATTACTAAGCTATAAATTATGATTTATATTTTAAAAATCAATTTATACTCCTGGTTTTACGAATTACAAGGTTTGAGTTTTCACTATTATAGACATTGCTCTGTTGTTTTGGTTTACAGAGGCACTCAGGTTTGAAGTTGGACTTATTTAAATTTTAAACTTTAGTTTATGATGAAACAAACTAATTTTGTTTAAACCTTAGATCTACATTTAAAACTAGATCATGAGATATGATTTATCTCAAAAACAGTAGCCTGGAATTCAAGATAACAGGGTCACACTGATATTCATGCATACCATACATTCACATATACAAACAAGAAGCATTTCACAATACACATATATATATACAGAACTATCTACAAACATTCATATGAAATCAGTTTATAGACTAGGACTTAACATGAAATCATAAATTTTGATCAATATCTGAAACTGGCATTTGATAACAGGCAAGAACATACCAAAATCAACATGCATTCAAAACCAAGTAGAATACAGAGAATTGCATCATTTATTTACTGTAAACATGATTATCAGATGAAGAAATCAAGCAACTTATTTAGGTTATTTTAAATAAAATTGTTACTCACCTATTTGAAGGACAGAGCTTTGAAATAGAAGCTTGAAACTGGAATTGATAAAAATGCTTGAGCCAGGAAATTTGAATACTTTAGCTTCTTTGATTTTTAAAACTTGAGTTGCTGGCTTTAAACTTGATTTAAACTACATGCATGTTTGCTTCCAGGTTGAGAAGAATGCAGACTGGTTTTCGAATTGATTCCAGAGATGAGAAGAATGCAGACTGGTTTCTTTGATTACATTCAGGTTTGCAAAAGAACAGGCTTTGGTTTTGAATTTGTGAAAATGAGATTACAGGGTATTGAATTTGATTTTTGATTTGAGGAGTTGATTACTTAATATTTGATTTGGATAACTTTTGATCTGAAAGCTATATTGATTTTCAGATTTGCATTTGAGTTATTTTGGTTTGAGTTTCTCTTCTTTTGAAAAGAAAATAGAAAGGAATGAAGTGAAGATATGCAAATGTATATATAAGTAAATTTGTGATTTATAAAAATAAAAGAAAAATGAACAATAAATAAGGACACTTGTTAAAATTTCTCAACATTTGTCATCTTGAATTAATATTTACTTAACACATGTTATATGGCTACTTAATGTGTTAACACATGTCATTTAAGTAATATCCTTTTAGTTTAAATGTAAATAAAAGCTTTAGATAAAGACACATGTCCTTTAAGTAATTTTTAAATATTTATATTTATTTTTAAATGTAAATAAAATGCCTTTTCTTATTATTTAAATACTTATCTATATATACAAATCACTTTTTAAACAAACAAACTAATTATATTTATAAATAAAAGTTATACAAATATTCTAAATCCAAATCAATTTAAATATTTATTCTTTTGAATTTCATAACTTTAAATTCAAATTCAAATCAAATTAAATTCTAAGATTCAATTTAAAAATTAAGTTATATATATATATACACTTATATAACTACTTATCAATTTAAAAATATAACAATTCCATAGTCTATTAAAATCCATTCATATTTATAAAAATAATACATTATACTTATTATTTGAAAATAACATATTTGATACTTATTTAATTAGATTATTAAATTAAATTCAAATTTTATTATCAAAGATCATCCATATCAATTTAATTATTCAACAGATTATTAAATTGATATTGTCAAAATTTCCAGGATATTACATTCCTCCCCCCTTAAAATAATTTCGTCCCCGAAATTTAAACAAAGGTAATTTAATAATCTTATTAAAGATTTAAATTCAAAACACAAGCATCTATTATCATCCATATGCTAGCAACCATAGCAACCAAATCATTCAATCAAACAATTCTAACTATCTAGACTAAATTCTAGATAAAATACCTCGAGTTTCCCCAAGTATATATATATACCGGAATACTCGCTCTACAAACAATCTAAACTACTAAGCTATAGATCTCCTACACATCTAGATCTACAGAACTAAACAGAATATCAGACTACAGACGAGTCTGACTCAACTACCAAACCTCCAGAACTGCAGATTCCAAAACCAAAGATAGATCAAATACGTACTCCCTCAGAGATACGTAAAACACAATGAATTCCAGTTATCCAAACTGACAATTCAATTCAGAAGACCAAATACTTATCCAGGTCAGAACACAGAAGAGATCCAAACTTACTTCTCCCATCCAGAGATACACTCCAAACTGCTTTCGCTGCTCAACTCTGATATGAGGTAGGACACAAGCACAGACTGGACAACTCATTCCAGAAATAAGGTTCACTGATCCATAAAGAAAACTCGGATACTTCAGCAAAACTTGAGCTGCTTCACCAAACTCTATCTCTAGGAAAACATCCTTCCACTAGACTGAACCATCGGTATCACTCATGGAATCCAGTCGATAAGAAAACTCAACCTTCAGATGCAGACAAACTTCTTGCCATCACAGAACACTCCGAGTAGCACTGCTGACACTGATGCTCCTATCCAAAGCTCTTCGAGAAACTCGAACTCCAAACCAAAGCAGAAACACCATGCTGAACTCAGCGACAACACCGAAACAGACACACTTCCTTAATCTTGTTCCAAAGAAAACATCTTCGGGAACATCCATCGTCACTGTATCTCATCATACAGCTACTATTACCTGAGGTATCAAGGTACCATCACTCGCTTCTGTTCAACCGACAGATCCAACTCTACTCATCCACACTTCAAAGATAAACTCCGAACCATTACAGTTTCCTTCGGAGATCGATGAAATCCTTCACCACAGCAAAGCTTACTCGAGACGGTATTGGGTCTACAGTCTCGACAGATACACTTCCAACCTCAACATTCAAACTCCAACCATTGGTAGTCGTGTTACACACACCACCGCCCTATCTACCTTTATATCCTATATTGGAAAACCTGTACGGGTAACCCAACAAATAGGTAGAATAGATATATATATTAAAAATGATATATATTTTTTTTATATAGAAATTATTTCTGGGTAAAATTATTTCATTTACCTCTTTAAAACAATATTGTGTCCGTTGGCCTGGTTCAAGTGTTTAGAGATCCCTATCAATAACGTTAGCTACTCGTATTGACCAGAATCCATATACCACTCAACCGATCAATTAACACAATATAAAACCATTTTATATAACTAACAAATACGCGCTCTCATATATATATATATACACTCGGACTCAACAGGTTGCTACAGATCCTATTTCTAATGAACAATCCTTCCGAACCTAGGTATTCACTCAACCTAGCGCTCTGATATTCACTTAACCAATAGCTTAGGTATTCGCTCAACCTATGCTCTGATACCACTGTAACGTCCTAGGCTTTTCAACCTTCAGCAACGGTTCACGACCGGTAGGCTTTTCAACCATCCCAGCCCCGCTGTGGCTCACAGTGATACCTCGGGTTTGCTTTTACGGCCACCCTCTCGAGTCGCAACCAACCCCAAAAGGCCTTATACTACCCCTGTAACGACCCAGAATTTTGACCAAATTAAATTGAGAATATTTAATTAATTTTAAATATTTGAACGATGATTTAATTTGAATCCCCGATATAACTTTGAAATTTGCGATTAAACTTTGAAATTTAATCGATTGAATGCTGAATGAAAATGTGAATCTTCAGTTTTAAGCCGAAGAAAAATATTTCGAAAGCTTTTAAAATTCGTATTGATAATACTGAAGATAATAGAAGCTTCCGAATGTAAATTCAAACTGTTTTGTTCGGTTTTGAATTTAATTGTTTGAATCGATATTTAAAAATAGTCATTTTTCAAACAGTCTCGGAATTCGACGAAACCAGTTCCATTGGGTCCGTAATATTGTATTATTGTCGGATTTCAAATCTCGTAGCTTTCGGAGCTATCGTGTGATCGTACAAGATATAGACGCCGAGACAATAATTAACCGATTTAATTTAAATATAAAATTTATACACTCCAATCAACACACCCTATTATCTGATTTCCGTCGACCTAGTTGCCTCCTCTCGTACAAGACAACATTATTTCGTTCCCCCCCTCTTCCTTATCTGTTCAAGACGAATTATCGTTCAAATTAAAATTCTCGTTCCAAATCAATTTAATGGCCGCGTCTATTCCCTCCTCTGCAAATCAAAAACGAGAAACCCATTCGTTCAGATAAAAAAATGGCCGAAGCCTGTCGTCCTATCAAAAAGGAAAAAAGGGGGGGATTCGAATCCTCTCTCAACTAAAAACGTGCGACTCGACCGCGAGTTCGTTGACATCAATCGCGTGATGGATGCTCGAGTCTGGGGAGGTTCGCGACAAGCACGCGATGAGATGGTCGCTGGAGGCGTCAGCTAGGGTTCGCGAAGGCGAGTATCGCGGCGACCTGGGTGGCGTGGAAGGGGGCGCGCTCGCGCTCACGAAAACTCGAAGGGGCAGGCGACGAGCGGCGACTGCGAGGCCAAGTCGCGGTGGCAGCAGATGGGGCCAGTGGTGGAATCGAGGTCAAGGGAAGGCGACAAGGAACTCGTGAGGGCGGCGACTGGCGTGAATGCGAGATGATGGTCAGGCGAAATTTGCATCGGCAACGTAGTGGAGTTGTTTCGCGATTTCTGGTCGCGAGTTCGGTAGTGAAGGTATATACTGTCTCTAATTTTGCGTACAGATTTGTTAACAAAGATTTATTCTTTGATTTTAAATTTTAAATATGCATATATTTTTTTACAGTTAGGTATAACAGTTTTTCATATATATGTAAATATATATGTAAGGGTATACAAAGTGATATACGCAAAATTTTAATTTATAAATTAAAGAAAGGAAAAAAATGTATATATATATATATATTTCAACTACATATTGTTTAGGAGATTTTTACAGTAAAGTTTGTTAGATGAAATTTTTGTTTAAAACCAAATGTACGAGTTTAAATTAAATAAGTAAGTAGTAATTAATTATTCGATTTTATATAAGTATGGATAGGCAGATAAAAGAAAATATATTTATAAGGTTATATAAAGATTGGATTTTTATAAAGTGTAGTTTTATATATATAGATAAACTTTGAAAGATATAAAAGAAATGGGGAAATACATATTTTTAAATTTATTTGGAATCCATATAAACTATTTTCGTATGGAAATGTGTTTCAAATAACAGTACAGATAATAAGAAATAGTAATGAATTGTTCGGTCAATTTAAATAGTTAATAGAAAATTTGTTTAAATAAATCATTTGATAAGATTAAATAATTTGTTTAAAGAAATAACAGATGATAATTTATTGCCAATTTATTCAAATATTAATAGATTGTATAAATTATTTATACAAGGTTAAAAATCAAGCGGAAAAGGTCAAAATGGAAATGGATGGCAAATAAAAAGCAAAGGTGAGATCTTCTCACTCAAATTTGAATGTGGAATTATTTACAGTTATTGATTGATGATTGACTGTTTGAATGTGCTATTAGATATGATAGGATATATCTATATATATAGCAGTATATACATATTGGCATATGTATATATTGGATTGATGATTTCCCGCCTCGTATAGCGGATGAGACCCTATTGCGCCGTTAGTAAGCGGATTTATAAAAACCTATATACCGCGATAATTCCGTACTGGAGCGGAATTGGTATTGTGCTAACATCTTTGGATGCAGGGAAACAGGTTGGAGGGATCCAACTGGACCCCTCACTTTGATTGAATTTATTTATACTGTGATATGAATCTGTGAATGATTATATTGATGTTATTGATCATATCGATGTCTGGAAAATTGTTGAAAGCTAAAATTTAGCTGAATGGATGTTTGATATCATTGGATTCCAAAAATAAACGAAATTGAATTTTTGGAAATCAAAATAGAAATTTCTAAGTGAATTTGATTTTAGAAATTTAATAAATTCGAAGAAAGGAATTTTAAAGTATAAAAAAAGTTAATTTTATAATCTTATCGAATTTATTTCCAGAATAAAGTGAAAATGTTAAATAAATGAATTTCGTAAAATAGTGATTTTAAATTGAAGAATTTAATTTAAAATTTGGATTTTTAAAATAGATTGAAAGAAAAGATTGAAATTATTTCCTTAAAAAGGAATTTATTTAAAAGAAGATAAGTTGGAAATCCGATTTGAAATTTACTTGGTAAATTGAAATGATTTGGGAAGTGAATGTAAAATGAGTTCAATTTAAAGAATCCATTTAAAAACAGGATATTGAATAATTTGAGAAAAATAAGAATTTATTTTAGTAGGGATAAATAAAATTAGAAATCAATCTGTAATTGATTTAATATTTGGAAATGAATTTTTGAGAAATCAATATGGAAAGTTTATTTAAAGTTGAAAATAAATTTAGAAATCAAATATTGAAATTGATTTGGTATTGAAGTTTTTATGAATGGAATTGGAATTTATAAAAGTTGTTTATAAACCCAAAGTCACTTATTTTGATAAGTTAAATATAGAAGTTGATAAAAGAAGGCTTATAAGTCGAAGTTGTTATTAAAAAGAGAAATAGAATTTATAAACGTGCTTATAAATTCGAAAATAGATTGAATGTGATAAATTTAATATAGAAGATTATTTAAGAAGATATATTCACGATTTTGAATAGCGAATTTTTATTGAAATAAAAATGTGTAGGAATGATTGAAATGGGGTTAAGTAAAGTATATTCACGATTTTGGACAGTGAATATATTGTTAAGTAAAATGGATTCATTTTTGAAGAAGTAATATTTTAAAAATGAAGTTAAACATTTTAAAAGGTGTTTTAAAATGTGTTATGAATTGAAAGCATAGATTTCAACATTTATTGTTGAAATAGACGTTTTCGAGAAATAAGGAAATGATGGACTATAACACTGTTGTTATAGTAAATGATTTCCGAAAGGAAATGTTTTTAATGTAGTATTGGGATTTATATATCTATCTAAATCCGGATCCCTATACTAGTGATTTTGAGTCGTCGTAACGATGTTTTACGTAACATTCGTTTTGACTCAAATAGATGTTAGAATAAATGATTTCCTTAAAAGAATGAATGTATACTTAATTTGATTTAAGTATATCGAATATTTTCCAAATGTTGAAAACAAATGATTTGTGAAATACTTATTTTTAAATAAGTATAGAAATGCTTTTCCAATGGGAAATGAACTGTTTGAGTTTTTATCTTTTAAAGATAAATTGAAAAGTGAATATTTGAAATTGTTTTCAAATGGTTAAGTGTGGAATTTTTATATGTAATGAAGATATTTTTTGGAGATTAAATAATTTGGGAAAATTATTTGGAATCTGATGATGTTGCGCATCTTTATTGATAGTTAAATAACCGACTATCAATAATTACCCTGAATGGTATTTGTTGTGAATTGGATGAATTTGAATGCCACACTTATTTTTGAATAATCGCTCACTATTCGGGTTAACCGGGAAAGGACCATGGGGTCGTATAACCCATTCCGAATATGTGATACGTCGTTATGAATCGCATTTGAAGACCGGTGTTGAAGACCGGATATTTTTGAAAACGGAAGGATTACCGTCGAGTTACTCTACACCGACTGATCTTCGGTTTAGAGGTTTTATCACCCTTAGTGACGGGAAGTCCTGACGTGATTGAAAATTATCCGGAATGGCAAGGGCTTCGTGAGAAGTGCCTTCGGTTCTGTTCGATCCCGGAACAGACTTGTATGGATAGTGTGTCTGACGTTACAATTTGAGATATAGAGCTGATTTCTTTCAAATACATTTCTGTTGGTGGCGGAGAATTTATTCTCTTAGCTTAACACCCTTCTCTGAGACGTACGAGCTCAGAGGTTATGTAGTTGAAATTTATCAGCGATATATCCCAATTTGGTAACGTGGCATACTGAGTGTTGCTGTGAAACGATCAGTGTTTGATCATTTGTGATATGATCATTTGTTTGATCTTATATCTTTGTGATCATAGGTTGATCATTTTTGTTTGACCCAAAGCAGGGCTTTGTAGAAAGCGTAGCTTTGTGGACGAGACTTCGTCGAGCCTCACACCCCGGAAATGGTCGAAACAGGAAGAATGCGGCAAGGTTCTAGGGAGTAGCGCCCCTTAGTGTATGTCATTCCTTCTGGATAAAGGTGGTATCATGGTATGGAGCCCAGATACTTAACCTCTGTGGTTACTGCATTATTATTATCTATGTGGTTTGTTGCGAATCGGGGATCCTCGGGAAGATCGGTGACGATCGGGGGATGGCATACGCGTGTCAGTAGTTACCTATTTTTGCAGAGGTAACCCGGCCTTGTGTTGGCAGAGATCCGGTTAGGTTCTCGGGTCGTCTATTCCAGGGACGTACCCATCGTGGATAGGAAGTTCCTTTGCCTGACCATTTGTTGGAAATCCAAAGAAACAATACGTGACTTGTACGGTTTTAGTTGTAGAACCTATCATTCACTTATGGTGGTCACCACTGTTTGGATGGTAGCTATAGTAGGCATAAGTGCGGAATGCCTATGCTGGCTAAGATTAATATTATACTTTCGAAATGTTTTCTACACTATGCACTAATAATAATATCAAAAATGATTTGATTTTGCGTATCAAGCATCTTTGACTATCATAAGAAGAAATCTCCTCCAATTCTGCGTTTGCATTGTGTGTGTGGTGGGAGGTCTTATGGTAGTCTCATTTTCCAAAAAGCATTTCGAATTGACTTTAAAATTCTCTGTTATTTATTTTAAAGATAAACTGTTTTACGATCTCACACCAGTCACCATGACTGACTCGGAGTTTATTGTTCCCTTCTAAACTCTGGGTGCCCACAAATTTCCACACGGGCAGCCTAGAGTTATATTATCAGGATATTCTGGATATTCTGGAGCTTTGGAGATAAGCTGGATGGCGAGACGTAGTATTTGTATCTAATAGTATTTATTCCGCTGTGTATTCTGTATGAGGACAAGTTTATATAACTGTCCATTGATGTGATGTATTGTATTGAGTTGTATATTGACTCTGATGATTGATGTATGTATAAAATGATATAGTTCTTTGTTTTAAAGATTACTGATTTATCTATTATATATTGTTCCGCTGCGATGTGTAAGATTCTGATATTGTTCTGTTTCTGTTGCTGTTCTGTTGTTCTTCTTTCTTTCCTTTCTTTTTCTTCTATCTTCTTCTTCTACCTTTTTCTTTTTCTTAAAACCATAACTTTTCGGGTTTCCGGCATTCGATGGCTCAGCAGTCGATAAAGTGAGTATCGATGTTGAATTTTCGAAAGTCGAAAATCCCGGTATGTTACAAAGTGGTATCAGAGCATATGGTTAAGCGACAACCCTGCTCTGTTGGGTGTTACTCATTAGAGATAGAGTCAGTAGTACTCTAGAATGAGTTTGAGTGTAATAATAGATATGAGCGCGTATTTGTTATTTGAATATAAAATTGTTTTGTATTGTGTTGACTTATCGGTTGATTGTTTATGGATTTTGGTCGGTGCAGTCTAGCTAACTGTAAATCGATAGGGGTTTCTAAACTCTAAACAAGATAAACCGACACAGTATTGATTTTAAAATGGGGTAAATGAAATAATTTTGCCCAAAACTATTTTTGTATACAAAAGAAATAATTTTCTATGAATTATTATGATATATGGATGCATGGTTGTTAGGAAGTAATAATATTGAAATGTTATCATTATTATATGAAATTGAATAAGAAATTGAAATTGTAACTCCAAAGTTAAGAAATTAATCCATATACAAATGAAATTTAAGAATGTAAATTATAATTGTGACTTATAATTTAAAACGGAATTCCAGAGAAGTTTTGGAAATGTTTTGAAAAGAATTTGAAAATTTTGGAGATTTGGAAAGTTAAATCGTTTTTGATTTGAAAATGAATTTCAAGGGTTTTGAAAAATGTTTTGGAGGAATGAAAAGCTCTAAACTCTTTTAGGTCGCTGGAAAATAATTTCGATGATGATCGCGACATCACCGGTGTTCATTTTCGGGTTTCCAAAAGAGAAATTGCTGCCAAATTATTTTAAAAGGAAGTTGTTTGAAAAGTTGGGTTTTGTTTTGAAAGTTCAAAGGATGATTTGACTTGTTTTCAAAATGGTTTTGAAAAGGTTGAAAAAGACTCTGGAATACTATAAAGAATATTTACGGAATATTATTGAATTGATAACTTATACGAATAGAAATTGTTAATGTGAAATATGAAATTGTGATTGGAATTAAAGTTCATTAACAAGTGAAATCTATAAATGTGAATTGAAAGTATAAGGAAACGAATTCATATATAAATAAAATGGTAAATATGAAGTGTAAATGTGATTTATAAATGAAAATGGAATTCCAGATAGATATTGGAAAAAAATTAAAATTCATTAATGAAATGAATTTGTAATATGAATATATAAGTGATTATAAATCGAAATGTAAATAAGTTGATAACTTATAAATATTTGCAAATTTGATAGAGATGAGATTCAATTGAAAATGAAAGAATTTGAAAATGAATAAATAAATTTGGAATTGCAAGTACAAGAAAATGAAGTTGAATGTTAAAATTCATTTTGAATTTGTCAGTAAATAAAACTGGAGTTAAAACTGAATATTGAAACGAATTTGAATTGTGTGAAATAAAATAAAGTTTTGAGATTAGTTTGAAGTGAACAAAAGAAATCCGATAAAAATTCAATATTTCAGAATTGAAAGTAAATTGAATCCAAATTAGATTGGAATTGTGAATAGAACTCAAATGAGAAATTGAAATGTGAAATTGAATTCAAATAAAATTTGAAATGTAAAATTGAAGATAATGGATATAACTTCAATAGTGAAGTAATGATGATATAAGCAGTTATATTGAAATTTTTGTAACAGAATTTGCAAAATGGTTTGAATGTGTAACTAGATATAATGGCTAGTAGGATATACAGGTATAAAGGAATTGAATTTGATTTCACAGATAATCCGAATTGCTCCAAAAAGGTATGTATTTGAATTATAATATGAGTTTTTGATGATTTCTCTCTAGCCGCTTGGCTTTTTCTTTTTCTTTTTGAAATCTGAGAGTCCGTAGGGACGTTTTGTAGTCGTACCGTATTAACCGCGCAAAGGAGACGCTGGCGAAATTTTTCGAAAATTTCGAGTGTTAGAAAATTTTTGAGAAATTTTGAAAGTTTAAAATTGAATTTAAACTCAAATTTGAATTGTTAAGGTAAACAATGTCGTTTGAAACTTATAATTGAAGTTGGAAAGTTAGATGAATTAATAACGAATCTTTAGTAGAAAGATTTGTTTTGACAAATTGATAAAACTGTTGGACTGTGAAAAATAGTAGACGAGATAAGGACCATTTTTCCTAACTTGTAATTTCGAGGACGAAATTCTTTTAAGGAGGGAAGTCTGTAACGACCCAGAATTTTGACCAAATTAAATTGAGAATATTTAATTAATTTTAAATATTTGAACGATGATTTAATTTGAATCCCCGATATAACTTTGAAATTTGCGATTAAACTTTGAAATTTAATCGATTGAATGCTGAATGAAAATGTGAATCTTCAGTTTTAAGCCGAAGAAAAATATTTCGAAAGCTTTTAAAATTCGTATTGATAATACTGAAGATAATAGAAGCTTCCGAATGTAAATTCAAACTGTTTTGTTCGGTTTTGAATTTAATTGTTTGAATCGATATTTAAAAATAGTCATTTTTCAAACAGTCTCGGAATTCGACGAAACCAGTTCCATTGGGTCCGTAATATTGTATTATTGTCGGATTTCAAATCTCGTAGCTTTCGGAGCTATCGTGTGATCGTACAAGATATAGACGCCGAGACAATAATTAACCGATTTAATTTAAATATAAAATTTATACACTCCAATCAACACACCCTATTATCTGATTTCCGTCGACCTAGTTGCCTCCTCTCGTACAAGACAACATTATTTCGTTCCCCCCCTCTTCCTTATCTGTTCAAGACGAATTATCATTCAAATTAAAATTCTCGTTCCAAATCAATTTAATGGCCGCGTCTATTCCCTCCTCTGCAAATCAAAAACGAGAAACCCATTCGTTCAGATAAAAAAATGGCCGAAGCCTGTCGTCCTATCAAAAAGGAAAAAAGGGGGGGATTCGAATCCTCTCTCAACTAAAAACGTGCGACTCGACCGCGAGTTCGTTGACATCAATCGCGTGATGGATGCTCGAGTCTGGGGAGGTTCGCGACAAGCACGCGATGAGATGGTCGCTGGAGGCGTCAGCTAGGGTTCGCGAAGGCGAGTATCGCGGCGACCTGGGTGGCGTGGAAGGGGGCGCGCTCGCGCTCACGAAAACTCGAAGGGGCAGGCGACGAGCGGCGACTGCGAGGCCAAGTCGCGGTGGCAGCAGATGGGGCCAGTGGTGGAATCGAGGTCAAGGGAAGGCGACAAGGAACTCGTGAGGGCGGCGACTGGCGTGAATGCGAGATGATGGTCAGGCGAAATTTGCATCGGCAACGTAGTGGAGTTGTTTCGCGATTTCTGGTCGCGAGTTCGGTAGTGAAGGTATATACTGTCTCTAATTTTGCGTACAGATTTGTTAACAAAGATTTATTCTTTGATTTTAAAATTTAAATATGCATATATTTTTTTACAGTTAGGTATAACAGTTTTTCATATATATGTAAATATATATGTAAGGGTATACAAAGTGATATACGCAAAATTTTAATTTATAAATTAAAGAAAGGAAAAAAATGTATATTTATATGTATTTCAACTACATATTGTTTAGGAGATTTTTACAGTAAAGTTTGTTAGATGAAATTTTTGTTTAAAACCAAATGTACGAGTTTAAATTAAATAAGTAAGTAGTAATTAATTATTCGATTTTATATAAGTATGGATAGGCAGATAAAAGAAAATATATTTATAAGGTTATATAAAGATTGGATTTTTATAAAGTGTAGTTTTATATATATAGATAAACTTTGAAAGATATAAAAGAAATGGGGAAATACATATTTTTAAATTTATTTGGAATCCATATAAACTATTTTCGTATGGAAATGTGTTTCAAATAACAGTACAGATAATAAGAAATAGTAATGAATTGTTCGGTCAATTTAAATAGTTAATAGAAAATTTGTTTAAATAAATCATTTGATAAGATTAAATAATTTGTTTAAAGAAATAACAGATGATAATTTATTGCCAATTTATTCAAATATTAATAGATTGTATAAATTATTTATACAAGGTTAAAAATCAAGCGGAAAAGGTCAAAATGGAAATGGATGGCAAATAAAAAGCAAAGGTGAGATCTTCTCACTCAAATTTGAATGTGGAATTATTTACAGTTATTGATTGATGATTGACTGTTTGAATGTGCTATTAGATATGATAGGATATATCTATATATATAGCAGTATATACATATTGGCATATGTATATATTGGATTGATGATTTCCCGCCTCGTATAGCGGATGAGACCCTATTGCGCCGTTAGTAAGCGGATTTATAAAAACCTATATACCGCGATAATTCCGTACTGGAGCGGAATTGGTATTGTGCTAACATCTTTGGATGCAGGGAAACAGGTTGGAGGGATCCAACTGGACCCCTCACTTTGATTGAATTTATTTATACTGTGATATGAATCTGTGAATGATTATATTGATGTTATTGATCATATCGATGTCTGGAAAATTGTTGAAAGCTAAAATTTAGCTGAATGGATGTTTGATATCATTGGATTCCAAAAATAAACGAAATTGAATTTTTGGAAATCAAAATAGAAATTTCTAAGTGAATTTGATTTTAGAAATTTAATAAATTCGAAGAAAGGAATTTTAAAGTATAAAAAAAGTTAATTTTATAATCTTATCGAATTTATTTCCAGAATAAAGTGAAAATGTTAAATAAATGAATTTCGTAAAATAGTGATTTTAAATTGAAGAATTTAATTTAAAATTTGGATTTTTAAAATAGATTGAAAGAAAAGATTGAAATTATTTCCTTAAAAAGGAATTTATTTAAAAGAAGATAAGTTGGAAATCCGATTTGAAATTTACTTGGTAAATTGAAATGATTTGGGAAGTGAATGTAAAATGAGTTCAATTTAAAGAATCCATTTAAAAACAGGATATTGAATAATTTGAGAAAAATAAGAATTTATTTTAGTAGGGATAAATAAAATTAGAAATCAATCTGTAATTGATTTAATATTTGGAAATGAATTTTTGAGAAATCAATATGGAAAGTTTATTTAAAGTTGAAAATAAATTTAGAAATCAAATATTGAAATTGATTTGGTATTGAAGTTTTTATGAATGGAATTGGAATTTATAAAAGTTGTTTATAAACCCAAAGTCACTTATTTTGATAAGTTAAATATAGAAGTTGATAAAAGAAGGCTTATAAGTCGAAGTTGTTATTAAAAAGAGAAATAGAATTTATAAACGTGCTTATAAATTCGAAAATAGATTGAATGTGATAAATTTAATATAGAAGATTATTTAAGAAGATATATTCACGATTTTGAATAGCGAATTTTTATTGAAATAAAAATGTGTAGGAATGATTGAAATGGGGTTAAGTAAAGTATATTCACGATTTTGGACAGTGAATATATTGTTAAGTAAAATGGATTCATTTTTGAAGAAGTAATATTTTAAAAATGAAGTTAAACATTTTAAAAGGTGTTTTAAAATGTGTTATGAATTGAAAGCATAGATTTCAACATTTATTGTTGAAATAGACGTTTTCGAGAAATAAGGAAATGATGGACTATAACACTGTTGTTATAGTAAATGATTTCCGAAAGGAAATGTTTTTAATGTAGTATTGGGATTTATATATCTATCTAAATCCGGATCCCTATACTAGTGATTTTGAGTCGTCGTAACGATGTTTTACGTAACATTCGTTTTGACTCAAATAGATGTTAGAATAAATGATTTCCTTAAAAGAATGAATGTATACTTAATTTGATTTAAGTATATCGAATATTTTCCAAATGTTGAAAACAAATGATTTGTGAAATACTTATTTTTAAATAAGTATGGAAATGCTTTTCCAATGGGAAATGAACTGTTTGAGTTTTTATCTTTTAAAGATAAATTGAAAAGTGAATATTTGAAATTGTTTTCAAATGGTTAAGTGTGGAATTTTTATATGTAATGAAGATATTTTTTGGAGATTAAATAATTTGGGAAAATTATTTGGAATCTGATGATGTTGCGCATCTTTATTGATAGTTAAATAACCGACTATCAATAATTACCCTGAATGGTATTTGTTGTGAATTGGATGAATTTGAATGCCACACTTATTTTTGAATAATCGCTCACTATTCGGGTTAACCGGGAAAGGACCATGGGGTCGTATAACCCATTCCGAATATGTGATACGTCGTTATGAATCGCATTTGAAGACCGGTGTTGAAGACCGGATATTTTTGAAAACGGAAGGATTACCGTCGAGTTACTCTACACCGACTGATCTTCGGTTTAGAGGTTTTATCACCCTTAGTGACGGGAAGTCCTGACGTGATTGAAAATTATCCGGAATGGCAAGGGCTTCGTGAGAAGTGCCTTCGGTTCTGTTCGATCCCGGAACAGACTTGTATGGATAGTGTGTCTGACGTTACAATTTGAGATATAGAGCTGATTTCTTTCAAATACATTTCTGTTGGTGGCGGAGAATTTATTCTCTTAGCTTAACACCCTTCTCTGAGACGTACGAGCTCAGAGGTTATGTAGTTGAAATTTATCAGCGATATATCCCAATTTGGTAACGTGGCATACTGAGTGTTGCTGTGAAACGATCAGTGTTTGATCATTTGTGATATGATCATTTGTTTGATCTTATATCTTTGTGATCATAGGTTGATCATTTTTGTTTGACCCAAAGCAGGGCTTTGTAGAAAGCGTAGCTTTGTGGACGAGACTTCGTCGAGCCTCACACCCCGGAAATGGTCGAAACAGGAAGAATGCGGCAAGGTTCTAGGGAGTAGCGCCCCTTAGTGTATGTCATTCCTTCTGGATAAAGGTGGTATCATGGTATGGAGCCCAGATACTTAACCTCTGTGGTTACTGCATTATTATTATCTATGTGGTTTGTTGCGAATCGGGGATCCTCGGGAAGATCGGTGACGATCGGGGGATGGCATACGCGTGTCAGTAGTTACCTATTTTTGCAGAGGTAACCCGGCCTTGTGTTGGCAGAGATCCGGTTAGGTTCTCGGGTCGTCTATTCCAGGGACGTACCCATCGTGGATAGGAAGTTCCTTTGCCTGACCATTTGTTGGAAATCCAAAGAAACAATACGTGACTTGTACGGTTTTAGTTGTAGAACCTATCATTCACTTATGGTGGTCACCACTGTTTGGATGGTAGCTATAGTAGGCATAAGTGCGGAATGCCTATGCTGGCTAAGATTAATATTATACTTTCGAAATGTTTTCTACACTATGCACTAATAATAATATCAAAAATGATTTGATTTTGCGTATCAAGCATCTTTGACTATCATAAGAAGAAATCTCCTCCAATTCTGCGTTTGCATTGTGTGTGTGGTGGGAGGTCTTATGGTAGTCTCATTTTCCAAAAAGCATTTCGAATTGACTTTAAAATTCTCTGTTATTTATTTTAAAGATAAACTGTTTTACGATCTCACACCAGTCACCATGACTGACTCGGAGTTTATTGTTCCCTTCTAAACTCTGGGTGCCCACAAATTTCCACACGGGCAGCCTAGAGTTATATTATCAGGATATTCTGGATATTCTGGAGCTTTGGAGATAAGCTGGATGGCGAGACGTAGTATTTGTATCTAATAGTATTTATTCCGCTGTGTATTCTGTATGAGGACAAGTTTATATAACTGTCCATTGATGTGATGTATTGTATTGAGTTGTATATTGACTCTGATGATTGATGTATGTATAAAATGATATAGTTCTTTGTTTTAAAGATTACTGATTTATCTATTATATATTGTTCCGCTGCGATGTGTAAGATTCTGATATTGTTCTGTTTCTGTTGCTGTTCTGTTGTTCTTCTTTCTTTCCTTTCTTTTTCTTCTATCTTCTTCTTCTACCTTTTTCTTTTTCTTAAAACCATAACTTTTCGGGTTTCCGGCATTCGATGGCTCAGCAGTCGATAAAGTGAGTATCGATGTTGAATTTTCGAAAGTCGAAAATCCTGGTATGTTACAACCCCCGGGGACATGTAGGGGTAAGAGTCTCCCGTTCGCCACCTAACGCAAAGCGAGAACCCCCTATCACGCTGTAATGTAGCAAACCCGATCCCGGTCTCATCGAAATCCAAAGCGTATCTTTTAAGGCCAAGTTGTTTTAAAGGTTAAAACAATTTAATTCATTATCTTTATTCACAAAGGAGGATAACAGATAATCAACATTATCAGATAATCCATATTATCATCACAATTCAACTAACATCCATATCACACAGCATATATCTCATCAGAGATATCAATCAATGTAAAGCATTCCATGTTATCATCCATCCATAAGTAATGATTTATATCATCTCTAATTAATTTAAATTGAATTAAATTAATTACTTCATTTTATAAATCCATCTTACTTAATCATTAATTAATTACAATCAATTAATTAATTATCCTCTAATAATTCATTTCAATTAATCATCTTTGATTAATTATCTTTTAATTACATCCAAGTAATTTATCCTCAATTAATTACTTAAATTAATTATTCTTAACCACTTATAGTAATTAACCTTTAATTACTTCATTAATTAATTTACTAAAATTAATTAACTTAATCAACTATATTTAATTATATTAATCCTTAATTAATTACATTAATTAATTACTTCATTTATTAATTATTACTTAATTAATCATTATATTAATTAATGATCCTTAATTACAACTTAATTATTAATTACTTAATTAAATTAATTACATTAAGTAATTAACCTTTAATTAAACAACATTTATTAATCACTCTTGATTAATCTCATCTAGTAATTAACTCCCCTTAATTACTTTCATTAACTAAATTAATTACTCCTTAATTAATTCCTTAATTAATCTCTTGATTAATTATTCAAAGTAATTAACTCAAATTACTTCTATTAATAAAATCATTTATTCAACTAATTACTTCCAGTAATTATCTTATTATTTACTTCTCTAAATAAACTTACCTTAATAATTACATTAAGTAATTATTTATCAAATCATCCATTGATTATTCTAAATTAATTAAACTTAATTAATTAACTTAACTAAATCAAATAACTTCAATTAATTACAATAAGTAATTAATTCCTTAATTACTTCCATTAAGTAATTTCACTTAAACAATTTTCACAAATGATTATCCTTAAATTAATTAATCTAATTAATTATCAAAATTAATCCTATTAATTAATTATTTAATAATCCATAGTTAATGACCTTCATTAACAATTATTTAATTACTTTATTAATTAATTCCTAATCATTAATTAATATTCTAATTTATAATCCTTAATTATAAATTAATTATTCTAATTAATTTATCTTACCCATTAATTAAAATCAAATCCTATTTAATTAATGAATCTTAATTACAAGTTAATTATTCTAAAAATAATTAATCTTAAACTTTTAAGATTAAACCTTTAATTACTTTTAAGTAATTATTTATTTTATTAATTTATTAGATAAATTAATTATTCATTTAATTACCCTAATAATTAAATGCATAAAAATCATTGACTTATAATTTAACTTCAACAAGATTTAAAATCAACTTAAAATATTTAAGTGATAAAAATATTTTCCTTGTAAAATAAATTTTACAAGATTTAAACAAATCGCTTTTTAAATTTAAAATATTTAAATTTAACAAACATTTAAACTTATTAAAATATTTGAATTTATAAAACTTATTTATCTTAAATCTAAGATTCAAACTAAACTTGAATTTATATATTTAAACTTTGATTTAAACTCTCTGTTTAAATTTACTTTACAAATTTAAATTTGATTTAAATTTAAACAATCAGTTTTTTTTTTAAAAACCTGACAACATTCTCTTTTAACCCGAGACCTCACAAAACCACTTCGAGTCGGATACCCCATTAACCCGAGCAAAAATTCAAATGCCACGAGAGAACACCGAGTGCCCCTCCTCTGCTTAAAACCAGACTTCACCAGACTCAAATCCAATCGCGTGCACGTGCACCGGCGATACAGTCGCCTCCGACCATCCACGACCATTCCACCATATCGGCGATCAACCACCTACCAGAATTCCATCACTCGAGCAACGAAACGAAGTCGAGATCAAAATCGAGCCTAAATCCCAAAACCTGGAAACACAGTGCTTCATCAAGGCCAAACCTGTCAACGTCATTCCCCCACGATTCTGACCACCAGCGATCTTGAAACTCCGGCCATGTCCTCGTCATCGACCAAGCTTCCCTCTCTCAAAACCCTAATACACTCGATCCACTACAGAACCCGTTTTGATCATTTTATCTAGACTGGTTCAAACTAGGGTTAAAATCTTTAATCCTCAATTCCTATTACCTCAATACTTTAATTCAATTTCCAGTAATTTTCCCTACATCTTTGATCACTCCACTATCATTATTGAAGAAGACAACATCCCAAATTCACTGAGATCAACAAAGTTACTCAAAATTCATTTATAGCTAAAACCAGAACTGCACCTTCATTACTAAGCTATAAATTATGATTTATATTTTAAAAATCAATTTTTAGTATAAGAAATCAATTTATACTCCTGGTTTTACGAATTACAAGGTTTGAGTTTTCACTATTATAGACATTGCTCTGTTGTTTTGGTTTACAGAGGCACTCAGGTTTGAAGTTGGACTTATTTAAATTTTAAACTTTAGTTTATGATGAAACAAACTAATTTTGTTTAAACCTTAGATCTACATTTAAAACTAGATCATGAGATATGATTTATCTCAAAAACAGTAGCCTGGAATTCAAGATAACAGGGTCACACTGATATTCATGCATACCATACATTCACATATACAAACAAGAAGCATTTCACAATACACATATATATATACAGAACTATCTACAAACATTCATATGAAATCAGTTTATAGACTAGGACTTAACATGAAATCATAAATTTTGATCAATATCTGAAACTGGCATTTGATAACAAGCAAGAACATACCAAAATCAACATGCATTCAAAACCAAGTAGAATACAGAGAATTGCATCATTTATTTACTGTAAACATGATTATCAGATGAAGAAATCAAGCAACTTATTTAGGTTATTTTAAATAAAATTGTTACTCACCTATTTGAAGGACAGAGCTTTGAAATAGAAGCTTGAAACTGGAATTGATAAAAATGCTTGAGCCAGGAAATTTGAATACTTTAGCTTCTTTGATTTTTAAAACTTGAGTTGCTGGCTTTAAACTTGATTTAAACTACATGCATGTTTGCTTCCAGGTTGAGAAGAATGCAGACTGGTTTTCGAATTGATTCCAGAGATGAGAAGAATGCAGACTGGTTTCTTTGATTACATTCAGGTTTGCAAAAGAACAGGCTTTGGTTTTGAATTTGTGAAAATGAGATTACAGGGTATTGAATTTGATTTTTGATTTGAGGAGTTGATTACTTAATATTTGATTTGGATAACTTTTGATCTGAAAGCTATATTGATTTTCAGATTTGCATTTGAGTTATTTTGGTTTGAGTTTCTCTTCTTTTGAAAAGAAAATAGAAAGGAATGAAGTGAAGATATGCAAATGTATATATAAGTAAATTTGTGATTTATAAAAATAAAAGAAAAATGAACAATAAATAAGGACACTTGTTAAAATTTCTCAACATTTGTCATCTTGAATTAATATTTACTTAACACATGTTATATGGCTACTTAATGTGTTAACACATGTCATTTAAGTAATATCCTTTTAGTTTAAATGTAAATAAAAGCTTTAGATAAAGACACATGTCCTTTAAGTAATTTTTACATATTTATATTTATTTTTAAATGTAAATAAAATGCCTTTTCTTATTATTTAAATACTTATCTATATATATAAATCACTTTTTAAACAAACAAACTAATTATATTTATAAATAAAAGTTATACAAATATTCTAAATCCAAATCAATTTAAATATTTATTCTTTTGAATTTCAAAACTTTAAATTCAAATTCAAATCAAATTAAATTCTAAGATTCAATTTAAAAATTAAGTTATATATATATACACTTATATAACTACTTATCAATTTAAAAATATAACAATTCCATAGTCTATTAAAATCCATTCATATTTATAAAAATAATACATTATACTTATTATTTGAAAATAACATATTTGATACTTATTTAATTAGATTATTAAATTAAATTCAAATTTTATTATCAAAGATCATCCATATCAATTTAATTATTCAACAGATTATTAAATTGATATTGTCAAAATTTTCGGGATATTACACGTTTTAGTCAATGAGTTTATACCATATTCGACGAAGCATTATAAGAAAGCATTTAAACCAATCGGTAACACTAGGTTGATTATTAGCACTCCCCACGTTATAAAACTAAGCTTCTCAAAACATTTTTTCTTTCTTTGATTTTTAGTGTTTAAAACACTTGCTAATTTTCATTCACAAATCTATTTATTATTTCCAAAAACATTTATTATAAAACAAAGATTTTTCCCATGTTTCCCAAAACCATATTATGATTAAAATTCCAAGAATTAATATGTTTCATAATTTATATTATCCTGATTCCCAAAAGATATATATTAACTTATTTTCACATTTTCAAATTCCACAACCATTTTACTAACAAGTTTTATTATAGAAAACAATTTATTTTTTAACAAGGTGAAATATTCATTTAAATTAGAATATTGCATAAACTCGAGTCATTTTAAGATTTCACCTAATTTCACAAAGTTATCTCAAATTTCCACGTGTTATATTATTCTCAAAACCATATTTTAAAACCATATTTAATTACTTCTTCCAAATCCATTATGATATACCTATCTATTTATTTCATTTAGCTTAAATTTAGGATTTAAAGATCTTCAGTTTCGATGACCTAAATCTCAAAATTTTACAAAACTTAAAACATGAAAGTTGTAGCACAGAGTCAAAGATTTCCAAAACTTCAGGAGTTATCAAATTTTGATAAGTAACAAAAAGTTATGACCAAAACAATTTCCAACATTTAAATTTATTAACATTGTTTTTAATTGACCAGCCAGTGACAAGAAACGAGTTTTTTTTGACCATTTAAACTTCAACATTATGCAAAAGACAAAACATTAAAGTTATAGCATAAAGTCAATGCTTTATAGAACAACTAGAGTTATTAAATTCCGACTAGTAATGAAAAAGTTATGGTCAAAACGATTTCTATGTTTCAAAGCAAATTTAAAAAAAACACAGGACATAGAGGTTATCTCTTCTTGGAACCCAAATTTCTCTCAGTAAACTGTAGATTCACAAAAATACTGAAAATAAAAGATGTTCCTTATGAAAGTACCTTTCAAATGAATTAAACCACAATCAATTTTGATCTACCAACCAAAAGTTATGGTGATTTTAATATCATGTTTCAACTAAGAAAATTTCACAGAGCAGAGATACACTATCAGTTTCAGACTCAATTTCGACCCCCTAAACAGTGGAATTTCGTAAATGGTTAAAAAAGAATTTGTAGCTAACTGATATAACTTTCTACTGCAAAAAGATTGATCTATTTTGGTTAAACTTACACTAAGATATTACTATTTTACTACAGCGATTTTCATAAATAATTTTCAGCAAACAACAATCAAACAATCACTCAAGTTCAATTTCTATCAAGAAAACTAGGGTTTTCACACCCAAATCTATACAAATCAATTTCAATTTTAGAAACAAAAAATGGATATAGAAATAGATTGTGTGAGTAAAAATTAACTCACCTTTTCCTTAGTGATCTTGTAGCTAGAATCATTTCAATGTTTACTTGAAGCATCCTTGACCTTATTCGAATTTTCATTTTATGTTGAAGGTAGTAGCTTTTGATTAGATTGGAGATAAACTTGAACCCTACAGTTTTTTCTTTAAAACTTAATACGTCCATGAGGAATTTGAGAAAAATACATAAGATGCCACTTTATTTAGTTTTAAAACGGTTAAAGGCTTTAATTAGGTCCACTTAAAAATATAAAAAATTGCCACTATTTGTTTCTCAATGTTATTCTACTCAATCATAATCAATTTCCATTTTATTTATAAACAAATAAAATGCCCAATACAGAAATTTTTTCATTTACAAAATAAACACTTCTAATACCATTTTATAACTAGTTAATTGCTTATTTAATCATATAAGAAATCAACTCCCAAATTATCTTTTATTTATAAATTTATAAATAGAAATAAAAGATTCAGTCTAATAATTATCCTTGTTTAAATTTCTAATTCCAATTATCTCATAAATTTAGAATTTACTATAATTAATCAACATCTCACTATTATATTTAAGTAATTTTATTAACACTTAAAAATTACTAACAAATTCCAAATTCCACAATGACTAAGAATTAATCAATCTGAAATAAGTTTAAAACAAATTAAATTAAATATTCTCCAAATAAGATTTCATTTGATAATTAAATTCACAAATCACAAATTAGAACTTATTATCCATAATTAAACTAAATTAATTAGGTAATTAATAACGGAGTTGTTATAGACTCCTCCCTAAAGAAAATTGCATCCCTGCAATTTCCTTTAATGAAAGAAATCCATAATATAAATTTCCTCTCAAAACAATTATATGTTAACTAGTTTTTATTTTCATTTCCAAAATCTTCCAATTAATATTAGCCCAAATTATAACACTAAACTCAAATTTCTAGTTATCAAAATTTCTCAAAATTCCCAAAAAAAATTAATGCCTCAAATTTGCGGAAAATTTCGCCGGCGTCTCCTTTGCGCGGCTAACGTTTTGAAAATTTACAATAGTTATATAATTACATAATATACACCGCATCTCAAAGATAAGACATCCCATAGGGAAAAACACAAAAATGCAATATGTAATCCGAGATACGTACCTTAGGTTTTAAATATTAGCGAGTCCGCTAATATTCCTTAGCAAATAACTTATAATCTTTTAAATGATATCTATTTAACTTCAGATATCTGCACCTATCTCAAAATTCATATTAGTATTTAATATCAAATTCATATCATATAGAAGATATTAACAATTCATGATTACACTTTAGTTAGATTGACATCATAAAATTCCATAATGAAAGAAATCCGTACTTAAATTTCCAAGTTTTAAATTATTACTTACGTCAAAATGTCACGTTCGATGTTTGGGAACCCTTATCGATAACATGGCGTCCCAAATATCGATCAGAAATCCTCAATGCCCAAATAATTTAACATGATAGATAATCAGAAATTTGGATGCATTTATTTATTATCACTAACATCAATGCATCCAATTTTAAATAAATGCAACCAAGCAATCAATTCCTAGCAACCAATCAACCAAAACATATCTAATTACTAATAGCTAAACAATTCAATGTTTGAAATTCCGCTGCGCAACTGTGATTATTTCTAGATCATTTAAATATTAAATTATTTATCCAAATTATCTATTAAAAGAAAATAACTCACTTTAATTTAATTCATTTCAATTTAATTCCAAAATTTTCTTAACTCTAAAAGATTTTACTGATAAATTTCCAAAAGTTTTAATGTCACAAATTCCTATTTATCGATTTAAAAATTTTATATCAATTTACGCTCCAAATAATTATCCCGATAATCATTTATATTCCTATCCCTAATTAGATAACTAATGTAACTATCTGCCACACACCCCAAGGGACAGGACACTAAGTCATCTAGGTCTCAAATCCGTAATATTATATACTACAATGTTCAAACACATCTCTGATACCAAACTGTAACAACCCCAATGCGTTACCTAGATTAGCAAAGAACATTACAAGTAATGTCATCTACTAATACAAATAATGCGGGTTGTTACGTGCGATCGAATGTGAATATATCTTTATACTAATAATAACCCGTCATTTATACTTTTTCACTTAATAACTGAATAGAATTTGATGTGTACGGTATTAATACAAAGTAATGGGCACACCAATTTCTTAAAATTAGAATAATCTATCATATAAATAACAGTCGTAGATCACAGCGAAATAAATCTCAACTTGCATATATACAAATTTTGAGTTCATAAAATGAAATACTAAACTCGATTGTTATACAAGTTTAACAATTCTCTAATTTCAATTGTACATCTTATAAACATATTCACAAATTTCCTAAATGAGATAAACTAAAAAGTCAAAAGTGTATATCTCCTTGCTAGCCCAAACATCCAAAGGTCAACTTGTCCTGTAACCTGAAATGTCTCAGCCTGACCCGAGCAAAATAACACCCGGGTCAGACTATCTCTAAATATCCAAGAGGGTGAGAATAAAATATAATGCAAGAACAAACAATATTTAAGTAAATACAGATGTCCATGATATAACAAGTTCGGGAATTAATTTAACTCGGAACAGGGTTATAAGTTTAAGTCACAGACGTTAACTAGCCACTAAACACAGAATAATAGAATTAACTTAATTTAGCATCCATCACAAGACACAAGAATATATACTTATTTCATGAACACAAGACACAATAATATATATTTATTTCATGAATACAAGACTCAAGAATATATATTTATTCATGAACATAGAATAGTCATAGAATCCAAATATCCAAAATCCAAGAGATCTTACTCAAAATGATCGCAATGATCGTACTCAAGCCCCGTAGCAAACAAACAAACAATTTGGTATCACACGAATCGATCCGATACTAGGGATCACACAGGAAGAGAATCATAGAATCACAAGATGATCTAAAGGATAGCAGACATGACCGGATGTATCAGATTTATTTTAGATTATTATACCTGATAAGAAATCCAGGAGTAAACTTCCTAAGGATCTGCAGCCACTTGCCGCACACCAAAAGAGAGTAAACTCTAAAGTGTCAAATACTATCATCTTCAGTAATTAATAGAATTTAACTAATACATCCCATATCATATGGTGAAATCCAAGTAATACTAAAAGCTAGTAAATATCACTTATTACAGATACCACAGGAAAACCTGAATTATATTCTCTTTCGGATCTCGCAACCACTTGTCGCACACATGAAAAGAATACAACTCTAAAGTGCCAGTGATCACATGAATTTAACCAAAGTATCCCATACTACCAGGTGAAATTCACGTATTCACTAATGGTTAGTATGTTCCACTCAAATGTTTTATTCAATGAGTTTATGCCATATTTGACGAAGCGTTATACGAAAACATTTAAATCAATCGATAACACTAAGTCGATTATTAACACTCCCTATTTTATAGAACTAAGGGTCTCAAATTTTTTTTCTCTCTTTGAATTTCATTGTTTAAAAAACTTGTTAATTTTTGTTCACAAATCTATTTATATACATCCTAAAACATTTATTATAAAACCAAGATTTTTCCCGTGTTTCCCGAAACCATATTAATGATTAAAATTCTAAAAATTAATATGGTTCAAAATTTATATTATCATGATTCTCAAAAGATATATATTAACTTATTTCCACATTTCCCAATTCCGCAACTATTTTACTGACACGTTTTATTGTAGAAAACAATTTATTATTTAATAAGGTGAAATATTCATTAAATTAGAATATTCCATAAACTCGAATTATTCTAAGATTTCACTTAATCTTACAAAGTTATCCCAAATTTCCATATGTTATATTATTCCGAAAACCATATTTTAAAACCATATTTAATTACTCTTCCAAATCCATTTTGATATACATATCTATTTATTTCATTTAGCTCAAATTTAGGATTTAAAGATCTTCAGTTTCGACGGTTTAATCTCAAAATTTAAAAAAAAACTTAAAACATGAAAGTTGTAGCACAAATTCTAAGCTTTTTAAAACTTTAAGAATTATCAAATTCTGATATGTAACAAAAACGTTATGGCCAAAAAAATTTCACAGATTTAAATTTATTAACATTGTTTTTTATGGACAAGCCAACGACAAGAAATGAGTTTTTTTGATTATCTAAACTTCAACATTATGCAAAACATAAAACACGAAAGTTATAGAAAAAAGATCATGCTTTCCAGAACTTGATGAATTATCAAATTCTGATTTGTAATGAAAAAGTTATGGTCAAAACGATTTCTCTATTTCAAAGCAAATATTAAAAAAAACACAGGACATAGAGGTTATCTCTTCTTCAAGCCCAAATTTCTCTCAGTAACCTATAAATTCACAAAAAATGATGAACATAAAAGTTTATCCTTATGAATATATCTTTCAACTGAAAAAAACCCCATTCAATTTTGTACTACCAATAAAAAGTTTGGTGAATTTAATATCAGGTTTCAACTAAGAAAATTGAACAGAGTAGAGATACACCATCAGTTTCAAACACAATTTCGACCCCCTAAACAGCGGAATTTCTTAAAGTGATTAAAAGAAAATTTATAGTTAACTAAAAGAACTTTCTACTACAAAAGGAGCGAGCTATTTTGGATAATTTTGCACTAAGATATTACTGTTTTGCGGCAGCGATTTTCACAAACAATTTTCAGCAAACAACAATCAAACAATCACCCAAATTCAATTTCTATCAAGCAAACTAGGGTTTTCAGAGACAAATCTACAAAAATCAATTTCAAGCTCAAAAAATATATGGATATAGAAATAGATTGTGTGAGTAAAAAATAACTCACCTTTTCCTTAGTGATCTCGTAGCTAGAATCATTTCAATGTTTACTTGAAGCATCCTTGATCTTATTCGAATTTTCAGAATTTTCATTTTGTGTTGAAGGTGGTAGCTTTTGATTAGATTGGAGAGAAACATGAACCCTAGAGTTTCTTCTTTAAAACTTAATACGTACAGGAGGAATGGAAGAGTTGTGAGAAAAATACATAAGAAGCCGCTTTATTTAGTTTTAAAATGGTCATAGGCTTTAATTAGGCCCACTTAAAAATATAAACAATTACCACTATTTGTTTCTCAATTCTATTCTATTCAATCATAATAAATTTCCATTTTATTTATCAAAATATAAAATCCCCAATATAGAAATTTGTTCATTTACAAAATAAACACTTCTTATACCATTTTATAACTAGTTAATTGCTTATTTAATCATATAAGAAATAAACTCCCAAATTATCTTTTATTTATAAATAGAATTAAAAGATTCAACCTAACAGTTATCCTTGTTTAAATTTCTAATTCCAATTATCACATAAATTTAGAATTTACTATAATTAATCAACATCTCACTATTATTTTTAAGTAATTTTATTAACACTTAAAAATTACTAACAGATTCCAAATTCCATAATGATTAAGAATTAATCGGTTTGAAACAAATTTAAAACTGATTAAATTAAATATTCTCTAAACAAGATTTCATTTCACAACTAAATTTTACAAATCTCAAAGTAGGACTAATTATCCATAGTTAAATTAAATTAATTAGGTAATTAACAACAAAGTTGTTACACTTGTTGTTACAATTGGATACTTCGTGTGTAGGATATTATCAGTGAACGGGGTGTGTCTCCTCGAGATCCCCCAATCATCATTGTTCAAGCCTTGGCTCTCCTTTACTAACTGTTTGATCATAGCTGTCAAGTCCGACGTATGGATAGTTGGAGCCAAGCAGTAGTCATGCTCCACAACTTATGAGTGGTCCGGTCGATATCTATGGACCGTTCCACACCTTCTTGGCTCAAGATCCTCTCAATGCATATCACATGTGTTTACTTCATCGTTATTTTGGGGAGGTAACTAGTCTGCATCCGCTTGTACTCCAATGTCCATATCAACCGCGGCGACTCCAGTTTGTGCTCCATGGAGAAGAGGCAAACTTCCTCCTTTGGAGGAGTCAATCAGTCCTGGCGACCCAGGTAGGTTTATTTGCTGATGTCCAGATACTTCTATGTGATATCCATCAGTTCTGCAATGTCTGCCTCTGTGATAATCATTTAATGACGTTGAGCTCTTCGATGCAGAATAGGGAGTTGGCTCCCTCTTTGTTTTCATAGGTTATTTATCTCTGAGTTGAATCATTGGAGTGATATTGGTTTGAATTTGCTGGTTCAACTATTGGCGGCTATCCATGAGCTCTTTCATCAATTTCTGGAAATCAGCTGTTGTGATGGAATCAGCCGGATTCTAGACATCAACTGGATTGGTAGCATTAACATCTACAGGTAGATTTCTCTGGCCTCCTTGCTGGATGTTGGCATTCTCTTTTCCTACTGTGTTTTGAGAGGTTAATCTGGTGTTCCTAACCATTGTAGCTAGTTTTCCTTAAACTTTTGCAAATCTGAATAGAATGGATAAACTACTTGAAGATAATTCAGGATCTCTTTGTGGGATTTACGCAATCCAGTAGCAGCAATGAGATTCAAATAGAGCTGGGAATCTCCCTTCTAAGTGAAAGCACCAAAATATTTGCACCAAAAATTGGCTTAAACACCCAAGATATTTGTTGTAGAGTAATAAATAAAGAATATTAAATGTAAACGGAGAAAATATAGCAACAAAGCAATAACAAATAAGTAAATAATAGAGACACGGCAATTTATAGTGGTTCCGTGTTGTTTGCCTACATCCATTTTGAAGAGATAGCTTTACTAATCACTTTGTAAACTAAGTACAATAGGAATCGGATGAAAATCCTTAGTTACAAAAGAGTACAGAGCAACAAGTAGTGTAAGGATCCTAAAAACAAACAATCAAGTTTGTATTTATATAAGAAGAAGACGAAATATCTCCCTGAAAATTCGGCAAAAGGATCCCCAAAACCATATGGGCCCATATGAGGGATTGCATGCCCCAAATCCTAAGAAATAGGGATCAATTTCAATCCTGAGTTTGGCGCTGCGATCCCTATGGGAGCTTATCAATGTTGTATTGTGCTTAGTCTCTAGGTTTCATGCCAATTAGATTAGTAGAACTTGAGTTATTGATCAATCTTTGTTGCAACATGTGGTATAACTTGATTCTGGCCGGTCCCTCTAGAGGGTAGAGGTCCGATCCCTCTTGCTTGGTCCTTTTGGGGTGCGATGCTTAGGGTCCCCACATCTTGTTCTTAAAGTTTTATATGCATCAGACTTCTGGATCATGAGATATCGATTGTTTTCCATTGAGTTGCACTTGTTTGGCTGAAGTATACCGATCTCTTTGGTTGAAAGGGATTATACCCGATACCTTTCTTAGATTAGACTATATTCCATATTTTGAACATTCTGTATAGCATATGCCTTAATTTTGTTTGATAATTACTTATATTACCATCTGTAATTGATTTTTGGACCCCATAATTATCGCTCTAGGTTTTTGGCCTTGATGATAGCTGAGTCTAACTTGTCGAGTCAGTTCGGATACAACCGGGTCAAAAATGCAAGATAACAGTGAGGTATATACATAAATAATATGTACTTTCTACCAATCCATGTAGAACCAAAAAGGAGACTGGTAGCTGCCCACCTACTCTAGAAGCCCAGGGCTACTCCACCTAGATCCACTCCTACAGTCTTCAGTTACTTACCTAGTATCATGATTATATCCACCATATTTATAAACACAATGCTACACTATGGTAGGCGTTAATCACGACACAAATCATGCCCCTAAGGTAACAGACTACTGGCCTTCTTGACTAAAAGAGGCTAAGGCTAGTATAAGAGCTTAAATTTCGAAATATAAATTCTATGACAACCCTACTTTCTGTGCCATGTAATTAAATAAATTTAACTAAAATAATGTTCGAATTTGAACTGTGATAATAAATATTTTAAAAATAACTTTTTGGTTAATTAAATAATATTTAATAAATGGTTTTGTCATAAAAAATTGAATCAAATCAGAATTTTTTTCTAAATAATGTTAATACCTAAATTGTTGATTTTAATGATAACAATAATTAACATTTATACAAAATATAAACACTAATATTTTGCTAAATTATATAATATATAGTGTATGATATTACATAGGTATTGAATCGAAGATTGTACAATATAAAAGACTCAAGAGTTGAACCTGAAGACTTATGAATACAAAGACTAAGGTATGAAGATCTTAGGACTATAATGTGGTGTATAGATTCATAGTATATGGTTAAAGTCCCTGGTAATAATCTTTAATCTCTATCTCCTTTTTTTCTATTTTTAAACAAAATAAATTTGAAAATATTTCATAGAAGTTTTTCAAAGATCAAAATGTTTATAAACTATGTTCAAACCATTTTACAAAGTAACAAATTATTTTACAAAGTATAGGATTTTCATAACATTATATAAGAAATAAGTTTTTAAATTCTACATGCATATATTGACATATGCCCAGATGGTATGTCGGCATACATACCGCCAAATGGTTTTCAATTTTTGCAAAGAAGTATATATTTGTAGAAATTCTTTATGAATGGACACATCTATTTATTCACTATATAAAGGTGAGTTCAAACGAATTTTAATGATTTATTTTACGTATTTTCTTCCCTCCTCTTTCTCTCTTGAAAACTCTATTAAAAATATACTATATTCTCTTCAAAATCATATAGAATCAATTCAAACTTCATTGCATTGATTCACCACTAATTTCTTGCTATTTGGAATCATCTCTCTCCCAAACCATAGATCAAAGTGCTGTCTAAGAGGCTATAGAATCCATTGTATCCAAAGTTCTACAAATTGTCTTTTGGAAAAACTATCAAACTGTATTTTTATTTGCTTAGGTGTACTTATAGTTGTTCAAATCAAGTGGGTGTTCTTAGTAGACTAGAAATATAGTGGGTGTGCTTGTAGCCCATTCAAATCAAGAGGCACCTTGAGCCAAAAAAATCAGGAGGGTGTGTCTAGTAGTCTCAGAATCGAGATTGTAATTAGGTTTGCCTTCTGCCCATTTAAAGATTGGCATTTGAAAATAAATCTATACAAGTAATTGTATGGGACTGGATATAGAAGAAATCTGAACCAGTATAAAATCCTTGATGTCATCTCTCTAAATCTTTACTTTGCTTTACTGCTTTTATTGTATTTATGATTGCATGTGTGACTATTGAATAAGTATAATTCTTATTTGTAATTTGTGATTTAATATTTAATTTAAAAGAAATTTAAAAAGATATAGAAAAATAAGAAAAAAAATTCACTCCCCTTTTAGTGTTTAATTAGTCTTAGAGCTATAATTCCACAACCCACAAATAATATATTAAATTAAATAAGAGTTTTGATTAGTATGAAATATTTTGATGTGTAAATTAATTTGAACTATGTTGGAATATATTTATAAATATATATTAAGAATTTAAATTTAAATTTGAATGGAAGTAAAACAAGATTGAATTAAAATTAGAATGAATTAAAATAGGTCCCAATATGCAAGCGTAAGCCCACTTTCATTATCTTCGTGCTTCTTGAAATTTCCACCCGCTTCTCCACACAAAAGGAAACTGGTATCCTCCTATAACGACCCGGAATTTCACTCCTTTGATTTGCGAATATTTAACTAATTTTATATATTAAAATAATAGAGTTTATAATCAAAATAAAACTCTTTTAAATGATAATTAATGATAGTGAAATAGTTTTCAAAATTTGTTTATAAAAATATTTAGCTCGAAGAAAAATCGAAAATGTGACCGGAATTCGTTTTTTTAATTTTTGACTTTTCGTTGGATAAGAGTTATCAAAAATGTTTTAAACTCTTTGTATTAATCAAATATATACATATTTAAATAAATTAAGCTTGTATAATGTATGTATGCATGTATATACACTTATGTATATAAAGCTTAAAATATAAGTGAGGAAAATAAAATATAAATGTCACATCATATGGAAACATAAAGTACATAATGTCATCAAATCAATGTTGGTATGTTTATAAAGAGGGGCAAACAAAGGAAATTTTGAAATCTGCAAGAAGGAGACAAGGGTGAGGTGGCAAGATGAGGTGGAAGCAAGTGTGTGGAGGTTAAAGGACAAAGAGTAAAGTAGTAATTCAACTTGTGCCTTAGTATATAAACTTATTCTTTCTAATTTTTATTCACTTTCTTATTCTCTTTTCCTTCATTTACAAACCTCCTAAGCTCTCTAACACACTTCCATGGCTTCTCAAGTATTTCCGTAAGTTATAAAAACCATAGTTTCTACATGAATCTCTTTAAAAACTTGCAAAAACACTTCTACATTCAATACTCCACTTCTCCATTTTTACTCCCACTTCATTCGGCCATACTTCTTCCATACTACTCCAAATCAAGATTTTTTTTTCAATCCATAAAGAACTCCAAAGGCTAAAACTTGCATTTGAATCACTTTTTCAAATTTCAAATATTTTGGGTCAAAAATATTTTTTTCTAACTCATTTTTGGACACATATTATCAAAGGAGAAAATATCTCTTCTTCTTTTGACCATATCTCTCTCAAAAAAAATCAAAATTTAGTGATTCTTTATCCGAAATGATAGAGAAAATAATTTTCGACAACTTTTGTTTTAACCACTATTTATAATTCTAAGAGGAACATACCGAAAAGTCAAGAGGAAAATAACCCATTTTCGAGTTGCTTTTTGTGGTTTTCCAAGCTTTGCAAGTTCTAAAGTATTTCATGTTTTTAAAAGAGTTTAGCAAAATTTTGGTGAGTAAATTTCTAACCTTTTTGAAAAGATTCAACCTTATTTTGTGATATATATCGGTTGTAAAATATGTTGTTTGTTGGTTGGATTATGGTATGGTTTGGATGATATGCGTGTTGCTAATATATAATTTAGCATTAGATTTGAATATAATGGTTTAAGTGATATGTTTGGTTATAAATTTTTGAACTTGGATGTGATAGGGTATGTGAAATTAGATCATGAAGTGTATGTGAATTTTGGTTATGGTATTGTAGATAAACTTTACATGTATGGTGTATGCAAACTAGCTTACAAAGTTATGTTAAGTGAGATTTAAAATTTTGAGAAACTTTGTTTATTTGTTTTAAAGTTAAAGTTTTTATAACTTTGTTTTTAGTTTCCAAATATTTTACTAAGGGTTTTAAAGTTAAAGCAAAGTTAAGTAAGAGGTTTTGAAGTTAGTAAACCTAGAAAACATTTTTAGGTAACGGCATCCATAATGATAGTCGCAATGTATGCAGTTTCGATAAAAATCCGATTTGTTTGAAAAGTTGACGTTTTATACTTTAATTGTTTTGTAAATGTTTTAGAAACCTAACAATAATGTTTTGAAAAGTTACTTAAGTATTGTATAATAAATTATCAATTAATCGGGTTTTTAATAACTAATAATTAATTAAGTATTAAACAAGTTTTTTTACTATAAAATGAGGTTTAGTTTTTAATTAATTATCTTCTAATGATAAGATTAATTTTAATAAAATATTAATTTATTATAGGGTGAATTTGTAACGACCCATAAATTTTAGTAGTTTTATTTATTTAATTAATTGAATTTTGTGAAATTTTAAATAATAAAATTTTGAAATAAAAATATAATATTTGGAATATGTATTTAAAAACATAGCAAATGGTATATTTTAATCTGATAATATTGAAGTTTATTTTATTGTGTAAATTTTATTTCAATTCAAATCGGTTAGAATTTGATGGTAATAAAATATTTTTCAAATTTGAATATTTTTACATAGAGAATTTGTAAATCATCTTTTGAGCAAGACGTCATTTTCGTTTTCTTCAAATTTGGACCTCTATTGCGCCGTCTATCTTATTTTCGACAAATTAGCAGCATTTTCGGTACCGATTATCGACTTTTGATCGGATGATCGTACCACTGATATCTGTATACCGTTTTGATCGTCTTGTCATGCTGATCTCCACGGTATATTCGTTTGGGTGTTTCGGAAGTCCGGGAAATAGCGGAATCTATGGAACGATTTCAGTATCGGTTCTGCAATTTGACTTCTGGGTTCCCTATGCTCTTTCTTTTCTCTTCCGTATAATTCAAATAGCCACTTTCATTTTTGCAATACAACTGCCAACAGTTTTCATCCCATCAAATTCAATTTATTAATTGTGTGTGCATTTATTTAGGTCTCTTTAATTCTTACCGTTTGTGATTTATAAAACCTATATTTTAACGTTATAATTTGAGTGTTCTTCTTCTTCTCCCTGGATCTTTTCTTAGCCTTCTTTCATTTATTTGTGTTTTTTTTTCTTGCTCTCTACCGAACGCATCTCACCACAACCGAGCATTCCACTTCCCCACCCGCCTGTGCACTGACCAAACCGCCTTCGAGCTCCTTCTCCTCCCCTTTCTACTTCGGCCGAAGCTTCCTCCTCCATCACCAACCTTTCTCTTCTCCTAGCCGCGTGTTCTTCTTCATTTTGCTTGGCCTCTCCACCCAACCTGCTCATGTTTTCCACCATGGCCAAAGTCTCATCAGCCTACCCTATTTCCCTATCACTGCTTCCGAGCACTGTCCACCACCGCTCCATGACCCAGCGCACCACAACCTCTACTATTTATATATAGGTAATATCATTGTTTGTTATATATTGATTTTTTTAAATTTTATAAAGCTGTTTTATATAGGTATTAGTTATATGCATTAGGTCCGTTGGCTTTATTTTATATGCTATATTAGTTTATATATAAATCATCTATCTGTTTATTTATGTGTAAGTTATATACTTTTATATATAATCTGTTCGAATAGGTATATGTTTTGTAGTTTGGCATAAGTAAATGTGACATATGTATTTATATCTAAATATATGTTAGTTGTATACAGAGGTCAGTCTGCATATTTATGATAATTATATATATAGGTGAGTATTCTACATATATAGATTTGAAGATCAGTTTATATAAAATTTATGTTAATTTTATATTATGGGTTGCAGTATACATGCGTTAGTTATAAACATTTGTATAATATTTTAATTGATAAAGTAGGTTTGCATAGTCTGGTTCGAAATTCTGTTGTGTATATTTGTGGGTACAAGTTAGATAGGTTTAGTTTATATATTTTTTTATATATATAGTTGTTCAGTATTTTTTTTAAAAGTCTACCATAAATATTTATATTCTTGTATAGTACGTGTATGTTTATATTGTATGTGTACTGTTAGCTGTTTATATTGTTACTATGGTCTCTTCGATTCTGTATTATTTACAGTATTATATATATTTAAGTATATATGCTTACATAAATATTCGACTTTGGTTTACAGTACTACAGTATATATGCTTATATATTTGTTTAAGTATTCCACTTTGGTTATCAACATTTATTTGAGTATTGGTTTTAAAATGTGATGCATATATATACTTTGATTTTAAGATTTGTTAAGGATTTAATATCGGTTTGTTATAGGTTTTGTACATAAATATCTATTTAACAAGTTTCGTTTTATATTTTAGTTATAATATAACTGTTTACAGTCCAGTTTCTATATATATTATATAGTATATGCAGTGATGTTATTGTGTGTATGTGTGTGTATAAATATATATGTTATATTTTATATTTTTATATAAGATTTTATAAAATCTGTTCAATTATATATATATATATATATATGTTTTGTTCACTATGGGTAAGTTTAAAGTTGCAATTGCTGCTTATTTATAGGTATATATATATATATAAATTTTGAAAGTTATCTGTTTGTTTTAAATTATAGGTTGTATATGATTTTTATATATAATTGTAAATAGTTATAAATAAGTTCACCTATATCAGTTATCTTCATTGATCTAGTTCCGATTGATTTATTTTCATCGATTCCTGTTATCAGCTCTGTTCGTCGAAATCGTGCCTTACTCTTGTCTCGCCAATGTCCAAGTGGTGTAGCATCTTTTTGATTTGCTTTGTCCGCTTCAGTGTGCGTATCTGTGTCATCTTCTGTATTCCCTAGCCCCGAAAGGTGAGTATCACTCACGATTAACGTTCTCATATTTATTAAATTTGATTTCAATTGAAATGACAACTGAAATATACTGCTGTTAGTTATTTACATTGCTATATAGACTATTATATGTATGTTCACCTGTGACATATGACACCAGTATCTGTCATTTATAATGGTGCTATATGCCTGTTATTGACTATTATCTGTATTTGTTTACCTATGACATCTGACACCAGTATTTGTCATTTATATTGATGATATATGCCTGTTATAGACTATTATCTGTATCTGTTCACCTGTGACATCTGACACCAGTACCTGTCATTTATATTGATGTTATATGCATGTTATAGACTATTATCTGTATCTGTTCACCTGTGACATCTGACACCGGTATCTGTCATTTATATTGATGTTATATGCATGTTATTACTATTATCTATATCTGTTCAACTGTGACATCTGACACCAGTATCTGTTATTTATATTGATGATATATGCCTGTTATTATTATTATCGTGTTTGTTATCACTCTGCAAGTCACCTGTTAGTATAGAATTCACTATGGGTTAAAATGATACAAACCCGAACGATCTGTAGAATAGGAGAAAATCGTTATGGGTTGAAATGATAAACCCAAGCGATTTTCATTGAATTGAATTTGGGATTGCGGGTTGAAATGATATATACCCGTATATATTTAAATTACGGATTGAAATGATAAATATCTGTACACTTGACCATAAACACCGTTGGTCTATATATATAAATATTTTGAAAATGATTTCTATGGTTTTGAAAGGAAATATATATGGTTTTATTTAAATTTGGAAATATTTTAATATAAAGTAGATTCAATAATAAGCTTTAATTTAATAAAGTTTGATTTAATTTATATAAAATTTGTATACATATTTATTTAAATTTGTATTTTAAATATAGATTTTATAATGATTGTATAAGTTTAGGCTGGGAAGATAAATCTGAAATTTATTTGAAATTGTATTTAATCTAGTTAATTACATCGATTTGAAACTATTGAATTTGAAATTTTAAGATATGATTTTATAACTTGATTTTGATTTAAAGGGATAAATGGATATTTCAAGTTTAAATAAATCGAAGGAAATATTTAGTTAATGTAATTTAGGGTTATTTAAATGATAATGGATTTATTAAGTGAATATTTCCAAACTAAGTAATAATGAAGTTAAACTAAGATATATATGAAAATTATCAATTTAGTTTTGAAAGTGCTATAATTTGGAAATATATATATATATTTGAAATGGAAATGATATATTGGTTTTTGAAGTATAAATCAATTTGAAATGACCATGGTGTTATAATGATGTTTAGTTCCACGAACTCTTAGAGGATGGTTATCCCAAACATTCCTTGAGTTATTTGTATTTCAGTTGATATTTCACTTGAGTTGGATTTATTGATATAAGAATGTTAATCCTGACTCGATTGTTTTGTGTTTTGCTTTACGCTCGGGTCTGACTGAGTGATACATCATTTGAGACTCACCTTTGAAGTTTGGAGCTTCGCTTGGAGATCCAACTATCGATTCAGCTTTCAACCTTCTAGTTGATTTGTCTAAAGAGGTCATCAGTCTGTATTTGAGATATTCTGTTGTATCTTATTTCAAACTCTATTCTTATATAGTAGCTTCATGAACTACTATTTATCTATTCCGCTATATTATTATATTACTCTGTGTCTGTGATTCTGTGATTGATTTATTTACTATATATGCTGAGTTTGCCAAATTTTAAATTAACAATCCGATATTTTGAGCAATTCAAGTCCGACATGTGCGGATGCGAATGGTTGAAAATACCGGGTCGTTACAGAATTATTTATTTATCTAATAAATCAAGTGTTTAATTATTTTTAATTATAAATAAATAATTATTTATTAAAGGTTTAATTTATTATTTAAGTTTTAATTAAAAGATTATTTAATTAATTAATAAAGCTTAATTAATAGTTAATTATTAATAAAGGTTTTAAGGTATCATTTAATAAAGGATTAATTAATGATTTAATTTATAAATAAATTATTCATTAACGGTTTAATTATTTATTAATTTATAATCAAATTAAGTTCGAATTTAATAAAGATGAATTATGATTAAATAAAGAGTTTAAGTTGTAATTAATCATTTTAAAACAGAGTTTTAAGTTTAAAATCCTTTTTTTCGGGAACCAAATTCTTTTAAAGGCACCTCTTTTTCAAAGAAGGTTTTGAACACAAGGGATTCAAGTGTCGATACCATTAAGTATACAAACAATTGTGAATGAGTTGTGTAATTGGTTTGATTGTGTGGATATGTGTTAGCAGAATAAATCCCCGTTCAGCTATGAATTGATTGTTTGATTGTATGGACATATGTATTAGCAGAATAAATCCTCATTCTGCTATAAGTTAATTATTTGATTGTTGGACACCTATTTGGTAGGACAAATCATCATCTTGCTATTATGTTTTTGGACATGTATATGCTTGTTGAGTTGTATTCACATGTTATCTGCTAACTTGGATATGAATTGCATTTACATGTACGTTGAGTGACTTGAAAGTGAAATAAATGTTAAATGGTAACTTAAATTACTACCATTGGGGTTTCTAAGTCTGTTTTTGAAATTATAAAGTATGATTTTGAATTAACTTAAATTTCTTTAATTAATTTTGGGGTTTAAGGTTTATAAATTATTTTTCAAGTTATATTATTATTTTATAAAGGTGTTTATAAATAATAACTTGTTTATAAAAACGGGTTTTACTATGTAAAAAGGTTTATTTAAAGTGATTTAAAAGGATGAGTTGAAAAGGATATTTTGTAAAGGATCGTTCTTAAAGAAGATTTATCAAAGGAGTTTTAAATAGGAAAGGTTTTATAATTGATTTAGAGGTTTGTAAAGAGGTTTTGTAGATTGACTTCTAGACTTATAAAAGTGTTTTATAAATTGATTGTGGAAATTAATAAAGGTATTTAAATGTGAAATGAGCTTTTAAAAGGGAACTTTTTATAAAGGATAAGTGGATCGATTTACAGTGAGTAATGTTTTCAAAAAAGGAATTTAAAAGGAGGAATTTTGCAAATGTTTTGATAATATGCTTATACCCCTAAGATAAGTATAAATGTTTTCCGAGTATAAAAGGGATGTAAGGGGTTTGGGAATAGTGTTTTGAAAAAATCTTTTGGTCGAATGTTTATAAAGTGACTTTAATTAATTAAAGATTAATTAATAAAGGTTTAGTGGATCCCATATGGAATTGGATCAATGTTGAATGATTGTTATTTGACAGTTAAATAACCGACTATCAAATCTGGACCTAAACTAACTTTGAAAATATCTATGAGAAACACGTGAGTTATATGGCGCAGTCATCCCCAATGATGTTGTACAACGTGTATAAATCTCGTTTCGTTCTTCTAGAATAAATGATAAGGAAATCCATCCATAAATGGTTAGGAGGTGAACTCCCCTCTTATCTTTGTCTCCTAAAGAACCGGGGTTGAGTTTACCGGGGACTATCGAAATTTGTTTCGAAGAGACTGGGATTGTATCTATTTCCATTGGTTGGATTAGCGTGATAGGGGGTTCTCGCTTTCTGTTTGGTGGCAAGCAAGAGACGCTTATACCTACACATCCCAGAGAGGTAGTATACGGCCATGATGGGTTGGTTTGCTAGGTGCTTACAGTCGCGAGGCTGGTCGTAAAACCAGATTTGAGGTACTAGTGTAATGTCATGGTGGTGCCGAGATGGTTGAAAAGCCTATCGGTCATCACTAACGGATGGTTGAAAAGCCTACGTTCGTTACATTTGGTATCGCAAGGTTAAGCGAGAACCTTGGCTTTATTGGGGTAACTCATTATGAGATAAGGTAGTGGAATGTCTTAATATTAGTTTGAGTGTATTACATATAAGAGCGTGTATTTGTTAGTGATATAAAATGTATTATATTGTGTTGATTTATCTATTGAATGGTTTATGAATTCTGGTCGAGACATGTGATGCCACAGTGTCGATAGGGGTTCCTAAACACTTAACAAGGCAAACTAACACAGTATTGTTTTGAAATTTGGTAAATGAAATAATTTTACTTAGAAATATATTTTGTATATAAAGAATGATTTCAAAAATAGTATAGTATTTTAAGGTATTGTTGTTAGGAGATGATAATATTCTATTATTATCAAATAGGATTTTGTTAGTCATGCTTGTCTATTTGAGCAATGACTATTGTTAGTGTATGTAGTTAGCTTCCCTTTTTTGGATTTGGGTTAGGTAAGTAGAAATAGGGATAACATTGAAGCGAACACCTTGTGAATTAAGTTTCACAATTTGACTATAAGGCATTCGACTGATAATGTTGGATTAAATTTGATTTAATAAAAGATGATATTAAAAGCCAGAATATTTGAAATAAATATCTGGAAAATGTTTTATTATATTTGATTATTAAAATGGATTTATAGGAATGTGTCTTAGATTAAAAAGAATTTAAGTTGAACACTTAAGAACTTAAATCCCAGGGCTTTTGAAAAATGTTTCTAGGTTTTGAAAGATAATAATAGTTTTATTTGAAAACAATTTTGAAAGTGAAAATGCTAAGTAAGGAATGTTTTCTTTGGATTAGTTAGGTGGAATGAGTCTTGATTATTTTGTGATGATCTGAATAATCTTCTAAGTGACGATTAGATGTTTTCCTAGGTGAACGTTGTGGTGCACTGAGTAAATTATTCTCTTCATCATTGTACAATCGAAACAAGTTCAAACTCGAACGAACCGAAAGCGAGTTGGTGATAATTGTTTTGAAGGAAAAATGAAAAGTACTGTTTCAAAAATGGGATTTTAAAATAAAATAATATTCTTAAGTTAACTAGTTTGAGTGGCTCAGAAATAACTTAAAAGTGGGAAAGATATGTGTTCAGATGGTAAACACTTCTCTAAAGTATTACCCTTCCTAGTAAGGGAGTGTAAGGTACTGTTTGGTAGTACTAAGTTCCTTAATATCATTTTGGAATTACTCGGGCTATATATTTTTTTTCTATGATTAAAATATATTGTTTCAATTCAAAAAAGTTTTTGAAATAAGAGCGGGTATTTGGATCTTGAGTTTTCTTAGGGAAATAAATTCAATATAGAATAGTTGAATCAAATAGGGGTATATACTCCTAGGACGTAGTGGAATAATATCCAAGTGAACTTAAGTTTAGTAATATATTGGAAATATAAATAGGGGGAACCAATTAAAGAAGTGCGTAGGTTGGACGTAGATCATTTCTCCTTCCACATAGTTTTGATCTAAGATTCGAGTACACGGCTTCGAGGTGTTTCACGCCATTCCAAATTAGTATCTATTACTCGATTTTTGACGACGAACACTTGTTGAGGGTTTTGGGTATGGGACAAATGTTTTCTATCATTGTTACAACTATGTAAGGAGAACAGAGGTTCCTAATTAGGGAGCCTGATCAGAGTCCGCACGAGAAAATCAAGTGAGCGATACTAGTTCAGAGGAAATGTAACGACCCGCCACTCATTCCACAGAATGACGCGTCGTTTTGAAGAAAAGAAAGAGGTGAGAAAGTAGAAAAGAAGAGAAGAAAGAAAGAACAACAACAGAATCTCAACAGCGGAACGAATAAATTATATTAATAACAAAAGTATTACATAATATACAACGACTATCAGAGTTACACAGATTATACAACACATACTAGACAGTTATAAACATCTGTCTAGTTATTACAACTCACACAAAACTCTATTCAGAGATTAACACAACGGAACTACTATCTATATCTACAACGCCGAAGCCTCCTGCTCCATTGCTCCTCCAGATAACTCGTCAAAGCTAACCTGAATCCCTTGGCTACTCGTAAAAATTTGAGTACCCAAGAGTTTATAAAACAGAAATAAACAACTTGGGTCAGACATGGGTTTGGTGTGAGTAACAGGTTAAACTTGTTTAACTTCAAAAACCATTTCGAAAGAAAAGGTATCACGTAAGACTCCCCACAAATAAACATGGGTAAGTTTTTACCTTACGCTAACCAAAACATTTGATAGGAAATTCGATTGTATTATTATAGGGTCTAGGGTTTTCAAGTAAAATACAGAAATAGCTGAAATGCTTACATCTCACATTCCAACATAGTTGGGCACAACTAATACGTACGGCACTTATTGGATTTTGGATTCCATACAATGGCAGGGCTACCGGGGTACCGCCCGTCACAGTACGTGGCCTAGATCACCGTACCGAGGATCACTCCTAATCCCCTGCAACACAAGGCCGGAACATCCCTTACTGGATAATTCCCGCACAAGATATCCCAGCAGTTGTTGCAATTCAACTGCCTACTCAATCGAATAATAAGAAGGGACCTCTAGACAGGGATAATCTTGTCCTACTTGGGTGCTACCCACTAACCTTGCTGCACCTCCCCTGTTTTAGCCATTCCCGGTTTGTGAGGCTTGAGGTCACGATTACCTTAGAAAAGAACACATCACTTAGAATGCTCATCGTCCACCTGACGATGTTCTGAAAGCATTCAATCCATACAAGTTCGTTCCGGGTTCGAACGAAACCGAAGGCATTATCTCGTTACACTCGTTTTGGAATCACCCTCAGAGTTAACGACAATAACCCTTGCACTCTGAATCTTCATCTTCACTTCATTCACGACCTATCGTTAATTTGGATCGATGTGGTATTCGGGTCTCCAGACCTGGAAATCCGGTATACGGAAACCCGATCCCGGTCTCATCGAAATCCAAAACGTATCTTTTAAGGCCAAGTTGTTTTAAAGGTTAAAACAATTTAATTCTACTATCTATTAACACATAGATAGATAATTCACAGATTCATAATAGATAATCAACATTATCATTATAAGCAGATAATTCTTATCATCTTTACTATGCAACCAATGCATCCAAATCATACAGTATCAATTATCTCATATCTGAGATTTCAAACCATTCAAGGTACACAATATCATCCATTCATAAGCAATGATTTATTTATCACCATCTATAATTAATTTAAAATGAATTAAATTAATTATTTCATCTTTAATTAATTTAAAGTAAATTAAATTAATTACTACATCTATAAATCCTGCTTAAATCATTATTAATTAATTATCAATCAATAAATCAATCATCATCCAATTATTCAATTTAATTAATCATCCTTGATTAATTATTTAATTATATTCAAGTAATTAGTATTAAATTAATTATACAAATTAATTATTCTTAACCACTTATAGTAATTAACCTTTAATTACTTCTTTTATTAATTAACTATAATTAATTACATTACTCCTTAATTAATTACATTAATTAATCACTTCATTTATAATTATTACTTAATTAATCAATTCTTAATTACATCATTAATTATATAAATTAATAATCCTTAATTACATTTTATCATTAATTACTTTATTTAAATTAATTACATTTAGTAATTAATCTTTAATTAAACCATAATTATTAATCACTATTGATTAATCACATTCAGTAATTAACTAACCTTAATTACTTCTTAAAATAAATTAATTATTCCTTAATTAATTTCTTAATTAATCCCTTGATTAATTTCCATTAAGTAATTAACTACCCTTAATTACTTTATTAATTACATCAGTAATTATCCATTAATTACTTTCCTAAGTAATTATACCTCATTAAATTACATTAAGTAATTATACAAATCATTAAATGATTATCTTAAATTAATTAAACTTAATTAATTAACTTAACTAATCAATTTAAATTCAATTAATTACAATGAGTAATTAATTTCTTAATTACTTCCATTAAGTAATTTTATTAATTTCACAAATGATTATCCTTTAAATTAATTAAACTTAATTAATTATCAAAATTAATCACATTAATTAATTATCCTTAGTTAATGATCTACATTAACTATTAATTATTTTAATTACCTTTCTAAAATTATTAAACATTAATTAACCATTATTAATTACAACTTAATTAATCCTAATTATCAATAAATTAATCTCTAATTACTTAATTAATTAAGTACTTAACTATAACTTAATTAAACCTTAATTACTTAAATAATTTATTCCTAACTTAACTTATCAATTAATGATTCTTAATTTCAAATTAATTACCCTTTAATTAATTTAATTAAGTCCTAATTATCAATAAATTAATCTTTAATTACTAATTTATAAATCCAAATCATAAATTAATTAAATTGATTAATTATCTTTTAATTACCTTACTAATTTATTTTAAAACTAGGATTCAAATTCACTTTTAATTCACACTTAAATCTGCTTCAAACTTTGATTTTTAAACCTGTTTTCATTTTAAATTTAATATCTCAAAAACACTGGCAGTTTTAAAAATGAAAACCTGTACATCTAAATGACTCGAGCCATACTAATTTTACTTCGAGTCCTACCTGACTTTACTTCGAGTCAACCTCCCCTTTTTCTCGAGAAAAACTCGAGCATACAGATCCCAAACAAAATCGACTCACCAGAAAATAAAGTGCACCGTGCACATGCACGGTGGCACTGGTTGCCTCCGATCATCAGAGATGATCTTCCCACCTCCAAAATCATCCAAACAACCCAACTCGATCATCAGATCGTTACCAAGAACTCGAAGTCGAATTCCAGACGATTCAACCAATCCTAGAAACAGAAATCACTATACACGATCAAAACCTGGCAATGCCTATATCTCGAAACGCCGATCACCAGAAAGGTTGCTACTCCGGCCACGACCTCGCCTACAACCAACCTTCCTTCTCCCAAAATATCTCTGCACTCGATCAACGAAAACTGTCGTTATGATCGATTCATCTTACCTAGTCAAAACTAGGGTTCCAGAACAAATCTCGCCACCGCTGCCTCCTCGATAAAAGGCATCGCCATCCATTATTTTTCCAAGATACTACGATCACTCCTCCATCCTTTTGAAGAACCCCGACCCATACGAATACATAGATCACCAGAAATCACCTCAAACAAGCATTCTGTTCATCTTTCTATCTTTCTCGAATCACAAGTCTAAAAGTCCTAATTTTATTTTTAAAATTCATAATTTTCAAATGAAAATCAGGTTATATACATGAAACACTTAATCTCTGAGACCAAATTTTTGATATGATTAAGTTTTTTTACTGTAAATTTACCTTTCAGTTAAAACTATTTTCATATTTAACTCAAAAATTATTTTAAAATTTAGAACTTGTCATAACAAACAGATTTCGTTTAGATGTTGAAGACTAAAGAGATCTAGAGAAGGAGATATGAATTTTTGATCAGGTTTTGTAACCTGTATATCAAGAACAGAGACTACACTCTGTAAACAAACATGCACATTCACATATTTAGATATATATACACACACACACACAATTCATATTTAAAACAACACAAACAATTATCACACTTTACTTCAGATGTTTATTTCATGCATCTAGATTTTTAAAACAGTTTTGAACCTTTTTAGAAAGATTGTTACTCACTTAAAACAAAATGATGAACAGAGCAATTATAAACAGCACACACACAAATATCAGACATTCACTTATGTAATACATATTTAAATTCAACACATACTAGCATGCAACCAAATTAATTTAAATTTTTTAAAAGTTACTCACAGATTTAAAATAGAGACAGGGCCCTTTTGATTTTTGAAAACAGCACTTGAATCTTTAAAAGTTGAGTTGCTGGCATATCTTTTGCTTATGAAAACCTGAGTTGCTCCTTTACTTTTGATTTAAACCTGCATGCCTTTGAATTTGCTTTAAATTCCAGATTGCTTGCTTATTTCAGGTTTGTAGAATGTTGATTTTGATTCAGATTGGAGAAAAGTGTTCAGGCTTTTGTATTTTTGAAAAATGAGTTTGCAGCCTTGAAACAGAACAGGCTTTTGATTTTTGGAATTGTCTTACAGGTTTGAAGAAGATGCAGGTTAATGATTTCAATTTGGTTTGTGGAGGTATGGATTACAGATTTCGTTTTGAGAGGAGTTTGTTTACTTTATTTGTTTCAGGCTTTGTTAACTAAGCTTTAGATTTTTAAAAGAAAAAGAATGGAATGGAAAAGGATTTGTTTATATAAAGGCTGAAATTATATGTAAATAAAAATAAAAGAAAAACTAACTTAAATTTGACACTTGTCTCATTGTTAATCCATTACTTAACACACGTTATTTAGGTGTCTTAATATAATGACATTTGTCTTATAAGTATTTAATACATAACTTTATTTATTTTTAAAATGTGAATAAAAGCTTTTTACACTAGTTTACTATTTATAAATACTTACCTAATATGTATATGTATATAAATTACTTTAAAGAAAATGTAAATAACCAATATATATATATATATAAATAAAATCTTATATCTATATTTTAAATCCAAAATATTTTAAAATATCTCTCTTTTGAATTTCTATTATAAATCCAAATTCATATTCAATTTAAATTTACAATAACAAATCCTATTTTATTTAAAGTCTATTTATTTTTATAAAAACAAAGTATTATAATTATTATTTGAAAATATCAAATTTGACAAATTTAAATAATTTATAAAAGAGATTATAAATTACTTCTATTTTTAAATCATATATCTCAAGTAATATTTAAAAAGAAATAAACAAACCTTTTTATTTAAATTTGAACTTAAGCTAAAAATCTATTTTAAACAATTAAACATTTATATTATGTATTTTAAAACTATATAGTTATTTATCAAAAAGCTTAATAGTTTTAAATTAAATCATGATTTCCAAATTACCCAAAATATTAGAAATTTGAAAACATAATTTCATTTGTTAAATTCAGACCAACTCATCTATTTACAATATATACAATTATACATATATATTATAAATAGAAAATATTCTATTAAACTTTTAAAAGATAAATCACTAATTAAATATTTATTTAATTAGATTATTAAATTTATTCAATTTTATTAACAAAGATCATCAAATCAATTTAATTTCCTATGCAGATTATTAAATTGATACTGTCCAAATTCCCGGGATATCACATTCCTCCCCCCTTAAAATAATTTCGTCCCCGAAATTTAAACAAAGGTAATTTAATAATCTATTCAAATCACAAGCATATACTATCATCCATATGCTAACAACCATAGCAACCAATCATCCAAACAAACAATTTTAATTATCCAAAAAAAGAAAAATTCTGGATAAAATTTTCTCGAGTTTCCCCAAGTATATATATATCGGGACACTCGCTCTACAAACAATCTAAACTACGAAGCTACAGAGTTCCTACTCATCTAGATCTATAGAACTAGACAGGATATCAGACTACAGACGAGTCTGACTCAACAACCAAGTATACCAACTCTACTCCTCAAACATCAGAAGACTGAACTTACTTCTCTTATCCGGAAAAGACAACAGATACACTCCCAAACTGCTTCTGCTGCACAACTCTGATCTGAAGTAGATAAGAATGCTGATGAAGAACACAAGCACAGACTGGATAACCCATCCCAGAAATATGTTTCAACAGATCCAACAAGAAAACTCAGATACTCCATCAAAACTTGAGCTGCTTCACCCAACTCTATCTCTAGGAACTATCCTTCAACTTGGCTGAACCACCGGTACCACTCCTGGAATCCTATCGATAAGAAAACTCATCTCCAGATGCGGACAACTTCTGACTTCCCTGAAGACAACTAGAAAACTCCGATAACCCAAGAGAACACTCAGCAATCGCAAGTCACTTTTGCGATCAATCCATACCAAATATCCAAAGAAAAACTGTTCTCTCTTTACCCATTAGAACAGCTTACGCTTATCTGTCCAATCCATCGAAGAAATGGATCCACTCTGCTGCTTCTGAACTCCACCACCAGAATACTGCTTAGCCAAAGACCTCCTTGCCGGCACACAAAATACTCCGAGCTGCACTGCTGCCACTGATGCCAAGGACTTCCCAACCAAAGCTCTTCGAGAAACTCGAACCTCAAATAGAGACGTCATGCTGAACTCAGCCACAACACCGAAGCAGACTTACTCCTTAAACTCGTTCCAAAGAAAATATCTTCAGGAACATCCATAATCACTGTATCTCATCACACAGCTACTTCCTCCAGAAGTTACCAAGATACATCACTTGCTTCTGCTTAACTGGTAGATCCAAACTCTACTCATCCAACTGCACTTCAAAGATTGACTCCGAACCTTAACCGTTTCTTTCGGAGATCAATGAAATCCTTCACCACAGCAAAGCTCACTCGAGACGGTATTTGGTCTACAGTCTCATCAAATACACTTCCAACTCCAAACATTCAAACTCCAATCAATGGTAGTTGTGTTACACACAACATACCTCATCTACCTTTATAACTTAATTTTGGAAAACCCGAGCAGGTAATCCAACAATAGGTAGAATAAATATATATATAGTTATATAAAAATTACAAATACGCTCTCTCAAGATAGACAACACTCCAGAGCCTAGGTATTCACTAAACCTCGCTCTGATACCACTGTAACGACCCGCCACTCATTCCACAGAATGACGCGTCGTTTTGAAGAAAAGAAAGAGGTGAGAAAGTAGAAAAGAAGAGAAGAAAGAAAGAACAACAACAGAATCTCAACAGCGGAACGAATAAATTATATTAATAACAAAAGTATTACATAATATACAACGACTATCAGAGTTACACAGATTATACAACACATACTAGACAGTTATAAACATCTGTCTAGTTATTACAACTCACACAAATATCAGACATTCACTTATGTAATACATATTTAAATTCAACCATACTAGCATGCAACCAAATTAATTTAAATTTTTTAAAAGTTACTCACAGATTTAAAATAGAGACAGGGCCCTTTTGATTTTTGAAAACAGCACTTGAATCTTTAAAAGTTGAGTTGCTGGCATATCTTTTGCTTATGAAAACCTGAGTTGCTCCTTTACTTTTGATTTAAACCTGCATGCCTTTGAATTTGCTTTAAATTCCAGATTGCTTGCTTATTTCAGGTTTGTAGAATGTTGATTTTGATTCAGATTGGAGAAAAGTGTTCAGGCTTTTGTATTTTTGAAAAATGAGTTTGCAGCCTTGAAACAGAACAGGCTTTTGATTTTTGGAATTGTCTTACAGGTTTGAAGAAGATGCAGGTTAATGATTTCAATTTGGTTTGTGGAGGTATGGATTACAGATTTCGTTTTGAGAGGAGTTTGTTTACTTTATTTGTTTCAGGCTTTGTTAACTAAGCTTTAGATTTTTAAAAGAAAAAGAATGGAATGGAAAAGGATTTGTTTATATAAAGGCTGAAATTATATGTAAATAAAAATAAAAGAAAAACTAACTTAAATTTGACACTTGTCTCATTGTTAATCCATTACTTAACACATGTTATTTAGGTGTCTTAATATAATGACATTTGTCTTATAAGTATTTAATACATAACTTTATTTATTTTTAAAATGTGAATAAAAGCTTTTTACACTAGTTTACTATTTATAAATACTTACCTAATATGTATATGTATATAAATTACTTTAAAGAAAATGTAAATAACCAATATATATATATATATAAATAAAATCTTATATCTATATTTTAAATCCAAAATATTTTAAAATATCTCTCTTTTGAATTTCTATTATAAATCCAAATTCATATTCAATTTAAATTTACAATAACAAATCCTATTTTATTTAAAGTCTATTTATTTTTATAAAAACAAAGTATTATAATTATTATTTGAAAATATCAAATTTGACAAATTTAAATAATTTATAAAAGAGATTATAAATTACTTCTATTTTTAAATCATATATCTCAAGTAATATTTAAAAAGAAATAAACAAACCTTTTTATTTAAATTTGAACTTAAGCTAAAAATCTATTTTAAACAATTAAACATTTATATTATGTATTTTAAAACTATATAGTTATTTATCAAAAAGCTTAATAGTTTTAAATTAAATCATGATTTCCAAATTACCCAAAATATTAGAAATTTGAAAACATAATTTCATTTGTTAAATTCAGACCAACTCATCTATTTACAATATATACAATTATACATATATATTATAAATAGAAAATATTCTATTAAACTTTTAAAAGATAAATCACTAATTAAATATTTATTTAATTAGATTATTAAATTTATTCAATTTTATTAACAAAGATCATCAAATCAATTTAATTTCCTATGCAGATTATTAAATTGATACTGTCCAAATTCCCGGGATATCACAGGAAAAGTTATGTATTCAAATAAAGAATGAATCATAATTTGTATATGAATGATCTATGTACATTATACAAACTGATGTATAGTGCTAAGTGTTTTCTGGGTTAGGTTGAGGTGTAATTTTGGGGACGAAATTCTTATAAGGAGGAAGAATGTAACGACACGGATACTGCTTTGCTTTGCGAATATTTAATTAATTTTAAATATTCAAACAATAGGTTTTATAATCAAAATAAAACTCTTTTAAATAATAATTAATGAGGATGAAATAGTTTTCAAAAATATTTTGCAAAAATATTTAGCTCGAAGAAAAATAAAAAATGTGACTGGAATTCGTTTTTCGAATTTTCGACTTTTCGTCGGATGAAAGTTATTGGAAATGTTTTGAAGTCTTTGTATTAATCAAACACATACATTTTCAAATAAGTTAAGCTTGTATAATGTATCCATGTATATACACTTAAGTATATAAAGTTTAAAATATAAGTTAGGAAAATAAAATATAAATACAAATGTCACATCATATGGAAACATAAAGTACATAATTCCATCGAATCAATGTTGGTATGTTTATAAAGAGTAGGGACAAAGAAAATTTCGAAATTTGCATGGATGAGACAAGGGTGAGGTGGCATGGTGAGGTGGAAGCAAGTGTGTGGATGCTAAAGGACAAAGGGTAAAGTGGTAATTCAACTTGTGCCTTAGTATATAAACTAATTTTTCTAATTTTTATTTACTTTCTCATTCTCTTTTCCTTCATTTGCAAACCTCCTAAGCTCTTGAACACACTTCCATGGCTTCTCAAATATTTTCCTAAGTTATAAAAACCTTAGTTTCTACTTGAATCTCTTTGAAAACTTGCTAAAACACTTCTACATTCAATACTCCCCATTTTTACTCCCATTTCATTCGGCCATAACTTCTTTCATACTACTCCAAATCAAGGTTTTCTTTTTTCATACCATATAGAATTCTAGTGGCTACAACTTTCATTTGAACCAATTTTTCAAATTTCAAATACTTTTGGGTCAATTTTTTTTTGACTCATTTTTGGATCCATATTATCAAGGCCGAAAATATTTCTTCTTCTTTTGACCATATCTCCCTTAAAAAATCCAAATTTAGTGATTCTTTTTTGAAATGATAGAGAAAAGAATTTCCAACAACTTTTCTTCTGACAAGTATTTAAAATTCTGAGAGGAACATGGTGAAAAGTCAAGGGGAAATGACCCATTTTCGAGTTGCTTTTTGTGGCTTTCCAAGCTTTGCAAGTTCTAAAGTATTTCAAGTTTTCAAAAGAGTTTTGCAAAATTTTGGTGAGTAAATTTCTAACCTTTTCGAAAAGATTCAACCTTATTTTGAGATCTATATTGGTTGTAAAATATGTTCTTTGTTGGTTGGATTATGGTATGGTTTGGATGATATGTGTGTTGCTAATATGTAGTTTAGCATTAGATTTGAAAATAATAATTTAAGTGATATGTTTGCTTATAAAGTTGTGAACTTGGATGTGATAGGGTATGTGAAATTAGATCATGAAGTGAATGTGAATTTTTGTTATGGTATTATAGATAAACTTTGCATGTGATGGTGTATGTAAACTAGCTTACAAATTTATGTTAATTGAGATTTAAAATCTTAAGAAACTTTGTTTCTTTGTTTTAAAGTTTTAAAGCTAAAGTTTTTATAACTTTGTTTTTAGTTTCCAAATCTTTTACTAAGGGTTTTAAACTTAAAGCAAAGTTAAGTAAGAGGTTTTGAAGTTAGTAAACTTAGAAAACATTTCTAAGTAATGGCATCTATAATGATAGTCACTATGGATGCAGTTTTAATAAAAATCCATTTTTTTGAAAAGTTGAGTTCTTATACTTTAGTAGTTTTGTAAATGTTTTATAAACCTAACAATAATTTTTTGAAAAGTTACTTAAGTATTTTATAATAAATTATCAATTAATCGGGTTTTTAATAACTAATAATTAATTAAGTATTAAACAAGGTTTATTAACTTTAATTAATGAGGTTTAGTTTTTAATTAACTATCTTCTAAAGATAAGATTAATTTTAATAGATTATTAATTAATTATAGGGTTAGTTATTTATTTATCTAATTAATAAAGTGTTTAATTATTTTAATTATAAATAAATAATTATTTATTAAAGGTTTAATTTATTATTTAAGTTTTAATTAAAAGATTATTTAATTAATAATTAAGATTAATTAGCAGTTAATTATTAATAAAGGTTTTAAATTATTATTTAATAATTAATAAGGGATTAATTTATTAATAGATTATTTATTAAAGGTTTAATTATTTATTAATTTATAATTAAATTAAGTTCAACTTTAATAATGATTAAATTAAGAGTTTAACTTGTAATTAATCATTTTAAAAGGGAGTTTTAAGTTTTAAATCCTTGGTTTAGAGAACCAAATTGTTTTAAAGTACTTATTTTTCAAAGATGGTTTCGAACACAAGGGATTCAAGTTTCGATACCATTAAGTAGATAATCGGTTGTGAATGAGTTAAGTACATGGATTAATTGTGTAACGACCCCGAAATTTAAATTTATTTAAATTAATAATTTATTGAATTTTTGAATTTAATTGAGTAATTAAATAAATTTTTGGATAAAAATTTGTAAATTTAATTTGAAAATTAGAGCGAGTTTCCCCGACTCAAATTCGAGTGAATTTGAAAATAATAAATATATAGATATATATTTTGACTTGAGTTTAAATTGTAAATAAATAATGGATAATAATATTAAATATTAGAATTGATGGTTTAATAATGGTTTGAATTTATAAAATAAATAATTGAGTTTATAAAATAATAAAAGACAATAACTATTAAGATAAGATAACAACAAAGATTTAAACTAGGAATAGAAAAATAATATGAGATAAATTTTATAAATTATACAAAACAAAGTAATGAAAACTAGCTAAATAAACAAATGCATAAATAAGAAACAAAACAAAGTAAAAGTGTTCAAACAAACAAATACAAAATAACAACATTTAAATTTAACAAATATATACATCTAAGTACAAACAAGAATAAAGTGATTAATGCAAAGCATCACCATAAAGTCTCAACCGAATTTAAAAAAAAGGGCATGGGCTAAGCATAGGAACAAAGTACCAGGCAATTAATGCAACATACTTCAGCCATGCTTATTAAATAGATAAAGATATCACTTGTACCAGTTTTGTATACCCTGTATACTTCTATCCCAATATACTTCTTTCTTTATATCTTCTTCATCACCACTTCGTTTCATTTAAAAATAAAGATAAGAAAGAAACTGAGAAAAAGAAGTCATTCAAAACTCAAGCAAAACAATACAAACTAGAGATCAAAACCAGAAGGCTTTCAAGTTGAATTATCAAAACCTGTTTCAACATTTTTCTCTGTTCTGTTTCCCTGGGAAATAAGGTGAGCAAAACATTCTTTTATTTGAATCTGAATCTGCTATGATATCTGCCTGAAGTTGCTCGTATAAATGTTAATATGCATGAATGTCTGTGTGTATATATCTTTGAATACATGCCTGAGTTGTGTACTACTTCTTCTTCTCTGTTTTATGATACAGGGTGGAAACTAATAAGGAAATTTCAATTTCACTTCATATGATCATTTTTTTTAGGTTTCGAGTTTAAAACCAAACTAGTTTGTTCTCACCTGGATGAAAATTTAAAAATGGTTTCAAGCTTTATGGTGATATACAGTCTTTAAAATTTGATTTTTACAGGAGAACTCAAACTTATGATAATTTCGAATATGATGAATCATTGATTCAGGTATAAATCATGAATTGTTGTTCGAAAACATGATTTTTAAAACAAAAATTTTGATTTTTCATTGAGTATATCAACAGCAGTTTGTAGATAACTAAAAAATGGACTTTATCAAATTTCCAGCGATCAAAAGATAAATTGATGTTGGGATTTTGTATGAAGCAAGCCTAGTAATCGATGAAGTCAGGAAAATTGTTAAACGATTTTTCTATTGAAGGAGATGTTGGGTCGAACCAACTTTAGGGTTTTCGAACTGTTTTAGTCGAGTCTGGAAATGAGATCACGGCGATGTCTCTGGTGGATCGAGTTCCACCAGACTATGGGAAACGAAGCAGGCGACTACGGCGGAGGTTCCAGTGGAGTTGCGAAGTTTCTGGCGTCGTGACGTGGCGGCGCGAGGCAATTTGGTTGATCGAGATGGGTTTCTGGTGCTCGAAATTGTTCGATTTCGTTTCCCAGGTCGATTCGAGGATTTAGGTGGTTGGGTTGTTTGAGTAGGTCATCAATGACCTACAGACGGCGGCGATGGTGATCAGGACGCCGGCGAACTCATGTGCACGTGCACGATATGTCACGAGTGTCATTGTTTGGGTTAGTTCTGGTTTTGGGGAAGAAGCAACGCGACTCGAAGTCGTACACGAGAAAATGAAGCTCGAACTCGAAGTTGAACTCGAGTGAAATTGGGGGTGCACCGGGTCAGTTTTTAACACTTAAACAAAATCTTGAAAATTTTGTCACTCGGGTCGAATTTTGAAAAACACGAAGAGAAGGCCATTTTTACTCGGGTATGACCCGAAGCAGGTCTCGAGTTTTAAATTTCCAGTTTTTAAGTCTGAACAAATTTAAATCAATTTAATTTGTAAAAAAAATTATTTTTCTGAAAATGATAATTGTTAAATACAAATATGAATGTGTGTTGAAAAGTTTTGTAATAACAATATTTTTAAAGTTAATTAAGTTTAATTAAATTGTTTTAAATTTATATTTGAAAAAAAATTAAAGGTTATTTTAAATAAAACTTAATTAAGTAATTAGATTTAAATGTTTTAATTTGTTAACTTAAAAGTTAAGTTGATTTATATTGGATTTAAAATTAACTAAGATAAATAAATTATTTATTTAAATCTAATTAATTTAAAAATTAAGGATAATTAATTAAAAGGTAATTAATTAAGGGTAAATTTATTAATTAAAGATAATTAATAGAATGGTGAATTAAATAATTAAAAGTTAATTATTTAATAATTAAAGATTGATCAATTAATAATTAAGGGGTTAGTAAATTATTATTGATGATTATTAATAAATGATTAAAGAATAATTAATCAAAATAAATTTGTAATTTATCAATGTTGATTAACCAGGATTAGTAATTTATTCATAAGTAATAAATCTGATTTAAATTAATCAGATAAATGCATTGATCTTACTTATAAATGTTTGGATTCTATTGAATGATTTGATTGTTTGATATCCCTGATATATGATGCTTTGTGATACGTCCTGATTTATGTCGTGATCTGTAATTTCTATTTCCGTGATATATTACTATATGAATATGCAAACCTTTGGCCCGTAACACGGCACTTGAATTTCGATGCGACAGGGAGTCGGATTCCAGTTGGTTATTCGAAACCCACATCGAATTATAATTGTGAATCTTTGTGACTGATAAATTTATTTTATCTATGAATCTGTGAATGAAGATAAGCGTTATCGATTATACCGCTTATCGATATATCTGTGATGATTGATGTTGCACTATTGTGTGTAAAACCCCTGGACTACACCTTTACACACACAAATATGGATTTCACGTGGAAATCGGTTAAGTCACAGATAATTTAAATTTGATGTTTTTGAAATGGAAATTTTAATTTCAATTGATTTTGAAATTAGAAATTTCGGTTTAAATGTGAAAAGCTTTTGAAATGGAATTTCAAAGATAAAAGTTATTTTGATAACTTAATCGAGTTTTGTAAATTTAAATAATTTGATTTAAACTTAAATTCAATATTTGAATTGAATTCTATAATTTGAAACTAGGGATTAAAGATGTTTATATATGGGTTAAACTATTTTAAAAAGTATTGATTTTGGAATGTGAATATAATTTAAGGACTTTAACCCGTGCAAATAAAATTGGATTTTTCTTAGACGAAAACTGTTTGTTTTCAAATGATAAAAGCTTTCGTATATATAACAAATGAAATTCCAATTTAAAGGAATTTCAAGTATAAATTGAAAGATGGGTTTTCCAGGTTATGAATAAATTCTTTTTGAAAGCTATGAATTTAATCTGTTTATTGTAACAGATTTAAAATGATGTTTTATTTAAACCATTCGAAATGAAATTGTTTTGAAAGCCATAAGTTAAATCTTTGATTTAAAGATTTAACAAGTTTAATTGAAATGGAAATTAATTTGGAAAATCTGTGAATGAATCTTTTGTTTAAAAGATTAAAATGTGGAAATTGTTTAAACCGTAAAGGTTGAATCTTTTTGTTTAAAGATTTGGAAATGGTGATTTGTTAAACCATTTGAAAAGAAAAGTTTGGGTTTAAATTGTGACTTAATTGAAATCACATATCCATATGTTTTTAAATATTGCGCTCGTTATTCAGGTTAGCCGGGAAAAGACATTTGTGTCATATAACCCATTCCGAATAATGATACGTTGTATATGGATAGCATTTGAAGACCGGTTTTGAAGACCAGATATTTACGAAAACGAAAGGACAACTCGTCGAATGTCTCTGCACCGACTGGTCCCCGGTATAGAGATTTTATCACCCTTTGTGATGGGAAGTCCGGACGGGATTGTGAATACCCGGAATTGCAAGGGCTTCGTAAGAAGTGCCTTCGGTTCTGTTCGAACCCGGAACAGACTTGTATGGATACATGTCTGACATTACACTTTGAGATATAAAGCCGATTTCTTTCAAATACATTTCTGTTGGTGGCGGAGAATTTATTCTCTTAGCTTAACACCCTTCTCTGAGACGTACGAGCTCAAAGATTATGTAGTTGAAATTTATCAGCGATATATCCCAATTTGGTAATGTGACATGCTGAGTGTTGCTGTGTGATGATCAGTGTTTGATCATTTGTGATGTGATCATTTGTTTGATCATTTATCTTTGTGATCATAGGTTGATCATCTGTTGACCCAAAGCATGGCTTTGTGACAAAGCGTAGCTTTGTGGACGAGACTTCGTCAGGGCCTCACAACCCGGAAATGGTCGAAACAGGAATGTTGCAGCAAGGTTATGAGGGTCGCGCCCTTTAGGGTATGTCATTTCCTTCTGGAAAAGGGTGGTGTCATGGTATGTAGCCCAGATACTTACTCATGTGGATACACTTATTTATTATGTGTGATGTTGGTTATCGAGGCCTCGGATAAAGGTCCCAAAGGACCGGGAGGTGGCATATTCGTGAGTTACCTGTTACAGGGGTAACCCGGCCTTGTGTTGGCAGAGAGCAGTTTGTCTCTCGGGGCATCCCGCCAGAGGCGTTCCCATGCGGCGGAAGGAAGTTCCTTAGCCTGACCATTTGTTGGAAATCCATTTCTCCAATACGGAACTTGTACGGTTTTAGTTGTAGAACCTGCCATTTACGTACGGTGGTCACCACTGTTTAGATGGTAGCTATAGTAGGCATACGATACTGGTCGTATGTTGGCTAAGATTAATATTATACTTTCGAAATGTTTTCTACACTATGCACTAATGATAATATCCAATGATTTGCGTAGTAAGCATGTTTGACTATCATAAGAAGAAATCTCCTCCAATTCTGCGTTTGCATTGTGTGTGTGGCGGGAGGTCTTATGGTAGTTTCATTTTCTAAAAGCATTGCAGATTTCAATGTTAAAATCCTTTGTTGTTGTTTAAAGATAAACTGTTTTTGTTGCTCACACCAGTCCCATGACTGAACCGGAGTTTATTGTTCCCTTCCTAAACTCTGGGTGCCCACCATTTTCCACACGGGCAGTCTAGAGTTGGGTTTCTTTACAGATATTCAGGTTAGTAGATTATCTGGAGCTAGTTCATTCATCGGAGTTGCTTATCTTGGAGTTGTGGATTCATTCTTGTCTGAAGATCATTTTGGAGTTATCATTTCTATTGATATTGTTCCGCTGCTGGTGTTATCATTTCTGTTTTCCGCTGTTATTTCTTGTATCTCTGATATGGTTGTATCATATTGATATCATTGTTGTATATCATACTGGATATTGTATTCATTGGATTGTATATGATATCATCTATTTTTATTCCGCTGTGTTGTTATACTTAATGTTGTTATAAGCTCCGGAGAACCAGATTCGACGTTTGAATCTACGGCATTTTGAGTACAAGTGAAGTACGGATGCCGATTTTCGAAGGTCGACTTTTGGGTCGTTACATGTGGTATCAGAGCTAAGGTTGAACTTTAGCTCAGGAGTATAACACGTTAAGTAGCTCATTAGAGATAGAGTGAAGTAAACTCTAGAATGAGTAATTCTCAGATATCCGTTTGAACGTCTCAGTAAATTCTCTTAATATCCACTGATACCTATGCTCTGATACCACTGTAACGTCCTAGGCTTTTCAACCTTCAGCAACGGTTCACGACCGGTAGGCTTTTCAACCATCCCAGCCCCGCTGTGGCTCACAGTGATACCTCGGGTTTGCTTTTACGGCCACCCTCTCGAGTCGCAACCAACCCCAAAAGGCCTTATACTACCCCTGTAACGACCCAGAATTTTGACCAAATTAAATTGAGAATATTTAATTAATTTTAAATATTTGAACGATGATTTAATTTGAATCCCCGATATAACTTTGAAATTTGCGATTAAACTTTGAAATTTAATCGATTGAATGCTGAATGAAAATGTGAATCTTCAGTTTTAAGCCGAAGAAAAATATTTCGAAAGCTTTTAAAATTCGTATTGATAATACTGAAGATAATAGAAGCTTCCGAATGTAAATTCAAACTGTTTTGTTCGGTTTTGAATTTAATTGTTTGAATCGATATTTAAAAATAGTCATTTTTCAAACAGTCTCGGAATTCGACGAAACCAGTTCCATTGGGTCCGTAATATTGTATTATTGTCGGATTTCAAATCTCGTAGCTTTCGGAGCTATCGTGTGATCGTACAAGATATAGACGCCGAGACAATAATTAACCGATTTAATTTAAATATAAAATTTATACACTCCAATCAACACACCCTATTATCTGATTTCCGTCGACCTAGTTGCCTCCTCTCGTACAAGACAACATTATTTCGTTCCCCCCCTCTTCCTTATCTGTTCAAGACGAATTATCGTTCAAATTAAAATTCTCGTTCCAAATCAATTTAATGGCCGCGTCTATTCCCTCCTCTGCAAATCAAAAACGAGAAACCCATTCGTTCAGATAAAAAAATGGCCGAAGCCTGTCGTCCTATCAAAAAGGAAAAAAGGGGGGGATTCGAATCCTCTCTCAACTAAAAACGTGCGACTCGACCGCGAGTTCGTTGACATCAATCGCGTGATGGATGCTCGAGTCTGGGGAGGTTCGCGACAAGCACGCGATGAGATGGTCGCTGGAGGCGTCAGCTAGGGTTCGCGAAGGCGAGTATCGCGGCGACCTGGGTGGCGTGGAAGGGGGCGCGCTCGCGCTCACGAAAACTCGAAGGGGCAGGCGACGAGCGGCGACTGCGAGGCCAAGTCGCGGTGGCAGCAGATGGGGCCAGTGGTGGAATCGAGGTCAAGGGAAGGCGACAAGGAACTCGTGAGGGCGGCGACTGGCGTGAATGCGAGATGATGGTCAGGCGAAATTTGCATCGGCAACGTAGTGGAGTTGTTTCGCGATTTCTGGTCGCGAGTTCGGTAGTGAAGGTATATACTGTCTCTAATTTTGCGTACAGATTTGTTAACAAAGATTTATTCTTTGATTTTAAATTTTAAATATGCATATATTTTTTTACAGTTAGGTATAACAGTTTTTCATATATATGTAAATATATATGTAAGGGTATACAAAGTGATATACGCAAAATTTTAATTTATAAATTAAAGAAAGGAAAAAAATGTATATATATATATATATTTCAACTACATATTGTTTAGGAGATTTTTACAGTAAAGTTTGTTAGATGAAATTTTTGTTTAAAACCAAATGTACGAGTTTAAATTAAATAAGTAAGTAGTAATTAATTATTCGATTTTATATAAGTATGGATAGGCAGATAAAAGAAAATATATTTATAAGGTTATATAAAGATTGGATTTTTATAAAGTGTAGTTTTATATATATAGATAAACTTTGAAAGATATAAAAGAAATGGGGAAATACATATTTTTAAATTTATTTGGAATCCATATAAACTATTTTCGTATGGAAATGTGTTTCAAATAACAGTACAGATAATAAGAAATAGTAATGAATTGTTCGGTCAATTTAAATAGTTAATAGAAAATTTGTTTAAATAAATCATTTGATAAGATTAAATAATTTGTTTAAAGAAATAACAGATGATAATTTATTGCCAATTTATTCAAATATTAATAGATTGTATAAATTATTTATACAAGGTTAAAAATCAAGCGGAAAAGGTCAAAATGGAAATGGATGGCAAATAAAAAGCAAAGGTGAGATCTTCTCACTCAAATTTGAATGTGGAATTATTTACAGTTATTGATTGATGATTGACTGTTTGAATGTGCTATTAGATATGATAGGATATATCTATATATATAGCAGTATATACATATTGGCATATGTATATATTGGATTGATGATTTCCCGCCTCGTATAGCGGATGAGACCCTATTGCGCCGTTAGTAAGCGGATTTATAAAAACCTATATACCGCGATAATTCCGTACTGGAGCGGAATTGGTATTGTGCTAACATCTTTGGATGCAGGGAAACAGGTTGGAGGGATCCAACTGGACCCCTCACTTTGATTGAATTTATTTATACTGTGATATGAATCTGTGAATGATTATATTGATGTTATTGATCATATCGATGTCTGGAAAATTGTTGAAAGCTAAAATTTAGCTGAATGGATGTTTGATATCATTGGATTCCAAAAATAAACGAAATTGAATTTTTGGAAATCAAAATAGAAATTTCTAAGTGAATTTGATTTTAGAAATTTAATAAATTCGAAGAAAGGAATTTTAAAGTATAAAAAAAGTTAATTTTATAATCTTATCGAATTTATTTCCAGAATAAAGTGAAAATGTTAAATAAATGAATTTCGTAAAATAGTGATTTTAAATTGAAGAATTTAATTTAAAATTTGGATTTTTAAAATAGATTGAAAGAAAAGATTGAAATTATTTCCTTAAAAAGGAATTTATTTAAAAGAAGATAAGTTGGAAATCCGATTTGAAATTTACTTGGTAAATTGAAATGATTTGGGAAGTGAATGTAAAATGAGTTCAATTTAAAGAATCCATTTAAAAACAGGATATTGAATAATTTGAGAAAAATAAGAATTTATTTTAGTAGGGATAAATAAAATTAGAAATCAATCTGTAATTGATTTAATATTTGGAAATGAATTTTTGAGAAATCAATATGGAAAGTTTATTTAAAGTTGAAAATAAATTTAGAAATCAAATATTGAAATTGATTTGGTATTGAAGTTTTTATGAATGGAATTGGAATTTATAAAAGTTGTTTATAAACCCAAAGTCACTTATTTTGATAAGTTAAATATAGAAGTTGATAAAAGAAGGCTTATAAGTCGAAGTTGTTATTAAAAAGAGAAATAGAATTTATAAACGTGCTTATAAATTCGAAAATAGATTGAATGTGATAAATTTAATATAGAAGATTATTTAAGAAGATATATTCACGATTTTGAATAGCGAATTTTTATTGAAATAAAAATGTGTAGGAATGATTGAAATGGGGTTAAGTAAAGTATATTCACGATTTTGGACAGTGAATATATTGTTAAGTAAAATGGATTCATTTTTGAAGAAGTAATATTTTAAAAATGAAGTTAAACATTTTAAAAGGTGTTTTAAAATGTGTTATGAATTGAAAGCATAGATTTCAACATTTATTGTTGAAATAGACGTTTTCGAGAAATAAGGAAATGATGGACTATAACACTGTTGTTATAGTAAATGATTTCCGAAAGGAAATGTTTTTAATGTAGTATTGGGATTTATATATCTATCTAAATCCGGATCCCTATACTAGTGATTTTGAGTCGTCGTAACGATGTTTTACGTAACATTCGTTTTGACTCAAATAGATGTTAGAATAAATGATTTCCTTAAAAGAATGAATGTATACTTAATTTGATTTAAGTATATCGAATATTTTCCAAATGTTGAAAACAAATGATTTGTGAAATACTTATTTTTAAATAAGTATAGAAATGCTTTTCCAATGGGAAATGAACTGTTTGAGTTTTTATCTTTTAAAGATAAATTGAAAAGTGAATATTTGAAATTGTTTTCAAATGGTTAAGTGTGGAATTTTTATATGTAATGAAGATATTTTTTGGAGATTAAATAATTTGGGAAAATTATTTGGAATCTGATGATGTTGCGCATCTTTATTGATAGTTAAATAACCGACTATCAATAATTACCCTGAATGGTATTTGTTGTGAATTGGATGAATTTGAATGCCACACTTATTTTTGAATAATCGCTCACTATTCGGGTTAACCGGGAAAGGACCATGGGGTCGTATAACCCATTCCGAATATGTGATACGTCGTTATGAATCGCATTTGAAGACCGGTGTTGAAGACCGGATATTTTTGAAAACGGAAGGATTACCGTCGAGTTACTCTACACCGACTGATCTTCGGTTTAGAGGTTTTATCACCCTTAGTGACGGGAAGTCCTGACGTGATTGAAAATTATCCGGAATGGCAAGGGCTTCGTGAGAAGTGCCTTCGGTTCTGTTCGATCCCGGAACAGACTTGTATGGATAGTGTGTCTGACGTTACAATTTGAGATATAGAGCTGATTTCTTTCAAATACATTTCTGTTGGTGGCGGAGAATTTATTCTCTTAGCTTAACACCCTTCTCTGAGACGTACGAGCTCAGAGGTTATGTAGTTGAAATTTATCAGCGATATATCCCAATTTGGTAACGTGGCATACTGAGTGTTGCTGTGAAACGATCAGTGTTTGATCATTTGTGATATGATCATTTGTTTGATCTTATATCTTTGTGATCATAGGTTGATCATTTTTGTTTGACCCAAAGCAGGGCTTTGTAGAAAGCGTAGCTTTGTGGACGAGACTTCGTCGAGCCTCACACCCCGGAAATGGTCGAAACAGGAAGAATGCGGCAAGGTTCTAGGGAGTAGCGCCCCTTAGTGTATGTCATTCCTTCTGGATAAAGGTGGTATCATGGTATGGAGCCCAATTACTTAACCTCTGTGGTTACTGCATTATTATTATCTATGTGGTTTGTTGCGAATCGGGGATCCTCGGGAAGATCGGTGACGATCGGGGGATGGCATACGCGTGTCAGTAGTTACCTATTTTTGCAGAGGTAACCCGGCCTTGTGTTGGCAGAGATCCGGTTAGGTTCTCGGGTCGTCTATTCCAGGGACGTACCCATCGTGGATAGGAAGTTCCTTTGCCTGACCATTTGTTGGAAATCCAAAGAAACAATACGTGACTTGTACGGTTTTAGTTGTAGAACCTATCATTCACTTATGGTGGTCACCACTGTTTGGATGGTAGCTATAGTAGGCATAAGTGCGGAATGCCTATGCTGGCTAAGATTAATATTATACTTTCGAAATGTTTTCTACACTATGCACTAATAATAATATCAAAAATGATTTGATTTTGCGTATCAAGCATCTTTGACTATCATAAGAAGAAATCTCCTCCAATTCTGCGTTTGCATTGTGTGTGTGGTGGGAGGTCTTATGGTAGTCTCATTTTCCAAAAAGCATTTCGAATTGACTTTAAAATTCTCTGTTATTTATTTTAAAGATAAACTGTTTTACGATCTCACACCAGTCACCATGACTGACTCGGAGTTTATTGTTCCCTTCTAAACTCTGGGTGCCCACAAATTTCCACACGGGCAGCCTAGAGTTATATTATCAGGATATTCTGGATATTCTGGAGCTTTGGAGATAAGCTGGATGGCGAGACGTAGTATTTGTATCTAATAGTATTTATTCCGCTGTGTATTCTGTATGAGGACAAGTTTATATAACTGTCCATTGATGTGATGTATTGTATTGAGTTGTATATTGACTCTGATGATTGATGTATGTATAAAATGATATAGTTCTTTGTTTTAAAGATTACTGATTTATCTATTATATATTGTTCCGCTGCGATGTGTAAGATTCTGATATTGTTCTGTTTCTATTGCTGTTCTGTTGTTCTTCTTTCTTTCCTTTCTTTTTCTTCTATCTTCTTCTTCTACCTTTTTCTTTTTCTTAAAACCATAACTTTTCGGGTTTCCGGCATTCGATGGCTCAGCAGTCGATAAAGTGAGTATCGATGTTGAATTTTCGAAAGTCGAAAATCCCGGTATGTTACAAAGTGGTATCAGAGCATATGGTTAAGCGACAACCCTGCTCTGTTGGGTGTTACTCATTAGAGATAGAGTCAGTAGTACTCTAGAATGAGTTTGAGTGTAATAATAGATATGAGCGCGTATTTGTTATTTGAATATAAAATTGTTTTGTATTGTGTTGACTTATCGGTTGATTGTTTATGGATTTTGGTCGGTGCAGTCTAGCTAACTGTAAATCGATAGGGGTTTCTAAACTCTAAACAAGATAAACCGACACAGTATTGATTTTAAAATGGGGTAAATGAAATAATTTTGCCCAAAACTATTTTTGTATACAAAAGAAATAATTTTCTATGAATTATTATGATATATGGATGCATGGTTGTTAGGAAGTAATAATATTGAAATGTTATCATTATTATATGAAATTGAATAAGAAATTGAAATTGTAACTCCAAAGTTAAGAAATTAATCCATATACAAATGAAATTTAAGAATGTAAATTATAATTGTGACTTATAATTTAAAACGGAATTCCAGAGAAGTTTTGGAAATGTTTTGAAAAGAATTTGAAAATTTTGGAGATTTGGAAAGTTAAATCGTTTTTGATTTGAAAATGAATTTCAAGGGTTTTGAAAAATGTTTTGGAGGAATGAAAAGCTCTAAACTCTTTTAGGTCGCTGGAAAATAATTTCGATGATGATCGCGACATCACCGGTGTTCATTTTCGGGTTTCCAAAAGAGAAATTGCTGCCAAATTATTTTAAAAGGAAGTTGTTTGAAAAGTTGGGTTTTGTTTTGAAAGTTCAAAGGATGATTTGACTTGTTTTCAAAATGGTTTTGAAAAGGTTGAAAAAGACTCTGGAATACTATAAAGAATATTTACGGAATATTATTGAATTGATAACTTATACGAATAGAAATTGTTAATGTGAAATATGAAATTGTGATTGGAATTAAAGTTCATTAACAAGTGAAATCTATAAATGTGAATTGAAAGTATAAGGAAACGAATTCATATATAAATAAAATGGTAAATATGAAGTGTAAATGTGATTTATAAATGAAAATGGAATTCCAGATAGATATTGGAAAAAAATTAAAATTCATTAATGAAATGAATTTGTAATATGAATATATAAGTGATTATAAATCGAAATGTAAATAAGTTGATAACTTATAAATATTTGCAAATTTGATAGAGATGAGATTCAATTGAAAATGAAAGAATTTGAAAATGAATAAATAAATTTGGAATTGCAAGTACAAGAAAATGAAGTTGAATGTTAAAATTCATTTTGAATTTGTCAGTAAATAAAACTGGAGTTAAAACTGAATATTGAAACGAATTTGAATTGTGTGAAATAAAATAAAGTTTTGAGATTAGTTTGAAGTGAACAAAAGAAATCCGATAAAAATTCAATATTTCAGAATTGAAAGTAAATTGAATCCAAATTAGATTGGAATTGTGAATAGAACTCAAATGAGAAATTGAAATGTGAAATTGAATTCAAATAAAATTTGAAATGTAAAATTGAAGATAATGGATATAACTTCAATAGTGAAGTAATGATGATATAAGCAGTTATATTGAAATTTTTGTAACAGAATTTGCAAAATGGTTTGAATGTGTAACTAGATATAATGGCTAGTAGGATATACAGGTATAAAGGAATTGAATTTGATTTCACAGATAATCCGAATTGCTCCAAAAAGGTATGTATTTGAATTATAATATGAGTTTTTGATGATTTCTCTCTAGCCGCTTGGCTTTTTCTTTTTCTTTTTGAAATCTGAGAGTCCGTAGGGACGTTTTGTAGTCGTACCGTATTAACCGCGCAAAGGAGACGCTGGCGAAATTTTTCGAAAATTTCGAGTGTTAGAAAATTTTTGAGAAATTTTGAAAGTTTAAAATTGAATTTAAACTCAAATTTGAATTGTTAAGGTAAACAATGTCGTTTGAAACTTATAATTGAAGTTGGAAAGTTAGATGAATTAATAACGAATCTTTAGTAGAAAGATTTGTTTTGACAAATTGATAAAACTGTTGGACTGTGAAAAATAGTAGACGAGATAAGGACCATTTTTCCTAACTTGTAATTTCGAGGACGAAATTCTTTTAAGGAGGGAAGTCTGTAACGACCCAGAATTTTGACCAAATTAAATTGAGAATATTTAATTAATTTTAAATATTTGAACGATGATTTAATTTGAATCCCCGATATAACTTTGAAATTTGCGATTAAACTTTGAAATTTAATCGATTGAATGCTGAATGAAAATGTGAATCTTCAGTTTTAAGCCGAAGAAAAATATTTCGAAAGCTTTTAAAATTCGTATTGATAATACTGAAGATAATAGAAGCTTCCGAATGTAAATTCAAACTGTTTTGTTCGGTTTTGAATTTAATTGTTTGAATCGATATTTAAAAATAGTCATTTTTCAAACAGTCTCGGAATTCGACGAAACCAGTTCCATTGGGTCCGTAATATTGTATTATTGTCGGATTTCAAATCTCGTAGCTTTCGGAGCTATCGTGTGATCGTACAAGATATAGACGCCGAGACAATAATTAACCGATTTAATTTAAATATAAAATTTATACACTCCAATCAACACACCCTATTATCTGATTTCCGTCGACCTAGTTGCCTCCTCTCGTACAAGACAACATTATTTCGTTCCCCCCCTCTTCCTTATCTGTTCAAGACGAATTATCATTCAAATTAAAATTCTCGTTCCAAATCAATTTAATGGCCGCGTCTATTCCCTCCTCTGCAAATCAAAAACGAGAAACCCATTCGTTCAGATAAAAAAATGGCCGAAGCCTGTCGTCCTATCAAAAAGGAAAAAAGGGGGGGATTCGAATCCTCTCTCAACTAAAAACGTGCGACTCGACCGCGAGTTCGTTGACATCAATCGCGTGATGGATGCTCGAGTCTGGGGAGGTTCGCGACAAGCACGCGATGAGATGGTCGCTGGAGGCGTCAGCTAGGGTTCGCGAAGGCGAGTATCGCGGCGACCTGGGTGGCGTGGAAGGGGGCGCGCTCGCGCTCACGAAAACTCGAAGGGGCAGGCGACGAGCGGCGACTGCGAGGCCAAGTCGCGGTGGCAGCAGATGGGGCCAGTGGTGGAATCGAGGTCAAGGGAAGGCGACAAGGAACTCGTGAGGGCGGCGACTGGCGTGAATGCGAGATGATGGTCAGGCGAAATTTGCATCGGCAACGTAGTGGAGTTGTTTCGCGATTTCTGGTCGCGAGTTCGGTAGTGAAGGTATATACTGTCTCTAATTTTGCGTACAGATTTGTTAACAAAGATTTATTCTTTGATTTTAAAATTTAAATATGCATATATTTTTTTACAGTTAGGTATAATAGTTTTTCATATATATGTAAATATATATGTAAGGGTATACAAAGTGATATACGCAAAATTTTAATTTATAAATTAAAGAAAGGAAAAAAATGTATATATATATATATATTTCAACTACATATTGTTTAGGAGATTTTTACAGTAAAGTTTGTTAGATGAAATTTTTGTTTAAAACCAAATGTACGAGTTTAAATTAAATAAGTAAGTAGTAATTAATTATTCGATTTTATATAAGTATGGATAGGCAGATAAAAGAAAATATATTTATAAGGTTATATAAAGATTGGATTTTTATAAAGTGTAGTTTTATATATATAGATAAACTTTGAAAGATATAAAAGAAATGGGGAAATACATATTTTTAAATTTATTTGGAATCCATATAAACTATTTTCGTATGGAAATGTGTTTCAAATAACAGTACAGATAATAAGAAATAGTAATGAATTGTTCGGTCAATTTAAATAGTTAATAGAAAATTTGTTTAAATAAATCATTTGATAAGATTAAATAATTTGTTTAAAGAAATAACAGATGATAATTTATTGCCAATTTATTCAAATATTAATAGATTGTATAAATTATTTATACAAGGTTAAAAATCAAGCGGAAAAGGTCAAAATGGAAATGGATGGCAAATAAAAAGCAAAGGTGAGATCTTCTCACTCAAATTTGAATGTGGAATTATTTACAGTTATTGATTGATGATTGACTGTTTGAATGTGCTATTAGATATGATAGGATATATCTATATATATAGCAGTATATACATATTGGCATATGTATATATTGGATTGATGATTTCCCGCCTCGTATAGCGGATGAGACCCTATTGCGCCGTTAGTAAGCGGATTTATAAAAACCTATATACCGCGATAATTCCGTACTGGAGCGGAATTGGTATTGTGCTAACATCTTTGGATGCAGGGAAACAGGTTGGAGGGATCCAACTGGACCCCTCACTTTGATTGAATTTATTTATACTGTGATATGAATCTGTGAATGATTATATTGATGTTATTGATCATATCGATGTCTGGAAAATTGTTGAAAGCTAAAATTTAGCTGAATGGATGTTTGATATCATTGGATTCCAAAAATAAACGAAATTGAATTTTTGGAAATCAAAATAGAAATTTCTAAGTGAATTTGATTTTAGAAATTTAATAAATTCGAAGAAAGGAATTTTAAAGTATAAAAAAAGTTAATTTTATAATCTTATCGAATTTATTTCCAGAATAAAGTGAAAATGTTAAATAAATGAATTTCGTAAAATAGTGATTTTAAATTGAAGAATTTAATTTAAAATTTGGATTTTTAAAATAGATTGAAAGAAAAGATTGAAATTATTTCCTTAAAAAGGAATTTATTTAAAAGAAGATAAGTTGGAAATCCGATTTGAAATTTACTTGGTAAATTGAAATGATTTGGGAAGTGAATGTAAAATGAGTTCAATTTAAAGAATCCATTTAAAAACAGGATATTGAATAATTTGAGAAAAATAAGAATTTATTTTAGTAGGGATAAATAAAATTAGAAATCAATCTGTAATTGATTTAATATTTGGAAATGAATTTTTGAGAAATCAATATGGAAAGTTTATTTAAAGTTGAAAATAAATTTAGAAATCAAATATTGAAATTGATTTGGTATTGAAGTTTTTATGAATGGAATTGGAATTTATAAAAGTTGTTTATAAACCCAAAGTCACTTATTTTGATAAGTTAAATATAGAAGTTGATAAAAGAAGGCTTATAAGTCGAAGTTGTTATTAAAAAGAGAAATAGAATTTATAAACGTGCTTATAAATTCGAAAATAGATTGAATGTGATAAATTTAATATAGAAGATTATTTAAGAAGATATATTCACGATTTTGAATAGCGAATTTTTATTGAAATAAAAATGTGTAGGAATGATTGAAATGGGGTTAAGTAAAGTATATTCACGATTTTGGACAGTGAATATATTGTTAAGTAAAATGGATTCATTTTTGAAGAAGTAATATTTTAAAAATGAAGTTAAACATTTTAAAAGGTGTTTTAAAATGTGTTATGAATTGAAAGCATAGATTTCAACATTTATTGTTGAAATAGACGTTTTCGAGAAATAAGGAAATGATGGACTATAACACTGTTGTTATAGTAAATGATTTCCGAAAGGAAATGTTTTTAATGTAGTATTGGGATTTATATATCTATCTAAATCCGGATCCCTATACTAGTGATTTTGAGTCGTCGTAACGATGTTTTACGTAACATTCGTTTTGACTCAAATAGATGTTAGAATAAATGATTTCCTTAAAAGAATGAATGTATACTTAATTTGATTTAAGTATATCGAATATTTTCCAAATGTTGAAAACAAATGATTTGTGAAATACTTATTTTTAAATAAGTATGGAAATGCTTTTCCAATGGGAAATGAACTGTTTGAGTTTTTATCTTTTAAAGATAAATTGAAAAGTGAATATTTGAAATTGTTTTCAAATGGTTAAGTGTGGAATTTTTATATGTAATGAAGATATTTTTTGGAGATTAAATAATTTGGGAAAATTATTTGGAATCTGATGATGTTGCGCATCTTTATTGATAGTTAAATAACCGACTATCAATAATTACCCTGAATGGTATTTGTTGTGAATTGGATGAATTTGAATGCCACGCTTATTTTTGAATAATCGCTCACTATTCGGGTTAACCGGGAAAGGACCATGGGGTCGTATAACCCATTCCGAATATGTGATACGTCGTTATGAATCGCATTTGAAGACCGGTGTTGAAGACCGGATATTTTTGAAAACGGAAGGATTACCGTCGAGTTACTCTACACCGACTGATCTTCGGTTTAGAGGTTTTATCACCCTTAGTGACGGGAAGTCCTGACGTGATTGAAAATTATCCGGAATGGCAAGGGCTTCGTGAGAAGTGCCTTCGGTTCTGTTCGATCCCGGAACAGACTTGTATGGATAGTGTGTCTGACGTTACAATTTGAGATATAGAGCTGATTTCTTTCAAATACATTTCTGTTGGTGGCGGAGAATTTATTCTCTTAGCTTAACACCCTTCTCTGAGACGTACGAGCTCAGAGGTTATGTAGTTGAAATTTAACAGCGATATATCCCAATTTGGTAACGTGGCATACTGAGTGTTGCTGTGAAACGATCAGTGTTTGATCATTTGTGATATGATCATTTGTTTGATCTTATATCTTTGTGATCATAGGTTGATCATTTTTGTTTGACCCAAAGCAGGGCTTTGTAGAAAGCGTAGCTTTGTGGACGAGACTTCGTCGAGCCTCACACCCCGGAAATGGTCGAAACAGGAAGAATGCGGCAAGGTTCTAGGGAGTAGCGCCCCTTAGTGTATGTCATTCCTTCTGGATAAAGGTGGTATCATGGTATGGAGCCCAGATACTTAACCTCTGTGGTTACTGCATTATTATTATCTATGTGGTTTGTTGCGAATCGGGGATCCTCGGGAAGATCGGTGACGATCGGGGGATGGCATACGCGTGTCAGTAGTTACCTATTTTTGCAAAGGTAACCCGGCCTTGTGTTGGCAGAGATCCGGTTAGGTTCTCGGGTCGTCTATTCCAGGGACGTACCCATCGTGGATAGGAAGTTCCTTTGCCTGACCATTTGTTGGAAATCCAAAGAAACAATACGTGACTTGTACGGTTTTAGTTGTAGAACCTATCATTCACTTATGGTGGTCACCACTGTTTGGATGGTAGCTATAGTAGGCATAAGTGCGGAATGCCTATGCTGGCTAAGATTAATATTATACTTTCGAAATGTTTTCTACACTATGCACTAATAATAATATCAAAAATGATTTGATTTTGCGTATCAAGCATCTTTGACTATCATAAGAAGAAATCTCCTCCAATTCTGCGTTTGCATTGTGTGTGTGGTGGGAGGTCTTATGGTAGTCTCATTTTCCAAAAAGCATTTCGAATTGACTTTAAAATTCTCTGTTATTTATTTTAAAGATAAACTGTTTTACGATCTCACACCAGTCACCATGACTGACTCGGAGTTTATTGTTCCCTTCTAAACTCTGGGTGCCCACAAATTTCCACACGGGCAGCCTAGAGTTATATTATCAGGATATTCTGGATATTCTGGAGCTTTGGAGATAAGCTGGATGGCGAGACGTAGTATTTGTATCTAATAGTATTTATTCCGCTGTGTATTCTGTATGAGGACAAGTTTATATAACTGTCCATTGATGTGATGTATTGTATTGAGTTGTATATTGACTCTGATGATTGATGTATGTATAAAATGATATAGTTCTTTGTTTTAAAGATTACTGATTTATCTATTATATATTGTTCCGCTGCGATGTGTAAGATTCTGATATTGTTCTGTTTCTGTTGCTGTTCTGTTGTTCTTCTTTCTTTCCTTTCTTTTTCTTCTATCTTCTTCTTCTACCTTTTTCTTTTTCTTAAAACCATAACTTTTCGGGTTTCCGGCATTCGATGGCTCAGCAGTCGATAAAGTGAGTATCGATGTTGAATTTTCGAAAGTCGAAAATCCCGGTATGTTACAACCCCCGGGGACATGTAGGGGTAAGAGTCTCCCGTTCGCCACCTAACGCAAAGCGAGAACCCCCTATCACGCTGTAATGTAGCAAACCCGATCCCGGTCTCATCGAAATCCAAAGCGTATCTTTTAAGGCCAAGTTGTTTTAAAGGTTAAAACAATTTAATTCATTATCTTTATTCACAAAGGAGGATAACAGATAATCAACATTATCAGATAATCCATATTATCATCACAATTCAACTAACATCCATATCACACAGCATATATCTCATCAGAGATATCAATCAATGTAAAGCATTCCATGTTATCATCCATCCATAAGTAATGATTTATATCATCTCTAATTAATTTAAATTGAATTAAATTAATTACTTCATTTTATAAATCCATCTTACTTAATCATTAATTAATTACAATCAATTAATTAATTATCCTCTAATAATTCATTTCAATTAATCATCTTTGATTAATTATCTTTTAATTACATCCAAGTAATTTATCCTCAATTAATTACTTAAATTAATTATTCTTAACCACTTATAGTAATTAACCTTTAATTACTTCATTAATTAATTTACTAAAATTAATTAACTTAATCAACTATATTTAATTATATTAATCCTTAATTAATTACATTAATTAATTACTTCATTTATTAATTATTACTTAATTAATCATTATATTAATTAATGATCCTTAATTACAACTTAATTATTAATTACTTAATTAAATTAATTACATTAAGTAATTAACCTTTAATTAAACAACATTTATTAATCACTCTTGATTAATCTCATCTAGTAATTAACTCCCCTTAATTACTTTCATTAACTAAATTAATTACTCCTTAATTAATTCCTTAATTAATCTCTTGATTAATTATTCAAAGTAATTAACTCAAATTACTTCTATTAATAAAATCATTTATTCAACTAATTACTTCCAGTAATTATCTTATTATTTACTTCTCTAAATAAACTTACCTTAATAATTACATTAAGTAATTATTTATCAAATCATCCATTGATTATTCTAAATTAATTAAACTTAATTAATTAACTTAACTAAATCAAATAACTTCAATTAATTACAATAAGTAATTAATTCCTTAATTACTTCCATTAAGTAATTTCACTTAAACAATTTTCACAAATGATTATCCTTAAATTAATTAATCTAATTAATTATCAAAATTAATCCTATTAATTAATTATTTAATAATCCATAGTTAATGACCTTCATTAACAATTATTTAATTACTTTATTAATTAATTCCTAATCATTAATTAATATTCTAATTTATAATCCTTAATTATAAATTAATTATTCTAATTAATTTATCTTACCCATTAATTAAAATCAAATCCTATTTAATTAATGAATCTTAATTACAAGTTAATTATTCTAAAAATAATTAATCTTAAACTTTTAAGATTAAACCTTTAATTACTTTTAAGTAATTATTTATTTTATTAATTTATTAGATAAATTAATTATTCATTTAATTACCCTAATAATTAAATGCATAAAAATCATTGACTTATAATTTAACTTCAACAAGATTTAAAATCAACTTAAAATATTTAAGTGATAAAAATATTTTCCTTGTAAAATAAATTTTACAAGATTTAAACAAATCGCTTTTTAAATTTAAAATATTTAAATTTAACAAACATTTAAACTTATTAAAATATTTGAATTTATAAAACTTATTTATCTTAAATCTAAGATTCAAACTAAACTTGAATTTATATATTTAAACTTTGATTTAAACTCTCTGTTTAAATTTACTTTACAAATTTAAATTTGATTTAAATTTAAACAATCAGTTTTTTTTTTAAAAACCTGACAACATTCTCTTTTAACCCGAGACCTCACAAAACCACTTCGAGTCGGATACCCCATTAACCCGAGCAAAAATTCAAATGCCACGAGAGAACACCGAGTGCCCCTCCTCTGCTTAAAACCAGACTTCACCAGACTCAAATCCAATCGCGTGCACGTGCACCGGCGATACAGTCGCCTCCGACCATCCACGACCATTCCACCATATCGGCGATCAACCACCTACCAGAATTCCATCACTCGAGCAACGAAACGAAGTCGAGATCAAAATCGAGCCTAAATCCCAAAACCTGGAAACACAGTGCTTCATCAAGGCCAAACCTGTCAACGTCATTCCCCCACGATTCTGACCACCAGCGATCTTGAAACTCCGGCCATGTCCTCGTCATCGACCAAGCTTCCCTCTCTCAAAACCCTAATACACTCGATCCACTACAGAACCCGTTTTGATCATTTTATCTAGACTGGTTCAAACTAGGGTTAAAATCTTTAATCCTCAATTCCTATTACCTCAATACTTTAATTCAATTTCCAGTAATTTTCCCTACATCTTTGATCACTCCACTATCATTATTGAAGAAGACAACATCCCAAATTCACTGAGATCAACAAAGTTACTCAAAATTCATTTATAGCTAAAACCAGAACTGCACCTTCATTACTAAGCTATAAATTATGATTTATATTTTAAAAATCAATTTTTAGTATAAGAAATCAATTTATACTCCTGGTTTTACGAATTACAAGGTTTGAGTTTTCACTATTATAGACATTGCTCTGTTGTTTTGGTTTACAGAGGCACTCAGGTTTGAAGTTGGACTTATTTAAATTTTAAACTTTAGTTTATGATGAAACAAACTAATTTTGTTTAAACCTTAGATCTACATTTAAAACTAGATCATGAGATATGATTTATCTCAAAAACAGTAGCCTGGAATTCAAGATAACAGGGTCACACTGATATTCATGCATACCATACATTCACATATACAAACAAGAAGCATTTCACAATACACATATATATATACAGAACTATCTACAAACATTCATATGAAATCAGTTTATAGACTAGGACTTAACATGAAATCATAAATTTTGATCAATATCTGAAACTGGCATTTGATAACAAGCAAGAACATACCAAAATCAACATGCATTCAAAACCAAGTAGAATACAGAGAATTGCATCATTTATTTACTGTAAACATGATTATCAGATGAAGAAATCAAGCAACTTATTTAGGTTATTTTAAATAAAATTGTTACTCACCTATTTGAAGGACAGAGCTTTGAAATAGAAGCTTGAAACTGGAATTGATAAAAATGCTTGAGCCAGGAAATTTGAATACTTTAGCTTCTTTGATTTTTAAAACTTGAGTTGCTGGCTTTAAACTTGATTTAAACTACATGCATGTTTGCTTCCAGGTTGAGAAGAATGCAGACTGGTTTTCGAATTGATTCCAGAGATGAGAAGAATGCAGACTGGTTTCTTTGATTACATTCAGGTTTGCAAAAGAACAGGCTTTGGTTTTGAATTTGTGAAAATGAGATTACAGGGTATTGAATTTGATTTTTGATTTGAGGAGTTGATTACTTAATATTTGATTTGGATAACTTTTGATCTGAAAGCTATATTGATTTTCAGATTTGCATTTGAGTTATTTTGGTTTGAGTTTCTCTTCTTTTGAAAAGAAAATAGAAAGGAATGAAGTGAAGATATGCAAATGTATATATAAGTAAATTTGTGATTTATAAAAATAAAAGAAAAATGAACAATAAATAAGGACACTTGTTAAAATTTCTCAACATTTGTCATCTTGAATTAATATTTACTTAACACATGTTATATGGCTACTTAATGTGTTAACACATGTCATTTAAGTAATATCCTTTTAGTTTAAATGTAAATAAAAGCTTTAGATAAAGACACATGTCCTTTAAGTAATTTTTACATATTTATATTTATTTTTAAATGTAAATAAAATGCCTTTTCTTATTATTTAAATACTTATCTATATATATAAATCACTTTTTAAACAAACAAACTAATTATATTTATAAATAAAAGTTATACAAATATTCTAAATCCAAATCAATTTAAATATTTATTCTTTTGAATTTCAAAACTTTAAATTCAAATTCAAATCAAATTAAATTCTAAGATTCAATTTAAAAATTAAGTTATATATATATACACTTATATAACTACTTATCAATTTAAAAATATAACAATTCCATAGTCTATTAAAATCCATTCATATTTATAAAAATAATACATTATACTTATTATTTGAAAATAACATATTTGATACTTATTTAATTAGATTATTAAATTAAATTCAAATTTTATTATCAAAGATCATCCATATCAATTTAATTATTCAACAGATTATTAAATTGATATTGTCAAAATTTTCGGGATATTACACGTTTTAGTCAATGAGTTTATACCATATTCGACGAAGCATTATAAGAAAGCATTTAAACCAATCGGTAACACTAGGTTGATTATTAGCACTCCCCACGTTATAAAACTAAGCTTCTCAAAACATTTTTTCTTTCTTTGATTTTTAGTGTTTAAAACACTTGCTAATTTTCATTCACAAATCTATTTATTATTTCCAAAAACATTTATTATAAAACAAAGATTTTTCCCATGTTTCCCAAAACCATATTATGATTAAAATTCCAAGAATTAATATGTTTCATAATTTATATTATCCTGATTCCCAAAAGATATATATTAACTTATTTTCACATTTTCAAATTCCACAACCATTTTACTAACAAGTTTTATTATAGAAAACAATTTATTTTTTAACAAGGTGAAATATTCATTTAAATTAGAATATTGCATAAACTCGAGTCATTTTAAGATTTCACCTAATTTCACAAAGTTATCTCAAATTTCCACGTGTTATATTATTCTCAAAACCATATTTTAAAACCATATTTAATTACTTCTTCCAAATCCATTATGATATACCTATCTATTTATTTCATTTAGCTTAAATTTAGGATTTAAAGATCTTCAGTTTCGATGACCTAAATCTCAAAATTTTACAAAACTTAAAACATGAAAGTTGTAGCACAGAGTCAAAGATTTCCAAAACTTCAGGAGTTATCAAATTTTGATAAGTAACAAAAAGTTATGACCAAAACAATTTCCAACATTTAAATTTATTAACATTGTTTTTAATTGACCAGCCAGTGACAAGAAACGAGTTTTTTTTGACCATTTAAACTTCAACATTATGCAAAAGACAAAACATTAAAGTTATAGCATAAAGTCAATGCTTTATAGAACAACTAGAGTTATTAAATTCCGACTAGTAATGAAAAAGTTATGGTCAAAACGATTTCTATGTTTCAAAGCAAATTTAAAAAAAACACAGGACATAGAGGTTATCTCTTCTTGGAACCCAAATTTCTCTCAGTAAACTGTAGATTCACAAAAATACTGAAAATAAAAGATGTTCCTTATGAAAGTACCTTTCAAATGAATTAAACCACAATCAATTTTGATCTACCAACCAAAAGTTATGGTGATTTTAATATCATGTTTCAACTAAGAAAATTTCACAGAGCAGAGATACACTATCAGTTTCAGACTCAATTTCGACCCCCTAAACAGTGGAATTTCGTAAATGGTTAAAAAAGAATTTGTAGCTAACTGATATAACTTTCTACTGCAAAAAGATTGATCTATTTTGGTTAAACTTACACTAAGATATTACTATTTTACTACAGCGATTTTCATAAATAATTTTCAGCAAACAACAATCAAACAATCACTCAAGTTCAATTTCTATCAAGAAAACTAGGGTTTTCACACCCAAATCTATACAAATCAATTTCAATTTTAGAAACAAAAAATGGATATAGAAATAGATTGTGTGAGTAAAAATTAACTCACCTTTTCCTTAGTGATCTTGTAGCTAGAATCATTTCAATGTTTACTTGAAGCATCCTTGACCTTATTCGAATTTTCATTTTATGTTGAAGGTAGTAGCTTTTGATTAGATTGGAGATAAACTTGAACCCTACAGTTTTTTCTTTAAAACTTAATACGTCCATGAGGAATTTGAGAAAAATACATAAGATGCCACTTTATTTAGTTTTAAAACGGTTAAAGGCTTTAATTAGGTCCACTTAAAAATATAAAAAATTGCCACTATTTGTTTCTCAATGTTATTCTACTCAATCATAATCAATTTCCATTTTATTTATAAACAAATAAAATGCCCAATACAGAAATTTTTTCATTTACAAAATAAACACTTCTAATACCATTTTATAACTAGTTAATTGCTTATTTAATCATATAAGAAATCAACTCCCAAATTATCTTTTATTTATAAATTTATAAATAGAAATAAAAGATTCAGCCTAATAATTATCCTTGTTTAAATTTCTAATTCCAATTATCTCATAAATTTAGAATTTACTATAATTAATCAACATCTCACTATTATATTTAAGTAATTTTATTAACACTTAAAAATTACTAACAAATTCCAAATTCCACAATGACTAAGAATTAATCAATCTGAAATAAGTTTAAAACAAATTAAATTAAATATTCTCCAAATAAGATTTCATTTGATAATTAAATTCACAAATCACAAATTAGAACTTATTATCCATAATTAAACTAAATTAATTAGGTAATTAATAACGGAGTTGTTATAGACTCCTCCCTAAAGAAAATTGCATCCCTGCAATTTCCTTTAATGAAAGAAATCCATAATATAAATTTCCTCTCAAAACAATTATATGTTAACTAGTTTTTATTTTCATTTCCAAAATCTTCCAATTAATATTAGCCCAAATTATAACACTAAACTCAAATTTCTAGTTATCAAAATTTCTCAAAATTCCCAAAAAAAATTAATGCCTCAAATTTGCGGAAAATTTCGCCGGCGTCTCCTTTGCGCGGCTAACGTTTTGAAAATTTACAATAGTTATATAATTACATAATATACACCGCATCTCAAAGATAAGACATCCCATAGGGAAAAACACAAAAATGCAATATGTAATCCGAGATACGTACCTTAGGTTTTAAATATTAGCGAGTCCGCTAATATTCCTTAGCAAATAACTTATAATCTTTTAAATGATATCTATTTAACTTCAGATATCTGCACCTATCTCAAAATTCATATTAGTATTTAATATCAAATTCATATCATATAGAAGATATTAACAATTCATGATTACACTTTAGTTAGATTGACATCATAAAATTCCATAATGAAAGAAATCCGTACTTAAATTTCCAAGTTTTAAATTATTACTTACGTCAAAATGTCACGTTCGATGTTTGGGAACCCTTATCGATAACATGGCGTCCCAAATATCGATCAGAAATCCTCAATGCCCAAATAATTTAACATGATAGATAATCAGAAATTTGGATGCATTTATTTATTATCACTAACATCAATGCATCCAATTTTAAATAAATGCAACCAAGCAATCAATTCCTAGCAACCAATCAACCAAAACATATCTAATTACTAATAGCTAAACAATTCAATGTTTGAAATTCCGCTGCGCAACTGTGATTATTTCTAGATCATTTAAATATTAAATTATTTATCCAAATTATCTATTAAAAGAAAATAACTCACTTTAATTTAATTCATTTCAATTTAATTCCAAAATTTTCTTAACTCTAAAAGATTTTACTGATAAATTTCCAAAAGTTTTAATGTCACAAATTCCTATTTATCGATTTAAAAATTTTATATCAATTTACGCTCCAAATAATTATCCCGATAATCATTTATATTCCTATCCCTAATTAGATAACTAATGTAACTATCTGCCACACACCCCAAGGGACAGGACACTAAGTCATCTAGGTCTCAAATCCGTAATATTATATACTACAATGTTCAAACACATCTCTGATACCAAACTGTAACAACCCCAATGCGTTACCTAGATTAGCAAAGAACATTACAAGTAATGTCATCTACTAATACAAATAATGCGGGTTGTTACGTGCGATCGAATGTGAATATATCTTTATACTAACAATAACCCGTCATTTATACTTTTTCACTTAATAACTGAATAGAATTTGATGTGTACGGTATTAATACAAAGTAATGGGCACACCAATTTCTTAAAATTAGAATAATCTATCATATAAATAACAGTCGTAGATCACAGCGAAATAAATCTCAACTTGCATATATACAAATTTTGAGTTCATAAAATGAAATACTAAACTCGATTGTTATACAAGTTTAACAATTCTCTAATTTCAATTGTACATCTTATAAACATATTCACAAATTTCCTAAATGAGATAAACTAAAAAGTCAAAAGTGTATATCTCCTTGCTAGCCCAAACATCCAAAGGTCAACTTGTCCTGTAACCTGAAATGTCTCAGCCTGACCCGAGCAAAATAACACCCGGGTCAGACTATCTCTAAATATCCAAGAGGGTGAGAATAAAATATAATGCAAGAACAAACAATATTTAAGTAAATACAGATGTCCATGATATAACAAGTTCGGGAATTAATTTAACTCGGAACAGGGTTATAAGTTTAAGTCACAGACGTTAACTAGCCACTAAACACAGAATAATAGAATTAACTTAATTTAGCATCCATCACAAGACACAAGAATATATACTTATTTCATGAACACAAGACACAATAATATATATTTATTTCATGAATACAAGACTCAAGAATATATATTTATTCATGAACATAGAATAGTCATAGAATCCAAATATCCAAAATCCAAGAGATCTTACTCAAAATGATCGCAATGATCGTACTCAAGCCCCGTAGCAAACAAACAAACAATTTGGTATCACACGAATCGATCCGATACTAGGGATCACACAGGAAGAGAATCATAGAATCACAAGATGATCTAAAGGATAGCAGACATGACCGGATGTATCAGATTTATTTTAGATTATTATACCTGATAAGAAATCCAGGAGTAAACTTCCTAAGGATCTGCAGCCACTTGCCGCACACCAAAAGAGAGTAAACTCTAAAGTGTCAAATACTATCATCTTCAGTAATTAATAGAATTTAACTAATACATCCCATATCATATGGTGAAATCCAAGTAATACTAAAAGCTAGTAAATATCACTTATTACAGATACCACAGGAAAACCTGAATTATATTCTCTTTCGGATCTCGCAACCACTTGTCGCACACATGAAAAGAATACAACTCTAAAGTGCCAGTGATCACATGAATTTAACCAAAGTATCCCATACTACCAGGTGAAATTCACGTATTCACTAATGGTTAGTATGTTCCACTCAAATGTTTTATTCAATGAGTTTATGCCATATTTGACGAAGCGTTATACGAAAACATTTAAATCAATCGATAACACTAAGTCGATTATTAACACTCCCTATTTTATAGAACTAAGGGTCTCAAATTTTTTTTCTCTCTTTGAATTTCATTGTTTAAAAAACTTGTTAATTTTTGTTCACAAATCTATTTATATACATCCTAAAACATTTATTATAAAACCAAGATTTTTCCCGTGTTTCCCGAAACCATATTAATGATTAAAATTCTAAAAATTAATATGGTTCAAAATTTATATTATCATGATTCTCAAAAGATATATATTAACTTATTTCCACATTTCCCAATTCCGCAACTATTTTACTGACACGTTTTATTGTAGAAAACAATTTATTATTTAATAAGGTGAAATATTCATTAAATTAGAATATTCCATAAACTCGAATTATTCTAAGATTTCACTTAATCTTACAAAGTTATCCCAAATTTCCATATGTTATATTATTCCGAAAACCATATTTTAAAACCATATTTAATTACTCTTCCAAATCCATTTTGATATACATATCTATTTATTTCATTTAGCTCAAATTTAGGATTTAAAGATCTTCAGTTTCGACGGTTTAATCTCAAAATTTAAAAAAAAACTTAAAACATGAAAGTTGTAGCACAAATTCTAAGCTTTTTAAAACTTTAAGAATTATCAAATTCTGATATGTAACAAAAACGTTATGGCCAAAAAAATTTCACAGATTTAAATTTATTAACATTGTTTTTTATGGACAAGCCAACGACAAGAAATGAGTTTTTTTGATTATCTAAACTTCAACATTATGCAAAACATAAAACACGAAAGTTATAGAAAAAAGATCATGCTTTCCAGAACTTGATGAATTATCAAATTCTGATTTGTAATGAAAAAGTTATGGTCAAAACGATTTCTCTATTTCAAAGCAAATATTAAAAAAAACACAGGACATAGAGGTTATCTCTTCTTCAAGCCCAAATTTCTCTCAGTAACCTATAAATTCACAAAAAATGATGAACATAAAAGTTTATCCTTATGAATATATCTTTCAACTGAAAAAAACCCCATTCAATTTTGTACTACCAATAAAAAGTTTGGTGAATTTAATATCAGGTTTCAACTAAGAAAATTGAACAGAGTAGAGATACACCATCAGTTTCAAACACAATTTCGACCCCCTAAACAGCGGAATTTCTTAAAGTGATTAAAAGAAAATTTATAGTTAACTAAAAGAACTTTCTACTACAAAAGGAGCGAGCTATTTTGGATAATTTTGCACTAAGATATTACTGTTTTGCGGCAGCGATTTTCACAAACAATTTTCAGCAAACAACAATCAAACAATCACCCAAATTCAATTTCTATCAAGCAAACTAGGGTTTTCAGAGACAAATCTACAAAAATCAATTTCAAGCTCAAAAAATATATGGATATAGAAATAGATTGTGTGAGTAAAAAATAACTCACCTTTTCCTTAGTGATCTCGTAGCTAGAATCATTTCAATGTTTACTTGAAGCATCCTTGATCTTATTCGAATTTTCAGAATTTTCATTTTGTGTTGAAGGTGGTAGCTTTTGATTAGATTGGAGAGAAACATGAACCCTAGAGTTTCTTCTTTAAAACTTAATACGTACAGGAGGAATGGAAGAGTTGTGAGAAAAATACATAAGAAGCCGCTTTATTTAGTTTTAAAATGGTCATAGGCTTTAATTAGGCCCACTTAAAAATATAAACAATTACCACTATTTGTTTCTCAATTCTATTCTATTCAATCATAATAAATTTCCATTTTATTTATCAAAATATAAAATCCCCAATATAGAAATTTGTTCATTTACAAAATAAACACTTCTTATACCATTTTATAACTAGTTAATTGCTTATTTAATCATATAAGAAATAAACTCCCAAATTATCTTTTATTTATAAATAGAATTAAAAGATTCAACCTAACAGTTATCCTTGTTTAAATTTCTAATTCCAATTATCACATAAATTTAGAATTTACTATAATTAATCAACATCTCACTATTATTTTTAAGTAATTTTATTAACACTTAAAAATTACTAACAGATTCCAAATTCCATAATGATTAAGAATTAATCAGTTTGAAACAAATTTAAAACTGATTAAATTAAATATTCTCTAAACAAGATTTCATTTCACAACTAAATTTTACAAATCTCAAAGTAGGACTAATTATCCATAGTTAAATTAAATTAATTAGGTAATTAACAACAAAGTTGTTACACTTGTTGTTACAATTGGATACTTCGTGTGTAGGATATTATCAGTGAACGGGGTGTGTCTCCTCGAGATCCCCCAATCATCATTGTTCAAGCCTTGGCTCTCCTTTACTAACTGTTTGATCATAGCTGTCAAGTCCGACGTATGGATAGTTGGAGCCAAGCAGTAGTCATGCTCCACAACTTATGACTGGTCCGGTCGATATCTATGGACCGTTCCACACCTTCTTGGCTCAAGATCCTCTCAATGCATATCACATGTGTTTACTTCATCGTTATTTTGGGGAGGTAACTAGTCTGCATCCGCTTGTACTCCAATGTCCATATCAACCGCGGCGACTCCAGTTTGTGCTCCATGGAGAAGAGGCAAACTTCCTCCTTTGGAGGAGTCAATCAGTCCTGGCGACCCAGGTAGGTTTATTTGCTGATGTCCAGATACTTCTATGTGATATCCATCAGTTCTGCAATGTCTGCCTCTGTGATAATCATTTAATGACGTTGAGCTCTTCGATGCAGAATAGGGAGTTGGCTCCCTCTTTGTTTTCATAGGTTATTTATCTCTGAGTTGAATCATTGGAGTGATATTGGTTTGAATTTGCTGGTTCAACTATTGGCGGCTATCCATGAGCTCTTTCATCAATTTCTGGAAATCAGCTGTTGTGATGGAATCAGCCGGATTCTAGACATCAACTGGATTGGTAGCATTAACATCTACAGGTAGATTTCTCTGGCCTCCTTGCTGGATGTTGGCATTCTCTTTTCCTACTGTGTTTTGAGAGGTTAATCTGGTGTTCCTAACCATTGTAGCTAGTTTTCCTTAAACTTTTGCAAATCTGAATAGAATGGATAAACTACTTGAAGATAATTCAGGATCTCTTTGTGGGATTTACGCAATCCAGTTGTGACGACCCGCCACTCATTCCACAGAATGACGTATCGCTGATAAGAAAGAAAGGGATAGAAAGAGAAAAGAAGAGAAGAAAGAAAGAAACAACAACAGAATCTAAACAGCGGAACGAATAAATTATATTAATAACATAAACTATTACATAGTTTTATATACAACAACTATCAGAGTTACACAATATATACAACACATACTAGACAGTTATAAACACCTGTCTAGTTTCTACAATACAGGATACAACACAGATAACAAAGACTCAGAGATCAACACAGCGGAATTACTATATCTCTACAGCGCTGAAGCCTCCTGCTCCATTGCTCCTCCAGATAACTCGTCAAAGCAAACCTGACTCTCTTGGCTACTCGTAAAAATTTGAGTACCCAAGAGTTTATATAAAACAGAAATAAACACTTGGGTCAGACATGGGTCTGGTGTGAGTAAACGGTTTAAACTTGCTTAACTTCAAAACCTTTGAAATCAAAAGGTATCACGTAAGACTTCCCACACATAAACATGGGTAAGTTTTTACCTTACGCTAACCAAAACATTTGATAGGAAATTTGATTGTATTATAATAGGTCTAGGATTTTCAAGTAAAATACAGAAATAGCTGGAATGCTTACATCTCACGTTCCAACATAGTTGGGCACAACTAAATCGTACGTCACTTATTGTAGTTTGGATTCCATACAATGGCAGGGCTACTGGGGTACCGCCCGTCACAGTACGTGGCCTAGATCACCGTACCGAGGAGTACGCCCGCTCCCCTGCAACACAAAGCCGGAACCATCCCTTACTGGATAATTCCGAATAAAATCACCCCACGGTTGTGTACTGCAACCGTACCACTAAGTCGAAAATAGAAAGGGACATCTAGACAGGGATGACCTTACTCTCAGTGGGCGCTACCCACGAAACCTTGCTGCACCTCCCCTGTTTTAGCCATTCCCGGTTTGATGAGGCTTGAGGTCACGATTACCTTTAATCAGAACACTTCACTTAGAATGCTCATCGTCCACCTGATGATGTTCTGAAAGCATTCAATCCATACAAGTTCGTTCCGGGTTCGAACGAAACCGAAGGCATTATCTCGTTACACTCGTTTTGGAATCACCCTCAGAGTTAACGACAATAACCCTTGCACTCTGAATCTTCATCTTCACTTGAGATTCACGACCTATCGCTAATTTGGATCGATGTGGTATTCGGGTCTCCAGACCTGGAAATCCGGTATACGGAAACCCGATCCCGGTCTCATCGAAATCCAAAACGTATCTTTTAAGGCCAAGTTGTTTAAAGGTTTAAACAATTCAATTCAATTCAATACTTGAATTCACACAGCATTAACATAGATAAATATCACACATTTATCACAGATATATCATAGTATATCATATCACAGAATATCATAGTATATCATCCAATAGATATCAACCAAATCAGACATTCTACTCAACCATCATTCATAAGCAACCATTTATTAATCTCTATTATAATTAATTTAATCAACTTAAATTAAATTAATTACTTAAGAATTAATTCCTATTCTTGCTTAATCAACATTAATTAATTACAACCCATTTAATTAATTAATCATTAAATATTAATCACTCTTGATTAATTATTACATAAAGTAATTATCCTTTAATTAACTTCACAAATTAATTATCCTTAACCATTAACAGTAATTAACCTTTAATTACTCTCATTAATTATATTAATTAATGATCCTTAATTAATTACTTTAATTAATTAATTAACTATAATTAATTACATTATTCCTTAATTAATTACATTAATTAATCATGCATTAATTAATTACTTCCATTAATCAACCTTAAATAATCATTAACAGTAATTAACTATTCTTAATTACTTTAATTTCTTTTATAAATCCTTTTTGATTAAATTCACCAATTACATATAGTAATTCATTTATTAATTACTTACACTAAGTAATTATACTTAACCAATCTTATTAAGTAACTACACTTAATCAATTACCAAGTGACTATCCTTAATTAATTAACAAATTAATTAACTTAAATAAATCACATTCATTCCTAAATCATAACTGAGTAACTCATCCTTAATTACCCTTTAAACAAATTAATTAATCCTTGATTAATTATTCTTTAACTAATTATTTAATAAACCTTAATTATTAATCAATATCTTTTAATACAAAGTAATTAATCCTTAATTACTTTTATAATTAATTAATTAAACTTAATTAACTAATTAATTACTTCTTAATTATTAATTAATAAAAGTTAATTATTAATTAACAACCTTAATTACCAATTTAATTAATCCATAATTACCAATTTATTAATTAATCTTTAATGACAATTAATTAACCCTTAACAATAGTTAATTAATTCTTAATTAACTTTAATCAGAGATAAATAATCTCTTAATTATTAATTAAGAGAACTTAATTATTACTTAATAAAACTTATTAAGTACTTCTTAATTACTAGTTTAATTAACTCTTAATCATTTAATTAATTCTTATCAAAATTAATTAAATAATTTAATTAAACTTAAATCTCTTAATTAACTTTGAGATAAAACATTATCATTAAACATTTGATCTTAGTAATTAACTTACTTAATTAAATCATTAATTAAGTTTTTAAATAAATAATCATTAATTACTTATCCTTAATTATTTATTAACAATCCTTAATTACAAGTAAATAAACACTTGAAAACTTAATTGTTAATTTACTTATCCTTAATCATCAACTAATTTAATTTAATAAATCATTCTTTATTTATGCCATTATTATTAAACTTAAATTAAGTTTTAAGACAAACCATTTCCTTATTAATTTCCTTATTTTCAAATTAAGTTTGAAAATAACTTAAGGATTTTACTTAATACATTTAAATTAATCAATCATACAAATTAATTTATTCAAACATTCATTACAAAGAAATGAGTTTTCAAGAAATTTATTTAACTTGATTATTTAAAGTTTAAACTTACTTTCTTTATTTAAATTATAAAAACTGGTTTGATATTTTCTTTGGGTTTAAGTCATTTATACTTGAAACAAAACCAAGTATTTCTTCTTCTTATTTTTCCTTTAAAACAGAGTTTAGTCTAATTAAAACCGTTTGGTTTTTAAAGGATTTAAACTGTTTACTGGTTTTCACCCCAACTCGCAATGACTCGAAGGCAATCCCGTGCCACAGCCCTATCTTCCCGAGTTCTTCCCTAGCAAATTTTAAACTGTTTTGTTTAAAATTTAAAACTGTTAAAGCCTTAACAGTTTCACTCGAAAACTCACGCAAACAACCCGAAGAAATACCCGAGCAAAATCTTAAGCTACGCGAGTTCCTCCCCGTACTACTCGAGTAAACTTCTTCTTCCCCAAACTTAATATCCACTGACACACATAAACGTTCGTGCACGTGCACACCACGACCAACCACCTCCGATCATTGCTCCGGCCATCGACGAGTCACTAATCTTCTCCTCGAACACCCCAACAACTCCGATCGTCGAACAAAATTGAAAATTGAAAATAAGCTATCTCGACAACCTACTGGAACAACACATCAGCCAAGAACCATCTCGTACGACCACCCTTGACCATCAGCACCCCCACGACTTCGACCAAAGCTCCAGCTCGAACCCACGCTTCCATTCCCCCATGCGCGATAGCCTCCAGTTCACCCACGACGTCAGGAAAAATCGCGATTTCAAACAAGCCCAAATTCAACATTAAACCCTAAAATTCCATCGAACGACCACCACAGCATAGAATAAAATCATCTACTATTTTTCCTACCATCTACAACGTCCAATCGATCCTCGACATCAACCCCGATGAACCCAGCCTCACCGATCGTCTGAAAATGACGAAAATGTCTTTTCTGTTCATCTTAAAAGTTCTCGACTATTTCAATCTTAAAATTCATGATTCCTTTCTCTAAATTCATCATTTGTAAACACAAATCAGATTATAGAATCAAAGATTTAAATTAACATATTTGAATTTTACCCATTTCTTTGATTTCTACTGTAAGTTTTAAATTTCGAGTTAAATACTTATCATATATTCTTGAATCTATTTTTAAATTCTAAAGTATATAGTTAGAAACCTTTTTCATTAACACAACCTAGACTGAAATCAATTGGATGCAAAGATATGGATTTTTCTAATAAAATATGAAGCCTGTACTTAGATAAAACAGAGATATCTATATGAACAGACATGCACATCTTTATATCTACATACTTATAAACATGCAAACCAAAATTCACTAAATCATTTCAGTACATCTCATATCATACTACTGGAATCAAGATATATAGTTTCAAGATCTTATAAAAGAAGAGATTACTCAAATAGAAGATAACAGAGCAATTAACAATGAACCCAGGCATACATACTTCAATTCTCACATACAAACAGTATACACACATGAACATGCAAATATACTTCATTCAGAAATCATTCGAAAGCAATTTAATTTCATTTTAACTTGTGAAAAAGATGTTTACTCACCTTTAAATGTGGACAGAGAAGTGAGAAACTGGAATTTTGAACTGAACTGCTTGATTTCTTTTTAAAAACAGGAACTTGCTTTAAAAACTTTGCTTTGATTCCTTTAAAAGATTTGAAAAGCTTTTGACACTTGCTTCTGTCTCAAATTATAATGCATGTACTTGGAAAGGATCCAGACTTGAAGAACATGGTTACAGATCTTTTGAACTTGAGAATTAAGCCAGGCTTTTGGATATTCCAGGTTTTAAGAAATAATGGTTTCAGGCATTGAGAAGGGTTACAGGTTGTATAATAAATGGTTTCAGGCATTTGAGAATCAAGCTTTTGAAGATGAATTCAGGTTTGAGGAGATTTGATTTCAGTTTTGGTTTGAGGAAAGAATTTCTATTTTAGTTTGAGAAGATGATTTCGGTTGGAATATTTCTGGGTTTAGTTTTGTCTTTGAAGAAAATGAAATTAGAAAAGAAAAGAGAAATGGAAAGGTAGGCTTTTATAACTTAAATTTATGGTTTATTAAAAATTAAAGAAAAATGAAAAGAAAAAATGACACTTGTCTCTACATTGTTTAATTACCTTACACATGTATTTTACATGTTTTAAAAATTTAACACTTGTCCTTATCCATTTATATTATTTTTTTAAAAAGAGTTTTAAAAAGCTTTTATATGTATTTCCTAAATAGATAAATACATATCTTTTTAAATAAATGCTTTTCTATATTATAAATAAATAAAACCTTTAAAAGAAAAACAATAAAACTCATTTATATCCTAATAAAATTATATACAATATTTTTAATTCATTTTTAAGTGTAAACATATCTTTTGTATTTATTTACTATTTAAATAAACACTTTATTTAGTTTGAAATTGATATAAAACAACTCAAGACAAAATATATATATATATATATTTAAACAATACTTATTAATTTTGGAAATGATAAATCTATTAAAAATCAAATTTATAAAATAACACAATTTAAAATAATTATTCTTATTATAATTCAATCTATACCATAATTAAAACATCATATCATTATATTATTTGGTTATTTATATTAATATTATCAATTTAAAATAATTTAAATTAAGAGATTATCATATTTTAAATTCCTCGAAATCCCGGGATATTACATTCCTTCCCCCTTAAAAGAATTTCGTCCTCGAAATTTAAAACAAAAGATAATCCAAAGATTTTTATTTTATTTCAACCAATTTTAAAACAATTCAATTATACTTATCAGCCATACACTATCAAACAAACAACCATTCATCCAAACAAACAATTTCATCCAAGCAACAATTCATACAAACAAACAACTCTAGTTATCCGGACATAGATCCGGATAAACTCCCTAAAATTATCCCGAGTTTCCCCGATACAGATACTGGGTTACTCGCTCTACTAAATCCAACTGGTAATTCAATACCGAAGCCAAAACACTTATCCTCACAAAAACTCAGAAAGATCTAATATACTCGGAGCTATCTTTCTAGTCTTACCAAATCTTATTTGCTCCCTTCACTGAAGAAATAACAACGAAGTCTCCAACTTCGAATTCCAAAATTCTCCATCTCTAATCCACAGAACTCTTCTGACGATTCTGGGCTGCCTTCACCTTTCCTGATCAGCTCAATCTTCGCTGATGCTTCTCAAAACAAACAGGACCAAAAACAATCCAATAAATGGATCCTCTCAAGATCTACTGAAATCCAGAACTCAAACTCTACTCTTCAATCATCAGTAGATTCCAAATATTTCTTTTATCAAGACAAAACAGATTCTCTCACCAATCTGAACTTCAAATCTTGAAAAGCTTCCTGTAGGAACCCTTCAATCCAAATACTGCAATTTCCGGTTGCTTCTACTCTAGAACAACTACTACCAAGCTTTCGCTGCTCAACTCTGATCTAGATGTCGTCGATGAACTCGAACACAAACTAGATCAACACTTCCCATACAATCTCTGACAACTCTATAACTCCTACATCTTCTAGAGATGCCTCAAACTCAAGCAAAAGATTTCCCAAGAGAATACTCAATTATCGCAAGTCACTTTTGCGATTCTATCCAGTCCAATATCCAAAAATACTGTTCTTTCTTTACCCATCAGAACAGTCTAGTGCTTGACCAATCCATTTGAAAAATGAATTTACTCCGCAGCTTCTGAACTCCACTTTACGAACTGCTAAGCCAAAAGATCTTCCAGCAGGAACACAGAACACTCGAGCTGCATTGCTGCCACAGATGCCAAAGAATCCTTATCCAAAGCTTCTAGAGAAACTCGGACCTCAAACCGAACACAAACATCATGCTGAACTCAGCCACATCACCGAATGCAGATATACTTCCTTAAACTTTCTCCAAACAGAAACATCGTCGGAGATATCCATAGTTACTGCATCTCATCACGCAGCTACTACTCCTGAGTTACCCAAGATACCATCACTCGCTTCTGCTCAACCAACAGATCCAAACTCTCAAAAATCCGCCCACACGAGCGCGATTCAACTTATACTTCAATAATGGACTCCGAACCTTAACAGGTTTCCTTCAGAGATAAATGAAATCCTTATACCATATCAAAGTTTATTCGAGACGGTATTAGGTCTACAGTCTCGACAAATATACTTCCAACCTCAAACATCCAAACTCCAACCATTGGTAGTCGTGTTACACACATCACTACCCTATCTACCTTTAGAACTCATATTGGAAAACCCGAACAGGTAACTCAACAAATAGGTAGAATATATATATATATATAGTTATATAAAAATTACAAATACGTTCTCTCAAGATAGACACCACTCCAAAGCCTAGGTATTCACTCAACCTACTGCTCTGATACCAAATGTGACGACCCGCCACTCATTCCACAGAATGACGTATCGCTGATAAGAAAGAAAGGGATAGAAAGAGAAAAGAAGAGAAGAAAGAAAGAAACAACAACAGAATCTAAACAGCGGAACGAATAAATTATATTAATAACATAAACTATTACATAGTTTTATATACAACAACTATCAGAGTTACACAATATATACAACACATACTAGACAGTTATAAACACCTGTCTAGTTTCTACAATACAGGATACAACACAGATAACAAAGACTCAGAGATCAACACAGCGGAATTACTATATCTCTACAGCGCTGAAGCCTCCTGCTCCATTGCTCCTCCAGATAACTCGTCAAAGCAAACCTGACTCTCTTGGCTACTCGTAAAAATTTGAGTACCCAAGAGTTTATATAAAACAGAAATAAACACTTGGGTCAGACATGGGTCTGGTGTGAGTAAACGGTTTAAACTTGCTTAACTTCAAAACCTTTGAAATCAAAAGGTATCACGTAAGACTTCCCACACATAAACATGGGTAAGTTTTTACCTTACGCTAACCAAAACATTTGATAGGAAATTTGATTGTATTATAATAGGTCTAGGATTTTCAAGTAAAATACAGAAATAGCTGGAATGCTTACATCTCACGTTCCAACATAGTTGGGCACAACTAAATCGTACGTCACTTATTGTAGTTTGGATTCCATACAATGGCAGGGCTACTGGGGTACCGCCCGTCACAGTACGTGGCCTAGATCACCGTACCGAGGAGTACGCCCGCTCCCCTGCAACACAAAGCCGGAACCATCCCTTACTGGATAATTCCGAATAAAATCACCCCACGGTTGTGTACTGCAACCGTACCACTAAGTCGAAAATAGAAAGGGACATCTAGACAGGGATGACCTTACTCTCAGTGGGCGCTACCCACGAAACCTTGCTGCACCTCCCCTGTTTTAGCCATTCCCGGTTTGATGAGGCTTGAGGTCACGATTACCTTTAATCAGAACACTTCACTTAGAATGCTCATCGTCCACCTGATGATGTTCTGAAAGCATTCAATCCATACAAGTTCGTTCCGGGTTCGAACGAAACCGAAGGCATTATCTCGTTACACTCGTTTTGGAATCACCCTCAGAGTTAACGACAATAACCCTTGCACTCTGAATCTTCATCTTCACTTGAGATTCACGACCTATCGCTAATTTGGATCGATGTGGTATTCGGGTCTCCAGACCTGGAAATCCGGTATACGGAAACCCGATCCCGGTCTCATCGAAATCCAAAACGTATCTTTTAAGGCCAAGTTGTTTAAAGGTTTAAACAATTCAATTCAATTCAATACTTGAATTCACACAGCATTAACATAGATAAATATCACACATTTATCACAGATATATCATAGTATATCATATCACAGAATATCATAGTATATCATCCAATAGATATCAACCAAATCAGACATTCTACTCAACCATCATTCATAAGCAACCATTTATTAATCTCTATTATAATTAATTTAATCAACTTAAATTAAATTAATTACTTAAGAATTAATTCCTATTCTTGCTTAATCAACATTAATTAATTACAACCCATTTAATTAATTAATCATTAAATATTAATCACTCTTGATTAATTATTACATAAAGTAATTATCCTTTAATTAACTTCACAAATTAATTATCCTTAACCATTAACAGTAATTAACCTTTAATTACTCTCATTAATTATATTAATTAATGATCCTTAATTAATTACTTTAATTAATTAATTAACTATAATTAATTACATTATTCCTTAATTAATTACATTAATTAATCATGCATTAATTAATTACTTCCATTAATCAACCTTAAATAATCATTAACAGTAATTAACTATTCTTAATTACTTTAATTTCTTTTATAAATCCTTTTTGATTAAATTCACCAATTACATATAGTAATTCATTTATTAATTACTTACACTAAGTAATTATACTTAACCAATCTTATTAAGTAACTACACTTAATCAATTACCAAGTGACTATCCTTAATTAATTAACAAATTAATTAACTTAAATAAATCACATTCATTCCTAAATCATAACTGAGTAACTCATCCTTAATTACCCTTTAAACAAATTAATTAATCCTTGATTAATTATTCTTTAACTAATTATTTAATAAACCTTAATTATTAATCAATATCTTTTAATACAAAGTAATTAATCCTTAATTACTTTTATAATTAATTAATTAAACTTAATTAACTAATTAATTACTTCTTAATTATTAATTAATAAAAGTTAATTATTAATTAACAACCTTAATTACCAATTTAATTAATCCATAATTACCAATTTATTAATTAATCTTTAATGACAATTAATTAACCCTTAACAATAGTTAATTAATTCTTAATTAACTTTAATCAGAGATAAATAATCTCTTAATTATTAATTAAGAGAACTTAATTATTACTTAATAAAACTTATTAAGTACTTCTTAATTACTAGTTTAATTAACTCTTAATCATTTAATTAATTCTTATCAAAATTAATTAAATAATTTAATTAAACTTAAATCTCTTAATTAACTTTGAGATAAAACATTATCATTAAACATTTGATCTTAGTAATTAACTTACTTAATTAAATCATTAATTAAGTTTTTAAATAAATAATCATTAATTACTTATCCTTAATTATTTATTAACAATCCTTAATTACAAGTAAATAAACACTTGAAAACTTAATTGTTAATTTACTTATCCTTAATCATCAACTAATTTAATTTAATAAATCATTCTTTATTTATGCCATTATTATTAAACTTAAATTAAGTTTTAAGACAAACCATTTCCTTATTAATTTCCTTATTTTCAAATTAAGTTTGAAAATAACTTAAGGATTTTACTTAATACATTTAAATTAATCAATCATACAAATTAATTTATTCAAACATTCATTACAAAGAAATGAGTTTTCAAGAAATTTATTTAACTTGATTATTTAAAGTTTAAACTTACTTTCTTTATTTAAATTATAAAAACTGGTTTGATATTTTCTTTGGGTTTAAGTCATTTATACTTGAAACAAAACCAAGTATTTCTTCTTCTTATTTTTCCTTTAAAACAGAGTTTAGTCTAATTAAAACCGTTTGGTTTTTAAAGGATTTAAACTGTTTACTGGTTTTCACCCCAACTCGCAATGACTCGAAGGCAATCCCGTGCCACAGCCCTATCTTCCCGAGTTCTTCCCTAGCAAATTTTAAACTGTTTTGTTTAAAATTTAAAACTGTTAAAGCCTTAACAGTTTCACTCGAAAACTCACGCAAACAACCCGAAGAAATACCCGAGCAAAATCTTAAGCTACGCGAGTTCCTCCCCGTACTACTCGAGTAAACTTCTTCTTCCCCAAACTTAATATCCACTGACACACATAAACGTTCGTGCACGTGCACACCACGACCAACCACCTCCGATCATTGCTCCGGCCATCGACGAGTCACTAATCTTCTCCTCGAACACCCCAACAACTCCGATCGTCGAACAAAATTGAAAATTGAAAATAAGCTATCTCGACAACCTACTGGAACAACACATCAGCCAAGAACCATCTCGTACGACCACCCTTGACCATCAGCACCCCCACGACTTCGACCAAAGCTCCAGCTCGAACCCACGCTTCCATTCCCCCATGCGCGATAGCCTCCAGTTCACCCACGACGTCAGGAAAAATCGCGATTTCAAACAAGCCCAAATTCAACATTAAACCCTAAAATTCCATCGAACGACCACCACAGCATAGAATAAAATCATCTACTATTTTTCCTACCATCTACAACGTCCAATCGATCCTCGACATCAACCCCGATGAACCCAGCCTCACCGATCGTCTGAAAATGACGAAAATGTCTTTTCTGTTCATCTTAAAAGTTCTCGACTATTTCAATCTTAAAATTCATGATTCCTTTCTCTAAATTCATCATTTGTAAACACAAATCAGATTATAGAATCAAAGATTTAAATTAACATATTTGAATTTTACCCATTTCTTTGATTTCTACTGTAAGTTTTAAATTTCGAGTTAAATACTTATCATATATTCTTGAATCTATTTTTAAATTCTAAAGTATATAGTTAGAAACCTTTTTCATTAACACAACCTAGACTGAAATCAATTGGATGCAAAGATATGGATTTTTCTAATAAAATATGAAGCCTGTACTTAGATAAAACAGAGATATCTATATGAACAGACATGCACATCTTTATATCTACATACTTATAAACATGCAAACCAAAATTCACTAAATCATTTCAGTACATCTCATATCATACTACTGGAATCAAGATATATAGTTTCAAGATCTTATAAAAGAAGAGATTACTCAAATAGAAGATAACAGAGCAATTAACAATGAACCCAGGCATACATACTTCAATTCTCACATACAAACAGTATACACACATGAACATGCAAATATACTTCATTCAGAAATCATTCGAAAGCAATTTAATTTCATTTTAACTTGTGAAAAAGATGTTTACTCACCTTTAAATGTGGACAGAGAAGTGAGAAACTGGAATTTTGAACTGAACTGCTTGATTTCTTTTTAAAAACAGGAACTTGCTTTAAAAACTTTGCTTTGATTCCTTTAAAAGATTTGAAAAGCTTTTGACACTTGCTTCTGTCTCAAATTATAATGCATGTACTTGGAAAGGATCCAGACTTGAAGAACATGGTTACAGATCTTTTGAACTTGAGAATTAAGCCAGGCTTTTGGATATTCCAGGTTTTAAGAAATAATGGTTTCAGGCATTGAGAAGGGTTACAGGTTGTATAATAAATGGTTTCAGGCATTTGAGAATCAAGCTTTTGAAGATGAATTCAGGTTTGAGGAGATTTGATTTCAGTTTTGGTTTGAGGAAAGAATTTCTATTTTAGTTTGAGAAGATGATTTCGGTTGGAATATTTCTGGGTTTAGTTTTGTCTTTGAAGAAAATGAAATTAGAAAAGAAAAGAGAAATGGAAAGGTAGGCTTTTATAACTTAAATTTATGGTTTATTAAAAATTAAAGAAAAATGAAAAGAAAAAACGACACTTGTCTCTACATTGTTTAATTACCTTACACATGTATTTTACATGTTTTAAAAATTTAACACTTGTCCTTATCCATTTATATTATTTTTTTAAAAAGAGTTTTAAAAAGCTTTTATATGTATTTCCTAAATAGATAAATACATATCTTTTTAAATAAATGCTTTTCTATATTATAAATAAATAAAACCTTTAAAAGAAAAACAATAAAACTCATTTATATCCTAATAAAATTATATACAATATTTTTAATTCATTTTTAAGTGTAAACATATCTTTTGTATTTATTTACTATTTAAATAAACACTTTATTTAGTTTGAAATTGATATAAAACAACTCAAGACAAAATATATATATATATATATTTAAACAATACTTATTAATTTTGGAAATGATAAATCTATTAAAAATCAAATTTATAAAATAACACAATTTAAAATAATTATTCTTATTATAATTCAATCTATACCATAATTAAAACATCATATCATTATATTATTTGGTTATTTATATTAATATTATCAATTTAAAATAATTTAAATTAAGAGATTATCATATTTTAAATTCCTCGAAATCCCGGGATATTACACCAGTAGCAGCAATGAGATTCAAATAGAGCTGGGAATCTCCCTTCTAAGTGAAAGCACCAAAATATTTGCACCAAAAATTGGCTTAAACACCCAAGATATTTGTTGTAGAGTAATAAATAAAGAATATTAAATGTAAACGGAGAAAATATAGCAACAAAGCAATAACAAATAAGTAAATAATAGAGACACGGCAATTTATAGTGGTTCCGTGTTGTTTGCCTACATCCATTTTGAAGAGATAGCTTTACTAATCACTTTGTAAACTAAGTACAATAGGAATCGGATGAAAATCCTTAGTTACAAAAGAGTACAGAGCAACAAGTAGTGTAAGGATCCTAAAAACAAACAATCAAGTTTGTATTTATATAAGAAGAAGACGAAATATCTCCCTGAAAATTCGGCAAAAGGATCCCCAAAACCATATGGGCCCATATGAGGGATTGCATGCCCCAAATCCTAAGAAATAGGGATCAATTTCAATCCTGAGTTTGGCGCTGCGATCCCTATGGGAGCTTATCAATGTTGTATTGTGCTTAGTCTCTAGGTTTCATGCCAATTAGATTAGTAGAACTTGAGTTATTGATCAATCTTTGTTGCAACATGTGGTATAACTTGATTCTGGCCGGTCCCTCTAGAGGGTAGAGGTCTGATCCCTCTTGCTTGGTCCTTTTGGGGTGCGATGCTTAGGGTCCCCACATCTTGTTCTTAAAGTTTTATATGCATCAGACTTCTGGATCATGAGATATCGATTGTTTTCCATTGAGTTACACTTGTTTGGCTGAAGTATACCGATCTCTTTGGTTGAAAGGGATTATACCCGATACCTTTCTTAGATTAGACTATATTCCATATTTTGAACATTCTGTATAGCATATGCCTTAATTTTGTTTGATAATTACTTATATTACCATCTGTAATTGATTTTTGGACCCCATAATTATCGCTCTAGGTTTTTGGCCTTGATGATAGCTGAGTCTAACTTGTCGAGTCAGTTCGGATACAACCGGGTCAAAAATGCAAGATAACAGTGAGGTATATACATAAATAATATGTACTTTCTACCAATCCATGTAGAACCAAAAAGGAGACTGGTAGCTGCCCACCTACTCTAGAAGCCCAGGGCTACTCCACCTAGATCCACTCCTACAGTCTTCAGTTACTTACCTAGTATCATGATTATATCCACCATATTTATAAACACAATGCTACACTATGGTAGGCGTTAATCACGACACAAATCATGCCCCTAAGGTAACAGACTACTGGCCTTCTTGACTAAAAGAGGCTAAGGCTAGTATAAGAGCTTAAATTTCGAAATATAAATTCTATGACAACCCTACTTTCTGTGCCATGTAATTAAATAAATTTAACTAAAATAATGTTCGAATTTGAACTGTGATAATAAATATTTTAAAAATAACTTTTTGGTTAATTAAATAATATTTAATAAATGGTTTTGTCATAAAAAATTGAATCAAATCAGAATTTTTTTCTAAATAATGTTAATACCTAAATTGTTGATTTTAATGATAACAATAATTAACATTTATACAAAATATAAACACTAATATTTTGCTAAATTATATAATATATAGTGTATGATATTACATAGGTATTGAATCGAAGATTGTACAATATAAAAGACTCAAGAGTTGAACCTGAAGACTTATGAATACAAAGACTAAGGTATGAAGATCTTAGGACTATAATGTGGTGTATAGATTCATAGTATATGGTTAAAGTCCCTGGTAATAATCTTTAATCTCTATCTCCTTTTTTTCTATTTTTAAACAAAATAAATTTGAAAATATTTCATAGAAGTTTTTCAAAGATCAAAATGTTTATAAACTATGTTCAAACCATTTTACAAAGTAACAAATTATTTTACAAAGTATAGGATTTTCATAACATTATATAAGAAATAAGTTTTTAAATTCTACATGCATATATTGACATATGCCCAGATGGTATGTCGGCATACATACCGCCAAATGGTTTTCAATTTTTGCAAAGAAGTATATATTTGTAGAAATTCTTTATGAATGGACACATCTATTTATTCACTATATAAAGGTGAGTTCAAACGAATTTTAATGATTTATTTTACGTATTTTCTTCCCTCCTCTTTCTCTCTTGAAAACTCTATTAAAAATATACTATATTCTCTTCAAAATCATATAGAATCAATTCAAACTTCATTGCATTGATTCACCACTAATTTCTTGCTATTTGGAATCATCTCTCTCCCAAACCATAGATCAAAGTGCTGTCTAAGAGGCTATAGAATCCATTGTATCCAAAGTTCTACAAATTGTCTTTTGGAAAAACTATCAAACTGTATTTTTATTTGCTTAGGTGTACTTATAGTTGTTCAAATCAAGTGGGTGTTCTTAGTAGACTAGAAATATAGTGGGTGTGCTTGTAGCCCATTCAAATCAAGAGGCACCTTGAGCCAAAAAAATCAGGAGGGTGTGTCTAGTAGTCTCAGAATCGAGATTGTAATTAGGTTTGCCTTCTGCCCATTTAAAGATTGGCATTTGAAAATAAATCTATACAAGTAATTGTATGGGACTGGATATAGAAGAAATCTGAACCAGTATAAAATCCTTGATGTCATCTCTCTAAATCTTTACTTTGCTTTACTGCTTTTATTGTATTTATGATTGCATGTGTGACTATTGAATAAGTATAATTCTTATTTGTAATTTGTGATTTAATATTTAATTTAAAAGAAATTTAAAAAGATATAGAAAAATAAGAAAAAAAATTCACTCCCCTTTTAGTGTTTAATTAGTCTTAGAGCTATAATTCCACAACCCACAAATAATATATTAAATTAAATAAGAGTTTTGATTAGTATGAAATATTTTGATGTGTAAATTAATTTGAACTATGTTGGAATATATTTATAAATATATATTAAGAATTTAAATTTAAATTTGAATGGAAGTAAAACAAGATTGAATTAAAATTAGAATGAATTAAAATAGGTCCCAATATGCAAGCGTAAGCCCACTTTCATTATCTTCGTGCTTCTTGAAATTTCCACCCGCTTCTCCACACAAAAGGAAACTGGTATCCTCCTATAACGACCCGGAATTTCACTCCTTTGATTTGCGAATATTTAACTAATTTTATATATTAAAATAATAGAGTTTATAATCAAAATAAAACTCTTTTAAATGATAATTAATGATAGTGAAATAGTTTTCAAAATTTGTTTATAAAAATATTTAGCTCGAAGAAAAATCGAAAATGTGACCGGAATTCGTTTTTTTAATTTTTGACTTTTCGTTGGATAAGAGTTATCAAAAATGTTTTAAACTCTTTGTATTAATCAAATATATACATATTTAAATAAATTAAGCTTGTATAATGTATGTATGCATGTATATACACTTATGTATATAAAGCTTAAAATATAAGTGAGGAAAATAAAATATAAATGTCACATCATATGGAAACATAAAGTACATAATGTCATCAAATCAATGTTGGTATGTTTATAAAGAGGGGCAAACAAAGGAAATTTTGAAATCTGCAAGAAGGAGACAAGGGTGAGGTGGCAAGATGAGGTGGAAGCAAGTGTGTGGAGGTTAAAGGACAAAGAGTAAAGTAGTAATTCAACTTGTGCCTTAGTATATAAACTTATTCTTTCTAATTTTTATTCACTTTCTTATTCTCTTTTCCTTCATTTACAAACCTCCTAAGCTCTCTAACACACTTCCATGGCTTCTCAAGTATTTCCGTAAGTTATAAAAACCATAGTTTCTACATGAATCTCTTTAAAAACTTGCAAAAACACTTCTACATTCAATACTCCACTTCTCCATTTTTACTCCCACTTCATTCGGCCATACTTCTTCCATACTACTCCAAATCAAGATTTTTTTTTCAATCCATAAAGAACTCCAAAGGCTAAAACTTGCATTTGAATCACTTTTTCAAATTTCAAATATTTTGGGTCAAAAATATTTTTTTCTAACTCATTTTTGGACACATATTATCAAAGGAGAAAATATCTCTTCTTCTTTTGACCATATCTCTCTCAAAAAAAATCAAAATTTAGTGATTCTTTATCCGAAATGATAGAGAAAATAATTTTCGACAACTTTTGTTTTAACCACTATTTATAATTCTAAGAGGAACATACCGAAAAGTCAAGAGGAAAATAACCCATTTTCGAGTTGCTTTTTGTGGTTTTCCAAGCTTTGCAAGTTCTAAAGTATTTCATGTTTTTAAAAGAGTTTAGCAAAATTTTGGTGAGTAAATTTCTAACCTTTTTGAAAAGATTCAACCTTATTTTGTGATATATATCGGTTGTAAAATATGTTGTTTGTTGGTTGGATTATGGTATGGTTTGGATGATATGCGTGTTGCTAATATATAATTTAGCATTAGATTTGAATATAATGGTTTAAGTGATATGTTTGGTTATAAATTTTTGAACTTGGATGTGATAGGGTATGTGAAATTAGATCATGAAGTGTATGTGAATTTTGGTTATGGTATTGTAGATAAACTTTACATGTATGGTGTATGCAAACTAGCTTACAAAGTTATGTTAAGTGAGATTTAAAATTTTGAGAAACTTTGTTTATTTGTTTTAAAGTTAAAGTTTTTATAACTTTGTTTTTAGTTTCCAAATATTTTACTAAGGGTTTTAAAGTTAAAGCAAAGTTAAGTAAGAGGTTTTGAAGTTAGTAAACCTAGAAAACATTTTTAGGTAACGGCATCCATAATGATAGTCGCAATGTATGCAGTTTCGATAAAAATCCGATTTGTTTGAAAAGTTGACGTTTTATACTTTAATTGTTTTGTAAATGTTTTAGAAACCTAACAATAATGTTTTGAAAAGTTACTTAAGTATTGTATAATAAATTATCAATTAATCGGGTTTTTAATAACTAATAATTAATTAAGTATTAAACAAGTTTTTTTACTATAAAATGAGGTTTAGTTTTTAATTAATTATCTTCTAATGATAAGATTAATTTTAATAAAATATTAATTTATTATAGGGTGAATTTGTAACGACCCATAAATTTTAGTAGTTTTATTTATTTAATTAATTGAATTTTGTGAAATTTTAAATAATAAAATTTTGAAATAAAAATATAATATTTGGAATATGTATTTAAAAACATAGCAAATGGTATATTTTAATCTGATAATATTGAAGTTTATTTTATTGTGTAAATTTTATTTCAATTCAAATCGGTTAGAATTTGATGGTAATAAAATATTTTTCAAATTTGAATATTTTTACATAGAAAATTTGTAAATCATCTTTTGAGCAAGACGTCATTTTCGTTTTCTTCAAATTTGGACCTCTATTGCGCCGTCTATCTTATTTTCGACAAATTAGCAGCATTTTCGGTACCGATTATCGACTTTTGATCGGATGATCGTACCACTGATATCTGTATACCGTTTTGATCGTCTTGTCATGCTGATCTCCACGGTATATTCGTTTGGGTGTTTCGGAAGTCCGGGAAATAGCGGAATCTATGGAACGATTTCAGTATCGGTTCTGCAATTTGACTTCTGGGTTCCCTATGCTCTTTCTTTTCTCTTCCGTATAATTCAAATAGCCACTTTCATTTTTGCAATACAACTGCCAACAGTTTTCATCCCATCAAATTCAATTTATTAATTGTGTGTGCATTTATTTAGGTCTCTTTAATTCTTACCGTTTGTGATTTATAAAACCTATATTTTAACGTTATAATTTGAGTGTTCTTCTTCTTCTCCCTGGATCTTTTCTTAGCCTTCTTTCATTTATTTGTGTGTTTTTTTCTTGCTCTCTACCGAACGCATCTCACCACAACCGAGCATTCCACTTCCCCACCCGCCTGTGCACTGACCAAACCGCCTTCGAGCTCCTTCTCCTCCCCTTTCTACTTCGGCCGAAGCTTCCTCCTCCATCACCAACCTTTCTCTTCTCCTAGCCGCGTGTTCTTCTTCATTTTGCTTGGCCTCTCCACCCAACCTGCTCATGTTTTCCACCATGGCCAAAGTCTCATCAGCCTACCCTATTTCCCTATCACTGCTTCCGAGCACTGTCCACCACCGCTCCATGACCCAGCGCACCACAACCTCTACTATTTATATATAGGTAATATCATTGTTTGTTATATATTGATTTTTTTAAATTTTATAAAGCTGTTTTATATAGGTATTAGTTATATGCATTAGGTCCGTTGGCTTTATTTTATATGCTATATTAGTTTATATATAAATCATCTATCTGTTTATTTATGTGTAAGTTATATACTTTTATATATAATCTGTTCGAATAGGTATATGTTTTGTAGTTTGGCATAAGTAAATGTGACATATGTATTTATATCTAAATATATGTTAGTTGTATACAGAGGTCAGTCTGCATATTTATGATAATTATATATATAGGTGAGTATTCTACATATATAGATTTGAAGATCAGTTTATATAAAATTTATGTTAATTTTATATTATGGGTTGCAGTATACATGCGTTAGTTATAAACATTTGTATAATATTTTAATTGATAAAGTAGGTTTGCATAGTCTGGTTCGAAATTCTGTTGTGTATATTTGTGGGTACAAGTTAGATAGGTTTAGTTTATATATTTTTTTATATATATAGTTGTTCAGTATTTTTTTTAAAAGTCTACCATAAATATTTATATTCTTGTATAGTACGTGTATGTTTATATTGTATGTGTACTGTTAGCTGTTTATATTGTTACTATGGTCTCTTCGATTCTGTATTATTTACAGTATTATATATATTTAAGTATATATGCTTACATAAATATTCGACTTTGGTTTACAGTACTACAGTATATATGCTTATATATTTGTTTAAGTATTCCACTTTGGTTATCAACATTTATTTGAGTATTGGTTTTAAAATGTGATGCATATATATACTTTGATTTTAAGATTTGTTAAGGATTTAATATCGGTTTGTTATAGGTTTTGTACATAAATATCTATTTAACAAGTTTCGTTTTATATTTTAGTTATAATATAACTGTTTACAGTCCAGTTTCTATATATATTATATAGTATATGCAGTGATGTTATTGTGTGTATGTGTGTGTATAAATATATATGTTATATTTTATATTTTTATATAAGATTTTATAAAATCTGTTCAATTATATATATATATATATATATATATGTTTTGTTCACTATGGGTAAGTTTAAAGTTGCAATTGCTGCTTATTTATAGGTATATATATATATATAAATTTTGAAAGTTATCTGTTTGTTTTAAATTATAGGTTGTATATGATTTTTATATATAATTGTAAATAGTTATAAATAAGTTCACCTATATCAGTTATCTTCATTGATCTAGTTCCGATTGATTTATTTTCATCGATTCCTGTTATCAGCTCTGTTCGTCGAAATCGTGCCTTACTCTTGTCTCGCCAATGTCCAAGTGGTGTAGCATCTTTTTGATTTGCTTTGTCCGCTTCAGTGTGCGTATCTGTGTCATCTTCTGTATTCCCTAGCCCCGAAAGGTGAGTATCACTCACGATTAACGTTCTCATATTTATTAAATTTGATTTCAATTGAAATGACAACTGAAATATACTGCTGTTAGTTATTTACATTGCTATATAGACTATTATATGTATGTTCACCTGTGACATATGACACCAGTATCTGTCATTTATAATGGTGCTATATGCCTGTTATTGACTATTATCTGTATTTGTTTACCTATGACATCTGACACCAGTATTTGTCATTTATATTGATGATATATGCCTGTTATAGACTATTATCTGTATCTGTTCACCTGTGACATCTGACACCAGTACCTGTCATTTATATTGATGTTATATGCATGTTATAGACTATTATCTGTATCTGTTCACCTGTGACATCTGACACCGGTATCTGTCATTTATATTGATGTTATATGCATGTTATTACTATTATCTATATCTGTTCAACTGTGACATCTGACACCAGTATCTGTTATTTATATTGATGATATATGCCTGTTATTATTATTATCGTGTTTGTTATCACTCTGCAAGTCACCTGTTAGTATAGAATTCACTATGGGTTAAAATGATACAAACCCGAACGATCTGTAGAATAGGAGAAAATCGTTATGGGTTGAAATGATAAACCCAAGCGATTTTCATTGAATTGAATTTGGGATTGCGGGTTGAAATGATATATACCCGTATATATTTAAATTACGGATTGAAATGATAAATATCTGTACACTTGACCATAAACACCGTTGGTCTATATATATAAATATTTTGAAAATGATTTCTATGGTTTTGAAAGGAAATATATATGGTTTTATTTAAATTTGGAAATATTTTAATATAAAGTAGATTCAATAATAAGCTTTAATTTAATAAAGTTTGATTTAATTTATATAAAATTTGTATACATATTTATTTAAATTTGTATTTTAAATATAGATTTTATAATGATTGTATAAGTTTAGGCTGGGAAGATAAATCTGAAATTTATTTGAAATTGTATTTAATCTAGTTAATTACATCGATTTGAAACTATTGAATTTGAAATTTTAAGATATGATTTTATAACTTGATTTTGATTTAAAGGGATAAATGGATATTTCAAGTTTAAATAAATCGAAGGAAATATTTAGTTAATGTAATTTAGGGTTATTTAAATGATAATGGATTTATTAAGTGAATATTTCCAAACTAAGTAATAATGAAGTTAAACTAAGATATATATGAAAATTATCAATTTAGTTTTGAAAGTGCTATAATTTGGAAATATATATATATATTTGAAATGGAAATGATATATTGGTTTTTGAAGTATAAATCAATTTGAAATGACCATGGTGTTATAATGATGTTTAGTTCCACGAACTCTTAGAGGATGGTTATCCCAAACATTCCTTGAGTTATTTGTATTTCAGTTGATATTTCACTTGAGTTGGATTTATTGATATAAGAATGTTAATCCTGACTCGATTGTTTTGTGTTTTGCTTTACGCTCGGGTCTGACTGAGTGATACATCATTTGAGACTCACCTTTGAAGTTTGGAGCTTCGCTTGGAGATCCAACTATCGATTCAGCTTTCAACCTTCTAGTTGATTTGTCTAAAGAGGTCATCAGTCTGTATTTGAGATATTCTGTTGTATCTTATTTCAAACTCTATTCTTATATAGTAGCTTCATGAACTACTATTTATCTATTCCGCTATATTATTATATTACTCTGTGTCTGTGATTCTGTGATTGATTTATTTACTATATATGCTGAGTTTGCCAAATTTTAAATTAACAATCCGATATTTTGAGCAATTCAAGTCCAACATGTGCGGATGCGAATGGTTGAAAATACCGGGTCGTTACAGAATTATTTATTTATCTAATAAATCAAGTGTTTAATTATTTTTAATTATAAATAAATAATTATTTATTAAAGGTTTAATTTATTATTTAAGTTTTAATTAAAAGATTATTTAATTAATTAATAAAGCTTAATTAATAGTTAATTATTAATAAAGGTTTTAAGGTATCATTTAATAAAGGATTAATTAATGATTTAATTTATAAATAAATTATTCATTAACGGTTTAATTATTTATTAATTTATAATCAAATTAAGTTCGAATTTAATAAAGATGAATTATGATTAAATAAAGAGTTTAAGTTGTAATTAATCATTTTAAAACAGAGTTTTAAGTTTAAAATCCTTTTTTTCGGGAACCAAATTCTTTTAAAGGCACCTCTTTTTCAAAGAAGGTTTTGAACACAAGGGATTCAAGTGTCGATACCATTAAGTATACAAACAATTGTGAATGAGTTGTGTAATTGGTTTGATTGTGTGGATATGTGTTAGCAGAATAAATCCCCGTTCAGCTATGAATTGATTGTTTGATTGTATGGACATATGTATTAGCAGAATAAATCCTCATTCTGCTATAAGTTAATTATTTGATTGTTGGACACCTATTTGGTAGGACAAATCATCATCTTGCTATTATGTTTTTGGACATGTATATGCTTGTTGAGTTGTATTCACATGTTATCTGCTAACTTGGATATGAATTGCATTTACATGTACGTTGAGTGACTTGAAAGTGAAATAAATGTTAAATGGTAACTTAAATTACTACCATTGGGGTTTCTAAGTCTGTTTTTGAAATTATAAAGTATGATTTTGAATTAACTTAAATTTCTTTAATTAATTTTGGGGTTTAAGGTTTATAAATTATTTTTCAAGTTATATTATTATTTTATAAAGGTGTTTATAAATAATAACTTGTTTATAAAAACGGGTTTTACTATGTAAAAAGGTTTATTTAAAGTGATTTAAAAGGATGAGTTGAAAAGGATATTTTGTAAAGGATCGTTCTTAAAGAAGATTTATCAAAGGAGTTTTAAATAGGAAAGGTTTTATAATTGATTTAGAGGTTTGTAAAGAGGTTTTGTAGATTGACTTCTAGACTTATAAAAGTGTTTTATAAATTGATTGTGGAAATTAATAAAGGTATTTAAATGTGAAATGAGCTTTTAAAAGGGAACTTTTTATAAAGGATAAGTGGATCGATTTACAGTGAGTAATGTTTTCAAAAAAGGAATTTAAAAGGAGGAATTTTGCAAATGTTTTGATAATATGCTTATACCCCTAAGATAAGTATAAATGTTTTCCGAGTATAAAAGGGATGTAAGGGGTTTGGGAATAGTGTTTTGAAAAAATCTTTTGGTCGAATGTTTATAAAGTGACTTTAATTAATTAAAGATTAATTAATAAAGGTTTAGTGGATCCCATATGGAATTGGATCAATGTTGAATGATTGTTATTTGACAGTTAAATAACCGACTATCAAATCTGGACCTAAACTAACTTTGAAAATATCTATGAGAAACACGTGAGTTATATGGCGCAGTCATCCCCAATGATGTTGTACAACGTGTATAAATCTCGTTTCGTTCTTCTAGAATAAATGATAAGGAAATCCATCCATAAATGGTTAGGAGGTGAACTCCCCTCTTATCTTTGTCTCCTAAAGAACCGGGGTTGAGTTTACCGGGGACTATCGAAATTTGTTTCGAAGAGACTGGGATTGTATCTATTTCCATTGGTTGGATTAGCGTGATAGGGGGTTCTCGCTTTCTGTTTGGTGGCAAGCAAGAGACGCTTATACCTACACATCCCAGAGAGGTAGTATACGGCCATGATGGGTTGGTTTGCTAGGTGCTTACAGTCGCGAGGCTGGTCGTAAAACCAGATTTGAGGTACTAGTGTAATGTCATGGTGGTGCCGAGATGGTTGAAAAGCCTATCGGTCATCACTAACGGATGGTTGAAAAGCCTACGTTCGTTACATTTGGTATCGCAAGGTTAAGCGAGAACCTTGGCTTTATTGGGGTAACTCATTATGAGATAAGGTAGTGGAATGTCTTAATATTAGTTTGAGTGTATTACATATAAGAGCGTGTATTTGTTAGTGATATAAAATGTATTATATTGTGTTGATTTATCTATTGAATGGTTTATGAATTCTGGTCGAGACATGTGATGCCACAGTGTCGATAGGGGTTCCTAAACACTTAACAAGGCAAACTAACACAGTATTGTTTTGAAATTTGGTAAATGAAATAATTTTACTTAGAAATATATTTTGTATATAAAGAATGATTTCAAAAATAGTATAGTATTTTAAGGTATTGTTGTTAGGAGATGATAATATTCTATTATTATCAAATAGGATTTTGTTAGTCATGCTTGTCTATTTGAGCAATGACTATTGTTAGTGTATGTAGTTAGCTTCCCTTTTTTGGATTTGGGTTAGGTAAGTAGAAATAGGGATAACATTGAAGCGAACACCTTGTGAATTAAGTTTCACAATTTGACTATAAGGCATTCGACTGATAATGTTGGATTAAATTTGATTTAATAAAAGATGATATTAAAAGCCAGAATATTTGAAATAAATATCTGGAAAATGTTTTATTATATTTGATTATTAAAATGGATTTATAGGAATGTGTCTTAGATTAAAAAGAATTTAAGTTGAACACTTAAGAACTTAAATCCCAGGGCTTTTGAAAAATGTTTCTAGGTTTTGAAAGATAATAATAGTATTATTTGAAAACAATTTTGAAAGTGAAAATGCTAAGTAAGGAATGTTTTCTTTGGATTAGTTAGGTGGAATGAGTCTTGATTATTTTGTGATGATCTGAATAATCTTCTAAGTGACGATTAGATGTTTTCCTAGGTGAACGTTGTGGTGCACTGAGTAAATTATTCTCTTCATCATTGTACAATCGAAACAAGTTCAAACTCGAACGAACCGAAAGCGAGTTGGTGATAATTGTTTTGAAGGAAAAATGAAAAGTACTGTTTCAAAAATGGGATTTTAAAATAAAATAATATTCTTAAGTTAACTAGTTTGAGTGGCTCAGAAATAACTTAAAAGTGGGAAAGATATGTGTTCAGATGGTAAACACTTCTCTAAAGTATTACCCTTCCTAGTAAGGGAGTGTAAGGTACTGTTTGGTAGTACTAAGTTCCTTAATATCATTTTGGAATTACTCGGGCTATATATTTTTTTCTATGATTAAAATATATTGTTTCAATTCAAAAAAGTTTTTGAAATAAGAGCGGGTATTTGGATCTTGAGTTTTCTTAGGGAAATAAATTCAATATAGAATAGTTGAATCAAATAGGGGTATATACTCCTAGGACGTAGTGGAATAATATCCAAGTGAACTTAAGTTTAGTAATATATTGGAAATATAAATAGGGGGAACCAATTAAAGAAGTGCGTAGGTTGGACGTAGATCATTTCTCCTTCCACATAGTTTTGATCTAAGATTCGAGTACACGGCTTCGAGGTGTTTCACGCCATTCCAAATTAGTATCTATTACTCGATTTTTGACGACGAACACTTGTTGAGGGTTTTGGGTATGGGACAAATGTTTTCTATCATTGTTACAACTATGTAAGGAGAACAGAGGTTCCTAATTAGGGAGCCTGATCAGAGTCCGCACGAGAAAATCAAGTGAGCGATACTAGTTCAGAGGAAATGTAACGACCCGCCACTCATTCCACAGAATGACGCGTCGTTTTGAAGAAAAGAAAGAGGTGAGAAAGTAGAAAAGAAGAGAAGAAAGAAAGAACAACAACAGAATCTCAACAGCGGAACGAATAAATTATATTAATAACAAAAGTATTACATAATATACAACGACTATCAGAGTTACACAGATTATACAACACATACTAGACAGTTATAAACATCTGTCTAGTTATTACAACTCACACAAAACTCTATTCAGAGATTAACACAACGGAACTACTATCTATATCTACAACGCCGAAGCCTCCTGCTCCATTGCTCCTCCAGATAACTCGTCAAAGCTAACCTGAATCCCTTGGCTACTCGTAAAAATTTGAGTACCCAAGAGTTTATAAAACATAAATAAACAACTTGGGTCAGACATGGGTTTGGTGTGAGTAACAGGTTAAACTTGTTTAACTTCAAAAACCATTTCGAAAGAAAAGGTATCACGTAAGACTCCCCACAAATAAACATGGGTAAGTTTTTACCTTACGCTAACCAAAACATTTGATAGGAAATTCGATTGTATTATTATAGGGTCTAGGGTTTTCAAGTAAAATACAGAAATAGCTGAAATGCTTACATCTCACATTCCAACATAGTTGGGCACAACTAATACGTACGGCACTTATTGGATTTTGGATTCCATACAATGGCAGGGCTACCGGGGTACCGCCCGTCACAGTACGTGGCCTAGATCACCGTACCGAGGATCACTCCTAATCCCCTGCAACACAAGGCCGGAACATCCCTTACTGGATAATTCCCGCACAAGATATCCCAGCAGTTGTTGCAATTCAACTGCCTACTCAATCGAATAATAAGAAGGGACCTCTAGACAGGGATAATCTTGTCCTACTTGGGTGCTACCCACTAACCTTGCTGCACCTCCCCTGTTTTAGCCATTCCCGGTTTGTGAGGCTTGAGGTCACGATTACCTTAGAAAAGAACACATCACTTAGAATGCTCATCGTCCACCTGACGATGTTCTGAAAGCATTCAATCCATACAAGTTCGTTCCGGGTTCGAACGAAACCGAAGGCATTATCTCGTTACACTCGTTTTGGAATCACCCTCAGAGTTAACGACAATAACCCTTGCACTCTGAATCTTCATCTTCACTTCATTCACGACCTATCGTTAATTTGGATCGATGTGGTATTCGGGTCTCCAGACCTGGAAATCCGGTATACGGAAACCCGATCCCGGTCTCATCGAAATCCAAAACGTATCTTTTAAGGCCAAGTTGTTTTAAAGGTTAAAACAATTTAATTCTACTATCTATTAACACATAGATAGATAATTCACAGATTCATAATAGATAATCAACATTATCATTATAAGCAGATAATTCTTATCATCTTTACTATGCAACCAATGCATCCAAATCATACAGTATCAATTATCTCATATCTGAGATTTCAAACCATTCAAGGTACACAATATCATCCATTCATAAGCAATGATTTATTTATCACCATCTATAATTAATTTAAAATGAATTAAATTAATTATTTCATCTTTAATTAATTTAAAGTAAATTAAATTAATTACTACATCTATAAATCCTGCTTAAATCATTATTAATTAATTATCAATCAATAAATCAATCATCATCCAATTATTCAATTTAATTAATCATCCTTGATTAATTATTTAATTATATTCAAGTAATTAGTATTAAATTAATTATACAAATTAATTATTCTTAACCACTTATAGTAATTAACCTTTAATTACTTCTTTTATTAATTAACTATAATTAATTACATTACTCCTTAATTAATTACATTAATTAATCACTTCATTTATAATTATTACTTAATTAATCAATTCTTAATTACATCATTAATTATATAAATTAATAATCCTTAATTACATTTTATCATTAATTACTTTATTTAAATTAATTACATTTAGTAATTAATCTTTAATTAAACCATAATTATTAATCACTATTGATTAATCACATTCAGTAATTAACTAACCTTAATTACTTCTTAAAATAAATTAATTATTCCTTAATTAATTTCTTAATTAATCCCTTGATTAATTTCCATTAAGTAATTAACTACCCTTAATTACTTTATTAATTACATCAGTAATTATCCATTAATTACTTTCCTAAGTAATTATACCTCATTAAATTACATTAAGTAATTATACAAATCATTAAATGATTATCTTAAATTAATTAAACTTAATTAATTAACTTAACTAATCAATTTAAATTCAATTAATTACAATGAGTAATTAATTTCTTAATTACTTCCATTAAGTAATTTTATTAATTTCACAAATGATTATCCTTTAAATTAATTAAACTTAATTAATTATCAAAATTAATCACATTAATTAATTATCCTTAGTTAATGATCTACATTAACTATTAATTATTTTAATTACCTTTCTAAAATTATTAAACATTAATTAACCATTATTAATTACAACTTAATTAATCCTAATTATCAATAAATTAATCTCTAATTACTTAATTAATTAAGTACTTAACTATAACTTAATTAAACCTTAATTACTTAAATAATTTATTCCTAACTTAACTTATCAATTAATGATTCTTAATTTCAAATTAATTACCCTTTAATTAATTTAATTAAGTCCTAATTATCAATAAATTAATCTTTAATTACTAATTTATAAATCCAAATCATAAATTAATTAAATTGATTAATTATCTTTTAATTACCTTACTAATTTATTTTAAAACTAGGATTCAAATTCACTTTTAATTCACACTTAAATCTGCTTCAAACTTTGATTTTTAAACCTGTTTTCATTTTAAATTTAATATCTCAAAAACACTGGCAGTTTTAAAAATGAAAACCTGTACATCTAAATGACTCGAGCCATACTAATTTTACTTCGAGTCCTACCTGACTTTACTTCGAGTCAACCTCCCCTTTTTCTCGAGAAAAACTCGAGCATACAGATCCCAAACAAAATCGACTCACCAGAAAATAAAGTGCACCGTGCACATGCACGGTGGCACTGGTTGCCTCCGATCATCAGAGATGATCTTCCCACCTCCAAAATCATCCAAACAACCCAACTCGATCATCAGATCGTTACCAAGAACTCGAAGTCGAATTCCAGACGATTCAACCAATCCTAGAAACAGAAATCACTATACACGATCAAAACCTGGCAATGCCTATATCTCGAAACGCCGATCACCAGAAAGGTTGCTACTCCGGCCACGACCTCGCCTACAACCAACCTTCCTTCTCCCAAAATATCTCTGCACTCGATCAACGAAAACTGTCGTTATGATCGATTCATCTTACCTAGTCAAAACTAGGGTTCCAGAACAAATCTCGCCACCGCTGCCTCCTCGATAAAAGGCATCGCCATCCATTATTTTTCCAAGATACTACGATCACTCCTCCATCCTTTTGAAGAACCCCGACCCATACGAATACATAGATCACCAGAAATCACCTCAAACAAGCATTCTGTTCATCTTTCTATCTTTCTCGAATCACAAGTCTAAAAGTCCTAATTTTATTTTTAAAATTCATAATTTTCAAATGAAAATCAGGTTATATACATGAAACACTTAATCTCTGAGACCAAATTTTTGATATGATTAAGTTTTTTTACTGTAAATTTACCTTTCAGTTAAAACTATTTTCATATTTAACTCAAAAATTATTTTAAAATTTAGAACTTGTCATAACAAACAGATTTCGTTTAGATGTTGAAGACTAAAGAGATCTAGAGAAGGAGATATGAATTTTTGATCAGGTTTTGTAACCTGTATATCAAGAACAGAGACTACACTCTGTAAACAAACATGCACATTCACATATTTAGATATATATACACACACACACACAATTCATATTTAAAACAACACAAACAATTATCACACTTTACTTCAGATGTTTATTTCATGCATCTAGATTTTTAAAACAGTTTTGAACCTTTTTAGAAAGATTGTTACTCACTTAAAACAAAATGATGAACAGAGCAATTATAAACAGCACACACACAAATATCAGACATTCACTTATGTAATACATATTTAAATTCAACACATACTAGCATGCAACCAAATTAATTTAAATTTTTTAAAAGTTACTCACAGATTTAAAATAGAGACAGGGCCCTTTTGATTTTTGAAAACAGCACTTGAATCTTTAAAAGTTGAGTTGCTGGCATATCTTTTGCTTATGAAAACCTGAGTTGCTCCTTTACTTTTGATTTAAACCTGCATGCCTTTGAATTTGCTTTAAATTCCAGATTGCTTGTTTATTTCAGGTTTGTAGAATGTTGATTTTGATTCAGATTGGAGAAAAGTGTTCAGGCTTTTGTATTTTTGAAAAATGAGTTTGCAGCCTTGAAACAGAACAGGCTTTTGATTTTTGGAATTGTCTTACAGGTTTGAAGAAGATGCAGGTTAATGATTTCAATTTGGTTTGTGGAGGTATGGATTACAGATTTCGTTTTGAGAGGAGTTTGTTTACTTTATTTGTTTCAGGCTTTGTTAACTAAGCTTTAGATTTTTAAAAGAAAAAGAATGGAATGGAAAAGGATTTGTTTATATAAAGGCTGAAATTATATGTAAATAAAAATAAAAGAAAAACTAACTTAAATTTGACACTTGTCTCATTGTTAATCCATTACTTAACACATGTTATTTAGGTGTCTTAATATAATGACATTTGTCTTATAAGTATTTAATACATAACTTTATTTATTTTTAAAATGTGAATAAAAGCTTTTTACACTAGTTTACTATTTATAAATACTTACCTAATATGTATATGTATATAAATTACTTTAAAGAAAATGTAAATAACCAATATATATATATATATATAAATAAAATCTTATATCTATATTTTAAATCCAAAATATTTTAAAATATCTCTCTTTTGAATTTCTATTATAAATCCAAATTCATATTCAATTTAAATTTACAATAACAAATCCTATTTTATTTAAAGTCTATTTATTTTTATAAAAACAAAGTATTATAATTATTATTTGAAAATATCAAATTTGACAAATTTAAATAATTTATAAAAGAGATTATAAATTACTTCTATTTTTAAATCATATATCTCAAGTAATATTTAAAAAGAAATAAACAAACCTTTTTATTTAAATTTGAACTTAAGCTAAAAATCTATTTTAAACAATTAAACATTTATATTATGTATTTTAAAACTATATAGTTATTTATCAAAAAGCTTAATAGTTTTAAATTAAATCATGATTTCCAAATTACCCAAAATATTAGAAATTTGAAAACATAATTTCATTTGTTAAATTCAGACCAACTCATCTATTTACAATATATACAATTATACATATATATTATAAATAGAAAATATTCTATTAAACTTTTAAAAGATAAATCACTAATTAAATATTTATTTAATTAGATTATTAAATTTATTCAATTTTATTAACAAAGATCATCAAATCAATTTAATTTCCTATGCAGATTATTAAATTGATACTGTCCAAATTCCCGGGATATCACATTCCTCCCCCCTTAAAATAATTTCGTCCCCGAAATTTAAACAAAGGTAATTTAATAATCTATTCAAATCACAAGCATATACTATCATCCATATGCTAACAACCATAGCAACCAATCATCCAAACAAACAATTTTAATTATCCAAAAAAAGAAAAATTCTGGATAAAATTTTCTCGAGTTTCCCCAAGTATATATATATCGGGACACTCGCTCTACAAACAATCTAAACTACGAAGCTACAGAGTTCCTACTCATCTAGATCTATAGAACTAGACAGGATATCAGACTACAGACGAGTCTGACTCAACAACCAAGTATACCAACTCTACTCCTCAAACATCAGAAGACTGAACTTACTTCTCTTATCCGGAAAAGACAACAGATACACTCCCAAACTGCTTCTGCTGCACAACTCTGATCTGAAGTAGATAAGAATGCTGATGAAGAACACAAGCACAGACTGGATAACCCATCCCAGAAATATGTTTCAACAGATCCAACAAGAAAACTCAGATACTCCATCAAAACTTGAGCTGCTTCACCCAACTCTATCTCTAGGAACTATCCTTCAACTTGGCTGAACCACCGGTACCACTCCTGGAATCCTGTCGATAAGAAAACTCATCTCCAGATGCGGACAACTTCTGACTTCCCTGAAGACAACTAGAAAACTCCGATAACCCAAGAGAACACTCAGCAATCGCAAGTCACTTTTGCGATCAATCCATACCAAATATCCAAAGAAAAACTGTTCTCTCTTTACCCATTAGAACAGCTTACGCTTATCTGTCCAATCCATCGAAGAAATGGATCCACTCTGCTGCTTCTGAACTCCACCACCAGAATACTGCTTAGCCAAAGACCTCCTTGCCGGCACACAAAATACTCCGAGCTGCACTGCTGCCACTGATGCCAAGGACTTCCCAACCAAAGCTCTTCGAGAAACTCGAACCTCAAATAGAGACGTCATGCTGAACTCAGCCACAACACCGAAGCAGACTTACTCCTTAAACTCGTTCCAAAGAAAATATCTTCAGGAACATCCATAATCACTGTATCTCATCACACAGCTACTTCCTCCAGAAGTTACCAAGATACATCACTTGCTTCTGCTTAACTGGTAGATCCAAACTCTACTCATCCAACTGCACTTCAAAGATTGACTCCGAACCTTAACCGTTTCTTTCGGAGATCAATGAAATCCTTCACCACAGCAAAGCTCACTCGAGACGGTATTTGGTCTACAGTCTCATCAAATACACTTCCAACTCCAAACATTCAAACTCCAATCAATGGTAGTTGTGTTACACACAACATACCTCATCTACCTTTATAACTTAATTTTGGAAAACCCGAGCAGGTAATCCAACAATAGGTAGAATAAATATATATATAGTTATATAAAAATTACAAATACGCTCTCTCAAGATAGACAACACTCCAGAGCCTAGGTATTCACTAAACCTCGCTCTGATACCACTGTAACGACCCGCCACTCATTCCACAGAATGACGCGTCGTTTTGAAGAAAAGAAAGAGGTGAGAAAGTAGAAAAGAAGAGAAGAAAGAAAGAACAACAACAGAATCTCAACAGCGGAACGAATAAATTATATTAATAACAAAAGTATTACATAATATACAACGACTATCAGAGTTACACAGATTATACAACACATACTAGACAGTTATAAACATCTGTCTAGTTATTACAACTCACACAAATATCAGACATTCACTTATGTAATACATATTTAAATTCAACCATACTAGCATGCAACCAAATTAATTTAAATTTTTTAAAAGTTACTCACAGATTTAAAATAGAGACAGGGCCCTTTTGATTTTTGAAAACAGCACTTGAATCTTTAAAAGTTGAGTTGCTGGCATATCTTTTGCTTATGAAAACCTGAGTTGCTCCTTTACTTTTGATTTAAACCTGCATGCCTTTGAATTTGCTTTAAATTCCAGATTGCTTGCTTATTTCAGGTTTGTAGAATGTTGATTTTGATTCAGATTGGAGAAAAGTGTTCAGGCTTTTGTATTTTTGAAAAATGAGTTTGCAGCCTTGAAACAGAACAGGCTTTTGATTTTTGGAATTGTCTTACAGGTTTGAAGAAGATGCAGGTTAATGATTTCAATTTGGTTTGTGGAGGTATGGATTACAGATTTCGTTTTGAGAGGAGTTTGTTTACTTTATTTGTTTCAGGCTTTGTTAACTAAGCTTTAGATTTTTAAAAGAAAAAGAATGGAATGGAAAAGGATTTGTTTATATAAAGGCTGAAATTATATGTAAATAAAAATAAAAGAAAAACTAACTTAAATTTGACACTTGTCTCATTGTTAATCCATTACTTAACACATGTTATTTAGGTGTCTTAATATAATGACATTTGTCTTATAAGTATTTAATACATAACTTTATTTATTTTTAAAATGTGAATAAAAGCTTTTTACACTAGTTTACTATTTATAAATACTTACCTAATATGTATATGTATATAAATTACTTTAAAGAAAATGTAAATAACCAATATATATATATATATATAAATAAAATCTTATATCTATATTTTAAATCCAAAATATTTTAAAATATCTCTCTTTTGAATTTCTATTATAAATCCAAATTCATATTCAATTTAAATTTACAATAACAAATCCTATTTTATTTAAAGTCTATTTATTTTTATAAAAACAAAGTATTATAATTATTATTTGAAAATATCAAATTTGACAAATTTAAATAATTTATAAAAGAGATTATAAATTACTTCTATTTTTAAATCATATATCTCAAGTAATATTTAAAAAGAAATAAACAAACCTTTTTATTTAAATTTGAACTTAAGCTAAAAATCTATTTTAAACAATTAAACATTTATATTATGTATTTTAAAACTATATAGTTATTTATCAAAAAGCTTAATAGTTTTAAATTAAATCATGATTTCCAAATTACCCAAAATATTAGAAATTTGAAAACATAATTTCATTTGTTAAATTCAGACCAACTCATCTATTTACAATATATACAATTATACATATATATTATAAATAGAAAATATTCTATTAAACTTTTAAAAGATAAATCACTAATTAAATATTTATTTAATTAGATTATTAAATTTATTCAATTTTATTAACAAAGATCATCAAATCAATTTAATTTCCTATGCAGATTATTAAATTGATACTGTCCAAATTCCCGGGATATCACAGGAAAAGTTATGTATTCAAATAAAGAATGAATCATAATTTGTATATGAATGATCTATGTACATTATACAAACTGATGTATAGTGCTAAGTGTTTTCTGGGTTAGGTTGAGGTGTAATTTTGGGGACGAAATTCTTATAAGGAGGAAGAATGTAACGACACGGATACTGCTTTGCTTTGCGAATATTTAATTAATTTTAAATATTCAAACAATAGGTTTTATAATCAAAATAAAACTCTTTTAAATAATAATTAATGAGGATGAAATAGTTTTCAAAAATATTTTGCAAAAATATTTAGCTCGAAGAAAAATAAAAAATGTGACTGGAATTCGTTTTTCGAATTTTCGACTTTTCGTCGGATGAAAGTTATTGGAAATGTTTTGAAGTCTTTGTATTAATCAAACACATACATTTTCAAATAAGTTAAGCTTGTATAATGTATCCATGTATATACACTTAAGTATATAAAGTTTAAAATATAAGTTAGGAAAATAAAATATAAATACAAATGTCACATCATATGGAAACATAAAGTACATAATTCCATCGAATCAATGTTGGTATGTTTATAAAGAGTAGGGACAAAGAAAATTTCGAAATTTGCATGGATGAGACAAGGGTGAGGTGGCATGGTGAGGTGGAAGCAAGTGTGTGGATGCTAAAGGACAAAGGGTAAAGTGGTAATTCAACTTGTGCCTTAGTATATAAACTAATTTTTCTAATTTTTATTTACTTTCTCATTCTCTTTTCCTTCATTTGCAAACCTCCTAAGCTCTTGAACACACTTCCATGGCTTCTCAAATATTTTCCTAAGTTATAAAAACCTTAGTTTCTACTTGAATCTCTTTGAAAACTTGCTAAAACACTTCTACATTCAATACTCCCCATTTTTACTCCCATTTCATTCGGCCATAACTTCTTTCATACTACTCCAAATCAAGGTTTTCTTTTTTCATACCATATAGAATTCTAGTGGCTACAACTTTCATTTGAACCAATTTTTCAAATTTCAAATACTTTTGGGTCAATTTTTTTTTGACTCATTTTTGGATCCATATTATCAAGGCCGAAAATATTTCTTCTTCTTTTGACCATATCTCCCTTAAAAAATCCAAATTTAGTGATTCTTTTTTGAAATGATAGAGAAAAGAATTTCCAACAACTTTTCTTCTGACAAGTATTTAAAATTCTGAGAGGAACATGGTGAAAAGTCAAGGGGAAATGACCCATTTTCGAGTTGCTTTTTGTGGCTTTCCAAGCTTTGCAAGTTCTAAAGTATTTCAAGTTTTCAAAAGAGTTTTGCAAAATTTTGGTGAGTAAATTTCTAACCTTTTCGAAAAGATTCAACCTTATTTTGAGATCTATATTGGTTGTAAAATATGTTCTTTGTTGGTTGGATTATGGTATGGTTTGGATGATATGTGTGTTGCTAATATGTAGTTTAGCATTAGATTTGAAAATAATAATTTAAGTGATATGTTTGCTTATAAAGTTGTGAACTTGGATGTGATAGGGTATGTGAAATTAGATCATGAAGTGAATGTGAATTTTTGTTATGGTATTATAGATAAACTTTGCATGTGATGGTGTATGTAAACTAGCTTACAAATTTATGTTAATTGAGATTTAAAATCTTAAGAAACTTTGTTTCTTTGTTTTAAAGTTTTAAAGCTAAAGTTTTTATAACTTTGTTTTTAGTTTCCAAATCTTTTACTAAGGGTTTTAAACTTAAAGCAAAGTTAAGTAAGAGGTTTTGAAGTTAGTAAACTTAGAAAACATTTCTAAGTAATGGCATCTATAATGATAGTCACTATGGATGCAGTTTTAATAAAAATCCATTTTTTTGAAAAGTTGAGTTCTTATACTTTAGTTGTTTTGTAAATGTTTTATAAACCTAACAATAATTTTTTGAAAAGTTACTTAAGTATTTTATAATAAATTATCAATTAATCGGGTTTTTAATAACTAATAATTAATTAAGTATTAAACAAGGTTTATTAACTTTAATTAATGAGGTTTAGTTTTTAATTAACTATCTTCTAAAGATAAGATTAATTTTAATAGATTATTAATTAATTATAGGGTTAGTTATTTATTTATCTAATTAATAAAGTGTTTAATTATTTTAATTATAAATAAATAATTATTTATTAAAGGTTTAATTTATTATTTAAGTTTTAATTAAAAGATTATTTAATTAATAATTAAGATTAATTAGCAGTTAATTATTAATAAAGGTTTTAAATTATTATTTAATAATTAATAAGGGATTAATTTATTAATAGATTATTTATTAAAGGTTTAATTATTTATTAATTTATAATTAAATTAAGTTCAACTTTAATAATGATTAAATTAAGAGTTTAACTTGTAATTAATCATTTTAAAAGGGAGTTTTAAGTTTTAAATCCTTGGTTTAGAGAACCAAATTGTTTTAAAGTACTTATTTTTCAAAGATGGTTTCGAACACAAGGGATTCAAGTTTCGATACCATTAAGTAGATAATCGGTTGTGAATGAGTTAAGTACATGGATTAATTGTGTAACGACCCCGAAATTTAAATTTATTTAAATTAATAATTTATTGAATTTTTGAATTTAATTGAGTAATTAAATAAATTTTTGGATAAAAATTTGTAAATTTAATTTGAAAATTAGAGCGAGTTTCCCCGACTCAAATTCGAGTGAATTTGAAAATAATAAATATATAGATATATATTTTGACTTGAGTTTAAATTGTAAATAAATAATGGATAATAATATTAAATATTAGAATTGATGGTTTAATAATGGTTTGAATTTATAAAATAAATAATTGAGTTTATAAAATAATAAAAGACAATAACTATTAAGATAAGATAACAACAAAGATTTAAACTAGGAATAGAAAAATAATATGAGATAAATTTTATAAATTATACAAAACAAAGTAATGAAAACTAGCTAAATAAACAAATGCATAAATAAGAAACAAAACAAAGTAAAAGTGTTCAAACAAACAAATACAAAATAACAACATTTAAATTTAACAAATATATACATCTAAGTACAAACAAGAATAAAGTGATTAATGCAAAGCATCACCATAAAGTCTCAACCGAATTTAAAAAAAAGGGCATGGGCTAAGCATAGGAACAAAGTACCAGGCAATTAATGCAACATACTTCAGCCATGCTTATTAAATAGATAAAGATATCACTTGTACCAGTTTTGTATACCCTGTATACTTCTATCCCAATATACTTCTTTCTTTATATCTTCTTCATCACCACTTCGTTTCATTTAAAAATAAAGATAAGAAAGAAACTGAGAAAAAGAAGTCATTCAAAACTCAAGCAAAACAATACAAACTAGAGATCAAAACCAGAAGGCTTTCAAGTTGAATTATCAAAACCTGTTTCAACATTTTTCTCTGTTCTGTTTCCCTGGGAAATAAGGTGAGCAAAACATTCTTTTATTTGAATCTGAATCTGCTATGATATCTGCCTGAAGTTGCTCGTATAAATGTTAATATGCATGAATGTCTGTGTGTATATATCTTTGAATACATGCCTGAGTTGTGTACTACTTCTTCTTCTCTGTTTTATGATACAGGGTGGAAACTAATAAGGAAATTTCAATTTCACTTCATATGATCATTTTTTTTAGGTTTCGAGTTTAAAACCAAACTAGTTTGTTCTCACCTGGATGAAAATTTAAAAATGGTTTCAAGCTTTATGGTGATATACAGTCTTTAAAATTTGATTTTTACAGGAGAACTCAAACTTATGATAATTTCGAATATGATGAATCATTGATTCAGGTATAAATCATGAATTGTTGTTCGAAAACATGATTTTTAAAACAAAAATTTTGATTTTTCATTGAGTATATCAACAGCAGTTTGTAGATAACTAAAAAATGGACTTTATCAAATTTCCAGCGATCAAAAGATAAATTGATGTTGGGATTTTGTATGAAGCAAGCCTAGTAATCGATGAAGTCAGGAAAATTGTTAAACGATTTTTCTATTGAAGGAGATGTTGGGTCGAACCAACTTTAGGGTTTTCGAACTGTTTTAGTCGAGTCTGGAAATGAGATCACGGCGATGTCTCTGGTGGATCGAGTTCCACCAGACTATGGGAAACGAAGCAGGCGACTACGGCGGAGGTTCCAGTGGAGTTGCGAAGTTTCTGGCGTCGTGACGTGGCGGCGCGAGGCAATTTGGTTGATCGAGATGGGTTTCTGGTGCTCGAAATTGTTCGATTTCGTTTCCCAGGTCGATTCGAGGATTTAGGTGGTTGGGTTGTTTGAGTAGGTCATCAATGACCTACAGACGGCGGCGATGGTGATCAGGACGCCGGCGAACTCATGTGCACGTGCACGATATGTCACGAGTGTCATTGTTTGGGTTAGTTCTGGTTTTGGGGAAGAAGCAACGCGACTCGAAGTCGTACACGAGAAAATGAAGCTCGAACTCGAAGTTGAACTCGAGTGAAATTGGGGGTGCACCGGGTCAGTTTTTAACACTTAAACAAAATCTTGAAAATTTTGTCACTCGGGTCGAATTTTGAAAAACACGAAGAGAAGGCCATTTTTACTCGGGTATGACCCGAAGCAGGTCTCGAGTTTTAAATTTCCAGTTTTTAAGTCTGAACAAATTTAAATCAATTTAATTTGTAAAAAAAATTATTTTTCTGAAAATGATAATTGTTAAATACAAATATGAATGTGTGTTGAAAAGTTTTGTAATAACAATATTTTTAAAGTTAATTAAGTTTAATTAAATTGTTTTAAATTTATATTTGAAAAAAAATTAAAGGTTATTTTAAATAAAACTTAATTAAGTAATTAGATTTAAATGTTTTAATTTGTTAACTTAAAAGTTAAGTTGATTTATATTGGATTTAAAATTAACTAAGATAAATAAATTATTTATTTAAATCTAATTAATTTAAAAATTAAGGATAATTAATTAAAAGGTAATTAATTAAGGGTAAATTTATTAATTAAAGATAATTAATAGAATGGTGAATTAAATAATTAAAAGTTAATTATTTAATAATTAAAGATTGATCAATTAATAATTAAGGGGTTAGTAAATTATTATTGATGATTATTAATAAATGATTAAAGAATAATTAATCAAAATAAATTTGTAATTTATCAATGTTGATTAACCAGGATTAGTAATTTATTCATAAGTAATAAATCTGATTTAAATTAATCAGATAAATGCATTGATCTTACTTATAAATGTTTGGATTCTATTGAATGATTTGATTGTTTGATATCCCTGATATATGATGCTTTGTGATACGTCCTGATTTATGTCGTGATCTGTAATTTCTATTTCCGTGATATATTACTATATGAATATGCAAACCTTTGGCCCGTAACACGGCACTTGAATTTCGATGCGACAGGGAGTCGGATTCCAGTTGGTTATTCGAAACCCACATCGAATTATAATTGTGAATCTTTGTGACTGATAAATTTATTTTATCTATGAATCTGTGAATGAAGATAAGCGTTATCGATTATACCGCTTATCGATATATCTGTGATGATTGATGTTGCACTATTGTGTGTAAAACCCCTGGACTACACCTTTACACACACAAATATGGATTTCACGTGGAAATCGGTTAAGTCACAGATAATTTAAATTTGATGTTTTTGAAATGGAAATTTTAATTTCAATTGATTTTGAAATTAGAAATTTCGGTTTAAATGTGAAAAGCTTTTGAAATGGAATTTCAAAGATAAAAGTTATTTTGATAACTTAATCGAGTTTTGTAAATTTAAATAATTTGATTTAAACTTAAATTCAATATTTGAATTGAATTCTATAATTTGAAACTAGGGATTAAAGATGTTTATATATGGGTTAAACTATTTTAAAAAGTATTGATTTTGGAATGTGAATATAATTTAAGGACTTTAACCCGTGCAAATAAAATTGGATTTTTCTTAGACGAAAACTGTTTGTTTTCAAATGATAAAAGCTTTCGTATATATAACAAATGAAATTCCAATTTAAAGGAATTTCAAGTATAAATTGAAAGATGGGTTTTCCAGGTTATGAATAAATTCTTTTTGAAAGCTATGAATTTAATCTGTTTATTGTAACAGATTTAAAATGATGTTTTATTTAAACCATTCGAAATGAAATTGTTTTGAAAGCCATAAGTTAAATCTTTGATTTAAAGATTTAACAAGTTTAATTGAAATGGAAATTAATTTGGAAAATCTGTGAATGAATCTTTTGTTTAAAAGATTAAAATGTGGAAATTGTTTAAACCGTAAAGGTTGAATCTTTTTGTTTAAAGATTTGGAAATGATGATTTGTTAAACCATTTGAAAAGAAAAGTTTGGGTTTAAATTGTGACTTAATTGAAATCACATATCCATATGTTTTTAAATATTGCGCTCGTTATTCGGGTTAGCCGGGAAAAGACATTTGTGTCATATAACCCATTCCGAATAATGATACGTTGTATATGGATAGCATTTGAAGACCGGTTTTGAAGACCAGATATTTACGAAAACGAAAGGACAACTCGTCGAATGTCTCTGCACCGACTGGTCCCCGGTATAGAGATTTTATCACCCTTTGTGATGGGAAGTCCGGACGGGATTGTGAATACCCGGAATTGCAAGGGCTTCGTAAGAAGTGCCTTCGGTTCTGTTCGAACCCGGAACAGACTTGTATGGATACATGTCTGACATTACACTTTGAGATATAAAGCCGATTTCTTTCAAATACATTTCTGTTGGTGGCGGAGAATTTATTCTCTTAGCTTAACACCCTTCTCTGAGACGTACGAGCTCAAAGATTATGTAGTTGAAATTTATCAGCGATATATCCCAATTTGGTAATGTGACATGCTGAGTGTTGCTGTGTGATGATCAGTGTTTGATCATTTGTGATGTGATCATTTGTTTGATCATTTATCTTTGTGATCATAGGTTGATCATCTGTTGACCCAAAGCATGGCTTTGTGACAAAGCGTAGCTTTGTGGACGAGACTTCGTCAGGGCCTCACAACCCGGAAATGGTCGAAACAGGAATGTTGCAGCAAGGTTATGAGGGTCGCGCCCTTTAGGGTATGTCATTTCCTTCTGGAAAAGGGTGGTGTCATGGTATGGAGCCCAGATACTTACTCATGTGGATACACTTATTTATTATGTGTGATGTTGGTTATCGAGGCCTCGGATAAAGGTCCCAAAGGACCGGGAGGTGGCATATTCGTGAGTTACCTGTTACAGGGGTAACCCGGCCTTGTGTTGGCAGAGAGCAGTTTGTCTCTCGGGGCATCCCGCCAGAGGCGTTCCCATGCGGCGGAAGGAAGTTCCTTAGCCTGACCATTTGTTGGAAATCCATTTCTCCAATACGGAACTTGTACGGTTTTAGTTGTAGAACCTGCCATTTACGTACGGTGGTCACCACTGTTTAGATGGTAGCTATAGTAGGCATACGATACTGGTCGTATGTTGGCTAAGATTAATATTATACTTTCGAAATGTTTTCTACACTATGCACTAATGATAATATCCAATGATTTGCGTAGTAAGCATGTTTGACTATCATAAGAAGAAATCTCCTCCAATTCTGCGTTTGCATTGTGTGTGTGGCGGGAGGTCTTATGGTAGTTTCATTTTCTAAAAGCATTGCAGATTTCAATGTTAAAATCCTTTGTTGTTGTTTAAAGATAAACTGTTTTTGTTGCTCACACCAGTCCCATGACTGAACCGGAGTTTATTGTTCCCTTCCTAAACTCTGGGTGCCCACCATTTTCCACACGGGCAGTCTAGAGTTGGGTTTCTTTACAGATATTCAGGTTAGTAGATTATCTGGAGCTAGTTCATTCATCGGAGTTGCTTATCTTGGAGTTGTGGATTCATTCTTGTCTGAAGATCATTTTGGAGTTATCATTTCTATTGATATTGTTCCGCTGCTGGTGTTATCATTTCTGTTTTCCGCTGTTATTTCTTGTATCTCTGATATGGTTGTATCATATTGATATCATTGTTGTATATCATACTGGATATTGTATTCATTGGATTGTATATGATATCATCTATTTTTATTCCGCTGTGTTGTTATACTTAATGTTGTTATAAGCTCCGGAGAACCAGATTCGACGTTTGAATCTACGGCATTTTGAGTACAAGTGAAGTACGGATGCCGATTTTCGAAGGTCGACTTTTGGGTCGTTACATGTGGTATCAGAGCTAAGGTTGAACTTTAGCTCAGGAGTATAACACGTTAAGTAGCTCATTAGAGATAGAGTGAAGTAAACTCTAGAATGAGTAATTCTCAGATATCCGTTTGAACGTCTCAGTAAATTCTCTTAATATCCACTGATAGTGAGTATGAGTGCAAGAAGAGGACGAGATAGGAGACAAGGGAATACGACTATAAAAGGTCAATACCCTGTAACAGTGGAAATAATCTTTCTTATCAATATTCTTTGATTCGTTTCCAAATTCTTTTGATTTCTTCGTACCAGATACAAGAAGAAGTTTCGGTGTGATGATGGCTCTACGAATCGTTGTAGAAGATCCTTACTTCGTATCTTCATCGGTTTCTTATCAGTTTTTGATTTAAACCTTAATGAATTTGAAATTGGAAATTTTAAATTGAGTTAAATTGATTAATAGAATATGAAGCTAAATTTGAGTTGAATCGGTAAAACAATTTCGTTTGAAACCAAAATTTGAAATTATATTCTAATTTCTTTTGAATACCAAAGTCTGAAGAGGGACAAATTGGTATATATTCTGAGATATTCCGACTTGAGTTTGGAATTCATATCGTAGTTGAGGAATTATAGGAGATCGAATCTATCTATCTCTGCGTTATTTTCGTGCCTGCGAATTTCGAGGACGAAATTCTTTTAAGGGGAGAAGTTTGTAACGACCCCGAAATTTAAATTTATTTAAATTAATAATTTATTGAATTTTTGAATTTAATTGAGTAATTAAATAAATTTTTGGATAAAAATTTGTAAATTTAATTTGAAAATTAGAGCGAGTTTCCCCGACTCAAATTCGAGTGAATTTGAAAATAATAAATATATAGATATATATTTTGACTTGAGTTTAAATTGTAAATAAATAATGGATAATAATATTAAATATTAGAATTGATGGTTTAATAATGGTTTGAATTTATAAAATAAATAATTGAGTTTATAAAATAATAAAAGACAATAACTATTAAGATAAGATAACAACAAAGATTTAAACTAGGAATAGAAAAATAATATGAGATAAATTTTATAAATTATACAAAACAAAGTAATGAAAACTAGCTAAATAAACAAATGCATAAATAAGAAACAAAACAAAGTAAAAGTGTTCAAACAAACAAATACAAAATAACAACATTTAAATTTAACAAATATATACATCTAAGTACAAACAAGAATAAAGTGATTAATGCAAAGCATCACCATAAAGTCTCAACCGAATTTAAAAAAAAGGGCATGGGCTAAGCATAGGAACAAAGTACCAGGCAATTAATGCAACATACTTCAGCCATGCTTATTAAATAGATAAAGATATCACTTGTACCAGTTTTGTATACCCTGTATACTTCTATCCCAATATACTTCTTTCTTTATATCTTCTTCATCACCACTTCGTTTCATTTAAAAATAAAGATAAGAAAGAAACTGAGAAAAAGAATTCATTCAAAACTCAAGCAAAACAATACAAACTAGAGATCAAAACCAGAAGGCTTTCAAGTTGAATTATCAAAACCTGTTTCAACATTTTTCTCTGTTCTGTTTCCCTGGGAAATAAGGTGAGCAAAACATTCTTTTATTTGAATCTGAATCTGCTATGATATCTGCCTGAAGTTGCTCGTATAAATGTTAATATGCATGAATGTCTGTGTGTATATATCTTTGAATACATGCCTGAGTTGTGTACTACTTCTTCTTCTCTGTTTTATGATACAGGGTGGAAACTAATAAGGAAATTTCAATTTCACTTCATATGATCATTTTTTTTAGGTTTCGAGTTTAAAACCAAACTAGTTTGTTCTCACCTGGATGAAAATTTAAAAATGGTTTCAAGCTTTATGGTGATATACAGTCTTTAAAATTTGATTTTTACAGGAGAACTCAAACTTATGATAATTTCGAATATGATGAATCATTGATTCAGGTATAAATCATGAATTGTTGTTCGAAAACATGATTTTTAAAACAAAAATTTTGATTTTTCATTGAGTTTATCAACAGCAGTTTGTAGATAACTAAAAAATGGACTTTATCAAATTTCCAGCGATCAAAAGATAAATTGATGTTGGGATTTTGTATGAAGCAAGCCTAGTAATCGATGAAGTCAGGAAAATTGTTAAACGATTTTTCTATTGAAGGAGATGTTGGGTCGAACCAACTTTAGGGTTTTCGAACTGTTTTAGTCGAGTCTGGAAATGAGATCACGGCGATGTCTCTGGTGGATCGAGTTCCACCAGACTATGGGAAACGAAGCAGGCGACTACGGCGGAGGTTCCAGTGGAGTTGCGAAGTTTCTGGCGTCGTGACGTGGCGGCGTGAGGCAATTTGGTTGATCGAGATGGGTTTCTGGTGCTCGAAATTGTTCAATTTCGTTTCCCAGGTCGATTCGAGGATTTAGGTGGTTGGGTTGTTTGAGTAGGTCATCAATGACCTGTAGACGGCGGCGATGGTGATCAGGACGCCGGCGAACTCATGTGCACGTGCACGATATGTCACGAGTGTCATTGTTTGGGTTAGTTCTGGTTTTGGGGAAGAAGCAACGCGACTCGAAGTCGTACACGAGAAAATGAAGCTCGAACTCGAAGTTGAACTCGAGTGAAATTGGGGGTGCACCGGGTCAGTTTTTAACACTTAAACAAAATCTTGAAAATTTTGTCACTCGGGTCGAATTTTGAAAAACACGAAGAGAAGGCCATTTTTACTCGGGTATGACCCGAAGCAGGTCTCGAATTTTAAATTTCCAGTTTTTAAGTCTGAACAAATTTAAATCAATTTAATTTGTAAAAAAAAAAATTATTTTTCTGAAAATGATAATTGTTAAATACAAATATGAATGTGTGTTGAAAAGTTTTGTAATAACAATATTTTTAAAGTTAATTAAGTTTAATTAAATTGTTTTAAATTTATATTTGAAAAAAAATTAAAGGTTATTTTAAATAAAACTTAATTAAGTAATTAGATTTAAATGTTTTAATTTGTTAACTTAAAAGTTAAGTTGATTTATATTGGATTTAAAATTAACTAAGATAAATAAATTATTTATTTAAATCTAATTAATTTAAAAATTAAGGATAATTAATTAAAAGGTAATTAATTAAGGGTAAATTTATTAATTGAAGATAATTAATAGAATGGTGAATTAAATAATTAAAAGTTAATTATTTAATAATTAAAGATTGATCAATTAATAATTAAGGGGTTAGTAAATTATTATTGATGATTATTAATAAATGATTAAAGAATAATTAATCAAAATAAATTTGTAATTTATCAATGTTGATTAACCAGGATTAGTAATTTATTCATAAGTAATAAATCTGATTTAAATTAATCAGATAAATGCATAGATCTTACTTATAAATGTTTGGATTCTATTGAATGATTTGATTGTTTGATATCCCTGATATATGATGCTTTGTGATACGTCCTGATTTATGTCGTGATCTGTAATTTCTATTTCTGTGATATATTACTATATGAATATGCAAACCTTTGGCCCGTAACACGGCACTTGAATTTCGATGCGACAGGGAGTCGGATTCCAGTTGGTTATCCGAAACCCACATCGAATTATAATTGTGAATCTTTGTGACTGATAAATTTATTTTATCTATGAATCTATGAATGAAGATAAGCGTTATCGATTATACCGCTTATCGATATATCTGTGATGATTGATGTTGCACTATTGTGTGTAAAACCCCTGGACTACACCTTTACACACACAAATATGGATTTCACGTGGAAATCGGTTAAGTCACAGATAATTTAAATTTGATGTTTTTGAAATGGAAATTTTAATTTCAATTGATTTTGAAATTAGAAATTTCGGTTTAAATGTGAAAAGCTTTTGAAATGGAATTTCAAAGATAAAAGTTATTTTGAAAACTTAATCGAGTTTTGTAAATTTAAATAATTTGATTTAAACTTAAATTCAATATTTGAATTGAATTCTATAATTTGAAATTAGGGATTAAAGATGTTTATATATGGGTTAAACTATTTTAAAAAGTATTGATTTTGGAATGTGAATATAATTTAAGGACTTTAACCCGTGCAAATAAAATTGGATTTTTCTTAGACGAAAACTGTTTGTTTTCAAATGATAAAAGCTTTCGTATATATAACAAATGAAATTCCAATTTAAAGGAATTTCAAGTATAAATTGAAAGATGTTTTTCCAGGTTATGAATAAATTCTTTTTGAAAGCTATGAATTTAATCTGTTTATTGTAACAGATTTAAAATGATGTTTTATTTAAACCATTCGAAATGAAATTGTTTTGAAAGCCATAAGTTAAATCTTTGATTTAAAGATTTAACAAGTTTAATTTAAATGGAAATTAATTTGGAAAATCTATGAATGAATCTTTTGTTTAAAAGATTAAAATGTGGAAATTGTTTAAACCGTAAAGGTTGAATCTTTTTGTTTAAAGATTTGGAAATGGTGATTTGTTAAACCATTTGAAAAGAAAAGTTTGGGTTTAAATTGTGACTTAATTGAAATCACATATCCATATGTTTTTAAATATTGCGCTCGTTATTTGGGTTAGCCGGGAAAAGACATTTGTGTCATATAACCCATTCCGAATAATGATACGTCGTATATGGATAGCATTTGAAGACCGGTGTTGAAGACCAGATATTTACGAAAACGAAAGGACAACTCGTCGAATGTCTCTGCACCGACTGGTCCCCGGTATAGAGATTTTATCACCCTTTGTAATGGGAAGTCCGGACGGGATTGTGAATACCCGGAATTGCAAGGGCTTCGTAAGAAGTGCCTTCGGTTCTGTTCGAACCCGGAACAGACTTGTATGGATACATGTCTGACATTACACTTTGAGATATAAAGCCGATTTCTTTCAAATACATTTCTGTTGGTGGCGGAGAATTTATTCTCTTAGCTTAACACCCTTCTCTGAGACGTACGAGCTCAGAGGTTATGTAGTTGAAATTTATCAGCGATATATCCCAATTTGGTAATGTGACATGTTGAGTGTTGCTGTGTGATGATCAGTGTTTGATCATTTGTGATGTGACCATTTGTTTGATCATTTATCTTTGTGATCATAGGTTGATCATCTGTTGACCCAAAGCATGGCTTTGTGACAAAGCGTAGCTTTGTGGACGAGACTTCGTGAGGATCTCACAACCCGGAAATGGTCGAAACAGGAATGTTGCAGCAAGGTTATGAGGGTCGCGCCCTTTAGGGTATGTCATTTCCTTCTGGAAAAGGGTGGTGTCATGGTATGGAGCCCAGATACTTACTCATGTGGATACACTTATTTATTATGTGTGATGTTGGTTATCGAGGCCTCGGATAAAGGTCCCAAAGGACTGGGAGGTGGCATATTCGTGAGTTACCTGTTACAGGGGTAACCCGGCCTTGTGTTGGCAGAGAGCAGTTTGTCTCTCGGGGCGTCCCGCCAGAGGCGTTCCCATGCGGCGGAAGGAAGTTCCTTAGCCTGACCATTTGTTGGAAATCCATTTCTCCAATACGGAACTTGTACGGTTTTAGTTGTTGAACCTACCATTTACGTACGGTGGTCACCACTGTTTAGATGGTAGCTATAGTAGGCATACGATACTGGTCGTATGTTGGCTAAGATTAATATTATACTTTCGAAATGTTTTCTACACTATGCACTAATGATAATATCCAATGATTTGCGTAGTAAGCATGTTTGAGTATCATAAGAAGAAATCTCCTCCAATTCTGCGTTTGCATTGTGTGTGTGGCGGGAGGTCTTATGGTAGTTTCATTTTCTAAAAGCATTGCGGATTTCAATGTTAAAATCCTTTGTTGTTGTTTAAAGATAAACTGTTTTTGTTGCTCACTCCAGTCCCATGACTGATCCGGAGTTTATTGTTCCCTTCCTAAACTCTGGGTGCCCACCATTTTCCACACGGGCAGTCTAGAGTTGGGTTTCTTTACAGATATTCAGGTTAGTAGATTATCTGGAGCTAGTTCATTCATCGGAGTTGCTTATCTTGGAGTTGTGGATTCATTCTTGTTTGAAGATCATTTTGGAGTTATCATTTCTATTGATATTGTTCCGCTGCTAGTGTTATCATTTCTGTTTTCCGCTGTTATTTCTTGTATCTCTGATATGGTTGTATCATATTGATATCATTGTTGTATATCATACTGGATATTGTATTCATTGGATTGTATATGATATCATCTATTTTTATTCCACTGTGTTGTTATACTTAATGTTGTTATAAGCTCCGGAGAACCAGATTCGACGTTTGAATCTACGGTATTTTGAGTACAAGTGAAGTACGGATGCCGATTTTCGAAGGTCGACTTTTGGGTCGTTACAAATTGTGTGGATATGTGTTAGCCAAATAAATCATCATTATGCTATAAATTGATTGTTTGATTGTGTAGACATATGTATTAGTATAATAAATCCTCGTTCTGCTATAAGTTAATTGTTTGATTGTTGACCTCTATTTAGCAAGACAAATCACCATCTTACTATTATGTTTTTGGACATGTAATGCTAGATGAGTTGTATTGACATGTTATTCCCTGACTTGGATATGAATTGCATTTACATATACGTTGAGTTATGTATATAAATGGTTGAGTGACTTGAAAGTGAAATCAATGTTAAATGGTAACTTAAATTTCTACCATTGGGGTTGCTAATCCTTTTTTTGAAATTATAAGGTTTGATTTTGAATTAACTTAATTCTTTAATCAATTTTGGGGTTTAAAGTTTATAAATTATTTTTTAAGTTATATTATTATTTTATAAAGGTGTTTATGAATAATAACTTGCTTATAAAAACAGGTTTTACTATGTAAAAAGGTTTATTTAAAGTGATTTAAAAGGATAAGTTGCAAAGGATATTTTGTAAAGGATATTTCTTAAAGAAGATTTATCACAGGAGTTTTAATAGGAAATGTTTTGTAAATGATTTAGAGGTTTGTAAAGAGGTTTTGTAAATTGACTTATAGACTTAAAAAAGTGTTTTATAAATTGATTGTGGAAATTTATAATGGTATTTAAATGTGAAGTGGGCTTTTAAAAGGAACTTTTTATAAAGGATAAGTGGATCGGTTTATAATAAGTAATGTTTTCAGAAAAGAAATTTAAAAGGAGGAATTTTCCAAATGTCTAGATAATATGCTTATACCCCTAAGATAAGTATAAATGTTTTCCAAGTATAAATAGGATGTAAGGGGTTTGGGAATAGTGTTTTGAAAAGATATTTTGATCGAATGTTTATAAAGTGATTTTAATTAATTAAAGAATAATTAATAAAGGGTTAGTGAATCCCATATGGAATTGGATCAATGTTGATTGATTGTTATTTGACAGTTAAATAACCGACTATCAACTCTGGACCTAAACGTAACTTTGGAAATATCTATGAGAAACACGTGAGTTATATAGCGCAGTTATCCCCAATGATGTTGTAATGTGCGTATAAATCTCGTTTCGTTCTTCTAGGATAAACGATAAGGAAATCCATCCATAAATGGTTAGGAGGTGAACTCCACTCTTATCTTTGTTTGTTTATTTCCTAAAGAACTAGGGTTGAGTTTACCAGAAACTATCAAAAGTTATTTTCGAGGAGACCGGAATCGGAGCTCTTTCCATTGGTTGGATTAACGTGATAGGGGGGTTCTCGCTTTCTGTTTGGTGGCGAGCAGGAGACTCTTACCCTTACGCTTCCCGGAGAGGTAGTATAAGACCTTGTTGGGTTGGTTTTCTAGGTGCTTACAGTCGCACCCTTGTTGGGTTGGTTTGCTAGGTGCTTACAGACGTGAGGCTAGCCGTAAAAGCAGATTTAAGGTACCAGTGTAATTCCACGGTGGTGCTGGGATGGTTGAAAAGCCTACCGATCATCATTGACGGATGGTTAAAAAGCCTACGTTCATTACATTTGGTATCAGAGCACAAGGTTAAGCGAGAACCTTCGCTTTGGTGGGGTAACTCATTAAGAGGTAAGGTAATGGAATGTCTTATTATAAATTTGAGTGTATTATATATAAGAGCGTGTATTTGTTAGTGATATAAAATGTTTTATATTGTGTTGATTTATCTATTGAGAGGTTTATGAATTTTGGTCGAGATATAGGATGCCACGGTGTTGATAGGGGTTCCTAAACACTTGAACGGGACAAACTGACACAGTATTGTTTTGAAATTGGGTAGATGAAATAATTTTACCTAGAAATATATTTTTTATATAAAGAATGATTTCAGAAATAGTATAGTATTTTGAGGTGTTGTTGTTATGAGATAATAATATTATATTATTATCGATTAGGATTTTGTTCGTCATGCTTGTCCAATTGAGAATTGACTAAAGTGTGTGTAGGTAGCTTCCCTTTTTAGGATTTGTGTTGGATAAGTAGAAATAGGGATAACATTGAAGCGAACACCTTGTGAATTAAGTTTCATAATTTGACTATAAGGCATTCGATGGATAATGTTGAGTTAAATTTGATTTAATAAAAGATGTTATTAAAATCTAGAATATTTGAAATAAATATCTGGAAAATGTTTTATAAACGTTGATTTATAAAATTGAATTTATAGGAATGTGTCTTGGATTAAAAAGAATTTAAGTTTAAAACTTGAGAAACCTTGGGCTTTTGAAAAATGTTTCTTGGTTTTGAAAGATAATAATAGTATTATTTGAAAGCAATTTTGGAAGTGAAAATGTCTTGAATAATCTTCTAAGTGGCAATCAGATGTTTGCCTAGGCGAATGTTGTGGTGCACTTAGTTTCATCATTGTACAATCGAAAAAAGTTCAAACTCGAACGAACCCAAAGCGAGTTGGTGATAACTGTTTTGTAGAAAAATGAAAAGCACTGATTCAAAAATGGGATTTTAAAATAAAATAATATTCTTAAGTTAACTAGTTCAAGTGGCTCGAAAATAACTTAAAAGTGGGAAAGGGATGTGTTCGGATGGTAAACACTTCTCTTGAGTATTACCCTTCCTAATAAGAGAGCGTATGATATTGTTTGGTAGTACCCAATTCCATAGTATCATTTTGGAGTTACTCGAGCTATATATATTTTATCTATGATTAAAATATATCGTTTCAATTCAAAAAAGTTTTTGAAATAAGACCAGGTATTTGGATCTTGAGTTTTCTTAGGGAAATAAATGCAAAAGGGAATAGTTGAATCAAATAGGTGTATATACTCTTAGGACATAGTGGAGTAGTATCCAAGTGAACCCAAGTTTAGTGTTTTGAAATGTTTCATAAATAATTTAGTGAAAATATAATTAGTATTAGGGGGAACTAATTAAAGAACACTACAACAAAAATACCCTATTACAACGCTCTTTTTACAACGGGCATTGGCTGCCCGTTGTAATAGAAGGCTATTCCAACGGTCCATTTAGGCTCGTTGTAATAGATTCCCTATACAATGCCCTTTTTACAATGGGCAATGGCTGCCCGTTGTAATAGAATGTTATTACGACGGTCCTTTCATGCCAGTTGTAATAGATGGCAATTTTACAACGTTCATAAAATGCCCGTTGTAATAGTTGCCAATTTTACAACGGTCACAAGATGCCCGTTGTAAGTGGTGCCAAATTTACAACGCTCATAACTCCCGTTGTAATAGGTGTCAATTTTACAACGGGCTAAAATGCCCGTTGTAATAGGTGCTTAATGTTTATTATTATTAATGTTTAAATAATAATAATTAATTTGAAATATGAAACAATTACCATTAATAATTAATACTAATAATTACTATTCAATAATCAATAATTAATAAATAATAAATAATTATTTTATTAAGTAGTTAATAATTAATAAACAAGTATTAATGTTTAATAATTAATAATTAACATTAAATATTAATAATTAAGAAGTAATAATTAATATTAATAATAAGAATTAATAATTAGTAATTAATATTTTATAATTAATAATTAATAATATGGTAATTTATAATTAATAATATTAATATCTAATAATAGTTAAATATTAATTATATTGAATAATTAATAATTGATAATATTAATATTTAATAATAATTTATTAATGATATTAATATTTAATATTAATTAATATTCAATAATTTATAATATTAATAATTTATAATATTAATAATTTATAATTAGTCATAACCTTATAGTTTAATCATAATTAATATTTAATATTTAATGTTCATGTTAATAATTAATAATAATCCTACAAATTAATAATAATTAATATTTAATAATAATCCTAAAAATTAATAATTATTATTAATAAATATTTAGTAATTACTAACTAGTAATTTATAATTAATAACTAGTAATTTATAATTAATGAAAAATAATTAATACTTAATATTTCATAAATAAATGATAATTTATAATTAATAATTATGAATGATAGGTTATTTAATTTTATTATAGTAAATAATAATTTGATAGCAACTATTTAATATTAATTATTAATTGTTAAATGTAAGAAATAAATATAACTATAATTTACTAATTATTAATAATTATTTTTTATATCTAATTTTATAATAGTAAATTATTAATAATTAGTGAATTATTGTTAATAATGTCTAAATAATAATAATAATAATACTTAAAATAATAAATTACTCTAGGCTCCTTTCCCTACGAAAATTTCGCAACCCGCCTTTTGTGCCCAAATATTACTTCTTCCCACTAAAACGCAATACTCTCTTCCGTGAAACCCTTTCCCAAACCTACCTCTCACGTTCCCAAGTCCGCCTCCCATGTTCCTAGACCCTCATTTTCAAAAACCCTAATTCCTAAATCAACACAGCCAAGTACGCTTCTATAAGCTCCTCCGCTGCAAGCTCCTCCAACTACAAGCTCCACCACCAGGGCCGGCCATTACCTAAAGCATGTAAAGAAACCGCTTAGAGCTGCATAAAATCTAGGGCATCGTACTCATACGCAACATGCTTCCAAAAAAAGAAATCACATCAGAACTCAGATCGACATCGACCAGCGGGCAGCGACTTGATCTCGCTCTGGTCATCTGATCACGATGACGGGTAGCGGCGAACTCCAGCGACTGCGGTGGCGAACTTGGAACTCCAGCCTCCAAGCTTTGTAGTCGGCACATCTGATCTAGGGCACGCAGCACGCAGTGATGCACGCACATCACAATTCACAGACATTCGAAATTTTTAGTTGTTGGCAATTGGGATTGCCTTGTCAGGTAATTAATTTTGGTTATTGAATTGAAACTTTTGTGTTGGCAATGAATCTCAATTTTGATCGACATTTAGGTGTTGGCAATTGGAAATTTTTGGTTGTTGAATAGAAACTTGAAATAGACCAGGTACTTAATTTTATGTCTGTGTATTCTAATTTTTCGTTAGTTCTAATTGTATTGATGTTTGTAAACAGTAATGTATTTGGTAATAGTTAATGAGAATTTTTTTACAGTTAGTAAAGAAAAACTTACCGATAAATAACCAAGTGTTTTTTCGTAGGAATTTATAGTTAATGTTTATGGTTTTAAAATGTATGTTTATCTACTTGGATGATGGCTACAAAGTTCAAATTATAATAATTTTTCCTGCAACTGTGCAGGTTGGATGTCACAGAAGGAATTTTATACCAAATTGTTTTTTGATTGAAATATACATATGTTTAGCAAGACTTGTGATCCAAATTGTGCAGGTTAAAATGTTTTGTTTTCGTTCTTACTAAGTTGATTATACTGTCGGTGCTTATGGAGATGCATGTATCATGTATCCAGTTCAAACGTGAATGTAATGGAACTACTTCTAGTAGTTTGATTGTGTTGGCTACTCAGCAGGTGAATTTATTGGTTGCATGATAATTAAAGATAATAATGTGATCACAAAGCCTAGAGATACAGGAGCAATATCACATATTCATTTCAATGAGTTTTGCGAAATAATTACAGATTTCTTGCAATTTTACAAAGGAGACTTTCTTGTTTGCTTATCTGATATTCTATAAACATCAGGTGAAGAAAGAATTCCATGCACGGTAACTGAAGGCATGCTGCATTCATTCCTTTGAGAATGTCTCCAAGAAACAAAGTCCGGTGTAAATTATTTGATCAATCCGTTCTTCAATGGTACAAGGTTAGACCATTGTTTTATTCAGCTAATTTCATGAAATATGTTTGCATAACTTGTGTTGGATACAGATTTTTCCAACAACGTGCTCTTAATGAAATTTATTGAGCTTAAAATATAGATGGTGTAAATAAAAACATTTTGTTGTTTTCATTTTCTAACGGTTTTCTTTAGTTTCTTATTTGTAGATTCTTGAATTAACTTTTAATCTATTAAAATACAAAGGTACTATCTTTCAGCAACAATGGTTAAGATTTTCATAACTAGGTAAAAAATTCTTTAGCTTCTGCTTCTTTGCAATGTAGTCAAAACTTCAGAGGCTTAAAACATTATCTCTATCATTGAGCATACTTAATCCTAGTGACTTCAAATTGACTATATATGGATTTTGAGAGAAAATCAAACAACACAGTTGAATGTGTTGTGGAAAACAATTAGCTATACAATGATTTTTTTTCTAAGATAAATTTACACATGCAAATCTAGCCCAAAACAATGATGGGTGCTTTTAGATCCATGCTTGCAAGTTTCAAATTAATGAAAGCAGTAAACTATGATGTACCCTTAAATAAGAAACAAAGGTGAAAACTAATCACATTGCTGAAGCTCAAAATATTGTGTTTATAGTCCAACATTGATGACTAATGTTTGGTATTAATCTTGAATTAGTTAAATACAAGAGTAGTATCTTTGATTGAATTTTAACTGGTGAATGATATTCAAATTCATAATTAACACCTACTCTGTTCGCAAACCAAATCACATATTAAACTAACAGTAATTAAATCAAAATTGTAACGTGTCTTAAAAAACTGATGCATTTAGGCAGATTTGTTTTACTAAATCAAAAGTTGATTCTTTTTACTGGCAACGAGGCCTTTTCTTTTACAAAGATAAAATAAAACGAAAAACATTGATGCAATACAAATAATTATCTAATATAATGTCAAATATTTTTCTTGGTACATTAGCGTTAAAGCTGTTGACCACAAGTAGTACAGGGAAAGGAAAGCACATGTACATATATATTTTTCATGCATTTGGTGCCAATGGTGGTACCGTGTATTATTGTTCAACTTTATTTTCATATCGATAAAACGCAAACCACAACCTAAAGATCTTATGATGCACAACCAAAATGTTAAAGAAGCTGTCATATATTCCTACTGTAATATCCCAGAAATTTATGGACAATATCAATTTAATAATCTGTTTAAATAATTAAATTGATTTGTTAATCTTTGATAAAAAAAATTTTGAATTGGTAAATAATCTAATTAAATAAATATTTAATTAGTGGAATGTATCTTTTAAAAAACCAATAAAATGATTTCTATTTATAATGTATATATATAAGTATATATATTGTAAATAGATTAGCTTTGGGTTGAAATATAATAAATAAATAAAATCTTGTTTTTAAATTTCTAATATATATATATATATTGATAGTTTGGAGATTTGGATTTCTTTAATATTAGATTTTCAAAGCTATTTAAACAAATAACAAATATGGTTTTAAATAAGATTAATAATTAGGTTATTTTATTTTCTTTTTGAGATATTGCTTAATAAATAAGATTTAAGAGTATATATATATATGTAAGTTTAAAATACAATATTAATAGTGTATTGTTTTATTTATAGATATAAATAGACTTTAATAAAATAAGATTGTTATTTTCAAATTAAATGTGTAGTTATATATGTATGTATATAAATTGACTTTAAATTGGATTTTAAATATAATTTGAATTTGAATGTAAATTAGTTTTGAAATTCAAAGATAGATATTTAAATATTTGGATTTTAAAATATATGTATAAACTTTTACTTATAAACATAATTGGTTTTATTTTCTTTAAAATACTTTATATATATATATATAGGTAAGTAACTAATAAATTAAGTAAAAGGTTTATTTACATTTAAAATAAATATAAACTAAATAAAAGACAAGTGTTAATATGTTAAGTAACCATTATAACATGTGTAAACCTATAAAGGATTGTTTAAACCAAGTGTTAACTAATTAACACATATAAAGACAAGTGTCATTCTTGTTTTTAATTTTTCTTTTATTTTAAAATAAATCATTTATATTTATAAAAAGATGTTTTCCTCATTCTCATTTCTTTTGCAAATCTTCATTCTCAAAATTAAAGAGAATTCAGCTGTAAACAAAATTCCCTCAAAATCAAAATCAGTAATCAACATTTCTTAAGCCAAAATCTCAAAACAAAGACCTGAAATTCATCTTAAAATCATAAGCCTGTAACCCATTTTCCAAAATACAACTAAATCGAAGTTTCAGCCTGCATCCTTTTCAAAATCTGGAAGCCTGCAATCTCTTTTTCAAATCTGGAAATCAAAAGTATAGTCTGCATGCAACTGAGAAAATTTCAAACTAAAGCTAGTATTCAAGTTTTCAAAGCACATCAAATATTCAAGTTTAAAAGTTTTAAAGAGCAAAGGCATCTCAGTTTAAAAGCATTTAAAGGATTTTCAAAGCAGGTTCAAATTTAAGATCTGTTCATCATTTTCTGGTGAGTAACTTTCATTTTTTAAAACTTAAGTATAGGAATATCTGCTTGCATGTAAGTTTCTGGAATAAATGTTTATTGGGTGTATGTACGTGATTGAATTTCTATATATATTTGGATGTATAGATGCATGTTGCTGTTGAACCTGTTCTTACTTGTTTACTGTTAGAAGCCAGAATCATATTCAACAATTTAAATTCCTATTGATATAATCTCTGTTAAAACTTGGATTTAAACAACATTCGATTGTTTAATCATGGGTTAGTGTTTAGAATTTTATTTAGTTAAAATAAAAGGGAAATTTACTCTGTAAATAAAAAGGAACAGGGAAGTTTGGTTTTATATAAAAATTCAAATATGTTAAATTAGAAATCCAGGAGTATAAACTGAATCTCTAAACTTAGTTATGATTTTTAGAAGAAAAATCAAGATTTTTAGATTTTTAAATGTTGAGATATCCTTGTATGAACTAAAACTGGAAAATGATCAAATTCGGGCGATCAATGTAATCTGGAGGGTCGTGGTCTTTAGAGGAGGAAGTGGAACGATCGTAGAGGTCGGGAAAAATGCCAGAAAGATCATCAATGTACGATGGTGGCGATGGTAGTCGATTTAAATCTGTAGCCCTAGTTTTTAAGTGCAATGGTTACTTGTCTCGTTCGAAGTCGTAGCTCGATCGAGTGTCTCGAGTTTCTGGGTTTTGGTAGTGGGGTGTTTGACGAAGCGGTGGCCAGAATTTCAGACGTGCCAGTAGACGAGGCGGCGAGGACGGCGAGTTTCCAGGCTATGGGTTTTGTTCCAGTTTCCATGACAGGTAGCTCGATTTCGATTGGGAAGATGATTCGAGTTGTTGGTGATCGGGATCGTGAGGGGTGGTCGAAGTCGATATGCTGGCGATGGAAGCAATGGTCGGAGGCGATCAACTCGTATGTGCACGTGAACGAGTATCAGGGTATCAGTGTTTTAGTTTTGGTTTTTAAACAGAGGAGTTTTCTCGAGTTTTGATCGCGTAATTGACTCGAAGCGTAGAGGGCTTGGACTCGAAGCAGCTAGGGTTTTTACTCGAAGCATTTTAGTGGTGGGTTCGGGTAATTTGGTAATAACAGTTTAAAGCCTGACAGTGGGTTTTAAATTTAAATGAGTTTAAAATTTTGAAACAGGATTTAAACCCAATTTTAAATCAAGTTTTCATACGAGTTCAAGTTAAAATTTGTATCCTAGGTTTGAGAAGTAAAGTTTTATAAAAATAAAGGTTTTTAACAAATTTAAAAATGTTTAAAGAAGGTTTGAATTTTAAATGAATTGGTTTAGAAATCTTATAAATTTCTTTTATAAATGTTAAGTATTCCTTTAACATTTGGATTTAAAAAGATTTTGTAAATTGGCTTTAAAATTTGTTAAAGCTAAATTGTAATTTATTTAAAATCTTTAAATAAATTAAGGTAAGATTTTAAAGTAAATGTTTTAAAGTCTTTTGTTAATAATAATTAAAGTAGTTGTAAAGGTTGATACTTTAATTTAGATATTAATTAAGGTTTAATGATTTAGGATTCATTAAATTAATAAGGAAATTAAAGAGTAATTTAATAATTTAATTAATTAATGATTTGGTGTTAATTAATTAAGATTTTAAGTAAATTAATTAAAGATAATTATTTTGAAATTAAGAATCATTTAATTAGATAAGTATAAATTATTAATAAATGATTAGGGATTAATTAATCAAAGGATTAAAGATTAATTAAGCAATTGATTAAGTAATTAGAGATTAATTAGTAATTAAGAATTAATTAATTGTAATTAGAAATGGTTGATTTAAGTTTAATTACTTAAATGAAGAATTGTTAATAGTTAATGAGAGATCATTAATTAGGGATAATTAAATAATTAATAAATGGGATTAATTTTGATAATCAATTAGAATGATAATCTTTTATGAATTGGTTAAGTAATTACTTAATGGAAGTAATTAAAGGAATTAATTACTTAAGGTAATTAATTAAATAAATTTGGTAAGTTTGAATTAATTAATTAAATTAATTTAAGATAATCATTTAGAGATATGATAAATATAATTATTTAAATGTAATTAGTGAAGTGTAATTACTTAGGAAAGTAATTAAAGTTAATTAGTGGATGTAATTAACTAAAGATGGTTTAATGAAAGTAATTTGAGTTTAATTACTTTGAATAATTAATCAAGGGATTAATTAAAAGATAATTAATTAAGAAGTAATTAATTTATGGAAGAGTAATTAAGGGTAGTTAATTACTAAATGAGATTAATCAAAGGTGATTAATAAATGTGACTAATTAATTATTAATTTAAATAAGATAATTAATTAAGAATAATTAAGGATCATTAATTAATATAATTAATGATGAAATTAAGAATTGATTAATTAAGATAAATAAATAAATAATAAGTGATTAAAGTAATTAATTAATTGTAATTAATTAAGGATTCAGATAATTAAGTATAATTAATTAATTAATGAAGTAATTAAAGATTAATTACTAATGGTTTAAGATAATTAATTTGTGAAATTAATTAAGTATTAATTACTTAAAGTAATTAAAGGATTATTAATCAGGAATGATTAATTAAGATGGATACTTAGAGTAATGATTAATTAATTGGTTTAATTAATAATTAAGTAAGCAGGATTTATAGAATGAAGTAATTAGTTTAATTCACTTTAAATTAATTAGATGATATAAATCATTGCTTAAGGATGGATGAATGAGATTGAATGTATTTCATTGTTTGATATCTCTGATGAGATATGATTGATATATGATATGGATGTTTGGTTGAATTATAATGATAATGTGAATTATCTGTTTGGGATGATAATGTAGATTATCTATTGAATTATCTATCTTTGTGTATATAGATAAGAATTGAATTGTTTTAACCTTAAAACAACTTGGCCCTTAAAAGATACGTTTTGGATTTCGATGAGACCGGGATCGGGTTTCCGTATACCGGTATTCCAGGTCTGGAGACCCGAATACCACATCGATCCAAATTAACGATAGGTCGTGAATCTCAAGTGAAGATGAAGATTCAGAGTGCAAGGGTTATTGTCGTTAACTCTGAGGGTGATTCCAAAACGAGTGTAACGAGATAATGCCTTCGGTTTCGTTCGAACCCGGAACGAACTTGTATGGATTGAATGCTTTCAACACATCGTCAGGCGGACGATGAGCATTCTAAGTGATATGTTCTGATTAAAGGTAATCGTAACCTCAAGCCTCATCAACCGGGAATGGCTAAAACAGGGGAGGTGCAGCAAGGCTTCGTGGGTAGCACCCACTGAGAGCAAGATAGATCCCTGTCTAGAGGTCCCTTTTCTTTTATTCGGCTTAGTGTGTGGTTGGTCGCGCCAACTACGGGATTATCTTGTTCGGGATTATCCAGTAAGGGATGGTTCCGGCTTTGTGTTGCAGGGGAGCGGGCGTACTCCTCGGTACGGTGATCTAGGCCACGTACTGTGACGGGCGGTACCCCAGTAGCCCTGCCATTGTATGGAATCCAAACTCCAATAAATGCCGTACGTATTAGTTGTGCCCAACTATGTTGGAATGTGAGATGTAAGCATTTCAGCTATTTCTATATTTTACTTGAAAACCCTAGACCCTATTATAAAAAATCAAATTTCCTATAAAATGTTTTGGTTAGCGTAAGGTAAAAACTTACCCATGTTTATTTGTGGGGAGTCTTACGTGATACTTTTTCTTTCTAAAGGTTTTGAAGTTAAGCAAGTTTAACCTGTTACTCACACCAGACCCATGTCTGACCCAAGTTGTTTATTTCTGTTTTATAAACTCTTGGGTACTCAAATTTTTACGAGTAGCCAAGGGATTCAGGTTTAGCTTTGACGAATTGTGGAGGAGCAATGGAGCAGGAGGCTTCAGCATTGTAGATATATATAGTAGTTCCGCTGTGTCTGTATCTCTGTAGTGTATTGAGTTGTAATGTCTAGACAGATGTTATAACTGTCTAGTAAGTGATGTATATGCTGTGTAACTCTGTAAAAGTGTTGTATACTATGTAATAGTATATGTTATTAATATAATTTATTCGTTCCGCTGTGAGATCGTTGTTGTTGTTTCTTTCTTTCTTCTCTTCTTTTCTATTTTCTACCCCTTTCTTTCTTATTGATGATACGACTTTCTGTGGAGAAAAAGTCGGGTCGTTACATATGGTATCAAAGCATAGGTTGAGCGAATGCCTAAGCTTTTGGTTAAGTGAATATCAGAACACTAGGTTGAGTGAATACCTAGGTTCGGAAGGATTGTTCATTAGAGATAGGATCTGTAGCAACCTGTTGAGTCTGAGTATATATATACGAGAGCGCGTATTTGTTAGTTATATAAAATGGTTTTATATTGTGTTAATTGATCGGTTGAGTGGTATATGGATTCTGGTCAATACGAGTAGCTAACGTTATTGATAGGGATCTCTAAACACTTGACCAGGCCAACGGACACAATATTGTTTTAAAAAGGTAGATGAAATAATTTTACCCAGATATAATTTCTATATAAAAAAGTATCATTTTAAAAGTATATGGTATTTGTAATGATTGGTTGAGATGATAATAATTTATCATCTAGGATTAGGAGTCTGAGTGTTGAGGTTGGAAGTGTATTTGTCGAGACTGTAGACCTAATACCGTCTCGAGTGAACTTTACAGTTGTGTAAGGATTTCACAATCTCTGAAGGAAACCTGTTAAGGTTCGGAGTTTATCTTTGAAGTTAGATTGAGTAGAGTTGGATCTGTCAGTTGGGCAGAAGCGAGTGATAGTATCTTGGTATCTTCTGGAAGAAGTAGCTGTGTGATGAGATGCAGTGACTATGGATGTTCCCGAAGATGTTTTCTTTGGAACAAGTTAATGAAGTGTGTCTGCTTCGGTGTTGTGGTTGAGTTCAGCATGGTGTTTCTATTTGGTTTGGGTTCGAGTTTTCCGAAGAGCTTTGGAAAAAGAAAGTCTTTGGCATCGGTGGCAGCAGTACAGCTCGGAGTATTCTGTGCATTGGCAGGAAGTTCTTCCGGCTTAGCAGTTTTTCTGAAGATGAAGTTCAGAAGCAGCAGAGAGGATCCATTTCTTCGATGGATTGGATAGTCAAGTGTGAGCTGTTCTGATTGGTAAAGAGAGAACAGTTTTATTTGGATTTTGGCTGGGTTGATCGCAAAAGTGACTTGCGATAGTTTGAGTATTCTTTTGAGTTATCTGAGATTTTCTGGGATGTGTTGTCCAGTTTGTGCTTGTATTCCTCATCAGCATTTTCATTCTACTTCAGATCAGAATGGTGCAGCGGAAGTAGTTTGGCGAGTGCATCTGTTTGTCTTTTCCAGATAGGAGAAGTTAGTTCGGTCTTCTGATGTTGTGAGTAGATTTGTGTTTTGGATTATGGGTAGATTTTGAGAGGATCATTTTGTCGGGTTATTTTTGGTCTAGTTTGTTTCTAGAAGCATCGGCGAAGGTTGAGCTGATCAGAAAGGATTTGTAGGAAGCCGAGATCGTCTGAAGATTTTGTGGATAAGAAACGAAGGAATTTGAAATTCGAAGTTGGAGACTTCGTTGTTGAGAAGTTTTTCTCTGGTTAAAGGGAGCTATAAGATTGGGTAAGTATGGGAAGTTAGCTCCGAGTTATTTTGGATCTTTCTGTGATCTAATTTGGATAAGTACTTTGATCTACAAGGTTGAATTGTCAGTTTGGATAACTGGAATTCAATGTATTTTACGTATCTTTGAAGGAGTACGTGTTTGATCTATCTCTGGTTTTGAAACCAGCAGTTCTGGAGGTTTTGGTTGTTGAGTCAGACTCGTCTGTAGTCTGATATTCTGTTTAGTATTGTAGATCTAGATGAGTAGGAGCTCTATAGCTTAGTAGTATTGGTTGTTTGGATTGTTTGTAGAGCGAGTATCCCGGTATATATATATACTTGGGGAAACTCGAGGAAATTCTATTCAGAATTTTTCGCTGGATAGTTAGAATTGTTTGTTTGGATGATTGGTTGCTATAATTGTTAGCATATGGATGATAATACATCCTTGTGATTTAAAAAGATTATTAAATTACCTTTGTTTTAAATTTCGGGGACGAAATTATTTTAAGGGGGAAGGAATGTAATATCCCGGAAATTTATGGACAATATCAATTTAATAATCTGTTTAAATAATTAAATTGATTTGTTAATCTTTGATAAAAAAAAAATTTGAATTGGTAAATAATCTAATTAAATAAATATTTAATTAGTGGAATGTATCTTTTAAAAAACCAATAAAATGATTTCTATTTATAATGTATATATATAAGTATATATATTGTAAATAGATTAGCTTTGGGTTGAAATATAATAAATAAATAAAATCTTGTTTTTAAATTTCTAATATATATATATATTGATAGTTTGGAGATTTGGATTTCTTTAATATTAGATTTTCAAAGCTATTTAAACAAATAACAAATATGGTTTTAAATAAGATTAATAATTAGGTTATTTTATTTTCTTTTTGAGATATTGCTTAATAAATAAGATTTAAGAGTATATATATATATGTAAGTTTAAAATACAATATTAATAGTGTATTGTTTTATTTATAGATATAAATAGACTTTAATAAAATAAGATTGTTATTTTCAAATTAAATGTGTAGTTATATATGTATGTATATAAATTGACTTTAAATTGGATTTTAAATATAATTTGAATTTGAATGTAAATTAGTTTTGAAATTCAAAGATAGATATTTAAATATTTGGATTTTAAAATATATGTATAAACTTTTACTTATAAACATAATTGGTTTTATTTTCTTTAAAATACTTTATATATATATATATATATATAGGTAAGTAACTAATAAATTAAGTAAAAGGTTTATTTACATTTAAAATAAATATAAACTAAATAAAAGACAAGTGTTAATATGTTAAGTAACCATTATAACATGTGTAAACCTATAAAGGATTGTTTAAACCAAGTGTTAACTAATTAACACATATAAAGACAAGTGTCATTCTTGTTTTTAATTTTTCTTTTATTTTAAAATAAATCATTTATATTTATAAAAAGATGTTTTCCTCATTCTCATTTCTTTTGCAAATCTTCATTCTCAAAATTAAAGAGAATTCAGCTGTAAACAAAATTCCCTCAAAATCAAAATCAGTAATCAACATTTCTTAAGCCAAAATCTCAAAACAAAGACCTGAAATTCATCTTAAAATCATAAGCCTGTAACCCATTTTCCAAAATACAACTAAATCGAAGTTTCAGCCTGCATCCTTTTCAAAATCTGGAAGCCTGCAATCTCTTTTTCAAATCTGGAAATCAAAAGTATAGTCTGCATGCAACTGAGAAAATTTCAAACTAAAGCTAGTATTCAAGTTTTCAAAGCACATCAAATATTCAAGTTTAAAAGTTTTAAAGAGCAAAGGCATCTCAGTTTAAAAGCATTTAAAGGATTTTCAAAGCAGGTTCAAATTTAAGATCTGTTCATCATTTTCTGGTGAGTAACTTTCATTTTTTAAAACTTAAGTATAGGAATATCTGCTTGCATGTAAGTTTCTGGAATAAATGTTTATTGGGTGTATGTACGTGATTGAATTTCAATATATATTTGGATGTATAGATGCATGTTGCTGTTGAACCTGTTCTTACCTGTTTACTGTTAGAAGCCAGAATCATATTCAACAATTTAAATTCCTATTGATATAATCTCTGTTAAAACTTGGATTTAAACAACATTCGATTGTTTAATCATGGGTTAGTGTTTAGAATTTTATTTAGTTAAAATAAAAGGGAAATTTACTCTGTAAATAAAAAGGAACAGGGAAGTTTGGTTTTATATAAAAATTCAAATATGTTAAATTAGAAATCCAGGAGTATAAACTGAATCTCTAAACTTAGTTATGATTTTTAGAAGAAAAATCAAGATTTTTAGATTTTTAAATGTTGAGATATCCTTGTATGAACTAAAACTGGAAAATGATCAAATTCGGGCGATCAATGTAATCTGGAGGGTCGTGGTCTTTAGAGGAGGAAGTGGAACGATCGTAGAGGTCGGGAAAAATGCCAGAAAGATCATCAATGTACGATGGTGGCGATGGTAGTCGATTTAAATCTGTAGCCCTAGTTTTTAAGTGCAATGGTTACTTGTCTCGTTCGAAGTCGTAGCTCGATCGAGTGTCTCGAGTTTCTGGGTTTTGGTAGTGGGGTGTTTGACGAAGCGGTGGCCAGAATTTCAGACGTGCCGGTAGACGAGGCGGCGAGGACGGCGAGTTTCCAGGCTATGGGTTTTGTTCCAGTTTCCATGACAGGTAGCTCGATTTCGATTGGGAAGATGATTCGAGTTGTTGGTGATCGGGATCGTGAGGGGTGGTCGAAGTCGATATGCTGGCGATGGAAGCAATGGTCGGAGGCGATCAACTCGTATGTGCACGTGAACGAGTATCAGGGTATCAGTGTTTTAGTTTTGGTTTTTAAACAGAGGAGTTTTCTCGAGTTTTTATCGCGTAATTGACTCGAAGCGTAGAGGGCTTGGACTCGAAGCAGCTAGGGTTTTTACTCGAAGCATTTTAGTGGTGGGTTCGGGTAATTTGGTAATAACAGTTTAAAGCCTGACAGTGGGTTTTAAATTTAAATGAGTTTAAAATTTTGAAACAGGATTTAAACCCAATTTTAAATCAAGTTTTCATACGAGTTCAAGTTAAAATTTGTATCCTAGGTTTGAGAAGTAAAGTTTTATAAAAATAAAGGTTTTTAACAAATTTAAAAATGTTTAAAGAAGGTTTGAATTTTAAATGAATTGGTTTAGAAATCTTATAAATTTCTTTTATAAATGTTAAGTATTCCTTTAACATTTGGATTTAAAAAGATTTTGTAAATTGGCTTTAAAATTTGTTAAAGCTAAATTGTAATTTATTTAAAATCTTTAAATAAATTAAGGTAAGATTTTAAAGTAAATGTTTTAAAGTCTTTTGTTAATAATAATTAAAGTAGTTGTAAAGGTTGATACTTTAATTTAGATATTAATTAAGGTTTAATGATTTAGGATTCATTAAATTAATAAGGAAATTAAAGAGTAATTTAATAATTTAATTAATTAATGATTTGGTGTTAATTAATTAAGATTTTAAGTAAATTAATTAAAGATAATTATTTTGAAATTAAGAATCATTTAATTAGATAAGTATAAATTATTAATAAATGATTAGGGATTAATTAATCAAAGGATTAAAGATTAATTAAGCAATTGATTAAGTAATTAGAGATTAATTAGTAATTAAGAATTAATTAATTGTAATTAGAAATGGTTGATTTAAGTTTAATTACTTAAATGAAGAATTGTTAATAGTTAATGAGAGATCATTAATTAGGGATAATTAAATAATTAATAAATGGGATTAATTTTGATAATCAATTAGAATGATAATCTTTTATGAATTGGTTAAGTAATTACTTAATGGAAGTAATTAAAGGAATTAATTACTTAAGGTAATTAATTAAATAAATTTGGTAAGTTTGAATTAATTAATTAAATTAATTTAAGATAATCATTTAGAGATATGATAAATATAATTATTTAAATGTAATTAGTGAAGTGTAATTACTTAGGAAAGTAATTAAAGTTAATTAGTGGATGTAATTAACTAAAGATGGTTTAATGAAAGTAATTTGAGTTTAATTACTTTGAATAATTAATCAAGGGATTAATTAAAAGATAATTAATTAAGAAGTAATTAATTTATGGAAGAGTAATTAAGGGTAGTTAATTACTAAATGAGATTAATCAAAGGTGATTAATAAATGTGACTAATTAATTATTAATTTAAATAAGATAATTAATTAAGAATAATTAAGGATCATTAATTAATATAATTAATGATGAAATTAAGAATTGATTAATTAAGATAAATAAATAAATAATAAGTGATTAAAGTAATTAATTAATTGTAATTAATTAAGGATTCAGATAATTAAGTATAATTAATTAATTAATGAAGTAATTAAAGATTAATTACTAATGGTTTAAGATAATTAATTTGTGAAATTAATTAAGTATTAATTACTTAAAGTAATTAAAGGATTATTAATCAGGAATGATTAATTAAGATGGATACTTAGAGTAATGATTAATTAATTGGTTTAATTAATAATTAAGTAAGCAGGATTTATAGAATGAAGTAATTAGTTTAATTCACTTTAAATTAATTAGATGATATAAATCATTGCTTAAGGATGGATGAATGAGATTGAATGTATTTCATTGTTTGATATCTCTGATGAGATATGATTGATATATGATATGGATGTTTGGTTGAATTATAATGATAATGTGAATTATCTGTTTGGGATGATAATGTAGATTATCTATTGAATTATCTATCTTTGTGTATATAGATAAGAATTGAATTGTTTTAACCTTAAAACAACTTGGCCCTTAAAAGATACGTTTTGGATTTCGATGAGACCGGGATCGGGTTTCCGTATACCGGTATTCCAGGTCTGGAGACCCGAATACCACATCGATCCAAATTAACGATAGGTCGTGAATCTCAAGTGAAGATGAAGATTCAGAGTGCAAGGGTTATTGTCGTTAACTCTGAGGGTGATTCCAAAACGAGTGTAACGAGATAATGCCTTCGGTTTCGTTCGAACCCGGAACGAACTTGTATGGATTGAATGCTTTCAACACATCGTCAGGCGGACGATGAGCATTCTAAGTGATATGTTCTGATTAAAGGTAATCGTAACCTCAAGCCTCATCAACCGGGAATGGCTAAAACAGGGGAGGTGCAGCAAGGCTTCGTGGGTAGCACCCACTGAGAGCAAGATAGATCCCTGTCTAGAGGTCCCTTTTCTTTTATTCGGCTTAGTGTGTGGTTGGTCGCGCCAACTACGGGATTATCTTGTTCGGGATTATCCAGTAAGGGATGGTTCCGGCTTTGTGTTGCAGGGGAGCGGGCGTACTCCTCGGTACGGTGATCTAGGCCACGTACTGTGACGGGCGGTACCCCAGTAGCCCTGCCATTGTATGGAATCCAAACTCCAATAAGTGCCGTACGTATTAGTTGTGCCCAACTATGTTGGAATGTGAGATGTAAGCATTTCAGCTATTTCTATATTTTACTTGAAAACCCTAGACCCTATTATAAAAAATCAAATTTCCTATAAAATGTTTTGGTTAGCGTAAGGTAAAAACTTACCCATGTTTATTTGTGGGGAGTCTTACGTGATACTTTTTCTTTCTAAAGGTTTTGAAGTTAAGCAAGTTTAACCTGTTACTCACACCAGACCCATGTCTGACCCAAGTTGTTTATTTCTGTTTTATAAACTCTTGGGTACTCAAATTTTTACGAGTAGCCAAGGGATTCAGGTTTAGCTTTGACGAATTGTGGAGGAGCAATGGAGCAGGAGGCTTCAGCATTGTAGATATATATAGTAGTTCCGCTGTGTCTGTATCTCTGTAGTGTATTGAGTTGTAATGTCTAGACAGATGTTATAACTGTCTAGTAAGTGATGTATATGCTGTGTAACTCTGTAAAGTGTTGTATACTATGTAATAGTATATGTTATTAATATAATTTATTCGTTCCGCTGTGAGATCGTTGTTGTTGTTTCTTTCTTTCTTCTCTTCTTTTCTATTTTCTACCCCTTTCTTTCTTATTGATGATACGACTTTCTGTGGAGAAAAAGTCGGGTCGTTACACCTACTATCTCCTACTCACAACTTGCTCAAAACAAAAGCATGATATAATTTCATGTTATGTGGGACTAAACCTACGGTTTCCTTAATTCCTTACATTTTTGTGTCGAGTGCAATAGAAAGAACGCTGTCCTTCTACTTGTTACCCAAATATATACTACTCTTTCTGTTACTGCTTTGCGTTCTATCTATTTTAGCCTTAATTAATAATGATTTTTTCAAACGTGTAAATTCATTTGCTTGTACAATCTTTTTATTGAATGTAATAGAGAATGCTGCATTTGGATGCATGCTGGGTAATATGGAATATTTAAATTAAAAAAACAAAAGTATTGAATCGTGCTGTATTTAAAATGTACAAGTAATTGTATGCTCAAGTTAATGTTGCCTGCCTATAGTAAAGAAGAAGACAAACATATAAATATTTTTGTTATTGGAAATTCATTGGTTTGCATGTTGGGTTGTTTGAGTGTATACAGTATGCGTGTGAGTGATCTATGGGTGTAACCAAATATGCGTGTACATGATATAGGGACTGTGTACATTTGTGGATTGTGTATAATGATCTGGTTTCAACGAGGGATCACGTGAGCATGAGATTTAGAGTATATAAAACTGTTGTTGCATTACTGAGATTCATGTTGTTTACAATTCTTTTGTGGGTGATGTAACTTTACATACATATAAACTTATATATATATAGTTTATAATTAAAATGTATTTTACACTTAATAATTAAGCCAAATTTTTCTTTACTCTTACTAGATATTATATTAAAACTAGTGTAATTATTAGTTTACAACGGTTGAAATTTTAGTAAAGTTGAAGCTTTATATGAATTAATTTGGAATGGTGGAGTTTGATTTGTTAAGGTGTATGTTATTCTGGGTTGCTGGTTTTCTTTTTAATTGCCAATAAAAGTTCCAGTTCTATGTGTTCTAGTTTTTTGGTTGTGCTGGGCCTTTGTACCTTTTTAGGATCTATTTATATATATGTTTTATTACTGCTTTGTTAATCGCTTTGATGTTTTGTTATTTATACATTTCTATATAGTTGAGAACCTCTAAGAATACAACTTCAAGTAAGTACTAGTAATTGATATATTTACAATATGGAAATTAATGTGAGTATTAGTTTTGTATAAGTAAGTGTTTGTTTGTGCGTGTATATACATTTAAATAAAGTGAATTTTTATTTGATATTTGAGGATTATCAAAATGTGTTTTATGATATTTTAAAATCTATATCTATCAAGTAAGTATCAAATCATATAAAAGCTTGAATATTTTAATATGTGAAAATTTTAGTTTTACAATCAATGTTGGGTTTTAAAAGAAAGAAACAAGTTTTCAAATGTGATTTATAGATACTAAATTATTATGTATAAAAGATTGAGAAATTAGTTATTTACTATATAGAATATATTATTTGAATATAGTAAATTATCTAGTTATTTCTAAAATATATATTTATTATTTATTGTTCACCTCTTTTATTTTTGTGATACTTGCTTTTTCACTATCTTCCTTCTAATTTTTTGGAAGCTTTAGTTCTCGCTAATTTTATGTCTTTATCCTTTGTAAAACAGGTGAAAATAGGTGGATCTTCTAGAGAAACAACAGATGATGATGAGTATGTGGTAGAAGCGAATGATGAAGAAACCAGGGACGATGAGTCCATCTCCATCATCGCTGTTTTCACCATGGTTAGTATCTTCTATGTAGAATTTTTTTAACTTATGCTGTGATGTTATATTTTTAGTCATGTTATCCACTTTGACATTGAGAAAGATCAGTGCACAATGAACCTAGTATTTATTGGTAAACAATGGATAAACCTGAAATGAAGCTGCTTGCATAATGAACTCAGATTGAATATATTAATTATACTTGAAATTTTTTTGGAAAAACTAAGTTATTGGAAAAACGAATCTTTAAAAATGACTTAATTTTCGTTTAATTTATAGTTGAACATTTTTAGGAAAAACTAAATTAACTTAGTGCAAATCAAAAAAGCAACTAGAAGTTGATTTGGAACACAAATTTCACTTAATGCATGATGGTAAAACATAGAACTAAGCATTTTGTAAAACCTCTCCTCGTTTTGGGTTTGAAAATATGTTGTTTGTAAACAATAAAGCTACATAGCCATTTAGCTTTCTGTTATTTTTTCCTACAACCCTTCCTATGAAATAAATATTATTTTCCTGTTATTTGTAAACAATATGTTATTTTTTCCTGTTATTTTGAGCATCCAGGGATGGCAATTAGATTTCAACAGCCATCTCTTAAGCAATGTTGTTTATATTTCATAATTATACCTAGAACATGGAGCTGATACGATTAAATATTTGAAAACAAACATGGACAATGCAGTTTAGACGACTAAATTAGATATGATAGTGTACACCGTTGCATTGTATATATCATGGCTTAATTTGTTCATACTCAGTCCATTTTAGTGTTATCTACAAACTGATGAATTCTTATTATTTTATTTTCAGAAAATGTCAAAGAATACGAGGATGAAGAAGAAGGTTCCATTTCAGTTGTAATGCTTGCTATTGCTGTGTAACCTGTAATGTCAAAGAATTCTTATTATTCATTTGCTGTTCTTGTGCTATGTGCTATACTTACATAGTTACATGCTACAACTATGTTTCATTTCGTATATCTAGTTCAGATCTTGCCAGCCATGTCATTTCATTTTCCTAGCTTCATGACAGTAATTAAACATAGCCGGGGACTTTGGGTCTCTTATTTACATTATAGTTATATATAAATTAATGAACATACATCGATAGAACCTTTTATTTCCAAGCCTTTTGTTCTCATAATTATACATTTCCTTTTCTATTTCAGTTGTTAACATAACAAATATAGTTGAGACTCTTTAGTGAATCTTGTATATTATTTATTGAACTAAATGAGCCTGTTGTAATGGTAGTATGTTGCAACGGTCAAAAACCGTTGCAATATCATCTATTACAACGGGCTATGCCAGTTGTATTATAGTCCATTACAACGGGTTATGCCACTTATATTATAGGATATTACAACAGTCAGAACCCGTTGCAAGTTTCAACGTTTTACAACGGGCGTTAATTGTTGTATAAGAGTCTATTGCAAGGGCTGATGATCGTTGTAAATAGGTGTATTACAACGGGCATTTACAATGTTTATTGCCCGTTGTAAAATACGGTCGACCTATTACAACGAGGCCTAATACAACGGGCACATGCCCGTTGCGAAAACCATATTACAATGGGCATTGCCTGTTGTAAAAAGGCTGTTTTGTTATAGTGGAAGTACGTAGGTTGGACGTAGATCATTTCTCCTTCCATATAGTTTTGATCTAAGATTCAAGTATAAGGCTTTGAGGTGTTTCACGCCATTCCGAATAAGTATCTATTACTCGATTTTTAACGACGAACACTTGATGAGGGCTTTTGATATGCAAAAAATGTTTTCTATCATAGTTACAACTATGTAAGGAGAACAGAGGTTCCAAATCAAGGAGCATGATCCGAGTCTGCACTAGAAAATCGAGTGAGCGATACTAGTTCGGAGGAAAAGTTATGTATTCGAATAGAGAATGAATCAGCTTTTTAATGAATGATCTATGTACATCATAAAAGCTAATGTATATTGTTAAGTGTTTTCTGCATTAGTTTGAGGTGTAATTTCGAGGACGAAATTCTTTTAAGGGTGGGAAGAATGTATCGACTCGGAATTTCACTGCTTTGATTTGCGAATGTTTAATTAATTTTAAATATTCAAATAATTGGTTTTATAATCAAAATAATTTTTTTAAATAATAATTATTGATGGTGAAATTGTTTTGAAAACTTTTTACAAAATATTTAGCTTGAAGAAAAATCGAAAATGTGACCGGAATTTGTTTTTCAATCGGACGAAAGTTATCAGGAATGTTTTGAACTCTTTGTATTAATAAAACATACACATTTTTAAATAAGTTAGGCTTGTATAATGAATGTATGAATGTATATACACTTAACTATATGAAGTTTAAAATATAAGTTAGGCAAATAAAATATAAATATAAATGTCATATTATGTAGAAACATAAAGTACATAATGACAACAAATCAATATTGGTATGCTTATAAAGAGGGAGGACAAAGGAAATTTCAAAATTTGCAAGGAGACAAGGGTGAGGTGGCATGGTGAGGTGGAAGCAAGTGTGTGGAGGTTAAAGGACAAAGGGTAAAGTGGTAATTCAACTTGTGCCTTAGTATATAAACTAATTTTTTTCTGATTTTTATTAAATTTCTCATTCTCTTTTCCTTCATTTGCAAACCTCCTAAACTCTTGAGCACACTTCCATGGTTTCTCAAGTATTTTCTGTAACAACCAAAAGTTCTGGTCATTTGATTTTAAATGTTTAATTAATTTTAAATATTTAAAATAACTTGACTTTATAATTTTATGACTTATAATTTAAATATAGAGAATGTTTAATATTTGAATTATAAAACCTTAATTAAATGGATTTAATGATTTTATTTAACTCCTTTTAATCAATGAATAATATTGGTGATTTCAATTTGAAAATTTATTTGCAAATGTAAATAGACCAGATAAATATCAGTAATTAAATATAAAACGATATTTAAATCTGTGAAATTGTCATTCTTGGCACTACCTCGGATTTGGACGAAACCAGTTTCATTGGAACCATAATAGTGAATTATATTACATCGTCCAATTTCATGGAGATCAAACGAATCGCTTGGTCATGTAAGTTTGAAACGCGTAGGAATTAATTAAAGAAATTTAAATTATTATAATTTTATTTAAAAAGAAATCTTCTGTATATGATCGAATTAGGGCTTGGGACTAGTTCCATTGAGTTTGAAATAGGGGTAAAACATATTGAGCGCCAGTGAGCACGCATCGATTAGAGTTCGTTAATTTTAAGACGTGAATAGTACAAGTTAGAAAATCTATATAAGGACCCCAAACAGCTTCATTTACCCTAGCCGTTGTTTCCTTATATGCCCTAACCCTAGGTCCTACGGTCACCGTTCTTCAAGGTCGCCGGAGGCGTTTTCAGGCAAAGAGACCAACAGGAGATAAGTAGGCGAGAGGATGAGGATTTCATCGGCGTTGGCCGATCATCGTTTGGTGGAGCGTGGCATTTGCGATTGGGTTGCGATGATGAGGCAGTTTTCGGCCTTATTCTCGGTGGAGATGATGAATTAAGGGGCTGCTCCGGTGGCGTTGGAGGCATCTAAGGCAGGGCTTGCATTTGGCGATGTGCGGCGGCGTAAGGAAGATGGCGGCGAGAGCGACGTTGGGATGAAGTTGAACGGTGCTTCAATTAGGTGAACATGTGGCTTAGGATTGGTTATTAGCGAGATTTGGGTTTGTTTGAGATAGGATAATTGGTGGCTAATAATTAAGAAAATAATTATATTATTCAAATTTGAAATCTTATTAACCTCATAACTATTTCATACGAGGTCGGATCCTAGCGCAGTCACTTGCGTTGTATTCGTGGAGTTGATATCTACACTTTGGAATTGGATTAGTAGGAGATTGAAGCTTGTAGAATTTCAAGCTGAAATCGAATGCCTGTTCAATTTTAGCTTAGAAAAAAACGATTTGACGATAACTGGAAATTTTTGTGAGTTTACTCACCCTTAAATTTGTAATATTATATCTGTGATGCTATAAATTGATTTGTTGAATTCTTGGTTGATAGTTTAGATATTGTTATTGTTGTTTGATTGTTTGTTTTGGTTGAAAATCCTGTTTGGAAAAATGGATGACATATTAACTTAATTGTTGTGAATCCATATGATTATATATATTGTCCGTAACCATTATTTTTGCAGAGAATATTTGTAGAGAGATCCTAAGGGTTTCTCGCCAATATTTTTTTAGTTACTCCGCATGCTGCTTAAATTGATATTTAGTTGTAATTAGTTGTGAAATTCAATTCAAATTGTTTAAATGTCGTTATAGCAATATTCGCCATATCGTCAACTATTAAATATCATCTCCTAAGCCCTTCGTGTGTTGTCTTGAGTTTGGATTTTTACAGAGTAGATATTTAAATACATTAATCAATTTCATTAATTATATTTAAATAAATTATTTATTTATTTGAATTAATGATGTTTAAATTTTGATAAATCATTTTAACTAATGATATTTGAATTTAATTAATCCTTCTAGTTAATGATATTTGAATATAATTAATCATTTTAATTAATGATTATTTGAATGTAATAAATTGTTTTAATTAAAGATATTTAAGTTTAATTAATTGTTTTGATTAATGATATTTAAATGAATTAATCATTTTAATTAATGATATTTAGTTTAATAAATCATTTTAATTAATGAGGTTTAAAAGTAATCAATCATTTTAAATAATGATGTTTGAGTTTAATTAATTATTTTAACTAAAGATATTTTAAATTTAATTGATGCTTTTAATTAACGATGTTTGAATCTAATTTATCATTTTAATTAATGATATTTGAAATTAGTTAATATTTTAATTAATGGGGTTTTTAAAAATTAATTAATTGACATAATAAAAGAGTCTAAGGTAAATTAATTGATTTAATAAAAGTGTTTTAAAGTAAATTAACTGATTTAGTATATTAAAGTTAATGAACTGATTTAATAAGTTTTAAAAGTTAAATTACTGATTAAATCAAGGTACTTTTGAGATAATTAACTGTTTAAATAAAGATAATGAATTGATTTATTAAAGAGATTATAAATTTGATTAATTATCTTTTGAGATAAGTAATATTGTTTTTATAATTATAAGAGTATAATATGATTAATTATCTTTCAGGATAATTGATGCTGGTTTAAATTACTAAAAAGAGATTTTAGTTTGATTTATTTTATTTGGAAAAATTAATGTGGTTTAAAATGTTATAAAAAGGTAATTTAAATTATCCTTCGAGATGATTAACCTTTGAGTTAAAATTTATAAAAGTAATTTAATTGATTATTATCTTTTGGAATATTGAATATTGTTTTAAATTGTATAGATAACAGTTAATAAACAAAAACTTCTAAAAATAATTATTTCAAATAAGCTAAGTATAAATGGTTTGGGTTTATTAATAAACAAGGTTTTGACACTCATTTTGGCACTGGTTTTAATGTACTTAGAAAATGTAATTTGCCCTTTTAAAAAGAATATTTCAAAGAAGAAGGTTTTTTTAAAGTGTCTTTAAAGGTGTTGTGATGTGAAAATCAAGCGCAGGTGAAACAACCATCTTATCGTTCTCGATAGTGGATTTATCAACTATCGACTTTGACTCTGCTTCCTTCTTTTTATTTCGTCACTCTATGACGATGTGTTGCTTATCTGAGCTTTGTTATCTTTGGTTTGAAATGACTAACCCAAAGAGCGAGTAAGGGCCAAACTATGTGGGTTGCTCCCATTAGGGTATTTTCACGTCCACTCTAGATTGGATTCGGTGTTGTGCATTGAGATGTGAAATACTCGGATTTTCAATAAAAGTTAGTGGGGTCCAGCTTGGAGGTTTCGAGAGCCATTGGAGTTCTCAAGTATATTTCTAGAGGTGTACTTTCGGTAAGGGGGGCGCACCCTCCTAGTCATTTGTTGGAAAACCTTCTCTTTTCCATTGTTGTTAATTCAAATCTTTGAATTGTTTCTTTGATTGCATTGAGAACTGCCTTGTGCTCTTCTCTATATTTGATTATTTGTATCCATTCTTTCAAGTCTGGAATTAAAATATTATTTATGTCCAATAGTTCAGCATAGGATTGTTCTTACTAGTACTCATCCTTAATTGGGATTGTTTCTGTTGTTTATTTCCATTCTTGCTTGATTGGATTGTTATTTTGACTTGTTTTCGATTCCTTCATTTATGGATGTTATTCTTATGAGGTAAAAAAACCCATTCTACGTTAGCGGCGTAGTCTCACAAAATATTTAAATGTTAATCTTATTACTTGAGTTTTCTCACGCTGGTTTTCCAAACTGACCCGGGTGTTATTTTATTATAATGCTCTGGTTAAATTGAGTTTTTCATAGGTTGGCTATGGTGATACGGAGTTATTGAAGAAGAGTTGGATGTTTACCAATCGTAGTGTTTTATTTTCCATTGTATTATATGGTATACCTATCAGCAATTGTAAGGTCAGAATTTTATAACTGTCCAGCTGATAGGGTTTGTTTTTAACTCTGATGTATATCGTATTTTAGAGTAACAGTTTTTACTGTCTTTGTTGTATTATATATTGTCGACTCCACTACGAGACTCTGATTTCCCCCTTTTTTCTTTCTTTTTCTTTTTACCCTAACAATCAGCCTTTTCGGTGATTAGATGTTCGGCATTGGAATACCGGGGATGTATTCGGTGTCGACTTTCGATGTTTAAAAAGGCGGTTTTCTACAAAGTGGTATCAGAGCTGAAGGTTAAGCGAGAACCTTGGCTTTGGTAGGGTATGTCTCAATGGAGATAGGGTTAGTAATACCCTAGAGTGAGTAACTCATTAGAGATAGGGTAAGAGACGCCCTAGAATGAGTTTGAGAGTATTATATATATACGAGAGCGTATTTGTTATTGTTATAAAATCATATTGTGTTAATTGGTCTATTGAGTAGTTTATGAATTCAGGTAGAGAATGTGGGATGCCACGTTGTCGAAGGGATTTCTAAACACTTCTATAAGACAAACAGACATAATATTGATTTTTAAAATTGGTAAATGAAATATTTTGCCTTTATTTTATATGTATAAAGGAATAATTTTCAAAAATTTATATATAGTTATAGAGTGTGTGTGTGTGTGTTTATTGAAAGTGATAATGTTTGTTTATTTTCACTATTGTTTAATCAGTTATGCTTGATTAATTTAGGAGCATTGATTGTCATTTATTGATTGCTGATTAATTGTGATTAGCTAATTTATATGCATTTGTTGTTTGAATTTATAAAAGAACCCCTTGCGAATAAATTTTCACAATTTGACTATAAGGTGTCCAGTTATAGTATAATGTTAAAAGTTAACTTTCGATAAAAAGTTGTTCAAAAATAATCTAAATGGTAAGATAAGACATTTAGAAAATAAATATTTGAGAAAATTGTATTATAATATAGAGGAATAATTAAATATGAAATGATTTATATAAAAGAAATTTTATATAAATTTAGTTTATAAAATGTGTCTTAAGAAGGATTTTTGAAATTTAAAACCCAGAATTTTTGAATAATTTCAAAAGGATTTTGAGAAATGAAATAATAGTATTTTTTGAAGTATTTAAAAGTAGAATTGTTTTGGGAAGTGAAATTTTAAATGGAATGCGTTTTCTTTGGGATAACTCGGAGGAAAACATCTCGATTAGTTTTATGGTGATCTGAATAATCTTCTATGTAACGATCGGATGTTTGCTTAGGCGAACTTTGGGGAGTACTTAGTAAATTATTCTTTTTATCATTGTGCGATTGAAATGAGTTCAAATCCGAATGAATCCAAAGTGAGTTTTAATAAACAAATCGTTTGAAGTTATTCATATAAAAATATTGTGGTATGCTTTCAAAAATGAGTTTTTGAAATTAAAACCAGGGATTTAATTTTTAAGTTTCGTTATAGGAAATTATTTAAAATAAAAAGATGTTTTGATAAATAATTTGATAAATGAAAATTTTAAAACTCTTGGATAGAAAAGAAATAATTTAACTCAATTTTTAAATGGGTTAAATTGGATAAGAAGGTTTTAATTAACATTGATTTAATTAAAACCATAGTTTTGTTTATGATCTAAGTTATGCGAACTATTTGGTGACATTGGGCCAACCTATAAGTATCTTTCCTTAGCACACTCTAAGGTAAAGTAATTGAAGGGTTGACTCGGTTTTGAAAACCCATATTTTGTTTGGACTTCCAATTGAATTTTGAGAAAAATAAAATAAATAAATAAATAACAAATAAATAAAATAAAATTTGTGTTTTGTATTTACTCGTAGGATCTGAAGGATATTATACAAGTAAATGAAACAAAGTAAGCTTTTATTTGTTGTTTTATAAAGAATCCTCTTTGTAAAATATTTATAAACTTAGGTGAAAATATATGAAGTAATTCATATAATTTTAGTGTTGAATGAAATACTAAATGGAAATTATGAATGATTTAGAAAGTGATTGGTATAATTAAAAAACCAATCGAACTAAGTACGTAAAGTATACATAGATCATTTTATTCGCACGAATTCTAATCTAGGATTCGAATACATAACTTTGGGTGATTCTCACCAGTCTGAAAAAGGGTTTTGTCAGCGAACACTTGATTCAGATTCTCGGTATGATACTGAAATGGTCTATCATAGTTTATGGCTATGTAAGGAGAACGGAAGTTTCTGATCGAGGAACCCGATCGGAGTCCACTCTAAGGGAGGTCGAGTAAGCGATACTAGTTTGAAAGTAGAAGTCTATGTATCTGAGCATGTGATCATATCAAATATAGCGTATGGATGATTTATGTATATCATATGGACTTAAGTATGATTATATACTTAGTATACGACTTTAGGAAAATTGTGAACTTAAGCAAAATTCTAAATCAGGTTGTTAGTCGTTTAACATTTTAAAATATTGTTAAGTTTTAGATTTTTCACTATCAAATTTGATTGGTTGGTAGTGTTAGCATATTCCTTTGCAGAATTTAATTAGATTTGATTTGTTGGTCGTGTGATTTATATACCATTGTTTATAAAGTTTGAATTTATAAACAGGAATTTTTGAATTTTTGTTTATTGTAACTTAAATCCTGATGGTTTAGAAATGTTTTAAAAGACTTTTTGGTATCATTGTCGAAAGAAATAATAATAATAATAATATGATTTGAAGTATGTGAGAAATATTATTATTTCAAAAAAAATAGAATTTGTTCCAATAGATATTGGCAAAGTGTTTTACAAATATTTTTATTTATTGTGATGAATGACTAAAATCAAAGCGCGATTGGGAGTCTTCTCCATTTTGGGGCTCGCCTGGTGTATTTACTCTATTGTTTTAGGAGGTACCAGAATACCACTAGAAGCTCCATTTTTTTGTTTAGAGTTATACTATACTCGAAAGGCGGGCGCACCCTCCTAGTCATGTTGGATCTATTTTTGATATGTTTCTTCTTGTGGAAGTTTTAAAACTTATTGTTGAATATAAACCACGGGAGATGGCTTGAAAATATTAGATGCATAACATTCGTTACAGAATATTTTTTGTATTTTGTTGCATATGGTTATATGTTACTTTTGGTTGCATGTAGCTTTATTTCATATCAGGGTTGCATGAAAATTTATATTATGCTAGTTTTAGCATGTAGGGTGCATCATTATTATCAGTGCATCTTATTACCTTATTGTATAAGATTGTTACATTGTTTATGTTGTTTGAGTTATGATAGAGATAGCAAGTATATTTCTCTTTCATCAATATGACTCTTTTGGATTATGTAAGTATAGGGAAACAAGAGATTTCAATCTGACTTCTTGTGCACCTGCATTTGCATCGAGATCATAAACTGCTTGCTAAAATATAAATCAAATGCAAAAAGGTAGTCTTAGATTCAAAATTGGTATTCGTTGATGATTTTATGGCCTAGATATGGGAGGCCACTTGGCTTTTGTTTCTTTTGATTGGATTGAGGCTTGTAGTGGCAATTTGTAGTTGTTCTGATTGAGCCACACAAAGAAGATGTTGGCGAAATTTTCCGTAAATTTAAGAGTTAGAAATTTTTTGAGAATTTTGGAAAAAATTTGTTAACTAAAATTTGATTTTTGAATTATAACTTGGAATGAATGAATGGAAGGGAATTAGTTAGTATAGGTGGGTGAATTTAGAAGACTTGGAAATTTTAGAATCTATTCCAACTAATTGATTTTGAAAAGTTAATAAGTTTAACAACTCATTTTAATTAATTATTTTAAAATTAAGAGTTTGGAAACATTTTCTTTCTTAGGAATTTCGAGGACGAAATTCATTTAAGAGGGGAGAATGTAACAACCCAAAGTTCTGGTCATTTGATTTAAAATGTTTAATTAATTTTAAATATTTAAAATAACTAGATTTTATAATTTATAACTTATAATTCAAATATAGAGAATGTTTAAATATTTGAATTGTGAATTATAAAATTTTAATTAAATGGATTTGGTGATTTTATTTAACTCCTTTCAATTAATGAATAATATTGGTGAATTCAAATTGAAAATTTATTTACAAATGTAAATAGATTGGATGAATATCGATAATTAAATAGAAAACGATATTTAAATCTGTGAAGTCATTCTGAGGCACTTTCTCAGATTTCGACGAAACAGTTTCATTGGAACCATAATAGTGAATTATATTATGTCGTCGAATTTCAAGGAGATCAAATGAATTGTTTGGTCGTGCGAGTTCGAAACGTATAGGAATTAATTAAAAAAATTTAAATTGTTATAATTTGATTAAAAAAGCTATCTTGTATATATGATCGAATTAGGGCTTGGGACTAGTTTTATTGGGTTCGAAATAGGGGTATAACATATAAAGCGCCAGTGAGTACACATCGATTAGAGTTCGTCAATTTTAAGACGTGAATAGTATCGGCTAGAAAATCTATATAAGGACCCCAAACCCCTTTATTTACCCTAGCCGTCATTTCCTTATATGCCCTAACCCTAGATCCTACGGTCACCATTCTTCAGGGTCACCGAAGGCATTTTCAGGTAAAGTGACCAACATGAGATAGGTAGGCGAGAGGATGAGGAGTTCATCAGCGTTGGTCGATCATCATTTGGTGGAGCATGGCATTCACAATTTGGTTGCGATGACGAGGCAATTTTTGGCCTTATTCTCGGTGGAGACGATGAATTGAGGGGCAGCTCCGGTGGCGTTGGAGACATCTAAGGTGGAGCTTGCCTCTGGCGAAGTGCGGCGACGTAATGAGGATGGCGGGGACAGCGACATTGGGATGGAGTTGAACGGTGCTTGGATTAGGTGAACGTGCGGCCTGGGATTTGTTATTAGCGATATTTGGGTTTGTTTGAGATAAGGTAATTAGTGGTTAATAATTAAGAAAATAATTATATTATTCAAATTTGAAATCTTATTAACCTCATAACTATTTCGTACGAGGTTGGATTCAAGCGTGGTCATGTGGGTTGTACTCGTGTAATTGATATCTACACTTTGGAATTGGATTAGTAGGAGATTGTAGCTTGTATAATTTCATGCTAAAATCAAATGGCTGTTCGATTTTAGCTTAGAACGGAATGATTTGACGCTAACTAGAAATTTATGTTAGTTCACTCACCCTTAACTTTGCTATATAATATCTGTGATGCTATAAATTAATTTTTTGAATGCTTGGTTGATAGTTTAGATATTGTTATTGTTAGATTATTTGTTTTGGTTGAAAATCCCATTTGGAAAAACGGATGACATATTAACTTAATTGTTGTGAACCCATATGATTATATATATTGTCTGTAATCATTGTTTTGCAGGGAATATTTGTAGAGAGACCCGAAGGGGATTTTCCCAATAACTTGTTAATTATTCTGTATGCTGCTTATATTGATGTTTAGATGTTATTAGTCGTGATATTCTTTTCAAATTGTTTAAATGTTGTTATAGAAATTTTTGCTATATCGTCAACTATTGAATATCATCTCCTAAACCCTTCGTGTGTGTTGTCTTGAGATTGGATTTTCACAAAATATATATTTAAATTCATTAATCAATTTTATTAATGATATTTAAATCAATTAATCAATTAATTATTTGAATTAATGATGTTTAAATTTTGACAAATCATTTTAACTAATGATGTTTGAATTTAATTAATCCATTTAGTTAATGATATTTGTATCTAATTAATCATTTTAATTATTGATTATTTGAATGTAATAAATTGTTTTAATTAAGATATTTAAGTTTAATTAATCATTTTGGTTAATTATATTTAAATAAATTATTCATTTTAATTAATGATATTTTAGTTTAGTGAATCATTTTAATTAATGATGTTTTAAAGTAATCAATCATTTTAAATAATGATGTTTGAGTTTAAATAATTATTTTAACTAAAGATGTTTTAAATTTCATTAATCATTTTAATTAGCGATGTTTGAATCTAATTTATCATTTTAATTAATGGTATTTGTATTTAGTTAATATTCTTAATTAATGTGGTTTTTAAAAATTAATTAATTGACTTAATAAAAGAGTCAAGGTAAATTAATTGATTTAATTAAAGTGTTTTAAAGTTAATTAACTAATTTAGAATATTAAAGTTAATGAGTATAATGTGATTAATTATCTTTTAGGATAATTGATGCTGGTTTAAATTTGTAAAAGGGATTTTAATTTTATTTTTTATTTTTTGGAAAAATTACTGTAGTTTAAGAAGTTATAAAAAGGTTATTTAAATTATCCTTCAGGATGATTAACCTATGAGTTAAAATTTATAAAAGTAATTTAATTGATTATTTTCTTTTGGAATAATAAATATTGTTTTAAAATTTATAGATAATAGTTAATGAACAAGATCTTTTAAAAAGAATTGTTTCAAATAAAGCTAAGTGTAAATGGTTTGGGTTTTATAATAAACAATGTTTTGACATTCATTTTGACCTTGGTTTTAATACACTTAGAAAATGTAATTTTCCTTTTTAAAAGGAATATTTTAAAGAAGAAGTTTTTTTAAAGTGTCTTTAAAGGTGTTGTGATGTGAAAATCAAGCGCAAGTGAAATAGCTATCTTATCGTTCTCGATAGTGGATTTATCGACTATCAGTTTTGACTCTGCTTCCTTCTTTTTATTTCATCGCTCTATGACGATGTGTTGCTCATCTGAGCATTGTTATCCTTTGTCGGAAATGGCTAGACCGAAAGAGCGAGTGGGGACCAAGCTATGTGGGGTTGCTCCTATTGGGGTTATTTCACATCCACTCTAGCTTGGATTCGGTGTTGCGCATTGAGATGTGAAATACTCGGATTCTCGGTAACAGTTGGCGGGGTCCGGCTTGGAGGTTTCTGAGAGCCATCGGAGTTCTCAAGTATATTTCTAGAGGTATACTTTTGGTAAGGTGGGGCACTGTCCTAGTCATTTGTTGAATCTCTTTTCCATTGTTGTTAATTCAAATCTTTGAATTGTTCCTTTAATTGTGTTGGGAACTGCCTTGTGCTCTTCTCTATGTTTGATTATTTGTATCCATTCTTTCAAGTCCGGAATTAAAATATTATTTATGTCCAATCATTCAGCATGAGATTTTTTCATACTAGTGCTCGTCCTTTATTCGAATTGTTTCCCATTTCTTCATTTATGGATGTTATTCTTGTGAGGTAGAAAAAACCCGTTCCGTGTTAGTAGCATGATCTCACAGAATGTTTAAATGTTAATCTACTTGAGTATTCTCACGCTAGTGTTCCAGAATGACCCGGTTGTTATTTTATTATAATGCTCGGGTCAGACCGAGTTTTTCCCAGGTTGGCTTTGGTGATATGGAGTTATTAAAGAAGAGCTGGATGTTTACCAGTAGTATTGTTTTATTTTTCGCTGTATTAAATGGTATACCTATCTGCAATTGTAAGGTCATAATATAATAACTGTCCAACTGATAGGGTTTGTTTTTAACTCTGATGTATATCGTATTTTGGAGTAATAGTTTTTACTATCTCTGTTATACTATATGTTATCGATTCTGCTATGAGACTTTGATTTCCCTTTCTCTGTTCTTTTCTTTTTCTTTTTACCCTAACAATCTGCCTTTCCGACGATGGATGTTCGACATTGGAATACCGGGGATATATTCAGTGTCGACTTTCGATGGTCGAAAAGGCGGGTCGTTACATTTTCCTAAGTTATAAAAACCATAATTTCTACTTGAATCTCTTTAAAAACTTGCTAAAACACTTCTACATTCAATACTCCACTTCTCCATTTTTACTCCCACTTCATTCAGCCATAACTTCTTCCATACTACTCCAAATCAAGATTTTTTTTCAAACCACGTAGAATTACAATGGCTCCAACTTTTATTTTAACAGTTTTTCAAATTTCGAATATTTTTGGGTCAAAAATATATTTTTTCTGACTTATTTTTGGACTCATATTATCAAGGCTGAAGAAATCTCTTCTTCTTTTGACTATATATCCCTCAAAACAAATCCAAATTTAATGATTCTTTTTCTAAAATGATAGAAAAATGAATTTCCAACAACTTTTCTTTTGACCACTATTTAAAATCCCGAGAGGAACATGGCGAAAATTCGAGGAGAAAATGACCCATTTTCGAGTTGCTTTTTCAAGCTTTCCAAGTTCTAAAGTATTTCAAGGTTTCATTTTGCAAAATTTTGGTGAGTAAATTTCTAACCTTTTTGAAAAGATTCAACCTTATTTTGAGATATAGTGGTTGTAAAATATGTTGTTTGGTTGGATTATGGTATGGTTTGGATGATATGCGTGTTGCTAATACACAGTTTAGCATTAGATTTGAAAATAATGGTTTAAGTGATATGTTTGGTTATAGAGTTATGAACTTGGATGTGACAGGGTATGTGAAATTAGATCATGAAGTGTATGTGAATTTTGGTTATGGTATTGTAGATAAACTTTGCATGTGATGGTGTATGTAAACTAGCTTACAAAGTTATGTTAAGTGAGATTTAAAATCTTGAGAAACTTTGTTCATTTTTTATAAAGTTTTAAAGTTAAAGTATTCAAAACTTCTTTTTTAGTTTCCATATCTTTTACTAAGGGTTTTAAAGTTAAAGCAAAGTTAAGTAAGAGGTTTTGAAGTTAGTAAACTTAGAAAACATTTCTAAGTAACGACATCCATAACGATAGTAGCTATGGATGCAGTTTCGATACGAAACCGATTTTTTTGAAAAGTTGAGTTTTTATACTTTAATTGTTTTGTAAATGTTTTATAAACCTAACAATAATGTTTTAAAAAGTTAATTAAGGATTTAATAATTAATTATCAATTAATCTAGTTTTTAATAACTAATAATTAATTAAATATTAAATAAGGTTTATTAACTTTAATTAATGAAGTTTATTTTTTAATTAATTATTTTCTAAAGATAAGATTAATTTTAATAAATTATTAATTAATTATAGGGTTAATTATTTATTTATCTAATTAATCAAATGTTTAATTATTTTTAAATATAAATAAATAATTATTTACTAATGATTTAATTTATTATTTAGTTTTAATTAAAAGATTATTTAATAAATTAATTAAGATTAATTAATAGTTAATTATTAATAGAGGTTTTTAAATTATTATTAAATAATGAATAAAGGATTAATTAAGGGTTTAATTTATAAATAAATTGTTTATTAAAGGTTTAATTATTTATTAATTTATAATTAAATTAAGTTCAAATATAATAAAGATTAGTTATGATTAAATAAAGAGTTTAAATTGCAATTAATCATTTTAAAAGGTAGTTTTAAGTTTTAAATCCTTTGTTTCGAGGACCAAATTGTTTTAAAGGTACTTCTTTGTCAAAGATGGTTTTGAACACAAGGGATTCAACTGTCGATACCATTAAGTAGACAAACAATTGTGAATGAGTTATGTAAATGGTTTGATTGTGTTGATATGTGTTAGCAGAAGAAATCTTCGTTCTGCTATAAATTGATTGTTTGATTGTATGGACATATGTATTAGCAGAATAAATTCTCATTCTACTATAAGTTAATTATTTGATTGTTGGAAACCTATTTGGTAAGAAAAATCATCATCCTTATTTTTGGACATGTATGTGCTAGCTGAGTTGTATTGACATGTTATTCCCGGACTTGGATATGAATTGCATTTACATATATATTGAGTTATGTAATTAAATGGTAACTAAAATTACTACCATTGGGATTGCTAAGCCTGTTTTTGAAATTATTATGAAGTATGATTTTGAATTAACTTAAATTCTTTAATCAATTTTTGGGTTTTAAGGTTTATAAATGATTTTTCAAGTTATAATATTATTTTATAATGGTATTTATAAATAATACATTGTTTATAAAAATGGGTTTTACTAGGTAAAAACGTTTATTTAAAGTGATTTAAAAGAATGAGTTACAAAGGATATTTTATAAAGGATATTTCTTAAAGAAGATTTATCAAAGGAGTTTTAAATTGGGATTGTTTTATAAATGATTTAGAGGTTTGTAAAGAGGTTTTGTAAATTGACTTGTAGACTTATAAAAGTGTTATATAAATTGATTATGGAAAATTTTGAAGGTATTTAAATGTGAAGTAAGCTTTTAAAAGGGAACTTTTTATAATGGATAAGTGGCGATTTATAGCAAGTAATGTTTTCGAAAAAGGAATTTAAAAGGTGGAATTTTCCAAATATTTTGATAATATGCTTATACCCCTAAGGTAAGTATAAATGTTTTCCAAGTATAAAAGGGATGTTAGGGGTTTGGGAATAGTGTTTTGAAAAGATCTTTTGATCGAATGTTTATAAAGTGATTTTAATTAATTTAAGATTAATTTATAAAGGCCTAGTGGATCCCATATAGAATTGGATCAACGTTGAATGATTGTTATTTGATAGTTAAATAACTGGCTATCAAATCTAGACCTAAACTTAACTTTGAAAATATCTAAGAGAAACACATGAGTTATATGGCGCGGTCATCCCAAATGATTTTGTACTGCATATAAATCTCGTTTCTTTCTTCTAGGATAAATGATAAGGAAATCCGTCCATAAATGGTTAGGACATGAACTCTGATGTTTTCGCTGTCTGTTTATTTCCTAAAGAACCGGGGTTGAGTTTGCTGGGAACTATCAAAAGTTGTTTCAAAGAGGCCTGGATTGGATATGTTATATGAAAACCACTTCGATCCAACTCAAGCATTTCGAACTGAAGACAACTTGAAGAATATGAAATCGAAGATGGAGCATTGAAATGCAAGGACTGCTTGTTACTAGTCCCGAGCGTGATTCCAAAATGGATGTAGTAGAAGTAGTGCCTTCGGTTTTTCCTTATCTTGGACAACTTGTATGGATGAATGCTGGCACTGCATTACTTCCTGGAAGGTAGCATTAGCATTCCAAGTGGGATTACTCTTCAAAAGGTAAGCATAGCCTTAAGCCTCATCAATCGGGAATGACTAAAATCTTGGGAGATGCAGCAAGGCTAAGTGGGTCGCTCCCATTAGAGTGTGTCATCACCATTCTAGATACATCTACATATTTATGGATTGGTTGTGCATGAGATCTCAATAAAAAGGTTTGCAAAGTAACCGGAGCGATGACATATTTGGTACTATCCAATAAGGGGTAGGCTGGTTTGATGTTGGCAGGGGATCTTGGCGAGGTCCTCGGTACATTTTCTAGACGTGTACCGTGATAGGTGGTACCCCGGTGCCTTGTCATAGTATGGAATCCAACTCCAATACGTGCCTTTACGGTTTTGACTACAGATCCTGGTATGCTGGAATTTAATAATGGTAACAATTTTGTCTATTTTCATATTTTTATTTTGAATGCTTGGACATTATTATAATATTACTGGATTTTCTATAAAAAAAATTGTTTTGGTTATCGTAAGGTAAAAACCCGTCCATGTTTATGTGCGGCATGGACTTATGAGATACCTTTGATTTTAAAAGGGTTTTAAATATAATAATTCAGTTGTTTTGAGTTTACTTACAGCAGACCCATGTCTTACCCTGGGTTCTATTTTCTTTCTTCAAACTCTTGGGTGCTCAAATTTTTCTAGGCAGCCAAGTAGTTTAGGTTTTCCCACAGATGCATTTTGGAGGAGCTTAGAGCAGGAGGATTCATCGATATCTAGTTATTATCTAATTTCCGCTGTATTATATGTATCTTGTATCAATTAGGCAAGGACGGACTGTTATAACTGTCCTAGGGTAGAATTTTTATTAGTATGACTATGATGTATCATTTTTGAAATGACTTTGTAAAGTATTATGTTGATTAATATATGTTATTTCGTTTCGTTGTGAGATTTTGTGATTGTTTAGTTTCTTCTATCTTCTATCTCCTTTCTTTCCCCTAACGATCGGTCTTTACGGCACTTGAATGCTCAGCACGCAATACAGTAGACATATTAGTGTCGATTTTCAAGGGTCGAAAATTCCCATTCGTTACACCTTCTTTTTTCGTTTTATCCCTAAGACTTAATTATTTTCACATATATGAAATAAAATCAAAATCGTGTATAAAGGGGCCGAGCCCTGTAGCATCGATCGCTTCAAAGGAGAGAGGCACAATGGTTAGGGATCTTGGCCGTGACCTGCGATGGTCGAGGGTGGAACGATGCTTGTGACTGGGAGGAAGCGCAATGTGGAGTATTGGAGATCGACTGTACAAGTAGTGCAATAGTTAAAGGCGGAGTTGCGCATATTGAGGATGGAGGTCGCGATTGTCATGATTATGGTGTATGTGGTAAATTCGCGATCGAGAAGGTGGGTTTGGCAATGGCAGGAAGCACTGTAGGGTTCTGTTGGCAGTGACTCGTGGTTATGGGCGACTATTGATGTTGGCTACAACGCTGCAATCTTTGTCGGCGACGACGATTGGCTTAGCGAAGGGTGGCAACGGTTTTGGCATTGTTTTGTCATCGACTTAGAATTCATACATCATTGTGGTGAGTATTCCTCACTCATAACTATAACTAATTCCACTCGCATCTTACACATATATTATTACCCCGATTATTTATGGAATTACTTGGTTGAATTGGTTGTTTAGAAATTTGATTGATTATGAATATTGAATTGTTTTCTTGGATAAATTGTTTGATTGGGATATTCAACTGATTATAATGTTTGTTGCATGTCCAAATTGCAAAGAATACGATGTCCGTTTGCATTTTAAATTGTGATATTTATTTGTATTGTGCGTATAGTATATCAATGGTCGAAATTCGATGTAATTCAATTCAGCCGCATAATAATAATTTTTATTGGTGATTATTAATGATTTTGGAGGATTTTATTCCAACGTTCGATCGATTTTCCCATTTTAAAATATTTTTGAAAGGTTCGATATTTTTGGTATTTTAAAATAATATTGAAGTATATCTATAAATAAATAAAATTGGTTGGAAAATAAAATGATTTCTTAGAATTATTTTGGATGTAAAAGTAATTTTAGAAACAGAAAATATTTTATTTTTAACTATTGGAGTATAATGTGAACATTTTGAATTAAATTTTATGGTTTGAAATAAATATAATTTATTTTGTAACTAATAAATTTATTTTGAAATAGTATTTTAATATAAAAGATTATGAAATGGATTTAAAGTAATACTTGAGATTTGAATATATAGTGAAGGATTTAAATTATAAATTATGGTTTGAAATGAAAAGAATTATTTTAGGAGATTTATAAATTTCTTTTAAAGTACATTTAGCTATAGAAAATTATGAAAAGTTATATAATTATTTTTTATTTGTAAAATGAGTTTGGAGGTTTAGGACAATATGTATAAAAAGATTTGGAAATGAAATTTTGGTCTTAAAATTTTTAGTTTGGAATTATATTTTATAGTTAGAAATAAAAATAATTTATTTGAAATATACATACATATTGTTACCCCGCCTTTTGGCCAAGGCCAAGATATCAAAAAATTGGCTGGAAAGGATGGATATTAGGATTGGAGATCAATTGGAAACAAGGCTATGATCGATACTGTCAAAGTTTGACTGAGCTCCAATTGAGGCGGGATCGATTGGGAATGATAAACAAGGATAAAAAAGGATACATTTCGAATTTCAGGTTAAACGGAATTCGTATGCTCGAGTTATGGATGGATCAAGGTTCAAGAATGTTCAGTTCGTATCAATACTTTGGTATCGATTGAGATGGACTCGGCTATTTGCACTGAATCGATGGTTTCGTATCGATCCATATGGATATGAATGAGGGAAATGCACTTGGCACCTCACTTTGGACCGATGGATTTCGTATCGATGCAGCACGCATCGAGTGAATGGATACGGTAAGGCATACTTCGTATCGATCAAAGCTTGAATCGATACGAAGGGATATAGCTTTGGATGGGTACGAACAAATCAGGAGCCATTCTCGTATGGATTGAGTTCGTATCGATCGGTACGAAGGAAATGTTCAAGAAAGCATGGACCACGGAGTGATGGATACGAAGACTGTGATCGATACGAATAGATGTATTTAGGATCGATATGAAGCAATGGACTTGGATCGATGGGTGCGAACAAAGGCACAGTTGATGGATACGAAAGCATGTGCTTTCGGGATGTTCAGGGGATCGATACGAATAGGGCAACGACATGGATACGAATGAGGGTTGGTCGATGGATGCGAACAGCGCATGCCAATGGATACGAATGGGATACAAATAAGTGGATGACTCGGTTGAACGGCACGAAAGGTGGATCTTTCTTGGATCTTCGAGACACGTCATCGATGTTAACTATATCGATACGAAGAGAGGAGAATGTGGAGCTTTAGATCGATACGAACGCGACGGCCGACTTGTGAACCCAAACTTGCATCGATCATAACTCACAATCTACAAGTCCAAATGCTATGAAATTTTGAGAGGAGCTTCCTGATGCACTTAAGAACCTCTATGATCGATCTCAGCTCGATTGGACCACTTTTGGATCAATACGAATTGAACACGCATCGATCCAAAATCGCTACAGATCGATGTGACGGGCCCACCTGCACAGGAGAAAAGATATTCCAGGTTTTGAGGCGGATATTTTTGGATCTACACCTATAAATGGGAGTGCTATGGCAACTAAAAGGGGGATCTTCTTCTCCTGCTCTGACGCTGAAGCTCTGCCATTTTTGCGATTGATACTAAAGGCTTGTAATTGTAACCATGGTACAAAGGGAATAAAAGGATTGATTCAAAGTGGACGTAGGCCGGATTGCCGAACTTCTATAAACCTTGTGTTCTTTCCTGCTTACTTCCATTTTAACTTTACTGTTTCTTCATCTTTATTCTCTACTTTATCTAGATCTGAGATCTATGTTGGAATATTGTGAATCTGTGTATATACACTGGTGATTTCACTACTTCTGGGGTTTGTGACCAATTTTGGCGCAAACACTTTGGTGCTTTCACTGAAAGGCTAGCACTCAGGGATTCTAAAGCTCAGATTTTGGATTTGGAAAGCTATGACAAGGTAATCGACAAGAAGACAAAGGACTGAAAGGAGTCAGCATGGTGGGAATTGAAGTTCTCTTCTTACACTGATTTGACTGAAACTCTGAAGAGGATTTACTTGGATACTCGAGAGCGTCTCCAGTATCGAAGGCCGGCAAAAAGGGAACCCTCTGAGTATGCGCGAGCATCGGGGAAGCATTGCCTATTCCATGAGTTGGACGGGCACAACACGAACGACTACAGGCATTTGAAGGATATCACTGAGGAGCATGTAAGGAATGGTCATCTACAACAGTATGTAAGGAATCGAGTTATGGAAATGGAGCAGGAGCGGCCACTGCCCACCTCAAGCGAATATGGCACTAAATCTAGGCAACGTCTTTAGCTTGTTATCAACTGAATGGATTTATGGCTTTGAATAAGTAATAAACCCCGAAGTAATGCGGCTAAGTCACTTACACATGTACGGGATCGAGGACGGTCCCTAGGCATGCTCTGAGATGATGATAAACCGTGATGCTTGGGTTTGTGAAATCTTGTTTTCTTTCTATTTACTGTGGACTCCGGTTTCTTTCTTGGTACTGTGGCTATTTGTTTCTTGGTTGTACGAACTCTCATTTTGTTAATTGGATTCTATGATAATTGGATTTGAATTAGTGTAATAAATAATACCGATTACGCAATTACGGTCCCAACCGGAGAGACGGGGCAGTAATCGCAAGTTATAAGCCCCTTCGCCGAAGTGCGATGGAATGGACTCCAACGCATTATAAAAAGTCCTTGACCGGAGAGTCAAGGCCGGAGAATATAAAAGTCCTTGACCGGAGAGTCGAGGCCAGAGAATATAAAAGCCCTCGACCAGAGAGTCGAGGCCGGAGAATATCAAGTCCTCGACCGGAGAGTCGAGGCCGGAGAATATAAAAGTCCTCGACTGGAGAGTCGAGGTCGGAGAATATAAAAGCCCTTGACCGGAGAGTCGAGGCCGGAGAATATAAAAGCCCTCGACCGGAGAGTCGAGGTCGGAGAATATAAAAGCCCTCGACCGGAGAGTCGAGGCTAGAGAATGTAAAAGCCCTCGACCGGAGAGTCGAGGCTAGAGAATATCAAGTCCTCGACTGAAGAGTCGAGGCCAGAGAATATCAAGTCCTCGACTGAAGAGTCGAGGCCAGATAAACATATTCACAGGTTAAGCCGTCGACCGGAGAGTCGAGGCAGGGATTGGATATGGAGCCGGAGTGGTCTCGGATTTAGATAAGGGTCCGGAGCGGTTTCGGATTCGGATATCGGCCCGGAGAGGTCATGGATTTGGTCATTGGACTTTGGACATGGATGGATCAGAACTTACCTAATGGGTCTGGATGGATATGGAACTGGCTAAGTATTTGGTTAATGGATTTGGAATCGGACATCGACTCGGAGCAGTCGCGTATTTGGCTAAGGATATGGCTATGGCACTCGAATAGGATGGCTTGGTAATGGATTGTGTTATGGATCGGATGTTATGGCTATGGATGGAATATGGATTTCAGATGTCGGATTTGGAGCTATTCAAAACACGCTTCTTACCACAAGGCATGTTTTAGGGGGCAAATGTTACCCCGCCTTTTGGCCAAGGCCGGGATATCAAAAAATTGGCTGGAAAGGATGGATATCAAGATTGGAGATCGATTGGAAACAAGGCTATGATCGATATCGTTAAAGTTTGACTGAGCTCCAATTGAAGCAGGATCGATTGGGAATGATAAACAAGGCTAAGAAAGGATACGTTTTGAATTTCAGATTAAACGGAGTTCGTATGCTCGAGTTATGGATGGATAAAGGTTCAAGAAAGTTCAGTTCGTATCGATACTTTGGTATCGATTGAGATGGACTCGGCTATTTGCACTGAATCGATGGTTTCGTATCGATCCATATGGATATGAATGAGGGAAATGCACTTGGCACCTCACTTTGGACCGATGGATTTCGTATCGATGCAGCACGCATAGATTGAATGGATACGGCAAGGCATACTTCGTATCGATCAAAGCTTGAATCGATACGAAGGGATATAACTTTGGATGGGTACGAACAAATCAGGAGCCATTCTCGTATCGATTGAGTTCGTATCGATCGGTATGAAGGAAATGTTCAAGAAAGCATGGACCATAGAGTGATGGATACGAAGACTGTGATCGATACGAATAGATGTATTTAGGATCGATACGAAGGCAATGGACTTGGATCGATGGATGCGAACAAAGGCACGGTTGATGGATACAAAAGCATGTGCTTTCGGGATGTTCAGGGGATCGATACGAATAGGGCAACGACATGGATACGACGGTGGGTTGGCCGATGGATGTGAACAGCGCATGCCGATGGATACGAATGGGATACAAATAAGTGGATGACTCGGTCGAACGGCACGAAAGGTGGATCTTTCCTGGATCTTCAAGACACGTCATCGATGTCAACTATATCGATACGAAGTGAGGAGAATGTGGAGCTTTAGATCGATACGAACGCGACGACCGACTTGTGAACACAAACTTGCATCGATCATAACTCACAATCTACAAGTCCAAATGCTATGAAATTTTGAGAGGAGCTTCCTAATGCACTCGAGAAGCTCTATGATCGATCTTAGCTCGATTGGACGACTTTTGGATCGATACGAATTGAACACGCATCAATCCAAAATCGCTACAGATCGATGCGACGGGCCCACCTACGCAGGAGAAAAGGTATTCCATGTTTTGAGGTGGATATTTTTGGATCTACACCTATAAATGGGAGTGCTATGGAAACTAAAAAGAGGATCTTCTTCTCTTGCTTTGACGCTGAAGCTCTGCCATTTTTGTGATTGGTACTAAAGGCTTGTAATTGTAACTACAATACAAAGAGAATAAAAAGGATTGATTCAAAGTGGACGTAGGCCGGATTGTCGAACCACTATAAACCTTGTGTTCTTTCCTGCTTTCTTCCATTTTAACTTTACTGTTTCTTCATCTTTATTCTCTACTTTATCTAGATCTGAGGTCTGTGTTGGAATATTGTGAATCTGTGTATATACACTGGTGCTTTCACTACTTTTGGGGTTTGTGACCAATTTTGGCGCAAACACACACACACACACATATATATAATTATTGTAAAATATTAATTGATTATAGAAAATTATGATTAACTTCTATAAAATGATTTTGAATGTTATATGTATATCCACTTTCAATATATATATATATATATATATATGTAGGTATGTATGTATGAAAGGAAAAATACATATATATTTTCTCTCCCTTGGGGAGATAAACTACCATGCGATTCCTGATCATGCGATCTACAGTCAAAATCAAATATTCGGTATCCCTTTTCAACTTGTAAAGGCGAAATCTTATGCAATATCACTCCAATCCAAAATCAACTTAGAGAATTGAAGGATGCGTATTTGGCGAAATCGCGTTTCAATTTTCCAATTTCAATCAAGAAATTGGACGACAACCTGCGATACGAGGGTATGGTATTTGATTTTTGGGATTAGGAAAATACATGATTTGGGGATCTACAAACAAAAGACAATCTTAAATATCCCAGAGTTTGATATAACTATTTGACGAAATCGAATTTAATAGTATCAATCCAACTGCCAAATCTAGGAAGGTTTTAGGTATTCACTATTATTAAAGTGGTATGCGAGATTTGGAAAAACGCGCTCTTCAATTCATGGAAATCGCTGCTACTTTCTCTAAAAGACCAAGATGCTCGACAAGGCTTGAGTTTGGTAGAGAAAGGAAAAGCGATGACAGTCGCTATGATTTTGGGATGAGATTTGAGACGCTGCATGAAATTCAAATCATTATAGTATATACGGACAGTCGTAATCTATATTGATAGCAAGTAGTTTCTATTATTTCAGAGGCAAGTATACTAGATCCCAAGCATCATTATTATATGGTATTTATCATGGTTTTAAGATATGAATAAGAGAGCAAGGTGTTTTTCAGTGCTTTTGCTAACGAATAATGTATGTACACTACATTAATCAAAGGGAAAACTATGAACCCCGGTTTACCTCCTCCCGATCACGTATAGATCCAGTAATGTCATAATAAGTTAACGAATTTTATGCTTGGCAATCATTATGGAGATGGCGATCTGGCGAATAACAAGAGGAAGACAATGGAATTTCCACTTGTAGAGAAGCACATGAAGAAGACAAGTGAAGAAAGATGCATGTGTACATAAGCGGTTATCTCAAACACATCCATCAGCACACATGAACACAAGGGCTCAATCACGTGGTGAGCCATGTTTTCCTATTTTCACACTATGATACATTGGACAGAATGCAACACGTGCATCAACTCAAATTACTTTTCGTTGTCCATTCTTGTCTAGGTTAGCAAGGGTTCGTGAGCCATACTTTGTAGTAGATAAGAAGTTGAGGTTAAATTATGTCAATACACACTACTATAGAGAGAACATTCTTGGGATTATTTGATTTATCTATGAAAAAATTATGATGTAATTTAAGTGTTTTATTTTCTCTATAGGCCAGTTATTGTTGGGCCGTTTATTGTATGATTGTGCTCTGTAATTGTATCAATAGCAATAAAAGGAACCTATTTTCGAAAAAAAAGTATGTATGTATATATGTATTTGAATATTTGGTTAATTGTTTAATAAAATATTCTGTTGAATATTATTATTATTTCATTTTTGAATTAAAATTTGGATTGTATGCATGATTTCCACGTCTTCTGATTTCTCATCTTCCTCTACAAATTTCGATATTGAGAATGATTCGCCGTTGACATAGAATTGATTGGTGATTTTATATGATACGGTGATGACATCTTATTGTTTGATTTTGTGATGATTTCTATTCCATGTGACGAGGATTCTGAATAAATAGAGTTATAATACTATTTTGGATGAGACATTCGGTAGTAGTTCTCCAGTTATTCTTTGGACTTGTTATATAAAATAATTGGGAAGTTGAGTGTAGTTCATGAGCATTGAATAAACAATTGAGTATCACGCAGTGGTATGGGGCGCCGATGAGAACTTATTCGGTTATTCATTTATTGTAGATGTCACTCAAGAGGCGGGGATTGGGATATCGAGTTTATACTTACATGAGTTGATGATTAGCGTAGACCAAATTTAAATGCTCCGTGTAAAGCAAGTTTATATGCCTGGTAGAGAGCAGGCTTATGGATAAAGTTGTAGGGGCGTACCCATATGAATGTTGTCAATCATGAAGTGCTTCGAGATATGATTAGGAGTTAGTGGGAACCAGATAGGTAGTGTGCACCCTGGTAGCCTGACCATGGTGTCGTGTCCCTAATCTATGACACTTTAGTTATATATTTAATGCGCATCATTAAATTAAGAGATAGGCGGAGTAATCTAAGGTGGAGTAGCCTTTAGGATGGTGTAGCCCTAGTCCCTTTTAGCCATAAATGCCAGTAATCTGTTACCTTAGGAGCATGATCTAAGTCATGACTAATACCTAACTTAGTCTACACAGCGTATTTATGACATGCCACAGATATAGTCATGATACCAGGTAGGTAACTGAAGACTGTAGGAACTGATACAGATGGATTAGCGTTGGGCTCCAAGAGTAGGCGGGTAGCTATCAGTCTCCCTTCTGATTCTACATAGATTGGTAGATAAGTGCATATTATTTATATATATATATATATTCCTTACCTACGTATTAGAGAAGATTTGAGTGGATAACCCAGGTGCTCTTGGAGATAGCAAATAGCCATGTTGTGTTTGACTAGGTGGCGTATCCCAGACATTATGAGATTATTGGGTGGTGTAAGCCATATATAATATTTGATTCCCATCGTTATTCATTTCTATATGAGAAGATGAGATTATACCTGGATATTCGGAGTATAGTGGATTCTCATATCTTTTATTATATCTGGCTAATGGGTATGTATCCTAGATTTTACAATCATACAGTCTATTTTATATTATTTGATTATTATATTTTATTAATTGAGATTGAGAGATGTATTAGGCAAAACCGTGAGCTAGCTTGACTATACTTGATGATATCTCACTTATTATTGATTTTTGGGTTTTGATTGTGGTTTCTAGATATGTGTGATTCACACATTCGATGTTGATTTTGTGGTTCCTAATTTATTGTGATTTATATGGGTGATGACATTTTTATACTAGGTTTTTTTAATGTTCTACATATATGATACTTGAATTGCTTGAGGTAACGTTATTATATTTATTTATACCCAGTACATATAGAAATACGTACATTTATGGACCATTGATTTAGATATCGTCTGACCCATTTATTATTTATATAATACTTATGCCAGTCCGAGACGTTTAGATTCACAAACAGTGACACTAACTTGTATTTTCTAGGCATAGAGGAGACTAGATTTCAGTATTATAAATTAGCATCCTATATTGTACAGTTTCTCATGTGTATATAATTATGATGTATGTTGGATAAATATACTTTATATTATATATTATCGTTGTGATTGACTCGATGATCTCTGATATTTACAGTTTATCGTGTATAGTTCTATCTTGGAGGCACACGTGTTTATTGCTTTGTACCAATACTATGTACATATAGGTGAGTTATTTATTTGATGTTTAAATACATACCAGTGTTAGTCGATGGGAATATTCGCATATGTACCCCATGTCGCCTTATTTTTCGTATTATTCGACAGTATTGCTTTGTATTACTCTTGGATAGCATGGGTATAGAGGTGGGGGTATTACAGATGCTATGTTTGTCATTGCTATTTATCAATATGGACTGTCACACAGGATGTAGGTATTTTCGATCGTATACCTAGGCATTGGACATTGTACTTTGATTGTAGTACACTTATATGGTTATGATAGTAGATTTGCATATATCGGTTATTATGTGCTAACTCTTTGGATGCAATTATCGGTCGGGTATGGTTCTTCATACCCTATGCCCCTATTTATTATATACGAGTTTTATATTATTTTTGAGATGATGTTTCACTCAAACCAAACAGTTGTCTAACCTGAGGTTTTATGCTTTGCTTCTTACTATCTCGGTTACTCTTAAATGAGTAGATTAGGGATAATAGGTCCGGGTAGTGCATGGAGTTGTATAGAGTACAAACAAGTGGCTACACTTTATATATTTATACTTTGAAGCTTACTATCCTTATATTCTATTGTGTAGTACTGTGGAGCTATGTTAGTACTTGTATTTTAAGAGGTATTTATAGAGTTTATTTTCAAGATTTGGATGTATAAACTCTTTATTCAGTTTTTGTATAGTCTGTGAACCTGATACACTCTAATGTTCTTATTTATGGTTCATTTGATTATATTACTGTCTCGTCTGTTTTACATCTATGTAATTATATTATATTTAGTTTATGTGCTATGATATGTTCTATAAGTTGTTTGCTTGGATTTTTGTTACTTTATACCCTTAGCTACCATCCTGCATCGGTCGTGTACCTTCACAATGCATTATATAGGTATATTGGGTACTAGAGGTGTAGGGCAGTCGTCATATTTGGTATTAGAGCTTAGGTTGCGTAGATGATCTAAGTTGATACATGGATCCATTAGAGATAAGGAAGGAGTTATCACCTTAGAATGGATCTAGCGATATATAAGAGAGTGTACTTGATATATTTTGGTTTTCAAAACTATGAAGTAGCATATATAGTATATAAGTCACATTGCATTCATGGACACCGGTTATTTCTTTTAAAGAGACTAATCATTCTTTTTATAGCTTGTAGGAATGAGTGGGCTAACGAGGAATGTTACTTGGAAGTCTTTTTTTGGAGTTGAGGAGGGGGTTGGATTGGGGGCTGCAAACCTCGTTTGCAGAACTTGTTCCCTGAGATTGTGTGTAACATGGTTCAAAATGCGCAAAATCTCCTGCTGTGGCTTTTGGTGGTGGTGCTCCAGTGCAAGCGTCGAAGGTTGGCTCTACAACAAGTATTATTCTACCCTAAGAGGCAAACCATTTCTTGGAACAGAATCAGCCATCAAAGTGCAAGATTGGTTAAATACATGTGAACACATCTTTGGGGATATGGAGTTAGAGAATGCGATGAAGAGGAAGTTGTCCTCCAGATAGCTTCAGGGAAGAGCTATGGGGTGGTGGAACGCAATTAAGATTACTACTCTTGAGGGCCAGATTACTTAGGAGCAGTTCAGTGAAAGATATGAAGAGAAGTATATATCAACCGCTTAGAAGTCAGTGCTCTCCTGAAAGTTTGTTGACTTAAGATAGGAGGACATGTCTATGTTAGAGTACGTGGCTGAGTTTGACATGCTTTCAAAGTACGACCTATCTTTTATCGATAATCCATGCTCTTAAGAAGCATGAGAAGTTCATCATGAGCTTGGATGATTATCTTGGAGAGAAGTTAGTGAGTCATATCGACGAGACCTTCGAGAGGCTAGTTGAGAAGACTCTTCGACATAAAATTCTGTATCCTAAGGCTAAGTCGGTTGTTGCTCCCAAGGATGAGCCAAAGCCGCACGCTAGAATGGGAGGCAAGATAAAGTGGGACAACAACAAAAGGAAGAAGTAGTTTTAGAAGAGTGGTCAATGAAGGACAAGTGGGAGCCTACTTTCTATAATTATGAGGAGAAGGGCCATCTTGTCAGAGACTGCAAGGCGGAGGGCAAGAAGTGCTACAGCTGCAACAAGCCGGGGCATATCAGGAAGGATTGTCTAGAACCTTCAAGGAATAAGCAAGTTGTGTTTGCTGACACTTTGAATGTCATCCTAGCTTCGTCGAGTGCTCCATCGGCAAAGAAGAAGGGGCAGAGTGCCGTTATATAGGGTATTCTTTCTATTTTTGGTACACTTGTACACGTTTTATTCGATATAGGGCTACACATTCCTTTATATCTAGTATCTTGTAGATAGATTGGGATTGAAACTTGAAATAGTTGACTGACCTTTGATTGTCACAAACCCTGTTGGAGGATCAACTAGCCTTTGCATAGTTTATCGAGACATGGCCTTATTGAGTCATGGATGTTTATTTGATTGTGATTGCTTTGTTTTAGGTTTTGTTGGGTTCGCTATTATTCTGGGAATGGGTTGGCTGTAGAAGTACGGAGCAGTGGTTGATTGCGAGAGGTCGTTGGTGACTATAGGGATGGATGATGGGCATAGGTTGGAGATAGGCCGCCTTTCTAACGATGAGGTGATGATTAGCTTTATGTACAAGATTGAGATCCCACACGATGAGTTGTAATCTATGCCCATAGCGAGGGAGTATCTAGACATATTCGATGAGGTGATCGGGTTACTACCATACAGGGACATAGAGTTTCGTATATATTTAGTGAAGGATTCCAGACCGATAGTTATGTCTTTGAGGCATATGGCAGCAAGTGAGTGGCTAGTTGAGGTGATGGTTCATTCGTAGGAGCATATCTGAGTAAGGGGCATCTATAGTATTCGTCGGCAAGGCGGATGACTCTCTCTAAGATTGTGTGTAGATTACTGTGAGCTAAATAAGGTAGTGAAGAAGAACAAGTATCCACTCCCATGTATCGATGACTTGTTCGATCAGCTCCATGGTGCTAGGTGTTCTCTTAGTTGGACCTTGCAACGGGGTTTCATTAACTAAGAGTGGCGAAGAAGAGTTTTTTTATCACAACATTTCGTACTCCGGCTAGATTCTATGAGTGGTTGATTACGTTGTTCGAGCTAACCAATGCACCGACATACTTTGTTGATCATATGAACAGTGTTTTTAAGGATCTGCTAAAAAATTTTGTACTTGTTTTCGTGGATGATATCCTTGCTTTTTTGAGGACGGAGGAAGAACACAAGAAGCAGTTGTAGATTGTGCTCGGGTTTTTGAGGAAGCACCGATTGAAGGTGAAGTTTTTGAAGTGTCACTTCTGAAGGAAGAAAGTGCGATTTTTGGTCACGTTGTTTCTAAGCAGGGAATTGCTGTAGATCCTATGATGGTGATAGTAGTACAAGACTGGGATCGGCCCAGGACCACTATAGATGAGAGAAGTTTCTTTGGCTTGATGGGATACTATAGAAGTTTTATAAAGGAATTCTCTAATGTAGCTATACCGTTAACCTACTTGATAGAGAAGAATCGAAATTTTATTTGAGACACATCGTGCGAGCAAGTTTTTGGGAGTCTGAAGGAGAGGTCGACGAGTGCTCCAGTGTCCTGAGGAGCTGACAGTAAACATGGGCACATGTGGTACTGGACTTGTTGTGGCGTTGATGTAGAGGGGAAAGTTTGTCACCTACGCTAGTCGACGGCTGAAACCGCACAAGAAGAAGTATCCAACTCATAATTGGAGTTGGCGACGATAGTATTTGGTTTGAAGATATGGAGACATTATTTTCTTTGGGAAAGGTTCGAGTTGTATACGGACCACAAGTCGTTGAAATATCTATTCTCCCATCAGAACCTTAACCTTCATCAGAAGTGATGGTTATGGTTCCTAGCCACGTATGAAGTCAACATTTCCTACATTTCAGGTAAAGGAAATGCAGTCGCTAATGCTTTGAGTAGGAGACATGCTAGATTGGGAGCGATATTCCTAGAGTGGTAGCAGTAAGAGTTTATCGTTGGCTATGATTTTAGATCTCGATGTGAACTAGTGTCAGAAGTGTTGGCTAGCCTGATGTTCAGACATACCTTGATTAGGATGATCGGTACTAGTCAGAGGCAAGATGGTAGACTAGCAAAGATCATGGGGAAGATAGAGGAAGAGATAAAGTATGAGAAGATGAAGCAGTATGGGATCGACCACGATGATTTGCTCCGTAAGGATGTGAGGTTGTCTTTTTCTGATGTCGATGGGTTGAGGGATGAGATGCTATGAGCGTGCATTCATTCGAGATTGACTCTACATCCTAGCAGTAATAAAATATACCATGATATGAGGCTGCTATTTTATTGGGAAGGGGTAAAGAAGGATGTTAGATAACTCATCTCGAAGTACATGAACTATCAATTAGTAAAGGCATAATAGAAGAAGTTAAGTGATTTGCTGCAACCGCTCAAAATTCCTAAGTGGGAATGGGAGCAAGTTTTGATGGACTTCATTAGTGGATTATTGAGGACCAGAGGTGGGTACGATAACATCTAGGTGATTGTTGATAAATTGATGAAAAGTGCCTAATTTATGCCCGTCAAGTTTAGTAGAACGACATCCAAAATGGTCGTGTTGTATGTGAAGTGGGTTGTGTTATTCCATGCTGTGCTGTAGAGCATTATGATCAGTGACTAATATCCTTTGGTCACTAGTGGGTTTAGGAAGAGCATGTAAGAGGCATCGAGGATGGAGCTGCATCTCAGTACAGCTTATCACCCACAAACCGATGGGCGGACCGAGAGGGTGAATCATATTTTGGAGGATCTCTTACGAGCTTGGATTCTCGATTTTGGTGGCTTGTGGGACAATCACTTACACTTCTAGCATTCGTGTACAACAACACTTATCAGTCCAGCATTGGTGTGGCACCATTCGAGGTGTTATATATCCGACCATCCAATGCTCCTTCCTATTAGTGGGAAGCAAGCGATAAACTGATACTTGGACTAGAGATGATTAGAGAGACTTCAGAGAAAATCGAGATCATTTGGCAACAAATGAAAGTTGCTCAGGTTAGGCAGAAGAGCTACGCTTAAAGAAGAAGACATAATTTAAAGTTCTCTATTGGCGATATGGTATTCATCAAGATCACTCCGCTAAAGAATGTTGTCTGATTTGGTACTAAGGGGAAGTTGGCACTAAGATTTGTTGCTCCTTCTTTGATACAAAAAAGGGTCAAAATCTAGCATACATAATTGACTTACCTTCGAAGATGGTGGGCGTTCACAATGTGTTCCACGTATCCCACTTGCGGAAGTTTGTGCATGACTCAGACGTATTGGTTTAACTGGATCAGCTTGATGATATCGAGATTGAACCAGAAGTATTGAGACCTCATCAGCCTATTCGTATTGTCGGATGTGATACAAAGCAACTTTGAAGGAAGACGTGGAGCTGGTAAAGGTTTAGTGGAGTGAGAGTGAAGGCATTATATTTAGAAGACCGAGGAGAGCACGAGGACTGCTTATCCGGAGCTCTTTGCTTGGTGAGACTTCTGTTTAACACATTTACTTTCACTTTTGATATCATATAATTTAGTTTAGAATCCTTCATGCTTGGGTAGGCAAAGATATCATTTATATGCATGTTTGATGTTTGATATGGTTGGTTAAGGATAATAGGCATGTGGGGTAGCTATGTTTGGTTTTATCTTGTTTGTATTGGGATTTCGGAGGCGAAATTTCTAAAAGGAGAGAGTGTAGAGACCCGTATTTTACGTATCAGATGATCGAAAAACATTATTTTTAAATTCATATAGGGTTGTATGACTCTATAACTTTGGAAAGTGAATAATAATTACATTTTCTATCTTTAGAATTTTTCCGAATGATTTTACTCTTGAAAATTTATAACAGTTATAACTTTTGATAGGAGCCGAATTAGCATCCGAGTCTACTTCTATTAGAAATATATGATGGTCTCTCTTTCCGTAAATTGGTCAAAATAGCAATTTGGACTCTTTGACTATGAGATATGGTCGTTTGAAGATTGGCAGTTTTTGGAGTAGCTTGGAGGGTAATTAGTGAGTTTGAGGGCAAACCCACTAACCAATTTCGGGTTTGGAGACTATATTTGACTGCACTATCATTCCCAAATCACTTTTACACCTTCTCAAATAGATTTAAGCCTTCACTAACCCATCTTCCAACCAAAACCTTCTCTTTTCTTCTCCAAATCAAGTCTAAAACATATATTAGGGTTAGACTAGCACGGGGATTCATTAGAGATCTTCAAATATATATTTTTGGGGATGGAAAATTTCACCTTTGCTGTTCATTTTTGGATTTGCACCGATTTGCATGCCAAACTTGGATTTTGGAGGTTTTGGTGAGTGAATTATCATCTCCCACCTTATTATATATGTATCTATAGGTTTTGATATGTTTTAAACTTATTTTTAAAGTCAAATTAATGTTTTTGAACTCTTTTCTAAGTCAAACAGAAGTTAAACATATTTTGAAATGTTTAAAGCACTTTAATCATGTTATGTTGGAGTATAATTACATTTGCATGTGATTAGTTATATTATAGATGTATTATATGATTGAGTTATTATGGTTTGATGTGTGTTTGGATGTTGTGTACGTTTTGTGTTTGTGTATACGCTTCTATTGTTGAAACGCTCATCAAAGCGACTTAGGGTTAGGAGCCGTGAAACCGAGCTTCGACGGATTCACTCATTGTTGAGAGTTGTATCATTGCATACGGAATGCACAAAGGTCGAAGAATGGGGCATAGCAGTGAAATCAATGCGAAACTTGGACTCGAACACGCTACGGTAAATTGTTGAGGCGGTTTAATTTTGGCCATCAAAGTTGGCTCGGTGTTGGGGTTAGCCCGAAAGGGGAAAATAAGTAAATGGTTCGATTAAGTGGTTGGACCGATGGTCGAGTAAGGAATTCGATTTGGTGGAGTAGCGATTTGGCTCTGGACGATGGAAGTCTTTCAGTGGTTGGTAGTTCGATAGGTGGCGATCTGGGCCTGAACAGTGGAACTGGTTCAGTGAGGGATCAGTTCGAGGGGCCGAGCACGGATGTCAATTTGGTTGGTCTCGGGTTTGGTCCTGGCTGGTAAAGTTGTTTCGGGTCATGGATGCTTCATTTTGGCTCTGGGTTTGGAGATCTTGCTTCAGCGGTCATAGGCTGGAGCCGAACAAGGCACGAAGATGAGAGAACTTCATCGTAACATGGTGATACTTCCTCTACTTCTTCAGGACGTGTTCCAAAGTTCTTGAGGGCAATATGGTGTGGAGTAGACAACTCCAAGCGACTCAGGATGACCTTGGATTCTATGCGGTAACAGAGGAAGAGATGGTGCGACGCTTCAATGTAATGACTTTTGAACCATAGTACGATGGCTCTAAGACTTAGAATAGGTGTCTTGAGGTGTTCTAAAGATGATGACTTAACAATGAGAGTCGTGGTGGTGATCCACAAGGGCAAGTTCAACGATGGGGGCTTCTGAGTGAGATTTGCGACTTTGTTCTATCATGGAGATAGTCGTAATGGAATAACAATTGATTTCCATTATAGAAACGTATGCAAAGGGATCCTTGATAATTCAAAGATTTCTATTATGCTCTTTAAGAAGGGATATGTGGGGACGTCCACCTATATTTTCGATTGTGTGTAGATCTCACGATAGTAGATTACCTTGGGCTTTACGATCACGGGCATAGTTCCTAGCCTTTGGAGTGGCATGGATTCGAGCACCAATGAAGCTGGGATTTCGATATGGTCCCTGGTTTTTGATTGTTCCATACGGGTTATCTTATATCCAATGCGTACGAGTGATGGTGTGGATTGTTTGATGGATGCTATGTTTGCCATGGTTGTTTATCACTTTAGAGTGTCACATGATGTAGGTATGTTTGATCGTATATCTAGGCACTGGACATTGTTACTTTGATTGTAGTACACTTATATGGTTATGATAGTTGATTAGCATATATCGACCGTTATGTGCTAACTCTTTGGATACAAAGACATGTCGGGTATGGTTCTTCATACCTTGTGCCCTTATTTACTATGTACGAGTTTTATATTATTTTTGAGATGATGTTTCCTTACACCAGATTGCTGTCTGACCTAGGGTTTAATGCTTTTCTTTTTATTATATCGGGTACTCTTAAGTGAGTAGATTAGAGATAACAGGTATGCGTATCATATGAAGCTGTACGGAGTGCGAGCAGGAGACTATGCTTTCATATGTCTACACTTTGAAGCTTACTATCGCTTATATTCTGCTGTGCAGTATCGTGGAGTTACATCAGCACTTGTATTTTGAGAGACAATTATAGAGTTTATTTAGGAGATTTAGATGTATAAACTCTTTATTTTAGTTTTTGTATAATCTATGATCCTGGTGCACTCTGATGTTCTTATTTATAGTTCATTCGATTATATTTCTATCTCGCCTATTTCACATCTAAGTTATTATATTGTATTTTGTTTGTACGCTACGAGATATTCTAAAGGATCTTTGCTTGGATTTATGTTACTTTATACCCTTGTTTACCATCATGCATCGGCTAGGTACCTCCACAGCACATTGTACACGTATGTTGGGTGCCGAAGGTGTATAACGGTCATCACACTTGTGTAACGCTCTCGAAGGGAATAAAAAAAACCATGACCTTCTCCTCTTCATCCACTGTCAAATCAACAGTATGTACCTTCATCAGAAGATAATCAACGAAAGTAAGATGCGTCTTCATACAAGTACCCTCTCTCATCTTCATGGTGAAAAATATCTTCATCAAAATCAGACGGTTACTGAGTAATTTATTTGGATGTAGATTCCCCAGCTTAGTTCAAATTCCTCTAGCAGTTGTTTCACTACTAATCTGCAAGACACCATGACCAACCGTAGTGTAGCAAAAGTTCGTTCTTCCATCTCCTCCTTCCTAGCGGCTGAAATATCAATGGGCAATGTCTCAATGTCAAACACTACCAGTTGAACCATATTTCTTCTTAGAACAACCTTCATTATCCATCGCCACTTCTCGAAGTAATTATCCCAATTCCACTTCTCTATCGCCAACTGAGATTTTGACACTACATAAAATCCTCTAACATAGGGTCTTGCTTCAAGTGGGGTGCCTTCATCTCTTGTTATACCGCCTAACAAATTCTATCAACCAACGAAATAGCTTTTTAATACCAGACCGTTATGGAAAATTTAGACTAGCATCCCAAACATAGCAGAAATAATAGAATCGTGTTGATAGTTAGGTAGAACATACAGAAAACTAATATCCCAAAATAAGCGACCACAAAGCACAAATAGTAAAGAAACTAAATCACACTATGATTTATAGTGGTTTCACCGTCGTGACATATTGTGCATCACATTGGGATGAGGAAATTTTATTGCCTTTTGAGAAAAGAAAATCACAAGATTAATAATAAAAGCTAAGAAGAAGAATATAAATAAATACAACTTGAGAGGATTTTTCTTTAACACAACAAAAGAGACGGTATATTTAAGTCAGAATTTCACATTGACTCAAAATTTTCTATTCCTTTTTAATATGAAATATTGTATCATTGAAATCAAACATATTCAGTCAAGCAATTTTTAGTGGTTCCACCATCGGTTCTTGTTCAAGCTATTCAAGGACTAGGATTCCCTCCAACAGGTTTTATCATTTAGATCTTGTATATGACAGTTATATTGTAATTTTCGTCTAGAGAAGTGAAGACAGAAGGAGTATTTGAGATGTACTAGATAACATTAGATGAATCTCTTGATATACTCTTATGTTTTATTTTGTTTGCTTGTCTATTATTTTAGTTCTCAGTCATTCGGTTTCAGTCAAATAAACTAGATTGAGAATAATCACGTGCATTTTGCAATAGTCGGTGATAGTGCATACGGGTTTGGTAGATTGATTTTCAATACTCGTAATTATTGAAGCACAAGATTTAACTAAACTGGAGACTTTACTAAATAGAAACTGAGGATGGGACATTTTAAAAAAAATGAAGACAGTCCAGTTGGTTTCAGAGTTGGTGAAATGATTGACAACAGTGCAACTCAGTCGATTGAACAAGAAGAACAGGAAGAAGATAGATTTACATTTATTTAGATGCATTCTAGATGCAGTTCTCAGAAATATTCTGAGTACTAATACAACAAAGTAATTATGAAATGCACTTCATAAGGCATATTTGAAGGAGTTACTCACAATTCAAAGCAGTTTTCTACTTTAAAGTTAAGACCAGGTATCCATTTTCTGATCATCAGGATACATCAAATAATATATATCATCGTGAATATCAAGCCAGTTGATGCAAGAACGGGGGAAGAAGAATCTGTCAGGCTGCGTGGTTCTACAATCTATCCGTCTGAATACTTTATGTGCATTCTACCAGTTCATACTGTAACAATGCAACTTCAATCTTCTGCTTCAATTGAAGGCAATCAATGTCGTTTACCTGAAATACATATATATCAGAAAACAGTTCTCCCACTAAAAGGGAAATACATATATAGATTCACAATATAGATATACTGGAAATCAATTGCTAAAAAGTTAATAATGTACCTCAACATAGAGGGTGTGCAACAAGCTCCCGGATTCAGACACAATGTTAGCTGATACAATCTTAAGATCCAAAGATTCAAAAATCTCACATACATTCTTCATCGATTTCATGCAGCAGTTGTATCTTACAGCAAATGTGTTTTCTCCGATTTCAGACACGCTAAGCTCCACCAATTCAATAGAAATGGGTGAACTTGAAAAAGTTTCTCTGTTTCTCTTCCTCCTATCATTGCTGGTTAGGGCTGCTGATTCCAATGCAACTATCTCCTCATTCAGACTTCTCTCCTGCCTTTGAAGCTCTTGAACATAATCAATTGTGTCCTTAATTATTGATGCTTTGTCCATCTAATTTTCAAATATAAAATAAAATTATATGTTATTTAATTACTGTAGTCATTAAGTTACAATTATTGGCATAGCTAAGAATGAGGGTTCCAAGTAATGCGTGATACCTTAGAAATGCTGGGAACCACACTTCTGAGTGCATAAAGACTATCATCAAATTTTCTTCTTTTTCTTTGCATCTCTTTTATGTTCTTTCTACTACTTGAACTTGAAGGTGCTTTGTAATCTGTTGAGCTCGATTCATGGTAGCTCGATAGTATCTCCTCATTGATAGTCCAGCTACGTACAAATCAAGCACACATAGAATTAATTAAAAAGATGAATTAAATGGAAAAACCTATAGACTAAAATGAGCAAAAAATAGTAATGTAGAAATTACTTGTCAAGTTCATCGTAAAATCTTTTCGTTTCCCAGTAATTGTTGTACTCATGTTCAACAAACTCCATCTTTTTATTTTTGCAGTTTTCAAATACTAAGAAATGCAGAGACTGAATATGATAAGTTGAAGTATGTATAGACTGAATATGAGAAGAACAGGGACAGGCCAATGATTTTGATTTCAAATTGTTTAATAACAAATGCAAGAGGATACACGTTTAAAATGCAAGTTTGGAGGTATGGGGTTTGATTATATTAATGATCACACTGTTTTTTGTATGTTTTTTGCAAGAAGGCACATTTTTAACATGGAGCATCTCAGGATGGATATATTTTTAGATTACCTTACAGTCAAATTACGCGATTATGACTTTGAAAAGAACCCTTGCACTTTCAGGTGTATTATCAAAAGATTTAAACAACATTATTATTATATATGACAAACAAGTAAAACTTAACGAAACTAATGTTCTAGTAGACTGGGTGATATAACAAGGTTCACAAAGTAAAAAAAAAAGGTCGCTCTCTCAAGCAGGCAACTGCCATAAAAATTATTATAGACCACATTTTTATTGAAAACCACAATATATTTTTAGATTACCTTACAGTCAAATTACGCGATTATGACTTTGAAAAGAACCCTTGCACTTTCAGGTGTATTATCAAAGGATTTAAACAACATTATTATTATATATGACAAACAAGTAAAACTTAACGAAACTAATGTTCTAGAAGGCTGGGTGATATAACAAGGTTCACAAAGTAAAAAAAAAAAGTCACTCTCTCAAGCAGGCAACTGCCATGAAAATTATTATAGACCACATTTTTATTGAAAACCACGATCAGAATGGGGGTCTTCTACTTCTACCCCAGTCTATTCTCTTCCATTGCCAAATTTCAATTTTCATTCACAACAAAATCTCAAAAATAAATTTTCGATCATTGATGAAGATGGATTCAATTAGTAAGCAATCGGAGAAATAACGCCCGCCCAGGTCATCAGAATACCGTCCAAGAGAGGCAATCAAATGTGAATGGAAATTGCCCAAGAAATCCGAGTCAACCACAACCGAAGGAGAATGATTTTCGCCCTAGATATCAGATTAACAGTTCGATTCCTAATGCAAGAAACCCATCAAGAAACAATCAAACAAACATGGGTACTTAGTTTCAGAACAAGGAAAATCAAGGAAAAGCCTCTACATGGGCAGAGATGATCAAGAAAGGGGGACTAAACTCGGATTTTGACCTTCAGCTTGTTGCTCCAATCTCTATCAACCAAAAGAAGATAGTTGTGAAAGAAGAGGTCAGCAAGATGACAGAGAAGAAGTGGAGTTATTCAGGTGTTGCTTATGTTGTTGGTAACAGACCCCTGTATCGTCATTTTAAGGCTTTTATCACAAGAACATAGAACCCAACTGGTAAATTCGAAATCTTTACCGACAATAATGAGTTTTTTATAATCAGATTTTCAAATGCCTTGGATGTGAAAAAACTATCAGTGGGGGTCTATATTTTATAGATGGAAAACTGATAATTTTTAAAAAATGGATAAAGAAACTAAATTTTGATAGAGATCTTCTTGCAACAATGCCAGTTTCGATCATTTACCATAATTAAACTTAAAATTATGGGACAATGATACTTTTAGTGCTATTGCTAGTATAGTTGGAAACACATTAAAGTTGGATGAACCAGCTGCAAATGAAACCAGACTTTACTATGCTAGAATTCTAGTTATAATAAAAGCAGATACATAGCTACCAAATGAAGCCTATATTTCGATGTATGATGGAGAAAACATGGTGCAGAAAATAGAGTATGTATGGATTCCTCCAAGGTGTAAATCATCTGCTTATTTCGGTCATCAGGTTGAAAATTGTGTTACCAAAATAGTTTGGAAAGAAAAAAGATATTCAAATGAAAATCCATTATGTGAAAACCAGGAAGAAGATAGTGAAAGTATGTAGGTTGATAAAAATATGAGTTCTAAAAAGGTTACATCTCAAAACATCGTTAGTGTAGACATTACATCAAAGAATGCAACAAATGTGGACAACGATAATGAAACTAATTTAGCAAATATGCGATGCAAGACACATCAAAATCAAGCAGGAAACAATGCACATACAGTTTCAAAATAGGAAATCGTACAGGAGGAAAATGCAAATTCTGATAAGAATCCACAAGACGCTAACCCAATGGATAGGAACACAGGAGGGACAGATGATCAAGAAAAGATCAATTCTAGCCCCTTTGTGATTCCAGAATCAATGAACAGCATAAACAAAAAAGGGATTATAAACAGTTCATTGAGTCACCCCTCCAAAAGATAACTCAAGTTTAAATACAGACATTGAAATGATGAAAGTAGACGATGGTTCCATCACTCATATCCCAAAGAATAAAGACTCTTCATCTGATTTGCCTGAATGTACTGATATCTCTAGCATAACAAGCCATTTAACTCCTCAAACCAGAAAATCAGTATCAGAACAAACTATTTAGAATGCAGTAAGTTTAGTAGCTTCTATCTCTCCATCTGCAAGTAATTAATGAAGGAAAAGGAAGAGCAGTCTAAAGAATATTCAGAATATAATAAGTATAGTGAATACGGAGGAAGCAGAGGAAAGTGATTTCAGAAGAAAGTATGTAATCAAAAATACAAAATGTGATGATCTGAAAATACAAAATAAGAAAGCATGCAAGAGAAGCGGTAGAAAGCTGGTTGTAAGGGACGTGGAAAGCATATACAGTGCTTCACTATAACCGTTTGGTTGTATCCTTTTGTGTATCGTTTATATTTACTTCATTTCTTTATTTTTTTGATATAAATCATGTCAATTATTGCTTGGAATGTGAGGGGGCTTAATTCCACTGAAAGGTAAATTAGATTTATCTATCCTCCTATTCACTTCCAAACCTAGTATTATAGGTATACTAGAGCACAAGTTGGATAATTCTAGAATTGAGAACTATTAGGTGAAAAGCCTAACTAATGGAATATTATAAATAATAATCAAATGGGGGTAATGGTAGGATTATGATACTTTGGGATTCTAATATATAGGACATAAGCCAACAATTTTACGATCTTCAGTATATTCACTATACTTGTATGAATAAAGGATGGTTTCACCTTGAAATCGCATATATTGATGTATCAAACGGTGAAAATGACAGATCAATCTTACGAAGCCAATTAGAGCAATTAAACCAAAATATAAATTATCCTTGATTAATTATTGGAGACTTTAATACAGTTATGCATGCTTTGAAAAAAGAGAGGATAATTCAATTCCTTTTAAAAAATTGGAGAGGATAAACAATTTCATGCTTAAAACTAGTTTAGTAGAACCAATTATTTTTGGAAATAAATACACTTGGAAATCAGGGTAGTTTAGAAATATACACTATAAGCTTGATAGAATATTTGTAAATCAAAATTTCGTAAACACCCTTTTGAATTTCAAGTATCTTGCTTTACCCTAAGCCTCTGGTGATCACACACCCATCCAAATATTACTCTCGAACAATACTTTGTAAAAGGAAAAAAGACTCCTTTTAGATTTGTTAATGGGTGGGTATATGAAGAAGAATGTAGAAATGTGATTAAAAATAATCTATCTACTAATATATAGGGCGCTACCTAGTATAAATTTAACAAAATGCTCCAAATAACTAAGGGAAACATAAAATCTTGGAATAAAAATAGGAATAAAAATGAATTAAAGTCTATTAGAAAGAAGTGTGAAATGTTGCAAAATGAACTTGATAAAGATTGCTCAGACTTGAATAAAGTCAAAAAAAAATTTCTAGCTCAAAATAAACTTATTCAGTCATCACATATGCAAGCTGTCAATATGAGGTAGAAGGAAAAGTTGACTGGCTTACTAATGGGGATGAAGCGGCAAATTTTCTTTGCAAAAATGTCTAGCAGGAAATATAAGAGTGACATTGGAAAATTAATAGATACAAAAGGCAATGTCATCAATAAAGTGTATGTTAATTATGGAAAGGAAAGCTATAAATTATTTTAAAAATCTATATAATTATGATATATATATATATAAAAAACTTCCCAAAGATAAGAACAACAATATATCTTGAATAATAATAGCCAAGACATTTTGCTGCTCCAATAAGCATGGCAGAGATAAAAAGCATTATTTTCAATGCAAATATTGATAAAAGTCTTGGGCCTGATAGTTTTGGTGCTAAATTCTAGAAAACTCATTGGGAGGAAATTAATATAATCATTTTTGAAGCAATCACTGAGTTTTTTAGGTCTGGAATGATTTTAAAAAAATTTAACCAAGCTTTTTTAACTCTTGTCCGAAATGTCAAAATTCCCAATGGACTAGAGGATTACAAACCTATAGCTTGTTGCAAATTTTGTTTATAAAATTATATCAAATATTTTGTGTAACAGAATGAAAATAATTTTGAAATATCTGATTCATGAAAATCAAAGTGCTTTAATATTTGGTAGGCTTATTTTAGAAAATACTTTGTTATCACATGAATTGATCAAGAACTTTAATGTTAAAAACAGAAATCTCATGTGGATAAAAACTACATAAAGCCTTTGATAAAATCAACATGCAATTTGTAATACATATGATGCAACATATGGGCTTTAATGAAAATTTTTATGATTTGATTGATTAATGCATAAATAACGTAACATACTTGGTGATTGTTAATGGATCTCCCAAGGGGTTTATACATAGCAATAGGGAAATAAGACAAGGAAACCCACTTTCTCCTTATCTATTTACTATTGTTATGGAGTTATTTTCAATATTAATTGAAACTGAATAAATAACGGGAAATATCAAACCAATAAATAGAACCAAACCTTCTATTTCACATTTATTATATGTAATGACTTATTGTTGTTTTTAAACGCAAGTGTTCAAAGTGCCAAGACTGCTATTAAAGTTTTTGAAAAATTGGGAGACTATGCTGGTTTAAAAGTCAATGAATGCAAAAGTAAAGTATATTTCAGTAAAGAGTGTACAAGAAAAGTGGAAATTTTAAGCGTTTTAAAATTTAAGAAGGGAAGTCTACTAGTCAAGTATTTGGGGTTGCCTCTAAGTATGAATTAGATCAATGACAGAGATTCACAAGGTTATCGGACTTAGTTCAAAACTAGAAGGATAGTCTAGCAATTTGTTTTCATTAACTGGAAGACAGGAGCTAACACACATAGCCATCACTGCAATTATCATGCATTGGATTCACTTTTACAACATTCCAACATGAGCAATACATAAAATTGAGAAAATGTGTGCAAATTTTATTTGGAGGGTAAAACATCACAAAATAGCATGGGAAAAGGTCACAAATTAAGGAAAGTAGGGGGTCTGGGACCAAAGAACATAAATGATTTAACATGCAAACTCAAATTATTTTGGAAATTCTTGAAAGGAAAATTTTTATGGGCAAAGTGGGTGAAAGGAAAATACCTCAAGAACAAAAAAATTTAGACTGCTAGTATTTGAAATCATCATTCATTCACATGGAAAAACATTCTTAATTGTAGAGAAAACGACATCAAAATATTAGAGAGGAAAATTAAAGATGGTAAACAAACCAGTTTATGGTTTGACCCATGGCTGTTTGGAAAATCATTAGTGAATCTACTTGAATGGAATAATATTTACAGTTTTGATGGAGTAAATTATATAGTTCATAACATCATTCAAAATAACAGGTGGAACACATACAATCATCCAGCCACCTCTATTTTCAAAACAGCAATTGATAAAATCAAAATAGATCCAAATTTACAAAAAGGCACATGGAATTAGAAACTCTCTTCAAAAGGCAGATTCTCTTTCAAAAAAACATGGGGGTTTATAATAGGAAATGAAACAGAGGTTGACTAGGAATAGGTCATTTGGAACAAGGCAAATTCTCTAAAAATGTCTCACTGTGCATACTTTGCTTTGTTAAACAAACTTCCAACCAAAGATAGATATTACAAGTGGAAAAAAGATGGGGAAATCAACTATTTTATGACAAACACCATTGTTCCAGTGGTTAAGTGATTCGACTTTGGTGCGAGAGGTCACAAGTTCGAAACTTGCTTAGTGTGATTCAAACATTTATCCACGCATGATTTGTGGTTTGTTGTCCCAGTGACTTGTTGCATCCAAGTACCATTTCAAAATAAACATTTTGTTTGTTGCCAAAACAAAATTAAAGTTCAATCTTCAATAAACAGTGTAAAGCATCAGAAAAAGCATTCAATACATTCAACATAACTTCAAAGCAAAATTAGAAGACTTCAGAAAAACTTCAATAATATTGACAATAGTAATATATCACATATGGAGAGAAAGAAATAAGAGAATTCATAAACACAAAGAAACAAAAATATTTAACTCTAGAAAACAATCAATTTAGAAAGCCAAATTCTTCTCAGAAAAAAAAACAAGCAACTAGAACTAATAGAGGCATATATTCAGAACAAACAGGAATTAGAAAATTACGAAGAAAGGGTTGAAGCATTCTTACATAGCGGGAAATATATCACTAATATTTCCCGAGGCAGATTCTTACAATGTCTATCTAATCCAACTAGAGAGCTACTAGCAGGCGGTCGAACACTCCCCCAAACCAGGAGCTACTCCTACAAAAACACAAAATGGCCGTTAGTTGCAGATTATGGAAGTAGGGTTCTTAAAATAATAATAGAAATAGATTACCTGATTTGGAGGAGGTTTACTGCTCTAATTCCTCTCATCAAAAGTTGGATCAAATAGGGCAAGAAGCTGTGAATTTGGGACAATTTGTTAATAATCAAACCATTAACAAAGATTACTACATAAGTAAAATTAATCACAAGGTATATCACACATCTGTATGGAGCAGAGGAGATTGTAGCTAATTGCAACAAGCTACCAACAATCCGAAGACTAAAGGAGCAGAAGAGTGGAGGAAAGCTAATAACAGTAATAATAGAGAGGAAAAGGGGAGTAAAGAACGGATCTAGAAGCCTCTATAAAAGCTTAAAGACTCAGATCAAAGCAGAAGAAATTTCTCTTTTAGATCGCACAAGCCGCCATTAACTAGGTTTTTTCAGTTGGGAAGAAAAATAGAAAAATGCGGCTTAGGTTTGTAATAGGTGAGCTAGTTATGTTGTGTTAACTGCGTCTAATAGGGTTTGTACCCGATTAGGGAAACCTGTTTATTTTCTTTATGCAGGCTTGGGCTGTTGTAACATCCCTATTTTTTGATAACATTATTCAGGGAAATTTAATTAGATGAATTAAATAGAATAATGATGATAAAGGGATTGATATTTGAATAAATTATGTAAAAGGCCATACTTAATAATTAAATAAATGGGCTTTAATTGGTTTAAAGGATAATTAGTTCACACATGGGCATATTAGTAAAATAGCAACTTTATTTTACATGGCTATACATTTCTCACTATAGTCCATTCACGTTCATTTTTCTCAAATAAAAAACAAACGCAAAAAAACCTAAGAGCCGTCAATTAACAAAGATGAAAAGAGGAAGATTATAATCTAAAGCTAAGGATCAAAGCTAGGAATGATTAATCAATAACAAATCTCAAATTCCTTATCATATCTAAGGTGAATAATAATTTTATACCATCTCTATTTTATTATATGATTATGTGTTTTCGAATTTATGTTTAAATTCGTTTTTATAGTGATATGGATGATGATATGCTTGAATTATGTTATGTTCGAATTATTTTAATTCATAGACATATGAATTTTTTCGGTTTTAAGGAAAAACCAAGGGTTTATGATTTTTGAATGCCATGGTAATTTTTATGATAAATAATACATGATTTTTGAGATGAGTTTTGATTTTCAGAATTTTCCAAGCTATAGAAAATTTATTATGAATTTCTAAAGTGAAATATGACATAATTGGGTTTACAATTTATTTCGAGCATTTCGTGAAGAAATTGGGTTCGAAATTTTGATATTTAAATTACGCGATGAAAGAGATTTTCTGTGACTTTTGGGAATTTTTCCCAGATGATTTATTAAGGAAAATAAATTGTTACAAAAGAGTAACTTTTCTACAAATGTTGATTTTGTCATACGGAAGGGTTTAACGTTATAATGCTATGATTTATATCTAATTAATGCGGTAGTTGTAATGGTAACATATTTGAAAAGTTTTAAAGTAGCCAATCAAGGAGTTACAACTGGCAGGTTAGTTATAAAGTAATTGCCATGTTTAGCTATAAATCAACGTTTAAAAAAAAGGTGGTTCCGCCTATTTTGAAGGCACCTTTCGACTCCTTTACCTCCGTGCCATCTTAGTCGAAACCATCTCTGTCGAAACCCATATTAGTCGGAACCAAGACATAGGGTATCAATAGAATTGGTACGAAGTGACTTGGTAAGTAGCAGAAGGTAGGGTGTCGAAAGCTAGGCTTTCTTCAGAGTCGGAACCAAGGTTTAGTTTTAAAAGGATAAACGTCTATCTAGTTTTAGAAGGGCTTTTGACTGAGTCGATACCCTATAGAGTTGAAACTTTGGTATGTTTTCTAAAAGCTAAATTCCTGCCCCATTTTACTTTAAGCTTCCAACATAGTCGAAAGCCATGCTTTCAAAAGGTACTTTATAAATAGCTTCCGATGGGGAACTTTTTCCATAATTAAGAGCTTCCGAAAGGATTGGTTTCGACTAAGTCGAGACTAAGCCACTGATCTACGTTTCGATTACATTCAAACTATCTATGCTGCCGAAAGGTTATCTCTGTTTTAACCAAAGTTAAGCCACTTTGTAAATGCTTTCGAAAGGGGTTAAGGGTTTCGAAGGCAATGGTGTCGAAAGGGGGTTTCGAGAATATCCTTCAATGTTTTAATTAAAAGATTGTTGCTTTCGACTATATGGTTCTGATACTATCAACTTTTCCCCAAAACAACTTTATAATTGGTATCGAAAAAGATACTTTCGTATATAATCATTTTGACCCAAATAATGTTTTTAAAAAGTAAACCCAATGCTTTCGACAAAGTACTTTTATTTGTTTTAAAGGTATGTTCTAAAGAGTGTTTTGATACCATCGAAAGGTACCAGTGGTTTTGAAAGTGAACATTTAACCAGAGCTTTTCGAAGGGTATGTTTATCATGTTTTGAAAAGAAGTTTATGCTTTCGAAGGTGGTTATCTAGTGGTTTCGAATGTGAAGTTTTAAGATTTCAAAACAAATGACCCATTCACATTTTTAAAAGGAAATACCATGGCATAAATAAAGATTTTGAAAATATTATTCACATTGTTATTAACCCATAACTTTATTTTGGGGAAATGGCAGAATAACCAGTTAGGTTGACCCAGTAGTGAATATAACTTAATAGATGTTAATACCTAAATTAAATATATTGGTAGGGGCATTAGGTTTATAGTAAGCCTATGAAAACTGTATGATATTGGTAAGGGCCAATAGGTTCATAGTCGGCCCATGAAAACTATGGTTTGATACTGGCAGGGGCCAGTAGGTTTGTAGTTAGCCCATGAAAACTATATCCGCATTAAGATATCGACAGTCAGTCAATTGGTTCCTAGTTAGCCCATGAAAACTAGGATAAGAAATAAGATATTGGAGTTACCAATAGGTTCTTAGTGGTCTCATGAAAACTATGATATTGGATAGATAGTCCATAAACATTTATTAGGTTAATAGTAATCCTAGAACTTATAATTGAGACAGATAGTCAGAATGAATGGGGATGGGTAATCCAGATTTGATTTACTTGTTTAGCATATCATCATAAAGTTTTTGAAATACCATGTTTTGACCATTGTGGATGCAAGAGCACAATATATGGTTTTATAAATGTTTTAGGATACTAATGAGGAGAAACCCATTCCGCTAAGCGGCGTGGTCTCACTAGATATCTAAATGGTTTGAGATGGAAAATTATTATTCATACCAGGCTTTATGCCCGACTCGAAGTTTTTTTCCCCTTAAACTCTCGGGTACTCAATTGATTTTGAGTAGGTTGAGAGTTAAGGTTTCCAGGTGTTCTTTTAGACGAATAAACCTTCCGACGATGTGTAGGTGACTAGCTTGTTATTAGAGTTCTTTTATTTCCGCTGTGTGTTTTGTTTGTAAAGGAAAATTATTTTCTTGCCTATCTATGTACACTGATCTATCAAGGGGGCATCTTCATATGTCGCTTTTGGCATATTTTGTAATAATTATATATTATCTGAACGTGGTCTGTGAATTGGGATTATGTAATCAATTTGGAATATTTTGAAATGAAATATGGAATTTATTAGCTATTTAATTTTTTTCCATTTTCTTATGTTTATGTGCATCAATGTACCTAATGTCGCCGTATTTGGTCGTCGAGGATTAATAACTATGGATGACTGCAGCATCCGTAGTTATTAGTTTTGGGCCTCCAATTAGGGGATGTTACAAGTTGGTATCGGAGCATAGGTTTATGAAACTTTAAAAGAAACTTAAACCTAAAAGATCTTTCAAACATAATTCAATGAATCAAATAATAAGGTTAGGGTTTGGGTTAAGGCTATAATAATGTACTTATATTTGATATATAAAGTTATATATATAAGTATGTATTCCCTGCTCTCTTAGACCATTCTTTTATATCTTACTAAGGCTCGTATGCAGATTTATGAGAAAGGAGATATGGAAGCAGGAAACAGAAGAGGAAATCTCGGTGGAGGAAGCACCATAAATGGAAATGCTCGACCTACAACCAGGAGAAACCCGGGTCGATCGGCTAATGCTAATAACCAACATGCTAAAGCCAATGTGGGTGCTGGAAATCTACCAGTAGATATGAGGGTGATGCATAAGTTCTTTGCTGGTTTGATGCAAGCAGGGGCTGCTGCTGAAGTTGTTGGAATTATAGGAGGAGCTAATCATACGGCTCCAGTTGGGAATATTGCTTTGCTAAGTAAAGATTACACCAGTTTGTGTAGGAAGCCATTCTTGGGAATGGAGAGTGCCATTGATGTTCAGAATTGGCTGTTGCATTGTGATCGTATATTTACTGATTTGGCTCTGAATGATAGGCAAAAGATAAGGTTGGCCTCTAAACGGTTGCAGGGATCAGCACTACATTGGTGGAATAGTGTCACTGCCGGAGATCCGAAAGAGCAGTTAACTTGGGCTGATTTTAAAATGAGATTTAAGCAAAATTTTGTATCAGAGTAGTGCCAAGTCTGAGCCGATGAGGAAGTTTATGGATTTAGTGCAAGGAGAGATGTCAGTGGTCGAGTATGCTACTAAGTTTGAAGAGCTGTCTTAATATGGATATGTTGTTATAGATACTAACATCAAAAGGAATGAGAAGTTCATTCGGGGATTGAGGCCCAAGCTTGCTAGAATGACCATCATACATGTCCGTGGTCCTTGTAATATAGTGGTGGAGATGGCCATTCGCCATGAGGAGTTACTTGCTGAATTAGCTAAAGAGAAGTTAGTGGAAACTCAGGTTTCTCAAGGGAAGAAGAGGAAGTTCTTTAAAAAGAAGGGAGCCTAGAAGGGAGATACTGCTAAGAAGTTAAAGGCTGAGGTAGTTTGCTATAAGTGTGACAAGAAGGGTCACTTTGCTAATGAGGTATTTTTACGGATCAACAAGTTCGTCAAAATCTGGAATTTTCAGCATTTTAAGTCGTTTCAGATTTTTAGGCAGAATTTGCTAAGTCTTAAGTCGTGAACGACTTAGTGTAAGTCGTAAGTCGTATACGACTTAGGGGATAGGGGTGTCTTTGGGATTTGGCAAGTTAAGGGTTTGAAGATAGGTCGTTTGAGCGACCTAAGGGTTTTGGTGAGTTAAGTGTTAGGTCGGCAGGGCGGGTTAGCGACCTATAGAACCTGACCGAGTTAAGGGTTAGATCGTGGATAGTTTGGAGCGACCTAGTGGTTCCGAGTTAGCATTGTTAGGTCGGCAACGACCTAAGGAGTTTGGAGATAGCTGTGTAGCGACCTAGTGTCTTGGTATGACCTATAGGTTAGCGACTTAGGGAGTATACGACCTATGGGAGTTAAGTCGTACGAGTTAAGTCGTAAGTCGTAACATGTTTTAGGTCGCGTGAAGACTTAAGGTGTTAGGTCGCTGGGTTTCTGCCTGAGTGATAGGTCGTGAGCGACTTAGTAGTTGTTAAGTCGCGAGCGACTTAAGAGTTGATCTATTTTAAGTCGTAGACGGCTTAGTAGTTGAGTCGTAGCCCAGGTTATGTGTTAAGTCGTAAGTTTGTTAGGTCGCGAGGGAGTGTACCTGTTAAGTCGTTGGGTTGCTGTAGCATGTGTTTTGGTTTAAGTCGTAAGTCGTATCTTTGTTAGGTCGCGAGCGCTGCTAAGCTATAAGTCGTAAGTCGTAGGCAGGTGATTCTGTTAGGTCGAATAGGCGCGCACGTGTTAGGTCGAAGGAGAGTTAGGTCGTAAGTCGGAGGGGTCTTAGGTCGTAAGTCGGAGACGACTTAGGAGATAGCCGAGTTACGCTTAGTGGATTTTCAGCTATAAATAGGAAGGGTTTTTCTCACTTTTTGGGATCCGGATTTCGAAGCGACGAAGTGCTGCCATTTTGAGAGCTCGACTTCTACACTTCTTCATTTCTTTTCTCTACTCTAATCTAGTGATTCCTTCCATCCATATCGAAGATCAAGATTGAAGATTCAAGAGCTTAGATTGAAGATCTTCATCTTTTCAAGAGAGATTTCTTCGTTTGAAGCGGATTCGTGATAGATCAAGCTCGATCCTTCGCTGTCCAGATCTGAAGCGTGTAGATTTGGAGTTGTTTAGGTGATTTGGTGAGTGGTGATTATCTCTCACAAGGATCCAAAGGAGTATATCGGATTGTTGGCTCGATTTGGTGTTTAAATAGTGATTTCCATGCATTTTCTTCATCCTAAGTATAGATCCACATAGATCCATTGTTCATGATGATGTTACATCCATTTTATCATATGTTAATCTATGCAAGTTCATTCATCAAGTTTGTAGAGATATTGTTCATGTTTTCATGCTTGTTAGACTTTCAACTCTTTAATTACGAAATTGCCATTATTGTGATAATTGTCTACTTAGATCATATTTGAATGCTTGATTGTTTGGATTAATGTTTGATTTGGTTGATTGCTATGAATTAGATGATTGATGGTTTGATTTAGACCAAAGACGATTCAAAAGCTAAGGGAAAGGCTCTTGAATTGGGAAAGCTGCTTGTGGCATATGTAGCGGGATGATGAAGCTCTTATGCGTAGATTTGATGATGTGATGTTGAGATGAGGCTTTGTGAGGATGTGATGAAGCGAGGCAATCATGTGATGAAGACTTGGTCTAATCCAGACGGGATCATTCCAAGCACGTTGGTAACTCGGTGATATGATTCGAGTTAAGGGTAATGGATGCTTGAGAGGCGCTTGAGCTAGTATGGAAATAGTCGTCAAGGATGATGACTAGGAGGCTTGGATAGCATCGTTGTTGAAGGTTCTAGCATGCTCTAAGCAAGAGTACGTTTGGGCAGATTCGATAGTCCCAACGGCCAACTGTTGATGGTCGAGTACTCTGGGCAGATTCGATAGTCCTAGGCACGGGCTGCGACGACGTGCGGGAGTTATGTCTAGAACCGGGGTTTCCATTAGCCCTTGACGGACGGCTGAAAGAATGTGCCGGTCATTCAATTAACGGTGATATCGAAGCAATGATAACAGTGATAGCCAGAGTCATGGATGTTTGGTTGTATCGTCATTCGGACTCAAGAGCGGTATTTTCTGGGTGCTTATCTGATTTAGGCCTTGGTACTAGGAAAACATCGCCCTCGACTCGAATGATTATTACTTTACTTTAAATTGTATGCTCTGCTATGTTGCTTCTGCTTAGTGTGTGTCTGGGGGCTATCACTGTAGAAAGAGGTGGAGTGGGAGGGTTGTATTCCTATTCCTTTTCCTTTATGCTCTTTTGGAATGTTGTTAGTTAATTTACTGCTCACTAAGACTGTTGTCTGACTCAAGGCTTTATGTTTTAATTCTTATTGCCTTGGGTTGTTCGTCCATTTTTGGGATGGGCAGACTAGGTAGCAGGTGACGGGTGTTGTTCTCTTCTCACGATGCTGATATCGAAGACGAGCTGGAGGGTTGCATATTATCTTCTTATTATATGTACTGGATGTTCCGCTGTTTTGTATTCTCTGAGTGTTATGTAGTGAGGCTTGATGTATTGGCTATTTGGATGCTTGTATTCAACTATTATGGAGTTTTATATGATGTCATTTTGTTCTGTAAAGCTTCACTATACATATGTTCTATTGTATTTTGTCCATGCGCTGTGAGTAATACGATAGATTCTGTTGTTTTAATCTACCCTGACAATCGTCCATGGTCGCCTGACACACTTTACAGCGCACTATCTCTAGATTCGGTGCAGGGGTCATGGGCGGTCGTCACAGTTCGCCTTGGTAAGCGACCGCGGTGTTTGTGAAGAAACCAGATGGGTCGTTGAGGATGTGTATCGAATAATATCGTAAGTTAAACGAAAGGACAATCAAGAATTAGTATCCTTTGCCAAGAATAGGTGATCTGTTCAAATAGTTGAATGGAGCAAGAGTGTTTTCCCAGTTGTATTTAGTGACCAGGTTCCATCAATTAAGAGTGGCAGAGGACAGTATTCCTTTGACAACATTTCGGACTAGATATGGTTCATATGAGTGGTTACTGATGCCATTTGGATTGACGAATGCACCTGCTTTATTCCTAGATTTGATGAACCAAGTTATCTGAGAGTACTTTGTTAGGTTGTACTAGTGTTTATAGATGACATTCTAGTATTACTTCAAGGATGAGAGAGAGCATAAAGTCCATCTTAGAGTGGTGCTTGAGACACTAAGGCCGAATCAGCTAAAGGTTAAGTTTACCAAGTGTCATTTTTGAAAGAAAGAGGTTAAGTTTCATGGTTACATGGTTTCAGAGAAAGGATTGTCAGTCGATCTAGATAAGATCGAAGCTGTAAATAATTGGAAAAGACCGGAGGCAGTGACTGAGATCAGGAATTTTCTTGGACTTGCTGGCTACTACCGGAGATTCATTAAGGATTTCTCGAGGATAGCAACACCCTTAACTAAGCTAACCAGGAAGGAAGTGAAGTTTGTTTGGTTCGAAAAATGTGAGGAAGCATTCCTTAAGTTAAAGCATTTGTTGACCAATGCACCAGTTTTAGTAGTTCCAGACGGAAACCAAGGGTTGGTGATATATACCGATGCATGTGGAACTGGATTTGGAGCAGTATTGATGCAGAATGGTAAAGTTATTGCCTACGCATCCAGGCTGCTTAAATTGCATGAAGTTAGATATTCTACTCATGACTTTGAGTTGGCGACAGTGATCTTCGCATTGAAGATTTAGAGAATTTCCTCTTAGGAGAGAGATTTGAGTTATATACCGATCATAAGTCTTTACGGTATTTATTCTCTCAGGAGTAGAATATGAGACAACAGAGGTGGCTGGAGTTTTTGGCCGCTTATGATTTTGGTATAGAGTACACACTAGGGAAAGGTAATAAGGTAGCAGATGCTCTCAGCAGAAAACATCAGAATGTGGTGTTAGCAATGTTGGTGGAGTGGAAGGATTTAGAAGCCTTAGTCAGTTGTGATGTGTAGATAAGATCGACTGCTGGTTCTAGTCAGAGTTCCGCCAAGATGTCTTATATAGAAGCCTGACCAGTATTGATTGAGAAATTGCTTTTAAGCGGAAAGAGGATCTAATATTAGCTAAAAGGATCAGAAGACTGGACTTTGGAATAGAGATCGATGATTTAAAGGATTTTAGCCTTGACCAGAAAGGATGGCTAAGAAAGAAGTGATGGTTGTGTGTTCCAAATGTGGAGGACTTGAGGAAAGAAGTTCTTGAAGAATGTCATCGATCCAAGTTTATGATTCATCCTGGAGGAACCAAGATGTATCAGGATATGATGAGGAGCTTCTTTTGGGAAGGCATGAAGAGGGATGTTGGCTTGTGGGTTAGGCAGTGTGCAAACTGTTAACAAGTGAAAGCTGAACATTAGAAGCCTAGTGGGTTTCTTTTGCCTTTAGATATTCCAGTTTGGAAATGAGATTCGATATCTATGGATTTTATATACGGGTTGCCAAGATCAAATAGAGGTAATGAAAGTATATGGGTTATAGTGGACAGATTGACCAAGAGTGCCCATTTAATTTCAGTTAAGTCAACTAGAACGACACCTGTTTTAGCTAAGTTTTCTCGAAGAACATAGTTAGACTGCATGGAGTTCTTAGTAATATAGTCAGTGACAGAGATGCTTTGTTCACTAGTGAATTCTGGAAGAGTCTACAGAAAGTGATGGGCACCAAGCTTAATATGAGTACTGCGTATCACCCTCAAACAGATGGATAGATAGAGAGAGTCAACAAAGTACTCGAGGATCTACTGAGAGCTTGTGTATTAGACTTTGGTAGATCTTAGGAGGATCACCTATATTTGGTTGAGTTTTCCTATAATAATAGTTACCAGACTAGTATAGGAATGGCGCTGTTTGAAGCTTTGTTTGGAAGACCATGCAAATCACCAGCACGTTGGTTGGGGACTGGAGGCAGATTAGTCTTAGATCCAGATTTGGTTAAGGAGGCGTCAGAGAAGATTGAGTTAATCCGAGGAAGGATGAAGGAAGCTCAGTCAAGACAGAAGACTTACGCAGATAAGAGGCATAAGGACTTAGAATTCTTAGTTAGAGATAAGGTTTTCATTAAGCTATCACCAATGAAGGGTGTGATATGATTTTGAAAGTCAGGGAAGTTAGCCCAAAAGATATGTAGGTCCATTCCAGATTATAGAGAGGATTGGAAAGCTTGCATACAGAATAGAGTTACTGAGCAGTTTGATAGGTATCCATAATGTATTTCATGTGTCTCATCTTCGCAAGTATGTGCATGATCCAAAGACTAATATTCCTCTGACAGGGTTGGATGACTTAGTGGTAGAGCCAAATTTGACTATTCTTAGACAACTAGTTCGGGTTATAGCTACAGATGAGAAAGTATTAAGGAATAAAATAGTCAAGTTGGTGAAAGTTCAGTGGAGCAACAATGAGAAGGACTGTACCTAGGAGACAGAGGACAGAATTAGAGATACTTATCCTGATCTGCTTTGAGGGTATGTCTGTATTAGATTTGTATAGATAGTTGCTACTCAGTTATACTAGTATGATTGTTAGGTGTTGTTACAGATGATTTCTATGTTTAGTATTGTAACGACCCGTAAATTTCAACTGTTTTAATAACGTAATTAGTTGAAATTTTGTGAAATTTTAAACGATAAAATTTTGAAATATAAATTTGATATTTGGAATGCATTTAGTTAATCATAGCAACTGGTAAATTTTCGTCCGAAAATATGAAAGTTTATTTCGCGCGTAAATTTACTTCAATTTAATCAGTTAAAAAGCGATGAAAATAAAATGTTTCCGAAACCTAAATATTCTTACATAGAAAAATTCTAAACCATCTTCTGAGCAAGATGTCAGTTTGTCGTTTTTACAAATTCAGACATCTTTGGCTCCGTCGATCTTATTTTTCAGTGTTTTTCTTGCATTTTTCCGCTATTAGAAAATTCGAATTTTTATAATTCAATCGTACCACTGATATCCATATACCGTTTTGATCATCTCGTCGTGTTGATCTTCGCAGTATACTCATTTGTGTAATTCGAAGTTCAGTGTGCGGTGCAATCTGCGAAACGCCTTGTGTAACGGTTCCGCAATCGAGACTTTTGGTTTCGTGTGACCGTTCTTTTTCCACCGTATTGTCCAATAGTCATTGCTATTAAACATTTTCTAAAAATTTGTTCTAGACTTTTACTATTCCAACCTGTTCAGTAAATTTACGTTGGTTTGTTCATTTATTTTTCTCTGCCTCTACTTTCATTTCTCCCTTGCTTAGCTCTATCACTTTTAATAAATGAAATTTGATGCATTCGTTTATAATAAAAACTTTGCCTATTTGCTTCTCCATGTCAGATCCTACTCAAACCCTCCATCACCAAATCATGCTCCACCTCCCCTCCACCTTTCATCTTCCCAGATCCATCACTTTTCCCACCAACGTCAACCAACCCATTTTCTCCCGCTCTCACCTCCATATGGCGCTCCGCCAATACAACGTTCACCTCCAACCTCATAGCCTCCGCTACTACGCCAACGACCGACAACCGCCTGAGCGCTCATGGCACCCACAGCCTCCATCACTCCGATCTCTTACCACATGTCAGCTACCTACGTGAGCTACTTGTCCATTCTGAAATTATATGTTCATTGATACTTTCTATGCTAATGTTGTGCTTAGAGTTACCCATTCTGATTTTAGTCATCTCTATAATCAGTTTGGAAGTTTGTTCAATTGTTTCTTACGTGTTTGAAAAGATGGAGTCATACCTTGCATGCCATAGTGCTCATATAGTAGTTGAGAAATCTACTAATGCTATGTCACGGCTCTTGTTTTCCTATGAAATTGTTTCGAATAAATTCCATATGAGTAAACAAGTCGAAGATCTAATTCTAGGTAATTGGATGATGGAGTTTGTCATGACATTTAACCAATTTTACCATACCGAACTCAAAGTTAAAGAAAAGATGCTCCACATTTTCATCATGTTGATTGCATAAAACATAAAATGGGTTTACGTTTATGTAACTTTGAATTCACTTTTGTTTCTTTGCCATGAATTTTTTTTATAGCTTTGTAAAGACAAATAAAATTTTTAGTGCATGAATTTTGTTGCAAACAAACTTAGCCTAGTTAGCACATGTATGTGTTTTTGTCACATTTTCTCAAATGTTGTTGAATGTGAGAATTCTGTTTTACTACAAACCCAAGTCCAATAATCCTCTTCTATGTCTGTATAAACTTTTGTACTTTTGATTTCATCTCAAACATGTCCTAGGTAATTTATTTTGCTAACTCTCCTTTCTCCACTTTCCAAGATATCTTTAACCATGTTTTGTTCACCTATGATTCTTTCAACTATTTGATATCTTAGTCTATTTATCAGTCTTCCTCCTCTTAACCACGGATCAAACAACATTGACATTGTCTTACAATTGACTATTCTTCTTACAATACATTTTAAAGCCTCCTCTCTTTTTCTCAGCAAGTTTGGTCCTCTGTTTTATACCTGAAAGTTGCAACCAAACTGATTTTGCACTTGTTTGCATGTTTATTTATTTTTTTCTGAACAGCAGTTAGACTTCATATTCACGATATCATATCTCACTCATGTTTTATCGGAATGGGTTGATTCTATTTTTAAAAAAGAGTCGAAGTTACCTAGTTTATGCCTGTCAAATTTCAGCAAAATCCGACATCGTTTGATTAGTGGTCGAGGATCTGGAAGTTAGACCCAGGCAACTGTTGTTTTGTACTTGAAATTATTTTACACTGCTGCAAACACGACCTGAGTCCGTGTTTGACGCACTGTATCTCTTCCGCCTTAAGTCGGAATACAGCAATTCCCTTTTTGTTTAAAAGATAAAGTTTTCTACTTTCTGTATATAAAATTTTAGCTTCATACGAGGTGGTTCAGTCCTCTGTTTCTTACCTGGAAGTCAGACCCAGAGGGGTTTTCAGACCTGAACATTTGACAGTCGCAACATAGCCTGAGTCTATGTCCGTGACATCGTAACTTTCTCGTCTTTTGTCCAAATCAAGTGATTCTTTTTCAGTTTGAAATACAAGTTTTGATCTTTATTCATACCAAATTTCAGACCATTTCGATCTCGGTAGCACATAGAAGTATATTGTTAAACTTTGACGCAGGACATGTTTTTTTTATTTGTTGCTATGTTGAATGTTTTGATTTGATTTCATCGATTTCTGTTATCAGCTTTGATCGTGGAATTCGTGCCGATTTGTTTTGTTTGGATTCGTGACTCAATCTCTATGACCGTATCAGTGTGCGTATCCGGGTCATCTTCTCGTGCATCTCTAGCCTCTAAATGTGAGCAACCACTCACGATTAACGTTCTTTTATTTTATTAAATTTGATTTCAATTGAAACGACAAATTGAAATATGCTGTTGTAGTTAGCTACACTGTTATATATGCTATTACCTGTATCAGTTCACCTATGACATCTGACACCATTATCTGCTATTTATACAATGATAATCCAGTTTAGTTGATAAATGGATTGATTGTTTGATTGTTTATATTGGATGCTAATTGTAATGTATAAAAGTGATAAATATTATGCAAGTAAATTTGACGTAGGATAATTAAATTTTGAATCGACATATATGATGAAATTGATTAGTTGGATATGACCCCTTTTAATTGTTAAATTAATTGACATGTAAAATAGTGATAATTACACTTTGAACCATTGAATGTATATTGGATTAATTTTTGTAGTGATAAAATTGAAATCGAATGACAAGTGAAGAACCGTATGAATAATTAGTGTAATAATTTTTAATCTACATGAAATGATAGTGTAGATTCTAGAAATAATTATATTAATTTGCACAAATAACAATGCGAATTAATACGATTATTTCGGAATTATTTGAATTGATTTTTGGATTGATATTGGATGTTGTTATTGATTGTTTATTTACTTTGACACCATCCCAGTTATCACACTTCAAGTTCCCTTTGTTATGCTTCGATTTTTGAATTGAATTGGAATCGGGTTGAAATGATAAATACCCAAACTGAACTTTGACCTAGGATAGAGAATTAAATACAAACCCTATTGGTCAATAATTTGATAAAAATAAAATGAAGATTTTTTTTGAATAAGTAAAAATGGTTTTGAAACGAAGTTGGAAATTGAATTTTAATGAAATTTAAAATGTGAATATTTAATAATCTGAAACAAAATTGATGAAAGAATGTTGTTTAATTTGAGGAATGATTGAATTAAGTTTGAAATGATTTAATAATTAAGTTTGAAATTATAATTAAGTTGAAATCATTAAACTTTGAAATTATTTAATAATTAAGTTTTGAATTATTTAATAATTAAATAAGATTGAATTATTTAATAATTAAATAAATTGAATTCTTTAATAAGTGAAATTGAACTTCTTGAATAATTGAAAATTGAGTTTCTTTATTGATTAAGTTTTGGAAAATTATTTGAGTAAGTAAATAAGAGAAATTGAATTTCTTTAACAAGAAATAAAATGTGATTTATTGAAATTAATGTAAGACTTGAAAGTTAAAGAATTTGATTTGACGAATTTAATTTAATTCAACTTGTAAGTTTTGATATAATGAAGTTGAACTTAAGAAATTGATTTAATGAATTGGAAATTAAATAGAATTGTTTTGAATGATAAATTTACTTAACGAATATTGAATAAAATCGATAAATGAAGTTAAACTGATTTGAATGTTAAATTAAATTAATTTAAATGATTTCGGAATGAAACTTAGATACGAACTTGAATAAATATTGAATTGTTTTAAATAAAATTTGAAATTGTATTATGAGATTTTGAAATGGTAATTTGGAAGTTTTGAAACGAAAATTTTGGAAATTGATTTCGAAAGACAAATGAAATGTTGATTTACAAATTCTAATTGAAATTGAATTTGATTTGGTTTTGAAATATATTAAACGACCAATCGGTGTAATAATTACGGAAGTTATTAAAGAGACCGGAATCGGTTATGGACATACTCTCTGTCTAAACCGAAAACCACTTTAATAACTATACGCGGAGTGTGATCCAGAATGAAGTAGTTGGAATGATGTACGTGATGACTGAAGAAAGAGAACGATAATGGATAGCCTTGACACTTGTGTCAAATTGGAAATGACTAAAACATGAGCCGTGTCGGGCCAATGGAGGTCAGCTACCTCAAGTGAACACACTTCTTCGAACTACTCATTACTTGTTGTCGATTGGTGCACCCTTGATTTTGGGAGTGTTGTTTCACGGTGTTGCGGTCGCTGCGGCGATGCGTTCTCACCAGTCCGGATCAGGCAAACGGTAGTATCACTACCTTGGGTATTGCCTCATGTGCCTTGTCATACTTGGATCCCGATATACGCGACCACTACGAATTTGTTTTGTGTTATACCTATGGAGTACTCCCTGATAGCCCACTAGTTTACGGTGGAGTTTACAGTGCTGTATAGACTATAACGCTTATAAAAATGTGTTAAGGGGGATAATGGTAACGCCTTAACACTATTTTGATACCTTATATTACAGATAGACATTATCTACTTAGCGTATATTACTACCTAGTAGATAGTTTAACGGATCCTTAAAGGATGGTTATTCCAAACATCCTTTGAGTTACTTGTATTTCAATTGCTATTTCACTTGAGTTGGATTTATTAATATAAGAATGTTAATCCTGACTCGAGTGTTTTGTGTTTTGCTTTACGCTCGGGTCAGACTGAGTGTACCAGTATTCGAGACTCACCTTTGAAGTTGGAGCTTTGCTTGAAGATCCAGCCATCTATTCTGCTTTCAGTATTCGATGATTCCAGTGATGTATTCTGAGTTGGTATCTGATATATCGTATTATTCTTCCGCTGTATCTGGTTTAACTCTGATGTAACTTATATATTTATATAGTAGCTTCATGAACTACTATCTCTTTTATTTCCGCTGCATTTATTACTCTGTGTCTATGATCTGTGATTATTTTATTTACTGTATATGTTCAGTTTTGCCAAATTTAAATTAACAACATGGTATTTTGAGCAATTCAACTCCGGCATGAGTGTCTACCTATACACTTATAATGGATGCGAATGGTCCAAAATACTGGGTCGTTACAGTTGGTATCAGAGCTTTGGTAGCTCTAGGAAAAACTCAACATATAGGGTAAATGTATTTACAAAATCACTCTCATTCGAGTTTCAATCTCTTCCATTTGACTCGATTCCTTTGCATTGTGGAACGTTCCCTGCGGTTCCAAAATCCATTCGTGTCCCTCACTATTCGCCTTCTCATTCCGGAGTATCCTATAACTCCACCTTGAATGATCTTTAAAATGAATCGGCGGTCACGCCAAACTTCGAATGATTTGTAAAGGGGTGAAACTCCTTTACAATAGGCATTGATTTACCGAAGATTTCTGCATCCTCGGTTTACGATGCTATTTATCTCCTGCTATACCTGAATTCTATTTCTTGAGATCGAATGTCGATTTACCCCGGAATTCCACATCGATCTTATTCTTGAAGTCACGGTTGACCCGGTTAAGGTTGCCCGCGATTTATATAAACTTATTCATCTTTCTATCTTGTTATTTAATTGTCTTATCTTTGTTTCAAACCTATCTTCGAATCAAAATTCTCTTTGATTTGATTTCCATCAAATTTGAATCGATATACATGTTTTGAAATCTATTATTGTATCGTCGAGCGAGGAAGAGTATTTGTAAATTAATATTTAAAATGTTTTAAATTTTATCGTATTGTTTGAGTTGTTGATGTTGATTTGGATTTTCGATCGATTCGTCTGATCAACGCTATCGATAGGATTTCCAAAACTCTTTAACAGAGAAAACCGACACAATATTTTTTTTAATTTGGTAAATGAACTAAATTTTGAATAATTATATTATATATATAAGTATGATTTTCTGAATTTTGATAGTTAATTGAATTGTTTGTTAATAAATAATATTGGATTTTTAAATATGTCACCTAAACCATTGGCTTTTGTCACATATAAATAATTGTAATAAAAACACGGTTTATAATTTATTTGAAAATTGTAATGAATTTAAATTTCTGGTGATTTCAAACTTTGATTTGAAAGTTATAAAGTGTAAAGTATTTAAGATATTTTCAAATAGAAATCATTCCAAAGAAATTTTATATGTTTAATCTGTGCTCTTCTCTTTGTCGCTGGAAAATAATTTCAGTGATGGTGGCCGCATCATCGACATTCATTTTCGAGTTTCGAAGTGGAGATACTATTCTGTAGCTTTGCTACGGTTTTGTTTTGAAAAATATTTTGATTTGAATTTCTTCAGTATAATTTGATTTATATATATATAGGTATCTTATTTTAAAATCTAATTTGATTTGATATAAATATATTATATATATATATCTAAATTGTTTAAAGTTAATCGGAAATCTAATTCTTAAATTTTGTTAAAGGATGATTTTAATTATAAAATAAAACCAAAATTTGGAATAAATATTTAAACTCAAATAATTGAGTTGGAAAAATTTTATTTGTATATTGTTCAACTGCATTCTAATACAACTTACCTAAATCATTCAGAAGTTGAATATGTAATTGGATAATATATAATATAAATTGAATTTATAAATAAAATCTGAGTGTTTATAATAAATGTTATACACTAAATTTTGATTATAAAGATGTTAATAGAGTTAGATAGGATAATAAGTAAACTCAGTTAATAATGAAATAAATTTGTTTTGAAAGAATTAATAAATTAAAATTTGATCAACATATGAAAATACCTTGAATTCAAAGAAATTAATAGATGTAAATTAATTTAAATCGAAACTTTTATGTTTTAAATTAATTTATATGGGTTAATATACGTGAGTAGATATATTAAGTAGAATAAATTTAACAGTAATTTGGAATAAAGAAGAATTTAAAATTGTGGAAGAAAATATGATTATAATAGAAGACTATTCAAATTTATGGTTTTAGAAATTGTAAATTGAAGAAAATGAGATAATAAGATAATTAATTTAGAAATAGTTGAGATTGATTTTAGTGAAATCAAATGGATTAAATCAATTATTGAATATCAATTAATTTAAATTGGAATTTATATGGTTTAAATTAATTGTTATTTTGTATTTCAAATCTGTTTTTCTTTCTGGTTGTTTCTATTCTCCTACCTCGTTCCTTTTCGGGGACGAAAAGTTTTGAGTGGAGGAGAGTGTAACGACCCGTAAATTTCAACTATTTTAATAACGTAATTAGTTGAAATTTTGTGAAATTTTAAACGATAAAATTTTGAAATATAAATTTGATATTTGGAATGCGTTTAGTTAATCATAGCAACTGGTAAATTTTCGTCCGAAAATATGAAAGTTTATTTCGCGCGTAAATTTACTTCAATTTAATCAGTTAAAAAGCGATGAAAATAAAATGTTTCCGAAACCTAAATATTCTTACATAGAAAAATTCTAAAACATCTTCTGAGCAAGATGTCAGTTTGTCGTTTTTCTAAATTCAGACATCTTTGGCTCCGTCGATCTTATTTTTCAGTGTTTTTCTTTCATTTTTCCGCTATTAGAAAATTCGAATTTTTATAATTCAATCGTACCACTGATATCCATATACCGTTTTGATCATCTCGTCGTGTTGATCTTCGCAGTATACTCATTTGTGTAATTCGAAGTTCAGTGTGCGGTGTAATCTGCGAAACGCCTTGTGTAACGGTTCCGCAATCGAGACTTTTGGTTTCGTGTGACCGTTCTTTTTCCACCGTATTGTCCAATAGTCATTGCTATTAAACATTTTCTAAAAATTTGTTCCAGACTTTTACTATTCCAACCTGTTCAGTAAATTTACGTTGGTTTGTTCATTTATTTTTCTCTGCCTCTACTTTCATTTCTCCCTTGCTTAGCTCTGTCACTTTTAATAAATGAAATTTGATGCATTCGTTTATAATAAAAACTTTGCCTATTTGCTTCTCCATGTCAGATCCTACTCAAACCCTCCATCACCAAATCATGCTCCACCTCCCCTCCACCTTTCATCTTTCCAGATCCATCACTTTTCCCACCAACGTCAACCAACCCATTTTCTCCCGCTCTCACATCCACATGGCGCTCCGCCAACACAACGTTCACCTCCAACCTCATAGCCTCCGCTACTACGCCAACGACCGACAACCGCCTGAGCGTTCATGGCACCCATAGCCTCCATCACTCCGATCTCTTACCACATGTCAGCTACCTACGTGAGCTACTTGTCCATTCTGAAATTATATGTTCATCGATACTTTCTATGCTAATGTTGTGCTTAGAGTTACCCATTCTGATTTTAGTCATCTCTATAATCACTTTGGAAGTTTGTTCAATTGTTTCTTACGTGTTTGAAAAGATGGAGTCATACCTTGCATGCCATAGTGCTCATATAGTAGTTGAGAAATCTACTAATGCTATGTCACGGCTCTTGTTTTCCTATGAAATTGTTTCGAATAAATTCCACATGAGTAAACAAGTCGAAGATCTAATTCTAGGTAATTGGATGATGGAGTTTGTCACGACATTTAACCAATTTTACGGTACCGAACTCAAAGTTAAAGAAAAGATGCTCCACATTTTCATCATGTTGATTGCATAAAACATAAAATGGGTTTACGTTTATGTAACTTTGAATTCACTTTTGTTTCTTTGCCATGAATTTTTTTATAGCTTTGTAAAGACAAATAAAATTTTTAGTGCATGAATTTTGTTCCAAACAAACTTAGCCTAGTTAGCACATGTATGTGTTTTTGTCACATTTTCTGAAATGTTGTTGAATGTGAGAATTCTGTTTTACTACAAACCCAAGTCCAATAATCCTCTTCTATGTCTGTATAAACTTTTGTACTTTTGATTTCATCTCAAACATGTCCCAGGTAATTTATTTTGCTAACTCTCCTTTCTCCACTTTCCAAGATATCTTTAACCATGTTTTGTTCACCTATGATTCTTTCAACTATTTGATATCTTAGTCTATTTATCAGTCTTCCTCCTCTTAACCACGGATCAAACCACATTGACATTGTCTTACAATTGAATATTCTTCTTACAATACATTTTAAAGCCTCCTCTCTTTTTCTCAGCAAGTTTGGTCCTCTGTTTTATACCTGAAAGTTGCAACCAAACTGATTTTGCACTTGTTTGCATGTTTATTTATTTTTTTCTGAACAGCAGTTAGACTTCATGTTCACGATATCATATCTCACTTATGTTTTATCGGAATGGGTTGATTCTATTTTTAAAAAAGAGTCGAAGTTACCTAGTTTATGCCTGTCAAATTTCAGCAAAATCCGACATCGTTTGATTAGTGGTCGAGGATCTGGAAGTTAGACCCAGGCAACTGTTGTTTTGTACTTGAAATTATTTTACACTGCTGCAAACACGACCTGAGTCCGTGTTTGACGCACTGTATCTCTTCTGCCTTAAGTCGGAATACAGCGATTCCCTTTTTGTTTAAAAGATAAAGTTTTCTACTTTCTGTATATAAAATTTTAGCTTCATACGAGGTGGTTCAGTCCTCTGTTTCTTACTTGGAAGTCAGACCCAAAGGGGTTTTCAGACCTGAACATTTGACAGTCGCAACATGGCCTGAGTCTATGTTCGTGACATCGTAACTTTCTCGTCTCTTGTCCAAATCAAGTGATTCTTTTTCAGTTTGAAATACAAGTTTTGATCTTTATTCATACCAAATTTCAGACCATTTCGATCTCGGTAGCACATAGAATTATATTGTTAAACTTTGACGCAGGACATGTTTTTTTTTATTTGTTGCTATGTTGAATGTTTTGATTTTATTTCATCGATTTCTGTTATCAGCTTTGATCGTGGAATTCGTGCCGATTTGTTTTGTTTGGATTCGTGACTCAATCTCTATGACCGTATCAGTGTGCGTATCCGGGTCATCTTCTCGTGCATCTCTAGCCTCTAAATGTGAGCAATCACTCACGATTAACGTTCTTTTATTTTATTAAATTTGATTTCAATTGAAACGACAAATTGAAATATGCTGCTGTAGTTAGCTACACTGTTATATATGCTATTACCTGTATCAGTTCACCTGTGACATCTGACACCATTATCTGCTATTTATACAATGATAATCCAGTTTAGTTGATAAATGGATTGATTGTTTGATTGTTTATATTGGATGCTAATTATAATGTATAAAAGTGATAAATATTATGCAAGTAAATTTGACGTAGGATAATTAAATTTTGAATCGACATATATGATGAAATTGATTAGTTGGATATGACCCCTTTTAATTGTTAAATAATTGACATGTAAAATAGTGATAATTACACTTTGAACCATTGAACGTATATTGGATTAATTTTTGTAGTGATAAAATTGATATCGAATGACAAGTGAAGAACCGTATGAATAATTAGTGTAATAATCTTTAATCTACATGAAATGATAGTGTAGATTCTAGAAATAATTATATTAATTTGCACAAACAACAATGCGAATTAATACGATTATTTCGGGATTATTTGAATTCATTTTTGGATTGATATTGGATGTTGTTATTGATTGTTTATTTACTTTGACACCATCCCAGTTATCACACTTCAAGTTCCCTTTGTTATGCTTCAATTTTTGAATTGAATTGGAATCGGGTTGAAATGATAAATACCCAAATTGAACTTTGACCTAGGATAGAGAATTAAATAAAAACCCGATTGGTCAATAATTTGATAAAAATAAAATGAAGATTTTTTTTGAATAAGTAAAAATGGTTTTGAAACGAAGTTGGAAATTGAATTTTAATGAAATTTAAAATGTGAATATTTAATAATCTGAAACAAAATTGATGAAAGAATGTTGTTTAATTTGAGAAATGATTGAATTAAGTTTGAAATGATTTAATAATTAAGTTGAAATCATTAAACTTTGAAATTATTTAATAATTAAGTGTTGAATTATTTAATAATTAAATAAGATTGAATTATTTAATAATTAAATAAATTGAATTCTTTAATAAGTGAAATTGAACTTCTTGAATAATTGAAAATTGAGTTTCTTTATTGATTAAGTTTTGGAAAATTATTTGAGTAAGTAAATAAGAGAAATTGAATTTCTTTAACAAGAAATAAAATGTGATTTATTGAAATTAATGTAAGACTTGAAAGTTAAAGAATTTGATTTGACGAATTTAATTTAATTCAACTTGTAAGTTTTGATATAATGAAGTTGAACTTAAGAAGTTGATTTAATGAATTGGAAATTAAATAGAATTGTTTTGAATGATAAATTTACTTAACGAATATTGAATAAAATCGATAAATGAAGTTAAACTAATTTGAATGTTAAATTAAATTAATTTAAATGATTTCGGAATGAAACTTAGATACGAACTTGAATAAATATTGAATTGTTTTAAATAAAATTTGAAATTGTATTATGAGATTTTGAAATGGTAATTTGGAAGTTTTGAAACGAAAATTTTGGAAATTGATTTCGAAAGACAAATGAAATGTTGATTTACAAATTCTAATTGAAATTGAATTTGATTTGGTTTTGAAATATATTAAACGACCAATCGGTGTAATAATTACGGAAGTTATTAAAGAGACCGGAATCGGTTATGGACATACTCTCTGTCTAAACCGAAAACCACTTTAATAACTATACGCGGAGTGTGATCCAGAATGAAGTGGTTGGAATGATGTACGTGATGACTGAAGAAAGAGAACGATAATGGATAGCCTTGACACTTGTGTCAAATTGGAAATGACTAAAACAGGAGCCGTGCCGGGCCAATGGAGGTCAGCTACCTCAAGTGAACACACTTCTTCGAACTACTCATTACTTGTTCTCGATTGGTGCACCCTTGATTTTGGGAGTGTTGTTTCACGGTGTTGCGGTCGCTGCGGCGATGCGTTCTCACCAGTCCGGATCAGGCAAACGGTAGTATCACTACCTTGGCTATTGCCTCATGTGCCTTGTCATACTTGGATCCCGATTTACGCGACCACTACGAATTTGTTTTGTGTTATACCTATGGAGTACTCCCTGATAGCCCACTAGTTTACGGTGGAGTTTACAGTGCTGTATAGACTATAACGCTTATAAAAATGTGTTAAGGGGGATAATGGTAACGCCTTAACACTATTTTGATACCTTATATTACTGATAGACATTATCTACTTAGCGTATATTACTACCTAGTAGATAGTTTAACGGATCCTTAAAGGATGGTTATTCCAAACATCCTTTGAGTTACTTGTATTTCAATTGCTATTTCACTTGAGTTGGATTTATTAATATAAGAATGTTAATCCTGACTCGAGTGTTTTGTGTTTTGCTTTACGCTCGGGTCAGACTGAGTGTACCAGTATTCGAGACTCACCTTTGGAGTTGGAGCTTTGCTTGAAGATCCAGCCATCTATTCTGCTTTCAGTATTCGATGATTCCAGTGATGTATTCTAAGTTGGTATCTGATATATCGTATTATTCTTCCACTGTATCTGGTTAACTCTGATGTAACTTATATATTTATATAGTAGCTTCATGAACTACTATCTCTTTTATTTCCGCTGCATTTATTACTCTGCGTCTGTGATCTGTGATTATTTTATTTACTGTATATGTTCAGTTTTGCCAAATTTAAATTAACAACGCGGTATTTTGAGCAATTCAACTCCGGCATGAGTGTCTACCTATACACTTATAATGGATGCGAATGGTCCAAAATACTGGGTCGTTACAAGTATTTAGTCCTTACTGAATTTCAAGAATGAAATTCTTTAAGGGGGAGCCTGTAACATCCCTAATTTTTGATAACATTATTCAAGGAAATTCAATTAGGTAAATTAAATAGTAATGATGATAAGTGGATTGATATTTGAATAAATTATGAAAGTGTCATGCTTAGTAATTAAATAATTGGGCTTTAATTGGTTTAAAGGATAATTAGTTCACACATGGTCATATTAGTAAATAGCCTCTTGATTTTACACGGATATACATTTCTCACTATTGTCCATTCACATTCATTTTTCTCAAATAAAAAACAAATGTAAAAAACCTTAAGAGCCGGCCATTAACAAGGAGGAAAAGAGGAAGATTATAATCTAAAGCTAAGGATCAAAGCTAGGAAGGATTAATCAACAACAAATCTCAATTTCCTTATCATATCTAAGGTGAATAATACTTTTATACCATCTCTATTTTATTCTATGATTATGGGTTTCCAGATTTATGTTTAAATTCATTTTATAGTGATATGGATGATGATATGCTTGAATTATGTTATGTTCGAATTATTTTAATTCATAGACATATGAATTTGCTCGGTTTTAAGGGAAAACCAAGGGTTTATGATTTTCGAATGCCATGAAATTTTTTTATGATAAGTAATACATGATTTTGGAGATGGATTTTGATTTTCAAAATTTTCCGAGCTATAGAAAATTAATTATGAATTTCTAAAGGAAAATATGATATAATTGGGTTTAAAATTTATTTTGAGCATTTCGGGTAGAAATTGTGTCCGAAATTTTGATATGTTAAATTATACGATGAAAGATATTTTCTGTGACTTTTGGGGATTTTTCCTAGATGATTTATTATGGAAAAAAATTGTTACAAAAGAGGGACTTTTCTACAAATATTGGTTTTGTCACACGGAAGGGTTTAACATTATAATGCTCTGATTTAGATCTAATTAATGCGGCAGTTGTAATGGTAAAGTATTTGAAAAGTTTTAAAGTAGCCAATCAAGGAGTTACAACTCGCAGGTTAGTTATAAAGCAATTGCCATGTTTAGCTATAAATCAGCGTTTCAAAAAAAATGGTGGTTCCACCTATTTCGGAGGCACCTTTTGACTCCTTTACTTCCACGCCATCTTAGTCGAAACCATCTCTGTCGAAACGCACATTAGTCAAAACCAAGGCATAGGGTATCAATAGAATTGGTACGAAGTGACTTGGTAAGTAGCGGAAGGTAGGGTGTCGAAAGCTATGCTTTCGTCAGAGTCGGAACCAAGGTTCAGTTTTAAAAAGACAAACGCATGTCTAGTTTTTGAAGGGATTTCGACTGAATCGATACCCTATATAGTCGAAACCTTAGTTTGTTTTCCAAAAGCTAAATTCCTGCCTCGTTTTACTTTAAGCTTCCAACATAGTCAAAAGCCATGATTTCAAAAGGGACTTTATAAATAGCTTTCGATGGGGAACTTTTTCTTGAAATAAGAGCTTCTGAAAGGATTGGTTTCGACCAAGTCGAGACTAAGCCGCCGATCTACCTTTCGACTACATTGAAACTATCTATGTTGTCGAAAGTTTATCTCTATTTTTACTAAAGTTAAGCCACTTCATAAATGCTTTCAAAAGGGGTTGAGGGTTTCGAAGGCAATGGTGTCGAAAGTCAATTTCGACACTATATATCCTTCAATTTTTTAATTAAAAGGTTGTTGATTTTGACTAGATGGTTCCGACAACATCAACTTTTCTCCAAAACAATTTTATAATTGATTTCGAAAGAGATACATTCATATATAATTATTTTAACCCAAAGAATGTTTTTAAAGAGTAAACCCAATGCTTTCGACAGAGTACTTTTATTTGTTTCGAAGTTATGTTTTAAAGAGTGTTTTGATACCATCGAAAGATACCAATGGTTTTGAAAGTGAACATTTAACCAGTGCTTTCGAATGGTATGTTTATCATGTTTTGAAAAGAAGTTTATGCTTTCGAAGGAGGTCATCTAGTGGTTTCGAAAGTGAAGTTTTAAGATTTCAAAACAAATGACCCATTCTCATTTTTAAACGGAAATACCATGGCATACATAAAGATTTTTGGAAATTTTATTCACATTGTTATTAACCCATAACTTTATTTTGGGGAAATGGCAGAATAACCAGTTAGGTTGACCCAGTAGTGAATATAACTTAACAGATGTTAAAACCTTAATTAAAGATATTGACAGTGACCAATAGGTTTACGGTAAGCCCATGAAAACTATATGATATTAGGAGGGGCCAATAGGTTCATAATTAGCCCATGAAAACTATGATTTGATACTGGCAGGGGCCAGTAGGTTTGTAGTTAGCCCATGAAAACTATATCTGGATTAATATATTGACAGTCAGTCAATAGGTTCCTAGTTAGCCCATGAAAACTAGGATAAGAAATAAGATGTTGAAGTTACCAATAGGTTCTTAGTGATCCCATGGAAACTATGATATTGGACAGATAGTCCATAATCATTTAACAGGTTAATAGTAATCCTAAAAATTATAATTGAGACAGATGGTCAGAATGAATGGGGATGGGTAATCCAGATTTGATTTACTTGTTTTGAATATCATCATAAAGTTTTTGATATACTATGTTTTAACCATTGTGGATGTAGGAGCACGGTATATGGTTTTATAAATGTTTTAGGATACTAGTAAGGGGAAACCCATTCCGCTAAGCGGCATGGTCTAGATATCTAAATGGTTTAAGATGGTAAATTATTATTCATACCAGGCTTTATATCTGACTCGAAGTTTTTGTTTTCCCCTTAAACTCTCGAGTACTCAATTGATTTTGAGTAGGTTGAGAGTTAAGGTTTCCATGTGTTCTTTTTGACGAATAAAGCTTCCGAGGACGTGCAGGAGGCTAGCTTGTTATTAGGGTTCTTTTATTTCTGTTATGTGTTTTTTTGTAAAGGCAAATTGTTTTATTGCCTATCTATATACTTTGATCTACCAAGAGGGCATCTTCATATGTCACTCTTGGCATATTTTGTAAGTATTATATGTTATCTGAACGTGGTCTGCGAATTGGGATTATGTAATCAATTTGGAATATTTTGAAATAGAATGTGGAATTTGTTTGCTGTTTAATTTTTTTTCCATATTCTTGTGTTTTTGTGTATCAATGTATCTAATGTCACTGTATTTGGTCGCCGAGGATTAATAACTATGGATGACTTTAGCATCCGTAGCCGTTAGTTTTGGGCCTCCAAGTATGGGGATGTTACAGCCATTTTCTCTTTCAAAAAACATTATTATTACATATGTATGGTAAGGGTACACATGTTAGAGTTTCTGATCTAGATTATAGCCTTAGTTTAAAGGTGCAAGCATTTAATAAAATCCTTTCAATAATAGTCGCTACATAAGAGGTCAAAGTAGTGTGAAAACAATTTTATTATGAAATTAATATAACTTAGTACTAATTAATAGGTCCAGCTAAGGCCGATAACTTGGTATTGTTAAAATATACGTTATGAAAATATGATATAAATAGGTGATGAAAAGAAGACTAAAAATGATAAAGAGAAGAAAAATCAACAAAAAATAAGGTAGTGTTTGGTTTAAAAATAATTTTGTGTTTTGCATTTTCAATATTTAACTGTGTAGAAGCGATGGAGATAGAACATCCTAGTCAATCCAATAACAGAAAGAATATATGAGAGAAGATAGATTTTTGATATTTTACACAATGCAAAAAAAACGAAAAGTCATTTTCAATTTTATGTATTAGAACCATTTTCCAAATTGACCATTTTCCACCCGCTTCGGCTTTTCCATGTGATTTAAAGTGCACATTGAAAATGAAAAGCACAAAACTCAATTTTCAAACCAGACACTACCTAAAGTGGGTATAAAACTAACATATTCCTACAGCCCGATGACAGATGGCATTACATATTAGCACATTTCAATTATTGACGCATCAAATTATTCTATGCCTTTTGGTGGAAACAAAAAATGTCACATATTCTATTGACATGTTCTAGGATGAACAAGGGGTTTTTGTTTCTGGGTTGAAGTTACCAGAGATCGAACAGCTGTCATCGCTTCTTTACATACATGATGGTGGAGAAAATGATGATGTCTTTAAATCACTAGAATCCATTATCTTCGCTAATTAATTCACTAATCATTCAAGCAATATCAAGGGATTCTGATGAATTGTGTAGGGAACCACACATGCACAAAGCACAAATATGCAGAAGGAGCCAAGACCCAAGAGATCCATCAACAAATCCATAAGGTTCCAAGATTAAAGAACATTCTAAAAAGGGTTAAGAATATAATTAGTTGTGCAACTTGTTTTATTTGAGTTAGGCATCAAAATATGACAGGATTAATTAAAATATTTGTCTTATTTGAGCGAGGTGACATAATATGAGAGGATTACTTTTCTTATTACAGATCATGATTTGGCTATATAATTACAAGTAGAGATTTCAATATACAAGTATAAAATAAAATATTCTTTTGTTCATCTTCTGTTTTCTCTATTTTCTTTCTTTATCTATTTCCATTTTTCATTGATATTTTTCCAACAAATAAGCTTGCATCAATTATGCTTTCATTGAGACCTCACCTCCACTTGTACCTCAATCATGATCTGAGGGCTAGATGAAGCCATTCACCAACTCCAAGAGGCCTCCACCTAACACTTCTCTGATATTGAAACCATTAAAGTTGACTTCACCTCTCAACAAACACTCATTTCCAAACTCCTGGTCTCTATGACCAAAATGATTTAAGACTTAACCATAAAAATTAACACTACACAACCTCAATCCTCAACTTTACAAACAATTCTTCCTATTACCTTCCAACCTTACTCGGCCACCACCTCTCCTTCCAACACCACGTTTTCAACCTCTCCCCAAAGTTCAATAATTATCTGAACCCTAAAATGTGAGTTTTCTCAATTTGATGGATCAAATCCATTGGATTGGAAATTTTAAGCGGAGCGTTTCTTTACATATCATGCCACACCAGACAAACACTGAGTTGGACTATCTAGCTTTTACATGACTGGACAAGATTTGACATGGTTCCAATGGATGTAAACCAATAGTTCTCATCATGGTGGGTTCATACAAATGCAATGAAGCAAAGGTTTGGTCCATCAACTTTCATTAAAACTTAAGCACCAGTTTTTAAGCTTCGACAAAATGCAACTATAGAAGAATATCAATCCACATTTGGGACTATTAACAATTGTGTCACAACCTTTCCACCCAATGCAGCCCTCACTTGTTTCAACTCCAGCCTAAAACTGCCAATAAAAAATGAACTACTCCTCTTTAAACCAACTTCAGTCTCCAGTGCCATCGACCTAGCAAAATTAGTTGAAACCAACAACCCACAACCCCCAACATCACCCTTACTTCCCTTCCTCCCACACCTCTGCCAAAAACAACAGACCTTGTAACCAACTTTCCAATAAAAAAATCATCTCTACCGAAATGCAACTTTGCCTCGCCCAAGGTCTTCGCTACAACAACGATGAAATATTTCAGTCCGACCATCAATATCATCAAAAACATGCGTTATTACTTCTCCCCGAGGAGAATCTAAGCTTGGACCCTCTTGAAACTACTATTTCCAAACCTGACTACCTCCCTATGACTGAATATGACTAGAAGTAGTCGCCTAGCGATGTCCTCCTCCACTCCATGGTCGACTCCACAACCCTAAGGCTCTCCTACCATCAATCCGCATAAATCACTAGCCCAACTCTACCCTCATCGACATAGGCAGCACTCACAATTATCTTCAGTTGACAATTACTAAAGTTTTGTATAGCATCATGTTCCGAAGTAAAAATAAAAATATTAAATTGGATTTTGGGAGTTTAATTGGATATTTGAATTAAAAATTCAATTATTTGAATATGAAATATGGAATTGAGATTTAAAATTGAGTTTAGATGTTGAAATTTTTTTATATAGATAAATAAAATTAAAAATGTTATTTTAAGTTGAATTTTTAGATTTATTCGATAGAAAAAAGAATTTGAATTATGTTTTACAAATTTAGAAGTTGTTTGAAAATTTATTACGTAAAATAAATACTACTTATTAAATTATGTAATTGTTTTGGAAATTAAAACAATTATTTTAAATTTTTTTAAATCGAAAAGTGATATTCTAATAAAAGAAAATTCGTTATAAGAATGAAATAAAATTTTGATAAAATCCCTCGAATGGAATTTTATTCTGATATCAAATAGCAGCTGGTGGTTAAGGGTCAAAATGATTTTAAAGAGAAGCTTTCCCTTCATTTTCAGTTGACCACACCTTAAATCCTTATCCACTTTAACTGCCTTCATCCCTTATCAAAATCCAACTTTTGATCTAGCCCAAGCCCTAAATCCCTAGTGTAGGAAATTGAAAATTTTACAGAAGTTAATAAATGCTTGATGAACAAAATCAAAGTGGATGAGAGGGCGAGGCAAGGTGATGCGATCGAGCTTGCGATGGTGACACAACCTGATGTGGTGTGCATGGCTAGAGGCATCGAAGCAAGGAAGAGCGGGCATGATGCATGAAGGCGAATCAAAGGAGGCTGTGCTGGTGCACGTTCTTGGTGTGATCTGGTGATGCGTGCAACCAAAGAGGCTTGAGAAAAGGATGACACATGGATTTGGAGGAGATGTCAAGCGAACGACTAGGCGAACGATGGTGGTGCGCAAACTGGTGAAGCACTGAGATGCTCTACATCAAGAAGGAGATAAAACAAAATAACAAAGTGAGTATAACCTATATTTTGATTATTAGTGAGTTAAAACATATTCTGTTTGATATTATATCTAACTCTGCCTTTCATTCATCTAAGATGAAAAAATAATAATTTATAGTGATTGATTATTACAAATTAGTAGAAATCAAGTTAATCAACATATACATACCATTTTTATAAGTATTCAAGATAAAATTATTCGATTTAAGTGAGCATAACCTATTTCCTTTTTATTTAAATTCAAATATATAATTTATTGAACTAATTTCTGGATTAAATCTTATGATTGAAGTGACTTTTGAAATTTATAGTAATTATTTTTGTTTGAATTGAATATGTAAAATGAGTATACCTATCCTTAGCTCTAGTGTGGTTAGCAAGGGTTCTTAACTCCCCAATAGAGGGAGAGGGTTTGAGCCTTAGCAGTCGCACTTTAGCGGCCTAATATTTGTGGAGGCAAGTAATAATATCTTAAATGAGTTAAAATCTCAGGATTGAAAAGTGCATCTGTAAGGACATAAGTTAAAAGAGGGTAGGGCAGTAGTGGACCTTACATCCTTGGTAAAAAATGAGTATACCAATACTTTAATTAAAATTGTTGATTTACATTGAGTATAATTATATAAATCAAATTTATAGTAAATATATCATGATATTTTGAATTACAATGAGTTAATCGATTTAATAATTTGAGTGAAAATATATTTCATTCAAGTATATCTTAATTGATGACGGCTTGAGAGCCATGATTACTGTTAGTAGATGGTAGATAGTTAATTGTTTGATTGATAATCATTTGAATTGAATTATATGTGGTTGATGAAATTATATTATAGATTTTTGACTAGAAAAGTATGCAAAATTATATTGTGATAATCAATTTAAAGGAATTGAAAAGAAGATAGGAAAAATTAAAGCTAGTATGGTGTTTTAATAGATTTTATTTTGAAATATATCTAAATTTATTTTTTAAGGCAAGCCGGCTTTATAATCAACCGTGCCACTATTTATTAGTCAAATTTATAATATGTGCACTACACATGCGCGTTACAACTATAGAACATAACTGAGATACCACAACAACTACAGAAGGAAAAAGCAGGAGAGGAGATTACTGCACTTATAACTATAAAACAAATAATAGAAATAATAACAAAACTAATTAATAATGACGTCAGACGAACTAGAGCCAGACATCCCGATCGAAAGGGATCACCAGTGGCTACAAGTAAAGGTCTAATAATATCCCTCAAAGAGACTGCAGAGCCTAAGGTGTAGATCTCATTCTTGTTCCAACTATTATCAAGTAAGATTTCTCTTTTGTGTTCACCCAACTCTCCTTCAACTGCCAAAATAAGAACTTCATCAACCAAAACACAGTACAAGCAACATAGTTCCTATATATCATCTGAGATGAATTTGAAAAAATGCTTCCTTTCAAGCTCATAACACATATCAGAGTGATAAATCCAAACATCATCACCATCTACCCACTCGACATCAATCAAAGGATCCTCAGATGCCAGAGCAAGGGGAACATCCGCAATCTCTTTCGAAGGAATCGTGATGTCCGAGCTCAGAAACTGCAAGGAGAAGAGCCAGGAGACTTGGGGGACCATAAGCGCTTTGGAGGCCTAGGAATATGGACTTTCTCAGGAGGAGGTTGAGAAGAACGCAAGAAATCATCAACCAAATGACCAAACACTACAAGAATTTTGATTTTTAGTAGCGCTCAAAAAAGGCTACTAAAAGTTTTAGCAGCGTTTTGATAAACGCTGTTATAAAGCCCGCGACTAAAAAATACCTGATTTTTAGTTGCACTTATTTCAACGCTACCATAAATCATTTTACTGCAGCATTTATGAAACGCCACTAAATTCTTTTTTTGTAGCGTGTATAAAACGCTACCAAAATGTACTTGGTCTGCTCAAAAATATTTTGGTAGCGTTTGTTAAACGCTGTAATAGAGGACGCAATTTATTGACAAAGCCTGTAGCCGCGTTTATTAAACGCTACTATATACGCTCTCCTTCGACCCTTTATTTTTTGTAGCATTTTTTAGTAGCATTTTCGAAATGGTACTAAAAATATTCCAGCTCTGCCTATACATTGCCTCCAGTTCAATCTTGTTCATAGCTTATAACATAATACATAAACACATACACATTAAACAGCCGCAAAATACATATACATATACACATACACATTCAAACATAAACACATTTAAAAACCACAAAATACATAAACAAAAGCACTAACATAAACAATATGTTAACCATACATAGAAGTTTACACAACCGAACAGTAGTTTCAAGACAAAAGGTTAACCGTACATAGAAGTATACACAACCGAACTACGTACCACAAACAATATGCTACTGCTGCAGTTAAAGTACCATAAACATCTGAACTAAGCAAGTACAATAAACAAACAAACTACCTAACAAGTACGATAAACTAGTGCTGCTACTGCTCATTCTTCAGAAACGCCTACCTGTAGACAAAATATAATCAACAGTGAGACTCAAGTTATAATCAATACCGAGATAATAATGACAGGACCATCAATACTGAGAAAACAATGAGACTAAAGTTATGCACAACTGAATATGCATAACTGAATATGAAAACTAAAATAATATGCATGTTAGTTTTGGCCAAGAATAAAATGAAAATGAAGATTTGTCATCAATGTTTTGTACATTTTATCTCTGCTTGTACATTTTCATATACTCAAACACATATTTTCATATACTCGAACACAGGTGAAAATATTATTGTACATGAATTATTTTAGATAGTGAAATTAGGTAGGTGTAAGAAGTCTGCCAGACCCATATGGATACAGCCAAACACAGATTCAAAAAATTCATAACGATAGATGCATTTGTTGATAAAAATATAGGATAATAATATAATATGGTCCTAGTATGTAAAATGACTGGAAACTTAGGATCATAAATTATCTTTTAAGTACGTACAATTAGTCGATATAACTTATGGCTACTAATAGATTAAACCACCGACTAATTACAATTAATATATACAACATAAATACCATAATTTGATAAGCCTGATCATAATAAATTCCAACATAAATTCTAACTTATTCACATTGTTGCATATTCACATAAATCATTCAAGTACAACAACTCATTGCACATCTACAAGCAGGTTATAATGAGGCAATTTAGAGTAAAATTTCAAATAACTTTGAAGGCAGCCCTTTTTCAAATCACTTAGGCATTATAATTATTTGAGTTGATGGTTTGAGTATTTTGTTGCTATTGGTTATCCATGATGGTAATTTTGCAAGAAGTTTTAAATTACATAAAGGATTGCATACCTTTCATTTTGGTTCCATAATGACTTTTGCTATTGGCCAAGCTATGGGAACGCCAAAGGCATCTTCCATGCACGTCAACTCCGATGTAGGTCTCCATAGCACTGCATCCGGAACTCTCACAATTTCAACCCAAACTTTTACAGCATCACATCCTAATGGACGACAATGGACCATCGATATTGGATCAGTTGAAGCGATAGTTCCTTTAGCCACTACTTCGTTCGTTTCACCCACATCAATCAACTTACATTTATTATCTTTTGTCAGCTTTGCAATCGGTTGGAAAAAAAATGGTGCATATTTCAAACAATGCATATTGAAAACTGTGTACTTATTTTAGAAATCAAAGCATACAAAATGCAACAACACAGTGGTGCATATTTCAAACAGAAGAAACAAAATACAAACTACAAAATATTTCCAGCATATTTACTTACATGTTGTGGTTTCTTCGCGATTATGGGTGTGGATATCACGGGAGAAGTCGCACAATTTACATTCCTACCAACTGCATCTTTATTAACTTCAACTTTTGATTTTGGCCATGCTACTTTCCTACCAACTACATCTCTAACGCATGACATATCAACTGTGGGTCGCCACAAATATGCATCTCCATTTATTACATTGGCCACCCAAATCGCAAAGGCAGCCGGACCGAGCGGAATACTATTAACAAGATGTTGTGAATCTGTGGCATAGATTCTTCCTTTGGCAACTACCCCTTCACCCTCATTCCAACAATAAATCTTGCATTTGTCATCTTGGGCGCTGCTGTCACTCTAAAAAGGAGAAGTGTAAATCAAGAGTTTAGTGATTAAGTGAAAATATTGTACAAGACATATTTCTAAATTAAATTTGTGGAAGACCGACGTAAATATTGTGAATATAAAATTTACCGTACTGACTTCATTCAGCTGTCCTCGCAGCGCCCTCTTAATGCAATTTAACAGCCATGCTACTACCTTATTCTCAGCGTTTGCTAATACTGTCATTTCAGGTGTAGGCCTCCATAAGTAAGCATCTGGTTCTTCCACGAAATCTATAATAACGCTCACAGCATTTGGTCCAAGATAAATGCCATTGACAACCTCATTTGGGTCCATGGACAACACTCTCCCATCGGCAACAACTGTAGAGGTTCCATCCCAATTCAACACCGAACATATGTCGTCATTGCTCTACAATTATTCAACAGAAAATTATAGCAATTACTGGATCAAAAACTAAAATCCAAATGTTATTTCTTGAGTAATATAATTATTATTCTTACTAATTCAGGTGTGCTCCCTTCTTTCAAACTTTCTTTACCCTGCAGCAAAGCACTAATATTAGGATATTTTAATCTTAGGAGCACTGAAGTGGATACGCACAATACTTAAAATGTCACTAGAATCAGTCTAACAAGTTTGAATGACAGAGTACATACAAAAAACCAGTTGTTGTAGCATCATTTACAAACATGTGTGTCTAAATTCATTATTTTCAAAATTATTATATAACAAAAAACCAGTTGTTATGCACTATTTTGTTATTCCCAGTTACTACAGTGTTTTTATATATACTTTGATGCTATGCATATTTGCAATAAATTATAGGTGCATCAGTAAACCTTGTTCATCGTAGACTTACCTTTTATGTTCAGTGATCAAGTGTCAAGACGACATGTGCACCCAAAACTTGTTGAGAGTTTTATTTGAGAAAAAATGAAAAGCAAGCAGGAACACATATACTACATATACTGTTTGGATACTCAAAATGGATGCCAAAGATTTATGTGAACAGACGACATTAGAAAAACATTTATCCATCAATAAAATGACCTTCAGCAGAATATGTCAAAGAAGGTATAAACTAAAGATGAAAGGCCCATCAACTAATTCTGTTACAATGTTCTCGGGTATAATATGATTATAATTTTATTAATAAAAGCAGATGGAGAATAAGCTACATTTGCAAGTGTGAATTTATTCATCTACTATATAAGAATAAATAACTTTGTAAATTGTAATTGTGTGCCAAAATAAATAGTACTGGAAATCAATCATTAATTTAAATAGGAAGAAAGCATCAAATTATTATATAGTTGACACCAAAACAAATATCATTCCATGATAAACAAACTTAAACATTCTTGTTGCCTAAAGATAAATTTAGACATGATACAAGAGAATATCCCAACGGATAAATAGACTCATTTAATAAAGAGTTTAGTAACCCATTCCAAAGTTGCTATAATCGATAAATAACGAAAAGAATTCACGAATATGAGACTCAACATTTGTCTCTTACAAACCATTTGAAAAGGTGGGCCCTGGACTAGGCCACTAGACAACTACCTAATACGCCTCCAACTTTTTAACGGTCTCCAATTATTATAACATGTTATTCCCAGTGAGCAATGTAGCTACAATGGGGCCTTAATTAGTAGAGTCTGACTAAGCTTGGTATTTTTACACTAAAACAAAGTGTTGCTTATTGTTCGGTTCACTTGCTGCCTCAAGCCATTGTACCCAGTGTTTTCCCAATGTTTTCCCAATGTTATTCCCAGTGTTTTCCCAATGTCTACTTAATAAATTACTTTTAAAAGTTTACCTTTTGGTCCACCAGCATATGTACCATACCCCTTAATTATGCTATTTCCTCTCGACATTGAGATAGTTGTTTATCTCTGGACTGGGCCACAGCTAGCTTGGTTAAGGTGCAACCCCTTCCCAGTGCCCTTAACCGTCCTGGTGTATCTTGTCCCAATACATTTGCAAGAGCATCTCCATTGACATTCTGTGACGAGCTGGACTGTGATAGGCTAACAAATTTTTTAATCTCCGCCTACATAAATAAATACATACGGATAATGTACGATGGTAAAATATCATACTTTCGGACAATTTTTTATATACCGATAAAACAAAAAATTCTTACAATAGTATTTGCAGCTTCCACGATCACTGGTTCACCATTTTTTTAATGTGAGATTTAATCCAAACATCAGCCCTAGTTATGGACGATGGATTTGGACTTCCTTTTTTCTAAATTTAGAATAACATTAAACAAATAAACTGACAAATATAAAATAATATTAAATAATGCTATACTTAACTAACTAACTATGTCCTCGGTCAATCTAGCCATTCCCCTATGACCAGATGTGTGTGGAACTTGTTTAACCCTAAGGGGCGAATATTTCTCACTTCGTTTCTGGAAATATTGAAAGATGTTAGAATTTAGTAACCAAAAGCATATTACAGATATCTTAATGTTACCTTAAACTCCGGACTTGTTTTGGCCTTCACAAACTTTCTCCATTCGTTCATGTTTTTGATGTTGGTAGGTTTCAGTTTAAGTCTTTCCTCTTCGTTCTCCGCTTTATTTAATTTTCGAACCAATTTGCTTTTTGAGGATCTCCAAATTACTCCCGTCTTTTGAAATACGGCTTTTCTTTGCCATTCCTCTGCCAATTTAAATCTAACCTGCAACAATACATGAAAACATGATATTAACAGTCGAAAACATGATATTAACAGTAGGTGAATATAAAGAAACATGCTATGGTGAAGCAGAATGCTGTCAAGCTAGTACAAAATTTGTGAATATATGACTTTATGGTCTCTAAATTTTGAAGAAATCTGAATGAAAATCATGAAATAACCACCTGGTCCTGACATTAGACACCTAAAATATATCTATAGGATTTGTACTCTTGAAGATGATAGCAACGTCACTAAAAATCAAAATTGGTATGATTTCAATCTCAGGTGAGCGGGGATATTGGTGTTTAAATTTTTTTAATTCTATCCAATAATCTATGGCAACATTGTTTAATTTTCGGAGAATAGGATTTGCAGTCTAGAATAATTGTTTTGAAATCATTGGTCAGCTAATTTTATCAAAAATAATAATTAGAAAACAATGAAAGTTTATCAAAAAACGATTCACTAATTTTATAAGCAAGCAAATTCGTACTGATGTACTTTAGTAGATGACTCAAATTATGATTTGTAACACATAATTCAAATCATGTTTACATTTTTGCCTTAGAAATAATCATCCGGACCCATAAATCTCTGTCATTCTGAACCTTCCGTGAAATATGAATATTTATTTCTAATTTATTTATTTATTAAATGTTAAAAAACCAGAAATATGAACAATTGAATTTTGAAGGATAAACCACAATACGAACCTGCACTAATGATGATTCAAATTAAGAAATTAAGGTTCTTAAACAGAAGTCAGGATAAAATGTTTAAATGACATGATTCAACTACTAGAACTTGTGGATTTATTAATATAAATTCTTGTTTATTATAGTCAATTTAAAAACCACAAATTGGCAAAACTATAACCAGATTTATACTTTAAAATGTAAGTGGTAGGAGAAGAAGAAAGATGAGTTGCTTGATAAATCTACAAAATAAATATAGACAGAAGCAGGGACAAATGTTGATTAATAGATTCTCTAGCATATACAGTAGGGAACCTGCTCCATACCTGAAGCGATCGCCACAAAACAACTTTTAACTCTTCACTTAGATTCCTCCAATCATCAAGTGTGTATGGATCCTGCTCCCGCACAAGCGGTCCAAGAAAAGAGGATAAATATACCGACCCTGGCCCTATTGGTACGCCTATATCATTGAACCCAACTTCAATTCGATCATGACTGTTTAACGGGAGTTTTTTTGCTTTTGTTTGACCTCTACTTCCTCTTTTCCGAGACGAACTTGCGGTTTCAGCATCACTTGCTCTCTCAATTTCCACCTCAGCAGCATTGTCAAGAAGAATTTCATTGTCTAAGCGGGGTTCTTCTTCATCTAACAAAGCCCTTTCATCATTTGGGTCTTCTTCATCTAACAAAGCCCTTTCACCATTTGGGTCAGAAGGTTTATCGTGTAGTGCTTGTTCTTTGTCTTCATTACAAACACTGGCTTGCTTCTTGGCATTGACTGCTCGTTTTTCGCCTTCATTGCAAGCACCGGTTGGAATCTTATACTTCTGCTTTGAATTATACTTCCGCTTTGAATTATACTTCCGCTTTGAATTATACTTGGATTACTCATCAGTCTTTTTCTAGTTGTAAGTACGTACAGAGCTTGGAAACATCTCTTTTCTGCAAATGAAACAAAATATGAGATACTTAAAAAATTTCATTATTTACCATCTACTCGCTGGAGGAATCTGGACCCAATAATTAGTTTGCAGATACATGATCTCTGAATCTTTTTAACGTTATATTTCGAAGTATTCTAGAAGTTAATTTTATATCTTAAACAATATAATGAACAAATTAATTAACAAAAGATTAATTTTTTGTAATCAGATCAATATTCCTTTTTAATACATTAATGTAGAAACTTACTAGACCTTGTATGTTAACATGCAAAAATTAACGTGGTATTCTAGAAGTTCAATCCTTTTCTAGCTCCAGTTCATGATTTGAAAATCAGTTCTTTGACTATGCAGATGAGAAAAATATATACCATCCATGACAAACTGTAGTAGGCTAATGACAAACTGTAGTTATAGAGCCAAATTTGCTGACTTTAATTCTTCAAGCACCAACTGAACAATTGAAAACAGGAATAGAAAAGCATTAGTTCAGAACTATCAAATGAAAATTTGCATGCTATAATTCCGATTATTTTAGTTCAAAAAACCAATAGTTATGGGCTATTCCATTAATTACAAATACATAACAGACAATGAACTAGGCCAAGATTGCCTGAGATGGTAGTTTATTGTGTCACATATTCATGCTTTGTACAAATAACAATCACAAATTAAAACTGGTTGGTTCATAGTGGATATGAATTTATTTCATTAACAAATTGAAATCATAATATTACAGTAATTAGAACCGCAAATGAACTGGAATTGTTTGCTACTCTAATTCAATGAATAAATTATATGAATCCAGCAAAATGAGTAACAAGACAATAAAATCTGAATCCATGCTTTCATTCCTTACTAAAACAAGTTTTGATAGTGAATTTAATAAATACAAAATGAGTAACACAACTTGCAAAATAAAAATAGAGACATTCGGAGAGTAAAATGAGTCTACAGCTATGACTAATGCATTAGTCTAATGTATGGATCTGACTTAGTAGGTGAACATATAATCTACTCAATTATGCCTTCGCAATGCTCCCTAACATAGCTAACATCTTCATCATCCATTTCGGTTATTTCATAATCTTCCATGGCTTGGATGTCTTCCTCGAAGCAATCATGTGTCTCTAAATCATTAAAACTTCTTGATGGTGCTTTCATTACAACATACCAATTAGAATCATCATTTTCTCTTGAATAAAATACTTGTCTTGCTTGAGATGCAAGTATGTATGGATCTCTTGAAAACGATGCTTGATGTAAATTAACAAGAGTGAACCCATCATCATCAACTTTTACTCCATTTCCTTTATACGCCCAACGACACTTAAAAACTGGAATATAAAACAAATGATAATCTAATAAAATTATACCTGTCAATATTCCGTAATAAGTGACCACATCAACCACTTGGGACATATCTTTTGCACTTGCTCTACACATAGTAGTCGCATCAAAGGTCACCCCGCAATTCTAAGTTTCTCTCCCTACATCTTTTATATGAAAACGTTGATCATTGATAACATATCCTTTGTAAGACAAGGCATCATTCTTCGGACCCAAAGCAATACATCTTAACATGTCATCATGATCTTTGGAGGCAATAGGTATCTACAACAAATTCCATTTAGCATGAATATTTTAGAGTAATATTAGTACTCAAATGAGAATATATTTGGAATCTAACTAACCTTCCTTTTAATCCAATCAGCAAATTTTTTGGTATGTGTGTCCTAAAGTAAGGTCGCATTTTTTCTCATGCGCTGGTCTGAATTTTCTAATTCCTCCAAATGCAAACTAGTATAAAACAAGTGATTATAAGTTTTAAATAGCATTACGAACACATCAAAATGATTAAAACAATGTAACATAAACTTACTCTATAAATGGTTCCACCACATTCATATTCATTAACACGGCTAAATGAGCCATTTCTTTCTCATTAGCTGACAATGTAATTGTCTTGGACATTGAAATCGGACGTCCCTCAGGTATTACATTGCTTTCATAATCTTCATTTCGAGCTTCTTTCTCCTCTATATGTCTAGATTTTTTCAAAAATTCATTGAAAAACACTATGGATTCTTCTGCAAGATAGGATTCTGCAATACATCCCTCTGGTCGTGCATAGTTTCTTACATAATCTTTAAGTGTCTTCATATATCGTTCGAATGGGTACATCCAACGAAAATGAACCGGTCCACACATTAGTGCTTCTTTTCCAAGATGAATGGACAAATGTACCATTATATCAAAAAAAGATGGTGGAAAAAAAATTTCAAGTTCGCATAAAACTTCAATAAGCTTAACATTGATTTGTTCTACCTTCTCTCTATCAAGAACACGTTGACATAATTTGTTGAAAAAAGAACATAAGCGAATTATTGCTTTTCTTGCCTTCTTTGCCATTAATCCTCTCGATGCTACTGCCAATAACTGCTGCATTAATACATGGTAATCGTCTGACTTCAATCCGCTAATTTTGCAATCATGCAACGAAATCTGATTCTTCAAATTTGAACAATAGCCATCTGGTCCTTTGAAATCGTACAATCTTTTGCAAAATATTTTTCTCTCGGAATTTGACCGCATGTATGGAGCCGGTGGAAGATATGTTTTATTCCCACGAGGTTGTGCATGAAGCTCATTTCGAATTCCCCAATCCTCTAAATCCTTTCTACAGTTGGTTCCATCTTTTGATTTATTACCATGCAACATCGTGCCCAATAGGCTTTCACCGATATTTTTCTCCACATGCATTACATCTATATTGTGACGTAATGGAAGTTCCTGCGAAAACCAAAACTATAACGCATTATTGGGTTTTTCTTATGTTAAAACAATGAAAAATAAATAAATTAACTACTAACCTTCCAATATGGAAAATCGAAGAAAATCGATCTTTTCTTCCATCTTGATAGATCCAATTCTGTAGAATTGTTAATATTATCATACTCATATTCTGTATCATAAGCACACTTTCTCTTCTTACTTTTCTCTTCATTTTCTTTTCCAAAATCATTTGGATAATCCTTCAACAATGCATAAATGTTTCTCCCGGTTAGAATTCTAGGAGCACTACCTTTTTCTATGGTGTTATCAAACAATGCCTTTTGTTTCCTCCGTGAATCTGAAGTATGTAGAAATCTTCTATGACCCATGTAGACGCTCTTTCGATTGTGATTCAACCAACGAGAATGGGTATTGACACCACATAATGGGCAACCTTTTTCCCCCTTCACACGACATCCAGCAAGATTTCCATAAGCTGGAAAATCATTAATCGTCCATAGCAAAATTACATTCAATTAAAACAAAGTTTTACTAAATGCATCGTAAGCATTAACTCCATTACACCACAAATGATGCAAGTCTTCCACCAAAGGCGCCAAATATAAATCAATATCATTTCCGATTTTCTTTGGGCCTGGAATAAGTAAAGATAACATAATATTTTCTTTCTTCATACACAACGTAGGCGAAAGATTGTATGTCACAAGCATTACCGGCCAGCAACTATATTTCGAACTCAACATGGAAAATGGATTGAATCCATCTGTAGCAAAACTAAGCCTAAGATTGCGTGGATCGGATGAAAAAGATGTATACTTTTCATCCACCATTTTCCATGTCATAGAATCCACGGGATGATGCATTTTTCCATCTTTGCTTGTATTTTTAATATGCCATCTTAAATCTGTTGCCATCTTTTGAGATCTATACATTCTTTTAAATCTCGGAATTATTGGAAAGTATCTCAACACTTTAACTGGAATACCTTTTATAACCTCTTTACTATCTTGATTTTTCTTCCATCTCGAAGAACCACATTTTGGACAAATATCTAAATCTTTTTATTCTTTTCTGAAAAGGCAACAGTCATTCTCACAAGCATGTATCTTTTCAAAACCCATGTCGAATGTTCTAAGAAATTTCTTTACTTCATATAAGGTTTTGGGAAGCACGTTATTCTTCGGCAAAAATAAATGTTGCACAGTTAAAAGCTTATCAAACCCACTATCAGACAAGCCAGTCTCACATTTAAGATTAAACAAGACGGTGATGGCAGATAATTTTGTGTGATCTGTGCAACCATGATATAATGGAGTTTCTGCATCTTCCAAGTTCTTGAGTAACTCATCCTCTTTACTTTGAGAATCAACATTATCTTTATCATCATGAAAAAAATCATGATTCAAAAAATCTTCATCTTCACAGTGAATCATCTTGAATAAATCATATACGTCAAACGTATTTGTTTTCTTCTCTTCAATTATCTGTTCGCCATGGTTAAACCATACACTGTGTATGTATTTAGGATCCATTCCTCCAATAATTAAATGTTCAACGATGATGTGATCATCATGACGACTAAGATTCCGACAATCTTTGCAAGGGCATAATTTTTTTCTACACTTCTTAAATTCTTCTTACATTCCTCTTTGCGACATGCACGAAATTCATTGCTCCTTGTCGGTACTTTATGCTAGTTCTATGACAAAAGTTAAAAACATAAAAAAGAAATTGAGTTTTAATATTATATTACGTGTTCTAATTCTCAAAATACATATTAAGTTAAGCATTGTTTTATCACCTGTTTAAAAAAACCCAATCTTTTTCCATCGTCGACATATGAAGGCAAATAAGTTCCCAATCTTTGACGTAGAAATTGGTGACACCTCCTCTTCCTATGTCTGATACTAATTTTAAAAAAATAAGTTACTACGTTAATAGTACTTCTTAATATCGGGCCACCCAATCATTCTAAAGATTAGCCAAATAAAACTTTGTTCAATGACGTTTCAACGAATTTTTGTTAATAAATTAAGAACAAGTGTAAGTAATTTCATACATGTAGGTTTTACTGAAAAATCAGTCCATTCAGTATTATAACACCGAATGAATATGGTATTTTGAAGTGTAACTTCTACAAATTCGATATTTTAAAACATGGTAATAGGTTTTTTTGCTGCTTTAGGAACAGTTGTAAAGCCGATTACGTATATTTCTAGTGCTATCAAATAAGCATTTTTTAATTCCTATTACACAGGCTATAAATGGTTTGAAGGTTATGGTCAAAACAACGCAGTGCTATAGCATAGAATTTTATTACACAGGCCATAAAATTGATCTACACCATGGCTAGAGAAATGAGACTTAAAATTTATTACACATGCCATAAAATTTATTACACAGGCCATAAAATATATAAAGAGTCTAAATCAATTAAATTTATATTGGAAGACAAACAATATGACTAATAAAACTGAAGCGACCCACTATTTTGGACCATTCGCATCCGCACATGTCGAACTTGAATGATTCAAAATACCAAATTGTTAATTATATTTGGCAAAACAGAACATATACGGTAAATAAATAATCACAGATCACAGACACATAGTAATAAATGCAGCGAAAACAAAAGATAGTAGTTCATGAAGCTACTATATACATATCAGAGTAAAATAAGGTAAAATAGAAGTCTCGAATACAATAGTCAAATACAATATCAGAATACATCACTGGAATCAACTGAATATCTGAAAGCTGGATAGATAGCTGGATCTCCAAGCGAAGCTCCAACTCCAAAGGCGAGTCTCGAATACTGGTACACTCAGTCTGACCCGAGCGTAAAGCAAAACACAAAACACTCGAGTTAGGATTAACATTCTTATATCAATAAATCCAACTCAAGTGAAATAGCAACTGAAATACAAGTAACTCGAAGGATGTTTGGAATAACCATCCTTTAAGGATCCGTTAAACTATCTACTGTGTAGTAGTGTATGATAAGTAGATAATGCCTATCAGTAATATAAAATATCAAAATAGTGTTAAGGCATTACCATTATCCCCCTTAACACATTTTATATAAGCGTTATAGTCTATACAACACTGTAAACTCCACCATAAACTAGTGGGATATCAGGGAGTACTCCATAGGTATAACACAAAACAAATCGTAGTGGTCGCGTATATAGGGATACAAGTATGACAAGGCACATGAGGCAATACCCAAGATAGTGAAACTACCGTTTGCCTGATCCGGACTGGTGAGAACGCATCGCCGCAGCGATCGCAACACCGTGAAACAACACTCCCAAAATTCGAGGGTGCACCAATCGATAACAAGTAATGAGTAGTATTCGAAGAAGTGTGTTTGCTCGAGGTAGCTGACCCCATTTGGCCCGGCACGGCTCCTGTTTTAGTCATTTCCAATTTGACACAAGTGGCAAGGCTATCCATTATCATTCTCTTTCTTCAGTCATCACGTACATCATTCCAACTATTCATTCTGGATCATACTCCGCGTATAGTTATTAAAGTGGTTTTCGGTTTAGACAGTGAGTATGTCCCTAACCGATTCCGGTCTCTTTAATTACTTTCTTAATTATTACACTGATTGGTCGTTTAATATATTTCAAAACCAAATCAAATTCAATTTCAAATAGAATTTGTAAACAAACATTTCATTTGTCTTTCAAAAACAATTTCCATAATTTACGTTTCAAAACTTCCAAATTACCATTTCAAAATCTTATAATTCAATTTCAATTTTATTTAAAACAATTCAAATATAGATTCAAGTTCGTATATAAATTTCATTCCGAAATCATTTAAATCAATTTAATTTAACATTCAAATCAATTTAAATTCATTAATCAATTTCATTCAATATTCGTTAAGTTAATTGATCATTCAAAATAATTTCTATTTAATTTCCAATTCACTAAATCAATTACTTAAGTTCAACTTCATTGTATCAAAACTTACAAATTTGAATTAAATTAAATTTGTCAAATCAACTCTTTAAATTACAAGTCTTACATTAATTTCAATAAATCACATTTTATTTCTTGTGAAAGAAATTCAATTTCACTTATTCATTTACTTGGGTACAAATTTTAAAAACTCAATTAATAAAGAAACTAAATTTCACTTATTCAAGAAGTTTAATTTATTTAATTATTAAATAATTCAATCTTATTTAATTATTAAATAATTTCAAAACTTAATTATTAAATAATTTCAAACTTAAAACAACGTTCTTTCATCAACTACTATGTTAACATTTTGATTCAGATTATTAAATATTAACATTTCCCTTTATTAAAATTCCAAATTCCAACTTTATTTCAGAAACTTATCATTTATTCAAATAAAATCTTTATTTTATTTTTAAATCAAATCATTGACCAATCGGGTTTTACTTAATTCTCTATCCTAAGTCAAAGTTTTTATTTTGGGTATTTATCATTTCAACCCGATTCCATTTCAATTCAAAAATCAAAGCATAACAAAGGGAACTTGTAGTGTGATAACTGGGATGGTGTCAAAGTAAATAAACAAGCAATAACAACAATCAATAAAAATCCAATAATTAATTCAAATAATCCCGAAATAATCATATTAATTTACATTGTTGTTTGTGCAAATTAATATAATTATTTCTAGAATCTACACTATCATTTCATGTAGATTAAAGATTATTACACTAATATTTATACGGTTCTTCACTTGAAATCTATTGTTCAATTTCAAACTACATCAATTTATACACATACATTTAAATGGTTCAAGGTGTGGTTAACACTATTTCTACGTGTCAATTTATTTAACATTTAAAGGGGTCATATTATGCAAATGTCATCAATAAAATTAACACATATATCAAATCTAACTATTCTATGTGAATTTAAATTTCAAATTATTTATCACTTACAACATTAACAATTTAACGTCCAATGTCAACATCAACCAATCAATCATTTAACAACCAAACTGGATTATCATTGTATAAATAACAGACAATGGTGTTAGATGTCACAAGTGAACTGATACAGGTAATAGCATATATAACAGTGTAATTAACTAACAGCAGCATATTTCAATTGTCGTTTCAATTGAAATCAAATTTAATAAATAAAAGAACGTTAATCGTGAGTGATTGCTCACCTTTCGAGGCTAGAGATGGACAATGAAGTTGGGTTACGAAATCTAGGCACGAATCGCAAAATCAGGCAAGAGTAGCACGAATCGACAAACACAGCTGATAAATCAAAATTCGATGAAAATAAATCAAATAGCTGGATATGACCGAACAAATATATGTTATATAAATAATAATAAATTTTCACTAATACCAATTTTAAAACATATATTTAAAAATGAAAAATACATTTTCAGTTCAATATTTTAGTTAAACACATATATTACAAAATACATAACTCTTTTAAAATTAACATTACATAACATAAGTTAACGCAGCATAAAATAACAACCACATTCATATATACTAATAACCTATGCATACTAAATAAACAACTACCTGATATAACCAACAATAAGATCTTATATTCTCAAAAAAAAATTATGCTTGATTATATACCTTAGAAATGTAAGTTATAAAAATATATCCATACTAACATATGAAACAATATATATACATAACAATGTATATACCCGCTAAGACAAATTTTGCTGACTACCTATGTAAAGTATACAACTACATATGTATATCTATACATTAAAAATATCAACATATCTTAAAACATATAGCATATAACAAGTATGTAAACTACGAACAGAAGAAAGAAAAAATGCAGTTTTCATATTGTTGAAATATATATATACATTTAAAATCCCATATATATGATGAAATAAAACATTATACGCTAAAAAAAATAACTTTACAATATTTAACAAGTAACGGCCGAGCAAGCTAGGAAATAGTACAAGGTAGAGTGGCAGGCTCAGACTCACAATACGAATAAATTATACATACAAAGGTATATATACTAACGCATAAGTATTTCATCTATAAATATATATACATAAACATTCTTTCCAAAACCATACTGTAACCATTGTTAATATCAACATATAAACTTATGATAATATGAACGTATATGAACAGACCATATAATTCCCAAAATTTTAACAACCCATTATATTATTATAACGCATCGGGTTATATAAATATGTATAAATAAAATAGTATAAACATAAATAATATAAACAACTACATATATATTTATATATATACAGTTAAGATCAAATTTTTAACCACTCATATACCGGAATAGAAATCAAAGAACCCACAAATTACAACTTACAACTTACAACTTACACGCAACCCAGACCCACTATAATTTATATATATAATGATATATACATACCATTTTCAAGAAGATGACAGCCATCAAGCTGTGATGGAGGAAGAAGGTCAGCAGGCTGTGGATTGTAGGCTGATGGAGCTGCTCGTGGGGTTGTGGTGGTAGGAAGGCACACGGTGATGGAGGTGCGGTGCAATCTGGTGGTGTGCGTGAACGAAGTGGTGGCTAGGAATGTGAAGAGAGGAGGTAGCAAGTGGTCGGGGCTGAGGTCGGTAGCGAGACGAGGAGGGGCCGAGGGAGGTGAGAGTGGAAGGTGAAGCTCGGCTAACCGATGTCAGGGGAGAAGACGGCAACGTTTGGCTGTGCTTGGCCAAACAGGCGGAGGAGATGGATGAACAGCGGTTGTCTGAGGATGGAAGTAGCGATTCCATGGTGGATCTAGTTTGCCTCAGGAGGAAGATGAGCACATGCCACTGAAGAATGGTCACGAGAATGAGCAGGAAATTGAAAATTTTAAGCTACAGGAAGAGAAGGCTTTATATATTTATTTTGTAAATGAAAGTCACAGAACCAACGAGAGGAAACAGAAGAGAAATGGAAACCAACGAATCAATGCATAATGTTGGAACCAGTGGAAAATGAAAAGTCATAGCACAAGTATATAGGAGATATAAATGCAAACGGCTGTTAGATGAAAGGCATTGGAAACCCAAAAGCCCAAATACAAAAACCGGTAAGGTAAACCGTTTGTCGTTTTCACCTCGTACCGAACATCGAATTACAGAAATAAATATACCGTGAAGATTAGCACGGTGAGACGATCAAAACGGTATATAGATATCGGTGGTACGATTGAGTTATAAAAATTTGAATTTTCTACTAGTGGAAAATGCAGCAAAAACGCAGAAAAATAAGATCGACGGAGCTAAAGAAGTGCGAATTTGGAAAAACGAAAAATGACGTCTTAGTCAGAAGATGAATTAGAATTTTTCTATGTAAAAATATTCAGGTTTGGAAAACATTTTATTATCATCAATTTTAACTGATATAAATTGGAATAAAATTACACTAGAAAATAAACTTCCAAATTATCTGATGAAAATTTACCAGTTGCTATGATTAATTAGACTCATTCCAAATATCAAATTTTTATTTCAAATTTTTATCGTTTAAAATTTCACAAAATTTCAACTAATTACGTTATTAGAACAGTTAAAATGTATTGGTCGTTACACTCTCCCCCACTCAAAACTTTTCGTCCCCAAAAAGGAAGGAGGTAGGAGAATAGAAACAACCAGAAAGAAAATAGATTGGAATACAAGTAAAACAATTAATTTAAACCATATAAATTTCAATTTAAATTAATTAATATTTAACAATTTGGTTAAATCCCTTTGAGTTCACTTAAGTTAAATCAATCAATCTATTTCTAAATTCATTATCTTATTATCTAGTCATCCTCAATTAACAATTTATAAATCATCAATTTGTATAATCATTTATTGTACTCATATTTTATTCAACAAATTTAATTCTTTTATTCCAAATTATTATTAAGTTTATTCCACTTAATATATCTTATTACATATATTTAAACCATATAAATTAATTTAAACCATATAAATTTCAATTTAAATGAATTTATATTCAATAATTGGTTTAAATTTAAGCTATTTCCATAAGTTGATCTAATTTCAATTTGTTAATTCTTTCAAAACAAAATTTATTATATTCATCTCATTCAATTAACTTATTATTTTATCATCTTTATTAGCATTTTTTTATATAATTAAAATCTAAGTGTATAATATTTATTACAAACACCCAAATTTTATTTATAAAATCATTTTATATTGTATATTATCCAATTACATTATAACTTCTGAATAATTTAGGTAAGTTATATTGAAATGCAATTTAGTACTATACAAATAAAATTTTCAAATTCAATTATTTCAAGTTTAAATATTTATCCAAAATTTAGCTTTATTTATAATTGAAAACATCCTTTAACATAATTTTAAGAATTAAATTTCCGTTTAATTTCAACCCTTTAGAGATAATTAAGTATATACTATATATATATTAACTTAAATTAATTTTTTTTAAATAATATTCCTATATATATATATAAATCAAGTTATACTTAAGAAATTCAAATTAAAATATTTCCCAAACAAAACCGTAGCAAAGCTATAGAATGGTTTCTCCACTTCGAAACTCGAAAATGAATGTCGATGATGCGGCCGCCATCACCGAAATTATTTTCCAACGACAAAGAGAAGAGCACTGATTTCAATATTTAAAATTCTTTGAAAACGGTTTCTATTTGAAAATACGTTCAATAATATACATTTTAAAATTTTAAAAACCAAGGCTTGAAATTTTAGGAAATTGAATTCTCAAATTCTTACTTTAAATTCATTTAAATTTCTAAATAAATCTATAAACCAACTTTTATAATTCCATTTTTTTTGTTGAAATAATCAATGATTTACAAAACAAATAGTGAAAATCAAATAATACCTTTCTGACAACCAATTCAGTTAACAATTCAATTTCAAAAAATTTATACTTATATATATATAATCATACAAGATTATTTTATTTACCAAATTTTGAAAATATTATTGTGTCAGTTTGCTCTGTTCAAGTGTTTTGGAAATCCTATCGATAGCGTTAATCAGACGAATCGATCGAAAACCCAAATCAACATCAACAACTCAAACAACACAATAAAGAAATTTTTTTATATTAGTTACAAATACACTTCCTCGCTTGACGATACAAGAATGGATCTCAAACAAATATAGAGATTCAAATTTGATGGACTCAAATCAAAGAGAATTTTGATTCGAAGATAAGTTCGAAACAAAGATATGATGATTAAATAACAAAGTAGGAGGATTGATAAGTTTGTATAAATCGTGGGCAACCTTAACCAGGTCAATCGTAACTTCAAGAATAAGATAAATGTAGAATTCCGAGGCAAATCTACATTCGATCTCAAGAAATAGAATTCAGGTATAGTAGGAGATAGATAGCATCGTAAACCGAGGATACAGAAATCTCAGGTAAATCGATGCCTATTGTAAAGGAGTTTCACCCATTTACAAAATTTCGAAGATTGGCGAGACCGCCGATTCATTATAAAGATCATTCAAGGTGGAGTTATGCGATACTCCAGAATTAGAAGACGAATAGTGAGGGACACGAATGGATTTTGGAACCGCAGGGAACGTTCCAAAATTCAAGGGAATCGAGTCAAAAAGGAAGACATTCAAACTCGAAAGAAAGTGATTCTGTAAATACATTTACCATATATGCTAAATTTTGCCTAGAGCTACCAAAGCTCTGATACCGACTGTAACGACCCGCTATTTTGGACCATTCGCATCCGCACATGTCAAACTTGAATGATTCAAAATACCGAATTGTTAATTATATTTGGCAAAACTGAACATATACGGTAAATAAATAATCATAGATCACAGACACAGAGTAATAAATGCAGCGGAAACAAAAAATAGTAGTTCATGAAGCTACTATATACATATCAGAGTAAAATAAGGTACAATAGAAGTCTCGAATACAATAGTCAAATACAATATCAGAATACATCACTGGAATCAACTGAATATCTGAAAGCTGGATAGATAGCTGGATCTCCAAGCAAAGCTCCAACTCCAAAGGTGAGTCTCGAATACTGGTACACTCAATCTGACCCAAGCGTAAAGCAAAACACAAAACACTCGAGTCAGGATTAACATTCTTATATCAATAAATCCAACTCAAGTGAAATAGCAACTGAAATACAAGTAACTCGAAGGATGTTTGGAATAACCATCCTTTAAGGATTCGTTAAACTATCTACTATGTAGTAGTGTACGATAAGTAGATAATGCCTATCAGTAATATAAAATATCAAAATAGTGTTAAGGCGTTACCATTATCCCCCTTAACACATTTTATATAAGCGTTATAGTCTATACAACACTGTAAACTCCACCGTAAACTAGTGGGATATCAGGGAGTACTCCATAGGTATAACACAAAACAAATCGTAGTGGTCGCGTATATAGGGATACAAGTATGACAAGGCACATTAGGCAGTACCCAAGGAAGTGAAACTACCATTTGCCTGATCCGGACTGGTGAGAACGCATTGCCGCAGCGATCGCAACACCGCGAAACAACACTCCCAAAATTCGAGGGTGCACCAATCGATAACAAGTAATGAATAGTATTCGAAGAAGTGTGTTCGCTCGAGGTAGCTGACCCCATTTGGCCCGGCACGGCTGCTGTTTTAGTCATTTCCAATTTGACACAAGTGTCAAGGCTATCCATTATCGTTCTCTTTCTTCAGTCATCACGTACATTATTCCAACCACTTCATTCTGGATCATACTCCGCGTATAGTTATTAAAGTGGTTTTCGGGTAGACAGTGAGTATGTCCTTAACCGATTCCGATCTCATTAATAACTTTCGTAATTATTACACTGATTGGTCGTTTAATATATTTCAAAACCAAATCAAATTCAATTTCAAATAGAATTTGTAAACCAACATTTCGTTTGTCTTTCTAAAACAATTTCCATAATTTACGTTTCAAAACTTCCAAATTACCATTTCAAAATCTTATAATTCAATTTCAATTTTATTTAAAACAATTCAAATATTGATTCAAGTTCGTATATAAATTTCATTCCGAAATCATTTAAATCAATTTAATTTAACATTCAAATCAATTTAAATTCATTAATCAATTTCATTCAATATTCGTTAAGTTAATTGATCATTCAAAACAATTTCTATTTAATTTCCAATTCACTAAATCAATTACTTAAGTTCAACTTCATTGTATCAAAACTTACAAATTTGAATTAAATTAAATTTGTCAAATCAACTCTTTAAATTACAAGTCTTACATTAGTTTCAATAAATCACATTTTATTTCTTGTGAAAGAAATTCAATTTCACTTATTCATTTACTTAGTTACAAATTTTAAAAACTCAATTAATAAAGAAACTAAATTTCACTTATTCAAGAAGTTCAATTTATTTAATTATTAAATAATTCAATCTTATTTACTTATTAAATTATTTCAAAACTTAATTATTAAATAATTTCAAACTTAAAACAACGTTCTTTCATCAACTACTATGTTAACATTTTGATTCAGATTATTAAATATTAACATTTCCCTTTATTAAAATTCCAAATTCCAACTTTATTTTAGAAACTTATCATTTATTCAAATAAAATCTTTATTTTATTTTTAAATCAGATCATTGACCAATCGGGTTTTACTTAATTCTCTATTCTAAGTCAAAGTTTTTATTTTGGGTATTTATCATTTCAACCCGATTCCATTTCAATTCATAAATCAAAGCATAACAAAGGGAACTTGCAGTGTGATAACTGGGATGGTGTCAAAGTAAATAAACAAGCAATAACAACAATCAATAAAAATCCAATAATTAATTCAAATAATCCCGAAATAATCATATTAATTTACATTGTTGTTTGTGCAAATTAATATAATTATTTCTAGAATCTACACTATCATTTCATGTAGATTAAAGATTATTACACTAATATTTATACGGTTATTCACTTGAAATCTATTGTTCAATTTCAGACTACATCAATTTATACACATACATTTAAATGGTTCAAGGTGTGGTTAACACTATTTCTACGTGTCAATTTATTTAACATTTAAAGGGGTCATATTATGCAAATGTCATCAATAAAATTAACACATATATCAAATCTAACTATTCTACGTGAATTTCAATTTCAAATTATTTATCACTTACAACATTAACAATTTAACGTCCAATGTCAACATCAACCAATCAATCATTTAACAACCAAACTGGATTATCATTTTATAAATAACAGACAATGGTGTTAGATGTCACAAGTGAACTGATACAGGTAATATCATATATAATAGTGTAATTAACTAACAATAGCATATTTCAATTGTCGTTTCAATTGAAATCAAATTTAATAAATAAAAGAACGTTAATCGTGAGTGATTGCTCACCTTTCGAGGCTAGAGATGGACAATGAAGTTGGGTTACGAAATCCAGGCACGAATTGCAAAATAAGGCAAGAGTAGCACGAATCGACGAACATAGCCGATAAATCAGAGTTCGATGAAAATAAATCAAATAGCTGGATATGATCGAACAAATATATGTTATATAAATAATAATAAATTTTCACTAAACCCAATTTTAAAACATATATTTAAAAAATATATATATATACATTTTCAGTTCAATATTTTAGTTAAACACATATATTACAAAATACGCAACTCTTTTAAAATTAACATTACATAACATAAGTTAACGCATCATAAAATAACAACTACATTCATATATACTAATAACCTATGCATATTAAATAAACAACTACAGCTAATATAACCAACAATAAGATCTTATATTCTCAAAAAAAATTATGCTTGATTATATACCTTAGAAATGTAAGTTATAAAAATATATCCATACTAACATATGAAACAATATATATACATAACAATGTATATACCCACTAAGACAAATTTTGCTGACTACCTATGTAAAGTATACAACTACATATGTATATCTATACATTAAAAATATCAACATATCTTAAAACATATAGCATATAACAAGTATGTAAACTACAAACAGAAGAAAGAAAAAATGCAGTTTTCATATTGTTGAAATATATATATATATATACATTTAAAATCCCATATATATGATGAAATAAAACAGTATACGCTAAAAAATTACTTTACAATATTTAACAAGTAACGGCCGAGCAAGCTAGGAAATAGTACAAGGTGGAGTGGCAGGCTCAGACTCACAATATGAATAAATTATACATACAAAGGTATATATACTAACGCATAAGTATTTCATCTATAAATATATATACATAAACATTCTTTCCAAAACCATACTGTAACCATTGTTAATACCAACATATAAACTTACGATAATATGAACGTATATGAACAGACCATATAATTCCCAAAATTTTAACAACCCATTATATTATTATAACGCATCGGGTTATATAAATATGTATAAATAAAATAGTATAAACATAAATAATATAAACAACTACATATATATTTATATATATACAGTTAAGATCAAATTTTTAACCACTCATATACCGGAATAGAAATCAAAGAACCCACAAATTACAACTTACAACTTACAACTTACACGCAACCCAGACCCACTATAATTTATATATATATAACGATATATACATACCATTTTTCAAGAAGATGACAGCCTTCGAGCTGTGATGGAGAAAGAAGGTCGGCAGGCTGTGGATTGTAGGCTGATGGAGCTGCTCGTGGGGTTGTGGTGGCAGGAAGGCACACAGTGATGGAGGTGCGGTGCAATCTGGTGGTGTGCGTGAACGAAGTGGTGGCCAGGAATGTGAAGAGAGGAGGTAGCAAGTGGTCGGGGCTGAGGTCGGTAGCGAGACGAGGAGGGGCCGAGGGAGGTGAGAGTGGAAGGTGAAGCTCGGCTAACAGATGTCAGGGGAGAAGACGGCAACGTTTGGCTGTGCTTGGCCAAACAGGCGGAGGAGATGGATGAACAGCGATTGTCTAAGGATGGAAGTAGCGATTCCATGGTGGATCTAGTTTGCCTCAGGAGGAAGACGAGCACATGCCACTGAAGTATGGTCACGAGAATGAGCAGGAATTTGAAAATTTTAAGCTACAGGAAGAGAAGGCTTTATATATTTATTTTGTAAATGAAAGTCACAGAACCAACGAGAGGAAACAGAAGAGAAATGGAAACCAACGAATCAATGCATAATGTTGGAACCAGTGGAAAATGAAAAGTCATAGCACAAGTATATAGGAGATATAAATGCAAACGGCTGTTAGATGAAAGGCATTGGAAACCCAAAAGCCCAAATACAAAAACTGGTAAGGTAAACCGTTTGTCGTTTTCACCTCGTACCGAACACCGAATTACAGAAATAAATATACCGCGGAGATTAGCACGGTGAGACGATCAAAACGGTATATAGATATCAGTGGTACGATTGAATTATAAAAATTTGAATTTTCTACTAGCGGAAAATGCAGCAAAAACGCAGAAAAATAAGATCGACGGAGCTAAAGAAGTCCGAATTTGGAAAAACAAAAAATGACGTCTTAGTCAGAAGATGGATTAGAATTTTTCTATGTAAAAACATTCAGGTTTGGAAAACATTTTATTATCATCAATTTTAACTGATATAAATTGGAATAAAATTACACTAGAAAATAAACTTTAAAATTATCTGATGAAAATTTTCCAGTTGCTATAATTAATTAGACGCATTCCAAATATTAAATTTTTATTTCAAAATTTTATCGTTTAAAATTTCACAAAATTTCAACTAATTACGTTATTAGAACAGTTAAAATTTACGGGTCGTTACAAAAACAAACAATTTTTCAAGCTCTGAAACTACTAAATCTGACTTATGTAAAACTACTACGTCCTTGATGCAAAATTATAAAAGTCAGCTAAATGGAAACTAGTTGAAAGTGACAAAGATGAGGAGTGTGATCAGATGGTTACTTTCCGGATAACAGACTTGATTACATATGCATTAAATAATTGCAACTATAGATAAAAGAAAGAAACTGATTTTTTACTTAGAAGGCATTGCTTGAAGTCATGCAGGCCGTAACACCTAAAGTGACCCATATGGAATCTATGTAAAACCTCACATCATATAAATAGATGCAACATGCATCCCTGTTTTTGATTTATATTTGCCTACTACTTCCAGGTTTCATGCAAAGCCACTTGTCATTTGCCGTTTATCTGGTTTTTTTAATTATAGGACAAAATACAGGATGAAGACACTTATTGATGACTTTCTCTATGATATAAGTTATATTAATTGCATATTAACAGATTGGTAAACGTATGGATCATGCAACTCCTTTAATTGTACTTACTCAACTATCATGTCTCTCTCAAAGTCTTAACATATGAAGGCAAAAGATTATGTATTACTTTGCAATTCACTACTGTTCTAATTTTCCAAATTGGAGTCTAGTATTACAGATAATTTTGACAAAATCATGGGTGTAGCCAGACTCTCCATGTCCAGACATGTTGATATTCAATATCTTCCATAATTTAATTTTGTGATTATTCGTACTTGGTGTACAAAATTTTTACTTTGGTTAAAACGGTAAAACAATTACACAGTTTAACCTTGCACATAGCCAAGCTTTTATTCATTTAATATAAAAAAACATAAATATATAAAGGTTTAAACTAGGGATGAATAAAAGTTCTTCATTATTAGGGTTGAATCAACAATTTCAGTTAGAAATTAGGCAGAAATTCGAATATACGATGCATGCAAATTAGGGTTAAATCAAAATAGAATCACAAAATCGATTTAGACGATTCATATCTAAATATACCTAAGCGATTTTTGGCTGCCGCGAGGATGTTGAGTAATGCCGTGAGGACGATGAGCAAGGATGGAGTGGACGATGAAAAGGGGAACTTGATCTTCAGTTGATGAAATTTGAGCGATTGCTGGCTGCCGCAAGGATTGAAAAAGGGGGAAAAAATTCTGCAGAAGTAGATCAAAATGGGGAGAGAGCTTTCTAAGTATACGTGAGATGGAAAACAATGATTGGTCACGTTTAATTTTGGCTAGGCGGAAAAAGTTTTCTAAGGAGTGGGAACAAAAATTGTTTAGTCACGAAACATATTTTGGGAAAAATATTTTTGGTTGCATTTATGATAAAACACCACAGTTTTTTGCAACCGTAAATGGTTTTTCTTGCAGTGAAAGTACTTACAGTAAGAATAGATCAGTTGCTTCCAAAGATAGTTAACGTTTACTTTGACAACAATGCCAGGAGTATGTGCAACAACAAGAATAGATGGTAACAACCGATCAGGCTTAACCTCCATCAACGCCCTGGCATAAACTAGTATGTCCCACCTAACAGTGGCAACATCAAAACAAACCAGATCAGCAATCATACATGCCAACCAGTTGATACCAACTAAGGATTGGAGCACAAAAGGAATATTCAAGAACTGGACCCAAACCGAAATAGAGAGAATTTGATCTCTAGCGGAGTCAACATTAGGAGATGATCTCGTGATTATGAATGGCTTATTGTTGATGATTATAGTTTCAGCTTTGAGGAAAAACTGACAATCTTCTAGATAAGAGAATTCAAAAAAGAAAAGAGCATTGTCATACCTCATAGACCTTTCCTTTCAGTTTCCGTCTGTCCATTAATGCACCTCTAACAAGACTAGGTCCTTCCGGAGCTCAGTTTTGGCATCTGTGACCTCCGAGGGAGGAACCAGCACTCCATAATTGCATTTAACTTCAAAATTTCTTGGAGTGTAAGAGCTCGCATTGTGAGGCTTGTTCGTGAATAAAGAGGACCATTTCTAAGGAGCAGCATTACATGGGGATGCAGATTTGGAAGCAGTATCAGAAAAAAGGGCACAACAATTTTTAAAAGATCAACAGCATAAACATCGACGCTGGGCACACCTAGCAAAGGAAGGAGGCCGACATCATTACTTTTCAAAGAAATATCAGCAAGGATAGAAGCACTCGCTATAGGCAAAGCAGTAGGAGGCATGGATGCTTGGAGGCAAGAGAGACCAGCGGCAGAGCATAGATAAGACAGGATGGAGCAAAGCTAAAGGACATACCTAACTTGGTAAAAGAGAGAAATGTAGGTTAAGAGCTAGAGGGATGTATTTGCGTCCCTCATCTAAAAACATGAAATCATGACCAACCCACAAATAAAGACGAAAGAACAAGCTTGGAATGAGGAGGATGAATGTATGAATTTATGTTAAATTATAAAGGAATTTTATTTATTTTATATAAATAAAACAATGTGTATGAGTTTGTATGTATATCGATTTCGAAAGTAAATAAAAGTGCAAAGATTATTTGGAATGCATTTTCATTCATTGAAAATTTCTTTTTATTTCCAGAAAATGTCAAGTGATTTTAAAACCTCATTTAGAAATCAAAGCTTTGAATTTTGAAACTTCTGCAATTTTTAAAAACAACTTTTGTCTATAAGTGATATTTAAAAATATTAAATTGGAATATCTACAAAGATTTTAACCTATTTTTATTTTTGAATTCAAAATGAGGTATTTTATAATGTTTTAATTACTTTAAAATGAAAAATTAAAGAAAATTAAAGTTTAATGATTTGAAAAAACCTAAAAACATATTTGAATTATTTTGAGATCGAAGTTGGATTTTTAAAGATTAAATTTGAATTATTGGAATTTAAATTGAATTCAAAATTGATTTAAAGGTTTAAAATATTTTTAAAGTGTGAATAAATAATTAAAATTCAAGTTTATGCATTTGAAAATTCCTAAATACATATTTGAAATTATTTGAAATAAAACTTGTATTTTTAAATTTCAATTAGTTTTTGAATTTAGACTAGTATTAAAATAATGAATCCTAGTCAAATAATTCAAAATCCATTTTTGGAATAATTTGAACTTGTGTGATTATACACATGTTTTCATAATATTATATATGTTCGTTTAGTTAAATTCCATTGTTTACGTTATTTACTTCATTTTATCCTAATTATTAATATTCAATGTCGTGTTTAAAATTTCTTTTCTTATAAATAATGCTATTATCTACAAGTTAAACCATATTGCATGGCGTGACTAATCCAATGGGCTATATGATGGGTTTAAAGCAGCATTTTGGGTATAAATGTCATTCAAAATGATCAAATGATTTTAAAAGTAATAAATTTAACATTTATTGAGTTCGATATAGGACACTGACTACTATACTACTAGTATCCATCCTGGAGGACTTATTCGAGGGTCGCAACCCGAATCGTGATGACCTTGTCCCTCTTTATCATGTCCAAACGATCTGTTGCCAAAACATTTAAAGAAATAAAGGATTATGACAATTGTTGGAGACATAGTGCAAACGAAGAGAAGTAGGACCACCAATGAAGATATAACGCAATGGAGATATGATGTAGTGGACTACAACACCTGTAAGATATACCGTGTCTCCAGATACTTGAAGGGTACGACAACTAAGGGATTTTGTGAAGTGCACATCACAACTAACCGGAAGTGTATGGATAAAAAAGGCCGAGATGACTTACCGATGCAGATTAGTCTATGTAGAGGGTAAATTCACATATGAGATTTATCAGCGTGCAATCCTTTTGGAATTCACAAAATGAGAAGATGATTTAGCCCTCTCATAAGTATTAGCGCATATGTTGTTTAAATAGTAAACTGACTATTTCGAATATTGATTTAATTTATACAATACAAGGCAACTCATAAGTAAAATGATAGGATATGATTGCAACTGTGTATGTTATATTGAATAGTGTTGTGACATGGGTGTTATAATTGATTTATAAAAATGGGGATTTCGAAAATTGTTGTTGTGTGTGACCATATGTATAACTTATATGCCCTATATCCTACATGACACAATAATTTATATTCCGCTGCATGATTATACTTAAAACTAAATATCTAGCCTGACTCGAGATTTTGTTTTGTGATATCTCCTCGGGTCGAATGAGGTTATTTTATAAGTCAATATTATGAACGTATATGCTTGTGGGCTATGATATGGAGTTGAAGCAAATGATGGTGGCGAGTATTTACTTTGTTTTATGCTTAGATTTATATGCCATTATATTTGTTGATATGATGTGACGAGTTGTATATATACATATATGAGATGATGAATCATATTTTTAGATATGATATTAAATTCATCATTTTTGTTCACTCCAATTTCGCTTTTTGAGAATTTTTTATTTATGTCTCGAATAGTATATTATTCAATTCCCAAACTTGTATGCATTGCTTTATGTCGAGACAAGATACATATTATTTCAGATGTATTCGACTATTGAAATGTATCCATGTTGACCCAAAGTAGTATATATGGGGGATCGCTTCTTTCGTACATGTTGATCCGAGTAATCGGACGGTAAACTCCCTCTGATAATTTGGTCACTGGAGCCAGGGTGTTACAAGTTGGTGTAAGAGCTTAGGTTGGAATAATGCAGAGATAAAGATATGACCTTTGAGAAGTGATACTTTAGATGTTTTACCCATTTTTATACGGCTCTCACTTGTGAGATGCGAGTCATGAATGATCGAAAGGGTTGAACATCGGCTTGTATATTTATATTGAAAATTTATCAAGTAAAAATTATTTATTCTTTGAAAGAAAAATAATATAATATTCACATATCTGATGTGAATATTTATGCTTTATGATATGATAATAAATAAAAAATTTAATTGATTTCGAATTTGAATTTAATTTCAGCATATCTAAATATGCTTATGTGTGCATAATGCATATGCAATATAATATATAGTGTACATAGTTAATGTGTTTGTACAGATGTGTTAGGATTTACACCACACACGTTTACCCTTTATATACACATCGATTGTCCAAAATATTATTCGAAAATTATATATAAATATAATAATTTTTGATTTTTATGAATAAAATTAAACTATTTTGATCAAGTCGATAATTTTTAAATTTGAAAGCTTTTCAACTATTTAATTATTATAAAATAATTAAAAATAGATCTCGATCTATGAGTTTAAAATAAAATATCTACACATATCACATACTAAAATTCAAAATAAAATTATTATAATATCTTAAACAAGATATAATACATAAATATACTTTTAAAATGTTTGTATACATGTGTATATTTATTTAATTTTACCATAAACCAATTATTGAATATTATATATATATATTTCCTTTCGACCAAGTTTTTTTTCCTTTTTTGTATGTATAAAGCTAAATATAATTTTGTATAGTATTACAAATATTCATTTATAAATGTATATGCATATTAATAAATATATATATACACACATATATTATTTAAATAATATAAAAAATTATATTTATAAATAAAATATGTTTCAATTTTTTTTCTTTGCTCCTAAAAGTAATATAAATTAAATTATTTATAAATATATACATACTTATTTACATATTAATATATGTATTTAAAATAAGTTTAAACTAATTATGGTTTTTTAATGCTTAATAAAATAAAAAAATATTTAACCATACGCATTTATATATATATAAAGGTTCAATTTTTTTTTGAAACTAAGTTCAATGTAAACATTAAAACTTTATAGATCTATATTTATGTATGTAAATACTTGCATAGTTACGAATATATATTTATATGGGACAACACATATGCCTATAAATTCATTCAATGATGATCTTGATCTACATTATCAGGACAATTTAGAATTATAAACTATAGGAGATTACCTTATAGATGCGGCCTTAGGTTTGCGCCTTGATTGGTAGATAGTCCTAGATTCGATCCCGACCATAACTCCTAGCTTTATAATGGCTTGGAGAACCACATTTAAAATTACTTTAATGTTAGTTGGATGGATGTATTTTTAACCTAAGGGGTGTGATGGGATTGACGACTGGACAAGAAAGGAGAGATAGCTAAAAAAATGAAATAATAAGAGGTAATATGGTTTTTTCATAGAGAGTGAATGAGATCATTTCATCTTGGTTTACTTAGTCTCTCCATACTAACTCAAAATCTAACAACTAAATTTGAACCCCTCTCTTGTCTCTCCCATGGCCGACCACAGATGAGGTTATATAGGCCTTAAAAATTGTCCAAACCCATTGAGTAATTAAATTCATTTACATCAAATTTAAATGCTATCAATATCAAATATCATTTTGTACGTATATAACTTCTATATGCGCACTCATTTAATTGCCAATAACACCCAACACATAAAATAAATAAATATTAATTAATTTACAATAATTATAAATTAACTAAAACACATGGCATTTCAGAGAATGTACTAATGTGGTTGTGCGACTTGCTGGTGTAAATTCGTTCGGCAGTTAATATTAAATAATTAAAATACCAATTTTACATGTCACCTTACTTAGTGGTGTGATAGTTTGACTGAATTTATCACTTACACATCTTTATCGATAAACTTATATTTTACAATTTTAAGCGATGCCCTTTAGTATTGATTATTTACATCAATTATCTTCATCGAAACTATATCACTTTAGGACTTATGAAATTTGGTATTGGTCAAAATTCAAGTACCATCCATATTCAACTCAGTTAGTCCAAACATAAAGTCCTTTATTCAATAATAATAATTATTACTAACTTTACTGCTTTGGCCAGAGACTTTTACTTTGGGTTGACTATAGTTGACCATGATACTAACCTTATATAACCGAATAGAAAAATATTCTACTGGATAGTGTTTCATTCTTAATGTTTCAACTCAGACCCTACTATAGTCATTCGATGGATGTCATGCCATGATTTAACTATAACCAAAGTAGAGTATCCATATAAGTTCAAAAGTATTCTCAAGTTATGAGGACTGTGTAATATCATCACTTTGAGGTTCTCTGTTTGACCTTAGTTATATGAACGAACAAAAATTCCCTAGTGAGTTATTTCATAATTATTCAATAACTATCAGCACATAATTGCTTGGTGTCGCAGTATTCAGTAATACATTGCCTAACATTTAAAGAGCATTATATGTACTTTAATCTCAACAAATGTGTTGATATCTTGTCAAGAAACATCTTAATTAGGAATATTTAAAATAATATATTATTTTTAATGTGATAAATTTCACATAAGTACAACACATTATAATTTATGTCACAAAACATATCATTTAAGGACTTTCTATTTAATATACATAAATTAAATAATTCACTAACATATCACAATATGGAAAGTATATAATGCAATGAAAAAAACCTTTTATTTCGAACAAGATTTTATTACAAAGTTGATAGCTTATAATAAATTACATAATTTCCCTAGGGCATATCGCTAACTCTATCGGCATTATTTGCTACAAAAGCAGATGTAACATCCTCCAATTTAAGGCCCGAAACTAAGTGCTACGTATGCTGTAGTCATCCATAGTTATTAATTTCCAGTGGTAGAATGTGGATATGTTAATTATTTTGATAATATCAGAATCACGTGAATATGGAAAATTCAACATAGTTTTTAAAATAATTTTTCTCATGTCATTTCATAATAAGATTTCAATTTCATTACATAATCCCAATTCGCAAACCACGTTCGAAGAAAATATAATTATTATAACATATTCCAAGAGCGACATATGAAGATGGCCCATTGGATGATCAGAGCCAAATATCAAGCATTTAATACAACTTGCCATTACAATACAAAAGAAGAATCAAAATATAGCAGAAAATAGTTATAGCTCCTACTAACTAGTGTTACCATCAATTCTCACTTCAACCTTGCCAAAACCAAAATGAATAGAAGAAAAAGAAAGAACGAGAGATGAAAACACCAACAAAGACTTTCGAAGAAGTCGAAGGGATGCTACAGCCAAAGCCAGATATGTTGCAAGATTTCGAAGGGGTCAAAGTGGTCGAAAGCTCCCTTTCGCTTTAATATCTTCCTTTCAAAACACATGCTTGCACCTACATGAAGACATTTCGAATAAGAGGAGGAATAACTTTTGAAGGCAGCAGATAACAACCCCTCACATGCACACCAAACCTTTCAAAACCAAAGGTTTCGCCTTTATCCACACTACTGAGAAAGATACCTTGATCAGAACAACCCTTTCGAAAGCATAATCAAGCCTTTCAAACCGGTTGAAGCTTTTAATGACCAGGAAAGGTTCTGCATCTATCCGCAAGCATGTCTTCGAAAGCTACCTTCTGCGTCGAGACCTAGAGTATTTCAATACCTTCGAAACCCTAGGATGTACCTACCGACAAAGTCGAAAGCTCATGCTACTTCCCACTAGAAATAATAAAGCAACACAAAAGGAAAAGGCACATCCACCCCTTTCGACGAAGATGGAGGCATTCAAACCTATTCAAATGCAATGCAGAGAGATGCGCAAGTGTCAAAGGTGATGAAAGGTTTATAAAACCACCTTTCGACCAGGTCGAAAGCTCTAAGCCGAAAGGTGCCAACCCGCACCTATAAATAAGACCCTAGGGGTCTAGTTTTTGCGAACCGAATTCATTCACCCTCTTATACTTTCTTAAATATGTAAATTTGTAAACCCTAATTTAGAAATCAGATTAGGGGAAATTGATCAGTTTGTACACCATTAGTTTAATAACGGCAAGATTTTGATTATTTCGTTTATGCAACTATTTTGAGACTTTTATTGGATTTAATTGTGCTCTTCTTACGTCAACTTAATTGAAAGGGTACCTTCCAAGTGATTCAAAACCCCTCACTTTACCAATACACTTTAGTCCTTAGCTCCAAACCACTACTCGCCTTTTTAGTGAGTTGAAATTTCAAACTCAGTTAAAATCCCTAGATTTTAAAATCCAAACCAAAGCCCTTAAAAAGACCTACTTTCGACGAACTCAAAACCTATCTAGTTAATCCCTATCCTTGAACCCATAGAGCCAACCGTTAACACATCACAACTATTTCGGAAGGAGGTTTCGAAAGGATAATCAAACTACTTCAGCAAGGTCGAAGGACTTAAAAGAAGGGGATATAAGTGTGTCAACTAAGTCGAAAGGTTGAACAAAGAGTTAGTAAATCGAAGGGAATAATAAGATTCTAATTGTCTCAACCTAATCAAAATAGGGTTTTAATTAAGACTTCTACACTTTAAATTCTTCATTGGGATGTTGACAATTTTCTTGTTAACATTTTAGCACTAAAAGGATGGCTCGAACCTCCGAGCTTGTTGAACTTCCAACTTCACTTTCCTCTAACCCAATCCTATTCCATACCTAACTACCTTACAATTTTCCATCATCATGTTAAACAAGATCAAAAGGTATGAACAAGGGTCGTCAGAACCACACTTAGTTGGATTCTCCCAAAGAATAGTTAATGATTCCAGACTACGAGAAGAGCAAATGCTAAGACTGGAAGCTCTAAGGATTATAAAGAAGAAAAGAGCAGAATTATATAACCTAGAAAAATGGAGTTTAAACCCTTTCCACATTGGTCCCACGCCTATCTTTGCCTTAGGAGAAACAAAGGAAATGAATGATAATTTTTTCAACCAAATGAAGAAACCCATTCAATTCTACACTAAAGGCACAACCTTTGAAGAAGGAACGATGGCCGATTACAACGTCTTTACATATAAATGGCATCAAGCAACAAGTAGAACATTACCAACACACGAACTTCGAAGGGTTTTGAAAAGAAAGTTGGTCGTTGAGGGTGAAGCTTCAGAATCAAGTAATAAAATTCTAGAAACCATACTCAAAAGACAAGCTTCAAATCTAGACTCCCAAAGGAATGCAATTTGACAACAACAATCGAGAATGTTTACCTACTAACTAAAGAAGAGCTTAACTATTGGCCATCACAAAAGAAGAAACCTAAATATGAAAGGAATCTAGGAGGATCCCATTGCCATTATCACATGTTGAATGGACATGAAACGAATCAATGCCGAGCACTTGAAGGAATGATAATCAACTTTATCAGACAAGAAAAAATTAATGGGTTTGTAAAGAGATCCTAAATGAAGTCGATAAAGAACTACTTTACTAAAGAGAATCTACATGGTTGGGAGTGAAATACTCCTTGCACTTGGACATTACCTTGAACGGTCAAAGCCATTGTCTTCACCGAGTAGGCCAAGTCAAAGCGCCTCCTAGAGGGAGGTTAGAGTAAGCCTTTATCCACGCCACGCTATGGCCAGGTTAAAGCATCGATAAGCCCTTGGACGCACCACGCTATGCCAGGTTAAAGCATCGACAAGCCCTTGGTCGTGGCACACTATGGCCAGGTCAAGGCGCCTCTTGGAGGGAGGTTAGAGTAAGCCTTTATCCACGCCACACTATGGCCATGTTAAAGCATCGACAAGCCCTTGGCTGTGCCACGCTATGGCCAGGTCAAGGCGCCTCTTAGAGGGTGGTTTAAGTCCTTGGGTCCTGCTTGTGGATAGGCTAACCAAGCGCACCATATAACAATGGACTAAGACTTCCAAGCCCACGAAGCAGCATATCAAACGATGGACTAAGACGTCGGAGCCTGAGAAGCAGCATATCAAGTGTTGGACTAAGACGTCCGAGCCCAAGAAGCGGCATATCAAATAATGGACTAAGACATCCAAGCTTGAGAAGCAGCAAACCAAATAGTAACTACATACAAGGCCTAAAAGGTTGACACATGTCGAGAGAGAAAAAACCTAAAGAGCGGAGTAGAACAGAAGGCTTAAAATAGGAATCTACAGCCTCCAACTAATCATCGAAGAAGAATTTCCAAACTTCACTTATTAATACCCGAATTTGGGTTTCGGGTCATTCATTATTGAACTTAGAACTTCACTTATTAATACCCGAATCTGGATTTTGCCTCTTTTAATTTACGGTCTTCATCATACCCAAATCTGGATTTTGGAGCTATAACTATTAATTATTGAACTTCACTCGTTAATGCCCGAATCTGAGCAAAGATCTCTATTAAGATGATTATTATTATGGACTTCTGGTTATCATCCAAAAATACTCGAATCTGGGTTTCAGATCTTCTAACTTTTAAATTTCATTCATTAATGCCCAAATCTGGGTCACTAGACTTCTATTACATGATTTTATTGGTTATCTCCAAAATTTGGATTTCTAAACATCTATAATTAAACCCTTGTTTGAATGTATGGTTTTCTACCATCAGACTTCTTATCATTTCACAATATAATTGAAGTTGAACTCTTGGTTATCTCTCATCATTATCGAAGATGTGTTTCAAGACATTTGATCATATTCAATTATGGGATTACTTTCCATATGTTAGCATGATGATTTGTCAAATTCAGCAAGTGACGTGGATAGACTTCTATATATATATTTCAAGCTAACGATAAGAAATATTGTTTACTTCATGCTTTTCAAGGAAAGGAAATTAGTAAAAAGGATTGGAAGATCCAACAAATACAGAAATCAAGGTACAAGTTATCAAAGAGCTGAATCGAAAAAAACATTGCAAAAAAGGATTACAAACCAGGTGCTATTTACAAAATTTTCATAATTTACATAATCTATGAAATTATTTACAAGTATAAGAGCAAATATATACATTTCGTAAATATAAATTGTTCATGATTCTTGAAAAGCCTTATTTAAATTCTCGGCAATTAAAGGATCCATAATGTGATGAATAGCAATATGAAGAACCTCTTTAAGCTTCTTTTCTTTCTTCCTCATCTTGTCTTCGTCATCAATAGATTCAATGTTGGTCTTTAAAGCACGATTAAAAGCTTTGTTTGCGCCTTTAAGAGTTTTATTTTAACTTTCCAAATCAGCGATGCGATTTTGAAAAAGATACCTCTCGGGTTCAAGTTTTTAAATCTTAGCAGCATACTCATTTATGTGCTGCAAGTACCTTATTTTCTGTTATTCATCGAAATACTTCAGCATCTCAAATTTGACTTTCCGGCACCATTCTCCTACTACTTTTTCGTCTAAATTAGGAGGAGGATTAGTCATAGTAGGGAACTTTTGGATGGTAAGGGAAGTGACCTTGTTAATTTTTTAGCAGATGGAACAATAGAAGAAGCTGGTGAATCGATGTTTGAAGTATTATTTCCAATAATGAACTCAAGCCATTCACACTGAGCTTGACTATCTTTCAACTTAATTTCCAAATCACTTACTTGTTGGAGAAGTTCCAACATCTTGTGGTCAAAGTCAATTGAAGGATTTGACTTAATTTGGCGCTTCAATATTAAGATCGTTTTGTTCTTACTCCTAACATCTGCCTTAAGGTTGGAAATCTGATCGTTGAGGTTTCTAATAATCGTCTTTTGAAACAAATATCTTTTGTACCATTCAAGAGCTGTGGTATTGTTTTGAAAGCGAGAAAATAAGGGATCATTAGCGAGTTTTCTCTTTTCAATGTCTGCTAAAAGCCGATCTTTAATGCTGATAAAACGAGATGGAGAATCTAACGAGAATGGCATTATAGATAACTGTAACTCCTATTTAAGCAAAAGGAAAAAAGAAAATAAAGTTATGACTAGAATAATCAATCTCTTTATCACAACAATAAAGGGTTACAAATCCAGTAAAATGAAATATGAAAGTACAATTAGACATTTGTTTCATATATAAAGTTAGGAAACTGCATTTCCAACTTTACTCAAGGAATTAGCAGGAAGAATAACTGTTGAGTCAAAAAGAACATTAAATCCTTCCGGGGTAATAACTGGAGGATATTTGTTATAGTCCCACTCCTCGGTAGGAGGACTATTATGACCACATATTAATTTAGTATGGTATGTCTGAATTTCCTTAAGGAGCTATTCTTTTTCTTTACCAAGAAAATCGAAATGAAGACATGGATGTTCCATGTAAAGTTTTTGCAAATCTCTAAGAAAGCAATATCTGGCTAATTTTGAAGATTTCAAAATTGATGCCTTTTCTAGATAATCTCTTCTCAATTTAACATACATGTTTAGATAATCTCTAGAGACAAAGTTTCTTGAGGGACGCTCACTCTGTGATAACGTAATAAAAGGAAGCTAAGTATAAAAGAAAACTAAAGTAAAAGTTTACAAATCAATATTATTACATAATTACAAATGTTCATCTAGTTCATACAAAATCGACTTTGTACATAATTCTAAAATAAGTTTGTCCTTATAGTATCTAAGTTTCTCAAGAGGTAGTTCTTGGGGAATCGATCCGACTCATGGTAAGTTCCAACATGCTCCAGGATGCAGATCATATCCAAATTCATCCAAATATCTCTTATAAAAACGTCTAAGTAGACCCCCACTAAAATCACCTAAGTATGAGAAATCTACAGTTGGGTGTCTACAATAGGGATTGTGTTCCTCTCTTCAATCAACAAACAAAAGAGCATAATCAATTCCCGATTCTCTTTTAAAAGACAATCATATCGAAGGCGTGCCCTTCTCAGTCATGAGGTAGCTTCTTGATTTTTGAAGGATGCTAACACTACCGCATTTCTGTTAAGTCTATAACACTTATTGGAGAGAAAATTGTGTTATTTCAATTGTTTATCTAACTCTCTATAAAAACTATTTACTTTTGCTTATTTTCTTTCAAGCTTGGTTTTATAAGGGTGAATGAGTTTCCTCTTTAACTAAAATAAAGGATTTAAACTATTATTATCTTGGAAGTGAAAGCTGTTTAAACAAGGAATCTCATACTTGATAAACGAGAACTAATGCTTGACGGACCTGCTTCTTCTCTCTTGGTTTTTCCACATTAATGTTAGCAGGCTCCTCTTGAGGGTCAGAAGGCATAGGGGGTTTAGGTAGGCTTGCTTCATGAATAGATGGATTAGGTTGACCTTTTCAGAAGCTTTGGATTTGTCATCATCATCTTTTTCAGGAGCATTAGTGTGACCACCCCTGTCGCCCCCTAAACCTTGACCTCCATCAACATTGTCATCATCATAGTCATCATCATCGTTATCATGATCATAATCATCATTATTGCCCTCTTCCTCGGCAACTTCATCTTTGTCACCTTCATCTTCAGAGTCAGAGTCTACTTTGAAGGAAGGGACTTCGAAGGATAGGATTTGAGAGGCATCGATCTCCTCTCTTTCACCAACTTAGACCACCCGATCCATTCTTTTAACTTTGTCCATAACTCTATTGACAAGATCGGGATCAAGTGAAGGCAAGCTCAAGTATGGGCATTTGTCAATATTGTCGGCGTAAGCAAGCATTATAGCATCTTTAAAAGAATTGACAATGATGTTTTCAAGAGAATTATCAAGAAATTGAGACACTCGCTACTTTGCATCGGAAATAACATTGATAGCCAACTTTAGAGAATCTTTATTTTCTTCAGCTTTTCCACTGGAGAAGATTGTTTTGTTGCCATCCGAACTTTTTTGTCCTCAGATTCTTTCAGGGCCAAATTCTTGTCCGTAAGGAGTTGATGTGCTTTCCTCTCCCCAGAAATAATATATTCCGATTGAGTAAGAGAAGCTCTTAATCTCTCTAGTCCATCATAGCTTCGTTTTTATCCACAGACACGGAGGAGACTTGGCTGTTTAATTTGGAAATTTTTCTCAAAGCCTTAATGTCTCCGTGGAAAATCTTAATACACCTTCTTGCAGGGAAAGTCGGCTCTTGGAAATCTGTAAAAAGGTATAACATAAGTCAAAAACTTAGAGAAAAGCAATAACAATAAGGTTAAGTGGTATGAAGCATACCAGAAGTTGTTGTTCAACTAGAGAGCGATAGTAATCCATTGGATTAGAAACAAACAAAGGAGGAAAGGTAGAAGTAAAGGATGGGGAACTCAAGATAGACTGAACCATTTTTTTTGAAATCGCTTGGAGGCACAGGTGATGTAGGTCTGGAAGAGTGCAACTCCCGAGAGGGGGTCGAAGTCCCTAAGTCTTTTTGTATTTGTTCAATCACATGAGGAGAGCTAAAAATGACAATGCATGATAAGGGATCGACCTTTGAAGAAGTCTTATTAGGTTTATCAAGAAAAGCTTTGGCAGTTGGACTTTCCAAAGTTTTGTCGATATCAATAGTCTCCCTCTCTGCTAGCGGCGAAGAATCGGGAACTTCAACAATCTTGGTCTTCTTAAGGGATGGTTCTGCCATGGCCAATTTGACCAATTTTCTTTTGGTAGCCATCTTTGACCTAGCAATAGCCTGGGACAAAGATGACGCATGAGAAGTAGAAATGGGGAGAGCTGGACCACTTATAATTAGTTCAACTTGAGAAGCAGCTGTCGAAAATTCAAAAAATTACAAGTCAGAAAAACAATTTAAAAGATAACACAAAAACAAACTACAAGTACTGGGTTTAAACTTACCAGAGTGATCGGGACAAATTGGTGACGTTAGGGAGAAATTACTCGGATCACCCAAAGAAAGGAAGTGTTTGCTTTGAGATGGGTGTTGAACTAAAGGAGGTTGACCAAGTACCCTATGACCCACTGGTAGGAGGGAATGCTTTTGTAGATTTGAAGAATTCAACAGAGTTAATCCATTCCCAATCCTACTTGAAGCGGCAATCAGCGACTTTTCAGTTTTCTTATCTTCTTCATTCAGCTCTTTAACAAAAGCACCTAACAAAGAAGCATATATTAGAAAAGGAAAGTAATTAAATGAAAAAATAAAGACTGTGATCAACATATGGGGGAAGAGAAAACCCCACTGATATTGGGAAAGCATTTAACAAAGAAAAACTGAGTTTCCTAGTCTATGAATTTGTTTACCCTCTTGGATATTAGCTTTTTAAGGGGATTGGCTATAAAGATTTGGTTATTTAAGTTGCAGAGTTTAACCGGTCGAACAAGATAGTTCAAAATATCAGTGTTAAGTGATGGAATTCCAGACTCCAGTGCCATGAGTTCCAAAGATAGAAGATACATATATACATATGGTGATAGCCGAATGGGAGCAATGTGTAGATGGCCAGGAATTTAGTCAAGAATTTAGGAAAAGGTAGGAAAACGCTGTGCCAAATGTGGATAGCAGTGTAAGAAAAATATCCTTCAGGTGGGCTCTAAATGGTGTCATTATCACTCAGAGGAATAGCTTCCACCCCAGTAATGCCGAAGTCGTTGAGAATTGCGTCCACCTCATCCTGGGTAGATATTAAGGAGTGTTTGGAAGGTTCTTTAATCTTTTTGGGAGAAGACTCCATCACTGGTGTTGTATCTTTTTCTGGTTTTTGGGAAGACTTTTTCACGCCCATGATCCTGCCAGGTGAAATAATTTTAGTTAAAAATTATAATTTGTTATGAATTTAACATTTTTTCAAGGATATTGGAAACCTATTACAACAATTTGAATATCAAGCAAAACATGAAATTTCATATTCTTGAAAGAATGTTAGAGTTAGAAAAATTAATTTGTTGAGCTTTCGATAGAGTCAAAAGGGAGAATAGAAGTTGACGCCTAACAAACACCCTTCAACAATGTCAAAAGCTCAAGGATAATTTTATTATTGAAGGAAGTAGTTGAAACCTACACAACCAATTTGAATAAAAAATATACGTTATCAACATTCAATAAATAGGACAAAGGAACCTTTCGACACTATCAAAACCCATGAACTTAGTTTTTCAAAGAGAGTTCGAATATTATCGAAACCTCATATGCCAATTGGGTTGAAAGGTGTGAATTTGAGTAACATTGATATAAATGAAAAGGCTTTGAGACGTTTCGACAATATTTGTATAAAATAATAGTCAAGTCCCAATTAGTTATAAGGGGTGCCGAGCAAGTCGAAAGGGGTACATGATTTCAAAAGCATACCAACAACCAAATATAATTCGATACAAAAGGTTTTGATCACGTCGAAAGGTATTAGAATATACTAAAGCATGAATATCCTTTCGAAGAAAATCTACTTCATATTAACTACGTCGACCTTTCGATGAGTTCAATTAAGAGGTAGGCACCGGACACCCTTTCGACCCCATCGAAAGGGTTTAAAGAAGTAAAATAAATTTTGCCACCTCAACCTCTTTTGACGGGGTAGAAATGTAAATTTGCGGCGCCAAAATGCGATTCATACCGTTAAAACTTCTTTATTAAGTAATTGGAAATATCCTTCTTTCCCAAATTCGATTTTAACCCAGAACTTCAAAAATAAGTAACTAACTTGATATGAATGCGAATTTATAATTATTTATCTTACAAAAATCCCCAAATTGCAAATTCGAACCTTAATAAAAAAATCCAAATCAGATGAGTTTTGAATGAAAATTAACATAGGAAAGGAAATGAAGTAAGCCATGAGAATGAATTAGAGAATGCTTTCGAGCGAATGAAAAACCTAAATGATTTCTATTAAATTAAAACAATAGTTCAGATTCAAACGAAGAAAACTAAAAAAATCAAAATTCACTGTTAAAAGAAAATTCGAAAAGCAAGATAATAAAAACTTACTTTGGATTTGAATTTTTGTTTGTTGGAAATAGAAATTATTTGAGAATTTATAAACTTTGATTCTTCCTGGAAGTTTCTTCTAATTGTAGATAAATGAAAGAGAGGAAGAAAGGAACTTGGTTTATAAGAAAAGTCGGCATGGATGGCAAACCGTACGATCAAATTTAAATGAACAGCTAGGATTTACACAAGAATATGAAAAGGTAGGAAACATTGAGGGTTTCGAAATGGTTGACTTGGAATGTCAAGGGCATCCCTTTTGCGGGAGGGGGGAGGAGGAGGCAAGTGTTACCACCAATTCTTACTTCAACCTTGTCGAAATTAAAATGAATAGAAAAAAAAGAAAGAACGAGAGATGACAGCACCAAAAAAGCCTTTTGAGGGAGTCGAAGGGATGCTACAGCCAAAAGCTAGATATGTTACAAGCTTTCGAATGGGTCAAATTGGTCGAAAGCTCCCTTTACTTCAATATCTTCCTTTTGAAACAGATGCTTTCACCTACATGAAGATGTTTCGAGTAAGGGGAGGAATACCTTTCGAAGGCAGCAGATAACAACCCCTCACATGCGCACCAAACCTTTCGAAACCAAAGGTTTTGCCTTCATTCAAACTACTCAGAAAGATGCCTTGATCATAACAACCCTTTCAAAGGCATAATCAAGCCTTTCGAATCGGTCGAAGCCTTTAACAACCAGGAAAGGTTCTGCATCTATCCGCAAGCATGTCTTCGAAAGCTACCTTCTGTGTCAAAACCTAGAGTATTTCAATACCTTCGAAACCCAAGGATGTACCTACTGACAAAGTTGAAAGCTCATACTACTTTCCACTAGCAACAATAAAGCAACACAAAGGGAAAAGGCGCATCCACCCTTTTTGACGAAGACGAAGGCATTCAAACTTATTCAAATGCAAAGCAGAGGGATGCGCAAGTGTCAAAGGTGACGAAAGGTCTATAAAACCATCTTTCAACCAAGTTGAAAGCTCTGAGTCAAAAGGTGCCAACCCGCACCTATAAATAAGACCCTAGGGGTCTGTTTTGTGGGTCCGAATTCATTCAACCTCTTCTTATACTTTCTTAAATTTGTAAATTTGTAAACTCTGATTTGGAAATCAGGTTAGGGGAAATTGATCAGTTTGTATACCATTAGTTTAATGAAGACGAGATTTTGATATTTTTGATTATGCAACTATTTTGAGACTTTTGTTGGATTTAATTATGTTCTATCTATGTCAAATAGTCGAAAGGGTACCTTTCGTGTGAGTTGAAACCCCTCACTTTACCAATACACTTAAGTCCTTAGATCCAAACCACTACTCACCAAATGCTCACCTTTATAGTGAGTTAAAACCTCAAACTCGATCAAAATCCCTAGACTTTAAAATCCAAACCAAAGCCCTTAAAAAGACCAACTTTCGATGAAGTCGAAACCTATCCAGTCAGTCCCTATCCTTGAACCCATAGAGCCTACCCTTAGTACGTTGCAACTATTTCAAAAGGAGGTTTCGAAAGGGTAACAAACTACTTTAGCAAGCTCGAAGGACTTAAAAGAAGGGGATATAAGGGTGTCTACTGAGTCGAAAGGTTGAACAAAGAGTTAGTAAATTGAAGGGAATAATAAGATTCTAATTGTCTCAATCTAATTAAAATAAGGTTTCAATTAAGACTTCTACACTTTAAATTCTACCATATGGTGTTGACAAGTTTTCTTGTTAACTGCTAAATTGCCTCGTGTACATCTCCGAAAGCTTATTCATTCAAAGAGAACCTGAAAAAGCCTTTACTCCCAACCTACACAGATGATTACACAAGAGTTTAAGGGGAAAACAAAAACTTTGGGTCAAATAAAATGTCCGGTGTGAATAATAACCTACCAACTCAGACTAACAAAATATCTAATGAGACCACACCGCTAAGCAGGAAAGGGTTTTCTCTTCATTAGTATCTTAACCATAATTACAATAACCATATACTGTGCACTTTCATCCACAATGGTTAAAACAAAACATAATACGATGATATTTAAAACTGCAATGTGCCCTAGATTTCCATTACCAATTTATCTGACTATTTGTCTCAACTTATAGTTTCTAGGGTTACTATTAACCAATTAGTTTTTATGGACTGACTAATAACCTATTCCAATCTGATGGAAAATCAGTCTGATTTCATAGTTTCATGGGATCACCAAGAGCCTATTGGTTTCTACCAATAACTTTATCCAAACATAGTTTTCATGGGATCACTATGAACCTCTTGGATTCACTAGTAACTTCTCTCAAATCATTGTTTTCATGGGCTAACTATGAACCTATTTATCTCTATCAATAAAATATTTCGGATATAGTTTTCATGGGATCACTAAGAACCTATTGGCCCCTGCCAATAACATTTCTTACAACATAGTTTTTATGGGCTAAATAAGAAATTATCTAACACACTAATCTTTTGATCAGTTTTGGGCATCCTATATTCTGGTCTACCCGACCTTCTAGATGCAATTCTACCCACTAAGGAGTCAATTCAGTTTATATTCACTAATGGGTCAACCTATCTGGTTATTCTTCCCTTAATACCTAAAAATTCAGTTATGGCTCAACAATAAAGTGAATATGATAACAATAACATTTATAATGATTGATCAAACACACATAATGAACATCCATGGTTTAATTCCTTGTAATCATTTTCTTGATGAAATATGGCTAAGACCCTAACCCCAAAATTAATAAGGAAATCATCTTTTCATATTCTCAAAGTTTAATTACATTTTATACAACCTTTTTATATTGCTATGTAGATGATTCAAAATGATATAAGGTTTATTGCTTTCAAAACATCTTAGTTTGATCAATGTCGACATCATAACATGTCAATGTAAAAGCATAAGGCTCTCCGCCTATTAAAAATCGAAGACTAAACATGCGACATCATGCCTCGATGAAAATGTTGTCATCGATACTCATGATACATAGGTTGTCCACCTATTTAAAAACTAAAAAACTAGTTAAAGGCATTGATAGAGCTCGATAACAATATTGAAATCAACATAGAGTAATACGATGACAAGTTTAACAGCGGCCTATTTAGGCTCGATGAAAACAAAAAGCATGGGTTAAGCTTGATGACAAGTTAAAGTATTAGGCTCGATGACCATCCGGTCGACGAGGAGAAAGGCTCGAAGTAGTATATGCGGCATGCATGTTTCTTAGTATAATATGTGGAAACAAGCCTCTTGGCATAAAACATGGCACAAATAAACATCAACATGCCTATGTCAAGTCCTATCTCTTTATCTGTATTACTTCGATCTCAACAAGGTTCAAACCCAATCCACTTCACGACAAGCTCGTTGGCATCATGCGACATTGTTTTGTGCCGCATCGATGAAGATAAAGTGTGGTGAGATGTGGCTCGATATGGCTGATGTTGACATAGCAGAGTTGTAAATAACTTAAAAACTGCAATATTACTATAAAAGTTGTTTCTTTTCACCAAACCTCTATAATTTGTCAAAAGCTTATTGGCTAGAAAAACTTTATCAATTTTCTTTACTAAAAAACTATCGCACCCTATTTCCAAGTTCCAAAACATTATTTCAAATAGTTAATTACTAACCATAATTAATTAAACTTTTATATGCATACTCTAGCATAATTACTTATCCTTAATTCAAAATTGCATAGGAAAAATCTCAAAAATTCATATTAATTTCAAAATTATATTTCTTTTGATGTATAGAATATTTAGGTCCAAAACCAACATTTAATCATCATTAATAAATTAAACCAAAATTTATGCCTATTTAACCTGAGGAAATTCATAATAAATTCCTATTGAAAAATTCCCAAATCTAAAACCTATCTCCAAAATAATGTTTTAAACAACATAGTCGAAAACTATAATATTTGGAAATCATTTACTACGATTTTACTCTTAAACTGTGTTAATTTGCCATGTAAAATTTTCATAACCCATCATTTACGTAAAAACATGGCAAACATTAATTATGGCATATCATCAGCATTCATACATTCGTCTTAAATCTTAAACCAAAATTTAAATCAATCAAAGTAAAACAATATGAGATTGTATAGATCATTATTCACCTTGTTTGAATAATGGATTTTGAGATTTAATTATTGCTTAATCTTCCTAGCTTTCCTTCTTGAATCTCTGCTTGATTTTCGTGATTCATATAGTAGTTAATGGTCGGCCTTGCTTGAGTTCTTTGGCTATTTTTATTTATGAAAACATAAATAGAATGGAATAAGGGTTTAGGGTTTGTAAGATCTATATATTTCTGTCTTACCCTTTCCATATTCAAATATGTGTTTAATTTATAAAACAAGCTTATAGATTGATTTGGTTAAGGCACAACCTTATTTATATTCAAATCTAAATTCCCTTATCACTCTAATCACCACATTATTCTATTTAATTTATCTAACTAAATCTCATGAATAATGTTAACTAAAATTAGGGGTGTTACATGCTCCCCTCCTAAAAGAATTTCGTCCTCAAAATTCAGTATGGACTAAATACTAAGCATATCAACCATGCAAACATCTGTAACATTACCTAATAACGATACTAGCCTATCTGATTAGCAAACCATATATATATATATATATATATATATCAAATATTGAACATACCCTCGTAACAGATCAGGGTAAGTATCTCTAATCCTGTCCTTTTTTTCCTAAGTACAGTCTTTCTCGTTGTCACTCCACTGAACATTCACCAACTTGACTGTCTTATTCCTTAACCTCTTCTCATCTCTCACTACAACTCGAACTGGTTGCCAAATAAAAGTCCGATCTGGTTTTATTACTAAATCGTCCAATGCAGTCAAAGTGATAGTAGTCTCTGGATCATGCACATACTTATGATGATTAGAAGCATGAAAAACATTATGGACTCCTACCACACTGCTCAGTTACTATACTCGATACGTGAGCTTTCTGATCCTCTCTATAACTGGGAATGGTCCAACATATCTCGGTGCTAACTTACCTACCTTACCGAATCTCACCATACGTTTCATCGATGATACCTTATTGAAGACTTTGTCTCCAATTAAGAACTCTAGATCTTCACACCTTCTGTCCACGTAATTTTTCTGTCTAGACTGAGCTTCTCTCATCCTATCTTGGATTAACTCAATTTTCTATGTTGCTTCCCTTACCAGATCTGGACCTAAGACTAATACCTCCGATGTCCAACCAACATGCTAGTGATTTGCATGGCCTTCCATACAAAGCTTCGAAAAGCACCATTCCTATACTAGTCTGATAACTGTTATTATAGGAAAACTCAACGAAGTGTAGGTGGTCTTCCCATAATCCACCAAAATCTAGTATGCAAGCTCTCAACAAATCCTCGAGTACCTTCTTGACTCTCTTCGTCTGCCCATCTATCTACAAGTAATAAGCGGTACTCATCTTAATTTTGGTAGCTAACACTTCCTTTAGACTCTTCTGGAACTCAATTAAAAACAATGTATCTCTGTCACTAATTACACTACTAGGAATCCCCTGCAGTCTAACTATGTTCTTCATAACTAACTTAGCCAAAACATGCACCATCCTGGTTGACATAACGAAAATGAAATAGGCGCTCTTGGTCAATCTATCCACTATGAACCATATACTCTCATTTGCTCGATTCGACCTTGGCAACTCATTAATAAAGTCCATGGATATCAAATCCCATTTCTAAAGTGGTATATCTAAAGGCTGAAGCAACCCACTCGGCTTCTGATGCTTGGCTTTTAATTGCTGGCAATTCGAACATTGCTTTATTCATATGCCAACATCCCTCTTCATACCTTTCCAGAGGAAACTTCTCTTCATATCTTGAGACATCTTAGGTCTTTCAAGATGAATCATAAACTTCGATAGATGACATTCCCTAAGAACTTGTTTCCTTAAATATCCAACATTCTGAGCACATTACCGTCCCATATTTCTCAACCATCCCTTCTAGTCAAGGCTAAAGTCTCTTAAATCATTAATCTCGGTTCCAACCTCTAACCTTCTAATCTTTTCGACCAACAATGGATCATCTCTCTATTTAGAAACAATCCTTTCAATCAAAACTGGTCGAACTTTCAAACAGGATAACATGGCCGTACTCTACCTAGAACTAGAAGTCGATCTTAAACAACTACATGTAGTCAATGCTTCAAGATCCTTCCATTCTTCCAACATAGTTAACTCCACATTCTAATGCTTTCTGCTAAGAGCATCCACTACTTTATTACCTTCCCCCGATGCATACTCTATATCGAAATCATAAGCTGCTATAAACTCCAGCCACCTCTGTTGTCTCATATTCAACTCCTTCTGATAGAATAAATACCTTACAAACTTATGATCCATGTATAACTCAAATATTTCTCCCAAAAGATAATGTCTCCAAACTTTCAATGCGAAGAGCATCGCTGCCAACACTAAATCATGGGTCGAATATCTTACTTCATAGGTCTAAGCTATTGAGAAGCGTAGGCAATCACTTTACCTTTTTGCATTAACACAGCTCCTAGTCTAGTTTCACATGCATCTGTATGCACTACTAACCCTTGACTATGTCTGGCACAACTAACATGGGTGCATTGGTCAATAAATGCTTTAACTTAAGGAATGCTTCCTTACATTTTTTGGACTAAACAAACTTAATGTCCTTTCTGGTTAGCTTAGTCGGGTTGCTGCTATCCACGAAAAATATTCGATAAATCTTTGATAATATCCATCAAATCCAAGAAAACTTCTTATCTCGATCACTGTCTTGGGTCTCTTCCAACTATTAACCGCTTCAATCTTAGCTAGATCGACTGATAACCCTTTCTTTAAAACTACATGACCAAGAAAATTAACTTCTTTCTCCTAGAAATGACACTTCATAAACTTTGCTTTCATCTAATTCTATCTCAGTATCTCTAACACTATTCTAAGATGAATATCATGCTCTCTTTTATCCTTAGAATATACCAAAATGTCATCTATGAACACCAATACGAACCTATCCAGTGCTCTCGGGAAATCCGATTCATCAAATTTACAAAGAAAGCTGGCACATTCATTTGCTTGAATGGCATTACTAACTACTCGTACAAACCATATTTCATTCGAAACGCTATCAAAGTAATACCATCCTTCGCCACCCTAGTTGATGGAACCCTATAGCCAAATCCAACTAGGAAAACACTCTAGCTCCACTCAACTGATCGAATAAATCGTCGATTCTCGGCAAAGGATAACTATTCTTAATCTTCTTCTCATTCAACTTATGGTAGTCAATACACAACCTTAACGACCCATCTGGTTTCTTCATGAACACCGCGGCCGCTCCCCAAAGCAAATGCTTGGTTTAATAAAACTCTTTCCTTCTAGGTCCACCAACTACACCTTTAACTCCTTCATCTCGGTAGGTGTCATCCTGCTAGCCGGTCTACTTTCAGGTTCTGCTCCTGGTATAAGATCTATTCGAAACTCGATAGCTCGTTTCAGTGGTAGTCCCGTGACTGGTTCAAAAACACCTGCAAATTATGTTGCTACCAAAACCTGATTCGACTTTATTTTGCTTCCATAGCATTCAGTAAATCACAAGTTCCTGGACTTTAATTCTCGATTGAGTATACTATTAGGTACTACTACTAGGATGTCTCAATGATATTTCCCTATCCTAGCAAAATACTTGGCATCATATCTATCTAACCAATCCATACATAATATAATCTCGAAGCCTACGAAATCAAAGACATACAAACTGCATGCAAATTTATGACCTAACAAATCAAGTACTAACTGGTCATATCTTATCCCCAAAGTTGCATACCCTCCTATTGGATTCACAACCATTAAGGAAGCAATAAGGTATGATGGTTCTAAGCAAAACTTATCTACCAAACACTAAGATATAAATGAATGTGATGCACCAATATCAAATAGTACCCCCAACTAGTATTCTACGAATCAAAAGCGTACCTTCCATTATAGACTTTCCCTTCTCAACAACATTTGGCCTAGAATATACTGGTTCCAAAGCAAAAACTTTTTCCATGTCCACTCTGACTAATTCTGGATACTGATTATATAATGCCTATTATGGTCATAGTTGAAACATTTCACTCCTTTCCTATCAGCAAACTTTCTTCCCTTTGCCAGACCGGCACTCATGAGCAAAATGTCCCTTCTTGTCACACTTTTAGCAAACCAGATCAGCCTTCCCCTTCTTGGCAGCCTCTCCTTTCTAAGCTCATTTCTTCTTAAAGAACTTTCTCTTCTTACCCTAAGAATCCTGAGTTTCACCCTGCTTCTATTTTCCAAAATTAGAAAGCATCTCTTCATTCTAGATTTCCATCTCTACTACAACATTGCTCGGGTCTCAGAGATGTGGCATGATTGCCCTAGCAATCTCTGGCTTCAATCCCTGAATAAACTTTTCATTCCTTTTGATAACGGTATCAATGGTAGCATATTCATATCTGGATAGCTCATCAAATTTAGTGGCATACTCAATCACCAAATTGCTCCTTGCTCCAAGTCCATAAACTTTCTTAGTGAAACCGACTTGGCAACTTCAAACAAAAATCCTTCTTCAAACCTCCTTTGAAATTCGGCCTAATTCCACTCCTCCTCAGGCACACCTACCGTGACTCCATTCCACCAGAACAGTGCTGCTCCCTACAACTACCTCGAAGCTAGTTCCCTTTTTGCTCATCACCCAACCAAGATCAGCAAAGATTCTCTCACAACACAACAACCAATTCTCCACTTCTACAACATCCTCTAGTCCAAGACAAGGCTTCCCACCCAAACTGGTATAATCTCGACTCAGCTTGCATACTTATTGCCAAGTGGGGCAATGATATTTGCTCCTCTCGCATTCATAGCATTTCCTCCAACTACTCCTACAGTCGCTCCAGCTTGCATCAAGTTAATGAAGAATCAATACATCACCCCATACCTACTGGTGGGGCTTCTAGAAACTACGTTGGCATTTGCGTTTTGATTAGCATTTGCCTGTCGACCCTGGTTTCTCCTGGTATTGGGTAAAGCATTCCCGTTAGTTGTGGTGGTTCCTCCATCTAGATTCACTCTTCACTTTCCTACTTTCATACATTTCTTTCTCATAAATCTTTATACGAGCCTTAGTAAGATACGGAAGAACGGTCTAAGAGAGAGGGGAATACATACCTATATAAAGAAAAATAGGAGTACGTTATTATAGCGTTATCCCAACCCCAATTTTATTCTCTGATTCATTGGATTACGTTTTCAAAATCTTTTAGGTTTAAATTACTTCTAATTTTTACATAAACATATGCTCTAATACCAAACTATAACATCCTCCATTTTGAGCCCCGAAATTAAGTGCTATGGACGCTACAATCGTCCATAGTTATTAATTTCCAATGATAAAATGTGAATATGTTAATCATTTTGATAATACCAAAAACACATGAATATGGAAAATTCAACAAGGTTTTTAAAATAAATTTTCTCATTTTATTTCCCAGTAAGATTTCAATTTCGTTAAATAATGCCAATTTGCAAACCTGTAATGACCCTAAAAGAAAAGAAAATAAAATAAAATAAAATAAAATGAAAGTTACATTTATTTTAAGAAATTCTAAAATTATAAAATATAAATATAATGCATTAAAACAGAAAAGAAAATTTGTTAATAAATAAAATTTGCATAGGAGCTTCTGTTTGATAAAATACAAGGAGTTAAGGTGATTAAAAATTGGAACTCAAAATAAATATAGTTCTATGTTCAAAGAATTATATAAATACACACATTTAATATATGGGGTGTTTTCTGTTTTATTTAAAGACAGAATAAAAATGAAGTTTAATAAAAGGTTCAAATGTCTTATATTTATGCTAGAAATAAATAGCTTGACATATGTGATTTTTTTAACACATAAAGATGTATGAGGAGCTACTGTTTTGACTAAAGGCAGAAAAAAAAATATACATACATGATCAAATAAGAATTTCCATATCTTATATTTATTTCAAGCAAATAACATAGTGTGAATGATTTTACATTAAATAATTATGTATGATGGTATACATGATTAATGGAAATGGTAGATAGGTAGAAACACAAAGGGGATTTTCAGTTTCTTTAAACTTATAAGAAATAAAAAATATAATAAACAAAGGGTCACATGCATATGGCATGAGTAAAATAGAGTCATGAAAATAGTATGAAGTGTTTAAAATGCTTGATTCTCGAAATAACTAATTGGGGTAACCACAAGTGTGCATTTCCAATTAAGGACCACACAGGGAAATAATTTGTGCATGAATATCTAAGGGCATCAAGGGAACTGCCCATTCTTCTTAAACCCTAGAATGGTTTTATAAATATCTGCACATAACCATATCCACCATTCTCTCGGGATCAAAATAAAAATAAAATAAACTAGGAGAAACACTAGCTTGAGACTTTGAGGGATTTGTTGTTCAGGGGATTAAGGCAGTAAAAGGAAAACATTATGTGAGTATTTATCCCTTTGTATGCAATGGCATTAAGTCCTCTTGTAGGCAGCCTAAAATGTAATAAGTTATTTAAAACCTCTGAAATGATTTGTTATGGATGTTTGTTTGTGCATTCTTGTTTGGGGTTTTAATCTGTATGTGGGTTTTTTAAAGTTAAAATGGTTTGAGCATTTCTATTCTATTTTATTATGAAGTATGGATCTAAATTATTTAGGAAATAAGCAGCAAGATAGAGATCTAGCTCATGTTTATTTCTTGGATGATGATGAAGCATTAAACTAAATATTCAAATCATAAGTCAGAGGAAAATTTCTGGGTTTTTGAGGGATTTCCTTAATAAAACCCTTATTCATATATTCATAATAATATAGAGGAAAGATAATATGATCATGATGCTTAAATTATTTTTAGGAAATACCATAGGTAGGCTGGGGTATTTTCTGCATTATGGAAAATAAATGGGGAACATGGAGTTGAACCAAAAAGTATTAAAGAAGCTAAGCCTTTCTGAAACATGAATGATTTGGGAGTTTTTTTTTATGTTTGAAATTCATAAATGGAAGCTTAACAAAATAAGTAGAATCTGGAGGGGGATTTAGTAAAGAAAATTAAATTGGTCATTTGGGAGATAGTCAATGATCTGCTTGCTTCAGGTGGGAGTAAGTATATGCATGGTGCAATTGCACCCTGAGGCCTTTGCGTGTTGGAAGAAATTAAATAACCTAGGAGTTTCCTTCACAATGCATACATGGTGTTCATTTGACAAGGAGTTAAAGACCATAAAATAAATGGGTAATGGGGTTTAAAAATCTGGATTATAAATATTCAGACATGGAGATAAATTAATCAAGTTAAATTTTGTGCTTTGATTAATTACTGGGTGAAATTGGAGTATAAAAATCTGAGTTTACTTATTCAAAAATGGAGAAAAATGAATCAAGAAATACATATATTTATTTTGATTGTTTGCTGGGTATTGATTGAATAAATGAATGTGTCTTTGTATCACTTGGTATTGACCAAAAACATGCTAAGTATGAAATCTGCTAAACTAGGAAGACATTGCAAGATCACCAAAAATTATGAACATGTATACAAATTTGATAAATGCTCATACCAGTGAAAACTGACCCTTTTGGTTGCCTTTGCAATCATCTGGGTGTCTCATTAAAAATGGGGCAGCTCAGTGAATTGCTTGCAGGAAATTGAAGTTGGCTTGATGGATGAAGATGGCAATTAGCTGCTAGTATAAATAAAAGAAACCAGTTTTAAAATTTGAAGATGCTTTGTAATGAATTTATTAGTCAGATTTCATGTTGTAATTGAAGTTACTTGTAGGGAGATTTCTAAGTATTTGGATTAAAAATATGTACTTAAGTGAACCTGCTATGAAAGACTATTGATGATGTTTGGTTAACTACTGATTTTATGAATGTCTGATTTGGAGAAATAAGGGGACATACATATCATATAAATATGATATGTGTATATGATAATCTCTGTTTTTTATTGCTTGAATTTATATTTTTGACTTTATGGAAATTAAAGAGCTAAGGTGGTTGATTTAAAAAAAATTATGAAAGAAATAAACCTGGAAGTAATTGTATTTTGAATAATGGATTGAATACATATATGGATGCATTTCCAGGAAATTTAAACTAGGCAAAAACATGCTTGTGTTAGGAGTGGACCTTTGTAGAAGCTTGTTAATATGAGGGATATGGGTTTGCAAGTGGTAAAAGAGGGACTATGGCCGGCCTAGATGGCCATGGGTCAAACTCTTGTAGCCTGGAACCATTTCATTTCAATTCATGAAGTGTAAGTGCTTCCAGGACAAAAGAAAAGAAAACTCCAAGCAACCCTCAAATAACACCAAGCATTTCCAACAAAACACCAAGTACTTAAGTCTGCACCATGTTAAACTTAAAAATGCAAAATGACTTCAATTGTTCATCCTGAAATGAGAAATAGAAATTAGTTCCAATGTTCATGCCTGTAAGTATAATTTCTGAAGTGATTTCATACAAGTACTTGATAATTATCATAAGAACAATTAAAGGCCATTTTAATGTCAGTAGACTTATTTAGGCAGAAAAGTCTAGAAACCATGTGCATTGCAGTATTGTACATATAAGAGTAATAATTGCCAAAAATCTATCTCTGGTAGTAGAACAAAAATTAGGGAAGAAATAAAAGGTTATGTTGTCAACACATATGGTAATTTTGTTTCCTGTTTGATTCAAACTCTCTTTGCAAATTTGTTAGCTCTGAATGGCAAAGGGAAACAATTATATATCATCAAATATATAATTGTCTTAATTTGTTTGTGCACTGATATGATTATATTGGTAAATCCAGGGTCTTGGGAAAAATATTTGGAAATTATATAAATATTCAAATATAGAAGAAATGGGGTTTAGTGGTGAATTCCTTTTGTATGCTTTTAAAAAAAATCTATGTGTTTTGGAGAGGGTCATCACAGTTGGTATCAGAGCTATGTTTTAAATAACATAGTGAATATTATTGTATGCATATGGATGTTTGAATGCATTATTTGATTATTGGTGTTGATTGCTTTTGTTTTATGTCTGAATAAAAAAAAATATGTGTGTGCATGTGATACATGCACAGTGTGCACATAAAATAAAATAAACAAAGTAAAGACACCAAGAATGATGGGGGTAAACAAACTAACATAGAATCATATTTATAGCAATATGGTAGGACCAAGACATCACACAGGTGCATGACCATCACGTGAGCCACCTGTGATAAATATGGAGGATTTTGTGAGAGCTTTGAGAGATGGAATAGCACTAAGGCATGACAACCCTCATGAGGAGCTCTCCAAACTGCTCAAGACATGCACCAATTTGGGAGGAAAGGATTTTGAAGGCACTGAAGGAGCTATGGGTGTTCAAACTTGGATAAGAACCATGGAGAGGGTCTTTGCAGATATGCAAGTCAATGACCAAAGGAAGAGACAGATAGCTTCAAGGAGGTTGAAGGGGGTTGCACTGTATTGGTGGGAAGTTGTGATAGCAGGAAGCCAGAGAATGACATCACTTGGGATGAATTTAAGGTCATGCTTGAGGTCAGGTTTGTCCAAGCATCTGCTAAGGCCACACTGCTAGAAGACTTTATTAGATTAAGGCAAGGAGGTATGAGTGTGAATGAGTACACTCAGAAATTTGAAGGATTGTCTAAGTATGGAATGGTGTTAATAGGGAATGAAGAAGCAAAGAATGCAAGGTACATTCAAGGCTTGAACCGTAGTCCGTCAAGGGCAATGTTGCCATATAAGGATAAAACCTTTGATCAAGTAATTGATCTAACTCTCTCATTTGAGCAACATGATGCCACTAGAGAGAAATTCAGGAACATGAAGTTCAACAAGAAGAAGGGAGGTCAGAAAAAGGTGCAACCTTATGACAAGAATAAGGCAAACAAAGGAGTTAAGAAGGGGGAAGGAGTAGTAGCACCTGAACGCAAGAAACTCACTCATTGTTTTAATTGTGGAAAAGTTGGACATTATAGCAACCAATGCCCTGACCCTAAAATACCTAGAGGAGGCTGCTATAATTGTGGAAAGATGGGTCATCTAAAGAAGGATTGCCCAGAGACTAATAGAAGAACAGCAAGGATAGGAGCTTTGGCAGCAAACAACACTGGAAATGTTGGGCAACTTGAAGGTATAATTTTTATTCATACCCAACCAATATCAGTAATATATGACACTGGTGCCTCACATTCACTAATATCTCTGGAAATTACAAAGAAGTTAGCACTTGCTTGTGTTTCTATTGATCAACCCTTAACTGTACACAGCCCCATAGGGAGTCATTGTATGTTAGGGATGAAGTGTATGGGTCTGAAATTAATTATAGGGGGTTATGAATTTAATTCAGATCTATATACTTTAAATTATCCTGGTATTGGGGTAATTTTGGGGGGTGGATTGGTTAATGAAAAATAAAGCAATTTTAAATTTAGAAAATCTTACTATTTCTTTGGAGACAAATGAAGGCAAAAGAATTACCATTCTAAGTGAAATAGCAAAGAATACATGTTTTAATAAAATCTGGAGTATTAATGAAGTTCAAAAGGAATTAAAAATAGAGGAAATTCCAGTAGTCAATGAATATATAGATGTGTTTGGAGAAGTGAGGGGAATTCCTCAAAACAGGCCAGTTGAATTTAAAATAAAATTAATGTCAGGAACTAGCCCAATCATTAAGAAGCCTTATAGAATGGGTCCAAAAGAGTTAGTGGAATTAAAACACCAACTAGAAGAGTTAGAAGAGAAGGGGTTCATAAGATCAAGCAGTTCTAGTTGGGGTTCCCCAGTGCTCTTTGTTAAGAAGCATGATGGAACAATGAGGATGTGTGTGGATTATAGGGATTTAAATAAGGTGACCATCAAGAATAAATATCCACTTCCTAGAATAGATGATCTATTTGATCAATTGCATGAAGCTAAAATATTTTCAAGGCTAGACTTAGCCTCTGGATTTCACCAAATGAAGGTTGCAGAGGAAAGCATTGAGTACACAGCCTTTAACACAAGATATGGCCTATATGAATTTCTAGTAATGCCATTTGGTTTAACCAATGCTCCCTCCTATTTTGTAGATTTGATGAATAGAATTTTTAGAGACTTTTGGGATAAATTTGTTTTGGTATTTATAGATGACATATTAATTTATTCAAAGTCAGAAAATGATCATGCTATGCACCTACATTTAGTATTATCCAGGCTTAGAGAACATGAATTAAAAGCCAAGTATTCAAAGTGTATATTTTGGCAACATGAAGTCAAATTCTTAGGACACATAGTGTCACAGCAAGGGGTGAGTGTGGATCCAAGCAAGGTCATTGTAGTTCAATCATGGAGTAGACCCAAAACAGTGACTGAAGTGAGATCATTCTTAGGTTTGGCAGGGTACTATAGGAGGTTCATCAAGGATTTCTCAAGAATAGTCACACCAATGACCAAGCTAACAAAGAAGAACCAACCATATGTGTGGACTGAGCAGTGTGATCAGGCCTTTGAAAAATTGAAGCAATCATTGGTGGAGGCTCCTGTCTTGCAAATCCCAGAGGTAAATGAAGGAATGGTTGTATACACTGATGCTAGTGGGTCTGGGTTAGGTGCAGTGCTTATGCAACATGGCAAGGTGGTGGCATATGCATCAAGACAGCTTAAACCCAATAAGACCAAATATGCAACTCATGATCTAGAATTAGCTGCAATAGTGTTTGCATTAAAACTTTGGAGGCATTATTTGCTTGGGGCAAAATTTGAATTATTCACAGATCATCAAGCATTGAAATATTTATTTTCTCAGAAAGGTTTGAATATGAGGCAAGCAAGGTGGTTGGAGTTTCTAGCTGCATATGATCTAGATATTTTGTACACTCCTGGAAAAGCTAATAGGGTGGCAGATGCTTTGAGTAGAAATCATATTAGATTAGCAAGTTTGATGATTGATGAATTTAAAGACCTTGCAGTGCTTGGGGAGGCAGATATATATAGCAAGGATGGAGTGAATTTTAAAGAACATGGTGATATGGTGGAATATGGTACACTGGGATTAATCACAGTGAAATCTAATCTGGTGGAGAAAATTGGTGGCATGCAAGATCAAGATCAAAATCTAAAGGAAAAGAAAGAAATGTTATTAAATAACATTGAGTCAGAGAATTTTAAAATAGATCCCAAGTGATATTTGAGGAAAAATGAAAAGCTTTGTGTACCAGACTTTGCAGAATTAAAGGAAGAAATCATGAATGAGCATCACAAAACCAAGTACACCATACACCCTGGTGGTACCAAAATGTATCATGATTTGAAAAGGAGCTACTGGTGGCTAGGAATGAAACAAGCAATAGCAAAATATGTGGCAAAGTGTTTAACCTGTCAGCAAATCAAGGCAGATTATCAAAAGCCCTCTGGCATGTTGCAACCTTTGGAGGTACCTCAATGGAAATGGGAAAGTATTTCCATGGATTTTGTGGATGGTTTGCCTAGGACCAAGAAAGGTAATGATAGTATATGGGTAATTGTTGATAGACTCACCAAGTCTGCTCACTTTGTCCCTGTCAGGTCAGACAGAAATGCACATAGGCTTGCACAATTATTTATTAAGGAAGTAGTGAGATTGCATGTCATACCAAAGACCATCGTAAGTGATAGAGACACTTTGTTCACATCAAGATTTTGGGAGAGCTTCCAAGAAGCAATGGGAACTCAACTTTGTTTAAGCACTACCTACCATCCTCAAAGTGATGGGAAAACAGAGATAGTGAATAAAATACTGGAAGATTTACTTACAGCACGTGTGCTTGATTTTGGGAGTAATTGGGAGGACATATCCACTTGGCAGAATTCACTTACAACAATAGCTATCAGTCAACAATAGGAATGGCTCCCTTTGAAGCCTTGTATGGGAGACCCTGCATGTCTCCTGCCTGTTGGTTGGATGTGGGAGAGGGAGTAATATTGGGGCCAGATCATGTTAAAGAAACTTCCAACATGATTGAGTTAGTTAGGCATAGGATGAAGACAACACAATCAAGACAAAAGTCTTATGCAGATAGAAAGAGGAAGCCGATGGAGTTTGAAGTAGGAGAGTATGTTTTTATGAAGGTATCACCAATGAAGAAGGTGTTCAGGTTTGGGAAATCTGGTAAGCTCTCACCAAGATTTGTAGGACCATATGAAGTTATACAGAGAATTGGTACCATGGCCTATAAGCTTAAGTTACTAGAAGAATTGAGTGGTGTACATCCAGTATTTCATGTTTCTCAATTGAGAAAGTGGGTACATGATGAAGGAGCAATTTTAGAGTCACCTACTCAAATTCAAATTCATAAGAATTTGGCCTATGCAAATGAGCCAGTGGGGATTGTTGCTAAGGAAGAAAAGAGGCTGAGAAACAAGGTGATTAAACTGGTGAAAATTCAGTGGAGCTTGGACCCTAATGATTGTACATGGGAGGTTGAAGACAAAATAAGGGCTAAATACCCCAATTTGTTTTCTAATGGAGAGGTATGTTTAAGTAGTATTATGATAGCTTACTGAATAATTCTATATATTGCTTACTTTCATAAAATTGGAGTATGGAGTTAAAATAGACTATGAATTAGTGCTTTTATTTGAAGAATTAGAAAGAAATTATGGGGACATAATTCCTTTAAGGGGGAGGGTATGTAATGACCCTAAAAGAAAAGAAAAGAAAAGAAAATAAAATAAAATGAAAGTTACATTTATTTTAAGAAATTCTAAAATTATAAAATATAGATATAATGCATTAAAACAGGAAAGAAAATTTGTTAATAAATAAAATTTGCATAGGAGCTTCTGTTTGATAAAATACAAGGAGTTAAGGTGATTAAAAATTGGAACTCAAAATAAATATAGTGCTATGTTCAAAGAATTATATAAATACACACATTTAATATATGGGGTGTTTTCTGTTTTATTTAAAGACAGAATAAAAATGAAGTTTAATAAAAGGTTCAAATGTCTTATATTTATGCTAGAAATTATTAGCATGACATATGTGCTTTTTTTAACACATAAAGATGTATGAGGAGCTACTGTTGTGACGACCGCCCATGACCCCTGCACTGAACATAGAGATAGTGCGCTGTAAAGTGTGCCAGGCAGCCATGGACGGTTGCCAAGGTAAATTAAAACAGCAGAATCTATCGTATTACTCACAGCGCATGGATAAAATACACAATAGAGAATATATATAGTGAAGCATCTCAAAATAGAATCTCATCAATTAAGCTTCATAATAGTTGAATACAAACATCTGAATAGTCAATACATCAAGCCTCACTACATATCACTCGGAGAATTATACAAAACAGCGGAACATCCAGTACATATAGTAAGAAAATAATATGCAAGCCTCCAGCTCGTCTTCGTCATCAGCATCGTCGGAAACTAAGAACAACACCTGTCACCTGCTACCTAGTCTGCCCATCCCAAAGCGGATGAACAGCCCAAGGCAATAAGAGTTAAACATAAAGCCTTGAGTCAGACAACAGTCTTAGTGAGCGGTAAATTAACTAACAACATACCAAAAGAGCATAAAGGAAAAAGGAATAGGAATCCAACCCTCCCACTCCACCTCTTTCTACAGTGATAGCCCCCAGACACATTAAGCAGAAGTAAACATAGCAAAGCAGACATTTAAAGTAAAGCAATTATCACTCGAGTCAAGGTCAACATTTTCCAAGTACAAACCCCCAAGGCCTAAACCAAGATCAGATAAGCACCCAGAAAACATTACTCTTGAGACCGAATGACGATACAACCAAACATCCATGACTCTGGCTATCACTGTTATCTTTGCTTCGATACCACCGTTAATTGAATGACCGTCACATTCTTTCAGCCGTCCGTCAAGGGTTAATGGCAACCCCGGTTCTAGACAGAACTCCGCACGTCGTCGCAGCCCGTTCCTAGGACTATCGAATCTGCCCAGAGTACTCGACTACAATCATAGTCTTTAGGGACTATCGAATCTGCCCAACGTACTCTTGCTTTGAGCCTGCTAGAACCTTCAACAACGATGAAATCTCAGCCTTCTAGTCATCCTCCTCGACGACTATTCTCATACTAGCTCAAGCGCCTCTCGAGCCAACCATTATCCTCAAACTCGAACCATTTCACCTAGTCATCAACATGCTTGGAATGATCCCGTCTGGATTAAACCAAGGCTATCTCATACCATGCCTCGCTTCATCTCATCATAGCAAAGCCTCATCTCAACATCAACATCATCAAATCTATCCATATGAGCTTCATTATCTACCACATATGCCACGAGCAGCTTTTCCAATTCAAGAGCCTTTCCCTTAGCTTTTGAATCATCTTCGACCATCTTGTCCAAATCAAATCATCAATCAACTAATTTATAACAATCAATCAAGTCAATCATTAATCCAAGTAATCAAGCATTCAAACATGATCTAATAAACAATTATAACAATAATGGCAATCTTGTAAATAAAGAGTCCAAATCTAACAAGCATGAAACATGAGCAATATCTCTACAACTTGATGAATGAACTTGCATAGATTAACATGTAGTAAAATGGATGTCAAATCATCATGAACAATAGATCTACACTTAAGTTTATGAAAATGCATGGAAATCACTATTTTAACACATAATCAAGCCACCAATCCGATATACTCCTTTGGATCCGTTTGAGAGATAACCACCACTCACCAAATCACCTAAACACCTCAAAAGCAACACACTTCAGATCTGGACAGTGAAGGATCTAACTCGATTCTCCAAAATTCCGCTTCAAACGATGAAATCTCTCTTCGATGGATGTAGATCTTCAATCTAAGCTCTTGGATCTTCGATTTGATCTTTGATTTGGATGGAAGGAATCACAAGATTAAAGTGGAGAAAAGAAGTGAAGAAGTGTAGAACTCGAGCTCTCAAAATAGTAGCACTTCGTCGCTTCAAAAATCCGGATCCCAAAAAGTGAGGAAAAAAACGTGTATTTATAGGCTGAATCCTTAGGTCGTCCGCTCCTTAAGTCGTCCACGACTTATGAAAACCCACGACCTACGACTCATAAAACTTACGACCTAAAACCCCACGACTTAACTGAGATGCGGCTTAGCGACTTAACAAAAGTCGCGACCTAACAAGCACACGGTCTAACAAACCCTACGACTTAACTGGGATGCCGACCTAATTATACTCACAATCTAGCGACTTAAATACCCATGCGACTCAACGACTTAATGACAACGCAAGTGCGCGACTTACGACTTAACAAAAATGTGGCCTAACGACTTAACTGGGTTTCGACTTAACGACTTTAACGACTCAGGCCTACTACAGAAATGTCCTAACGACTTAAGCAACCCTGCGACCTAACATAAGTCGTCTACGACCTAACATAGACACAACCTAAACTTCAACGACTTACCCATAATCCTTAAGTCGCTCGAACGACCTAACTTCCTTAAGTCATTAACCCGCTTAACCCCCTAGGTCTGTAACTTCCCTAAGCCGCTAACTCTTAAGTCGCCGTCTTTCTTAAGTCGCCTATTCCTTAAGTCGCCGTCTTTCTTAAGTCGCCTATTCCTTAAGTCGCCAACTTTCTTATAGGTCGTCTAAACCCCTAAGTCGTCTACTCCTTAGGTCATTCCAATCTCTTAAGTCGTTTACTCGACCTAACCTACCCCACGACCTAAGATACCACACGACTTAACTTCTAGACGACCTAACTTCTACACAACTTAAGCTCTAGTCGACCTAAACTCTGAACAACTTAACACACTAACAATCTAATGATAACCGGTTACAAACATTCGATCCGTAAAAATACGGGTCGTTACATTCTCTCCTCCTTAGGAATTTCGCCCCCGAAATTCCAAACAAACAAGAGCAATCAAAACTATTCCGCATGCCTACCATCCATAGCAATCAACAAACCATGCGTCCAATTCTACCCTAGCATGCAGAATTCTAAAATTAGAACAAGTTACAATGTCGTGAGATGACACGACACCTTATGGCCATACCTCGAAGAGTTCAGGATGAGCTGCCTTCATCATCTCTTCCACCTCCCATGTACAGTCGTTAACATCATCACTCCATTGTATCTTGAGTAACCTAACTACCTTCCTCCTAAGCTGTTTCGTGTCAGTTTCCACAACACGAAGCGGCTTACGAGGTCTCTTATCGACTAGATCAATCTCAAAATCTTCACAGCTATCTGCAGAAACTACCGTATTCGAGTCGTGCACATACTTCCGTAGATACAATACATGAAAAACATTGTGCACACTCGACATCTTTTCTGGTAACTCCAATTTGTAGGCGAGCTTTCTAATTCGCTCGATGATCGGGAATGGTCCAACAAATCTCGGAGTCAATTTTCCTTTCTTTCCAAATCGAATAACATTCTTCAGTGGAGAAATCTTCACAAAAACCATATCACCTACGTCGAATTCCAAATCCTTACGACGCTTATCGGCATAACTTTTCTGACGACCTTGGGCTGCCTTCATTCGTTGCCGAATGATCTCTATGCAATCCGAAGTCTGTCGAATCATTTCTGACCTAATTATCAGCTTTTCTCCTGTTTCTAACCAACATGTCGGAGAGTTACACGGTCCTCCATACAATGCTTCATACGGTGCCATACCAATGCTTGACTGGTAACTGTTATTATATGAAAATTCTACCAATGAAGGTGATCTTCCCATGATCCTCCGAAATCCAAAACACAAGCTCTAAGGAGATCTTCCAAAACTCGATTGACTCTCTCGGTCTGACCATCTGTTTGGGGGTGATAAGTTGTACTCAAACACAAATCGGTTCCCAAAACTTCCTGGAAGCTCTTCCAAAATCCACTAGTGAACAATGGGTCTCGATCGCTCACTATACTCTTCGGAATACCATGGAATCGAACTATCCACTTAACATACAGCTCAGCCAACTTTGATGCAGTCCTAGTTGATCGAACAGGAATGAATCTTGCATTCTTAGTCAAACGATCTACAATGACCCAAATCCCTTCATTTCCCATTCTTGTTCTAGGTAGCCCATCAATAAAATCCATCGATATTTGCTCCCACTTCCATGTAGGAACTTCTAATGGCTGAAGCAATCCACTTGGCTTCTTCTGTTCGGCTTTTACCAACTGGCAGTTCATGCATTTGGAAATAAAATTTCCAACATCCTTCTTCATACCTTCCCAGTAATAGGTTCTCTTCATATCCCGATACTTCTTATTTCCACCTGGATGAATTGTCAACTTCAAGTGATGACTTTCCTTCAGAACTTCATTTCTCAATTCATCTATATCGGGAACAACTAGTCGTCCTTGCTTCCGAAGCCAACCCTCTCGATCGACCTCGAATCCTTTATCCTTCTATGGGTCCAATCCAGATTCCAAATCACGGATAATCTTAACAAGCTTATTGTCTCGCTTTTGGCTCTCGCCAATTCTTTCCACAAGTCGGTCTTATCGATAAGTTTGCCAACATCTCAGGTTCCAATTCACATCTAGGCCTGAAGTCAAATCCAGCCAAATACTCGAGACTCTTCCATTCTGAAAACATGGCTCCCAATGCTGCATGTCTTCTACTTAACGCATCTGCCACTGCGTTACCCTTTCCCGGAGTATAGGCTATACCAAAATCATATGATGCCAAAAACTCTAGCCATCGCTGCTGCCTAAGATTCAAATCCTTTTGGGAGAAAATATACTTCAACGACTTATGATCTGTAAACAACTCGAATCGAACTCCCAATAGATAATGTCTCCACATCTTCAGAGAAAAAACAATCGCCGCTAACTCCAAATCATGAGTCGGATAATTCCTTTCATGCGGCTTCAGTTGTCGACTTGCATACGCAACAACTTTATCCTTCTGCATCATCACTGCTCCAAGTCCAGTTCCACATGCGTCGGTGTAAACCACCATCTCATCATTTCCACTTGGAATAGTCAAAACAGGAGCACTTGTCAGTCGCTCTTTCAGGATTCCGAAAGCTTGCTCACACTTAGCATCCCATTTGAATACTTGATTCTTTTTCGTCAATCATGTTAATGGTGCAGCCACCTTGGAAAAGTCTTTGATAAATCGACGATAGTATCCTGCTAATCCAAGAAAACTTCTTACATCAGATGCATTCTTAGGTCTACCCCAATCCTGGATTGCTGCTATCTTGGCGGGATCAACCGCTATTCCGCTTCTAGAGATAATATGGCCTAAGAACCTCACTTCGCTCTTCCAGAAGTGACACTTCGAAAACTTAGCCTTCAACTGATGTTTCCGTAAGATTTCCAAAACAATACGCAAGTGCATCTTGTGTTCTTTTTCAGTTCTGGAATAAATCAAAATATCATCCACGAACACTAGTGCGAACTTGTTCAACTGATCTCTGAACACTCTATTCATATGATCCACAAAATATGCTGGCGCATTGGTCAATCCAAACGGCATTACCAGCCACTCAAAGAAACCAGATGGTGTCCTGAAAGCAGTCTTTGGCACACTATCCTTAGCCACTCTTAACTGGTGAAATCCCGTTGCCAAATCCATCTGAGAAAACACCTTAGCTTCGTGAAGCTGATCAAACAAGTCATCTATTCTCGGCAATGGATACTTGTTCTTCTTAGTCACTTTATTCAGCTCACGATAATCCACACACAACCTCAACGATCCATCCGCTTTGGTTACAAACACAACTGGTGCACCCCATTCGAACACACTACGCCGAATGAATCCTTTCTGTAAAAGATCATCAACCTGCACCCTCAACTCCTGCTGTTCCCTAGGCGCCATCCGCCTAAGAGGCATCACAACAGGTCTTGCTCCTTCAACTAGATCGATACGAAACTCGATCTCTCTATGCGGCGGTAACCCTTTGACCTCATCAAAGACATCCTCGAATCCATTAGCGATTAGTACCGATGACAGTCCATCCCGTGGAACAACCAGCGAATACATGAAGCTCATGAAGACGCCTTCCTCATGCTTACATCGTATCACAACCTTTCGCCTCTCCACATTCTCGACTGTCACCTCCAATCTTTCACAATCAACCTTTTCCGCATACTTCCTAAGCCAGTCTATACCCAAAATAATTCCGAACCCCACAAAGTTCAGAACAAAACAATCACAAACAAAAGAGCAATCATGACTCGATACAATAAGACCACGGCATAGCATACACAAACAAGACGAACCCCCAACTGGATTAGTCACAACCAATGGCCTATCAACAATATCCATTTCTAAACCCAACCGGCCTACAAGTTCATTACAAACAAAAGAATGCGACGCCCCAGTATCAAATAACACTCTAACTGGATCACCACAAATGGAAAGAGTACCCTGAACCACCACACTCTTTCCTTTCTCTTCAGCGGTAGAGGCTTTCGAAGATGATGGAACAGCCCCCAAAGCATAAGCTTGCACAATCTGCTTGTCCTTCCACGGTTCTGGACAATTCCTCTTGATATGCCCCGGCTTGTCACAGTTGTGGAACTTCACCGGCATCTTCGGATTCTTGCAATCTCTGGAGAAATGGCCCTTCTGCTGACAATTGTAGCAGGTCACTTCGCCCTTCGGCTTCTTCTGGCCATCCTTACCCTTTTGCTGCTGCTGCTTCCTCTTCTTGTTTCCACCCTGCTGTGGTTTAGACTCTTCCTTGGTCACAGCAACAACAGATCCTTCTTTAGGAAACAGATTCTCGTGCCTGAGAGCTTTCTCCACAAGCTTCTCAAATGGATCGTCCAGATGATCCACCAACTGCCTCCCAAGATAACCGTCCAAGCCTGTCACAAACTTCTCGTTCTTCTGATATGAAGATTCAATATACGACCGGGCATACTTGGACAAGGCTTCAAACTCAGAAACATACTCAAGAACTGGTCTTCCACCTTGCTTGAGCTCCACAAACTTCTTGAACAGAATAGATTTCTGAGCTGTAGAAATGAACTTAGCTTCAAATCTGGCTTGGAATTGCACCCAAGTAATTTCTTCCTCCGGAGTATCAATGGTGATAGAGTTCCACCAATTAGAAGCTCTTCCTTGAAGCTGTCTTGATGTGAGCCTCCTTTTGGTTGCATCCTCGATTCCCAAGTCACCAAAGATCCTTCTACAAGCATCTATCCATCTCTGGACTTCAATGGTTGATTCTGTCCCCAAGAAAACCTTCCCTCCAAGAGCGGTATAGTCTTTACATGGTTTAGCAAAATCCACTGGTCTTGGAGTTTGAACTTGAACTCCAACATCTACTGATGGCCCCGGAGCTGGCATCCTTCTCATGATCGAAGTCATCATAGCCTCGAACATAGCAGCATAATCAGCAGCCCCCTCAGTAGCACGGCCTTCCCTAGCAGCTAGTCTCCCTCTTCGACTCATTCTTAATATCTATAAAAAGGAATGATTAATACACCTTAAGAACAACTGCATAAGGGGACTCAAATCTTTCTAAGCTACTATATTATATATAGTAATCATCCATCAAAATACAATTACGTCTCTCATACATAGTTACGTCAGCGAGCATTGGGTAAAATCGATTAACCAAAGCTCTGATACCAAATGTGACGACCGCCCATGACCCCTGCACTGAACATAGAGATAGTGCGCTGTAAAGTGAGCCAGGAAGCCATGGACGGTTGCCAAGGTAAATTAAAACAGCAGAATCTATCGTATTAATCACAGCGCATGGATAAAATACAATAGAGAATATATATAGTGAAGCATCTCAAAATAGAATCTCATCAATTAAGCTTCATAATAGTTGAATACAAACATCTGAATAGTCAATACATCAAGCCTCACTACATATCACTCAGAGAATTATACAAATTAGCGGAACATCCAGTACATATAGTAAGAAAATAATATGCAAGCCTCCAGCTCGTCTTCGTCATCAGCATCGTCGGAAACTAAGAACAGCACCTGTCACCTACTTGCCCATCCCAAAGCGGATGAACAGCCCAAGGCAATAAGAGTTAAACATAAAGCCTTGAGTCAGACAACAGTCTTAGTGAGCGATAATTTAACTAACAACATACCAAAAGAGCATAAAGGAAAAAGGAATAGGAATCCAACCCTCCCACTCCACCTCTTTCTACAATGATAGCCCCCAGACACATTAAGCAGAAGTAAACATAGCAAAGCAGACATTTAAAGTAAAGCAATTATCACTCGAGTCAAGGTCAACATTTTCCAAGTACAAACCCCCAAGGCCTAAACCAAGATCAGATAAGCACCTAGAAACCATTGCTCTTGAGACCAAATGACGATACAACCAAACATCCATGACTCTAGCTATCACTGTTATATTTACTTCGATACCACCGTTAATTGAATGACTGTCACATTCTTTCAGCCGTCCGTCAAGGGTTAATGGCAACCCCGGTTCTAGACAGAACTCTGCACGTCGTCGCAGCCCGTGCCTAGGACTATCGAATCTGCCCAGAGTACTCGACTACAATCATAGTCTTTAGGGACTATCGAATCTGCCCAAGGTACTCTTGCTTTGAGCCTGCTAGAACCTTCAACAACGATGAAATCTCAGCCTTCTAGTCATCCTCCTCGACGACTATTCTCATACTAGCTCAAGCGCCTCTCGAGCCAACCATTATCCTCAAACTCGAACCATTTCACCGAGTCATCAACATGCTTGGAATGATCCCGTCTGGATTAAACCAAGGCTATCTCATACCATGCCTCGCTTCATCTCATCATAGCAAAGCCTCATCTCAACATCAATATCATCAAATCTATCCATATGAGCTTCATTATCCGCCACATATGTCACGAGCAGCTTTTCCAATTCAAGAGCCTTTCCCTTAGCTTTTGAATCATCTTCGACCATCTTGTCGAAATCAAATCATCAATCAACTAATTTATAACAATCAATCAAGTCAATCATTAATCCAAGTAATCAAGCATTCAAACATGATCTAATAAACAATTATAACAATAATGGCAATCTTGTAAATAAAGAGTCCAAATCTAACAAGCATGAAACATGAGCAATATCTCTACAACTTGATGAATGAACTTGCATAGATTAACATATAGTAAAATGGATGTCAAATCATCATGAACAATAGATCTACACTTAAGTTTATGAAAATGCATGGAAATCACTATTTTAACACATAATCAAGCCACCAATCCGATATACTCCTTTGGATCCGTGTGAGAGATAACCACCACTCACCAAATCACCTAAACACCTCAAAAGCAACACACTTCAGATCTGGACAGCGAAGGATCTAACTCGATTCTCCAAAATTCCGCTTCAAACGATGAAATCTCTCTTCGATGGATGTAGATCTTCAATCTAAGCTCTTGGATATTCGATTTGATCTTTGATTTGGATGGAAGGAATCACAAGATTAAAGTGGAGAAAAGAAGTGCAGAAGTGTAGAACTCGAGCTCTCAAAATAGTAGCACTTCGTCGCTTCAAAAATCCGGATCCCAAAAAGTGAGGAAAAAAAACGTGTATTTATAGGGTGAATCCTTAGGTCGTCCGCTCCTTAAGTCGTCCACGACTTATGAAAACCCACGACCTACGACTCATAAAACTTATGACCTAAAACTCCATGACTTAACTGAGATGCGGCTTAGCGACTTAACAAAAGTCGCGACCTAACAAGCACACGGTCTAACAAACCCTACGACTTAACTGGGATGCCGACCTAATTATACTCACGATCTAGCGACTTAAATACCCAGGCGACTCAACGACTTAATGACAACGCAAGTGCGCGACTTACGACTTAACAAAAATGTGGCCTAACGACTTAACTGGGTTTCGACTTAACGACTTTAACGACTCATGCCTACTATAGAAATGTCCTAACGACTTAAGCAACCATGCGACCTAACATAAGCCGTCTACGACCTAACATAGACACGGCCTAAACTTCAACGACTTACCCATAATCCTTAAGTCGCTCGAACGACATAACTTCCTTAAGTCGTTAACCCGCTTAACCCCCTAGGTCTGTAACTTCCCTAAGCCGCTAACTCTTAAGTCGCCGTCTTTCTTAAGTCGCCTATTCCTTAAGTCGCAGTCTTTCTTAAGTCGCATATTCCTTAAGTCGCCAACTTTCTTATAGGTCGTCTAAACCCCTAAGTCGTCTACTCCTTAGGTCATTCCAATCTCTTAAGTCGTTTACTCGACCTAACCTACCCCACGACCTAAGCTACCACACGACTTAACTTTTAGACGACCTAACTTCTACATGACTTAAGCTCTAGTCGACCTAAACTCTGAACAACTTAACACACTAACAATCTAATGAAACCGGTTACAAACATTCGATCCGTAAAAATATGGGTCGTTACAACTGTTTTGACTAAAGGCAGAAAAAATATATATATACATACAGGATCAAATAAGAATTTCCATATCTTATATTTATTTCAAGCAAATAACATAGTGTGAATGATTTTACATTACATAATTATGTATGATGGTATACATGATTAATGGAAATGGTAGATAGGTAGAAAACACAAAGGGGATTTTCAGTTTCTTTAAACTTATAAGAAATAAAAAATAAATAAACAAAGGGTCACATGCATATGGCATGAGTAAAATAGAGTCATGAAAATAGTATGAAGTGTTTAAAATGCTTGATTCCCGAAAAACTAATTGGGGTAACCACAAGTGTGCATTTCCAATTAAGGACCACACATGGAAATAATTTGTGCATGAATATCTAAGGGCATCAAGGGAACTGCCCATTCTTCTTAAACCCTAGAATGGTTTTATAAATATCTGCACATAACCATATCCACCATTCTCTCGGGATCAAAATAAAAATAAAATAAACTAGGAGAAACACTAGCTTGAGACTTTAGGGGATTTGTTGTTCAGGGGATTAAGGCAGTAAAAGGAAAACATTATGTGAGTATTTATCCCTTTGTATGCAATGGCATTAAGTCCTCTTGTGGGTAGCCTAAAATGTTATAAGTTATTTAAAACCTCTGAAATGATTTGTTATGGATGAGATGGATGTTTGTTTGTGCATTCTTGTTTGGGGTTTTAATCTGTATGTGGGTTTTTTAAAGTTAAAATGGTTTGAGCATTTCTATTCTATTTTATTATGAAGTATGGATCTAAATTATTTAGGAAATAAGCAGCAAGACAGAGATCTAGCTCATGTTTATTTCTTGGATGATGATGAAGCATTAAACTAAATATTTAAATCATAAGTCAGAGGAAAATTTCTGCATTTTGATGGATTTCCTTAATAAAACCCTTATTCATATATTCATAATAATATAGAGGAAGGATAGTATGATCATGATGCTTAAATTATTTTTAGGAAATACCATAGGTAGGCTGGGGTATTTTCTGCATTATGGAAAATAAATGGGGAACATGGGGTTGAACCAGAAAGTATTAAAGAAGCTAAGCCTTTCTGAAACATGAATGATTTGGGAGTTTTTTTTATGTTTGAAATTCATAAATGGAAGCTTAACAAAATAATTAGAATCTGGAGGGGATTTATTAAAGAAAATTAAATCGGTCATTTGGGAGATAGTCAATGATCTGCTTGCTTCAGGTGGGAGTAAGTATATGCATAGTGCAATTGCACCCTGAGGCCTTTGTGTGTTGGAATAAATTAAATAACCTGGGAGTTTCCTTCACAATGCATACATGGTGTTCATTTGACAAGGAGTTAAAGACCATAAAATAAATGGGGAATGGGGTTTAAAAATCTGGATTATAAATATTCAGACATGGAGATAAATTAATCAAGTTAAATTTTGTGCTTTGATTAATTACTGTGTGAAATTGGGAGTATAAAAATCTGAGTTTACTTATTCAGAAATGGAGAAAAATGAATCAAGAAATACATATATTTATTTTGATTGTTTGATGGGTATTGATTGAATAAATGAATGTGTCTTTGTATCACTTGGTATTGACCAAAAACATGCTAAGTATGAAATCTGCTAAACTAGGAAGACATTGCAAGATCACCAAAAATTATGAACATGTATACAAATTTGATAAATGCTCATACCAGTGAAAACTGACCCTTTTGGTTGCCTTTGCAATCATCTGGATGTCTCATTAAAAATGGGGCAGCTCAGTGAATTGCTTGCAGGAAATTGAAGTTGGCTTGATGGATGAAGATGGCAATTAGCTGCTAGTATAAATAAAAGAAACCAGTTTTAAAATTTGAAGATGCTTTGTAATGAATTTATTAGTCAGATTTCATGTTGTAATTGAAGTTACTTGTAGGGAGATTTCTAAGTATTTGGATTAAAAATATGTACTTAAGTGAACCTGCTATGAAAGACTATTGATGATGTTTGGTTAACTACTGATTTTATGAATGTCTGATTTGGAGAAATAAGGGGACATACATATCATATAAATATGATATGTGTATATGATAATCTCTGTTTTTTATTGCTTGAATTTATATTTTTGACTTTATGGAAATTAAAGAGCTAAGGTGGTTGATTTAAAAAAAATTATGAAAGAAATAAACCTGGAAGTAATTGTATTTTGAATAATGGATTGAATACATATATGGATGCATTTCCAGGAAATTTAAACTAGGCAAAAACATGCTTGTGTTAGGAGTGGACCTTTGTAGAAGCTTGTTAATATGAGGGATATGGGTTTTCAAGTGGTAAAAGAGGGACTATGGCCGGCCTAGATGGCCATGGGTCAAACTCTTGTAGCCTGGAACCATTTCATTTCAATTCATGAAGTGTAAGTGCTTCCAGGACAAAAGAAAAGAAAACTCCAAGCAACCCTCAAATAACACCAAGCATTTCCAACAAAACACCAAGTACTTAAGTCTGCACCATGTTAAACTTAAAAATGCAAAATGACTTCAATTGTTCATCCTGAAATGAGAAATAGAAATTAGTTCCAATGTTCATGCCTGTAAGTATAATTTCTGAAGTGATTTCATACAAGTACTTGATAATTATTTTAAGAACAATTAAAGGCCATTTTAATGTTAATAGACTTATTTAGGCAGAAAAGTCTAGAAACCATGTGCATTGCAGTATTGTACATATAAGAGTAATAATTGCCAAAAATCTATCTCTGGTAGTAGAACAAAAATTAGGGAAGAAATAAAAGGTTATGTTGTCAACACATATGGTAATTTTGTTTCCTGTTTGATTCAAACTCTCTTTGCAAATTTGTTAGCTCTGAATGGCAAAGGGAAACAATTATATATCATCAAATATATAATTGTCTTAATTTGTTTGTGCACTGATATGATTATATTGGTAAATCCAGGGTCTTGGGAAAAATATTTGGAAATTATATAAATATTCAAATATAGAAGAAATGGGGTTTAGTGGTGAATTCCTTTTGTATGCTTTTAAAAAAAATCTATGTGTTTTGGAGAGGGTCATCACAAAACCACATTCAGAGAAAATATAATTGTTACAACATAATCCAAGAGCGACATATGCAGATGCCCCATTGGATGATCAGAGTCAAATATCAGGCATTTAATACAACTTGCCATTAGAACACAAAAGCAAAGTCAAAACATAGTAGAAAAAAAAGATATACAGCTCTTACTAGCTAGATTGCCTCCAACACGTCTTGGGAAGCTTATTCGTTTAAAGAGACCTGAAAAAGCCCTTACTCTCAACCTACTCAGATGAGTACCTGAGATTTAAGGGGAAAACAAGAACTTCAGATTAGAGAAAAAGTCTAGTGTGAATAATAACCATAACTATAATAACCATATACTGTGCATCTGCATCCGTAATATTAAAACATAACATAATATGATGATATTCAAAACAATAATATGCCCTAGATTTCCCACCCCAATTTATCCATATGTTTTAGTTTATAGCTTCTAGGTTACTATCAACCTATTAGTTCTTATGGGCTGACTAATAACCTATTCCAATCTTAAAGATTATCTGTCTGATTTCATAGTTTTCATGGAATCACTAAGAACCTATTGATTTCTACCAATAACTTTATCTAATCATAGTTTTTATGGGATTACTATAAACCTATTGGATTCTCCAATAACTTTATCCAATCATAGTTTTCATGGGATCACTAGTTTTCATGGGATCACTATGAACCTATTGGATTCTCCAACAACTTTATCCAATCATAGTTTTCATGGGATCACTATGAACCTATTGGATTCTCTAATAACTTCTCTCATATCATAGTTTTCATAGGCTAACTTTGAGCATATCAATCTCGATCAATAACATATTCTGGACATAGTATTCATGGGATAACTAAGAACCTATTGGCCCCTATGAATAACATTTCTCATAACATAGTTTTCATGGGCTAACTAAGAACCTGTCTAATTTAATAATCTTTTGATCTATTCTGGGCATCCTATATTCTGGTCTCCCTGACCTCTTGAATGCAATTCTACCCTCTCGGGAGTCAGTTTAGTTTGTATTCACTAATGTGTCAACCTATCTGGTTATTTTTCCCTTAATACCCTAAAATGCATTTATGGGTCAACAATGAAGTGGATATAATAATAATAATAATAATAATAATAATAATAATATCATTTATAATGACTGATCAAATGCATATAATAATATAAACATCCATAGTTTAATTCGTGGTAATCATTTTCTTAATGAAATATGGTTAATACCCTTAACTCCAAAATTAATAAGAAAACCATCTTTTCATATTCACAAAGTTTAATGCCATTAAATTAAACCCTTTTTATATTGCCATATACATAATTGAAAATTATATAAGCTTTATTGCTTTCAAAACATCTTAGTTTGATCAACGTCGACATCATAACATGTCGATGTAAAAGCATATAGCTCTTCTCCTATTAAAACTCGAATACTAAACATGGGGCATCATGGCTCGATATAATGAAGTCGTCAGCACTCATGATACATAGGTTATCCACCTATTTAAAAACTTAAAGACTAGTTAAAGCATTGATAAAGCTCGATAACAATATTAAAAGCGGCATTGAGTAACTCGATGACAAGTTTAAAAGCGGCATGTCTAGGCTTGATGATAATAAAACGCCTGTGTTAGACTCGATGACAAGTTAAAGTATCTGACTCGATGACCATCGGGTCGATGAAGAAAAAGGCTCAAAGTAGTTTATGCGACATGCATGCTTCTTAGTATAAAGCGCTGCAAAAATCCACTAGGTGTAAAATGCGGCATGAACAAACATTGACATGTCTTTGTCAAGTCCTATCTCTTTATCTTTATTACTTTGGCCTCGACGAGTTTCAAACCCAATTCACTTCATGCCAAGTTCGTTTACATCATGCGGCATTGTTTCATGCTTCATCGATGATGATGAAGTGTAGTGAGATGTGGCTCTACATAGCCGATGTTGACATGGAAGAGTTGAAAATAACTTAAAAACTGCAATATTACTATAAAAAGTTGTTTCTTTTCATTAAACCTTTATAGTTTGTCAAAAGCTTATTAGCTAGCAACACTTTATCAATTTTCTTTACTAAACAACTACCACACCCTATTTCCAAGATCCAAAACATTATTTCAAATAATTAATTATTAACCATAATTAATTAAACTTTTATATGCACACTCTAGTATAAATATTTCTCCTTAATTCAAAATTACATGGGAAAAATCCCAAAATTCACATTAATTTCAAAATTTTATTTCATTTGACGTATAAAATATTCTGGATGAAAACCAAAATTTAATCATCATTAATAAATTAAACCCAAATTTATGCCTATTTAACCTTAGGAAATTCAAAATAAATTTCTATCACTTTGGAAAATTCCTAAATCTAAATGCCATCTCCAAAATAATGTTTTTAACAACATAATCAAAATCATAGCATTTGAAAATCATTTACTACAATTTTACACTTAAAACCGTGTTAATTTGCTATGTAAACTTTTCATAACTCATCATTTAGATTTAATTATTGCTTAATCTTCATAGCTTTCCTTTTTGAATCTCTACTTGATTTTCGTGATTTAGATGGTATTTAATGGCCGGCCTTTCTTGAGCTCTCTTATTGTTTGATTTATGAAAACATGAATAGAATGGAATAATGGTTTAGGGGTTATAAGATCTATCTATTCCTATTTTACTCTTTCTTATTCAAATATGTATTTACGTTATAAAACAAGCTTATAGATTTATTTGGTTAATGGACGACCTTACTTATATTCAAATCTCAATTCCCTTATCACTCTGATCATCATATTATTCTATTTAATTTATCTAATTAAATCTCCTGAATAATGTTAATTAAAAGTAGGCGTGTTATAGCTGAGTTGACTATTGCTGAACCAACCAAGGAGGCACTTTATTTGAAATGGTTATTGTGTGGCTTGGGCTTTGTACATGTTGGTATGGTAGTGAATTGCGACAGCCAAAGTGCAATTTACTTAGCTGAAAATTTAACTTGTAGCTTGAGGAAAAATCATATAAAGGTTAGTGAATCTATTCTTGTAATTATGAATGAAGAAAAGTTGGTTCGTCTGTAGAAAATTAACATAAAGTATAATGCAAAAGGCATATTTACTAAGACTTTTCTTATTATTAAGTTTGAACACTGCTCGAACTTGATTCGCTTATTGAGATGCAAGATGCCACATGGTGGAAAAATGAGGGAGGGAGAGGCTTAGTTGAAGCATGTAAGAGATGCAATATTCTTCTTGTTTATGTGAGATTGGGTTCTTCTACCTATGGATTGGATACTTTCAGTACTTCATTGATGGGATGGTGACTTTGTCAAAGCTCTTCAACAAAGTATAATGGGTAGATGACATAAAATTCAACAAAGTATAATGGGTAGATGAATGCACCCAAACATCAAGTTTTTAAATGACAAGATGTTTGAGTTTCGATGGTTAGTTATATCACTTGCATGGTCATATAATTTATTGAATTAGGGAAGTATAAATAAAAGGAAGAAAACATGAAATCATTTTGTGAATAAAAATTGTTCATACATAGGAAAATAAAGCAAATATGGAATTAACAGCCCTGGACATAGGAAAATCCTTACGTTGAATAAAGGTCAGATTAAAGCAAAAGCCAATGAAAAGTTAAAATCGTAAAGTGGTGCAGCAGTATGTCAACGAAACTAGTTTAAATTAGCCAAGCCATGGAAATTTGAGGAAAAATCACAACGAATACAAAAAGTGTGGAAGATTCAATAGTAGAATTCACCTCTCACTCCAATGAAACTCAAAATAAAAGTGGAATGAGGTAGACAAAGAAGGAGCGTCCCATATACACAAAATGAAGTGGATTTCAAATTAGCTAGTTGGAGAGAGCTTAGGAAGCAAACAAAACATTACTGCAAACAAAACATTACTCTAGTAGACCTCTTATTCGAAGAACAAGAAAATTATGCAGCGACATCATTGAATGGCTCTTCCATTATAGAATGAACATCGACAGTAATACTGAATATCATATACAAATAACAATGTAGTATATGATTGTGTATGCTATTGCATGTCAACATAAAGGGAATTACGATGAACAAATTGCTAAAGCTATAGTTCAAGGCTTTACTGGCCAACTAAAAGGCTGGTATGATATCCATTTAATTAATGAAGCAAAAATGCATATTTTCTCTGCAATAAAATTAGAAAATGGAGTTCCAATAAGTGATTGTGTTAATATACTATTGTATATAATATCAAGACATTTTATTGGAGCAACTTCCCTCCAAACAAATAAAATTTAAGAATATTTTATATACTTGAGATGTCAAAACTTATCACAATTTAGGTAGTATAAAGATGAATATTTCTCTGAAATATTCACTAGAAATGATAGTAATCGTGATTTTCGGAAAGAAAAGTTCTTATCACGGCTGCCACATTTCTTTGCAGAAAAAGTTTAAAACCGTATAAAGCAGAAAAACAATAGGCCTACCCTTTATAGTCAATACACTTATTGTAACGACCCATAAATTTCAACTATTTTAATAACGTAATTAGTTGAAATTTTGTGAAATTTTAAATGATAAAATTTTGAAATAAAAATTAGATATTTGAAATACGTTTAGTTAAACATAGCAACTGGTAAATTTTCGTCCGAAAATATGAAAGTTTATTTCGCGCGTAAATTCACTTCAATTTAATCAGTTAAAAAGCGATGAAAATAAAATGTTTCCGAAACTCAAATATTTTTACATAGAAAAATTCTAAACCATCTTCTGAGCAAGATGTCAGTTAGTTGTTTTTCCAAATTCGGACATCTTTGGCTCCGTCGATCTTATTTTTCAGCGTTTTTCTTGCATTTTCCACTATTAGAAAATTCGAATTTTTATAATTCGATTTTACCACTGACATCTATATACCATTCTGATCGTCTCGTCATGCTGATCTCTACGGTATATTCAATTGCATATTTCGATATCTGGCACGACACGTAATCAGTAAAACGATTACCGTATCGCTAACCGTTTTCGAATCTTTTGACTTCCGTAGCCAGTCAATTCTCTACCAGCAAAAAAATAAAATAAAATAAACAGCCACTTGTTTAGTTATTCCCGAAATTCAATAGCATGACTCTTGTTATTCTTACCATTCAATATAGCAATTATGGTTCCTAGATTTTCATTCGTTCTTTCCTTACGTTTTCCTTTTTTCTCAGTATAACATTACTACATTTTTTTTTCGTGCATTACCTTCCTCTTTCCCGAGCCTAGCAACCCAAGACCCGAGCATATATTTTTCTTCTTTCCTCTGTCTTCCACCACCATCGAAATTCCCTCATCCATTCGCAAATCCCCATCCCATCTTCACAGCAGCCACACGTGACTCTTCCGCCTTCCTCCATCCAAGCGCCGGCAGCCACCTTCCACTTCATCCCTCACGCGACCCTTGCCTGCCCAGGAGCCTCACCTATTTCCCCTTCCCACCATGGCCGCATGTAAAAGGTATAAAGCTATAATTGTCTGAGTTCGTTATTTCCATTTTACTCGAACATGTTCATTACAGCAGCTTTCTATATAGTAATGTATTTTATACATGACTTGAAGTATACTTTAGAGAAATTTGTATATAATATATATAGGTTATAGTAATATTTGTTTCAAAGTATATGGTCTGCACTTGAGTTCGCATTCCTAGTTTAATATACTGCTAGTTTATATAATTCTATATATAGATATTTCGACTTTTATTTCAATATAAAATATATATTGGTTATAAGTTTCAATGCTGAGCTTCAGAGTCTAATTCCAGTTTTGAGCGACAATTCTCAAACCGAGCCTTACTTGACTCATCTTGCACAATGCATTTTGGGTGTTGGAAGTGATCAGTAGTTGTTGAAGGACAAGATTCTATAAAGCCGTCTTTCATGCGTGTTCATTTTTGTTATTATTGTTATTACTTTCTTTTATACTGTAGCTAAGTAACGCTTTTCGTTTTAGTAAATTTGATTTTGCTGTTATATTTCAAAAAAAAAAAAAAATAATAATAATGTTAGTTTAATCTTGTTTCAAGAAAGGTTTATACGTATGTTCAAAGAAAAGGTGTTACATATATTATATACAGAGGAGTTACGGTTTGTATATCTCATTTTATGAATGCAAGTATACTCAAGTTTTCAAGTTTTGTTAACAGTGATATATATATATATATATATATATATAAGGAGTATATTATGGTATTTAAAGTATTATGTTCATACCGTTAGTATATAAATTTATACAAGATTTGTTGTATCTGTAAACGTATGTACAGATTTGCGTAAGTGAAATTTGGTTTCGGTAGATGTATAAAGTTTGTTTTCATATATATATTTTACAATAAAGTTGTCTTTAAGGTTTTGTTTTAGGTGTATATATATTCGAAGTTGCGGTATATAGTGTCTGCTGTATGCTATACTTATATTTTAAATTTTAAATTACCGATTTAAGAATTGCATTGTAAGTTTAAATGGTACAATTATAGGCATGCGTTTATAGTAAGTATGCTATATAGAAGAGGTATACATCATAGTTTAGCAGTATTACTTATATTATTTTATTCGTTTTCTTGTTTATATATACAAGTTATATTACGTATGGCTGTAGTGTTTTAAAATATGTTTATAGTAGTAAATTATACTAATAAAAAAATAAAGTAAGTTATTTGGATTATAGTATTATATTTAAAGGTTAAATAGCATGTTGTTAGTTATACTTATAGTTATGGGTGTGTATATGTGTGTGTGTTTTATTTTATATGTTAAACAATTGATTTATGTACCAGATTTAAAATGTAAATTTTATACCTACTTCGACTAATTTTTCAGGAAACAATATTGATTTTTATAAAATAACAAATATTTTTGCATATATCAGACTGATTCTGATTCATTTTATCAAATTCTTGATTAACAGCCTTGTTCGTCCAATTCACATTCAATCTTACTTTACTTTGAGATTCATGCCTGGATTTCGTAACTCAACTTCGTTGTCTATCTCTCTAGCCTCGAAAGGTGAGCAATCACTCACGATTAATGTTCTTTTATTTATTAGATTTGATTTCAATTGAAACGACAATTGAAATATGCTGCTGTTAGTTAATTACACTGTTATATATGCTATTACCTGTATCAGTTCACCTGTGACATCTGACACCATTATCTGTTAATTATTTATGCGATGATTATATAGTTTGGCTGATAATTGATTGATTGTTGATGTTTATATCGGACGTTAAATTGTTAATGTTAAAATGATAAATAGTATGCAATTGAAATTGATATAGGATAGTTAAATGTTAAATTTGATGAAATGACATTTGTATAATATGACCCATTTAACTGTCAAAATTTATTGACACGTAGGATTTGTTTAATTACATCTTGAACCACTGAATGTATGTTGTTAAATTGATGATGAATGAATTGTAATAGATGACAAGTGAAAACCGTAATGTAATAATCTTTAATCTACATGAAATGATAGTGTAGATTCTAGAAATAATTATATTAATTCGTACAAACAACAATGCGAATTAATACGATTATTTCGGGATTATTTGAATTGATTATTGGATTGATATTGATTGTTGTTATTGCTTGTTTATTTACTTTGACACCATCCCAGTTATCACACTGCAAGTTCCCTTTGTTATGCTTTGATTTTTGAATTGAATTGGAATCGGGTTGAAATGATAAATACCCAAATTGAACTTTGACCTTGGATATAGAGAATTAAATAAAACCCGATTGGTCAAATAATTTGATTTAAAAATAAATGAAGATTTTATTTGAATAAACAATATGGTTTTGAAATGAAGTTGAAATTTGAATTTTTATGAAAGGAAAATGTTAATATTTAATAATCTGAAACAAAATGTTAACGATGAAATTTATGGAAGAATGTTGTTTAATTTGAGAAATAATTGAATTAAGTTTGAAAGGATTTAATAATTAAGTTTGAAATTATAATTAAGTTTGAAATTATTAAACTTTGAAATTATTTAATAATTAAGTTTTGAATTATTTAATACTTAAATAAGATTAAATTATTTAATGATTAGATTGAATTGAAATTCTTTAATAAGAAAATTGAATTTTTGAATAAGGGAATTTTACTTCGTAAATAATTAAAATTGAGTTTCTTTATTAATTAAGTTTTGGAAAATTATTTAAGTAAGTAAATAAGTGAAATTGAATTTCTTTAACAAGAAATAAAATGTGATTTATTGAAATTAATGTAAGACTTGAAAATTTAAGGATTTGGTTTGATGAATTTAATTTAATTCAAATTGTAAGTTTTGAAATAAGGAAGTTGAATTGAATAATTGATTTAATGAATTGGAAATTTAATAGAAATTGTTTTGAATGATAAAGTAACTTAACGAATATTGAATGAAATCGACAAATGAATTTAAATTTATTTGAATGTTGAATTAAATTAATTTAAATGATTTTCGGAATGAAACTTATATACGAACTTGAATTGATATTTGAATTGTTTTAAATGAAGATGGAAATTGAATTATGAGATTTTGAAATGGTAACTTGGAAGTTATGTAACGTAAATATTGGAAATTGGTTTAGAAAGACAAATGAAATGCTGGTTTACAAATTGTAATTGAATTGAATTGATTTGGTTTGAAATATATAAACGACCAATCGGTGTAATAATTACGAAAGTTATTAAAGAGACCGGGATCGGTAATGGATATACTCTCTATCTAAACCGAAACCACTTTAATAACTATACGTGGAGTGATGATCCAGAATGAAGTGGTTGGAATGATGTACGTGATGACTGAAGAAAGAGAACGATAATGGATAGCCTTGACACTTGTGTCAAATTGGAAATGACTAAAACAGGAGCCGTGCCGGGCCAATGGAGGATTAGCTACCTCAAGTGGACACACTTCTTCGAACTACTCATTACTTGTTGTCGATTGGTGCACCCTTGATTTTGGGAGTGTTGTTTCACGGTGTTGCGGGCGCTGCGGCGTTGCGTTCTCACCAGTCCGGATCAGGCGAACGGTAGTATCACTACCTTGGGTATTGCCTCATGTGCCTTGTCATACTTGTATTCCATTTATTCGCGACCACTACGATTTTGATTTGTACCTTTAGTATATGGATTGCCCTCTGGTGACTTCCGATTTTGGGGAAACTACGGTCTTGTATATGCTTTTGGGAATAAAAATGTGTTAAGGGTGGAATGGGCCATGACTTAACGCTATTTTGATATCTTTACATATTACTGATAGACATTATCTACTTAGCGTACATTACTACCTAGTAGATAGTTTAACGGATCCTTGAAGGATGGTTATTCCAAACATCCTTTGAGTTACTTGTATTTCAATTGCTATTTCACTTGAGTTGGATTTATTAATATAAGAATGTTAATCCTAACTCGAGTGTTTTGTGTTTTGCTTTACGCTCGGGTCAGACTGAGTGTACCAGTATTCGAGACTCACCTTTGAAGTTGGAGCTTTGCTCGAAGATCCAGCCATCTATTCTGCTTCCAGTATTCGATGATTCCAGTGATGTATTCTGATTTGTATCTGATGTATCGTGTTACTCTTCCGTTGTATCTAGTTTAACTCTGATGTAACTTATACATTTATATAGTAGCTTCATGAACTACTATCTCTTTTATTTCCGCTGCATTTATTACTCTGTGTCTGTGATCTGTGATTATTTTATTTACTGTATATGTTCAGTTTTGCAAAATTTAAATTAACAACGCGGTATTTTGAGCAATTCAACTCCGGCATGAGTGTCTACCTATACACTTATAATGGACACGAATGGTCCAAAATTCCGGGTCGTTACAGTTGGTATCAGAGCTTTGGTAGCTCTAGGCAAAACTTAACATATAGGGTAAATATATTTACAGAATCACTCTCATTCGAGTTTCAATCTCTTCCTTTTGACTCGATTCCTTCGAATTTTGGAACGTTCCCCTTGGTTCCGAAATTCATTCGTGTCCCTCACTATTCGTCTTCTTTCAATTCTGGAGCACCCCATAACTCCATTTTGAATGATATCTATAATAGATCGGCAGTCTCGCCAATCTTCGAATTATTCGTAAAGGAGCAAAACTCCTTTACAATAGGCATTGATTTACCGAAGATTTCTGTATCCTCGGTTTACGATGCTATCTATTCCCTACTATACCTGAATTCCATCTCTTGAGATCGAGTGTTGATTTACCTCGGAATTCAGCATCGGTCTTGTTCTTGAAGTTACGGACGACCCGGTTAAGGTTGCCCGTGAATTAAATAAACTCATCCATCTCACGATTGTGGCAATTGAATTATCTTATCTTCTGTTTCAAACTTATTTTCGAATCAAAATTCTCTTTGATTTGAGTCCATCAAATTTGAATCCCTATCCTTGCTTTGAAATCCGTTACTGTATCATCGAGCGAGGAATTGTATTTATAAAATTATATTTAAAATATATTGTGTTGTTTGAGTTGTTGATGTTGATTTGGGTTTTCGATCGATTCGTCTGATCAACCCTATCGATAGGATTTCCAGAACACTTGAGCAGAGCAAACTGACACAATATCGTTTTCAAATTTGGTAAATGGAATAAATTTGTATGAATATATTATCAACATATATAAGTAAAATTTTCTAAAATTTAATAGGTTAATTAAATTGTTTGTTTGAAATGATAATATTTGATTATCATTTATTATTCTAAATAAATTTATAAATGCGGTTTATAAATCGATTTGGAATTTGAAATGAATCTAATTCAGAAATTTGAGAATTTATTAGTTTCCGGTGATTTCGAACTTTGGTTTTTAAAATTTTAAAGTATATAGTATTGAAAGTATATTCGAATAGAAATCGTTTTCAAAGAATTTTTAAAAAATGTTGAAATCAGTGCTCTTCTCTTTGTCGTTGGAAAATAATTTCGGTGATGGCGGCCGCATCATCGACATTCATTTTCGAGTTTCGAAGTGGAGATACTATTCTGTAGCTTTGCTACGGTTTTGTTTGAAAAATATTGTGATTTGAATTTCTTCAGTATAATTTGATTTATATATATAGGTATCTTATTTTAAAATTTAATCTGATTTGATATAAATATATTATATATATCTCTAAATTGTTTAAAGTTAATCGGAAATCTAATTCTTAAATTTTGTTAAAGGATGATTTTAATTATAAATAAAACAAAATTTTGGAATAAATATTTAAACTTGAATAATTGAATTTGGAAAATTTTATTTGTATATTGTTCAACTGCATTCTAATACAACTTACCTAAATCATTCAGAAGTTGAATATGTAATTAGATAATATAAATTGGATTTAGATAAAATCTGAGTGTTTATAATAAATGTTATACACTAAATTTTAATTATAAAATGTTAATAGAGATAAATAGAATAATAAGATAATTGAAAAATAAATTTTGTTTTGAAGGTTAATTAATAAATTGGAATTAGATCAACTTATGAAAATACCTTGAATTTGAAAGAAATTAGTAAATTTAAATTAATTTAAATCGAAACTTTTATGTTTTAAATAAATTTATATAGGTTAAATATATGTGAGTAGATATATTAAGTAGAATAAATTTGACAATAATTGGAATAAAGAAGAATTTAAAATTGTTGAAGAAAATATGATTATAATAAAAGACTATTCAAATTTATGGTTTTAGAAATTGTAAATTTAAGAAATGGGATAATAAGATAATGAATTTAGAAATAGTTGAGATTGGTTTTAGTGAAATCAAATGGATTAAATCAATTATTGAATATCAATTAATTTAAATTTGAATTTATATGGTTTAAATTAATTGTTATTTTGTATTTCAAATCTGTTTTTCTTTCTGGTTGTTTCTATTCTCCTACCCCGTTCCTTTTCGGGGACGAAAAGTTTTGAGTGGGGGAGAGTGTAACGACCCGTAAATTTCAACTATTTTAATAACGTAATTAGTTGAAATTTTGTGAAATTTTAAACGATAAAATTTTGAAATAAAAATTAGATATTTGAAATGCGTTTAGTTAAACATAGCAACTGGTAAATTTTCGTCCGAAAATATGAAAGTTTATTTCGCGCGTAAATTCACTTCAATTTAATCTGTTAAAAAGCGATGAAAATAAAATGTTTCCGAAACTCAAATATTTTTACATAGAAAAATTCTAAACCATCTTCTGAGTAAGATGTCAGTTAGTTGTTTTTCCAAATTCGGACATCTTTGGCTCCGTCGATCTTATTTTTCAGCGTTTTTCTTGCATTTTCCACTATTAGAAAATTCGAATTTTTATAATTCGATTTTACCACTGACATCTATATACCATTCTGATCGTCTCGTCATGCTGATCTCTACGGTATATTCAATTGCATATTTCGATATCTGGCACGACACGTAATCAGTAAAACGATTACCGTATCGCTAACCGTTTTCGAATCTTTTGACTTCCGTAGCCAGTCAATTCTCTACCAGCAAAAAAATAAAATAAAATAAACAGCCACTTGTTTAGTTATTCCCGAAATTCAATAGCATGACTCTTGTTATTCTTACCATTCAATATAGCAATTATGGTTCCTAGATTTTCAATCGTTCTTTCCTTACGTTTTCCTTTTTTCTCAGTATAACATTACTACATTTCTTTTTTTTTTTCGTGCATTACCTTCCTCTTTCCCGAGCCTAGCAACCCAAGACCCGAGCATATATTTTTCTTCTTTCCTCTGTCTTCCACCACCATCGAAATTCCATCATCCATTCGCAAATCCCCATCCCATCTTCACAGCAGCCACACGTGACTCTTCCGCCTTCCTCCATCCAAGCGCCGGCAGCCACCTTCCACTTCATCCCTCACGCGACCCTTGCCTGCCCAGGAGCCTCACCTATTTCCCCTTCCCACCATGGCCGCATGTAAAAGGTATAAAGCTATAATTGTCTGAGTTCGTTATTTCCATTTTACTCGAACATGTTCATTACAGCAGCTTTCTATATAGTAATGTATTTTATACATGACTTGAAGTATACTTTAGAGAAATTTGTATATAATATATATAGGTTATAGTAATATTTGTTTCAAAGTATATGGTCTGCACTTGAGTTCGCATTCCTAGTTTAATATACTGCTAGTTTATATAATTCTATATATAGATATTTCGACTTTTATTTCAATATAAAATATATATTGGTTATAAGTTTCAATGCTGAGCTTCAGAGTCTAATTCCAGTTTTGAGCGACAATTCTCAAACCGAGCCTTACTTGACTCATCTTGCACAATGCATTTTGGGTGTTGGAAGTGATCAGTAGTTGTTGAAGGACAAGATTCTATAAAGCCGTCTTTCATGCGTGTTCATTTTTGTTATTATTGTTATTACTTTCTTTTATACTGTAGCTAAGTAACGCTTTTCATTTTAGTAAATTTGATTTTGCTGTTATATTTCAAAAAAAAAAAAATAATAATAATGTTAGTTTAATCTTGTTTCAAGAAAGGTTTATACGTATGTTCAAAGAAAAGGTGTTACATATATTATATACAGAGGAGTTACGGTTTGTATATCTCATTTTATGAATGCAAGTATACTCAAGTTTTCAAGTTTTGTTAACAGTGATATATATATATATATATATAAGGAGTATATTATGGTATTTAAAGTATTATGTTCATACCGTTAGTATATAAATTTATACAAGATTTGTTGTATCTGTAAACGTATGTACAGATTTGCGTAAGTGAAATTTGGTTTCGGTAGATGTATAAAGTTTATTTTCATATATATATTTTACAATAAAGTTGTCTTTAAGGTTTTGTTTTAGGTGTATATATATTCGAAGTTGCGGTATATAGTGTCTGCTGTATGCTATACTTATATTTTAAATTACCGATTTAAGAATTGCATTGTAAGTTTAAATGGTACAATTATAGGCATGCGTTTATAGTAAGTATGCTATATAGAAGAGGTATACATCATAGTTTAGCAGTATTACTTATATTATTTTATTCGTTTTCTTGTTTATATATACAAGTTATATTACGTATGGCTGTAGTGTTTTAAAATATGTTTATAGTAGTAAATTATACTAATAAAAAAATAAAGTAAGTTATTTGGATTATAGTATTATATTTAAAGGTTAAATAGCATGTTGTTAGTTATACTTATAGTTATGGGTGTGTGTATATGTGTGTGTGTTTTATTTTATATGTTAAACAATTGATTTATGTACCAGATTTAAAATGTAAATTTTATACCAACTTCGACTAATTTTTCAGGAAACAATATTGATTTTTATAAAATAACAAATATTTTTGCATATATCAGACTGATTCTGATTCATTTTATCAAATTCTTGATTAACAGCCTTGTTCGTCCAATTCACATTCAATCTTACTTTACTTTGAGATTCATGCCTGGATTTCGTAACTCAACTTCGTTGTCTATCTCTCTAGCCTCGAAAGGTGAGCAATCACTCACGATTAATGTTCTTTTATTTATTAGATTTGATTTCAATTGAAACGACAATTGAAATATGCTGCTGTTAGTTAATTACACTGTTATATATGCTATTACCTGTATCAGTTCACCTGTGACATCTGACACCATTATCTGTTAATTATTTATGCGATGATTATATAGTTTGGCTGATAATTGATTGATTGTTGATGTTTATATCGGACGTTAAATTGTTAATGTTAAAATGATAAATAGTATGCAATTGAAATTGATATAGGATAGTTAAATGTTAAATTTGATGAAATGACATTTGTATAATATGACCCATTTAACTGTCAAAATTTATTGACACGTAGGATTTGTTTAATTACATCTTGAACCACTGAATGTATGTTGTTAAATTGATGATGAATGAATTGTAATAGATGACAAGTGAAAACCGTAATGTAATAATCTTTAATCTACATGAAATGATAGTGTAGATTCTAGAAATAATTATATTAATTCGTACAAACAACAATGCGAATTAATACGATTATTTCGGGATTATTTGAATTGATTATTGGATTGATATTGATTGTTGTTATTGCTTGTTTATTTACTTTGACACCATCCCAGTTATCACACTGCAAGTTCCCTTTGTTATGCTTTGATTTTTGAATTGAATTGGAATCGGGTTGAAATGATAAATACCCAAATTGAACTTTGACCTTGGATATAGAGAATTAAATAAAACCCGATTGGTCAAATAATTTGATTTAAAAATAAATGAAGATTTTATTTGAATAAACAATATGGTTTTGAAATGAAGTTGAAATTTGAATTTTTATGAAAGGAAAATGTTAATATTTAATAATCTGAAACAAAATGTTAACGATGAAATTTATGGAAGAATGTTGTTTAATTTGAGAAATAATTGAATTAAGTTTGAAAGGATTTAATAATTAAGTTTGAAATTATAATTAAGTTTGAAATTATTAAACTTTGAAATTATTTAATAATTAAGTTTTGAATTATTTAATACTTAAATAAGATTAAATTATTTAATGATTAGATTGAATTGAAATTCTTTAATAAGAAAATTGAATTTTTGAATAAGGGAATTTTACTTCGTAAATAATTAAAATTGAGTTTCTTTATTAATTAAGTTTTGGAAAATTATTTAAGTAAGTAAATAAGTGAAATTGAATTTCTTTAACAAGAAATAAAATGTGATTTATTGAAATTAATGTAAGACTTGAAAATTTAAGGATTTGGTTTGATGAATTTAATTTAATTCAAATTGTAAGTTTTGAAATAAGGAAGTTGAATTGAATAATTGATTTAATGAATTGGAAATTTAATAGAAATTGTTTTGAATGATAAAGTAACTTAACGAATATTGAATGAAATCGACAAATGAATTTAAATTGATTTGAATGTTGAATTAAATTAATTTAAATGATTTTCGGAATGAAACTTATATACGAACTTGAATTGATATTTGAATTGTTTTAAATGAAGATGGAAATTGAATTATGAGATTTTGAAATGGTAACTTGGAAGTTATGTAACGTAAATATTGGAAATTGGTTTAGAAAGACAAATGAAATGATGGTTTACAAATTGTAATTGAATTGAATTGATTTGGTTTGAAATATATAAACGACCAATCGGTGTAATAATTACGAAAGTTATTAAAGAGACCGGGATCGGTAATGGATATACTCTCTATCTAAACCGAAACCACTTTAATAACTATACGCGGAGTGATGATCCAGAATGAAGTGGTTGGAATGATGTACGTGATGACTGAAGAAAGAGAACGATAATGGATAGCCTTGACACTTGTGTCAAATTGGAAATGACTAAAACAGGAGCCGTGCCGGGCCAATGGAGGATTAGCTACCTCAAGTGGACACACTTCTTCGAACTACTCATTACTTGTTGTCGATTGGTGCACCCTTGATTTTGGGAGTGTTGTTTCACGGTGTTGCGGGCGCTGCGGCGTTGCGTTCTCACCAGTCCGGATCAGGCGAACGGTAGTATCACTACCTTGGGTATTGCCTCATGTGCCTTGTCATACTTGTATTCCATTTATTCGCGACCACTACGATTTTGATTTGTACCTTTAGTATATGGATTGCCCTCTGGTGACTTCCGATTTTGGGGAAACTACGGTCTTGTATATGCTTTTGGGAATAAAAATGTGTAAAGGGTGGAATGGGCCATGACTTAACGCTATTTTGATATCTTTACATATTACTGATAGACATTATCTACTTAGCGTACATTACTACCTAGTAGATAGTTTAACGAATCCTTGAAGGATGGTTATTCCAAACATCCTTTGAGTTACTTGTATTTCAATTGCTATTTCACTTGAGTTGGATTTATTAATATAAGAATGTTAATCCTGACTCGAGTGTTTTGTGTTTTGCTTTACGCTCGGGTCAGACTGAGTGTACCAGTATTCGAGACTCACCTTTGAAGTTGGAGCTTTGCTCGAAGATCCAGCCATCTATTCTGCTTCCAGTATTCGATGATTCCAGTGATGTATTCTGATTTGTATCTGATGTATCGTGTTACTCTTCCGTTGTATCTAGTTTAACTCTGATGTAACTTATACATTTATATAGTAGCTTCATGAACTACTATCTCTTTTATTTCCGCTGCATTTATTACTCTGTGTCTGTGATCTGTGATTATTTATTTACTGTATATGTTCAGTTTTGCCAAATTTAAATTAACAACGCGGTATTTTGAGCAATTCAACTCCGGCATGAGTGTCTACCTATACACTTATAATGGACACGAATGGTCCAAAATTCCGGGTCGTTACACTTATGGTGAATTGGCATAAGAGATAGTTGCAGAAGGAATTCAATTATATAATGAAATAAAACTGCACAAACGAATTCAAAAGGAAAAGATTTATGGAAAAAGAATCTTATGAGATTTTTATGATCAACATGGTTTATCACTATTAAAACAATCAAATGAAAACAAAAGGTTTAAAATATCATCTAAGAAAAAGTTTTATAAAAAAAATTCAATAAGAAAATTATGCAGAAAATAGAAAAACTCCTAAAAGGAAATCATATAAATCTTATAGTAGAAAGGAACAAAATAAGCCTAATCAAAGAAAAATTCCAATATGTTGGAAACGTAAAAAACCAAATCATTATGCTAATAAATGAAAAATGAAAAATAACATAAATAATCTTGATATAGATGAAGAGTTAAACTAGCATAATGACATATTAGCCATGACATATATATAAATTCTTGCGATGGCTAAATATATTTAACGCGAAAATATTGTAGAAAATATTTGTATGTGCATGCACAACGGCTCACCATACACACACACACACACACACACATATATATATATATATATATATATATATATGTGTGTGTGTGTGTAAATATATCTATGCGCGCGCGCATGCGTGTGTATATGTATGTATGTTTGTATGGATGTATGTACACACACAGATATATATATATATATATATGCCTACATATATGTATGTATATATATACATATGTATGTATGTATATGTGTATCTATATATATGTTTTTTCACGAAGGTCCAGGCTAAGCACATTATATATTGTAGGAAGCAAACTGTTTATATATATTTCATGAATTATATTTCACAAAATAAATTTAATTATATCTTTATGAAAGCAAAATGAATTAACACACTAACTTGCAAGTGACACCACTCGCAAAATAAAGTGAGCCCACAACTCACAAAACAAGCTTGCATTAAATAATTATTATACGAAAGCCTTCATGTGAAAGGGTAGTGTGTGTGTGTATGCCAGCATAGTAGCTTACATACAAATATAATTGCACATATAAAATGTAGTATAAGACTAATTTGCTATACTTTTTAACTGCACTTATAAAATGTAGTTAAAAGCCGCATTACTATAATGTAGTTTTTGATTGCATTTTATTAACGCTATTAAAAACTACAATATATTAATGCAGTTTTTCATTACATTTCCTAAATGCAGCTAAAAACTGCATTAATATGTTGTAGTTTTTAACTGCATTTATAAAATGCATTGAAAAAATGCATTATAAAAATGAATTTCTTAAAATTTGAATTTGAAAAAAATAAATTTTGAAATTTTGATTTTTGATATATTTATAATACCTATATTAGAAAGATAATAAATTTTGTGATTAAATGATGAAAATGGTTTATTAATCCGATGTTTTTAGATAAGTTATTACATTTTAAAGATTAATAATTAATGGGGTGCATATTTTAAATAAGAGTGTGAGTCACTTATGAAAAAAATGGATGCGCAGGGACCTTATTTACATAAATTATTAGGTAGGGGCGTTTTGTTCATTTTAATTAATGATATGGACTTGTAGTACAAAGCTCCGAGATTAATATTTAAATAAGAAATAAAAGAAATGAAAGCGTGATGACATGGAATTTTGGTCATTTGATTTTGAAATATTTAATAAATTTTAAATATTGAAATATTGCTTTTTAAAGTTTAATGACTGGAATTCAAATATAGAGATTATTGAAATATTTGAACATGGAACTTAACATTTGATTTGTGAATTAAATATTAAATAGTGATTTAAATATTTGGATTTTGAAATTGAATGTTAATTTAATGGATCTAATGGTTTTATTTAATTCCTTTTAAATTTGTAGATAATAATGGTGGATTCATTTTGTAAAATTATTTATAAAAATAAATGATTCAAGTCAATGGTTAGAATAAATAATCGGAAAATTTATTTATATAGGGCTTGATTTTGTTGATGTATTTTCAATCTAATTTATTTGATTTTTCATAATTTTTAATTTGGAAAATATTATAATTATCGTTTGACGGTTTATCGAAAAACGACTATGTTTTCGTGATTTTATAGAATGCATTAACCAGTGTATATTATTTTTGGTTTGAGGTCGTGTTGCTGTTCTAAGCACGACCATATTTATGTTTTGTCATTAGTAGTCCATAGGCGAATAAAAATCTGGATTACGAGATGCCGAAAATTGCAAAATCTAATCAACCTAGACAAAGAAACAATCTTCACTTTTGTTTGTCTGCCTGTGTCCATCTCTTTGTTTTCGTTTTTCTATATGTGAACAAGGAAACAAATTCTTTTTTAAAAAAATCAAAATAATTCGAAATAAGAATCAAAAAAATGTAAAACTGATATCTTTATGTTTTGGAAGCTTAGTTCTTCATGTGGATGTGATTTGAAGAGGTGTGGGAGCAGATAAGGTGGTTCAACAGTTCTTAAAAGTGATGAGCAAAACTAGGGTTAGAAATCGCTCGAGCTATGATCGATGGGAGGCCGTAAGGGTGGTTGAAATGGGTTCATGGTTGTGGGGCACACCTCTGGTCGAGATCTGGTGGCGTGTAGTAGCATCTAGGGCTGTCCGACCTGGTGAGGTCACTGAAGAAATTTCCTGGTCACGAGTTTATTTAGGGATGTAGGTTTGATAATCTTGACTTGTTCTGGTCCGCGACATTATGACGAGGAAACACCATGCTGAACTCAGCCACAACACCGAAGCATACACACTTCCTTAAACTTGTTCCAAAGAAACATCTTTGAAAACAATCCATAGTCACTGCATCTCATTACGCAGCTACTACTTACTAAGGTTGCCAAGATACCATCACTCTCTTCTGCTCAATCGACAGATCCAAACTCAACTCATCCAAACTTACACTTAAAAGTGGACTCCGAACCTTAACAGGTTTCCTTCAGAGATCGGTGAAATCCTTACACCACTGAAAAACTTACTCGAGACGGTATTGGGTTTACAGTCTCGACAGATACACTTCCAACCCCAAACATTCAAACTCCTATTATAGGTAATAGTCATGTTACACACACCACTACCCCATCTACCTTTGCAACTCATATATTGGAAAACCGGAACAGGTAATCCAACAATATAGGTAGAAATATATATATATATATATATATATATAGCAAAATTACAAATACGCTCTCTCAAGAAAGAAATCACTCCAAAGCCTAGGTATTCACTCAACCTAGAGCTCTGATACCACTGTAACGACCCGACTTTTTCCCCACAGAAAGTCGTATCATCTTGAAGAAAAAAAGGGATAGAAAAGAGAAAAGATAGAGAAGAAAGAAGAAACAATATCAGAATCTCAACAGCAGAACGAATAAATAAAAATATATTAATAACATAAGTATTACATAATATACAACGACTATCAGAGTTACACAGATTATACATCACATACTAGACAGTTATAAACACCTGTCTAGTTATTACAACTCAAGATACAACTCAAACAAACGACTCAGAGAAACCAACATAGCGGAACACTATATATATACAACGTTGAAGCCTCCTGCTCCATTGCTCCTTCACAATTCGTCAAAGCTAACCTAAATCCCTTGGCTACTCGTAAAAATTTGAGTACCCAAGAGTTTATAAAACAGAAAATAAACACTTGGGTCAGACATGGGTCTGGTGTGAGTAACAGGTTAAAGTTGCTTAACTTTGTAAAGCCTTTGAAACAAAAGGTATCACGTAAGACTTCCCACACATAAACATGGGTAAGTTTTTACCTTACGCTAACCAAAACTTTGATAGGAAATTCGGTTATATTATAATAGGTCTAGGGTTTTCAATAAATTTTCACATAGCCGAAATTGTTACATTATTAAATTCCAGCATACATAGGTATACATCAAGTCCGATGGCACTTATTGGAGTTTGGATTCCATACAATGGCAGGGCTACTGGGGTACCGCCCGTCATAGTACGTGGCCTAGATCAACGTACCGAGGATCACGCCCAATCCCCTGCAACACAAGGCCGGAACCATCCCTTACTGGATAATTCCAAACAAAATAACCCCGCAGTTGTTTGCAACCAACTGCCTACACAGCCGAATAATAAGAAGGGACCTCTAGACAGGGGTATATCTCGCTCTCAAGTGGGTGCTACCCATGAAGCCTTGCTGCACCTCCCCTGTTTTAGCCATTCCCGGTTGATGAGGCTTGAGGCTACGATTACCTTATCAGATCACATCACTTAGAATGCTCATCGTCCACCTGACGATGTTCTGAAAGCATTCAATCCATATAAGTTCGTTCCGGGTTCGAACGAAACCGAAGGCATTATCTCGTTACACTCATTTTGGAATCACCCTCAGAGTTAACGACAATAACCCTTGCACTCTGAATCTTCACCTTCACTTGAGATTCACGACCTATCGTTAATTTTAATCGATGTGGTTTTCGGATATCCAAATCTGGAAACCCGATCCCGGTCTCATCGAAATCCAAAGCGCCGTCTTTTAAGGTCCAAGTTGTTTTAAAGTTAAAACAGTTTAATTCTATTATCTATATACACATAGATAGATAATTCACATTATCATCACAAATAGATAATTCACATTATCATCACAATCCAATCAAAGCATCCATATCACACAGCATTACTTATCTCATATCTGAGATCTCTAACCATTCAAGGAAATCATTATCATCCATTCATACATAAGCAATGATCTATACCATCTCTAATTAATTTAAAGTGAATTAAATTAATTACTTCATTTCTAATTAATTTAAAGTAAATTAAATTAATTACTTCATCATTATAAATCTTACTTACATAACCATTAATTAATTATAAATTAATTAATTAATTATCCTCTAATTATCCACCTTAATTAATCATCCCCGATTAATTATTCTTTAATTACATTTAAGTAATTATCCTTTAGTTAATTTCACAAATTAATTATCCTTAACCACTTATAGTAATTAACCTTTAATTACTCTCATTAATTTATTAACTAAAATTAATTACATTAATCCTTAATTAATTACATTAATTAAATACTTCATAATCACTTATTATTGATTAATTAATCTTAATTAATCATCTCTTAATTACATCATTAATTATATTAATTAATGATCCCTAATTACTCTTAATTAATTATCATATTTAAATTAATTACATTAAGTAATTAATCTTTAATTAAACCACATTTATTAATCACCTTTGATTAAATAACATTCAGTAATTAACTATTCTTAATTACTTTATCAAATAAATTAATTACTCCTTAATTAATTATCTTTAATTAATCCCTTGATTAATTCCATTAAATAATTAACTGCCCTTAATTACTCCATTAATTACATCCAGTAATTATCCATTAATTACTTCCTTAAGTAATTATACTTTATTAAATTACATTAAGTAATTATACTTCACATATCATCAAGTGATTATCTCAAATTAATTAAACTTAATTAATTAACTTAAACTAATCAAATTAAACTCAATTAATAACAATGAGTAATTAATTTCATAATTACTTTCATTAAGTAATTACATTTAAACAATTTTCACAAATGATTATCTTCAAATTAATTAATCTAATTAATTATTAAAATTTATCACATTAATTAATTATTTAATAATCCTTAGTTAATGATCTTCATTAACTATTTAAAATTCATTAATTACTTTTCTAAAGTAATTAAAACTTACATTAATCATTATTAATTATAAATTAATTAACCATTAATAACCCATTAATTAATCCTAATTATTTAATTAATTAAGTGTTAACTGTAACTTAATTAATCCTTAATTACTTGATTAATTAATTTAAAAATCAACTATATGATTCTTAATTACAAATTAATTATTGCTTAATTAATTAACTTAAACCTTAATTAATAAAGTTAAACCCTTAATTACTTAATTAATTAATCCAAATCATTAATTAATTAAATTATTTAAACCATTTTAATTACCTTAAATATTTAATGATTTTAACTTTAAGATAAAAACATTTTTCTTATCCATGGTTAAATTATCATTCACAAATACATTTGAAAACATCCATTTTCAAATTTACTTTTAAATTTCATTTTAAATTCGGGATTTAAAATGAATACCAATTTATCTTTAACAAAGTTTAAAACCAATTTAAAAACCTTTTTAAATTCACATGTTAAAGAATACTTATATCTTATAAAAGAATTTTAAAAGAGTTTAAATCAAATTCCTTTTTAAATTCAAAACATTTAAAGTATAACTTAACATTTAAACTTATTAAAACATTTAAATTTATAAAACTTTATTTAAATCCTTTCTTTACATTTTCAAACTCCATTTTAAATTCAAATTCTTTTAAATACACTTAATTTCTTAAACACTTTTAAGTTATTAAAACAATTTGAATTTAAAAAATTTATTTATTTCCAAACTAAGATTCAAATTAAACTTGAATCTATTTTTAAACTTAGATTTAAACTTAATTTAAATCTTCTTTACCTTTTAAAAAAAATTCAGTTTTAGATTTTTAAAACAAAGCAGGTTTAAACCTTTAACCCAGAATTTTTTTTGACCCGAGCCTGACTTAAATTTGCTTCGAGTCAATTACAAACAAACTCGAGCAAACCACTCCATCTACTCGAGAATTACTCGAGACGAAACCCCACTCAAACCAACAACCAACAGAAAACAAAAGGGGTGCACCGTGCACATGTACGGTGCCGCCGATCGCTTCTGGCCAACTTCGCCGATCATCCCACATCGGCAAACAACTACACATCTCCCCACGATCATCAAAATCACCATCCCATAACTCGAAATCGAATTCGAGTTCAAACCCCCAAACCTGGAACAAAGTCTGGAACCACCACCTCAACTTGGAAACACCTCGTCTTCGCATCTCCGACCACCAGAGCTTCTGGAACCCCGGCCAAGCCTTCATCTAACCACCCACTTCCATTTCTCCGAGTCTTGTTGCACTCGATCCACTAGGGAAGACGTGCCGATCCAAAAACCCAACCTAGTTAGAACTAGGGTTACAGACTTCAAAAATAAACCATCATCACCACCAAGTTCTGATCAACCTCCTGGCATTTTCCCCCTAAACTCTGATCATCAGACTACCACTAGATAGAACCCCTTCCTCCCAGACCACATAGATCATCAGGAAACCCCACATGTAACAACCCATATTTTTACGGATCAAAACATTGTAAAACAGTTGTTATTTGATCGTAGTATGGTTAAGTTGTTCAGAGCCTAGGTCGTTCGGAGCTTAGGTCGTAGACGACTTATAGAAGTTGGCGACCTAAGGAAGTTAGTGGTAACAGTTAACGAATTAGGGACTGGACGAGGTAAGGCTTAGGTCGTATGATAGTTAGGTTGTGTAGTGGTTTAGGTCGTATGTTAGTTTGGGACGACCTAAGAAAATAGGCGACCTAAGGAAATAGGCGACTTAAGGAAGAACGACGACCTAAGAGTTAGCGGTATAGGAGTTAGCGAGTTAACGACCTAGGAGATAAGCGGGTTAACGACTTAAGAAGTTGTTGTAGTTAGGTCGTGAGCGATCTATGGGATGTTGTGCTTAGTTAGGTCGTGAGCGACCTAAGTTCAGCAGTTATGAGTAGTTAGGTCGTCCAGACGACTTAGGAGTTAGGTCGGAAAACCATGTGTGTGTTAGGTCCTATATGTACTAAGTCGTGCTTCATTAGGTCGCGACTTTTGTTAGGTCGCTAAGCTACATCTCTGTTAGGTCTTTGGGTCACTAAGTCGCGCCTAAATGTTAGATCGCGTGTGTGTGTTAGGTCGCGACCTTTGTTAGGTCGCTAAGCCGCATTTGTGTGTTAGGTTGTTGGGTCTGTAGGTCGCGCAGAACTGGTAGGTCGCGCGTACGTTAAGTCGCGTCTTAGTAAAGTCGTAGGTCGTGACATTTTTAGGTCGTGAACGACCTAAGGGGGCGGACGACCTAAGGGGATTTCTGCCTATAAATACATGGTTCTACCTCACTTTTTGGGATCCGGATTTTGAAGCGACGAAGTGCTGCTATTTTGAGAGCTCGAGTTCTATACTACTTCACTTCTTTTCTCCACTTTAATCTTGTGATTCCTTCCATCCAAATTGAAGATCAAATGGAAGATCCAAGAGCTTAGATTGAAGATCTTCAACCATTGAAGAGAGATTTCATCGTTTGAAGCGGAATTTTGGCGGATCAAGTTAGATCCTTCGCTGTCCAGATCTGAAGTGTGTTGCTTTTGAGGTGTTTAGGTGATTTGGTGAGTGGTGGTTATCTCTCACACGGATCCAAAGGAGTATATCGGATTGTTGGCTTGATTTGGTGTTAAAATAGTGATTTCCATGCATTTTCATAAACTTAAGTGTAGATCTATTGTTCATGATGATTTGACACCCATTTTACTACATGTTAATTTATGCAAGTTCATTCATCAAGTTGTAGAGATATTGCTCACGTTTCATGCTTGTTAGATTTGGACTCTTTATTTACAAGATTGCCATTATTGTTATAATTGTTAATTAGATCATATTTGAATGCTTGATTACTTGGATTAATGATTGACTTGATTGATTGTTATGAATTAGTTGATTGATGATTTGATTTAGACAAGATGGTCGAAGATGATTCAAAAGCTAAGGGAAAGGCTCTTGAATTGGAAAAAGCTGCTCGTGGCATATGTGGCGGATGACGAAGCTCATATGGATAGATTTGATGATGATGATGAGATGAGGTGAGGCATGATGTGAGATAGCCTTGGCTTAATCCAGACGGGATCATTCCAAGCATGTTGATAACTCGGTGAAATGGTTCGGGTTTGAGGATAATGGTTGGCTCGAGAGGCGCTTGAGCTAGTATGGAAATAGTCATCGAGGAGGATGACTAGAAGGCTAAGATTTCATCGTTGTTGAAGGTTCTAGCATGCTCAAAGCAAGAGTACGCTGGGCAGATTCAATAGTCCCAAAAGACTACTGATTGGTAGTCGAGTACTCTGGGTAGATTCGATAGTCCTAGGCACGGGCTGCGACGACGTGCGGAGTTATGTCTAGAACTGGGGTTTCCATTAGCCCTTGACGGACGGCTGAAAGAATGTGCCGGTCATTCAATTAACGGTGGTATCGAAGCAATGATAACAGTGATAGCCAGAGTAATGGATGTTTGGTTGTATCATCATTCGGTCTCAAGAGCGGTATTTTCTGGGTGCTTATCTGATCTTGGTTTAGGCCTTAGGGGTTTGTACTTGGAAAACATCGCCCTTGGCTCGAGTGATAATTGCTTTACCTTAAATTGTTGCTTTGCTATGTTTACTTCTGCTTAGTGTGTCTGGGGCTATCACTGTAGAAAGAGGTGGAGTGGGAGGGTTGGATTCCTATTCCTTTTTCCTTTATGCTCTTTTGGTATGTTGTTAGTTAATTTACCGCTCACTAAGACTGTTGTCTGACTCAAGGCTTTATGTTTAACTCTTATTGCCTTGGGCTGTTCATCCGCTTTGGGATGGGCAGACTAGGTAGCAGGTGACAGGTGATGTTCTTTGTTTCCGACAATTGCTGATGACGAAGATGAGCTGGAGGCTTGCATATTATTTTCTTACTATATGTACTGGATGTTCCGCTGTTTTGTATAATTCTCTGAGTAATATGTAGTGAGGCTTGATGTATTGACTATTCAGATGTTTGTATTCAACTATTATGAAGCTTAATTGATGAGATTCTATTTTGAGATGCTTCACTATATATATTCTCTATTGTATTTTATCCATGCGCTGTGAGTAATACGATAGATTCTGCTGTTTTAATTTAACCTTGGCAATCGTCCATGGCTGCCTGGCACACTTTACAGCGCACTATTTCCATGTTCAGTGCAGGGGTCATGGGCGGTCGTCACATTTGGTATCAGAGCTTTGGTTAATCGATTCTACCCAACGCTCGCTGACGTAACTACCTATGAGAGACGTAATTGTATTTTGATGGATGATTACTATATATAATATAGTAGCTTAGAAATATTTAAGTCCCTTATGCAGTTGTTCTTAAGGTGTATTAATCATTTCTTTTATAGATATTAAGAATGAGTCGAAGAGGGAGACCAGCTGCTAGGGAAGGCTGTGCTGCTGAGGGGGCTGCTGATTATGCTGCTATGTTCGAAGCTATGATGACTTCGATCATGAGAAGGATGCCAGCTCCGGGGCCATCGGTAGATGTTGGAGTTCAAGTTCAAACTCCAAAACCGGTGGATTTTGCTAAGCTGTGTAAGGATTATTCTGCTCTTGGAGGAAAGGTTTTCTTGGGAACAGAGTCAACCATTGAAGTCCAGAGGTGGATAGATGCTTGTAGAAGGATCTTTGGTGATTTGGGAATAGATGATGCAACTAAAAGGAAGCTTGCATCAAGACAGCTTCAAGGAAGAGCTTCTGATTGGTGGAACTCCATCACCATTGATACTCCGGAGGAAGAAATTACTTGGGAGCGATTCCAAGCCAGATTTGAAGCTAAGTTCATTTCTACAACCTAGAAGTCTGTTTTGTTCAAGAAGTTTGTGGAGCTCAAGCAAGGTGGAAGACCAGTTCTTGAGTATGTTTCTGAGTTTGAAGTTTTGTCCAAGTATGCCCGATCGTATATTGAATCTTCGTACCAGAAGAATGAGAAGTTTGTGACAGGCTTGGACAGTTATCTTGGGAGGCAGTTGGTGGATCATTTAGACGATTCATTTGAGAAGCTTGTAGAGAAGGCTCTCAGGCATGAGAATATGTTTCCTAAAGAGGGATTTGTTGTTGCTGTGACCAAGGAGGAGTCTAAACCTCAGCAGGGTGGAAACAAGAAGAGGAAGCAGTAGCAGCAAAAGGGTAAGGATGGCCAGAAGAAGCCGAAAGGCGAAGTAACCTGCTACAATTGTCAGCAGAAGGGTCATTTCTCTAGAGATTGCAAGAATCCGAAGGTGCCGGTGAAGTGCCACAACTGTGACAAGCTGGGGCATGTTAAGAGGAATTGTCCATAACCGCGGAAGGACAAGCAGATTGTGCAAGCTTATGCTTTGGGGGCTGTTCCATCATCTTCGAAAGCTCCTACCGCTGAAGAGAAAGTAAAGAGTGTGGTGGTTCAAGGTACTCTTTCCATATGTGGTGTTCCAGTTAGAGTCCTGTTTGATACTGGGGCGTTGCATTCGTTTGTTTGTAACGAACTTGTAGGCCGGTTAGGTTTAGAACCGGATATTGTTGATAGGCCATTGGTGGTGACTAATCCAGTAGGGGGTTCATCTTGTTTGTGTATGCTATGCCGTGGTCTGATTGTATCGAGTCATGATTGCTCTTTTGTTTGTGATTGTTTTGTTCTGAACTTTGCGGGGTTCGGAATTATTTTGGGTATGGACTGGCTTAGGAAGTATGCGGCAAAGGTTGATTGTGAAAGGTTGGAGGTGACAGTCGAGAATGTGGAGGGGCGAAAAGTTGTGATACGATGTAAGCATGAGGAAGGCGTCTTCATGAGCTTCATGTATTCGCTGGTTGTTCCACGGGATGGACTATCATCGGTGCCAATCGCTAATGGATTTGAGGATGTCTTTGATGAGGTCAAAGGGTTACCGCCGCATAGAGAGATCGAGTTTCGTATAGATCTAGTTGAAGGAGCCAGACCTGTTGTGATGCCTTTTAGGCGGATGGCGCCTAGGGAACAGCAGGAGTTGAAGGTGCAGGTTGATGATCTTTTACAGAAAGGATTCATTCGGCGTAGTGTGTCCGAATGGTGTGCACCAGTTGTGTTTGTAATCAAAGCGGATGGATCGTTGAGGTTGTGTGTGGATTGTCGTGAGCTGAATAAAGTGACTAAGAAGAACAAGTATCCATTGCCGAGAATAGATGACTTGTTTGATCAGCTTCACGAAGCTAAGGTGTTTTCTCAGATGGATTTGGCAACGGGATTTCACCAGTTAAGAGTGGCTAAGGATAGTGTGCCGAAGACTACTTTCAGGACACCATCCGGTTTCTTTGAGTGGCTGGTAATGCCGTTTGGATTGACTAATGCGCCAGCATATTTTGTGGATCTTATGAATAGAGTGTTCAGAGATCAGTTGAACAAGTTCGTACTAGTGTTCGTGGATGATATTTTGATTTATTCCAGAACTGAAGAAGAGCACAAGACGCACTTGCGTATTGTTTTGGAAATCTTACGGAAACATCAGCTAAAGGCTAAATTTTCGAAGTGTCACTTCTGGAAGAGCGAAGTGAGGTTCTTAGGCCATATTATCTCTGGAAATGGAATAGCGGTTGATCCCGCTAAGGTGGCAGCGATCCAGGATTGGGTTAGACCTAAGAATGCATCTGATGTGAGAAATTTTCTTGGATTAGCAGGATACTATCGTCGATTTATCAAAGACTTTTCCAAGGTGGCTGCACCATTGACAGGGTTGACGAAAAAGAACCAAGTATTCAGATGGGATGCTAAGTGTGAGCAAGCTTTCGGAATCCTGAAAGAGCGATTGACTAGCGCTCCTGTTTTGACTATTCCAAGTGGAAATGATGAGATGGTGGTTTACACCGATGCATGTGGTACTGGACTTGGAGCAGTGTTGATGCAGAAGGTTAAAGTTGTTGCATATGCGAGTCGAAAACTGAAGCCGCATGAAAGGAATTATCCGACTCATGATTTGGAGTTAGCGGCGATTGTATTTGCTCTGAAGTTGTGGAGATGTTATCTATTGGGAGTTCGACTCGAGTTGTTTACAGATCATAAGTCGCTGAAGTATCTTTTCTCCCAAAAGGATTTGAATCTTCGGCAGCAACGATGGCTAGAGTTTTTGGCATCATATGATTTTAGTATAGCCTATACTCCGGGAAAGGGTAACGCAGTGGCAGATGCGTTAAGTCGAAGACATGCAGGATTAGGAGCCATGTTTTCAGAATGGAAGAGTCTCGAGTATTTAGCTGGATTTGACTTTAGGCCCAGATGTGAATTGGAACCTGAAATGTTGGCAAACTTATCGATAAGACCGACTCTTGTGGAAAGGATAGGCGAGAGCCAAAAGCAAGACGATAAGCTTGCCAAGATTATCCGTGATTTGGAATCTGGATTGGACCCAGAAAAGGATAAAGGATTCGAGGTCGATCGAGAAGGTTGGCTTCAGAAGCAAGGACGACTAGTTGTTCCCGATATAGATGAATTGAGAAGTGAAGTTTTGAAAGAAAGTCATCACTCGAAGTTGACAATTCATCCAGGAGGAAATAAGATGTATCGGGATATGAAGAGAACATATTACTGGGAAGGTATGAAGAAGGATGTTGGAAATTTTATTTCCAAGTGCATGAACTGCCAGTTGGTAAAAGCAGAGGAAAAGAAGCCCAGTGGATTGCTTCAGCCATTAGAAGTTCCTACATGGAAGTGGGAGCAAATATCGATGGATTTTATTGATGGGCTACCTAGAACAAGAGCGGGAAATGAAGGGATTTGGGTCATCGTAGATCGTCTGACTAAGAGTGCAAGATTCATTCTGGTTCGATCGACTAGGACTGCATCAAAGTTGGCTGAGTTGTATGTCAAGTGGATAGTTCGATTCCATGGTATTCCGAAGAGTATAGTGAGCGATCGAGACCCATTGTTCACTAGTGGATTTTGGAAGAGCTTCCAGGAAGTTTTGGGAACCAAGTTGTGTTTGAGTACAGCTTATCACCCTCAAACAGATGGTCAGACCGAGAGAGTCAACCGAGTTTTGGAAGATCTCCTTAGAGCATGTGTTTTGGATTTCGGAGGATCATGGGAATATCACCTTCATTTGGTAGAATTTTCGTATAATAACAGTTACCAGTCAAGTATTGGTATGGCACCGTATGAGGCATTGTATGAAAGACCATGTAACTCTCCGACATGTTGGTTAGAAACAGGGGAAAAACTGATACTTGGGCCAGAGATGATTCGACAGACTTTGGATTTCATAGAGATCATTCGACAACGAATGAAGGCAGCCCAAGAACGACAGAAAAGTTATGCCGATAAGCGTCGTAAGGATTTGGAATTCGACGTAGGTGATATGGTTTTTGTGAAGATTTCTCCACTGAAGAATGTTATTCGATTCAGGAAGAAAGGGAAATTGACTCCGAGATTTGTTGGACCATTCCCGATCATCGAGCGAATTGGAAAGCTCGCCTATAGATTGGAGTTACCAGAAAAGATGTCGGGTGTGCACAATGTTTTTCATATATCGTATCTACGGAATTATGTGCACGACTCGAATACAGTGGTTTCTGCTGATAGCTGTGAAGATTTCGAAGTTGATCCAGTCGATAAGAGACCTCGTAAGCCGCTTCGTGTTGTGGAAACTGACACGAAACAGCTTAGGAAGAAGGCAGTTAGGTTGCTCAAGATACAATGGAGTGATGATGATAACGACTGTACATGGGAGGTGGAAGAGAGGATGAAGGCAGCTCATCCTGAACTCTTCGAGGTATGACCATAAGGTGTCGTGTCATCTCACGATATTGTAACTTGTTCTAATTTTAGAATTCTGCATGCTAGGCTAGAATTGGATGCATGGATTGTTGGTTGCTATGGATGGTAGGCATGCAGAATAGCTTTTGATTTCTCTTGTTTGTTTGGAATTTCGAGGGCGAAATTCCTAAGGGGGAGAGAATGTAACGACCCGTATTTTTACGGATCAAAACATTGTAAAACAGTTGTTATTTGATCGTAGTATGGTTAAGTTGTTCAGAGCCTAGGTCATTCGGAGCTTAGGTCGTATAATAGTTAGGTCGTAGACGACTTATAGAAGTTGGCGACCTAAGGAAGTTAGTGGTAACAGTTAACGAATTAAGGACTGGACGAGGTAAGGCTTAGGTCGTATGATAGTTAGGTTGCATAGTGGTTTAGGTCGTATGTTAGTTTGGGACGACCTAAGGAAATAGGCGACCTAAGGAAATAGGTGACTTAAGGAAGAACGGCGACCTAAGAGTTAGCGGTATAGGAGTTAGCGAGTTAACGACCTAGGAGATAAGCGGGTTAACGACTTAAGAAGTTGTTGTAGTTAGGTCGTGAGCGACCTATGGGGTGTTGTGCTTAGTTAGGTCGTGAGCGACCTAAGTTCAGCAGTTATGAGTAGTTAGGTCGTCCAGACGACTTAGGAGTTAGGCCGGAAAACCCTGTGTGTGTTAGGTCCTATATGTACTAAGTCGTGTTTCGTTAGGTCGCGACTTTTGTTAGGTCGCTAAGCTGCATCTCTGTTAGGTCATTGGGTCACTAAGTCGTGCCTAAATGTTAGATCGCGTGTGTGTGTTAGGTCGCGACCTTTGTTAGGTCGCTAAGCCGCATTTGTGTGTTAGGTCGTTGGGTCTGTAGGTCGCGCAGAACTGGTAGGTCGCGCGTACGTTAAGTCGCGTCTCAGTTAAGTCGTAGGTCGTGACATTTTTAGGTCATGAACGACCTAAGGGAGCGGACGACCTAAGGGGATTTCTGCCTATAAATACACGGTTCTACCTCACTTTTTGGGATCCGGATTTTGAAGCGACGAAGTGCTGCTATTTTGAGAGCTCGAGTTCTATACTTCTTCACTTCTTTTCTCCACTTTAATCTTGTGATTCCTTCCATCCAAATTGAAGATCAAATCGAAGATCCAAGAGCTTAGATTGAAGATCTTCAACCATTGAAGAGAGATTTCATCGTTTGAAGTGGAATTTTGGCGGATCAAGTTAGATCCTTCGCTGTCCAGATCTGACGTGTGTTGCTTTTGAGGTGTTTAGGTGATTTGGTGAGTGGTGGTTATCTCTCACACGGATCCAAAGGAGTATATCGGATTGTTGGCTTGATTTGGTGTTAAAATAGTGATTTCCATGCATTTTCATAAACTTAAGTGTAGATCTATTGTTCATGATGATTTGACACCCATTTTACTACATGTTAATTTATGCAAGTTCATTCATCAAGTTGTAGAGATATTGCTCACGGTTCATGCTTGTTAGATTTGGACTCTTTATTTACAAGATTGCCATTATTGTTATAATTGTTAATTAGATCATATTTGAATGCTTGATTACTTGGATTAATGATTGACTTGATTGATTGTTATGAATTAGTTGATTGATGATTTGATTTAGACAAGATGGTCGAAGATGATTCAAAAGCTAAGGGAAAGGCTCTTGAATTGGAAAAAGCTGCTCGTGGCATATGTGGCGGATGATGAAGCTCATATTGATAGATTTGATGATGATGATGATGAGATGAGGTGAGGCATGATGTGAGATAGCCTTGGCTTAATCCAGACGGGATCATTCCAAGCATGTTGATAACTCGGTGAAATGGTTCGGGTTTGAGGATAATGGTTGGCTCGAGAGGCGCTTGAGCTAGTATGGAAATAGTCGTCGAGGAGGATGACTAGAAGGCTAAGATTTCATCGTTGTTGAAGGTTCTAGCATGCTCAAAGCAAGAGTACGCTGGGCAGATTCGATAGTCCCAAAAGACTACTGATTGGTAGTCGAGTACTCTGGGCAGATTCGATAGTCCTAGGCATGGGCTGCGACGACGTGCAGAGTTATGTCTAGAACCGGGGTTTCCATTAGCCCTTGACGGACGGCTGAAAGAATGTGCTGGTCATTCAATTAACGGTGGTATCGAAGCAATGATAACAGTGATAGCCAGAGTCATGGATGTTTGGTTGTATCGTCATTCGGTCTCAAGAGCGGTATTTTCTGGGTGCTTATCTGATCTTGGTTTAGGCCTTGGGGGTTTGTACTTGGAAAACATCGCCCTTGACTCGAGTGATAATTGCTTTACCTTAAATTGTTGCTTTGCTATGTTTACTTCTGCTTAGTGTGTCTGGGGGCTATCACTGTAGAAAGAGGTGGAGTGGGAGGGTTGGATTCCTATTCCTTTTTCCTTTATGCTCTTTTGGTATGTTGTTAGTTAATTTACCGCTCACTAAGACTGTTGTCTGACTCAAGGCTTTATGTTTAACTCTTATTGCCTTGGGCTGTTCATCCGCTTTGGGATGGGCAGACTAGGTAGCAGGTGAGAGGTGATGTTCTTTGTTTCCGACGATGCTGATGATGAAGACGAGCTGGAGGCTTGCATATTATTTTCTTACTATATGTACTGGATGTTCCGCTGTTTTGTATAATTCTCTGAGTAATATGTAGTGAGGCTTGATGTATTGACTATTCAGATGTTTGTATTCAACTATTATGAAGCTTAATTGATGAGATTCTATTTTGAGATGCTTCACTATATATATTCTCTATTGTATTTTATCCATGCGCTGTGAGTAATACGATAGATTCTACTGTTTTAATTTAACCTTGGCAATCGTCCATGGCTGCCTGGCACACTTTACAGCGCACTATTTCCATGTTCAGTGCAGGGGTCGTGGGCGGTCGTCACACAACATTTCCATTTCCAGTTCATTCCAGAACTGCACACTCATCCCATCATTAAAAATTATGATTTTAGTTTTAAAAATCGTGTTTTAGGATAAGAATTCAGTTTACATTCCTGAATTTATAAATTAAGATGTTTGAATTTTTACTTAAATTAAGTTTGCTCAGTTTTTCTTGATTCCCAGAGATATTACCAATTTGTTTTAACTTAAATAAATTTTAAACTAAAATTTATGATGGAACAAACAAGTTTCATTTGAAACTTAAGTTTAAACAGAGACTAAATCAAGAGGTTTTGAATTTAAATCAAAACTAGAACTTAAATCTGGGAACAGAGAAGTTACAGATATTCAAATGCGTACATCATACATCAGGAATTTAACAATATACATACACAAACATACTTATAAATATACACAATGCAATATTTATCACAACAATAACATGCAACCATAATTTTACTTTAAGTTTTAAAAGTGAAGTCACTTACCGAATTTTAGAATGAAGACAGAGCTTCCATTTTTGAAAAGCTTTGAAAACCTTTGAATTCTTAAAACTGAAATGCTTTTGCTTTGATTTGTAAACTTTAAACGTGAATTGCTTGCTGAAAACTTGAGTTGCTGGAGCTTTAAACTAATTTTAAACTACATGCATGCTGGCTTGATTTCCAGATGAAGAAAATGCAGACTGGTTTCCTTTTGAAAATGATTTGCAGGGGATATGATATGATTTCTGGTTTGAGGAATGATGTTGATAGGTCTTCTTTTGAAAATGAAAATGAATTATAGGCTTTTGATTACATTTCAGATTTGAGGAGGATGTTAATTACAGATTGTATTTGAAGAATTTTGCAGGCTGAAGATTTGTTTTGGGAGATTGTTTAACTTCTTAGCTTTGAATTTGAAAAAGAATAGAGGAAGAGAAGTATATGTATTTAGGCTGAAAATCTTTTAATTAAAATAAAAGAAAATTAAACCTAAAAATGCCACTTGTTTAGATATTTAACATTTGTCACATTAATTGTTTATTACTTAACACATGTTAAATTAAGCTCTAGGATGTTTACACTTGTCTATTAAGTATTTTCTTTTTATTTTAAATGTTAATAAAGATTTTTAACTTAATTAATAAATTCTTATGTAAATACATATATTCTTAAATCCAAATTAAAGTCAATTTATAATAATACATTCAATTTGAAATAACAATTCTATTTTATTAAAGTCTATTTATATCTATATATAAAACAATACATTATTAATATTGTTTGAATAATTAATAAAAGAAATTATCTTATTACATATATACATTACTTATCTTTCTAAATGAATTAATATATCATATATTAATTTATTTAAACTTTCATATCTAATTACAAATCATATTTATTAATTAATATTTAAAAAGAAATAAAACAAACCTTTTATTTAAATTTAAACTTAAGCTAAAATATAATTTAAACAATAAATCATTTATTTTAAGTATTTTTAAAACCATATAGTTATTTGTTTAAATAGCTTTGAAAAGCTTAATATTAAATTAATCATGATTTCCAAATTACCAAAATATATTAGAATTTGAAAACATAATTTCATTTGTTAAATTCAAACCAAAGCTCATCTATATACAATATATATAATTATATATATATACATTATAAATAGAAAATAATTTAATAGCTTTTAAAAGATAAAATTCACCAATTAAATATTTATTTAATTAGATTATTAAATTAATTCAAATCTTATTAACAAAGATTATCAAATCAATTTAATTTTTAATATAGATTATTAAATTGATATTGCCCAAAATTCCGGGATATCACAGATAACAAACATGATAATAATATAACAGGCATATATCATCAATATAAATAACAGATAATGGTTTCATATGTCACGGGTGAACTGATATAGGTAATAGCATATATATATATAACAGTGTAAATAACTAACATCAGCATATTTCAATTGTCGTTTCAATTGAAATAAAATTTAATAAATAAAAGAACGTTAATCATGAGTGATTGCTCACCTTTCGAGGCTAGAGAGAGCAGGAGAGGGCACGGATACGAACACAGATACGGACGCTGAAATTGAGTCATGAATCCAAGCAACGCTAGATGGACATGATTTGATGAATGAACTGGCACGACGGACAAAGCTGATAAATGGGAAAACGATGAGGACTAATCAGAATCATCTTTGATATAACTGAGGATACATACATTATATATATATATATATAAATCCAGTATTTTAGTTTAAGACAACTATTAAATAATATAAAGATTTTTTTAAACCATTATTCTTAAACTCAAATATTGAAAATCAAAGGTATATATTTTGAAACCCGTACTTATATCTACTTACCAATATAAATAAATATATGAACATATATACAAATTCACATTCATATTATATTTGAAATTCATATTAAACATATAAAAATCACAACATATCATAAATATATACAAACCTACACTATGTATAATGACAGTATACAGAAATTGTTTTTTTTTCAATACTTATGTTTAAACTGACATATACAAACCCCAGCATATTGACCTAAACACCATTACATATAAAACAACATATATCTATATAAAACAACATATATCTATATAAAACCAGACTCAAATATGTACACTCCTACCCAAAATTTACGTCAACATCTAACATAAAAAAAATCTATATATAAACTAATAATATATATACTAACATATAAAAATTCAACTTCACTTAAACTATATAACACGTATAAACTAGATAACCTATGTATGTAACATACATTCATCAAAACAATACCTTTTCGCATATATATATATATATAACTAAACTTTACTTGCATTTGTAAAACATTTTATATAACATACAAAACATCACAAACACAAAACAAGAATCGAAATATATATAACTAACTAGCTAGTATATAAACAGCTGCTCATTCATATATACTATTATATCCAAACCTCATACTAGTTCAAATCAATACTGTATATATAAAATCAACTATCTAAAAATAATATATATATATATATATACACACGTACGAACGACTGGCAAATAAATACTAATACTACTTTAGCTCGGCTGTGCCTTAAATACAAATAAGTGTGAAAAATTACTCTTAACATAACATATCCAATGCCATGTATAGATTCAAAGCTTGTGAAACCCGAGTGCATACACATCCAAGCCAATATATGCTGGCTATTCAATTAATATATATATAAACTTTATATGGAAACACATACATACCATTTTACGTACCTATAACTATAAACAAACTTTATAACCGATATAAACATACAGTGGCTTATAAGTTACCATATATATAATATATATGAACTGGAATTTTCCCTTCAAATATTATAACTAAATATACATCAATATACGAAACAGTTATATATATACTTAACGACTGGTGTGTGTATATATATATATATATATTTTTCTTTCTTTTAAAATTTATATATACATCTAAACTTCTTATACAGCTTTCATCTATAACATATTATACAACATATAGCCTTATCTACTAACATATATATACAAAAAATATATCACTAACATATGTAAATATAAAATTAATATAACTTGAAAAGGCCCAACCTAAATACATATTACTGTTAACTTAAATCAAACATATACTTTACTTAGTTTAGCTATATATATATATAAATACCCGATGAGCTGCAAAAGAGGGGAGATCTGCCTGCGCGATGGGCAGGCTTGCGCTTGGCAGTGAGTGAGAGGGTGCAAAACAAGGGAGAGAAGGTGGAAGACGTGGATGTTGTGTGTTCGCGTGGGAGGCTAGCTTAGCCGAGAATGGGGTGCGTTTGCCAGGGCGAGGGAGACAGAGGCTAGCGGCGAGGGTGGTAGTTGCAAATGTTTGCGTTTGTTGCCATGGAGGAGGCAGTGTGAGTGTGTGGATGAGTCAGAGAGGTGGCGTTGGAGATGGCATGGGTTGTGAGGTGGTTCAGCTTGCGTGGGTGAAGTGATGAATGGGAGAGTGAAGGCCAGCAGTTTTGAAATGTACGCGTGAAGAAGAGACTTGGCGAAAGTGGACAAGCAGATCTCAAGGAAGGTGAACAGTATGAGAGAAGATGATGTGAACAGTTTATAAAATATGTATTGGAATGCATGAATAAAAGAAGGAACGGCAGAGACCCAGTAAATTGAACGAACTATCAATGCATTGAAAATATGGAATTGAAACAGCTAGCCACTGATTTTGACAGATAATAAATGCCAGGGACAGTTGGGTTTATATGGTTGAAAATAAAAGGCACAAAGAACCCAAAAGGTTAGAATTGGGTACCGGTACGATGAATCGTTTTATCGATTTTGTGGCGTGCCAGATCCTAAAATATGCAATTGAATATACCGTGAAGATCAACATGACGAGACGGTCAAAACCGTATACAGATTTCAGTGGTACGATTGAATTATAAAAATTCCAATTTTCTACTAGTGGAAAATGCAGCAAAAACGCAGAAAAATAAGATCGACGGAGCTAAAGAAGTCCAAATTTCGAAAAACGAAAAATGACGTCTTAGTCAGAAGATGAATTGGAATTTTTCTCTGTAAAAATATTCAGGTTTGGAAAACATTTTATTATCATCAATTTTAACTGATATAAATTGGAATAAAATTACACTAGAAAATAAACTTCCAAATTATCTGATGAAAATTTACCAGTTGCTATGATTAATTAGACGCATTCCAAATATCAAATTTTTATTTCAAAATTTTATCGTTTAAACTTTCACAAAATTTCAACTAATTGCGTTATTGAAACACTTAAAATTTATGGGTCGTTACACTCTCCCCCACTCAAAACTTTTCGTCCCCGAAAAGGAAGGAGGTAGGAGAATAGAAACAACCAGAAAGAAAATAGATTGGAATACAAGTAAAACAATTAATTTAAACCATATAAATTTCAATTTCAATTAATTAATATTTAACAATTTGGTTAAATCCCTTTGAGTTCACTTAATTTAAATCAATCTACCTATTTCTAAATTCATTATCTCATTATCTAGTAATCCTCAATTAACCATTTCTAAATCATCAATTTGTATAATCATTTATTATACTCCTATTTTATTCAACAAAATTAATTCTTTTATTCCAAATTATTATTAACTTTAATCCACTTACTATATCTTATCACATATGTTTAAACCATATAAATTAATTTAAACCATATAAATTTCAATTTAAATTAATTTATATTTAATAATTGATTTTAAATTCAAGGTATATTCATAAGTTAATCTAATTTCAATTTATTAATTCCTTCAAAACAACTGTGTTTGTTTCATCTATTAGTCAATTAACTTATTATCCTATTTATCTCTATTAACATCTTTATAATAAAATTTAAGTGTATAACATTTATTATAACACTCAAATCTTTCTTTATAAAGTCACTTTATATTGTATATTATCCAATTACATTTTTAACTTCTGAAAATTTAGGTAAGTTATATTGAAATGCAATTTAGTACTATACAAATAAAATTTTCCAATTCAATTATTTCAAGTTTAAATATTTACCCAAAATTTACCTTTATTTATAATTTAAAACATCCTTTAACATAATTTTAAGAATTAAATTTCCATTTAATTTCAAACCCTTTAGAGATAATTATGCATATACTATATATATTAAATCAAATTGAATTTAAAATAATATACCCATATATATATATATATAAATCAAGTCATACTTAATAAATTCAAATTAAAATATTTTTTCCAAACAAAACCGTAGCAAAGCTACAGAATGGTTTCTCCACTTCGAAACTCGAAAATGAATGTCGATGATGCGGCTGTCATCACCGAAATTATTTTCCAGCGACAAAACATGAGAGCACTGATTTAAAACTTTCAAAATTCTTTTGAAATAATTTCTATTTGAATATACTCTAAATAATATACGTTTTAAAACCAAGGTTTGAAGTCACCGGAAATTAAATTCTCAAATTTTAATTTGGATTCATTTAAACTTTCAAATCTGGATGTTGAAATAGTCAATGGTTTACAAAATAATAAATGAAAATCAAATATTATTATATTCAACAACAATTCATTAACTATTTAATTTCAGAAAACTTGTACTCATGTATATAATATAATCATACGAAATCTATTTCATTTACCAAATTTTGAAAATGTTATTGTGTCAATTTGTTATGCTCAAGTGATTTGGAAATCCTATCGATAGCGTTGATCAGACGAATCGATCGAAAATCCAAACCAACATCAACAACTCAAACAACACACTATAAACATAAAATATTTTATATTAATTACAAATACATTCCCTCACTCGGATATCCTCGAATGGATTTCAAAACATAGATAGAGATTCAGATTAGAGAAACTCTAACTAAAAGAATTCAACTTAAAAGATAGACTCGATAGGGAGATAGGATGATTGAATTTTAAATTGGAAGATGGATAAATTTATATAAATCGCGGGTAACCTTAACCGGGTCAACCGTGACTTTAAGAATATGATCGATGCGAAATCTGAATCAAATCGACATCAGATCACAAGAAATAGAATTCGAGATAACAAGAGATAGTAGCATCTAATCCGAGGATACAGAAATCTCCGGTTAATCAATACCTATTGTAAAGGGGCTTCACTCTTTTACAAATCATTCAGAGATTGGCGAGACCGCCGATTTATTATAGAGATCATTCGAAGTGGAGTTATGGGATACTACAGAATAAGAAGACACGAATAGGGGAGACAAGAATGAACTTTGGAACCGAAGGAGACGTTCCAAAAATTCAAAGGAAACCGAATCAAAGAGGAAGAGATTCAATGCATATGCACAACTTTATTTGAATATTTAGTCAACTGAATCATATATTTCAATCGACTGAATTACATGTTTTTTGCACTATTTTCTTGCTGCATCGTTTTTCAATCGATTCAATCGGCCGAATCTTTTCACTCAGTCGGCTGAATCTTCATAACAGCTATATTTTGAAGAGACACTTCATTTCAGCAAAGTGATACAACTCTTGATTCAAGAGTTGCTTCCATATTCTTTCATGGAGACCTTTCATGAACAATTACAACTCTTAAACACTATATATAGCCATGAAATCAATTGTTTTAATCACCAATTTCTAATTTAAATTCTCATTCTTATTGTCTTAACTATCTTGTCATTTACAATCAATATTTCATTCAAATCACTTGTTCATTCAAGAAAACCTCATTAAGTGATTTAATAAATTTCCTATCTTCACGAATTACACGGTATACCACAAAGGAGAAGATTATAGGAAGGGCATACGTTATTGACTTATCAGTGCTATTCAAGAGCATATTCAGTCAGAAACAACTTTACTATATGTATTGGAAGTCTTATTCGGTTGCTCAGGCGGTAGAAGTCCTATTCAGTTGTTTAGACGGTAGAAGTCCTGTTCAGTTGCTCGGGCGGTGTAATACCTATTCCTCCAGGTTAAGAGAGGGTTAATAGTTAAAATCCAGAAGAAGTCTAGGACTGGACGTAGAACGGGAGTTCGAACCAGTATAAAAAACCTTGGTGCTATTTACTTTACTATTTACTTTACTATTTTTATTCTATATTAGTAGATAACTTAGTTACTATTCCATATTACGATCCTTAGCAGCACTTTCAGTTACTCCCATTAGGGTATATTCACATCTACTCTAGGTTGGTTTCGGTTATATGCATAATAAGATGTGAAATACTTAGATACCCGGTAAGGTTGGTAGGGTCCGACATGGAGTGCCCGAGAGGAGTCATAGGAGAGAATGACCCTCTCAAAGTATATTGACTAGAGGTATACTTTCGGTAATTGGGGCACACCCTCCTAGTCATTTGCTGGAAAATTTTCCTTCTTTCCTTTGATTCTAAATTTCTAAATTTACCTTCTTAATTGCATCAGGGAGTGTCGTGAGCGCTTTGTGATGTTTAATTATTTGTATTAGAGAAAACCAATAAGATATGCATGTAAGTTAGACATAGATCATTCCTTATTATACATAGGTTGGATCCAAGATTCGAGTACATGAATTGAAGTGCATCACACTGTTCCAAATAAGGACCTATCATTCGATATCTGACGATGAACACTTGGTGAAGGTTCTTGACATGAAACTAAAGTTTTCTTTATAGTATATTGCTATGCAAGGAGAATAGATGTTCTTGATCAAGGAGCTTGATCGGGGTCCGTCCTAGGAAATCGGGCGAACGATACTGGTTAGGAAGAGGAATTATGTATTCGAGTAGTGATCAAATTAGATTTTTGCGCAAGGACGATCTATGAACGTCATGCAGACTTATGAATAATTTGGATGTTTCATTCTAGGTTTGAGTTGTGGTGGAATTTCGGGGTCAAAATTCTTTTAAGGGAGGGAAGATGTAACGACTTGAAATTTAATCACGTTAAATATGGATATTTATTAGATTATTTAATAATTAAGAAATTGATTTTATAACTCAAAAATACCCCTTTTATATATTAACTAGCGATGGTGAAATAATTTTTAAAATGTGTCCAACAAAAATATTTAGTTTAAAAGAAAATAGAAAATGTGACCGAAAAGATTTTTCAAAAATCTTGTTTTTGATCACCTAAAAGTTGTTAAAAGGTTGTAAATACCTTAATACACTTAAACAAATATTATTATAAATGATAAGTACTTAGATTAAGTAAGTTAAGTGTGAAATTATGTGTACTTTAAAGAAGCATGAAATGACCATTTTCATAAAAATTAGAAAGGTAAAATATGAAATGTTACATACCCATTACAACATAAGTACAAAATAGTGTAATATTTAGTGGTTAAAAGGGGGGCTTTACACAGTGGTCAATAGGGGAGGTCCTTGTGATGATGTGGAATTAAATTAACGGAGGGTAGATACTTTAAGGGTAGTTTAGTAATTTGCTACTTCAAATTTATATAAAAACAATTCCTTGTTTTTCTCCCTCTCTTACCTTCAATTTTTTCCAACTCTATCTCTCTTTCTAAAGCTTTGGAAAAAAATTTAATGGCTTCTCTTTGATTTCTAAGTTTCAAAATCAAAGTCGTTCCATTTTAATCCTTTACAAACTTGTTTAAACACTCCTCCTTTCACTTCTAAAACTTCTCCTTGCCAAAACAAGTCCTCAACCACCTCATCAACCCAAGGCTGAGCCTTGTTCACCCATGGCTGAGCCTTATCATGCTTAGGCTGAGTCAACTTTTTAAGGTCCAAGTACAAAAATCATTTCTTTTAAAGAAAAATTCAAATATCTAGGCCTATTTCAAGTTTTAGAAAAGATTTGGTTGATTTTGGTGAGTGAATTATTTGTTTTTGGGAAAAGTTTTAAACTTTTCAAGTTAGTAAAATTTGTGTATGATAAGTTGCTAGAAATTGTTGGATGTATGTGTTAGTTAAATATGTATGCTATTGGTTGGTGATTGAAAGTTAGACTTGATAAATGTAGTCTAAAAGTTTAGTTTTATGTTAAAGTTGTTATTTGCTCACGTATGTGATGATGGTATAAATTTGTATTGTGTGAGCTTGTATGTTTGGATATGTGATATGAAAGTTAGCATCTTTATATGTTGAGACTTGAGATCACTTGCAAGGGAATCAAAACTTGTTTATTAGTTTTCAAGTTACTAAAAGATTCAAAGATTAAAACTTTATTTAGTTTTCAAAAAAAACTTTTCCATAAGTTTTTCAAAAGAAATAAAGTTAAAAGTAAAGTTAGAAGTGGATTTTGAAGTAAGATCTAAACTAGGTCTAACTTTGACGAGTTGCATTCATAAAGATAGTCGTTATTAATATAGTTCGAAAAAAGTTAGTGATTAGATCTTAAAATATTTTTTTTTGAAATGGTTTCAAAAATCTTTTTACACAATATTAATTAAGTGAAAAAGTTAATTAAATATGAGTTTAATAATTAATTAATTAATTAATTAATTAAGAATATTATTAATTTATTATAATTAAGTCAAGTAATTAGTATTTAAGTAATGAATTAAGAAGTTAATTATAATTCACTAATTAGGAAGGATTTAATTAATGATAAATTAAGTTAAATTTTAATTAAGAATTGAAATTTATTAAGTTTAAATTATTTATTTAAGCAATTAATAATTAATTTACAATTAGGTTTTCTAATTAGTATTTAAGTAAATAGTTAAGAATTAATTATAATTAATCAATTAAGGAAGTTTTAATTAATGTTTAACTGACCTAAGAGTTAATTATGAATTAAATTTTATCTAATTTAGTTAATTGCTTAATTAATTATTATTTAATTTGAGTTAATTAATAATTAATTACTAATCAGGCCTGGTTTAATTAATTAATCTAATCAGATTTAATTAAGACTTAATTAATGGTTAATTAAGTTTAAATTGAGGTCTAATTTTGATTTAATTATGAATTAATAATGATTAATTGAGATTTAATTAAGTCCTAATTAATGCTTAAAGTAAGATTTAATTATTTAATTAAAGGTTTATTTCTAAACTGTATCGGTTATATTTCAAGTCATTCTTCTTTATAAGTAAACTGATTTTAAACCAAAGGATCTCGTGTCTGTGTCATTTAGTTCGCCCTATAAATATGAATGTTTTATTGATGACTTATGTTTAGTAGAATAAATCTCTGTTCTGTTATAACTTAATTGAATAAGATTATTTAGACATCTATTTAGCGGAATAAAACACCGTTCTATTATCATTTAATTTGATAAAATGTAGATGAAATCTGTTTAGCAGAATAAATCTATATTCTGCTATAATTAAATTAAGTAGATTATTTGGACATCTAGCTGGTAGAATATATCCCAGTTTTGCTATTATATTGATTTGGCCATTAAATTGTATGCTAGTATATTCATATTGGATAAGAGATATTCTCTAATTATGTATAGTTGTTAATTGCCTTTGTATTTTGTGCTCACCCTTGTGTTTTGTGATATTCAAATGGAAATGTTATTCCCTTTGAAATATTTTGCTACATCTTGTGCCTTGGTTTTAGAAAGATAATTAGTACTTTAAATAATGATGGTTTAAAATAAATTAATTATTTCAATAATAAGGTTTTAAAATTAATTAATTATTTTAATAATAATGATTTAAAATCAACCAATTATTTTAATAATGGTGTTTTAAAATTAATTAATTATTCTTATAATGATGTTTTAAAGATAAGTAATTATTTAAACTGATTAGTTTTAAAGCTGATTAATCTTTTTAAATAGTGTTGTTTGAAGTAATTAATCAGGATTACAGCTAATTAATTATTTTTATTAAAGATATTTAAATTAGTTAATCAGTCATTAATCAATTTAATAATGGTACTAAAGGAATTTATTTATATTTGAAGTTAATAAATCATTTTGGTAAAGTTGTTTAAAGTTAATATTTTTAATGTGAAACTCCGGCACAAGCTTGGTTTTAAAAGTAAAAGTTTGATTCGGTTATGGAAAAGAAGTTTTGTAAACAATATCGTTTATATGGAAAGGATTTAGTCATACTTTTAACACTAAGCGTCGAGACATGGACTTGTTTCTAACGTGAAGGTTAAAAATGTTGTCAAGGCAATACCTATAGGTAACACTACCTCAACTTGCTGGTCTTATTTTCAACCGAGGGATAGCACAAGTTTGGAATCGACGAGTAGTGGGAAGAATATGAAATTTTATTTCCATATATGATCATTTTTAATTATCCCAATAGTTGATGTATTAACTATTGATTCAGCTTTCTTCATTGTGTAATGTCAATCTAAGACGATTTATTGCTCATTTGAGCATTTTTATCCTTTGTCGAAAAGGACTAAAACTAGAAAGCGAGTGGGGCTCAAGCTATGTGGGGTTGCTTCCATTAGGGTATATTCACATCTACTCTAGGTTGGTTTCGGTTATATGCGCAAAAAAATGTGAAATACTCGGAAATACAGTAAGGTTGGTGAGGTTCGGCTTGGAGTTCCCGTAGGAAGCCATGGGAGAGAATGACCCTCTCAAAGTATATTAACTAGATATATATTTTCGGTAAAGGAGGCGCATCCTCCTAGTCATTTATTGGAAAATTCCCCTTCTTTCCTTTGATTTCAAATTTCTAAATTTACCTTCTTAATTGCATCTGGAAGTGTCGTGAGCACTTCGTGGTGTTTAATTATTTGTATCCATTATTGTGGTTGGATTTTGTTATTGTGAGGGAAAACCCGTTCTATAGATGGCGACATGGTCTTACATATTGTATTTATTTCAACCATTCTGTTTTGAGATTTACTCATACCAGGTATATTGTCTGACCTGAGTTGTTTATTTTTCTTAAACTCTCGGGTACCCAATTATATTTGAGTAGTCCGAGAGTAGCAGGTTTCTTTTTGGCTCTTTGAAGATGATGGATGAGCAGGAGGCTCCATAGTTACCTAGTTATTTATTTCCACTATATTATTGTTGTATTCTGAGACAATTGCAAGGGAAGGTTGTTATAATTTTCCAGGGTTGTTGATAGGTTAGTGTTGTACTCTTATATGTTTATGTAAATTAAAGTTCTTTCTTTTTGTAAAGACTTGATTTTATATTATATATTATTCACCAAGTTGTGTGATATTTATTCTATCTTTCTTCTTTTTTTCAACCTTAATGACCTATCTTTCGGACGAATAAACGATTGGCATATGAATACCAAGGATGTATTAAGTGTCGTCTTTAGCAATAAAAAAAGCAGATCGTTACACAAGTACTCTGGATAATTAAATAGGACATAACAATAGTACCAAGAACCCTCAAAAATCTCGAATTAACTTTCAAAGTTCCTTATTTACAAAGAAGAATAATGACTAAATGGTGGGACAAATTTGATTTTTTTTAGGATTCGGATTTTTTTCAATAATTGGTTTAGTTAATCATGAACTTATTAAAATCTTAGACACACCTCTACCAACGAAGGATATCTCTGAACTTCTTAAGGAGCTTATGCTAGTTCTTATAAAAATAAATTCAAAACATCATCTTAAAGCTATATTAGATTCTAATAGTGATGATGAGCTTATAATCATATCTATAGATAAAAGCTCATGAAGAGAAAAGGAAGACTCTACGCTAAAAGTGGACGATGAAATATTATACGTCGTACAAGAATTGTTAATGGGCAACCTGTTCTACCCAATGATGGAGGTTATATTATAAACGAAGTACCAACAGCAACACCGCAAGGATTTCTTACTATTCCACCAAGAATATAAAATTCAACAGCATTATCAAAAATAAAGTTCATCAGGACAACTCAAAAGAATAACATGCTAAAGCTAAAGACTAAAAGATAATGGAATCTTATCAGATAGCATAAAAGAAACGTCAAATCAATAATGCATTAACCCAGCCAGCTCAAAATTAAGGAGATATCAAATCAAGTATGCATTATTGTATGCTCTAGAGAATCGGATGACTGATAAACACAAGTTATAATACATAGAAACCTAAAGTGAATGATAAATAAGTGTGTAAGGCCTCAGTTGAAGGCAGAACTTGTAAAATAGCTTGTAATATATTTAATCTGTAATGGCGATCAACTTTTGCTCACTGTTGTAAAAATGATTATTTTAAATAAATCTACATTTTATTAAAACTTCTGTAAATCATCTTGTTACTTTAACTTATCGATCGATAATTCATCGATCCTGAAAACTTCTGTAAATCATCTTGTTACTGTATCCCAAGAGTTTTAGGTGATTTCAGTTGACTATTCAGGGGCAAACAATCAACTGATTGGAGGAGTCAGTTAAATATTTTCCCTCAAACAGTCGATTGTTTAGCTGCTATTGAAGTTTATTGAAATAGACCAGTCAACTAATCCTCCTTGGTCCGTCGACTGATAAGCTGTTGTAAGGATTTTCTAAAGAAAATCGAAAGCGAAGTTCCCAAGGGCATTTTCACCATTTTTTTGTTGTAATTTTCTTATACTATAAAAGGGAAGTTGAGTAAATAATTAAGGCATATCTCGAAGGCTAGGGCTTTTTATATTGCTTTAGAGTTTCCACAATTCCTATTCTCAACATCCCTTATCTCCACAAATCAATTCTTTAAATGAAAATCTTTTTGGAATTAATAAAAGCTCACTTCAAAGTGAATGTACACTAACACGACATTAATGAAACCACTATAATCTCCATGTCATTTATTTATTGCTATTTTTATTATTCTCTCCCTCTCTCCCTCCCTCTCTCCCTATTATTGTGATTGATTTGTTGTGTTGGATTAAAGAAATGTTTGTTTATTTTGCATCACTTGTGCTGATTTTTTTAGACCTTCACTAATTTTGGTGTTTGATGTGTTAGAAGATAGATTTAATTATTTATTTATTAGATATATAAGTTTCCTTATTGTTATATGAAACAAATTGTCAAAATATTCTTTCGACTTACTGACCTAGCACATGAACCTATTGACATATTTAAGGTTGGGTAAGTTAGGCTTATTTTTATCCTATGCTATTATTATGTAGGACCAAGGTTTCAAAGTTCATATTTCAGTTGTATTTCATCTTTTGGTTTTTCACATAAGATATCTCGTATTGTATGAGATCTCGGAGAAGAAGAGTCGGGTATACATTTCATATTAATATCTAGGACCTTAAAATAAGTCTTAACATTATCTTGGAGTAACATATGCATCTAGAATCGATGTTTCAATTTTATTTTGAAAACTATTATATGAATGGTACAAATAAAATAAAATATACTTGAGTTGAGATGAATGTTTTTTCAAAGAAAAGTGGTAGCTTGATCGGTGTTACACCGATTGAATCATATTTTTATATATGAATTGAAAAAAATAAAATCTTTGTCATATCTCATCACGATAAGTAAATATTATGGTTAAGGGTTCATGAATAATAACTGGATTAAGTAATTTCTTTTAAAATCATAGGGAAACTAAGAAAGTTAAGTAAAAGGAAAAATATATAATTTCAAGTGAGATTTAAATATTTCAGACGATATGAGTGTCAAAGGAGATATAAGGGAGATTTGGTGGTTATCTAATTCAAGTGTGAGAAGGGAACTGGAAGGAGATCCTTGGTGGGACCGGGGAAATTTATAACTATGTATACGATTAGGAAATGGAACCCAAGAATAAGTTGGGCAATTTGCTTCTAGTTTAAATGTATTTCCAACTGTTATTTTTCTCTTTTCAAATCAATCAACTACAGAAATAGCGTAGTTTGTAAAAATCTAGCATCTCAAAATTTCCTAATTTATTTTATTAAGATTCTAGCAATTTTTAGAGGTTACACCATAAATTCCTCAAGGTCTAGCTATCTAGGATCTCCTCCTGTATGTTTTTTCATGTAGATCATGTATTTGACAATTATATTGTACTTATTTAAGCAATTTTGGGATAAAACTCTTTCTTATAATTTTAGGGAACCTATAAAAATGGTAATGCAAATGTAGATTCACATATAAACGTATTGGAAATCAATTTGCTAGAAAGTATATGATGTACCTAAACATAGAGGGCATGCAATAAGCAACTAGATTCATACATAACATTAGATACAAATTTAAGATCCAAACATTGAAAAATCCTGCATATATCCTTCATTGATTTCATGCAGCGGTTAAGTCTCGCAACAAAGTGTTTTCTCCAATTGTAGACACCCTAAACTCCATCAAATCAATATAAAGTTTGGGTGAACTTGAAAAAGTTTTTCAATTTCTCTTCCTACTCTCATTGCCAAGTCAAGATGATTCCAATGCAACTATCTCCTCTTTCAGATTTTTCTCCTGCTTTTGAAGCTCTTGAGTATAGTTTACCGCGTCCTTAATTATTGATGCTCGGTCCATCTAATATTCAAATATAAAGTTAAACTATATATTATCTAAATACCATAGTCATTAAGTTATAGTTATTGACATTGCTATGATTGAGGTTTCCAAGTATTGTGATACCTTAGAAATGTCGGGAACTACACTTCTGAGTGCATAAAGACCATCATCGAAGTTTCTTCTTCTTTGTTTGCTTCTCTATTGTATTTTTTATAGGACCAGAATTCAAAGGTGCATTACAATCTTGATTCATAAAAGACAAGAGTATTCCCTTATCAAAAGTCCAACTATAAATCAGGTACACACGAAATTAGTTAATAAGACGAACTATATGTAAAAACTTATAGACCAAAATGTGTAGTGAATAGTAATGCAAAAATTACTTTTCAAGTTCACATAAAAATTTTTGTTTCCCAATAATTGTTGTACACCCCTTCAGCAAGTTCCACATCCTCTAAATATTGTAGTTTTGAAATTCTAAAAGTGTAAGGGATGCAAAGAGTTTAATTTAACTGTAGTACATGTGATATATTGTAAGAAAAGATGAAATATTGGTTGAAAATATTGATGTATTGCTACCACTACTACTAGCATCCAATCTAACTGCTGCCAAAACTATAACTTTCTCCTTCTTTCCTCTCTTCTTTCAAAGAGACGAACAATTAAGTATGAAATACTCCTTCTTACAATAATAACAAACAATTCTTCTAGGATGCTTGAAGTGGGACCCATACATATCTCTCATACATCTAAGGTGCTTCTAGCTCTTATCTCTTCTTCTAAACAAATCAAGTTGTTGTTGAAGAACATCATCACTATTCTTCACCTTCCATGTCTAGAATCTCATTTCCTAGCAAATTTGGCGATAAATAATTTTTCATACCACTGCTAGAAGAATTACCCATTGATAACTAATGCGGAACAAGATAGCTAGCTCTAATATCAATCAGTTGTGCGAAAACTTTAACTAAATTTTTTTAGTTCAAAACTGTTGTTAAATTTTTTTGCTTACGCACGGAATACCTAAAGATCTAGCTTATCGATTAATTAGCAACAATCAATTCAATGAACAGTAATTACCAAACAAAGAAACATAGAAGAGTAGATAAAACAGAGATTTAGTGAGGTTCAGTTAAATTTCCCATGTCCACGGATCCAACTACTATTCTTTATTTATTGAAGAAAGAGATTACTATAGAGAGATTACAAAATTAAAAGTAGTAAAGTAGAAACACTAACCTATAATTATAAATTGAATAATTAATTTATCCACCTATAATTATAAATTGAATAATAAATTTCCTGAAAGGCTTGTTTGCCCTCAAACCCTTAATTTGATTTTACTGTGTAAATTAGAGTTTTCTGAAGAAGAGGATAATAGTATATGCTACCTCACATACCAATTTGAAGATGAACTACCTTTATTTATATAGACTTAAGTATAAAGAAATTACTTAGAGACCAAAATCAATTGCTTGATTATCATGAAAAATTTTCAAATTTTGATTTCAGTTCGAATAGATAATGCTTATCCCGGTTTCCATAATTTTTCTTTACTTGATTGATCCATCATGCTCAATATTTTCATTTTTCATATTGTGAATTGATAATTGATTTTATTAATTAATTATTATTATTCCTTTTTATTTTTCCCCCAATTAATTGATGAATGAACCAACTAATTATTTTTCTTTCTTCTCTGAGAAACAATTGAATCACATAAATTTAACGCTATGAATGTCACAAATATCACTATGAATTAGTTGTAACAAATTAGTAGTACTAACAAACTTTAATGGAAATGGTTTTCTTGTTATTTTTTTCATCGAGCATACCCTACACTGATCATTATAATTATTATCATACTTAGGAACTATGTTTAACGAAATTATATCATTTATATATATAGTATTAATATGTCCTAATCTACTATGCCATAATGAAAAAGAGTCAATAATATAAACAGAAGCAACATTTTTATTGATATTGAGTTTGAACATTCGATCACGCATGTACCTTTTACACATAAACATAACGCCTTTGGTCGGCACATATCTATCTGACTCAAAAACTTGGGTTAAACCAAATTTATTTAAAAGACTACTAGAAATAAGGTTCTTTCTAGCATCAAGCATATAGTATACATTATTTAGTGTTAGAATCATTCCGGTTGTGAACTCCAAGTTTACCATCACGTTCCCCTTAACCTCTGCTTTGGCCGAGTTTTTCGTGTAGATATAGCTTTCATACTCGGACGGTTCAAGTTTCTTGAATTCACTCTTGTTTTTGCAGATATGCTTAGTAGCACCAGAGTCGATCCACAAGAATCAACTCTTTCAGTCATATTGATTTCAGTGATAACGGCAGCAAAACTCTCATTAAATGGTTGTTGTTCCTTTTTAAGGAAGCGACAGTCCCCTCTAAAGTGATTAGGTTTTCCACAGTTGTAGCGCCCATTCACTTTCTTGACCTTTTTGTTACCGAGGTTATTTTTATTTTGAAGTTTTCTTTTTTAATTAAAAGTGCGATTAGAGTCGTTATTTGCCTCCTTTTCCTCCACCATGTGGATCTTTGATGAATACACTATTGGTTCATCATTTTCCTTCTGTCTCAATTGTTCTTCACACTACTAGAAAAGGCCTTTATTCCGACAGCAAGGAGCGACGGCTTCCGATAGCTCTTTTCCGACGGCGTTCGACGGGCTGTCGGCGGCCGTCGGAATTTCGTGAATTACAGGGCTTAGCCGAGCCTTCTTCTTCCTCATTCTCAACACTAAAATTTTTAGCAAAAAACCCCCAATTCCCTTCTCCAAGCTTCCAATCTCTAATTTCGAGCTTTCGGATCCTCCACGGCTGCCTAATCAAACTCTATTGCTCTCAATCTCGGGTATAATATCTTATTTTCGCCAAAAATCTAATTTTTACCCTAAATCTAGATTTGCATAAGTTGATAAATTAGGATTAATTAGTAATTGCAATTGTTTCAAATAGCGTAATAACGGTTTATAGCATCCCATGGTATACCTATTTCATATGTTATCGTGAAATTTTAAAGAGTATGTATAATTTATGATCGTGTGTATCTGTAAACCATTGTATATGTGTTGTTTATACCATTTTATTGTGTTAATTGGAATAAGACATGAGTTGTATAACATCTTGACTTGTATAATAATAATGAATGCACGAGTCTAAAAGAATTTGATTGTATTGGAAAATCATAATAATATTAAAGCAGCCTTATTCGATAAAATACGCAGAAAAAATGTGGTATATTAATAATATTTTGAAATGTATTAATAAAATACGCGAGACATTTAATTAACTAATGTCCCTTAGAGAGTTTTTGGCCCCGTCTGACGAGTGTTGTACATGATCGTTATATAAATAGTCGTTTTTTTTTCAAAATACGACCATTTATATTCTTCTGGTACAATGTTTGTTGGATTTGTCCCTGTATTGGACAAGTTATGAACACAGTAAGCATTTACATTTTATATACTACTTCGTCTCAAACGGTTCATAAAATTTCGGCCTAACTTTTCTTTTCTTTTTCTTGCGTACACGCATTTGTGTACAATGTAGGGAACAAAAGGCAAATGCTACCGAAATTTTGTTGAATCGTTTAAGACTAAGTAATATACGAAATGTAAATGCTTACTGTGTTTGTAATGGGAAGTAGGATGCCTAACCATGGGAAAAAATATCTTTTTGTACAAAATTTTGTATCGATACATTAAAAAATAAAATATGTCATATTTGAAAATATTTTTTAATTTGTGAAATAGTTCTTTAAATTCAAATATTATACGACCATGAAAATAATCTTTTTCGAATTTGTATTCTTGAAAATAAATATTAAATTTTGAACTTGTGACTCATTTTATCAAATAGTAAAAATGATTGATTATTTTGTTGATCGGAGGAGATGGATGTACCAAAGAAAAGGACTGAGAGGCTCAATAAAAGAAGATTTTTATAATGGTATAAACGTATTTGTTGAATTCGCTTTAAGTAATAACGAAAACGATCCAGAAATTCGTTGTCCGTGTAGTAGGTGTAGACATTTGAAGTATTTGTTACCAAATATTGTGAAATTTCATTTGTGCCAAAACGGTTTCGTACCCGAGTATTATGTTTGGGATAGGCATGGAGAAGTTATAGCACATACTTCTGTAGAGTCTGAAAGTGTCGTTCACGAAGTAGTTACGACGACCCGTATAGAAAATATGGTCGAAGATGCAGCACGATCAATGTTTCATATGGTTGAAGTTGACGACGATGATGAAAATGTTGAAGAACCAAATATTGAAGCAATTTTTTTTATGATTTACTAGATGCTGCTAAGAAACCAATTTGGGATGGTTGTAAAAGCGGCACTCAACTATCTGGAATTGCAGAATACATTGCGATGAAGTCAAAATACAACATCACCGAAGTTGGGTTTACGGCTGTTGTACAAGCTGCAAAAAAGACATATGCCGCCCGATAATCTAATGTGTGAAAATCACTATGAAGTTAAAAAACTTATGTCGGCTTTTGGCTTACCTTATCAGAAAATAGATACATGTTTAAAAGGCTGCATGTTGTTTTGGAAAGAAGACGCAAACCTTAGAAATTGTAAAATTTGTAATCAGGAGAGATACAAACCAAGAAAAAAGAAGGGGAAGGAAGTTCCGTACAAGCGTATACATTACTTACCCATCACTTCAAGGCTTCAAAGATTATATGCATCTTCTGTAACTGCATCTAATATGAGATGGCATAGTGTGAGAACGGAGGAATAGGGTACATTGACACATCTGGCCGATGGAGAAGCATGGAAGCATTTCGATAAAACGTATCCAAATTTTGCATCGGAGAGTCGAAATGTTAGATTAGGATTATGTACGGATGGTTTTTCGCCATTTTCTCAATTTGGTTCAAAATATTCATCCTGACCTATTATCGTCACACCATATAATTTACCTCTATGGATGTGTATGAAAACGCAATATATGTTTCTTACTGTTGTCGTTCCTGGTCCCGATGATCCGACACAAGGAATCGATGTATATTTACAACCGTTGATTGAGGAGTTAAAAATACTGTTGAACGAAGGAGTAGAAACATACGATGTGTTCAAGAAGAAAATTTTTCGTATGTTTGCTTCTTTGTTGTGGACTATAAGTGATTTTCTTGCCTATGCAATGCTTTCAGAATGGAGTATTGCCGGTCGTCTAGCATGATCGATAAATAATGTATCAAATTTTGAATGTACAGGCAGAGTCAGAAAGAAACTCTGCAAACAGAAATAAAAATCCCATCACTCATCGCGGAGGGTCGAAGTCATTTCAGCAGTATCGGCAGGAGTTGGTAAATTTACTGAATGCAAATTGTAAATAGTTTGTGCTATATAATTTTAAATGTACAATAATTGTATGTAAAAATCAATTCCAGGAAGCTGAGGTGCATGGTCCCATGGGCTATATAGACGTGTTTACTCGTACGCATGCTGTCGAGCATGTAAATCTGGACGGGACAGTTTCGTATACATGGCATGACGATAAATCCAGCAAGAGCCATGTAAGCATATTTCATTTTATGCAGTATTAGTAATTGTTCTACTTGTTAAAATATAATGAAATAAGATATGATGATATTAATTTGTTAATGTAGGAAAAGTTTATTGAGCAGCGTCAGAAACTCCTTGCTGATACGGGTCGAGATCAGCTGACGACGGATGAGGAGGATGCTATCTTTGAGTCAGTTATGGATCCATCGGAGCATGGCAGACGATACAGATTTGGCAATCAAGTGGTAAGTAAATAATATATTGGATATCATATAAGTTTTCAAATTCAGTACATTGGTTTTGAGTCACTTCGTTATGAAAGTATTATGCATTACCAAAATATATTAATTCGTTACTTGAATATCATTTCAAAAAAAACGAAAAAGACATGTTATTTAATTTAGTTTGCCTGATATATGCTGTACACATGCATAAATTTGTCGCATTTACTGTTAAAGAGATCAAAAGCAGTGATATCTCGTAATGTAACGTATTTTTTTTTCAATAAATGGTTGAATCATAATTTAAAAACGGCCAAAATAACATATTTTCAAATGTATACATTATACATGCATAAACTAAATTAAATAACATTATCACACTACTAATCATTCACATACATGCACATACACTTACATAAACATGCATAAACTAAATTAAATAACATTATCACACTGCTAATCATTCACCACATACACTTACAGAGATCACACAGCTAAATCAAATATTTATTACAGGCCAGTAGTCAGAGACGGGGTAGGTAGACTAGAGCTCGGATCGATCTAGCAGAGATCGAAGATTAGCGGACTAGAGTGGCGCAGCTGGAGGAGAAAAACCGTCGGCAGGCCATAGAGACCACACAGTTGCTAGACCAGCGTATCGCCGAGTACATGCAGTAGTATGGTGGCCGCTTCCCTTCCTCTACTGGCTCTGGTTCTGGAGGAGATTGATTGATTGCTTTGGTCGGTATGTTTTTTTCTGTTTTGTATGATTTGGTAGATGGTGGAGGTAGTTGTTGATTTATGTACTATGTTATGATACACTTAGGTGTTTTGTTGTATAATTATGTGGATGTTGGGGATGTTGGGTGATGATTATGTGTTTTGACTTAATTTTATGTATTTTTTTTGTTTGGTGAATTGTGTATAGTTTGCTTTTTGATATTTGGTTGAAATATTATATATTAGATTTTGCAGAATAGTGTTTGTATGGGAATTGTGGATGGAAGGCTATATTGCAGAAGAAATATAAAAAAAATGCAGTAGATTTCTAACGGCTTCCGACGGCTTTCAGATTATATTTTTCCAACGGCTTCCGACCGCTTTCATATCAATTTTTCCAACGGTTTCCGACGGCTTCGACAAGTGTTAGAATCTGTTGGAATTCGTCGGAAGCCGTCGAAAATACGAACGGCGAGATGTGTCGGAAGCCGTCGGAAACACTGTACGCCGACGCCTTATTTTCTTACGGCATTTTCCGACGGCCGCCGACAGTTTTCTGCCATCGGAAAATGCCTTTTTCCTTGTAGTGTCAACACATGGATATTGAGGAGTTTTTCCAGAGTAATTCCAACCTTTTTGTGTTTTAATATTTTCCATTGATCTTTCCAAAAAGGGGAAAACTTATCTATTATGGTTGAAAGTTTAATCTTTTCATCAATGTTCATTTTATGTTGGTTGAATTGCTTTAAGATGCACATAATATCATTGAATTGCTATCATGGCCTATCATTGGTCATTTTGCAGTTAAAAATTTTAACAACTAAAAATTTCTTACTTGTTCCATCTTTCATTTAAAAATTGAATTGCTATGTGGACCGAAAACTGACCCATTTTAATTAAAATAATTCTATCCAAAAATATAATTGGATCCAAACTCAAACCGTACCGACCTAACAATAATGATGCGCGTGTTAACATGCATGTCTTCCCCTTGAATAAACCCAGCATTTCTCCTTTAAATCCTATATCTTTAATAATAGTTGTAATAGCTTTGGTTTCATACTTTTTTGGTATCAACGTGAACTATAAAAAACGCCCCTCTATATATTATTCAGTCTATCACTTAAAAATATGATCTAATACTAAATTTCTTTTACAAATTCAAATGCCCCTAAAAGTAGGATCTAATAATTAAACATGCTTTACAAATTCAAAATGCTTCTAAAAATAGGATCTAAAATTAATCTTTCTTTACAAATTCAAAATACTTCTTTACAAATATACAAATCTTAATATCACTTGAAATCTTTAATAATAGTTGTAATAGCTTTGGTGTCACACTTTTTTGGTATCAACGTGAACTACCAAAAACGCCCATCTATATATTATTCAATCTATCACTTAAAAATATGATCTAATACTAAATTTCTTTTACAAATTCAAATGCCCCTAAAAGTAGGATCTAATAATTAAACATGCTTTACAAATTCAAAATGCTTCTAAAAATAGGATCTAAAATTAAACTTTCTTTACAAATTCAAAATACTTCTTTACAAATATACAAATCTTAATATCACTTGAAAATAAAAAATTATATTTTTGATTGATTTAAACATATATAATTTATAAGAAAAACAATTCACGCGCGGAGCGCGTGCTATTACACTTTTGAATAAATACGGTTCCCAAAAATTTTATGATTTGGGATAATTTTTCCCCTTCTCCTTCCCTTTCCCTTGCAACTATATTGAAATTTTATAAAAATTTACCTAGCATAAAAAAGCGTTAAAACCATATGTATGATAGGATATTGAACCCGAGATTAAGTTTAGCTTTTTGTTACTTGGATAATGCTGTCTACAAAAATAATGCGCGTTTAAAACTTTAGTATTCTAAGTTTTTATTAATTTATTTTGTTCATCATTCAAGCAATTTATATTAATTCCACCAAAAATTCTTCTAGGTTCAGGATCCCCTCCAACCAGCTTTATCATTTATATCTTGTACTTGACAGTTATATTGTGGTTTCTCATCTATATAAGTGAAGTCATAAAGAGCAATTGAATTTTGGTGGATCGCAATGATAATCTACGAATGAAAATTTTATGTTTTATTCTGTTAATTGTCTATTATTTTAGTTCCCTATCATTTAAGTTTCAATCGGATAAACCAGATCGTTGAATATATCTACGCATATATTTCGCAACAGTTGATGAAAGTGCTCCATGGGTTCCGCAGATTGATTTTGATGGTATGATCTATGGTAAATAGTGGATATTATCTAGGCACATGATCTAATTATATAAACAGGAATCTTTAATACATGAAAATGAACATGGGTGACATGAAGATTTTAATGTTTATTTCAGGTGTGACAAAGTCAGTTGATGCAGCCCAAAATGATGAAGTCTTAGGTCGCGAGCGACCTAACGTCCTGTTAAGTCGAGTACGACCTAACAAGGAAGATAACGAGCTAAAATTGTGGGATAAGCCGTTGGAAGTTGAAGTCTTAGGTCGTGAGCGACCTAGCGAGTTAAAACAGATCACATATCACTCCTTGTCCTTAGGTCGCTCAACGATGCAACTTTGCGACCTACGACCTATGATAAGTCGCGAACGACCTAACGAGTTAACTCACTCAGCAATGCCGCATTTTCCTTTAGGTCGCGAACGACCTAACTTCAGTCGCTCAATTCCTTTAGGTCGCTCCGATAGTTCGAGTAAAGTCTGTTTCGAGCTACGACCTAAGTTAGGTCGCATAAACGAGTTACGACCTAAGATAGGTCGCGAGGAGAATTAGGTCGTGAGAAGAATCCCAGAAGCAAAGTTCTTATGTCGCTGAAACTTAAGCCCCATCCATCTTAGGTCGCTCGACCTTATGTGCTGGGAAGTTAGGTCGCTGCCTTGCATTTTTAGGTCGCTCAAGTATAGGTCGCAAGACTTAAGTCGCTGGAAGAGGTTAGGTCGCTGCTGCCATGTGTGTGTTGTATCTTAGGTCGCTCAAGGCTTTGTGATGTATGTTGTAAAGTGTTTTCTTATGTCGTTTGTATATAAGTCATAGGTAGCGATCCTTGTTAGGTCGTGTACTTTGTTAGGTCGCTGGTCTATGTTAGGTCATGAACGACCTATGTGTTGTACAATTTGTGTTGTGTTGAGTTGTAAGCCTATAAATAGGCGAGTGGTGTCACTTGTAACAGTTTAGTTGATTTGAATAAAAACTTTTGTTTGTTAGCTTTGTGCTTTCATTAAATTGGTAGTTGAGTGTAATCTCCTATCTCCTCTTTCGGCATTCGAGTGCGCTCGGATCAACGATCGTAGAAGCCAATTCACGGTATCAAGTGCGCTTGATCAACGTATGAAGAATTGCAGATCTTCTTTCACGGTATCGTGTGCGATCAACGTGACGAAGATAGCTAGAATTCGGTATCTTCGGATCAACGAATTTGGGCCATTCAGTATTTTTCATTCCATCGATTGTTACTTTCACAGAATCATCGTTTTGTTATTCCGCTGCTGCATCATTTGGTATCAGAGCTAGACTTAGCTAATCATAGCTAAGCCGAGTCTTGGAGCCAATTCTTATTCAAGAGTTCAAAGCCGAGAGTTTGAAGTTAGGGCCGAGCCGAGTTTAGTATTGAAGTTCGTGAAGATTCAATCATGCCGCCGAGAAGAGCTAACCATCATCAAAATGTCAAAGATTTGTACAAGAGAGAAGATGCTGAACAAATGGAACAACGTATTAGTAACAAATTCAATGAGAAGTTGGATGAAGGCATTGGGAGATTAGAGAAATTGATGATGGATATGAATCAACCCCTAAGAAGAACATCGCCAATTTCAAACCAAGGTAGAAACAGGGTTTCACCATCAGTTTCGGGTGAAAGGAGAATATCGCCACAATCTCATCAAGGAAGAAGAAGTCATCGAGAATTTGAAAATGAAACATATCAAGATGATGAAAGGCAAAGTAGAAGGGATAGGAATGATCATAGAGATGTGGATGGACGGGATCGTTATCAAAGCACATCTGTGGTTGATGAGGATGGTGATAGAGGAAGTTTTCATTATCAAGATCATGGCCAAGGACGGAATCGAGATAGAGATTTTGAGGATGATCGTCAATGGGAGTCAGGGATGAATACTGAAATTCCAGAATTCAAAGGTGGAATGGTGGCGGAAGAATTTTTGGATTGGTTGTCTAACGTGGAAGAAATTTTTGACTTTAAGGAGGTTCCTGAGCATCGGAGAGTGAAGTTAGTTGCTATTGAAAGGGAGAGCCATGGCATGGTGGCAGCAAACTAAACTTACGCGGGAAAGGATGGTGTTTGCGCCAAAATTGATCACAAACCCCAAGTGTAGTGAAAGCACCAGCGTATGAATATAAATCAACAATATTCACATACAAATCACGGATCTAAGAAAATAACAAATAGCAATCCAGAAAAAATGAACAGTGACACAAGATTTATAGTGGTTCGGCTATCTCCGGCCTACGTCCACTTCAAGGTTTTTATGATTTTATTACTCGATGCTTGAAGATTACAGTTTCTTGTAATGTAGTACAACTGATTTTCTGAGCTAAGTCTGAATCTAAGGCAGCAATGGTGATTCTGAGTAAATCTGGCAGAGTCTAGGCGCTCTTTAGCTCTCAAAATTGTCTGACCCCTTTTCTGAATGACCAGGGGCTCTATTTATAGGTGTATGAGGCTGATATTTCGCCTAAACTGAAGGGAGACCAGTTCTGGCACGTGAGGGGGCCCACATGCCCGCTTTCTGGAAATCCGGGCCCACTTTGGGATCGATTCGAAGCTATGTTCGAATCGATCAAGAAATTGTCCAATCGAACTGAAATTTGGTGTGAACATTCTTCAACATGTGCTCAAGCTTCTGTGAAAATTTCATAGCATTTGGACTTGTGGATCTCGAGTTATGATCGATTCAAGGTTAGATACTCGGCTGAAACGTCTCTTCGAATCGATTCCATTCGACTCGGTTCCTTCGAATCGATTGCACTGAATCGATGGTGGAGCGTGAACTTCGCATCGATCCGCTTTCGCTGCCAGGTTGATCGAGTCGTCTTAGAGACTTTGTCCCTTTGACTTGATGGATTCGAAGATATCAATAATCCTTTAATTCGAATGACGCTTTGCTCGTATCGATAGCGACATGCTTCAATCGTTTCGAAGTCAATCGAAGCTAGATGGTTTCGAGGGAAGGCACCTATGCATGGATTCGAAGCAGAGCATTTTGTTGGGTTCGAAGCGGGATATCTTCATGGATTCGAACTAAGGATAACTCGAAGGAAACGAATGTGGATTCGGGTACTGGATACGAAGCTCGACCATCTGATGGATTCGAAGCAAGGCCTAGTGGGATGGATTCGAATGTTGAAGGTGTTTTGATGGTGTCGAAGGCTAAAGCACTTCCATGGATTCGAAGCCATCAGGGGAACCTCGTTGGAGTCGAGTTTGATGGATTCGACCCTAGGGGATTCGAACCATAGGGAGACGAACTCAAGGCTATATCCTTCACTTGCGTCGATGATATCTTGGGCGTACGAACTCGGATTGACTCGAGATTTGGAATGTTGTTTTATCTTGCCTTGCTTGACATGTCTTATCAATCGTAGCCTGATCCGGACCCGGGAAAAATTCATCGATATCCATGGTGAACCTGCGATGCACAATCGATGTTCATGACTAATGATCATTGATTTTCAGTTAATCTTTGGGTATCTCGGCTTTGCCAAAAGTTGGGATAACATTTTGCCCCCCAAAACATGCCTTTTGGTAAAAGGCGTGTTTTGATCTGTCTCAAGTCGAATGCAGTGAGTTTAAGTTTTATTCAGAGCTTATAGCGTTTTTAATCAAGTCTATGGCTGTTCGAAGCCGATTTGTTATCAATTTCTTCGAGTGGAAGTTAAGAATGAGATTCTATGGTCTCTCCATACTATCGGTGGTCACTCCGGACCCTTGCCAAGCCAATTCCAGACTTAGCAATCGAATAGAAAGATCCTATTGCACTCCGGTGTTGCTTTCTACCCCTTGCACTTCGGCCCCAGTTAGGGCGTAAAGCGATGTCTTGGTCGTTCTGGACCGATCATAGCCTCTCCGGGCTCATGCTGGATCCCATCCTGTCACTCTCCGGTGAAGGGGAAACAACGTTAAGTGAGTCAATCCTGTCGCTCTCCGGCGAAGCGACTCACCTCCTGCACTCCGGTTCAATGTACCTGAACATTAAGCGATGTCATGACCTGAATCGTCGGCCGATCACAGCCTCTCCGGGCTCATGCTGGATCCCATCCTGTCACTCTCCGGTGAAGGGGAAACAACGTTAAGTGAGTCAATCCTGTCGCTCTCCGGCGAAGCGACTCACCTCCTGCACTCCGAACCCCGCCTCTCCGGGTAAGGTCATAAAGCGATCATCTTTATATTGATATTTAATGTCTATCCTTTAACTCTCCGATCAAAAGTTTGTTTCAATTAATGTTTCTTTATTAAATTCAAATCCTAGGTGTTCAATCTCAAACACCAGGAAAAATAAGACAACGCCTCTCCGGGCGGAGCGGTCTATTTCCATCTTAGAGCATGCCTAGGGATCTCTCCGGTTCCCGTACATGAGTAAGTGGGATAGCCGTTTTATTTTGGAAATCAAATCTAAGAAAACTAATCGACCAGAGTCCAAATCTTGAACTTGGTCCTTGCCATCACAATCAGTTGATGACGAGTCATGATCCCGATCCAGGATCATTCCTGTTAGGTTGAGGCGGTAGTTGTTCGGGTCTAACCGCCGTTGTACGTTCTCTGACATACTGCGGCAATCTACCACTCCTGGCATGTTCTTCCACCTCATCCTTTAGGTGGCGGCATTCATCGGTAGTGTGCCCATCCAGCTCATGGAATAGGCAGTATTTTTCAGTTCTGCGTTCCCGCTCCGTGGGATCTCTCCTGGGTGGTTTTCAATAGGGGAGTTGCCCCCGAGTTTTAGTGTAAATTCTTTCTAGGTTTACCGTCAAATCTGTGTATTGCCTGAATCTAGGCTCTCGGAATTTCTTCCGTTTATCAGGACATCATGTACGTCCTCCTGCTTTCTCTTTCCTTTGTCTACCCTGGACTGTTCCCTGGCGATTCCTTCGCCTTGTGCAACATTTATTTCCCGCCTCTCGGCTCGTGATTCTTCTAATCGAATGAATTTTTCAGCTTCATGGAAAACTCTCCCAGATCTTGCGGTGGATCTTTAGTCAAAGAGTCTTTGAATTCGGTGCCTTCCCCAACTCCTGCCACTACCGCCATCAGAATCATTGATGGATCCGGGTGATTTACAGAAGCCATCGTTGCATTGAATCATAGCAGAAAATCTTTTATGGACTCTCTGGTCCTTTGCTTTATTGAAGCTAGAGTCATCACACTCTTGGGCCGTGTTACGTGGACCCTGAACTGTCTCATGAAGCAATCCACAAGCTCGCCCCACGTTCTGATTGATCCAGTCTCTAATTGTCTGAACCAAAGTGCAGCCAAATCTGATAAAAATAAAGGGAAACATCGTGCCATCACTTCCTCGGTTGCTCCCAGTACTTCCATGTGTCTAATGTATTTGGTAATATGCATGGTTGGATCCGACTTCCCGTCATATGGATCCAGCATTGGTAGTTTGAACTTTGGAGGGTTCTTTGCATTCCTGATATTCGGAGCGAACGGACTCCGACTAACTTCTTCCAATCCTCCTCCTGACAATCCCCCTCTCAAGATCCGTCTCACTAGGCCAATCATTCTCTCATCTCCATCCAGGGGTTGCCTCCTTGTCATGTCTCTGTCTTGCCCTCCGAGTCTTGTAGGGAATTCTGGTACGTACTCTTCGGGTGGCTCGTTAGCATTTGTGTTGGCCCTAGCCGGTTGAGCTCCTTCCAAAGGTTCTTCTGCGTTGGATCCTGCAGGCCTGCCCCCAAGCCCTTGTTGATTGCCTTCTGGTTCTGCATTCTGTCCTCCGTTGGGTTCCATAGCCCTAGCTCCTTGTTCCACATTCACAGCCGTTGTAGTTGGTCCAAGGTTCTGTGTCCCTGCAGCTCTCATCTGCTCGAAGAAATTCTGCAGCATCTCTTGTTGGCTTTTCATCATTCTTTCCTGCATTAGGTTATTCATAGCCTCCATCTCATCTCTAGTAATGTAGATCGAAGCTTGTCCTTCTCCAGCGCCAGAGGATGCCTCTTGACTTCCTCCCTGTTGGCTCCTCTCAACTCTTTGTCTTGTTTGTCGAGTCATTGTAGGGTCAAATCTGAATCCTTAAAATTTTAAATCTAAACTTTGAATTTGGTGTAGCGGGTGCTAGTTCTTCTCAGTGAAAGCACCAAAGTGTTTGCGCCAAAATTGGTCACAAACCCCAAGTGTAGTGAAAGCACCAGCGTATGAATATAAATCAACAATATTCACACACAAATCACGGATCTAAGAAAATAACAAATAGCAATCCAGAAATAATGAACAGTGACACAAGATTTATAGTGGTTCGGCTATCTCCGGCCTACGTCCACTTCAAGGTTTTTATGATTTTATTACTCGATGCTTGAAGATTACAGTTTCTTGTAATGTAGTACAACTGATTTTCTAAGCTAAGTCTGAATCTAAGGCAGCAATGGTGATTCTGAGTAAATCTGGCAGAGTCTGGGCGCTCTTTAGCTCTCAAAATTGTCTGACCCCTTTTCTAAATGACCAGGGGCTCTATTTATAGGTGTATGAGGCTGGTATTTTGCCTAAACTGAAGGGAGACCAGTTCTGGCACGTGAGGGGGCCCACATGCCCGCTTTCTGGAAATCCGGGCCCACTTTGGGATCGATTCGAAGCTATGTTCGAATCGATCAAGAAATTGTCCAATCGAGCTGAAATTTGGTGTGAACATTCTTCAACATGTGCTCAAGCTTCTGTGAAAATTTCATAGCATTTGGACTTGTGGATCTCGAGTTATGATCGATTCAAGGTTAGATACTCGGCTGAAACGTCTCTTCGAATCGATTCCATTCGACTCGGTTCCTTCGAATCGATTGCACTGAATCGATGGTGGAGCGTGAACTTCGCATCAATCTGCTTTCGCTGCCAGGTTGATCGAGTCGTCTTAGAGACTTTGTCCCTTTGACTTGATGGATTCAAAGATATCAATAATCCTTTGATTCGAATGACGCTTTGCTCGTATCGATAGCGACATGCTTCAATCGTTTCGAAGTCAATCGAAGCTAGATGGTTTCGAGGGAAGGCACCTATGCATGGATTCGAAGCAGAGCGTTTTGTTGGGTTCGAAGCGAGATATCTTCATGGATTCAATGTGGATTCGGGTATTGGATACGAAGCTCGACCATCTGATGGATTCGAAGCAAGGCCTAGTGGGATGGATTCGAACGTTGAAGGTATTTTGATGGAGTCGAAGGCTAAAGCACTTCCATGGATTCGAAGCCATCAGGGGAACCTCGTTGGAGTCGAGTTTGATGGATTCGACCCTAGGGGATTCGAACCATAGGGAGACGAACTCAAGGCTATGTCCTTCACTTGCGTCGATGATATCTTGGGCGTACGAACTCGGATTGACTCGAGATTTGGAATGTTGTTTTATCTGGCCTTGCTTGACATGTCTTATCAATCGTAGCCTGATCCGGACCCGGGCAAAATTCATCGATATCCATGGTGAACATGCGATGCACAATCGATGTTCATGACTAATGATCATTGATTTTCAGTTAATCTTTGGGTATCTCGGCTTTGCCAAAAGCTGGGATAACAAATGGGAAAGTCAAAGATTGAATCTTGGGATAAGATGAAGAAGTTGATGAAAGCTACATTCTTGCCGTATAACTATCAATCTCTTATGTATCAACGATTGCAGAATCTGAGACAGGGAACAAAGTCTGTGAACGATTATGCAGATGAGTTCTATCAGCTAATTGCCAGGAATGACATCATGGAGACGGAGGAGCAGTTGACAGCTAGATTTGTTGGAGGGTTGAGAATGCAGATACAAGATATGGTGAATATGTTTGATCCCAGATCTACGGCTGAAGCACATCAAAAGGCTCTAGCTTGGGAGAAGCAAGGAAGGAGAGGGGGTGGTGTGTTTACAAATTCCAACAATCTAATGAAAGGAGCTAGTAACAATGTGAATGTTTCGAAGGCTGTTGCAAAACCGGTTGTTAATGAAGTTGCTAAGACCAGAATCAATAGCGGTATTAAATGTTTCAATTGTCAGGAGATGGGTCACAAAAGCAATGAATGTACGAAGCCAAAGAAGCGAACGATGATTGCTGAGGCAGAGGAAGATGAGGTAGAAGCTGATTGTTCTAATTCACTACATGATGAGGAGGAAGAGAATGTGTCGGGAGATGAAGGGTATTCATTGATGATGAAGAGGTCGTGTTTAACACCAAAACAGGAGGAGGAAACTAGTTGGTTGAGGAGTAACATCTTTCAATCATCATGTACTATCTTGGGAAGGGTTTGCAAGTTTGTTATTGATGCAGGAAGTTGCGACAATATTATCTCTAGAAGCTGTGAAGAAGTTATCATTGAAGACAGAGAAGCATCCGAAACCTTACAAGTTAGCTTGGTTGAGGAAAGGTGGGGAGGTGAAAGTTGGACGAAGAGCTTGTGTTAATTTTTCAATTGGGAAGAAATACAAAGATGAAATCTAGTGTGATGTTGTGGACATGGACGTATGCCATCTGTTGTTGGGGAGACCATGGCAGTATGATAGGGCTGTGCAACATGATGGACGTGCTAACAGTTACAGTTTCATGTTTGAGGGTACAAAGATTACTTTAATTCGTAAAAAGCGACAACACAAAGAAAGCAAGTTGGAGGAGATTGAAGAGTTGAAAACTTTGTTATCATTGAAGGAGTTTGTGAAGGAGGTAGAAGAGGAGCCTGAAGTATTCTTGTTGATTGGACGTGAGAGTCATGAAGTGGTTGAGATCCCTGAAGAAGTAAAGCCAGTGCTGGGAGAATTTGACGATGTATTTCCTGAGGAGCTACCAACGGAGTTACCGTCGTTGAGAGACATTCAACATCAAATTGATCTTGTTCTAGTAGCTGTGTTACCTCATAGACCACACTACAGAATGAGTCCAAAAGAACATGAGGAGTTGAGAAGGAAAGTGGAAGAATTGCTTGAACAGGGGCGTGTACAGGAAAGTTTAAGTCCTTGTGCGGTGCCAGCTTTGTTAGTACCGAAGAAGGATGGAACGTGGAGGATGTGCACTAATAGTTGGGCACTGAACAAGATTACTGTGAGATACAGATTTCCTATGCCTAGATTGGATGACTTGTTGGATCAGCTTAGTGGAGCTACTATCTTTACGAAGATTGATTTGAAAAGCGGTTATCATCAAATTCGAATCAGACCAGGGGATGAATGGAAAACAGCGTTCAAGACACGCGAGGGGTTGTACGAATGGCTAGTTATGTCGTTTGGTCTTTTGAATGCACCGAGTACATTTATGCGGGTGATGAATCAGATCTTTAGACCATTTATCGGGAAGTTTATAGTGGTGTATTTTGATGATATACTGATATATAGTGGGAATCCAGAAGAACACTTGCAACATCTGAGAGAAGTGTTGATGGTATTGCGACAGGAACAATTTTATGCTGCAATGAAGAAATGCGTGTTCATGACGCATAGTGTTTTATTTTTGGGGTATGTTATATCGAGAGGAGGTATACAGGTGGATCAGAATAAAGTTGAAGCAATCAGAAATTGGCCACAACCCAAGACGATTACAGAAGTTAGAAGCTTTCATGGTTTGGCATCATTCTACCGAAGATTTATTCCACACTTCAGTAGCGTGATGGCTCCAGTTACTGATTGTATGAAAGGGAAGCAATTTTCATGGTCGGAGGAAGCAGGATTTGCTTTTGAGAGAATCAAAGGACTTTTGACGACAGCACCGATTCTAGTGTTGCCGGATTTTCAGTTGTTGTTTGAATTACATACTGATGCATCGAAGGTTGGAATTGGAGGGGTGTTAAGTCAGAAGGGATGTCCTATTGCATATTTTAGTGAGAGGTTATCGGGAGCAAAGATGAGATATAATACTTACGATGTGGAATTTTATGCTATTGTGCAAGCTGTGAAACATTGGAGACATTATTTGTTTCATAAAGAATTTGTTTTATATACTGATCATGAGGCGTTGAAGCATATGCAGGGACAGGACAAGATTGCAGCGGCATGCTTTGTGGGTTGCATACTTACAACAATTTACATTTGTGGTGAAGCATAAGTCGTGAATTACGAATCGAGTGGCAGATGCGTTAAGTCGAAGGAATCATGTGTTGACTACAATGAAGGTAGAGGTGACAGGGTTTGACGTGTTGCCAGATTTGTTTGTTGATGATCCTTACTTTGCTAAGATCATGGATGAAGTCAATGAAGGAAAGACGGATGAGTATGTATTGGTGGATGGTTTTCTTTTTAAGGGAAATCGATTGTGCATACCAGAGTGCAGCTTACGTATGAAGATTGTAAAGGAGTTGCATGAGGAAGGTCATGTGGGCTGAGATCGTACTTTGCAATTGATTTCTCAATCTTATTATTGGCCTTCGTTGAAACGGGAAGTTGGAAGGTATTTGGAGAGATGTCATATTTGCCAAATTTCCAAAGGGACAGCGACGAATGCGGGATTGTATATGCCGTTACCCATGCCGGTTAGACCATGGGTTGCTATCAGTATGGATTTTGTTTTGGGATTACCGAGAACTCAAAGAGGGAATGATTCGATATATGTTGTAGTGGACAGGTTTTCAAAGATGGCGCATTTCATCGCTTGTAAGAAGACAGCTGATGCCGTCCGTGTTGCCGAGTTATTCTTTAAGAAGTGTTCGTTTACATGGTTTACCAGAATCCATTGTTTCTGATCGGGATACTAGATTTCTAAGTCATTTTTGGCTGAGTTTGTGGAAGATGGTGGGAACAAAGCTAAATTTCAGTAGTGCTTATCATCCGCAGTCGGATGGTCAGACTGAAGTTGTTAACAGATCTTTGGGAAATTTGTTGCGGTGCCTGGTGAAGGATAATCTGAAGAGTTGGGATATGAAGTTATGTCAAGCAGAGTTTGCTCATAATCATGCTATAAACCATAGTACGGGTTTCAGTCCATTTCAGATAGTGTATTCAAGCTTACCAAAGGTGCCGTTGGATTTGACGATAGTACCACAACCAAAGAGAACCGTTAAACGGGCTATTGATTTTGTTGATGGATTGGCAGAATGTCATAAAATCGTGCAGGAACGATTGGAGAAAGCAAATGAAAAGTATAAACGATCTGCGGATTTGAAACGAAGAAGCGTTGAATTTAATGAAAGAGATTTAGTATATGCTGTACTAACGAAAGATCGTTTTCCAGTAGGAGCATATAATAAACTGAAAGCTCGAAAGATTGGTCCTGTAAAGATTGTGAAACAAATCAATGAAAACGCTTATAGGTTGAAGCTGCCGGAGGATGTGTACACTTCTGACGTGTTTAATGTAAAACATCTTATACTGTATCATGGGGATGAGCTTGTTGTGGAAGAGGAGGGTGCAAATTCGAGGATGAATTTTTTTCAACCAAGGGAGGATGATGCAGCCCAGAATGATGAAGTCTTAGGTCGCGAGCGACCTAACGTTCTGTTAAGTCGAGTACGACCTAACAAGGAAGATAACGAGCTAAAATTGTGGGATAAGCCGTTGGAAGTTGAAGTCTTAGGTCGTGAGCGACCTAGCGAGTTAAAACAGATCACATATCACTCCTTGTCCTTAGGTCGCTCAACGATGCAACTTTGCGACCTACGACCTATGATAAGTCGCGAACGACCTAACGAGTTAACTCACTCAGCAATGCCGCATTTTAATTTAGGTCGCGAACGACCTAACTTCAGTCGCTCAATTCCTTTAGGTCGCTCCGATAGTTCGAGTAAAGACTGTTTCGAGCTACGACCTAAGTTAGGTCGCGTAAACGAGTTACGACCTAAGATAAGTCGCGAGGAGAATTAGGTCGTGAGAAGAATCCCAGAAGCAAACTTCTTAGGTCGCTGAAACTTAAGCCGCATCCATCTTAGGTCGCTCGACCTTATGTGCTGGGAAGATAGGTCGCTGCCTTGCATTTTTAGGTCGCTCAAGTATAGGTCGCAAGACTTAAGTCGTTGGAAGAGCTTAGGTCGCTGCTGCCATGTGTGTGTTGTATCTTAGGTCGCTCAAGGCTTTGTGATGTATGTTGTAAAGTGTTGTAAAGTGTTTTCTTATGTCGTTTGTATATAAGTCGTAGGTCGCGATCCTTGTTAGGTCGTGTACTTTGTTAGGTCGCTGGTCTATGTTAGGTCGTGAACGACCTATGTGTTGTACAATTTGTGTTGTGTTGAGTTGCAAGCCTATAAATAGGCGAGTGGTGTCACTTGTAACAGTTTAGTTGATTTGAATAAAAACTTTTGTTTGTTAGCTTTGTGCTTTCATTAAATTGGTAGTTGAGTGTAATCTCCTATCTCCTCTTTCGGCATTCGAGTGCGCTCGGATCAACAATCGTAGAAGCCAATTCACGGTATCAAGTGCGCTTGATCAACGTCTGAAGAATTGCAGATCTTCTTTCACGGTATCGTGCGCGATCAACGTGACGAAGATAGCTAGAATTCGGTATCTTCGGATCAACGAATTTGGGTCATTCAGTATTTTTCATTCCATCGATTGTTATTTTCACAGAATCATCATTTTGTTATTCCGCTGCTGCATCATCAGTTGAATAAGAAGAATGGGAAGAAGGTGGGTTTACATTTATTCAGATGCATTATACATGCATTCCTAGAAATACTTTCGGTATTGAATATTAATACAACAAACAAATTGCGAAATGTGCCTGAGAAGGGATGGTTGAATAAGTCACTCATGGTTCAACTGATTCTGCAGAACCATCTTTCTGCATAAAAGATGAGACCAGGCATATCATTTTCTGATCATCTGGATACACCAAATAATATCATCGTGAATATCAAGCCAGTTGATGCAAGAAAAGGGGAAGAAGAATCCGTCGGTTTATGTAATTCTACAATCTATCCGTCTGAATACTTTATGTGCACTCTACTAGCTCATACTCTAAAAATGCAACATCAATCTTCTGCTTCAATTGAAGGCAATCAATGTCGTTTACCTGAAATTTTTATATAATATACAACAGTCAGAAAACAGTTATCTCCACTAAAAGGAGAAATACATATATAGATTCACAATATTTATTATTATAGATATCTAATGGAAATCAGTTGCTAAAAGGTTACTAATGTACCTCAACGTAGAGGGTGTGCAGCAAGCTCCCGGACTCAGACACAATGTTAGCTGATACAATCTGGAGATCCAAAGATTCAAAAATCTCACATGCATTCTTCATCGATTTCATGGAGCAGTTGTACCTTACAACGAATGTGTTTTCTCCGATATCAGACACGCTAAGCTCCATCAATTCAATAGACAGTTTGGGTGAACTTGAATAAGTTTCTCTGTTTCTCTTCCTGCTATCATCGCTAGTTGGAGCTGATTCCAATGCAACTATCTCCTCATTCAGACTTCTCTCCTGCTTTTGAAGCTCTTGAACATAATCAATTGTGTCCTTAATTATTGATGCTTTGTCCATCTAATTTTCAAATATAAAATAAAATTATTTGTTATTTAATTACTATAGTCATTAAGTTACAGTTATTGACATAGCTAAGAATGAGGGTTTTAAGTATTGTGTGATACCTTAAAAATGTTGGGAACCACACATCTGAGTGCATAAAGACTATCATCGAATTTTCTTCTTTTTCTTTGCATCTCTGCTATGTTCTTTGTAGGACTTGAATTCGATGGTGCATTGTAATCTGTTGAGCTCGATTCATGGCAGCTCGAAAGTATCTCTTCATCAAAAGTCCAACTACAAATCAAGCGCACATAGAATTAATTAAAAAGATGAATTAAATGAAGAAACCCATAGACTAAAATGAGTAAAAAATAGTAATGTAGAAATTACTTGTCAAGTTCATCGTAAAATCTTTTTGTTTCCCAGTAATTGTTGTACTCATCTTCAACAAACTCCATCCTTTTATTTTTGCAGTTTCGAAATACTAAGAAATGTAAGAAATGCAGAGACTTTAGAGTGTAATTTAACAGCAGCACAGTTGAAGTATTTATAGAGTGAATATGAGGAGAACAGGGACTGGCCGCTGATTTCGATTTCAAATTGTTTAATAACAAATGCAAGAGGATACACGTTTAAAATGCAAGTTTGAGGTATGGGGTTTGATTATTTAACCGATCATACTGTTTTTTATTTGTGTTTTGCAAGAAGACACATTTTTAACATGGAGCATCTAGTGCATGGACTTTATTACTTAAATCTTAAATTACGCGATTATGACTTTGAAAAGCACCCTTGCACATTATAGCCTTAGTTTAAAGGTGTAAACTTTTAATAAAATACTCTCAGTAATATAACTTTTATTAAAAGGATTAAACTACACAGGAGGTCAAACTATTGTGAAAACGAATTTATTAACAATTTAATATGACTTAGTGATCATTAATAGGTACAGGTAGGCCCGACAACTAGGTATTGTTAAAAATATATATGTTCTGAAAACATGGTATAAATAGGTCATAAAATGAAGACTAAAAATGATAGGAGAAGAAACAAAGCAAAGAAATCAGCTAAAAAAAGTGGTTATAGGCTACAACCAATTGACGTGTTCCTGCAACCTGGTGGGTGGCAGGTGGCATCACATAGTAGCACATTTCAACAGTTGACGCATCAAAGTATTCTGTGCCCATTTGGCACAAACCAAAAATGCCATGCATTCTATTGACATGTTCAAGGATGAGCGATGGATTTTTGTTTATGGATTGAAGTTATTGGAGATCGAGCGGTTGTCCTCTCTTCGTTACATAGGAAATAATGGTGTGTTTAAATTCCTAGAATCCATTATCTTCACTAATTAAATTATTGATCATTCAAGTAATTTCAAGGGATTCAGCGATCAGTCCTTCAAGTTTGTGGAATTTTATCCATTATGTTTTTTAAAAAAATTTCACTTTAAAGATAAGCAAGAGCACATCATTTTCTGATAATTCGGATGTTGGAACTGAGCTAGCCTGCAATGGAAATTATGAGTGAATTTCAAATTTTTTTATCCAATTCAACCATTATTGCGTCTATGAAGTCTAACTTATTTAGTACATTTTTAAATTTAGTTTAAATAAAATCATATATTTTACTTAGTTTATAAATTGTAGTATGAAGCTTACTTGATTTAGTTTTACTTAATTTGTAAGTATACATATGTATCATATACATATTTATATGTTTGTGCATGTGTAACATGATCCATGTAGAGTATAGCATGCCCTATATAGATGCTGGGATTTATATCTCAACGGGCATGCTAACTCATTCTATACGTATTGTATTTTCTCCAAATATGTACATGTATATATAGTCATAAATTTCCAATTATATAAAATTATTACAGATATACGTATATATATATTATAAGTAACAATTAAACATATATTTTCTTATATGAATTAAAACGAACTAATTATTTAAATGTGTGTGTAATAATAATTAGTAGTAAATTATTTCATAATAAATTATATATAGATATATATTAAACAATTTTTTAATTTAACTTTCCATTTCAAAAACACTTCAGATCTGAAATTATTATGATTTTAATATATATATATATATATTATGAATTATTTGTTATTAAATAAAAAATAATTATTATATAACCAAATGGAAAATTTAAAAAGTTTTGAAAATCTAGGATCCCATTTTTAAGGTTGCATTTTTTTTTAAATTTTCTAAATTAAATTAATATTTTTAATTAATTAAATAATAAACAATCGGTTTTTAATTTAATTGTAAAAGCATAAAAAATAATTTAGAAATTTAGAAAAAAATTTCACAATCTTTTGACATGATGAATTAATTTTAAAAAATATAAAATTGAATTGTCGAAACATTATTTATTTTATATAAATTTATTAAATATTATAGTGATTAAATAATGATAATTAGTATCTAATAATAATATAAAAAATATTTTTGGCTATTATAATTCATCATAAACATAAATATATATTAAAAATATCATATCAATATTATATAGTTTGTATAAACGTATATGCTTTGATACAAATTGTTCATGTGTATTAATTCACAAATTAACATAATATTAAATTAAATTTTTTTATTTAACATAGAATATCAAATTATAGATAAATTATGAGTAAGAACATTAAATTTTATGCACATAATCAATCTTTATTGCGACAATATTACCTATAGAAATTTCACTTGATTAATTTAGCAATAATGATACGTATATACACAAATGTACATAAGCAATAAATTATAATAGCATAATTATATATAGATAAAAGATTACTTATTACAGATGCCCTCAATTCCACATTGAAATAATGAATTCTTTTCTTTGGATATTCCTTGATTCGTCGGATTATTAGTATGGAATCGCCGACCTTTTGTTATCAATAGCCTTGGTTTTAACCTGAATTTGATTTGAGAATTTTAGGATTGTTTGAGCTATTAATTTCTGCCAAGATGAAGAAGGTATAGGTGGCCAAAAAAATTTCCGGTGATTAGGATTTGAGATCATTATTTAAATAGTTGAATAAGAAAGAAAATAGGAAAATATCTAATACCCCTTCTCACTTAATCTCAATCGTACATCTCCAAACCAATATCCTTTGTTTTAGCCACCCCAAACCTATGTCATAGTAGCCGACTCCTCTGTTAAACCATCATGGGCCATTAGCCTATTTAACCCAAATTAAATATATATACAATTATATCGATATCTCATACCGACCGATATATTTATAACTGTTATATATATAACAATGTTAATTTCTCAAATCATATTCAAATTTTATAACTAATATTTCATAAACATTAATTAATTTATAACAATTACAAACTAATTAAATCATTTGGTCTAAAGAGAATTCATTTTTTTGGTTGTGACTCTTGGGTGTAAACTCGGTTAGCGATTAACATCAAACTATTTGAATGTTAATGTTCACACGTCACTTAGCAGGTGATGCGACATTATGATCAAATTTATTCGGGGAAATCTAAGTTTAGTTTAATAAGCGTTACTCAGTTGTGAAATTATTTACACCAATTCTCTTCGTTAAAACTATATCACTTTGGATTAATAGAATTTGGTAATGATCAAAATTCCAATATCATCCATATTCAACTCTATAGTCCAAACACAAAGTCCTTGGTTTAATAATAATAATAATAATTAATCGAAATGCACTCGCCAAAGACTTTGACTTTGAGTTGACTTGAATTGACCGTGATGCTAACCTCATATATCTGAGGAGACGAATGCTCTCTTGAATAGTGCTTCACTTCCAATACTTCCACTCGGTCCAACTATAGTCACTCGATGGACGCCATGCCATGATTTGACTATAATCGAAATAGAGATTTCATATTGAAGATCCACGGTCAAGTCAAGAGAACTGTGTAAATTAGTTAAATTGATATTTTTGTGTTTGACCTTAGTTATATTAACCAACAGAAAGCTATCGAGTGAGTTGTTCCGTATTTATCCAATAACTATTAGTACGTAACCCCCAGGTGCTCCAGTAGGCATGAGTAATACACTGCTCATCATTTTGAAAGCATTACGACTATAGTCTCAACGGATACATCAGTCTCGATGCATCTTGATTAGGAACATTTAAAATGATATATTTATTTTATTGTGATAAATTACTCACGGTTACAACACTTTGTAACTACTATCCCAATACATATCATTTATGGATTTTCTATTAAATATACTTTTAATTAAATTAATTAATTAATACAACATATTATGTCAAGTATATAATAAAAGGAAGGAAAATACCTTTTATTTCGAACATGATTGGTCAACAAGTTAGTTATATGTAACAAATTACATAATTGCCCTTAGGGCATACCCCTAACTCTATCAATTTCCCACTTGCACTTGGGGTCAATTATGGAATCTCATTCCAACTTCTCCAGTCGATTTCTTATAAACCGATCGGGTTAGTCCCTTAGTGAACGGGCATGCTATTATGTTTTAATTATCTACTATGTCAATCAACTCTCTGTGATGTTGATAAACTCCTTTATCATATGGAACGTTTCAGAGTATGTCTCTCGACTTCGAATGAGCTTTAAGTCCTGTTACAAACTATATAGTGACATCGTTATCATATAACAATGTTGCGGGATTCTCAACATCTGAAATCACACTTCGGCTCAGTTATAAATTTGTGTGTTTATATTTATATACATTGTTATTTTATTGCAGCACTATTCAAGGAAATGTACTTAGCATTTTCATTAAATCTTCCACAGTGTGTTATTTGGACGATTTCAAACTCAAATATTCTTAACATGAATTTATTATTGACATATTATACCCAATATCACTTATGAGAATTTGAGTTTGAACATTCCTTCATAAGGAGTTCACTATTTCTGTAAAAAAATTCTCTAGTATTTCATAAATACACGAGAACACCTCAAACAACAATTTAGTGATATCAATTTGGATTTGATATTTGCTTCAAGTATCAAGTACAAAAAAAATACGATATCGTAGGCAACATAACATGTATGATAATTCCTATTGCCAATGCATAAGGAATCCATTTTACATGCTTCATATTAAACATTTTAATAAGGTGTCCTTACATATCGTTTGGGACATTTCCAATATCTTTTATACTTACTATAAAAGACATTATTTACAAATCTAACGTTGAATATTAAAAAACCTAAAACTGATTTTAATACAAGTACATCGTTTAAAATCAGCATTGTGTTATTTACTTATGGTTTAGAAATATCTATGTACATTTCAACATTCTTTCTTATGAACGCACGCTTTCTCTGCATTTTGATTGATAATCTATTTTATATCTTTATCAAAATATTTTTCCATTTTCGATGCTTATAAAATGATATTTTCTTTCATTTCTCGAATCATGTTTGAAAACTCACAACTTCTATATCGCTCCCACTGACTTTGGGACACTTTGGTTGTTATGTGCAAACAATTTACTTCAAATCATTATTTAGAATTTTCTATTTCAACACATATGTACCAAAACACTAATTCTTATCAAGTGATAATCTTGTGAATAAATCCAAAATAACTTGAGTACGTTGAATAACGAATCTATTACGCTAATTTCAACAATTTAAATTTATAAGGTTATTCTTGTTAACGTTTCTCATTAAATTCCCACTGTATTTGTCTCTAAAAGACACAATCGCGACTGATGGATCACATCCCTCCGGATACCACTACAAAAATCATATTTTGATAACGTACTTGGAATCCCTTCAGATTTTCACATCATACAATATCATAGAGTCAATACTCTTAATAACTTAATTGACAACAAAGGATTATCTATTCTTGACATTGATAAGTTACTCATAGTTTCTCTTTAATATACAAGATACCTTATTAGACACTCTAATGCGATGTGTTCATTTAGGTTAGGTTAATTTCATTTCATTCCATATTATCAGCTTTATCTTTGGATCATATCCACTTTCATTTTACTACCAATAATTTCTCAAAGAAATTCCTTCACTATGAAGTTGGTATTTCTTGAAACAACAATTGTTTCTCGGTGCAATAGAATGGGAATTCATAAACATTTTATGAATTATCTTATATAAAACAGATTCGGTTTTTTTTTACAAAACTTATGTTTAAAACATAAATATGTCATCCAATGACAGTCCTTCCCAAACTTCTTTTGGGGAGATTCATACAAGATCCCTTACGAATAATTATTACGCGCAGACTTTCGATTTGCACAACCTGCCAACTCTTAGTCTAGGATATGTTGGGGTTTCTTATAAACCTTTATCTTGTATTTTATGAACTATTATTTAGATGCAACAATAATAAACTTATGTACTACTCTTAAGTAAATGACCTTATAGAAAGATATTAACTCAACTTCACTCACAATTAATCATACTCTATCTAACAAAGTTCGATTACCCCTTATCGATATATCATAATGTATCACATGGAGGAGTGACTTTTAAGATTGAATCTTTATTTTTTTTTAGGTACGTTTGGAACTCTTGCCAATATACTCACGCATTCGATCAAATCGAATCATTTTTATTGCATGTTATATTATTTACTTTCGTTTCTTACTCTATGAGTCTATATTAGACATACTACTTATGTATCAGATGCATATGTTATGACAACCCACCTTTCTGACCCATAGAAACGACACTTAAATTGGAAAGATGAATCATCATAGGGTAAAAATAAAGAACATAATAGAAAACCACACAACGAAACTTAAAATAAACCGTAACAGACAATAGTACATCAGATTACTCCTTAACAGGGAGTTATCAGAGTTACACAAAGTACTACAAATCAGTTTAGGCAGTTATAACATCCCGTCTTTATATATGCGGAAACAAAATACACTTACACAAACAAGATAATACAACGGAATAGACAACTAAGAAGATGAAAGCCTCTTGCTCGGGCGCCATCTTCAAAAGAGCCCACAAAAGACTTACTACTCTCGGACTACTCAAATAAAATGAGTACTCAAGAGTTTAGGGAAAATAAACAACTCGGGTCAGACGTATGTTTGGTTTGAGTAAAACTTTTTAAATAATAGGTGTGAAATTAAAAAAAAACATGTGAGACCATGCAGCTGAACATGGAACGGGTTTACTCCTACATAAATCAACATCTAAATGTAAAGAATGGATAAATAATTAAACACCACGAAGAGTGCTTGACTCTTCCCAATGCATATAAGGGAATAAATTTGAAGGTTTGAATCAAACAAGAAAAGTAAAATCTCCAACAAATGATTAGGAAGGTGCACCTCTCTTGAAGTATACATTTAGTAGTATACTTCTAAGAAGCTCATTTACCCTGTGACACTTCTCGAAAATCTCCAAGTCGAACCCCGCCAAATCTTACTGAGTATCGGAATATTTCACATCTAATACCGAATCTGATCTAGATGAGATGTGAAAGTATCCTAATGAGAGCAACCCCACATAGCTTAGACCCCTCTCGCACTTTGGTTTTAGTCATTTCTGACAAAGAATATCAAAGCCTAATGGAGCAACACATCGTCTTAGAATGATGATAACAAAGAAGATGAAGTAACCGATAGCTGAGAAACCAACTATCGAGGATATAAAACGATCATATATGGAAATTAAACCTTGTATACTTACCACCACTCGTCGAATTCAAACTTGTACTATTTCTTTCTTAACAATAATACCGGATAAGTCAAGGTAGTGTTACCTCAAACTCATATCTCACAATTATTCTTAACTTTCGACATAGCGACAAGCCTACTTCTTCGATGTTTAGTGCTAATTATACAAATAAATCATTTCCATATAAGTGAATTGCTTTATAGAAATTAATTTATTTCCATAAACAAATCAAACCTTTTCTTTAAAAAAAAAGAATTCGTACTTGGCTTCACATTACAAGTACTAGCTTTAAAACACTTTTGTTAAAAGAGTTTACTAACTTTGAAACATCATTACAAAAAGGATTTAATAACTTGAAACATCCCTATTACATTGATTAATTAACTTTAAAACTTTGCTAACTAAGTTAATTAATTAACATCAATAACTGTTAATTAAAAAGGGGTAAGTTACATTTTAAAATATCATTAATTAATAATATTTAAATATAATTAATTTAATTAATCAATAAATAATTAAATATCATTATTTAAAAGTGGTTAATTAATTTAAACTTATTTATGAAAACATTTGTTTAAGGTTAATCAGATTTATTAACTTTTTAAAGTCATTAATTAAAAAGATTACTTAATTTGAAAACTTCATTAGTAAATTGATTATTTAACTTTAATCCATCATTATTAAAATACTTATTATCCTTAAACATCATTAAATAAAACGATTAATCGCAAACATCATTAACCAAGTGGTTAGTTAGTTTTAAACACATCCTCAATAAGTTAATCAGTTAAATTTAATCCTTATTGATTAAATAATTAATTATTTTTGAAAGCATCATTAATTAAAAACTTGCTTAACTTGTAAAATAATTCCAAACACGATAATGAAACCAAACGGTTGCGATAAAATGTGATTTACCGAAAGTGACGATATAGCGACTATCGCTATGCGGGCACTTCAAAATTCAAGCATATGACATTTGCAACACAATCACACATCACATAATAAAGGTATGAGCATAAATAATACAACTTATATCAAGCATTTAATAACAACAGAATTAGTTTAACTACTGGATTTTCATATAATCGATGTTTCGCTTACTAACTTTCCAAACTGACTAACTTTTAAGCAACAAACCAATCCAACAACCAAAACATTATCACAACTATATAATAAGCATTCAACAGCTACAAATATAAGTATGAACATATTTTAAACTTTTATGGTTCAAAAGTGGAAGCTTTACTCACAAAAACACTTCTAACTTAACCGAATCACCACCACAAGTTGCCGAACTTGTTAGTCCCTGAGAAGTTGGTTTTGATGACAACAACCTTAGAATAAGATTATAAAATATAAATACTAACATTATTGTTCAGATATATATGTATATACATGATATATATACAGATACTAAAGAATGAAGATTGTACAGTATAAAGATTCAAGAACTGATGAACTCAAGATCGAAGATATCAAGATTCAAGACTCATGAGTATCAAAATTATCAAGAGTTCAAGATTTCAAGATAAGTAATTTAGTTAGGAATTTTGTTAAATCTCCTTGAAAAGCACTGACATCTTAAAATCCATTTTATTCGTGGAATGGAATCCACTTCGAGCCCGTTAAAGGGATGGAACCCTAAGTAGGATGGAACCTACGAAAAATCTAGTAGAACATTGTTTTATATCCACTAACTTCTATTCAAATGTTTTACAAAATTATATCTTGTTTTCAAAATGATTTGAAAATCTTCCTTTTTAAATCAAAAACATCTATCCTGGTTTTAAAATACTTTTAGCCTCAAAATAATCTTTATTTTTAATATCAAATTATCCTTGGTTTTAAACTATCTTTTAATTATAATATATTTAACTTTTAATATTTATACTTAGATTTAAATATAAAATTATAGTAAAATTTTATATATACCAAAATATTATTCTCTATACTTATTTATGTATTTTAACTATAGTTAAGTATATTTATAAAGTTTAAAATAGTTTTAATACAAGGTAGAAGTTATTTTCAAAGAAAAACAAATTACCAAAAATAACTTAGGCTTGTCGACAACCCCAAGGACCCCTTGTCGACAAGGTGATAGTTTATTTCAAAAGTTTGAATTTCAAAGGAAGTGTCTATTCATCATATCCTTTCACGAATGGACATGGCTATTGTTCTACTATAAATAGGGGCTGTTTTAAACGAATTTATATTCATATTTTCTCTGATTTCACTCCTCTTCTTCTTCCACATTTCTTTATATACATTTTTACCATTACTCTGCCGAAATCACCATTGAATTTAACTAGATCATCTCTGGTTTGATTCTCTATCACTATCTCAACAAGATCCCAGTGCTATTTAAAGTTATAGACTTCTTTGTATTCAATCGAGTGAGAAAAGGTGTGATTGTAACCTGGAAAATCAATCGGGTGAACTTATTGCCCGTAAAATCAAGTATCTCTACCCAGAGGATTGTGAATCTGGAGCGGTGTACCTCGTGGCCTTGAAATCAACGGTGTAATTGTAAGAATTGATTTTGAAAGGAAATCCATACTTGTGTTGCGGAACTGGATGTAGGGTAACTCCGAACTAGTATAAAATCCGGTGTGTTCTTTCCTTTATTGCTTTTTACTTTATATCTACATCTGTGTTTGATTTTGTGATCATATTTGTGTCTGAATATTGCATACATTTGTGTTCAAATTAATATAAACTCAAAAAGAATTAGTAATTCCTTAAAACACTATTCACCCCCCCTCTAGTGTTAATTCTAGCCTTAAGATCCGTACTCTGCATTTCTCACAGAACTCACGAACTATCTTCACAACACTTTAACTTGGACTTTTGGGTCCTTAGTAGGCTAGGTATAGGTTCGGCCTAGGCAATATGAGGCTCAGCCATGGGGTTTTGGGGTGGAAATGGCTTTTGTTTTGGTAGAGTGTATGTAGATGAATATATGGAGTTTAACTTGATTTGGAAGTGTATTCACTAGTTTTGGCTTGGGAATTTCTATTGGAAGCCATGGAAGTATTCATGTGTATGAAGAGATAAGAAATGAAGATAGAAATGAATATATAAAGTGGAATATGTGCAGAGATGGGGGGTATTTATAGGCAAAAAAGTGGAGTATTAATTTAATTTAACTTAAACATTTAAAATATATTAAATGTTGTCATGTTGCATGCATCCATGCCTCCCCCCTCACCTTAGAGCATAGGCAACCCCCTAGGTCCACCTACACCATGTTTTAGGTACTCGTTTAGGATATGGTTAGGTTATTTAATTAATTTTCTATGGTTATTTAATGTATTTTTGTGCATTTAATGTCAAATCAAGTTTCATATTTAAACTATGCTTGATTATTAACTTTAACACATTGATTATCTTATCACATGACATATATGCATGTGTATATGAGTGATACAAAAATGTGCACAACGTTGTCGACGACTTTTCGAGGTCGAAAAGTAATAATTTCGGAAAATATTTTTCGGTCACATTTTCTATTTTTATTTGAACCGTTTATTTTGGTAAACAAAATTCAAAATAGATTTTAATACCGTTAATTAATGTTTAAAATAAGTTTATTTCATTATCAAAATCTATTATCTAAATATTTAAAAATGATTTAAATATTCAATATAAATTTGTAGGTTGTTGCACTCTCCGCCCTAGGAGAATTTCGTCCCCGAAATTAATACATAAAAGACAATCCGAAAGGTATATATTATACCAAGAAATTCATATAGCAATGCAAAGCAACTATGCCATATATAATGCATTCAAACTAGAAACAACTAACCTAACATTACATCAGGGTAAGTTTCTCTAATATGATCCTTAGTCTCCCAAGTACAATGGTGGGAATCATCACTTCACTGAACCTTCATAAGCTTAACCACCTTGTTCCTCAATCTCCTTTCATCCCGATCTACAATATGAACTGGATGTCGGATTACTGTCAAATTCGGTTCTATTTCCAAGTCTTCCTAAAAAGACATCTTTACAATCAACGACGGATCATGAACATGCTTTCTCAGATGAGATACATGAAAAACATTATGAACTTCAGAAAATCTCTCAGGCAAATCTACTATATAGGCCAACGATCCAATTCTCTTAAGGATTCTAAATGGTCCAATGAATCTGGGTGCTAGCTTTCTAGCCCTTCTGAATCTTACAACTCTTTTCAATGGGGAAACTTTCACAAATACCAAATCCCCGACCGCAAAGTCTAAGTCCCTTCTCCTTTGATCGGCATAACTTTTTTTCGATCCTGGGATTCTTTCATCCTTTCCTTGATCATAGCTGCTTTCTCTGATGCTTCTCGAATAATCTTTGGTCCAAGAACTAAACGGTTTCCGATCTCAACCCAACATGAAGGTGGTTTACATGGCCATCCATACAAAGCTTCTTAGGATGACATGCCACTGCTAGCTTGGTAACTGTTGTTATAAGAGAACTCTACCAAATGTAGATGATCTTCCTAAGAACCTCCAAAATCCAAAATACATGCTCTCAGGAGATCCTCCAAAATCTGGTTCACCCTTTTGGTTTGTCCGTCCGTCTACAGGTGATAGGCTGTGCTCAAATTCAACTTTGTCCCTAAAGCGGCTTGCAATGCTCCCCAAAATCGACTGGTGAAGATGGGGTCTCGATCACTGACTATACAAACTGGAATTCCATGTAGTCGAATGATCTCCCTCAAATAAATCCCTACCAAAGAAGCTATAGTTCTTGTAAATCTCATCGGAATTAAGTGGGCTCTCTTTGTTGATCGGTCTACAATTACCCAAATGTCTTTATTACCTTTTCTTGTTCTGGGCAACCCATCGATAAAGTCCATGGATACTTGCTCCCACTTCCAAGAATTTCTAATATTTGAAGTAACCCAGCAGTCTTTTGTTGGTCACTCTTGACTTGTTGACAATTTGCACAACGACTCACGAAGATGGAAATGTCTCTCTTCATCCCTTTCCACCAAAAGGTCTTCTTCATTTTCTGAAACATTTTAGTCACCCCTGGATGGATAGATACCTCGATCGATGGCACTCTCTCAGCACGTTTTGTCTAATTCCATTAGCATCTCATATGCAAATCTGTCCATTCATTCTTAAAATGCCTCGAGAGTCTATTTGAAAACTAGAGATAGTTCCATCTTCAACATCCTTCTTAAGCCGAGCTAAAATAGGATCTTCTTCTTGGAAATATGTAATTCTCTCCATTAGTGCTAGCTTAACTTCCAAGTTTGCAATCATTACCACATTCTTAGTCAATGCATCTACAACGGTATTTGCTTTTCCTGGGGTATATAGAATCTCTAGGTCATAAGACGCGAGAAATTTCAGCCATCTTTCTTGCCTCAAGTTCAAGTCCTTTTGGATAAAAATATACTTTAATGACTTATGATCCATGTATAACTCAAACTTTGCACCCAAAAGACAATGCCTCCTTACCTTCACTGTGAAGGCAACTGCTAACAACTCCAAATCGTGTGTAGCGTAATTCTTCTCATGAGGTTTCAACTGTCGACTCGCAGAAGCTATTACTTTACCATTCTACATCAAAACTGCTCCCAATCTAGTCCTACAAGCATCCGTGTAAACTGTTAATCCTTCACTTCCATTTGGAATAGTTAAAACAGAAGCACTAGTCAATTTCTCCTTTAACTCTATGAATCTTGATCGACTTGGATGTCAAAACAAACTTAGCATCTTTCTTCATCAACTTTGTTAGATGGGAAGTAATCTTTGTGAAATATTTAATAAATCTTCTATAAAAACCTGCCAATCCCAAGAAACTTTTGACCTCAGTTGCACTTTCGAGTTTCTTCCAATATTGAACAACAACTACTTTAGCTAGGTCCACCGTATGCCTTCTACCGAAACTACGTTTCCTAGAAATCTAACTTTAGATTTCCAGAAATGGCATTTAGACAAATTTGCCTTTAAAACATGACTTCTTAAAGTACTTAGAACAACATGAAGATGGTACTTGTACTCTTCCGTCGTTTTAGAATAAACTAGGATGTCATCAATAAAACGAGAACAAACTTGTTAAGAAATTCCCGAAACACTATATTCATCAAATCCACAATATAAGAGGGTGCCTTAGTCAATCCGAACGACAAGGCTAACCACTTGTAAAAACTACCAGGGGTTCGAAAAGCTGTTAAAGGTATATTTTCCTCTGCTACCCTTAATTGGTGAAAACCAGTGGCAAGATCAGGTTGAGAAAATATTCGAGCTCCGTGGAGCTGGGCAAACATGTCATCAATCCTAGATAAAGGATACTTATTCTTGATATTCCTCTTATTTAATTATCTGTAATCCATACATAATCTAAGAGAACCATCGGCCTTGGTAACGAACACTAATGGCGATCTCCAACTCGATATGCTACATCTGGTCAAACCCTCTGTAACAACCCATAATTTCAAAAATTTAAACTTTTAATTTAATTAAATTTTGTTATTTAATATTAGGAAAAACAAAAAATTGTGATTTACTAAAGGAAATTAATAAACGTAAAATGAAATGGAATAAGGATAACTTTTTAATGGAAGTTCAATCAAATGAATTAATGTAAATGTTATACCTGACTATAAATTGAATATATGAAAACAAAATGCGAATATGGAATTTATTTATGAAATAATATATAATAAATGGTAATTGAATAAAATCAGTATTATGTAAGTAATTACAATATTTGTTTGTAATAATAAACTTAAATTTTTTATTTAATGTAGTAATGGTGACAACTGTTGTTCGTTACCAATATATTTAATTAATAGACATTACCTTTATGTAAGTTAAGGCAATAACTAAAAACTATGAATGCAATCAAAGGAATAAAAATGTTGATTTTATTCATAAGGTAATAATTGATATAATAAAAAGAATGGAAATCAAGATTTATTAATTTATTGGAATTCAAATTATAATAATTGGATTAATTACAAATAAATGAAATTAAATATTAAATATTACGTTAAAGGAGATTAAGATGAAATTTGAGAATATTAATGTAATAGATCATGAACCAATGTTAATTTCATCCATTTGATAATAATGGATTGAATATTATGATGAAAGGTCAATTAAATGGAATTATTGAAAATTTAATTTATAATTTCTGAATTTAATGAAATTGAAATTAAACACTGAAATTGATGGATTAATCAACTTTAAATTGACATGTAAATTTACTTTAAATTATTATGAATGTCCAAGCAATCAAAAATGATGAAATTTTCCAGTTATTACATTTGAAATAAAAATGTGATTTAATTAATTTAATTATTAATTAATTTAATTATTAATTAATTTAATTAACGTGAAATTAGCCATTTTGGCAACTGTCTCGGATTTCGACGAAACCAGTTTCATCGGATCCGTAACAGTGAATTATTGTAAGATTTCAAGTTTCGTAATGATCGGACTTGTCGTTTGATCGTACGGGCTCGAAACGCCTAGAAATCAATTTAATTAAAATCAATTTGAAATAAGCTGATTTTAACATAACTTCTTCATACGATGGAATTTGGACTTGAAACCCGTTCCATTGAATTTGAAATCATCAATAACATCTATTTTGATATATGGGATTGTGAGGAATGCGGAATATGGATCTTAAGGCTAGGAATAACACTAGAGGGGGGGTGAATAGTGTTTATAAGAAATTACTAAATCTTTTTGAGTTTATGTTAATTTAAACACAAATGTACGCAATATTCAGACACAGATATAATCACAGAAACAAACACAGATGCATAAATAAAGTAAATGCAGTAAAGGAAAGAACACACCAGATTTTATACTGGTTTGGAGTTACCCTACATCTAGTCCCGCACAATTAAGTACAGATTTCCTTTCAAAAGCAATTCAACAATTACAACCCTCGGTTTCAAGGCTATGAGGTACACCCTCCAGAATCACAATCCTCTGGGTAGAGATACTTGATTTCCAGGGAAACAAGTTCACCCAATTGATTTCCAAGGCTACAATCACACCTTTTCTCGCTTGATTGATTTCCAAGGCTACAATCACACCTTTTCTCGCTAGATATATTACAAAGAAGCCTCTAACTCTGAATAGCACTTGGATCTTGTTGAGATAGTGATAGAGAATCAAACCAGAGATAATCTAGTTAGATTCAATGTTGATTTCGGCAAAGTGATGATAGGATTTTGAATAAGAAAATGTGGAAGAAGAAGAGAAGTGAAAAACCAGAAAATCTAATATTAAATTCGTTGAAACCAACCCCTATTTATAGAAGAACAACAGCCATGTCCATTCGTGAAAGGTTATGGCGAATAGACACTTCTTTTGAAATTCAAATTTTTGGTCCTAACTGACACTATGTCGACATGGGGTACTAGGGCATGTCGACATCCCAAAGGAAATTTTGATGTTTTGTTTTTCTTTGAAAATAACCTTTATCTTATATTAAACTATTTTTAAACTTTATAAATATACTTGACTATAGATAAAATGCATAGATAAACATAGAGAATAATATATATAAAATTTTACTGTAATTTTATATTTAAATCTAAGTATAAAGATAGATTAAAATAAACGAAGTTTAAAAACACGAGTTTATTAAAAACAAAAACAAAGAATATTTTAAGGCTAAAATATCTTTTTGAAAATCATTTGAAAAGATAATTTTTAAGGCTAAAACATTTTGAAAAGAAATTTTGAAAATCATTCTGAAGTAGTTTTGAAAATTATTTTGAAGTAGTTTTGCAAGCTTCTTCCTGCAGAATGTCTCATCATATCAGGACTCGAGAACTTGTACAAAACCAGGATGTTCGTGGGTTTGTAAGCCACTTGTCATAAGTTTGTAAGCTACTTGTCCTGGGTTTGTAAGCCACTAAAAAGGTAGAAATGGGTTCCATCCCAAAAGAAAATTGGAGTGAAGATTTCAGTGCTATTATGAAGTTTTAACAAAATTCTAGACTCAATACTTATCTTGAAATCTTGAACTCTTGATAATCTTGATACTCATGAGTCTTCAATCTTGATATCTTGAATCTCTATACTGTATTGTCTTCATTCTTTGTACCTAAATGGTTAAATCCTGCATATACATATATATCTAAACTATAATGTTTGTATTTATATTTTATAATCTTATTCTAAGGTTGTTGTCATCATAACCATCAACTCATGGACTAACAATCTCCCCTTTTTTGATGATGACAACCTTTGTTTATAAAATATTACTTCTATCCTAATAACTCCCCCTAAATCTAATAACTCCCCCTTAATCTATGTCTAACTACCCTATTTTATATTTCTCCCCCTTTGTCATCAACAAAAACAAACTAACTCTAAACTATATAACTCTTAGTCTAATATCCTATATGATGATAGTGTATCATATATACTTACTTGTAAACCTAAAACTTAGTCCTAAACTACTAACATTCCTAACCAAATACCTATATAATACTTATATATAACATATATAGGAATCATATATAAGAACACACAACATTTATTCTTATATATATTTGTTTAAATTTACATTTTCGTAAAACGTAACAAGTACACACAAAACGATGAAAACGAAAGAGAAGAAACTACAGAGTATCTTTGACAATTGGAGATCTATGGATCGAACAATTTGGATAATGGAAACAAAAATTTCCATGTTGTTCAACCAAGTTTCCGTCCTTGTCAAAACATACTTCGCTAACGCAAATGACTTTGTCGTTGTCTTCCGCATGCTCTTCTTCCATTGGTTCTTCTTCTTCTTCTTCTTCTTCTTCTTCTTCACTTTCCTCTTGTTCATGATCTCCTGAAGAATCCTCATCAATCAAGATTGGGTTAGCATGATTATCCATAAGAAATTTTTGCAAATTCCTAAGGATTTTTCCTTGCCTCCCTTGTTCTTTGGCCATTCAAAGTTGCATCACTTGGATTTCAGTCATTAACTGAAGGGTATCTTTCAGAGAATCCTCTATTTTCGTCACACGAGCGAGCGTTGATTGTTGAAACGGACCATAAGTAGGCGATGGGAACAAAAAAGTTGATTTTATGTTTGATTTGGAAGAGGAGGCCATTGATAAAATGATTTCAGAAGATAGAACAGAAAGATAACAAAGAGAATGAAGAAAATTTCGAAATAGGAGAAATTTATAACCTCTTATTTGAATTTTGGTGGGAAAAATTTAAAACTTAAAAAAAACGTTATATGTCGACATGGGTCTAGGGGGGATGTCGACATGGTTCTTGAATTTTTGCCTATTTAATTTATTTTGAATTAATTTTGAATTATACTTGTTATTTATATTTTATATTTCAGTTAATGAACAAATACCTAATTCTCTTCTTAATTTAGTAAATGTAGATTCATTTAAGGGTTTTGTTAAGATATTAGCAATTTGATTTTCAGAATTGATATAGTCGAGAGTAATTACTTCTCTACTTATATTATCTCTAAGAAAATGGTGTCTGATATCAATATGTTTAGTTTGAGCATGTTGAGTAGTATTTTTGGATAAATTTATTGCACTCGTATTATCACAATAAATTGGTGATTTTGAGATATTTAAACCAAAATCTTTTAAAGTTTGTTGCATATATATTACTTGAGAACAAGCCAAAGCAGCAGAAATATACTCTGCTTCAGTTGTTGAGAAACTGTGTTTTGCTTTTTACTAAACCAGGAAATCAGAGAATGCCCTAAAAAGTGACAAGTTCCACTTGTACTTTTTCGGTCTGATTTACAACCAGCATAATCAGCATCACAGTAAGATATTAAGTCAAATGAATCATTTTTAGGATAAAATAAGCCATAATCAAAGGTGTGTTTAACATATCTTATAATACGTTTTACAGCTTTTAAGTGAGTTTCTTTAGGTTGGGATCGATACCTTGCACAGAGACAGACACTATGCATGATATCAGGTCTACTCGCAGTGATATAGTGTAGTGATCCAATCATTCCTCTATATAATTTTTGATCTACATCTTTCGAGAGATCTTCTTTACTAAGGTACTCATTGGTTTCCATGGGAGTGGGTTTTCCACTCGCAGTAGTCAAACCAAATTTACTAATTAGGTCTTTAGCATATTTTTCTTGACTAATAAAGATACCATTATCTAATTGTTTTATTTGTAATCCTAAAAAAAAGTTTAATTCACCCATATGACTCATCTCAAACTCTTTTGTCATTATTTCAGAAAATTCTTTATTTATTTCAAAATTAGTTGATCCAAAAATGATATCATCTACGTAGACTTGTACTAGTTGAATATCATTTTTATTTCTTTTAACAAAAAGAGTATTATGTACTTTACCTATTTCAAAATTTGATTGTAACAAGTAAGATCTTAGTCTATCATACCAGGCTCTAGTAGCTTGCTTTAGACCATATAGAGCTTTCTTAAGTTTGTAAACATGATTTGAAAATTTATCATTTTCAAAAAGTGGTGGTTGTTTAACAAATACTTCTTCTTTTACAAAACCATTTAAAAATGCACTTTTAACATCCATTTGAAATAGTTTGACATTATTATGATTTGCGAAAGCAAGTAGAATCTTAATGGCTTCTAATCTTGCTACGGGGGCAAATTCCTTCTTCTTGACAATAACCTTGAGCAACTAACCGGGCTTTATTTCTAACAACCTCTCCTTGTTCATTCATTTTATTTTTATAAACCCATTTAGTTCCAATTATTGTTTTATTTTCAGGTCTAGGAACAAGTTCCCAAACATCATTTCTAGTGAATTGATTTAATTCTTCTTGCATAGCCAAAATCCATGAATCATCAGTTGATGCTTCTTTTGGATTTTTGGGTTCAACAGTTGATATAAAAGCTATATTACTCATTTGACTTAGTTGGTTTCTAGTTTTAACAACAGATTGCAAATCTCCAAGTATATTTTCTATAGGGTGATCTTTTAAAAGTTTAATCCTTTTATTAGGATGATTTAATTCATTATTAGTTTCAGTTGACTCTTGGTTTTGAGTGATTAAATCCTCTTCATCATTTATTTCTTCAAAATTTTTGAAATTTTCATCAAATGAAACATGCATTGTTTCTTCGATAGTATTAGTTCTTAAATTAAATACTCTGTATGCTTTACTTCTATTAAAGTACCGATAAAGATACCTTTATCGGATTTAGGATCAAATTTATCTAAGTTATCTTTTGTATTTAAAATAAAACATTTACTTCCAAAAATTCTGAAATAAGTTACCTTAGGTTTCTTTGAGTAAATAAGTTCATAAGATGTCTTATCGGTTAAAGGTCTAATTAAAATTCTATTTAAAATATAACAGGCGGTAGCAACTGCTTCTGCCCAAAAGTACTTTGGTAAATTACTATCAAAAAGCATAATTCTCGCACACTCTTGAATCGTCCTATTTTTACGTTCTACTACTCCGTTTTGTTGTGGAGTTCTTGGAAATGAAAAATTGTGAATTATTCTCTTTTTATTGCAGAATTCTTCAAACTTTTCATTTTCAAATTCACCACCGTGATCACTATGGATGGTTATAATTTTTTGAGAAAATTGATTTTGAACCCTTTTTGAAAAATTCTTTAAACATTCAAAAGTATCACTTTTATGTTTCAAAAATATTGTCCATGTAAATCTAGAATAATCATCTACAATTACAAAAACATATTTACTATGATTTAATGACTGAATTTGAGATGGGCCAAATAAATCAAGATGAAGTAATTCAAGAGGTTTTGAAGTTGAAATCATATCTTTTAATTCAAAAGAAATTTTTCTAAGTTTTCCTAGTTGGCATGCATCACATAGACTATCTACTTTAAAATTCATTTTAGGGAGGCCTCTTACTAGATCATGTTTTGACAGTCTAGATAAGAGTTTGAAATTAAAATGCCCAAATCTCTTATGCCAAATCCAAAGGTCACTTGCATTTGCCAAAAGACACAAGTTATCATTTGAAATTTTCATACTAAGAATATAAATATTCTTTTTCCTAATTTCCTCAAATATTATGGTTGAATTATTGTCTTCAATGTGACACTTATCTTTTTCAAATTTAATTTTATATCCTTTATCGAATTGACTTATACTTAGCATATTGTGTTTCAGATTCTTAACTAGCAAAACATTAGTAATAATAGGAGTTTCAGAGTTACCGACTTTGCCGATGCCGATCACATAACCTTTTAAATTGTCTCCAAAGTTAACCAGTCCTCCGTCTTTGTATATTATATCATTCCACATATCTGGATTCCCAGTCATGTGTCTAGAACATCCACTATCGAGTATCCATTTGTCCTTTTTGATCTGCACAGTTTGTTTGTTCTGGATTGATTCCTCAACTCCCATAAAGCATGATTCCTGCACATCAAACAATCTTAGTAGACAACTTGTATTTGAATATTGATTATATGCAGACTCAAGAGACAATGATGATCTCAATATTTCTAAACATGCATTAACAAATTTCTTAAACATAGCCATTTTTAAAAAAAACTTTTTCAAAAATCAGATTATGAAACTTTTGAAAACCTTGCTCTGATACCAAATGTGAGGAATGCGGAATATGGATCTTAAGGCTAGGAATAACACTAGAGGGGGTGAATAGTGTTTATAAGAAATTACTAAATCTTTTTGAGTTTATGTTAATTTAAACACAAATATATGCAATATTCAAACACAGATATAATCATAGAAATAAACACAGATGCAGAAATAAAGTAAATGCAGTAAAGGAAAGAACACACCGGATTTTATACTGGTTCGGAGTTACCCTACATCCAGTCCCGCACAATTAAGTATGGATTTCCTTTCAAAAGCAATTCAACAATTACAACCCTCGGTTTCAAGGCTACGACGTAGACCCTGCAGAATCACAATCCTCTAGGTAGAGATACTTGATTTCCGGGGCAACAAGTTCACCCAATTGATTTCCAAAGCTACAATCACACCTTTTCTCGCTTGATTGATTTCCAAGGCTACAATCACACCTTTTCTCGCTTGATTGATTTCCAAGGCTACAATCACACCTTTTCTCGCTAGATAGATTACAAAGAAGCCTATAACTCTGAATAGCACTTGGATTTTGTTGAGATAGTGATAGAGAATCAAACCAAAGATAATCTAGTTAGATACAATGTTGATTTTGGCAGAGTAATGATAGGATTTTGAACAAGAAAATGTGGAAGAAGAAGAAGAAGAGAAGTGAAAAACCAGAAAATATGATATTAAATTCGTTGAAACCAACCCCTATTTATAGAAGAACAACAGCCATGTCCATTCATGAAAGGTTATGGCGAATAGACACTTCTTTTGAAATTCAAATTTTTGGTCCTAACTGACACTATGTCGACATGGGGTACTAGGGCATGTCGACATCCAAAAGGAAATTTTGATGTTTTGTTTTTCTTTGAAAGTAACCTTTATCTTATATTAAACTATTTTTAAACTTTATAAATATACTTGACTATAGATAAAATACATAGATAAATATAGAGAATAATATATATATATATAATTTTACTATAATTTTATATTTAAATCTAAGTATAAAGATAGTTTAAAACAAACAAAGTTTAAAAAGACGAGTTTATTTAAAACAAAAAAAAGAATATTTTAAGGCTAAAATATCTTTTTGAAAATCATTTGAAAAGATAATTTTTAAGGCTAAAACATTTTGAAAAGCAATTTTGAAAATCATTTTGAAGTAGTTTTGAAAATCATTTTGAAGTAGTTTTGCAAGCTTCTTCCTGCAGAATGTCTCATCATATCAGGACTCGAGAACTTGTACAAAACCAGGATGTTCGTGGGTTTGTAAGCCACTTGTCGTAGGTTTGTAAGCTACTTGTCGTGGGTTTGTAAGCCACTAAAAAGGTAGAAATGGGTTCCATCCCAAAAGAAAAATGGAGTGAAGATTTCAGTGCTATTATGAAGTTTTAAAAAAATTCTAGACTCAATACTTATCTTGAAATCTTGAACTCTTGATAATCTTGATACTCATGAGTCTTCAATCTTGATATCTTGAATCTCTATACTATACTGTCTTCATTCTTTGTACCTGCATGGTTAAATCCTGCATATACATATATATCTAAACTATAATGTTTGTATTTATATTTTATAATCTTATTCTAAGGTTGTTGTCATCAAAACCATCAACTCATGGACAAACAGGGATGACCCATTTTCGTTTCTGGAACGAAACGGGCTTTTTGAGTCATTCATCGCTCAACTTTCCAAACGAATCCAGCCCATTCTTTCCATTTTCAGCTTTGCCTATAAATAGATCGTTATATACCTTAGGTCATTTCTTATTTCTGATTTCAGTATGTACAATTCCTTTGCTTCTCTCTTCTCAATGGCTGAAAACCCTAATTCCCAAACTTCAAATCCAAATCAAAAATCAAATTGAAAATCAAACTTCTCAAACTATATCGAATTATATGTCGATTTGAAACTCTCGACGAGCGCATCTCAGATCTGTGATTCATTTTCCTGTTAGAACCATTGTTTGTCCAGAAATTGAAGAACAAATCGCGGCCGTCATCTAGTCGCGATCAACTTTGCCTGATTCACGATATGAAGGTACCGTTCTGTAGAGATGGCCGAGGGGAGTTCATCAGTGTAGTTTATTTGGTGAATCAGCAGTCGGATTGTCGAGAATAATTCAACCTAGGGTTTAAGGAACGACGGCGGCTGCAGCTCCTCTAGGCGTCGGCCTTTCTTCTTTTTTCAAAATTATTAACTCGAATGTTCTAATTATCAATAACTTCCGCATACGAGGTCTGTTTCACGCGCAGTTGGATCCGCTGGGATCGTATTGAAATTCCAGATATTTTGACGCTGGTTTGGACGAATTCTGAGACCGTTCAAATTTTGGGCTTATTTTGAATTTAAATTCAATTTAAATTCAAAGGTGAGTGTTTTAACCCACTCACCACTTCTAAAATTTCTTATGTTTGTTAAATTAAATTTATAATGTGATTAGAAATTTATTTATGACTGTTTGGTATTTTTTAAATCATCATCTCAGTTAATTTGAATTTATTTGAATTAAATCGTTATTTAATTTATTATTGAATATAACTTGCTAGTTAAATACTTGTTATTGATTATCAGTTCTATATTGATATTTATTGATTGATTTGAATGATGTTTGTAATGGATGTTGATTGTTGATATTGGATGAATGGATGTTTTATTTTATATCGTTATAAACTGCAAGTTCACTATGGGTTGAAATGATACATACCCGAATGATCAATAGATTAAGGAAAAATCGTTATGGGTTGAAACGATAGACTCAAGCGATTTTATGGATTTTATTATTAATTCGGAATTGCGGTTTGAAATCATATATAATCGTAAAATTTTAAATTGCGGATTGAAATGATAAATATCTGTATCACTTAACCATAGGGTAGAGAATTATATACGGACACCATATTGGTTAAATTAAATAATTTTTAAAATCCTAAATTTTCGAATTTAATTAAATGATATTTTGAAATAAAATTTGATTTATACGGATTGAATTATTATTGAAAAATCAAGTTTTGTGTTGAAATGTGAATTGGTTTAAAAAAGAATTGCTTTAAGAAATTAAATTGGAAGTTTAAAGTTAAACTTTTAAGTATAAATGAAATTCTATCGAAATTAAGTTATTGAAGTTGTTTGAAAATAACTTTGAAATATTTTGAAATTTGAGTAATCCCAATTGATATTTGATTGAAACGATATGAAATTCAATAGTTTATTGAAATGTTAAATTGAAAGGTTTGGAATTTGGTTTATTGACTTGGAAATTTAAAATGGTCCAGATGGGTTGAAATGAAATGAATAGTTTAATTTAATATTAATTCCAAATTTATGTTTTAAATAATTACTATTTTAAAATATATTATTTCAAAATTTCTAATTATTAAAATTCCAAAGTATTAAACTATTTTAACCTGTATTAATTATATTAAATCATTTTAACCTATTTTAAACCATTTAATTTATTTAAACTAATTAATCTGTTTTAACTTATTTTAAATCTAATTAATCTATTTTAAAGCTATTTAATCTATTTTAAATCTATATTAACTATTTATAATTATTTAAAACTATTTTCTTCTAAATTCCAAACTAAGTAAAATGGATGGGTTTATATTCAAATTCTCAATTTTTTAAGGGAATATGGTTAATGATGTTATAACCTAAGTTGGGAATTAAATAACATATTTGGTTTAATATGACATTTTGAAATGAGAGTTTAGCCTATTTTGGAAATATGACTTTTGAAAGGAAATATAATTTCGAACTATGATTTCAAATGTGATATGATTTCAAAGGTAAATATAATTTCGGTAGTAAGTACTGATTTCGAAAGTGATATGATTTGAATTGAATATGATATTTTGATATCAATTATGAAATGATTTTGGAAATGTAAAAGAACCATCCGGTGTGTAATAAGCGATTGGTTGTTAAAGAGACCGGGATCGGATATTGTTATACTCTCTGCCGGTACGAAAAACCACTTTGACAACTGTGTACGCGGTGGAGATTCCAAAATGAAGTAGGATGGTGGCGACGATCCTAAAGGTATATACGTGGACCTGACTCCCTTAAGGTGGCTAAAACAGGAGCAATTGACAGGCTAAGTGAGGTCATTCCTCCGATCGGGCACATTCCATCGGTACTATATTCTGACTTTGCGATTTTGGTGGCCACCCTCGATTTTTGATTTGGGAGTGTTTTCCGAGGTGCGCGGTAGTAGTTGCTATGTGTTACACTACTACAAAACAGGCCATTTGCATCGGTTGTTTACCCCCCTTTTGCATCAGTTCAACAACCGATGCATATGCAACCGATGCAACAGGCTTAACACTTTTGCATCAGTTCTGAAACTGATGCAAAATGGTCCATTTTGCATCGGTTGTTACTAACAACTGATGCAAAAAATCATGGTTGGTAGCTTGAATACATCCCCAGGTTGCATCGGTTGTAATGAAAACCGATGCAACAAAGGAACTTGTTGCATAGGTTGTTGTTGAAAACCGATGCAAACTAATCCCTCTATTGCATCGGTTTTTTATAACAACTGATGCAAACTAATCCCTCTATTGCATCAGCTATTTATACCTAATGCAAAAAAGCCGTTCTCAAAAACCATTATTACAGTACTCAAATTGACTGTATATATATTATTGATTATAACAAACAATTATTGCATGCAATATTACAATCATTCAAAATAAAAATTGATGGCAAATACATAATCAGATTTAATAATTCGACAAAAAAATGAAAAGCATAAATAAATTCCACAGTACATAATAGACACTCAGTAGTAAAAAATAAATGCAGCGTGTTATATGTAGACACAAAAATACATATATACAGAGAAGAGAATGTATCGTTGACAGTGGATAAATTAAACAGAAGATGGTCTTCAAATGCACAAACCTTCATCCTATTTCGTACTTGAGCTACCTGATAGAAAAGATTACATGTAATGACATGAAAATAAAGCAGGGACATGGAGGAACTGCTAGAATTACAATTGAGATGAAATGAATGAAATATGGTAACTCACCAGCTAGTCTTTTTGCATCCATCATCTAATAGACAATGCCAACTAAGGTTCAGACAAACCAACAAAGAAGTGCCTATACAGAAAAGAATGTTGTTAGCATACTGATTGATATAATCTTTTACATATTTGTCCACTAAGCTGACATCTTATAATTTAATAAATGGATATTGTTTATTTGTAAATATTATACTATCCAAAACTCAATTATTAACATTTTATGCAAAGCAAAAAAATTTAAATGGTATAGTTTATAGCAATATATTTCCAAATGTGCTAGTTATAATAAAGGATTATAGGCAAACCTTTGTATGTTGCAGTTGCACAACATAAAGAGGACAAAGGCAAGATTATAGTTATAAACTACGCACAACCGCCATAAACTGAAATGCATGCTATTCATAATACAGCAAATTCTGCACTTACATCAAACACCTTAGGCATGAATGATAATGACTATAATAAGTTCTCCCCTCTTTTAATCCTATTAGAACAAGATAATGATCTTTTACAACACCAACAGATCTCCGTGGGACATCATAGCCTTCTACATTACCTGCTTTTCTGCCTCATTTCCTAGATCCACTGACCTACACAACTCCTTCCTCCCATCACATTCAACAGCCAATCCACCCGGTCAGTCACACTACTGCCCTTTGCCTGACCAAACCACATCAGTTCAAACATGTAACGACCCGTATTTTTACGGATCGACAAGTTCGTCAAAATCTGGAATTTTCAGCATTTTAAGTCGTTTCAGACTTTTAGGCAGAATTTGCTAAGTCCTAAGTCGTGAACAACTTAGTGTAAGTCGTAAGTCGTATACGACTTAGGGGATAGGGGTGTCTTTGGGATTTGGCGAGTTAAGGGTTTGAAGATAGGTCGTTTGAGCGACCTAAGGGTTTTGGTGAGTTAAGTGTTATGTCGGCAGGGCGGGTTAGCGACCTATAGAACCTGACCGAGTTAAGGGTTAGATCGTGGACAGTTTGGAGCGACCTAGTGGTTCCGAGTTAGCATTGTTAGGTCGGCAACGACCTAAGGAGTTTGGAGATAGCTGTGTAGCGACCTAGTGTCTTGGTATGACCTATAGGTTAGCGACTTAGGGAGTATACGACCTATGGGAGTTAAGTCGTACGAGTTAAGTCGTAAGTCGTAACATGTTTTAGGTCGCGTGAAGACTTAAGGTGTTAGGTCGCTGGGTTTCTGCCTGAGTGATAGGTCGTGAGCGACTTAGTAGTTGTTAAGTCGCGAGCGACTTAAGAGTTGATCTGTTTTAAGTCGTAGACGGCTTAGTAGTTGAGTCATAGCCCCAGTTATGTGTTAAGTCGTAAGTTTGTTAGGTCGCGAGGGAGTGTACCTGTTAAGTCGTTGGGTTGCTGTAGCATGTGTTTTGGTTTAAGTCGTAAGTCGTATCTTTGTTAGGTCGCGAGCGCTGCTAAGCTATAAGTCGTAAGTCGTAGGCAGGTGATTCTATTAGGTCGAATAGGCGTGCACGTGTTAGGTCGAAGGAGAGTTAGGTCGTAAGTCGGAGGGGTCTTAGTTCGTAAGTCGGAGACGACTTAGGAGATAGCCGAGTTACGACTTAGTGGATTTTCAGCTATAAATAGGAAGGGTTTTTCTCACTTTTTGGGATCCGGATTTCGAAGCGACGAAGTGCTGCCATTTTGAGAGCTCGACTTCTACACTTCTTCATTTCTTTTCTCTACTCTAATCTAGTGATTCCTTCCATCCATATCGAAGATCAAGATTGAAGATTCAAGAGCTTAGATTGAAGATCTTCATCTTTTCAAGAGAGATTTCTTCGTTTGAAGCGGATTCGTGATAGATCAAGCTCGATCCTTCGTTGTCCAGATCTGAAGCGTGTAGATTTGGAGTTGTTTAGGTGATTTGGTGAGTGGTGATTATCTCTCACACGGATCCAAAGGAGTATATCAGATTGTTGGCTCGATTTGGTGTTAAAATAGTGATTTCCATGCATTTTCTTCATCCTAAGTATAGATCCACATAGATCCATTGTTCATGATGATGTTACATCCATTTAATCATATGTTAATCTATGCAAGTTCATTCATCAAGTTTGTAGAGATATTGTTCATGTTTTCATGCTTGTTAGACTTTCAACTCTTTAATTACGAAATTTCCATTATTGTGATAATTGTCTACTTAGATCATATTTGAATGCTTGATTGTTTGGATTAATGTTTGATTTGGTTGATTGCTATGAATTAGATGATTGATGGTTTGATTTAGACCAAAGACGATTCAAAAGCTAAGGGAAAGGCTCTTGAATTGGGAAAACTGCTTGTGGCATATGTAGCGGGATGATGAAGCTCTTATGTGTAGATTTGATGATGTGATGTTGAGATGAGGCTTTGCGAGGATGTGATGAAGCGAGGCAATCATGTGATGAAGACTTGGTCTAATCCAGACGGGATCATTCCAAGCACGTTGGTAACTCGGTGATATGATTCGAGTTAAGGGTAATGGATGCTTGAGAGGCGCTTGAGCTAGTATGGAAATAGTCGTCAAGGAGGATGACTAGGAGGCTTGGATAGCATCGTTGTTGAAGGTTCTAGCATGCTCTAAGCAAGAGTACGTTTGGGCAGATTCGATAGTCCCAACGGCCAACTGTTGATGGTCGAGTACTCTGGGCAGATTCGATAGTCCTAGGCACGGGCTGCGACGACGTGCGGGAGTTATGTCTAGAACCGGGGTTTCCATTAGCCCTTGACGGACGGCTGAAAGAATGTGCCGGTCATTCAATTAACGGTGATATCGAGGCAATGATAACAGTGATAGCCAGAGTCATGGATGTTTGGTTGTATCGTTATTCGGACTCAAGAGCGGTATTTTCTGGGTGCTTATCTGATTTAGGCCTTGGTACTTGGAAAACATCGCCCTTGACTCGAATGATTATTACTTTACTTTAAATTGTATGCTCTGCTATGTTGCTTCTGCTTAGTGTGTGTCTGGGGGCTATCACTGTAGAAAGAGGTGGAGTGGGAGGGTTGTATTCCTATTCCTTTTCCTTTATGCTCTTTTGGAATGTTGTTAGTTAATTTACTGCTCACTAAGACTGTTGTCTGACTCAAGGCTTTATGTTTTAATTCTTATTGCCTTGGGCTGTTCGTCCATTTTTGGGACGGGCAGACTAGGTAGCAGGTGACAGGTGCTGTTCTCTTCTCACGATGCTGATATCGAAGACGAGCTGGAGGGTTGCATATTATCTTCTTATTATATGTACTGGATGTTCCGCTGTTTTGTATTCTCTGAGTGTTATGTAGTGAGGCTTGATGTATTGGCTATTTGGATGCTTGTATTCAACTATTATGGAGTTTTATATGACGTCATTTTGTTCTGTAAAGCTTCACTATACATATGTTCTATTGTATTTTGTCCATGCGCTGTGAGTAATATGATAGATTCTGTTGTTTTAATCTACCCTAACAATCGTCCATGGTCGCCTGGCACACTTTACAGCGCACTATCTCTAGATTCGGTGCAGGGGTCATGGGCGGTCGTCACAAAACACCATCAGTTGTCACCAGATATAGACCACCCTCTTCCACATCTACTTGCCTCTTCTAATCACCACAACCAGCATTGCACCAACTAAGTGCACTTCAAAACTGCACTACAACAGTTCTACCAACATCCCCAATCGACCAGACATCCCTTTGCAATTTTCGCTCCACATTCCAAACAACTGTAAGTTTAAAACTTCAAACTGCACATACTACTTCTCTCATCACTACAACTTCACACTGTTATTACCCCAACCGCTTCTACTACCACTCATTTCTGCCCACTGACATTAAATAACCCATTTCACATCTTGTTATATTAGCTAATAATTTAACATCTTCCTTCATCAGTACTTAAAAAAGATTGAATCCTTCTGTGCTAATTTTTTGGGGTGGAAAGTCACATAAAATTGCTTGGGATATTTTATGTAGACCAAAAATGGAAGGGGGAATTGGTTTGAGGAAGTTGTCAGCTTTGTGTACAATTGCTATTCCTAAAATAATTTGGACTTTTCTGACTAAAGAATGTTTATGACCTAGGTGGATGAGAACTAAATATGTGCATGCAAATTTCTAGACTTTTGCCATTAACAATAATTTCTCGTCTACTATGAAACACATGTTAAGGTACAAATAGAACGGTAAGCATTTTTAATGGAGTTATCTAATGACAAAAATACCTCATTTTGTGGTTTGATCCTTGGATCAACCACAAGAATTTAGTAGATATATTAGGACAACATCGTGTTTCCATGTTCAATACTGATAAGCTTGGGACGCAAATCCTACAAGATAATCAGCTATGTCCTGAATTATTACTAGAAACTAGAAAAATAAAGCATCAAATCAGTACAATCACTATTAGTACACAACACTCTACTGATTTTTGTGACATCAATGATAAAGCAAAATTCAACTTTGCAACAGTGTGGCATCGGATATGTGAAAGATATGATAAAATGGACTGGTATCGTGTGATATGGCATAAACATAATGCAAAAACGATGTCTTTTGTGCATTTAAAGTCACAACGCAGAGATTACCTACTAAGGACAAATTAATTTGCAGTTCATGCAACTGCACTACAAATAATTACCGTGCAAAATTTTCTGAAGATATTAGTTGTTTTTTCAACAACATTCGAATACTTTAGCTTACAAGTGTAATCTATAATGATTCCACTATTAAGAAAATGTACGCCTACCGCTAATATACATTTAGGTAAGCCAAAGATGTACTTTAGTTCGTTACTATGGTTCAAACTTGCAACGTCCTCTCAATAACTTGGTGGCCTAACCACCAGACCATCCTTAAAGGTAAATAGTACTTCCACAGTTCCACTTATTCTATGATATTGCTACAAAAACAATCCCATGTAAATAAGTGCAGCTCGACTATAAATAATTACACAACAAAAATGTAGTATTGTTTTGATGTATTCATACAATTTTCAGTTCAATATTTATAATAAATATATATTCAAAATGGATTCATTAATGACCGAAGAAAAATCCACAAAATTAAGTTCAACCTCATTTTGAACAACAATTTGTGAATATAAATAAAAGGATTGGTTTACATAATTTTTACTATAGGGAGGCATGACTGAAGAATTTTTAAAACATGGATGTTATACCGTATTTTCCGAACCCTCTTGAAGGCGAGATGACACAAACACAAAACCGAATGGACTGCTTTTACAATAAAATTTAGGCTATGGGAAAATAAAAAGCAAAGAATAAGCCTTCCATCAGCAACAAACATCACATTCATAACATTGCATTTCCCTTCCCCCTCCCCTTTATAACTTCTTCCACCTCTATCATTCCCATATTTGCAAATCCCTGCATAACATCTACAAACACCACATCAGCAAATACCCACGTACTAATTTGCTAAAACTGTTGCACCACTTTTTGCCTCTACCATACAAGACAGCCACCAAGCTTCACTACCACATCGCTGCACATGCAACAAGTTTCTGCAAACCCACATACAACTGACAGCTACAAGGTGTAGAATGTATAAGAGGAGGAGTAGATGATTACTGGTGTTCGAGTTTGGCAAGATGAAGGCAATGGTGTTAATGAAGGGGAAGGGGAAGTGAGGCAGCAGCAAGATGATAGAGATTGTTGGAGGAACAATGCAATGGAACCAAATGTATGTAGTGGACAGTGAAAAATGTACATAGCTGAACAAAACAGTATGTGCACTGCGTATTTGTATATTTTTTGTAAATGTGGACAAAAGAAAATGTAAATGCAAATGTAAAAAATGTAAAAGCAATAAACTATTTTAAAAATGTAAAATGTAAAAATCATGTAATGCTAAAAGTATGAAAGAGACAAGATTAAACTCACCATATAGTAGCATACAAGAAGACTACATCCAGTTATGCATGATATAACTAGCTAAATTATCACGAACCCCATCTATCTCTTGCTGGCTATAAGAACCATCTTGTACAAAGTACTGCAATTACAAGATTGTTTCGAAACATTAATTGAATAACTACTTAACAAAAATTATGAAGGAAAAAAAATAAAGTGGTACCTCAAGTATTTCGGTGCTTTGATCGTGGTTTTTTACTATATCATACATATACCTCATCACATAATATACACAATCCGTCGTTCCAGATTGTTGAGGACACTACAACAATATTACAAAATAATTTAATAGATGGGTTAATTGAATTTATATCCAACATAATAATATCAACAATATTACATAATAATTTGAGAATTTTAACTGACTCATACTTATAAACAAAACATAAAACCAATTTAATCATGGTTTGTAAAAATTTAAAAGGATAAACCAATATGGGTGATTCAAATAAAGACTTCATATAAAGAATTTATTAAAATTTCATGGAGGAGATGCTATCATAATAATCTTATAAGGCATCAAAACTTTTAGTATATTAAAGAGAAATGTGTAGACTTGTTAAGTAACGCATAACGCTTAGCCTTCTCGACATGATGTCCAACACTTCCCCAATTAATCAAAATGTTAATAGTTCATGTCTTTAATAATGAACAAAAATATTTAAAAGAGGAACTATAATAAAGTTCTAGTCTTTAATTAGCTGAACAAAATAGAAAAAAGGATCAAATTTAAGAAACATCAATAAGATGAAACACTATATCTCAATTCAATTCTTAAATATACAACAAACCATGAAGACATAAACTATGATAAAATCCATAACAGAGGGTGATCTATTACAGCCAAACGAAAATGAAAGGATTTTGAAATTGATAGAGAAAAAGAAAATGCAGTTGCAGATATATAGTAGAGAATAGATGCACATGAGTCTTACATCATAAGAGTCATGTGTATATTTCAATTCGTAAAAACTTGCAAGCTTATAATAAAATGGAAAGTCAAATAACTAGACAAATAGCAATTAGCAAATACCTCTTAAAATTGCTTGGAGCAAGCAAAATCTGATGAAACAAATTCACTATGTTAGCTAATAGGAGCATATTTCACTAATATTAAAAGAAATATAAGATCTATAATATGCATATAAATGAAACCAAAACTTTTTTCATCAAACAATAATCAAGCATTGTTTATCTACGGTGCAGATGGGTATGAATAGGGAATCAATATAAAAAATTCTCATATATCAAATCGAATGTCAATAGAACAAGCATATAATACGATATAAGAAAAGGAAAAATAAGAAACTGATACATGCTGGTGGATGTTCAGAAACTAAGAATTCAGTTTGCATTGATTTCTTAAAACGAGAAATAAACTTACAAAATGAAAATTAAAAGATTTATTATATAAAGTGGAGACCAAAAAAAATCTGAATAGCGAATCATGTGCTAATTGTATACAAAAGAATAGCGAATCTGAATAGTGAATAGCGAATTTGAATAACGAATCATGGTTGAAACGTATACAAAAGAATAGCGAACCAAAAAACAAAAATTACCCTTTGTTTCAAACGTATAACAAGATAAGATAGAAATCTATAGGTAAATGATCATCTGTTGAGGTATTGGATCTCGCCAAAATCCAATTAATGAGATCCAAACACAAAACATTCATTAACCAACAAGATGAAGAGATCTGTAAAGAGTGGTAATTTTTACCTACCACTTGTATGATTGGTTGTAGCCGAGTCCAGTGATCATATGAACAAACTTTGTTCGCTTTGACTACTAAGGTAATGATTTGAAATGAAATTTGAAGTGAAATTTGAAACGAAAAGTGACTGCTCAACACAAACCTCCACAAACACAAAGAATAGCAATCGATATAAAATCAATAGAGCAAACCCGAAGCTCGAAATCAATCCAGCAAACGGTGATTTTAGGATTTTTTTTTTGAAGCTAGCTAATTATTTGGGGAAAAGAATGGGAGCGGCGAAAAAATTTGGAAAGGCAGGATGTAAAAGTGAGCGACGAATGACCTAAGTAATTTGAAATTGCATCGCCTCCGCAAGGGAACTGATGCGGAAATTATTATTTTGGACTTAGTTGCATTGGTTGACTTTAAAACCGATGTGACTAAACTATTTGCATCGACGAATTTGCATCAGTTGTTGGTGACAACTGATGCAAATTTGATTTTTTTATTACCTATTGCTTTCCACGTACCAATTGCATCGGTTATTAAGACATAACTGATGCAAATAGTTCTATTTGCATCAGCTTTTACTTAAACCGATTCAAATGAGGCGATGCAAATGGTCTGTTTTGTAGTAGTGTTACAACTGGTCTGGAAGTGTAATTGGTATATCTACCCTGGCATTGCCTAGTTGTGCTGTGTCACCTACCCTAGCGCGCCTTCTACGAGTTTGTTTTATGTCATACCTATAGGGTATCCTCTGGTGGCCCCAGTTTACGGGGTTTGACATCTCCTATCCAGTGTCTAACGTGAGTGCAGTACCTATGGGGTAATCCATACATAATCTAAAAGAACCATCGGCCTTGGTAACGAACACTACTAGCAATCTCCAACTCGATATGCTGCAACTGGTCAAACCCTCCTTTAATAAATCAAACGTCTACTTCTCTAATTCTCTTCTTTCCTTTGGAGCCAACTTTCAAGGAGGTCGTATAATAGGTCTGGTTCTTGGAATTAAACCAATGCGGAAATCCACTTCTCAGTGAGGAGGTAAACCTTGCACTTCTTCAAAAATATCCTTGAAATCCCAGACAATTTGTATATTCTTTATCTCCTCTTTGGGTACTTCGAGGGAATAAAGAAAACTGCTCATTAATTCATTTGGCCTTCCACAATTTATTTCTACCCCAGTATTTCCAGTATCACTAACTGTGACGCCCCACCTCTATACCCACGCTAGCCAAGAACACTACGGTGTAGTGCTGTCAACTAGCATGGAGAATAAGGCTGTTGAGGAGCGACCATCTATGTAATTGCTTTGTGCGAGCACCGATGTGTCAGATAGAATAACTTGCATTTTTATTACAGGAGGAAATCCGACATACCGATACAAACTCAAAGCTACTACACAGTGGCTATAATAGTTTAGGACAATAGATATAAAAATAACACAGATAGACATAAATGTAGAATACAGATGGAACGAAAAGTCTCATATATATAATAACTGATATCAGTTACAATACATTTGACACAATACAAATGATACAACTACAACTGTCGACTCAAGAAGTTATATATACAAGTACATTATCGACTAATATACATGAATACATTATCATCTTAAAACAGACACACTGACTACTACAACAAGACGAAGACCACTTCAAATGATATAAAAAATCTTCATAGCTCTAGCAGCAACCCAAAGCTAAAAATCTACAACCTGTAAATACTCGGTCTGACCCGAGTATTAAATTCAAAAGAAGATAATACACTGGTCAGTCTAATTCAAACTCAGTTATTAATGCATGGAAGCAATAATAATCAAATAGATGACAGTCACAATAATTTCCGTCTATCCAATCCTTTTAACAAAGAAATCGGATAACGAAAAATATAACACTTAACAGTGTTAAGCAAAAATCAGCAGATTTAAATCATCAATAGAGAAACAGCATCATCAAAATGATGCGATAGTCAAGCAAAAATGACTCAACACCAGGTCAAGATAATGGCCAAGGTCAGCCACTAACTCGTAACGAACTACATGATGGACATGTATGCAGTAACCATAAAAATGCAAGATCGAAGTCAAGAGCTTACATGAGACAATGAACCAGACAAGGCACAAGAAAATTCAAGTAAAGCAATGGTCGAATTCAAATATTCATGTATGCAGACTACTAAGGTGAAAAACACATGCCGTGAGCATGTAACACTGCAGCCTCAATGCAGAAGATCAATACACTGCATGTTCAACAAGTAAACGAAGATGCAGTGAAGTATATATACAACAAAAATGAACTAATGCATCAGTACAGTTCAATGCTAAAAGCCCAAGTATACAACCAAGTAAAGAAACGCAGTAGTGTGCAACTCGAGCTTCAGAAGAATCAAGTGACACAATAATGCTCAATGACTCGGAAATCAAGAACAGCCGAGAAACAATGCATCAAGGACAAGAAGACAACTTCGAAGTCAAAGCCGAAGTAAACATCATCATATAAGTAGTTTCAAAACAATTTAGCAGCGATGGTTTCAAAGCATGTCAGGCATAAAAGATGGTCAGAGACGAGACTCACAGGGGTAAAGAAATTTACAACTGCAGCTATCAGACTGGAAATAATACAAGCAAGCTCCAGAAAGAAAGCAACTGAACCAGTGACCAGTGATGAACAAGTGGCATGAACACAGCAACATTCAAGTGACTCAAGAACCAAGAACTTCAGAGACTACTTCATAACCCAAATATCAAAAGATAGCAGTACTACAGTTCAAGCACAACAATGTCATAATATATGAACAGAATGAATGCCTGTACAACATGCGACTACAAGATATCATAGTGAAGACAGCAACCAAATAGACCAGTCTACATTAACAAGTAAATGGTCCAGTTTCCATATGAAGTGCATCAGTATGAAAAGGGCTTAAGCACAAGGCAGGCAACTGACTCGAGATCAAAGAGAAACAATGAATGAACCAAATGTCTAGTGAATGACTAAAATGTACAGCAGTTATAAAAAGGTATCAGTGACATGCCAAAGTCAATTCGAACAATATCAAGAACTCATCATAAACAAATGCAGACAACAGTGAAAAGTACAAGTGACCAGAGTAGCTCAAGTTCGACTACAACTAGTGCAGACAACATCAAACTTCAGTCAAACAGTCTGAAGTGTGTTAGATTAACAGTGATCAAGATACGACAAGGATGTCGCAAAAAATGAGATGACCAGAAACGGTAGAAAGTCGAAGCCGTTTGTTTTTGCGAAAAGGTCAAAGATTGGAAAATCAGGAAAGTTTCAATACCGTGGGACTCAAGAGAAAATCGCACGTTATAAAATCAAAGTCGTGGGTACAACGAAATTACCCAAAATAGCAAGCATAAAAACAGAAAGTTTTAAAGGCGTGGATATCAAGCAATCGAAACAAATCAAATGGCCGAAGCCCAGAAATTTCAAAACCCAGGGATTAACACAAAATTGAACGCAAGCATAGCACAACGAATGAATTAGATGCGAGTGATAGTTCACTCACCTTTGCCATCGAAGCGCGAACGATCGACCGAGCGACCTCATTCGATCGATTATTTGGGGATGGCGCCTTCGATTTTTGAACGTGCCCTAGCTTCTAAAGGGGGACGACGAGAACGAGCAGCCCTAAATCGCCGCAGCCCTAATTTGGAGATGACGAGGCCGCCATTTGTTTCGCTCGTTTGTTTTGATTAGGGTTATCCAAAATGATAAGGGGGATCGGTTTTCACGAGTGAACGAATACTAGGAAAAAGGCATAGATAAACATCACAGCATAAGTATGGGCCACAATTTAAATTTTCACAACCCACAATTTCTTCTAACCAATTTTTTCTTCTTTTTTTTTAAAAGAATTTTAACACAATTTAAAAACTTCAATTGGCAATTTGCAACAATAGTTATCGTTTAAAGATGAAAATAAATCGGTACGAAATACCGGGTTGTTACACTAACTATAATAATCCTTCAACCACGACCTATGATAGATCTAAACTTAGATAACCAATCCATCCACAATAATACCCAAAACCCATGAGCCCGAAAACAAAAAAGTCAGAAAAGAAAGGTTGATCTCGATAAGAAATAGGCACATTCAATCATATCGTATCACGATTGGTCGAACGCCCAATTGGGTTCGACACACAAAGGGTATTATGGCGAATAGATTTAACTGGTTCATTATGTCATATAAGATAAAACTATGGGGCGCACTGATGTCAAATAATACTCTAACAGGAATATCATAGATGGATGGTTTACCTTGCAACACATGTTTTCCTTTTGGGTCCATAGAAGTGGATGGTATTTCCTTAATAGTAAAAGCTTATCCCTGTGATCCCTTCTTTGGAAAAGGGCACTGGTTCTTCATATGTTCATGTTTGTTGCAATTGTAGCAAAGTGGTCCACTAGCCGAGTTCGGGCACTGATTTGCAAAGTGGTTGCACTTATAACAACGGATCTTGGACAAGTCTAATTGCTTATTCTGAGCTGGAGCTCCACCTCCAGGCTTCTTTCCCAACCACTTCTTCTTTCCTTTGTGCTTGAAAAATGGCTTACTAGCAATTGGTATCACTGATAAAGGTTGGGCATTAACTGTTGGCAATACTCCCTTCTAAACTCTTTGCTCGATATCAAGAACTTCAAACCTCAAAGCAATACGGATTATATTGGTAAAGGTACCATCGAGATGATTGTTCATTTCTGGATGGAATTCTGGTCGGGTTCCTTTCACGAACAATTCATTCTTTTTAGTGGCGTATTAATCAATCATGGTCCAAAGCGGGATAATACATTGAACTTATGCTCAGACTACAAAACTGTCATCTTACCCTGTTTCAAATCCATAAAACTTATGAAATGAGTCGTTCCCACCTTTGAGATAAATCGAGCTTCAAAAACCTCTTTAAAATGTGCCCAAGAGAAATCTTCTTTTAGTGTATTCAATGTGACCGAATCCCACCAATCCATTGCTGCTTTGTGAAGCTGTCACTATTCCAACAATCTCTTTCTAGCATCTCCAACTAAAGGTCCTAGACTATCCTTTCACCAGGGTGGAGCCATGTCCGAACTCCCAAAATATCTTCAGTTCCATAAAAAGGTTTACCACCTAAAGTAGTGTAATTCTTGCATAAGATCGCAAAGTTCTGAGGCTACTGAACTTGCATCACTACTTCCACTACCGACTGTACAACTGGATCATTTCTATGAGCACAGCCATTTGTAGCCGTGCTGGTTCCAGATCCTCTCCCTCTTCTTCCTCTTGTACTCATTTTCAATAACCTAGAAAAGTGACAGGCATTATTAGAATACAAAGATAGGGTCAAAGATGGTAAAAGGAAAACTGTAACAAAGGATCTAAAACTAGACTTTTAAAGGAGAAAAGGAAACGCTCTCTAAATATTAAGTCATTCTGGAGCTTTACTCACCCTATCTTTAATGAGTTGTACCCCAATAAGGCTAAGGTGTTCACTCAACCGAAGCTCTGATACAAACTGTGATGACCCACCTTTCTGACCCCTAAGGATGGCACTTAACACATCCTCGGTGTTCATGTGCCGTTGCCCAAGCATCGGAAAGATGAATTGTCGCGGGGTAAAAATAAAGAATAGAATAGAAAACCTCACAATGAAACTGTAAAATAAACCACAACAGTCAATAGTACATAAGATTACTCCTTAATAGGGAGTTATCAGAGATACACAAAGTACTACGAATCAGCTCAGGCAATTATAACATCCCGCCTTTACATATACTGAAACAAAATACACTTACAAAAACAAGACAATACAGTGGAATGGATAACTAAGAAGATGAAAGCCTCCTCCTCGGATGTCGTCCTCAAAAGAGTCTACAAAAGACCTGTTACTCTCAGACTACTCAAATAAAATGAGTACCCAGGAGTTTAGGGAAAATAAACAGCTCGGGTCAGATGATGTGTCTAGTATGAATTAAACTTTTTAAACAATAGGTGTGAAATTAAACACAAACATGTGAGACCACGCCACTGAACATGGAACGAACGGGTTTACTCCCACATAAATCAATCTCCAAACGTAAAGAATGGATAAATAATTAAACACCACTAAGAGTGGTTGACTCTTCCCAATGCAAATAAGGGAATAAATTTGAAGGTTCGTATCAAATAAGAAAAGGAAAATCTCCAACAAATGATTAGGAAGGTGCACCCCCTTGAAGTATACCTCTAGTAACATACTTCTGAGAAGCTCATTTACTCTATGACACTTCTTGAAAATCTCCAAGTCGGACCCCGCCAAACCTTACAGAGTATCCAAATATTTCACATCTAATAGCGGTAGCGAGTCCGATCTAGATGAGATATGAACGTATCCTAGTGGGAGCAACCCCACATAGCTTGGCCCCCTCTTGCGCTTTGGTTTTATTTATTTTCGACAAAGGATATCAAAGCTCAACGGAGCAACACATCGTCTTAGAATGATGATAATAAAAAAGCTGAAGTAACCGATAGTTGAGAAACCAACTATCGAGGATATAAACGATCGTATATGGAAATTAAGTCTTATATACTTACCACCACTCATCGAATTCAAACTTATACTATTTCTTTGTTAACAATAATACCGGACAAGTCAAGGTAGTGTTACCTCAAAGTCATGTCTTATGATTATTCTTAACTTTCGAAATAGCGTCAGGCCTACTTATTCGATGTTTAGTGTTAATTATACAAATAAATAGTTTCCATATAAGTGAATTGCTTTATGGAAATTGATTCGTTTCCATAAACAAATCAAGCTTTTTCTTTTAAAAAAAAACCAAATTCGTACTTGGCTTTATATTACAAGTATTGGCTTTAAAACACATTATTAAAACAGTTTACTAACTTTGAAACATCATTACAAAAAGGATTTAACAACTTAAAACATCCTTATTACATTGATTAATTAACTTTAAAACTTTGTTAACTAAGTTAATTAATTAACTTCAATAGCTGTTAATTAAAAAGGTGTAAATTACCTTTCAAAATATCAGTAATTAAATTAATTAATAATATTTAAATATAAATTATTTATTTAATCAATAAATAATTAAATATCATTATTTAAAAGTGATTAATTAATTTACTTTATTTATGAAAAGATTTATTTAGGGTTAATCAGATTTATTAACTTTTAAAAGTCATTAATTAAAAAGATTAATTAATTTGAAAACATCATTAGTAAATTGATTATTTAACTTTAATCTATCATTATTAAAAGATTTATTAACATTAAACATCATTAAATAAAATGATTAATTAATTTCAAAACATCATTAACATGATTAGTTAGTTTTAAACACATCATTAATAATTAATTAGTTAACTTTAATCCTTATTAATTAAATAATTAATTAAATTGAATAATCATTATCAAAATAAAAATAATTAATTATTTTTGAAAACATCATTAATTAAAAACTTGTGTAACTTATAAAATAATTCCAAGCACTATAATGAAACCAAACGGTTTCGATAAAAGGTAATTTTTTGAAAGTGTCGATATAGTGACTCACTAGGAATTAAAGCATATGACATTTGCAACATAACCACACTTCACATAACAAAGGTATGGGCATAAATACATGGTGATTTACAATATACAACTTATATCAAGCATTTAGTAACAACGAAATTAGTTTAACTACTAGATTTTCATATAACCAATTATTCGCTTACTAACTTTCCAAAGCGACTAACTTTCAAGCAACAAACCAATCCAACAACCAAACCATTATCACAACTATACAATAAGCATTCAATAGCTACAAATATGAGCATGAATATTGTTTAAACTTTTATGGTTCAAAAGTGGAAGCTTTACTCAAAAAAACACTTCTAACTTAGCCAGATCACCACGACAAGTTGCCAAACTCACGAAATATCTTCACGACATCTTAACTTGGACTTTTGGGCCTTTAATGGGCTAGTATAGGTTTGGTTGGGAAACATGGGGCTCGGCCTTGGTTTTTGAGGTAGGAATGGGTTTTGTTTTAGTAGAGGAGTGTTCGTAGATGAATATATAGAGTTTAACTTAATTTTTGGAAGTGTATTCACTAGTTTTAAGCTTGGGAATTTCTCTTGGAAGCCATGGAAGTATTCATGTAAATGAAGAGATAAGAAATGAAGATAGAAATGAATATGTAAAGTGGAAAATGTGTGGAGATGACGGGTATTTATAGGAAAAGAAGTGGAATATTAATTTAATTTAACTTAAACATTTAAAATGTATTAAATTTTGTCATGTTGCATGCATCCGTGCCTCCCCCCTCACCTTAGAGCACATGCACCCTACACTAGGTCCACCTACACCATGCTTTAGGTACTTGTTTAGGGATATGGTTAGGTTGTTTAATTACTTTCCTAAGGTTATTTAATGTATTTTTGTGCATTTAATGTCAAATCAAGTTATATATATAAATTAAGCTTGATTATTAACTTTAACACATTGATTATCTATATGCGCATGTGTGTGGATTTGTATATGAGTGATACCAAAATGTGCACAACGTTTTCGATGATTTTCAAAGGCCGAGAAGTTGAAATTTCGGAAAACATTTTTCAGTCACATTTTCTATTTTTATTTGAACTATTTATTTTAGTAAATAAAATTTAAAAATGATTTTAATATCATTAATTAATTTTTAAAATAAGTTTGTTTGGTTATTCAAATCCATTATTTAAATATTAAAAATGATTTAAATATTCAAATACAAAGCGATAAATTTACAGGTCGTTACACTTGTCCTTGTCGATGATAACGCATTGGTGAATATGATGAGGTACATGGAACCATTTTGGTATTAACAAACTTACGATCGCATACATTTATATGTATCAATCCAAAGAGTTCATCAACTCTTAAGATGCCCCAACTAAATGGGTACATAGCCTTTAATCGTTTTAGGTATAATTAACTAGTATCATATGATTCATAATCATATAATAAAATTATTTCTAAAAACTACGGCTTAGTCTATAATTCTAAAATAACTGTAAATAATATTAGACACTTATGTATTGTCTAATGCATCACTTTTGTTATGAAAACAAATACCACACTATAGTTTTATTTCATAACGAATATTCATAATATTTATATTGAAATATAGCTAAGTCTATCATTTAGTCGACACCGAAAAATAGTCATTATTTCACAAATAATGTTCGATATGTATTACGAAAACAATTTTCATAATTTGATGTAATCAATAAGTGTTATATGGCATACTCTTATTATTATCACCATTACTATAATAGCATACTAAATTTGAAGGTCCATCATTCACTTGATATAGTTTATTTATTTCATATACTACAACTAGTTTATAGTGGAGAGTTCTTTAATCAGATATCTTGAACTCAAAGAAATAAATTTCATAGAAAACAGTTTTCGATATGAAAATACATTTCGAAATACAAATCATAATCCTTATTCCAATGTCAAGTATCAATCGCTATTATTACAATTCTCATTTTCGTTGTTTCTTTATGAAGCAGAAGTGACTATTCACTCTCTTCATCCTAACTGTACCTTCAATTACATCTACTCTTATACATTCATTTTCCTTTCAAATGGTCGAACCATTCAAAAGAAATCCTTTAATATAATATCATAATGAATTCTTTACAAAAAACGCATTCGATTATCCTTAGCTTTTAAGAACATCAAATATATTGCACTTTACATAAACTGATCAAACTTAAATTTCAGTGATCGAATTCTTAGATTTATACTGTTGTTTTTGATCTATTGCTACATTTAACATAATACGATCCTTTTGTAATCAATCGGATTGAATACTCGATCTCGACTAGGGTTTATTTGGTTTTTCGGATGAACTAATTTCATTGAAATATTGTACATTACAAACTTTGACAATTCACCATATAACATTATATGTGATTGTATATGGATCAAATATCCATAATCTTGTATTACTTTTAGAGTTTGAAACTCCTAAAATGCAATGCATGGTCTCGACCAAATAAATGCATAAGTGACCAAACTATGAATGTATTTACTAGTCGTAATATCAAGTGCTTGCATAGGTATTGAAGACATTAACATGCAAGAAGCATTTATTAGTAAGTATATATTATATTTCTATTTGTCAATCTTTGATTCAGATCATTTTCATATCTTAATTGATAAACATTTTATCAATCATAAATGCACAAATTTATCATTATAGATTACTATAATATTATATAGCAAATGTTCTTACAATATTAGAAATGTTAAATGTTATCATTTTATTGTTCTAATAAGGCTCCCACTAGTCTTTTATGTTTCACCAAACCCTAAGCGAAACATAAAAGTCTTTCGACTTTACTAATAATTGTTAGGTTCAATTTGACTTGGGATTCTGACCTTAAGTCTGCTCAAAAAATCATTGCCCCACCAACGATGGATAAATCATTGTCGATTGTATCATATACAGCTCCTAACCCTTTGGTACCTCGTCCTAATTCCATTTTGATCTTGAGTCTACTCAACAAATCGAAACAAAATTATTCACTCATACCTAACATATCGCGACAACCTAAGTATAGTATATGTACCTTGTGTCTTCTCAATAAATACCTATAAATATCTTACCTCATCTTTTCAATATATTAATATTACTACTTATAACATCCCTAGCTTGAGTCCTCTCAATAACTAAGGAGTATGCAAGCAATTTATTAGTATATATATATAGATGGTAGATGAAAACATTATATTAAAGATTCATAATCGTTAATATATTATATTGAGTGATATCGACTTATGAAATAATGTATTTCTTATCAAATGCCCTCGTGATTAAAGTGTTGGACATATATGAAATCATGTTATACGTACAATACATACGTATTTATCCCTTAAATCTATTTAAGGTTTCTTTAATGTTCCACATTTAGTTTATACATTCATATTTTATAAGTTTTATTATTATATAACTTTTATATTTTATATTACTTATATAATAGTCTTGTATAACATTATATTAATTAAAATCTTATTTAATTAATTTTAAATAATTTTATATTATTTTAATATAACACTTTTATTAACCATTTATTACATATTATAACCTTTATAGTATTACACATATATCTTTTACATGTGTATATCCATTTAATTAATTAACCTTTAATTAATTAACCTTTATTAATTTATTTAATAACTTAACCTTTAATTAATTTATTTAATTAAACAATTTTAATTAAATTATACTAATTTCAAAATTTAATTCATATATATACATGTATACTTATATTATTTTAAAATTTTAAGACAACATAAAATATATCATAATACATAATGCGTGTATATACTTATAAATTAGTTAACTTATTTAACTAATATATTTTATTAATATTATTAATAAATTTTATAAATTTTGAAATAATTTATATTAATTTTCAGACACTTTGAAAAATTTTATTATATTATAACATTTATAATAGTGGAAATTAGCCACAAGGGCCTCTTTAGCAGGTGGAATTAGTTTCTAGGACACACAACTGAAATAATTACTTTCAAGGACAAAACGCAAAATAATTAGTTTCTAGGGCCTAAAAACCTATGAAATTATGTCCTTGAAAGTAACTGGACCGCTGACTTTGTCCTTGAAAGTAATTATTCTGCTGACTTTGGCTTTGAAAGTAATTTCTTTGAATGTGTGTCCTAGAAACTAATTGGCCTGCAAAATTTGTCTTTCTAGTGAAATGCCCCTTTATAATATGAATGTATTATAATTTAAATTTAACTTTTAAAATCAAGAATCTGATGGCATGTTTGGTTTCATTTTGTGTTTTGTATTTTCAACATTCATAACAAAATATGAGGATAACAGAAGAGAAATATGAAGTTTTAGACTACTTCGACGATGATGGAGGGATGATGGAGGGGATGGATTATTTTCCATTCTTTTGTTATTTCTCAAAACACGAAAAACAAAATAAATTTATTTTCTATTCTACATGTTAGCTCTATTTTCCAAATCGATTTTTTTCTAAAAATACATGCGTCGTATGTATGTTTTCCTGATGAAAAGACAAAACTAAAAATGGCAAACCTAACGGGGCCTTATATTTTCTATTTTCAAAACAGTTTGAAAATTTATATTATAACATTTATAATATATTTCTTATTTTAAATTTAACCTTTTAAATTTAAACTATTATTTTTAATTTCAAAACAATTTTAAAATTAGCCCAAGGCTCAATTCAAATTGGGTCTTTTCTATTAGGGATAATCTTATGGGCTTTAAGCTTAATAAGTAACCATAACATGACTAATTTAGGCCACATAGACTATTAGGCTTGGATACCATTGTTGGAACTAGGCCAACCCTCAGCGGAAGTTATGGGTGAATTTCAAATTTCTTTTACCCTATTGGATCATTATTGGGCCTATGAAGTCTAATTTTTTAAGAACATTTCTAAATTTAGTTTAAATAAAATCATATATTTTGTTTAGTTTATAAATTGTAGTGTGAAGCATACTTGATTTAGTTTTACCTAATTTGTAAGTATATATATGTATCATATGCATATTTATATGTGTGTGCATGTGTAATAGGATAATCTATGTAGGGTATAACATGCCTGTATATAGATGCTGAGATTTACATCACAACGGATGTGTTAGCTCATTCTATATGTATTGTATGTTGTCCAAATATGTGCATGTACATATAGTTCTAAATATCCAATTGATTATATATGTATATATGTGCACATAAATGTGTTTTATTATATAAAATTATTATAGAAATATATATATATATATATATAATGTTATAAGTAATAATTAAAAATATTTTTTACATGAATTAAAATGAACTGATTATTTAGATATGTATATATTTAAATATAATAATTAGTACTAAATTATTTCATAATAAATTATATAAATATATATATATATATATTAAACAATTTTTTTGGTTTAACTTTCTAGTTCGAATACACTTCAGATCTAAAATTATTATTAATTTAATATTTTAATATATATATAAATATATATATATATTATGAATTATTTGAATAGTTTGTCACTACTAAATAAAACAAAATAATTATATAACTAAATGTCAAATTTAAAAAATTTCGAAAATCTAGGGTCACATTTTAGCGGTTGCGAAAAAATTCAAGAATTTTCTGAATGAAACTAATATTTAATTAATTAAATATTAAATAGTCGGTTTTTATTTTAATTTTAAAAATATAAGAGATAAACTTATTTCTTTTCAAAAGCTTCTGACATGATGTACTAAATTTAGAAAATATAAAATTGAATTTTCAAAATATTATTTATTTTATATAAATTTATTAATTACTATAGTGATTTAATAATGATAATTAGTGTCTAATAATAATATATAAAAAAAATTGGCTCCTATAACTCATAATAAATAAACATGTATTAGAGAAATATTAGATTAATATTATATAGTATGTGGAAACATATATGCTTTGATACAAATTGTAACGACCCTGAATTTTGAACAATTTAAATTGAAAATATTTAATTAATTTTAAATATTTGAATGATGATTTGACTTGAATTTCAAATTATCAGAATGAATTGGCAATGTAAAATGGTTGTTAAATTTTATTTAAACTGTAAATCGATTGGAATTCTCTTATTAAATTCTATTAATACAAAATGAATAAACACACGTAGTAAAATTTTAACAACAAATCTATACAAAACAAATCAGTTTTAAAAATTAAAAAAAAACAAAATAAAAAGAAAAAAAATAAACCATACCCTATATCATACCGGCCCATACCCTAACCCACGTTTTACCCTTTCTTCTGTTAAACCCGCACCCCCCTTTCTCTTCAATCAGACGAACGAAAAATAAAATAAAAGAGTGAAAGAAAAAAATGGCGACTTGATAAAACTAGGGCTTGACGATTTCGTTCGATTCTTCGATTTCGTTCGTCTCCATCTTCCTCTTCACTCGCGGCTGGTCCTACGTACTTCGATCTAAGGTGAGTAACCCTAGTTACTCACATCTAATTCACTCGTAATTGAATACTTCTGCAATTCGATTTTCGTTTTAGTGATTGGTGATTTTCGTTTTCGCTTACTTGAAATTACGATGTTGTTTCTGTTCGCCCTTGAATATCTCGCGACCACCACGGCTTAGAATGTTTGTGGGTATTTTGGGAGTGGCATCGCCTCGATTTGAAACCGCAGTCCCATGATTTTCGAACTCATTTCGACGGAGATTTTGTATTGCTTTGAACCGTTGTTTGAAATTACCTCTGTTTAGATTTTGCAATTCACTGTTTATTTATGTGGAGAGACTTCATATGTGTTCATACATACAGTTATATGTGTGTATACATGTAAAGTCTAATTTGCACTACAATTATCCTTGTTTAGATTGGGATTTTGTTGTCTGATTAATTGATACTCTCGTCCTTGGATCTGCTGATTTTGTATTGACTTCAGTTACCTGGTTTTGTTGACTTTTGCTTGGGGACTACTATGATCGGCCAGTCGATCGTCGTATGGGTGCTCGAGATAATTACTGATTTGTTAAATCCTTACTTGACTTAGTTGCTAACTTGAATTTGTTCAGAACTGCTGTTATAAAGTTATACTTTGGCCATTTTGTGTACCTACCTGAATGCATTTGGTTCTTGTGCGGGTGCTTTTAGTTGTTCAGTCCGTTAGCTTAGGCCTGTCCCAAATGCTCATAGCAATACCATTACATATCTGTTATTGCACTGTGTCTCTATGTACCATTGCCTATGAGATCTTCTAATCAACTAGACCTATTTGTGTTTCCTTGAGTTGATACTTTTGTAAAAACAGTCTTTGTTTTAAAACTGTTACGTGAAAATGTTCATTTTGAACTGTTTGCCTATGAGCCCAGGTTTCATATTCATGTGCAGTTTAGTTTGATGCTTTGTTCGAAAATGATTTTGTACCTCCTGTGAGAAGACAACGAATTTGACTTTACATCTTACCTTGTGTATTGTCACTGCATACCTGTATATCCTATAGTTCACTGTATCATATTTGAGGTAGCTGTATTTCAATGTGTCTGCTGTCTTCAGGTAGCATGCATTGCTCATGTTATTCCTAGGTTGTAGTTTGGTTTGCATCACCAGTTGGGTATTTGAGTATGTGTCATTTGATTTATTGGGTGTTCAGTTCCACTTAGTGTTCTTGTTTCACCCGAGCTTTGTTCAAGATCTTCAGTGCATTATGCACTGTTTGATTGGGTCTGGTTCCTTTGTTTGTTGATTTGTTTCACTTGCATGCTAACCTGTTGGTTATATGCACTTATTTAAGGCTAGTATGACCTAGCATGACCACTCAGGTTGTTTTCATTTCATCACCACTGCTGCATTCCTGTATATGAAATTCCTATTTGAGTTTGCAACATACAAATACATGTAGTTGGATAACTGGTTCGTCACTTGTGCCTGCAACTTGCTAACCTGTCTTGTGCAGTTGCATTTTGGTCTTGCTTGCATTATTCATTTCTCTGTTGCATGTATGTTGACTTCAAGTTGAAAGCTCTGTGGCTTGTAGTTTTGTTGCAGTTTTACCCTTGTCTCTATGTGATGACTTTACCTTTGGTGGTGGCGAGGCAGCGCACGCGTACGTGTGCACTGCAGCCACCCAAATCGACAGTTTTGAATTGATATTTCTTTGCGTCGTGATGCATTGATCTTTATGTCGTATTGGCGAGGCCGTGCACGCGTGCGTGTACGGCAGCCAATAACACTGTTTATCTCTGTTGATGATTTAAATCTGTTGATTTATTGTTTAACACTGTTAAGTGTTATATTTTCGTTATCCGATTTCTTTGTTGAAAGAGTCGGATAGACGGAAATTATTGTGACTGTCGTCTATTTGATTATTACTGCTTATATGCACTAATAACTGGTTTGAATTAGACTGACCTGTGTATTATTTTCTTTTGAATATAATACTCGGGTCAGACCGAGTATTTTTACAGCTTGAAGATTTTCGAGCAGCGAAGTTAGAGAGAGAGTAAAGAATCAATTATTTCAGAAGAAAATTGTATTTTATGATATTCCGCTGTATCTGTTTAAAATTGTATAAACTCTGATGTATATAAAAAGATTTATAGTAATGAAATAAAGATTCATTTGTTTTAATTGATTGTTATTATCTGTGTTTCTGTGGCTGATTCTGTTTAAACCTTATAAACTAAATAACAATTCGTCTTTTTGAACGTTTCTAGTTGGTTTAATTACCGACCGGAGGCGGTCAAAAGGGGGAATGTTACAGAGTGGTATCAGAGCTTTGGTTTACACAAAGCTTAGTTTATGATGTTTAATATGAATAGTTACTAGAAACACTTTAAAAAGAGAACGTTTTTCAAAGCAAAAGAAGTATAAAATTGTTTTTGAAAAGTAAGATTTTTAACTTAAGAAAAGTTAAATTGAATTGAATTAGTATTAATAAATGAATGGATTTGAAATTTAACTAAAAGAAAGTTAAATAAATTGAAATGGATTAGATAAATTATTGAGATGGAAAGTTAAACTTGAAAGATAAGTGATTATATGATATGAATTGGGAAGTTTAAATTAATAAGTTGTATAACTTATAAAATGAGAAGTTTAAGTAAACCAATTGTTAAATGGTTAAACAGTTTTGTTAAGTAAACAAAACCTGAATTTTGAAATGTGATATGAATTTGACTTTAGTAAAGTTAAATAAAATAGAATGTCAAATAAATTTGAGACGAACTTAAGCTGTATAGTGAAAATAAATGCAAGTGAAGATAAAATGAAACATGGCTTAAGTAATAGTGAATCAAATTTAATTTGATATAAAAATGAATGGATAAAGTGATGTAATGAATATGAATTTGAGTTATAAAAAGGAAATTCAACTTTAACTGTAAAAGTGAATTTGTGAATATGGTGAGTATAAAAAAATTTAATCTGAATTGGAATATAAACCAATTGAAATTAAGTGTGTTGAACCAAATTGAATGTAAGCAAAATGAATAAATTTGGTTAAATTGAATGTGCATTGGTTGTTAGTTGATTGTTTAGGAAATTCATTAAGTGTTAATGAAATTGTATTAATGGAAATTGGAAGCTAAGTAACTGAATTCAAATTGAAAGATAAGCAAATCTAAATAGAACCAAATTTGATTTGAATTGAAAGCGAACTAACTTGAATATAAATTAGTGACAGTAAACTAATTGAATATGAATGAATGTTAGTAAAATCCAATGTGAATAAATCAAATGTGATTTAATTGAAAATCAAGTCAATGAATGGTTTACTAAAGAACTAGTAGATTGTTTTGGAAATGGAAAACTGATAAATTTATATAATAGTTTAAATTGGAATTTTTGAATTATTATAAACGGCTTAAATTGAAGATTTGAAAAGAATTGATATTATATTGGAATTATAAAATGAATTTGTATAAGTGTTAAAAATGAAATATTAATGGATTTCATAAGTGAATGGAAATTACAGAATTAAGATTGTGAAGTTATAAAATGAATCGAAGTTGCGAAATAAAAGAATTTATAAGTAATTTACTTATAAATTAAAATTCTGATATAAAACCGAGTTATAAAGGAATGATTAATGAAGTAAATTTTTATGAATTGAAGTCTATAAATAGGAATAGAATTTATAAACGTTGTTTATAAATTCGAAACTGACTTATTTTGATAAGTAAAATTCTGTATAGTTTGTTAAAAGATGTATATTCACAATTTTGGACCGTGAATATATTATTGAATAAAATGGACATGTTTGGAAAAGTGATATTTTTAAAACGAAGTTAATTGTTTTAAAAAGATGTTTTCAAAGGCATTGAATATCGAAACCATAGATTTCAACATTTATTGTTGGAATAGACGTTTTCGAGAAATAAGGAAATGGTGGACTATAACACTGTTGTTATAGTAAATGATTTCCGAAAGGAAATGTTTTGTGTAGTATTGGGATTTATACATCTATCTAAATTTCGAATCCCTATACTAGTGATTTTGAGTTGTCGTAACGATGTTTTACGTAACATTCGTTTTGACTCAAATAAAAAAATGTGTGAAAAAGAATGATTTCCTTAAAGATGAAATATATACTTAATTTTGATTAAAGTATATCGAATATTTTCAGATGTTGAAAATAGAATGGATTTGTGAATTACTTATTTTTAAATAAGTATGGAAATGTTTTTCCAAATATGAAATGTTGTAAATATATTCCGTAAGGAATAAATGATTTGAAATTCATTTTTGAAGTCGAAGTTGAAAAGTTAAATGTGAAATTTGAACAATTTGTTCAATTTGGAATTTTTCAAAAAGATTGAATCGTTAAGTTAAATTGAGTTTAACTTCGACATCAAAGACAATATAAGTTGAGCTTTGAATTTCAGATGATGATTTGGATTGTATGTCTAACATTGTGAATTGATGACATAGCAATTGATCTCTATTAAATATATATCTGTTGGTGGCGGAGAATTTATTCTCTTAGCTTAACACCCTTCTCTGAGACGTACGAGCTCAGAGGTTATATATCGATAGACATCAATTCTGTGTTGAGAATTGACGATGTAGCGTGAAATTCAAATCGAATGTGAAAGTCGATAATGAATGGAATTATGAATATGAATTAGGTTTGAGATAACCTTAAATTTCCAAATCGACTTAGAGGAAAATTTTGAAATCCTCTATTTTGTTATGAATATGGATATGTAAGTTTTTAGAACTTATATATATGAATACGGTAAATTTGAAACCGTTAGTTTAGAAAGACATTGTTATGGAAATCTTATGTATGTTTACATAGATGTTATATGTAAGAAATGGGAAATGAAAGTACTACATATATGATATTATGTTTTCTAAACTGAGGATGTGGAAAAGTACCTTCCATTTATTATTAAAGAAGGTATTGGAACTCGTGAAGAGTATCCATTTGAAATTCGTAGCTACGTAGAATTTTAGTCAGAGTGACTATTTGAATCGGAAATCCTTCGCGATAGTTCATCGCGATGAGATTAGATTTGATTGATGATGTTAGCGTAATTTGAGGGGCGAGATGCCCACAGTTACGAGCGACTCCACTGGGATAGTGGCGTAACCGCCGAGTAAACTGCAATCTAATGCCAGGTGAAATTTGAGGGGCGTGATGCCTACAGACACGAGCGATTCTACTGGGATAGTAGCGTAACCGCCGTGTGTACTGCAATCTATGGCGACAACCATGGCGAAATTTAAGAGATGAGAAATCTACAGCCACAAGCGACTCTACTGGGATAGTAGCGTAACCGCCGGGTGGAACTGTAATCCATGGGGGAACGTGCTTTCCATATCCATTTTTAAAAGAATTTTTAAAGTATTTTCACTGGGAATTGAAACAAGTATATTTAGTACTTGGAGATTTTTAGACCTGCGCCTGGCCAGCGTATGTCTAATGTCTGTGAGAACGACGATGGACTTGTTAAATTTCGAGTTAGCAAGTATTTTCAAACTGTAAATAGCAAATCAATGATTTGAAAGTAGAATTACAAAATTTCTTACCTAATGAACTAAGGAAGAGGATCTTTGTAATGTTTTGAAAGTCCACAGCTTTGGAAGAGATATATTATATAAATCTCTAATGTGAAGAATTTAAAGTTTGAATCTGAGTTGTAAATCAAAAATGTTGATAAAAGACTTTTGGGTTTTGATTTTTGAAAATCATTGAACAAAAGAGAAAATAAACAGAACTAGTGAGATTAAACAAATGAAATGAATCCTATATTCATTTATTTGTAATAAGTTTCAGGCTTAGTAAAAAATCGTGTAGAATATAAATATCGATGAAATTTTAACAACCTTTCTTTTTCGTGGACGAAAAGTTTTTAAGGATGGGAGTTTGTAACGACCCTGAATTTTGAACAATTTAAATTGAAAATATTTAATTAATTTTAAATATTTGAATGATGATTTGACTTGAATTTCAAATTATCAGAATGAATTGGCAATGTAAAATGGTTGTTAAATTTTATTTAAACTGTAAATCGATTGGAATTCTCTTATTAAATTCTATTAATACAAAATGAATAAACACACGTAGTAAAATTTTAACAACAAATCTATACAAAACAAATCAGTTTTAAAAATTAAAAAAAAACAAAATAAAAAGAAAAAAAATAAACCATACCCTATATCATACCGGCCCATACCCTAACCCACGTTTTACCCTTTCTTCTGTTAAACCCGCACCCCCCTTTCTCTTCAATCAGACGAACGAAAAATAAAATAAAAGAGTGAAAGAAAAAAATGGCGACTTGATAAAACTAGGGCTTGACGATTTCGTTCGATTCTTCGATTTCGTTCGTCTCCATCTTCCTCTTCACTCGCGGCTGGTCCTACGTACTTCGATCTAAGGTGAGTAACCCTAGTTACTCACATCTAATTCACTCGTAATTGAATACTTCTGCAATTCGATTTTCGTTTTAGTGATTGGTGATTTTCGTTTTCGCTTACTTGAAATTACGATGTTGTTTCTGTTCGCCCTTGAATATCTCGCGACCACCACGGCTTAGAATGTTTGTGGGTATTTTGGGAGTGGCATCGCCTCGATTTGAAACCGCAGTCCCATGATTTTCGAACTCATTTCAACGGAGATTTTGTATTGCTTTGAACCGTGGTTTGAAATTACCTCTATTTAGATTTTGCAATTCACTGTTTATTTATGTGGAGAGACTTCATATGTGTTCATACATACAGTTATATGTGTGTATACATGTAAAGTCTAATTTGCACTACAATTATCCTTGTTTAGATTGGGATTTTGTTGTCTGATTAATTGATACTCTCGTCCTTGGATCTGCTGATTTTGTATTGACTTCAGTTACCTGGTTTTGTTGACTTTTGCTTGGGGACAATACTATGATCGGCCAGTCGATCGTCGTATGGGTGCTCGAGATAATTACTGATTTGTTAAATCCTTACTTGACTTAGTTGCTAACTTGAATTTGTTCAGAACTGCTGTTATAAAGTTATACTTTGGCCATTTTGTGTACCTACCTGAATGCATTTGGTTCTTGTGCGGGTGCTTTTAGTTGTTCAGTCCGTTAGCTTAGGCCTGTCCCAAATGCTCATAGCAATACCATTACATATCTATTATTGCACTGTGTCTCTATGTACCATTGCCTATGAGATCTTCTAATCAACTAGACCTATTTGTGTTTCCTTGAGTTGATACTTTTGTAAAAACAGTCTTTGTTTTAAAACTGTTACGTGAAAATGTTCATTTTGAACTGTTTGCCTATGAGCCCAGGTTTCATATTCATGTGCAGTTTAGTTTGATGCTTTGTTCGAAAATGATTTTGTACCTCCTGTGAGAAGACAACGAATTTGACTTTACATCTTACCTTGTGTATTGTCACTGCATACCTGTATATCCTATAGTTCACTGTATCATATTTGAGGTAGCTGTATTTCAATGTGTCTGCTGTCTTCAGGTAGCATGCATTGCTCATGTTATTCCTAGGTTGTAGTTTGGTTTGCATCACCAGTTGGGTATTTGAGTATGTGTCATTTGATTTATTGGGTGTTCAGTTCCACTTAGTGTTCTTGTTTCACCCGAGCTTTGTTCAAGATCTTCAGTGCATTATGCACTGTTTGATTGGGTCTGGTTCCTTTGTTTGTTGATTTGTTTCACTTGCATGCTAACCTGTTGGTTATATGCACTTATTTAAGGCTAGTATGACCTAGCATGACCACTCAGGTTGTTTTCATTTCATCACCACTGCTGCATTCCTGTATATGAAATTCCTATTTGAGTTTGCAACATACAAATACATGTAGTTGGATAACTGGTTCGTCACTTGTGCCTGCAACTTGCTAACCTGTCTTGTGCAGTTGCATTTTGGTCTTGCTTGCATTATTCATTTCTCTGTTGCATGTATGTTGACTTCAAGTTGAAAGCTCTGTGGCTTGTAGTTTTGTTGCAGTTTTACCCTTGTCTCTATGTGATGACTTTACCTTTGGTGGTGGCGAGGCAGCGCACGCGTACGTGTGCACTGCAGCCACCCAAATCGACAGTTTTGAATTGATATTTCTTTGCGTCGTGATGCATTGATCTTTATGTCGTATTGGCGAGGCCGTGCACGCGTGCGTGTACGGCAGCCAATAACACTGTTTATCTCTGTTGATGATTTAAATCTGCTGATTTATTGTTTAACACTGTTAAGTGTTATATTTTCATTATCCGATTTCTTTGTTGAAAGAGTCGGATAGACGGGAATTATTGTGACTGTCGTCTATTTGATTATTACTGCTTATATGCACTAATAACTGGTTTGAATTAGACTGACCTGTGTATTATTTTCTTTTGAATATAATACTCGGGTCAGACCGAGTATTTTTACAGCTTGAAGATTTTCGAGCAGCGAAGTTAGAGAGAGAGTAAAGAATCAATTATTTCAGAAGAAAATTGTATTTTATGATATTCCGCTGTATCTGTTTAAAATTGTATAAACTCTGATGTATATAAAAAGATTTATAGTAATGAAATAAAGATTCATTTGTTTTAATTGATTGTTATTATCTGTGTTTCTGTGGCTGATTCTGTTTAAACCTTATAAACTAAATAACAATTCGTCTTTTTGAACGTTTCTAGTTGGTTTAATTACCGACCGGAGGCGGTCAAAAGGGGGAATGTTACACAAATTGTGTATCTGTATTAATTAACAAATTAATATATATATATTAATATAATATTAAATTAAAATATTTTATTTAATATTGAATATCATATTATAAATAAATTATGAGTAAGAACATTAAATTTTATGCACATAACCAATCTCAATTGTGACAACACATTACCTATAGAAATCTCACCTAACTAGTTAAGCAACAATGATATGTATATACACAAATGTACATGAGAAATACATTATAATAGCATGATTATATATAAATAAAAGATTACTTAATACAAATCCCCTCAAGTCCACATTGAAATAGTGAATTCTCTTTCTTTGGATGTTCCTTGATTCATCAGATTGCTAGTTTGGATCAGCGACCTTTTCCTATCAAATAGCATTGGTTTTAATTTGAACTTGATTTGAGAATTTTGGGATTGTTTGAGATGTTGACTTTTGCCAGGAAGAAGAAGTTAGAGGCGGCTAAAAAAAATTCCAATGATTAGGGTTTTGAGATCGTTATTTAAAATAGTTGAATAAGAGAGAAATTAGGAAAATATCTAATACTTCTTCTCACTTAATCTCAGCCATACATCTCCAAACCAATATCCTTTGTTTTAGCTGCCCCTAACACATGTCATAGCAGTCGACTCCTCTCTCAAACCATCATGGGCCATTAGCTCAGTTAACCCAAATTAAATATATACAATTATATTTAATCTGTTATCGATATCTCATATCGACCGATATATTTGTAACTATTATAAGTAGATATATAACGAAGTTTATTTCTCAAATCATATTTAAATTTTATAATTAATATTTCTTAAATATTAATTAATTTAATTAATTTATAACAATTACAAACTAATTAAATCGTTTGGTGTAAAGAGAATTCATCATTTTAGTTGTGTGACTCTTGGGTGTAAATTCAGTCATCGATTAACATCGAATTATTTGAATGTTAATGTTCACACATCACTTAGCATGTGGTGTGACATTATGGCCAAATTTATTACAGACTCGGTTTTGGTAAAATCTAATTTTAGTTTAACAAGTATTACCCGATTGTGACATTATTTACACCAATTCAAGCCAGTTTGAACTTCTGCAGTTCCTTTACTTCGTCAAAACTATATCGCTTTGAACTTATGGAATTTGGTAATGGTTATAATTCCAATATCGTCCATATTCTATATTCTAAACACAAAGTTCTTGGCTCAATAATAATAATTATTAACCAAAATGCTCTGGCTAGAGACTTTGACTTTGTGAGTTGACTTCAATTGCCCGTGATACTAACCCCATATAATTGAGGAGACGAATCCTCTCTTGAATAGTGTTTCACTTACAAAATTTCAATTCGACCCAACTATAGTCACTCGACGGACGCCATGCCATGATTTGACTATAATCAAAGTGGAGCTTTCATATTAAAGTCCACAGTATTCTCAAGTTGAGAGAATTGTGTAAATTAGTCACATCGATATTTTTTTGTTTGACCTTAGTTATATTAACCAACAGAAAACTCTCGAGTGAGTCATTTCATAGTTATCCAATAACTACCAGTACGTAACCTCTAGGTCCCTCGGGTAGCTATAAGTAATACACTGCACAACATTTGGACAGCGTTACGTACTCTAATCTCAATGGATACATCGATATCCAGTCTCGATGCATCTTGACTAGGAACATTTAAAATAGTATATTTATTTTTATTGTGATAAATTACTCATGATTATAACACTTGTAACTATTATCAAAAAACAAACCATTTATGGATTTTCTATTAGATATACTTTTAATTTAGTTAATTAATTAATATAACCACATTATATCAAGTATATTATAGAAAGCAAATACTTTTTATTTCGAACAAGATTGGTTAATGAGTTAGGTATATATAAAAAATTACATAATTGCCCCTAGGGCATACCCTTAACTCTATCACTGAATATAGTGGCCTTTGTAATGTAATAATTGACAATCGTAGTAAAATTAATTTTAGATATGAAATTATATTGCAAAGTGAGGTGTAGGGACAAGGGAGGCAAATTAGCCAATGCATGGTGAGGCATAAAGTAACGCAAAGGACATTTTGGTAGGGAAAATTTTATTTGAACCCCAATATAGGTTGAGTATCCCGCTTTACAATATTAAACTTTCATTGTATTAAAATACCTTTTGTTGAATTTCTCCAACATATTTGTTTTTTAATGTTTTAGGTTAACTCGTAGATCCACTACAAGGTAGGCTTTTGAATCTCGTAGAATCAATATGAGGTAAATCATTTAACCTCGTAGATCTACTGTGTGGCATGTAATTAAACTACGCATTCACATTACGTATTCAAAATTCATGGACACTCTATGTGGTGGTCAAAAATATTATAGTGTGTGATAGAAATCTAAAGGGGCAATTTAGTCCAATTAGTTTTTTTAATTATGGGGGCTAGTCAGCATTTACATGGGCCCAAATAGAATTTGTCTTTTAATAAATGTAGAAGCAAAATAAGAAAAATGGAGCGACTAATAGGCAATTTAAGTCAATATTACAAGTCATGAAATTTTTTGTATTATTTGCAAAGTAATGTTGAAGTAATGAATGTTTGGAAAAAATGCGTCAAACATCATTATATATGGTAGTCATCAAGAAGTAAATGTTTATCAAATTCGAACAGCGAATGAACCATTATAATGGTTTCACTTTTAAGTTATTTTTACAAGAAGTAGAGTGCTTGATGGATTTTTAAATATGTAGCTTCAAGTTGCACGACACCAAATAGAAAGCATTTCTCTTCTTATGTTGAGTATGAAGGTGGTCAAGTTTATATCAGCAATGATGTGTCTTGCAAAATGGTGGGCATGATTAGTGTTCAAGTCAAGATATTTTATTGTGTTACTAGGACAATTACATATGAAATACAAGTTTGCACCTTACATAGAAGTTTGATTGCATTCGAAGCTTTGGATGACTTTAGTTGTAAAATCATTACTAGGAGATAGTGATTGAATTTTACGACTGTCTCATTGAGAATATAAAAGTAGTTAGGGTTGCATATTTCCTTTTTCTCAATACCTAGAAACCGTATGCACCATCGACATCCTCAAATTTATTCTAAAAAACTAACTTATTTGGAATTCATGTTGATTTCTGAAGATTGATATAAATAGAAACACATATATAGAATCGCAAATAAATATATTGAATGAATTGCTAAAAAGATTACAATATTCCTCAGCATAAAGTTGACACAATAGGCCCCTGGATTCAAATGCAACGTTGCCAGATAAAAATTTAAGATATAATAGTTTAAAGACAAACATACATTCTTCGTTGATTTTTCTTGATAAATAAATCTTATAAGCTTCATCGGTTCAATAGAAAGTTTGGCTGAACTCGAATAACTTTTTATACTTCTATTATCCAAGTTTAAAAGTTTGCATGAACTCGAAAACCCCTCTTAGAATTGCTAAAAGAGAGGGCCCAATATTTTTTTTTAAAGTTTTAAAAGGGCTACACAAAATTTTGGCTCACTCTTAAAATTTCCTAGTATAATTTCCAAAATAACCCTTGCAAAATATATTCTACTTTAAACCGAAAACCCCTTGGTATTCCCTATATTGGTCACCTTCAAGCATGGAAAATCGTGAAGGTTATCTGATTACAAAAGATATGAAGTTGTATTGAGTCTTTCTGTAAGCACAACTACTCATCTCGACGTTGAATGCCCTCAGGTAAATCGTCGCTTCTCTATTTTTCCCCTTTACATACTTTGTTTCCAACGAATTCCTTTATATGGCTGATGATTTTTTTGATAGGGGCACCGAAGCTGATGTTGTTTAATTATTTTCCCAATTTATGTATATTCAATAACTCATTGTCGGATAGCGATGTATTTTGCGATCAAGGTTTATCATTTTATGGACTACGGTTAAAGCAAAGTTTATGGTGGATGTTTTCATGTCAAAAAAATGGCATGAGCTTTGATATTTTTTGTAACTCGTTACTACTTGAATATTAGGTTGATGGAATTAATAAGAATAAAATGGAACTTAACCAAGATAACTTTAGTGATATAGGAAAAATAGAGATAAATGAGGATATCGATGCAAATGTTGGTTGTGCTAACAATGAATTTCTTGACTTAATTGCGCTTTTCGCTATTGAAATGGTGTGTTTTATTTCAATTATATTAAGTAATCTATTAAATTCATTATTTTTAGTAATATGTTGACAATTCTTGTAGAGTTTTGATTCGAAATAACATTTATGTGATCGGTGCATGGAACGTGGATGAATGAAATTGTATTATTATAACAAGACGAAAATGACTTAGGAATTTGAGGGTGGAAGGAGATCGTCACTACACCAGAAAAGCCATTTTTCCATGGCTTTGGGCTGTGGCTAAATAATTTAGCTCCTGCCCAGAGTTGTGGCAAAATGGGGAGTGGCAAAGAATTTGCCACGACTCCAAGTCGTGGCAAAATTTTATTTAGCCACGGCTCCGAGAGGTGGCAAAATTAATATTAGCCACGGCTCGGAGCTGTGGCTGAATGAAATTTTGCCACGGTGCTAAATTTTATTTATATAGGTTTTGAGGCAGCACGTTATTGCGTATACACAATTGTTACCTGCTATTTAGTTCAGTCATTTTTTATTCTTTCATATCCTTGATCATATTTTCTGTTTGAGCAGTTAATCACTTTTTGGCAATGAAAAATCGGTGATAAATTCGAAAATAAGCATCCTAAAACACTAACTATATTTGGTCGGTATCTTGTGAAGGTGTGTTAATAAATATCATTATAAAATCGCCAAAAGATTTTTACAATTATCATAAGGTAGCACAAAACATATGTATCAATGTGATTGAGCTATTTGTACAATATAAACGGCTTTACAAAAGTATAAAAATTCAGTGCAAGGGTGACTGGAACGATGCACTAATTAGAGGCAGCAGCTTTGAAAAGTTCTTTGCATTTTTCAATATCACTTCCAGGTTTTTCTCCCTACAAAAATCCAGTTTCCTTATTTCAATAATCTGACATCGGGATGAATAAAAGGCAGAGAGGACCATAATTATGTAGTAGTTTGAGTACTACCTCTAACGAGTTGATTTCATAAATTTTCCCTTCAGTAAACTCTATGTTCAAAGCCTATATGCTAACCTCCCCCACGAGTTTATCTCCTGGTAAAGAATACAAATAATTTGAGGAAAACAGCAGCTAAAAACTATAACCCTATGCCTGGAATTTTCATATATTTTGATTTATCGAAGATAGGACCTAAATGCTACAGGAGCTAACCATATTGAATACCATAATTATGTGTAACCAGTTTGCATTTTGCTAAACTTATATTTTACACGTTTTATCCTTAATTTATTAGTAATGTAGCCATATTTAAGGGTCAAATCCAAGTAGCAAAGTGAGCTAATATACATAATTATATGCATATATGCAAATATATGCAACACGTTTAGAAATAAAACTTATATATTGACTCTTTTCATATGAACTGTAGTTTATTAGTCAATGTATTCAAAAACTTAGGAGAGAAGAGTATTCTACCTAATTTTATTTCAAAATGAAGCAATAATCCAATATATTTTCATTGGTCGTCTCCTATTTTGCACTAAAAACTATATGAATTATGCAAATACTTTAGTAAGCAAACTGCTGTCCACATTTATGAAACAAGTGCAAGATGAAATTTATTAGATAAGAGTGAGTACATATTAGAATGCAAAGAATGCAAAAATAAAATGAATAAAAAATGAAAAGTGGGGTAAATAACATTAAATATTTTGGTTGAAAATTACTTGAGGTGCTGAAACATGGTGGAAAATTACATAGTCTAAGCGCTGGCTTGTTATTTGGTGGTCGGAAAGATGTAGATGAAGAAAATGAAGTGTTGAATACACTTAACATTTTGGTTTGCACACCAGGTATGCCCCTTCAACATATGTATGAAACTCGATTTTTCGACTGCTCTCAATTAAAGGTATAATCAATCTTTTTAGCGAATAAAAGATTAGAAATATTATTTTATACGTTAGGCTCAGTAATTTCAACTTGACTTGATATATGTTGTTAAATTTGAGGTTCCACCTAGGCTTGGAAATTTCGGTCTCAGATTAGTTTTGGTAGATTTTTTTTAAACTGCTATGATTTTTTTTACTTTGATTTGATGTTTTAAAACCTCGAACTGATGACCACAGTGAAGGCCTCAATTTTGGATCTCTAATCCCAAAAACTATATGGAAACTGATATATGAAAATGGGTTATAACTAAAACATCAAGTATACGATTTATCTTGATTTGAAACTGGATGGATTTGGAAATGTGGATAAATATTGAGTTTTAACTGTCATCTCTGAAAGGAAAGAAATTAAAATCCTACTGCATATAGTGGTTACATGAAGTTCTAAATAAAACAGAAGCATAATTCTTGATTACTGCACCTCTTCATTGGAAACCAGATTTCTATTTCGGATGAGGCCGATCGAATTCTTGATGCCAGATTTAAAGCGCAACTTGATGTAGTTATATCTCAGTTTCCAAAACAAAGACAAACATTACTATTTTCTACAACAAAAACAAAGTTAGTAAAAGATTTAGCAAGGCTTGGTATAAAAGATCCAGAATATGTTAGTGTACATGTAAAATCTATGACTGCTAACCCTGAACTCTTGAAACAAATTGCTAAGGAAGTTCCACTTGATCAAAAACTAAATATGTTGTGGGTTACTATTAGAATGCTTCTCCATTCAAAAATCCTTGTATTTCTTTAAGCTTGTAAGCTGGTTAAATTTTTTTATGAAACTTTCAAAACTGTGCATACCGATTACAGTTGGAATTGAAAGTTGAAAAATAACAAAACCAATTGATGCTTTTAAGTTGGAACAAAAATGAACAATGAATTACTGATAAAAAAGACATTTCTTCCATCAAAACCAGAACAGAGCTTGACACATATTTTCGCATTACTTATTCAAACTGCAAGTTATTATAAGTAGACGAAAAATCTAATAGATTACAAAAGAAGAATTTTTTTATGAAACTTTCATAACAGTGCAAACCGATTACAGTTGGAATTGAAAGTTGAAAAATAATAAAACCAATTGACGCTTTTAAGTTGGAACAAAAATGAACAATGAATTACTGGTAAAAAAGACATTTCTTCCATCTAAACCAGAACAAAGCTTCACACATATTTTTGCATTACTTATTCAAACTATAAGTTATTATAAGTAGATGAAAAATCTAATAGATTACAAAAGAAGAAGGTTTCATATCCTAATAAAGACAAAAAGGAAAGGATTGCTTGAACTTATTAATAATGAAAGACTTGAGCATCTTCTTAGGTGACAGTAAGTTGTTGGCACCATCTTCTCATTTAAATTGGAATGCAACCAAGTTTTTAATTGCATTACATGTGCATTTAAAAAAAAACCGTGGACCTTATTGCTTTACATTGTTCCTGGCGTATATAAAAATATATTTTCAACCTAGACATGAATCTTTACATGAAGAAATATGGATCAATAAATTATTAGGAAGTCAAAGATAATGGGATTCAAATCATTCAAATAATACCAATTAAGATCGTGCATTTATAAGCTTTTTCATCGGAATGTACATATGTTTGTTGTGTGAAAGGGAGGACATAATATGAAGATGGCATATTTGATCTTTTTCCTCTTCTTTCATTCAGATTCTGTTTTAGTTGTGCTACGGTGATTATTACATCGACTTTCTATGTAATACAGTATGCAATAATAAGGATATAAGTCTCACTGTGTTGCTTTACAATAAATTATAAACGAACATTTGTATTCATTATAATTTATACCATGGTTGATTTATATGGCAATTAGTAATTTGATTAATTTAAAGAAAATGATCCTTCATATGTCCTTCTTTCTCAAACATTTAATTGAAACACTAGACAATTGTTTCTCTTGAATTAAGATCAATACACATTAAACAACTAAGTTATGAAAGTTGTAAAGTACCAAAAAATTTACTGCCATAAAGTATTGGCATTTAAATATGCTATTGAATACTAAACAAATATTGGATCAATGGGTTACTATAATAATAGTTACATTCACATTATAACTTTTCATTTATTCACGTCTTTGAGAAATTAAGGGAACAACAGTATGAGGAAACATAAAAACTAATAAGTAAACATTGTAAGGGGACTTCAATATGAAAAAACCAAAAAACGAATCATTAAAATGCAAACTTTTTTTAGATAACATGGAGTAGTGGGTTACTACCTTAATTGCATGGATATGGTCCTTTAATTAAACTGAATTTTAGAGGCAACTAATCAATATTAGGAGAGTTAATATTTCTCATAAATTTGGAAATGAAAATGTATAGAAAACATGCTTATGAAAGGAGAATTTGAGGTAGAATGTAGGTTACTTTGTAGGCATTAGTAGCAACATGTCAATGGATGAAAGTAAATGAAAACAAATGTTACAAAAATGTGATGAAGTATATATAGTTGTAAGAAGAAGAAAAAACTATAAAACAATTAAGTGAACATGTATCCAATTAGAATTTAATTATATTTCGTAGAAAGTGGCATCTCAATTAGGAAAAATAGTAAATATTTACACAAACACATGTGATAATAAAGACCGTGTAATCAGGTTTATCGAAACCATAATTAGTAAACACATATAGATAATCGGTTTGGTAGTAAGTTATAGCGTATTTAAATAAGCATTCCTATAATCAAGATGAAAACATTTATCTTAACTTTTTCCTATTATTTACTATCTTAAATGCTACTGACTTATTTATATATATAGTCTTTTAATACCATATATTAATTCCATAACCTAGTTCCATAACCTAGTTCAAATATGGAATGGGTATGCCTTAAATAACCATTAGTCAAATGTAACCTGATGCACGAAAAGATTAACCAATTTTGATTGTTTATAGGTTTTGGCATGCCTGCAAAGAGAGGAGCTATAACAAATCAAAAAAATTATCATAATAGTGTCGGTTATGTTACATAAGATTGAGTGGAAGTTTAAAAAATACGACCAAAAATAGTAGGAATTTACATCGACACAAAAACGTATATTTGATCCATGTTTACCCAACTAAAAAACATGCATGTTAAAACTTTCATAATATAAAAAATGCATGTGGTTGATGATGTTGTTTTATAATCATATAACTTGACTAATACCTCGCATAAATACTTGGGGGCAGTTACATTTCCCCATGCACTAAGAACTCATTGATAAAAAGAATATTGCATGTAGTTGAAATTGGCGAAGGTTCCAAAAAGCACACTCAAGATTTACAACCTTTCATATAAATTCCTGGTGGTAGAGCCATATCCATTCCCATCAATGACACTCACAATGTGTGTCACTTTCATATTGAGGATGAGAAGAAATAATATTTTAAGATTTAAAATAAGAAGTGTATTATTTATATGATTAAAATCCATAAACGAATCATACGAACAAAAAAAATTAAGTTGTTAGATGCAAAGATTTTATGGACTTCCATAATTTTTAAGCCCATATCTTTCAAAGTTTCATAATATAAAATGGTACACTTGTATATTTTGGAAAACAAAGTTTATGAAATACATAACTTTTAAATTTGTAATTGATAAAATGGGTTTTGTTAAAAATTTAAAATTTTCTAGTTTAAAATTTGTGACATTCAAAATATTAAAAGTTCAAAAGGGTTATCGTTCCAAATTTGTCAATGACCAAATTTGTATATGTTTAAGAGCTTATATGCCAAAATATTTATGGTTGAAAGTTTTGAAAGTTCAAAATTAAAATTAAGTTTCAAAATTTGGTGCCAGAAGTTTTAGAATGAAAACATTAAATTTGAAGGTATTATAATAAAATTTTATATTTTATATTTCAAAGCTTTTAAATTTAATAATATTAAAGACAATAATTATAATTTGAAACAATAAAATTTTAAGTAAAGAAAAAAAATCAAAGCTGCTAAATTCAACAATATTAAATACAATAACTCTACATTTAGAAACACCAAATTTTTACCTTTAACAATCTATAAAAAAATGGCAATCCTGATCAGAATGTATAGAAAGAAACTACTGATAAGAGACATAATATTAAGTCAATATTAAGACTAAAACTACCTAAAAGGTAGTTTAACAAAACTAAATATATAATGAATGTTAGCATAAGTACAATAGTGGGATGTTGCTTCTCATTGGCTTAAGATACTTCATTATCTTTCTCTTGTTTGCCTTATGTTCTAGAATGACAATGACATGCAATCCTTCTCACTTCTGTCATTCTTTAGCATTTTTATAAATAATAATAAATAAATATTCTTTTGTTGGTGGGCCGTTGGGTCAGTTTGTGGGTGGTGGACCTCATTTTTTCCTTCAGCCAATTTATCTATGCTATCTTCACACCAATACTATATTTATATATGAAGTAGGCTAAAATCAGCTTTAATTGATTGCTATGTTTTGCTTGGCTACGCTTTTTGTTAAGAGCATCCAAAAAGGTCACAACAAATTAATAACAGATCACAAGGATTTCTCTCAAAATTCTCCCAAGACAAATCCAAGCTTGACTGTGTGCCACTTTCAGTAAGACAATAAATAATTATAGACTGAGATGAAATGGTACACAAGAGCCTAGTTTGTAAGTCATAACAAAGTCATAACACATGAAATGACAAAATTAAAACGCAGTACTCAGAATGATTCATCAAACACAGTTTTTGTAAACTTACCACGACCATAGTTTTGCCCTTTAACACCACTAATTTGATTTTACCGTCCATTGAATCCGTCACAGCATGCAACTAAAATGCAAATTTTGCATATTTGCTGAATAAGCTCTCACATTTCTTTAACCAACAAATTACTGCATAAGGAAATGTAGACGAAATTTATACATCTTACGCTGAAAATTTACAGAATTTACAAGAAAATTTCACTGATGTATACTACATATCATACGGTTAATTTTGTTACATAACTTCACTTGTAGAACCAGCTTTCATAATGCAAATAATCCCCGTTGTCATTTATTACTCAACTTCATTAGGCAATGAAAAGTCTACAGGTTCTTTTGATTTGAGTTAAAAGCTAAAGCTACATACTATAGAGCTTTCCACCCTCCATGTGCAAAAAACCAAAGTAGCACCTTCAACCTATAGTAGTGTGTAATGCTGAAGTAATATCATGTGTACATGCTCACTTGGATAATTTATCAAGCTGTATAATAACATGAGAGAGAGATTATAATATTCACTTTGTTTTATAAATCAGTGATATACAATCGACAAAAGCCACAAAATTAATGCTTAAGAGCAATACCTGCACGTACTCGTACTTCTATGGTAAAGAATTCTGAAACATTCATTCAGTTCATATACAAAATTAATTTTTTTCCTATGATAACAACTAAACGCACCTGCAAATTATATTTCACTTTGTCTGTGTAATGTCATGCTAGCGTCCAAAAAAAATCGAGTAAATGCCCTTCTTTTTCAACTTTAACATTATTTTTTAACTCGACATAAAGACTTTGTTTCCATGCAAAAAAAGTTTGAAAAGCAGTAATGATTTTGTTTTTTGAATGCACGTTCAGAGTTATATAATTATCAGGTTATCAGATAAGAACAGCAAATCCCATGTTTAGTATTCCCAGATATAGTTCAAATGCAAATGGGGATTACCTGAATCGCGATTCAAGTTTCCAGATCATAGACGCCAAAGTTCGCCTAAAAACTGAAAGAATCAAAAGCACAAAACAAATTGAATGAAGCTTATCAATACATCTAAATAAAACAATAATTGAGAAGAGGTGAACAAAAAGTAAAGGGCTGGAAAATTGAGAAGCAGTACTTGTTTGGCGGTAAATACACGTAGAAGTCGAAAGTACGTGCGTGCCAGGTCGCGGCCACTAAAAAGCTTGATCGTCTACACCCTCGTCGCATCGCTGCTTGGGCCGTGCTTGCTTGGGATTTTCATGAGCCAATGATTTGGGGATTTGGGATTTGATTTAGTTTTAGAGGGAGCATAAATGAATACGTTGATTTCCAGGAGCAGCGTCGACGAGATTTAGGCGCAGGAGGATAATGGGTGAGATTTAGGAAGGGTCGTTTTATTTTTTGGAGAAAGCATTAAATATATCTGGTACACGGGTTGTGAATTTTTTTATAACTTTGGCACGGTCCAAGGCCGTTCCAAGATTGCCATGGTCTGTAACCGTGGTAATTTATTTTACCACGGCTCAGGCCCATGGTAAAATTGCCATGGACCATGGCAATTTTTGCGCATCTGGGTGTGGCAAATTGAGCTGTATGGTGTAGTGTGTGGATGGTATTGGTGTGTGAAAGAAGTGATGAATATTGTAGCCATAAGGGAAGAATTACGCGCCTGAAACACAACAAAAGTAGAGAAAATAGGAAGTAAGAAGTGTGATTGCCCATTTGAGTTAAGCATGATTCGCAGAAGGGATGAGAAGTGAATACTTGGTTAATACAATCACTTGCTTCCTTATACACTCACAAGTCATGCATATGTTGCGAGAATAAACCAAATTAATATAAGACCTGACTAATAATGGTGCTAGGCCATGTCATATTTTGACTGGTATTAAAGTTAACAATCCAGATACTAAGTCCACCATAAGGAGTGTGTACAAATAGAGTAAAATTGAAAATGGTTAAGACTGAGGGTAGGTCAATTATGCGACAATTTATGAAGCTTTCGATCGGTAAATTATTCTATCCAACATGATCTGGCTATTAATCACCTTTTTGACCTATTTTTTGTACATCCAAATTGTGTTGATCTTGCGCATTGCTTTCACCAATTCTTATTCCTAGATTGTGCATTCAAATCGAACTGGTGGTTTCTCATACATCTAGGGGCTTCATTTGATAGAGTTAGGAGTATGCCTTAGGGGCAATTCTGTAATTTATTGTAAATTAATTAACTCTATAATCAATTCTTGTACGTAATAAGTGTGTTTTCTTTATGTTATATATTTTTTATAATGTGTTATAGATAATTAAAATATATTTAATAGAAAATCCATGTTTGTGATAGTAATTATAAATAATTGTAATCGTTAGTATTGTATCATAATATTACAAAACACATCATTTTTAGTGTTTCTAGTCAAGATGTATCAAGACTAGATATCAATGTATCTATTGAGACTAGAGTATGAAACACTCTCCACATGTTGGGCAGTGTTAATCGTGACTGCTACGGGCACCTAGGTGTTATGGGTTGATAGTTATTGGATAAATATGGAACGACTCACTCAATAGTTTTCTGTTGGTTAATATAACTAAGATCAAACGGAAAATATCAATGTAACCAATTTACACACTTCTCTCGACCTGAGAATACTGTTGATCTTCAATATGAAAGCTCTGCTTTAATTATAGTCAAATCATGGAACGACGTCCATCGAGTGGCTATAGTTTGATCGAGTGGAAGTATTGGAAGTAAAACACTATTCAAGAGAGGATTCGTCTTCTCAATTATATGAGGTTAGTATCATGGTCAACTCAAAGTCAAAATCTCTGGCCAGAATAGTTCGGTTAATAGTAATTATTATCATTGAACCAAAGACTTTATGTTTGGATTATAGAGTTGAATACGAATGATGATATAATATTAATGAAGATAATCGGTGTAAATAAAAGTCACAACCGGGTAATGCTTAACAAAGTAAAATTGGATTTTACCAAAATGAAGTAAGCGATAAATTTAGTCAAAATGTCACACCATCTACTAAATGACGTGTGAATATTAATATTTGAATAGTTTGATATTAATCGCTGATCAAATTTACACCCAATGAGTCACACAACGGAAATGATGAATTCTTGTAACAACCAAAATTTTGGTCATCTGATTTTGAATATCTAATTAACTTTAAATATTTAAAATAATAGGATTTTGGAATTTAATAACTTAAATTCAAGTATAGTGATCGTGTAGGTATTTGGATTTGTGAATTGGGTATTAATTAAATGGATTTAATAATCTTATTTAACTCCTTTTAATTAATAAGTAATATTGCTGAATTCAATTTGTAAGTTTATTTACAAAATAAGTAGATTAGATATACATCAACAATTTGTTCGAAAATATAAAATGATATTTAAATATGTGATATTATCATTCCAGGGCACTGTCTTGGATTTTGATGAAACCAGTGCCATTAGATCCGGAATAATAAATTATTACACGCCATCAAGTTTCGTAATGATCAGACATACTATGTGGTCGTGCTAGCTTGAAACACTTCGCAATTAATTTCAAATATAATTTGATTTAAAAAGCTGACTTCCGTACACTTTGGAATTAGGTCTTGAAAATAGTTCCATCATGTTCGGAATATGGGAATTTAGTATAGAACGCCAGTTGGCATGCTTCGGTAAGAGTTCAAGATTTCTGGATATGTAATGCTGGATATTTTAACACACACACACATCCTCCTATATTTTAATTCCTTACTTCAGCCCATACCGACCTTACCTTGCCCTTGCCCCTTCATTTCATCATGTTCAAGCCCATGCCTCTCCTACCTTACAAAATCTTCCTTGTAACCTTAAAACGAGAAGTTTGAAAACTTCAAAATTCAAAATCTCGTAACCTAAGCATCTAAAAACCGTGCTGTTGGATCCATTGAGCTCGTACGCTTGGTTCCTATACCCTTCGTATAATATGCGTCCATGACTAGCTGGGATTGTTTAAGAGGTAGGCGGGTTAGGGTTGGTGATTTTGGGGAGTATAGTTGACGATTCGACGAATAGAGCTTGGATTCGAACTCGTGGAGGAGTTTAACACCTATGGCCAAAGTTTCGGAGGGTCCGGCCTCCATTTGGGTGTTGCGTTGTTTTGGGGAGGCTGTACGGGCTATGTGAAGATGGATTTTGAGGGGGAGGTGCGGACGTGGAATTGAGGTGATGGGCAAGTGCGGTTCAATGAGAGAGCCAATGGTGAAAACGGTTCGTCAAACGGATGTCCGGAGCTCCAAATCCATCGAGATTCATGCACGGCAATGGTGGGTTTTGTTTTATCCTATACACAAATTTGATTAGGGGAAAGAGAAGAAGGATTAAAGTTAAGTGGGTATTTGTTTATTTAATTAAGTGATTAGTGATTTAATTTAATTATTTAAATCCAAAAACTTATAAAATGTGTATCTCACTCATACGAGGTCGGATTCGAATGCTATCTTTTGCGTTGGACTCGTAGCAATGATAGATACCCAATAGAGTTGGTTTGGTTGGATTTGGAGCTAGTGGAATTTTTGGCTTAAATCGAACGCCCGTTCGGTTTAGTCCAAACCACAATGCTTCGGTGAAAACTGGAATCAATGTGAGTTTAACTCACATTCAATTTTACTATATCATATTTATGATGCTATCAACTATTATTGATTGCTTGGATGTTAGTTAAACTATTTGATCGATTGTTTTGGTTGGATTTTTGTTTGGAAAATGGGTGACATATTAACTTGATTGTTTTGAACCCATATGATTATATATATATATATTATCCATAACCATTATTTTGCAGGGAGAATTTATAGAGGGACCCTAAGGTGTTTCTCACCAATAATTATTTATTTACATACTTATGCTGTTAAATTGATATTTAATTGAAATGAATCTTGATATTCCATTTAAATTGTTTAAGTGTTGTTATAGTGATTTTCGCTATACCGTCATTTATTGATTTTCATCCCCAAAACCCTATCGTGTGTGCTTTGAACTTGAGCTTGTGTTTTCATTAAATATAATTTTAAAATTCATTAATCATAATAATTAATGATATTTTAAATCAATTAATCATTTTAATTAATGGTTATTTAAATTAATTAATCATTTTGACCAATGACATTTAAAATTAATTAATCTTTTTGATTAATGAGATTTGGAATTAATTAATCATTTTAAGTAATGATATTTGAATTTAATTAATTATTTTAATTAATGATATTTGAAAATTAATAATCATTTTAATTAATGATATTTAAAGGTGATTAATCATTTTAATTAATGATATTTGATTTTAATTAATCATTCTAATTTCTGATATTTGAATGTAATTAATCATTTTAATTAATGATGTTTGAAATTTATTAATATATTTGATTAATGACATTCAAATTTAATTAAATCATTTTAATTAATGTTTTTAAACTTTAATTGATCATTTTAATTATTGATTGTTTTAGATTTAATTATTCGTTTTAACTAATGATATTTGAAATTTTTTTAATCGTTTTAGTTAATGATATTTTATAGTTAATTAATCATTTTTAACAAATAATGTTTTGTATTTAATTTATCGTTTTAACTAATGTTGTTTGAATTTAATCAATCCAACTAATTTATGATTATTTGAACTTAATTAACTGTTTTTAATTAATGGTATTTAATATTTTTTAATCATTTTAATTAATGATGTTTGAGGTTAATTATTCATTTTAATTAATGATTATTTAAATTTAATAAATCTTTTTAATTAATGATATTTAAAGTAAATTAATTAATTTAATAAAAGTGATTAAAGTAATTAAATAATTTAATGAAAGTGATTTAAAATTAATAAACTGATTTAATAAAGGTTTTAAAGTTAATTTACTGATGATTTAAAAGTGTGTGGAAATAATTAACTATTTTATTAAAAATAACGGATTTGCTTACTCAAAGGAGATTATAAATGTGATAAGTTATATTTTAGGATAATTAGTATTGTTATGAATTTATAAATAATGGTTTATAAATGAGAAATCCTTTAAAAGGAATTATTTATAAATAGAGCAAGTGTAAGTTGTTTTGGGTTTATAGTAAACAATGTTATAATGACATTTGTTTTTGACCCTTGTTTTAATACACTTGGTATTATAAATTTTGTCTTATAAAAGAACATTTGTAAAGAGTATTTCCAAAACGTTTTTACCAATATTGTAATATGGAAATCAAGCACAAGTTCAGTTTTAAAAAGTAAAATTCTATCCGGTTATGGCAAAATAATTCTGTAAACGATATCGCTTATATGGAAAGGATCTAGTTGTACTTTTAACGCTAAATTGAGAGTTGGACTCATTTCTATCTTGAAGGTTAAAAATGTCATCAAGGCAATGCTTAGAGGTAACACTACCTCAACTTGTCTGGCTTCATTTTCGACCGAGAGATAGCATTTGTTTGGAATCGACGAGTTGTGTTAAATATATGATATTTAATTTCCATATATGATCATTTTAATTATCCCTGATGGTTGATTTATTAATTATCAGATTCAGCTTTCTTCATGGTGTATCGTCTCCTTAAAAACGATTTGCTGCTCTTTTGAGCTTTATCATCCTTTGTCGGAAAATGACTAAACCCAAAGCACTAAAGAACGTCAAACTATGTGGGGTTGCTCCCATTAGGGTATTTTCACATTTCATCTAGATTGGATTCGGTTATGCACTTATGTCAAATATTTGGATGCTCGGTATGGTTTGGCGGGGTCCGGTTGGTACATTTCCAATAAGTGTCACGGAGTATATGAGCTTCTCAGAAGTATATTACTAGAGGTATACTTCAAAGATGGTGCACCTTCCTAGTCATTTGTTGGAAATATTCCTTTTCTTATTTAATTCGAACCTTTGAATCTATTTTTCTTTAATTGCAACGGGAAGAGTCAATCACTTATCGCGGTGTTTTATTATTGGTTTTGTCCACTCTATCAAGTTTGGATTGTTATCTTGTTTTATCGATTCTGTCCAGTTTAGATTTTGTTCGGACTATTTCCATTCTTCAATTCTAGTTTTTAATACTATTTATGCCCATTTTTATTTGCATTTGTTTTCTATTGTTTATCTCTATTCTTTCCCGTATGTTTGTTATTCTTCTAAGGTAAAAACCTGTTAGCGGCGTGAGTGGCGTGGTCTCGCAGAACTTTTATATTTTCCCCATTATTTGAGTTTTCTCACGCTGGTATTTCCAAACCGATTCGGGTGTTACTTTATTATAATGCTTGGGTCAGACCGAGTATTTTCCCAGGTTGGCTTTGGTGATATGGAGATCTTGGAGAGGGGCTGGAGGTTCACCTATCGTAGTGTTTTATTTTCCGTTGTATTATATAGTACCTATATTAGCAATTGTAAGGTAGGATTTTATGACTGTCTAGCTGATAAGGTTTGTTTCTAACTCTAATATACTTCGTATTTTTGGAGTGATAGTTTTTACTGTCCTTGTTATATTATATGCTGTCAATTCCGCTGTGAGATTTTGATTTTCTCTGTTCTCTGTTCTTTTCTTTTTATTTACCCTAACAATCTTCTCTTTTGTCGATTGGATTTTCGCTATTTGAACGCAGTGGTAGTATTCGGTGTCGACTTTCGATGGTCAAAAAGGCAAGTCGTTACAATTCTCCTTTGACCAAACGATTTAATTAAACTATAATGGTGATAAATTAATTAAATTAATAAATATTTGTGAAATATTAGTTGTAAATTTGATTTGATTTGATAGAAAAATATTATTAAATATATTTATAACAGTTATAAGTATATTAATTGATATACGATACCGGTAAGTGTTAACTTAGATTTAAATGTAAAATAATTGTTTGGGTCATAAATGGGTTTAAAACCTATAAAGGAGGCGGGATTATTTGGCCATAATAAGGGTGATAAGTGCCCATGTAAAAATGCAAAAGCGGCATTGAGATGGAGGGCCAAGATGGAAGAGAATTGGTAAGAGATGATGTAGGATATTGATCTTAAAATCACTCTAAATCCTCATCTATATAAGCATCTCTAACCTCAACCTTACGAGGACTTTTGAAAGCCTCCATCCTAAGCTATTTCTGGCCGAACTCATTTCCTTCCATCCTCCATCAATTCAAGTGCAAATCAAATCAAATCAAGTGATATTTGATAGCCGTTTTTCAACAGTTTAGGGACTTTCACTCTTCTGGATTGGAAATCGGTTCGAGGATTTGATCTCATTGTTTCAAGGTGTACTTATAGGCTTTGTCAATAAGGTATATTCCTAACATATTTATAAATATTTATCAATATTTATAATGTTTATTTCAGACATCGTACTGCTAGTTAGGTGATGATTCCAACCTATAAATATATTGTCATGATATTGATTGGTTATATGTACTGTTTAATAAAAATAATAATAAATTTATATAAGCACACCTATATGCAACATGGCACAACATTAATTTTTTTCTTTAAAGTAATTTAATATATAATATTCATATATATATATATACACACACACACACATACATATATATAGTTTAAATTTAGATATTACTTTATACTTATGTAAAATATGAAAATATAATTTTATGCATAATGTTTATAAGTATAATATTTTCGGCTGGAACAAAATAATTTTATACATTTATATATTATTTTCAAATAATATTTAAATCAACTAATCATATAAATAATTGCATAAATACATATATGTATTATTAATTGTGTTTCGCATTTTATAAAATTAGTTTAATACATATTAGAATCTTAGTAGAAAATAAAAACAATTTTTTTATATTTTTAAAATATTTAAACATAAACCAAGAATTAAAAATTATATTTTTAAATTGTTTTAAATTATAAAACTATATAAAAAAATTTCAAATTACAAAATTATCATCTAAAATTTACTAGAAATTTAAAATTCAAATATAGTTTTTTTTTTAATTTTAATAAATTTCATTTAGTTTTATTATAATATATATATATATATATATTTAAAATTTTAAAATTATAAAAAACAGAGCCATGCGCATGACTAGGTAGTTAAATATTTAATAAATTATTTTATGACTTTTATTTGTATTAATTTATATATTTATTATTATTATTATATCTAAGCATTTAATATTTATATATGTCCGCAGCACTTGTGCAGTTGGCAATGGTTCCTAGCTCCCTAGTAGAGGGAGAGGGTTCCAGCCTTGGCAGCCGCATTTTAGCGGCTTGTTATTTGTGGAGGCATGTTATAATCCCTTAAATGATTAGAAAATCTTTGGATTGAAAAGCGCCTTTATGAGAGCCAGAACCAAAAGGGGGTGGGGCGGTGGGGGACTTTCTTATATCCCTAACATACGACAGTAAGTTTAATATATACATATACATATATATATATATTATATTTATAAATTATATTTTACCTGTACTACTTTCATCCATATTGCAAAAATAAAATTATTATTATATTTAATATATTTTGTGAATGATTTAGACATATTTATATAGTTATAAATATATACATTTTTAATACTTCGTGATTATATATATATATATATATATATTCATTTACACAAAATTATTTAAAATAAAATATTATAGTTTATATATATATACATATATAGAGGTGTGGACCTGGTCGGTTTGGTGCGGTTTGAAGCCCCAACCGCTTCCACATCGCATCAAACTGTTAATCGAAAATATAAACCATTATGCTAATCTTTTAAACGGTTTGACTTCGGTTCGGTTTAATGTAATACAGTCTGGTTTTGGTCCGGTCCGGTTTGAACCCATATTAAATATGAAATAAGAGAATTACTTCCATCAACAATCAATTTACGAAGGCAACCACGTGAATCTTTTACACTTAAAGGTTAAAACATACAATATTATACTGAAATGAAAGATTAGTTCTTAATCGTATGAATATTTTAATTTCAAATTTAGCTATAAGTGAGTTTTTTTAATAGATTAACCAATCATCAACGTTAGTCAATGCATAATCATTTAAGTAAAATGACTAGAATAAGATTTTTTAATTAGCATTTATCCAAAAAAATGAGATGAAAAATATTATACTAAAACTATAACTTCTTCATTTATGACAACGATTATTATTAATATAAGCTGAAAATAGAATATACATCTTTAGAATATAAAATGAGACAGGAGTTGCTTATATTTCATAAGATTAGTAGTATAAATATTCGGTTCAGTCCGGTTTAATATGGTCGGTTCAATCGTCCAAACTGCAACTGAACCGTATCGATGTAGGTCGGTCTTGTTTGGGGTATTTGCTTTTGTTAGAAGATTCAGTGTGGGTTTCCGCACCATTTTTGCGGTAAGGTGAGGATAGTTTCCATGTAGTAGTGCGATTTATGCATACCCCTACATACATACACATATTTAATGTTATACATATATAAGTTAAGTATATAAATATACATTAGGACAATTTGTTTGTATATTGGATGAGCTAACGTGCCTACTAGGATGTAAATCCCAGCATCTATACACGGGCATGTTATACCTTGCATGGATTTATATGTCACACATGCACGTGCGGTTGCGCGCACACACACACATACATACATATATACATATATCTATATGTGTGTGTGTGTCTATATGATGCACATGTATATTTAATATAACATAAATTAAATAATACAATATAAATTTATAAATTCAAATAAAATAAAAGATTTTGTTTAAATAAAAATTATTAATGTTCTAAATAAATTAGAGTTCATAAGCCCAATAAAGATCCAATATGGTCAAAAAAATTAACCCATTACTTCCATTACAGGCTGGTCTAGATCCAACAAGGTATCAGAGCCCAATAGTCTATGCAGTCTAAATTAGTCATGTTAGGGTTAACTATTAAGCTCATAGCCCAGACAGTATAGTGTCTAGAAAGGTAGTGTCTGTTGAAACGTGATCAGCCTACAGCGAAGTTAAAGGGTAAATTTCAAAAAAATTCCTTTATTGGATCTTTAATGGGCCTATGAAGTCTAAAAATATTTAGAATTTTTCTAAGTTTCTTTTAAATAAAATCAATATTTTATTTTATTTCATAACTAAAATAGTTTTAAATTTAATTCAAATAAATATGAAATATGATGAATGTATCAAATACATTCATGTCTTTGAATGATAATGACGGTATATGAGAATCACATATAATTAATTAGGAGAAGATGAGACAATAAATGTAGAGAGAAACCTTTAATTTCTCTCTCTTTAATTACGTTAATTGACAAATTAATGACATTTACTACAGAATTGACACATGCCTTTGTTGTCCAAATTTTATTTTAAAACATGTAAGTAACGGTAACATATGTATATATAAGTTCAACTTACACTTATACATAATATATTAAAAGGTATTTTACTAATAGACAAAGTCAATTTTATTAACAAAGGGACAATTAATGAATTAAGGTAGACATTTACGAAGAAGGAAAGGTGGACTTTCCTCCTTTCTTTACTCGTTCAATTAATGTCACTTTAAATCAGTAATTAAACTCTAAAACATATATGCATATAAAATTAATTTTGACCACTCTCATATGAAATCCAGAATTAACAAATATAAATAAAGTCTCAATTTAGGAAGAATTTTAAAGTTAAAAATTGTGATTTTACATAAAACTAAATTTTATAAACCTTTAAGTAAAACAACACAGTCATAAATATATGTAATTAATTGCAAGCTACTTTTAAAACTAAAATAACAAATGAATGTATGAAGTTTGTGATTTAACATGTGTTAGAATTAGAAGTTAACAAATTTACACAAAAGTTCGATTATGTATTTTTTACTTTCGAACAAAAGAATACATTAACAAAAAAAAGTTCAAACAAAAATCATATTTAATTCTCAAATGATTTCAAATAGACAGTATATGTAATTTATATGAATTGAGACAAAATAAAATCATATAAATAAATGATTTCAAACAGGAACAAAGGGGACAACTTAGGCATATATATTCACAATAAAATTTCAGATTTGAACTATAAGGACATCATGCCAACTAATTAAATGAGATATAATATGTCACAGCTCTAGTGTTAAGAATATGGACATGTAATTGAAATGGAATGGCGCAAAATGGATCTAAATCAAATTGATATTATAAATATATATATTATTAAAGAAGATGTGACGAAAAAAGGAACTAGATTAAGTTAAATAGAAAAACTTATACTTAGATGTGATATACAAGAGATCTAATCATATGAATAAGAAGATTATACAAGTAAAAAAATTAAAATTTTACCTTAAAATGTGGTCAAAAGAACGCACCTTGAATGATGATCTTCTCAGATCTTCAAGATTCACACCCAATCCTTGCAAGAGATAGATGAATCATTTGTGTTTCATGAAAATTATTTTTTTATGTTTGCACTTGATTTGGAGTTGAAAATTTTTGAAAATTTATTTTGTTTTCAGCAATGAAAAATTAGGATGAGAGAAAGAAAAAGAATGAACGAATGAGAAAGAATAAGTTGTTTGTATAAAAAAAATTAGTGGGTATGTTTTAATTGAAAGAATTAAACATTTCTCATCCTTTGATTAAAACTTCTCTAATTGATTCCCTTGATTATCTTTCTCTCTCCACTCTCACCACTTTACATGGAATGACTGAAACTACATGCTATCAAATGACATAAAATTACCATAAACCGCTAAATATAATCATCTTTTATTTAAATCCGTTCAAAATTACATTGATATCGTATATCAATTCATGCAAATATAACTTTTATAAATGCATTCATATAATTACAAACAACTTCCGAACATCAAATAAACTAAATAATAATTAATATTTCTCGAATATTAATTAATTTATAACATCTTATAAATTAATTAAATCATGTGGTTTTTCGAAGAACTTATCGTTAAGGTTGTGTGACTCAATGTGTAAATTCAATCAACGATTAATATTGAACAATTCAAATATTAACGTTCATACGTCACCTTAGCTAGTGGTGTGATATTTCGGTTGAACCTATCTCTTACACATATTTTGGTAAAATCCAACTTACTTATTTAAGCGTTACCTAGTAGTATCAATTATTTACACCAATTCTCTTCGTCAAAACTATATCACTTTGGACTTATGGAATTTGGTAATGGTAAATTCAAGTATCGTCCATATTCAACTTTATAGTTCAAACACAAAGTCTTTGGTTCAATGATGACAATTATTATTAAAAGAAATGCTCTGGCTAAAGACCTTGACTTTGAGTTGACTTTAGTTGACCGTGATACTAACCTCATATAATTGAGGAGATAAATCCTCACTTGAATAGTGTTTCACCTCCAATGCTTCCACTCGACCCAACTATAGTTATTCGATAGGTGTCGTGCCATGACTTAACTATAATCAAAGCGGAGCTTCCACATTAAAGATCAACAGTATTCTCAAGTCGAGAGAACTGTGTAAATTAGTCACATCGATATTTTCCGTTTGACCTTTGTTATATTAATGAATAGAAAACTATCGAGTTAGTCATTCTATAGTTATCTAATAACTATCAGTACATAACCCCTTGGTGTCCCCAACGGCCATGAGTAATACACTGTCCAACATTTGGAGAGCGTTACTCTAGTCTTAACGGATATATCAATATCCAGTCTCGATACATCGTAACTAGGAATATTTAAAATGACATATTTATTTTCTTTGTGATAAATTAATCACAGACACAACACTTTGTAACTATTATCACAAATTATACCATTTGTGGATTTTCTGTTAAATATACTTTTAATTAAATGAATTAATATAACACATTATATCATGTATATAATAGAAAAAACACCTTTATTTCAAACAATATTGGTCAACAATTAGATATATGTAGCAACTTACCTAATTGCCCCTATGACATGCCCCTAACTCTATCGATCTCCAACTTGCACTTGGGGTCAATTATGGATATTTCAACTTCTCCAATCGGTTTCCTTAAAACCATTTGGGTCAGTCCCTCAGCGAATGGGTACGCTACTATTTTTAATTATCTACTCAGCCAATCAACTCCCACCTACATTGATAACCACATTTATCATGTGGAACAATTCAGAGTATGTCAGTTTACTTTCGGTGAGCTCTAAGTTTTGTTGTGAACAATATTGTAACATTGTTATCATATAGCAATGTTATGAGATTCTCAGCTGTGACGCCCCACCTCTATACCCACGCTAGCCAAGAACACTATGGAGTAATGCTGTCGACTAGCACGGAGAATAAGGAAGTTGAGGAGCGACCATCCGTGTAATTGCTTTGTGCGAGCACCGATATGTCAGATAGTATAGCATGCATTTCATTTAAGGAGGAAATCCGACGTACCGATACAAACTCAAAGCTATCACACAGTGGCTATATATAATCTTCGGAGACAAACATTGAAGTAAACATAACACAAATCAGATTACAGACATCCATATCACAAAGGCGGAAAAATATATGAATATATAACACATGAAAGTGTACATCAGAGTAGTGGTCTGAAAGATCCACGATAATACAAAAGGATAGCTACAAGCTACACAAAAGCATAAGTATACATCACGGAGTCTATATCTCAAATGTATACAACAAAAACTACTAATCTAAGTAGTTAGCCAAAAGTCAGAGTAATCCCAGAAGAGAAGTCAAGCAGAAGCACCTGTAACATCTCGGTCTGACCCGAGTATTATATATAAGAAAATAATAAACGGATCAGTCTAGCTATAAATATCAGATGATATGGTATAGAATAAAAGACACGGCATGAACACATAACAACCACAATGGCATACTTCTTTAAGTATGTAATTGAAAATCAACAAGAGATTAATCAATATCACAAGAATCTTCTCAAAGATAAAACAGGGTATCATACCCTAAACTTGTATTCATAACAAGTCAATGACACACAAATTCACCAATGCACAAAAATTGATAAAACATGTCAATGAAAATCACGAAAATTGGTGAAGCACAAATTCCAGAAATCAACACACGAAATCAAGAAATCACAAAAAAAGGGGGGAGGCCTATCACACGAACGGGAGTATGAAAGCTCACCAACATATGTATCACACGAACGAGACGCTATCTCATGGTAGCTAACCATTAATTTTGAACACACAAACGGCCCGAAGACCATGGGGAGCTACCCTACATATGTGATGTAGAAACATCACACAAATGGGGTTTAGTCTCCCTCATAGACAAAGAGACATCGCACAATTGCTAGTCTAAACCAAATCACAAAAATGATCATCATGATCATCAAGAAGTGTCAATCACACCAAGCTAGTAAATATATGAGTTTAGCTTCATGTCCCATAACCACTTGCTTAACTTAAATATTTATGAACAAACTGTAGATCTTCACTAGAAAATTGTCACAAGTGGTTCAATCGAACAAGTCCAAGAATTAACCGACGAAGTGAACGCAAGCATTTCATACCACTCATTTTATTAAGTCGTTTAATTAGATTTCTCATCCGAGTGAGGTAAAGGCTTGTATATACTAATAGATTGGAAAACGGTTTAGGAAAAGAGCTTTGTAATAAAATAGTGTTGAAATCGTTTTGATGAAGGAGTTTTGATATTTACTACTAGTATTGAAACCTTTATATTTTTGAAGTGACAAATCACAAAACGATTGCTGAAGCAAATCGAATCACAAAAATTCACATTCGAAGTTGTGAGTAAAGTCCAAAGAAATAAATTCCAAAACCATCAAAGTAGGAATGCCCCTGCGACCTAACATGGCCGAGCTAAGAAATACAAGCATGCCGAGCGACTTAAGGAAGTGAAGCCGAACGACCTAAGAAGCTAGCGGCTAAAGGGGTAGAACGCGACCTAAACGGTGCGACCTAAGGGGCTGCACGACTCAACAGAGTCGAGCTAAAGCGTGCAGGCAGGTCAAGCGACTTAACAGACGTGACCTCACCATAGCTGAGCGACCTAAAGGGTTACGACCTACAAAGCAGGCCGAGCGACCTAGGGACAGAACAACCCAACGAGTCACGACCTAATGTGGCACGACCTAAGCCTTAGCGACCTAAGTGTGAGCGGACGACCTAGTTAACTCGCGACCTAACGAACGACATAGGCCTAATAGGTGCGACCCAAGGGGGTTCGCGACCTAACAAATCGCGACCTAAATGTAAAAAGGGTCGAGCGACCTAATGTCTTCAACAAGGCCGAGCGACCTACAAGGTGAGCGACCTAATGAAGGAACGAGCTAATGCAGAGCGACCTAGGGTGATGCAAGCTTTGCCGAGCGACCTAAGGCGATGTGAGCTATATGTAGTTGCGGCTTTTCCACGCTGAACGACCTAGTGCCCAGCGACCTAACAGTGACGAGCTAATTCCGAGGTAGAACGACCTAAGCCCAGGAAATTGCTGAAACACACTAAAAATTGGTATTTTCACAATCCAATCCAAACCAAATGCAAATGCACATGCACAAGTGATAGGGAATCATTCCCAACAATCCAATGACAGTTATAGGCAAGAATGTGAGATAAAAATCTCACCTTTGCACCAAAAATCAATGAAGATGAAGCCTAAAGCAAACAAGAATCAATCCCTCTTCAATCTCAACACAAGAAGCTCGAATCCAATGTCTTCCTCTTGAATTTGGAGTTGAATGATGGATTGCAATTTGAATTTGAGCTTGGAGTTTTAATTTCCCTTTCCCTCCTCCATTTTTGATGAAGCTTCAAATTTTAAGCAATTAGAAATGAAGTATGAAGAGAAGGAGGGGGTTGGGCTGAGTTAGTAAGTTGTTCAGCCCAAACAAAACCATAAGTGGAAAAAGTGGCGAAAATTCCACTAACTCCAAACATATCAAAGTTTATACTTAAAAAGATCGCAAATGTCATTTTGAACTCAATGGAGGTGGTCTCGAGTCCTAATTTGACCGTATGCAAAAAGTAGCTTTTCGGACCAAAATCTGATTAACGATAAAATATTTAAATAAAATATTTATATATCAAATCGATAAATATGCGGGTTGTTACAGACTCCCATCCTTAAAGAAATTGCGTCCTCGCAATATATAAGATGGAAATAAAAAATAACAACCATAAAAGCATATTAACACCAAAAAAAATTTGAAATAAGAAGTTCACCTTTAGGTGCATGAGAAAGTAAGTCCGGATGTGTACGCTCGATGAATTCTCTAGATTCCCAAGAGCAATCCTTAGGATTTGAGGACCATTGAACTTTAACAAGCGGAACATCTTTATTTCAAAGTCGTTTGACCTCCGAAGCAATAATTCGAATAGGATGCTGCTCATAAGTTAAGTTAGGCGAAACTTCAATCTCTTCCACAACACCGGGCTCAAGAATAGATTCGGAATCCCGAAGACATTTCCGTAATTGAAAAACGTGAAACACGTCATGCATGGCAGAAAACTGAGCCGGTAATGAAAGGCGATAAGCCATGAAACCAATACGTTCGGTGATAGGGAATGGCCCAATATATCGAGGCGCTAACTTTCCCGATCGACTGAAACGTACAACACCCTTCATAGGTGAAACACGAATAAATACAAGATCTCCCACAGAAAATTCTAATTTTCTTCTTCGATTATCGGCATAGGATTTTTGTCTACTCTGGGCTTCTTTCATCCTATGACGAATAAGTTCGATCTTTTCTATGGAATCTCGAATAAAATCTGGACCTAAGACCAGCTTCTCACCGGCCTCAAGCCAACAAGAAGGAGATCGACATGGCCTTCCATAGAGTGCCTCGAAAGGTGCCATACCAATACTAGCTTGGAAGCTGTTATTATAGGAAAATTCAACGAGTGAAATATGATCTTCCCAACTTCCACCGAAATCAAGCACACAAGAACGAAGAAGATCTTCAAGAGTTTGATTCACACACTCAGTTTGTCCATCGGACTGGGGGTGATAAGCGGTGCTAAAATTAAGCTTCATTCCCAAAGCTTTTTGAATACTCTTCCAGAATTCACTAGTAAACAATGGATCACGATCACTAACTATAGAAGTAGGAACTCCATGTAATTTAACAATTTCTTTGATAAAGAGTTTGGCCAGAAAAGGAACGGTTCGGTTCGACCGAACGGGAATAAAATGGACGGATTTAGTAAGTCTATCAACGATCACCCATAAGCTATCATGGACCGAACGAGAACGGGGAAGGCCATCAATAAAATCCATGGAAATTTGATCCCACTTCCAAATTGGAATTTCCAATGGTTGCAATAACCCGCCAGGCCTTTGATGTTCGGTCTTGACAAGTTGGCAAGTCATGCAACACTTAACAAAGTTAGCAATATCAAATTTCATTCCCTCCCAATAATAAAGTCGCTTCATATCCGCATACATTTTACTACTACCGGGATGAATAGAATATTTGGAACGATGAGAATCTTCTAGAATATCTCTATGAAGGTCACTAATATTTGGTACGATCAGTCTACCAAATTTTCGAATGCCGCCACGAGAATCAATATCAAAGTCTTTCAAACCTTCAATATCAATTTTATCCCTACATTTTGGCCAAGAAGAGCCAATCCGGGATCTAGCCTTTGAGCTTCAAGAATGCGGTCCAAGAGGGAAGGACGAGCCTCAAGGCTACATAAAACAAAAGATAAACATAAATCGGATACACGATCTCTAATCTCACAAGTGGATAAAACCTCGAGATCATGCCATTCGGATATCATCATAGAAACAACCGCTTGTTGCTTATGACTAAGAGCATCAGAAACTCGATTTCCCTTTCCGGGAGTATAAAGAATATCGAGGTCATAAGATGTTAGAAATTCGAGCCAACGCTGTTGACGCAAATTAAGTTCCTTCTGAGAGAATAAATATTTCAAAGACTTATGATCAGTATAAAGTATAAATTTCTCTCCCAAAAGATAATGTCTCCAAATTCGAAGGGCGAAAACGATAGTCGCGAGTTCTAAATCATGTGTGGCTTATCTAGTCTCAGCCGGCTTCAGTTGCCTAGAAGCATAAGCAATCACACGTTCTTTTTGCATGAGAACGGCACCCAAACCAAAGCGACTAGCATCGGTATAAACAACAAAATCTTTATTCACCTCGGGAATAACAAGAATAGGAGCATCAAAAAGGAGTTTATTTAATTTCTGAAAAGAAGTTTCACATTTGTCCGACCAAATGTATTTAACACCTTTCTTTGTTAAGCCAGTAAGAGGCACAACAATCTTAGAAAAGTCTTTTATGAAATGGCGGTAATAACCTGCCAATCCGAGAAAGCTACGGATTTCAGTCACGCTCTCCAGACTCTTCCAATTTTGAATCGCTTCGATCTTTGAAGGATCCACTGATATTCTAGATTCAGAAATAATATGACCGAGAAACTTCACACTAGATTGCTAAAAGTGGCATTTAGAAAATTTTGCTTTTAATTGATTGCTCCTAAGAGTTTCCAATACAATCCGAAGATTCTTTTCATGTTCCTCCTCGGTTTTAAAATATACAATAATATCATCAATAAAGATGAGAACAAACCGATCGAGGAAATCTTTGAAAACTCGATTCATAAGGTCAACGAAATAAGCCGGAGCATTCGTTAAACCAAATGGAATAACTAGCCATTCATAAGATCCATAACGAGTACAGAACGAAGTCAAAGGAATACTATCCTCTACAATACGAAGCTGAAGAAAACCGATAGCCAAGTCCAATTGTGAAAAGACTCTAGCACCACTAAGCTGATCGAATAGATCATCAATCCGAGGCAAAGGATATTTATTCTTAATAGTAAGATCATTAAGCTTGCGGTAGTCAACGCAAAGCCTAAGTGTACCATCGGATTTCTTCACGAAAATTGCTGAAGCTCCCATAAGTGAGGAACTAGAGAGAATAAATTGCTTCGTCTCCAATTCGGATAATTGTTTGTGCGTCTCTTCATTCTTCTTATTGGACATACGATAAGGAGGACGAGTAATAGGTTGAGCTCCAGGTATAAGATTAATTTTGAACTCAACTGCTCGCTTAGGTGGTAATCCTAAAACGGGCTCAAATATGTCGGAAAATTCACGGACGACGTGAATACAAGAAACGACATCTTCCTCATCATCATTATCATCATCACGAGGATTTAAAGAATATAAAGATGCAGCCAAAGTGGAATCCGAATCTTTAAGAATAATAGAAATCTGCTTTACAGATTGCGGATGTCGGAGATAAATAGTCCGCTCAGGACATAGGATATGAGCTTCATACCGGTTAAGCCAATCCATACCCAAAATCATTCCAAAGCCTAAATAACGCATGACATGCAAATCGGCTAGGAAAGGAAAATCACACAAAATAATCTCCACATCTTTACAAAGCAAACTAAGAGTTGCGGATCCACCGACCGGATTCGCAATTCTTAAAGAAGTCATTAAAGCAACAACACTTAAGGAAAAAGTATCGACAAGTTCCTTTGATATAAAAGAATGGGATGCATCCGTATCAAAAAGAACTCGAATAGGTTGATCATGAAATATAATAATGCCATCAAGGACAAAATGAGACATACCTTGACCGCGAGATGTGTTGCCAGGGGCTTGAGCAACGTTTAACTTTCCCTCCTTGCCTTGAAGCTTAGGGCATAGATGCATATGATGATCTGGACTTTTACAATAGCGACAAGAACGGGGCTTTGAACACTTGTTCGCAAAATGGCCCCTAGCACCACAGTTGAAGCATTTTCCATCACTAGGGGAAAGTGTCTTTGCCGCAGGAGTTGCTTGCTTACCCTTTTTGTTGGGATAAGGACCTTTGAACTTGTTAGGCCTTTTCTTGTTGTTGAAGTTCGGTTTGGCACCCACCACTTCAACATCACTTTCCCTATCCGCCTCTTCAAGATGAAGAGCGATATCAATGAGTTGATCGAAAGGAACTTCTAATTTAGAAGTAATGGCTTCTTGAGATTCTTGTTTAAGCCATAGACGAACCTTTGGTTCTTCTTCAATGGGGTGTTAATGTATTCAACCCCATATTTAGACAGTGACTCGAAGGATGCGACATAATCTGTCACAGAGGATTCACCTTGAACAAGGTCTATGAAACGTCGAGCCAATGTCACTTTCTCTGCTTCTGGTACAAATTTTAATTCGAAGCGTTCTCGGAATTGCTCCCAGGTGAGATCCGCTTCATTAATTTCAGAAATAAGAAGTTCGTACCAGTCCAATGCTCTTTCTTGGAGCATACTGGAGGCCACCTGAACTCGGTGAAGATCAATAAGGTTCATGCGAGAAAAGATTCGATCGCATGTTCTTAGCCAAGCCTGGACTTCAATAATAGTTTCGGAACCTTTGAATGATTTCCCACCCAAGTTGGAATAATCGTTGCACAAGCATGCAAATCCAGACTTAGGATGAGTAGGTTCCTGATTAGGACCAACTGCTTAAGCATTCTTTACTAAATCAAGCAGCTGCTGAGCGGTCATGAAAACTCCATCCTGGGGAGTAACAGTAGATGGTCCAGCTCTGGGACGGCCTGGTCTAGACATTCTCTTCTTTTAGGAAGAGAAAAGAAGAAAAGTTATTCTCCAAATAAATATCAAGCAAACCTTGATAGATAAAACAAGGATACATAAAAGGAAATATGATGAATCGGTACGAAGACTCGAATTAAATCCTAAGGCACGACTCCTAAGTTGGACTTAGGACGATGATCCTTGTTAAGTTATTCTACATTGTTCCGAAGTTTGGCTCTGATACCAAGCTATGACGCCCCACCTCTATACCCACGCTAGCCAAGAACAATACGGAGTAATGCTGTCGACTAGCATGGAGAATAAGGCTGTTGAGGAGCGACCATCCGTGTAATTGCTTTGTGAGAGCACCGATATGTCAGATAGTATAGCATGCATTTCATTTAAGGAGGAAATCTGACATACCGATACAAACTCATAGCTATCACATAGTGGCTATATATAATCTTCGGAGACAAACATAGAAGTAAACATAACACAAATCAGATCACAGACATCCATATCACAAAGGCGGAAAAAGATATGAATATATAACACATGAAAGTGTACATCAGAGTAGTGGTCTGAAAGATCCACGATAATACAAAAGGATAGCTACAAGCTACACAAAAGCATAAGTATACATCACGGAGTCTATATCTCAAATGTATACAACAAAAACTACTAATCTAAGTAGTTAGCCAAAAGTCAGAGTAATCCCAGAAGAGAAGTCAAGCTGAAGCACCTGTAACATCTCGGTCTGACCCGAGTATTATTTATAAGAAAATAATAAACGGATCAGTCTAGCTATAAATATCAGATTATATGGTATAGAATAAAAGACATGGCATGAACACATAACAACCATAATGGCATACTTCTTTAAGTATGTAATTGAAAATCAACAAGAGATTAATCAATATCACAAGAATCTTCTCAAAGATAAAACAGGGTATCATACCCTAAACTTGTATTCATAACAAGTCAATGATACACAACTTCACCAATGCACAAAAATTGATAAAACATGTCAATGAAAATCACAAAAATTGGTGAAGCACAAATTCCAGAAATCAACACACGAAATCCAAAAATCACAAAAAAAGGGGGGAGGCCTATCACACGAACGGGAGCATGAAAGCTCACCAACATATGTATCACACGAACGAGATGCTATCTCATGGTAGCTAACCATTAATTTTGAACACACAAACGGCTCGAAGACCATGGGGCGCTACCCCACATATGTGATGTAGAAACATCACACAAATGGGGTTTAGTCTCCCTCGTAGACAAAGAGACATCGCACAATTGCTAGTCTAAACCAAATCACAAAAATGATCGTCATGATCATCAAGAAGTGTCAATCACACCAAGCTAGTAAATATATGAGTTTAGCTTCATGTCCCATAACCACTTGCTTAACTTAAATATTTACGAACAAACTGTAGATCTTCACTAGAAAATTGTCACAAGTGGTTCAATCGAACAAGTCCAAGAATTAACCGACGAAGTGAACGCAAGCGTTTCATACCACTCGTTTTACTAAGTCGTTTAATTAGATTTCTCATCCGAGTGAGGTAAAGGCTTGTATATACTAATAGATTGGAAAACGGTTTAGGAAAAGAGCTTTGTAATAAAATAGTGTTGAAATCGTTTTGATGAAAGAGTTTTGATATTTACTACTAGTATTGAAACCTTTATATTTTTGAAGTGACAAATCACAAAACGATTGCTGATGCAAATCGAATCACAAAAATTCACATTCGAAGTCGTGTGTAAAGTCCAAAGAAATAAATTCCAAAACTATCAAAGTAGGAATGCCCCTGCGACCTAACATGGCCGAGCTAAGAAATACAAGCAGGCCGAGCGACTTAAGGAAGTGAAGCCAAACGACCTAAGAGGCTAGCGGCTAAAGGGGTAGAGCGCGACCTAAACGGTGCGACCTAAGGGGCTGCGCGACTCAACAGAGTCGAGCTAAAACGTGCAGGCAGGTCAAGCGACTTAACAGACGTGACCTCACCATGGCTGAGCGACCTAAAGGGTTACGACCTACGAAGCAGGCCGAGCGACCTAGGGACAGAACAACCCAACGAGTCACGACCTAATGTGGCACGACCTAAGCCTTAGCGACCTAAGTGTGAGCGGACGACCTAGTTAACTCGCGACCTAACGAACGACATAGGCCTAATAGGTGCGACCCAAGGGGGTTCGCGACCTAACGAATCGCGACCTAAATGTAAAAAGGGTCGACCGACCTAATGTCTTCAACAAGGTCGAGCGACCTACAAGGTGAGCGACCTAATGAAGGAACGAGCTAATGCAGAGCGACCTAGGGCGATGCGAGCTTTGCTGAGCGACCTAAGGCCATGCGAGCTATATGCAGTTGCGACTTTTCCACGCTGAACGACCTAGTGCCCAGCGACCTAACAGTGACGAGCTAATTCCGAGGCAGAACGACCTAAGCCCAAGAAATTGCTGAAACACACTAAAAATTGGGATTTTCATAATCCAATCCAAACCAAATGCAAATGCACATGCACAAGTGATAGGGAATCATTCCCAACAATCCAATGACAGTTATAGGCAAGAATGTGAGATAAAAATCTCACCTTTGCACCAAAAATCAATGAAGATGAAGCCTAAAGCAAACAAGAATCAATCCCTCTTCAATCTCAACACAAGAAGCTCGAATCCAATGTCTTCCTCTTGAATTTGGAGTTGAATGATGGATTGCAATTTGAATTTGAGCTTGGAGTTTTAATTTCCCTTTCCCTCCTCCATTTTTGATGAAGCTTCAAAGTTTAAGCAATTAGAAATGAAGTATGAAGAGAAGGAGGGAGTTGGGCTGAGTTAGTAAGTGGTTCAGCCCAAACCAAAGCCAAAAGTGGAAAAAGTGGCGAAAATTCCACTAACTCCAAACATATCAAAGTTTATACTTAAAAAGATCGCAAACGTCATTTTGAACTCAATGGAGGTGGTCTCGAGTCCTAATTTGACCGTATGCAAAAAGTAGCTTTTCGGACCAAAATTCGATTAACGATAAAATATTTAAATATCAAATCGATAAATATGCGGGTTGTTACACAACATTTGGAATTACCCTCAGCTCGTTTATAATTTTGTGCATTTATATTTATATACATTTTTTTTATTGCGATGCTATCCTAGTTGATGTACTTAGGCTTTTTCATTGATCAGCCATAGTATTCCATCGAAACATTTCCAATTTAAATATTTTTAACTTGAATTTATTATTGATATATTAAACTCAATATCACTTATGAAAATTTAAGTCTAAACACTCCTTTATAAGAAGTTTGTTGTTTCTATAAACAGTTCTATAATATTTCAATAAAATACATAAGAAAACCTCAAACAACCATTTAATGATATCAATTTGGATTTGATATTACTTCATGTATCGAATACACAAATAAATTACGATACCATAGACAACATAACATGTACGATATTTCCCATTGCCAAAGCATAAGGAATCATCCTATATGTTCCATATTAAACATTTTAATATAGTGCCCTTGCATATCATTTCAGATATTCACAATATCTTTTACTTACTATAAAAGACATTAGTTACAAATCCAACGTCGAGTATTAACACAACTAAGGCTGGTTTCAACACAAATACATCGTTAAAACTCACTAATGTGGTGTTTACATATACTTTAGAAATATCAATGTACCTTTTAACGTTCTTTCTTATGAACACACGCTTCCTTTGCATTTTGATTGATAATCAAACTATTTGATATTTCTACCAAAATATTTATTCAATTCCAATGCTTATAAAATGATTCTTTCCATCATTTCTTGGATTATATCCAAAAACTCATAAACTCGGTATTGCTCACACTGACTCCAAGACACTTTGGTTATCATCTATAAATAGTCTATTCTAAATCATTATTTAGAATTTTTTGTTTCAACACATATATACCAAACACAAAGTCATACTAAGCAATAATTTTGTGAGAATATCCAAATTAACTTGAGCATGTTGAATATTGAATTTATTACGTTAAATTCAACATTTGGAAATTCACGATATTTTTCTTAACAATATAGCCCACTATATCCCAAGTGCATTCGTTTTTCTCTTAAAGACACATTTACGGCCAATGGATTATATTCTTTAGGTACAACTATCACAATCATATTTTGATAATGTAACGACCCGATATTTCAACCATTCGCATCCATTATAAGTGTATAGGTAGACACTCATGCCGGAATTGAATTGCTCAAAATACCACGTTGTAAATAAAATTTGGCAAATCTCAGAATATACAGTAAATAAATATAATCACAGATCACAGACACAGAGTAAAATAATGCAGCGGAAGTAAAAGAAATAGTAGTTCATGAAGCTACTATATAAATATATCAGAGTTACATAAGATATAACAGAAGAAATAGAATACAACAAAAGTCTCAGTATAATAACCAAGTACAAGTTGAGTAGAACAACGGAATTGAAATAGATAGGACATGACAAGCAGATAATCTCCAGCGATTCAAATCTCCAAGAGAGTGGAAATCCAAATCTGTGAATAACTCAGGCTGACCCGAGCGTAAAGCAAAACACTCGAGTTAGGACAATATATACTTATAATGTAAACCAACTCAAGTGAACTGTAATAAAGGTACAAGTAACTTAAATAATGCTTGTGATCGCCCATTCTTTAAGGATCCGTTAAACTATTTACTATGTAGTAATATACGCTATATACAGTAGTGTCTAATTAGTAAAGTATAATCATATAGAAAATAGCGTTAAGGGGATGGTGAATCTTAACGCGGTCGGATCTTTAAACCAAAATCGTAGTGGGCTCGATATGGTAGGTCACACGGCACACAAGGCAATGCCTGGTTAGATATACCAATTACGCATCCGGACTGGTGGTGACGCATAGCAGCCACTACCGCCCACCTCGAACAACACTCCCAAATCAAGGGTGGCCACCAAATCAATCACAAGTAATAGAATGGTATTGAAGAAGTGCGTCCGATCAGAGGTGCTACCTCCTTGGTCCGTCAATCTCTCCTATTTTAGCCACCTTATGCCAACTCACGGGAGTTGGGTCCACGTATATACCTTAGGATCGTCGCCACCATCCTACTTCATTCTGGAAACTCCACCGCGTACATAGTTGTCAAAGTGGGTTTCGGTATCGACAGAGAGTATGTCCATATCCGATCCCGGTCTCTTTAACAACCAATCGTTATTATAACCCGTGGTTATAACTTTTAAACAATACTTTACTTTAAAATAACATATCATTTCAAAACCATATATTTATCAAAATAAAGATTTATCATTTCTAAATCATTTCAATATCTCAAAATATCATATCCTTTCCTTTCAAATTATTATTTGAATCCAAATCCAATTATCAATTTAATACCTTTTAAATTCCAAAATATCACTCATTTATTACTCTATCAAAACACCCTTTAAATAGTTTATATACAAATTAAATTAATTCATTTAAACCATTTAAAAGTGAAGTTATTATTCTTTCAAGTCAAGTATTCAATTTTCAAAGTTTCAAACCAATTCAATCATTTATTTCAATTAAATTTCCATAGACCATTTCAAATTTTATAAATTTCAAATATAGATTTAATCCACAAAATAACTATTCAAATTATAAAATAAATTCCAAAGCTTTATTATCCTATATTTCATAAGTCCAATATCTTTTAAATAGATTCAAATTACAAGTAAACCAAATATTTTTCATACTAATATAAACTTCAATTATTTATTCCAAGATTTAATATCATTTCAATTCATTTCAAAATGTCAAAATATCATTTCAAACATCATCTATTGAATTTAAATTTAAATACCATTTAATCATATTTCAAAATAGTTGTATTTCCCAAATCAACTATTCCATTTAAATCATTTAAAGTCAATTCATTTTATTTAATAATTAAATATTTAATTTCCAAAATTTAATCTTTTTCAAAGATCATTTATTCGTTTGAATTTATTAAACAAAGAAAATTCAACTCCCGCAGCACTTAGAAAATGCTACGAGAATGTTACGTTTAAAAACAGTTCATTAACCAAAGACGGCATTTAAAATGTTGTAATATCTTAATTTAGTTTCAATTAAAATTTTAGTTAAATTTAACAACTATAGCACTAACAAAGTGCTATAATAACCCTTAGTTCAAATTTGCTATTTGGTTCATTTAAAACAGCTACAACATTTTCCAATGCTGTAATATATTTAAATTACATTTCAAAAATGCTGTCAAATCAAATTCAGAGTTTTATTTACAATTTCACACATAATTAACTTTTAATATAAATCATTTTAACTTATAAAATCATATATTTTCACATTAAAAACAATCATTTAAATGCTTATATTTCTATGATTTTATAAAGTCAAATTTCCATACAAAAATCAAATTAAATAACAATTAAATTTTCATTTCTTTAATTAAATTCTTAACTTAACAACTAAGTATAAATTTCTAAAATATAACTTATTTCCATTTATTTTACTTAATTAATATTTCACTTTTAAACAAATTTCACAAAAATTCAATTTAAGATATATTTACAAATTCAGCTTAAATATTCATTTATTTCATATTTTATGTTATACAAAATCATTAACACTTTATAAAATCATTATTTCTTAATAAAATCATTAAATTCATTTTTAAATCAAATTTGTCATATATTCTTACTTTACATAAATTCCATTTATAAACAAAATCATAAATTCCAAAATTAACTTATATTTCAAATTCTACTTCACCCTTTACTTAATTCACTTATTTAATTTGTAGAAAATCACAAATATTTTATAGAAATTATTTTAATAAAGTTTAAATCAAAATATCATAATATTTACATTTTTAAAATATTTTAAAAATTTTAGAAAAATATATAAACCACGGGTCTGTATATAATTTTCTAGCATAGGTCAAGTAATACGGATATGTATCATTTCAATCCGCAGTTTACAAAGAAAACCCGGGTTTTATCATTTCAAACCCGCAATCCCAAGTAATATAATAAATAAATAAAAACCGTTCAGGCCTTTCATTTCAGCCCATAACGATTTTTCCTTATTCTAATGTCCGTTCGGGTATGTACCATTTCAACCCATAGTGATTCTAATCTACAGGGAACTTGTAGTGTGATAAACTGATATAGATAAACAGTATACAATATATAACAGTAACAGATGATATAACATGTGTATAAACAGGGATGAACATCATATAATCATAATATAACAGTTATAACATGATGATATAATTTTACAGATTCAAATGGTGTCAGTTTACTAGTTATATAAGTACACATCGTCTGGTGAGAAATACTCACTTGTTCAAGCTGGAGATGACGACCACAACCACACAACAAAGATTTCCAGAGGCACGAAAGCACGACAATGATTTGAGATTGGAAGAGCCAAAGCTATACCCCTTGAATTCATTTACATAAAACAATACATATATACATAAGATTTCAACCAAAATTCAATAAACAAAGCTAGAAACGATTGTATAAAACAAGTCCAAAATCATTGCACTTGCTTTCAACTTCCTATATTTTAGTTACAGGTCTGAAATGTACTGGTAAGGGTTGAATTTTGATCTGGTCTTGGGTCTATATGGTCAGCCTAACATAGTTTAAAAGGTGGTGTAAAAGTGGGTGCATGGAACTACAACTACAAGGCATTAGTATCAATTCAAGTCACAATATGGGTTCGGCCAAGGGGTCCTATGAGTTCAGCCTGATGCTTAGGTGGTGGTGGGTGGTGTGGCAGTGAGTGGTGGTCAGGTCAGAGCAAGGGGTGGTGGTGGAAGTGGCGGCAAAGGAGGTGGAAGTGGTGATAGAGGAAGGGAAGGCTAGGCTTGAACATATAATGATGGTTTGTGAAAGTAGAGGGTGGATCTCTTGCCTAGGGATGGTCAGCCTGATGGGATGGTGATCTAGAGTTGGTGGTGGCTGGTTGTGGTGGTGGTGGGGTTGGCCTAGCTGCTGGAGGAGGTGGGGCCGGTCACATCTAGTTGAAAGCAATGACAAAAATCAATAGAAAAACAATGTAAAACAAGCTAAAGAAGAAAACATTTACCAAACTTTGATCAAAGGAGAAAGATTGTGACGACCGCCCATGACCCCTGCACTAAACATAGAAATAGTGCGCTGATAAGTGTGCCAGGCAGCCATGGATGATTGCCAAGGTTAAGTTAAAACAGCAGAATCTATCGTATTACTCACAGCGCATGGATAAAATACAATAGAGAATATATATAGTGAAGCATCTCAAAATAGAATCTCATCAATTAAGCTTCATAATAGTTGACTACAAACATCTGAATAGTCAATACATCAAGCCTCACTACATATCACTCAGAGAATTATACAAAGCAGCGGAACATCCAGTACATATAGTAAGAAAATAATATGCAAGCCTCCAGCTCGTCTTCGTCATCAGCATCATCGGAAACTAAGAACGGCACCTGTCACCTGCTACCTAGTCTGCCCATCCCAAAGCGGATGAACAGTCCAAGGCAATAAGAATTAAACATAAAGCCTTGAGTCAGACAACAGTCTTAGTGAGCGGTAAATTAACTAACAACATACCAAAAGAGCATAAAGGAAAAAGGAATAGGAATCCAACCCTCCCACTCCACCTCTTTCTACAGTGATAGCCCCAGACACACTAAGCAGAAGTAAGCATAGCAAAGTAGACATTTAAAGTAAAGCAATTATCACTCGAGTCAAGGTCAACATTTTTCAAGTACAAACCCCCAAGGCCTAAACCAAGATCAGATAAGCACCCAGAAAACATTGCTCTTGAGACCGAATGACGATACAACCAAACATCCATGACTCTGGCTATCACTGTTATCTTTGCTTCGATACCACCGTTAATTGAATGACCGGCACATTCTTTCAGCCGTCCGTCAAGGGCTAATGGTAACCCCGGTTCTAGACAGAACTCCGCACGTCGTCGCAGCCCGTGCCTAGGACTATCGAATCTGCCCAGTGTACTCGACTACAATCATAGTCTTTAGGGACTATCGAATCTGCCCAACGTACTCTTGCTTTGAGCCTGCTAGAACCTTCAATAACGATGAAACTTCAGCCTTCTAGTCATCCTCCTCGACGACTATTTACATACTAGCTCAAGCGCCTCTCGAGCAAACCATTATCCTCAAACCCGAACCATTTCACCAAGTTATCAACATGCTTGGAATGATCCCGTCTGGATTAAACCAAGGCTATCTCATACCATGCCTCGCTTCATCTCATCATAGCAAAGCCTCATCTCAACATCAACATCATCAAATCTATCCATATGAGCTTCATCATCCGCCACATATGCCACGAGCAGCTTTTCCAATTCAAGAGCCTTTCCCTTAGCTTTTGAATCATCTTCGACCATCTTGTCCAAATCAAATCATCAATCAACTAATTTATAACAATCAATCAAGTCAATCATTAATCCAAGTAATCAAGCATTCAAACATGATCTAATAAACAATTATAACAATAATGGCAATCTTGTAAATAAAGAGTCCAAATCTAACAAGCATGAATTATGAGCAATATCTCTACAACTTGATGAATGAACTTACATAGGTTAACATGTAGTATAATGGATGTCAAATCATCATGAACAATAGATATATGCTTAAGTTTAAGAAAATGCATGGAAATCACTATTTTCACACCAAATCAAGCCAACAATCCGATATACTCCTTTGGATCCGTGTGAGAGATAACCACCACTCACCGAATCACCTAAACACCTCAAAAGCAACACACTTCAGATCTGGACAGCAAAGGATCTAACTCGATTCTCCAAAATTCCGCTTCAAACGATGAAATCTCTCTTCGATGGATGAAGATCTTCAATCTAAGCTCATGGATCTTCGATTTGATCTTCGATTTGGATGGAAGGAATCACAAGATTAGAGTGGAGAAAAGAAGTGAAGAAGTGTAGAACTCGAGCTCTCAAAATAGCAGCACTTCGTCGCTTCAAAATCTGGATCCCAAAAAGTGAGGAAATGGACGTGTATTTATAGGCTGATCCTTAAGTCGTTTGCTCGCTTTTAAGTCGTTCACGACTTAAGAAAACCCACGATCTACGACTCATAAAACTTACGACCTAAAACCCCACGACTTAACTGAGATGCGGCTTAGCGACTTAACAAAAGTCACGACCTAACACACACACGGTCTAACAAACCTTACGACTTAACTGGGATGCCGACCTAATTATACTCACGATCTAGCGACTTAAATATCCATGCGACTCAACGAGTTAATGACAACGCAAGTGCGCGACTTACGACTTAACAAAAATGTGGCCTAACGACTTAACTGGGTTTCGACTTAACGACTTTAACGACTCAATACCTTCGTGACTTAGCTGGGTTACGGCTTAACACCTCACGACCTAACTACTATACGACCTAAGCTCCGAACGACTTAACTCAGGACGACTTAACCACACTACGACCTAATAACAATAGTTTTTACGATATTTTGATCCGTAAAAATACGGGTCGTTACAAAGATGATAGCCGTATTTTTTCTTTTAGAAATGAGATGAGAAAAGTTTACGTGAATGAAAAATGAGATATGCAGCTGAAAGAATGAGGAGTTAAGGCCAATTGAATGAAAAGTAATGTTGAAATGTGAAAAGGTGGGAATTCAAAAGGCCTTGGGAAATAAAAAGCCACAAACCTTTCAAATCACTTTTATTTCTTTTTAATAAGTTTAAATAACTGAAAATAATTAAAAATTCAGTTTCAATTCGAAAATGTAACAAAAATATAAAATATAAATAAATAAATATTAATAATATATGATAAAATAAGAAATTAGCACAAAAATGAAAACTAGTCTAGAAAATTTGAAAATAAACAGAATAAATTTTGGAAAATTCATATGGACTTGTAAAACATTTATAAACAAAGATAATAACATAAAATAAAAATTCATTCACAAAATGAATAAATAAATTTTAATTAAATATAATTTAATTGAAGAAAATAGCAGAAAAATAGAAACTAGCCTTTAAAAATAGAAAATAAATTCAATACGCTTTGGAAAAATTATAAAATCACTTTAAATTATTTAAAAGAAAAAATTATACATAAAATAAAATATTAACACATATTAGAACAAATATGACAAATAAAATAAAATTTAAAATAGACAATATTGCTAAATACATCAGTTTACACATAATATTGAAATATACATAACTTTCACAATTTAACTCTGTTTCCAACGAAACGAAAAGCTGTATTCAAGTTATTAAATCTATTTTCATAATAAAAGATAAAATTTAAGAATTTGAATATTTAAATTTAAAGTTCAAAAGTCAAAGTTTGACCAGTTTGAATAGAAATTCACTTTTTAGTGAAATATCCAATTTATACTAGTTTGAACTATAAATCACTTAATAATCAACATTTATATTTAAAATGAAATGTTTGAAATAGAACAAGTTTAAAATAATTTAAAATAAAAATAAAGTCAAAATTAAAGATTGAGATTATACCTAACAACTATTGTTATAGGTAAGTTTAACAAGGTTGATGGCAAGTAATGCTTAGATTAAAATAAGTACCAAAGATTATTAAAGATTATAGAAAGATTTCTAAACAGAAAGATTATAAAAAGATGCCTATACCAGTCTGTAGCAAGATGAGGAAAATAAGAATAACCAAAAGACAGTTTGAAAACAAAATAAGATAATAAGTTTGAAAAAAAAAATAAGATAATAGGTTTGAAATTTCCATGGTTTCAGCTTGAATTGATAATTAATTTTACACAAGTTAAATAAATCTTACTATCTCTAATTTCATTATCTTATCATCAAATTTTCTTAAACTAACAATTTCAAAAATCATGGATTTGATTAAAATTAAGTGTATAACATTCAATAAATTTAATTCTTCTTTATTCCTAATCAAAATTAAATTTATTCCTCTCAATATTTTTTATCATCTATGTCAAATATACTTACACTTATTATAACTGTTTTAATTTATTTTTAGTTCCTTTAACATCATTTATATTATAGATTATTCAATTAACCTTTTATTCTATTTACCTTTGTTAATCTTTTTTATAACCAAAATTTAAGTGTATAACATTTATTATAACCACTCAAATTTTATTTATAAAACCTTTTATATTGTATATTATCCAATTACATTGTTAACTTCTGAAAAAATTAAGGTAAGTTATATTGGAATGCAATTGAGAATTTATACAAATAAAACTTTCTAAAATTAATATACAATATAAACATTCTAATTCAATCATTTCAAGCTTGAATATTTATTCAAAATTTTGATTTTTTTTATACTTGAAGTTATTATTTAAGATAGAATTTAAGAATAAAATTTCCGATTCCTTTCAAACCATTTAGAGATAAATAAATGTATGTACATAATTTGTCAAATCAAATTTAAATCATATATATATATATATATATTATAAATCAAATCATATTTTAGAAATTCAAATCAATTAGTTTTCCCAAAACAAAATAGTAGCAAGACTACAGAATGGTCTCTTCACTTCGAAACTCGAAAATAAACGTCGATGATGCCGCGGTCATCACCGAATTATTTTTCAGCGACAAAGAGAAGAGCACTAAAATTTTAAAACTTTAAAATTATTTGGAAACAAATTTCTATTAGAAAATGCTTTAAATAATATATCCCTTTTAAAACTTTAAACACAAGGTTTGAAACCATCGGAAATTAAATTCTCAAATTCTTGATTTAAATTCATTTCAGTTCCCAAATCAAATTTATAAACAACTATTTATAAATTCATTTATAGAATGATAAATCAAATATTATCATTTCAAATAATCAATTTATTAAGTTCCATAAAATTTACTTATATCAAAATTTATTTCATTAATCAAATTTTAAAATAATATTGTGTCAGTTTGTTCTGTCAAAGTGTTTTAGAAATCCTATCGATAGCACTGATCAGACGAATCGATCGGAAACCCAAATCAACATCAACAACTCAAACAACACAATATATAAAACAAAACATAGATTACAAGTACAATTCAAAAATGTTATGAAGATAGGTTAGCCACAAAAGACAAGATGATTATAACAGAGTAGGAAGATGGATAAGCTTAAATAAATCGCGGACAACCTTAACCGGGTCAACCGTGACTTAAAGAATAAGATCGATGTGGATTTTCTAGAGTAAATCTACATTCGATCTCAAGAGATAGAGTTTGGAGTAATAAAAGATATTAGCATCTAAACCAAGGATAGATATAAATCTCTGGTGAATCGATGCAAATTTGTAATGGAGTTTCCCCCTTTACCAAAAAATTAGAATATTGGCGAGACCGCCAATTCACTATAAACATCATTCGAAGTGGAGTTATGTGATACACCAAAATCAAAAGAAGATGAATAGTGAGGGACAAGAATGAATTTTGGAACCGTAGGGAACATTCCAAAAATTCAAAGGAAATTCGAATTAAGAGGAAAAGATTCAAACTCGAACGAAAGTGATTCTGTAAATAAATCTACTCCATATGCTGAGTTTTGCCTCAAAGCCAAAGCTCTGATACCAACTGTAACAACCCGATATTTTCAACCATTCGCATCCATTATAATTGTATAGGTAGACACTCATGCCGGAATTGAATTGCTCAAAATACCGCGTTGTAAATAAAATTTGGCAAATCTCAGAATATACAGTAAATAAATATAATCACAGATCACAGACACAGAGTAAAATAATGCAGTGGAAGTAAAAGAAATAGTAGTTCATGAAGCTACTATATAAATATATCAGAGTTACATAAGATATAACAGAAGAAATAGAATACAACAAAAGTCTCAATATAATAACCAAGTACAAGCTGAGTAGAACAACGAAATTGAAATAGATAGGACATGACAAGCAGATAATCTCCAGCGATTCAAATCTCCAAGAGAGTGGAAATCCAAATCTGTGAATAACTCAGGCTGATCCGAGCGTAAAGCAAAACACAAAACACTCGAGTCAGGACAATATATACTTATAATGTAAACCAACTCAAGTGAACTGTAATAAAGGTACGAGTAACTTAAAGAATGCTTGGGATCGCCCATTCTTTAAGGATCCGTTAAACTATTTATTATGTAGTAATATACGCTATATACAGTAGTGTCTAATTAGTAAAGTATAATCATATAGAAAATAGCGTTAAGGGGATGGTGAACCTTAACGCGGTTGGATCTTTAAACCAAAATCGTAGTGGGCTCGATATGGTAGGTGACATGGCACACAAGGCAATGCCAGGGTAGATATACCAATTACGCATCCGGACTGGTGGTGACGCATAGCAGCCACTACCGCCCACCTCGAACAACACTCCCAAATCAAGGGTGGCTACCAAATCAATCACAAGTAATAGAATGGTATCGAAGAAGTGTGTCCGATTAGAGGTGCTACCTCCTTGTTCCGTCAATCGCTCCTGTTTTAGCCACCTTATGCCAACTCATGGGAGTTGGGTCCACGTATATACCTTAGGATCGTCGCAACCATTCTACTTCATTCTGGAAATCCACCGCATACACAATTGTCAAAGTGGTTTTCGATATCGACAGAGAGTATGTCCATATCCGATCCCGTTCTCTTTAACAACGAATCGTTATTATAACCCATGGTTATAACTTTTAAACAATACTTTACTTCAAAATAACATATCATTTCAAAACCATATATTTACCAAAATAAAGATTTATCATTTCTAAATCATTTCAATATCTCAAAATATTATATCCTTTTCAAACTCCTTTCAAATTATTATTTGAATCCAAAACCAATTATCAATTTAATACCTTTTAAATTCCAAAATATCACTCATTTATTACTCTATCAAAACACCCTTTAAATAGTTTATATACAAATTAAATTAAGTGGAAATTAGCCACAAGGGCCTCTTTAGCAAGTGAAATTAATTTCTAGGACACACAACTAAAATAATTACTTTTAAGGACAATACGCAAAATAATTAGTTTCTAGGGCCTAAAAACCTATAAAATTATGTCCTTGAAAGTAATTGGACAGCTGACTTTGTCTTTGAAAGTAATTATTCTGCTGACTTTGGCCTTGAAAGTAATTATTTCAAATGTGTGTCCTAGAAATTAATTGGACTGCAAAGTTTGTCCTTCTGGTGAAATGCCCCTTAAATTAATTCATTTAAACAATTTAAAACTGAAGTTATTATTCTTTCAAGTCAAGTATTCAATTTTTAAAGTTTCAAACCAATTCAATCATTTATTTCAATTAAATTTCCATAGACCATTTCAAATTTTATAAATTTCAAATATAGATTTAATCCACAAAATAACTATTCAAATTATAAAATAAATTCCAAAGCTTTATTATCCTATATTTCATAAGTCCAATATCTTTTAAATAGATTCAAATTACAAGTAAACCAAATATTTTTCATACTAATATAAACTTCAATTATTTATTCCAAGATTTAATATCATTTCAAATTCATTTCAAAATGTCAAAATATCATTTCAAACATCATCTATTGAATTTAAATTTAAATACCATTTAATCATATTTCAAAATAGTTGTATTTCCCAAATCAACTATTCCATTTAAATCATTTAAAGTCAATTCATTATATTTAATAATTAAATATTTAATTTCCAAAATTTAATTTTTTTCAAAGATCATTTATTCGTTTGAATTTATTAAACAAAGAAAATTCAACTCTCGCAGCACTTAGAAAATGCTACGAGAATGTTACGTTTAAAACAGTTCATTAACCAAAGACGGCATTTATAATGCTGTAATATCTTAATTTAGTTTCAATTAAAATTTTAGTTAAATTTAACAACTATAGCACTAACAAAGTGCTATAATAACCCTTAGTTCAAATTTGCTATTTGGTTCATTTAAAACAGCTACAGCATTTTCCAATGCTGTAATATCTTTAAATTACATTTCAAAAATGTTGTCAAATCAAATTCAGAGTTTTATTTACAATTTCACACGTAATTAACTTTTAATATAAATCATTTTAACTTATAAAATCAGATATTTTCACATTAAAAACAATCATTTAAATGCCTATATTTCTATGATTTTATAAAGTCAAATTTCCATACAAAAATCAAATTAAATAACAATTAAATTTTCATTTCTTTAATTAAATTCTTAACTTAACAACTAAGTTTAAATTTCCAAAATATAACTTATTTCCATTTATTTTACTTAATTAATATTTCACTTTTAAACAAATTTCACAAAAATTCAATCTAAATTATATTTCCAAATTCAGCTTAAATATTCATTTATTTCATATTTTAAGTTATAAAAAATCGTTAACACTTTATAAAATCATTATTTCTTAATAAAATCATTAAATTCATTTTAAAATCAAATTTGTCATATATTCTTACTTTACATAAATTCCATTTATAAACAAAATCATAAATTCCAAAATTAACTTATATTTCAAATTCTACTTCACTCTTTACTTAATTCACTTATTTAATTTGTAGAAAATCACAAATATTTATAGAAATCATTTTAATAAAGTTTAAACCAAAATATCATAATATTTACATTTTTAAAATATTTTAAAAATTTTAGAAAAATATATAAACCACGGGTCTGTATATAATTTTCTAGCCTAGGTCAAGTGATACGGATTTGTATCATTTCAATCCGCAGTTTACAAAGAAAACCCGGGTTTTATCATTTCAAACCCGCAATCCCAAGTAATATAATAAATAAATAAAAACCGTTCAGGCCTATCATTTCAGCCCATAACGATTTTTCCTTATTCTAAAGTCCGTTCGGGTATTTATCATTTCAACCCATAGTGATTCTAATCTACAGGGAACTTGCAGTGTGATAAACTGATATAAATAAACAGTATACAATATATAACAGTAACAAATGATATAACATGTGTATAAACAGGGATGAACATCATATAATCATAATATAACAGTTATAACATGATGATATAATTTTACAGATTCAAATGGTGTCAGTTTGCTAGTTATATAAGTACACATCGTCTGGTGAGAATTACTCACTTGTTCAAGCTGGAGATGACGACCACAACCACACAACAAAGATTTCCAGAGGCACGAAAGCAAGACAATGATTTGAGGTTGGAAGAGCCAAAGATATACCCCTTGAATTCATTTACATAAAACAATACATATATACATAAGATTTCAACCAAAATTCAATAAACAAAGCTAGAAATGATTGTATAAAACAAGTCCAAAATCATTGCACTTGCTTTCAACTTCCTACATTTTAGTTACAGGTCTGAAATGTACTGGTAAGGGTTGAATTTTGATCTGGTCTTGGGTCTATATGGTCGGCCTAACATAGTTTAAAAGGTGGTGTAAAAGTGGGTGCATGGATCTACAACTACAAGGCACTAGTATCAATTCAAGTCACAATATGGGTTCGGCCAAGGGGTCTTATGAGTTCGGCCTGGTGCTCAGGTGGTGGTGGGTGGTGTGGCAGTGAGTGGTGGTCAGGTCAGAGCAAGAGGTGGTGGTGGAAGTGGCGGCAAAGGAGGTGGAAGTGGTGATAGAGGAAGGGAAGGCTAGGCTTGAACATATAGTGATGGTTTGTGAAAGTAGAGGGTGGATCTCTTGCCTAGGGATGGTCGGCCTGATGGGATGGTGATCTGGAGTTGGTGGTGGGGCCGGTCACATCTAGTTGAAAGCAATGGCAAAAATCAATAGAAAAACAATGTAAAACAAGCTAAAGAAGAAAACATTTACCAAACTTTGATCAAAGGAGAAAGATGATAGCCGTATTTTTTCGTTCAGAAATGAGATGAGAAAAGTTTACGTGAATGAAAAATGAGATATGCAGCTGAAAGAATGAGGAGTTAAGGCCAATTGAATGAAAAAGAAATGTTGAAATGTGAAAATGTGGGAATTCAAAAGGCCTTGGGAAATAAAAAGCCACAAACCTTTCAAATCACTTTTATTTCTTTTTAATAAGTTTAAATAACTGAAAATAATTAAAAATTCAGTTTCAATTCGAAAATGTATCAAAAATATAAAATATAAATAAATATTAATAATATATGTTAAAATAAGAAATTAGCACAAAAATGAAAACTAGTCTAGAAAATTTGAAAATAAACAGAATAAATTTTGGAAAATTCATATGGACTTGTAAAACATTTGTGACGACCGCCCATGACCCCTGCACCGAATCTAGAGATAGTGCGCTGTAAAGTGTGCCAGGCGACCATGGACGATTGTCAGGGTAGATTAAAACAGCAGAATCTATCGTATTACTCACAGCGCATGGACAAAATACAATAGAACATATGTATAGTGAAGCTTTACAGAACAAAATGCCATCATATAAAACTCCATAATAGTTGAATACAAACATCCAAATAGTCAATACATCAAGCCTCATTACATATCTCTCAGAGAATACAAAACAGCGGAATATCCAGTACATATAAGGAGATAATATGCAACCCTCTAGCTCGTCTTCGATATCAGCATCGTGAGAAGAGAACAGCACCTGTCACCTGCTACCTAGTCTGCCCGTCCCAAAATGGACGAACAGCCCAAGGCAATAAGAATTAAAACATAAAGCCTTGAGTCAGACAACAGTCTTAGTGAGCAGTAAATTAACTAACAACATACCAAAGGAACATAAAGGAAAAGTAATAGGAATACAACCCTCCCACTCCAACCTCATTCTACAGTGATAGCCCCCAGATACACACTAAGCAGAAGCAAACATAGCAGAGCATACAATTTAAAGTAAAGCTACTATCACTCGAGTCAAGGGCGATGTTTTCCAAGTACCAAGGCCTAAATCAGATAAGCACCCAGAAAATACCGCTCTTGAGTCCGAATGACGATACAACCAAACATCCATGACTCTGGCTATCACTGTTATCATCGCTTTGATATCACCGTTAATTGAATGACCGGCACATTCTTTCAGCCGTCCGTCAAGGGCTAATGGAAACCCCGGTTCTAGACATAACTCCCGCACGTCGTCGCAACCCGTGCCTAGGACTATCGAATCTGCCCAGAGTACTCGACCATCAACAGTTAGTCGTTGGGACTATCGAATCTGCCCAAACGTACTCTTGCTTAGAGCATGCTAGAACCTTCAACAACGATGCTATCCAAACCTCCTAGTCATCCTCCTCGACGACTATTCTCATATCCATTCATTATCCTCAACTCGAGTCATATCACCAAGTTATCAACATGCTTGGAATGATCCCGTCTGGATTAGACCAAGTCTTCATCACATGGTGCCTCGCTTCATTACATCCTCGCAAAGCCTCATCTCAACATCACATCATCAAATCTATGCATAAGAGCTTCATCATCCCGCTACATATGCCACGAGCAGCTTTCCCCAAATCAAGAGCCTTTCTCTTAGCTTTTGAATCACCTTTGGTCTAAATCAAACCATCAATCATCTAATTCATAGCAATCAATCAAATCAAACATTAATCCAAACAATCAAGCATTCAAATATGATCTAAGTAGACAATTATAACAATAATGGCATTTTCGTAATTAAAGAGTTGAAAGTCCAATAAACATGAAGACATGAACAATATCTCTACAAACTTGATGAATGAACTTGCATAGGTTAACATGTGATAAAATGGATGTACATCATCATGAACAATGGATCTACACTTAGGATGAAGAAAATGCATGGAAATCACTATTTTAACACCAAAACGAGCCAACAATCCGATATACCCCTTTGGATCCGTGTGAGAGATAATCACCACTCACCAAATCACCTAAACAACCACAAATCTACACGCTTCAGATCTGGACAGCGAAGGATCAAGCTTGATCTATCACGAATCCGCTTCAAACGAAGAAATCTCTCTTGAAAAGATGAAGATCTTCAACTTTAGCTCTTGAATCTTCAATCTTGATCTTCGATTTGGATGGAAGGAAGCACTAGATTAGAGTGGAGAAAAGAAGTGAAGAAGTGTAGAAGTCAAGCTCTCAAAATGGCAGCACTTCATCGCTTCAAAATCCGGATCCCAAAAAGTGAGAAAAACCCTTCCTATTACAGCTGAAATTTTACTATGTCGTAACTCGGCTATCTCCTAAGTCGCCTCCGACTTATACCCCATACGACCTACGACTTACAGCTATGCCATCCTACGACTTAACCAGAAGCATCCGCGACCTAACAGCAGGCGCTACAACGACTCAAAACAAAACAGCTATCTCCTAAGTCGCCTCCGACTTATAGCATGCGCGCCTACGACTCAACAAAACCCAAATCCCCTACGACTTAAGACTTAACTCCCTTAAGTCGTCTACGACTTAAGCTCATGCGCACCTAGCGACTTACCACTAGTCACGACTTATAACTTGGCAGAAGATACGACTTAACAGATCTATGCTTCTACGACTTAACAAACAACTGGGTTACGACTCAACCCCTAAGTCGTCTACAACTTAGCACATAGGCTAACTCTTAAGGTCGCCAACACGTTAACTCCTTAGGTCGCTAACCCACCCAGTCGACTTAACTTGGTAACAACTTAACCCTTAGGTCGCTTACGACCTAACCAACCAAGCTACCAGACGACCTAACACATAGCGCCCTATCCCTTAACTCGGTCACTACGACCTAACTCTAACCTTAAGTCGTCTACAACCATAAGTCGGTCAACCCGCTAACTCGTCCAACCGACCTAACTTCACTACGCTCTAAGTCGTTGCCGACCTAACCACACTAACCCAGTAACCACTAGGTCGCTTACTCCACTAGGTCCGCCTACCCTTGAGTCGCCAATTCTATAAGTCGGTCACGACCTAGGACTTAGAAAAATTCTGCCTAAAATCTGAAATGGCTCAAAAATGCTAAAATTCCAGATTTTGACACACTTTTCGATCCGTAAAAATACGGGTCGTTACATTCTCTCCCCCTTAGGAATTTCGCCCCCGAAATTCCAAGCAATCAAAAACTATTCTGTACGCCTACCATCCATAGCAATCAACAAACCATGCATCCAATTGTAACTTAGCGTACAGAATTCTAGAACTAGAACAAGTTACAATATCGCGAGATGACACGACACCTTAGGGCCATACCTTGAAGAGTTCAGGATGAGCTGCCTTCATCCTCTCTTCCACCTCCCACGTACAGTCGTTATCATCATCACTCCATTGTATCTTGAGCAACTTAACTACCTTCCTCCTAAGCTGTTTCGTGTCGGTTTTAACAACACGAAATGGCTTACGAGGTCTTCTATCGACTGGATCAACTTCGAAATCTTCATAGCTATCAGCAGAAACCACCGTATTCGAGTCGTGCACATACTTCCGTAGATACGATACATGAAAAACATTGTGCACACTCGACATCTTCTCAGGTAGCTCCAATCTATAGGCAAGCTTTCCAATTCGCTCGATGATCGGGAATGGTCCAACAAATCTCGGAGTCAATTTTCCTTTCTTCCCGAATCGAATAACATTCTTCAGTGGAGAAATCTTCACAAAAACCATATCTCCTACGTCGAATTCCAAATCCTTTCGACGCTTATCAGCATAACTCTTCTGACGGTCTTGGGCTGCCTTCATTCATTGCCGAATGATCTCTATGCAATCTGAAGTCTGCCGAATCATCTCTGGCCCAAGTAACGACTTTTCTCCAGTCTCTAACCAACATGTCGGAGAGTTACACGGTCTTCCATACAATGCTTCATACGGTGCCATGCCAATGCTTGACTGGTAACTGTTGTTGTACGCAAACTCCACCAAATGAAGGTGATCTTCCCATGATCCTCCGAAATCCAAAACACAAGCTCTGAGGAGATCTTCCAAAACTCGGTTGACTCTCTCGGTCTGACCATCTATTTGAGGGTGATAAGCTGTACTCAAACACAACTCGGTTCCCAAAACTTCCTGGAAGCTCTTCCAAAATCCACTAGTGAACAATGGATCTCGATCGCTCACTATACTCTTCGGAATACCATGGAATCGAACTATCCACTTAACATACAACTCAGCCAACTTTGATGCAGTCCTAGTCGATCGAACAGGAATGAATCATGCACTCTTAGTCAGACGATCCACAATGACCCAAATCCCTTCATTTCCCGTTCTGGTTCTAGGCAATCCTTCGATAAAATCCATCGACACTTGTTCCCACTTCCATGTAGGAACTTCTAATGGCTGAAGCAATCCACTTGGCTTCTTCTGTTCGGCTTTTACCAACTAGCAGTTCATACACTTGGAAATAAAATTTCCAACATCCTTCTTCATACCTTCCCAGTAGTAGGTTCTCTTCATATCCCGATACATCTTATTTCCACCTGGATGAATTGTCAGCTTCGAGTGATGACTTTCCTTCAGAACTTCACTCCTCAATTCATCTATATCGGGAACAACTAGTCGTCCTTGCTTCCGAAGCCAACCCTCTCGATCGACCTCGAATCCTTTATCCTTTTCTGGATCCAATCCAGATTCCAATTCACGGATAATCTTGACAAGCTTATCATCTCGCTTTTGGCCCTCGCCAATCCTTTCCACAAGAGTGGGTCTTATTGATAAGTTTGCCAACATCTCAGGTTCCAATTCGCATCTGGGCCTGAAGTCAAATCCAGCTAGATACTCGAGATTCTTCCATTCCGAAAACATGGCTCCCAATCCTGCATGTCTTCGACTTAACTCATCTGCCACTGCATTACCTTTTCCCGGAGTATAAGCTATACCAAAATCATATGATGCCAAAAACTCCAGCCAACGTTGCTGCCGAAGATTCAAATCCTTTTGGGAGAAAAGATACTTCAACGACTTATGATCCGTAAACAACTCGAATCGAACTCCCAACAGATAATGTCTCCACATCTTCAGAGCAAATACAATCGCCGCTAACTCCAAATCATGAGTCGGGTAATTCCTTTCATGCGGCTTCAGTTGTCGACTTGCATACGCAACAAATTTATTCCTCTGCATCAGCACTGCTCCAAGTCCAGTACCACATGCGTCGGTGTAAACCACCACTCATCATTCCCACTAGGAATAGTCAAAACAGGAGCACTTGTCAATCGCTCTTTCAGGATTCCGAAAGCTTGCTCACACTTAGCATCCCAACTGAACACTTGGTTCTTCTTCGTCAATCCTGTTAACGGTGCAGCTACCTTGGAGAAGTCTTTGATAAACCGTCGATAATATCCTGCTAATCCAAGAAAACTTCTCACATCAGATGCATTCTTAGGTCTAACCCAATCCTGGATTGCTGCCACCTTAGCGGGATCAACCGCTATTCCATTTCCAGAAATCACATGGCCTAAGAACCTCACTTCACTCTTCCAGAAGTGACACTTCAAAAACTTAGCCTTCAGCTGATGTTTCCGCAAGATTTCCAAAACAATACGCAAGTGCGTCTTGTGTTCTTCTTCCGTTCTGGAATAAATCAGAATATCATCCACGAACACAAGTACAAACTTGTTCAACTGATCTCTGAACACTCTATTCATAAGATCCACAAAATATGCTGGCGCGTTAGTCAATCCAAACAGCATTACCAGCCACTCAAAGAAACCCGATGGTGTCCGAAAGGCAGTCTTCGGCACACTATCCTTAGCCACTCTCAACTGGTGAAATCCCGTTGCCAAATCCATCTGAGAAAACACCTTGGCTTCGTGAAGCTGATCAAACAAGTCATCTATTCTCGGCAATGGATACTTGTTCTTCTTAGTCACCTTGTTCAGCTCACAATAATCCACACACAATCTCAACGACCCATCTGCCTAGGTTGCAAACACAACTGGTGCACCCCACTCGGACACACTACGCCGAATGAATCCTTTCTGTAAAAGGTCATCAACTTGCACCCTCAACTCATGCTGTTCCCTAGGTGCCATCCGCCTAAGAGGCATCACAACAGGTCTGGCTCCTTCCACTAGATCTATACGAAACTCGATCTCTCTATGCGGCGGCAACCCTTTGACTTCGTCAAAGACATCCTCGAATCCATTAGCGATCGGCACTGATGACAGTCCATCCCGTGGAACAACTAGCGAATACATGAAGCTCATGAAGACGCCTTCTTCATGCTTACATCGTATCACAACCTTTCGCCCCTCCACATTCTCGACTGTCACTTCCAACCTCTCGCAATCAACCTTTGCCGCATACTTCCTAAGCCAGTCCATACCCAAAATAATTCCGAACCCCGCAAAGTTCAGAACAAAGCAATCACAAACAAAAGAGCAACCATGACTCGATACAACTAGACCACGGCATAACATACACAAACAAGACGAACCCCTAACTGGATTAGTCACAACCAATGGCCTATCAACAATATCCGGTTCCAAACCTAACCGGCCTACGAGTTCACTACAAACAAACGAATGCGACGCTCCAGTATCAAACAGAACTCTAACTGGAACACCACATAGGAAAAGAGTACCTTGAACGACCACACTCTTTCCCTTCTCTTCAGCGGTAGGAGCTTTTGAAGACGAAGGAACAGCTCCCAAAGCATAAGCTTGCACAATCTGCTTGTTCTTCCTCGGTTCCGGACAATTCTTCCTGATGTGCCCTGGCTTGTCACAGTTGTGACACTTCATCGGCACCTTAGGATTCTTACAATCCTTCGAGAAATGGCCCTTCTGCTGACAATTGTAGCAATTCACCTCGCCTTTCGGCTTCTTCTGGCCATCCTTACCCTTCTGCTGCTGCTGCTTCCTCTTCTGGTTTCCACCCTGCTGTGGTTTAGACTCTCCCCTGGTAACAGCAACAACAGGTCCTTCCTTAGGAAACAGACTCTCATGCCTAAGAGCTTTCTCCACAAGCTTCTCAAATGAATCGTCCAAATGATCCACCAACTGTCTCCCAAGATAACCATCCAAGCCGGTCACAAACTTCTCATTCTTCTGATAAGCAGATTCAATATATGACCGAGCATACTTGGACAAAGCTTCAAACTCAGAAACATACTCAAGAACAGATCTTCCGCCTTGCTTGAGCTCCACAAACTTCTTGAACAGAACAGACTTCTGAGCTGTAGAAATGAACTTAGCTTCAAATCTAGCTTGGAATTGCTCCCAAGTAATCTCTTCCTCCGCAGTATTGATGGTAATAGAGTTCCACCAATCAGAGGCTCTCCCTTGAAGCTGCCTTGATGCCAACTTCCTCTTAGTTGCATCATCAATTCCCAAATCACCAAAAATCCTTCTACAAGCATCTATCCACCTCTGGACCTCAATGGTTGATTCTGTTCCCAAGAAAACCTTCCCTCCAAGAGCAGTATAATCCTTGCACAACTTAGCAAAATCCACTGGTTTCGGAGTCTGAACCTGAACTCCAACATCAACTGCCGCCCCCGGAACTGGTATCCTTCTCATGATCGAAGTCATCATAGCTTCGAACATGGCTGCATAATCAGCAGTCTCTTCAGTAGCACGGCCTCCCCTAGCAGCTGGTCTCCCTCTTCGACTCATTCTTAATATCTATAAAAAGGAATGATTAGAACATCTAGAGAAACAACTGCATAAAGGACTCAAACTCAACTAAACTACTATTTTATATATAGTATTCATCCATCAAAATACAATTACGTCTCTCATACGTAGTTACGACGGGGAGCGTTGGGTAAAATCGATTAACCAATGCTCTGATACCAAATGTGACGACCGCCCATGACCACTGCACCGAATCTAGAGATAGTGCGCTGTAAAGTGTGCCAGGCGACCATGGACGATTGTCAGGGTAGATTAAAACAGCAGAATCTATCGTATTACTCACAGCGCATGGACAAAATACAATAGAACATATGTATAGTGAAGCTTTACAGAACAAAATGCCATCATATAAAACTCCATAATAGTTGAATACAAACATCCAAATAGTCAATACATCAAGCCTCACTACATATCTCTCAGAGAATACAAAACAGCGGAATATCCAGTACATATAAGGAGATAATATGCAACCCTCTAGCTCGTCTTCGATATCAGCATCGTGAGAAGAGAACAGCACCTGTCACCTGCTACCTAGTCTGCCCGTCCCAAAATGGACGAACAGCCCAAGGCAATAAGAATTAAAACATAAAGCCTTGAGTCAGACAACAGTCTTAGTGAGCAGTAAATTAACTAACAACATACCAAAGGAACATAAAGGAAAAGGAATAGGAATACAACCCTCCCACTCCAACCTCATTCTACAGTGATAGCCCCCAGATACACACTAAGCAGAAGCAAACATAGCAGAGCATACAATTTAAAGTAAAGCTACTATCACTCGAGTCAAGGGCGATGTTTTCCAAGTACCAAGGCCTAAATCAGATAAGCACCCAGAAAATACCGCTCTTGAGTCCAAATGACGATACAACCAAACATCCATGACTCTGGCTATCACTGTTATCATCGCTTTGATATCACCGTTAATTGAATGACCGGCACATTCTTTCAGCCGTCCGTCAAGGGCTAATGGAAACCTCGGTTCTAGACATAACTCCCGCACGTCGTCGCAACCCGTGCCTAAGACTATCGAATCTGCCCAGAGTACTCGACCATCAACAGTTAGTCGTTGGGACTATCGAATCTGCCCAAACGTACTCTTGCTTAGAGCATGCTAGAACCTTCAACAACGATGCTATCCAAACCTCCTAGTCATCCTCCTCGACGACTATTCTCATGTCCATTCATTATCCTCAACTCGAGTCATATCACCGAGTTATCAACATGCTTGGAATGATCCCGTTTGGATTAGACCAAGTCTTCATCACATGGTGCCTCGCTTCATTACATCCTCGCAAAGCCTCATCTCAACATCACATCATCAAATCTATGCATAAGAGCTTCATCATCCCGCTACATATGTGTGACGCCCCACCTCTATGCTCATAATAACAAAGAGTATTAAAAGAAATACTGTCTATTATTACGAAGAATAAGGCTGGATAGGAGAGACCATCCATAATTGGCCTTACACTAATATTGGTTATCTCGATAGGAGTGGTATATACTTTTTATTTTTCATCTATTATTTATTTGCTCCCATCGACATATCCAATTATCAGTATAAAACAAACTACGATAGTTCATAATAGTTTAGGACATTAGATATAACAATAACACAGATAATATAATTGCGGAACACAGATAAAAACAAAAGTCTCGTATATATATAACTGATGTCAGTTAATACATAGTTGACACAATACATACGATACAACTACAACTGTCGACTCTAGAAGTTATGTATGCACGTACATTATCGACTAATATACATGAATACATATCGTTCTATACAATGACACGACTACTACAAAAGGACAATGACAACTTCAGAAGATGCGAAAAGTCTTCGAATCCCGAACAGCAACTCAAAGAAGAAAATCTACAACCTGAAATAACTCGGGTCTGACCCGAGTATTACATTCAAAAGAAAATAATACCCAGGTCAGTCTAATTCAAACCAGTTTATTAGTGCATATAGGCAGTAATAATTTAAATAGACGACAGTCACAATAATTCCCGTCTATCCGATTCTTTAAACAAAGAAACCGGATAACGGTCAATATAACACTTAACAGTGTTTAACAAAAATCAGCAGATTTAAATCATCAACAGAGATAAATAAACAATTTATCAAATCGACTTAATCAATTTAAAACAATTGAGATTGTCACTTTTAAAAACCATCAAAATTCGATTGGCTGCCGTACATGCCCGCGTGTACGGCCTCGCCAATACAGCATAAAAGATCAATGCATCAAAAGCAAAAGAAAAATCAATTCAAAACTGTCGAGTTTGGGTGGCTGCAGTGCATGCACGCGTGCACTGCCTCGCCACTACAGTGCGTAGAAACTGCCAAGGTCAAATCCAAAAATCGGGTTCAACTCCAGTGAAAGAAAAACGAATGCAGGCAGACATGGACAATTAACACTTCAGACTACATAATAACACCAGCAAGTAGACTAGTATGACAACATAGCAAGCTCCTGAATGCACTGTGCATCTACAACCAAGTGATATACAATATAACTGACAGTACAAGTTAATAATATGAGCTTGCTACGAATCATATCAGTAGGCATGCATAACAATGAATCTAAAAATGCAACAAGCGCCAACAACCAAGAAATGCACATGTCCAGTTTCAAGTGACTCCAGTTCAACAAATTCAGAGATTAGGCAGAAGATACATGGAAATATCAACATGGATGCAGACTCAAGTCAGTCTGTAAGCAATTCAAAGTGACAGTAACCAATGTGCAAAATATATATTCAAATATGATCGAGTGCAACAGGTCGAAATGATGCAGACCAAAAGGCATGGAACTGGAGATTGCAACCTGACAGTAAACAGGGCCACAAGACCACCAAGTTCACAGTCGAATAACATATCAATAATACAACATGGCAATGCAGACTCTAGTATACTGCAGTCAGTGAACATATATGCAAGCAAAGATTACTTGTATAACAGCTTCAAAACTAAAATAGCCACGTGCAAAACTTGATACAAGAACTACATAATTAACAAGCATGTATGTGAATGCAACGTGAACCAACAGTGCACTAGTAAGGTTAATAGGATTTGGCAGGTACATGAAGACGACGAAACAAGTGCAACAAAATGGATGCTTTTATCATTTGCTTACAATCACCTTTATATACATGCATACTTGTCCCAAAGAAGTTAAGGCCGAAACAATGCAACTGATACATGACAGAGATGAACAACTTGTAACTGCAGACTACAACAATGACCAAAACAAGAAGCTCAACAACAACAATGCCCAAAATAACTTGAACGAAGCTACTAAAGGAATGCAGACAGTGGTCGAGAACCCAGACCAATACTACAAATCAAATGCTAGGTCGAACAACTACATGATGAACCCAGACTCATGAACCATATCAATGCTAAATGCTCACATGCTCAAAACTCAACTACCGGTGTACTGTAATACCATCAGAGAAGACAGTAGCAAAACAAACCAGAAATGCACCAACCAAGCAATGGACTCGACCAAATTCAACTGCAAGTCCAGACTAAATACAATGCCACCATGAACTGTACTTGTAATAACAATGACTCAATGCACATCAAGCAAGAACCAGACCGACTCCAATCTGGCAACAATAAGTACACTGACCAGACTATGTACATGTACACAAATGCAAAGGCCACAACAAAGTCAACAGTGATCAAGTATACAAAATGCAAACTCAGATTTATTATGAACAAGTAACAGTGCAACATGAAGCAAGACCAAGTGTAGCTCGAAGACTGTATATTTCTTCTTAAAAATCAAATTTGAAAAAGATTAACAGGAATTTTCAAGATAGAGCAGACTACAAAGTCAATGCCGAGATTACTAAGGAATCAATAACATGACCAAGCAAATAAAAAGCAGTACAAAACCAAGAAAATTCACAAATATATGCACAGACAATATGGGATTAAAGTCTGCAGTTGATAAAGCACAAGAATGAAACAGAGGTAGTTACAGGGATGAACAGACATAGCCGAAGTCTAGTCAAACTCAAAACTGCAATGAACAAGTCAGAACACAGAACGAAAAAAAATCAACATTGTCAAGCTGTGTTCCAGATCAAGTCAAAATCGTGGTGACCACGAAGTGAAATCATGCCCTAAAATTCAAGCTACCAGAAAATATATACGACTTTGAACAAGTCGTAAATCATTTCGTTTATCAATACGAAAATCGGTGGCCATAATATATAAGATGACAAATTCAAATAATTTTATACGAACGAAAATTATGGAGTTCGACTCCTATATAAAACCCTGGCATCATCATCGGCATGAAATATATGTGAGTAGATAGTACTACTCACCTTAGATCGGAGAGGCAGCCGCGATCGAAGAACGAAAGTTGGAGCAGATCGAAGGAGGAACGAACGAGGCTGAAGTCCTTAGCTTGAATCCCTCGCGAGTTGAAGCCGTAAAAATCGAAGATCGCCGAAGCCCTAGCTTTTGCAGTGGGACGAAGAAGAGAACAAACGTCCCATTTATCTATCCTCTCGTTATGGTTAGGGTTTTAACAGTGAATTGGGGGAGAGGGGCGAACGAAGAAAGAGAGCTGCCACCATTTTTTTTTTCGTTCGAATGTTTTTCTAGGGTTAGCCAAATTGAATGGGGAAAAAGAACGAGTACTCTCCTTATTCAATTATCACAGCACCCCACAACTTGGGCCAGGATTCAAAGCCCACAACCCCTAATGAATTGTAGGAGAATTTACAACCGATTAAAACATTTAACAACAATCAACCAACAGATTAATCGTTTACCGACAAAATTAATTAATGCGGAACCTCGGGTTGTTACAGACTCCCCTCCTTATAAAAATTGCGTCCACGCAATCATAGGGAATAAATGAATAAAAGGTAACAACCAAAAGAGCATGGCAATGTGAATGTATAAGCAAAGCAAGTGTCAGCGGGGAAGTATTAGATAAGAAATCAAAAGGTTCGACTGCTTCAAATCAAAAGAATCAACCTCGTGGGAATCAGGGATCAAAATCAGACGACTAACAAAAGCAAGAACAATCGAGTTCCAGCAACTAAAAGAGAAGGAAAAACAGAGCAGAAATCCCATACAGAGCACGAATTGAATGTGAGTAAATCAAATTACTCACCTGAATCGCCAGAGAAAAAGACGAAGCTCAAATCTCAAAAATCGCAAATATTCAATCATCAAAAACGATAATCAAATTTCTCAAATCAACAAATATTCGATTATCACAAGCGATAATCAAATTTCAAATTCAACAAATATTCGATTATCAAAAACGATAATCAAATTTCAAATTCAACAAATATTCAATTACTTCAGGCGATAATTAAATCTCAAATCAACAAATATTTAATTATCTCAAGCGATAATTAAATCTAAAATCAACAAATATTTAATTATCTCAGGCGATAATTAAATCTCAATTCAACAAATATTTAATTATCTAAAGTGATAATTAAAAGCAACAAATATCCGATTATCAAAAATGATAATCAGAACTCATATCAACAAATATCTAATTATCACAAGCGATAATTAGAAACAACAAATATCTGATTATCAAAAACGATAATCAGAACTCATATCAACAAATATCTAATTATCACAAGCGATAATTAGAAACAACAAATATCTGATTATCAAAAACGATAATCAGAACTCATATCAGCAAATATCTAATTATCACAAGCGATAATTAGAAACAACAAATATCTGATTATCAAAAATGATAATCAGAACTCATATCAACAAATATCTAATTATCACAAGCGATAATTAGAAACAACAAATATCTGATTATCAAAAACGATAATCAGAACTCATATCAACAAATATCTAATTATCACAAGCGATAATTAGAAACGACAAATATCTGATTATCAAAAACGATAATCAGAACTCATATCAACAAATATCTAATTATCACAAGCGATAATTAGAAACAACAAATATCTGATTATCAAAAACGATAATCAGAACTCATATCAACAAATATCTAATTATCACAAGCGATAATTAGAAACAACAAATATCTGATTATCAAAAACGATAATCAGAACTCATATCAACAAATATCCAATTACCTGCAGATAATTGGAAGCAACAAATATCTAGAAATCAATTAAGAAGACTAGAAAATCAACATAAAAGCTTGGATCGATCCCATCAGATGGCGAGTTTTTAATTCGCCGCACGTGCATCTCAGAGTGGCCGAAGCCTACCAAGTACTCAACATAATTTTGGCGCCCATCAGATTGACCCGAAGGTCCGCAGAGTGACCCGAAGGTCTAGTACTGGTATTTGACCCGAAGGTCCGCAGAGTGGCCCGAAAGCCCAACAAATGACCCGAAGGTCCGCAGAGTGGCCTGAAAGCCCAACAAATGACCCGAAGGTCCGCAGAGTGGCCCGAAAGCACACGAAAGCATCAAAATGTTTCAATTAACGAGTCCGGAATTAACCGAAATAGCAAACGCACATGTCCCATACCACGTGTTTTACTAAATCGTTTGATTCTCTTCATCGTTTCCTTGAAAGTGTAAAATTCATCAAAATCATCAAAACAACAGATATTCAATTAACGAGTCCGGAATTACCCGAAAAAGTGAAAGTGTGGTTCCATACTCCGCACTTTTGCTAAATCGTTTAATTCTCTTCATCGTTTCCTTGAAAGTGCAAAATTGTGTATTTTGTAAAAATACACTTTACATTCTCAAACGGACAAGTCCGGAATTAAGCGAATCAGTAAAAGAAAGGGGTCATAGTCCTCGATTTTGCTGAAACGTTTAAATCGCTTTCTCATTCTTTTGAAAGCGTAAACTGTTAAATTTCTGAAAACAATTTTATTTATTTTGTAAAAATAACAATTCACCTTCTCAACTAGACAAGTCCGGAGTTAAGCGAAACAGTAAAAGAAAGGGGTCATAATCCTCGATTTTGCTGAATCGTTTAAGTCGCTTTCTCATTCTTTTGAAAACGCAAACTGTTACAATTTTATAAAACAATTTTCATTTTAAAACAATTTTCCAATCACGTGATTAAAACAGCAAATCAGTAACAATTTCGATAAGGAAATTGTACTTCTCAAAATACCGTAAAAACGGTTACAAATCAGTATTGCGGAATAACCGCTTGAAAATCCACTTTTAAAATTTGGCGGTTACTGAAGCCAAAGCGACAGCAGTTTTAAAACGTCAAAATCACATCAAAACAATCTACATCAAAATGTAATGTCAGTGAATTTTCATTCATCAAAAATGCCACAAAACACCGTGCTTCAAAATATAGCATTGGTGTAAAAATCCCGTTATAAAAATAACGGCAACAAAATACGTTTCATAACCAAGCATCGGTTCAACGTAAAAATAAATGCAATAACGTGCAATTTAAGTTTTTGCACGTACTACAAAATGAACAAAGAATCATTCAAATGTATCTTCAATGAAGATAATTTAAAACAGCAAAAATCTAATCAATAGATGATTAGTACAAAAGAAAGCTAGCGGAAATTTCAACAAAAATCACATATCTGCAATTTCTTCGAATCCTCAATTCGGATTCGAAGTTCTCAAAGAAACAAAATAATTACAGCTATGTAAACAACAAATGAAATTCATATCAATTTCGTATTTTGATTTTTAAATCAAAAAGATTATCAGTTGTACTCAGCGAAGACAGTTTCACTATTTCCGCTGCGCACTCTGATAAACAGAACACAAATCAATCAAATCATCAGAACACGATTTCACTATTATTTTTAAATAAAGTTATTTAAAAATTTCATCCAAATTTCAAAACTTTAGTTTTACTCAAGCACAAATAAAACATCGATCGATAGTTGTAACATATGTTCCTTCTGAGTTAAATTTTATATTATGTCCATAAACCCCAAGCTCTGATACCAACTGTGACGCCCCACCTCTATGCTCATAATAACAAAGAGTATTAAAAGAAATACTGTCTATTATTACGAAGAATAAGGCTGGATAGGAGAGACCATCCATAATTGGCCTTACACTAATATTGGTTATCTCGATAGGAGTGGTATATACTTTTTATTTTTCATCTATTATTTATTTGCTCCCATCGACATATCCAATTATCAGTATAAAACAAACTACGATAGTTCATAATAGTTTAGGACATTAGATATAACAATAACACAGATAATATAATTGCGGAACACAGATAAAAACAAAAGTCTCGTATATATATAACTGATGTCAGTTAATACATAGTTGACACAATACATACGATACAACTACAACTGTCGACTCTAGAAGTTATGTATGCACGTACATTATCGACTAATATACATGAATACATATCGTTCTATACAATGACACGACTACTACAAAAGGACAATGACAACTTCAGAAGATGCGAAAAGTCTTCGAATCCCGAACAGCAACTCAAAGAAGAAAATCTACAACCTGAAATAACTCGGGTCTGACCCGAGTATTACATTCAAAAGAAAATAATACCCAGGTCAGTCTAATTCAAACCAGTTTATTAGTGCATATAGGCAGTAATAATTTAAATAGACGACAGTCACAATAATTCCCGTCTATCCGATTCTTTAAACAAAGAAACCGGATAACGGTCAATATAACACTTAACAGTGTTTAACAAAAATCAGCAGATTTAAATCATCAACAGAGATAAATAAACAATTTATCAAATCGACTTAATCAATTTAAAACAATTGAGATTGTCACTTTTAAAAACCATCAAAATTCGATTGGCTGCCGTACATGCCCGCGTGTACGGCCTCGCCAATACAGCATAAAAGATCAATGCATCAAAAGCAAAAGAAAAATCAATTCAAAACTGTCGAGTTTGGGTGGCTGCAGTGCACGCACGCGTGCACTGCCTCGCCACTACAGTGCGTAGAAACTACCAAGGTCAAATCCAAAAATCGGGTTCAACTCCAGTGAAAGAAAAACGAATGCAGGCAGACATGGACAATTAACACTTCAGACTACATAATAACACCAGCAAGTAGACTAGTATGGCAACATAGCAAGCTCCTGAATGCACTGTGCATCTACAACCAAGTGATATACAATATAACTGACAGTACAAGTTAATAATATGAGCTTGCTACGAATCATATCAGTAGGCATGCATAACAATGAATCTAAAAATGCAACAAGCGCCAACAACCAAGAAATGCACATGTCCAGTTTCAAGTGACTCCAGTTCAACAAATTCAGAGATTAGGCAGAAGATACACGGAAATATCAACATGGATGCAGACTCAAGTCAGTCTGTAAGCAATTCAAAGTGACAGTAACCAATGTGCAAAATATATATTCAAATATGATCGAGTGCAACAGGTCGAAATGATGCAGACCAAAAGGCATGGAACTGGAGATTGCAACCTGACAGTAAACAGGGCCACAAGACCACCAAGTTCACAGTTGAATAACATATCAATAATACAACATGGCAATGCAGACTCTAGTATACTGCAGTCAGTGAACATATATGCAAGCAAAGATTACTTGTATAACAGCTTCAAAACTAAAATAGCCACGTGCAAAACTTGATACAAGAACTACATAATTAACAAGCATGTATGTGAATGCAACGTGAACCAACAGTGCACTAGTAAGGTTAATAGGATTTGGCAGGTACATGAAGACGACGAAACAAGTGCAACAAAATGGATGCTTTTATCATTTGCTTACAATCACCTTTATATACATGCATACTTGTCCCAAAGAAGTCAAGGCCGAAACAATGCAACTGATACATGACAGAGATGAACAACTTGTAACTGCAGACTACAACAATGACCAAAACAAGAAGCTCAACAACAACAATGCCCAAAATAACTTGAACGAAGCTACTAAAGGAATGCAGACAGTGGCCGAGAACCCAGACCAATACTACAAATCAAATGCTAGGTCGAACAACTACATGATGAACCCAGACTCATGAACCATATCAATGCTAAATGCTCACATGCTCAAAACTCAACTACCAGTGTACTGTAATACCATCAGAGAAGACAGTAGCAAAACAAACCAGAAATGCACCAACCAAGCAATGGACTCGACCAAATTCAACTGCAAGTCCAGACTAAATACAATGCCACCATGAACTGTACTTGTAATAACAATGACTCAATGCACATCAAGCAAGAACCAGACCCACTTCAATCTGGCAACAATAAGTACACTGACCAGACTATGTACATGTACACAAATGCAAAGGCCACAACAAAGTCAAAAGTGACCAAGTATACAAAATGCAAACTCAGGTTTATTATGAACAAGTAACAGTGCAACATGAAGCAAGACCAAGTGTAGCTCGAAGACTGTATATTTCTTCTTAAAAATCAAATTTGAAAAAGATTAAAAGGAATTTTCAAGATAGAGCAGACTACAAAGTCAATGCCGAGATTACTAAGGAATCAATAACATGACCAAGCAAATAAAAAGCAGTACAAAACCAAGAAAATTCACAAATATATGCACAGACAATATGGGATTAAAGTCTGCAGTTGATAAAGCACAAGAGTGAAACAGAGGTAGTTACAGGGATGAACAGACATAGCCGAAGTCTAGTCAAACTCAAAACTGCAATGAACAAGTCAGAACACAGAACGAAAAAAAATCAACATTGTCAAGCCGTGTTCCAGATCAAGTCAAAATCGTGGTGACCACGAAGTGAAATCATGCCCTAAAATTCAAGCTACCAGAAAATATATACGACTTTGAACAAGTCGTAAATCATTTCGTTTATCAATACGAAAATCGGTGGCCATAATATATAAGCTGACAAATTCAAATAATTTTATACGAACGAAAATTATGGAGTTCGACTCCTATATAAAACCCTGGCATCATCATCGGCATGAAATAGATGTGAGTAGATAGTACTACTCACCTTAGATCGGAGAGGCAGCCGCGATCGAAGAACGAAAGTTGGAGCAGATCGAAGGAGGAACGAACGAGGCTGAAGTCCTTAGCTTGAATCCCTCGCGAGTTGAAGCCGTAAAAATCGAAGATCGCCGAAGCCCTAGCTTTTGCAGTGGGACGAAGAAGAGAACAAACGTCCCATTTATCTATCCTCTCGTTATGGTTAGGGTTTTAACAGTGAATTGGGGGAGAGGGGCGAACGAAGAAAGAGAGCTGCCACCATTTTTTTTCGTTCGAATGTTTTTCTAGGGTTAGCCAAATTGAATGGGGAAAAAGAACGAGTACTCTCCTTATTCAATTATCACAGCACCCCACAACTTGGGCCAGGATTCAAAGCCCACAACCCCTAATGAATTGTAGGAGAATTTACAACCGATTAAAACATTTAACAACAATCAACCAACAGATTAATCATTTACCGACAAAATTAATTAATGCGGAACCTCGGGTTGTTACAATATGCCACGAGCAGCTTTCCCCAATTCAAGAGCCTTTCCCTTAGCTTTTGAATCACCTTTGGTCTAAATCAAACCATCAATCATCTAATTCATAGCAATCAATCAAATCAAACATTAATCCAAACAATCAAGCATTCAAATATGATCTAAGTAGACAATTATAACAATAATGGCATTTTCGTAATTAAAGAGTTGAAAGTCCAATAAGCATGAAGACATGAACAATATCTCTACAAACTTGATGAATGAACTTGCATAGGTTAACATGTGATAAAATGGATGTACATCATCATGAACAATGGATCTACACTTAGGATGAAGAAAATGCATGGAAATCACTATTTTAACACCAAAACGAGCCAACAATCCGATATACCCTTAGGTCGCTTACGACCTAACCAACCAAGCTACCAGACGACCTAACACATAGCGACCTATCCCTTAACTCGGTCACTACGACCTAACTCTAACCTTAAGTCGTCTACAACCATAAGTCGGTCAACCCGCTAACTCGTCCAACCGACCTAACTTCACTACGCTCTAAGTCGTTACCGACCTAACCACACTAACCCAGTAACCACTAGGTCGCTTACTCCACTAGGTCCGCCTACCCTTGAGTCGCCAATTCTATAAGTCGGTCACGACCTAGGACTTAGAAAAATTCTGCCTAAAATCTAAAATGGCCCAAAAATGCTAAAATTCCAGATTTTGACACACTTTTCGATCCGTAAAAATACGGGTCGTTACAACATTTATAAACAAAGATAATAACATAAAATAAAAATTCATTCACAAAATGAATAAATAAATTTTAATTAAATATAATTTAATTGAAGAAAATAGCAGAAAAATAGAAACTAGCCTTTAAAAATAGAAAATAAATCCAATACGCTTTGGAAAAATTATAAAATCACTTTAAATTATTTAAAAGACAAAATTATACATAAAATAAAATATTAACACATATTAGAACAAATATGACAAATAAAATAAAATTTAAAATAGACAATATTGTTAATACATCAGTTTACACACAATATTGAAATATACATAACTTTCACAATTTAACTCCGTTTCCAACGAAACGAAAAGCTGTATTCAAGTTTTTAAATCTATTTTCATCATAAAAGATAAAATTTAAGAATTTGAATATTTAAATTTAAAGTTCAAAAGTCAAAGTTTGACCAGTTTGAATAGAAATTTACTTTTCAGTGAAATATCCAATTTATACTAGTTTGAACTATAAATCACTTAATAATCAACATTTATATTTAAAATGAAATGTTTGAAATAGAACAAGTTTAAAATAATTTAAAATAAAAATAAAGTCAAAATTAAAATATATGCAAAATCTAGGGTTGTTACCATATTCTTTAGAATATATTTTGTTAATTAGTATTTTGGAATGTATTTTTCAATGCATCATTTTTGTTATGAAAACAAATACCACATTATAGTTTTATTTCATAACAAATATTCATAATATTCTTATTGCAATATAACCATGATTATTTTTCAGTAGATACCGATAAACAGTCGTTATTTCATAAATAATGAATGGTATATTTTATGGGAACAACTTTCGTAACTTGATGCAATCACTAAGTGTCATATGCCATGCTCCCACTATTTTTTCCATTTCTATAATAGCGTACTGAATTTAGAGGTCCATTATTCACTTAATGTAGATTATTTATTTCATATACTACAAATAGTTTACAAGGAAGAGTTCTTTGATCAAATACCTCGAACTCAAAGAAATAAATCTCAATGAAAAAGATTTTCTACAAGAAAATACATTTTGGAATAGAAATCATATTTCTTATTCCAATATTAAGTATCAATCATTATTATTCAATTCTCGTTTCTAATGTTTCTTTATGAAGCAGAAGTGACCATTCACTCTCTTCATTCCAACTATACCTTAAATCACATTTACTCTTCTACATTTGTTTTCCTTTCTAAATGGTCAAACCATTCAAAAGAATATCCATACTACAACATCATAATGAACTCTTCACAAAAATGCATTTGATTATCCTTAACGTTTAAAGACATCAAATATGTTGCACTTTTCGTAAACCGATCAAACTGACATTTCAGCAATTGAGTTTATATTTATCTTGTGGTTTTAGTCGAGTGTTATATTTTATACAATATTGTCTTTATTGTAATCAATTAAATTGAATACTTGATCTCACAACATGGTTTGTTTGTTTGCTTCGAATGAACTAATTTCACTGAAATATCGTACATTACGAAGTGTGACTGTTCACCATATAACATATATATGTGATAGTATATGGATCAAATATTTATAGTATCGTATTGCTTTTGAGTTAAGAACTCATAGAATGCAATACACGGTCTCGACCAAATAAAAACGTAAAGGACCAAACTACGAACGCATTTAGTAGCTGTAAAATCAGGCGCTTGCATGAGTGTTGAAATATTAACATGCAATAAAACATTTATTAGTAAGTAAATATTATTATATCTCTATTTGTTAATCTTCAATTTAGTTCATTTGTATATCTTAATTGATAAACATTTTAACAGTCATATTAAATGCATGAATTTATCGATATTGAATATTATAACATTATATATCATATGTTCTTACAATATTAGAAAAGTTAAATGTTATCATTTTATTTTTCTAATAAGGCTCTCACTACTCTTTTATGTTTCACTAAACCCTAGCAAAAATACAGAAACCTTTTAGCTTCACTAGTGGATGCTAGGATGCATATGCCTTGGGATTTTGACCTTGAGGAAAGCTCGACAAATCATAGGCCAGCATAGGATGGATAACTCCTTATCAGTTATATCACATACAATTCCTAACATATTTTTCCTTATCCTAATCCTGCCTTTAACTTGAGGAAAGCTCAACAAGTAAAGTGAAACTATTCACTCAGATCTATCATTTCGCGATGGCCTAAGTATAATGCACGTATCTTGAGGAAAGCTCAATAAATATGTGCAGTTATCTTACCTCGTCTATTCAATGTATTAATAGTACTACACATAACATTCCTAGCTTATGGAAAGCTCAACAACTAAAGAGTATTCAAGTAATCTATTAATATATAAATGATAGAGGACAACTTTATATTAAAGATTCATAATCTTTAATATATAAAATCTAGTGATATTGACTTATGGAATAATATATTTCTTATGAAATGCCCTCATGATTCAAGTATCGAACATATCTGAAATCACAGTATACATATTATATGTATGTATTTATTCCTTAAGTCTATTTAGAGTTATTTTATGTTCCACCTTTAATTTATAAACTCATATTATATAAGTTTCATTATTATATATCTTTCATATTTTAATTAACTTATACAATAATCATTTGTATAATATTATATTAACTAGATCTTATTTAATTAATTTTAATCAATTAACTCTTTAATTAATTTTATGAGTCCTAATAGCACACGCTTCACGTGTGGAAGGGAAACTTTTCGTACAAACAAAATATGTTTCACAAATGTTAGACAAAATATTCAGTAGAAAAGAAAACCGACACATGATTGCAGGTGCAAGTTAAAATAAATAGTACAAATAACATGCATGAAACCCAAAAAAATGACATGCACGAAGCTAAACTTTGAATATAAAGTAATTGATAATATGAAAATTTATTCCATGTTTTCACAATTGTTATTCTCTCAGTTTATAATCAGAAACATAAAACAATCTAAACATAAATTAATTTTCAAAATTTATATCAAATGTCATAAAAAGTCATAACTAGGTGGAAAAAGATAATTATATACATACATTTTAATTGTTTCCTTTCAGATTGACTCATTTTCAAATTGGTACTGCATTTTTCGTCATCTGCTCATGGTTTTTTTTGCATGCAAAAAGAAAAGTTGATTTTTAGTTATTTTATGGTAAAAGATGGCATTTATTCCATTTATCATTCTATAAAGAAATCATAACATAATAAAATTGAAGAACGGTTCAATTCTAATTAGCAAAATTCAAATTATTCTAAATTTGTAATGAAAGTTTATGCACATGGCAATCAAAAACTTCATTGTGAACAAATCTACAGAATATACATTTAAATTTTGGAATTTACAATTGCTGCAATAGAAATAAATTTAAATCACTTGGGATTGTAGATTTTTCCAAATATATAGTATGTTTCTAATTAAATATATAGTATGTTCCAAAAAGATAGGGAATTCATCAAATATAAATGCAAATTAAGGGAAACAAATTTGGAATTTACAGTTGCTAAAAATCTAAAAGTTTGCAACAATATTAGACAACTCTAATTGTTAAATGTGAAATTAGAGTCTGTACGAACAAGTACTATATATTTTCAAACATACTTAAGCTTGTTTCTTAAATATAATGCATAAGGACACCTACTTTCATATGAACGTTTTGAAACATACTTAAATATAATTATAATACAAATAGACGTAAATATAGTTTCCTTTATATGATAAAGTTGTAGGATCGATTTCACCCTTGGGGGGGCGGTGAATAGGGTGATACTGTCAATTATAAAAACATTATTGTGGAAGTATATAAAATAATTGCAGCATAGATATCATTTAAATAATAGCAGCACAGATAATAGCAGAATAATAAAAAGATGAAAATATAACACACAGATTTACCCAGCTTCGGCAAAACCCTACCTACGTGCTGCCCCAAGGTTTCTACTAGAAATTAAGTAGTCAGATGCTTACACACGTAAACTTGCGAAACCCGTTATCGACTAACCTAACTCTACGCTCAAAACCCTGCCACAACTCAGCCACTAAGTTGTGAATTCTCGAACTACACCACCGTAGTTCGTCCCCTAGTCACACGACTAGAATTTACAAAAGTTAAAAGAGAAAATACAAATTTAAAAACCATTTAAAAACAAAACCATAATATTTAAATAAAGCAAGCCCAAAGCTATTTAATCCGGCCCAAAGTAAATAAAAGAAGTGTAAAATATTTCACCTTTTTGATCGTTTATTTCTTTGACCCGATTCTTCTTCTCTTTTCATCTGCGATTATGGCTGCTTTGTTCCTTTGTGTGAAAATTAGGGCTTTTGGGAATTTCGAAGAAGCCGTTGACTTAAGTAGTTGATTGAAGGATGAACTATATATGGTTTGCTTTGTCAATCAAATTGTCACTTCGATTCGCAACCAGCTGCTTCTCGATCGAGTTCGACTTGTATTGGTATGTTATTTTCCTTTTGCTTTTTTGGTAGATATGCCTGAACTCGATCTGATTCGAGTTGTTGATTTGATTCTTTGTTCTCTGTTATTGCTTAAAATTGAATAGATTATAGCCGATGATGTTAATCGTTTATATAGGATTCGAATTACTATTTCTTCGTTCATCTGATATTTTGATTGGCCGTTTGATTTAGTATGGATGTTTTTTATTTTTTCTGACTTGTTCATATTCGTATATTTCTTGTTACTTGATTCTCATGGCTTCAACTTAGGCTAGCTCGATTCCTTGGTCATCACGGCTTTGAATTTTGAACTGTTCGAACTTCCTTGATCACAACGGTTTTGGTTCTGGTTTGAAACCGCTGCTTTGAATTCTCTGGCATTGGATTTGATTCCATTTTGACTTCGGCCTTGACTTTGTTTATGTGATGATAGTTAAGACACCTCTGTCTTTGTTCGAAACTGCTACTTTTTGCATTGCATCTTGAACTACTCTGATTGTCTGGAACTTCGGTCATTTGCTTAAGGCTCTGACTTTGATTTGTATTCACTTGCTTACTTTGATATCGGGTTACACTACTTGCATATCCACATAAACTTGTTGTATCACCATATATGTATGTTCATGTTTACTTGAGGCTTGTTGCAGTTTGATATGCACTTGTTGTACATATTCTTCACGTTGTCTGGATTAGCTTGTGTACTCGTTTGCACTGAGTTTGTTTGTTATTTGATGCACATGTTGTAGCTTGATTTCATGTATATTGTCACTACATATATTGTTTACGACTTGGTCTTGTTTTTGCATTGAGCTATACTCGGTTTCATTGCATAGCTTTGCATTTTTGTAAGCTGAGCATTTCGACTTATATTCAGTTGTATGCATGAAGTTATGTGTACTTTCGAAGCTGTCTTTCTTTGTCAAAATAGCTACTACTTGGAAAATTTTGCGAGCTTGATTCTGGTTACATGTGCACCACTTTCTGTTGCAAGTTGAGTTGTTGTCTTGGTGCCATTTTAGTCTAGTTTGAGTCATGTGTAGTTTCACTTGGTATGCTATATTTCCATTCACCACTTTATGTTGTCTGGATTTGAGTTGAGTCATGTACATAGTATATATGAGGTCTGGCATACTTCATTGCTTCGAGTTAGTGTAAACTTATTATGTACTTGCATATTTGTTCATGCATATATATATTCATGTTATACTGCTCTGGCTTCGAGTTGCTTTGAGTCTGGTCATTGTCGCTCCTTTTGAGTTGCAGTCTGAAGTAATTTGGTTGCCACTGAATTTTGATGCTGTTGCCATTCACTTGTGTACCATCTGGAGCTTGTTGTATTGGGTTTACTTTTTATTTCACTGTTTTGTATCAGTCCATTTGCTGTGTTGCTTTGATCTACTTTTTGTACTTGTTCATTTTTGATTTTGGATTGGTCGAGTTGTTTTAGTTGTCTTGACCATTTTATTGAACTTGTACATTTGGATTGCACCTGTGTTGAATCCAGCTTATAGCTCGGGTTTGACCTTGTGCTCGTGGCGTGACTTTATTTGTATTGCACTTGAGTTGAACCCGGCTTTTGATTGGGTTTGACCTTGTGCTCACTTGTCCCTGTAATTTTATCAAGTGTATATCGGTGTGCACGGCCTTGTGGCATGTACACTGATACACTGTGCATGTCACAAATCGTTCGTGTATGATGAATTCAAAATTAAATGATGACGAACAACCCAAATAACTAAGGCAAATAATATTTTCAAAAATATATTTTATTTCACAATGCAAAATATTTTCTTTTCAATTTTACCGCGTTAGTGTTTATTTTGCAGTTCGCTCGGATGCCGGATTCAATCTAGAAAGGACTTGAAGATAAATATGAGTGAATGAGTGATATGTAGTGAGGTGCTAATGTAAATAAAAATCGTGATGTAGTCAAATTTGTATTGTAATTGAAAATTGTATATTTATAGTGAGAGCTCAAATTTGTACTATTCAAAATTGTAATAAATATTTGTTTGAATAAAATATCTGTTTGAATTTAAATTCTGTGTCATTTATTTTATTCAACAAATATTTATTTAATTATGTGAAAAATAAAATAGTACATTAACAAATACATTTAAATGAATATATATATATATATGTTTATTATCATCAAACAAAAATCATATACTCGCATATTCAACAATCTCCCCCTTTTGATGATAACAAACATATATTTAAGATTTTGAATTTATTAAATGTATTTGGTCATTCAATTTGCTCCCCTATTTGAATGCTCCCTCTCTACACAAAGCTCCCCCTTCATATATGCGTGAAAATAAATAAAAATGTGCAAATGGATCTAGATGAAAATAGAAAATACAAAATAAATTATTTGAATTGTCAAAATCTTAACTTTTCTCTCCCACTTTTGTTATCAGCAAAAGAGTAATAGTGTTAGAAAAATAGAGATAAAGTGATAGACATTAATACAATATTAATTCTCAATCGGGTATAAATATTAAACTTCAATAAAAAATCAAACAAAAATCATAAATACTCTGTTAGACGCATATTCCACTTTAGAATGATAAGGATGATGTCATCATATAAAACCATATAGTTATGTCTATTTGTGGTATATTTATATCAAGAATTTGAATATCTACTAACCATGCATAACCGTTAGGACTTTTAAATGAGATTAGTAGTATTCCAAATTTTTATTAAAAAAATGAATTCAAGTATCTTCTAACCACGCATAACCGTGAGGACTTTTAAATGGGATTAGAATCAGCTTGTCTATTTAATCAATCAATTTTGATATGTGTTCCATACATGCATAACCGTGAGGACTTTTAAATGAGCATGGAAGCACATAATCAAAAATTCCAAGTAATTCACCTATGCATAACTGTGAGGACTTTTAAATGAGAGTGAATACTTTGAATGTTTTTATTGCTTAAAAATATAATTAAATTGAAAAACGAATGATTTCCCGTTTAAAACACCACATCTTGACATACTATATTGGATTTTGATGAGTGCTGGTCAATAGAAATATGATAGAAATAGAAATGGTCATGGAATTTTTACCAACAGAAAGTTTTTATAACTCTTGTTTAAATTTCTAAAGAAATTTACTAAATATACTGTCTCAAGTTATAATATACGATCAATATCAACACTCATCACTTTTTCAATCACTATTTATCTTTTCAATAATCAGTAGGGAGTCAGATTAGTTAATGTAGTCATTTAAAATCAAATTCAAAAATAATTATAAAATCAAAATGACTAATCTGAAACAAGGTCAACAAAATGATTTTCTAGAAGGGGTTTTATAAGAAAAATGTCTACTATCTGAAAATTATTTCAAGTGAAAAATATGCAGATATTTTCTCTGAAAATGTGATGCAACTAATGAATGTCTCTACATAAAATACGTTCCACTAGTAATTTTTCTATCAACTAGATTACCAGTGTAATCTGCATTTGAATTTCTTTTGACTCAAGATTATTATTAATTGAATGTCATAGACCAGACCGTGAAGTTGCAACAAATTTCCTTAAAATCATTTTAATAGTTTTTAAATGATATTCTTTTGAATTTGAATTGAAACTGTGCAAATAAACAAGCAGTGAACATAGTGTCAGATAAGATAAACAAATGTATCCACTTGTATCATGAGTAATCAGCAATCAATATAACACGATCATTAGTCCAAACAAACCTATATGAAACAGTTCAAAGATGATTGGTCAACAATTTTGAATAAGTCAAAATCAACATTCATTTCTTTATAACATAACTGATTGATTTAAATTTAGATTATGGTGCAGATTATCACATTTAATATATCATTCAAGATGAATATACCATTACCTGTTTTACCTTTACCGATTATATTTCGTTGTTGCCAATTGTGATTCTGCCACCTTTATACTAGGCTAAGGAACTTTGATTTGTCATCCGTTGTGTGTCTGGAACAGCCAGAATCCGGATAACACTGTTGTTGTTCCTTAGCCTGCCACTACACCTACACAAGAAAAGATTTTTATGACCTATTTGTTCTTATAGGTCCATGGTTGTTAGTGGCAATAAATTTTGAAAATATGTTTGTGGAGACCCAAAATTGTTTATATTTGTTCCTTTTGGCACCCAGATTTGTTTAACTTTAAGGGATTTTATGTTCATGCCTTTTGGAACCCAAATTGGAATGGTTTTCACGAGTTTGGGTCTATACCAGCAAATATTTTGATTGTGTCCAAATTTTCTATAAATTGTGCACATGGAATTGACTTGTTTAATTTCACCTCTAATACGTTCAGAGTGATTATTTCCAAGTCTTTGTCTATCTATATTAACAGTTTGTTTTCCTAATAGCATATTTAACAATCTTTCACTTTTTGAAAATTTTCCTAAAGCCGTAGACAGTTGTTGGACTTGTGTTTTGAGAGATTCATTTTCATTTAATAATTGTGTGCACTTTTTAATTGAATTTTCTCTCCTCGTATTTTCACTTTCTTTCAAAATCAGAATTTCATTTTCAAGCGATTTAATTTTAATTTCTGATTTTTTAATTTCTTCTTCAAATGATGGACACTTGTCACACTTAGGGCTCTTGCTTAGATAGTTTTTAACTAATTGATCAAGCTGTTTATTTAAATCTATCAAAGTATCTCTTTGTGATTCAATTTTAGTGTATTTCTCCTTAAGTCGTTCAAAACAGCCATTTACTTTGTGGAAATATATAAGTAATTCCGAGTGAGTAAGTTTTGATACCTCGCTTGGCTCATCATCATCGCTATCAGTTATATCACCTCAAAGGCACAGATCTGCTTTTTCACTCTCACTACTAGTGCTGTTATAATCATCATCACTTTTATTCCATATAGCTGCAAAACTTCTTCCTTTTGATTTCTTTTCTTGGCTGTGTCGATTCTGAGGACAATTAGGCTTGATGTGACCAGGTTTATTGCACTTGTGACAGATGATTTCATGCTCTTCTGGGTTTTCTAGTGCTTTGACTATTCTGCTTTTCAATTTTTGATTTAGAGCAAGATTTCCGTATTTGCGGTTCCACTTTTTGAATCCTTTTATTAGTAGTGCCAGCTCAGCTGCTCCATCATCATCTTCGTCATCATCACTTTCCGTTGTTCCTTTGAGAGCTATTGATTTCTTTCGAGTATCACCACCTTCACGCTCTTCCTTGAATTTCATTTCTAGCTCGTAAGTGGTGAGATTTTCGATGAGTTCTTTGACTTTAATCTGTTTCAAATCCTTTGATTCTTGAATAGCCATAACTTTTGCTTCAAAATTCCGTGGAAGGATTATGAGGATTTTTCGAACTATTTCCAACTCTGTGTATGATTTCCCGAGAGCTTTTGATTTGTATACGATATTGGAAAGTCGTCCATACATCTCTTTGACATTTTCTTCCTTGGCCATTGTGAAATTCTCGTATTCGCTACTCAGCATGGCAAGGCGAGATTCTTTGACTTGAGATGTTCCTTCGTGAGTCACTTCGACTGTGTGCCAGATTTCCTACGCAGTTAGACAATGTGAGACACGATTAAATTCAATTTGATTTAATGAACAAATAATAGAATTCATAGCTTTAGCATTAGTATTTTGTAGTTTATTTTCAAGATCTGTCCATTGATCCATCGGTTTTTCTATACCCTGATTATTTACCACTATGGTTGGTGTCCTATATCCTATTTCAACTATATTCCAAGCATCAATGGTATTCAGAAAAATTTTCATTCTATTTTTCCAGTAAACATATTCACCATTGAACATTGGTGGTCTAACTATGGATTGACCCTCAGCAAAAGCATTATTAAAAGAATCCATTTTAAAAATTCAAATTTGTAAAAAAAAATGGTTTTTGAAAAATCAAATTTTTTAAAACAAAATTTGACTTCTGTTCCTAGCTCTGGTATCACTTGTAGGATCGATTTCACCCTAGAGGGGGGTGAATAAGGTGATACTATCAATTATAAAAAATTTATTGCGGAAGTATATAAAATAATTGCAACACAGATATCAGTTGAATAATAGCAGCACAGATAATAGCAGAATAATAAAAAGCAGAAAATAGAACACACAGATTTACCCAACTTTGGCAAAACCCTACCTACGTGATGCCTCCAAGGTTTCTACTAGAAATTAAGTAGTCAGACGCTTACACACATAAACTTGCGACACCCGCTATCGACTAACCTAATTCTATGCTCAAAACCGTACCACAACTCAGCCACTGAGTTGCGAATTCTCGAACTACACTACCGTAGTTCGTCCCCTAGTCACACGACTAGAATTTACAAAAGTTAAAAGAGAAAATACAAATTTAAAAAATAATTTAAAAACAAAACCATAATATTTAAATAAAGCAAGCCCAAAGCTATTTAATCCGGCCTAAAGTAAATAGAAGCAGTGTAAAATATTTCCCCCTTTTGATCGTTTATTTCTTCGGCCCGATTCTTCTTCTCTTTTCGTTTGCGATTATGGCTGCTTTGTCTCTCTGTGAAAATTAGGGCTTTTGGGAATTTCGAAGAAGCCGCCAACTTAAGTAGTTGATTGAAGGATGAACTATATACAGTTTGCTTTGTCAATCAAATTGTCACTTTGATTCGCAACTGGCTGCTTCTCGATCGAGTTCGACTTGTATTAGTATGTTATTTTCCTTTTGCTTTTCTGGTAGATATGAACTCGATCTGATTCGAGTTGTTGATTTGATTCTTTGCTCTCTGTTATTGCTTAAACTCGAATAGATTATTGTCGATGATGATAATCGTTTATATAGGATTCAAATTCCTATTTCTTCATTCGTCTGATATTTTGCTCGGCCGTTTGATTTAGTATGAATGTTTGTGATTTTTTCTGACTTGTTCATATTCGTATATTTCTTGTTACTTGATTCTCACGGCTTCAATTTAGGCTAGCTCGATTCCTTGGTCATCACGACTTTGAATTTTCAACTGTTCGAACTTCCTTGATCACCACGGTTTTGATTCTGGTTTGAAACTGCTGCTTTGAATTCTCTGGCATTGGATTTGATTCCATTTTGACTTCGACCTTGACTTTGTTTATGAGATGTTAGTTAAGACACCTCTATCTTTGTTCGAAACTGCTACTTGTTGCATTGCATCTTGAACTACTCTGATTGTCTGGAACTTCGGTCATTTGCTCACGGCTCTGACTATGATTTGTATTCACTTGCTTACTTTGATATCGGGTTACACTACTTGCATATCCACATAAATTTGCTGTATCACCATATATGTATGTTCATGTTTACTTGAGGCTTGTTGTAGTTTGATATGCACTTGTTGTACATATTCTTCACGTAGTCTGGATTAGCTCGTGTACTTGTTTGCACTGAGTTTGTTTGTTATTTGTTGTACATGTTGTAGCTTGATTTCATGTATATTGTCACTGCATATATTGTTTACGACTTGGTCTTGTATTTGCATTGAGCTATACTCGGTTTCACTGTATAGCTTTGCATTTTTGTGAGCTGAGCATTTCGACTTATATTCAGTTGTATGCATGAAGTTATGTGTACTTGCGAAGATGTCTTTCTTTCTCAAAATAGCTGCTGCTTGGAAAATTTTGCGACCTTGATTTTGGTTACATGTGCACCACTTTCTGTTGCAAGTTGAGCTGTTGTCTTGGTGCCATTTTAGTCTGGTTTGAGTCATGTGTTGTTTCAGTTGGTATGCTATATTTCCATTCACCACTTTGTGTTGTCTGGATTTGAGTTGAGTCATGTACATATTATATATGAGGTCTGGCATACTTCATTGCTTCAAATCAGTGTAAATTTATTGTATACTTGCATATTTGTTTACGCATGTATATATTCATGTCATACTGCTCTGGCTTCGACTTGCTTTGAGTCTAGTCATTGTCGCTCCTTTTGACTTGCAGTCTAAAGTAATTTGGTTGCCACTGAATTTTTGATGTTGTTGCCATTCACTTGTGTACCATCTGGAGCTTGTTGTATCGGGTTTACTTGTTATTTCACTGTTTTGTATCAGTCCATTTGTCGTGTTGCTTTGATCTACTTTTTGTACTTGTTCATTTTTGATTTTGGGCTGGTCGAGTTATTTTAGTTGTCTTGACCATTTTATTGAACTTGTACATTTGGATTGCACCTGTGTTGAATCCAGCTTATAGCTCGGGTTTGACCTTATGCTCGTGTCGTGACTTTATTTGTATTGCACTTGAGTTGAACCCAGCTTTTGATTAGGTTTGACCTTGTGCTCACCTGTCCCTGTAATTTTATCAAGTGTATATCGGTGTGCATGGCCTTGTGGCGTGTATAGTAATACACTGTGCATGTCATAAATTTTTCGTGTATGATGAATTCAAAATTAAATGATGACGAACAACCCAAATAATTGAGGCAAATAATATTTTCAAAAATACATTTTATTTTACAATACAAAATATTTTCTTTTCAATTTTACCGCGTAGTGTTTATTTTGCAGATTGCTTGGATGCTGGATTCAATCTGGAAATGAGTTGAAGATAAATACGAGTGAATGAGTGATATGTAGTGAGGTGCTAATGTAAATAAAAATTGTGATGTAGTCAAAGTTGTATTGTAATTGAAAATTGTATATATATAGTGAGAGCTCAAATTTGTACTATTCAAAATTGTAATAAATATTTGTTTGGATAAAATATCTGTTTGAATTTAAATTCTGTGTCATTTATTTTATTCAACAAATATTTATTTAATTATGTGAAAAATAAAATAGTACATTAACAAATACATTTAAATGAATATATATATATATATATATATATATATATATGTTTATTATCATCAAACAAAAATCATATACTCGCATATTCAACAAAATTTAATTGAAATCAAATATAAATTAAGTTTTTATATGCAAACTCGAATATAAACATTTTATCAAAATTACAGTTAAAATTTATCAAATTTGATATCAAATGAATGAAGAAAAACTAGCAGAGATGAGCTAGAGATGTAGAAGAAATGAGGAGGCACTAATGATGAAGAAACATGACATAAAAAAGAATGTAATTAGTGATATTTATAAGGTGAAAAGAATCATCTAGAGATTACAATGTTTACCTATTCTTTGGTCTGACTAATTAAATATCGGCTAATCAAAGCTTTCTTATTTTCTTTAAATAGAACACAGTAACTTGTATTCAAAACGTGGAAAGAATCATTTCGAGAATGCATTATTTACCTATTCTTCAGGCTGACTAAGTGTATAGCACTGTCAGCTCTCAAGAAGCTGATTAAAAGGAAGGCTTGAGATTCCATAATTAGTCCTAAGTACAAGTGGGAGATCGATAGAGTTAAAGGTATGCCCTAAGGGTAATTCTGTAATTTATTGTAATTAATTAACTCTATTCATATCAATTCTAGGTCGTAATAAAGGTGTTTTTCTTTCTATTATATATTTGTTATAATATGTTATAAATAATTAAATATTTAATTAAAATATATTTACAGAAAATCCATAAATGAAGTGTTTATGATAGTAATTACAAATAGTTATAATCATGAGCAATTACATAATAGGATCGTGTTGATGGTTAGGTAGAACAAACAGAAAACTAATATTTCGAAGTAAGCCATCACAAAACACAAATGCACAAATAAAAAAGAAAATAAATCACACACAAGATTTATAGTGGTTCCACTGTATCGCAAGATAGTGTGCATGCATTTTATGAAGAAAATTTTTTGTTGTCATTTGACAAAAGAAAATTACAGACTAATAATGGAGGTAAAAAGAAGAATATAAAGAAATACAACTTAAGAATATTCTAAGATCTCTAAAGATCAATGTCTTTATATAGAAATTATTATTTGGTTTAAAGTAATTGATTTATAATAATAAATCAATTATTCATCAATTCTTCGATTCATATAGGAAACGTTTAGCTACTTGATTTTTTCAGTTTCTGCTGGTACGCATGTAGTTGATAAAATGCTCTTTTTAATAAGCCAATTAGTGAATTGATTCATTCCCTCAAAATAGCTACTTCTCATATAGATTATTATTTTTCTTTTTAATACAATAGAGGAGACAATATATTTGAGTCAAAATTTCACAAGACTCATAGCGTCTCCAAATTGTTTTCTAATATAAAATATTACAAGAAATTGTTGTCAAGGACAAAATTTCTCAGTATTTTAGCCTCAAGGACAGACCTTCAGTATTTTAGCATGAAGGACAACTTTCTTTAGGTATCAGTTTTTAAGTTTTTAGGTATCAGTTTGTAGTTATCGGTAGCAGTTTTTAGGTATCAGTTTTTAGTTCGGTAGCAGTTTTGGAAAAATGTTTGTCCTTATGAATAATTTTAAAAGAATGTTTGTCCTTATAAAAAAAATTTAGAAGAATATTTGTCCTTGTGGATAAAATATTGAGGTCGTGTTCTTGAAGCTAAAAATATACAAATTTTTGTCCTTTAAATTAATTTCCCCTAAAATATTATTGAAATCAAACATATTCGGTCAAACAATTTTTACAGGTTCCACCATCAGTTCTTCTTCAAGCTATTCAAGGTCAAGGATTCCCTCCAACAGGTTTATCATTTAGGTCTTGTATATGACAGTTATACTGTAAATTTCGTCTAGAGAAGTGGAGACAGAAAGAGTATTTGAGTTGTAGTAGATAACATTGTTTGAATCTCTTGATAAACTCTTATGTTTGATTTTGTTTGCTTGTCTACTATTTAAGTTCTTAGTCATTTGGTTTCCGTCAAATAAACTAGATTGAGAATAATCACGTGCATTTTGAAATAGTTGGTGATAGTGCACTACGGGTTTGGTAGATTGAAGCACAAAATTTAACGAAACTGGAGACTTTAGTAAATAGAAACCGAAGATGGGACATTTTAAAAAAAAAATTTGGAGACTTCCAAGTTGGTTCCAGAGTTGGAGAAATGATTGGCAGCAGTGCAACACAGTCAATTGAACAAGAAGAACATGAATAAGAAGAACAGGTGCATTCCAGATGCAGTTTTCAGAAATATTCCGAGTACTAATACAGCAAAGAAATTATGAAATGCGCTTGATGAGGCATATTTGAAGGAGTCACTTGCAATTCAAAACAGCTTTCTACTTTAAAGTCGAGACCAGGTATCCATTTTCTGATCATCTGGATACAGTGAATAATATCATCGTGAATATCAAGCCAATATATGCAAGTAGAAGGGGAAGAAGAATCGATCAGGCTGTGTAATTCTACAATCTATCCATCTGAATACTTCATGTGCACTCTACTAGCTCATACTCTAAAAATACAACTTCAATCTTGTGCTTCAATTGAAGGCAATCAACTTCTTTTACCTAAAATACATATATATCAGAAACAGTTATCTCCCACTAAAAGGAGAAATACATATATAGATTCACAATGTAGATATACTGGAAATCAATTGCTAAAAAGTTAATAATGTACCTCAACATAGAGGGTGTGCAGCAAGCTCCCGGATTCAGACGCTATGTTAGCTGATACAATCTTGAGATCCAAAGATTCAAAAATCTCACATGCATTCTTCATCGATTTCATGCAGCAGTTGTATCTTACAACAAATTTATTTTCTCCGATTCAGACACGCTAAGCTCCATCAATTCAATAGACAGTTTGGGTGAACTTGAATAAGTTTCTCTGTTTCTCTTCCTGCTATCATCGCTAGTTGGAGCTGATTCCAATGCAACTATCTCCTCATTCAGACTTCTCTCCTGCCTTTGAAGCTCTTGAACATAATCAATTGTGTCCTTAACTATGGATGCTTTGTCCATCTAATTTTCAAATATAAAATAAAATTATATGTTATTCAAATACTGTAGTCATTAAGCTACATTTATTGACAGTGCTATGAGCCTATAATTGAGGTTTCCAAGTATTGTGGTACCTTAGAAATGTTGGGAACTACACTTCTGAGTGCATAAAGCCTATCATCAAATTTTCTTCTTTTTCTTTGCACCTCTGTCGTGTTCTTTATAGGACTAGAACCTGAAAGTGCATTATAATCTGTTGAGCTGGATTCATGGTAGCTCGATAGTATCTCCTCATCAAAAGTCCAACTACAAATCAAGCACACATAGAATTAATTAAAAGGATGAATTAAATGAAAAAAATTATAGACTAAAATGAGTAATAAATAGTAATGTAGAAATTACTTGTCAAGTTCATCGTAAAATCTTTTTGTTTCCCAGTAGTTGTTGTACTCATCTTCTAAAAACTCCATCTTTTTATTTTTGCAGTTTTGAAATACTAAGAAATGCAGACTGTAGAGTGTAATTTATCTGCAGCACAGTTGAAGTATTTATAGAGTGAATATGAGGATCACTGGGACTGGCCTCTGATTTCGATTTCAAATTGTTTAATAACAAATGCAAGAGGATGCACGTTTAAAATGCAAGTTGGAGGTATGGGATTTAATTATATTAAAGATCTCCTTATCATTTGTCAAAGAGGATGCACGTTTAAAATGCAAGATGGACTTTTAAATTCCCTTGGAGTTAAATTACGCGATTATGACTTTGAAAAGAACCCTTGTACTTTCAGGTGTATTATAAAAAGATATAAATAGCATTATTATTATATATGTAGGGTAAGGGTACACATGTTAGAATATCTGATTTATAGCCTTAGTTTGAGGGTGCAAGCTTTTAATAAAATAATTTCAACAATAGTCGCTACACAAGAGGTCAAACTAGTGTGAAAACAAATTTATTAAAAATTTAATATAACTTAGTAATCATTAATACGTCCATGCCGACAGCTTGGTATTGTTAAAATATATGTTATGAAAATATGGTATTATTAAAAATTTAATATAACTTAGTAATCATTAATACGTCCATGCCGACAGCTTGGTATTGTTAAAATATATGTTATGAAAATATGGTATTATTAAAAATTTAATATAACTTAGTAATCATTAATACGTCCATGCCGACAGCTTGGTATTGTTAAAATATATGTTATGAAAATATGGTATTATTAAAAATTTAATATAACTTAGTAATCATTAATACGTCCATGCCGACAGCTTGGTATTGTTAAAATATATGTTATGAAAATATGGTATTATTAAAAATTTAATATAACTTAGTAATCATTAATACGTCCATGCCGACAGCTTGGTATTGTTAAAATATATGTTATGAAAATATGGTATAAATAGGTGATGAAAAGAAGACTATAAATGATAAGAGAGCAACAATCATCAAAAAATAAAACAAAGTTTTGTTTGAAAACAAGTTTTGCATCTTGCATTTCAATATTTATGTGTATAGGAGTGGAGTTGGAACATCCTACTCGATCTAACAATGGAAAGAAGATGCGAGAGAATATAAAATTTTGATATTTTACACTATGCGAAAAACAAAAAAAAGTCATTTTCAATCTTATATAATAAAACCATTTTCCAAATCGACCGCTGTCCACCCGCTTCTGCTTTTCCATGTATTTTAAAGTGCACATTGAAAATGCGAAACATAAAACTCAATTTTCCAACCCGATACTACCTAAAGTGGTTATACAACTAACATGTTTTTGCAACCCGGTACCGTGTCGCATCACATATTAGCACATTTCAATTATTGACTCATCAAAGTATTCTGTGCCTTTTGGCGCAAAGGAAAAATGTCGTGTATTCAATTTACATGTTCACGGACGAATATGGGATTTTTGTTTCTAGGCTGAGGTTACTAGAGATCGAACGGTGGTTATAATGATCGCCTTTTCGACATCTGAATGTCGACATTAAACGCGTCCATTGGATTCATTTATCGAGCATCCAAGTGCCGTAAAGACAGAAAGTTAGAGTAAAATAAAAAAGAAACATAACAAGAAAGAAGAATACAATATCAGAATCTCACATGTGGAACGAAAATATATAATATTTCAAAAATGTAGTACAAAAGTTTACTCCGACATACATAGATCTCAAAGTTACAAAATGATTATGTACTATCATCAGCTTAGACAGTTATAATAATCTGTCCTTACAATTGCTGATATATATTTATATATACATAAAGCAAGACAACGGAAATAAGAATGCTACGGTCGGTAATCAACCAGCTCCTCTCCAAGAGCCAAAAGCGCCCAAAACTAAATCTGAAAATATACTTGTGGCTGACCCGAACATTATAAGAAAATAATATCTGGATCGGTCTAGTAAACAATGCAAGAAACTCAATCATATGGATTTTTATATTTATAAAACCCTTTAAAATAAAGGTAACTCGTAAGACTACGCCTTACTTAAAAACAGATGGGTTTTATCTTACGATAACCAAACCATTTCATGAGAAAATCTAGTGATATTATAGCAATGTCTAGGGCGTAGAATATAAGTAAGCAAAATAGCTATGGTAAGTGAAGTGTACACTACAACAACAATATTTATACAATTAAAACCACTAAGGCGTGTTCGCTAAATTGTGTAAGGTTTCGTGGATGCGTCCTTGTTTCAACAAGGCGGATCTCCTACATAAGGATCAGAGATATCATTACGAGCAGTGTACATCTCTAGTAAATGTACCATAAGGTAAACGCAACTAGCCCTAACGTTCGAACACTTTTGTGAACTATGCAGAACCAAGTATCAAAAACTCCAAGGCCCAACGATCAAAAGCATCTCTAGATATGAAGTTGATATACTCCCATGTGTTAGCTAAACCTGGGATTGTGCATCCTTACTCTAGTTTTCGTCATTACCGATGTCAAGGCTACGTTCAACATCTCTCCCACGAGTCTTCATCACTTGAATAGAACACGAACCGCCAAGTGGATTCCAGCATCGCGAACCTCTTTCAAAGCATAGATCACATATATGGTTTTGAATATTATCATGACCTAGCAAACAAACATATTGTAAACAACTGTATTGATTTTTTTGAAAATTATTCTTTTATATATAAAGTATAATCATTTGTAAAATTATTTCATTTACCAATTTCAAAAACAATACTATGTCAGTTTATCTTGTTCAAGTGATTAGGGATCTCTGTCAATAATGTTAGCAACTCGTATTGACCAGAATCCATAAACAACTCAATGGACCAATCAACACAATATAAAATATTTTTATAACTGTTTCTACCAAAATCTGGCACAAACACCCAAATAAAAATATTAGAAAAATGAGTAAAGAAACTAAATAAAAACAAGAAAAGAAAGATACAATTTTATAGTGGTTCGGTTAATCGTTGCCTGCATCCACTTAGCTTTGTTGTTGATTTGGTGGCTATTTACTAGTACAGTTCTTGCGGATTGGTAGGGATCCATGGGGGTTACAAGGGAATTACGAAAAAACTAGTAAGAAAGCCAAAAGATCCCTCAAAATGAGCCCCTGGCCTCCTATTTATAGTTGTAGGTTGTCGAGATACACTCCTCCACAATCTCCACCACTTTCCCCACATCCTGGCATTAGTTAAGCATGAGAAAATGCGGCCATGTCAGCAGTTGGGATGCATCGATACTAATCCATAAGACAACTTTATGGATCATTTTCAATGCTTTGTGTTGAGGCGAGTTGTTGTTAGCTTCGTGTTATCCATCTTGTTTGCACTATTAGGAGCTCGTTTTTGGGCCAAAAGGATGGATCGGTTGAGGAATGAAGCTCCCGACTTTAAGTGCTCGAGGAGATCGATGGTAACCTGCATGTAATCGATATTCTAAGGCTTGGAAATGGTTGTAACCAACAACATATGGAAGTAAAAGGCTTTTGGAGCTTTTCTGATGAAGCTTTATGGATCAGTACCATTCGTGGGGATGGATCGGTACCGATCCATCACATAGATGGATTTTGGTTTATTGTTTCTCAAGATGGCCTAGTTACACTTTGTGGTCCTGGTTGTACTTGGTTTCTAGGCTTGTTTGTGTGAATTTGAAGTAATGTTGGGCAAAAGTGGGGATTGGTACTGATCCATATGTTTGGATTGGTACCGATCCATAACTTTGCTTGAATGTTGGAGTCCGGTTCTGGTACTTGAAGCAGTATGGTGCCTGGAACACTTTGGAAGGTTGTTTGCATGTTGGCAACCATATCTCTTGACTCTGTTTGGCATCCATGTTTAGTAGTTATTGTTTTGGATTCATGCTTGATCGGTTCGATCTATTTGAATATGGCTTGGTCAAAAGGCTGTATAATAATAACACTAATATATATGCACACTTATATGTATAATACACTCAACTCATGCTAGGGCATTTCATTACCCTATCCCTAATTAATGAGTTATAGCCAACCAAAGCCAAGATTCTCACTTAACCTTCAGCTCTGATACCAAGTTTTAACGATCGACTTTTCAACCCTCGAATGTCGACACTAAATACATCCACGGTATTCGTATGCCGAGCACCCAAGTGTCCAAAAGACAGAAGTTAACATAAAAGAAACATAACAAGAAAGAAGAACACAATATCATAATCTCACATGCGGAACAAAAATATATAATATCTCAAAAATGGAGTACAAAAGGTCACTCCGACATATATAGATCTCAGAGTTACAAAATGACTAAATACTATCACTAGCCTAGATAGTTATAACAGTATGTTCTTACAATTGCCGATATATATACATAAAGTAATGAAGCAAAAATAAGAATACTATGATAGGTAATCATCCAGCTTCTAACACCCCTAATTTTTGATAACATTATTCAGAAGATTTAATTAGATAAATTAAATAGAATAATGTAAATGTTAAGTGATAAGGGGATTGAGATTTAAATAAATGCTTAAGGGGCCGTGCTCAATTTAACTAATTAAATAGGCTAAAGAATGGTTTATAAGTTAATTAATCTACATAAGGGTACAATGGGAATTAGTTGCACATAACCCCTTACCCTTATATATTCTCGTTCCTTACCATTTCATTTCTCATTCACGTCACTTTTAAAACAAAAAAACAAACATAAATCAAGGAGGAGCCGGCCATAGCTAGGAAGAAAAGAGAAGAGAATTCAAATCAAGCTAAGGAATTAAAGAAGAGGAATAAATCTTAATCTCAATCCAATCTCCTTATCTTAATCAAGGTGAATAATAGTTTATACCATCTCTATTTTATTTTATGAATATATGTTTCTCATATTTAAGATTAAATATGTTTCTATGATGATTTGGATGATGATATGCTTGAATTACAATTTGTTTGATTTAACAAAAATGTTTAAATAAGATCAAATGCGGTTTTAGGGAAAAATCAATTGATATTGATGTTTAAATGGCATGGAAAAATTATATGTTATGTATAACATGATTTAGGAGTTGGGTTTTAATTTTGGTAATTTTCCAAGCTATGAAAAGATTACTATGAATTTTCAAAGGAAAATATGATTAATTGGGTTTATAAATTTATTTCAGAAATTATATTGAGAATTTGGGTCTGAAATTTTGATATGTTAGATAACATGATAAAAGTGAATTTCTGGAATTTTTGGGGATTTTTCCTAACTGGTTTGCTATGCAAATTAAATTATTTCAGAAGAACTTATTTGCAATATTGTTATCCCGCCTTTTGGCAAGGCCAGGACACCAAGGAACCGACTAGAGAACAAGTATAGCTCGTCGTGGATGTCGCTGAATTTTGTCCGAGTCCAGATTGAGCTACAATTGATAGGACATGACAAGAAAGATCATAGAAGTCAGCATCTCAAATTTCAGGTCAATCCGGGTTCATACACTCAAGTTATGATCGATTCAAATTGAAGGGAAAAGCCCAGATTTCGTATCCATCACTACGGGTAATTTCGTATCCATCACTAAACTCTAGTTCGAATCGATCGCTTTTGTATCGGTCAACTTCGAATCCATCGAAGTACCTAGGTTCGGTTCGGTCTCATTCGAATCCATCAGTAGATCGCCTACTTCGTATCGGCCAACTCCCATGAGTTTGTATCGAGCAGGAGCGGCCATGATCGAATCCATCAAGTTCGTATCGAAGGACTTCGTACACATCAGCAGATGAAGCGCTTCATATCCATCAGCCAGCGTCTGCTTCGCATCCATCGGATCACCTTCATTCGAACCCATCGAGTTCACATCGATCAAGATTCGTATCCATCAACAGATGACGTGTTTCGCAACCATCGTCGTTGACCACTTCATACCCAACGAGTCAATAAACTAGGATGATGTGTCATCCATCGAAACAAACGAGGCGAAATCCATGGAATCGAAACGGTCATTGCGGAGTGAATACTGGATCGAAACAAAAGGCGCGCGCCACATCGTCCCAGAAGCACGTGCAGCAATCGATACAGGGGGATCGACTCGAAGCCATGGAGTCGAACAGAACAGCCACCGAGAAGATCTATTTCGTATCGACGATATCTTGCAATCCACTGATCCAAATCCAATGAAATTTTCAGGAAAGCTTGTATACACACTAAAGGATGTCCTTGCCAAGTTTCAGCTTAATTGGATATCATCCTGATCGATACGAAATGGATTCGTATCGATCGCAAATCGAGGCGAAACTTTCTGGAAACGGTCGCGTGGGTCCCCTCACGTGCCAGACCAAGTCTCCCGAAGTTTGAACGAGATCTGAGCCTCCTACGCCTATAAATAGGGCCCCAGAGCACACAGAAAAGGCATCTTTTTTCTCTAAAGCATCCAGACTCTGCCGGATCAAGACTTGCATCATACCTTTGCTGTTAATTTCGAACTCTAATCTATAATCCGCTGTCGTTTGCTGTAATCGCTTGTAATCATTCAAAGAGAATCAATAAAATCGTCAAAACTTCATAGTGGACGTAGGCAATACGCCGAACCACTCTAAATTGCTTGTCTTTGCATTTTATATTTCTGTTTGTTGAAGTTTTTGTTAGATAATCTCTGTTTTATATTTATATTCTTCATTTTATCTCTTCAAAAAACTTCCGAAGAGTGTTGTACCCATTTTTGGTACAAACACTTTGGTGCTTTCACTGAGAAAACTAGTTTTTTCTCCTGCTCCTTGGATCTACCTTCGATACCGGATTGCATAAATCCAAGAGGAAGATCCAGATATCTGATCCGGAATCCTACCATTCTATTCAGATTTGCGTAAAATCTAGGAAAGGACTCCATCACTGAAAATGGTTAGCACAAGAACTGCCGCTACCGCCGCTGATCATGAAGGCCGGGATAGACATAATCCTACACAACAGCCTTCTTCCAATCAAGACAACACTGCTCACTCGGATCCATCCGGGCCAGTCACCCGACAAGAGTTTCAAGTGTTGCTCCAGGAGCTGACCCAAAGCCGGCAACAATTGGCTGAACAGTTGCGCGCCAATGTCGAACTGACCAACCAGCTAAACCGCCGGGGCCACAGAAGGTCCAAGAGGGATGATGTCTCCTGGGCATCTACCGAAAGCTCAGCTTCATCTGACTATCACCACAGGTCTACCCGTCCCCGGTTAGAGGGAAGTCGCGCTCAAACTACTGGATATCAACCCGCCTTGACCGTTGGGCAATTGAGGACAGGACCGTCGACCAGCTTCCAAACAGGGCCCTCGACACGAGGAGGCACTGTCCCACAGTACACCACGGACAACCGCGCTACAACCACCGTGGTAGAAACAAGAGTTGATACCCGGAATCAGTCAGAGCCGAACAATCAACAGCGTGGACATACTCCTGAACCATATGTCCCAGAAGACGCTGAGCCAAGGAGGCGAAATACGGACCGTCGACAGCGCCCGGTCCAGACTCGCATTGTGGAACCCGACCACACCTTAGCTCAGCATGCCCAGAATTTGCCGTTGTCAGATATATCAACCATGATACGTCAGATGATACGCGAGAGTCAGGGGCTCACTAATGATGATTGGGGAATCTCTCGTAGTCATACCCCTTTCATAGACGAGATATTATACGCTGAACCCCCTCAGCGATTCAGAATGCCAACTCTCCCAATGTATGAAGGAAATAGTGACCCAAATCAACATATTTTGAAATACGAATGGTCAATGAGTGCTGCAAGAGCTGATGATGCAGTGAAGTGTCGAAGTTTCCCCATCTCTCTGGGGGGAATCGCGATGATGTGGTTTACACGCTTACCACCTAGGTCTATTTCTTCGTTCGATCAACTGGCCAAGAGGTTTGTAGAACAGTTCTGTATGCATGTTGCTAGACCCAAAGACGTTAATACCCTATCCAGTGTCACTCAAGCTCATGGAGAGACGCTCAGGCGTTACTTAGAAAGGTTCCACGCGGCATGTGTTGAAATTAGTAATCCCAACGATAACTCGATCTTGATGGCTTTGACCAAGGGGATTGATCCTGATTCTGAGTTTGGGAACTGGCTAGCTGGAAAACCACCTGCATCGTTGGACCGTTTTTACTCCAAAGCCGCTCAGTTCTTACGGCAAGAGGACGCAAAACAGTCTAGGAAGCAGGACGATGTGATGCCCAGTATTGAGGGAATACAGAGTAATGTAACGGTTAAACAGTCCGGTGAGAGTTCCGGAAAAGTTCAACTGAATATACAGAACAAGCAAACCCAGCCGAGAGGAAACAATGGCCAGGATAAGAAAAGAGATCAGAACCGAGGTCCACGACGTAGGGCTCAAATGTTTGACAATTATACACCGTTAAATACGTCATTGGAAAACGTATACTTACAGACTTGCAACACTGTACAGTATAAGAAACCTGCTCCGAAACCCTCATCAGAGAGGCAGGTTCAGACAGGGAAGTTCTGTAGATTCCATGAAAGCTACGGCCACAATACCAATGAGTGTCGACATTTGCAAGACCTCATCGAGAAGTTGATCAGAGAAAGGAAGTTAGATCAGTTTGTACGGGCGCCGCAGTCTGGTGGAGCAGGCCCTTCGAATCAAAATTGTTCACAAAATCAGGAAAGACAGGAAGAACCCGCCCGTACTGGCGGGAGGTTAGTTATCAACACAATAAGTGGTGGTCCCCACCCGGCAGACAGAAGCTGGGGGGAAATGGAGTCGTATGCTAGTTCTATCAGGCATGCGGACTTTGAGTGTTGTAGTAATTGCGAAGATGGAACTCCGGTTAAACAACAAAAGATAATATCTGATGATATCGTGTTCAGGAGCCGAGACGCTGATAAGGTCGAAGCCTCTACAATCGACCCACTAGTCATATCTGCCCAGGTAGGTCCTGGTTGGATGAAGAGGATCCTGGTTGACAGTGGAAGCTCTGTGAATATCTTGCTTAAACGGGCTTACGACTTAATGAAAATGGAGGCAAAGGATTTGAAACCTTGCCTGTCCCGAATCCACGGTTTTAACGGGAGTGCCACGATACCCATTGGAGTGACTGAACTACCGGTTGAGTTAGGGGTTGGAGAACTCCGGAGAGTCCGGATGTTACAATTTGTTGTCTTAGAGATTGGTTCACCTTATAATGCATTTTTGGGCCGACCGGCCCTAGCTGAGTTCAGGGCGGCTATCGCCCCATGGTGTTTGACTCTGAAGTTCCCCACTGATCGTGGGATTGGAGTCGTTCAAGGAGATCAGGCCACGGGGAGGGCCTGTTATGTTGCTGAGCCGCGCGGGGCGCAGCGTAAAGAAAAGGGAAAGGGTGTAGAGGAATCTCTCTGTGTCCGCTGTATTGATAATTGACAATTGATGCCTGGGCCTCGGCCCGAGCACCACAACTAATTCCTGAAAGACCTTGACCTTAGGGACAATGAGGATAAAGATGAATCTAAGGAGAGTCAAGCTTCTCCGGCCGAACTGACTGTGGACGTCCCAATCAGTGAGGATGATGATTCAAGGATGCTAAAGATTGGGTCTCAACTGAGCAAGCAGACACAACAGGAATTGGTTGAGTTTCTCCGGGTGAATCTCGACGTCTTTGCCTGGACACACTCTGATATGTGCGGGATCTCGCCAAATATTGCAAGTCACTCCCTGAATATAGATCCGCGATATGTCCCAGTCAAGCAGAAAAGGCGCGGTATGGATCTAGAGAGATCTGCCGCCCTTAAGGAGGAGGTTGATAAGTTACAATTGAACGATTTTATTCGAGATGCCTTGTACCCAGAATGGGTATCCAACCCCGTACTGGTTCGAAAGCCAAACGGGAAATGGAGAACTTGCGTCGATTACTCTGACTTAAACAAGGCTTGTCCAAAAGATAGCTTCTCGCTTCCTCGAATTGACCAGCTCGTAGATTCGACGGCCGGACACGAATTATTATCTTTTATGGATGCTTACTCTGGCTACAATCAAATACCCATGCATTTGCCAGACCAAGAACATACCAGCTTCGTGACCGATCTGGGACTCTACTGTTACAAAGTCATGCCATTTGGTCTAAAGAACGCCGGAGCAACATACCAACGCTTGGTCAACCGGATGTTCGCCACCCAGATCGGGAAGACCATGGAGGTTTATGTGGATGATATGCTAGTGAAATCTCGATTCTCCACGGATCATGTCAGAGATCTGGATTCGATGTTACGCATCCTCCGGGATCATGGAAGGAAACTACAGACCCCGAGAACTATAAAGCAAGTCCAGAGTCTCAACGGGAAAGTAGCAGCATTGAGCAGGTTCATCTCAAAGTCCACCGATAAATGCATTCCTTTCTTTGATCTGATCCGGAAAGGAAAACGAATCTTTGAATGGACCACGGAATGTGAAGGCGCGTTCCGATCGTTAATTCAGCATCTCTCCACGCCCCCGATCTTGTCGAAACCAGTTGACCACGAGCAACTGTACCTCTATCTGGCAGTATCAGAACAGGCGATCAGTGCTGCTCTAGTTCGGGAGGAAGACAAAGTGCAGAAACCGATCTACTATGTTAGTAAGCGGCTAACAGGAGCTGAAAGAAATTATCCAAGACTAGAGAAACTGGCCTATTGCTTGGTCATTGCCTCAAGAAAGCTCCGCCCTTACTTCCAAGTTCATCCTCTTACTGTGTACACCGATCAGTCGTTACGACAGGTCCTCACGCGGCCTGAGACGTCCGGTAGGTTACTCAAGTGGAACATTGAGCTAAGCCAATTTCATATCACATACGCTCCGCGTAGAGCCATTCAAGGACAAGTCGTGGCAGATTTCATAGCTGAATTTACCGTTCCAGAAGACTTGCTCGAGACCAGTGAATCCCCCGAATACATCTGGAAGCTGTATACCGACGGTGCGTCAAACGACCGGCGTTCGGGCGCTGGGGTTGTACTTGAGACTCCCGAGGGCCGATCCATATGTTACGCTTTGAAGTTCGATTTTCACACAACTAACAATGAGGCTGAATATGAGGCACTCTTGACTGGACTAAAACTTGCCAGAGATTTGAGGATTATCGCTGTGGATATTTATTGTGATTCATAGTTAGTTGTGTGTCAAGTACGGGGAGAGTATCAAGCAAGAGATCGAAGACTGGCTACTTACTTGGCCCAAGTTCAGGAAATACTGAATCAGTTTGACTACTATGCCATTTATTATATACCTAGAGAACGCAATCAAAAAGCTGATTCATTAGCAAAGTTAGCCAGCACAGGTAAAGCACAACACATGGGACTTGTCCCAGTCGAAATTCTATCCTGTCCAAGCATCGATCAAATGGAGACAAATTTCGTATTTGAAACCGCTCCCAGTAGAGAATCGTGGATGACTCCGTATCGAGACTACATCGAAAATGGGACGTTGCCTGAGCATAGAAACGAGAGAAGACGAATTCTACGAAAAGCTTCACGATTCGTCATTCAGAACGGAGTCATGTACAGAAGAGGTTACTCTGTTCCTCTCCTCCGATGTATCACGCACGATGAAATCAAACGAGTGTTACATGATGTACACGAAGGAGCATGTGGCGATCATACCGGGGGGCAAGCTCTCGCTAAGAAGGTACTCCGGTATGGATACTACTGGCCGACAGTAAACCGAGATGCAGCAAACTATGCCAGAAAGTGCGATAGGTGCCAGAAACACGCCCGAATTCCAAGAGCCCCGCCTACCGAGATAACTCAAATGGTTAGTCCCTGGCCATTCGCGATGTGGGGCATCGATCTCATCGGCGCTTTACCTCTGGCAAAAGGTGGTGCAAAATACGCCATCGTCGTCGTTGACTACATTACAAAGTGGGCTGAGGCTGAAGCCCTTGCAACCATTACGACAAAGAAAGTGATAAATTTCGTGGTTCGCAACATCATCTGTCGATTCGGAATCCCGCATACCATCATCACCGATAACGGAGCCCAATTCGAGAGTGTGGAATTCAAGAATTTCTGTTAACGTTTTCATATCCATAAAAAGTTCTCGGCTGTCGCGCATCCCCAAGCAAATGGACAGGTTGAAGCTGTCAATAAAGTTATAAAATCCATCCTAAAGAAACGACTGGAAAAGGCCGAGGGCAAATGGGTTGATGAACTTCCTATGGCGTTATGGGCCTATCGAACGACTCACAAAACCGCAACCGGACACACCCCGTTTTCCCTATCCTACAGCTCAAAGGTCGTTATTCCGGTCGAAGTGAAAGTGTTTTCCCATCGCGTGACTTACTACGATCCGAAGACGAACTCTATACTGCTAGCTGAATCTTTGGATCTATTGGACGAAAAACGGGAAGAGGCTGACCTGAGAGCAGCCGCATATCGGAGTCGGGTCGCCCGATTGTACAATACCAAAGTTCGACCTCGAACCTTTGAACTCGGCGATCTCGTTCTCAAGAGGATCTATCCGGTTCCTTCACACATGAAACCAAACTGGGAAGGACCATATGTGATTACACGAAGACTCAGAGATGGCACATTCAAGCTATCGACCGTTGACGGTCTCGATTTGCCAAGGGCCTGGAACAGCGAGAGTCTCCGTCGCTATTACACATGAAAGGCTTTATTTATTTTATTCTATTTAGCAATTTGTTTCCGCATTTCGAAATTTGAATTTTGTAATAAGGCAACTGACTTTGCCGCATTTTCTTATTTCAGCAATAAAATGCCATCTCTTCGAGCCAGAGCTGTGATTCATTAAGTACGATATACGACATCACGATGCACGAAGAGCTAAATCCCATCACGCAATGGGACTTATTCAAATGGAGAGTGGTTGTGATATGACCAGCCACTCGCTAAGTGAAGCCCGAGCTCGGGGGCAAGCCATTACACCAATATTGATGGGATTGACACACGACAATCCTACATTCAACATCCGACTCCGTGTTCCCAGAGTGCGAAACAGAGTATAAACATCCGACTCCGTGTTCCCAGAGTGCGAAATGGAGTATAAACATCCGACTCCATGTTCCCAGAGTGCGAAACGGAGTATGAACATCCGACTCCGTGTTCCCAGAGTGCGAAACGGAGTATAAACATCCGACTCCGTGTTCCCAGAGTGCGAAACGAAGTATAAACATATGACTCCGTGTTCCCAGAGTGCGAAACGGAGTATAAACATCCGACTCCGTGTTCCCAGAGTGCGAAACGGAGTATAAACATCCAACTCCGTGTTCCCAGAGTGCGAAACGGAGTATAAGCATTCAACTCCGTGTTCCCAGAGTGCGAAACGGAGTATAAACATTCAACTCCGTGTTCCCAGAGTGCGGGGCGGAGTACGTCCTATCAACTCTAAGCTCCCGGAGTGCGAGTCAGAACGCGAACACTAACTCCAAACTCCCAGGATACGGGTTGGAATACCAACAACAATCTTAAGTTCCCAGAGTGTGAACAACCGCTTACGAGATAGCTTGTATCCCCAGAGTGTGGATGAAACGATTCGTACGGAAACAAGTGTAGTTCGACCGCTCGGTCCTCACTCAGTGCGATCACAAACTGATCATCATAACTTAACCCCGGAACTTGGCGGCAGGTAGAAATGTTAATCACTACCCGAAACTGTGTTATGTTCAGCTCCACTTCGATCTCCGATCATAACTCAAGTTCGAGATTTCCAGACTTGGCAGACAAAACAGGCTATGCTTAAACGTTAAAATAATGCAAGTACACCGGACCGAAGTTCGAACACTGCAACATTTAAGCATAGAGGGAATTCAAGTTAAAACAAGAAGACAAAATTTTATTTCAACTAATCAAAAGTAATGGTTCATACACGAGCCTTTCCAAAAGATTCCTACTAGCAAGGGCCGAACCCGCATCTATACATGGCCTATAAAGAAAAAGATAACAAAATTCCTGACTGCCAAAAAGGGAGGACACATGCCTAAAATAAAAAAGAAAAGCCCACCTAATCTTTCTGTTTCCGCGGTTTCTTCTTCTTCGAAGAACTACTAGAGCCGCCGGTGACCTTTCGTTTAGAACCTTTCTCCTTAGGCAGGTTTCCCTCGGACGAAGTCATGATGTCGACATCATCCTCCGAGCTGGAATCTATGGGAATGCTTCCCGCAGGAGGAGTTGAAGGAACAGGATCTACAACCATGGGCGGGACTGGCGCGCTAGCATCAACGAGCGTGCCCCCAGGAGATACAATCATAAGAGGAGTAGGGCACTGCGCTGCTGCTTCGCCATCTAAGCTGCCGCCATCTCGGCATTAATCTCGGCCAACATCGTTGATTCTCGTTGTGCTCTGGTCTCGCTATGTGTCGTAGTGGCCTGAGTTGAAATATCAAAAGTAGATGAGAATCCGCCCGGGCCGAACGGTAAGTCTGCGAAGGGATCACTCTGTCGGCCAAGGAGCTCATTTATCATCTGTTCATCAAAAGAGAGTGAGCTCCCCTGCATTACTTCGGCCGGCACTGTTGTCACAACAGATGTCGCCTCAGAGATGATGACCTCCGATACTTGGCATGATTCCTGGGCTACGGGAGGCACAGCTGGTGCAGCTTCAGTCATTGATCAAAGAGGTAGAAACATTTTGTTAATATACACTTCTATACAAGCTCCTCAGTCCAAATATACAAGGAATTAGTGCAGAGTACCTTCCTCGGGTTGGCTCGAGGTCGTCTGAACGATTTCAGAGAGATGCTCCTTAATAGGAGATAGATGTGGTCGGTCGGGATCATATGCCGGTATAGGCAGGGAATCGATCATCGGAGTTGGCTCTAATTGAGATGACACGACAATCTCAGAACTCGTAATATGGTGCGCAACACCGGAGCTTTCTCCAACTTCCTGAGACTGGGAACCAAGCCTCTCCTTCTCGTGAAAAATCATGGATCCATGGAGAACTTTCTTCTCGTCATCATTGAGTATGCGGTTCTCCAGCTCGAATTCATTGATGGCTTCTTCAGGGTGTCCAGATTTCTCCTCCTCAACCAGTAGGTTCCAGGCGTTGTAGAGATGTGTTGGGTAATCATCGAGCCATGTCAAATCTCGGTGCCTTAGCACGTTGGCATTGTAGGTGACAAGTAGCTCTTCTACTTCAGCCTCAATCCTGGCCTCCGCCTGTCGTACCTTCTCATCAACCCCAGCTTCAGCTTCGCGGAATTTTTCCATAGCCGCTTCCTTCTCCTTCTGGAGCTCCACCGCCTGATCACAGGCCTCCTGAGCAGAGACATTGGCCGCGTCCTTCTCCCTCACCATATCGGAGAATTTTGATTTTAACTCATTAAGCTCTTTAAAAGCGGCATCCCTCTCGGCGGTAATGGTGGTGTTCCTGTGACCCATGTCTTCAATTGCGGTATAGTGCTCTTGCTTCATCCCGGTCATGGCCGAGTTTACCTCATCGACCTTTTTCAGAGCTTCCATTTCAGACTTACGGGAAGACTCGGCCTCAGTGTTGAGCACTTTCATAATTCGGTCTTTTTGACCCAACTCTTTCTCAAGCTTCTCAATGGCAACGGCCCGATCAAATGCTATTTTGGACGCTTTCCTTGCGGCCCTTGCCCACTCCTTATACTGGAAAAATATGTCGGCAACATAATCATGGATAGTGTTTTCGGCTGATGGCGGAATCCTCTTCAGATGTGGAGGAAAGACGTAACCGTCAAAACAGATGTCGGGGAATTCCTTCCTCATCTGTGCTAATTTAAGTGCTCCTTCCCCGGTCGGATCAGTCGCGACCGGTGCAGTAGTTGAAGAGGTGGCTATTTCAGTCCTGCGTGGAGGATCGGGCCTCGGAGCTTGAGAAGACGGCTTAGGCCGTGAAGTTTCAGGAGGACGGGCTACTACTACCGTGGGCGGTATGGAAGTCCTGGGAGGAGGAGAACGAGATCAGGATCGACGCACGTATCCCCTGTCTCGGTCGGACCTCTCCTAGCCAGAGTTTCCTGAATCGTAATCCCTCTCTCCCTCTCTCCTACATGGCTCTTAATAACGGCGCTTGTTGCGCAAACTGCCCAGCACAGAACCTCGTCCAGACATTGTACCTGAAAAATGAGATACGGAATATCAGAAACCGTTTATGTTATGATGTTTACAGTTAGAGAATTGTGCTGTGCCATGAAGAGTGTAAGGATGTGTAACCCCCCGAACCAACCAGAAGTGTTGATCGCGCTGGTAGGAAGGGACTCACTAACGTCGGGGGTATGCTGTAATTCATCCAATTCAAAGTCTTGTTGTGCGGACGCAAGGTCCGGAATTGGGAGGTCAGCGATCCCTTCGAACTGATTTTCGGCTTGCAGGGAGGGTGCCTCCGAGATTTTAACTCCTGAAGGATGGCGGTTTAAGACCACAGACTTTCGTCTCCCAGGTTTAGGCTGCTTAAAGGCCGCTGCCTTGCCTTTTCTTCTTTCATCAGAATCCGGGGTTGCATCAGCAGGCTCGGTCAACGGCTCTTCATCAGTATGAGTTCTTTCGGAATTAGGTTCCTCGATTACTACAACTTTGGGTTTCCTCCGCTTGACTTTTTCTCTGGAGACAGTCTTTAATGCGCCGTCAAGCCTTATGCTCTGCCTTCGCCCAATCAACCCGAGAATTCTGAGATTCCGATCTGTCAATAGCAATTCAATATTCCTTTCCTCACTTGGAATTTCTTGAAGGACCCGGGCTATCTCTTTATAGTAACCGCCTTCAGGTCGCTGGATTATTGCTAAAGAAAAAGAAATAGGAAATATGAGTTTAATTTCATTCAGGAATTGCCCTATCAACTACTTGGGAAAGAGACAATACTCACGTCTGAACAGCCATCTTCTGAAAAACCCCGGAGGACATCGGACATAGAACCACTCCGACTTGAAGTAGCTCAGCCTAGTCCACGATCCTGTGACCACTTGGCAATTTCTTACAGACTCCAAGAATGTAAAAGATGGGCTATCGTTTCGGCTTTTGAAGTTGAACAGGTATCTTATCTCGGTCATACAGGGAGGTCGGTGGAGGTACTCCATGAATACGATGAACAAGCTGTTGAGTGAGGCATATCCATTCGGATGTAACTGAGACGGAGCAATCTCCAGATAAGCCAACACTTCTCTTATGTAGTCATTAAACGGAGGAAGTGTCCCGGCTGCACACGCATGACGATTAAATGCAGTATATCCCTCCGGGGGGTTATGCGGTCTGTCATCTGGTCCCGGCAATATTACCTCGTCCAACGACAGACCATGCCTTAAGCATATTCTCCCTAGCATATCTTCGGAGATATTGGACGGAACAGAGTCTGGCGGACTATTTATGAAAGATGCGTCAGGTAACTCGTCCGGGGCTGGACCGATGACTTCAGCCTCGATGTCCGGTATTACAAGTCTGGGAGGTGTCAAATGCTGAGTATTTTGCTGCTATGAACTTGACGGTTCCATAACTAGCTAACTCACGAGAAACCACCATTAGATGATAAAAAGCCCGTGCATTCCCCAGTGTAAAGTGTGAATGAGTTGTGCAGTGCATGTGTTATGCATAACTTGAACAAATAAATCTCTACTAAATAAGCCTAAGTGTGTGAGCAACAAAACTCCGAGAGTCAGGCTGGAGATGACCGTCATCGCTGATCGTCACCACCGCGCCATCCAGATACTGTCGTTCGATTCAGATTAAAGTTCGTTATACTTTGCTGTGTTACAGTTCCATCTACGAGCTTCAAAAGGCAGTCAGATGTGCAGTGTTGTGATCAAGTTCGATTATGCAATACAAGAGCTCATAGGAATCAGGTGTGTAGTTTAATTATCAAGTCCAGATATGCAGGGATGAAGTTTATCGGAATCATGTTTTCAAAGTGCTTAGGATTTCGTATCCATCAAAGGGAGAGTTCGAATCGATCCCAGTAGACTCGTTCGAATCCATCCGGTTATAAGTTCGAATCGATACCAAGCGTCGTGCTTCGAATCGATCATTGGTAGTCTGGTTCGTATCGATCACAATAGGTGTGCTTTCGTATCGATCATTGGTGGCCTGGTTCGTATTGAGCGGGAGGGCCTTAGCTTTGAATCGATAACACTCGAATCGATACTTTTCGTATCGATCGCAGTGGCGAAACTCGTATCGATCTAAAGCTAGGGGCTTCCGAATAGTCATTGACTTATTATCAGTTACTTCATGTCGATACGACCCATCGCCACGACCATCGAATCGAAATCACATAGTCTCCACTGACATATCCCAAGAGTCGATACGAGATCCAGAAAAATGCCATTGATTTCATCAATTCGAACATGGCTCTCGTAATCGATTCGAAATCGCCTTTTCCACCCTTTCTTCTCCAATCTGCAAAGATCGCCATGGCCATCATATCTTCGTGCCAGATCTGGTTTTACCAGTTGCCAGAAGGGAAGATTGATGGAGAAAGAGTGGATTCGTGACGGACTTATCATTTAGATTCACAGTCGCTTACCTAAGAATTAGGGTTCGAAGATCCGAAGAAATGGGTTTGATCGAGTCGAGGGTACGGAAATGTTATCTCTTCCTGGATCGATCGCAAAGAGAACAGAGAGAAACGGTAAAAATAGAAAGATAAAAAAGTAAAAAATGACGAAGTCCCAGGTATTTATACGGAGCTTAGGGTAAAACCAAGTGGATTCGACTCCCAGTCAACCTGATCGGTCGCAACCAGTCAAACAGCGCATCGAAACGTAGTCTTGACTCGAATCCGCTAGACTTCATCGATTCGAGATGCACAGAAGAGCCACATGAAGACGATGGACTCCATCGTCTCGAAGCATCCGTTTTGTGAGCCATAGATTCACAACAGGGTAGGTTTATCGATACGAACACAATATTCGTATCTGTTAGAATAAATCGATGCGAATAATCATTTCGTATCCATCAATGATGCCCCGCATCGATACGAAGAAATACTTCCTAACTTTTTACATTGATTCATGAGAGGATCAGTACAAGAGGATGGTTAGAAGCGACCATCAGACGTCGTTTCAACACAAATTTCAAATCGGTTCGGGAGAAAATCAATGCGAAATTCAACAGCGACCTAAACTAATGACAAAGTCGCAAACTTGCAGCTTTTCAAAGCAAGTCATGTTTTCACAAGACGTACTTTGGGGGGCAAATGTTATCCCCCCTTTTGGCAAGGCCAGGACACCAAGGAACCGACTAGAGAACAAGTATAGCTCGTCGTGGATGTCACTGAATTTTGTCCGAGTCCAGATTGAGCTACAATTGATAGGACATGACAAGAAAGATCATAGAAGTCAGCATCTCAAATTTCAGGTCAATCCGGGTTCATACGCTCAAGTTATGATCGATTCAAATTGAAGGGAAAAGCCTAGATTTCGTATCCATCACTACGGGTAATTTCGTATCCATCACTAAACTCTAGTTCGAATCGATCGCTTTCGTATCGGTCAACTTCAAATCCATCGAAGTACCTAGGTTCGGTTCGGTCTCATTCGAATCCATAGGCAGATCGCCTACTTCGTATCGGCCAACTCCCATGAGTTCGTATCGAGCAGGAGCGGCCATGATCGAATCCATCGAGTTCATATCGAAGGACTTCGTACACATCAGCAGATGAAGCGCTTCATATCCATCAGCCAGCGTCTGCTTCGCATCCATCGGATCACCTTCATTCGAACCCATCGAGTTCGCATCGATCAAGATTCGTATCCATCAACAGATGACGTGTTTTGCAACCATCAGTCGATGACCACTTCATACCCAACGAGTCAATAAACTAGGATGACGTGTCATCCATCGAAACAAACGAGGCGAAATCCATGGAATCGAAACGGTCAATGCGGAGTGAGTATTGGATTGAAACGAAAGGCGCGCGCCACATCGTCCCAGAAGCACGTGCAGCAATCGATACAGGGGGATCGACTCGAAGCCATGGAGTCGAACAGAACAGCCACCGAGAAGATCTATTTCGTATCGACGATATCTTGCAATCCACTGATCCAAATCCAATGAAATTTTCAGGAAAGCTTGTATACACACTAAAGGATGTCCTTGCTAAGTTTCAGCTTAATTGGATATCATCCTGATCAATACGAAATGGATTCGTATCGATCGCAAATCGAGGCGAAACTTTCTGGAAACGGTCGCGTGGGTCCCCTCACGTGCCAGACCAAGTCTCCCGAAGTTTGAACGAGATCTGGGCCTCCTACGCCTATAAATAGGGCCCCAAAGCACACAGAAAAGGCATCTTTTTTCTCTGAAGCGTCCAAACTCTGCCGGATCAAGACTTGCATCATACCTTTGCTGTTAATTTCAAACTCTAATCTGTAATCCGCTGTCGTTTGCTGTAATCGCTTGTAACCATTCAAAGAGAATCAATAAAATCGTCAAAACTTCATAGTGGACGTAGGCAATACGCCGAACCACTCTAAATTGCTTGTCTCTGCATTTTATATTTCTGTTTGTTGAAGTTTTTGTTAGATAATCTCTGTTTTATATTTATATTCTTCATTTTATCTCTTCAAAAAACTTCCGAAGAGTGTTGTACCCATTTTTGGTACAAACAAATATCATGTTTCAGAAGGGCTTATTTCCTAAATTAACCTTGATTTAGATCTGAAATTAAACGACAATTATTTTAGTAAAGAGTTTGAAAAGTTGAGGCAACCAATTACAGGTTTACACGTGGCATATTAGTTAGATAAAAATTTGCTTTAAGTGGCATTAATGTGACGACCCGAATTTTCGAACCAGTCAAAATCGCTAAAAAAATCCGTCCGTTTTAAAACTACAAATGAAAACTACCATCTTAGTACATAATATTTGATAAATATTCAACATTATTAAATGTATAGGATACAATTTCAATTATACAACTTATCAAAGTAATTTATTTATTTATTCTACAAGGTGTGCATACCGAACTCAAACACAATAAATCTACAGCTACACACTCTGATGAGAGAGACAGCAATATACTTGCCTACGAACTCCATAAACAATGTAAATGCGGAATAAAATGGTAAGAGGGAAGATACAACAACACAAGATAAACAACAACCGATGACAGATAAATAGAAAAATGGTTATATTATTTTAAGGGCTGCACCACTACCACTTGTGACTGCCTACGTAACCCTATCTAATTGGGTACACAATTAGATACATGATCAAGCCAACGTAGTTCTTCTACCGCAAATAGGACTCATGGAGCCTAAGATGCACAAACAATATGCAATTCCCAAAAGTACGCACTTAGGCTTAATCTTCAATTTTAGATTTTTAAAATCTAATTAACTTTACAAAAATTATCTCTTTTGACTTCATTACCGAATTCTTATTTCAAAGCTTTTTGAAATATATATATATATATATCTTTTATATTCAAACTAGTCCTTTACTTCGGGATCTGAAAACAAATCACCTTTTAAACGATATCAATATACAAGCATACAAAGCTATATGCTACAAAATATCGAGAGGTTTCTAGCCATAAGAAAGCCCTTGAGTCTAGCCTTCCAAATAAATAATAGATTGGTGCATCCCTCTATTCCAAGAGCGGACTACAATAAGGCTACAGAACATCTGCACCTCCTTTGCCCATGCATTTTGTAGACTATGAGTTACCCGAATCTTTGGTAACATAACAAATCACTTTATCCCGAAGTGACAAAAATCATTTGCACTAATAATTACAAATACTTCTAATCTATAATAATTTCCATTTTCAAATCCTTTCAAAAAGCATTTAAAAACCACCGAGTTTAGTCCTCGAAATTCTTTCCGTTTTATAAAACATATTAATAAAACCATTCTTTATATAAAATCACTTCCAAATATTTAATCTCAAATATCTCTTTTTCACTCTTTTAAAGGAAAATCTTTCATACCATTTCAACTTGAAAACCAATTTTCAAAACAATTCATTAAATTAATGTGAACCAAATATTACCGCTAAACACCTTATAGTCAAATCGTGATATAATCACAAAGTGTTAGCCTAAAATTATTTTCTACCCAGCCCATGCATATGGATAATTAATTTCTCATAAACTAGTCGAGCAAAGTCAACAATCAATATATAATAATTAGTGCTTATAAACTGGCTGAGCCTAATTCAAACAATCAATCAATGAAATAAACACAACAATAAATTGTAACCAATGGTTCATTCTATCAAATATTTATAACACTTTATTTTATCTTAGATTAAAACAATTTGATATTTATTTTGGAGCATCCGGACTTTCCCTTCGACATGTTCGGTCCCTCGCCCAAGTTTCCTTGGATCTCACAAACAAAACATGTGTGTACTAGTCGTTTCCGCATACCCCATTAAGTATTTAACTTCTAAATTTTAAAATAGTTAATTAACTATCCAAATAGTCAAACAAGGAAATAAAACCATTGTTTTAGCAAACAAAGTAAACAAGCATTCAACAAGGGTTTTCAAACAACACTCAACACTTAAAGTTCCTTCAACTTAGCCATAATTTTAATGAACTTAAAGGAAGAAATAACTCACTTTGGATTCCACTCCATCAAACTTTAAGGCAAGGAACTCCAGATCTAAACCATACTTCATACTAATTTTGCTAAATTTGTCACTATGGATTTGATTATAGCTTCGCTGCTATTTTCCGAAACTTCTTGAATCCAGCTATAGGTCCACTATCCTAGAATTTGAGATGAAAAGAGGTGGAAATGGCTTCTAGGTGGGCATGGCTTTGGGTGGATGGATGGAAGTTACTAGCTTAAACTTGACTTAAGTGGTATATTTTTTGTTGATTATTTTTGTCATAACTTTGTTACGCTTTTGGAATTTTTTAAGAGAGGCATGGAAGCAATTAAAGCTCTAAGAAAGAAGAAGGAGAAGCTTAGAAAATGAAGAAGAAGAAGAATGGAAAGTGTGTGGAATTTGTGAAAGAAGTGGTAGATATTTATAGAAAAAAGTTTGAAATAAAATATTATTATGTAAAATGACCAAAATACCCTTTCTTCAACTTAAAGTAAACTTACTTTTTCAATACTTAATATCATATTTCACATCTTACTTTATGTCTTAGTCATGTATTTGGATGGAAAAGTGGACTAAGGAGAAGATTTGTTTAGATTTTTAATGTGATTGATTTGATGTTTACTTTTTTAACTTTTTTCCTTACTTACTTTTCTTAATTAAATTCTAGAAGTTTCCTAATCATAATTAGTAAAAGTAAAGTTATTTAGTTATTAAAATATGTAATATATGTTAAAACATGCTAACAAAGGTGCAACAACACTGCGACTTATATTGAAAAAAACGTTGATTTTCGACAAAATGTTTTACGCTCACATTTTGACGTTTTGGTTAAACTATTTATTTATCTAAAGCAAATTTAAAAATAAATTTGTATAATGTTATTTAGAAATATAAAAACTCATAAATTAATTAAAATAATTTATTTGACCATTGAAACTTACTTTTCTAAAATCAGGATTTTGTCACTTTTGTCGATACAAGAAATTATTCCTATTATTGTGTATATTTCTCTTTGCAAATCCTATCTAATATTATTTAAATCATAAAATGTTATATATTTTATATTTAAAATCACTTTAAATAGTATATTGTAAAGTGGTCAAATTCTGGGTCGTTAAATTCTCCTCTACTTAAAAGAATTTCGTCCTCAAAATTACGTGGACGTAAAAATATAACAAAAAAACAACAATTAAAGAAAGTTAAGCACGCCAAAATAGTAATATCACCCATAACCCCGATCGGAGATACAATGCCTTTTCCTATCCATTTTATTTATCAAATTAAGGTAGTTTCATTTTTAAAATTCCTAGGTTCATTTACTAACCTAGACAAACTTTACTTAGGCACCTAACCTAAGCTCTGATACCAAATGTGACGACCCGGATTTTCAAACTAGTCAAAATTGCTAAAAAAATCCATCTGTTTTAAAACTTCTAATGAAAACTACCATCTTAATACAGAATATTTGATAAATATTCAACATTACTAAATGTATAGGATACAATTTCAATTATACAACTTATCAGAGTAATTAATTAATTTATTCTACAAGGTGTGCATACCGAACTCAAACACAATAAATCTACAGCTACACACTCTGATGAGAGGGACATCAATATACTTGCCTACGAACTCCATAAACAATGTAAATGCGGAATAAAATAGTAAGGAGGAAAGATACAACAACACAAGATAAACAACAACCGATGACAAATAAACAGAAAAATGGTTATATTATTTTAAGGGCTGCGTCACTACCACTTGTGACTGCCTACGTAACCCTATCTAATTGGGTACACAATTAGATACAGGATCAAGCCAACGTAGTTCTTCTACCGCAAATAGGACTCATGGAGCCTACGATGCACAAACAATATGCAATTCCAAAAGTACTCACTTAGGCTTATTCTTCAATTTTAGATTTTTAAAATCTAATTAACTTTACGAAAATTATCTCTTTTGACTTTATTACCGAATTCTTATTTCAAAACTTTTTGAAATATATATATATATATATATCTTTTATATTCAGACTAGTCCTTTACTTCGGGATCTGAAAACAAATCACCTTTTAAACGATATCAATATACAAGCATACGAAGCTATATTATACAAAATATCGAGAGGTTTCTAGCCATAAGAAGGCCCTTGAGTCTAGCCTTCTGAATAAATAATAGATTGGTGCATCCCTCTATTCCAAAGCGGACTACAATAAGGCTACAGAACATCTACACCTCCTTTGCCTATGCATTTCGTAGATTATGGGTTACCCGAATCTTTGGTAACATAACAAATCACTTTATCCCGAAGTGGCAAAAATCATTTGCACTAATAATTACAAATACTTCTAATCTATAATAATTTCCATTTTCAAATCCTTTCAAAAAGCATTTAAAAACCACCGAGTTTAGTCCTCGAAATTTTTCTGTTTTATAAAACATATTAATAAAAACATTCTTTATATAAAATCACTTCCAAATATTTAATCTCAAATATCTCTTTTTCACTCTTTTAAAGGAAAATCTTTCTTAACATTTCAACTGGAAAACCAATTTTCAAAACAATTCATTAAATTAATGTGAACCAAATATTACCGCTAAACACCTTATAGTCAAATCGTGATATAATTACAAGGTGTTAGCCTACAATTATTTTATACCCAGCCCATGCATATGGATAATTAATTTCTCATAAACTAGTCGAGCAAAGTCAACAATCAATATATAATAATCAGTGCTTATAAACTGGCTGAGCCTAATTCAAACAATCAATCAATGAAATAAACATAACAATAAATGGTAACCAATGGTTCATTTTATCAAATATTTATAACACTTTATTTTATCTTAGATTAAAACAATTTGATATTTATTTTGGAGCATCCGTGCTTTCCCTTCGACATGTTCGGTCCCTCGCCCAAGTTTCCTTGGATCTCACAAACGAAACATGTGTGTACTAGTCGTTTCCGCATACCCCATTAAGTATTGAACTTCTAAATTTTAAAATAGTTAATTAACTATCCAAATAGTCAAACAAAGAAATAAAACCATTGTTTTAGCAAACAAAGTAAACAAGCATTCAACAAGGGTTTTCAAACAACACTTAAAGTTCTTTCACCTTAGCCATGATTTTAATGAACTTAAAGGAAGAAATAACTTACTTTGGATTCACTCCGTCAAACTTTATGGCAAGGAACTTCAGATCTAAACCATACTTCCTACTAATTTTACTAACCTTGTCACTATGGATTTGATTATAGCTTCGCTACTATTTCTCAAAACTTCTTGAAATTTGGCTATAGCTCTGTTATCCTAGGAGTTAGGATGAAAAGAGGTGGAGATGGCTTCTTGGAGATGGCTTCTAGGTGGGCATGGCCTTGGATGGATGGATGGAACTTACTAGCTTGAACTTGACTTAAGTGGTATATTTTTTGTCGATTACTTTTGTCATAACTTTGTTACGCTTTTGGAATTTTTTTTAAGAGAGGCATGGAAGCCATTAAAGCTCTAAGGAAGAAGAAGGAGAAGCTTAGAAAAGGAAGAACAAGAAGAATGGAAAGTGCGTGGAATTTGTGAAAGAAGTGGTAGGTTAGAAAAATGTTTGAAATAAAATATTATTATGTAAAATAACCAAAATATCTTTTCTTCAACTTAAAGTAAACTTACTTTTTCAACGCTTAATATCACCTTTCACATCTTACTTTATGTCTTAGTCACTTATGTCTTAAGTAAATGTATTTAGGTGGAAAAGTGGACTAAAGAGAAGATTTGTTTAGATTTTTGATGTGATTGATTTAATGTTTACTTTTTTAACTTTTTTCTTGACTTACTTTTCTTAGTTATATTCTAGAAGTTTCCTAATCATAATTAGTAAAAGTAAACTTGTTTAGTTATTAAAAAATGTAATATATATGTTAAAACATTCTAACAAAGGTGCAACAACGTTGCGACAACTTATATTGAACAAAAAGTTGATTTTCGACAAAATGTTTTACGGTCACATTTTGACATTTTAGTTAAACTATTTATTTATGTAAATAAAATTTAAAAATAAATTTGTATAATTTTATTTAAAAATATAAACACTCATAAATTTATTAAAATAATTTATTTAACCATTGAAACTAACTTTTCTAAAATCAGAATTTTTTTATTTTTGTCGATATAAGCAATTATTTCTATTATTGTGTATATTTCTCTTTGCAAATCCTATCTAATATTATTTAAATCATAAAATGTTATATATTTTATATTTAAAGTCACTTTAAATATTATATTTTAAAGTGGTCAAATTCTGGGTCGTTACATTTAATCATCTTTTACTTGGAAAAGCAGGTTCCGCCTCTAATAAAAGTACCTTTCGACTCAGAGCTTTCGCCTTCAATCAAGTCGAAACCCACTAAGTCAAAACCAATACACAAAGTATCACTTAGATGGTATGTATTGTATTGGAGAAAGGCAGAAGGTATGGTGTCGAAAGCATGGCTTCCGATGGGGTCGATACCTTTGTTTGTTTTAAAAAGTGAAGCGCATGCCTTTGTTTTATTAAAGCCTTCAAAAGAGTCGAAGCATATGTTTTCGAAAGAGGTTGTCTAAAGAATGTTTTAAAGAACAAGCTTTCGAATTGGTTTCTTTACTTATAAAATAATGCTTTCGAAAGAAGGGGTTCCGACCTAGTCGAAGCCCTATTGCCATTCTTTTGCCTTTCGAGTATATTGAAGTCATCAATGCCTTCGAAGGGTAGTTTTGTTTTAAAGATGTTTTAAGCCACTTCCTAAACGCTTTCGAAAGGGTCCAAGGGTTTCGAAGGCAATGGCTTCAAAGGGGGTTTCGATATTATCCTTCAATGTTTTGCTTATGTGATTTGAAGCTTCCGTAAGGAATGGTGCCAACGCCATCAAGTTTTCCTCGATATTTTTTTATGAAACGACATGGTTTCAAAAGAGATACTTTCATTTATGTTCACTTTGACCCAAATGAAATTTTAAGTATAATCCCAATGGTTTCTAAAGAGGGACTTTCAATGGTTTCGGAATGGATACTTTCAAAGGTTTCGAAATGGGTACTTTCAAAGGTTTCGAAGGGGTACTTTCAAAGGTATCGAAGCTATGCTTCTAAGAGTTAATAAGTAATAATTTCTTACATTCTAAAGTTTTCGAAAGGAAAGTTTTAAAGTGTTTTGGAAGCCAAGGGCCTAATGTTTTGAAAAGAGATTTATGTGCTTTCGAAGGAGATTATCCAGTAAAGTCGAAAGCAAGGTTTTGAAGGTTTCAAAAGCCCTAGTTTTCAAAACAAATAACCCGATCTCATTTTAAAAGAATACCATGGCATAAATAAATAATGTGTTTTGAAAATGACATTTTGACGAAGTTTTCTTTGATTAAAAGGTTAAAGGATTAACCTAGTTATTGTGTTTGCTTCTTCATATATGTACATATTCATATTGTAACAAACCCATAACTATATTTTGGGAAATGGCAGAATAACCAACAAGGTTGATCCAGTAGACCCGGTAGTGAATATAAATTAAGTTAACTCCTGAATGAGTAGAATTTTATCAAGGAGGTCAGGATGACTAGAATATAGGATGCTAAAATGTTAAAGAAAGATATTGGTAGGGACCAATAGGTTCTCAGTAAGCCCATGAAAACTGTGTATTCGAAAAGATATTGGTAGGGGCCAATAGGTTCAAAGTAAGACCATGAAAACTATGTATAAAATGAAGATGTCAAAAAGACAGGTTCATAGTTAGCCCATGAAAACTATGATTTGATATTGGCACGGGCCAATAGGTTTATACTGAACACATGGAAACTATATCCGGGTTAAGATGTTGACAGATGTCAATAGGTTCATAGTCAGCCCATGAAAACTACGATAAGAAGAGAAGATATTAGAGTTACCAATAGGTTCGTAGTCAACCCATGAAAACTAGGATAAGAGTAAAAATATTGGAGTTACCAATAGGTTCATAGTGATCCCATGAAAACTATGTAATTGGACAGGGAGTCCTTAATCATTTTATCGGTTATTAGTCAGCCCATGAAAAATATTAGGTTAATAGTAACCCTAGAAACTATTACTGTGACAAATAGTCAAAATGAATGGGGAAGGGTAATCCAGAATTAATTCACTTGCTTTGCATATCATCGTATCATACTGTTTTGAATTGTTTTAACCATTATGGATGTAGGAGCATAGTATATGGTTTTATAAAGGTTTTAAGATATTAATGAGGGGAAAACCCATTCCACTAAGCGGCGTGGTCTCACTAGATATCTAAATGGTTTGAGATGGCAGATTATTATTCAGACCAGGCTTTATGTCTGACTCAAAAATTATGGTTTCCCTTTAAACTCTCGGGTACTCAACTGGTTTTGAGTAGTTTGAGAGTTGAGGTTTTCAGGTACCTCATTAGACGAATAAAGCTTCAAGAGACATGCACGAGGCATGATAGCTATTTAGAGTTTTATTTTATTTTTATTCCGCTGTGTTGTTTGTAATGGCAAAGTTGTTAAATTGCATGTATATACTCTGATCATCCAATGAGGCATCTTCATATGTCGCTCTTGGCGTATGTTGTAATAAATATATTTTCTCCGAATGTGATTAACGATCGTGTGATTATGTAATGAATTGGAAATGTTTTGCAATGGAATATGATCTTGTTTGATGTTTTAAATTTTTTCCATGTTCATGTGTTTATGTGTATAAATGTATCTAACATCGCCGTATTTGGTCGCCGAGGATTAATAACTATGGATGGCTGCAGCATCTGTAGCCTTTAGTTTTGAGCCTCCAAGTAGGGGGATGTTACAAGCTGGTATTAGAGCATTGGTTTATGAAACTTAAAAGAAAAGTTAAACCTAAAAGCTTTTTTTTGAAACAAAATCCAATGAATTAGAAATATGATGGTGGTTTGGGTTAACGCTATAGTAACATACTTGTATTTGATATATAGATATATTAGTACATATTCCCTTCTCTCTTAGACCGTTCTTCTGTATCTTACTAAGGCTCGTATGCAGATTTACGAGAAAGAGGATATGGAAGTAGAAAATGAAAGAGGAAATCTCAGTGGAGGAAGCACTACAACTAATGGAAATGCTCGACCTAATACCAAGAGGAACCAAGGTCAACAGACTAATGCTAACCAAAATGCTGATGCCAATGTAGGTGTTGGAAATCCACTAGTGGATATGGGGGCAATGTATCAGTTCTTCATCAATGTGATGCAAGCAGGAGTTGCTGCTGGAGTTGTTGGGAATGTTGGAGGAGCTAATCCTATGGCTCCAGTTGGGAATCTATGTTAAGTTGAGCAGAGACTACACCAGTCTTTGTGGGAAACCGTTTATGGGAATGGAGGATGCCATAGAACTAGAGAATTGGTTGTTGCATTGTGAGCGTATCTTTGCTGATTTGGGTGTAGATGATGAGCAGAAGAGAAGGTTGGCCTCTAGACAGTTGTAGGGGTCAGCACTTCATTGGTGGAATAGTGTTATTGTCGGAGTTCCAGAGGAGGAGTTGACTTGGGCTGAATACAAAAGGAGATTTGAACAAAGGTTTATATCCGAGGTTGCTAAGTCAGCATCGATAAGAAAGTTTATGGATCTAGTTCAGGGAGAGATGTCGGTTATCGAGTATGCCACTAAGTTTGATGAGCTATCTCGATATGGATATGCTATTGTAGACACTAACATTAGAAGGAATGAGAGGTTTATTCGGGGACCGAGGCCGAGCTTGCTAGGGCAACCCTGACGCATATCGGTGATCCTTGTAATGTGGTTGTGGATATGGTAATTCGCCATGAGGATATGCTTGCTGTTTTGCTAGAAAGAAGCCAGTTGAAACCCAGGGTTCTCAGGGAAAGAAGAGGAAGTTCTTTAACAAGAAGGGAGCCCAGAAGAGATGTTGCCAAGAAGGCAAAGGTTGATTTCATTTGCTACAAGTGTGACAAGAAGGGTCATTATGCTAATGAGTGCCGGTCAGGCAAGGGGAAGAAGGTTGTAGATAAGAAGAATGTGAAGTGCTTTAACTGTGATCAAGTCGGGCATTATAAGAACTAGTGTCCATAATCGGTTGGGGTGGACAAGGAAAATATTTTTGCTATTGGATCATCTACTAGGCCAACTACGGCTGAAAAAGGAAAGACTGTTATGGAAGGTACGTTTTTGATTTAGAGTATACTAGTTAGGATACTATTTGATACCGGTGCATTACATTCATTTATATCCAAGTGTTTGGTTGATAGGTTATGCTTAGAACCCGCATACCTTGTTACTTCCTTAAGGGTTGCGAATCCAATAGGAGGGTATGAAATTATGGGGATGAGATGTGACCAGTTAGAACTTGATTTGTTAGGTTATAAGTTTACATGCAGTCTGTATGTTTTCGATTTCGTAGATTTCAGAATCAATTTGGGTATGGATTGGTTGAGCAAGTATGAGGCTAGGATATTCTACCGGGATGGGGAGATATCGCTAAGACACCCTGATAGTCATAACCGCATTGTATTCTCAGTGGAGAATTCAGACCGGAGTAGTTGTCCTTTGTTAAGTGCAATGGAAGTGGGAGAAGAGTTAAATTAGATTCGAGTAGCAAGAGAGTTTGCAGATGTCTTTGAGCTAGTCATTGGACTACCACCGAAATGAGCTATTGAGTTTTGGGTAGATCTTGTGCCAGAAGCTGAACCTGTGAGTAGACCACCTAGCAGGATGACACCTACTGAGATGAAAGAATTGAAGGTGCAGTTAGTGGATCTAGAAGGAAGGAATTTTATTAGACCAAGAAGTTCACCTTGGGGAGCCGCCGTAGTATTCGTGAAGAAACCCGATGGGTCATTGAAGATGTGTATCGACTATCATAAGTTGAACGAGAGGACGATCAAGAATAAGTATCTTTTGCCGAGAATTGATGATCTATTTGATCAATTGTATGGAGCCAGAATGTTCTCCCGACTGGATTTGGCGACGGGTTTCCAGCAGTTAAGAGTGACAGAGGATAGCATTCCATTGACAGCATTTCGAACTAGATATGGTTCGTACGAATGGTTTGTAATGCCATTCGAGTTGACGAATGCACCTACTTTCTTTGTGGATTTGATGAATCGAGACTTCCAAGAGTATTTGGATAGATTCATGTTGGTGTTTATAGATGACATTTTGGTATACTCTAAGGATGAGAAAGAGCATGAAGATCATCTTAGAATTATGCTTGAGATGCTGAGGCAGCATCAGCTAAAGGCGAAGTTCTCCAAGTGTCATTTTTGGAAGAAAGAGGTTAAGTTTCTTGGTCATATGGTTTCAGAGAAGGGGCTGTCAGTCGATCCATATAAGATCGAAGCTGTTAATAATTGGAAGAGACTGAGACGGTGATTGAGATTAGAAGTTTTCTTGGACCTGTTGGCTATTATCGGAGATTCATCAAGGATTTCTAGCGGATAACAACGCCTTTGACTAAGCTAACCAGGAAGGAGGTGAAGTTTTTTTTGTCCGACAAATGTGAGGAAGGATTCCTTAAGTTAAAGCATTTGTTAACCAATGCACCGGTGTTAGTAGATCCAGACAGAAACCAAGGGTTGGTGGTGTATATTGATGCATGTGGAACTGGATTAGGAGCTGTATTAACGTAGAAGGGTAAATTGATTGCTTACACTTCACGACAGCTTAGACCACAAGAAGTGAGCTATCCTACTCATGATTTGGAGTTTGCTGCGGTGATCTTCGCATTGAAGACTTGGAGGCATTATCTCTTAGGGGAGAGATTTGAGCTATACACAAATCATAAGCCTTTAAGATACTTATTCTCCCAGAAGGAGTTGAAAATGAGATAGTAGAGGTGGCTGGAGTTTTTAGCTACTTATGATTTTGGTATAGAATATACACTAGGGAAAGGTAATAAAGTAGCGGATGCTCTTAGCAGAAGACATCAGAATGTGGTGTTAGCTATGTTGGCAGAATGGAAGGATTTAGAAGCTTTGACTACTTGTAGTATGCAGTTAAGATCGACTGCTACTTCTAGTTAGAGTACTGCCATGCTGTCCTATTTAGAAGTTCAACCAGTGTTGATCGAGAGAATTGCTTCTAAGCAGAAGGAGGATCCATTGTTAGCCAAGAAGATCAGAAGGCTTGAGGTTGGAACTGAGATCGATGATCTGAAAGATTTTTGTCTTGACCAGAGGGGGTGGTTGAAAAAGAAGGGACGGTTGTGTGTTCCGAATGTTGAGAACTTGAGGAAAGAAGTTCTTGGGGAATGTCATTGATCCAAGTTTATGATTCATTTTGGAGAAACCAAGATGTATAAAGATATGAAGAGGAAATTCTATTGGGAAGGTATGAAGAGGGATGTTGGCTAGTGGGTTAGGAAGTGTGCAAAATGTCAACAAGTGAAGGCCGATCATCAGAATCCGACTATGTTGCTTCAGTCTTTAGAGGTTCCAGTTTGGAAATGGGATTCAATATCCATGGATTTTATAGACGGGTTGCCAAGGTCGAATAGAGGAAATGAGAGTATATGGGTCATAGTGGACAGATTGACCAAGAGTGCCCATTATATTTCAGTTAAATCAACCAGGACGGCACCTGTTTTAGCTAAGTTGTTCATGAAGAACATAGTTATACTACATGGAATCCCAAGCAGCATAGTCAATGACAGAGATGCTTTATTTACTAGTGAATTCTAAAAGAGTCTACAGGATGTATTAGGCACTAAGCTTAAGATGAGTACTACGTATCACCCTCAGATGGATGGGTGCACAGAGAGAGTCAATAAAGTACTCGAGGATTTATTGAGAGCTTATGTATTGGACTTTGGTTGAGCTTGGGAAGATTACCTACATTTGGTTGATTTTTCCTATAATAACAGTTATCAGACTAGTGTAGGAATGGTGCCTTTTGATGCTTTGTTTGGAAGGCTATGCAAATCACCAGCATGTTGTTTGGAGACTGGAGATAGATTAGTCTTAGGTCCAGATTTGGTTAGAGAGGCGACGAAGAAGACAGAGTTGATCGGAGAAAGGATGAAGGAAGCTTAATCTAGACAGAAGAGTTATGCAGATAAGATGCGTAAGGATATAGAATTCTCGATTAGAGATAGAGTTTTCATTAAGGTATCACCAATGAAGAGTGTGGTACGATTTGGAAAGTCAGGGAAACTGGCGTCGAGATATGTTGGTCTGTTCCAAGTTTTAGAGAGGATCAGAGAGCTCACATACAGAGTAGAGTTGTCGAGTAGTATGGCAACTATCCATTATGTATTCCATGGTCTCATCTTTGCAAGTATGTGCATGATCCTGTGACTACTATTCCTCCGACAGGGTTGAAAGATTTATAGTAGAGGCTAATTTGTTTTTTGTTGGATAACCAGCTCAGGTTGTAGCGAGAAATGAGAAAAGATTGAGGAACAAGACAGTCAAGTTGGTGAAAGTTCGGTGGAGCGACAACGAGAAGGACTGTACTTGGAAGACATAAGATAGGATTAGAGATACTTATCCTGATCTGCTATGAGAGTATGTTCTATATTTTCTTATATAGATATTTGCTAGTCAGGTAGGCTAGTATGGTTGTTAGGAGATGTTACAGACGATGGTCATGCTTAGTATTTAGTCCTTGCTGAATTTCGAGGACAAAATTCTTTAAGTAGCGGAGCCTGTAACACCCCTAATTTTATATGACATTATTCAGAAGATTTAATTAGATAAATTAAATAGAGTATTGTAAAGATTAGAGAGATAAGAGACTGAGATTTGAAAATTAATTAGAGGCCGAGCTTAACTATAAATAAACTAAAACAATGGGAATATCTAAATGGTTTTAATAAGAAAACAAGGCTAAGGGCAATATAAGGATTAGCCATTCACGACATCCCTTAACCCTAAACCCTTAGTCCATTTCTCATTTCTCATATTCAAATCTTAAACCATAAAACCAAGAGCAAAGCCGACCATTATCTAAGGAGAAAAGAAGAAGAAAATTCAAGTAAAGCTTAGAAATCAAGCTAAAGGAACTAATAAAGTTCAAATCTCAAGTTCCTTATCCTAATCAAGATGTAATAATCAAAACCATCTTTATTTTTTTAATGATCATTTGATTTAGAGATTCCAGTTTGGAAATGGGATTCGATATCCATGGATTTTATAGACGAGTTGCCAAGGTCAAATAGGGAAAATGAAAGTATATGGGTCATTGTGGACAGGTTGACCAAGAGTGCCCATTTCATTCCAATCAAGTCAACCAAGACGGCACCTATTTTGGCGAAGTTGTTTATGAAGAATATAGTTAGACTTCATGGAGTTCCAAGTAGCATAGTCGGTGATAGAGATGCTTTGTTCACTAGCAATTTCTAGAGGAGTCTACAAGATGTGTTAGGCATTAAGCTCAAGATGAGTACTGCATATCATCCTCAGATGGATGGGCAGACAGAGAGAATAATATGGAACTTGAGGATTTATTGAGAGCTTGTGTATCGGACTTTGGTGGATCTTGGAAAGATCACCTACATTCGGTTGAGTTTTCCTATAATAATAGTTATTGGACTAGTATAGAAATGGTGCCTTTTGAAGCTTTGTATGGAAGGCCACATAAAACACCAACATGTTGGTTGAAGACTGAAGACAGATTGGTCTTAGGTCCAGATTTGGTTAGGGAGGCGTCAGAGAAGATTGAGTTGATCTGAGAAAGGATGAAGGAAGCTCAATCCAGACAAAAAAGTTACGCAGATAAGAGGCGTAAATACCTAGAGTTCTCAGTTGGAGACAAAGTTTTCATTAAGATATCACCGATGAAGGGTGTGGTACGAATCGGGAAGTCAGGGAAGCTTGTACCGAGATATGTTGGTCCATTCCAAATTATAAAGAGGATTGGAAAGCTCGCATACAGAGTAGAGTTGCCGAGCAGTATGGCATGTGTCCAAAATGTATTTCATGTGTCACATCTTCGCAAGTATGTGCATGATCCAAAGACTACTATTCCTCCGACAAGTTTGGAAGACTTAGTAGTAGAGCCTAATTTGACTTTTGTTAGACAACTAGTTCAGACTGTAGTGAGAGATGAGAAAATATTGAGGAACAAGACAGTCAAGTTGGTGAAAGTTCAGTGGAGCGATAACGAGAAGGACTGTACTTGGGAGACAGAGGACATGATTCGAGATACTTATCCTAATCTACTTTGTGGGTATGTCTATATATATATATATATATATATATAAAATTGCTAATCAGGTAGACTAGTATGGTTGTTAGGAGTCATTACAAATGATTGCTATGTTCAGTATTAAGTCCTTACTGATTTCGAGAACGAAATTCTTTAAGGAAGAGAGCCTGTACACCCCTAATTTTTTATAACATTATTCAGGAGATTTAATAACATAAATTAAATAGAATAATGTAAATGTTAAATGATAAGGGGATTGAGATTTGAATAAATGCTTAAGGGTTCGTGCTTAATTTAACTAATTAAATGGGCTAAAGAATTGTTTTTAAGTTAATTAATCTACCTAAGGGTATAATGGGAATTAGCTGCACATAACCCCTTACCCTTATATATTCTCGTTCCTTACCATTTCATTTCCCATTCACATCATTTTGAAAACAAAAAAACAAACGTATATCAAGGAGGAGCCGGCCATAGCTAGGAAGAAAAGAAAAGAGAATTCAAATCAAGCTAAGGAATTAAAGAAGAGGAATAAATCTTAGCTCAATCCAATCTCCTTATCTTAATCAAGGTGAATAATAGTTTATACCATCTCTATTTTGTTTTATGAATATATGTTTTTCGGATTTAAGATTAAATTCGTTTCTACGATGATTTGGATGATGATATGCTTGAATTACAATTTGTTTGATTTAAACAAGAATGTTTAAATAAGATCATATGCGGTTTTAAGGAAAAACCGATTGATATTGATGTTTAAATGCCATGGAAAAATTATATGATATGTAAAACATGATTTTGAAGTTGGGTTTTAATTTTGATAATTTTCCAAGCAATGGAAAGATTACTATGAATTTTCAAAGGAAAATATGGTTAATTGGGTTTATAAATTTATTTCATAAATTATATTAAGAATTTGGGTTTGAAATTTTGATATGTTAGATAACATGATCAAACCGAATTTTGGAATTTTTGGGGATTTTTCCTAAGTGATTCGCTATGCAAACTAAATTATTTTAGAAGAAAGACTTATTTGCAATATTGGTTTTGTTTAATGGAAGCGCTTATTTGCTAAATTAACCTTGATTTAATCTGAAATTAAGCGGCATTTATTTTAGTAAAGAATTTGAAAAGTTGAGGCAACCAATTAAAGGTTTGCACATGGCAGGTTAGTTAGATAAAAAATTGCTTTACGTGGCATTAATCAGCTTTTACTCAGAAAAGCAGGTTCCGCCTCTAATAGAAGTACTAGTCGACTAAGAGCTTTCGCCTTCAATCAAGTCAAAACCTATGTTATTTTTATTTTTGAAATGAGAATTGAGAACCAAGTATCATGGCTGAAGCTAACATCACTCTTTTAACATTACTTATCTGTAAGACCGTATGTCTTGCCATTATCACATGGTTGATTAGTACCTTGAACCATTCCTTTAATAGGTGAAAAGGAAACTCACTTGAAGAGTTGGTTATTTTGAAAGGATAGCAGTACCAGATGATTTTGATTGACCTTGCTGTTGCCCTTTAACAGGATGGTTCTTCACCTACATTGCCAAATTAAATCACTTGTCACAAACTCTGTTTAGACATTTCGTTCTGTGTGTATAAGAGCAACTTATATTTTTCACTAGAAAAGAAAAATGCCTCAAATATTCGTTTGAAATGAGATAAACACCTTAACAAATTTCAATTATAATTAGCACAAAAAAGAGTTCATATTAATAAAGGTCATCAAACACAAGTTTTGAATTATGAGATTTGCAGTTGCCACTAATATCAATGAGTAGAGAAATAGAAGCAAAAGACTGAAGAAAATTGAGGTGGTATTCAACGGTAAAAAAGTAATGGTAGGAAATGAGTACCCAGCAAAGCATGATATCCCAAATCACATTAATAGGGGCATCGGTTTTGAGGGCGAGTGGGCTGACATGAGAGCCCGATATGCGATAACCAACATTAATCACTGCAGATCTAAACATAACACCAGTTGGAGAAGTGCATTTAAGTGTGGCACATACGCTGTGTAGACAAAGAGAGGAACATCATGGAGTTCCTGCATATGGATTAAACTATATAAAAAACCATGTATCAAAAACTCTAATTTTTATTTCATATTTTATAGTTACAGCTCTGATGCATTTCACAAATATTTAATTAACAACCTAAGCGATCAATTTAACAGTTACTCCATTGAAAAATCTTAGCTTGAATTTCCATCTAAGCAAAACAACTAATCGTTCACAATGAAAACTATAGTTAACGGTCTAATTTTAGCAATGCCGGGGAGGATTTTAAATAAAACCAAAAAGGAAGCTAAAAGCATAGTACCTCAGATATAGTGGTTAAAACAACAAAGGGAGAGGAGAATCGCGATTAATTTCATGTTTCCTATTGATTATATTCCTTGAACTTGTAAAGTATACATGGGTAAGAAACATGATATACAACCGGTCAACCAATTTATATATAACTCACCAATGCTATTCGGATCCTAATTCTAAATCATAATAACAACATGACATTTAACTGTTGGAAACTACTATCAAAAGCATTAAATTCATGAGAAGTGAAAATTTCAAATTCAAAAACTCAATAAATAGTTCAAATGTTAAAAATGACTGAATTATATGATATAAATATAAGATATCACGAGGGGGAAACTAATGTTAGTTTACAGGTGCACTACCATCATCTAATTTAGCTGATATCTGAAGCTTTCATATCTACACAAGAAGACTATCACAATATTAGCTTTTTAGTAAAAATTTAATATAACCAGAGTGCTAAAATATAGTACCTGGTAATTTCACAGATGAAAGATACTTTACACCATGGAAACTCTATCTGCCCAATGGTAATATATGTGATATAAAGTGCACTATGAGTGATCATCAATGTGCACATCATCCTTATTCACATCTTTATTCTCAGGCTTCAAATCTGAATATGTTTATAAAACCTAGAAAAGAAGAGTATTTACAAATCAAATGAGCCAGTGTATATATTAAGATAATGAATGTAGATACTATAGCTGCAGTGATTTCTCATATATTTACCAAGATGCAAATGCATCAGTTGCAGCATACTGTAGTTGTTCCTTCGACAATGGATTGGCTTCCCAGTTTCTTGCTCTAATATTTTGGGCCTTCGCCAACTGCAATACATAAATGAATAAATAAATGCTATACATATCAATTGAATACATAAATGCATCCATCCTAGTTTGAATTCCAATTTAAACACAATAAATGAATAAACAAATAACTCTTTGGTGAAGGTAAATAGTTAGATGATACCTTTGTAAGCATAGAATCTTTAGTTGAATCCTAGTTTGAATCCAAGTTTTCTCGGCTAAATTTCGCTACTCTGTCAATGTTCATGTTCACCATTTCTTACTTTCATATGTCTTGGTTGTCAATGGGACACGTGTTCCATGCTCGTATTTTATCTAATGATCTATCTTCTGATGTGCCTCATCGCTCTACAATGCATGTTGTTCTTTGATGCTTCTCCACTGCTCTGTAATGCATGTATGTGGATATGAAAAAATATATATGTTTTCCTACTTAATTTTAGCTTTGGAGGAAATCAGATAGCATGACAACTCGACTTATTAACAACCTAGAGCTCAAAGATGGCAAGATGTGTTTCAACATTGTTACCTGCTGTAATTATTGAAGAATTTTGTTGTAGTGATGCATGAAACAGTAATATATACCCTCTTTAGTATATACAAGAACGTTTTCATGTGCATGTACATATGCCAACAGTACTGTAATCTATTTAAATAAAAAAGGCCTAAGGTAGAACATTATTATTGTCATCTTTTTTTGATTTCAGGCCCCTAAATAATTGTTTTAAACGAAATAAGATCATTATATGTTTACCCTTCTATCACAACACCTAGAAGGTACATTAACATAGCAAGAAACCATGGAACACTTGATTTCAATGAAGTATGCACCACTCTAGTCTGAATATGATTTTCTCATAATACAAGCAACTCCCAAACCAACATTTAATTGTACACATGTTCTTTCATGTACCAACATTTTCTCCAAACATGGTTATCAAACCATGTAGTTGGATTATAGCTAGAAAAAACATTCAAATAATCTCCTTTGACATTCTTTTCTTTTTTCTTTATTCTTTTGTTTCTACAATAAAAAATTTAAAAATAAAAACTAAAACTTTCTTACTCATTATCTTTTACATCACTTATAAATAATACTCTCTTCACCAAAAATTTCCAAAACCATTCAAAAAAAACTTTATTCGCAAGTGTGTACTGGAACTACTCAACGGACAATTAAAAAAAATAGAAATTGAGAAATATACCTAAAGTCAGGTTCACGAAGTTGAAATCGCGCTTCAGCTTCTTTGAGGAATCGAGCTTCGTTGAGGAATTATGCTTAAGCTAGCTTGAAGAATCACGCTTTAGCTTTGTGGAGGAATCCCCTTCGTTGAGGAATCGTGCGACAAGCTTTGAGGAATCGAGCGGGTTGCGGAATCGAGCTTTCAGAGTGAGGAAGGAGCTGCGATTGAAGAGATATTCGTTAGTGAAGAAGGGATTTGTGATTGAAGAGGGATTCCTGAGTGGGGAGGAGATTCGTGAGTGAAGAGATCTTGTTGTTATTTCGGATTTTGGAATTCAAGTGAAAAGAAGGAATGAATGTTTGGCGGCACAAGAATAAGAAGGAGGGAAACGTAGTATTGCACCGCCAAATTTTCTTTTTGTTTAATGATAGCGTAAACACAAGCTATTTTTAACCTTAATGACCACTAAACTACCAAACCATAGCAAGCCAAGTTTTCATGCAATCCCCGCTTGCTATTAATAGAACATTTTCTTGTAGTGATATTTACTACTAGTATTGAAACCTTCATATTTTTAAAGTGACAAGTCACAAAATTGATTGTAGAAACAAATCAATCCGCTAAAATTCACATTCGAAGACGTGAATAAAATCCAAGGAAATCAGTTCCAAAACCATCAAAGTAGAAATACCCTTGCGACCTAATGTGGCCGAGTTAAAGTGCAACGACTTAAAGAGGTAACGACTTAAAGTAAAATAGGTCGAACGACCTAAGGGTAGCATGCCGAGCGACCTAGGGGAAAAACAGGTCGAGCGACCTAGTGATGAGGCCGAGCGACATAAGGTGATACGACCCACATGGCGAACGACCTAACTCTGAACGCGACCTAACCCAAGTGGCGAACGACCTAAGGTGGAGGCCGAGCGACCTAGTGGTTGCGACCTAATATGGCAACAGGGTCGAGCGACTTAAGGTAAGCATACGGCCAAGGTGGCGCGACCCAAGTGGTACGCGACCTAAGGGATACGCGACCTAAAGGGATACGCGACCTAAAGGGGGTACCCGACCTAAAGTGTGCGCGACCTAATTGGGTACGCGACCTAAAGGGGTAAGTAAGGCCGAGCGACCTAGCTCGAGGCGAGCTAAACGTAGGCAGAACGACCCATGGGCTAGCGACCTAAGCATGGCCGAGCTATCGACCTAATTCCGAGGTGACTTTTCCACCAGAATGACCTAAGCCCAGAAATTCTCCAAGAACACTAAAAATTGGAGTATTTTGGCCAATTCGATTCAAACCAATAGCAAGCGTACATGCTAAAGTGATAGGAATTCATTTCAATCAATCCAAGATAGTTATAGACAAGAATTGTGAGATAAAAATCTCACCTTTTCACGGAAATTGATGGAGATGAAGTTTGAAAGCAAATCAAGAACAATCACAAGCTTGAATTAATGTCTTCTCTTGAATTTGGAGTAGATGTTGGATTAGGAATGAAGACTAAGACTTTGGAGTTTTAATTTCCCATTCCTCTCCCCATTTTTTATGAAGCTTGAAGTGTTAGGAAATGAAGAATGAATTAAGGAAGAGGAGAGGGGGTTGGGCTGAGTTAGTAAGTGACAAAAAGGGTTCAGCCCAAACCAAAGCCATAAGCGAAAAAGTGGCGAAAATTCCACTAACTCCAAACATATCAAAGTTTATACTCAAAAAGATCGCAAACGTCATTTTGAACTCAATGGATGTGGTTTCGAGTCCTAATTTGACCGTATGCAAAAAGTAGCTTTTCGGACTAAGATCTGATTAACGATTAAAATATTTAAATAAGACATTCAAATACATAATCGTCAAATATGCAGGTTGTTACATTATGTTTTCCCTTTAAACTCTCGGGTACTCAATTGATTTTGAGTAGTTTGAGAGTTGAGGTTTTCAGGTACCTCATTAGATGAATAAAGCTTCCAGAGATGTGCATGAGGCATGATAGCTATATAGAATTCTCTTTTATTTTGATTCTGTTGTGTTTTTTGTAATGGCAAAGTTGTTAAATTACCTGTATATACTCTGATTATCCAAGGGGGCATCTTCATATGTCGCTCTTGGCGTATGTTGTAATAAATATATTTTCTCTGAACGTGGTTAATGATTGTGGGATTATGTAATGAATTGGAAATGTTTTGAAATGGAACATGATCTTATTTGATGTTTTAAATTTTTTCCATATTCATGTGTTTCTGTATATCAATGTATCTAAATCACCGTACTTGGTCGCCGAGGATTAATAACTATGGATGACTACAGCATCCGTAGCTGTTAGTTTTGGGCCTCCAAGTAGGAGGATGTTACACAGCTCCTCTCCAAGAGCCTAAAGCATCCATAACTAAATTTGGAAATATACTCCGGCCTGACCCGAGCATTATAAAAAAGTAACACCCGGATCATTCTGGTAAACCAGTGTGAAAAACTCAATCATATGAATTTTTATATTTATTAAACCCTTCAAATTAAAGGTATCTCATAAGACCACACTACAAATAAATACGAGCATGTTTTTCCCATACGATGACCAAACCATTTCATAAGAAAATCTAATGATATTATAATAATGTCTGGGGTATATAATATAAGAAAAATAGCTATGGTGTATGAAGTGTACACCACAACAACAATATTTATACAATCAAAACCACTAAGGTGCATTCGCTAAATTGTATAGGGTTTCAACGGAGACACCCTTGTTTCAACAAGGAGGATCTCCTACATAAGGATCAGAGATATCCTTCCGAGAACAGTACGTCAACAACTACAGGGCCCACCAATCGAAAGCACCTCTAGATATGGAGTTGATATACTCCCATGAGCTAGCTAAACACGGGATTGTTCATCCTTACTTGTTTTTGTCATTACCTTTGTCGAGGCTACGTTCGGTGTAACGAACTGGATTTTTGACTCTCGAAAATTGACACTAATACGTCCAATATATCACATGCCGAACATTCAAGTCCTGGAAATACCGATTTGTTAGGGTGAAAGAAGAAGGTAGAAGATAAAATAAAACTGAACAACACAAAATCTCACAACACAGTGAATAATATATAATATAACAATGATCTTTACAAAAAGGAAACATCTTTATTCATATATACAACATCAGAGTACACAAGACTTATCCTAAATTTGGATAGTTATAGGAATCTATCCTTACATTGACAAACGTGCAGACTCTATAATTACAGCGGAAGAAAAATATACGTGAATACGTCTTGACCATCCAGCTCCTCTCAAACTCCAGTGTATCCAGCTAAACCTGGGAAAACATGCTCGGTCTGACCCCAGCATTACATGGAATAACGCCCGGGTCAGTCTGGTAAACCAGCATGAGTAAACTCGATAATAAGTAACGACCAAACTTATTTCTACATTTGAAAACTTTTCAAACAAAAGGGTATCTCGTAAGACCACACTGAATATAAAAACGGATGAGTTTTTACCTTATAATAACCAAAACATTTTTTACCAAAATCCAGTGATATTATCATAGTGTCTAGGTTTAAAGTAAATAGATAAAATAGCTAAAATTCTTGCATCTCACATTCCAACATACTAGGCTCTACAATCGAAAATGTAAGGTACGTATTGGAGATTGGATTCCAACTAATGACTGGGCTACTGGGGTACCGCCCGCCACAGTACACCTCTAGAAAAATGTACCAAGGTCATACCTAACGACCCCTGCCAACATAGCACCAGCCTACCCCTTACTGGATAGTACCGAATATATCATCACCCCAGTTGCTTTGCAACCTTTAACTGAGCGCTCCCACGTACACGAATTCATCGATGATTGTGTATATATCTAGAAGGGTGATGATATACCCTAATGGGTGCGACCCACATAGCCCTGTTGCATATCCCCTGTTTTATTCATTCCTGGTTGATGAGGCTTGAGGCTACGTTTTTCCTGTAACGACCCGGGATTTTCGAACCCGAAAATCCTGGAGAGTTAGGAGAAAAAGAAAAGAGATAGAAGAAAGAAACAGAACAAGTCACATATTCTCACATTCGCAGCGGATCAAAATATAATATCACATAAATAACAGTTTTACAAAAAGAACTGTATCAATACACTTTTACATTCTATATCAGAGTTACGCTATTACACAACACAGGACAATTTGAAAACATGTCTTATATAATCAACAATAATATATACAACAGATATCACTCCATACGTTCCTGCCATCCAGCTAGCCTCCTGAGCTCCAGAACATCCTTACCTGGAAATCTGTAATACTCGGTCTGACCCGAGCATTACATCAAAGTAACACCCGGGTCAGGCTGGAAACCAGCGTGAGTAAACCCATATAATTTGAAAATACTAAGTTCAAACCATAAAGAAAACCCGGGTAACTCGTACTTCACTACGAGTTCATTACTTGTTATGCTCACACTTATTTCACAAATCAAATTCTAAGTATCCTTACTTAGTTCCAAAGTCCATATTATTTCATTTCAGTCTATTGATTTCTCACATCAAATCCATAGAATCATGTGGATTATAAATCGAAGTGGTTCCGGGTATTACTAATACCCGGCCCCCGGTCTCTTCGAATTCAAAATCATCTTTAAACAAAGCCGTTTAAGCTTTAAACAATTTCATTTATACCCAAAGAAACAGATCCACATAGAAATTCTATTTCAGATAGATAATCCATATCTAACACCCTATCGTAAAGCATTACCATCACATACCAAGTATAACAACAATCCAAAGCATTCGATAACGTTCAATCATTCATAAGCAAAGACTTTAATCACACTATCTTTAATTAATTTAAAATAAATTAAATTAATTCCTTCCATCATTATAAATCTTGCTTACTTAATCATTAATTAATTACAATCCAATTAATTAATCATCTTTTAATTATTATTTTTAAATTACATTAAGTAATTTAGCTTTTTATTAATTACACAACAAATTAACCTTTAATTACTCTTATAAATTAATTAACAATAATTTATCACATTGATTCTTAATTAATTACTCTATAATCACCACATTGATTAATTTATTAACTAAACTTTAATTAATTTCCTTAATTAATCAATCTTTAATCACCAAGGTCCTCGATTAAACTTAAAGATAACCTATTTATCTTTATTAATCACTTAATCTTTGTTAACATATAAATTTAAAGCATTTTATCCTTTAAATTAACTTCTTAACTACAAACTTTAATTAAGTTCTAAATAAACTTAAGAATCAACTTGATTTAAGTAAAACTATTTTATAACTTCTTAAACCAATAGTAATAACACTATTATACAAAGAAATAAATCTTTAAAATCAGTTAAACTTGATTACTTAGAATTAATTAGTTTACTTTTGAAAATAAAGCTAAACAAACCAACCTTACTTACAATTACCGTATTAATTTATTATGGACCGAAGTCCCCAACAACACAATACGACCCAAGCCCACTTCTTCTTCCCCAAATCTCGCCTGAATCCCTCTCCATTCCATTTCCAGGAACACGTAAATCGATCGACTCACGAAAGAAAGAAAAAAAAAACGACCCACTCGAGTGTAACTCGAGTCCATTTTCAATCCCACACGCACGAGTCACTCTTCCATCATCGTCTCACGCCAACTCCAGAAACCCGATTATGCACAATGACACGCGTACACGTGCACCATCATGCCTATGCCCATTCCGACCTCGCGATCATCTGAGTCGACGTCCCTTCTTCTACTGATCAACATCGCCACCTCAACGATGACTTGAATCCACCCCAAACGGAAAGCAATCCTCGCTTGAACCATCGGAAAAACTCCGGCCCAAAACTCGACGAACTGCTCTCACCTCCGACCATTATCACGCATGCCACCTATCTCAGATCAAAGCCCACTCCAGCAGCTACCTCCGAGACAAAACTCACGAACTCCGGTCACTCCACCCCACACCAGTTCGACCGCGTTCATCGGCCCACAAATGCCCTCCTTAAACCCTAAACCCGATCGCTTTCCACTATCCATGCATTAAATCAAAAATTGGCCACGGTCATCATCTTCCCCAAGTCCACCAGCATCTCCCAGTCCTGGCCACGCCACCCCACGGCGACGAGATCGCCGGAAATTTATTTTTGAACGAAAACCCCTTACCTATCTATTTCTTGAAATATAGATCACTAAAAATTATAGTCTTACCACTAAAATTCATATTTCAACACAAAGAACCCGATTTCATGCTCGAATCCTTGAATTAAAAACATTAAATTTTCACAAAAGTATGATTGTTCACTGTAAAACTTGTCTTAAATGAACTACACAGTATAATTTCCTCACAATCTATTTTTAACTAAAACTATACTAAGAAATAGACATTTTCTTAGTTTACATCAACATGCAATATGAACTAGGTGAAGTGATTTAGATTTTTGAATACTGGGATGAACTAAGTATTTACAGATAACAGAGTAACAGAAAAATTTATTTCCCAGGTTTGAAATCAAGGTTTCTCACTTAATTTACTTTTCCCCAGTAAAATAACTTATTGATTTTTACTTATAAATATTTTTAAAATAGCGTCTGGTTGATATAAACAAACTTCTTTTAAGGATCATGGACTAATATTGTTTATATGAAGAGATATGATTTATTTGATATGTTCTTGAACCTGTAGAGTTAGAACAGAGGCAATATATTCATATGTACAGACATGCATACATATAATCTTCATACATATATACATGCAAGCATAGTATATTCATATAAACATTTTCCACAACTAACTTCAAGTACTGATCACATACATCAGGTTATTAAAACAGATTAAGGGTTTTAAAAGAAATAGTTTACTCACATTTTTGATGTTTGAACAGAGAATAGTTTTGAAAACTTGAAAACTGCTCTTGAATTTTTTCAAACGGCAGCTTGATCTACTTGTTTGAGATGAACTTGAATTGAATCAAGCTTGCTTAGCTGAAAACTTGAAGAAGTTGCTTAGCTTTCACTTTTTTTTTTCTTCCTCTGGTTTGATTTTCTCTTTTGTTTCGAAAATGGTTTGTTAGGCTTGTTTTCTGGTTTGTAAATAGTTTTACAGGGTTTTAGTTCTCTTAGCTTTGAAAATGAGAAGATTAGGAAAAGAAATGGGAAGGAGGAGTAAGGAGTTTATATAGTGTTAATTAGAATTATTTTAAATTTAAAGAAAATAAACACAAATTTGTGACACTTGTTTAATTTGTATGCCAATTTATCTACACTTGTTTATCTCCTATATTAAGATGGTTACACATATCTAATTTCATGATGAGATGATTACACTTGTCTTTATCTTCATGTATAAGTGTTTAAATAAAATTTTATGTAATTTCCTACTTATATTTATATTCTATTTTCAATTGTAAATGAATACTTTTCCCTTTTATAAATATTTATAAAATCCTAAAGAAAATAAATTTTAGAATTTATTATACATTAATAAGAAATTACATTTATTTGGTATATAAATTTAACTTAAAATACTCTTTTGAAAATAATTATATTAATCTCAAATCATAACCTCCAAATATATATATTTGTTTAAATAACACATATTAAATTTGCTCAACTTATAAATCAATGTTTTCAATAGTTAAAATCAGAGAATTATCCAATTAACTAATGCCCAAAAATCCGGGTTATCACATTCATCCCCCCTTTAAATCTTTTCATCCCCGAAAAGAAGAGTAACCAGAATTTTAATTACAATAGCTTATTACCAGTTAAATTATTTTTTGAGCATTTCAGCTATAAACTCTTTAATTAAGAATTTTTTTTTAAAACACTTCAAAAATTAATATAATATCTCCAAAATAGTTTTATAAAAATACTTTTTATAACTCGATGTCTTAACAAGTCCATCCTCGTTCTCACAGAAATTCGGTCATACGTTGATCAGACGTAGGACTGAAAATCTACAAGTACTTGGTAAACCTATTTTCAACATCCAGTGAAAATACTTTAAAAAAAATAGTTTTATTGAAAATATAGAAAACATTTTTGAAAATTGAGGAAACATCTTTGGTGAGAATGCTCTGGAAATCATCACTCCCATCCATGGTCACAGTTACATCACGGGTTACGTTGCCATCGCAGCAAAAGTCCATGTAACTGATAACAGCATGGAACCCACAACAGATCGCAGTTACATCCAGGGTTACGTTGCTGTCGCAGCAAAAGTCCATGTAACTGTTGGCTCTCAGCGGCACACACGATTTCGCTGTCAAAATGAAACTTCTCCCACATAGGTCGCAGTCTACCGATATAAAATCAAACGCAGACTGTTGGCTCTCAGCGGCACAAACGACTTTCGCTATGTTACCATAGTGTCACAGTCTACCGATATAAAATCAAACGTAGACAGTTGGCTCTCAGCGGCACACATGACTTTCGCTATGGTCTGCAGTAGATCGCAGTGACATTGAGTTAAATTGTTGTCACAGCATAACTCAAATGCCTCTGTGGGCACCAGCCCCTCGACTTTCGCTACACAAATAATCCTCAGGAACTAGTTTTGTCCGGACTCCTCACAGGATCAACTTTAGAAACCCCCCTTGGGGCTCAAGGCAGTACCACCCAGTGGTACTCCTGAGAAGTTCATTTCAAGGAAGCGCCTTTTTCCCCAGAGCTATTCTCAAAACACTTTATACTATATACTTATAGTATCTTCAAATCATACCCTTTATGATTTATCAAAATCTCCTTTACACAAAATCGATTACCAAAATCGATAATTCTCAAACTAGGCTTTTCAAAATCCAAAATTGATTTTCCAAAAATCAAAAGCCTTTTCCAAATTATATAGGTTCCCAAAACCTTTTCCAAAATCATTATCATAAAATTCTTTATATATATATAGATATAGATATATATAACTTTGAAAATCTTTGGATCATTTCAAACTTGTATAAAACCTCTTTTATACTTCAATTATTTCAAAACCTTTTTATTCTGGCTAGATTCAATAAGGGAAGTTTATCATATTACAAAATACAACTTTATTTATTGCCAAATCAAATATTCAAGTTTGATTTCTTTATAAAGTTATTTACCATTTACTTATCTCCATAAAGTAAATTTCAACCAAAGAAATATCCAATTCCATTATATTTCACAAATATACTTTTCATTTCAAAGATCATTTTACAATCTTTATCCACAACTTCAATATCAATTTCATTCAAACCCGTACGATGTACACATATCATCCGTACGCAATATCAGTCTGATCGCTCAATCGATCACAAAATTTCACTTCCGAACTAGTATCGTCCACCCGACTTCCTAGTGCGGACTCAGATCTGGTTTCTTGACCAGAATCCGTCATTCTCCTTGCATAGTCGTAGCTATGATAGAGAATATCCAGAACCAATCAAAAATCCATATCCAGGTTCGCCGTCGAAAATCGAGCGAAAAATCCTAACTCGGATCGATAATACTATCTCGAAATTCTGTGTTCGAATCTGGATCAAATCACTATGCGAATAGAATAATATACGTACATCCTTCGTATTTATCTTTATTGATTATTAGCTAAATCAATTTCTCCTTTCTATCCACATTTCCTTTAATTCTATTCTCTTATTCTCAATTGTTTCCATTTACCATAGAGTTATTACTTCAATTACAAACAGTTTGAACTCTGACCAATTTAAATTTAAAAATAGCTTGAATTTTTTTTTTAAATAGATAAGTAGTTGAAAAATAGTTATTAGTTTGTAAAATAGCTGTAAAATAGTTAAGTAGGTATAAAATAGTTAGATGATTGCAAAATAGTTTTTTTTTTAAAATAGTGATTAGATATAAATAACTGAAAAATAGTAATTAGTTTATAAGACAATTTCAAAATAGTTAAATAGTTCTAAAATAATTATAAAATAAGTATAGGATAGTTTGGGGTTTAAGAAGAAAGATTGTATAGTAAATAGTTTGGAAAAATATATTTGTATTAAAACAATTTATTTTGAAAATAATCCAAAGCCAAACTGTTTAATTTCTCAATTTCCATTTCCAATTAATTTCCCATCAATTCAATTTAAATTCCAATTTCATTTAAATTGACTCAATACTTCAATTTCTATTGAAATTGATTTAATCCCAATTCAAGTTGAATTAACCTTAATTCCTTTCTAAATTTAAATCAAATTCCATTTGATTTTAATCTTATTCAACTTTAATTACTATTTCAAATTATTCAAATTAATTTAGACTAAATTCAAATTGAATCCACTTCAATTTCAGATCATTTCAATTCTAATTTACCATTTGAATTTTAAAACTTATATATTTTCAATCACCATTCTAATTAATTCAAATCAATTTCAGTTTGAACTAATTCAATTTAAATCTCAATTTTAAACTATCTCGAATTATATAAATTCGAGTTAATTTTTTTTTTTATGTTGATTTAATCTCTTAAGTCAAATTAATCCTTACTTTTAAATCAACTTTTATTTTTTATTTGACAACTTAAATCTTTAAACCATTTAATTCTGAATCCAAATTCAAAAATTCCATTTTAAAATTATCTTTACTTAACCTATTATAAAGTTCAAATAAGGATTCAAAAATAATTAAATTTCAGATTCTAATTTATTATCCATTTTCAATTTCCAGATCTCAAACCCATTTTGAGATCACTCATAACTCCCATTTAAAATCAACCATTTAACTTTCCAAGTTAAATTTAAATTTCATCTTGAAATTTCCAATTCAAGTTATTTATTCAACTTATTTAACTTCCTTCAAGTTAAATTTACTTAATCCGGTCAACTTTTCACAATTTGAATTCCCATTCAAATTTTAAACTTCAGATTAATAGTCTTTTCCCTTTTAAGTTTAAAAAAACTTACTTTACTTTGGGTTTTACATCACATTCCAATTTAAAACTCAACACTAAGTGTTTATTTCAAATCATCATTGGTATTATGTATATTCCTCATATATACATTTTCTTTACACACCAAGTTATACTTTAAATTTTAAACCATTCTTGGTTTTTAATTTCAAAACAAATTTCTTTAAAACAATCTCAAGTTTTCTGGACTTAGATTTAAAACTTCACAATTTTAAATTATCTTCAATTCCAATTTATAAGTTATACTCACTTAAATGTTTACTTCCCTAAACATTTCATTTTGCTAAATCATTAACAACATTCATTATTAAACACAATTACCATTTATGATAATAACCAAGATTATCATATCTGGAAACCAATTCATTATTACCTTTATTCTTGATAACATTTCTACAAATTCAAGATTTTAATTTTAGTTTGAATTCATTTCAAACTTATCTTTATTCAATTTTAATTTGGCTTTATTTCTATTACCACTTAATTTAATTCCAATATTTTAACAACCAATTACCTTAATATTTATTAGAAAGAAATATCATTTTATATATCAAAATATATTCTTATATAAAATCATTTAAAATCCTTATATAAGAAAATAACAATTACGCTCTCATATATATATATACACTCAACTCGTTCTAGGGTACTATTGACCCTATCCTTAACGAGTAATCCCAACAGAGCCAAGGTTCTCGCTTAACCTTTAGCTCTGATACCAACTGTAACGACCCGGGATTTTCGAACCCGAAAATCCTGGATAGTTAGGAGAAAAAGAAAAGAGATAGAAGAAAGAAACAGAACAAGTCACATATTCTCACATTCGCAGCGGATCAAAATATAATATCACATAAATAACAGTTTTACAAAAAGAACTGTATCAATACACTTTTACATTCTATTTCAGAGTTACCCTATTACACAACACAGGACAATTTGAAAACATGTCTTAGATAATCAACAATAATATATACAACAGATATCACTCCATACGTTCCTGCCATCCAGCTAGCCTCCTGAGCTCCAGAACGTCCTTACCTGGAAATCTGTAATACTCGGTCTGACCCGAGCATTACATCAAAGTAACACCCGGGTCAGGCTGGAAACCAGCGTGAGTAAACCCATATAATTTGAAAATACTAAGTTCAAACCATAAAGAAAACCCGGGTAACTCGTACTTCACTACGAGTTCATTACTTGTTATGCTCACACTTATTTCACAAATCAAATTCTAAGTATCCTTACTTAGTTCCAAAGTCCATATTATTTCATTTCAGTCTATTGATTTCTCACATCAAATCCATAGAATCATGTGGATTATAAATCGAAGTGGTTCCGGGTATTACTAATACCCGGCCCCCGGTCTCTTCGAATTCAAAATCATCTTTAAACAAAGCCGTTTAAGCTTTAAACAATTTCATTTATACCCAAAGAAACAGATCCACATAGAAATTCTATTTCAGATAGATAATCCATATCTAACACCCTATCGTAAAGCATTACCATCACATACCAAGTATAACAACAATCCAAAGCATTCAATAACGTTCAATCATTCATAAGCAAAGACTTTAATCACACTATCTTTAATTAATTTAAAATAAATTAAATTAATTCCTTCCATCATTATAAATCCTGCTTACTTAATCATTAATTAATTACAATCCAATTAATTAATCATCTTTTAATTATTATTTTTAAATTACATTAAGTAATTTAGCTTTTTATTAATTACACAACAAATTAACCTTTAATTACTCTTATAAATTAATTAACAATAATTTATCACATTGATTCTTAATTAATTACTCTATAATCACCACATTGATTAATTTATTAACTAAACTTTAATTAATTTCCTTAATTAATCAATCTTTAATCACCAAGGTCCTCGATTAAACTTAAAGATAACCTATTTATCTTTATTAATCACTTAATCTTTGTTAACATATAAATTTAAAGCATTTTATCCTTTAAATTAACTTCTTAACTACAAACTTTAATTAAGTTCTAAATAAACTTAAGAATCAACTTGATTTAAGTAAAACTATTTTATAACTTCTTAAACCAATAGTAATAACACTATTATACAAAGAAATAAATCTTTAAAATCAGTTAAACTTGATTACTTAGAATTAATTAGTTTACTTTTGAAAATAAAGCTAAACAAACCAACCTTACTTACAATTACCGTATTAATTTATTATGGACCGAAGTCCCCAACAACACAATACGACCCAAGCCCACTTCTTCTTCCCCAAATCTCGCCTGAATCCCTCTCCATTCCATTTCCAGGAACACGTAAATCGATCGACTCACGAAAGAAAGAAAAAAAAAACGACCCACTCGAGTGTAACTCGAGTCCATTTTCAATCCCACACGCACGAGTCACTCTTCCATCATCGTCTCACGCCAACTCCAGAAACCCGATTATGCACAATGACACGCGTACACGTGCACCATCATGCCTATGCCCATTCCGACCTCGCGATCATCTGAGTCGACGTCCCTTCTTCTACTGATCAACATCGCCACCTCAACGATGACTTGAATCCACCCCAAACGGAAAGCAATCCTCGCTTGAACCATCGGAAAAACTCCGGCCCAAAACTCGACGAACTGCTCTCACCTCCGACCATTATCACGCATGCCACCTATCTCAGATCAAAGCCCACTCCAGCAGCTACCTCCGAGACAAAACTCACGAACTCCGGTCACTCCACCCCACACCAGTTCGACCGCGTTCATCGGCCCACAAATGCCCTCCTTAAACCCTAAACCCGATCGCTTTCCACTATCCATGCATTAAATCAAAAATTGGCCACGGTCATCATCTTCCCCAAGTCCACCAGCATCTCCCAGTCCTGGCCACGCCACCCCACGGCGACGAGATCGCCGGAAATTTATTTTTGAACGAAAACCCCTTACCTATCTATTTCTTGAAATATAGATCACTAAAAATTATAGTCTTACCACTAAAATTCATATTTCAACACAAAGAACCCGATTTCATGCTCGAATCCTTGAATTAAAAACATTAAATTTTCACAAAAGTATGATTGTTCACTGTAAAACTTGTCTTAAATGAACTACACAGTATAATTTCCTCACAATCTATTTTTAACTAAAACTATACTAAGAAATAGACATTTTCTTAGTTTACATCAACATGCAATATGAACTAGGTGAAGTGATTTAGATTTTTGAATACTGGGATGAACTAAGTATTTACAGATAACAGAGTAACAGAACATTTTATTTCCCAGGTTTGAAATCAAGGTTTCTCACTTAATTTACTTTTCCCCAGTAAAATAACTTATTGATTTTTACTTATAAATATTTTTAAAATAGCGTCTGGTTGATATAAACAAACTTCTTTTAAGGATCATGGACGAATATTGTTTATATGAAGAGATATGATTTATTTGATATGTTCTTGAACCTGTAGAGTTAGAACAGAGGCAATATATTCATATGTACAGACATGCATACATATAATCTTCATACATATATACATGCAAGCATAATATATTCATATAAACATTTTCCACAACTAACTTCAAGTACTGATCACATACATCAGGTTATTAAAACAGATTAAGGGTTTTAAAAGAAATAGTTTACTCACATTTTTGATGTTTGAACAGAGAATAGTTTTGAAAACTTGAAAACTGCTCTTGAATTTTTTCAAACGGCAGCTTGATCTACTTGTTTGAGATGAACTTGAATTGAATCAAGCTTGCTTAGCTGAAAACTTGAAGAAGTTGCTTAGCTTTCACTTTTTTTTTCTTCCTCTGGTTTGATTTTCTCTTTTGTTTCGAAAATGGTTTGTTAGGCTTGTTTTCTGGTTTGTAAATAGTTTTACAGGGTTTTAGTTCTCTTAGCTTTGAAAATGAGAAGATTAGGAAAAGAAATGGGAAGGAGGAGTAAGGAGTTTATATAGTGTTAATTAGAATTATTTTAAATTTAAAGAAAATAAACACAAATTTGTGACACTTGTTTAATTTGTATGCCAATTTATCTACACTTGTTTATCTCCTATATTAAGATGGTTACACATATCTAATTTCATGATGAGATGATTACACTTGTCTTTATCTTCATGTATAAGTGTTTAAATAAAATTTTATGTAATTTCCTACTTATATTTATATTCTATTTTCAATTGTAAATGAATACTTTTCCCTTTTATAAATATTTATAAAATCCTAAAGAAAATAAATTTTAGAATTTATTATACATTAATAAGAAATTACATTTATTTGGTATATAAATTTAACTTAAAATACTCTTTTGAAAATAATTATATTAATCTCAAATCATAACCTCCAAATATATATATTTGTTTAAATAACACATATTAAATTTGCTCAACTTATAAATCAATGTTTTCAATAGTTAAAATCAGATAATTATCCAATTAACTAATGCCCAAAAATCCGGGTTATCACATTCATCCCCCCTTTAAATCTTTTCGTCCCCGAAAAGAAGAGTAACCAGAATTTTAATTACAATAGCTTATTACCAGTTAAATTATTCTTTGAGCATTTCAGCTATAAACTCTTTAATTAAGAATTTTTTTTTAAAACACTTCAAAAATTAATATAATATCTCCAAAATAGTTTTATAAAAATACTTTTTATAACTCGATGTCTTAACAAGTCCATCCTCGTTCTCACAGAAATTCGGTCATACGTTGATCAGACGTAGGACTGAAAATCTACAAGTACTTGGTAAACCTATTTTCAACATCCAGTGAAAATACTTTAAAAAAAATAGTTTTATTGAAAATATAGAAAACATTTTTGAAAATTGAGGAAACATCTTTGGTGAGAATGCTCTGGAAATCATCACTCCCATCCATGGTCACAGTTACATCACGGGTTACGTTGCCATCGCAGCAAAAGTCCATGTAACTGATAACAGCATGGAACCCACAACAGATCGCAGTTACATCCAGGGTTACGTTGCTGTCGCAGCAAAAGTCCATGTAACTGTTGGCTCTCAGCGGCACACACGATTTCGCTGTCAAAATGAAACTTCTCCCACATAGGTCGCAGTCTACCGATATAAAATCAAACGCAGACTGTTGGCTCTCAGCGGCACAAACGACTTTCGCTATGTTACCATAGTGTCACAGTCTACCGATATAAAATCAAACGTAGACAGTTGGCTCTCAGCGGCACACATGACTTTCGCTATGGTCTGCAGTAGATCGCAGTGACATTGAGTTAAATTGTTGTCACAGCATAACTCAAATGCCTCTGTGGGCACCAGCCCCTCGACTTTCGCTACACAAATAATCCTCAGGAACTAGTTTTGTCCGGACTCCTCACAGGATCAACTTTAGAAACCCCCCTTGGGGCTCAAGGCAGTACCACCCAGTGGTACTCCTGAGAAGTTCATTTCAAGGAAGCGCCTTTTTCCCCAAAGCTATTCTCAAAACACTTTATACTATATACTTATAGTATCTTCAAATCATACCCTTTATGATTTATCAAAATCTCCTTTACACAAAATCGATTACCAAAATCGATAATTCTCAAACTAGGCTTTTCAAAATCCAAAATTGATTTTCCAAAAATCAAAAGCCTTTTCCAAATTATATAGGTTCCCAAAACCTTTTCCAAAATCATTATCATAAAATTCTTTATATATATATAGATATAGATATATATAACTTTGAAAATCTTTGGATCATTTCAAACTTGTATAAAACCTCTTTTATACTTCAATTATTTCAAAACCTTTTTATTCTGGCTAGATTCAATAAGGGAAGTTTATCATATTACAAAATACAACTTTATTTATTGCCAAATCAAATATTCAAGTTTGATTTCTTTATAAAGTTATTTACCATTTACTTATCTCCATAAAGTAAATTTCAACCAAAGAAATATCCAATTCCATTATATTTCACAAATATACTTTTCATTTCAAAGATCATTTTACAATCTTTATCCACAACTTCAATATCAATTTCATTCAAACCCGTACGATGTACACATATCATCCGTACGCAATATCAGTCTGATCGCTCAATCGATCACAAAATTTCACTTCCGAACTAGTATCGTCCACCCGACTTCCTAGTGCGGACTCAGATCTGGTTTCTTGACCAGAATCCGTCATTCTCCTTGCATAGTCGTAGCTATGATAGAGAATATCCAGAACCAATCAAAAATCCATATCCAGGTTCGCCGTCGAAAATCGAGCGAAAAATCCTAACTCGGATCGATAATACTATCTCGAAATTCTGTGTTCGAATCTGGATCAAATCACTATGCGAATAGAATAATATACGTACATCCTTCGTATTTATCTTTATTGATTATTAGCTAAATCAATTTCTCCTTTCTATCCACATTTCCTTTAATTCTATTCTCTTATTCTCAATTGTTTCCATTTACCATAGAGTTATTACTTCAATTACAAACAGTTTGAACTCTGACCAATTTAAATTTAAAAATAGCTTGAATTTTTTTTTTTAAATAGATAAGTAGTTGAAAAATAGTTATTAGTTTGTAAAATAGCTGTAAAATAGTTAAGTAGGTATAAAATAGTTAGATGATTGCAAAATAGTTTTTTTTTAAAATAGTGATTAGATATAAATAACTGAAAAATAGTAATTAGTTTATAAGACAATTTCAAAATAGTTAAATAGTTCTAAAATAATTATAAAATAAGTATAGGATAGTTTGGGGTTTAAGAAGAAAGATTGTATAGTAAATAGTTTGGAAAAATATATTTGTATTAAAACAATTTATTTTGAAAATAATCCAAAGCCAAACTGTTTAATTTCTCAATTTCCATTTCCAATTAATTTCCCATCAATTCAATTTAAATTCCAATTTCATTTAAATTGACTCAATACTTCAATTTCTATTGAAATTGATTTAATCCCAATTCAAGTTGAATTAACCTTAATTCCTTTCTAAATTTAAATCAAATTCCATTTGATTTTAATCTTATTCAACTTTAATTACTATTTCAAATTATTCAAATTAATTTAGACTAAATTCAAATTGAATCCACTTCAATTTCAGATCATTTCAATTCTAATTTACCATTTGAATTTTAAAACTTATATATTTTCAATCACCATTCTAATTAATTCAAATCAATTTCAGTTTGAACTAATTCAATTTAAATCTCAATTTTAAACTATCTCGAATTATATAAATTCGAGTTAATTTTTTTTTTATGTTGATTTAATCTCTTAAGTCAAATTAATCCTTACTTTTAAATCAACTTTTATTTTTTATTTGACAACTTAAATCTTTAAACCATTTAATTCTGAATCCAAATTCAAAAATTCCATTTTAAAATTATCTTTACTTAACCTATTATAAAGTTCAAATAAGGATTCAAAAATAATTAAATTTCAGATTCTAATTTATTATCCATTTTCAATTTCCAGATCTCAAACCCATTTTGAGATCACTCATAACTCCCATTTAAAATCAACCATTTAACTTTCCAAGTTAAATTTAAATTTCATCTTGAAATTTCCAATTCAAGTTATTTATTCAACTTATTTAACTTCCTTCAAGTTAAATTTACTTAATCCGGTCAACTTTTCACAATTTGAATTCCCATTCAAATTTTAAACTTCAGATTAATAGTCTTTTCCCTTTTAAGTTTAAAAAAACTTACTTTACTTTGGGTTTTACATCACATTCCAATTTAAAACTCAACACTAAGTGTTTATTTCAAATCATCATTGGTATTATGTATATTCCTCATATATACATTTTCTTTACACACCAAGTTATACTTTAAATTTTAAACCATTCTTGGTTTTTAATTTCAAAACAAATTTCTTTAAAACAATCTCAAGTTTTCTGGACTTAGATTTAAAACTTCACAATTTTAAATTATCTTCAATTCCAATTTATAAGTTATACTCACTTAAATGTTTACTTCCCTAAACATTTCATTTTGCTAAATCATTAACAACATTCATTATTAAACACAATTACCATTTATGATAATAACCAAGATTATCATATCTGGAAACCAATTCATTATTACCTTTATTCTTGATAACATTTCTACAAATTCAAGATTTTAATTTTAGTTTGAATTCATTTCAAACTTATCTTTATTCAATTTTAATTTGGCTTTATTTCTATTACCACTTAATTTAATTCCAATATTTTAACAACCAATTACCTTAATATTTATTAGAAAGAAATATCATTTTATATATCAAAATATATTCTTATATAAAATCATTTAAAATCCTTATATAAGAAAATAACAATTACGCTCTCATATATATATATACACTCAACTCGTTCTAGGGTACCATTGACCCTATCCTTAACGAGTAATCCCAACAGAGCCAAGGTTCTCGCTTAACCTTTAGCTCTGATACCAACTGTAACGACCCGGGATTTTCGAACCCGAAAATCCTGGATAGTTAGGAGAAAAAGAAAAGAGATAGAAGAAAGAAACAGAACAAGTCACATATTCTCACATTCGCAGCGGATCAAAATATAATATCACATAAATAACAGTTTTACAAAAAGAACTGTATCAATACACTTTTACATTCTATATCAGAGTTACGCTATTACACAACACAGGACAATTTGAAAACATGTCTTAGATAATCAACAATAATATATACAACAGATATCACTCCATACGTTCCTGCCATCCAGCTAGCCTCCTGAGCTCCAGAACGTCCTTACCTGGAAATCTGTAATACTCGGTCTGACCCGAGCATTACATCAAAGTAACACCCGGGTCAGGCTGGAAACCAGCGTGAGTAAACCCATATAATTTGAAAATACTAAGTTCAAACCATAAAGAAAACCCGGGTAACTCGTACTTCACTACGAGTTCATTACTTGTTATGCTCACACTTATTTCACAAATCAAATTCTAAGTATCCTTACTTAGTTCCAAAGTCCATATTATTTCATTTCAGTCTATTGATTTCTCACATCAAATCCATAGAATCATGTGGATTATAAATCGAAGTGGTTCCGGGTATTACTAATACCCGGCCCCCGGTCTCTTCGAATTCAAAATCATCTTTAAACAAAGCCGTTTAAGCTTTAAACAATTTCATTTATACCCAAAGAAACAGATCCACATAGAAATTCTATTTCAGATAGATAATCCATATCTAACACCCTATCGTAAAGCATTACCATCACATACCAAGTATAACAACAATCCAAAGCATTCAATAACGTTCAATCATTCATAAGCAAAGACTTTAATCACACTATCTTTAATTAATTTAAAATAAATTAAATTAATTCCTTCCATCATTATAAATCCTGCTTACTTAATCATTAATTAATTACAATCCAATTAATTAATCATCTTTTAATTATTATTTTTAAATTACATTAAGTAATTTAGCTTTTTATTAATTACACAACAAATTAACCTTTAATTACTCTTATAAATTAATTAACAATAATTTATCACATTGATTCTTAATTAATTACTCTATAATCACCACATTGATTAATTTATTAACTAAACTTTAATTAATTTCCTTAATTAATCAATCTTTAATCACCAAGGTCCTCGATTAAACTTAAAGATAACCTATTTATCTTTATTAATCACTTAATCTTTGTTAACATATAAATTTAAAGCATTTTATCCTTTAAATTAACTTCTTAACTACAAACTTTAATTAAGTTCTAAATAAACTTAAGAATCAACTTGATTTAAGTAAAACTATTTTATAACTTCTTAAACCAATAGTAATAACACTATTATACAAAGAAATAAATCTTTAAAATCAGTTAAACTTGATTACTTAGAATTAATTAGTTTACTTTTGAAAATAAAGCTAAACAAACCAACCTTACTTACAATTACCGTATTAATTTATTATGGACCGAAGTCCCCAACAACACAATACGACCCAAGCCCACTTCTTCTTCCCCAAATCTCGCCTGAATTCCTCTCCATTCCATTTCCAGGAACACGTAAATCGATCGACTCACGAAAGAAAGAAAAAAAACGACCCACTCGAGTGTAACTCGAGTCCATTTTCAATCCCACACGCACGAGTCACTCTTCCATCATCGTCTCACGCCAACTCCAGAAACCCGATTATGCACAATGACACGCGTACACGTGCACCATCATGCCTATGCCCATTCCGACCTCGCGATCATCTGAGTCGACGTCCCTTCTTCTACTGATCAACATCGCCACCTCAACGATGACTTGAATCCACCCCAAACGGAAAGCAATCCTCGCTTGAACCATCGGAAAAACTCCGGCCCAAAACTCGACGAACTGCTCTCACCTCCGACCATTATCACGCATGCCACCTATCTCAGATCAAAGCCCACTCCAGCAGCTACCTCCGAGACAAAACTCACGAACTCCGGTCACTCCACCCCACACCAGTTCGACCGCGTTCATCGGCCCACAAATGCCCTCCTTAAACCCTAAACCCGATCGCTTTCCACTATCCATGCATTAAATCAAAAATTGGCCACGGTCATCATCTTCCCCAAGTCCACCAGCATCTCCCAGTCCTGGCCACGCCACCCCACGGCGACGAGATCGCCGGAAATTTATTTTTGAACGAAAACCCCTTACCTATCTATTTCTTGAAATATAGATCACTAAAAATTATAGTCTTACCACTAAAATTCATATTTCAACACAAAGAACCCGATTTCATGCTCGAATCCTTGAATTAAAAACATTAAATTTTCACAAAAGTATGATTGTTCACTGTAAAACTTGTCTTAAATGAACTACACAGTATAATTTCCTCACAATCTATTTTTAACTAAAACTATACTAAGAAATAGACATTTTCTTAGTTTACATCAACATGCAATATGAACTAGGTGAAGTGATTTAGATTTTTGAATACTGGGATGAACTAAGTATTTACAGATAACAGAGTAACAGAACATTTTATTTCCCAGGTTTGAAATCAAGGTTTCTCACTTAATTTACTTTTCCCCAGTAAAATAACTTATTGATTTTTACTTATAAATATTTTTAAAATAGCGTCTGGTTGATATAAACAAACTTCTTTTAAGGATCATGGACTAATATTGTTTATATGAAGAGATATGATTTATTTGATATGTTCTTGAACCTGTAGAGTTAGAACAGAGGCAATATATTCATATGTACAGACATGCATACATATAATCTTCATACATATATACATGCAAGCATAATATATTCATATAAACATTTTCCACAACTAACTTCAAGTACTGATCACATACATCAGGTTATTAAAACAGATTAAGGGTTTTAAAAGAAATAGTTTACTCACATTTTTGATGTTTGAACAGAGAATAGTTTTGAAAACTTGAAAACTGCTCTTGAATTTTTTCAAACGGCAGCTTGATCTACTTGTTTGAGATGAACTTGAATTGAATCAAGCTTGCTTAGCTGAAAACTTGAAGAAGTTGCTTAGCTTTCACTTTTTTTTTTCTTCCTCTGGTTTGATTTTCTCTTTTGTTTCGAAAATGGTTTGTTAGGCTTGTTTTCTGGTTTGTAAATAGTTTTACAGGGTTTTAGTTCTCTTAGCTTTGAAAATGAGAAGATTAGGAAAAGAAATGGGAAGGAGGAGTAAGGAGTTTATATAGTGTTAATTAGAATTATTTTAAATTTAAAGAAAATAAACACAAATTTGTGACACTTGTTTAATTTGTATGCCAATTTATCTACACTTGTTTATCTCCTATATTAAGATGGTTACACATATCTAATTTCATGATGAGATGATTACACTTGTCTTTATCTTCATGTACAAGTGTTTAAATAAAATTTTATGTAATTTCCTACTTATATTTATATTCTATTTTCAATTGTAAATGAATACTTTTCCCTTTTATAAATATTTATAAAATCCTAAAGAAAATAAATTTTAGAATTTATTATACATTAATAAGAAATTACATTTATTTGGTATATAAATTTAACTTAAAATACTCTTTTGAAAATAATTATATTAATCTCAAATCATAACCTCCAAATATATATATTTGTTTAAATAACACATATTAAATTTGCTCAACTTATAAATCAATGTTTTCAATAGTTAAAATCAGATAATTATCCAATTAACTAATGCCCAAAAATCCGGGTTATCACATTTCCTTTCTGAATAGCAATCCATCTTGGAATGCTAACATTGTCCTCTAAGCGTCAATGCAATGTTTGCATTCATCCATACAAGTTCGTTCTGGGTCTAAACGAAATCGAAGGCACTAACTCTACTACATCCATTTTGGAATCACCCTCAAGATTAGTAGTAGTAGCCCTTGCACTTCAAAGAGCACCATCTACAATCATCATCAAGATGTCTTCCACTTGAATGCACATGTTAGTTCATAGTGGTTTTCGGATATAGATTCGATCCCAGTCTCTCCATATAAACAACCGATAATTTCTGGTTGACTCCTCGGTTCTTTTGAAAGTAAGTTTTCGAGTCCTCATCGGGGAGCTTGAATTTACATTCATACTTCCTAAGTCAAATTAGGCCAAATTTGAAAGTCGATAATTTAACTATCAAATAAATAAATAAAAACTAATTCCATTTGAGATTTATTTGTCTATAGCAACCACTAAGTCTCAAAACATATCTTTGTTTAATAAATCTCTTTCGAAAACATTCATATACTTATCTTTTTGACATAAGTATATCCACAAAACATTTGTAAGATTTTCTGTTACCAAATCTCTAAAAATTGGAGAAAATGATAATACTAAGCACTATTTTTTCAGTGTAAAGTGTGGAACGGATGTTCCATACCATATTTTTTTTAAAGGTCAACCTCGAGAAACCCAAACCTCAATTTCCTATTATAATTATTTTAATAAATTCTTTTATAAATTTCTCTATCCATGAAATCCTTTTTGCTTTAACCCAAACCTATTTAAAAAACATTTATTAACTTCCATACTCGTTTATGAGACTCTTTATAATTATTCAAACCTGGTTATATAACTTCTTTATAAACTTTCAAACCTTATATAAAACTTCCCTTTGTAGACATTCAAACCCATTTATAAAATCCTTTTTATAAGCATTCAAAACCATATCTAAAACTCCTTTTATGAATAGCCCAAAATTAATCATAATTTTTTTTATATAATATTCAAAACAATTGTCAAATCATTCTTCAAATATCTTGTTCAAAATAGAATAACCTTGAAGACCATTTTAAAAGAAAATGAAATGTTAACTTTCCAAAACCAAATGGAAGTTTAATGACTACAATGGATCATTAAATTTGGGTTTACTTATCCAAGTTATATCATGGGTATTGCCTAACATCAGATATGTAAGGGATTCACACATAACATACAATCAATCATAGGTAGAGGCCCAAGCTATAAATATAGGTACATCCATTATCAGTGAAAAATGTACATATAGAAGTATATTCTATATGCTTAAGTTACCATGACCCGCTTATTGAAATTAACTTCCTTGTATTTATCATGTTACCGATATTCAAAATTTGCGCTGAACACAAGTCACTTACTTCCCATAAAACGTGTCAACATTTTATAATTACTACTTTAATTCATTTGGCTACTTAATGGTCTAGACGAGAGATTCTTTGATTTAAAATCAATTAATCTTAAAAAGAAAATTGATTTAAAATATAATCGACGGGGTTTAAAACAACCTTTGAAAAGATTAAAGTATATTTAGTTGGCTTAACCCTAATTATATCTTAATTAATCATAATTAAATCAAGATTAAATCATAATTTAACTTTAATTAACTTAATGAACTTAGTTAAGTCCTAATTAACTTCTTAATGCATCTTAGTTAAGGTTTCAACAATTCATTATTAGTCAAACCCTAGTTAATTAAAAATTAAATAATCACTTAATTAAATAATAATTAATTAAATAATTAACCTAATTAAATAATAACTAACCATTTAATTAATTCTTAGCTTCATTAATCACTAATTAAAACCTTATTAATCAATAATTAGTCATTAACCATCCTTAAATGTTACTTAACCTCTAATCACTTACTTAATTACTAGTTAAGTGCTAATTACCTTTAATTATTTTATTAAATAAATAAATTATTATGTAATCTAAACATAATCTCTTTTTATGTTACTAATTAAGTTTGGAAAACTTTTGCAAAACAATTCCAAAATGAATCGCTTAAAGATGGAAATCGTGAATTTTGTCGAACTGCATCCATAGCTACTATCGCTTTGAGCGCAGTTCGGTCTACTTATTTTAAGTGAAATACTTCACTTGATTTCTTGCTCCTACATGTTTTGAAATAATCTTTAGAAAGCTTTTGAAAACTTAAACCAAGATAAAACTTAAAACCATTTTCAAACTTTGAAACTAGAAATCATAGTTTTGATTTCAAATCGGGTCTCACATCCATCGCAACACAAAGTTTTTAACTTTGTTTCAACTCAACATATAAATCACAAATATACATCTGTACTACAATACTTTTAAGATCACAATGAAACACACATATAAACATAAGGTTATATGCTTACTAACTCGACAACGTCACATTCAAATTTTAAACTCAATACCAAATATAACATTCATCAAATCACCATCGACCAACATAATAATCATTCAATTTTATCATCATATTATCACCACAATAACACACCATAATAAAGTCAAAAACTTTTCCAAAACAAAGTTGTTTTACTTACTGAAAATCTTTGAAACCTGAAATGCCTTAGATGCACCATAAATCACCCTAAAAATATGTCATCTTCCAAATGATTTTTAGACATATTACTCTCGGATTTTGAAAAAGTGATCACAAGAAAAGTTTTGGAAAATTCTTTTCACTACAAATTTAAAAAAAGAATCACTCAAATCAGATTACGTTTGAGGTAGATATGGTCAATAAAAGGAGAGATATTTTCGGATCTGAATTTCTGAGTTTAAAAGTACACTGTAAAGAAATGAGATTTTGACAAACTTAAGCTTGAAATTAGAAAAAGTGGTAAATATTAAAGTTATGACCGAATAAAGTGGGGAGAAAATGGAGGAGAAAGAATTTAAAAACAAGTTTGCATCTTTAAAAGAATTTAAAATTTTTGATTTAAAAAAAAACATAAACTAACATAAGAAGTAATGAAACTTGAAGAAAGCTTTAGGGAAATGGAAATGGAAATGGAGAAGTAAATGAAAATATGGTGAAAGGGATGTGTATTTATAAATGAAAGAAAGTATAAAAATTACCATTTTAACCTTAGTTTTAAAATATCATATCATGTCAATATTTTGACAAGTCACATCACCACCTTCCTCCCTCTCATATGTCACATCCCCCCTCTCTAGTCACATCCTCTAGGTCATGATTGATAATGATGATAAGGCTAAGATATGACAAGAGATAATGATATATACTTATATATATAAGTTATTATTTTTAAAACCATGTGTTGTCACATCACTTGCTAAACATAATTGACATAAGATAATATACTATGGTGTATTATTATTGTTTAGTTAATTAACTCTTATATATGCGTATATTAGTGCACAAAGATGAACAACGTTCCCGACAACTTTCCCGTGTCGAAAAGTCGAAATTTCGGAAAACGTTCTTCTGTCATATTTTCTATTTTTCTACGAACTATCTATTTTGGTAACAAAAAATTAAAAACTATTTTACCTTCATTATTAAATAATTAAAATAGGTTTATTTATAAATAAAAACCCATTTATTTAATATTTAAACTTAACTTGAATTCTCGAAGAAAAATATAAAACCGATGATATTAACTGTCGATGTCATACACATTTTATTTTCCAAAAACAAAATAAATTATTTTATTTCATGATCTTGTTTGAATACATATATTAGTGTTAGTATCTATAGCATGCATGATTCTTGTTGTTTAAAAGCAGTTTATTGATAAAACGATTTCCGGCTGTTTTGTCGATATTTTACCTAGAACAATATTTACAAATTATCAATATTTTACGTCGGTAATTTGTCCGCAAATATTTTTCCCAAACAAAATAGCTATTACTATTTACCACTTAAAACGTGATTATTTCTTACTATTAAACCCATACCTAAATATTTTAAAAATAAGTATAATTTATCAAAGTGATAAATTTGTGGGTCGTTACATTCTTTCCCCTTTAAAAGAATTTTGTCCCCAAATTATACCACAACCCTATTCCCAAAAATACTTAAAACTATTCATCAATCTGTATGTACATAGATCATTCCTATGTAAAAATATAGTTTGATTACTCACTTGAACACTTAACTTTCCTTTCGAACTAGTATCGCTCACTTGACTTGTAACGACCCGTAAATTTTAACTCTTTTAATAATGTGATTAATTGAATTTTCATGAAATTTTAAAAATAAAATTTTGAAATAAAAATTTAATATTTGAAATATGTCTAATTAAACATAGCAAACTATAAATTTTCATTTGAAAATATGAAAGTTTATTTTATTGTGTAGTTCTATTTCAATTTATATCAGTTAATATTTGATGATAATAAAATGTTTTCCAAACCTGAATATTTTTCTATAGATAAATTGTAAATCATCTTCTGAGCAAGACGTCACATTTTGTTTCTCAAAATTTTAACTGTTATTGCTCCGTCGATCTTATTTTCGACGAATAACAGCCGAATTTAAAATTTTTCCGAAACCTAAATATGTCAACATGATAAAATTTATTTAGAACACTCTGAATAAGACTGCGTAATCCGTTTCGCGAAATTCGGACGTTTCTAGCTCCGTTTGGATTTTTCCGTACGGGATAGCAACGTATATCAGTGTCCGTATTGACTTTTGAACGGATAATCATATCGCTGATATCTCTATACCATTTTGATTGTCTCGTCGTGCTGATCTCTACGGTATATTCAATTGTCAAATTCGGAGTCCGGTGTGTGGCGAAACCGCGATACGGCAAACCGTATCGGTTCTGTATTTTGGCCTTTTAGGTTCCAATGTCCTTTGTTTTCCTCATGACTATTCATTACCTACCGGGTTAAACCAAACTGATAATTGCATTTAATACTTACTTGAATTCAGATTTAATTATTGCTATTTCCAACAGTTGCAATATTATGTGATGGTCCATTTATTCCTCTCTGGTTTAATTTGAAATATTTAAAATAATGCATGTTTATTTATATGAAAGCTATTCATCTTCTTCCTACCTGCCACTAATCTCCACGGCTAGCATACCATCCCAAAACCTTCTCTCTTTCTTTCCCATTTCTCACCATTCTGTTCCCCTAAAAAATGTAAGTTTATATTTTGTGATTTACATATCTTCTTTTTGCTTGGAGCTCTTATACTTTGATGTTTGCTCCGCCTTCACCTTAAATACAACAGCCCGTCACTGTGAGCCGACCTCCCCACCATGCCGATCCAATATTCCTATCACCTTCCACCCCTTCGATTTTCCCACCACCTTATCACCGAAGCCAATATCTCAACCATGGCCCCAGCTTTTGTCTTCCTACCCAGTGGTCGCGACAACAAGACAACCCTACCCTTTCTCGCTCGCAGCCAAGCTTCACCGTTAGATCGAATGCCGCCCTGTCAACCAACGAACTCAGCCGCCGTAGCCACCACCTTCGGCCCAGCGCAGTTCTCCTCTTCCCTATCGAATTCGAACAACCGAGCTCAACTCCATTGTCGACCTATACTTCAGCTTTTATATTTTACAAGGTATTATATTTTTGGTTATTATAAGTTATGCCAGTTTATTTTTGTATATATAGTATATATAAATCTGTATATGTTTCGGCATGTTACGTTTGCAACTTTTTTTTCCGCTGTTCTGTGGGTGTTTGTATATGATTTTAACATAAGTATTTTATATATATTTATATAGTAGATATATTACTACCGGGTGAAGTATATATATAAGTAGGGATCTTAGTTTATTTTACATAATATAGAATTGTTCAATCTGAGGGTAGTGTTTGGCCGTTATTTTATATATATTGAAACTGGTACTACAAAGTTGATATGTTGTTAATATTTTGAGAAATGGGTACATTATTATATTATAAAGTATATATGTTCGGTTATATAAAGTATATTCATATTTGTTATGAATGTGACTGTACAAATTCTTTTTTTTATATTAGTTATATATGCAATTTGTTTTCTATATTATATAAACAGTTGTGTTTCTATATTAGTTATATATATTATATAATTTGTGCTGTTCTATATATGTTATAGCATATGTACGTTATATATATAAACTGTTTATATACGATAATAGGTTATTTGTATATAAAAGTCTATTGTTATATAGGGTATATAAAATTATATAAAAGACTGTTGTTATAAAGTTTGAACAAGTTATATAAAAGTGTTGTTTATGCAGCTGTATATAAGGTTTGTTGAGTATATATATTGTTAAAAAGTTTTTTTATTTATAGTTTACTTTTCTATTATATGTATTCTTGATGCTCGTATGTATATATAATTGTAAATATACATGATGCATACGTGCTATTCCAACCTTGCTTCTTCGTTGCAAATTTCAGTTGCTCATATTGTTGATATATCCTTATACTTATAGGTGAGCATTGTCTCGGTTACTATAAAAAAAATTTCGTACATATTTATAGTTCGAATTTTAAAATTTTGTTTTAAAAGTTAAACTAGATATTGGTTTTAAAAGTATACATATGTACAACAATAGGAATTTGACATTTCTCATCTTACAATCTATTTTAATCTGGAAAATTATATATATAGATTTACGTGAGTTTATATGATGTAGATAAAGTTAATAGATATATAGAGTATTAGTTTTACTCGGCTGTTAAAGTAATGAATGTTAGTTTATAATAGATTATTTATATGTACCGTGCTGCAGATTATTTATACAGTTAGTTATATATACATATGTTGTTAGTATGTAAGCTATATAGTGTGCATACATAGATGTTATTTTATATTAAAGTTAAATTTTTGATTTGAAATAAATATGTATGTTTTATTTTAATATGTGTTTAAATTTAGAATATGGTTTTCTAAAAATAGTTATATATATATATAGTTATATACAAGTTCATTTATACCAATTATCTTCATCGATTCAGTTCTGATTTGTTCCATAAATTCATGTTCTCAGCTTTGATTGTTGAATTCGTGCCGATTTTGCCTTGCTTGGATTCGTAATTCAATTTTAGTGTTCGTATCAGTGTGCATATCCGTGTCATCTTCTGTATTCTCTAGCCTCGAAAGGTGAGCAATCACTCATGATTAATGTTCTTATATTTATTAAATTTGATTTCAATTGAAACGTCAATTGAAATATGCCGCTGTAGTTATTTATATTGCTCTATGTATAAGCCATTATCTGTATCTGTTCACTTATGACACCTGACACCATTATCTGTTATTTATATTGCTATATATATATATCATTATCTGTAACTGTTCACCTGTGACATCTGACACCATTATCTGTTATCTATATTAATGATATATGCCTGTGATGTTATTATCATATCTGTTATCACTCTGTAAGTTTCCTGTTAGTATAGAATTCACTATAGGTTGAAATGATACATACCCGAACGATCTTGTAGAATAGGAGAAAATCGTTATATGTTGAAATGATAAACCCAAGCAATTTTCATTAAATTGAGTTTGGGATTGCGGGTTGAAATGATATATATACCCGTATATATTTAAATTGCGGATTGAAATGATAAATATCCGTATTACTGGACCATAGGATAGAAAATTATATACAGACACTGTTGGTCTATACATAAATATTTTGAAAATGATTTCTATGGTCTTTGGAAAGAAATTTTTGGTTTTATAAAAATATGGATTTTAGATATTATATAAAAGTTATAGTTATATTTTGATTTTAAGCTATGCATAAATGTGTTTTAATACAAAATAAGCTTAATAATAAAGTTTGATTTTAATAAAATATAATATGGTTAAGTGTTTATTTAAATTATATTTTAATATAGAGTTTATAATGATTTAATAAATTAAGGTTGAGAAGATAGATTTGAAATTGATTTGAAATTGTATTTAATTAAGAAATATATTTAATTAGAAATCGATTTGGAACTTATTGAATTTGAGATTTTTAAAGGATATAATTTTATAACTTGATTTTGGTTAAGGTGATTTAAATGAATATTTCAAGTTTAAATAAGTTGAAGGAAATATTTAGTTTATTTGTAATTTGGGATTTTATTTAAATAATATTGGATTTATTAAGTGAATATTTCAAAACTAAATAATGATAAAGTTAAATTAAGATATATGTGAAATTATCAAATTTAGTCTTAAGATTGTGAAATATTTAAAGCTTTGGAATATATCGAAATTTAAATGGTTTATTTGTGGTTCAAATCTGTAATTGAAATCGATATAATAGTTTATTGAGAACTGAATTTAATTGAAATTGTTGATTTGGGATTTGACTAAATTTGAAATTTTAGGATTGGTGTTGATTTGGAATTGATTTATGAAATTTGAGGAAGCTATTTTATATATAAAGTATTTTTAAATTATATTTAAAACTATTTATATATGTTACTTTATAAATTTATTTCATATAAACTATTTTAATATAAATTATTTTTAATATAAACTATTTCAAATTATAACTATTTTTATATAAACTATTTTAAATTATAAACTATTTTATTATATATACTATTATTTATATTCAAATGGTTAAGTGGGAAGTGTTATGATTCCAAAGCATTATGATTTCTATATTTTGATTTCCAAAGTATTATGATTTCCAAAGTGTTTGATTTAGAAAGTGTTATAACTTTGAAGTACTAAGATTTTGTAAATGGATATATTTGAGATGGATATATTTGAAATGGAAATGATATCGTATTTGGTTTTGAAATGGAAGTGATATCATATTGATATGGTTTTGAAATGGCAATGATATTTTGGTTTTGAAATATAAACTATTTTGAAAGTTTATTAAATGACCAATCGGTGTAATAATTACGTAGTTATTAAAGAGTCCGAGATCGGTTTGGGACATACTCTCTGTCTAAACCGAATACCACTTTAATAACTATTATACGAGGAGTGTGATCCAGAATGAAGTGGTTGGAATGATGACGTTGCTGGATTTGAAGAAAGAGAACGATAATGGATGACCTTGACACTTGTGTCAAATTGGAAATGACTTAAACAGGAGCCGTGCCGGGCCAGTGAGGTTAGCTACCTCTAGCGGACAAACTTCTTCGTAAACTACTCATTACTTGTTTTTGACTGGTGCGCACCCTTGAATTGGGAGTGTTGTTTCGCGGTGTTGCGATCGTTGCGGCGATGCGTTCTCACCAGTCCGGATCAGGCAAACGGTAGTTTCACTACCTTGGGTATTGCCTCATGTGCCCTGTCATACTCGTATCCCTATGCGCGACCACTACGATTTGTTTCGTGTTATACCTATGGAGTACTCCCTGATATCCCACTAGTTTATGGTGGAGTTTACAGTGATGTATAGACTATGACACTTATATAAAATGTGTTAAGGGGGATAATGGTAACGCCTTAACGCTATTTTGATACTTTATATTACTGATTGGCATTATCTACTTAGCGTACACTACTACATAGTAGATAGTTTAACGGATCCTTAGAGGATGGTTATCCCAAACATCCTTTGAGTTACTTGTATTTTCAGTTGTTATTTCACTTGAGTTGGATTTATTGATATAAGAATGTTAATCCTGACTCGAGTGTTTTGTGTTTTGCTTTACGCTCGGGTCAGACTGAGTGTACCAGTATTCGAGACTCACCTTTGGATTTGGAGCTTCGCTTGGAGATCCAACTATCTATCCGGCTTTTAGATATTCGGTTTGTAACAACCCAAAATTTTCAACTCCGAAAATCCCGGATTGTTAAAGAAAAGAAGAAAGAGATAGAAGAAGAAGAAGAAATCAGAAACACCAAACCACAGAATTCTCACATTCGCAGCGGATCAAAATATAAAATCGTATAACATAGCAGTTATACAAATGAAAAACTGTACTTATCAAATTACACTTTAATACATCAGAGTTACACATATACACAATACTGGACAGATACAATCAACATGTCCCAAACAACTACAATATATCACAGCGGAATACACTCCATACGTTCCTGCCATCCAGCTCGCCTCCTGAGCTCCAGAACGTCCTTACTTGGAAATTTGTAATACTCGGTCTGACCCGAGCATTACAATAAAGTAACACCCGAGTCAGGCTGGAAACCAGCGTGAGTAAACCCATATAACTAGAGATACTAATGCTTAAAACTTATTTAAAACCTGGGGTAACTCGTACCTCACACCGAGTTCTTAACTTGCCAAAGTCAAATACACATCTTACAATCATATCTATGTATTATTACTTAGATTAAATGACCAAGTTTACATCATTTATTCCATTCTAGCCTATTTATTCCAAAATCAAATCCATAAAGAATTATTGTAGATTACAAATCAAAGTGGTTTCGGGTATTTACTGATACCCGACCCCGGTCTCTTCGAATCCAATAACACCTTAAAACGAAGCTGTTTAAGTTTTAAACAATTCCATTTGTATCCAGAATTACATATTAAGATTGCCGTTCATCACAGATAAACAAACCATATTATCACAGTTCAACCCAACATATCATATCACATAGCATCACAAATCACATATCAGTTATCAATTAATCTAAGGCATATAATATCATTCAATCTTTCATAAACAAGATTATTTAGTCACACCATTTCTAATTAATTTAAATAAATTAAATTAATTACTTTAATCACCTTTAAATCCTGTCTACTTAACATTAATTAATTACAGATAAATTAATCAATCATCCTTTAATTATCAATTTAACTACATGAAGTAATTAGCCCTTAATTAATTACACAAATTAATTATTCTTTAACCATTTACATTAGTTAACCTTTAATTTCTCTCATTAATTACATTAATTAATGATCCTCTAATTACTTTCATTAATTAATCATTCCTCTAATTAATTACATTTAATGATTAATCTTTAATCAACCATAATTAATCACATACAGTAATTAACTATCCTTTAATTACTTACATTAATTAATCCATTAATTAATTACATTGAGTAATTAATCCCTATAATTTCTTCCATTAATTAATTACTCTTTAATTAATTACCTTTACTTACTTAGATTAATTAACCCTTAATTAATTAACTAGCCTTTATAAATTAAACCAATTATCTTAAATTAATTTCATTAATCAATCATCTCATAATTACTAGTTAATTTTCTTTAAATTACATTCATTAACTTCCCACTAACTACTTACTAAGTAATTATCCTTTGATTATCAACATCAATCAATTATCCTTTATTAATCCCATTAAGCGATTATCTTTTAATTAATTCCACTAGCTAATTATCTTTAATTAATCACAACCTTAATTAAAGATAAATTCTTTATCTTCATAAATTACTTAATTACATCATTTTAAAACTGTTCATGTAATTACTTCCTTTTTACCCTGGTAGCTTAAACTCACGAAAAACCCGAGCTTCAGCAAAACAAAACCCGAGCCATCCTACCAGAAATCCCCGAGCAAAACATGAAATTCCCGAGCTACTCACGAACCAACTTCCTCGAGTCTCTCTCGAACACTACACGAGATCGTCCCTAAGAAAACAGCTTCTTTCCCAAACTCAAAACAACACCCAGACACCATTTGCTCGTGTACACGATGCCGGAGCTACGACGATCACCATCGACCACGTCACCAAGTCGCCGTCGACCTCACAATCTACTTCAGCCACCCAGAAACCCGACACTAACCTCCCATCAAAATCGAGCAAATTGATACCCATTGAGACAAAACCGATCACCCAAAAACTTCATCGTCCCGCTACCTCAGGCCATCTGAACCAACTTCACTTCGACTAGAGCTACTTTACACCCTCACGCATTGATTCCCCCTGGACCGGTCGATCCCGATCCATCATCGACGTCGCATTATCCTGGAATCCAAAGTTGACCAAAACTGTTCTTAAACCCTAGATCAACCACGTTCGGCCACCATGTCCACTTAAAAGTTCATCCACAATTTTTTCAACGATCTGCATCCTCCAAGCTACCTTCGACATCAAACACTATGAAGCCAGACCCGCCGATCAATGACAATTGACGAAAAGACCAAAACCGATCAACTCGATAAACCTCATTATTCCCAATACTAAAAATCATGATATTACTTTCAAAAATCAACATTTTCAAGTTCGAACCAGATTATAAATCAAAACACAAAAATATGATTATTGATTTTTCTGATTTAAAGAAATTTCATTGTAATACCCAATTTTCTAAATATTTTCTAAATATTTCCACTTGGAACCATAATATTTCATTAATACAAACAAGTTTTCTTTAGACATCATAAACTATAAGTGTTTGAGTGAAGAGAAAATGCATTTTGAATGGTATATGAACCTGTTAGAACAAGAACAGAGGCCATAACTATATACACAGGCATATCATACTTATACACCCATGCACACTCTATTTTCCATCCATGCAATGCACATTCAAGTCATTTCTACCATTAATTCTTACATGCACGAGTTAATAAAGAAGATTTAGCTTTTAAAAGTTAAAGTTTACTCACCTTTTTTAAAAAGCAGAGAATAGGCTCTGTTCAAATTGTTTTCCTGGAACTTTGTTTTGATCTATAATTTTTCTTTAAATTTGAAATCCTATTGTTGTTTGAATCAGTGAAGTTGTTGTTGCATTCCATTTGATCTTAGGTTGAAGGCTGAAATCAAGCTGTTGCATTTACTTTCCAGGTTTCATTTGATTGCAGATTTGATTTGGTTTCAGGTTTTATTTTAGTTTGAATTTTGGTTTCTCATATTGGTATATTTTAGTTTCTGGTTTGAGAAAAGTTGAACTGAAAAATGAAGAAAACTGGTTTCTCACTAAACATACATTATATAAATTAAATCTTAAATGAAAAATATTGTGCCCCCTGTTATTTTTAATTTAGACAAGTGTAATTTGCAAATTCATTTAGCTTACACATGTTAAAACAAAGCAATATTATGTTTATATCCTTATCTTACTAAGTATTTATGCTTTGTTAATTATGTAAATATGTATATATATTGTGATTTGAAGCTTTGTTTTAAATTTAATATTTTTCAAAAGCTAATTATAAAGAAAATAAATATAAAACTAATTATATTCTAATAAAAATCATATATATATATATATATTAATTTTAAATCCAATATATTTTAAGGTGTTTATCTTTTGAATTTCCAATTCAAATTTTAATTTTAATTTAAAATCAACCTAAATATATATAGATATAAATATCTATTATCAGATCTATTTGTTCAATCTATAAATCAGTATCTCAATAGTAAAAATCAATTAATTACCCAATTATCAGATGTCCAAAAATCCGGGTTATCACATTCCTCCCCCCTTTAAATCTTTTCTTCCTCGAAAAGGAACGAAGCAAGATTTTTAATTTTAATGCTTATTATTAGTTAAATTATCCTTAACGTTCTTAACTCTTAACTCCTTTTATTAAAATTTTTAAAACACTTTTAAATTCTATATAATATTGCCAAAAATAGTTTTTATAAAAATACTTTTTATAACTCGATGTTTTAACAAGTCCATCCTTGTTCTTACAGAAATTCGGCCATACATTAATCAGGCGTAGGACTGAAAATCTATAAGTACTTGGTAAATTTGTTTTCAACATCCAGTGAAAATACTTGGAAAAATATTTTAGTGAAAATATAGAAAACATTTTTTTTTTAAAATAGAGGAAACATTTTTGGTGAGAATGTTCTGGAAATCATCACCCCTATTGGTCGCAGTTACATCTTGGGTTACGTTGCCATCGCAACAAAAGTCCATGTAACTGTAGGCACTCCACGCCGCTCGATTACGCCATGGAACCCACAACAGATCGCAGTTACATTCCAGGGTTACGTTGCCATCACAGCAAAAGTCCATGTAACTGTTGGCATCAGCGCCCTCGATTTTCGCTGTCAAAAATGAAACTTTTCCACTCCCACATAGGTCGTAGTCTACCGATGTAAAATCAAACGCAGACTGTTGGCTCTCAGCAGCACACACGACTTTCGCTATGTTACCATAGTGTCGCAGTCTACCGATATAAAATCAAACGTAGACTGTTGGCTCTCAGCGGCACACACGACTTTCACTATGATCTGTAGTATATCGTAGTGACATCGAGTTACACTGTCGTCACGCATAACCCAAATGCCTCTGTAGGCATCAGCGCCCTCGACTTTCGCTACAAATAATCCTCAGGAACTAGTTTTGTCACAGGATCAACTTTAGAACCTCCCCTTAGAGGCTCAAGGCAGTACCACCCTGTGGCACTCCTGAGAAGTTCATTTCAAGGGAGCGCCTTTTTCCTCAAAGCCATTCTCAAAAAACTTTATACTATACAATTATAGTATCTTCAAATCATACCCTTTATGATTTATATCAAAATCTCCTTTACACAAAATCGATATCCCAAATCGATAATTCCAAACTTGGCTTTCCAAATTCCCAAAACTGATTTTTCTCAAAAATCAAAAGCCTTTCCAAAATCCATAGGTTTTGTAACAACCCTAGATTTCTACATATATTTAAATTTGACTTTATTTTTATTTTAAATTTTTTTAAACTTGTTTTATTTCAAACATTTCATTTCAAAATAAAAAAATTATAACTTCAAAAGGTATAAATTGGATATTTTACTGAAAAGTGGATTTCTGTTCAAACTGGTCAAACTATTAATTTTTAATTTTTATAGGACTTTTAATTTTTAAATTTAAATATTTAAATTCTTGAATTTTATCTTTTATTATGAAAATAGATACAATAACTTGAATACTGCTTTTCGTTTCGTTGAAATTGGATTTAAATTGTGAAAGTTACACCATTTACAATATTGTGTGTATATTGAATTATTTAACAATATTCTTCATTTTAGATTATAAATAATATTTTTATTTGTCAAACCATGTTCTAATTTGTGTTATATGACATGTTAGGTATATATTTTATTTTTAAAACATTTTAAAGTGATGATAGAATTTTCCTAAAATTTATTGCATTTATTTCCTAGTTTTAAAGGCTGTTTTCTTATTTTATGTTATTTTCTTCATTTAAAATTATATTTAAATTAAATTTTATATATTTATTTTGTGAATGCATTTTTATTTTATATTATTATTTATGTTTAAAAATATATTACAAGCTCATATGAATTTTCCAAAATTTATTCCAATTAATTTCAAATTTTCTAGACTAGTTTACTATTTTTAGCTATTTTCTTATTTTTACTTTATATAATTTATAAATATTATATATATTTTTATATTTTGATAAATTTTCGAAATTTTATCTGGTATTACTATTATTACCTGAAATATAAAGTTATAAAAACAAATTAAAGAAATTTGAAAGGGTTTTTGACCTTTGAATTGCCTTGTGGCTTTTTGAATTCCACCTCTTCATTTCCACACAACTTTTCATTTTCTTTGACCTATACCCTACACTCTTGAGCTGATATTCATTTTTATTTTCACATACATCATTTTCCTCCTTCCTGAGAAAATAATTTCGGCCTCCATCATTTGGGAAAGTTTGGTAAAAATCTTTGTTTCTTTTACCTTTTTTCCTACTTTTATTGCTTATTTCTACTTGATTTTTGCACATGCTTTTTTCCTCTTTAGGTTCGGCCATGCCTCCCTTGCTGCCTAGATGGCTCCACCACCTGATGGCACATCATCACCACCTCCTCCTCACAAAAAATCCAAGCCATGAACCCCTTGGTGATGCAATTGCACAAAAGTTTCAAAAACCATCCAAATTCCTAGCCTAACCACCACCACTTCATCTCTATCACCTCACCAACCCACTAGCCGCCACCTACCACACCACCATCACCTCCAGCACCTCCAGCAACCTCTGCCACATCACTCCAGTGGACCCCACCTCTCTGGCCATGACCATTAGAGCCTTGGCCGAGCCCAAATCCTTGACCCAATCCATGTGAATGCATGCTTGTGTTGTATTTTCCCTCTACCACTTTTGCACGATCATTCCACCATTTGGGCCGAACACATACTCACCCAAACCTGACCCAAACACCTGCCATGGCCATGTATTACCCCTTATGGCTTAGCCTAGTAAAGGTTAAAAGCAAGTGCAAGCATTTCTATTTGATTATGTGCAGTTTATTCTAGCATAGTTTATCGTATTTTGGTTTTGAAACTCATCGTTGTTATATTGTTTTTGTTTGATGTGTATCCAAAGAATTTGACATTTGGCTCCTCCATTCGAATCTGTGTCGTGCTTTTGTGCTTGTGTAGATCCCATTTGTGCAATTCGTCGTTGTGTCTTTAGCTCAAACCGGTGAGTTATTCTCACCAGACAGTTTTATACTTATATTAATAGTAAGTCGATCACATGTGAATCTGTAAATTGCATCACCATATTATATTTGCTATGTCACTATTATATGATGTTAGCACATGCTTAAACACATGTTATATCATATGTTACTGTTATATTATGTTGTTCTATTATTTTTATCAGTTTATCACACTGCAAGTTCCCTTTAGATTAGAATCACTATGGGTTGAAATGATACATACCCGAACGGACTTTAGAATAGGAGAAAATCGTTATGGGCTGAAATGATAGGCCTGAATGATTTTCAATTATTTTCATTTACTTGGGATTGCGGGTTTGAAATGATCAAACCCGGGCATCTTTGTAAATTACGGGTTGAAATGATAAATTACCCATATCACTTTACCTAGGCTAAAAAAAAAATACAGACCCGTAGTTAAAATATGTTTTTCTAAAAATTTTAAAATATTTTAGAAATGTAAATATTATAATATTTTTATTTAAATTTGATTAAAAATGATTTCTGTAAAGCATTATTGATTTTCTGAAAGTTTATAAGTGAAATAAATTAATGGTAAAGTTAGAAAATCTGAAATGTAAGTTATTTTGGGAAATTTTAATTTGGTGATATTTGGAATTTAAATTAAATATGAAATATGATAAATTCATGATAATTTGGATTAAAGTGAATTTAAATGATTTTATAATATATTAATGATTTTTGAATAAAGTTAAAACGTGAAATGAATGAATATTTAAGTTGAAATTTTGACATATAACTAAAATTGGAAATTTATGAATTTGGCTTAAAAGTGAATTTTAAGTTAAGTAAATAAAAATGAAATTAAGTTATATTTGAAAATTTAAACTTAAGTGTTAAGTTAAATTTAATTTAATGAATTTAAATTTTAATGTTGGAATTTAATAAGTGAATTATTATTAAATTTTGATTTTTGAATGGAAATTTAACTTTATAAAATCGTGAATATAAGGGTATTTGAATGATTGTTTTAAAAGTGAAATTATATGATTTTATAAGTTAAAAATGATTTATATAAAAATATAATTGTTTGTGAAATTATACTGAATATTTGAAGTTAATTAACTACATTTCTGAAATGCTATTAATTCTAATGTAAATGATAATACAACATTTGTAAGTGCTGTAGTTGATAATAATGAACCAAATGGCTAAATTTAATTAAAGGCTATTATAGCATTTTTGTAAATTTTATAATGGTTGAATTTAACTAAGTTTATTTGAAACTAATGTAACCCTATTACAGCATTTTAAATGCTGTCTTTTGTTAAATTGAACTGTTTTAAATGTGACTTTCCATAGCATTTTTTAAATGCTGCGAAAGTTGAATTTTCATTGTTTTAATTAATTTAAGTGAACGAATGAACTTTGAAAGATTAAAATTTTGGAAATTTAATTATTAAATATAATAACTTCATTTTTATGATTTAAAATAAAGTAATTTGTTTCGAAATATAAACTATTTTGAAAATATGATATTTTGATATTTTGAAATGGATTTTTGAAGGATATTGAATTTTGAAATGATATTTGATTTCGAAGTATAAAATACCATTTTGAAATTTTAACCACGGGATGTATTTAATTTATAGTTTAACTGATCCTTAAAGGATGGGCGATCCCAAACATCCTTTGAGTTATTGTGCATTTCTACTACAGTTCACTTGAGTTGGTTTACATTATATAAGTATATATTGTCCTGACTTGAGTGTTTTGTGTTTTACTTTACGCTCAGGTCAGCCTGAGTATTTACAGCTTAGCTTTGGATTTCTTTCTGGAGCTAGGAATCGTTGGAGATTCTGCTTGTCTAGTTATCTGTTCCTTTCAGTTCAGTTGTTCTATTTCAGTTCTGGTATTCATAAACTTCTATTTATTTGAGATTTCTATTGTATATGTTTTCAAACAAATATTATATATTTTGTTTTGAGAGTTTGTTATAGTAGCTTCATGAACTACTATGGTATTTTTAATTTCCGCTGCGAGTTATTCTGATATATTCTGTGTCCGTGATTCTGTGTATTTGATTTCATTTGCTCCAAATTTTATTACATTATGTTATTTTGAATTATTCAAGTCTGACATATATGGATTATTGTCGATTTGAATGGTCCAAAATAGTGGGTCGTTACAGTTGGTATCAGAGCCAGGTTTTTAGGCAAACCATAGCCTGCGGAGCATAAACTCATTAGGGATAGGGTAGAAATATCCTAGAATGAGTGAAATCAATCTCAGAATCATTTCCTTGTGAGTGAACGTATTTTCAAGGTATAAAATGATTTTCAAATGATTTTTAAAGGATTTTTAAAGATTATATTGATATAAAAAATTTCTTGTTTTGAAAGAAATTTTCTGGACTTTATCTCTTTTGTATCCACCTTGTTAGAAATTTCATTGATTGGGATTTCCTAAAAAAAATTCGGAACTTCTATCTTGGTTGGTATTTCTTTGATTAGGATTCCTTTGAATTTTGGAACGCTCCCACTTGTTCTGAAATCCATTCCTGTCTCCCCTAATTGTATTCTTTTGATTTTTGGAGCGTTCCATAACTCCACTTTGAATGACCTCTAAAGATCGGCAGTTCCGCCAATTTTTGAATTATTTGTAACGGGGTGAAACTCCTTTACAATGGGTATTGATTCACTGGAGATTTCTGTATCCTCGGTTTACGATGCTATCTATCTTTTGCTATACCTGGATTCTATCTCTGGCGATCGATGGTCGATTTGCCTTAGATTTTCGCATCTATTATATTCCTGAAGTCACGGTTGACCGGTTAAGGTTGGCCGTGATTTATATAGGCTTATCCATCTTCTATTCGATAATTAAATTATCTTATCTTCGTTTGAGCCTATCTTTGAATCAGAATTCTATTTGATTAGAGTCCCTCTAAATTTGAATCTCTATTTGTTTGAAATCTATCCTTGAATCATCCCTTGGAAATTTGTCTTTGGTTGTTTTTGAAATTGTGTATTAATCGAAGCTATTATTTTGATAAGGATGACCATATTTTATATAAAGATGAAATGTTTTCGATAAGGATTATATACCATTTTAAAATTGAGAATTTAAAGTTTTGAATGGATTTGAAATTTTGAAAATTATATAAGAAATGGTTTCATATAGAATAATTTATAACTGAAGGTTTTGAATCTGAATTTGAGTGATTGAACTCCGGCATTTTGGAAATGGTTTTAAGATTTTGAAATAACGAATAATATGATTTGAAAGTATTTTCCGAATATGAAATGTTTCAAATGATTTTAATGAGTTTCAAATGATTTCGAAGAAATTTCAAAAGAAATTTGAGAAAATAGAAGTCCAGAACCCACTTATGTCGCTGGAAAATAATTTCGGTGATGAATGCATGCATCATCGACATTGATTTTCGAGTTTCAGAGTGGGGTAGAGGCCACTTCGGTAGCTTTGCTATGCGATTGATTTGTGAAACTAATTTTGATTTCAAATTCCGAAGTGTGATGTGATATTTGAAAGATATATGTATGTATATTTGAAAGATATATGTACGTATATTTGAAATGATTTAAAGTAAGCCGGTGTTCAGTCCCCGAGTTTCGGATTTGAAACCTATCTTTTGAAATTGATTTACTGATTTGTTGCTGATTTCCAACTCTTGAATTTGAAAATGATTTCTTCAACTATTTTGAAGGTTCGAGCACTTCCAAATCAAGGTTAACTTTTCAAAGCTAAGTAATTTTGAAAAGTATAAAGTATATAAGTTTGGTATGTATGTTTAAAGTATGTAGTAATATAATATAAATAGGTTGAAACTGTTTTGTTAAGTAAACGTATAAGGCTATTTTGATTCTAATATGAAATTTAGATTTGAAATGTTTTGAAAATAATTTAGTCTTCAAAATATTTTGAATAAAATTTAGTTTAAATGTTTAACTTAGTAACATTTTTATGAAACTATATATTTAAAAGGCTGGAATAGATACATAAGTTGTACTTATGCTGTTTTATTCGCATAATTAAATTGATCCAAGTTTGAGTACACGAGTTCGAGGTGAAGTACACCATTTCGTGTTAGGATTTTTCATTTGATTCTTGATGGCGAATATTTGATATGGATTTTGGGCTTGATTCTAGGATTCTCTATCATAGTATATGGCTATGCAAGGAGATTGATGGTTTCTAGTCGAGAAACCATATCGATATCCGCATTAGGGAAGTCGAATGGACAATACTAGTTCGAAAGCGAACTTGTGTGATCGAGCGAGCGATCGAATGTGATTTTGCGAAAGGATGACATATGTACATCTTATATTCTGATATCATTGATATACTTGATGCTGAAATTGGAAGTTGTTGGGTTGGATATCTTTGTAATTTAATTGGAATTTTTTTTATATGAAAACTACTATCAAATTTAAAACCATTTTCAAAACTATTTTCTTTTATTCTTCTTAAACTAACTATTTTATTCTATTTTTCATACAAACTATTTTATATACAAAACTATTCTTAAATATAAAAAATTTAGTAAGCAAAGATGTTCAATCCCATATGGCTTTTCATGCAACGAAATTTATTTTTGAAAATTTTGATCCTTATATAAGATAAACTTTATGTAAGTATAAGATGATTTTGAAAACCATTGATTTTGATAAATGAATAATTGAAGCTTATATTAGTATAAATGGATATTTGGTTTACCTGTAATTTGAGTTTATTTAAAAATAATGGATTTATGAAATAAATATTTCAACACTAAGTAATAATGAAGTAAAATTTGAGATATATGTAATTATAAAATTTAGTTTTGAAATATGGTATATTTAAGTCTTGAAATATATTTAAGATTGAATGGTTATTTTGTGGATCAAATCTATATTTGAAATTTGATAATATTTGAAATAGTTTTGTTGGAAAAAAAAATGAATTGAATTAAAGCTGATGGTTTGAATTGAATTAAAATTTGAAGTTTCAGATTTAAGTTAAATTGAATAAATTGTGAAATGTAAAGAATTAAGAGAATGTTTTACGATTTCAAATGTATGATTTCAAAATGTTACGATTTTCAAAGTGAAATGATTTCAAGTATTTGGTTTCGAAAGATTTATAACTTTGAAAGTATTATGATTTTTGAAGTGAATATATGTTGGAAATGAATTTGTTTGACCTAAATTTTGTTGATTTGGAAATTTGGATTATTTTCTAAATCTATTGTTTAAGAAACTTTGAAACTAAATTTTTGTAATTTGGAAGAAATGATTTGGTGAAATCATATATGATTTTGAAGCTGAATTGATATTGAAATGGTTTGAAATTGAGAACCTTATTTATTTAAATACTTGATTTGGGAGTTATCGAACTTATATAAAAAAATTGATTTGTATAAGTATGAAGTTGATTTGAAAATGGTGATTTGAAAGATACTCAATTTGAAGTGAAATCTTATATAATCAAAATTTATATAAGTATGATTTGATATACTATTGATTTGGAAAATATTCGATTTGAAATGAAATATTATATATAATGGACTTTATATAAGTACGATATTTGAAAGTGATTTGAAAAGGTACTATATGATACATATTTTCGAAGTAAAGATATGGAAAGTGCCTTCTGCTTGATATCCGCTTTGTGGCCACATTGAGGATTCATTCTATCGATATTTCTCTGATTTTGGTTTTCCGGATATGATACTCGAGTGTCCATCGAATTCCATGGCGTTACCCATGGTCTTACGAGAGCAACTGCATAGCGCAACTGCCTGGCTGAGATGGCCTAGGGGTACGGATTGTTTCCTGGGGGATCCAGGCGTAACCATTGTGTATCCTGCATCTATGTAGGTCGCATTAGTAGCGAAACCGCCTGGCTGAGATGGCCTAGGGGTACGGATTGTTTCCTGGGGGATCCAGGCATAACCATTGTGTATCCTGCATTCTACTAGTCATCATGGCGTAACTCGCAGGACTGAGAAAGCTTATGGATATGGATTGTTTCCTGGGGGATCCAGGCGTAACCATTGTGTATCTGCGAACCATAGTTAGACAAAGGTTTTGTTTGTTTTTGTTTGGATTGTACTTTCCATATCTGTTTTAAAGGTTTTTCAAGTATTTTCACTGGGTGTTGAAACAAGTCTACTAAGTACCTGGAGAATTCTAGCTTTGCGCCTGATCAACGCATGGCCAGAGTCTGCAGGAACGAAAGTAAACTTGTTAAGACATCGAGTTAAAAAGTATTTTGATAAAGTACTATACAAAGGATATTTTGATCAGTTACTTTCCCTTCTAAAGATTTTAAAATGTTTAAATAATGGTTCATCCTTGTCTTTCAACCTGTTTTCCCTCCTAGCTACTTTTTCCCTACCTTCTTTCGGGATGTCTTCCAACCTATTGTTCTTTCTAACTGTTTCTTCGCTTCCTTCCTTTTCGAGGACGAAAAGATTTTAGTGGGGGAGAGTGTAACAACCCTAGATTTCTACATATATTTAAATTTGACTTTATTTTTATTTTAAATTTTTTAAACTTGTTTTATTTCAAACATTTCATTTCAAAATAAAAAAAATTATAACTTCAAATGGTATAAATTGGATATTTTATTGAAAAGTGGATTTCTGTTCAAACTGGTCAAACTATGACTTTTAATTTTTAAATTTAAATATTTAAATTCTTGAATTTTATCTTTTATTATGAAAATAGATACAATAACTTGAATACTGCTTTTTGTTTCATTGAAATTGGATTTAAATTGTGAAAGTTACACCATTTACAATATTGTGTGTATATTGAATTATTTAACAATATTCTTCATTTTAGATTATAAATAATATTTTTATTTGTCAAACCATGTTCTAATTTTTTTTATATGACATGTTAGGTATATATTTTATTTTTAAAACATTTTAAAGTGATGATAGAATTTTCCTAAAATTTATTGCATTTATTTCCTAGTTTTAAAGGCTGTTTTCTTATTTTATGTTATTTTCTTCATTTAAAATTATATTTAAATTAAATTTTATATATTTATTTTGTGAATGCATTTTAATTTTATGTTATTATTTATGTTTAAAAATATATTACAAGCTCATATGAATTTTCCAAAATTTATTCCAATTAATTTCAAATTTTCTAGACTAGTTTACTATTTTTAGCTATTTTCTTATTTTTACTTTATATAATTTATAAATATTTTATATATTTTTATATTTTGATAAATTTTCGAAATTTTATCTGGTATTACTATTATTACCAGAAATATAAAGTTATAAAAACAAATTAAAGAAATATGAAAGGGTTTTTGACCTTTGAATTGCCTTGTAGCTTTTTGAATTCCACCTCTTCATTTCCACACAACTTTTCATTTTCTTTGACCTATACCCTACACTCTTCAGCTGATATTCATTTTTATTTTCACATACATCATTTTCCTCCTTCCTGAGAAAAAAATTTCGGCCTCCATCATTTGGGAAAGTTTGGTAAAAATCTTTGTTTCTTTTACCTTTTTTCCTACTTTTATTGCTTATTTCTACTTGATTTTTGCACATGCTTTCTTCCTCTTTAGGTTCGGCCATGCCTCCCTTGCTGCCTAGATGCCTCCACCACCTGATGGCACGTCATCACCACCTCCTCCTCACAAAAAATCCAAGCCACGAACCCCTTGGTGATGCAATTGAACAAAAGTTTCAAAAACCATCCAAATTCCTAGCCTAACCACCACCACCTCATCTCTATCACCTCACCAACCCCCTAGCCGCCACCTACCACACCACCATCACCTCCAGCACCTCCAGCAACCTCTGTCACATCACTCCAGTGGACCCCACCTCTCTGGCCATGACCATTAGAGCCTTGGCCGAGCCCAAATCCTTGACCCAATCCATGTGAATGCATGCTTGTGTTGTATTTTCCCTCTACCACTTTTGCACCATCATTCCACCATTTGGGCCGAACCCATACTCACCCAAACCTGACCCAAACACCTGCCATGGCCTTGTATTACCCCTTATGGCTTAGCCTAGTAAAGGTTAAAAGCAAGTGCAAGCATTTCTATTTGATTATGTGTAGTTTATTCTAGCACAGTTTATCGTATTTTGGTTTTGAAACTCATCGTTGTTATATTGTTTTTGTTTGATGTGTATCCAAAGAAATTTACATTTGGCTCCTCCATTCGAATCTGTGTCGTGCTTTTGTGCTTGTGTAGATCCCATTTGTGCAATTCGTCGTTGTGTCTTTAGCTCAAACCGGTGAGTTATTCTCACCAGACAGTTTTATACTTATATTAATAGTAAATCGATCACATGTGAATCTGTAAATTGCATCACCATATTATATTTGCTATGTCACTATTATATGATGTTCGCACATGCTTAAACACCTGTTATATCATATGTTACTGTTATATGATGTTGTTCTGTTATTTTTATCAGTTTATCACACTGTAAGTTCCCTTTAGATTAGAATCACTATGGGTTGAAATGATACATACCCGAACGGACTTTAGAATAGGAGAAAATCGTTATGGGCTGAAATGATAGGCCTGAATGATTTTCAATTATTTTCATTTACTTGGGATTGCGGGTTTGAAATGATCAAACCCGGGCATCTTTGTAAATTACGGGTTGAAATGATAAATTACCCGTATCACTTTACCTAGGCTAAAATAAAATAAAATACAGACCCGTAGTTAAAATATGTTTTTCTAAAAATTTTAAAATATTTTAGAAATGTAAATATTATAATATTTTTATTTAAATTTGATTAAAAATGATTTCTGTAAAGCATTATTGATTTTCTGAAAGTTTATAAGTGAAATAAATTAATGGTAAAGTTAGAAAATCTGAAATGTAAGTTATTTTGGGAAATTTTAATTTGGTGATATTTGAAATTTAAATTAAATATGAAATATGATAAATTCATGATAATTTGGATTAAAGTGAATTTAAATGATTTTATAATATATTAATGATTTTTGAATAAAGTTAAAATGTGAAATGAATGAATATTTAAGTTGAAATTTTGACATATAACTAAAATTGGAAATTTATGAATTTGGCTTAAAAGTGAATTTTAAGTTAAGTAAATAAAAATGAAATTAAGTTATATTTGAAAATTTAAACTTAAGTGTTAAGTTAAATTTAATTTAATGAATTTAAATTTTAATGTTGGAATTTAATAAGTGAATTATTATTAAATTTTGATTTTTGAATGGAAATTTAACTTTATAAAATCATGAATATAAGGGTATTTGAATGATTGTTTTAAAAGTGAAATTATATGATTATATAAGTTAAAAATGATTTATATAAAAATATAATTGTTTGTGAAATTATACTGAATATTTGAAGTTAATTAACTGCATTTCTGAAATGCTATTAATTCTAATGTAAATGATAATACAACATTTGTAAGTGCTGTAGTTGATAATAATGAACCAAATGGCTAAATTTAATTAAAGTCTATTATAGCATTTTTGTAAATTTTATAATGGTTGAATTTAACTAAGTTTATTTGAAACTAATGTAACCCTATTACAGCATTTTAAATGCTGTCTTTTGTTAAATTGAACTGTTTTAAATGTTACTTTCCGTAGCATTTTCTAAATGCTGCAAAAGTTGAATTTTCATTGTTTTAATTAATTTAAGTGAACGAATGAACTTTGAAAGATTAAAATTTTGGAAATTTAATTATTAAATATAATAACTTTATTTTTATGATTTAAAATAAAGTAATTTGTTTCGAAATATAAACTATTTTGAAAATATGATATTTTGATATTTTGAAATGGATTTTTGAAGGATATTGAATTTTGAAATGATATTTGATTTCGAAGTATAAAATACCATTTTGAAATTTTAACCACGGGATGTATTTAATTTATAGTTTAACTGATCCTTAAAGGATGGGCGATCCCAAACATCCTTTGAGTTATTGTGCATTTCTACTACAGTTCACTTGAGTTGGTTTACATTATATAAGTATATATTGTCCTGACTCGAGTGTTTTGTGTTTTACTTTACGCTCGGGTCAGCCTGAGTATTTACAGCTTAGCTTTGGATTTCTTTCTGGAGCTAGGAATCGCTGGAGATTCTGCTTGTCTAGTTATCTGTTCCTTTCAGTTCAGTTGTTCTATTTCAGTTCCGGTATTCATAAACTTCTATTTATTTGAGATTTCTATTGTATATGTTTTCAAACAAATATTATGTATTTTGTTTTGAGAGTTTGTTATAGTAGCTTCATGAACTACTATGGTATTTTTAATTTCCGCTGCGAGTTATTCTGATATGTTCTGTGTCTGTGATTCTGTGTATTTGATTTCATTTACTCCAAATTTTATTACAATCTGTTATTTTGAATTATTCAAGTTTGACATGTATGGATTATTGTCGATTTGAATGGTCCAAAATAGTGGGTCGTTACAGGTTCCAAAACCTTTTCCAAAATCATTCTCATGAAATCCCTTATATATATATATATAGATATAACTTTGAAAATCTTTGGATCACTTCATACTTGTATAAATTCCCTTTTTATACTTCAAATACTTTCAAAAACCCTTTTCTTCTGGCAATAGATTCAACAAGGGGAGTTTATCATATATAACAAAGATATATAACTTTGTTTATTCCAAATCAAATATTCAAATTTGATTACTCTTTTATAAAGTTATTAACCATATCACTTTTCTATAAAATGAGTTCTAATCACAAAAATATTCAACTCCTATTTTATTTCATCATTTATTTTTCAAAATATACCATTCTATTTCAAATCATTTTATAGTTTTTATCCACAAATTTTCAATATCAATTTCATTCAAACCCGTACGATGTACACATATCATTCGTACGCAATATCAATCTGATCGCTCACTCTATCACACAATTTCTCTTCCGAACTAGTATCGTCCACCTAACTTCCTAGTGCGGACTCAGATCTGATTTCCTGATCAAAAACCGTCATTCTCCTTGCATAGCCATAACTATGATAGAGAATATCCAGAACCAATCAATAATCCATATCCAGGTTCGTCGTCGAAAATCGAGTGAAATATCCCAACTTGGATTGATATAACTATCTCGAAATTCTGTGCTCGAATCTAGATCAAATCACTATGCGAATAGAATAATACACGTACATCCTACATATTTATCTTTATTGGTTATTAGCCAAATCAATTCTCTTTCTATTCACCTTCACTTTGATTTCCATTCACTTACTCATAATTGCTTAAACCCTTATTTGGATTATCACTTCAATTCTCATCTCAAATGAATACTTAATCATAAACAGTTTGAACTCTATCCAGCTTGAATTTAGAAAATAGCTTGAAAAATTAAAAATAGACAAGTAGTTGAAAAATAATTATTAGTTTATAAAATAACTGTTACAATAGTTAAGTAATTGTAAAATAGTTGGAAAATAGTCAAATAATTATAGAAATTTTAAATAATTGCTAAATAGTTGTAAAATAATAATTAATTGGTAAAATAGTTGAAAAATAGTAATTAGTTTATAAAAAGTTGAAAAATTGTTAAATAGTTCCAAAAATAATTATAAAACAAGTATAAGATAGTTTTAGGTTTAAAAAGAAAAGTTGTATAGTAAATAGTTTGGAAAAATAAATTTATATTAAAACAATTTATTTTTAAAAATAATCCACAGTCAAACTGTTCAATTCCCAATTAATTCAATTTAAATTTCCACTTCCATTTAAATTGACTCAATTCCAATTTAAATAACTTCAATTTCCATTGAAATTGATTTAACTCCAATTGAATTAATCCTCAATTTCTTTCCTAAATTCAAATCAAATTCCATTTGAATTTACTTATCCAACTTTAATCACAATTCCAATTTATTCAAATCAATTCAATTTGAACTAATTCAATTCACATTTCAAATTTAAACCATCCCGAATTATATAAATTCGAGTTAAATTTTTAAATGTTGATTTAATCCTTTAAATCAAATCAACTTATATCTTTAAACCATTTAATTCTAAATCCAAATTCCATTTTATCTTAATAATGGATATATTACCCTACCCCATTTCTACATTCATTTAAACAATTTCAATTTCAGCTTAAATATTATTAATAACAATAGGATGGTATCATTCAAATTATTTTAAAATATCCATCCATTTCCAATTTCCAGATCTCAAACCTATTTTGAGATCACTCATAACTCCCATTTAAAATCAACCATTTAACTTCCCAAGTTAAATTTCAATTTCATCTTGAAAATTTTCAATTCAAGTTGTTCATTCTAAACTCATTTAACTTTCCTTAAGTTAAATTCAATTTAATCCAGTCAACTTTACCCAATTTGAATTCCCATTTCAAATTTTAAACTTTATATTAATAATCTTCCCACTTATAAGTTCAAAACTTATCACTTTGGGTTTTCATATCACATTCCAAGGAAAAATTTAAAACTCAACACTTAGAGTTTATTTCAAATCATCTTTGATATTATGTATATCCTCATTTATACATATTTATTTCCTTTACACACCAAGTTATACCTTAAATTTTTAAATCACCTTTGGTTTTAATTCAAAACAGATTTCTTTAAAACAATTTCAAGTTTTCTGGATTTAGATTTAAAATTTCACAATTTTAAATTATCTTCAATTCCAATTTATAAGTCATACTCACCTAAAAGTTTACTTCCCTAAAACATTTCATTTTGCTTAATTATTAACAACATTTCATTATTAAACACAACAATCATTTATGATAATAACGAAGATTATCATATATGGATACCCATTTCATTATTATCTTATTCTGAAAATACTTCTACAAATTCAGGATTTTAGTTTCAGTTTGGATCCATTTCAAACTTATCTTTATTAAATTTTCAATTTGGTTGTATTACTATTACTACTTAATTTTCATTATTTAATTCCAATGATTCAACAACCAATTTCTTTATATATCAATAGATAAACTTATATGAAAATCATTTTTTAAAATCATTTTATAAGAAAATAACAAATACGCCCTTATATATAATACTCTCAACTCATTTTAGGGTACCATTGACCCTACCTTAATGAGTAAACCCACTAGAGCCAAGGTTCTCGCTTAACCTTCAGCTCTGATACCAAATGTAACAACCCGAAATTTTCGACTCCGAAAATCCTGGATTGTTAAAGAAAAGAAGAAAGAGATAGAAGAAGAAGAAGAAATCAGAAACACCAGACCACAGAATTCTCACATTCGCAACGGATCAAAATATAAAATCATATAAAATAGCAGTTATACAAATGAAAAACCGTACTTATCAAATTACACTTTAATACATCAGAGTTACACATATACACAACACTGGACAGATACAATCAACATGTCCCAAACAACTACAATATATCACAGTGGAATACACTCCATACGTTCCTGCCATCCAACTCGCCTCCTGAGCTCCAGAACGTCCTTACCTGGAAATTTGTAATACTTGGTCTGATCCGAGCATTACAATAAAGTAACACCCGAGTCAGGCTGGAAACCAGCGTGAGTAAACCCATATAACTAGAGATACTAATGCTTAAAACTTATTTAAAACCTGGGGTAACTCATACCTCACAATGAGTTCTTAACTTGCCAAAGTCAAATACACATCTTACAATCATATCTATGTATTATTACTTAGATTAAATGACCAAGTTTACATCATTTATTCCATTCTAGCCTATTTATTCCAAAATCAAATCCATAAAGAATTATTGTAGATTACAAATTGAAGTGGTTTCGGGTATTTACTGATACCCGACCCCGGTCTCTTCGAATCCAATAACACCTTAAAACAAAGCTGTTTAAGTTTTAAACAATTCCATTTATATCCAGAATTACATATTTAGATTGTCGTTCGTCACAGATAAACAAACCATATTATCACAGTTCAACCCAACATATCATATCACATAGCATCACAAATCACATATCAGTTATCAACTAATCTAAGGCATATAATATCATTCAATCATTCATAAACAAGATTAATTAGTCACACCATTTCTAATTAATTTAAATAAATTAAATTAATTACTTTAATCGCCTTTAAATCCTGCCTACTTAACATTAATTAATTACAGATAATTTAATCAATCATCCTTTAATTATCAATTTAACTACATGAATTAATTAGCCCTTAATTAATTACACATATTAATTATTCTTTAACCATTTACATTAGTTAACCTTCAATTTCTCTCATTAATTACATTAATTAATGATCCTCTAATTACTTTCATTAATTAATCATTCTTCTAATTAATTACATTTAATGATTAATCTTTAATCAACCTTAATTAATCACATACAGTAATTAACTATCCTTTAATTACTTACATTAATTAATCCATTAATTAATTACATTGAGTAATTAATCCCTATAATTTCTTCCATTAATTAATTACTCTTTAATTAATTACCTTTAATTAGTTAGATTAATTAACCCTTAATTAATTAACTAGCCTTTATAAATTAAACCAATTATCTTAAATTAATTTCATTAATCAATCATCTCATAATTACTAGTTAATGATCTTTAAATTACATTCATTAACTTCCCACTAATTACTTACTAAGTAATTATCCTTTGATTATCAACATCAATCAATTATCCTTTATTAATCCCATCAAGTGATTATCTTTTAATTAATTCCACTAACTAATTATCTTTAATTAATCACAACCTTAATTAAAGATAAATTCTTTATCTTTATAAATTACTTAATTACATCATTTTAAAACTGTTCATGTAATTACTTCCTTTTTACCCTGGTAGCTTAAACACACGAAAAACCTGAGCTTAAGCAAAACAAAACCCGAGCCATCCTACCAAAAATCCCCGAGCAAAACATGAAATTCCCGAGCTACTCACAAACCAACTTCCTCGAGTCTCTCACGAACACTACACGAGATCGTCCCCGAGAAAACAGCTTCTTTCCCAAACTCAAAACAACACCCAGACACCATTTGCTCGTGTGCACGTGCACACGACGCCGGAGCTACGGCGATCACCATCGACCACGTCACCAAGTCGTCGTCGACCTCACAGTCTACTTCAGCCACCCAGAAACCCGACACTAACCTCCCATCGAAATCGAGCAAATCAATACCCATTGAGACAAAACCGATCACCCAAAAACTTCATCGTCCCGCCACCTCAGGCCATCTGAACCCACTTCACTTAGACCAGAGCTACTTCACACCCTCACGCATCGATTCCCCCTGGACCGGTCGATCCCGATCCATCATCGACGTCGCATTATCCTGGAATCCAAAGTTGACCAAAACTATTCTTAAACCCAAGATCAACCACGTTCGGCCACCACGTCCACTTAAAAGTTCATCCACAATTTTTCCAACGATCTTCATCCTCCAAGCTACCTTCGACATCAAACACTATGAAGCTAGACCCGCCAATCAATGGCAATTGACGAAAAGACCAAAACCGATCAACTCGATAAACCTCATTATTCCCAATACTAAAAATCATGATATTACTTTCAAAAATCAACATTTTCAAGTTCGAACCAGATTATAAAATCAAAACACAAAAATATGATTATTGGTTTTTCTGATTTAAAGAAATTTCATTGTAATACCCAATTTTCTAAATATTTTCTAAATATTTCCACTTGGAACCATAATATTTCATTAAACAAACAAGTTTTCTTTAGACATCATAAACTATAAGTGTTTGAGTGAAGAGAAAATGCATTTTGAATGGCATATGAACCTGTTAGAACAAGAACAGAGGCCACAACTATATACACAGGCATTTCATACTTATACACCCAGGCACACTCTATTTTCCATCCATGCAATGCACATTCAAGTCATTTCTACCATTAATTCTTACATGCACGAGTTAATAAAGAAGATTTAGCTTTTAAAAGTTAAAGTTTACTCACCTTTTATAAAAAGCAGAGAACATGCTCTGTTCAAATTGTTTTCCTGGAACTTTGTTTTGATATGTAATTTGTCTTTAAATTTGAAATCCTATTGTTGTTTGAATCAGTTAAGTTGTTGTTGCATTCCATTTGATCTCAGGTTGAAGGCTGAAATCAAGCTGTTTCATTTACTTTCCAGGTTTCATTTGATTGCAGATTTGATTTGGTTTCAGGTTTTATTTTAGTTTGAATTTTGGTTTCTCAGATTGGTATATTTTAGTTTCTGGTTTGAGAAAAGTTGAACTGAAAAATGAAGAAAACAGGTTTCTCACTAAACATACATTATATAAATTAAATCTTAAATGAAAAATATTGTGCCACTTGTTATTTTTAATTTAGACAAGTGTAATTTGCAAATTCATTTAGCTTACACATGTTAAAACAAAGCAATATTATGTTTATATCCTTATCTTACTAAGTATTTATGCTTTGTTAATTATGTAAATATGTATATATATTGTGATTTGAAGCTTTGTTTTAAATTTAATATTTTTCAAAAGCTAATTATAAAGAAAATAAATATAAAACTAATTATATTCTAATAAAAATCATATATATATTAATTTTAAATCCAATATATTTTAAGGTGTTTATCTTTTGAATTTCCAATTCAAATTTAAATTTCAATTTAAAATCAACCTAAATATATATAGATATAAATATCTATTATCAGATCTATTTGTTCAATCTATAAATCAGTATCTCAATAGTAAAAATCAATTAATTACCCAATTATCAGATGTCCTAAAATTCGGGTGATCACACAGTTGATTCCCGTGATGTATTCTGATATTGTATTTGACTATTGTATTCGAGACTTCTGTTGTATCTTGTTTAACTCTGTTATATATATAGTAGCTTCATGAACTACTATTCTTTTGTTTCCGCTGCACTATTGTTATATTACTCTATGTCTGTGATTCAGTGATTATTTATTTACTGGATATGTTGTGTTTTGCCAAATTTAAATTAACAATCTGATATTTTGAGCAATTCAAATCCGACATGTATGGATGCGAATGGTTGAAAATTTCGGGTTGTTACATGACTTCCTAGTGCGGACTTTGATCAGGCTTCTTAATTAGAAACCTCTGTTCTCCTTGCATAGCCATAAACTATGATAGACAACCTTTGGTTCCACATAAGAACCCCCATCAACGCTCGCTGTCAAAAATCGAGCGATAAATCCCTATTCGGAATGGTGTAAAACACATCAAGCCATGTACTCGAATCTTGGATTGAAAACTATGTGAATAGGAGAAATGATCTACGTACAACCTATGTACTAATCCCATTGCTTTCTACTTCCCAAGATTATAATTACCCTTTTTAAAGAATCACCATTTTAATTAAGAACATTACTTAAGTATATAATATTCTATAACTCAAATTTGTTTTAGTATGATACTCTTTTATACCCAAAAGAGTATATACAATTTCAAATCCTAAATTGGTTTCACTAAACCTTAGATGTTCAACAAATTTAAAACTTTATTTATTAACCCGCTCTTATCAAGATATCTTTTTACTTTGAAAACTCTATTCTTTTAAGGATTCGTTAACACAATATCCGCATTTTATTTCAAAAACCTTCCAAAATGATACTTTATATTTAACCCTTTTGAAAACATAATATACAGCCCAAGTAACTCTAAAATGATATCAAGGAACCGTGCGCTACCAAATAGTATTATATATCCCTTTTACTAAGTAGGGAAATACTCAAGAGAAGTGCTTACCATCCGAACACATCTCTTACCCATTTGTAGTCATTTCCAAGGCACTCTAACTAGTTAATCGTAAATATATTTCTTTCTTCACAAATTCCCTTTTGAAACAATACCATTTATAAATAAAAAGTTCTTTAATAAAATCATCCACTAGCATTGGATTCATCCGGATTCAAACTCGTTTCGATTGTACAATGACAAAGAGGATAATTTACTAAGTGCACTATCATATCTACCTAAGCAAACATTCGATTGTCACTTAGAATATTATTCCAATTATCACAAAACAGATCGAAAATCCTTCCCGAACGTCCAAAGAAAACTTAACTCTCAAATCTATTTTAAAATATTTATATCTTAAAATCTCTTTAAGTACAATTACTACAACTTTTCCAAAATCATTTAAATCTTTATCAAAGCCACCGGGATTTAATATTCTCACAATCCTTTTCATTTTCATAAGGTCGTCTAAAGATTTTCTTTTAACTAAACACATTTTATTATAAGTCCAATTTTAACCCTATATCTCATCGATAACTATATAGACTTTTGAAAATCATTCCTTTATATATAAAATATATCCTAGGTAAATTAATTCATTTACAAATTTTAAAACAATATTATGTCAATTGAACTATTCAATTGTTTAGGAAATCCCTATCGATAACCTTGGCCAAACGCATCGACCGAAATTCTTAAGCCACTCAACAGATCAACACAATATAAAACATTTTTACTCACTAACAAATATACACTCATATTTATAATACACTCAGGCTCATTCTAGGGTCTTACTTACACAATTCCGAATGGGTTTCCCCCACCAGGGCCAAGGTTCTTGCTTAACCTTCAACTCTGATACCAAATGTAATGAACTAGATTTTTGACACTTGAAAAATTAACACTGATACATCGACTATATCACATGTCGAACATTCAAGTGCCGGAAATACCGATTTGTTAGGGTGAAAGAAGAAGTTAGAAGATAGAGGAAAACTAAACAACACAAAATCTCACAACGCAGCGAATAATATATAATATAAAAATGATCTTTACAAAAAGGAAACATCTTTATTCATATATATACAACATCAGAGTACACAAGACTTATCCTAAATTTGGACAGTTATACGAATCTGTCCTTACATTGACAAACATGTAGACTCTATAAATACAACGGAAGAAAAATATACGTGAATATGTCTTGACCATCCAGCTCTTCTCCAACTCCAAAGTATCCAACTAAACCTGGGAAAACCATGCTCGGTCTGACCTGAGCATTACATGGTATAACGCCCGGGTCAGTATGGTAAACCAACGTGAGTAAACTCGATAACAAGTAACCATCAAACTAATTTCTACATTTGAAAACTTTTCAAACAAAAGGGTACCTCGTAAGACCATTCCACACATAAAAACGGATGGATTTTTACCGTACGATAACCAAAACATTTTATATCAAAATCCAGTGATACAATCATAGTGTCTAGGTTTAAAGTAAATAGATAAAATTGCCACAATGCTTGCATCTCATATTCCAACATACTAGGCTCTACAATCTAAAATGTAAGGCATGTATTGGAGATTGGATTCCAACTAATGACTGGGCTACTGGGGTACCACCCACCACAGTACATATACCGAGGTCATACCTAACGACCCCTGCCAACATAGGACCAGCCTACCCCTTGATGGATAGTACCGAATATATCGACACCCCGGTTGCTTTGCAACCTTTTACCGAGCGCTCCTACGTACACGAATTCATTGATGATTGTGTATATATATTGAAGGGTGATGATATACCCTAATGGGTGCGACCATCATAGCCCTGCTGCATATCCCCTATTTTAGTCATTCCCGGTTGATGAGGACTGAGGCTACGGTTTACCTTTCTGAATAGCAATCCATCTTGGAATGCTAACACTGCCCTCCAGGCATTAATGCAATGCCAGCATTCATCCATACAAGTTCGTTCTGGGTCTAAACAAAATCGAACGCACTAAATCTACTACATCCATTTTGGAATCACCCTTAGGATCAGAAGTAGTAGCCCTTCCACTTCAAAGAGCACCATCTTCAATCATCAAGATGTCTTCCACTCGAACGTACATGTTGGTTTGGAGTGTTTTTCGGATATAGATCTGATCCCGGTCTCTCTGTATCAACAACCGATAATTTCCTATTGACTCATTCCTGATGCTTTTGGAAGTAAATTTTCGAGTCCTCATCAGGGAGCTTGAATTTACATTCATACTTCCTAAGTCAAACTAGGCCAAATTTGATAGTCGCTTATTTAACTATCAAATAAACAAATAACAACTAATTCCATTTGAGATTTATTTATCCATAGCAACCACTAAGCCTCAAAACATATCTCTGTTTAATAAATCTCTTTCAAAAACATTCATATACATATCTTTCTGACATAAGTATATTCACAAAACATTTTTAAGATTTTTCGTTACCAAATCTCTAAAAAGGATTTATCTCCATTATTTAAATTGGAGAAAATGATAACTCTAAGCACTATTCCTTCGGTGTAAAGTGTGAAACGGATGTTCCATACCATATTTTTTTATAAGGTCAGCCTTGAGAAACCCAAACCTCAATTTCCTATTATAATAATTTCTATAAATTCTTTTGTAATTTTCTTTATTCGGAAAATCCTTTTTTCTTTAACCCAAACCCATTTACAATACATTTATCAACATCCATACTCATTTATGAGACTCTTTATAATTATTCAAACCTAGTTATATAACTTCTTTATAAACTCTCAAACCTTGTATAAAACTTTCCTTTATAGACATTCAAACCCATTTATAAAATCCTTTTTATAAGCATTCAAAACCATTTCTAAAACTCCTTTTATGAATACCCCAAAATTAATCATAAATTTTTTAATATAATATTCAAAACAATTGTCAAATCATTCTTCAAATATCTTGTTCAAAATAAAATAACCTTAAAGACCATTTAAAAAGAAAATCAAATATTAACTTTCCAAAACCAAACGGAGGCTACAATGGATCATTAAATTTGGGTTTACTTATCCATGTTATATCATGGGTATTGCCTAACATCAGATATGTAAGGGATTCACACATAACATACAATCAATCAGAGGTAGATGCCCAAGCTATAAATATAGGTACATTCATTATCAGTGAAAAATGTACATATAGAAGTATATTCGATATGCTTAAGTTACCATGACCCGCTTATTCAAATTAACTTCCTTGTATTTATTATGTTACCGATATTCAACATTTGTGCTAAATGCAAGTCACTTACTTCCCATAAAACGTGTCAACGTTTTATGATTACTACTTTAATTCATTTGGCTACTTAATGGTCCAGATGAGAGATCCTTTAATTTAAAATCAATTGATGTTAAAAATAAAATTGATTTAAAATATAACCAATTGGGTTTAAAACAACCTTTGAAAAGATTAAAGTATATTTAGTTGGCTTAACCCAAATTATATCTTAATTCATCATAATTTATTTAAGATTAAATCATAATTTAATTAAGATTAAATCATAATTAAACTTTAATTAACTTAATGAATTTAGTTAAGTCCTAATTAACTTCTTAATGCATCTTAGTTAAGGTTTAAACAATTCATTATTAGTCAAACCCTAGTTAATTAAAAATTAAAAAAATAATCACTTAATTAAATAATAATTAATCAACTAATTAACTTAATTAAATAATAATTAACCATTTAATTACTTCTTATCTTCATTAATCACTAATTAAAACCATATTAATCAATAGTTAGTCATTACCTTCCTTAAATGTTACTTAACCTTTAATCACTTATTTAATTACTAATTAAGTGCTAATTACCTTTAATTATTTTATGTAAGTAAATAAATTATTAAATAATCTAAACTTAATATCTTTTTATGTTACTAATTAAGTTTGTAAAACTTTTTCAAAACAATTCCAAAATGAATCACTTAAAGATGGAAATCGTAAATTTTTGTCGAACTGCATCCATAGCGTCTATCGCTATGAACGCAGTTCAGTCTACTTATTTTAAGTGAAATACTTCACTTGATTTCTTGCTCCTACATGTTTTTAAATAATATTTAGAAAGTTTCTGAAACCTTAAACCAAAATAAAACTTAAAACCATTTCCAAACTTTGAAACTAGAAATCATAGTTTTGATTTCGAATCGAATCTCCCGTCCGTTGCAACACGCAAAGTTGTTAACTTTATTTCAACACAACATACTTAATTCTTAAATCACAACTATACATCCATACGACCATACTCTTTACATCACAATGAAACACACATATATAAACATAAGGTTATATGCTTACTAACTCGACAACATCACATTCAAATCTTAAATTCAATACCAAACATAACATCCATCAAATCACCATCAACCAACATAATAATCATTCGATTTTATCATCATATTATCACCACAATAACACACCAATACAGTCAAAAACCTTTCCAAAACAAAGTAGTTTTACTCACCAAAAATCTTTGAAACCTGAAATGCCTTAGATGCACCAAAATCACCCCAAAAATATGTCATCTTCCACTTGATTTTTGGACATATTACTCTCGGACTTTGGAAAAGTGATAAAAAGAAAAGTTTTGGAAAATTCTATTTTCTACAAATTTAAAAAAAGAATCACTCAAATCAGATTATGTTTGAGGTAGATATGATTAATAGAAGGAGAGAAATTTTCGGACCTGAATTTCTGAGTTTAAAAGCACAGTATAAACAAATGAGATTTTTACAAACTTAAGCTTGAAATTAGAAAAAGTGATAAAAAAGAAAGTTATAACTACTAAAATTTTAAACGATATGTAGAAAACAAAATCTTGATTTTGTGTAAAATAGAGAAAGTTTTGTCCCAATAAAGTAGGGGAAAAAATGGAGAAGAAAGAGTTTAAAAACAAGTTTGCATCTTTAAAAGAATTTAAATCTTTTGATTTAAAAAAAATTAAACTAACATAAGAAGCCATGAAAAATGAAGAAAGATTTAGGGAAATGAAAATGAAGAAGTAAATGAAAATTTGGTGAAAGGGATGTGTATTTATAGATGAAAGAAAGTAGGAAAATTACCATTTTAACCTTAGTTTTAAAATATCCTAACATGTCATTATTTTGACAAGTCATGTCACCACCTTCCTCCCCTCTCATATGTCACATTCCCTCCCCCCCCCCCCCCCGCCCTCCAGTCACATTGTAACGACCCGGTATTTTGGACCATTCAAATCGACAATAAATCCACACATGTCGGACTCAAATACTTCAAAACATTGGATTGTTAATTTAAATTTTGGCAAAACTCAGCATATACAGTAAATAAATCAATCACAGAATCACAAACACAGAGTAATACAATAATACGCAGCGGAATAGATAAAATAGTAGTTCATGAAGCTACTATATAAACATCAGAGTTAGAAATAAAATACAATAGAATATCTCAAATGCAGTGAAGTCTCCAGTACAACAGATGACTTCTCTGAACAAATCAACTAGAAGAGCTGAAAGCTTAGGCGATAGTTGGATCTCCAAAGGAAGCTCCAAACTCCAAAGGTGAGTCTCAAATGTTGTATCACTCGGTCTGAGCCGAGCGTAAAGCATAACAAAAAACACTCGAGTCAGGATTAACATTCTTATATCAATAAATCCAACTCAAGTGAAATATCAACTAAAATGCAATTAACTCAGAGGATGTTTGGGATAACCATCCTCTAAGGATCTGTGGAACTATCTATAATGTAGAAATATACACTATAACACCATGGACATTTCAATTTAATTTATACTTTAAAATCCAAATATCATTTCATTTCAAATATATCTATTTTCCAAAATAGTATATATATATATATTAAATAATTTATAAAGTAAAGTATTTATATTTTCCTCAGGTCTCTCAAATCAATTCAAATCAACTCAAATTCCAAATTCAAATTTTATTCAAAGCTAAATTCATCAATTCAATTCAGTTCTAAATAGACCATTTAAATTTTCAATATACTACAAAGCCTTAATATTCAACATTTTCAAAGTTAAATTTTACAGTTTCATATAGCTCTTGATTTAACTTCATTATTATTTAATATGGGAATATTCACTTAATAAATTTAATATCATTTAACTAGCCTTAAATTACCTTTTTACTAGATATTTCCTTAAATCTATTTAAACAAGAAATACTCATTAAATTACTTAAATCAAACCCAAGTGATAAATCATATCTTAAATCTCAATTTCAATACGTTTCAAATCGGTTTAATTAAATAAAATTCTTTATTGAATACAATTTTGAACTAAATTCAAATTATCTTCCAACCTTAACTTATTCAAATTATTACCAAATCTATTTTGAAATATAAATTTAAATACTTAACCATATTATATGTATTAAATCAATCTTAATTAGATTAAATGTTATTATTAAATCTATATATATCATTACCATTTATATATAATAATTTAAGAATCAACAGTTATTAAAACCATATATTTCTTTCCAAAACCATAGAATTTAATTTCAAAATATTTATATATGGACTAACGATGTATGCATATATCTATCATATGGTTAAGTGATACAGATATTTATCATTTCAATCCGTAATTTAAATAAATACGGGTAGATATCTGATGCAGCAGCGGAATAACAAAATGATGATTCTGTGAAAGTAGTAATCGATGGAATGAAGAATACTGAGTGGCCCAAATTCGTTGATCCGAAGGTACCGAATTCTAGCTATCTTCGTCACGTTGATCGCGCACGATACGTGAAAGAAGATCTACAATTCTTCAGACGTTGATCAAGTGCACTTGATACCATGAATTGGCTTCTACGATCGTTGATTCGAGCGCACTCGAATGCTGAAAGAGGAGATAGGAGATTACACTCAACTACCAATTTAATTGAAAGCACAAAGCTAACAAACAAAAGTTTTCATTCAAATCAACTAAACTTACAAATGATGTCACCCCGCTATTTATAGCTTTACAACACACGCCATAGAAAACTGTACAACTCATAGGTCGTCCACGACCTAAAACATCACGACCTAAAAGTAGACGACTTAAAAACAGACGACTTACGACTTACTATAGGTCATTCATGACCTAACAGATTACAACACAACGACAACATCTTCACGACCTAAAACAAGTAGATTACAACAAGTAATTGATTAACAGTATTTACTACTCAACACATTACAAACCATCACGACTTACGACCTAACATATGAGCGACCTAAAATGTAAGGCAGCGACTCAAGAAATCCAGGTGGCATGAGCTTCAGCGACTTATAACAGTTGGCGACCTAAAACTTCTCGCGACCTAACTTAGGTCGTAGGTCGTTCACGCGACTTATCGTAGGTCGTAGCTCATGAAAGTCTTCGCTCGAATCATCTGAGCGACCTATCTTAGGTCGTAACTCGTTTACGCGACCTAACTTAGGTCGTAGCTCTTCTCCGCGACCTAGCATAGATTGAAACATATCTCCGCGACCTAAAGTAGGTCGTAGCTCTTCTCCGCGACCTAGCATAGATCGAAACATATCTCCGCAACCTAAAGTAGGTCGTAACTCGTTAGGTCGTTTGAGCGCCTTTCCTTTTAGCTCGTTAGCTCGCGAGTCTCCACTAGGTCGTTTGCGAGCTTCACTAAGTCGCTGGGGCGACTTAAAGGCCTCGTTAGGTCATTCACGACCTAACACTTTAACAACTTGAGCTGCATCATCCTGGAACGACTTAAAGGACCCGTTAGGTCGCTCGCGACCTAACACTTCAACATTCTTGGTGTCATTCTGGGATGCATCATCCTCCCCTGGTTGGGAAAAATTCGTCCTCGAATTTGCGCCATCCTCTTCCACCACAAGCTCATCCCCATGATATGGTATAAGATGTTTAACATTAAACACATCAGAAGTATACACATCCTCCGGCAGCCTCAACTTATAAGCGTTTTCATTGATCCGTTTCACAATAGTTACAGGACCAATTTTTCGAGCTTTAAGCTTATTGTATGCTCCCACTGGAAAACGATCTTTCGTTAGTACAACATATACCAAATCTCCTTCATTAAATTCAACGCTTCTTCGTTTCAAATCCGCAGATCGTTTATACTTTTCATTCGCTTTCTCCAATCGTTCCTGAACGATTTGATGACATTCTGCCAATCCATCAACAAAATCAACAGCCCGTTTAACGGTTCCCTTGGGTTGTGGTACTACCGTCAAATCCAACGGCCCCTTTGGTAAACTTGAATACACTATCTGAAATGGACTGAACCCTGTACTACGGTTTATAACATGATTATGAGCAAACTCCGCTTGACATAATTTCATATCCCAACTCTTCAGATTATCCTTCACCAGGCACCGCAACAAATTTCCCAAAGACCTGTTAACAACTTCAGTCTGACCATCGGACTACAGATGGTAAGCACTACTAAAATTTAGCTTTGTTCCCACCATCTTCCACAAACTCAGCCAAAAATGACTTAGAAATCTAGTATCCCGATCAGAAACAATGGATTCTGGTAAACCATGTAAGCGATATACTTCTTTAAAGAATAATTCGGCAACACGGACGGCATCAGCTGTCTTCTTACAAGCGATGAAATGTGCCATCTTTGAAAACCTGTCCACGACAACATATATCGAATCATTCCCCCTTTGAGTTCTCGGTAATCCCAAAACAAAATCCATACTGATATCAACCCATGGTCTAACCGGCACGGGTAACGGCATATACAATCCCGCATTCGTCGCTGTTCCCTTGGAAACTTGGCAAATATGGCATCTCTCCACAAACTTTCCAACTTCCCGCTTCATTGACGGCCAATAATAAGATTGAGAAATCAATTGTAAGGTACGATCTCGGCCCACATGACCTTCCCCATGCAACTCCTTTACAATCTTCATACGTAAGCTGCTCTCTGGTATGCACAATCGATTTCCCTTAAAAAGAAAACCATCCACCATTACAAACTCATCCGTCTTTCCCTCCTTGACTTCATCAACAAACTTCGCAAAGTAAGGATCATCGACAAATAATTCTAGCAAAACATCAAACCCTGTCACTTCAACCTTCATTGTAGTCAACACATGATTCCTTCTGCTAAATGCATCTGCCACTCTGTTCGTAATTCCCAATTTATGCTTCACCACAAATGTAAATTGTTGTAAGTATGCAATCCACGAAGCATTCCTAGCAGCAATCTTGTCATGTCCCTGCATATGCTTCAATGCCTCATGATCAGTATATAAAACAAATTCTTTATGAAACAAATAATGTCTCCAATGTTTGATAGCTTGCACGATAGCATAAAATTCCATATCATATGTACTATATCTCATCTTTGCTCCCGATAGCTTCTCACTGAAATATGCAATAGGACGACCTTTCTGACTCAACACCCCTCCAATCCCAACCTTTGATGCATCAGTATGTAATTCAAACAATAACTGAAAATCCGGCAACACTAGAATCAGTGATGTCGTCAAAAGCTCCTTGATCCTTTCAAAAGCAAATCCTGCTTCCTTCGACCATAAAAATTGCTTCCCTTTCATACAATCAGTAACTGGTGCCATCACGCTACTGAAGTGTGGAATGAACCTTCGGTAGAATGACGCCAAACCATGAAAGCTTCTAACTTCTGTAATCGTCCTGGGTTGTGGCCAATTTTTGATTGCTTCAACTTTATTCTGGTCCACCTGTATACCTTCTCCCAATATAACATATCCCAAAAATAAAACACTCTGCGTCATGAACACGCATTTCTTCATTGCAGCATAAAATTGTTCTTGTCGCAGTACCATCAACACTTCTCTCAGATGTTGCATGTGTTCTTCTGGATTCCCACTATATATCAGTATATCATCAAAATACACCACCACGAACTTCCCAATGAATGGTCTAAAGATTTGATTCATCACTCGCATGAAAGTACTCAGTGCATTCGACAAACCAAACGGCATGACCAGCCATTCATACAATCCTTCTCTCGTCTTGAATGCTATTTTCCATTCATCTCCTGGTCTGATTCAAATTTGATGATAACCGCTCTTCAAATCAATCTTCGAAAAGATAGTAGCCCCGCTCAACTGATCCAACAAATCATCAAGCCTCGGCATCGGAAATCTGTATCTCACAGTAATCTTATTCAATGCTCGACTATCAGTGCACATCCTCCACATTCCATCCTTCTTTGGTACTAACAAAGCTGGCACAGCACATGGACTTAGACTTTCCTGCACACGCCCCTGCTCAAGCAACTCTTCCACTTGCCTTCTCAACTCCTCATGTTCCTTTGGACTCATTCTGTAGTGTGGTCTATGTGGCAACACAGCACCTGGAACAAGATCAATTTGATGTTGAATGTCTCTCAACGGCGGTAACTCCGTTGGTAGCTCTTCAGGAAATACATCGTCAAACTCTCCCAGTACTGGCTTTACTTCTTCAGGAATCTCAACCACTTCATGACTCTCTCGTCCAATTAACAAGAATACTTCAGGCTCCTCTTCTACCTCCTTAACAAACTCTTTCAATGTCAACAAAGTTTTCAACTCTTCAATCTCCTCCGATTTGCTTTCTTCTTGTTGTTGCTTCTTGGGAACTAGAGTGATCTTAGTACCTTCAAACATGAAACTGTAACTGTTAGTACGACCATCATGTTGTACATCCCTATCATACTGCCACGGTCTCCCCAACAACAGATGACATACATCCATGTCAACAACATCACACCAGACTTCATCTTTGTATTTCTTTCCAATTGAAAAATTAACACAAGCTCTTTGCCCAACTTTCACCTCCCCACCTTTCCTCAACCAAGCTAACTTGTAAGGTTTCGGATGCTTCTCTGTCTTCAATGATAACATCTTCACAGCTTCTGTAGAGATAATATTATCACAGCTTCCCGCATCGATGACAAACTTGCAAACCCTTCCTAAGATAGTGCATGTTGATTGAAAGATGTTACTCCTCAACAAGCTAGTTTCCTCCTCCTGTTTTGGTGTTAAACACGACCTCTTCATCATTAATGAATACCCTTCATCACCCGACACATTCTCTTCCTCCTCATCATGTAGTGAATTAGAACAGTCAGCTTCTACCTCATCTTCCTCTACCTCCGCAATCATCGTTCGTTTCTTTGGCTTCGTACATTCATTGCTTTTGTGACCAATCTCCTGACAATTGAAACATTTGATACCACTATTGAACCTAGTCTTAGCAACTTCATTAACAACCAGTTTTGCAACAGCCTTCGAAACATTTGCATTGCTACTAGCCCCTTTCATTGGATTGTTAGAATTTGTAAACACACCACCACCTCTCCTTCCTTGTTTCTCCCAAGCTAGAGCTTTCTGATGTGCTTCAGTGACAGATCTAGGATCAAACATATTCACCATATCTTGTATCTGCATTCTCAACCCTCCAACAAATCTCGCTGTCAGTTGCTCCTCCGTCTCCATGATATCATTCCTCGCAATCAATTGATAGAATTCATCAGCATAATCATTAACAGTCTTTATTCCTTGCCTCAAGTTCTACAAATGTTGATACATAAGAGACTGATAATTGTAAGATAAGAATGTAGCTTTCATCAATTTCTTCATCTTTTCCCAAGATTCAATCTTTGACTTCCTCATCCGTTCACGCGTAAGTTTGGTTTGCTGCCACCATGCCAAAGCTCTACCCCTCAACCTTGTAGCAACCAACTTCACTCTACGATGTTTTGGAACCTCCTTGAAGTCAAAAATCTCCTCCACATTAGACAACCAATCCAAAAACTCCTCAGCTTGCATACCACCTTTGATTTTGGAATTTCAGTCTTCATCCCCGATTCCCATCGACGATCATCCTCAACTTCCCTATATGCATTACGTCCTTGGTCTCGATCTCGATAATGAATATTGCTTCTATCACTCTCTTCATCATAATCACGTGTATTTCGATATCGATCTCGACCATTAACATCTCTTCGATCACGCATGTCTCTTCTACTATGTCGTTCTTCATCATGATATGGCTCATACTCAAACTCACGTTGAGTTCTTCTTTCCTCATCTCTATACTCATGGTGATCTCTTCTCCTCGAAACTGATGATTCCCTTCTACCACGATCAGAATGTGGCGACACCCTCCTCGCTTCCGTAACCGATGGCGAAACTTTGTTTCCTCCATGGTTTGAGATTGGCGACCTCCGTCTTTGACCTTGATTCATATTATTCATCAATTTCTCTAACCTTCCAATACCTTCATCGAACTTCTCATTGAACTTGTTACTTATGCGTTGTTCCATTTGTTCGGCATCTTCCCTCTTGTACAAATCTTCAATATTTTGATGTCGATTAGCTCTCCTCGGCGGCATGGTTAAATGAAACAAACTTCAACTTTCGGTATGAATAAGAATAATGCACGGCCTTCACTTCCTCTCGCTCCAACTTCAAATTTCAAACACCTTTTAAGCTTAGATCCAAAATGAGATGGATTGAAATCTTCAACTTCGTTGCAACTTAGGATGAACACGACTTAAACTCTTGAATAAAAATTGGTTCCAAGACTTGGCTTAGCTATGATTGGCTAAGTCTAGCTCTGATACCAAATGATGCAGCAGCGGAATAACAAAATGATGATTCTGTGAAAGTAGCAATCGATGGAATAAAGAATACTGAATGGCCTAAATTCGTTGATCCGAAGATACCGAATTCTAGCTATCTTCGTGACGTTGATCGCGCACGATACCGTGAAAGTAGATCTGCAATTCTTCAGACGTTGATCAAGCGCACTTGATACCGTGAATTGGCTTCTGCGATCGTTGATTCGAGCGCACTCGAATGCCGAAAGAGGAGATAGGAGATTACACTCAACTACCAATTTAATTGAAAGCACAAAGCTAACAAACAAAAGTTTTCATTCAAATCAACTAAACTTACAAATGATGTCACCCCGCTATTTATAGCTTTACAACACACGCCACAGAAAACTGTAAAACTCATAGGTCGTCCACAACCTAAAACATCACGACCTAAAAGTAGACGACTTAAAAACAAACGGCTTACGACTTACTATAGGTCATTCACGACCTAACAGATTACAACACAACGACAACATCTTCACGACCTAAAACAAGTAGATTACAACAATGAATTGATTAACAGTATTTACAACTCAACACATTACAAACCATCACGACTTACGACCTAACATATGAGCGACCTAAAATGTAAGGCAGCAACTCAAGAAATCCAGGTGGCATGAGCTTCAGGGACTTATAACAGTTGGCGACCTAAAACTTCTCGCGACCTAACTTAGGTCGTAGGTCGTTCACGCGACTTATCATAGGTCGTAGCTCGTGAAAGTCTTCGCTCGAATCATCTGAGCGACCTATCTTAGGTCGTAACTCGTTTACGCGACCTAACTTAGGTCGTAGCTCTTCTCCGCGACCTAGCATAGATCGAAACATATATCCGCGACCTAAAGTAGGTCGTAGCTCTTCTCCGCGACCTAGCATAGATCGAAACATATCTCCGCGACCTAAAGTAGGTCGTAACTCGTTAGGTCGTTTGAGCACCTTTCCTTTTAGCTCGTTAGCTCGCGAGTCTCCACTAGGTCGTTTGCGAGCTTCACTAAGTCGCTGGAGCGACTTAAAGGCCTCGTTAGGTCGTTCACGACCTAACACTTTAACAACTTGAGCTGCATCATCCTGGAACGACTTAAAGGACCCGTTAGGTCGCTCGCGACCTAACACTTCAACATTCTGGGTGTCATTCTGGGCTGCATCAATATCATTTCAACCCGTAATCCCAAATTCAATTCAAATGAAAATCGCTTGGGTTTATCATTTCAACCCATAACGATTTTCTCCTATTCTAAAGTCCGTTCGGGTATGTATCATTTCAACCCATAGTGAATTCTATACTAACAGGGAACTTGCAGAGTGATAACAGATAATATAAAATATAACAACAGACATATATCATCAATAACAATATAATATAAACAATAGGATATGGTGTCATATCCCACAGGTGAACAGTTACAGATAATAGCATATATAACAATTTAAATAACTACAGCAGCATATTTCAATTGTCGTTTCAATTGAAATCAAATTTAATAAATACAAGAACGTTAATCGTGAGTGATTGCTCACCCTTCGAGGCTAGAGAGGATAGACAATGAAATTGTGTTACGAAATGCACGCATGCCTTCCAAAGCAGAGCTAGATTGGCATAGATTTGATAGACAAAGCTGATAGATAGGGAATTGGTAAGAACAAATCAAATCAAAATCCACTTAATATAGACTGAAACGATATATATAATATATTATTATTATTATTCTCAAACCAAAATCAAACTAAAATACACATTCAAAATATATATATATCCATATATGAATCTCAAAATCGCTGTTTTAATTAAAATACATATAAAACAACATATCTACATAACATAATTTGAAATAAATAAATATATATTCTTATAAACAAATACGTAGGCAGCATATATAACTATTCTATGCAAATCTTATATTGTAACCAAGTCTACAAATACTGCTAAAAGAAAATATAAACAACACACTTTATAGGATATATTTAACTGACGAAAATATACTTATCGTTATATCATATAAATTTTATATAATTAAATATGTATATATGATCTTATTATAAAACTACCAAACTTCCCATATAAACTATAAATATATATATGAGTTAATATGACTTTTACCTTATACAACTTACATACATATTTAAAACAGTGTATATATATTATACGGTCAAAATTTTATGCAACCAGAAACATATTATATTATCATATACTTTAAAATTTCCAAGCTGATGTATGTATATATATATAAAGCAAAAGAATCATATAAATATATATATGCTTACACATACAGCCATGCCTATGTACCCCATATATAATTTAATATTAAAATATATATACTTGTATAATAGTCAGATTTTAAAGCTATGAACTACTATAACATACACGCAAAATAAAGAAACCCAGATCATATTTTCGTATGTAACATATGTATACAAACTGTACATGCCTACTTTATCTTTAAATAAAAAGAAAAATCAATATATAAAAAAAATATCAATACAACTTTCGTACTCAAAACCAGGTTGACACAAACATATATAAAAAAAATCACAAAAAAAAACAAGTTATCAACGACCTGTATACATATATTCTGATTTTAAAGAAAATATTCAAAACCGACATCTTTTAGATATGTAATATAAACTTATATACATTACTTATATTATATATATATATATATATTTGAGAAGAGTTAAAAGAAGAGAGCACAGAGAGAGAGAGAGAGGAAAAAGAGGAGGACAGTTAAACATACTACTCATATATATGTAATTTTCATAGAACAGTATAAAATGAAACTGTATACAAAGCAAAATGTCTCCTATTATGATAGGTACTCATTATATATAAGCATGCATAGAAGGGACCTGTAAGCCATCAGTGGAAGTTCGGCCATGGCGTTCGGTGGTTAAGGCAGGGTGATCAAGGTATCGGGTTTGTGTGGCTAGGGGAAGTGAAGGCCGAAGGTGAGGGGAACGATGAGGGGTTGGGCGAGGCATGGGTGCTCTCGGTTAGGCAGTGGTGGGAAGGTTGCAACTCGGGTGATTGAAGGCGAACTGAGCGAAGGGGATGGATTTGGGTTTTAAATGGAAGAGGAAGAGCAGGCTTAGCATATATAAGAATCAGATGATAGGATATGTTTCCTTTGTAAACAAAACAAAAGAAATAAGAAAGAGGGGAGAGAATGAACAGTGCAGAGCTTATCAAATTTATATAAACTTATGTGTAAATGTATGCTGGAATGAAAGGACAGAGGCAACGTTTGGGGGAAAGAAGTAGTAGGCAAATGAAAGGAATTGAAATCTGAACGTGATATATAATTTACTTTATTATACGCGTAACAGTCAAGTTGAAAGAGCAAGAGATGAGAAAGCAAACCAATCAAATTTCAACAGATAGGAATGGTGTAGCATGAGAATTAAATATATAATTAAAGAAAATAGCGGTTGAGAAGGAGAAGTGATAGAGCGGGCTATAAAGGTTGATAAATAATATATATATATATATATATATATATGAATAAAGGAAATGTACCGTTTCAGAGGGATGGATGCAAACTTATCACAAAAAAAAAATTATATTTCAAAACTGATGGTAATAAAGGCAGTCATCAATGGATAGAAATGATGGGATGGTAATAGCTGAAAATAAATGTCTCCAGCCGTTTGAAATTTGAATACAAGCGGTACCGATACGAAATCATTTTCGCGGGTTCCGCTGTGTACATGACTTCAAAATATAGAATTGAATATACCGCAGAGATCATCACGACGAGACGATCAAAACAATATACAAATATCAGGGGTACGATCATCCGATCAAAAGTCGATGATCGGTACCAGAAATGCTGCTATTTTGCCAGAAATAAGATAAACGGATCAATAGCAGTACAAAATTGTAAAAACGAAAGATGACGTCTCACTCAGAAGAGGATTTAGAAATTTTCTATATAAAAATATTCAAGTTTGGAAATTATTTTATTACCATCAATTATTAACTGATTTGAATTGAAATAGAATTACATAATAAAATAAACTTCCATATTATTAGATGAAAATTTACCAGTTGCTATGTTTAAATAGACGTATTCCAAATAATAAATTTTTATTTTCAAATTCAATTATTTAAAATTTCACCAAATTCAGTTAAATACATTATTAAAACCAATCAAAATTTATGGGTCGTTACACTCTCCCCCACTCAAAACTTTTCGTCCCCGAAAAGGAAGGAGGTAGGAGAATAGAAACAACCAGAAAGAAAAATAGATTGAAAGACAAGGATAAACAATTAATTTAAACTATATAAATTTTAATTGAAATATTTATTTGAAAACTTCATTTGCAATTCAATTAACTTTAATACTTTAAATTTTTTTCAAACCCATTTGTAAAATTTCTTGCTTCCTTTATAAATACCCTTTATATGCTTAAATAACACCTTTATAAATATATGCAAACTATTTGAAACAATTATTTACATCATTACTTATATTTACAAAGAAGCTATTTGAAAACATTAAATCCATAATTTATAAATTTATTAAAAAAATTTTCTCAAGATACTTTTCAAATATTATTAATAAATCAATAATCATTTACTTTAAATATGTTTTATTAAATTAATAACTTCTAAAATATTTATAACACTAAAATTTTCTATTAAACCATGTAGTATATAAATAAACAATATTTAAAAAGGATATTAGTCAACAAGGAAAGGAAGGAGGATTTGGAAAACAGAATATAGGTGAATCAATAAAGCTGAGCAGATAAGGTAGATTCAAAAGAATAGTATCGGGCATGAATAATTAATTCAAACCATTAGAATTTCAATTTCAAATATTAATACAAAATTTCTTTGTTGGAAATACTTTTATAATAAAATATCTTTATATCGAAACAAATTTTCCTTTCAAAAATACTTTTATAACTCGATGTTTCAACAAGTTTATTCTCGTTCCTGCAGACTCTGGCAGTGCGTTGATCAGGCACAAAGCTAGACTTCTCCAGGTACTTAGTAGACTTATTTCAACACCCAGTGAAAATACTTGAAAAACTTTTAAAAACAGATATAGAAAGTACAATCCAAACAAAAAAACAAACAAATCATGGATCGTAGATACACAATGGTTACGCCTGGGTCCCCCAGGAAACATCCGTACCTTTTAAGCATTCACTGCCTTGCAAATTTCACCATGATAACAAAACTGTGGACCGCAGGATACATAACAATGGTTACGCCTGGATCCCCCAGGAAACATCCATACCCTTTAAGCAATCTCTGCCTTGCGGATTACGCCACTAACACGACCATAGATCGCAGATACACAATGGTTACGCCTGGATCCCCCAGGAAACATCTGTACCTTTTAAGCAATCACTGCCTTGCGAATTACGCTATGCAGTCGAGTTCGTAAGACCATGGGTAACGCCATGGAATTCGATGGACACTCGAGTATCATATCCGGAAAACCAAAAATCAGAGAAATATCGATAGAATGAATCCACAATGTGGCCACAAAGCGGATATCAAGCAGAAGGCACTTTCCATATCTTTAATTCAAAAATATGTATCATATAGTACCTTTTCAAATCACTTTCAAATATCGTACTTATATAAAGTCCATTATATATAAGATTTAATTTTCAAATCAAATACCTTTCCAAAATCAAAAGTATATCAAATCACACTTATATAGACTTCAATCATATAAGATTTCATTTTTTCAAATTGAGTACTTTTCCAATCCATAGTTTTCGAATCAACATCCCGATTATGCAAACCAATTTTTTTTTATATAAGTTCGATAACTCCCAAATCAGGTATTTAGTAAAAAAAGGTTCTCAAATTTCAATTTGTTTCAATATCAGTTCAGTTTCAAAATCATATACAATCCCACCAAATTATTTCTTCTCAATTTAAATATCTTTAGTTTTAAAGTTTCCAACATAATAAATTTAGAAAATAAATCCAAATTTCCAAATCAATATAATTTAAGTCAACCAATTCATTTCCAAAATCAAATGTTTCAAAATCATCTTATACTTACATAAGGTCCATCTTATATAAGGATTAAATTTTACAAAATAAATTTCGCTGTATGAAGAGCCATAAGGAATTGAATATCTTTGCTTTTATGGGTTATATATCTTTGTAATTTAAATTGGAAATTTTCTTTTAGTAAGCAAAGATATTCTAACCCGACAGCTTTCAATTTCAGCGTCACAATATATCAATGATATTAGAATATAAGATGTGCATACGTCATCATTTCGCAAAATCACATTTGATCGCTTGCTTTATCACACAAGTTCGCTTTCGAACTAGTATTGTCCATTCGACTTCCCTAATGCGGATTTTGATATGGTTTCTCGACTAGAAGCCATCAGTCTCCTTGCATAGCCATATACTATGATAGAGAATTCTAGAATCGAGCCCAAAATCCATATCAAATATTCGCCATCAAGAATCGAATGAAAAATCCTAACACGAAATGGTGTAATTCACCTCGAACTTGTGTACTCAAACCTGGATCAAATTAATTTTGTGAATAAAACAGCATATGTACAACTTATATATTTATTCCAACTTGTTAAATATATAGTTTCATAAAGATGCTACTAAGTTAAAACATTTAAACTAAATTTTATTCAAAATATTTTGAAGACCAAATTCTTTTCAAAACATTTCAAATCTAAATTTCATATTAGAAAATTTTAAAATTGCCTTATTCATTTACTTAACAAAACAGTTTCAACTTATTTAAATCATATTACTACATACTTTAACATACATACCAAACTTATATACTTTATCAAATAATTTATGCTTTTCGAAATTACTTAGCTTTGAAAATTTAAACCTCGATTTGGAAGTGTTCGAACATTCAAAATAGTCGGAGAAATCAAATTTCAAATCCAAGAGTTGGAAATCAGCAACAAATCAATAAATCAATTTTAGTAGATAGGGTTATATAATATCCGAAACCCGAGGACTGAACACCGGCTTACTTCAAATCATTTCAAATATATATATACATATATCTTTCGAATATCAAATCTTACTTCAGAATTTGAAATCAAAATTGGTTTCGCAAAATCACTCGCGTAGCAATGCTACTAAAGTGGCCTCTCCCCCACTCTGAAACTAGAAAATCAATGTCGATGATGTGTGCACTCATCACCGAAATTATTTTCCAACGACATAAGTGAGTTCTGGACTTCTATTTTCTCAAACTTCTTTTGAAATTTCTTCGAAATCATTCGAAACTCATTACAATCATTTGAAACATTTCTTATTCAGAAAATACTTTTAAATCATATTATTATTATATATTTCAAAATCTTAAAACCAATTTCAAAATACCGTAGTTCAATTCTCGAATTTCAAATTTAAAATCCTTCAGTTATAAATCATTTTTAGATAAATCAAATTCTTATATAACTTTCAAAATTTCAAATCCTTTCAAACTTCAAATTCTCATTTTTAAAAGGTATATATAATCCTTATCGAAAACATTTTCAATTATATATATATAGAATAAAATCATATTTATCGAAATAATAATTTCGATATATAAAAAAAATTTGAAAATACAAACAAGCCCGATTTTTAAAGGATGATTTAAAAATGTATTTCAAAACAAGGGTAAAGATTCAAATTAGAAGGACTCTAATCAAATAGAATTCTGATTCGAAGATAGACTCGAACGAAGATGAGATAATTAAATTTCAAAATAGAAGATAGATATATTTTTTTATAAATCACGGATGACCCTAGGGTCAACCGTGACTTCAAAATAAAATCGGTGCATAATTCTGAGGCAAATCGGCATTCGATCGCCAGAGATAGAATTTAGCATAACAAGAGATAGCATCATCTAAACCGAGGGATTTATAAACCTCCGATGAATCAATGCCAATTGTAAAGGAGTTCCACCCCTTTACAAATCATTCAAAGATTTGCGGGATCGCCTATTCTTATAGAGATCATTCGAAGTGGAGTTATGGGACACTCCAGAATCAAAAGAATACAAATAGGGAGAGACAAGAATGAATTTTGGAACCACAAGGAACGTTCCAAAGTTCAAAGGAAATCACGTCAAAAGGAAGAGATTCAAACTCGAACGAAAGTGATTCTGTAAATAAATTTTCATATATGTTAAGTTTTGCCTAGAGCCAAAGCTCTGATACCAACTGTAACGACCCGTATTTTGAACCATTCAAATCGACAATAAATCCACACATGTCGGACTCGAATACTTCAAAACAATGGATTGTTAATTTAAATTTTGGCAAAACTCAGCATATACAGTAAATAAATCAATCACAGAATCACAGACACAGAGTAATACAATAATACGCAGCGGAATAGATAAAATAGTAGTTCATGAAGCTACTATATAAACATCAGAGTTAGAAATAAAATACAACAGAATATCTCAAATGTAGTGAAGTCTCCAGTACAATAGATGACTTCTCTGAACAAATCATCTAGAAGAGCTGAAAGCTGAGGCGATAGTTGGATCTCCAAATGAAGCTCCAAACTCCAAAGGTGAGTCTCAAATGCTGTATCACTCGGTCTGACCCGAGCGTAAATCAAAACACAAAACACTCGAGTCAGGATTGACATTCTTATATCAATAAATCCAACTCAAGTGAAATATCAACTGAAATACAATTAACTTAGAGGATGTTTGGGATAACCATCCTCTAAGGATCTGTGGAACTATCTACAATATAGAAATATACACTATAACACCATGGTCATTTCAATTTAATTTATACTTCAAAATACAAATATCATTTCATTTCAAATATATCTATTTTCCAAAATAGTATATATATATATTAAATAATTTATAAAGTAAAGTATTTATATTTTCCTCAGGTCTCACAAATCGATTCAAATCAACTCAAATTCCAAATTCAAATTTTATTCAAAGCTCAATTCATCAATTCAATTCAGTTCTAAATAGACCATTTAAATTTTCAATATACTATAAAGCTTTAATATTCTTTTCAAAGTTAAATTTTACAGTTTCATATAGCTCTTGATTTAACTTCATTATTATTTAATCAGGGAATATTCACTTAATAAATTTAATATCATTTAACTAGCCTTAAATTAACTTTTTACTAGATATTTCCTTAAATCTATTTAAACAAGAAATACTCATTAAATTACTTAAATCAAACCCAAGTGATAAATCATATCTTAAATCTTAATTTCAATACGTTTCAAATCGGTTTAATTAAATAAAATTCTTTATTGAATACAATTTTGAACTATATTCAAATTATCTTCCAACCTTAACTTATTCAAATTATTACCAAATCTATTTTGAAATATAAATTTAAATACTTAACCATATTATATGTATTAAATCAATCTTAATTAGATTAAATGTTATTATTAAATCTATATATATCATTACCATTTATATATAATAATTTAAGAATCAACAGTTATTAAAACTATATATTTCTTTCCAAAACCATAGAATTTAATTTGAAAATATTTATATATGGACCAACAGTGTATGTATATATCTATCATATGGTTAAGTGATACAGATATTTATCATTTCAATCCGTAATTTAAATATATACGGGTAGATATCATTTCAACCCGTAATCCCAATTTCAATTCAAATGAAAATCACTTGGGTTTATCATTTCAACCCATAACGATTTTCTTCTATTCTAAAGTCCATTCGGGTATGTATCATTTCAACCCATAGTGAATTCTATACTAACAGGGAACTTGCAGAGTGATAACAGATAATATAAAATATAACAACAGACATATATCATCTATAACAATATAATATAAACAATAGGATATGGTGTCATATCCCACAGGTGAACAGTTACAGATAATAGCATATATAACAATTTAAATAACTACAGCAGCATATTTCAATTGTCGTTTCAATTGAAATCAAATTTAATAAATACAAGAACGTTAATCGTGAGTGATTGCTCACCCTTCGAGGCTAGAGAGGATAGACAATGAAATTGTGTTACGAAATGCACGCATGCCTTCCAAAGCAGAGCTAGATTGGCATAGATTTGATAGACAAAGCTGATAGATAGGGAATTGATAAGAACAAATCAAATCAAAATCCACTTAATATAGACTGAAACGATATATATAATATATTAGTATTATTATTCTCAAACCAAAATCAAACTAAAATACACATTCAAAATATATATATATCCATATATGAATCTCAAAATCGCTGTTTTAATTAAAATACATATAAAACAACATATCTACATAACATAATTTGAAATAAATAAATATATATTCTTATAAATAAATACGTAGGCAGCATATATAACTATTCTATGCAAATCTTATATTGTAACCAAGTCTACAAATACTGCTAAAAGAAAATATAAACAACACACTTTATAGGATATATTTAACTGACGAAAATATACTTATCATTATATCATATAAATTTTATATAATTAAATATGTATATATGATCTTATTATAAAACTACCAAACTTCCCATATAAACTATATATATATATATGAGTTAATATGACTTTTACCTTATACAACTTACATACATATTTAAAACAGTGTATATATATTATACAGTCAAAATTTTATGCAACCAAAAACATATTATATTATTATATACTTTAAAATTTCCAAGCTGATGTATGTATATATATATAAAGCAAAAGAATCATATAAATATATATATGCTTACACATATAGCCATGCTTATGTACCCCATATATAATTTAATATTAAAATATATATACTTATATAATAGTCAGATTTTAAAGCTATGAACTACTATAACTTACATGCAAAATAAAGAAACCCAGATCATATTTTCGTATGTAACATATGTATACAAACTGTACATGCCTACTTTATCTTTAAATAAAATGAAAAATCAATATATATAAAAAAATATCAATACAACTTTCGTACTCAAAACCAGGTTGATACAAACATATATATAAAAAAAATCACAAAAAAAAAACAAGTTATCAGCGACCTGTATACATATATTCTGATTTTAAAGAAAATATTCAAAACCGACATCTTTTAGATATGTAATATAAACTTATATACATTACTTATATTATATGTATATATATATATATATTTTTGAGAAGAGTTAAAAGAAGAGAGCATAGAGAGAGAGAAGCAAAAGAGGAGGACAGTTAAACATACTACTCATATATATGTAATTTTCATAGAACAGTATAAAATGAAACTATATACAAAGAAAAATGTCTCCTATTATGATAGGTACTCATTATATAAAAGCATGCATAGAAGGAACCTGTAAGCCATCTGTGAAGTTCGGCCATGGCGTTTGGTGGTTGGGGCAGGGTGATCACGGTATCAGGTTTGTGTGGCTAGGGGAAGTGAAGGCCGAAGGTGAGGGAAGGATGAGGGGTTGGGCGAGGCATGGGTGCTCTCGGTTGGGCAGTGGTGGGAAAGTTGCAACTCGGGTGATTGAAGGCGAACTGAGCGAAGGGGATGGATTTGGGTTTTAAATGAAAGAGGAAGAGCAGGCTTAGCATATATAAGAATCAGATGAAAGGATATGTTTCCTTTGTAAACAAAACAAAAGAAAACGAAAGAGGGGAGAGAATGAACAGTGCAGAACTTATCAAATTTATATAAACTTATGTGTAAATGTATGCTGGAATGAAAGGACAGAGGCAACGTTTGGGGGAAAGAAGCAGTAGGCAAATGAATGGAATTGAAATCTGAACGTGATATATAATATACTTTATTATACGCGTAACAGTCAAGTTGAAAGAGCAAGAGATGAGAAAGCAAACCAATCAAATTTCAACAGATAGGAATGGTGTAACACGAGAATTAAATATATAATTAAAGAAAATAGCGGTTGAGAAGGAGAAGTGACAGAGCAGGCTATAAAGGCTGATAATATATATATATATATATATATATGAATAAAGGAAATGTACCGTTTCAGAGGGATGGATGCAAATTTATCACAAAAAAAAATTATATTTCAAACCTGATGGTAATAAAGGCAGTCATCAATGGATAGAAATGATGGGATGGTAATAGCTGAAAATAAATGTCTCCAGCCGTTTGAAATTTGAATACAAGCGGTACCGATACGAAATCGTTTTCGCGGGTTCCGCTGTGTACATGACTTCAAAATATAGAATTGAATATACCGCAGAGATCATCACGACGAGACGATCAAAATGATATACAAATATCAGGGGTACGATCATCCGATCAAAAGTCGATGATCGGTACCAGAAATGCTGCTATTTTGCCAGAAATAAGATAAACGGATCAATAGCAGTACAAAATTGAAAAAAATGAAAGATGACGTCTCACTCAGAAGAGGATTTAGAAATTTTCTATATAAAAATATTCAAGTTTGGAAATTATTTTATTACCATCAATTATTAACTGATTTGAATTGAAATAGAATTACATAATAAAATAAACTTCCATATTATTAGATGAAAATTTACCAGTTGTTATGTTTAAATAGACGTATTCCAAATAATAAATTTTTATTTTCAAATTCAATTATTTAAAATTTCACAAAATTTAATTAAATACGTTATTAAAACCAATCAAAATTTATGGGTTGTTACACATATCCTCTAGGTCATGATGGATAATGATTATAAGGCTAAGATATGACAAGAGATAATGACATATACTTACATATAAGTTATTATTTTTAAAACCATAACTTGTCACATCACTTGCTAAACATAATTAACATAAGATAATATACTATTAGTGTATTATTATTGTTTGGTTAATTAATTCTTATATATGTGTATATATAGTGCACAACGAGGAATAACGTTCCTAATAACTTTCTAGTGTTGAAAAGTCGAAATTCCGAAAAACGTTCTTAGGTCATATTTTCTATTTTTCTACGAACTATATATTTGGATAAACAAATTTTAAAAACTATTTTACCATCATTATTAAATAATTTAAATAGTTTTATTTGTAAATAAAACCCATTTATTTAATATTTAAACTTAACTTGAATTCCCAAAGAAATTTATAAAACCGATGATATCAACTGTTGATGTCATAATTACATTTTATTTTCCCAAAATAAAATAAATTATTTTATTTCATAATCTTGTTTGAATACATGTATTAGTGTAAGTATTCAGAGCCGTGCACGATTCTTATTGTTTAAAAGCAGTTTTATTGATAAAATGATTTCCGGCTGTTTTATCGATATTTACAAATAATCAATATACCTCGGTAATTTGTTCACAAATATTTTTCCCAAACAAAATAAATATTATTATTTACCACTTAAAACATGATTATTTCTTGCTTTTAAACCCATATCTAAATATTTTAAAAATAAATATAATTTATCCAATTGATAAATTTGTGGGTCTTACATTCGGCATCTCTCCTATAAAGGACTAGGCCAGCACGCAGCGGAAAAAATGGGTTAATTTCAAAAAATTTACCATTTTGGATCTTTAATGGGCCTACGAATTCTAAATTTCATTTAGAATTTTACTAAATTTGGTTTAAATAAAATCATGTATCCTATTTAAAATAGTTAAAGGCAAGTTTAAATAAATTTAATTTCAAATGTATAGTGTATCAAATACACCTAACATTTATTTATAAGTGTTAATGTATAGGGGATGAAACCATTCAATTCTTTCCCTTAACAAAAATTAATTGATAGCATTAATTATATTAAATGGAAAGAGAAACCTTTCATTTTCTCTCTTTATTTTGAATTGATTGATTCATTAAATGTCATTAATTAATAATTTACTAGTGCGAACCCGTGCTACGCACACGGGTTGTTGCTATAATGTTGCATTAGAAATATTGTATAATGTTCGATTCGATGACCTTGCAACAGTTTGCTTTTACTTAACTTAAAGTACTATTTACTGAATAAGGCACAGTCTAAAATGTAAGACATAATGTGGTTAATTACAAAACAAAATTACTTTTGATGTTAATTGCAACTTATATAGTAGTCTGGTAGATGTTGATACTTGCATAGGTTGTACCATAGACAAATGTTTTGAAAGTTGGAGTAGTTTGGGAAAAGAAACCACAACTTAGCAATGATCTTAATTTGATTAGAAATTTTTAGTGTTATTGGCCACACTTACAGGTAATCAAATATTATTTATGGCATATATTTGACTTCTAAATTAAGTTATAAAATATGAGTGTATGTATATCTATATGACATAATCGTTATGATTATGGATATTGACAAATAATTGTATATCGCATATGTTCGTGTTGATATTTCAATTTACTGTATCAATATAATAAATTTGGTACATTGAATATGATTTCCTAATCATACATATGTAAATAATATACATATAAAAACACACACACACATATATATACATATACATATAAAAATATTTGAGCATATCAATATCCCATATATAGATTTGGAAAAAAAATAGTTTCAAGGTAGCAACTAATATAGCACAAATGTTTCATTTAACACATTAACTTAATCAAAACAGACATCATGAAAGTCATGTATGCTTGATAAAGATGACTAAAACGTTAATACAAAATTAAAAACAAAATCTTGCCAAAGCTGATCTGGACTCGAATTAAATCTAAGCCCTTTCACCTATAATCCTCCTACCAAGCTGGATGTCCTTAAGCATGATTATAACTCTCTTAGCATGAATTGCACATAAATTGGTGTCTTCTACCAACCCAATAGGATATGACTTAGCCCCTCTTGTAGAGCAGCGACTGTAGAGCTTTGAAATTGCTAATTAGTTTTGAAATAATAAGCTATAATACATTCTAATCTTGCTAATATAACACATATCAATGTATAATGCAAAAATAAATACTTATAATTCAAAGGCAGTTGGTTATGTTTGAATATGTTGATGCGGCAGACGATCATTGCACTGATTTTATTGTCATTGTTTTTTAATAGCTACATTATAAAAATATGGCTCAACGATCAAATGTAGGTCCACCTGGACGTGCGTATATACTCGTGATGTTGAATACTAATTTCATATTTTTCACTTACCAATGGTGTCGATAACTAAACATTATAATTTGAAACGAATACAAATAAGCCTAATAAAAAAGGCAATTAGACAATAATGCATGCTGATTATATTAATCCAAGCAAAAGAGCAAACGTAAAATACAGACCAACAGGAAGAAAGTTAAGTATCGATCGAATCATAAAAGCAACTAAAATAAAGAAAAATAAATAGTAAAAAAAGAAACTGAAACTAATAATAGACATGCCGAAATCAGGGTTATGCTCGACAAATAGAATCTTAGAAATGATCGAGTCGAATAAGAAGTTCCAAAAAACGATTGAACAGAGTAAGAAATAGAAAAAACAAAGCAAAACAAACAACCAAAATGACAAAATTAGATTACCATACCTGTTTAGAGAAGCAATATACCACATGAATATTAACCCGTGCTAATTCGTCGCCAATGCCATAACACAGTAGGAGAGATGATTCATTTTCTAAACGACCCTTGTTTAACGTTAGAATAATTAAGATTGAGGTGTAACAAAACATGCAACTATTCAAATAATTCGTTGCAAAATTAGAGGAACGAAAACGGAAGGCGGATATAAATACGAAAAGTTTGAGGAAATTACAATGTATGGAAGTTTGGAATTTTAGAAGATTAGGAAGAACTGCAAGATGAAATTACAATGCATACGAAGGATGGAAAGATGCGTTGAAAACATAAAAGAGGGGGAGGAAAATGTCTGTAGGAGTGGTGAGAGAGAGTAACGTGTTTCATTGAATCATTAAATATAATTGATTGATGTAGACGGAAGACTACAAAAGTGAACATGAAAGGTTAGAACAATTAAAGAGCTTGTAGAGGAATTCAATTTTAATATTATAGAGACTGTTCATTTCACAAAATACTCAGAAAGCTTGTGTGCCCTCGAAATGCAACTCAATAATAATATAATAGTATAGATTCATGGCAATATTTATTACTTTGTCTATATGTATTCTAACTGTACAATCTATAATTTGAGATAAATTTAATTTAATTTAATTTATTTATACAAGTATACACACATACACACGGATATATATATATATATGTATGTATGTATGTATCAAATACATATATATGTGTGCGCGCATGTGTAACATCATAATCCGTGAAGGGTATAATGTGCCCATATATAGATGTTGGGATTTACATTGCAACGGACACATTAGCTCATTTTTTGTGTACTGTAATTTATCGAAATATGTGCTTGTATATTATGCCAAAACAAGATACTAATATATTTGTGTGTGCGCGCGTGCGTGTGTGTATATATAAATTGAATAAAACAGTTTCTACCGTAACAAATTAATGTAAAGTAATTTTATGATAATAATACAAGTTTTTAAAATTTTATAAAATCTGGAAACACATTTTGGGCTTAAAATTAATTTATGGAATTTTTTACAATTAAAATAATATTTATTATTAAATAATTGATAACATTCCAAAATAAAATTAATTCTTAAAAATAGGAATTCAAGTTGAAAAATTCAAAAAAATTCTGAAGGTATATAAGGCATATTTGGAACTTAGGAAAAATTTCTAGAATTTTCTCAATTGAAATTATATGTTTAATTAAATAATTAATTTCAGTTCGAAAATAAATTAATTTAAAAATTAATAAATTAAGTTATAAAAATCTAAAACTTTTTCTAAATGTTCCAGATAGATATTTAACGCTTAAGAAAAATTTCTAGAATTTTCTCAGTTGAAATTGTATTTTTAATTAAATAATTAATTGCAAGCCAAAAATAAATTAATTGTAAAAATAATAATTTAAGTTTAAAAAATCTTAAAATTTTACTATAATCCTTATTACATGGTGTAGCAAATAAAAAATATATAAAATTGAAATTTTGTACCATTAATTATTTTATTCATAATAATAATTTCACAAAATCATTAAATAATAATAAAATATGTGTATACATATTTAATAAAATATTTCTATATTTTATGATTCATAATAGGTACAAATCATAAGAAGAAAATTTTAAGTTAAATATACATGATATACAAACGTATATATAATTATATATATTACATAATTTGCGTACTGTACACATTATATATATATACTGATATAAATCAGAATTAAAACTCTTTTTTAGAAAATTAATTCAATAATATATTAATAAACAAAATATTATAAGAAGCACATAACCAATCTAATTGTAACAAACACATGTACCCACAAAAATCTCACATAATCTAAACAATAAACAGATCTGAATACAAACAGATGATTTGGATGTAAATCAACTTTTATACGATAAACTTAAAATCAAAACAATAATAATAAATAAAAGTGCACCTCCTAATGAAGCCTTTGAGTCCACGTAGAATAATTATTTCTCTTCTAAGAACAATTCACAGTCCGTCGGGTTGCTAATCTAGGATTGGAGACCTTCTACTATAAATTAGTATTTATAATTTTGAATTGGATTTGAGAATTTTGGGGATGATTTTAGAGGTAAGTTGCTGCCATTAAAGTTAGAAAGAGGAAGAAGAAAGTGGTGGCTCAAAAATGAATTATCTTATTACTAGGGTTTTGAGATTAGCTTTTATATAGGTAGGATAATGTAACAACCCAAGTTTTTGTGAATTTTAAATAAATAACATTTTACGTTCTAGTTGACAATTGATATTGAGCTTTAGATCGTATTTAAAATTCTTTAATAAAAATTGTTAAGTGGGATTTTAAATCAAAGTTAAAATTCTTTTTAGTATTGACAAAATTCTCTATTATATAAATTGATTAAGTAAAAATTTGGTTAAAGGTGGATGGGCTTTTGTACTGGATCCAATCCCTAGTTTTATTTGGATACAGTAGTAAATTAGATCAGTCCCCGTTTCAATTCATTTCAATTGGTAACCCTAAGCAGACAAAAACATGGCGGCATCATCTTCGCCCTCGTCTTCCCAAATTAGGGCTTCAAGAATTCGAAGGCGCTGTCGGTCGTAGCTTCACTTTCTTTCGTCATGTGATCGAATCGTTCGCGGCTCCTTCTGATTAGTCGAGTTCGTACTTGCGTCGACAAAGGTGAGTGATTTTTCACTCACATTCTAGTTCAATCTCTGCTAAAACCGCTCACCATGAATTCATCTACTACCTTGATTTTGTGCATTTTCAATTCGCTAATTTCGTTCCACCATGTTTTGTTTCATATATCCCTATTCCCTGATGCCCTGAAAAGTAGTCACGTCCCTGTATGCAATTGTACACATTTAGTGGGATATAACTGCAAATCATCTTTATGTAAATAGTGCTATTTCTTTTGTTGCCTTGAGTTGTACGTGCTTTGAAAACATTGCTTATAAATGTACCTTGTACCCTGTTGCCTTAGTTTCGTTCTTTATTTGTTTTGTGGATGGAAAATTTGTCATCAAACTTGTGTGTTGCCTTGACTTGGTACATTTTCTAGTGCCTTAACCTTGCCAACCCATGCCTTGTCCTCTTGCCCTGGAAAATGTTCACGTCCTAGGCCTGTAGCCTTGTTTGGTTGGCTGCCATCTTTTGTCATGGCCTTAAATTTTTGGCATTTCCTTTGTTTTTCCTGTTGTTTTAATTTGTGCATGCTTTATTTAGATGTTCTTGTCCATGCTTTTGTATATAAAGTACACAACCTGACAGTTGGTTTTGAAATTGTAGACTTGCCTTTTGGTTTGTATATATATTAGAACTTGAGCTAGAATACATGCAAGTATTATTATAATTTGATTTGACAACTACTAGCCTAAACTTATGTAAAAAAAAATTTGCCTATGCATAATTTACCAAATATGAGTATGTATAGTTTCGATTTTTTTTACATGCTTTAGTATTGGGTCAAGTTTCGAAATTTTATGCATGGTAATATATGCATAAATTGTTTTGACTTAGTTCATGTCCTATGTTTCTTCAATTCCTAAAGGACGTGTTGTCCATATATTTTATATAATATATAGGTTACTTTACTATTCATTACATATGCTTATATATGTAATAGACCTGACACTTTTTTTTTCTTTTGATAATGTAGCCTTGTCCTTGCATTTGTTGTTAATTACTGCTTCACTGCTTTATTGTCACTGCCTAGTTGTTGTGCACTTGAACTTGTATTTTGCCTTGCAGTGTCTTGACATTCATGGCTGCACTCTTTCATTTGATAGTTGTTTGTTTACTTTGAAAGTGCAGTATGGTCTCAATTTTCTTGATGTTGTTCTTCTAGACTGGTTTGCAGTTTTGTATTCAAGTGTGCTTCAATCTGTAGCTGGGTTCTTTGACTTGTTTCATGCATCACTGTAGACTCATTTGTTGACTGTTTGGTTGAGTATGCAGTTTTTAGTGCTGCGTCACTATTGTGCATAGTGCTTCGAGTATAGGAGCAGTTTCAGTTTGAATTGAAGCTGTCTTGACCCTTTGAACTTAGTTGACGTTGGTTTTGTGAGTTTTGGTTCATTGCAGTTTGATGTGAATTGCATCTTTCTGTTGCTTCATGTTGTACCAGTGCCATATGCATTTGGTCATTCGAGTCTTCGTGCTCTGTTGGTTCGGGTTGCATAAACCCATTTTACTGTGCCATCATGTGTGTACCACCGCTCTTGTGCACTTGGCCATTCATTGTGCCCAGATCATTTCGTGGCTTGCTTTACTTGGTATGCGAGCCTGATGTTTCTGGAACATGTTACTGTCCTGTTTCACCATTGTACCTCTGATTCATTTTGCTATGTGCAGTTGGTTATGTACCATCACTTGTGTACATATTTCATATCCACTTGGTTGAAGCTTTCCACTACTGTCACTTGCCTATTGCATTTGTTGGCACTGTGAATTCTTGAGCATTGGCCTGGTGCCTTGTGGCTTTCTCTTTATATGTTGTTGTGGCGAGGCAGTGCACGCGTGCGTGCACTGCAGCCACCCAAACCCGACAGTTTTGAATTTATATTTCTTTTGTGTCGTGATGCATTGATCTTTTATGCTGTATTGGCGAGGCCGTACACGCGTGCGTGTACGGCAGCCAATCGAGTTTTGATGGTTTTAAAGTGACAATTTCTATGGCTTTAAATTGATTTAGTCGATTTGATAAATTGTTTATTTATCTCTGTTGATGATTTAAACCTGCTGATTTTGTTAAACACTGTTAAGTGTTATATTGACCATTATCCGGTTTCTTTGTTTAAAGAATCGGATAGACGGGAATTATTGTGACTGTCGTCTATTTAAATTATTACTGCCTATATGCACTAATAAATTGGTTTGAATTAGACTGACCTGGGTATTATTTTCTTTTGAATGTAATACTCGGGTCAGACCCGAGTTATTTCAGGTTGTAGATTTTCTTCTTTGAGTTGCTGTTCAGGATTTGAAGACGTTTCACATCTTCTGAAGTTGTCAGTGTCATTTTGTAGTAGTCGTGTCATTGTATAGAACGATATGTATTCATGTATATTAGTCGATAATGTACTTGTGTATATAACTTCTAGAGTCGACAGTTGTAGTTGTATCATATGTATCGTGTCAACTATGTATTAACTGACATCAGTTATATATATATGAGACTTATGTTTTTATCTGTGTTCCGCAATTATATTATCTGTGTTATTGTTATATCTAATGTCCTAAACTATTATGAACTATCGTAGTTCGTTTTATACTGATAATTGGATATGTCGATGGGAGTAAATAAATAATAGATGAAAAATAAAAAGTATATACCACTCCTATCGAGATAACCAATATTAGTGTAAGGCCAATTACGGATGGTCGCTCCTATCCAGCCTTATTCTTCGTAATAATAGACACTATTTCTTTTAATACTCTTTGTTATTATGAGCATAGAGGTGGGGCGTCACAGTTGGTATCAGAGCTTGGGGTTTATGGACATAATATAAAACTTAACTCGGAAGGAACATATGTTACAACTATTGGTCGATGTTTTATTTGTGCTTGAGTCAAAACTAAAGTTTTGAAATTTGGATGAAATTTTTAAATAACTTTATTTAAAAATAATAGTGAAATTGTGTTCTGATGATTTGATTGATTTGTGTTCTGTTTATCAGAGTGCGCAGCGGAAACAGTGAAACTGTCTTCGCTGAGTACAACTGATAATCTTTTTGATTTAAAATCAAATTACGAAATTGATATGAATTTCATTTTTTGTTTACATAGCTGTAATTATTTTGTTTCTTTAAGAACTTCGAATCCGTATTGAGGATTCGAAGTAATTGCAGATATGTGATTTTTGTTGAAATTTCCGCTGGCCTTCTTTTGTACTAATCATCTATTGATTAGATTTTTGCTGTTTTAAATTATCTTCATTGAAGATACCTTCGGATAGTTTCTTTGTTCATTTTGTAGTACGTGCACAATTTGAATTGCACGTTACTGCATTTATTTTACGTTGAACCGATGCTAGGTTATGAAACGTATTTTGTTGCCGTTATTTTTGTAACGGGATTTTTACGCCAATGCTAAAGTCTTGAAGCACGGTGTTTTATGGCATTTTGATGAATGAAAATTCTCTGATATTACATTTTAATGTAAATTGTTTTGATGTGATTTTGACGTTTTAAAATTACTGTCGCTTTGGCTTCAGTAACCGTCAAATTTTAAAAGTGAATTTTCAAGCGGTTATTCCGCAATGCTGATTTGTAACCGTTTTTATGGTATTTTGAGAAGTACAATTTCCTTATCGAAATTGTTACTAATATTGCTGCTTTAATCACGTGATTGGAAACTCGTTTTAAAAAAAAAAATGAAATGAAAATTGTTTTATAAATTTGTAACGGTTTGCGTTTTCAAAAGGATGAGAAAGCGACTTAAACGACTCAGCAAAATCGAGGATTATGACCCCTTTCTTTTACTGTTTCGCTTAACTCCGGACTTGTCCAGTTGAGAAGGTGAATTGTTATTTTTACAAAATAAATAAAATTATTTTCGGAAATTTAACAGTTTACGCTTTCAAAAGAATGAGGAAGCGATTTAAACGTTTCAGCAAAATCGAGGACTATGACCCCTTTCTTTTACTGATTCGCTTAATTCCGGACTTGTCCGTTTGAGAATGTAAAGTGTATTTTTACAAAATACACAATTTTGCACTTTCAAGGAAACGATGAAGAGAATTAAACGATTTAGCAAAAGTGCGGAGTATGGAACCACACTTTTACTTTTTCGGTTAATTCCGGACTCGTTAATTGAATATCTGTTGTTTTGATGAATTTGATGATTTCACACTTTCAAGGAAACGATGAAGAGAATCAAACGATTTAGTAAAACACGTGGTATGGGACATGTGCGTTTGCTATTTCGGTTAATTCCGGACTCGTTAATTGAAACATTTTGATGCTTTCGTGTGCTTTCGAGCCACTATGTTGGACCTTCGGGTCAAATACCAGTACTAGACCTTCGGGTCATATGTTGGACCTTCGGGTCATTTGTTGGGCGCCAAAAATTATGTTGAGTACTTGGTAGGCTTCGGCCATATGTTGTTGCACGTGCGGCGAATTAAAAACTCGCCATCTGATGGGATCGATCCAAGCTTTTATGTTGATTTTCTAGTCTTCTTAATTGATTTCTAGATATTTGTTGTTTCCAATTATCTGCAGGTAATTGGATATTTGTTGATATGAGTTCTGGTTATCGTTTTTGATAATCAGATATTTGTTGTTTCTAATTATCGCTTGTGGTAATTGGATATTTATTGATATGAGTTCTGGTTATCGTTTTTGATAATCAGATATTTGTTGTTTCTAATTATCGCTTGTGATAATTAGATATTTGTTGATATGAGTTCTGATTATCGTTTTCTATAATCGGATATTTGTTGCCTTTAATTATCACTTTAGATAATTAAATATTTGCTGATTTGAGATTTAATTATCGCTGTTAGATAATTAAATATTTGCTGATTTGAGATTTAATTATCGCTGTTAGATAATTAAATATTTGCTGATTTGAGATTTAATTATCGCTGTTAGATAATTAAATATTTGCTGATTTGAGATTTAATTATCGCTTTTGATAATTAAATATTTGCTGATTTGAGATTTAATTATCGCTTTTGATAATTAAATATTTGTTGATTTGAGATTTAATTATCGCTGTTAGATAATTAAATATTTGCTGATTTGAGATTTAATTATCGCTGTTAGATAATTAAATATTTGCTGATTTGAGATTTAATTATCGCTGTTAGATAATTAAATATTTGCTGATTTGAGATTTAATTATCGCTGTTAGATAATTAAATATTTGCTGATTTGAGATTTAATTATCGCTGTTAGATAATTAAATATTTGCTGATTTGAGATTTAATTATCGCTGTTAGATAATTAAATATTTGCTGATTTGAGATTTAATTATCGCTGTTAGATAATTAAATATTTGCTGATTTGAGATTTAATTATCGCTGTTAGATAATTAAATATTTGCTGATTTGAGATTTAATTATCGCTGTTAGATAATTAAATATTTGCTGATTTGAGATTTAATTATCGCTGTTAGATAATTAAATATTTGCTGATTTGAGATTTAATTATCGCTTTTGATAATTAAATATTTGCTGATTTGAGATTTAATTATCGCTGTTAGATAGTTAAATATTTGCTGATTTGAGATTTAATTATCGCTTTTGATAATTAAATATTTGCTGATTTGAGATTTAATTATCGCTGTTAGATAATTAAATATTTGCTGATTTGAGATTTAATTATCGCTTTTGATAATTAAATATTTGAGATTTAATTATCGCTTTTTGATAATTAAATATTTGTTGAATTTGAAATTTGATTATCGTTTGTGGTAATCGAATATTTGTTGATTTGAGAAATTTGATTATCGTTTTGGATAATTGAATATTTGTTTTCTAACTATCGTTTGAGATAATCAGATATTTGATTCGTCTTCTGACTATCGTTTGAGATAAGTGAATATTTGCGATTTTTGAGATTTGAGCTTCGTCTTTTTCTCTGGCGATTCAGGTGAGTAATTTGATTTACTCACATTCAATTCGTGCTCTGTATGGGATTTCTGCTCTGTCTTTCCTTTTCTTTTAAATGCTGGAACTCGATTGATTCTTGTTTTTGATAGTCGTCTGATTTTGATTCCTTGATCCCCATGATGTTGATTCTTTTGATTTGAATCAGTCGAACCTTTTGATTTCATATCTAACACTTCCCTGCTGGCATTTGCTTTGCGTATGCATTCGACGTTGCCATGCTCTTTTGGTTGTTACCTTTTGTCCATTTATTCTTTATGATTGCGAGGACGCAATTTCTTTAAGGAGGGGAGTCTGTAACAACCTAAGTTTTTGTGAATTTTAAATAAATAACATTTTACGTTCTAGTTGACAATTGATATTGAGCTTTAGATCGTATTTAAAATTCTTTAATAAAAATTGTTAAGTGGGATTTTAAATCAAATTTAAAATTCTTTTTAGTATTGACAAAATTCTCTATTATATAAATTGATTAAGTAAAAATTTGGTTAAAGGTGGATGGGCTTTTGTACTGGATCCAATCCCTAGTTTTATTTGGATACAGTAGTAAATTAGATCAGTCCCCGTTTCAATTCATTTCAATTGGTAACCCTAAGCAGACAAAAACATGGCGGCATCATCTTCGCCCTCGTCTTCCCAAATTAGGGCTTCAAGAATTCGAAGGCGCTGTCGGTCGTAGCTTCACTTTCTTTCGTCATGTGATCGAATCGTTCGCGGCTCCTTCTGATTAGTCGAGTTCGTACTTGCGTCGACAAAGGTGAGTGATTTTTCACTCACATTCTAGTTCAATCTCTGCTAAAACCGCTCACCATGAATTCATCTACTACCTTGATTTTGTGCATTTTCAATTCGCTAATTTCGTTCCACCATGTTTTGTTTCATATATCCCTATTCCCTGATGCCCTGAAAAGTAGTCACGTCCCTGTATGCAATTGTACACATTTAGTGGGATATAACTGCAAATCATCTTTATGTAAATAGTGCTATTTCTTTTGTTGCCTTGAGTTGTACGTGCTTTGAAAACATTGCTTATAAATGTACCTTGTACCCTGTTGCCTTAGTTTCGTTCTTTATTTGTTTTGTGGATGGAAAATTTGTCATCAAACTTGTTTGTTGCCTTGACTTGGTACATTTTCTAGTGCCTTAACCTTGCCAACCCATGCCTTGTCCTCTTGCCCTGGAAAATGTTCACGTCCTAGGCCTGTAGCCTTGTTTGGTTGGCTGCCATCTTTTGTCATGGCCTTAAATTTTTGGCATTTCCTTTGTTTTTCCTGTTGTTTTAATTTGTGCATGCTTTATTTAGATGTTCTTGTCCATGCTTTTGTATATAAAGTACACAACCTGACAGTTGGTTTTGAAATTGTAGACTTGCCTTTTGGTTTGTATATATATTAGAACTTGAGCTAGAATACATGCAAGTATTATTATAATTTGATTTGACAACTACTAGCCTAAACTTATGTAAAAAAAAAATTGCCTATGCATAATTTACCAAATATGAGTATGTATAGTTTCGATTTTTTTTTACATGCTTTAGTATTGGGTCAAGTTTCGAAATTTTATGCATGGTAATATATGCATAAATTGTTTTGACTTAGTTCATGTCCTATGTTTCTTCAATTCCTAAAGGACGTGTTGTCCATATATTTTATATAATATATAGGTTACTTTACTATTCATTACATATGCTTATATATGTAATAGACCTGACACTTTTTTTTTCTTTTGATAATGTAGCCTTGTCCTTGCATTTGTTGTTAATTACTGCTTCACTGCTTTATTGTCACTGCCTAGTTGTTGTGCACTTGAACTTGTATTTTGCCTTGCAGTGTCTTGACATTCATGGCTGCACTCTTTCATTTGATAGTTGTTTGTTTACTTTGAAAGTGCAGTATGGTCTCAATTTTCTTGATGTTGTTCTTCTAGACTGGTTTGCAGTTTTGTATTCAAGTGTGCTTCAATCTGTAGCTGGGTTCTTTGACTTGTTTCATGCATCACTGTAGACTCATTTGTTGACTGTTTGGTTGAGTATGCAGTTTTTAGTGCTGCGTCACTATTGTGCACAGTGCTTCGAGTATAGGAGCAGTTTCAGTTTGAATTGAAGCTGTCTTGACCCTTTGAACTTAGTTGACGTTGGTTTTGTGAGTTTTGGTTCATTGCAGTTTGATGTGAATTGCATCTTTCTGTTGCTTCATGTTGTACCAGTGCCATATGCATTTGGTCATTCGAGTCTTCGTGCTCTGTTGGTTCGGGTTTCATAAACCCATTTTACTGTGCCATCATGTGTGTACCACCGCTCTTGTGCACTTGGCCATTCATTGTGCCCAGATCATTTCGTGGCTTGCTTTACTTGGTATGCGAGCCTGATGTTTCTGGAACATGTTACTGTCCTGTTTCACCATTGTACCTCTGATTCATTTTGCTATGTGCAGTTGGTTATGTACCATCACTTGTGTACATATTTCATATCCACTTGGTTGAAGCTTTCCACTACTGTCACTTGCCTATTGCATTTGTTGGCACTGTGAATTCTTGAGCATTGGCCTGGTGCCTTGTGGCTTTCTCTTTATATGCTGTTGTGGCGAGGCAGTGCACGCGTGCGTGCACTGCAGCCACCCAAACCCGACAGTTTTGAATTTATATTTCTTTTGTGTCGTGATGCATTGATCTTTTATGCTGTATTGGCGAGGCCGTACACGCGTGCGTGTACGGCAGCCAATCGAGTTTTGATGGTTTTAAAGTGACAATTTCTATGGCTTTAAATTGATTTAGTCGATTTGATAAATTGTTTATTTATCTCTGTTGATGATTTAAACCTGCTGATTTTGTTAAACACTGTTAAGTGTTATATTGACCATTATCCGGTTTCTTTGTTTAAAGAATCGGATAGACGGGAATTATTGTGACTGTCGTCTATTTAAATTATTACTGCCTATATGCACTAATAAACTGGTTTGAATTAGACTGACCTGGGTATTATTTTCTTTTGAATGTAATACTCGGGTCAGACCCGAGTTATTTCAGGTTGTAGATTTTCTTCTTTGAGTTGCTGTTCAGGATTTGAAGACGTTTCACATCTTCTGAAGTTGTCAGTGTCATTTTGTAGTAGTCGTGTCATTGTATAGAACGATATGTATTCATGTATATTAGTCGATAATGTACTTGTGTATATAACTTCTAGAGTCGACAGTTGTAGTTGTATCATATGTATCGTGTCAACTATGTATTAAATGACATCAGTTATATATATATGAGACTTATGTTTTTATCTGTGTTCCGCAATTATATTATCTGTGTTATTGTTATATCTAATGTCCTAAACTATTATGAACTATCGTAGTTCGTTTTATACTGATAATTGGATATGTCGATGGGAGTAAATAAATAATAGATGAAAAATAAAAAGTATATACCACTCCTATCGAGATAACCAATATTAGTGTAAGGCCAATTACGGATGGTCGCTCCTATCCAGCCTTATTCTTCGTAATAATAGACACTATTTCTTTTAATACTCTTTGTTATTATGAGCATAGAGGTGGGGCGTCACAGATAAGGGAGCAAAAAAATGATCTCAACCACACATCTCAAAACCTTAATCGCATGCATAGTAGCTGTCCATTTCCTCAAACCAAATTAACGAATTTTTCCTCTAAAAATGTATGGGTTGTGAGCCCATTTATCCCAATTTAAATATACATAATTATATTTAACTAAATTCTTTATCGATATCTTATATCAATTAACATATTTATAACCCTTTTATAAATATACACGACAAATTTATTTCTCAAATCATATCCAAATTTTATAATGATATTTCATAAATATTAATTAATTTATTAAAATTATAAACTAATTAAATTATTCGGTCTTAAGAGAATTCATCAATTCAGTTGTGTGACACTTGAGTGTAAACTCGGTCAGTGATTAACGTCGAACTTTTCGAATGTTAATGTCCACATTTCACTTAGCATGTGATGTGATAGCATGGCCAAATTTATCGCTTACTCATTTTTGGAAAAATCTCATTTTAATTTAATAAACGTTACCCAGTTGTGACAATCATTTACACCAATTCTCTTCGTCAAAACTATATCACTTTGGACTTATTGAATTTGGTAACGGTCAAAATTCCAACATCGTCCACATTCAACTCTATAATCCAAGCACAAAGTCCTTTGTTTAATAATAACAATTATTATTAACCGAACTACTCTAGCCAGATATTTTGACTTCAGGTTGACTTGAGTCGACCGTGATACTAACTTCATATAACCAAGGAGACGAATCCTCTCTTGAACAGTCCTTCACTTCCAATACTTCCACTCGATCCAACTATAGTCACTTGATGGACACATTGTCATGATTTGACTACAATCAAAGTGGAGCTTTCATATTGAAGATTCACAGTATTCTCAAGTCGAAAGAAATGTGTAAATTATTCATATGAATATTTTCTATTTGACTTTAGTTATAATAACCAATAGAAAACTATCGAATGAGTCATTCCATAGTTATCCAATAACTATTAGTACGTAACCCCTAAGTGCCCCCAACAGTCATGAGTAATACACTGCCCAACATTTGGAGAGCATTACTACTCTAGTCTCAAATGATACATCAATTCATTCTCGATGCATCTTGACTAGAAACATTTAAAATGGTATATTTCATTTATTATGATAAATTCTTCACGGTTGCAAGACTTTGTAACTACTATACCAAAACATACCATTTATGGATTTTCTATTAAATAGATTTTAATTAAGCATTTAATTGTTTATAACATATAACAAATATATAACAAAAAAAAGAGACACCTTTATTTCAAACGAGAATTGATTTCAGTGTTAATTAATTTACAATAAATTACAGAATTGCCCCTAGGGCATACCGCTATCTCTAGCAATCTCCCACTTGCACTTGGGGCCAATTATGGAATCTCAATTTCATCCCTTCAAAGTTTCTCGAGAATTGGCCGAGCGATACCTTTAGTGAATGGATATGCTACGTTGTCCTTAGTATCTACCCTTTGAATCACAACTTCTTTCTTCTCAACGAATTTTGTGATCAGGTGGAACTTTCGAAGACCGTGTCGTGACTTCTTGTGTGCTCTTGGTTCCTTTGCGATCTATATCGCTGCATTGTTGTCACAAAACAATGCCATTGGATTCTTGGTATCGGGAATCACTCCGAGCTCACTTGAAAACTTACGCATCCAGACTGCCTCTTTTGCTACTTCATTGAGGGTGATGTGTTCGGTCTCCTTCGTGGAATCAACAACTGTTTCTTGCTTGGAACTTTTCCAGCTAATAGCTCCACCATTTAGTGTAAAGACATAGCCGGACACTAATTTACTATCATCTATATCACTATAAAAGCTCGAATCTGTATACCTCTTCATAAGGAGGTCTCCATTCCCATATATGAGGGATAAGTCCTTAGTATTTCTCAAATACTTAAGTATACATTTTACATCCATCTAGTGTTTTTCTCCGGGATTAGACTAGTATTGGCTTACGCATCCTAATGCGTATGCCACATCTGTTCTAGTAGAGAGCATAGCATACATTATGGATCCTATGGCTGAAGCATAGAGTATCCTCTTCATATGCTCTTTCTCTTCATCGGTATGAGGAGCGTCCTTTTAGAAAAGACGATTCCAGATTGCATTGGAACACTTCCACGCTTGGAATTCTCCATACTAAACATTTTTAGTATGGTGCCTATGTTAGGGGTTGGGACAATCCCAACAACCTCTTAAATCGATATGTATAGATCTTTATACCAAGTATATAGGCTGCTTCTCTCAAATCCTTCATGGAAAAGTTTTTGGAAAGCCACACTTTCACTGATTGCATAAATGAAGTGTTTGCCAATCAATAATAGATCATCAACATAGAGTACTAAGAATACGATAGCGTTGCCCTGTTCCTTCTATATATGCATGCTTCTTCTATGTTCAAATAAAAACCAAACTATTTGATTACTTTATCAAAATACTTGTTCCAACTCCTTGAAGCTTGTTTGAATCCATAAATGGACTTTGACAACTTGCAAGCTTTGCCTTTGCTCCCACTGACCACAAAACCCTCTGGCTGTGACATATAAACGGTTTCTTCTAAATCATCATTTAGAGAAGCCGTCTTTACATTTATTTGCCATAATTTGTATTCATAGAATGCAACAATGGCTAGCATAATCCGAATTGATTTAAGCATGGCTACGGGTGAAAAGGTCTCGTCATAATCAACACCTTGAATTTGAAAAAATCCTTTCACAAACGGTCTTGCCTTATAGGTCTCCACTTCCCCATCTACATTTAGTTTTTTCTAAAAAATACATTTGCAACCGATGGATTTTATCCCTTCTAGTATGTCCGACAAAATCCAAACTTTGTTTCGTACATGGAGACCATATCGGATTTCAAAGCTCCAAGCCGAAGTTTGCACACTATGGGAAAAAATGCATAAGATGATGAATTTGCTCCGTTGTCTAATTGCATATCTAACTGTAGTTAAATCCCATGCCATCTCATTACACATCAGTCCATAGAAGTGCCCCATCATCTAATATGCACTAGCACAATAAATAGAACTATATGTTGTCTGATGTTATAGTATCATTTCTAGAAATTCTTATTAGAGAATGTTGACCCAAAAAATGGATCAACACCCTTGTTAGAGTTTCAAAGCACTAGCCCTGTTCTGACAGAGCAATATCACAGATCACAGATATAGAAAAAGAATAGTAAAGAAAGTAGACAGAGAATTTTTATAGTGGTTCGGCTATTAATGAAGCCTACGTCCACTTTATAGTTTTATCAAAGATTGATTGCTGTTACAAGATATGTTTGATTACAAGGCTTTAATTATCTTTAGCTAGATTGAATCCCCAGAGTTGGAATCCACTGGAGAATCATAGTGAATTACTTTGGAGATTGTTGTGAGGGAGGTAGAGAGTGAAGAATAATTCTAGCAGAGCTTCAGCAACCAGTCCGGAGAAGATCCCGTTTATGTTGCAGGTAGGTTAGTATTTATAATGAACGGAGGACTTCTGGGCCAGGCCACTTCATCCACTGCTCGCAGGTAGGTAGGGAACGACCCGGGAGGGTTTGGCTCGCAAACCGAGGCAAAACCATGGGTCGCTGACGACCCATAGACTTGGCTCATTTGCGAGCCAATGCCTTGGCCTCTTTTCATTGCATCCTTAGTTAGTTCATTTAAAGATTCGAGGGGAGGCATGGGTCGCTGATGATCCAAGCACTTAGAATTTTTTTGGAGTTTGGAATTGGAGATGTTTCCATAGTCTTCTATCATCGTTGCTCCAGTAATATAGCTTGGATCTTGTTAATTCCTTGTCTTAGCTTTTCTTGTTAAGTTCTGAACTATTCTGATAACACGAGGTTGTTCTTTTTCCTGTTGGTTGCTGCTGGGTTAAAAACTCGAATAACATTTTCCCCCAGAGTACGTCTTCATTGTAAACAAGGTGTGCTCTAGAAGTTGTCGCTCTCAAATACGTCCATCAATTCCAAGTGATTGCATTAGAATTTACAAATACATGGCAGGTCATGCTGTTGGTCATCTAGCTTTATTTCTGACTGTTATTACTTGTCACAACGGATCAAATTTCTTCCCGTAATTTCTCGGCATGCCTCGAAATGATGAATAGGTGTAGGAGATCGAGTTCAAGAAGAATAGGAGTAGCTCTTTTTTTACTCCATGGGTCGCTAGCTATCCGTGTGGGATGGGTCGCTAGTGTCCTGACTGCTTGGGGAAATTTGCACTTTGTAAAGGTGGGTCGCCAGCAATCCATGGTGGATCGCGCGTGACCCAACTACTTAGTAAAAAAATTTTCTTTGCTCTTTTGCTCGCCTATATACATGACTTGAGCCGACCTAACCTTCATTCGACCCGAGCCAGCAAACCTCTTCACGTGTTCTATCCTTCGAGCAACTCAATTCCAAGTGTTTCAACCGTCCTCCTACGCCCTGATCCATCAATCTCTGGTGACACCTTCCATCGTGATTCCAGTGATTCCTTCCATCGTGATTTCAAGTCGAAATTCCAAACCCTAGTTCGAAATTCCAACTAGCTACCATCTTGAGTCGCCACCGATCCATCTAACTCACCAGCGATCAATTCATAGTTCGTTGAATTTAGCCTTTGATCCCTCCCGTGTCTTAGAATTCAATCAAAGGTGGATTCGCTTAATTGGTTTGCTAATTACCGTGTTTGTGTAATGACTTGATAACGAGTTTCCATTTGCAATGTTGATTGTGAGAAGTTCGAGTTGATTGCAGTTTAATGGAAGAAGATAGTAAATCGAGTCTCGGGTTGTTTCCCGAAATGACATTCGGGCTTCGGCCCAATGCTTGACACATTTTGCTATCTTCGTCCATTAGACCAGAATTGACTTGTGTCCAGTTTCGAAGCTGCTACTATACGTCACATCACCAGTCGATCATGATTCTTTCGTAGAATTTGGACTTATCCTGCTTGTTTATTGCACGCTCGGCATTCCTATAGTGAGAAGAGTTTTCTGCGTCGCTTCAGACAACGGATCTGTTATCGATCATGGATAGATAATGGGTAAGTGTACAGGAAGTAGAAACAAAAGTAGAAAATGAAGTGACATGGGAAGTTCTTTTCTTTTTCCACTGTGAGCAAACTATCTACACGGGATAGGACGTTTGTAGTGTATCGAGCACCGAGTTTATCCCATATATATAGCACACTTCACTTGCCCCAGTTTGCACTTGAAATCAGACGTGGCGATTATAAGTTAATGTCTCTTCGGAATTCAAGTGCGGTAGGGAAAGCTATTAGTTTAGGATAGATTTACCTGACCATTTTCGGACGCGAGTTCTATTATTTAGAATGAAGCAGCCATCCACGCATCATAACTTAATCAGGGGAATCCCGGCGCTCTTAGAAGTTGAATCATCATCCACTTCTCAAGCTCAATATGGCCAGTTAGTCCTAGTTGGGCCAATCGTGGATCATATGCCTTCTAACTTTAGGGTTCTGCTTAATCTGCCCGAGAGAGCTCCATCGGTTGTTTCTGCCAAGGTCCTACGTAACATCTGTATGCAACACGGAATTCTCGATGAGGATGTTCGTCTGTTAGAGAAGGACGAATTTGCTCATATGCCTCCCCTAGGGTACACTGCTTGCCAACGGTACATGTGTTTGAATGGAGTCGTGCCTTCCTTCAATGACTTTTTGCATGAGACTCTCTCAAACTTGGGTATTGCTTTATTTCGGCTTCATCCAAATGGCTACGCCATCCTAACTTACTTTCCTGTTCTTTTCATGTGGGCGTTCAACCACGCTCCAAGCTTTGATGAGTTGCAGTACTCTCTGGCGTTCAAGAAGAGAGATGATTATCCCTCATTGATTATAATCGAAGCCCAGAGAATTCAAAAAATCGTCCAGCGCTTGCAAAGCAACTTATCGCAATTAAAGATGCAATATTTCTTTGTCAGATGCCCCAAGGGGTTCAGTCGTCGGTGGACGACATGGGGTAAGCTTCTTTTTATTCATCGAGCTTTTAATGCATTGCCATAGAGTTCCTAGCCAATCATATGTCTCTTGTAGTTATTCTAAGGTCGAATAGAGATGCGACACTCAATGAAGTTTGTGAGACTTTAAAGGCTATCGATGCCGAAGAGAGAAGCGTTAAGTATTACCGACTGATGAAAACTTGCATCGATATGGACTACTGGCTCCGGGTAGATCTGCCATTCAAGTTGAAATTACCTCTCCTGCTAGATCCAAGGTTCATACGAGATCTATTTCCTCCTCTCACGATTCCGAAGAAGGCACCTCTCAAGAGAGAGAAAGCCCGTCTAGAGGATCCACCGACGAAGCCCGTGAGGGGGAAGAAGTTGTTGTGACTGGATTAAGCAGCCTAGGAAGAATGCCTCCAATTCAGGAGGAAGCAGAAGAGGAGTTCAAACAAAGAGAAGGCAAGGCCGCGTTGGATTTGAAAAATGAAGAGGGAGAGTTCGAAAGTGTGATGAGTCCACTGCTAGTGATTACTTCTCGTCTGAATCTGATGGTTGGGACTCAGAGTCTTGTGATGAAACTTTGGGTATGATTCTCGTTCTTCCAAGCTCGCCTCTCCCTGATATAAGTGTTAAAGGCAAAGTTCCAGAGTCTGGAAGGCATCGAGACTCTCTAAGCAAAGATGTCGGAGTGGAGTTCGGGGATTTCAGCGACGTTTATGTTGACATTGATGAGCTCATGAAAGACGATTTTAAATTTGTTACGACGCCTCCCAGCTCGGGTGATATCACGCCAGATGTTAGCTTGGTTCCACCCACCATAGCCGAAGTTAGTCTGATTCCGCCTACGACGGCCATCCGTCCCGGTTCTTAATGACATTTTAGGCTCACCTTAGAAACACAATACACGTCACGCTAGGATTATCTTCATTTTCATTCATTTCTCCATATTAATAGTGTTTATCTTATGTTTCTGAAACTTTTTATGTATGTTTTATGCCAGATATGGAGAGAGGACAAGGTTTCTACGACAACTTTGAAGAGTTTACTGACTCACAGTGGTACTCCAAGCGCACCTCCAACCGTTATCAATCTCGATAAATGGTGGAGGAAAATAGGAAGAGGAAAGAACTCGAAGCTGAAACCCGCCATCAGGAAGAAAGGGACCGAAGCCGATCGTATAAAGGCGGGTACGAGAAGAGGAGATCTCTTGAGGAGAGGGATAAGCCGTCGAAAAATTTGAAGTTTGAACACTGTCCTCATTCTTCAAAGTTCGCTCCAAAACTTTCTTCTATGGGCCAAGAAATTCCTATTACTTCTGCCCTGCTTCTGCCTTCGACTCACATTTCGTCATCCTCCATAGATACTACTGCCCCGGTGCTTCTCGCCCATAATGGAGACATGCATATTCTCTTCCTTTGTCCCCCTCTAAACTTGAGGCCGCTCTTCCTGGTTGGCTCTTAAAAGTGGTTAAGTTCAATCGCGATTTGCGACCAGTCCGTAAAGATTCATACATGTCGCACCTCTAGGCTATTCAGAGTGACTTAGAACAGGCTGAAGAATGAGAGAAGCTTTGTAAACAATTGGCGGATACGAATCACAATAATTATCATGAGATCCTCTCCTTCGAATCAGAAAAGAATGAATTTAAGAGGGCATTGGCAGATCGTGATGCCAAGATTAAGCAGTCGGAGGAAGAGAAAATGGCAGCGCTGCAAGAAAGCAAGAGGAATGTTGACTTGCTGAAAGAGGTGAAAGAAGCCCACACCCGAATAGAGATCGTCTACAGAGATGAAATAAAAAAAAAGACAAACGTAGAAGAGGAAAAATTAAAACAAGAAGTGACTGCCTACAGCGCAACGATTGAGGCTCAATGGAAAACTATTGCTGATCATGACCTCAATATTGAAAGGCACAACAAAACCATTACTGACCAGGCCGAGATCATTGCTAAGTTACAGGCACAGGTCACACAGCTTAGTGCCGATAAGTCTGCCGCTGAGGTTGAGAAAGCTGCTATGAGAGCGGATTATTTGGAGCTCCAGAATGCCTTTGAAAGAAAGATGGAGAGGCTCAATGCAACCTTCCTGAATTTTTATGTTAACTCCTTGTTGCATCAAGGAAGTCTTAGTTATCTGGGCCTGAAATTCCCGTGCACTCTTGCTCTGCTATGGGAAGAAATCTTGTCCTGCTTTTCTGATAGCGGTGATATCTATACCGAGTGGATTAGGAAGACGCTTATCTGAATGAAGAATCGAAGAAAGCGCTGCTTAAGGGCCGGAAAATTCTTCGAGTTGAAAGAGAGCAGGAGGCCACTGATGCTGCCTTGACAACCGCTGCCGAAGCGCTCACCAAGCCTTTTATCTCCGACGTGGGCGAATCATCAGAGCAGCCGCACGACCTGCCAGCTATTTAGGGACTCAAACCTCTCCCTCAAGTAATGAAGCCATCAAAAAAGGGTGAAGGTGGTGAATTTGAGGTTGCTATTCTTGACCGTTCCTCTGGTGCATGTAATGTTCTCGCCTCCTCCGAATTCGGGAGTTTCCAACTTATGCCGCAAGAGCAAGAAGAATTTAATGCTTTCATTTTTGATCTTATAGGCCCATCTACCTTCCTCGCTGACATGCCAGCTTCTTCGACACCCGGATCGGCCGCCATCTCCACATCTTTTGTGGTTGTTTATGTTCCTGTTTCGGCTACCACGTTTGCATCTGCTCGCAGTCGGGGTCGGAGGCTGAAAAGATAGCCACGCTTCATGGTCCGGACAACCCTTCCATGTCTTTGGAAGGCGACATTACAGCAGTAGAGACCAAGAAGTAGGAGACTCAGACGGAGCAACCACAGAGAACTCAACACGAATTGGTCAATGACTAAAGGGAAAAGGTCGAAGCGATCAAAGCCTCTAAAAGCTCCCGCAAATCACGAAGGCGAAGAGATGAAGGGAGAGGCTTTTGAGAAGGCTTCGGAGGAAGATGAGGACATTGCCACCGAGCTGTTTGTAAATATCACTGGTAGTGATAGCACTCCTGAGGCGAGGCAGAAGTTTTCGACTAAAGGTGGAAAGGAAATTAATGGAAAGAAGTGTTGAGCAGCTTGCCGGAAGACTACTTCAATTTTGGTCAAAAGCTTGCATGAAGATCGACTTGTTTTTGTTTCTTTTCTTGAGTCATTCTGTTCAAGTGCAGAGTCTACACTTTGTGTTTTTACTGTGGAGTCTGTATTTTCTTTTTTTGTTGGCCGGTGTTGTATGGGTACGGCCCCTACATTTTGACCCTATGTACAGAAAATTATAAGCAATGTATTGATATTTTGACTGTACTCTTATCTGTCTATTCATATGTGTTCTATGTACTTGTGCTTGTTTTATTTCATACTTTTCTAGTTTTGTGATTGTAGCCAAAGCCCTTCCTTCGAAGTAACAGAACTTAGAGATTAACAGCACTTTGGAAGTTAATAGAACCTTTAGAAATTACCAGAACTTAGAAAATTTTTGTTTAGAATTCATAGAACTTTAGAAATTAACAGAACTTAGAGAATTTTTGTTTAGAAATTCTTTGTTGACTTCTTTGTTAAAAAGTCTTTGGAAATTTTTTGTTTGGAGTGACAGAACTTGTGAACTTATTGTTTTCACGCGTTTCTATCCTAGTAACATTTTGTTTGGAAGTTACAACTCGATTCTCCTTTTTTGGAAGTTTTGCAACTTTAGCACGTAATCCAGGTGTGATATTTCAACAAGTATGCAATACACGCATATCTCAGAGGTGCACAGTGTATGGGATAATTGAGGACAGTTTCAACCCTCAAGTTTCTGTAGTTGAGACTTTTCAGTTAGTTTATAGCATTCCAATTTTGTTGGAGTTGTGCTCATTATTCCTGATTATAGGAGCAGTTGGTGCTAGTTATGAGATGCGTGGTTTTTAGTGCTCCTCGGCGTTACCTATCTTTAGGCCACGCGATTAGTGTTCCCCAACACTGCCTATCTTCGAGCACTGTGAGTAGTTTATGTTTTGGAATTTAGTGCGTGGCTTATGGAGTGCACGGCTTTTTTTCCTCAGTGCTGCCTATCTTTGGGCAACATGAGGAGTTATTATTTTAATGCACGGCTTACGAGGTGTGCGACTTTTGTTTTTCCTTGGTGTTGCCTATCTTCAGGCAACATGAGGAGTAATTATTTTAGTGCGTGACTTATGAGGTGCGTAGCTTTTATTTTTCCTTGGTGTTGCCAATCTTTGGGCAAGTGAGGAGTTATTATTTTAGTGCGAAGCTTATGAGGTGCGCAGCTTTTGTTTTTCCTCGGTATTGCCTATCTTTGGGCAACGTGAGGAGTTATTATTTTAATGCGCGTCATATGGGGTGCACGACTTTTGGCACTCCTCGGTGTTGCCTATCTTCGGGCAATGCAAGGAGTGTTGATTTTAGCCTTCTCGATATTGCCAGAGAAACAATGGTTTTTGGAAGGCCAAGATAAGGTTCCGCCAATCTAACGGTTTGAGCCGATTTTCTTCCGTCGACCCGTTGGGTAATCATTATGAATACGGTTTTGTTGGTTCAAGAAGCAAACTTTATTAAGGAAAGCAGGACAATTTTTGCCTATATACAATGCCCTTGGTATCTCGAGATGACTAATTTGCTGTAAAATAAAGAATACATAAGATAGCTTATAGACAAAGTAACGGCGAAGCGATTCGCTATTCCATGCCCTGGGAACTTGAGTTCCGTCGACGGTTGCTAGCTTGAAAGTTCCATTCCTTAGCTCTTGATTAATGACATATGGTCCCTCCCAATTTTGTTCGAAAGCCCCCGGAACAGGATAAACTCGCTTAAGCGCAAGATCTCCCACTTTGAAGATTTGATTGTGAGCTTTGGAATTGAAGTACCATGCGACCCTTTTTTGGTAGGCAACGGTTCTTCGCTCTGCTTCTTCTCTTTTTTCATCACCATATCTTGCGATTCGAGTAGGAGCTGCTTGTTTTGTTTCTGGTTGAAATTATGCCTTTGGTGCGAGGGGACTTCTAATTCAACAGGAATCATTGCTTCTGAACCATATGCTAGGGCGAATGGAGTGTGGCTGGTTGTCGCTTTGTGGGTAGTTCTGTAAGCTCATAGTGCGAGTGGAAGTTCATCAACCCAGTTTCCTTTGGCTCTTGTCAATCGCTTTTTGATATTGGACTTGATGATCTTGTTTATCGCTTCCACCTGCGCGTTTGCCTATGGATGAGCCACTGCGGAAAAGCTCTTTTCAATTTAGAAGCACTTATAGAAGTCTTTGAACTCGACACTTTCGAACTGCGGTCCATTGTCGGTGATGATTTTTTGCGGCACATCAAACCTGGAAATGATGTTTTTAGTAGCAAAGTTAATAACTTTCTTTGTGGTCATAGTCGCCATTGGTTCCGCTTCGGCCCATTTTGTGAAATAATCTATGGCTACTATAGCAAATTTGGCCCCTCCTTTTGTTATCGGCAAGATGCCAATCAAGTCAATTCCCCACACTGTGGACGGTCATGGACTGACCATCTGCGTTAGCTCCATTGAGGGAGTTCTTTTAATTTTGCTGAATCTTTGGCAGCGGTCGCATCTCCTGGAATTATCTACAGCATCACGTTTTATCGTTGGCCAGAAATACCAACACCGAAGACCTTTCTTCGCAAGGGTCTGCCCCCAAGTGTGGTCTCCACATTCTCCTTCATGTACTTCCTTTAGGATTCTTTGTGCTTCATCATCGGTCACACACCCAAGAAGAGGGGTCGAGAATCCCCTTCGATAGAGTATCCCATCTTGTATCATGAACCGTGGCGCCTTCCGAAGGAGCTTCTTTCATTGATTTCGGTCAGTTGGAAGGGTTCCTCCAAGTAGATAGTCCTTTATCGGTGTCATCCATGTATTCGGTTCGACGGTGGTTTCGAAGATCTGGTCTACGTCCATTTCGTCAATACTTAGGTTGGTTAGAGTTTCAACCGGGACCAACCCCAATGACTAAGCTTCTCCGAAACTTGCCAGTTTGGCCAAATAATCAGCCTCAGTGTTTTGCTCCCGTGGGATGTGAGTTATAGTGTAGTGCTCGATGTTGCATAGCAGTTCTTGTACTTTGGACAGGTATGGGGCAAGATTTTCTCCACGTGCTTGGTATTCCCCTTTCACTTGATAGACAACCAGCTTGGAGTCACTATATATGTGAATAGATTTTATCTTGAGTTCCTTCACAACCTTCAGTCCGGCGATTAATGATTCGTACTCTGCTTCATTAGTTGTTGCTGGGAATTCCAAGCGCAAAGAATAGCTAATGGCTCGCCCGTCGGGGGTTTCAAGCACTACCCCTGCTCCCGAATAGAAATTGTTGGGTGCACCATCAACGAAGGGCTTCCCTTGCGTACTTACTTCTAATTGAACTTCTTCCTCGTCATCCCTTATAGTAAATTCGGCGATGAAGTCGGCCAATGCCTGAACATTGATGTCTTTCGTGGGGTGATATGCGATGTCATATTGACTTAGCTCTATATTCCACTTGAGTAGTCGTTCGGAAGTTTCTGGTCGGTAAAAAACTTGCTTTAGGGGTTGACCAGTCAATACTTTAATTGGATAAGCCTGGAAGTATGGTCGTAATTTCTGGGACGCAATCAAAAGGCCATACGCTAGCTTCTCCAGTTTTGGGTAATTCTTCTAAGTTCTGGTAAATCGTTTGCTAATGTAGTACTCAAGTCACTGGATTCTCGCTTCTTCTCGCACGAGAGCGGCGCTGAGTGCATGCGGGAAAACTGCTAATTAAACGAATAGGTCTTCTCCATCCACCGTCTTTGATAAGATTGGGGGAGCTTCCATGTATCGTAGTAATTCCTCGAAAGCTGTCTGACAAGCTTTACTCCATTCAAAGTGTTTTCCCTTCTTTAGTCCACTGAAGAACGGTATGCACTTGTCTGTGGATTTTGAGACGAATCGACTTAGTGTTGTGACTTTTCCATTCGAGCTTTGAAGTTCCTTCTTATTCTTAGGGACTTGGACTTCCCGTAACGCTGTTATTTGCTTTGGATTTGCTTCGATGCCCTAGGTACTTACTATAAACCCTAAGAATTTCCCAGAGGCTACTCCGAAGTGACATTTGAGCGGGTTGAGCTTCATTTCGTATTTTAGGAGTATCTAAAACATTTCAGCGAAGTTGTCTAGATGGTTAGCAGCTACTCGAGATTTGACTAACATGTCGTCCACGTAAACTTCCATAGTCTTTCCAATCTGCCGTTTGAACATAGTATTCACTAGCCTTTGGTACGTTGCCCCTGCATTTTTCAAGCTGAATGGCATTACCCTGTAGCAGTACAATCCCAAATCGGTGATGAAGCTGTTGTTCTATTGGTCAGGCTCATGCATCAGGATCTGGTTGTAGCTCGAGTACGCATCCATAAACGACAGCAGTTCATGTCCCGCCATTCTATTCACAAGTTCGCCAATTCTAGGTAGCGGGAAGCTATCCTTCGAACAGGATTTGTTTAGGTCTGAGAAATCAATACATGTTCACCATTTTCCTTTAGACTTCTTGACTAGGACTGGGTTTGATACCCACTCATGGTAATTTGCATCTCGGATGAAGCCGTTAGCCATTAGTTTATCTACTTCCTCTCTCAGTCCCTTGGACCATTCAGGGCCTAAGCTGCGTCTTTTTTGCTTCACTGGCGTAAATTTGGGGTCAATGTTGAGTGCGTGGCAGGCAATTTCGGGTGATACCCCACACATATCGTAGTGATTCCAAGCAAATACGTCCAAATTGGCATGGAGGAATTTGGTTAGTTCCTACCGCATCTTGTTTCCAAGGTGCGACCCAATCTTCAAGACCCACGTTAGGTCATCCATGTAGACTGGGACAGACACCGTCAATTTTGCCGGTGCTACCCGATCCTCCCCTGAGCTCTTCTTTCTAGGGTCCAAAGCCTTGTTGAATCAGCTATGGTCCCCAATCCAGGGGCAGCTCAATAGTTGTTGTTCGGAGGGTTTACCGATGTGGAGGGTTTTCCCCACATCCTTTCCTTTTTCCTTTCTTCTTGACTCACACAATTCTACAATATAGCATTCCCAAGCGGCGCTTTGGTCTCCTTTCACAATTCCGACTCTGTGTCTGTTGGGAACTTCATTGTAAGGCACCATTGGGCCAGTGCTATTCTGAAGTCGGCTAATGCGAGTCGTCCCAAGAAGGCATTGTATGCTGACATTTCATCCACGATCACAAACATCTGAATGAGGGTGACCCTTTGCTCACCCTCTCCAAGCTCCACTGGTAGGTAAATTGTTCCCATCGGCGTTTTGGGTTCAACAGTAAACCCCTGAATCTTTGTTTGGCACGCGAACACACTTTTCATGCCAATCTTTATTTGATCGAAAGTGTGTTTGAAGAGAATGTTAACGGAGCTACTACTGTCAACCAATACCCGCCGAACTACAGCAGGTCAATTCCTACCATCACCACCATCGGATCGAGAGTTGGAGCTTCGGTCCCTTTGGTGTCCCGATTTCGGAACACAATGTCGTCATTCAAGACCTTTTGCATCTTAACTGGAGTTTTGTCTTCCTCAGCTAAACATGATTCCTTCGGAGCATGCTTCAATGAACTTGCATACCGCTCCATTTCTCCCCAACTTCTTTGCACGGGATGTGGTCCCCCGGATATTGTTCCGATGATGAGCCTCTGGTCAATTCGTTTCGACCCTTCTTCACTGGTTCTTGCTTGATTCCGTCATTCTCTTGGGTGTTGAGGGGTCGCAGATTGATTGGGGTTTTGCGGTTGTCTTGCATACTGCTGGTGTTTGTTATTCTGGATCAGTTCCTCAATGAGATTCTTTAGGTGGCGGCATTCATTCGTATTGTGGCCGTGTGTTCGTGGAAGCGGCAGAATTTCCCTGAGCACTTCTGCTGCTCAATCGCCTCCTTTTTGGGTGGCCTTTTGCATTCCTCTGTTCCTTGAATTGCGAGAAATTTTTCCCGGTGTGTTGCTCAGGGGAGTGTAGCCTTCGGGCCTAAACCCTTTGAGCTTTTTATTGCTGCCATTTCCATTCTTCTTATTGGAGTTTTAACCTTTTCTCTTTGAATTCCCATCTTTCCTAGTGGTTCCTTCAGCGGTCCGAGAAGTGTGTGCATTTTGATTCCTTGCTATATCACTTTGCCTGGCATTTTTCGGTTACACACTACTAGACTTCCTTTCCATTTCCTGTGCTTCCTCCAACCTTAGCACTAACTTGCTTTGCAATTGAAATCTTTCCTGGTGGTAGGTTGCTTCATTTAATTCCACTTTCCAAATTCAGTTTCCAAGTGAATGGCACGACCTAATGCCATAAAAACCATGTCTTCATTGGGGTTGCTTACTTCTGTCACAACGATATTAAACCTGTTCATGAAAGATTTCAGTGATTCGTTAGGCCCTTGGAACAACCTAGGTAGGGACATGACGTCTTTTTGCTGCACAGTATGAGTCTGAACTGATCAAGGAACCTTGTCGCTAGTTGGTCAAAAGTAGAGATAGACCTTGGTGGAGGCATTTGCTCCATCCATGTAACAACTGTATTTGTACAAGTGAGGTTTCGGGTCCTTCGGTCCATCATAGGACATAATGGTTGGCATTGTGAATTTTTCTGGATATCTCTCATTCATGATTTCATCGGTGAAGGGAGTCCGACTAGGAACAGATTCCTATTCATCATCTCTTCTATCTTTACTCTCCTCCATTAATCGTTTAACCATGTCCGCTATGTAGGCCTTTGATGTACGGTAATCTTGAGGACGGCGATCAGTCACTACACCAAGTGTTTGACTTTGCAAACGGTCTTGGTGAGTGGGCTGAGGCCTAGGCTCTTCTGTCTTCGAGAGAGCCACCCCTGCAGGGTCCCGTTGGCTTGTGGTCGGTCTAATTGGAGTAGTTTAGGTATTCTTTGCATTATCAAATGCATTGGCATTTTCTTCCAATTTGTCATCAAGCTCTTCATCCTCTGAGTCGGAAAGATCCATAGCTATGTCCTCTACAGGGGTCTTTGCCCCTTGGCTTAAATTCAGAATAGTTTGCCTTGTGGCGAATGAAGTACTTGCATTTCGATCCACGTTAAGTCCTGTTGTCACCCTCTTTTATGGTTGTTTTCCGTTTCTTCTGTGTAGACCAGAGACAGAGGAAGGCAGCCGTAGGTTCAGGTAGTCCTCGGAGCGGGATTCGACTGTAGGGTTAGGAGAGCGTTAAGCTTGTCCATTAGAACCTTTTGGCTACTTTCCATTTTTTGATTGATCTCATCAACTATTTAATTTAACTCATCCCTGGTAACAACTTCATGCTAACTGGAGGAGGCTGGAGCCTGATTCCCTAGGTTATCGCCATTTACTTCAATCAGCTGGAGGTTAACATCTTCTCCAGCTACCACTGCCCCTATAGACCTTCCAGAGGCAGTTCTTCTTCTACCAAGGGCCATTGGTTCCAAATAGTGGATTCTTCAAGTAAAGATTAAGGATCTAACTTCTAGACCCATGAGATCCAAAGTAGATAGCTCGATCTGGATCCTGAGTTGGGTTCTCAATGAAAGCACCAAATTGTTGACTCAAAAAATGGATCAACATCCTGGTTAGAGTTTGAAAGCACCAGCCCTATTCTGACAGAGCAATATCACAGATCACGGATATAGAAAAAGAATAGTAAAAGAAAGTAGACAGAGAAATTTTATAGTGGTTCATATGTTAATAAAGCCTACGTCCACTTTATAGTTTTATTAAAGATTGATTGTTGTTACAAGAGATGTTTGATTACAAGGCTTTGATTATCTTTAGCTAGATTGAACCCCCGGAGTTTGAATCCACTGGAGAATCACAGTGAATTCCATTGGAGATTATTGTGAGGGAGGTAGAGAGTGAAGAATAATTCCAGTAGAACTTCAACAACCAGTCCGGAGAGGATCTCGTTTATGTTGTAGGTAGGTTGGTATTTATAGAGAGTGGAGGACTTCTGGGCTAGGCCACTTCATCCACTGCTCGCAGGTAGGTAGGGAACAACCCAGGGTGTTTTGGCTTGCAAACCGAGGCAAAACCATGGGTCGTTGGCGACCCATAGACTTGGCTCGTTTGCGAGCCAATGCCTTGGCCTCTTTTCATTGCTTCCTTAGTTAGTTCATTTGAAGATTCGAAGGGAGGCATGAGTCGTTGATGATACAAGCACTTAGAATTTTTCTGGAGTTTGGAATTGGAGATGTTTCCATAGTCTTTTTTCATCGTTGCTCCGGCAATATAGCTTGGCTCTCGTTAATTCCTTGTCTTGGCTTTTCTAGTTAAGTTCTGAACCATTCTGATAACACGAGGTTGTTTTGTTTCCTATTGGTTCCTGCTGGGTTAAAAACCCGAATAATAGAGAACATGTAAATATTGATTGATATGGATAATTGTTCGCAAAATGAAATTCAAATATTTCATTTAAAAAAATAGTTTATTTCAAATCAAATTCAAATACAATACAACTTTCACTATAACTCTACTTACATTTTCAAATACAACTTTCACTATCACTCTCATATATAAAACATTTCTATACACTCTCATATACAACATCTCTTTTACTCACACTCACACTCGTTTATTTTTTATGTTGATCTTGATTTGCTTGCTCAAGCTTGCGTCCAACATCTCCTATACCTATCAATAAAACAACGCAGTAAAATGAAAAAAGAAACGAACCTAAATTGCAAAAATAAAATTGAATTTGAATATTAATATTGCCTCAGTTTATGGGTTTGTTTTTCTTCTTGTTTTAGACGGGGACAAATATATATGTGCACGGACAACTTATGATATGCACATTGTATCACTGTGAATATCGCTAGGTCGAGGCTCAATCCAATCTCATGGACAAGTGTGCACAAGGTCAGACCAAGCACTGTACATAAGGCATATAGCATTACACAGTCACACATATATACATACATATGTATGCATGTATATGGTGTAGCGAACACAAGTGAAGACCGGAACATGATGCAGCGATCACAAGTGCAGCGAACATCACCAAACAGTTCAACAGAAGTTAGAACCAGAATATGGTGCAGCGAACACAAGTGCATAAGCTTAGATTAGTAAACCAAAATGAAATAAAATGGAAATCGGATTCGGGCCAGAATATGAATTCAGACATGAATAAAAATGCATGTACATGTGTATCCGGTCAATACTAATGCAATAGCAACCATGAATTGTGATTCTGATTGAACAAGGCTACAAGATTGAAATTAGATTTAGGTAGATACACAGTGTATCAAGAGGAGATACACACAGCTGCAACTCAGTAGCATATACATCAAGAAACTAACTCAGTGCACACATTATTTATGTACTAAAAACAAGTTCAACTCAAAATCGTTCAGAATTGAAAACAAGTTCAACTAAACCTCAAAATGGTTCAAGCTCAAGGCAACTCGAGTGTACATATGAACATATAAGTATATACAAGTGTATATACAAGTAACAAGCACATACAAGTATATACAAGCACATAGAAGTACATACAAGTATATACAAGAACTAAATTGGAAGAAGATTTGCAATTCAACCAGATCAGACTCATGTACAAAAGGCAGTTCACACACACACACACACACATATATATATATATATATATATATATGCAGATATAAGAACATTCACACATATATACATACATATGTATGTATGTATGTATGTGTATACATAGAAGTCACAAATAATATGTAGGTATATATATATATAAACATACATACACATGAGTATGGATGAACCAAGACGGCATAAAAAGAAATCACAGTGCAAAAGCAACATTCACACACACATACATACATACATACATACATACTTATGTATGTATGTATATACATGGAAGTTTCAAATTACTTGATATGAACCAGATCAGACTCATGTACAAAAGGCAGTTCACACATATATACGCAGATATAAGAACAGTCACACACATATACATACATATGTATGTATATACATGGAAGTTCACACATATATACATACATATGTAGTGATATGCAGATATAAACATACAAACACATGAGTATGGATGAACCAAGACGTCATAATAAGAAATCACAATGCAAAAGCAACATAGACCATCATCACATAATAATAAGTCCATGCAGTTCAAGTCCAGGCAGTTCAAGTTCGAGATCAAAGCGCAGCTATGAGATTTGATGCCATAAATTATGTATACACATGGAAGTATGCATATACATGTATGCACTGGCTTAGCAAAAATTCACACATATATACATACATATAAGTATACACATTGAACAAGGCAGAGCATACATTTCAGAAATTATTAGAAAACTCAAACAAAATCAGATGGAAACAAAATCAGTCGCAAACAAAAGCAATCAAACTTAACTTCCCAAAACAAGGCAACAATTATATGATTCTCATCACTAAACAAACAATAAAATGTCAACCAATACTTAAAGTCAAGACCGAAGGCAAGGAAATCAACCAGAGTCAAATACTAGGAATCGAAGGATGAACAAGTCAAATTCCTATAAATATCCATTATCATCATCGACATTAATTTGTCGAGTTCAAAGGGCAGAAATCAAAATCCAAATTAGAAAAAACATACCAATTCTCTGATCAAAATAACTCGACCAATTGAAACCCTAATTCTAGAAGATCGGTCGATAAGGTGAGATTAGGGTTATTCCGATTGAAGGCAGTAGATCGATCGACAAGGCGAGATTATGGTTCTTCTGATTGAAACCCCGATTCCAAAAGATTTGGTTTGGTTTTGAGATTGAGAGAGTATGGGGAGAAGAAAACGGGATGAGGGGTTTAATCGTTTATTTGACTTCGAAGTGGGAAAATGGAAGAGAAATAGAAAAGGGACATAATTAAAAGAACCGGCGACCACAAAACAATTGAAAGGGAAACCAAAATATAAGTGGAGCCAAAACTAAATTTTGTTATAACTTCAATCGGACAACAAAAAAAATGTTGTCTGAATAGCAAGCATGAACATTGATATTTCAGGGGGTATGTCAAACGATAGATAGTTTTTCCATATATTGTGTGAAATAGTGGTAAATATTGGGATAACAAAAAATCTACCTTATGTTGTGTGATCACTATTGTTTGAATCACTTTGTGGCATAGTGGCAGAGTCTTTACTCTACAGTGCTTGTTGGAAAGTCATAGGAGTGTCATCATCTAAGACATAGTCCTCCTTTTCTCCATCCACGAGAATACCGTAGTATCTCTCTGTTCGCGAGATTCCCTACAGGACCTTTTAATAGGTTGTGTGCCGTAGTGTAGTGCCCCCGCATTTTGAATTCAGAACTCAACTTAAAAACGGTACATTCTATCCACTTCCCTTACGTCCTATGTCTGACCGGGGCATAGAGGATCAAGCGACAGCTACTGAATTGCAGCCAAGGAATGGACAAGAAACTGCTACTCAAACGATACTCCCAAAGGCTGCAGAACCGAGATGATATGACACAAACTAGGATTGATTACGGGTCAAGCTCCCAGGGTAGATTGCGACTGCCCTCAACTTACCAGCTTCTAAACACCTGACTTGGTTTTTATGGTACGACGGCTTGTGAGAGAGAGCCAAGACTAGACAGACAACGATCAGAGCATCTCCCCTTATCAGATCTCGTTCACTGAAGTCATTCTATGTAACGACCCAGAATTTTAGTTACTTTAAATTATAATATTTAATTAATTTTAAATATTGGAAAATTAATTTTTATAGGTTAAATAACTGAAATTCCAAATATAGCGATTTATTGGATAATTTAATTGTTGAGTTTAAAAAAATTGAAATTGCTTAAATAATTGAATCTTGGGTTTTAATCTTGATACAAATAATTTCAAAGCTTATTCAATTTTATATAATAATAATGAAGATAATAAAACTTTTAAAGTTGATTTAAAAGTGATTTAACTGATTTTGAAATAACTCCTTTTAATTAACGAGTGAAAATAGCCTTCCGGGGCACTGTCTCGGATTTCAACGAAACCAGTGTCATTGGGTCTATATTAATAAATTATAATACGCCATCAAATTTCGTAGCGATCAGACTTCTCGTTTGGTCGTATGAGATAGAAACGCTTTGAAATTAATATCGAAAATTTAATATTATAATTGAATTTAAAAAGCTAGCTTCTACATACGATCAAATTAGATCTCGAAACTTGTTCCATTGCATTCGGAATAGGGGTATAACATTAGGAACGATAGGCGGCACGCCTCGATTGGAGTTTGTAATTATGGTTAGATATTTTGAATTTTAAATAATATATTTTTATTCGATTTAACCATTCACAACCTTCACTTTTTCTTTCAATCGACCTATCTATACCACCACGCCCCCTCTATGATGCTTCTATCTCCCTCTCTTATTTAAACATAGCTAACAGTGAAAGAAAAAAAAGAAAACTAAACTTCAAAATTTAATTTCTCAAATTCTACTCGATAAAAAAATCCGAAACAAGCCTTAAAATTCTTCTTTTGGCAAGAGCTTCGACCCGATGTGTTTGGTTGGAGATGCGGTATCATTTTTGAAGATCGATAGTGGATAGTCGAGTGGGTTTATGAACTAGGGTTGGAGATTGTCGTGGATTTAGCGGCTGATTGTTGGATTGAAGTTCATATTCGAGTTCGGTGAGGAAAGTAGCATCTCTGGCCGAGATATGGTGAAGCTCGGCACCTTGTTGATAATAGCGTTACTACAGTCATGATTTCATATGGTGGCTCGGAGAGGGAAACGAGGTGTCGAATTGGTGGAGATTACGAAGAGAAAAATGATGGCGTAGTCGGAATGTGGATTCGAGGCCTGAAGATTGGTGTTAGTGGGAGTGCATGCACGTTGTTGCTGTGCATGTACAAGGAAAGGAGGAGCGATTTAGGGAAGATGAGGTGATGGTAATTTTGTAATTTAGTAAAATTTATAAATTGGTTTATTTAAATTATTATTTAAAATTTATCGATAACTTATATAATTCATATCTCTCTCATACGACGTCCGATCGAGACGAAACGTTTTTGCGATCGTATCGATGAGAGCTTCGAAATGGAACTGGTTTGGACGAATTTGGAGACTATCGAAATTTGGGTTAAATTGGACGTTGTCCGGTTTTAGTTTCAAATCGGAACGCCTTGGCGACAACAGAAAATTTCAGTGAGTTAATCTCACCTTTTTGGATAACCATTATGATTTACAGTTAATAATTTTTTTGAGTGATTGTTTGATGAATTATTATATTTATATTAGTTTGTTGGATATATTCCTGCCTATTGGAGCGAATGAGACCCTATTACGTTCTCGTGTAAGAGCGGATGGCCCTTTGTATACGAATCCCACCTCGAAGCGGTTAATTTGTGTTTATGATTATATAACATGTGTGATGCAGGGAAACAGGTTGGAGGGATCCAACGGGATTCCTCGCTATTATTGAATTGTTCAATGATATTTCTTTTATATGGTTTATTGATTAATAAATATGATTGTGGATGTTGTAGTTATAACATCGTTATATGTTTGGAAATAAAACACAGTAGTGATAAGAAAAATCAATATCAACATTGGTTAAGTGTTGGGTGGTTATTGGCCTCAAATTAATATTTTTAAAAATACTATAAATAGCCGATTAAGTTGGAATTTGGTTTTTGAGATGAAAAGAATTTTTAAATCCAAAATTGGATTTCGGAAATATTTTAAGGATTAACTAATTAAATATATTAATATTGTTTTTAAGTTATTTAATTATAATAATATTAATTTAAGGTTATTTAATTATAATAATATTCTTTTAAAGATATTTAATTATGTTAAAATTGTTTTAAAGTTATATATTTATATTAATATTATTTTAAAGTTATTTAATTATAATAATATGTTTTTAAAAAAAGCTATAAAATTATATTTATATTATTTTAAAGTTATATAATTTTATTTATATTATTTTAAACTTATCTAATTATTAATATTGTTCAAAGGTTATTTGTTTATAGTTAATATGTTTTAAGAATTTATAAAAAGTTAAAAAGATGGAAGTTAGTTATCTTAAGAATAATTATGGTTTGGAATTAATATTAACGATTATTAATAAGGTTTTAAAAAAAATTATTATTATTTATGAAAATGGTAAAAGATAATTATTATTGTTCTTAAACAATATTTTGAAGTTATTAATTATCATTTTTAAGATGTTTTAAAATTTATAAATTTTAATGTTAATAATCATTATTATATAATGGTGTTTGAAGTAAAATATTTTAAATTATTTATAATTATTTATGAGACCCGAAAATATATTTGAAAGACATAGATTTTTATAAAGCAGTGATAAAATGGTTCCAAGAACTAAGGAAGGGTTATTTGCAAGGTGAAAGAGTTTATAAATGGTTAGATATTTACAAACGAATTTTAGAAGCGGGTTTATAGATTTATAAAAGAAGTTTATAAATGGTATATGGGTTAATTAAGGGTTACAATTGATTTTGGAGAATTGTAAGGGAAATCACAAATGATTTGAGAATCGAATAAAAGGAAAACCTTTCTAGGTTTGTAGATATACTTATACCGTTGGAATAAGTATATGGCTATTCCTAAATACGAAAATATAGGAATTTGTGCATATATATTTTAAAGGTGATTACATACAAGTAATTTACAAAATATTGTATGTATAAAGACTTATTAAAGGGGGCTAGCGATTTCTTATATAATGAGCCAATGTTGATTTTCCAAATGAAATAAAATCCTGATTGAATGTTTGTTATTCGATAGGTAAATAACCGACTATCGTAAATAGACCCAACGTAACTTTGGAAATATCTAGGAGAAACACGTGAGTTATATGGCACAATCATCTCTGATGATGCTGTACGGTGCGTATAAATCTCGTTTCGCTCTTCTAGGATGATGATAAGGAAATCCGTCTTTAATGGTTAGGAGGTGATCTCCGATCTTTTCTTTGTCTGTTTATTTCCTAGAGAACCGGGGTTGAGTTTACCAAAAATTATCGAACGTTGTTTCGAATAGATCGGGATCGGATATGTTATCAGAAAACCACTTCTATACAACGAATGCGTTTCGAAGTGAAGACATCGTGAAGAACATGGAACTGAAGATGGAGATGTGAAGTGCAAGGGTTAATCGCTACTAATCCTGAGGGTGATTCCAAAATGGATGTAATAGGAATAATGCCTTCGGTTTCGTTCAGACCCAGAGCGGACTTGTATGGATGAATGCTATCAGCACATTGTCATTGGAGGGCAATGAGCATTCTAACTGTAAATTTCTTGAAAGATAATCGTAGCCTCAAGCCTCAAGCCTCATCAATCGGGAAATGACTATAACAGGGTATGCAGCAGGGTTAAGTGGGTCGCTCCCATTAGGGTATGTCATCATCTTTCTAGATTACCCTATTTTTATGGATTTAGTTATGCATGAGAGATCTCGATTTAGGTTGGAAAACTGGGATGATGACATATTCGGTACTACTAGTCAAGTGGTAGGCTAGTTCTGTGTGGCAGGGTACAAGATGTTCTTGTCAGACCCGGGTGCATTGTTCTAGAGATGTACCCATCGGAGGTAGTTCCCTACCTGGTCATAGTATGGAATCCATTCTCCACTACGTGCCTTTACGGTTTTAGTTGTATACCTATTTGATTGAATTTAATTAATGTAACAATTTCGGCTAATATTAGTAAGTATTTGTATCTAGACACTATATAATGTTAGAGGATTTCATATAAAATGTTTTGGTTATCGTAAGGTAAAAACCCATCCGAGTGTATGTGCAGTGTGGTTTTACGAGATACCTTTTGATTTCAAAGATTTTTTTATAACTTTAAAATCCAGTTGGGTGTGTTTTCTCACGCTGGTTTTCAAGATTGACTCGGGTGTTATTTTATTATAATGCTCGGGTTAGACCGAGTATACTACCGATTAGTTTGGATGCTTGGAGCTTCAAGAGACGAGTTAGAGGCCCAGAGACGTATTCATGTAAATGGTTATTTTTCTGCTGTATTCATTGGTGTGTTATCAGCAATTGTGAGGACAGACTGTTATAACTGTCCAGGCTAAAATAGGTTAGTATACTCTGATTGCTATCTATATATATATATTACAGTTTTGTTTTTGTGTAAAGATTTATGGTATATTATAGATTATTCGTTCCACTGTGAAATTCTATGTTGTTTAGTTTTCTTCTTATCTACTTTCTTCTCCTTTCCCCTAATAATCTGGTTTTTCGGCATTCGATTTCTCAGCATGTGATATAGTGGATGTATTAGTGTCGATTTTCGAGGGTCGAAAATCTGGTTCGTTACATTTGGTATTAGAGCTGAAGGTTAAACGAGAACCTTGGTTTTGGTGGGGAACTCATTATGTGACGACCCGGAATTTTTGAGCATTTGAAATTGGGATATTTAATTGATTTTAAATATTTAAATGTTAATTTCTAACTTGAATTTCAAATGCCACTATTTATTGAGTGATTTAATTGTTTAATTAAATAATTGGAAATTGGGTAAATGGTTGAATCTGAAATGTTAAGCTTGTTAAAAATATTTTAAAGGCTTATAAAATTCATATTAATAATACTGAAGGTGATAGAACTTTTAAAATTGAGTTTAAAGGTGTTTTGTTCAGTTTTGAAAATATATTGTTTAAATTGAATTTAAAAAAATAGCCTTCTGGGGCACAGTCTCGGAATTCGACGAAACTAGTTCCATTGGATCTGTGATAGTGTATTATTATCGGATTTCAATTTTCGTAGTGTTTGGAGTTGTTGTGTGAGTGTACGATAGATAAACGCGCTGAAATCTATATCGAAAATTCAATATAATAACTGGATTCAAAAAACTATCTTCTCCATACGATCGAATTAGGACTCGAAACCTTTTCCATTATGTTCGGAATAGGGGTTTAACATTATGAACGCCTAGCGGCACGCCTTGATAGGGGTTTGTGATTATAAGCCACGTAAATCGAGACAATTTGAATTTAATTTAATATATATTTACATATTTAAGTCAAAAGTTGAGATTCTTTTCCATCAGCCACCCTTCTTTCATTTCAACCATCCTATTCCTGAGCAAGCCGACCTACTCCTCTCTGCTTAATCTCGTACTCTTTGTCTTCCATCAGAAGCTAAAAATCAAATCGAAAGCCACCTTCGTTCTTTCTAAAATCGTGCGTTCTTTCTCCTGTTTTCGAATATACATAATCGAAGAGCAGAACGAAATATAATAGTGGCTGCTACTCGATTTTTTTCTTCTTTTCAGTTACGAGCGAAACCAATACCCCTCCTTTGACCTTTTATCTTCAGGAAATCATGAAATTTCCTTTTTATCCTAGGCTTTCAATCGAAATAAACAATCTATACCTTCATTCCTTTTCTTCACAGCTAAAATGGCCGAACTCACTTATAAAAAAATATAATAGCCGAAGTAAATTCGAAATCATCAGACGTGAGTTTCCTTCTTGCTCCAGATCCAATCATCGATTTGGGGGTTCGATCGAGTAGGGCTTCGTTAATTTTTGGATTCGAGTCGATCATCTCGATCGCGAGGCGCACTGAGTTCGAGCACAGTTCGGCGAGGAAGGGCAGGGGGTTGTGTCATTTGCGTGCGATTTGCGATAAAGGGGATATGCACGAGGCCGGCGGCGTCGATGGTCAATTGGAGCCGAGGCGAAGTCACGATGTGGGGGAAGCAGAAGGGCAGTCACGTTCGTAGGGGCTGGTGGCTGCGACTAGTTTGATCATGCTGAGGTATTCAGCTTCCTTCTTTTTGAATTAAAATTTATTTAACTATTTATATATGTATACTTACAGCAAAAGGAAAATATACATGAGTAATTCGGGGAATATATATATAGCTCTTGTTGATCTTAACAGTAAGGTTCAGTTTATATATATGCAGTGGTTAATAAAAAATTATATTTCTTACAGTAAGATATATATTGTTTTGAAAAGAATTTTTTTAAAAAAAAAAGTTTAACGTATTTAAGTAAAGTAGGAAACACATATATATATAGTTTAAAACAAAATATTGAAAATTTATCCAAATTTTATTTTATGAAATCTATGGAGAATATTTATAAATATATATGTGATTCTTAAAGAAAATTAATATACCCTTACATATTTCACTTTACAAGGTTATTCTATAATGGGGGCAATTTATTTTAGTCACTAACGATGGTAAAAGAAAAATTAGTTTCAAATTTTAATTATTTGTTTAAGATGAAATCATTAGCAAAATTTAAATAAGTTAATGGTGATTAATTCAAATGTTAATAAACCGTGTAAATGTTATACAAGGTCTAAAAATCATGGAGAAAACAAATCAAGGTTGGATCAGATTGCAAACAAATTCAAAGGTGAGTTAATCTCACTCATCTGGGTTATTTAAATTTAAATAGTTAAATTTAAATTGAATGAATGATTGATTGAAATTGATTGGATGTGAGATTATTTATATAGTAGTATATATATATATATATATTGGAGTGATTGATTTCCCGCATTATATAGCGGATGAGACCCTATGCGCCGCATAATAGCAGATGATATTATATAAACCCATATACCGTGATATTCCACCTCGAAGTGGAATTGGTATTGTGCTAACATCTGTGGATGCAGGGAAAACAGGTTGGAGGGATCCAACTGGATTCCTCAAAATTATTTAGATTGTTTAATATTCTATGTTATGAATATTTGATATTCTGTGATGAATTATACTGATAATTGGAATATTGAATGCTATGGTTTGCTTGAATATTTTGGTACCCTAAGTTACCAAATATACAGAATTGGATTTTTGAAAAGCAAATAAATGAGTGAATTTTTAAGTAAAATAATTATAGAGAATTTGAATAAATTTAAGAATGAATTGGGGAAGAATAAAAGTGATTTTAAAATTTTAATTGATAAATTCCGAGTATGGAAAAGGGGATTTTGAATAATCAGAGAAATAATGAGTTTTAAAACTTAACTGATATTATTTAAAGGAATAAGGAAATCATTGTAATCCAAGGTTTAAATTTGCTGGGAAGGATAAGGAAGGAATTTGGAAAAGTATGGGATTGATATTTTCAGTTAAATAAGATTTTAAATCATAATGGAGAAGTAAAATATGAAGTTAATGGGTTTTGAAATGAATTTGAGTGAGTAAAGAAATTTATTTCAAAATGGAACAAAATCTGAAAATCAATTTGGAAATTGATTTAGTATTTGAAACTGTGTCTTGAAAGGAAGGTGGAACTGTGGAATTTATAAACTGGGTTTATAAAAGTGAAGTAATTTATCAGTGGATATTTGAAACAATAAATTCACGGTGGTAATTTATTAAAGGAATGGGTAAATTTGGTTAAAAATAAATAGTAATTTATTTTTAAAAAGATGTAAAAGAGAAGCGTATTTCCCTGGATAGCCAAGTACGTTTTCAAAGCAAATTTTAAATATAAGTTAAAAGTTTTAATGTTATTTGAAAAAGCATGTTTTAGAAAATTTAATATTAAATGTTTAGATTTAAAAGTAAGTATTTCTCAAATTTTATTATAGTAGTAATTTTTTAAAGGTGACTAAAGGGATAAAAATTTAGTTTTATATTGTATAAAGTAGCTTCATTTTAAATATTCTTAAAGTATATATTTTTGAATAAATATAAAAGTAGTTTTTAACTTAAATGTCTTAAGGGATATTTTTATAATAAAGAGTTTAAATTATTTTAAAAAAATCTAAAGTTTTGTGCTTGGTGTTCCAGTGGAAATAAATATGTGGGAATTTATTCCATAAGAGGAGTGTGGTTTGAAAACTGTTTTCGAAAGGGCTGAAATGGAAATATATCTTGCAAAGATATTTGTAAGGTAAATAAATAATTTGGAAAATTATTTATTGTTTGATGGACGTTGTGAATGTTAATTGATAGTTAAATAACCGACTATCAATATTGGCCAATACGCTGATCGTTTCGAAGAGACCGGGATCGGGATTAATTTCTCGAAAACCAATTTGATCCGGTTTATACATTTTCGGGGGGAAAACGAGTTTGGAGTCGAAGATAGAGCAGTGAAGTGCAAGGGCTAGTCGCTACTAATCCTGAGGATAATTCCAAAATGGATGTAGTAGGAGTAGTGCCTTCGGTTCCATTCGAACCCAGGACGGACTTGTATGGATGAATGCTTTCAGAACATCGTCAGGTGGATGGTGGGCATTCTAAGAGATGTGTTCTCAAAAGGTAACGCTTAGCCTCGAGCCTCATCAACCGGGAATGACTGAAAATCAGGGGTTATGCAGCAAGGCTATGTGGGTAGCACCCATTAGGGTGAGGTCATCCCTGTCTAGATGTCCCTTTTATTTCGGCTTAGTGGTGCGGTTGCTGATCCCAACCATGGGGTGATCTTACTCGGAATTATCCAGTAAGGGGTAGTTCCAGCTTTGTGTTGCATGGGATCGGGCGTGGTCCTCGGTACGCTGATCTAGACCAGGTATTGTGACAGGTGATACCCTAGTGCCTAGTCATTAGTTGGAAATCCATTCTCCCTACGCGCCTGTACAGTTTTGATTGTGCCCAACTATTGCTGAAACGTGAGATGTAAGCATTTCAGCTAGATTCTATTTTACTTTCAATAAACACTATTATAATATCAGACGGATTTGATTTAAAAAAGTGTTTTGGCTATCGTAAGGTAAAAACTCGACATGTTTATTTGTGGCGTGGTCTTACGAGATGCTTTTGATTTCAAAAGGGTTTTTGAAACTTTAATAATCCAATTGAGTGTGTTTTCTCACGCTGGATTTCCAGACTGACTCGGGTGTTATTTTATTATAATGCTCGGGTCAAACAGAGTATTATAGATTACAGGAAAGGATACTGAGGATGTAACGACCCCGAAATTTAAATTTATTTAATTCGATAATTTAATGAATTTTTGAATATAAATTGTAGAATTAAATGGATAAATTGGAGCGAGTTTCCCCGAATCCCTATGATTTGGTATAAATTGTTTAATTTTATAAATAATAATAATAATAAATAATTTTGAATTTATTATTGATGGTTTAATAAATATATATAGTAATACATGAAATAAAATAACAAATACAACTTGAACAAGAAAACAAAGATATATAAGATAATAAAAAGTAAAACAAATACACTCAACTCGAATATATATGAAATAGCTTGTTTACAAGTTATAGAGAATACAAATTTAAACAACATATTAAAGTAAGAATTGTTACATTGTAAAGTAAATAAAACAAAAAGGAATAAACAACACATGACAAAAATTTAACAACAAAGTTTCAACTTTAAAATGATGCAAGTAAACAAAATAAAAATATAAAACAAACAAAGTTGTAAATAAATGAGTAAACAAAAGATAAAATAAAATAATAAACAAGTATGCAAACCTTCCCTATATCATCTACCAGCCGAAGTCAAGTATGGCTAAAGCAAAACAAAAATATCTTTATAAAATAGGACAAGTATGATACATGAAGGAACCAAATAAATATATATAGTTGTACAATGTGAATTAATGCAGCCACCAAAGCAAGATACCAGCCTCCATACGAAAATCCCTGGCCAGATCAAAAAGAAAAAAAAAAGATAAGTTAGCTTGCAAATGAAACACAAAGGACCATTTCATTAAATGCCTTCACCTTAGTACACAACTTGTTTCTACATCAGCCACCATTTTTTTTTAAAAAAGCAAAAGAAAATCTCTGAAACAAATCTTGTACAAGAAAATATTACTTTGTAAACTCATTTCTTTATATCTCCCCCTCATTTCGGTTCGAGCTGAGAAAGTAAAATGGGAGCAAGCATCATAGTGAAAACTCAAACAAAAATTCAATTTAAACTTCAACAACAATATGAATTCATCAAAACCAGAACTGATCAAAGCAAACATCACTCAATTCAAAGCAAGTTCAAAACTGCAGCCTTCAAGCCTCAATCTTTCTCTGTTCTTCTTCCTAAACATCAAGGTGAGCAACCTTTTGTTTTAACCTCGAATTTGTTATATGACTTGATGCTTGTGAGTAACAAATTTTGTTAAAACTTATAACTTAAATTTGTGGCATGCTTTTCTCTGCGTTTTGTATGTATATGATTGTAATCTAGGAGAATCTGTTCTTGTGATACCTGTATATGCCATTATGTCTTGTAGATATGGAAATGACACTCTATCACTTGATCTAACAACTGATCGAACTTAAGATATAAACAAGAACTGTTTATTTTGTCGAAATTTTTATATTAAAATTTTATTAAAGCTGAAACGATCCATAATCACCTCTGTAACTCAAGAAAACTGGACATAGCTTTAAATATGCTTAAAACAAATTTTCTTGTTTAAGGTATTCAGGCGTATAAATCAAAAGTACTTACAAAATCATGAATTTTAAGACAAAAATTATAATTTCTCGAGTTTGGGTTGAAGAGCAGTTCTGGTTTCACTGTCTCGAGCATTTTGAGCTACCGTAGGCGATCTCGACGATTAGGGGTGACGTGGTTTGGTCGAGGGGTAGAGGAGTGATGGGGGAGCGTGGGAAAAATGGTGAACTGGTCGGAAGATCAACGTGGAGTCGATGGCGATGATTTGTCGTGGGTAAACCTAGTTTTGAGTGTTGTGATCTTTTGTCTCGTTCGGGCTCAGGAATGGATCGAGTGTTTCGAGTTTCTGGGTTTTGGTAGTGGGATGTTTGGCGAAGCGGTGGCCAGAATTTCAGGCATTACGGTGGACGAGGCAGCGAGGACGGTGATGTTTTCCAAGGATTGGCGAAGTTCCTGTTTTTGTTCCAGGTGGTGATGTACTCGAATTCGATTTCGAGTCAGAGATATTGATCGGAGGCTTGGGATTGGTCGTCGAGATGTGGAGGTGGTTGTGGATGACCGGAAGTGGTGGCTGGTGGCGTACACGTGCACAGTGATATGCCTGAAGAAGTTTGTGAAGCAGGGGATACTTGAGTTTTCTCTCGAGTAGATCCGCGAGTTGCTCGAAGTTTTTAGGGGTCTGACTCGAAGCAAGGCGGGTTGTTTTGATTTTTCAGTTTTAACAAGTACCCAGATTCAACTCGAGTGCACACTCGGGTAAAACGTGGTTTGGCTCGGGTAAATCTGTATTTTTCTCGAAGCAAACATAGGGAAGACTCGGGTAAATCATTTCATGTTTTACAGTAACCAGTTTTTCATAGTTTTAAGTTTTTGTGTAAATTTAAACAAGATTAAAACTGAAATTTATTTAAGTGTTTAAATCCAGATTTTTGAAATAAAAGAAAAGTTTTAAATTTAAATATTTTTACTAAATTTAAATATTTGAATTTAAAGGGTTTTGATTTAAAATACTCTTCATGGCAAAGTGTTTTTAAATGTGTAATTTAAGATGTTTAAAAAGTTAGTTTATAAAATGATAAAAGCTAAATTAATGAAGTAATTAATAGATGATTACTTAATGTAATTTATTGAATAATGATTTGAAATTTGAATGAATTGATTGTTAAAAATCAAAGGATCAATTAATATCGATGATTAATTAAAATTAATTCAATAATTAAAGATTCATTGATTCATTGATTTAAAAATTGATTAGTTAAAATTAAGGGTTAACTAATAAATTTGAAAGTAAGATTTACTTCAAATAATTTGTAATTAAATTACGATAATTAACCTGGATTAATAAATTGATACATCTGATTTAAATTAATCAGTTGATTAATAAATTCACTTGCGAATGTTTAGATTCTATTGAATGTTAAATTGTTTGATATTTCCTAATATATGATGCTTTGTGATACACCCTGATTTATGTTGTGATCTGTAGTTTACTTACCTATGATATATATCTGTGATCTGTGAATGAACGATAAGCGTTATAGTTTATATCGCTTATCAACTATATCCTGTATTTTGTTATGTGATGATTGATGTTGCACTATTGTGTTGAACCCTTGGACCACACTTATACACACACAAATATGGATTTCACGTGGAAATCGGTTAAGTCATAGATAATTTAAATTTGATGTTTTTGAAATTGAAATTTTAATTTCAATTGATTTTGAAATTAGAAATTTGGGTTTAAAGTGAAAAGCTTTTGAAATGGAATTTCAAAGATAAAAGTTATTTTGAATAACTTAATCGAGTTTTGAAATTTAAATAATTTGATTTAAATTTGAATTCAAGTTTGAAATTAAATCTATGATTTGGAAACTAGGGATAAAAGATGATATAAATGTGTTTGTATGAATTAAACCGTTTTAAAGTATTAATTTGGGAATTTGAATTTAAACCAAGGATTTCAACTCGTATGAATGAATCAGATTTCCAAATTGAAAACTGTTGTTTTCGAATGATAGAAGCTTTTAGATAAGAAATGAAATTCCAGTTTAATTAAAGGAATTTCAAGATTGAATTGAAAAATAGATTTTCCAAACTATGAATGAATTCTTTTAGAAAGCTATGAATTGAATCTGTTTATTTTTAACAGATTTAAAGTGATGATTTGTTTAAACCATTTGAAATGAAATTGTTTTGAAAGCTATCAGTTAAATCTTGATTTAAAGATTTAACGAGTTAATCAAATTTAAATGGAAATTGATTTGGAAAATCTGTGAATGAATCTTTTGTTTAAAAGATTTAAAATGTGGAAAATTGTTTAAACCATTGAAGGTTGTTAAATAAATCTTTTTGTTTAAAGATTTGAAAATGGTAATTTGTTAAATCATTTGGAAAGGAAATTTGGGTTTAAGTTGTGACTTAATTGAAATCCCAATATCCATATGTTTTTAAAATATTGCGCACATTATTCGGTTTAGCCGGGAGAGGACCTTAGTGTCATATAACCCATTCCGAATAATGATACGTCGTATATGGATAGCATTTGAAGACCGGTGTTGAAGACCGGTGTTGAAGACCGGATATTTTCGAAAATGAAAGGACAACCTGTCGAATGTCTCTGCACTGAGTCGCGCCGGTATAGAGATTCATATCACTCTTTTTGTGACGGGAAGTCCGGACGTGATTGAAAGTTATCCGGAATTGCAAGGGCTTCGTGAGAAGTGCCTTCGGTTCTGTTCGAACCCGGAACAGACTTGTATGGTTACATGTCTGACATTACACTTTGAGATATAAAGTCGATTTCTTTCAAATACATTTCTGTTTGGTGGAGGAGAATTTATTCTCTTAGCTTAACACCCTTCTCTGAGACGTACGAGCTCAGAGGTTATGTAGTTGAAATTTATCAGCGATATATCCCAATTTGGTAATGTGGCATGCTGAGTGTTGATGTGTGATGATCAGTGTTTGATCATTTGTGATATGATCATTTGTTTGATCATTTATCTTTATGATCATAGGTTGATCATCTGTTGACCCAAAGCGTGGTTTTTTTTTAAAAAGCGTAGCTTTGTGGACGAGACTTCGTCGAGCCTCACAACCCGGTAATGGTCGAAACAGGAATGTTGCGGCAAGGTTTCAGGGGTAGCTCCCCTAGGGTATGACCATTCCTTCTGGAAAAGGGTAGTATCATGGTATGGAGCCCAGATACTTACTCATGTGGACACACTTTATTTATGATGTGTGATGTTGGATTCGAGGCACCTCGGTTAAAGGTCCCAAAGGACCGGGGGTGGCATATCTGAGGTTTCTTTTATCCCTTGGGAAAAGGGGTTGCCGGCCTTGTTTGGCAGAGAACGGTGTGGTTCTCGGAGCGTCCCGCCAGAGGCGTTTCTTTCGTGGAATAGGAAGTTCCTTAGCCTGACCATTTGTTGGAAATCCATCTTCCAAATACGAACCTTGTACGGTATTAGTTGTATTACCTGCCATGGAATGTGGTGGTAACCTACTATTGAACATGGTAGCTATAGTAGACATAAGTGCGAAATGTCTATGCTGGCTAAGATTTATATTCTACTTTCGAAATTTTTTTCTGCACTATGCACTAGTAATAATATCAAATGATTTGATTTTGCGTAGTAAGCATCTTTGACTATCATAAGAAGAAATCTCCTCCAATTCTGCGTTTGCATTGTGTGTGTGGTGGGAGGTCTTATGGTAGTTTCATTTTCCAAAAGCATTACGAATTGACTTTAAAATTCTCTGCTATTTGTTTTTAAAGATAAACTGTTTTTGTTGCTCACACCAGTCCCATGACTGATCCGGAGTTTATTGTTTCTTTCCTAAACTCCGGGTGCTCATAATTTTCTACACGAGCAGTCTAGAGTTGGGGTTTTTCAGATATTGAGATTCAGTAGATTATCTGGAGCTAGTTCAGTCTTTGGATCGGACTGCACTTGCTTATCTTTGTGCCTCGTTATTGAGAGTTTGAGTTATTTCTGGATTAGTGCTTTGAAGATGGAGATTATCCGCTGCTGATGTTATCGTTTTCTTTTCCGCTGCTATTTGTTGTATCGTATCTCTGATGTATATTGATATTCATTTGTATCACTCTGTTGTATCAGATATTGTATATCAATGTATTATTCATTTATTCCGCTGTGTTATTTACTTAACTGTGTTATAAGCTCCCGAGAACCAGATTCGGCATTTGAATCTTCGGCATTTTGAGTACAAGTGAAGTACGGGTGCCGATTTTCGAAGGTCGTCTTTTGGTCCTTGACAGAGGAGCTCAGGAGACGAGCTGGATGGCGAGACGTATCACACGTATATGATGTATATCCCGCTGTATTGTGTATGTTGTGTATTCTATATGTGGGACAAGTTATTTTTAACTGTCCTGAATTGGGATGTTGATTATATTGTACTCTGATGTTGTATTCTGGTGATGTATGTATAAACAGACATAGTTTCTTTTCTGTAAAGGTTAGTTATTATCTATTATATTTTATTCCGCTGCGATGGTTAGATTCTGTTGTTATTTTGTTTTCTCTTCTTCTATCTCCTTCTTCTTTAACCATGATGGTTCGATTTTTCGGGTATGAAAAATCGGGTTGTAACACATTAGAGATAGGGACATTAACATTTTAGAATGAGTTTGAGTGTATATTTATGAGCGCGTATTTGTTAGTGATATAAAAATCGTTTTATATTATGTTGGTTGATCTATTAAGTGGCTTATGGATTCTGGTCAATACGAGTAATTGACATTATTGATAGGGATCCCTAAACTCTTGAACAGAGTAACTCAACATGGTAATGTTTCGAAATTGGGTAAATGAAATAATTTTACCCTGATTATATTTACATATATAGGAATAATTTTTCATAAATTATTATGATATGTATGGTGTGCTTTGTTGTTAGGAAATGATAATGTTAAACTATTATCATTTGTTGTTTGTCGTTTGTGGTCGAATGAAAGTTGATATTATAATGAAAATAAGATCAGTAATTAAGGAATGATTTTATATAACCAAGGTAAGATTATATAAATATGGTTTATAAGTAAAAAGGCTTTAAAATGTTGGGAATTTGGGAATTTAAATCCCGTTGGTTGTGAAAATGATTTTTCAAAATTTTGGAAAATAATAGTGATAGTAATTGGAATATATTTTTGAAATATTTTTAAAAGGGTTTAAAAGGAATAGAAAGTACTGAACTCACTTCGGTCGCTGGAAAATAATTTCGGTGATGACTATAGAATCATCGACGTTCATTTTCGAGTTTCCAAGAGAGGAATTGCTACCATTGGATTTCTGTTTGGTAAAACTGGTTTTGGTTTTGAAATTCAAAAGAATGATTTGATATACCAAAGGATTGTGAGTGTATATATATGATTTCAAAAATGATTTGAAATACTTAAGAACAAGGTGTTTAAACTTTGGGATTTTCATTTAAATGTTTTATTGAAAATATGAGAAAATGAGTTTGATAACTTATAAAATTTGAAAATTAGCAAGTTAAAGCAATGTTTAAAATTGTTGAATGTGAATGCAAGAAAAGTAAAAATTTGAAATTGAATTATGGAATGAAATTTAACTTAAATTAAGTTAAATAAAGTGAATTTTGAAATTTTAGCCTAAGTTAGGCTAAATGAAATAATTTTTGGAAATGGAATTGATTGAGATTTGAAATAAATTAATGAAATGAACTAATTAAATTAATTAGTTAATTGGATATGGTTTGGAATGTTGGTTGATAAAATCAAATGTTGAAACTAGAGAATGAAATTGAGTTTGGTTAAAAAATGGATAAAGACTTAAGTGGTGAAGTGGTAATAAACATAAGAACTTTTGTATAAAATGTTTATAATAGACTTAAGAAAATTTAATGGAAAAATTTTTAAGAGATAATTAGTATTGAAAGGAATATGCTACGTGAATAATGCAATGTGAATAAATTGAATACACATCAAGTGAATAGAAGAAATTTGGTATTGGTAAGAAACTAATGGAAATAAATACATAAGTTGTATGTATGTTATTTTATTCGCATAACGATTTGATCTAGATTCGAGCATATAATTTCGAGATAATTTATATCGATCCAAGTTGGAATTTTTCACTCGATTCTCGACAGCGAACACTGGATGTGGATTTTTGGTTGATTCTGGGATTCTCTATCATAATATATGGCTATACAAGGAGAATGATGGTTTCTAATCAAGGAACCAGATCTCAGTCCGCACTAGAGTGGTCGTGTGAACGATACTAGTTTGGAAGTGATATTGTGTGATCGAGCGAGCGATCAGATTTAATATTGCATACAGATGATATATGTACATTGTACGGGCTTTGGTGAAGTAAATGTCGAAAATTAAAATTTCAAGAATATTATGATTATGAACTATATGATTGGATATCATTGGTAAATAAGATGCAGGTATATAAAAGCAAGAGCTAAGTTGGTGTCTTTGCTATCATAAGAAAATTGGGTTGCCCAACAAAAATGTACATGTTTAAAACATTGTTTATTTGATGGTTTTATGATTGAGCCACTTGGCTTTTGTTTTCTCTTGTTGATTTAGCCCGTAGTGGCAATTGGTAGTTGTTCTGATCTAGCCGCGCAAAAGAGATGCTGGTGAAATTTTTCAAAAATTTAAAGAGTTAGAAATTTTAAAGAAAATTTTAATAACTAAAATTTGATTTTTGAGCTATAAACTAAAATGATTGAATGGATAATATAAGTTGGAACCTATGGATGAATTTGGGAACTTAGTAAAAGTAATAACAAGGTTTCAACAAATTGATTTTGGAAAGTTAAAGGCTTAAATGGATTTGGGAAGTTATTTCAGCTAATTTGTTTTATAAAAGAAATGGGTTTGGGCATTTTTTCCTACCTTAGCAATTTCGGGGACGAAATTCTTTTAAGGGGAGAAGAATGTAACGACCCAAGATTTTAGTTATTTTAAGTTAGAATATTTAATTAATTTTAAATATTGAAAAGTTAATTCTTATAGGATAATTAACTCAAATTCCAAATGTAGCGATTTATTGGATAATTTAATTGTTAAGTTTAAAAAAATTGAAATTGCTTAAATAATTGAATCTTGGGTTTTAAGCTAGATAAAAATAATTTCAATGCTTATTCAATTTTATTTAATAAGAATGAAGATAATAAAACTTTTAAAGTTGATTTAAAAGTTAACTTGTTTTAATTAACGAGCAAAAATAGCCTTCGGGGCACTCTCTCGGATTTCGACGAAACCAGTGACATTGGGTCCGTAATAATGAATTATAATACGCCGTCAAATTTCGTAGCGATCAGACGTATCGTTTGGTCGTACGGGATAGAAACGCGTTGAAATTACTATCGAAAATTTAATATTATAATTGAGTTCAAAAAGTTACTTCTGCATACAATCAAATTAGGTCTCGAAACTTGTTCCATTGCTTCGGAATAGGGGTATAACATTAGGAATGACAGGCAGCACGCCTCGATTAGAGTCCGTAATTATGGCTAGATATTTTTAATTTTAAATAATATGTTTTTATTCGATTTAACCATTCATAGCCTTCGCTTTTCCTTTCAGCCGACCTATCTGTACCACTATGCCCCCTCTATGATGCTTCCTATCTCCCTTTCTTATTTAAACACGGCTAACCGTGAAAGAAAAAAAATGAAACTTCAAAAATTAATTTCTCAAATTCTACTGGATAAAAAAATCTGAAACAAGCCTTAAAATTCTTCTTTCGGCAAGAGCTTCGACCTGATGTGTTCGGTTGGAGGTGCGACATCATTTTTGAAGATCGACTGTGGATAGTCGAGTGGGTTTATGAACTAGGGTTGGAGATTGTCGGGGATTTAGCGGCCGATTGTAGGATTGAAGTTCGTATTTGAGTTCGGCGAGGAAAGTAGCATCACTGGCCAAGATATGGTGAAGCTCGGCGCCTTGTTGATAATTGTGTCGCTACAGTGATAGGCGGAGGGGGATACGGTCACGATTTCATATGGTGGATCGAACGGGGAAACGAGGTGTTGAATAGGTGAAGATTTTGAAGAGAAAAAGGATGGCGTAGTCGGAATGTGGATTTGAAGCCCGGAGATTGGTGTCAATGGGAGTGCGTGCACGTTGTTGCTGTGTTGTACAGGGGAAGAAGGAGCGATTTGGGGAAGATGAGGTGATGAATTTTGTAATTTAGTAAAAGTTATAAAATGGTTTATTTAAATTATTATTTAAAATTTGTCGATAACTTATATAATTCATATCTCTCTCATATGAGGTCCGATCAAGACGAAATTTTTTGCATTACGATTGTATCGACGTAAGCTTCGAATTGGAACTTGTTTGGAAGAATTTGGAGACTGTCGAAATTTGGGTTAAAATCGTAAGTCGTCCGGTTTTAGTTCCAAATCGAAACGCCTTCACGACAACCGAAAATTCGGTTAGTTAATCTCACCTTTTTGGATAACTAGTATGATTTATAGTTAATAAATTTTTTTGAATGATTGTTTGGATGAATTATTATATTTATATTAGTTAGTTGGATATATTCCCGCCTATTGGTGCGGATGAGACCCTATTACGTCCTCGTGTAAGAGCGGATGACCATTTGTATACGGATCCCGCCTCAAAGCGGTTGAATTATGTTTATGATTATATAACGTTTGTGGTGCAGGGAAATACGTTAGAGGGATCCAATGGGATTCCTCGCTATTATTGAATTGTTCAACGACATTTCTTTTATTTGGTTTATTGATTAATAAATATGATTGTGGATGTTATGGTTATATGTAACATCCCGCCTTCTTAGGCCCAAAACTAACCGCCACTGGTGATGCAGTCATCTGTAGTTGTTATTTCTTGGCAACCGAATGCGGTATAGTTAATATTGATACATAGGAACACATGAATATGAAAAATTTTAAACTTCCAATAAACAGAATTTCTCATTTCATGCAAATTACAATTTAAGATTTAATTACATAATCTCAGACGTTACCACGTTCAGATCACATATACATTTACAAAATACGATAAAGCGACATATGAAGATGTCCCCTTATGATGATCAGAGAACTAATAATATGAACTTTACAGTTCTTAGTACATCACAGCAGAAAACACAAAATAGCTCCTATATAGCTAACACTGCCTTCTACACGTCTCCAAAAGCTTATTCATCCAAAAACCTAAAAGTCTCTTACTCTCTGACTTTAAAATAAACTTTGAGTACCCGAGAGTTTGTGGAAAAACACAAACTTCGAGTCAGACAATAAGTCTGGTATGAATAATCCCCTATCATCGCTTATCATAAATAGATATCAAGTGAGACCACGCCGCTTAGCGGAACGGGTTTTCCCCTCACTAGTATCCAAAACAAAACATGCAAATCAATTACTATGCTCCTGCACCCAAAATGATTAGTCTTAACATAATATGAAATAAAGCCATAAATCATATGTATTAGATTTCCCATCCACCCATTTATTAGATATCCCATCTAAAAGCAATTCATTAGATTTCCCATCTAAAGTCAATTTATTAGAGGTCCCCTCTAAAATCTTTAAAATGACTATCCGTCATAATTTAATAGGACTATCCGTCCCAAATCCATTTAAAATAAATGAATATTATCCATCGTACATTGTTTTATAAAAGATGGTGTGTGCTATCCACCGCACATTCCATAGTTTTCCTAGGATGACTATGAACCCTTAGGTGCCAAATACCGAGGCTAACCATCTCTGGCAAAACATTTTTTACTTTAAAATTTTGATGTGGGCTATCCACCACACATTCCATGGTTTTCCTAGGTTAACCAAGAACCCATCACTTGGCCAATTAAAACATCATGATCTCCATGATTACTTATTTTCCCAGGTATACCATCTCTTTAACCTATTCCCATTAGTAACCCCAATTAGGTTAAATTAAATAAAAACACATTGATAGCTCCAATATATATTTTTGAAAGCATATCTCTGTTTGTAACCCCAAACTATGTATCGAAAACAAAAAACCTACCCCGGTGTCCTCGAGGTTTAATAACTTCAAATTTATATAAGGATCCCCCTAACATATTCAAACAAAATAAGTATTATATGTTATAACCCTTCGAAGTAACCCCTTCAAGTTAGAAAAATTTTACTTAAGGAAAATGGTAAAAACAGCCCTTTAAACCCCTTTGAATGAAGTCCCATTCGAAAGCAAATAAACATCCAAAGTTAGCCCCTTCGAAAGCCTTCCTTTTGAAAGCATCACAAAACCATACCTTTCGACCTTGTCGAAAGGTCTTACCTTTCGACCTTGTTGGGAGGTTTCTTTTCGACCTAGTCGAAAGGTTTCACCTTTCAACTTTTTCGAAAGCTTTGGGTACCCCCCCTTATAAAACTATTTATAAACCTTTCGAAAGAAAAACCTTTCGAAGACAAACCATTCGAAACCAAAACCTTTCGAAACCAAAACCTTTCAAAAACAATGAAGTGTTAGTGTTTGAACAAACCCTTCGAAAAAAATGGAGAGAGGCAGCAAGTTTTAGAAAACAAAAGATAACCTTTGACTTCTTCTGGGTTGAAAGGTTTGGAAGCGGCAACTATGCTTCCGACTCTGTCGAAAGCTATACCTTTCGACTTTGTCGAAAGGTTTCATTTAAAACAAGAAAGCAAACCAATCGAAACCTTTTTCTTTTAAACCATTTGACAATGTCGAAAGCTCTTTGTTAAAAGCTAGTAGACTTGTTTTCCTTAAAACTAAAACAAAGCTTCATCTCTTTCGAAAGCTCTAACCTTTCGTCCCTAAAGCTTTCGACCCCTTTCAATTCAGTATGTACCAGTCGCCTGATACCTTGTGCATTGAATTTTGACCTAGTCGAAAGGTTTGATACCTTTCGACCTTGTCGGAAGGTCTGGAATAAAGGCGGAAGCCCTTGCCGAAAGAGTCGAAATAGTGAAAATTGTACATTAAAACGGTTCTTTTGTACCCCACCTGCCTTGTTTGTCTAAATCTGATTGGTTGCCAGAATTTTATATTCAAAATTGCTGCTGACTTTCCTTATTTGGAAATTGAAATAAATTTGAAAAGGCCCCTTTCTCCTTTATAATTATACAAAACATTTAAGTCCTATTCCTTAAATAATTTTATATAACTATTAAAACATCACAGAAAAATCTGGGAAAATTCCAGAAAATCAATTAATATGTTATCTTCAACATATTAAAATTTCAAAGCATATGAAGATCAAAACAACTTGGAATTTAACCAAAACCGAATAAAAACGTGTTAATTAGCCAATTAACATTTAAAACACCTATGTCTTATTCAAACAAAGGTTTAAATGGTTATATTTTAACCAAATCACAAACATGAATCGGGTATAACCCATAGCCGATCCAAACAAAGAAAAATGAGATGATAAACATGATTATTCACCTTGATTAGTTGGTTGGAGACTGAGATAATTTCCTAGCTTTAATTCCTTAGCTTTTTCATCAATTTAAACTCTTCCTAGAGCTTTTAATGGTCGGACGAAAGTAAGGTGAGGAGTTATGAATGAGAAAGTGAAAGTTTATTAAAGTGGAGGAAGAGATTTATATTAAGAAATGTAGCCTCATTTCCAAGTTTACCTCTTAGGAATTCCTCCTTCTAAATTTAGTTAAGTCTTATTTTGGTTCATTCATTAAGACACGGCCACTGGATTTATTAATCTCATCTCCCTAATTATTCACATTATTCTATTTAATTTATCCAATTAAATATCCTAAATAATATTAATTAAAATTCAGGGGCATTACATTATAACATCGTTATATGTTTGGAAATAAAACTCAGTAGTGATAAGAAAAATCAATATCGACATTGGTTAAGCGTTGGGTGGTTATTGGCCTCAAATTAGTATTTTTAAAAATACTATAAATTGCGGATTAATTCGGAATTTAGTTTTTGAAACGAAAAGAATTTTTAAATCTGAAATTGGATTTCGGAAATATTTTAAGGATTATCTAATTAAGTATATTAATATTGTTTTTAAGTTATTTAATTATAATAATATTAATTTAAGGTTATTTAATTATAGTAATGTTCTTTTAAAGTTAATTAATTATGTTAAAATTGTTTTAAAGTTATACAATTATATTAATATTATTTTAAAGTTATTTAATTATAATAATATGTTTTTTTAAAAGCTATATAATTATATTTATATTATTTTAAAGTTATATAATTTTATTTATATTATTATTAAGTTATTTAATTATTAATATTGTTCAAATTTTATTTGTTTATAGTTAATATGTTTTAAGTATTTATAAAAAGTTGAAAAGTTGGAAGTTAGTTATCTCAAGAATAATTATGGTTTGGAATTAATATTAACGATTATTAATAAGGTTTTAAAATAAATTATTATTATTTATGAAAATGGTAAAGGTTAATTATTATTGTTCTTAAACAATATTTTGAAGTTATTAATTATCATTTTTAAGATGTTTTAAAATTTATAAATTTTAATGTTAATAATCATTATTATATAATGGTGTTTAAAGTAAAATATTTTAAATTATTTATAATTATTTCTGAGACCCGAAAATATATTAGAAAGACTTAGATTTTTATAAAAGAGTGATAAAATGGTTCGAAGAATTAAGGAAGGGTTAATTGCCAGGTGAAAGAGTTTATAATTGTTAGATATTTATAAACGAATTTTAGAAGCGGGTTTATAGATTTATAAAATAAGTTTATAAATGGTATATGGGTTAATTAAGGGTTACAAATGATTTTGAAATGTACAAGAAATTTATAAGTGACTGAATTCTTGGTAAAGAAATTATTAATGTTTTTTTCCGAAGATTTATAAAATGGGTTATAAATGATCTTGGAGAATTGTAAGGGAATCACAAACAATTTTAGAATCGAATAAAAGGAAAACCTTTCTAAGTTTTGTAGATATACTTATACCGTTGGAATAAGTATATGGCTATTTCTAAATGTGGAAATATAGGAATTTGCGAGTGTATCCTTTAAAGGTGATTACATTCAAGTAATTTACAAAGTATTGTATGTATAAAAACTTATTAAAGAGGGCTAGCGATTTCTTAAATACTGAGCCAATGTTGATTTTCCAAATGAAATAAAATCCTTATTGAATGTTTGTTATTCGATAGTTAAATAACCAACTATCGTAAATAGACCCAACGTAACTTTGGAAATATCTAGGAGAAACACGTGAGTTATATGGCACAGTCATCTCCGATGATGTTGTACTGTGCGCATAAATCTTGTTTCGCTCTTCTAGGACGATGATAAGGAAATCCGTCCACTCACGGTTAGTTGGTGATCTCTGATCTTATCTTTGTCTGTTTATTTCCTAGAGAACCAGGGTTGAGTTTACTAGAAATTATCGAACGTTGTTTCGAAGAGGCCGGGATCAGATATGTTATCTGAAAAGCACTTCGATCCAACGAATGCATTTCGAAGTGAAGACATCGTGAAGAACATGGAATCGAAGATGGAGATGTGAAGTGCAAGCGCTAATCGCTACTAATCCTGAGTGCTTTTCCAAAATGGATGTAGTAGGAATAGTGCCTTCGGTTTCGTTCACCCCTAAAATGGACTTGTATGGATGAATGCTATCAGCACATTGTCATTGGAGGGCAATGAGCATTCTAAGTGTAAATTTCTTGAAAGGTAATCGTAGCCTCAAGCATCATCAACCAGGAAATGACTAAAACAGGGCATGCAACAGAGCTAAGTGGGTCGCTCCCATTAGGGTGTGTCATCATCTTTCTAGATTACCCTATTTTGATGGATTTGGTTGTGCGTGAGAGATCTCGATTTGGGTTGGAAGACCGGGCTGATGACATATTCGGTAATACTAGTCAAGTGGTAGATCGGTTTTGTATGGTAGGGTACAAGATGTTCTTGTCAGACCGAGGTGCATTATTCTAGAGATGTACCCATCGGAGGTAGTTCCTTACCTGGTAATAGTATGGAATCCATTCTCCAATACTTGCCTTTACAATTTTAGTTGTATACCTATTATGCTGGAATTTAATTAATGTAACAATTTCGGCTAAGATTAACAAGTATTTGTATATAAACACTATTATAATATCAGAGGATTTCATATAAAATGTTTTGGTTATCGTAAGGCAAAAACCCGTCCGTGTTTATGTGCGGCGTGGTATTACGAGATACCTTTTAATTTCAAAGATTTTTTTATAAATTTAAAATCCATTTGGGTGTGTTTTCTCACACTAGTTTTCCAGACTTACTCGGATGTTATTTTATTATAATGCTAGGGTCAGACCGAGTATAGTACATATTAGTTTGAATTCTTGGAGCTTCAAGAGACGAGTTGGTGGCCCAGAGATGTATTCACGTAGATGGTTATTTTTCCGCTATATTCATTGGTATATTATCAGCAATTGTGAGGACGAACTGTTATAACTGTCCAAGCTGAAATAGGTTAGTATACTCTGATTGATGTCTATATATATATATATATTACAGTTTTGTTTTTGTGTAAAGATGTATGGTATATTATAGATTATTTGTTCCGTTGTGAGATTCTATGTTGTTTAGTTTTCTTCTTTCTTCTTCTTTCCACTAACAATCAGGTTTTCCGGCATTCGATTTCTCGGCATGAGATATAGTGGATGTATTAATGTCGATTTTCGAGGGTCAAAAATCTAATTTGTTGAATTCAATAAGCAGAATATCCAAGGAGATTCAACATGCCGACCATGCCGCCTACTTTGGAAATACAGACCCCCGATAACATCTCATGAAATATGAGTGGTACATGGATTCCGCTAGAGCGACGAACGCCATCAAATGAAAATGCTTTCCAATATTCCTTGAAGAAGTAGCTATCATATAGTTTACATGATTATTGCCCAAGTCCATCTCCTCATTCGACTAACTAGCTCATAAGTTTGCTAAGTAATTCAGAATTCATGTGACTCACCCTAAGGATGCAATGTCATTATCCAACCTAATCCAAGCGCCAAGCGAGATGCTCAAAAATTTCTTGCATAGACTCAACGTCGTCGTCACTGAAGTGAGCAGTCCTAGCAAGGATATCAAACTAACGACATTGATAAGAGGAATCGACCTCAAGTTGGATTTCAGCGGCTGGAGAGCCTCCTACGACCTTGGATAGCTTCTATTACAAACTGAACTGGTGCCTACACAAGGAGGAGGCAAGACATACTAGATAGAAGAACAATGCAAGTCTATTGGTTGAAGGAGGTCAAAGCGAGGGCAGCAATGAGGCCTTAGGTGAGGACTCAGATTCTAGGAGATGACCCAGAATCCCAAAATCCGACTCACATACTTCTTTGAACGATTTAATCAAAAACATCTACTTGGAGACTCACAACTCGAAGCAATACTAGAAACCAGCCTCGAGAGAGTCCACCGAAACCTAGAAAAATCCGGGAAATGTTGTATATTTCAAGATACACACGGTCATAACACCGACGATTGCGGACATCTCCGAGATGTGATCGGAAAGCTGATCCGAAAAGGAGAGCTTCATCAATATGAGCAAGCCCTACAGAATGGCGAGCAGGGAACATCCTATGCCTATCAATAAAGAACTTTGATTATCAATTAGACCATTGATGGTCGATATCCTGCTGAAACGAGCTAGGGGAAAAGTGGAATGTGAGCATACGATGTTGCTTCACTTATCAATGAGATTTATACCGATCTTCTTTGAATTATTTTATTTCAATTTCAATTATGTTGTGAACTATGACCAACTTGAATTAAACTATTTGCATAGGATGCAGGTAGCCTAGTACATTGAGTTGGGCACCAACCAACCTCCATGGACCATGATCGAACCTTCTAAGCATTTGCTGCCCTTCACTATCAGACTCAATGACTCATGACAAGACCCTAGGATTCGACCGGAGTAACCGTCATCATTGACCATCCCAACCAGATTTCACGTTAATTGTTATGCGAAATAGTTATGTTTGAACTCAATAAATCTAAGGTTGTCCCTATAAAGATTAGATCACAGCTCAGTGCAATGATGATGAAGGAATTATCTAGCTTTCTCAAAATGAATCTTGATGTGTTTGCTTGGACCCATTCTGACATGCGTGTGATCTCATTGACTATTGCGAGCCATGCATTGAATATCAACCTGAAGCATGTCCTAGTGAAACAAAAGCAACGCGGCATGGATCCAAAGGGATTTGCTACATTTAAAGATGAGGTGGATAAACTCAAAAACAATAGGTTTACCCATGACGCCCTCTACCCGAAATGGGTATCCAATCCAGTTCTTGTGAGAAAAGGTAATGGAAAGTAGCGGTCATGCATCGACTACTCAGACCTAAACAAGGTGTGCCCGGAAGACAGGTTTTCACTTTTGAGGATAAACCAGCTGGTAGACTCAAACGCTGGATATGAAATGCTTTCATTTATGGATATATACTCCAAGTACAACCAGATCCTGATGCACGTCCTCGACCAGGAGCACACCAACTTCATTTCTGTTCTAGGGCTATATTGTTATGTTGTGATGCCATTTGAACTAAATAATGCTTAAGCTACTTACCAGATACTGGTAAATGGGATGTTCAAAGGCCAGATCGGGCGATCAACGGAAGTATATGTGAATGATATGCTTATGAAGTCACGAAGATCAAACGACCACATCGATGACTTAGCGGAGATGTTCAATGTTCTATGAAAATATGGAATGAAAAAAAATCCCTTGAAAAGCTCTTTCAACATTGCATGGAGGAAATTTTGGGGTTTCATCGTCAACTCTCGCGGAATCGAAGCCGATCCCGAGAAGATTCAAGCAATTCAAAACATCTAGGTACCAAAGACGATTAAGCAGGTATATAGCTTAAATGAGAAGGTTGCCACCCAAAGCCGCTTCATCTCCAGGATCAACGACAAGTGTATTCCTTTCTTCGACTTGATTAGGAGAGGGAAAAAGAACTTTGAATGGATGCAGGATTGCATAGATGCATTTCAAGCTCTGGTAGATCACTTAGAGAGACGTCCCATCCTATCCAAGCCATTGGATCGTGAAGACTTATACATCTATTTAGCGGTGCTGGTACATGCCATAAGTTCCACACTGTTACGTGAAGAGAACTAGTTCTAGAGGCTAGTACATTATGTTAGTAAGTGATTGATAGGTGCTGAGAGAAACTACCCAAAGCTGGAAAAGCTTGCATATTGCCTGTTGATTACATCATGAAAGCTCCACCATTATTTCTAAGCTTAACCCATCAATGTCTACACCAACCAGCCATTACGATATGTCCTACAGCAACCTTAGACGTTTGGAAGGTTGGTCAAATGGAATATCGAGGTAAGCCAATTCAATATCACTTACCTCCCTTGAAGAGCTATATAGGGACAAACATTTACTTCATCTCTGAATTCACTACATCAGATGACGATCTAAAGAACAGTGGAGAACCGACCAATTGATGGAAAATGTACACTGATGGAGCATCCAATGATTGGTGTTCTGGTGTTAGAGTTATGTTAATGACTCCTGACGGACGATTTATCTGTTATGCCTTGAAACTCGACTTCCCTGCAATAAATAACGAACCTAAGTACTAAGCCTTGATATCCAAGCTCAAACTTGCTAGAGAACTGGGAGTGGAAACTTTACATATCTTTTGTGGTTCCTGGTTAGTAGTATGCTAAGTCAGGGAAGATTATTTTGCTATGGGGCAGCGTCTTGCTTCTTATCCCAGCTGGGTCCAAGAGCTACTAGTCGACTTCGAGTATTACACCATTACACACATCCTCGGAGAACAAAATGAAAAAGTCGAGTCACTGGCTAAGCTGGCCAGTTCTGGGGATGCGCAGTAAATAGACTTGTCCTAGTTGAAGTACTTAACATTTCAAGTATGACAGATAGAGATCGACAAGATCTTAGAGACAGATCTAGAAAAGGAGTCATGGATGACTCCTATCAAAGACTATCTACAATGGGTAATTCTTCCTAAACGGAGGAATGAAAAACGATAGATCCTGCTCAAAGCTTCATTTGCATCATCAAGAAGGAGTCATGTATAGAAAGGGCTTTCTCCATTCCCTTGCATCAGTGTATCACCCATGATGAAATCAAACGAGTCTTGAGAGAAGTCCATGAAAAAGAATGCGGCGATCACACCAAGAGGCAAACTTTGACAAAGAAAATACTCGGCTACGGGTATTATTGGCCAACTGTCAATTGAGATACAGCTCATCATGCTAGACAATGCGACGAGTGCCAGATTTTTGCAAAAATTCTAAGGGCCCCCGCCGACGAAAATTACTCAAATGGTCACTCCATAGCCGTTTGCCACTTGGGGTATTGACATCATCAGCTTCTTGCTGATTTTAAAGGTGGTGCGAAATACGCCATTGTAGTAGTTGATCACTTCACCAAATAGGCTGAACTTGAAACTTTAGCCGTGATCACAACGAAAAAAAAAGCGTTGAATCTAAAAACTTCTACCGATGACATCATATTAAAAAGAGATTTGCGGTAGTTACTCACCCTCGAGCAAATGGACAAGTCAAAGCTGTGAACAAAATCATATAGTCCATTCTGAAAAATCATTTGGAAAAGGCTAGAGGCAAGTTAATGGATGAACTCCCAACAGCATTATGGGCTTATTGAACTACCCACAAGCCACGACTGACCATACTCCATTTCCCTTGCTTACAGCATCGAAACCGTAATCCCTGTAGAACTTGAAGTCCCCTCTCATCAAACGACTTATTACAACCCCTATTTCATTATAAAATAATATATATATTGGGAATTTCAATCCAATTGCAATTGAAATAGAAGGAATTGGTGACGACACGTGAGCATACAAACGCATCCGGGAGCCAATGATAAGAACATGTACCTGAACGTGCACATGTATATTAAAAAAATTCAATTTCTTGAAATCAATAGAAATTGAATTTTCACCTAAAGTTATTAAAGAAAAGACTGGATTAGATAGCCAAAGCTTACTACCCCTGTAGAACCAGACACAGATATTAACTAATGGAATACAATCCTGAATTTATACTATTGGAAATCGACCAAGCGTCATGACAATCAAAGAGAGATACAACAATTTGGGAAGATAATTCAACGGAAGGATGGCGACTATTCAGTAAACTGGATGGATTTCTTATTGGCGACTCTAACTCACTTTGATTCAAAGCATGTCATGTACACAACAAGACTACTTTGGGGGGGCAAATGTTATTCAACATTTTGACCCAACTATATCCGAACAAACTGGACAAGTTAGACTCGACTGTCATCAAGGCGCCCAAAGCGATGATTAAGGGTCCAAAAATCAAGCATAGATGATAATAGAAGCAGAAGCATGAATGCTCACTACTCCTCGAAGATGGATCAGGTATGATCCATATTCAACACTATGAATCATATTGTATCGATTCCACAACTCAATTAGCGATGATCGGTCAATAACTCAAAATCTACACATGTTTCAACATGAAACTTGGAGTACAAGCTTACTACAACATGTGGAACACCCCCTAGGGATCTCATTCCAATTGGAGGAAGTGGGAGGGATCGGTATAACTCACTTTGGAGGGATCGGCAGAAATCAGAATTCAAGTAACACTACTTCACAGAAAATGTGATATCTCACAAACCGTATTCGGAATTACACGAAATTTGGGTAGCCTCGTCTTGGTCTCCCGAACCTCCTGTTAAAATTTATGTATGATCCGTGCATGTCTTACCTTTTAAATACAGCAGGCATGGCGTCAGGAAAGAGATCTTTCTTTCTCTGCCAAGGCTCTGCCATTTTTATCCTTCACTTTTGTACTAATGGATCCCAGCTGATCCAAACATTCTTGTAATCATAATCAATTATGTGTGTTCATTTATGTTTTTTATTATGTTTTAATTTCATTCTTCATTTAATCTCTACTATATTCTATTTGGGTGTTGATGCCCATTTTTGGCATCAACAATATCTAATAGGGTTCGATTCCCTTGCTCCGACACACCATTGTGTTATGGAGTATAAGGTGGAGTAACCTGATAGATAATCCCATTATCTTTTAAGTACTGTTGGAATTCTTGTCCAATATACTCGCCTCCTCGATCAGATCGAAGAATCTTTATCTTACATCCCGTTTGGTTTTCTACTACACTTTTCTATTCCATAAATTTTTCATAGACGTTGGATTTTTTCTTCATAAGAAACACATATCCTAGCCTAGAGAATCATCAGTGAAGGTAACAAAGTAAGAATTATTATCTTTGGTAACTATAGGCATTGGGCCACATACATCACTATGTATCAACCCTAAGAGTTCATCAACTCTTTCATTACTCCCACTGAATGGGTGCTTGGTCATTTTACCTTTGAGACACGACTCATATGTTTCAAATGATTCGGAATCAATGGATGAAAGAAAACCTTAGGATTTCAATTTGTGAAGTCTTTACTCACTTATATGACCTAGCTTACAATGCCAAATATAATTTTCATTTATACTATTAGAAGATTTATTCACAGAACACACATAATTAGTAATGATCACATAAATGCAGTTTTCAAAAGTACCAACATAGACCTTTTTTCCATTCAAACTAATGTTCATAACATTGTTCGCACAATAAAAAACATATCCAGTCTCAGACAATCTAAAAACAGATACAATTCTACAAATAAAGTCTTTCATAAAATAGCAATTATTTAATATCAATACTACCCGTTAGGCCAAACTAAATGATAATTTTCTACTGTCGTTGCATCTACAATAGATCCTTCAGCAACTTGGAGGCTTATTTCTCCTTTTGCCATGCGGCGCCAGTTCCTAAGTCCCTGTAACGAATTGCATATATGAGTTCCAAATCCCATATCTAAAACCTAAGACGTCTTATTGATTGCAAAACTATTTTGAATCATAAATGTACATAAAGGAGCTGCATAACCATTCTGCATCCTTTCCCTAACAACCTTCAAGTACTCAAGACAATTCCTTTTCCAGCGACCTTTCTTGTGGCAATGATGACATTCACCCTTGTTATCGTCTTCTTACTTTTTCTTTCTTACCATCTCTTTTCCGCTTCTTCGAACCATTCGAAGATGATGCATTACCCTTCACAGCGAGTATGGCACCCTAATCCTTAGATGTAGACTCAGCTAACATCAACATATTGAGGAGCTCCACGAGATTCACATTTAATTGGTTCATGTTGTAATTCAATATGAACGGTTCATATTGAGAAGTAAGAGAACCAATGATCAAATCTACTTACATGTTGTTGCTTATCTTTATGTCTAATTGTGCAAGTCTATCAATATAGCCTTTCATCATTAGAACGTAATTGTCCACTTTCTGTCCCTTGGTCATTTTGGTGTTGAATGGTTTCTTCGGAAGTCTGTACCTTGCGGAACGAGACTGTTCACCAAAAAGAGCTTTGAGACTATTAAAAATCTCATGGATAGACATGCTCTCATGTTGCCTTTGCAATGGTTTGTCTAAGGTAGACAACATGAAAACTTGGGCGATCTCTAGGTCAGATTGCCATTTTAAATAAGCAAGTCGTTATTCAGGGTTTGCATCATCATGGGGTTTACTTTTGGTTTCACATGTAACAGAAGTCCAAAAGCACTCGTAATTTAACGCTATCTTAATTTATCTTAGCCATTCTGTATAGTTAGGTCCAGTGAGCTTGTCGCTTTCAGAAAAAAGTTTTGGAGTTGAAATTTTCTGCAAGTTTAAGTAATAAATTATTGGGACAAAATATAGTAGATGTTTTTATAATATTAGTAAGGTTAAACTTCATGTTTCATTTTACTAATAAACTCCCACTAGTTTGTTTATGCTTGGTCAAACCCTAAGTCGAAACATAGAAGTCTTTCGACTTCACTAGTTGGTGTTAAGACTCGTATATCTTGGGATTCTAATCTTGAGGAAAGCTCAACAAATCATACTCCCATATGTGATGGATAACTCCTTATCGGTTGTATCAAATACAACTCCTAACACGTGGGTATGTTGTCCTAATCTCATCCTCACCTTGAGGAAAGCTCAACTAATAAGGAGGGATTATTCACTCGTACCCACCACTTCGTGACGGCTTAAGTATCGTGCACATACCTTGAGGAAGGCTCAACAAATATGTGCAGCTATCTTACCTCGTCTATTCTATATATTAATAGCACCACACATAACATCCCTAGCTTGAGGAAAGCTCAACAACTAAGGAATATGCTAGTGATCTATTAATATATAAATGGCGGAGGACAACATTATATCGAATATTCATAACATTTAATATATTATATTGAGTGATATTGACTTATGAAATAATGTAATTCTTATGAATCACCCTTGTGATTTAAGTGTTAGATACATTGAGTATCACGGTATACGTACGATTATGTATGTATTTATTTCTTAACTCTATTATGGGTTTCTTTAAAGTTCCACCTTTAGTTTATATTAATTAAATCACATTTAATTGATTTTTAATTAATTAACATTTTAATTAATTTTTATATTGATATAGAATTTATATTTATATATGTACTATAACCTTTATAGTATAACACATATATCATATTCATGTGTATATTATTTAATTAATCAATCTTTTAATTGATTTATGTAATTAAACTATTTTAATTGAATTATAGTAATTTCAAACTTCAATTTATAAACAAACATGTAAACTTATGTTATTTTAAACAATTTAAAACAACATAACATATATCTTGCACTTGTTTATTAATTAATTAACCTATTTAAATAATTTACTTTTATTAATCTTATTAATAATTTTAAAATTTGAAATTAATGTGAATTGTTTTTCAAACATTTTGATTATATTACAACTTTTATAATAAACATATTTTATTTTAAATTTAACTATTAATTTAAAATCTTTAACTTTAATTTTTAAAACATTTTGAAAATTAGCCCATGCCCAATTCAAGTTGGGCCTTTTCTATCAGGGATAACCTTTGGGCTAACATCACCTTTCAGGCAGGCTGGTAACTAGGTAGGACATGGTACTTGATTACCCAATTCCAATCATAGATATTACCTTTCTAGACACCGTACTAAGTGGGAAAGCTTAAATAGTTAGTCCTAATATGACTAATTTAGACCGCGTAGGTGAGTTCTAATACCATTGAAAGAACTGGGCCAACCTACAGTGGAAGAAATGGGTTAATTTCAAAAAATTTACCATTTTGATCATTATTGGGTCTACGAAATCTAAATTTCATTTAGAACTTGTCTAAATTTGGTTTAAATAAAATCATGTATTCTATTTAAAATAGTCAAAGGAAAGTTTAAATAAATTTAGTTTCAAATGTGTAGTGTGTCAAATACACCTAACATTTATTTATAAGTGTTCATGTATATGAAATGAAACCTTTCATCTCTTTCCCTAAAACAAGAATTAATTAAGAGCATTAATTGTAATAAATGGAGAGAGAAACCTTTCATTTTCTCTCTTTAATTTGAATTGATTGATTCATTATATGTCATTAATTAATAATTTATTCATGGCAATATTTATTACTATATCCATATGTATTCTAACTGTACATTTTGTAGTTTGATATTTATTTAATTTAATTTATTTATACAAGTATACATATATACATACATACGTATATATATATATATATGTGTGTGTGTGTGCGTATGTATCAAATACATATATATGTGTGTGCATGTGTAACATCATAATCCGTGAAGGGTATAATGTGTCCATATACAGATGTTGAGATTTACTTTGCAACAAACACATTAGCTCATTTTGTGTGTACTGTAATTTTTCCAAATATGTGCTTGTATACTATGTCAAAACAAGATACTAATATATTTGTGTGTATATGTGTGTCTACATATAATTTATTGAACAAAACAATTTCAACCATAACAAATTCATGTATAATAATTATATGATAATAATAGAAGTTTTTATAATAGTTATATGATAATAATAGATGTTCCATTAGGTCTTTATTATAGCTGCAGAAGCACCTTAGCTTCTCTTCTGTTATGTACTCTAAGTGGAATGGCCACTATAAAACCATATAGTTGTTTCTGTGCATGTGCAGAACACCTTTTCTTCATTTATATACAGTGGCACGATCCACTATAAAGTCGGTTGGCCTTACCAAAAAATAGAAGTTTTTAAAATTTTAGAAAATATGGGAACACATTTTGGGCTTAAGATTAATTTATGGAAGTTTTTACAATTAAAATAATATTTATTATTAAATAATTGATAATAGCCTGTAATTAAATTAATTCTTAAAAATAGGAAATCAAGTTTGAAAAAATTTATAAACAAATTTGAAACAATTTTGAATGCATCTGAGACATATTTTGGCCTTAGGAAAAATTTCCGGAATTTTCTCAATTGAAATTATATTTTTAATTAAATAATTAGTTGTAGTTCGAAAATAAATTAATTCAAAAATTAATAAATTAAGTTATAAAAATTTGAACCTTTTTCAAAACGTTACATATACATATTTAAGGCTTAAGAAAAATATTAGAATTTTCTCAACTGAAATTGTATTTTTAATTAAATAATTGATTGTAGGCTGAAAGTAAATTAATTTTAAAAAATAATAAAATAGGTTTAAAAAATATTAAAATTTTACTGTAATTTTACTACATGGTGTAGAAAATATAAAAAATATAGAATTGAAATTTTGAACCATTAATTATTTTATTGATAATGAACAATTCATAAAATGATTAAATAATAATAAAATATGTATATAGATATTTAATAAAATATTTCTATATTTATGATTCATAATAGCTACAAATCATCATAAAAAAAATTAAGATTAAATATATATATATCAAAATTAAAATCTTTTCTTTAGAAAATTAATTCAACAATAGATCAATAAACAAAATATTATAACAAAGTCATAAACAATCTAATTGTAACAAACACACGTACCCACAAAAATCTCACCTAATCTAAACAATAAACGGATCTGCATACAAACAAAGGATTTGGATGTAAATCAATTTTTATATGATAAACTTAAAATCAACAAAATAATAATTAATAAAAGTGCACCTCCTAATGAAGCCTTTGAGTCCACGTTGAATAATGATTTCCCTTCTAAGAACAATTCAAAATCTGTCAAGTTGCTAATCCGGGATTGGAAACCTTCAACTACAAACTAGTATTTTTAATTTTTAATTGGATTTGAGAATTTTGGGGATGATTTTAGAGGAAATTTGTTGCCATTAAAATGAGGAAGAGGAATAAGAAAGTGGTGGCTCAAAAATGAATTAGCTTATTACTAGGGTTTTGAGATTAGCTTTTATATAGGTAGGATAAGAGAGCAAAAAATGATCTCAACCATACATCTCAAAACCCTAATCTTATGCATAGTAGTTGTCCTTTTCTCTAACCAAACCAACGAATTTTCCCTCTAAAAATGCATGGATTGTGAGTCCATTTATCCCAATTTAAATACACATAATTATATTTAACTAATTTTTTGTCGATATCTCATATCGATCAACATATTTATAACCCTTTTATAAATATATGCAACAAATTTATTTCTCAAATCTTATCCAAATTTTATAATTAATATTTCATAAATATTATTTAATTTAATCAATTTATAATAATTATAAACTAATTAAATCATTTGGTCTAAAGAGAACTCATCGATTAGGTTGTGTGACTCTTGAGTGTAAATTCGATTAGCGATTAACGTCGAACTATTTGAACGTTAACATTCACACTTCACTTAGCAGGTAGTGTTATAGTATGGCCAAATTTATCGCTTACTCATTTTCGAAAAAATATCATTTTAATAAGCATTACCCAAATGTGATAACCATTTACACAATTCTCTTCGTTAAAACTATATCACTTTGGACTTACTGAATTTGGTAATGGTCAAAATTCCAACATCATCCACATTCAACTCTATAATCCAAACACGAAGTCTTTGGTTTACTAATAACAATTATTATTAACCGAACTACTCTGGACAGAGATTTTGAATTTAGGTTGACTTGAGATGACCGTGATACTAACCTCATATAACCGAGGAGACGAACCATCTTTTAAATAGCGCTTCACTTCCAATACTTCCACTCGACCCAACTATAGTCACTCGATTAACGTAATGTCATGATTTGACTATAATCAAAGTGGAGCTTTCATATTGAAGATTCACAGTGGTCTCATGTCAAAAGAACCGTGTAAATTATTCACATTATTATTTTCTGTTTGACCTTAGTTATAATAACCAATAGAAAACTATCAAATGAGTCATTCCATAGTTATCGACTTTCTGTTAAATATGTTTTAATTAAGCATTTGACTGTTTATAACACATTATAATAAATATATAATAGAAAGAAGAAACACCTTTATTTTGAATGAAAATTGATTTTAGAGTTAAATAATTTACAATAAATTACAGAATTGCCCCTAGGGCATACCCTTAACTCTATCATCCTACGAGTCTTCATCACTCGAACAGAACACAAATCCCAAGTTGATTCCATCATCACGAACTTCTTCCAAATCTTAGATCGTGTATATGGTTTTGAAGTGGTTACGTTCTCAAGTCATCTCATATAAGTACACTCTCCCTGCTTAGCGGACGCTTCAAACCAATAGACAAATTTTCAGTCAACTCATCTATGTTTCTTTCAGAAATAAACAGGCAATACATAAGGGTGGAGATCCTCTCCTATCCAGATGGAATTCCTTATACTTTGTCCTAGAAGGTAAGACAGATTTATACGTAGGTATAGCATTATTTTGTGTTCCTTCTACATGTTTCCTAAATTAATATTTGGTCAATTTTAATAACAATGAGAATGGTCGCATAATAAAACTAAGTCCCATATACTTTCCCTAAGCAATTAAACACACAAGCACTATCAATTCATGCAAAGCATGATCAAGTCATCTGAACGACTTTTAATTCCTTTTTAATTAATTTATCATTTATCAATTAAAAACCCATTTTTATAGTAAAACTTCTTTTTATCTAACAAAACTTCTTTCATCAATCAAAACTTCCTTTATCAATTAATTATCAATTAATACTCCTTTATTAATTAAAACTTCCTTTATATACTTGTGTGTGTGTATATATACTATTTTCAATATATATATATATATATTTAATTTCTCTTTATAAAAGATATATACTTGTATTCTACTACTTCACTATTTATTTATGCTCTTTTCAATACTTCAAATGTGTTCATATGCTTATCTCAATGGTATAGGTATATACACAAATCATTTAACAAGATTTACTTAGTTTAAAATATAATCAAAGAGGTTAAAAACAAATGTTGCTTAAACATTGTTACTATAAACTCCTTCTCATTTTTATACTTTAAACATGTACTTTTTATATCTTTATTCCAAAAGCTTTTGTGTCGCCCCACCCCGAGACCCACATTAACAAAGAGTGTTACTAGGTAATACTATCTGCTAAAGCGAAGAATAGGGCTGGTTAGGAGCGACCATCTATAGCCTTGTTTTAAATATCTATTGAGTACGTCGACAATACTATATAATTTTTTTTCTATCTCAAGTAGATCGACATATCCAATAAATACTTAATACAAAGCCATAGGTGGCTATAGGATCTATCAGAACAAAATACAAAAACTCGAATGCAAAACACATCACAGAACAGTAGATCATCACATATTTATACATATACAGATACATCACAGAGTTTACAAAATGATACATGTCAAGTGGTATAACGACCACGATATATAAGCGAGTCAAAAGAATATACATATCAGAGTAGCAAACAAAAAGGACTACATAAAAAGCTATATCAAAAAGAGCTAGCAGTATATTCCATGCGGAAGCAGAATAGGCTAAGTCCAAATATACCTAACCTGAAACATCTCGTTCTAACCCGAGTATAAATACACGGGTCAGTCTAGCTAAACAAATCAGTTTACAAGGATAAGCGATAATATGAGCATAAGGATAAAGTGATAAGATTCCCAAGTGAGAAGGGACAATTTAAATTGTACGGTTACTTCATGTGATGAATGACATCACCACACAACGTATAATCTCAAAAGAGATAACGCTAAAAGTAGCGAGCCTCATATCATCGGCATTTTATAAAACATCAAATATGGTTTAGGGGAAAACCTAAATCTGCCAAATCGGCAAACCCAAAACATGCACAAAGAGATCCCATCTCAAACACGCCATAAGGCAAATATATCTCCAAAGAGGAGAACAAAATCTCAAGTAAACGCCAAAAGGAAAATCTCATATAACGCTAGTGTAGGCAATTCAAATCTCAAAAATAGAACTCCCATGGGTTCAAATTCCCGTAAGGTAATCGCCACAATATATATAGAATGGTTCAAAGGACTAATTTTAGAAAGGGGGCGATACACTAGGGAAAATAGTCAAAGAAATCATCTCAAAAGTTTAGCACATGCATGTGGTCGAAGCCTTGCCGAGTACTGTTATCTCAAATAGGTACCTTGCCTGAAGGCAAAACGTCACAATGACAAAAACGCCGCAATGGCTAATACGCCGCAATGGAAAACGCCACAATGGCATACGTCTCGAAGACAAATACACCGCAATGGCAAACGCCGCAATGGCAATGACCCGAAGGTCCAGTATTGGCATGCCGCAATGGAAAATGTGTCACAAACTCTCGGACAGGAACCCGAACAGTGTTAACGTGTTTCCCATACCACACGTTCGCACTAAACGGTTTACTAACCGCTAGTAAATTTCACACTCAAAGCAGTAAAAAGTTTACGTCATCTCATCGGTAAACTCGACCTGAAGGTCAAAACGATTGAACGGACAAGTCGGGAATTAACCAATAAGATAAATGCACATGTTCCATACCACGTGTTTTACCAAACTGTTTAATTCTCCTTCTCATTCGCTCGAATAGTGCAAAAACGTGTAATTTATATATAAAATAATTTACTTTGGAAAGCAAGCTTTGAAAACCAATTTCTGAAATCAATTTGAAACCCTTATTTGAAAATTCCCTTATTATAGAGAATAAATAGATTTTACACTTGAAAATACTTTAAAATATTATATAATAATTATTTTGAAATGCCCATTAATTTTAAAAATCATTTCAAAAAGATTCAGAGAAAACCGTGCCCGAAAACGAATAAAAACAAGGAAAATCACTCAAACCGATATTCGAATTTAAATTCAAAATTTAAATTTTTAAATCTCCAAAATTTTGCTAGTCTATTGGTAGACATCATGGCCTATAATCATCATCAAAAACATCGCAAATATAACTGGAAAAATGAAGCAAACGAAAGTCGAAAACATCGAAACCAAAGGGGAGAACAAGGCAGAATTTTTCCTTTTGCCAGGTCAACATGGAGGTTGACCTCCTTGGTCCCTAAGTCGACCATACAGTCGATCTAGGAGGCACATGGTCGACCATCATATCGACCCAGGGAGGGTGGTAGTCGACCTAGCATACGGACTTTTGTTTTAGGCGATTCCTGCTCATGAACTGATTTTCTAGCTTGAGTTTAGCATAGCAAATGACCTCAGTTTTCAACAAAAATTTACAGAGATGTAATCCAACATGCAAGCTACCAAATGAAAGAAATCCGGTAGCATTTTGTTGCCGGAATCACAAGATACAAGGTCTCAAAGTAGCAACAGAAACTGACCATAACATAGAAAATTCAACTACAGGAAAACAACGAACAGAAGCAAATTTTCAAGCTTTGGCACTTTTGTTTTGCTAGATTGTGAGTTTATACAACTCACCTTGCTGATTTGTTGCAAAAGCTCGGATTTTTGATGAAAATATGTAGCTTTGCTTGAGATTATAAGCCTTGAGAACCGGTAATAAGCAATTACAAAACATGCAAAACAAATACAGTAAAAATTTAGAAAACTTCTTACTGTAAAAGGAATTTGGTGATGAAATTGTATGATTTGGAGTTGTATACCTTTTATTTATCTCTAACTTGTAAAAATATTTGAATTCGGTTGAATTTGCTGAAGAAATTAGCTTGGTTTTGAAAACTTGGTAAAAAGGTTTCTTATTTTCTATTTCAGCTGGAGGAAGAAGAAGAAGTACTGGAAAATGAACGTACAACCAACTGCTTTATCTCCTTCTTACCAGGCCAAGGCTAAATGGGCTAAGATGGGTTTGAAAATAAAAAGAAATAAAATGGTTTAGGCTAAAAATCAACACTTAATAAAGAAATATGTGTATATATCACATATACACAAATAAAAATTCATTTTCTTCTTATTTACACAAAAGAAAAATATGAAAATTTGCATACTTGTAAAAAAACATTTCTTACCATATAAAAAGGTTAATTTATATTTTTAAAACATTTTTATTATTAAAATCCTTTATTTAACAAAAATACACCATTTACACAAAATAATGAATAAAACATTGTTTTTAACTTCTAAAATTCCACAAAATTTATTTTCTCACATAGAAAAATATTTTAACCCATTTCAAAACATTATTTATAGCCAAAATCTATTTTTAACCCAATTTCCACCTTTTGTTTCAATGAACCACCTTTAAAATTTTCCTACTTCTTTTAAAAATTATTAAAAGAAGCAATTGGACAATAATTAATATAATTATTGTATTTTCTCTAAAATGAAATCACATTTATTATTTAAAGCCCATATTCCATTTATTATCACTCCAAACAAAATAGAATAAAGCCTGGAATTTCATTTTCTCATTTTAAATTCCAAAATTCATTGTTTATTCCAAAGAAACAATTTAATTTCTCCAATTTTAATTTAATTTACAATATTAAATTATAATTGTCATTATAATTCAATATTGAAAGGTAGTCTCCAAACCAGGGTTGTTACAGCTTTCGTACTTGTTAGTTTCTTTAAAGTTCCCTTATTGAAGATCTAAACATATTAATAATCGTTCAACAATATTTTTCCACTTTAAAATATAATTCAAGGGGTTAAAAACAATTGTTACTAAACATTATAATCTACAAACCCAAAACACTTCACATTTTCATTTTCTTTAAAAACTCTTTTTTAAAGATCTTATTATATTTATAAGGGTCAAAGACAAGTGTTATTTAAATATGGTCACAACAAATCCAAAATAATTTATACTTTAAACATTATCTTTAAACTCTCTTTTAAAGATCTAATTACATTTGTAAGGGTTAAAGACAAGTGTTATTTAAAAATTGTCACAAATACCCAAAACAATTTATAAATTAAACATTATCTTTAAAACCTTCTTTAAAAGATCTAATTGCATTTATAAGGGTTGAAGACAAGGGTTATTTAAACATTGTTACAACAAACCCAAAACAATTTACTTATGTTATTTTTTAATTCTATAGTCGACTAACCGACTATCTAATTTTAAAATGGATTTCTTATAGAAATCAAGGTTCGTATACTTAACACATTTTCGACATTCCAACTGAACCATTTCTGTGTCAAGAGGGAAGCCGATAGGTTGGAGCGCTATAGTTCATCCTTACTCAAACATCAATCTTGAGTTTAATAAATATAGACATCTACCTCACTCGGCTTTTAGTGTTAAGTATAGTGTTACTATCATTTCATATGCAACTTAACTACACGTTCATTTTTACAAAATGTAACTTCTCATCCCTTCTTCCAATTTGATAGTGTTGTACAATAAGTTAGAAATGTTTTTAAAATGATATATATATATATATGCGTGTGTGTATGTGTGTATGTGTGTATGTATGTATGTATATGTATGTATGTACAATAATTTATTTACAAAGTTACTATATATAATAGAATTTAAAATAAGCTTTAAAGAAGAAAAGTAAAACAAAATCCATTATACTTTAATAAAATGTTAAACTAGCTTTACAAAGTTATATATGAGTAAAGTGCCTTTCAAAATACCTATAAACAAGTTGTAAATAGTTATAGAAAATATTACTTAGAAAATAGTAACTTAATATTGATATAAAAACCTTTTTCTATTTAAACAAAATTAACAAGTTTTATAAATATAATTAGAAAACCTTTACTTTATAAATTCAAAATAAATTCTTTTAAAATATATTTAAACTTCAATTTTTTTTAAAATACTTATATATCTTTTACAAAACTCCTTCGAAAAGGTTTCATAAAAATATCAAAGTAATAACATTTTAAACTTTACTAAAAACTTGTTTTTCCAGAGTGTATTCATAGCGATTATCGCTATATGGACCATAACTTTTGAAACTTTGTTTTATAAACAAACTAACCTTTAAAACTGAATACTTACTTCCTTTTATACTACTACAAGTATAGAAAACATCCCATTTGAAAATATTCAAAAGATAGAGTTTTAAAAAGTAAGATAAAAGAGAAGGGATTCAAAGTGCATTTATAGCGACTATCGCAATACAAAAAATTCCATATTCAATTCAAACTCAATGTTTATTCAATCACATATTATAAAACCCCTAATTTTGATTAAGAATATTCAGAACATTTAATTAGATAAATTAAATAACATAATGTAAGAGGATAAGAAGATTGAGATTTGGTAATTAAGTGGGTCGTGCCTTAATTAATGAGTTGATAGGATTGATTATAACTTAAATAAGAAGGAGGATTAATGAGAAGGGCAAAATAAGAATACACACTCATTTCCTAACATAAACCCTTTCACTCTCTTCTCCTTCATTTCATTTACATTATACAAACATAAACATACTCAAGGGCGGCCATTATTAAGAGACTCAAGAGAAAAAATGCTAGGAAATCAAAGAGAAAGCTTAAGGAAACCAAATCAACACTCAAATCTCAAGTCTCATTATCTAATCAAGGTAAATAAAGATTATCCATCTCAAGTATGATTGTTTTTTCTAGCACTAAGGAACGAAGAGATGCCACCGTTTGGTAATAACAAGCCGGCAGGGACTCATGGTGGTACGAGTCAAAAAAGGAAGTTCTTTCAGAAAAAGGGAGCTCGGAAGGGAGGAGTTGCCAAGGAAGGAAAAGCTAATATTATTTGCTACAGGTGTGACAAGAAATGACACTTTGCCAATAAGTATTGTCCCAGTGATGGAAAGAAGGTTATTGGAAGGAAGAATGTCAAGTGCTTCAACTGCGACCAGATAGGGCATTACAAGAACCAACTAAGGTTGAGAAAGGAAAAGCTTTTCTTTAGGGTCGTCTGCCTTGAGACCAACAATGGAGGAGAAAGGAAAGTCTGTGATAGGAGGTACGCTTTTGACTTATGGCATACCTATTAGAGTACTATTTAATACGGTGCATCACATTCTTTTATATCTTATCGCTTGGTAGATAAGATAAGTTTAGAACCATCATACCTACTTACTTCCTTAAGGGTTGCGAATTCGATAGGAGGATATGCAACTCTAGGGATGAGATATAACTATTTAGAGTTCGAGTTATTAGATCATATATTTACTTGTAGTTTGCAGGTGTTTAATTTTGTAGGCTTTGGAATTATATTGGGTATGGATTGGTTAAGCAAGTATGATGTTAGGATCCAAGATAGGAAACTATCACTAAGACACCCTTATAGTAGCGATCAAATTATATACTCTATAGAGAACTCGAATTTTGATGTTTGTGCTTTATTGGGTGCAACAGAGAAGGAAGACGAGTTGAATCGAGTTTTTGTCATTAGGGAGTTTGCAGATATCTTTGAGCCAGTAACAGGACTACCATTGAAATGAGCTATTGGGTTTCGAATAGATCTTGTACTTGTAGCTGAACCGTGAGTTGACCGCTTAGCAGAATGACACCTACTATGATGAAGAGTTAAAGGTGCAGTTGGTGGACTTAGAAGGAAAGAATTTTATTAGACCAAGTAGCTTTGCCTTAGGGAGTGGCCGCTGTGTGCGTGAAGAAACTGGATGGGTTCATTGAGATTATGTATTGATTATCGTAAGTTGAATGAAAAAATGATAAAGAATCGATATCCTTTGCCATGAATTGACGATCTATTTGATCGGTTGAGTGGAGCCAAAGTATTTTTCCAACTAGATTTGGCGATAGGGTTCCATCAATTGAGAGTAGCGAAGGACAATATTCCTTTGATGGCATTTCGAACAAGATATGGTTCATATGAGTGGTTAGTAATACCATTCGGGTTGACTAATGCGCCTGCTTTCTTTGTGGACTTAATGAACCGAATCTTCCAAGAGCATTTGGATAGGTTCGTGTTAGTATTCATAGATGACACCCTGATATATTCTAAGAATGAGCAAGATCATGAAACTCACCTTAGAATAGTGCTTCAGATGTTAAGACAACATCAATTAAAAGCAAAGTTTTAAAAATGACATTTTTGGAAGAAAAAAGTGAAGTTCCTTGGTCATATAGTCTCAGAAAAAGGGTTGTTAGTGGACCCGGCTAAGATAGAAGCTGTTAATAAATGAAAGAGACCCGAGATGGTGACTGAGATAAAGAGTTTTCTTGGATTAGCTGGCAAATACCGGAGATTCATCAAGGACTTCTCTTGTATAGCAACACCGATGACTAAACTAGCAAGGCAGGACGTGAAGTATGTTTGGACCAATAAATGTGAGGAGGCATTCTTGAAGCTGAAACATTTTTTGACTAATGTGCCCATGTTAGTTGTACCAGAGGGTAATCAGGGTTTGATGGTGTATACTGAGGCATGCGAAATAGGATTAGGAGCCGTGTTGATGCAAAAGGGTGAAGTGATTGTCTACGCTTCTCGGCAGCTTAGGCCGCGTGAAGTTAGGTATCCAACTCATGATTTGGAGTTAGTAGTGATAATATTTCCTTTGAAGGTGTGGAGACACTATCTTTTGGGAGAAAGATTCGAGTTGTTTGTAGATCACAAGTCTTTAAGATATTTATTCTCTCAAAAGGAGTTGAATATGAGACAGCAGAGATGGTTAGAGTTTATAGCAGCTTATGATTTTGGAATTGAGTACACACTAGGAAAAGGAAATAAAGTCACAGATGCACTTAGTAGGAAACATCAAAATGCAGTATTAGCCATGTTAGCAGAGTGGAGAGATTTGGACGTGTTGACAACTTGTAGGGTGTAGTTAAGATCGACTGCTAGTTCTAGTCAGAATAATGCAATGTTATCTTGCTTTGAAGTTCGACAAGAATTAATCAAAATGATTACTTTTAAGCAAAAAAGATGACCCATTGCTAACCGAAAGGATTAGAAGATTGGAAGTTGGAACTGAGATTGATGATTCAAAGGTTTTTAGTTTTAACCAGAATGGATGGTTAAGAAAGAAGGAATGATTATGTGTTCCAGGTGTTGGTAGCCTAAGGAAGGAAGTTCTTAGGGAATGTCATCGATAAAAGTTTATTATTCATCCTATAGAAACTAAGATATATCAAGATATGAAAAGGAGTTTCTTCTGGGAAGGTATGCAAAGGGATGTAGGCTTATGGGTAAAGCAATGCTTAAACTTCCAACAAGTGAAGGTCGAGCATTAGAAGCTAGTTGAATTTCTTCAACCTTTAAAGAAACCATTGTGAAAATGAGACTCTATATCTATGGATTTCATTGATGGATTGTCAAGGTCGAGTAGGGAAAATGAAAGTATTTGGATTATAGTTGATAGATTAACCAAGATTGCACATTTCATTCTCGTTAAGTCAACATGTCCGACACCTATTTTGGCTAAGTTATTTATGAAGAATATTGTTAAACTGCATGGAATCCTGGTAGTATTGTTAGTGACAGAGATAACTTATTCACCAGCGAATTCTGGTAGAGTCTACAAGAGGTGTTAGGTACCAAGCTTCAGATGAACTCTGCTTACCATCCATAGACAGATAAGAAAACGGAAAGAGTTAACAAAGTCTTGGAGGATTTGTTAAGAGCTTGTGTGCTAGATTGTGGAGGATCATGGGAAGACCATCTACACTTAGTCAAATTTTCCTATAACAATAGTTATCAGACAAGTATAAGGATGGCCCATTTTGAGGCTTTATATGGAATACCCGGTAAATGACTTGTTTGTTGGTTAGAGACCGAGGATAGATTGATTCTTGGTCAAGATTTAGTAAAAGAAGCCACATAAAAGGTTGAGTTGATCTAAGTTAGGATGAAGGAAGCTCAGTCTAGGTAGAAAAGTTACACAGATAAGAGCGGAAAGACTTAGAATTCTCAATGGGAGATCATGTCTTCAACAAAGTATCATCGATAAAGGGTGTAGTAAGATTCGAAAAGTCAGGAAAATTAGCACTTAGATTTGTTGGACCATTTCCTATTATAAAAAGGATCAAAAAACTCACTTACAGGATAGAGTTACCGAGCAGTTTGGCTCGAGTCCACAATGATTTTCATATTTCTTATCTTAGAAAGTATGTTTGTGATCCAGAAACTACTATTACTTCGACTGCATTGGAAGATTTAGTGGTGGAATCGGACATGGCTATTGTTAGACAACCTGTTCGTATTGTGGCTAAGGATGAGAAGAAGGTAAGGTACAAGACAGTCAGATTAGTAAATATCCAGTGGAGTGACAACGAGAGAGACTGTACTTGGGAGACAGATGAAAGGGTTAGAGATACTTATCCCAGTTTGTTTTGATGGTACATTTTATCTCTGTGTTATATGTTTGTTGTGTACCTTATCGTAATTTCAAGGACGAAATTCTTTAAGGATGGGAGTCTGTAACACCCTTAATTTTGATTAATTAGATAAATAAAATAAAATAATGTAAGAGAAGAAGAAGATTTAGATTTGGTAATTAAGTGGGTCATGCCTTAATTAATGAGTTAATAGGATTGATTATAACTTAAATAAGAAGGAGAATATATGGGAAGGGCGAAATTGGAATACACTCTCATTTTCTAACAAAAAAAATTTCACTCTCCTCTCCCTCATTTCATTTACATTCATACAAACATAAACATACTCAAGGCTGGACATTATTAAGAGATTCAAGAAAAGAAAAGGCTAGGAAATCAAAGAGAAAGATTAAGAAAAACAAATCAACACTCAAATCTCAAGTCTCATTATCTAATCAAGATGAATAATGATTATCCATCTCAAGTATGATGATTTATTTTTAGTTTTATGATTAAACCTGAATCTTATGTGTATTATTATGCCATGATGCGAAAGGTTGATGATTATACGCTTACTAATGATTTATTGGATTTATTTATGAAATTGTTAATAGGTTTAAGTGTGAAAACCTATCATATGACACTCAAATGACTTGAAATTTGGATATGATGTCAGAAACATTATTTTATAAGTGGGTTTTCAATTTTATAATTTCTAAGCAAGTATGAACATTCTATGAATTTCCTAAGTGAGGAAAATAATATGTTTTGATTTTTAATTATTAAAAATAGTTAAATAACGTTATTAACCTCGAAATTTTTATTTGTTAAAGAATATACAAATTCTAATTTTTAGGGATTTTTCCCAAGTGTTTATGATTTATTATGAATTTATTAAGCTAGAAAAGTTTAATAATTATGTTAAAATATTAATATAAAATTATTGGTTTGCAAATTATTTTGGGAATGAGAAATCTAATCTATACCAGTTTTTCTGAAATAATTGGTAAAGAAAGTTATTATCCAATAACAATTTGACATAAAACTGGAATTGGTAAAAAAAATACTTTATATAAAAAATTGACAGTTTTTATAATAATTACGGAAGTTACCATTTTCCATTATCATTGATGCCCCAACCCATGTATGTCACACCTATGCTTTTTGACATCTTCCAATGGAGATACATAGATACCAACCTAGGTTGGTATGTAATGAATCAACGTTGGTTAAAGTGGGAAGAATAGCCTCGATGTCGACATTGATGCTTGCGACATTGGCAATCTCACATGTTTTAATATTGCATATCAATGCCTCATATTAATGTCCCATGCCACTTATCAGTGTTGACATTAATGATGCTGCCGGTTTTCAGTATCAACTCCTTAAGATTTTGATGTCGCGTGTTTTATGTGCCGCTAGTTTATCATTTCAACATTGATCTATAATGTCGCTATTATTACTTTCGACATTGGTTTTATACAACAATGGTTCCGCTAGTTTCTTATGCCACAGTGTTTTTACCATAATGTCGCTGTAGGCTATTTTCGACATTGATTTTATACGGCAATGATGCCGCTTTGTCTTAACTCCGACATTCTCATGTCACTAAGTTTTAAAGTTTTATACTATACAAACCCATAACTATGCCTCTTGTATTCGACGATCTATTTGTATTTATGATATGCGATGTAAATGGTTTTGACCTTATGCTTTATAAATAAGATGTTTTAACATGATTTCAATATAGAGGCATGCTACAATACCATAGTGGCTATATCAATGTCACACTTCATTAATTCAATGGTTTTATTATATATGGCTTCATAGCCTATGGTTTTGAGGTGCGATAATCTCTAGATGACTTCGAAATTCATCAATTTTATTTTATAAAAGCATATATATATATATATATGCAAAATATTTTAAATAAAGCAAAGGGCTACAGTTTCCTTGTTTTAAGTATGATTTCAAAGGTTAATTCATTTGTAAAGAAATTGGTTTTAAGGAAATAAAAAGGGTATGTAGCCTAGAATTTTACTAGAGAGATTATACTTATATCCTTTAGATAAATTGTGATAGGATGAATTGACTTAGAGATTAGAAAACTAGATGAGACTGGTGCAGGGTCGCGCCCTATACTTCAGTTGTTAGCCCCTAGCTGATATTAGTCCACAATTCCAATGGGTAGAGCTTCGTCAAGGGTAAGACTAAAAGTAGGTTTATGCACAGAAAGGAATACACAAAGATGAGATAGGTTATTGGTTGGCCTGCAAAACCATTAGGATTAGTGTGACTCTAGGAATAGTAAGTCAGGACAGACCGTCCGGTTTCCTTCTAACAGTAAGTTAGAGAATTTGATATATCAAGTAAGCCGGAGTCAGCCACATAGGTTTGTAGTTACCCTAAGAAAACTATGATGTTGGGACAGATAGTCCATTTATTTAGATAGATTGGTCATCATTACTCAGGTTGCATGCATGAATACGATTTTTTATATTGTCTAGTTTAACCATTGTGGTTGCAGGTGCTTGGTTTATAATATACATATTTTTAGAGGATACTAGTGACGGGAAACTCATTCCGCTCAGCGGCGTGGTCTCACTAGATAATTATTAACCGAGATGACATATTATTATTCAAACGAGACCTTTTTTTACCTGAATTTTTTATTTTTCCTCTTTAACTCTCGGTTACTCATTCGAGCAGTCAAGAATAAGGTTTCCAATTTTTAGGTTTGATGAATAAAGCTTCCAGAGACATGCAAGTGGCAGAGCTAGCTATGTAGGAGTTTGTATAAGTATTTATCCGCTGTGTTATTATGACTTTTGTCTATAGGTATATAGTGGTAGAAATTATATATGTCTAGTAGTTAACTCTAGTTGACCAAAGGGGCATCTTCATATGTCGCTCTTGGAATATTTTGTTATAATTATATTTTATCTGAACTTGAGCAACGTTTGGGATTATGTAATGAATATGGAAATTAATTAATGAAATTAGTATTTTGAAAAAGTTTAATATTCTCGTACTTCTGATGTCACTGATATTGTTGACTGATCTTATTTTGTCACCCAAACTTAATACTATGGATGACTGCAGCATCCGTAGCACTTAGTTTCAGGCCTCAAAATAGGAGACGTTACACATATACATATATGATTCTCAAGTTCATATCACATCACAAGGAAGCATGTAATAACATGTTTACAAAGTATATAAGCAAGAAACAAAAGTAAAAAGCAAGCAGAAAAAGCAAGTAAATGTAACAGTATTAAAAGTGCTTCTATAGCGACTATCTCTATAAATGCAATAATAAATCTACTCTATTTCATATGATCAATATTATAAGTCCATGTCCATGTCCAAAAGTCCATTACATATGCCATATAAACAACACACATTAAAGCCTTCCAAGGCACAACAAATCGCATTTTTTCAAAGCATGCAAATATGGGGTTATGACTTAAATTAGTTAGGGTATGTTATTATTATTAATAGCAAGCGAAATTGACAAGTTATTTTTTTCATTCAAGGAGTGAGATGACTCACATTTCTACCAAATCCAAGCTACTCTTTCAACCTCGACCTAGCATTGACACAACAACTTCCTACCTTCAACCCTTAAGAACATGAACAAGAGGAGAGGAGAAGAAGCTTAGAAGTGCACGACCAAGAAGAGAGTAGGCTAGAATTGAGCATGGCCTGGGTAAATGAAGACCTAGAAGCTCATGGACTTGAAGGAAAGGAGGAGATAAGCTTCAAAAGTTTGAGTTCCAAGATGATGGAATGATTTTCAATGCTATCTAACGATGATTGCAAGAGTTTGGATGATTTTTAGTTTGTTTAGTGTTGCTTTGATTAAAGAAATTTGTGAAGAGATATGAGTGGGAGAGTTGTTACTTTTGTTTTATGAATTGGTAAACAAATGAAAGGAGCATTGCCCCCATATTAATAACCTAGAAAATGAAGTGACAAATGACCTAAAACCCCCCTTCACCTTCTCTCCGACATGCACACCATGCCCTCTTACACAACCATGCCTCTTACACACCATACCCCTTAAATCACTCCCTCTTTTATGCCTTGAATCAAGGGTCAACATTCCCTTAATTATTTCTTATGTTTAATAAATCTTTGGTTAGGTAAAATGATGAGCTAATTGTTTATAATGTGTTCTTATGTTATTATACAAGTTCCAAAGAGTTCAAACAACTTTTGTCGAATAATAAGTTGTTTATCAATAAAACGATTTTCGGTCACATTATCGATATTTCTTCAAACTATTTATTTTTGTAAACAAAATTCAAAAATAAGGTTCCCTTCATTAGTTGTTAATTAAAAGGGGTAATAGGTTTATACAATCTTATTTATAAAAATTAAACCTAAGATACAAATATTTAAATAATTCAGATATTTAAATATGAAGTGTTAAGAATTCCTGGTCGTTACAGTTGTCGTCTCTTCTTTACATATATGATGGTGGAGAAAATGATGGTGTCTTTAAATCCTTATAATCCATTATCTTTGCTAATTAATTTATTAATCATTCAAGCAATATTAAGGGATTCTAATGCATTGTGCAAGGAACCACACATGCACAAAGCACAAATATGCACAAGGAGCCAAGACCCAAGAGATCCATCAACAAACCATAAGGTTCCAAGATTAAAGAACATTCTAAAAGGGGTTAAGAGTATAATTAGTTATGCAACTTGTTTTATTTGATTAAGGTGTTACAATATGAGAGGATTAATTAAAATATTTGTCGTATTGGAGTGAGGTGACATAGTACGAGAAGATTACTTACAAATCTACCTTAATACAGATCATGATTTGGCTATATAATTACAAGTAGAGATTGTAATAAACAAGTATAAAATAAAAAATTCTTTTCTTCATCTATTTTTCTCTATTTTCATCCTTCATGTATTTCCCTTTTTCATTGATCTTCTTCCAATAAATAAGCTTGCATCAATTAGTGCTTTCATTGAGACATCACCTCCACTTGTACCTAAATCATGACCCGACAACTAGATGAAGCCATTCACTAACTTCAAGGTGCCTCCACCTAACACTCCTCTGCTATTGAAACCATTAAATCCGACTTCAACTCTTAACAAACATCCATTTTCGAACTCCCGGTCTCGACGAGCAACATGACCAAAATGATTCAAGACTTAACCCTAAAAATTAACACTACACAACCTCAACCCTCAACTTTCCTAACAATTCTGCCCCATCACCTCCCAACCTTACTCGACCACCCCCTTTCCTTCCAATACCACTTTTCCAACCTCTCCCCAAAGTCCAATAATTATCCGAACCCAAAAATGTGAGCTGGCTCACTTTGATGGATCAAATCCATTAGATTGGATATTTCAAGCGGAGCATTTCTTCACTTATCATGCCACACTGGATGAACAATGAGTTGAACTTTCTAGCTTTTACATGACTGGACAAGCATTGACATGGTTCTAATGGATGTATCGAAACCAGCAAGTCTCATCATGGTGGGTTCTTACGAAGCAATGGAACAAAGATTTGGTCCTTCATCTTTCCTTAAACCTCATGCACCAATTTTTATGCTTTCATAAAATGTAACTGTAGAAGAATATCAATCCACATTTGAGGCTATTAGCAACTATTTTACAACCTTTCCACCCAATGCACCCCTCAATTATTTCATCTTTAGCCTAAAACAACCTATCAAAAATGAACTACTGCTCTTTAAACCAACTTCCATCTCTAAAGCCATCGGCCTGGCAAAATTAGTTGAAACCAATGACCCACAACTTCACTCATACTTTCACTTCCTCCCACACTTCCACCGAAAAAACAAATCCCTCTAACCAACTTTATAATAAAAAAACTCATCTTTATCGAAAGGCAAACCTGTCGCACCTAAGGTCTTTGCTACAACTACAATGAAAACTTCAAACGTCAGCAAAAATGTTCCTTATTACTTCTCCCGATGAGATTCTAAGCCTGGAATCTCTTGAAACTGCTGTCTCTAAACCTGACTACCTCCCCATGACCAAAGACGAACAACAGCAGCCGCCTGGCGATGTCCTCCTCCACTCCATGGTTGGTGCCGCAACCCCAAGGCTCTCCTACCGTCAGTCCGCAAAAATCACCAGCCTATTTCCAACCACATCGATAAAGGAAGCACCTACAATAATCTTCAATCGAGAATTGTTAAAGCTTTGGGAAACATCCTGTTCCGAAGTTAAAATAAAAATAAAAATATTAAATTGGATTTTGGGAATTTAATTAGATATTTGAATTAGAAATTCAATTTTTTGAATATAAAATATGGAATTGAGATTTAAAATTGAGTTTAAATGTTGAAAAAAAATTATATGGATAAATAAAATTAAAAAAGTTATTTTAAGCTGAATTTTTGGATTTATTCGATAGTAAAAAGAGAATATTGATTTAAAATTCAAATTTGGAATTTAATCGTGTTTTAAAAATTCAAAAGTTGTTTGAAAAAAAATTTGGCAAAATAAATAGTATTTGTGAAATTATGAAATTGTTTTGGAAAATAAAACAATTATTTTAAATTTGTTGAAATTGGAAAGCGATGTTTTAATAAAAGAAAATTTGTTATAAGAACGAAATAAAAATTTGATAAAATGCGTCGAATGGAATTTTAATCGAATATTAAATAGCAGTTGGTGGTTAAGGGTTCAAAATGATTTCAAAAAAACTTTCCCTTCTTTTTCATTTGACTACTCTCTATATCCTTATCCACTTTAATTGCCTTCATCCCTTATCAAAACCTGACTTCTATTCTACCCCAAGCCCTAAATCCATAATGCACAAAATTGAAAATTTCATAAAAGAAAATAAACACTTCGAGAACAAAATCAAAGTGGATGAGATGGCGTTGCGACTGAGCTCACGAAGTTGGCACCACCTGATGTGGTGTGCATAGCTAGAGGCATCGACGTAAGGAAGAGCAGGCATGATAGCTGAAGGCGACTCGAAGGAGAAAGCACAAATGTGTGTTATCATCATGACCTGGTGATGCACGCGTCTAAAGGAGCTCGAGAAGGGGATGACGCATGGATTTGGAGGAGATGTCGAGCGAATGACAAGGTAGACGGGGGTGATGCACAACTTGGTGGAGAATTGCGATACTATACATCAAGAAGGAGATAAAACAAAATAAGAAAGTGAGTATAATCCATATTTTAATTATCAGTGAGTTAAAACATATTCTGTTTGATATAAATAACTCTACCTTTCATTCATCTAAGATGCATCAAAAATTAATTTATAGTGTTTGACTATTACAAATTAGTAGAAATCAAGTTAATCAAAATATAACTACCATGTTTATAAATATTCAAGATAAAATTATTCAATTTAAGTGAGTATAACAATTTCCTTTTTATTTAAATTCAAATATATAATTCATTGAATTAATTTCTGGATTAAATCTTATGATTGAAGTGAATATATCATCGTTTTTTGAATTTTACAACAAATTTTTTTATTTGAATTGAATATTTAAAAGAAGCATACCCGTCTGAAGTTCCAATGCAGTTGGCAAGTGTTCCTAACTCTCCAATAGAGGAAGAAGGTTCGAGCCTTGCAGCCACACTTTAACGGCCTGATATTTGCGAAAGCATGTAATAACCCCGTAAATAAGTTAAAATCTCAAGATCGAAAAGTGCATCTGTAAGGGCATGAGTTAAAAGGGGGTGGGGTAGTGGTGGACTTTCTTACATCCCTGGTAAACAAAATGAGTACACAAATTCCCTAATTATTATTGATTGATTTACATTGAGTATAACTAATAAATATATCATGATATTTTGAATACAATGAGTTAATCGATTTAATAATTTGAATGCAAATATATTTCATTTAATTATATCTTGATTGATGATGGGTTGAGAGCCTTGATTACATTAGTAGATAGTTGATAGTTAATTGTTTGATTGATGATTGTTTGAACTGAATTATATATGGTTGATGAAATTATATTTTAAATTTTTGACTAGAAAAATATGCAAAATTATATTGTGATAATCAATTTAAAGAAATTAAAACAAGGTAGGAATATTTAAAGTTAGTATGGTACTTTAAAAGAATTTTATTTTGAAATATATTTGAATTTATTTTTCAAAGAAGTTAAAATTAATTTATTAATAATGAAGCTGACATATATATTTGGACTTTTGGTAAATATGAATAGTAGCATATGATTTATCTTAAATTATAAAGGAATTTCAATTGTTTTATATAGATAAAACAATATGTATGAGTGTATATGTATACCGATTTCAAAAGTAAACAAAAGTGCAAAGATTGTTTGGAATCCATTTTTCATTCTTTGAAAATTTCATTTTGTTTGTAGAAAATGTTAAGTGAATTTAAAAACTCATTTAGAAATCAAAACTTTGAATTTTGACACTTTTGAAATTTTTAAAAATAACTTTGGTCTATAAGTGATATATAAAAATATTAAATTGGAATATCTTTAAATATTTTAACCTATTTATTTTGAATTCAAAATGATGTATTTTTTTATGTTTTAATTATTTAAAAATAAAAAATTAAAGAAAATTAAAGTTTAATGATCCAAAAAAAACCTAAAAACGTATTTGAATTATTTGAGATGAAGGGTTGATTTTTAAAGATTAAATTTGGATTATTTGAATTTAAATTGAATTCAAAATTGAGTTAAAATGCATAAAATGATTTTATAGGATGAAAAAATAATTAAAATTCATGTTTGTGCATTTGAAAATTCTTAAATACATATTTGAAATTATTTGAAATGAAACTCGTATTTTTAAGGTTTAGATTTCAGTTAGTTATATAATTTTGAATTTTAACTAGGATTAAAAGAATAAATCCTATTTAAATAATTCAAAATCAATTTTGATTGGAATAATATGAACTTGTGTGATTATATACTTCATTTTAGCCTAATTATTAATATTCAATGTCGTGTTTAAAACTTCTTTTGTTATAAATGATTCTATTATCTACAATTCAAACCATATTGCACAAATAAGACTAATCCAGTGGGCTGTATGATGGGTTTAAAGCGACATTTCGAAAATAAATGTCTTTCGGAATGATCAAATGATTCTAAAAGTAATAAATTTAACATTTATCGAGTTTAGCCTAGGATATTGACTACTAAACTGCTAATATCCATCCTAAAGGACTGATTTGAGGGTCGCAACCCAAATTTTGATGACCTTGTCCCTCGTCATCGTGTCCAAATGATTTATCACCAAGACATTTAAAGCTATCAAGGATAATGATGAATTTTGGAGACATAGTGCAAACGAAAAGAAGTAGCACCACCTATGGAGATATGATGCAGTGGACTACAATACCAATAAGATATATCACACCTACAGATACCTGAAGTATATGACAATTAAGGGATCGTGTGAAGTCCACATCATAACTAGCCAAAAATGTACGGGTGAAAAAAGCCGGGATGACTTACCAGTGCAGATTAGTCTTGTAGAGGGTAAATTCACATATAAGATTTATCAGCGTGCAATCCTATTGGGATTCACAAAATAAGAAGATGATTTAGCCTTCTCATAAGTATTAGTGCATATGTTGTTTAACTCGTAAATTGACTGTTTCAAATATTAATTGGAATTTATAAAATACAAGGCAACTTATAAGTAAAATGGTAGGATATGATATCCCAGTTGAGTAGAATTGCAACTGTGTATGTTATATTGAATAGTGTCGTGACATGGGTGTTATAATTGATTTGTGAAAATGGGGATCTGGGAAATTGTTTGTTATGTGTGACTATGTGTGTAACTTATATGCCCCATACCCAACACTACACATTAATTTATATTCTGTTGCATGATTATATTCACGGTTAGATATCTAGTCTGACTCGAGATTTTGTTTTGTGATACCTCCTCAGGTCAGACTAAGGTTGTTTTATATGTCAATATTATGAGTGTAAATGCTTGTGAGCTATGAAATGGAGTTGAAGCAGACGATGATGGTGAGTATTTACTTTGTTTATACTTATATTTAGATGTCATCGTATTTGTCGATATGATGTGATGAATTGTATATATGCATATATGAGATGATGTATCACATTTTTTCATCATTTTTGTTCACTCCAATTTTGCTATTTGAGAACTTGTTTATTTATGTCTCTAATAGTGTATTATTCAATTCCAGAACTTGTGTGCATTTCCTTGTATTGAGACAAGATACGTATTATTTCATATGTACTCAAGTATGGAAATGTATCCATGTTGACCCAAAGTAATGTATACGAGAGATCGCTTCTTCCATGCCTATTGATCCAAGTTATCAGATGGTAAACTACCTCTAACAATTCGATCAGTGGAGCAAGGGCATTACAAGTTGGTATAAGAGCTTAGGTTGGAATAATACAGAGATAAAGATATATTTTGCCCTTATAGAAGTGATACCTTGGATGTTTTACCCATTTTTATACGACTCTCACTTGGAGGTGCAAATCATGAATGATCGAAAGGGTTGAATATCGGGTAGTATATTTATATACGTATATATACACATATTTGTATTGAAAATTTATCAAGTAAAAATTATTTATTCTTCGAAGAAAATAAAATAATATTCACATATTTGATGTGAATATTTGTTTGTTTTATGATATGATGAAATAAATTCAAATTGGATATGATAGATGGTTGCTTAAAGATTTGTATGGTTTATTTAAATATTTGATTGATAATGGTATATATTATCTTGTGAAAAGATTGTTGAAATTATAAAAGCAAGCGTTGATTTTCAATGAACAAGAAAAATTAGTTATAAATATATTTTGAAGTGAAATATGAATTTTGAAAATATGTTTTCACTTTTCATTTCTTTATTATTATTTTTGATTTAATTTTAGGCTCTTAATCATTGATGTTTTCGTTCTTTTGGATGCTTCAGAATTAGGTGCTATCGGAAAATTTGCCATGCTAGCCATAATTTAATATTGGTAACCTCCTTTTCCATGTAGCCGATAAAACTGTGCTACTCGGTGCCTCTATGTTTGTTCTTATCTCTTTCATGATAATTTTATACACTGTTAGCCTATATTTTTGTTCTTGTCTCTTCCAAAATAAAATTCATATATAGTAAGCATATGCTATTTTTAGTTTTGTAATATTTTCATGTTACAAAACTACATTTATAAGTGCATAATGGGTAATATTTTTAAAACTAACAATATTTGGTCAAAACTGATATATAGATATCATGTAAGTTTGCAAAATAAAAAAATCTTTAAACAAAAATTCATTCTGCTCATTTAAATCTTGGGTAGAAAATACGTAGAAATTTCACATTTCTTTATGTTCTATATAAAAATTAAACAAAGCTACTTTCATATTCTTTTTTATTTAATTTCTTTTCCTTCCTTTTGAAAATGCATTCATATTTCTGACATGGCCTAAACATCAATAGTGGCAATAGAAACCAATGTTCAATTCCAGCCAGTCATTTTATGTTTCTAAAATAGCCCAATTCTCTTAATACAACGTATTTCCAACCAAAGAAAAAGTGACCACATCATCGTCTCACCACAATCAATTGCAACTAAACCAGGTCATGGCACATGATCATATTCTTTTTACTAACTATATATCATGCGGGATGTTTAGCTCTCCTAAAGGATGTTTAGCTCTTCTAAAGGATGTTTAGCTCTTTATTTCTTTTGTAGTAATTGAGACATTTTGTCTCTCTCTTATTCTAATTGTCACTTTGTGTAGTTGTTGAGGCGTCTTTTCCTCACACCTATTATAATTGTTGTAAAAATGGTACGATCACTATAGTTCGACTTTTCTGTGCAAAATAATAATATTTTGTTTTGCAAGCATGAAATATTAATATAGTCTTATTTAATTTAATTTATTGATATGATAGATAAATAATTTATTTTGGTTTCGAATTTGAAATTAATTTAAGTATATGCATTGCTTATGTGACTGTAGTGCATATGCAACATAATATATAGTGTACGTAGTTAATGTGTGCGTACATATGTGTTAGGATTTACATTGCACACATTTGCCCTTTATATACACAACGATTGTCCAAAACATTATTCGAAAATTATATATAAATATAATAATTTTCGATTTATTTCAATAAAATTAAACTATTTTAACCAAGTCAATAATTTTGAAATTTAAAAGCTTTTCTAACTATCTAATTGTTGTAAAAAAATTAAAAAAAATCTCAATCTACGAGTTTAAAATAAATTATCTATATATATAATATATTAAAATTCAAAATAAAATTATTATTATATCATAAACAAGATATAATTTATAAAAAATACTTTTAAAGTGTATATATATCTGTGTGTGTATTTATTTGATTTTACACTAAATCAATTATTGAATTATATATATATATGTATAAATCTTTCCTTTCGACCAAGTTTTTTCCCCTTTGTTGTATGTATAAAGCTAAATATAATTTTATAATATTAAAAACATTCATTTATAAATGTATGTACATATTAATAAATATATGTATATATATTATTTAAAGTAATATAAAAAATTTAATATTGTTTTCTTCTCTCTTGAGAGTAATATAATTTAAAATTTAATAAAATGATTTATAAATATATGCATACTTTTTTATATATTCATATATGTATTTAAAATAAGTTTAAACTAATTAAAGTTTTCTTAATGCTTAATAAAGTAAAAAAGTTATTAAAAATTTCAAGCATATTTATACATATAAAATTTATATTTTTTTATTAAAACTAAGTTCAAATGTAAACAATAAAATTGTATACATTTATATTTATGTATGTAAATACTTGCATAGATATGAATATATATTTATATAGGACAACACATGTGCATATATGTTCATTCAATGATGATCTTGATCTACATTATCATGAGAATATGGACTTATAAACTATATGAGATTACCTTATAGATGCGGCCTTAGGTTGGCACCTTAATTGGTAGATTGTCCTAGATTCAATCCCGATCATAACTCCTAGCTTCACAATGGCTTGAAGAAACAGGTTTAAATTTACGTTAATGTTATCTGGACGGATGTATTTTCGGCCTGAGGGGGTGTGATGAGATTGGCGACCGGATAAGAGATGAGAGATGGCTAAAAAAACATAAATGAAACAATGAGGGGTGGTCTGGTTTTTATAGAGAGAGTGAATGAGATTTTTTCTTCTTGATTTACTCAGTCTCTCTATACGTAACGACCCGTAAATTTCAACTGTTTTAATAACGTAATTAGTTAAAATTTTGTGAAATTTTAAACGATAAAATTTTGAAATATAAATTTGATATTTGGAATGCGTTTAGTTAAACATAGCAACTGGAAAATTTTCGTCCGAAAATATGGAAGTTTATTTCGTGCGTAAATTTACTTCAATTTAAACAGTTAAAAAGCGATGAAAATAAAACATTTCAAAACTTGAATATTTTTACATAGAAAAATTCTAAATCGTCTTCTGAGCAAGGCGCCATTTTTCGTTTTTCAAAATTCGGACTTCTTTAGCTCCGTCGATCTTATTTTTCTGCGTTTTTCTTGCATTTTCCGCCAGTTGAAAATTCGAATTTTTATAATTCAATCATACCACTGATATCTGTATACGGTTTTGTTCGTCTCATCATGCTGATCTCCGCAGTATATCCATTTGTGTATTTCGGAGCCTGTTACGAGGTGAAAACAGTGAAAACGGTTAACTATTTCGGTACATTTTTACACTTTTGATAGTTGTGTCCTTTCAAATTTCAAATAGCTGAAATTAACAGCCACTAGAAATTATTGCTTCATGAATTCAACTGATATCTTTTGCTTTTCCAACGGTTTAATTTATATCATGTGGTCAACCTTCATTTCCTTGTTCTTTCCCTGCAATGCTATCTGTTCCACTTCTATTGAATATAATATATAACTTTTATAAATTTCAAAACCTGCTCATCCACCTGTTCTCTTCTCCCCTCTCTCTACTTTTGTTTTTCCTTCTTTAATCCAGAGTTTAACACGTCCAACATTTTATTACAAATTATATATATTATACATAAGGTTAATAAGATTATAGATTAGAGAATATTGTTTTTTTATCATCGCCTGAGGCTGCTCGAACCCTCCAAGCCTTGCTTGTGCTCGCCCTCCACGTGTGCCGACCTCGCCCCTTTATTTCCAAAACCCGACAAACATCTAAAGCCACCAATCCCCTTGCTACCATACAACGAACCAGACCCAACCACTAACAGCCTTGGCCTCGCCGTCCATACCCGAGCTCATCCACGTTTGTCTCCGTGCAACCGAGTATCAAACTACAGCCTTCATCTCCTCTGTCCTTCATGGCCGAACTCAGGCAGCGTTCCCTCCAGCCCTCATTCTCCCTTATCTCTTGTAATATTGGTATGTTCATATATATTATATTATATGGAGTGATATATTATATAGGATGTATATAGTTAGTTAATATATGTTCTATTGACAAGCATGGTGATCTATTTTGTTTAAATTGGTTCTGTTATAAGATTTGGTATATGTTGGTCTTATGTATTGGTATATATATTTGTATATGTTTTTTTTATCTATTTTCTTCAGTGCTTATATATATTGTATATATTAAAGAAAGGGTACATTTATATAAAGGTTACAACTATATGTACAACGTCCATTTATATATCATAGTGTGCCAGGATCTGTTGATGCGTAGGTTACATATATGTATTGTAGCTATATTGGTTTTGGAAACTGTTATATATATATGTGTTGTTATGTATAAGAGTATAGATAGTTATAAAGGTTTATTTTATTTTGGGCGGTCGGCAAATTTGTTCACTAAATAATATTTCTAAGATTTGTATAAATTGTTAGCTTACGTTATGATTGTGTTAGCCTGTATACTTTTGTACTAAAGATTATATATATTTAATGTTTATAAGTGATGGTACATATTATATATATATAATATAAGTTGTAAACGGGTATCAGTATATTAGTTGTACGTTAGTTTTGCACTTAAATGAGTTTACAGTGAAGTTAGTTATATTGACTCTTGTAGCAAATTCATTTTGCGGTAGCCATGTTTATATGGGTGTAGATATCTTGATGTATATACGGGTTTTATTAAATACGGACATCTTGAAATGATAAAATATATATTTCATCAGTATGTTGCTACATAGTTGTTTAAAATAAAAAATATATATAGTATATATGTTTGATTATATATATATGTTTTAATTTAAAAACTATGATTTTTGAAAACTATATATATATATATTTAATTTAACATACGCTTGAATTTAAATTATGATATATGTAAGTTCACTTATACCAATTATATTCATTGACCCAATTCTGATTTGATTCCGTCTATTCTTATTGATCAGCTTTGTTCGTCAATTCGTGCCCATTTCACTTTGCCTTGGAATTTATGCTTGGAATTCGTAACTCATCTTATTCTCGTTCATCTCCAGCCTCGAAAGGTGAGCAATCACTCACGATTAACGTTCTTTTATTTATTAAATTTGATTTCAATTGAAACGACAATTGAAATATGCTGTTGTTAGTTATTTATACTGTTATATATGCTATTACCTGTATCAGTTCACCTGTGACATCTGACACCATTATCTGTTAATTATTTATGCGATGATAATTCAGTTTGGCTGATGATTGATTGATTGTTGATGTTTATATTGGACGTTAAATTGTTAATGTTAAAATGATAAATATTATGCAATTGAATTGATATATGATAGTTAACCATTTAAATTGAATCTATATGTTGAATTTGATTAGTTAAAAATTCGTATAATATGACCCCTTTAATGTTAAATTTATTGACACGTAGGATTTGGTTAATTACACCTTGAACCGTTGAATGTAGGTTATTTAAATTGATGATGGATGAAATTGTAATGGATGACAAGTGAAAAACCGTAATGTAATAATCTTTAATCTACATGAAATGATAGTGTAGATTCTAGAAATAATTATATTAATTCGTACCAATAACAATGCAAATTAATACGGTTATTTCGGGATTATTTGAATTGATTATTGGATTGTTATTGATTGTTGTTATTGCTTGTTTATTTACTTTGACACCATCCCAGTTATCACACTGCAAGTTCCCTTTGTTATGCTTTGATTTTTTGAATTGAATTGGAATCGGGTTGAAATGATAAATACCCAAATTGAACTTTGACCTTGGATATAGAGAATTAAATAAAACCCGATTGGTCAAATAATTTGATTTAAAAATAAATAAAGATTTTAATTGAATAAACAATATGGTTTTGAAATGAAGTTGAAATTTGAATTTTTAATGAAAGGAAAATGTTAATATAAAAAAAATCTGAAACAAAATATTAAAAATGAAATTGATGAAAGAATGTTGTTTAATTTGAGAAATGATTGAATTAAGTTTGAAATGATTTAATAATTAAGTTTGAATTTATAATTAAGTTTGAAATTATTAAACTTTGAAATTATTTAATAATTAAGTTTTGAATTATTTAATAATAGGTTGAATTATTTAATGATTAAATTGAATTGAATTCTTTAATAAGTAAAATTGAACTTTTGAATAAGTAAATTTTTACTTCGTAAATAATTGAAATTGAGTTTCTTTATCAATTAAGTTTTGGAAAATTATTTAAGTAAGTAAATAAGTGAGATTTAATTTCTTTAACAAGAATTAAAATGTGATTTATTGAAATTAATGTAAGACTTGAAATTTAAAGAATTTGGTTTGATGAATATAATTTAATTAAATTTGTAAGTTTTGATATAATGAAGTTGAACTTAAGAAATTGATTTAATGAATTGGAAATTAATAGAATTGATTTGAATGATAAATTTACTTAACGAATATTGAATAAAATCGATAAATGAAGTTAAACTAATTTGAATGTTAAATTAAATTGATTTAAATGATTTCGGAATGAATCTTATATACGAATTTAAATTGATATTTGAATTGTTTTAAATAAAGATTGAAAGTGAATTATAAGATTTTGAAATTATAAATTTGGAAGTTTGAAACGTAAATTTTGGAAATGGGTTTAGAAAGACAAATGAAATGTTGATTTACGAATTCTAATCGAATTGAAATTGATTTGGTTTTGAAATATATTAAATGACCAATCGGTGTAATAATTACGGAAGTTATTAAAGAGACCGGAATCGGTTATGGACATACTCTCTGTCTAAACCGAAAACCACTTTAATAACTATACGCGGAGTGATGATCCAGAATGAAGTGGTTGGAATGATGTTCGTGATGACTGAAGAAAGTGAACGATAATGGATAGCCTTGACACTTGTGTCAAATTGGAAATGACTAAAACAGGAGCCGTGCCGGGCCAATGGAGGTCAGCTACCTAAAGTGAACACACTTCTTCGAACTACTCATTACTTGTTGTCGATTGGTGCACCCTTGATTTTGGGAGTGTTGTTTCATGGTGTTGCGATCGCTGCGGCGATGCGTTCTCACCAGTCCGGATCAGGCAAACGGTAGTATCACTACCTTGGGTATTGCCTCATGTGCCTTGTCATACTTGTATTCCTTTATACGCGACCACTACGATTTTGGTTTGTACCTTTAGTGTAACATCCCGCCTTTTCGCACGCTTTAGACCGACACACATGCCGATTCAAACCATACGAAAGGACGGATTGTTATGGGGTAAATAAGAAAAGACCAGAAAGAAATAAAACAAAATAGAATCTTGCAGCGGAACGATGAAATATAATAATCAAATAACAGTTCATGAAGCTGTTTTACAAAACATTTGATTATTCTTATACAATACATATCAGAGTTACACATACCAGAGAATGATAATTATGCAGCGGAATACAATGGTGTAGTAGAATATATAACAAGTAGTAATAATAAAATCTTCGTCTTCGTCCTTCAAAAATGGGCCTTCAAATCCTGAAATACTCAAGCTGACCCGAGCGAATTGAAAAGACAAAACACTCGAGTCAGAACTAAAAGATCTTATGTAAGTTAAATCAATGAAATAAATATGAGTGTAAACGGCGTCGGAGATGTTTACGGGGTTTGACATCTCCTATCCAGTGTCTAACGTGAGTGCAGTAACTTAAGAAATGTTCGGGATTCACATCTCTTAAGGATCCGTTAAACTATCTACTATGTAGTAATATTCGCTATATACAGTAGTGTCTAAGCAGTAAAGTATAATCATATAGAAAATAACGTTAAGGGGATGGAGAACCTTAACGCGGTCGGATCTTAAAATCATAATCGTAGTAAAGCTCGATATGGTAGGTGACACGGCACAACTAGGCAATGCCAGGGTAGATATACCAATTACGCACACGGACTGATGGATACGCATAGCAGCCACTACCGTTCCACCTCGAACAACACTCCCAAATCGGAGGATGGCCATCTAGTCAAATCACAAGTAAGAGTATAATATCGAAGAAATGTGTCCGAGAAGAGGTGCTACCTCACTGGTCCGAGATCGCTCCTGTTTTAGCCACCTTATGCCAACTCACGGGAGTTGGGTCCACGTAACATACCTTAAGAACGTCGCCACCATCCTACTTCATTCTGGAAACTCCACCGCGTACACAGTTGTCAAAGTGGTTTTCGGTATCGACAGAGAGTATGTCCATATCCGATCCCGGTCTCTTTAACAACCAATCGTTATTATAACACCGTAGTCATTTTAAAAAATATATATACTCTTAAAACACAATCATTGCCCTTTCAAAACATATCCTTTACTTCAAAATAGTATATACTTTAAACCAAAATATTTTTGTCATTTCAAAACATATCCTTTACTTCAAAATAGTATATACTTTAAACCAAAATATTATTACTATTTCAAACCCCAAATTATCAATGTATTATTTCCATTTCAAAACCCAATTCAATAATATATCATTTGCATTTCCAAAACAATTCAATTATCTCATTTAAATAAAACTAAATTTCCAATCGCTAATCTTACTTTTATTTATAAAACTCAAAATATTCTTTAAAACCATATTAAACCCAAATCACATAAGGCAGTCATATTCTAAATCTCAAAATTTAAATCGGTTTCAAATCAATATATTCAAAGATAATTCTTAAATAATTTCTATTTCAAATGAATTCATTTTCAAACCATATTACTTCCAAGTTATAACAATTTCGAAAACCAATACTTTGAAAACAATAATACCTTAATTTAAATAAAACATTTCAATTTTGATATATTTCAAGTCTTAAAATATTCTAAAATTCTCAACCAAATCTGAAAATCTTATATATACCTTAATTCAATTTTACTATTATTTAGTTTAGAAATATTTATTTAATAAGTTCAATATCACTTAAATAAAACTCAACTTGAAATATTCGTAAATCAACTTAAAACATCATTAAGTTACACATAGCTTAAATTTTAGAATTTAACTATATATAAAATAATATTTATAAAATATAAAAATTTAATGTTTATTAAACCATATATTTCTTTTCCAAACCATAGAAAAAATCACTTTAAAATATTTTATATATAGACCACGGTGCCTGTATATAATTTTCTATCCTAAGGTCAAGTGATACGGATATTTATCATTTCAATCCGTAATTTTAAAAATAAAAGTTTACGGTTATATATCATTTCAAACCGCAATCCCGAATAAAATAAAATGCATAATAACTTGCAGTTTATACTATATAAAATATAGCATCGATTCATCCAAATATCAATAATCAACCATTCATTACAATCGTCATCCAATTTAAACAAAAACATCAATATACAGCATATAAAATAACAGGCATCACCAAATAGTTTATATTCAATAAAAATTAATAACTTTCAACTGGCAGTTTATATGTAACGAATAAATTGATTAACAATTAATTGGCAGTTTAAATGCAATGGATAAATTAATTAACAATTAACTGGCAATTTAAATGCAATAAATAAATAAATTAACAATTGATTACGATGAATGCAGTTAACTGAGATAATGATGAAATATATGTCAAACAGCTATAAATAAATTTCTAACCACATCATACATGAATTTAACAAACATAGGAAATCTTAGAAGTTGTGAGTGGATTAAAACACTCACCTTTTGGATTTAAATCGAATTTAAAATTCAATTTAAACCCCAAAATTTGACGGTCTCAGAATCCGTCCAAACTAGCGTCATCAGATCCGAAATTAAATTACGATCCTAACAAAAAAAGTTTCGCGTGAATCGGAGGTAGTAAGAAAACGTTATGGCAAAATTTGCGGTTGAAAACAAAATTTAAAATAAAAGAAATGGTCCACAATTACCTCAAAACTTTGCCACGTCAGAGAATCACGTTCTTCCCACATACGCGCGTGACCGTGCTCCCAGAGAAAAAAATCACGAAACCGAAACCAAACATCGTGCCCTTGACCGGACTTTGACCGCCTCCCACACACGTCTCCGACCACCCAATCACTGCCGACCACCACCAACGCGTAGCCCATGCCGAGCCGCCTTCATCCCCCCTGGTGCGCGCCCCCGTTGTGGCCGCCGCCGCCGGCCCCATCCTAACCCTAAAACGCGAAATTCGACCACCTCCGATCGTTATAGCTCACGAGACCACCGCCGTTGAACTCCTGAAGCCGAGCCTAACAAAACCGAGAAAGCAAATGGCCTAAAATCGATCCAATCAAAAACTCCCAAATTGAACCATATGGATTTCGAAAATTGGAGGTTTGACCGCGATTTCCGGTTGATCTGAGCATCAATTGCAAAAACCGAGACCACTCGTAGATTCGTATCGATGAGAACTACCATATATATTTTTTTGGGATTTTTCTGAGGACTTAAATTTTTATTTGATTTTTGAATTGTTATTTGGATCTGAAAGCATCCATTGAGGTAGAGAAAGGATTGAAGAAAAATGAATATACAGACAAATGATAGAAGATGGAGGCTAGGGTTTATAACAGTGCTTATATAGTGGTAGAGTAGACAGATCGGATAAATGAACGTGCGGAACAAACTATGGCCCAAAAAGCCCGTTCTGACCCCGAAACGAAATTGGGTAAACCCATATATCAAAACAGGTAATTTAAAACATTCTAAACGCGATGGAAAAAGTTTCACATCCAAATTCCATCGTATGAAGAAGTTATGCTGAAAACAAAATTTTCAAATTGATTTTAAAATTGATTTCAATTAAATCGATTTCAAGGCGTTTCACGTTCGTACGATCAAACGACAAGTCCGATCGCAACGAAACTTAAAACCCTACAATAATTCACTGATACGGATCCGATGGAATTGGTTTCGTCGAAATCCGAGTCAGTGACAAAAATGGTTATTTTTATGTTAATTAAATAAATTTTAAAATAAATTAATTAAATCGAATTTTATATTTCAATTATAGAATTGACCATTTATCACCTTTATACTTCTCAAAAATTTGTAATTATTTAAACATATTTTAAATGTCAAATTAGAGCAAATAAATTTTATCAACTTCAATGCCCTATCTTTAAATTCCATTATATTCAAAATTATAAATTCTAGTTCCCAACATTTCTATTAAATTAACTAATCAATGTTTATTCCATCTATAAATTTAAAGTAGATGGATTCCAAAAATTTAGAACTTCACACTTTGCTTACATAAATTTTGATTGTAGTACACTTATTATATTTTTGCCAAATAGATACATTGATTTCAATTAACTATCCTCTATAATTTATTTCTTGGTTTCATTCTTCTTATTTCCCAAATTACAATCTGTGTTACAAATTTTGAATTAGTCACTATTCATTATTATTGACTTTAATTTAGCATCACTTACCTTGCATTAACGTTGTTACTTAACAATCCCTACCCAATTGCAATTTTATATTCAAATGAATACATTTACTCTTTCCGTTATGGATTAAATTATCAAAAAGGCACATCTAATTATCATTGTTGATTTTATACAAATTCCATTAACTGTACATTCAATTACTATTCAATGTATATGTATTCATTAATCAATTCGATATATACGTTTGTTTCCCTCTATTTGGTTTATAACCTAGTATACATTTACCTAAATTCTATTTCAATTACATTCATTAATGGGTGTGGCATTGAAATCAAATCCATTAACTTATCTCACATTATTATCATTAATTACAGTTGGCTTACCAATTTTTATTCAATACCATGAATAAATAACATATTATTCAATACTTACTCTTGTTTCTCATATTCTATTTAAAAAATCAAATCATAACATTTACATTATTTTATTGAATTGGAATTTCAATAAATAACATTTATTTATTTATTATTATTTTCAGTTAACTTTTAATTACAATTGCTACATCTAATTCCTAACATTCATTTTACTATAAATTATGGAAATTATGACAAACTTAGTTAACGAAATTCACGGGTCGTTACACTCTCCCCCACTCAAAACTTTTCGTCCCCGAAAAGGAAAAAGAAGGGAGAAGGAAGAATTTAGATAAACAATACATCTTATTCAAAATATTAACTTATAAACACTAATCTACAAAATTTATTACTTTATATAAAATATACCCATTTTAATCATTATATCTTTTTATACTTAAATAAATAAAGTTTGGAGAAGCATTCAAAAATAATTTTCTAAGTCCAAAAATTTCGAAAAATTTCGGCGGAGTCTCCTTTGTACGGAGAGGCTCGAGAGAAAATATAATATTAAATATAACAAAATATCACTTATAATACCCAAAATATTATATCCCAACACGGGAAAATATATATAAATAGCGTTATAAATCGTAATCCGAAACGTACCTATTTGTCGGGCATTTTATGCTTAATTTATGAAACCAAAAGCAGTAGCAATTGCTTCATAACCTACATTTCACTTATAAATCCAAAGGGTTAACAATTTATATAAGTGAAATATTTAAGTGGTTTCAATCATCAATAACAAATCAATACAACAACCATCAATTTCAAAGAACAGCATACACACCCAAAACAAAGCAACCATCCAATCAAACAGACAAATAGTTGTTTGGGTTCAAAACTTGAAATTGTACGGAATGGAAATAACTATCAAGTGCATCATTTACTCAACAGTCTTAGATGGAACAAAAATAGATTATTTATTCATCCAACAATTTCAAACTTTCTTACCCAACCCACCATAAATCAAATAACAACAATTCAAACCAAAAATCAAATTAACTTATTATATATTTATTTCATACTTCAGTTGTTTGTTTCATTTATTATAATTTACATTTATTTCTAGTAAACCTTTAATTTCATTTACATATTAATGTTTGTTTCATTTTTTTTTCTCATTACTTACAATTATTCCTTTTCATTAATTTAGGTCATGTAAGTTTCTATTATTGCATTACACCTATGCATTTCTCAATTTCATTTATTTATTTAATACTTACATCCCTATTATATTTACTGCATTCATCTTTTATACTTATTTTGTTCACAAATAGTTTAGATCTTTTACTTAAGTTTTATTATCTTCCATATATATACTACTTACTATTATTTACTCATTTATTATTTTATGATCTTATTTATTCACACATTAAACACTTAAGTTTATAATCATCTATTTGTCATACTTACTTTTTAATTATATTTACTTGATAAAATTTCAATTATAACCTAAGTTAATAACATTAAATTCTCATTTAATATAGCAGATTCATTGAATACTTCATTACCTACTTTTACTTGTACAAATTTCTATTACATTTCTTATTAAACATTTCAACTTTTTATATTTGGTAAGTTATATAAGTTAAAGAAAATGCAAATGAACTTATACAAGTTTTATCTCATATTTTAATTAAATTTAATGTTCAACAATATTACTCTTTGTCTCATATGTTACAAAGTTCAAATTTCCTTTAATCTCCATTTATACTTAGCATTTAGATCTCTTATTTAAATCAGAGGTTTCAATTTATTAATTACTTACCTTTTATTTCACTACAATCATTTAAACAATTAATTAATGGAAATTTAAGAATTTAAATTCCGGGTTAAATTTCAAATTATTTTGAAATAATAGATAAATATTTTCTTATAACTTATACCTCTAGTTAAATTTAAAACAATTCAAAATTTATACATCTTTTTTTTCAAAAATGAATCTGCAGTAAACTACTACAGTGGCCTTCCCACTTCGAAACTCGAAAATGAAAGTCGATGATGCGTGCACTCATCACCGAAATTATTTTCCAGCGACAGAGAGGGGAGTACAAAACTTGTTCTTTCCAAAATTTCTATTTATATTGAAATACTAATATCAGAAAATACCTTTAAAATATTATTATTTTTTCTCCAAAATCGTCTTTAAAACAAAACTTCTGAATTATATTAAAATATTTATATCAGAAAATACTTATAAACAATACTATCATATTCCAAAATTTATTCGAAAGAAATTTCAAAACCCCGGAACTTAAGTTCTAAATTTTCCCATTTTATCTATTTTATTCTTTAATCTTGTTTCTATTATTATTTACACTTATTACCTACCAACCAATCTATAGCAACCAATATATATGTCATTTGGAAAATTTATTTTATATATAGAAAATATAATAGGCAAAATTATTTCATTCACCTATATTAAAAACAAATATTATGTCGGTCTGTCCTATTAAGTGTTTAGAAACCCCTATTGATGTCACAACGTCCCATGCATCAACCAGAATTTATAAATACAAAACGGAACAGATTAACACAATATCAAAACCTTTTTATAGCACTAACAAATACGCTCTCTCATATATGCGCTCAGCGACTCCCATAGGGTATTTTTACCCTATTAGTAAAGAGTCAAACCCCACAAAGCTAAGGTTTATCGCTAAACCAAAGCTCTGATACCAGATGTAACATCCCGCCTTTTCGCACGCTTTAGACCGACACACATGCCGATTCAAACCATACGAAAGGACGGATTGTTATGGGGTAAATAAGAAAAGACCAGAAAGAAATAAAACAAAATAGAATCTTGCAGCGGAACGATGAAATATAATAATCAAATAACAGTTCATGAAGCTGTTTTACAAAACATTTGATTATTCTTATACAATACATATCAGAGTTACACATACCAGAGAATGATAATTATGCAGCGGAATACAATGGTGTAGTAGAATATATAACAAGTAGTAATAATAAAATCTTCGTCTTCGTCCTTCAAAAATGGGCCTTCAAATCCTGAAATACTCAAGCTGACCCGAGCGAATTGAAAAGACAAAACACTCGAGTCAGAACTAAAAGATCTTATGTAAGTTAAATCAATGAAATAAATATGAGTGTAAACGGCGTCGGAGATGTTTACGGGGTTTGACATCTCCTATCCAGTGTCTAACGTGAGTGCAGTAACTTAAGAAATGTTCGGGATTCACATCTCTTAAGGATCCGTTAAACTATCTACTATGTAGTAATATTCGCTATATACAGTAGTGTCTAAGCAGTAAAGTATAATCATATAGAAAATAACGTTAAGGGGATGGAGAACCTTAACGCGGTCGGATCTTAAAATCATAATCGTAGTAAAGCTCGATATGGTAGGTGACACGGCACAACTAGGCAATGCCAGGGTAGATATACCAATTACGCACACGGACTGATGGATACGCATAGCAGCCACTACCGTTCCACCTCGAACAACACTCCCAAATCGGAGGATGGCCATCTAGTCAAATCACAAGTAAGAGTATAATATCGAAGAAATGTGTCCGAGAAGAGGTGCTACCTCACTGGTCCGAGATCGCTCCTGTTTTAGCCACCTTATGCCAACTCACGGGAGTTGGGTCCACGTAACATACCTTAAGAACGTCGCCACCATCCTACTTCATTCTGGAAACTCCACCGCGTACACAGTTGTCAAAGTGGTTTTCGGTATCGACAGAGAGTATGTCCATATCCGATCCCGGTCTCTTTAACAACCAATCGTTATTATAACACCGTAGTCATTTTAAAAAATATATATACTCTTAAAACACAATCATTGCCCTTTCAAAACATATCCTTTACTTCAAAATAGTATATACTTTAAACCAAAATATTTTTGTCATTTCAAAACATATCCTTTACTTCAAAATAGTATATACTTTAAACCAAAATATTATTACTATTTCAAACCCCAAATTATCAATGTATTATTTCCATTTCAAAACCCAATTCAATAATATATCATTTGCATTTCCAAAACAATTCAATTATCTCATTTAAATAAAACTAAATTTCCAATCGCTAATCTTACTTTTATTTATAAAACTCAAAATATTCTTTAAAACCATATTAAACCCAAATCACATAAGGCAGTCATATTCTAAATCTCAAAATTTAAATCGGTTTCAAATCAATATATTCAAAGATAATTCTTAAATAATTTCTATTTCAAATGAATTCATTTTCAAACCATATTACTTCCAAGTTATAACAATTTCGAAAACCAATACTTTGAAAACAATAATACCTTAATTTAAATAAAACATTTCAATTTTGATATATTTCAAGTCTTAAAATATTCTAAAATTCTCAACCAAATCTGAAAATCTTATATATACCTTAATTCAATTTTACTATTATTTAGTTTAGAAATATTTATTTAATAAGTTCAATATCACTTAAATAAAACTCAACTTGAAATATTCGTAAATCAACTTAAAACATCATTAAGTTACACATAGCTTAAATTTTAGAATTTAACTATATATAAAATAATATTTATAAAATATAAAAATTTAATGTTTATTAAACCATATATTTCTTTTCCAAACCATAGAAAAAATCACTTTAAAATATTTTATATATAGACCACGGTGCCTGTATATAATTTTCTATCCTAAGGTCAAGTGATACGGATATTTATCATTTCAATCCGTAATTTTAAAAATAAAAGTTTACGGTTATATATCATTTCAAACCGCAATCCCGAATAAAATAAAATGCATAATAACTTGCAGTTTATACTATATAAAATATAGCATCGATTCATCCAAATATCAATAATCAACCATTCATTACAATCGTCATCCAATTTAAACAAAAACATCAATATACAGCATATAAAATAACAGGCATCACCAAATAGTTTATATTCAATAAAAATTAATAACTTTCAACTGGCAGTTTATATGTAACGAATAAATTGATTAACAATTAATTGGCAGTTTAAATGCAATGGATAAATTAATTAACAATTAACTGGCAATTTAAATGCAATAAATAAATAAATTAACAATTGATTACGATGAATGCAGTTAACTGAGATAATGATGAAATATATGTCAAACAGCTATAAATAAATTTCTAACCACATCATACATGAATTTAACAAACATAGGAAATCTTAGAAGTTGTGAGTGGGTTAAAACACTCACCTTTTGGATTTAAATCGAATTTAAAATTCAATTTAAACCCCAAAATTTGACGGTCTCAGAATCCGTCCAAACTAGCGTCATCAGATCCGAAATTAAATTACGATCCTAACAAAAAAAGTTTCGCGTGAATCGGAGGTAGTAAGAAAACGTTATGGCAAAATTTGCGGTTGAAAACAAAATTTAAAATAAAAGAAATGGTCCACAATTACCTCAAAACTTTGCCACGTCAGAGAATCACGTTCTTCCCACATACGCGCGTGACCGTGCTCCCAGAGAAAAAAATCACGAAACCGAAACCAAACATCGTGCCCTTGACCGGACTTTGACCGCCTCCCACACACGTCTCCGACCACCCAATCACTGCCGACCACCACCAACGCGTAGCCCATGCCGAGCCGCCTTCATCCCCCCTGGTGCGCGCCCCCGTTGTGGCCGCCGCCGCCGGCCCCATCCTAACCCTAAAACGCGAAATTCGACCACCTCCGATCGTTATAGCTCACGAGACCACCGCCGTTGAACTCCTGAAGCCGAGCCTAACAAAACCGAGAAAGCAAATGGCCTAAAATCGATCCAATCAAAAACTCCCAAATTGAACCATATGGATTTCGAAAATTGGAGGTTTGACCGCGATTTCCGGTTGATCTGAGCATCAATTGCAAAAACCGAGACCACTCGTAGATTCGTATCGATGAGAACTACCATATATATTTTTTTGGGATTTTTCTGAGGACTTAAATTTTTATTTGATTTTTGAATTGTTATTTGGATCTGAAAGCATCCATTGAGGTAGAGAAAGGATTGAAGAAAAATGAATATACAGACAAATGATAGAAGATGGAGGCTAGGGTTTATAACAGTGCTTATATAGTGGTAGAGTAGACAGATCGGATAAATGAACGTGCGGAACAAACTATGGCCCAAAAAGCCCGTTCTGACCCCGAAACGAAATTGGGTAAACCCATATATCAAAACAGGTAATTTAAAACATTCTAAACGCGATGGAAAAAGTTTCACATCCAAATTCCATCGTATGAAGAAGTTATGCTGAAAACAAAATTTTCAAATTGATTTTAAAATTGATTTCAATTAAATCGATTTCAAGGCGTTTCACGTTCGTACGATCAAACGACAAGTCCGATCGCAACGAAACTTAAAACCCTACAATAATTCACTGATACGGATCCGATGGAATTGGTTTCGTCGAAATCCGAGTCAGTGACAAAAATGGTTATTTTTATGTTAATTAAATAAATTTTAAAATAAATTAATTAAATCGAATTTTATATTTCAATTATAGAATTGACCATTTATCACCTTTATACTTCTCAAAAATTTGTAATTATTTAAACATATTTTAAATGTCAAATTAGAGCAAATAAATTTTATCAACTTCAATGCCCTATCTTTAAATTCCATTATATTCAAAATTATAAATTCTAGTTCCCAACATTTCTATTAAATTAACTAATCAATGTTTATTCCATCTATAAATTTAAAGTAGATGGATTCCAAAAATTTAGAACTTCACACTTTGCTTACATAAATTTTGATTGTAGTACACTTATTATATTTTTGCCAAATAGATACATTGATTTCAATTAACTATCCTCTATAATTTATTTCTTGGTTTCATTCTTCTTATTTCCCAAATTACAATCTGTGTTACAAATTTTGAATTAGTCACTATTCATTATTATTGACTTTAATTTAGCATCACTTACCTTGCATTAACGTTGTTACTTAACAATCCCTACCCAATTGCAATTTTATATTCAAATGAATACATTTACTCTTTCCGTTATGGATTAAATTATCAAAAAGGCACATCTAATTATCATTGTTGATTTTATACAAATTCCATTAACTGTACATTCAATTACTATTCAATGTATATGTATTCATTAATCAATTCGATATATACGTTTGTTTCCCTCTATTTGGTTTATAACCTAGTATACATTTACCTAAATTCTATTTCAATTACATTCATTAATGGGTGTGGCATTGAAATCAAATCCATTAACTTATCTCACATTATTATCATTAATTACAGTTGGCTTACCAATTTTTATTCAATACCATGAATAAATAACATATTATTCAATACTTACTCTTGTTTCTCATATTCTATTTAAAAAATCAAATCATAACATTTACATTATTTTATTGAATTGGAATTTCAATAAATAACATTTATTTATTTATTATTATTTTCAGTTAACTTTTAATTACAATTGCTACATCTAATTCCTAACATTCATTTTACTATAAATTATGGAAATTATGACAAACTTAGTTAACGAAATTCACGGGTCGTTACATTTAGTATATGGATTGCCCTCTGGTGACTTCCGGTTTTGGGTAAACTACGGTCTTGTATATGCTCTTGGGAATAAAAATGTGTTAAGGGTGGAATGGGCCATGACTTAACACTATTTTGATATTTTATATTACTGATAGGCATTATCTACTTATCGTACACTACTACATAGTAGATAGTTTAACGGATCCTTAAAGGATGGTTATTCCAACATCCTTTGAGTTACTTGTATTTCAATTGCTATTTCACTTGAGTTGGATTTATTAATATAAGAATGTTAATCCTGACTCGAGTGTCTTGTGTTTTTGCTTTACGCTCGGGTCAGACTGAGTGTACCAGTATTCGAGACTCACCTTTGAAGTTGGAGCTTTGCTTGAAGATCCAGCCATCTATTCTGTTTTCAGTATTCGATGATTCCAGTGAAGTATTCTGATTTGTATCTGATGTATCATATTAATCTTCTGTTGTAAACTCTGATGTATCTTATACATTTATATAGTAGCTTCATGAACTACTATTTCTTTTATTTCCGCTGCACTTATTACTCTGTGTCTGTGATCTGTGATTATTTATTTACTGTATATGTTCAGTTTTGCCAAATTTAAATTAACAACGTGGTATTTTGAGCAATCCAATTCCGGCATGAGTGTCTACCTATGCACTTATAATGGATGCGAATGGTCCAAAATATCGGGTCGTTACACTATACCAACTCAAAATCTAACTACTAAATTTGAACTCCTCCCTTGTCTTTCCCATGGTCGGCCATAGATGAGATCATATAGGCCTTAAAAATTATCCACACCCATTGAGAAATTAAATACATTTAAATCAAATTTAAATGCGTATCAATATCGAATATCAATTTGTACATATATAACTTTTATACACACACTCATTTGATTGCTATGACACCCAGATTATGCTAATGGCACCTAATACATCAAATAAATAAATATTAATTAATTTAATTAATTAGTTTACAACAATTATAAATCAACTAAATCATTTGGTATTTCAGAGAATCTACCAATGCGGTTGTGCGACTCGCATATGTAAATTCATTCAACGGTTAATATTGAACAATTCAAATATTAATATTCACATGTCACCTTGCTTAGTGTTGTGATAGGTTGACTGAATTTATCACTTATACATCTTTATCGATAAAATTATATTTTACAATTTCAAGCAGTGCCCTTTAGTAACCATTATTTACACCAATTCTCTTCATCAAAACCATATCACTTTAGGACCTATGGAATTTGGTGTTGGTCAAAATTCAAGTACTGTCCACATTCAACTTGGTTAGTCCAAACACAAAGTCCTTGATTCAATAATAACAATTACTATTAACTATACTACTTTGGCCAAAGACTTCTACTCTAGGTTGACTATAGTTGACCATGATATTAACCTCGCATAACCGAGGAGACAAATTCTCTATTGGATAGTATTTCATTCCTAATGCTTCAAGTCAGACCCAATGTAATGAAACAGGATTTTTGACCCTCAAAAATCGACAATAATATGTCCACTGTATTGCGTGCCGAGCAAACGAATGCCGGAAAACCTGATCGTTAGGGGTGAAAGAAGGAATTAGAATAGAAGAAAACTAAACAAAACAGAATTTCACAGTGGAACGAATAATCTACAATATACAACAAATCTTTACAGAAAGAAAAAATAGTAATATACACACATCAATCAGAGTACACTAACATATTTCAGCCTGGACAGTTATAACAGCCTATCCTAACAATTTCTGGTAAATACAACCAACAGATAACATAGCGGAACACAAAGAAATACGTAGATACATCTTGGACCTCCAACTTGTCTCTTGAGCTCCAATGAATCCAAAGCAATCTGTAAATATGCTCGGTCCGACTCGAGCATTGAAAGGAAAGAATGCCCGGTAAACCAGCGTGAGAAAAACACACCCAAATGGAATTTAATGTTTATCAAAAACCTTTCAAATAAAGGTATCTTGTAAGACCACACCGCATATAAATATGAGCGGGTTTTTACCTTACAATAACCAAAACATTTCTATAGAAAATCCATTGATATTATAATAGTGTCTAGGGGTCAAAGTAAAATATGAATATAGCTGAAATACTTGCATCTCACATTTCAACATAGTTGGGCATAATTAAGTTCGTACGACGCTTACTGGAGAATGGATTTCAAACTATGACAAGGTAAGAAACTACCTTTCGAAGGTATATCTCTAGATAAAATGCATTAGGGCCTGACAAGAACATCTTGTACGCCTACCACACAGGACTAGCCTACCACTTGACTAGTAGTATCGAATATGATCACCTCATTCTGGACATCGAAGCATACATGAGTAGATAGTAATCGATCTAGATTTGGAATGACCATCCCCTAATGGAAGCGACCCACATGGCCTTGTTGCATACCCGAATTTTGTCATTTTTCGGTTGATGAGGCTTGAGGCTACGTTTTACCTTTATATAGCACTTCCCAAATGGAATGCTAAAACTGCCCTCCAGGAAATAATGCAATGCTAGCATTCATCTATACAAGTTGTCTAGGAGATGGACAAACCGAAGGCATTACTTCTCCTACATCCATTTTTGAATCACCCTCAGGATTAGTAGCAAGCCGCCCTTGCACTTCAAAGAGCTCCATCATCAAATTCCATCATCTTCAAGGTGTCTTCACTTCGAAATGCTTGAGTTTGATCGAATTGATTTTCAGATAACATATCTGATCCAGGTCTCTTCGAAACAACATTCGATAGTTTTTGATAAACTCAACCCCAGTTCTTTAGGAAATAAACAGCCAAAGATAAGAGCGGAGATCACCTCCTAACAGTTAGTAGACGGATTTCCTTACCATTTGTCCTAGGAGAACGAAACAATATTTATACAAACAATACAGCATCATTGGAGATGACTGTGCCATATAACTCACGTGTTTCTCCTATATATTTCCAAAGTTACGTTTTGGATCTATATTTGATAATCAGTTATTTAACAATCCACAAACACACATCCAAATCAGGGATTTATTTCAAAACGAAAAACCAACATTGGTTAAGCACATAATTAACCACTAGCCTCTTTAATTAATCTTTTTATTAACTAAATTCATCTTGGAAAATACTTGTATCAAAATACTTTTACAAGGATATATTCATATAACGGAGGAAGATTTCCTTTTTACACAGTTCTAAAACTATTTATAAACTCCTTTATAAATTTCTTAAACCCATTTTATAAACTATTTTTTAAATCTCCAAAAACCATTATAAAACGTCTCTAAATCATTTCTCAAATCATTTATAAACTCTTTATAAATCCACAAAACTAATTATAAAACTCCTTTTATAAAACTATAAACCCATTTCTAAAATTCATTTACAAATATCTAACCATTTATAAAATTCCTTTACCTTGTAAATAATCTTCCTATAAGTCTTCAAAACATTTTATAAAACTCCCCTTACAAAACCCATGTCCATTTATAAAACTCTATTTATGAGTCTCGAAAACATTTATAAATGAATAAAATCATTAACTTCAAAACACTATAATATAATAATAATTATTAATAATAAACATTATAAATAAATAATAATAATTAACTTCAAAACACCTTAAAAATAATAATTAACAATTTGAAAACATTATTAAATAAAATATAATAATTAATCTTTACCATTATTATAAATAGTAGTAATTAATTTCCAAAAAAATTATTAAATCATTATTATTAATTTCAAGCCATATTAATTATTTAAATGATTAACTTTTCAAAATATTAAAAGATTGATAAATAACTTTAAAACAACATTAAATATAAAAAAATAATCTTTAAAACAATATTGAATAAAAATAATCATGAAACAATATTGAATATGGAGTAAAATAGAAGTTAAATCCTTTAAAACAAATATTTCTGAAATCCAATTTCAAATTTTAAATCATTTCCTTTCTCTAAAAACTCATTTCAACTCAAATGGCAATTTATAGTATTCCAAAATACTAATTAGAGTGTAATAGCTACCAAACGCTTAACTAATATAACTATTGATTTTCTATCACTATAGGGTTTAAGTTTAACATATAACAATGTCATAACCTATAGGGTTAACAATTAGGTTTGATATTTAACAATTATACAATAAAAATATTATTGAAAACATTTCAATAATGGCGAGGATCCCATTGGATCCCTCCAACCTATCCCCTTGCATCACAGCTCATATATATCAACACATATATGTAAACAAAATCAACAGTGGTGAGGAATGCTGTTGGATCCATCCAAACAATTCTTCTACATCACAAATAGTATATAATCATATAATATGGGTCATTTGCTACAAGGAGGGTATATATAAAAGGTCATTCACTCCAGGGGTGGGAATAAAATCAAACTAACTGATAAAATAGTAAATCATCCAAACATTCAATCAACAATTTTTATCAAATATATAACATGCTGGTTAACCAAAAAGGTGAGTTTAACTCATCGAAATTCCAGTTTCCGTCGAAGCATTTCTGATTCCGTCTGAAGTAGAACGGCTTTCAAATTCAGCACATTATTCTAATAGCTCAAATCTCTACCAAAACAATTCCATAACATAGTATTTGTCGATACGAACCTAATGCGACCGAACACGTTCAATTTGGACCTAATATGAACAAGATATTAAGTATACAAGATTTTAGATTAATTAAATTAATTAATTACTTAATTAACAATTAACCACCTGATTAAATAAAACCCTAATCAGATCTGGCTGTTGATTTCCCTTCCATGAATCGTGGCCACTCAAATCCAAACTCCACAGTGATCTCATCCTCATTTGAACCTGGTTCCGCCATTGTCACGACCTCGATCAAACCTTCCTCGACACTGTTGCACTTCGCTTTACCATTCACCTCCGCACGTTGGCTAGAGGTAGCTCCATCCAAACTAAGTCGATGACCACCCTCGAAGCCTTAAGGCGGCGAACGAACCCCGAGAAACCCAAAAAACGTTGACGCCATTGAACAAAAATCCCCATCGCGTCGCCTTGCTTAAGCTCATCTCCACCGTTAAATTGCTCCACTTCTTCATCGCAAACATTTTATTAGTTGGTTGCCTCGCCTGAAAGGCATGTGGTGGCTCCGATCAATATCAATCGTTGGATGAAGAAGGAGTTTTGAATTCTTGAACACAAGAAACAAGATGGGGAGGAAGCGAATTTTTATAGGAGATAGAGTATGGGCTGAATAGTGTTTAATGTGGGGAGAGTATGGCCTAGTATGGGCTATGGTGATGGGTAGGGTATGGGCTAACATTATTTTATTTAAAAATTTATATCTCGATGTACTCAAAAATCTTGAACTCCAAGCGAGGCATGCTCACTGGCGTTCTATACTAATATTCCACAGGTACGACACAAAACAAACTCGTAGAAGGCGCGCTAGGGAATGTGAACACGGCACACGAGGAGATGCCAGGGTAGATATACCAATTGCACTCCCGGACTGGTAGTAATGCATAGCAGCTACTACCGCCCACCTCGGACACACTCCCATATCAAAAATCGAGGGGTGGCCACCAAAAAAATCACAAAAGCAATAGAATGGTATCGAAGAAATATGCCCGATCGGAGGAATGACCTCACTTGGCCCGGTATAGCTCCTGATTTTAGTCACATCTAAGCTGACTCACGGGAGTCACGGTCACGTCATACCATATAGAATCGTTGCCAAACCAACCTACTTCATTTCTGGAATCTCCACCACGTACATGGTTGTTAAAGTGGTTTTCGGTATTGGCAGAGAGTATGAAAATATCTGATCCCGGTCTCTTTAACAACCAAACGTTATTATAACACCGTGGCCATTTCAAAATATCATATTCATTTCAAAACTATATCAATTCGATATCATTATTCACTTTAAATAATATTCATTTCCAGAATCGTAACACTTTTAAAAATTATAACCATTTCGAAATCATACACTTTTGAAATCATAGCACTTTAGAAATCATAACACTTTTGAAACTATAACACTTTGAAATCATAACACTTTCCACTCAACAGTTTAGACATAGGAAATAGTTTATGTAATAAAATAGATTTTAAAATAAAATAGTTTATATAATAAAATAGTTTATATAGTAAAATAGTTATAAATTAAAAATAGTTTATATTAAAATAATTAGTATATTAAAATAGTTTTATATTAAAATAGTTTAAAATGAAATATATTCATAAAGTAAAATGTTTTTATATATTAAAATTCTTTATATAAAAAAAAATAGTTTCCTCAAATTTCACAAATCGATTCAGATCAACTCGAATTCCAAAATCCAATTTTATTTAATCTAAATTCACTAATTTCAATTCAGTTCAAAACCACTAAAGATTTATATCGATTTCAAATACATATATAAACTACAATTTAAACCATTTCAATTTCAATAGATTTCAAAGCTTAAATTCATTTATATTTCGAATTCAACTTACCATTATTTAATATTGAAAAATTCACTTAGTCAATCCAATATCATTTATATAAAACCTTAAATTACAATTTATATAAACTAAATATTCCCTTCAATTTATTTACTTGAAATATTCATTTAATCACTTTAAATCAATATCAAGTTAGAAATCATATCTTTAAAATCTCAAATTTAATAAGTTTCAAATCGGTTTTATTTAAGAAAAATTCAAAAAAAATTCAATGAATTTCTATTTCTCTTTCCAACTTAACTTATAAAAATTGTTATAAAATCTATATTAAAATATATTATTTTAAAATAAATATTTATTAAAACCACATATATTTCTTTTAAAACCTTGGAAATAATTTTTCAAAAAATATATATATATATAGACCAACGGTGTCTGTATATAATTTTTCAATCCTATGGTCAAGTGATACAGATATTTATCATTTCAATCCGCAATTTAAATATATATAGGTATATATCTTTTCAACCCGCAATCCCAAATTCAATTCAATGAAAATTGCTTGGGTTTATCATTTCAACCCATAACGATTATCCCCTATACTACAAAATCGTTCGGGTATGTATCATTTTAACCCATAGGGAATTCTATACTAACAGGGAACTTGCAGAGTGAAAGCAGTTATGATGATAAAGATAACATATCAACAACACGCATATATCATCAATAACAAATAAAATAAAATATAAACAATAGGATAAGGTGTCATATCCCACAGGTGAACAATACAGATAATAGCATATCATATATAGCAATTATAAAATTAACAGTTCAATTAGCAACATATTTCAATTGTTGTTTCAATAGAAATCAAATTTAATAAATATAAGAACGTTAATCGTGATTGATTGCTCACATTTCGAGGCTGGAGAGATTGAAAATGAACTAATTTATGAATCCAAGCACGAATTTCAAAGCAAAGCACGATAGGCACAAGTTCGACGAACAAAGCTGATAACAAGGAATTTTGACGAAATCAAATCAACTGGATCGATGATGATAAATGGTATAAATGAACTTATATAATATATATATATATATATATCATATTATAAATTCAAACACCAATAGAATTTTATACATATATGCATTTCAAACATCCCTTTTTTTCTTTTTCTTTTTTTTAGATTAAAACACGTATATTAAAATCAAACATATATTTAAGATAATATATATTTATTTCTAAATGAATATTAAATCCCAACCCATAAAGATATTCATATAAAATTGAAAACTTCTATATCACTGCTTATGCACCACTTACAAAAAAATTTATGATTCAAAATCTATGTGCTGTCAAAATATACAACCTATCAATAGAGCAGGCTCATACCCATCAATAGTGCTAGCTGTAAAAAAATCATATATATACTAGGTTCTTTTCCTTGTCAGTAAACAATACGAAGAATAGCACATGCTATACACAACATATAACCCTATACTTTAAAACCCATAACATGTATTATATTCAAAACAAAACGATACCTACCGGCCTATAGCTATCCTAACTTGCATAGTATAACAGCCTTTACATATATTTAAACATACATATACAAAATTTAAAAGTCATAGTATGAATAGTATACATATCTAGTACAGCCGAAACAAAGTATATATATAAACTAGTAAATTTTGAACTCATACAAACAAAAATATATATAACTCACTTTATTAAAATATTCATATATAACACTACACCAAAACAGTCATTTGGCAACACTTTTTTTTTCCATTTGGCAACACTTATATGGGTTGCATTTTAGTCTCGCTAATAAGTGTCGCTATCCAATATAAGTGTTACTGAAAATAAAAATTTACACTTTTAAATACGGCGACACTTATTTTCGTTGTAAGCCTTGGTTTAATTGGAGTTAATTGAAATATACTAGGGCAAAATTGTAATTGAATAACATATCACGCTTAACCCTAGCCACACTTATCCCTGGCCGCATTTTCCCCAAATCGGTTCCAGTTATATTTTTGAGGTTGCATTAATGGAGACGATCCCCGAATCCCCACACCAAATAGTTCCAATAAACGATCAAACCACCATCATCAAGAACAAAGTCACCTTCCAGGAACCAAAGCCAGATGCGAACAACGCTTCCGATCATCATCGAAACAAATCCGCTCATGTCACATCTCGTATTTGTCAAGTTCTTTTCAGAACCCTAGCTGCAGTGTTCTTCATCGGATCCACTTGCATTATGCTATTTTTCACTGAACAAACCACCTCCATTGGAATTACTGCCAGTTACAAATTATCCCCTTCCTTCAAGTACGTACATTAATTGGCGTCAATGTGTTATTTCTGTTTTGTTTGTGAATCGTAAGACGTGCTGGGTTTTCTGCAGGTTCTTTGTTTATGGAACAGGGATCGTAGGCTTGTATTGTATTTTGTCCATTTCCTTTGTTGTCTGCTGTTCTACAAGCAAGCTTAGGCATACTGTTGATATGGTAATCTTCAACTTCTATTACATCTTTCTCGTTCTAATAATTCTATTCCATTCTATCTATTAGTTGATCCTAATAAATGATGAATGATCAACTGGTGTAGCTAATGATGGCCCATGTACATGTATGGCTTGAAGTTCCTAGTAAACAACAATGAACATTCAATGCAATACACCTTCACCCCCTTCAACGATTCAAGGCTTATATTCGTGTTAGGCTATGCTGGAGTGGAGCGCACTGAAATATACGATGAAGGTGCAGGGAAGTGGGACTCGGTCTGGGTTCAGCCTCGCAATGAATGCGAAACGTATGCAAAATGCGGAGGGTTCGGGATCTGCTACTTTGATGGTAAAGTAGCAAAGTGTTCCTGTTTGAAGGGGTACATGAATTCTAATGGAGGATGTGTCAGGAGGAGTCGACTGCAATGTGATGGAAGAAGTGATGGTTTTTATGGAGTGGAAAGTGTTAAGGTTCCGGATTTGGCAAACTGGGGATCAATGGTTGTGAATGAAGGTGACTGCAGAAGTGAGTGTTTGATGAACTGTTCTTATAATGCTTATTCTTATGTTACTGGAATTGGATGCCTGATGTGGGGTGGTGAATTACTAGATACAGTTCAGTTTGGTGATGGCAACTCTGGTCGTACGTTGTTCATTAAGCTTGCAGCCTCTGAGTTAGGTACCGTTTTTTATTCCTTAATGCTACCATAGTATACTGTGGAAATTTCGACATGTATCTTTACAATTTGCTTTTAAGTCCATCGTAGATTTCTTTTATAAAATAGATCAATATTTTCAAAATAATAGACAAAATTCAAAGCTTATTTGGATAATTTTATTCATAATTTATAACTATCTGTGATACACGTTTTGAGGGTTTCTTAAATTTGAAATAAGAGATTGGTGATGATTCATAAATTTAGAATAAGAGAATTAAAAATGAAAAAATTCAAGGAAAATAGATGTATAAAATAACTTCTAAAAGGAAAAGGGACAGTAAGAAAAAAGGTTTCTTTAATTTCTACTATTATTTGTTATTACCAATTATGTGACATACAGCATGATCATGTATTTTTTGATTACTCTGATAGCCTTGAAATTTTGGTAGCAATTAGAAACAATAGGAAAATATTTTATTGCTTCAACTGGATTAGCATAAAACCTGCTTCAAATTTAATGTTGTATTGTTTGGTTACTTAATAATGACAATAGTTTAATGGATCAACAGAAAATTACACGAAAAAATAGTTAGAGCACTTCAGACTTGTGCATGCCTGTATATATTGTAAAATCCCACTGGCTATCCACTTTGTGCGCACTAAAAGTCTACAACATGGTGTTGTAATTAACCGTTTTCTATTCTTTTACATGGTCAATGATTTAATATGTAATTCATAAAAACGGAATGAATCATTTTTAGCCAACGGTTGATATAAACGGGGAAAATTGGGCCACATTTAATGATTTAATACTGCATAAAGGAATCAAATCATACATAAAATATATTAAGATTGTTTAATGATTTTGCAGGTTAGACTGCTTGTTGGTTTGTTGAAGTGTGTTGGTACTGGTGAAGTGCCCTGTAGGAAAATGTTAAATATGTTCATTTTCTCTTGAATTACATTGCTTTTAGCATGCATCTTTTTTTTTCAAAATTATAACATGAGTTTTCATTATTAATTATCAACTTAATTTAATGTTCAATTTAATTTTTATAAAGGAACTGCAAATTCAATTTAACGTGATATTAAATGCAGGCACTTCTAGAGGAAGCGGAAAAAAAGAGGAAGTTGGATGATAGTTCTAAGGGTGGAGTCGAAGATCTTGAAGATGACCCAATTGCGGAAGTTTTTAGTTCCGACACGAAGAAAAATTATTGTTGATCAATTACTTCTATGTTATCAAACAGTTCCGATAGTTTTTCGTATTCGGTATTTGTAGAATTTCACTATGAAATTTACGTTGTTTTTTGTATTCCAATTTGACATTATTATGAAGTAGTTGATTATGTATTGAATTAACCAACTTAATTATGTATTGTACTTATTATGAAGTAGTTGACATTATTATGAAGTAGTTGACTATGAAATTTATGTTGTTATTTGATCATGAATATTGTAAATTTTGGGTTCCTATTGAATGTAGTATAATAATCTGTTAAAGCGTTATAAGCATTGGCAATTAAAATATACCAACGCTTATAAGCGTCAGCATAGAAAATTAAACAATGTTGAATGGTTAATTTGCCAACGTTTATAAGCGTTGCTAAATAATTTACACCAACGTTTATAAGCGTTGGCGAATACAACCTTCCAACGCTTATAAGCGTTGGGAAACTAAACTTGCCAACGCTTATAAGCGTTGGCAATAAATTGCGACGCCCCTACAGCGACGCTAATAAGCGTTGCTGAAACTGTTTGCGACAGTTATACTCGTTGGGAATCACCTGTTTTGGTGTAGTGAAACTACAGAACTCACACCTAAATAAACAATTAAAAATGAAAAAAAATGCTAGCCTAAAACTTAAACGCGCATACGCATTGCTAGTATATTATAATACTGTCGCCATTACTTTAGATATCTAACTTAACAAACATATATACCCTTATCTATATACTGTAACCGACTGATATATATACTGTTATATAAACTATTATATAACTGCAGCTAAAAAATATAACTTAGAAAAACTATATATTATACATCAGCATGAACTTTATACTTAAACATTTTATTTTATTTTGAAAACAATATATAAAGCATTTGCACCTTTATATATAAAATAGAATATGACATATAAATTTAAATCAGATAATACAAATCATGCATTCATATATATAAATAATATAACAGACAATGTAACTGATATATATATAGGACCAAACTCACTTATTCATATATGCTAATATATATAACTCAGATCTATATATTTATACAAACACATAAATATACCTTCACACACAAAAACTCGGGTTGATGGAAGGCTTGGCATCAGGTCAAGTGGAAAAAGGAAGAACACCGATCAGGGGAGAGAGAGGGTATAGAGGGGATGCGACTTGGTGATGTGGGTGGTTGGCTGTTCGCGTTGCCAGGCGGTGGTGATAGGTGGGCGATATGGGCTGCGGAGTGTCATGGGATGATGGGAACGGCGACTGACAGCTCTGGTGGGTGGTGTGTGATGATTTGTTGGATCGGGTTGATGAAGAAGCCGAAACCAGTAAGGTATGAAGAGGATGCATATTATTCTATCTTTCCCCCCTTTTTTTAGAACGGATAGAAAGAGTTCAAAAGAGAAAAGAGAATGGGAATGAACAGGCAATACGAAAGCTTTGATATAACTTATGCCACGAAGATGAACAGTGAAACAAGAATAGAAAGAGGAAAAAAGTACAAATATAAATAAAGAAATGGGAATGGTAATGGTTGTCCATTGATTCAGCAAAAGTTAAAGCAAATTATTATTGCTTAGGCCGCATGTTTAAAATTTTGAAACCGAAGGAAGTGCGAAGTAAAAAATTTGGTACCATTATTTTCGTTTCTGTCGCGTATCGGACCTCAAAATACAAAAATGAATATACCGTAGAGCTCAGCATGACAAGACGATCAAAACGGTATATTGATATCGGTGGTAGGACCATCTTATCAAAAGTCGATATTCGGTACTGAAAATGCTGCAAATTTGTCGAAAATAAGATAAATAGGGGTAGAGAAGTCCCAATTTGACGAAACGAAATATGACGTCTCACTCAGAAGATGATTTATAAATTTATTATGTAAAAATATTCAAGTTTGGAAAACATTTTATTATTATCATATTTGACTGATTTGAATTTAAATAAAATTATACTAGAAAATAAGCTTCCATATTATCTGATGAAAGTTTACCATTTTCTATGTTTAAATAGACGTATTCCAAATATTAAACATTTAATTCAAAATTCAATTATTTAAAATTTCACAAATTTCAATTAATTACGTAAATAAAACCATTAAAAATTTACGGGTCGTTACACCACATGTCAAAGATCTGAAGACAAGCTATCTCTCATGAATATTTATATTCACATGATCAAAGAGAAGATATTCATTTTTATGGCAATATATTTTGTAAATTTTCGATGGGAAGCAACTTGTACTCTATAAATACCCAGGTGTATTCATTGTAAAAGATATCTCATATCTCATAATTTCTAGTGTAGAATAAAGCACTTCTTATTCTACTATTTTCTGTTTTTTTATTTACACTTAGATAATTGTGGCTTCTATCAATTAGTTTTGTTAGACATAATTATCTAAGTTTTTCTTCCTTTTTCATTAGTGATAGACCGTTAATTAGTTTTATCGGCTATCCTTATTTTATTTTTGTTTATTTGAATTTCTGTTTGTTTTTCTGTTTTTTCTTCTTCGGTTTTTCCATTGTTAAGAACTTGTGAAGGAGTTCTGATTTAACTCTCAACAACTCTTCTGTGATAAATGGTTGGATCCTTCTGTGAGAAAAGGATTGGAGTTTAAATCAATATTTCTTCACTTGTCTATTCTTCTGCATTTTTTGTAGTTTAGAAATCACCTCCAAATTCGTCTAACTCGCCCATGAAATTACATAAACAATAGAATTTAATTTTCCTCCCTTTGTTCGCCCTGCATACTACACACCTGTGCGCTCGCAGTATTATTTTTAGTTTGTGCTTTTCTAATCCCATAGAAAAGTGTCAAACAAGTGTTTGGCGCCGTTGCCGGGGAGGAAATTATTAAATTTTACTGTTTATTTAATTTTTGATTCGATTTAGTTTTGATTTTTTTTGTATCTAATCAAGAGAAGGATGAAAAAAGAAACAAATCATTATCAATCTGTTTACAGATTTGGTAATTTATTTCCTTTCTATTAAATTACACAATCTCTTCTTATTTTTGTTTCCTTCTTTTTAGTTTATAAAGTCTCTTCACATTTTTTTTTCTCTTTGCCAATTTTAGGCTACATACATTGCAGTGTTTTAACTGCAACAAAAAAATCTGCATTTTTTTTCTTTCCTTTTGCCTGTTTCTTATTTTTACAATTCCCCTTCCTTTGTTACTCCTACTAAAAAAACTTTCTTTCTTTTTACATTGTTTATTTTTTTATTTTTGCAGTGTGTATACTGCAACAAAAAATATATCTCGTAGTATTTTTACTACAACAAAAAAAATCTTTTTTGTGCTTATTTCTCTTTTGCAACTTTTTTTTTCTTTTTTTTCATATTTATAAAAGTTTTCTTGATTATTAGATTTGGTAAATCAATTCCACCTCTAAAGAAAGATTACAAAAAAAACCAAATTTTATACTTCTGATTTTTCCTTTTACATAGAACATTCCTTTATTCAAACTCCGTCTACAGGCCGTCACCTTCACCAAACAACATCACAACATCATGATCGCCAATCCAACCTACAAACACTCCAATGCCATCAAGTTTTTAGCACTATCAAGCAACATTGGACATCAAGTTTAATTTTGTAAGTATTTCCTTTCTATACAGGTACCATGTTTTGTGAAAAATTGCTTGCAAAAATAGGTTGCTGCAAATTGCAAATCTGCGATGCTTGTACAATTTTTTTATTTGCAATTTTAATTGTTCTTTGCTAAATTGGTCGTGAATTTGTAACTGAATTTCAAAATAATAAAAATCGAAAAATTGTATTTGTGAAATTGACTGTCTCGAATAGTTAGATCGTGGATATACAGTAGTTCAATTTATTGAACTATTAGCAAAAGAGGTTGCATACTACCTGTAAAACATTGGTCGTATCCCTTACTATTTTATACTATACGTGAATGGCCATAACACCATCTTCCCCCTTCTAATTGAGTCAGTCAACTAATATAGTAAAATTTAGTATTTTTTTTACTATTTTGAAGTAAAAACCATTTTTGCTTAAACTTTTAAAACTCAGAAGAAATCAACATGGTTCAAATGGTTGGAAACGACAAGTTTAGTGATACTACTGAAGCATGGAATGCATGCTTAAACCATTTTAACTCTGACTTCTATAAATATGAATATATTTCTGAGTTAAAAACATGCTTGATTCACACACTTCACCACTAGACTTTAGTTTTGAATTATAAACAAAATCGATGATTGATAATGAACATACAAACTCTAGTGTTTTGAATGAAATCGTGCTTAGTTACACAAATATATGGGATTATAATGACAAATATTTGGAACACATGAACCTTTGTGTGAATAAAATCTTTATAGGTAGAGTTTTACTATGGGACACACCTGATTTTAAATCTAAGCATAACGACAAACCATTCATCGAGTTTATTCTCCATTTCAGTGCAAACTCTAAAAATAGTGCTAAAACCAAGTGTGGGAGAGAAAGATGTAGGTGTTCATCACAATTCATTTATCATTTGCACAAATCACATTATATATGATCCATGTCCGCATTTAGTTATTAAATTGCATTTCATTTTACAAATCATTTTACAACTCATCCATCTTTGGGTACTCTTATTCAAATATAGGAAACATTTTTACAGTGCGGACACTGTCTCAACTAAGTGTGGAGGAGGGTCTGCATTGCATTTCATCTTTTTCATTCATTTTTTTCTTTCTTCAAAAAAATATACATCATTTTTGTATTCACCTTAATTTTTTTAAATTTTCATCTCATTTCCCAAACTTTGATTTATTTTAAATAGTCACGACATAGTAAGTTAAATAGTTTTATTCATAGGATGGAAAATTTTGTGAATCACTAATATCGAATCGAAAACGTAATGAAAAGTTGAATTACGAACGATTATAGTGTAGCTAGTATATAGGGAGACTCATAGGTGATGGTTATGAAATCTATTCTAAATTGTAGTCTTTGTTTAAAAAGTGGTTGCTTTAAAGTACTTGCGTTGACACTTGTTTTTTTCAGCAAAGTTAATAATGTTAGTTCCTAAGATGATGGTTTTGAGGATAAGAACCTTATGACTTGTTATAAAATATAAATACTAATACTCTTGTCTAGATATATATGTATATGCAAGATATATATATATATATGCATGTACTGAGAATGAAGACTATACAGTATAAAGATTGAAGATTGAGTATAAAGATTCAAGACTGACCAATTCAAGACTGAAGAAATCAAGAGTGAAGACTCATGAGTATCAAGAGTTCAAGATATCAAGATAAGTAATAGAGTCAAGATTTATGTTAAAACTTCATAATAGCACTAAAATCTATATTCGTATTTTAATTGTGGATTGGAATCCACCTTCTCGCTTTAATAGTGCAATGGAACCCACGACCTTCTCCAGTGGAATGGAATCCACGAAATTTTCAAAATGATTTATCTTTTCAAAACTATTTTTTTAAGAGTCATCTCTATCAATTTAAATATTTTAGCCTTAATTCAAAAACTATTTTTAATCATATTAATTTCAAAATCATCTCTTGTTTTTTAAACTATCTCTTGATTTTAATATTTTTAGCTTTAATATATTTTACAGAAATCTATACTTAGTTTTTAATATTACTTTTATATTATAGGTTATATATTTTAAGATTACTTTCTAAAACCCTTTTATAAGTTTAAACTATATTCAAAATGGTTTACAAAGTTTAGAAATTGTTTTGACAAGTTTTAGAATAGAAATCATTTTAAAGCAAAATCTATTTTCAAAATTAACATAGGCACGTCGACATCCCTCATCCCCCTATGTCGACATGGTAGCCGTAGAATTCAAATTTCAAATTTTCAAAAGAAGTGTCTATTCGTCATAACCTTTCGTGAATTGACATGACCGTTGTTCTCCTATAAATACCAGTTGTATTCAACGAATTTTAAGTTAGTTTTTCTTCATTTCTTCACTCCTTCTTCTCCACTCAAATATTCTCTTATATTTCAAATGTTTAACAAAACTCTGCTGAAATTCTAAGTGAATCAAACTCGATCATCTCTAGTTTGATTCTCTACCACTCTCTATCAAAGATCTCAGTGCTATTTAGAGTTATAGGATAATTTGTAATCAAAGATCGAAGTGTATCGAGTCTCTCTCAATCAAAGTGTGATTGTAGCCCGTAAATCAATTGGGTGTGATTGTAGCCCGTAAATCAATTAGGTGATCCTGTAGCCTGGTTAAATCAAGAGAGTTCGCCCTGGACTCAGAGATAGGAGGGTGTATCTCGTGGCCTTGAAATCGAGGTTGTAATCTCGACATTATTTTTGAAAAGAAATCTACACAAGAAATTGTGTGCGACTGGATGTAGGGTAACTCCGAACTAGTATAAAATTCTGGTGTGTTCTTTCCTTTACTCCTTTTATTTACTATTTGCATCTATGTCTGATTCTGTGATTGTTTCTGTGTTTGTGAATTGCATCTGTTTGGATTTAATTTGAAAAGATTTCAAAAAGATACATAAAATTATTTAAACACTATTCACCCCTCCCTCTAGTGTTAATTCTGCCTTAAGATCCGTAATCCACATTTCCTACATTTGATATCAGAGCATTGGTTTTCAAAGTTATCATAATCTGAATTTTGAAAAAGTTTAAAATGGCAATTTTTGGAGATTCTGTTAACACTAGTTCAAAACTGTCCAAATCATCATTGTCTCATAAGTCTGCATATTGTTATTATAGAAAATCAAGTTATCTACCGAATTGGTATGTTGTGTAGGAACAGATGTGTTACATGGCTTTTGAAGAATCAACACTCAATGGAAAAATGGTGCAAATCAAGAAAAACAAATGGATACTTGATAGTGGATGTTCAAGACACATGACTGGTAATCTGGAGATACTGAATGACATAATTTATGAAGATGGAGGAATGGTAAACTTTGGAGACAATTCAAAAGGATATGTGATTGGCATCGGCAATGTCGGTAACTCTAAAACTCCTACTATTTCTGATGTTCTCTTAGTTAGGAATCTAAAACACAACTTACTTAGCATAAGTCAACTATGTGATAAGGTCTACAAAATTAAATTTGAAAAGAATAAGTGTGATGACTCGATATTTTAGACCATTCGCATCCGCACATGTCGGACTTGAATAATTCAAAATACCGCGTTGTTAATTTAAATTGGCAAAACTGAGCATATATAGTAAATAAAATAATCACAGATCACAGACACAGAGTAATAATTGCAGCGGAAATAAAAGAGATAGTAGTTCATGAAGTTACTATATAAATATATAAATTACATTAGAGTTAAACCAGATACAACGGAAGAGTAATACGATACATCAGATACAAATCAGAATACATCACTGGAACCATCGAATACTGAAAGCAGAATAGATGGCTGGATCTTCAAGTAAAGCTCCAACTTCAAAGGTGAGTCTCGAATACTAGTACTCTCAGTCTGACCCGAGCGTAAAGCAAAACACAAGACACTCGAGTCAGGATTAACATTCTTATATCAATAAATCCAACTCAAGTGAAATAACAACTGAAATACAAGTAACTCAAAGGATGTTTGGAATAACCATCCTTTAAGGATCCGTTAAACTATCTACTATGTAGTAGTGTACGATAAGTAGATAATGTCTATCAGTAATATAAAGTATCAAAATAGTGTTAAGGCGTTACCATTATCCCCCTTAACACATTTTATATAAGCGTTATAGTCTATACAGCACTGTAAACTCCACCGTAAACTAGTGGGATATCAGGGAGTATGTGACGATCGCCCATGGCCCCCGCACTGAACCTAGAGATAGTGCGCTGTAAAGTGTGCCAGGCAGCCATGGACGGTTGTCATGGTAAACTAAAACAGCAGAATCTATCGTATAACTCACAGCGCATGGACAAAATACAATAGAATATATATATATAGTGAAGCTTCACAGAATAGAATGTCATCATATAAAACTTCATAATAGTTGAATACAAACATCTGAATAGTCAATACATCAAGCCTCACTACATATCACTCAGAGAATTATACAAGCAGCGGAACATCTAGTACATATAGTAAGAAAATAATATGCAAGCCTCCAGCTCGTCTTCGTCATCAGCATCGTCGGAAGCAAGAACAGCACCTGTCACCTGCTACCTAGTCTGCCCGTTCCAAAATGGACGAACAACCCAAGGCAATAAGAGTTAAAACATAAAGCCTTGAGTCAGACAACGGTCTTAGTGAGCAGTAAATTAACTAACAACATACCAAAAGAGCATAAAGGAAAAGGAATAGGAATACAACCCTCCCACTCCACCTCTTTCTACAGTGATAGCCCCCAGACACACACTAAGTAAAGCAAACATAGCAAAGCATACAATTAAAATAAAGCAATTATCACTCGAGTCAAGGGCGATGTTTTCCAAGCACAAACCCCCAAGGCCTAAACCAAGATCAGATAAGCACCCAGAAAATACCGCTCTTGAGACCGAATGACGATACAACCAAACATCCATGACTCTGGCTATCACTGTTATCGTTGCTTCGATATCATCGTTAATTGAATGACCGGCTCATTCTTTCATCCATCCGTCAAGGGCTAATGGAAACCCCGGTTCTAGACATAACTCCGCACGTCGTCAAAACCCGTGTCTAGGACTATCGAATCTGCCCAGAGTACTCGACTACCAATCAGTAGCCTTCAGGGACTATCGAATCTGCCCAACGTACTCTTGCTTTGAGCATGCTAGAACCTTCAACAACGATGAGACCTCGGCCTTCTAGTCATCCTCCTCGACGACTATTTCCATACTAGCTCAAGCGCCTCTCGAGCAAACCATTATCCTCAAACTCGAACCATTTCACCGAGTTATCAACATGCTTGGAATGATCCCGTCTGGATTAGACCAAGACTATCTCATATCATGCCTCGCTTCATCACATCCTAGCAAAGCCTCATCTTAGCATCATCATCATCAAATCTATCCATATGAGCTTCATCATCCGCTACATATGCCACGAGCAGCTTTCCCAATTCAAGAGCCTTTCACTTAGCTTTTGAATCATCTTCGACCATCTTGTCTAAATCAAATCATCAATCATCTAATTCATACCAATCAATCAAGTCAAACATTAATCCAAGTAATCAAGCATTCAAATATGATCTAATGAACAATTATAACAATAATGGCAATTTCGTAAATAAAGAGTCTAAAGTCTAACAAGCATGAAAACATAAGCAATATCTCTATAATCTTGATGAATGAACTTGCATAGGTTAACATGTAGTAAAATGGATGTCAAATCATCATGAACAATGGATCTATACTTAAGTTTAAAAAAATGCATGAAAATCACTACTTTACACAAAATCAAGCCAACGATCTGATATACTCCTTTGGATCCATGTGAGAGATAATCACCACTCACCAAATCACCTAAACACCTCAAAAACAACCCACTTCAGATCTGGACAGTGAAGGATCTAACTCGATCTATCACAAATCCTCTTCAAACGATGAAATCTCTCTTCGATGGATGTAGAACTTCAATCTAAGCTCTTGGATCTTCGATTTGATCTTCGATTTGGATGGAAGGAAGCACAAGATTAGAGTGGAGAAAAGAAGTGAAGAAGTGTAGAACTCGAGCTCTCAAAATGGCAGCACTTCGTCGCTTCGAAATCCGGATCCCAAAAATGAAGAGGAACCCTCCTATTTATAGGCTGAATCCTCCTTAGGTCGTTCGCTCGGAATTAGGTCGTCCACGACCTAAGAACCTACGACCTAAAAACCCACGACCTAACAAATGCGCTTCTACGACCTACGACCTAACGACTAAGCAGATCAGCGCATCCATACGACCTACGACCTAACGACTTAGCAGATCAACGCATCCATACGACCTACGACCTAACAAAGATGCAGCCTAGCGACCTAACATAGATTGCTTCTACGACCTAACACACCTGCGACCTAACACACACACGACCTAACTAACTTAGCTAGGATACGACCTAACACCTTAGGTCGCTCACGACCTAACTACGCTAACTCGTTAACTCTTATATCGTTAGCTCTTAGGTCGCTAACCACTAGGTCACTAACTACTGTAGGTTACTAACCCTTAGGTCGCCAACTCTTAGGTCGTTAACTCACTAACTTTCTTAGGTCGTTGCCTATCCTTAAGTCGCGCAAACCTTAGGTCGTCTACTCCTTAACTCGCCAACTTCCTTAGGTCGTTCCAAACTCTCATACGACCTAAACCACTACGACCTAAACCAAAATCCTTAGGTCGCCAAATTCTATAGGTCGCTCCTATCTCTTAGGTCGTTCACTCGACCTAACCTACCCCACAACCTAAACCATCACACGACTTACCCTCCAGACAACCTAAGCTCTAGTCGACCTAAACTCTGGACGACTTAACAATACTAACAGTCTGATAATAACTGTTTTACGATGTTTCGATCCGTAAAAATACGGGTCGTTACATTCTCTCCCCCTTAGGAATTTTTCCCCCGAAATTCCAAACAACCAGAGCAATCAAAGACTATCCTGCATGCTTACCATCCATAGCAATCAACAAACCATGCATCCAATTCTAACTTAGCATGCAGAATTCTAAAACTAGAACAAGTTACAATGTCGTTAGATGACACGACACCTTAGGGCCATACCTTGAAGAGTTCAGGATGAGCTGCCTTCATCCTCTCTTCCACCTCCCATGTACAGTCGTTATCATCATCACTCCATTGTATCTTGAGCAACTTAACTACCTTCCTCCTAAGCTGTTTTGTGTCGGTTTCCACAACACGAAGTGGCTTACGAGGTCTCTTATCGACTGGGTCAACTTCGAAATCTTTACAGCTATCAGCAGAAACCACTGTATTCGAGTCGTGCACATACTTCCGTAGATACGATACATGAAAAACATTGTGCACACCCGACATCCTCTCTGGTAACTCTAATCTGTAGGCGAGCTTTCCAATGCGCTCGACAATCGGGAATGGTCCAACAAATCTTGGAGTCAATTTTCCTTTCTTCCCGAATCGAATAACATTCTTCAGTGGAGAAATCTTCACAAAAACCATATCACCTACGTCGAACTCCAAATCCTTTCGACGCTTATCAGCATAACTTTTCTGACGGTCTTGGGCTGCCTTCATTCGTCGCCGAATGATCTCTATACAATCTGAAGTCTGTCGAATCATTTCTGGCCCAAGTATCAACTTTTCTCCTGTTTCTAACCAACATGTCGGAGAGTTACACGGTCTTCCATACAATGCCTCATACGGTGCCATACCAATGCTTGACTGGTAACTGTTATTATACGAAAATTCCACCAAATGAAGGTGATCTTCCCATGATCCTCCGAAATCCAAAACAAAAGCTCTGAGGAGATCTTCCAAAACTCGGTTGACTCTCTCAGTCTGACCATCGGTTTGAGGGTGATAGGCTGTACTCAAACACAACTCGGTTCCCAAAACTTCCTGGAAGCTCTTCCAAAATCCACTAGTGAACAATGGGTCTCGATCGCTCACTATACCCTTCGGAATACCATGGAATTGAACTATCCACTTAACATACAGCTCAACCAACTTTGATGCAGTCCTAGTCGACCGAACAGGAATAAATCTTGCACTCTTAGTCAAACGATCTACGATGACCCAAATCCCTTCATTTCCCGTTCTTGTTCTAGGTAGTCCATCAATAAAATCCATCGATATTTGCTCCCACTTCCATGTAGGAACTTCTAATGGCTGAAGCAATCCACTTGGCTTCTTCTGCTCGGCTTTCACCAACTGGCAGTTCATGCACTTGGAAATAAAATTTCCAACATCCTTCTTCATACCTTCCCAGTAATAGGTTCTCTTCATATCCCGATACATCTTATTTCCACCTGGATGAATTGTCAGCTTCGAGTGATGACTTTCCTTCAGAACTTCATCTCTCAATTCATCTATATCGGGAACAACTAGTCGTCCTTGCTTCCGAAGCCAACCCTCTCGATCGACCTCGAATCCTTTATCCTTTTCTGGGTCCAATCCAGATTCCAAATCACAGATAACCTTGACAAGCTTATCATCTCGCTTTTGACTCTCGCCAATTCTTTCCACAAGAGTCGGTCTTATTGATAAGTTTGCCAACATCTCAGGTTCCAATTCACATCTAGGCCTGAAGTCAAATCCAGCTAAATACTTGAGACTCTTCCATTCTGAAAACATGGCTCCCAATCCTGCATGTCTTCGACTTAACGCATCTGCCACTGCGTTACCCTTTCCCGGAGTATAGGCTATACCGAAATCATATGATGCCAAAAACTCTAGCCATCGTTGCTGCCGAAGATTCAAATCCTTTTGGGAGAAAAGATATTTCAATGACTTATGATCCGTAAACAACTCGAATCGAACTCCCAATAAGTAATGTCTCCATATCTTAAGAGCAAATACAATCGCCGCCAACTCCAAATCATGAGTCGGATAATTCCTTTCATGCGGCTTCAGTTGTCGACTTGCATACGCAACAACTTTATCCCTCTACATCAGCACTGCTCCAAGTCCAGTACCACATGTGTCGGTGTAAACCACCATCTCATCATTTCCACTAGGAATAGTCAAAACATGAGCACTTGTCAGTTGCTCTTTCAGGATTCTGAAAGCTTGCTCACACTTAGCATCCCATCTGAATACTAGGTTCTTCTTTGTCAATCCTGTTAATGGTGCAGCTACCTTGGAAAAGTCCTTGATAAATCGACGATAATATCCTGCTAATCCAAGAAAACTTCTCACATCAGATGCATTCTTAGGTCTAACCCAATCCTGGATTGTTGCCACCTTAGCGGAATCAACCGCTATTCCATTTCCAGAAATAATATGGCCTAAGAACCTCACTTCACTCTTCCAGAAGTGACACTTCGAAAACTTAGCCTTCAGCTGATGTTTCCGCAAGATTTCCAAAACAATACGCAAGTGCGTCTTGTGCTCTTCTTCAGTTCTGGAATAAATCAGAATATCATCCACGAACACTAGTACGAACTTGCTCAACTGATCTCTGAACACTCTATTCATAAGATCCATAAAATATGCTGGCGCATTAGTCAATCCAAACGGCATTACCAGCCACTCAAAGAAACCGGATGGTGTCCTGAAAGTAGTCTTCGGCACACTATCCTTAGCCACTCTTAACTGGTGAAATCCCGTTGCCAAATCCATCTGAGAAAACACCTTAGCTTCGTGAAGCTGATCAAACAAGTCATCTATTCTCGGCAATGGATACTTGTTCTTCTTAGTCACCTTATTCAGCTCACGATAATCCACACACAACCTCAACGATCCATCCGCTTTGGTTGCAAACACAACTGGTGCACCCCATTCGGACACACTACGCCGAATGAATCCTTTCTGCAAAAGGTCATCAACCTGCACCCTCAACTCTTGCTGCTCCCTAGGCGCCATCTGCCTAAGAGGCATCACAACAGGTCTGGCTCCTTCAACTAGATCTATACGAAACTCGATCTCTCTATGCGGGGGTAACCCTTTGACCTCGTCAAAGACATCCTCAAATCCATTAGCGATTGGCAACGATGATAGTCCATCCCGTGGAACAACCAGCGAATACATGAAGCTCATGAAGACGCCTTCTTCATGCTTACATCGTATCACAATCTTTTGCCCCTCCACATTCTCGACTGTCACCTCCAACCTATCACAATCAACCTTTGCCACATATTTCCTAAGCCAGTCCATACCCAAAATAATTCCGAACCCCGCAAAGTTCAAAACAAAACAATCACAAACAAAAGAGCAATCATGACTCGATACAATCAGACCATGGCATAACATACACAAACAAGATGAACCCCCAACTGGATTAGTCATAACCAATGGCCTATCAACGATATCCGGTTCTAAACCCAACCGGCCTACAAGTTCACTACAAACAAAAGAATGCGACGCCCCAGTATCAAATAGAACTCTAACTGGAACACCACATATGGAAAGAGTACCTTGAACCATCACATTCTTTCCTTTCTCTTCAATGGTAGGAGCTTTCGAAGATGATGGAACAGCTCCCAAAGCATAAGCTTGCACAATCTGCTTGTCCTTCCTCGATTCTGGACAATACTTCTTAACATGCCCCGGCTTGTCATAGTTGTGACACTTCACCAGCACCTTCGGATTCTTACAATCTCTAGAGAAATGGCCCTTCTGCTGACAATTGTAGCAGGTCACTTCGCCCTTCGGCTTCTTCTGGCCATCCTTACCCTTTTGCTGCTGCTGCTTCCTCTTCTTGTTTCCACCCTGCTGTGGTCTAGACTCTTCCTTGGTCACAGCAACAACAGATCCTTCTTTAGGAAACAGATTCTCGTGCCTCAGAGCTTTCTCCACAAGCTTCTCAAATGAATCGTCTAAATGATCGACCAACTGTCTCCCAAGATAACTGTCCAAGCCTGTCACAAACTTCTCGTTCTTCTGATATGAAGATTCAATATACGACCGGGCATACTTGGACAAAGCTTCAAACTCAGAAACATACTCAAGAACTGGTCTTCCTCCTTGCTTGAGCTCTACAAACTTCTTGAACAAAACAAATCGTAGTGGTCGCGTATAGGGATACAAGTATGACAAGGCACATGAGGCAATACCCAAGGTAGTGAAACTACCGTTTGCCTGATCCGGACTGGTGAGAACGCATCGCCGCAGCGACTGCAACACCGCGAAACAACACTCCCAAAATCAAGGGTGCACCAATCGACAACAAGTAATGAGTAGTTTTCGAAGAAGTGTGTTCGCTCGAGGTAGCTAGCCCCCATTTGGCCCGGCACGGCTCCTGTTTTAGTCATTTCCAATTTGACACAAGTGTCAAGGCTATCCATTATCGTTCTCTTTCTTCAGTCATCACGTTCATCATTCCAACCACTTCATTCTGGATCACACTCCGCGTATAGTTATTAAAGTGGTTTTTGGTTTAGACAGAGAGTATGTCCCTAACCGATTCCGGTCTCTTTAATAACTTTCGTGATTATTACACCGATTGGTCGTTTATATATTTCAAAACCAAATCAATTACAATTTCAATTAAAATTTGTAAATCAACATTTCATTTGTTTCTCTAAAACAATTTCCATAATTTACGTTTCAAAACTTTCAAATTCATAATTTCAAAATCTTATAATTCAATTTCAATTTCTTTTAAAACAATTCAAATATTGATTCAAATTCATATATAAATTCCATTCCGAAATCATTTAAATTAATTTAATTTAACATTCAAATCAATTTAAGTTCATTTATCGATTTTATTCAATATTCGTTAAGTAAATGATCCTTCAAAACAATTTCTATTTAATTTCCAATTCATTAAATCAATTACTTAAGTTCAACTCCATTGTATCAAAACTTACAAATTGCATTAAATTTAATTCATCAAATCAAATTCTTTATATTTCAAGTCTTACATTAGTTTCAATAAATCACATTTTATTTCTTGTTAAAGAAATTCAATTTCACTTATTTATTTACTTAATTACAAATTTTAAAACTTAATTATTACATAACTCAACTTTACTTATTAAAGAAGTTCAATTTCACTTATACGAAGTTCAATTTCACATATCAAGAATTCAATTTATTTAATTATTAAATGATTCAATCTTATTTAATTATTAAATAATTTCAAAACTTGATTTTTAAATAATTTCAAACTTAATAATTAAATTTTAAACAATATTCTTTCATCAACTACTATGTTAATATTTTGTTTCGGATTATTACATATTATCATTTTCCTTTCATAAAAATTCAAATTCCAACTTCATTTTAAAACCTTATTAAAAACCTTTATTTTATTTTTATTTTTAAATCAAAATATTGACCAATCGGGTTTTATTTAATTCTCTATCCTAGGTCAAAGTTTAATTTGGGTATTTATCATTTCAACCCGATTCCAATTCAATTAAAAATCAAAGCATAGCAAAGGGAACTTGTAGTGTGATAACTGGGATGGTGTCAAAGTAAATAAACAAGCAATAACAACAACCAATATCAATCCAATATTCAATTCAAATAATCCCGAAATAATCGTATTAATCCACATTGCTGTTTGTGTGAATTAATATAATTATTTCTAAATTCTACACTATCATTTCATGTAGATTAAAGATTATTACACTAATTATTCATACGGTTCTTCACCTGTCATTCGATTTCAATTTACACTACAACAATTAATCCAATATACGTTCAATGGTTCAAAGTGTAATTATCACTATTCTACCTGTCAATTAATTTAACAATACAAAGGGGTCATATTTAACTAATCAAATTCAACATATATGTCGATTCAAATTTTAATTATCCTACGTCAAATTCAATTGCATAATATTTATCACTTTATACATTACAATTTAACCTCCAATATAAACCACAAACAATCAATCAATTATCAGTCAAACGGGATTATCATTATATAATTTACAGATAACGGTCTCAGATGTCACAAGTGAACTGATACAGGTAATAGCATATATTTAACAGTGTAAATAACTAGCAGCAACATATTTCAATTGTCGTTTCAATTGAAATCAAATTTAATAAATAAATAAATAAATATTAATCGTGAGTGAACGCTCACCTTTCGAGGCTAGAGAGGTTCGGCAAATGAAATGGGTTACGAATCCAAAGCAGAGCAAGATTGGCACAAATTCGACGAAAAGCTGATAGATAAGGGATTGCCGAAATCAAATTAGAACTGGATCGATGATAAATGATATAATTGAACAGATACAACATAACAATTTATATGTGTATATATAACAAATCATATTTTAATTTCAACCCATATTAATTAAATATACATGTGTCCACCCATGTACCCAAATCAATACTATTATTATATATAATAACAGGAACATGCGCACCTTATATACCTATTATTTATATGATTGCAACCAACATAATATACTACTAACATAAAACAATCAACTCTTTTTATTAAAACTTATATACATATAGCTTAAATAACTTGTATCACAAATAAAACGAGCAGTACATATACCATTTTATCAAAAATCAGTGCTGTAACTAACACAGACTCCTAAGCTTGCTTTATCTCAAATCAACCTATATGCATATGTATATACGGTACTATAAACTCATAATATAATTGACTTATAAAATATCTTACATAGACAGATAATAGATATGTAACATAACCTATACATATATATGCAGGCTATGGAATATATATCAGTTATGCATAAAATTTAATAAGCTGTATATCAATACTTTAAAGTTTTAAACAAATCAATTGAATCTGTATAGCATGTATGTACCCTTAACATATAAGGCATCCAGTCATTAACATATTTTATATATACAAATAAACCATATATATTAATATATACACTATACAATAGATAAAGTAGTAGATCGGCAATATATATATATATGCGAACAGACTTTAATACTATAAAACAATCTATACAGTAGACAACTAATGCATAAATTTAATATTGTTAAAATGTGTACTGTAAACTCATATACAGTTTAACGTAAAATATATATACTTTAATATATCATAGTAGATACTTTCCTTTAAATATAATATACAGTAAACACAACTACTATATAAACTAATATAAACAAATAGACTCATGTATTCGCTTATAACAAACCTTAAGTGTATATATATATATATACACACTACCAAATCTTCTATATCAACACACAAAATCTATATAAAACGTTTATAACACTTTATATGGATATGTACCAACATACATATATATACTTATATAAACTTATATTTTATAACGATAGGTGATATACAAACCTTATATAACCCTATATACATTCAACAGATTGCAGTTCATATGCCTTTTTATATAAAAAGAACTTAATAAAATCAAATATAACTTAATATAATATACGTATAAACTTACATATTACTACTGTTACATGTAATATGCAAACTTATGTATATCAAATCGATTCTATACTTGTATATAGATAAATAGCTATTTTAATATATAAATATATATACGAGTTATATATAACCGAACATATGTAATGTAATTGTAAAACATAATCAAGTACCAATATGTATAGAATATACTCACGAGTCAGGCAACAGAGGATTTTTTTTTGCAAGGTGCTGGCGAGATGGGTTTGAGGCAGTGTTTGGGCGGAAGAGGAGATGGATGGTCGGTGGGATCTCGATTGGAGGCCAAAACAGTGGGGAAGGCGGTGGTTGCCAATGTGGAGGGGTTTGCGGGGAGGTGCTCGGGTGAACAACGGTGATGGGAGCGGCCACAAGAGAGGTACGGCAGGAATGATAAAGGAGCAGATCCCAACGGTGATGGGAACAACGGTTAATATCACAAGAGAGAAGGGAACGACAAATGGAGCAGATCCCTTTATTTTATTTTATTTTTAACGAACAAAAAAAATGACAAAGAGGAGAGGAAAATGAATGGAGAAATGAACCGATTTGGAATAGATGAATTGGAACCGGTAGGAAATAAAGAGTCACCGGTTGGATTTTGAAGTGGTGGGATATTAACAATCAAGTATGTTTAATTCAATGAATAAAACATCAGCTGGCTATTGGGTTATGCACGGTGAGAAAATGAATGGTCCCGAGAAGTTTAAAAGCAAAAATTCTGGAACCGATACGGTTGACTGTTTCACGGTTTCCGTTGTGTACCGAACTTCAAAACACAGAATTGAATATACCGCGGAGATCATCCCGACGAGACGATCAAAACGGTATACAGATATCAGTTGTATGATTGAATTACAAAAATTCAAATTTTTTTATTAGCGGAAAATGCAGCAAAAACGCTGAAAAATAAGATCGACGGAGCTAAAGATGTCCCAATTTGGAAAAACGAAAAATGACGCCTTGCTTAGAAGATAATTTAGAATTTTTCTATGTAAAAATATTTAGATTTTCAAAACGTTTTATTTTCATCGCTTTTTAACTGATTAAATTGAAGTAAATTTACGCACGAAATAAACTTCCATATTTTCGAACGAAAATTTACCAGTTGCTATGTTTAACTAGACGTATTCCAAATATCAATTTTTATTTCAAAATTTTATCGTCTAAAATTTTCACAAAATTTCAACTAAATAAAACCACTGAAATTTACGGGTCGTTACAATAAGTGTCACATCGAAGATAATAAATCAAATATTATCTTTGAAGGAATTAGGAAGAAAAATATTTATATTCTCGGTATGAAAATCTCAAATGATAACCTATGTCTTTTGACTAATACAAGTGACCCTTGAATTTGGCATAAAAGGTTTGGGCATTTGAATTTCAAACTCTTATCTAGACTTTCAAAACTTGATCTAGTAAGAGGTCTCCCTAAAATGGATTTTAAAGTAGATAGTATATGTGGTGCTTGTCAATTCGGAAAACTTAGAAAGAGTTCATTTAAATTGAAAAATATGATTTCAACTTCAAAACCTCTTGAGTTACTTCATTTAGATATGTTTGGTCCATCTCAAATTCAGTCAATAAATCACAATAAATATGTTTTTGTAATTGTAGATGATTATTCTAGATTTACATGGACAATTTTTCTGAAACATAAAAGTGATGCTTTTGATTTATTTAAAACTTTTGCAAAAAGAATTCAAAATCAACTTTGTTTAAAAATCAAAATTATTCGTAGTGATCACGGTGGAGAATGTGAAAACGAAAATTTTGAGAATTTCTGTAATAAAAAAGGAATAACTCATAATTTTTCTTTTCCAAGAACTCCACAACAAAACAGAGTGATAGAGCGTAAAAATAGGACGATTCAAGAGTGTGCAAGATCTATGCTTTCGGATAGTAAATTACCAAGAAATTTTTGGGCTGAAGAAGTCGCTACAGCTTGTTACATTTTGAATAAACCAATAAAACACCATATGAACTTCTTTTCAATAAGAAACCAAAGGTATTTATATTTTCTGGAAGTAAATGTTTTATTCTAAATACAAAGGACAATTTGGATAAATTTGATCCTAAATCCGACAAAGGAATCTTTATCGATATTCTAATAGAAGTAAAGCATACAGATTTTTCAATTTAAAAACTAACTCCATTAAAGAAACAATGCATGTATATTTTGATGAAAATTTCAAAGATTTTTTTCAAAAAAATGATGAAGATGATTTTGTTACTTTAAATAATGAATCAAATGAAACAAATTGTGAAACTGTTCATCCTAATAAAAGGACCAGGCTTTTAAAAGATCATTATATAGAGAACATACTAGGACATATTAAATCTGTTGTTAGAACTAGAAATCAACTAAACAAGATGAGTAATGTAGCTTTTATATCAACTACTGAATCCAAAAATCCAAAGGAAGCATCATTTGATGATTCATGGATTCTTGCTATGCAAGAAGAACTGAATCAATTCACCAGAAATAATGTATGGGAACTTGTTCCTAGACCCTAGGACAAAACTGTAATAGGAACTAAATGAGTTTAGAAAAATAAAATGAATGAACAAGGTGAGGTTGTTAGAAATAAAGCTTGGTTAGTCGTGCAAGAATATTGTCGAAGAAGGAATAGACTGTGATGAAACCTTTGCACCCGTAGCAAAATTAGAAGCCATTAGAATTCTACTTGCTTTCGCAAACCACAACAATTTCAAAATATTTCAAATGGCTGTCAAAAGTGCCTTTTTAAATGGTTTTGTTAAAGAGGATGTTTATGTTGAACAATCTCCACTTTTTGAATAAGAAATGTTTTCAAATCATGTTTACAAATTAAATAAAGCTTTATATGGTTTGAAACAAGCTCCTAGAGTCTGGTATGACAGACTAAGATCTTACCTATTACAATCAAATTTTGAAATTGGTAAAGTAGATAATACTTTTTTTATTAAAAGAAACAAAAATGATATCCAATTAGTACAGATTTATGTAGATGATATTATTTTTGGATCTACAAACAATGAAATGAACAAAGAGTTTTTTGAAGTAATGACAAAAGAGTTTGAGATGAGTCATATAGGTGAACTTACTTTCTTTTTAGGATTGCAAATAAAACAATTAGATAGTGGTATTTTCATTAGTCAAGAAAAGTATGCTAGGGATCTAGTTAGTAAGTTTGGTATGACCACTGCAAGTGGAAAACCCACTCCTATGGCAACTAATGAAGCCTTAAATAAAGAAGAAATGTCAAAAGATGTTGATCAAAAACTATACAGGGGAATGATTGGATCGCTACTCTCTATAACTGCGAGTAGGCCTTATATCATGCATAATGTCTGTCTCTGTGCAAGGTACCAATCTCAATCCAAAGAGACCTATTTAAAAGTTGTTAAACGTATCCTAAGATATGTTAAACACGCTTTAGACTATGGCCTATTTTACCCTAAAAGTGATTCATTTGATTTAATCTTATATTGTGATGCTGACTATGCTGGTTGTAAATCAGACCGAAAAGGTACAAGTGAAACTTGTCACTTTTTAGGACATTCTCTGGTTTCCTGATTTAGTAAAAAGAAAAATACTATCTCATTATCAACAAATGAAGTAGAATATAACTTTGCTGCTTTGGCTTGTTCTCAAGTTATATATATGCAACAGACCCTAAAGGATTTTGGATTAAATATTTCAAAATCACCAATTTATTGTGACAATACAAGTGCAATAAATTTATCAAAAAATCCTACTCATCATGCCAGAACCAAGCATATTGATATTAGACATCATTTTCTCAGAGATAATATAAGTAAAGAGATTATTTCTCTTGAATTTATCAACACTGAGAATCAAATAGCTGATATTCTAACTAGACCCTTGAATCAATCAACCTTTATTAAATTAAGAATCGAACTAGGTATTTGTTCTATAACTGAGATATAGAATATAGATATAGTAACATATATATTTAAATAAATAAAGAAAAATAATTATCAAAATTTTCAAAGGGATGTCGACATGACCCCACCCCCCATGTCGACATACAACGGTAAAATTTGAAATTTTGAGTTTCCCTCTAAAATCAGTTTGGTGGATATATATAATCACAACATTTCGCATTTTTCTGTCTTGTTACTTCATTTTCTCTGTAATAAACTTTTGAAAATATAAAATAATGGCCTCCTCTTCTAAATAGAACCAAAATTCAACCTTTTCCTTCCCTTCTCCTAATTCTGGTCAATTTCAACGAACTACATTGGCTCGAGTAATGAAGATTGAGGAAATCATGAAGGATTCTCTGCAAATGCTGGCTGAATTACAAGTCACTCAAATAAGGATGGCATAGGAACAAGAGAAACATGGCAAGATTCTTAGAAATTTGCAAAAAAATCTAATGGATAATCATGCAGACCCTATTGTGATTGAAGATGATTCCTCTAACATATGTATTCATAATCCATTAGAGGATGACGACGAAGAAGAGGAAGAAGCACAAATGGACGAATACGATAAAGTTATTTGCATTGGAGAAGTTTGTTTTGACAAAAATGGTAATTTGGTCGAACAACATGGAAACTTTTGTCTCCATTACCTTAATTGTTCGATTCACAAGTCACCAATTGTCAAGGACTCTCGTTAGATTGTTATTATATTAATGTTTTTATGTTTTGTGTACTGGTATATATTTGAGTCTATATATGTGTAATGTAACATCATATATAATAAAATTAGATTTATGTTTCGCTTATTATACTTCGTTATTAGCATTTAGTTCCATAGTATTAGTTTAAGGGGGGTTATGCAGTGGCTTAATTTTTGATTTATGACAAAGGGGGTGAATTATAAAATAGGTTAGATAGGCTTAGATTAAGGGGGAGTTCGTAGATTTTAGGGGAGTTGTTGGAATAAAGGGGAGTCGGAGTAGAATCGAAATTTGTTGGAGTAGATTTTATAAACAAAGGTTGTCATCATCAAAAAGGGGGAGATTGTTAGTTCCTGAGATGATGTTTTTGATGACTACAACCGTAGGACTTGTTATAAAATATAAATACTAATATTCTTGTCTAGAAATTTATGTATATGCATGATATATATATACAGGTACTGAGAATGAAGACTGTACAGTATAAAGATTCAAGACTAAGTATAAAGATTCAAGACTAAGGAAATCAAGACTGAAGACTCATGAGTATCAAGAGTTCAAGAGTTCAAGATATCAAGATAAGTAATAAAGCCTAGATTTATGTTAAAACTTCATAATAGCACTAAAATATTTATTCAGATTTTAATCGTGGAATGGAATCCACCTTCTCGCTTTAATAGTGGGATGGAACCCACGACCTTCTCCAGTGGAATGGAATCCACAAAATTTTCAAAATGATTTATATTTTCAAAACTATTTTTTTAAAAGTCATCTCTATCAATTTAAATATTTTAGCCTTAATTCAAAAACTATTTTTAATCATATTAATTTCAAAATCATCTCTTGTTTTTTAAATTATCTTTTGATTTTAACACTTTTAGCTTTAATATATTTTACAGAAATCTATACTTAGTTTTTAATATTACTTTTATATTATAGATTATATACTTTAAGATTACTTTCTAAAACTCTTTTATAAGTTTAAATTATATTCAAAATGGTTTACAAAGTTTAGAAATTGTTTTGCCAAGTTTTAGAGTAGAAATCATTTTAAAGCAAAATCTATTTTCAAAATTAACATAGGCATGTTGACATCCCTCATCCCCCCATGTCGACATGGTAGCCGTAGAATTCAAATTTCAAATATTCAAAAGAAGATTCTATTCGTCATAACCTTCATGAATGGACATGACCGTTGTTCTCCTATAAATACCAGTTGTTTTCAACAAATTTTAAGTTAGTGTTTCTTCATTTCTTCACTCCTTCTTCTCCACTCAAATATTCTCTTATATTTCAAATGCTTTAACAAAACTCTGCCGAAATTCTAAGTGAATCAAACTTGATCATCTATAGTTTGATTCTCTGCCACTCTCTCTCAAAGATCTCAGTGCTATTCAGAGTCATAGGATCATTTTGTAATCAAAGATCAAAGTGTATCGAGTCTCTCTCTATCAAAGTGTGATTGGAAATGGTGTGATTATGGGCCGTAAATCAATTGGGTGTGATTGTAGCCCGTAAATCAATTAGGTGATCTTGTAGCCTGGTTAAATCAAGAGAGTTTGCCCTGAACTCGGAGACAGGAGGGTGTATCTCATGGCCTTGAAATCGAGGTTGTAATATCGAAATTATATTTGAAAAGAAACCTGCACAAGAAATTGTTTGGGACTGGATGTAGGGTAACTCCGAACCAGTACAAAATTCCAGTGTGTTATTTCCTTTACTGTGTTTATTTACTATTTGCATTTGTGTCTGATTCGGTGATTGTTTCTGTGTTTGTGAATTGCATCTGTTTGGATTTAATTTGAAAAGATTTCAAAAAGATTCATAAAATTAATTAAACACTATTCACCCCTCCCCCCTCTAGTGTTAATTCTGCTTTAAGATCCGTAATCCGCATTTCCTACAAATAAGTGCTAGATGATTTTGCAGAACTCTCCCTTAAAAAAATGAAAAAAAACTAAAAAAACATAATAATAAAATTCCAAGGGTATCCAACATTTCTAGTACATCTAGCGTTGGTGTGCAAACCTGCCAAGCTCTTTTCTAACTCTCACGTAAGTCCGCGAGGCAGTGCATGGGTGGTATACCTTGGTCTCATTTTATGAGTTGGACACCTAAGGATTACCGAAATCTTGTTGACATAGTCAGCGTCGGTCTGCATAATCCACCAAGCTCTGTCTTGACTCTCACGTAAGCCCACGAGGCAGTGCATGGGTGGTATACCTTGGTCTTTTAAGTTAGGTGTATGGATTTTTATTTTTGCAAATAAAGAGAGAGTAAGCAATTGAAACCCAAGCACCTTCTTGACTTTATTGATTTGACTAGATATACAAAAGGGAATAACAATACCACTTTGCAAACTGTGACAAGCAAATAAAGAATCTACTTCATGGCTACACTATGTTGTCAACCGAACCAACTAGCCAAACTATAGTTTAACGTATGAAATTTTGAATTATGTTGGAAAATTGTGACTAGTTGAGGAATAAAAATTTCTAGAAAATGACTTAGACTTATATACATTACTGTGTTGCACTATTCTGAAACAACTCATGTTGTCATTTGTATATATTCGTTGCAATCATGTAACTGCATTAGAATCATCACATATTGCATTTGGATTTTGTAGGTGGTATCCGCTGAAAACCCTCACGAGACACCACTCGCCCTACCAGGGACACCTAGAGGTTTAACGGCTTGTTGCATACGCTCAATGCAATTGTAATTCCTATGAAAGTGCGACCTACCTAGTTTAGTTTTTATTTTTGTTTTACTCGAGGACGAGTAAAAGATAAGTATGGGGGTATTTGATTGACATGTAAAAGTGTTTATTTTTGCGCTCATATCTTACCTTTGTTGTATATAAATAAATATTACACTGGGTATTTTTGATTGTTTCTACAGACATATAGATTTGAGGAGCCTTCATGTAAAATGAAGCAAAAGAGAAGAAAAGGGGAGATTTCCATTGGATTATACCAGCTACTCTGAAAAGAATGAACAAAAGAAGTTGTAGCTGGGTGGTTAAGGCATCTCCTAAATGGCGGAAGGAGTTGAGTTCGAATCCTAGAAAGCACATTATTTTTGCATATGAAAATGAAGGATTTTTTAGAAGATATACATATACATATGAACATACTTGTGATTGATTATATACATACAAATCAACAATCTCCCAATCAATCAAAATCTTCCAATCAAATCAAGTAATCACAATCACAATCAGTTGACTATGCAAATTTATCATGGATTTGATTCACATCAACAAATCATCCTCAATTCTCAATCACCCATCATGCCACATGTCAAAGATCTGAAGACAAGCTATCTCTCATGAATATTTATATTCACATGATCAAAGAGAAGATATTCATTTTTGTGGCAACATATTTTGTAAATTTTCGATGGGAAACAACTTGTACTCTATAAATACCCAGGTGTATTCATTATAAAATATATCTCATATCTCATAATTTCTAGTGTAGAATAAAGCTCTTCTTCTTCTTCTATTAATTTTCTGATTTTTTTTATTTACACTTAGATAATTGTGGCTTCCATCAATTAGTTTTGTTAGACATAATTATCTAAGTTTTTCTTCCTTTTTCATTAGTGATAGACTGTTAATTAGTTTTAGTGGCTATCCTAATTTTATTTTTTGTTTATCTGAATTTATGTTTCTTTTATTGTTTTTTTTTCTATTTATCCATTGTTAAGAACTTATGAATGAGTTCCGATTTAACTCTCAACAACTCTTTCGTAACAAATAGTTAGATCCTTCTATGAGAAAAAGATTGGAGTTTAAACCAATATTTCTTCACTTGTCTATTTTTCTGCATTTTTTGTAGTTTAGAAATCACCTCCAAATTTGACTAATTCGCCCACGAAATTACATAAACAATAGAATTTAATTTTCCTCCCTGTGTTTGACCTGTAAACTACACACCTGTGCACTTGCAATATTATTTTTAATTTGTGCTTTTCTAATCCCATAGAAAAGTGTCAAACATTGATCACACAATTTCACTTTCGAACTAGTATCGTGCAATTGACTTCTCTAGTGCGGTCTCTGATTCGATTCCTTGATTAGAAACCTCCATTTTCCTTGCATAGCCATATATAAGATAGAGAAATCCATAATCAATCAAAAATTCGAATCCAGTGTTCGCTGTCAAGAATTGGGTGAAAAATCCTTATTCGAACCGATGTAAATCATCTCGAAATCATGTACTCGAATTTGGATCAAACCGTCATGCAAATAAAATGATCTATGTACAACTTACGTATTTATTTCAGTTGCTTTCTAACAATACCAAATCATTTTATTCACATTCATTGTTACTTAATATAATTTCTTTAATACTATATCACCTATGAATAATTTCATAAATCCTTACTTAAGTTCATACACATCCTTTAATTACAACTTAAGTTTATAATCGTATAACACTCTTCTATATCCTAAGAGTATATATGTAATATTCGAATTTGTTTTACTTAACTCAAATGTCTAACAAATTCAAATTTTGCCTTTTTCTCCCTATTTTCCTTAAATTTATAAGTTAGCAAAACTTAATTTCTTATGTTTTCTAAACATTTAGCTTAATTTCTATATCCAATTTAGAAATATCGATTGTCCAAAATCATTGAAAATTCCATTTCATTTCAGTAAATGTAAAATAACAACATATCAAAATGAGATGCAAATCGAATGTACTCTAATGCATAAGCAACATGCATCCATATAATACTTAGTTGAAAATTTTAGAATTAAACACCCAGATTTATTTCAACTCTATTTTGAAATAATATATATAACATATATCTCTTTTTGAATAGCAATCATATACTTGAATTTAAATTAGTTTTTTTTCAAAACAAATCATGTATGGTAGCAAACTTGTGACGACCCATATTTCGAAAGGTTAAAATTGATAATCCACATATGTACAACTTAAACAATCCGGAACATAGATAATCATTGGGGTTAATTTAGAAAAATAAGAAAAGAAAAAGGAAACAAACAAAGAATCTCGCAGCGGAATGACAAAATATAATAATCAAATAAACAGTTCATGAAGCTCTTTATATCATACATTTGATTATAATCTATATAACATTTATCAGAGTTATATATACACATCAGGGATAAATAAATAATGCATCAGAATAGCATGATGCAGAAAATAATAATAATATACCAAATCTTCGTCTTCGTCCTCCGGAAAAATGATCTTCAATGTGCTGAAAAAACTCAAGGCTAACCCGAGCGTAATGAAAAAACAAAACACTCGAGTCAGGACTAAAATACTCTTATGTAAGTCAAATCGATATCGCAAATAATATGAGTGTCATGGCATCAGAGATGTTTACAGGATTTTACATATCCTATCCAGTGTATAACGTGTGTGCAATAACTTAAGAGACGTTACGGGATTTTCCATCTCCTAAGGATCCGTTAAACTATATATATAATAATATATACTATAATAGGTAATTTCTTTCAGTAAAATAAATATGAAAATAGCATTAAGGCTTTACATTGATCCACCTTAACACATTTTATAGCATGTAGTCTATGCAGGTCCGGTAACACAACCAGTAACGTCGGTAGCCAGTGAGTCCCATATAGGTACAATACTAAACCAAAGTCATAGTGGGCTCGTATAAGGATAAGTATGACAAGGCACGTGAGGCAATGCCCAAGGTAGGATTCTACCAGTTTACCCTTTCTGGCTGGTCGTAACCCATACGTGGCCAACCGTGACAATCAATCCAAACAAAAGGTGCACCCATCGAGTCAAAAATCACAATAGTAATATGAGGGATCAACATCGCTAGAGGTAGCTAACCCCATTGGCCAGACATAGTGTGATGACCCGGAATTTTTGGGCAATAGTAATTTGATAATCTTCTTTTATAAATTTTTAAATTGGCAAAATTTATCTTTTCAAAGCTAATAAAAATGTTTTCTAATTATAATGTATATATATGTATATACATTGAGATTTAGGAAGCTTTGGTTTGAATAATATAATAGTTTTTCAAGAGCTATTTAAAGTTAATTCTATATTTGCAAAATCAAATATTTGTTTATTTAAAAAGGAATTAAAAGTAATTAAAGTAATTAATTTAATTCATTGGTGGTTAATTAAATTAATTTGAGATGGTGTGGTTGATTTATCGTGCTTACGGATGATTGAATGATATTGAATGCCTTGGATTATGTGTAACTCTGATGTATATGATACTATGTAATATCTTATGTGATATATTATATTTCATTCGTTCCGCTGTGAGATTCAGATATTGTTGAGTTTCTTCTTTTCTATCATTTCTTCTTCTTTCCCTTTCTTTCTTAAATCATGATGCGTCTTTCTGGGTTAAGAAAGATGGGTCGTTTACAGTGGTATCAGAGCTCTAGGTTGAGATAATACCTAGGCTTAGGGGTGATTTCTAACTTGAGAGAGCGTACTTGTACTTATATATATATATATATATATATATATATATATATATATATATATATATATGCCTATCTATTTTGTTGGGTTATATGTTCGGGTTTTCCAATGTAAGTTCTAGAGGTAAGAAGGGTAGTGGTGTGTATAGCACGACTACCAATGGAAGAAGTCCAAGTGTTGAGGTTGGAAGTGTATTTGTCGAGACTGTAGACCTAATACCGTCTCGAGTGAATTTTGCACTGGTGTAAGGATTTCACCAATCTCTGAGGCAAAACCTGTTGAGGTTCGGAATCCATCTTTGAAGTGCAAATTTGGATGTAATTAATTAAAGGAGATTTAATAATGGAAGTAATTTGGATTAAATTACTTTGTGTAATTAATCAAGGGATTAATTTAGATAATTAATTAAGGAATAATTAATTTATTAAATGAAGTAATTAAGGGAAGTTAATTACTAGATGAGATTAATCAAAGGTGATTAATAAATGTGGTTTAATTAAAGATTAATTACTTAATGTAATTAATTTAAATAGGATAATTAATTAAGAGTAATTAGGGATCATTAATTAATAATTAATGATGTAATTAAGGGTTGATTAATTAAAACTAATTAATCAATAATAAGTGATTAAAGAGTAATTAATTAATGTAATTACTTATGAATTAATGTAATTAATTATAGTTAATTAATTAATGAAGTAATTAAAGGTTAATTACTGTATTTGGTTAAGAATAATTAATTTGTGAAATTAATTAAGGATAATTACTTAAATGTAATTAAAGGATAATTAGTCAGGGTGATTAATTAAAGTGGATAATTAGAGAATGATTAATTAATTTATTTGTAATTAATAAATGGTTATGTAAGCAAGATTTATAAAGATGAAGTAATTAATTTAATTTACTTTAAATTAATTAGAGATGAAGTAATTAATTTAATTCATTTTAAATTAATTATATTATGATTAATCATTGCTTGTGTATGAATGGATGATATTGGTTGCCTTGAATGGTTTGAGATCTCAGATATGAGATAAGTGATGCTGTGTGATATGGATGCTTTGGTTGCATTGCAATGATAATATGAATTATCTATTTGTGATGATAATGTGGATTATCTGTATAGGATGATAATGTTGATTATCTATTATGAATTATCTATCTGTGTGTATATAGATAATAGAATTGAATTGTTTTAAACTTTTAAACAACTTGGCCTTTAAGATACGTTTTGGATTTCGATGAGACCGGGATCGGGTTTCTAGATTTCGATATCTGAAAACCACATCGATCCAAATTTAACGATAGGTCGTGAATCTCAAGTGAAGATGAAGATTCAGAGTGCCAGGGTTATTGTCGTTAACTCTGAGGGTGATTCCAAAATGAGTGTAACGAGATAATGCCTTCGGTTTCGTTCGAACCCGGAACGAACTTGTATGGATTGAATGCTTTCAGAACATCATCAGGTGGACGATGAGCATTCTAAGTGATGTGTTCTGATAAGGTAATCGTAGCCTCAAGCCTCATCAATAGGGAATGGCTAAAACAGGTGAGGTGCACCAAGTAGGACGAGATTTTCCCCTGTCTATAGGTTCCTTTTTATTCGGCTTAGTGGGCGGTTGCTGATCCCAACCGCGGGGTTGTCTTGTTCGGAATTATCCAGTAAGGGATGGTTCCGGCCTTGTGTTGTAGGGGATTGGGAGTAATCCTCGTTACGGTGATCTAGGCCCTGTACTATGATGGGCGGTACCCCAGTAGCCCTGCCATTGTATGGAAATCCAACTTCAAATAAGTGCCATCGGACTTGATTGTATACCTATGTATGCTAGAATTTAATGAATGTAACAATTTCGGCTATGTGAATATTTACTTGAAAACCCTAGACACTATTGTAATATAACTGGATTTCCTATCAAATGTTTTGGTTATCGTGAGGTAAAAACTTTTCCGTGTTTATGTGCGGGAAGTCTTATGAGATACCTTTTGTTTTCAAAGGTTTTTCAAAGTAAAGCAACTTTAACCTGTTACTCACACCAGACCCATGTCTGACCCGGAGTTTATTTCTATTGTAACAACCCGAGATTTCGTACCAATTAATTATCGTCTCTAGACGATTAAATCTGGTTGTTAATTGCTAATGGAAGTTTTTAATCGATTTAAAATCTTTTTAGATTTGTAAAATTCTTTAATAAAAGATTGGTTAAATGTTGATGGGCTTTTGAAATGGAGCCCATCCCTTGTTTATTTTGATGGCATAATATAATTAAACCCGTTTCCCCTGCTTCCTTTTTGCTTGAGGTAAAATATGGCTGCTTCGTTCTTCCTTTTGAGATTAGGGCTTCGGCTCGTCTTCCTTTCGATTCTCTGTTGCTTTGAATTAATCCTTTAGCCTTTGCGAATGTGAGATTATTTATGGCTTCAGCCTCGATGCTTTGTTATGATGTATTCGATGCTCCTTACCTCGAGTCTGGAATTAGGGCTTCGGCTCTTAGTTGTTTGGGGATTCTGGTTGATGTTCGTTGCTGTAGCTCTGTTGCTTCGCGATGATTGATTTGCTTGCTCGTAGAAGAAGGTGAGTTTACTCACATCTAATCCAATACTTCGTTACGGTAGTTCGATTTTTGGTTTTTTTGTTGGTAATTTCTGAGTTGGTTTGATTCATTGATACTTTGGCTTTGAATTCTCTAGTACTGTGACTTTGGCCACTTTGATTTCTTTGAATGTATTTCGGCTTCGGCCTCCGGTTGCTATGCGAACTTAATTTGGGTTTGCTCTGTGCTTCACCCCATCGATGATGATATTGGTTTCTGTATTTATAGGGTTTTCTAATCCCTTACACTTGCCTGACTTGATTGTCTTGATCACCACGTTGTTTATACTTTCCGTTTTTACACCTTGATATTTTGGGAAAGATCTTTGTATACACGGCATTGATTTTTGAACGTTCGATCTTTTGATTTGAAATAGTCGAACCTTTTGATTTTATATCTGAAACTTTCCTAATTATAAATTCATTATTGTTTCAACGTTTTTAAAACTTGATTTTACATCTCTGACTTTTTACTTGTTCTGGTCATCTCCGACTTCGACTGTGATTTTCTGGCCATCTGTTTTTGGTTGGTTTTAAACTGAACTCCACTTGTTTGTAGCTGCATTGAATTCGACTTATTTAACGTTGATCACTTATCTTGTCTCTGACCATCTGACTTTGGCTTCACTGATATAGTTTGCGTGAACCTCTGGTGTTCATCCCTGACTTTGGTCTGTTGTGATAATGTTCTCTTGAATTACATACATTCGGTCTCAGTATTATGTTCATATGCTTGCTGTATGTTTCACTGTGCATTCTGACTTGTACACCCTGACTTCATTGATGTCATTTGAAGTTGGTTGTTGCATCACTGTAGCTTTATTAGTTCATCCAGACCTTTTCATATGTTCTCTGTCTAGTCTCTGATCTTCATTGTGAGCTTTAGTCTGCATTGAGCCTTCAACATGCCTCTGGCCTAATGTATTTGATCATGTTACTGTTGTATTCCATTGTACACTCTAGTCTTTGATCATGTTAGACTTGATCTTGTTGCCTTCACCTGTAGTTGTATAACTTTGTTCTTCTGAAGTGTTGGATTAGTGTATATGTATTCATGTGTAGTTTTGATGTACTGTTGCATTCACTGGTCTGGTCATTTGTGCTGTACAGTTTCACTTTTGGTTTGTAGCTTGTGACTTGGTTGAGTCTGCACATTCATATATGCTTTTCCACCTATGCTCTGGTCTCTGATGCATACAATACTGTGTGTCATGTATACAGTTGCTGTTGGATTCACTTTTCACTTCTGTTTTGTATTGGACTGTATCTTGACTTGTTGCTTCTTGAGCTTGAAACTATTTTGTATCACTGATTCATTTGTGTTACCTTCTGTTGCCATATTGAGTTGCACTGTGTACATGCACAGTTTTATTGTTGCAGTGATCATTGATATTTTGGTCGAGACCATTTGCACTTGAGTTGAATCTAATTTGGATTTGATCTTGTTAACATTTGTGAATTTTTAATGTGTACATGTGTGCATATTGTCCATGTCTGCCTGCTTTGACATTTGAGGCCGTGGCGTTGAGATTTGAATCTTCATTTGATTTTGGTTCGTTGATCTTTTGTGTATTTCGGGTTGTAGTGGCGAGGCAGTATACGCGTGCGTATACTGCAGCCCTACCAGGATTGATGTTTTAAATTGATTATTTTGTGTTGTCTAATTATCTTCTAGATAATTAAATTATGAGTTTCTAAATATTTATTTAATAATAAGATTTTGTTATTAATTGTCGTTTAGACAATTCTGTTGTTTTCTGAATTATCTGCATTGGTAATCTTTTATCTATCTTTGTTGGTGATTTGGATTAGCTGATTTATTGTTTAACACTTTTTAGTGTTATATCTGTCGTTATCCGATTCTCTTACCGAGGAGTCGGATATACGAGATTTCTGTGACTGTCGTCTTTTTGATATCGAATATTATTGCTTCCGGGCATTAATGACTGAGTTTGAATTAGACTGACCCGTGTATTATTTTCTTTTGAATTTAATACTCGGGTCAGACCCGAGTTATTTCAGGTCGTAGATTTCCTGCTTTGAGTTGTTGTTGAGCTATGAAGACTTTTCATATCTTTTGAAGGGGTCTTCGTCTTTTTGTAGTAGTCAGTGTATTGTTTTAGGTTGATATGTATTCATGTATATTAGTCGATAATGTACTTGTATATATATAACTTCCAGAGTCGACAGTTATAGTTGTATCATTTGTATTGTGTCAAATGTATTGTAACTGACATCAGTTATTATATATATATATGAGACTTTTTGTTCTATCTGTGTTCCACACATATATTACCTGTGTTATTTTTATATTTATTGTCCTAAACTATTATAGCCACTGTGTAGTAGCTTTGAGTTTGTATCGGTATGTCGGATTTCCTCCAAAAATGAAATGCATGTTATACTATCTGACATATCGGTGCTCGCACAAAGAAATTACCCGGATGGTCGCTCCTCAACAGCCTTATTCTCCGTGCTAGTTGACAACATTACACCGTAGTGTTCTTGTCTAGCGTGGGTATAGAGGTGGGATGTCACATCTATTTTCCCTAAACTCTTGGGTACTCAAATTTTTACGAGTAGCCAAGGGATTCAGGTTAGCTTTGACGAATTGTGGAGGAGCAATGGAGTAGGAAGCTTTAGTGTTGTAGATGAATATATATAGTAGTTCCTCTATGTTGATCTCTGTATTGATCTCTGTATTGTATTGAGTTGTAATAACTAGACAGGTGTTTATAACTGTCTAGTATGTGATGTATAATCTGTGTAACTCTGATAGTCGTTGTATATTATGTAATACTTATGTTATTAATATAATTTATTTCGTTCCGCTGTTGAGATCCTGATGTTGTTTCTTCTTTCTTCTCTATCTTTTCTCTTTTCTATCCCTTTCTTTCTTATTAATGATGCGTCATTCTGTGGAATGAATGGTGGGTCGTTAAACATAGGCTCATGTTTTAGTCATTTTAATTATGACACAAGTGTCAAAGCTATCCATCATCGTTCCCTTACTTCATTCCAGTAAACGTTCGCTAATTCAACCACTACATTCTGGATATCATCCACCGCATGCATGGTTGTAAAAGTGTTTCCAATATTGAAAAAGAGTATGCCAATAAGAGGCCTGGGTCTCTTTAACAACCAAACGTGATTTTATACACCGGTTGGTTCTTTTACATTTCGAAAACAATTCATACTTGATATCAAAATATTATATTCTCTTCAAAATCAAATCCATTTCAAAATCATCATATTTACTCAAAATATATCATATCATTTTTGCCTTAATATCCCGATTTCGCTTCCAAAATTGTTTCGAATTTCAATTTAGGTTCTAACTTCATTTTAACCCAATTTGTATTTAAATCAACGATTTAAATATAAACATTCCATCCTTGACCAGTTTGAATTTTTAGAAAATAGTTTGAATAGTTTTAAAATAGCTTAAATAGTAAAAATAGTTTGAGTATTGAAAATGGTTTATATAGTAAAATAGTTTGGAAAAATCAAAATAATTTGAATATTTAAGAAGATAGATTTTAAATAGGTTATACTAGAATAATTTATTTGAAAATAGTTCCAAAGTCAAATTGATCCAATTCCAAATTTTCCAATTCAAATCAATTTCAATTTCCATTTCGATTTAATCTTCAATTCCGATCTCAAGTCGAATTTACTTCGATTCAAATTTCAATTCAAATAATCGATTTTGATTTTTAATTAATTCGATTTCGCTTTCAATTCCAATTGGTTTCAGTTCTAATTCCAACTTGAATAAATTTTAATCAGATCCTAAATTAATTTCAATTTCAATTCCAAATTAATTTCAATTTCAATTCCAAATTATTTTCAATCTCAATTCCAAATTAGTTTAAACCATTTCGATTTATATCAATTTCGAGTTCGATTTTTAAAATATCGATTCAAATCACTTAAATCAAATTAACTTTCAATATTCAATTTAAAAATTCAAATCTTTAAATATAATCCAATTCCGAGCTCCATTTTGAAATATCGTTTTATATTACTTTTACTTTGCAATATTCAAAGTTCGAATAAAAGCCCAATCTTTTAAAATAAATCAATTTCTGAAATTCAAATCATATTTCAATTATAACTTCAAAATCTCAACTTCGATTATTTAATCAATTCCGGTTATCAAATTTAAATCTCAACATTTCGAGCTCAAGTTCGAAAATAATTTGATTTCCAAAAATTTGATTTTTATTCTTTAAATCAAATCATTTAAATAATTTCAAATCAAAATTTTAAAATCATTTAATTTAACCAATCCAGTGTCCGTACATAATTCTCTATCTTATGACCAAGTGAATCAACTATTTCAATTTTAATTCGGTGATGGATATATATCATTTCAATCCAAAATAAATGTCATAGGTATATATCATTTCAACATATTTCTTAATTTATTCAAAATAATTCAATTTACAATTTTATAAACTATAAATTATATACAGGATGATACAGGATGTATAAAAATGAATAAACAAACAAATCATCCAAAATATCAACCAGTGGCATCCATCACCATCAATCATCCAAACAGTCAATAAAATTCACAACAATTTCATAGTTATCAATATCGACTATTTTACTGGCAAATAAATTTCATTACCAAATTTAACTGTTAATTAAAATCCTTATCAATTCAATTCATATATCAATCTAAAGTCAATTAATTTACTAAACATCAGCCAATGCAATTAAATTACTTCACGACATTAATTTAACTAACATAAAAATTATTCCAGTCAATTGTGAGCATATAAAACACTCACATTTTACCTGAAACTAAAAAAATTTCTAACTTCAAATAAATTCCAACTCGACTCCATGCCGTAGACGAAGTCGATACAAATCCACAACAACTCGTTTCGCCCGAAATGGACCTCGTACGGAAAAGTTACGTGATAGTTCGATTCAACATTGAAACTTTTGTCTCCATTACCTTAATTGTTCGATTCACAAGTCACCAATTGTCAAGGACTCTCGTTAGATTATTATTATATTAATGTTTTTTATGTTTTGTGTACTGGTATATATTTGAGTCTATATATGTGTAATGCAACATCATATATAACAAAATTAGATTTATGTTTCGCTTATTATACTTCGTTATTAGCATTTAGTTTCATAGTATTAGTTTAAGGGGGGGTTATGCAGTGGCTTAGTTTTTGATTTATGACAAAGGGTGTGAATTATAAAATAGGTTAGATAGGCTTAGATTAAGGGGGAGTTCGTAGATTAAGGGGGAGTTGTTGGAATAAAGGGGAGTCGGAGTAGAATCGAAATTTGTTGGAGTAGATTTTATAAACAAAGGCTGTCATCATCAAAAGGGGGAGATTGTTAGTTCCTGAGATGATGTTTTTGATGACAACAACCTTAGGACTTGTTATAAAATATAAATACTAATATTCTTGTCTAGAAATTTATGTATATGCATGATATATATATATGCAGGTACTGAGAATGAAGACTGTACAGTACAAAGATTCAAGACTAAGTATAAAGATTCAAGACTGACAAATCCAAGACTGAAGAAATCAAGACTGAAGACTCATGAGTATCAAGAGTTCAAGAGTTCAAGATATCAAGATAAGTAATAGAGCCTAGATTTATGTTAAAACTTCATAATAGCACTAAAATCTTTATTCGGATTTTAATTATGGAATGGAATCCACCTTCTCGCTTTAATAATGGGACGGAACCCACGACCTTCTCCAGTGGAATGGAATCCACAAAATTTTCAAAATGATTTATATTTTCAAAACTATTTTTTTAAAAGTCATCTTTATCAATTTAAATATTTTAGCCTTAATTCAAAAACTATTTTTAATCATATTAATTTCAAAATAATCTCTTGTTTTTTAAATTATCTCTTGATTTTAACATTTTTAGCTTTAATATATTTTACAGAAATCTATACTTAGTTTTTAATATTACTTTTATATTATAGATTATATATTTTAAGATTACTTTCTAAAACTCTTTTATAAGTTTAAATTATATTCAAAATGGTTTACAAAGTTTAGAAATTGTTTTGACAAGTTTTAGTAGAAATCATTTTAAAGCAAAATCTATTTTCAAAATTAACATAGGCATGTTGACATCCCTCATCCCCCCATGTCGACATGGTAGCCGTAGAATTCAAATTTCAAATTTTCAAAAGAAGATTCTATTCGTCATAACCTTCGCGAATGGACATGACCGTTGTTCTCCTATAAATACCAGTTGTTTTCAATGAATTTTAAGTTAGTTTTTCTTCATTTCTTCACTCCTTCTTCTCCACTCAAATATTCTCGTATATTCAAATGCTTTAACAAAACTCTGCCGAAATTCTAAGTGAATCAAACTTGATCATCTATAGTTTGATTCTCTGCCACTCTCACTCAAAGATCTCGGTGTTATTCAGAGTTATAGGATCATTTTGTAATCAAAGATCGAAGTGTATCGAGTCTCTCTCTATCAAAGTGTGATTGGAAACGGTGTGATTGTGGGCCGTAAATCAATTGGGTGTGATTGTAGCCCGTAAATCAATTAGGTGATCTTGTAGACTGGATAAATCAAGAGAGTTTGCCCTGGACTCGGAGACAGGAGGGTGTATCTCATGGCCTTGAAATCGAGGTTGTAATATCGAAATTATATTTGAAAAGAAATCTGCACAAAAATTGTGTGGGACTGGATGTAGGGTAACTCCGAACCAGTATAAAATTCCAGTGTGTTATTTCCTTTACTGCTTTTATTTACTATTTGCATCTGTGTTTGATTCTGTGATTGTTTCTGTGTTTGTGAATTGCATCTGTTTGGATTTAATTTGAAAAGATTTCAAAAAGATTCATAAAATTAATTAAACACTATTCACCCCTCCCTCCTCTAGTGTTAATTCTGCCTTAAGATCCGTAATCCTCATTTCCTACAAATAAGTGCTAGATGATTTTGCAAAACTCTCCCTTAAAAAAATGAAAAAAAAACTAAAAAAACATAATAATAAAATTCCAAGGGTATCCAACATTTCTAGCACATCTAGCGTTGGTGTGCAAACCCGCCAAGCTCTTTCCCAACTCTCACGTAAGTCCATGAGGCAGTGCATGGGTGGTATACCTTGGTCTCATTTTATGAGTTGGACACCTAAGGATTACCGACATCTTGTTGACATAGTCAGCGTCGGTCTGCATAATCCACCAAGCTCTGTCTTGACTCTCACGTAAGCCCACGAGGCAGTGCATGGGTGGTATACCTTGGTCTTTTAAGTTAGGTGTATGGATTTCTATTTTTGCAAATAAAGAGAGAGTAAGCAATTGAAACCCAAGCACCTTCTTGACTTTATTGATTTGACTAGTTATACAAAAGGAAATAACAATACCACTTCGCAAACTGTGACAAGCAAACAAAGAATCTACTTCATGGCTACACTATGTTGTCAACCGAACCTACTAGCCAAACTATAGTTTAACGTATGAAATTTTGAATTATGTTGGAAAATTGTGACTAGTTGAGGAATAAAAATTTCTAGAAAATGACTTAGACTTATATACATTACTATGTTGCACTATTCTGAAATAACTCATGTTGTCATTTGTATATATTCGTTGCAATCATGTAACTGCATTAGAATCCTCACATATTGCATTTGGATTTTGTGGGTGGTATCCGCTGAAAACTCTCACGAGACACCACTCGCCTTGCTAGGGACACCTAGAGGTTTAACGGCTTGTTGCATACGCTCAATGCAATCGTGATTCCTATGAAAGTGCGACCTACCTAGTTTAGTTTTTATTTTTATTTTACTCGAGGACGAGTAAAAGATAAGTATGGGTGTATTTGATTGACTTGTAAAAGTGTTTATTTTTGCGCTCATATCTTACCTTTGTTGTATATAAATAAATATTACACTGGGTATTTTTGATTTTTTCTACAGACATATAGATTTGAGGAGCCTTCATGTTAAATGAAGAAAAAGAGAAGAAAAAGGGAGATTTGCATTGGATTATACCAGCTACTCTGAAAAGAATGAACAAAAGAAGTTGTAGCTGAGTGGTTAAGGCATCTCCTAAATGGCGGAAGGACTTGAGTTCGAATCCTAGAAAGCACATTATTTTTGCATATGAAAATGGAGGATTTTTTAGAAGATATACATATACATATGAACATACTTGTGATTGATTATATACATACAAATCAACAATCTCCCAATCAATCACAAATCTTCTTCCAATCAAATCATAATCAATCAAAATCTTCCAATCAAATCAAGCAATCATAATCACATTCAGTTGGCTATGCAAATTTATCATGGATTTGATTCACATCAACAAATCATCCTCAATTCTCAATCACCCATCATGCCACATGTCAAAGATCTGAAGACAAGCTATCTCTCATGAATATTTATATTCACATGATCAAAGAGAAGATATTCATTTTTGTGGCAACATATTTTGTAAATTTTCGATGGGAAACAACTTGTACTCTATAAATACCCAGGTGTATTCATTGTAAAATATATCTCATATCTCATAATTTCTAGTGTAGAATAAAGCTCTTCTTCTTCTATTATTTTTTTGATTTTTTTATTTACACTTAGATAATTGTGGCTTCCATTAATTAGTTTTGTTAGACATAATTATCTAAGTTTTTCTTCCTTTTTCATTAGTGATAGACCGTTAATTAGTTTTAGTGGCTATCCTAATTTTATTTTTTGTTTTTTTTCTATTTATCCATTGTTAAGAACTTATGAAGGAGTTCCGATTTAACTCTCAACAACTCTTTCGTGACAAATAGTTAGATCCTTCTATGAGAAAAAGATTTGAGTTTAAACCAATATTTCTTCACTTGTCTATTTTTCTGCATTTTTTGTAGTTTAGAAATCACCTCCAAATTTGACTAATTCGCCCACGAAATTACATAAACAATAGAATTTAATTTCCCTCCCTGTGTTCGACCTGTATACTACACACCTGTGCATTTGCAATATTATTTTTAATTTGTGCTTTTCTAATACCATAGAATAGTGTCAAACATTGATCACACAATTTCACTTTCGAACTAGTATCGTGCAATTGACTTCTCTAGTGCGGTCTCTGATTCGATTCCTTGATTAGAAACCTCCATTTTCCTTGCATAGCCATATATAAGATAGAGAAATCCATAATCAATCAAAAATTCGAATCCAGTGTTCGCTATCAAGAATTGGGTGAAAATTCCTTATTCGAACCGATGTAAATCATCTCGAAATCATGTACTCGAATTTGGATCAAACCGTTATGCAAATAAAATTACCTATGCACAACTTACGAATTTATTTCAGTTGCTTTCTAACAATACCAAATCATTTTATTCACATTCATTGTTACTTAATATAATTTCTTTAATACTATATCACCTATGAATCATTTCATAAATCCTTACTTAAGTTCATACACATCCTTTAATTACAACTTAAGTTTATAATCGTATAACACTCTTCTATATCCTAAGAGTATATATGTAATATTCGAATTTGTTTTACTTAACTCAAATGTCTAACAAATTCAAATTTTGCCTTTTTCTCCCTATTTTCCTTAAATTTATAAGTTAGCAAAAGTTAATTTCTTATGTTTTCTCAAACATTTAGCTTAATTTCTATATCCAATTTAGAAATATCGATTGTCCAAAATCGTCGAAAATTCCATTTCATTTCAGTAAATGTAAAATAACAACATATCAAAATGAGATGCAAAACGAATCTACTCTAATGCATAAGCTACATGCATCCATATAATACTTAGTTGAAAATTTTAGAATTAAACACCCAGATTTATTTCAACTCTATTTTGAAATAATATATATAACATATATCTCTTTTTGAATAGCAATCATATACTTGAATTTAAATCAGTTTTTTTTTAAAACAAATCATGTATGGTAGCAAACTTGTGACGACCCACATTTCGAAAGGTTAAAATTGACAATAATCCACATATGTACAACTTAAACAATCCGGAACATAGATAATCATTGGGGTTAATTTAGAAAAATAAGAAAAGAAAAAGAAAACAAACAAAGAATCTCGCAGCGGAATGACAAAATATAATAATCAAATAAACAGTTCATGAAGCTGTTTATATTATACATTTGATTATAATCTATATAACATTTATCGGAGTTATATATACACATCAGGGATAAATAAATAAAGCAGCAGAATAGCATGATGTAGAAAATAATAATAATATACCAAATCTTCGTCTTCGTCGTTCGGAAAAACGATCTTCAATGTGCTGAAAAAACTCAAGGCTGACCCGAGCGTAATGAAAAAACAAAACACTCGAGTCAGGACTAAAATACTCTTATGTAAGTCAAATCGATATCGCAAATAATATGAGTGTCATGACGTCAGAGATGTTTACAGGTTTTACATCTCCTATCCAGTGTATAACGTGTGTGCAATAACTTAAGAGATGTTACGGGATTTTCCATCTCCTAAGGATCCGTTAAACTATCTATATATAATAGTATACGCTATAATAGGTAATTTCTATCAGTAAAATAAATATCAAAATAGCGTTAAGGCTTTACATTGATCCACCTTAACACATTTTATAGCATGTAGTCTATGCAAGTCCGGTAACACAACTAGTAACGTCGGTAGCCCGTGAGTCCCCTATAGGTACAATACTAAACCAAAGTCATAGTGGGTTCGTATAAGGATAAGTATGACAAGGCACGTGAGGAAATGCCCAAGGTAGGATTCTACCAGTTTACCCTTTCTGGCTGGTCGTAACCCATACATGGCCAACCGCGACAATCAATCCAAACAAAAGGTGCACCCATCGAGTCAAAAATCACAATAGTAATATGAGGGATCAACGTCGCTAGAGGTAGCAAACCCCATTGGCCAGACATAGTGTGATGACCCGGAATTTTTGGGCAATAGCAATTTGATAATCTTCTTTTATAAATTGGCAAAATTTATCTTTTCAAATCTAATAAAAATGTTTTCTAATTATAATGTATATATATGTATATACATTTAGATTTAGGAAGCTTTGGTTTGAATAATATAATAGTTTTTCAAGAGCTATTTAAAGTTAATTCTATATTTGCAAAATCAAATATTTGTTTATTTAAAAAGGATTTAAAAGTAATTAAAGTAATTAATTTAATTCATTGGTGGTTAATTAAATTAATTTGAGATGGTGTGGTTGATTTATCGTGCTTACGGATGATTGAATGATATTGAATGCCTTGGATTATGTGTAACTCTGATGTATATGATACTATGTAATATCTTATGTGATATATTATATTTCATTCGTTCCGCTGTGAGATTCAGATATTGTTGAGTTTCTTCTTTTCTATCTTTTCTTCTTCTTTCCCTTTCTTTCTTAAATCATGATGCGTCTTTCTGGGTTAAGAAAGACGGGTCGTTTACAGTGGTATCAGAGCTCTAGGTTGAGATAATACCTAGGCTTAGGGGTGATTTCTAACTTGAGAGAGCGTACTTGTACTTATATATATATATGTGCCTATCTATTTTGTTAGGTTATATGTTCGGGTTTTCCAATGTAAGTTCTAGAGGTAAGAAGGGTAGTGGTGTGTATAGCACGACTACCAATGGAAGAAGTCCAAGTGTTGAGGTTGGAAGTGTATCTGTCGAGACTGTAGACCTAATACCGTCTCGAGTGAGTTTTGCACTGGTGTTAGGATTTCACCAATCTCTGAGGGAAACCTGTTGAGGTTCGGAATCCATCTTTGAAGTGCAAGTTTGGATGTAATTAATTAAAGGAGATTTAATAATGGAAGTAATTTGGATTAAATTACTTTGTGTAATTAATAAAGGGATTAATTAAGATAATTAATTAAGGAATAATTAATTTATTAAATGAAGTAATTAAGGGAAGTTACTTATTGGATGAGATTAATCAAAGGTGATTAATAAATGTGGTTTAATTAAAGATTAATTACTTAATGTAATTGATTTAAATAGGATAATTAATTAAGAGTAATTAGGGATCATTAATTAATAATTAATGATGTAATTAAGGGTTGATTAATTAAATCTAATTAATCAATAATAAGTGATTAAAGAGTAATTAATGTAATTACTTAAGGATTAATGTAATTAATTATAGTTAATTAATTAATGAAGTAATTAAAGGTTAATTACCGTATTTAGTAAAGAATAATTAATTTGTGAAATTAATTAAGGATAATTACTTAAATGTAATTAAAGGATAATTAGTCAGGGTGATTAATTAAAGTAGATAATTAGAGAATGATTAATTAAATTATTTGTAATTAATAAATGGTTATGAAAGCAAGATTTATAAAGATGAAGTAATTAATTTAATTTACTTTAAATTAATTAGAGATGAAGTAATTAATTTAATTCATTTTAAATTAATTATATTCTGATTAATCATTGCTTGTGTATGAATGGATGATATTGGTTTCCTTGAATGGTTTGAGATCTCAAATATGAGATAAGTGATGCTGTGTGATATGGATGCTTTTGTCGCATTGCGATGATAATATGAATTATCTATTTGTGATGATAATGTGGATTATCTGTTTAGGATGATAATGTTGATTATCTATTATGAATTATCTATCTGTGTGTATATAGATAATAGAATTGAATTATTTTAAACTTTAAAACAACTTAGCCTTTAAGATATGTTTTGGATTTCGATGAGACCGGGATCGGGTTTCCAGATTTGGATATCCGAAAACCACATCGATCCAAATTTAATGATAGGTCGTGAATCTCAAGTGAAGATGAAGATTCATAGTGCAAGGGTTATTGTCGTTAACTCTGAGGGTGATTCCAAAATGAGTGTAACGAGATAATGCCTTCGGTTTCGTTCGAACCCGGAACGAACTTGTATGGATTGAATTCTTTCAGAACATCATCAAGTGGATGATGAGCATTCTAAGTGATGTGTTCTGATAAGATAATCGTAGCCTCAAGCCTCATCAACAGGGATTGGCTAAAACAGGTGAGTTGCACCAAGTAGGATGAGATTTTCCCCTGTCTAGAGGTTCCTTTTTATTCGGCTTAGTGGGCGGTTGTTGATCCCAACCGCAGGGTTGTCTTGTTCGGGATTATCCAGTAAAGGATGGTTCCGGCCTTGTGTTGCAGGGGATTGGGAGTAATCCTCGGTACGATGATCTAGGCCCCGTACTTTGATGGGCGGTACCCCAGTAGCCCTGCCATTGTATGGAAATCAAACTTCCAATAAGTGCCATCGGACTTGATTGTATACCTATGTATGCTGGAATTTAATGAATGTAACAACTTCGGCTATGTGAATATTTTCTTGAAAACCCAAGACACTATTGTAATATAACTGGATTTCCTATCAAATGTTTTGGTTATCGTAAGGTAAAAACTTTTCCGTGTTTATGTGCGGGAAGTCTTACTAGATACCTTTTGTTTTCAAAGGTTTTTCAAAGTTAAGCAACTTTACCTTGTTACTCACACCAGACCCATGTCTGACCCGGAGTTTATTTCTGTTTTCCCTAAACTCTTGGGTACTCAAATTTTTACGAGTAGCCAAGGGATTCAGGTTAGCTTTGACGAATTATGGAGGAGCAATGGAGCAGGAGGCTTCAGTGTTGTAGATGTATATATATATATAGTAGTTCCGCTGTGTTGATCTCTGTATTGATCTCTATATTGTATTAAGTTGTAATAACTAGATAGGTGTTTATAACTGTCTAGTATGTGATGTATAATCTGTGTAACTCTGATAGTCGTTGTATATTATGTAATACTTATGTTATTAATATAATTTATTTCGTTCCGCTGTTGAGATTCTGATGTTGTTTCTTCTTTCTTCTCTATCTTTTCTCTTTTCTATCCCTTTCTTTCTTATTAATGATGCGTCATTCTGTGGAATGAATGGCGGGTCATTAAACATAGGCTCATGTTTTAGTCATTTTAATTATGACACAAGTGTCAAAGCTATCCATCATCGTTCCCTTACTTCATTTCAGTAAACGTTCGCTAATTCAACCACTACATTCTAGATATCATCCACCGCATACATGGTTGTCAAAGTGTTTCCAATATTGACAAAGAGTATGCCAATAAGAGGCCTCGGTCTCTTTAACAACCAAACGTGATTTTATACACCGGTTGGTTCTTTTACATTTCGAAAACAATTCATACTTGATATCAAAATATTATATTCTCTTCAAAATCAAATCCATTTCAAAATCATCATATTTACTCAAAATATACCATATCATTTTTGCCTTAATATCCCGATTTCGATTCCAAATTTGTTTCGAATTTCAATTTAGGTTCTAACTTCATTTTAACCCAATTTGTATTTAAATCAATGATTTAAATATAAACATTCCATCCTTGACCGGTTTGAATTTTTAGAAAATAGTTTGAATAGTTTTAAAATAGCTTAAATAGTAAAAATAGTTTGAGTATTGAAAATGGTTTATATAGTAAAATAGTTTGGAAAAATCAAAATAATTTGAATATTTAAGAAGATAGATTTTAAATAGGTTATACTAGAATAATTTATTTGAAAATAGTTCCAAAGTCAATTTGATCCAATTCCAAATTTTCCAATTCAAATCAATTTCAATTTCCATTTCGATTTAATCTTCAATTCCGATCTCAAGTCGAATTTACTTCGATTCAAATTTCAATTCAAATAATCGATTTTGATTTTTAATTAATTCGATTTCGCTTTCAATTCCAATTGGTTTCAGTTCTAATTCCAACATGAATAAATTTCAATCCAATCCTAAATTAATTTCAATTTCAATTCCAAATTAATTTCAATTTCAATTCCAAATTAATTTCAATCTCAATTCCAAATTAGTTTAAACCATTTCGATTTATATCAATTTCGAGTTCGATTTTTAAAATATCGATTCAAATCACTTAAATCAAATTAACTTTCAATATTCAATTTAAAAATTCAAATCTTTAAATATAATCCAATTCCGAGCTCCATTTTGAAATATCGTTTTATATTACTTTTACTTTGCAATATTCAAAGTTCGAATAAAAGCCCAATCTTTTAAAATAAATCAATTTCTGAAATTCAAATCATATTTCAATTATAACTTCAAAATCTCAACTTCGATTATTTAAACAATTCCGGTTATCAAATTTAAATCTCAACATTTCGAGCTCAAGTTCGAAAATAATTTGATTTCCACAAATTTGATTTTTATTCTTTAAATCAAATCATTTAAATAATTTCAAATCAAAATTTTAAAATCATTTAATTTAACCAATCCAGTGTCCGTACATAATTCTATATCCTATGACCAAGTGAATCAACTATTTCAATTTTAATTCAGTGATGGATATATATCATTTCAATCCAAAATAAATGTCATAGGTATATATCATTTCAACATATTTCTTAATTTATTCAAAATAATTCAATTTACAATTTTATAAACTGTAAATAATATACAGGATGATACAGGATGTATAAAAATGAATAAACAAACAAGTCATCCAAAATATCAACCAGTGGCATCCATCACCATCAATCATCCAAACAGTCAACAAAATTCACAACAATTTCATAGTTATCAATATCGACTATTTTACTAGCAAATAAATTTCATTACCAAATTTAACTGTTAATTAAAATCCTTATCAATTCAATTCATATATCAATCTAAAGTCAATTAATTTACCAAACATCAGCCAATGCAATTAAATTACTTCACGACATTAATTTAACTAACATAAAAATTATTCCAGTCAATTGTGAGCATATAAAACACTCACCTTTTACCTGAAACTAAAAAAATTCTAGCTTCAAATAAATTCCAACTCGACTCCATGTCGTAGCCGAAGTCAATACAAATCCACAACAACTCGTTTCGCCCGAAATGGACCTCGTATGGCAAAGTTACGTGATAATTAATTTTTGAGATAATTTTAATATTTATTAATTAAACTAATATCAAAATAAATAAATAAATAATAACCTTACCCTAAACCTCGCATGCAAATACTCAGCAAACAGAACCCAGCTCCTTCTTCCTAGATCAAAGCCGCGACTATCGCTTCGTCGTTTCTTTCTTTTTGTTATTTTTTGTTTTTTCGATCCGTAGATTTGAAATAAGAGAGGGGAGAGGGAGTGATATATGGGGAAGATAAGGAACGTGGGTTTGATTCGTTTGAATAGGAGTGTTTGACTATATATATTATTATTTAAATTAAAAAAATATCTAGCCTAAGACGTTCGAATTTTCTCGAGCTCCAAACGAAGCATGCTGTTTGGCGTTTATAATGTTGTACCCCCATTCTGAACACAATGGAAGTAGTCTCGAGACCTAATTCGATCATATGCATAAGATAGCTTTTCAAAACCAATTATTTAAATTAAATTTTAAAATTAAATTCTACCCGTTTCAAGCTCGCACGGCCAAATGACAAGTCTGATCGCTATAAAACTTGAAATCCAACAATAATTCACTATTGCGTCCGCTGAAACTGGTTTCGTCGAAATTCGAGACAGTGGCCAAAATGACTATTTTTACTCGTTAAGTATAATATAAAATTTCCAATTTCTAATTATTCACTTTTAAATCCAATTTTAAATGTTAAAAATCTTCATTCTTATTTAAATAAAATTTAAATCAATCTCCGATATCATTTTCATTCATATTAAATTCAGAATCCAATTATTTACAAAATTTTCAATGTTCAGTTTAAATAATTTAGTTATGCAATAAATTACATTAACAATTATAAATTTCCAAATGGATTTAGTTATCGATTATTATTTCCATCTAAATAATTCAACACTTATGATCCAATTCTAACTATTGATTATAATTTTATCTCAATATAAACAATTCCTAAATTTCTGAAATTATTTATTTCAAGATTTTATTCAAGTTTATATTCAATAACTACATTAATAAATCATTAAATTATTTTATAACAATTTTTATTCAACAACTACATTAAAATTAATAATTTAAAATAGTTAAAATACGGGTTGTTATAAAACCGTCACTTAGGAACTTGGAAATGAATATCGATGATACTACTGTCATCACTGAAATTATTTTCCAGCGACCGAAGTGAGTTCAATGCTTTTTATCTCCTTTAAAAATCCTTTTTAGAATAATTATATTCAAAATACTTCAAAATAATACCGCTATTATTTTCTCAAAGCCTTTGAAAAATAATTTGCAAAACATTTTATTAGTTGGTTGCCTCGCCTGAAACGGCACGTAGTGGCTCCGATCAATATCAATCGTTGGATGAAGGAGGAGTTTTAAATTCTTGAACACGAGAAACAAGATGGGGAGGAAGCGTATTTTTATAGGAGAATAGTGTTTAACATGGGGAGATTATGGCCTGGTATGGTCTATGGTGATGGGTAGGGTATGGGCTAACGTTATTTTATTCAAAAATTTCATCTCGATGCACTCAAAAATCTCAAACTCCAAGCGAGGTGTGCTCACTGGCGTTCTATACTAAATACCTCTATTTCGAACTCAATGGAACTAGTATGAGACCTAATTCGATCATATACATAAGTTAGCTTTTAAAATCGAATTATATTAATTTAAATTCCTTAAATTAATTTCTACGCGTTTTCGACCTCGCACGACCACACGATACATCCAATCATCACGAAATTCTTCGGCCTACTATAATTCACTATTACGGTTCCAATGGCACTGGTTTTGTCAAAATCCGAGACAATGTCCCAAAATGATATTTTCACATTGATTAAAATAATTTATTATAATTAAAAACTAAAAGTTTATTGTTCCATTCTTATTTATACTAAATTTAAATAAGACTTCGAACCCATTTTTATTCATATTAAATCCAAAATTCCATTATTTAAAAAAATCCCAATATTAACTTAAAAATTCACATTTTCAAATAAATCCCTATATTTGAAATTCAAGTTGTTTAGTTTATAAAACTAATATTTCAATATTTAAAATAAATTAAATATTTCAAAATCAATTGACTAAAATTCTAGGTCGTTACATTATTCCCCTTAAATTAATTTCTACGCGTTTTCGACCTTGCACAATCGCATGATACATCCAATCGTCATGAAATTCATCGACGTACAATAATACACTATCACGATTCCAATGACACTGGTTTCATCAAAATCCGATATAGTGCCTCGGATTGATATTTTCACACGTTGATTAAAATAATTCATTATTAAAAACCATTCTAAATCACTTTTAATTTCTAAATTTAAAAGTTTATTGTTCAATTTTTATTTATATTGAATTTAAATAAGACTTCGAACCCATTTTTATTCATATTAAATCCAAAATTCAATTATTTAAACAAATCCCAATATTAGCTTAAAATTTCACATTTTCAAATAAATCCCTATATGTGAAATTCAAGCTGTTTGGTTTGTAAAACTAATATTTCAATATTTAAAATAAATTAAATATTTCAAAATCAATTGACTAAAATTTAAGGTCGTTACACCCAATTATAGTCGTTCGATGGACGTCATGCCATGATTTATACATAATCAAAGTGGACTATCCACATAAGTTCAAAAGTATTATCATGTCAAGAGAACTGTGTAATATCATCACTTCGAGGTTCTCTGTTTAACCTTAATTATATTAATCAACAAAAATTCCCGAGTGAGTTATTCCATAGTTATTCAATAACTATCAATACATAACCCCTTGGCATCGCAGTCTTGAGTAATACATTGCCTAACATTTGGAGAGCAGTGCGTACTCTAGGCTCAACATACGTATCGATATCTTGTCTCAAAACACCTTAACTAGGAATATCTAAATTAATATATTATTTTTAATGTGATTAATTTCACGTCCAGGTTATTCGACACGTGTCCGTTCTTCTCATCAAACAACTGGAAAAACTAGCGCTCAAACGTTCATTTCTTCTCTCTTTAGAGCATCTCCAACCTGTACTCTATGTAATTTCATTTCAGATCTACATGGCGAAGGTTGTAAAGTGAATGTGATATCAAATGACAGTGAAATAAAAAGCTTTTCTCCAATGGTTACTGTGAGAAATTCATGCTATGCTGACGTGTAATTAATTTTGTAATTAAATAATACAAATATGGTTGAATTGGCGGCAACTTTCCCTCCAAAAAATAGTGCATATCTTTAGGAAAATACGTACAAAATGGTTGTAGTAGAGAAACAAAAAGAGGAATCTGTAAATCAACCGAAAAGAGTTTTGCACAAAAGGTATGATCTTCTTCTTCGTCGTTTTACTTTTTCCCAAGTTTAGGTGTAAACATTAATTTTTGCAATCTCAACTTATAATCAAATTATCTTAATCTTCAGTTAATTTCTATGATTATAGTCTAATTCGGTATCGTATAACATTGCAAGTTTGCACTTTATTTCCGTTCTGCCAAGTGCATAAACATGACAGAGCCTTTTCACAGCCATTATTGTTCACCAAAACAACTGAATCCATTAATGACTAAACTATACATAGGATTTAATTTTGGATTCATATAGCTACTTTTGTTGTTGTACAGTCTCAATCACGTTGTTTCATTTAGAACTATGATTTACTGCTGCTAATTTATTACATCGGCTGTTAGGTGTACATAATGATATAGCAATGGATGGACAAGAGAACATTGTTGACACTCAACAATCTAGCATTGAAACTGCTCATAACAAAGTTCCACAATCTGAAAACCTTAATGCATCTTTCAATCATCCCTTCCAAGCTCCTGTTTTTAACCCAGAGCATCTTCTGTATTCAAAACAGTTTGCCGCATCACAAATACCGTTTTACCGTAATTATGGCCTAAATCAAGTGGCTTATACTCCCCCTCATGAACCATTTGCATCCAGATATTCTTTCCAAGGTCTTTTAAATGCTCCAATTAGTAATATTGAAGCTCAAACGTTGGATATATCTGATAGATACAAAAAAAGTAAAAATGCATCAAATGGCTCCAAGAAGTCGCATTCGACATCCAACAGCTATCGTTACTGGACGAATGAAGAAGACGTCGCATTAAAAAAAGCCTATTTATATGTCAGTGTCAATGCTATTGTGGGAAAAGATCAAAGTTCTGTGAAATTGTGGGATCGCATCTTGAAAATATGGAGAGATCACATGGGAACATACGATGAGAAACGAGGAAGTAATAGTTTATCTTGTCGGTGGAATACAATACAAATGGCCGTTGGAAAGTTTCATGCATTGTACGAGTCACTGGAGTGGAACCCCTCGAGTACTTCGGTTTTCTGTGATTTGGATAATTTATGAGCAATGAAACCTGTTCTGTTGCTGTCACTGACATAGAATATAATTCTTAAAACACAAGAATATGCAAGTAGACAACGATAATTATTTTTTTACATGTAAGTGATATTTGTTTGGGTTGAAAAAGTAAGCTCCAGCAAACCTTGCCTTTACTGGTACTCTTATTTCCATTGCTTATAGCCTAAATTCAAAGGTTCCCATTCCTTTCATGTCCTGTGTCATGCATATCAGGTGTTTGATTTACATGTCATTTGCTCTTCAGCTGCATGTTATATAAAACATTATCACAGTTCAAACATAATAAAATGTTTGACACGGCTTTGGTTTTGGCAGGTAGAAGATTGTTTACTTCTACTTTCTGAACTAAAATACAACTGCTTTCCAATTGCATCCATTAATATATGAAGAATGTTAAGTTATTTTATTTATATTTTACTGATATTTAAAGTGGGAAATAGTATATTCAGACAAAAAATAGAACATACGCAGAATAAGTGAAACAGCATAACTACATATTATATTCACCCTTCATCAAAGCGTAACAAATTGCTATTATATTATGATTCAGCACACATGCATATGGAGCAACTACATCACATAAACATATATTGCAGTCTCAGAACAGTGAAAATTTACAAAAATAGCAACAAGTCTATTAAACCTGACATAGAAAGTAATGTCTTCATTATATTATGTTTGCTGATCTCCATACATCTCCCACAAGTGATTGATGAGGTCAGTTTTCAATTGGTTGTGTGTGTGTGTACATCTCGTATTTTTTTCAACTGCCTAATCATCTTTGAAACAAGAAATGCATAGTCATGCTCGATATCAACATGCTCAACTGTCTCATTTTTAGGAGGTTCCCAACACTCAGGATTGAGTCCTTCATGCTGTTCACTCTCAATTATCATATTGTGCAAGATGATGCAAGTCTTCATAATTTTTCCAAGATCTTTTGCTTTCCACATGCGTGATGGACCTTTTACAATATGCCACCTACTTTGTAGTACTCCAAATGCTCGTTGGACATCTTTTCTCACAGCTTCTTGTCGTTCGGCAAAAATTTTCTATTTTACATTAGAAGGTTGGGATATAGTTTGAATTAAAGTCGCATACTTAGGATAAATTCCATCCGATAGATAATACCCATTGTTATAATGATTACCTTGGACCACAAAATTACATGATGGAGCTGTCCCGTTAACAAGATCATCAAATAAAGGAGATCTATCAAGAACGTTAATATCATTGCATCTTGAAGAAATGAATCATCACTTGAAATTGAATCTTCAGAATCAGATTGTGAACTTGAAGTAGACATTGGAAGAGATTCGCCTATAACATGAATGCACTCAAAAATTATAGTATAAAGCATGATCAACTGTCAGCATATTAAAGTTTAGTTTAGACAAGCATACATAGCACCATTTTTCCTGTTAACAGTGATGTACATACGAAAATGATATATATTATATATAGAAAAAAGTAACTACAAACCTTGGTCTTGTCGTTTGTATAAATTAATATTGCAAATGAATACATGACAGTAAGTGATATTATCACTAGTTTCCAACTTGTTTTGGTGTGATAATCTTTTTTGTAAATAAATTCCAGTCAAAAGAACTTGCATTTCATTTAAAACATGTGTAGTTAAAAGGAAATTTGATCATTAATGAAAGCAACCAGTGATACAGCTACTGCAGGTTTCAATTCTCGCCTACATATCAACTAAGAAAAATAAAACAACTAAATTGAAATAAGGTCATGCAAAATTAGGAGGCATCATTCTGAGTTGAGATATACTTGTAGCTTACTTTCAGGGAAGAAAACAAGTAAATTAGTATTTTAAAGAGAAAGAGGATAGGAGAGAAGAAAGTGGATTAATTAAAAATACAGTAAAGTTTGTTTGACAAACCTTTGATTCCAAAATTATCGATGTCAATCGAATTAGAAACTTCTACTCTTTTCGGAGATGGCAGCGGCTCCTCCAAAAGTCATTCTCTTCCTCCACCGCCTATCAAGAAGAGAAGGAACCTTCTAGGAATGCCAGGTAACTATTTAATCAACTCTTCCAGTCTCGTTTTTCGATCGTTTTTAGTGAAGTTAATATTATTTCAGATCCTGGTGCTGAAGTGATTGCTCTCTCACCCAAATCGCTAATGGCGACGAACAGATTCGTATGCGAGATCTGCAACAAAGGGTTTCAAAGGGATCAAAACCTGCAACTTCATAGATTCGGTTAGATTTGATGAAGGGGGAAGAAGGGGTTTTGAAAGATTAACTGTTTTTAATTAAAAAAGAAAAATATTTGCTGATATGGCCTAACCGTTCTGTGGAGTAGAATGTGTAGAATTGGACAATGCAAAAGACAATGTGGAGATTGTTTTTGACACGTCACCATAAAAAAGCTAGCATTGGAGATCTATTTTTAAATCACAATTGTGATTGCTGAGGTGTACTGCAAATGACTTTGAAAATACATCTGCACTGAAGATGCTCTTAGCATACCCATTTGACAGTTATTATTTCTCTCTGTGCCCGAGTCTACCAATTCCAAAAACAGTGAAATGTGTTTTCTTTTCTTTTTTCTTTTATACTTTTCCCCCTCTAAATCAAGCTAAAAAATTTACCAGATTACCGGTAGAAGATGACTGCTTTTGTATCACTTTGAATTTTAAACACTTTGTAAGGAGGGAATGCTACATTAAAATTTAAAATAAGTCCACCTACCTATTTGCATAATTTATGCAAGGAAGTGGACTGGCAAAATGTTAATGTTGGCAAGGAGATGGAGAGATATTGGGTTCAAATACTGAATAGTGTAATCATATATATATGTTAATGTTATAATTTACATGGCCGAAGCTTTGTGTTTGGTGGTATGGTATTATGTTTTCGGTAGATTTATGCTATGGATTATAATGACTGCTTTTGATATTACTATTTTAACATGCCCTGTAATACGTCTAAGTATGTAACATATTCAAACGTGTTCATATATTTTCACATATATGTAATTGCCCAAGTATGACATAAAAAAAATTGATGTTATACCTAAATTACTGAAAAGTATACCATCAAGCATGTTGCAACAAATTTTGTATCCATAGATATATTTGAAAATCCATGTGGGATCCATATTTCAAAGTTGATGAGGACATATGTGATTTTGTAGTTTCTAATGTATTGCAAACAATGGTTTACCAACACTCGATGATCTGGAAAAAGTGTCGAAAATAAGTATGTGAACACAAATATTCATGAAAAGTTGATAAATGACAGTGGAAGTGAATGGGCTATAAGTACTGATGTGTTTTTCCCATGTATTGAGTAATGAAGTTGAAAAATAATTAAAAAAGAATTCAAACAGTTCACGATTCAAATATAATTGAAACTGTTCGAGGCTCTAAAATTAACTTTGAGTAAAGTTATGAATTCATTTTTTTGTTTTGGTTTGATGGCAATTCATACAGTTTTAAATTTTTTTGTCTATTTTACTGTCACGGATTGTTACGGCGCTATTGATTTATCCCCTTTTTCTCAAAGAATCCAGGATGGTGAAGGATTTAAACTATTCTAATAATTTTCTTTTCCTTTTGCTATCGAATCCTAATCGAATATAATCTAATGCCCATTGATTTGACTAACAAGAACTGGCCTAACTCCGATGAATTGACCGATGTTTGCCTACAGTGCAATTATTTATTGGATCTAACTTCAAATCTACAACTGTTCATGTTAGACTTGGTCTATTTTTTCGAAAAAATCAAAATTTCAATTATCTATTTTTCGATATTATGCAACTTCTGATCTGGTTATTTTTAACATTTATTGTTAGGATGCATTGTGCCAATGACTACAGCCTCCATTTTCGATGTTCAAAGTGCAGTTTGTGTTTTTTATTGTATTAACAAGTTCCCTTCCACATTAAAACAGCCATTATTATTAAGGTAAAAATTCTTGGGTTGTATTGATTTTCTTACTTCTTTATTCTTCTTTTTTTCTAGCCTGGAGAATGTGAATTTGATATTTTCCTTTTTGGAATGATTACCTAAGTTAATTTATGTTGAATGAATACTATTTCTATAAGATTAGTTGTATTGGCTTTGTTTTTTGGGTTAATTTTTCCGATCTCCTATACTAAACAATATTGTTGTACATAATTTTACCCTTTTCCGTCATACATAAATAATATTACATAAGAATTTTATGGTGAATATTTGCTCATGGCTATTGTTTCTTGAAACATCCAGGTGCATTAGTACAAAATATTGCTACAAGTAATAAACGATTCTAAATGACCATCTTTGCAACAATGAAGTGATTGATATGAGCCATCCTGATGTTGATAGAACTGCAAAGTTCAATTGATGCATTCCTCCAAATAAAGAGGCAGTTCCTTTATTTTGCATGCCCATAAGCATTAACATTAGTCCGTGCTTGCTTTGGTTTCAGAACATTTGATCTGGTTATACTAATATTAATAGAAAAGTACTTTGGTTTCACTACAATGGTGAGCAGCTATGCATTAACAAGGTAGTCAACTTCACTGAGTCACCTGGTGGAGTCAACATACACACACTGATATACCTTTTTGTCTGGACAGGTAACCATATGATTGAAAATTCACTTGGTGGTGTATGCACTAACTATAGAGTTTGCTTAGCGTGCCTGGCTCATACAAGTTCAACAGCGAACCATTCTCCAACGGCCCAAGCCTACAGCCATAGAGTTACCAGCATAGGTAAGTTCATATATATATTCGTTACTTTACATGTAATTGTTTCCCATTGCTGAATTTGGGCGGACATATGTTTCAGCTATAGACTAGCATTATAACAATATTGATATAGTTTAAGATCCTTGGTTTTGTTCTATTTTATAAAATTATCACAACATTATATAACCAGCATGTTATTTATATTCCATAATGGATATATTGGAATAATACTTGAACAGTAAATACTATCTGCTCGCAAACTTAGTTCATAATTTCTCTATTCAATACACTTCGAATGTCTGGCCGCTATTACGACAAAATTATAATTTAGTTCCACCTTCAACAAGTTTATTATTTGCTTATTGCTTGAATGTAGAGGAAAGCAACTTCAAAATTAAAGTTCGAAAGTTTCATGGCTAAACATCTGAATTTGATCCATTTGATATTACCCTGGAATCTTCTTTCACACTAATTTAAAGTGCACTACGTTCTTGGATGCACTTTTGCACTAAATCAATGATAGAAATAAGACTTGATAGTGATTGGAAACATATTTTACCATTTGCCTTGACATGCACCTTGATTTCAACGATCAACTAATTGCTCAGTTACTATATAAATTTCCAACTTTAACTGCAATCGCATACATTTGTTGTAAGTTACATGACACATGGTTAACCAACTTACCATCCAATTCTCAACTTATCATCCAATAATTACCTAAGGTATACTATGTTAGATCCATATTATACACCTTTTTGTATCGACAACTTTGAAAAGATGCTTAATGTGTACATGTAGCGTTTATGCTGGCCTTGACTGATTCTTTTTCGTTAACCAATGATTTACATTTGGGTCAGCTCTGCACAACACTGACAATTTCATTCCTTATCCACTATTGTTTTCTCCTCAGGTTGCATTATGTTGCCGATTTTGCCAAAGCTACAAAGAAGTGTCTAGGTCATTGTAGTGATAAACATTCAATCTCTACAGGACCACCATATACACCGATGTTCTTGTTATAGGTTATGCTATGTTTTAAGCATTAGTACTGATGTTTACGATTTGTGAAAGTTAATTTTGCTTATATGGCGCTGTTATGCGTTTCAACTTCAATTGTTGTGGGAATATGTTATTCAACTATGCTAGTGCATTATTTAGCTAACTGCAGTTAAAGTCAATTTTGGTTGTTTTGATGGAAGTGACGTCATTTGTACCGAGTTTATTGAAATATTGACGCTCATATATTTGTTCTGTCTGATAATTAATGATTTTCATTTGGATGGAGCATACGTGATGTTTTTATGATTTGTACAGTTGACTTTATATTAAGCTATGCCCATATAAAAGATTTAAAATATCATGTCCCAGCTGCATAGACTAACCAGCCCACTCAACTTCATTTTGAACGTTGACAAAGTGAATGGTTTACATCCAAGTGTTTTGAACTGTAAACTCCAAATGCAAACCATAAATTTCTGTTCTACCTACATGAGGAGCTTCACAGTATTGACTGCCTTTTGCCCAACGACAGCTGCTCCAGTTAAAAATTCTTCTCATATTTTATTTCCAAATTGCTGCACGTATTCTAACGCTTTGACTTCTTGCGTATGCCTCATTTTCTAAACAATCACCGTTGTATATACCAGCTATCCATCAGCGATCAGCAATTGCTTTATACTTGCATGCTACACAAAACTATTATTGTTATGCATTTCCCCAATAAAATGTTGTTTTTATAAAGTTATATAAATTATTTATTTATTTATTTATTTATTTTGCTACTAATGGCTATGAACACAATTAAATAACGGTTACATGGTTTTGAATGTCACCATCAACATAACAACTAATAACAACCTTTAAATAAACAAAAGCTCAAAATTTCTCATCTAACGTTAAGTTATCATTAAACAAAAAGAACTACTGTAATTTTACATAACTGTTTGGACGATATACGTGTACAGAGCACGAATTCATCCTATAACTTTAAATATAATAATCAATCATTCAATGTAAAAATAGGGAACACCACTAAATTGTACTTTCTGCAGTTCATTGTCGATTTTCACTCACGTTTCTACTCTCGGTCCTATCATCGTGCATTTACATATGTTAAATGTCTGACAAAATCTCCAACCAATGGTACATAAGAAGATAAAGATACATTATATCAGTAGGTACAAGATCACAGGATGAAGTTATGCTAAAGAAAGTCCAAATAAGGTGATAATTAATTAGTATGATTATCACTTGAAGAGTTTACATTGAAGATAAAAAAAGAATGCTTATGTTTACAATGAATAACACGATTGTATGTTACTATATCACCAGTTACATTTCATTAGGGAAATCTTGAAGTAAGTAGAACAAAAAGATCAATATGAGATGATCATAGATTATTTTGTATTTTTACTAAACTTTTGTCTAAATACGGGTTCCAATGAGCAAACGAATGGGAAATGATTTTAGTATGCTTACAATTTGAACGTTTGATGTTATAATCATTTTTGAACATGTAGATACTAAGAGTATCTTGGTCATTCAAGATTGCTTAGTCAACTACATGGTTTGGTTAACATGTAGACTTACATTTATTTTAACAACTGTCATCACTGCTTATTTAATCATTTTGCTTTATCACAAAGCAATAAAAAGAGACTTATTTTTTGATCCTTTGCATTTGGCATGATGACATGCACGCATTTGTACGTCTTAACTTCCCGTGTGCGTAGCACGGGTCCCATACTAGTTTTAATTAATGTCACATAACATATCATTTAAGGATTTTCTAGTTAATATACATAAATTAAATAATTCGTTAACCTATCACAATATGGAAAGTATACAATGCAATGAAAAAACCTTTTATTTCGAACAAGATTTTATTACAAAGTTGATAATTTATAATAAATTACATAATTGGCTTAAGGTATACCGCTAACTCTATCAGCGTTGTTTGCTACAAAGCTGAGTTGACTGTTGCTGCATAGCCAAAGAGGCACTTTATTTAAAGCGGTTATTGTGTGACTTAGGCTTTGTACATGATAGTACGGTAGTGAATTGCTATAGCCAAAGTGCAATTCACTTAGCTGAAAATTTAGCTTGTAGCTTGAGACAAATCACATAGAGGTTAGTGAATCTTTTCTTGTAGCTGTGAATGAAGAAAAGTTGTTTCACCTGCAGAAAATTCACATAAAGTATAATGTAGAAGGCATGTTTATTAAGACTTTTCCCATTGCTAAGTTCGAACACTGCTCGAACTTGATTCGCTTACTGAGATGCTAGGTGCCACAAGGTGGCGAAATAAGGGAGAGAGAGTCCTAGTTGAAGCATGTAGAAGATGTATTATTCTTCTTGTTTATGTGAGATTGGTTTCTTATACCTATGGATTGGATGACTTTGTCAATGCTCTTTAGCAATGTGTAATGGGAGGATGACATTGTCGAAGCTCATCGGGAAAGTATCGTGTTCATATCATCTTGGATTTGATGAGTATCAGTTGAAGGTGGAGTTTGAAGTAGGCTATGTTTAGGTACATATTTGAGTCAAGGTGGATTGTTGCATTGTGATTTAAATATACGTTAATGAATATAAATTAGCTCCTTTATTGTATTAAATAAAAAATAAGAAATTATTTACCTAGAAATGAATTAATTTGTGAGTTGGAAGTAATCAATTAATTCCTTATTTAGTTCATTAATACAGATATATTTTTAGGCACATGCATATTGAAAGAAACTAAAGATTGCAATAGATATATGTTTTCCATATGAACTAGTGAATTAATTGGGTATTGATTTATTGACATAAATCAATTTCTTTAACCCAAGTAAAGGTCTCTATATAAAGTCAATCATTCATTAGAGATCTATCATCTCAAGTTCTATTGCTTCACCTTTCTTGTATAAAGGCTCCATTAAAATTGGTATGTCAATCTCTTGTATTTGTCCCTAAAGTAAACTCTCTATCTCTTTCAAAGTGGATGTACATTATCACATTAATAGTAGAACCACTATAAATCTCTGCCTATTTGATTATGGATTATAGAATGAAGTATGATTATTCTACTTGTTTGCTTTATCTCATCTATAACTGATCCTACACAGACTTCTGTTGATATTTATGATAAATTGATATCATAGATAGATTTTCCTTAATAGTTCTGATTTACTTAATGATCACACTATTGTTCATTTTTCGATAGCTAGAAGATAGATTGCTGGCATAAAGCATCAAGAGGATAGTCTTTTAAATTTCTTTAAAACCAAGCTACCTGATGGTGACTTTGAAATGGACCCTTGCATTTTCAGGTTCAATAAAAACTGATTTTATATTGTATTATTTGTAGGGAAGGGTACATATGTCATGACACATGAAGTCAAATTAGTTTGAAAACGAATGCATTAATATTATTTCCAAGGCTCATTGATGGGTTGGCTTGGACCAACAACTTGCTTATATTAAAATTACTATAGAATATATGGTACATAAAGACGATGAAGAGATGAATATTAGATGAAGAAGATGAAAATCAAAAACGAAGGAAAGCTAAGAAACCGGCAAAAGATGTTGTTGTTGATTTTAATAATCTAAATGCAAAGGACTAAATGAGTTTCTTTATGGTTCGAATGATTCGTGATTTGAAGCCTATATGAAAGAGTTATCATTGTTTGAAAGAAGAAGAATTTTGCAACAAGCTAATAACATAGATACATCAAATTAGTCGACTGACTGCTACCAAACGATCGACTGATTGAAGGAAGAAAACTCGATAAATTATCCCAAGAGTTTTTAGGTGAGTTCAGTTGATTGTTCAGGGGCAAACAATCTACTGATTGAAAGAGCCAGTCGACTATTTGTCCTAGTCAACTGATTAGCTATTGCGGAGACTTTCTGAAGAAAATCGAAAGCAACGTTCCTAAGGGCATTTTCGTTATTTTTTGTTGTAATTTTCTTATACTATAAAAGAGAAGTTGAGAAAATGATTGAGTATCTCTCAGAGGCTAGGGATTTTTATATTGCTCTAGAGTTTCCACAATTTCTACTTTCTTCGTCTCTTATGTCCACAAATCAATCCTTTGAATGAAACTCTCTTTGGAATTAACAAAAGCTCTCTTCAAAGTGGATATACACTAACACGATATTAAAGAAACCACTATAAATTCAATGTCAGTTATTTATTATTCTATCCCTTTCTCCTTATTATTGTGATTGATACGTTGTGTTAGATAAATAATTGTTCATTGATTGTTTTGCATCACTTGTGCTGATTTGTTTAGAGCTTCAATTGAATTTGGTGTTTGATGTGTTTGAAGATAGATTTAATTATTTATTTACTAGATATATAAGTTTCCTTATTGATATATGCCACAAATTGTCAAAAGATTCTTTCAACTTACTGATATATCGTATGAACCTATTGACACATTTAAGTCTGGCAAGTTGGGCTTATTTTTATACTATGCTATTATTAGGTATGGCCAAGGTTTCAAAATTCATATTTCGATCATATTTCATCTTGGGATTTTTCTGATAAGATATCTTGTATTGTATGAGATCCTGGAGAAAAGAGTGTACCTTGGGTATACATTTCGTATTAATATATGGGGCCTCAAAATACATCTTAACATTATCTTGGAGTAACATATGTATCTAAAATTGATGTTTCAATTTTATTTCAACAACTATCATCTAAATGGTGCAAATAAAATATAATATACTTGAGTTGAAATGAATGTTTTTTCAAAGAAAAGTGGTAGCTTGATTGGTGTTACACTGATTGAATCGTATTTTTATATATGAATTAAAAAAATAAAATCTTTTGTTACAGCTCATCGAAATAAGTAAAAATTAAGGATTAGTAAATAATAATTTTTTAAAACTATGAATAGGCATGTTAGAGATTTTTCGTGTAAAATTATATTTGTCAATGACAAGGTAGATAATATAGAAATATTATGTAGAGCGTTGTCTTTTAGAAGTAATAATAATAAAATCTAGATAACCTAGACTCATTAAAAACAAGAAAATAACCATAAATGAAGATTTGGAACAAAATTTAAATAAATGGAATATTCTACCTTATTAGCCCTCGAAAATATATAAGAAAACTGTTAGTTTTATTAAAAAAATCAGATTACGTAATTAAAACAGTAGAACAAGCAATTCCTTTAACAGAAGGATATAGTTCATTCAGATTATTTTCTAAAAAGCTTTTAAACCTACATATAAAAAAGTATAAATTTGTTGATATTGGACTAATTCAAGTTGCTTTAAATCTAGCAACAAGATTAGGTTTAAATACATCTGCTATAATTGCAGTAAGAGATAAAAGACATAATAAATTTCATGATTTCTTATTAGGAATAACTGAATAAACACTTTGTGATGGACCGACATATATTTTGTATTTTCCAAATTTTACAATGTCTTTAACAGATCCAAATTTACTTCAATCTATCTGTTTAGACATAAAAACCGAAGGTATTAATAAAAACCGAGAACACAAAATGTTATTCTTATTTATAAAATATGCTATAAAGTAATGGATACAATCATTACAGACACTAAAAATAAGTCCATTAAAAATCAAGGTACAACTATACTGTTTATAGCAGACATTAGTAAAAGTAATGTAGTAATTCTAGAATTAATCAGTTGGAATGAAATTAATTTACCAGATAAATGGATTCTAGAAGAAGCAAATGAACCAACTAAAATTGAGAACAAAAAATAAAAGAAATTATTGAGTACTAGATGTTGATGTTGAAATAGAATTTTCTAAAGATAGAGTCACACACTTAAAGTTAGGTTCTAACTCTAAATCAGAGGAACAAGGTTCAGCAATGCCGACACTGCTTCTTTAAAAATAGATAAGGAAAACGTAATAATTAGAAATACCATGGATGGAGTTAGTCAACCTGAATATAGGTTGACATACCTTCATCTAATCATATATTTCCAACCCCTTTAGATATGGGATACAATGATGATAAATTGGTATTTGGTTTAAATACTATAACTTTTAAAGGAGAGAAGGAATTTCCCTTTTAAAAAATTGAAATGGAAAAGTTTTATTCAGAAGAAAACAATTATAAAAGAAAATGGTTCTTTATGAAACATTCTAAAGAACAAGAAAAATGGACCAAGCGATATAAAATATTTTTAGAAAAAATGAAAATGATTTATCTAAATGTTATAATTTTCTTCACAATGATAAAAAATTTATATAAAATAGAAAACAAAAGGATTCCTTTCCAGACTTTGATGACTTCTTAACAGTAGCAAAACTAAATTCTTCTTATAAAAACTATACTACAAAAGCAAAAAAACAAGTAGAAGTATACATTCTCCAGAGGCAAACTAATCAGTTAAAATAGATAAAGAAGAAATCATTGCTACTCCATATAAAAAATATAATAAACTAGAATCTATAGTAGAACAAAATAATTTTACCAATTTTACATTGCAAATAATAGGTAGTCAACTTACAAGAAATTAACAAGAAGCTAATAAAGACCTAAAAAGATCATAAGAAATTATTTCAGATGAAGTTTTATTTATACCCTGGTCAGTAGAAAATTTAGAAATAAATATAGACAAACAAGGAGAAAATTCAAAAATGTTAAAAGAAATAATGAAAATATTAGATGCTTTAAATGTAAAAGAAAACGAATTTGCACTTATTATTGAAAATAAGTCAATTGAAGAAATTTTCGAAGAAGAGTTTGATAATAATTCAAATAAAGAATAAATAAATTACAAGAAATGTTCTTAAATATAGAATAAGAAAAACCAAAAAATAATTTTGAGACCAATAAAATTAATTACGGAAATACCTCGTATACTAAACCATATTATACGACACCAACTCTGGTAGACCTCTTATTTGAGGAACAAGAAAATTATGCAGCGACATCATTTGATGAATCTTCCATTATAGAATGGAACATTGACGGTCATGTTGAATATCAGATACGAATAAAACTGCAGTACATGAATAGGTATGTTACTACATGTCAGCTTAAAGGGAATTCAAATGAAAAAACTACTAAAGCCATAGTTCAAGGCTTTACTGGCCAACTAAAAGGTTGGTATGATTTTCATTTAATTAATGAAGAAAAAATGCATATTTTCTTTGCAATGAAATAAACAAATAAAGTCCCAATGAGTTACTGTGTTAATACACTATTTTATATAATAGCAAAACATTTTATCGAAGCAACTTCCCTCCAAACAGATAAAACTCAAGAACAATTAATAAACTTGAGATGTTAAAACCTATCATAGTTAGTGGTACAAAGAAGTATTTTTCTCAGAAATATTCACTAGAAATGATAGTATTCATGATTTTTCGAAAGGAAAAGTTCTCATCAAGGCTACCACATTTCTTTGCAGAAAAAGTTAAAAACCGTAAAAGTAGAAAAACAAAAGACATATTCCTTATAGTCAATACATTTATGGTAATTTAGCATAAGAGATAGTTTTAAAAGGAATTCATTTATGTAATGAAATAAAAGTACACAAACAAATTCAAAAGAAAACGATTTATGGAAAAAGAATCTTTGGAGATTTTTGCGACCAACTTCATTTATCACCAATAAAACCAACAAATGAAAATAAAGGTTTAAAAAATCATCTAAGAAAAAGTTTTAGAAAAACAAAAAATTTTGAAAAGAAAATTATGCAGAAAATAGTAAAACTCCTAAAAGGAAATCATATAAATCTTATAAAAGAAGGGAAAAATAAAGCCTAATCAAAGAAAAATTCCAATATGCTGGAAATGTAAAACACCAGATCATTATGCTAAGAAATACAAAATTAAAAATGAGATAAATAATCTTGATATAGATGAAGAATTAAAAAATCACCTGAAAAATTATTTATAACAAGTAATGATTCAGAAAAGGAAAATTTAAAATTACCTTTTATTACAGAAATTAATTCAGAAACTGAATTTGAAGATGAACCAGAAAATGATTTAGATAATAGATCAAAATTGGATGATTGTGATGGTAACTGTGATTACTATAAAGCTTTATGCAAAGCTGGATATTATAGATAAAATTTTAGATCCAAAAGAAAAGAAAATTATGTTGAAAAAATATTTAGAATCTTATAACATTAAAGAATATGAAAAGAAGTTAAAACTAAAAAAACCGAAAACTTATAACCTAAAAGATATTTTGAATAAGGTAAAAGAACTCAAAATTATTAACACGGTAAATAGTGAAACTACAATTGTAGAATTACAACATGAAGTTAAAATGCTTAAACAAGAATAAAAGAACTGAAAGAATGAATGTCTTTAATTGAAATAAAACCTCAAGACAGTAACAACCACGATCAAGATAATAACATTTTTCCAAAAGAGGAGTTAAATTCCTTGACTTTCATCATATGATGGAAAATGTAATTAAACATAAATGGCATACAAAAAATACTATAGCTGTGCATAAAGAATATTACTTTACTATAATTGCAATGATAGACTCTAGATCAGATTTAAATTACATCAATGAAGGGTTAGTATCTTCTAAGTACTTTTTAAAACCATCGAAATACCAAATGCTGCAGATGGTAGAAAATTAATAGTATATTATAAATTACAAAATATCGCCATCTGTAATGATGGCATTTGTCATGAGATGCCATTTATAGCGGTTAAAAACCTCTCACAAAATGTCATATTAGGTAATCCCTTTTATACACTTATTATATCTAACAAACATATTTAAAGAAGGAATTACCTGTATGATTAAAAATCAAGAATTAATATTTAAATTTGTATCACAACCAAAATACCATAAAATTGAAATAATATAAAAAAGTATAAAGAAAAAAGAAATTTTTTTAATTCCTTATCAAAAGAAATAAGTTATGAAAAGATTGAAGAAAAATTATCTTCACCACAATTGTAGAAAAGAACAGATATTTCGCAAGAATACATAAAAAAACAATTTGTTCAAAAATTCCTAATGCCTCTTGGCAAAGGAAAAAGCACATGGTAAATTTACCTTACAAACCTGACTTTAAAGAAAGTCAAATACCTACTAAAGCTAGACCAATTTCCATGTCTTTAAGGCATCTAGAAATATGTAAAACAAAAAAAAGATGAATTGTTAAATAAAGGACTTATTCGACCTTCCAAGAGTCCTTACAGCTGTCCGGCATTTTATGTAGAAAATGTTGCACAATTAGAGCATGGAGTTCCAAGTTTGGTTATAAATTACAAACCATTAAACAAAGCCTTAAGATGGATTAGATATCCAATTCCAAATAAAAAGGATTTGTTAGAAAGATTATATTCGACAAAAATTATATATGTCTAAGTTTAACATGAAATCTGGATTCTGAAAAATCCAGATTGATGAAGAAGATCTCTATAAAATAGCATTTGCTGTTTCATTTGGTCACCATGAATGGAATGTGATGCCGTTCGGATTAAAAAATGCTCCATCAGAATTTCAGATAATTACAAATGGTATATTTAGCACTTATATAACTTTATAATAGTTTAAATTGATGATGTTCTACTATTCTCGGAATCTATATATCAACAATTTAAAATTTTAAATATTTATGTAAATGTAGCCACTAAAGAAGGTTTAGCAGTATCTTCTACAAAGATAAAATTGTTTTAAACTAAAATTCGATTCTATGACATACTAGTAAAAATGGAACAATATTTCCTATTAATAGAGCAATAATATATGCTTAGAAATTCCCATATGAAATAAAAGATAAAAATCAACTACAAAGATTTTTGGTAGCCTAAATTATGTATCATAATTTTATAAAAATTTAGCTCATGATGCTACGCCATTATTTGAAAGAATAAGGAAAAATTCTTCTGCATATTCTGAGATACATACTAATGCAATAAAGAAAATTAAATCCAGAATTAAAGAAATTCCATGTCTAGCCATTTCGCATCCTGATGCATTTAAAATGGTTGAAACTAATGCATCTGGCATAGGGTATAGTGGTATTCTTAAATAATGAATTAATAGTAGAGAGCCTTGAGACAGATTCACATCCAGAATCTGGCAAGGACCCATGGTTAATTAACCTACCATTAAAAAATAGATATTATAAATTGTAATATATATACAAAAATTTGAAAGTAATTTACTAAACAAAAAATTTCTACTTCGAATATATTATAAATCTACTAAAGAAATTCTACAAAACGATGTTAAAAATGTAGCATCAAAACCAATATTTTCTAGACGACAAGCTATTTTGTCAGTTTTTGACTTTGATATTGAGTTTATTAATGGATCTAGCAATTCTTTGCTAGATTTCTTAACTCATGAATTTTTACAGGGAAAAAATGAATAAAGGAAAAAAAGGCCGAAAGTAGTAAAACTGCAATGACCAAATCGACTTATAAGTCTATCTTTGAAAAAGGGAAAAACTATCAGAGTTGAAGTCTTAAAGACAGTACCAATATAAAAGCAATAGAGAAAGGATGCCTATGATTTAGTAGTTAAAACTGCATCTTCATCAAATGAATATGTATAACCATATATTCCAACATAACAATTTGGGTATCCCTAATTGAAAGAAAATATGGACATCTCTCTGTGGAGGAAGTAATGGCCTTCTGTCTAAGAAATTTTACCAAACCATATCTTTATCTGAAAGGTTATCAATATTATAGACAAGTGTTAATCTGTACAAACTCAATACAATTTGACCCCACCCAAAGAATAGCTTTAGAATGGGCCTTCTCAAAGGCAACCATCATTAGAGTTTTATTCCCAGAACAATGGAAAGGGATTTATTTAAATCTAAAGAAGTTATTACCGATTTAAAAAATCCTTATAGGAACAAGAATTATTTTAATTATTTCAACTATATCAAAGCATGGGAAATAGCCCTTTGTTATGAAAATAAACAAAAAGATATAGCTGGTTTATTCACTTTAGAGAACAAAAATCTCTAAACTTTCCCAGCTGGTTTTAGTATGGTCTTCTAACTTTGGATTATATCTGACTAAATTACCACAAAATATAAAAAACATTTATGAAGAATTTGTTCAAGTCGATTCTTCTACGAAAAACCATGGATAGCTTTAAAGTACTTTATCAAGTACACTGGATAATTAAATGGGGCGTAATAATAGTATCAAGAATCCTTTAAAAACTTGGATTAACTTTCGAAGTTCCTTATTTAGGAAGAAGAATAATGATTAAATGGTGAGACAAATTTGATCTCTTTGAAGATTCAGTTTTTTCATAAATTGGTTTAGTTAATCATGAACCCATCAAAATCCCAAAAACAACACCACCAAAGAAGGATGTTTCCGAACTTCTTAAAGAGCTTATCGCTAGTTCTTCTAAAAATAAATTAAAAAATCATCTTAAAGCTATATTAGATTCTGCTAGTGATGATGAGCTTATGAGCATATGAAATGTTCCCCATTTTAAGGCCCGAAAATAAGCGCTACTAATGCTGCAGTCATCAATAGTATTTTTTCGATGATAAAATAAGAACAGTTAATAGTATCAATAACATCAAGGCACATAAATATGAAAAAATTTCAAAACACTGATTTCATTAATTAATTTCCATATTCATTACATAATCCCAAACATTGCCTAGGTTCAAATAAAATATAATTATTACAAAATACTCTAAGAGCGACATATGAAGATGCCCTTTTGGTTGATCAGAGTTAACTACTAGACTTATACAATTTCTGCCAATACATACATGTAGGATCTAGATTAACCCTAGAGGGGTGGTGAATAGGGTTATAGCAAATTTTCTCGAATTAAACACAAAACCAAACTGCAGAGAAGTAAATATGCTGAAAAGTAAATCACACACAAAATTTACCCAGCTTCGGCAATCCCTACATACTGCTGCATTCCCAGATTTCTATTAGAATTAAACAGTCTCCCTCTTACAAACACTCTAACAGACTCGCACACCCTGCTACCGCCTATAGAGTTTTGCAAACTCGCAAACCCTGCTTACTGAACTAATCCTAACTAGACAATCTGACACAACCTAAATCCTAGGTGGTGATTTACCCAGATTTGATTCGAAAAGTACAGAAAATAAAAACAAGAACAACTCAAAACCCTAATTTTAAAATATACCAAAGCCTTATAATTAATTAAATATAACTGGCCCACAAACATCCCTCTTTTTCTTGAGAATGGCGGCTTTGCTCGATCTCGTTCCTCTGTGAGAAATTTAGGGCTTTGTAAAATCGAAGAGCCGTTATTAAATCGATCGAATCAGTGATTGGTCTAGAGTTTCCTTGCTCAATTGATTGTTTCCTCGTTGCTCACTTCGGCTGCTTCGACGAGTTTGACTTTTGCTTCGGTATGTAATTTATTCTTTTGTGCTTTAATGATTTTTGTGTTCGAACTCGATTTATTGTTTTTCCGATGATGATGATTCCTTATATAGGGTTCGCTACCCTGTATTTTCGTTTGCATGTATTTTAGTTGAATTCGTCACTTTATTTTGCTTGGCCGATCGATGATGCTTGGATGCTTGAGATTGATTCTGACTTTATCAAATTCATATAAATTGATACTTGCTTCTCACGGTTTTGATTTTAAATCGTTCGATCATTCCTTGATCGTTATGGTAGTGACTTTCCTATTTTAATTTGACTTTGATTTTTGACTTTTTCAATTTGTTAACTTGATTTCCACGGCATCGACACTGATCATTTTTCTATTGCTTAAATTCCACGATGTTCAACTGAATTTCCGGCTTTGACTTTGTTTGATAGTGCTGATTTTCGTCTTTTAGTTATTTTTGATTTCGAGAATATTTTCTGGTTGACTTCGATTTTCTGGCCCCTGTGAGCTTCGTCTCTGGCCATCTTCTCTGGTTGGTTTAACCTGAATTTCTCATTGCATTCATGATTTTGGATGTTGTTTGGTTGTTCACTGATCTGTGTATATGCACTGCTTCACTTTGTAGCTCTGTTGCACTTACAACCTGATGTTGCACTTCTTCATCATGTCACTTGATCTGTTGTAGCTTGATAATCATGTCTGCACTCTCTGACTTTTGTCTGGGTTCACTACTGACCTGTAGTGTTCATTAGTTCATATTGTATTTGAGCATTTTTGGTCTGATAAGGTTGTTGTACTGTGAAGCATCTTGATCATTATATATTGATACTTGTGCATTTGCATTCTTGCTTTCATATGCATTGAGCTCTTATCCTTAGCTGTTCATCTGTGCACATTGTAGTCTGAGTTGCTTCACCATGTGTACATTTGTGTGTGTGTGCTTGGTTCTGGGCTTGTTGCCTTGATCATTTTGACTTCATGTGTTTTGATAGTTTGGTTCAGCATACATAGGTTGTAACACTGATTCATCACTTGTTTTTGTGTCATTGAGTTTGGTACTTGTGTACTTCACTGCACTTGATTGTGATGTTGTGGTTCACTTTGATGATCATGTTGCCAGGCCTGCTTCTGGTTTCATTTGTTTCAGACCTTCATGTAGAGGCTGCACTTGGTCATTCCACTGGTGCATCAATTGGCTTGTGCATATGCATCTATGTTGAGTTGAGTTGATTTAGTTATGCATTGCCTTCATATAGTCTGGATTCAGGTCTGTAGTTTGCATTGTTGCAGTTGCTTTTGTTGACTGTGCACACAAGTTGGCGAGGCAGTGCACACGTGTATAAATGTACACGTGTGTATTGCAGCCACTCATGATTACCTGTCCCTGATAAGAATACTGATATGCACAGATATTACACAATCAAAAATGATGACAATAACCCATATATCTGAGGCACCAATAGAAACAAATTTATATTTTTGCAAATTCAAATTTGTTTATTTTCAAATTACTGCTGTAGTTGCTAATTATACAGGTACACAGAAGACAGGACAAGAACTGGAGCTGGACAATGCAGCTAGATGCAGATGTGCAGACAAAGTGAAAAACTAAGTGTTGAGTGTTGTAGTGAGAAAAAATGTGAATGTGAAATGTATGAAACCGGTGTATGTATATTGAGAGAGCTGAAAACTTTGTACTGTAAAAGTGTTGAAATAAAATATTATGTTGAATAAAAAATACTGGTTGAATTATATAAATTCTGTGCAATAGCATTATTATTCAATATGAATATTTATTCCTATATGTGTATAGTACAATCTGCAAACACATATATAAATTGATATATGTTTGTTATCATCAAACAAAAAATCACATCAAACAATCTCCCCCTTTTGATGATGACAAACATATATATTAAAGATTTTGAAATTCTAATAAATGTGTTTGAGCATGAAATATTTAGCTCCCCCTATATGAATGCTCCCCCTACAACTGAGACCATTCCCTATTTAGAAGATTTAGAAAATTACAGAAGAATAAAAGAACTAAAGAAAATTAACTAACAACATTTAACAAATTTGTTGAAGTATTCCAAAAATATTTACTTTCTTATCAAAATCTTTTTCTTCTCCCCCTTTTGTTATCATCAAAAGACTGACAACACTAATGGAACAGTAGTGGAATTTTTTTTATATAGTAAAAACAAATGCAAAACAAAGAAAAATCATAATATATCATAACGAGTTAACAAGTTCCACATTGTAGAGAATGGATTGATGATTCGGTTTTTATATAATGAGAAGGGAGAAATTTTAAAAATAATTTGACATTTAAGCACAAAAATAAGCACTTACTAACCATGCATAACCATAAGGACTTTTAAATGGGATTAGCAGTTACTTATTAGTCTAAGCATCCGGACTTTTAAGTGAGACCAGAAAAATACTTAGCTACCATACTCCATCCATGCATAACCATAAGGACTTTTAAATGAGAATGGAATGATGGTAAAATAATTCACTCACATGCTCCATCCATGCATAACCATAAGGACTTTTAAATGAGAATGGATGCATGATATATATATATATATATATATAAATTTTAAAAGAAATCACTCTTCTCATTTTACAAAACCATTATGAATGATAGAAAGATGGTAGAAATAGAAATGATCGTGGAATAAGTTACCAAGTTAATTATATTATGAAATATATTTTTTTTAAATTTTGAAAAGAAATAAAACAAAAACATATTTCCACTACTGAATACCATATTTGAATCAATCTTTGAATAATATCCAAAACTGGTTTGAATTCTAGAAATTGAAGTTGAAAATAAATATCCAAGAATATTTCAACCAAAAAATGGAAAATGATTAGTCAATTTCTATAATCCCCAAATCCAAACGTAATTTGGAAAATCTGTCTTCGGGGAGGGGTTTTGTGAAAATATCAGCAAGTTGAATCTCAGTTGAAATATGTTCAATGCAAATGTCTTCCTTAGCAATATGATCTCTAAGAAAGTGGTGTCTCACATCAATGTGTTTTGTGCGTGAAAGATGAACAGGATTATTTGACAAGTCTATTGCACTTTTACTATCACATTTTAATGGTACTTGTTTATAAACTAAGCCAAAATCAGAAAGAGTTTGCATCATCCATAAAATTTGAGCACAACAACTTCCTAAAGCAATATATTCTGCTTTAGTGGTGGATAATGCAACACAATTTTGTTTTCGACTTGACCATGAAACTAATGAATGTCCTAGCATGAAACATGTCCCGCTAGTGCTTTTCCTGTCTACCAATGAACCAGCATTATCAGTATCAGAATAACCAACTAAATCAAAATTTTCACAAGAAGGGTACCATAGTCCAAATTTGTGTGTGTGTGAAAGATATCTCAAAATTAGTTTAGTGGCTTTCAAATGAGATTCTTTAGGATTAGATTGAAAACGTGCACACAAACCCACAGAAAACATAATATCAGGTCTAGAAGCAGTAAGATAGAGAAGTGAACCATTTATCCCTCGATATTTCTTCTGATCAACAGCAACTCCTTTCACGTCTTTGTCCAACTTTGTTGATGGGCTCATAGGAGTTCTCAATGGTTTGGAGTTCTCAACTCCAAATTTCTTCAACAGTTCCAACACATACTTGGATTGTGAAATGAAAATACCATCACTGCTTTGCTTGATTTGAAATCCAAGAAAATATTTCAATTCTCCAACCAAGCTCATCTCGAATTTAGCCTGCATGACTTGTTCAAATTTCTCGCACAAGAGTTCATTAGTAGCACCATAAATGATATCATCCACATAAATCTGAACAATCAAAAAATCACTTTCTTTATGTAATAGAAACAGTGTCGTGTCAGCATTCCCCTTTTTAAAGCCATTTTCCAAAAGATATGTACAAAGGCAGTCATACCAAGCTCAGGAGCTTGCTTAAGACCATATAATGCTTTTTCTAGTTTATACACATGATTTGGAAAATCATGATTTTCAAAACCGGGGGGTTGTTCAACAAAAACTTCTTCTTTTAAATCACCATTTAGAAAGGCACTTTTTACATCCATTTGTTTAAGTTTGAAACCCTTATAACATGCAAAACTTAGCAAAATCCTAATGGCTTCTAACCTAGCAACTAGAGCAAATGTTCCATCAAAATCTATGCCTTCTATTTGGTTATATCCTTTTGCGACCAACCTAGCTTTGTTTCTAATTACATTTCCTGATTCATCAAGTTTATTTTTGAACACCCATTTAGTTCCAACAATTGGATAGTCATTAGGCCTAGGAACTAATTTCCAAACTTTATTTCTCTCAAATTGATTAAGTTCATCTTGCATTGCTAAAACCCAACTTTCATCATTAAGAGCCATTTCAACAGAATCAGGTTCAATCTCAGAAATAAAACCACTGTGACAACAAAACGCACACAAATTTTTATCAAATGAAGAGCAAGTGCGTATACCTTCCGTAGGATCACCTATAACCAATTCAGGAGGATGATTGGATTTGAACTTCAATTTATCAGCATCAATAGTCCTACTTTCAGCTTTCTCACTAGATGTCCCTTCTTCAATACCTTCATGATCTACCCCATCGTCAACCGCTTTTTCAGTCGTCCTTTCTAGGTCAGATTCATCGAATTTCACATTGATTGATTCAACAATTGTTTTTGTTCGTTTGTTGTATATCCTGTAAGCCTTGCTCCTTGTTGAATAGCCCATCAAAATTCCCTCATCAGCCTTTGATTCGAATTTTCCAAGTTGATCACCTGTGTTAAGAATGAAACAAGGACATCCAAATACACGAAAATAAGAAATGTTAGGTTTCCTTTCATGCCACAATTCATAAGACGTTTTGCCAAGTATTGGTCTAATCATTACTCTATTCATTACATAGCACGAAGTATTCACTACCTCTGCCCAAAAGGATAGAGGTAGTTTATACTCACTCAACATGGATCTAGCCAATTCTTGCAATGTACGATTTTTCCTTTCAACCACCCCATTTTGTTGAGGTGTTCGTGGAGCAGAAAATTCATGTTTTAAGCCATTTTCTTCACAAAAGCTTTCAAATTCCAAATTTTCAAATTCGCCTCCATGATCACTTCTTAAAGTTTTAATTGAAACTCCTTTTTCATTTTGAACAAGTTTTGCAAATTTTGAAAAATAATCAAAAGATTCAGACTTTTTGGCTAAGAAATAAACCCATGTAAATCTAGAATAATCATCAACCAATACATAATAATAACGTTTTCCATTCAAGCTTACAATTTCATTTGGTCCAAATAAGTCCATATGAATTAATTCAAGGACCCTTGATGTGCTAACAATGTTTTTAGGGCGAAATGATGATCGACTAAGCTTGCCCAAGGAACATGCTTTACACACTTTATTATTTTTAAATTTCTGATGTGGTAACCCTCTGACTAATTCTTTTGTTTCAAGTTTTTCCAAGAGGCCCATGCTAGCATGTCCAAGTCTCCTATGCCATAAGGATGCCTCTTCGTCAGTGGCTACCAAACATTTAGAAAGATTTAGATTATCAAAAGAAAGCATGTAAACATTTCCTTTTCTTTTGTCCATAAAAACAATGTTATTAGAAGATTTATCAATGATTTTGCAAGTATCACTATCGAAAACCACATTCATACCTTTGTCACATAGTTGGCTAATAGAAATGAGATTGTGATGCAAATTATCGACGTATAAAACATTAGTCAAGGAAAAAGTACCGTTACCTACTTCACCTTTACCAATAATCTTACACTTGCTATTGTCTCCCATGATCACATTTCCACCTTTAAAATTCTCTAGGCTAAGGAACTTCGATCTGTCACCTGTCATATGTCTAGAACAACCTGAATCTAGAAACCATTCTTATTGCTCCTTAGCCCGCCAACAAACCTCACTAGATTCCTCTGAGCTTGCTTTTGAATCTGATTTTGCCATAAGACACAAATTAGCCTCTTCTGAGCTATTATTCGAAACTTCCTCTCCTTCTTCATCATCCCAAGTCGCTGCAAAGGCCTTCTTCTTTTTCTTTCCTTTGTTGTTTTTGAGAAGTGGGCATTTTTGTTTGAAGTGGCCAGGCTTCTTGCAGTTATAACAAGTCAATTCATTATCGGAATTGTCAGAATCTTTTGACCTATTACCACTTGTTTTCTTCTTGCGTGGCCCGAATCTTGACCATTTTCTAAGATTATTGACAGCCATTGCAAGCTCTTCAATTGGATCTTCTCTTTCTTCATCACTCTCTTTTTTGCTCTTTAAGGCAATCGTCTTTTTCTTTGATTCGGAGTTGTTGCGTTCCTCCTTTGTTTTTAGCTCAAGCTCATATGTCATCAAGTTGCCGATCAACTCCTCCATGCTTAGTTTACTCGGATCTTTCGATTCTTGTATTGTCATGACTTTTGCCTCAAAGCTCATCGGTAAGACTCGTAGCACCTTCCTCATAAGCTCTACCTCAGTGAATACCTTCCCAAGCGCTCTAGCATTGTACACCAAAGTTGAAAAGCGTCCAAACATGTCCTTTATGCTCTCGCCTTTGTCCATCACAAAGTTCTCGTATTCATTGCTGAATAGGGCTAGACGAGACTCCTTGAATTGAGAAGTTCCTTCATGTGTCACCTCCAAGGTATGCCAAATTTCCTGCGCAGTTTTACAATGAGAAATTCTATTAAATTCATTCTTATCAAGAGCACAGATCAAAGCATTCATGGCTTTAGCATTTGTAGTTTTTAATTTCTTATCGTTAGCGTCCCACCTATCCTTAGGTTTAGGAATCTCAGTATCACCAATAGTTATAGTGGGAGATTTATAGCCAGTTTCAATAATGTCCCAAACATCCTAATCAACAGAACTAAGATAAATACCCATCCTAACTTTCCAATAAGCATAATCATTCCCATTAAACATGGGTGGCCTAGCAATAGATTGCCCCTCAAAAAAAGCATTATTTGGTGGATTCATGACTCTAGAGTTAAAGAAAAAAACCGGGCTCCGATACCACTTGTAGGATCTAGATTAACCCTAGAGGGGGTGAATAGGGTTATAGCAAATTTTCTAGAATTAAACACAAAAACAAACTACAGAGAAGTAAATATGCTGAAAAGTAAATCACACACAAAATTTACCCAGCTTCGGCAATCCCTGCCTACTGCTGCATTCCCATATTTCTATTAGAATTAAATGGTCTCCCGCTTACAAACACTCTAACAGGCTCGCACACCCTGCTACCGCCTATAGAGTTTTGCAAACTCGCAAACCCTGCTTACTGAACTAATCCTAACTAGACAATCTGACACAACCTAAATCCTAGGTGGTGATTTACCCAGATTTGATTCGAAAAGTACAAAAAATAAAAACAAGAACAACTCAAAACCCTAATTTTAAAATATACCAAAGCCTTATAATTAATTAAATATAACCGACCCACAAACTTCCCTCTTTTTCTTGAGAATGGCGGCTTTGCTCGATCTCGTTCCTCTGTGAGAAATTTAGGGCTTTGTAAAATCGAAGAGCCGTTATTAAATCGATCGAATCAGTGATTGGTCCAGAGTTTCCTTGCTCGATCGATTGTTTCCTCGTTGCTCACTTCGGCTGCTTCGACGAGTTCGACTTTTGCTTCGGTATGTAATTTATTCTTTTGTGCTTTAATAATTTTTGTGTTCGAACTCGATTTATTGTTTTGTCGATGATGATGATTCCTTATATAGGGTTCGCTACCCTGTATTTTCGTTCGCATGTATTTTAGTTGAATTCGTCACTTTATTTTGCTTGGCCGATCGATGATGCTTGGATGCTTGAGATTGATTCTGACATTATCAAATTCGTATAAATTGATACTTGCTTCTCACGGTTTTGATTTTAAATCGTTTGATCATTCCTTGATCGTTACGGTAGTGACTTTCCTATTTTACTTTGACTTTGATTTTTGACTTTTTCAATTTGTTAACTTGATTTCCACGGCATCGACACTGATCATTTTTCTATTGCTTAAATTCCACGATGTTCAACTGAATTTCCGGTTTTGACTTTGTTTGACAGTGCGGATTTTCGTCTTTTAGTTATTTTGATTTCGAGAATATTTTCTGGTTGACTTCGATTTTCTGGCCCCTGTGAGATTCGTCTCTGGCCATCTTCTCTGGTTGGTTTAACCTGAATTTCTCATTGCAGTCATGATTTTGGATGTTGTTTGGTTGTTCACTGATCTGTGTATATGCACTGCTTCACTTTGTAGCTCTGTTGCACTTGCAACCTGATGTTGCACTTCTTCATCATGTCACTTGATCTATTGTAGCTTGATAATCATGTCTGCACTCTCTGACTTTTGTCTGGGTTCACTACTGACCTGTAGTGTTCATTAGTTCATATTGTATTTGAGCATTTCTGGTCTGATAAGGTTGTTGTACTGTGAAGCATCTTGATCATTATATATTGATACTGGTTCATTTGCATTCTTGCTTTCATATGCATTGAGCTCTTATCCTTAGCTGTTCATCTGTGCACATTGTAGTCTTCATGTCTGAGTTGCTTCACCATGTGTACATTTTTGTGTGTGTACTTGGTTCTGGGCTTGTTGCCTTGATCATTTTGACTTCATGTGTTTTGATAGTTTGGTTCAGCATACTTAGGTTGTAACACTGATTCATCACTTGTTTTTGTGTCATTGAGTCTGGTACTTGTGTACTTCACTGCACTTGATTGTGATGTTGTGGTTCACTTTGATGATCATGTTGCCAGGCCTGCTTCTGGTTTCATTTGTTTCAGACCTTCATGTAGAGGCTGCACTTGTTCATTCCACTGGTGCATCAATTGGCTTGTGCATATGCATCTATGTTGAGTTGAGTTGATTTAGTTATGCATTGCCTTCATATAGTCTGGATTCAGGTCTGTAGTTTGCATTGTTGCAGTTGCTTTTGTTGACTGTGCACACAAGTTGGCGAGGCAGTGCACACGTGTATAAATGTACACGTGTGTATTGCAACCACTCATGATTACCTGTCCCTGATAAGAATACTGATATGCAAAGATATTACACAATCAAAAATGATGACAATAACCCATATATCTGAGGCACCAATATAAACAAATTTATATTTTTGCAAATTCAAATTTGTTTATTTTCAGATTACTGCTGTAGTTGCTAATTATACAGGTACACAGAAGACAGGACAAGAACTGGAGCTGGACAATGCAGATAGATGCAGATGTGCAGACAAAGTGAAAAACTAAGTGTTGAGTGTTGTAGTGAGAAAAAATGTGAATGTGAAATGTATGAAACCGGTGTATGTATATAGAGAGAGCTGAAAACTTTGTACTGTAAAAGTGTTGAAATAAAATATTATGTTGAATAAAAAATACTGGTTGAATTATATAAATTCTGTGCAATAGTATTATTATTCAATATGAATATTTATTCCTATATGTGTATAGTAGAATCTGCAAACACATATATAAATTGATATATGTTTGTTATCATCAAACAAAAAATCACATCAAACAATCTACCCCTTTTGATGATGACAAACATATATATTAAAGATTTTGAAATTCTAATAAATGTGTTTGAGCATGAAATATTTAGCTCCCACTATATGAATGCCCCCCCTACAACTGAGACCACTCCCTATTTAGAAGATTTAGAAAATTACAGAAGAATAAAAGAACTAAAGAAAATTAATTAACATGAACCCATCAAAATCCCAGAAACAACACCACCAAAGAAGGATGTTTCCGAACTTCTTAAAGAGCTTATCGCTTGTTCTTCTAAAAATAAATTAAAAAATTATCTTAAAGCTATATTAGATTATGCTAGTGATGATGAGCTTATGAGCATATGAAATGTCCCCCATTTTAAGGCCCGAAAATAAGTGCTACTAATGCTGTAGTCATCAATAGTATTTTTTCGATGATAAAATAAGAACAGTTAATAGTATCAATAACATCAAGGCACAGAAATATGAAAAAATTTCAAAACACCGATTTCATTAATTAATTTCCATATTCATTACATAATCCCAAACGTTGCCTAGGTTCAAATAAAATATAATTATTACAAAATACTCCAAGAGCGACATATGAAGATGCCCCTTTGGTTGATCAGAGTTAACTACTAGACTTATACAATTTCTGCCAATACATACATACAGACAAAAGTCATAAAAACTTAGCGGATAAGTAAATAGATAGACTCCTACATAGCTAGGTCTACATAGCTAACATGGCTAATACTGCATTCTGATGTTTCCTACTAAGTGCATCTGCGACTTTATTTCCTTTTCCTGGTGTGTACTCAACTCCAAAATCATAAGCTGTTATAAACTCTAACCACCTTTGTTGTCTCATATTCAACTTCTTCTGAGAGAATAAATACCTTAATGACTTATGATCCGTAAACAACTCGAATCTTTCTCCCAAAAGATAGTATCCCTGCACCTTCAAAGCAAAGATTACCACTGCCAACTCCAAATAGTGAGTTGGATACCTAACTTCATGCGATCTAAGCTGTCAAGAAGCCTAGGCAATCACTTTGCCCTTTTGCATCAACACGGCTCTTAATCTTGTTTCGCATGCATCAGTATACACCACCAAACCCTGATTACCCTATGGTACAACTAACACGAGCGCATTGGTCAATAAATGTTTCAACTTCAAGAATGCGTCCTTACATTTATTGGTTCAACACGTCCTTCCTTTTAGTTTGGTCATCGATGTTGTTATACGAGAGAAGCCTTGATGAATCTTCGGTAACAACCAGTTAATCAAAGAAAACTCTTTATCTCAGTCACTGTCTCGGATCTCTTCTAATTATTAACAGCTTTTATCTTACCTGGGTCCATTGATAACCTTTTTTCTGAAACTACATGAACAAGGAACTTCACTTTTTTCTTCCAAAAATGACATTTCGAAAAATTTGCTTTTAATTGATGTTATCTTAACATCTCAAGTACTATTCTAAGGTGGTTCTCATGATCTTCCTCATTCCTAGAATATATCAAGATGTCATCTATGAATATTAACACGAATCTATCCAAATGCTCTTAGAAGATTCGGTTCATCAAGTCCACAAAGAAAGCAGGCGCATTAGTCAACCCAAATGGAATTACTAACCAATCATATAAATCGTACTTTTTGGAAACGCCGTCAACGGAATACTGTCCTACGTTACCCTTAATTGATGGAATCCTGCCGCCAAATATAATTGGGAAAATACTTTGGCTCCACTCAACTGATCAAATATATCATCTATTCTTGGCAAAGGATATCGATTATTTATCGTCTTTTCAGTAAACTTATGATAATCGATACATAATCTTAATGAGCTGTTTGTTTTCTTCACAAACACTATGGCCGTTCCCTAAGACAACTTGCTTGGTCTAATGAAATTCTTTTCTTCTAAGTCCATCAGCTGCACCTTTAACTTCTTTATCTCAATAGGTGTCATGCTACTAGGCTATCCCACTCACGGGTTCAGCTCTAGGTACAAGATCTATTCGAAACTCAATAGCTCATTTCGACGATAGTCCTGTCACTGGCACAAAGACATCTGCAAACTCTCTAATGACAAATACTTGAATAAATTCGTCTTCCTCCTCCATTGCACCCAATAAAGCACAAACATCAAAATTCGGGTTCTCTACTGAGTGTATAATTCGATCGCTACTATTAGGATGTCTTAGTGATATTTTCCTATCTTGGAAAAATATCCTTGCATCATATTTGCTTAACCAATCCATACCTAATATAATTCCAATGTCCACAAAATCAAACACATGCAAACTGCAGGCAAATATATGATCTAATAACTCAAACTCTAAATGGTCATATCTCATCCCTAGTGTTGCTTACCCTCTTATCGGATTCGCATCTCTTAAGGATGTAACTAGGTATGATGGTTTCAAACTTAGCTTATCAACCAAGCAATGAGGTATAAAAGAATGTGATGCACCAGTATCAAACAGTCCTCTAACTGGTATACCATGAATCAAAACCGTACCTCCCATCACAGACTTTCCTTTCCCCTCCGTTGTTGGTCTGGAGGCAGACTATTCCAAAGCAAAAAAAAATTCCTTTCTCAGCCATAGCTAGTTCTTTGCAATGATTCTTGTAATGCCATATCTGGTCACGGTTGAAGCACTAGATGTTCTTCCTTCCAATGACCTTCTTTCCATCACTAGAACGACATTCATGGCAAAGTGCCCTTTCTTTTCACACTTGTAGCAAACAACATTATCTTTTTCTTTCATGGCAGCTCCTCCCTTCTGAGCTCCTTTTTTCTAGAAGAACTTCCTTTTCTGACTCGTACCACCTTAAGTCTTTTCCGGCTTATTGTTACTAAACAGCGCAAGCATCTCTTTGTTCCTCGGTGCCATCTCCACTACTATATCACAATGGTCTCTAAGGTGCGGTAATGTTGCTCTAGCAAGCTCTGGGCTCAATCCTCTAATGAACTTTTCATTCCTCTTGATTACCGTATCCATGATAGCATATCCATATCTAGACAGCTCCTCAAATCTGGTCGCATACTCAAGCACTGACATATCACCTTGTTCCAACTCAGCAAACTTTCTAAGAAAAGTTGACATGACTATTTTAGACATGAATCTCTCCTTGAATCTTCTTCTGAACTCCACCCAAGTCAAGTTCTCCTCTGGTACTCCCACAGTTACATTACTCAATTGGTATAGTACAGCTCCTTACAATTCCCTAGAGGCTAATCTCCTCTTCTGCTCGTCAGTCAGACCTAAATCAGCAAAAAAAAACCTTTTACAATGAAGCAGCCAATTCTCTACTTTAATGGCATCCTCAGTTCCAATAAATGGGTTTCCTCCAAGTTTTGCATAATCCCAACTCAAAACAACATAGTTGTTGACAATCGGAACTTTGAGATTTGCTCCTCCAGCATTACCACCAACAAATCCAGTTATAACTCTGGCTTACATCATGTTGACAAAGAATGCCTACATTGCTCCTATGTCTACCGGCGATGTCCCAACACCCACATTAGCAGTTGTTTGTCGACCCGGATTCCTCCTAGTATTGGGTCGAACATTTCTATTAGTTGTAGTGCTTCCTCTACCTAGATTCACTCTTCCATTTCCTGCTTCCATATCTTACTTCCTTTGGATCTACATACGGATCTTTGTAAAATACAGAAGAACGGTCTAAGAGAGGGGAGAATAAAGATTAGATACATACTTGTATATACAGCAAATACAAGTATGTTACTATAGCATTATCCCATACCCCAACCTTATTCTCTGATTTATTTGGATTATGCTTCCAAAACCTTTTTAAGTTTTACATAAACCTATGATCTGATACTAAGTATTAACGTCCTCCATTCCGAGGCCCGAAAATAAGTGCTATTGATGCTGCAGTCATCTATAGTATTATTCTCCGATGACAAAATGAGATTAGTTAATAGTATCATTAACATCAAGGCACAGGAATATGAAATTTTTTCAAAACACTGATTTCATTAATTAACTTCCATATTCATTGCATAATCCTAAATATTGCCCAGGTTCAGATAAAATATAATTATTACAAAATACTCCAAGAGCGATATATGAAGATGCCCCCTTGGTTGATCAAAGTTAACTACTAGACATATACAATTTCTACCAATACATACATATAGACAAAAGTCATAACAACACGGTGGATAAATAGTTAGATAGACTCCAACATAGCTAGCTCTGCCACCTGCACTTCTTCGAAATTTTATTCGTTAAACCTAGAAACCTTACTCTCGAACTACTCAAATGATTACCTGAGAGTTAAAGGGTATAATCAAAAACTTCGGGCCAGACAAAAAGTTTGGTGTGAATAGTAATATGTCATCTTGGTTAATAGATATCTAGCGAGACCACGCCAATGAGCGAAATGAGTTTCCACTCACTAGTATCCTCTAAAGATATGTATTTTACAAACAAAGCATTTGCAAGCACAATGGTTAAACTAGACAATCTAAACAATCATATGCATCGTGTAACCTAGGTAATCCTGACCAATCTGTCCAAATGCCATCTATCCCAATATCATAGTTTTCTTAGGGTAAATACAAACCTACATGGCTGACTCTTGGCCTACCAGATATACCAAATTCTCCAATTACTATTAGAACAAAACTGGACAATATGTCTGAACTTACTATTCCTAGGGCCACTTTGATCATAATGGTTTTATAGGCTAACCAATAACCTATCAAATCTTTGTGTATTCATTTCTGTGCATAAATCTACTTTTAGTTTTACCCTTGATGAAGCCCTACGCACTGGAATTGTGGACTAATATCGACTAAGAGCTAACAGCTGAAGTATAGGGCGCGACCCTACACCAGTCCCATTAGGTTTTCTAAGTTCTGAGTCAATTCATCCTATCACAATTTATCTAAAGGTGATAAAAATAATCTCTCTAGTAAAATTCTGGGCTAAATACCGTTTTTATTTCCTAGAAACCAATTTCTTTATAAATGAAATAACCTTTGAAATCATACTTAAAACAAGGAAACTATAGCCCTTTACTTTATCCAAAATTGCCTATATGTATGTGTGTGTGTGTGTGTATGTGTATACACTTTTATAAAGTAATATTGATGAATTTCGAAGTCATTTAGAGGTTATCATGTCTCAGAACCATAGGCTATGAAGCCATATATAATAAAACCATTGAATTGATAAAGTACGGCATTGATATAGCCGCTATGGGATTGTCGCATCCCTCTATACCGAAATCGTGTTAATATATCTTTTTTATAAAGTATAAGGCCAAAAACATTTACATCGCATATCATAAATACATATTGATCGTCAAATATAAGCGGCATAGTTATAGGTTTACATAGTATAAAACTTTAAAACTTGGTGACATGGGAATGTCGAAGTTAAGGCTAAGCGACATCATTGCCCTATAAAATAAATGTTGAAAATAGCCTATAGCAGCACTACGGTCAAAACACTACGACATCAGAAACTAGTGGCATCATTTTCGTATAAAACCAATGTCGAAAATAATAATAACGGCATTGCAGCCATAGTATTGTCAATGTTGAAAAGATAAACTAGCGGTATAGAAAATATGCGGCATCAAAATCATAAGGAGTTGATATTGAAAACTAGTAGTATCATTAATGCCGACATAGGGCATGCAACATTAGTATGCAGCATTGATATGCAGCATTGAAACATGCGGGATAGCCAATGTCGCAAGCATCAATGTCGACATCGAAGCTATTTTTTCCACTTCAACCAACGTTGATTCATTGCATATCAACCTGGGTTGATATCGTATGTATCTCCATTGGATGATGTCGAAAAGCATAGGTGCGACATAGATAGGTTGCCGCATCAATGATAACAGCAAATGGCAATTCCCGTAATTATTATAAAAATTGTTAATTTTCTATATAAAATAAATTCTTTTTACCAACTCCTATTATTTGTTAAATTTATTGGATAGTAACTTTATTTACCAATTCTTTTAAGAAAAAATGCCATGGATTAGATTTCTCATTCCCAAAATAATTTGCAAACCAATAATTTTATATTAATATTTTAATATAATTATTAAGCTTTTCTAACCTAATAATTTCATAATAAATCATAAACAATCACGAAAAATCCCCAAAAATCATGAAAAATATGAATGTATATATTCTTCAATGTATAAAAAATTTAGGGCTAAAAACATTATTTAATTATTTTAAATAATTAAATCCCGAAATAAATCATTTTCCTTACTTAGGAAATTCATAAAGTATTCACACTTGCTTGGAAAATTATGAAATTGAAAATACACTTCTAAAATAATGTTTCTAACATCATATCAAAATTTTAAGTCATTTGGATGTCATATGATAGGTTTTCACACTTAAACCTATTAACTAATTTCATAAATAAATCCAATAAACCATCAGTAAGCATATAATCATCAATCTTTCACATCATGGCATAATAATGCACATAAGATTCGGGTTTAATCATAAAACCAAAAATAAACAATCATATTTGAGATGGATATTCACTAGTCACCTTGATTAGATAATAAAACTTAAGATTTGAGTGTTGATATGGTTTCCTTAAGCTTTCTCTTTGATTTCCTAACCTTTTCTTCTCTTGAATCTATTAATAATGGTCGGCCTTGAGTATGTTTATGTTTGTATGAATGTGAATGAAATGAAGGAGAGGTGAGTGAAAGGGTTTATGTTAGGAAATGAGAGTGTATTCCTATTTAGCCCTTATCATAACTCATTATTTAAGACACAACCCACTTAATTACTAAATCTCAATCTTCTTATCATCTTATATTATTTTATTTAATATATCTAATTAAATGTCATAAATAATGTTAGTCAAAATTAGGGGTGTTACAACATATCTACAGATAGAAGCTCATGAAGAGAAACGGAAGACTTTATGCAAAACGCGGACGACGTAATATTATATATCGTACAATAATTGTTAATTGGCAACTTGTTCTACAAATAATACTTGTTCTACCTAATGATGGAGGTTATATTATAGACGAAGTACCAATAGAAACACCATCATGATTTCCTACCATTCCACCAAGAATATAAAAATGAGCAGCATTATCAAAAGTAAAGTTTATTAGGACAACTCAAAAGAATAACATGCTAAAGCTAAAGGCTAAAAGATAATGGAATCTTATCAAATGGCACAAAAGAAATGTCAAATCAATAATGCATTAACCCAGCCATCTCATAAGGAGATATCAAATCAAGTATGCATTATTGTATGCTCTAGAGAATTCGAATGACTAACAAACACCGGTTATATTATACCTAGAAACCTAGAGTGAGTGATACAAATAAGTATGTAAGGCCTCAGCTAAAGGTGGAACTTGTAAAATAACTTGTACTATTTTAAATCTGTAATGGCGATCAATTTTGCTCTCTATTATAAAATACATATTTTTTAAATAAATATTAGTTTTATTAAAACTTCTGTAAATCAACTTGTTACTTTAACTTATAAATCGATAATTCATCAATCCTGAGAACTTCTGTAAATCATCTTGTTACTTTATCCCAAATGTTTTTGGATGAGTTCAATTGACTTTTTAAGGGCAAACAATCAACTGACTGAAGGGGGCAAACAATCAACTGACTAAAGGAGTCGGTCGACTATTTTCCCTTAAATAGTCGATTGGTTAGCTGCTATTGAAGTTTATTGAAATAGACCAATCGACTAATCCTCCTTGGTTAGTCGATTGATTAGTTATTACGAGGACTTTCTGAAGAAAATCGAAAGCGACGTTCCTAAAGGCATTTTCGTTATTTTTTGTTGTAATTTTTTTTTACTATAAAAGAGAATTTGAGAAAATAATTGAGGCATTTCTCGAAGGCTAGCGCTTTTTATATTGCTTTAGAGTTTCCACAAATCAATTATTTGAATAAACACTCTTTGGAATTAATAAAAGCTCTCTTCAGAGTAAATGTACACTAATACGACATTAATTTAACCACTATAAATCTCGATGTCGTTTATTTATTGCTACTTTTATTGTTCTCTCCCTCTCTCTCTCTATTATTGTGATTGACTTGTTGTGTTGGATTAAAGAATTGTTCATTGATTGTTTTGCATCGCTTGTGCCGATTTGTTCAGAGCTTCCGTCAAATTTGGGGTTTGATGCATTTGAAGATAGATTTAATTATTTATTTATTAGATATAAAAGTCTCCTTATATGACACAAATTGTCAAAAGATTCTTTCAACCTACTGACATATCGTATGAACCTACTGACATATTTAAGGTTAGGCATGTTGGGCTTATTTTTACACTATGCTATTATTATGCATGCCCAAAGTTTCAAAATTCATATTTTGGTCATATTTCATCTTAGAATTTTTCACATAAGATATCTTGTATTGTACGAGATCTCGGAGAAGAAGAGTGTACCTTAGATATACATTTCATATTAATATCTATGATCTTAAAATACATCTTAAGATTATCTCGGAGTAACATATGTATCTAGAATTGATGTTTCAATTTTATTTCAACAACTATTATCAGAATGGTACAAATAAAATATAATATACTTGAGTTGAGATGAATGTTTTTTCAAAGAAAAGTGGTAGCTTGATTGATGTTACACTGATTGGATCATTTTTTTGTACATGAATTGAAAAAATAAAAATACTTTGTTACAGCTTATCGGAATAAGTAAAAATTATGATTAAGGGTTAGTAAATAATAATTGGGCTAAGGAATTTTTTAAACTCGTAAGGAAAGTAAAAAAAGTTATCTAAAAGGAAAATATATAATTTTAGGTGAGATTTAAATATTTTAGACGGTATGAGTCTCAAAGGAGATATGAGAGAGATTTGATGTTTACCTAATTCAAGTTTGAAAAGGAGAACTTAAAGGAGATCCTAGGTGAGACAAGGGAAACTTAGAATCATGTGTACGGTTAGGAAATGGAACCCAAGAATAAGTTGGGCTTTTTGCTTCTAGTTTAAAGTTATTTACAACTATTATTTTTCTCTTTTTAAATCCAGCAACCACAAAAATAATGTAGTGTGTAAAACTTTCACATCCTAAAATTTCATAATTTATTTTATTAAGCTAGCAATTTTTAGTTGTTCCACCATAAATTCCTCAATGTCTGGCTGTCCAGGATCTCCTCCTACATGTTTTGTCATGTAGATCATGTATTGGATAATTATATTGTACTTCTTCAAGCACTTTCAGGATAAAACTTTTATGATAATTTCAGGGAACCTATATGTTATCCCGCCTTTTGGCAAGGTCGTGATACCAAGAACTTAACTAGAAACCGAGGATAGCCCGCCCTGAAGATCGGTTATACGCAGGCTCACTATGGATATCGACGAATTTTATTTGAGTTCGGGTCAGGCTACAGTTGATATGACGAGACAAACAAAGCTATAAAAGCCAACGTTCCAAATTTCTAGTCGATCGGAGTTCGTATGCTCGAGATATGATCGATGCAAATCAAGAGGGTTCAACCTCGCTTCGTATCCATCAAGTTCGTATCGATCAACGGTGGCCTTCTTCGTATCCATCGTGGTCGTATCGGTCCGAGTAACCATACTTTGTATCCATCTGTCGGCCATGTTCGTATCCACCAAAGGTAAGGCTTTATTCGTATCCATCCAACCCTGAGAATGTAGTTCGTATCCATCTGTCGGCATTATTCGTATCCATAAAAAACACTGTTTCACCTTTCTTCGTATCGATCGAGTATGCACTCCACTCCCATCATCTAAGGTTACTTCGTATCGATCAACACATATAGGATCGATACGAAGTACACCACTGGCATCGATACGGAAATGGACACGAATGAAGTCACTTCGATGGATACGAACCAACGATGCGAACAAAGGTTGAAGTGGATGGTTGCGAATGACTGGACATGAGATATTTGCAACCTATGCCTATAAATAGTAGCCCAGAACCTACAGAAAAGGGATCTTTTGGCTCTCTGACGTCCAGACTTTGCCAAATTCACCATTGTACTCGAATTTCATTGTTGTACTCGAGATCTACTATTGTAATTAGCTGTAACCAGTAAGAAAACGTTAATAAAGATCAATCATTTCATAGTGGACGTAGGCAACACGCTGAACCACTCTAAATCTCTGTGTTCATTGCTGTTTTTCTGATTATTGTCTGCAGTGTTTGTTAGATAATCCTCTTTTTACATTTACTTTCTTCATTTTATCTCTTCAAACACTTCCGAAGAGTGTTGTGCCCAATTTTGTTAGATAATCCCACTGTCAACACCTTATACACGGGTGCTTTCACTACGTCTGGGGTTTGTGACCAATTTTGGCACAAACAGTTTGGTGCTTTCACTGAGAGCTGAACCCAAGGATTCTAGAACTTGGATTTTGTATTTGGAAAGCTATGACAAGGCAATCGACAAGAAGGCAAAGGACTAAAAGGAGTCAGCACGAAGGGAGTCAGGAGGCTTCCTCGGGAGCTAACCAGGCCTCGATCTTCATCACCAGGGATGAGATGGAGATGATGTTGAAAAGACAAGAGGAGATGATCTAGAATTTGTTTCGAAAAGTTGGGCAATTTGGAGTGCAAAGTCAAGGGAACGCAACCGCAAGAGATGCAGGGGATAGGGATCGGGAGCACGGAGCAACCAGAATTTAGAATATCGCAGGACCGTCAGCAGCAACACCGGATCTAGGGGGCACTCAACTGGAGCATGTTGATCTAATCCCGAGTAGAGTACCAGGTGGAGCTGGGCAACACGGCGTTGGTAGGGAAATGGATACTCGTTCAAGAGAGCAGATTCCAGAACTCCCTCGTGAACTCGGGGGGCAGATTGGAGGCAACGGACAAGGGTTGTAGCTTGGCGACAATGATAGATTGGCGGAGATGATTAGGCGAGCCATGAGAGGCGGATTGGTGAATAGAGACCTGGAGGACGTGAATAGGAGTCCCTTTGCTCCTACAATCAGGCAAGCTAGGAACCTGCCAGATTTCAAACTACCAATGCTAGAGATGTAAGACGGGAGAACAGATCCCGATGTTCACTTGACGATGTACATGAGGCATATGGAAGTGCTGGGGGCATCAGAAGAGGTCATGGCACGGTGCTTCCCTTTGTATTTGACGGATATAGCGGCATTATGGTTCAGACAGCTGAAGAGTGGCTCTATTGGCGCATGGAACGAGCTGATTGAAAGGTTTATGAGGCAGTTTCGGGTCCACATAGTCCGACCCAAAAATGTGATGACTTTGACAACGATGAAACAATGGAAAGGAGAGTCGCTCAGGGATTTCTTAACCAGATTCAATGCGACGGTGGCTTCGGTGGATCGACCCGATCCATCGATGGTTTTGATGGCGGTGGTTTTAGGAATTGCAGATAATTCGGATTTCAAGATATCATTGGAATGAGACCCACCGAGGGATCTCGGGGAGTTCTACCACGAGGTGGAAAGGTTCCTGAGGCATGAAGATGTGCTGGCTGAGAGAGAAGGGAGAGAGGCTGAAGCTTATGCAGTAAGGGGTGGAGGTCCACCCAGGGAGGATCCAAATAAAGATGATAAAGGGAAAAGGAAAATGGATGACAACGGTAACGCTTCAAAAAGGCCACGAAGGAATTCAAAGTTTACTTCCTACATGGATTTGACCTAGACTCTGGAGAGGATTTACTTGGATAATCGAAGGCGCCTCCAGTATCGAAGGCCAGCAAGAAGGGAACCTTCTGAATACGAGCGGGCATTGGGAAAACATTGTCTATTCCATGAGCTCGATGGGTACAACACGAACGATTGTAGGCATTTGAAGGATATCATTGAGGAGTATGTAAGGAATGGTCATCTACAACAATATGTAAGGAATCGAGCTGTGGCAACGAAGTAGGAGCGGCCACCGCCCATCTCGAGCGAAGATGGCACTGGGTCTAGGCAACGTCATCAGCTTGTTATCAACTAAATAGATTTATGGCTTTTTATAAGTAATAGAGCTCAAAGTAATACGGCTAAGTCACTTACACATGTACGGGATCGAGGACGGTCCCTAGGCATGCTCTAAGACGATGAAAAACCGTGTTGCTCGAGTCTATGAAATCCTGTTTTTCTTTTCGTTTTCCTAAAAACTTTGGTTTCTCCCTTGGATGTACATGCATTTATTTATTTTTCCCGGGATGTAAAAACTTTTATTTTGATGATTGGATTCGGATTAATGTAATAGATAATACAGGTCATGCTATTACGGTCCCGATCGGAGAGATGGAGCAGTAATCGCGAGTTATGAGTCCCTTCGTCGTAGAGCGATGGAATAGACTCGAACACATATAAAAGTCCTCGGCCAGAGAATATAAAAGTCCTCGGCCGGAAAGCCGAGGCCGGAAAATATGAAAGTCCTCAACTGGAGAGCCGAGGCTGGAGAATATGAAAGTCCTCGGCCGGAGATCCGAGGCCGGAGAATATAAAAGTCCGAGGCCGAAGAATATAAAAGTCCTCGGCCGAAGTGCCGAGGCCGGAGAATATAAAAGTCCTTGACTGGAGAGTCGAGGTCAGAGAACATGAAAGCCCTTGGTCGGAGAGTCGAGGTCGAAACAGGATATCGCAACCCGGAAAGGTCATGGATTCGGATCTTGGCTTGGGATAAATGGACACGGAGTGGTCCTAGATTTGGCAAAAGGCCCGGTGCGGTCCCGGATTTGGATATCAACCCAAAAAGATTGTCGATTTGGTTATTGGTTATTGGATACTGACAGATTATGACTCGGTTGATGAATTCAGATAGCTATGGAATTGGCTAAGGATTCGGTTATTGGACTTTGAATCGGACACCGACTCGGAGCAGTCGTAGACTTGGATATGGCTATGGAACGTGGATAGGATGGCTTGATAATAGATTGGATTATGGATCAGATGGTATGGCAATGAATGGAGTATATACCTTGGATGTTGGATTCGGAGCTATTCAAAACACACCTCCTTACAATAAGGCATGTTTTAGGGGGCAAATGTTATCCCGCATTTTGGCAAGGTCGTGATACCAAGAACTTAACTGGAAACCGAGGACAGCCCGCCCCGAAGATCGGTTATACGCAGGCTCACTATGGATATCGATGAATTTTGTTTGAGTTCGGATCAAGCTACAGTTGATATGACGAGACAAGCAAAGCTATAAAAGCCAACCTTCCAAATTTCAAGTCGATCGGAGTTCGTATGCTCGAGATATGATCGATGCAAATCAAGAGGGGTCAACCTCGCTTCGTATCCATTATGTTCGTATCGATCAATGGTGGCCTTCTTCGTATCCATCGGGGTCGTATCGGTCCGAGTAACCATACTTTGTATCCATCTGTCGGCCCTGTTCGTATCCACCAAAGGTAAGGCTTTGTTCGTATCCATCCAATCCTGAGAATGTAGTTCGTATCCATCTGTCGGCCTTGTTCGTATCCATAAAAAACCATGTTTCACCTTTCTTCGTATCGATCGAGTATGCACTCCACTCCCATCATCTAAGGTTACTTCGTATCGATTAACACGTATAGGATCGATACGAAGTACACCACTGGCATCGATACGGAAATGGACACGAATGAAGTCACTTTGATGGATACGAACCAACGATGCGAACAAAGGTTGAAGTGGACGGATGCGAATGAAGGGATATGAATGGACATGAATGGAGTTCAAAAGGGATGAAGGCTCGGTCAACACGGCAAGAAATATGGATCCACCCCAGTTTATCGCTCCACGTCAACTGGCATCACGTGCAAACTTATCGATGCAAACACCATCGATACGAGTAGCATCGATGCGAAGAGAACAACAATCGGAAAATCCAAACTTAATCGATCATAACTCACAATCTACAAGTCCAAATGCCACCAAATTTTCACAAGAGCTTACGTACGACCTAATGAATGTTCATGCCCAATTTTGACTCGATTGGACCAAAATATGATTGATATGAAATTCGTTCGTATCGATCACAGATCGAGCGCACACCGCATGGGATCGATTGCGTGGGCCCACCCACGTGCTAGAAGAGGTCTCCCGAGATCTGAACGAGATATTTTAAACCTATGCCTATAAATAGCAGTCCAGAACCTACAGAAAAGGGATCTTTTTGTCTCTCTAACGTCCAGACTTTGCCGAATTCACCATTGTACTCGAATTTCATTGTTATACTCGAGATCTACTGTTGTAATTAGCTGTAACTAGCAAGAAAAAGTTAATAAAGATCAATCATTTCATAGTGGACGTAGGCAACACGCCGAACCACTCTAAATCTCTATGTTCTTTGCTGTTTTTCTAATTATTGTCTGAAGTGTTTGTTAGATAATCCTCTCTTTACGTTTACTTTCTTCATTTTATCTCTTCCAACACTTCCAAAGAGTGTTGTGCCCAATTTTGTTAGATAATCCCACTGTCAACACCTTATACACTGGTGCTTTCACTACGTCTGGGGTTTGTGACCAATTTTGGTGCAAACACTATACAAATGGAAAAGCAAATATAGATTCACACATAACATATTGGAAATCAATTTGCTAAAAAATTTATAATGTACCTAAACATAGAGGGCATGCGATAAGCTACTAGATCTAGACACAATGTTAAATACAATTTTAAGATCTAAACATTGAAAAATCATGCATAAATCCTTCATTCATTTCATGAGGCAATTAAGTCTTGCAACAAGTGTGTTTTCTCCAATTGTAGACACTCTAAGCTCCATCAAATCAATAGAAAATTTGGGTGAACTTGGAATTTTTTTCAATTTCTCTTCTTGCAATCGTTGCCAAGTCAGGATGATTCCGATGCAACTATCTCCTCATTCAAATTTTTCTCCTGCTTTTAAAGCTCTTGAACATAATTTACTGGTCCTTAATTATTGATGCTTTATCCATCTAATATTCAAATATAAATTTAAACTATATGTTATCTAAATACCATAGTCATTAAGTTACAGTTATTGATATTGTTATGATTAAGAGCAAAAGATGAAATACTGGCTAAAAATATTGATGTATTTGTAGAGTAAAGATGAAGTACTGGCTGAAAATATTGATGTATTTGTAGAGTAAAGATGAAATACTGGTGAAAATATTGATGTATCGCTACCACTACTATCAACATCTGATCTAACTGATGTCAAAATGAAAACTTTCTCCTTCTTCTCTCTCTTCTTTCTGGGAGATGGACATTCCTATATGAAACTCCTTCTTATAATAATAGCAAACACCTCTTCTAGGACCCATGAAGTGGGACCTATACATATCTCTCCTACATACAAGGTGCTTCTGGCTATTATCTCTTCTTCTAAACGAATCAAGTTGTTATTGAAGAACACCATCATTATTATTCAGCTTCCATGTCCTACAAACTCATTTTCTAGCAAATTTGGCGATGCCATAATTTTTCATACCACTGCTATAAGAATTAGCCATTGATAACTAATGCAAAACAAGACAGTTAGCTCTTATATCAATAGATTGTGCGGAAACTTTAATTAAGTTGCTTTAATGCCAAATTGTTGTTAAAAAGTTTGGCTTATGAGCTAAATACCCAAGGATCTAGCTTGTCGATTAGTTATCAACAACCAACTCAATGAATAGTAATCACCAAACAAAGAAAAATAGAAGAGTAGAAAACACGGAGATTTAGTGGGGTTCAGTTAAATTGCCTATATCCACAGACCAAACAACTATTCTTTATTTATTGAAGAAATAGATTACAAGAGAAAGATTATAAAATTATAGTTAGTAAAGTGGAGAGACTAAGCTATAATTATAAATTGATAAATTAATTTCTCCACCTATAATTATAAATTGAATAATCAATTTCTATAGAGGCTTGTTTGCGCCCAAAACACCTAATTTGATTTGACTACGGAAATCAGGGTTTTCTGAAGAAGAGGATAGTGGTATATGCTCTCTTACACACCAATATGAAAATAAACTACCTTTATTTATATAGACTTAAGTATTAAAGAATTACTTAGAGACTAAGTAAATCAATTGCTCGATTATCATGCAAATTTTTCAAATTTTGATTTAAATTCAAATTTGATAGCGCTTATCCCGGTTTCTATAATTTTTCTTTACTCATTGATCCATCATGCTCAATGTTATCTTTTTTCATATTGTGAAATTAAATAATTGATTTATCGATTATTTATTATTTTTCCTTTCTATTTTTCCCTCAGTATCCCGGTCAATTGATTGAATGAACCAATTAATTATTTTTCTTTCTTCTTTAAGAAACATTCGAATCACATAAATTTAACACTATGAATGTCACAAACATCACTGTGAATTAGTTGTGACAAATTAGCAGTACTAACAGATTTTAATGGAAATGGTTTTCTGATTATCTTTGTTAAAGAACATACCCTACACTAATCATTAAAATTATTTTCATACATAGGAATCATTTTTAATGAAATCGTATCATTTATATATCTAGTATTAATATGTCTAATCTACTATGCCATAATGAAAAGGAGTCAACGATATAAACAAAAGCAACAGTTTTATTGATGTTGAGTTTAAACATTCCATCACACATGTAACATTTACACACAAACACATCGCCTTTGGCTGGCACATATTTACCTGACTCAGAGACCCGTTTGAAACCAAATTTATTTAAAGGACTACTATAAATAAGGTTCTTTCTGGCATCAAGTACATAGTATACATTATTTAGTGTCAGAATCATTCCAGTTGTGAACTCCAAGCTTACCAACACATTCCCCTTGGCCACTGCGTTGGCTGAGTTTTCCATATAGAGATAGCTTTCATACTCAGGTGGTTCAAGTTTCTTGAATTGACTCTTTCTCATTGCAGATATGCTTAGTAGCACCAGAGTCAATCCACAAGAATCATCACTTTCGGTCATATTAATTTCAGTGATAACGGCTTCAAAACTGTGACGCCCCACCTCTATACCCACGCTAGCCAAGAACACTAAAGAGTAATGCTGTCAACTAGCACGGAGAATAAGGCTGTTGAGGAGCGACCATCCGTGTGATTTCTTTGTGCGAGCACCGATATGTCAGATAGTATAGCATGCATTTCATTTAAGGAGGAAATCTGACATACCGATACAAACTCAAAGCTATCACACAGTGGCTATATATAATCTTCGAAAACAAACATAGAAATAAACATAACACAAATCAGTCACAGACATCCATATCACAAAGGCGGAAAAAGATATGAATATATATAACACATGAAAGTGTACATCAAAGTAGTGGTCAGAAAGATCCACGATAATACAAAAGGATGGCTACAAGCTAAACAAAAGAGTAAGTATACATCACGGAGTCTATATCTCAAATGTATACAACAAAAACTACTAATCTAAGTAGTTAGCCAAAAGTCAGAGTTATCCCAGAAGAGAAGTCAACCAGAAGCACATGTAACATCTCGGTATGACCCGAGTATTATTTATAAGAAAATAATAAACGGATTAGTCTAGCTATAAATATCAGATGGCATGATATAGAATAAATGATATGGCATAAACGTATAATAACCATAATGGCATACTACTATAAGTATGTAAATGATAATCAACAAGAGATTAATCAATATCACAAGAATCTTCTCAAAGATCCAAATCCACAAAAGGGTAATGACACACGAATTCACCAATGCACAAAAATTGATAAAACATATCAATGAAAATCGCGAAAATTGGTGAAGCATAAATTCCAGAAATCAACACACGAAATCCAGAAATCACAAAAAGGGGGAGGCCTATCACACGAACGGGAGCATGAAAGCTCACCAACATATGTATCACATGAACGAGACGCTATCTCATGGTAGCTAACCACTAATTTTTGAACACACGAACGGCCCGAATACCATGGGGCACTACCCCACATATGTGATGTAGAAACATCACACAAACGGGGTTTAGTCTCCCTCGTAGACAAAGAGACATCGCACAATTGCTAGTCTAAATCACAAAAATGATCGGCATGATCATCAAGAAGTGTCAATCACACCAAGCTAGTAAATATATGAGTTTAGCTTCATGTCCCATAACCACTTGCTTAACTTAAATATTTATGAACAAACTGTAGATCTTCACTAGAAAATTGTCACAAAAGGTTAAGTCGAACAAGTCCAAGAATTAACCGACGAAGTAAACGCATGTGTTTCATACCACCTGTTTTGCTAAGCCGTTTAATTAGATTTCTCATCCGAGTGAAGTAAAGGCTTCTATATACTAATAGATTGGAAAACGGTTTAGGAAAAAGAGCTTTGTACAAAATTAGAGTTTGAAATCATTTTGATGAAAGAGTTTTGATATTTACTACTAGTATTGAAACCTTTATATTTTTGAAGTGACAAAACACAAAGATGATTGTAGAACAATCGGTCATAAAAATTCACATTCAAAGATGTGAATAAAATCCAAGGAATTCAATTCCAAATCCATCAAGGTAGAAATGCAGACTAAACTCCACGGCCTACGACCTAGGGAATCTGCGACCTAATGTGACCGACCTAAGGTGCAAGCGACCTAAGGAGCTACGACCAAGGAGTAGCACGCGACCTAAAAGATGGCGCGACCTATGGAGCAAGCAGGTCGAGCGACCTAAAGTGATGGAACGACCAAAGCATGGTGTGACTTAACGTAGCCGAGCTAAAGTGCAACGACCTAAGGATGGTATGGTCAAGTGACTTAAGGCATAGCGCGACCTAACGATAAAATGGCAGAGCGACCTAAATGGTTGCGAGCTAGCCGAGCGACTTAAGCGCGGAACGACCTAATGGTGGCGCGACCTAAGGACAAAACGACCCAACGAGTCACGACCTAGTGTGGCGCGACCTAAGTGTGGGACGAACTAGGCCAGCGACCTAGTGCTGTTTTTAGATCGTCGAGCGACCTAAGGAGTAAACGAGCTAAGGGGCGAATGACCTAAGCCCAGAACGAGCTATATGCAGGCAGAGATTTTCCCACGTGAGCGAGCTAGCAAGGCAGAACGACCTAAGCCTATATTTTTGCCAAAAACACTAAAAATTGGAGTTTTTCGCCAATCCAATCCAAACCGAATGCAAATGCACATGCTAAAGTGATAGGAATTCATTTCCAACAATCCAAGATAGTTATAGACAAGAATGTGAGATAAAAATCTCACCTTTGCACCAAAAATCAATGAAGATGAAGCCTAAAGCAAACAAGAATCAATCCCTCTTCAATATCAACATAAGAAGCTCGAATCTAATGTCTTCTTCTTAAATTTGGAGTTGAATGATGGATTGCAATTTGAATTTGAGCTTGGAGTTTTAATTTCCCATTCCCTCCTCCATTTTTGATAAAGCTTGAATGTTTAAGAAAATAGAATCAAGTTATGAAGAGAAGAGGGGGTTGGGCTGAGTTAGTAAGTGGTTCAGCCCAAACTAAAGCCATAAGTGAAAAAGTGGCGAAAATTCCACTATCTCCAAACATGTCGAAGTTTATACTTAAAAATATCGCAAACATCATTTTGAACTCAATGGGGGTGGTCTCGAGTCCTAATTTGACCATATGCAAAAAGTAGCTTTCGGACTAAGATCCGATTAACGATTAAAATATTTAAATAAGATATTCAAATACATAATCGTCAAGTATGCGGGTTGTTACAGACTCCCCTCCTTAAAGAAATTGCGTCCTCGCAATATATATATAAGATGGAAATAAAAAGTAACAACCATAAAAGCATATTAACACAAAAGAAATTTGAAATAAGAAGTTCACCTCAAAGAGCATGAGAAAGTAAGTCCGGATGTGTACGCTCGATGAATTCTCTAGATTCCCAAGAGCAATCCTTAGGATTTGAGTACCATTGAACTTTAACAAGCGGAACATCTTTATTTCGAAGTCGTTTGACCTCCGAAGCAATAATTCGAATAGGATGCTGCTCATAAGTTAAATTAGGCAAAACTTCAATCTCTTCCACAACACCAGGCTCAAGAATAGAATTGGAATCTCGAAGGCATTTCCGTAATTGAGAAACGTGAAACACGTCATGCATGGCAGAAAACTGAGCCAGTAATGAAAGGCAATAAGCCATGGAACCAATACGTTCAGTGATAGGAAATGGCCCAATATATCGAGGTGCTAATTTTCCCGATCGACTGAAGCGTACAACACCCTTCATAGGTGAAACACGAACAAATACAAGATCTCCAACAGAAAATTCTAGTTTCCTTCTTCGGTTATCGGCATAGGATTTTTGTCTACTTTGGGCTTCTTTCATCCTATGTCGAATAAGGTCAATCTTTTCTGTGGAATCACGAATAAAATCTGGACCTAAAACCAGCTTCTCACCGGCCTCAAGCCAACAAGAAGGAGATCGGCATGGCCTTCCATAGAGTGCCTCGAAAGGTGCCATACCAATACTAGATTGGAAGCTATTATTATAGGAAAATTCAACAAGTGAAATATGATCTTCCCAACTTCCACCGAAATCAAGCACACAAGAACGAAGAAGATCTTCAAGAGTTTGATTCACACGCTCAGTTTGTCCATCGGACTGGGGTGATAAGCGGTGCTAAAATTAAGCTTCGTTCCCAAAGCTTTTTGAAGACTCTTCCAGAATCCACTAGTAAACAATGGATCACGATCACTAACAATGGAAGTAGGAACTCCATGCAATTTAACAATTTCTTTGATAAAGAGTTTGGCCAGAAGAGGAACGGTTCGGTTCGACCGAACGGGAATAAAATAGGCGGATTTAGTAAGTCTATCAACAATCACCCATAAGCTATTATGTCCCGAACGAGAACGGGGAAGGCCATCAATAAAATCCATGGAAATTTGATCCCACTTCCAAACTAGAATTTCCAAAGGTTGCAATAACCCACCGGGCCTTTGATGTTCAGCCTTGACAAGTTGGCAAGTCATGCAACACTTAACAAAGTTAGCAATATCAGATTTCATTCCCTCCCAGTAATAAAGTCGCTTCATATCCGCGTACATTTTACTACTACTGGGATGAATGGAAAATTTGGAACGATGAGAATCTTCTAGAAAACCTTTACGAAGATCAATAATATTTGGCACTATAAGTCTACCAAATTTTCGAATGCCGCCACGAGAATCAATATCAAAGTCTTTCAAGCCTTCAATATCAATTATATCCCTAACATTTTGGCCAAGAAGAGCCAATCCGGGATCTAGCTTTTGAGATTCAAGAATGCGGTCCAAAAGAGAAGGACGAGCCTCAAGGCTACATAGAACAAAAGATGAACATAAATCGGATACACGATCTCTAATCTCACAAGTGGATAAAACCTCGAGATCATGCCATTCGGATATCATCATAGAAACAACCGCTTGTTGCTTACGACTAAGAGCATCAGCAACTCGATTTCCCTCTCCGGGAGTATAAAGAATATCAAGATCATAAGAGGCAAGGAATTCAAGCCAACGCTGTTGACGCAAATTAAGTTCCTTTTGAGAAAATAAATATTTCAAAGACTTATGATCGGTGTAAAGTATAAATTTCTCTCCCAAAAGATAATGTCGCCAAATTCGAAGGGCGAAAATGATAGCCGCGAGTTATAAATCATGTGTGGCATATCTAGTCTCAACCGGCTTCAATTGCCTAGGAGCATAAGCGATAACACGTTCTTTTTGCATAAGAACGGCACCCAAACCAACGCGACTAGCATCGGTATAAACAACAAAAACTTGATTCCCTTTGGGAATAACAAGAATAGGAGCATCAGAAAGGAGTTCTTTTAATTTCTGAAAAGAAGTTTCACATTTGACCGACCAAATGTATTTAACACCTTTCTTTGTTAAGCCAGTAAGAGGCATGGCAATTTTAGAAAAGTCCTTGATAAAACGACGGTAATAACCCGCCAATCCAAGGAAACTACGGATTTCCGTTACACTCTCCGGTCTCTTCCAATTTTGAATCGCTTCAATCTTTGAAGGATCCATTGATATTCCGGATTCGGAAATAATATGACAGAGAAACTTCACATTAGATTGCCAAAAGTGGCATTTAGAAAATTTTGCTTTTAATTGATTGCTCCTAAGAGTTTCCAATACAATCCGAAGATGCTTTTCATGTTCCTCCTTGGTTTTAGAATACACAAGAATATCATCAATAAAGATGAGAACAAACCGGTCGAGGAAATCGTTGAAAACTCGATTCATAAGGTCAACGAAATAAGCCGGAGCATTCGTTAAACCAAATGGCATAACTAGCAATTCATAAGATCCATAACGAGTACGGAACGAAGTCAAAGGAATATTATCCTCTGCAATACGAAGCTGATGAAAGCCGGTAGCCAAGTCCAATTGTGAAAAGACTCTAGCACCACTAAGTTAATCAAATAGATCATCAATCCGAGGTAAAGGATATTTACTCTTAATAGTAAGATCATTAAGCTTGCGGTAGTCGACGCAAAGCCTAAGTGTACCATCGGATTTCTTCACGAAAATTGCTGAAGCTCCCCAAGGCGAGGAACTAGAGTGAATAAATTGCTTCATCTCCAATTCGGATAATTGTTTGCGCATCTCTTCATTCTCCTTATTGGACATGCGATAAGGAGGACGGGTAATAAGTTGAGCTCCAGGTATAAGATTAATTTTGAACTCAATTGCTCGCTTAGGTGGTAATCCTAAAACAGGCTCAAATATGTCGGAAAATTCACGGACGATGTGAATAAGAGAAATGACATCTTCCTCATCATCATTGTCATCATCAAGAAGATTTATAGAATATAAAGATGCCGTAAAAGTGGAATCCAAATCTTTAAAAACAATAGAAATCTGCTTAATAGATAGTGGATGTCGAAGATAAATAGTCCGCTCAGGACATAGGATATGAGCTTCATAACGGTTAAGCCAATCCATACCCAAAATCATTCCAAAGCCTAAATAACGCATGACATGCAAATCGGCTAGGAAAGGAAAATCACACAAAATAATCTCGACATCTTTACAAAGCAAACTGAGTGTTGCGGATCCACCAACGGGATTCGCAATTCTCAGAGAAGTCATTAAAGCAACAACACTTAAAGAAAAGTATCGACAAGTTCCTTTGATATAAAAGAATGGGATGCACCCGTGTCAAAAAGAACTCGAATGGGTTGATCATGAAATATAATAATACCATCAAGGACAGAATGAGACATACCTTGACCGCGAGATGTGTTGCCAGGGGCTTGAGCAATGTTTAACTTTCCCTCCTTCTTGCCTGGAAGCTTAGGGCATAGATGCATATAATGATCCGGACTTTTACAATAGCGACAAGAACGGGGCTTTGAACACTTGTTCGCAAAATGGTCCCTAGAACCACAGTTGTAGCATTTCCCATCACTAGAGGAAAAAGTCTTTGCAGTAGGAGTTGCCTGTTTCCCTTTCTTATTGGGATAAGGGCCTTTGGATTTGTTTGGCCTTTTCTTGTTGTTGAAGTTTGGTTTGGCACCCACCACTTCAACATCACTTTCCCTATCCACCTCTTCAAGACGAAGAGCGATATCAATGAGTTGGTCGAAAGAAACTTCTAATTTTAGAAGTAATGGCTTCTTGAGTTCTTGTTTAAGCCATAGACGAATCTTTGGTTCTTCTTCAATGGCATGTTGATGTATTCAACCCCATATTTAGACAGTGACTCGAAGGATGCGACATAATCTATCATAGAGGACTCACCTTGAACAAGGTCTATGAAACGTCGAGCCAATGTCACTTTCTCTGCTTCTGGTACGAATTTTAATTCGAAGCGTTCCCAGAATTGCTCCCAGGTGAGATCCGCTTCATTAATCTCAGAAATAAGAAGTTTGTACCAGTCCAATGCTCTTTCTTGGAGCATACTGGAGGCCACCTGAACACGGTGAAGATCGATAAGATTCATGCGAGAAAATATTCGATCGCATGTTCTTAACCAAGCCTGGACCTCAATAATAGTTTCGGAACCCTTTAATGGTTTCCCACCCAAGTTTATATAATCGTTTCACAAACGTGCAAATCCAGACTTAGGATGAGTAGGTTCCTGATTAGGACCATCTGCTTGAGCATTCTTTACTAAATCAAGAAGCTGTTGAGCGGTCATAAAAACTCCATCCTGGGGGGTAACAGTAGATGGTCCGGCTCTGGGACGGCCTGGTCTAGACATTCTCTTCTTTAAGAAAGAGAGAAGAAGAAAAGTTATTCTCCAAATAAATATCAAGCAAATCTTGATAGATAAAACAAGGATACATAAAAGGAAATAGTATAAATCGGTACGAAGACTCAAATTAAATCCTAAGGCACGACTCCTAAGTTGGACTTAGGACAATGATCCTTGTTAAGTTATTTTACATTGTTCCGAAGTTTGGCTCTGCTACCAAGCTGTGACGCCCCACCTCTATACCCACGCTAGCCAAGAACACTAAAGAGTAATGCTGTCAACTAGCACGGAGAATAAGGTTGTTGAGGAGCGACCATCCGTGTAATTTCTTTGTGTGAGCACCGATATGTCAGATAGTATAGCATGCATTTCATTTAAGGAGGAAATCCGACATACCGATACAAACTCAAAGCTATCACACAGTGGCTATATATAATCTTCGGAAACAAACATAGAAATAAACATAACACAAATCAGTCACAGACATCCATATCACAAAGGCGGAAAAAGATATGAATATATATAACACATGAAAGTGTACATCAAAGTAGTGGTCAGAAAGATCCACGATAATACAAAAGGATAGCTACAAGCTAAACACAAGAGTAAGTATACAACAATGTACACGGAGTCTATATCTCAAATGTATACAACAAAAACTACTAATCTAAGTAGTTAGCCAGAAGTCAGAGTAATCCCAGAAGATAAGTCAAGCAGAAGCACCTGTAACATCTCGGTCTGACCCGAGTAATATTTATAAGAAAATAATAAACGGATCAGTCTAGCTATAAATATCAGATGGCATGATATAGAATAAAAGATATGGCATAAACGTATAATAACCATAATGGCATACTACTATAAGTATGTAAATGATAATCAATAAGAGGTTAATCAATATCACAAGAATCTTCTCAAAGATCCAAATCCACAAAAGGGTAATGACACACAAATTCACCAATGCACAAAAATTAATAAAACATATCAATGAAAATCACGAAAATTAGTGAAGCACAAATTCCAGAAATAAACACACGAAATCCAGAAATCACAAAAAGGGGGAGGCCTATCACACGAACGGAAGCATGAAAGCTCACCAACATATGTATCACACGAACGAGACGCAATCTCATGGTAGCTAACCATTAATTTTTGAACACACGAACGGCCCGAAGACCATGGGGCGCTACCCCACATATGTGATGTAGAAACATCACACAAACGGGGTTTAGTCTCCCTTGTAGACAAAGAGACATTGCACAATTGCTAGTCTAAATCACAAAAATGATCGTCATGATCATCAAGAAGTGTCAATCACATCAAGCTAGTAAATATATGAGTTTAGCTTCATGTCCCATAACCACTTGCTTAACTTAAATATTTACGAACAAACTTTAGATCTTCACTAGAAAATTGTCACAAAAGGTTCAGTCGAACAAGTCCAAGAATTAACCGACGAAGTAAACGCAAGCATTTCATACCACCTGTTTTGCTAAGCCGTTTAATTAGATTTCTCATCCGAGTGAAGTAAAGGCTTCTATATACTAATAGATTGGAAAACGGTTTAGGAAAAAGAGCTTTGTACAAAAATAGAGTTCGAAATCGTTTTGATGAAAGAGTTTTGATATTTACTACTAGTATTGAAACCTTTATATTTTTGAAGTGACAAAACACAAAGATGATTGTAGAACAATCGGTCATAAAAATTCACATTCGAAGATGTGAATAAAATCCAAGGAATTCAATTCCAAATCCATCAAGGTAGAAATGCGGACTAAACTCCACGGCCTACGACCTAGGGAATCTGCGACCTAGTGTGACCGACCTAAGGTGCAAGCGACCTAAGGAGCTACGGCCAAGGAGTAGCACGTGACCTAAAAGATGGCGCGACCTATGGAGCAAGCAGGTCGAGCGACCTAAAGTGATGGAACGGCCAAAGCATGGTGCGACTTAACGTAGCCGAGCTAAAGTGCAACGACCTAAGGATGGCATGGTCAAGCGACTTAAGGCATAGCGTGACCTAACGATAAAATGGCAGAGCGACCTAAATGGTTGCGAGCTAGCCGAGCGACTTAAGCGCGGAACGACCTAATGGTGGCGCGACCTAAGGACAGAACGACCCAACGAGTCATGACCTAGTGTGGCGCGACCTAAGCCTTAGCGACCAAAGTGTGGGACGAACTAGGCCAACGACCTAGTGATGTTTTTAGATCGCCGAGCGACCTAAGGAGTAAACGAGCTAAGGGGCGAATGACCTAAGCCCAGAACGAGCTATATGCAGGCAGAGACTTTCCCACGTGAGTGAGCTAGCAAGGCAGAATGACCTAAGCCCATATTTTTTGCCAAAAACACTAAAAATTAGAGCTTTTCGCCAATCCAATCCAAACCGAATGCAAATGCACATGCTAAAGTGATAGGAATTCATTTCCAACAATCCAATATAGTTATAGACAAGAATGTGAGATAAAAATCTCACCTTTGCACCATAAATCAATGAAGATGAAGCCTAAAGCAAACAAGAATCAATCCCTCTTCAATCTCAACACAAGAAGCTCGAATCCAATGTCTTCTTCTTGAATTTGGAGTTGAATGATGGATTGCAATTTGAATTTGAGCTTGGAGTTTTAATTTCCCATTCCCTCCTCCATTTTTGATAAAGTTTGAATGTTTAAGCAAATAGAATCAAGTTATGAAGAGAAGAGGGGGTTGGGCTGAGTTAGTAAATGGTTCAGCCCAAACTAAAGCCATGAGTGAAAAAGTGGCGAAAATTCCACTATCTCCAAACATGTCGAAGTTTATACTTAAAAAGATTGCAAACATCATTTTGAACTCAATGGGGGTGGTCTCGAGTCCTAATTTGACCGTATGCAAAAAGTAGCTTTTCGGACTAAGATCCGATTAACGATTAAAATATTTAAATAAGATATTCAAATACATAATCATCAAGTATGCGGGTTGTTACAAAAACTGTCTTTCGATGATTGTTGTTCCTTTTTAAGGAAGCGATAGTCCCCTCTAAAATGACCAGGTTTTCTACAGTTGTAGCGTAGCACTCATTCACTTTCTTGGCTTTTTTGTTACTGAACTTATTTTTATTTTGAAATTTTTTTCTTTTGATTAAAAGTGTGATCAGAGTCATTATTTGCCTTATTTTCCTCCACCATGTGTATATCTAATGATTACACTGTTGGTTCATCATTTTCCTTCTGTCTCAATTGTTCTTCAACACGCAGATATTGAGATAGTTTGTCTAGACTACTTCCCTCATTCTTGTGTTTTAATATTTTCCTTTGATCTTTTCAAAAAAGAAGAAAGTTTGTCCATTATGGATGAGACTTTAATCTTTTCATCAATATTCATTTTATGCTGGTTGAATTGGTTTAAGATGTGCATAATGTCGTTAAATATCTTTAGTGGCCTATCATCGGTCATTTTTCAATTAAAAAATTTAATAGCTAGAAATTTCTTATTTGTTGCGTCCTTCATTGAAAAATTGAATTGCTCTACGGACCGAAAAATGACCCATTTTAATTAATAATTACATCCAAAAATATAATTGGATCCAAACCCAAACCTTACCGATTTAACGACCACAACGTGCGTGTTAACATGCATGGTCTCCCTTTTGAATAAACCCAACATTTCTCATGTAAACCGTGTATTTGAATAATTATAGTTCCCAAAAATTTTATGATTTAGGTAATTTTTCCTCTTCCTCTCTTCTCTTCAACTTGCAACTATATTGAAATTTTATAAAAATTTACCTAACATGGAGGAGCTTTAGAACCATATGTATGATAGGAAATTGAACCCGATACTAAGTTTGGCTTTTTGTTACTTGGATAATGTTGTTTACAAAAATAATGCGCTTTTAAAACTCTAGTATTCTAAGTTTTTATTAATTTATTTTACCAATCATTCAAGCAATTTATATTAATTCCACCAAAAATTCTTCTAGGTTCAAGATCCCCTCCAACTGGTTTTATCATTTATATCTTGTAGTTGACGGTTATATTGTGGTTTCTCACCTAAATAAGTGAAGTCATAAAGAGTAATTGAGTTTTGGTGGATCGCAATGATAATCTACGAATGAAAATTTTCTATTTTATTTTGTTAATTGTCTATTATTTTAGTTCCCTGTCATTTAAATTTCAATCAGATAAATTAGAGCGTTGAATATATCTACGCATATATTTCGCAGCTGTTGATGACAGTGCTCTATGGGTTTCGCAGATTGATTTTGATGGTAAGATCTAGGTAAATAGTGGATATTATCTAAGCACATGATCTAATTATATAAACTGGAATCTTTAATACATGAAAATGAACATGGGTGGCATAAATATTTTAATTTTATTTCAGGTGTGACAAAATCAGTTGAATCAGAAGAATGGGAAGAAGATGGGTTTTCATTTATTCAGATGCATTATACATGCATTCCTAGAAATACTTTGGGTATTGAATATTAATACAGCAAACAAATTACGAAATGTGCGTCTGTAGAAGCATCTTTTTACTTCAAAGATGAGACCAGGGATTTCATTTTCTGATCATCTGGATGCACTGTATAAAATCATCATGAATACCAAGCCAGTTGATGCAAGAAGAAGGGGCAGAAGAATTTTATGTGCACTCTACTAGCTCATACTCTAAAAAAGCAACTTCAATCTTTTGCTTCAATTGAAGGCAATCAATGTCGTTTACCTGAAATACATAATATATCAGAAAACAGTAATCTCCCGCTAAAAGGAGAAATACATATACAGATTTGTGAATTTATTATAGATATAATGGAAATCAATTGCTAAAAAGTTAATAATGTACCTTAACATAGAGGGTGTGCCGCAAGCTCCCGGATTAAGAAACAATGTTAGCTGATAAAATCTTGATATTCAAAGATTCAAAAATCTCACATGCATTCTTCATCGATTTCATGCAGCAGTTGTATCTTACAACAAATGTGTTTTCTCCGATTTCAGACACGCTAAGCTCCATCAATTCAATAGACAGTTTGGGTGAACTTGAATAAGTTTCTCTATTTCCCTTCCTGCTATCATCTCTGGTTGGAGTTGATTCCAATGCAACTATCTCCTCATTCAAACTTCTCTCCTGCTTTTGAAGCTTTTGAACATAATCAATTGTGTCCTTAATATAGATGCTTTGTCCATCTAGTTTTCAAATATATAAAATAAAATTATATGTTATTGTAGTCATTAAGTTACATTTATTGGCATTGCTATGATTGAGGTTTCTAAGTATTGCGGTACCTTATAAATGTTGGGAACCGCACTTCTGAATGCATAAGGGCACAACCAACAATGGTTTGTTCAGTTACTAAACAGGACACAGAGCAACCAGATGTGGCTTGCTCACTTTGTTGTGGCTAGTTCATGGCTAGTTGGAGCTGTTCTCGTGGCTGGTGGACTGAACAGATGCTAGCTATTATAACGGCAAAGCTTTTGCCGTTATAAGTTTATAACGGCAAAGACTTTGCCATTATAAACATATAACGACAAAAGCTTCATGGTTATAATATTATAGCTGTTGCACCACAGCGGCTAGTGCAACAGCTCCTTTCAACGTTCCATTCCAACGTTCGAATACCACCCTATATCTTCCTCCATTCCACCATCTCCTCCTTCCACACAACCTTACCATTTACTTCTTCATCCTTTACTTCTGACAATGTCTTCTTTATCGAAATGAACCAGCAAAAAAGTTATGGGCAAAAAACCGAAGTCCAGTCTGCATTCCACCGAATTTTCCAACCAACGCCCAATATACCAACAGCAAACACTTCGTCCATCACATGAGTACGGATACTCGCCGTATTCAAGCTTTTCTTATAACCAGCCTTACCAACTACTCGCTCCTCCTAACTTTCCTCTCATTCATTCTACTGCCCCGCAACAATATTACCAACAACGTCCTCCATTAGGCGCATACGACGATCATTCATTGTACATGTCTCTAATGATGCAGAACGACCAAATGCAACATCATCCTCTTAATGCGCAACAGTCAGAAATTTGTGACCGTGAAGCAATGCAGAATCTACAAAGGCAATTTTCTTATGCATGCAATGCTCTTGCTAACGAAGAAACTGTTGATAGTGAGGAGGAGGAGGAGGAGGAAGACGAAAACCAAGAGGCGGATGCAACAAATACCAAAGAATGCAATGAAGAAGCAGCTGCAGAGTTTTTTATGCTGCCTAGCCTAGAATATAACAAGAAGAAGAATAAGTGGAAATCCTTAAGTGGCATTTTCGACAGAGGACGCAGAGATTCACTTGCAATGGAGACAGAACTTGGCATAGAAGACATTGAGGACGAAAATGTCGAAGAGGAAGGAACGACAGTTGAAGGCAGAAAAAAACAATGTAAGTTTACTTCTGTGCAGTATGTTTCACTTGCTAAATCATGGACATGCATTTCGCAAGATAGTATTTCTAGCAATAAAATGAAAGGTCGGAAATTTTAGGAAAGAGTTGCGTAGTTTTACAACACCTTGGAACCGATGAAGAGAACATGGGGATCGTTAAGAGGAGGTTATCGGGTTATGAACGTCGCATGCCAAAACTATTTGGCAATTCTTACCAGATTGCAGAATAGGCAGCAAAGCGGTGCCGCTCCCTATGACATTGTAAGTACAATATTGTTTTAAATTTCTTTGATACTGCAATGTGTTTTAGTAGTTTTATATATCCACACACTTTTGGATTTGTCTTACAGAATGAAGAAGCATGTAAGACCTATCAGCTATAGTATGGACAACCATTCAAATTTCAAGTGTTTTTTGAGCTTTTGTCTAGTTTACCGGAATGGAAGAATCCGAACAACTTCGTGTTCGAGCAACAAAAAAAAAGCCAGAAGAATGAACTACTCCGATTCAAGTCAAGGAAGTGATCCAAGTTTGCAGAAAAAACTCCACTATACAGAAGCAGTGACGGACGACCTCTTGGTAGAAACAATTCAATTCAGTTGGAGCAGCGCAGTGCGGAATACTCTAGATTTGTAGGAACTTTAGAGACTTCTGCTAGAGAAACAAAAGAGCACAGAGCCAACTTTTCAGCTCAAAGAACCCGCGGTGAAGCTGAATTTCAAAAGGCTATCATGGACGATCGAGAGTTCAGAAGACGAGGCCATGAGGAGAAGAAAGCTTTGATGCGGGAGAAGAATTACATCAAACTGATGACTTATGATTTCAGTAAGCTTTCTCCTTTATAGCAGAAACTAGTAACCGAGCAGCTGGAAACGTATAAGAAAGTTAAATGCAGTGGGAGCGGAAGTGGAAGTTGCCCGTCTAGGGATGAGTTTTAGATGTTTGGTTGCATTGTAATGGTTGATGTGTACTTTTGTTGAATCTATGCAGTATCTCTAAATATCTTTTGGGTTTATGTGTGTATTGTTTATGTACTTGATATAATTTTATTGTACTGTTATGTATTTTGAATTAAGGTTGGACATCATTTTATTAAATAAGTTCCATAATAATAGTACATAATGGTTAACATACAATTCTTAAAACATAATACAGTAAACAACGTAACAAACAGAAAACCTCATCAACATAATACAGTAAACAAACTAGCAAACACAAAACAAAGTAGTAATATTGCAGGAACAACTGCCATAATCCATGCCTAAGGATTCCTACTATTCCTTCCTCTGTGTGCCCACAAATGGTCCACCAACTGGTCACGCAACTGGAAGTGTGTAGGTTGATCTTCAATATGTTGTACCATGGCAACATATTCCTCCATTGAGTTTATGTTTCTATCAGGTCTTTTGTTAGAACCCTTAAACATCTCCGGGTAATTAGCCTTTTGATTTTTATACCCACCTCTTTCGGACTCTACAATTATATTATGAATTACTATACAAGCATACATAATTTCAGATAGAACTCTTGCGTCATGAAATCGAGCAGGATTTCGTAAAATCTGAAACCTTTCATGCAAAACACCGAACGTTCGTTCGATGTCTCTTTTGAAGCTTGCCACTTTATTAGTGACATAGCTCTCTTTGTCATTTGTTGGTACTCTAAAGCCTTGTATTAAAGTTCTCCACTTTGGGTAAATTCCATCGACCAGGTAATACCCAGTTTGATGCTCGACATTACCAACTTTATATGTAACGTCCGTTGAAATTCTGTTAGACAGTTCATAGAACAGGTATGACTGTTTTAAAACATTTATATCGTTTAACGAACCTGGTACTCCAAAGAAAGCATGCCAAACTCATAAATCATTGGTTGCAACCGCTTCAAGGATCATTGTCGGCACCTTTTTGTGTCCTGTGAACATTCCTTTCCAACCCATTGGACAGTTTTTCATGTCCAATGCATGCAATCCAAACTTCCAAGCATACCTGGAAAACCTCTAGCTTCTCCTCTGGTTAGTATCCTGCTTACATCATTTGGTCCCGGCGTTCATAGGTATTCCACGCCAAACTATTCAATAACTGTTTTACAGAATTGCTTCATGCACTCTATTGTTGTTAATGATACGATTATGAAATATTCATGCATATGATCACCAGCTGTTTCGTAGCTTAACATACGTAAAGCAGTCGAGATTTTGATGTAGGGAGAATGTCCAGGTTCTAGTGCTCCATTTAGCCTATAAGTGAAATATGGGTTTTTTTCCTGAAGCTGAAGATAAATTTTAGATAATACATCTAGGCTCATCCGAAATCAACGCCGGAACAAATTTATATCGTAGGTTGGATTGTCAATGAAGTAGTCCATCATCAGTCTTTCATGTCCATCCTTGTTGTCCCTCTTATATCGTCGGTCAACCCTTCCAGGTATACTACCACGACGGTTGCTCGTAGAACCTTCACCAAAAAAGTAAGAATATCCAACTGTTGCTTGTTGATTTTGAAACTCTACCATTTCATTATCCATTTCTTTTTCATTGTTGTAACTTTGGTTCATGTCTTGGTAGTACTAATAGTATAGATTGGGATCCATGGTTGTCAAGGGGTATGTAATTTGAGTTATTAGTTTGTTTTAGCTTTCTGCAATGGTGTGGTGGACTTGATCAGAATGCACGTTTATATAGCTGTAGGAATGCATATATGATAGCATATAAAGAGTTGGGAAATAATGCAAATGCACATGCCACGAAACTACAAAGCACAGCCTATAATGCAAGTGTACATACTACAGGACAAAAATTGAAGTTAGTTCATTATGTAAGTGTAACATGCTACAATACTACAAATTACAGGCTAAGATGGAATGCACCTACTACAGGACAAAAATTGAAGTTAGTTCATTATGCAAGTGCACATGCTACGAAACTACAGATTACATGCTAAGATGGAATGCACATACCACTACACCAAAACAGTCATTTGGCAACACTTTTTTTTCATTTAGCGACACTTATATGGGTTGCATTTTAGTCTCGCTAATAAGTGTCGCTATCCAATATAAGTGTTACTGAAAATAAAAATTTACACTTTTAAATACGGCGACACTTATTTTCGTTGTAAGCCTTGGTTTAATTGGAGTTAATTAAAATATACTGGGGCAAAATTGTAATTCAATAACATTTTCACGCTTAACCCTAGCCACGCACTCTCTCCCTTTTCATCACTCTCTCCTATCCCCAAATAAAAATCAAATCCCTAAAACGTCCTCCTCTCCACCTTATCCTTCCCGTAAAAGAGCCCATGTACCGAACTCATATCCATTTCCTTCATATTTTCCCCTTTCCCCAAACTGGAATTTCTGAATTTTGGCTTCGCATCACTCAAACTCCTCCTCCTCCTCCCAAATATCAAATCCCTAATCTTCCATTTCTTCTTTAAAGTCCTCGGCGAATCGAGCTCAATTTCTTCAGACGAAGAAATTGATCTGGGCCGCAGATCCAGATCTATCGGTTCTGGAACCGGAGTGGATTTTGAAGATGAAGATGATTAGGTCCGATGCTTCTCCTGTCCGTAATGCGGCGGTGATTAGATCCGATCGTAATCAGAATCAAAATCAGGTGACGCCTGCGGCGGTGGCTTCGCTCCTTTTGGGGATTTCGATGTCGCTGATGCTCGGTGGATCTGTCACGTTCATCATCGGGTTCATGCTGATGCCTTGGGTGCTTGGCTTGGTTATGGTTCTATATTTTGTCGGGATCGTTTCTAGTTTGTCTGGATTCGGAAAGGCAATTCTTTGTTCTGCTGGCTCCAGTTGTAAGATTCCTTTCTAATTCCTCCTAGATTGTTCGTTTATTTATTTTCAAAATATAACACTTTTATTGGTTAGTATTGAATTGCATAGAATGATAAGAATGATTGTTTATGCTGGTAAAACGTCGGCGATGTTAACATGTTTTGTTTGAATTAAGTGTATTATTAGTTTAGTATTTGCAAATCTCTTGCCTGTTGTGTATGATTGATCTAAAATAAAGTAAATAATCAATTTCATATGCAACTCAACATTTAAATGCTCTATGAATTTATATATAGGGCTAACGTATATATTTGTTGGCTATAGATAGTAACTATTTGATCCTCTATTTCGATTTTATGCTAAGATGAACCTACAAGATGAACCTACAAAAACGTCAGGTTCTGAAATTTGGATTTCTGGATTAGGCATTCAATACTTGCTTAGTTTTGGATTATGTTAAGATGATACTTTTTCATTGTTACATATCCTTATATTCATAGTGTTTCAACTTTGATTTTTTCTTCTTCGACATTTTTGTATGTATCCCTACGAGATTAGGGCTTTTTGGCAATAAAAGAGGAATTGCCCTTGCTTTTATTTTCAAAAGTCATAGTCAATTTGGTAAAACGCTCCTTTATGAAGCATGGTTTTGTTAACACACAAATTTTGAGTGTTGACATAGCACTCTTTTTCCAATGACGAATAACTAGTAATCTCTAGTTATAGACCCACTAGTTTTCAATAGTCATCAATGAAATACGTTTTGTTGGCATTCATAAATTATGTGTAAACAAAACCATGCTCCAACGATTATGATTTTGCCTGCACACAAATTCTGAGTGTTAAGTCATCCTCCAGTGATGAATAACTAATAACTTATGGTCGTTGACTAACTAGTCTTTGGTTTAGTCAAACAATGAAAAGTGACATTTTGTTGAAACGCATACAATGTCTGAACAAAATCATGCTCCTCCAAAAAGTGATGTAAGAATGATAGTTTGACGACGTTGCATTGTCTTGTTATAGGACCATTATGTGCTCTTTGGTTAAACTATTCTTCTCACTTCTGATTTGTGCTGTCCTACATTATCCTTATCAGTAACATTTTGTATTGAATATCTAGTCGCCCAATAGATAAGTTCAAAATTAATTTTATCACGGTATGCTGCATCTTCATCTGCCCCCTCATTATACATACTGCCCACTGCATGATTTCAGTAGCATATATATATTCTGTAGAAACGCAGAAAATGTGATGCTAGGCCACACATCAAATTTCATATTCTATATGAGACATAACAGAGCATACCCATAGAGCAATCATATATATGTCCGAACAATAAATTAACTTTGGTTAACAATATGTAATTAATCATAGTAAAATGAACAAAACTATGTAGTATGTACTTATGGTCCCCCACTACATGTTGGCCCAATTTAACTTGCAACCAAGTAAAACAACATACTGATTCTAAGTTATATATATATAGTGCCGACCTGCAATTAATTTCCACTTCCCAACTTCTGCCATTTTGCAGCCATTAAAAGTAAATTGGCTTTAACTTGTCCTCCAATTTCGTCCTGTTGTACTGATGGGTGATATTTATTCCATTCCATTTCAATATTTTACATAACATGATGAACATGCTAGAAGTTTCAAAATGATCTCATTTTTATGGAGTCAAATTTTAGTACTTCTTTTGACTTGGTTATTTATGTTTGCTAGTCAAACATGTATGCTAGAAACATGTATGCAAAAAATATTCTCAAATCTGAATAACTATTGTTAAAAGCTTTTATACGTAAAGAGAAGCACAACTTTGATGGTATTTGTACATAAAGTTTGTTCCTTCTAAAATCTGAATTACTTTGATAGTGAAGAGAGTTCAAATGACTATAAAGAGAAGCAGGCTTCGAAGAACATCGTCACAAAGAGAATTATACATGCAAGTTGGAGCGGAATACATAAGACAAGTAACTACAGTCGTAAAAAGTCACATTAATTCCTTAAAATCACCTTCAGGTCCATCTTCTCTTAAAGGTGAAATTTAGTAGCTCTTATTTTGTAATATCTTCAATACATTTGTTTTTGCTGTCTTCTTTACACATGTTTATTGCTATAGATGATGCTATGTCTTGCTTGCTACAATTGCAAAGTTCCAGTGAAGTTAAAGATTCGGAATCACCTATCTGCTTAAAACCGGGAAGCGGGTATTCTCATGTATTGTAAGTTTAAAACAGAGTATATAACTGCACACAGTTGTCGTAATTTAACTGAAATTGTGAATTCAAATTCAAAACTTGTTGTAACAGTTTTACAGAGAATCAAGCAGATGCACTTGTTGTAGAAATTTTAGACAGTAAGAATTGCAGCAAAGGACAAGTGACAATTCAAAATTGTGAATTTCATTTTTGTTTACATAGTTAAAAAAAATGGATTTTCAGGCTTTGATTCGTAGATATCAAGTTATACTTGAAAGTTGAAACCATATACGAAATTTATGTGCCATATTTTTATAGGTACCTCTCATATATAATGAATATCGCTACACCTACAAAAGAGTGCTTAGATCTTCTATGCTTACTTCTGGAACCTGTTATAAAAGCTCGGAATGAAAAAGTATTGACAAGACAAGAGGTATATATTTGTATAGTTCATTTTAACTTTGTGATGCATCTTCTGAAGTGGTCGCTTGTGTTTGTTTATATCAACTTTTATGAAATATCTGCAGAGAAGCATGCTATTGGAATGTGAAGAGCACATAGAAGCCTTATTAGCAACAACATGGCACTTGTGGAAGCAGATGCTTCTGATTCGGTGCTGCATATGACATGCAACAGCGTGGATACTATGATCGAGTGTTCTTGTTATGAAGTAGTTGATTATGTATTGAATTAACCAACTTAATTATGTATTGTACTTGTTATGAAGTAGTTGACATTGTTATGAAGTAGTTGACTATGAAATTTATGTTGTTATTTGATCATGAATATTGTAAATTTTGGGTTTCTATTGAATGTAGTATAATAATGCTGTTAAAGCGTTATAAGCGTTGGCAATTAAAATATACCAACGTTTATAAGCGGCAATTAAAATATACCAACGTTTATAAGCGTCAGCATAGAAAATTAAACAATGTTGGATGGTTAATTTGCCAACGTTTATAAGCGTTGCTAAATAATATACACCAACGTTTATAAGCGTTGGCGAATACAACCTTCCAACGCTTATAAGCGTTGCTAAATAATATACACCAACGTTTATAAGCGTTGGCGAATACAACCTTCCAACGCTTATACGCGTTGGCAATAAATTGCGACGCCCCTACAGCGACGCTAATAAGCGTTGCTGAAACTGTTTGCGACAGTTATACTCGTTGGGAATCACCTGTTTTGGTGTAGTGTACTACAGGACAAAAAATGATATACTAAAATGGAACGCACATACTACAAATTGCAGACTAAAATGGGATTCACATGTTATGAGACAAAAAATAAAGTGTAAAGTGTACAGACTATAATGCAAGTGTACAGGATATAAAGTATACGGTGTACGATTGCAGAGGCCATAATAGATATAGTGTAGTTGCACTGTTGGATATAGTGTATGATTGCAGAGGCCATAATGGCTACAGTGTAGCTGCACTGTTGGCTACAGTGTATGATTACAGAGGCCATAATGGCTACAGTGTAGCTGCACTATTGGAATTGACATGACAGTAATGGCTAAAGTGTCTATTTGCCAGGGTCATTAATTGGTTTCTAATATCCCCATTACTATTTATACACTAAGTATTCACATGGGAGGTTCATAAGATTGCAAATGGCAAATCAGGCATGGACTCCCCATGATTATTTGGTGTTGATAAAAGCTTATATTCAGGCCGATAAAAGACACATGGAAAAGAAGGCCGATGAAGATTTTTGGATCACCGTCAACGAAGCTTACAACAGCCATCTAGAATGTAGGCTAAGAAGACGAAATTTGGATACTAGAAGTACATTCATTACATTTACAAGAACTTGCAGGAGGTATCGGATAACTATAACCGAGGTAGAACGCGACAATGTTTTTCAAATGTACCGATCAACTTTTGACTCCCAGTATTTTATGGATCATCAAACACACTTTGTTGGTCATGCTGCATACAGTTTATGGGTAAATTATATTAGACAGTTTGACTGAGTACTGTGTCAACAAACGATATAGTTCTATGTGTTTGTCCAACTGTCTTAGGTCTGCTTATGTTGAAGTATTAGTTTTATGGAACTTGAACTCTATGATTTGTACCAGTTTAATGCATGTCTATCTATTGTAATATGAGTTGTGTATGATCGATGTAATTTGGAGACTAAATTATGTACTTGAACATACGACATACCTCAACATACTTGAGCATACCGCAACATACTTGAATATAATACAAAAGACTTACTTAAAAGAATAACATACTTCAACGTACAACGAAAACAAAGTACATACTTCAGCATGTTAGTTATGCCCACCACCACGCTGAAATTCCAGTGCAACCAGCCTGTCACGTAGCACGGCTAGTTCTTGTTCCAGTTCGTTTGCATATTCCACTACTCGACGAGGGAATGGATCATCAATCCATTCCCATAAACCACAACCAATTGGAAAGTTATGGCATATGTAATGGTGTCGTCCAATGTCGTTTCCACTTCGCATGATGGAATACGTAACCGACACTCCGCAAACACAATACAGTAATGGAGGAGAGTTAACTTCCTGCTCTATTTGAAACCATTCATTACGAACTTCCCGACTTTCCTATGTGTTTGCAGGAACTGTTATCTCTGCTTCATATGGGTGGAGCCCAACCTGTTGTTCATATGCAGGTTGAACGTCCTCCTAGAGTCTTAGTTGGCTAAGATCTAGGAACTCGGTTTGAATGTCCTCGTAGTGCTTCTCTTGATACTCGATAAGCCAATCCTCATCGGTTTGTGGACTTTCCGAAGGCACGTAGCCTCCTATATCAGACTCAATAGAAGAAGGCTAGGACAGCATCAATATGAGATGTAAATGAATGTGAGGAAGACGTAGATAGTAGTGAAGATGGAGTAGATGATTGTGAAGAAGCATATGTGAACTGGTATGTGTATATATAGCAGGGAAGCGGAAAATGGAAAACTGGTAATGATGAGAAGAGGAGAGCAAATGAAATACCATAAATTTAGTACAAAAAAACATGGTACAAAATAAACTTAAACTTCCAAACGGATTGAATAGCTTGTGTTAGTTTTCAATAAACATGCGAATCAATATTCATAATTACAACCCAATACCTGCCTTTTCAAATCTTTCCATCTGTCCTATATAATCCATTTTTTCCGTTAACTATTTATTATATAAATACATTTACTGTGTTAGTCAAATAACATGGTTTTAAATGGTGTTTGTTCATTTGAATACAGTTCCAGTGATTCACGTTTGCCAACAACACATAAACATAAAAAATAATGACGTCAATGCATAAACTGAATACAACAAATATATCATGCAGCATAGCACATGAACAATAACAACAGCTACACAGAAACATGAATGATAATAACATCGATACACAAATAAAATACAGTTGGTATATAATACATCAGAGCAAACGAATAAATACAGAAAGAACATAGAAATAGAAATGAACTACAATACATAAGATCATCCATCTATACGTGGACATGTATGACGTCGACGGCGTCTCTCATCATCATCATCTCCACCACCGCTCGGACCAGCTAAATGCTCATAATACATATGCATGTCAACAAATCTCTTGCGCTCTTCCTCTAGCTGTGCCTGTAGTCGTGCTGCTGCCTCTGCCTACCGATGTAGCTCACCATCGTAGTAGTCCAGGCTACACCTATGCTCTACGTATCTTGTATGTCGGATCCCCATTTGCATATCATATAGATCGGCGTAGGATATCTGGCTTGGGTCCGGGTAATGATCGTGTGCTTGAGGATGATACACGTAAACATAACGGTCTGGTCCATTGGTAGGAACTGCCATGGTCCATCCGAAGTGAGAAGCAACCGCCACGTGATCGGTGCACGGTAACCCTGGTTGTGCTTGGTAAGATCCTCGACAACAGGGGGATGTATGCCGTGCCGTAAAGTAGATGGACTGATTAAATCTACCAATGCTGCATGGGTAATGGTATCAGTGGAATCAGTGTAAAATCTAAGCCAGAAGTCAACGTATGACTAACCGGTAATAACAAAGCCCTCGACCGGCCAACGACCTCTTGCCCTCACTAGGTCTAGATGCTTTGACGGGTAAATCATATAGCGATAAGTATGAGGGTGTGGATCATCGGGAATAGCATCAAAGTCGTGCAACTGTCTCCAACACCTCTCACCAAGATACCAACAGGCACCAAACGCGGAGGATAAGATAGGAGTGGAAATCTCCTCCCCGCAAGCATCCTAGCAATCTCTATAAAATCAATGCCATATAATCTAGTGTCTGTACATCCTCAAATCGATCTGGTTGTGGGCAACCAAATACACATAAAGGGATTCATTATCCCCGGACCCCCTGTTGTCCGTGCACCAAAATGACAGACGGTGGAAAAAAGAAGACGCGTCAGAAGTCAAAGTGACAAAATGAAAATTCCTGGAATACTCAAAATACCAGTACTATAATAACTCCCAGAAACCAAATAATGAAACCTGTGCGTCTGAAATTTTTCACTTTATGTCGAGGCATCTGTATAAGTATGTAAGAATAGGCGTACCCCAGTCATATAGAATAGCACCGCTGAAATCCAAATCAGCTACGACCTCAATAAACCCAACAACCAAACTACTGCTCGATGTGCTGAAAAAAAGGTTACCCATCAGGTATAGGACAAATAATCGCGCAAGCTCCAAATCATAATTAGGAGAGTAATGACTGAGTATGTTGTCCATGGCAACACGAATAGCGCTGACTCTAATAGCGCCTCCGGCCTAACATGATGCAGCGGAAGCATCAATATGAGGTAGAAGATCATGAACATGTGCAGGATCACGCCATCGAGCATCATCGAACGGAAGCGATGGAAAAGCAGCTACTCTAATGCTAATGCCCGTAAGCATGGAGAAATCAAGCGGTGTAATTCCTAGCTCACCGCAAGAAAAGTGGAACGTGTGAATGGCTTTATACCACCGTAAAGTAGCCGCGCACAATTGCACATCACCTTTTATAACATTGGTGATTCCTAAAATTGTAGAGTGCATGACAAGTTAAATTACGTAGTGATAAATTAATGTGTTTTTTAAGTAAATGATTCATTAAAATACCTAAGAAATGGTGGAATCCAAGTCCGTCTAATAGTGCTACAACTCGATCCTTACTTTCCAAATGTGATTGAAAAAATCTAAGTGTGTTCGCTAACGAACCAGGTGAATGGATATTTCGCGACTGTTAAATTTAAATAAAGTCATACTATATATTTAAACTAACAACGTATTGCAATTATTTTAATCATATAAAGAAATACTTACAGCCAAAATCGTCTATTTGTTGACATGTACTTCGCCATCTAGAAGTGCGCGAAAGTTGAAAAGCATAGGCAATTTCACCGCGCTAAGGTTCGGATCCTGACATCCGTCAAGCTTGGCCAGTCGAGCGAAAATCTGCCCTACACCTCTGCATGTCCTATCCGCTCGACCACCCTTACGCCTCCGTGACCACGGCGACCGCCTTCTTCTTCACCTCCGCCCTGATTGTCGAGATTTTCGGCAGTTAAAAGCAGATCTTCTATTCCCGGCTCCTACGCGTACAATACGATATTATATTCTTCGTCGCTCCTACCAGCACCGCCGACGCCGCTTCTACCGCCTTCTCCATGCATGAACTTTTTGGACAAATTTTTAGCAATCTGGACATCTCTTCGAGCGTGTATCTCAAAAACGGCATTTAATTTGGATAGAAGCTAACGGATTTCTGTGTTTGGGGTTGGAAATGGGGTAAAATGGGTTGCGCAAAGCTTTTCTCGGCTACAATGGAGGCGGAGATGTGGGAATGAAGTGGCACCGCTGAATTCGTGTTTTAGGGTTATAAGCTTATAACGGCAAAGTCTTTGCCATTATAAGTTTATAACGGCAAAGACTTTGCCGTTACAATTTGTTTTCCAAACCAGTCAGTGGCTAGTCCCCCTTCCTGGTTGTGCCGTCCGTTCGATCAGTTGCCAGCGATGAGAGAGAATGGACTGAACAGAACAGATTGTTGGTTACACTACTAGAACGGCTGCCAATAGCGGCAGCCCTTTGCGTCAGCTAGCGACAGTTAAAAAAGGCGGTCGTCGCTAGCCATCGTTGGCCAACGCAAAGTCATATATACAGGCACAAACCCATGACTAGCCAATTCATTGTCTTTTCCCACCAAAACAACCCAAACCCTCCCCTTTCTTCTGCCAGTCGCAGCCTCCGCCGCCGCCCGCCATCACAGCCCGTCGTCGCCAACAAGAGCTCTCCAAAGCTTGCCGGTAATCTCCTCCTCTCTTATGTATATAATTTTTAGGTATAAACTCAACCCTAATTTTGAAATTGGGTGATTTAGGAATTTGAAGTTGATGATTATATCTTATTAGTTGATGATAATACAGTGTATTAGTTGATTTGAGTATTTAATTAAAACTCTAATTTAGAAAATTAGTTGATTATGGATTACAAATTGATAATTATTGTGTATTAGTTGATGATAATCAAAAATTTGTTCGATTTGGGGTTATTAATTAGTGATTTGATTGTTTACTTTGTAGTTAAAAATTAGGGTTAATTTAAAATCCGAAAATTAGTCCATAATTATTGATTAATATGCTTATTGTTGATTTTACATGAATGTTTGTTATAGTTTACGCAAAAAATAGTGTATAATTAATGATTAATATGCTGCTAGATTGGTAAGGTTAAACATAAGTAATATTTTTTATTTATTAGCGTGTGTACATTACAAGTTTCAATTGTTGGTATAAAATAAATTTAATTTAATTTATTACAAGTGCTAACATCTAATTGTCATTTACAGAATCGATAAAAAAAATCTAAATTGTTAACTGATGTTTAAAATACGTTTTAAAATTCCAAATGTATTAAGTATGCGATTTAAATAGTTGACTGAATTATATAATTTTGAAATGAGCAACAACAAAAAATATCAAGCTGAAATCAATTTTTGAGAAAAATTAAGAAATGAACATAACAACAATAAATATTCTACTAAAATCAATTTTGTTAAAAATGAAGAAATGAAAATAATAACATTAAATATCTTGCTAAAATCGATTTTGTAATAAAAATTTAGAAATGAATATAACAACAACTAATATTGTACTAAAATCGATTTTGTAAAAAAATTAAGAAAAAAATATAACAACAACAAATATTCTGCTAAAATCGATTTTGTAAAAAAATGAAGAAATGAATTTAAGAACATTAAATATTATGCTAAAATCGATTTTTTGAAGAAAAAAAAAATTAGGAAATGAATATAACAACAACAAATATTTTGCTAAAATCGATTTTATAAAGAAATTAAGAAATGAATATAAGAACAAATATTGTACTAAAACCGATTTTTCAAAAAATTGAGAAATAACTATAACAAGAAAACATATTTTACCCAAATCGATTTTAAAAAATATTTGAAATGAATATAATGTTGATTTGAAAATAAGCATTAAATATTATTTCAACAAATAATTGACGTTAAAAAATTAAAGCCTTTAGTCCTAAAAGGTTTTAATTTGGTTTAGAAAATACAACGACAAAAATACACCTCTTGGATGCAAAGTTATGCGTAGAAGAGAAGTGAAGTGCTGTCGAAAATAGATAGAAGTGTGGTGTGTAAAGCCTTTAGTCCTAAATGGCTTTACTTTATTTTAGAAAATACAACAGTATACCATTTGAGTGCAAGTTATGCGTAGAAGAGAAGTGAACTGAAGTGCTATCGAAATTACTAACATATATTTTCAAATCAGGAAAAATGTTCGATTATTTCCTCGACCGTACTTGGATGTATGAAGTCAGAACTGGTAGGAAATGTTCAATAAAGGAACATTTCTATGACGGCGTACACGAATTTATTAGATTCGCTAAATCTAATAATCGAAATAACGAAGAAATTTGTTGCCCGTGTAGTAAGTGCCAACATTTGAAGTAGTGGAAATCAGATAAGTTGAAGTACATTTGTATAAATATGGTTTCGTGCCGAATTATTATTTCTGGGATCGTTATGGAGAACTTGTTGAACCTACACCTAATCCTGTAGCGTTAGAGGATGATAATATTATGATGAATCCGATAGAAAATATGGTGGAAGATGCAGCACGATCAATGTTTCCTACCATTCAAGCCGTGGATGAAGATGTAAATGTCGAAGAAGAACCGACTACGGGAGCTAAAATAATATATGATTTATTGGATTCTGCTAAGAGGCCGTTATGGGACGGTTGTAAAAGCGGAACCGAACTATCAGTAACCGCCGAATACATTACTATGAAATTAAAATTCAACCTTACAAAAGCTGCATTTACAGCAGTTGTACAAGCTGCAAAATGACACATGCCACCCAATAATCTGATGTGTGATAGTCATTATAAAGTGAAAAAAACTGATGTCCGCTTTCGGTCTGTCGTACGAAAAGATAGATACATGTGTAAAAGGTTGCACGTTGTATTGGAAAGATGACGTTGACCTTAGAAAATGCAGAATTTGTAATGAGAAAAGATATAAACCAAGAAAGAAGAAAGGAAAAGAAGTTCTGTACAAGAGAATGCATTATTTACCCATCACTCCCAAACTTCAAAGGTTATATGCATCTTCTGCCACGGTATGTCATATGCGATGGCACAGTGTGAGAACACCGAAAAAAGGAACTTTGATACATCCATCTGACGGAGAAGCATGGAAACATTTCGATAAGACTTATCCCGCATTTGCTGTAGAAAGCCGTAATGTCAGACTCGATTTATGTACGAATGGATTTTCACCGTTCTCTCAGTTTGGTAGTAAATATTCATCCTGACCAATTATCGTTACTCCATATAATTTACCTCCATGGATGTGTATTAAAACACCATATATGTTTCTCACTATTGTTGTCCCTGGCCCTCATGATCCAACACAAGGAATCGATGTTTATTTACAACCATTGATCGAAGAGTTGAAAAAACTGTGGAATGAAGGAGTTGAAACATACGACGTTTAAAAAAAATTGTATGTTCGCTTCTTTATTATGGAATATTAGTGATTTTCTTGCATATGGCATGATTTCTGGTTGGAGTACGGCCGGTCGGCTAGCCTGCCCTTATTGCATGAAAGAAACATGAGCATTTTCTTTATGGCATGGGAAGAAAGTGTCTTGGTTTGATTGTCATCGGTGTTTTCTCCATCCCAATCATACTTTTAGAAGAGATAGAAAATACTTTATAGCTAATAGAGAAGATAATATGCAACCACCAAATATTTGGTCAAGCGAAGAATTATATGAAATTGTAAAGGACTATCCAAAGATACATGAAACTGGAGTGTAGATTGAAATTCCAGGAAAATCGGACATTCATTATTGGTGCAAACAAAGTATATTTTGGGAGTTACCATATTGGAAAAATCTCTTACTCCGACATAATATTGACGTGATGCACAATGAAAAAGACGTGTTTAATAATGTGTTTAATACAATTTTGAATGTAAAGGGAAAAACTAAGGATGATTTGAAATCGAGACTTGATATAGCAAACTATTGTAAACGCCCCGAACATCATATGAAGCCCAATGACAATAAAATACTGAAAGCATGCTATGAGCTAGACAGCAAGCAAGTAAAACTCGTGCTAAAGTGGGTGGAAGAACTATGATTTCCCGATGGGATTTCTTCTAATCTTCGTAGATGTGTTGACTTTAAAAACAGTAAATTGAGTGGGATGAAAAGTCTTATATCACGATGGAATATTTACTACTCATGGCTTTCAAATAACTGTTGCCCGTAAAAGTATGGAGTGTTATAATAGAATTATGTATGTTTTATAAACAGCTTTGTTCGACGATAGTAAAAGTAGATCGTATACGTAAACTTGAAGTTGAAATCCCCATACTGCTCTGCAAACTGAAGAAAATATTTCCGCCGGGTTTTTTTTAATGTAATGGAGCATTTACCTATTCATCTTCCATCCGAAGCACTTCTTCAAGGTTATGTGCAATATGGATGGATGTATCCATTTGAGAGGTAATATTGAATATCTGCAATATTTTTGTCAGTTTAAAATTCAGATTTCTATATCTAAATATAAATTAAATTTATTTTGTAATAGGTTCTTGAATCATCTGAAGAAAAAAGTTAGACAAAAAGCACGAGTTGAGGGTTCGATTTGCAAATCATATCTTGAAGAAGAAGCGTCGTTTTTTTCTCTCATTACTTCAGTGACGATGTGAACTTATCGTTTGTAAGTGTTCCTCGTAATGATGAAGTCGTTGAACAAGATTCTTTTCAAACAATGTTATCTATTTTTAGACAACATGGTCGACCTGCTGAAAAATGTGTGGAAATATGGTTAGACGATAGAGATTACCATGTAGCACACACATATGTTCTTCTAAATTGTGCTGAAGTTGCACCATTTGTTAGGTAATAATAAATTCATATATAATTCACTTATACGTACATATTAATTATAACCGATATTACATATTTACAGTATCTACGAATCACAGCATCCATCTGGCGATCTCAGTAAAGAATTTGCTAAATGGTTTTCGAACTACGTTTATAATCCAAGAAACTATGTCATTGATGAAGGTTTACGACATCTTGCGATCGGAATAAAAAGAAATGTGAAGACTTATCCAATATTCTTCGTCGGTGGATTTAAGTTCAACACAAAGATAACGAGGCTGAAAAATTAACATATAACAGCGGTGTATTTGTCAAAGGTAGTGATGATCCAGATGAGCATATAAAAAAAAATTACGGCATGTTAACACAGTATCTAGAGTTGACATATTATGTAGAACTTGCAGAAAAAGTTTTTTATTCAAATGCAATTGGTTCAGTAATGTTCCTAGTTCTGGAATCAACGTGCACAAAAATTTTAAGCTTATTGAAATAAAGCATACCTCACATTACTATAAGTATGATCCTTTCGTATTAGACAAGCAAGCATTACAAGTTTATTTTGCTCCGTATCCATCCTTAAAAAGAGATAAAGCGGATTGGTCGGCTGTTTTTAAAACAAAGCCAAAGTTTACGTTTGATGGAAACAATATTCCAGACGAAGCACCGTATCAAGCGGATCTTGAACCAAATACAGAAATAATAATAACCGATGACATTGATTTAGGGTCATTGAATGATGAATCGAATGTTTTATTAGATGCATTTGAAAGTACCAAAGAAAACGAGATAGAGTACGAGACTGAGTCTGAATCAGAACGATGAAGACTGAATCTAAATATTTGCATCGCTTGTTGTATAATGTATTATTCTTAGCTGCATATTATTCTGAGCTATGTATTATCAATGATGACCATGTTCTGAGCTATGTACTATTCTGTTTTGAAATTTCTATATTTGTATTCATGAGACCTTGTCCCATTTATTATGATTTAGTGGAAGTTTTATGTGATGATTACTGAAACATGTTTTGTACTAATAAATTTATGTCTTTTCATTCTGTGACATTATTTCTCTGTGGTAGATATGTCTAGCAGGAGACGTAGTCAGAGATCCAAGCCTTCTCCATCTCCCGATGCGGGTGCTAGTGGCAGTGCACCGGATATATGCCCACTGGCGGAGGTAGTTTCGAAAAGCATCGGGTAAGTATCAAATTTATTTGAAGTATTTTTTTAAAATTTATCAAATATCTACATTAAATTTGTAGAGGGACTTTGAGGTGGAGCCTTCGGACTTCATCCTACAAGTTTATAGGAAGGCATTTATGAGTAAAATGTCTGGTTGTTGGCCTCATTGGGACGACATCCCACCACATATCAAGAATGCTATTTTGGCTGATGTACTCGTAAGTATACGTTTGAATTTCAGTTGAAAACTAATATAATTTAGATAATTCAAACTAATTTCAATATGCAGGCAGTCGTGCGTGTAGATCCAGAGGATATGGACATTTTTACCGATCACTGGAATAAAATGATGAGAAAAAATTACAGTGACACTCTGTCTAAGGCTAAAAATGAAGGTAAAAAACCAAATTGGATGGGCGCAGATGTGTGGGCTGAGTATCTCCGGCTGTGGAACACTCCAGAAGTGAAAGTAAGTTATATACTTTTGCATTGTTGTTATTTTTTTTAAATTTCGTATGTTAGTTGCAGTAATTTTGTTAATCGTGTATCTAAATTTGTAGGAATTATCTGCCCGGAATCGTGCTAATAGGAATAAAAATCCTGCGTTGCACCGAGACGGCTCTAAATCCTTCCAGAAACATAGGAGAGAGTTGGTAAATTTATAAATTGTGTTTATAAAAATCTAAAATGTTGTTTAATCATATTTGTAACATTGTTTATTCATATGTATATATTTTTAGGCGGCGAGATACGATCGCGAGCCTACTATGGCTGAGGTGTCCACAACCACGCATGTCGTTAAACAGACAAATGAGGAAGGTAACGTTTTGTACGAGTGGACGGACGATAAATCGAGATCTGTAATGGTAAACATGCTTATCCTTAATGACAATATTTCATATTCCTTTATTTCACATTTCATAAACTTTAAATTGAATATTTATCGTGTCTAACAATTGTTCGTAAATGCAAGAGAGGTACGAAGCGGAGCGGGTTCGAGTAGCGCAGTCCACCGGCCAGGCAGAGGTTACGTACGAGGAGTCGAACCGTATTTGGGATGCCATTATTGATCTGCCTTCGCGAAATAGGTGGTACAGTTATGGAAATCAGGAGGTAAATTTCTTCATTTACTAATATATAAATTCACACATGCAAATGAATTGAAACTTAAGTGAACAAATTATAAATTGAATAAGAAAGCTGAATAATTGAAATAAATAAATTGCAACCAATGTACAATAGTTAATTATAAATATTAGTCGCATAATTAATCAACTATTTTTGTTCATACTGTTTATAATGTTCATAAATTGTAACTAAATATCAACTATTTCACAGGCGTTAATATCGCAGAGGGCTTACAGGAGATCCCAAGCCGGGGAGGAGATTGCTCAAATGAAAAAACAACTGAAGGCGATAAACGATTGGAGGAAGAGCGTACTGGCGCAACAGCTGGACAAGCATATTGCAGCCTACTTGGCAAAGCATAGGACGATGCCTGGAGAGGACGGGTCAGGCGACGACGATGAGTAGGTATGCTTGTGTTTCTGCCCGATTTTCATCATCTTGTTTTCCAGTCAAGTGACATTTGTGTGTATATTTGATACATGTTGGTTGGTTGTTGTGTTTGATGGGTTAGTGGACATTTGTGTATATATGTGATTGATGGATAGTATTTGGTTGTATGGTTATATTGTTTTATGGATTTGGATGGTTCCGTTTAATTGGTATTGGTTGTTTGATGGATAGTATTTGAATTTGGATATTATATATATGATTATTTGTGATATATGTGAGATTATATGATGGATGGAGTGGTATTGGTTGTGAAATTGAATGTATATGGGTTGGAAAGTGATTTGAATTTGGTTGTGTGGTTGGATTGATTGAAAGGCAGAATTGGAGCTGGAAATTTATTGACGGCTAGCGACGGCTTATTTATCCAGGTTAGCGACGACTAGCGACGCTTGACGATGGCTAAATTGTTTCAGATTAGCAACGGCTAGTGACGGCTTGTGGCGCCATATCTGTTTTAACTAATTTTCCACGTGTCCACCTAGACGTCGTCGACCGTCGTAATTTTGGTGACGGAGCCGTCGCTAAAGCCGTGGTTTTATTATATGGTGACGACCTAAATAGCAAGGGCTTTTAGCGACAGCCGACGACGGCCTGCGACGCCTTTTAGCCGTCGCTAAAGCCGTCTTGTTTTGTAGTGTTATGGTCTAAAGACGATCATTGAATTTTCTTCTTTTTCTTTGCACCTCTGCTGTGATCTTTGTAGGACTAGAACTTGAAGGTGCATTGTAATCTGTTGAGCTCGATTCATGGTAGCTCGAGTGCATCTCCTCATCAAAAGTCCAACTACAAATCAAGTGCACATAAAACTTATTAAAAAGATGATTTAAATGAAAAAACTTAAACCCCGTTTGGTTTGTCGTTTTTAGTTTTGTGTTTTCGTCTATACAAAAGCGAATCTGTTGAATGTATTGTTGCAAAAACAAACAATTTTAAAAAATGAAATTAACATATAAAATAGAAAACAAGTTTATTTTGTTGTTTGTGTTTCGAGAGATAACAAAAGCACGGAGAACAATTCAACTCCTTCGTTGTCCGTTGGTCATCGCAATGCCTAAGAATTATAAATTTCTTCTCTTATTTCTTGCTATTTCTTAGTGCAAGTTGAAAACACAAAACTCAAAATACAAAATAAAACCAAACGGGCCCTTAGAGTCAAAATTGTGTAGTAAATTGTAATGCAGAAATTACTTCTCAAGCTCATCACAAAATCTTTTTGTTTCCCAGTAGTTGTTGTACTCATCTTCAACAAACTCCATCTTTTTATTTTTGCAGTTTTGAAATACTAAGAAATGCAGAGACTTTACTGTGTAATTTATCACAGCAGCACAGTAGAAGTATTTATAGAGTGAATATGAGAAGAACAGGGACAGGCCAATGATTTCAAATTGTTTAATAACAAATGCAAGAGGGTACACGATTAAAATGCAAGTTTGAGGTATGGGGTTTGATTATTTAACCGATCATACTGTTTTTTATTTGTCTTTTGCAAGAAGACGCATTTTTAACGTGGAGCATCTAGTGCATGGACTTTATTACTTAAATGTTAAATTACGCGATTATGACTTTGAAAAGCACCCTTGCACGTTCAGGTGTATTAGAAAAGGATTTATATAACATTATTATTATTATATATATATATGTAGGGTAAGGGTACACATGTTAGAGTTTGTAGATCCAGATTATAGCCTTAGTTTAAAGGTGTAAACTTTTAATAAAATACTCTCAGTAATATAACTTTTATTAAAAGGATTAAACTACACAGGATGTCAAACTATTGTGAAAACGAATTTATAAACAATTTAATATAACTTAGCGATCATTAATAGGTACAGCTAGGCCCGACAACTAGGTATTGTTAAAATATATGTTACGAAAACAAGGTATAAATAGGTGATAAAAGGAAGACTAAAAAGGATAGGAGAAGAAACAATGCAAAGAAATCAGCTGAAAAAGTGGTTACAGGCTACAACCTATTGGCACATTTCACCCGTTGACGCATCAAAGTATTCCGTGCCCATTTGGCACAAACCAAAAATGTCATGTATCCGATTGATATGTTCAAGGATGAGCGATGGATTTTCGTTTATGGGTTGATGTCATTGAAGATCGAGTGGTTGTCATCTCCTCTTTACATGTTTCATGGCGGAGGAAATAATGGTGTGTTTAAATTCCTAACATCCAATATCTTCACTGATTAAATTATTAATTATTCAAGTAATTTCAAGGGATTCCACCATCGGTCCAGGTTTTTCAAGTTTTTAAATTTTATCCATTATGTTTTAAAAAAAATTCACTTTGAAGATGAGCCCGAGCGTATCATATTCTGATAATCCGAACGTTGGAACTGAGCCAGCCTACAGCGGAATTTATGGATGAACTTCAAATTTTTTTTATCCAATTCAATCGTTATTGAATTTATGAAGTCTAATTTATTTAGTACATTTCTGAATTTAGTTTAAATAAAATAATATATTTTAGTTTATAAATTGTAGTATGAAGCTTACTTGATTTAGTTTTACTTAGTTTGTAAGTATACATATGTATCATATACATATTTATATGTGCATGCATGTGTAACATGATAATCCATGTAGGTTATAACATGTATATATGTAGATGCTGAGATTTACATCGCAACGAACATGTTAACTCATTTTAGATGTATTGTATATTATTCAAATATGTGCATGTACATATAATAACAAATATCTAATAGATTATATATAAGTTCGATTACCCCTTATCGATACATCATTATGTATCACATGAAGGAAAAACTTTTGAGATTGAATCTTATTATTCACTTTTAGGTACGCTCGAAACTCTTACCGATGTACTCCCTCATTCAATCGAATTGAATCATTCACTACAACAAAATAACTTTTTTACAACAAGCAATACCCGTTGTAATAGGGGTTTCGCAACGGACCAACGCCCGTCTTATTATGCGATGTTGTGATAGATCCAAAAAATTTTACAAGGGTTTAAAACCGTTGTAAAAGCCCGTTGTAATAAATATTTTTACAACGGTCCACAGCCATTGCAATATAGTCTTTTACAACATACATTGACCGTTGCAATATGCAACAACCACAACAGCCATTGACCATTGTAATATATGTATTTTACAACTATTTTTGTTCGTTCTTAAAAAAAATGTAAAACTAAAAAAATTAGAGCATTAATGAAGCATGTATACAGATCGTACTCATAATTGATAAAAAGCCAAAACGAATTATACATTCACATCATTTATAAAATCTTAATATAATTACAAATCATTATCATTCAAACCAAAACTAATATAAAAGAGGCTGGATACAAACAATACAAATGATAATTACAATGGTGTCATCGTTTTTATCTTAAAATTAAGTGAATAGAACAACACATTAATTCTCTTATCCAGATATTGATTACCAAATCAATGTTCAACACTGAATCCCATTCAATATCTCTATTTTCTTTGCCTACAAATACAACTTTTTGATATACCTCAAAACCTCTAAACTTTAAATAAGAAAATTACTACATCAATGGCTAAAAATAAGATCAATCAATCAATTATCACTGGTTATGTTAAGAGGCATGCTACCTTCAAAAAAGAAAGAAAGGGGTGATTCAAGAAAGTTTATGCAGTTGTTTATGGACTTTGTGATGCAAAACCTTAAATATGGCCAAATATGCATGAAGCCACAATGATGGTTCAGTATTTCCTTGAATTACCTGAAATGCTATAATATAAGAAAATTATGAGTCAAGAAACTTACCTTGAATCAAAATTTAGTAAAATGAGTGGTCGGTATCAGAAGCTCATACATGATACTCATAAGCTAGAAAAGTGTGTGCTTTGATATATGAAGTTTTATTCAAATGTGGCTTGAATGAGCTTAGTCAAGAAGTATGTACTCCTAATTACTGTCCAAAATAATACAAGAATAAATAAAGTATTCTAATATTCTTTTGCTTTTTGTTGTAGGATGCTATAAATAAATCAACTATAACTGGCATCAGTGCTACCCTTTATCACATCTAACGTAACACTGCTCTGTTGAATGCTTCCAATATTCACATCCACCCCAACTTTTAGAAGGTCCATTTTCAATCAACGTATAAATAAGTTATTTCCTAAAATTAATACAATGACTATTTGTCTCTACTCCAAAGATCACAAGCAAATTATCATCAGTTTTCATAAATGCTATAAGAAAACAGAGAAAAAAAACCTTTTAGATTTCCAAATTCATGGATTTCTCTGGTAGGACATGAGCAGCTATCTCGGGTTGGAGTATGCCCCTTGTGGTTCCAAAATAGATCCAATTGTTGAAACCCTAAAAAGTATAAAGCACAAAATCAAAAGTAGGAATAAATCAAGAACCGAAGAATATGATGCAGTGGACAAGCTTAAGCAAAAACTGGTGATGTAACAAGATATTCATGTTGATGGTTCAAAGATTTCATTATTAATTTGATTCACTTTTAACACGATGGAAAAAAAATTGATTGCATTTTGATGTGTTCATTTTTCGATTTGCGTTTGAGAGATGAAGTTTTGGAAAACAAATATGGACACATGTATAAGCTTTGTCTGATTTTGTTGCCAAAGTGCAGATGCAAGAAGCCGCCTTAAGTTCATTTCTATCTTGCTGAGTCGCATGGTTAAACCTTTAAATAAAACATCAGAATTAAAACACCAAATATTCCATATTACACACTATTTATACAAACGAATAATAATCGGATTAAGACAATGTTGACTGACAACGTCGTCTAAACTGACAACATCGTCTAAATTATTACACACTATTTATAAAAACTAACATATATTAAGACTTACCAAGTAGATTGGGTAAGCAAATACAATAAATGGCAAGGTGAAGCGGATCTTATGACTAAGATCATCTAAACTACTGTATAATTTCTCTGTTAGCTGCAATATTAAAGATACATTAACAAATAATTAATCATTTTTTCAGTATATATGGCTCGAATCTGTTTTCATTTATAAACTTTTCTTCTACTTTTTGAAAAGGAGATCAGTGTATTCAAAATACTCTTAATAACCATACGGCTGTAAATTGATTAAATTATGCACAAAATGAAGAGGAGTTGCACTACTTACTAGATGTCAAGACTCATCATTCTCCACATGACTGTGATTATTGTGATGCTTTCTATGGCTAATCTTCCTACATAAAAATTTGAATTTTGAGTATATATAAGTTAAGGATATGGATCTTTGGTATAACATAAAAGGTTTTGAAACGCAGCAAAAAACGTATAATGAAATTCAAAATAAAAAAATCTGACCGTTTATTGCGTGTGACTTTTTAAAGTATTGGTTTGAAATGAAACTATTGTACTCACTGCATAAAGATAATTAAACACTTCTAGTTATTGTTCTATTCTTCTTTTCCTAACTACTTAATTGTTTTGCAATTTATTGAGCACAAAACATTTTTTAAGTTCTACAATAGAACACAATTATTCCACAGATAATCTCTTTTGAGCACGCACCAAATGAACATATCATTTTTCCTTCAGAAATGCAAAAGAGATATAAAAATTAAGTAAGATGAGAAATAAGTTACCATCCATGAAAAGGAACAAGAACCAAAGTATGAAGAAAATGTCCAACCAAATTGTTCAGCTTCACATTATCTGAAAAGCTCCCGTGTCCACTGCCACAATATTTTGCAAATTTAGAAACAAATTATTCATAAAGATAGCAAATATTACGAGAAGTATAAATAAATTCAGGTAATAAAAAGAAAAGTAATCAATACTGCACTGATGAAAACAACTGAAATCGACCGGTTACAGTAATCAAAAAAAGAAAAGAGAGACAGTTGTATTTTTATCTATAATAGTAAAACAAACATTGAGAAAAATAGAGAAAGTACCAATCGTGACCAAGAACAAAAATGGCCCAGAATTAAAACCATAGTTCATTCCACTATTGTATTTTGAATCTCGAACCATCAGTCGTTGACTGACAACGTCGATTGGTGTCCAGACAACTTGCGCTGCCATTGCGGCGCTCATCCCAGCTACAGCGTTGGCTGCAGCAGCGGCACTGGGATCTGATACTCCCAACTTTATGGCGAAGGCTCCGACGGTCGATTTAGTGACTGGAGGAACGTCGACTGCTTCTTCCCCGTATTGACAGCCATAATCATTATTCTTGCAGCGGTGGAGCTTGAAGTTGGAGGAGCTTGAAGCGGAGGAGTTTGCGGAAGCGATTTTGGCTGTGTCGATTTAGAAATTAGGGCTTTTGAGAAAGAGGGTTTAGGAACGTGAGAGAGGGATTTAGGAACGTGAGAGGCGGGTTTGAGAACTAGGGTTCCACAGAAGACAGTATTGCGTTTAAGCGGGAAGAGGTAACTTATACGAAAAATAGTTTCTTTGGCACAAAAGGCGGGTTGTGAAATTTTTGGGGATAAACAAAAGCAGGGGTCTGGGTAATTTGTTATTTATATATTATTATTTTAGATTATCCAATAATTTAGGTCCCGTTTGATTTCGTTTTGAGTTTTGTGTTTTGTGTTTTCAACGTACACTACAAAGTACAAGAAAATGTGGGAAATTTTTTACAAATTTTAGTCATCGCGACGATGGACGGAAAACGGAGGAGATGAATTGTTTTCCATCCTTTTGTTATGTCTCAAAACACGAAAAATCAAATAAACTTGTTTTCTACTTTTTATGTTAGTTTCATTTTTCAAAATTGTGTGTTTTTTAAGAATACATAATAAATGTGAATTTTTCTTTAGACGAAAACACAAAACTAAAAATAGCAAACCAAACGGGGCCTTAGTTTCTTGTTTTGTTATTATTAAAAATTAATTACTAGTACAACCGCACAACGGTAGAAAAACCGACTGTTTGAATATATCGTGTGAAAATATATTTAAATTTGTTGCACTTTTAAATTAATTATACCATGTACGATAACATATTCGAAAAAAAGATTATTCAAATGTTGCACTTAACCTTGAAGGTAATACTAGCAACAGAAGCAGATGACTGTCTATGCGACAAGTTCCAATGTTTGTGTAATCCCAGTTTCCATTTTTGTAGTCATCTTCCAAAAAGACCTCTGCATGATGTACAGCCAGCATTTGCATAGTGCAAACACTAATAACACTTATGCAAAGAACAAGAAATTTCAACATGCAAAGGCTGAAGAAGCTATATAAAAGTATTAAATTCAAATTCAAAGTAGCTGTAACCTATCTACCTTCTACTATATATGCACAAACTCGATCAAAAAATAATACATCAAACCAGATAATCAATCGATTTAGCAATGGATTTGCAGCCCTACACCTCATACTTGTCAATTCTCATAATCATCGTCACTTTCATTCTGAATAAATTACAAAACCGCCACCATTACAAACTGCCTCCAAGCCCAACTCCAATGGTTTCTAGCTTTGACAATGGTTTAATACTTCATCACACTTCTTACTTGTTTTTCTTTAAAAATTGAATATAATAATGCGCGTACCTTAACATGTTTAATTTGGTGCTGCTCTAAAAATGAAAAAGTGATTTTATTTGTAGTTTAACTGGTCTACTGTTCACCAATTTTGATGCAATATATATCATCCAATGCAACTGTTAGTTCTAATTTTTAATCTTCTTTGCCCATAATAAAATAAATGTTATGAATGACACTAAAAGTAACGCGCCAACTCCAATCCCTAATTTTGTGTTGTAAAATCTACACCAATCATTTTGAATATTGTCTATATTGATAAAGAATAATACTAGAAACAAACCATTTTAGTAAGACTATAATCATACACTTTACATAATTTGTACAGAATATTGATAGCATTCGCCTTAAATGTTGTGTGTGTTTTTATATATACACACACTTCTACGTCAAAACTTTGGTATAAAAAGCTTTAGTCCCTAACATGTGTACTTCATAATAAAAAAAATAGATACATGTACATAAAATGAGACTTAGAAAGCTTTGAACTAACATAACCATGGTTGTACGTGTGAAATTTGTATATGAGAAAACATACCAATTGTATCAAAGCTCTGTGCAAAAGGAAAGACATTACAAGTAGATACAGCTCCAACTGAAGGCCTGCAATTGAATATTCCGCAATATACAACATGCACTCTTACATTCTGCCTGTGTCGGCATCTAACCAATATTTACTTAAAATTCTAATTGAACTTGCATTAAAATATATTGGTGCAAAGTTTGAGCAGAATGATATATAAGGAAATAATATGATATTACCCAAGGAAAAGTCCACAAGCTCGGCGGAGACAGCAACAGCAGAACCACAAGAAGATCCACTATGTACCCTGCTTGAAGCACATGGATTCTTTGGTTCCCTATAATGCTTTTTTTCTCCATTAAATACTAACGGCAAAGAAAGTGCCTGATTCCGCCATCTGGCAACTATGCAAAGGACATTGACCGTCACTCGTGTATGGTGCAAATATGCCAAAACAAAGTTGCAAAGGGAAATACCATAATATGCATCTGTTTTACAAGGCTGCCCTTTTGGTGAGATTGCTTCCGCCATTTGGAAACTAAATTAAAAATGTGAAAATAAACTCTGAAGTAAAAGAAGGTAATACTTATCTCCAAAGAATCAGTGAACTCTATTCTTATTCTCACCACAGCAGCAGAAGCTGAAATCTACAACCATGTCATGGACGATAATAGCAAATAAAATAGAAATAAGACTACATATATATAAACAGACGGTTAATTATAATATAGTTAAGCTTCATGAGAATTGTTGTGAAACTGCCAGGGACAGAGCCAAAAATTACGGCTACTTCACACTACCTTTGTTAATTGTTAGTAATTTTTTTCTCTAAAGTGCTTGATAAGATATTTTTTTAAGAGTGAAGTTTTCAAATAACTATAGTTATACTTTATAAATGAAGAGAACCCACAACTATAATTGGAACCTAAATACTCAGGTTTAAGTTTGAAGTGTTGTTCATTAAAGTGATTGAAACATGTGCAAATTTCATCCAAATTTCCTAAATTATAGAACAATGGTTACAGATTGAGAAGCAACAGAGTATCTATATATGTAAAATGATTTTGAAACCCAACAAAGAAATAAAGACAATAATCCTTTGTACTGAATGCAACACACACAAAATAAAATAAAATAATATGGAATGATTTGATTCAAAATCAAGATCAAATTCTACCTGGAAAATGGTAAATCATGTTGATCCAACCTAATATGCAGTAGCATATGAGACCTAATTTCTTCATTCTATATGCTACTGGCGCATCTTACTTGTTTTTCTCTTTGGCTCAAAAATACTCATAAAACAATTAAATTTGGTGCATCAAATTAAAAACAAAGTTACTATAAACTACAAAGCAGTTACTGAAACAAAAAACATTAATTAATAAAATGAAGATTTTCATTACCAACATTTACTATTTACACCATATCACCATGTTGACATGAGTAACTTGTAACGACCCTGAAATTTCAAAAAAATCAAATTGAAAATATTTAATTAATTTTAAATATTTGAATGATGAATTGATTCGAATTTCAACTTTTCAGAATGAATTTTGCGATTAAATTTTTGGATTTAATCTACTGAAAATTTAATAATAATTTGAATCGGGATTTATAAATGAATTTAAAGAAAATCAAAATTATCTTATTTAATTTAAATTTAAAACACTACATTTTTGATATGATAAGATATAGGCAAGTTAAAACAATATAGATATAAATGATGATGTTTAAAAGGAAATAAATTTTATCTACAAAATTCAATAGCATAAGTTTATTAATAAAAATAATAAAAACAAAATTTAAAATAAAAAGAAAAAAAAAAACTATAACCAGCCCATACCCTAAGCCCATCCTTATCTCGGTTAAAACACGAAAACCCGATCCCCTCAATTTCTCATTCATTCGTAAACCCTAAGACAAAAATAAACGAGAAATAAAATGGCGGCGATGATGTATTCTTCGATTTCTCTGTAGAAAAACTAGGGTAACGGCTTTGACTTCCTTCGATTTTCCTCGCTCGCGACCTCTTCGAAACAGGGCTTCGGCGATCGATTCTCTGGCTCGATCTTCCTCTTCTCAAACTAGGGCTTGGGTAGAAACCAAAGGCGCTGGCTTCGATCGATCGCGCTCGTCTCCTTGAGGGCCACGACTTCAACTGTAGGAGCTAGGTCATCCCTTGCTCGCGATTGTTTCAAACAACAGGTGAGTGGTTTCCGCCCCACACATCTAATTCAGTAACCCTTGATTTTCGTTCGTATTTGATTGTTGAATTCTTCTTTTGATCTGTCGGCATTCGACTTTGTTTCGACGTCGATTTCATTTGATTTTGGGTTGTTCGACTTGGCCCTTCGACTTTGCTTCGGTATCGACTTTCCTGTGACTTTGATTTGCATTCGAACTTGCCATGGTTTTATCACTTGAGCATTCTCGGCCTTGAATTTATTTAGCTAATAAATTGAAATTTACGGTTGTCTGGATTTCACCTGCTGGCTTTGTTATTATTTTGTTTGAACTTGATCACTGGAGTCTGCACCTGCTTATCTACATAAGTTTGTTGTATCATCATTTCATGTTTACTCGAGGCATGCACTTGAATGTCAGTTTCATTTATACTTTAGTAGTACGGTCTCAAGCTCGAGTCTTTTTAGTTGCAGTGCTTTGTTATCAACATGCCGATAGTGTTCACTTGCTTGTAGTGTTCACTGTCTATATGTTAGAAATTTTGTGAGTAATTCTCACATCTAATTCAAATTTTTAAATGATTCTGTCTTGTAAAAAACAAAATGGTATGTCTGCAATTCAAGTTCATTGCTTTCACTGCCACTGCAAGTACATGCATATACCCACCACTGTTATGCTACACTGGTATCTAATTTATATGCTTTGATTTGAATGTGACTTGTTCCACATTGACTTATGCCTAAAAGTTATCCTTTTTAATTTTGTATGACCAACTTTCTTTGCAGTTTCACCTTTGTTTAGAGTTGAAGTGAACTTAGTTTCATAAATATACCTGCATCTATTTTAAATTCAAACATTGAAAGAAAAGGGCAGGCCTAGTTCTGTAATGTTACCTACTCTAGTATAAGGTTATGTTTTAAAATAGTTGAATTTGAATGAATATGCATGTGCTTTTACGTATTCATATGATTTGCATTACTGACATGTCATGTGCATACTTTTAAATATGTACATGCTGTATTTTTAGCCTAACTATTCAAGGCTATATTTGCTTACATATATCTTAAGAGTTGTCACCTTCATTCTAATTCATAGGCTAGCTTTATACATGATAACCTTTCACATTTTGTTCCAGAAAAAAATAACCTGGAAGTGCCTTAAATTCGAAAAAAAAATTCTTTTTACATGCTTTGCTTCAGTATAAGGACAGATTTCGAATTCTAGGCATAGTTATATATGTATATAAATTGAGTCTGATGCATTGTAGTCATATATGTGTATGCATACATTTGTACACTTGCTTGAGTTTCACTGAGATTTGGCAGTTCGTTTGTTCATTTGGTTTTGCACTGTTATGGTTTGATTCACGTTGGCTATTTGGTCGTCTGCACCTCTGTAAGTTTGAGTTTGCATATTATTGTGGTTCATGTATGTTGAACTCTGATCAATTCACTAATACTCGGCCATTAGTTTATTTGAGTCTGGGTTTGTGTAGCCTAGGTCTGCATTCCTTTGATCTTCATTGCTGGTATGTATACATACATTTATGTAGTATGTTATAGCATTGTTGTGCACTTCATATTGTTTAACCTTTTGGTCATATATGTTGAGGCTGCTGTTTGTAATTTGACATCACTGCTCCTTCTATTAGTGCTCGGTCTATAATGTTTACTTGAGTGTTGCTTCATTATGACCTGGTCTGGAGTAACTCTGTTGCACTTTTCAGTTTCATCACTGTTCTACTTCCACACTGTTGCACTTGTATACTTCATATGCATACTGTTGATCTTTTGTAGCATTGAGTTGAGCCATGATTGCAGTGACTTGACCTTTGCCGTTTCGACGTACGGTAGTGGTGAGGCAGTGCATGTTTGCGTGTACTGCAGCCACACATTTTAATGTGGCGAGGTCGTGCACGCGTGCGTGCACTGCAGCCATCCAGAATTGACAGTTTTGAATTGATTTAGTCGATTTGATAAATTGTTTGTTTATCTCTGTTGATGATTTAAATCTACTGATTTATTGTTAACACTGTTTAGTGTTAAATTTTCGTTATCCGATTTCTTTGTTAAAAGGATCGGATAGACGGGAATTATTGTGACTGTCGTCTATTTAAATTATTACTGCCTATATGCACTAATAAACTGGTTTGAATTAGACTGACCTGTGTATTATTTTCTTTTGAATATAATACTCGGGTCAGACCGAGTGTTTTTACAGCTTGAAGATTTTCGAGCAGCGAAGTTAGAGAGAGAGTAAAGAATCATTTTTAATTTCAGAAGAAAATTGTATTTTAAGATATTCCGCTGTATCTGTATTAAATTGTATAAACTCTGATGTATATAAAAAGATTTATAGTAATGAAATAAAGATTCATTTGTTTTAATTCATTGTTATTATTCTGTGTTTCTGTGGCTGATTCTGTTTAAACCTTATAAACTAAATAACAATTCGTCTTTTTGAACGATTCTAGTTGGTTTAATCACCGACTGGAGACGGTCAAAAGGGGGAATGTTACATAGTGGTATCAGAGCTTTGGTTTACACAAAGCTTAGTTTATGATGTTTAATATGAATAGTTACTAGAAACACTTTAAAGAAAATGTTTTTCAAATCCAAAGAAGTATAAAATTGTTTTTGAAAATAAATAAATTTAACTAAAAGAAAAGTTAAATTGAATTGAATTAGTATCAATAAATATACGATTTGAAATTTAACTAAAGGAAAGTTAAATAAATTGAATTTGATTTGATAAATTATTGAGATGAAAAGTTAAACTTGAAAGATAAGTGATTATATAATATGAATCGAAAAGTTTAAATTAATAAGTTGTATAACTTATAAAATGAGGAAATTTAAGTAAAACCAGTTGTTAAAATGGTTGGACAGTTTTGTTAAGTAAAACAAAATCTGAATTCTGAATAGTGATATGAATTCGACTTTAATGAAAGTTAAATAAAATGATTTTTGAAATAAAATCTAAGTTAAGTTAAGTAAAATAGAATTTCAAATAACTTAGAGCCGAACTTAAGCATTTATAGTGAAAATAAATGCAAGTGAAGATAAAATGAAACATAGCTTAAGTAATGTTGAATCAAATTGAATTTGATATCAAAATGAATTAATAAAGTGAAGAATGAATATGAATTTGAGTTATATAAAGGAAATTCAACTTTAATTGTAAAAGTGAATTAGAATATGAACCAATTGAAATTAAATGTGTTAAACCAAATTGAATGTAAGCAAAGTGAATAAATTTGGTTAAATGTGCATGGGTTGCCAGTTGATCGTATAGAAATTCATTAAGTATTAATGAAATTGTATTAATGGAAATTGAAAGCTATGTAAATTGAATTCAAATTGAAAGATAAGTAAATTTAAATAAAGTCGAATTTGATTTGGATTGAAAGCAAACTAACTTGAATGTAAATTAGTGAAAGTAAGCTAATTGAATATGAATGAATGTTAGTAAAATCCAATGTGAATGAATCAAATGAGATTAAATTGGAAATCAATTCAATGAATGATTTTCTAAAGAACTAGTTGATTATCTTGGAAATGGAAAACTGATAAATTTATATAATAGTTTAAATTGGAAATTTAGAATTATTATAAACGGCTTAAATTGAAGATTTGAAAGTGTTGATAAATTATTGAAAGTATAAAATGGTTTGTATAAGTGTTGAAAATGAAATATTAATGGATTTCATAAGTAATGGAATTTAAGTTTTATAATGTGAAGTTATAAAATGAATCGAAGCTGCAAAATAAAAGAATTTATAAGTAATTCACTTATAAATTAAAATTCTGATATAAAATTGAGTTATAAAGGAATTGGTTAATAAAGCAATTTTTATAAATTGAAGTCTTTATAAATAGAAATGGAATTTTTAACGTTGTTTATAAATTCGAAACTGACTTATTTTGATAAGTAAAATCTTTATAGTTTGTTAAAAGATGTATATTCACAATTTTGGACCGTGAATATAATATTGAATGAAATGGACATGTTTAGGAATGTGATATTTTAAAACGAAGTAAATTGTTTTAAAAGATGTTTTCAAAGGCATTGAATATCGAAACCATAGATTTCAACATTCATTGTTGAAATAGACGTTTTCGAATAAAAGGAAATGGTGGACTATAACACTATTGTTATAGTAAATGATTTCCGAAAGGAAATGTTTTGTGTAGTATTGGGATTTATATATCTATCTAAATTTCGAATCCCTATACTAGTGATTTTGAGTTGTCGTAACGATGTTTTACGTAACATTCGTTTTAACTCAAATAAATATGTAAAAGAGAATGATTTCCTTAAAAGATGAAATATATACTTAATTTTGATTTAAGTATATCGAATATGTTCAAATGTTGAAAATAAATGGATTTGTGAATTACTTATTTTAAATAAGTATGGAAATGTTTTTCCAAATGTGAAATGTTGTGAATATATTCCGTAAGGGATAAATGATTTGAAATTCATTTTCGAAGTCGAAGTTGAAAAGTTAAATGAGGATTTGAACAATTTGTTCAATTTGGAATTTTTCAAAAAGATTGAATCGTTGAGTTAAAATTGAGTTTAACTTCGACATCAAAGACAATATAAGTTGAGCTTTGAATTTCAGATGATGATTTGGATTGTATGTCTAACATTGTTAATTGATGACATAGCAATTGATCTCTATTAAATATATATCTGTTGGTGGCGGAGAATTTATTCTCTTAGCTTAACACCCTTCTCTGAGACGTACGAGCTCAGAGGTTATATATCGATAGACATCAATTCTGTGTTGAGAATTGACAATGTAACATGTTATTCAAATCGAATGTGAAAGTCGATAATAAATGGAATTATGAATATGAATTAGGTTTGAGATAACCTTAAATTTCTAAATCGACTTAGAGGAAAATTTTGAAATCCTCTATTTTGTTGTGAATATGGAATGTGTAAGTTTTAGAACTTATATATATGAATACGGTAAATTTGAAACCGTTAGTTTAGAAAGACATTGTTATGGAAATCTTATGTATGTTTACATAGATGTTATATGTACGAAATGTGAAATGAAAGTACTACATATATGATATTATGTTTTCTAAACTGAGGATGTGGAAAAGTACCTTCCATTTATTATTAGAGAAGGTATTGGAACTCGTGAAGAGTGTCCATTTGAAATTCGTAGCTACGTAGAATTTACATTTAGTCAGAGTGACTATTTGAATCGGAAATCCTTCGCGATAGATCATCGCGATGAGATTAGATTTGATTGATGATTAGCGTAATTTGAGGGGCGAGATGCCCACAGTTACAAGCGATTCCACTGGGATAGTGGCGTAACCGCCGGGTAAACTGCAATCTAATGCCAGGCGAAATTTGAGGGGCGTGATGCCTACAGACACGAGCGATTCTACTGGGATAGTAGCGTAACCGCCGTGTGTACTGCAATCTATGGCGACAACCATGGCGAAATTTAAGAGATGAGAAATCTACAGCCACAAGCGACTCTACTGGGATAGTAGCGTAACCGCCGGGTGGAACTGTAATCCATGGGGGAACGTGCTTTCCATATCCATTTTTTAAAAGAATTTTTAAAAGTATTTTCACTGGGAATTGAAGCAAGTATATTTAGTACTTGGAGATTTTTAGACTTGCGCCTGGCCAGCGTATGCCTAATGTCTGTGAGAACGAAGATGGACTTGTTAAATTTCGAGTTAGCAAGTATTTTCAAACTGTAAATAGCAAATCAATGATTTGAAAGTAGAATTACAAAAATTCCTACTTAATGAACTAAGGAAGAAGATCTTTGAAAATGTTTTGAAAGTCCACAGCTTTGGAAGAGATATATTATATAAATCTCTAACGTGAAGAATTTTAAGTTTGAATCTGAGTTTTAAATAAAAAAATGTTAGTAAAAGACTTTTGGGTTTTGATTTTAGAAAATCAATGAACAAAAGAGAAGTTAAACAGAACTAGAGAGATTAAACAAATGGAATGAATCCTATATTCATTTATTTGTAATAAGTTTTAGGCTTAGAAAATTTTTACTAGAGTATAAATATCGATGAAATTATAACAACCTTTCCTTTTCGTGGACGAAAAGTTTTTAAGGAGGGGAGTTTGTAACGACCCTGAAATTTCAAAAAATTCAAATTGAAAATATTTAATTAATTTTAAATATTTGAATGATGAATTGATTCGAATTTCAACTTTTCAGAATGAATTTTGCGATTAAATTTTTGGATTTAATCTACTGAAAATTTAATAATAATTTGAATCGGGATTTATAAATGAATTTAAAGAAAATCAAAATTATCTTATTTAATTTAAAATTAAAACACTACATTTTTGATATGATAAGATATAGGCAAGTTAAAACAATATAGATATAAATGATGATGTTTAAAAGGAAATAAATTTTATCTACAAAATTCAATAGCATAAGTTTATTAATAAAAATAATAAAAACAAAATTTAAAATAAAAAGAAAAAAAAAACTATAACCAGCCCATACCCTAAGCCCATCCTTATCTCGGTTAAAACACGAAAACCCGATCCCCTCAATTTCTCATTCATTCGTAAACCCTAAGACAAAAATAAACGAGAAATAAAATGGCGGCGACGATGTATTCTTCGATTTCTCTGTAGAAAAACTAGGGTAACGGCTTTGACTTCCTTCGATTTTCCTCGCTCGCGACCTCTTCGAAACAGGGCTTCGGCGATCGATTCTCTGGCTCGATCTTCCTCTTCTCAAACTAGGGCTTGGGTAGAAACCAAAGGCGCTGGCTTCGATCGATCGCGCTCGTCTCCTTGAGGGCCACGACTTCAACTACAGGAGCTAGGTCGTCCCTTGCTCGCGATTGTTTCAAACAACAGGTGAGTGGTTTCCGCCCCTCACATCTAATTCAGTAACCCTTGATTTTCGTTCGTATTTGATTGTTGAATTCTTCTTTTGATCTGTCGGCATTCGACTTTGTTTCGAAGTCAATTTCATTTGATTTTGGGTTGTTCGACTTGGCCCTTCGACTTTGCTTCGGTATCGACTTTCCTGTGACTTTGATTTGCATTCGAACTTGCCATGGTTTTATCACTTGAGCATTCTCGGCCTTGAATTTATTTAGTTAATAAATTGAAATTTACGGTTGTCTGGATTTCACCTGCTGGCTTTGTTATTATTTTGTTTGAACTTGATCACTGGAGTCTGCACCTGCTTATCTACATAAGTTTGCTGTATCATCATTTCATGTTTACTCGAGGCATGCACTTGAATGTCAGTTTCATTTATACTTTAGTAGTACGGTCTCAAGCTCGAGTCTTTTTAGTTGCAGTGCTTTGTTATCAACATGCCGATAGTGTTCACTTGCCTGTAGTGTTCACTGTCTATATGTTAGAAATTTTGTGAGTAATTCTCACATCTAATTCAAATTTTTAAATGATTCTGTCTTGTAAAAAAAAATGGTATGTCTGCAATTCAAGTTCATTGCTTTCACTGCTACTGCAAGTACATGCATATACCCACCACTGTTATGCTACACTGGTATCTAATTTATATGCTTTGATTTGAATTTGACTTGTTCCACATTGACTTATGCCTAAAAGTTATCCTTTTTAATTTTGTATGACCAACTTTCTTTGCAGTTTCACCTTTGTTTAGAGTTGAAGTGAACTTAGTTTCATAAATATACCTGCATCTATTTTAAATTCAAACATTGAAAGAAAAGGGCAGGCCTAGTTCTGTAATGTTACCTACTCTAGTATAAGGTTATGTTTTAAAATAGTTGAATTTGAATGAATATGCATGTGCTTTTACGTATTCCTATGATTTGCATTACTGACATGTCATGTGCATACTTTTAAATATGTACATGCTGTATTTTTAGCCTAACTATTCAAGGCTATATTTGCTTACATATATCTTAAGAGCTGTCACCTTCATTGTAATTCATAGGCTAGCTTTATACATGATAACCTTTCACATTTTGTTCCAGAAAAAAATAACCTGGAAGTGCCTTAAATTCGAAAAAAAAAATTTCTTTTTACATGCTTTGCTTCAGTATAAGGACAGATTTCGAATTCTAGGCATAGTTATATATGTATATAAATTGAGTCTGATGCATTGTAGTCATATATGTGTATGCATACATTTGTACACTTGCTTGAGTTTCACTGAGATTTGGCAGTTCGTTTGTTCATTTGGTTTTGCACTGTTATGGTTTGATTCACGTTGGCTATTTGGTCGTCTGCACCTCTGTAAGTTTGAGTTTGCATATTATTGTGGTTCATGTATGTTGAACTCTGATCAATTCACTAATACTCGGCCATTAGTTTATCTGAGTCTGGGTTTGTGTAGCCTAGGTCTGCATTCCTTTGATCTTCATTGCTGGTATGTATACATACATTTATGTAGTATGTTATAGCATTGTTGTGCACTTCATATTGTTTAACCTTTTGGTCATATATGTTGAGGCTGCTGTTTGTAATTTGACATCACTGCTCCTTCTATTAGTGCTCGGCCTATAATGTTTACTTGAGTGTTGCTTCATTATGACCTGGTCTGGAGTAACTCTGTTGCACTTTTCAGTTTCATCACTGTTCTACTTCCACACTGTTGCACTTGTATACTTCATATGCATACTGTTGATCTTTTGTAGCATTGAGTTGAGCCATGATTGCAGTGACTTGACCTTTTCCGTTTCGACGTACGGTAGTGGCGAGGCAGTGCACGTTTGCGTGTACTGCAGCCACACATTTTAATGTGGCGAGGTCGTGCACGCGTGCGTGCACTGCAGCCATCCAGAATTGACAGTTTTGAATTGATTTAGTCGATTTGATAAATTGTTTGTTTATCTCTGTTGATGATTTAAATCTACTGATTTATTGTTAACACTGTTTAGTGTTAAATTTTCGTTATCCGATTTCTTTGTTAAAAGGATCGGATAGACGGGAATTATTGTGACTGTCGTCTATTTAAATTATTACTGCCTATATGCACTAATAAACTGGTTTGAATTAGACTGACCTGTGTATTATTTTCTTTTGAATATAATACTCGGGTCAGACCGAGTGTTTTTACAGCTTGAAGATTTTCGAGCAGCGAAGTTAGAGAGAGAGTAAAGAATCATTTTTAATTTCAGAAGAAAATTGTATTTTAAGATATTCCGCTGTATCTGTATTAAATTGTATAAACTCTGATGTATATAAAAAGATTTATAGTAATGAAATAAAGATTCATTTGTTTTAATTCATTGTTATTATTCTGTGTTTCTGTGGCTGATTCTGTTTAAACCTTATAAACTAAATAACAATTCGTCTTTTTGAACGATTCTAGTTGGTTTAATCACCGACTGGAGACGGTCAAAAGGGGGAATGTTACATAACTACTTTTCACTCATCAAAATTTCATGCTCTCTTAACTTCAAACAATTATCAATATAAGCATGAACTAGACCAAAAGTTACAGATTATATCTTCAGGTCTATTTGAATGTACACAGAGGCAATAACAAAAACAAAGCGTCCCGCAATATAAAGGAGGAATTTTTGTACCCAAATTTTCATGTTCTTGTTTTTGATGTCCACGTATTCAAACTCAATTGAATCATACTTTGATGCCAACAGATTGGATTATTTTATAACAAATTCAATCAGCAATAAAAAGTGAATTTGTGTAAACCTAATTTTTCATACCTGCATATGATGGTTGATGTAGACGTGGTAAAACACTGATGGTGTGATGGATCTAGCGGAGCCGCGACGCGGTGAATCTACTGATCTTGATGGTGCGATGGTTGGCTGTGGTGATGCGGTTAGGTTAATTGATGGTGAAGAGAATTGCTACCGTGGATCTAACTAGAGAATTAGGGTTTGTTTCAGTATGTGATGGAGATTGTAGTAGAAATAGAATACATAATGTAGAATTGGAATGGAAATGGTATAACAAAGGAGAATATCATGCATATAATTTGAAGTCGATACAAACGGAAGACACGAAGTCGAGGAAGAGGGCAGATTATTTGGGCTTCAGAGTATTTTATTTTGGCTAGTGACAGTAAACAAACCTCCCTACGGTCGGTTTGATAACTTATACGAAAAATAGTTTCTTTGGGCACAAAAGGCGGGTTGTGAAATTTTTGGGGGGAAACAAAAGTAGGGGTCTGGGTAATTTGTTACTTACATATTATTATTTACATATTATTATTTTAAATTATCCAATAATTTAGTTCCTTGTTTTTTTATTATTAAAAATTAATTATTAAATATTGCTTCTTATTTGTTAATTATTAATTTTTATTATTAAGTATTAATTATTTAATATTAACTATTAATTACTTAGTATAATCATATTTATTAACAATTAAATGTAATTAATAAATATTTACTATAATTTACTAATTATTGATAGTTAACTATAATAAATTATTAAATATAAAAATATAATTATTAATAATTGGTAAATTATTAATATTTAGTAAATTATAGTTAATATTTATTACTTACATTTAATAAATAATAATTAATATTAAATAGTTACTATTAAATAACTAATAATTAATAGATAACTTTTAATAATTAATATTTAAAGTTAACTATAATTCATAATTATTAATTATAAATTACCATTTAGGGAAAAATATTTTAAAGGACAAATTATCCTAGTATTAGTCTATTTTTTTGCTACAAAGATAGGTCTAAAGCCCATCTTTCAAGTGCGGAACATCTCAAATCCATCAATCGATCGATCTCTGGTCCTCAAGCTTACAAAGAGTCTCATCATCCTTGGTGCTAGAGTTTTGAAGGTGCCTGAAGCATTAAGTTGCTCGAGTCTGAAACCTGAACAGATCTGAATATCACTTCTTGTTTTTGTGTAGGTTGTCGCATTGTAAAGTCGAAGTTAGTCTCAATCTAATTTTATGTCATTGCCTTAGGATACTCGAGTTCTGAAATTTTCTAAGCATCAAACGACAGTTAAACCTACTAAACCAACATTAAAAAATATTAAATATTAGTACTTAAATATTAATTATTAGTAGTAATTATTTAATATTAATTATTAATTATAATTTTTAATTTTTAATTTATTATTATCAATTATTATTTATTAAATATTAATTATTATTTATTAATTATTTTACAGTAACAATTATAAATTATTATTTATTAATTATTAATTATTTATGATTTAATAGTAGCTATTATAAATATCAACTATAATTAATAAGTTTATTCAACGGTAGTTATTTAATATCGATTATTGATTATATTTTTTTATTATCATTGTTTATATTATTATTATTGTTATTATTACTTTTAAATTGACGTTGTCATTTAGTTTTGGATTTCAGCTCTAGCCGACTACTCAAACTTGTTTGGAAATAATGATTTAGTTGTTGTTGTTGTATTAAATATAAAATAATTATTGATTATAGATAATAATTAGTAATTATAAATTACTTATTAATAATCATTGGTTATAATTAATAATGTTGTTACAACCTGTTATAACAACTGGTAAATTAAAATGCTGTATTATGTATCTATTACAACTAGCAAAAAAAAGAGTTGTGAAATTGACGTCTATTACAAGGAGCAAAAGAAAATGATTGTAATATGCATCTATTACAATGGGCAAATAGAGATGAAAACTGGTATCAAGTACAACGGGCCGAAAACCGTTGTAATAGAACTATATTACAAACCGTTGTAATAGGACTATATTACAATTGCACCGTTTTGTTATTAATAGACTTACGATTGCATACATTTATATATATCAACCCAAAGAGTTCATCAACTCTTATGACACTCCCACTAAATAGGTGCATAGCCTTTAATCGTTTGAGATATAATTAACCGGTATTATATGACTGATAATCATATAATAAAATTATATCTCAAAACTACGGCTTAGTCTATAATTCCAAAATAACTGTAAACAATATTAGATACTTATGTATTTTCCAATGTATCACTTTTGTTATGAAAGCATATACCACATTATAGTTTTATTTCATAGCGAATATTCATAATATTCATATTGAAATATAGCTGTGTCCATCTTTCAGTCAATATTAAAAAATAGTCATTATTTCACAAATAATGTTCGGTATGTTTTACGAAAACTATTTTCGTAATTTGATGCAACCAATAAGTGTTATATGGCATACTCCCACTATTTCCGCCATTATTATAATAGCACACTAAATTTGGAGGTCCATTATTCACTTAATATAGTTTATTTATTTCATATACTACAACTAGTTTACGGTGGAGAGTTCTTTGATCGGATATCTTGAACTCAAAGAAATAAATCTCATAGATTACAATTTTCTATATTAAAATACAATTTGGAATACAAATCATATTTTTTATTCCAATGTCAAGTATCTATCACTATTATTACAGTTCTCGTTTCCGTTGTTTTTTTATGAAGCAGAAGTGATTATTCACTCTTTTTATTTCAACTGTACCTTAAATTACATCCACTCTTATACATTCGTTTTCATTTCAAATGGTTGAACCATTCAAAAGAAATATTTTACTATAATATAATAACGAGATCTTTACAAAAACGCATTCGATTATCCTTAACTTTTAAGGACATCAAATATGTTGCACTTTATGTAAACTAATCAAACTCACATTTCAGTGATCGAGTTCTTAGAACTTTGACACAATACGATTCTTTTGTAATCAATCAAATTGCATACTCGATCTCGCACTGAGGTTTATTTGGTTTTTCAAATGAACTAATTTCATTGAAGTATTGTACATTACAAACTTTGACCTTTCACTATATAACATTTATATGTGATTGTATACGGATCAGATATTCATAGTCCTGTATTGTTTTTCGAGTTCGAAACTCATAGAATGCAATACATGGTCTCGACCAAATAAATGCATAGGTGACCAAACTATGAATATATTTACTGGTTGTAAGATTAGGTGCTTGCATGGGTATTGAAAACTTTAACATGTAAGAAGCATTTATTAGTAAGTATATATTATATTTCTATTCGTCGGTCTTTGATTCAAATCATATATATATATATATCTTAATTGATAAACGTTTTATCAATCGTACTAAATGCACAAATTTATCATTGTAGATTATTATAACATTATATAGAAAAATGTTCTTACAATATTAGAAAGGTTGAATGTTATCATTTCATTTTTCTAACAAGGTTCCCACTGGTCTTTTATGTTTCACCAAACCCTAAGCGAAACATAAAAGTCTTTCGATTTCACTAATGGGTGTTAGGATTCATTTATCTTGGGATTCTAACCTTGAGTCTGCTCAACAAATCATAGCCCCATAAATGATGGGTAACTCCTTGTCGATTGTATCACAACAACTCCTAACCCTTTGATGCATTGTCCTAATTTCGTTTCAACCTTGAGTCTGCTCAACAAATTGAAATGAAATTATTCACTCGTGCCTACCATATCGCGACGGCCTAATTATAGTATATGCACCTTGAGCCTGCTCAAAAATTACATGTAGTTATCTTATCTTGTCTATTCAATATATTAATAATCTACACATAACATCCCTAACTTGAGTCTACTCAACAAGCAAGGAGTATGTAAGTAATTTATTAGTGTATATATATGGTAGATGACAACATTATATTGAAGATTCATAATTTTCAATATATTATATTGAGTGATATCGACTTATGGAATAATGTATTTCTTATGAACTGCCCTCATGATTCAAGTGCCGGACACATCTGAAATCACAGTTTATGTATAATACATATGTATTTATCTCTTAAGTCTATTTAGGGTTTCTTTAATGTTCCACATTTAGTTTATACATTCATATTTTATAAGTTTTATTATTATATAACTTTTATATTTTACATTACTTATACAATAGTCTTATGTATAACACTGTATCAATTTAAATCTTATTTAATTAATTTTAATTAATTAAAATTTTAATTAATTTTATATAATTTTAATATAACACTTATATTAAACATTTATTACATACTATAACCTTTATAGTATTACACATATATCTTATACATGTGTATATTCATTTAGTTAATTAACCTTTAATTAATTAATTTAATTAATTACCCTTTATTAATTTCTTTAATCAATTAACCCTTAATTTATTTATTTAATTAAACAATTTTAATTAAATTATACTAATTTCAAAATTCAATTCATATATATGCATGTATAATTATGTTATTTTAGATATTTTAAAACAACATAACATATATCATAATACATAATGCATTTGTATATTTATATATTAATTAACTTATTTAAATAATATATTTTATTAATCTTATTAAATAATTTTATAAAGTACGAAATTAATTTATATTAATTTTCGAATATTTTGAAAATTTTTGTTATATTATAACATTTATATTATGTATGTATTATAATTCAAATTTATCTTTTAAAATTAAAAATCTTATGGCCTGTTTGGTTTCGTTTTGTGTTTTTGTTTTATATTTTCAACATTTGTAACAAAAAATGAGGATAACGAAAGAGAAATATAAAGGTTTAGACTATTGGGATTTGGGACGACGACTGAGGGACGGCGGAGGGGATGGATTGTTTTCCATTCTTTTGTTTGTTCTCAAAACACGAATTTTTTTTATTTCATATGTTATCCATTTTTCAAATCGATTGTATTCTGGGAATACATGCCTCGTGTGCCCATTTTCCGAACGAAAACACAAAATTAAAAATGGCAAACCAAATAGGGTCTTATATTTTCAATTTTCAAAACAATTTGAAAATTTATATTATAACATTTATAATATATTTCTTATTTTAAATTTGACCTTTTAAATTTAAAACTTTTCTTTTTTAATTTCAAAACAATTTTGAAATTAGCTCAAGGCCCGATTCAAGTTGGGCCCTTTCTATTAAGGATAACCTTATGGGATTGAGCTTAATAGTTAACCCTAACATGACTAATTCAGACCATATAGGTTATTGGGCTCTGATACCATTATTGAAATTGGACCAGCCCGCCGCGGAAGTTATGGGTGAATTTTAAATTTTTTTACCCTATGGGATCATTATTGGGCCTATGAAGTCTAATTTATTTAGAAAATTTCTAAATTCGATTTAAATAAAATCATATATTTTATTTAGTTTATAAATTATAGTATGAAGCTTACTTATTTAGTATTACTTAATTTGTAAGTATACATATGTATCATATAGATAGTTATATATGTGGTGTAATAGGATAATCTACATAGGGTATAACATGCCCATATATAGATGTTGAGATTTACATCACAACGGACATATTAGTTCATTCTTTATGTATTGTATGTTGTCCAAATATGTGCAGGTACATATAATTAAAAATATCCAATTGATTATATATATCTATGTATGTATATATGTATATATGTATGTATATGTATTATATGTGTATATAAATATGTTTTATTATATAAAAGTTATTACAGAAAAATACACACACACACACACATATATATATATATATATAAGTTACAACTAAAATTATTTTTTTATATGAATTAAAATGAACTAATTATTTACATATGTTTATATATATATAAATATAATAATTAGTAGTAAATTATTTCATAATAAATTATATATAAATACACATATATAAATATATATGTATGTATATTAAACAATTTTTTTAATTTAACTTTCCAGTTGGAACACACTTCATATCTGAAATTATTATTATTTTAATATTTTAGTATATATATATATATATGTGTGTGTGTACGTGTGTGTGTATTAAGAACTATTTGAATAGTTTGTCGTTCTTAAATAAAATAAAATAATTATATAACTAAATATCAAATTTTAAAATTTTCAAAAATCTAAGATCACATTTTAGCCGTTGTGAATAAATTCCATATTTTTCTAAATTTAATTAATATTTTAATTAATTAAATATTAAACAGTCAATTTTTAATTTAATTTTAGAAATATAAAAAATAAACTATAAAATTTATAAATTTTTTACAAAATCTTCTGGCATAATGAAATAATTTAAAAAAAATACAAAATTGAATTTTTGAAATATTATTTATTTTATATAAATTTATTAATTATTATGTGATTAAATAATGATGATTAATATCTAATTGTAATATAAAAAAATATTCTTGACTTCTATAATTCATAATAAACATAAACATGTATTAGAAAAATATTAGATCAATATATATAGTATGTATAAACATATATGCTTTGATACAAATTGTGTGTGTGTATTAATTCACAAATTAATATGTATATATATTAATTAATATAATATTAAAGTAAAATATTTTATTTAACATAGAATATCATATTATAGATAATTTATGAAAAAGAACATTAAATTTTATGCACATAATCAATCTCTATTGTGACAACAACATTACTTATAGAAATCTCAACTAACTAATTAAGCAACAATGATATGTATATACACAAATGTACATGAGTATAAATTATAATAGCACGATTATATATAAATAAAAGATTACTACTACAAATGCCCTTAAGCCCACATTGAAACAGTGAATTCTCTTTCTTTAGATGTTCTTTGATTCTTTAGATTGCTAGTATGGAATCATTGACCTTTTGCTATCAAATAGCCTTGGTTTTAACTTGAATTTGATTTGAGAATTTTTGGATTGTTTGAGATGGTTATTTCAACCAGGAACAAGAAGGTATATGCAGCCAAAAAAAATTCCAGTGATTAGGGTTTTGGGATCATTATTTAAAATAGTTGAATAAGAGAGAAAATAGGAAAATATCTAATACTCCTTCTCACTTAATCTCAACCATACGTCTCCAAATCAATATCCTTTGTTTTAGCCGCCCCTAACACATGTCATAGTAATCGACTCCTTTCTCAAACCATCATGGGCCATTAGCCCATTTGACCCAAATTAAATATATACAATTACATTTAATCTGTTACGGTATCTCATATCAACCGATATACTTATAACTATTATATATATAACAGTGTTTATTTCTCAAATCATATTCAAATTTGATGATTAGTATTTCATAAATATTAATTAATTTATAATAATTAAAAACTAATTAAATCGTTCGGTCTAAAGAGAATTCATCATTTCAGTTGTATGACTCTTTGGTGTAAAATCGATTGGCGATTAACATCAAACTATTCGAATGTTAATGTTCACACTTCACTTAGAAGGTAGTGTGACATTATGTTTCGGTAAAATCCAGTTTTAGTTTTGTTAACCACAAAACCAACTTAAGAGTGAAGGTATGAAAGAAAGGGCTTCTAGAATCATAAAAAGAAAGCTTCCAAAGGTATCAAGGGGAGGCATCCAAAGGCCTCGGAAATGTTCTTCATAGTTGGTTTTGCAAGTGTTAAAACGGGGGTTCTGTCATGACTCAAAGATGAGGGTTTCGAAGGCATTAAAGATAGCTTCTGAGGGAATCAGATGGGTGCTGCAAGCATTACACACTTCATAGAAAATGAAAGCCGAGGCTTTCACCAACACTACCCCCTTTCGCATAGGTTGAATCTTTCGAAGCGATTGATTTGGCCACTAGAAGAAAAGTCAACCAGAACTGCCCTTATGCTAGTGTTAAAAGTTGGGCTTCCACGATAGTTAAAGACATTACCTTTGGAAGCAATCTTCTGCAACCATCCTTTTTCCACCAATGAACCCCATCCACATTAATAGTCCTTCCGCCCTCATTACAACCTTTCAAACCAATCCAAACGCCCTTCCGCACAAGTCCAAGTAACCCACCCTAGCTTTGATTCTATGTTTCAAAGGCGACGAAGGGGTCAGAAATGCTTCTGCTTATACTCAAACGGCATAATGTAGTACCATGATTCATTTTCCACCACAAGAAGCGCACCTTTCGACGGCGTCGAAAGGTTCCAGAAGAATTCGAAAGCGGTATTGATGAATATTAGATCAATACCATCAATAGCATGCTTTCGATGGAGATGAAAGAGCTAAGAATTCGAAAGCAGTATTGATGAATATTAGATCAATATCCATCAATAGCATGCTTTCGATGGAGATGAAAGAGCTAATTTTAGCATGCTAGAAGACCCGAATATCTATCTACAACTTCAAAACCATGAAAGCGGAAGGCCGAGAGTGGAAGGATGTGTGACGACCCGTCTCCTCGACCCTCAGAAATCGACACAAATACATCCACGATATTCACGTGCTGTAAATCCAAGTGCCGGGGAGGTAGATTATCAGGGGTGTAAAAGAAAATAAAGATAGAAGATAACACAATAATAGAATCTCACATTGCATTTAACATTTTAATTATACATAAATGATCAGAGTCAAATACAAATCCGATGGGATAGTTATAACTGTCTATCCGTACATATGCTAGAAAATACGTACTACATAACACAGCGGAAAAAAGTTAGATATCTACGTAAGGTAGTTCAGCTTTATAGCTCCAAAAGACTTCTCCAAAATGCTCCTCAACATGCTCCAAAATGCTCCTATGGTATCCTGACTACTTGGCTGCCCAAAAAATAGGGCACCTAGAGTTTAAAGGGAAAAACAAACTCCGGGTCAGTCATGGGATTGGTGTGAGAACTCAAAGTACGATGTTTTGAAAACAAAAAGGCATCTCATAAGACCACGCTGCATATAAACACGGAACGAGTTTTTACCTTATGATAACCAAAACTCTTTATTACGTAAAATTTGAGGATATTATTTTTAATGACTTTCTTTGAAAACATTTACAAATAAACTTATTAATTTTAGCTGAAATGGTTACCCATATAGCATTTCGGGGCTATTTATTACGCCAATACAAACAAAACCGCAGGTTCTTATTGGAGAGTAGGTTTCCATACAAATGACCAAGTGAAGGGACTACCTTCCGATGGGTACACCTCTAGATGGATGTCCTGAGGCACAGAACATATGCCCTCTACCAACACAAGACCGGCTTACTTCTTTAACTAGATAGTGCCGAATATGTCATCCCCTTGTCGTTACCGACCTTTATCCGAGAGCTCTCTTCGCATACATCCACATTAATTTGCATCCCGAACATCATAGCGGGAAGAAATATATCTAGAAGGGAATGATCATACCCTAATTGGGAATGACCCACTTAGGCTTGCCGCATCTAACCCTGTTTCAGTCATTTTCGGTTCATGAGGCTCGGGCAACGATTACCTTTTCACATAGCACATCTTCTTTCACTTTGAATGCCACATTTCCATTCCACATTCACACGAGTGATTTCTATAAACGTATAACTTCCTGAGCTCGTATGTCTCAGGAAATGGTGTTAAGCTAAGAGAAGGTGTCTTCTCCGCCACCGACTGATATACTTTTATAAAGATAACTCATTGTGATTTGGAATGCAAGGTCAGACATTCATCCATACAAGTTCGTTCTGGGACTAAACAAAATCGAAGGTACTTTCCTCGGCCATTACTAGGCGAGAAGTCCTTGTGGTTCTGAGATTTTTCATAACAAAGAGACCACTGCTACAATATAGTAAATCAAGTGTTTATCCCCAATTAATCAACAAGTAGTCCCTCATTATTATTCGTCTCAATATCTCCGTCTTCAAACATCTTCAATCTTCGAACACTTAAATTGGTTCGAAGTGGTTTTCGGATAGGATTCAATCAAATCCGACCCTGGTTCCTTTAAAATCCAATCATCGATATAAAAGGATGTAATTAGATGATTGCTTTTCGATTCATTCATTTTTCTTTACCAAAATATCTTCGAGAGTTATATATTTTCAAAATATTCTTTTAGTGAATACGGAATCGTTTAAACCTCTTTTTTGAACATTTCTCAAATCATTTTTAAAGAGTATCTTTTGAGAAAAATAAGATTATGGAAATCACTCTACTTTTATTCAAATATCAACTTCCATATTCAACAAGCGCTATGGGTGGAATAACGGTGAGATCACCTTTTAAATTCCACGAATATGACAAGTTCCCTCTTTGGATTTTAATAATGAGTATAAGAAGATTATTTCTATAAAATCCAAGTTGAGTATTTGGGCTTTTCCTTCGATCTGTTCCACCCCTCGCCTAAAAGAGAAAACTAAGGCCAGGTAAGTTCAGGGCACTGGTTGCCCCATTCCTAACCTTAGTTACACACCTTGTTTTCACTTATAGATCTCACAGGCGGGACAAATGTACTAGTCGTTTCCGCACACTCATTTTCCCATTTTAAATCACTTAACTATTTGTTTAACTACTTTTGAAATAATTTTAAATTGTAATTTCTTTTAAAATACATTATTATTTGCTTAAAAACATTTACTAAGGATTTGGGAAAGAATTGTTAAGTTTTAACCTTTATTTCAAAAGTTATAGAAAAGCGTTGCGAAAAAGTGTTGCAAAAAGTGCTTTAAAAGCTATATTCTTCAAAACGACTTTTATATCATTTAGAAAACCATGTTTTCAACTTAAATATATTTTAAAACATTTTAAAAGATTTTTATAATTTATTTCATATTTTTAAAATGATTATTTTATCAATTTCCAACTTTGGTCATTTACTGCAAAAACTGGATATTCTTGAAAATTGATTTTGTCATATTTCAAAATATACAAGATGAAATATTGATTTTCTTATTTCAGTTGAAAGATATGGATATAAGAATTCGGAAAATTCTTACTTCGAAGAATTCCAAACTATATTCCACTTCGTATGTTTATTTGAACTTTTGACGCGAAAACACGAACTACCGTTACGTGACACGTCAAATTTTAGGCGTATATTGAGATTCATATCCAAACTTTATCGAGACAAGTTTAAACACTTAGGAATCATTTCTAAAGCATATTCAAACATTTTTTTCAATGGTATAAATGATTCCATATGACATTTTATTTTATTTTGGAAATTATTTTCCGTATGAATCAATGTCGTGTATATCGTGGCTTGTTTCAATATTTTCATGCAATAAACAACATATGGAAATCAATATCATAACCAAACATCCAAATAAATATATCACAACATCACAATTAAATATATACATATAAATTAGGAGTTCTCACCATGTTTGGAATTGAACTAACTTTAAATTGAAATAGCTTTTCTAACTCAACTCAAAAGCTCATGAACACTTATTTTAAGATTTCTAGGTGGCTTGAATTTGCTTGTGGAGGCCTTTGGAGCTTTGGGCCGTGAGTTTCAAGGGGAGATTGGGCTCGGCCTTGGGTAGGGGGTGGTGGTTGGCGGTGGCTGTGGGTTAGAGAAGGAGAAAGAGGGGGATTTGAAGTGGTTTTGAGGTGGTTTGTTGCATATTTCTTTTTATATTATTTTTGGAAACAATTTAGCATTATTTTATTAAGATAGAAAGCCATGGAAAAGAGTGAGAAGAAACTTGAAATTTTGAGAAGAAGAAGTGTGGAAGGAAGTGAGAAAGTGGGTGTGTATTTATAGAAAAAACTTTGGATTAAAATATTATATTTACAAAAGACCAAAATACCCTTTATTTACTTTTAAAGTAATCTTACTTTTCAACACTTAGCATCACATTTCAAATCTTTAATTTATATCCTTATCACTTAAGGAGTAAGAAAACTTAAAGTAATAATGATGTTTCTTTTGATTTGACATGTTTTGTTTTTATTAGTTTACTTTTCCTAATTATATTCTAGAATTTCCTAATTGTTTTAATAAAAGTAAACCTAATTAGCAACTTAATTAATACTTACTACATTTATATAAGTGTATATGAATATTAAAATAAAGGTGCAACAACGTAGCGACAACTTTAAATCGACAAAACGTTGGTTTTTGACAAAATGTTCTACGGTCATATTTTAACGTTTTAGTTAAACTATTTATTTATGTAAAAAAAAATTAAAAATAAATTTTTATAATGTTATTTAAAAATATAAACACTCATAAATAAATTAAAATAATTTATTAAACCATTTAAACTTACTTTTCTGAAATCAGGATTTTGTCACTTTTGCCGATATAAGCAAATGTTACTATTTTTATGTATATTTCTATTTCCAAATCCTATCTAATATTATTTGAATCATAAAACCTTTTATATTTTATATTTAAAATCACTTTAAATGTTATATTTTGAGGTGGTTAAATTTCGAGTCGTTACAGGATGGATGCGAAAGGTCGATGAAGAGACCTTTCGACGGCTTCGGAGGGATGGACGCGGAAGGGTCTAATCCACATCTATAAATACGACCCTAGGGGTCTAAGTTCGGGACCGATTTTCAAATTCTTACATTTCTTTGTAAAATCAAGTTCTTGTAATCCTAAATCAAATTGGGGACAAATCCTATTACTTGTAATCCATTTGTGAGATATAAAAAGAGAGGATGCATGGGTTTGATATTGATTTCGAACATGAGAATGATTATCTCTGCCATTAGCTTGTATAATGACCAATTGCACATAATACACACTTATCTTCTTTACCCATTATTAGCATATACTACACTATAGAACCTATTTGGATATCTTGACTTTAAAGCATATTATCATTACCTCCAAAGCCCTTGCAGTATTAAAGAAACGTGATGGTGATAATTGAATGTTAATGAGTCTACTGGACTTATAACATTTATCCAAAATAAAGCCCTATAGCATATTAAATACACTCTTTACTCAAATTTATGTATATCGGGTTTCGAATCCTTTCGAAAGGTACTGAACCTATAAAGGGGTTCTCTTTGTAACCGATGAATTAGACCCTTTGGGAGGACTTCTTCGAAAGGCATTTGAATGCTTTCAAATATATATTGGCCTTTGAAGAAGATCACCCCCATAGCAACTGTATCGTACCTACGAAGGGGTCCATTCGAATGGGTCTTGACCTCATTTTGATCCCTTTGGAAGGGACGATAAACAGGATAGCAACATTGAATCTTGATTCTGGCAATACAAGCCCTTTTAAAGTCCTTCGAAAGGGATTTTCTTCTAATTCACTTTCAATCAAATGCACCTTTGGATGTCAACGATTATATTGTTAACATTTTTGGCGCTGCTTATATGAAGTTTCATATGTGGAACGCGCACATCTATTTCTTTCGAAGGAGTTCCTTTCGAAGGAATAAGATCCTTTCGATTCAGTCAATACCTTTTGTTCCCGCTGAGTTACGACCATTGATTACTTCAACTAATTCAAAAGGGGTTATTCAGTCCTCTAACCTTACTTCAGAGTATTGACAAGAAATCTTGTTAACATTTTTGATGCTAAAAGGAGGGATCGAACCTCCGCTCTTATTCTTTCCATATAGACTAATTATGGAAAGTTTGATTTGTTGTAGGAAAATGAAATAAAAAAGACTCGGCCGATTGGATGAAGAAGCAGTGCACACAATAGTTTTGGAGGAAAATATTATGCCAGCCTTCAACTTAGAGGGCACTGTGCTAGGACAGCCATGAACTCCAGCTCAACATGATGACAATGCAGCTAGGATAAAACGTTTGGAGCAATGGATACTGGAAATGCAAGAACTCCTGGAAGCAGCCCTTACTCGAAAATCATCTAAAAATGTTAAGCCAATAACAGGGGATGAAGTGGTCTCCCCAAGGAGGAATCTGAAGGCTTACACATTCGAGGGCAAGAGCAAGATTGACTTAACATAATCAAAGAAGGAGGAACGTTATGCAACTAAAGTTGATCACCGGCTTAGAATGCAAGACAAATCCTTAGAGCAATTTGGAAGCTCAACCTTAAAGGAATATAATCCAAATCAAAAAAGCTATCATGATACTGAAGCATATTTGAAAGATGTGGCAGAGAAAGCTGTTAAAGACATACTGAATGCTAAAGAGAAATAACTTTAGATGAGCAAGTGAATGATAACGATCGAGTGGCTCCATTCATTGACGAAATCATGGCAACAACAATTCCATCTCATGTTGAGGTTCCAACTATGAAATACCATGGAACTACTAATCCTGATGGCCACTTAATGGCTTTTGACAGCCAAATGGACCTTTATAATGCCTTTGAGGCAGTGCAATGCAGATTATTCCTAGTAACACTTCAAGGGGCTGCTGCAAAATGGTACCGCCAATATCGGAAGAAAACTATCTACTCATAAAAACAATTCTCCTATGAATTCTCTGCTCAGTTGTGCATATGCAAAGATCCAACAATTGACTATACCATTTTGGCAAACATCAAGCAAAGGCAAGGAGAGTCGTTGGGTGATTATCTCAAGCGGTTCAATATAGAGGCATTAAAGGCCAAAGACATGAATGATAGGGATAAGCTAATTGCAGTGCATTCAGGATTAATAGAAAACATGCTATTTTGGAAAGAGCTCTTCATCCATGGATGTAAAAATTTACAAAACTTTCACTTTCAAGTTGATAAATTCATTTGAATGGATGAATTATACTATGCTAATAGGAAAGCTAACCCTAAGAAGGAGATTGGAAGATTTGGATTCGATCGAGGACACAAAAGGTTGAGGTGGGAAGACTCCAACACCAATTCAGTTGCTTTGAATAAAGCTTTGTCTTACATCTATGCCATAACTAAAGAAAAGGTTAATTTCCCAACTTCATTCAAGGCCAAGATTCCTCGAGTAGATAAAATGGGTTATTATTGCGCTTATCATAAGGCAAATGGCTGTAAGACGGACGAGTGTTGAGTGCTAGCTGGGATTATTCAAAAGCTGATCCGTGAAGGACATATGAAAGAGTTTGTCCAAGATAAACAGGAAGTACCATGAACTGACAATGAACCACAAAAATTCCCTAGTAATACAGTGAATTTCTTATAGGATGAAGATCCATCGAATTTAAGCCCACTTTTGAATAGGATTGTTGTGATTCATGGGGGATCGCATCCAGCAGCAGGAAATAGTAAGGGAGCTAGGAACAAATATATCAAAGAAGCTAGGGAAGGAGTGTTCTTTGTACAGAAAGAGCCCCCGTTCAAAAACCTGTGATTTAATGTACAAATGCCAAACCTTGTCATCACTCCACAGGAGATAAAGAAAGGTGTCCATCATCCCCATAATGACCCCTTTATGATCACAGCTCAAATCAGACTTTCCATAGTATCCAAGGTCATATTAGATACCGGAAGTGCAGTTAACGTCATCTTCAAGCATGCTTATGATCAGATGGGCATTCCTGAGGATAAACTGGAGCCTAGCCTTGAAACTCTCTTTGGGTTCAATAATAAGGGGTCGACACCGGTAGGGCAAGTAAAGCTATTAGTATAAATAGGCATGCCACCATGATGTAGGACTTTTGAGACTCTCTTTGTGATCATCGATCGGCCTTCATATTACAATGCATTCTTTGGCCGTCCCGCGCTAGATGAGGTGGATGCTTTTGTTTCACCAAAATACTTGATGGTAAGGTTCTTGACTAAAAGGGGTTGGGGTACTATTCAGGGAGAATAATTTTGCTCTCGTGAAATGTATTTTGCAACTCTCGATCAATACACAAGGGAGTACCCTTCTTATTATGATTCTTCCACTATTTTTCAGCCTTTGGATGATGGATTTTTACATTCATCATTCAAAACAAAAATAAGATCTAATAAAATGAATAAACGCGTGTTTGAAAGGTACATCTCACCTAGAGGGAAAAGGAAGAGGGCCGATGTTAACTCTGTAGAAGAAGGCAAGATCATCACAGAACTGGATTGCCGAGGAGAAATGGAGAGGATAAAGCCTACAGAGGATCTTGAAGAAGTATGTATAGATCCAACTGATTCAACCAAAATAGTCAAAGTGGGAAAGGAATTAGAAAACAACTTGAAAGCAGACTTGATTCAATTCATTAAAGCTAGCAAGGACATATTTGCATGGACCTATTCAGATATAGTCGGGATTGACCCATCAGTTATATGCCACGCACTAAATTTTAACCCAAATGTGACTCCTGTCCAGCAAAAGAAGAATCAATTTGACAAAGTTCGATCTGACGCCTTGAAAGAAGAGGTTAAAAAGCTACTTGAAAATGGATTCATTCAAGAAGTGTTTTTATCCAAAATGGCTGGCAAACCCTGTGTTGGTAAAGAAGTCAAATGGAAAGTGGAGAACCTGTGTCGATTACATTGATCTGAACAAAACATGCCCAAAAGACTGTTATCCGCTACCCAGAATAGACTAGTTAGTTGATGCGACTAGCGGACATAAGCTATTATCTCTCATGGATGCTTATTCCTGATATAATCAAATACCCATGTTCAGGCCGGACTTTGGGCTAAAGAATGTAGGGGCTGCTTATCAAAGATTAGTCAATAGAATGTTCAAAGAACAGATCTATCAAAATATGGAGGTTTATGTGGATGATATGCTAGTAAAGTCCTATGAAGATGAGAATCACCTTAAAGATCTTGAAGAAATGTTAGAAGTATTATGAAGGTATCAAATGAAACTAAATCCTCAGAATTGTTCTTTTGGGGTTCATTCCGAAAAGTTCTTAGGTTACATTGTTAGTGTATAAGGGATTGAAACCGGTCCTGACCATATCTAAGCTATCAAAAACATGGCCGAACCCAAAACAAGCAAAAACGTAATGAGTTTTAATGGTAGAATTGCGGCTTTGAGCAGATTCATCTCCAAGGCAACCAATAAATGCATTCCATTCTTCAATGTAATAAAGAAAAAAAGAATGTTGAGTGAAGAGAATACTGTAAAAAAAGCCTTCCAAGAATTAAAAAATCATTTGGAAAAGCCACCAATATTATCCAACCCCGAGAATGGAGAGAGCTTGCTCTTATATATGGCAGTCTCAGAATATGCGACTATTCAGTTCTGATTATAGAAGAAAACCAAATTCGGCTTCCCGTTTATTATGCAAGCAGACGATTGAAGTATGCCAAAGTTCGATACTCAGTCATAGAAAATTGGCTTATTGTTTGATACTTACAGCATGAAAACTTAGAGCATACTTTCAAGCGCATCCAATCAGAGTATTAACTAACTTTTCTATTCAAGCAAGTTTTCAGTAAACCCAAGACCTCGGGTAGGCTAGTATAATTGGGAATTGAACTTAGCCAATATGACATAGAATTTCCGCCACGAACAGCAATCAAAGGGAAAGCATTAGCTGACATTATCAATGGATGCACAGGCTTTGTTAAAGAGCAGTCAGAGGAAGAAAAGAATCAAAAGCCCACATGGAAACTATTTTTGGATGGATCATCAAATGAGCAGGGAGCCGGAGTAGGGTATGTCATAATCACACTAGATGGACACCACCTGCACTATACAATAAAGCTAGTATTTCCTGCAACAAACAACATAGCTGAATATGAATCGATGGTGGTAGGACTAATTCTATTTTTACAACTCAAGATTCCATGAATTCAAATCATTAACGACTCTCAACTAATGGTAAATCAAATAAAGCAGATATATCAGATTAAAGACGTTGGACTATCTTATATATTAAGAAATTACTAAAAATGCTTACCCAATTTAAAGATTTTTCTATATACCAAGTCCCAAGGGAAGATAATTCTCAAGCAGATTCATTAGCAAAATTGGCTAGTTCAAAAGGAGCTCCAGAAACACGTATTGTATCAGAAGGGTATCAAGCAAGTCCCAGTATTGAAGAGAAAATGCTCAAACTAGGGAAAGAACTATTAGTTTTAACTAGATCTCAAGTCATGACAAAAGAAAGAGAAGAAAGATAAATTGTTGAAGAAATTTTATATGAAGAGTCCCTTCATCCAAGAACAGATAACTGCTACATGAACACTTTGACTTGGATGACACCTATTGTAGAATATCTAGCTCGTTAACCAATCTTGTTCGAAATAAAGGTATTTTATTTCTATTATATACTTGATATAATGTGGTTATATTAATTAACCAATTTAATTAAATGTGTATCTAATAGAAAATCCATAAATGGTATGTTTTGTGAGAGTAGTTATAAAGTGTTGTAACCGTGAGTAATTTATCACAATGAAACAAATATACTATTCTAAATGTTCTAAGATGCATCGAGACTGGATAGAGTATGTAACGCTCTCCAAATGTTGGGCGGTGTATTACTCATGACTATTAGAGGCACTAAGGGGTTACGTACTGAAAGTTATTGGATAACTATGGAATGACTCACTCGATAGTTTTCTATTGGTTAATATAACTAAGGTTAAGCAGAGAATATCGATGTGACTAATTTATACAGTTCTCTCGACTTAAGAATACTGTTGATCTTCAATGTAGCATGGCGTCCATCGAACAACTATAGTTGGGTCGAGTGGAAATATTGGAAGTGAAACACTATTCAAGAGAGGATTCGTGTTCTCGGTTATATGAGGTTAGTATCACGGTCAACTGAAGTCAACTTAAAGTCAAACTCTCTAGCCAGAGCATTTCGGTTAATAATTATTATTATTATTGAACCAAGGACTTTATGTTTGGACTATAAGTTTAATGTGGATGATATTGGAATTTTGACCGTTATCAAATTCCATAAAACCAAAGTGATATAATTTTGACGAAGAGAATTGGTGTAAACAATTGTCACTATTAGGTACCGCTTATAATAAGTAAATTGGATTTTACCAAAAGATGTGTAAGCGATAAATTCGGCCAAAATGTCACACCAACTGCTAAGTGACGTGTGAACGTTAATATTCGAGTAGTTCGATATTAATCGCTGATTGAATTTACACCTTTGAGTCGCACAACCGTAATGATGAATTCTCTGAAAAACCACATGATTTAATTAATTTATAAAATGCTGTAAATTGATTAAATTAATTGATATTTGAGAAATATTAATTATTATTTATTTGATTTTTGGAATTTTTTATAATTATTTTAATGCATTTGTAAAAGTATATTTCCGCGCATTGATACACGATATCGATGTAATTTAAAGATAATTGCATGAAATGATTTATGGAAAATTTATGTTATTTGATGACATGATTTGTGGAAATTTTATGTCATTTGATGACATACATGTAAAGAAAGGATTGGAGGGAGAGACAATCAAGGGAATTAATTAGGGAAGTTTTAATTAAAGAATGAGAAAATTTTCATTTTTCAAATAAAACACATTCTCTAATTTATTATGTACGTACAATTCGTTCTTTCTCATCAGTCTGTTTCTTTCCCTCCTCCTAACGTTTCATGGTAGAAAACAAAAAAAATCCAAAAAATCTTTCATCACCATTTAAAATATCAAATAAAACAAAAAAGTTGTTCATCCATCTCTTGCAAGGATAGTATGGGGATCTTGAATATCGGAGGAGATATCATCATTCAAGGTGTGACTTCTAGGCAACATTCTAATGGGAGTCCATTTTCAAGATGTGCTTCAAGGCTTTGGGTAATAAGGTATGTTTTTCTTTAATAAATAATGATATTTGATGTAATGTTTGTTGAAAGAGAAATTTAGTTATCATAATTTGTATGTACATATCATTGCCTCATTTAATTTGAAAATTGTTTATATAGCCTGAATTGTTTGTTGAATGAATCGATTGCTGTTTTATTTTAATAAATCAAAACTAATATTTGTATATGTTTAAATAAAATGTTTTTTTTTGAACTATGTTCTAAACATTCAATTTAAAATCTAATTTTTAGATTAGAAATTTTTTATATTCAATTTATCAATTGGGTTCTTATTTTGTTAAATTAAAATTAAATTTTGTATATTTTTGAATACAATGTTTTATTATAGATCTATATTATAAACATTCAATTCAAAGTATAATCCTTTAGACTTAAAACTTTGTATTTTATATTATTTTGATTGGACTTAACTTTAATAAATTAAACTAAAATTTATGTATGAATATTATAGTGTTTTACTAAAGATTCATGTTTTAAATCATGTGAAACAAAATGTAATTTTAGACTTGAAAGTTTACATGTATGTATTTTGTGTGTGTATTGTTTAGAAATTAAAAAAATGGAAGATTGGCAATAAATCTAAATTTTAATCTTATTACTATAAGTCTATAATTTGTATTAATTAGAGATATTTTATTGAATATTACATACACACAATTAATGTTTTGATAATAAATCTATTTTTAAATTGATTGTTATATATCTCTAATTTGTATTAATTAAAAAGACTTATTTTAATCTTATATACACACAACTAATTTTATATGTATGTTTATATATATAATTTATTATATGTATTAATATTGTCAAAGTATGAATTAGATTTCTTTCCCAAAAAAACAACAACAAAAAAAACGATTTAAAACGAGGCACTTATACATACATTTATTTTTGACTGTTTATATCATTATATTATGATGTCTATCAATTGTCATTTATATGTTGCATTAATTAAGTTCACTAAAAGGGAAACTGTATCAATCACACTTGTCATCCCTTATTTATTTCCATTTCAATTTCTATGTAATAAGCATTCAAATTGTTCTTGTTTACTTTATGTATACATATCAATTACCACCGACTATGCACACTTCCTATATGTTGCACCTGCACGATATTTACTGTAAATATATTTATAATTCATGTCATATTTAGAATAGTCATTAATGTTATTTTACTAATCAATTATTTAATTTAATTAAGAGAAGGAAATGAAAAGTTTCCTTCTCTAACAAAGTTTATGATCCCTCATTAATTGAATAATTTAAGAGAAAGGAAATGAAAAGTTTCCATCTCTAAATAAATTTACGCCTCCTTATTAATTGAATAAATTAAGAGAAAGGAAATGAAATATTTCTCTCTCTGAATAAATTTAAAAAGTAAACGTTACACACAAATTTGTATATAAGAGTATATTTGATATACTCTAACTTACATACACATTAAATTATAGTCAAACTTTATTTATGAAGTTAAATAAAAGATTGATTTTATTTAAAAGAAATTTAAATAAGATCTAAATTTATTTAGACTTCATAGGCCTATTGAAGATTCAAAATGGCAAATTTTTTGAAGTTCACCCATTTTCTCCGCTGCGGGCTGGCCCATTTCCAACAATATTTATATACATTGTTTTTATTGCAATGCCATCCTAGACTATGTACTCAGCCTTTTTCATTGAATCAGCTTTAAAGATTTTTAACTTGAATTTATTATTGACATATATTATATTCAATATCACTTATGAAAATTTGAGTCTGAACACTCCTTCATAAGGAGTTTGTTGTTTCCGTAAACAAATTTATAGTATTTCATAAATACATAAGAAAACCTTTAACAACCATTTAATGATATCAATTTGAATTTGATATTTGCTTCATGTACCAAATACACAAACAAATCACGGTACCGCAGACAACATAACATGTATGATATTTCCTATTGCAAAAACATAAGGAATCATCTTATATGTCTGTATTAAACATTTTAATATAGAGCCCTTGCATATCGTTTGGGATATTCCCAATATCTTTTACTTACTATGAAAGACATCATTTAAAAACCCAACATCGAGTATTAAAACAACTAAGGCTAATTTTAACACAAGTACATCATTAAAATTCAACAATGTGGTGTTTAGATATAGTTTAGAAATATCAATGTACCTTTTCACGCTCTTTCTTATGAACACACGCTTCCTTTGCATTTTAATTGATAATCAAACTATTTGATATTTCTATTAAAATATTTATTCAATTCCAATGCTTATAAAATGATACTTTCTACCTTTTCTTGGATTATATCCATAAGCTCACAAACTCAATATCGCTCACACCAACTCTGAGACACTTAGGTTATCATCTGTAAATAGTCTATTCTAAATCATTATTTAGAATTTTCTGTTTAACACATACGTACCAAACACAAAGTTATACCAAGAGATAATTTTGTGAGTATGTCTAAATTAACTTAAGTATGTTGAATATCAAATCTATTACATTAATTTCAATAATTGAAATTCACAGTACTATTCGTATTAATGTGGCCCATTATGTCCCAACTGCATTCGTCTTTCTCTTAAAGACACATTTACGGCCGGCGGATCATATCCTTTTGGGTGCAACTATCAAAATCATATTTTGATAAAGTACTTGGAAGATATTTTGGATCTGCACTTCGTACCATATTATAGAGTCAACACTCTTAATGGTTTAATTAAACAACCAAGGATTACATACATTTCCAACATTGATAAGAAACTTATAGATTCTCTTCAATGTGCGAGAATACTTATTAGACATTCTAATGCGATGTGTTCGTTTACATTAGTTAATTTCATTTTATCTCTCTGGTCAGTTTTATCTTTGGATCGTATCAAGTTCCATTTTACTACCAATAATTTCTCAAAGAAATTCCTTTACTATGAAGTAGGTATTTCTTGAAACAACAATTGTTTCTCAGTGCAACATAATAGATATTCACAAACATTTTAAGAATGGCTTTATATATAAGACTAGTTTAATTTCTAGTTTACAAACTTGTATTCTAAACATAAATATGTTATCCAATGGCAGTCTTTCCCAAACTCATTTTGGGGCAACTCATACAAGATCTTTCATGAACAATTATTACGTGCAGTCTTTCGATTAGTACAACCCCCAACTTTTTGGTCTAGGATATATTGGGGTTTCTTATAAACTCTTATCATGTATGATATTGTAAACTATTATTTAGATGAAATAATAGCAGTCTTTTGTACTAGTCTTAAGTATATGACCTTATAGAAAGAAATTAACTCAACTTCACTTACAATTAATCTTACTTTTTCTAACAAAGTTCGATTACTCCTTATCGATATTTCATTATGTATCATAGGGAGGAGTTACTTTTGAGATTGAATCTTTATTCATTTTTAGGTACGTTCGGAACTCTTTCCAATATAATCACCTATTCGATTAAATTAAATCATTTTATTTTATTGTACTTTATTCTATTTACTTTCGTTTTATATTCTATGATCTTATCGTAGACATACCACATGTGTATTAAATACACATGTCCATGTCGATGATAAATCATCGATGAATATAACCAAGTACATGGAATCGATTTGGTATTATAGACTTGCGATTGCATATATCAATATGTACTAATCCAAAGAGTTCATTAACTCTTAAGATGCTCCCACTAAAAGGATGCATGACCCTTAATTTGTTTGAGATATAATTAATCGGTATCATGTGATTCGTAATCATGTAATAAAATTATTTATCAAAACTATGACATAGCCTATAATTTCAAAATAATTGTAAACAATTTTAGATACTTCTATATTTTCCAATGCATCACTTTTATTATGAAAACAAATATCACATTATAGTTTTATTTCATAACAAATATTCATAATATTCTTATTGCAATATAACCATGCCTATTTTTCAGTTGAAACCGAAAAATAGTCACTATATCATAAATAATGAATGGTATATTTTATGAAAACAAATTTCATAACTTGATGCAACCACTAAGTATCGTATGCCATGCTCTCACTATTTTTGCCATTACTATAACGGTGTACTGAATTTGGAGGTCCATTATTCACTAATATAAATTGTTTATTTCATATATTGCAACTAGTTTACAGTGAAGAGTTCTTTGATCAAATACCTCAAACTCAAAGAAATAAATCTCATAGAAAAATGATTTTCTATACAAAAATATATTTTGGAATAGAAATCATATTTCTTATTCCAATATTAAGTATCAATCATTATTATTCAGTTCTCGTTTCAAATGTTTCTTTATGAAGCTGAAGTGACCATTCACTCTCTTCATTCCAACCATGCCTTAAATCATACTTACTCTTATACGTTCATTTTCCTTTCTAAATGGTTAAACCATTCAAAAGAGTATCCATACTGCAACATCATAATAAACTCTTTACAAAAATGCATTTGATTATCCTTAACATTTAATAACACCAAACATGTTGCACTTTGCGTAAACGGATCAAAATGACATTTCAGCAATAGAGTTTTATATCTATCTTGTAGTTTTGGTTGAGTGTTATATTTTATACAATACGATCTTTATTCTAATCAATCAAATTGAATACTTGATCTCACAACATGATTTATTTGTTTGATTTGAATGAACTAATTTCATTGAAATATCGTACATTACGATGTGTGACCGTTCACCATATAACATTTATATGTGATAGTATATGGATCAAATATCCATAGTCTCATATTGCTTTTGAGTTCGGAACTCATAGAATGCAATACATAGTCTCAACCAAATAAATATGTAAGTGACCAAGTTACAAACATATTTAGTAGTTCTAAAATTAGGCACTTGCATGAGTGTTTAAATGTTAACATGCAATAAATATTTATTAGTAAGTATATATTATTATATTTCTATTTGTTAATCTTCAATTCAGTTCATTAGTATATCTTAATTGGCAAATGTTTTATCAATCATATTAAATGCACGAATTTATCACTGTAGAATATTATAACATATGTTCTTCCAATATTAGAATGGTTAAATGTTATCATTTCATTTTTCTAATAAGGCTCTCACTAATCTTTTATGGTTCACCAAACCCTAGTGAAAACACAGAAGTCTTTGTTAGAACCTCTTTGTATGATTTTGATGACAACAACTATACAATCATACACATACATACAATACATTCCATTTATTTGCAGGTAAATGCTTCAAGAATTCACAATATCATGGCTTGAAGATGAATAATAGAAGAAAATAATCATTGGCATTAAAGAAGCTATTATATTGTGTTATAGTCATAGATAGATGGTTTTTAAAATCTCCTTGAGTAGTTTTTACACAAAATTGCACATAAAATCTTTTACAAGGTTTTCATTCTTTTAAACAAAGTGATTTTATAAGTAGACAGACATCAGACGTTTGTTTATATAAGTCAGACGTCTGACTATGCTCTCGAGTTAAAAATTTATATAATAAGACAGACGTCTGACCTGGATAACAGGTTAAAATCCTGAATAGACACTTGCTTCATTCTAATGGTTGCATCCACATCTCTTCAATGCATCTCTTCTTTCTCAAAGATTGCAACCCTTAGACTAAAGTAAAGCATACTAAAGGTTGTTACTTCTTAAGAAAACCCTTGTACACTATAAATATGTAAAGATTTTGAGAAACAACTTACTTGAATTTTCTGAATCTCTTATCTTTATTCTTTGCATACTTTGATTTCTAAAAAGCAATCAATACATCATTCTTATCGCTTCCTAAAAACAAAGTTTCACATATACATACTACTCAAAGGAGATTATAGGAAGATTTGTACTGTGTATCAAAATCAGTGTTACTAAGAACACATACTTGTCAAGAAAAAACTTTTTGTATCAAGCCTATTCCTCCGGGCGAAGCGAGGGTTGTTTGCTAGTTTAAGACCGAAGGGGAGATTCGAAACTGGACGTAGGATGAGAGGTCTGAACCAGTATAAAAACTCTGGAGTGATTGTTTCTTTACTTTTATTTACTTTACTCTGGTAGTTATACGTTTGTTTTTATTACACTTGCATATTAGATAAATACATGATCCATACATACTTTCAGTCTTTTAACTTCACTAGTGGATGTTAGAGATCGTATGCCTTGGGATTCTGACCTTGAGGAAAGCTCAACAAATCATAGACCCGTATACGATGGACAACACCTTATCGATTGTATCACATTCAACTTCTAACATATGGCTCCTTGTCCTAATCCCGCCTTTACGTTGAGGAAAGCTCAACAAGTAAAGTGAGACTATTTACTCGGACCTATCATTTTGCAACGGCCTAAGCATAAGCACGTACCTTGAGGAAAGCTTAATAAATACGTGTAGTTATTTTACTTCATCTATTTAATATATTAATAATACTACATATAACATTCCTAACTCGAGGAAAGCTCAACAACTAAAGAGCCTTCAAGTAATCTATTAATATATAAATGATAGATGGCAACTTTATATTAAAGATTCATAATCTTCAATATATTAAATCAAGCGATATTGACTTATATGGAATAATGTATTTTTGATGAAATACTCTCATGACTCAAGTGTCAAAAACATTTGAACTCACGGTATACATATTATACGTATGTATTTATTCCTTAAGTCTATTTAGGGTTACTTTATGTTCCATCTTTAATTTATACACTCATATTATATAAATTTCATTATTATATAACTTTTGTATTTTAATGAACTTATATAATAATCTTATGTATAATATTATATTAACTAGATCTTATTTAATTAATTTTAATTAATTAATTTTTTAATTAATTTTATGAGTCCTAGTGGCACACGCTCCACCTGTAGAAGGGAAACTTTTCGTACAAACAAAATATGTTTCACAAATGTTAGACAAAATATTCAGTAGAAAAGACAACCGACATATGATTGCAAGTGCAAGACAAAATAATAGTACAAATGACATGCATGAAACTCATCAAAAAAAATGACAGGCATGCGGCTAAACTTTGTATATAAAGTAATTGATAATATGAAGATTTATTCCACATTTTCACAATTGTTATTCTCTCAATTCATAATCAGAAACATAAAACTATCTAAACATAAACTATTTTTCAAAATTTAAATCAAATGTCATAAAAAAGTCATAACTAAGTGGAAAAAGATACTTGCATATATACATTTTACATGTTTCCTTTCAGGTTGACTCATTTTCAAATTAAACTGCATTTTTCGTCATGTGCTCATGATTTGTTTTTTCATGCAAAAGAAAAGTTGATTTTAAGTTATTTTATGGTAGAAGATGGCATTTACTCTATTTATTATTCTAGAAAGAAATCATAACATAACACAATTGAATAACGGTTCGATTCTGAGTAGCAAAATTCATATTTTTCTAAATTTGTAATGAAAGTTTATGCACATGGCAATCAAAAGCTTCATTATGAACAAATCTACATATATACATTTAAATTTTGGAATTTACAATTGCTGCAATAGAAACATTTAAATCGGTTGGAATTATAGATTTTTCCAAATATATAGTATGTTTCTAATTAAATATACAATATGTTCCAAAAAGATTGGGAATTCATTAAATATAAACGTAAATTAAGGGAAACAAATTTTGGAATTTACAGTTGCTGCAAATTTAAAAGTTTGCAACAATTTTGGACAACTCTAATTGTTAAATTTAAAATCAGAGCCCATGCGAACACCTAATATATATTTTCAAACATACTTAAGATTGTTTCTTAAATATAATGAACAAAGGAACACCTATTTTCATATGAACGCTTTGAAACATACTTAAATATCTATATATAATGAGAATACATTCATTTGAAGCATTGGAAATTACGTTAATACCCTTGCTATACATTAATTAAAAATAAGGCAACATGAGGATGGTTTGGTCCTTGCTAAAAATAAAACTAATGCATTTTTTCTTTTACACATCCAATCGGACATGCTATAAGTACTGGTAATTATAATACAAATAGACATAAACATACTTTAATTTGTATGGTAAATTTAATTGGAATCAAATATAAATTAAGTTTTGATAAGCAAACTTAAGTGTGTACCTCTGAAATATAAACATTTTATCAAATTTAATATCAAACCAATGAAGAAAAACTTGTAGAGATGAGGCACAAATGTAGAAGAAACGAGGAGGCACTAATGATGAAGAAACACGACATAAAAGTGAACGTAATTAGTGGTGTTTATAAGGTGGAAAGAATCATCTAGAGATTACGTTGTTTACCTATTCTTTAGGCTAATTAAGCAAAGATCGGCTAATCAAAGCTTTCTTTTTTTCTTTGAGTGGAACACAACAAGTGGTATTTAAAAGTGGAAATTAGGTTCGAAGGTTTCTCATTCTAGGGTAATAAGTTTTAAGAACAACACTTATGAACAATTAGTTTTTAGGATAATTTACCGGAAAATGGTAAATTCATTTATCTTTTTAAATTATACAGGAAAATGGCAAATTCATTTATCTTTTTAAGTTATACAGGAAAATGATAAATTCATTTATCATTATTTCTGTATAACTGAAAATAATAGCTTCATTTATCTTTTTTTTTAAATTGTCCTTAAAACTAATTTTTCAAAATTGTCATCCTTAAATCTTATTACCTTGCACAAAGAAGCACTCTAAGTGAAAATTTCTTATTTAAAATGTGGAAAAAATCATTTAGAGAATGTGTTGTTTGCCTATTCTTTAGGCTGACTAAGGGTCTAGGACTAAGACTAGCAATGTCGGCTCTCGAGGAGCTGATTGAAAAGAGGGATTGAAAGTCCATAATTGGTCTCAAGTGCAAGTGGGAGATTGATAGAGTTAAAGGTATGTCTTAGAGGTAATTATGTAATTGATTGTAAATTAATTAACTCTATAATCAATTCTCGTCGTTCGTAATAAATGTGTTTTTTTTCTGTTATATATTTGTTAATGTGTTATAAATAATTAAATATTTAATTAAAATATATTTAACAGAAAATCATAAATGTTGTATTTGTGATAGTAATTACAACTAGTTGTAATCATGAGCAATTATATAATAGGATCGTGTTTACAATTACGTAGAACAAACAGAAAACTAATATATTAAAGTAAACCATCACAAACCATAGATGCACAAATAGAAAAGAAAATAAATCACAAGATTTACAGTGGTTCCACTGTATCGCAAGATAGTGTGCATCCATTTCGTGAAGAAATTTTTTTGTTGCCTTTTGAGAACAAAAAATTACAGGTTGATAATGGAGGTAAAAAAGAAGAATATAAAGAAATACAACTAGAAGATTCTAAGATCTCTCAAGATCAGCTGTTCTTGTACGTATAGAAATTATTATTATTATTATCTAGGGTTGAAATAATTGATTTATAATAATAAATCAATTGCTTCATCCATTCTCCGATTCATATGGAAAACATTTAGCTACTTGATTTTTCCAGTTTCTGCTAGTACGCATGCGGCCGATAAAATGCCTTTCATAATAAGTTGATTAGTGAATTGATTCATTCCCTCAACATAGCTCTTGTCGTATAGATAATTATTTGTATTCTTTAATATGATAGAAGAGACAATATATTTGAGTCACAATTTCACATGACTCAAAATATCTCCAAATTCTTTTGTAATATAAAATGTTATTGAAATCAAACATGTTCAGTCAAACAATTTTTAGTGGTTCCACCATCAGTCCTTCTTCAAGCTAATTCAAGGTCTAGGATTCCCTCCAACAGGTTTTGTCATTTAGATCTTTTATATGACAGTTATGTTGTAATTTTCGTCTAGAGAAGTGAAGACAGAAGGAGTATTTGAGTTGTAGTAGATAACATTGGTTGAATCTCTTGATAAACTCTTATGTTTTATTTTGTTTGCTTGTCTATTATTTTAGTTCTCAGTCATTTGGTTTCAGTCAAATAAACTAGATTGAGAATAATCACGTGCATTTTGCAATAGTTGGAGATAGTGCATTACGGGTTTGGTAGATTGATTTTCAATAGTCGTAATTATTGAAGCACAAGGTTTAAATAAACTGTAGACTTTAGTAAACAGATACTGAAGATGGGACATTAAAAAAAATGAAGACTTTCAAGTTGGTTTCAGGTGTGACAAAGTCAGTTGAATAAGAAGAATGGGAAGAAGGTGGGTTTACATTTATTCAGATGCATTATACATGCATTCCTAGAAATACTTTCGGTATTGAATATTAATACAACAAACAAATTGCGAAATGTGCCTGAGAAGGGATGGTTGAATAAGTCACTCATGGTTCAACTGATTCTGCAGAACCATCTTTCTGCATAAAAGATGAGACCAGGCATATCATTTTCTGATCATCTGGATACACCAAATAATATCATCGTGAATATCAAGCCAGTTGATGCAAGAAAAGGGGAAGAAGAATCCGTCGGTTTATGTAATTCTACAATCTATCCGTCTGAATACTTTATGTGCACTCTACTAGCTCATACTCTAAAAATGCAACATCAATCTTCTGCTTCAATTGAAGGCAATCAATGTCGTTTACCTGAAATTTTTATATAATATACAACAGTCAGAAAACAGTTATCTCCACTAAAAGGAGAAATACATATATAGATTCACAATATTTATTATTATAGATATCTAATGGAAATCAGTTGCTAAAAGGTTACTAATGTACCTCAACGTAGAGGGTGTGCAGCAAGCTCCCGGACTCAGACACAATGTTAGCTGATACAATCTGGAGATCCAAAGATTCAAAAATCTCACATGCATTCTTCATCGATTTCATGGAGCAGTTGTACCTTACAACGAATGTGTTTTCTCCGATATCAGACACGCTAAGCTCCATCAATTCAATAGACAGTTTGGGTGAACTTGAATAAGTTTCTCTGTTTCTCTTCCTGCTATCATCGCTAGTTGGAGCTGATTCCAATGCAACTATCTCCTCATTCAGACTTCTCTCCTGCTTTTGAAGCTCTTGAACATAATCAATTGTGTCCTTAATTATTGATGCTTTGTCCATCTAATTTTCAAATATAAAATAAAATTATTTGTTATTTAATTACTATAGTCATTAAGTTACAGTTATTGACATAGCTAAGAATGAGGGTTTTAAGTATTGTGTGATACCTTAGAAATGTTGGGAACCACACTTCTGAGTGCATAAAGACTATCATCGATTTTTCTTCTTTTTCTTTGCATCTCTGCTATGTTCTTTGTAGGACTTGAACTCGATGGTGCATTGTAATCTGTTGAGCTCGATTCATGGCAGCTCGAAAGTATCTCTTCATCAAAAGTCCAACTACAAATCAAGCGCACATAGAATTAATTAAAAAGATGAATTAAATGAAGAAACCCATAGACTAAAATGAGTAAAAAATAGTAATGTAGAAATTACTTGTCAAGTTCATCGTAAAATCTTTTTGTTTCCCAGTAATTGTTGTACTCATCTTCAACAAACTCCATCCTTTTATTTTTGCAGTTTCGAAATACTAAGAAATGTAAGAAATGCAGAGACTTTAGAGTGTAATTTAACAGCAGCACAGTTGAAGTATTTATAGAGTGAATATGAGGAGAACAGGGACTGGCCAATGATTTCAAATTGTTTAATAACAAATGCAAGAGGATGCACGTTTAAAATGCAAGTTGGAGGTATGGGATTTGATTATATTACCGATCCCACTGTTTTTTATTTGTTTTTTGCAAGAAGACACGTTTTTAACATGGAGCATGCAGAGGATGGACTTTTAAATTACTTAAAAGTTAACTTACGCGATTATGACTTTGAAAAGAACTCATGCACTTTCAGGTGTATTATAAAAAGATTTATATAACATTATTATTATTATTATATATGTAGGGTATGCTATGTAGGGTAAGCGTACACATGTTAGAGTTTCTAAATCCAAATTGTAGCCTTAGTTTAAAGGTGTAAGCTTTTAATAAAATACTTCCAATAATAGTCTACACAAGAGGTCAAACTAGTGTGAAACAAATTTATTAACAATTTTTTTTTTGAAGAGATGTTAAAGGGCCCAGCCCAAATATTACAAAATAGAACGGGTAGCAAACTATCTACCCGAACTCACCAAAACACACTAACACAAACCCTAACCCTAGAAAAGCCGACAAACAATATCTCAACAAACAAAACAAACAATGGCGGAGGCGATTTAGAAAATCTAAACTATCTCCTCTCCATTCTTTACTCTGCTCGTTTCTCCACGTTCCGAGTATGATAAATTCCCGCTCATATCTCCTCTCATGCCTCTACTCCTATTAACGTTGCTCGAGTAGCTCGAGTAGCTCGAGTAGTTGGATCTGTTGAATCTGTTGGTCACGAGAGTAGTAATGTTAGATCTAGCGTCACTGCGATCTAGATCTGACATACTCTTCTCCCAATCTCTGTTGTTAACCAAGTCTTCACTAGGGTTCAGATTATTGGCATCTGGAGCTTGATTGAAGTAAGAATCACTGTTATTAGCAATATCCAAGTTCCTATTCACAGTGTTAGCCATAAAATCATGTTGATTGCAAAAGCTAGACTCTGGAATCAGATTATTATTGTGCTTATCGATCTGAAAGCTTCTAGAACGCAACAAATATGCTTCTAAATGCTTGTTTCCAGCTTCAGAACTCCAGTCATCGGCAAGGAAAGCAAATTTGGTTTGATTTTTAAATATTTTCTTAGATTTATGCAGGATTATCTTGCTATCAGAAAAAAATGTTAACCAAACTTGCTCTTTACTCCTACTGCCTTTGTTGTGCACTCGCATATTTCTTTCTTTCCACAAGTTGAACACTGCCGTAGTTAGTAAAATGTGAGCAAAATCTGTCTCTTTGGAATTAGATCTGAAGTTGTTGTTGATTAACTTTATAATATTCATAAGATCCATATGCCTGTTATCATCTATGTTCAGAGTAGCTTTAATATGATTCCAAATAGAAAAAGAGTAGCTGCATTCAAAAAATAAATGATTAGAATTTTCATTACATATATTGCACAGGGAGCAGAGTGAATTTATATTATTGCCCCATTTGTTTAATCTATCCCAAGTTGGCAATCTGTTCTTAACTGCAAAATACGTACAGAATGCCATCTTGGGACAATTCACTCTATTCCATATGCAATGATACCACTCTTCTGTTGGGTATTTGCTTCTAATAAAATTCCAAGTTGCTTTAAAGGAAAACTTCCCTCTGCTGTTAGCTTTCCATTCCCAGTACTCATTCTCTGCAAAAGCATCAAATTGTATTTTGCATATTTCATCTTTATGAGGATTAGTAATAGGATGGATTTGTGGTTGCCATTTATTATTAATAACGATATCTGAAACTTTATCATTTGATCCACCACAAATAACAAGGCTATTCCACCCAACTTTTCTTTCAATCATTGATTTTCCAATTTCTCTACAGTTTAAAATTTGTTTCCAAGTGTTTGAATGATTACTATTATGAATAGTAGTCCAGAAATTATTATGTTTCAAATATTTTGATCTCATCCATCTAGCCCACAAAGAATCAGAATTTAGAAATGTCCAAAATAATTTTAAATGGCACCTAGTACAGAGATCCTTAATATTTCTAATGCCAAGCCCCCTTCATTTTTAGGCCTGCATACATTTTCCCAGCTTATTTTATGATATTTACCTTTCCATAAAAAATCAGCACATCTACTTTCCAATTTTTTAATAGATGCAGCTGGGATTTGAAAAGTTTGTAGCCAGTAAAGAATAATAGCATAAATCACTGTCTTAATAAGTTCAAGCCTTCCAGCAATAGACATTAACTTACATGACCAAGTCTCCATTCTATCCTGAATTTTTTCAATAAGGATAGAACAATCAGAATCCTTAATCATATTTATAGAAAGAGGCAGACCTAAATATTTGATAGGGAGAAACCCCTCTTCTATATTTAAAACATTTAAAAATTCTCTTTTAAACTTACAAGATTTACTAAAATATGCTTTGCATTTATTCACATTGAGTTGAAGGCCAGCATAATTTTTTAAATTATCAAAAATTGATTTAATAGAGACTGCATTTTCTTTATTAGCTTTAACAAACACCATAAGATCATCAGCATATATCAAATGATTAACACATGGTTGGATTCTGTTTATAGGCTGCACATTACCTTTAATACTCTCTATTTCCATAAGAATAGAAAAGTATTCCATAACAATAGCAAAAAGATAAGGTGATAGGGGTCTCCCTGTCTTAACCCCCTATTAGATTTAATAAACCCTTCTGCCTTTCCTTGAATCAGAATTGAAAAGGTGGGAGTATTTATACATTCAAACACCAAATCACAATACTTTTTAGGAAAACCCATACATTTCATGATATGATGAATAAATTGTTTGTTTATCTTATCATATGCTTTCTGTAAGTCAATTTTAATACAAACATTGTCACCCTGTTTAGTGTTAAATTTCCTTACCATCTCATGAGCTAATAGAGAGTTTTCATAGATAAGTCTACCAGGAACAAATGCACTCTGATTTTCTGAAACCAGAAAAGGCAAGAACACTTTTATTCTGTTACTAAGGACACTAGCAATAATTTTATAAATAAAGTTGCAACAAGAAATTGGCCTATAATCACCAATATCAGTGGGATTTTTATTTTTTGGAATAAGGGTAATAAAAGTATGATTTAAACTTTTAAGAATTTTACCATTATCAATAAACTCATTAATAACATCCAAAACCTGTTGTCCAATATAATCCCAATTATTTTTATAAAATTTTGCATTAAAACCATCAGGGCCAGGGCTTTTGTTATCTCCAGCATTAAATACAATAAATTTTATTTCATCAAGGCTCACTAGAGCCAACAGGATTTCAGAAGCATTATGATTTAAAATATTTTCACAAGTTATATAAGGAAATACCTTTTCATAATTAGTAGAGAAATACAGCTCCTTATAGAAATTTATAGCATCTGCAGAAACTTTATCATGTGCATTAGCTAAATTTCCCTCTTTATCTATAATGCAACCTATGTTATTTATGTGATTTATATTACTCATTTTAGCATAAAAAAATTTGGTGCAGTCATCACCTAATGTGAGCCAATCAACCTTTGCCTTTTGTCTTGCATTAATTGACTCTTTATACATTTCATTAGACAATTCCTGTTGATTTTGAAAAAAAATTATTTAATTCACTAATATCATCAGGGTTGTTATCTGCACTCATTTGTAAAAGATTGCCCTCTTTTTTCAAACTAACAATCTTGTTTTTATTTAAACAGTTGCTCTTATTCCAGTTTTTGAGATTATTTTTTGTGAATTTCAGAAAACTATAAAACTGAAATTGTTTAGAACCACTACAAGAAAAGTTATGACAGTTTTCCATTAAGGATTTATAGTCTTCTTCCATCACCCAGCTATTTTTGAATCGAAAAGGAGGAGCTTTATTATTAAAATCACTATCTAATATAACCTAGTAATAGACAGTTTGGTAAAGGTGGAACCTAGTGCACGAGGCTCCCGCACGATAGCGGGCTCTGAAAAGACCGATAATATACGCAGTATTTCTTTCGCATTGCGATGAGGCTGTTTCCAGACTCGAACATGTGCGTCCAGATCACCATGCGGTGGGCTAACCGTTGCGCCAATGCACCACCTCGGCTGGCAGTTTGTTATTGTTAAAATATATGTTATGAAAATATGGTATAAATAAGTGATAAAAAGAAGACTAAATATGATAAGCTGAAGAAAAATCATCAAAAAAAGGAGTGTTAGATTTAAAAACAAGTTTTGTGTTTTTCTTTTTCAATATTTATGTGCGTAGGAGTAGTGGAGTTGGAACATCCTAGTCAATCCAACAATGGAAAGAAATACGAGAGAAGATAGATTTTTGATATTTTACACAAAATGAAAAACACGAAAAAATCATTTTCAATTTTAAATATTAAAACCATTTTTCAAATTGACCGTTTTCCACCCGCTTCCATGTGTATTTTAAAGTGCACATTAAAAATGCAAAATACAAAACTCAATTTTCAAATCAGACACTACCTAAAGTGGCTATACAACTGACATCTTCCTGCACCCTGGTGATGGGTGGCACCACATATTAGCACATTTCAATTATTGATGTGTCAAATTATTCTCTACTTTTTGACGCAAAGGGAAAATGTCACGTATTTTATTGACATGTTCAAGGACGAATGTGGGATTTTTGTTTTTGGGCTGAAGTTATTGGAGATCGAACGTTTGTTGTCTCTTCTTTACATATATGATGGCGGAGCAAATGATGGTGTCTTTAAATCCCTAGAATACATTATCTTTGCTAATTAATTCATTAATCATTCAAGCAATATCAAGAGATTCGGATGCATTGTGCAAGGAACCACACATGCACAAAGGCACAAATATGCACAAGGAGCCAAGACCTAAGAGATCCATCAACAAAACCACAAGGTTCCAAGATTAAAGAACGTTCTAAAAGGGATTTTGAATATAATTAGTTATGCAACTTGTTTTATTTGAGTGAGGTGTCATGCTGTGAGAGGATTAATTAAAATATTTATCTTATTTGAGCGAGATGACATAATATGAGAGGATTACTTACAAATCTTTGTCTTATTACAAATCATGATTTGGCTATATAATTACAAGTAGAGGTTGTAATATACAAGTATAAAATAAAATATCCTTTTCTTTATCTTCTTTTTTCTCTATTTTCTTCCTTCATGTTTTTCCCTTTTTCATCGATCTTCTTCCAATAAATAAGCTTGCATCAATTGGTGCTTTCATTGAGATCTCACATTCACTTGTACCTCAATCATGACCTGACAATCAGATGATGCCATTCGCCAACTTCAAGAGGCCTCCACCTAACGCTCCTCTACTATTGAAACCATTAAAGCTGACTTCACCCCTCAACAAACATCCATTTTTGAACTCCGGGTCTCTATGACCAACATAACCAAAATGATACTTAACCCTAAAAATTAACACTATACAACCTCAATCCTTAACTTCCCCAACAATTATGCCCCATCACCTCCCAACCTTACTCGGTCACCCCTTCTTCTTCCAACACCACTTTTCTCAACCTCTCCCTAAAGTTCAATAAATATCTGAACCCCGAAATGCGAGCTATCTCACTTTGATGGATCAAATCCATTGGATTTATTTCAACCGAATCATTTCTTCACATATCATGTTACACCAGATGAACAAGGAGTTGAACTTTCTAGCTTTTACATGACCGGAAAAGCATTGACATGGTTCCAGTGGATGTATCGAAATCAACAACTCCCATCATGACGGATTCTTACAAAAGAAATGGAGCAAATGTTTGGTCCATCTTTCATTAACCCTCAAGTATCATTTTTTAAGCTTCAACAAAATGCAACTGTAGAAGAATATCAATCCACATTAGAGACTATTAGAAATCGTGTTACAACTTTTCCACCCAATGCACCCCTCAATTGTTTCATCTACACCCTCAAATTGCCTATAAAAAATGAACCACTCCTCTTTAAATCAACTTCCATCTCCGAAGCCATCGACCTAGCAAAATTAGTTAAAACAAATGACCCACAACTTCACCCTTACTTTCACTTCCTCCCACACTTCAACCAAAAACAACGAACCCCTATAACCAACTTTCCAATAAAAAATTCACCTCTACCGAAATGCAAGTCTACCACAACCAAGGTCTTTGCTACAACTACGATGAAAAATTTCAGCCCGGCCACCAACGTCAGCAAAAACATGCCTTATTACTTCTCCCCAATTAGCATCTAAGCTCGGACCCTCTTTAAACCGCTGCCACCAAACCTGACTACCTCCTCGCGACCAAAGACAAACAATAGCAGCCACCTGGCGATGTCATCCTCCACTCCATAGTCGATGCCGCAAACCCAAGGCTCTTCAACCGTCAATCCGCATAAATTGCCAACCCATCTCCGCCCTCACTGACATAGGCAGCACCATAATTATCTTCAGTCCAGAATTGTTAAAGTTTTGTCTAACATCTCGTTCCGGAGTTAAAATAAAAATAATATTAAATTGGATTTTGGGAATTTAATTGGGTAATTGAATTAGAAATTCTATTATTTGAATATAAAATATGAAATTGAGATTTAAAACTAAGTTTAAATGTTGAAAATAAAAATATGGATTAAAAAAATTAAAAAAATGTTTTTTAAGTTGAATTTTTGGATTTATTCGATAGTAAAAAGAGAATATTGATTTAAAATTTGAATTTGGAATTTCGATTGTGTTTTAAAAATTCAAAGTTGTTTGAAAATTATTTTTTTCAAAATAAATAATATTTGTGAAAATTTGAAATTATTTGGAAAATAAAACGATTATTTTAAATTTGTTGAAATCGAAAAGTAATATTTAAATAAAAGAAAATTCGTTATAAAATGAAATAAAATTTTGATAAAAATATCTCGAATGTAATTTTAATCGGACATCAAATAGCAGTAGATGGTTAAGGGTTCAAAATGAATCTAAAAAAACTTTCCCTTCTTTTTCATTTGATCACACCCTACATCCTTATCCGCTTTAACCGCCTTCATCCCTCATCAAAACCCAACTCTTGTTCTTGCCCAAGCCCTAAGAGCATCTCCAACTGTTTGAGAATTCTCAAATATGCACCGAAGAAGCTCTCCAACAGGGGTGCAGAAAATCACATAGTGTAGAAAGGGAGAGCCAAAGTGCCGGCATGTGAGATCAGGCGAGGCGCCTGTTGAACATGCGCCCAATTAATCCCCCTTCAACGGTCGCCCCCCAACGGCCATATTTCCCCTTCAAATACAACTCCCCTCCTCTTCTTCCCTTCACAACTAATTTCCTTCCTCCATCATAGTTTTTTACTACCACTAATCTCAACTGAAAATGTACTCCGATTTCGACGTCGATGCTACAAGGTCCAGTTTTGAAGATTACAACTTACAAGACGTTACGGTTCCGATTGGGGGAGAGGTAACTAATGCAAGTTGGAGTGCTACGGAAGACTACGATCTTTGCTACATTTACTGTGCACTCTCGGTCGATCCTATTCGAGGGACCGATCAAAGTGGTGAGAATTTTTGGGGCAAAATTACTAATTGCTACAATCGGAAGAACATCGATCGGAAAAGAATGCTATCTTCAGTCAAAGGTCATTATGGAAAAATAAATCGTCAAACGCAAACATTCAATTCTCAAATTTTCAAGCTAAAGCAAACGAATCCTAGTGGATTTGGAAATGAAACGCATTTGGTAAGCTTTAATATAATTTCATTGTTATACTTTTTATCTTAGTTCTCTAATTATACTAGTGTTTTTTAACAGAGAATGGCCGCAAACAAGTTGTTCAAACAAATCTATAAACCTGATAGTAAACAAGCACCACATTTTTATTAGTTCATGCATGTTTATGACATGTTGGTCGAGCACGTTAAATGGAAATCATCGTTTCATAAATCGTTCAACAAGTTCAATCAAACAGTGGTCGGGGTAAAACGCCTAGAGTTGGAGAAAGCTCTAGTCCTAGGGAATCGCTAGGAAGCTAAGGTTTAGGATTAGAAGAAGACTCAACCCCAACCGAAGATCATTTTGTTAGGCCACAGGGAGAAAAAGCGGCCAAAAAGAAGCAGACTGCTGGAGCGGATCAAGTAGAAATTAAAAAACTCCTACTTGAATCTGAAGATAGATTTAACCGGGCAATGGAAACTCAAGCAATTCAACACCAAGAAAAGTTGTCAAGAATGGATCAACTTCTTGCTGGAAACCGGCAAAGAAATGAAGATGCAATAATGTTCATGGATACGTCACACATGTCTGCAGAACAACTGGAGTATACAGAGCAAAGAAGGAGAGAAATTATGAGGTGTAGACTTGAAGAGGGTCATTAAATGAATTACTGTTTCTACAACCTTTGTATCTTTTAATTACCGTTAGTTGTATTGTGTTTTGAATGCAAGCAATTATTAATATAAGTATTTTCATTGAAATTGCATTACATTGAAAAAAGATTATAACAACATTACGTTAATTAAACATAAACAGATTACAATAACAATAATAAGTAACATCAACATAAACAACAGTGGGAAAAGTAACAACAGAAATATAGTTTCACTGATTTCCAAAAAAGCTCCAAAGATAATCTATGAGATCATTTTGCAGTCTTCGATGCAGTTGAAAACTACGGTAGGACATTTGGCTTTCTACATGAAACTCGAGTTCTAGTGCGCTTCCAATCATATCGTTGCGCCAAACAGGCGGTGGTGTTGGAGCACCCTCGTAAAAGTAATCTTCTTCCATGTCTCTTTCATCCTCTATAATCATATTATATAAAATAATACAAGTGTATATTATTTTGGTCATTTTAACTGGTGACCAAAGTCTGCATGGATTACTGACTATGGCAAATCTAGATTGAAGAACCCCAAATGCTCTTTCAACGTCCTTCCTCTGGCCTTCTTGCATCGCTGCAAACTTTGATTGTTTATTGTTTTGTGGGTTAGGAATTGTCTTGACAATGGTACTAGCATCGCTAAGATAATATCTCTGATCGTACGTGTTACCTCCTAAAGTAAAGGTACAAGGAGTTGATCTACCGTTTGATAAATCATTGAACAAAGTAGATTGTTCGACTACGTTAAGATCATTGTTCGAACCCGGCATTCCAAAAAATGCATGCCATATTCATAAGTCATACGACGCTACGGCTTCAAGAATAATAGAGGACCTACAAGACTTACCCTGATAAGCTCCAGCATATACCTTTGGACAATTCTTCCACTCCCAATGCATGCAGTCTATACTGCCTAACATTCCAGGCCAACCTCTACTACCATGCATATTTAATAACATTACTATATCCGCCTCGTTCGGTCTTAGTAAGTATTGATCACCGTAAATGTCCACGATAACTTGACAGAAATGCTCCAAACACTCTGATACCGTGCTTTCCGCCACTTTCAAATTTTCGTCAAGCGCGTCCGCCGGTCCTGCATATGCAAGCATTCTTAGTGCAGCTGTCATTTTTTGAATTCCAGTCAATCCCATTGTACGAGATGCATTGGGTTTGAAGATAAAATATTTGTCATGCTGCTTGATACATTGTAGGATTCTAAGAAATAGAGGACGCCGCATGTGGAATCTTCTTCTAAAATCAGCATCTGTGTAAGTAGGGTTTGGAACAAAGTAGTCTTCCATCAGTCTGTCATTGTTCCATGAATGTCAACGATTTTTATACCGACGACCAACAACTGATCCACCATGTTGCTTGCTCGATTGACCAACCTGTAATGCAGCCATACTTATTAGTTCCTTTTCGCGACGAAAATGATCTTCCATCATTTCATCAAATTCGTCGTCGCTATCATCAAAAAATATATAATCTTCGGTTGCCATTTGTTATATTTGAAATTGTATGAAATAAGAATGAGCAATAATACTTCTCAACATCTAACAAGCTTTTTATAGCTTAAATCACATGCTAGCTTTCATAACAAAACAAACAATCACATGCGGGTAGCATTAATTCAATTCAACCACCATCTATAAAGTAGATTCCATTTATGTCACGTCTGCAGTGTCTCGTTCCATCTAAACACTATTGACTGTTGATGCAGTGTCTCGTCCCATCATACAACTGTAGCCGTGTTCTTAACATACACTATTAACTGTTGATGCAGTGTCTTGTCTGCAGTGTCACGTCTGCACTGTCTTGTCCCCTCCATACACTATTGACTGTTGATGTAGTGTCACGTCTGCACTGTCTTGTCCCCTCCATAGACTATTGACTGTAGCCATGTTCTTAAGGCAATAATACAGAAAGAAACAAGACAATGTTGCTGCAACACCCAAACATTAATACAGTCAATGACAATACATACATAAACAATAATACACTCCACAATAATACAACCAGCAAAAATACCCCGACTAGGACTTAGAACTGACACTAAGAAACTATCGGTTACGGTGAAATTGTAAATTGTGCACGACATTTCGGAGACGTCTTATTTCTCATTCCAGCTCGTTGGCATATGTTATGGCCCTTGGGCACAGCCGTTCATCAACCCATTCTGCATAATTGCACCCTTCAGGCCAGAAAGGACACAACTGGATTCGATGAATAATACACTCAACAAGACAATAATAAATATGCATACACAGAAACAATAATACACTCAACAATAATACACTCAAATTATGGATATCCAAATCGTTCTAGCCAATTTTGACGTATGATATAAGCCTCATGTCCAGTGAATGTGCTGTGATATTTGAGAAAGTAACGACCTTCAAATGTGGAACGGGTTGGTTCGAACAAATTTTCAAATATAACCTCATTGATAACCGTACTGTACCACGTACAGGTGTTGCAGAAGTTCCCATAAGCAGTCCTCAATTCTACCTTCGTACGTCTACTTCTACACTCAACATTGCTATTATAAAGTTCAACAATAGTGTCCCAAAACTGAGTTTCCATTATCTCTTCATGGTCGCACATCTGATCAGTTTGTATAAAAAAAATTACTAACGGTTTCAATTCTGTAGTCGAAAATATTATGTTACACATTGATTGAATTTACCGAACTTTTAAATGTTGTGACATTAGAATATAACACTTTACTTAAATAAAGAGGTCGTGATCCGCATCAAAAAAATGAAGCATGAGATTAACGTCCGCGTGTCAAACATCCATAAAAATTTTGACAAACAAACATAATTGTGTTGTTCAAATAGAAGAGGATTAGACTGACATAGAGAACTTAACTTTTGCAACTGATTTTTTTTGATGATACTCAAACTTTTATAGATGAAATGGCACAAGAAGTGGAAGAAACTGCTTATAATTTAATATTGGAAGAAAATATGTCATGAATAGTTTATATGACTGCTTATAATTTTGCTTTTGTTCTAACAATATACAGTTGTATTATACTTATAAGATATCCATTTGAAACAAGTTGAATGAATTAATGTGCATCAAGATTCAGTTCAATTGCTGACTTCTGTGATTGATCTATCCATATTCCAAAATTTTCAAACGTTCTGGCATATGATCTGCATATTCAAGTGTGAGTTATGGACCACTTGAGCTATCAAGTTTATCTGTGCATTTTTCTAGTCTAATTACTGCTTGCCTCTTTTAGTTACAAGTTGCTCAATTGGGACAAAAAGTAGAATCATTATTATGTTCCACTTGTAGTTCACATAACCAAATGGAAAAAATGTAGTTGCAATGAACCGTAATATAGAGTTAACTCCTAAAACTAAAGATGTACTAATATTTTGTAATGCTTGTGTAGATGTTTTGGGCTGAAGGAGTTAGCTCTTTGGCTTTGCATTGTGCAGTGGCTACCGTAACAACACAGTATAACAGAGGCTTGTTGTGTATTTGTATTATGTAGTAATGTGATACTTTTGTATTATTGTTGTGTATTTGGATCTTGGTACTGGAGCGATAGTGTTTTCTAGTATCCGCTACTGCGATATATTAATGTGCTAAATGCTAGTATTATGTAATGATATTGTTAAGTTATTACGCACTGCAATGCGGATTATTGAATCATTTGAATGTGCACTGTCTATAATATTATTTGTTTTGATGTCTCGGAATGATTATTGATTATATATTGGATATGAATAGGTCTATAATATTATATATTGGATATTGATTATATATCTATATCTAATTGACTAATTAGATACGGCTTTTAGCTGTATCTAATTGGTTCATTTATTTGTCATTTAGATACGGCTTCGGGCCGTATCTAATGTGTCGATTAGATACGGTTATTGGCCTTATCTAATTGATACATTAGATGCGGCTTTTAGTCGTATCTAATGAGCCAATTAGATACGGCTATTGGCCGTATCTAATTGACACATTAGATACGGCTGATAGCCGTATCAAAATATTAAGCTCGGCATATTTTGATACGGCTTTCAGCCGTATCTAATAAGAATAGATACGGCTTTTAGCCGTATCAAAACTTCGTTTATGGTGTAGTGAAGCTACATCACATAATAGATATCCAAAGAATTTTTTCTATGTAATGCATGCTTTATTGATTATTTCTTTTGGTAATATGGACTCAAGAACCCGTAAATCTAATCTAGTTGTTTGTTTTCAAATAGGAACTAGGAAAATAAATATATTTCGCCAATATACTCTCTTTTCCCATGATCTTTATAGTCTACCAATTTCTTCAATGCAAGGAAATGCACACATTTCTCATTTTAGTTTTTGGCATAAATAGAAAGGTGTAAAATTCAAGCATTTGTACTAACGGTTATCGTTTGCCTTTGTTAGAAAATTTTTGTTTTATGTTCTACCAAAATGTTGGAGAAGAGATGCGTGGAAACTGGTACAAAGTAATTAAACTATGTTTGACGATACATAAACAACCAGTGGCCCTAAACATATTGAAGTTGATAAGATATGATCTGAAAATTAATATGAAAATGAACACTATGAACACCAAAATTATATCAACAAGAAGACTTCTTCGCGTTAAAGGAATTAGTGCTGAACATGCTTCTATCAATCTAAGATACATCTGAATATTCATACTAGAGATTACATATTTATACACAGCTCATACAAATCATAGCCTATTCTATATGACTGTATCACAAAGCTGCATATGGAAATAATTACTAATTATCAGTAACCATGATGACAAGGCTTAAATATCATAAAAATCCGATTCCTTAAATGTGAGAGTAAGCACATCCGGTACGGAAACGTTGGACATTAACGATAGCCATGGCGCCAAATCTGGGGGGAATTAAGCACTAAAAAAAAAAATAGGGAAAAAAAATTAAATGAGCGTGAAAAACGCAGTATGCATTTACTTTGAGAGGGAAAGAGTCTATCGATGCACACATTTAGTGGGGATGATTCATGTAGAAAGAACGAGAAGCAAAATAAATGCACCTAAATTTAGGGCTGCAAATAGCGACTCTGCTGGGGATCGAACCCAGAGTCTCTGGTTTCGTAGACCAGCGCCTTATCCATTGGGCCACAGAGTCCTTCGAAGTGCTAATATTTTGAAGCCTATATATAATAAAACAAGCGAGAACAAAAGATTACTCCCCCACCCAAGCAGTTCAGCTTGACTTTGAGCAAACATACATAAAATATTCGGATTCGACGATGACGATTGCAGTATGATTATTATTCCAGAACTTTGCTTTATTTGAAGGATGAAAAGTGTGCTAATAATTAACTAGCTTAGGACTGAAAGAACACTTCAAGTTTTATGTTTCAACCACCTTAAATTTGAAATTTTCATTTGGATGAAAATTGACTTCAATACTTTTACAGATCATGATACGAATACATGCTCACTAGAATAGTGGAAATGTTTGACTCACGTTCTTCGGACCCATAAAAACTAAGTTCGAGTCGAGTGAGAGAACATAAGAAACAAAGCTAGGAGTGAGAGAAACCGAACAAACCACATTGACTTAGTTAATGTGGATTTTTCAACCATGACACCATGCTCCATCCGAGCTTGACTTCATACAAAACCTCGTTGAGTTTTGGTTTGGTTTCATACGAAACCTCACTCAATCTTAACGAGATTTCATACAAAATCGCACTCAACCGGAATGTGTGATTGGTATAATTCATTTGTCGAAAGTTGAAAACAAAGTTTAATTTAAAATAAAATGGAGGGTTAAAAGAAAATATGTTTGTGCAAAAATTTTCAAATATGGAAGGTGAAATGTAAATTTTGTGGTGTTAGTGAAGCTAGCCCTAACTTAGAAGTAAAATATAACCGGTATTTTTTTTTCTTCTAATTATTATAGTAACACATTTCCTACGCTAAATATTCACACTAAACATTCACGATAAAAAGGAGTGAAGTTTCTTTCCTAGATTAGTCATGTTAAACTAGGAAAAGGAACATGTGATCTCTTATCTATTTTATTTGCTCCTTTCTTTTCTAAAATTGGAAATTTTAATGGTAGTACATACTTTTACTAGAAGTCTGAGGTAGTATATATCATACTACAAGTCAACACATGTCTAATGGTTTGCATCACGCTATGCATGATTCGAACCTATTACATCACAGACCAAAATCGTGGACGTATAACCACTGAGACAGTGATGTTGGATTTAGGTTTTATTAGCTCTGTTAGTTGTGTATTAGTGTTAATAAAACAAAAGTGGAAACTTGGGTTCACACTTTATTTTCAAACTTTATACCTGAAAAATCCTTTCTCAAAATTAAGTTTTACGAAACACCCCTGTTAATATTTTCAAGGAAAATTTACATTATAAACTGCACATAATTAAGTCACTTTTTTCTTACTACACATCCTATTTTGTAAGCATGAATTGGACACTTCATCTCTACGACACTTGTTAATCGTATGAGATTCCAGCATTCAACTAGCCATCTCGAGGGGGTATACAAGCGCACACCTCTGCCTTCTTAGGGGGAAGCTACTTAGCATTCAACTAGCCATCCCAAGTGGGTCTACGAGCACACAACTTCTCTGCCTACCATGGGAGGAAGATACTCAAATTCAACTATCCATCCCGAATGGATGTACGAGTGTGCAATGCCTGTACCCACATTTGAGGGAAGCTACTAAGCATTCAACTAGCCATCCCAAGTGGGCGTACGAGCATGCAACATTTCTGCCCGCCTCAGTGGGACGGTACTAGCATTTAGCAGATCATCTCATGGGTGTACGAGCGTGCAACGCCATTTTCCACATGAAGGAAACTAGCCTCGCAAGGATGCACGAGCTAATTAATACTCCTTTCCTTCCCAAAGTCATTGACGAACTGATGGCATGACCACCCACATTGTGGTCCCGATTCTTTTGCCTGTGATGCTGCTCGTTCGCTGACAGGGTGTGGCTCAAGTGCCAAGGTGGGCCCAGTTACCTATGTTGTAACCCTAAATTTAGCATCCGTAGTACTAGCTGCCTCAAAAAACCGAGGTGGCTTTATCATAACTAAGTCGAACCCCACCAAGCATGCTGCTAATAAAGAGAAAGAAAACCAATAATTGTGCCCAACAACCACTAGAGGATGCACTGTCATCAAATAATACCCACATGTATTTGTACATGTACATGCTAATAGGGGCAGCTAGCCTCCGTAAAAAGATAAGCATGTCATTAAGCAAACTTTCTTTTATTTTTCCCTTTACCTTTTCTTTGGTGCATAAATCCCAAAGCTATGTGTTTTCTAACCAAAGCCAAGGGTCGCTTGAGCCAGCGACAAAAAAAAGTCATAGATAAAACTAAACATGATAGACTGGCTTCTATAATATATTAGTAGAAAAGTAGTATGTAGATAAAATGAGCACCAAAAGAAGGCAAATCAAATTATACAACATTTTTTACAAAAGCCGGGACTTCGCCCGATCTACCAAATATTACAAAAGACCAGCAAAGAAGTCCACTACTCAAGGGGGCGCAAGGATCACATGATTTGGATATCATCATCGTGCATCATCCGCTTGTTCACTTCCAAGGCGACATCAATGAGTGGTCCACCGGAGGCACCTAGCAAGGAAGTGGTCTATTCCAAAGACAGGATCGATGAGGAGTTTAGCCTACAGCTACCATCCCTTCCACCACCTCTTAATGCAAGCCATCACACTACTCCAGTGGTGGAAGTAAATGGTCAAGGGAAGGTGATAGCTGGCAGCGAAGATCCTCTTCCGCATAATTGTTAGCTTGTCATTCCACTCTCCGTCATTTATCCTACTCCATGAGAGCATCCTAAGAAACACAGTGCTGATGGGCCTACTTCAAATCAACAATCTCTTAGTTTCTGGCCTCCAGCTCTGTAACGACCCGGAATTTCAGAAACTTCATATTTAAATATTTGAACTATTTAAATATTTGAATCTTGGATTAAATATTATTAAAATCATTTAATAAGCTTTTTAACCGCCTTTTAAATCATAAGTAATGATGGTAAACTTATGTTGAAAAAATGTTTACAAAAATAAACACTTTGAAAAAATATCAATAATGTGACCAAAAATCGTTTTATCGATAAACAACTTTTTAACGATCAGAAGTTGTTTAGATTTTTTTTACGTACACTTATTTGCTTAGAAAATTAAGAAAATGAATTTTTTTTGTGCTATTTATGAAAATAAACTTTTTGGATGACATCATGGGTGATGTCATCAAAGATATTTTGGAAATGAGCATAAATGGAAATGATTAAGTATTAAGCAAATGATAAAGGAGAAGTGATGTTTGCAATTAATGTTAAGTCCTTTGTGAGGGATTTTTGGTCATTCAACATATCATTCCTAAGCTTATACAAGGATGGGCATACTCTTAGGAATAAATCACTAATTCACTAAGCTTGAGATGAAGTATAAAAATTAAAAATGGTGGAAGTGCTTAAGTACTAATCCACTAATTATTCTCTAACATTTTCAAGTCTAAACCAAATCATCTCCAGTTTCTTTAAACTTTGGTTTTAGGCCTAAATCATCATGAGAAGCATGATTAGAAAGTAAGAAGTGGTAGCAGGTGATAGAAAGAGGGAAATATTGGAGGGAGCCCTAAGCATAGGAAGAGGAGGAGGTGTGGCTTTGGTTTGGAAGTGCTAAAGGTTGGATCCTTAGGCTTTTAGTGATGGTGGAAGGTGGTTCTTTGTTCTTGTGGCTTTGTGCTTGGGTTTGGCATGGATCTATTTGAGTTATCTCACTATCTTATAAGTATATTTGTGTGTGTGTGTGTGTGTGTGTGTGTGTGTGTGTTGTGTGCAAAGTATAAAGTTAAAGTGATATTAACTTAGTAAGTTATAAACTTTGGACCCCTCTTGCTTTTGAAAGAAAATGACAAGTTTATATTATATAACATTACTTCTATTATCCTCTTAAACATGTCGCATGACCTTGACTTAATGTTTAAATGGTTGTTTAACTTGTATGTTAAATTGAAATATGTTTGAAAGTGTTTGAAGCGAGAATAGTCGTTATAAGTGCACTTCCGAATCCCTTATTTTCGGGAATTTTTATTAATGAATGGAAAGATATTATTTGAGGTTTCTTTCCATTATTTTTAAGTACTCTAAGGGTAGTACTTACTATAAAAATTTAAAGTCTTAAATCGTTTTTTAATGTGGTTGAAACTAGTTATAAAAATCATGCTTTTCAATGTTGTTTTAACAAGGACTTTTAACAACATTTATAAATGCTATAGTAAGTTGCTTATTTAAGTGTTTAAAAATGATGTTTAAATTTGATATTTTTCTCTAATATTTTTAGAGATGTTTCAAACACATTTTGAAGTATTTTAAAGTTGGTTTGAAGTTTAAATATATTTTTAATAATTATATATGAATTTTCAAAGTAAAGAGTTATAATATAAACATGTTTTTGATCAAATTATAAATTAGTTATTTTCTAGTAATTTTTACATCGATATTTAAAACCTATTTACAAGTATTATTAGAGTATATATAAGTTTGGAAAAAGGTAATTGATTAGGCTTAACACTAAAAGCCGATGAGGTAAACGTCTTTATTTTTTTAGAGTTAAGATTGATGTCCAATAGAGACTGAGCAATAGAGCTTCCCTCTTTAACAAAGAATAGTTTAGTTGAAATGTAGAAAATGTGTTAATCTTGCCGTTTACTTACTTTTTTAAAAGGTAATTAACTTTGCTTAACGTTAAAAGCGGATGAAGTAGGCTTATCTATTTGTGAGATTTAAGGTTGATGTCGAGTAGGGACGGGGCAATAGAGTTCTAACCCACCAGGCTTCGCTCTTGAATGAGGAATAGTTAAGTCAGGAATGTCAAAAATGGGTTAATCATGTTGTTTGTTACTTGTTTATGGAAATCATTAATACTATACTTAACACTAAAAGCCGACGAGTAAACTTGTATATTTGTGAGATTCAAGAATGAAGTGTCTAGGCAAGGCTTTGATGCAACCAGTGCTCTAACTTACCTGGCTTCACTCTTGGATGAGGAATAGTTAAGTTGAAATGTCAAAAACGAGTTAAGTATACAAACATTGATTTGTATAAGCAATTGTTTTAACTAAATAATTGATTAGTCGACTATCGAACTTAACTAAATATTAACTTAGACCTTTAAAAAGAATGTTTTAAAGATAATATAATTATGAAATAATTTTGGGTTTGTTGTGACAATGTATTAATAACATTTGTCGTTAACCCTTTTTTATTATACTTATGAATGTAAGTAGATCTTTAAAAGAATGTTTTAAAGATAAGAAAAAGTGAAATGGTTTTGGGTTTGTAGTAACAATGTTTAAGTAACATTAGTCTTAAACCATTTGAATAGATTTGTGAAAGCACTTAGATCTTTAAAATGGATATTTTAAAAGAAATTATAACTATGGAATCTTTTGAAAAAAGATAGAAAAAGTAAAGGTTTAAAGTAAGAAATCTTGTTAATGATTTGTGAATATACTTATACCATTTGAGATAAGTATATGAATACTTTTTGAAATATTGTAAAGAGTACAAATGAATAGTGGAAATTGATAAACGATGTTTTATTATATAAAAGAAGCTTTACTAATAAAAGAGGTTTTAATTAATAAAAAATTAATTAAACAAAAAGGGGATTAGAAGTCGCTTATGTGACTTGATTGTGCTTTGTATTTTTACTCGTTTATGGAAAACATTTAGTCGTATACTTAGCACTAAAAGCCGATGAAGTAGGCTTCTTTAATTGTGGGAATTAAGACTGATGTTCGTGTAGGGATATGAGCAATAGAGCTCTAACATACCGGCATTACTCTTGATTGAGGGATAGTGTGAAATGAAAATATCGGAAATGTGATAAATACACGAGACTTGGTTTCCATATGCGATCGCTCTCATTATCATTGAATGACCAAATTCGTTGATTCAGTCTTGAAGAGACCGGGATCGGTAAGTGTTTTACTTGCCGAAAACCACTTCAAGGCTGAGATACATGTTTTATCTTTTAAAAGTGGATCTGTTCGAAATGTTGGAATCCATATCAAAATCCCAAAAAATAAACATGTACATAGACATAACCCAAAGTCCAAATCAAATAAAAACATTACTCAAAGTACTAAATTTATTAAAGGTACTAAGTTCAAACCAAAACCTCTAAAATTAAGATTAAAACTCTTCTAAATCCATTAATATATGGGTCCTTAAAGTTTAGATAATAGTGATAAGGAAAAATATTTGATGATTTATGAATAAAGTTCACTTATTTGATGATTATATTTTAAAAGGGTATTTAATCTCTTCGTGTGTTTGTTTCAAAACTTAACCCAATGGAACCCAAAATAAAATAGAGTACTAATGCATATATTTTATATTTTTAAGATACCAAACAATGCAATAAATATAAAGAAGGGGAAATGAATACCAGACTAAGGATGTTCAAAGTACATGGCACAAAATCCACAGATACCATGCAATATTATATACAATGATGGTGAAACCATGAACTCTAAAGATAATTCAAAAGGATATGTTATCATCGTTAATTCTAAAACTCCTCTTATTCTAGTGTTTTACTTGTTAAATTTGAAATATAAATCAATAAGCATAAGTTATTTATATGATAATAATTACAAAGTATGTTTTAAGAAAGATTTAAGCATTAATTTAAATGATAAATTAAAAATTATTTTTTAAAGTATGTTTATGATACCAAAATTTCAAGCATATGGATTATTGGAAGTTGTTTTCGAATATTATCTCGGTTAGTAACTAGTCACTCAAATCTAAAAGGTTGAGATAGTTTTATTCAAAAAAAGGTTTGATTTGAAGTATTAGATAATAATACGTATGTTTATTTCATGCTCTACATTGATTTTTCTCTCCCCCTCACGAGTTTTATTTACATATTTATTCATAACTCTACACACAAACTATATACATACTGTCTAGTAGTGCTTAAATGACTCTTTTCTACCCATTTTTATTGATGACAAAGGAGAAAAAATGTATAAATATACTAGGAAAAATGACAGGAGGAGTGCATACAGTGAGGAGAGTATATTTTATCGCTCAATTATTTATATGGATGCCAGCATAAAAAAGGAGGAGATGCTTAATAGCTTGAATATTGATTTTGATGACAATAAACATATAAATTTACCGCTAACTATTCTCTGAGTTGTGTATTGTTTTCAAATATATTATGGACACATTTTAATAGATAAATAAGAACTCATTACAAGCAAATGATATATGTGTGTACATGTGTGTTTGAAGATTAATCAGAGTATTGGAATAGTACAACTGACTCAAGGTGAATGAAACACAAGTGCTTTAACATAGAGATATTTGAAGTGTTCAGTAAGTCTATTTGAGTCTTAGAATTTTTGCTAAAGACTCATAGTAAATATCTTTGATATTTTTTTTGAATATACTAAGGAGAACTCGGCAGACCGGTAAAATCCTAAGGGGAATTAAGTTATGCCTATCCGCTTGTAACGACCCGGGAGATTTTCGACGCTCGAAAATTGACATCAATACGTCCACTGTATTACATGCCGAACAATCGAATGCCGAAAATACCCGATCGTTAGGGTTAAAGAAGAAAGAGGTAGAAGAAGATAGAAAAAACAACATCAGAATCTCATAATCGCAGCGGAACAAAATATAATATATAATAACAGCTTTTAAATGCAAAGAAATATGTACTGTTATATACTTACAATCATCATAGTACATTGAACAACAGTCAACCCAGACAATTTAATAGCTTGTCCTTACACAGCAGAATTTATAAACAAATACGAGAGTACGCCTTTACCATCCAGCTTGTCTCTTGAGCTCCTTAACTTCCTGTCCTCAATCTGTAATTCTCGTTCTGACTCGAGCATCATAATAAAACAACAACCGAGTCAGTATGGAAAACCAGCGTGAGAAAACATACTCAATTGAATTATTAAAGTTTTCAAAATCCTTTGAAATCAAAAGTATCTCGTAAGACCACGCCATAAATAAACATGTCGGGTTTTTACCTTACGATAACCAAAACATTTCATTCAAAATCCTTTGATATTATAATAGTGTCTAAGTACAAATACTTAAATCAAATAGCTGAAATTGTTACATTAATTAAATCCAGCAATACTAGGCTCTACAATCAAAACCGTAAAGGCACGTAGGAAGAATGGATTCCAGCTGAATGACTAGGCACTGGGGTACTACCTGTCATGGTACCTGTCTAGATCAGCGTACCGAGGATCACTCCTGATCCCCTGCAACACAAGACCGGACTACCCCTTACCGGATAGCCCGAATAAGATCACCCCGCGGTTAGGATCAGCAACCGCCCATACAGCCGAAATAAAAAGGGACTCTAGGTAAGGGTAACCTTACCCTACTTGGGAGCTACCCACTTAGCCTTGTTACATATCCCCTGATTTTCAGTCATTCCTGGTTGATGAGGCTCGAGGTTAAGCGTTACCTTTTTAGAACATTCACTTAGAATGCTCATTGTCCTCCAATGAGAATGTTCTGATAGCATTCATCCATACAAGTCAGTTCCCGGTCCGAACGGAACTGAAAGCACAACTCCTACTACAGCCATTTTGGAATCACCCTCAGGATTAGTAGCGATTAGCCCTTGCACTTCACTGCTCCATCTTCGACTCCAAGCTCTTGTCTTCATCACGAAAACGTACTCGTTGGATCGAAGTGGTTTTCGGATTGCAAATCCGATCCCGGTCTCTTCGAAACAACGTTCGATATTTCCGGTAAACTCAAACCCGGTTCTTTAGGAAATAAACATACGAAAATAAGATCGAGATCACCTCCTAACCGTTAGTGGACGGATTTCCTTATAATGTCCTAGAAGAACGAAATGGGTTTATACGTACAGTATAGCACCTCGAACGGTAACTGTACCGTATAAATCCCGTATTTCTCCTAGATATTTCCAAAGTTATATTTGGGTCCAGATTTGATAGTCGGTTATTTAACTATCAAATAAACAATCAATTCAATCAAATACTTTATTTCCACTAAAAACACCAAGTTTTATTAAATTTAGTTTTTAAATAAATTAATTCACTTTATCCAAAAATATAGACTTAAAGTATTTAAAATAAAGCTACTTAAATTACTTTATTCAAAATAATTATTATGAAATTCTATAATAATTTTTCAAGTAAAACTTTAGCCAAAAACTACTTTTAAATAAAGCCATTATATAAAATATTAATGTTAATAATTTTCCTTTTTAAATCATAATACTAATTTAACCTTTAAAAAAAATTAACTACTATAACTAACTTAATTTATAAATACTTAAACAATTTTTGAACAACTAGACAATAAATTTTCTAAAAACATTCTTTTAAACACTTTTAAATTTCTAATTTATTCTTAAAAATTTTTCCTTTAAAATATACTTAACGTTCCAGAAAAATACCTTTCCACTTCAATAAAGCCGGTCTTTTCATTTATAAATCCTTCTCGATTTCTCTCCAGTTTAAATTTACGTTCCAACTCCGTAAATTTCCTATCCCACATTTAAAAAAAAAATAAAACCATTATTTATTTTTAAAATGAATTACCATCTCCTTATAAATTCCCATCATGAATTTATACATTCAAATTATCCACTGATAAATACTTCACTTTATTTATAAACCCAGTTTATAAATCCCATAGTCTCATTCTCCTTTTAATCACTGTTTCAAAACACTTAATCGATTTTCAAATTGATTTCCTTGAATTAAATTCCATTTTAAAGTTTATTTCTTGATTTACCCAAGTTTATTCCAAAACCCATTAATCCCAGATTCACTCCTTTATTATGATTTAAAACCTTATTTAAATCTGAAACATTAATTTCATATTTTATGTTATTTTTTCACAAATTTCCTCTTTATTTTTCTCAAATCCATTTTAAACCTCAAATTTAAAAATAAATACTTTTATACTTAAACAAATTGCTTAAGTCCCATTATTAAATCCTTTTGTTCAATTATTTCAAAATATCTATCTTTCCATATTTAGAAATTATCAAGTACAAAATTTAAAATCTAACTATTCATTTTTCCCAAATGCATTACTTTTAAATTTATACATCTTTACTATAAATCTCTTGCATTAAATTTTCCCTTTTTTTCCCTTTAAAAATTCAATATTTATATTTTTAAAATGCCAAAAATATATCCAGCAATATCGTAGCATCCAATAAATTTAATTTTCCAACATAATCTATCACAGATTATTCAACATTTCATATATCACTGAAATGAAAATAAATTCAACATTTTTGAGGAATCCAGTTGGATCCCTCCAACCTGTTTTCCTGCATCCATAGATGTTAGCACAATATAAAAATACCAATCCCACTTCGAGGGGGATATCGCGGTATATAGGGTCATCCGCTATTATGCGGGGCGCATAGGGTCTCATCCGCTATATAATGCGGGGATATCAATCACTCCAATATATATATATATATATATATATATATATATATATCCTACTATATATAACATCACATTCAACTGATAAGTATTTATCAATCAAATAATCAATCAATAATTAATTTTACTATTAAAATTAATTGTGGTAAATTCAAAGTGGAGTGAGATTTAACTCACCTTTATTTTTGTTTGCAATCCACTTCAATCACTACTTGATTTTCATGATCTTTGACCTCACATAAAACAATTTTATGAATTCGTAAATATACGATTTATAAAATGATTTATATATCCTAATCACCATTATATATATATATATATATATATATTGAAATTGACCAGTAAGTTAAAGTATTTTTTTTCTTAATCTATATATATACTAAACCCAGTTAGTATCTGATAAGTGAAATAATACACCTTGTTGTTTTATATATATATAGCTGATTAAATTTAAAACAAACTGTTTTATACCTTGTCGTTAATTTCTGATAAGTGAAATAATAATCAACAATTAATTTACTAGTTTAAACTTAAGTAAACATTAAATTAAAATGTTTTAAAATTTAAATTACCTAAATACGAATAGGAAAATAAAACGACGAGCTTCTGCTCGATACCAGGCTCACCACGAAAAATCACCAGCCAATAGAGCTTCTTCCTCTTCCTTACATAAGCACGAGCACCTTCCACGCACAACAACAAAACACACTCGCCTTCATCCAGACTAGCACGCAACCACCGAACCAACTCGAATGATCATACTACCTTGCCCAGCCTCCATCGTTGCTGTGCCCACCCAATGTCGACCACTACCTGCAGCCGTAGGTACCCTAGTCTCGACCCCCAACCCACGATCTATCTAACTACCTTTTCCCCAACGAAAGGCCACCTACGCTAGAAACTCGCATCCACTACAGGCGTACACACCCACACGGTGGCCTACGCTCGACAAGCCGCAGCCACGAACCAATTCGCCACAAGTTCTCCTCCCATTTCCCCATGCGTTCGAGCCACTCCATGCTCGACACCCACCCGTCATCGCGACGCGCTCGATCCTGCTCCAATCGCAGTCCTACTTCGAACCAACTGGGCATCCCAAACCCTCACTAGATCGGAAGTCGCCCCGGGCCTTGAACGAGCTTGTCTCAATTTATGAATGAGTACCGATTTCTCTGTTTTTTTCCTATACGAAATCGATTTGAATAAATTCTGGTGGAGAAAAGGAATGGGGATAAGTGGGTTTCCTTTTTTATTTTTCGAACCGTAAAGGGGAAGGAATTAAAATGAGATGAACGAGAGGTAGCATGTTCTTTCATTTTATTTTCAAACTGTTGCACGAGTTTTAAAATGGAAATGAGGCGACAAGATGAGACGTTTAACGTGCCTAAATCAACTTGCTATAGTGCTTTGAAGTATTGAAAAAGTTTCGCTGTGAATCCCCTTGACCAATCAACTATATACATATTTATATGTATATTTAAATCGTCTCGATTTCACAACCTAAAATCCCAACCTCCTATCGAGGCATGCCGCTAGGCGTTTATAATGTTATACCCCTATTCCAAACGCAATGGAAAATGTTTCGAATCCTAATTCAATCATATGGAGAATATAGCTTTTTGGACCCTATTATTATATAGAATTTTCGATATAAATTTCAGTGCGTTTACAAACCATATGACCACACGTTAACTCCAAACATCACGAAATTTGAAATTCGATAATAATACACTATTATGGATCCAATGGAACCAGTTTCGTCGAAATCCGAGACTGTGCTTCGAAAAGCTATTTTTAAATGTCAATTTAAACGTTATATTTTTAAAACTGAACAAATTACTTTTAATTTCAAATTTAAAACTTTTATTATCTTCATTACTATCAATATAAATTTTACAAGCCTTTAAATTATTTTTATCGAGCTTAAAACTCAAAATCCAATTATTTATCCAAATTCTAATTATTTAATTCAAGAATTAAATTATTCAATAAATCGTTATATTTGAAATTCAGGTAAGATATCAACTTTTAAACATTTAAAATTAGTTTATAATTCCACTTAAACAATTAAAACCATTTTAAATATTCCAAATTCAACGTCGAAAAATCTGGGTCGTTACACCGCTTCTACTCATGGCACCTATAACCTCTGGAAACTATTTTTTTGTGAGAAGTGTGTGCAAGGCAGACCTAAACACCCCCTTTCCATTGCACCACACCTGCGGGTAATATCTTTGGTATTTTTCTGTTACTACTCTATTTCATCTCAAGTATCATTTTATAAACTACGATATTAGTTTTTAAAGTTACGAAGATCCAAACTACTTTTATAAACTGTTTTTCGACAATCAACAAGAGTTTGTCGACATACTCTCCTAGTATATGTCAACACCGTAACCGTTGGGAAGTTTTATAAAAAGTTTAACTAGCATATGTTGACATACCTGTCTAGCATATGTCGATATTGTGATTATTGAAGATTTTTTAAAATTAAACGATTGGATTCTGGCGTCATCCTTTTGTCAAAGGACATGTCCTTCATCATATATATAAAGGTTATGGAAAATGAATTTTAACAACAACCTTTTTCATTTTCTCTTACTCTCTCATCTTTATACTTTGGTGAGAAAAATCCATTAATATACTTCAACTCTCTTTGCAAATCCATACTCTTTCACTTCTATCCTTCATATATTTGCAAACTATAGAAGATCAAAAAAATTTGTAGTTGAATTCTTAGTCATTCTCTCTTTCGTCTCATCCTATTTCTCATTGATTTCAAAGATATATTGCTATTGAATGTCTATAGGATCATTGTACAGAATTAGCAAGAATATATATTGAAAATACTACTATTTATCATACTATACTGTTGTTTGTAAAGAGAAAGACGTTCTTTCCACCCGTAAAAAGTCAAGAGGAAATGTGTATCTTATCATCCGTGAAATTGCAAGATTGTAAAGCTGTTCTTACCACCTGTGAAAAGCAACAAGTGATAGTGGAAATTTTATACAGGAGTTCAAGACTGCACGTAGGATTGGATATCCGAACCATTATAAAAATTCCTAGTGTTGTTTATTTTAGTGCTTTTACTTTAGTTCATATTTACTCTATGATTATCTTCTTTGTTTATGATTTGATCACCGATTTGAGCAGATAAACTTTAATTGTTAACTTTTTAATAGTTGATATATACTACTCACTTATACTCTAGTGTATTTGTGGCCTTACGATCCAATCCACATTAACCTGTTAGAGTAACTCACATATCCCATAAGTATCACCGTAATTGGCATTCAACTTAAAGTCAAATTCTTTGGCCATAGATTGATCAATCAGTAAATGTTATTGGATAGAATGAAGGGCTTTAAAGTTGTAATTCACAATTGACCAATGATGATATTATAACTTTTAGAATTTTTAGAATTTATAACTTTTATAACCTTAGAATTTTAAATATATTTATTTATAAATTTTATGAATTTAAATTCAAAATAATTTCAAATTTATCCATTTACAAATTATATAAATTGATTTTTAAAAAATTAATTAATTTATTTATGACCTTTATGAAAACAATTTTAAACTGTATTCATAGCCCTTATAGTAAGTTCAATTAAAACAATTTTAAATTAGTTTTTTAATAAATTTTACCAACATAAATTTAATACAATTTTAAATATTTCATAACCTTTGTAAGTTTAATTTTAAATTTGAACCAATTTTACATTCAAATTTTATATATTATTCATAATAACAATGTAGGATATAGTGAAGGGAGAATTTCAAAACTTTTTCTTTATAATCCATTATGCACTAGATTTTTTATAATAATATCATGAATGATGTTGTTAACATTAAATCATATTTAATATGTCATTGGATTAATTTCATTTGAATTTAAGTTACATTGTATTATCATTATATTGTCAATATTAATTTGATTTACAATGTTATTATTATTTAAAATATTTAACGAAACTTATTATCAAATTAAATAACCTTTACACAATGATAAATTTAAATAATAAAATAATTTCAGAATATATATAATTTTGAATAATAAATATCTGAATAAAAATTCATAAAATAATTTTAACATAAATTCAAATAACTTATAACAAGGACCACTAGCTCAAGTGGTAAGGAGTAATGATGTTGTACGCTGAAGTCCTAGAGATCATGGATTCGGACCCCTAAGACATCAAAATGAGTGGTCTGCTTAAATAAAGTATCACTTTTGTTATCAATATAAATCCAAATGATTATGATTCATCATAATTCAATTATCATATGTTTAAATCAAACTTATAATGGCTTAATATATCAATTTTAATTAATGGTGTTGGTATGTAAATATTTAATGATAATATTAAAATTATAGTGTTTAAATTTTAATATTATAAATAAGTGTGTAATTTACTCTTAGATAATGTCAATGTGTATAGAATTTAATTACGAACTCAACAACCTTAGTTGTGTATAAAACGGAGTTTGTACATGAAACATATGAAAGCTACAAGTTTTAGAAAGATATTTTGTAAATAATAATTTACAGTGAAGGTGATACAGAGAGATGCCAAAAAAACTATTTCTCTTTAAAAAGACATATATAAACAAATTTAATTTTTAGAATAATGATTTCAAAATAGTTTTAATTTAAAGATACTTAATAAGCATGTTAGTCCTCATAACTTGAACCATAAGCTTCACCTCAAATAGAACAATTTTCTAACTCAACGGTGGATTTTCAAAACTCACCATTAAGATGTAATTTATTTTAGAGAGGCGAGAAAATTTTGTGTATCTAGAATAAGGCCTCTAGATATATTTATAACAATAATGGGCAAGGTAAAAATATATTACCCAGATCCATTATTCAAGGTATAACCCATTATAATTTATCTCACTTAATTGATTAAACTCATTTAATTAGTTCATACTTCATACTTATACATATTTTGTCCTGCTGTATTATGAAACAATTTCAAAATTATCAGCAACCAGAATTAAATAAATATCTTTATTATATGTGTTAACCCAAAAAATGGATCAACACCCAGGATTGAGTGTGAAAGCACCAGCCCTGTTTATCAAGGCAAACAAAATAGAAAAAAACAATAGTAAATCGCAAAAAAAGTAAAGAGACGAGAGATTTTTATAGTGGTTCGGCTGTTAATCGCAAATGTATTTAATTTTTGCTTGAACTCGAATTACCAATTTGCCGATGATGTAACCGGGTTATATAGGGATTAAATCCCTAAATATACGTTCGTATAAGTATGTTTGAATTCTTCTTAATTCTTGCTTGGCCGTTCGATTTTGCTTGAATACTTTTGATTAATCTTGACTTGTTCATATCATACATATACTTCATGAATTTGAATTTAGGTCCGTTCTTTTCTCTTTTGACTTTGGAATTAAAATATTTGAGATAATATGGAAATTTTGCATCTTAACTTGTTCATCGCGTTTCACATATGAGTTACCTCCCTTGCTGTGTACCTTGATGACCCACGGCTTCTGACCATTTCTTATCAAACCATACTTACTGTCACACACCTGAAATGTTGAAATTAAAGTCTGCTTTGTGTATACTGCATATAAACTTGTTTTGTAAACTGGACCATTTAAGTCATTTCTGCTGCTTTGTATTCATGTTAGCTCATTTTGGATTCATTGTTGCATATGTTGATTTGAGTCTTGTTTGGTTCTTGTTAGCCTTGCATTTTTATAGTCTGGTCTAGGTTGCATCCCTTCCATGTCCAGTTGCTTGTATTGACTGGTTCGATGTGTGTGTGTTCATAGTTTCACTTAATCACCGATTCAATCTTTACCTGGTTGTCACTACACACACACAAATATATATATATATATATATGTGTGTGTGTGTGTGTGTTCACACATGCATCCACATATGCTGTGTACTTCATTTTGGTTGCTTTTTTGCATTGTTGTCATGTGACCAGTACTATTCCGCTGCTTTATTTGTGGACTCTTGGTTTGGTTTGGTCATGAAGTCTTGATACATATACTGTCATGTGATCTGGTGCCTTGTTCCATTTGGTGGTCTTGATTCAGTTTAGTTTTGAGTCATTACTGATTTCACTGGCTTGTTGGTTCAAGTTCCATTCGAGTATATTTATGCCTGAGTTGCCTTCATGCCAAATCCATTGTCACATGAGATCTGGTTCTGGTTGGAGTTGTTGTTTTGTTTCGAGTTGAATTGTCTTCATTTTGTGATGTAGACTAGAAGGTCTGATTTGATGCACTTTGATTTTCATGTCCAGCTTGGTTGCATATATGTAAATGTTGTTTGTCATGTTGCTCTTCAATTGAATTCTCTGTTGCTTCGAGTACTTGTGTTTAGTTGGTATTCATATTGCTTTGGGTTGTTTGGAGTTACATGTCCAGTTTGCTTGAGTCTATTGCTTCGAGCCAGTTTATGTTGTCACTGGACTTGTGATGTGCATTGTTTTCAACATGAAACTTTGTTGCTCCTGGAAAACACAGTTGTCAAAGCTAAATTGGCACGAATTCGACGGACAAGCTGATAGATAAGAAATTAACGAAATCAAATCAAAATTTTATTGATGATGATAAACGGTATGAGTGAATTTATGTATAAAGCTATATATAACTATATATATAATCATATTTTAAATTCCAAACGCATATTAAATTATATATATATATATATATATGTATGTATTTCAAAAATCCTTGTTTTTAAATTAAACACATATATTTACTTTCAAATTCTATGTTATCACCAAAATCAATATATAGGCAGCCTATAAACAACAATTTATGTGTAGATTATATTTATAAATAGATATATGTATAAATTAAACTATAAACACAATGTATGCCCAAAATATACTTATAAACAAATGTACATATATGATGTTATTCAGTGAACCAACATAATATTAACTAATATACTATAAACTAATATAAATTCACTCAAAATAAATGTTAGTACATAAAAATATGCAGACTAAGCCATATGTACAAAACATAAACATGTAAATAAAACTCGAAATACATATAATATAAAACGTACATATACATAAAGTAAAACTTTATAACCATTACCTATTAACAGTGTGGATATGATACCCCTATATATAACAAATATATAAATCAACTTATATACTAGTAATATACTTACCTTGCATATATTGACCACACAACTCATATATGAGATTATGTAAACTATATTTATATATATATATATACAAACATAGACCAAAATTTCAAATATAATTCATATAATATACGTACGTATACCACCATACGCGTATATAGTTTGTAGAGATATACAAAATTTTACTGTAAAACATATACAATACATATATATATATATAAATAAATGCTTAAATCGGAAAATAGGCATCCATATATAGTTACATACATTTACACATATACATCTAAATCCAACAACAATTAATATAAACTATATATATCAATATATATACAAACTCCCACTATAAATATATGTACCATACCACTCTACAGAATATATTCATATGGACTAAATCCTTTACAGCAAACCAACAACAATATAAATATACATAAGCAGCTATATACATCATAGCATTATTTATATAACAGACAAATTATATATATTAAAATAATTCCTAACTTATATATAAACTAACGTATCCTATGATTCATATAAAATATATACCTCATAAAAAATCACGGCTGCCTTATAAACTATACACATATCAATTTCAAAACTTTACAGAACATATTTTTAACTAATATATAACTAAACCTATATATACTTATATTATAACAAACACACGAATGTAAGTATATATATTTTCAAAAAATTTGAAATATACAATAGTGTAAGAACCAAATTGAAATATATATACCTATTCGAAGAAGAAAAATGAAGTCACGGTTGGAGAGAGACAAAGGGAGGTGGAGCTTGGGTCGCTGGCAGGGTCGATGAGGCTGAGGTGTGCCTCGGTTGGCGGTGAGTGAGGGAGAAGAGGCCGCGTGGAAGCACAGGTCTAGAGGGTGGTTTGGAAGATAGCCAGGAACGAAAAAAATGAGTAGTTTCTAATATAAAGGAATGCTTGTGACGACCGCCCAAGACCCCTGCACTGAACCTAGAGAAAGTGCGCTGTAAAGTGTGCCAGGCAGCCATGGACGATTGTCAGGGTAAATTAAAAATAGCAGAATCTATCGTATTACTCATAGCGCATGGACAAAATACAATAGAATATATACATAGTGAAGCTTCACAGAATAGAATCTCATCAATAAAACTTCATAATAGTTGAATACAAACATCTGAATAGTCAATACAACAAGCCTCACTACATATCACTTAGAAAATATACAAACAACGGAACATCCAGTACATATAGTAAGAAATAATATGCAATCCTCCAGCTCGTCTTCGTCATCAGCATCGTGGAAAGCAAGAACAGCACCTGTCACCTGCTACCTAGTCTGCCCGTCCCAAAATGGACGAACAACCCAAGGCAATAAGAGTTAAAACATAAAGCCTTGAGTCAGACAACAGTCTTAGTGAGCGGTAAATTAACTAACAACATACCAAAAGAGCATAAAGGAAAAAGGAATAGGAATACAACCCTCCCACTCCACCTCTTTCTACATTGATAGCCCCCAAACACACACTAAGCATAAGCAAACATAGCAGAGCATACAATTTAAAGTAAAGCAATTATCACTCGAGTCAAGGGCGATGTTTTCCAAGTACAAACCCCCAAGGCCTAAACCAAGATCAGATAAGCACCCAGAAAATACCGCTCTTGAGACCGAATGACGATACAACCAAACATCCATCACTCTGGCTATCACTGTTATCATTGCTTCGATATCATCGTTAATTGAATGACCGGCTCATTCTTTCATCCGTCCGTCAAGGGCTAATGGAAACCCCGGTTCTAGACATTACTCCCGCACGTCGTCGTAACCCGTGCCTAGGACTATCGAATCTGCCCAGAGTACTTGACTACCAATCAGTAGCCTTCAGGGACTATCGAATCTGCCCAACGTACTCTTGCTTTGAGCATGCTAGAACCTTCAACAACGATGAGATCTCAGCCTTCTAGTCATCCTCCTCGACGACTATTTCCATACTAGCTCAAGCGCCTCTCGAGCATCCATTATCCTCAAACTCGAACCATATCACCGAGTTATCAACATGCTTGGAATGATCCCGTCTGGATTAGACCAAGACTATCTCATATCATGCCTCGCTTCATCACATCCTCACAAAGCTTCATCTCAACATCATCATCATCAAATCTATGCATAAGAGCTTCATCATCCACTACATATGCCACGAGCAGCTTTCCCAATTCAAGAGCCTTTCTCTTAGCTTTTGAATCATCTTCGGTCTAAATCAAATCATCAATCATCTAATTCATAGCAATCAATCAAATCAAACATTAATCCAAGTAAACAAGCATTCAAATATGATCTAAATAGACAATTATAACAATAATGGCAATTTCGTAATTAAAGGGTCAAAAGTCTAACAAGCATGAAAACATGAGCAATATCTCTATAATCTTGATGAATGAACTTGCATAGGTTAACATGTAGTAAAATGGATGTCAAATCATCATGAACAACGAATCTATATGGATCTATACTTAGGATTAGGAAAATGCATGAAATCACTACTTTAACACCAAATCAAGCCAACAATCCGATATACTCCTTTGGATCTGTGTGAGAGATAATCACCACTCACCAAATCACCTAAACAACCCCAAATCAACACACTTCAGATCTGGACAGCGAAGGATCTAACTTGATCTATCACAAATCCGCTTCAAACGATGAAATCACTCTTCGAAGAATGTTGATCTTCAATCTAAGCTCTTCGATCTTCAATTTGATCTTTGATATGGATGGAAGGAATCACTAGATTAGAGTGGAGAAAAGAAGTGAAGAAGTGTAGAGGTCGAGCTCTCAAAATGTCAGCACTTCATCACTTCAAAAAAAAAATCGCAACTCAAAAAATGAAGATAACCCGCGTATTTATAGGCAGATTTTAGGTCGTCCGCCCCTTAAGTCATTGCCGACTTAATTCTCCCTCCGACCTACGACCTAGCAAAATTTCCGACCTAAAAACCCACGCGACTTAACAACTCACGACCTAACTGGGTCTCCGACCTAACACATGCGCAGCTTAACACATGCCGGGTTAACACTTTCGACCTACGACTTATCACATGTGCGCGACTCACGACTTACGACCTAACTACATACGACTTAACTCATGCGCACGACTTAACTAAGCGCGATTTATGACCTAACTCCACACAGGGTCTCAACGACTTACGACTTAACTCCCTAAAGTCGCTCGAACGGCTTAACTTTCTTAAGTCATTATCTCGCCCATTTTCATAGGTCGGTCACTTCCTTAGGTCGTCAGTTTTCTTAAGTCGCCACTAAAGCTGCGACCTAACTTCTTAGGTCGTTAACTACTTAGGTCGTCTACGACCTATCCTTCTTAACTCGTCCACGACCTAAGACCTAACAAATCTGAATGAAAATTGCAAACGTACTCTAAGTCGCATACGACCTACGTCATACCCTAGGTCGTCCACGACTTACCACTCTAAGTCGCTCACGACTTACCACACACCTTAGGTTGCTCACGACCTAAGACTTGTTCAAATTTCTACCCAAACTTCGTGAAGACTTTACGACACTAAAAATTCCAGATTTTAACGAACTTTTCGATCCTTAAAAATACGGGTCGTTACATTCTCTCCCCCTTAGGAATTTCGTCCCCGAAATTCCAAACAAACAAGAGCAATCGAAGATTATTCTACATGCCTATCATCCATAGCAATCAACAAACCATGCATCCAATTCTAGCCTAGCATGCAGAATTCTAAAATTAGAACAAGTTACAATGTTGTTAGATGACACGACACCTTAGGGCCATACCTTGAAGAGTTCAGGATGAGCTGCCTTCATCCTCTCTTCCTCCTCCCATGTACAGTCGTTATCATCATCACTCCATTGTATCTTGAGCAACCTAACTACCTTCCTCCTAAGCTGTTTCGTGTCGGTTTCCACAACACAAAGCGGCTTACGAGGTCTTTTATCGACTGGATCAACCTCGAAATCTTCACAGCTATCTGCAGAAACTACTGTATTCGAGTCGTGCACATACTTCCGTAGATATGATACATGAAAAACATTGTGCACACCCGACATCTTCTCTGGTAACTCCAATCTATAGGCAAGCTTTCCAATTCGCTCGATGATCGGGAATGGTCCAACAAATCTCGGAGTCAATTTTCCTTTCTTCCCGAATCGAATAACATTCTTCAATGGAGAAATCTTCACAAAAACCATATCGCCTACGTCGAATTCCAAATCCTTACGACGCTTATCTGCATAACTTTTCTGACGGTTTTGGGCTGCCTTCATTCGTTGCCGAATGATCTCTATGCAATCCGAAGTCTGTCGAATCATCTCTGGCCCAAGTATCAACTTTTCTCTGGTCTCTAACCAACATGTCGGAGAGTTACACGGTCTTCCATACAATGCCTCATACGGTGCCATACCAATGCTTGACTGGTAACTGTTGTTATATGAAAATTCCACCAAATGAAGGTGATCTTCCCATGATCCTTCGAAATCTAAAACACAAGCTATGAAGAGATCTTCCAAAACTCGGTTGACTCTCTCGGTCTGACCATCTGTTTGAGGGTGATAAGCTGTACTCAAACACAACTCGGTTCCCAAAACTTCCTGGAAGCTCTTCCAAAATCCACTAGTGAACAATGGGTCTCGATCGCTCACTATACTCTTCGGAATACCATGGAATCGAACTATCCACTTAACATACAACTCTGCCAACTTTGATGCAGTCCTAGTCGATCGAACAGGAATGAATCTTGCACTCTTAGTCAGACGATCTACGATGACCCAAATCCCTTCATTTCCCGTTCTTGTTCTAGGTAACCCATCAATAAAATCCACCGATATTTGCTCCCACTTCCATGTAGGAACTCCTAATGGCTGTAGCAATCCACTGGGCTTCTTCTGTTCGGCTTTTACCAACTGGCAGTTCATGCACTTGGAAATAAAATTTCCAACATCCTTCTTCATACCTTCCCAGTAATAGGTTCTCTTCATATCCTGATACATCTTATTTCCACCTGGATGAATTGTCAGCTTCGAGTGATGACATTCCTTCAGAACTTCACTCCTCAATTCATCTATATCGGGAACAACTAGTCATCCTTGCTTCCGAAGCCAACCTTCTCGATCGACCTCGAATCCTTTATCCTTTTCTGGGTCCATTCCAGATTCCAAATCATGGATAATCTTGACAAGCTTATCGTCTCGCTTTTGGCTCTCGCCAATCCTTTCCACAAGAGTGGGTCTTATCGATAAGTTTGCCAACATCTCAGGTTCCAATTCACATCTGGGCCTGAAGTCAAAACCATCTAAATACTCGAGATTCTTCCATTTCGAAAACATGGCTCCCAATCCTACATGTCTTCGACTTAACGCATCTGCCACTGCGTTACCTTTTCCCGGAGTATAAGCTATACCAAAATCATATGATGCTAAAAACTCTAGCCATCGTTGCTGCCGAAGATTCAAATCCTTTTGGGAGAAAAGATACTTCAACGACTTATGATCTGTAAACAACTCGAATCGAACTCCCAATAGATAATGTCTCCACATCTTCAGAGCAAAAACAATCGCCGCTAACTCCAAATCACGAGTCGGATAATTCCTTTCATGCGGCTTCAGTTGTCGACTAGCATACGCAACAACTTTATCCTTCTGCATTAGCACTGCTCCAAGTCCAGTACCACATGCGTCGGTGTAAACCACCATCTCACCATTCCCACTCGGAATAGTCAAAACAGGAGCACTTGTCAGTCGCTCTTTCAGGATTCCGAAAGCTTGCTCACACTTATCTTCCCATCTGAACACTTGGTTCTTTTTTGTCAATCCTGTTAATGGTGCAGCCATCTTGGAGAAGTCTTTGATAAACCGTCGATAATATCCTGCTAATCCAAGAAAACTTCTCACATCCGTTGCATTCTTAGGTCTACCCCAATCCTGGATTGCTGCCACCTTAGCGGGATCGACCGCTATTCCATTTCCAGAGATAACATGGCCTAAGAACCTCACTTCACTCTTCCAAAAGTGACACTTTGAAAACTTAGCCTTTAGCTGATGTTTCCGCAAGATTTCCAAAATAATACGCAAGTGCGTCTTGTGCTCTTCTTCGGTTCTGGAATAAATCAGAATATCATCCACGAACACAAGTACGAACTTGTTCAACTGATCTCTGAACACTCTATTAATAAGATCCACAAAATATGCTGGCGCATTAGTCAATCCAAACGACATTACCAGCCACTCAAAGAAACCTGATGGTGTCCGAAAAGCAGTCTTCGGCACACTATCCTTAGCTACTCTCAACTGGTGAAATCCCGTTGCCAAATCCATCTGAGAAAACACCTTAGCTTCATGAAGCTGATCAAACAAGTCATCTATTCTTGGCAATGGATACTTGTTCTTCTTAGTCACCTTATTCAGCTCACGATAATCCACACACAACCTCAACGATCCATCCGCTTTGGTTGCGAACACAACTGGTGCACCCCATTCGGACACACTACGCCGAATGAATCCTTTCTGCAAAAGATTATCAACCTGCACCTTCAACTCCTGTTGTTCCCTAGGCGCCATCCGCCTAAGAGGCATCACAACAGGTCTGGCTCCTTCAACTAGATCTATACGAAACTCGATCTCTCTTTGCAGCGGTAACCCTTTGACCTCGTCAAAGACATCCTCGAATCCATTCGCGATTGGCACCGATGACAGTCCATCCCGTGGAACAACCAGTGAATACATGAAGCTCATGAAGACGCCTTCTTCATGCTTACATCGTATCACAATCTTTCGCCCCTCCACATTCTCGACTGTCACCTCCAACCTTTCACAATCAACCTTTGCCATATACTTCCTAAGCCAGTCCATACCCAAAATAATTCCGAACCCCGCAAAGTTCAGAACAAAGCAATTACAAACAAAAGAGCAATCATGACTCGATACAATCAGACCACGGCATAACATACACAAACAAGACGAACCCCCAACTGGATTAGTCATAACCAATGGCCTATCAACAATATCCGATTCTAAACCCAACCGGCCTACAAGTTCGCTACAAACAAACGAATGCGACGCCCCAGTATCAAATAGCACTCTAACTGGAACACCACATATGGAAAGAGTACCTTGAACCACCACACTCTTTCCTTTCTCTTCAATGGTAGGAGCTCTCGAAGATGATGGAATAGCCCCTAAAGCATAAGCTTGCACAATCTGCTTGTCCCTCCTCGGTTCTGGACAATTCCTCTTAACATGCTCCGGCTTGTCACAATTGTGACACTTCATTGGCACCTTCGGATTCTTGCAATCCCTGGAGAAATGGCCCTTCTGCTGACAATTGTAGCAGGTCCCTTCGCCTTCGGCTTCTTCTGGCCATCCTTACCCTTCTGCTGTTGCTGCTTCCTCTTCTTGTTCCCACTCTGCTGTGGTCTAGACTCTTCCTTGGTCACATCAACAACAGGTCCTTCCTTAGGAAACAGATTCTCATGTCTAAGAGCTTTCTCCACAAGCTTCTCAAATGAATCGTCCAAATGATCCACCAATTGCCTCCCAAGATAACTATCCAAGCCTGTCACAAACTTCTCGTTCTTCTGATACGGAGATTCAATATATGACCGGGCATACTTGGACAAAGCTTCAAACTCAGAAACATACTCAAGAACTGGTCTTCCACCTTGCTTGAGCTCCACAAACTTCTTGAATAGAATAGACTTCTGAGCTGTAGAAATGAACTTAGCTTCAAATCTAGCTTGGAATTGCTCCCAAGTAATCTCTTCCTCCGGAGTATCAATGGTGATGGAATTCCACCAATCAGAAGCCCTTCCTTGAAGCTGTCTTGATGCTAACTTCCTCTTAGTTGCATCATCGATTCCCAAATCACTAAAGATCCTTCTACAAGCATCTGTCCACCTCTGGACTTCAATGGTTGATTCTGTTCCCAAGAAAACCTTTCCTCCAAGAGCAGTATAGTCCTTACACAACTTAGCAAAATCCACCGGTCTTGGAGTTTGAACTTGAACTCCAACATCAACTGCTGTCCCCGGGACTGGTATCCTTCTCATGATCGAAGTCATCATAGCTTCGAACATAGCTGCATAATCAGCAGTCCCCTCAGCAGCACGGCCCTCCCTGGCAGCTGGTCTCCCTCTTCGACTCATTCTCAATATCTATAAAAAGGAATGATTAGCACACCTAGAGAAACAACTGCATAAAGGACTCAAACTCTACTAAGCTACTATATTATATATAGTAATCATCCATCAAAATACAATTACGTCTCTCATACGTAGTTATGTCAGCGAGCGTTGGGTAAAATCGATTAACCAAGGCTCTGATACCAAATGTGACGACCGCCCAAGACCCCTGCACTGAACCAAGAGAAAGTGCGCTGTAAAGTGTGCCAGGCAGCCATGGACGATTGTTAGGGTAAATTAAAAACAGCAGAATCTATCGTATTACTCATAGCGCATGGACAAAATACAATAGAATATATACATAGTGAAGCTTCACAGAATAGAATCTCATCAATAAAACTTCATAATAGTTGAATACAAACATCTGAATAGTCAATACAACAAGCCTCACTACATATCACTCAGAAAATATACAAACAGCGGAACATCCAGTACATATAGTAAGAAATAATATGCAATCCTCCAGCTCGTCTTCGTCATCAACATCGTGGAAAGCAAGAACAGCACCTGTCACCTACTACCTAGTCTGCCCGTCCCAAAATGGACAAACAGCCCAAGAAAATAAGAGTTAAAACATAAAGCCTTGAGTCAGACAACAGTCTTAGTGAGCGGTAAATTAACTAACAACATACCAAAAGAGCATAAAGGAAAAAGGAATAGGAATACAACCCTCCCACTCCACCTCTTTCTACAGTGATAGCCCCCAGACACACACTAAGCATAAGCAAACATAGCAGAGCATACAATTTAAAGTAAAGCAATTATCACTCGAGTCAAGGGCGATGTTTTCCAAGTACAAACCCCCAAGGCCTAAACCAAGATCATATAAGCACCCAGAAAATACCGCTCTTAAGACCGAATGACGATACAACCAAACATCCATGACTCTGGCTATCACTGTTATCATTGCTTCGATATCATCGTTAATTGAATGACCGGCTCATTCTTTCATCCGTCCGTCAAGGGCTAATGGAAACCCCGGTTCTAGACATTACTCCCGCACGTCGTCGTGACCCATGCCTAGGACTATCGAATCTGCCCAGAGTACTTGACTACCAATCAGTAGCCTTCAGGGACTATCGAATCTGCCCAATGTACTCTTGCTTTGAGCATGCTAGAACCTTCAACAACGATGAGATCTCAGCCTTCTAGTCATCATCCTCGATGACTATTTCCATACTAGCTCAAGCGCCTCTCGAGCATCCATTATCCTCAAACTCGAACCATATCACCGAGTTATCAACATGCTTGGAATGATCCCGTCTGGATTAGACCAAGACTATCTCATATCATGCCTCGCTTCATCACATCCTCGCAAAGCTTCATCTCAACATCATCATCATCAAATCTATGCATAAGAGCTTCATCATCCGCTACATATGCCATGAGCAGCTTTTCCAATTCAAGAGCCTTTCTCTTAGCTTTTGAATCATCTTCGGTCTAAATCAAATCATCAATCATCTAATTCATAGCAATCAATCAAATCAAATATTAATCCAAGTAAACAAGCATTCAAATATGATCTAAATAGACAATTATAACAATAATGGCAATTTCGTAATTAAATGGTCAAAAGTCTAACAAGCATGAAAACATGAGCAATATCTCTATAATCTTGATGAATGAACTTGCATAGGTTAACATGTAGTAAAATGGATGCCAAATCATCATGAACAATGAATCTATATGGATCTATACTTAGGATTAGGAAAATGCATGAAATCACTACTTTAACACCAAATCAAGCCAACAATCCGATATACTCCTTTGGATCCGTGTGAGAGATAATCACCACTCACCAAATCACCTAAACAACCCCAAATCAACACACTTCAGATCTGGACAGCGAAGGATCTAACTTGATCTATCACAAATCCGCTTCAAACGATGAAATCACTCTTCAAAGAATGTAGATCTTCAATCTAAGCTCTTCGATCTTCAATTTGATCTTCGATATAGATGGAAGGAATCACTAGATTAGAGTGGAGAAAAGAAGTGAAGAAGTGTAGAGGTCGAGCTCTCAAAATGTCAGCACTTCGTCGCTTCAAAAAAAAATTCGCATCTCAAAAAATGAAGATAACCCGCGTATTTATAGGCAGGTTTTAGGTCGTCAACCCCTTAAGTCGTTGCCGACTTAATTCTCCCTCCGATCTACGACCTAGCAAAATTGCCGACCTAAAAACCCACGCGACTTAACAACTCACGACCTAAATGGGTCTCCGACCTAACACATGCGCAGCTTAACACATGTCGGGTTAACACTTTCGACCTACGACTTATCACATGTGCGCGACTCACGACTTACGACCTAACTACATACGACTTAACTCATGCGCGCGACTTAACTAAGCGCGATTTACGACCTAACTCCACACAGGGTCTCAACGACTTACGACTTAACTCCCTAAAGTCGCTCGAACGGCTTAACTTTCTTAAGTCATTATCTCACCCATTTTCATAGGTCGGTCACTTCCTTAGGTCGTCAGTTTTCTTAAGTCGCCACTAAAGCTGCGACCTAACTTCTTAGGTCGTTAACTACTTAGGTCGTCTACGACCTATCCTTCTTAACTCGTCCACGACCTAAGACCTAACAAATCTGAATGAAAATTGCAAACGTACTCTAAGTCGCATACGACCTACGTCATACTCTAGGTCGTCCACGACTTACCACTCTAAATCGCTCATGACTTACCACACACCTTAGGTTGCTCACGACCTAAGACTTGTTCAAATTTCTGCCCAAACTTCGTGAAGACTTTACGACACTAAAAATTCCAGATTTTAACGAACTTTTCGATCCTTAAAAATACAGGTCGTTACATTGCTAAACTTATCACTATTCTTTCATTTACATAAGAACAGAACAAAAGAAAAGAAGGATGAGTAAGCTACAGACAAAAGTAATATATATGAACATTAATATTTTTCTTTTCCTCTTCCTTTCAATGAACCGAAGAGTACAAGAATAAGGGGAGAGAATGAATGGACACAATGAATATCACCGGTAGGAATAGTGAAAGCCACACATAAATCCAGAGAAATATTTATGGTTAACGGCTATTCACTTTACAGTGTGGATAATTGAAAAGGCTGTTAAAAATTATAAGGTGGAATATCAAAGAGACGTTGGAATCAGAAGTCAGAATTTCGGTCCCGGTACGATCAACGTTACAGTGAATTTCGCTGCGTACCGGACTTCAAAACATAGAAGTGAATATACCATAGTGATCAGCACGACGAGACGATCAAAATGGTATACAGATATCAGTGGTACGATCATCCGATTAAAAGTCGATATCGGTACGAAAATGCTGCTATTTCGTCGAAAATAAGATCGACGGAGCAATAACAGTCCAAATTTTGAGAAACGAAATATGACGTCTTGCTCAGAAGATGATTTACAAATTTTCTATATAAAAATATTAAGGTTTGGAAAACGTTTTATTTTCATCAATTTTAACTGATATAAATTGGAATAAAATTACACTAGAAAATCAACTTCCAAATTATCTGATGAAAATTTACCAATTGCTATGTTAAAACATACGCATTTCAAATATCAAATTTAAAGTTCAAAATTTTACTGTTTAAAGTTTCACAAAATTTCAATTAAATATATAAATAAACAAATAAAATTATCTAAAATTTATGGGTCGTTACATCTTTGGTTCAATATTGAATTTGGTTTTATTCATATTCATGTGTACTGATGTCTCTTGGCTGAAATTCGAGATGCTAAGGCAGTGCACATGTGTACGTGTACACATGTGTATATGCAGGCTCTAGTGCATTTGAAACTTTGTGACTTGTTTTCGTACTGCACCTGAGTTGAATCCAGCCTTTGGCCTGGGTTTGACCTTGTGCTCACCTATCCCTACAATTTTATCAAGTGTATATCAGTGATTTTACCACGTTAGTGTTTATTTTGTAGATAATTCAGATGCTGGATACAAACTGGAATAGAGTCGAAGAATAAATACGAGTGAATGAGTGATATGTAGTAAGGTGACATTGTAAATTGAAATTTGTGATGTAATCGAAATTGTAATATAATTGAAAAATGTATATATGTAGTGAGAGCTCAAATTTGTACTATTTGAATTTGTAATAAAATATTTGTTTGAATAAAATATTTATTCGAATATGAATTCTGTGTTATTTATTTTCTTCAACGAATATTTATTAATTATGTGGAAAATAAAATAGTACAATAACAAATACATTTAAATGAATATATATATATATGTTTATTATCATCAAACAAAAATCATATACTGGCATTTTTACAATCTCCCCCTTTTGATGATAACAAAATATATTAAGATTTTGAATTTATTAAATGTATTTGGTCATTGATGAAATCTATTTGCTCCCCCTACACCAAAGCTCTCCATTCAAATATGCATGAAAATAAATAGAAAATATGCAAATGAACCTAGATGAAAATATGCAAATTAAAAATAAAATATTTGAACTTTATTTTACCAAAATCTTAACTTTTCTCTCCCCCTTTTGTTATCAGCAAAAGAGTAATAGTGTTAGAAAAATAGAGATAAAGTGATAGACATTAATACAAAATTTATACCCAATCGAGTATAAATATTAAATTTCAATAAAAAAATCAAACAAAAATCGTAAATACTCTGTTATGCACATATTCCACTTTAGAGTGATACGGGTGATGTCGGCATATAAAACCATATAGTTTTGTCTATTTGTGGTATATTTATATCAGGAATTTGAATATCTACTAACCATGCATAACCATTAGGACTTTTAAATGAGATTAGTAGTATTCACAATTTTTATATAAACAAAATGAATTTCAAGCATCTTCTAACCACGCATAACCGTAAGGACTTTTAAATGGGATTAGAATCAACTCGTCTATTTAATAATCAATTTTGATATGTGTTCCATACATGCATAACCATGAGGACTTTTAAATGAGCATGAAAGCACATAAACAAATATTCCAAGTAATTCACCCATGCATAACTGTGAGGACTTTTAAATGAGAGTGAATACTTTGGATGTTTTTATTACTAAAATATAAAATAAAATAAAAACGAATAATTTCTCGTTTAAAATACCACATTTTGACATACTATATTGGATTTTGATGAGTGATGGTCGTTAGAAATATGATAGAAATAGAGATGGTCATGGAATTTTTACCAACAAAAGTTGTTATACATCTTGTTTAAATTTTTAAAGAAATTTACTAAATATACCGTCTCAAGTCATAATATACGATTAATATCAACACTCATCATTTTTTCAATCATTACTTATCTTTACAATAATCAGTAGGGAGTCAGATTAGTTAATGTATTCATTTATGATCAAATCCAAAAATAAATATAAAATCAAATTTCTAAAATGTCTAATCTGAAACGAAGTCAACAAAAAACTATTTTCTGAAAGGGGTTTTAAAAAAAATGTCTACCAATTGAAAATCAACTAAAACGAAAATTATGCAGATATTTTATTTGAAAATGTGATGCAAGTAATGGATGTCTCAACATAAAACACTTTCCACTAGTAATTTTTCTATCAACTTGGCTACCAGTGTATTCTGCATCTGAATTCCCCTTTGACTCAAAGTTATCATTAGATAGATATCATAGACCAAACGTGATGTCTGCAAAAAATACCTTCTAGTCCTTTTATACCTTTTAAAATGTGATTCCTTAAGGATTTTATTGAAATCGTGCAAATAAACAAACAGTGAACATAATGTTAGGTCTAGAATCCGTAAAATAAACAAATATATCCACGTGTATCTTGAGTAATCATCAATCAATACAAGACAACATCTCTTATCATCTAAACTTGCAATATATCTATATGAAATAGTTCAAGAATGAAAAGATGATTGGTCAACATTTTTGCACATTTCAGAATCAAAATCAACATTTATTTCCTTATCACATAATTGGCTGAATTAAATCAGATTATGGTGCAGATTTTCAAATTTAATATATCTTTCAAGATAAGTGTACCGTTACTTATTTTACCTTTGCCGATAATTTTTCATTGTTTCTAATTGTGATTCTGCCAGAATTGTGCTTGGCTAAGGAACTTTGATTTGTTGCCCGTCGTGTGCCTAGAGCAGGTAGAATCCAGGTAACACTTTCGTTGTTTCTTAGCTTGTCACCACACCTGCATGAGGAAAGATTTTTGTGACCTATTTATTTTTATAGGTCCATGGTTGTTAGTGACAAAAGATTTTGAAAAATATGTTTTTGTAGACCCAAAACAGTCTATATTTGTTCCTTTCGGCACCCAGATTTGTTTGACTTTAAGGGATTTTATATTCGTGCCTTTTGGAACCCAAATTTGTATGGTTTTCACGTGTTTGGGTCTATACCAGCAATTATAGTGATTCTGTCCAATTTTTCCACAAATCGTGCACTTGGAATTGACTTGACTAATTTTGCTTCTAGCACGTTCAGATTGAGTATATCCAAGTCCTTGTCTAATTGGATTAACAGTTTATTTCCCTAATAACATATTTAGTGATTTTTCTCCTTTGTAGAATTTCCCTAAAGTTGTAGACAACGGTTGGACTTGTGTTTTGAGAGATTCATTTTCATTCAATAACAAAGTGCACTTTTTGATAGAATTTTCTCTTCTAGTATTTTCACTTTCTTTCAAATCAGAATTTCATTTTCAAGTGATTTAATTCTAGTTTCTAATTTTTTTATTTCCTCTTCAAATGATGGACACTTATCACACTTAGGGATTTTGTTTCGATGGTTTTTAACCAATTGATCAAGTTGTTTATTTATATCTATTAAACTATCTCTTTGTGATTCATTTTTAGCGTACTTTTCTCTAAGTCTTTCAAAACAATCATTTACTTCATGAAAATATATAAGTAATTCTGAGTGAGTAAGTTTTGATACCTCGCTTGGCTCGTCATCATCGTTGTCACTTATTTCTCCTTAAAGACACAGATTTGTTCTTTCACTCTCACTGCCAATGCTTTTATCATTTTCATCACTTTCATCCCAAGTACCTGCAAAACTTCTCCTTTTCGGTTTCTTTCCTCGGCTGAGTCAATTTTGAGTACAATTTGGCTTGATATGACTGGGTTTATTGCAGTTGCGACAGATGATCTCCTGCTCTTCTGGGTTGTCTAGAACTTTGACTATTCTGCTTTTCAGTTGTTGATTTAGAGCTGGATTTCCATACTTGTGATCCACCTTTAGAATATCTTTATTAACAGAGCCAATTCAGCTGATCCATCATCATTGTCATCACTTTTAGTTGTTCCTTTGAGAGCTATTGATTTCTTTTGAGTATCACCTCCTTTACATTCTTCCTTGAATTTCATTTCTAGCTCATAAGTGATGAGATTTCCAATCAGTTCTTTAAATTAACTTGTTTCAAATCCTTTGATTCTTGAATGGCAGTAACTTTCGCTTCAAAATTTCGTGGAAGGACTCTAAGGATTTTTCGGACTATTTCCAATTCTGTGTATGGTTTTCCAAGAGCTTTTGATTTGTATACGAGATTAGAAAGTCGTCCATACATCTCTTTGATATTTTCATCCTTGGCCTTTTTGAAATTCTCGTATTCACTACTGACCATGGCAAGGCGAGAATCTTTGACTTGAGAGGTTCCTTTGTGAGTCACTTCAGGTGTATGCCAAATTTCCTGCATAGTTAGACAATGTGAGACACGATTAAATTCAATTTGATCTAAAGAAAAAATAATAGAATTCATAACTTTGGAATTAGCATTCTGTAGTTTATTGTCAAGATCTGTCCATTGATCCATCGGTTTTTCAATTTCTTGATTATTTACCACTATAGTTGGTGTCCTATATCCTGTCTCAACAATATTCCAAGCATCAATGGTTTTCAGAAAAAATTACATTCTATTTTTTCAGTAAGCATATTCACCATTGAACATGGGTGGTCTAACTATGGACTAACCCTCAGCAAAAGCATTATTAAAAGAAGCCATTTAAAAAATCAACAAAAATTGGTTTTTGAAAAATCAAATTTTTAAAACAAAAATGGTTTTTGTTCCTTGCTCTGATACCACTTGTAGGATCGATTTCACCCTAGACGGGGGTGAATAGGGTGATAGTAATAATAATAAAAATTAATGCGGAAATATATAAAATAATTGTAGCACATATAATAGCAGAATAATAAAAGCAGAAATAGAACAACACAGATTTACCCAGCTTCGGCAAAACCCTGCCCACGTGCTGCCCCCAAGGTTTCTACTAGAAATTAAGTAGTCATACGCTTACACACGTAAACTTGCGACACCCGCTAATGACTAACCTAACTTTACACTCAAAAGCCAACCACAACTCAGCCACTGAGTTGCGAATTCTTGAACTACAAAACCGTAGTTCGTAAACAACTTAAAAACTAGAGTTTTAAAACAATAGAAGTAATTTAAAACAAATAAAAACAATTTAAACCCTTAGTCCAAAAATAGGCCGACCCAAGTTATAAGTTAAGAAAATAAAATTCGTCTCCCTTTGTGTTTTCTTCAGCCTGTAACTTTTTAGTCCATGCCGTTCCTTTTTGCGATTTAGGGTTTGTAATTTGAAGAGTCGATTCAAATCAATTGCCGGTCATTCCACAGATGGCTTCAATGCTTCTTCAATTTGGCTCGTGGTCACTGTCAATTAGTCAAGTTCGAATCAATGCTTTGAACGAGTACGTGAATTGCCTTTTATTGATTGTGATTATGCTCGACTTGATTTAATTTCGAACTCGATCTCGATTCGAGTTATTGGTTTGTGATTTTCTTCAATAAATTGCTCTGGTATTTTATTTTTGCTTGAACTCGAATTACCAATTTGCCGACGATGTAACCGGGTTATATAGGGATGAAATCCCTAAATATACATTTGTATAAGTATGTTTGAATTCTTCTTAATTCTTGCTTGGCCGTTCGATTTTGCTTGAATACTTGTGATTAATCTTGACTTGTTCATATCATATGTATACTTCATGAATTTGAATTTAGGTCCGTTCTTTTCTCTTTTGACTTCGGCATTAAATTTTTTGAGATAATCTGGAAATTTTGCATCTTGACTTGTTCATCGTGTTTCACCTATGAGTTACCTTCCTTGCTATGTACCATGATGACCCACGGCTTTTGACCATTTCTTATCAAACCATACTTGCTGTCACACACCTGAAATGTTGAAATTAAAGTCTGCTTTGTGTATACTGCATATAAACTTGTTTTGTAAACTGGACCATTTAAGTCATTTCTGCTGCTTTGTATTCATGTTAGCTCATTTTGGATTCACTGTTGCATATGTTGATTTGAGTCTTGTTTGGTTCTTGTTAGCCTTGCATTTTTATAGTCTGGTCTAGGTTGCATCCCTTCCATGTCCAGTTGCTTGTATTGACTGGTTCGATGTGTGTGTGTTCATAGTTTCACTTGATCACCGATTCAATCTTTACCTGGTTGTCACTACACACACACAAATATATATATATATATATATATATATATATATATATATATATATATGTTCACACATGCATCCATGTATGATGTGTACTTCATTTTGGTTGCTTTTTTGCATTGTTGTCATGTGACCAGTACTGTTCCACTGCTTCATTTGTGAACTCTTGGTCTGGTTTAGTTATGAAGTCTTGATACATATATTGTCATGTGATCTGGTGCCTTGTTCCATTTGGTGGTCTTGATTCAGTTTAGTTTTGAGTCATTACTGATTTCACTGGCTTGTTGCTTCAAGTTCCATTCGAGTCTGTTTATGCCTGAGTTGCCTTCATGCCAAATCCATTGTCACATGAGATCTGGTTCTAGTTGGAGTTGTTGTTTTGTTTCGAGTTGAATTGTCTTCATTTTGTACCGTAGACTAGAAGTCTGATTTGATGCACTTTGATTTTCATGTCCAGCTTGGTTGCATATATGTAAATGTTGTTTGTCATGTTGCTCTTCAATTGAATTCTCTGTTGCTTCGAGTACTTGTGTTTAGTTGGCCTTCATATTGCTTTGGGTTGTTTGGAGTTACATGTCCAGTTTGCTTGAGTCTGTTGCTTCGAGCCAATTCATGTTGTCACTGGACTTGTGATGTGCATTGTTTTCAACATGAAACTTTGTTGCTCCTGATATGTATACATGTGTGTAGTTTGGTTCTGGATAATACTTCATGTATACTGCCCTTTGTACATGTTGTAACTAGTTCACCACCTTGTCATGTGAGTAAGTTGAACTGAGCATGTTTGTTGCTTTCTTCTGATCTGGTCTACATTGACTTCGAGTCTAGTTGTGTCTGGTGTACTTTGTTCTCACAAATGACTGTGTACATATGAACCGGTCTTTGGTTCAATATTGAATTTGGTTTTATTTATATTCATGTGTACTGATGTCTCTTTGCTGAAATTCGATATGCTAAGGCAGTGCACATGTGTACGTGTACACATGTGTATATGCAGGCTCTAGTGCATTTGAAACTTTGTGACTTGTTTTCATATTGCACTTGAGTTGAATCTAGCCTTTGGCTTGGGTTTGACCTTGTGCTCATTCATCCCTGCAATTTTATCAAGTGTATATCGGTGTGCACGGCCTTGTGACATGTACAGTGATACACTGTGCTTGTTACAAGCTGTTCGTGTAAGATGAATTCAAAACGAAAATGATGACGAACAACCCAAATAAATGAGGCAAATAATATTTTCAAAAACACACACTTCATTTTGAACTGCAAAATATTTCTTTTTAAATTTTACTGCGTTAGTGTTTATTTTGCAGATAATTCAGATGTTGGATCTAACTGGAATAGAGTTGAAGAATAAATACGAGTGAATGTGTGATGTGTAGTAAGGTGACATTGTAAATTGAAATTTGTGATGTAATCGAAATTGTAATGTAATTGAAAATGTATATATGTAGTAAGAGCTCAAATTTGTACTATTTGAATTTGTAATAAAATATTTGTTTGAATAAAATATTTGTTCGAATATGAATTCTGTGTTATTTATTTTATTCAACAAATATTTATTAATTATGTGGAAATTAAAATAGTACAATAACAAATACATTTAAACAAATATATATATGTGTGTTTATTATCATCAAACAAAAATCATATACTAGCATATTCTACAAATACTTGGTGAATTTTTGAGTTCTCTCAGTTTGGTTGTCTTCCTATCCTATAATCGAGTGTCTTGTCCGAATATCAAGTCTTTTGGATTTTGTTTGATAGCCCGTCTTCATGGATCATCCAATCCATCCGTTTGTAGGAGATCCATCCTTAACTCACTCAATACTTAACCAAATGACATGAAACTTTGTATATTTAATGTGCATGAGTAGGAGAGCCTCTAAATCGAATGTCATGAGGCTTCAAGCTAAGTATTTGGATTGGCGATGATCTAACTGAGTTGGATCGGCGGTGATCCAAACCCTTAGCTTATTTTTGAATCTCTTCTTCTGGGTCATAGGTTATCAATTCATAACTCACTCAATACTTAACCAAATGACACAAAACTTCATACATCCAATGTGCATGAGTAGGAGAGACTCCGAATCGGATCTCATGAGGTAGGGCCTATCCTAGATGGGTCGGACCTGATCCGTCAAACTAGCTTAATTTGGAGGAGATCCATCCATAACTCGCTCAATACTTATCGGAATCAGAAAAAACTTTGCAGGTACCTTCTAAAGGATATGTGGGAACCAAAAAATGAATCTTAGTTAGTGGGGCTCACCTTAGTTAGTTCGGATCCGATCCAAGCTTTGGATCGGTACCGACCTAAATTGGCTGGGCCAATTGGATTCATTTTTGGTATGAGGCTTATTTTATGTATTTTAAGTGTTTTCATCAAATGTCAAGTCAATTCGAATCTGTATGAATGCTATAAGTCCATTTTAAGTTGCTCTGGTCCAAAAGCGGGTAAACATTTGAATGGATCGAATGAACTTTCATTTCTTGAACTAGGTTGCTTGGAATATTACCAAACTTGATAAGTGAGCTTAGTAGGGGAATAGGGTCGCGATGCAAAAGGTTTGGAGATCTCACGATTCAACAATTCGAATCGCTGCCAATCTGAATAGATTTCTCATTTTACGGTCAATTTTCTTGAGGGCCAACTTCTTGCTCTTTTAAGTGCTTTTGTCATGTTTCAAGTCATTTGGGCTTAATATGGATGTTCTAACTCCTATTGAATTCTGATGGGTTAAAAACTCGGTTGATATTTGACCCCTAGAGTACGCTTTCGTTGAAAACAAGGTGTGCTCTGGAATTGATTAACTTTGGGTAACCATTTCAAGGAGCATTATAGATCATCTTGAAATGTCCCAAGAAGTTATCTGTGATGTGTTGGTTAGCATTTCAGCTTTCACTTTGGATCTTCATCGCTCGTGATTACGAATCAATCTTAACTTGATAATCTTCGGAGTGCACACATACATTGGGTAGAACAAGTCGGAGGAGTTCGGGGCAGTTTGGATGAAGAATTTCAGGTCCGTATCGATCCAATTGGATCGGATCGGTCCGATCTGAATACTTAGCAAATTTTCAACAAGAATTTTTTTTGCCTACTTGCCTAACAGACCCGATCTTAAAAACTTTACTTCATTTCATTTTTCTTCGGACGAGTGTGCGTCATTCCGGAGCCATGTTTTTCTTTCCATCTTCAACTCTCTTTTCAAGGACTTGGCTAAGCTTCTATCGTCATTTTGAATTCTAGCATGATGATTTATTCCAAAATTGGATATAGTGGATAATTCCATCGTATTGCTTTTCCCATTTCGGTACTTCTAGTGATCTTGAAAAGAAAAGCTTCTCGCGTCGCTCCGGACGATGGCTTCATCATCGATTTCTCATCGATAACGGGTGAGTTTCAAGAAAGATAATCTTAAAGTACGATGTGACTCGTTATTCTGGCATGAGTGAGCAATCTATGTAGGATGGTCCATTTGTAGTGCTCGGGACGCCGGGACTACTCTGACAATGTTGAGTGCCAAGCTTTATTGTTGAAAATGACTTTTTGATCATCCAACCTTTAAACTAGCGGAGGAACTTCCATTCCTCCAGGAGCTGGATCCTTTACAGCTTAGGTTTCGCCCTTTACTCCCGTTGTTTTGGGACGATTGAGTATGGCTAAATTATAAAGTTGCTCTTGTAGAGTTGTAGATGAAGTTCGATCGGGCATAGCTTCAGTCTTCGGAAACTAGTGCATGAGTTATTCGATCGCGAATATCCTTCCTTTGTGGTTTTTGGAATTCAATCTGCACATTAGCTTCTGTCTCCGGGGACTATTGGCTTAATTCCTTAGTTTCGAGAATTTCTTTTTCTAGAACTATGAGGTAGTTTTGTCTAGCCAGTTCTGTGACTGTTCTTGTTTATGTTCAGCTGAGCTCATGCTCAGCTGAGTTTGTTCGACAAAGCGTTGGTGTATATGCCCTAGTCCGCAAGGTTGATTACTTTGACTACTGAACCAACATGTTTTAGGAGACTAGGTCTCCTGAGCAATAAGTTCGACTGCTCCAGTTTGGTTGACACGATAGCTCCTATCTTCGAGAACTAGGGACTTTGTTGCTTAATCCCAAGATCTGAGTTTTGTAATGATGTCGGTATGCATCAGAAAGATGCATTTCCGGCATATTTTGCTAAAGTTAATTCTTTTGAGTCTGGTGTCGAGATCCTAATCATGTGTTGGTTTCTATCTTTGGAAACTCATGTACGGATGACTCAACCTTGGGGATTTTTCCTTGATGTTGTGGATCTTCGGATAACGTAAGATTCAAGAAGGTAGGATTAAAGACATGATTAAGCTTTGCTTTTGTTTTTGAAAGCCAATGTATTGATAGTTTCATTTTATGGGTCTCTTTTTAGCATCTTTGGGCGATGACATATTTCTGCAAAATGGGACCAAATGATCTAGTTGGACCATAAGTAGGTCATCAATCCTTCTCGTTATCGCCAGACTCTGAGCGACGGCTAATTTCTAAAAATTGAATCCTTCATTTCCCTTGCTGGCAATTTGTTGTTTGATTGTCTATTTGGTAGAACGAAACTGTTATCTAACCAACTCTGTGGTTTGGACTGAGGATTTGTGTGCCTATCCCTGTTTGCGGGACTAGCTATTTCAAACACTCGTATTTAGAATCTTGCGAGATGGAAAGGTATGGGGCGAATTGCTCAATTGCCCCTAGTCTGGCTCTCAATCCCATTCTGGAATCGAGGAAGTTCGAGGATTTTATTTCCGACCTTCCATGATTGTTCCCGCTTGTCCTTGGTCATGCGTGCTTTTCTTGGTTGCTGACGTCATCACGGAAGTTTTGTTCATGTCAACTCCTATCTTTGGGAATTGATAACCTAGCTGCTTGGTTCTAAGCAACAGTTTCTCGAGGCTGCTTATTTTTTGGATGTATCTAAATTCTTTCTAAGTTGAATTTTGGAAATTCGGTTGTGCACTAGCTTTTATCCTTCACTACACCAAAACAGTCATTTGGCAACACTTTTTTTTCCATTTGGCGACACTTATATGGGTTGCAATTTAGTCTCGCTAATAAGTGTCGCTATCCAATATAAGTGTTACTGAAAATAAAATTTCACACTTTTAAATACGGCGACACTTATTTTCGTTGTAAGCCTTGGTTTAATTGGAGTTAATTGAAATATACTAGGACAAAATTGTAATTGAATAACATATCACGCTTACCCCTAGCCACACTTATTTTATAACCTGAAAAAACTCCTTCCGTATTCCGTACAAACAAATCCCTGCCACTCCATCCCGAAATCCCCAAATCGCTCTCTCCATCCCACAAATAAATCACTACTGCTGCTGCCCCTCTCCCTCCGACTCCATCAAACCACTACCGCCCCATCCCTATCCGACTCGATCAAACCGCTAATGCCCCATCCTCCTCCGACTCCATCAATTAGCTGCAGTCAGCTCCTCCATTATCGCTTGACCTTACAAGACCCAGGACACGAAGGACACTGGTCCATGAAAGCAAGTAAATCAAAATCAGCAAAGGTATCTCATAATTAAATTGAATTCTGTGAATTTTGGATGTGTTGATGTTAATTCATTTATGGCAATGTGTTGATTGCCAAACAAATGTCGCCTTCCTAGTGAACAATGACGAGACGTCACTGGTCCTGGTGCTGGTCTTATTATGAAATTTGAAAGACAACGGGAGATCTCAATGGCAAAAAAGATATCACTGATTTGTGTCCTGTATTCAATAATTAGAAAATGAACAAACTGCTTTCCAGTTCTTTGTTCTATGCGTGTGTGTATCCATTGAATCTGGTTTTGATTTAACTTGCACCTAATTAATATGTTTTAGCAAAATTATGTAGTTCGAATATTTGCATGATATTCTCAACTTCATCCAAATTATATACAGAAGGCTAGAGCTAGCATTTTCCCATTTCATTTTCTCCCTTTTTTGCAAATTGCCAACTGAAGCTTATTTTTTTTATTGTATTCATTATCATATACTCAGTATGCCAGTGATCTGTTTTTATGAAGCATTGCACTTTTTATATCCCAAATATATGTTCTTTAATCAACCAATGGGTTATTTGTTTTAGATGATGCTGCCTATAGCTGTTGAGGATGTCAAACGAGAAGTCAAGATTTTGGAAACCCTTAAAGGCCACGAGAATGTTGTCGAATTTCACAATGCTTTTGAAGATGATTCTTATGTATATATAGCTATGGAGTAAATTTAGTTTATCCAGATATATACAAAACAAAATCCTCGCATATGTTTTGATATGATTAGCGAAATACGTCTACTTGTAATTCATTTTCTTAGTAGAAAAGTTTGTTTATTGTTTATTTTCTCTCCTCTTATTAGGTTATGTGATGGTGGTGAATTACTTGACCGCATACTAGAAAAGTAAGTTTTTTTTTGGTTAACATGTCTATCCAATTTCAGTTTCACATGAATATACAAACTGCAGTTTATCCGGTCTAGTGAAAAACATTTTGCTCCTTGGAGAATGAAAGAGCCCCGTGTTAAAGAGATTCTTCAAGCGGTAATTCACAATCATTTTGCTCTTGTGATTAGTACCCAGTGTTTTGTTTCATTATAACCTCCACGTTAAATCCAATAAACCATGACTGTGCAGAAGAAACAAAAGATGGGAAAAGCATAACCAATTATTTTGATAATTTTAATTGAAAAACTCTCAGCCTTGCATGTTATTCTGTTCATACTTGTTTGTTCTTCAAAGTTACAAACACTTCAAATCAAGAAGATAGAATCAATCTTCAGCTTCAACAATCTTTAATAGAATAACACATTTGAAGTTTACTAATTTATTTATCTAGCAAAAAACTAAAAGTATAACTATAATTTCAACTGTCAGTACTTGTAAATTGTAATGTAGATTTGCTAGTCAATTCATAATTTGAACTTTACTATGCACATGTATAACATAAACAAAAATAACATTCTAATCTCTGAGCAGATCGATAGCAACACGGATGGAATGGTTGATTTCCCTGAATTTGTTGCTGCAACCATCCATGTAAATCAGCTGGAGGAACATGACAATGAAAAGTTTAACTCAAGCTCTCAAGCTGCATTCCATAAATTCGACGTGGATAGAGATGGATATATAACACCCGACGAACTTAGAATGGTATGCATCTTTTCTTTTAGGAAAATTTAAACGTGCACATCATGATTTAAATTATCAAAAATACCCGTTCTTGCGCATACAATGGGTATTATTGATGTTCTTTAGCACTTACTATTGATGTGATTTAATATATAAAAAAACTTAGCATAAGAAAGGGGTTGCTATATTAGTTTTTTTTACAGTACAAAATTTCTAGATAAACACTTACCTGTAAACTTAAAAGGTGACATGATGGTCAATGTAATCTGCTTCAATATGATTTTCTACTTTGCGCCATAGTCAAACTGATCCAGCAAAAACAGGGTAAACACTTACCTTTAAAAATAAAATACCACTATAATTGCTAAAGAACAACATCACCTAATCCAGCAAAAACAGGGTAAACACTTACCTGCTTACTAATTTCTCAAGAAAACATCATGGAAAAACTAACAGTATATAGCAAGAAATGGGTATAGAGCTATCGGATGAAGTGTTATCCCTATAGTTTGTAAGCATGAATTAATACATTTTTAAAACCTGTTAATGTATGTCAATGCAAACTTTGATCATTGTTTGCAAATGTGTGCATTGTATAATGAAGAAGGTGATCTTCTATTCATCTTTAAAGCTTGCTTATTTCATTTACTTTAATATATGTTAGCTAGTTCTAATAAGCTTGTTTATATATACCAAGTAGAAACTGAAACTGAAACTAGTATAAGAACTCATCTTATTTTTGCTACTACTTATCATATTTTGGCAACAATAGAAGCTGTAATGAAACGTGAACTGGTCTGGCAAAAAGAACTCATCTAATTGCATGAGGATTATTACGGAATGAACATATCACTATGAATCTGTGTGCCCACCTTGCATTTTGTTATAAGATCCATATGATATTTTTTTATTGTCTCAAACCATAAAAAATGCATGAGGATTTTAGTCAAAGTTGCTTGAAATCGCTTAAAATGGAACAGTTTTTGATAGTTATAGTTAACATTTTTGGATGGGGTCCATACGCTGTTGCATTGGTTTTTTGTATCTAACATTTGGTTCTGTTCATGCTACAAAATGGTTAATCTCCATTTCTTAAATCTTGGAATTGAATGAAATGTTTAGTTTCCTGTAAAAATTATTCTATAAAGATAGTTCTGTTAATAATTTTTTACAAAATCTATTTCATAGAAATCCAATGGATGGAAAATGACATTTACTCAGATTGTTAAGTTTGGTACTCTGAAAGAGTCTGTAAATGTACACAGTATTATGCTAAAGCTCAGTTTTACTATCTTTTTATCAACCGTGTACCTTTTATATTCTATTAATAATCCATATGTATCAAAACATCTCTTAATCCATGTGTATCAAAGCAGCTCTGTTTGCTTTTGTAGATTAACCAAAGCTATATACACATAAGCAAAAATGCCTGTGGGTCTAATTGATCAAATATGTGGTGTGCATCTAACAAGTGAAAAAACAAATGGGCCCTAGTTGAATAAGCGGACATGCATAAATTTTTAGTTGAATTGGGAATTTTAGCTTTTGGAGTATAGATAGCCCAAATCTGCAGGCTTTCTTATTTCATGCCCAAAAGCAAAATAAACTGAAATAAATTTGGAAAAGCTACCATATTTGTTGTTTTTACCAGAAAAACCATTTATGTAGAAACTTTGATCTCTTTGTCCAATGTTAAACATGGGTTTCAAAATTAAATGCCCTTAACTTTGAGATTTTCCTGCACATGAAATATGCAAATGAAGCAATGCAAACAAAGCAACTATTCAACTCTAGCTTTGTAGGTTACATAAAAAACATAATATCAATTAATCATGCCATGCTCTTTTTCTATTTTATTTTTATTTTACATGGAACATATTTATTTATTTGCTCATACGAGGATAATTTCTTGTCTTAGGTATTAGTGCAGGGCTCCACTCATGGCAGACCAAGTTAACCATCCCACCATTTTCAAGAAAATGTCTGGCCGATTCACTGCTCCTCAGGATCTAACCCTCCCAGCTGCCTATAGATCTCCTGTTTACAACAGATTCTCAAACACAAGCTATGTCAATGGTGGCTTACAAATGCCACTATCCCAGAACTCTGGTCTATCCATGATCTCAACCGTTTCTCCAGTTTACGCTCAAGCTCCTGCTGAGAAGAATTTTGTTGTTGATTTTTTAATGGGTGGAGTTTCTGCTGCGGTCTCCAAAACGGCAGCTTCCCCTATCGAGCGTGTGAAGCTCCTGATTCAGAATTAGGATGAGATGATCAAATCTGGACGTCTATCGGAGCCATACAAAGGAATTGGAGCCTCATCCCTGTTCTTCGTTTACTCCCTTGACTACGCCCGTACCCGTGTGGCTAATGATGCCAAGGCTGCGAAGGGAGGTGGTGAGAGGCAATTCAATGGTCTTATTGATGTGTACCGCAAGACACTGAAGACCGATGGCATTGCTGGATTATACCGTGGATTTAACATTTCGTGTGTTGGTATTATTGTGTACCGTGGTCTCTACTTTGGTATGTATGATTCATTGAAGCCACTTCTTCCTGGAAAGATGCAGGTATGTCTACCATCTTTAGGACACTGCTTTGTTAGTTTTCTTTATTTAAAAACATCGATTGTTCAAATGTTTCATCTTGTATAATTTCTCTTTAGGCTTGTTTACATTACCTTAGCTGTTTCTATTAAAGGACAGATGTTACATGATAACTTAAATATTAAAAAAAATGAAATGGTCTTTTGTAGACAATGTGGAAGAATGCACATTCCTTGCCTAGTGTGCAATCTGTTTACTTGTCATCTTATGTTAAAGTGCAAGGGCTTCTTAAACTTAATTATATTATGTTGCAGTATCATCAGTAATTTCCATATGGTAATTGGAAAGAACGGGTTTTAACACAGTGAATTTGCCTTATTATAACACATATGTATTTAGTACGGGTGTTTTGGAAAATTTTGTACTAATTAATGATAACTAATCACATTTGTAATTTTGGACAAATGCAGGACAGTTTCTTTGCTAGCTTTGCTCTTGGATGGGTCATCACCAATGGTGCAGGACTTGCATCCTACCCAATTGACACAGTCCAAAGAAGAATGATGATGACATCAGGAGAGGCAGTTAAGTACAAGTTATGTGATTTTATGATGGTCCTCAAAATGGAATGTACAAGTTATGTGATTTTTCAGATGGAGGTTTCGTTATATGGCCGGAGTTTCGTATTCGGTATTTGTAGAATTTCACTATGAAATTTACGTTGTCTTTTGTATTCTAATTTGACATTGTTATGAAGTAGTTAATTATGTATTGAATTAACCAACTTAATTATGTATTGTAATTGTTATGAAGTAGTTGACATTGTTATGAAGTAGTTGACTATGAAATTTATGTTGTTATTTGATCATGAATATTGTAAATTTTGGGTTCCTATTGAATGTAGTATAATAATGCATATCATATTAGTTATTAATTGTTTATTAATGTTAAAATAATTGACTATATTGAGAATGAAAATATTTCAGCGTTATAAGCGTTGGCAAATAAAATTTACCAACGCTTATAAGCGTCAGCATAGAAAACTAAACAATGTTGGATGGTTAATTTGCTAACGTTTATAAGCATTGCTAACTAATATACACCAACGTTTATAAGCGTTGGCGAATACAAACTTCCAACGCTTATAAGCGTTGGGAAACTAAACTCGCCAACGCTTATAAGCGTTGGCAATAAATTGCGACGCCCCTACAGCGACGCTAATAAGCGTTGCTGAAACTGTTTGCGACAGTTATACTCGTTGGGAATCACCTGTTTTGGTGTAGTGCTTGGAAATCAGCATGCGAGCAATTCAATCCTGGGATTTCCTTTCTACGCAGCTTTATTCATGTGCAGTGGCCGATTCCTGCGATGTAAAGTTGAACCATTCGATTGACCTATGAAAAGTTATGTCTTCCAGTCGTTGCCTCTCTTCGGGCAACAATAGTTTTCCGAAAACAAGGGTAGAACTCAGTCGAGAATCAACTTCTACCTCTAGAAGTTAGTACATTGATGGTTCATTATGGTGAGAGTTTCTCATTAACCCTGTAGATTAAATATTTTCTGACATTACTGGGGCAACACCGGTACTTAGTGAATAACAAATTTCTCAGCATTGTCAAGGCAATGTCGGTACTTAGGGAATAGAAAGTTTCCTAGTGTTGTCGAGGCAACACCGGTACTTAGAAAATAGAAGGTTTCCCAACGTTGCCCGAGCAACATCGGTACTTAGGAAGTAGAAAGTTTCTAGAAATTGCTGGGCCAACAATGGTACTTATGAAGTGAGAAAAGGCCTCGGTGTTGCAGGGGCAACACTAACACTCAGGAGGTTGGGATCGATTTTTCCCGCCGTCCCGGCGGTGCTTTTTATCCAATTGGGTATCAGTTTCGGTCTTTGAAAACTAGCACTTCGATGATCAGATTGTAGAAGTCTTTTCTTAGTGCCACCTATCTTCGGGCAGTGTTAAAGTCATGTTGGTAAGGATTGAATCATTCATCTGATCCTGTAGAGTTGAGTAGATTTTTTTAACCCAGTGGCTGTTTTCTTAACATTGGTTAACTCCAAGATACGCCATTTTCTGGAAGGATGAGAGTCCCAGGCATCTCTGTTACTTTGCTTTGTTTATAACCGTCAAGTTGTCCCTTTGGTGGTACAGGGTCATTGTTTAACCAATTCCATGGTTGTTCTTGTGTAGGGTCAAATTTCCTTCGGTTGATATTTATTGCAAACTAACTTCCATTTGCGGAACCCGTTATTCCCAAATTCTAAATTACGAGTGCTTATAGAAGATTAGATGCTATGGGCGAGTCGTTACATTGCCCCCAGTACGCTTGCACTCTTCCCATCGTAATCATGGATCGAAAGAGTTCAGTAATGTTTGCCTTGAGTCTGACAATTAACTTCGCTTGTTCCACACCATATGTGCTTTGCTAGGGCATTGACGTTGTTGCGGATATCCACCTTATTCATTAGTTCCAATCTTTGGGAATCAATGGTTTAGCTTTTCGATTCTAAGTGTTCTCTCCTTGCCGTTGTCTGTCTTCGGATAACAGTTGGTTTTCCATAAGCAGGAGTGGAGGTATCTGATCGGTCCCTGCATGGTGGATTACACCAAGCAAGGCTAAAATTCAAGCAACGATGAATCTATGACGGTCGGGAGTTATCCTTCCCGACGTTGCTAGTCTCTGAGTGGTGTCATATAGATGAAATACGAGTTATTCCCTTTGGGCGTTGCCAATCTTTGGCTACACTAGATTCTTGCAAGTTGGGGTTAGAGTACTCAGTCAAGCACCTGCTTTTGTCTTTGGAAGCCGGTGTGTCGATGACTTGATTCTAGAAACGACTTCCGTCAACGTTTGTTTGCAGCCAAATTGGTCATAAACACCTAAGAATAGGTTTATGTAGAGAAGTAAATAAAGTAAGTAAAATTAAAACCGAGGAATAGTTTAAACTAACAACAAGTAAAAAAGCAATAATTAGAAACACAGAGATTTATAGTGGTTCGGCGTTGTGTGCCTACGTCCACTTTGAACATTAACTTTATTGACCACTTTATGATCTAATTACTACAGTAAAGAATTGGTAAAACTTGATTACAATGATGTCTAAAATAACCAACAACGTAAAGATCCTCTGAATGACCCATTAAGGCAATATTTATAGTTGAAAACGACCGCCAAACTCTCTGAAACTTTAGCTATAGGACCTTCTAACTCACATGGGCCCACCAAAGGAGTCGCTATGCCCAAATCCCCATGAAGAGGGATAGGCACCAATCCCTTTGTTGTTTGATTTTTGGGCAGCGATCCCTATAGTGGCTTCTGCATGCTTAAATATGTTATCCCTTCAAATTTTATGTCATTTGGACCAAAGAAACTCAAGTTATTGCATGATCTTTGATCCAGTATTGCTTGTGTATTGTCTTCTACCGATCCCTTTTATAGGTTGTATACTGATCCCTCCATCTTTGTTTGTTTGATGTGTGATCTCTAGGGTATGCCCCCAGGGTCCATACGCCTTGCTCTCCAAATTTCATATGCTTTGGATTTACAAAACTTGAGATATTGACTGTTGAATGTATGAAGGCACTTGAAATTGGTTGGATGCCGATCTCTCTTTAACAGAGCCTACCGACCTATATCTCCTAGCAAAGCATGCTGATCCATCCTCATTCAACTTTGTCGAATCTTTCTTTATGAATTGAAGTATGCCAATCCATACTAGCCAACTATACTGATCCTTTATTTACTCAACCATGCTGACCCCTTCTTTACTCAATCACGTCGATCCCTTATTTTCTCAATCATGTCGATCCCTTATTTGTAACTTGAAGTATGCCGAACCCAATCAAGTAACCAATCCATACCGATCCCTTCCTTTGACTAAGCTATACTCCGTACCTTAGGCATTTTCCATTGTTTATCTACCAATTCTGTTCAATTCTGGCTTCATGTAACCATATGTACTTGACTTCTGGGTTATATAATCATCATTCTGGAATCATCGGCCTTGAGGGCAATCGGGTCTAACTCGTGTAGCCAGTTCAATATAGCCGGGCTTGAATGCCAGATAACAACGTCTATCTTTGGTCGACAGTAAGTTACTCATTTTATCGCCTATTTCCAAGTGATAATGAATTTTAAAGAGTTTGATTTTCTTGTTGATATGACGGTCTGAAGTTCTCGATGTTGTTGAGGCAATATCAATGTCTAATAGGTTGGAGCAGTTTCCCTTTTAATTCCACGTCCTTCATTGATTGCCATAACGCTTGGTCGAGTTCCAGTAATATAAATCCAGTGCTATATTTTGTCAAAATATATAAGTCTGGTTCTGCGAGACTTATAAACTTTCATTGTCTGGTCCAGCCTTGAACTTGAAGGTTTCAGGTCTGATTTCAATTTCCGTTGATTTCAAAAAATTGAACTTTTAAGTCATTCATGTGCACATTCATATATACATTCTCGCACGTGTTCGAACACTTACGGGTCGTTGCCAATTTCTATAGTATTTTGTATGTTCATGTCCATAGCCAAACCCTTATAACCATTTTTGTTTTCCTTTTCTTTCCTTTTTTATTAAGATTTATAGGGATCAGCATCCGACCCATATTTTGAGCTATGCTATTAGGGATCAGCAAACTTTTATGTCAACCCCTCTCTCCATACTTGATTCTCAATGATTTGGGCCGAGCCCTTACCCATATGTATATATATACCTTCCAACCCTTCCACTTTTACTTCCCTTATTCTCCTGCCTTCTGCCTAAAGCTTCGAACCCTTGCCTTTAACTCACGAACCCAAACATAAATTTTATTCTACTCAAACTTGATTCCTCTAACCTTCCATCTTCCATAATTTGGCTTTGTCTTCCCTTCCAATTCGAACATATCTAAACACTCGCTTCCATTTTAATTCGAATACCCATATTTTCATATAGGTAATTTTGAAATACGTCTTTAACTATACAACGAAGTTTTTAAGCTCTAAATAGTTGATGATTACAATGGTGTTCGAGGCCGTGAGGACGAGCGGCCTTGGAGGATAAATGATTACTGAGCAGAGGGTTCGGTAGATTGAGTTAGGAGAAGAAAGAGGGGAGGAAGAGAAAAGATGAGGGTTCAACATGGGACCTCAATGGAAGGAATGTTAGGGGTAGGAGAAAGAAGAGTCGGTATATAAAAAGATTTCAAAGGCAGGGATTGGCCACGTAGGGATCGGTGGAGTTGGGTTAGAAAGAAAGAGATCGGTCTTAGTGAGCCTGGGTGAGGGATCAGTAGGGTATGTTTTGTTGAAGGGGCCAGTCGTGGTGGTGAATAGAGGTCGGCCGTGACTAGAGTTAAGCTATCTTGACTTAAGCACAACTAGGCCGAACCCTACGTTGATGAGAATGAAGGGGTCAGTATTGCAGCCATGGGACAGGGATCATCATTCTTTGGTTGAAATGAGGGATCGGTATAGGGTCTTTGGAATAAGGATCGACATATTCGTTGGGATTGGCATAAAGTCAAGGATTGACTCTATGAACTTGTAAACTAATTCAACCTAACTTGTTAGAACAATAACCATTAACTTACCTTAACGAGCTTAGACATATGACGACGATGAACAATAAAACATGCATCTCCACTGTCGAACTTGAGGTTAAATAATCAAATTCCTAGAACTTCCAATACAGACTAAAAACTTGCATATGGACTTAAACGATAAACTTCACACTCCAATATGCCAATAGTCGATCCCAAAGCTTTCGTAACCGATCAATCTTCTTACCAGTTGAGACGGTTAGCGATGACGGTCTCTTTGGTCGAACTCCCAAGTCTCATCGTTTTATTTCATTTTTCTAATTTTAAACTATTTATATCTGTTATACACTGCACTACACTACACCAGCTCATACTTGGCACGGGGGGAACATGTTATCTTTTCTAACCTCGATTATCTACTGAGTGTAGCTAATATGGATTCCAAATGCTAAGAGCGTTTAGCTGATATGTCTTCTGATCCAGCGATGCAACACATCGACTCTGAAGCAAAATCAAGTTCTGCAACTATATCCGGCAGGCTTTCTCCCAGCCATCAAGTGGAACAAACAGAAGTTTTTGGTCCAAAGGTCGACCTTCTCTCAGATATTCCGGTCCTCCCGGCGGAGGACATACGTCCTGCTCCCGATGTAGTAGAGGGTGATATTCTTCTAAATAACCCAGTAGACTCACAGGCCTCCCGAATTGGCGAGGCTGCTCTTTGCCAGCTATGTTCTATTCATGGAATTTCATTTATGGATGTCTTGGTTCCTACAAGAAACGATAGGCTTCAGTTGCCCCTGGCGGGGTACACGGCGTGTAATAAATTTATGTGCTGGGCCGGATGTGTATCGCCTTTTAACTCGTTTATTTGAGAGATGCTAAAATATTTCAAAATTGGTCCTACTTAACTCCATCCAAACAGTTACGCCTTCGTACATGGAACCTTCTTGCTATTTATGAGCATTCTATTTCGTCCACCAACTCCCGAAGACATAAGATTCATTTACAACTTCAAACGATGGTCAAGAAGCCCTTCTTGTGTTTTCCTTGAATTCTCGCCGAATTGCCAAGTCTTGACAGGCGCTTGGAATAAACTTTCTTTGTTCAAGCATGAGTAATTTTATGTACGATGTCCACCGAGCTTTGCTAGGCGATGGTTAGAAGGACGTAAGTATTACTTTTATTTCTTTCTCGAATTCGCTAATCCAAGTCATAACCTTTCCTTTAAATCTGCTAACATCTATGATTCTTTCAGGTGTTTGTCCACGTCCTGAAGGCACCAATTTTTCAAGAGCAGTCGCTGCCATTCGCGCTACCCCTGTTGAAGACAAGGATATCAAACTTCTTGAATCTGATGAGTTACTATCCTTGTTCAGGCTGTTGGAGGAAGGCCATAGTATCGGGCTTCCTGAAAGTGCAGCATTGCCGAGGAATGTTGTAAAAAAAGAAGGGATACCATCAATCCCATCATGCCCCAGCCGAGGGGACTCTGGACGACACTGAAGAGGATGAGCTTAGGGATTCTCAGGCCAATAAGCCGGGCGACATTGATGCAGGTCCGGGGAAGGCGCCTATGGTCGAACCATCGCAAGGCGCACAATCCCAAACACCCACCAAAAGAAAGAAAATGCTTGCATACAAGCTTCATAGAAGAAAAATCACCGCGAATCCAAAGTTCATTATTACCCCTGTTGAAGAGGAATCATCTTCTCAACACTTGGAAAGTTCGCTGAAAGGATATTCAAATCTCCAAATTCCAAACGATATCATGACCTATGACTTTCCAAATATCAACATTAAAGGGCTCAACACTCCTACTAGGAGTAGTGATGGCATTCGTCCTTCTAATAAAGTAGAGAAAACACCGATGAGCAAGGCTACAGCCATCGGTCTATTGGGGGGAAACACTAGGACACTCACACCATGTGCACTTCACTACACATTTTTTTATTAATCTTTCGTGCAATAATTGCTCATATGCTCTCATTTGGTCTTTGCCGGTACTATGTCTCAGTCCGGGGCCTTTGATCACTTAAGAAGTTCTTCATCATATCATCAATCGAGCCCGGATTCGGAGTCTGGCCAATGCAAGGAGAGAGATGAGGAATGGGATAAAAGCTATCACTCAAGGGAATCTTCCTCTTCTAAACGCAATTCCTAGTCCCAAACATCACGTTAAGGTGAACAGTCTAATTTTCCTGCTTATAGTGGAGACCAGGCTCCTTACTATGGCCCTCAAATCGCCACATCTCATAAACAACATTCTTGCTCCTCGAACTCTAAACAATCTCACGAATGTCGATCAAGCAAACATCCAATTGTTGCTTCTGATCCGTCTTTGCCGACTACTGCTCCCGATGTTTTCACAGCAGAGAAGTTGGCTGAGCTTAAGGCCACTTTTCCAAATATTTGCTTTGATGGGCTTAAATTACTCCCCTCAATTCATACGATTCTGGGGCATGCCAAAGTGAGTTCCCTTGCATGCGGCAATGATGTGTTCGTGCAGCACGAATCATTTCAACATTTGGTAGAAAAAGTCTTCGAAGTATCCATTGAGTGGCAACATGAAATAGACCACCTCAAGTTAGAAGCTATTCATGATAAGGACATAATCAAACATCAGGATGCTGAATTAAAAACACAACTTGCTGAGGCGGAGAAAAATGCTAAGGAGACGGCAGAGGCGGTGAGCCATTTGGAAACTTCTCATAAAAAGGAACTCAACGCAGCCCTCAATCGCAGTAGGGCACTTGCTCTAGAAAAAGACTCCTTGCAAAAGGAGAAAGATGTTCTGGCTCGCCGCGTCGAGGAACTCGAAGAGCTTTTCAAAAAGGAAAGGGAGGAAAAACTGGAAGCCCAGCAAGAATCGTAGAAGTACTGCGAAGAGGTTATCGAGGCCAGGAGCCTAAAAATCAACTTTGATGAGCGGTTCGTAAAAATTGAAGCTCTTAAAGAGGAGGTTCGAGAGGAGGGCCGCAAAGAAATGATTGAACAGATTGAATCCCAAGTGGAAGCTGCTAAAGAGTCCGGTAGGAATGAGACCAAGGACTTGTTCGATCCATTGATCGTCGAGTATAAAGCCAAAGTCCTCATCCACTGTGACTTAAGTTTTCTTGGCGAGGGTTATCTCGAATCACTTGCTGAAGCTTGGGAGCATATTACCGAGATGAAGAAGAGAGATGTTAGCGCCAAAATTGGTCACTAACCCCCAAATCCAGATGAAAGCACCAAATACCAATCACAGCTCAGAGATAGAATGTATGTAGAGAGTAATAATGTGAAGGACAGTTAAAACTGAAATGAAAGCAGTAAAGAACAACAGATTTTATAGTGGTTCGGCTAACTCCGGCCTACGTCCACTCCAGAAGTTTGCTTTTTATTGCTGTAATAATCGATTACAGTTACAAAATGGCAGAGTTTCCTTAACCTTAAAAAAGAGAAAGTAAGAGAGCAGAAAGAAGATCCCCTTTTACTGTGCCCCTGCCTCTCTATTTATAGACAAAGATGGATTGGACTTCCCTGGTGGGCCTGGCAGCTGAGTACCTCAGCCCAAATGGAGTGGTCTCCATATGCCGAACCATAGATGCCGAACACTGAATGCCGAACAAGGTGTGAATGCCGAACGATCTCCTCATGCCGAACGTTGGGAGGTGCGAGGTACCGAGGTATGGAGGTGCGAGGTATGGAGGTGTGAGGTACCGAGGTATGAAGGTGCGAGGTATGGAGGTGCGATGCCGAGCGAGGTGAGGTATGCCGATCCACCATGGAGTGCCGAACAACTCAAATGGCGAACATACAAATGGCGAACACCCAAATGTCAAACGGTCCATCTATGCTGAATGCTCATCTAATGCCGAACGATCCACCTATGCCGAACGCTCCTCTAATGCCGAGCGATCCTTCTATGCCGAACGTTCGTCCAGTGCCGATCGATCCTTCTATGCCGAACGTTCTTCCAATGCCGATCGATCCTTCTATGCCGAACGTTCTTCCAATGCCGATCGATCCTTCTATGCCGAACGTTCTTCCAATGTCGAACGATCCTTCTAATGCCGAGCAACCTCCAACGCCGAACCATCCCAATGCCGAGCGACATCTGCCAAACTGCCTAGGCCGAGCCATGCAATTTCTCCACTCCTTTTCCCAATGGCATATCCAAGTGAACTTCATCATTTCAAACCGAATCCATCATACTTTAGTCTCGATAGTGGTGAAGTTGTTTAAGTTAAATCCGTCTGTCCGCGGCCTTGCCAAAAGGCGGGTTAACACTTGCCCCCCAAAACATGCCTTGCTGTGAAAGGTGTGTTTTGAATAGCCTCAAGTCCAATATCCCAAGTATGTATGTTATCCACATCCATACTCTCCGATTCATAATCCAATCCATTACCAAGCCATCTTATCCGAGTGCCACGGCCATATCCTGATCCATTTCCGCGACTGTTTCAAGTCGATGTCTGATTCTTATCCAGTAACCAAGTCCTTACCCAATTCTAGATCCATCTGAACCCGACTACCGAGTTTCAATCCATCCATATCCAATAACCTATAACCATATCCGTGACCTCTCCGGGTCGATATCCAAATCCGGGACCGCTCCGGGTCCTTGTCCGAATCCTTAGCTATTCATAGCCAATATCCAAATCCGTAACCTCTCCGGGTTCTTGCCAAGCGCAATCCACACTTGACGACCTATGTTAAGTAATTCCATGGTGTTCATGGTTCAGTGTCTCTGAACGTCGAATAATGCCGTGGCTTAAGTCCTAAGCCGAATCCTGGTCACTCCGGACCCTTGCCGAGCACAGTCCATACTCGACGACCTAAAATAGTAACCAATAATATATGGCCTAAGTCCTAGGCCGAATCCTGGTCTCTTCGGACCCTTGCCGAGCATAGTCCATACTCGACGACCTTTTAGCCAAAATCCAGAGAAAATCCAATCAAAATCCGATCCGAAATCCAAATCCAAAATAGAAAACCAGAAACCCATATCGAAAATCCATACCAAAAAACAAACATCCAAACCAGAATCCAAACCAGAAAACGAGAAAAACAGGGAGTTCAAACCAAACTCCAAAACCAAACCAGAAAAAGCAAATGTCCAAGTCAAAGGAAAAAACAGATTTCGCAAACCCGGGCGTCTCGGTAAGCCATCATCTCAGAGCATGCCTGAGGGTTATCTCCGACCCCGTACATGAGTAAGTGATTTAACCGTTTGCCCGGAGTTTGTTACTTATTCCAAACCATTAAAATTAGTTGATGACCAATCGGCCACCATTCCTGGGCCTCATGCCCTCGTCGTTCAAGGTAGGCGGTGGCTGCTCTTGTTCCACCGCCGCATTCCGAGTTCCGACATACTATCGCAACTGACCATTCCTTATATGCTCCTCGATTATATCCTTTAGATGCCGGCAGCTGTTAGTGTCATGCCCGTCCAGGTCATGAAAAAGACAGTGCCTTCCTGACGCCCTTTCTCGTTCTGAGGGTTCCCTCCTTGTTGGCCTTCGATAAGAAAGGCGATCTCGAGTATCTAAGAAAATCCGTTCCAACGTTGCATTTAATCCTGTGTAATTGGAGAACTTTGGTTCTCCCCGGCGCTTCCTTTTACCTTTATCCTCGCCCCCACCCGAGCTTTTACCGGGTAGTCCTCCATCCTTAGTCGTGTTTACTTCCTTTGGCCTCACATCCAAACATGCATCCTCTTGTCGAAGAAATCTTTCAGCTTCATGAAAGAATTCCCCAAGATCCAACGGTGGGTCCCGTATCAGTGGTACTTTGAAATCCGAATTATCTCTGACTCCTGATACCGCAGCCATCAGAACCATTGATGGATCTGGCCGATCCACCGAAGCAACTGCTGCATTAAATCGAGTTAAGAATGTCCTGAGCGATTCATCTACCACCTGTTTGACTGACGTTAGCGTCATCACGTTCTTTGGCCTTTTTATGTGAACTCGAAACTGACTTAAGAACTTGTCCACCAGTTCTGTCCATGTTCCAATGGATCCATCCTCCAGCTGTCTAAACCACATAGCAGCAATTTTAGTCAAGTACAGGGGGAAACATCGGGCCATAACCTCCTCCGTTGCCCCCAGCACTTCCATATGCCTAGTGTACCTCATCAAGTGGTCGGTGGGATCCGTCTCCCCGTTGTATACTTCCAGAGTGGGTAGTTTGAAATCGGACGGATTCCTAGCTGTCCTGATGTTCCGGGTAAACGGACTTTTGTTAACTCCCTCTGAATCCCTGTTTGTCAGACCTCCGCGAATAGTCCGCCTGATAATGTCAGCCAATCCAGTGTTTCCAACCAATCCAGATTGCCCCCCAAGTCCCCGAGGAAATTCTGGCACATATTCTTCATCACGTACTCCTGTATTCCTATCGATGCCAGGCCGCGTAGCGTTATCCGGTATCCCTCCATGAACTGGTCCAGCATCACCTGGTGGTGTGCCCCCGAGTCTAGGTCCATCTAGATTGTTAACTGTTTGTTGATTGGGAGCTGCCCCTGCTGATTCACTCCATCTGTCCGTTGGTTGAGTTCCTCTGGTCCAGCTCCACGATCTTGAGCAACTGCAGTTCCTGGTTGTCCAAATTGCCTAAGAAGAGCCTGCATCATCTCCTCTTGCCGTTTCATCATCTGCTCTTGCATAGAATTCATCATCACTTGCATCTCGTCCCGAGTTATGTAGATGGATGCATGACCCTCCCCAGCTCCAGAAGATGCCGCTTGACTTCGTTCCTGATTGCTCCTTTCCACTGCTTGCTTCCTCGTTGGTGGTCTTGCCATTGCTTTCTAAGATCCAAGTTCCTAACTCCAAAATTCCTGAGTGTTTCAATTCTCAGTGAAAGCACCAAAGTGTTAGCGCCAAAATTGGTCACTAACCCCCAAATCCAGATGAAAGCACCAAATACCAATCACAGCTCAGAGATAAAATGTATGTAGAGAGTAATAATGTGAAGGACAGTTAAAACTGAAATGAAAGCAGTAAAGAACAATAGATTTTATAGTGGTTCGGCTAACTCCGGCCTACGTCCACTCCAGAAGTTTGCTTTTTATTGCTGTAATAATCGATTACAGTTACAAAATGGCAGAGTTGCCTTAGCCTTAGAAAAGAGAAAGTAAGAGAGCAGAAAGAAGATCCCCTTTTACTATGCCCCTGCCTCTCTATTTATAGACAAAGAAGGATTGGACTTCCCTGGTGGGCCTGGCAGCCGAGTACCTCAGCCCAAATGGAGTGGTCTCCATATGCCGAACCATAGATGCCGAACGCTGAATGCCGAACAAGGTGTGAATGCCGAACGATCTCCTCATGCCGAACGTTGGGAGGAGCGAGGTATGGAGGTGCGATGCCGAGCGAGGTGAGGTATGCCGATCCACCATGGAGTGCCGAACAACTCAAATGCCGAACATACAAATGCCGAACACCCAAATGTCAAACGGTCCATCTATGCTGAATGCTCATCTAACGCCGAACGATCCACCTATGCCGAACGCTCCTCTAATGTCGAGCGATCCTTCTATGCCGAACGTTCGTCCAGTGCCGATCGATCCTTATATGCCGAACGTTCTTCCAATGCCGATCGATCCTTCTATGCCGAACGTTCTTCCAATGCCGATCGATCCTTCTATGCCGAACGTTCTTCCAATGCCGAACGATCCTTCTAATGCCGAGCATCCTCCAACGTCGAACCATCCCAATGCCGAGCGACATCTGCCAAACTGCCTAGGCCGAGCCATGCAATTTCTCCACTCCTTTTCCCAACGGCATATCCAAGTGAACTTCATCATTTCAAACCGAATCCATCATACTTTAGTCTCGATAGTGGTGAAGTTGTTTAAGTTAAATCCGTCTGTCCGCGGCCTTGCCAAAAGGCGGGTTAACAAGAGACTTGGGCGAAGCTGAGCTCAATGAAGAAGAATTGGTGTGGGAGATTCTCCATGGGAACGAACCTTTGGATTTGGCTGTTGCAAAACTCTGATACTTCAACGTTTTTGCGCCTACCAAGAAAGAGGAACATACTGTTGGATCTTCGGGAGCCGATCCGAAGGGTCCCTGTTCATCCCAAGCAGCTAGAACATCAATCTCCCTCGACACGGAGCATGATTTGGGCTATGATCTAGATAAGCCCAGGTGCCAATCCAAGATGTTGTCTCCTATTTTAGAAGGAGGTACGCAAGCAACCACGGAGAGCCAACTAGATGCAGGTATCGCACTTTACTCCTCAGTTTATGACAAGTTTTGTTCTTCGCGCGCAATGGTTTTGATCTAATCTCCCTATTTTAACAAATTTTGCAGGTCTTCCGGGCCCCAGTCAAACTCCCAAAAGTGATGCTGCTGCAAAGCAACATGAGAAACCGGCTGAGGGTCTGACAGCTGCTGATGTACCGAGGCCTGATGCTCAAGTCATCGGTGCTCTTGATGATGATAAAGTCGAAGATCCGCTCCCAGTGGATGAGACTGATGATGCAGTGATTACCGATGCCTCCGAACACACCGACAAGACTAGCATGAAAGAGCGGATCGAAAAGGAGGAGCTGCTGAAAAGAAAAGCTAAAATTGAGCCCACCGAGGTGGACATTGACGATCCTCATCTTCTGCCACTGCAAATTATTCCACCCGACGGGTCGATTCCCAGTGAACTTCCTCCTACCTCTGTTAACTCTCCTACTAAAGGCGGCAAGGGATCTAGAAAAAGAAGCACAAGTGGCACTACTCCCAAAAATCCAAAAGAGAGAGAGAGAGAGTCAAAGAAATAGCCATAGTTTCGGCTCAATGTGTATATAGTTTGTACAGTTGTTTCTTTCATTAGCTGTTGTTGTACGTGTATGAGTCTCGATTTTGTGGAATAACTTATACTACAATCTTGAAACCTGTAATGTGAACAAATTTTTTTGTTTTCTGTCGAGCTTTCGTGTGAATTTCTATTTAAGTAGTTGAAATATTACTTTCCATTCAACGTACTTGTAATTTGTTGTTCATGAATTCCAATAATAATCCACCAGCTCTATCCCAAGGCCTCCAAGTGGTCGTGGCCTTGAGTCATATCAAACAGTAGGCTCGGGCCTTAGTTTTACGCTGTCGAATTCAGCGATTTTTGAGTAACTATACTCCTGCCTCCGGTTTTGGTTTAGCGGGGTCATATGTTGGACGGTTGAACTCCATCCTTAGCGAGTTTATACTCCTCCCGTCGGTTTTGGGCTGGAGTTTGCGGAATAGTGAACAGTTGAACTCCACTCATCTATTCATTCATGTTAGTATCCACACTCTGGGATAAGATTTAGTTGATGGGTGGTTGGATCGCGGCCAATCTATGTTTATACTCTATTCACCACTCTGGGGACTTAAAGTTGTTTCGCAGGTGGATGATTCACACCCGATTTATGTTTATACTCTAATCCGCACTCCGGGGACTTAGAGTTATTTTGCAGGTGGTCGGTTCATACCCGATTTATGTTTATACTCCAATCTACACTTCGGGGACTTAGAGTTATTTCGCGGGTGGTCGGTTCACACCCGATTTATGTTTATACTCCAGTCCATACTCTGGGGACTTAGAGTTATTTTGGAGAGCAGTCGGATCTCACCCTCTTTAATTGATTAATTTGTCTCCCAGGATCTGGGGTTCGATTTAGTGAGCGATCGGTCGTATCACGGTCGCTCTGATTTTACCTCAGTTCCACAGTTGGGCGGGAGTTATTCGATCATCAGATTGTCGGTCACATTTGTTCCTTATTAAGTATCCCATCCTTTGGTTTGTGAATGAGAGTTATTAAATGAACAAGTAGATTGAGCTCGTCTTATTTAATCCCATTGGGAGTTAGCATGATTGATTAACTTCAAACTCTGGTAGCCCGTTCATACATATCGACATCAATCAGTTTCTCCATGTAATTGGCATATAATGCAACAACATATATATATATATATATATATATATATAAAGGAAGCCTGAAACTTTATTTATTAAATGGAAAGGAACAACATAAAATGTCTTATTACACATTTGGAAAATCAAACGCTAAAGCAAATTCTGAAAGTAAATACAACTGAACTGTAAAAGAAATATACTAAGTGAAATAGCATCATAGATGCTCGCTATTTCATGCCCTTGGAAGTGTAATGTCATCGACAGTCGCTAGCTTGAAAGTTCCTTCTCCAAGCCTCTGTTCAATGACATGTGGTCCTTCGCTGATTGGATTTACGCGTGACGGGGTAAGAAAAACCCGTTTCAGGACGAGATCGCCAATTTCGAAGGTTCTAGGTCAAACTTTAGTGTTGTAATACCGGAGGACTCGATGTCGATGTGCAGTTGCCCTCAGATCGGCTTCTTCGCGCTTCTCATCTATAAAGTCAAGAGATTCCAAGAGGAGATCTTTATTCGTTTTGGGATCGTAGTAAGTCACTCGATGAGAAGGAGCTTTGAGCTCAACAGGAATAACAGCTTCGGAGCCGTAAGTGAGGGTGAATGAAGTATGGCCAGCCGCGGACTTGTAGGTGGTCCTGTAAGCCCACAGTGCTGTAGGGAGTTCATCCACCCACTTGCCTCTAGCCTTCTCCAAACTCTTCTTCAGAATAGACTTTATGATTTTATTTACAGTTTCAACCTGTCCATTTGTCTGAGGGTGAGCGACCGTTGCAAATCTCTTCTCAATACGATATTTTCGACAAAAGTCCTTGAATTCAACGCTGTCGAATTGAGTCCCATTGTCTGTTACAATAGTTCGCGGGAGACCAAAGCGGCATATGATGTTTCGGACAATAAAGTTGATTACTTTCTTGATTGTGATCATGGCTAAAGGTTCTGCTTCGGCCCATTTGGTGAAGTAATCAACTGCAACGATAGCGTACTTTGTGCCACCTTTAGAGATTGGTAAGGAACTGATAATGTCTATACCCCACATGGTGAACGGCTATGGGCTGACCATTTGAAGAATTTCTGGTGGCGGAGCTCTTGGGACTTTTGCATATATTTAGCATTTATCACATTGTCTTACATAATCAGCGGCGTTCCGATTAACGGTTGGTCAACAATACCCGTAACAGAGTATTTTCTTTGCCAGAGTTTGCCCTCCAGTGTGAACGCCGCATTCCCCTTCATGAACTTCTCCTAGAACACGTTTTATCTCATCATGAGCGACACACCGGAGTAGAGGGACCGAGAAACCTTTTCTGTACATAATTCCTTCTTGCATAATATATTGTGAAGCTTTGCGAAGGACTTGTCGCTTTTCATTTCTTTTATCAGGCAGGACTCCACGCAGTAAATAGTCTTTGATTGGAGTCATCAATCATTCCCTTTCAGGTTCCGCTTCTAGTGTCTGGTCAATCTCCATCATGTTTATATTTGGGGTATTTAGTACTTCGACCGGAACCAAGCTCGTATGCTGTGCATCGTCGATGCTAGCAAACTTTGCCAATGAATCAGCCTCTCCGTTTTGATCCCATGGAATATGCGAAATGTCATAGTACTCAAATTCTGTCAACAACTCTCGGACTTGGATAATGTAACGTCCTCTATCTAGAGGTCTGAAGCTAAGCGCTATAAATGCTGCAGTCATCCATAGTATTAACTTCTGGTGACCAAATACGGTAATGTTAATGGTATCCATAATATCAGAAGCACTTGAATATGAATTAAAATCATTACAGATTAAAACACTTTTCTCATTACATTTCAAAACAACATTTCATATCCAAATTACATAATCCCAAACGCTTCCCAGGTTCAGATCAAATATAATAATTACATAAATATGCCAAGTGACATATGAAGATGCCCCCTTGGTTGACCAGAGTACTAGATAGTCATAATTGACTTAATAAAACACAACAGAATAAAACAAACAAAACAACTCCTAAATAGCTAGCCATCAGCCTCATGCTCGTCTTCGGAAGCTTTATTCGTTAACCTACTAAAACCTATAAATCCTCAACCCTCAGCCTACTCAAATCAATTTTGAGCACCCGAGAGTTTAAGGGAAAAACATAAACTTCGAGTCGGACTAAAGTCCGGGGTGAATAATACTATACATCTCGGTTATTTGATATTAAGTGAGACCACGCCGCTTAGCGGAATGAGTTTTCCCTCACTAATATCCTTTTAAAACATCTTTGCAAATCTTAATCATGCAACCAAAACTGGTTAAAACAATAATGTCAATATCATGAAAGCATATAAATCAGGTAACAAATGGACTATCTATCCGAACACTATAGTTTTGTTTGGCTAACTACTAACATTTGGTTGACTCGGGCCTACCGGACAAAATAAATAAATAATCTAACTTATGTTAGGTACTCCTCTTCTTGACGGTCTATCCCTAACTTAATTCTCTTAGGGTCATCTGATTCTAATGGTTTTGCGGGCTCACCAATAACCTATCTTTGTACATATATATATTCCTTTCAGTATGTAACCATCATTTAAGTCTAACATATGACTACGCCCTACACACTGGAATTTTGGACTAAATTAGCTATGGGCTGCTAGCTAAAGTATAGGGCGCGACCCCATACCAGTCTCATCTGGTATTCTAATATCTGAGTCATTTTACTTAGGGTCATCTATGTAACGACCCTGAAATTTGAATTTATTTAAATTTATAATTAAATGAATTTTTGATTTAAATTTAATATTAAATAAATTTTTGGACAAAAATTTGTAAATTTAATTAGAGAATTGGAGCGAGTTTCCCCGATTCAAATATAAGTGAATTTGAAAATAATAAATATATAGATATATATTTGACTTGAGTTTAAATTATAAATAAATGATTAATAATAATAATAATACATATATAAAATTGATGGTTAATAATAATTTGAGATTACAAATTTAATATAAGATAATAGATATTAAAGTAAAATAAATAATTGAGTTTATAAAATAATAAAATGTCTTTGTACAAATAAACAAAATAAAGCAATAGAACATAAATGTATGAATAGAAACAAAACAAAATAAAATATAAGAAATACAAGATAGTAAATATACTATAAAAATAATACAAAACAAAGTGTATTGCAAAGTAAAGACATATCAAACAATAAAATGTTAAGTTAGAAATAGGGATTGATATATGTAAGTATAAAGATAAACAAGACAACAAACCAATATAAATTAATAAAAACAAAACAAAATATATCACCTCTAGCACATAAAAAATTAATAATATAGTGTTATCAGCCGAGATAAAAGGGAGGCAAGCATAAACAAAGTACAAAAGGAAATATCAAAGAAGACATAAAAGACCATGGTAATAAATGCTACATACTTTCATTTAATGCAAGATCAACTTCAGCCCCATATACGAAAAAGTCTCTAGGCATAATAAAAAAAATATATATTGTACCTGTAATGTACAAATAGCAATATACCCTGTAACTTCATCACTTCTTCTCTTTTATATATATCAATCATCTTCATATCAGTCTCGTTCAAAATCCAAGCCAGTGCAAAGCTTAAGAAAAAAAAAATCCTATATATATAGAAAGGAAAGGGCACTGAAGTTATGGAGCAGATTCAAGTTAAAACAGTGTAAAAGCAAATTAAAAATCTGAAGCACTTCAGATCTGAAAAACAAATCAAACAACAAGCTTGAAGACAACTGAAAACAAAGTTGTCCAAATACTCAAATGCCTGGAAATTCAAGCCTGGGTTTGGTTAAAGAAAATTTCTGTTTTGAAAGCAAAAAAACTCAGGAAATAATGATCAAAAACAAAGAAAAAGGGACAGGGTAGTTGAAAAGAAGTGGTTGTCTCAGATTCACAAACAAAATCAAGGTGAGTAACTTTTAAAAACTTAAATAAATATGGTTGCTTGGTAATCTCTGTTATAAGTATACATAAGTGAGTATCTTTATATATATTTTTGTGGATATATTTCTGTGCATGCTGTTGTGTATCTGGGTTCTCCCAGACTTTTGTTTCCAGGCCTAAGTTGTAAATCAAACTCATTACCTCATTTCTAATCTAAGTTAGGGTATTAGTTCAAACAAAATTTGTTTGTTTATCAAAGATTTAAGTTTAAAAAATCTATTTCAGATACTATAACCTTGTATTGGTTCTTGAAATCAAATAACAGAGCAAACTTGTATAAAGTGAAAAATTCAAACATTCAAATTTAAAATTTCAGGCTTGTTATCTGAAACCATATGTAAAAATTAGATTTTTAAAACTAAAAGCATAGTTTTTAGTTTGGAATAGAAGCGGCAGTTCTTGTTTGAACAAAATATGGGTTATTGTCGATTTCTGGTGATCCACGGGTGGGTGATGATCGAAAGTTGGTCTGGTGATAGAGGGACGAGTGGGGGTTCTAGGAAAAATGTTGTGATGGTGGTTAGATGATCGTGGAAATGGCAGTGGTGGATTCCAGTTCGTAAACCTAGTTTTAGCTAGGCTGCGTATTTTGATCGACACGTCCTCTCGAGTTGATCGAGTGCGACGAGTTTTGGGGCGATGGTAGGGGAAACGTGGACGAGTAGATGGTCGGAGTTTGAGGCGCTCTGGTGGTCGGTGGAGGCTATACGAGGTGTTGACAGTTTTGGTCGTGGTGGTTCTGGCGTTTCCAGGTTTGGAGTTAAATACTCGATTTTGATTCGAGTGAAGGTGGTAGGTTCTGGGGGTTGCGATGTGGTCGTGGGTCGATCGCCGATGGGTGGCGATGCTGGTGAGTGGCCGGAGGTGGTTGGCGGCACCGTGCAAGTGCACGGTGCATCTTCTTGTACCTGGTGAAGTTTGAAAGATGTGCTACTCGATTTTCTCGTGTAGTTTTATGAGTGGTCTCGAAGCTGTAAGGGATTTTACTCGCGAGTGACTCGGGAAAGTATTAGATTCGACTCAGGATTGTTTTGAGAGTGTTCTATTTCCAGGTTTGAAACCTGACAGTGTAAGTTTTCAAAATTTAAATGAAATATAGATTTAAAACAGGGGTTTCTAATTCAAAATTTAAGTTTGGATTCAAATGAGCTTTTGAATCCTAGTTTTTAAATGAAATTTTAATATTTAAAACAAAATTTCAAGTTAACAAATGTTAAGTGAATTATTGGCATTTACAAGGTAACCAATATTGTTTTTGTTAAGTCAAAACTTATTATAAGTTAAAAATTTTAACAATATTTTGAAAATCCAATTAATACTTTAATTAAGTAATCAATGAAAGACAAGTTTTAAGTGTAATTAACCAAGTGAATTTAGATTTATGAATTTATTATTAACGACTGATTAACAAATGATTCAATGTTAATTACTTTGCAATTAAGGATTTTAAATTAACTGCTTAAAGATAATTAAATTTATTTAACTAACTAATGATTATGATTAATGAATTAATGATTAGAGATTAATTTATTTGTAATTAAAATTTACTTAATTGAGTAACTAATGGTTAATTAATTTATGATTTAAGTTGATCAATCATGTAATTAAAGAATAATTAATCAAAGGATATTTAATTATTGTGGTTAATTAATTAAAGTGATTAATTTGAAGAATAATTAATTTAAGGGCAAGTAATTAATCCGGTTTAAATTTATCAGTTGACCTTACTTATCGATGTTTGGATTTCGTTGAATGGTTGAATTGTTTGATATCCCTGATTATGATGCTTTGTGATACCCCCTGATTTATGTTGTGATAAATTATCTATGATGTAATTTACTAGCCGTGGCATATATGTCTGTGACCTGTATATAACAGATAAGCGATATAGTTTATATCGTTTATCAACTATATCCTGTATTTTGTTATGTGATGATTTATGTTGCACTATTGTGTGTAAGACCCCTAGACTACACTTTTACACACACAAATATGGATTTCACGTGGAAATCGGTTAAGTCACAGATAATTTAAAGTTAATGTTTTGAAATTGAAATTTTAATTTCAATTGATTTTGAAATTGGAAATTTGGGGTTTAAAATGAAAAGCTTTTGAAATGGAATTTCAAAGATAAAAGTTATTTTGGATAACTTAATCGAGTTTTGAAAATTTTAAATATATTTGATTTAAATTTGAATTCAAGTTTGAAATTGAATCCTATAATCTGAAACTAGGGATTAAAAATGTTATAAATGCGTTTATATGAAGTTAAACCATTTAAAGGTAAAATTTTGATAATTTGGATTTAGCCCAAGAACCTTAAACTCGTATAAATGAATCAGAATTTGCAAAATGATAACTGTTTGTTTTCATATGATAAAAGCTTTCAGATAAGAAATGAAATTCCAGTTTAATTAAAGAAATTTCAGGATTTAATTGAAAATGTTTTTTTTCCAAGTTATGAATGAATTCTCTTTTTGAAAGCTATGAATTGAATCTGTTTATTTTAACAGATTTAAAAGTGATGATTTGTTTAACCCATTCAAAATGAAATTGTTTTGAAAGCTATTGATTAAATCTGTTTATTTTTAACAGATTTAAAATGATGATTTGTTTAAATCATTTGAAATGGAATTTTTTTGAAAGCTATAAGTTAAATCTTTGATTTAAAGATTTAACGAGTTAAACTGAAATGGAAATTGATTTAGAAAATCTGTGAATGAATCTTTTATTTAAAAGATTTAAATGTGGAAATTGTTTAAACCGTTGAAGGTTGTTAAAATGAATCTTTTTGTTTAAAAAAAAAGATTAAAATGGTAATTTGTTAAACCATTTGAAAAAAAAAAAGTTTGGGTTTAAGTTGTGACTTAATTGAAATCCCAATATCCATATGTTTTTAAATATTGCGCTCACTATTCGGGTTAGCCGGGAAAGGACCTTTGGGTCGTATAACCCATTCCGAATAGTGATACGTCGTATATGGATGGCATTTGAAGACCGGTGATGAAGACCGGATATTTTCGAAAATGAAAGGACAACCTGTCGAATGTCTCTGCACTGAGTTGCTCCGGTATAGAGATTTATATCACTCTTTTTGTGACGGGAAGTCCGGACGTGATTGGAAATTATCCGGATTTGCAAGGGCTTCGTGAGAAGTGCCTTCGGTTCTGTTCGAACCCGGAACAGACTTATATGGTTACATGTCTGACATTACACTTTGAGATATAAAGCCGATTTCTTTCAAATACATTTCTGTTGGTGGCGGAGAATTTATTCTCTTAGCTTAACACCCTTCTCTGAGACGTACGAGCTCAGAGGTTATGTAGTTGAAATTTATCAGCGATATATCCCAATTTGGTAATGTGGCATGCTGAGTGTTGCTGTGTGATGATCAGTGTTTGATCATTTGCGATATGATCATTTGTTTGAGCTTATATCTTTGTGATCATAGGTTGATCATTTGTTTGACCCGAAGCGTGGCTTTTTGAAAAAGCGTAGCTTTGTGGACGAGACTTCGTCGAGCCTCACAACCCGGTAATGGTCGAAACAGGAATCGTGCGGCAAGGTTTTCAGGGGTAGCTCCCCTAGGGTATGACCATTCCTTCTGGAAAAGGGTAGTATCATGGTATGGAGCCCAGATACTTACTCATGTGGACACACTTTATTTATGACGTGTGATGTTGGATTCGAGGCGCCTCGGTTAAAGGTCCCAAAGGACCGGGGGTGGCATATCTGAGGTTTCTTTTATCCCTTGGGAAAAGGGGTTGCCGGCCTTGTTTGGCAGAGAACAGTTGGTTCTCGGAACGTCCCGCCAGAGGCGTTTCTTTCGTGGAATAGGAAGTTCCTTAGCCTGACCATTTATTGGAAATCCATCTTCCAAATACGAACTTTGTACGGTTTTAGTTGTATTACCTGCTATGGAATGTGGCGGTAACCTGCTATTGAACATGGTAGCTATAGTAGGCATACGATACTGGTCGTATGTTGGCTAAGATTAATATTATACTTTCGAAATATTTTCTGCACTATGCACTAGTAATAATATCAAATGATTTGATTTCGCGTAGTAAGCATCTTTGACTATCATAAGAAGAAATCTCCTCCAATTCTGCGTTTGCATTGTGTGTGTGGTGGGAGGTCTTATGGTAGTCTCATTTTCCAAAAAGCATTGCGAATTGACTTTAAAATTCTCTTGCTATTTGTTTTTAAAGATAAACTGTTTTTGTTGCTCACACCAGTCCCATGACTGATCCGGAGTTTATTGTTCCTTTCCTAAACTCTGGGTGCTCATAATTTTCTACACGAGCAGTCTAGAGTTGGGTTTTTCAGATATTCAGGTTTAGTAGATTATCTGGAGCTAGTTCAGTCTTTGGATCGGACTGCACTTGCTTATCTTTGTGCATCATTATTGGGAGTTCGAGCTATATCTGGATTGGTGCTTTGAAGATGGAGATTATCCGCTGCTGATGTTATCTATCGTTTTCTTTTCCGCTGCTATTTGTTGTATCATATTTCTGATGTATATAGATATTCATTGTATCATCATTGTATCTGGATATTGTATCAGATATTGTATATCTATATTCATTTATTTCCGCTGTGTTGTTTACTTAATGTTGTTATAAGCTCCGGCGACTCGGATTTGAACGCTCGAATTTACGACATTCGAGTACGATGTAAAGTATGGATGTCGATTTTCGAACGCGAAAATCTGGGACGTTACATTTGGTATCAGAGCTAAGGTTGAACTTTAGCTCAGGAGTATAACACGTTAAGTAGCTCATTAGAGATAGAGTGAAGTAAACTCTAGAATGAGTAATTCTCAGATATCCGTCTGAACGTCTCAGTAAATTCTCTTACTATCCACTGATAGTGAGTATGAGTGCAAGAAGAAGACGAGATAGGGGACAGGGAAAAACGACTATAAATGGTCAATACCCTGTGACAGTGGAAACAATCTTTCTCTATCAATTTTCTTTGATTCGTTTCCAAATTCTTTTCATTTCTTCGTATCAGCTACAAGAAGAAGTTTCGGTGTGATGATGATTCTACGAATCGTTGTAGAAGATCCTTACTTCTTGTCTTCATCGGTTTCTTATCAGCCTTTTGATTTAAACTTTAATGAATTTGAATTGGAAAATTTTAAATTGAATTAAATTTGATTAATAGAATATGAAGATAAAATTGAATTAAATCAATAAAACGATATCGTTTGAAACCAAAATTTGAAATTCTATTCTAAATTCTTATGAATACCAAAGTCCGAAGAGGGACAAATTGGTATGTATTCTGAGATATTCCGACCTGAATTGGGAATCCATATCTTGTGTTTGAGGAATTATAAGAGATCGAATCTGTCTATCTCTGTGTTGTTTTCGTGCCTGTGAATTTCGAGGACGAAATTCTTTTAAGGGGGGAAGTTTGTAACGACCCTGAAATTTGAATTTATTTAAATTTATAATTAAATGAATTTTTGATTTAAATTTAATATTAAATAAATTTTTGGACAAAAATTTGTAAATTTAATTAGAAAATTGGAGCGAGTTTCCCCGATTCAAATATAAGTGAATTTGAAAATAATAAATATATAGATATATATATTTGACTTGAGTTTAAATTATAAATAAATGATTAATAATAATAATACATATATAAAATTGATGGTTAATAATAATTTGAGATTACAAATTTAATATAAGATAATAGATATTAAAGTAAAATAAATAATTGAGTTTATAAAATAATAAAATGTCTTTGTACAAATAAACAAAATAAAGCAATAGAACATAAATGTATGAATAGAAACAAAACAAAATAAAATATAAGAAATACAAGATAGTAAATATACTATAAAAATAATACAAAACAAAGTGTATTGCAAAGTAAAGACATATCAAACAATAAAATGTTAAGTTAGAAATAGGGATTGATATATGTAAGTATAAAGATAAACAAGACAACAAACCAATATAAATTAATAAAAACAAAACAAAATATATCACCTCTAGCACATAAAAAATTAATAATATAGTGTTATCAGCCGAGATAAAAGGGAGGCAAGCATAAACAAAGTACAAAAGGAAATATCAAAGAAGACATAAAAGACCATGGTAATAAATGCTACATACTTTCATTTAATGCAAGATCAACTTCAGCCCCATATACGAAAAAGTCTCTAGGCATAATAAAAAAAATATATATTGTACCTGTAATGTACAAATAGCAATATACCCTGTAACTTCATCACTTCTTCTCTTTTATATATATCAATCATCTTCATATCAGTCTCGTTCAAAATCCAAGCCAGTGCAAAGCTTAAGAAAAAAAAATCCTATATATATAGAAAGGAAAGGGCACTGAAGTTATGGAGCAGATTCAAGTTAAAACAGTGTAAAAGCAAATTAAAAATCTGAAGCACTTCAGATCTGAAAAACAAATCAAACAACAAGCTTGAAGACAACTGAAAACAAAGTTGTCCAAATACTCAAATGCCTGGAAATTCAAGCCTGGGTTTGGTTAAAGAAAATTTCTGTTTTGAAAGCAAAACAACTCAGGAAATAATGATAAAAAACAAAGAAAAAGGGACAGGGTAGTTGAAAAGAAGTGGTTGTCTCAGATTCACAAACAAAATCAAGGTGAGTAACTTTTAAAAACTTAAATAAATATGGTTGCTTGGTAATCTCTGTTATAAGTATACATAAGTGAGTATCTTTATATATATTTTTGTGGATATATTTCTGTGCATGCTGTTGTGTATCTGGGTTCTCCCAGACTTTTGTTTCCAGGCCTAAGTTGTAAATCAAACTCATTACCTCATTTCTAATCTAAGTTAGGGTATTAGTTCAAACAAAATTTGTTTGTTTATCAAAGATTTAAGTTTAAAAAATCTATTCCAGATACTATAACCTTGTATTGGTTCTTGAAATCAAATAACAGAGCAAACTTGTATAAAGTGAAAAATTCAAACATTCAAATTTAAAATTTCAGGCTTGTTATCTGAAACCATATGTAAAAATTAGATTTTTAAAACTAAAAGCATAGTTTTTAGTTTGGAATAGAAGCGGCAGTTCTTGTTTGAACAAAATATGGGTTATTGTCGATTTCTGGTGATCCACGGGTGGGTGATGATCGAAAGTTGGTCTGGTGATAGAGGGACGAGTGGGGGTTCTAGGAAAAATGTTGTGATGGTGGTTAGATGATCGTGGAAATGGCAGTGGTGGATTCCAGTTCGTAAACCTAGTTTTAGCTAGGCTGCGTATTTTGATCGACACGTCCTCTCGAGTTGATCGAGTGCGACGAGTTTTGGGGCGATGGTAGGGGAAACGTGGACGAGTAGATGGTCGGAGTTTGAGGCGCTCTGGTGGTCGGTGGAGGCTATACGAGGTGTTGACAGTTTTGGTCGTGGTGGTTCTGGCGTTTCCAGGTTTGGAGTTAAATACTCGATTTTGATTCGAGTGAAGGTGGTAGGTTCTGGGGGTTGCGATGTGGTCGTGGGTCGATCGCCGATGGGTGGCGATGCTGGTGAGTGGCCGGAGGTGGTTGGCGGCACCGTGCAAGTGCACGGTGCATCTTCTTGTACCTGGTGAAGTTTGAAAGATGTGCTACTCGATTTTCTCGTGTAGTTTTATGAGTGGTCTCGAAGCTGTAAGGGATTTTACTCGCGAGTGACTCGGGAAAGTATTAGATTCGACTCAGGATTGTTTTGAGAGTGTTCTATTTCCAGGTTTGAAACCTGACAGTGTAAGTTTTCAAAATTTAAATGAAATATAGATTTAAAACAGGGGTTTCTAATTCAAAATTTAAGTTTGGATTCAAATGAGCTTTTGAATCCTAGTTTTTAAATGAAATTTTAATATTTAAAACAAAATTTCAAGTTAACAAATGTTAAGTGAATTATTGGCATTTACAAGGTAACCAATATTGTTTTTGTTAAGTCAAAACTTATTATAAGTTAAAAATTTTAACAATATTTTGAAAATCCAATTAATACTTTAATTAAGTAATCAATGAAAGACAAGTTTTAAGTGTAATTAACCAAGTGAATTTAGATTTATGAATTTATTATTAACGACTGATTAACAAATGATTCAGTGTTAATTACTTTGCAATTAAGGATTTTAAATTAACTGCTTAAAGATAATTAAATTTATTTAACTAACTAATGGTTATGATTAATGAATTAATGATTAGAGATTAATTTATTTGTAATTAAAATTTACTTAATTGAGTAACTAATGGTTAATTAATTTATGATTTAAGTTGATCAATCATGTAATTAAAGAATAATTAATCAAAGGATATTTAATTATTGTGGTTAATTAATTAAAGTGATTAATTTGAAGAATAATTAATTTAAGGGCAAGTAATTAATCCGGTTTAAATTTATCAGTTGACCTTACTTATCGATGTTTGGATTTCGTTGAATGGTTGAATTGTTTGATATCCCTGATTATGATGCTTTGTGATACCCCCTGATTTATGTTGTGATAAATTATCTATGATGTAATTTACTAGCCGTGGCATATATGTCTGTGACCTGTATATAACAGATAAGCGATATAGTTTATATCGTTTATCAACTATATCCTGTATTTTGTTATGTGATGATTTATGTTGCACTATTGTATGTAAGACCCCTAGACTACACTTTTACACACACAAATATGGATTTCACGTGGAAATCGGTTAAGTCACAGATAATTTAAAGTTAATGTTTTGAAATTGAAATTTTAATTTCAATTGATTTTGAAATTGGAAATTTGGGGTTTAAAATGAAAAGCTTTTGAAATGGAATTTCAAAGATAAAAGTTATTTTGGATAACTTAATCGAGTTTTGAAAATTTTAAATATATTTGATTTAAATTTGAATTCAAGTTTGAAATTGAATCCTATAATCTGAAACTAGGGATTAAAAATGTTATAAATGCGTTTATATGAAGTTAAACCATTTAAAGGTAAAATTTTGATAATTTGGATTTAGCCCAAGAACCTTAAACTCGTATAAATGAATCAGAATTTGCAAAATGATAACTGTTTGTTTTCATATGATAAAAGCTTTCAGATAAGAAATGAAATTCCAGTTTAATTAAAGAAATTTCAGGATTTAATTGAAAATGTTTTTTTTCCAAGTTATGAATGAATTCTCTTTTTGAAAGCTATGAATTGAATCTGTTTATTTTAACAGATTTAAAAGTGATGATTTGTTTAACCCATTCGAAATGAAATTGTTTTGAAAGCTATTGATTAAATCTGTTTATTTTTAACAGATTTAAAATGATGATTTGTTTAAATCATTTGAAATGGAATTTTTTTGAAAGCTATAAGTTAAATCTTTGATTTAAAGATTTAACGAGTTAAACTGAAATGGAAATTGATTTAGAAAATCTGTGAATGAATCTTTTATTTAAAAGATTTAAATGTGGAAATTGTTTAAACCGTTGAAGGTTGTTAAAATGAATCTTTTTGTTTAAAAAAAAAGATTAAAATGGTAATTTGTTAAACCATTTGAAAAAAAAAGGTTTGGGTTTAAGTTGTGACTTAATTGAAATCCCAATATCCATATGTTTTTAAATATTGCGCTCACTATTCGGGTTAGCCGGGAAAGGACCTTTGGGTCGTATAACCCATTCCGAATAGTGATACGTCGTATATGGATGGCATTTGAAGACCGGTGATGAAGACCGGATATTTTCGAAAATGAAAGGACAACCTGTCGAATGTCTCTGCACTGAGTTGCTCCGGTATAGAGATTTATATCACTCTTTTTGTGACGGGAAGTCCGGACGTGATTGGAAATTATCCGGATTTGCAAGGGCTTCGTGAGAAGTGCCTTCGGTTCTGTTCGAACCCGGAACAGACTTATATGGTTACATGTTTGACATTACACTTTGAGATATAAAGCCGATTTCTTTCAAATACATTTCTGTTGGTGGCGGAGAATTTATTCTCTTAGCTTAACACCCTTCTCTGAGACGTACGAGCTCAGAGGTTATGTAGTTGAAATTTATCAGCGATATATCCCAATTTGGTAATGTGGCATGCTGAGTGTTGCTGTGTGATGATCAGTGTTTGATCATTTGCGATATGATCATTTGTTTGATCTTATATCTTTGTGATCATAGGTTGATCATTTGTTTGACCCGAAGCGTGGCTTTTTGAAAAAGCGTAGCTTTGTGGACGAGACTTCGTCGAGCCTCACAACCCGGTAATGGTCGAAACAGGAATCGTGCGGCAAGGTTTTCAGGGGTAGCTCCCCTAGGGTATGACCATTCCTTCTGGAAAAGGGTAGTATCATGGTATGGAGCCCAGATACTTACTCATGTGGACACACTTTATTTATGACGTGTGATGTTGGATTCGAGGCGCCTCGGTTAAAGGTCCCAAAGGACCGGGGGTGGCATATCTGAGGTTTCTTTTATCCCTTGGGAAAAGGGGTTGCCGGCCTTGTTTGGCAGAGAACAGTTGGTTCTCGGAACGTCCCGCCAGAGGCGTTTCTTTCGTGGAATAGGAAGTTTCTTAGCCTGACCATTTGTTGGAAATCCATCTTCCAAATACGAACTTTGTACGGTTTTAGTTGTATTACCTGCTATGGAATGTGGCGGTAACCTGCTATTGAACATGGTAGCTATAGTAGGCATACGATACTGGTCGTATGTTGGCTAAGATTAATATTATACTTTCGAAATATTTTCTGCACTATGCACTAGTAATAATATTAAATGATTTGATTTCGCGTAGTAAGCATCTTTGACTATCATAAGAAGAAATCTCCTCCAATTCTGCGTTTGCATTGTGTGTGTGGTGGGAGGTCTTATGGTAGTCTCATTTTCCAAAAAGCATTGCGAATTGACTTTAAAATTCTCTTGCTATTTGTTTTTAAAGATAAACTGTTTTTGTTGCTCACACCAGTCCCATGACTGATCCGGAGTTTATTGTTCCTTTCCTAAACTCTGGGTGCTCATAATTTTCTACACGAGCAGTCTAGAGTTGGGTTTTTCAGATATTCAGGTTTAGTAGATTATCTGGAGCTAGTTCAGTCTTTGGATCGGACTGCACTTGCTTATCTTTGTGCATCATTATTGGGAGTTCGAGCTATATCTGGATTGGTGCTTTGAAGATGGAGATTATCCGCTGCTGATGTTATCTATCGTTTTCTTTTCCGCTGCTATTTGTTGTATCATATTTCTGATGTATATAGATATTCATTGTATCATCATTGTATCTGGATATTGTATCAGATATTGTATATCTATATTCATTTATTTCCGCTGTGTTGTTTACTTAATGTTGTTATAAGCTCCGGCGACTCGGATTTGAACGCTCGAATTTACGACATTCGAGTACGATGTAAAGTATGGATGTCGATTTTCGAACGCGAAAATCTGGGACGTTACAATCTACCCATAAAATTTTCCTTGAAAACATTTTCTTTCAAATTTATTTAAACCTTTAAATCATACTTTAAACAAGGAAACTATACTTCTATGCTTTACTTAAATCACCTTGCCATGTTATATATACTTTACACAAAACTTTGTTGATGAAAACATTTAACCTTTGAAACTACCCCTTTCGAATCCATTGAAAGTACGCCTTTCGAAACCAAGCAACTACTTTGCATTATAACCTTAGGCCGAACGGCCAAAACATACCTTTCGAAACCATTCTTAATAAACCTTACGAAAACATTAAAACCTTCCTTCCGAAAGCTTTAAAATCTTAGACATCCTCTTATTAAAACACTATAAACATTGCCTATCGAAAACATTAGAACCCTCCATTTAAAACTTCTTGAAACCATTGGGGAACCACCCCTTCGAAACCTTCATCTTAAAACCTTTCGAAAGCATTAAATCTTTTTCATAAAATCAAAACTTTCAAAAGAATTTGGGTTCAAGTAAAATATGTGGAATACCCTTTCGAAACCATTTAAAACAATTTCTTTCGAAACCTTTTGGTTTATCTTTCAATAGAACAAAAGGGTCATAAAACAACTAAGTGGAAAGAACTCTTCCGAAAGTTATTTCCTAAGTAAAGAAGTGACAGTGTCGAAACCAGCCCTTCGAAAGCATTGGAGAAGCAGCTTTAATTTAAAAGCAAGGGGCCCTTTCGAAACTATTGCTTCGAAAGGAAAAAGATGGCAGCAAGGGGTTTCGGCATTTTCGAAAGCATTTACTTAAAACAAAAAGCGCAACCTCTTTCGAAACCATTCCTTTAAAAGATATTGACCTAGTCGAAAGCTAACCAAGTCGAAAGCAAAAGCAAAGCAGGCACTTTTTCATTTGAAACAAAGCAAAGCTTCGACCCTTCGGAACCCTATGTTTCAACTTCATACCTTTCGCCTCAGTCCAATTCGTTACGTACCAAGTCCTTGATACCAGTCGCATTGGTTTTGATGGTGATGGAGGCGGAAGTACTTGGTCGGAAGTTTGGTGCCGAAAGTTGTGAAACATGTAAAAAGCATGTATAAACTAATTTTTAACTTTTTAAAGCAAATCTTTTCAACTAACCTACCTTGTTTGTCAAAACATGATTGTTTGCTAATTTTATTTCCTAAAAGTACTACCGAAATTTCAGAAATACAAATTAAAATATTTACAAAATGCCCCTTCTCCTTTTATAAATATATAAAACATTTAAACCCCATACCTTGAATAATTTTATATACTTATTAAAACACTTAGGAAAAATCTATAAAAATTTCCATAAACCAATTTTAATATGTTTTCTAACATATAATAATTTCTGACCCAAACATACATATTTTAGCCGTAATTAATTTTAAACCCAAATAATCATTTTCTTCACTTGAAAATTAATATTAAATCCACATTAATTCAGAAAATTATGAAAATTGAAACCTATCTCTAAAATATCATTTCTGATCATATACTAAAATCGCAAGACATTTGGATGTCATTTAATAGGGTTTTCACATTAAAACATATCATAAAATCTATATGAATTAGGATAAATCATCAACAAACATAAATATCCATTTTGACAATCAAAAACATGGCAAAACATTGCAAAATATTCGAATCTAATCTAGAAACCAAAAACATCAAAAATATGAGATGTAACCTATTATTCACCTTAGCTTTGTGATTAAGGAGTTGAGATTTGATCTTGATTTAAGTTGATTAAGCTTCCTTCCTTTATCTTCTCTTGTTTTCCCTTAATGGTGGCCGACCTCTCTTTCTTATGTTCTAATTTGTGAACTTGTAAAATAAACATGAGAATGGTTATGGTTCAAGGGTTTAGGGTATAAGAATAATACATATTTCATATATTACCCTTGTCTATTTGCCTAACTTGTTTTATTTCATCTTCCTCTAGTTCATTTGTTTAATGGGCACGACTACCCTTCTATTAATCACAAATCTAAATCCCCTAACCAATACATTATTTTATTTAATTTAACTAATTAAATATCCTAAATAATGTTACAAAAAATTTGGGTCCTTACAGATAAGGTATGGGTAAGCCGTTATCCCTTAGCCTGATAATCTCCCCTAACTTGATACACCACCAACTGCGAATCTCAAAAGATTTCAAGAGATTTTACGCCAAGTTCTCTAGCGAGTTTAAAACCAGCAATCAAAGCTTCATACTCAGCTTCGTTATTTGTTGCTGGGAAATCAAGCTTCAAAGCATAAAAAATTGACCAATTTTCAGGGGTTACAAGCACAATCCCAGCGCCAGAACAATAATCATTAGATGCTCCATCAATATACAATTTCCATCGTACAGTAGGGATTTCACCACCTTTTGGAAAATCATCTTGCACAATAAACTCTATTATAAAGTCTTCCAACGCTGACCCTGGATAGCCTTTCAAGGGAAATAAGTAATGTCGAATTGGCCGAGCTGAATATTCCACTTGAGTAACCTTTCAGACGTCTCAGGTCGATGTAGGACCTGTCGTAACGGCTGGTCGGTGTAAACATTGATCGGATGTGCCTGGAAGTGCGGACGAAGCTTCGGTGATGCAATTAGTATGCAGTACGCCAATTTCTCTATTTTTGGATAGTTTCTTTTAGCTCCAGTTAATCGTTTGCTGACGTAATACACCGGCCTTTGGACCCGATTCTTCTCAGGAAGCAATGTGGCACTTATAGCATGTGCCGATACAGCAAAATAAATATACAACTCCTCATGATCCACCGGCTTTGACAAGATAGAGGGTTTCTCCAAATGATTCACCAAACCTTGAAATGCGTCTTTACAATCTTACGTCCATTCAAAGTTCCTTTTCCTTTCCTAATCAAATCAAAGAAAGAGATGCATTTATCGGTAGCTTTGGAGATAAATCGACTTAATGCAGCAACTTTTCCATTCAGACTCTACACTTGTTTAATAGTTCTCGGTGCTTGGATATCACTGATAGCTTGAATCTTCTCGGAATTAGCTTCTATTCCACGAGCATTGACAATAAAGCCCAAGAATTTTCCTGATGTAACACCAAAAGAACACTTCAAAGGATTGATTTTCATCTTGTAATATCAGAGGATGTCAAACATTTCTACCGGGTCTCCAATGTGGTCGCTTGATCATCGTGACTTCACGAGCATATCATCCACATACACTTCTATTGTTTTTCCAATCTAGTCTTTAAACATCCTGTTAACTAAGCGCTGTAAGTTGCTCCGACATTCTTCAATCTAAACGGCATTACTACATAACAGTACAATCCAACATCCATGATAAAACCGGTGTGCTCCTGATCGGGGATATGCATCAGGATTTAGTTATATCCCGAGTATGCATCCATGAAAGATAGCAATTTGTGTCCTACGATTGAATCAACCAGCTGAACAATCCTCGGAAGGGGAAAACAGTCTTTTGGACACGCTTTGTTCAAATCTGAGTAATCAATGCATGCTCTACATTTTCCATTTGCTTTCTTCAAATGTACAGGATTAGATACTCATTTAGGGTAGAGGGCATCGCGGATAATCCGTTGTCTTTTAGTTTATCCACCTCCTCTTTGAGAGTAGCAGATCTCTCCGGATCCATACCGCATCTTTTCTACTTCACCGGGACATACCTCGGGTCAATATTCAATGCATGGCTGGCAATAGCAGGCGAAATTCCACGCATTTCAGAGTGAGTCCAAGTGAATACATCTAGATTCGCTCGGAGAAAACCAGCAAGTTCCTTCATCATCAAAGGGCTGAGCTGTGACCCAATTTTTCGAACTCATGATGGGTCGTCATGGTTGACCGTGATATCAATCATCAGCTTAACCGATGCAGCCTTGGTCTCTTTGGGCTCCTCTTCATCATCCCTCGGATCTATATCTCTATAGAACCGACTGTGGCGCTTGAGTCAAGGCTCAGACATCGATTGTCAATCTTCGGTAGCTTGGATGCGAACAGTTTTGTCCACACCTTCACCCTTTTCTTTACGTTGAGCCTCCCTTAACTCAGCTACATAACAGGCACGTCCAGTCGTCTGATCGCCATGAACAACTCTTACACCATTGTCTGTCGGAAACTTCAAAGTCAAACACCATGGGGCAAGAGGTGGTCGGAATTCAACCAGGGCCAATTGGTCTAGAAAAACATTATACGGAGAGTCAACATCAAAAACAATAAACAACAAGATTCACACTCTTCTTCGTTCACCTTCTCCCAATTCAACAGGTAATTCCATATAACAAACACCTTCGGTTGCAACGCTGTTAAAACCATGTATACGAGCTTTACATGGTTTTAAATCTTTGTCTTTTATTCTCATCAAATCATATGCCTTTTTGAAAATTATAATCATCGAACTTCAACAATCAATCAAAATCCTTCTCACCAATGCATGACCAATCATAGCTGAAATGACTATCGGGTCAATTGTCGGAGCCTCTACTTTGTTTGCATTCCTGTTCCTAAACACAATATCAACTGCCATTGTGCGTTGCTGTTTCACTGGAGCTCCATCTTCCGTATTCGAACATCATTCAAAATCTACATGCCTAATCGCGCTAGCATAGCGCTCCATCTCTTGCCAACTCCTATCCGTCGGGTGCGGTCCTTCGACTATCGTATTTATCACCAGTCCACGTAGGCTCCTCGGCCCTACGTGGAGCTTGTCCTCGATTGAGGTCAGATGTTCCCTACCTGTCATCCTGCGGGGTTTTCACACCTTGTTGCAATTTTCTTTCCCAAATTAGCTTTTCTATAACATCCTGGAGATACCTGCATTTATTAGTGTTGTGCTCATAGCACTCATGAAATAGACAATATCTCCCGGTCTGTTTCTTCTTCTCCATTGATTCCTTTTGAGGCGGCTTCCTATACTGTATGGTATTGCAAGTGGACAGATAGAAATTCTCCAAGAACATGTTTAGTGGCCTGTAATTATCATACATTGGAATCCTAGGCTTTAGTCTCCCAGAATCCCACTTTCGTCGTCGATTCCTATCTCCACCACTCTTTTGCCGATTTGGCTTATTCTGAACGTTTACTTGGACTTTTCCAGAACTGTCATCAGACTGTTTTATTGTAATGTTACTCTATACTGCTTCTCCACTCGGTCCCGGAACATTCTTTTTTCTGGAGGAACTGGCTTCCTCCTTTCTCAAAAACTGCGCTGCCTTTGAATAAAAGCGCTCCAACGTGGTAGGCGGTTTACCAACCAGCCAATCGCCAAACTCAAACTCCAAATCAATCCCTCTCGTCACGGTCATGATTATCGCATGATCATTCGGATACTGACCTTCGTAGCAGCTGTATGAAATCTCTCTAAATAATCTTTCAATGACTCCCTTGGAGCCTGGATCACGCTGGAAAGGGACATCACGTCTTTAGGATGAGTCACGTGCATTCGAAATTGCTCCACAAACTTGGTTGCCAACTCATCGAATCTAGAAACTGATCGCGGGGTTGTCTCGTGAACCACATCGTCGCTATTTCGGAAAGGGTTATGGGAAAACTTCTGCACTTGGTCGCATCATTGGCTTGCGCATAATCCATCAGCCATTCGTACCTCATAATATGCTGGTTGGGGCCGGTTTTTTTCTTGTAGGCAGGCATTGATGACATGTTGAATCTCCTAGGGTATTATGCGTGTAGAACATTATCAGTGAAAGGGGTATGGATTCTCGATATTCCCCAGTCATCGTTAGTGAAGCCTTAGTTCTATCTCACCAACTGTTTGACCATTGTTGATAAGTCTGGCATTTGGATGGGTAGTGCCAAGTGGTGGTCGTGCTCCACCTCACGTGAACGGTCCGGTCGATGTCTACGAGCCGTTTCACGCCTTCTTGGTTCACCATCTCCTCGGTACACATCTTGTACATTTATCTCATCATCATTCCTCGGAGGTACCTGGTCAGCATTCAAACGAACTCCATCATCCAAGTCTTCAGAAATAGTCCCAGCGCGATTCCCTAAGTGTATGGGGGGAATCCCTCCTTTGGAGGAGGGATCGGTACCGATTCCTAGGGAGGGATCGGCACCGATTAGTCCTAGCAGACCGTGATGGTCTTCCAAGCGACGATCCGAAGTTTCTATGTGATTTTCTTCCATCCTGCGACGCCTATGCCTATGATATTCATCCAATGAGCTTGAACTTTCCGATGCCAAGTAAGGAGTAGGATCCCTCCTAGCCTTCCCACGCTGCTGCTGAGTAATTTGGTTCATCAAGATATTAGTCTGAATTTGCTGATTTAGTTGTCAATGGCTTTCCATCAACTCTCTCATTATAGCTGTGACGCCCCATACCACACGTTCTCACTAATCGGTTTACTAATGGCTAGCCAATGCCACAGTAGAAAGCAGTAAAAATATTTGCCTCATCTCATCGGCAAATACGACCTGAAGGTCAAAACGATCAAACAGACAAGTCAGGAATTAACCGAAAAGATAAACGCACGTGTCCCATACCACGTGTTTTATCCAATGGTTTAATTCTCCTTCTCATTCGCTCGAATAGTGCAAAAACGTGTATTTTATATATAAAATAATTAGTTTGAGAAAACAAGTTTTTAAAACAAGTTTTCGAAATCGTTTTTGAAAACAATCCTTGAAAATTCCCTTATTATAGAGTATATAGTTTTTATAACTTGAAAATAATTGATTATGAAATTCAGCTCTGGTTATAGAATCAGTAGGATTCAAAACTTCAACCAGATCAACATTCAAATTTGTTAGTTAATTGCTTGGGTCTACTTGCTGAATGCTAGCAGTCTCATTTTCATCCACATTCTGAGAAGTAGATCTAGTATGTCTCATCATTATCAGTATAAGCAACTTTATGAAGATAACTATGGATCTCCTTCGGGGGATTTATCTAATCTAGTAGCAGCAAAGGGATCCTAGCAAGTTGAGAATCAAAGTTCTTAGGGAAAGCACCAAAATGTTTGCAGCCAAATTGGTCACAAACACCCAAGAATAGGTTTACTTAGAGAAGTAAATGAAGAAAGTAAAATTAAAACTAAGGAATAGTTTAAACTAACAAGTAAAAAGAAATAATAAGAAACATATAGATTATAGTGGTTCGATGTTGTATGCCTACGCCCACTTTGAAGATTAACTTTATTGATCACTTTATGAATCTGATTACAACAGTTAAGAATTGGGAACACTTGATTACAATGATGTCTAAAATAACCAGCAGCGTAAAGATCCCCAAAATGAAGCCAGTATTTATAGGTGAAGACGACCGCCAATCTCTCTGAAACTTCGGCTATAGGACCTTCTAGCCCACATAGGCCCACCAGAAGGATCGCTAGGCCCAAATCCCCATGAAGAGGGATCGGTACCGATCCCTTTATTGTTGATTTTTAGGCAGCGATCCCTATGGTGGCTTTTGCATGCTTAAATATGTTAGCCCTTCAAATTTTATGTCATTTGGACCAAAGGAGCTCAAGTTATTACATGATCTTTGATCCAGTATTGCTTATGTACTGTCTTCTACCGATCCCTTTCATAGGTTGTATACCGATCCCTCCATCTTTGTTTGTTTGATATGCGATCCCTAGGGTATGCCCCCTAGGGTCCATATGCCTTGCTCTCCAAATTCCATATGTTTTGGACTTACAAATCTTGAGATATTGATTGTTGAATGTACAAAGGCACTTGTAATTGGTTGGATGCTGATCCCTCTTCAACAGAGCCTGCCGATCCATATCTCCTAGCAAAGTGTGTCGATCCATCCTCATTCAACTATGTCGGAGTCCTTCTTTTTGAACTGAAGTATGCCAATCCATACTAGCCAACTTTGTCGATCCCTTATTTACGCAACCATGCCGACCCTTGTTTACTCAATCATGTCGATCCCTTATTTGCTCAATCATTCTGATCCCTTATTTGTAAGCTGAAGTATGTTAAACCCTATCAAGTAGCCAAATCATACTGATCCCTTCCTTTGACTAAGCTATATTCTATACCTTAAGCATTTTCCATTGTTTATCTACTAATTCCGTTTAATTCTGGCTTCATGTAACGATATGTACTTGACTTCCGGGTTCCATAATCATCATTCTGGAAACATCGACCCTGATAGCAATCGGGTCTAACTCGTGCAGCCAGTTCAATATAGCCGGACTGAAATGCCGGATAACAACGTCTATCTCTGGTCGACGGTAAGTTCCTTCTTTTATTGCTTATTTCCAAGCGATGATGAATTTAAAGAGTTCGATTTTCTTGTTGGTATGACGGTCTCAAGTTCTCGATGTTGTTGAGGCAATATCAATGTCTAGCAGGTTGGAGCAGTTTCCCTTTTAGTATATATTGTGGTTGTATACCACTAGTAGCATGTTGTATTACATTTGATGTATGTATTTATATGTATCGTTTCTATGTTGTTGTTGTTCTGTGACTTGTAATTGCTATAGTTATTATGTTTTGTTTCTGAATCGATCATGTAGCCACCATAGTAGTGTATTAGATAGGAATTAAGTATGTCAAATACTTGTGATGGAAAGAAAAAAGAGAGTACAAATATCGACATACTTAGCTCTTATCTAATGCAAGACTATGATGGTCGCCCTTAACCAGCCCTATTCTCCGCATTAGCAGACAGAATTACTAAGTAATTCTCTTTGTTAGTGTGGGTCTCGGGGTGGGGCGTCACAACTTAGTAGCGATGATGAATTTAAAGAGTTCGATTTTCTTGTTGATATGACGGTCTCAAGTTCTCGATGTTGTTGAGGCAATATCGATGTCTAGCAGGTTGGAGCAGTTTCCCTTTTAATTCCACAGTCCTTCAGCGTACTATACTGCTTATTTATGTTGCGATTGTCGAAGTTCTATGTTCGACGTAACAGAACCATGGAGTGATTTTTTGTCCTGACCAAGTGTTAGTGTGTTATGTGTCCCCGGTCCATAGGGCTTATTACTCTGAACACTTGATGCGAGACTTGATGTTCTGGGAGGCTCTCCGGATGCCCCCAGTCAAAGTTGTATCGCGGCTCCTATCTCTACGAGCTCGTGACTTGAATATCTTAACTTTAGACATTTTGTTCAAAGATCGAAATTCTTTGTCGAAATCTTGGTTTGGGAACTTTGCGACATTGCCGGAGCAATGTCGGTCCTTTTGGGTGGTAGGGATCGATTCCTATTAATCCTGTAATAAACAAGTTTCCCGGTGTTGTCTCGACAACACCGATACTTAGAGAATTTTTACGGTCCGGTGATGATGCCGGAGCAACATTGAGATGTGTTTGCACAGCTTATGAAATGCATGGTTTGTGAGAGTGTGCGGCTTCTGGGAGTGCGAGGCTTACGAAATGCGTAGCTTATGGGATCGATACAACTCGTCAATCCGGGACGGTTTGGAACTTCTCGATGTTCCCAATCTTCGGAAAACGTGAGAAGTTCGTGCTTTGAGAGCATGGTTAAACAGCTCAAGAAGTGATGCGCGGCTTATGAGTGGCGCAGCTTATAAGAGTGCACGGCTTATGAGAGTGCGCGACTTATGGAATGCGCAGCTTTTCAGGGTGCGGGCTTACGGAATGGGCAGCTTATGGGACTGATATGACCCGTCGATCCGGAACGGTTTGGAACTTCTCGACATTGCCAATTTTTGGGTAACATGAGGAGTTCATGCTTCAAGAGCGTGGTTCCATGGCTCAAGAAGTGATGAGCAAGGATTTGGGCCTTCCCGATGTTGCCGAAGCAACACCAGTTCTTAGAAGACTGGTATCGAGATTTCCCATCGATCCAGCGGTTTGAGTCGATTCGCTTTCTTTAACTCGATGAGTAAATGAAGCATACTTGGGTGTGGTCTGATCGGTCCAAGCCGCTAAACAATGATTTTCTAGTTGATTTGAGCCCGTCGACTCAGCAGGTTGCTTACATGAACACGGTTTTATTGGTTCAAGAAGCTAAGCAGTTTTTGGTTCGAGTAACCATGGCTTTGATGATCCTTCCACATTTCGGAAAGATGTGCACGTCCAAACAGATCAGGTTGTCATGGTGGAGAGATCTAGAGCTGACCGCATTAAGATGGATATGAAGAAAGAGCTTGTGGGAGTTCGGTGAAAGACTCTTAGATCTTGGTTCAAACTGCCTTCAGAGAATGAGACTTCAACTGGCATATGGTCTAAGAGGAAGAGGAACTGGTCACCAAGAGTGGTAAAGTAGGAGTTGGGAAGAAGTGGGCAAGTACTATGCTACTATTTTGTTTGTTACACTAACTAGGTCGTTAAGTTCGTAATTGTCAGTATGCCAGAATTTTTGATCGGATGTAACATAACCATGGAATGATTAGTCTCGGCCTTCCTTGTGGCTATTCAAGTATGTACGGCGCCCCTCATGCCACAGGGCTATTTACGCGCTTGAACTGTACCTAGGGTTTCTCCAAAACTTGTCTGGTTGCCCTCAGTCTAGTGGGTGCGGTTGTGCCTCCTAGATGATTAAAGCATGGGAAAGCCTATATCTTTGGGGACTCACATATTAGGAATCCGAGATTTTTGGTTCTCCTGGGTGCCGAATCTTGGATTGATTTGAGTCAGCCTCTGATTAATCATGAGGTCGATTCAGTTTTTGTTTAGATTCTTTGAGCAACTCCGAAGCTATGGAATTCAGCTTTGCTTCTTCGATCGTTAGAAGTGATTCCGTTGATTCTACGGAGTGACTGATGTGATTGTCGATTCATAGCTCCGGAGTGTGGTTTCACTAACTTCTAGGAGTTCTGGATTAGATGACCGCCAATACGCCGGTTTATCTTCATGATGCTTTAGTTCGTGAAGGACCTTCATGTCCGCGAAGGGTTTTTGTAGTCGGATGTCTAGCGACCAAACGGCCTTGGAGCGATAATTCATCGACTCCATGAGGAATTTTGGTCGAACGTTCAGCGACCAGACGGCCTTGGGACGATAATTCATCGACTCTAAAAGGAATTTCGATTGGATGTCCGACGACCAGACGGCCTTAGAGCGATGATTCATAGACTCCAAGAGAGTTTCGGGGCTCGGATCGCTGAAATACAAATTATCGTTTCTTCATTATTTGATAATCATCATTTCGACTCCAAGAGGTCACTGTCCCATTCCTTAGTAGTAAGCTAGCCAGAGTGTTATTTGATAATCATTGTTTTGTCGGTTAGCCGAGGTGCTTCTCTATTGGGTCTTAGCAGCCTTGCTTGAGCAGAAGGTCTCTTAGGTCCTGTAGCTTCTTCACCGTTTGGTGTGTTCTTTGGCAAATTGTCGGGTTTGCCTTCCGCCAACTGCACTACCTCCAATCTCTATAACTGGTTTGCCTTCCCATAGAATTCTTCTAAGGTAGTAGGTTGTTTCACCCTTTAATGATTCTTGAGGGCCCTACAGTAGACTGCATCCGTCGCCCATGCTTCATCCATATGCCAATCATATGAATGATAAATGCATGGTTGTCCAAAGCTTGAACGATTAGAAATGCCGATCAAATGGAAAATCAGTCAAGATGGGTCATGGATCAGTGACAATCCAAAAAAATTTCAAACTAGGTGATATCTGTATGGGATGATAAGGAAGGCCTCATCAGGCTTCATTCCAAATTTCAAGGCATTTGGAGTTCGTATGTTCGAGTTACGGGAAAAAGAAGATAGATCGGTGGTATTTTACTTGGAGTCCGACCCAAGAAAATTTGTTGTTTGCTTGGATTCAGCACATGGTTCGCTTGAAGTCACGGCATTTGAAGTGTTGGGTTGGTGACTTACGGTGCTTGGAGTCATTTGCATATTTACTTGGGGAAATTCTTGGTTTTACCCGAGTCAGATTTTGGGCCAGAATTTCCTAGGTTTGCTTCGAGTCAAATGGGCGATTACCGAGTTCGACTTCGAGTCAGGGCCCCTTGAATCTGCTTCAAGTCAAATTAGCGATTACCCGAGTTTGACTTTGAGTCAACCCTGAAGTGAGTTTTTCATCGACCTTTTCGACGATTTTTGATGATTTTCGATGGCGATCGCTTGTGACTTGACGATGGGAGTTCAATGATGGGATTGGAAGCCCGTCAGTTGAGAGTGATCGCAATCTACAATGAGAGCATGGTCCGGTAATCGACCCCGGTTTATGTCATATCTCCTTGGTTTTCCTACTTTTGGGAGTACCATTTGAGTAGTAGTTCCTCGTCCATTACTTGGCACTACGCTACTACACAGGTTCGGGTGTAGGAGCACTTCTAGCGAATAGGTCGATCCATTGTTTATAACTGATCTACGTGTTCTCTACTGCTTCATCGGTATGTCGCGAGGAGGTAGCAATGTCCTTTTCCTTCCTAGGAGGCTCGTAGTTAGTTTCCTTGTAGGTTTTTTTTCAAGTCTGAATAGAGTAGGAAACTTTGTAGACAGAAATCTGGATCTTATCTCACGGATAATAGAATCTAAAGTTGATGGTGAGTTGATCTTCGCAATGAGATATGGTGGCTTGAGATGCAATCATTGTATGACATGAGTTGTTTGTAATAACTTAAATTAGGCCTGTCAATGGGTTGGGTTGGGTCGGGTCAACTCAGGTGCGGGTTGATTTTTAAACGGGTCGGGTCAACTCGGGTGCGGATTGATTTTTAAACGGGTCGGGTCAACCCGCTTATTAAACGAGCGGGTTTCGGGTTGACCTGATTATATATCGGGTGGGTTTCGGGTTGATTCGTATAACCCGTTAAGAAAAATATTTGTATAAAGAAATGGAAATAGGCATGAAAATGTGGAAAGTTGTTAAATGTGAATGTGTAGGAAGAAGTGAATGACAACAATACCCTTCTTTTGCAAGCTAAGATGAGTATGTTAAAGCAAAAGAAGGGTATTGTTGTCATTCTTTTATTGCAAGCTAAGATGGGTATGAAAATTTGGGAAGTTGTTACGCGGGATTGGGCATGAAAACGTGGGAATGGACATGAAAACGTAGGAAGTTGTTGAGTGCGAACGTGTAGGAATAAGTGAATAACAACAATACCATTCTTGTGCAAGCTAAAATGAGAATTGTATAACAATACTGAGCCTATAAATGGGTTAGTCGAGTCAAATTTGGGTTCACAGATCAACCCTAAACCCACCCGTTTATTAAACGGGTTCTAACCGGTTGACCCAAAAATGACTCGCCCTTTTAAACGTGTCGGGTTAACCCGCTAATTTCCGTGTGGGTTTCGGGTCGTGCTGGAAATTGACAGCCCTAACTTAAATCACACAATGTTGAATAATGGTTGTTTTTTAATTAAGCGCCTGACCATATCTACGATATATGTCTTATATTTCTTCCCTTCAAGCCAGAAATAGAGGAATTCTCTTACTCCGCAACAGCTACGTCCTCAGGTACCGTTCTAGGAGTAGTTAGTGGTTGGAGCACTAAGAGAGCATTTATCTTGTCCATAAGAGCTTTTAGACTGTTTGTCATTTTCCGATTAATTTCATCAACCATCTTGTTCAATTCCCCCTTAGGTAACAACCTCATGTTGAGTAGAGGATACTAGTGCTTGATCTCCAGTATTATTCCTTGTACTGGCCCTTGTTAGCAGGTTGTTGTTGTTGTAAACTTCATTTTGCTGGGGATTTGCCTCTTCTTCAGCAACAGTGGCTCCTATAGATCTTCCCGAAGTAGTCCTTTTTCTTTCCGCCATTAGTCTTCAACGGTAAGATCTCCAACTTTCTAAAGCTGATTTTGCAAATCTAACTTCTGGATCTGGTGGCTCCAAAGAGAAAAATTAGATCTAAGCATGAGTTCAACTCTTAGTGAAAGCACCAAAATGTTAACCTAAAAATGAATCAACACCCTAAATTGAATGTGAAAGTACCAGCCCTGTTTATCAAAGCAAATAAAATAGAAAAAAGCAATAATAAATCGTAGAAAAAATAAAGCGATGAGAGATTTTTATAGTGGTTTGGCTGTTAACGAAGCCTACGTACAATTTATAGCTTTTATTGATCAACTGCTATTACAAAGGAGTTTGGATTACAATATGAGTTCCTAAGTTAGATCAAGCTACCATCGTTAGAGACAACCGGAAGGATCTCAACTACCCTTTAATGGCTATTGTGAGGGAGAAGAAGAGTGAAGAAATAATGGCAAGGTTTCAGCAGAGACCAGAGCAAATCCTTTTACTGTTGCTGATGGGATGGTATTTATAGGGTTTGGAGAGCAATTGGGCCAGGGCCGCTTTGCCAGGAGCCTGTATTCGTTATGCAGAAAGAGCCTAAAAAGTTTGGTGGTAATTTGAGCTAAGTATTCGGGTCGGTACCTATCCGATGGGGTTGGATCGGTACCTATCCAAATACTTGGTGAATTTTTTAGTCTTCTCGGTTTGGTTGTCTTCCTATCCTATAATTGAGTGCCTTGTCCGAATATCAAGTCGTTTGGAGTTCGTTTGATCATCCGTCTTCATGAATCATTCAATCCATCCGTTTGTAGGAGATTCATCCATAACTCACTCAATACTTAACCAAATGACACAAAATTTCATACATGCAATGTGCATGAGTAGCAGAGCCTATCAAATCTCATGAGGATTCGAGCTAAGTATTTGGATCGACGATGATCCAATTGAGTCGAATCGGCGGTGATCCAAACCCTTGGCTTATTTTTGAATCTCTTCTTCTGGGTCGTAGGAGATCCATTCATAACTCACTTGATACTTAACCAAATGACATAAAACTTCGTACATCCAATGTACATTAGTAGGAGAGCCTCCAAATCGAATCTCATGAGGTAGGGCCCATTCTAAGTGGGTCGGACCTAATCCGTCAAATTAGCTCAATTTGGAGGAGATCCATCCATAACTCGCTCGATACTTATCGAAATCAGACGCAACATTGTAGGTACCTTCTAGAGAGTGTGTGGGACCCATAAAATGAATCTCAGGTAGTGAGGCCCACCTTAGTTGGGTCGGATTCGATCCAAACTTTGGATCAGTACCGATCCAAATTTGATTTGCCAATTAAGTTGATCTTTGGTGTGAGGCTTCTTTTATGTCCTCTAAGTGTTCCCTTTAAATTTCAAGTTAATCCGAATCAGTATGAGTTCTGTAGGTCCATTTTAAGTTGCTCTGGTCCAAAAGTGAGTAAACATTTGAATGGATGGATGAGTCTTCATTTCTTGAACTAGGTTGCTTGGAATGTTACCAAACTTGATAGGTGAGTTTAATAGGGGTATAGGGTCGTGATGCAAAAGGTTTGGAGATCACACGATTCAACAACTCGGTCGATACCTACCCTATTGGATCGGATTGGTGCCAATCCGAATAGATTGCTAATTTTACAGTGAATTTTCTTAAGGGTCAACCTCTTGCTCTCTTTTAAGTGCTTTGGGCATGTTTCAAGTCATTCGGGCATAATCTGGATGTTCAAACTCCTATTGAATTCTGACGGGTTAAAAACCCAGTTAACAATATATACTTGTTATTTATCATATTTAAATTGTTATATTGGACAAAAATAATTAAATAAATATATAACAATCATATATTTTATATATTTATCAAAAATTTTAGGCCCTCTAAAAATTAAAGATAATAATATAATAACTAATATAACCATTATATTAATTTCTTCATAATAATGTTTATAATTTATAAATTATTTCAATAAATTATTTTCAACCAAAAGTTAAGAGTTACGGCTATGTGACTCCTAGGTGTGAACTTAGCTCTCGGTAATTCTAAACAATTTGTTTAAATATTAAAATATGCACAGACATTGTAGAAGCACGGTAGTGGACGCGAATTTGGTTACTTTTAGATTATCTAGATGAAATCCAATTTCTCAACCTTTAAAGCAACACTCTTAGAGGATGATATATCATGCACGTTTCTCTTCATCATCGCTATATCATTCAAATATCTAAAGCTCGGTAATATCCATATTTGATTACGAAGTCCAACATTAAAGTTCATACTTCAATCCGATAACAGTTTTCGATTAGCTGATTTGTTTTGACCAAAGATTTTAACTTTACGTTGATTACCAACTACGGTGATACCAACTTTTATTCGAATGACAAGGATTCTCTCTTAAATAGTATTTCAGATGAAGTAGATTAACTTATATTCAACTATGACTTTAACATGATCAACATTGTCTATGATTTAATTATAATCAAAGTAAAGTTTAGACACTTAAGATTCACAGTATTCTCAAATCAAAATATTACGACATATTGTCACATGAAATCCGACCTTTAACCAATAAAAGACTCTTGGTGAGGCGTTCTATGATTATCCCAAACAACATGTACGTAAATCTAAGATGTCCTAACGGTCTCGAGTATTTCACTATTCACTATATAAAAAGCATTATGTACACTAGTCTCAATAGATATATCAATATCTTATTCTCGATACATTTTGATTAGAAAATTTTGAAGAACAAGTATTATTTTATGATTAAATAACGATCGTTCATATTCGTATCCATAATCGATTAAATACTTTTTCTAAGAATTTTCTACATGTATACATTAAATGTATTTAAAACATTAACGATATTCTAATATAACATTATATACAATGAAAATAAAACTAAAAAGCTTACTTTATTCAAATGAGATTCGCTATAAGACTTAACTTATATAATCAAATCATATAATTGTCCCCAAGGCATAACTTTTAAATCTAAGGACTCTACCGATTAACTACATAGATGTTTGAAATCATGTGAGTCATTTGCAAGTCGAATCGATCACTAAGTTGAATCGGTTGTTCATGTAAGTCCTGTGCAAGTTGAATCGATCACTTGTATTTGCTTGTTTCTACAATTGTGCTTATAACCTTTCCACTATGGGTTCCTTCTCACTGGTAGGATTTGTCGCCTGCTCTCATACGATTTGAGAGCCATTGGGCTAATTCCTTCTAGTGTTTACAATAGCTTGAGCATAGTTGAGAGGAAAACAGTGTAGATAAAAAAAATTTGAGGAGAAGAAGAGAGACAGAAAACATGGGAGAAAAGAAAGAGAAGGGGGAAGGTACTTTCTATTCATTTCTTCTTGCATAACCGTTTACATTGTACCACAACAAATATATGTAAGATTCATTTGGTTACAAGATGGTTATACCATTTATCTCATCTGATACTTTTTTCACAGGATTCTCTTTCAGTATTATTTTATCTAGATCCCGGAGACCATTGCTCTTACTTCCCTCAACATGCTAGCAATATCCAGCATAGCAGCAGCCAATGGATGCTACAGGTGGTTCTGGAACATTCAATTTAGCGAAGGCCGTTCATTTGCGGTGAGTTTTCCTGAAGCATTTTCTTACAAGGCTATGTGCATAGGTGCATCAGTGTGCATGGTGCATGTGCTGCGCACCATGCCCAATGGCATTTTGGCTATTAAAAGGTTGGTTGTTCCAATTTGGAGTTGGGTTTTTGAGTTTTTCCTTAATAAAAAAAATTCCCTATGTTAAAAGTGGTACTTAAACCAGATCTGACGCAACTGGTTTGAAACATATTAATTTCAGAAGATTTCAGTCATCCACATTCTATTAGGTTGAAGCGGAGTCCCTAATTAGACCCATGATATTTCCATGTCTGCGTCCTAAATCATTTTCATATATCATATATCTACATCCACGTATACGGATGAATATTAGATGATTATCTTATCCGTTATTAATCAATAAATCATGAAATAGAAATAGAATTTTTTTATTTAACGCAATTATTTTTCAATCCCATCTATTATAAAAGTATTAAAAATCAATAATTATGATGATAATAAATATTTTTGAGTAGTTAATATGCACTAAATGCATATAATATAAGTTACCAACTTAATAAAATAAGAAATACATATTTTTCGTTGTAATAAAATATACAAAATAAACTATAATTTTTGGATGTGTATCCGTACCCGTTCTTCTGAATATCGAATATTTATCCGTTTTTCGTGATACGTATACGGACCGATTTAGGATCTTTTGAGTATCCTTTGACAGCCTTATCCGTGATGATAACATAAGAAAAAAGGCAAATTTGTATTCTGTTGTAGAATCTTTAAACTCAGATCTACCAAGTCATAACGGATCAATCGAATTTGATCAGTACAGCATTTGATACATAGAAATCTGTAAACCTAGCATGTGACTGCGAAAACTTAGATAAAACCTGTAATATGACACTCTTTCAGTCATGAATCAAGTTATTGCTTCTCTTATTTAAAGATGACTGGGATCACTTAGCTTGAGGATGAGAAGCAATAAAGTCTACAGCAAGATCAATAGAACTGATTTTATCTGCTTCCTTGTCAGGGATCTCAAATCCAAATTCTTCTTCTAATGCCATCACAGCCTCTACAGTATCCAAACTATCCAGACCCAGGTCGTTTTGAAAATGAGCATTTACTGTAACCTGCATTTGGTTCCAAACCGGAATTTTAACTGTCAGCATATCTCAGTGTAGCATATTGTGATCAATATATATTACTTATCATAAGTAGTAACTGCGTTGAAGTTTTGAATGCTACTTCATATCCATATCTGACCTACTGAGTATAAAATTCATAATCTACTGCATCTAAAAGGTGCCGAATTCGTCGTCATTAAACTTCATCATCGCTACACATTTATGCACAAATCAAAACTGATAGGGTCATTAATTCAAATCAAAAGTGGTTCCAGCATAAAATTTAGCATAATTTCATATAAAATTATAAAATTTAGCACAATGTCATTAATTCAAACCCTAGAGGCACATATCAGTTTCAAAGTTAGCAGAACTGATTTCATCAACAAACAAAAATTGACAAATCAATTTCAAAATTAGGTGTACCCATAGCATCTGACGACGACGATGCAGCAGGCCACTGGATGGAGTGAAGTGAAATAACGACGATGCAGGCTTCCAGCAGCAACGGCGATGCAGCAGCGATGACAATGAAGCAGCGACGACGATGATTTGATGAACGAAATTAGGTTCGTCGGCAATGGAGAAGCGACGACGCCGGCAGCGACAACGATGCAGCAGTTACGACGATGATTTGATGAGACGATGTGATGAGGGTTTTTTAGTTGGTTTGTCAACAGTGGAGAAGCAGAAGGAAATTATTTAATTTTTTTATTTGGAGAATGAAGCAGGAATTATATATTAAAAATAAACCGCATTCTGGGGAGTCACGTGACCTCTCCAGTTAAAATGTGCCTCCCCCGGGAATGGGTATGGCAAACGGACATGAAGACATGCTACCCTTAAAAAGGTAAAAAGTTGGAAACAGAACAAGAACATGTAATAATAGACAAAAATATATTTGTAATTCAAAACATTGCTAAGAATGTGTGTGTGCGCGCATATTAGGGTCTTCATCTTACGTTTTTTTAATACACTTTATTTAATTCAAAATATGCGCTTGAAATTAGAAAGATTCGAGGTTAAGCAGAAGTGATGTGTAGCCTATTCTTGTCTAAATATTTGGTCATTCTCTCTCATTTAACATAGGAAGGTGGAGCCATTGCGCAACAGTTAGATTATCCGCATGGTGATCTGGACGTCCAGTTTCAAGTCCGGAAATAACCTCTTTGCAGTGCGAGGGAAAGACTGCGTACATTATCGATCTTCACAGAGCCCGCTATCATGCGGGAGCCTCGTACACCGGGTTCCACCTTTTTACCTCTCTCGTTTGACATATGCCAAATATTTAAATATTAACATGTGCCTGATATCATGGAGCTACATGATGGAGTCAAATAAAGAAGGCTGCAGATCCTAGCTCTCTCTATATATGTGGGGTAGAATCGGCTACACCTTTAATTCTCTGATTTCAATCACACATTCTGAATTATATAGTAATTATATTTTCTCTCTTTTGTCACTTCACTTCATTATTTAATTCCGAACATGTGTTTGAAATAGGGGAATTAAAGGTGTACCAAAAATGATGTGTAACCGATTCTTGCCACACACATATATACATATGTGTGTGTATACATATCTACATATGTGTGTGTATATACATATGTCTATATGTGTATACATATATACATGTTATACGTCTAGTATACCAAAACAGAGAATAATCAATTATAAACTCGTCGCACAAGTTTATAACTCAGATTTCCACTACACTGGAATTCTGTGTTAATTATTATAACAATATGATTGTTGTAAATAAATTACAACAACAGCGTTATACTATTTTGAATAAATAGTACAACCAAAATAAAGGATAGAATATAGAATTCTAACCGGAATATGTCTGAGGCTCGTCGTAACGATTTCCTTAAGAATTTTATTTTAAAATTCTCCCAAGATACAACATACGTAATCTGCACGAGATTGTAATGAGTATGTCTACTCTGTGATATATATGGAATGTTGAGCAGTAGAGCAAAGAAGCAGAAGAAATTAGATTGGAATTAGATGAGAATGTGATCAGTATTCTCTCCTATTTATAATTTCGTCCGCACCCCTTCGAACAGTCGCGTCTGCCTGAAAGGTTGCACCCGTTTCCTTTCATTGCTGCTGTTCGTTTAACGGGCCGCACCCGTTCGCTACTGCCTATGTTCGGCCGCGTCTCTTCAGTCGGGCCGCACCTGTTCGCCTCTAACGGGTCGCACCCGCTTCTGTTCGCCCATGCTTCTTCAGTCAGGTTGCACCCGCTCGCCGCGTCCGCTTATGAACAGTCGTGTCTGTTCACATAGCCTGCAACTGTTAAAAAATCCGGCCCAGTTTTGCAGCAAAATTAGGATCATATTAGACCCAAACCCAAACCCGAGCCCGGCCCGGTTCGGACGGCGGCGCGCGCGTGGTGGAGATGCATGATCTCCCTCCTCACAACGAAGCATACATTTGGGTGCCCCTAGGCCCCAACATCTTCATTGCAAAGCCATATATAAACTAATATGGCTTAGCAATTTTGACGATGTGGGACTTTATGTATGTTTCATTCATTTTGTTCTTTAGGAATTCCAACAATCCCCCACATGAATGATAATATACATATCCCCCACACAAAGCGAAATATCACAGAGTACATATGGAATAATGCTTTATCGTGGATAAGTAGATATTTCACTTTGAACTTTCCCTAGTTAAAACTTATCGGATCTACTTGGCTAATCGGTGAATTATTTCATCTTGAACCATCGGCCTTTATTGTATATCCAGACAATAAGCTTTACGAAGCATTGATTCCTTTCTCATCCAATCTCTTGGTTGTGTTCATTTTGGTCCTGAACAATTTTTGGTTCTACGAGTGTTTTTAGAGAATAAAAGCCTTTTATTATTCTCATAGAGCCGACCCAGCTCACACTAACATAGGTGATCGCAACCATTAAGAGTATCCAACATATACCCCACTTGTTATTTCCAAGATATGGTCATCATTAAAAAACATAGTTTTAACCTTTAAATACTTGTGTAGGCATACATTTATATTGTGCACCATAGGAATGGAGTTGGACTATGTCCAAGCAAATGCATTACGTCTTGATTTATTCAGACTTGGTTTGCCTATTGATCATAGTCCGTGGGATCTCCAGTCGCTAGGATAGGTTTCCGTATAAGATAACTCTTGGTGGTTTTAGGCTTTTAAACTCATTCCCCTCGATGCGCAGTCAATTTTCTCTCTTGATAAACCTTTAGTAAACGGATCCGCTAGGTTATCATTTGTCCTCACATAATCAATGGAAATAGTTCCATTAGAGAGTAACTGCCTAACTGTGTTATGGCGTCGTCGAATATGTCGTGACTTTCCATTATACACAAAGTTGTGCGCTCTGCTTAGCGCTGCTTGGTTATCGCAGTGTATGCATATGATCGGTACAGGTTTAGGCCAGAATGGAATATCTTCCAAAAAGTGACGAAGCCATTCTGCTTCTTCGCCTGCTTTATCTAAAGCGATGAACTCTGATTCCATAGTGGATCGAGCTATGCATGTTTGTTTGGTAGATTTCCATGACACTGCTGCCCCTGCTAGGGTAAATACATAACCACTTGTCGATTTTGATTCCTCTGAATCTGCAATCCAGTTTGCATCACTATATCCTTCTAAGACGGCAGGATATTTTTCATAATGTAAGGAATAGTTAGCGGTATTTTTTAAATATCCAAGCACTCTCATTAGTGCTTTCCAGTGTTCCTTTCCTGGATTGCTTGTATACCTGCTCAGTCGACTTACTGCATAAGCTATATCTGGTCTTGTGCAATTCATGAGATACATGAGACATCCTATTACACGAGAGTATTCCAGTTGCATTACACTCTCATTAGTGTTTTTATGCAGTACTTCTGATGGATTAAAAGGTGTTCTCACTCCTTTAATTCCATAGTCTTGGAATTTTTCAATCACTTTGTCTACATAGTGTGACTGAGACAATTCAATTCCATTAGGAGTTCTTATTATTTTGATTCCCAAAATAACGTCTGCAACTCCTAAATCTTTCATATCGAAATTGTTAGTTAACATCTTCTTTATGGTCTCTATTACCTGAGTATTTGGACCAAATATTAACATATCGTCTACATATAAACAAATCATCACATATGATTGTCCAATTTGTTTATAATAAACACATTTATCGCATTCATTTATACGAAAACCATTTCTCATCATGACACTATCAAATTTTGCGTGCCATTGTTTTGGAGCTTATTTTAGTCCGTATAATGATTTTACTAATCTACAGACTTTATTTTCATTTCCTTTGGAAATAAAACCTTCAGGTTGCTCCATGTAGATCTCCTCATCGAGATCTCCATTTAAGAATGCTGTCTTTACATCCATTTGATGAATTTCTAGACCATAAATTGATGCAATTGCTATTAGCATTCTTATAGAGGTTATTCGTGTTACTGGCGAATATGTATCAAAGAAGTCTACTCCTTCTTTTTGACGATATCCTTTGGCTACTAATCTGACTTTATACTTGTCGATAGAGCCATCTGCTTTCATTTTCTTCTTGAAAATCCATTTGCAGCCAATAGGTTTTATTCCAGGTGGAATATCAACAATTTCCCAAGTTTTATTACTTAGAATTGAATCAATCTCACTTTGGATTGCTTCTTTCCAACATGAAGATTCAGAAGATGACATTGCTTCCTTGTACGTTCGAGGTTCGTGTTCTAACACATATGTGAAAAAATCCGAACCAAATATCTTGGAAGTCCTAGCCCTTACGCTTCTTCTTGGTTCAACTTCCTCAATCTCATGATGAGTTTCATCTTCATGTGAATTGCTTGATTCTTCTCTTGTCCTTTTAGGGACATTATTCCCTTCATTCCTTTTGTGCGGAAACACGTCTTCAAAGAATGAGGCATCTCTAGATTCCATGATTGTATTTACATTAATATCAGCTATATCAGACTTGAATACCAAAAATCTATAGGCACTACTATTTTGGGCTGGCCCTAAATAGTAACAATCTACTGTTTTTGGTCCAAGTTTGACTTTCTTGGGAGGCGGAACTGGAACTTTTGCCAAGCACCCCCACACTTTGAGGTATTTAAAACTTGGTTTGTGTCCTTTTCATATCTCATATGGAATTGTTCCTGTTTTATTATGAGGGACTTTGTTTAATATGTGATTAGACATATTTAAGGCTTCCCCCCACAAGTTCGTCGGTAGACCAGAGGTTAAAAGCATAGCGGTAATCATGTCTTTTAACGTTCTGTTCTTCCTCTCGGCTACACCATTTTGTTGTGGTGAATATGGAGCTGTTGTTTGATGAATTATACCATTTTCGGCACAGAACTGTTCAAATGGTGATTCATATTCTCCACCTCGATCAGATCTCAATATCTTGATCTTTTTATTTAACTGATTTTCTACCTCAGCCTTGTACTTTATAAACGATGTAATTGCTTCATTTTTACTATTTAAAAGATATACATAGCAATATCGAGTATAATCATCAATAAACGTGATAAAGTACTTTTTCCCACCTCTTGTAGGTAAAAATCACATAAATCTGTATGGACCAAACCTAGTGGTTCGGTGCTTCTATCAACAGATTGAAATGGTTTTTTAACCATTTTTGCTTCTACACATGTCTCACATTTGTAGTTCTTATCTACTTGAAATTTCGGAATTAATCCCAAGTTTGATAATATTTTCATTTTTCGGAAATTTATGTGTCCTAATCTATCATGCCATAGTAAAATTTCGTGCTCAAGCAAGTAAGAAACTTCAATTTTATTAATAGCACAATCAGAATACATAGTTTTATTGCCGATAACGGCTACATTTGCCTTAAATAGGCCATCACATAAATATCCCCTTCCGATATACATTCCAGCTTTGGACAGAACCATCTTGTCTGACTCGAACACCATTCTGAATCCTTTCTTTGATAATACTGCACCAGAGATGAGATTCTTGCGTATGTCTGGAACGTGGAGCACGTCATTCAACTTGACAGTTTTTCCTGAAGTAAACTTGAGGATTACTGTGCCACTGCCTTCGATCATAGATACTGCAGAATTACCCATATAGAGTTTTTCTTCATGATCGAATTTCTTGTATGTAGAAAACATGGATTTGTCAGAGCAGACATGACGAGTAGCGCCTGTGTCCACCCACCATTGGTTAGGATTCTGAACCATATTGCATTCAGATACAACTGCCGAGAAGTTGGACTCATCCACTTCCATGTTGTCTACTAAATTTGCCTCTTTGTTGCGGTCCTTTTTGAGTCTGCAATCTCTAGCAGCATGTCCAACCTTTCCACAAACCCAACATTCACCATTAAACTTTTTGGTTTGTTTGTTGTCTTTTGGTTTGTTGTCTGGAGCTTTCCTTTTCTTCTGGATATTCTTGTTTTTGTTTTTGGTCTTTGAATCTTCAGCCACAAATGCCTCCTCGCTTTGTTTTGTAATTCCACGGTTATCTGCCTCAATTTTCAATCGGATTATGAGATCCTGTAAAGAGATTTCCTTCTTTTTATGCTTTAGATAATTGCGGTAATCTCTCCACGATGGTGGCAGTTTTCCGGTGATGGCTTCAACCAAAAACGATTCTCCAACCTTATGACCTTCCGCCTCGAGTTCATGAATAATGATTTGTAGTTCATGCAGTTGAGCAGTCACCGGTTTGGAGTCGACCATCTTGTAGTCCATGAATTTGTCTACAATGAATTTCTTAAGACTGATATTCTGCGTCTTATATTTCGTGGCAAGTGCATTCCAGAGTGCTTTTGCTGTCTTTAGAGGTTGATATACTTTGTATAACACCTTGTCGAGACAATTCAGAATATAGTTTCTGCATAGGAAATCGGAATGTTTCCACGTAGCAACATCTGCTTCCTTGCCTGGTGAAGAAATCGGTTCCTCCTCCTCGAGATACCGTTGCAGACCGAGTGTGGTGAGGTAAAATAACATCTGATTCTGCCATGTTAAAAAATCGTCACCATCTCCCTTGAACGGTTCAGGTCTGTTGTGAGTAGTAGTCTTTAAAAATTCTACTGTTGCCATCTCTGTTTTAGTAAGAAAACGGTAAAATTCTTAAGATGTTATACGTCTAGTATACCAAAACAGAGAATAATCAATTATAAACTCGTCGCACAAGTTTATAACTCAGATTTCCACTACACTGGAATTCTGTGTTAATTATTATAACAATATGATTGTTGTAAATAAATTACAACAACAGCGTTATACTATTTTGAATAAATAGTATAACCAAAATAAAGGATAGAATATAGAATTCTAACCGGAATATGTCTGAGGCTCGTCGTAACGATTTCCTTAAGAATTTTATTTCAAAATTCTCCCAAGATACAACAGACGTAATCTGCACGAGATTGTAATGAGTATGTCTACTCTGTGATATATATGGAATGTTGAGCAGTAGAGCAAAGAAGCAGAAGAAATTAGATGAGAATGTGATCAGTATTCTCTCCTATTTATAATTTCGTCCGCACCCCTTCGAACAGTCGCGTCTGCCTGAAAGGTTGCACCTGTTTCCTTTCATTGCTGCTGTTCGTTTAACGGGTCGCACCCGTTCGCTACTGCCTATGTTCGGCCGCGTCTCTTCAGTCGGGCCGCACCTGTTCGCCTCTAACGGGTCGCACCCGCTTCTGTTCACCCATGCTTCTTCAGTCAGGTTGCACCCGCTCGCCGCGTCCGCTTATGAACAGTCGTGTTTGTTCACATAGCCTGCAACTGTTAAAAAACCCGGCCCAGTTTTGCAGCAAAATTAGGATCATATTAGACCCAAACCCGAGCCCCGCCCGGTTCAGTTCGGTCGGACGGCGGCGGCGCGCGCACGTGGTGGAGATGCATGATCTCCCTCCTCACAACGAAGCATACATTTGGGTGTCCTTAGGCCCCAACATCTTCATTGCAAAGCCATATATAAACTAGTATGGCTTAGCAATTTTGGCGATGTGGGACTTTATGTATGTTTCATTCATTTTGTTCTTTAGGAATTCCAACAATACATACGTGTGTGTACATATGTTCATGTTTACATATTTCTATGTATGTATACATATATACGTATGTACATATGTATATACACACACATATTATTTATTATACATTATTTATTTCGACGTAGTTATGAAATAACACAAATGTTTAAAAATATTAAATATTTTTACAAATTACACTACGTATTGCGTCAAAAATGCACTTAGGAGATTTCGATTCTAAAAAAAATGTTTGATTTCATCCATTTAACAAAATGCACTGATAGTTAAATGATTCTTTACGTAAAAAAATTATTCATTTATACAAACTAGTCAAATAATCGAAAATGTTCCGTATCAAAAGATGCACGTTCATATCTACTTTCAAAGGTGTTCCTTCAAACCAAGAAACGTCAAATCGGGATCTTTATAAAATAAAATGTCTACCTTCTAATATGTTCTGATCAAAGTTTTAAATCTCATTCATCACGTCCGAAATCTCCTCTGCATCTCATTTTCACAATTAACGAGGTGAAATTTCAAACATAGTTTTAAATTTGTTTCAAACTCATCTCATCTGAGATATTAAAATCTCAACATGAAATATGAATCGGGATATCAATTCGAGATCTCGTCTTAAATCCAAAATTTCAAACCTTAGTTCTAACTGATAAGATTCTTTTAATTCAAAAGTTCGTTTAAAAATGCAACTTCAATATGATAAATGAGTAGTAAGATTAAACCTCAGCTTAAGCAACCCATATCTTTACGCCACTATTGTTCAAGATTACAAATGTTTATTGTCCTTTTTTAAGAAATCTTCATACAGTCACAAAGCGTAAAATATCATATTTTCGTGTTAAAAAACCTAAGTTGGTTTACTCAACAAAAAGGAAAACGTAACGGTTGAAAAAGGAGCTAAAGAAGATGAACTGGATATCTTAAGGTTACCGACAGAATGGTTTTCTAGATAATGATGATTATAACAATATATTACAGTTTTACAAATGCATATAATAAAAGTAGATTTAATATTATAATACTGGAATTATTGAGTCGGCTTTACTATAATAAAATCGTGTTACACTAATTAGCAATATTGAACAAAATGCGCTAACAATGACCACAATTTATACCAGGTGCGACATCAATAACGCATAATGAGTTCAAGGCTTCATGACAAAATGAGAGACAGTGCATTTATAGTTGTGAAAGTTTTATATATAAAACTTTCACATATAACTCACTAAGTTTCTGGATTTGAATTCAAATTTTCAATGCATTTGGCATCACATTAGCAGTGTAAAACATTGCTTGAAGCTCCAACAAATTTCTAAAATTGTGAGTCAAATGTCTCCTAGGCCATCAAAGAGGCTTATTGAATTATGAATCAAATAAAGAAATCAAAGAAGAATAACTGGTACCTTAGAAGGATCGTTGATTTTCCCGAAGTCCTTAACGACTTTGATAACGCGTTCAGCGACCTCCGATTTGTCGAGAAATGATCCTTTCACTTCCTCGGATGATAAATAACGGCGAAATAGGGACAGACTAGCTGACGGACCAGCGGATCCATATGGCACTGTTCTCACTCTCAACTGCTTTAATAGTGCGCTTCTCACTGCTGCAGCCGCCATGATTAATTGAATGGAATGTGAAATAATTGCCGATGAATAGAGTGAATTCTTGGGAGAGGTGCTGTGTATGTTAAATTACTTAAGTCGGTCGTCCTATTTCGAACCTTAACCCGCTTACAAAGAGGCCTGCAGTTTACACGACGGAATATCAGCCCATATTTCATTGTTTTTTACCCGGTATCAAATAATAAAAATGTCATTTTCTACGCACGGCGCATCATTTTTTCCTTATCTATACCCTTCATGTTCGTTTATCCATTCGTACGTGGAAAAAGTCTGAACAAAAACGATTTAACGGAGAATAAAAAATTAATTCATATTAAATAAGTTTTATAATATGACACCCATTTACAATATGAATTTTGCATAAATACTAAGAGATCTCCCTTTACATCACCAATTGGTTTTGTGATAATACAAGGTTCTCTAACTTGGTACGAGAGCGGAGTTTAATTGTGTCACACGTCACCCTCAATGAATGTCCACGTGTTTGGCTGATGAAACACACACGTGCGGGGGCGTGTTGAGATTAGTCCCACATCGGACAATTTACAATATGAATTCTGCATAAATACTAAAAGACCTCCCTTCACATCACCAATTGGTTTTGTGATAATATGAGCTTCTCTAACTAGTTGTCATCTTTCTGTTATTAGATGGGTGGTTTAGTTTGAAACTAATAAAATAATGTTAAAACTTAAATAACCGTTAACAAACAAAATCTAAATCAAGTCAAATCAACATTTTTCAAAATAAAAACCAACAAAACAAAAGATAATCGGTTAAGTTTGGTTAGTTTAATTGGTTGGCCCTTAAATGATCTAGATTGTTTAGTTTTTAAATAACATTGGATTGAAGCAATTGGTTGAGTTTATATTCACCTATCTATGTGATAATGCTTTGATTTTTATAAACAAACTTGGCCTTTTTTAAACATTAACAAGAGTTAAAAGAAAAATAATAGTATCTAGATAATAATAATAGGGCTATTTAGGCTGAAGGAAGAATTTTAAGAAAAATTTAGTCTTAAGGACAACAATTTTACGGACACTTTTTACTGTAAATCACAGAATAATAGTTGCAACTATCATTTTCTGTTCACACCAAAAAGTGTTCTTCAAACTAAAAAACAAACTTGTTGTCCCCAAGACTGAATTTTTATGCATTCACTACAAAAAATCTATTGTTTACCAACATCAAAAGGGTATCGACGGACGTATATAAGAGTATTCTGACGCCACGCTGATGCCACATATGGCGTCGATAAAAAATTTCGACGTCTTGACAAGGGTTTCCATGGAGATACTTGCCCATGTCTTATCAACGTCATTTACCACGCCATGTCGACGTCGTGTTTTCGATGCCTTTGCAACGCCTTGTCGACGTCCATTGCGAATGCTAAGTCTACGACATGTCGACATCTATTATATTTATTTCCCGATGTCATAACGACCTCTATTTGAAATACTAAAATTAGATTTGCCGACTTCTTACCAACGCCATACCGACCGAAACGTTTTTGCAGCATTTTTGCTGCATTTCTCACCTCAATAATAACTTCGTATATATTTGATATATAATCACATTAGTAAATATTCAATAATATCACAAATTCAGATATCACAAATATTATCCAACATCATAAACATACATATATCACCAAACCATATAATCCAACATCAAAAATATCCAACCAACACAAAGGTCTGTACGCATATAAACAAACATAAATACACATCCAAAAATATAAATATACAACCAAATGTCCACATACATACATACAAATGTCCAACGTCAAAAATATGCAACCAAAACAAACTGTAACATGAAAAATATCCAATCAACATATATACTACCTACTCTCTCGGGCACTACCCACCATCACCATAATCATCAGAAGAAGAAATGTCATCATCTAGAATTTAAATAATCGCATAAACGCATCGGTAAGCTTACCGAGCTTCTTCTCCAGCTTGTCGACATGTGACTTAAACTGTCTGTTTTTACCTTCTATATCAGTAAATTTTGAACATCTATCCAATGACGATCTCTGCATTTTAACCAAATTTTTTTGTTAATAATAAGTAAATTTTTATTTAAACTATTGTATCTATGTATTTAAACAAAAAAATTGTTGCTTAACTTAATTATATATTTGTTTACTTTATTGAGTGACTTAACTTATATATTCGTTTAAATTATTGGGTGCTATAATGAAATCTATGTTTCAACTTGAATAAATTTATTAAATTTATTAAAATAAAATTTATAATTTAAATATTATACATATATATTTAAATTATTGAATTACTTAACTTATATAATTGTTTAATTTGTTGGATGATTTAACGGAATTAATATTTTAACTCAAATAAATTTGTTTAATTTATTGAAAGAAAAATTGTAATTTAACTTAATTATATATTTGTTTAATTTATATCATTTAGTAGGAAATAACAATTAATTTAAATAATTATGTTAAGCATGCATATAAAACACACATATATACACATGGTTATTGGGATTTATAACCAATGTAAACATATAGTATATTATACATACGATCATACATACATATATACGTACACACATACATATATATGGTTTTGTATGCATATATACTTAATATCATATATGTATATAATGAATGTTTAAGCTTATTACCTTTGGAATATTATCATGGTTAGACTTACGATTCGCCCTTTTGGCAATAGCCCTAGCTGGTTTGGGTAATACATCTTCGTTCACTTCTCTTGTTATCTCCACACCGTACCTTGACTCTAAAGCTCCTCAATCCTAGTCCGGTATTTCGTCTATTTTGCATTTTACATATTCATTGGAATTTTACACGTGCGTGTGTAAAATTTAAATGAAGTTTAATGAATAAAATACTGCAAACTTAGTGGAAGCATCATCTACCCAACTATTAGCGGTGGATCCATTCGATGACTCAATCTTGTAAGTCATGTAATAGACTTGCCAAGATGTAGGTTCAATATGCTGCTATTCATACTGAAATTTGAATTTGGTACATTATCATATAATCATATTTTAGTTTATTTAAAATGTTAAATAAATTTAACAAATAAATATGCACCAGATCGTTATGATGATTTATGTATGATATAGAGCCGTCTCTATGCAACTTAGGATTTTTATTCCTGACTTCGGCATTTAGTTTCGTTGTCTTTTTGAAGCCATCTGACTCATACTTCAAGAACTGCTCGTATATCTCCTTGGCAGTGGATGGGCGCCTTTTGCCAATCTTGTGCATACCATACATCCATTTTCGATATTTTTTAGTTGCTGCTGTCGCCCAAGCACTACAACAAATATACCCTATTACAACATAAAAAAACGTTGTAATATGGATTTTGCAACGTTTTTACAAACGTAGTATTAGATCAAGTTGTAATAAGGTCGGCGTCTTTTACAACATTTTTTCGATGTTGCAGAAAAAATTCTAATAGTTACAACCACAACTATTTTTAGATCTTGCGAAATGTGTTTTACAACTTTTTTTAAACGTTGCAAAATATTTTTACAAAAAGGGTTACATAAGATTTTTTACAACATTTTTAAATATTGCAAAATATATACGACTTTAAAAAAAATAACCGAATAGGCATTTCAACTATTTTCAACTTATAGCTTTATCCTAAATACTATAATAGAATTAAAATTTCAGAAATTGAAATACATAGAATTCATCAATTCAAACAATAATAGTTTGCATACAATATAATATTCACTTTACATATAATACTCAAACAACGGTGCCACAACGCTCACACTATATCATGTCCATACTAACAAAAGAACCTTGCATTCATATGAGAAAGGACTTCTCAACCAATGCAACCAACAATTTCAACATTCGTAGCTTGTGCAGGGACATCATATATCTGAATAAATCCTGCCTATGCTTTTGGTGTAAATTTCCCTTGAATGCAATGGGGGATTACCGAAGACTAGAGACATACAACTCAGAATTTCATAATCTCCAAAATATATCTTTACTACTAATAATGAGAATTCCTTGAATAGGAATTCAACCGTGTCTTTTTGAAATACCGGAAATACCCGTCATTATAATATTGGAAATCGTTCACTCTATCTTTACTACTAATAAAGAGAATTCATTGAATAGATTTACTCAGTGTCTTTTAGAAATTACAAATATACCCTTTTACATCTTATAGAGAAATAGTACTCAAATATGGGAATATAGCCTGTTATTTTCTAAGTACAACTATCAGTCCCCATGGAGAACTACAGTGTACGTTCACAAGATGAAGTATCTGAGTGTTTCATATTGTCCGTAATTTTGGTGGGAGTTAATCGGTCGAAGTCTCGCCGGATCCCGAGTTTGTATGAAGAAAATATTGTAGTTTGAACAAAAAAAAATAGCAGCTTCTGCACTAGGCGGAGTTCAAATATGGGGATGTGGTATCCTGTTATTTTCTAAGTACAACTGTCAGTGCCCATGGAGAACTACAGCGTGCGTTCACAAGATGAAGTATCCGAGTGTTCCATATTGTCCGTAATTTAGGTGGAAGTTAATTGGTCGAAGTGTCACCGGATTCTGAATTAGTATGAAGAAGTTATTGCAGTTTGAAAAAAAAAAATAACGGCTTCTGCACTAGGCGGAGTTCAAATATGGGGATGTGGTAGCCTGTTATTTTCTAAGTACAACTGTCAGTCCCCATGGAGAACTACAGTGTACGTTCACAAGATGAAGTATCCGAGTGTTTCATATTGTCCGTAATTTAGGTGGGAGTTAATCGGTCGAAGTCTCGCCGGATTCCGAGTTAGTATGAAGAAAATATTGCAGTCTGAACAAAAAAAATAGCGGCTTCTGCACTAGGCGGAGTTCAAATATGGGGATGTGGTATCATGTTATTTTCTAAGTACAACTGTCAGTGCCCATGGAGAACTACAGTATGCGTTCACAAGATGAAGTATCTGAGCGTTCCATATTGTCCGAGGTGGAAGTTAATTGGTCGAAGTCTCACCGGATTCTGATTTAGTATGAAGAAGTTATTGCAGTTTGAACAAAAAAATAGCGGCTTCTGCACTAGGCGGAGTTCTAATATGGGGATGTGGTAGCCTGTTATTTTCTAAGTACAACTGTCAGTCCCCATGGATTGTTATGTCAACATCACATCTTTATCTTTATCTTTCTTTACTACTAATAATGAGAATTCCTTGAATAGGAATTCAACCGTGTCTTTTTGAAATACCAGAAATACCCTTCATTATAATAATGGAAATCGTTCACTCTATCTTTACTACTAATAAAGAGAATTCATTGAATAGATTTACTCAGTGTCCTTTTGAAATTCCAAATATACCCTTTTACATCTTATAGAGAAATAGTACTCAAATATGGAAATATAGCCTGTTATTTTCTAAGTACAACTGTCAGTCCCCATGGAGAACTACACTATACGTTCACAAGATGAAGTATCCGAGTGTTTCATACTGTCCGTAATTTTGGTGGGAGTTAATCGGTCGAAGTCTCGCCGGATTCCGAGTTAGTATGAAGAAAATATTGCAGTCTGAACAAAAAAAATAGCGGCTTCTGCACTAGGCGGAGTTCAAATATGGGGATGTGGTATCCTGTTATTTTCTAAGTACAACTGTCAGTGCCCATGGAGAACTACAACGTGCGTTCACAAGATGAAGTATCCGAGTGTTCCATATTGTCCGTAATTTAGGTGGAAGTTAATTGGTCGAAGTCTCACCGGATTCTGAATTAGTATGAAGAAGTTATTGCAGTTTGAACAAAAAAAATAGCGGCTTCTGCACTAGGCGGAGTTCTAATATGGGGATATGGTAGCCTGTTATTTTCTAAGTACAACTGTCAGTCCCCATGGATTGTTATGTCAACATCACATCTTTATCTTTATCTTTCTTTACTACTAATAATGAGAATTCCTTGAATAGGAATTCAACCGTGTCTTTTTGAAATACCATAAATACCCCTCATTATAATAATGGAAATCGTTCACTCTATCTTTACTACTAATAAAGAGAATTCATTGAATAGATTTACTCAGTGTCCTTTTGAAATTCCAAATATACCCTTTTACATCTTATAGAGAAATAGTACTCAAATATGGAAATATAGCCCGTTATTTTCTAAGTACAACTGTTAGTTCCCAAGGAGAACTACAGTGTACGTTCACAAGATAAAGTATCCGAATGTTTCATATTGTCTGTAATTTAGGTGGGAGTTAATCGGTCGAAGTCTCGCCGGATCCCGAGTTAGTATGAAGAAAATATTGCAGTCTGAACAAAAAAAATAGCGGCTTCTGCACTAGGCGAAGTTCAAATATGGGGATGTGGTATCCTGTTAATTTTTAAGTACAACTATCAGTGCCCATGGAGAACTACAGCGCACGTTCACAAGATGAAGTATCCGAGTGTTCCATATTGTCCGTAATTTAGGTGGGAGTTAATTGGTCGAAGTCTCACCGGATTCTGAATTAGTATGAAGAAGTTATTGCAGTTTGAACAAAAAAAATAGCAGCTTTTGCACTAGGCGGAGTTCAAATATGGGGATGTGGTAGCCTATTATTTTCTAAGTACAACTGTCAGTCCCCATGGAGAACTACAGTGTACGTTCACAAGATGAAGTATCCGAGTGTTTCATATTGTCCGTAATATAGGTGGGAGTTCATCGGTCGAAGTTTTTCCTGATTCCGAGTTAGTATGAAAAAGTTATTGCAGTCAGAACAAAAAAATAGCGGTTTCTGCCTAGGCGGCGTTCAAATGTGGGGACGCTAATATCAAATCTACTTCCACAGGTACAAATAAAAATGCATGCACATTGTGGTTAAATGCAGGCCCACCTGGGCGTGCATATGTACTCGTATATATAGTAGAGTTTCATTCTTCGTCGTCCTTTTTCTACGTTTTCCACTTATAGGCTACTTTCCAGAATCTTCAAATTTGGAGCCATTGTCACTTCATCAAGGAATATGCAATCAATATACTCCTTATACCTGCATAATCAATCAGTGACTTTCAGAGCAACATCTGACAGGTTAAGTTTCACACATAAAATCAGATCAGTGAAAAATAAATGGAAAGAAAATACAGTTCACTAGACATTTATAGGCCTTGCCCAGTTACATGTGTTCCAAAAAAAGTAATTCAAAAAGAAAAAGCAGATGGGGTATAGCCAGATTAGCATCATTTGAAGTTTGGAGTGCAAGAATGTTTTGATCGCAATAAACCAATAATAAAAGGCGTTTGTAATGGGTATAATATAAGTTTCATCTTGTTGTGTTATTTATTTTTTTATTTTTTTAATAAATGAAATACCTGCTTTACTTATTTTTCTAATGGATAGATAGAGGTATCCACTACATAGACATTTCCCCTGTCGTCCATGGAAACACCTTTAGGGGAATAAAATCGAGCGTCGCTAGGTTTTCATCTATGTGTCCTGAGTAGCCTCGAAATGAGCTGGCAACTAACCTTTTCTTTTTTTTGAAATAAGGTAAATGGGCCAAGCCCAGTACAAAAGCGGGTAAAAACATATAATATCTGAAACAATAACTCATAAAACACAGCAACCCTAGCCGACTTTCATTCAAAGCTCAATATCAAAACCCTAAAAAATGACGACGAGGGTGAGTCGGCGATTCTTCATCTATGTCTCTCTGCCACCACACTTTGTACCGCTCGACTCTCCTCTCTTCCAATATAATAAGCTATTGTTAAAACCACCTCGCATCCTATCAATACTCGCTTTAAAGTGGTTGCTTCTCTGATGAATTGAAAAACCAGGGGATTAGCAGATCTAAGGTCATTGCGACTCAGATCTGTTAATTCCTCTCCCATACTTATGCCTTCGCCTAAAAATGAGATCCGATTCAACCTGGTAACCTCGGTTGTTCGCTGATTAGTAAGGAAGTCGTTGTTATCAGCAACTGAGCTCTGGTGGAGGCCGTTAGTTTCAAATGGTTGTTGTTTGTCTTGAGGTTCTTTAGCACGAGCGAGAAATAGCTCTAGATGTTTGCTGCCAGCTTCATGGCCCCATCCATCAGTCAAAAAATAAAACTTGGTTTGATCCCTGACTTTTTTCTTTGATTTATGAAGAATAATCCTGCTGTCTGTCTCGATAAGTCTCCACTTCTGTTCTATGTTCATACTGCTTTTGTTATGTGTTCGAAAGTTCCTTTCTTTCCAAATATGAAACACGGCAGCAGTTAGTAATATGTGAGCATAGTCTCTTTCGTAGTTTTTAGCTTTAAAATTGTTGTTTATATGTTGAATAGCTTGTATTAGACCCATCTGACCATTATTGGCAATATGCAGTATAGTTGGAATACGGTTCCAGATATAGTAAGAATACCTGCATTCAAAAAACAGATGATTAGCACATTCATTTACTAAATTGTATAAGGAACAAAGTGAATTATTTGAGTTTCCCCATTTATTTATTTTATCTCAAGTTGACAGTCTGTTATTAACTGCAAAATATGCACAAAAAGCCATCTTGGGACAATTCACTTTGTTCCATATACAGTTATACCATTCAACAATAGGTGCTTAATTTCTAATATTTTCCCAAGTAATTTTAAAAGAAAACTTCCCTCTAGTGCTAGCTTTTCAGTCCCAATAATCACTGTTTCAATGAATATCAATAGGAATTTGACATATACTTTTCTTATGTGGGTTTGTGATAGGGTGTAACTGTGGCTCCCATTAATTATCCTTTATTATCATAGCCACTGTATCCTTAACCCCACCACAAATGACCAAACTGTCTCAACCCACTTTATTAACAAAAGACTCATTATTAAACCAGCGGTCAACCATAAACTGGTTTATTCTCCAAGTTTAAATTTTCTCTTCAAAAAAGACTTACCAATATTCCTGCATTTTAAAATTTGTTTCCATCCATAAGACTGATTATTTTTTGGTAAAGCAGTCCAAAAGTTATCATTTTTGAGGTATCTGGACCTCATCCATCTAGCCCAAAAAGAGTCTGCATTCACAAATCTCCGAAATAATTTTAAATGGCATGTTAGAATGAGATCATTCATATTTCTAATACCAAATCTCCCCTCTTTTTTAGGTCTGCACACTTTTTCCCAGCTGATTTTATGATATTTACCCCTTCATAAAAAATCAGCATATCTACTTTCAATTTTTTTAATTGAGACAGCTGGGATATGATATGTTTGTATCCAATATAAAATAATGGCATAAATCACTGTTTTTATAAGCTCCAATCTGCCAGCAATAGAAAGAAGTTTACAAGACCAAGTTTTCATTTTTTCTTGAATTTTTTCTATAAGAATAGAGCAGTCAGAATCTCTAATCTGATTAATAGAAAAAGGCAGACCCAAATATTTAATAGGATGATGACCTTCTGCTATATTTAGAGATCCTAAAATCTCATTTTTGTATCTATTGTTTTTACTGAAATAAGTTTTACTCTTGCATTCATTAAGTTGAAGGCCAGCATATTTATAAAGTTTGCCAAAAATGTTTTTGATAGCTTCTGCATTAGTCTTATTAGCCTTAATAAAGACCATAAGGTCATCTGCATATATAAGATGATTAATACAAGGCTGGATTTTATTCATAGGAGTAATATTACCCTTAATAGCTTCTCTTTCCATTAAAATAGAAAAATACTCCATGACCATAGTAAAAAGGTAAGGTGATAATGGATCACCTTGCCTAATACCCCTATTACTTTTTATAAAACCCTCTGACTTACCCTGGATGAGAATAGAAAAGGTAGGAGAATTTATACATTCAAAGACTAAATTACAAAACTTACTTGGGAAGCCCATACATTTCATTATATGATATATAAAGTGTCTGTTTACTTTGTCATAGGCCTTTTGCAAATCCACCTTAATACAAACATTATCAACATTTTTAGAATTAAAGTTTCTGACTAGTTCATGGGCTAGAAGAGAGTTTTCATAAATGAGTCTACCAGGAACAAATGCACTCTGATTTTCAGAAATAATAAATGACAGAATTTTTTTAATCCTATTACTTAAAACAGTAGCCTTGATTTTATAAATGAAATTACAGCAAGAGATGGGTCTATAATCACCAATACAAGTGGGATTTTTAATTTTGGGGATTAAAGTAATAAAAGTATGATTTATACTTTTAAGAATTTTGCCTTTATCAAAAAATTCATTTACTACATTCAGTACCTAACTTTTAATGCTATCTCATTGATTTTTATAGAATTTTGCATTAAATCCATCAGGGCCAGGACTCTTGTTGTCACCAGCATTGAACACTACATATTTAATTTCTTCAATAGAAACTGGAGAAAGTAATATATCAGAAGCATTGGCATTTAGAACATTTTTACAAATAATATGAGGAAAGTTATTAGTAATAGATTCAGAAAAAAACAATTTTTCATAATAGTCAACTGCATCTCTAACCACTTTATCATACGCATTAGTTAGATTACCAGTTTTATCAATAACATTACCTATATTATTTATATGCCTCCTACTACTCATTTTTGCATGAAAAAATTTAGTATAATCATCACCCATTGTTAACCAATCAACCTTGGCTTTTTGTTTAGCATTCATAGTATTAGTATAGAGCTCTGTTGATATATTTTGTTGATTGGAAAAGAATTTTTTAACAGTAGTAATCTCCCCAGAATTTTTATCAACTATTTCTTGTAATAGTTTCCCTTCCTGTCTTAACAGTTCCAGCTTATTATTCTTCATAAAGTTATTTTTGTTCCAAGCTTTAAGTTTACTTTTGGTATTCTTCAAAAACATATTAAATTGAAACTGTTTTGTACCATTACAAGAAAAATTCATACATTCTTTCCTTACGATTTTATAATTATCAACCAAAACCCATCCATTCTTAAATCTAAATGGAGGTATATTTTTATCAGAGGCTAAATCCTTAAAAAGAGTGATAAGTATTGGAGTATGATCACTAGTACTTTGCTCAAGAGTAGAACATATAGATTTGGGGAAAACATTGGAAAATTCTTTATTAATCAGAGCTCTATCTAATTTACAATGAATATTCCTTTCTATACCATATTTCCAAGTATATTTATTACCACTAGTATTTGGTTCTATTAACCCAGTCTCAATTAAAAATTTATTTAGTATGTCTAATTTTCTTTGAGGTATTTTATTACCCCCAAAATTTTCAGATGCATGTTAAACAGTATTAAAATCCCCTAAAATAAGCCAAGGGAAATTATAGTTTAAATTTAAAGCTTTTAATCTACTCCACCTACTATTTCTTTCAATTTCCAGATTGCTACCATAAATACTAGTAATTTGTAGAGAAAAACCACCAATATTTTCAAATTAACAATCTATAAACTGTTTATCTTTATTACTAGTTAACATATTCCAAATATTGGAATCCCATAAAACAATAGTTCTGCCTTTACAACCACAATATTTATTGTTTATAGCTTTCCAATTTCTGGGTAATTTAAAGTAGAATTTTTCAAAATTGTCTTCATTCAATTTATTCTCAATCAATGCTATAACAGAGGGTTTGTATACATTAAATATATGCAAGATATCAGATTGTTTAGAAGAGGAATTCATACCTCTTACATTCCATGCCAGTATAGACATAATCAGGAAATAAAAGAAAGGGTTTAAATAGTACCTGATATCGAAGTACTCTTACCTCTTCTTTTGTTCTCAACACTTTTTGCTTTTAACCTGGTTGACATTTCATCCCAGTCTGGATTTATAGAGATGTATTTTTGTTTAAAAGCTTTCTTCTCTTTATTACCCTTGCTCTTACCATAGCCTTTGTTTTTGGTATATGCAGTTCAGAAATATCAAACTGATCAACAGCATCCACCATTTCCATTTCTGTTCCAGTATTATTAGCACCTTCTGGAATTTTAATAAGAGAAATATCAAATGGGTCAGCAGCGCGAGGCATGGCCGAGTCAGAATCCTCAGCCAGTGCAGCCTGCTCAGGTGGAGGGGCTGTTTCAGTAGGCTTTTCCATATCCAGAGTTGCAGATCGTAGATGATCTTCATTATCATTATTGTTGTTTGTACCATAATTATCTGTAATTAAACAAGGGTATGTAACTTGTGGGGTTACAGATTCGATGACCACCATATTCTTTTCACCCACCACTTTATTGCTCTACAATTTTCCCTTTGAGATGGTTTCCATATCAGTATGATGAACTTCCTTAGCTATGACCTGATCATCTTGATCAGAGAGCACACTCTTATTCTTTCTTTGATCGGAACTAATACCTATTTGGTTGATTCGATCATTATCCTCAGACGATGCAATCTATTTCTGTGATATTGAATAATTTTTTGGATCAGAATTTAAAGTTTCTTTATCTTGAGTTTCTTGAATATTGCTCTGGGGAACCCATGCCTGTTTTGGGTTACACTGATCTCTAGTGTGACCAAAACATTTACATACATTACATTTTGGCGGGACCCATTCATATTCAACTTTTTGAATAATTTTCTCTCCATTATACAAAGAAAGATAGATTTCATTGGGAAGTTCATCATTTGCAGACACTTCTACGAGAAGGCGAGTGTAATTCAATATCGTCTTCATAGTTGTGGCTGCATCCATTTTAATGGGTTTTCCTATGATACTTTCCATGACACTGAAGGCCTCTCTGTCCCATAACTTCAGATTAACAAAGGGTAATCTTACCCAAATTGGCATAGACGTTAACAAGTCTCTATCCATTTTCAGAGAATCAGACCACTTTCTCACTATGATGAGTTTGCCATTGTAGAATAAGGTCCATTTTTTAGAACTGAAGTACAATCTTGAGATTCTTTAAATTTTACTAGAAAGAACCCGTTCTCTCCAGTAAAAATTTCAAATTCACCAATCAGATTCCAATCTCTTTATATATATGATTTAAAAAACAAGTAGTATGGTTTGATACCCACTACATAAACAAGAACAGAATTATTCCATGATTCAGTTGCCCTTTTACATACCTCTTCCTTTACCAGACCATACTTCTTGTTGTTAATCTTGATTGGTGCAATATGCTCTAGATTGCAATCTTCATCATTGGGTTCTTGAGGCTGATCAGCAACAATATCAGCCCAAGATTTCCGGCCTTGCTCTCTATTCAGTGAGATGGCTATAGGTTTTCTCTGTATCGACAACATTTCACCTTTCTTTGCGGTCTAGGTGGTTGTATTCTGACCATCTCTACCTTTTTGGTTGTCTTTATTGAGAACTGGTAACAACTCCTGTGCTTTCTTAGCCTCTCTCTTCCTTTGTTGTTTGGATTGGACCAATTTAAAACCATCATTATCTATGTTGATAACCCCTGATGGCTTATTGATGTGAGAAGCCTCAGGTGGTCTGATTAGGGAGGAAGAATTAGAGAAATTTGGTAAGGAAATTGATTTTCCCCCATGGCTTGAGAGGAAACCCTAGATTTCAATAACTAAATAAATGGTACTTAGATACAAATTGTCACTGGGACAACATATCACAAATAACTTGTCAATATATTTTCGAATCATGCTACACAAGTTTCGAACTTGTGACCTCTCGTACCAAAGTCGAATCTCTTAACCACTGGGACAATGGTGCTTGTCGCTGGCAACTAACCTTGATCTGCTATCTGTATTAACTATCGAATTAGAAGTGGTCCAAAGTTTGCTTTGCAATAGACGTACTTTCCTAATTTCTCAATTATGCATCCCATAGGTGAAAAACTAATATAAGGGCATCTCCAGTGGATTACGCATACGTGCGTAATTACATAGGAGGATCCAGTGATCAGGCGTCCATAACATATATTCAACATTTTTTCTATTTTTTTAGCATTTTTTTAATATAAGACGTCCATTTAATTGGCGCCTGAGGTCAGGCGTCCATTAAATGGGCGCCTAAGGTCTGGCGTCCATAAAATGAGCGTCCAAATCTAATTACGGATCTGGAATTGCAAATGTAATATTACCTACGTTTGTAATTGACGACTGGAGTGCGAATTCATAATATTACGTACGTAATATAAACCATTAGAGATGCTCTAACATGCCAACAGAAATACCAGGCATTCATAGAATGGAAAAAGGAAAAATGATAATACAAAAGGAAGAATACCCATTAATTAATGCTGGACTATTCATTGAATCTTCTAACATGAAGTGATCGAACCAACAAACGAAGTCTAAACTATATTGCAATTTGCAGAAATAAAAGTTAGGAGAAATATAATATTAATCTGATGACCTATAAGGTCAAAAATCATAACCTACAATACTAAAACTAAAGCCACAACTATGCATGAATGAACAATTTAATATTTAAAATGAATTCAATCTGCTTTATAGTCCTAAGTACCAGCAGCTTTTAGAATAAAATTCAAAACAATTATATGAAATTGCAATATGCATTGAAATGAAAAGCTAGGTTCATATGTAGTCCAAAATATGCCATAAACTTGAACAACATCACAAAAGAAAGATCAATTCCTTTGTGATTAAATAATAAATAAATAATTTTAAAATAAAAATTAGAAATAGGAATCAAACCCGAGGAAACAATATTTCATCTATTAGGTATATGTCTCGTGCACTAAAACTCACTTGTTCAAATTTAAAGTGATACCCAAACCAATCATCTATACTATACTATTAAAACCGAGTTACTCCATGAGCTCTCTCATTGTTTTGTGTCTTTTCCACTTCTCATTCCTTTGTTTTTATATAAAAAATAAATTTTTATCTATTTTATTTATTCTATCTATTATTATATAAAAAAGACAATACTGGACTCTTTATATTCTCATATCTCATTCACTCTCACTCAAAATTCGTTACTCTCTTTAATTTATGGGGAAAAAATCATTTATCATAAGATAATCATTTTTCTAATATGTATTATAATTTAGTCTCATCAATTTATGGGAAAAATTTCATTTATCTCTATAATATTAAATGTATTCATTTAAAACCAAATTTATTTCCACCATAAGATAATCATTTCTCTAATACATATTATAATTCACATCTACTTTACTCTTTGTATTCATTATTCTTAAATAATGCAAGTGACATTATGTTCCTCTTCTCCACGCATCGATGTAAGAAAAACATATTATTTTCTTTTTTATTTCATGCCTTCACCACATCTACAGTTTTTTATACATAATATCCAATTCTTTTCTTTACCTTTGCATTTTCCTTAATTATTTTTGTACGTATTCATGTTTTGCAACGATAACTTTTCTACCTGGTGCATTTAAGTTTTGGATTTTATGGAAAAATTGTCTGAAAGTCGGCTATAATCTCAGCTTAGTGCATCGACGAACTCAAATTAAAGATTAGATCTTTATTTTATCACTTATTTTTCTTTTAATTTGAATCTAATTTTTTTTATTAAATTTCTGGTTTAAGTCTCTGATTCAAATTTTGTGTCCAAGTTCAATTTTCCTCTTATATTTTTTTCGAGTAGAATGCTTAGGAATTTGATTTTTTTCATTTTATTTTGCGGGAGCTTATGGGATTTATGCATAAGCATCATAGAATCTTCGTTTATTGTGAAAAAAAATGTTATAGGTAATTAAGTTGAACTATTTTTTAGCCTCTATGTTTTGTATAAAAAATTATTTTCAAATTATTTTGTTTTTTTAAGGTTATGAATTTGGTTTCTTTCACTTATTTCGTAGAGAATTACTATGTTAATTAACATATATAGATACAAAAAACCTTAAGGTTTGTATAATCAATGGAGGTAAAGTTGGCATTTTTCATTCTTAAATAGAAGTATATAATAAAAATCAAGTCAATGACCTCTAGCTCAAGTGGCTAAAGGAATGGTGCTTCAGATTAAGTATCTATAGGTTAGGAGTTTAAACACACAAGACATTACAAAAAGTGATCTACATGGATAAAGACCACTCTTATTCTCAAAATAAAGAAGAAGAAAAAATAAAGTTGGGAGGAAGAAATTATATCTACTCTAGAGTAAAGGAATACACAAAAATTAATTTGTAATATAATATTAAAGGGAAAAATATAAATACACAAGAAACATGTTTATTCTTTCTTTAGAGGCAACTTTAAAATATTGTGAAATTTTTAATTTAAATACTTATATTGCAAACTTAATTTTTTAAATGCCTTTTGTTGTCTTAATCACCTTAACTTATATTTAGAAACAGGAAAATATTCTCAAAGACAAATTTTAAGGCTTTTTTATTTTCTAGGACAGCCCATTAATATTTTTCTCCAAAGACAAAAATGTTCAATTTTTTTAACGAGCCCTAACTATCGATGCACACTCTCTCTCTCTTTCTTCTTCGATCTTGTTCTTCTTCTTTAATTCTTCTTCGCTCTTTCTTTTGCATGTTGAAAATTAAATTCTCTTCTTCATACTTCTCTTTTTCATGCGTGGTCCATTCAAATTTTCCTGATTTCGAATCTCGTTTGTTTCTTTCGACATTGTAATTTTTAGATTTAGGTATGATTCTGTTACTTTGCTTTTGTTTTTTCTTCTATCAGAGTTTGATTTCAATTGTTTCTTTTCATTTTTTCTTTTCAAAAATTAAATTCAATTTTGTTGCTGTGTTTACTTCTTTGTTATTCTACGCCAAATTTGGAAAGTTGTAGAAGGTATCTTCTGTTTTCTTCTCTTTTTTATGCATCATTTGTTTTCTTATATGTTTTAAATTGAATGTTATTTGAATTGTGTTCACTGATGTATATCTTGCATTCATATTGGTTTGATTAAAAATGTATTGTTATGTTTAGTTCATCGAGGATCGGTTTTTAAGTATCATTTTTGTTTTTGAATAGTATCATTATTTACAATAGTGTAGTCTAAAAGTTTTTTAATATTTTGTTTGTTTGAGCACATAAAAAAATGAAGTTGTTATAGAGTAAATATGATGATATAAACCAATCAATCAATGGGTTGAATTAGCGTGTTGTTAGGATCAAACAATTAATGAAGTCTGTTTGAGTATTAGTATTACTAATTTGAGGATTGGTTTTTAGGTACTAGATTTATGTACTACATATATCATTTTTGAATATTTTGTTTATTCTTCTTCTGATTGTTGTTGAATTAAGAAAATTATTGTTTTAGAATAAAATGATAATATAAAGTAAACATTTTTTTACTGATTTTTTTTGTTGTGATGAAAATAATCTTCTTGTTATCTTTATATTCAATGATAATACTTTCAGCACTCGGTTGTATGTTGATTTTTCTTTTTATGGTCTGAAGAACGAAAATTTTCTTTATGGTCTCAACTTACTCATTTGTCCGTTGAGATTTCTTATATGTTTGATGTAGTAACCTTGAAGTGGCAATGTCTAATGGTACACCATTTACACGTATTCAAAATAGTAATAAGCAGGCTGGTAGGAACAATTTCAGTTTCAGGTATAACAAAACACGATAACAGTTTTTGCATTATATTAGTATCGGTATTAGTTTCAGGTATGACAAAAAATAGTATTAATTCATGCACATGGTAGAATCAGTATCAGGTATAAATTAATATAAAATACAGTCATAACATAACATCACATGTAAGAAAAGTTAAACAAATCTAATTTTTATAACATTAAAAATAAGATCGTAATTTTTACAACAAACTGACATAATTTCAACAAGTGTTTATATCTATATTAAAACAAAGCTAAATTCAATTAGTCTAACACAACATCTCAAATATATATTAGTTGAACTAAACATCACAGCAATTTTTACAACAAATTCACTTTATATTTTCTTCTTCTTCCTGTCTTGACATGAACTTGGCTAAATTCCAGCACCGATCATTATCCATCAATATATATCTCATACACAATTCTTGCTCTTATTTGCGATATTTGGTCATGTTTTATTTTGATTGGTATTCGGCTTATGTTTAATAATATGATGAATATCATGACATATATATAGTAGCTCCTGTTTAAAGCAAAATATATTGTTGGTATCAGTTTGCACCACTTATAGTATCAGGTATGTAACAAATATATAACATTGTATTTTAGAGATAATGGTGCAAACAGCTTTTATGCTTTGAAATAAAATAATTAACAGTTTAAGTATCAATGTTAGCATCAGTTTTAGTGCCTATAGTTATCATTTTTAAGATCCATGATAATTGTTCTGTTTCAGTTTTGATTATATGCAGTTTTAGTATCACTTTTGTGCATGTAGGTATCAGTTTGTCTAACTGTGGGTACCAGTTTTGATTTGAAGCAAATGTTTACTAAACTAAAAAAAATAGCTTCTGTATCAACCAAATTCAATTCAATATATTAAGCATATAAAGATGTATAGTACTTTATATAAAGGATTATAATGTAGACAGATAACAAGTTCTAAGTATTAAGTAGCTACCATTCAGTATTACTATTAGTTTCAGTTTTAGCATCATTTTTGTTGTCAGTGGGTATTACTTTTAACAAAAAATAGCTTGTTTTTTGTGTTTGCTGTGCACATTTAATTTAATGCATTTCATCCGGTTCACTTTTATATCTTGTATATTGTTGTTTTTCCACGGTTCTTATAGGATTTCTTCAACTTCTTTTCTCTATTAAAGACAAGACAATACAAAGTTAGTTAATGTTCACTTTGTTTCAATTATATTAGTTAATTTTTTGAAAAAAAATCATACCAATTCATTACTTCTTTCAAACTAGGGTCATTTTTTTCATTTGATCTTCTAGGATGAAAATAATCTATGTGATACCATTGCATTGTAGAATATGTCAATGCTACCGATGTCCAATAGTCTTTACAATGTAGAGGGAAATACATTGCATCTACATATTTATCTCGCACTTTTTATTCAAGTAAAGACACGACTAAATGTTTTTTTCAATACTTTCTACATTAGCGACTAGTCCTTTTCCGTTGAATACAGAAATTAGTTACAATTCAATGTATGTAGCAATTATTATGTACTTTCATATTAAAATTCTATTTTCCCATCATTGCATAGTTATGCTCCGTGCCCACATTTTTATATACACCAATTGATTATCTATATTAACAATAGGAATTGTAAGTTTTTTTATTAGTGAAGCAATATTAAATAATAAATAGTACTAGTAACATTAACAGTTGTAGTATATACTGAAAAGTATAAAAACAAATAAGCATCAACTACAATCAAAAAGCTTCTAGGTATCGGTTTTGCATTGATTTTGTATCAGTTTTGTCTTACATGATAGTCAAAATAGTTTCTAAAATTAAACATCATCAAGTTTTATCAAACAGAAACTAGGTATCATTTTTGCGTATATTTTGGTATCAGTTTTGATATAAATTACATTCAAAATAATTTATAAAATAACTAGGCATCAACTCCAAACAAATAGCTATTAGGTATCAGTTTTGCATTATTTTGTTATCAGTTGTCATACATGACAATTAAATGAATAATTAAAATTACAGAGCGTCAACTTATATCAAACAGAAACTATGTATCATTTTCGCAAATATATAGGTATCAATTTTGATATAAATAACTATCAAAATAATTTATAAAGTATGCATCAACTTCAAACAAGCAGCTACTAGGTATCAGTTTTGCATTATTTTGTATCACTTTTATCATACATGACAGTCAAATAAATAAGTAAAATTACAGAGCATCAACCTATATCAAACAGAAACTATGTATCATTTTTGCAAATATATAAGTATCAGTTTTGATATAAATAACAGTCAAAATAATTTATAACGTAAGTAATCGTCAACTCCAAGCTACTACGTATCAGTTTAGCATTATTTTATTTTTGGTATCACTTTTGTCATACATGACAATCAAATAAATAATTAAAATTACATCAACTTTTATTGAATAGAAACTAGATATCAGTTACACACATATATATGTGTGTGTGTGTGTGTATTTATTCGTGTGTGCATCAGTTTTATTATAAATAACAATCAAAATAACTTATAAAATAATCAAGCATTAATTCCAATTAAACAGCTACTAGATATCATTTTTGCACTATTTTGGTATCACTTTTCATACATAACAGTCAAATAAATAATTAAATTTACATAGCATCAACTTATATCAAATATAAGACCATTTTTACATATATATAGGTATCAGTTTTGTTATAAATAATAGTCAAAATAATATATAAAATAACCAAGTATGAAATCCAATCAAATAGCTACTAGGTATTTGATTTTGTCTTTATTTTGATTGGTAAGAGTATAGCTAAGTAAAAAATTAAATTTATGTACCTATCCATCCGTGAAATTTCCTTCAAGAACATGACGGTAGCAATTTCTCGAGTTAGGGATTGTTGTTGAATTTCTGTTGGAGCTAGGTTTCCGATTTCTCCATTGCTACTTTATTTCTGAGGGAGCTAGGATTTCGATTTCATGGTTTGGGGATTACGTTGAATTGCTTGTGGTTGTTCATCGTGCGTTGATGTTTGCAGTTTCGTTGGAGATCAAAAATGCTTTTGGTTTCAGACGCCATTGCTAAAGTGATTTTAAGTTTTGAGAGCAAATCGAGAAAAGAGTTTAAAATCGAAGAAGACAGTCGAATGAAAGAAAATAGAAAGGTAGATGGAAGATTTAATTGACGAATGGGCTTTGGGCTTGTCCTTGAAAGAAAAAATTTACGCGTGTCCTTTTTCCTAATTTTTTAAGTTAATTTACCCTTTAAAATATTGGAGAAAATATTTTAAAAGACAAATTATCTTACAAACTTAGGCAAAATGACAAGCGTAATTTTTTTTCTTTCAAGGACAGTCCCAAAGCCTATTCGTAACCCTTCTACGTTTTTGTTACCTTTCATTCGACTGTTTTCTTCGATTTCAAACTCTTTTCTCGATTCGCTCTCAAAATTTAAAATCACTTTAGCAATGGCACTTGAAACCAGATGCAAATCATTATCTCCAACACAATTGCAAACATCAATGCACGATGAACAACCATAAGAAATTCAACAACAATCCCCTAATCACGAAATCGAAAACCTAACTCCACCAGAAATTAAATAGCAATGCCGAACTACAGAAACCGAAAACATAGATTCCGCAAAAATTCAACAATAGTCCCCAACTCCAAAAAATGCTACCGTCGTATTCTTGAAGGAAATTTCATGGATGGACGGGTAAATAAATTTAATTTTTACTTAACAATACTGTAACCAATCAAAATAATGACAAAATCAAATATCTAGTAGCTCTTTGATTGGAATTCATGCTTGGTTATTTTATAAATTAGTTTGACTGTTATTTATAACAAAATTGGTACCTATATATATAGGTATCAAATATATGTGTGTGTGTGTATGCAAAAATGATAGTTTCTATGTGATATAAGTTGATGCACTGCAAATTTAATTATTTTGTCAACTGTCATGTATGACAAAAGTGATACCAAAATAAGGCAAAACTGATACCTAGTAGTTGTTTGTTTGAAGTTGACGCTTACTTTATAAATTATTTTGATCCTAATTTATATCAAAACTAATACCTATATATTTTCAAAAATGATACCTAGTTTCTGTTTGATATAAGTTGATGCTTTGTAATTTTAACTACTTATTTGACTGTCATGTATAACAAAAGTGATACCAAAATAATGAAAAACTGATACTCAGTAGCTATTTGTTTGGAGTTGATGCTTCCTTACTTTATAAATTATTTTGATAGTTATTTATATAAAAACGGATACCTATATATTTGCGAAATGATACCAAATTTTTGTTTCTCTGTAATTTTAATTATTTATTTAACTGTCATGTATGACAAAAGTTATAACAAAATAATGCAACTGATACCTAATAGTTGTTTGTTTGGAGTTGATGCCAAGTTATTTTATAAATTATTTTGAGTGTAATTTATATCAAAACTGAAACCAAAATATATGCAAAAATGATACCTAGTTTCTGTTCGATAAATCTTGATGATATTTAATTTTAGAAACTGTTTTGACTATCATGTATGACAAAACTGATACAAAATCAATGCAAAGGTTGTTGATCGGGGTTGACGGTTAGTTAATTTTATACTTTTCAATATATACTGATACTATTTATTATTTAATATTGCTTCACTAATAAAAAAACTTACAATTTCTTATTGCTAGTATAGATAATCGATTGTTATATATTAAAATGTAGGCTGGCGGAGCACAATTATGCAATGATGACAACAATGACAGTAAATAGAGCTTTAATATGCAAGTACATAATAATTGCTGCATACACTGAATTGTAACTAATTTCTATATTCAACAAAAGGAAGAGTCGCTAATGTAGAAAGTATTAAAAAACATTTATTCCTGCCTTTACTTAAAAAATCGTCTGGGATAAATATGCAGATACAATTTATTTTCCTCTACATTTTAAAGACCATTGGACATGACAGCATTGACATATCCTATAATGCAATGATACCACGTAGATTCTTTACGTCCTAGAAGATCAAATGGAAGAAACTATAAACGTTTGTAAAACGTTTGTAAACTCAAATAAAAAGAAAAAGATAATTCATATTATTCAGCAAGCAAGACGGCTGAGAAAAGTGAAGTATATTAGGGTTACAGAGATAGGTTTATATAGATAGAAAGCATAAGTAAGAAAAGACTAAAAAGCCCATAATGTAAAGATCAATATGCTAACATCCCCCCTCAAACACGCGATGGTACGGCAAGGAGCATCAAGAGTTTACCAATGAAAAATCTATGACGTTCGATAGTGTGAGCCTTCGTGAAGAAATCAGCAAGTTGCGTCGATGACGGAGTAAAAGGCAGAGAAATAGTTCCATGCAGTAAGTGATACCGAGTGAAATGACAGTCAATCTCAATATGTTTGGTGCGCTCATGAAAAATAGTATTGTGAGAAATTTGAATAGCGCTCTTATTGTCACAATACATAGGAGTGGGAGAAGAAATAGAAACACCCATATCCTCCAACAGCCAACGTAACCAAATAATCTCAGATGTAGTGGAGGCCATAGCACGATACTCTGCCTCGGTGGAAGATTGCGAAACAACATCCTGTTTCTTGCTCTTCCATGAAATAAGGGAATCACCCAAAAATACACAAAAGCCCGTTGTGGATTTTCTATCCGTTGAATCACCAGCCCAATCTGCATCGGAGAAGGCACGAAGCTCCAAAGATGAGGTTGATGGGAACAAAAGACTCTGATAAAGTGTTCCTTGCAAGTAACGAAGAATGCGCATAACAGCAGCCCAATGAACAGAGGTAGGGGAAGATATGAACTGGCTAACAATGCGAACAACATAGGCGATATCTGGACGAGTGATGGTCAGATATACAAGGCAACCAACAATAGAACGATATAAAGTGGGATCATAAAGAGGACTCCCATCGGTCGGAGTATAACAGGCATTTACCTCAAGTGGTGAATCAACATGACGTGTATCAGTAAGACCAACACGATGAATAATGTCAGTAGCATATTTGGACTGGGAAAGAAGATAACCTTTTTCTGAGGAAGCTACTTCAATGCCTAAAAAGTAACGTAGATGACCCAAATCCTTCATATCAAAACAACGAGACAATGTGGCTTTAATGCTCACAATACCATCACCGTCATCACCTGTAATGATCATATCATCTACATACAATAGAAGAAGAATACGGCCTGCAGAAGTCAATCTAACAAAAAGTGCTAAATCATGGGGACTAGAGGTAAAACCAAGTGATGTAACAACATTCGAAAATCTCTCATACCAAGCACGTGGTGCTTGCTTAAGACCATATAGAGCTTTCTTAAGCCTACAAGCCTGACCTGGAGCATCAGAAACACCAGGTGGAGCAACCATGTAAACTTCTTCCTTAAGATCTCCATTGAGAAAAGCATTTTTAACATCCATTTGAGAGATGTCCCACTGATGACTGGACGCAACAGCAATAAGAACCCGAACAGATGTCATTTTAGCCAGAGGAGCAAATGTCTCCTCATAATCCATGCCATACTCTTGGGCAAACCCTTTAGCAACTAAACGAGCTTTGTATCGCTCAATACAACCATCTGACTTGGTTTTAATTTTATATATCCATCGACAACTAATAGTTTTCTTCCTAGTAGGAAGGTATACAAGATCCCAGGTACCGATTTTGTCTAAAGCAGACATTTCCTCAGACATAGCACGTTGCCACACAGGAGAACGAACAACCTCCGAGTAAGAAGAAGGCTCATAAAAAGTGTCAATGGAAACAAGAAATGAAGCAAAAGATCGAGAGTAACAAGAGTAATAAAAATCTGATAATTGAGTAGATTTACGTGTGCGAGTGGGATAGCGAGGTTGAACAGGATCTGTCGTCATAGGAGGTGTTTGAATAGTCGTAGTAGTAGGGGATAAAGTGTCACCAACAGAAGAAGAAGGAACAGAGTGTATGGATGACGGTGTATCAATGGTAAGAGGTGGTGAATCAGAGGAGTTATCAATAGGAAATGGATCAATGTGAATAAGATCAGACCTAGTCATACTATGAGGACTAGCAGGAATAGAGTAGAAGGGAATATGCTCAATAAAGGAAACATGACGAGAAACATACAGTTTATTTGAAGAAGGATCATAACAACGATAGCCTTTTTGTCCAATACCATACCCAAGAAAAACACATATAGCAACACGGGAAGATAATTTTGTACGCTCTACGTGTGGACGAAGGACAAAACAGGTGGAACCAAACACTTTTAGGTGAGAGTAATCCGGAGTTTGACCAAAAAACTTGGCATGAGGAGAAATACCAGAATTATGAGAAATCGGGATCTTATTAATAAGATAAACGGAAGTAAGAACAGCTTCTCCCCAAAACTCTTTTGGAACGCTAGTCGAAAGAATCATAGAACGAGCAGTCTCAACAATGTGTCTATGTTTTCTTTCAGCAACACCATTTTGTTGCGGGGTATCAGTGCAGGAAGACTGATGCAAAGTACCATCAGCCGTGAATATGTTAGAAAGGTCTCACTTAGTATATTCCTCCCCTAAATCAGAACGAAAGCATTTAACAATAGCAGAGTGTTGTGTTTTAACATATGCTTGAAAGGCAGTATAAATATCAATAAACTCAGAACGACGTTTCATCAGAAAAACCCAACAATAACGAGTATAGTCATCGATAAAAGAGACATAATATCTGCACCCACCTTTTGTGGGGATGGGTGCTGGACCCCAAACATCAGAGTGAAATAAATCAAAAGGTGCAGTGGAAGTAGAAACACTTTGATTAAAAGGTAAAGCAGAAAATTTTCCAAGTTTACAACCACTACAGTCTGAAATATCATGAGAACGTAAATCTCCCAAAACACCAGAATTACACAAGAGTTTAAGACGAGAGCTTGAAATATGACCAAGTCTAGAATTCCACAAATAAAACTTAGAAGACAAAGAAGTTAAATGAAAAGAAGAAAGGTCAATACTAGCAGTAGCAGCATGACCTGGGATGTGCAAGTCATCCAAAACATAGAGACCGCCCTGCCTACGGCCTATCCCAATCAGCTTCTTGGAGTTGGGATCCTGTACAGAGCAAGTGGTGGAAGAAAAATGAACAAGATATCCAAGATCACAAAGTTGTCCGACCGAAACAAGATTCATAGTTAGTTTAGGAATGCAATAAACATTTGGGAGGGAAAGGTGTGCGGTTTGAATTGTACTGATTCTTGTTAATGGCAAAGGTGTGCCATCAGCAGTCAAAATAGAAGGTGAGCGAGAATCAGAAGACATGGATATAAACGATGAACAATCATGGGACATATGATATGAAGCACCAGAATCCAAAATCCACAAAAGAGAATTCGAACCTGACATGGAGGGAGCTGACATGGCAAAGTGCTGAGACTGAGGAGTAGTCATGTTTTGAGACAAAGACTGGCTAGTAAGGAACTTTTGAAATTGCTCCGCAAGAGAGTCCATAGAGGAATCCACAACCGATTCACCAGAAGGATGTACCAATGCAGCAGTCTTGGGCTGGGAACCGCCATGTGACTGTCCATGTTCTTGTGCCGTAGAGAAGGACAGTTGTTAGCCACCACGTTGTTGCTGTTGTGATCTATCACCTGGCTTAAAACTTTGATTTTTTTGACGAGCCAATAATTCAGGACATTGATTTTTCCAATGGCCTGGTTGTTTACAATAATTACAATCACGACCATTCTTGATATTTATCTTGTTGCGTTGAGATGGGATTGGTAAAATCCCTGTTGCAAAAACAGATGCAGAAGAAGTCTATGCAACTTTCTCAGTTTGAGACTTCAAGCGAGTTTCTTCACCTAATAACTCATGTAGAATAGAATCAACAGAAGGTAAAGAAGTGCGATGTAGGATGGACGCACAACAATGCTCGTACTCTGGTCGAAGAGCCATCAACAATTGAACAAGACGTTGTTCCTCCCTATGAGCGATATATGGAGCAAATGCTCTAAGCTCAGCAACCTCATTCATAGCCAATTGATCCCAAAGAGCAGTCATTTCAGAATAAAAATCTTGAATATTTCGATCATTCTGAGACAATGACCGAATATCAGCCTCCAATTGATATTGAACGGCAAAGTTAGAACGCACAAAAAGTCGCTCCAAATAGTCCCAAATTTGCTTAGCAGTATCATACTTAGCCAATTGCATACCAATTCTATTCTCAACAGAATTATTAATCCAAGTGATGATCTTTGAATTGTTGGTATCCCATTTCTCCATCAATTCAACATTAGCAGCTTCAGGAGCCACAATAACACCAGAAATATATCTCCACATCTGTTTTCCTTTCAGAAAAATTTTCATGACATAACTCCAATAAGAATAGTTTTTGCCATCTAAACGAACACTAATGGCCTGTAATGAATTGTTATCCCGCCTTTTGGCAAGGCCGTGACACCAAAAAACTGACTAGAACTCAATGACAGTTCATCCTGTAGGACAGTTACATCACAAGTTCACCATGGATATCGATGAATTTTGTCCGAGTCCGGATCGGGCTACAATTGATAAGACATGTCAAGCAAGGCTAGATAGAACTACATTCCAAATCTCGAGTCAATCCGAGTTCGTACGCCCAAGATATCATCGACGCAAGTGAAGGACATAGCCTTGAGTTCGTCTCCCAATGGTTCGAATCCCCTAGGGTCGAATCCATCAAGTCAAAGACCAACGAAGTTCCCCTGATGACTTCGAATCCATGAAAGTGCTTTAACCTCCAACGTTCGAATCGATCAGCCACATAGTGATTCGAATCCATCCACGAAGCATAACCCTTCTTCGAATCCATCAGATGTGTACTACTTCGAATCCAGGAAACCCAACCTCGGTTCGAATCCATCAAGTCAAAGACCACTCGAATCCGGCACAAGACCTCTCTTCGAATCCCTAGAGGTAAGGCACTTCGAATCCATCCAGCTGGGAAGTCTTCGTATCGATCGACTGTGGATTGTCCTGATCGATACGAAGGAACATCCCTCCTATCGATTCGAAGGACCGCATCTTCGAATCCATTATCACGAGGATACCCAGTCAAAGCTGCAGAGGACATGGAGTCGACCCAGTCAATTCGGAGCAAAAAGTGGATCGATACGAGGGACGCGCGCCACATCATCGCCTTCACATGCAGGAGCATGGATTCGACCCTATGGATTCGAATCATATCGATTCGAACGAATCCATAGGACGAAGAACACGAAAATCTTCAAATTGAATCGATCATAACTCGAGTTCTACAAGTCCAAATGCCATGAAATTTGCACAGAAGCTTAAGCACATGATGAAGAATGTCCACGCCAAATTTCAGCTCGATTGGATGATTTCTTGATCGATTTGAACCAAGGGTCGAATCGATCCCAAAGTGGGCCCGGATCTCCAGATTTCGGCCATGTGGGCCCCCTGACGTACCAGAACTGGTCTCCCCTCATTTTAGGCAAAATATCAGCCTCCTACACCTATAAATAGAGCCCCTAGTCATTCAGAAAGGGGGTCGGATAATTCTAAGTATTAAAGAGCGCCCAGATTCTGCCAGATTTACTCCAGAACACCATCGCTACCTTAGATTGAGACTTAGCATATAATTTCAGTTGTATTACATTAGAAGAGATTGTAATCATCGAGTGAACATCAATAAAATCATCAACTTCAGAGTGGACGTAGGCAAGATCGCCGAACCACTATAAATCTCGTGTTTTTGTTCATTATTTCTGAATTGTGATACTCTGTAACCTAGATTTGAGATTTGTGTGTGAATATTGTTGATTTATATTCAAACACTGGTGCTTTCACAACATTCAGGGTTTGTGACCAATTTTGGCGCAAACACTTTGGTGCTTTCACTGAGAATTGAACTCAGGAGTTCTATCATTTGGAAGTTGAATCAGAAGGCTAAGAGATTTAGATCCGAAAAATCATGACAAGACAAACGAGTAGAAGGCAGAGACCAGAACAAAGTCAGCATGAAGGGAGTCAAGAGGCTTCCTCAGGAGCAAACCAAGCTTCAGTCTTCATCACCAGGGAAGAGATGGAGACAATGATGAAGAGACAAGAGGAAATGATCCAGAATTTGCTTCAACAGATCGGACAACTTGGAACGCAAAATCAAGGAACAACCGGAATCCAGAACGGAGCAGGACCATCTGGCGCAGCGCCGGAGCAGGGGGGCATACACTTAGGACATGTTGATCCAAACCTGGGAAGAGAGACAAGGACATCCGAGCAACCTGGCGGCAATAGAGGGATGAACGCTCAGCCAGGGGGGCACACACCCAAAAGCTCACACGGACTCGGGGGGCAGATCGAAGGTAGTGAACAAGGACTACAGCTTGGAGACAATGATAGATTGGCAGAGATGGTCAGGCGAGCCATGAGAGGAGGATTGGTAAACAGAGATCTTGAAGATGTGAACAGGAGTCCCTTTTCTCTTGCGATTAGGTTGGCTAGGAACCCACCAGAATTCAAACTGCCAATAGTAGAAGGGTATGATGGGAGAACGGACCCTGCGGTCCATCTAACGAGGTATATAAGGCACATGGAAGTGCTGGGGGCATCACAGGAAGTCATGGCCCGGTGCTTCCCATTGTATTTGACAGACATAGCAGCTTTATGGTTCAGACAGCTAGAGAGCGGCTCCATTGGGACATGGACCGATTTGATTGAGAAATTTATGAGGCAATTCAGAGTTCATATTTCGAGACCAAAGAATGTGATGAGTTTGGCAACGCTAAAGCAGAAAGCTGGGGAGTCTTTGAGGAATTTCTTGACGCGGTTCAATGCGGCAGCAGCATCGGTGTATCGGCCAGATCCATCCATGGTTATGATGGCAGCTGTGTCCGGAGTAGCTGACGGCACAGAGTTCAAAAATTCATTAACTAAGGAGCCGCCTATGGATCTAGGGGAATTCTATCACGAGGCAGAAAAGTTTTTGCGATTGGAAGACGCTAATGCTGAAAGAGAAGAAGGAGAGGGAATAGAAGTTTATGCACTTAAAGACAAAAAGCCTCTCGAAAATGATTCAGGCAAGGATAAAGGAGAACGAAAGGCTGAGGACAATGGTGACAGGTCAAAGCGACTGCGGAGAGAGCCACGATTCACCACTTATTCAGAGCTGAGTGAGAGTTTGGAGCGAATCTACCAAGATACACGAGAGCAAGTTCCCTACCGTAGGCCAATACGAAGGGATCCCACTGTTGACGAGAGGAAATCAGACAGATACTGCTTATTCCACGAACTGAATGGTCATAACACTAACGACTGTAGACATCTGAAGGATGAAGTGGAAGGGCACATCAGGAACGGTATGCTACTTCAGTATGTGAGGAGGCGAGCTCCAGCGGTGGAGCCAGAGCGACCACCGTCTACATCAGCCAGGGGTGCCCCCGAGCCAGGACATCGTATGATTATCAATTAGTTGAAATAACGATGGACAAGTTGTAAACCTCTCACCAACACGGGTAAGTCATTTACACATGTGCGAGATCACGAACGGTCCATAGGCATGTTGTGAATGACTACTAACCCTATCGTTGTGGGAGTTTACACTTTGACATCATTGCGTTGCTTTTGTTTCATCTTGATTTGAATATTTGAACTTGACTTTGTTTAACATTTCTGCTAAAGACTTATTTTCAATGAAAAAAATGCTACTTGTGATTTCATAACGGCTAAGCCACTTACACATGTACGGGATCACGAACGGTCCCTAGGCATGCTCTGAGATGGCGATAAACCGTTGCAAGAAACAATCCGGGGATTCACCCGAACGTGAAACCTGGTATTGATGATACTAAGTCCCTCCCCGGGCACACTCAATTCGCCTCGAACGGCATCCGACCGCGAACGGTCACAATTCGATCGCGAACGATCACACTTCGCCACGAACGGCACCCCGACCTCGAACGGTCACCATTAGCCTCGAACGGCACCCGACCTCGAACGGTCACCATTAGCCTCGAACGACAAACGACCTCGAACGGTCACCGTTTGCCTCGAACGGCACCCGACCGCGAACGGTCACACTTCATCTAGTATAACATTCGATCACGAACGATCACACTCTGCCTCGTACGGCACTCGACCACGAACGGTCACAATTCACCTAATACGACATTCGATTGTGAACGATCACATTTTTGCCTCGTACGGCACACGATCGCGAACGATCACATTCCTCTTTCCACATCACCCGACCGCGAATGGTCACAAATCGCAACGAAAGGCACCCGATCGCGAACGATCACAACTCGCCTCGAACGGCACCCCTCACCTCAAATGGCTTGATCGCGAACGGTCGTCATTTGGGGCCATGTAAAAATGCTAGATCGCGAACGGTCGCATTCCACCTCAAATGGCTAGATCACGAACGGTCGTCATTTGAGGTTATACAGAAAATGCTAGATCGCGAACGGTCGCATACCACCTCAAATGGCTAGATCGCGAACGGTCGTCATTTGAGGTCATATAAAACTATCAATTTCTTTGCAGGGCATCAACAGGATATGAACATCCAGCTTATGGCATTACAAAACACACCTTCCTATCGCAAGGCATGTTTTGGGGGGCAAATGTTATCCCGCCTTTTGGCAAGGCCGTGACACCAAAAAACTGACTAGAACTCAATGACAGTTCATCCTGTAGGACAGTTACATCACAAGTTCACCATGGATATCGATGAATTTTGTCCGAGTCCGGATCGGGCTACAATTGATAAGACATGTCAAGCAAGGCCAGATAGAACTACATTCCAAATCTCGAGTCAATCCGAGTTCGTACGCCCAAGATATCATCGACGCAAGTGAAGGACATAGCCTTGAGTTCGTCTCCCAATGGTTCGAATCCCCTAGGGTCGAATCCATCAAGTCAAAGACCAACGAAGTTCCCCTGATGACTTCGAATCCATGAAAGTGCTTTAACCTCCAACGTTCGAATCGATCAGCCACATAGTGATTCGAATCCATCCACGAAGCATAACCCTTCTTCGAATCCATCAGATGTGTACTACTTCGAATCCAGGAAACCCAACCTCGGTTCGAATCCATCAAGTCAAAGACCACTCGAATCCGGCACAAGACCTCTCTTCGAATCCCTAGAGGTAAGGCACTTCGAATCCATCCAGCTGGGAAGTCTTCGTATCGATCGACTGTGGATTGTCCTGATCGATACGAAGGAACATCCCTCCTATCGATTCGAAGGACCGCATCTTCGAATCCATTATCACGAGGATACCCAGTCAAAGCTGCAGAGGACATGGAGTCGACCCAGTCAATTCGGAGCGAAAAGTGGATCGATACGAGGGACGCGCGCCACATCATCGCCTTCACATGCAGGAGCATGGATTCGACCCTATGGATTCGAATCATATCGATTCGAACGAATCCATAGGACGAAGAACACGAAAATCTTCAACTTGAATCGATCATAACTCGAGTTCTACAAGTCCAAATGCCATGAAATTTTCACAGAAGCTTAAGCACATGATGAAGAATGTCCACGCCAAATTTCAGCTCGATTGGATGATTTCTTGATCGATTCGAACCAAGGGTCGAATCGATCCCAAAGTGGGCCCGGATCTCCAGATTTCGGCCATGTAGGCCCCCTGACGTACCAGAACTGGTCTCCCCTCATTTTAGGCAAAATATCAGCCTCCTACACCTATAAATAGAGCCCCTAGTCATTCAGAAAGGGGGTCGGATAATTCTAAGTATTAAAGAGCGCCCAGATTCTGCCAGATTTACTCCAGAACACCATCGCTACCTTAAATTGAGACTTAGCATATAATTTCAGTTGTATTACATTAGAAGAGATTGTAATCATCGAGTGAACATCAATAAAATCATCAACTTCAGAGTGGACGTAGGCAAGATCGCCGAACCACTATAAATCTCGTGTTTTTGTTCATTATTTCTGAATTGTGATACTCTGTAACCTAGATTTGAGATTTGTGTGTGAATATTGTTGATTTATATTCAAACACTGGTGCTTTCACAACATTCGGGGTTTGTGACCAATTTTGGCGCAAACATGAATCATCACCTCTGGCCATATTTTGAAACAAATAATAATCGTCACTAATTGACAATAAAAACTAATCTGAAAACAAAAATAAGCCTTGAGACAACAACCAAAATGCAGAAACAAGTTGCTGGCTTTGAAAAAGAGCTGCTGGCTCGAATACAAACAAGATAATCGTCACTAATTCACGATTCAGACGAAACCTTCTTGCTGGATGAGGGTGGACGATTCAAAACTCGTGGCTTCATGATTCAGATCTCGTGCCTGCTTCGAAAACGAGTTGCTGGCTTCACGATTGGACAAGGGTTTGCTGGCGAAGGCAGAGCAAGTTTCACGAGGCAGAGACGAGGCAGAGATTCAAGGCAGCGGGCAGAAACATGAACCTGGCTCCGATACCATGTAAACGTTTGTAAAACGTTTGTAAACTCAAATAAGAAGAAAAAGATAATTCATATTATTCAGCAAGCAAGACGGCTGAGAAAAGTGAAGTATATTAGGGTTACAGAGATAGGTTTATATAGATAGAAAGCATAAGTAAGAAAAGACTAAAAAGCCCATAATGTAAAAGATCAATATGCTAACAGAAACAACCCTAATCTGAAAGAAGTAATGAAATTGATATGATATTTTTTTCAAAAAAATTAACTAATATAATTGAAACAAAGTGAACATTAACTAACTTTGTATTGTTTTGTCTTTAATAGAGAAAAGAAGTTGAGAGAATCCTAAAAGAACTGTGGAAAAACAATAATATACAAGATATGAAAGTGAAGCCAGGTGAAATGCATTAAATTAAGTGTGCACAGCAAGCATCGGACACGTGAGCTATTTTTTGTTAAGAATGATACCTACCGACAACAAAATTGATGCTAGAACTGAAACTAATAGTAATACTAAAATGATAGTTACTTAATACTTAGAACTTGTTATCAGTTTGCATTATAATCTTTTATATAAAGTACTATACATCTTTATATGCTTAGTATATTGAATTGATTTCGCTTGATACGGAAGCTATTTTCTTTTAGTTCAATAAACATTTACTTCAAATCAAAACGGATACCCACAGACAGACAAATGATACCTACAGGCACAAAACTGATACATACATAAACAAAACTGGTACTAAAACTGCATATAATCAAAACTAAAAAAAATAACCATCACGGATCTTAAAAATGATACCTACATGCACTAAAACTGATTCTAACATTGATACTAAAATAGTTAATTATTTTATTTCAAAGCATATGATCTGTTTGCACCATTATCTCTGAAATACAATGTTATATATTTGTTACATACATGATACTACAAATTATGCAAACTGATACTAACAATATGTTTTGCTTTAAACGGGGTTGACTATTGTATATATGTCATGATATTCAGCATATCATTGAACAGTAGCCGAATGTCGATCAAAATAGAACCTGAAAAATATTGAAAACAAGAGCAAGAATTGTGTATGAGATATCGACGGACAATGATCACTGCTGGAATTTAGCTAAGTTCATGTCAAAACTGGAAGAAGAAGAAAATATAAAAAATGAATTTGTTGTAAAACTGCTGTGATGTTCAGTTCAACTAATATACATTTGAGATGTTGTGTTAGAGCTAATTGAATTTAGCTTTGTTCTAATGTAGATATAAATACTTGTTGAAATTATGTCAGTTTGTTGTAAAAACTACGATCTTATTTCTAATGTTGTAAAAACTAGATTTGTTTAACTTTTCTTACACATGATGTTATGTTATGACTGTATTTTATATTACTTTATTTCTGAAACTGATACTACAGTGTTCATGAACTGATACAATTTTTTGTCATACCTGAAACTTATGCTAATATAATCTAAAAACTATTACCGTGTTCTCTTATACCTGAAACTGAACTGATACAATTTTTTGTGATACGTGTGATGGTGTATCATTAGACATTGCCACTTGAAGGTTGTTGCATTAAGCACATAAGAAATCTCAATGGACAAAGGAGTAACTTGAGACTATAATGGCAAATTTCATTCTTCAATATCATAAAAAGAACAATCAACGAGCAACCGAGTGCTGAAAGTATTATCATCGAATACAAACAAAATAAGAAAATTATTGTCACCGCTTTAAAAAAAAACATCAGTAAAAAATGTTTGCTTCAGATTATCATTTTATTCTAGTACAATAATTTCTTTATACAAGAACAATCTGAATGAAAAACAAATTTTTCAAAAATGTACCTAACCGGTACGAAAAAATTGGTCCTCGGATTAATAATAAAACTGATACTTAAATAGACTTCATTAAATGATTGATACTAATAAAACACTAATTCAACCCATCGATTATTTGGTGCATATTATCATATTTACTTAATAACAACTTTTTTTTATTTACTCAAACAAACAAAACATTAAAAAACTTCCAGACCGCATTATTGTGAAAAATGATACTATGAAAAAAAATACCCAAAAGCTGACCTCGTTGAACTAAACACAACAATACATTTTTAATCAAACCAATGTGAATGCAAGATATTAATCAGTGAACAAAAACCAAATAACATTGAATTTAAAACACATAAGAAAACAAATACTGCAAAAAAAAAGAGGAAAATAGAAGATACCTGCTGCAACTTTCCAAATTTGTCATAAAATAACAAAGAAGTAAACATAGCAACAAACTGAATTTAATTTTTAAAACAAAAAACTGAAAAAATTAGAAACAACCAAAATCAAACTTTGATAGAAGAAAAATCAAGAACAGAGTAATAGAATCATACCTAAATGTGAAAATTACAATGTCGAAAGAAACAAACGAGATTTAAAATCAGGAAAATATGGATGGATCGCTGAAGTGACCCACTTCTCTTATCATATATTTTATAGAATTTTCTGTTAGAATTTTTTTTAATGCATATGAATATACTTTACAATGGATCACTTCCCTTAATTTGATTCCCCAAGATCCTGAAATTTTACTAATATAAATATATCAGTATTTAAATAAATCCTATCATTTACATATATGAAGATATATAAATGGATCTTTACTTTTCAGAGTGATTAAACAGCAAAGAAACTCTTTCCCACCTTAATTCTCATATTAGAGATTTGGTGTCACATAGCTTTTTCTATTTATCATATATATATTTCTTTTTAGAACTCCAGCTTGATTAACTTCAGGATTAAATATTACTAGTTCTCATATTTTCTTGTTCTACCTCACAAATTAATTGACTCCTGAATTTACAAGTCATACCTTTTTAATCCTGGGATTTTTGTGATTTGATACATATTGTTCTATATTAAGTAAAAAGTGTTCAACCTAACTCATGTTTATTAGGTTAGCTTGTTTTACTCATTTCAATTTTAAACAGCTTTTATATCAGAGGGAATGTCCATGTTTTGATTTATAAGTTGCAATAATCATGTGGGTGTTTGTAATGACAAGCTAATTTTTAAGGCTAGCAGAGGAAAACAATACAGTCATTTCAAAATGCTAACTCAAACTATCATGCTAAACAGAGACTAGTGTCATGTGTGCAGACAGTAAACTCAAGGCAAAGTGAATAAAAAGAATCAGACAAAATGCAAGACTTCCAGGTGAACTCATGATGAAGATATTTGATATTTTCTAATGAAGAGAACAATGTTGTGGTCACTGTTCTATTGAATGGTGAAAATGCTCAATACAAACAAGACCACATGCATTTATAATTTATCAAAGGTTTTGATTATGACCCAATACTACCAGATTTGAATTAAGTATCAGAATAGCAGGAATTAGCTAAGCATAGGTGCAGTAGAGTTTACAATTACTAAGCAGGTAAATGAGCTTATTACTCCAAGCAATACATGTTTTCACCGGGGAAATCAAATGCCCCACCAGATTCAGGCTATGCCTTTCAGCCTTGCATGGACCTATATCAATTATAAGTCATGGTTAAGCCTACTGGTTAGCCAGTTTAGATTCAACTCAATCTTTATGAATTCATTGATCTTTACTCTATTCTTTTCTTCCTATGATGTTTCTGCTCTACCATTTTTTTTTAAGGTTCATCAAACATTTCTACAGGAGACATGAGCACATATCAAAATTACATGACATGATCTCCAAAATCTTTCTCTACCAGAAACTATGCAGATTTGACCCTTTTAAAATAGCAACCCACATATGCAAGTATGAATAATACTTAAGGATTCCTACAAGTTCACTTCTCAGAAAAACAAATACATATCAATCCAGATAATACTTAAACCATAATGATATTTTTGGCTTGGCCTAATTATTTCAACATATCTGCCAAAGACTCCTTAAACATTCTAAAGGCAAGTAATCTTCAATTGCCCAAGCACACAAGTTTCCTATGCATCCTTTCCTGCAGCAACATCAAGAGCTGCCTCCATAGAAATGAGACACCCCAGATGTTACAAAGCAACAAATAGGGTCAGAATATAATTCTGGTATGAGTGAAATCAAAATGCAATATTTTGTCATTTTTAAATTGCAATGCAGGGTATTAAAATACTTGAAGATATTTGAATTTATGATATAACTGGATAAATATTTATATCTAAGCTCCCACCACTTTCATGCACACCAGCAACCATTAAATCATTCAATCCAGTATACATGTACACCCATTCTTATGGAATTAACTCATTTTAATTTCCATAACTCAACATTAAAACTTGATTTATCCATTTAATTTGGTCATATCTCTTTTTGCCATTGAACACCATGTGTGCATTGCAAGGGACTCAATTCTGTTAACCCCTGCACAATGGCCTATAGGACTTAAACAAGTCATGCACATACCCATCATACTCCTTATGATGAATAGATCAAGGCTTTTCTCCTAGATTAGTTTTATAATCTAGTGACCAGTCTCATTTCTTATTTCAGAAAGATTTTATTAACTCCTTGATTGCTTTTACTTTCTTTCTTTTCTATAAATCAGAGAGAAAGAGTTAATCTTACTCAGGGATTTCAACTGACCCTACATTCATTCATGAAAATCATGTTTTCATTTCATTTTTCTTTCCAGTTGTCTCATTCAAAATTTGTTTTATCACTTGTATACTTCTGTATTCCAGAATGTCATGATCTCTTAACAAATCCAGTAGAGTTCCATTAAAAATTCTTATGCTTAATTCTATTGTGAACATAGGGTAAGGTTTTTAGAGAAAAACCCCAAAAACATTTTTAGCCTTAGATCTGAACAAAACAGCACATAAATAATTTATTGCATTGTTCATTTCTAATTTAAAACAAACTAGACATAAGCATGAACCTCCTTTGTTCACACTGCCTGGCTTATCTTTCAATTTTACCCTACTTCATAATAAAATTGTATTTATCTTACTATCATAAATACAAACTGATAGTTTATGATACTGGATCCATCCCAGAGATCATGGCATTACTATTATCAAACAATCAAATGAAGCATATCGAAGCATCAACCAAAAATCTATTAATACACCAACCATGCTTAGCATTCATTAATTTCAGAGAAAGTAAAACAAGTTGATCAAGCACAAAAGAAATAAAATGGCTGCCCTTAACTTGGGTCTTAATGCCTTAGCCTCATGAGATTGATTAATCACTCACCTTTCCCTTCTTTTTCCCGAGATTGCCTAAGTTTGCAAACAGCGTATGTTCTTCTTCTTTTTTTTAATATGTTTCTGTTTTTCCTCAGAGAGAAAAACCTCTGCTTCTTTTCTTGATTTAAATCATTTTCACTAGGGTTTTACTGAAGGGAAAAACCCATTTTATCCTCACATCACTCAAGAATTATGTGTGTGCTGTTATGGCTAAATGTGCCATTTCCCCCTGGTTTCTATTTCTGGTAAAAGCAGTTATCCACTGCTTTTCCCTGTGTACATGCAATTTGCATGTTTCATTTGTACACTATTTTCATGTGGCTTATCTTTCAAAATTTTACTTATGTATAACTAATATAAAACTGGTTTTTAAAGCATTTTAATTTATCAAAGAATATATCATCTTTTTCCTTACCTAATTGTTGAAAACAATTTTCTCTTTACAGAATTATTTTTATTTTCTCTATGTTAAACTGTATTATATACATGTATATCCTCTTTATCAATTAACCTCTAGTTAATATCTCAAACCATATGTTTTCTCTGGATATGTAAATGTATACATATTCTTAATTACTCTGGTGTTCTTTCTTTACTTATCTTATGTTTATTCTTTCTGGGTATATATATACATATATATATATAAATACAACATATGGTAACATATGTCCATATATACACTCAGTTATATATCCTCTTCCCTCTGAAATTCTATTTCTTATTACTGTTTATATTCAAGATACATATATGTATATGTATACATGTGAATATAAGACTCACTCAATTCAACTATTATTACTTTCAACTCATTCTCAATATTTATCTCTAGACTACATATATATATATATGTTTGGTTTTGAAAGTTTTCTTTTTTTTTTTAATTATTCTAATCTCAATAATTTGGGTCTTCACATACTCCCCTCCTAAAAGGAATTGTGTCCCACAATTATTCTCTCATACATTTCCATCTAAATGTATACAAAGCTCAATTTCTATTTTAAATGAAATTTCAGGAACTCATTCATTCTTAATCAATCAAATATACATAAATAATTTTTTTTTTAACATACCTCAAGCAGAAAACAGCTTAGGATATTTACCCTTTATCCTCTCTTCAGCCTCCCAAGTGCAATCATTCCCATCCAAACTCCATTGGACTTTAACTAGTTTAATTATTTTATTTCTCAGTTTCTTTTCTTCTCTAGCCACAATGCCCACTGGTTCCTTTTTATAAACCAGATTTTCTTGAATTTCAACATGTGTAGGAGATTCAAGAATGGACTCTTTATCATGCACCCATTTTCTCAATTGGGATACATGAAATACATCATGTATTTTGCTCAATTCTTCTGGTAACTTCAACCTATAAGCTAAAGTCCCTATTCTTTGAACAATTTCATATGGTCCTACATACCTTGGTGTCAGTTTCCCTGCTTTTCCAAATCTCAATATTTTCCTCATTGGTGAAACTTTGAGAAACACATAGTCTCCCACCTCAAATTCTACTGGCCTTCTCTTTTTATCTGCATAAGCTTTCTGTCTCTCTTGAGCTACTCTCATTCTTTGCCTCACTAATTCAATTCTTGCAGAAGTTTCTTTTACATGGTCTGGTCCAAGCAACACCCTTTCACCAGCCTCCATCCAACATGCAGGAGATAAACAAGGCTTCCCATACAAAGCCTCAAATGGAGCCATTCCTATAGTGGACTGGTAGCTATTATTATAAGCAAACTCAGCTAAATAAATATGATCTTCCCAGTTGCCTCCAAAATCAAGTATGCATGCTCTCAACAAATCCTCTAAAACTTTATTAACAATCTCAGTTTGCCCATCTGTTTGTGGATGGTAGGTTGTGCTTAAGCTTAATTCTGTCCCCATAGCTTCTTGAAAGCTACTCCAAAACCTTGAAGTAAACAAAGTATCTCTATCACTAATGATAGTCTTGGGGATGCCATGCAATCTCACTATCTCCTTCACAAACAATTGAGCCAGCTTGTGAGCATTTCTGTTTGAACTTATTGGGATGAAGTGTGCTGTTTTTGTGAGTCTATCAACCACTACCCAAATAATATCATTTCCCTTCCTTGTCCTTGGCAAACCATCCACTAAATCCATTGATATACTCTCCCATTTCCAAGTAGGCACTTCCAAAGGTTGCAATAGGCCTGAGGGTCTTTGATAGTCTGCCTTTACTTGTTGGCATGTCAAGCAATTTGCCACATATTTTGCTACTGCTCCTTTCATTCCTGGCCACCAATAATTTCTCTTGAGATCATGGTACATTTTTGTACCACCTGGATGGATAGTATACTTTGTTTTGTGATGCTCATCCATAACTTCTTGCTTTAGTTCCTCTACATTTGGTATGCAGAGTTTCCCCTTTTTCCTTAAGTATCCTTTATCATCTACCTCATAGTTTTCCACTGTCATGCCTTGGGATATCATGTTCTTTTTCTCCTTCAAATTTATATCTTGATTCTGCATTTGTCCTATTTTATTAACCAGTGTTGATTTTAAGGATAAGAGGCTTAATTTACCATATTCAATCATCTTACTGTGTGTTTTATCTGATACACTAGCTTCTTCTTTCACTTCCACCTCACTAAGAATTGTCAAATCCTTGAACTCTGCCATCATTAAGCTTGCCAATTTAGCTTGATGTCTACTTAATGCATCTGCTACTTTATTAGCTTTTCCAGGGGTATACAATATATCAAGATCATAGGCAGCTAGAAATTCTACCCACCTATGTTGCCTCATGTTCAAGTCTTTTTGGGAAAACAAATATTTAAGTGACTTGTGATCAGTATACAATTCAAACTTAGCACCCAATAAATAATGTCTCTATAGTTTCAATGCATACACCACAGCAGCTAGTTCTAAGTCATGTGTAGCATACCTAGTTCCATTTGGCTTGAGTTGCCTTGATGCATAAGCTATGACTCTACCATGTTGCATAAGCACTGCCCCTAATCCAGATCCACTAGCATCTGTGTAAACTACTAATTCTTCATTACCCTCTGGCACTTGTAAAACTGGAGCTTCTACCAGTGCCTTATTTAGTGATATGAAAGCTTGTTCACACTTCTCTGTCCACACATAGGGTTGCTCCTTTTTAGTTAACTTGGTCAATGGGATAGCTATCCTTGCAAAATCTTTTATAAATCTCCTATAATAGCCTGCCATTCCCAAAAATGACCTCACCTCAGTTACTGATTTGGGTCTACTCCAAGATTGCACTGCCATCACCTTATTTGGGTCTACACTAACCCCTTGTTGTGATACTATGTGCCCCAAAAATTTTACTTCCTTCTGCCAAAATGTACATTTAGAGAATTTGGCTTTTAAATCATGTGCCCTCAGTCTAGACAAAACCAGATGCAAGTGTTTTGCATGTTCTTCTTCTGATTTTGAATACACTAATATGTCATCAATAAAGACAACCACAAATTTATCTAGAAAATCTCTAAATGTTCTATTCATTAAATCTACAAAATATGATGGTGCATTTGTCAATCCAAAAGGCATCACCAAAAATTCATATAATCCATACCTTGTGTTGAAGGCAGTATACTTAATACTCTCTTCTTCCACCTTCATCTGATGAAACCCAGAGGCTAAATCTAGCCTTGAAAAGACCTTTGCTCCATTTAATTGATCAATAGATCATCAATTCTAGGAAGTGGGTATTTGTTTTTAATGGTGACTTTGTTTAATTCCCTATAATCAATTCACATTCTCAAAGTACCATCTTGCTTCTTCACAAATACAACTGGAGAACCCCAGTTTGAACTACTAGGCCTTATGAAGCCTTTCTGCTCCAGTTCTTCCAACTAATGTTTTAATTCCACAAGTTCTTTAGGACCCATCCTAGTAGGTTTCTTGATGATTGGACTAGCTCCGGGGATTAGTCTTATTTGAAATTCTACTTGCCTATTTTCTGGAACACCTATGACTTCACCAAAGACATCTGGGTATTCATTTATAATTTTTATGTCTTCCAGTGTTAATTCTTTCTCAGTCATGCTATATATTTGGTTAAGGTAATTGATTTTAGCAATTTCACTCATGACTATAATATTCTTACCATTTTCTGTTTTCAGAGAAATAGTGAAATTTTCCAAATTCAAAATTGCTTTGAATTTGCTCAACCAATCTACCCCTAAAATAATTCCTATTCCAGGGTATTTCAATACAAACAAATTAGATTTAAACACATTTCCTCCTATGTTTAATTCTACCCCCAGACATTTTAATCCTAGCAAACAAGAGCTACCCAGTGGGCTTTGAATAAACAAGGGATTATCAACTAAATAGCATGTGAGAGTCAATTTATTCACTATGTCTTGGGATATTAATGAATGTGTTGCTCCAGTGTCATATATAACTGAGATGGGGTGATCTTTAATTAGAAGTATACCTTCCAATTGTCCAGAACTTCCCACTGCAGTTGCTTTTTCTTTGCCCTCAAGTGCTCCTACCTTTGCTCCCCTTTTGAATTCTGGGCAGTTCCTTTTAATATGGCCTTCCTTCCCACAGTTATAGCAGCTGAATGGTGTCTTCTTGGCTGCTTGACACTTATTACTCATGTGTCCTTATTTGCCACAATTGTAACAAGTGACCTTCTTCTTAGCTTCCCCAGTGGTTGTTCCTTCCATTTTCTTATCCATATTCTTTTTGTCATAGGGATGTGTCCTATTTTTCCCTTTCTTTTGATTGTTAGCCCTCATGCTCCTAAATTTTTCCCTTGCATTGTCATGTTGTTCAAAGGAAAGAGCAAGGTCTATGACTTGATCAAATGTTTTATCCTTGTATGGTAACATTGCTCTACCCAGACCTGCATTTAGTCCTTGGATAAATCTTGAATTCTTTGATTCTTCATCTCCTATAAGCATGGTTCCATACTTGGATAAGCTCTCAAATTTTTGAGTGTATTCAGTCACACTCATTGGTCCCTGCCTTAGCCTTATAAATTCCTCAAGCAATGTTGCCTTGGCTGTTGCTGGAACGAACCTTGCCTCAAGCATCTCCTTGAATTGATCCCATGTTATCTCATTTTCTGGCCTTCCTGTGATAATCACCTCCCACCAATCTAAAGCTGCTCCTTTAAGTCTCCTTGAAGCTATCTGCCTCTTCCTTTGGTCATTAACTTGCATATCTGCAAATATCCTTTCCAAAGTTCTTATCCATATCTGCACTCCCCTAACTCCCTCAGTGTCTTCAAAATCCTTGTCTCCTAAACTTGAGAATGTCTTCAACAGTTTGGCTAGTTCCTCATGAGGATTCTCTTCCCTGTGCACTGCTCCCTCTCTAAATGCCCTCACCAAATCTTGCAAATTGACCACTGGTGTTGTATTGGAGGGTCCTGCTCCATGACTTGGTGGTCTTCCTACCATGATTCACTATTCAATTGCATAGCTAGTTAGTCATTTTTCTAATTTAATTATTTTATGCAATTCATTCCTACTGTGGATATTTATTTCCATCATTATCGTATATATACTTATTATTTTTTTTACCCCTTCAAGAAAATTGGATAATATATTTATGCTATGTTTTAACAACATAGCTCTGATACCAACTGAAGTGACCCACTTCTCTTATCATATATTTTATAGAATTTTCTGTTAGAATTTTTTTTAATGCATATGAATATACTTTACAATGCATCACTTCCCTTAATTTGATTCCCCAAGATCCTGAAATTTTACTAATATAAATATATTAGTATTTAAATAAATCCTATCATTTACATATATGAAGATATATAAATGGATCTTTACTTTTCAGAGTGATTAAACAGCAAAGAAACTCTTTCCCACCTTAATTCTCATATTAGAGATTTGGTGTCACATAGCTTTTTCTATTTATCATATATATATATTTCTTTTTAGAACTCCAGCTTGATTAACTTTAGGATTAAATATTACTAGTTCTCATATTTTCTTGTTCTACCTCACAAATTAATTGACTCCTGAATTTACAAGTCATACCTTTTTAATCCTGGGATTTTTGTGATTTGATACATATTGTTCTATATTAAGTAAAAAGTGTTCAACCTAACTCATGTTTATTAGGTTAGCTTGTTTTACTCATTTCAATTTTAAACAGCTTTTATATCAGAGGGAATGTCCATGTTTTGATTTATAAGTTGCAATAATCATGTGGGTGTTTGTAATGACAAGCTAATTTTTAAGGCTAGCAGAGGAAAACAATACAGTCATTTCAAAATGCTAACTCAAACTATCATGCTAAACAGAGACTAGTGTCATGTGTGCAGACAGTAAACTCAAGGCAAAGTGAATAAAAAGAATCAGACAAAATGCAAGACTTCCAGGTGAACTCATGATGAAGATATTTGATATTTTCTAATGAAGAGAACAATGTTGTGGTCACTGTTCTATTGAATGGTGAAAATGCTCAATACAAACAAGACCACATGCATTTATAATTTATCAAAGGTTTTGATTATGACCCAATACTACCAGATTTGAATTAAGTATCAGAATAGCAGGAATTAGCTAAGCATAGGTGCAGTAGAGTTTACAATTACTAAGCAGGTAAATGAGCTTATTACTCCAAGCAGTACATGTTTTCACCGGGGAAATCAAATGCCCCACCAGATTCAGGCTATGCCTTTCAGCCTTGCATGGACCTATATCAATTATAAGTCATGGTTAAGCCTACTGGTTAGCCAGTTTAGATTCAACTCAATCTTTATGAATTCATTGATCTTTACTCTATTCTTTTCTTCCTATGATGTTTCTGCTCTACCATTTTTTTTAAGGTTCATCAAACATTTCTACAGGAGACATGAGCACATATCAAAATTACATGACATGATCTCCAAAATCTTTCTCTACCAGAAACTATGCAGATTTGACCCTTTTAAAATAGCAACCCACATATGCAAGTATGAATAATACTTAAGGATTCCTACAAGTTCACTTCTCAGAAAAACAAATACATATCAATCCAGATAATACTTAAACCATAATGATATTTTTGGCTTGGCCTAATTATTACAACTTATCTGCCAAAGACTCCTTAAACATTCTAAAGGCAAGTAATCTTCAATTGCCCAAGCACACAAGTTTCCTATGCATCCTTTCCTGTAGCAACATCAAGAGCTGCCTCCATAGAAATGAGACACCCCAGATGTTACAAAGCAACAAATAGGGTCAGAATATAATTCTGGTATGAGTGAAATCAAAATGCAATATTTTGTCATTTTTAAATTGCAATGCAGGGTATTAAAACACTTGAAGATATTTGAATTTATGATATAACTGGATAAATATTTATATCTAAGCTCCCACCACTTTCATGCACACCAGCAACCATTCAATCATTCAATCCAGTATACATGTACACCCATTCTTATGGAATTAACTCATTTTAATTTCCATAACTCAACATTAAAACTTGATTTATCCATTTAATTTGGTCATATCTCTTTTTGCCATTGAACACCATGTGTGCATTGCAAGGGACTCAATTCTGTTAACCCCTGCACAAAGGCCTATAGGACTTAAACAAGTCATGCACATACCCATCATACTCCTTATGATGAATAGATCAAGGCTTTTCTCCTAGATTAGTTTTATAATCTAGTGACCAGTCTCATTTCTTATTTCAGAAAGATTTTATTAACTCCTTGATTGCTTTTACTTTCTTTCTTTTCTATAAATCAGAGAGAAAGAGTTAATCTTACTCAGGGATTTCAACTGACCCTACATTCATTCATGAAAATCATGTTTTCATTTCATTTTTCTTTCCAGTTGTCTCATTCAAAATTTGTTTTATCACTTGTATACTTCTGTATTCCAGAATGTCATGATCTCTTAACAAATCCAGTAGAGTTCCATTAAAAATTCTTATGCTTAATTCTATTGTGAACATAGGGTAAGGTTTTTAGAGAAAAACCCCAAAAACATTTTTAGCCTTAGATCTGAACAAATCAGCACATAAATAATTTATTGCATTGTTCATTTCTAATTTAAAACAAACTAGACATAAGCATGAACCTCCTTTGTTCACACTGCCTAGCTTATCTTTCAATTTTACCCTACTTCATAATAAAATTGTATTTATCTTACTATCATAAATACAAACTGATAGTTTATGATACTGGATCGATCCCAGAGATCATGGCATTACTATTATCAAACAATCAAATGAAGCATATCGAAGCATCAACCAAAAATCTATCAATACACCAACCATGCTCAGCATTCATTAATTTCAGAGAAAGTAAAACAAGTTGATCAAGCACAAAAGAAATAAAATGGCTGCCCTTAACTTGGGTCTTAATGCCTTAGCCTCATGAGATTGATTAATCACTCACCTTTCCCTTCTTTTTCCCGAGATTGCCTAAGTTTGCAAACAGCGTATGTTCTTCTTCTTTTTTTTAATATGTTTCTGTTTTTCCTCAGAGAGAAAAACCTCTGCTTCTTTTCTTGATTTAAATCATTTTCACTAGGGTTTTACTGAAGGGAAAAACCCATTTTATCCTCACATCACTCAAGAATTATGTGTGTGCTGTTATGGCTAAATGTGCCATTTCCCCCTGGTTTCTATTTCTGGTAAAAGCAGTTATCCACTGCTTTTCCCTGTGTACATGCAATTTGCATGTTTCATTTGTACACTATTTTCATGTGGCTTATCTTTCAAAATTTTACTTATGTATAACTAATATAAAACTGGTTTTTAAAGCATTTTAATTTATCAAAGAATATATCATCTTTTTCCTTACCTAATTGTTGAAAACAATTTTCTCTTTACAGAATTATTTTTATTTTCTCTATGTTAAACTGTATTATATACATGTATATCCTCTTTATCAATTAACCTCTAGTTAATATCTCAAACCATATGTTTTCTCTGGATATGTAAATGTATACATATTCTTAATTACTCTGGTGTTCTTTCTTTACTTATCTTATGTTTATTCTTTCTGGGTATATATATACATATATATATAAATACAACATATGGTAACATATGTCCATATATACACTCAGTTATATATCCTCTTCCCTCTGAAATTCTATTTCTTATTACTGTTTATATTCAAGATACATATATGTATATGTATACATGTGAATATAAGACTCACTCAATTCAACTATTATTACTTTCAACTCATTCTCAATATTTATCTCTAGACTACATATATATATATATATGTTTGGTTTTGAAAGTTTTCTTTTTTTTTTAATTATTCTAATCTCAATAATTTGGGTCTTCACATACTCCCCTCCTAAAAGGAATTGTGTCCCACAATTATTCTCTCATACATTTCCATCTAAATGTATACAAAGCTCAATTTCTATTTTAAATGAAATTTCAGGAACTCATTCATTCTTAATCAATCAAATATACATAAATAATTTTTTTTTAACATACCTCAAGCAGAAAACAGCTTAGGATATTTATCCTTTATCCTCTCTTCAGCCTCCCAAGTGCAATCATTCCCATCCAAACTCCATTGGACTTTAACTAGTTTAATTATTTTATTTCTCAGTTTCTTTTCTTCTCTAGCCACAATGCCCACTGGTTCCTTTTTATAAACCAGATTTTCTTGAATTTCAACATGTGTAGGAGATTCAAGAATGGACTCTTTATCATGCACCCATTTTCTCAATTGGGATACATGAAATACATCATGTATTTTGCTCAATTCTTCTGGTAACTTCAACCTATAAGCTAAAGTCCCTATTCTTTGAACAATTTCATATGGTCCTACATACCTTGGTGTCAGTTTCCCTGCTTTTCCAAATCTCAATATTTTCCTCATTGGTGAAACTTTGAGAAACACATAGTCTCCCACCTCAAATTCTACTGGCCTTCTCTTTTTATCTACATAAGCTTTCTGTCTCTCTTGAGCTACTCTCATTCTTTGCCTCACTAATTCAATTCTTGCAGAAGTTTCTTTTACATGGTCTGGTCCAAGCAACACCCTTTCACCAGCCTCCATCCAACATGCAGGAGATAAACAAGGCTTCCCATACAAAGCCTCAAATGGAGCCATTCCTATAGTGGACTGGTAGCTATTATTATAAGCAAACTCAGCTAAATAAATATGATCTTCCCAGTTGCCTCCAAAATCAAGTATGCATGCTCTCAACAAATCCTCTAAAACTTTATTAACAATCTCAGTTTGCCCATCTGTTTGTGGATGGTAGGTTGTGCTTAAGCTTAATTCTGTCCCCATAGCTTCTTGAAAGCTACTCCAAAACCTTGAAGTAAACAAAGTATCTCTATCACTAATGATAGTCTTGGGGATGCCATGCAATCTCACTATCTCCTTCACAAACAATTGAGCCAGCTTGTGAGCATTTCTGTTTGAACTTATTGGGATGAAGTGTGCTGTTTTTGTGAGTCTATCAACCACTACCCAAATAATATCATTTCCCTTCCTTGTCCTTGGCAAACCATCCACTAAATCCATTGATATACTCTCCCATTTCCAAGTAGGCACTTCCAAAGGTTGCAATAGGCCTGAGGGTCTTTGATAGTCTGCCTTTACTTGTTGGCATGTCAAGCAATTTGCCACATATTTTGCTACTGCTCCTTTCATTCCTGGCCACCAATAATTTCTCTTGAGATCATGGTACATTTTTGTACCACCTGGATGGATAGTATACTTTGTTTTGTGATGCTCATCCATAACTTCTTGCTTTAGTTCCTCTACATTTGGTATGCAGAGTTTCCCCTTTTTCCTTAAGTATCCTTTATCATCTACCTCATAGTTTTCCACTGTCATGCCTTGGGATATCATGTTCTTTTTCTCCTTCAAATTTATATCTTGATTCTGCATTTGTCCTATTTTATTAACCAGTGTTGATTTTAAGGATAAGAGGCTTAATTTACCATATTCAATCATCTTACTGTGTGTTTTATCTGATACACTAGCTTCTTCTTTCACTTCCACCTCACTAAGAATTGTCAAATCCTTGAACTCTGCCATCATTAAGCTTGCCAATTTAGCTTGATGTCTACTTAATGCATCTGCTACTTTATTAGCTTTTCCAGGGGTATACAATATATCAAGATCATAGGCAGCTAGAAATTCTACCCACCTATGTTGCCTCATGTTCAAGTCTTTTTGGGAAAACAAATATTTAAGTGACTTGTGATCAGTATACAATTCAAACTTAGCACCCAATAAATAATGTCTCTATAGTTTCAATGCATACACCACAGCAGCTAGTTCTAAGTCATGTGTAGCATACCTAGTTCCATTTGGCTTGAGTTGCCTTGATGCATAAGCTATGACTCTACCATGTTGCATAAGCACTGCCCCTAATCCAGATCCACTAGCATCTGTGTAAACTACTAATTCTTCATTACCCTCTGGCACTTGTAAAACTGGAGCTTCTACCAGTGCCTTCTTTAGTGATATGAAAGCTTGTTCACACTTCTCTGTCCACACATAGGGTTGCTCCTTTTTAGTTAACTTGGTCAATGGGATAGCTATCCTTGCAAAATCTTTTATAAATCTCCTATAATAGCCTGCCATTCCCAAAAATGACCTCACCTCAGTTACTGATTTGGGTCTACTCCAAGATTGCACTGCCATCACCTTATTTGGGTCTACACTAACCCCTTGTTGTGATACTATGTGCCCCAAAATTTTTACTTCCTTCTGCCAAAATGTACATTTAGAGAATTTGGCTTTTAAATCATGTGCCCTCAGTCTAGACAAAACCAGATGCAAGTGTTTTGCATGTTCTTCTTCTGATTTTGAATACACTAATATGTCATCAATAAAGACAACCACAAATTTATCTAGAAAATCTCTAAATGTTCTATTCATTAAATCTACAAAATATGATGGTGCATTTGTCAATCCAAAAGGCATCACCAAAAATTCATATAATCCATACCTTGTGTTGAAGGCAGTATACTTAATACTCTCTTCTTCCACCTTCATCTGATGAAACCCAAAGGCTAAATCTAGCCTTGAAAAGACCTTTGCTCCATTTAATTGATCGAATAGATCATCAATTCTAGGAAGTGGGTATTTGTTTTTAATGGTGACTTTGTTTAATTCCCTATAATCAATTCACATTCTCAAAGTACCATCTTGCTTCTTCACAAATACAACTGGAGAACCCCAGTTTGAACTACTAGGCCTTATGAAGCCTTTCTGCTCCAGTTCTTCCAACTAATGTTTTAATTCCACAAGTTCTTTAGGACCCATCCTAGTAGGTTTCTTGATGATTGGACTAGCTCCGGGGATTAGTCTTATTTGAAATTCTACTTGCCTATTTTCTGGAACACCTATGACTTCACCAAAGACATCTGGGTATTCATTTATAATTTTTATGTCTTCCAGTGTTAATTCTTTCTCAGTCATGCTATATATTTGGTTAAGGTAATTGATTTTAGCAATTTCACTCATGACTATAATATTCTTACCATTTTCTGTTTTCAGAGAAATAGTGAAATTTTCCAAATTCAAAATTGCTTTGAATTTGCTCAACCAATCTACCCCTAAAATAATTCCTATTCCAGGGTATTTCAATACAAACAAATTAGATTTAAACACATTTCCTCCTATGTTTAATTCTACCCCCAGACATTTTAATCCTAGCAAACAAGAGCTACCCAGTGGGCTTTGAATAAACAAGGGATTATCAACTAAATAGCATGTGAGAGTCAATTTATTCACTATGTCTTGGGATATTAATGAATGTGTTGCTCCAGTGTCATATATAACTGAGATGGGGTGATCTTTAATTAGAAGTATACCTTCCAATTGTCCAGAACTTCCCACTGCAGTTGCTTTTTCTTTGCCCTCAAGTGCTCCTACCTTTGCTCCCCTTTTGAATTCTGGGCAGTTCCTTTTAATATGGCCTTCCTTCCCACAGTTATAGCAGCTGAATGGTGTCTTCTTGGCTGCTTGACACTTATTACTCATGTGTCCTTATTTTCCACAATTGTAACAAGTGACCTTCTTCTTAGCTTCCCCAGTGGTTGTTCCTTCCATTTTCTTATCCATATTCTTTTTGTCATAGGGATGTGTCCTATTTTTCCCTTTCTTTTGATTGTTAGCCCTCATGCTCCTAAATTTTTCCCTTGCATTGTCATGTTGTTCAAAGGAAAGAGCAAGGTCTATGACTTGATCAAATGTTTTATCCTTGTATGGTAACATTGCTCTACCCAGACCTGCATTTAGTCCTTGGATAAATCTTGAATTCTTTGATTCTTCATCTCCTATAAGCATGGTTCCATACTTGGATAAGCTCTCAAATTTTTGAGTGTATTCAGTCACACTCATTGGTCCCTGCCTTAGCCTTATAAATTCCTCAAGCAATGTTGCCTTGGCTGTTGCTGGAACGAACCTTGCCTCAAGCATCTCCTTGAATTGATCCCATGTTATCTCATTTTCTGGCCTTCCTGTGATAATCACCTCCCACCAATCTAAAGCTGCTCCTTTAAGTCTCCTTGAAGCTATCTGCCTCTTCCTTTGGTCATTAACTTGCATATCTGCAAATATCCTTTCCAAAGTTCTTATCCATATCTGCACTCCCCTAACTCCCTCAGTGCCTTCAAAATCCTTGTCTCCTAAACTTGAGAATGTCTTCAACAGTTTGGCTAGTTCCTCATGAGGATTCTCTTCCCTGTGCACTGCTCCCTCTCTAAATGCCCTCACCAAATCTTGCAAATTGACCACTGGTGTTGTATTGGAGGGTCCTGCTCCATGACTTGGTGGTCTTCCTACCATGATTCACTATTCAATTGCATAGCTAGTTAGTCATTTTTCTAATTTAATTATTTTATGCAATTCATTCCTACTGTGGATATTTATTTCCATCATTATCGTATATATACTTATTATTATTTTTTTTACCCCTTCAAGAAAATTGGATAATATATTTATGCTATGTTTTAACAACATAGCTCTGATACCAACTGAAGTGACCCACTTCTCTTATCATATATTTTATAGAATTTTCTCTTAGAATTTTTTTTAATGCATATGAATATACTTTACAATGGATCACTTCCCTTAATTTGATTCCCCAAGATCCTGAAATTTTACTAATATAAATATATCAGTATTTAAATAAATCCTATCATTTACATATATGAAGATATATAAATGGATCTTTACTTTTCAGAGTGATTAAACAGCAAAGAAACTCTTTCCCACCTTAATTCTCATATTAGAGATTTGGTGTCACAAAGCTTTTTCTATTTATCATATATATATTTCTTTTTAGAACTCCAGCTTGATTAACTTTAGGATTAAATATTACTAGTTCTCATATTTTCTTGTTCTACCTCACAAATTAATTGACTCCTGAATTTACAAGTCATACCTTTTTAATCCTGGGATTTTTGTGATTTGATACATATTGTTCTATATTAAGTAAAAAGTGTTCAACCTAACTCATGTTTATTAGGTTAGCTTGTTTTACTCATTTCAATTTTAAACAGCTTTTATATCAGAGGAAATGTCCATGTTTTGATTTATAAGTTGCAATAATCATGTGGGTGTTTGTAATGACAAGCTAATTTTTAAGGCTAGCAGAGGAAAACAATACAGTCATTTCAAAATGCTAACTCAAACTATCATGCTAAACAGAGACTAGTGTCATGTGTGCAGACAGTAAACTCAAGGCAAAGTGAATAAAAAGAATCAGACAAAATGCAAGACTTCCAGGTGAACTCATGATGAAGATATTTGATATTTTCTAATGAAGAGAACAATGTTGTGGTCACTGTTCTATTGAATGGTGAAAATGCTCAATACAAACAAGACCACATGCATTTATAATTTATCAAAGGTTTTGATTATGACCCAATACTACCAGATTTGAATTAAGTATCAGAATAGCAGGAATTAGCTAAGCATAGGTGCAGTAGAGTTTACAATTACTAAGCAGGTAAATGAGCTTATTACTCCAAGCAGTACATGTTTTCACCGGGGAAATCAAATGCCCCACCAGATTCAGGCTATGCCTTTCAGCCTTGCATGGACCTATATCAATTATAAGTCATGGTTAAGCCTACTGGTTAGCCAGTTTAGATTCAACTCAATCTTTATGAATTCATTGATCTTTACTCTATTCTTTTCTTCCTATGATGTTTCTGCTCTACCATTTTTTTTAAGGTTCATCAAACATTTCTACAGGAGACATGAGCACATATCAAAATTACATGACATGATCTCCAAAATCTTTCTCTACCAGAAACTATGCAGATTTGACCCTTTTAAAATAGCAACCCACATATGCAAGTATGAATAATACTTAAGGATTCCTACAAGTTCACTTCTCAGAAAAACAAATACATATCAATCCAGATAATACTTAAACCATAATGATATTTTTGGCTTGGCCTAATTATTACAACTTATCTGCCAAAGACTCCTTAAACATTCTAAAGGCAAGTAATCTTCAATTGCCCAAGCACACAAGTTTCCTATGCATCCTTTCCTGTAGCAACATCAAGAGCTGCCTCCATAGAAATGAGACACCCCAGATGTTACAAAGCAACAAATAGGGTCAGAATATAATTCTGGTATGAGTGAAATCAAAATGCAATATTTTGTCATTTTTAAATTGCAATGCAGGGTATTAAAACACTTGAAGATATTTGAATTTATGATATAACTGGATAAATATTTATATCTAAGCTCCCACCACTTTCATGCACACCAGCAACCATTCAATCATTCAATCCAGTATACATGTACACCCATTCTTATGGAATTAACTCATTTTAATTTCCATAACTCAACATTAAAACTTGATTTATCCATTTAATTTGGTCATATCTCTTTTTGCCATTGAACACCATGTGTGCATTGCAAGGGACTCAATTCTGTTAACCCCTGCACAATGGCCTATAGGACTTAAACAAGTCATGCACATACCCATCATACTCCTTATGATGAATAGATCAAGGCTTTTCTCCTAGATTAGTTTTATAATCTAGTGACCAGTCTCATTTCTTATTTCAGAAAGATTTTATTAACTCCTTGATTGCTTTTACTTTCTTTCTTTTCTATAAATCAGAGAGAAAGAGTTAATCTTACTCAGGGATTTCAACTGACCCTACATTCATTCATGAAAATCATGTTTTCATTTCATTTTTCTTTCCAGTTGTCTCATTCAAAATTTGTTTTATCACTTGTATACTTCTGTATTCCAGAATGTCATGATCTCTTAACAAATCCAGTAGAGTTCCATTAAAAATTCTTATGCTTAATTCTATTGTGAACATAGGGTAAGGTTTTTAGAGAAAAACCCCAAAAACATTTTTAGCCTTAGATCTGAACAAAACAGCACATAAATAATTTATTGCATTGTTCATTTCTAATTTAAAACAAACTAGACATAAGCATGAACCTCCTTTGTTCACACTGCCTGGCTTATCTTTCAATTTTACCCTACTTCATAATAAAATTGTATTTATCTTACTATCATAAATACAAACTGATAGTTTATGATACTGGATCCATCCCAGAGATCATGGCATTACTATTATCAAACAATCAAATGAAGCATATCGAAGCATCAACCAAAAATCTATCAATACACCAACCATGCTCAGCATTCATTAATTTCAGAGAAAGTAAAACAAGTTGATCAAGCACAAAAGAAATAAAATGGCTGCCCTTAACTTGGGTCTTAATGCCTTAGCCTCATGAGATTGATTAATCACTCACCTTTCCCTTCTTTTTCCCGAGATTGCCTAAGTTTGCAAACAGCGTATGTTCTTCTTTTTTTTTTAATATGTTTCTGTTTTTCCTCAGAGAGAAAAACCTCTGCTTCTTTTCTTGATTTAAATCATTTTCACTAGGGTTTTACTGAAGGGAAAAACCCATTTTATCCTCACATCACTCAAGAATTATGTGTGTGCTGTTATGGCTAAATGTGCCATTTCCCCCTGGTTTCTATTTCTGGTAAAAGCAGTTATCCACTGCTTTTCCCTGTGTACATGCAATTTGCATGTTTCATTTGTACACTATTTTCATGTGGCTTATCTTTCAAAATTTTACTTATGTATAACTAATATAAAACTGGTTTTTAAAGCATTTTAATTTATCAAAGAATATATCATCTTTTTCCTTACCTAATTGTTGAAAACAATTTTCTCTTTACAGAATTATTTTTATTTTCTCTATGTTAAACTGTATTATATACATGTATATCCTCTTTATCAATCAACCTCTAGTTAATATCTCAAACCATATGTTTTCTCTGGATATGTAAATGTATACATATTCTTAATTACTCTGGTGTTCTTTCTTTACTTATCTTATGTTTATTCTTTCTGGGTATATATATACATATATATATAAATACAACATATGGTAACATATGTCCATATATACACTCAGTTATATATCCTCTTCCCTCTGAAATTCTATTTCTTATTACTGTTTATATTCAAGATACATATATGTATATGTATACATGTGAATATAAGACTCACTCAATTCAACTATTATTACTTTCAACTCATTCTCAATATTTATCTCTAGACTACATATATATATATATGTTTGGTTTTGAAAGTTTTCTTTTTTTTTAATTATTCTAATCTCAATAATTTGGGTCTTCACAATCGCGCACGATAAAAGAGAAGTATGAAAAGGAGAATTTAAATTTTCAATGTGCAAAAGAGAGAGCAAAGAAGAATTAAAGAAGAAGAAGAACGAGATCGCAGGAGAGAGAGTATGTGTAATGACAGCTAGGGCTCGTTAAAAAATTTAAACATTTTTGTCCTTGGGAAAAAATATTAATTAATGGGCTGTCCTAGATAATGAAAAATCCTTAAATTATCCTTAAGAATATTTTCATATAATATATTTTCCCCCTATGAAATACTCATAAAAAACCTCACATTCAAGATTTCCACCAAATTCTTAGCGATACTACGAAACAGTGAGGTAATTAAAAGTGATTCTGTATGAAATTTGTTTTATGTTATAATGTACTGAATTTTTGTGCAGATGGAATTGTTCATAGATAACTATACATTGGAGATATAATTATTTATAATGATTATAAGCGAAATATTTTTTAATAGGTATGATAATATGGAATATTATTATAATGCGATTGTTAAAATGAATTATTTGATTTTAATTTTGATTCGTTTGAATTCAAAGTAACTAAAAAATTTATTATAATTAATTCTATTTTAATTTTAATTCTATTTTAATTTTAATTCAATTAATGATAAAAATAATTACATACTAATTATCTTTAATACTAATCAATTATAGAATTAAACTTCAATCGTTTAATTCATCCTAATTATTTCCCTAATTAATTCCTTAAAATTAATAATTTTAAATGTATCCACAGGTGTTATTTTTAAATTAAGTACTTAGATGGTAGTATATTGTTGTAATACAAGTCTCAAGTAGTATATAACATACTGTTTTTTATGTGTATCCATAAGTATTTTTTTTAAATTAAGTACTTAGGGGGTAGCACATAGTTATAATACAAGTCTCATGTAATATATAACATACTACAAGTCAACTCATATCGAATGGTTCGAATCACGTACTATGCAGGATTCGAACATTTGACATCATGAGCTAAAGCCAAAGGTCTAACCAATGTGACATTGCTGGACATTATATGGTGATGCATCATTTTGCTTTGAATTATGTTAATTTTTATACTAATTCAATCATAACGACTGCATTAATACTTGAAGTAAAGGCAAAAATTATTTAGTTATTCCAAAAATTATTCCTTGCAAGGTTTGTGTTCTACGTATATTTCTCATGTTATGTTATGCTATATGTGTTTAAAAAAGCATGACAATTTATGCTACGGTAATATTTTTTTGTAGAGATTTTTTTTTAAATTATGAATTTGTTTTTTTGACTTATTCAGTAAAAAAATTATCGTGTTTATTAACATATAAATACCAAAAATACCTTAAATTGTTCTATATAATTAAATAGAGGTAATGTAGGTCTTTTTTTCATTCTAAAACATAAATATGTATTAAAAATCAAGTTAGGAGAATAAAAATATATCCAAAACAAAAGTATATATACAATTTTATTTTTAATAAAATAGTCAAGGGAAAAATATAAATGAAAAAAAAACATTTTTATTCTATCTTTCGTAAGTTACTTTTAAATTTAGTGAAAATTGTAGTTTTAAATACTATATAGCAAACTCAATATTTTAAATTAATTCTGTACTCTTAGTCACTTAAACTTATATTTTGTAAATTTAGATATTATCCTTCTTAACCAATCTACACTTTTTATAATTTTCTATTGTGTTGTTTGGTATATCATGAAATATTCGTAAAAAATTGACATTTATGGTTTCCACCAAATTATTAGTGATATTACGAAATAACAAGGTAATCATTAGTGATTTTTATGAAATGTTTTTTATGTTACAATAATTTTTATGCTGACAGATATATTCGTAGACAACTATAATTGGAGATGAAGTAATTTATAGTGATTATAAGCGAACTATTTTTAAATAGGTATGATAATATCGAATATTATTAACATGCAATTGTAAAACAAATTTGTGGCTTTTAATTTTTATCCGTTTGAACTTAAAGTAATTAAAGAATCAATTACAATAAATTCTATTTTAATTATAATTCAATTAATGAGTAAAATAAATTACATACTTATTCTCTTTAATGTTGATCGATTATAGAATTTAAATACAATCAATTAATTTCTTCTAATTATTTCCATAAGTTATTCCTTAAAAATAATATATTTTATGTTTATCCTCCACAAGTAATTTTTTTTAAATTGAGTACTTAGGTTGTAGTAATTTCTATACATTGGAGATGAAGTTATTTATAATGAATATAAACGAACTACTTTTAAAATGGTAGGATAATATCAAATTTTATTACCATGCAACTTTAAAATTAATATATTTTATTTTCAGTGGTTTGAATCACGCACTACGCAGGATTTAAACATGTGGTTCCATGAAAAAAACCAGGGTGTCTAATTACTGGGGTAGTGGTGGTGGACATTTTATGGTGATACATTATTTCAAATATTAAATAATGTTAATTTTTGTACTATTTCAGTTATATTATCCACATGTATATTTGTACTAAAGGAAAAATTATTTGTTTATTCCAAAAATTAGATTTCACGACGTTTATGTTCTACATATATTTTCCATGTTATGTTATGTTATATGTATTAAAAAACAAAATATTTTAAGCTACCGTAATATTTTTCTAATTCGACTAGTTTTGAGCAATGTCAAAATTATCACTATAAGAAGCTGATCATTTTTCGACGGCTCCTGCCCGTCGGCGGCCGTCGAAAGCCGTCGAGAGCCGTCGGAAAAAACAGCTGCAAAAAAATCCGTCGGTGAATAGATTTTCCGACGGCTCCTGACAGACTCCATCGATAGTTTTTCCGATGGCCTTCCGATGGCCATCCGATGGCTTCCGACGGCCGTCGGAAGACACGTGGACGCTCATGCTGTGTGCCGAATGCCGACGGGAGCTGTCGGAAAAGTGTCGTCTCGTGTCATCGGTAATTTTTAGCCTACAGGCCGTCGGGAGCCGTCGGAAAACCTGGAATTTTTTTTCTAAATTTATGCTATGCTTTCGCCTTCCATCCACAATCCATAAACATAATATATTTCACCCAACTCAATATATCCAACTCAGATATTCAATACGAAATCAAACCATAGAAAGATAGTCAAATATCATAAAGAAATAAATCAAGCATAATTCATATAAAATCAAACCAAACTTCGCTACCATAATTTACATACATCTAATTATACAATATATACATCATTCCTTCACCAACTCATCACCATCAACTCCTAAATGTCAGAATTACTACCACCAAATGTATCATCAAACAATATACACAACATTTCAAATCCAACTCCACCAACTCAATGTATCATCTAAACATACAAAACAATGACACAAAACATAAAAACATACCTATCACTCCGGTCAATCAGCTCCAGAACCTCCCGAACCAGTAGAGGATGGAAAGCGGCCACCATATTGCTGCAAGTACTCAGCAATACGCTGATCCAGCAGCTGTGTCATCTCGATGGCCTGGCGACGGTTCTGCTCTTCCAGCTGCGCCATCCTAACTCTCAACTCTTCGATCACTACTAAATCGATATCAGCTCTGGCCGTTTGGCTGGCTCTCCTCTGTCTACTGCCCGCAACACTTATTTAATTTAGTCTATAATCTTACTATCAAAGTTACAACATGATGTGTTAATTGTTATATCTATAAACTTATTACTGAAACTAAAGCGATGTGAAGTTCTTTAGAACTAAAAGATTATTGAATTGTTATATCTTAATATATTATTCATTACCACTTCATTGCCAAAGTCATAGCGCCTGTTCCGTGACGGTGGATCCATGAATGACTCAAAAATAACGTCCTCCTCATCCATCATCGGCTGCCCTCGATCGGTATTCTCTAGGAATTTCTGGTGTTGTTCCATAAACCTTGCCTGCATGAACAAATAAAAATGCAGTTAAAATTAATATCATGATATCTTAATTCATTATAATTTAACAATTTAAACAATTACTAATAGTTCATAAACTAAAATATGCTTACATGGCTCTTTCTCGATTTATCGTCATGCCATGTATATGAAACTGTCCCGTCCGGATTTACATGCTCGACGGCATGCGTACGGATAAACACATCCATATACGACACGGGACCCTTCGCCTTAGCTTCCTGAAAATGATTATTATGTACTGTTATTGTATATTCAAAATTATATAGCACAATAACTATTTACAATTCACATTTAATAAATTTACCAGCTCCTGGCGATATTGCTGAAATGACTTTGACCCTCCTCGATGAGTGATGGGATTTTCGTTCCTATTTGCAGAGTTTCTTTCCGACTCTGCCTGTACATTTAAATTTAGTACATTATTTACTTACCAAATATTTTTTGATATTTACGTATCAATCAAATAATTAATAAATGTTTAGTACACTTACCTTCGCCTCGTCACTATCCCAATGTGCCAGCCACCCTTCCCATACACTCGTCCCCATCCAGTTTGGTTTTTGCCTTTTATACTTCACTGTCCACATGGAATCCTTGTCGTTCTTCCTCATCTTCTGCATCCAGGAATGTCGTACCAACTGTAGGTCATCTGATTGTATGTCCACGGCGGCCTGTGTTTCCTGATAAACAAGCAACCAAAAAATAAAAAATAAAAAATGAACAATAAATAAGCGATAAAAACAAATTAAGAATGGAAAACGGAAGATTATACTTACAATGAAATCCTGCCAAATACACTCCAAGATGTTGGGAGGGATATTATCCCACTTCGGCCAACTAGCCGACATCCTACTCTTATACGTCTCTCTCAAAACTGATAGAACTACAGCTGATGGTTGTTGCTCAAATCCCCTATGTTAAATATGATATAGATTAGTATATCGTACACAAAATATTTAAGATGCTGAAAAAAGTTTAATACTTACCCCTCCGCTCTAGGTACTAGAGACACAATAGGTCGCTGTGGCGGTTGCGATGGACCGCTGTCATCGCCTCCTGAAGAATGGGATAAACTCCTCCTTCTGGAAGACATGATATGTGACGACCCGCAAATCCGTACCTTTTGAATCGACAATAATCCACACATGTCCGACCCAAAAAGCACAGACTGACGGAAAGTCAAGAGAAAGAAAAGAAGAGAGAAGAAGAGAAGAGAAGAAAGAGAGAAGATAGAACAAAACAGAACAATACAGAATCTCACATCGCAGCAGAAAACATATAATATCATATCAATGATCTTTACAAAACAGAAACTGTATATACATACATCAATAAGAGTCAACAATCAATCAATAGTTATCAGCCTGGACAGTTATAATAAACTGTCCTCACAATTGCTGACAATATACAACAACAACAATAAGCATAGTGGATAAGCAAAACAGATACGCGTATACGAAATGAAGATCTCCAGCTCTCCTGCCGAAGCTCCAAAAGCACCAATCTGAACCTGTAAATATACTCGGTCTGACCCGAGCATTGAAAGGGAAGAACGCCCGGATCAGTCTGGTAAACTAGCGTGAGAAACACACTCAACTGAATTTATTAAATTACCAAACTTTTCCTTAGTTTTCAAAATAAGAGTATCTCCTAAGACAAGTCCACACATAAACACAGACATGTTTTTACCTTATGATAACTAAAAAATATCATATCAAATCCTCTGATATAATAGTAGTGTCTACTATATACAAATAATATTAATCATAGCCAAAATTGTTACATTGATTAAATTCCAGCATATAGCCCAATTGGGTAATACAATCAAAATGGCAGGTACGTAGCGGAGTTTGGATTTCCATACAAATTACCAGGTGAAGGGACTACCTTCCGAAGGATACACCTCTAGAGGGATGTTCTGAGGACCACACATGGATCCTCTGCCAACACAAGACCGGCCCACCTCTATAACTAGATGGTACCGAATATATCATCCTTCGGTCGTTACCGACCTTTACCGAGGGCCCTCTAGCATACAAACCACAATAATCAGATACACGACGTCATAGCGTGTAAAGATATATCTAGAAGAGGATGATCATATCCTACTTGGGAGCGACCCACTTAGCCTTGCCGCATCTAACCCTGTTTTGGTCATTTCCGGTTGATGAGGCCTGAGGTAACGATTACCTTTCAAAAATCACATATCACATCACTTTGAATGCCACACGGCCATTTCCATTGACTTCTAATTGCCTTCCACAAAAATACAACCCTTGAGCTCGTACGTCTCAAGGAGGGTGTTAAGCTAAGAGAAATTGCCTTCTCCGCCACCAACTGATGTACGTTTGTAAAAACCAATGTACGTAATCATTAGAAATGCAATGTCAGACAAACATCCATACAAGTTGTACAGGAACAGGACAAACCGAAGGGACTTTCCTACCACATCCTGTCGGGAAATCCCTAGGATTAGTAGCGAATAGTCCTTGCATTGGATATTTCATAACGAAGAGACTACTGCTACTGGATGTATATTGGGATTTTAACCCCAAACGATCAACAAGTAGTCCTCCACTATGAAAATCCGGAATATCAATATCATCATAAGCAACCTGCACAATCGTTGCATATACGTTGGTCCGAAGTGGTTTTCAGATAAATCTGATCCTGGTCTCTTTGCACCAACAACGCAAAAGCGTTTCTCAACCTCACACAGAAACTAAGTCTCATAGACTTATCACGTTTCCAACTTTCAACTTGCTATCCTTCGGACCAAGAAGGAAGCTCGATAGATTGGAGTAATACTCCGCACTATACGAATCATCATCCTCAACACAAACGATAGTCAAGCCTACACAGAAGGCTACGTACTAAGTGTACGACTAAATAGTTCCCACATCAAGTCGAGGAACTAAAATATGGCCAACACTTGATAGTCGGTTATTTTACTATCAAAGCAAACAAACAAATATTTAGCACCATATACAATCATTAGGCCCTTTAATTAATCATTTATTAATTAATTCACTTGCCAAATATTCACTCAAATTATCTTTAAAAAGATATATTCTCAAAACCATTCAATGTTCTATATTGGAAAACATTTCCAAATACTTATTTAAACAATACAAGCGTATTCACAAATCTCTTTATTTTCAACACTTAGAAAATATTACATATACTTAAATCAGGATTAAGTATATATTTTATTCTTTAAGGAAAACATTCTCTTAAATACATTTATTCGGGTCAAAACGAATGCTGCGTAAAACATCGTTATGACAACCCAAAATCACTAGTATAGGGATTCGAAGATAAGATAGATAGATAAATACCAATACTATACAAAATATTTTCTTTCGAAAATCATTTACTATAACAATACTGTTATAGTCCATCATTTCCTTATTTCTTGAAAACGTCTATTTCAACAATGAATGTTGAAATCTATGTATTCGATAATTAACACATTTTAAAACATCTTTAAATCATTTCACTCCATTTAAACTATCATTTTCAAAACATTTATTTAACTTAAAATATTATTTATTGTCCAAAATCGTGAATATAACTCTCTAACCAAATTCAATACTTCTACACATTATTTATTAAAGGATTATCCACTGTCCAAAATCGTGGATATACTTCATTTACCAAATCCAATATTTCTAAACATTTATTAAAGGATAATACACTGTTCAAAATCGTGGATATAATACCTTTAATAATCTTTTATATTTAATTTATCAAGATCAATTGGTTTCGGATTTATAAAACAGTGTTTATAAATTCACATTTCTATTTTATAAAAACTTCAATTTATAAAATCCTTTTATTAACTAAACTCCATTTATCCCATTTATATGCCAAAATCCAAATTATAAGTAAATTACTTATAATTCTGTTTATTTCCAAAATTCGTTCTTTTTATTACTTTACAAAATTTAAATCTTATTCACTTATAAAATCCAATTATAACTTCATTTTAACACTTATAAAAAATCCTTTATAATTCAATTATTTTGATTTATAAAATATCAATTTATAAATCTTATATATAAGCCATTTAAAATAAACCAAAAATCTCAATTTGAATAAACCAATTCTTTTAATAATTTACAAATCGTTATTAAAGCTTATATAACTCCAAAATCATACTTAAGTATCATTTCCCAAAAATCATAATTTTTATAACATAAAATTATAACTTTTATTTATTCAAAATAAATCCATTCCTTAAAAATTTAAAACTCAATATAATGTATATTGACAAAACCACTTTTAAAATCCTTTTAAATTTGGAAACCGTCACTTTAACATTTTTAAATTCCAAAATATAGGCCCAATGATGCAACAGCACCAAATACATCAATCACGACATCCAAAACATCATATATCATATGAATAACAGCATATATCACAATATCTGTAAATAAATCAATCATTTACATCAATCCTCATCGTCTTCTAATTCAGATTCGGTCTCATATTACGTTATTTTCCTCCCTACTCTCGAATGCTTCTACCAAAATGTTTGGTTCATCGTTTAGAGGTCCAAGATCAGTATGATCGTCTGTAATTATTATTTTGTTGCTTTGCTCAAGATATGCCTGATAAGCTTGTTCGTTTGAAATATTCTTTCCATCAAACGTAAATCTTTCCTTTGTTTTAAAAACTGCCGACCAATCTGCTTTATCACTTTTTAGAGATGGATAAGGAGCCTAATAAACTTGCAATGCTTGTTTGGCTAGTACAAAAGGATCGTACTTGTGATAATGCGATGTGTGCTTTATTTCAATAAGATTATAATCCTTGTGCACATTAATTCCAGAACCTAGATCATTGCTAAACCAATTGCATCTGAACAGAAACACCTCCTCCGCCGGGCGTGAGAAATAAGTCGGTTGCAAAATTTGTGTTAAAACGCCATAAAAATCATTTATGTGATTTCCTCAATCATCACTACCTTTAACAAATACACCTGTATTATTAGTTAATTTTTCTGCACCATATTCTTTAGTGTTAAATTTATATCCATTGACGAAATATATTGGATATGTCTTGATATTTCTTTTTGGTCCCAACACAAGATGTTTCATACCTTCATCAACCACAGAATTTCTCGGTTCATAAATGTACTTTGAAAACCAATAAGAAAATTCTTTACTGAGATCTCAGTGCGGATGTTCACTTTCATAAATACTGCATATATGAATAAAATATTGCATTAAATTCTACACGCGCATTCATTATGGAAATGAATAAATCATAAATTATTATTTCAGAGTACCTAACAAATGGTGCAACCTCAGCACAATTTAGAAGAATATAAGTGTGTGCTACATGAAGATCTCTATCATCTAGCCATACTTCTACACATTTCTCAGAAGATCGACCATGTTGTCTAAAAATAGATAACATTATTTGAGAGGACTCTTGTTCGTCGCCTTCGTCATTACAAGGAACACTTTCAAATGATATGTTCACATGGTCACTGAAATAGTGAGAGAAAAAGAATGAAGCTTCTTCCTCGATGTAAGATTTACATATCGAATTTTCAACTCGTACTTTTTGCCTCACTTTTTTCTTCAGATGATTCAAGTATCTATGCAGAATTAATTTATATTAATTTTAACTTCCAAATGTAATTAAATTAATAGGTAACATAATACATACCTCTCAAATGGATACATCCATCCATATTGCACAGGACCTCGAAGTCGTGCTTCAGATGAGAGATGAATAAGTAAATGTTCCATTACATTAAAAAAACCTGGCAGAAATATTTTCTCCAATTTGTAGAGCAATATAGGAATATCTTCTTCAAGTTTACGTAAATGTTGCACTTTTAAAGTAGTTGGACAAAGCTCTTTGTAAAACAGACTAAGCTCCGTTATTACCTTTCAAACTTTTAACGGCAATAGTTCTTTGAATAGAACGGGTAATAAATTTTCCATCATTATGTGACAGTCGTGGCTTTTCATTCCGCTCAATCTACCATTTATAATGTCAATACATCTACGAAGATTTGATGAAATCCCATTCAGAAATCTTAATCCTTCCATCCATTTTAACACAACTTTAACTTGATTATTATCTAACTCGTAATATGCTTTGGGTTTTTTTTACTGTCATTTGGTTTCGTATGAAGCTCGGGACGTTTGCTTAATTCTTGTATATCGCGTCTTGATTTCAAGTCGTCCTTAGTCTTCTCCTTGACATTCAAAATTGTGTTAAAAACTTTATCAAAGACATTTTTCACGTTGTGCATCACATCAATATTATGACGAAGCAGAAGATGTTTCCAATAAGGCAATTCCCAAAATATACTTTGTTTACACCAATTATGAATAGTCGATTTGCCTTCAATTTCTGTTTGCACTTCAGTTTCATATATCTTTGGATAGTCCCTTACAAGTTCGTATATGTCTTCGCTTGACCATAATGTTGGTAGTTGTTTGGTTTCTACTTTATTAACTAAAATATTTTTCTTGTCTCCTCTAAAGGGATGATTGACATGGAGAAAACATCGATGTCAGTCAAACCATGAAATTTTCTTACCATTTGATAAAGAAAACGCCCGTGTTTCTTCCATGCAATATGGACATGCTAGACGGTCGGATGTACTCCATCCCGAAAGCATTGCATAGGCAGGAAAATCACTTATAGTCCACAACAAAGAAGCAAACATATGAAATTTTTTTCTTTGAAACGTCGTATGTTTCTACTACTTCGTTCCACAGTGTTTTTAACTCCTCAATCAACGGTTGTAAGTAAACATCGGTTTCTTGTGTCGGATCGTCGGGGCTAGGAACGACAACAGTAAGAAACATATGTAGCGTTTTCATACATATCCACGGAGGTAAATTATAAGGTGTGGTGATAATGGGCCAAGGTGAATATTTAGCACCAAATTGAGAAAATGGTGAAAAACCATCCGTACATAATCCAAGTCTAACATTACGACTCTCTGCTGACAAATTAGAATAAGTTTTTCAAAATGCTTCCACGCTTCTCCATCGGCTGGATGTGTCAACGTACCCTACTTCCTCTGTTCTTATACTATGTCATATCATATGAGCTGCAGTTACAGAAGATGCGTATAATCTTTGAGGCCTAGGAGTGATGGGCAAATAATGCATACGTTTGTATGGAACTTCCTTTCCTTTTTTTTCCTTGGTTTATAACTTTCCTCGTTACATATTTTACACTTCCTAAGAGTGGTGTCCTCTTTCCAAAACAACATGCAACCATTTAAACATGTATCTATTTTCTGATAAGGTAAACCAATAGCCGACATAAGTTTTTTAACTTTATAGTGATTTTCGCACATTAAATTATCGGGCGACATATGTCTTTTTGCAGCTTGTACAACGGCTTAAAATTCGAATTTGGTGATGTTGTATTTTGACTTCATCGCAATGTATTATGCGGTTACTGATAGCTGGGTGCCGCTTTTACAACCATCCCAAATAGGTTTCTTAGCAGCATCCAGTAAATCATAAATTTTTTTTGCTTCAATATTTGGTTCTTCAACATTTTCATCATCGTCGTCAACTTCAACCGTAGGGAACAATGATCGTGCTGCACCTTCAACCATATTTTCTATACGGTTCGTCATAACAATTTCATTACCAGCAATGTCTAATTCAGACTCTGCAGAAGTATTTGCTACAACTTCTCCATGATGATCCCAAATATAATACTCCGGCACGAAACCAGTTTTGCACAAATGGACTTTCACAATATCGGGTAACAAATACTTCAAATGTTTACACTTACTACACGGACAACGAATTTCTACATCATTTCCGTTACTACTTAAAGCAAATTCAACAAATACGTTTATACCATTATAAAAATCTTCTTTTATTAAGCCTCTCAATCCCCTTCTTTGATACATCCATCTCCTCCGATCAACAAAATAATCAATCAATTTTTCTATTTGAAAAAATATGTCACAAATTCAAAAATAAATATTGGTCATATTTATGAATTCACATTTTATTTTTCAATGTATCGATACAAAAACTTATACGCGTCAATTTTACCCCACTTAAAAATACAATATAGAAATATTGGTTTATGGTTATTTTTTCTCTGGTCAGTCATCCTACTTCCCATTCAAACACAGTAAACACTTACATTTCGTACATTATTTCGTTTTAAATGATCAAACAAAATTTCAGCAGCACTTCCCTATTTTTTCCTACATTGTACACAAATGCGTGCATGCAGGAAACAAAAAAGAAAAGTGACAACGAAATTTTGTGAACCGTTTGAAACAAAATAACGTGCGAAATGCAATTGTTTACCGTGTTTATAACTTGTCCAATACAAGGATAAATCCAACAAGTATTGTACCGGATGAATATAAATAGTCGTTTTGTGACAAAAACGGTTATTTATATAATGATCATGCACAACACCCGTTGGACGGAGCTAAAAACTCTCTAAGGGACGTAGAAAAAAGTAGTTTATTGTGACGACCCGGAATTTTTGTATATTTGAAATGAGAATATTTAATTTATTTTAAATATTCGAAGATTAAATCTTAACTTTATTTTCAAGTATACAGTATTTATTGGATGATAGATTATTGAATTAAACAATCGAAAATAGAGAATCCTGAGTTTTGAGCCTGTTGAAAATAGTTTAAAGGCTCAGAAAATTTGTATTGTTAATATTGAATGTAATAGAACTTTCAAAATTGAATTTAAAAGCGTTTTGTTCAGTTTTGAAAATTTTATCGTTTTATATTGAATTTAAAAATAGCCTTCCGAGGCACAGTCTCGGAATTCGACGAAACCAGTTCCATTTGGATCCGTAATATTGTATTATTACCGGATTTCAAATTTCGTATCGATTGGAGTGGCGGAGTGAGCATACGGTATATAAACGCATGGAAATTACCGAGATGAAATTGAATTTAAATGCAATATATTCAATCCGACATTTTGTACAACCTACCGCGTATTTGCCTCCTTCGTACCCATCTTCCTTTCCTTCCCATCTTCTCAAGTCTCTGTTCGATCAGAAATAAATAAATAAAGGGAGATAAGCTTGTTGCGTAAACTACTCAAAGGGGAAAATAATATCTGCGATTCAAATAAGCAATTCATTTCAATTCGTTCACTCTCTTTCCCATCTATCTCTCGATTAATTTCAAAATCAAAATATATGGCGAACTGTTGGGATTCGAAATCCCATTTACGCACACGAACACCCTAATATTATCGAATCACTCAAAAACTCTTCGATCGAGATTTCCGCTGTTGCAAACGCGAGCTCGGGCTCGGAATTCAGGGCCGATGTAGGCAATGCGAAGAGTGGGTCGGTGAATCGGTGGGTTTATTTTCGAGCATTATGGATCTGAGTGTTGAAGCACTTGAAGGTAGTGGCAGATCGTTGGGTCGAGTTCGAGGCTTCAAGATGGGGTGCGACAGTCTTCGTTGTGCCAGAATGATGTGATGGCACCAGGTGCTCGTAGCCGCTATATTGATTGCATTAGAAGGTGAGGCTAGGGTTTCGAATCTGAGGAAGGCTTCGTGGGTAGCCGCAGCAAAGGTGGGGAGAAGATTCGATTGGGAAGGGGTTGCGACAGCTTCTCATCGTGTTCGAAGTCATGATGTAGGGCAGTGTGCTCGGGTTTGATCAATAAGGTATTTATTTCAGTTTAAATTTAATAACCTATATATATGAATATGCTAAAAAAAAAAAAAAATTATACAGTAAGATATTTAAAACATTTCTGTTTGATTTAATACATGTATATATACGCATGCCTATTTTGAATTGAAGGTAAATAAGGAAAGTTTTTATGTAGAAATATTTTTGAAAATATAGTAGTTTTAAAAGTAAATAATTAGTAAAACCAAATTATTAAATGGGAAATTTATTTTTTTTCGATTAATTCAAAATATTAATAAATCCTGTAATGTTTGTACAAGGTCTTAAAATTTTGAAGAAAGCAAAATCGGCATGAAATGGATTGCATATAAAAATGGACAAAGGTGAGTTAATCTCACTCAGTTAAATTATAATTTAAATTTAATCGGTTAAATTTAAATATTGATGGATGATTGAATTGATTGATTTGATTGATATGGTATATAGTAGTATATACCAATATATACATATTGGCATATGTATATATTTGAGTTGTTGATATTCCCGCATTATATAGCGGATGAGACCCTATGCGCCGCATAATAGCGGATGATATTTTATATAAAACTCATATACCGCGATATTCCACCTTGAAGTGGAATTGGTATTTTATATTGTGCTAACGTCTGTGGATGCAGGGAAACAGGTTGGAGGGATCCAACTGGATTCCTCAAAATTATTAGATTAATTAATATTCTGTGTTCTGAATATTTGATATCATGTGATGATTTTATATTGGATGATGTGGTTGATTTGGATTGTCCAGTATAATAAATTATAAAATCTATGGAATTGAATTTTTGAAAAGAAATAAAAGAATAAAGGGTTAAGTAAAATAATTCGAGGAATTGGGATAAAATTTATAACGAATTGAAATAAAAATAAAGTGATTTGGAATTTTAACAAATATGAAATAAGGGGATTTTGAATTTACAAGGGATAATAAATTTTATACTTAAGTGATATTATTTGGAGAATAAAAGAAGTTATCTTTGAAATTAAGGATTAAAATTAATTAAAGAATAAATAAGGAGTTTTGGAAATTTGTAATTGATATTGGTAAAAGGGGTTTAACTCGTAATAAGGAATAAAAATCTAAAAGTTAATGTATTTTGGAATAAATGAAGTAGCAAAGGAAATTTATTTCAAAGTATAGTAAAGTAAATTGGAAAATCAACTGAAAAATTGATTTAGTTGTTAAAATTGGAATTCTATAAGAGAAGTGAGATTTTGGAGCTTATAAACTGGGTTTATAAAGTAAAATAAAATATCAGTGGATATTAGAAAATATAAATTCAAGGTGGGAATTTATAAAGGGATATGAATTGGTTTAAAAATAAATGTTGATTTATTTTTAAAGAATGGGGATGAGAAGTGTATTTCCTTGGATTGCCAAGTACGTTTTTCAAAGCAATTTTAATATAAGTTAAAAGTTCTAAATTGTTTAAAAAGGCATGTTTTAGGAAATTGATTATTTTTAAAGGTTAATTTCTAAAGTAAGTATTTTCAAAAATCTATTATTGTAGTAATTATATAAAAGTGATTTGCTATTATGTTTTAAAAGGAGAAATTTAGATTATATTATAAAGTGGTTTAATTTAAAGTATATATTTTTAATAAAGTATTAAAGTAGTTTGATTTCAATGTTATAAAGTATATTTAAATAAAGTGTTTTTAAATTATTTTAAATTTAAAAGTATTTTGTACATGGTGATTCAGTGGAAATAATTATTTGAGGAATGTATTCCGTAAGCGGAAACTGTTTTCAAATGAGCTTTGAAAATTTGAAATTATATCTTGGAAAGATATTTGGGCAAATAAATAATGTGGAAAATTATTTATTGTGTGATGGTTGCTTGTGGATGTAAATTGATAGTTAAATAACCGACTATCAATATTGGTCAAATGCGTTGATCGTTTCGAAGAGACCGGGATCGAGTTTCCGTATACCGGGATTCTAGGTCTGGAGACTCGAATACCACTTCGATTCGGTTTGTACGTTTCGTGTAACGTGTTCGGAGTTGAAGATGGAGCAATGAAGTGCAAGGGCTAGTCGCTACTAATCCTGAGGATATTTCCAAAATGGATGTAGTAGGAATAGTGCCTTCGGTTCCGTTCGGACCTGGGACGGACTTGTATGGACGAATGCTTTCGTGACATCGTCAGGTGGACGATGGGCATTCTAAGGGATATGTGCTATAAAGGTATCGTTTAGCCTCGAACCTCATCAACCGGGAATGACTGAAAATCAGGGGTTATGCAGCAAGGCTTCGTGGGTAGCACCCACTTGAGAGTAAAGTCATTCCTGTCTAGATGTCCCTTTTATTTCAGCTTAGTGGTGCGGTTGCTGATCCCAACCGTGGGGTGATTTTATTTGGAATTATCCAGTAAGGGATGATTCCGGCCTTGTGTTGCAGGGGAGCGGGCGTACTCCTCGGTACTGTGATCTAGGCCACGTACTATGACAGGTGGTACCCCAGTGCCTAGTCATTCGTTGGAAATCCATTCTCCCTACGTGCCTTGTACGGTATTTGTTTGTATACCTAGTATGCTGGAATTTAATCATGTAACAATTTCAGCTATTTTAATAAGTATTTGTATATAGACACTATTATAATATCAGAGGATTTTATAAAAAGTGTTTTAGCTATCGTAAGGTAAAAACCCGGCATGTTTATTTGTGGCGTGGTCTTACGAGATGCTTTTGTTTCCAAAGGATTTTTTTTTTTTAAAACTTTAATAATCAATTGAGTGTGATTTTCTCACGCTGGTTTTCCAGACTGACTCGGGTGTTGTTTTATATGATGCTCGGGTCAGACCGAGATAAACAGGTTCATATTGTAGCTGTGGAGCTCAGGAGACGAGCTGGATGGCGATACGTACTTCCGTATTTGTTTATTGTTCCGCTGTGTATTTGGATGTATGTCATTGATGTGATGAACTCTGATGATGTATTCTGTAAATATATTGTATAAACAGATATATTTTTCTGTTTGAGTAAAGATCTGTTTTGTATATATTATATTTTATTCCGCTGCGATGTGAGATTCTGTTGTTGATTTTCTGTTTCTTCTTCTTCTACCTCTTCTTCTTTAACACAAATGGTTCGATTTTCCGGGACTGGAAAGTCGGGTCGTTACAGTTGGTATCAGAGCTTAGGCTGGCGACAACCTTGGCTCTGGTGGGAATTTTGAGAGTATTAATAGATATGAGCGCGTATTTGTTAGTGAATATAAAATTTGTTTTATATTGTGTTGATTGGTTTATTGAGTAGTTTATGGATTCTGGTCGATGTGTGGGACGCCACAACATTGATAGGGATCTCTAAACACTTGTATAGAACAATTCGACACAGTATTGTTTTAAAGTAGGGTAAATGAAATAATTTTACCCAAATTATTTTTGTATAAAAAGAAACGTTTTGTAAACTATTCTAGTTAATATATATGGTTGTTTGGATGTTAGAAGTGATAATATGGAATTATTATCATTAATATATGGAAACTTAACTAAAAATTGAAATAAAATTTGAGATATAGATTACAAATGTAATTTATAAAATTGAAATAAACTTCATATACAAATGAGATTGTACTTTAAAGTAGAATTCCAGAGAAATGTGGAAAATAAATCGGAATGGATTTTAAGTTTGGAATTTTGGGAAAGGTTTGAAATTCCTTGAGATTTGGAGATAGTTTTCAAAGAGTTTGAGGAAATAATAAGTGGTATTATTTCAGGAATATTTTGAGTTGAGTTTGGAATCTGGAAAGATTTGAAATTTAAAAATATTTGAAATGGTTTAAAGAGATAAAAGCATTTAATTCTCTTCCGGTCGCTGGGAAATAATTTCGGTGATGACTGCAGCATCATCGATGTTCATTTTCGAGTTTCCAAAGAGAAATTGCTACCAAACCGTGTTAAATTGGGATTGTTTGCAAACTGGATTTGGTTTTGAAATTCAAAGAGATAGTTGAATATACAAAAGGAGTTTGGATGTGATTGATTTCAAAAGTGATTTTGAAATTTTGGGAAATTGTTAAAAACTCTGGAATCTTATTTTAATTGTTTATAGAAAAACAAATAAAAAGAAATAAATATACTTGACTAAATTTAATGTATAATCCGGAATAAAGAGTAAAATGTGAATGGGATTGCTTTTAATGGATTGAAGTGATGAAATAAACCAAATATTAGGTATAAATTGGAATAAATTACCTAATGGAGTAATGGATTATGGAAATAGAACCTTAATTGGCTGAAAGAAAGTTGATTTTGTAATTTGGATATGAAATGGGAAATGAACTTAGATTAAGTAGAAATTATTAATCGCAACCCGAGATAAAATACTAACAAATCGAATGTGGATGATATAAATGAAGCTCGACACATATATTTTGGATGCTGTTAAGTGAAATAAATTGGAACAAAATTAACTTAAGTGTGAATGAACTCAAGTATAAATAAATGGAATATGACCTTGAAATATTATCCAAATGAGTTTGGGTTATGGAATTTAAATTGGTTAAATAGGAATTGAATTGTGAATTAATAAAATTGGGTAGTGAATTAAAAATGAATAGTAGAATCAGAATTTGAGTTATTAATTAAAATTCGACTTGGAGTATTAACACATTAAATATAAGTGGAAATGTGTTAAACAAAAATGAAAATTTGAATTAAAATAGTGATGGCTTGTATTGCAAACGAAAATTCAAGTGGGTATGAATGAAAATGGCCTTGGATATTATTCAATGAACGGAATATTGAATTTAGAATTAAAAAGGGACAAATTGAATGAATTGGTGCAAACTGCAATGAAAATGAACTTAAGTTGTTAACTTAAGTAAATGTTGGATGAAGACTGTACTCAAATCGAGGTTGTCGAAATCAATTGAAAATTAATTATTGAATGAAATAGCCTGGATTATTTTCAAGCTAAATAAATGGATATGAATAAATTAAATGGAATGAGTTGAGTATCGTTTGGGAAAAAAATGGGAATAAGGGACGAAACATTTCATATGTGCTTATGGAAGTATATAACATGCATTGTTTTTAGAATCCATGTTTTAGCAATTTAAATTTTAGTGAAATGTAAATAAACTTTGTATATTTGGCACTTACATGTTGTAATTGAGTTAGTACAGGTTCAGGGAAGTCGGTTGGCTGAATCTGATGGCACAACATGCTAAAATAAATAACCGCTTTGCTTTAAAAATGCTAAAATAAGGTACGCTTACGCAAAAATTCAAAATAGGAGATATGAACTGCATATATTGATATATATTGTGATTTCCGGCCTGAGGCCGATGTATATATATATTTGTGCATCCTGCGATATCGCAGAAGTCCCTCCGTACAAGGGAGACTTTGCCAAAATTTTCCGTAAATTTTGGGAGTTAGAAAATATTTGAAAATTTTTGAAAATTTTCACTAACAACAAATGAATTAAAATTTGTTAAACCAATAAGGTTGAAACTGAGTATTGAAATCTATTTAAAATGTGAAAGTAAAGTAAGTGAAATCGAAGGAACTAACGAAAGTAAAGCTTGCAAACAAACTTTTAATTGAGATTTAAATTAATTAGTAAGTGCAACTAATTCAATATTCAAAGTGGAAGATAAATTGAATTCAAGTGGAAATGTAAACGCAAAAGTGGATAGAAATGGATAGGAACTTCAATAGTGAAGTGAAAATATGTATAAGCAGTATGTAAAATGTTTATCTTAAACTTAAGAAATGAATAGTGAATTCTTAAGAAAATGTGGTACTGAAAGTATGCTAAGTGAATAATTGAATTAAGGTGAAACTGAAGTTGTGAAATGGGATAGTTGTGAATAAGTGGATAACAATCAAAATGAATGTGAATAAAAAGGAAAATGATAATTCAATTGGGCTAATTACGTAAGGTGTACGTATATTATTTTATTCGCATAGCTATTTGATCCAGAATTCGAGCACAGAATTTCGAGATAGTTTTATCGATCCGAATTAGGATTTCTCACTCGATTTTCGACGGCGAACCTGGATATGGATTGTTGATTAATTCTGGATATTCTCTATCATAGTTTGTGGCTATGCAAGGAGAATGACGGTTTCTGATCGAGAAACCAAATCTGAGTCCGCACTAGGAAGTCGGGTGTACGATACTAGTTCGGAAGTGAAATTGTGTGATCGATTGAGCGATCGAATGTGATATTGCGTACGGATGATATATGTGCATCGTACGGGTTTAAGTAAAACAAATATTGTAAATTTGTAAAGAAAGGTATAAAATGGCTTTGGAATGGTGATTGAATATTATTGCTTAGTAGGATATACAGGTGTATAAAAGCAATGGATAATTGGGATTTTTGATTTTAGAAGATAAAATTTAATGGCCCGACAAAAAGGTATGTATTTGAATTTCTATATGAAATTTGATTGGGTTTTTGATCCAGCCACTTGGCCTTTTGTTTTCTTTTTGAGATTGGGAGGCCGTAGAGCCATTTTGTAGTAGTACCGAGCTAGCCGCGCAAAGGAGACGCTGGCGAAATTTTTCGGAAATTTAGGGAGTTAGAAAAATTTTGAAAAATTTTGATAATTCAAAATTTGAATTCAAATTTAAATTTGAATGAATAAGTAGGTGGTATGGGTTGAACTTATGAATAAGTTTGGGAAGTTAAAAGATGATTAGTGTATCATTAATAAAAGATTGTTTGGGTATTGTTAAAACTATTTGAATTTGGGAAATAGTTAACGGGAATAGAATCATTCTTCCTAACTAGTAATTTCGGGGACGAAATTCTTTTAAGGGGGGAGGAATGTGACGACCCGGAATTTTTGTATATTTGAAATGAGAATATTTAATTTATTTTAAATATTCGAAGATTAAATCTTAACTTTATTTTCAAGTATACAGTATTTATTGGATGATAGATTATTGAATTAAACAATCGAAAATAGAGAATCCTGAGTTTTGAGCCTGTTGAAAATAGTTTAAAGGCTCAGAAAATTTGTATTGTTAATATTGAATGTAATAGAACTTTCAAAATTGAATTTAAAAGCGTTTTGTTCAGTTTTGAAAATTTTATCGTTTTATATTGAATTTAAAAATAGCCTTCCGAGGCACAGTCTCGGAATTCGACGAAACCAGTTCCATTTGGATCCGTAATATTGTATTATTACCGGATTTCAAATTTCGTATCGATTGGAGTGGCGGAGTGAGCATACGGTATATAAACGCATGGAAATTACCGAGATGAAATTGAATTTAAATGCAATATATTCAATCCGACATTTTGTACAACCTACCGCGTATTTGCCTCCTTCGTACCCATCTTCCTTTCCTTCCCATCTTCTCAAGTCTCTGTTCGATCAGAAATAAATAAATAAAGGGAGATAAGCTTGTTGCGTAAACTACTCAAAGGGGAAAATAATATCTGCGATTCAAATAAGCAATTCATTTCAATTCGTTCACTCTCTTTCCCATCTATCTCTCGATTAATTTCAAAATCAAAATATATGGCGAACTGTTGGGATTCGAAATCCCATTTACGCACACGAACACCCTAATATTATCGAATCACTCAAAAACTCTTCGATCGAGATTTCCGCTGTTGCAAACGCGAGCTCGGGCTCGGAATTCAGGGCCGATGTAGGCAATGCGAAGAGTGGGTCGGTGAATCGGTGGGTTTATTTTCGAGCATTATGGATCTGAGTGTTGAAGCACTTGAAGGTAGTGGCAGATCGTTGGGTCGAGTTCGAGGCTTCAAGATGGGGTGCGACAGTCTTCGTTGTGCCAGAATGATGTGATGGCACCAGGTGCTCGTAGCCGCTGTTTTGATTGCATTAGAAGGTGAGGCTAGGGTTTCGAATCTGAGGAAGGCTTCGTGGGTAGCCGCAGCAAAGGTGGGGAGAAGATTCGATTGGGAAGGGGTTGCGACAGCTTCTCATCGTGTTCGAAGTCATGATGTAGGGCAGTGTGCTCGGGTTTGATCAATAAGGTATTTATTTCAGTTTAAATTTAATAACCTATATATATGAATATGCTAAAAAAAAAAAAATTATACAGTAAGATATTTAAAACATTTCTGTTTGATTTAATACATGTATATATACGCATGCCTATTTTGAATTGAAGGTAAATAAGGAAAGTTTTTATGTAGAAATATTTTTGAAAATATAGTAGTTTTAAAAGTAAATAATTAGTAAAACCAAATTATTAAATGGGAAATTTATTTTTTTTCGATTAATTCAAAATATTAATAAATCCTGTAATGTTTGTACAAGGTCTTAAAATTTTGAAGAAAGCAAAATCGGCATGAACTGGATTGCATATAAAAATGGACAAAGGTGAGTTAATCTCACTCAGTTAAATTATAATTTAAATTTAATCGGTTAAATTTAAATATTGATGGATGATTGAATTGATTGATTTGATTGATATGGTATATAGTAGTATATACCAATATATACATATTGGCATATGTATATATTTGAGTTGTTGATATTCCCGCATTATATAGCGGATGAGACCCTATGCGCCGCATAATAGCGGATGATATTTTATATAAAACTCATATACCGCGATATTCCACCTTGAAGTGGAATTGGTATTTTATATTGTGCTAACGTCTGTGGATGCAGGGAAACAGGTTGGAGGGATCCAACTGGATTCCTCAAAATTATTAGATTAATTAATATTCTGTGTTCTGAATATTTGATATCATGTGATGATTTTATATTGGATGATGTGGTTGATTTGGATTGTCCAGTATAATAAATTATAAAATCTATGGAATTGAATTTTTGAAAAGAAATAAAAGAATAAAGGGTTAAGTAAAATAATTCGAGGAATTGGGATAAAATTTATAACGAATTGAAATAAAAATAAAGTGATTTGGAATTTTAACAAATATGAAATAAGGGGATTTTGAATTTACAAGGGATAATAAATTTTATACTTAAGTGATATTATTTGGAGAATAAAAGAAGTTATCTTTGAAATTAAGGATTAAAATTAATTAAAGAATAAATAAGGAGTTTTGGAAATTTGTAATTGATATTGGTAAAAGGGGTTTAACTCGTAATAAGGAATAAAAATCTAAAAGTTAATGTATTTTGGAATAAATGAAGTAGCAAAGGAAATTTATTTCAAAGTATAGTAAAGTAAATTGGAAAATCAACTGAAAAATTGATTTAGTTGTTAAAATTGGAATTCTATAAGAGAAGTGAGATTTTGGAGCTTATAAACTGGGTTTATAAAGTAAAATAAAATATCAGTGGATATTAGAAAATATAAATTCAAGGTGGGAATTTATAAAGGGATATGAATTGGTTTAAAAATAAATGTTGATTTATTTTTAAAGAATGGGGATGAGAAGTGTATTTCCTTGGATTGCCAAGTACGTTTTTCAAAGCAATTTTAATATAAGTTAAAAGTTCTAAATTGTTTAAAAAGGCATGTTTTAGGAAATTGATTATTTTTAAAGGTTAATTTCTAAAGTAAGTATTTTCAAAAATCTATTATTGTAGTAATTATATAAAAGTGATTTGCTATTATGTTTTAAAAGGAGAAATTTAGATTATATTATAAAGTGGTTTAATTTAAAGTATATATTTTTAATAAAGTATTAAAGTAGTTTGATTTCAATGTTATAAAGTATATTTAAATAAAGTGTTTTTAAATTATTTTAAATTTAAAAGTATTTTGTACATGGTGATTCAGTGGAAATAATTATTTGAGGAATGTATTCCGTAAGCGGAAACTGTTTTCAAATGAGCTTTGAAAATTTGAAATTATATCTTGGAAAGATATTTGGGCAAATAAATAATGTGGAAAATTATTTATTGTGTGATGGTTGCTTGTGGATGTAAATTGATAGTTAAATAACCGACTATCAATATTGGTCAAATGCGTTGATCGTTTCGAAGAGACCGGGATCGAGTTTCCGTATACCGGGATTCTAGGTCTGGAGACTCGAATACCACTTCGATTCGGTTTGTACGTTTCGTGTAACGTGTTCGGAGTTGAAGATGGAGCAATGAAGTGCAAGGGCTAGTCGCTACTAATCCTGAGGATATTTCCAAAATGGATGTAGTAGGAATAGTGCCTTCGGTTCCGTTCGGACCTGGGACGGACTTGTATGGACGAATGCTTTCGTGACATCGTCAGGTGGACGATGGGCATTCTAAGGGATATGTGCTATAAAGGTATCGTTTAGCCTCGAACCTCATCAACCGGGAATGACTGAAAATCAGGGGTTATGCAGCAAGGCTTCGTGGGTAGCACCCACTTGAGAGTAAAGTCATTCCTGTCTAGATGTCCCTTTTATTTCAGCTTAGTGGTGCGGTTGCTGATCCCAACCGTGGGGTGATTTTATTTGGAATTATCCAGTAAGGGATGATTCCGGCCTTGTGTTGCAGGGGAGCGGGCGTACTCCTCGGTACTGTGATCTAGGCCACGTACTGTGACAGGTGGTACCCCAGTGCCTAGTCATTCGTTGGAAATCCATTCTCCCTACGTGCCTTGTACGGTATTTGTTTGTATACCTAGTATGCTGGAATTTAATCATGTAACAATTTCAGCTATTTTAATAAGTATTTGTATATAGACACTATTATAATATCAGAGGATTTTATAAAAAGTGTTTTAGCTATCGTAAGGTAAAAACCCGGCATGTTTATTTGTGGCGTGGTCTTACGAGATGCTTTTGTTTCCAAAGGATTTTTTTTTTTTAAAAACTTTAATAATCAATTGAGTGTGATTTTCTCACGCTGGTTTTCTAGACTGACTCGGGTGTTGTTTTATATGATGCTCGGGTCAGACCGAGATAAACAGGTTCATATTGTAGCTGTGGAGCTCAGGAGACGAGCTGGATGGCGATACGTACTTCCGTATTTGTTTATTGTTCCGCTGTGTATTTGGATGTATGTCATTGATGTGATGAACTCTGATGATGTATTCTGTAAATATATTGTATAAACAGATATATTTTTCTGTTTGAGTAAAGATCTGTTTTGTATATATTATATTTTATTCCGCTGCGATGTGAGATTCTGTTGTTGATTTTCTGTTTCTTCTTCTTCTACCTCTTCTTCTTTAACACAAATGGTTCGATTTTCCGGGACTGGAAAGTCGGGTCGTTACATTTATAAAAAAGAATATTTACTTATTTTGTACATTTTAAAAAATTATTAATCTACCACATTTGTTCCGCGCATTTTATCGAATAAGGCTGCTGTAATATTGTTATCATTTTCCAATACAGTAAAAAAAATTAGACTCATGCGTTCATTATTATTATACAAGTCAAGATGTTATACAACTCATATCTTATTCCAATTAACACAATGCAATGGTAGAAACAACACATATACAATGGTGTACATATACATGCACAATCACAAATTATACATACTCTTCAAAATTTCACGGTAACATATGAAATAGGTATACCATGGGATGCTGTAAACCATTATTACGCTATTCGAAACAATTGCAATCACTAATTAGTCCTAATTTATCAACTTATGCAAATCTAAATTTAGGGTAAAAATTAGATTTTTGGTAAAAATAAGAGATTATACCAAAGATTTAGAGCAATAGAGTTTGATTACACAGCCGTGGAGGATCTGGAAGCTCGAAATTGGAGATTGGAAGCTTGGAGAAGGGATTTGGGGGGTTTTTTGAAAAAAAATTCATGCTGCAAAATGAGGAGGAAGAAGGCTTGGATGGGCTTGTAATTTGCGAATTTCTGACGGCTTCCGACGGCCCGTCGAAAGCCGTCGCGACGTGCTGTCGGATTATAAGCCTTTTCTAGTAGTGTATGGTTAGCTCTTTATTTTGCATGTTTCACCTTGCAATATTCTTATTTCCATCTACGACACTCATGCATAATCATAATTTTAGTGCCATATTTGCTTTTTAATTCTATTTAGTTCCACATTCTCCAAAGTTACCTTTATTAAATCATGTTATGTTGTTCATATTCATATTATTTGCACATTTTCTAACAAACTATGATTGTGTTCAACCAAGTGGAATCATCATAAGTGGAAGATACATAGTTCACAAGTCAGTTACCTTTTGGAAGTTAATATTTTATAAAATGATTTATTAACTTTAATGATACAACAGATGTAAAAGTTAGTAGATCAAATGGTGAAACTATTAATTTTTATTTATGCTTTCCATTTCAAAATATGATGCTAGGTTTAGTTTTTTTTACGCTTTTAGTTTTAACCTAAACGCTTAGCTTTAAAAATTAGATTATTTTTTATAAATTCACTAAAGTATATGTGTTATATTGGTTGATTTGAAATTTAATAACAAGTTTATTATTTAGTTTAGTTGTTAATATTTAAAGCGAGTATGTTTATATTTTATGTTATTTAATTATAATTGAATGAATATGCTCATCGGTGATAATGAATTTAATAATTGATATGTATGTAGTTCTCGAATTAACAATTTGAATCAGAACAAAGAGAAATAAGTTAGAATAAAAATAATAATTCTCTATTTAGCTTAAATTAAAAAATATAACGTAGTAAAAGTATTTATCATAGTCATCTAAACTTTTTGTTGCATGTATCAATAAATATATATTCATTTATTTGTATATACAATTTTATATTTATTTATATGTGAAATTTTTCTATACGATCTAATCGTCTATAAGGTAAAATGGATTTTGTATAATTTGTTTGTTTATTTTTATTATGTTGGTGCACATTGAGTTTATTATAACATCTATAAACTCTAATTGTATACTTGCTTTAAAAGTGAAAATGTAAACTAGTGAAAGCATAAATATATATGCTTTTGGTTTTAAGTGTAATGTTAATTTTGGTTTTCTCAATGTTTTAATTTTATAAAATGTTTATTTAAAATCCAGTCAATTCTTAAAGCATAAAAAAGTACACTTAGGTTATTTTTAATAAAAATATATATAATTATTAGAGAATCCATGTAATTTTGTTAATTTAAAACTTTATATTTTTTTGGGTACAGATATTGATATTATAAATTATTTTAGCCTATGTTTCAATTATGATGTATACTTTCATATTGTTTCATCTTTGATTCCCAATTAATTAAATGTAATTGAATTCCCAAATTAATGGAAATTAATTCATTTTACAAACACTAAGGATAGTTACTCAAAAATCAATGTGTAATTTATTATCTAACTTATTTTGGAATCAAATTTATCATAAGTTCATATTGTAAGTTATTCTGAATAAGTTGAATTAGTAAATATTTTTATCATAATTTACTTCTACTCACAACTCCATACGAAATTAAATATAAATTCAATCTTATGTGGTATCTATTTACATATTAATACATTGGAATATAGGGGTTGGTATTTCTTTTAAAACTTTAATGATCAACATATTAATTAATTGTTTATAAACTAAATAGATTTCATGTCACAGATGCTTCTTTCTCAAAATGCACAAATGTCAAAATGATGATACTTCGTAATTTAAGACCAATTTTAAACTATCACAAAAAAGCTTAGTTTAAAATTTAATTTTTTACAAATCTATTAAATAATATGCATAATTTACCTTACATGTTTATTTTTTAAATTTATTTGATAGTTGATATTACAATAGGCTAATATATTTTTATTGTTTTAAAAGCAATATTTTATTTACATTTTTGTTTATGCTTGAATGGCAATATTGTATATTCAATATATTATGGAACATGATTTTATATTTTACCTGACATGAATAAAAATTCGATTGTGTTATAAATTACACATCATGTTAATAATTTGATGTGCAAATGAATAATATTAAAAGCATTAGAACCGATATTGGATAATACTCTAAAAACAGTTCATGTCAATTCTAACTGAATCTCCAATGAAAACTGATGGTCAATGTTTGTAGTCACAAACAAAATAAAGATAAGGTGAAGTGAGAAATAATTGAATAAAAAAATCAAAATTAAATGAAAAATATGTTTAAATATAAAGTTAGATATTAAGTGCCACTATTTGTTGAAGGATGATAGATATGATAAGTGTCTCTATTCAATAAATTATTATAAGGAATTCTAAGGAAACTAACAAAGGTATTTAATACACATAATAAAAATGAAATTTTATTTATGATTTTTGTGGAAAAATGAATAATTTATCTCTAAGTAAAAATTAGTTTCTATGGATTTTAGTTTACAATAAAACAAGTTAACTTTGCCTATTTCTTGCATTTTATAAAATCATTATTTTACTACAAAACATTCTTGCTTTCATTTTAATATTTGTTTTTTCCATGCATACATAGGTGTCTATTTTATAAAATATTTTGTTATGTATTGTAATATAAGCATATACTATAACTTATATATATTCTAATAACAATAACTTATTTTTAAGGACAAATTTCGAAGTAAGCTAGTTTTCGAAACTATTTTACGACTGATGCTGGTTTTGAAACTTGTTATCAAACAAGGCCAGTTTTTGCCCAATCAGCGTCCAACTTAGCAATTTGTAACTGCTTCGCCTGGGCGCAAATCATAGTTGCGCCTAATTATTTTTTTAAATCGGCGCAACTCTTAGTTGCGCCAAGTCAAATAATAGTAACTACATTATTGGCGCAACTATGAGTTGCGCAACTTGTTTTCTTACAGGCACAACTCATAATTGCACCTAAACAATAATGTTGTCAAATAAAGACAGCAACAACCCATATCCCCACAAGTTGATGTTGTCTTGTTTTTTGGTTGTAATTTTATTTATTGTTTGATGTGTTACTTTGTTGTTGTTCCACGTTAAGTATTGTGGATATAACTATACATAATGTTTATTTACTTACAGAACATAACATTTGACAAAAATGTTCGACCGAAGATAACTTGTAATAGAAAAATAGCTTGTAGAATAAAAATAGCTGTTATACAGTATACGAATGACATAAGTAGTAAAAACAATCAAATTAGTTAATGCTTTCCGCACGTTCTTCTTTTGTGACCCAAGTTACCGCATTGTCCACATCTGTCATGTTTTCTGTCCTCCATTTCTTCCATGACTCCCCTAATTCTTGTGTACTTGGGTCTTCTTGTATTCCTACGTGTTTGAGGCGGGTGTATAGTTGGGCCTTCATGTACATCCCAATATCTACCGTCGGGCACAGGATGAAAAACCAGAGAATAACTATGTCTATAACTGTCTGCTGTAAACCAGGACGAAATAAGATCATGGTAAGCTCTGTTCGCTCCTCTACATCGTGCACATGCAACTAAAACATGAGAATATGAAAAATGGGCAAGAATAGGAATATTGCATGAACATTTGCAGTTGTCATTGGCAATATTTACTGTGTAGTTATATGTGTTTGTGTCTGTTGCTTGTCACTCCATCAAGCTGAACCTGTTAATGCTCATATTGCTTGCTTCTGCTACATATTTTTCCATCATTTTTCATACGATGGCGTGAGAGCAGCTGTGTACTCCAGTCCATCAGTACGTCTTCTATAGAAGTAGCTATTAAGACGATGAAAGGTACGTGTTACTAACGCCTTTACCGGTAATGATCTTGCACCTTTTAGAACTCCATTAAAACTCTCCGAAGCATTGGTAGTCATCATAAAAAAATGTTCACCATTATCCTTGTAAAGAGCCCATTGTTCATCCTTATGTTTGAGACTTCTGTCAATCCATCTGCCAGCAGCCAGACTTACATTTTTAGTTGCTCTCTTAGTTCTTTATATGTTACCTCGTCTTTTGCTTCAGCGCAAGCATGGAATAAGTTTTGCAAAATCTTACTATCAAAACCAGCCTTTTTGAAGTTTGCTTTCAATTGACAATAGCAGAAGCAATGATGATGCGGTTTTCTCCATTTTTCTTACAAGAAGGTTGGAATTCCTTTCATTCTATCAGTAATGAATGTAACTCATCTTGTATTTAAAGATGGAAAGTGTCCCATGCATGAAAAAAACCATCCCCAAGTCTCCACCAATTCAGTTCGTACAATAGCAAATGCCAAAGGAAAAAGAGAGTTGTTTGCATCAACTCTTGTAGCCACAAGCAATGTACCTTGATATTTACCATAAAGATGTGTTCCATCAATAGAACAGACATAACGATAATGCTTGAAACCTTCAATGCTCGGTCCAAATACCCAGAAAGCCCCCTAAAATTGAACGCCTTTTGTATGAACATGATAAACAGAGCCTGGATTCCATTTCTGTATTGCACGAAGAAACTGTGACAAGTCATTGTATGAAGATTCCCAATTGCCAAATATTTTAGACACGACATTGCTTAGTCATTTCCAAGCTCTGATGTAGCTTATTTGAATTTTGTACGTATTTTCCATAAGCTCTTGGACAGATTTTGCAGTGTAACTTGGGTTTGATCGAACATGTGGAAGGACTTTGGTGCAGATGAATTTGGCTGTTACTTGTTTGTGATTCGAGTTGATGATTGGATTTGAGCATGTGTGGTCGCCGTCATATTTTTTTATCACCCACCACCCAGCATGATCTCTTTTAGAAACAATAGCAATAAAGCCTCCATGGACAATTAGCATCAATATCACATATAGTAGATGAACTCTCTAGCACGAGACTTTATGTTTTTAAATGAAACCGAACATTTTGTCGACCATTCACTTATATGTTCAATTAAAGATTCCTTTGATTTAAAAATCATACCGACTCGAGGGCCTTTCTCCACACATTCCAGTCCAAACATTTCACCGGTAAATTGAACTTCTTGCATAATAGATCTTTCTATGATTGTGTCATTGCATTAGTCATCCTCTAATGGTTCTTTCGTCTCGATATGCTCGTCAATGTCATCAACTTCCTCTGTAATATCATCTAAAGGAGTATCATTTTTAACATTCATAGCATCTATCCATGTCTCATCTTCGTCAAGCGAAGCAGCGATTTCCATGCTATCCAAATGTGAAATTTCATTATTAGCATTTCCACCCTCCATATCTTCAGTTTCAACATCTTCATCTTCTTGCACGTATTCGTTGAATTCGGAGTTGGAATTGACTATGGAGGATATGACATAAACCATACCAGGGTAACTGCAATGGATATGTCATGATACCGTAGTTGGATGTCCGTGTACACAACCTGTAAACAAACATATGAGTGTTAACTACATAAAACATGAATGAAACATACATACATCACATGAAACCATGCCCAACTGTTTGTGCATAAATGTTCGGTTTCAATAATAGATCTAACAATATTAGCAGAGAAGGGTTTCAAAATTTTACCTCAACTGTAGAAAAAAGCGAAATCTTATGTTGATCTTTGTCGATTTGAACGAATTTGAGTGGATTTGTTATATTTTTAGCTGAGTTGTAGTAAGAGCAATGGAGTTTTGGATTTCGGAAATATGATGGGTTTGAGGAGTTCTGTTTAAGTGCAGAGGAGTAAAGATGTTACAAGCCGCTACTTGGTCAATAGGAGCAGTCCATGAATACATGGGCAACTTTGAGTTGCGCCCGTAATGAAACAGGCGCAACTTTGAGTTGCCCCCATAATGAAACAGGCGCAACTTTGAGATGTGCATTTCTTGGATATAATGGAGCGCAATTCAAAGTTGCACTACTCTATGCCCTTATTGGTGCACCTTTTAGTTGCGCCTGTAACCTACTGTCGATCTTCCAAACAACAGCTCACATAGGAAACAAAATATGCATTTCATTGAAAACCATCATATTTCACGCAAATATAATTCAACTATATATATGAAAACAACAACAAGTTGCAAACCCACAAATTTATTAAACAACGTACATATCTTGGTTGTACATTAACAAAATTCATCTTCAAATTTGAATACAAGTTCAGAACAACATAATACAACTTCAAACGAAAGCAACCAATCTACAAACCATCATAACACCTAATTTCTTAAGTTTCTAAGTTTGCGTGGTGTTCTTTGTGTTTGAGTCGGAGGCGCTTGAGATGGTCCAACTTCAACTATGTCCTTCCCAAGTTGACTGCCTTATGAAGCACCACCCGCGCCTCCAAAACGTCTTCTTTGGTATGGACGAACAAAAGCCTGGAGCGGACGAGGAACATACGATGGTGATCGTTCAAGCTTATGTCTACCAAGAAGCGACTTGATAATTTCTTGGATGTTCAAACACTTACCTTTTACTCGATCTTCATCTGCATGATCTGCAAGAACATTATCAACTTCATTTGAAATGAGGTACAACCCTTGAACCTAAAACAAAAGAAGTATCAGTGCAAGTAAGTAAATCTAGTTGAAGGAGTTAAGATATGAAAACTTATAAACACATACCAAGTCACATTTCGCTGGTCCCCGTGGAGCATATCTAGGCAATCTAGTAGGCGATTCTTTAAAAACAAATCATCGCATTATATCCAGTACCAACTGTAGTATTGTTCGATGGTGATTTTGGTATGCATTCAACTTGAACATGATCCAACCTGTGACCTTATCTTGCTACGTACGTATTATACAAATCTCTGTTCCAATCGTGTGGGAAATTTGCTCGACTACATCAAGTATATGCTGATGAAGGCCAAATTGCCTCATCACTATGTCCGAGTAGTGCATGGCCACACTTTGCAAGCAAATGATTGGGGTTCTTGAATACCAAGTCTATTCTCCATCCAAGCAAATTGGTGGCAAATCCTGTACAATCTCAGCCGTGTATGGCATCCAATCAACATTATGCTACTCCATAACATCGAACTCATTGCAATAGAATATGGAATAACGGGCTGGATTATCTCTCCAACGTCTATCTCTAGTCCATCTACAATCAAGAAAAAAATAATGTGTGATTATTGTACTAAAATATAAAGTTTTTAATAGAAATTACTAGTGGTTTTTACCAGACCCCGTAAGATAATCTAGAGGCGACATTGGTATGAACATTTGGACAACCAATAGAAATACGCGTTCATGACCATATCTGCACATTATCAGTGTTAAAAAAGATCTTTCAAAATATTAGTACACTTATAAGTCAAAATTGACATACCTACAGAAGGGTTAGGCAACCTGCTAACCCGTTCGACTTTCTCAGTATCACCTTATCCAACTCCTTGCATAATGCACATAAAACCGCGCTACTCCATGAATAATAAAAAATAATGGCAAATTCATGTAGCATGTACAACCATTTGACACTTACTGGACCCTTCGAATGGTTTGAAAAAAGATGGGATACTATAAGAAGCAATATAACAGCCCGTGTGAACTATTCTAGCTCCTCAATAGATGAATCGACAGTAATCTCCCTGCCAATTATAAAGTCATTTATTGATTTAACTTTCAACTCTCTTCTATTAACCACCGCTTCTTGGGGTGGAATTTCACCAAGCAAGCTGTGACAAACATCATCGGCGTCCACGTTACCACCGTAATTCAGAACAACGTCTTCTATAGGAAGGCCAAGCAAAATAGAAACATCTTGCAAAGTAATTGTCATTTATACAACGGAAAAATTAAAGGAGCAAGTCTCAGGTCTCTAGCCATCGCATAATGCTGTCAGTAAAGACCTATCAAATCTAATACACTTTATTTGCATGAAATACCAAAAGACCTCTTGTTGAAGTAATTGTTGAACTCGATGATTATCAACCATCTTTATCAGATCTTCGAAACTCTGCGAATGATCCAAGCAGTCTACTGGTTTTACACAATACAAAACACAGAACTATAACGTATAGTTAATTCAAAATGCTAAAATCTTAAACTATTTACTATATTTACAAAATAAAAAATATTACCATCATTAAATCTTCAAAATTTGTGTGGCGAATATCCTGCTAATATAACACGGTACCATCAACGGGTCCGCTTTTCGGTTCTGCAAAGTTCATGCAACAACAAACTAAATTTTTAACATCGTTTACAATAAATGATTGACAATGTTTCTAGCAAATATAAACAAATAATACGCAAATTGACAATGTTTCTAGCATAAATAAATAATACGCAAATTGACAATGTCTCTAGCAAATATAAACAAATGTTTGTAGCAAATATAAACAAATGTTTATAGCAAATATAAACAAATAATACGAATTGGATCACTAACATTTAGAACATGCTAATTGGCAATGTTTCTAGCAAATATAAACAAATAATAGGCAAATTAGAAATTAATAAAAAAACTAGGGTTTAGAGATTACCAAAATCGTATTGTGTTGAAGAAGATCCCGCTTCCATTGTTATAGATTTGTTCTAATTGAAGATTGGTGAAGAAATTTGTAAAATTTGAGAGAAATTAATGGAGAAAAAACCAAAAATTAGGGCTTAGGAATGATGGGTTCGGGCTTGGGAATGAGGGGAGTAAGTTGGTGAAAATGATATGGTGTGGGGGTATGGGTTGCTGCTGCCTTTGTATGGCAGCACTAACATGGGCAGGCGCAACTATGAGTTGCGCCTATAATAAAAAATAAGGGGCGCAACTCATAGTTGCGCAAAGCATGAAACTTAATTATCTGGCTAGCGCAATTAAGAATTGCGCCGATACGAAAATATAAAATATAGGAACAACTCATAGAGTTGCGCCAATAATGTAATTACTAATATTTGACTTGGTGCAACTAAGAGTTGCGCTAATTTAAAAATAAATTTTTTAGGCGCAACTATGAGTTGCGCCTAGGCGTGGCAGTTACAAACTGATGAGTTGGACGCTGACTAGGCAGAAACTGGTCTTGTTTGATAATAAGTTCCAAATGCAACACCAATCACGAAATTGTTTCAAAAACTGGCATACTTTGAAAATTTTGTCCTATATTTAATAGTTTATTTTGTTGTTTGTGTTTTCTTACATCATTTGATCTAATAGTCATCTAATGAAATATTATATTATTTTCCGGTCATATTACGTAGTATGAGTTAGAAAATATGGTGTTTCCTAGCTACTATGATGTATTTTTTAATTTAGTTAACGTTATCTATGTAAAAAACAAGAGAATGCAACTACGTACTACCACCTAATAACAAGTTTAAGAAAAAGTACAGTTATGCAATTGTTGGAATTTCATTTTTTTGAACCAAATTTGGAACATTATTTTACTTAGAGCACATTTTCTATACCCTAGATTTAGAACATTATTAGTGTAGCGAACACTTTACATACTAAAATTTATATGTTAAACATAGGATTAACCCATATTGAACTTATTTCATTTATACTTAAAAATTAATAATCAATCTTAGTAATGTAATGCTTATCAAGTTCAGAATAACATATACTTGATGTTAATATTTCTTTATAAAATCACTATGGTCCAAAAATATTGGTTGTACTTTTCACATCGAGATTACTTAAGTAAATTTATTAACAAAAATTTGTTAACAGTGTTTAATAAAAAGCTATGAAAAAATTACAATTCAAAAGCATACGCTTTCAGTTTCATATAATAACAAATCCAAAAATACACCATTAAACAAATTATGTGGCGAACCTCATATGCATAGTACGGTTTTACACTAGTAAATCATAATGATTACATAATATGCAACTATATTATAGATCACAAACCCATGATAAAATAAATTCTACAATTCATAGAATAAAAACATACCTCTGAACACTTCAGGTAATAGGTCTCTTCCTCTTAACTTTCCTAGGCAATTTCTTCTTAATCGTACCGATGTCACTAAGGCTCCCAAATCCACTTTCCATATTGAGCCAATCTTCTAGAATAATTTCCATTTCCTCTTTTAGCTCGGGCGTAGATGTTCTAAAGTGGTCAAAAGCTCTCTCAAAAGCAGCTGACATAATCCCAACTTGCCAAGCACTACCGCAACCAACCTGAACACGTACACTTATAGCCTAGCTTCCTCTGTCCTAGAATTCAAGCCCTTTCAGGACCTTTTCCCTTCAATTTAATCACTCTAGCATTATTTCCTCCAAACAATTCAACTCATGCAGCAAATACCAGCCTTTAAACATATAAAATCTTGATGTCACATTCACAAACTATCACATTCCTATTTTACATACACCTAGGCTGCTATAATATCAAAGCGTTGTTTTTCTACAAAAGAGTTTTGGTCCCTTCACTGCAAAGTCTATAATGTCAGAAACTAGTTCAAAATCTTTTGTCAAAGGGTTTAATATAGAAAACACTCAATTTTTCCTCCCAAAAATTGAAGGAACAAAAGGAAATGGAGGAAAATTGATGGTTGTAATTCCTAATTTATGAGAAATGAAAAAATAAATTTGAAATCTTAGCATCTCTAAATCAGTATAAGGAGTACCTACATGAACATAAAGAGACTATTAAAGATCAATCGAACACTCCTATTGAAAAACATTGGGAAATCTCAAATGGAAAAATAATGATGTACTCTATATTGAAATAAGGAAATGTAAAAGGCAAAACCAAAATCAATGGTGAATGACTTACCAGCAACCTAATAATGCATTAGAGGAAAAGCATAATACCAGTAACCTAAAGAGGAGTACGTCACCTCAAAATCCAACAAAGGCTTTGCCCTACTCATCTAAAAATAATCAATCGTTGATCTCATATACTCATCCATCACCATCCTCACTGCCTCCTGCACTTGTTTAACCGCACATTCTACGATCTGCCAATCAAACCACCCCTTCCTCGTTGACACGATCACATTCCCAAAACATGGTCCCGTTCGTCAACACGATCTGTCTCATCCGTCAGCATGATCCCATTTCGAAAACATCAGTTCGAGAGATTCATCGATGATGAATAGGACCTTCATTTATTGATTGGGCTTCAAATCTGGGTCATGGGTATTGTGGTAGTGTGGTGGAGAAAATGGTGAAAGGGAATTATTTGATTTTAGTTTTGGGATTTTGCATTTAGGTTTATGATGTGCACGTAAATGTGCATATTTTTACCACCATATTTAATCTATTTAAATTAAATAAATGATCATATTGGGTATTTTAACTTGTTTAAACCAAAATTCAAATTATTTGAAATTGTCACATATTCATCTTCATATAGGGGCAAAATGGTCATTTTTATGCATTTATTAAATTGTGAAAATTTACTTGGAATTTTCTATGTTGTTTTGTAGGAAATTTGGTGAATTTTACAAGTGGTTACATGATGATATATGCATGCACAAGAGTAAAGAGAACAAATGAAGATGGAAATAATTCAAAATGAAGATAATGGAGGACCCCACCTACCCACCTACCTTAATGTACAAATTAGAGGCTAATGCACATGCTTATGGAATTAATGGCTTCATGTAAACTTAAATGAGGATTATTTGAAGCTAATGATTACTTGGCCTCCACACTTCCTAAGAGGGTATTTTGGGCATTCCCCAAAAATATGAATTAGGGTTTAACACATGTATAAAATCCCCTTATGTTTAATGTAACCCTCCTCTCCCTGAGTCTCTTTTAGTTAGTTTTTAGCTTAGAAAATAAAAGAAATCTCTCTTTCTCTTTTCATGGCTACTTAGCCATTTTTATTTCATGTACTTTTCCTTTTTTTATGCAATGTAATTATTGTTTCCTTTTAATTATATGTTCATTTCCCTTCATGCAAGTAGTGTAGATTTTCTTTTATGCAATTAGATTAGTTTTCTTTTCCATTGGCATTCATTTTCCTTCTTTTTTTTGTTTCATGTTGCAAGCTACAAGTGTTGATATGATAACACAAATGAGAGGCTAATCCCTTCAATTTAGGGGTAATGAAGCCTCTAATTATGTAGCTTCAACATTTTGATGTTTATGCTCTCTTTTTGTGCTTAATATGAAGTGGTTTAACTTGTTGTTTTTGATGTGAATTTGATAGCCTATATTGTTGACACCAAATAGGCTATGCTTAAATAATCACAAATAATGATTACCTCTTCATCTACATAAGATGATGGTAATGAAGTGATTGTTGAAATTAAAATTTGATGGCCTATATTTCTAAACAATAGTTAATAGGCCATGCTTAAAATAGATTTTGCTTTCAACTTTGTTATCATATTTCATGAGAGTTAAATGTGTAATAGTGGTTGTGTTATAGTTTGATGGTTTATATTGTGCTAATTAATAGCACAAATATACCATACGTATGATAAGCACATCAACTAATTACACTAATGACAAGAAAGGAGAGATCATAACTTCATTTTGTTGATTTATGTGATCTAGAGAGTGGAATTATCTCTAAATTGTCATTTTATTCTCATAGTTTTCATTCACATTTGTAGTTGTTAGTTTTCTCATTTTTTTTAGCTTAACAATCTCTCGACTTTGGTATAATTTGATTGAATAGGAAATTTAAAATCAACAATTCCCTGCGGATCGACCCATACTCGCCACGTACTACGATAGTACGCCGTGCGCTTGCGGTTATATTTTAATTTAAATTTGTTCGACGGTTTTCTAAACCGATAGAATTTCGTCGACGAACAAGTTTTTGGCGCCGTTGCTGGGGAATTGCTTTGATTTCAATTTTCTATTCTTTGGATTATTTTAGTTTGATTTTTGTGTGTTTTGATTTGTGTGTATTGCATTTAAAAAAAATTTGTGTTGTGTTTGTTTGTAGTTGTTTTCTAGTATTTTCTTTTGCATTGCATATCCTATTAAAAGAGGAAAAAAGAACAAGCACATTTCAGAACAAAAATAAAAGAAATTTCATTTCATTTTTCTCTGTTACAATTTTTACTTTACTTTTTCAATTTTCATTTACAGTTTCTAAAAAAACTAAAAAAAAATCTGTGCAGCACTGTGTGCTTTCACTGTTGCATTGTTGTCCTTACTACTGCTTGTCACTGCCTTTCCCCCATCAACAGTGCTCGACCTGCCATACTTCATTTCCTCAGACCCACTTCACTGCAGTCACATCCACAACATAACTACTGCCTCACACTGTCTCGAACAACCCTCCACTCAACATACACTTCAAATCAAACACTCCATACAAACCTCCTCTGTGCATATCTGCACAACTTGCCACTGTCCACTCTTCATTTGTGCACATCTTCCTTGTACACATATAACCACTTCCCTGACCAAACTGATCCCTTACCACTTCTAACATCCTCTGCCGAGAAATTACTTCTTATCAATACCATTACACTAATAGCTCCTTGCACTACCATTGTTCAAACATTACTCTGGGTTCATCACAGTTCACAACTTCTAACCCACATAGCACTCCTCTAGGTTCATCACAGCTACAAGCCATCAAAAGAAAGAACCACTTCTGACATCGACTACATATCACACAGTTATACACCAAAACACTGCCATCACACCTCCTCTTCGCCACTGTTTAACGGTGCACACTAACATACAAAACTACAATACTTCCTCCGCTCATTCTCCCACCGTTCCACTACAAGCCTGAACATTGCCGCTTCATCATCATCAGGAAGAAAATTTGCCTCAACTACGCATTACAAACATCCCTGAACCTCCATCTGCTTCACCTGCATCAACTACGGTCAAAGCAACAGCCCCTGACCAGATCGATACTTCAGTAACCCAATCAAAACCCAATCAGACTTCCTACATCTGCGTGCAACCCATACTACAACTACAAACTGACACAGTGCCATACCCCTCTGCTATTACTTCATTACACAATACATACCAATACATCACCTGACTGCCTTTCTTCGTCTTCACTTTACTGTCATCATTCATATACAACTTCTTCTATCCCATTCACTTTAATTCATACAAACCATCAACACACACCGTACTTGACATTGTTCCTGCTTTTCACTGACAGTCATCGCAACTTCCATCGCCAAGCAACTCAAACACTCACAAGCTTCATACCACCACACATTATCACAGACCAACCAACATTCTTACCCACCACCATCATCACCTGAATACACTTCTGACTCACTATACTGTCAATTCATCATCTACATTACCGCCAAACTTCATCCTTCACTTGCCCCACTTCTGTCAAATACATCCACCCAAAACCCACCAGAGATCAACCAAAACCATACGGCCATTCCACTATCTCCACCACCCGAAACCGCCTCACCTCCCTCTACAAATCGCTACCCACAACTTCGAGCGACAACCCAATACCTAAATGCCTGAAACTCTAGATCCAATCGCAAAACTCAAGCCAACAGAATATCAAACCAGACCTCATCAATTCGAACTCCCACGACCAAATCTCCACGAGTAACTCCTCAAAAGCATTCGCGAATCCACGAAATCCAACGCTTTCTCTTGCAACCTCCGCAACCCAAACCACCGCCTACAATTCAATCGCCTCCATCACTGCTCACGAACCCAAACCCTTAACTCGACATCAAAACCGTCAGTGAATCACTCACCTACCCACGAACGATTCCAACTTCGACCAGAACCCAAATTCGAAATCACCTACACTTCTGCAATCACTCTCACTGAACTCATTGTTTAAATTAATAGAGTGGCATCTTGAATTGAGAATTTGATTTCGTGAATTCGATCGTTCATTTAATTCTCTGTTTAATTTAATTTCGTGAGGTGTGGCTATTTGAATTTGTTATTACTGAACGATTAAACGAGGTAGGGATTAGTTTTGAGTTGGGCCGGGTAGAAGAACGTGTGGGTTTGTTTAAGTGGTAATGGTGAAATTTCAATTTTTATTTTTATTTTAATGGTGTATAATTAGTTTGTTCTGAGTTATGAGTTTTATTTTTGGATTTCTTCCTTGATTATTTTTTTTAAGTAAAACCTTACATTTAAGTTTCCTTTCAAAAAAAATTAATAATAAAAAAAACAATTGTATATATCTTGTTTTTTAATTTTAGGTTGCCAAAGCAGATTGGAAAAGTTGCTTGCTTCGCTCAACTGTTGCCCAAAAATAATTGCTTCGCTTTGCTTTATAAAAAGAAAAAAAACTGCTTGCTTGATATATCTATTGTTTTTATTTGCCTTGCATTGTATATATCTCTTGTTTTTATTTTAGTTGCATTGTTGATTGCTTGCATTTGCATATATATATTTAAAAAAAATTCAAACATTAAAAAACAAAAAAATTACATTCGTAGTTGCATTGTTAATACACGTTTAATTTCAGTTTTGCATTTCATCTTAGATTTTGATTAATAATAACGGTTAGACATCGATAGCTCTTAATTGTATATTGATAAGTTGTCTTCTTTGAACAATTTACTTTCTTGGTGTCTAGGCTACGGCAGAGTAATAACCATTTAGAAATATTACGGTGATTCGTAAATATTATAGTGGTTGTTCCTCTGAAGGTACTTAAACCTTCGGCTGCATTGCTACGGTGATTCGTGGTGCACCGATAAATCCTCCCCGTTACCTGGCTGAGAACTATCTTGTTGATTTAAGACAATGTGTAATTATACAATTTTGGGTTAACTTAGGATAAATCATTTGTAATTAATCCTTGTATTCATTTAGTTGCATTAGTTCATGCATATTTAAAAAAATCAAAATCCAAAATTTTAAAAAAAATTGTATATATTCATTTTCCTTTGAAATTTTTAAATCCTTTTTCTTTGAAATTTTAAAAATCCAAAAAATTTAGAAAAAACCAAAATCCAAAAAAAAAATATAAAACCTTTTCAAAAACAAAACAAAAATCAATTTCCCTTATGAAAAATAAATTTCATTTGTAAATATTTTTCCTTTATTAAGAAAAACATTCTTGAAAATGTCCGAGTTTCCCCACTTAGGTGAATTTTACAATAGTTGTGAAAATCAATATAATCCATATGATTTCATGCCAAATTCGTATGGATATTTTAACAACAACTATTGTTTAAATGATTCAAATTTTGAACCACAAAATTTTCAAAACGATGACCAACCCTCAAATCTTGAAAAGAGCATTTCGTCTTTACTTGAAATCTCAACACAACAAAATCAATGATAAATGATTTGTGTAATTCATATTTGGGCAATGATTCAAATCAAAGTTTTCAAAATAATCAAAATTTGAATTCACTTCAAAATTCAAACGATTTCGAGTATAACCCATGCCAATTCAATTTTGAATTCTAAAATGAATTTCAAAATCAAAACGAAAATGTGAACCACTTTTCAAATAATTTTGGCAATGGGAATAATCTCGACTACGATGCGATTCAAATTTTTTGTCCTCAACAAATCCAAATCGAAAATTCTTAAGTCAATAATTATAAATTGGATTTTTTTGAACAAATGAACGAAATTTACGATGATCACACGGATTCGTTGTTTAAAATTTATATGAAACAACGTGAACAACAAAACCAAATCCCAATGTGTGACGAGTTAAGTAATAATCCATCTTTTACCAAAATCGACGATTTTCAAATAACAACTTTTGAAATTGAAAATAATAATCTTAATGAAGTTGTTGAAAACACGGTAATTGAGTTGGATCTCAATTCTTTTGAGGGTGTGGAACCAAATTTAAAATTCGATCTTCCTTTTCTCAATTTTGAAAATTTGAAAATAACAACTTTGGATTTTGAACTTGAGATACGCAATGAAGTTGTTGATAATACAACAAAGGAAGACGAATTTAATAAACATGAATTTTTTGAACTTTTCGATGGCGAGTTGTTAAATTCCGACGGGGAAGATTTAAATCATCACTTTGATTTTGAAATCGATAATTCTGAAGAATTTTTCAATGAAGAGCTTGACTTTTAATTTGGTGAAAATAAACTTGAATTTCAATCACTTGTTTTATCAACCCCGAAAATCATCGAAAACAAAACAACTCGTACGATTTTTAATAAAACGACATTCTTTTTTCCAAATCAACATTCAACTTTGAAATCTTTCATGGTTTGGTTTTCCGAGCTTAAGCTGTGTCTCGCATATTTGACGAGACAAATGAATCGGTTTTTGGAAGACCGTTTCATTTATTTTCAACGATATACTTTCTGATGGCATAACCATCTTTTTAATTATCATTTAAATATAGGACATGTTTTTGTTTTTCTCCTTTCACTTGGGTTGACTGTGGGGACACAGTCAAAATCAAGTGTGGGGGGAGACTCATCATCATTTTCGATTTTTCATGGTTTATTTTTAATTTTTCTTTCCAAAATTCAAAAAAAAATCTCAAAACCAAAAAGAAACAAAAAACAATTTTTTTAAGCATTTTGATTTATTTTTAAAGAAACACTGTAAGATAAATATGTGGTTTTGGTTTATTAAATTGAAAATTTTGAAACTTTATTCGTCTTAACAAAAATAAAAATGAAGTTTGATTACAAATAATAATGGTTTAACTAGTATATAGGAAGATTCTTACGTGATAATTATGAAATATATCCTAATTGAAAATCTTTGTTTTAAAAAGTGGTTGATTTAAAGTAAAGGATATAACATTTGTTTTGTCTTCTAAGTTAAATAGTGCTAAGATAATTTTGCGAAACTCTCTCTTTCAAAAAAAAACACAAAAACAAAAAAATATTTCTTGTATATTTGTATATATTTTTTAATAAACATCTAGAGTCATGTGTTCACACTCGTGTGTTCACTCGCCATGCTCTCTGTACCCTTCTCACGTAATCCCGAGAGGCAGTGCACGATCGGTATATCTGGCCTCAGTTTATCTGAGTTAGGTGTATATATATAAAAATTCTTTTTAATAACGCCTACAGTCAATAGGTGTTCACACTTGTGTGCTCACTCACCACGCTCTGTATTCCCCTCACATCAGTCCGCAAGGCAGTGCATGAGTAATATATCTGGCCTCAATTTATCTGAGTTAGGCATATGTAAATATTGCTAATATCAACAAAATTTTCAAAAGAAAAAAAATGGAGAGAGTAAGCAATTGAAATCCAAGCACCGTTTTAACTTATTTGATTTGACTTGTTATTGAAAAGAAATGAAAAATATCACTTTGATGAACTTTGATAATCGATAAGAATCCATTTCATAGTTACACTACGTAATCAACCGAAACAACGAGTTAAACTATAGTCTATTTGCTTTGATAACTTGACTTTTATTGGAAATTTTGACAAGTAAAATTACTTAAATTTTCAAGATAATAACCAAAACCTATATTTAACTTATTTGTGTCAATTTAAAAATAAATCCTTCATTGTAAATATTTTCAAAAACTTGCATTCATCTCCTTGTAAATAAATCTTGCATTTTGTAAATACTTTCATCTTGCATTTGGATTTTGTGGGTAGTATCCGCTGATAACCCTAACGAGACAACACTCGTCCTACTGGGGACACCCAGAGGTTTAACGGCTTGTTGCATACGCTCAATGCAATCGTGCTCCCTACGAAAACGGATATATCTTAGTTTTTATTTATTCGAGGACGAATAAAAAGATAAGTGTGGGGGTATTTGATGTGCGCGTAAATGTGCATATTTTTACCACCATATTTAATCTATTTAAATTAAATAAATGATCATATTGGGTATTTTAACTTGTTTAAACCAAAATTCAAATTATTTGAAATTGTCACATATTCATCTTCATATAGGGGCAAAATGGTCATTTTTATGCATTTATTAAATTGTGAAAATTTACTTGGAATTTTCTATGTTGTTTTGTAGGAAATTTGGTGAATTTTACAAGTGGTTACATGATGATATATGCATGCACAAGAGTGAAGAGAACAAATGAAGATGGAAATAATTCAAAGTGAAGATAATGGAGGACCCCACCTACCCACCTACCTTAATGTAGAAATTAGAGGCTAATGCACATGCTTATGGAATTAATGGCTTCATGTACACTTAAATGAGGATAATTTGAAGCTAATGATTACTTGGCATCCACACTTCCTAAGAGGGTATTTTGGGCATTCTCCAAAAATATGAATTAGGGTTTAACACATGTATAAAATCCCCTTATGTTTCATGTAACCCTCCTCTCCCTGAGTCTCTTTTAGTTAGTTTTTAGCTTAGAAAATAAAAGAAAGCTCTCTTTCTCTTTTCATGGCTACTTAGCCATTTTTATTTCATGTACTTTTCCTTTTTTATGCAATGTAATTATTGTTTCCTTTTAATTATATGTTCATTTCCTTTCATGCAAGTAGTGTAGATTTTCTTTTATGCAATTAGATTAGTTTTCTTTTCCATTGGCGTTCATTTTCCTTCTTTTTTTAGTTTCATGTTGCAAGCTACAAGTGTTGATATGATCACACAAATGAGAGGCTAATCCCTTCAATTTAGGGGTAATGAAGCCTCTAATCATGTAGCTTCAACATTTTGATGTTTATGCTTTCTTTTTGTGCTTAATATGAAGTGGTTTAACTTGTTGTTTTTGATGTGAATTTGATAGCCTATATTGTTGAAACCAAATAGGCTATGCTTAAACAATCACAAACAATGATTACCTCTTCATCTACATATGATGATGGTAATGAAGTGATTGTTGAAATTAAAATTTGATGGCATATATTTCTAAACAATAGTTAATAGGCCATGCTTAAAATAGATTTTGCTTTCAACTTTGTTATCATATTTCATGAGAGTTAAATGTATAATAGTGGTTGTGTTATAGTTTGATGGTTTATATTGTGCTAATTAATAGCACAAATATACCATACTTATGATAAGCACATCAACTAATTACACTAATGACAAGAAAAGAGAGATCATAACTTCATTTTGTTGATTTATGTGATCTAGAGAGTGGAATTATCTCTAAATTGTCATTTTATTCTCATAGTTTTCATTCACATTTGTAGTTGTTAGTTTGTTAGTTTTCTCCTTTTTAGCTTAACAATCTCTCGACTTTGGTATAATTTGATTGAATAGGAAATTTAAAATCAACAATTCCCTACGAATCGACCTGTACTCGCCACGTACTACGATAGTACGCCGTGCGCTTGTGGTTATATTTTAATTTAAATTTGTTCAACGGTTTTCTAAACCGATAGAATTTCGTCGACGAACAGGTTAAGGAAAAACGAAGTTAAGCGGGAATTGAAATTAGTAGGAAACAACGCGGGAAATGAAAAATTGCAGTAGGCATTCAACTTTCAAGGATGACTAAAACGAGAGGAACGACACCAATATTATAAATTTTTATTTTTGAATTTTAGAAAAATTTCAAAATTTGTTTCTGAATTTTATAGATATTTTTTAATTTATTTTAAAATTTTTAAACTTTTAGTTTTTTTGAAATATTAAATGTAATTATTAGTTATAATTATTAAATATCAAATACTAAGTAATATATTACCTCTTAATTATTAAATATTAATTACTTTTTAATTATTAGTGATTAAATATTAGTCTTAATTATTAATCATTTAATAAGAATTATTTAATAGTAATTATTAATTATTAAATATTACTTCTTATTTAATAATATTTATTGTCAATTTTTATTTATTAATTATTAATTATAATTGAATATTAATTATTAACTACTAATTGTTAGGTATATATTATTAATTATTAATTGTAATTATTAATTATTGATTATCAATTATTAAATAGTAAATTAATTAATATTATTAACTATTATTTATTAAATATTAAACTATAATAAATGATTAAATATTAATTATTAAAATAGTAAGTTAATTAAATATTTAATATTAAACATTAATTATTTTGAAAAGGATATTAAACATTAATTATTAAATATTAATTATTAAATATTAATTACTAAAAGTTAATTATTAATTATTTAATATGAATTATTAATTATATTTATTAATGATTAATTGTAATTAATAAGTATTAATTATAATAAATTATTAAATATAAAAAATAATCATTGATTATAGTTGATAAATAGTAATTATAAATTATTTATTAATAATCATTAATTATAACTAAATTAAATAATGACGTATATATGCTATGAACATTTAAAGAAATAGTTGGTTTATTTGTTATCAATTGTAAATCACTAATTATTAACTGTTATAATATTTAAAAAAGATTAGTAAATTTATTCAAAAAATTTAACGGTGATTTGGTCATTTCCTACAACGAACGTCTCCTAGAATATTTTTACAACCTACGAGTAAAACAACTTTTATTGTAAGAATATAATATTTACAACGTTTAGGAGAAAATTGTACAAAACCTAAATTTTTACTATGTTTTTGTGATAAAAGTAGTTAAAAGGGTATTATTACAATGTTTGACATAAAAACATTGTAAAAAAACAAGGTTTTTTAAAAAATTTCTCCAAAAATGTTGCAAAATAATATTTTTGCAACATTTTAGAAATAATGTTGTAAAAATATATTATAATATGCTCTTTTTGGTGTGGTGAAGCCATTTTCACAATTTCTTCAAAAATGTCCTTTCTTCGAGAAAATTTCCTCTGTAAATGCAAAATTGAATATATTACGAACAAAATGACATACATGTTTATATATTGTGTTGTGTCATAAAATTATTTCACCATAAATTATCCAAACATGGGTTTCTTCACTTCACTAGGAATGTCACTAAATCTGGACCAAAATGTCGTGATTCGTGCAAGCAAGCCATCACAGATGGATCGGATGTGGCGCCGCTGATGAAATCCTACATGTACATGTATATGTATGTATGCATATTTAATTAGTAAATTATTGTATACACATGTGTGTGTGTATTTAAGCATGTTTGAGTGTATATTTATCAATGTTAATGTGTGTATGATTTCAACTATAATATTCAAAAGTAATTACTCACGTCGATCCACATTCGCTCCTAAAGACATTAAGTCGTTGGATGTAGGAAGAGTCCGTCTCGGACCCATGAGTGGATGGATCTGTAGCATCAATAGAAGTATCATTATTTTAAATAAATGGAGATATCATATGTACATCGACGTTACCATGCTTTAATGAGTGGGAGCCACCCTGTCTTGATGATGATGAGCCTCCTTGACTGTGTAGGAGTTGAATAGACATATCTGTTATAATTATACATACACAGATGTACACAATATAATAAAGGATATGTCACTTGTGTTTTATAATGACACGCAACTAAAGTAGCAATTAGAACAAGTCTAAATTATGTTACATCATAAATGAGTGAATATATATAATAATGGGATTATCAACTTCACCTTTAGAAAATGGAATAAATTTGATTTCAATGTGTATAATCAATTTGGTTTCAAAGAGATTAGTAATTTCACCTATAAATGAGTGAAATATAGTTAGTATATAATCAAAGTATTTTTACACCCAAGTTGGGGATATATGTCGTTTTCAATTGGTCGATCAATGTGTGTAACCCCAAAAAATTGTACATTTACTTGGCACGACAAATAGAGAAAAATGAAAATAATGTGCATATATAAAAACAGTCTTTCAATAAATTGTGCATAAGTTACCACTTGTCAGCATCATTATCAATATCATCATTTACAATATCATCGTCATATTCATGTTTATTAACTTTGACATCATCATTATCAGCCACTACATCTTCATTTAATTCAACTCTATCAAATATTGTTAAGTGGTCCTATATGATCGCCATCTTCTGTTATTTGGAGCATTTCATTGTCCTTTAGATTATTTTGGCACCGTTGATCGTTTGTTATGATCATATCCCCATTGAACGACCATCCAGGTTATGTTTTAACGACATTCCAATAGTCGTCCTTGTTGTTGTCCATGGCAGGATAAGACGCATAATAAACTTGTGTTGCTTGCGTCGCTAGTACAAGTGGATCGTTTTCTTTATGTTGCCTTTTATCGTCTACCTCAACAAGAGGGTATTCTTTATGTATACGACGTACTCCTATACCAGAAGTAGTATCAAACCAATCACATTTGAATTAAAATGTTTTAAGCTCCTATATTGCAAAACAAGTGAGTTCAATTATTTCTTATAACAACCCATGATAATCTTGTAACACGCCGTGAAATAAGTAGAAAGTAATTAAAAAGAATTAATAAATAATCATTATTGCTTAAAATAGAATTTTTATAAACGTCAGAATTTGGTTACGAAACTTGCACCATTATGTTCGTGGTGATTTTCTTATCAGCTTTCATATATAAAGTTATGTAATCGGAATTCAAATGGAAAATTTTATTACCATTTAAAGATTTGAAACCAAAAATGATTAGAAATATACTAAAGAAAATTAACCATTGAAGGAAATAAATCACACTGATTTAATACCGTTAACCAGTCTACACCAGAATAGGGATCAGTTAACCCCTAGCGGTCGACTGCCACCTATCAACTAGTCGACTGGTGGTACAGTGGCGGTTAAGAATGATCATCGGCCTAACAGTCCGAATTTGATATATATATATAATTTAATATAAAAGATATAATTTATTTGAGTGCCTATAAATACAGGCCTAGTACCTCATTTTTCTTCTCATATTTTATGAATTAAGGAGCGAAGCTCTGGCATTTTCTCTTTCCACTAATTCTAAAAATTGTAGAAATTATAAGTTATATATATATATATGAGTGGAGAACATCGAAAAATAAAAGAGAGGAGAATGGGGTGAATTGATTTTGCGAAGAAAAGGTAAATTCTAAATCTAAATTTAATACTACGTTTAATTTAAATATCCTCTCAAATCTATAATTCTAATAAATATATATGCGCTTTTGATAGAAATAAAGGGAGTCAAATAAGGTGAATGGATTTAAATCTAGAGATTTGGAAGCTAAGAGGTGAGTGGTAATTATTTGTTTTTACATAATACTGGATTTATATTGTTATGAATCTATTTTGTTTATGACGGATATAAATTATGGAATTGTAGGTCTAAATATATATAAAATGAACTTGAGATTTTTGCCTACATATTCAGTCGATTATTAACCTTGATTAAATGTTGTATACGCCTAAATATGGATTGTGAGGGTGAAAGTAATCCCTAAAAGTTATGAGATAAGTCATTAATAAGATTGTATGTTAATTCTAGATTTTGTTATTTGAATGTTATAAGTTATTAAACTTGAAATGTACATTGTTTCAAATTTGATCGGGATTTAAGTTTATATTTTAGTTCTTGGAATGAAGAATGTTTCTATGTGAATTTCGATAAATTACATAACTTTACAATTATATATAAAATGTGCATCATCTAAAATAACAAGTAATATGCACAAAGAGAATAGATGTCAAAATATGGATGTTTACAATATTTATACCATCTATTTCAATAAAAACAAAAAAGGACAATTTCTTGTAATTCTGAATACAGCACGATTCCTCTTTTAAATGATTAAAGGGAAATTACCCTTTTGAAAAATATAGTTCCAAACATTAAAATGTAGAAATTCCTAGATGTAAAACTAAAGCGTTACAAATAGAAGCAATAATATCTTGTTGTCGATTAATTATATTTAATTAAAAATAAGTTAGAAAATAAGTAATAAGCGTTAAACATGAATAAGACAATGAATTTAAGAAATACAGAATTTGTGGTGATCTCATTAAAATGGGCATTAACTAAAATGAAACAGTAATACTTAATCGTATTAATTGAAAAGAGGTAGTAAATATACTTAATCGTATTAATTTAAGGTAAGTAGTAAATATACTTAATTGAAGGTAAGTAGTAAACGTAGATACATCAAAAAAAAGTGATTTGCATGGATAAAGACCACTCTTATTCTCAAAATAAAGAAGAAGAAAATAAAGTTGGGAGAGAAAAATTATATCTAGAGTAAAGAAATACACAAAAATTAATTTGTAATATAATATTGAAGGGAAAAATATAAACACCCAAGAAACATGTTTATTCTATCTTTAGAGGCAAAATTAAAATATTGTGAAAATTTTAATTTAAATATTTATATTACAAACTTAAAATTTTAAATTCCTTTTGTTGTCTTAATCACCTTAACTTATATTTTAGAAACAGAAAAATATTCTCAAGGACAAATTTTAAGGCTTTTTTATTATCTAGAACAACCCATTAATATTTTTCTTCAAGGACAAAAACGTTCAAATTTTTTAACGAGCCCTAACTATCGATGCGTGCTCTCTTTCTCTCTCTTCTTCGATCTTGTTCTTCTTCTTTAATTCTTCTTCGCTCTTTCTTTTGCACGTTGAAAATTAAATTCTCTTCTTCATACTTCTCTTTTTCGTGCGCGGTCCATTCATATTTTCCTGATTTCGAATCTCGTTTGTTTCTTTCAACATACTGTAATTTTCAGATTTATGTATGATTCTATTACTTTGTTTTTGTTTTTTTTCTATCAGAGTTTGATTTCAGTTGTTTCTAATTTTATCAGTTTTTCTTTTTAAGAATTAAATTTTGTTTTGTTGCTATGTTTGCTTCTTTGTTATTCTACGCCAAATTTGGGAAGTTGTAGAAGGTATCTTCTGTTTTCTTCTCTTTTTTTATGCAGTATTTGTTTTCTTATGTGTTTTAAATTGAATGTTATTTGATTTTTGTTCACTGATGTACATCTTGCATTCATATTGGTTTGATTAAAAATGTATCGTTGTGTTTAGTTCACCGAGGATCGGTTTTTAAGTATCATTTTTGTTTTTTCATAGTATCATTATTCACAATAGTGTAGTCAGAAAGTTTTTTAATGTTTTGTTTGTTTGAGCACATAAAAAAAATGAAGTTGTTATAGAGTAAATACGATGATATGCACCAAACAAATAATGGGTTGAATTAGCTTGTTGTTAGAATCAAATAATTAATGAAGTCTGTTTGAGTGTTAGCATTACTAATTTGAGGATTGGTTTTTAGGTACTAGATTTATGTACTACAGATATCATTTTTGAAAATTTTATTTGTTTTTCTTCTGATTGTTGTTGCATTAAGAAAATTATTGTTTTCGAATAAAATGACAATCTGAAGTAAACATTTCTTTTACTGATATTTTTTCTAGTGATGAAAATAATCTTCTTGTTATGTTTATATTCAATGATAATACTTTCAGCACTCGGTTGTCCGTTGATTGTTCTTTTTATGGTCTGAAGAACAAAATTTTTCTTTATGGTCTCAACTTACTCATATGTCCATTGAGATTTCTTATATGTTTGATGCAGCAACCTTCAAGCGGCAATGTCTAATGATACACCATTTACACGTATTCAAAATAGTAATTAGCAGGCCGGTAGGAATAATTTTAGTTTCAGGTATAACGAAACACGGTAATAGTTTTTGCATTATATTAGTATCAGTATCAGTTTCAGGTATGATAAAAAATAGTATTAATTCATGCATATGGTAGTATCAGTTTCAAGTATAAATTAATATAAAATATAGTCATAACATAACATCACATGTAAGAAAAGTTAAACAAATCTAATTTTTACAACATTAAAAATAAGATCGTAGTTTTTACAACAAACTGGCATAATTTCAACAAGTGTTTATATCTACATTAAAAAAAAGATAAATTCAGTTAGTTCTAACTCAACATCTCAAATATATATTAGTTGAACTAAACATCACAACAATTTTTACAACAAATTCACTTCTTTATATTTTCTTCTTCTTCCTGTCTTATCATGAACTTGGCTAAATTCTAGCACTAATCATTATCCATCAATATCTCATACACAATTCTTGCTCTTATTTGCAATATTTGTTCATGTTTTATTTTGATTGGTATTTGGCTTATGTTCAATAATATGATGAATATCATGACATGTATATAGTAGTCCCTGTTTAAAGCAAAATATATTGTTGGTATCAGTTTGCACCACTTATAGTATCAAGTATGTAACAAATATATAACATTATATTTTAGAGATAATGGTGCAGACAGATCATATGCTTTGAAATAAAATAATCAACAGTTTAAGTATCAATGTTAGCATCAGTTTTAGTGCCTATAGTTATCATTTTTAAGATCCATGATAATTGTTTTGTTTCAATTTTGATTATATATAGTTTTAGTATCACTTTTGTGCATGTAGGTATCAGTTTGTCTGCCTGTGGGTACCAGTTTTGATTTGAAGCAAATGTTTACTAAACCGAAAGTAAATGGCTTCTGTATCAAGCGAATTCAATTCAATATATTAGGCATATAAAGATGTATAGTACTTTATATAAAAGATTATAATGCAAACATATAACAAGTTCTAAGTACTAAGTAACTATCATTTCAGTATACTATTAATTTCAGTTCTAGCATCTATTTTGTTGTCAGTGGGTATTATTTTTAACAAAAAATAGCTTGTGTCTGATGTTTGCTGTGCACATTTAATTTAATGCATTTCATCTGGCTTCACTTCCATACCTTGTATATTGTTGTTTTTCCACGGTTCCTTTAGGATTTCTTCAACTTCTTTTCTCTATTAAAGACAAAACAATACAAAGTTAGTTAATGTTCACTTTGTTTCAATTATATTAGTTAATTTTTTGAAAAAAATTCATACCAATTCATTGCTTCTTTCAAACTAGGGTTGTTTTTTTCATTTGATTTTCTAGGACGAAAATAATCTACGTGATACCATTGCATTGTAGAATATGTCAATGCTACCAATGTCCAATAGTCTTTACAATGTAGAGGGAAATACATTGCATCTACATATTTATCTCACATTATTTATTCAAGTAAAGACAGGACTAAATGTTTTTTTAATACTTCCTACATTAGCGACTAGTCCTTTTCCGTCGAATACAGAAATTAGTTACAATTCAATGTACATAGCAATAATTATGTACTTGCATATTAAAATTCTATTTTCCCGTCATTGCATAGTTATGCTCCGTCAGCCCACATTTTGATATATACCAATTGATGATCTATATTAACAATAGGAATTGTAAGTTTTTGTTATTAGTGAAGCAATATTAAATAATAAATAGTACTAGGGACATTAACAGTGGTAGTATATATTGAAAAGTATAAAAATAACAAAGTATCAACTCCAATCAAACAGCTTCTAGGTATCGGTTTTGCATTGATTTTGTATCAGTTTTGTCTTACATGATAGTCAAAATAGTTTCTAAAATTAAACATCATCAAGTTTTATCAAACAGAAACTAGGTATCATTTTTGCGTATATTTTGGTATCAGTTTTGATATAAATTATATTCAAAATAATTTATAAAATAACTAGGCATCAACTTCAAACAAACAGCTATTAGGTATCAGTTTTGCATTATTTTGTTATCACTTTTGTCATACATGATAGTCAAATGAATAATTAAAATTAAAGAGCATCAACTTATATCAAACAAAAACTATGTATCATTTTCGCAAATATATGGGTATCAATTTTAATATAAATAACAATCAAAATAATTTATAAAGTAAGCATGAACTTCAAACAAACAGCTACTAAGTATCAGTTTTGCATTATTTTGTATCACTTTTGTCATACATGACAGTCAAATAAATAATCAAAATTACAGAGCATCGACCTATATCAAACAGAAACTAGGTATCATTTTTGCAAATATATAAGTACCAGGTTTGATATAAATAACAATCAAAATAATTTATAACATAAGTAATCGTCAACTCCAAACAAATAGTTACTAGATATCAGTTTTGCATTATTTTATTTTTGGTATCGCTTTTTCCATACATGACAGTCAAATAAATAATTAAAATTACGTCAACTTTTATCGAATAAAAACTAGGTATTAGTTTTGCATATGTGTGTGTGTGTGTTCGTATGTGTGTCAGTTTTATTAAAAATAACAATCAAAATAACTTATAAAATAACTTATAAAATAACCAAGCATTAATTCCAATTAAAAAACTACTAGATATCATTTTTGCACTATTTTGGTATCACTTTTGTCATACATTACAGTCAACTAAATGATTAATTTACAGAGCATCAACTTATATCAAACAGAAGCTATGTATCATTTTTACATATATATAGGTATCGGTTTTGTTAAATATAATTGTCAAAATAATTTATAAAATAACCAAGCATGAAATCTAATCAAACAGCTATTTGGTATTTGATTTTGTCTTTATTAAGATTGGTAACAGTATTGCTAAGTAAAAAATTAAATTTATGTACCTATCCATCCGTGAAATTTCCTTCAAGAACATGATGGTAGCAATTTCTCGAGTTAGGGATTGTTGTTGAATTTCTGTTGGAGCTAGGTTTTTGATTTCTGCATTGCTACTGAATTTCTGGCGGAGCTAGGTTTTCGATTTCACGATTTGGGGATTGGGTTGAATTTTTTGTGGCTGTTCATCGTGCGTTGATGTTTACGGTTGTGTTGGAGATCATAAATGCTTTTGGTTTCAGATGTCATTGTTAAAGTGATTTTGAGTTTTGAGAGCGAATCAAGAAAAGAGTTTGAAATCGAAGAAGACGGTTGAATGAAAGAAAACAAAAAGGTAGATGGAAGATTTAATTGACGAATGGGCTTTGGGCCTGTTCTTGAAAGAAAGAAACTACGCATGTCCTTTTGCCTAATTTTTTAAGATAATTTATCCTTTAAAATATTGGAGAAAATATTTTAAAGGACAAAATATATTAGAAACTTAGGAAAAATGAAATGCAAATTTTTTTTCTTTCAAGAACAGGCCCAAAGCCCATTCGTAACGCTTTTACGTTTTTGTTTCCTTTCATTCGATTGTCTTCTTTGATTTCAAACTCTTTTCTCGATTCGTTCTCAAAACTTAAAATCACTTTAGCAATGACACTTGAAACCAAATACAAATCATTAACTTCAATACAACTGCAAACATCAACGCATGATGAACAACCACAAGAAATTCAAAAACAATCCCCTAATCACGAAATCGAAAACCTAGCTCCACCAGAAATTCAATAGCAATGCCGAACTATAGAAACTGAAAACCTAGCTTCCGCAAAAATTCAACAACAATACCCAACTCGAGAAAATGCTACCGTCGTATTCTTGAAGGAAATTTCATGGATGGACAAGTAAATAAATTTAATTTTTTACTTAACAATACTGTAACCAATCAAAATAATGAAAAAATCAAATACCTAGTAGTTGTTTGATTGGAATTCACGCTTGGTTATTTTATAAATTAGTTTGACTGTTATTTATAACAAAACCGATACATACATACATACATATATATATATATATATGTATGTATGTATGTATGTATGTATATGTATATATGCAAAAATGATAGTTTCTGTGTGGTATAAGTTGATGCTCTGCAAATTTAATTATTTAGTTGACTATCATGTATGACAAAAGTGATACCAAAATAAGGCAAAACTAATACCTAGTAGTTGTTTATTTGAAGTTTACACTTACTTTATAAATTATTTTGACCCCAATTTATATCAAAACTGATACCTATATATTTGCAAAAATGATACCAAGTTTCTGTTTGATATAAGTAGATGCTCTGTAATTTTAACTATTTATTTGACTGTCATGTATGACAAAAGTGATACCAAAATAATGAAAAACTGATACCCAGTAGCTGTTTGTTTGGAGTTGATGCTTCCTTACTTTATAAATTTTTTGATTGTTATTTATAGCAAAATGGATACTTATATATTTGCGAAAATGATACCTAATTTTTGTTTGACATAAGTTGATGCTCTATAATTTTAATTATTTGTTTAACTGTCATGTATGACAAAAGTAATAACAAAATAATGCAAAATTGATACCTAATAGTTGTTTGTTTGGAGTTGATGCCAAGTTATTTTATAAATATTTGGATTGTAATTTATATCAAAACTGAAACCAAGATATATGCAAAAATGATACCTAGTTTCTGTTTGATAAATCTTGATGATATTTAATTTTAGAAACTATTTTGACTATCATGTACGACAAAACTGATATAAAATCAATGCAAAACCGAAACCTAGAGGTTGTTTGATTGGAGTTGACGCTAGTTATTTTTATACTTTTCAATATACACCGTCACTGTTATCATTACTGATACTATTTATTATTTAATATTGTTTCACTAATAACCAAACTTACAATTTCTTATTGTTAGTATAGATAATCGATTGTTATATATCAAAATGTAGGCTGGCAGAGCATAATTATGCAATGATGACAACAATGACGGTAAATAGAATTTTAATATGCAAGTACATAATAATTGCTACATACACTGAATTGTAATTAATTTCTATATTCAACAAAAAGGACAAGTCGCTAATGTAGAAAGTATTAAAAACATTTAGCATGCCTTTACATAAAAAAATCATGCGGGATAAATATGCAGATACAATTTATTTCCCTCTACATTGTAAAGACCATTTGACATTGGCAGCATTGACATACCCTACAATGCAATTATGCCACGTAGATTCTTTACTTCTTAGAAGTTCAAATAGAAGAAACAACCCTAATCTGAAAGAAGTAATGAAATTGGTATGATATTTTTTTTTCAAAAAAATTAACTAATATAATTGAAACAAAGTGAACATTAACTAACTTTGTATTGTTTTGTCTTTAATAGAGAAAAGAAGTTGAAGGAATCCTGCAAGAACTATGGAAAAACAACAATATACAAGATATGGAAGTGAAGCCAGGTGAAATGCATTAAATTAAACTAATACGTTGGAGAAATAATCTTTACTACTAATAATGATAATTCAATGAACTAGGATCAGCCGTGTCTTTTTGAAATCCCCAAACTACCCTTCACATGCCGCCTCCTTTACCATCTGTTTGCTAGCCTACGAAAACAATGTCAGCCCCATTTTCTAATCCTCCACTACTTCAACTACATCGACGCAATCCTCCACTACTGCAACTACATCAGTTGATTGTCCACTAACCGAAATCAATTCTACACCGACGGCAATTTATACGTCTTCTCCAACGAGCTGCATCTATTACAATTTGTAATTTATTAATTACACTGCCGTGTTATTATTATATGTTTTTGTTGCCATCGGATGATTAGCAATGCAACGTAATTATGTTTCTATGAATTAGTATGAGTTTCAGAACCACCCGCTTCTCCATTTTACAGTTTTGCAACAGATAGTCTTCTCTTCTTAAAATTTGCACGTACGATAATAACCTATCTTTACTGAAATAGCAGTTGGAATGATATTTTAGGTACTATAATATACACAGGTTTGTTTTAACGTTGAACTAAAAATTGGGTGATCAAAATTTATAACACAGGTGGATTGCTGATTCAATGCATTGCTTCATCTCAAAATTTGGATGTTGCACATGATCTATAATATTGAATAGCACATATATCTACTACTAATAAAGAGAATTCAACAAATAGAATTTCCACAGTGTCCTTTTGAAATTCCAAAAATACCCTCTTCTATCAACGGAATCTCATTATCGGTGAACTATCTCTACCACCATCCTCTTCGCGACCACTCATCAACGGATTTCACTATCAATTTGCAACCAACACCACCAACAACTATTTGAAATAAAAGCATTGTGACCATCAAAAATTTTGCACTTATATCACATATACATCCATTAATTTTTTTAGATAAAAACCAAATATCTTTAGCAATTAGATGCACGTATCGTGCAATTTATACTAGTTATTTATAATGATTATAAGCGAACTATTTTTGAATAGGTATGATAATATGGAATATTATTGTGATGCGATTGTTAAAATGAATTATTTGCTTTTGATTTTGATTCGTTTGAATTCAAAGTAACTAAAAAATTAATTACAATTAATTCTATTTTAATTGTAATTCAATTAATGATAAAAACAATTACATACTAATTATCTTTAATACTAATCAATTATAGAATTAAACTTCAATCGGTTAATTCCTTCTAATTATTTCCCAATTAATTATTTAAAATTAATAATTTTAAATGTATCCACAAGTGTTATTTTTTAAATTATGTACTTAGATGACAGTATATTATTGTAATACAAGTCTCAAGTAGTGTATAACATACTGTTTTTATGTGTATCCATAAGTGTTTTTTTTAAATTAAGTACTTTGGTGGTAGCACATAGTTGTAATACAAGTCTCATATAATATATAACATACTACAAGTCAACTCATATCGAGTGGTTCGAATCACGTACTATGCAGAATTCGAACATTTGACATCATGAACTAAAGCCAAAGGTTTAACCAATGTGACATTGTTGGACATTATATGGTGATACATTATTTTTCTTTGAATTATGTTAATCTTTATACCAATTAAATTATAATGTATGCATTAATATTTCAAGTAAAGGCAAAATTTATTTAGTTATTCCAAAAATTAGTCCTTACAAGGTTTGTGTTCCACGTATATTTCTCTTGTTATGTTATGCTATACGTGTTTAAAAAGCATGACAATTTTTGATACGGTAATATTTTTCTGTAGAGAATTTTTGTTAAACATTATGAATTTGTTTTTTTCTCACTTATTCAGCAGAAAATTATCGTGTTTATTAACATATAAATACCAAAAATACCTTAAATTGTTCTATATAATTAAATAGAGGTAAAATTGATCTTTTTTTCATTCTCAAACATAAATATATAAGAAAAACCAAGTTAGGAAAATACAAATATATCTAAAACAAAAGTATATATAAAATTTTATTTTTAATAAAATAGTCAAGGGAAAAATATAAATGCACAAAAAACATTTTTATTCTATCTTTAGTAAGCAACTTTTAAATTTAGTCAAAATTGTAGTTTTAAATACTATATAGCAAACTCAATATTTTAAATTAATTTTGTAATCTTAGTAACTTAAACTCATATTTTGTAAATTTAGATATTATCCTTCTTAACCAATCTACACTTTTTATATTTTTCTTTTGTGTTGTTTGATATATCATGAAATATTCGTAAAAAATTGACATTCATGGTTTCCACCAAATTATTAGTAATATTACGAAATAATAAGGTAATTATTAGTGATCTTTATGAAATGTTTTTTTATGTTACAATAATATTTATGTTGACAGAAATATTCGTAGACAACTATAATTGGAGATGAAGTTATTTATAGTGATTATAAGCGAACTATTTTAAAATAGGTATGATGATATCGAATATTATCAACCTACAATTGTAAAACGAATTTGTTCCTTTTAGTTTTTATCCGTTTGAACTTAAAGTAATTAAAGAATCAGTTACAATAAATTCTATTTTAATTATAATTCAATTAATGAGAAAAATAATTACATACTTATTCTCTTTAATGCTGATCGATTATAGAATTACAATATAATCAATTAATTCCTTCTAATTATTTCCGCAAGTTATTCCTTAAAAATAATATATTTTATGTTTATCCTCTACAAGTAGTTTTTTTTTAAATTGAATACTTAGGTGGCAGTAATTTCTGTAAATTGGAGATGAAGTTATTTATAATGATTATAAACGAACTACTTTTAAATTGGTAGGATAATATCGAATTTTATTACCATGCAACTTTAAAATTAATATATTTTATGTTCAGTGGTTTGAATCACGTACTACGCAGGATTTAAACATGGGGTTCCTTGGACAAAAACAAAGTGTCTAACTACTAGGACAGTGGTGGTGTACATTTTATGGTGATACGTTATTTCAAATATTGAATAATGTTAATTTTTGTACTGTTTCAGTTATATTGTCCACATGTATATTTGTACTAAAGGCAAAATTATTTGTTTGTTCCAAAAATTAGATTTCACAACGTTTATGTTCTACATATATTTTCTATGTTATGTTATGTTATATGTATTAAAAAACAAAATATTTAAGCTATGGTAATATTTTTCTAATTCAACTAGTTTTGAGGAATGTCAAAATTATGGTTAGCTCTTTATTTTGCATGTTTCTCCTTGCAACATTCTTATTTCCATCTACAACACTCATGCATAATCATAATTTTAGTGCCATATTTGCTATTTAATTCTATTTAGTTCCACATTCTCCAAAGTTACCTTTATTAAATCATGTTATGTTGTTCCTATTTATATTAATTGCACATTTTCCAACAAACTATGATTGTGTTCAATTGAGTGCAATCATCATAAGTGGTAGATACATAGTTCACAAGTCAGTTATCTTTTGGAAGTTAATATTTTATAAAATGATTTATTAACTTTAATGATACAGCAGATGTAAAAGTTAGTAGGTTAAATGGTGGAACTATTAATTCTTATTTATGCTTTCCATTTCAAAATATGATGTTAGGTTATTTTTTTACGCTTTTAGTTTTAACCTAAATGATTAGCTTTAAAAAATAGATTATTTTTTATAAATTCACTAAAATATATGTGTTGTTTTGGTTGATTTGAAAATTTAATAACATGTTTATTATTTAGTTTAGTTGTTAATATTTAAAGATAGTATGTTTATATTTTATGTTCTTTACTATTATGTTATTTAATCATAATTGAATGAATATGCTCACTGGTGATAATGAATTTAATAATTGATATGTATGAAGTTCTCAAATTAACAATTTGAATCAGAACAAAGAGAAATAAGTTAGAATAAAAATATTAATTCTCTATTTAGCTTAAATTAAAATATATAACGTAGTAAAAGTATTTATCATGGTCATTTAAACTTTTTGTTGCATGTATCAATAAATATATAGTCATTTATTTGTATATACAATTTTATATTTATTTGTAAGAATAAATATATCTATTTTTATATTTATTTATATGTGAAATTTTTCTATACGATCTAATCGTCTATAAGTTAAAATGGATTTTATATAGTTTGTTTCTTTATTTTTATTATGTTGGTGCACATTGAGTTTATTATAACATCTATAAGCTCAAATTGTATACTTACTTCAAAAGTGAAAAGGTAAACTAGTGAAATAATAAATATCTATGCTTTCGGTTTTAAGTGTAATGTTACTTTTGGTTTTCTCAATGTTTTAATTTTATAAAACCGTTTCTTTCAATTCTAGTTAATTCTTAAAGCATAGAAAAGTACACTTAGGTTTTTTTAATAAAAACATCAATAATTATTAGAGAATCCATGTAATTTTGTTAATTTAAAACTTTATATTTTTTTGGGTACAGTTGATTATTGATGTTATAAGTGATTTTAGTCTATGTTTCAATTATGATGTATACTTTCATATTGTTTCATCTTTAATTCTCAATGAATTAAATGTAACTGAATTCCTAAATTAATGGAAATTAATTTGTTTTACAAACACTAAGGATAGTTACTCAAAAATCAATGTTTAGTTTATTATCTAACTTATTTTGGAATCAAATTTATCATAAGTTCGTATTGTAAGTTATTCTGAATAAGTTGAATTAGTAAATATCTTTACCATAATTTACTTCTACTCACAACTTTATACAAAATTAAATATAAATTCAATCTCATTGGGTTTTGGACCAAAGGTCCCTATTTTCAAAGCTCATGCATAAAAAGTCTCTGCTCATAAACCCATGTAAATTAAGTCCCTATTTTGTTATTTTTTACCAAACTGTCAACTTCCAGAAAATCGACTTAGCATTTTTTTAGGGGAAAAAGCGGTATAAATTAGCCAAAATCTAAAAATAGGGACCTAACTTTCATAACTTATTCGGGAGGGACTTTTCTTGCATCTTTCAATTCCAGAGAGTTGACAGTCATTCCTTGTATTTTAATATATTGGAATGTAGGGGTGTGGTATTTTTTTTAACACTTTAACGATCAACATTTTCATGTTTATAAACTAAATAAATTTCATGTCACAGATGCTTCTTTCTCAAAATGCACGAATGTCAAAATGATGATACTTCGTATTTTAAAACCATTTTTAAACTATCACAAAAAAGCTTAGTTTAAAATTTTAATTTTTACAAATTTATTAAATAATATGCATAATTTACTTTACATGATTATTTTTTAAATTTAGTTGGTAGTTGATATTACAACAGGCTAATATATTTTTATTGTTTTAAAAGCAATATTTTATTTACATCTTTGTTTATGCTTGAATGGCAATATTGTATATTCAATATATTATGGAACATGATTGTATATTTTACCTTACATGAATAACAATTCGATTGTGTTATAAATTACACATCATGTTGATAATTTGATGTGCAAATGAATAATATTAAAAGCATTAGAACCGATATTGGATTAATACTCTAGAAAGAGTTCATGTCATCTTAACTGAATCTCCAATGAAAACTGATGGTCAATGTTTGTAGTCATAAACAAAATAAAGATAAGATGAAGTGAGAAATTATTGAATAAAAAATCAAGGAGTTTTGGACCAAAGGTTCTTATTCTTAAAGCTCATGCACAAAAAGTCTCTTTCCATAAATTCACGTAAATTAGGTCCCTGTTTTGTTAATGTTTACCAAACTGTCCCCTTCCAGAAAATCGGCCTAGCATGGAATCAAGGGTAAAAGTGACATAAATTAGCCAAACACTAAAAATAGGAACCTAATTTTCATAACTTATTCATGAGGGACTATTCTTCCATCATCTTTTAATTCTAGGGAGTTGAGAGTCATTCCTTGTTAAATATAAAGTTAGGTATTAAGTGCCACCGGTTTGTTGAAGGATGATAGATATAATAGGTGTCTCTATTCAATAAATTATTATAAGGAATTCTAAGGAAGCTAACAAAGGTATTTAATACACATAATAAAAATGCAAATTTTATTTATGATTTTTGTGGAAAAATGAATAATTTATCTCTAGGTAAAAAATAGTTTCTACGGATTTTAGTTTACAATAAAACAAGTTAACTTTATCTATTTCTTGCATTTTATAAAATCATTATTTTACTATACAACATTCTTGCTTTCATTTTAATATTTGTTTTTTCTATGCATACATAGGTGTCTATTTTGTAAAATATTTTGTTTTGTATTATAATATAAGCATCTACTATAACTTATATATTCTAATAACAATAACTTATTTTTAAGGACAAAATTTTGAAGTAGGCTAGTTTCGAAACAATTTCGCGATTGATGCTGGTTTTGATACTTATTATCAAACAAGGCCAGTTTCTACCCAATCAGCATCCAACAACTCAGAAATTTGTAACTGCCTCGTCTGGATGCAACTCATGGTTGCGCCTAAATTTTTTACTTTTAAATCGGCGCAACTCTTAATTGCGCCAAGTCAAACAATAGTACCTACATTATTGGCACAACTATGAGTTGCGCAACTTGTTTTCTTACAGGCGCAACTCATAGTTGCGCCTAAACAGTAATGCTATCATATAAAGACAGCAGCAACCCATATCCCCAAAAGTTGATGTTGTCTTATTTTTTTGGTTGTAATGTTTATTTATTATTTGATGTGTTACTTTGTTGTTGTTCCACCTTAAGTACTGGATATAACTATACATAATGTTTATTTATTTATAGAACATAACAACTGACATAAATGTTCGACTGAAAATAACTTGTAATAGCAAAGTAGCTTACAGAATAAAAATAGAAGTTAAACAGTACACGAATGACATAAGTAGTAAAAACAATCAAACTAGTTCTTGCTTTCCACACGTTCTTCGTTTATGACCCAAGTTACCGCATTGTCCACATATGTCCTATCTTTTATCCTCAATTTTGTCCACGACTCCCTTAATTCTTGTGGACCTGGGTCTTCCTGTATTTCTACGTGTTGGCGGCGGGTGTATAGTTGGGCCTTCATGTACATCCCAATATCTACTATCGGGCACAGGATGAAAAACCAGAGAATAGCTATGTCTATAACTATCTGCTATAAACCAGGATGAAATAAGATCATGGTATGCTATGTTCGCTCCTCTACATCGTGCAGATGCAGCCAAAACATGAGAACATGAAAAATGGGCAAAAATATGAATATTGCATGAATAGCTGCAGTTGTCATTGGCAATATTTACTGTGTAGTTACATGCGTTTGTGTCTGTTACTTGTCACTTCGTCAAGCTGAACCTGTTAGTGCTCATATTGCGTGCTTCTGCTGCATATTTTTCCATCATTTTTTCATACGTTGGCATAAGCACAGCTGTGTACTCCAGTCCATCAATACGTCTTCTGTAGAAGTAGCTACTAAGACGATGAAAGGTACGTGCTACTAACGCCTTTACCGGTAACGATCTTGCACGTTTTAGAACTCCATTGAAACTCTCCGAAGCATTGATAGTCATCATACAAAAACGTTCACCATTGTCGTTGTAAAGAGCCCATTGTTCATCCTTATGTTTGAGACTTCTGTCAATCCATCTATCAGCAGCCGGACTTACATTTTTTAGTTGCTCTCTTAGTTCTTTATATGTTACATCATCTCTTGCTTCAGCGCAAGCATGGAATAATTTTTGTAAAATCTTATTATCAAAACCATCCTTTTTGAAGTTTGCTTTCAAATGACAAAGGCAGAAGCGATGATGATGCGGTCTTCTCCATTTTTCTTGCAAGGCGGTTGGAATTACTTTCATTCTATCAGTAATGAATGTAATGCCTCTTGCATTTAAAGATGGAATTAAGTGTCCCATGAATGAAAAAAACCATCCCCAAGTCTCCGCCAATTCGGTTCGTACAATAGCAAATGCCAAAGGAAAAGGAGAGTTGTTTGCATCAACTCCTGTAGCCATAAGCAACGTGCCTTGATATTTACCATAAAGATGTGTTCCATCAATAAAACGAATAGGACGACAATGCTTGAAACCTTCAATGCTCGGTCCAAATGCCCAAAAGGCCCCCCAAAATTGAATGCCTTCTGTATGAACATGATAAACAGTGCCTGAATTCCATTTCTGTATTGCACGAAGAAACTGTGACAAGTTATTGTATGAAGATTCCCAATCGTCAAATATTTTAGACATGACTATTCTTAGTCCTTTCCAAGCTCTCATGTAGCTTATTTGAATTTTGTATGTATTTGCCATAAGCTCTTGGACAGATTTTGCAGTGTAACTTGGGTTTGATCGAACATGTGGAAGGATTTTGCTATAGATGAATTTGGCTGTTGCTTGTTTGTGATTCGAGTTGATGATTGGATTTGAGCATGTGTGGTCACCACCATATTTTTTTATCACCCACCACCCAGCATGATCTCTTTTAGAAACAATAGCATGAAGCCGCCATGGACAATTAGTATCAATATCACATATAGCAGATGAACTCTCTAGCACGAGACTTTATGTTTTTAAATTAAACTGAACATTTTATCGACCATTCACTTATATGTTCAGTTAAAGATTCCTTTGATTTAAAAATCATACCGACTTGAGGGCCTTTCTCCACACATTCCAGCCCAAACATTTCATCGGTAAATTGAACTTCTTGCATAATAGATCTTTCCATGATTGTGTCATTGCATTGGTCATCCTCTAACTTCTTCCATCTCGATATGCTCGTCAATGTCATCAACTTCCTCTATAATATCATATAAAGGAGCATCATTTTTAACATTCATAGCATCTATCCATGTCTCATCTTCGTCATGTGAAGCATTGATTTCCATGCTATCCAAATGTAAAATTTCATTATCAGCATTTCCACCCTCTATATCTTCAGTTTCAACATCTTCATCTCTGATTTCTTGCAAGTATTCGTTTGAATTCAGAGTTGGAATTGACTATGGAGGATATGACATACAACCATACCAGGGTGACTGCAATGTATATGCCATGATACCGTAGCTGGATGTCTGTGTATACAACCTGTAAATAAACATATGAGTGTTAACTACATAAAACATGAATGAAACATACAAACATCACATGAAACCATACCCGGCTGTTTGTACGTAAATGTTCGGTGGCTAGTAGGAGTAGTATGGGTAATATATTTGACTTTGCTAGGCATGATTACTCGGCCCTGGTTGGCTTGCATAATCAAAGACATGAGCTTGTTGTTCAGATGTTTGTACCACCCCTTTCTTCTTAACAAACAACTCGATTACTTTCATCCCCACGCAAAACACAGAATCAATGTCATCATCATCGTTCACCTCAATAGCAATCGGGCCATTATCCATTACCCATTTACTTACTAACGAGATGTCGAATTCGGTAGAATTAATCTTTGTAGCTTTGTAAATTGTCGTTTTCAACTCAAGAAAATTACAACCCTTTTTCACTTTAGATCCTTTATGTTTTCCGCCAACATAAGTTGGCTTGCTATTTTCGTTGATGATTAAATCACCGTCATAGTGACAAATAATCGGCACTGTAGTCATAAATCTAGCAAATTTCAAGAAACTACATTTGAATAACAGATCTAATAAATTTAGCAGAGAAGGGTTTCAAAACTTTTACTTAATTATAGATAAAAGTGAAATCTCGTGTTGATCTTTGTCGATTTAAACGATTTGAGTGGATTTGTTATATTTTTAGTTGAGTTGTAGTAAGAGCAATGAAGTTTTGGATTTCTGAAATATGATGGGTTTGAGGAGTCCTATTTAAGTGGAGAGGATTAAAGATGTTATAAGCTGCTATTGGGCCAGTAGAAGCATTCCATGAATACAGGCGCAACTTTGAGTTGAGCCCATAATGAAACAGGCACAACTTTGAGATGCGCATTTATTGGATATAATGGAGTGCAATTCAAAGTCGCGCTACTCTATGTCCTTATTGGTGCAACTATAGTTGTGCCTGTAACTTACTACGGATCTCCAAACAACAGCTCACATAGAAATGAAAAGATGCATTTTATTGAAAACCATCATATTTCACGCAAATATAATTCAACAATATATACGAAAAAAACAACAAGTTGCTAACCTACAAATTTATTAAACAACGTACATATCTTGATTGTACATTAACAAAGTTCATCTTCAAATTTGAATACAAGTTCAAAACAACATAATAGAACTTCAAACGAAAGCAACCAACCTCTAAACTATCATAACACCTAATTTCTTAAGTTTCTAAGTTCGCGTGGTGTTCTTTGTGTTTGAGTCGGAGGCGGTTGAGATGGTCCAGCTTTAACTATGTCCTTCCCTAGTTGTCTGCCTTGTGAAGAACCACCCACGCCTCTAAAACGTCTTCTTTGGTATGGACGAGGAAAATCCTGGAGCGGACGAGGCATATACGGCGGTGATCGTTCAAGCTTATGTCTACCAAGAAGCGACTTGATAATTTCTTTGATGTTCAAACACTTACCTTTTACTCGATCTACATCTGCATGATCTGCAAGAACATCATTAACTTCATTTGAAATAAGGTACAACCCTTGAACCTAAAATAAAAGAAGTAATGGCGTAAGTAAGTAAAGCTAGTTGAAAGAGTTAAGGTATGAAAACTTATAGACACATACCAAGTCACGTTCCGCTGGTCCCCGTGGAGTATATCTAGGCAACCTAGTAGATGATTCTTTAAAAACAAATCATCGCGTTATATCCAGTACCAACTGTAGTATTGTTCGATGGTGACTTTTGGTACGTGTTCAACTTGAACATGATCCAACCAGTGATCTCATCTTGCTACTTACATGTTATACAAATCTCTGTTCCAACCGTGTGGGAAAATTTGCTCGATTGCATTTGGTATATGCTGATGAAGGCCAAATTGTCTCATCGCTATATCCGGGTAGTGCATGGCCACACCTTGCAAGCAAATGATTGGAGTTCTTGAATACCAAGTCTATTCTCCATCTAAGCAAATTGGCGGCAAATCCTGTACAATCTCAGCCATGTATGGCGTCCAATCAACATTATGCTACTCCATAACATCGAACTCATTGCGATAGAATGTGGAATAACAGGCTGGATTATCTCTCCAACTTCTATCTCTAGTCCATCTACAATCAAGAACAAAATAATGTGTGAATATTGTACTAAAACATAAAGTTTTCAATAGAAATTACTAGGGGTTTTTACCAGACCCCGTAAGATAATCTAGAGGCGACATTGGTATGAACATTTGGATGACCAATAGAAATACGCGTTCATGACCATACCTACACATTATCAGTGTTAAAAAAGATCTTTCAAAATATTAGTACACTTATAAGTCAAAATCGACATACCTGCAGAAGGGTTAGGCAACCTACTAACCCGTTCGACTTTCTTAGTACCACATTATCCAATTCCTTACATAATACACATAAAACCGCGCTACTCCATGAATAATCAGAAATAGTGGAAAAGTCATGTAGCATGTACAACCATTTGACACTTACTGGATCCTTCGAATGGTTTAAAAAAAATGGGATGCTATAAGAAGCAATATAACAGCCCATGTGAACTGTTCTAGCTCCTCAACAGATGAATCGACAGTAATCTCCTGACCAATTATAAGATCATTTTATCCATTTAATTTTCAATTCTCTTTTATTAACCACCGCTTCTTGGGGTGGAATTTCACCAAGCAAACGGTGACAAACATCATCGACATCCACGTAACCACCGTAATTCAGAACAACGTCTTCTATAGGAAGGCCAAGCAAAACAGAAATATTTTGCAAAGTAATTGTCATTTCTCCAATGGAAAAATGAAAGGTGCAAGTCTCGGACATCCATCTATCACATAATGTTGTTAGTAAAGACCTATCAGATCCGATACACTTTATTTGCATGAAATACCAGAAGCCCGCATGATAAAACAATTATTGAACTCGGTGATTATCAACCATCTCTATCAGATCTTCGAAACTTTGCGAATGATCCAGACAGTCTATGGGTTTAACACTGTACAAAACAAAGAATTATAACGTATAGTTAATTCAAAATGCTAAAATCTTAAACTATTTACAATATTTACAAAATAAAAAATATTACCCTCATTAAATCTTCAAAATTTGTGTGGTGATTATCCTGCAAATATAACACAGCACTATCAACGGGTCCGCTTTCCGGTCCTGCAAAGTTCATGCAACAAAAACTCAAATTTTTAACATCGTTTACAATAAATCATTGACAATGTTTCTAGCAAATTGACAAATGTTTCTAGCAAATATAAACAAATGTTTGTAGCAAATATAAACAAATAATACGAATTGGATCACTATCATTTAGAACGTGCTAATTGACAATGTTTCTAGCAAATATAAACAAATAATATGCAAATTAGAAATTAATAAAAAAAATAGGGTTTATAAATTACCAAAATCGCATTGTGTTGAAGAAGATCCCGCTTCCACTGTTACAGATTTGTTATAATCGAAGATCGGTGAAAAAATTTGTAAAATTTGAGAGAAATTAATAGGAAAAACAAAAAATTAGGGCTTGGGAATGATGGGTTCGGGCTTGGGAATGAGGGGAGTAAGTTGGTGAAAATGATATGGTGTGGGGGTATGGGTTACTGCTGCCTTTATATAACAGCACTAACCTATACCTGTAATAAAAAATAAAGGGCGCAACTCATAGTTGCGCAAAGGATGAAACTAAAGTATCTGGCTGGCGCAACTAAGAATTGCGCCGATACAAAAATATAAAATATAGGCACAACTCATAGTTGTGCCAATAATGTAATTACTAATATTTGACTTGGCGCAACTAAGAGTTGCATTAATTTAAAAATAAAAATTTTAGATGCAACTATGAGTTGCGCCCAGGCAAGGTAGTTACAAATTGCTGAGTTGGATGTTGACTGGGCAGAAACTGGCCTTGTTTGATAATAAGTTTCAAAAGCAACACCAATCGTGAAATTGTTTCCAAAACTGGAATACTTCGAAAAATTGTCTTATATTTAATAGTTTGTTTTGTTGTTTGTGTTTTCTTACATCATTTGATCTAATAGCCATCTAATGAAATATTATATTATTTTCCTGTCATATTACGTAGTATGAGTTAGAAAATATGGTGTTTCCCAGCTACTATGATATATATTTTTAATTTATTTAACGTTGTCTATGAAAAAAACTAGAGATTGCAATTATGTACTACCACCTAAGTACCAAGTTTAAGAAAAAGTATAGTTATTAAATTGTTGGTATTTCATTTTTTTGAACAAAATTTGGAACATTATTTCACTTAGAGCACATTTTCTATATCCTAGATTTAGAGCGTTATTAGCGTAGCGAACACTTTACATACTAAAATTTATATGTTAAACATAGGATTAACCCATATTGAACTTATTTCGTTTATACATAAAAATTAATAATCAATCTTCGTAATGTAATGCTTATCAAGTTCAGAATAACATATACTTGATGTTAATATTTCTTTATAAAGTTACCGTGGTCCAAAAATATTGGTTGTACTTTTTACATCGAGATTACCTAAGTAAATTTATTAACAAAAGTTTGTTAACAGTGTTTAATAAAAAGCTATGAATAAAATTACAATTCAAAAACATACGCTTTTAATTTCATATAATAAAAAATCCAAAAATACACCATTAAACAAATTATGTGGTGAACTTCATATGTATAGCACGGGTTTGCACTAGTAAATCATATTGACTACATAATATGCAACTGAATTATAGATTACAAACCCATGATAAAATAAAGGGTACTTTTGGCACAGGTCCTTATTAAGTTTCAAAATTTACGAAAAATCCTTCACTAAATTTCAGTGTAAATTAGGTCCCTGTTTTTTATTGACGATTATTGCAGAGCATGATGCAACATTTCATAAAAGTTGCTGACATTTCCGCAACATTTCTGTACACTGTGAACATAGTGTATGAAAGTTGCTGAAATATCAACACTTATTTATAAAAGTTGCTGATATTTCAGCAACATTTATGTACACTGTGAACACAGTTTATGAAAGTTGCTGAAATATCAGCACTTATTTATAAAAGTTGCTGACATTTCAGCAATAATTTTTCTTTGTTTTTACAATAAAACTTTGACACAGATAGTTGCTGAAATATCAGCACTTATTTATAAAAGTTGCTGACATTTCAGCAATAATTTTTCTTCGTTTCCAGAAAACAGGGACCCGCTTTACAATGAAACTTTGACAGGGACCCGCTTTACAATATGAAAGTATGATAGGGATGCCTCCTTGATTTCCACTAAAATAAATACTACAATTCATAGAAATAAAACATACCTCTGAACACTTCAGGTAATAGGTCCCTTTCTCTTAACTGTCCTAGGAAATTTCTTCTTAACCGTACCAATGTCACTAAGGCTCCCAAATCCACTTTCCATATTGAGCCAATCTTCTAGAAGAATTTCCATTTCCTCTTTTAGCTCGGGCGCAGATGTTCTGAAGTAGTCAAAAGTTCTCTCAAAAACAGCTGACATAATCCCAACTTGCCAAGCACTACCGCAACCAACCTGAACGCGTACACTTATAGCCTACCTTCCTCTGTCCTAGAATTCAAGCCCTTTCAGGACCTTTTCCCTTCAATTTAATAACTCCAGCATTATTTGCTCCAAACACTTCAGCTCATGCAGCAAATACCAGCCTTTAAATATATAAAATCTTGATGTCACATTCACAAACTATCACATTCCTATTTTACCTACATCTAGGCTGTTATAATATCAAAGTGTTGTTTTTCTACAAAAGAGTTTTGGTCCCCTCACTGCAAAGTCTATAATGTCAAAAACTAGATCAAAATCTTTTATCAAAGGGTTTAATATAGAAAACACTCAATTTTTCCTCCCAAAAATAGAAGGAACAAAAAGGAAATGGAGGAAAATTGATGGTTGTAATGCCTAATGTATAAGAAATGAAAAAATAAGTTTGAAATCTTGGAATCTCTAAATCAGTATAAGGAGTACTAACATAAACATAAAGAGACTATTAAAGTTCAATTGAACACTCCTATTGAAAAACATTGGGAAATCTCAAATGGAAAAATAATGATGTGCTCTATATTGAAATAAGGAAATGTAAAAGGCAAAACCAAAGTCAATGGTAAAGGACTTACCAGCAACCTAATAATGCATTAGAGGAAAAGCATAATACCAGTAACCTAAAGAGAAGTACGTCACGTCAAAATCCAACAGAGGCTTCGCCCTACTCATCTAAAAATTATCAATCGTTGATCTCATATACTCATCCATCACCATCCTCTCTACCTCCTGCACTTGTTTAACCGCACACTCTACGATCTGCCAATCACCCCCCCCACACCCCCGTTGACATGATCACATTCCCAAAACATGATCCCGTTCGTCAACACGATCTGTCTCATCCGTCAGCACGATCCCATTTCCAAAACATCAGTTCGAGAGCTTCGGTTTGAATCTGGAACGACCATCGGGTAAGAATAGGCCCTTCATTTGTTGATTGGGCTTCAGATCTAGGGCATGGGTATTATGGTAGTATGGTGGAGAAAATGGTGAAAGGGAATTATTTGGTTTTAGTTTTAGGATTTTGCATTAAGGGTTAAGGAAAAACGAGGGCGATAGGGAATTGAAATTAGCAGGAGACAACGTAGGAAATGAAAAATTGCAGTAGCCATTCATATTTCAAGGATGACCAAAACGAGAGGAACGGTATCAATATTATAAATTTTTATTTTTGAATTTTAGAAAAATTTCAAAATTTGTATCTAAATTTTAAAAATATTTTTTAATTTATTTTAAAAATTTTAAACTTCTAATTTTTTTGAAATATTAAATGTAATTATTAGTTATAATTATTAAATATCAAATACTAAGTAATATATTACCTCTTAATTATTAAATATTAATTACTTTTTAATTATTAGTGATTAAATATTAGTCTTAATTATTAATTATTTAATAAGAATCGTTTAATAGTAATTATTAATTATTAAATATTACTTCTTAATTAATAATATTAATTGTCAGTTGTTATTTATTAATTCTTAATTATAATCGAATATTAATTATTATATATTAATTGTTAGTTGTATATTATTAATTATTAATTATAATTATTAATTATTGATTATCAATTATTAATTAGTAAATTAATTAATATTATTAAATATTATTTACTAAATATTAAACTATAATAAATGATTAAATATTAATTATTAAAATAGTAAATTAATTAAATATTAAACATTCATTGTTTTGAAAATGATATTAAACATTAATTATTAAATAGTAATTATTAAAAGTTAATTATTAATTATTTAATATGAATTATTAATTATATTTATTAATGATAAATTGTAATTAATAAGAATTAAATATAATAAATTATTAAATATAAAAAATAATTATTGATTATAGATGATAAATAGTAATTATAAATTATTAATTAATAATCATTAATTATAACAAAATTAAATAATGACCTATATAAGCTACGAACATTTAAAGCAATAGTTAGTGTATTTGTTATCAATTGTAAATCACTAATTATTAATTGTTATAATATTTAAAAAAGAATAGTAAATTTATTCAAAAAAATTTAACGTTGATTTGGTCTTTTCCTACAGCGAACGTTTCCTCGAATATTTTTACAACCTACGAGTAAAACAACTTTTATTGTAGGAATATAATATTTACAACGTTTAAGAGAAATTTGTACAAAACCTAAAATTTTACAATGTTTTCGTGATAAAAGTAGTTAAAAGAGTATTATTACAATGCTTGACTTAAAAACGTTGTAAAAAAACAAGGTTTTTATAAAATTTTCTCCAAAAATGTTACAAAAAAAGATTTTTGCAACATTTTAGAAATAATGTGGTAAAAATATATTATAATATGCTCTTTTTGTTGTGGTGAAGCAATTTTCACGATTTCTTCAAAAATGCCCTTTCTTCTAGAAAATTTCCTCTGTAAATGCAAATTGAATATATTACAAGCAAAATGACATACATGTTTATATAGTGTATTATGTAATAAAATTATTTCACCATAAATTCTCCAAACATGGGTTTCTTCACTTCACTAGGAATGTCACTGAATCTGAACCAAAATATCGTGATTCGTGCAAGCAAGCCATCATGGATGGCATCAGATGTGGCGCCGCTAATGAAATTCTACATGTACATGTATATGTATGATGCATATTTAATTAGTAAATTATAGTATATACATGTGTGTTTGAGTGTATATTTATTAGTGTTAATGTGTGTATGATTTCAACTATAATATTCAAAAGTAATTACTCACATCGATCCTCATTCGCTCTAAAAGACATTAAGTCGTTGGATGTAGGAAGAGTTCGTCTCAGACCTACGAGTGGATGGATCTGTAATATCAATAGAAGTGCCGTTATTTTGAATAAATGGAGGTATCATATGTACATCGATGTCACCATGCTTTAATGAGTGGGAGCCACCCTGTCTTGATGATGACGAGCCTCGTTGGCTGTGTCGGAGTTGAATAGACATATCTGTTATAATTATTCATACACAGATGTCCATAATATGATAAAGGATATGTCACTTGTGTTTTATAATGACACGCAACTAAAGTAGCAATTAGAACAAGTCTAAATTACGTGACATCATAAATGAGTGAATATATATGATAATGGGATTATCAACTTCACCTTTAGAAAATGGAATAAATTTGATTTCAATGTGTATAATTAATTTGGTTTCAAAGAGATTAGTAACTTCACCTATAAATGAGTGAATTATAGTTAGTATATAAACAAACTATTTTTACACATAAGTTGGGGATATTTGTCTTTTCAATTGGTCGATCAATGTGTGTAACCCCAAAAAATCGTACATTTACTTGGCATGACAAATAGGGAAAAATGAAAATAATGTGCATATATAAAAACAATCTTTCAATAAATTGTACATAAGCCACCACTTGTCAACATCATTATCAATATCATCATTTACAATATCATCATCATATTCATGTTCATTAACTTTGACATCATCATTATCAACCACTACATCTTCATTTAATTCAACTCCATCAAATATTGTTAAGTGGTCCTATATGATCGGCATCTTTTGTTATTTGGAGCATTTTTATTGTCCTTTAGATTATTTTGTTACCATTGATCGTTTGTTATGATCATATCCCCATTGAACGACCATCCAGGTAATGTTTTAACGACATTCCAATAGTCGTCCTTGTTGTTGTCCATGGCAGGACAAGACGCATAATAAACTTGTGTTACTTGCGTCGCAAGTACAAGTGGATCATTTTCTTTATATTATCGTTTACCTCAACAAGAGGGTATTCTTTATGTATACGACGTACTCCTATACTAGAAGTAGTATTAAACCAATCACATTTGAATTAAAATGTTTTAAGCTCCTATATTGCAAAACAAATGAGTTCAACTATTTCCTGTAACAACTCATAATAATCTTGTAACACGCCATGAAATAAATAGAAAGTAATTAAAAAGAATTAATAAATAGTCAATGCTTAAAAATAGAATTTTTATAAACGTCAGAATTTGATTACGAAACTTGCACCATTATGTTCGTGGTATTTTTTGATCAGCTTTCATATATAAAGTTATGTAATCGGAATTCAAATGGAAAAATTTATTAACATTTAAAGATTTGAAACCGAAAATGATTAGAAATATACTAAAGAAAATTAACCATTGAAGGAAATAAATCACACTGATTTAATACCGTTAACCAGTCTACACCAGAATAGGGATCAGTTAACCCCTAGCTGTCGACTGCCACCTATCAACTGGTCGACTGGTGGTACAGTGGTGGTTAAGAATGATCATCGGCCTAACAGTCCGAATTATATATATATATATAATTTAATATAAAGGATAGAATTGATTCGAGTGCCTATAAATACAGGCCAAGCACCTCATTTTTCTTCTCATATTTTATGAATTAATGAGCGAAGCTCTATCATTTTCTCTTCTCCGCTAATTGTAGAAATTGTAGAAATTATAAATTATTATATATTTAAGTGGAGAATAGTGAAAAATAAAAGAGAAGGAGAATGGGGGTGAATCGATTCTGCGAAGAAAAGGTTAGTTTTAAATATAAATTTAAAACTACGTTTGATGTAAATATCCTATCAAATCTATAATTCTAATAAATATATATGCGCTTTTGATAGAAAGAAAGAGAGTCAAATAAGGTGAACGGATTTAAATCTAGAGGTTTGGAAGCTAATAGGTGAGTGGTAATTATATGTTTTTACATAATACTGGATTTATATTGTTATGAATCTATTTCGTTTATGCCTGGATATAAATTATGGAATCGTAGGCCTAAATATATATACAATGAACTTGAGATTTTTGCCTACATATTCAGTTGATTATTACCTTGATTAAATGTTGTATATGCCTGAATATGGAATGTGAGGGTGAAAGTAGTCCATAAAGGTTATGAGATAAGTCATTAATAAGATTGTATGTTAATTCCAGATTTTGTTATTTGAATGTTATAAGTTATTAAACTTGAATTGGAGATTGTTTCAAATTTGATCGGGATTTAAGTTTATATTTTAGTTCATTGGAACGAAGAATGTTTCTATGTGAATTTCGATAAATTACATAACTTTACAATTATATATAAAATGTGCATCGTCTAAAATAACAATGAATATGCACAAAGAGAATAGATGTCCAAAATATGGATGTTTACCGTATTTATAATGTCTATTTCAGTAAAAACAAAAAGGACAATTTCTTGTAATTCTGAATACAACACAATTCCTCTTTTAAATGATTAAAGGGAAATTACCCTTTTGAAAAATATAGTTCCAATGCATTAAAATGTAGAAATTCCTAAATGAAAACTAAAGCATTACAAATAAAAGCAAAAATAATCTCATTGTCGATTAAATGTATTTAATTAAAAATATGTTAGAAAATAAGTAATAAGCATTAAACATGAATAAGACAATGAATTTAAAAAATAGAGAAGTTGTGGTGATCTCATTAAAATGGGCATTAACTAAAATGAAGCAGTAACACTTAATTGTATTAATTGAAAAGGGGTAGTAAATATACTTAATCGTATAAATGAAAGGTAAGTAGTAAATATACTTAATTGTATTGATTGAAAAGAAGTATTAAAGGATGCTTAATTAACATTAATAAAATAAGAAGTAAGTTCATAGTAAATAAATGAATATTAATAATTGAAATTAGAAGGCAAGATAATTTTCTAGTTAAGATTATATGCCTCAAGAATATGTTACGATGGGTGTGGATTAATGAGTCTAACCTAGTATTTAGTTTAATCATAAATGACTTAGTTACTGTATGAGTTGGGATGCAAGGTTTGTGATGTTACATAACAGAAGTACGCCCTCCGCATGGAGCTACCACCAATTGTGTTTACATTATACTAATGTGGGACATCCCCAACTGTAGGACCCATGGAAATATAAGGCGGTTCAATCATGAGGATGTGCTAAGCACACAACACTAACATGAGATTCCATGGTGTACATGCAACATTGATGTGGATGCCTGACATAATGCATAGTTCGGCCCTAACGGGAGGTTCCCCTGTGTACACGAGAAAGTCGGCCTAGACATTGATGTGGATGCCTGACACGGTGCAATAAGTGATGTTATACCATTGAGTCGTGGACATGGATGCAGGAGACCCTAAGTCCTATTCGACAAGAGTTGGAATTGCGATCTCCCCTCAATGTGTAAGTAAGATACGTGTAGTCGTAGTTTGGTTATGCGAATTTAAAAAACCGATACGAAGTGGTTAGATGTGTCTTTGAGACAAGTTAGTAATACAACTAATTAGTTGTAATGTCGTTATTAGGCACCAATGGAAGGCTACCCTATGTACATGGGAAAATCGGTCTAGACACTGATGTGGATGCCCGACATGGTGCATAGTTGCAGGTATTAGCAGGGAATGTATCCTTATCCATAGGGGACATCGGTGCTTATATATATATATACGTATATATCTATTTCATACATCGGGGTAGGTTGGACATATTGTACGCGTACATAAAGTCAAAATGACTAAGCCATGAATATTAGACATAACACGTAAATGGAAACCAATTGGCATAAACAAGTGTTATTGAAGTATATAATTTACCAGTCACCAGAACATTGTTCTGACCCCCTCCTCATTACAACTCACATGATAGATTTAAAAGAACATGTTCTAGTACAAGGCAGGAACAGCAAGAAGGCAGATTCTCTCATTCATGATCTACACTGACAATGACACAAGATATCCGAGGAATATTATTAGTTTCAAGGTATTAGCCTTAGTCATTATGTATATGTTCTATTATATTTTATTGTTTCGCTGTAAGTACAAATAGATAGTTCTTTGATATACTTATTTTTATTACAGAATAGCAACACCGACGATCTATAACCTAATGAACATTGGTTTTATTATTAAAGAATATACATACATACATATATTGAAAATTAGTTCATTTTTAGTGATTTTTCAAATATATTACATTATAGACAACATTACGATGCGTTGCTTAACTAATGTTGAGCTATAGACATACACACACAATAAAGAATAAAGAAATACACATATTGGCTAACTATTATCCCCATAAATCATTCAACGCTTCTTTTGGGAATATATCAACATCATCCATCTCAAGATGATCCTAACCGATGGCCTTTAAGTTTATTCTTAGTAAGAGCACCAACTCCAAGCAAACGAATAGTATTATTTTACCAAAGAGCAGTAGAATGTAACATTGCAAGTCCAATATTCCACTAAAACCTCTACAACCAAGCCCAATAGTAAAATAATTAAGTTCGGGCACGTTGCAAATCAAAACAATAATTCTGACATGCCTTTTCAGCTGTACGCATCATTCACATGATTTATGTGGTAACCGCTCACTTCGTAACTTCTCACTCCCTGATAATCGCCTCTCCAGAAACACTTTTACGGTACCAACTTAATTAAAGCTGGGTTAAAGCTGAGGTAAAGGAAGAGAATATTGGAGGATTTCAATACTCTTGGTGGTCGAGGCCAGGTAGAAACAATCGTACACGCATAGACAGAGTTTTTGCCAACTTAAATTGGAGTCAATCCTTTACTATTTCATCAGAAGAGTATCCCCCTCTTAGCTGTGGTGATTATTGCCCAATTCTGATAAAACCGTGTTAGTTGAATTCAGAGGTGCAAAGGTGCTTTAGGTATATGAACCATTAGAGGGAATTTGAAGACTACCAATAAATTTTCGGAAAGGCCTGGAGAGTAGAAATCTCTGGACGACCTATGTATGTATCGCACTTTCTACAAAATGAAACAGTTGAAATCTTTCCTTTAGGAATGGAGTTCAAACAAAAATAGCACCAAGAGGGAATTCAAGTTGCTAAGGGCTAAATGTCTTAGGGTTCAAAAGATGTTGGAGATCAATCACTCAACTGAACTAGCGGAACTACTTAGACAGCTTATTGGCAAACTACAAAAGGCCCTGTATTAGGAATACCCTGATATGGTACCCAACAGAAATCAAAATGCGAGTGGCTCTTATATAAGGACGAGGCCTCATCATACTTTTACAAGAAAACGATGAATAGAAGATGTTTAAATAACCAAAGCAATTTTGTGGGAGTGGATGGAAGGGCACGCTATGATGATAAATTTTTTGTTCAAGAAGCTATGAAGTACTATGAAATTCTTTTTAATCAAAGGAACGAATGAACATCACTCTTTTCCAAGAATCGTGTGCAAATTCATCATTTCTGGTTAGGGTAGAAACTTTCGTATGCCACGGTTGATGAGGAGGAGGTAATTAGAGTAGCTATCTTTTTGGTTAAAGTTTGCACAGCTCCAGATCCAGATGGTTTCAATGCGAAATTCTTCGAAACTCATTGGAATTCAATGAAATAGGATTCGGTAAACATGGTGCAAGAAGTGTTTGATTCCGGGAAGCTCTTGAAATCTTGTAATCATACTATGATCGGTTTAATCCCCAAGTGTCTAGATGCTAAAAATATCACTGATTTTAAGCCTATTTCTTACTGCAATATGCTATATAAGGTTGTAGCCAAATTTCTTTACAACAGAATGAAATGGTTCTTGGATCAGCTCATATCGGAAAATCTATATGCATTTATACGAGGAAGAAGTATTAGGGATGGTATATTGGTTACGCACGAGAAAGGAAGGGGGATGAATAGAAATAACAACATAAATATGTGTATTAAGGTTGACTTCAGAAAATCATATGATTCAATTAATAAAGGCCTTGTGTTACACATGATGAAATCGCTAGGTTTTACAAACAAATGGATCAAGTTAGTCAAAGAGATGATTGAGTACATGTGTTACTTGGTTAGCAACAAAGGCAGACTTCATGGTTACTTCACGGTTTCCCTTGTCAAGTATCAACTTAAAGGACAGAAACTTTGACGATATGGTGGAGAAATGACGCAGCGGATTAAACAAAACAATCTTCAATCGGTGAAAGTAGCAATCGGTGGATTGGAAGATACTGAAATGCCCAAATTCGTTGATCCGAAGATACCAACACTACAAGAAAACTGCGGTTTACCTACGCCAAATTGGCGTAAGCGGGACGTAGGTAAATGCATTAGCTACGTAACACCTACGCCAATTTTGGCGTGGGTAAAACTTGCGTAGCTAATAAAATACCTACGCTTTACCTACGTCATCCATTGAGTTGTTTCCTACGCATTTCCTACGCCATAATTTTCTTACGCCTTTTCCACGCCATGTTGTACCTACGGTTTTGTTACGACATTTTTACTTTTTTAAGTGGTCACGTCTTTCCTACGTCATGCATACGACTTTTTGCTGCATTAATATTTCATTTACCTACGCCTTCCCTACGTCTTTTCTGAAGCAATTTTGATATATTACTATTTATTTCATTTCACCACATTAAATAGAAACTAAAATCAACTTATTTTATATATATACACATTCCAACAAAAAGATTAACGTCAAACCATTCATCTTTAATTCAAAAAACAAATATCTCATTCATATTACAAAGTCAAACAATATTAATCTATTGATAATGACTAAGACAACAGGTGATATTTTTTTTTGACTAATTCTAACAAGATTCATGCCGTGCATGAGAAGTGTGCACATCAAAGGGTAAACTGCTAGCAGAGCCCACAAGCTTTAGAAGGATGAGATCTTGAGAAATGTTTTGCAAAAAAAGATATGCACTTGTTGGATGCACTTGTGTGCATGGATGTTTAGAGCATTAGCAACAACTTGAAGAGTCTGCACTAGCGCATTTGGATGATTACAGCAGTAGAATGGTCATTAATATGCACGAGGGAAGAAGCTTGAGATGATATAACGTGTGGATCTTCAACAATATTAGAAAGTGGCGCAGAACTCAAAGCATCAGACTGTGTACGTAATGTATCAGCATCATGAGTAGACTGGCATTTGGAGCCTACCATATATAAAAAATTTGACTTTCCCCATATTGTAGTAGCCTTTTGAAGCATCCCTTCACTAACAAAAGCACGATATTCTCCAATGATGCTAATGAACTAACGATGAGGGCAGAAAGTGATGAGATAAATAGCACCAGTACAAGTGAGAATGCTAGTAGATATCGTAAGCATAGGAGTATGCTTTAGGGAAAGCAGACTTGAAAATTCCGGAATAAGCAGTTAGCTTACACTGTTGGGGACTACCAAAGCTTCCAGTGCAGTAGTATCTCGGTCATCCAAATGCAGAGCAAGCGCTTTTGCATGCTACCCCTCTAGTTAAAAAACGATTCAGTTAGAAACTTTTAGCGCAGAAACCAAAATTTTCATTAATAATTAGAGGAGTTACCAAAATAGAACTAGTTACCGTAATTGAGTGGCTTCATTCCAGCTCTAGAATGTCGCGGATACAAAAATTCAATAGTTACAATAGCGGCCCATTAGACAAAATTCCATCACCGATTTATAATAAGATTTTCATACGGGGAATCAACACCATTTCTTGTGGCTACAAAATTGTTTTTTTTCTTTTTACTTCAATACATCTTGCAATGGCAATTTTTCTTCACGAACTCGTTCCCTAGCATTCAATGCCTGCAATATATATTTCAGTCACATGAACCAAGATTAGCAGTTTAAAATGTGTTAAGTTTGGGTGGCTAAAAACAAATAGTAAGAGCTGACTGAAGTATCATGCACACCGTCCATTATTTCTGAAAAATCCATAAACTTGCATGAAAAAAAAAAACATTCATCTTCTAAGAAAGAAAATAATACGGTATATATTCCCTGCTTAGAGTGGTTGCGGCATCATTTATGGCGTTTTCGTACATTACAAGAATTACACAAGATGGTATGAACATATCATAACTGAGAAATATACATAATGTTGCAAATACAGATAACAGTGAAGAACATACCTGCTGTTCCCAATTAGTACAGCCAGTTACAATTGCAAGAAGTAGAGTTTGCTCGGTAATAGATAGCCAGAATATATAAAATCTGCCGTTGTCTGCTAGTGTTGGTACAGGCAACTTACAACAGTACAAAAAGGCATTCACTAGGCTATATATAAATATGAACAAATAAACAAATGACTATCAACGTATAAACTTTTTTTTTACCATCAAACCTTGTAAATTTGCAACGAAAGAAACAACTCTTAATTGCCATTATTAACAACTCTAGAAATCATCAGGAAACAACAGCAAATTCCTTGGAAGCTGTGACTCAAGCCTTGAAATAGCAACCAACATCTCCATAAGAACTATCTCATACATAAGCAATATCTCAAACCGAAACTCAATAGATTCAAAACCAGAACTGCAGTCAGCATCAAACAAGGAAGAATAGATTCAATAATTCATTTTTTCTATTGGAATTTCTGTATTACTCAGGGAACCACAAAATAAGAACAATACCTATTAAAAATTGTTGTTTCTTTTTTATAAGTTGTCTTATTTCATCGTCAAAAATATGTTAAGATACTTCAAGTTACTTGACACTGCCTTTTTTGAAGAAATGACGATAAACTAGATATTTTATATGGAGAAAAAATATTCAAACATGACATTTGTCTAGTAACTCTAGACCCCATCATGTTCAGTGGTCCCTTTTCTATTTTTGAGTCAAGATGGAAAATAATAAGGTATGCTGTTAAAAAATAGATGGTTATATTTTTGGCCCAGATTAAGTGTTGGTTAAACTAAAAAACTCAATATTTTAATGCCAATCTAAAAAACTTGTACACATTATAACATTACTGCCATATAAGGATCTCCCTACCTTCGTCTGTCTCGGATTAATAAATCTTCATAACTTTTACCTGCAAGCAGTATTTTGACGATCAGTTCTGTTCTGTTTGGGTTGCATATTTTCTATTTTGCAATTTCTGAAATAGATAACCAAAATAAGACCGTCCAAGTAAAAAATTCTTATTATAATGTTCGTCAGTTGCTTCCGATATTGAACCAGCCAAGTCTGGAGTAAACTAGTGAATTACAAATGGAAGCATTTATTCAAGGCTTGTGTATAGTTTCCTTCATTTTCTGATTTTATCTCTTTACCGTTTTCTAATATATTTGTATGTTCAGGAAAGAGGATATCTGATGTTCAAATGTCAGTCAAGGCTTGTGTATAGTTTCCTTCATTTTCTGATTTTGTTACATACTTACATTCTTAGTTGTTATAAATTTAGCAGATGTTAATTATATTTAAAATGAAAATGATGCCTATTAACACTATTAAGGTTTTTTTTAATTAGTTTATATATTCATTAACATTTACAGTATTATTATTTTTACACTCCACCGCTTACAATAAACAATACATGAGAGAAACTCTATTCAAACATGTGAATACCCTTTTCAGTAATGAAAATTAGATAACATTTCAGCTTCGACCAACTGTAGTAGTTGTACATTAAAAGACAAACTACTAAATTCAAAAATTGCATAATATCTGAAGCCAACTTTGAGTCAAAGCATAGTGCTGAAATTGGGTGACCAGAAGTCCAATTAGAGGGCAATTATGGTCTGTTTGGTTGACTAGACAGCAAAATTTCAAGGGGAATTTAAATAATTAATTAGAAAACATAAAATAAGAGAGAAACCCCAAAGTTCTACCTAATTTTAAACTAAGACTAACTCAGCCCAATTTTAATGATCCACTTTGACATGAGTTGGCTTTAACTCTACCATGGTTTTAGCTCATCAGTTCTACCTAATTTGCAATTCCTCAAAACTGAACAAAGCGACAGTGACAAAGTTCTCCAAATTTGCATGAACTCATATGGTGAATTGTGTAGCGACAACACATGCTGATCATTGATTTCTTAAACATTAATGCATTATCATACCAACATGTAGAAGGCACATCTTTCACAAAATTAACTATTCCACATTTGTGAAAAATGATGCTAAGGTATCTATTATATATTACCTAGTTTATAAAAAAATAAGAGAGAAACCCCAAAGTCTCATTCAAGTGATTTGTTTGCCTCATCCATTGACAAAGAACATTTTATACGAGTACGGGAAAGAGAATATTGCATAGTTTACCTCAGTAAATTCCTGATCGGAGATGAGATCAGTAATTAGCAGTGGCAGTATAAAGAGACTGTAGCGGACTTCAAATCAGCAGTAGAATCGCGTAGGAGGCAAGGAACTGTAGCGGACTTCAGATCAGCAGTAGAATCGCATAGGGCAAGGATGAGCCGACGATGGCTGATGGAATAGCCGAGTATGCATCGATGATTATCTAGAAGGCATTGATTTTTGAAACCCTAGTTTTTTTGGGTTCAAGCATCGCCAACATGGAGATTGAAGGCGTAGAATTAGGTTTTTTTTATTCGGTAAAAACTGAGTTAGGATAAGGGAAGTATCATTTTAGTGTAGACGATTTCCTACACCTTACTTACGCCTTGATTTGTTTTCTACGTGTTGAATTTGGCGTAGGAGAAGCGTAGAAAATTTCCTTACGTCTTCCCTACGCCTTTACCTCTTTCTACCAGTTTCCTACGCCTACCCTACGCTCCGCCTTTTGGCGTAGGAAAGACGTCAGAAATTTTGTGTAGGAAACTGCAGTGTTTTCTAGTAGTGCGAATTTTAGCTATCCCGAACTCGTTGATCGTGCACGATACCGGGTTAAAGATCTTCAATTCTTCAAGCGTTGATCAAGCGCACTTGATTCCGCGAATCGGCTTCTACAATCGTTGAATCGAGCGCACTCGATTAACCGAAAGAGGAGATAGGAGATTACACTCAACTACCAATTTAGATGAAAGCACACAGCAATCAAAAGAGAATTTTATTTAAAAATCAACAACCTTACAAATGAGAGACTCGGCCTATTTATAGGCGTTTTACAACTCACACGAAAAAAACAACAAAAATTACATCTCCTAAGTCGGTTCCGACCTAACAGTCACGACCTAACATTTCAGACGACTTACGACTTACACACATGTGACTTAAAAACAAGTAAGAACTACAAGTTATCAAACGGAAAAACACAAACAGATTACATCACTTAAGTCGTAGACGACCTAGCAATTTCCCACGACTCAATCTTCAGACGACTTAAAATGATGCGACTTACGACTTAGTATAAGTCGGTGGCGACTTAACAGCAGCTTCTTCACGACTTAAAGAATCAACGGTTTTAGATTAACTCGGCATAAGAATCTATGGCATCCAAAGCTTCAGCGACTTAAAACATAAGCGGCATCCCAAATCAACGTCTTAAGGGAATCAAAGGCAGAGATTAACTCGGCAGACACATCAATGACATCCAGTGTTTCGCGACTTAAAAAGTAAGCGGGTCCAGAAACAACTACGCGACCTAAGCCTTATCTCGCTAGGTCGTATGCGACCTAAAAGCATGTTAGGTCGTTCCAGCGACCTATCTCCTTGTTTTAACTCGCCATCCCCAAACCCGTTAGGTCGTAGTTCTTTCCCTGGTGCTATGTTAGGTCGTTCACCATGTTGTACTGCAAAGTTAGGTCGTTCGCGACCTATCAATTCCTTAGGTCGTAGACGACCTATAACTTCCGTTTTAAGTCGTGGGCGACTTTTGCTGGTCACTTCCTTGAGTCCTAAACGACTTACATCCACTTCGTTAAGTCGCGTACGACTTACGCCTTTGTCTCGCGTTGCTTCTTTGTTATCTCGTGGTGCCCCTATAAGTCGTGAACGACTTATGTAATTTTCCTTAAGTCGTGTGTGACTTACTCCTTGCGCTGCATCATCCTCCCCAGATCGAGAGAAATTCGACCTCGAATTTGCACCCTCTTCTTCCACTATGAATTCATCCCCGTGGTATGGTATGAGATGCTTAACATTAAACACATCAGAAGTGTACACATCCTCCGGTAATTTCAATTTATAAGCATTTTCATTAATCTGTTTCACAACTTCCACAGGACCAATTTTCCGCGCCTTCAATTTGTTATACGTTCCCACTGGAAAACGATCTTTTGTTAATACTGCATAAACCAAATCACCTTCATGAAATTCAACATTCCTTCATTTCAAATTTGCAGATCGTTTATACTTCTCATTTGCTTTCTCCAATCTTTCCTGAACGATTTTGTGACATTCTGCCAATCCTTCAACAAAATCAGCAGCTTTCTTAACTGTCTTCTTTGATTGTGGCACTACCGTTAAATCCAACGGACCCTTCGGTAAGTTTGAATATACTATCTGAAATGGACTGAACCCTGTGCTACGATTTACCGCATGATTATGAGCAAATTCTGCCTGGCATAACTTCACATCCCAACTCTTCAGATTATCTTGTACAAGACACCTCAGCAAATTCCCCAATGATCTGTTCACAACCTCAGTTTGTCCATCCGTTTGCGGATGATAAGCACTACTAAACTTCAGCTTCGTTCCCACCATTTTCCACAAACTCAACCAAAAGTGACTCAGAAATCGAGTATCTCTATCCGACACAATAGATTCTGGCAATCCATGAAGTCGATAGATCTCCTTGAAAAACAATTGAGCAACATGAACAGCATCCGCCGTCTTCTTACAAGAAATAAAATGTGCTATTTTCGAAAATCGGTCAACTACCACATAAATGGAATCATTACCACGCTGTGTTCTTGGTAACCCCAACACAAAGTCCATACTCACATCAACCCATGGTTTAGTTGGTACAGGTAGCAGCATATATAAACCAGCATTAGTCGCAGTTCCTTTCGAAACCTGACAAATATGACAACGCTCCACAAACCTCTCTACTTCTTTCCTCATCGATGGCCAAAAGTAAGACTGTGAAATCAACTGTAATGTACGGTCTCTCCCAACATGTCCTTCTTCATGTAGCTCTTTTACAATCTTCATTCTCAAACTACAATCAGGTATACACAATCGATTTCCTTTGAACAGAAAACCATCCACCATCACGAATTCATCTGTCTCTCCTTCCTTCACTTTATCTACAATCTTTGCAAAGTAAGGATCATCGGCAAATAATTCTGGTAACATATCAAATCCCGTCACTTCAACCTTCAATGTAGTTAACAAGTGATTTCTTCTACTCAACGCATCATCCACACGATTCGTCACTCCCGACTTGTGTTTCACAACAAATGTAAACTGTTGTAGATATGCAATCCACGATGCATGTCTTGCTGAAATCTTGTCCTGCCCTTGTAAATGCTTCAATGCTTCATGATCAGTGTAAAGAACAAACTCTTTCTGAAATAGATAATGTCTTTAGTGTTTGATAGATTGTACAACAGCATAGAATTCCACATCATACGTACTGTACCTCATCTTCGCTCCTGACAACTTCTCACTGAAATATGCAATTGGACGCCCCTTCTGACTCAACACCCCTCCAATTCCAACTTTGGATGCATCAGTATGTAGTTCAAATACTAACTGAAAATCCGGTAACACTAGAATAGGTGCAGATGTCAACAACTCCTTGATCTTCTCAAAAGCACTCCCTGCTTCCTCTGTCCAAGCAAACTGCTTTCCTTTCATGCAATCTATAACAGGTGCCATCACACTACTAAAGTGTGGAATAAACCTTCTATAGAATGAAGCCAACCCGTGAAAACTATGAACTTCAGTTATCGTCTTGGGTTCCGGCCAATTTCTAACTGCTTCGACTTTACTCTGGTCAACCTGTATACCTTCCTTCGAAACAACATATCCCAGAAATAAAACATTCTTTGTCATAAAAACACATTTCTTTGTAGCAGCATAGAATTGTTCTTCTCGAAGAATAATTAATACTTGCTTCAAATGTTGAACATGCTCTTCGGTACTAGCACTGTAGATCAGAATATCATCAAAGTAAACCACCACAAATTTCCCAATGTATGGCCTGAAAATCTGGTTCATCACCCTCATGAATGTACTTGATGCATTCGACAGACCAAACAGCATTACCAGCCATTCATACAATCCTTCCCTTGTCTTGAATGCTGTCTTCCATTCGTCCCCTGGTCTAATGCGAATCTGATGATAACCGCTCTTCAAGTCAATCTTAGAAAAGATTACGGACCCACTGATTTGATCCAGTAAATCATCAAGCCTCGGCATCGGAAATCTGTATCTGACTGTGATCTTATTCAATGCCCTACTATCTGTGCACATCCTCCACGTCCCATCCTTCTTGGGTACCAATAAAGCTGGTACAACACAAGGACTCAGACTCTCCTGCACACGCCCCTGTTCAAGCAACTCTTCCACTTGCCTTCGCAACTCCTCATGCTCTTTTGGACTCATTCTGTAGTGTGGTCTGTGAGGTAACATGGCTCCTGGAACAAGATCGATTTGATGTTGAATGTCCCTCAACGGCGGTAACTCCGTTGGCAACTCTTTTGGAAATACATCGTCAAATTCTTTCAGAACTGGTTTTACTTCTTCTGGTACTTCAACCACTTCTTGACTCTCTCGTCCAATCAACAAGAATACTTCAGGCTCTTTCTCAACTTCCTTAACAAACTCCTTCAAAGATAATAAAGTTTTCAGCTCTTCAATCTCTTCTGACTTACTTTCTCCTGGTTGTCTCTTCTTCGGAACTAAGATAATTTTCGTTCCTTTGAACATAAAACTGTAGCTATTGGTCCGACCGTCATGTTGTACTGCTCGATCATACTGCCATGGTCTTCCTAATAGTAAGTGGCAAACATCCATCTCTACTACATCACACCAGATTTCGTCTTTGTATTTCTTCCCAATAGAGAATGGAACTCGAACTCGTCTATCCACTTTCACTTCTCCTCCCTTTCTCAACCATGCTAACTTGTATGGATTAGGATGTTTCTCTGTCTTCAACTTCAATTTTGTCACAGCCTCGGTTGAAATGATATTGTCACAGCTTCCTGCGTCAATCACAAACTTACACACCTTCCCCAATATAGTACATGTCGACTGAAAGATATTACTTCTCAACCAACTAGCTTCCTCCTGCTTTGGTGTCAAACATGATCTCCTCAACATTAAATTACAACCTTCATCTCCTGACGCAATATCCTGCTCATCCTCCTCAACTGGACTAGAACAATCTCCATCAACATCCTCATCCTTAGCTTCTACAATCATGGTTCTCTTCTTTGGCTTTGGACACTCATTGCTTTTATGACCCAATTCCTGACAATTGTAACATTTAAAACCATTGTTAACTTTCGCCTTCTCAGCCTCCTTCACAACTGGTTTCGCAACAGCTTTTGAAACATTAGAACTCCCACTAACTCCCTTCACTGGATTGTTGGAATTTGTAAACACACCTCCTCCTCGTCTTCCCTGTATCTCCCAAGCCAACGCTTTCTGGTGTGCTTCCGCTACAGATCTGGGATCAAACACATTAACCATATCCTGGATCTGCATTCTCAATCCCCCAATAAATCTAGATGTCAGATGTTCTTCTGTTTCCATAATATCATTCCTTGCAATAAGCTGGTAAAACTCATCTGCGTAATCATTAACAGCTTTTGTGCCCTGCCTCAAATTCTGCAAACGTTGATACATTAACGATTGATAATTGTAAGGTAAGAACGTTGCTTTCATCAATTTCTTCATCTTCTCCCAAGATTCAACCTTTGACTTCCCCATCCGTTCACGTGTAAGTTTAGTTTGCTGCCACCATGCCAAAGCTCTACCCCTCAACCTTGTAGCAACCAACTTCACTCTACGATGTTCTGGAACTTCTTTGAAGTCAAAAATCTCCTCAACATTAGCTACCCAATCTAGAAACTCCTCCGCTTGCATACCACCTTTGAATTCAGGAATTTCAGTCTTCATTCCCGTCTCCCACTTGTGATCATACTCTGAGTAATTCCTTCCTTGTCCTCGTCCTTGTCCTTGAACACCACCACCATCATACTCCTCTTCAAAATCAGATGTATATCGTTGTCTATCTCGTCCACCCACATCTCTACTCCCATCACGTCTACCACCATCATCCCTTCTATCTACATTCCTTCGTTCACGATCATTCACGTTCCTCCCACGCCTTTGATCATTTTCAACACTTCGGTCTCGATTGGAATGTGGCGAGACTCTACTTCCCCCATGGTTAGATTCAGGTGAAACTCTTCTCCGATTTTGATTCATCTCTAACATCATCTTCTCTAATCGACCAATTCCTTCGTTAAGCTTTTCACTAAAGTTTTCATTGATTCTTTGTTCCATCTCATCAGCTTCTTCTCTTCGATATAAAGCTTCTACGTTTTGGTGGTGATTAGCTCTTCTTGGCGGCATACTTGAAATCTTTACAAACACTTCAACAAATTCACACTTCAAGTTTCAAACACCTTTCGAACTTTGATCCAAAATGAAATGGATCGAAAACTCCAACTTTGTTGCAAAATATGATGAACACGATGAACACAACTTCAACACTTCAAATTCTCGGCTCCAAGACTCGATTTAGCTATGATTGGCTAAAACAAGCTCTGATACCAAAACTGACGCAGCGGATTAAACAAAACAATCTTCAATCGGTGAAAGTAGCAATCGGTGGATTGGAAGATACTGAAATGCCCAAATTCGTTGATCCGAAGATACCGAATTCTAGCTATCCCGAACTCGTTGATCGCGCACGATACCGGGTTCAAAGATCTTCAATTCTTCAAGCGTTGATCAAGCGCACTTGATTCCGCGAATCGGCTTCTACAATCGTTGAATCGAGCGCACTCGATTAACCGAAAGAGGAGATAGGAGATTACACTCAACTACCAATTTAGATGAAAGCACACAGCAATCAAAAGAGAATTTTATTCAAAAATCAACAACCTTACAAATGAGAGACTCGGCCTATTTATAGGCGTTTTACAACTCACACGAAAAAAACAACAAAAATTACATCTCCTAAGTCGGTTCCGACCTAACAGTCACGACCTAACATTTCAGACGACTTACGACTTACACACATGTGACTTAAAAACAAGTAAGAACTACAAGTTATCAAACGGAAAAACACAAACAGATTACATCACTTAAGTCGTAGACGACCTAGCAATTTCCCACGACTCAATCTTCAGACGACTTAAAATGATGCGACTTACGACTTAGTATAAGTCGGTGGCGACTTAACAGTAGCTTCTTCACGACTTAAAGAATCAACGGTTTTAGATTAACTCGGCATAAGAATCTATGGCATCCAGAGCTTCAGCGACTTAAAACATAAGCGACATCCCAAATCAACGTCTTAAGGGAATCAAAGGCAGAGATTAACTCGGCAGACACATCAACGACATCCAGTGTTTCGCGACTTAAAAGGTAAGCGGGTCCAGAAACAACTACGCGACCTAAGCCTTATCTCGCTAGGTCGTATGCGACCTAAAAGCATGTTAGGTCGTTCCAGCGACCTATCTCCTTGTTTTAACTCGCCATCCCCAAACCCGTTAGGTCGTAGTTCTTTCCCTGGTGCTATGTTAGGTCGTTCACCATGTTGTACTGCAAAGTTAGGTCGTTCGCGGCCTATCAATTCCTTAGGTCGTAGACGACCTATAACTTCCGTTTTAAGTCGTGGGCGACTTTTGCTGGTCACTTCCTTGAGTCGTAAACGACTTACATCCACTTCGTTAAGTCGCGTACGACTTACGCCTTTGTCTCGCGTTGCTTCTTTGTTATCTCGTGGTGCCCCTATAAGTCGTGAACGACTTATGTAATTTTCCTTAAGTCGTGTGTGACTTACTCCTTGTGCTGCATCAAGAAAGTAAGAAGTAAGGTCCAAGGTTAGGAGAGCCGCTTTTTGAGCATAGCAGGTAGATTAGAATTCCTGAAGTCAACAGTGTATCCTATAGTGCAATTTTGGATGCAAGCTTTTCCAGTGCCAAAGCAACGGTAAATAAAATCATGCAGATATGTTCGAACTCTTTATTGAAGGGGAAGCTGAATAAAGTAGCATAGAGTATTGTTTATCGAGACAAGTCAGAAGGCGGGCTGGGATTAAAGGACTTCAAGTATATTAACAAAAGTTTGGGCATCAAGTTACTATGGATGGTAATAAACAAAGAAGGAATGTGGGCTAAATGTATCCACAACAAATACATTAAAGAATATATTTTTTGGATATGAGCTGTAAACAAGATGATTTAGGCACTTGGAAATATCTTTTGAATGTTAGAAAGGAGGCCATGAAATGTATTGGTAGAAGAATAGTGGAGGGAAAGAGCACCTCTTTATGGTTTGACCCATGGCTGCATGGGAGTAAACTTGTCGAAAAAATGGGATATGACACTATCATCCAAGGCAGTGGTAAAAAATTAATGGTTGAAGATATTCTATCCGAGAGAGAATGAAGGGTAGAAAGGTTTAGTTTTTGGGTCATTGAGAAGCGAAATACAAAGAATAAAAGTTTACGAGGACCGGGTGGAGGACTATTAGGTCTAGAGCACCAACCTAAAAGGCAGGTACTCATTTAAGCAAGTTTGGAATGAAATCGGGTTAAAATTTGACAAAGGTAAGTGGTCTAAACTAGTATGTGACAAAATTCACTGCAACAAAATTGTCATGTGTCATTTTAGGACCAGTTCTAATCTTTTACTGACCAAGGAATAACTCATACAAAGGAGTCTATCCATTGACCTCATTTGCGTTTGTAAAAGTACAGACATTGCCAGCCTAACTATATCAACCTGCATGTGGATCATCTGGATGGAACGTAACAGTTGCTTTTTTGGAGATAACAACCCCAAATGCGAGGTCCCTTTGTGATGTGGTCACCTTAGTAAAAATCAAAGCACAAAAATCAAAACATCACAGTTACATCAGCCATAGAGAGATCAAGAGATTTTCCAGGAATGGTTGCAGACATCACAATAACTTACCCCCATCACGCAGACGAGGTTCACAATTAATCAAACTGTTGCACGGCTTTGGGCTTAATGAGTGTAAGGTGGTTGGGTTGCCAGATTGATAAGCGCTTCCTGACCTCCTAAGCTAGTCACTTCTTACGTAAAGGAAATATAAGTTTTACTGTTGTTAAGCATACTAACTTTGCAGCCGATTCCACCAAAACCATAATTCAAAGGTTGTTTGTGAACATTCATAGACATCCATAAGGACTCGGCAGGGAGAACAAGTTAAAAAAATCATAAAAGTCATCTAGTTCAAGAACAAGTTTCATGTGGTCCAACCAAGCAGTTAATCTTAGCAAATGTACCAAGTAAGTTCAGTTCTGGTGACATTGGGTTCTCCAAACACTTAGACATTTCAACAACAAACCATTTCCAGGATATTACTAAAGATTCAGTGATTACCCATAGAAAAATCACTGAAGTTATAGATCTACCTGTTATAATTCCAGATCTGGAAGTGTAAAGATCGGCTTTTCGATCTTCAAATGTCGACACTAATACATCCATGATATTCACGTGTCGAGCACTCAAGTGTCGAAAAGACAGAACGTTGGAGTAAGGAAAAAGAAGAAATGAAAAGGAACAAGAACGAGGAGCAAAAACATCATAATCTCACATGCGAAATGATAACGTATAATATCAAAAGATAATACAAAGAGCTACTCTAATATACATAGCATTTCAGAGTTACTAAATACAGTATTATCATCAGCCTGGACAGTTATAACAGTATGTTCTTAAAATTGTTGATATATATGCATAAAGTATTGCAGTGGGAATGAATATAATGGCGGGTATAACATCCAGCTCCTCTCTAAGAGTCCAATGAACATCAACGAAAATATGCTTTTCTTAGACTACTCGAAAGAGCACCCACGGAAATAAGGAAAATATAAAACCATGAGTCAGACATAAGTCTAGTGTGAAAAACTCAAGAAATATGTAGTTAGCATATAACAATACTTCTGAGATCACATGGAATGTCATAACGGTTATTCTTGCCAAAGAACCACCATCTAATAAGTACATAAGATGATATAATAAATAATGTCTAGGGCGAAGAATATAAATAAGAAAATAGCTATACCTCTTGCATCTCATGACACAACAATATTGAATAAGTACACAATCAAAATCGCTAAGGTGTGTTCGCATATGGATTTTCCGTGGAGACCTCCCCAGTAAAACTCGTAAGTAAATTAAGACCAATCTTCATGACAAGGATTAGAAGTCACCTTACGAGCATCATATATCTCTAGATAAAAATACCATAAGGTAAACACAACTAGTCCACGCCCTAACATGTGAACCATGTATCAACAACTCCCATTAGCAACATCTATAAGTATACTCAAGATAATGGAGTTGATATACTCTCATGGGTTAGCTAAACCGAGATTGTGCATCATACTCTGTCTTTAGTCATATACCGATGGGGAAGTCATGTTCAATGTCTCAACACATGAGCCATCATCACTTGAACAGATCACGAATCCCCAACTGGGTTCCAGGATCTCGAACAGATCCACTTCCAAGAGATAGAACACGTATCTAAATCATGAAGTGGTTTTTGATAAGTAAAACACTTACCGATCCCGATCTCTACAAGATTGAATCGACGAACTTTCGGATAACTCAATTCAGGTTCTTTAAAATGTAAGTGAAAGCTAGAGACATTTCATACAAATGCTCCTCCCCAAGGGTTGTCAAAGCATATGAAGCCGTAAAACTTTTTGATACTTCATAAGTTAAATTGGTCATATTAAACAACAATGAAACGATCGCATATGGAAACTAAGTCTCATATATTTATCGTGTTTCCGACCTTTTCAACTTCTATTATCCCTCGGTCAAGAATGAAGCCCGGTAGGTTAGAGCATCATTGCTTCTACACTCTACTCGAATCATCATTCTTAACTCATACATATAAAATCAAGTCTACTTCACCAACTTTTAGTGCTAAGCACACGACTGAATATTTTCCATACACAAGTAACACATAAAGCACGATTAACACACAAAAAGCACGATCAAGTCACATGAACGACTGTTGATCACCTTTTTATTTAATTAATCTTTTATTAATTAAAACCTTTTTTGTTAGTAAAACTTCCTTTACCCAAAAAAAACTTCTTTCGTTTGATTTAACATCATCACTTAATTAAAACTTCTTTTAATTAAACACCTTTACTAGTTACAAACCTTTTATTAATTAAAACTTAGCTTTCTTAATTAAACTTCACTTATTTAACTAATATTCTTATTAATTGAAACTTCACTTATTTAATTAATCTTCTTATTAATTAAAACTTCTTTATTAAACTTGTATATAGATTTAATTTCTCTTTATAAAAGATATATACTTGTATTCTACTATTCATTTATTACTATTCATTTATATTGTATTTTACTATTTATTTATACTGTATTTGATAGTGTTAGGGGTATGCCATAGGGGCAATTCTGTAATTTATTAACTCCGAAATCAATTCTTGTTCGAAATAAAGGTGTTTCTTCTTTCTGTTATATATTTGTTATAATGTGTTAAAATAATTAAATGTTTAATTAAAAATATATTTAATAGAAAATCCATAAATGACGTGTTTGTGATAGTAATTACAATTAGTTGTAATCATGAGTATTGAATCACATTGTTGCAAAACACATCATTTTAAATGTTCCTAGTCAAGATGCATCGACACTGAATATCGATGTATCCGTTGAGACTAGAGTACATAATGCTCTCCAAATGTTGGGTAGCGTATTACTCATGACTGCTGGGGGCACCTAGAGGTTATGTACTGATAGTTATTGGATAGCTATAGAACAACTCACTCGGTAGTTTTCTGTTGGTTAATATAACTAAGGTCAAACAGAAAATATCGATGTGACTAATTTACACAATTCTTTCGACTTGAGAATACTACCAACCTTCAATATGAAAAAAATCTGCTTTGATTATAGTCAAATCATGGAATGACATCCATCAAGTGATTATAGTTGGGTCGAGTGGAAGTATTGGAAGGAAGACACTATTCAAGAGAGGATTCGTCACTTCGGTTATATGAGGTTAGTATCATGGTCAACTCAAGTCAACCCAAAGTCAAAATCTCTGGCCAGAGTAGTACGGTTAATAATAATTGTTATTATTGAACCAAGGATTTTGTGTTTGGACTATAGAGTTGAATATGAACAATATTGTAATTTTGACCATTACCAAATTCCATAAATCCAAAGTGATACAGTTTTTGATGAAGAGAATTGGTGTATATAAATGTCACTAACGGGAAACGCTTATTAAATTAAATAAGATTTTACTGAAAATGAATAAGTGATAAATTTGTCCATAATGTCACACCACTTGCTAAGTGACGTGTCAACGTTAACATTCGAATAGTTCGGTGTTAATTGCTGACCAAATTTACACCCAAGAGTTACACAACTGAAATGATAAATTTCCTTATTGAGTAGTCGAGGGATTCAGGTTAGTCTTGACGAATACTGGAGGAGCTGTGGAGCAGGAGGCTTCAGCGTGTAGATATATAGAGTTTCCGCTGTGTATGATGTATTGTATTGATATAGTTGTGTTGTATAATAGACAGAAGTTTATAACTGTCTATATTGTGATGTATAAGTTGTGTACTCTGATGTATATGATACTATGTAATATCTTATGTGATATAATATATTTCTCGTTCCGCTGTGAGATTTCTGATGTGTTGTTGTTCTTTCTTTCTCTTCTTTCTTCTTCTATCCCTTTCTTTCTTCATGATGATACGACTTTTTGTGGAGAAAAAGCCGGGTCGTCACAATTGGTATCGAATGATTTAATTAGTTTATAATTGTTATAAATAAATTAAATTAATTGATATTTATGAAATATTAATTATAAAAATTTGAATATGGTTTGAGAAATAAAAATTGTTATATATTTATAATAGTTATAAATGTACCAATCGATATACACGATATCGATAAGCGATTAAATTAGATTGCATAGCATTTTGGCTTGGGCTTAAATGGGTTTAAAGCCCATCATTAGGGCTACAAATTTTTTTTGACAAGTTATTGGAGGCAGCTAAAACTTAGGATTAGACCTAGAGATGGATGGCTAAGATTAAGAGAGAATAGGTAATGAGATTGTCCTAATATCTCTCTTGTACAAGGCTATATATATGGATCTCTAAACCCTTAATCAAAAACAACTTTTGGTTGACATAATTATCAAGTTTGGTGGCTGAAATTAATCCCCATACCAGTTCTAAGAATCTCAAATCAATTCAAGTTAAGTAAAAGCACCATTTGATAGAAAAGGTCGACGATTCCAGACTTGCAATCTGACGGATCGAGCATAACTAAAGAAGGGAATTCATTGATTCAAGTGGACTCAAAGGCATCATCAATTGGTATTTCATTTATATATTACAGTAATCATATCATAATTTATGATTTAATATTGATTAATCTCAAATCTGTATAGATATATTAATGCTGTATATCTAGTTAGATGAGATTTTTGTAGGTATATATAGTTGTCACAAATTAGTTTAGTTATGTGCATGGTTATATTATTATGTGTTAAAATTTATGTATAAACAAATCTAATTTGCTATAAAAAATTAAATTTTGTCATTATTAATTATTTTATGTATATTTATATATTAATTTAAATATAGACTAATGTATATTTTAAACATATAATTACATATATGTATATTTATAATGTACAAATAGCTTAGAATTTTTCCTTAAACCTATTTATACATAATATGAATTATCAAATTCGAAAATAATATTTTTATACATATAAATAATTTTATATTATCTTTTATTGATTATTTGAATTGTTTATTATATCTAAAATAATTATTGCACTGAAAATTCGATTTTATATTTTTTAAAATCACTACATCTATGTAGTAACCGACGGAAAAACTTTCAGAACTTTTTGTTTATATTTATTATTTTTAATAATTAAATTATTTCGGTTTAACATTTCTTTTATTTATTAAAAATAATTTTTTATTTCAAAAAATAATAAGTAAAATTTGAACTTGAATTTTATGATCCTAAATTTTTGTAAATTTTAAAATTTGATTTTTTAATATTTATTACTAATATTTTTAATTATTATGATCAAAACTATTTATTATATATATATATATATATATAATAATGATAAAACTTCTATTTTTGATGATTTTATTCATGAAGGCTGTATAGTTTTACCATATTCTAGTTCATTTCAAATTAGGAATTTATGGAATCTCATTTCAAATAACCCTATTATCATATCTGATAATACTCTAATCTGGTCTGGGAGGAAGTTTACTATTAAGCTTGTGTACAAGTCTCTCTGTGAAAATAGTTCACAATTTCCCTGGCATTCTAGAATTTGGAAAACAGGTTGCAGTGCAAAAGAAAATTTGTTGCTATGGAAAGTGATGGCCAATGCTTTAAATACCAAAGATAAACTTTGTAGAATTGGTATTATTTTTCGAGTGTCCTTTTGTATTTCAAATTTGGTACAGACTGTTATCCAATGGTGGATTTTATAAGCCTTCGCCTGTAAGTTCTATTGAATGGTTTAATATTTTCAAAGCAACTAGATGGAAATCTCGTGGATCTAGGCTTTTTCTTAAGTTACTTAAGAGATTGATTTATGAGGTATGGTTAGAGAGGAATAATAGAATTTTTGGTATTGGTATAAAGAATTCTTCTCAGCTGTTTAGTCAGATTCATGGTAACATACTTAGGTGGTTGAGGACTGATCCATTTTAAAGTGTGATGTATCATCTTGCTGCCTTGAAAACTTCTGGATTCTTTTCATTTGAAGTAAGATGGTGTCATTTTGCTGCCATGTGGGCTGATGAAGATATCATACTTAGCTTGCTTTCTCCACTGGTCCATTTGAGTTTACTGCTATTGGCATGTATTTCTATATTGTATTTTTAGTTTATATGTTATGCTGTTGCTGCTGATGTATTTGGTTCTATTATCGCTATTGACAGTAGTAAAGTTAGTGTTGAGTCTGGTTGTACTTTTGTTGAATTGTCACTTGTTTGTATTTGGTTGTAAGTCATGCTTTAGTGTTTGTAATCATACATTAGTGAATAAAGTGAGCTCTTTGCTCTTGCCTTTCAAAAAAAAAATAATGATAAAATTATAAAATTATCAATTTATGTTTTTTTATGCTAATTTGGATCTGGAAATAATTTTAAAATATATATTTATATTTTAAGTATTTGAATGTAATTAATTATTCATATATATACATTTTATTTAACCTTATATATATATATCTCTATCTCTACTACTAATAATGATAATTCAATGAACTAGGATCAACCGTGTCTTTTTGAAATCCCCAAACTACCCTTCACATGTCGCCCCTTTTACCGTCCACTTGCTAGCCCATGAAAACAATGTCAACCTCATTTTCTAATCCTCCATTACTTCAACTACATCGACGCAATCATCCACTACTGCAACTACATCAGTCGATTGTCCACTAACCGAAATCAATTCAACACCGACGGCGATTTCTACGCCTTTTCCAACGAGCCGCATCCATTACAATTTGTAATTAATTATCTAATTATACTGATGTGTTATTATTATATGCTTCTGTTGCCATCGGATGATTAGCAATGCAACGTAATTATGTTTCCATGAACTAGAATGAGTTTCTGAACCACCCGCTTCTCCATTTTCCAGTTTTGCAACATTAGTCTTCTCTTCTTAAATTTTGCACGTACGATAATAACCTATCTTTACTAAAATAGCAGTTGGAATGAAATTTTAGATACTATAATATACACAGGTTTGTTTTAACGCTGGACCGAAAATCGGGTGATCAAAATTTATAACACAGGTGGATTGCTGAGTCAACGCATTGCTTCATCTCAAATTTTGGATGCTGCACATAATCTACAATATCGAATAGCACATATCTTTACTATTAATAAAGAGAATTCAATAAATAGAATTTCTATAGTGTCCTTTTGAAATTCCAAAAATACCTTCTTCTATCAACGGAATCTCATTATCGGTGAACTATCTCTACCACCGTCCTCTTCGCGACCACCCATCAACGAATTTCACTATCAATTTGCAACCAACACCACCAACAACTATTTGAAATAAAAGCGTTGTGACCATCAATGATTTTGCACTTATATCACATATCCATCCATTAATTTTTTTAAATAAAAACTAAATATCTTTAGTTATTAGATGCACGTACCGTAAAATTTATACTAGTATATATAATTTTAATTATTATATATAAATGTATGTATAATTTTATATGTTTAATTATGTATATATATTTAAACAAATGTTTTAAATTATATATATATATATATAATTTTGAGACTTTTAGTTATAAAATATGTTTTAAATATATGTGTAACGACCCACTATTTTGGACCATTCAAATCGACAATAAATCCACACATCTCGGATTTGAATAATACAAAACAATAGATTGTAAATAAATTTAGAGCAAATAAAACCAATCACAGAATCGCAGACATAGAATATCAAAATAACTCGCAGCGGAAAATAAAATACATAGTGGTTCATGAATCCACTACAATACATAGTCTCAAAACAGATACAAAATACCATAGTCTGAAAAACAGATACAACAGAAGTCTGAATACATAAGTTCACAATACATAAGCAAAGCTGAATGAAATAACTGAAATGGAAAGACAACTAGATAGACAGATAAACTCCAGCAATCTCTAGCTCCAGAAGGTGAATCCAAAGCTGTAATACTCAGGCTGACCCGAGCGTAAAGCAAAACACAAACACTCGAGTCAGGACATACATACTTATACAATGTAAACCAACTCAAGTGAACTGTAATAGAAATGCACAAGTAACTTAAAGGATGCTTGGGATCGCCCATCCTTTAAGGATCCGTTAAACTATCTACTATGTAGTAAGATACGCTATTATAATAATGTCTAAAGTAAAGTAAACTATCAAAATAGCGTTAAGGCTTTACATTTTCCACCTTAACATATTTTTATATTCCCATATTCTGTACAGTACCATAATCTCACCCGTATTGGGCGTCGTCAGAGGGCACTCCATAGGTATGGTACAAAACAAACTTGTAGTAAAGCTCGCTAGGGTAGGTGACATGGCACAACGAGGCAATGCCAGGGTAGATATACCAATTACGCATCTGGACTGGTGGTAACGCATAGCAGCCACTACCGCCTACCTCGAGCCACACTCCCAAAAATCAAAGGTTGCACCCAATCAATCACAAAGTAATAGAATGGTATCGAAGAATTGTGTCCGATCAGAGGAGCTACCTCATTGGCCCGGAATCGCTCCTGTTTTAGCCACCTTATGCCAACTCATGGGAGTCAGGTCCACGTATATACCTCAATAGGATCATCGCCACCATCCTACTTCATTCTGAAATCTCCACCGCATACACAGTTGTTAAAGTGTTTTTCCGTATCGACAGAGAGTATGTCCATATCCGATCCCAGTCTCTTTAACAACCAATCGTTATTATAACCCGTGGTTGTAAATTTCAAAAATGGTTTATATTCCAAATCAAAATAATTCATTTAAACCATTTAAATATGAAGTCACTATACTTTCAAATCAAATATTCAATTTCCAGAATTATAGCATTTTCTGAGTTCATTCATTTAATTACCAAATTTCAAAACATTGTCAATTTCAGAAACAGCAGCACTTATAAAGTGCTACAGTAGATATAGTTGTATTTCAAAACATTTTCAATTTCAGAAATAGCAGCACTTACAAAGTGCTACAGTAGATATAGTAGTATTTCAAAACATTTCAATTTCAGAAACAGCAGCACTTACAAAGTGCTACAGTAGATATAGTAGTATTTCAAAACATTTTCAATTTCAGAAACAGCAGCACTTACAAAGTGCTACAGTAGATATATTAGTTTCAAAACAATTCAGCTTTAGAAACAACAGCACTTACAAAGTGCTACAATACTAATTCCAGATTTATTATAACATTTCAAAAACATTGAAACTTCAATTTTAACCATTTTTAACTTATAAAATCATATCTCACGCTTCAGAAAATATTCATTTAGATATCATTTAACTTATGATTTAAATAAAATAAAATTTTATAAATAAATATCCAATTAATACCATAATTCATTTATTATGTCAAAATTCACTATTTTATTTAACTTTTATTTTAACCAATAACTGAACACCTTCAAAAAAAAATACCCATTTCATAAATAAGATATTCTTTAATAAGTCAAACTTAAATTTCCATTTGAAAACTAAATTTTCCAATTATCAAAATAAGTCAACATATAAGGTGCATTTTAACCATTTATTTACTTTACATTTTAACTTACAAAAATCACTAAAGCTTTATTTAGATCCTTTAAATCCAAATTTAAGTTAAAATATCATATATTTTTACATTTGAAAATACTTAATAATTTTTCAGAAAATATATAAAATAACCACAGGTCTGTATTGTTAGTCCATGAGATGATGGTTTTGATGACAACAACCTTAGAATAGATTATAAAATATAAATACTAACATTACAAGTTTAGATATATATGTATATGCAGGATCTAACCATGCAGGTATCAAGAATGAAGACTGTACAGTATAGAGATTCAAGATATAGAGATAGAAGACTCATGAGTATCAAGATTATCAAGAGTTCAAGGTTAAGTTTGTTTTATTAGGAATATTTGTTAAAACTCGTAGAAAAGCACTGGCATCTTAATATCCAATTTATTCGTGGAATGGAATCCACTTCGAGCCCGTTAAAGGGATAGAACCCTAAGTAGGATGGAACCTACGAAAATCTAGTGGGACATTATTTTGTATCCACTAATTTTAATTCAAATGATTTTACAAAATTATCTTGTTTTCAAAATGATTTCAAAACTTTCCTTTTAAAAGATTCAAAACTCTCAATCCTGATTTTAAATAATTTTAGCCTCAAAACATCTTTAATTTCAAAGTCAAATTACTCCTGATTTTAAATGTCTTTTCAAATAATATATTTAACTTTTAATATTTATACTTAGATTTAAATATAAAATTATAGTTAAATTATGTATATACTGTTCTTTATATTTACTTATGAATTTCAACTATATTCAAGTATATTTATAAAGTTTTAAATAGTTTTTATATAAGATAAATATTATTTTTATAGAAATTCAAAATATCAATTTTGGCTGAGGGATGTCGACATGCCCCTAGGCACTATGTCGACATAGTGACAGTTGAAGTTCAAAATTCAAATTTCAAAAGAAGTGTCTATTCGCCATAACTCTTCATGAATGGTCATGGCTGTTGATCTACTATAAATAGGGGTCAGTTTCAACGAATTTTTAATCACTTTTTTCGGGTTTTCACTCCTCTTCTTCTTCCACATTTCTTAATACAAAATCATACCATTACTCTGCTGAAATCAACATCGAATCATACTCGATTACTTCTAGTTTGATTCTATATCACTATCTCTACAAGGTTCTCAGTGCTATTCAGAGTTATAGACTTCTTTATAATATATAAGCGAGAAAAGGTGTGATTGTAGCCTTGGAAATCAATTAAGCGATAAAAGGTGTGATTGTAGCCTTGGAAATCAATTGGGTGAACTTGTTGCCCCGGAAATCAAGTATCTCTACCCAGAGGATTGTCATTCTGGAGGGTGTACCTCGTAGCCTTGAAACCGAGGGTTGTAATTGTTGAATTGTTGTTGAAAGGAAATCCGTACTTGTGTTGCGGGACTGGATGTAGGGTAACTCCGAACCAGTATAAAATCCGGTGTGTTCTTTCCTTTACTGCTTTTACTTTATATTTGCATCTGTGTTTGATTCTGTGTTCATATCTGTGTCTGATTAGTGTATACATTGTTAACAAATTAAGATAAAACTAAAAAAAAATAACAAATTTCTCAAAAGGATATATTATTTAAAGTATTTTTGAATAGAAATTTGTTTCCAAAGAATTTTAAAGTTTAAAAATCAGTGCTCTTCTCTTTGTCGCTGGAAAATAATTTCGATGATGACTGCAGCATCATCGACGTTCATTTTCGAGTTTTGAAGTGAAGAGACCATTCTTTAGTCTTGCTATAGTTTTGTTTTGAAAAAATTTAATTGATTTGAATTTATAAAATTTGACTTGATTTATAATATATATAGATATATGATTTAAATTTGATTTGACAAATTAAGTACATACACTTATTTCTAAATGGTTTGAAAGGAATCGGAAATTTTATTCTTAAATTCTATCTTAAATAATAACTTCAAGTATAAAAAGAAAATCAAAATTTTGAAAAAATATTCAAGCTTGAAATGATTGAATTAGAATGTTTATAGTGTATATTAATTTTATAAAGTTTTATTTGTATAATTCTCAATTGCATTCCAATATAACTTACCTTAATTTTTAGAAGTTAACAATGTAATTGGATAATATACAATATAAAAAGATTTTTATAAATAAAATTTGAGTGGTTATAATAAATATTATACACTTAAATTTTAGTTATAAAAAGATTAACAGAGGTAAATAGAGTAAAAGAGTAATGGAATAATTTACACAACAAAATGATGTTAAGGGAATTAGGAATAAATTAAAACAGTTATAATAAGTGTAAGTATATTTAACATAGGTGGTAAAATATATTGAGAGGAATAAATTTAATTTTAATTAGGAATAAAGAAGAATTAAATTTATTGAATGTTATACACTAAATTTTAATCAAATCCATGTTTTTTGAAATTGTTAGTTTAAGAAAATTAGATGATAAGATCATGTAATTAGAGGTAGTTAAGATTTATTTAACTTGTGTAAAATTAATTATCAGTTTAAGCTGAAACCATAGAAATTTCAAACCTATTATCTTATTTTGTTTTTCAAACTTATTACCTAATTTTGTTTTTCAAACTATCTTTTGGTTGTTCTTATTTTTCCTTATCTTGAAACAGACTGGTATAGGCCTCTTCCTATAATCTTTCTGTTTAGAAATCTTTCTATAATCTTTAATAATCTTTGCTACTCATTTTGAATCTGAGCACAGCTTTCATCCACAGACCGTCGGTCAAGCGGAAAGAATGAATCGGATTTTAGAGGATCTTTTCGTGCATGTGTTCCTGATTCTGGAGAATCTTGGAAAGATCACCACCACCTTGTTAAACTTACCTATAACAACAGTTATCAGGCATAGTTTCAATCTTCTTGTCATCTTGTCTTAATCCTATATCATTCTATCTTTTTCTGTGCTTTCTCGTACCTCATTCCTTTTCGGAGACGAAAAGTTTTGAGTGGGGGAGAGTGTAACAACCCTAGATTTTGGCCTATATTTTAAAATTTGATTTGATTTGATTTTGAAATTATTTTTAAGCTTGTTTTATTTCAAACATTTCATTTTTAAATATAAATGTTGATTATTATGTGAGTTATAGTTTCAAACTGATATAAATTGAATATTTTACTGAAAAGTGAAATTCTGGTCAAACTGTTCAATCTTTGACTTTTAAACTTCAAATTTAAATTATATAAAATCTTAAATTTTATCTTTTATTATGAAAATAGATGTAATAACTTGAACACTGCTTTTTGTTTCGTTGAAAGCGGAGTTAAACTGTAAAAGTTATGTATATTTCAATATTGAGTGCAATTTGTTTTATTATGCAATTTTGTTATTTTAAATTGTATAAATTATATTTTCTTTGTCATATTTTATTTTTATATGTGTTAATATGTTATTTTATGTATCTTTTTATCTTTTAATAATTTTAAAGTGATAGTATAATTTTTCTAAAGTTTACTTGAATTTATCTCAATTTATGAAACCTAGTTTCCATTTTCTTTGCTATTTTCTTAATTTAATTATATATAATTAAAATTTATTTATTTATTTTATGCATTCACTTTTATTTGCTGTTTTTACTTTATTTATATTCATTCTACATGTATTTAAATTAAAATAGATTTTTCCAAAGTGTACTGAAGTTATTTCTAATTTTTAAAGCCTAGTTTGCATTTTTAAGCCATTTTCTTAATTTAAATTCTATTTATTCAAAATTTAATTATTTATTTTATATATTTATTTTTATTTCTGAGTTGTTATCTTTATTTATCAGTTTTTTATATGTATTTATAAATTACAAATATATATAAAAGAAATTTGAAAGGTTTGTGTCTCTTTAGTTGCTTTTGTCCTTTTGTTTTCCCGTCTCTTAATTTACTTAACTCTTGCATTCATTTCTTTTGGCCGACCTCTTTCTTTCTTTCAGCTGATCATTTTTCACTTCATTCACGTAAATAAAACATCTCATTCACCAAAATATCCGGCCTCCATTGCTTGAGAAAATTTTGGGTAAAACTTTCTTCTTCTTATCTTGTTTTTCTTGATTTTCTTTATGTTGTTTTGCTCTTGTTCTCAATAAATTAGCTTGGCTCCTCCTCAACCAGATCTGACCTGACCTCCACCACTTCATAGCCTGATCATCAACCACCCTAGATCACCACCATGGCAGGTCGAGCAACCCCAAGGCAAGCATCACCACCAAAATACACAAAAACCATCACCTATTTGCAAACCAAGCCTAGAATTGCAACATCACCTTCCATCACCTTCTACCACCTTTAGCCGCCACTTCCACCACCACCACCACCTCTGGCCTGACCTCCACCCTCTTCCATGTCACCCACCACCTCCTAGAGCCACTGGCCGTGACCCATAACTTCTGGCCAAACCAAACAAGAGCAAACAAATGATGTATGTTGCATAGTTTTAGCCATGTACACCTAGTTTTATGCACCTAGACTAAACCCACCTTTGTTAACACATGCTAGGCCGACCTTTAGAAACCCAAACCAGATCCAAACCATGTCTTTAGCCGTGCCATTTCAGATCTGGAGCTGAAGCATAGATGGTAGAAAGCAAGTGCAAACATTTTGGCTTTGTTTCATGCATTCATTTCTAACATTGTTTTATTGAATTTTGGGTTGAAAACTCATGTTGTCTATATTTGTTTTGTTTGAATGTGACAAGGCAATTAGTTTTGGCTCTTCCAATCTCAAATCATTGTCGTGCTTTCGTGCCTCTGGAAATCCTTGTTGTGTGTTCGTGGTTGTCATCTCCAGCTTATACAAGTGAGTAAATCTCACCAGACTAATATGTACTTATATAGTTGATAAACTGACATCACTTGAATCTGTAAATTTATATCATCCTATTATAACTGTTATATTATGATTATATGATGTTCATCCCTGTTTATACACATGTTATATCATCTATTACTGTTATATGATGTCATTCTGTTCATTTTATCAGTTTATCACACTGCAAGTTCCCTGAGATTAGGTTCACTATGGGTTGAAATGATACATACCCGAACGGACTTTAGAATAGGGAAAGATCGTTATGGGCTGAAATGATAGGCCTGAACGGTTTTTATTTATTTATTTATTTAACTTGGGATTGCGGGTTTGAAATGATAGAACCCGGTTTTTCTTTGTAAATTTCGGATTGAAATGATATATATCTGTATCACTTGACCTAGGCTAGAAAATTATATACAGACCCGTGGTTTATATATTTTTCTGAAAATTTTAAAATATTTTAAAAATGTAAATATTATGATATTTTGATTTAAATTTTATTAAAATTATTTCTATTAAATAATTGTGGTTTTCTACAAATTAAATAAGTGAATTAAGTAAATGGTGAAGTAGAATTTGAAATATAAGTTAATTTTGGAATTTATGATTTTGTTTATAAATGGAATTTATGTAAGGTAATGAAATATGACAAATTTGATTTAAAGATGAATTTAATGATTTTTATTAAGTAATAATAATGTTTTAAAGGTGTTAATGATTTTGTATAAATTAAAATATGGAATAAATGAATGTTTAAGTTGAATTTTTTTTGAAATATAACTTAAATTGGGAAATTGTGAATTTTGTTAAAAGTGAAATTTTAATTAAGTAAAATAAATGGAAATAAGTTATATATTGGAAATTTAAACTTAGTTGTTAAGTTAAGAACTTAATTAATGAAATGAAAATTTAATTGTTATATAATTTGATTTTTGTATGGAAATTTGACTTTATAAAATCATAGAAATAAAGGTATTTAAATGATTGTTTTAAATGTGAAAATATATGATTTTATAAGTTAAAATGATTTATATTAAAAGTTAATTATGTGTGAAATTGTAAATAAAACTCTGAATTTGATTTGACAGCATTTTTGAAATGTAATGTAAAGATATTACAGCATTGGAAAATGCTGTAGTTGTTTTAAATGAAACAAATAGCAAATTTGAACTAAGAGTTATTATAACACTTTGTTAGTGCTATAGTTGTTAAATTTAACTAAAATTTTAATTGAAACTAAATTAAGATATTACAGCATTTTAAATGCCGTCTTTTATTAATGAACTGTTTTTAAACATAACATTTCGTAGCATTTTCTAAGTGCTGCGAAAGTTGAATTTTCTTTGTTTAATAAATTCCAATGAATAAATGATTTTTGAAAAAGATTTAAATTTTGGAAATTAAATATTTAATTATTAAATATAATGAATTGACTTTAAATGATTTAAATGGAATAGTTGATTTGGGAAATACAACCATTTTGAAATGTTATTAAATCGTATTTAAATTTAAATTAAATAGATGATGTTTTGAAATGATATTTTGAAATGAATTTGAAATGATACTAAATCTTGGAATAAATAATTGAAGTTTATATTTGTATGAAATATATTTGGTTTACTTGTAATTTGAATCTATTTAAAAGACATTGGACTTATGAAATATATGATAATAAAGCTTTGGAATTTATTTTATAATTTGAATAGTTATTTTGTGGATTAAATCTATATTTGAAATTTATAAGATTTTAAATGGTCTATGGAAATTTATTTGAAATAAATGATTGAATTGAATTGAAACTTGGAAATTGAATACTTGATTTGAAATATAATACCTACACTTTTAAATGAATTTAAATGAATTAATTTGTTGGAATATAAATTATTTAAAGGTGACTTGAAATGATAATAAATGAAGGATATCTTTGAATTTAAAAAAGTATTTAAAGTTGAATATTTAGATTTGAACTCAAATGATATTTTGGTATATAAAAATGATTTGAAATGAAGTTTTGGAAAAATATGATATTTTGATATATTGAAATGATTTGAAATGAAGTTTTGAAATGATATGATATTTTAAATATATTGAAATGGTTTGGAATTGATTTAATCTTTATTTTGATAAAGATTTGGATTTGAAATTCTATTTTGAAGTATAAACTGTTTTTAAATTATAACCACGGGTTATAATAACGATTGGTTGTTAAAGAGACCGGGATCAGATATGGACATACTCTCTGTCGATACCGAAAACCACTTTGACAACTGTGTACGCGGTGGAGTTTCCAGAATGAAGTAGGATGGTGACGACGATCCTAAGGTATATACGTGGACCCAACTCCCGTGAGTTGGCATAAGGTGGCTAAAACATGAGCGATCTCGGACCAGTGAGGTAGCACCTCTTATCGGACACACTTCTTCGATACCATTCTATTACTTGTGATTGATTTGGTGCGCACCCTTGATTTGGGAGTGTTGTTCGAGGTGGAGCGGTAGTGGCTGCTATGCGTTTCCATCAGTCCGTGTGCGTAATTGGTATATCTACCCTGGCATTGCCTTGTGTGCCGTGTCACCTACCATATCGAGCTTTACTACGATTTGTGATTTCTCCCGTAGCCTGTGGAGTATCGAGGGTAGCCCCATTTTGGGAGTATGCTAATACTGGATAGACTACTGGGACTATTACGTGTTAAGGGCTATATGGGTAACTCCTTGACGCTATTAAAATGTATGTTTATTTTATGATTAGACATTATTATAATAGCGGATATTACTACATAGTAGATAGTTTAACGGATCCTTAAAGAATGGGCGATCCCAAGCATTCTTTAAGTTACTTGTACCTTTATTACAGTTCACTTGAGTTGGTTTACATTATATAAGTATATATTGTCCTGACTCGAGTGTTTTGTGTTTTGCTTTACGCTCGGGTCAGCCTGAGTTATTCACAGATTTGGATTTCCACTCTCTTGGAGATTTGAATCGTTGGAGATTATCTGCTTGTCATGTCCTATCTATTCCAGTTCCGTTGTTCTACTCAGCTTGTACTTGGTTATTTATTGAGACTTCTGTTGTACTCTATTTTCTTCTGTTATATCTTATGTAACTTTGATATATTTATATAGTAGCTTCATGAACTACTATTTCTTTTACTTCCGCTGCATTATTTCACTCTGTGTCTGTGATCTATGATTATATTTATTTACTATATATTCTGAGATTTGCCAAATTTTATTTACAATGCGGTATTTTGAGCAATTCAAGTCTGACATGTGCGGATGCGAATGGTTGAAAATATCGAGTCGTTACAGTTGGTATCAGAGCTTTGGTAGCTCTAGGCAAAACTTAGAATGTATGGTAAATTTATTTACAGAATCACTTTCATTCGAGCTTGAATCTCTTCCTTTTGATTCGAATTTCCTTTGAATTTTGGAACATTCCCTGCGGTTCCAAAATCCATTCTTGTACCTCATTATTAATTTTCTTTTGATTCTGGAGTATTCCATAACTCCACTTCGAATGAGCTTTATAGTGAATTGGCGGTCTCGCCAATACTCTAATGACTTGTAAAGGGGGAAACTCCTTTACAAATTAGCATCGATTCACCAAAGACTTATATCTATCCTTGGTTTAGATGCTAATATCTTTTGTTATTCCAAACTCTATCTTTTGAGATCGGATGTAGATTTACCCCAGAAAAAAAATACACATTTGATCTTATTCATTAAGTCACGGTTGACCCGGTTAAGGTTGCCCGCGATTTATCTAAGCTTATCCATCTTCATATTTTATTAATCATCTTTTTTTTGTTTCCAAAATATCTCCAAACATTTTGAATTGTACTTGTAAATCCATGTTTGTTTTATATATTGTGTTGTTTGAGTTATTGATGTTGATTTGGGCTTCCGATCGATTCGTCTGATCAACGCTATCGATAGGATTTCTAAAACACTTTGACAGAACAAACTGACACTATATTATTTTAAAAATTTGGTTAATGAAATAAATTTGGATATAAGTAAATATTATGGAACTTAATAAATTGATTTAAATTGATTATTTGAAATGATAATACTTGATTTAAAATTATATAAATGAATTTATAAATAGTTGTTTATAAATTTGATTTGGGAATTGAAATGAATTTAAATCAAGAATTTGAGAATTTAATTTCTGATGGTTTCAAACTTTATGTTTAAAGCTTTAAAAGGATATATTATTTAAAGTATTTTTGAATAGAAATTTGTTTCCAAAGAATTTTAAAGTTTAAAAATCAGTGCTCTTCTCTTTATCGCTGGAAAATAATTTCGGTGATGACTGCAGCATCATCGACGTTCATTTTCGAGTTTCGAAGTGAAGAGACCGTTCTGTAGTCTTGCTATAGTTTTGTTTTGAAAAAAATTAATTGATTTGAATTTATAAAATATGACTTGATTTATAATATATGTAGATATATGATTTAAATTTGATTTGACAAATTAAGTACATACACTTATTTCTAAATGGTTTGAAAGGAATCAGAAATTTTATTCTTAAATTCTATCTTAAATAATAACTTCAAGTATAAAAAGAAAATCAAAATTTTGAATAAATATTCAAGCTTGAAATGATTGAATTAGAATGTTTATAGTGTATATTAATTTTAGAAAGTTTTATTTGTATAATTCTCAATTGCATTCCAATATAACTTACCTTAATTTTTAGAAGTTAACAATGTAATTGGATAATATATAATATAAAAAGATTTTTATAAATAAAATTTGAGTGGTTATAATAAATATTATACACTTAAATTTTAGTTATAAAAAGATTAACAGAGGTAAATAGAGTAAAAGAGTAATGGAATAATTTACACAACAAAATGACGTTAAGGGAATTAGGAATAAATTAAAACAGTTATAATAAGTGTAAGTATATTTAACATAGGTGATAAAATATATTGAGAGGAATAAATTTAATTTTAATTAGGAATAAAGAAGAATTAAATTTATTGAATGTTATACACTTAATTTTAATCAAATCCATGATTTTTGAAATTGTTAGTTTAAGAAAATTAGATGATAAGATAATGTAATTAGAGGTAGTTAAGATTTATTTAACTTGTGTAAAATTAATTATCAGTTTAAGCTGATACCATAGAAATTTCAAACCTATTATCTTATTTTGTTTTTCAAACTTATTACCTAATTTTGTTTTTCAAACTATCTTTTGGTTGTTCTTATTTTTCCTTATCTTGAAACAGACTGGTATAGGCCTCTTCCTATAATCTTTCTGTTTAGAAATCTTTCTATAATCTTTAATAATCTGAGCACAGCTTTCATCCACAGACCGTCGGTCAAGCGGAAAGAGTGAATCAGATTTTAGAGGATCTTTTCGTGCTTGTGTTCCTGATTCTGGAGAATCTTGGAAAGATCACCACCACCTTGTTAAACTTACCTATAACAACAGTTATCAGGTATAGTTTCAATCTTCTTGTCATCTTGTCTTAATCCTATATCACTCTATCTTTTTCTGTGCTTTCCCGTACCTCATTCCTTTTCGGGGACGAAAAGTTTTGAGTGGGGGAGAGTGTAACAACCCTAGATTTTGGCCTATATTTTAAAATTTGATTTGATTTGATTTTGAAATTATTTTTAAGCTTGTTTCATTTTAAACATTTCATTTTTAAATATAAATGTTGATTATTATGTGAGTTATAGTTTCAAACTGATATAAATTGAATATTTTACTGAAAAGTGAAATTCTGGTCAAACTGTTCAATCTTTGACTTTTAAACTTCAAATTTAAATTATATAAAATCTTAAATTTTATCTTTTATTATGAAAATAGATGTAATAACTTGAACACTGCTTTTTGTTTCGTTGAAAGCGGAGTTAAACTGTAAAAGTTATGTATATTTCAATATTGAGTGCAATTTGTTTTATTATGCAATTTTGTTATTTTAAATTGTATAAATTATATTTTCTTTGTCATATTTTATTTTTATATGTGTTAATATGTTATTTTATGTATCTTTTTATCTTTTAATAATTTTAAAGTGATAGTATAATTTTTCTAAAGTTTACTTGAATTTATCTCAATTTATGAAACATAGTTTCCATTTTCTTTTCTATTTTCTTAATTTAATTATATATAATTAAAATTTATTTATTTATTTTATGCATTCACTTTTATTTGCTGTTTTTACTTTATTTATATTCATTCTACATGTATTTAATTTAAAATAGATTTTTCCAAAGTGTACTTGTAACGACCCGTATTTTACGGATCGAAAAGTTTGTCAAAATCTGGGATTTTCAGCATTTTCTAGTTGTTCCAGATCTTGGTTGAAATTTGCCTAAGTTCTAGGTCGTACGCGACCTAGAGGTTAGTTAAGTATTGTTGGCAACTTAGGAGATAAGTCGTGACCGACCTAAGAATGTTGGGGATTGGTGACCTTAAGGTTTGGAGTTAGGTCGTGTGATGAATGGTAAGGGTTTAGGTCGTAGACGACCTAAAAGGAAGGAGACTTTAGAGTTTCTGGCGAGTTAAGGTGTTAGCGACCTAAGAGATAGGTTGGTAGCGACCTAAGTAAACCCAGTAGTTAACGACCTAGGGATGAGCGACCTAGTGGTGCCGAGTTAGTATATTTAGGTCGGCAGCGACCTAAGGAAACTGGTGGTTAGCGACCTAAGGGGTTAGCTTGTTAGCGACCTAGGAGTTGCCGTGTTAGCGACCTAAGGGGTTAGCTTGTTAGCGACCTAGGAGTTGCCGTGTTAGCGACCTAAGGGGTTAGCTTGTTAGCGACCTAGGAGTTGCCGTGTTAGCGACCTAAGGAGTTAGCTTGTTAGCGACCTAGGAGTTGCCGTGTTAGCGACCTAAGGGGTTAGCTTGTTAGCGACCTAGGAGTTGCCGTGTTAGCGACCTAAGGGGTTAGCTTGTTAGCGACCTAGGAGTTGCCGTGTTAGCGACCTAAGGAGTTAGCTTGTTAGCGACCTAAGGAGTTAGCTTGTTAGCGACCTAAGGAGTTAACAGTTGGCGACCTTAAGAGTTAGGCTATGTGTTAGGTCGTAACACTGTTAGGTCGCGTAGGTTGTTAAGTTGTTAGGTCGCTAGGATTTAGGTCACGTAGATCTATCTGTTAGGTCAGAGAGTCTTAGGTCGGAGAGGCTTAGGTCGGAAACGACCTAGGGAGATAGCCGAGTTAAGCGACTTAAGGAAATTTCTGCTATAAATAGGAGGGGTTGTTCTCACTTTTTGGGATCCGGATTTTGAAGCGACGAAGTGCTGCCATTTTGAGAGCTCGACTTCTACACTTCTTCACTTCTTTTCTCCACTCTAATCTAGTGCTTCTATCCATCCAAATCGAAGATCAAGATTGAAGATTCAAGAGCTTAGATTGAAGATCTTCATCTTTTCAAGAGAGATTTCTTCATTTGAAGCGGATTTGTGATAGATCTAGCTTCATCCTTCGCTGTCCAGATCTGAAGTGTGTTGATTTGAGGTTGTTTAGGTGATTTGGTGAGTGGTGATTATCTCTCACACGGATCCAAAGGAGTATATCGGATTGTTGGCCCGATTTGGTGTTAAAATAGTGATTTCCATGCATTTTCTTCATCCTATGTATAGATCCATATAGATCCATTGTTCATGATGATGTTACATCCATTTTATCGTATGTTAACCTATGCAAGTTCATTCATCAAGTTTGTAGAGATATAATCCATGTTTTCATGCTTATTGGACTTTCAACTCTTTAATTACGAAAATGCCATTATTGTTATAATTGTCTACTTAGATCATATCGAATGCTTGATTGTTTGGATTGATGTTTGATTTGATTGATTGTTATGAACTAGATGATTGATGATTAGATTTAGACCGAAGACGATTCAAAAGCTAAGGGAAAGGCTCTTGAATTGGGAAAGCTGCTCGTGGCATATGTAGCGGGATGATGAAGCTCTTATGCATAGATTTGATGATGTGATGATGAGATGAGGCTTTGCGAGGATGTAATGAAGCGAGGCAATCATATGATGAAGACTTGGTCTAATCCAGACGGGATCATTCCAAGCATGTTGATAACTCGGTGATATGATTCGAGTTGAGGATAATGAATGGATATGAGAATAGTCGTCGAGGAGGATGACTAGGAGGCTTGGATAGCATCGTTGTTGAAGGTTCTAGCATGCTCTAAGCAAGGGTACGTTTGGGCAGATTCGATAGTCCCAACGGCCAACTGTTGATGGTCGAGTACTCTGGGCAGATTCGATAGTCCTAGGCACGGGCTGCGACGACGTGCGGGAGTTATGTCTAGAACCGGGGTTTTCATTAGCCCTTGACGGACGGCTGAAAGAATGTGCCGGTCATTCAATTAACGGTGATATCGAAGCAATGATAACAGTGATAGCCAGAGTCATGGATGTTTGGTTGTATCTTCATTCGGACTCAAGAGCGGCATTTTCTGGGTGCTTATCTGATTTAGGCCTTGGTACTTGGAAAACATCGCCCTTGACTCGAGTGATAGTAGCTTTACTTTAAATTGTATGCTCTGCTATGTTTGCTTCTGCTTAGTGTGTGTCTGGGGGCTAACACTGTAGAATGAGGTTGGAGTGGGAGGGTTGTATTCCTATTCCTTTTCCTTTATGCTCTTTTGGTATGTTGTTAGTTAATTTACTGCTCACTAAGACTGTTGTCTGACTCAAGGCTTTATGTTTTAATTCTTATTGCCTTGGGCTGTTCGTCCATTTTGGGACGGGCAGACTAGGTAGCAGGTGACAGGTGCTGTTCTCTTCTCACGATGCTGATATCGAAGACGAGCTGGAGGGTTGCATATTATCTTCTTATTATATGTACTGGATATTCCGCTGTTTTGTATTCTCTGAGAGATATGTAGTGAGGCTGGATGTATTGACTATGTGGATGCTTGTATTCAACTATTATGGAGTTTTATATGATGTCATTTTGTTCTGTAAAGCTTCACTATACATATGTTCTATTGTATTTTGTCCATGCGCTGTGAGTAATACGATAGATTCTTTTGTTTTAAACCTTACCTTGACAATCGTCCATGGTCGCCTGGCACACTTTACAGCGTTTATTCTCTAGATTCGGTGCAGGGGTCATGGGCGGTCGTCACATTTGGTATCAGAGCATTGGTTAATCGATTTTACCCAACGCTCGCTGTCGTAACTACGTATGAGAGACGTAATTGTATTTTGATGGATGATTACTATATATAATATAGTAGCTTAGCAGAGTTTGAGTCCTTTGTGCAGTTGTTCCTCTAGATGTTCTAATCATTCCTTTTTATAGATATTGAGAATGAGTCGAAGAGGGAGACCAGCTGCTAGGGAAGGCCGTGCTACTGAAGAGACTGCTGATTATGCAGCCATGTTCGAAGCTATGATGACTTCGATCATGAGGAGGATACCAGTTCCGGGGGCGGCAGTTGATGTTGGAGTTCAAGTCCAAACTCCGAAACCAGTGGATTTTGCTAAGCTGTGCAAGGATTATACTGCTCTTGGAGGGAAGGTTTTCTTGGGAACGGAATCTACTATTGAGGTCCAGAGGTGGATAGATGCTTGTAGAAGGATCTTTGGTGATTTGGGAATTGATGATGCAACTAAGAGGAAGTTGGCATCAAGGCAGCTTCAAGGGAGAGCCTCTGATTGGTGGAACTCTATTACCATCAATACTGCGGAGGAAGAGATTACTTGGGAGCAATTCCAGGCCAGATTTGAAGCTAAGTTCATTTCTACAGCTCAGAAGTCTGTTCTGTTCAAGAAGTTTGTAGAGCTCAAGCAGGGTGGGAGATCTGTTCTTGAGTATGTTTCTGAGTTCGAAGCTTTGTCCAAGTATGCCCGGTCGTATATTGAATCTGCTTATCAGAAGAATGAGAAGTTTGTGACCGGCTTGGATAGTTATCTTGGGAGGCAGCTGGTGGATCATTTGGATGATTCATTTGAGAAGCTCGTGGAGAAAGCTCTTAGGCATGAGAGCCTGTTTCCTAAGGAAGGACCTGTTGTTGCTGTTACCAAGGGAGAATCTAAACCACAGCAGGGTGGAAACCAGAAGAGGAAGCAGCAGCAGCAGAAGGGTAAGGATGGCCAGAAGAAGCCGAAAGGCGAGGTGACTTGCTACAATTGTCAGCAGAAGGGCCATTTCTCTAAGGATTGTAAGAATCCTAAGGTGCCGATGAAGTGTCACAACTGTGACAAGCCGGGGCATTTCAGGAAGAATTGTCCAGAACCAAGGAAGGACAGGCAGATTGTACAAGCCTATCCTTTAGGAGCTGTTCCGTCATCTTCGAAAGCTCCTACTGCTGAAGAGAAGGGAAAGAGTGTGGTTGTTCAAGGTACTCTTTTCCTATGTGGTGTTCCAGTTAGAGTTTTGTTTGATACTGGAGCGTCGCATTCATTTGTTTGTAATGAACTAGTAGGCCGGTTAGGTTTGGAACCGGATATTGTTGATAGGCCATTGGTTGTGACTAATCCAGTTGGGGGTTCGTCTTGTTTGTGTATGTTATGCCGTGGTCTAGTTGTGTCGAGTCATGGTTGCTCTTTTGTTTGTGATTGCTTTGTTCTGAACTTTGCGGGGTTCGGAATTATCTTGGGTATGGACTGGCTTAGGAAGTATGCGGCTAAGGTTGATTGCGAAAGGTTGGAGGTGACAGTCGAGAATGTGGAAGGGCGGAAGATTGTGATACGATGTAAGCATGAGGAAGGCGTCTTCATGAGCTTCATGTATTCGCTAGTTGTTCCACGGGATGGACTGTCTTTAGTGCCGATCGCAAATAGATTCGAGGATGTCTTTGACGAAGTCAAAGGGTTGCCGCCGCATAGAGAGATCGAGTTTCGTATAGATCTAGTTGAAGGAGCCAGACCTGTTGTGATGCCTCTTAGGCGGATGGCGCCTAGGGAACAGCAGGAGTTGAGGGTGTAAGTTGATGACCTTTTACAGAAAGGATTCATTCGGCGTAGTGTGTCCGAGTGGGGTGCACCAGTTGTGTTTGCAACCAAGGCAGATGGGTCGTTGAGATTGTGCGTCGATTATCGTGAGCTGAATAAAGTGACTAAGAAGAACAAGTATCCATTGCCGAGGATAGACGACTTGTTTGATCAGCTTCACGAAGCTAAGGTGTTTTCTCAGATGGATTTGGCAACGGGATTTCACCAGTTGAGAGTGGCTAAGGATAGTGTGCCGAAGACTGCTTTTAGGACACCATCTGGTTTCTTTGAGTGGCTGGTAATGCCGTTTGGATTGACTAACGCGCCAGCATATTTTGTGGATCTTATGAATAGAGTGTTCAGAGATCAGTTGAACAAGTTCGTACTTGTGTTCGTGGATGATATTCTGATTTATTCCAGAACGGAAGAGGAGCACAAGACGCACTTGCATATTGTTTTGGAAATCTTGCGGAAACATCAGCTGAAGGCTAAGTTTTCGAAGTGTCACTTCTGGAAGAGTGAAGTGAGGTTCTTAGGCCATGTGATTTCTGGAAGTGGAATAGCGGTTGATCCCGCTAAGGTGGCAGCAATCCAGGATTGGGTTAGACCTAAGAATGCATCTGACGTGAGAAGTTTTCTTGGATTAGCAGGGTACTATCGACGATTTATCAAAGACTTCTCCAAGATAGCTGCACCGTTAACAGGATTGACGAAAAAGAACCAAGTGTTCAGTTGGGATGCTAAGTGTGAGCAAGCTTTCGGAATCCTGAAAGAGAGATTGACGAGTGCTCCTGTTTTGACCATTCCAAGTGGGAATGATGAGATGGTGGTTTACACCGACGCATGTGGTACTGGACTTGGAGCAGTGCTGATGCAGAAGGATAAAGTTGTTGCATATGCCAGTCGACAACTGAAGCCGCATGAAAGGAATTATCCGACTCATGATTTGGAGTTAGCGGCGATTGTTTTTGCTCTGAAGATGTGGAGAGACTATCTATTGGGAGTTCGATTCGAATTGTTTACAGATCATAAGTCGTTGAAGTATCTTTTCTCCCAGAAGGATTTGAATCTTCGGCAGCAACGTTGGCTAGAGTTTTTAGCATCATATGATTTTGGTATAGCTTATACTCCAGGAAAAGGTAACGCAGTGGCAGATGCGTTAAGTCGAAGACATGCAGGATTGGGAACCATGTTTTCAGAATGGAAGAGTCTCGAGTATTTATCTGGATTTGACTTCAGGCCTAGATGTGAATTGGAACCTGAGATGTTGGCAAACTTATCGATAAGACCCACTCTTGTGGAAAGGATTGGCGAGGGCCAAAAGCGAGATGATAAGCTTGTCAAGATTATCCGTGAATTGGAATCTGGATTGGATCCAGAAAGGGATAAAGGATTCGAGGTCGATCGAGAGGGTTGGCTTCGGAAGCGAGGACGACTAGTTGTTCCCGATATAGATGAATTGAGGAGTGAGGTTCTGAAGGAAAGTCATCACTCGAGGTTGACAATTCATCCAGGTGGAAATAAGATGTATCGGGATATGAAGAGGACCTACTATTGGGAAGGCATGAAGAAGGATGTTGGAGATTTCATTTCCAAGTGTATGAACTGCCAGTTGGTAAAGGCTGAACAGAAGAAGCCAAGTGGATTGCTTCAGCCCTTAGAAGTTCCTACATGGAAGTGGGAACAAGTGTCGATGGATTTTATTGATGGATTGCCTAGAACCAGAACGGGAAATGAAGGAATTTGGGTCATTGTGGATCGTCTGACAAAGAGTGCACGATTCATTCCTGTTCGATCGACTAGGACTGCATCAAAGTTGGCTGAGTTGTATGTTAAGTGGATAGTTCGTTTCCATGGTATTCCGAAGAGTATAGTGAGCGATCGAGATCCATTGTTCACTAGTGGATTTTGGAAGAGCTTCCAGGAAGTTTTGGGAACCAAGTTGTGTTTGAGTACAGCTTATCATCCCCAAACAGATGGTCAGACCGAGAGAGTCAACCGAGTTTTGGAAGATCTTCTCAGAGCATGTGTTTTGGACTTCGGAGGATCATGGGAAGATCACCTTCATTTGGTGGAGTTTGCGTACAACAACAGTTACCAGTCAAGCATTGGTATGGCACCGTATGAGGCATTGTATGGAAGACCGTGTAACTCTCCGACGTGTTGGTTGGAAACTGGAGAAAAGCTGATGCTTGGGCCAGAGATGATTCGACAGACTTCGGATTTCATAGAGATCATTCGGCAACGAATGAAGGCAGCCCAAGACCGTCAGAAGAGTTATGCTGATAAGCGTCGAAAGGATTTGGAATTCGACGTAGGAGATATGGTTTTTGTGAAGATTTCTCCACTGAAGAATGTTATCCGATTCGGGAAGAAAGGAAAATTGACTCCGAGATTTGTTGGACCATTCCCGATTATCGAGCGAATTGGAAAGCTCGCTTACAGATTGGAGTTACCAGAGAAGATGTCGAGTGTGCACAATGTTTTTCATGTATCATATCTACGGAAGTATGTGCACGACTCGAGTACGGTGGTTTCTGTTGATAGCTGTGAAGACTTTGTAGTTGATCCAGTTGATAGAAGACCTCGTAAGCCGCTTCGTGTTGTTGAGACTGACACGAAACAGCTTAGGAGGAAGGTAGTTAAGTTGCTCAAGATACAATGGAGTGATGATGATAACGACTGTACGTGGGAGGTGGAAGAGAGGATGAAGGCAGCTCATCCTGAACTCTTCAAGGTATGGCCCTAAGGTGTCGTCTCATCTCGCGATATTGTAACTTGTTCTAAGTCTTAGAATTCTGTACGCTAAGCTAGAATTGGATGCATGGTTTGTTGATTGCTATGGATGGTAGGCGTACAGAATAGCCTTTGATTGCTTTGTTTGCTTGGAATTTCGGGGGTGAAATTCCTAAGGGGGAGAGAATGTAACGACCCGTATTTTACGGATCGAAAAGTTTGTCAAAATCTGGGATTTTCAGCATTTTCTAGTTGTTCCAGATCTTGGTTGAAATTTGCCTAAGTTCTAGGTCGTACGCGACCTAGAGGTTAGTTAAGTATTGTTGGCAACTTAGGAGATAAGTCGTGACCGACCTAAGAATGTTGGGGATTGGTGACCTTAAGGTTTGGAGTTAGGTCGTGTGATGAATGGTAAGGGTTTAGGTCGTAGACGACCTAAAAGGAAGGAGACTTTAGAGTTTCTGGCGAGTTAAGGTGTTAGCGACCTAAGAGATAGGTTGGTAGCGACCTAAGTAAACCCAGTAGTTAACGACCTAGGGATGAGCGACCTAGTGGTGCCGAGTTAGTATATTTAGGTCGGCAGCGACCTAAGGAAACTGGTGGTTAGCGACCTAAGGGGTTAGCTTGTTAGCGACCTAGGAGTTGCCGTGTTAGCGACCTAAGGGGTTAGCTTGTTAGCGACCTAGGAGTTGCCGTGTTAGCGACCTAAGGGGTTAGCTTGTTAGCGACCTAGGAGTTGCCGTGTTAGCGACCTAAGGAGTTAGCTTGTTAGCGACCTAGGAGTTGCCGTGTTAGCGACCTAAGGGGTTAGCTTGTTAGCGACCTAGGAGTTGCCGTGTTAGCGACCTAAGGGGTTAGCTTGTTAGCGACCTAGGAGTTGCCGTGTTAGCGACCTAAGGAGTTAGCTTGTTAGCGACCTAAGGAGTTAGCTTGTTAGCGACCTAAGGAGTTAACAGTTGGCGACCTTAAGAGTTAGGCTATGTGTTAGGTCGTAACACTGTTAGGTCGCGTAGGTTGTTAAGTTGTTAGGTCGCTAGGATTTAGGTCGCGTAGATCTATCTGTTAGGTCGGAGAGGCTTAGGTCGGAAACGACCTAGGGAGATAGCCGAGTTAAGCGACTTAAGGAAATTTCTGCTATAAATAGGAGGGGTTGTTCTCACTTTTTGGGATCCGGATTTTGAAGCGACGAAGTGCTGCCATTTTGAGAGCTCGACTTCTACACTTCTTCACTTCTTTTCTCCACTCTAATCTAGTGCTTCTATCCATCCAAATCGAAGATCAAGATTGAAGATTCAAGAGCTTAGATTGAAGATCTTCATCTTTTCAAGAGAGATTTCTTCATTTGAAGCGGATTTGTGATAGATCTAGCTTCATCCTTCGCTGTCCAGATCTGAAGTGTGTTGATTTGAGGTTGTTTAGGTGATTTGGTGAGTGGTGATTATCTCTCACACGGATCCAAAGGAGTATATCGGATTGTTGGCCCGATTTGGTGTTAAAATAGTGATTTCCATGCATTTTCTTCATCCTATGTATAGATCCATATAGATCCATTGTTCATGATGATGTTACATCCATTTTATCGTATGTTAACCTATGCAAGTTCATTCATCAAGTTTGTAGAGATATAATCCATGTTTTCATGCTTATTGGACTTTCAACTCTTTAATTACGAAAATGCCATTATTGTTATAATTGTCTACTTAGATCATATCGAATGCTTGATTGTTTGGATTGATGTTTGATTTGATTGATTGTTATGAACTAGATGATTGATGATTAGATTTAGACCGAAGACGATTCAAAAGCTAAGGGAAAGGCTCTTGAATTGGGAAAGCTGCTCGTGGCATATGTAGCGGGATGATGAAGCTCTTATGCATAGATTTGATGATGTGATGATGAGATGAGGCTTTGCGAGGATGTAATGAAGCGAGGCAATCATATGATGAAGACTTGGTCTAATCCAGACGGGATCATTCCAAGCATGTTGATAACTCGGTGATATGATTCGAGTTGAGGATAATGAATGGATATGAGAATAGTCGTCGAGGAGGATGACTAGGAGGCTTGGATAGCATCGTTGTTGAAGGTTCTAGCATGCTCTAAGCAAGGGTACGTTTGGGCAGATTCGATAGTCCCAACGGCCAACTGTTGATGGTCGAGTACTCTGGGCAGATTCGATAGTCCTAGGCACGGGCTGCGACGACGTGCGGGAGTTATGTCTAGAACCGGGGTTTTCATTAGCCCTTGACGGACGGCTGAAAGAATGTGCCGGTCATTCAATTAACGGTGATATCGAAGCAATGATAACAGTGATAGCCAGAGTCATGGATGTTTGGTTGTATCTTCATTCGGACTCAAGAGCGGCATTTTCTGGGTGCTTATCTGATTTAGGCCTTGGTACTTGGAAAACATCGCCCTTGACTCGAGTGATAGTAGCTTTACTTTAAATTGTATGCTCTGCTATGTTTGCTTCTGCTTAGTGTGTGTCTGGGGGCTATCACTGTAGAATGAGGTTGGAGTGGGAGGGTTGTATTCCTATTCCTTTTCCTTTATGCTCTTTTGGTATGTTGTTAGTTAATTTACTGCTCACTAAGACTGTTGTCTGACTCAAGGCTTTATGTTTTAATTCTTATTGCCTTGGGCTGTTCGTCCATTTTGGGACGGGCAGACTAGGTAGCAGGTGACAGGTGCTGTTCTCTTCTCACGATGCTGATATCGAAGACGAGCTGGAGGGTTGCATATTATCTTCTTATTATATGTACTGGATATTCCGCTGTTTTGTATTCTCTGAGAGATATGTAGTGAGGCTGGATGTATTGACTATGTGGATGCTTGTATTCAACTATTATGGAGTTTTATATGATGTCATTTTGTTCTGTAAAGCTTCACTATACATATGTTCTATTGTATTTTGTCCATGCGCTGTGAGTAATACGATAGATTCTTTTGTTTTAAACCTTACCTTGACAATCGTCCATGGTCGCCTGGCACACTTTACAGCGTTTATTCTCTAGATTCGGTGCAGGGGTCATGGGCGGTCGTCACAGTACTGAAGTTATTTCTAATTTTTAAAGCCTAGTTTGCATTTTTAAGCCATTTTCTTAATTTAAATTCTATTTATTCAAAATTTAATTATTTATTTTATATATTTATTTTTATTTCTGAGTTGTTATCTTTATTTCTCAGTTTTTTATATGTATTTATAAATTACAAATATATATAAAAGAAATTTGAAAGGTTTGTGTCTCTTTAGTTGCTTTTGTCCTTTTGTTTTCCCGTCTCTTCATTTACTTAACTCTTGCAATCATTTCTTTTGGCCGACCTCTTTCTTTCTTTCAGCTGATCATTTTTCACTTCATTCACGTAAATAAAACATCTCATTCACCAAAATAGCCGGCCTCCATTTCTTGAGAAAATTTTGGGTAAAACTTTCTTCTTCTTATCTTGTTTTTCTTGATTTTCTTTATGTTGTTTTGCTCTTGTTCTCAATAAATTAGCTTGGCTCCTCCTCAACCAGATCTGACCTGACCTCCACCACTTCATAGCCTGATCATCAACCACCCTAGATCACCACCATGGCAGGTCGAGCAACCCCAAGGCAAGCCTCACCACCAAAATGCACAAAAACCATCACCTATTTGCAAACCAAGCCTAGAATTGCAACATTACCTTCCATCACCTTCTACCACCTTTAGCCGCCACTTCCACCACCACCACCACCTCTGGCCTGACCTCCACCCTCTGCCATGTCACCCACCACCTCCTGGAGCCACTGGCCATGACCCATAACTTCTGGCCAAACCAAACAAGAGCAAACAAATGATGTATGTTGCATAGTTTTAGCCATGTACACCTAGTTTTATGCACCTAGACTAAACCCACCTTTGTTAACACATGCTAGGCCGACCTTTAGAAACCCAAACCAGATCCAAACCATGCCTTTAGCCGTGCCATTTCAGATCTGGAGTTGAAGCATAGATGGTAGAAAGCAAGTGCAAACATTTTGGCTTTGTTTCATGCATTCATTTCTAACATTGTTTTATTGAATTTTGGGTTGAAAACTCATGTTGTCTATATTTGTTTTGTTTGAATGTGACAAGGCAATTAGTTTTGGCTCTTCCAATCTCAAATCATTGTCGTGCTTTCGTGCCTCTGGAAATCCTTGTTGTGTGTTCGTGGTTGTCATCTCCAGCTTATACAAGTGAGTAAATCTCACCAGACTAATATGTACTTATATAGTTGATAAACTGACATCACTTGAATCTGTAAATTTATATCATCCTGTTATAACTGTTATATTATGATTATATGATGTTCATCCCTGTTTATACACATGTTATATCATCTATTACTGTTATATGATGTCATTCTATTCATTTTATCAGTTTATCACACTGCAAGTTCCCTGAGATTAGGTTCACTATGGGTTGAAATGATACATACCCGAACGGACTTTAGAATAGGGAAAGATCGTTATGGGCTGAAATGATAGGCCTGAACGGTTTTTATTTATTTATTTATTTAACTTGGGATTGCGGGTTTGAAATGATTGAACCCGGTTTTTCTTTGTAAATTTCGGATTGAAATGATATATATCCGTATCACTTGACCTAGGCTAGAAAATTTTATACAGACCCGTGGTTTATATATTTTTCTAAAAATTTTAAAATATTTTAAAAATATAAATATTATGATATTTTGATTTAAATTTTATTAAAATGATTTCTATTAAATAATTGTGATTTTCTACAAATTAAATAAGTGAATTAAGTAAATGGTGAAGTAGAATTTGAAATAAAAGTTAATTTTGGAATTTATGATTTTGTTTATAAATGGAATTTATGTAAGGTAAGGAAATATGACAAATTTGATTTAAAGATGAATTTAATGATTTTTATTAAGTAATAATAATGTTTTAAAGGTGTTAATGATTTTGTATAAATTAAAATATGGAATAAATGAATGTTTAAGTTGAATTTTTTTTGAAATATAACTTAAATTAGGAAATTGTGAATTTTGTTAAAAGTGAAATTTTAATTAAGTAAAATAAATGGAAATAAGTTATATTTTGGAAATTTAAACTTAGTTGTTAATTTAAGAACTTAATTAAAGAAATGAAAATTTAATTGTTATTTAATTTGATTTTTGTATGGAAATTTGACTTTATAAAATCATAGAAATAAAGGTATTTAAATGATTATTTTAAATGTGAAAATATATGATTTTATAAGTTAAAATGATTTATATTAAAAGTTAATTATGTGTGAAATTGTAAATAAAACTCTGAATTTGATTTGACAGCATTTTTGAAATGTAATGTAAAGATATTACAGCATTGGAAAATGTTGTAGTTGTTTTAAATGAAACAAATAGCAAATTTGAACTAAGAGTTATTATAGCACTTTGTTAGTGCTATAGTTGTTAAATTTAACTAAAATTTTAACTGAAACTAAATTAAGATATTACAACATTTTAAATGCCGTCTTTTATTAATGAACTGTTTTTAAACATAACATTTCGTAGCATTTTCTAAGTGCTGCGAAAGTTGAATTTTCTTTGTTTAATAAATTCCAATGAATAAATGATCTTTGAAAAAGATTTAAATTTTGGAAATTAAATATTTAATTATTAAATATAATGAATTGACTTTAAATGATTTAAATGGAATAGTTGATTTGGGAAATACAACCACTTTGAAATGTGATTTAATCGTATCTAAATTTAAATTAAATAGATGATGTTTTGAAATGATATTTTGATATTTTGAAATGAATTTGAAATGATACTAAATCTTGGAATAAATAATTGAAGTTTATATTTGTATGAAAAATATTTGGTTTACTTGTAATTTGAATCTATTTAAAAGACATTGGACTTATGAAATATAGGATAATAAAGCTTTGGAATTTATTTTATAATTTGAATAGTTATTTTGTGGATTAAATCTATATTTGAAATTTATAAGATTTTAAATGGTCTCTGGAAATTTATTTGAAATAAATGATTGAATTGAATTGAAACTTGGAAATTTAATACTTGATTTGAAATATAATACCTACACTTTTAAATGAATTTAAATGAATTAATTTGTTGGAATATAAATTATTTAAAGGTGACTTGAAATGATAATAAATGAAGGATATCTTTGAATTTAAAAAAGTATTTAAAGTTGAATATTTAGATTTGAACTCAAATGATATTTTGGTATATAAAAATGATTTGAAATGAAGTTTTGGAAAAATATGATATTTATATATATTGAAATGATTTGAAATGAAATTTTGAAATGATATGATATTTTAAATATATTGAAATGGTTTGGAATTGATTTAATCTTTATTTTGATAAAGATTTGGATTTGAAATTCTATTTTGAAGTATAAACTGTTTTTAAATTATAACCACGGGTTATAATATCGATTGGTTGTTAAAGAGACCTGGATCGGATATGGACATACTCTCTGTCGATACCGAAAACCACTTTGACAACTGTGCACGCGGTGGAGTTTCCAGAATGAAGTAGGATGGTGACGACGATCCTAAGGTATATACGTGGACCTAACTCCCGTGAGTTGGCATAAGGTGGCTAAAACAGGAGCGATCTCGGACCAGTGAGGTAGCACCTCTTATCGGACACACTTCTTCGATACCATTCTATTACTTGTGATTGATTTGGTGCGCACCCTTGATTTGAAAGTGTTGTTTGAGGTGGAGCGGTAGTGGCTGCTATGCGTTTCCATCAGTTCGTGTGCATAATTGGTATATCTACCCTGGCATTGCCTTGTGTGCCGTGTCACCTACCATATCGAGCTTTACTACGATTTGTGATTTCTCCCGTAGCCTGTGGAGTATCGAGGGTAGCCCCTATTTTGGGAGTATGCTAATACTGGATAGACTACTGGGACTATTACGTGTTAAGGGCTATATGGGTAACCCCTTGACGCTATTAAAAAGTATGTTTATTTTATGATTAGACATTATTATAATATCAGATATTACTACATAGTAGATAGTTTAACGGATCCTTAAAGAATGGGCGATCCCAAGCATTCTTTAAGTTACTTGTACCTTTATTACAGTTCACTTGAGTTGGTTTACATTATATAAGTATATATTGTCCTGACTCAAGTGTTTTGTGTTTTTCTTTACGCTCGGGTCAGCCTGAGTTATTCACAGATTTGGATTTCCACTCTCTTGGAGATTTGAATCGCTAGAGATTATCTGCTTGTCATGTCCTATCTATTCCAGTTCCGTTGTTCTACTCAGTTTGTACTTGGTTATTTATTGAGACTTCTGTTGTACTCTATTTTCTTCTGTTATATCTTATGTAACTTTGATATATTTATATAGTAGCTTCATGAACTACTATTTCTTTTACTTCCGCTGCATTATTTCAATCTGTGTCTGTGATCTGTGATTATATTTATTTACCGTATATTCTGAGATTTGCCAAATTTTATTTACAACGCGGTATTTTGAGCAATTCAAGTCCGACATGTGCGGATGCGAATGGTTGAAAATATCAGGTCGTTACAGTTTTGTTCACTTGAAAGAAATGAATTTAATAGAGTGTCGGTTTGTAAGTCTGCATATGAAATCTGGAAAAACTTTGCAAGTAACTCACGAAGGAACAAGCAAAGTTAAACAGACCAAAATTTCCATGCTCACAAATCCGTTTCAGTTATTTAAAATGAATACTAATAAGTCTATTTCAGATATGTATAGTCGATTTCAAGATATTGTGCATTCTTTAATATCCTTGTCATAGGAATTTCCGGAAGAAGATCAAGTCGGAAATTTTTTAAATTCTCTCACTCCAGAATGGGATCAAAAGACACTTGCAATTAAAGAGGCAAATGACTTCAGTACTTTAAAGATAGAAGAATTGATTGGAAATCTAATGTCATTTAAAGTTCAAATGATCGGGAGAAGAGAAAGCAAAGCATCTAAAAAGAAATCAATGGCATTCAATGCATTGACCGATGGATCAGACTCAAACAGTGATAATGATGAAGAGATAGCATTTTTGACTAGGAATTTTAGGAAATTCCTGAAGTACAGAAAATTGAATAGTTCCAAGAGAAACAACTTTAAGAATTCCGATAATCAGACTACAATACCAAACCTTATCAAATGCTTCAATTGTGACGAACCAGGTCATATCAAAAGAGACTGTCCGTATCCAGATAGGCAGAATCCTCCTATGAACAATGAACCAGCAAAGAAACGGAAGCATGCATTTACTGCTACTCTAGATGACTCAGACTCATCCTCAAGTGATGATGATCAAAAGACGAATAATTCGAATTTGTGTTTCACTACAGTTCACGACTCCAAAGAATTCAAAGAAATGGATTCAGAAAAAGGTACACGTTTACAATACAATTAGTTGAAATTGCTTGCATAGAATTAGTTGCTTGATTGTTTGATTGATTGATTTTGAATTGATATGTTGTTTGAATTTTAAAATTTATTTTCTATTTTTACTATTATTTTATTATTTTATTATTATTTTTGACACATTCTGAAATATATTATAAGTATAATAATATTTCAGAAATATAGACATTAATAATAATATTTATTTATATATATGTATTAGATAACTTAGGAAAAATCATGTCATGAAAATTCAAAGGCACATGTCGACATGGCCCCTACCACGATGTCGACATGCCTACCTGAATTTGAATTTCAAATTTTGAATTCAAATGTTTGAATTTCCCTCCACTGCCAAAGTCCATCCCGGAAAATTTGCTATTTTTCAAGATTTTTCTTCTTATGAAATTGATTCTCTTTTTGCAAACAATGGTGTTTTAAGTCTTATTGACTCTTCTCAAAATGATTTTGTTTGCTATCCTAATCTTGTCAAAATCTTCTATGCTAATTTAAACCGTGGTTTTTATAATGGAAATGAGAATGAAATTTGGAGTAGTGTCAAAGGCACTCAAATTGTTTTGAATTGTGATCTTTTGGGTACCATTCTTAATTGCAAAAGCACGGTAATGGATCTTTCTAGTTTTAAAATCGATGAACATGATCGTGAGACATTTCATCATATTTTTGAAGGAGTTGAAAACTTTGAATTTAAAAACTGAAACTTTCGTCCTAAAGCAAGAATTGTCAATCTTCTCTTACAACATACTTTGACCCCAAGATCGGGAAATTTTAACAATCCTACCTCAAAAGTGTGCAAAGCATTTTTTGCTATTTTCGGAAATTATGATATCAATTGGGCGCAAGTTATTTTGGATGAACTTCGTCCTAAAAATTTTGAAATGGGAGAAAACACTTTATATCATGGAATTTACCTTACTCGGATTTTCAACTATTTTGGAGTGGATTTCAAAGGTGAAGAATTTGTCTCTAGAAAAGTTTTTAATATCTCAAACATTTCTCTCATGAAAATCCCATATGTTTTTCAACCTTATGAGACTCTTACCGAAAAGGAAGAGCGTTTGGCTCATGAAGAAATGGAAGAGGAAGAAGAAGAAGAAAGAGATGAAATGGAAATAGAAGAAGAAGAAGGTGAAACATCCTTAGAAAGTATTGAATATCCTTCCAATCCATCCAACAAAACCCTTCTCAAAAACCAAAAGATAATTGTGGAGAATCAACGGATTTTAAAACGATCCGTTAGTAAGAAGTTGGATAACATGTCTTCAAAGATGAACAAGTTCTTTTCAAAAGTCAGCAAGAAACTGGGACTATCTTCATCATCTTCATCTTCTAACTAGTTTTATCTTTTAGTATCTTATTGTATTTGTTTTAGTTTGTTTTATTTCGAATGTTCGTGTAGTTCTTTATGTTTAATCATTGTATTATCCTATTATGCAATGAAATTGAATTTCCTTCCTGTCATCTAGCTTATTTTATATCTTGAATAAATGTTAGTATATTATAGAAATATATACACATCATTATTCACAAAATAAAATTATCATCAAAATTCACTATAGTATGTCGACATACCCCTCTTGACCATGTCGACATGTACTGGTCAGAAGTGATTATTGATTTTGAATTCGAAATTGGAATAACTACCAAATGTCTATTCATTTCAAACGAATTTCTACACCTATATATACCTTTTTCTTCCAGAAATCTTCACTGAAATTTATTTTTCATTCTCTATATCCTTCATTTCTTTCTCTAATTCAATTATGGCAAATCCTATTCACAATCTATCTGAAAATCTTGAAGAAACACTCAATTCATTCAAGAATATTCTCTCTATCATCCTCCGTAATCAACGTCACTTAGAATTGAGTCAAATGCAGATGATCAAGGAACAAGAGAGACACTTCGATGTAATTCGTTGGATGATCTCCTCCCTGCACAAGGATGATAATGAAGCACATCCTCATGTTTCTCTATCTGTTGATAATGAGAATTGGGATGCCATCAAACAAGACCCTATCTTTGGAGAAGAAGGATGGGTTGATGTTCCTCGTAACGTTTAATTTTCTCTCTTTGTTTGATTTGTTTGATTTGGTTTGAATTGATACTTTCTGTGGATTGATTTTATTTGGTTTGAAGATTGGTGTGTAAAACATATATATATACACTGAAATGAATATAGTCTTTAATTAAGTTATTATGCTCATAAGTATCATTATTTCTTAATCTATATATTATATATTCCGTTGTATAGTTTATCAATGCAGGTACTAAAGTCCAAGAGTAAGGGGGAGTAAATTTTTTGTTGATGACAAAGGGGGAGAAATATAAAATAGGGTAGTTAGGCATAGATTAAGGGGGACTTGTTAGTTTTAGGGGGAGTTATTAGGATAGAAGGAATATTTTATAAACAAAGGTTGTCATCATCAAAAAGAGGAGATTGTTAGTCCATGAGATGATGGTTTTGATGACAACAACCTTAGAATAGACTATAAAATATAAATACTAACATTACAAGTTTAGATATATATGTATATGCGGGATCTAACCATGCAGGTATCAAGAATGAAGACTGTACAGTATAGAGATTCAAGATATAGAGATAGAAGACTCATGAGTATCAAGATTATCAGGAGTTCAAGAGTTCAAGGTTAAGTTTGTTTTATTAGGAATATTTGTTAAAACTCATAGAAAAGCATTGGCATCTTAATATCCAATTTATTCGTGGAATGGAATCCACTTCGAGCCCGTTAAAGGGATGGAACCCTAAGTAGGATGGAACCTACGAAAATCTAGTGGGACATTATTTCGTATCCACTAATTTTAATTCAAATGATTTTACAAAATTATCTTGTTTTCAAAATGATTTCAAAACTTTCCTTTTAAAAGATTCAAAACTCTCAATCCTGATTTTAAATAATTTTAGCCTCAAAACATCTTTAATTTCAAAGTCAAATTACTCCTGATTTTAAATGTCTTTTCAAATAATATATTTAACTTTTAATATTTATACTTAGATTTAAATATAAAATTATAGTTAAATTATGTATATACTGTTCTTTATATTTACTTATGAATTTCAACTATATTCAAGTATATTTATAAAGTTTTAAATAGTTTTTATATAAGATAAATATTATTTTTATAGAAATTCAAAATATCAATTTTGGCTGAGGGATGTCGACATGCCCCTAGGCACTATGTCGACATAGTGACAGTTGAAGTTCAAAATTCAAATTTCAAAAGAAGTGTCTATTCGCCATAACTCTTCATGAATGGTCATGGCTGTTGATCTACTATAAATAAGGGTCAGTTTCAACGAATTTTTAATCACTTTTTTCGGGTTTTCACTCCTCTTCTTCTTCCACATTTCTTAATACAAAATCATACCATTACTCTGCCGAAATCAACATCGAATCATACTCGATTACTTCTAGTTTGATTCTATATCACTATCTCTACAAGGTTCTCAGTGCTATTCAGAGTTATAGACTTATTTATAATATATAAGCGAGAAAAGGTGTGATTGTAGCCTTGGAAATCAATTAAGCGAGAAAAGGTGTGATTGTAGCCTTGGAAATCAATTGGGTGAACTTGTTGCCCCGGAAATCAAGTATCTCTACCCAGAGGATTGTCATTCTGGAGGGTGTACCTCGTAGCCTTGAAACCGAGGGTTGTAATTGTTGAATTGTTGTTGAAAGGAAATCTGTACTTGTGTTGCGGGACTGGATGTAGGGTAACTCCGAACCAGTATAAAATCCGGTGTGTTCTTTCCTTTACTGCTTTTACTTTATATTTGCATCTGTGTTTGATTCTGTGTTCATATCTGTGTCTGATTAGTGTATACATTGTTAACAAATTAAGATAAAACTCAAAAAGATTAACAAATTTCTTAAAACACTATTCACCCCCCCTCTAGTGTTAATTCTAGCCTTAAGATCCTTAATCTGCATTTCTCACATGTATAATATTTTCTAACCTAGGTCAAGTGATACGGATAATATATCATTTCAATCCGTAATTTAAAAGAAAAATCCGGGTTCTATCATTTCAAACCCGCAATCCCAAGTCAAATAAAAATAAAAATCGCTTGAGCCTATCATTTCAGCTCATAACGATTTTTCCATATTCTAATGTCCATTCGGGTATGTATCATTTCAACCCATAGTGATTCTATACTAACAGGGAACTTGCAGTGTGAGAAACAGAAAATAAATAAACAGTAAAACATATCATATGATGTCAGGTGATGTAACAGGTATATAAACAGGTTATATCATTATATAATGTCAGATAACAGGTAGATGTGAACATATAACATAACATATCAACTACAACAATTCAAATGACATTGTTTCACATTTATATAAGTACGATTTGTCGAGAGTGATAAACTAACCTTCTAAAGCTAGAGATCAAATCAAACACAAGACAAACTACTTCGAAAAGAACGACAAAGCACGAATCAAATAAGAGTGGATGGAGAGCCAAGATCCAAGTCTTGTAACAACAAAATATACAACATATAAAAGTATATAATTCAACATATGAAAAATAAAACAAAACAATGTAAAATATGAATCAAAAATGAAACAAAATTGGCTTTAACCAAACAAGTGAGCTCGACCATCATGCAAGTAGGCTTGTCCACTTTGGTTTGTGCTCGGCCATGGTCAAATCTGAAGCACTAAGCTCGGCTATGGTCAGCAAGTAGAAGGCAAAGCAATGGGAATATGAGGAGATAAGAGTTTATGAATACAAAAGGTCAAGGCAAGATGAAAAGTCATGGGTTTCAAGTGCATTGGGTTCGGCCATGGTACAAAGTGGCTCGGTCTGGGTTAGGCTTGGGTCAGATCAGGTCTGGTCACGACCATGGGTCATGTTAGTCATGGCAAGGGATGGAGGAGGACATGGTGGTGGAGGCCGAGGCAAACAAGGTGGGGAAGTGATCAAGTGGAGGTTTGGCTAGGGTTTCATGTTATTTTGTGGTGATGTTTGTGGATCATGGTCACGGCTATGGTCATGTGGTGGTGATGAGGGTTGCTGGCCGTGGAAGGTGGTGGTGGAGGAGGGGTTGTGGTCGGCAATAGCATGGTGGCCGAGCATATGCATTTAAAACAAAGGAGAAAACAAAAGATAATGGAAGAAGAAAATGGAAAAAGAGGAAGAAGACATTAGAGAACTTACTGTATTTTTCTTCTTAGATGATAAAATGAAACGTGAGATGAGAAAGATGTTTTGTACGTGAAAATTAAAGGGAAGTGGATGGCTAAGAGGAATGAAATGCACGGCTGAGAAGTGGAATGAACAGCTAAAGGAAATGAAAAGCCTAGAAAATGAAAAGTCATAAAAAAAGAAACCAAAGTCTTTTGAAATTTCCAAGCCCAATATCAAAACAATTTCAACACACAATTGAAATTCAAAGCCCAAACAAATAAAATAGGAAATGAAAATAGGAAAATAGATAATAGAAATACAGAAAATAATTGCGTGTAAAATGCTGAATTATATCAGATTTATAAAGTATAAAACAGAATTTAACCAAAACGAAAAGCAGAACGAATATCAGAACAAATACTGTTTCAAAGAAAAAGATTAAAATAAAATTTTATATCTACATTTCGCTGAAAATCAAAGTTTGACAAAAATGGAACAAAATATAAAATTTTCAGAAAATCATTATTTTATTATATTTGGAAAATAAATTATCAAGAAATTCCAAAATTACATTGGAAAATTCCAAAAATTCAATTAAAATGATTTTAAAAATCAAAGTTTTCAAATAAATAATTTTTAAAATATTTGTTAAAAATATAGGTTGTTACACTCTTCCCCACTCAGAACTTTTCGTCCTCGAAAAGGAACGAAACACAAAAAGACAAAGAAAGAGAGAATAAGATAGGATAACGAATAGTACCTGAAACAAACAATTCTGGATTCGAAGCACGCATGCTCTCCTCCGTCTCCCAGGTACAATCCCGATCATCAGTACTCCACTGCACTTTGACCAGATTAACAGATTTCCTTCTTAGCTGCTTCATACCTCTATTGACAATACGAAGTGGCTTCCTCTCGACAGTGAGATTAGGCTCAATATCTAAACTCTCGAGAGCAGAAGGCTGGACAATAAGGGATGGATCATGAAGATACCGACGAAGATGTGAAACATGGAATACATCATGCACTCCAGAAAACTTTTCAGGCAAATCCAGACGATAAGCCAAAGAACAAATTCTTTCCAAAATGCGAAAAGGACCAATGAACCTAGGAGCAAGCTTCCCTCTACAACCAAACCGAATCACATTCCTTAAGGGAGAGACCTTAAGAAAAACCAGATCATCAACATAAAACTCCAAACTCCTTTTACGCCTATCAACATACTTCTTCTGCCTATCCCGAGCACTCCTCATTTTCCTCTTAATCTCCTCAACTCTCTCAGAAGCCTCCAAAATCATATTAGGACCAAGAACCAAACGATTACTGGATTCAATCCAGCAAGATGGAGATCTGCAAGGTCATCCGTAAAGAGCAGCAAACGGAGACATTTCAATACTGGCCTGGATTAAAAAGATGAAATGAGGTAGATAAAAGATTAAGACAAGATTCAAATAAAAGATTGAGATTATACCTGATAACTATTGTTATAAGTGAATTCGACAAGATGGAGATGTTCTTCCCAAGATCCTCCATAATCAAGAACACAAGCACGAAGAAGATCCTCTAGAATCTGATTCACTCTTTCCATTTGACCGTCGGTCTGTGGATGGTAAGTAGTGCTCAGATTCAAGTGAGTACCCAAAGATTCCTGAAAAGCTTTCCAAAACTGACTGGTAAAGATAGGATCACGATCATAAACAATACTGAGAGGAACACCATGGAGACGAACAATCTCCCTCATATAGATCTCAGCCAAACTAGAAGCAGAACAGGTAGACTTGACCGGAAGGAAATGAGCTGACTTGGTCAGTCTATCCACAATAACACAAATACTCTCATTACCCCTCCTAGTCCTCGGTAATCCATCAATAAAATCCATAGAAACTTGTTCCCATTTCCAATTGAGGACTTCAAGGGGCTGCAACAAACCAGGGGTCTTCTGATGATCGACCTTGACTTGCTGACAAGTCGCACACCTACTAACAAAAATGGAGATATCTCGCCTCATACCTCTCCACCAATACAACTTCTTCATATCCTGATACATCTTTGTCACACCCGGATGAATAGAAAGTCTGGATCGATGATTTTCCCAAAGTAACTCCCGTCTCAATCCATCAACATTCGGTACACAAATCCTATTATTAATCCTCAAAATCCCTCTATCATCGATCTGAGCTCCACTACCATCAAGACTACTACCACCAACCATACTATGAACATTCTCCTTAATAAGCCTAACCATCCGATCCTCATCTTGCTTAGCCATGATATGATCCAAAAGAGGAGAAGAGACAACAAGCTGACACAACATCGCCTTCTTCCGACTCAAAGCGTCGGCCACCACATTAGCTTTCCCAGGGGTATAGTTGATGTCGAGGTCATAAGAAGCAAGGAACTCCAACCACCTGACTTGTCTCTGATTCAAATCCTTCTGAGTGAAAATATACCTCAAAGACCGATGATCGGTAAAAAGCTCAAACTTAGTTCCCAAAAGATGATGCCTCCAAAGTTTCAAAGCAAAAACCACAGCAAGCAATTCCAAATCATGAGCAGCATAATTGGCTTCATGGGTCTTCAACTGACGACTGTCATAAGCAATGACCTTACCATCCTACATGAGAACAGCTCCTAAACCTTCACGACAAGCATCAGTGTATACAGTTAATCCCTCATTTCCATTTGGAATGGTAAGAACTGGTGCGGAAGTAAGCTTACGCTTTAACTCATTGAATGCAGCCTTACACTTATCATCCATATAAACTTAGCATTCTTTTGAGTCAAAGCAGTGAGAGGTGCAGCAATCCGAGCAAAATTCTCCATGAATCTCCGATAATAACCGGCAAGGCCCAGAAAACTACGAATATCAGATGGAGTCCTAGGAGTTTCCCAATCCTGCATAGAATAGGGAGAAATAAGGATAACAGAAAAGGTAGAATAATTGAATGATAAAGAGGAAAAGAAGGAAAAGAAAGACTTACATTGATCACAGCGATCTTAACTGGATCAATAGAAACTCCATTACTAGAAACAATATGCCCGAGAAATCGGACTTCTTCCTTCCAGAAATGGTATTTAGAAAATTTAGCTTTCAATTGGTGACTCCTAAGAGTTCCCAGAACAAAGCTCAAATGGGATTCATGCTCCTCCTCGGATTTAAAGAAGACAAGAATATCATCAACAAAGACAAGCACAAACTTGTTAAGCACATCACGAAAGACACGATTCATCAAATCAACAAAGAAAGCAGGAGCATTAGTCAAACCAAAAGGCATGACTAACCATTCATAAAAACCATTCTCAGTACGGAAAGCAGTCTTGGGAATACTTTCCTCAGCAACTCTGAGTTGGTGAAAACCTGTGGCAAGATCAAGTTGAGAGAAAATAGTAGCACCATAAAGCTGATCAAACATATCATTGATGTGAGGCATTGGATATATGTTCCTCATAGTGAGCTTGTTCAACTCCCTATAATCAACACACATCCTCAAAGAACCATCAGACTTAGTGACAAAAACCACAGCTGCTCCCCATTCGGAATGGCTAGGTCTGATCAGACCTTTGGAGAACAAGTCCTCAATTTGCTTTCTCAACACAACCTTCTCTCGAGGTGCCATTCTTCTAGGAGGAAGAACTACAGGTCGAGCTCCAAGAATAAGATCAATATGGAAATTGATTTCCTGCTTAGGAGGTAAAGCAGTGACTTCATCAAATACATCGGGATAAAGTTTGACCACATGAGTCGACTGAAGATCAACAGGAGAAGAATCCAGAGAATAAATAAAGCTGCCAGCATAATCATGAGGCATACAACACTGAATAACCAAAGGATTACCCCGATCATCAACAGGAGAAACAGTTCGGGATTTACAAGAGATAATAGCATCATGCCTCTATGATGCTCTCAGATCCAGTAAACTTGGTACCACCAAGCTGAGTGAATTCCTTGCAAAGAGTAGTGAACCTGATGGGTGCAACAGGTTCGAGAACTGGGACAATACGACGACCCCTACCTTTGGCATTCCTACGATTCATCCTGAAAAATCAAGAATGAATTTTAGGACAAAGGTAATACAGAAAGACAAAGAAAAGATTCAACAAGAGTGGAAATCCTGATCAACGAATTCAAATAACCAAGATGGATTCGAAAGGAACGAAGTTAAGAAAATGAGATTTTAAAAGAGAAAAATTTATATCCAAAATAATCTTTTAAAAATCCTTTAAAATCATTTGAAAACATTTTATACTTAAAAATACGTTCTCTCACAAAGAAATGATTCTAAGATTGATTTCACTCATTCTAGGGTATTTCTACCCTATCTCTAATGAGTTTTTGCTCCATAGGGTAAGGTTTGCCTAAAACCAAAGCTCCGATACCAAATGTAACGGCCCACTATTTTGGACCATTCAAATCGACAATAAATCCATACATGTCGGACTTTATTAATACAAAACAATAGATTGTAAATAAATTTGGAGCAAATAAAACCAATCATAGACACAGAATATCAGAATAACTCGCAGCGGAAAATAAAATACATAGTGGTTCATGAAGCCACTACAATACATAGTCTCAAAACAGATACAAAATACCATAGTCTGAAAAACAGATACAACAGAAGTCTGAATACATAAGTTCACAATACATAAGCAAAGCTGAATGAAATAACTGAAATGGAAAGACAACTAGATAGACAGATAAACTCCAGCAATCTCTAGCTCCAGAAGGTGAATCCAAAGCTGTAATACTCAGGCTGACCCGAGCGTAAAGCAAAACAAAAACACTCGAGTCAGGACATACATACTTATACAATGTAAACCAACTCAAGTGAACTGTAATAGAAATGCACAAGTAACTTAAAGGATGCTTGGGATCGCCCATCCTTTAAGGACCCGTTAAACTATCTACTATGTAGTAAGATACGCTATTATAATAATGTCTAAAGTAAAGTAAACTATCAAAATAGCGTTAAGGCTTTACATTTTCCACCTTAACATATTTTTATATTCCCATAGTCTATAAGTACCGTAATCTCCCCCGTACTGGGCGTCGTCAGAGGGCACTCCATAGGTATGGTACAAAACAAACTCGTAGTAAAGCTCGCTAGGGTAGGTGACATGGCATAACGAGGCAATGCCATGGTAGATATACCAATTAAGCATCCGGACTGGTGGTAACGCATAGCAGCCACTACCGCCCACCTCGAGCCACACTCCTAAAAATCAAAGGGTGCACCCAATCAATCACAAAGTAATAGAATGGTATCGAAGAATTGTGTCCGATCAGAGGAGCTACCTCATTGGCCCGGAATCGCTCTTGTTTTAGCCACCTTATGCCAACTCACAGGAGTCGGGTCCACGTATATACCTCAATAGGATCGTCGCCACCAACCTACTTCATTCTGGAATCTCCACCACGTATACAGTTGTTAAAGTGGTTTTCGGTATCGACAGAGATTATGTCCATATCCGATCCTGGTCTCTTTAACAACCAATCGATATTATAACTCGTGGTTGTAAATTTCAAAAATGGTTTATATTCCAAATCAAAATAATTCATTTAAACCATTTAAATATGAAGTCACTATACTTTCAAATCAAATATTCAATTTCCAGAATTATAGCATTTTCCGAGTTCATTCATTTAATTACCAAATTTCAAAACATTATCAATTTCAGAAACAGCAGCACTTACAAAGTGCTACAGTAGATATAGTAGTATTTCAAAACATTTTCAATTTCAGAAACAACAACACTTACAAAGTGCTACAGTAGATATAGTAGTACTTCAAAACATTTCAATTTCAGAAACAGCAGCGCTTACAAAGTGCTACAGTAGATATAGTAGTATTTCAAAACATTTTCAATTTCAGAAACAGCAGCACTTGCAAAGTGCTACAATAGATATATTAGTTTCAAAATAGTTCAGCTTTAGAAACAGTAGCACTTACAAAGTGCTACAGTACTAATTCCATATTTATTATAACATTTCAAAAACATTTAAACTTCAATTTTAACCATTTTTAACTTATAAAATCATATCTCACGCTTCAGAAAATATTCATTTAGATATCATTTAACTTATGATTTAAATAAAATAAAATTTTATAAATAAATATCCAATTAAAATCATAATTCATTTATTATGTCAAAATTCACTATTTTACTTAACTTTTATTTTAACCAATAACTGAACACCTTCAAAAAAAAATACCCATTTCCTAAATAAGATATTCTTTAATAAGTCAAACTTAAATTTCCATTTGAAAACTAAATTTTCCAATTATCAAAATAAGTCAACATATAAGGTGCATTTTAACCATTTATTTACTTTACATTTTAACTTACAAAAATCACTAAAGCTTTATTTAGATCCTTTAAATCCAAATTTAAGTTAAAATATCATATTTTTTTACATTTGAAAATACTTAATAATTTTTCAGAAAATATATAAAATAACCATGGGTATGTATAATATTTTCTAACCTAGGTCAAGTGATATGGATAATATATCATTTCAATCCGTAATTTAAAAGAAAAATCCGGGTCTATCATTTCAAACCCGTAATCCCAAGTCAAATAAAAATAAAAATCGCTTGAGCCTATCATTTCAGCTCATAACAATTTTTTCTTATTCTAATGTCTGTTCGGGTATGTATCATTTCAACACATAGTGATTCTGTACTAACAGGGAACTTGCAGTGTGAGAAACATAAAATAAACAAACAGTAATCATATGATGTCAGGTGATGTAACAGGTATATAAACAGGTTATATCATTATATAATGTCAGATAACAGGCAGATGTGAACATATAACATAGCATATCAACTACTACAATTCAAATGACATTGTTTCACATTTATATAAGTACGATTTGTCGAGAGTGATAAACTAACCTTCTAAAGCTAGAGATCAAATCAAACACAAGACAAACTACTTCGAAAAGCACGACAAAGCACGAATCAAATAAGAGTGGATGGAGAGCCAAGATCCAAGTCTTGTAACAACAAAATATACAACATATATAAGAATATAATTCAACATATGAAAAATAAAACAAAACAATGTAAAATATGAATCAAAAATGAAACAAAATTGGCTTTAACCAAGCAAGTGGGCTCGGCCATCATGCAAGTAGGCTTGACCACTTTGGTTTGTGCTCGGCCATGGTAAGATCCGAAGCACTAGGCTCGGCTATGGTCAGCAAATAGAAGGCAAAGCAATGGGAATATGAGAAGATAGGAGTTTATGAATATAAAAGGTCAAGGCAAGATGAAAAGTCATGGGTTTCAAGTGCATTGGGTTCGGCCATGGTACAAAGTGGCTCGGTCTGGGTTAGGCTTGGGTCAGATCAGGTCTGGTCATGGCCATGGGTCATGTTAGTCACGGCAAGGGCTGGAGGAGGACATGGTGGTGGAGGCCGAGGCAAACAAGGTGGGGAAGTGATCAAGTGGAGGTTTTGGCTAGGGTTTCATGTTGTTTTGTGGCGATGTTTATGGATCATGGTCACGGCTATGGTCATGTGGTGGTGATGAGGGTTGCTGGCCGTGGAAGGTGGTGGTGGAGGAGGGGTTGTGGTCGGCAATAGCATGGTGGCCGAGCATATGCATTGAAAACAAAGGGGAAAACAAAAGAAAATGGAAGAAGACAATGGAAAAAGAGGAAGAAGACATTAGAGAACTTACTGTATTTTTCTTCTTAGATGATAAAATGAAACGTGAGATGAGAAAGATGTTTTGTACATGAAAATGAAAGGGAAGTGGACGGCTAAGTGGAATGAAATGCACGGCTAAGAAGTGGAATGAACGGCTAAAGGAAATAAAAAGGCTAGAAAATGAAAAGTCATAAAAAAAAGAAACCAAAGTCTTGAAATTTCCAAGCCCAATATCAAAACAATTTCAACACATAATTAAAATTCAAAGCCCAAACAAATAAAATAGTAAATGAAAATAGGAAAATAGATAATAGAAATACAGAAAATAATTGCGTGCAAAATGATGAATTATATCAGATTTACAAAGTATAAAACAGAATTTAACCAAAACGAAAAGTAGAATGAATATCAGAACAAATACTGTTTCAAAGAAAAAGATTAAAATAAAATTTTAAATCTACATTTCACTGAAAATCAAAGTTTGACAAAAATGGAACAAAATATAAAATTTTCAAAAAATCATTATTTTATTATATTTGGAAAATAAATTATCAAGAAATTCCAAAAATTCAATTAAAATGATTTTAAAAATCAAAGTTTTCAAATAAATAAATTTTAAAATATTTGTTAAAAATATGGGTTGTTACAATATGTATACATATTTATATAAATATACTTTGCATTATAGATTTATGCACATATTTAAACAACATACAATATATACGAAATTGGCTAATATTTCTATTGCAATGTAAATCCCAACATCTATATACGGGCGTGTTATACCCTTCACGGATTATTATATTACACATGCACACACATATGTATATGTATATGATACATGTATATATATAAATTAAATCATTCAAATTAACTTTACATTACAAAATACTTAAATTTAAATAAAATACATGATTTTATTTAAAACAAATTTAGAATTGTTCTAAATGAATTAGACTTCATAGGCCAAATAAAGATCCAATAGGATAAAAAAAATTGAAATACACCCACCACTACCGCTGCGGGCTGGCCCAGTTCCAACAATGGTATTAGAGCCCAATAGCCTATGCGGTCTAAATTAGTCATGTCAGGGCTAAATTATTAAGCTTGCCCACTCAGTACGGTGTCTAAAGAGGTAATCTCTAGGATTGAAATTGGGTAATCAAGTACCCTGTCCTACCTGGTTACCATCCTGGCCTGAAAGGTGAAGTGAGCCTAAAGGTTGCCCCTAATAGAAAAGGACCAACTTAATTTGGGCCTTGGGCTAATTTTCAAAATGGTCTTGAAAATTAAAGTAAAAGATTTTAAATTTAATTGTTAAATTTTAGATAAAATATATGTTTATTATAATAGTTATAATGTAACATATTTTTCAAAATGTTTGAAAAACAAAATAACATAATTTTTGAAAGTTATAAATTTTATTAATAAGTTAATTAATAAAATGTTTGTACATGTAGTAAATATATTATGAAATATGTTATGATATTTTAAAACGTTTAAGATATCATAAATATGCATGCATACATATGAATAATGATTTTTGAAATCAAGATAATTTAATCAATTTAATTAAAAGGTTAATTAATTGAAATTATAGTTACACATGTATATGATATATGTGTTATACTATAAAGGTTATAGTACATAATAAATATAAATGTTATATCAATATAAAATTAATTAAAATGTTAATTAATTAAAATTAATTAAACATGATTTAATTAATATAATATTATACACAAGACTATTATATAAGTAATGTGAAATATAAAAATTATATAAATAAAACTTATATAATATGAATGTATAAAACCCATAATAGACTTAAGAAATAAACACATACGTAATTGTACGTATATCGTGATTTCTGATGTGTTCGACACTTGAATCATGAGGGTAGTTCATAAGAATTACATTATTTCATAAGTTGATATCACTCAATTTAATGTTGTCCTCTACCATATATATGTTAATAAATTACTTGCATACTCCTTAGTTGTTGAGCAAACTCAAGCTAAGGATGTTATGTGTAGTATTATTAATATATTGAATAGATGAGGTAAGATAACTATATGTATTTGTTGAGCAAACTCAAGGTACATATACTATACTTAGGCCATCAAGATATGGTAGGTACGAGTGAATAATTTCATTTCGATTTGTTGAGCAAACTCAAGGTCAATATGAAATTAGGACAAGGTTTCAAGGGTTAGGAGTTGTATGTGATACAACCGATAAAAGGTTATCCATTGTTCTTGGAGCTATGATTTGTTGAGCAAACTCAAGGTCAGAATTTCAAGATAGACAAGTCCTAACACCTACTAGTGAAGTCATAAGACTTCTATGTTTTGACTTAGGATTTGGCGAAACATAAATGACTAGTGGGAGCTTATTAGTAAAATGAAACATAATGTTTAACCTTACTAATATTATAAGAACATCTATTATGTTTTGTCATAGTAATCTACAATTTAAACTTGCAGAAAATTTCAACTCCAAAACTATTTTTTGAAAGTGACAAACTCACCGGACCTAATTATACCGACTGGCTAAGAGCAATTAAAATAGCATTGACTTACGAGCGCCTTTGGACTTCTGTTACATGTGAACCCAAAATAGAACCCGCTGATGGTGTAGAACCTGAAGAATGACTTGCTTATTTAAAGTGGCAATCTGACTTAGAGATTGCCCAAGTTTTCGTGTTGTCTACCTTAGACAATCCGTTGCAAAGGCAACACGAGAACATGTCTGTCCATGAGATTTTTAATAGTCTCAAAGCTCTTTTTGGTGAACAGTCCCGTTCCGCAAGGTACGAGCTTTCGAAAAAACTGTTTAACACCAAAATGACCAAGGGACATAAAGTGGACGATTATGTTCTAATGATGAAAGGCTATATTGATAGACTTGCACAATTAGACATAGAGATAAGCAACGAAATGGAAGTAGACTTGGTCCTTGGTTCTCTCACTCCTCAGTATGAACCGTTCATACTAAATTACAACATGAACCAATTAAATGTGAATCTCATGGAGCTCCTCAATATGTTGAGGTCAGCCGAGTCAACATCTAAAGATCAAGGTGCCGTACTTGCTGTGAAGGGAAACACATCACCTTCGAAAGGTTCGAAGAAGCGAAAAAGAGATAGTAAGAAAAAGAAAAGTAAGAAGACCGATGACAGGGGTGAATGTCACCATTGGCACAAGAAAGGTCACTGGAAGAGAAACTGTCTCAACAACTTGAAGATTGTCAAGGAAAGGAAGCAGAATGGTTCTGCAACTCCATCAGGTACATTTATGATTCAAAAATGTTTTGTAATCAATAAAATGTCATGGGTCTTAGATAGCGGATCTGGTACTCATATATGTAATTCGTTACAGGGGCTTAGGAACTGGTATCGCATGACAAAAGGAGAAATGAAGCTCCAAGTTGCTGATGGATCTATAGTAGATGCAACGATAGTAGAAGACTATCATTTAGATTTGCCAAGTGGATTAGTATTAGTATTAAATAATTGCTATTATGTAAAAGACTTTATTTGTGGAATTATCTCTGTTTCTAGATTGCATAAGACTGGATATATTTTTCATTGTGCAAATAATGTTATGAACATTAGTTTGGATGGAAATAAAATCTGCAAAGATGTCCTTGAAAATGGCATTTATGTGATTAATACTAATTATGTCTGTTCTATAAATGAAGTTTCTAATAAATTAAACGACAATTATCTTTGGCATTGTAGGCTTGGTCATAATAGTGAGAAACGACTACACAAATTGAAAATCGATGGTTTTCTACCGTCAATTGATTCTGAATCTTTTGAAACTTGTGAGGCGTGTCTTAAAGGTAAAATGACCAAGCACCCCTTCAGTGGGAGCAATGAAAGAGTTAATGAACTCTTAGGGTTAGTACATAGTGATGTATGTGGCCCAATTCCTATATTTGTTGGAACTGGACCAACCCGCAGCGAAAGTATGGGTGAATTTCAAAAATTTTACCCTATTGGATCTTTATTGGGCATATGAAGTCTAACTGAATTAGAACATTTTTAAATTTCATTTAAATAAAATCATTTACTTTATTTAAATTCAAATATATTAAGATATGAAATTAATTTGATTTGATTTAGTTTATACATAAATGTATCATATACATATATGTGTAACATAATAATCCATGAAAGGTATAATATGCCCATATGTAGATGTCGACATTTAAATCGCAACAGACATATTAGTTCATTTTGTATGTCATGTATGTTTTCCAAATATATGCATGTATATGTGTTACAAAATACACACACACACACATATGTATGTATAAATATATTATTTATAATATATGAACATAAAACATTTATATATAGATAAATATATATACAGAAAGAGAGAGAACAATTATTAAAAATTATTTATAATTCAAAATTAACTTAGTTTTGCAAACATAATAATTTTAGTATTTTAATTTGTATATATTATGAATAAAATAATGTTTTCATCCATAAATAATTAACATAAAATAATCAATTGATGAAAATTCAAATTTCATAATTTTAGAAAATCTAGGATCATAAAATAGAGCTTAGAAAAAATCTGGAGATTTTTCAAAGTTGAAATATTATTTTTAAAAACAAATACATTGATTTCGAAAATAATTATTTAACATAAAATAATATATTATTATAAATTCAAATTTTAAATTTTCATAAATTCTAGGATCATGAATGAAAGGTTACAAATTTTTTTGAAGAGATTTTCAATTAAATTATTATTTTTAATAAATCATAAACAGTTTTTCCAAAATATATTAATTATTAAAAGTAATAAACTTTATTCAAAAAATCCTAAATTTTTTTATACGATTCTAAAGTGATATAATATTTTTTTTAAATATAAAATTGAATTTTTAATGAAATAATTATTTTATATATAATAAACAATTCAAAATTCAATAAATGTTAATTTAAAAATATGAATATATGTGATAATTAATTTCCGAATTTTTTAATTCATATTATATATAAATAAGTGTACTAAAGTTTTTAAATCATATATATATCTTATATATGCAAATATGCTATTATGAGAGAGAAATATACACTAATATATATATATATATATATGAATTTATTAATAAATAAATATATATATATAACAATTATTAATGAGAAAAATTGATTTTGTACAGCAAACAACATTTGTCTATGTATAAGTCAAATAGTATAATAAATAAATTATGCACATAACCAAACTGATTTGTGATAACTACATCTACTTACAAAATCTCACATAACTAAACATATAGTGGCAATATATTTAAATAGATATAAAATTGCTCATTATAGGATCATAGAATATAATTTAATTACTGTAATATGAATTAAAATTACCAATTTAATGATGCCTTTGAATCCATGTTGAAGCAATGACTTCCCTTCCTTTTACTGTTCTTGATTTGTCAGATTACAAGTCCGGAATAACCGACCTCTAACTATCGAATAGTACTATTTTAATTTGAAATATATTTGAGAATTTTGGAGTGGATTGAGAGCCATGTTTTAACCAGCAATGTAGAAGGTGATGGCGGCCAAAAAGGTTAGTAATTGTTTTTAGAGATACAGACACACACACACACACACACACATATATATATATATATATATATAGGGTTGTATTAGAGAGAAATGAGGAAAACCTTTTTACCCATTCTCACTTTATCTCAACCCATTATCTCCAAGCCAATTCCCTATGTTTTAGCCACCCCTAGACCTTCCCAAAACCAAAATTTTGCAGCCCTAATGATGGGCCTTAAACCCATCTAAGCCCAATCTAAAATACTATGCAATTAAATCTTAATCGCTTGTCGATATTGTATATCGATCGATATATTTATAACTGTTATAAATATATATAACATTATTTATTTCTCAAATTATATTAAAATTTTATAATTAATATTTCATAAATATTAATTAATTTAATTAATTTATAACAATTATAAAATAATTAAACAGTTCGGTCTTAAAGGAATTCATCATTTCAGCGGTGTAACTCTTGGGTGTAAATTTGGTCAGCGATTAACATCGAATTATTCTAACGTTCACACGTCACTTAGCAGGTGGTGTGACATTATGGCCAAATTTATCGCTTACTTATTTTTCGTAAAATCCAATTTTAGTTTAATAAGCATTACCTGGTTGTGACATTTGTTTACACCAATTCTCTTCGTCAAAACTATATCACTTTGGACTTATGGAATTTGGTAATGGTCAAAATTCCAACCTCATCCACATTCAACTTTATAGTCCAAATACAAAGTCCTTGGTTTAATAATAACAATTATTATTAACCGAAATGCTCTGGCCAGAGACTTTGACTTTGAGTTGACTTGAGTTGACTATGATACTAACCGCATATAACTGAGGAGACGAATCCTCTCTTGAATAGTGCTTCACTTCTAATACTTCCACTTGACCCAACTATAGTCACTCGATGGACGCCATGCCATGGTTTGGCTATAATCAAAGCGGGGCTTTCATATTGAAGACCCACAGTATTCTCAAGTCGAGAGAACTGTGTAAATCCGTCACATCGATATTTTCTGTTTGACCTTAGTTATATTAACCAACAGAAAACTATCGAGTGATTCGTTCCATAGTTATCCAATAACTATTAGTACGTAACCCCTAGGTGCCCCCAGGAGTCATGAGTAATACACTGCTCAACATTTGGAGAGCGTTACATACTCCAGTCTCAACGGATACATCGATATCCAGTCTCGATGCATCTTAACTAGGAACATTTAAAATGGTATATTTATTTCGTTGTGATAAATTACTCACGGTTACAACACTTTGTAACTACTATCACAAAATATACATTTATGGATTTTTCTATTAAATACACTTTTAATTAAGTTAATTAATTAATATAATCACATCATATCAAGTATATAATAGGAAGAAAATACCTTTTATTTAGAACAAGATTGGTCAACGAGTTAGATATATGTAACAAATTACATAATCGCCCCTAGGGCATACCCCTAACTCTATCAATATTAACCAAAGATAATAGTTCTTACTTTGTTACTTTCACTGATGATTTCTCAAGACTAAGATATGTATATCATATGAAGAACAAATCCGACGTTTATGAGAAATTTGTTGAGTACAAAAAGGTAGTAGAAAATCAAATGGGCCGTAAAATTAAAATTCTTCGATCAGATCGAGGAGGTGAGTATGTTGGATAGGATTTCCAACAATACTTAAAAGATAATAGGATTATCTCTCAGGTTACTCCACCCTATACTCTGCAACACAATGGTATGTCGGAGTGAAGGAATCGAACCTTATTAGATATGGTTCGTTCCATGATGGGTAAGGATGAGTTACCTCTGTCCTATTGGGGATATGCGCTAGAAACTGCAGCATATATGTTAAACTTATTACCCACTAAATCTGTGCCCAAAACACCATATGAGATGTGGTATGGTAAGAAACCCCAACTCAAATATTTGAAAGTATGGGGTTGTCTGTCATACATTAAGAACGTTGGTCCAAATAAACTAGAGGCAAGATCGGTACTATGTAAGCTTATAGGATATCCCAAAAACTCAAAGGGATATATATTCTACAATACCGAGGAACAAAAGGTCATTGGTTCTCGACATGCTGTCTTTTTAGAAAAGGAATTTCTGTTAAAAGAAATTAACAGTGAAGTTGTAGACTTGGATGAGATCCGAGAAACTAACACTGAAGCCAAAATAGTGGGAGAAACAAGGTCACCCGTATACAAAAACACGCAACTTATTAGAAAGTCTAGTAGGGAATCTCGCGCACCAGAGAGATACTACAGTTTTCTCGTGGATGGTGAAAAGGAGGATCGTGTCTTAGATGGCGACACTCCTCTGTCTTTCCAACAAGCACTACAAAGTAAAGACTCTGCACTCTGGCTTGAAGCTATGAAATCCGAGATGGACTTCATGTATGAAACCAAAGTTTGGACTTTGTCGAACGTACCCGAAAGGATAAAACCCATCGGCTGCAAATGGATTTTTAAGAAAAAGCTAAATGCGGATCGAGAAGTGGAGACTTATACGGCAAGGCTAGTTGCAAAAGGATTTCATCAAATTCAAGGTGTTGATTATGATGAGACCTTTTCGCCCGTAGCCATGCTTAAATCTATTCGGATTATGTTAGCCATTGCCACATTCTATGACTACAAAATATGGCAAATGGATGTAAAGACGGCTTTTCTAAATGGTGATTTAGAAGAAATCGTTTATATGTCACAGCCAGAGGGTTTTGTAGTCAGTAGGAGTGAAGGCAGAGCTTGCAAGTTGTTAAAGTCCATTTATGGACTCAAACAAGGTTCAAGGAGTTGGAACAAGTGTTTTGATAAAGTAATCAAACAGTTTGGTTTTTATCAGAACATAGAGGAAGCGTGCATATACAGAAAGGAACAAGGAAATGCTATCGTATTCTTAGTACTCTATGTTGATGATCTATTATTGATTGGCAATGACACTTCATTATTGCAATCAGTGAAATCTTGGCTTTCCAAAAACTTCTCCATGAAGGATTTGCGAGAAGCGGCCTATATACTTGGTATAAAGATCTATAGAGATAGGTCTAAGAAGTTGTTGGGATTGTCCCAATCCCTATACATAGACACTATACTAAAACGGTTTAGTATGGAGAATTCCAAGCGTGGAAGTGTTCCAACGCAATCTGGAATTGTCCTTTCTAATAAGGACGCTCCTCATACAGATGATGAAAAAGAGCATATGAATAGGATTCCCTATGCTTCAGCCATGTATGATATGTTATATACTAGACCGAATGTAGCATACGCATTAGGATGTGTAAGTCAATACCAGTCTAATCCGGGAGAAATACATTGGACGGCCATAAAATGTATACTTAAGTATTTGAGAAATACTAAGGACCTATTCCTCGTTTTTGGGAATGGAGACCTCCTTATGAAGGGGTATACAGATTCGAGCTTTCAAAGTAATATATATGATAGTAAATCAGTGTCCGACTTTGTCTTTACACTAAATGGTGGAGTTGTTAGTTGGAAAAGTTCCAAGCAAGAAACAGTTGCTGATTCCACGATGGAGGCCGAGTATATCGCCCTCAATGAAGCAGCAAAAGAGGCAGTATGGATGCGCAAGTTTTTGAGTGAGCTCGGAGTGATTCCTGATACTGAGAATCCTATGACATTGTTTTGTCACAACAATGCAGCGATACAGATCGCAAAGAAACCAAGAGCACATAAGAAGTCGCGACACATTCTTCGAAAGTTCCACCTGATTAGAGAATTCGTCGAGAAGAAAGAAGTTGTGATTCAAAGGGTAGATACCAAGGACAACATAGCAGATCCATTCACAAAAGGTCCAATACAGCCAGTTCTTGAGAAACTGATTGAGAGGATGGGATTGAGATTCAATAATTGGCCCCAAGTGCAAGTGGGAGATTGATAGTGTTAGGGGTATGCCCTAGGGGCAATTTAGTAATTTATTAACTCCGAAATCAATTCTTGTTCGAAATAAAGGTGTTTCTTCTTTTTGTTATATATTTGTTATAATGTGTTATAAATAATTAAATGTTTAATTAAAAATATATTTAACAGAAAATCCATAAATGACGTGTTTGTGATAGTAATTACAATTAGTTGTAATCATGAGTATTTAATCACATTGTTGCAAAACACATCATTTTAATATTCCTAGTCAAGATGCATCGACACTGGATATCGATGTATCCGTTGAGACTAGAGTACGTAATGCTCTCCAAATGTTGGGCAGTGTATTACTCATGGCTGCTGGGGGCACCTAGAGGTTATGTACTGATAGTTATTGGATAGCTATAGAACAACTCACTCGGTAGTTTCTGTTGGTTAATATAATTAAGGTCAAACAGAAAATATCGATGAGACTAATTTACACAATTCTTTCGACTTGAGAATACTACCAACTTTCAATATGAAAAACTCTGCTTTATAGTCAAATCATGGAACGACATTCATCAAGTGATTATAGTTGGGTCGAGTGGAAGTATTGGAAGGAAGATACTATTCAAGAGAGGATTCATCACTTCAGTTATATGAGGTTAGTATCATGGTCAACTCAAGTCAACCCAAAGTCAAAATCTCTGGCTAGAGTAGTACGGTTAATAATAATTGTTATTATTGAACTAAGGATTTTGTGATTGGACTATAGAGTTGAATATGGACAATATTGGAATTTTGACAATTACCAAATTCCATAAATCCAAAGTGATAAAGTTTTTAACGAAGAGAATTGGTATATATAAATGTCACTAACGGGCAACGCTTATTAAATTAAATAAGATTTTACTAAAAATGAATAAGCGATAAATTTGTCCATAATGTCACACCACTTGCCAAGTGACATGTGAACGTTAACATTCGAATAGTTCGATGTTAATTGCTGACCAAATTTACACACAAGAGTTACACAACTGAAATGATGAATTCCCTTAAGATCGAATGGTTTAATTAGTTTATAATTGTTATAAATAAATTAAATTAATTAATATTTATGAAATATTAATTATAAAAATTTGAATATGGTTTGAGAAATAAAAATTGTTATATATTTATAATAGTTATAAATGTACCAATCGATATACGATATCGATAAGCGATTAAATTAGATTTAATTGCATAGCATTTTAGCTTGGGCTTAAATGGGTTTACAACCCATCATTAGGGCTACAAATTTCGGTTTTGACAAGTTTTCGGAGGCGGCTAAAACTTAGGATTAGACCTAAAGATGGATGGCTAAGATTAAGAGAGAATAAGTAACGAGATTTTGCTAATATCTCTCTTGTACAAGGCTATATATATGGATCTCTAAACCCTTAATTAAAGATATCTTTTGGCTGCCATAATCATCAAGTTTGTCGGCCGAAATTAATCCCCATATCAGTTCTAAGAATTTCAAATCAATTCAAGTTAAGTAAAAGCACTACTTGATAGAAAAGGTCGACGATTCCAGACTTGCAATTTGACGGATCGAGCATAACTAGAGAAGGGAATTCATTGATTCAAGTGGACTCAAAGGCATCATCAATTGGTATTTTATTTATATATTACAGTAATCATATCATATTTTATGATTTAATATTGATTAATCTCAAATCTTTATATATATTAATGCTGTATATCTAGTTATGTGAGATTTTCGTAGGTATATGTAGTTGTCACAAATTAGTTTGGTTATGTACATGGTTATATTATTATGTGTTATAATTTATGTATAAAAAAAATCTAATTTGTTGCAAAAAAATTAAAATTTGTCATTATTAATTATTTTATGTATATTTATATATTAATTTAAATATACACTAATGTATATTTTAAACATATAATTACATATATGTATATTTATAATGTATAAATAGCTTAGAATTTTTCCTTACACCTATTTATACATAATATGAATTATCAAATTCGAAAATAATTTTTTTATACATATAAATAATTTTAAATTATCATTTATTGATTATTTGAATTGTTTATTATATCTAAAATAATTATTGCATTGAAAATTCGATTTTATATTTCTTAAAATTACTACATCTATGTATTAACCTATGGAAAAAATTTCAGAATTTTTTGTTAATATTTAATATTTTTAACAATTAAATTACTTCAATTGAACATTTCTTTTATTTATTAAAAAGAATATTTTATCTCAAAGAATCATGAAAAAAAATTTGAACCTGTATTTTATGATCTTAAATTTTTGTAAATTTTAAAATTTGATTTTTTAATATTTATTACTAATATGTTTAATTATTATGATCAAAACTATTTATTATATATATATAATAATGATAAAATTATAAAATTATTATTTTATGTTTGTTATGCTAATTTCAATCTGGAAATAATTTTAAAATATATATATATTTATATTTTTAGTTTTTGAATGTAATTAATTATTCATATATATACATTTTATTTAACCTTATATATATAATTGTAATTATGATATATATATATATATATGTATATATATGTATGTATGTATGTATAATTTTATATGTTTAATTATGTATATATAATTATACAAATGTTTTAAATTATATATATATATATATATATATTTAATTTTGAGACTTTTAGTTTTAAAATATGTTTTAAACATATGTTTATGTATTTATATAAATATACTTTGCATTCTAATGATATTGACAGATTTATGTCCAAAACTTCAAATAATTGGAAATTCTGTCATAATATATCTAATGATCAAAAAAGTCATATATTAATTATATGGGATTCGATGCATTGGTCGAATGTCATTTCTCACACTAATGACCAATATATTACCTGCATTCTTCATAATGCAAGTTGTATAAGTGTTATGTGCACGACGGTGTATGCTTTCAATGAAGAGGTGAAGCGAAAATACTTATGGGAATACATTTCAGATCAATCCAAGTGTGTTAACCTACCATGGATCGTGGCGTGCGACTTCAATGCTATGCTATCCCCTACTGATAGAATTAATAATGGTTGCTTCAGCTTGATAGGTGAACAAGATTTTATAGACTGCATATCTATTTCTAAACTGATCAAACCAAAGTTTACAGGCAATTTCTTTACATGGAGAGGTGGTCCCGGGTTTTCTATTCATAGCAAGATAGATCGGGTTTTTGTTAACAATTTACGGTTAGACAAATTCAATCACTTTGGGATAAATTTTGGAAACCACTCTCTGAGCGACCATACTCCTATTTCGATTAATCTTTTATTATAGTATAAAATGAAGTTTAGATTACATTTCAAGTATAATAACTCTTGGCATCTTCAAACGGGCTACCATTCCTCTATTCACGAAGCTTTGATGCAAGAGTATTCAGGTAATCCACTCCATATGCTGCTATGCAAGATAAAAAATGTTAAGATTGCGCTGAAAAAATGGGCAAATACTAAAAGCAACATATATAATGTTGTGGATAAGTTAAAGGATGAGACAAATGAAATGTATAATCTACTAGTGCGCAATCCTTCTAATGACAGCCTTTTGGATCTATATACTGCTAAATATGAGCAAATACAGTCTATGATGATAATAAAAGCAATAGAAAATGAACAAAGAATGAAAATCAACTGGCTTACTAAAGGGGATAAACCAACAGAATTTTTATCAGCAAAATAAATTCTCTCAAACCTAAACAAAGGAGTAGTTTCATTCTAAATGATAATGGTTCTTGGTCATCAGCATCAGAAAAAACTGCGCAAGTAGCTATTAATTATTTATCTCATCTTTTTCCATCATCTAAAGCCTCAAACCAATTTCTAGGCATAACATTCAAGAAAATTCTATCTGAAAATGCTAGAAACAATCTGTGTAAACCATTTCAGATAGAGGAGATTAATACAGTTGTTTTCTAGATTAATGATAATAGCTCTCTTAGACCAGATGGTATCATTTCCAAATTTTATAAAGTCCATTGGGAACAAATTAAATTTGATATTTGGAATGCAATGAATGGTATTCTCTAATCCAGGGAAATTATTAATGAAATCAATCATACTTTTATCTGCCTTATCCCCAAAAACCTTGATGCAATTGATATGACAGATTTTAGACCGATTTCTCTATGCAATGTCTCGTATAAAATATTAGCCAACCTTTTGTGTAATAGAATGAAAGATTATATGAATGATCTTATACCATATAATCAGAATGCTTTCATTCCTGGTAGAGTTATTTCAGAGAACTCCCTACTAGCATATGAAATGATAAGAGGATTCAACAGGAAAAATTCTAACAATATAAAAATTGATCTACATAAAGCTTATGAGAAAGTCAGTAGGGAATTTATTCATCATATGCTGATTTGTATGGGCTTTCCGGTATTATTTACTGACCTCATATATGAATGCATTTCTACTCCTTCGTTTCGGTTTTAATTGATGGATCTCCCTATGGATTTATTAACAGCTCGAGAGGACTAAGACAAGGGGACCCCCTTTCGCCATATTTATTTTCTATTGTCATGGAATTTCTTACAATAAACATCGATGTGGAATACTTGAAAGGTAATTTTATTCCTATATTTAATACTGAACCAGTGATCACACACTTTCTATATGCAGATGATATTCTTATTTTGGCAAAAGCTACAATGAAGAATGCTGAAAGCATTAAACTCATTTTATAAGAACTGAAAGCTGTCACTGGCCAAGAATTTAATGCAAATAAATCCACACTATTTTTTAGGAAAGGTGCTGCTAACAAACTTCAAATTACAGAGTTTCTTAATTTCAATATTGGAAATCTGCCAATAATGTATTTGGTTATCCCTTTATCCAACAACATTCTAAAAGCTAGGGATTTTGGCTGGTTAATGATAAAATTAATAAGAAGTTCAGTCACTGGCATAGTAAGTTTCTTAATATTAGTGGTAGAGCTGAACTTATTAAAACAGTTATCTTTCCCATGATTCAATTCTGGCTACAAATCACACAATTTCCTGTGTCAATCATTCAGAGAATCAATTCATTATGTGCTAATTTTTTATGGAAATCCAAAGCTCACAAAATGTGTTGGGTTGATGTGTGCGAAACAAAAAGTGAGGGTGGATTTGGAATTAGAAGAATTGATGAAATTGCCAAAGCAGTGGTAACAAAACTGTTATGGACATATATACAAGGGGAGTCTCTCTGGGCTAAATGGATGCACAACAAGTATTGTAGCAATGTTAATTTTTGGGCTGCTACTATAGATAACAATAACTCATATACTTGGAAATCTATATTACGAGCCAGACAATGGGGTAAAGGTCTTATTGACAAGAAAATAGTTAATGCTGACAACACCAACATCTGGTTTGACCCATGGATTAATGGTACCTCATTGATAGATAGATTTGGATGGAACACAATGTCAATGACTGGTGGTTGTAATAAAAAAGTTTCTAGTTTAATTTCTGGAAATCAGTGGAAAAACCATATGCAATCTGTTCCTACACAAATGCATCAATCTATTCAAAACTTATCTATTCACGCGCAAATGCAACATGACTTCTGGTATTGGATTCCAAACTATAATGGATTATTCACTTTGAAATCAACATGGGATTACACAAGATGCAAGCAAGCTGTTTTAAATTGGACAAAGATAATATGGGACAAAGGTTGTGCCCCAAAGATGTCAATTTTTGCTCTTATGGCTAAACTTGACAAATTAAATACGAAAAAGCGAGTCAGTAAATGGAACACCAATGTAGATCAAACATGCGTGCTATATTCAAATTATGTTAAAGATAGGGATCAACTTTTCTTTAATTGCAATTACTCAAGGAATTTACTGGATGAGGTTATGAAAATTTTACGGATTAACCTCGGGAATAATTACGATATCACTCAAATTTTAGAAGATTTTAGCCAAAAATAGAAAAGCAATTCACTTTACAACCAGATCACTAACATTACTTTTACTACTCTTATATGGAATTTCTGGTGTGAACGTAATAATCGTGTTTTCAAAGGCATTGAAATGCCGAATAAAGTGAAATTAATCTTTTACTTCAAGAATGCAAGTTTCTTATATAGAACAGATTAAAGTCTCAAAATTTAGATCAAGAGATAAAACTTATATTGGCAGACTTCCAAACTGCGACAGACCCAAGAGCCACTCATCAGCCCCCTTGACCTTTGAGCTACTTCCCATCGCAATCTAGTTTGGTTGCTTCGATCTTACTAGTTTCAGCTCCTTCCGCCATTTTCAGTTTTGAAGGGTTTTCCATTACTTAGATTTGATTTTGGTAAAGTGAATATCTTCTCTCTCCTATTGCAGACAAAACAAGGCGTTTGGTCTTTGATCCATGTGTTTTACTTTGTAGCACGTGATTGTTGTATTATTTGTTTTCTTTTTTTTGTTTGCTAGCTGAACTAAATTGATCATACAGATGGTTTTGAGTGTAATTTCCCTTTGTTTACTCCACCATCTATTTGACGATTTGGTTCAGGCTCAGACTAGTTGTATTGTTAATATATGGAAATGATATGTACTCTTTTTCCAAGCAAGACACCCATCTAAGTTAGGGGGATTGCAAGGTTTTAATGAGGCATATCATGGAAGTATATGTGTTATATATTGTTTATAAAGTACCTTTTTCAAAAAAAATACTTTGCATTATAGATTTATGCACATATTTAGACAACATACAATACATACGAAATGAGCTAATGTGTCTGTTGCGATGTAAATCCCAACATCTATATACGACATGTTATACCCTTCACAGATTTTTATGTTACACATGCACACACATATGTATATGATACATGTATATATATAAATTAAATCATTCAAATTAACTTTACATTACAAAATACGTAAATTTAAATAAAATACATGATTTTATTTAAACAAATTTAGAATTGTTCTAAATGAATTAGACTTCATAGGCCCAAAAAAGATCTAATAGGATAAAAAAAAATTGAAATACACCAACCACTACTGCTGCGAGCTGGCCCGGTTCCAATAGTATTTTACTATGCATTTATACTATAGTCTACTATTCATTTACACTATATTCTACTATTCAGTTATACTATATTTTACTATTCACTTATACTGTATTTTACTATTCACTTATAATTTATTCTATACTTCAAAAGTATTCATATATTTATCTTAAATAGTATACTTATATTCAAAAATCATTAACAAGATTTACTTGCTTTAAATATAATCAAAGAGGTTAAAAACAAATGTTACTTAAACATTGTTACTATAAACCTCTTCTCTTTTATAAGTTAAACATTTACTTTTCTATCTTTATATAAAAGATTTTTATACTTGTTATTATCTTTAAAATCCCACTATTAAAGATCTAATTATATAATTAAGGGTTAAAGACAAGTGTTACTTTAACATTTGTCACTACAAACCCCAACTCATTCATTTATAGTTATCTATAAAATATTCATTATTAAATATCTAATTATATTCCTAAGTATAATTAATAATAAGGGGTGAAAACAAAAATTGCTGAAACATTGTTTACTACAATCCAAAACTATTTTAATACTTATCATTAACATTAAGGCGTTCATGTAAAAGATTGTTATGAGACATACATATGTGTAGTTGTATTTTTATGTATACATTTACATTTGTTAGTCGTTTGTACTTTTGGTTTGTATTATAAGGCCCAGCCTAACTGTAATATGAAGGCATTAGTTCGTGGGCTTCAGTGGGCTGATGGAGTCTTGTATATATACTTTGTGGTTCGTGAATAACAAGTTAATGAATTTAGATTTTCTGAAATATTCTCATTTGATAATTCGTTAACATGGTATCAGAGCGAAAAGAGGTTCAAATTCATTAATCCCGCTAGGACTTCTTCTCCTTCAATTGATCATCTAATTTACCAATTGTTTTCAATCTCAGATCTTAGCTTGCTTAAGTCATGGGAGAAAACAAGGTTATTCACGATACTGTTCAGATGATGCCCAAGATCACCGATCATAAGTTGAATGATCAAAACTATTTGAATTGGAGTAAAACGATTCGTCTTTACCTCAGGAGTATTGACAAAGGCAATCACTTAACTGAAGATCCACCAGATGATGATTCTAAAGAAGAGAAGGATTTACCGTGGCTACGAGATGATGCTCGTCTATTTCTTCAGATCCGGAATTCAATTGATACTGAAGTGATTGGTTTAGTGGATCATTGTGAATTTGTGAAAGAATTGATGGAATACTTGGAGTTCTTATACTCTGGAAAAGGAAATTTGACAAGGATGTACGATGTATGCAAATCGTTCTATAGAGCAGAGAAACAGGAGCAAACATTAATGAGTTATTTCATGAATTTCAAGAAAATATATGAGGAATTGAATCTGTTGCTTCCATTTAGTCCAGATGTTAAAGTTCAACAGCAGCAGCGAGAACAAATGGCTATAATGAGTTTTCTTGCGGGATTGACACCTGATTTTGAATCTGCAAAATCACAAATCTTATCTGGATCTGATGTATCATCTTTGAAGGAGGTGTTTAGTCGAATTCTACGAACTGAAGGTATTCAGACTCCAATTACTCCAGTTGACAGTGCGTTGATTAGCAGTAGCAAGAATTATGAACCTTGGAAATCAAGTTCCCAGTCTGATAATAGGCAATTTTGGAATAATTCTTCTATTAAAAATGTTCAAGGAAATAGATCAGGAAATCAAGGGAAGTTCTGTGCGTATTGCAAGAAGCCGGGTCATACTAAGTTTGAATGTAGGAAGTTACAATACAAGAATTCAATGGCAAACAATACTGCTAATTCAAGTAAAACGGTGCTATTAACTGCTGATGAATACAATAACTATTTGAAATATCAAGAAGGGTTGAAGAACAATACACAAGTCAAAATTCTTCTTCAGTCACTATGGTTGCTAAAACTGCTAATGGTGAGAATCAAACACCTAAGTGGGTCATAGATTCAGGTGCTACTGACCATATGACAGGTAATTGTCGTTTATTTTCTGACATTCATTTAAACAAGTCACCACATGCTGTTACACTAGCTGATGGATCACAAACTTATGTACAAGGATCAGGAAATGTAGATTTACATCCTCATTTGCCATTGAACTCAGTATTATACTTACCAAATTTGTCATTCAATTTACTATCTGTGAGTCAAATTACTCGTAATCTCAATTGTTGCATATCTTTCTTCCCCGATTATTGCTTGTTTCAGGATCTTGTGACGAATCAAATTATTGGTAAGGGTCAACAAACTGGAGGGTTATATACACTCAATGCTGCATCTCCTGAACATATTACATGCTCAAGTATTGATTCTGCTCTTAAGACTCATTATCAGTTAGGGCATCCATCACTTGCTTTACTTAAAAGACTATGTCCACAATTTAATTCTATATCTACATTAGATTGTGAGTCTTGTCATTTTTCTAAGCACCATCGTGTAAGTTTGAGTCCTAGAATAAATAAAAGAGCTTCTTCAGCATTTGATTTAGTTCATTCAGATATATGGGGACCGTCTTCTACTGTGTCAAAGAAAGGATATAAGTACTTTGTAACCTTTGTGGATGATCATACTCGTGTAACCTGGTTGTACTTAATGAAAGACATATCAGAATTATTTTCTATATTTTCTATGTTTTGTGCTGAAATAAGAAACCAATTTAATGTTTCAATCAAAACTCTAAGAAGTGATAATGCAAAAGAGTACATGTCCAGTCAGTTCAGTACTTATATGGCTAAGTATGGTATGCTTAATGAGACATCATGTGTGGATACAACATCTCAAAATGGAGTGGCAGAGAGGAAGAATCGACATCTCATTGAAACTACTAGAGCACTTCTCTTTCAGATGAATGTTCCCAAAGATTTCTGGGCAGATGCTGTGAGTACGGCATGTTTCTTAATTAATAGAATGCCTTCAACAGTGTTAAACTATGAGGTTCCTATTCAAGTCTTATGTCCAAATAAAACCATATATCCAGTCAAACCCAGAATTTTTGGTTGGGTATGCTATGTAAGGGATGTGAACCCACAGTTAACCAAACTAGACCCAAAGGCATTGAAATGTGTATTTGTTGGATACTCAAGACTTCAAAAAGGATATACATGTTTTTGTCCCAGTCTTCATAAGTATGTTGTATCAGTTGATGTAACATTTGTAGAAGATGTACCTTACTTCTCTCCAGCAGTTAAAGAATTACAGATACAGAAAGAAGAGAGTGAAGAGGAAGATGTCTTAATCTATCCTGCTGATCTACCTCAGGAAAGTGCACAAAATGATGAAGAAAATATTAGTGTCACACAAGAAGATGAGATGAACTTACCAACAGTGGATGATAGAGAAGTCTCAAGACCGGATCCTAATTTGGATCTACCTATTGCACTTCGAAAAGGTAAACGCAAATGTACATATCCTATATCATCATATGTTTCATATGACAAATTAGATCAAATTTCTTCATCTTTTGTATCTACCCTTGATAAAATTACTGTTCCTAAAACTGTGAAAGAAGCTTTATCTAAACCTGAGTGGAAAATGGCAATGTTAGAGGAGATTGAAGCATTAGATCAAAACCAAACCTGGGAGTTAGTACAGTTACCAGAAAAAGAAAGGTTATTGGGTGCAAATGGGTTTTTAATGTCAAAATGAATCCAAATGGTTCAGTGGCTAGACTTAAAGCTCGCCTAGTTGCTAAAGGTTATGCGCAAGTTTATGGAACTGACTATTGTGAAACGTTTTCTCCTGTAGCTAAAATGACCTCAATCAGGCTGTTTATTTCATTAGCAGCAACACATAATTGGAAGTTGCATCAATTAGACATCAAAAATGCTTTCTTACATGGTGACTTAAAGGAAGAGGTATATATTGAGCAACCACCTGGTTTTGTTGCTCATGGGGAGCAAGGAAAGGTGTGTAGGTTGAAGAAAAGTCTATATGGGTTGAAACAAAGTCCAAGAGCATGGTTTGGCAAATTTAGTCAAATAATTGAGAAATTTGGTATAATTAAAAGTAACTTTGACCACTCTGTATTTTATAAGAATTCACGAGAAGGAATAATTCTCCTTGTAGTCTATGTTGATGATATTGTGATAACTGGAAGTGACAAGAAGGGAATTGTTGATCTTAAGACATTTATTCAAGCTCAATTTCATACAAAAGATTTAGGTGAGTTGAAGTATTTCTTAGGAATCGAAGTGATAAGAGATAATGGACATATCTTCATGACACAAAGAAAGTATACACTGGATCCGCTTTTAGAAACAAGACATTTAGGTGCAAAACCATGCACAACTCCTATGGATACAAGCCATGGGTTAACAACTGAAGGTGAATTGTTTGATAATCCAGAAATGTATAGAAGGTTAGTTGGCAAGTTAAACTGTCTAACGGTGACAAGGCCTGACATTGCTTTTCCAGTCAGTGTTGTTAGCCAATTCATGAATTCACCCACAATACATCACTGGAATGCTCTTAAGCAAATTCTGTGTTATCTGAAGGGAACAGCAGGTCAAGGCATTGAGTATACTAATCATGGTCATAACAAGATAGAGGGTTTCACTGATGCTGATTGAGCTGGATCTAAATCAGATAGGAGGTCAACATCTGGGTATTGTGTGTTTGTTGGAGGTAATCTAGTGTCATGGAAAAGCAAGAAGCAGACTGTTGTGTCTCGTTCAAGTGCTGAGTCAGAATATAGAGCCATGGCCAATGCAATTTGTGAGTTGATGTGGTTGAGTCATGTTTTGTCCGAATTGAAGTTGAAGAATGTGGCATCAGTAGACTTGTGGTGTGATAACCAAGCAGCTGTTCATATTGCAACCAACCCAGTTTTTCATGAGAGGACAAAGCATATCGAGGTTGACTGCCATTTCATCAGGGAGAAGGTACAAATGAGCTTGGTGAATCTGAAGCACATTCGGTCTGGTGATCAGCTTGCAGATTTATTCACCAAGGCATTAAATGGAGCACGAATCAGATTTCTGAGTAACAAGTTGGGCATGATAAATGAATATGCACCAACTTGAGGGGGAGTGTTATGAGACATACATATGTGTAGTTGTATTTTTATGTATACATTTACATTTGTTAGTCGTTTGTACTTTTGGTTTGTAATATAAGGCCCAGCCTAACTGTAATATGAAGGCATTAGTTCGTGGGCTTCAATGGGCTGATGGAGTCTTGTATATATACTTTGTGGTTCGTGAATAACAAGTTAACGAATTTAGGTTTTCTGAAATATTCTCATTTGATAATTCGTTAACATGGTATCAGAGCGAAAAGAGGTTCAAATTCATTAATCCCGCTAGGACTTCTTCTCCTTCAATTGATCGTCTGATTTACCAATTGTATTCAATCTCAGATCTTAGCTTGCTTAAGTTATGGGAGAAAACAAGGTTATTCACGATACTGTTCAGATGATGCCCAAGATCACCGATCACAAGTTGAATGATCAAAACTATTTGAATTGGAGTAAAACGATTCGTCTTTACCTCAGGAGTATTGAGAAAGGCAATCACTTAACTGAAGATCCACCAGATGCTGATTCTAAAGAAGAGAAGGATTTACTGTGGCTACGAGATGATGGTTCGTGAATAACAAGTTAACGAATTTAGGTTTTCTGAAATATTCTCATTTGATAATTCGTTAACAAAGATCAAATCATACCCACACTTATTAATTAAGGTAATACACTTTTAATTAATTTCAAAAACCATTTATTTAACTTAAGAGTTAAAATCCAAACTACTTTTATTACATTTATAAAATACTTAACATACTTTTTAAACTTATACATATAAATACTTTTAAAATATATTATGTTAAAACACCTTTAAACTACTTAAAAATATATTATAATCATCTTTATATAGAGTATTATGTAAAAAAATTGAAATAAGTGGAAAAACAAAAAAAATTAAACATGTTTTAAACTAAAAGCCACGTGCTTTAAAAATTCATAATTAATTGTTAAAAATATATTTAAACTTGAAAATAATTTTAAAACAGTCTAATATAAGTTAGAAAACAACCCTAAATTGATTAGAAAAAAATACTTAATTTAAATATCATTTTTACACAATTTATAGTTCCAAACGGCAAAGATAGCATTTCGGGAATGTGAGAAATGCGGATTATGGATCTTATGGCTAGAATTAACACTAGAGGGGGGGGTGAATAGTGTTTTAAGGAATTACTAATTCTTTTTGAGTTTATATTAATTTGAACACAAATGTATGCAATATTCAGACATAGATATGATCACAGAATCAAACACAGATGCAGATATAAAGTAAAAGCAATAAAGGAGAGAACACACCGAATTTTATACTGGTTCGGAGTTACCCTACATCCAGTCCCGCAACACAAGTAGGGATTTCCTTTCAAAATCAATTCTTACAATTACACCCTCGATTTCAAGGCCACGAGGTACACCGCTCCAGATTCACAATCCTCTGGGTAGAGATACTTGATTTTACGGGCAACAAGTTCACCCGATTGATTTTCCAGGCTACAATCACACCTTTTCTCGCTCGATTGAATACAAAGAAATCTATAACTCTGAATAGCACTAGGATCTTGTTGAGATAGTGATAGAGAATCAAACCAGAGATGATCTGGTTAGATTCAATGGTGATTTCGGCAGAGTAATGGTAAAAATGTATATAAAGAAATGTGGAAGAAGAAGAGGAGTGAAATCAGAGAAAATATGATTGTAAATTCATTTAAAACAGCCCCTATTTATAGTAGAACAACACCCATGTCCATTCTTGAAAGGATATGACGAATAGACACTTCCTTTGAAATTCAAACTTTTGAAATAAACTGTCACCTTGTCGACAAGGGTTCCTTGGGTTGTCGACAAGCCTAAGTTATTTTTGGTAATTTGTTTTTCTTTGAAAATAACTTCTATCTTATATTAAAACTATTTTAAACTATATAAATATACTTAACTATAGTTAAAATACATAAATAAGTATAGAGAATAATATTTTGGTATATATAAAATTTTACTATAATTTTATATTTAAATCTAAGTATAAATATTAAAAGTTAAATATATTATAATTAAAACATAGTTTAAAACCAAGGATAATTTGATATTGAAAATAAAGATTATTTTGAGGCTAAAAGTATTTTAAAACCAGGATAGATGTTTTTGATTTAAAAAGGAAGATTTTGAAATCATTTTGAAAACAAGATATAATTTTGTAAAACATTTGAATAAAAGTTAGTGGATACAAAACAATGTTCCACTAGATTTTTCGTAGGTTCCATCCTGTGCAGTTAATGCCCCGTTATTACCACGCATAACCCTGCTATATCTCATAGCGGATTTCTACCGCTACGATATTTTCATATAGCCCCAAATATAGCCTTTCCGCTTTAAGCCCCGCTATATCCCATTATTCCCGCTATATTCCGCTATTTCCGCTATATCTTCTTTAAAAGAAATGAATTGAAAAATGACATTTATACATTATAAAAATTATGAAATTAATTAATTTAATTGAATTTTGAATATATTTTCAAAAACGAAAATACTCTAATATTCTACTAAATTCAATTATGTTATATAACAGTTTTACGTTTATTTAGAGTATATTCACACATGTTTTTATTTAAAATTATTTATGTATTGATTATAATTCAATTGAATGTTAAATTTTCATTTAATTACCATTTATATATTTGTAAAAAAATTAAGTATGAGTTCTATATGCTATTTTAGAGTCATCCGCTATATCCTGCTATATCCTCGCTGTAACCCCGCTATGACTTTTTGCACCTCCGCCGCATTAAATCTGCCAAGCGCTTTAACTGCACAGGTTCCATCCTACTTAGGGTTCCATCCCTTTAACGGGCTCGAAGTGGATTCCATTCCATGAATAAAATGGATTTTAAGATGTCAGTGCTTTTCTAGGAGTTTTAACAAAATTCCTAACTAAATTATTTATCTTGAAATCTTGAACTCTTGATAATCTTGATACTCATGAGTCTTGAACCTTGATATCTTCGATCTTGAGCTCATCAGTTCTTGAATCACTATACTGTACAGTCTTCATTCTTTTGTACCTGTATATATATCCTGCATATACATATATATCTAAACAATAATGTTAGTATTTATATTTTATAATCTTATTCTAAGGTTGTTGTCATCAAAACCAACTTCTCAGGGACTAACAGGGAAACGCTACAAAACAATTCGCAACAATTAAATGTTTTTTCAGAAGCAAATGCTATTTAAAGTTTCTGGGTTGTTTTTTACTTTATTTTGCTACAACTTTGCGACTAGTTTTCTACACTTAAACGATTAATTTTTGATACAATAATTCTACAATAATTAGTATACTTAGGGTACTTAAAAATTATAAAAAGAAACCTCTAAGAATATCTTTTATTTATTTTATAAATAATTCTGAAAACAAAGTATTTTTCCGAAGTGCTTATATAACGACTATTTCGCTGTCACTTTTGCCACTTTGTTCAACTAGTTACTAAATGTTTTAAACTCCAATTTTTTTACAGTAAGAATAAAATATATTTTACTTGTTAAAATACTAAAGAAACCCCTATGGAAGTCTCTACAGAATAAACGTTATTTCTCAAAACAAGGTATTTTAAATGTATCAATATAACGACCTTTTTACTTCAAACTTTCTTAACTTTGTTCTAGTTTTAAACCTTTTTTAAACTTGATATTTTTACATTAGTAAGTACTTATATTATACTTATTAAAGTCACCAAGAAAACCCTAAGAATGTCTTTCAATGTTGGCTTAGATTCGCTGAACACAAAGTAATTTTAAAGTGCATCCATAGCGACCATTTCACTTCGACTTTTACAACTTTGTTATACAATTTCCATAACTTTCCAAAACAATTCCTTTATGTAAAATACATCAAAAAATGTATAGAGAACATTTTAAATGTATACATTCACAATATATTCACATTTTAACAAATTTAACATATGTCAAATACAAGGGGTTTCAAAGTGCATTTATAGCGACTTTTTTGCTTCAAACATTCACATACACACTTTTACGTCACATGCAAAATTATCAAACATCTATACACAAGGTCATGACCACGTTACAAGTTTTAGAGGGTTTATAAGATACTTATAATACATATATGTTGTCATTTGCTTTCAAAAGCAAGAGGGGTCCAAAAGTGATAACTTGCATTTGTTCTCATTTAAACATCTATATTTCATCAATCAAACAATTATATCACAACATACACTTGTAAGATGGTGAGATAACTCACCTATTTTCAAATCAAACACAAGCACAAGCATCCAATTTCCTACCTGAATCTTGCAAGCACACCAAAACACTTCCTACCATCACCTAGCTCACGACCATACCTCAAAACTCCCTTATTTGCTCATAGCCTTTGGCCTTCTTGGGCTTGGTTGCTTCAATCCTTCCACGTTGAGTTGCTAGAAGGTGTTGTGGAGATTATGTAAGAACTATACTTGAGTTTGGAGGAGAAAGGAGTTGTTTTACATATACTTTAGCTTAGGAATTTCTTATAAAGAGAAGAGAAAAATGAATGTTTGAATTTATTTTCTTTATTTCAAAACATAAGAATATGAAAAAAAATGAACTAAAGAGAGTGGTTGTGAGTGATTTAGCAAAGTGAAAATGACCCCTAATGCCTCTTAGATGGCTGGCCATAGTACCCCCTTCTCTCCTTTCCAATGCAAATACATGCCTCTTTAAGACAAGCCTTTATTCTCTCCACCATCCATGCCTTGAATCAAGGGTTAATGTCCCCTTAATTAAACTCTTTTGACTTAATTTATTTGCAATTAACCTTAGCGTTTTGACTTGCTATTTATGTGTTCATATAACACTATACAAGTTCAAAAGAGTTTGAACAACTTTTGTTGAATAAAAAGTCGTTTATCAATAAAACAATTTTCGGTCACATTATCGATATTTCTACGAACTATTTATTTTTGTAAACAAATTTCAAAAACGAATTTCTTATCATTAATTATTATTTAAAAGGGAATTAACAAGGTTATTATATCAATTTAATCACCTTAAAGCCAAGATTCAAATATTTAAATAGTTCAGATATTTAAATATGAAGTGTTCGAAATTCTGGGTCGTTAAAGGAAGCTTTAGTTGTTGCAAGTGATTCCATGAGAGTTCTGAAACAAACACCACAAATCTAGCTACATCAGCGCACTTGTAGGGAAGATCAGTAGTTGGCGACCGTCCCATTGTGTTTGCTTCAATGGAGAAGGGTTTAGTTTGGCTTGTTTTTTTACTGGTTTTTGCCATTAAAGCATCTAAGGAGGTTTGAGTTTATTTTTGGAAAAAGTGATATGCAATGAATGTAACTAGAATGTGCGGTGGTAGAGTGCTCTAGAAGGAACATTGCAGCAAGCGGGTTTTGGTAGAGTGGGGTCTAAATTCATTGTGTAAAGAAGCAATTCGGTTTTTGTCACTACAACAAGAATCTTCTATTACAATGCCGTTTTTACAACGGTCATTAAATGCCGTTGTAATAAAAACTTATTACAATGGTGTTTTGAGGCTTGTTGTAATAGATACCATTTTTCAACAACTCTTTTCCTTTGCATGTTGTAATAGACAACTTTTACAATGTTTCTAATTTGCCCGTTGTAATATATGTCTATTACAATTGTCTTCTACCTACTGTAATAGATACAAGTTTTCATCCCTATTTGCTCGTTGTAATAGATGCTTATTACAACTCTTTTTTTGCCTATTCTAATAAATGTCCATTGCTAATTTTTGATAATTAATGTAACAACCCGCATATTTTACGATTGTATATTTAAATGTTTTATTTAAATATAGCATCGTTAGTCGGATTTAAGTCCGAAATGTCACTTTTTGCAAACAGTCGAATTGGGACTCGAGACCACTTCCATTGAGTCTAAAATGGTGTTTGCGACCTTTTTAAGTATAAACATCGGTATGTTTGGAGTTGAGTGAAATTTTGATATTTTCATTTAGGGCTTTGGGTTTGGGTTTCAGCCCACCAACCCATCTAATACCCTAACACTCCACTCAACTCCTCTTCATTCACTCATTCCTTTTCCTAACACTCTAGCTCAAGAGAAATGAGGGAAAAAGATTGGAAATAGAAATTCCAAACCCTAGTTTGATTTGGAAACATAAGTTCTTGCTCCAAAATCAAAGAGAAGCTTAGGTAAGCATCCTCTTCATCTTCTCCATCTCTATCTCTCTTCAATTTCAGAAATTCCTAAACTCTAACTTAGGAAATATTTGCTTATTAGCTTAGATTGGAGCTTCTTGAGTTGAGATTGAAGGGGAATTGGTCTCTCCTTTGTTTTAAAGCTTCTCACTTGTGTTTTGAGTTTAAAAGGTGAGTTTTTGAACTCACATCTATGTCTATATCTTTGATAGTTGTTTGGTAGTAATTCCTAACATCTATTCCTTGTTCATTTCCTTTTGAATTGAATTGGTTTGATGAATATTCCAATTTTTGGTGTTTTAAGGTCAAATCTTTAAAAATCCTATCTTTGATGTTTGAACACGTTTTTGGGGTGTTTCGAAGAGCCATACAAGGCTGGGTTGTCGCTTGGTGTAAATCCTTAGTCTCCGTTGCTCGTCCGTTCGCCTCTGGTTAGGATTTTGCCCCACTTGGGAGCTAGGCTGATAATGCTGTAGAAGAAGGTTCAGTCGACTGAACCAGGGGACAGAAAATACTCTGTACCTGTGTCAGTCGACTGACCTGGAAACCGAAAGTTTCCAGGCATAGTATCAGTCGACTGACCACCTGGTTCAGTCGACTGATCTGCTTGTCTCAGCCCAATTTGCCTATTTTGCGTGGGTTTCCAATTTTTAATCGATTCGTGTTGATCCGATTTGTTGTTATCATTTATATTGACTTTGATGACTTCTTTTTTGGGATTTTTGGGAATATCCATTTTGATGGATTCTGTATCGATTTTTATGATTTTAATTCACGTCGTCAAATGTGGATTTTGGTGATTGATTGTTTCTACAATCATTTCTGTGATTTGTCACTTTAAAATACAAAGGTTTCTATACTAGTAGTAAATATTCAAACTCTTTCACAAAGATGATTCCAACTCTATTTTTAATACAAATCTCGTTTATAAAACCGTTTTCCAATCTATTAGTATATACAAACCTTTACCTCATTCGTATGAGAAATCTAATTAAACGGTGTAGCAAAACAAGTGGTATGAAATGCTTGCGTTTACTTCGTCGGTTAATTCTTGGACTTGTTCGATTGAAACTCTTATGACAATTTTCGAGTGGAAATCTATAATATGTTCGTAAATATTTAAATTAAGCCAGTGTTTATGGGACATGAAGCTAAACTCATCTATTTACTAGCTTGGTGTAATTGACACTTCTTATTGATCAATGGTGATCATTTTATGATTTAGACTAGCGATGTGTGATGTCTCTTTGTCCGCGTGGGGGACTATACCCCGTTCTGTTGAGCTTTGTCTCATTTTTATGGGCTAGCGACCCATGGTCTTTGGACCGTTCGTGGAGCATTCGGCTCGATAAGTCGGTGCATGAGGCGTATATTTTGAGGTGCGTCGATGTCCGACTAGGCATGGGGTGTATCTTTTTAGGTGCATCGATGTTCGACTAGGCATGGGGTGTATCTTTATAGGTGCATCGATGTCCGACTATACATGGGGCGTATCTTTTTAGGTGCGTCGATGTTAGATTATACATGGGGCGTATCTTTTCAGGTGCGTCGATGTTCGACTGTGCATGGGGCGTATCTTTTTAGGTATGTCGATGTCCGGTTCGTGGGATAGCGTCTCATTTGTGATACACGTGTTGGTGAGTTTTCATGCTCCCGTTGGTGATAGGCCTTCCCCTTTTTGTGATTTCTGGATTTCTAGTTGATGATTTCTAGAATTTGTATTTCATCGATTTTTGGCGATTTGCATTGATAAGCTTTATCAATATTTGTGTTTTGGTGAATAATTTAAAGAATATGACATTCTTTTGGTGTTTGAGAATATTTGAGATATTGTATGATTTTGTTGTTATATGATGTATACTTGTCACGGTATGGCATTATTGTTATCATACGTTTTTGTGATATCTCTTATCCTATCTCATTTTATCTGATATTTATAGCTAGACTGATCCGTTTATTATTTTCTTCTTAAATAATACTCGGGTCAGACCGAGGTATTTTAGGTGCTCCTGCTTGACTTCTTATCAGGGTCTGTCACCTGACTTTTGGCTAACTACTTTAGCATAGTAGTTTTCATTGTTATACATTCGAGATATAGGCTCCTTGATGTGTACTTATTCTTTTGTCTAGCATTTGTATCTATTCTTTTGTGATGTAGTGGATCTTGTATGACCACTATTTTGATGTACGCTTTTATGTGATATATTCATATCTGTTTCCGCTTTTGTGATATGAATATCTGTGACTGATTTGTGTTATGTTTATTTCTATATTTGTTTCCGAAGTCCTCACAACTACTGTGTGATACCTTTGAGTTTGTATATGATATGTCAGATTTCCTCTTGAAATGAAATGTAAGTTATATTATCTGACATATCGGTACTCACACAAAGCAATTACACAGATGGTCGCTCCTCAACAGCCTTATTCTTCATGCTAGTCGACGGCATTACCCTGTAGTGTCATTGGCTAGTGTGAGTATAGAGGTGGGGCATCACAGCTTGGTATCAGAGCCAAACTTCGGAACAATGTTGAATAATCTAGCAAGGATTATTGTCCTAAGTCTTTCTTAGGAATCGTGCCATAGGATTTAATTTGAGTTTTCGTACCGCTCTATCCTATTTCTTTTTATGATGCCTTGTTTTATCAATCAAGTTGTTTGATATTCATTCTGAGAATAACCTTTTTCTTCTTCTTTCTTTCTTAAAGAAGAGAAATGGTTAGACCTGGCCGTCCCAGCGCCGGTCAATCTAGTGCTACTCCTCAAGATGGAGTATTCATGTCTGCTCAACAACTTTTAGATCTTGTGAACAATGCCCAAGCTGCCGGACCCATTCCCGTGCCTACTCACCCTAAATCTTGGTTTGCACACTTGTGCAAAGATTATACCGCTTTGGGTGGAAGGCCATTTAAGGGTTCCGAAAACATTATAGAAATACAAGCTTGGCTTAGATCATGTGATCGCATCTTTTCTCGCATGAATCTTGTGGATCTACATCGAGTCCAAGTGGCTTCTAGCATGCTCCAAGAAAGAGCATTAGATTGGTATTAGCTTTTGATTTCGGAAATTATTGAAGCGGATCTTACTTGGGAGCAATTCCGGGAAAGGTTCGAATTGAAGTTTGTGTCAGAAGCTGAAAAAGTAACTTTAGCTCGATGCTTTATTGACCTTGTTCAAGGTGAATCTTTTGTGACCGACTATGTCGCATCTTTTGAATCTCTCTCTAAATATGGGGTCGAATATATTAATACCCCATTGAAGAAAAATCAAAGATTTGTTTATGGGTTGAATAAGAACCTCAAAAAGCCTTTACTTCTGAAACTAGAAGTTTCTTTCGATCAGCTTGTGGATATCGCTCTTCGACTTGAAGAGGCCGATAGAGAAAGTGATGTTGAAGTTGTGCGTGCTAAACAGAACTTCAACAATAACATGAAGAGGCCTATTAAGTTCAAAGGCTCCAATCCCAACAAGAAAAGGAAGTAAGAAACTTCGGTAGCAAAGACTCCTACCTCTAGTCGTGGACAATGCTACAACTGTGGTTCTATGGACCACTATGCAAATGAGTGTCCGAAACCTCTTTATTGTCGCTATTGCAAAAGTTTTAGTCATCATATATCTGCATGTCCCATACTTCAAAGCAAGAAGGAGGGAAAGCTAAATGTTGTGCGAGCTCCTAGTGACACTTCTCTTGGTCAAGGTATTTCTCATTCTATCCTTGATGACATTAATTTGTTTTGTGGTTATCCTATTCGAGTTCCTTTTGATACGGGTTCATCTCATTATTTTATATCAAAAGAACTTGTTGATTTTTTTTCTTTAAAATATTATGGGCTTGGTGACTTTACTGAAAATTTGCGAATCCGATTGGTGGATCCGCAACACTCAGTTTGTTTTGTAAAGATGTCGAGATTATTTTATGTGATTATGCTTTCCGAGCCGATTTGCATGTTATGCGTTACTTAGGCTTCGGAATTGATTTTTGGGAAAGGATTGGCTTAATCATTATGAAGCCCATATCCTATGTCCTGAGCGGACTATCTATCTTCGACATCCTCAATCTGTTAAGCAGATTTCTATTTTTCTTAATGATTTCGATTCCGATTCGGTGTCATCATTTTATTCTTTAAACCTACATTATGAGGAAAATGATATTTCTCTCATTCAAGTAGTTTGTGAATTTCCTGGTATTTTTTGAGCTTGTCTTAGGATTACCACCTAAGCAATCTATTGAGTGGTGCTAAGGTCTTTTCAGTTCGACCTTGCCACCGGTTTTCATCAGCTATGAGTTGCGGAGGGTAGCATTCCCCTTACCGCATTCCACACTCGTTATGATTCTTATGAGTGGTTCGTTATGTCATTCGGTTTGACGAACCTTCCAGCTTATTTCATCCATTTTACGAATCGAGTATTCTGCGAATATCTCGATTAGACCATCCCTGTATTTATTGATTATGGATGAAAACAACAATTTAAAATTTGCAAATCTTTTTAATAAGATATTTATAAGTATGATTGGATTTTGTTCTTAAAACGAGCAAGGAATATTCGTAAAAATTTTAAGAGACATGTTTATCATATATAAGATGATTTTGTATTGTTTTGCCCATTGAGTGCTTTAAGAATTTTGGTCGATGCGCTTGATCAACGTTATCGATAGGAATCTCCTAAACGCTATGATGAGACAGTCAGACACAGTAAATTGACGTAATAAGTAAATTTTTCTAAAAAGATGATTACATAAAGTTCATTGTAATTTTGAATGTCTTAGCTTTTTGGGAAAGAGGATAAGAACACTTTTCCGATGCTTTTATTCTTGCGATTCCCGAAGGGAACCAAGACTTTATTGTTTGTACCGATGCTAGACGTATTGGTTTGGGTGTCATTCTCTTGCAAAGGTAATGTGTTATCACATATGCTTCTTAACAATTAAAGCTCGTCGAGACTAGATATGCCATTCATGATCTAGTGCTCACGGCCATTGTTTTCGCTCTTAGAATTTGGCGACATTATCTTTTGGGAGAGAAATTTGTTCTCTACACCGATCATAAATCTTTGAAGTATTTATTTTCTCAAAACAAACTTAATTTGCGTCAACAACGTTGGCTCGAGTTCCTTGCATCTTATGATTTTGATATTCTTTATACTCCTGGAAAGGGCAATCGAGTTGCCGATGCCCTTAGTCATAAGCAACAAGCGGTTATTTCCATGATGATATCCGAATGGAGTGATCTCGAGAACTTGTCCACTTGTGAGAATCGAGGTCGTGAATCCAATTCATGTTCATCTCTTGTTTTGTGTAGCCTTGAGGCTCATCCTTCTCTTTTAGACCGCATTCTTGAAGATCTTCTTCGAGCATGTGTTCTTGATTTTGGTGGAAGTTGGGAAGATCATATTTCTCTTGTTGAGTCTTCCTATAATAATAGCTTCCAATCTAGTATTGGTATGGCACCTTTCGAGGTACTCTACGGAAGGCCATGCCGATTTCCTTCGTGTTGGATTGAAGCCGGTGAGAAGCTGGTTTTAGGTCTAGATTTTATTGTTCATTTATGTTTCACCTATGAGGGGTGTTGTGCGTTTCGGTCGATCGGGAAAGTTAGCACCTCGATATGTTGGTCCATTTCCCATCACCGAACGTATTGGTTCCGTGGTTTATCGTATTTTATTACCGGCTCAGTTTTCTGCTATTCATGACGTATGCCACATCTCTCAACTACGGAAATGCCTTCGTGATTCTGATTCTATTCTTGAGCCTGGTGTAATTGAAGAAATTGAAGTTTCACCAAATTTGACTTATGAGCAACATTCTATTCGTACCATTACTTCGAAGGTTAAACGCCTTCGAAATAAAGATGTTCTTCTTGTAAAAGTTCAATGGTCCTCAAATCCTAGGGATTGCTCTTGGGAATCTTCAGAATTCATCGATCAAGCACATCCGGACTTACTCTTTCGTGCTCTTTAAGGTGAACTTCTTATTTCAAATTTTCTTTTGTGTTGATATGCTTTTATGGTTGTTACTCTTTATTTTCTTCTTAAGTATTGCGAGGACGCAATTTCTTTAAGGAGGGGAGTCTGTAACAACCCGCATATTTTACGATTGTATATTTAAATGTTTTATTTAAATATAGCATCGTTGGTCAGATTTAAGTTCGAAATGTCACTTTTTGCAAACAGTCGAATTGAGACTCAAGACCACTTCTATTGAGTCCAAAATGGTGTTTGCGACCTTTTTAAGTATAAACATCGGTATGTTTGGAGTTGAGTGAAATTTTGATATTTTCATTTAGGGCTTTGGGTTTGGGTTTTAGCCCACCAACCCATCTAATACCCTAACACTCCACTCAACTCCTCTTCATTCACTCATTCCTTTTCCTAACACTCTAGCTCAAGATAAATGGGGAAAAGATTGGAAATAGAAATTCATAACCCTAGTTTGATTTGGAAACACAAGTTCTTGTTCCAAAATCAAAGAGAAGCTTAGGTAAGCATCCTCTTCATCTTCTCCATCTCTATCTCTCTTCAATTTCAGAAATTCCTAAACTCTAACTTAGAAAATATTTGCTTATTAGCTTAGATTGGAGCTTCTTGAGTTAAGATTGAAGAGGAATTGGTATCTCCTTTGTTTTAAAGCTTCTCACTTGTGTTTTGAGTTCAAAAGGTGAATTTTTGAACTCACATCTATGTCTATATCTTTGATAGTTGTTTGGTAGTAATTCCTAACATCTATTCCTTGTTCATTTGCTTTTGAATTGAATTGGTTTGATGAATATTCCAATTTTTGGTGTTTTGAGGTCAAATCTTTAAAAATCCCATCTTTGATGTTTGAACATGTTTTTGGGGTGTTTCGAAGAGCCATACAAGGCTGGGTTGTCGCTTGGCGTAATTCCTTAGTCTCCGTTGCTCGTCCGTTCGCCTCCGGTTAGGATTTTGCCCCACTTGGGGGCTAGGCTGATAATGCTGTTGAAGCAGGTTCAATCGACTGAACCAGGAGGTCAGTCGACTGAACCAAGGGACAGAAAATACTCTATACCTGTATTAGTCGACTGACCTTATGGTTCAGTCGATTGACCTGGAAACCGAAAGTTTCCAAGCATAGTATCAGTTGACTGACCACCTGGTTCTGTCGACTGATCTGCTTGTCTCAGCCCAATTTGCCTATTTTGCGTGGGTTTCCAATTTTTAATCGATTCGTGTTAATCCGATTTGTTGTTATCATTTATATCGACTTTGATGACTTCTTTTTCGGGATTTTTGGGAATATCCATTTTGATGGATTCGGTATCGATTTTTATGGTTTTAATTCACGTCATCGAATGTGGATTTTGGTGATTGATTGTTTCTACAATCATTTCTTTGATTTGTCACTTTAAAATACAAACGTTTCTATACTAGTAGTAAATATTAAAACTCTTTCACAAAGATGATTCCATCTCTATTTTTAATACAAATCTCGTTTATAAAACCGTTTTCCAATCTATTAGTATATACAAACCTTTACCTCATTCGTATGAGAAATCTAATTAAACGGCGTAGAAAAACAGGTGGTATGAAACGCTTGCGTTTACTTCGTCGGTTAATTCTTGGACTTGTTCGATTGAAACTCTTGTGATAATTTTCGAGTGGAAATCTACAATCTGTTCGTAAATATTTAATTTAAGCCAGTGGTTATGGGACATGAAGCTAAACTCATCTATTTACTAGCTTAGTGTAATTAACACTTCTTATTGATCAATGGTGATCATTTTATGATTTAGACTAGCGACGTGCGCTGTCTCTTTGTCCGCGTGGGGGACTATACCCCGTTTTGTTGAGCTTCGTCTCATTTTTATGGGCTAGCGACCCATGGTCTTTGGACCGTTCGTGGAGCATTCGGCTCGATAAGTCGGTGCATGGGGCGTATCTTTTGAGGTGCGTCTATGTCCGACTAGGCATAGGGTGTATCTTTTTAGGTGCATCGATGTTCGACTAGGCATGGGGTGTATCTTTTTAGGTGCATCGATGTCAGACTAGGCATGGGGTGTATCTTTTTAGGTGCATCGATGTCCGACTATACATAGGGCGTATCTTTTTAGGTGCGTCGATGTTAGATTATACATGGGGCGTATCTTTTTAGGTGCGTCGATGTTCGACTGTGCATGGGGCGTATCTTTTTAGGTACGTCGATGTTCGGTTCATGGGATAGCGTCTCATTTGTGATACACGTGTTGGTGAGTTTTCATGCTCCCGTTTGTGATAGGCCTTCCCTTTTTTGTGATTTCTGGATTTCTAGTTGATGATTTCTAGAATTTGCATTTCACCGATTTTTGGCGATTTGCATTGATAAGCTTTATCAATATTTGTGTTTTGGTGAATAATTTAAAGAATATGACATTCTTTTGGTGTTTGAGAATATTTGAGATATTGTATGATTTTGTTGTTATCTGATGTATACTTGTCACAGTATGGCATTATTGTTATCATACGTTTTTGTGATATCTCTTATCCTATCTCATTTTATCTGATATTTATAGCTAGACTGAACCGTTTATTATTTTCTTCTTAAATAATACTCGGGTCAGACCGAGGTATTTCGGGTGCTCCTGCTTGACTTCTTATCAGGGTCCGTCACCTGACTTTTGGCTAACTACTTTAGCATAGTAGTTTTCGTTGTTATACATTCGAGATATAGACTCCTTGATGTATAATTATTCTTTTGTCTAGCATTTGTATCTATTCTTTTGTGATGTAGTGGATCTTGTATGAACACTATTTTGATGTACACTTTTATGTGATATATTCATATATGTTTCCGCCTTTGTGATATGAATATCTGTGACTGATTTGTGTTATGTTTATTTCTATATTTGTTTCCGAAGTCCTAATTGCCACTGTGTGGTAGCTTTGAGTTTGTATATGATATGTCGGATTTCCTCTTGAAATGAAATGTAAGTTATATTATCTGACATATCGGTACTCGCACAAAGCAATTACACAGATGGTCGCTCCTCAACAGCCTTATTCTTCGTGCTAGTCGACGGCATTATCCCGTAGTGTCCTTGGCTAGTGTGAGTATAGAGGTGGGGCGTCACAATTAATAATTACAACGCTTTCTTCAAAAGTATTAATAGCAATTGTTTATTAATATTTAATTATTAATAATATTAATATTAATCATAGGTTAAAATCTTTTGATGAATTTTTCATTATAAGAGAAGACCGAATTACGTTAATTTTTTGAATATATTTACTATTGCTTTAAATATTATAATAATTAATAATTTGTAGTTTGTAATTAATAACTAATAATACTTACTTAATAATTTACAAATAATAATTATATATGTCAACTTATATAGGACATTATTTATAATTTATAGTAATTAATGATTATTTATAAATAATTTATAATTACTAATTATTATCTATAATCAATAATTAATTTTTATATTTAATAATTTATTATAGTTAATTATTAGTAATTAGTAAATTACATTTAATATTTATTAATTATTAAATATAATTAATCATTAATAATGAATAATTAATAATTATGATAAATATTACTATTAAATAATTAATATTTAATATTTAATTAATTTACAATTTTAATAATAATTATTTAGTAATTTACTATAGTTTAATAATTAATAATCAATAATTATCGATTAATTTACTATTTAGTATTATATTCAATAATTAATAATTAATGACTTATAATTACTATTACTAATTAATGATATATATATATATAAACACACACTATAACTAGTATTTAATTATTAATATTCAACCATAATTAAGAAGTAATAGGTAACAACTGATAATTAGTAATTAACAAATAAGAGGTAAATTTTAATAATTATTATAAAATAATTTTTATTATATAATTAATGATTGGTATATAATTAAGACTAATATTTAATAATTAACAATTAATAAGCAATTAATATTTAGTAATTAAGAAATAAAATTTATTATTTATTATTTTATATTTAATAATTATGATTAATAATAATATTTAATATTTCAAAAAAATTTAAAATTTTAAAATAGTCTAAAATAAATTTTAAAAAATTCATAAAATTTAGAAACAAAAATTTGAAACTTTAAAATCAAAAGCAAAAATTTATAATAGTGTTTTTCATTGCTCCCCTTTGCTCATTATTCAAATTAACATTTAGCAGTTTCTCTCCTTTTTCGCCCTCTTTTCTAATTTTCATTTCCCGCTAACACATTTTCACTTAACCCTAGTTCCAAATCGACCCCAAAATCACATAACAAAATCAAGGTAATGTTGCTTCAAACCCTACGCTCCAGATTCGTCGTTAACTTCCTTACCCCACGTCCCTACTCCCTCTTCGTATATCAGGTTTCGATAGTTTGTAGACAAAACACAACCCATTACAACTTAAAAGCATGCATCTAAACTATAAGGATTAACAGTTGAATCAAATACATTACTCCCTTTAAATGATATTAAATGATTTAACAAATATGTTACTTTACCTATCTTACTGATTATCTTCCTAGTTCAATATTTCTTCTCCCTTTGTTTCTATTTTGCTTTGCTTAAAGCAATAGTATTTTTGTTGACATCATCGTTTCCAATTGTAGTATGTTCTAATGGCCGAATATCATAGATGATATTTCCTAGCATTGTAAAATGATAAGCACATAACGATAGAACATGAATTTGCTTCTTCGTATTTTTGTAATTAAACAAAGAATTTATGCATATCTTTAGCCAAACATGTTACAATAGCTTACTTTCTCTATCATCCATACCTGAATGAATCCCACTATAGAAGATTTACTATAGAACTGATCATAATCTTGGGACTATATTCTATTCTTTTCTCATAATGATAAAAACAGGTCCCTATACCATCTAGCTCTATGTAAAGAACACACTTCCTGCAATGAGTGATATCCACGACCATTTAGCGGGATGCTTACAATTTACTTGTATTAAGCATCGCCGACATACCAGCAAGTTTAAATATGTTTTAGTCTTTCATTATGATAAATTGTTGTCGATGAAGTTTTTCTAGCATTTAGAAACATTCACATACCGACATGCATTGTGTCGATTCACACAATTATAGAATAATAGTGTTTAGGAACATTGTGATAGATTATTGCCGACGAAGTAGTTGCTTGAAGAAGTAGGTGTGTCTGCTTTAAATGTCAAGGAACTAGCATGCACACTCTTTAATGGTTCACTGGGTAAAACGTCATGTGGCACAAAGACTTCATCTCCTTAGCCCAGTATGTATGTGCATTTTGGTTTTATGTGTTGTTTGACGGTTAATTTCCTATCAGATTAGAAAATAGCCGATCAAATTTAAATTAAAAATAACTGCAAGCGCATGGCGTATAATTCTAGTACGTGGCGGGTACAAATCGATCCGTAGGGAATTGTTTAGATTTTAAATTTTCTATTTAATCAAATTAAACAAGAGTCTGAAATTGTTTGAAGCTAAAAATTTCTAGAAACTAACAAACAATAAAAGTGGATAAAAATATTAGAGTAGAAGACAATTTAGAGATAAATCCACTCTCTTGATCACATAAATCAACACAACATGAAATTATGATCCTTTTTTGTCATTAGTGAATTTATTAATGTGTTTATCATAAGTATGGAATATTTGTGCTATTAATTAGCCCAATATAAACCATCAAATTATAACGCACACATTAAACCACTTCTTAACTCTCATGGAAATAACAATGAAATTGAAAATAAAATCTATTCTAAGCATGATCTATTTTTTTTTTGGCAAAGCGAGCATGATCTATTTACTATTGATTAGAAATATAGACCATCGAATTTTGATTTTAAAATTCACTTCATTACTATAATCATATGTAGATGAAGAGGTAATTTGTGTTTGTGTTTATTTAAGCATAGCCTATTTGGTGTTAACAACATAGGCTATCAAATTCAAAGCTAAAACAACAAAAAATTTACACATTTAAACATTGTCATTAAGCACAAAAAAGATCAAAAATGAGCAAATTATGTTGAATCTACATAATTAGAGAGCCTCATTACCCCTAAATTAAAGGGGTTTAACCTCTCATATTTGTTATCATTTCAACAAATGTAGCATTCAACATGAAAGAAAAACAAAATAAAAATAGAGAGAAAATTAAAATAAAATGAGAACTACTCTACTTGTATAAAAATAAACTAAGCTACTAACATGAAAGGAAATTAGTAAGAAAAGAACATAAAAGAAGTGTGCATGAATTAAAATTGCATTAAAGAGAATTACATAAGAGAAATGGCTAAGAAGCCATGAAATAGAAAAGAGAGATTTTGTTTATTTGTGAGCCTAAAACTAAACTAACTACAGGAGGAGACTCAAAGGAGACTAAGAGAGCATTACATGAAACATAAATGGTATTTATACAAGTTTGAAACCTTAATCCATATTTTTGAGGACTACCTAAACCACCCTCTTAGGAAGTGTGACCACCAAGTTATCATTAGCATGAGATAATCCTTCATTAAGTGTGCATGTAACTTTAATGGCTATTTAGCATGTGCATTAGCTCGTAATTGTACATCATGGTAAGTGGGTAGGTGGGGTCCGGCCTCCATGTTTAATGAAAGAATTATTTCCATCTTCATTCCTTTGTATCCTCTTGTGCTTGCATATTTTCCATGAAGCCTCTTGTAATTTGAATTCAAATTCTTACAAAATAACATAAAAATTTTCAAGTAAATTTTCTCAAATTAATATATGCACAAAAATGACCATTTTGCCCCTATATGAAGATGAATAAACGATGATTTGAAAATAATTTGAATTTTGGTTTAAACATGTTAAAACACCCTATATGCTCATTTAATTAAATTAGATTAAATATAAAAGTAAAAATATGCACATTTACGTGCACATCATGTGTTATGTGTTAGTACTCTATTTTAGAAATTAATATGTATTTTGGAATTTGCTTAGCTTTTTGGAACTGTTTGTTGTGTATATTTATGAATTATGTGTTGCACGTTAGAACTCTGTGAATGTAACCTTATCCATTTTTTTGCAATGTGTTAGAACTTTGTGAATGTAGTTTTATTTAGTCTTTGTATGATTTTGGTTGTTTTATCTTAATAATATATATTAGTCATTAAATTATTTAAAATTGGTACAGGTGTATTGTATAGATGTTGCTGCTAATTGTTTTTTTATTTGTATTTATTTTGCAATGGTCTAAAACAGTTGCAAAAGATAAAAGGACAACGGTCAATGCCAGTTGTGGTTGAGGCATGTTGCAACGGTCTACACCTGTTGTAGTTGAGGCCTATTACAGCGGGCAGGCCAGTTGCATTATAATCTACTACAACAGTCAATACGCGTTGCAATATCATGTTTTTCAGAGAAATGTTACATATTTACAACAGTAACCGTTGTAAAAGAATCTATCGCAATGGCTTTGGATCATTGTAAAAAAGTTTACTATAATGGTAAAATCTTTTGGGTCTATTACAGCATCGCATAATAAGACGGGCGCTGGTCTATTGCGAAATCTTATTACAACGGATATTGCCCGTTGTAAAAAGGGTATTTTGTTGTTGTGATGTTTTGCATTATGATTTTGAGCCGTTGGGCTGTGTTTTATTTGTCTATATTCTTGTATTGTATGTATTTTTGTACATTCTTGTATCTTTTCTTTACTTACAACAATAAAGGGTCATTGAAACTTTGTTCAAAAAAGACAATATAATAAAATTTCGTAACTACCCTTATGATATCCCATAACTATATCACAATGAATCCACATTCTTTTCTCACTTTTCATGCTCGGATGATGAAAACCATTTCTTGGAATTCGACCATATCATCATTGGTGGAAAAAGGTTTATCATTCTCAATGGAGCCTAATAGTTGATCATGATCATGTTGGAATTCATTAAGAAATAAAATGAATAGAAATATACAAAGTCCCACATCGCCAAATTGTTGAGAGCTATATTGGTTTATATATGGTTTTCTCATGAGGAGGTTGGGGGCCTGGGGCTCCTAAATGTATGCTTCGTTGTGAGGAGGGAGATCATGCATCTCCACCACACACGTGCGCGCGCCGCCGTCCGTCCGACCGGGCCGGGCTCGGGTTTGGGTTTGGGTTTGGGTCTAATATGATCCTAATTTTACTGCAAAACTGGGCCGGGTTTTTTAACAGTTGCAGGCTATATGAAACAGACGCGACTGTTCATAAGCGGACATGACGAGCAGGTGCGACCTGACTGAAGAAGCATGGGCGAACAGTAGCGGGTGCGAATGGATGTGGCATGAGCGGGTGCGACCCGTTAAAGGGCAGCGATGGCATAAAAACAGATGTGACTGTACGAAGAGGTACAGACGCGACTGTTTGAGCGAACGGGTGCAGACACGACCGTTCAGAAGAGATACGGACCAACTATAAATAGGAAGGAAAATTGATCACTTTCCCAACCAATTCTACTATTTTAACTAAAACAGAGATGGCAACAGTTGAACTATCAACAAAAGCTGAGGTAGAAAATCAGTTAAATAAAAAGATCAAGATATTGAGATCTGATCGAGGTGGAGAATATGAATCACCATTTGAACAGTTCTATGCCGAAAATGGTATAATTCATCAAACAACATCTCCATATTCACCACAACAAAATGGTGTAGCCGAGAGGAAGAACAGAATGTTAAAAGACATGATTAATGCCATGTTTTTAACCTCTGGTCTACCGACGAACTTGTGGGGGGAAGCCTTAAATATGTCTAATCACATATTAAACAAAGTCCCTCACAATAAAACAGGAACAATTCCATATGAGTTATGGAAAGGACACAAATCAAGTTTTAAATACCTCAAAGTGTGGGGGTGCTAGGCAAAAGTTCCAGTTCCGCCTCCCAAGAAAGTCAAACTTGGACCAAAAACAGTAGATAGTTACTGAAAAATTCCAAGACTATGGAATTAAAGGAGTGAGAACACCTTTTAATCCATCAGAAGTACTGCATAATAACACTAATGAGAGTGTGATGCAACTGGAATACTCTCGTGTAATAGGATGTCTCATGTATCTCATGAATTGCACAATACCAGATATAACTTATGCAGTAAGTCGATTAAGTAGGTATACAAGCAATCCAGGAAAGGAACACTGGAAAGTACTAATGAGAGTGCTTGGATATTTAAAAAATACCACAAATTATTCCTTACATTATGGAAAATATCCTACCATCCTAGAAGGATATAGTGATGCAAATTGGATTGCTGATTCAGAGGAATCAAAATCAATGAGTGGTTATGTCTTTACCTTAGCAGGGGCAGTAGTGTCATGGAAATCTACTAAACAAACATGCATAGCTCGATCCACTATGGAATCGGAGTTCATCGCTTTAGATAAAGCAGGCGAAGAAGCAGAATGGCTTCGTCACTTTTTAGAAGATATTCCATTTTGGCCTAAACCTGTACCGGTCATATGCATACACTGTGATAACCAAGCTGCGCTAAGCAGAGCACACAACTTTGTATATAATGGAAAGTCACGACATATTCGTCGACGCCATAACACAGTTAGGTAGTTACTCTCAAATGGAACTATTTCCATAGATTATGTGAGAACAAATGATAACCTAGCGGATCCATTTACTAAAGGTTTATCAAGAGAGAAAATTGACTGCGCATCGAGGGGAATGGGTTTAAAAGCCTAAACCACCAAGAGTTATCTTATACGGAAACCTACCCTAGCGACTGGAGATCCCACGGACTAGGATCAATAGGCAAACCAGTTCTGAATAACTCAAGACGTAATGCATTTGCGTGGACATAGTCCAACTCCATTCCTATGGTGCACAATATAAATGCATGCCTACAGAAGTATTTAAAGGTTAAAACTATGTTTTTTAATGATGACCATATCTTGGAAATAACAAGTGGGGTATATGTAGGATACTCTTAATGGTTGCAATCACCTATGTTAGTGTGAGCTGGGTCGGCTCTATGAGAATATTAAAAGGCTTTTATTCTCTAAAACACTCGCAGAACCAAAAATTGTTCAGGACCAAAATGAACACAACCAAGAGATTGGATGAGAAGGGAATCAATGCTTCGTAAAGCTTATTGTCTAGATATACAATAAAGGCCGACGGTTCAAGATGAAATAATTCACCGATTAGCCAAGTAGATCCGATAAGTTTTAACTAGGGAAAGTTCAAAGTGAAATATCTACTAATCCACGATAAAGCATTATTCCATATGTACTCTGTGATATTTCGCTTTGTGTGGGGGATATGTATATTATCATTCATGTGGGGGATTGTTGGAATTCCTTAAGAAATAAAATGAGTAGAAATATACAAAGTCCCACATCGCCAAATTGTTGAGAGCTATATTGGTTTGTATATGGTTTTCTCATGACGAGGTTGGGGGCCTGGGGCTCCCAAATGTATGCTTCGTTGTGAGGAGGGAGATCATGCATCTCCACCACACACGCGCGCGCGCCGCCGCCGCCGTCCGTCCGACCGGGCCGGGCCGGGCTCGGGTTTGGGTTTGGGTCTAATATGATCCTAATTTTACTGCAAAACTGGGCCGGGTTTTTTAACAGTTGCAGGCTATACGAACAGACGCGACGAGCGGGTGCGCCTGACTGAAGAAGCATGGGCGAACAGTAGCGGGTGCGACCCGACTGAAGCAGACGCGGGCGAATGGATGCGGCATGAGCGGGTGCGACCCGTTAAAGGGCAGTGATGGCATAAAAACAGATGTGACTGTACGAAGAGGTACAGACGCGACTGTTTGAGCGAACGGGTGCAGACACGACCGTTCGGAAGAGATACGGACCAACTATAAATAGGAAGGATAACTGATCACTTTCCCAACCAATTTTAGAAATCCTAATCTTCTTCTTCTCTTCTGCTGCTATACTCTAAATCATAGAGTGATATACTCACTACAATCTCGAGCAGAATATGTCTGTTGTATCTTGGGAGAATTTTGAAATAAAATTCTTAAGGAAATCGTTACGACGAGCCTCAGACATAATCGGGTTAGAATTATTATTCTTCATTCTATCATTTAATTTTGTTATACTATTTATTCAAAATAGTATAACGCTGTTGTTGTAATTTATTTACAACATTCATATTGTTATAATAATTAATACAGAATTCCAGTGTAGTGGAAATCTGAGCTATAAACTTGTGCGACGAGTTTATAATTATTTATTCTCTGTTTTGGTATACTAGACGTATAACAGATCATAGGTTGGTACTTTTTGTTGCTATAGGTGCAGTTTATAATATATTTTGTCTCTTACTTGATGTTGATTGGTATACGGTAACTTTGTTATCTTGAAAAGTTTCTGTATTTTGATAAATCTACTAAGCGACTTAAGCGATTTAAGTATTGTACGACACTAATTGAGTGTGTAGCACCGTTCCTGTTCTCCCTTTGGAGTTTGGATGGTCACAATTACCTTATTTTAATGTTTCACATGATTGAAAATTGACTTTTTTGTATCTTCCAAAATGTTTGGATATGACGACCTTGATTGTTATGTCAATCTTATCATATCCTTTAGATCTCAACGCTTTGTGCATACTTTCCCTCTTAATTATCCTGCAACTAATATAGCCCGACCTATCCATCATTCTGCTTGCTAAAAGTGAACAAATATGCCAAACACTAAGAACTAAAATCTTAAGGAAACCATTGCGACCATTTTCTATATCGATAAACTTATCTATGAAATAAATGTTGATCATCCCTCAATTCCTTCTCCAGCTAAGCAGCCACCCAGCTTGTACCTCCCTCTCCTTATTGATCCGTTAACACCCCATCTCTAAGCTAACACTTCTACCACTTTTGCATTGGCTTAAATCATGTCATTGACTCACTCACTTACCAATCTACCACTTCTCAGCAAGTATCTCCTAACATTGAAATCCCTCTCCAAACAAAATTTCCAGTGTGTTTCTTCACCAAATGGTTTGATTCCTGGACTTGCATCACTGCGTTAAGTCATCTCTTTACTGCCTCAAGATATACAATTTTCCAACCATGACAACAAAAGAAACGATAATCAAAATGACAAAATGCATGAAAACTTATGAAAAATTGAACCGCTAATAAACATAACATCCATAACACTTCTTCCAAACTAACGCGTACCTCTCACCTTAAGAAATTTACCGATTATGTATATTCAGATAACATGATAAGTTTGGATGATTGCGGCCATGATGGAGATGGAAATCTATATTGTGAAAAGCAACATAAAGCTAAGGAATCGATGATAATTGACGAACATCGAAAAAATGAATAGTCCCACTGTGAAAAATATTGAAAGTGGAGTGATATATATATATATATATATATATATATATATATAAGTTTGGTCGCATGTAATAACAAGAGATTCTTTTTGTTAAGAGGTATTGGTCAAACTCATATGTTGCCTCCATTGATTTCCCTCTTTTATCAATAAAATAATTTTTCAAATAAATAAGAGAAATAACTATCACTTTAAAGAAGCAAAATTGGTTTATCATGCCTTTTTGCAATGGTACGTTTCAATATACTAAGACCACTCCCAATATAATATAACCAACAAACATTTTTAAACACACTTTAAAATAATTTCTTAACTGCACTCAATTACCCAAAGTCAAAAACCTCAACAATAATTAAAACAACGAAACAAATAACATAAAATATTATATATTGTATGAATGGATACTCCTTACAGACTCATCTAGAGAATAAAAACCAATTGTATATAGTTTTCATTAATGAGGTATGTTATATTTTCAACTTTAGAGATTGCTTTCACCAGGGCCGGTCCTATACTATTTTGGGCCATGGACAAAGTTAAATTTAGGCCCTTCATTTCAATGGTTAATATTTGTTTGAAAAAAAAGTAAGAATGACCACCATAACGTGTCATTTTTATTTTTACTCGTACACAATTCCAAAAACAATATTTTGCGATAGGGTCCTATTTAACTTTGTTATTTGATTATTTCTTGTTTCATTCGACATCCTTTTGTCAGTTGTTTCTTACATCATTTATTGTTCTTATTTATAACATAACACCAATTTGAAATGAGTTTTGATATATGGATACTAAGTAATGTAAAATTTACGATATCAACTAACTGAATTTTTTTTTACCAATATTCATCTTTAAATCACATTGCAAAATACCAAGTTACAAAACTCCAACCATATAAAGATTACAAAAATTAAGTTCAACAAAAATACAATCTAAATACCTTGGTTAGTTAGCAAATCACAAAAAGGTTCTTCTATTAGTTACCGTACAAAGGTATAAAAGTAAAAATAAGGATAAAAGTAGTGCTCAATTAGTAGAGGAAATCATTGGATTTGGTTTATTATATTCATCCTAAAAAACATAAAAATATAAACACTAATGTATGAAAAATATTGCAAATTGTTCCAAATTGATAAATAGACTTAAATTTTTTGTATTTAGCTTACTAATTTGCTAAACTACTAATAATTCTTCAAATATGATGTAGAAACAACTAAATTTCTTGATTCCATTTTATGTATTTCATTAATTATTAAGCAACCAAGATATATTAAACTGACAGTGTATAAAAAATAGAGAAAGCTAACCTTGCATGACAAAAATTTGATGTTCTCTTTTTTTCAAAATCCTGTATAAGCGTTCATATAATTGACTAAAAAACAGAGAAGATGGAAAGTTTGATTTTCGAAGAAAAGAATTTAGCTTTGATTGTGGAGAACGAAATTAAATAAAGCAGCCTGATCAATGAAATAAATTTGATTAATATTCATGGGTTTAATTTCACATGCTTGATGGGCATTTTTCCTGAAATCAAATTATCAACAACATAAATAATATTGGGCCCCTAGGAAAACTAGGCCCTGGGCCTTTGCCCAACTAGCTCAGCCCTAGGGCCGACATTGGCTTTCACCACTAGAAAAGTGTCTAAATTTCATCAAAAATTGCCAACGCCCCGCCGATGAAGTGCCGGTAGGGCATGGGCAATTCAAAAATTGTCGCAAAGACTTCAGTAATTCGTATTAATTACCTATGCTTTTGGCGATGACTCATGTTGCGCTTTGCATCAACATTCACGTCATATTTTTTTGAAATCTCCCGATGCCTTTGCAATGAAGTTTACCAAAGGCATCGGTATATTTTAAAAAAGTTGAAATAAATTCCAAAAAAATGTTAAAAAAATAGTTATTTTTTTCATTAAAAATAAATATATTCATCTTTGATACTTGATTACATATTTATGTAGCATCTCATCGAAAATGTGTACATTAATTATGTATAATATTAAAACTGAAATAATATTTAATTATTGCTATGAATCAGCGCAAGAATTAATACCGCAAATGTTACATTATATATGGATAAAATGATATATTGTAAACTACATACGGATAAAATTTAAAATTATCGTAAACTATATACTACGAATTGTATGATATAAATTAAACAAGAGGTCAAATATGGTTTTAGGACAATAATTTGGTTGTATAAATTGATGGGCACCCTACCTTAAGGTTTCCACAGACCTAGAATATCAAATCATATCTTTTCTTTCCCAAATCATACCTGAATATCAAATCATATCTTTTCATTCCCAAATCATACCTTTTCAACGCGGCGACAACTGATTCGAAGAGACAGGCCAGAGAGCATTTGTAACACACCTATTTTTGGTTGCACATTATTTAGGATATTGAATTAGGAAATAATTAATTAAATAATGTGGGAATAATATAAATATATAGATAAGTTTGGATAATTTTCAAATTAAAATAATATTAATTTGAAACTTTGAATGGAGAATTGGTTTATAAAGAAAGGAATTAAACGTTTTAATTACATAAGGGAGAGATAAGGAAAAAAAGAAGATAAAACATGTGATTTATTTCCCATAACATAACCCATCCCTTTCATAATTTCGTCCACACCATTCCTATCATAATAAAATAAAGCGAAAGCTAAGAACTAAAAGCTCTCCATTAAAGGAAATTCAACAAAGAAGAAAATGAGGAAGAAAAGGCAAAGGAAATAAGTTGGGGCAATTTTCTCCACACCAAATCAAATCAAGGTAAATAATATTTCCACCTCTTTATTTATGGTTTATTTGATTCAGATTCAATATATATCCAAATTTTGATTGTTATTTATCATGCATATGTATGAGTTAATTATTATCATTTGAGAATTTAAGTAATTTTCCTAAAGGGTTTTAGATGTGAAAAACTAATTTTTGATCTCTAAATAGTCTAAAATTTTGATATGATGTTCGAAGTATTATTTTGGAGACGAATTTCTAATTTTATAATTTTCGGAATTATTATGAATTTATTTTCAATTTTCCAAGTGAGGAAATGGATGATTTCGGAATTTAATTATTTAAAATACGAAAATAATTATTTTTGGTCCAAAACTTATATATGTTGATGAGGAAGTAAATATTGATTTTTGAAATTTTTTGTGAATTTTTCCCAAGTGCTTACAATCTAGAACAAATTATTATATGCAAAAGGGTTTTACTATGAATGGGGATAAATGGCATATTATAAGAAAAAATATATTTTTTATAAAACAAGGGAAGTTTTCCTCTTGATTAGTTGATAATTTTATTGAAAGATTTTGTTTAACCAATGAGATTTTGATAAATAAGTTGATTTGGTAAAAAGTTAATACTTTAATGATTACAATTTAGTTTTGCAGCTATTTACATAAATGTCATTGTCAATACTTGATGGCCATATTTTTTATCAACACTCGATAGCAATTTTTATCAATCTTAAAAGCTATATTTTACCAATCTTCGACCGCTATATTTTGTCAAGGCTCAATAGCTATATTTTCTTGACACTCGACAATATTTTCGTCAAGGCTTAGTAGCTATATTTTCTCAATACTCTATAGCTGTATTTTCGTCAAGGCTCGATAGCGGTATTTTCGTCAAGGCTCGATAGCTAAATTTTTAATTATCGATAACTATGTTTTATCAACCTTCGAAGGCTATATTTGGCCAACTTTCGAAGGATATTTTTTTAAACTACAAGAAAACTTGTTATTAGCTGCATTATTCAGTAGCGTTTGAAAGCTAAATGTAACTGTTGATTATCTAGAAGAGCAAAAGTAAATAAATAAACGCTACCAAAATGTACCCACCAACTATTCATTGAAAATTTAGTGAATCTCTTTTAGTCCATTCATATCTCTCTTTACTCTACTTAACAACTAATTATTTCTAATAACTTTCTTTCATTTAAGAATAAAAATAACGACGAGCCTAGATTTCAGCCTCTTCCTATTGTCTCCTCGTTTCCCTATCTCTCCCCTCCAATCTCATCCCTTTCTCAACCTTTCCCTCTCATCCAAACCCGCCTCAATCCTATCCTCTCTTGCAATATTATAATAACTATATACTTAGTCAACTTATAATAGCTAAGTATGTTTTATTTGTTGATATGCGATAGATATAATGTAAACATGCGATAGCATGATTCACTTTGACATGCGATTGCTTATGTTTTCGACATGCGATAACATGGTATTCTTCAAGGTGCAATGATACATGGTTTTTGAAAGGAAAGATAGTTATTTTCATAACACTTGGAAGATTTTCAACTCTATATTGGGCTAAGTTTTACTTAACCAAGAAGGATGATTTTATTAAGTATTTTTATAAGTTTGGAAAGGTAGGGAAGAAAGTTTTAGCCCATTTTTAAATAGCTTTTAGAAAAGGAAACTATACTTAAAATAAGTAATTTGTGTATAAGTTGGCTATCACATGAACATATGTTTGAATGGTTACTAATGTGTCTTCTTTGAACTTTGATCGATTATTTTTACATATGATAAATTGTTGACATACTCACTTATGCATTGAATGCTATCACCCAACACCATGACCTTGGAAATCCGGAACTGATGACCAGTTAGGATTGTTCCGGCAGTGGGTATGGTCAGACATAAACTCTTAAGTGGATAGAATTGCATTTAGGAGATCAGGAAAATCAAATTGCGTTAGGATTCTTTGGATTGATCAAAAGACTTGACTCGTGGATATTTTAAAATTGGATTTTGGGTGAAGACTAGGATAGGGTCATACCTTATCCTCTAACCGTTAAGCCCTTGGTTGGTCAGGTCTGTGATTCCAATGCATAGAGCTTTGTTGATATTGAGGCTAAACTTTAGAGTTATGCATCCGAAAGAAATCATAGCAGATCGCTCACCTATGTTTTTCTCCTATCATTTTTAGGAGATCGGGAATATTTTCTCCTATCTATCTTAGGAGACTGTTAATATCTTCTTCTGAATAAACTATAAGACCGGTGTATTACCTGGTAAATCTTGGCCCGGGTCAACTAATAAGTTTTTAGCTGGCCTGAGAAAATTAATATAGGTTCATAGTAATCCTAGGAAAACTATGCCATTGAATGGACCATTTATGAGATTAGATAGTTATGGGAATGTGTAACCCTTGACCCTTGTGAATGACAAACTATTCATTTTAACCCATACATGCATGATATGTTATTGATGTTATGATCATGTTCTAATCATTTTGGTTCCAGGATATGTTATGGATGACATATTGTTTGATTGGGTATTAGTGAGGGGAAACCCCTTCTGCTCAGCAGCATGGTCTCATTAAGCGCCTATATTTTGGTTTGAGATGGGCTGATATTATTCACATAGGACTTTTTTGTCTAACCCAAAGTATTCAATTTTCCCTTAAACTCTCAGGTACTCAATATGGATTGGGTAGGCTAAGAGAAGGGTATTTCAGATTTAGACGAATAAGCTTTCGGAGATGTGCAGGAGGCAAGCTTCTATATAGGAGTATTATTTCCGTTGTGTAGTGTTAACTACTTTTCTTTATTGTTGGATGTATGTAACATTGTGTACTAAACCGTCTAAGTTGTTAAGACTATGATCATCGAAGGGTGCATCTTTATATGTCGCTCTTGGAATTATATTTGTATTTATTATATTTTATCTAAATGATGTAATCGTGTGGTTATGAAATGTAATGAATTTGCAAATTGATGAATGAAATTGTTTTGTGAAAATTTGTAAATTCTTATGCTCTTGATGTTAATGATATAATAACCGATCTCATTTTTTCATTGGAAAATAATACTAAGGATGACTGCAGCATTACTAGTATCTTTTTTTGGCCTCAAAATTGAGGATGTCACAATTTGGTATCAAAGCATATGTTTACATAAAATTTAATAAGAATTTTCAAAAACATAACCTAAAGGAATTATGATAGAATAAATTAAGGTATGTGATAGCATTATATTAACGTACTTTTTATTTGCTATATATAAGTATGTATATCTAGCTATACTCTTCCCTCTATCTTACAACATTCTTCCCTATCTTATGGAGACTTGTATGCAGATTGCGAGAAATGAGTACTAAAAGTGGAAGGTAAATTTGGGAGATAGAAGCACCACCACTATTGGAAATGTTCGGCCTAATGCTAGGAATGCTAACATAACTATCAATGCTAATCCTAATGTGGGTGTTGGAGCCACATTGGTTAATATAGGGATGATGTATTAGTTCTTTTTCAATATGATGCAAGCCGGAATAGCGACTGGACTGACTGGAGGTAACGTTGGTAATGCGTGAGCTGCCGCACCATAAGTGGCTCCCTATAATAATTATACCGCGTTAATTTGGGATTAAACTAGCTTGGGAGATAAACCATTCTTGGGAACGGAGAACTCATTGAAGTGGAGATTGGCTTCTTCAGTGCGAGTGAATCTTTGTTGATTTAGGTTGAATGATGATCAAAAAAGAAGGTTGGCATCGAGCTACTCCAAAGAGCTGTTATCTACTAGTGGAATAGTGTCACAATGGGGATTTCAGTGGAAGAATTTACTTTAACTTATTTTAGAGAGAAGTTCGAAGAAAATTTTCTATTTGAAGCAATTAAGTCAACTCTGTTTAGAATGTTTTTAAAACTGGAACATGGTGAGATGACCATGTTGGAGTATGTCGTGAAGTTTGATGAGCTATCAAGGCATGGGAAGGTCATCATTAACACCTAGCTTAAGAAGAACGAGAAGTTCATTAGAGGGCTAAAGCCGGATATTACTATGGGAACTATGCCACACCTTAGAGATTCATTTAATGTCGTGGTGGATATGGCTCTGAGAAATGAAGATTTACTTGCATCTATGTGGAGGAATAGGTGTATGGAGATTATGGGTTTCCAAGGCAAGAAAATAAAGTTCTTTGGTAAGAAGAGAGCTCATAAGAGTGGGGCTCGGGAAAAGGGAAAAGCGGAAGTTACTTGCTATAATACGATAAGAAGAGGCGCTTTGCTAATGAGTGTCACTCTGGTAAAGGAAAAAAGATTACTGATAAGAAAGGTGTGAGGTGTTATAACTACAATGAAATAGGGCATTTCAAGAAAAATGTTTGAAATTGGTCAAAGCTCAAAAGGGAAAGGTTTTCGCTTCAGAACCTACATCTGGACCGATTACAGAGGAGAAGGGAAAAGTTGTGTTAGTAGGTACACTTATTACTCATAGCATTCCCCTTAGGGTGTTGTTCGATTCTTGAGCATCACATTCTTTTATCTCTAGATGTCTGGGATAAATAAGTTAATCCTTGATCTAACATACCTTATTACTTTTCTAAGGGATGCGAATCCGATAGGTGGCTATGCAACTATTGGGATGAGATGTGACCATGTAGAGTTTGATTTATTAGTCATATGTTTTCTTGCAATTTGTATGTGTTTGATTTTGAGGGTTTTGACATAACTCTGGGTATGGACTGGTTAAGCCTTTTATGACTCTAGGGTATTTTGCTGATAGAGAGTAATATCCTTAAAACACTCGTGTTGTCGTGATCGAATTATATACTCATTTGAAGAGCTGAGTTTCGATGTCTGTGCAATGTTGGGTGCTATGTAAGGCATGGATGATGAAATTAATCAAGTTTTCATAGTAAAGGAGTATGCTAATATCTTTGAGCCTATTATAGGATAACCATCGAAACATGCCATAGAGTTTCGAATTGATCTCATACCTAGAACTAAACCCTTAAGTAGACCACCTAACAAAATGACATCTACTGAGATGGAGGAGTTAAAGGTGCAACTAGTGGATCTAGAAGGTAAGTATTTTATCAGACCGAGCAATTCATCTTGAGGAGCTTCAATGGTGTTCATAAAGAAACCGGATGGGTCATTAAGAATGTGAATTGGATATAGAAAGCTGAATGAGGAGACAATAAAGAACTAGTATCCTTTGCGTAGAATAGATTATTTGTTTGATTAATTGAATGGAGCCAAGGTGTTTTCACAGTTAGATTTGGCAATGGGTTTCCATCAATTGAGAGTGGTGGAGGAAAGTATACCTTTAATGGCATTTTGAACATGATATGGTTCATTCGAGTGGTTAGTGGTGCCCTTCGGACTGACCAACGTGCCTACTTTCTTTGTAGACTTAATGAACCGGATCTTCCAAGAGCGTTAAGACAGGTTAGTGCTGATGTTTTTCAACGACGTTTTTGACATATTCTAGGAATGAATAAGAGCATGAAGTTCATCTCAGAATAGTGCTAGATATGCCGAGACAACATCAACTAACGACGAAGTTTTCAAAATGTCATTTTTGAAATGGAGAAGTGAAGTTTCTTGGACACGTGGTTTCAAAGAATTGTTTATTTGTAGAACCATCAAAGTCGAATCTATTAATACTTAGAAGATACCTTATGTAACATCCCCTATTTTGAGACTCAAAAACAGATACTATTAATGCTGTAATCATCCTTAGCATTATTTTCCAATAAGATCAGTTATTATATCATTAACATCAAGAACATAAGAGTTTACAAATTTTCACAAAGCAATTTCATTCATTAATTTGCAAATTCATTACATTTTAATCTCATAACTCCACGGTTACATCATTCAGAAAACATATAATAATTACAAATATAATTCCAAGAGCGACATATGAGGACGTGCCCTTAGGATCAGAGTCTTAACCACTTAGAGGGTCATAACACCTGTCATTATATACACCCAACAACAATAATAAGAAGAAGTTAAACTATCGCACATCAGAATTAAACTTTAAATAGTAGCTTGCCACTTGCACGTCTTCAGAAGCTTATTCATCAAAACCTGAAAAACCCTACTATCATCCTACCCAATATCAAATTAGGTACCTAAGAGTTTAGGGGGAAATCAAAAACTTTGGGTCAGACAAAAAGTCTTGTAATAATATTAGTCTATCTCAAAACAAAATATAGGTACTTAGTGAGACCACGCCACTGGGCGAAACCAGTTTCCCCTCACTAATACCCTATCAAATAATATATCATCCATAACATATACTTTATCTAAAAATGATTATAACATAATCATAACATCATTAACATATCATGCGTGTATGGGTTAAAATGAATAGTTTGTCATTCACAAGGGTCAAAGAGTTACACATTCCCATGATTACCCAATCCCAGAAAATGGTTTATTCGACGACATAGTTTTTCCAGGACTACTATGAACTTATATTATTTTTCTCAGGCAACTAAAAACCTATTAGGAAGACCTGGACCTAGATATATCAAATGATCCAACAGTCTTCTAGTCCATTTAGAAGAAGATAGTCTCCTGTGGTCGGTAGGAGAAAATATCAACGATCTCCTAAAAATGGTTGGAGAAAATAACAATGTCTCCTAATAACGGTAAGAGAAAAACATAGGTGAGTAAACTGTTATTAGTTCATTCGGATGTGTAACTCCAAATTTAGCCTTAATAGGCAATGCCCTATGCATTGGAATCGTAGACCTAACCAGCCGAGGGCTAAACAGTTCGAGGATAAGATGCGACCCTACCCTAGTATCCACTAAACTATGGTTTCAAAATGTTCATTGAATAATATCTTTTGATCGGTCCAAGGCATCCTAACACAATTTGGTCTTCCCAATCTCCTTGATGCAATTCTATTCACTCGAGAGTTCAAGTCTGACCATATCTATTATTAGAAGAACCATAACTGGTCATCAGTTCCTGTATCCCCAAGGTCAAAATGTTTGATGTTTGGTGACAACATTTAACACATAAGTGAATATGTCACCAATTTTATCATATGCAATCATAACTGATCAAAGTGCAAAGATGAGCATATAACCTATTAGCATTCATCCAAATATATGTTCAATGGGATAGCCAATTTATACACCTAATTACTTATGCAAAGTAATAATTTCCTTCATTAATATCTCCTTTAAAAATGGGCCAAAATGCTTTTTCTTTCCTTTGGAAACCTATAAAATACTTAACAAAATCTTCCTTTTTGATTAAGTAAAACTTAGCCCAGCATGGAGTTGAAAATTTTCCAAGTATTATAAAACAACAATCCTTCCTTTCAAAATTGTGTGCTATTGCACTTTGATAAATTTCAAGCTATCGCATGCTAAAAATATAGGCTATCACACCTTGATAAATTTCAAGTTATCGCATGCTATAAATATAAGCAATCACACGTTGATAAGTTTCATGCTATCACATGTTAAAAATGTATGTTATCCCCTATTGACAGTAAATAGCCATGTAGTTAATAAAAATATAACCTTCGTGAGTTGATAATACAGAGCTTTTGAAGTTTGATAAAATCATAGTTGTCGTGTGTTGGAACAAATAGCCATCACATATTAACAAATATAAAGCCATCATGTGTTAAAGTAAATAGACATCGTGTGTTGATAAAGTCATTATGGGTTGATAAAAATAAGGCCACCGTGACTTGATAAAATTAATAGCCATAGCATGTTAACACAAGTAAATCTAACGTGACTTGAAAAAAATGGGCTTTCGAAAGTTGATAAAGCAATAGAAATTATGGTTGAAAAATACATGATATCGCATGTTAAACACAGCTAGCTATCATGAGTTAAAAATGATGGCTTTCGTGGGTTGAAATGTCATTTCTGTAATTCTTTTCAAAAATGATTCTTTGCCTTTAAAAGCATGAACATTTTACCAAACCAACATATTTGTCAAAATCTCATTGGCCAACACAAACCTTTTAAGAATTGATGCAGAATTCAAAATGGAAAACTTACTTTTATTTTTCAAATGTAATTTTCCAAAACTTTATATCATTCGTTACATTTTGCAAACAAGCCCTTTTTTGCACAAATTTTTTTATATTAAATGTAATCACTTGAACAAAATCCACAAAAATACCCAAAATCAATATTTACTTCCTTAACATCATACTAAAATTTCGGACCAAAATAATTATTTTTTGTATTTTGAATAATTAAATTTTGAAATCATCCATTTCTCACTTGGAAAATTCGTAATAATCCCAAAAATGTTGAAATTAAAACCTATCTCCAAAATAATATTTCAATCACCATATCAAAATTTTATAACGTTTGGAGATCAAAAACATTGTTTTTCACATCGAAACCCTTTAGGAAAATTCCTTAAATTCTTAAATCATAGTCCATAAACCCATATACATGATTATTCAATCCATATGCATGATATTTAATAATAAAAGTTCGGAGCTACTCTAAAATCCGAACTAAACACAAAACAACCATAAAGAGATGGAAATATTATTCACATTGATTTGTTGAAATTATGGAATTTGTCTTAGCTTTTTTACTTCTTTAGTTTTTCTTCTTCTCCTTTGGTGGAAAAGGTGGCTGGCCTTGTTTTGGTTTGGTTTTAGTTTATGAAATAAAGTGAAATGAAAAAAGGAGAGGAGAGAAAATAGTATAAGGTTTACTCTTCCATATTTACCCTTTTCTTCTTATGTTCATTATAGTTCCTTGATTTAAAACATCCTCTTTATATATATTATCTAAAGGCCAAGCCAATTAGTTGGTATGGCAAATCTCACATTTCTTACTTTCCATTTAATTATACCATAATTAAATATTCAAAATAACGTGCAATAAAATTTAGGGATGTAACAGGCTCTCCTCCTTAAAGAATTTCGTCCTCGAAATTGCGATAAGGAAAACAACAACAAGCGCATCAACCATACAAACATGTGTCTCAAGCACATAAAAACAATAATACTAGATAACTACTAGTCAAAATCTATACAACGATATAGATCATACTATCAAAATAACTCAGGAAAAGTCTCTAATCCTATACTCGGTCTCCTTAGTATAGTCTTTCTCATAGTCGCCCCAGTGGATTTTACTAAATTAACAGTCTTATTCCTTAACTCCTTCGTATCTCTATCAACTATAAGAATAAGTCACCTAATAATAGTCATATCAGGCTCTACTACTAGGTCTTCCATGACTATTGGTTCTATAGTAGTCTTTGGATCATGCACGTACTTCCTTAAATGAGATACGTGGAAACATCATGGACAGTTATCAAAGTATTCGGTAACTCGATAAAATAAGCGAGCTCTTGATTTTCTCTATGATAGGAAACGGACCTACATATCTGGGTGCCAATTTTCCCGTCTTCCCAAATCGTACAACACCCTTCATTAGTGATACCTTTATGAAAATAAAATCTCCAACTGAGAATTCCAAATCCTTATGCCTTTTGTATGCATAGCTTTTCTACCTCGATTGAGCTTCCTTCATCCTTGCTCAGATTAACTCAACCTTTTTAGTCGCTTCTTTCATCATATCAGGACCAAGTATTAGTCTATCGCGTGTCTCCAACTAGCATGCAGGCGATTTGCACGACCTTCCGTAAAGTGCTTTGAAAGGTGCAATTCCTGTACTAGTCCGATAACTATTATTACAGGAAAACACGACTAAGTGCAAATGGTCTTTCCATGACCCTCCAAAGTCTAGTAGAAGCTCACATTAATTCTTTGAGTATCTTATTAACCCTTTCCATTTTCCCATCATTTTTGGATGGTAAGCGATACTCATCCTCAGCTCGGTACCCATTCATTCTGTAATCTTTTCCAGAACTTGCTAGTAAACAAAGGATCTCTATCACTTACAATGTTACTCGATATTCCATTAAGTTTCACAACATTCTTCATGAACAACTTCGCCAAACTAGGTTGTCCTTATCGACGTAACAAGGATAAAATGTGCACTCTTGGTTAGTCTATCAACCATAATGGATGGTAAACTTAGATCGATGGCATTCTTTAAGAACTTCCTTTCTCAAATTATCCAGATTCGGAACACACAACCGTCCCTTCTTTCTCAACCATCCTCTTTGGTCAAGTACGAAATATTTCAAATCATCAATCTTACTTCCCATTTCCAGTCTCGTAATTTGATCAGCTAGTATTGAATCATCCTTTTGCTTTGCTGCAATTCTTTCGATCAATATGGTTGTAATGACCTAGAATTTTAAATACTTTATATTTAAATATAAGAATTATTTAAATATTTAAATCTTGGATTTAATGTGAATAAAATGATTTTTAAAGTCGATTAAATTCTTTTAACTTATAAATGATAATGGTGAGCTTTTAATTTTTTGTTAAGAGTGATTAAACCTTTTTTAATAATAATTCTTTTCAATCGATGTGTGAAATTATCATTCCGAGGCATTGTCTCGGATTTTAATGAAACCAGTGTCATTTGATCCAGAATAGTGAGTAGTTGTATGTCGATGAGTTTCGCGGCGATCGTGCGTCTTTGGTGGTCGTGCGATCTTAGAACGTTCGACGATTAAAAAAGAAAATTAAAATAATAATATAATTTCACTATATAAACACCTTAACTCTTAAACCCTCTTTATTATTTCCTTCATTAAAATTTAGCTACCACCATTTTTTTCTTTAATAAATTAAATCGTGAGCTAGGATCAACGAAATCAAATGATTTTGGATTTGTTGAACTCATATGAGTAGGAGCTTCGAGGTTGCGTGCACAATGTTAGGTGCAATGACTATTGGCGATCGTTGAAATGTTGAGCAATAGCTAGGGCTTGGGTTTGTAGGAGCTATAGGCAACGGTAGGCTATGGTGTTAGGTGCGTTGAGTTTCTTTGGTGAAGGAGCACGTATGGGAGGAGTTTGATGAAGTGCGGCCGAGTATGGTGGAAAGCGATACTTGGATTGTCGTTAGTGAAGGCATGGTCGCGAGTAGGAGGAGAGAGCTAGAGGTCAAATCGAGGATGGCATCAAACTCGGAGCATGAAGGTTAGTAGATCGACGTCGATTGGAAGTGCTCCGGTGTTGCAAAGTGAAATGCGACATTTCAAAGCATGGTCGAGGCAGCAGGTCGCAAATCAAGGAGGAGGTGTGAGTGTAACTTGGATGGGTCTGGCAATTGATCGTGTATTATTGTGAAATAATTGTTTATTGTGTTAAAATATAAATAGTATAACAAATAATGCAAGTTATTACTTTTGGACTCCTTGTTGCTTTTAAAGGCCAATGGCAATGATATATGTAGTATAATCTGTCTTTTAATTCTCTATAACATGTACCATGGCCTAGATTTGTTTACATGTTTGGTATTATTATTTGATAGAGTGGGAAAGTGTGTGCGAATGGTTAAAGCGAAATTGTCACCATAAACGTACTTTGAAATCCACTATATTTAACGACTGTTAAATTGGTAAGATTGTGATATGTTGTGGAAATATATATATATATATATATATGTGTGTGTGTGTGTGTGTGTGTATGTATGTTATTCCCTACATATATTTTGGTGTGTTTGACATAGAGGAATTGGTTTGGACATTTGTGAAAATTGGGAATGGAAATTGAGATAGTTAAAAACAAAAAATTCGTTATGGATACACTTTGAAATCGCTTTGTATTCGTTGATTTTACAGTTAACTTTGAATGACATCTTATGGTTTCTTCGTATTTTTAATAAGTACTATAAACGTACTTATTTGCAAAAAAATATCAAGTTTTAATATATTGCTGATAATTATTTATGGTTTTTTAATAAACTATTTTAAATTATGAACTTGTTTTTATGGTTTTTAAATAAAATTATAAAATAGATATTTTAAGTAAGTGTTTTAAACCATATTAAGTATATTGAAGAATGGTTTACAGTATATGTAGTTTTAAGAAAATTAGCTAAATATTTTATTTAAGAAATAGAAGGCTTTTATATTAAAATATCTTGCAAATTGTTTATATTATTTTATTAAATATCTTATTTTATAAATAAATTAGTATATGTATGTGTGAATATATATATATATTTCTTTTTAAAGATATTTTAGTATATTTAGAAGCTTGAAAAAGAAGTTTAGTATTTTGTAAAAGAATATGAAGGAGTTTTTGGATTATAACGCTTTTGTTGTAATGGATGGTTTTGTAAAACTGATTAAAAAGGTATATTACCTTGTTTAATAAGTTAATATGTGCTTAGAGCTTTAAATGAATGATTCAAAATTAATGGCAAGTATAAAAGCGATTTGGGTTTATAGTAACGATGTTTGGGCAACATTTGTTTTAACCCATTTAATTATACTTTTGAAAAGTAATTAGATCTTTAAAAGAGAGTTTTAAAGATAACGATTAAGTGAACTGTTTTGGGTTGTTATAAACTATGTTTTATTAACATTTGTTTTTAAACCCTTGAATAATATTTTAAAGTGGTGAAATATTATTAACTGATTTTGGGTGATACTTAGATCTTTAATAATGGAAATTTAAAGATAATAACAAGTATGAAATCTATAAACAAAAAGATAGAAAATTATAAATTTTGAAATATAAAAGAGCGAAGGGGTTTATAGTAATAATTTTTGAGTGATATTTGTTTTTAACCTTTTTGACTGTGTTGTTTTCAGGAAGTAAAAAACTTGTTATTGATTTGTGAATATACTTATATCGTTGAGTGTTTATAAAAAGTTTATGAATGCTTTTAGAAATATTGAAAAGAGTACAAACGAATAGGAAATTGTAGAATAATTGTATACACCATTGTAAAGATATTATATATATATATAAGTAGAGAAGGGATGTTTTAATTAATAGAGGAAAATTAATTAAAAAAAGGGATCAGAAGTCGTTTATATGACTTGATCGTGCATGTGTGTGTTAATCATATTTGTGTGATTACTTGTGTATGGAAAGTATACGGGACTTAGTTTCCCTTATGTGATCATTCTCATTTTTGTTGAAATTGAACAAGTATAACTCTGGAAATATATAGAAGAAATACGGGAATTATATGGTACAGTTATCTTCGGTGATGCTATACTGTACGTATAAGCTCATTTTGCTCTTCTAGGACAAATGATGAAGATATTTGTCTGCTTAAATGGTTAGGAGGTAATCTCCACTCTTATGTATTGTCTGTTTATTTCTAAAAGAACCGAAGTTGAGTTTATCGAAAATCAATCGATTGGTTTAGGAGCGCCCGATAAGCGGAGGAGTGTAATTATATGTGATGACTTGAAACCATAACCACTCCAAAACAATATACGAGCTCTATGCTTTGGAAGAGGTTCGTGATTGGTTCGAGATGCTGGAATCTATGTGGAGATTCGAGATCTAACTGAGATGCTCAAACACATGTAATTGTTCATGATTTATTCAGGATATGGGAATTCATGTATGATTTCGAGATCTGTTGAGATATGGGAACCTATGTGTGGTTCCAAGAACTGTTTTAGTTATGACTCATGTACTAAAATTTTGGACATAGCCTCACTAGCGGATATGACTAAAACCAAAGATAGGCTGCATAGACTAGGGGTTTAGCTAACCTAAAGGGTGCAGGCGACTCTACCCTAGAGATATGTATAGTTTATGCATGTAGTGAGTGGTGCATTCGGCCTTAGTGGCTAGCTATGTATTTCCTATGGTACACCAGCTAGGGATATACGATGCTTTAGAAGGATATCTCTGATCCTTAGTAGAAGGACCATCCTAGATGTTCTAAGGGCACCTCCGTAGAATCCTTCACAATTAGCGAAAGTGCCATAGCGGTTTTGCTTATATACCTATTATTGTTGTGATGTACACTCACATGCATCATAGCTAACTGATTATTTATATTTCACACCCAAGACATTATTATAATATTAATAGATTTTCTAATGGAAATGGTTTGGTTATCGTAAGGTAAAAACCCGTTCGTGTTTACCTACGACATGGTCTTATGAGATACCTTTATTTTTGAAGGGTTTTATAAATAGAGAAATCCATATGATTTGAGTTTCTTACGTGGTTTACCAGACTGATTGGGGTGTTATTTTCTTATAATACTCGGATCGGCCCGAGTAAATTTTCAAATTTAGCGATGGACACTTTCAAGCTTTAGGAGACAAGCTAGATGCCTTCAGGCATATTCACGTATTTTATTTTTCCCTCCATTACTTATTTGTATCTATCAGCATTTGTGAGGGTAGGCTATTATAATTGTCCAGGTTGATGATAGGTTAGTTTGCTCTGATTGATGTATATATATTAAAGTTTTCTTTTGGTACAGATCTTTTGAGATATTATATGTTATCGTTTCGCATGTGAGACTCTAATACTGTGTTCTTATGTCTTGTGTTCTTTTCATTTTCTTTTACCCTACTTCTATCTTTTCGGCACTTAGGTGTTCGACACGAGAATACTGTTGATGGATTAGTGTTAATATTCGAGGGTAGAAAAGGCCGTTCGTTACACCGGTCAAACTTCTAGACAAGGAACCATTGTAGTATTCTGACTAGAAATGGTCGTCGACCTCATTCAAACTCCACACAAAATAAACACTTCTAAATCGTTCCATTCAAACAACATTTCCAATACCACATTCTGATGTTTTCTGCTAAGTGCATACACCTCTTTATTTTCTTTCCCCGGTGTGTACTCAATCTCAAACTCATACGCTGCTAAGAAGTCCAGCCACCTTTGCTGTCTCGTATTCAACTCCTTCTAAGAGAATAAATACTTAAAGGACTTATGATCCGTGAACAACTCGAACTGTTCTCCTAACGAATAGTGTCTCCATACATTCGGTGTAAATATCACTACTGCAAACTCCAAATCATAGGTAGGATATTTAACTTCATGGAGTAGGAGCTATCGAGAAGCAAATGCAATAATTTTACCTCTCTGCATCAATACAACATCTAACCTAGATCCACATACATCAGTAAACACCATCAGATCTTGATTCCTATCTGGAACAACCACACGGGCGCATTGGTCAATAAATGCTTTAGATTATAAAATGATTCTTCACATTTATCGGGCCAAACAAACTTCACATTCTTCCTTATTAGTTGTTAAATGGGTTTTTAACCAAGCAGAAATCAAAAGGAATTAGAACATCGAGATGAAAACAAAATGACTTTAAACTTGGTGGGCATGCTTAGAAGAGGGAAAGAAGAGATCATAAAATGTTACATCCTAAGATTGCATAAGGGAATCACTCGGCACCGACTCATTTCACTCGATGTCGACTCATTTATTCATGTCAAATCAATTCACCAATTTCATACAACCTATTCTTTATTTCCCTAGAGTGTGCCTAAGTGTTTTCATGATATTTTGACGACCTATCATCAAGTTTGAAAAGAGAACAGCTCAAATAGCAAAGCAATCCAAGGGATGTAGGAACTATCACCAAAGTCAACCAAATTACTAGAGAAAAGGCATAAAACACATCTACTCGAAGATAGGAACAAGGTAGAAAAGGAGTGGAGTCATTTTCACTTAAGCAAATGACTCGGTACCGAGTCAACAAATGACTCGGTATCGAGCGATTTATTTTACTCGGGTGACTTTGAGTTCTCTTGTCCCACTTTGGGCTAACTACTAGACTCTGTAGATAGTGGGCTTATGACCTAATACTTCCTCAACCCCTATAAATACAAACCATAGAGCAATCAAAACAGGATGACTTCTACCATCACTATGCGGAAGCTCTAGCTCCTCTTCATCTTCTATCTCCACACAATACTCACCAAGTACTTTAGGTAATTCTAGGACTTAGAATATGTCTAAGCCATGTACTTATGACTTATTCTCTTTCAAATCTCTTGTAATCTCAAAAAAACTACATCAAATCTATAAGTAACAAAGCTATAAAGTGGACGTAGGCCAAAGATTACTGCCACTATAAAATCCTGTGTCTCTTTGTCTTATTTCTTTTATTTTCCTTTTATTTCAACTGTTATCTGCTACATCTAGGTCTCACAGGTTCCCTACAATTTATTCTTGGGTGTTGATCCATTTTTGGCATCAACATTTTGGTGCTTCCATTGATAAAACTAAACCTAGCTTTGATCTAGCTCTCTACTTTAGATTGCATAAGATCCAAAAGTTAGATCCGGAAAGTTTGCTTAGAGAAATTGAAGATTTGCTATTCCTGTGGCTCCAAGGAAAGGAAAATCTGCAACTGGAAGATCTGTAGGAGCAACAGTTGGTAGTGATGAAGCAAGCACCCACCAAATGGAAGTAGATAATGGAAATCTGCTACTCGGATCTTCTACTCAATAGGAAGTTGTTACTAAAGAAGAGCCTAATCAGATTATAAACAATCTTAACCAGAAATTTACCGATAGTCAAAAAGCTCTCATGGATAAGATGGATGTGTTGCTAACTTTGCAACCTCCAACAACAAGGACTAAAATGGAAACTTATCATATAGTAGTACAAGAAAATTCCTCTGTTTCAAGTCCAAACCGGAGCAGTGGAAATCAAAGACAAAATGAAGCAACTGCCGGAGTTATGTGGGACATTGCAGGAGGAAGTAGGGGGTTCTCCCTATAAGGAGACATGATGGCGCTGATCGAAAACAACTTGGGGCCGACCCAAACTTTGGTGTGAACACTCCTCGGGAAGGCGACATCATGCTCGTTTTAGACTCCGAAGACAATATGCTGCTTGATGGTGGAGACTTGGGACTGAATACCAGTGTTAACAAACAAAACGCTAAAGCTGGAGCTCAGATAGCCATGGCAAGACCAATTGCACACCAACGGAACGCTATAGGAGTAGTTCTATAGGAGAATGGAGAACTAGGCTTTAGTTGGCAAACCAAGATCGTTTATGGAGTCAAACACTTGGAGTAGCTCTTGACAGCCGGCCTATAGATAACCGTACCAACGAAGAATACATCACTGACATAGTCAAACGATTAATAGAGGAAGGTAGGAGTAGAAAAAATGAGGATTGGGGTTCTGCATCAAGCCGAACCCCTTTTACCGTGAATGTCATAGGAGAAGAATATCCCTGAAGATTCACCATGCCGACTATGCCATTGTACATTGGAACTACGGATCCTAAACAACACTTGTTTAAATACAAAAGGCATATGGATGTAGCTAGAGCTACGGATGTCGTCCGTTGTAAGTATTTCCCTATTTTGTTGGAAGGAGTCGCCTCCATGTAGTTTATGCGACTCGCACTGAAATCTATTTCTAATTTTGATGAGTTGTCAAGGAAGTTTCTGGCACAGTTTAGACTTCACACTACAGACCAAAGGACGTGATGTCCTTATCTGGCTTTTCTCAAAGGCTCAATTAATCACTAAGAGCTTTCCTTAACCGGTTTAATGTCGCAGCTACTGAGGTGAGAAATCCAAAGGAAGACATGGTATTTATGGCTTTGGTCCGAGCCATTCATCCAGATATGGATTTCGATAAATGGATTAAAATGAAGCAACCAACTACCATGGAAGAATTTCACCAAAAGACAAACAATTTTCTAAAACTAGAAAAAGCAAGTATGATCGAAGGAAGAACCATCGGTGAGCAACCAAAGGAAGTGATTTAGAGTAATGTTGCAGTTAAACAGGATGGAAACAGTTCTGCAGCAGCTGTAAGAGGTGCAGGAAAGAATGCAAATCAGAAAAAGGGAACTAGAATTCCGGCAGGCGAGATGGAAACGGAAACCCAAGGCTTGAAGACTATACACCATTGAGTGATAGCTTGGAAAACATCTACCTTGCCACTCAGGGAGCTGAGCGATATAACAAACCATATAAGTGGGAAGCGTCTGAACAACAAAAGCAATCTGGGAAGTTTTGCCGCTTCCACGAGACTCATAGGCATAACACAAATGAGTGTTGACATTTGAAAGAATTGATTGAGGAATTGATAAGGAACAAGGCTCCAGCAGTACGTGAAGAAACTACAAAACCTTGATCAACCTATTAGACCACAAGCATCGAATGCTCAAGGAAATCAGACATTTGTGATCGTTCTACCTATAGAACTGGGAGAAGGAAAACAGAGAGTGATCCTTATCTAGACATTTATGATCATTGATGAGTATTCTACTATTCTGCTTACAATGCTTTCCTAGGCCGACTGGCCCTCGCTGACTTCAAAATCGCTTTGGCTCCATGGTGGATCACAATGAAATTTCGAACGAAGAACGTTATAGGAGTAATAAGAGGAGACCAAAGCGCTATAAGAGAATGTTATATTGCTGAATTATGTGAATCAATGCGCCATGAAAAGGGAAAGAATGTGGAGATGACTCTCCACATTCGCAAACCGCAAGCATAGCAATTATAGAACCGCCTCTGGCTCGGGGACTGTAGTTGCTATGACAAGGCTATGGACCTTAGGAAGAAGAGTACATGGGAGGTATGGGCAACACTGACAGAGTTTATGTGGCTGTCCCTATCGACATGGACGTCCCAACTTAGGTCTTGAAAATAGGTTCGTAGCTGGGAATCAAGATGCAAAATGAATTGATAAAATTTCTTCATGCCAAGCTGGACGTGTTCGCTTAAAAACATTCTGATATGTGTGAGATATCATCGGAGATACCATGTCATGCCCTTAGTATCGATCCCAAGCTCACATCGGTGAGGCAAAAGAAATGCAGTCTGGGTCCGTGATGATTTGCTGCATTGAAGGAGGAAGTGGATAAGCTATTGGCCAACGGTTTCATCCACGATGCAACATATCCTGAGTGGGTGTCATACCTCATGTTGGTTTGAAAATTGAACGGAAAGCGGCGAACTTACGTTGACTACTCAGATTTGAACAAAGCGTGTCCAAATGATAGCTTTTCATTGCCTAGAATCAACTAGCTCGTTGATGGAACCACTGGGCATGAGTTGCTTTCATTTATGAATGCCTACTCAGGATACAATCAGATTATGATGCATGAACCTGATCAGGAGAATTCCAGCTTCATCACTAACCTAGGGCTGTATTGCTATTGCGTAATGCTATTCGGCTTGAAAAATGCAGAGCTACTTACCAGAGATTGTTAAACACAATGTTAAAAACCAGATTGGACAAACGATGGAAGTGTATGTGGATGACATGCTAGTGAAATCACGATTGCCTCGAAATCATCTGGATGATCGCTCAGAGATGTTTGAGATCCTCTAGAAATATGGAATGAAACCGAACCGACTGATGTGTTCATTTGGTATTGCTTCAGGGAAATTTCTAGGATTCATAGTGAATGCAAGGGGCATTGAGGCCATTCTAGAGCAGATTGCTACACTACGAAATGTTAAAGCCCCATAGACAAAAAAGAAGTTGCAAAGTTTGAATGGAAAGATCATAGCATTGAGCCGCTTCATATCTAGAACAATAGATAAGTGCATACTATTCTTCGATGCATTGTAAAGGGTAAGGAAAACTTTGAATGGAGTCAGGATTGTCAGATCGCTTTTGCAGAATTACTGCAACACCTGGAGACATCGCCGGTTCTGTCCAAACCGACGGATGGAAAAGATCTATTCATTTACTTGGCGGTGTCTGCCCACGCATTAAGTGCGGCACTTGTGCATGAGGAAACTAGGATTCAACGGCCCGTATACTACATTAGCAAGCGATTCACCGAAGCTGGATGAAATTACACAAAGCTGGAGAAGCTGGCATGCTACTTGCAGATAACATCAAGGAAACCAGGACCACACTTCCAAGCTCACCCAATCAAAGTGTTGACGGATCAACTCTTGAAATAGGTACTCTACCATCCTGAGACTTCAGGATGTCTTCTGAAATGAAACATTGAGTTAAGCCAATATGATGTAACTTATCATCCCCAGAGGGCAATCAATGGACATGCATTGGCTGACTTCATCGCTAAATTCACGATGCGGGATGACGAGGAGGAGGGTACTCTAGTCGTAGCATTGCAAATGAAGTTGTTTATCGATGGTGCATCGAACGAATTTTGCTCAGGAGCGGGAATTGTGCTTGAAATTTCCGAAGGACGATCGATTTGTTATGCTCCAAGGCTAGAATGTCCTACTGCTAACATCAAGGCGGAGTACAGGGCATTAATAGCGGGATTGAAGATTGTGAAGGAACCGGGAATAAAAGCTCTGCATATGTACAACGACTCTCATCTAGTCGTCTGTCAGGTGAAGAGAGAATATCAAGCTAAAGGAGTGAGTCTTGCCCCTTACCTATCAAAAGCATGGGAATTGCTCAATGATATCGAACACTACACAATAACTCATATTCTTAGAGAACCAAACGTGAAGGCCGATTATTTAGCCAAACTGGTCAGTTTCGGTGAAGCATAGTCACTGGGACTGGTTCCAGTAGAAGTATTATCTACTCCCAGCATAGGTCAAATGGATGTCGATTGGGTTCTGGAGACCATAGAAGAGGAGGAATCATAGATGACGCCGATCAAGGACTACCTACTCAGAGGGATACTTCCCTAAAGACCGGAATGAACGAAAGATGCTCCTTCGAAAGGCGCTACAATTCGTAATGCAGGATGGAGTGCTGTACATGAGAGGATTTTCCTCCCCCTTGCTCAGGTGTATAGCTGAAGATGAAGCTAGGAAGATCCTCATAGAAATTCATGAAGTAGCTACGGTTATCACACTGGGGGACAAACACTGCCGAAAAAGGCTCTCCGCTATGGATATTTCTAGCTGACAATAAACAAAGATGTAGCAAACTACACCAGATGGTGTGGTCGATGTTAGAGGTTTACGAAAATATCAAGATCTCCATCTTCAAAACTTATGCAAATGGTCATCCCTTGGCCGTTTACGATATGGGGAATCGATTTAATCGGAATACTACCAATAACAAAAGGAGGAGCCAAATATGTTATTGTTGTAGTTGATTACTTTACAAAATGGGCTGAAGCAGGACCGTTTCCATGATTACTACTAAAAAAGTGAAACTTTGTAATAAAAAATATTATTTGCAGGTTTGGAGAACAGTAGGAAATCATCATGGACAACCAAACTCAATTCGAGAGTGTCGAGTTCAAGGACTTCTACAAGTGTTACCGGATCGAGAAGAGATTTTTCACGGTAGCGCATTCACTGGTAAACGTGCAAGTGAAGGCAGTGAACAAAATCATTAAATCCACCATAAAAAAGAGGCCGACGAAAGCTAAAGGAAATTGCGTTGATGAGTTTTTGCTTGCACTATGGGCTTACAGAACAACACGCAAATCTACGATTGGACACTCACCATTCGCATGGCATATGGTTCAGAAGCTATGATGCCAGTGGAAGCGGAAGTCTCCTCTCATCGCAGAAGACATTTCAATCAAAGAGAGAACGAGCAGCTATTGCTCGATTCACTCGACCAGATTGATGAGAAGCAGGAGGAAGTTGAACCAAGGGCCGCTGCTCGCCAGAAGAGAGTAGCATGACATTTCAACGCCAAGGTTCGCAACTATACTTTCGAAGTGAGAGATCTCATCCTTAAATGGATCTTCTCGGATTCAGGAGCACTTGGCCCGAACTGGGAAGGACTCTATGTAATCGACCAAAAGCTTGGAGAAGGAACATTCAAGTTAGCAACAGTTGATGGAATCCCGATTCCACATGCTAGGAACAACAACTCACTATGGCACTACTACATTTGATATCTATCTATGTATTCCCTATTTTCACAAATAAGCTATCCAGAGACACCGGGGCATTGTAAATAGGCAGGACTTACCTTTTTCCTTCTAATTCATTAATAAAGCTAGTTTCTTGAACAATAGAACTGCGTTCTTGTAAGCAAACCGCCTGATCGACAAGGAAAATTGATCCAAACCTTCGGAGAACTGGTGTTCCTCCGACTACGTCAAGAAGGTTCAAACGTCCGAATCGATGGGAAAATCAATCCAAACCTTCTAAGAACCAGCGTTGCTCCAGCAATGTCGGGAATGTTCAAACCACCGGATCGACAGGGAAAATTGATCCAAATCATCTAAGAACCGGCGTTGCTTCGGCAACGTCGGGAAGGTTGAAAACCGCCAAGTCGACGAGGAAAATCGACTCAAACCACTAAATCGACGGGGAAAATCGATCCATGGATTCTAAGAACTGGTGTTGATATGGTAACGTTGGGAAGGCATGTATCCCTATGCACCACACAATAAGCCGCACATTGCTTCTTGAGCCAATGGAACCACATTCTTGTAAGCAGTACCCCTGTATGCCACCAAACAAGCCGCACGACTGAGAAAATACTTCTCAATCTTCGAATTAGAAGTATGGACTCCCAAAACTGCCGATTTGAAAATTTTCCAAATATTATAAAATATCCATTTATTCTTTCTAAATCATGTGTTATCGCACCTTGATAAATTTCAAACTATTACATGCTAAAAATATAGGCTATCGTGCCTTGATAATTTTCAAGCTATCGCATGCTAAAAATATAGGTTATCGCGCCTTGATAAATTTAATGCTTTCGTGTATTAAAAATATAGGTTATCACCTATTGACAATAAATAGCTATCGTGGGTTAATAAAAATATAGCCTTTTGTGAGATGATAATACAAAGCTTTCAAAGGTTGACAAAACCATAGTTGTCATTGGTTGAAACAAATAGCCATCACATATTAACAAAAACAAAGCCAACACGCGTTAAAGCAAATAGTCATCGTGTGTTGATAAAGTCATAGTGGGTTGATAAAAACACGGCCATCGTGACTTGGTAAAATAGATAGCCATCGTACATTAACAAATGTAAAGCTATCGTGACTTGAAAAACAAGGCTTTTGAAAGTTGATAAAAGAATAACTATTATGGTTGAAAATTACATGCAATCGTATGTTGATATGATATTTCAGTAATTCTTTTAAAGTCTGAATCTTTGCCTTTAAAAGCATGAACTTTTTACCAAACCAACATTATTTGTCAAAATCTCACTGGCCAACATAAACCTTTTTAGAATTCATGCAAAATTTCAAACTGGGAAACTTACTTTTATTTCCAAATGTAATTTTCAAAAATTATATCATTTATTACATTTTGCAAACATACCCTTTTTTGCACAAACTAATTTATTATAAATTGTAATCACTTGGGAAAAATCCTCAAAAATTTCCTAAAAATCTATATTTACATCCTTAAAATCATGTTGAAATTTCGGATCAATTTTTTTTCGTATTTTAAATAATTAAATTATGAAATCATCTATTTTCTTTCTTGGAAAATTTATAATAAATTAATTCATTATAATCCCAAAAATTTTGAAATTAAAAATCCATCTCCAAAATAATAATTATAACACCATATCAAAATTTTATAATGCTTGGAGATCAAACACTTTGTTTTTCACATCAAAATCATATAGGATAATTTCTTAAATCCTAAATAATACCTATAAACCCATGTACGTGATTATTCAATCCATATGCATGATATTTAGGAATCAAAGTTCGGATCTACTCTAGAGTTCGAACTAAACATAAAACAACCATAAAGAGATGAAAATATTATTCATCTTGATTTGTTGAAATGATGGAATTTGTCTTAGCTTCATTACTTCTTTAGTTTTTCTTCTTCTGCTTAGGTGGAAATTGTGGCCAACCTTGTTTTGGTTTGGTTTTAGTTTAGGAATGGAAGTGAAATGAACAAAGGAGAGGAGAGAAATAGTATAAGGTTTACTCTTCCATATTTACTATTTTCTTCTTATCTTCATTATAATTCCTTTATTTAAAACATCCTCTTTATTATATTATCTAAAGGCCAGGCCGATTAGTTGATATGGAAAATCCCACATTTTCTACTTTCCATTTGATTATACCATAACTAAATATCTAAAATATGTGCAATACAATTTAGGGGTGTTACACCCAAGACCGTGAATGAGATTAGAAGTTTCTTAGGGCTGATTGTTTACTATCAGAGATTTTTTTAAAGATTTCTCTCAAACAGTAGCATCAATGACTACACTAACAAGAAAGGACATAAAGTATGTTTGGACCGATAAATGCGAAGACGCGTTTCAAACTGAAGCATTTATTGACCATTGCTCATGTATTAGTTGTTTCATATGAGAATCAAGATTTGGTAGTGTATACCAATGCATGTGGATCAGGGTTGGGAGTTGCATTGATGTAGAGAGATAGAGTTATTGCCTTTTCTTCTCGACAACTTCGATCGCATGAAGTTTGATATCCTACTCATGATTTGGAATTAGCAGTAGTGATCTTCCCATTGAAGGTTTAGAGACACTATCTTTTGGAATAACGATTTGAGTTGTTTATGGATCATAAATCCTTGAAGTATTTCTTCTCTCGGAAGGAGTTAAATATGAGACAATGAAGATAGCTATAGTTTTTAGCAACATATGACTTTGGGATTGAGTATATGCCAGGGAAAGGAAATAAAGTTGCAGTTGCACTAAGTAGAAAACGTCTAAATGTGGTGTTGACGATGTTGTCTGAATGGAATTAGTTATAGGATTTGGCATCTTGTGGAGTTAGAATGAGGCCAACTACCAGTTCTAATCAGAATATCGCAATGATTTCTTGTCAAGAATTTCGACTAGTATTGACCGAAAAATTATAGCAAAGCAAAATGATGATCCAATACTAGCTGATTGAATTAAGAGACTAAAAGTGGAAAGTGATATTAATGGTTTAGAAGACTTCGTACTTGACAAAAGAGGATGGTTGAGGAAGAAGAGACGGTTGTGTGTTGAGGATGTGGATAATCAAAGGAAGGAAGTTCTTAGAGAATGTTATCGATCGAAATTTACTATCCATCTCGGAGGTACGAAGATGTACCAGGATATGAAGAGTAGTTTTTTCTAGGAAGGAATGGAGAGAGATTTAGGCTTATAGGTGAAATAATGTATGAATTGCTAATAAGTAAAAGTCGAGCGTCAAAAGCCAAGTGGATTATTTCAACCTTTGGAAATGCCACAGTGGAAATGAGATTTATATCTATGGATTTTATCGATGGGTTGCCAAGGTCGAATAGAGGAAATGAAGGAACTTGGGTCGTGATTGATAGACCGGCCAAGAGTGCACACTTTATCCCTATTAAGTCGACAAGGATCACACCTAGTTTGGCAAAGTTTTTCATGAAGAATGTTGTGAAACTTCATGGAATACCAAGTAACATTGTAAGTGATAGAGATCTTTTATATACTTGTGAGTTCTAGAAGAGCTTACAAAATGAATTTGGTGCTGAGTTGAAGATGAGTACAGCTTACCATCCGCAGACCGATGGCATATGGAAAGGGTTGATAAAATACTCGAGGATTTATTGAGAGCTTGTGTACTAGATTTTGGAGAATCATGGGATGACCATTTACATTTTGTAGAGTTTTCCTATAATAATAGTCATTAAACTAGTATAGAAATGACACCTTTCGAAGCACTATACGAAAGACCGTGCAAATTGCATGCATGTTGGTTGGAGACAGTTGATAGACCAGTACTTGGTCTAGTGTTGGTGAAAGAAGCCATGGAAAAGGTTGAGGTAATTCTAACAAGGATGAAGAAAGCTCAATTAAGGCAGAAAAGTTACATAGATAAAAGGTGTAAGTATTTGGAATTCTTAATTGGAGATTTAGTAGTGGAGCCTGATATGACTATTATTAGACGACTTATTCATATAGTTGATAAAGATACGAAGTAATTAAGGAACAAGATAGTCAAGTTAGTAAAAATCCAGTGGAGCGACTATGAGAAAGACTATACTTGGGAAACATAGGATAAGAATAGGGAGGCATATCCCGATCTATTTTGATTGTATGTTCTATATTGTTGTATAGACTTTTGACTAGTAGTAATGCTAATATTGTTGATTTTATGCGCTTGTGACACATGTTTTTATGATTGATGTGCTTGTTGTTGTTTCAAGGACAAAATTCTTTGAGGAGGGAAGTCTGTAACACCCCTATTTTTGGTGGCACATTATTCCAAATATTTAATTAGGAAATAATTAAATAAATAATGTAGGAAAATATAAATATATAGATAATCGTGGACAATTTCCATAGTAAAATAATATGAATTTCAAACTTTTAATGGAGAATTGGCTTATAAAGAAAGGAATTAAAGGCTTTAATTACATAATAGAGAGATAAGGCAAATAAAGATTAAACATATGATTTATTTCCCTTAACATAACCCATCCCCCTTTGTAATTTCGGCCACACCATTCCTATCATAAGAAAAGAAAATGAAAGTTAAGAACTAAGAGCTCTCTGTTACACTATAATTTCCACAAACTATAACTCATGAATATTTGGGAAGAAAGTTCTTCGGCTTGTAATTCCAAAACTCATTGTTTAGCTTTCAACGAGAGCTTAAGCTACGGACTCAGTAACCAAGAGCATTCTATCAAAAAGCATCAGTTAAAATGTCAGCCAAGATCAAGACCATTGTCCAGCTAAGATAAAGGGTTAGTTGCGGGCAATAGTTGCTGAATCCTAAAGCATTTCAACAAGTATTAGCAATCATTGGTTTAGATAGCCCCAAACCGAAATTAACGGTCAGGATTGACGAAAGGAATCAAAGTAGCTATATATATATATAAAAGCGTCACGTCAGCAATCCACGTCAAAATGCACTCAATCAAATATGACAATATCATTCAAATCTAAGCCACACATAGCAAGCCAAGTCAACAATCCAAAGAGAAGGCTCTTTACCAATGGTGTTACAGCATATTAGCTATAACTAAGCGGCAATCCCAAGGCACAAGGGATCTTCTGGCATGAAAAAGAACTAACATAAGACCATATAGTACTTTCCTATATTAGAGCTTTATTCAAAAACTCATTAATGGCGGAAACACTTAGATTCAATGTAATAAGCCTCTTGGCTGTATAAGGTTGACTAAATAAGGAAAGGACAGTGGACGTAGGAACTTTCGGCCCGAACCACTATAAAAGTCTCGATGTTATTTACTTTTCGTACTTTAATGTCTCACCAATTATTATTGTGACTCTGCAGTTTGATATCTCGTAAACCAAGTTTGACCATATCATGCTTCGGTATTCTCATATCCGAAATCAGTAATCAATTAGCTTTCGGAGTTTTAACGTCGAACCTCGGGGTGTTGGTGTAGAAGAAATTCTGCACTAACATTTTTGGCGCTAGAAGGAGGGCTCAAACCTCCATCATTTGTTCCCTCTCAGAAAATCCAGTTACATCATCCCTCCAACCATGACTTGCTTTGAGAATGAGAAGCTAATCCTGGAGTTACTCTTCAATCTTCGCATTCAGCTCAATGAAGAAGACACCAATGAGAGATTATTCACCCTCATTTTGGAGAAAGAGAATGGTAAAGAATATAATCATGTTTATGAAATTCAAGCTTCTCAGATCAGGCAGCTTTCAGAATATCTCTAAGAATCACTTCATGAATTAGCCAGGCTCCAAAAGATTGTTATGGCCTTGAATAGTGAAGTTAGAAATCTTCGCACCAAATTGTTGAAATATGAAGACTTGGTTCCTTTCGATAAGAGAGCCCTCTTGGATACTCAAGATGGTGGGTCTCAAAGGAAGTTGAAGCATGATCAGATACTTACCCCACTCAACCAAAGCTTGTCTCAGATATTCTTGGACACTCGCGAAGACTTCTCCTACCCGGATTACCCCTTATCAAAGAAGGAAGACCCGAAGAGTGAGAAGTATTGTGTCTATCATTTGATTAATGGGCATGAGATGGACAAATGCCGAAAGCTTTCTTACGAGATCGAGAAGTTTATATAAAAAGGGAAGTTAACCAAATTTACTAAACATTAGTTTGAATAATTAGTCTCAAAATTATTTACTTTGTTCCGCTTTTATGACTCTAGGGGAATTCTATGTAAATCTTGCCAAATGAATGCATATGGCTCTTTTCTACAAAGACGAAGTTGCAAGAGTATTCCTTTTTATCAAACTCCCATGGTCAAATGGAAGATGCAAATATTATTAACATGCTCCTCTCAGTTACAACCTCTTTCGCCAAAGTTTCAACTCTAAGGGGAACCTTATGGTTTTGGATTTCTTAAAGATTAATCAACAAGTCTTGTTTCCTTTTTTTGGTGCATTCTTCTTCGGCATAACCCTAATTACTGAGTCTTTACTCTGAAGGTGCATTCAACTCTCGGTATTTAAGGTATCTCTTTTTGTATGTCCTCTCCCCTTAAGAACTCTTGCATATCATACTGACATTTAGGATTTAAGGACTGAAACTCTTCATTGATTTGACGAGATCAATGAAGAGTTTCATTTTTCCTAAAATATAAACAAAAATAAAAATAACAATACTGATTCTATCAATAATCTTCTTTCTCAAATTCGGAATAAACTTTCTATTGAAAAATGTGATTTAAAAACTATGCGATTTCAAAAGTCTTTTACAAAATGATATGAAATCACTCTTTTCGAAGGATTCATATTTCCCTTTTTCCAAGTTACAACCAGCTTTCCATATGGTTGTTAACTTAAAATAGATTTTGATAGCCGACACCCTCTAGAATTGGTTGTAGATGGCCAATAAACGCCAAAAGTGGTTGTAGATGGCCGATACCTACCAAAAGTGGTTGTAGATGGCCGATGCTCGCCAAAAGTGGCTATAGATTTGGACCTAATGATAGGTTGGTAGACCTTACCATAAGAGCACCCCCACAGTGATGCGCTACAATGTGTAAGGCCATATCACCCGGGTTTAAAAAGATGTCGAAAAGTAGAATGAATGCTGATAGTGAGTCATGGTCAAATGGAATCATGCGTTGGGTGAATCCCCAGTTAGATTAGAAAATTGGGTAGATTCCTAATATTAGTGAGCCATGGTCAAATAGTACCCTGCACTAGGTAGATTCCCAGTAAGATTAGACTATTAGGTAGATTCCCAATAATAGTGAGCTATGGTCAAGTAGTAGGGTACTACTTGACCATAGCTCACTATCATTGGGAATCTACCCAGCATTATAATCTAACTAGGGATCTACCCAATGGATGGGTAGATTCCTAGTTAGATTAGTATGTTGGTTAGATTCCCAATGATAGTGAGCCATGTATGAGAAGTGCCATGCATTGGGTAGATCCCTAGTTAGATTAGAATGTTGGGTAGATTCCCAATGATAGTGAGCCATGAATGAGAAGTACCATGTATTGCATAGATTCCCAATGATAGTGAACCATGGAAGAGAAGTGTCATGTGTTGGGTAGATTCCTAGTTAGATTAGAATGTTTGGTAGATTCCCAATGATAGTGAGCCATGGACAAGAAGTGCCATGTGTTGGGTAGATTCCTAGTTAGATTAGAATGTTGGGTAGATTCCTAATAATAGTGAGCCACGATCAACAAGTATCATGCATAAGTTCAGGATTGGAAGGATTCCCAATAAGATTAGAATCCAAGGAAAAAGTTCTAAAGTTAAGAAATCTAGTAGATTCACGATAAACAAGGAAGAAATTCCCGATTGTGCCATTAGGCTTGCCCTAGATGAGGATCCAACAATAGAACTCGGTTGGGTCCGAGATATGGTTTCAACAAAAGTATACTGAGGGCAAAAAATACCCCACAAAGAGAAAATTCTAAAGCATACCCAAACAAACTGACGACATAAGAAATAAAATCGAAAGGAATAAAGTTCTTTTACATACAGTTTTTCTAAGGAAATGTTATAAGGGATAGGCCGAGAAGGACACCTAATTTAGTAAAGAAATGATATTATACAATCAAGAGCATCAAATGATAAAAGTGTGAAAACGAAAGGAAAAGATCCTTCCCAAATAAGTAAGCCAAGATGGTAAGTCAGGGTTCTCCGAAATAATCTTAGTATTCGCAATCTCGAAAAGAATTTATTATCAATGGCATCCCTAGCCTCCTTCCTTCCCTTCATTGAAAAAGGATTACGACGTCATATCCCAAGGTCAGAGATTGATTTATGGCTCACTCCTCTCCGAAGTGAAGCACTATTAATTTTTAGACCCAACTTTGACTCAAGGAAGCAACTCTTAATCTTAAAGGCCTTAAGGGTTACTTTTAGCTTTTGAAGTTCAGCAACCTTATCCTCGTAAGATTGATAAAGGAAAGCACAGTTTCACTAAGTTTTTGAGCAATTTAGGCAAGGTACTCCCCAAGGAACATCAACTTAAGATTAGTAAAGGGAAAAGACATGAAATAGAGAAGATCTACATATCGGATACTCTAGTTTGGTATATCATATGAAAGTCACACAGTATAAGGTTGGATGGGAATTTAAGTATAAAAAGTCATCAAGAAAGTTTCGGTCAAAAAAAAATTATATACAAGCCAAAAGTTATATTATTACAAGAACAAGCTACAAAATGTTTTCTTCATTAAGCGTATCATCAAAATGATCCTCTCGTACCTCCCTCTTAAACGAAGCCGCTTCCTCTTCCTCTACCAGAGTCTCGGTTTCATCCACTACCAAGGCCTTGGTTTATTTTTCCTTCTCACGTTCCTCATACCTCTGAGCAAAGTTAGCCTCTACCACGGAAGCGTTGTTCCTAAGATAGGCTACAGAGAAATTCATGTTTTAATCTCGGTGCTGAGCATGAGTATCAATTAAAACTTAGAAAGCCCATATGATGGCCACCCTCTCATGCCGGTCTCTAGTAATATAACGTTCTTTATCAACCCCCCCAGCCTAGGCTTTCTCCAGCCTCTTGTCCCTTTCCTTTAAGGCTTTCTCAAGGATCTCGATTTACAATCCTTATCTCCCACAGTTCTACCCGATTCCTTCACTTGAGTATTTGCCTCTTGTACTTTAGCTCTGAATTCCGCAAACTCCTTTCCGTTGCTTTGGCAGCAGCCACTGTCTCCTCCATTTTCAAAAACCTATATTGAAGGATGGAGATTTTTGCCACAGTCTAGGAAGAAATAAATAGAGTAAGAACACATATTGAAATCGTATGCTTGCATAAGAATTTTTACCTTGATGCTTTCTCGGAGGCTATACTCAATTTTTTTTCGAAACCAAGGCAGAGGTTGGAACTATAACAATGCTTCAGTAATTGCATTGAAGAGGTCACCTTCAAAAGTAGCTCTTATAATCTCAATTGCTTGCTTGTTTTTCTTGGCAAGTAGATCCGAGCCCTTCCCCTTAGAGCTTTCAATTTTGGAAGACCAGGAAAACTGTTGCTTCTTCGAGCTGAGAGTACCTTTGTCAAAGGACAACAAGGCGGACCTCTTCTTTTTCTTACCTAGAGAGTCAGCCTTCTTAGAAGAGGAAGTCACTGTAATGAGAAAAGGGATAAGGTTAAATCAAAATCAAACTAAGTAGTATTAAGAGCTTGGAATAAGCTAGATTAATGGTTAAAGTGTGAAACTCTCTGTCTCGCTTTCCCCAGCACTAGATTCAGCTTCTTCTCCACTATCAATGACTATGGTAGAAGCTTTCTTGAATTTCCTAGAGGGTTTAAGATTGGAAAATGTAGCAGGAGGAGGTATTAGGCCTTGGGTTTTTAGTTTTCTTTTGGTAATAACTAAGTGTCGGTATCGCTATAAAGACAGAATCTTCATGAACTCTTTATACCTATCCTTAAATTGAGTGGTCATAGTCGAGTCGTCACTCTTCTCAAGTCCCACTATTTGAAATATATAAAAATAAGGAAACATGACCTAGATTTAAAAAAAGGACATCTAGGGACATACCGACATTATTGAAAGAAGTAACTTTTCGATTGGAAGCATTCTTAACAAAGAACCATTGTCGTGGCATTATTTTACTAAAGGATCCTTTAAGGGAGAAGGGTTTTAAGAATTTGAGAAAGTACATGGAAAATTCTCCAATGGACGTAGCCTCAAGCACATTGAACATAAAGTTGATTTCGATCACGGATATGTCTCGGTAGCCTCTTTTGGAGTATAATATCTTCATAGCCAATAAGGTTGAACAAGAAGTAGCCAAAAGTTGGAAATGATTAAAGCGGTAGAACTCAAAGACATCAACAAATAGAGGAGCTAAAGGCAAGAGAATCCCATGTTCTAGATGTTCTATGGACCATACAAATTCCTGCTGGAGGGTTACTAAAGTGTATCCAGAGCCGGGAGCGATCGCCCTAACTCGTGTTATACCATAAGAAGCCAAAACCTTATCAAGATCTTGTTGAGTTTTAATAGGGGCATTCATTTCCAACCGAAGAGAAGAGGGCTAGATATCTAATTATAAAAAGAAAAGTCAGTATTTTACCAAGAACAAGAATTAAGCAGGTTAAAGCTAGTAAGAACCCAAATCTAATCTTTGGAAAAGTAGTAGAAAAAAGAGAGGAAGGTTATTGATGATTACATTAATGACCTTAGTAACAATAATAAATTTGAAAAAGAAATGTACTAGCTTGAGAACGGATATCGAAAGAAGAATCGAAGGAAGCTTTGAAATACCAATAGCTGTGTCATAATTTTGAACAAATAAAAAGAAGAGAGAAAGAAGAAAGATTGTTTATATTAAAAGGAACGACACAGATTGAAGAGAGAGAAGTCTTTCCCACCATAGATCTCATTTAGCAACTACCCATAAGTGGAATGTCAAGAGATTTCCTCAAATGCTAGATCATCCTTGCACAAGAAAAGAGAGGCGCTTTTTAAAGATAACCAGTCAATCGCTGACACTTGGACTTATATTTACTGTAGGACTAGAACCTGTTTCTTCAATGTCCAATCCCAAATGATCATTTACAAATTCCTTAGCGCAAGTACAGTTTTGACCTCACGGTCTCAAGTTAGATTTTTCCTTTCAGCACCAAACATTTTTACTTACAACTTAGTCTAGATGACTTCAAGTGGTAAGCATAGTTTTTAAAAAAAATTGACCTCATGGCCACAAATTATATTTTGCCTCTCGGCAACGAAGTAGTTTTGCTTACCACTTAGCCTAGATGGCTTCAACTAGTAAGCACAGTTTTTTTTAATTTTTTTTACCTCATAGTCTCAAGTTATATTTTTCCTTTCGGCACCAAACAGTTTTGCCTACCGCTTAATCTTGATGGTTTCAAAGCCGAGCGTAGTTCTAAAAAAAAATTAACCTCATGGTCCCAAATTAAATCTTCACCTTTCGGCTATTAAGACCTTTATATATTTACCACTTGACCAAAACAACCAGCTAAGCCTTCGCCCTTAGGCACTGATTTCAAATTGTTTTTGAACCCTGTAGATGAGGTTAGATCTTTACGAGTTTCATAAGTAAAGCAATGCTCCCAAAAGTTCCTAGAAAACTATTTCACCCGAAAACTCAGAATCAATAGGGACGGAACATGCAAGCCAAGTATTAAGCATGCCATAACACTATTCTTTCCAAAGTCTACCTCATATCAACTATATAAGGTGAACTTTGGGGGGGGCATGTGTTACACTATCATTTCCACAAAGTACAACTCATGAATATTTGGGAGGAAAGTTCTTCCACTTGTAATTCTGAGACCAATTATTTAGTTTTCAACGAGAGCTTAAGCTCCGGACTCGGTAACCGAGAGCATGTAATCAGAAATCATGAGTTAATATGTCAGCCAAGATTAAGACCACTGTCCGGCAAAGATAAAGGGTTAGTCGAAGGCAATCGTTGTCGAAGCCAAAAGCATTTCAACAAGTATCAACAATGAACGGTTCAGATAGCCTTAGACCAAAATCAACGGCCAGGATAGACGAAAGGAATCAAAGAAGCTATATATATAAAAGCACCACGTTAGTAATCCGCGTCAAAATGCACTCAACCAGATGATGACAAACGTCCAAATCTAAGCTGCACATAGCAAGCCAAGTCATCAATCTAAAGAGAAGGCTCTCCACCAATGGCGCTACGACATATTGGCTATAAATAGGCAGCAGTCCCAAGGCGCAATGGATCTTCTGGCGTGAAAAAGAACAACATAAGATCATATAGTACTTTCCTATATCAAAGCTCTATTCAAAAACTCATTAATGGCGGAAATGCTTAAATTCAATGTAATAAGCCGCTCGACAATATAAGGGTGACAAAATAAGGAAAAGATAGTGGACATAGGGACTTTCGGCTCGAACCACTATAAAAGTCTAGGTGTTATTTACTTTCCGTACTATAACATTTCGGCATTTATTATTATGACTCTTTAGTTTGATATCTCGTAACCCAAGTTTGACTGTATCACGATTCAGTATTCTCATAACCGAAGTCAGTAATCAATTAGCTTCCAGATTTATAACTTCGGACCTTGGGGTGTTGGTATTAGCAAAATTCTACACTAATGTTCTCCATTAAAGAAAATTCAATAAAGAAGAAAATGAGAAAGAAAATGCTAAGGAAATAAGTTAGTGCAATTATCTCCACATCAATCAGATCAAGGTGAATAATATTTCAATCTCTTTGTTTTTTTATGTGTTTGATTCGGATTTAAGGGTGGGTTCGAATTTTTATTATTATTTATCATGCATATGGATTAGGTATTCATGTATATAGGTTAATGGTTATCATTTGTGAATTTAAGGAATTTTCCTAAATGGTTTTGGATGTTGAAAACTAAGGTGTTGATCTCCAAGTATTCTAAAATATAGGTATGATGTTTGAAATATTATTTTGGAGATGGGTTTTAAATTTCATAATTTTTGAAATTATTATGAACTTATTTTGAATTTTCCAAGTTAGATGATTTCAGAATTTACTTATTTAAAATATGAAAATAATTATTTTTGACCCGAAATATTTATATGTTGATAAGGAAGTAAATATTGATTTTATTAGTATTTTTGTGGATTTTTCTCAAGCGATTACAATTTAGAATAAATTATTATATGCAAAAGGGTTTTATTGCAAAATGGGATAAATGGCAATGCACGTAGAACCATTCCTGTTTGTACAGGGCGAATTTACTGCATGCTCCTGTCAAGATTTGGCATTTGTGGTATGGCTCGAGGAACATGAAGGAAGGACTATCTTTCCGTTTCTTGATCATATATATGTATCTAATGTCGCCAGAGGTTGGAGGTCTAGAGAAGACGGCCATATAGAGTAGATAGGTCCCGTATAGAAACGCGTGACCGTTCGGATGCAGCTGCGACGGAGCAATGTCGATGTACTGCAACACGTCCTGGAGGAATAAATTAAACGGAGGCACGCTGCCCATCCAACACATGAACTTGTTGCATGTGGTATATCCGACTGGGGGCAAGTGAGGATGATCGTGTCGCGAAGGGACTAACACATCGGCAAAAGGAATCCCGTGGATGGAGCATATCCGTCGAAGTGCGGCTTCATTGATCTTCAAAGCTTGTGAATCGATCGGATTGTCTAAAAGAATTGTTGCCTCCAAGGCATCGGGTGCTAAGTTATGGGTAGGGGAAGTCGACGGATTTGAAATATCAGCGGCTCCTTGCCTTGATGACGGCCCAGGCCTGTCAGATATGGTGGCGGAGCTAGACTTCATAGACATCCCCAATAAATAATGAATCTGTTTAAGTGCCTGCAAAAACTATACTCGAAAAACGTTGAACGTTAGAGTTAACAACACGAATATTCCCCCCACGTGATGTGTGAACTAGTGCAAGCAATCGTGTACAAGCAATAAGAATCTAGAGATTTCAAAGATATAAAAATGAGCTTCGAATCGTCGCCTTCAAAGACCGTCATCGCTGACCGTCTCAAAAAGCCTGCCTTGTGGTGATTACAGTTTCAAATTCAGAAAACGAATGTTAATCTAAGCTCAGATTTATGTCTACTAAAGCTAGGGAGTTAATGATCCGGGTCAGTTTCATGTGATAGTGTGCTTAGGTCCAAGTCCTTGTTTTGCTATATGAATAGGCAAGGTTAATGAGTGTTCGGCCTAGTTCCTACTCGGCTAAAGGTATTGTTCGGCATGTTTTGTCCGGCCAAGACAGGTTTTAGCATTCACAAACGTTCGACATTCATGTGGTTCGGCATCTTTATATATTGTTCGGCATTTATGGTGTTCGGCGTTTGTGTTGTTCGGCATTTATGATGTTCGGCGTTTGTATTGTTCGGCATTTATATTGTTAGGCATTTATGTTGTTCGGCATTTATACTATTAGGCACCCATGGTGACTCGGCATTTGTGACTGTTCGAAAAAGCATCATTCGACCAAAATCTTGTTCGGCCGGGACCACATTCGACATCCTATTTGGCTCATACTTCCTCCACATCCTTCTATTGCACTACCCGGCATATGACGAATCGTGTCGAGCTAAGGTTGCGCCGAGCGCCAACGCTCGAACACACCATCCTCTACAGCGACCTCATTCCCCCTTTTTCTTCCTCCATCCACACCGAACCACGAGGACGAATCGTTCGTTGAGTCGCACCGAACCATCCTGTTCGGCATTCTAACCAACTCCTACCTTCCTCCACATCATCTGGCCCTAAAAATCCACACAACACCTATCAATTTACGAACTCGAGTTTCGTGTTGAAACCCCTTTGTGGATTTAGTTAGAGGGATTGTTACCTAGTTAATAGATCACGACTTGGAGAAGTTTGGAGTTGAGGCCGCGGTTTTGATTAGCGCCGAATAGGTTAGGAAGAGTTGTTAAGTCTTTGAAGGTTGTTAATAGGCGAGTTTCTCGAAAACAAGATAGGAGAAGTGAGTGTGAAAAGAGAAGGAGGAAGAAGGCCTCGACTTTTATAGGACAGAAGGAGAAGTCGAAAAGGCTATACCCGGTGGAACCGGTCAAAGCCACAGTGTTCGGCATCGGAATACAAAGTCGTTCGGCATGAGGAGCGTTCGGTTTCGACTGCTTCGTTCGGCATCTATACCACGCTCGTCATACACCTCCACCACTGATATTCTCAAGAAAGCGTCTCCAAGGAGAGTTAACCTAGATTCGAAGCAAAGTACGGGGGATATGCAATTCAAAGCGTATCACGATTCAGCCACATAATACACTTTGGGGGGCAAGTGTTTCCTGGAGATTTGACCAGGCAACTAGTGCTCGGCATCAGGTAGTACTCGGCATCCATGGTACTCGGCATCAAGGAGTACTCGGCTTCTCATAGTACTCGGCGTAGTACTCGGCATAGCGCTCGGCATCAAGGAGTACTCGGCATCTCATAGTACTCGGCATCCAGTGGAACTCGGCAACAGGAGTACTCGGCGTAGCGCTCGGCATCCAGTGGAACTCGGCAACAGGAGTACTCGGCGTAGTACTCGGCATCCAGTGGTGTTCGGCATTAGAAGGCGTTCGGCATATATGACTGCTCGACATGGCAGTATCGTTCGGCCGGAAGGCACATTAGGCCAAGGAGGATCGTTCGGCCAGAGAGCATTGTTCGGTCAAGCACATCAGACATACCGTTCGGCTTCGACTAACAACCATTCCATCCCACACACCAAACATACCGTTCGGCATAGAAAGGGTGGTTCGGCATCATTGTGTTCGGCCTACCTGGTTCGGCATACAGCGACCACTATACTTGGGCTAGAGTGTTCGGCCACCAAGCCCACCTGGGAAGTCCAGCCCATCTTTGTCTATAAATAGAGGGGCAGGGTCACAGTGAAAAGGGATCCTTTTTTAGAGAACACTGGGGAGACTCTGCCATTTTTGAGACTCATCTTCTCTACTTAACAACTTCATTCAAGCATTTGATTCACGAATTGTATTTGTAATCAACTATTAAGAAGATCAATAAAGTTTAACCTCAAAGTGGACGTAGGCAATTACGCTGAACCACTATAAATTTGGTGTTCTTACTTTCTGCATTTAAATTAGCATTCTCTTCCTTGTTTAATTTATCTTCATCACTTATATCTCTACACAATCTTTCTCTACGAGGTTAGTGACCAATTTTGGTGCTAACAGATATCACATGAACATATATATGTTTGAATAGTTGCTTATGTGTTATATGTTCTTCTTTGTACTTTGATCGGTTATTTTTGCATATGATAAATTGTTGACATACTCACTTATGTGTTAAAATGCTATCACCCAACATTATGACCTTGGGAATCGAAAACTGTTGACTAGTTGGGGTTGTTCCGGCAGTGGGCATGGACAGACTTAAACTTCTGAATGTATAGAATTGCATCCAGGATATCGGAAAGATAAAGTTATGTTAGGATGCTTTAGACTGATTAAAAGACATGACTCATGGATATTTTAAAACTAGATTTGGGTAGAGACTAGGGTAGGGTCGTGCTCTATCCTCCAATTGTTAAGCCCCCGATTGGTCAGGTCCGCGATTCCAATGCGTATGGCTTTGTCGATATTGGAGCTAAATTTTGGAGTTGCCCATTCGGAGGAACTCGTAGAAAATTACTCACCTATCCTTTTCTCCTACCGTTTAGGAGACCATAAATATTTTCTCCTACCTATCTTAGGAGACTATTAATATATTCTTCTGAATGAACTAGATAATCATTGGATTACTTGGTAAATCTTGGCCCGAGTCAGCTGATAGATTTTTAGTTGGCCTAAGAAAACTAATGTAGGTTCGTAGTAACCTTGGGAAAACTATGCCGTTGAATGGACTATTTATGGGATTGGGTATTTGTGTGAATGTGTAATCCTTAACCCTTGTGAATGATAGACTATTCATTTTAACCCATTCATGTATGATATACTATTGATGTTATGATCATGCTCTAATCATTTTAGTTGCAGGATATGTTTTGGTTGACATATTGTTTGAGAGGGTTTTGGTAAGGGGAAACTCATTCTGCTCAACAACGTGGTCTCACTAAGTACCTATATTTTGGTTTGAGATGGACTAAAATTATTCACACCAGACTTTTTGTCTGACCCGAAGTTTTTTATTTCCCCTTAAACTCTCGGGTATTCAATTTGGATTGAGTAGGATGAGAGTATGGTACTTTAGGTATAGATGAATAGGCTTGTGGAGACATGTAGGAGGCAAGCTACTATATAGGAATATTATTTCCACTGTGCAGTGTTAACTGCTTTCCTTTATTGTTGGATGTATGTAATGACAAGCACTATAACCATCTAAGTAGTTAAAACTTTGATCATCCAAGGTGGCACATTCATATCTCGCTCTTGGAATTATATTTCTAAGGGTTATGAAATGTAATGAATTTGCAAATTGATGAATGAAATTATTTTTTGAAAATTTATAAATTTTTATGCTCCTGATGTTAATGATACAATAAATAATCTCATTTTGTCAATGGAAAATGAAAAGACTAATGGATAGTGTATGACTAATAAAACAAGTATATATATATATATATATTAATTTATACTTAAGAAATACTAATGCAGTAAGTAAATGTACACACCGAAATTTATACTGGTTCGGAGCACCTCTCCTACATCCAGTCCCTAAGCACCTCTTATGAATTTCACTATCAACACCCTCGCTTGACTCGGAGGAATAAGTTTACAACTTAACCGATCTGAGCACCTCTCAGATTTACTCTTTCCTTTGACAAAAATTCTTGCTTGACAATCTTATGTTCGACCAACACTGATTTTGACTTGATAGTATAATGGTTCCTATAATCTCCTTGATGTTTCGAAGTGAGTGCAATGATTATTGGAACAGTAGCAAATGAAGTAATGGAGTTGAAAGTACAAAATTGCTTAGAATAGCACAAGAGAATAGAAGCTATATAAATCAGAGTAGAAAGTTATCAAAACTAAGTATGAGATGATGTGCTATTTATAAATACTGAAGAGAGGTAATCAAGAGTTGTCATTGTTCGTAAAAATCTTTTTAGAATTAAGAAAAACTGTTCAAAATGGTTGCAACTCTTGAAGATGACTTTTCAGAAAAATGACTATTACAGCATCTCGGTCTACTGAGTGATTACGTCAGTCTACTGAGTATGAACGTTGAAAAAGTTCACAGCAAAAATTTGAATTTAAAAAAATTGATTTACGCAGCTTCAGTCGACTGAAAATGGGCTCAGTCGACTGAACTGTGTAAGTTCAGTTTGCTAATAATCTTATGATATTTGTCGAATTCATACTTTAATAATATTTTGATATTTGTGTTTGAGTGTGTGTATATGAACTATCAAGGAGATTTTACAATTCAATCTAAGACCGTATACATACTTTTGATCTTGAAGCTCCATAGTTATGACATCTTCGTTTTGTAGATGATTCTTCTTGCCTTTTGCCTTGCGTTTTGTATTCTTGAATGAGATCCTGATATTATGAATATACTATATATATACAGTGTATAGTTGTCATCATTAAAACATAGCTCTAATGTTCTAACAATCTTCCCTTTTTTTATGATGACAACTATCAAAGTTCAAAATAAAAATATTGGTTTTACTCCCCCTAAATTTATGTTCCCCCTATCAATATGATTCTCCCCCTTTGGCATCAACAAATAGAAACAAAACACAATGAATAAAAATAACAATAAGTAGAAGTTAAACAAGGATATAAACAGCTAAAAAGCTTACATAACATAAAATAGTATTTGCCACATACACAAAGTTTCTTAACATCACAAACTTAAGTGCATACCCACATAAACAACAATCAAAGTTTCACAACATCACAAACTCAAATACATACCAACATAAACAACATTCCAAGTTCCACAATATCACAAACTTAACAACATAAACAATATATGGAGTTCCACAAATGATAGTTTTTTAGTACCGATAATACCACAAAACCAAAAGAGAATACGATAAACTTACCAAATATAGCAGGAGGAGAAGAAACTAAGATTCCGTTCGGAGGAAGATGAGCTTGAGCAGGATGAAACTTTTTTCCAAATTTTTCCAAGCAAGGCCCCAAAAGTTTTTTGTCGTTTTATCATCTTTTGTTATTGCCTGAAAAGAATTTCTTGATTCCATAGAATGGCTGTTGTAGCGTTCATTGTGCGGGAAGGTTGAACTAGGGAAACTTCAGTTTCTCTATCCAAGGACAATTTAACCTCTTCGAAGACTTCATGGCTCCATTGACCATGTGTTTGTGCTTCAAAGGTTTGAGCTTGGTGTGGTTGTGAAGATGATTGATCCAAAGTATTTTTCACCAAAGTCGACAAATAAACATTATAGGAGGGAAGGGGTTCCATTGTAGTAGGTAATTTCATAAGGGAGATAGACTTTTGAGCCATAACCTTCGGTGCGATGTAATCTTGTAGAAGGTCCACATTAATACCGAAGTGGATAAAAAAATTTGCAAGGTAGGAACCAAAAATCATTGTTTTTCGAGAATGGGAGTTAAAGCTTTTAATTTCATCATGAATAATTTTTGCCCAATTTAGAAGAGTGTTAGAATAAATGGCATAAAGGGCTTTGTAGTTGTAGCCGTACATCTTTTCATAACTCCTGGTGCGAGGAAAAACAGCATGAAGGAGCATTTTGTTAATTATTCGAGCTTAGGGGCGTAAATTCACTGATGTATTCTCCATGTTTAGAATATGGAATTGGTAGCTTAGTGAAATATATGCAAAATCACGATGGTACCAATTTTCTAAGGAAGTTCTCTAACCACTACATTCCAAAATTGCACCTAGATCTTGATAATTTAGTACAATATCAACTCCTAATACCCTACTCCATAAAATTCTTTCTTCGGTTTGATTTGGAGGTGTGTAAAAATCACCACAGAGATTAGCATGGAACAATTTGACCAAAAATGGGTAAATTTTTACCTTGTTCATCCTTTTGTCAACTAAGGAGAGGAATCCATATTTTCGAGTAAATCCTGTATGCCAAATGCAGCGAAATCTTCCATCTTGTAGAAAGTCTCTTGGCAGAAGCGTTTGTCATTTGATTCATTGAAGATTCGAAGATTTTTGGCACTTCCATTTAGCTATTCCAAGATTTGAGCATCTGAGGCAAATTCCGGATGGGCTGGATTGGAGGAAGAGGAGGCCGGAGGTTTTCTTTGCTTTGTTTGGGACGAGCAGCAGGGATTTTCTGCCTTGGAGCCATTGAAAATTTGTTTGGAGTTAGGGTTTTTTGAAAAGGTAAAGTGAAATGGTGAATGAGTATGTTTGAAAAGGTAGTTATGCTGGCAGATTTTCGAAGCTTAGTCGACTGAGGTACATATGCAGTCGACTAAAAACACATGTTTTAGAGGCAGAGAGCAAGTGGGAAAATTTGTACAGGTTCAGTCGACTGAGGTAGATTCCCAGTAGACTGAAATTGTGGCTTTTCGAGGCAGTGAGTTGAGCATATTTTTTGTACAGGTTCAGTCGACTAGCGTTCTGGTTCAGTCGACTGAACCTGTGTGAGTTTTTTTTTCTGTTAATTTTTTAAAATTATTGAGCACAAGTATGTACAAAACAAACTTATATTATATATTTTATTATTTACATTCAAATTTTGATATATATATATATATATAGCTTGGCGTTTATTTATTATATATATAACAAAATATCATCATAACTTATTGATTACCTTTTGACTCATCAAACTTGTTATCCGGAAAGCGATCCTAGGAGATAGGTTCCACTTTGGTATCTTCAACTAATGGTCGAAGTGGAGACCATGAGTTATATTTAATTGGAGTGTTGTTCCAGTTTGACGTAGATGGACCGGCTTCCCAAGAATTTTTGGTGGAGAGTTATTGATAATAATTGGAGACTCGATAATACACGGACTACGTTGACGAATGCTATTTCTGGTAGGAGAACGATCGCAGATAGCAAAAATGCATCGTTCTAGAAAATTCAAATGTTCACCTTGACGCCTTTGTTCATAGTACATCTCTTTTTGGATACTCATCATCTCTTGCTGGTAATGATGGATTTCAGCAATTTTAGTGCGAGTGTCTAGCTCTAAAACCCATCTTATCTTCTTACCTCTGGGTGAAAATCTGGGGCGACCAGGAGGAGAAGGAGTAATTTGAATAGTTGGCGATTTTGTGGATTGAGGCGTTGAAACGGTTGGTGATGGATATTCACTATTTGAAGGAGTGCTAAAGTCAAGAGATGAATGAGCGGAATCATAATTGTCCGACATTGTTTGAATGATAGTTTTTACCTTATCTCTAGCTGTTTACTTTGTTTTTTTATATAAAGAGAGTTTATATATATATATATATTAGACTTTTACTAATTATAGGTATTGTAGTTTTTGGTTTATATTCCTTCTTTTATTAAATTTAGTAAATCATTGTATTCCTTACAAATTTTAGCTACCAATTGATGTCCAATGGTTTGTATTTTCTAATGTTGATTTAACATGATATTAAAAGAGATATATTTTAAGTATCTAAGTCATTAAGAGAGCATATTCCGAGAGTACGACGAAGGTTTAAAAAAGTAGTTTCGGAAAGGGGTTTAGTAAATATATCTGCTATTTGTTTGTCTAAAGTAACAAATTCTAAACAAATTTTTTCTTTTTCAACATTATCACGCAAGAAATGATGTCTGATATCAATGTGTTTGGTTCTCGAGTGATTAGTGGGGTTTTTTGATAAATTAATTGCACTCGTGTTAACATAAAAAATCGAAGATTTGTCTAGCTATATTCCATAATCGTGTAAAGTTTGTTGCATATATAAAACCTGACCGCAAGCAAGTGCTGCAGATATATATTCTGCTTCACATGTTGACGATGAAACACAATTTTTTTTACTAAACCATGATACCAAAGATTGACCGATAAAGTGACAAGTTCCACTTGTACTTTTTCAATCCGATCTACAACCACCGAAGTCAGCATCACTATATGATACGAGCTCGAATGGACAGTCTTTTGGATAAAAAAGTCCGTAATCTTTGGTATTTGATAGATACCGTAATTTTTTTTTAACTGCTTGTAAGTATGTTTCATTGGGATTAGCTTGAAAACAGGCACATAAGCAAACACTCATTAAAATGTTGGGTCTACTGGCAGTTAAATATAATAATGATCCTATCGTACTTCTATATAATTTTTTTTCAACATCTTTACCATTTTCATCTTTGTCTAAGTGAGTACTAGTACTCATAGGAGTAGCTTTACTGCTAGCATTCTCCATTCAAAAATGTTTAATTAAATCTTTACAATATTTTTCCTGATAGATAAAGGTTCCGTTTTTTAATTGTTTAATTTGTAATCCTAAAAGTAATTTAATTCTCCCATATGTGACATTTCAAATTCATTTTTCATAATTTTTGAAAATTCATCACATAATTTTTTATTAGTTGATCCAAAAATAATATCATCTACATATATTTGTACTACTAAAATATTGTTTTCATTTGTTTTTATAAATAGAGTAGAATCAACTTTGCCAATTTGAAAACCAGATTCTAGAAGATATGATTTTAATCTTTCATACCAAGCTCGAGGAGCTTGTTTAAGACTATAAAGTGCTTTTCGTAATTTAAATACGTGATTTGGAAATTGTTCATGAATAAACAATGGTGGTTGTTCAACATAGACATTTTCTTTAATATATCCGTTTAAAAAAATGCATTTAACATCCATTTGATATAATATGAAGTTATGATGGCAAGCAAATGCTAAGAGAATTCTTATAGCTTCAAGGCGTGCTACAGGGGCGAAGGTCTCTTCATAATCAATTCCTTTTTCCTGAGAATATCTCTAAGCTACAAGTCTTGCTTTATTTTGAACTATACACCATTTTCATCCATTTTATTTTTGAAAATTCATTTAATTCCAATAATAGATTGATCATTGGGTCCAGGGACAAGTTCTCATACATTATTACATTCAAATTGATTTAGTTCTTCCTGCATTGCTATTATCCAATAATCATCTGTAGACGCTTCATTAACATTTTTTGGTTCAAAGTTTGAAATAAAAGCTACATGTCCCATTTGATTTAATTGATTACGCGTTGACACTTTTGTATTGATGTCTCCTATAATATTATCCATTGGATGATCTTTTAAAATTCTAGGGGGTCATTTTAATTCATTATTATCAGGATTTATAGATTCTAGTTGTTCATTTTGAATATTTAATTGATTTAAGTTTTCATCATCTTCTTTTGCATTGTTAAAATTTTCATCAAATGATACATGTAATGTTTCTTCAATTTTGTTAGATTTTTTATTAAAAATTTTATATGCTTTACCTTGATCTGAGTAACCTACGAAAATTCCTTCATCGACTTTCAAATCAAAATTTCCTAAAGGATCACTAGTTTTTAAAATAAAGCATTTGGATCCGAATATTTTAAAATAAGATACTTTTGGTTTTCTTCCAAAAAGAAGTTCGTAAGGAGTATTTTTGGTTAATGGTCTTAGAGAGACACGATTTAGTACATAGCATGCAGTAGCTACAGCTTCTGCCCAAAATTTTTGAGGTAAGTTACTACTACAGAGAAGAGTTCTTGCACATTCTTACAGAGTTCTATTTTTTCTTTCTACAACACAATTTTTTGTGTTGTTCTAGAAAATGAAAAATTATGACTTATCCCCTTTTTATTATAGAATTTTGGAAAAGATTCATTTTCAAATTCTCCACCATGATCACTTCTAATAGTTTTGATTTTTAAATCTTTTTGATTTTGAATACGTTTTGAAATCATTTTGAATGTTTCAAAAGTGTTACTTTTATGCTTTAAAAAGAAGGTCCACTTATACCGTGAAAAATCATCAACTATAACAAAAACGTATTTATTATGATTAATTGATCTAATTTTCATTGGTCCAAATAGATCTAAATGTAAAAGTTATTAAAGGTTGTTTTGTGGAAATTTCTTGTTTAGATTGAAAAGAGGATTTTTTTAATTTTCCCGTTTTGACATGCATTGCATAGATTGTTGACTTTAAAATTTATTTTAGGTAAAACACGAACTAAATTATTTTTAGCTAATTTATGAATGTTCTTAAAATTAACATGACAAAACCTTTTATGCCAAATCCATGGATTAGAGATATCTGCTATTAAGCAAACATTTTGATCATGTCTTATTTTCATATTTAAAATATAGATGTTATGTTTTCTTATTCCTTCAAAGATAAATTTTTATTTTTATCAAAAATGTTGCATTTTCCAGTTTCATAGGCTATAGAAAATCCTTTATCACATGACTGACTAATACTAAGTAAATTATGTTTTAAGTTTTTAACTAAATAAACATTTGAAATAAGAGGAGAGTTAGATATACCGACAGAAGCCACATCTCCTTGTCCAATAACATAGCCTTTGGAATTATCTCCAAAAGTGACCGTTCCAACATCTTTATAAGAGATATTTATTAGCATATCAGCATTTCCAGTTATATGCTTGGAGCATCCACTGTCGAGAATTCATTTCTCCTGTTTGTGTCAGGGTACCTATAGAGATAAAAGTAATTTAATGGTACCCATTTCCTTTGTCAGGGTCCTGGGGGTGAAACTGAAGGTAACCATACCCAGGAGGATTTGGTAGAACCTTTGAATATAAAGTTTTTATTATAATGAACAACATTCAAGAATCTATCTATATGTTTTTGTCTAATCAAGTTATTATTTGTTTTTGTAATCCATAACTGAATAGTCTTTTTATAATTTGAATTGTTGTTTACTGGTTTGCGAAAATTAAAATAAAGTGTAGCATATTTATGTTGAATTTTTGGTTTATTTGATTTGACAAATCCTAAACCATTTTTATTACTACGAGGTTTTGAAATATTAATTAATTGAGATAGATTCTCTTTACCTTGATTAAATTTAGAAATATTTGTAGAAAGATCATTTACTTTCTTTTCTAATGACTGTTTATCTTCGTTTAACACTTTTACCTGATTTTCCAAACTATTGACAGTTTTTCTTAATTTTATGTTATCATTTGATAGTGTTGCAATTTCCTTTTCTAAAGATTCCACACTTTGAGATTCTTTAGATGATTTGCAATTATTTTGTAATTTTTGAATTTCTTCTTATAATATAATTTTTTCAACTTTTAGCATTTCATTTTCTAGTTCTAGTCTAGTAATTTTTTCAGAGCATTCTTTATGAGTTTTTCTAAGATTTATATATTTATTATCAAGTTCCGTTGCTATTTCTATGACATCGTCAAAAGATAAATCTAAAAGTACCTCACATTTAGTTGCCATGAAGCAAACATTGGCTTGTTCTTCATCACTATCACTGTTGCTGTCACTATCACTATTACTTGAAGAATCATCCCATGTTACTTGAAACGCACACTTATTTTTTGAGAATTTCTCATATTTGTTGTTCTTGTTGAAGCTTTTCTTATCTTTGTTTAATTCTAGACAATCCTTTTTCATGTGACCAAAACGAATGCATTTATAGCATTTAAATGACGAAAGATCGTTGGAGTTGCTTGTTTTCTGCTTTTGTACCATCTTGTTGAATTTTCTGAACTTATTGTAATTTTTAGCTAGGAACACTACATCTTCTTCATCCAAGTCCGAGTCGTCGTCATTATTTACCTGAAAAGCAATACTTTGTTTTTCTTTGGCTAGATCTTTTCTAGCTTGCAAATTTGCTTTATATGACATCAAATTTCCAAGTAACTCTTCTAGTTTGTGTATAGAGAGGTCAATGGCTTCTTCTATTGCTAATACTTTTCTTTCCCACTCATCAATTAATGCATTTAGGATACGAGTAACTAAATCAAAATCAGTATATGAAACACCTAATGCCATGAGATCATGTTGTATAGTTTGGAATTTAGAATACATTTCTACGATGCTTTCACTTGATTTCATTTTAAATGATTGAAATTGATTTGTTAGCAAACTTATCTTAGTTTGTTTTACTTTAGTTGTTCCTTCATGTGCAACTTGAAGCACATGCCATATATCATAAGCAGTTTTGCACATCATAATTCTAGAAAATGCGTTCTTATCTAATGCACAATATAAAACATTCATAGCTTTTGCATTGTTTGAAGTAGCAGTTTTCTAAGCATCTGTCCATGTACTAATTGCAGTAGTAGGAGCTACATACTGAGATTGAGTAGATAGCCAAATGTCAAGTACGCTTGATTCCATAAAAACTTTCGTATGTGCATCCCAATACATATAATTAGAACCATAAAAAATGGTGGACATGCAGTTGATTGACCTTCCTAAAATGTGTTATAACTCATATTGGCCATAGTATTCAAAATGGTGTTATGATTTTGAATGGTCCTTGCTCTGATACCAGATGAAAAGACTAGTAGATCGTGTATGGCTAATAAAACAAGTATATATATATATATATATATTAATTTATACTTAAGAAATACTAAAGCAGTAAGTAAATGTACACACCGAAATTTATACTGGTTCGGAGTACCTCTCCTATGTCCAGTCCCTAAGCACCTCTTAGAAATTTCACTATCAACACCCTCGGTTGACCCAGAGGAATAGGTTTACAACTTACCCGATCTGAGCACCTCTCAGATTTACTCTTTCCTTTGACAAAAATTCTTGCTTGACAATCTTGTGTTCGACCAACACTGATTTTGACTTGATAGTACAATGGTTCCTATAATCTCCTTGATGTTTCGAAGTGAGTGCACAGTGATTATTGGAACAGTAGCAAATGAAGTAATGGAGTTGAAAATACAAAATTGCTTAGAATAGCACAAGAGAATAGAAGCTATATAAATCAGAGTGGAAAGTTAACAAAACTAAGTATGAGATGATGTGCTATTTATAAATACCGAAGAGAGGTAATCAAGAGTTGTCATTGTTCGTAAAAATCTTTTTAGAATTAAGAAAAACTGTTCAAAATGGTTGCAACTCTTGAAGATGACCTTTCAGAAAAATGACTGCTATAGCATCTCAGTCTACTGAGCGATTACGTCAGTCTACTAAGTATGAACGTTGAAAATGTTCAAGGCAAAAATTTGAATTTTAAAAAATTGATTTACACAGCTTCAGTCGACTGAAAATGGACTCAGTCAACTGAAACCATTTTCAGTTGACTGAACTGTGCAAGTTCAATTTGCTAATAAACTTTAGAGTTATGCGTCCGAACGAAATCATAGCAGATCGCTCACCTATGTTTTTCTCCTATCATTTTTAAGAGATCGGGAATATTTTCTCCTATCTATCTTAGGAGACTGTTAATATCTTCTTCTAAATAAACTAGTGAATTACTTGCTAAATCTTGGCCCGGGTCAGCTAATAAGTTTTTAGCTGGCCAGAGAAAATTAATATAGGTTCATAGTAATCCTGGGAAAACTATGCGATTGAATGGACCATTTATGAGATTAGATAGTTATGGGAATGTGTAACCCTTGACCCTTGTGAATGACAGACTATTCATTTTAACCCATACATGCATGATATGTTATTGATGTTATGATCATGTTCTAATCATTTTGGTTCCAGGATATGTTATGAATGACATATTGTTTGATTGGGTATTAGTGAGGGGAAACCCCTTCTGCTCAGTAGCATGGTCTCATTAAGCGCCTATATTTTTCTTTGAGATGGGCTGATATTATTCACATAGGACTATTTTGTCTAACCCAAAGTATTCGATTTTCCCTTAAACTCTCAGGTACTCAATATGGATTGGGTAGGCTAAGAGAAGGGTATTTCAGGTTTAGACGAATAAGCTTTCGGAGATGTGCAGGAGGCAAGCTTCTATATAGGAGTATTATTTCCATTGTGTAGTGTTAAGTACTTTTCTTTATTGTTGGATGTATGTAACGTTGCGTACTAAACCGTCTAAGTTGTTAAGACTATGATCATCCAAGGGTGCATCTTTATATGTCGCTCTTGGAATTAATAGGCAAAGCCCTATGCATTGGAATTGTAGACCTAACCAACCGAGGGCTAAACGGTTCGAGGAAAAGGCGCGACCCTACCCTAGTATCCACCAAACTATGGTTTCAAAATGTTCATTGAATAATATCTTTTGATCGGTCCAAGGCATCCTAACACAATTTGGTCTTCCTAATCTCCTTGATGCAATTCTATTCACTCGAGAGTTCAAGTCTGACCATATCTATTATTAGAAGAACCATAATTGGTCATCAGTTCCTGTATCCCCAATGTCAAAATGTTTGATGTTTGGTGACAACATTTAACACATAAGTGAATATGTCACCAATTTTATCATATGCAATCATAACTGATCAAAGTGCCAAGATAAGCATATAACCTATTAGCATTCATCCAAATATATGTTCAATGGGATAGCCAATTTATACACCTAATTACTTATGCAAAGTAATAATTTCCTTCATTAATATCTCCTTTAAAAATGGGCCAAAATGCTTTTTCTTTCTTTTGGAAACCTATAAAATACTTAACAAAATCTTCCTTTTTGATTAAGTAAAACTTAGCCCAACATGGAGTTGAAAATTTTCCAAGTATTATAAAACAACAATCCTTCCTTTCAAAATTGTGTGCTATTGCACTTTGATAAATTTCAAGCTATCGCATGCTAAAAATATAGGCTATCACACCTTGATAAATTTCAAGTTATCGCATGCTATAAATATAAGCAATCACACCTTGATAAGTTTCATGCTATCGCATGTTAAAAATGTATGTTATCCTCTATTGACAGTAATAGCCATGTGGTTAATAAAAATATAACCTTCGTGAGTTGATAATACAAAGCTTTTGAAGTTTGATAAAATCATAGTTGTCGTGTGTTGGAACAAATAGCCATCACATATTAACAAATATAAAGCCATCATGTGTTAAAGTAAATAGCCATCGTGTGCTGATAAAGTCATTATGGGTTGATAAAAATAAGGCCACCGTGACTTGATAAAATTGATAGCCATAGCATGTTAACACAAGTAAATCTAACGTGACTTGAAAAAAATGGGCTTTCGAAAGTTGATAAAGCAATAGAAATTATGGTTGAAAAATACATGATGTCACATGTTAAACACAGCTAGCTATCATGTGTTAAAAATGATGGCTTTCGTGGGTTGAAATGTCATTTCTGTAATTCTTTTCAAAACTGATTCTTTTCCTTTAAAAGCATGAACTTTTTACCGAACCAACATATTTGTCAAAATCTCATTGGCCAACACAAACCTTTTAAGAATTGATGCAGAATTCAAAATGGAAAACTTACTTTTATTTTTCAAATGTAATTTTCCAAAACTTTATATCATTCGTTACATTTTGCAAACAAGCTCTTTTTTGCACAAAACAATTTATATTAAATGTAATCACTTGAGCAAAATCCACAAAAATACCCAAAATCAATATTTACTTCCTTAACATCATACTAAAATTTCGGACCAAAATAATTATTTTTTGTATTTTGAATAATTAAATTTTGAAATCATCCATTTCTCACTTGGAAAATTTGTAATAATCCAAAAAATGTTGAAATTAAAACCTATCTCCAAAATAATATTTCAAACACCATATCAAAATTTTATAACGTCTGGAGATTCAAAATATTGTTTTTCACATCGAAACCCTTATGGAAAATTCCTTAAATTCTTCAATCATAGTCCATAAACCCATATACATGATTATTCAATCCATATGCATGATATTTAACAATAAAAGTTCGGAGCTACTCTAAAATCCGAACTAAACACAAAACAACCATAAAGAGATGGAAATATTATTCACATTGATTTGTTGAAATGATGGAATTTGTCTTAGCTTTTTTACTTTTTTAGTTTTTCTTCTTCTCCTTTGGTGGAAAAGGTGGCTGGCCTTGTTTTTGTTTGGTTTTAGTTTATGAAATAAAGTGAAATGAACAAAGGAGAGGAGAGAAAATAGTATAAGGTTTACTCTTCCATATTTACCCTTTTCTTCTTATGTTCATTATAGTTCCTTGATTTAAAACATCCTCCTTATATATATTATCTAAAGGCCAAGCCAATTAGTTGGTATGGAAAATCTCACATTTCTTACTTTCCATTTAATTATACCATAATTAAATATTCAAAATAATGTGCAATAAAATTTAGGGATGTTACAGGCTCTCCTCCTTAAAGAATTTCGTCCTCGAAATTGCGATAAGGAAAACAACAACAAGCGCATCAACCATACAAACATGTGTCTCAAGCACATAAAAACAATAATACTAGCATAACTACTAGTCAAAATCTATACAACGATATAGATCATACTATCAAAATAACTCAGGAAAAGTCTCTAATCCTATACTCGGTCTCCTTAGTACAGTCTTTCTCATAGTCGCTCCAGTGGATTTTACTAAATTAACAGTCTTATTCCTTAACTCCTTCGTATCTCTATCAACTATAAGAATAAGTCACCTAATAATAGTCATATCAGGCTCTACTACTAGGTCTTCCATGACTATTGGTTCTATAGTAGTCTTTAGATCACGCACGTACTTCCTTAAATGAGATACATGGAAACATCATGGACAGTTGTCAAAGTATTCGGTAACTCGATACAAAAAGCGAGCTCTTGATTTTCTCTATGATAGGAAACAGACCTACATATCTAGGTGCCAATTTTCCCATCTTCCCAAATCGTACAACACCCTTCATTAGTGATACCTTTATGAAAATAAAATCTCCAACTGAGAATTCCAAATCCTTATGCCTTTTGTATGCATAGCTTTTCTACCTCGATTGAGCTTCCTTCATCCTTGCTCAGATTAACTCAATCTTTTTAGTCGCTTCTTTCATCATATCAGGACCAAGTATTAGTCTATCGCATGTCTCCAACTAGCATGCAGGCGATTTGCATTACCTTCCGTAAAGTGCTTTGAAAGGTGCCATTCCTATATTAGTCTAATAACTATTATTACAGGAAAACATGACTAAGTGCAAATGGTCTTTCCATGACCCTCCAAAGTCTAGTAGACATGCTCACATTAATTCTTTGAGTATCTTATTAACCCTTTCCATTTTCCCATCATTTTTATTTAACTGACTCCTTATTTCATTATTCTTGGTTTAATATCATTTACCACTTTCCTTGAACTTAAAAGATTTAAGTATATTTTACTATTTACTTTCTTCTCTTATTATTGAATCTTTATTTCTTGCCTACCTTTTTATCGTTTACTATTCTCCTAAACCTGAAATACCCTACTCCCAGTCTACCCAATCCAAATTGAGTACACAAGAGTTTAGAGGGAAATAAAAAAAATTAAGTTAGAGCAAAGTATGGTGTGAATAATATTTATCCATCTCAAACCAAAATATAGATACTTAGTGAGACTACCCCACTAAGCAAAACGGATTTCCCCCCACTAAAACCCTATCAAACAATATGCCATACATAACATATCCTGTTACTAAAATGGTTAGAACAGAATCATAAAATCAATATCATGCATGTATGGGTTAAAATGAATAGTTTGCCAGTCAATAGGGTCAAGGATTACACATTCCCATAATTATCCAATCCCATAAGATAGTCCATTCAATGACATAGTTTTCCCAAGGTAATTATGAACCTATATTAGTCTTCTCAGGCCAACTAAAAACTAATCGAGCTAACTCTGGCTAAGATATACTAGATATTCTAGTGTTCTTCTAGTCCATTTAGAAGAAAATAATAATGGTCTCCTAAGATCGACAGGAGAAAATATTCATGGTCCCCTGAAAATGGTAGGAGAAAATAACAGCAGTCTCCTAAGAATGGAAAAGGAAAAACATAGGCGAACAATTTTATACTAGTTTCTTCGGATGCATAACTCCTGTTTTTAGCCTCGATATCGGCAAATCCCTATGCATTGGAATCAAAGACCCAACTAACCGAGGGCTTAATAGTTGGAGGATAGGGTGCGACCCTACCCAGTCTCCACCTAAAATATGGTTTTAAAATATCCATAAGTCATGTCTTTTGGTCAGTCCAAGGCATCCCAACACAATTTGATCTTCCTAATTTCCTGGATGCAATTTTATTCACTCAGGAGTATAAGTTTGAGTATATCCACCACTGAAATAACCTTAACTAGTCATCGGTTCCCAATCCCCAAGGTCAAGTGTTGTATGACAGTATTTAACACATAATTGAGTATGTCCATAATTTATCATATTCGAAAGCAACTGATCAAGGCACAAAGATGAACATATAACACATCATCAAGCATCATAAACATATGTTCACGTGACAACCAATTTATACAAAAAATTACTTAAAACAAAGTAATACCTTTCTTCTCAAAAAATCTTTTAAAAATGTGCTCAATCTCATTTTTCTTTCTTTTGAAAACTTATAAAACACATAGCAAAAACCACCCATTTTATTCAAGAAAAACTTAGCCCAATTTAGAGTTAAAATCTACCAATTGTCATAAAACTAACTATCTTTCATTCCAAAAACTTATGCAATCGCCCATTGAAATTATCATGTTATTGCATGATGAAAACACAGGCCACCATATGCCAAAGAAATCATAGCTTTCGCATGTTGACACTACATGAAGCTGTCATATATTGATGCCTATAACTATTGCATATCAACCAAAATAAGTCATCATAAGTTGACAAAGTATAGCTATTGCTAATTGATAATGTATATAGCCATCGCAAGTTTACAAAATAACAATTATCGTAATTTGATAAAAATATAGTTGTCGCTGATTGATAAAATGTAGCTACTGCAAGTTGACAAAACATGGCTATCACCGGTTGAAGAACACATGTCGCCCCATGTTGATAAAACATGGCTATCACACATTAATACATAGGGGTTATCGTAAGTTGAATAGTTACATTTCTGTAATTATTTACAAAACTGATTTACTTCCTATAAAAGTAATAACTCTTTACCAAACCAATTTCTTTATCAAATTCTTATTGGTTAATCAAAATGTTTTCAGAAGTTTACAGCAAAATAAAGAAATTTCTCTTATTTTCCAAAATATTAATTTCTTTTATTTTTTCCATTTATTCACCTATTTGCAATTACAATCTTCTTCATAATTTTTTTTATATCAAACTGTAATTACTTGGGAAAAATCCTCAAAAATTCCCAAAAATCATATTTTCCAATTTCGGAGCAAGATAATTATTTTTTATATTTTAAATAATTTAAATCTGAAATTATATATTTTTCACTTAGAAAATTCATATTAAATTCATAATAATTCTGAAAATTGTGAAACTTATAATCCATCTCCAAAATAACATTTCAAACATCATATCAAAAATTCATAGTATTTACGTAGTAAAAACTTAGTTTTTAAATTGAAAACCTTTTAGGAAAATTCCATAAAATCTCAAATGATAACCATAACCTAGATAAAAATTATCTAATTCATATGCAAGATAAACATCGAACAAAATTTGGATTTACACTCAAATCTGAATCAAACATACAGAAAGCATAGAGGTGGAAATATTATTCATCTTTATTTAAATTGGTATGGAGATAATTGTCGCAATTCTTTTCCTAGCTTTAACTTCCTCTTCTTCTTATTGAATTTGTTCAATGGAGAGCTTTTTGGTTTTTTGTGTCTTGTTTTCTCTCTCTATGTTATGGCTGAAATTATAAAGGGGAGATGGGTTATGTTAGTGTCTTATTTCTCTCCTATATAATTAAAGCCCTTGTTATTTCTTTTTCGATAAACTAATTCTCCACTTAAGTTTAAATTCAATTCATATTAATATGGCAAGTATCCACACTCACCTACATATTTATATTCTCCAACATTATTTATTTAATTATTTCCTAATTAAATATTCGAAATAAAATGCAACAAAAATAAGGGTGTTACACCTAAGAACCCCACCAAGAAATCAAAGAAAGTTGATACATTGAATACTAGTATGTTAGTGAAAAAATAACACGAACTGGGAGGAAAATAAGAAACAAAAAATAGGGAGGGATTAGAACCTAGGCGGGTAGAGAACTATGGAGTTGGAGCAAAAACATTGTGCTCAAATGAGCATCCTTTGTCAGAATGTTAAGGGCTTACATAAGCCCTTCAGAAGGTTGGATGTAAAAGTTTAGTTATACAAGTGTAGATCTAGTTGTGTTGGTCTAGGTGGTTGGATGTAAAATATCTCATCGAAAACTTCTCGTCAAAAAGTCTCATCGAAACTTCTCATTAAAAACTTCTCGTCGAATTAATGGAGACCCCGGAAATGATTTACTCGGATATTTAGGGGCAAGTTCCCTATATAAAACCTACAAAGAGAGAACCCATAAACTAGGAGAAGAAATCTGGAAAATACTACCTATTTCATAAGCTAAATGGGCATGAGATCAATGAATGTAGACATCTACGTGACTTGATAGAAGAGCGGGTTTGGAATAACCGGCTTCAACAATATATAAGGGATCAAACCATAATGGTACAACAGAAGCGAACACCATTTGTGGTAGATGTACTCGATTACGTCCGTGGGTCTGGGTCAAAAATAATTATCCCATGATCGAGATGGTTGGGATTAAGTTTAATTTTCTTCATTTTAAAAAAAAATCCGAGGGTTCTCCATTGAGCCACTTAGTCATGCATGGTATCTCTATCAGTCCAAAGGCATGCTTTAAGTTAAGGTCCAAAATTAAACATTGACTAGATTAGATATTATGATATTTGCTTGATGAATTTGGTTTGGAACTTTATGAAAAAGTGGTTGATAGATTTTGAATTTGAAAATCATTCGAACAAGATAATTAATATTGATATTGCTAACAAAAGCTACCGGAATGTAGTTATCCCTTAAACCATGTAACGACCTGCCTTTTCGACCCTCAAAAGTCGACATTAATACATCCATGGTGTAACGACCCGCAAAGTTTAATGGTTTTAAAAGTATATTTAACTGGAAATTTGTGAAATTTTAAACAATAAAATTTGAAAATAAAAATTTACTATTTGGAATACGTCTATTTTAATATAGCAACTGGTAAATTTTCATCTGATAATATTGAAGTTTATTTTCCTGTGAAATTTTATTTCAAATCAAACCGGTTAATAAAAGTGAATTTAAAAGTTTTCCGAAACCAAAATATGTCAACAGGAGAAAATTTATTCAGATCATTCTGAATCAGACTGCGAAATTCGTTTTTCCAAATTTGGACTTCTACTGCTCCGTTTATCTTATTTCTGGTAAAGTAGCAGCATTTTTCGGTACCGATTATCGACTTTTGATCGGATGATCGTGCCACTGATATCTGTATACCGTTTTGATCGTCTCGTTGTGCTGATCTCTACGGTATATTTATTTTTGCATTTTGAGATCCGATACGCGACCAAAGCATTAAACTGTTCGTCGTATCGGTACCCTAAATTGCGACTTTTAATTTCCCTGTCCTTTTCAAATTTGAAACGTAAGCGGGACCACACTAAGTTTTTGCTTTAATCTTTTCAGCTGAATTTTAGGAGGACCGTTGGTATTCAAATCACTTTATATTATTGTGTACGTTTCGTATGCAAAGGTTCACTTTTATTTGCCTTTACACTCTGTTTCTTTTATAATACAGAACGTCACCTATTTGTTGTCACTTCCCATCCCCTCCATTCCTTTCAAAACCGAACCATGCGTTTCTTTCACAACTTCATTTCTCCTCTTCATTTTATCATAAGGTTATATAAAATTTTACACTGCAACTATTCCTTTTGCCGCTTACATCTCCTCTCAGCTTCACCAGACCCAAGCCCACTGGCCAGCACACGCCACGCCTCCCCCTTGAACTGCCACCCTCCTCCAACAACAAACCCATGCCAGCCTACGCCTTCATCCACACCCCATGGCCTTCGGCCTGTCACCACCAACACCATCCCGCCATCTTCCTCCACGCGCCTCCGCCTTGACCCACTTGCCTCCGACTCGCTCTTCCAACCGAACCTCTGCTTCCATTTTTCGAACCACTTCACTATGCCTTCACCGACCGCCGCATCCTCCCTTTCATCCCTTACCGCATGCTTGCCCAGCCTGGACCGGCTCCTCCTCCATCCGCAGTTCACCTCGCCCCTGTACTCACGCCTCCACCCAGAACCCAAGCTGCTCGATCTGCCCTCCCCTTCAACTTCGATGCCACCACCGTGCCGCTTGCTTCCCGTACTCTTCTTCTCCTTCGTATAGGTAGGTTATGCATATTTTCTGTTGAGCATAAAGCTATGCTTGCGTTTGTTTTATATCAGTTTAAATATATCTGTATACTTTGTAAATATCATATGTAATATATTATGAAGTTGTGGTCAGTAGCATATATATGCTGTTCTATACTTTAAAGTAGAATTGGTAACATGTTTATAAGTTTATTAAACTCTGTATATATAGATTTGACAGTATATGATGTTTATATGTATATATATATTACTTTATATATATGGTCTGTGAAGTTTCATTTTAAAGTATAATATATAACCTGCAGCCTATATATATGCGTGTTGTTATTTTAAAGTTATATATATGTTGTCAGTTCTCATAGATATGTTTTTAAACTGGTTTTCAAATACAAATTGCACATGAGTTATATATATTGGTGTATTAGTATATATATACACTTAAGTTAGAAAATCTGTTACGGGTTTTAAAGCTCCATAATTTTCTCTTATTTCACAGTGGGTTATATATACAGTTATGTTTAGTTATTTAATAGCCTACTCATGTATAAAGTTGCATATATGATGATTGTTATACGCATTGTTTTCAAATAAAAATGTATATATATATATATACTTTAAGCTCTGTTATATGTATATTATGTTATATAAAATATTGTATGTATGCACATGTTATAAAAGTTATGTATATTTGTTTTAAAGGAATCTATGATAATAATATATATATATATATATATATATTTCTGTTCTATCAAGATGATTTCGAGTATCTTCATCGACCCCGTCCTGACTTGTTCCATTTATTTTTATTATCAGCTTTGATCGTTGAATTCGTACCGTCTTTGCTTTGCTTCGATTCGTCATTCAAAATTCAGTGTCCGTATCAGTGTGCGTATCCGTGTCATCTTCTGTATTCCTCTTTAGCCTCGAAAGGTGAGCAATCACTCACGATTAACGTTCTTTTATTATTTAAATTTGATTTCAATTGAAATAGCAATTGAAATATGCTGCTGTAGTTATTTACATTGTTATATATGCTATTATCTATAACTGTTCACTTGTGACATCTGACACCAGTATCTAGTATTATATGCCTGTTATTACTATTATTTGTATCTGTTCACCTGTGACATCTGACACCAGTATCTAGTATTATATGCCTGTTATTTCTATTATTTGTATATGTTCACCTGTGACATCTGACACCAGTATCTAGTATTATATGCCTGTTATTACTATTATTTATATCTGTTCACCTATGACATCTGACACCCGTATCTGTTATTTATACTGATGATATATGCCTGCTGTTATATATTTTTTAGTATCTGTTATCACTCTGCAAGTTCCCTGTTAGTATAGAATTCACCATGGGTTGAAATGATACATACCCGAACGGACTTTAGAATAGGAGAATTTCGTTATGGGTCGAAATGATAAACCCAAGCGATTTTCATTTGAATTGAAATTGGGATTACGGGTCGAAATGATATCTACCCGTATATATTTAAATTTCGGATTGAAATGATAAATATCCGTATCACTTAACCATATGATAGATATATATACAGACACCGTTGGTCCATATATATAAATATTTTGAAATTGAATTCTATGGTTTTGGAAAGAAATATTTGGTTTTAACAAATGTTGATTTTTAAAAATTGATAGATAAATGGTAATGATATATATATAGATTTAATAATGATATTTAATTTAATTAAGATGGATTTAATACATATAATATGTTAAGTATAAAATTTATATTTCAAAATAGAATTTGGTAAAAATTTGAATAAGTTAAGGTTGGGAAGATAATTTGAATTTAGTAAAGAATTTTATTTAATTAAACCAATTTAAAACTTATTGGAATTGGGATTTAAGATATGATTTATAACTTGAGTTTGATTTAAATAATTTAATGAATATTTCTTGTTTAAATAAATTTAAGGAAATATTTAGTAGAAAATGAAATTTAAGGCTAGTTAAATGATATTGAATTTATGAAGTGAATATTCCCTGATTAAATAATAAAAATAAAGTTAAATCAAGATCTATATGAAACTGTTAATTTGAACTTTGAAAATGTTGAATATTAAAGCTTTGAAATATATTGAAAATATAAATGGTATCTTTAGCACCGAATTGAATTGATGAATTGAACTTTGAATAAATTTGAATTTGGAATTTGAGTTAATTTGAATCGATTTGTGAGACTTGAGGAAATTATAAATAATTTACTTTATAAATTATTTAATGAACATACACTATTTTGGAAAATTGATATATTTGAAATGAAAATTATATTTTGATTTTTGAAGTAAATAAAATTAAAATGACCACGGTGTTATAATGTATATTTCTACCTTGTAGATAGTTCTGCAGATCCTTAGAGGATGGTTATCCCAAACACCCTTTAAGTTACTTGTATTTCGGTTGATATTTCACTTGAGTCGGATTTATTTATATAAGAATGTTAATCCTGACTCGAGTGTTTTGTGTTTTGCTTTACGCTCGGGTCAGACCGAGTGATACAGCATTTGAGACTCACCTTTGGAGTTTGGAGCTTCCTTTGGAGATCCATCTATCACCTCAGCTTTCAGTTCTTCTAGTTGATTTGTTCAGAGAAGTCATATGTTTGCACTGGAGACTTCACTGCATTTGAGATATTATGTTGTATTTTATTTCTAACTCTGATGTTTATATAGTAGCTTCATGAACTACTATTTTATCTATTCCGCTGCGTATTATTGTATTACTCTGTGTCTGTGATTCTGTGATTGATTTATTTATTGCATATGCTGAGTTTTGCCAAATTTAAATTAACAATTCGGTATTTTGAATTATTCAAGTCCGACATGTGTGGATTTATTGTCGATTTGAATGGTCCAAAATACCGGGTCGTTACAGTTGGTATCAGAGCTTTGGCTCTAGGCAAAACTTAGCATATACGGTAAATTTATTTACAGAATCACTTTCGTTCGAGTTTGAATCTCTTCCTTTTGACTTGATTTCCTTTGAACTTTGGGACGTTCCTTACGGTTCCAAAATTTATTCTTATCTCTCCCTCTTTGTATTCTTGTGATTCTGGAGTATCCCATAACTCCACTTCGAATAACCTCTATAAGAATAGGCGATCCCGCCGATCTTTGAATGTTTTGTAAAGGGGTGAAACTCCTTTACAATTGGCATTGATTCACCGGAGATTTATATATCCCTCGGTTTTGATGTTGCCATCTCTTGTTATGCCGAATTCTATCTCTGGCGATCGAATGTCGATTTGCCTTAGATTTCCGCATCGATTATATTCTTGAAGTCACGGTTGACCCGGTTAAGGTCGCCTGCGACTTGTATAAGTATACCCATCTCCTATGTTGTAAGTTAATTATCTCATTTTCGTTCGAACTTATTTTCGAATCAGAATCCTATTTGATTAGAGTCCCTCTAATTTGAATTTCTATCTTTGTTTTGACATCCATTCTTGAATCATCCTTTTGAAAAATCAGGCTTGTTTATATTTTAGAAATTGTTTTATATATCGAAATTATTATATTCTATATATAAAAGTGAAATGTTTTCGATAAAGATTACAAACCCTTTAAAATAAGAATTTGAGGTTTCGAAAGAATTGTAATTTTGAAAAATTATATAAGAAATTTGATTTAAAAAATGATTTATGACTGAAGGATTTTAAATTTGAAATTCGAGAATTGAACTCCGGTGTTTTGAAATTGGTTTTAAGATTTTGAAATATATAATAATAATATGATATAAAAATATTTTCCGAATAAGAAATGTTTCAAATGATTTTAATGAGTTTCGAAGAAATTTCAAAAGAAGTTTGAGAAAATAGAAGTCCAGAACTCACTTATGTCGCTGGAAAATAATTTCGGTGATGAGTGCACGCATCATCGACATTGATTTTCGAGTTTCAGAGTGAGGGATAGGCCACTTCAATAGCTTTGCTATGCGAGTGATTTTGCGAAACCAATTTTGATTCCAAATTCCGAAGTAAGATTTGATATTCAAAGTATATATATGTATATATATTTGAAATGATTTGAAGTAAACCAGTGTTCATTCCTCGAGTTTCGGATTTGATATAACCCTATCTATTAAAAATTGATTTACTGATTTATTGCTGATTTCCAACTCTTGAATTTGAAAATGATTTCTTCAACTATTTTGAAGGTTCGAGCACTTCCAAATCAAGGTTAACTTCAAAGCTAAGAAATTTTGAAAGTATGAATAAATTAATAAAGTATATAAATTTGTTTCGAATGTTTAAGTATGAAGTAATATGATTTAAATAAGTTGAAACTGTTTGGTAAGTAAATGAATAAGGCTATTTTGAATTTTTTCTAAATATGGAATTTAGATTTGAAATGTTTTGAAAGAATTTGGGCTTCAATATATTTTGAATAAAATTTAGTTAAATGTTTTAATTTAGTAACATCTTTATGAAACTATATATTTAACTAGTTGGAATAAATATATAAGTTGTACGTATGCTGTTTTATTCGCATAATTAATTTGATCCCGGTTTGAGTACACAAGTTCGAGGTGAATTACACCATTTCGTGTTAGGATTTTTCATTCGATTCTTGATGGCGAATATCTGATATGGATTTTGGGCTTGATTCTAAAATTCTCTATCGTAGTATATGGCTATGCAAGGAGACTGATGGCTTCTAGTCGAGAAACCATATCGAAATCCGCATTAGGGAAGTCGAATGGACAATACTAGTTCGAAAACGAACTTGTGTGATCGAGCGAGCGATCAAATGTGATTGTGCGAAATGATGACGTATGTACATCTTATATTCTAATATCATTGATATATTTGACGCTGAAATTGAAAGCTGTCGGGTTAGAATATCTTTGCTTACTAAAAGAAAATTCCCAAAATAAATTACAAAGATATATAACCCATAAAAGCAAAGATATTTAATCCCATATGGCTCTTCATACAGCGAAATTTATTTTGAAAAATTTGATCCTTATATAAGATAGACCTTACGTAAGTATAAGATGATTTTGAAAACATTTGATTTTGAAAATAAATTGGTTGACTTAAATTATATTGATTTGGAAATTTGGATTTATTTTCTAAATCTATTATTTTGGAAACTTTGAAACTAAAGATAATTAATTTGAGAAGAAATAATTTGGTGAAATTGGATATGATTTTGAAATTGAACTGATATTGAAACAAATTGAAATTTGAGAACCTTATGTTACTAAATACTTGATTTGGGAGTTGTCGAACTTATATAAAATTGATTTGTATGAGTATGAAATTGATTCGAAAACTATAGATTTGAAAGGGTACTCAATTTGAAAGTGAAATCTTATATAATTGAAGTCTATATAAGTATGATTTGATATACTATTGATTTTGGAAAGTATTTGATTTGAAAATTTAATCTTATATATAATGGATTATATAAGTACGATATTTGATAGTGATTTGAAAAGGTACTATATGATACATATTTTCGAAGTAAAGATATGGAAAGTGCCTTCTGCTTGATATCCGATTTGTGGCCACATCTTGGATTCATTCTATCGATATTATTCTCTCTGATTTTTGGTTTTCCGGATATGATACTCGAGTGTCCTTCGAATTCCATGGCGTTACCCATGGTCTTACGAACTCGACTGCATAGCGAAATTCGTAAGGCAGTGATTGCTTAAAAGGTACGGATGTTTCCTGGGGGATCCAGGCGTAACCATTGTGTATCTGCGATCTATGGTCGTGTTAATGGTGTAATCCGCAAGGCAGAGATTGCTTAAGGGATATGGATGTTTCCTGGGGGATCCAGGCGTAACCATTTTTATGTATCCTGCGGTCCACCGTTTTGTTGCATGGCGAAATTCGCAAGGCAGTGAATGCTTAAAAGGTACGGATGTTTCCTGGGGGACCCAGGCGTAACCATTGTGTATCTGCGATCCATGATTTGATTCGTTTTGATTGGATTGTACTTTCCATATCTGTTTTTAAAAGTTTTTCCAGTATTTTCACTGGGTGTTGAAACAGGTCTACTAAGTACCTGGAGAATTCTAGTTTTGCGCCTGATCAACGCACTACCAGAGTCTTTAGGAACAAGGATAAACTTGTTGAAACATCGAGTTATAAAAGTATTTTATTATAAAGGTGTTTTATTATAATAGTATTACCAACAAAGAAATTTTGTATTAATATTTGAAATTGAAATCCTTATGATTTGAATTAATTATTTATGCCCGATACTATTCTTTTGAATCTACCTTATCTGCTCAGCTTTATTTATTCACCAATATTCTGTTTTCCAAATCCTCCTTCTTTTCCTTGTTGACTATATCCTTTTTAAATATTGTTTATTTATATATTATATGGTTTAATAAATTTTAGAGTTAAATATTTTAGAAGTTGTTAATTAAATAAAACATATTTAAGGTAAATGATTATTGATTTATTAATAATACTTGAAAAGTAATTTTGATAAAATTTATAAATTAATAAATTATGAATTTAATGTTTTCAAATAGCTTCTTTGTAAAAATAAGTAATAACGTAAATAATTGTTTTCAAATATTTTTCATATATTTATAAAGGTGTCATTTAAACTTATAAATAATATTTATAAAGGAAAGCAAGAGATTTTACAAATGGATTTTTGAAAGGTTTTAAAGTATATAAGATAATTAAATTGCAAATGAAGTTTTCAAATGAATATTTCAAGTAAAATTTATATAGTTTAAATTAATTGTTTAATCTTGACTTTCAATCTACCTTTTCTGTCTGGTTGTTTCTATTCTTCTACCTCCTTCCTTTTCGGGGACGAAAAGTTTTGAGTGGGGGAGAGTGTAACGACCCGCAAAGTTTAATGGTTTTAAAAGTATATTTAACTGGAAATTTGTGAAATTTTAAACAATAAAATTTGAAAATAAAAATTTACTATTTGGAATACGTCTATTTTAATATAGCAACTGGTAAATTTTCATCTGATAATATTGAAGTTTATTTTCCTGTGAAATTTTATTTCAAATCAAACCGGTTAATAAAAGTGAATTTAAAAGTTTTCCGAAACCAAAATATGTCAACAGGAGAAAATTTATTCAGATCATTCTGAATCAGACTGCGAAATTCGTTTTTCCAAATTTGGACTTCTACTGCTCCGTTTATCTTATTTCTGGTAAAGTAGCAGCATTTTTCGGTACCGATTATCGACTTTTGATCGGATGATCGTGCCACTGATATCTTTATACCGTTTTGATCGTCTCGTTGTGCTGATCTCTACGGTATATTTATTTTTGCATTTTGAGATCCGATACGCGACCAAAGCATTAAACTGTTCGTCGTATCGGTACCCTAAATTGCGACTTTTAATTTCCCTGTCCTTTTCAAATTTGAAACGTAAGCGGGACCACACTAAGTTTTTGCTTTAATCTTTTCAGCTGAATTTTAGGAGGACCGTTGGTATTCAAATCACTTTATATTATTGTGTACGTTTCGTATGCAACGGTTCACTTTTATTTGCCTTTACACTCTGTTTCTTTTATAATACAGAACGTCACCTATTTGTTGTCACTTCCCATCCCCTCCATTCCTTTCAAAACCGAACCATGCGTTTCTTTCACAACTTCATTTCTCCTCTTCATTTTATCATAAGGTTATATAAAATTTTACACTGCAACTATTCCTTTTGCCGCTTACATCTCCTCTCAGCTTCACCAGACCCAAGCCCACTGGCCAGCACACGCCACGCCTCCCCCTTGAACTGCCACCCTCCTCCAACAACAAACCCATGCCAGCCTACGCCTTCATCCACACCCCATGGCCTTCGGCCTGTCACCACCAACACCATCCCGCCATCTTCCTCCACGCGCCTCCGCCTTGACCCACTTGCCCCCAACTCGCTCCTCCAACCGAACCTCTGCTTCCATTTTTCGAACCACTTCACTATGCCTTCACCGACCGCCGCATCCTCCCTTCCATCCCTTACCGCATGCTTGCCCAGCCTGGACCGGCTCCTCCTCCATCCGCAGTTCACCTCGCCCCTGTACTCACGCCTCCACCCAGAACCCAAGCTGCTCGATCTGCCCTCCCCTTCAACTTCGATGCCACCACCGTGCCGCTTGCTTCCCGTACTCTTCTTCTCCTTCGTATAGGTAGGTTATGCATATTTTCTGTTGAGCATAAAGCTATGCTTGCGTTTGTTTTATATCAGTTTAAATATATCTGTATACTTTGTAAATATCATATGTAATATATTATGAAGTTGTGGTCAGTAGCATATATATGCTGTTCTATACTTTAAAGTAGAATTGGTAACATGTTTATAAGTTTATTAAACTCTGTATATATAGATTTGACAGTATATGATGTTTATATGTATATATATATTACTTTATATATATGGTCTGTGAAGTTTCATTTTAAAGTATAATATATAACCTGCAGCCTATATATATGCGTGTTGTTATTTTAAAGTTATATATATGTTGTCAGTTCTCATAGATATGTTTTTAAACTGGTTTTCAAATACAAATTGCACATGAGTTATATATATTAGTGTATTAGTATATATATACACTTAAGTTAGAAAATCTGTTACGGGTTTTAAAGCTCCATAATTTTCTCTTATTTCACAGTGGGTTATATATACAGTTATGTTTAGTTATTTAATAGCCTACTCATGTATAAAGTTGCATATATGATGATTGTTATACGCATTGTTTTCAAATAAAAATGTATATATATATATACTTTAAGCTCTGTTATATGTATATTATGTTATATAAAATATTGTATGTATGCACATGTTATAAAAGTTATGTATATTTGTTTTAAAGGAATTTATGATAATAATATATATATATATATATATTTCTGTTCTATCAAGATGATTTCGAGTATCTTCATCGACCCCGTCCTGACTTGTTCCATTTATTTTTATTATCAGCTTTGATCGTTGAATTCGTACCGTCTTTGCTTTGCTTCGATTCGTCATTCAAAATTCAGTGTCCGTATCAGTGTGCGTATCCGTGTCATCTTCTATATTCCTCTTTAGCCTCGAAAGGTGAGCAATCACTCATGATTAACGTTCTTTTATTATTTAAATTTGATTTCAATTGAAATAGCAATTGAAATATGCTGCTGTAGTTATTTACATTGTTATATATGCTATTATCTATAACTGTTCACTTGTGACATCTGACACCAGTATCTAGTATTATATGCCTGTTATTACTATTATTTGTATCTGTTCACCTGTGACATCTGACACCAGTATCTAGTATTATATGCCTGTTATTTCTATTATTTGTATCTGTTCACCTGTGACATCTAACACCAGTATCTAGTATTATATGCCTGTTATTACTATTATTTATATCTGTTCACCTGTGACATCTGACACCCGTATCTGTTATTTATACTGATGATATATGCCTGCTGTTATATATTTTTTAGTATCTGTTATCACTCTGCAAGTTCCCTGTTAGTATAGAATTCACCATGGGTTGAAATGATACATACCCGAACGGACTTTAGAATAGGAGAATTTCGTTATGGGTCGAAATGATAAACCCAAGCGATTTTCATTTGAATTGAAATTGGGATTACGGGTCGAAATGATATCTACCCGTATATATTTAAATTTCGGATTGAAATGATAAATATCTGTATCACTTAACCATATGATAGATATATATACAGACACCGTTGGTCCATATATATAAATATTTTGAAATTGAATTCTATGGTTTTGGAAAGAAATATTTGGTTTTAACAAATGTTGATTTTTAAAAATTGATAGATAAATGGTAATGATATATATATAGATTTAATAATGATATTTAATTTAATTAAGATGGATTTAATACATATAATATGTTAAGTATAAAATTTATATTTCAAAATAGAATTTGGTAAAAATTTGAATAAGTTAAGGTTGGGAAGATAATTTGAATTTAGTAAAGAATTTTATTTAATTAAACCAATTTAAAACTTATTGGAATTGGGATTTAAGATATGATTTATAACTTGAGTTTGATTTAAATAATTTAATGAATATTTCTTGTTTAAATAAATTTAAGGAAATATTTAGTAGAAAATGAAATTTAAGGCTAGTTAAATGATATTGAATTTATGAAGTGAATATTCCCTGATTAAATAATAAAAATAAAGTTAAATCAAGATCTATATGAAACTGTTAATTTGAACTTTGAAAATGTTGAATATTAAAGCTTTGAAATATATTGAAAATATAAATGGTATCTTTAGCACCGAATTGAATTGATGAATTGAGCTTTGAATAAATTTGAATTTGGAATTTGAGTTAATTTGAATCGATTTGTGAGACTTGAGGAAATTATAAATACTTTACTTTATAAATTATTTAATGAACATACACTATTTTGGAAAATTGATATATTTGAAATGAAAATTATATTTTGATTTTTGAAGTAAATAAATTTAAAATGACCACGGTGTTATAATGTATATTTCTACCTTGTAGATAGTTCTGCAGATCCTTAGAGGATGGTTATCCCAAACATCCTTTATGTTACTTGTATTTCGGTTGATATTTCACTTGAGTCGGATTTATTTATATAAGAATGTTAATCCTGACTCGAGTGTTTTGTGTTTTGCTTTACGCTCGGGTCAGACCGAGTGATACAACATTTGAGACTCACCTTTGGAGTTTGGAGCTTCCTTTGGAGATCCATCTATCACCTCAGCTTTCAGTTCTTCTAGTTGATTTGTTCAGAGAAGTCATCTGTTTGCACTGGAGACTTCACTGCATTTGAGATATTATGTTGTATTTTATTTCTAACTCTGATGTTTATATAGTAGCTTCATGAACTACTATTTTATCTATTCCGCTGCGTATTATTGTATTACTCTGTGTCTGTGATTCTGTGATTGATTTATTTACTGCATATGCTGAGTTTTGCCAAATTTAAATTAACAATTCGGTATTTTGAATTATTCAAGTCCGACATGTGTGGATTTATTGTCGATTTGAATGGTCCAAAATACCGGGTCGTTACACATGGTATTCACGTCCCGAACATCCAAGTGCAGGAAGATAGATTGTTGGGATGGAAGAAAAGAAAAGACAGGACATAATCTCACGACATGATGAGAAATCTATAATATACAAATGATCTTTACAAAAGAAAACTATAATATATATATATACATATATATATATATATTATATACATAAATTAGAGTAAACTAATCTATCATCAGCCTGGACAGTTATAACAGCTTATCCTCACAAATGTTGATAATACAACACAACTAATTCAGTAGAAATAAAGGTATGTAAATACATCTTGGAGGCGTCTAGCTCATCCCATGAAGCTCCAAAGCATACATAACTAAATTTGGAAATATGCTCGGGCTGACCCGAGCATTATAAGAAAATAATGTCCAGATCAGTCTGGTAAACTAGTGTGAGAAACACAAATCAAATAGATTTTAATGTTAAAATCTTTCAAAATAAAGTTATCTCCTAAGGCCACGCCGCACGTAAACACAAACAGGTTTTTACATTACGATTACCATACCATTTATAGGAAATTTTGTGATATTATAATAATATTTAGGATTTAAAATAAATATTAATCATAATTGAACTGGTTACATTAATTACATTTCAACATAATAGGTATACAACCAAGTCCGTAAATGGACGTATTGAAAATTGGATTCCAATATGACAAGGCACCGGGGTACCACCTACCATAGTACACCTCTAGAAAAATGTATCGAGGGCCACACAAGGACCCACCATAATCACAGAGTCTGCTGCCCCTTTAAAATGACATACCAGATTACATCACCCCTCAGGCACTGAGGCTGCAAACATGACCCCTTGATCGCTCCGTAGGCATACCAAATCTATAAATCCCGATTCTAGATCGAGGAATGATGCTCCTAAGGGTAGTGAACCATATAGGTTAGCGAGCATCCCCTAAATTTAGTCATTCTAGGTTGTGAAGATTGTGAGGCCACGCTTTTACCTTTTCCTCCTAGCACCTCCCACTTGGAATACTAATACCGTCCTCCAAGTAATAGTGCAATGCCAGCATCCATCCATACAAGTTGTTTAGAATATGAACAAACTGAAGGTACTACTTCTACTACATCCTCAGGATTAGTAGCAAGTAGCCCTTTCACTTCAAAGAACTCCATCTTCAGTTCCATCATCTCGAACCAATTACGAACCTCATCCGGATCATAGAATGTGCATATGGTTTTGGAGTAGTTACAGTGTCGAGTCATCTCATAAAAGTACAATTCCCCGCTTACCAGTCGCTCCATAACCAATCAATACATTCCGATAAACTCATCTTCGGTTCTTTTGGAAATAAGCAGATAATACGTAAGAGTGGAGATCAACTTCTAACTGTTTAAGCGGATGGATTTCCTTATCATTTGTCCTAGAAGATCAAAATGAGTTTATACGTATAGTATAGCATAACCGAAGATAACCATACCATATAATTCCTTTGTTTCTTCTAGATATTTCCAGATTATATTTTGGTCAAGATTTGATAGTCGGTTATTTAACTATCAAATAAAAAAAGTGTAAAATCAATCAAAGGTTTAATTTCATAAGAAACCAAGCATAGTTCAACACATAAGTAGCCACTAAGCCTCTTTAATTAATTTTTTCACTGGTTAAAAATCACCTTGAAAATACTTGAAAAATATTCATATACTTATCTCAACGGTATAAGTATATTCACAAACCATTTCACTTCCAATACTTAGAAAACATTTTCCATTTCCCCAAAAATCATATTTAACAGGGCCAAACAGACATCATTTAAAGCATTGTGACTATAAACCAAAACACTTTTCCTTCAGTGCTAAGTATGGAAAGAATGCTTCTATACTACCATAATTAAGTAGGATTATTTATCAAAATCAAATCTCATTTCTTTTATAAAATTCTTTTTTATAAACCCATTATAATTAGTAAAACTTCTTTTATAAATCTCTAAAATTATTTATAAATCTCTTTTATAAATCTTCTAATATAATTATAAAACTCCCTTTATAAATTTCCAAATATAATTATAAAACTCCTTTTATAAATTTCCAAATATAATTATACAACTCCTTTTATAAGTTTCCAAATTTATTCATAAAACTTCTTTCTTTAAATCAATTATAAACTTTAAAATACTTAAACAAAAATCCAAACTCTTATTCAAAACATTACTTTAAAATAATTACTTAATCCTTTCTTTAAGAATCCCTTTCTGTTTAAAAGAAGTTAAACAGCTTTAAATATATAACAATCACCTTTATTTTAAAGTTTTACTTAATAATTATTTAAAATATATATTAATAATTCCAAACCCTTCTTAAAATAATTATATAACTTTTCTAAATCATAATTGAAAGGAGTTCCCAAAATATCTAAGGTAGATAACTTTCATACTGCCCGGAAATCACAAATTTCCAAAACTGCATCCATATCAACTATCGCTATATACACCATAACTTTTCAAACTTGCTTTATAAATTAAATAGCCTTTAAACCACCTCGAAACTCTTTAAAAATATTTATATACCCTTTTATAAAACTCCATTTCTTTCTATATTTTAAACCACCATAGATATAGAAAACATCTTACTTCAAAATATTATAAAGTTGAAGTTGATTTAAATCCATAACTTTCCAAATTTGGAAAAAGACTTAGCGACCACTATGGTACTTAACAAGCTGCCATTTATTTTAATTCAGCTTTCAAAGTTACATCACTGATATTTACGTAAGCAAGCATATATGTAAATTGAATCAACAATAAATAACTACCACACCACTTATCCAATATTAATTAATCCACATACTAATTAACTAGCAAAAATAAATGTCCAAATTAATATAGTAGCGAAACAAAGATTTATTCTACTCAATAGATGTCCAAAATAATCTATTCAATTTAATTATAGTAGAACAATGTTTTATTCTGCTAAACAGATGTCATCAATGAAGTATAATTAATTTAACTATGTTATTATTTAAATTAATGTAATTATATTCAATCAATATTATTTTATCATGAATTTATACTTCATTAAAACTATTAACTAGTTATACAAAAATGTTGTACCTGTCAACGAGTCTAACACAAAAATATAAAGGTTAATCGGATTCAAAAAGAATGAAATATTGCTTTTTAAATTCAGACACACACATAGCCAATATAATTTAAATAAATAAAATAAAAACATTTCTCACCAAACAAACGGCCCGGGCTAAATAACACACACCCATACCCGACCCGCCATCAACGGGTTCTTCCGAAAATCAACATTCAAATTCTAGTACACAAAAACGTGCACGACCTTGCACCACCATGTCACTGACACTACCAACCACACACCCAATCGTCGATCAACGACCACCCACAAACTCCTCTTGCCGAGCTCGAACTATCTGCACCCTCAACACCAATTCCAACGCCTTCCATCTAAATCCAACTGCTTCCCATTAACTTCGAAATGAATCCATACACGTTCATTCACCAACTTCCACTGCGTTGATCAACTACTGCCAAAGCCACCACCACCATCAACGACCACTGTGGTACTTAAATAGGCTATCATTTATTTTAATTCAACTTTCAAAGTTAAATCACTGGTATTTACATAAGCAAGCATATATGTAAATCAAATCAGCAATGAATAGCTAACACACAACTTATCCAATATTAATTAATCCACATATTAATTAATTAACATATAAATAAATATCTAAATTAATATAATTGCAAAATGGGGATTAGTTTTACTCAATAGATGTACAAAATAATTTATTCAATTTAATTATAGCAGAATTGTGTTTTATTTTTCTAAACAAACGTCATCAATAAAGTATAATTAATTTAACTACGTTATTATTTAAATCAACGTAATTATATTCAGTCAATATTATTTTATCATGAATTTATACTTCATTAACACTATTAACTAGTATACTAAAATGTTATACTCGTCAATATGAGTCCAATGCAAAAATCTTCGGGTTAATCAGATTTAAAATGAATCCACATCGCTTTTTAAATTCATACACACATATAGCCAATATAATTTAAATAAATTAAAAGCATTTCTCACCAAACAAATAGCATAGGCCAATAACACACACCCATACTAGACCCGCCATCAACAGGTTCTTCCCTAAATCAACATTCGAATTCCAGTACACAAAAATGTCCCTGACCGTGCACCACCGTGTCATTGAAACACCACTAACACACACCAAATCATTGATCAACGACCTCCCGCAAAATCATCTCGTCGAGCTCGACCCATTTGCATCCTCGTCACCAATTCCAAAGCCTTCCATTCAAATCCGACTGTTTCCCCCTTAACTTCGATATGAACCCATATGCGTTCATTCACCAACTACTACCGCCTTGATCAACTACTGCCAACGCCGCCACCACCATCAGCTCCGCAATCCTCTACCCTACGTTCGGGCAACACCTAATTAGGCTCGATGCATCTTGCCATCGTCGACAGCTGAAATACCTAACCCCAAAGAACGATAGCCCCAAAACCTTTATTGACCTCGACCAGGCAACTCTGAGTGCCGCACCACCACTGATCGCACCCCCAACTCCGCTTCGACCCCACGCTGCTTCCAGCACCCTATGTCGATCTTCTCAACTACCAGTTCGCTGAAAATTAATTCATGACTGGAAATCGATCATCGAGCCACCACGACTTACTTGACCTTCTAAAATCGAACGTGTGACGACCCGCAAATCCGACCCGTTTAGATCTGACAATAAGCCACACATGACCAACCCAAATCGAACGGAAAAACGGATAATCATGAGAAAGAAAGAAGAGAGAAGAAGAGAAGAGAAGAAGAAGGGAAGAAGACGAAAAAGAAGAAACTAAAACAATTACAGAACCTCACAATCGCAGCGGAAAAACGTATAATATAATATCAATGATCTTTACAAAACAGAAACTGTAATGTAATAAACATACAACCATCGGAGTACAACCATCAATCACTAATCATCAGCCTGGACAGTTATAATAACCCTTCCTTACAATTGCTAATAATTTAAACAACAAAGCAGCGGAAAAATAAACATACACGTAAATACGACCAAAAGACCTTCAGCTCGTTTACTGAAGCTCCAAAGCATCTAAATTTGAATCTGTAAATATACTCGGTCTGACTCAAGCATTGAAAGGGAAGATCGCCCGGATCAGTCTGGTAAATTAGTGTGAGAAAACACATCTCAACTGAATTTTAAAGTTATAGAACTTTCCTTTATCAAAACAAAGGTATCTCGTAAGACCACGCCCACACATAAACATGGACGGGTTTTACCTTACGATAACCAAACCATTTTATATCAAATCCTGTTGTATTATACTAGTGTCTAGTATACAAATAACATTAATCATAGCCGAAATTGTTACATTATTTAATTCTAGCATACTAGCCACAAACGCAGGTTCTACAAACAAAATGGAAGGCACCCAGTGGATAACGGATTTTCATACAAATGACCAGGTGAAGGGACTACTTTTTGGCAGTACATCTCTAGAGGAATGTACCAAGGTCCAACTAATGGTCCTCTATCAACACAAGACCGGCCTACCTCTAACTAGATAGTACCGAATATGTCATCACCCAGGTCGTTACCGACCTATCCGAGAGCCCTCATAGCATACATCCACAATAATTTAAAACCCGAGGACATAGCGGGAATAAATATATCTAGAAGGGGATGATCATATCCTAATGGTTGCGAACCACATAACTTTGTCGCATCTACCTTGTTTTGGTCATTTCCGGGTTTGAGGCCTAAGGTAACGATTAACGTTCACATAGCACATATCACTTTCCTCTTTGAATGCCACATTTCCATTCCATCGATCACTATTGACTTTTACAAACATACAACCTCTCAGCTCGTACGTCTCAGAGAAGGGTATTAAGCTAAGAGAAGTTGCCTTCTCTGCCACCAAACAGATGTACGTTTATAAAAGTCAATGATGTAATCTCAAAAATGCAATGTCAAACATCCATCCATACAAGTTGTCTAGGAACAGGACAAACCACAAACCGAAGACATTCTCCTACCACATCATGTCGGGAATTAACTCTAGGATTAGTAGCGATTAGTCCTTGCATTGGATATTTCATAACGAAGAGACTACTGCTACTATATGTATATTGGGAGTTTATCCCTAAATGATCAGCAAGCATTCCTTCATTACGAAAATTCCAAATATCAAAGTCTTCCAAACCTACATATTCGAACGCATATACGTTGGTCCGAAGTGGTTTTCGGATAAATCCGACCTCGGTCTCACCTGATCAACAACGATAAAGAGGCCAATATTTGGTAGTCGGTTATTTAACTATCATAAAAAACAAACAATATCTAGCACCATAAGCAATCACTAGGCCCGTTTAATTAATCTTTATTAATTAAATCAATCTCCAAATATTTACTTCAAATTATCTTTAAAAAGATATATCCTCAAAACCATTTCAAAATATCGATATTGGAAAACATTTCCATATACTTATATCAACTGTATAAGCATATTCACAAATCATTTCCTTTTCAACATTTAGAAAATATTTCCATATACTTATCTCAACGGTATAAGTATATTCAATAACACTACCATTTGGAGACACGCCAAATAGATTTCTATAACCGTACAACTCCAGAGTTTGTACACCTCCAGACGGGTGTTAAGTATAGGAAGCAATGCTCCTACACCACCAAGCCTTTAGTACGATCATAAGAATCGATTCGTGTATTTCACGATGGAAGGTCAAAACATAATTTTATTGGGTCAAAACGAATGTTGCGTAAAACAACGTTACAACAACCCAAAACACTAGTATAGGGATTCGCTTAATTAATGTATATATATAAATCGCGTATACTATATAAAATATTCCCTCTCGGAAATCATTTACTATAACAACGGTGTTATAGTCCTTGCCTTCCATACTTCCCCAAAAACGTCTATTACAACAATAAAAGTTGAAATCTATGTTTCTATTACTTATCTCATTTTAAAACATTTTCAAACCGTTAAATTCCATTTAAAACCATTACTTCCCAAAAGATAAATTACTTTTAAAACCATTACTTATAACATTCCTTTAAATAAAAATCCATATTTACATCTCAACATAAAACATTTCCATATTTATAAAACTATTTTATATATCTCCTTTAAATTTTATAAAACTTCTATTTATTAAAATTCCTTTTTTTACAAAATTCTATTCATAAATCATTCTTTTATAAAAACTAATTTTACTATAAAAATCCAATTATAAATCCTTATCTCTAGAAATCAAATTTATTTATAAAATCCATTTATAAAATAACTTCAAATCCATCTCCTAAACATTTATAAATTCCAATTTTAAATCAACTTCCTTATTTATAAAAAATATCGCTTCTATAAATCCTTTATATAAACTATTCAAAAATCTCAAATCAAAGTATTGCTCAAAACTATACTTTTATAACATCAAAAATCATAACTTTTATTTCTTTAAAAATAAATTCAATCCTTTTTATAATTTGAAAATCATTAAAATATATATACTTTCAAAATCTCTTCGAAATCCGTTTTAAAACAAAATCATCATTTCAATATTTCAAAGTATCAAAAATAAGGCCCCGTGCTAGCATAGCACGAAATAAGTCAAATCACGTCAAAGATATCAACATGACATCCAAAACATCATATATCAGCATATATATATATATATATATATATATATGAAAAGTAAATCAATAGTGGTGAGGAATCTTGTTGGATCCCTCCAACCTATCCCCCTTGCATCACATACAACATATAATCATAAAAATAAAATTAACCGCTTCGAAGAGGGATTCATATACAAAGGGTCATCCGCTCTTACATACGAACGTAATAGGGTCTCATCCGCTCCAATAGGCGGGAATATATCCAAACCAACTAACATATATAGTATATCATCCAAACAAGCAACAATCATCATAAATAAATTTATTCTCACTTATATAAAAATATAAGCAGGACAGAGAAGTAAGTTAACTCACAAAAATGCCAGAAACTGCCTAAGCACTCTGAGTTGAATTAAAATTGAACGGTCGTTCAATTTAACTCAAAATTCCAACTAGCTTCGAATTCGTCCAATCCAACTCCATAGCGTAGTGCTCGTTGATACGAACGCAACGCAACTTGCCACGCTTTAAATGGACCTCGTACGAGAAAGTTATGAATTATTGTATTTGATTATAATTAATTTTTAACTTAACTTAATAAAAATAAAAATTTAAACTTTTACCCCTCTTTCCCTCACTGCAGGCTACAGCCGCGCATGAAATTTTTTTTTCTCCCACGTTCGAACATCGCGCCACCCATGAAACACCGCCGCTGCCTCCTGAATGCACGACCGCCCCCATACGCTGCTTCAGCCCTCCGCCTATGCCAGCCCCACGCGCACGCGTACGCGCGCATGAACTTCGCCCAACCAACCACCTACGCACGTACGCGCGTCGCGCAAAAATACGCTCGACCTATAAAACTCAGTTGAAAGAAGGTCGTTTTCGGCCGCCTCGGTCGACGATTCGTCGATCCGACCACACACTAGCTTCATATGGTTATGCTCTACATTTCTCTAATTGAAGTCGAAGGCTAATTCGGCACCTAAAGGCTCCGATCATTATCGATCGTCAGATGGAACTAATATAATTGCGGTTGAGAACAAAACTAGGGTTTGGTTTGCAAATAAATGAAAGTTGGGGCTATTTATAGAAAATAAACTCGGCATTATTCATCCGTGAAAATTCCGAACTCCAAACGAAGTGTGCCACCTGGCGTTTTCTATGTTATGCCCCTATTCCGAACACAATGGAATATATATATCTAAAGCCAATTCCATCATATACAAAAGATAGCTTTTCAAAATTAAATTATTTAAATTAATTTCTACGCGTTTCGAATTCGCACGATCAAATGATACATCCAATCGCTACGAAATATGATGACATATAATAATTCACCATTACGGATCCAATGAAACCGGTTTCATCGAAATCCAAGACAGTTTCCTAAAAAGACTATTTTTACGAGTTAATTAAAATATAAGGTAGTGTTTGGTTTGTTATTTTTAGTTTTGGATTTCCGTCCATACAAAAATGCACATGACGCATGTATATTTGCCGAAAACGACCAATTTAGAAAACGAAGTTAACATACAAAATAGAAAACAATTTTTTTATTTCCCGTGTTTTGGAAAATAACACAAGCACTGAAACAATCCATTCTTCTGTCGTCCCTCTATCCCCTTCGTCCTCCCATCTGTCTTTCTTTCATCCCCTTCCTCGTCCCTCCATTCTTCTCATATTTGACATACATATTGAAAACCGAAAACACAAAATTCTTTTTTAAACCAAACACTACCTAAAATTTGCAATTTCAGTTTATTCACTTTTACATGAAATTTAAAAGTTTATTAACTTCATTCTTATTAATAGAATTTAAATCAACTTTAGAAATCATTTTCATTCATATTAAATTCAAGATTCAATTATTAAAACAATTTCAAATATTAAATTAAAAAATTTAATTATCAAATAAATCATTATATTTGAAATATAAGTTATTCAACTTGTAAATTTTACTTTTCAATATTTAAAATCAGTTAAATATTCCAAATTCGAATGACTGAAATTTTGGGTCGTTACATTCTATCCTCCTTAAAAGAATTTCGTCCCCGAAATTACCAAGTAAGAAAAAATGCCATAAAACCCATTAACTTTTCAAAAACCAATTAGTTAAAATAGATTAACAAATTCATTTAAACCTTTTAACTTTTCAAAATCAATTAGTTAAACTTCTTATAAAAACTTTTTGGAAGTCTCATGTTCATAATTAACTTTCCAAAACCAACTAATACGATCCATTCATTCATCCCAACTTTTAACTCAAAAACAATATTTTGGTTATCAAAAACTTTTCCCAAATTTCTCAAAAAATTTCTAACGCCTTAAATTTATGGAAAATTTCGCCAGCGTCTCCTTTGCGCATTTCGATCGTAGTAAATCACAGTATATATATATATATATATATATATATATGTATGTATGTATGTATCACAAATATACATCTCATCTTCGAGGATGAGGCATCCTGTAGGGAAAAAGTGTAAAAGTACGATATGTAATCCGAGATATGTACCTTTTATTATATTAGCGAGCATATACAACTAATATAGCGCGAAAGCGAGCTCCAAATGTGAAGCATACGCCATCCGCACCTACTAAATATTCAACAAACAACGAGAACATGTATAGAAAATGTAATATCAATATATAACATATACTATACAACAACTATAGGCAACTGTAGCAAATGCAACAAGAAAATCCATCAAACAATTAATATTCATCCAATTAATTCGTAACTATATCAATTAGCATTTTCTAATGTCAATGTTTAATTTACTAAACCCGTACGATGTACATATATCATACGTACACAAAAACATACCCGATCACTCGCTCGATCACACAATTTCACTTCCGAACTAGTATCGTTCACATGACCACTCTAGTGCGGACTCAGATCCGGTTCCTTGATTAAAAAACCGTCATTCTTTTTGCATAGCCATATACTATGATAGCGAATATTAGAATCAATCAAAAATCCATATCCAGGGTTCACCGTCAACAAATCGAGTGAAAGATCCTAACTCGGACCGGTGTAAATCACCTCGAAATCATATATTCGAATCTGGATCAAACAGTTATGCAAATAAAATAATATACTTACAGCTTACGTGTTTATTTCAAATGATTTCTTATTATTTCCCATTCTTTATTATTTACATTCAATTCCTTAACGCTCATTTGATCAGCATTCAATTTAAATCAAATTCAATTATTCGTATTAATTTCACTTACATTCAATTCATTAATCATGCACTTATTTATATTCGCTTTAAATTCAATTTATGTTTAACAACATTTCATTCCATATTTAATTTACTTACTATATTTCCTTTAATACTAACTACACTAAATAACCATTCTATAAAATTATTTACTTAAGTTTATAAACATTTAATACAACATTCTTATTTTTATTTCACTTTAAAGCTTAAGTTCATATTCAATTTTACTAAACAACATTCTAAAACATATTCAATTCATTTCACAACTCAAATTGAAATGCATTTTATAACTTAAGTTTGTTTTCTTTTCAAAATTCAAATTCTAATTTATTTAACTCGTTTCATCTCACTTTACTTAACTTGAGTTAAATTTCATTTCAGAATTCATTCTATTTAACTTAAGTTTATTCACATGCTATATTTACAATTTAGGGTTATATAATCACTTTACGACTTAAGTGTATAATCATTTCATTGTTTTATCTGATTCATTTCAAATTCAATTTACTTTTTTTAACCTTCCTTAAGTTAAACTTTATTTCATTTACTTCATTTCACTAACTCAATTTATTTAACTTTACCTAAGTTAATTCTTTTATTTTCACTTCATATCTCAAATTCAAATTTCAAATTTCCTTTTGTTTACTTAACCAAAATGTTCAACCATTTTAAAATTTGGATTTACTTTCCTGTTTAAATTCATAAGTTGTAAACTTATTTCTTTTCTATATTATTTTCAATTCATAAGTTCAAAACCTATTTACATATATTTATCAAATCTTATTTGGAATTTTACATTCAAAACTTGTTTTATCAAAACAAAACTTCAATAGTAAATCATTAATGGTAACAATTTATCACTTAGAGACTCGAAAATGAATACCGATGATGCTGCAGTCATCACCCAGATTATTTTCCAGTGACTAAAGTGAGTTTAGTGCTTTTATTTATTTTTTAAATATCCTTTTTTTATAAATCATATTTATAAATTTATACTTATATATAATTTCACTTTAGTTATATAAAACCATTTCTTAGTTTGTTTGTCTTTGTTTATGTTATAATAACAACAACTTTATATTATAACACAAACAACAAATGATAATAATCAAATATTATCATTCACTAACAACCAAAAATCCATATATAACTATAATAATTTTTTAAAAATTATTCATTTATATATAAAATATAATTTAGGTAAAATTATTTCATTTACCCACTTCCACAACAATACTGTGCTTGTTCGCCACGCTCAAGCGTTTAGAAATCCCTATCGATAACATGTCATCCCACATATCGACTAGAATTCATAAGCCACTTCAACAGATAAATTAACACAATATAATTTTTTTTATAATCACCAACAAATACGTGCTCATATTTATAATACACTCAAACTCAATCTAGGGTGCTACTGACCCGATCTATAATGAGTACCCAACCAAAGCCTAGGTGTTCGCAAAATCCTAAGCTCTGATACCACACTACGATGACCCGCAAATCCGACCCGTTTAGAGATGATAATAAATAACACATGTCCAACCCAAACCGAACGGAAAGACGGATAACCATAAGAAAGAAAGAAGAGAGAAGAAGAGAAGAGAAGAAGAAGAGAAGAAGAAGAAGAGAAAGAAGAAACTAAAACAATTACAGAATCTAACAATCACAGCGGAAAAACTTATATAATATAATATCAATGATCTTTACAAAACATAAACTGTAATATAATATACATAAATCCATCAGAGTACAACCATCAATCACTAATCATCAGCCTGGACAGTTATAATAACCCGTCCTTACAATTGCTGATAATTTAAACAACAAAGCAGTGGAAAAAAAACATAGACATAAATACAACCAGAAGACCTCCAGCTCGTCTGCTGAAGCTCCAAAGCATCCAAATCTGAATCTGTAAATATACTCGGTCTGACCAGAGCATTGAAATGGAAGAACGCCCAGATCAGTCTGGTAAACCAGCATGAGAAAACTCATATCAACTAAATTTTAAAGTTATAAAACTTTCCTTTATCAAAACAAAGGTATCTCATAAGACTACGCCCACACATAAACACGGATGGGTTTTTACCTTACGATAACCAAACCATTTTATATCAAATCCTATTATATTATACTAGTGTCTTTTATACAAATAATATTAATCATAGCCAAAATTGTTACATTATTAAATTCTAGCATACTAGCCACAAACGCGGGTTCTACAAACAAAACGGCAGGCACGTAGTGGATAACAAATTTCCATACAAATGACTAGGTGAAGGGACTACCTTTCGGTAGTACATCTCTAGAGGAATGTATCGAGGCCCAACTGATGGTCCTCTACCAACACAAGATCGGCCTACCTCTAACTAGATAGTACCAAATATGTCATCACCCCGGTCGTTATTGACCCATCCGAGGGCCCTCGTAGCATACATCCACAATAATTTAAAACCCGAACGTCATAGCGGGAATAAATATATCTAGAAGGGGATGATCATATCCTAATGGTTGTGAACTACATAGCCTTGCCGCATCTACCATATTTCGGTCATTTCCGGGTGAGAGGCCTAAGGTAACGATTACCTTTCACCTAGCACATATCACTTTCCTCTTTGAATGCCATATTGCCATTCCACCGATCACTATTGGCTTTCACAAAAATATAACCTCTGAGCTCGTACGTCTCAGAGAAAGACGTTAAGCTAAGAAAGTTGCCTTCTCTGCCACCAAACAGATGCACATTTATAAAAGTCAACGATGTAATCTCAAAAATGCAATGTCAAACATCCATCCAAACAAGTGGCCTAGGAACAGGACAAACCGAAGGCACTCTCCTACCACATCCTATCGGGAATTAACCCTAGGATTAGCAGCGATTAGTCCTTGCATTAGATATTTCATAACAAAGAGACTACTGCTACTACTATATGTATATTGGGAGTTTATCCCCAAATGATCAACAAGTAGTTCTTCATTACAAAAATCTAAAATATCAAAGTCTTCCAAACCTGCATATTCAAACGCATATACGTTGGTACGCAGTGGTTCTCGGATAAATCCGACCCCGGTCTCTCCGGATCAACAAAGATAAAGAAGCCAATATTTGATAGTCGGTTATTTAACTATCAAAGCAAACAAACAATATCTAGCACCATAATCAATCACCAGGCCCATTTAATTAATCATTTAATTAATCTTTATTAATTAAATCAATCTCCAAATATTTACTTCAATTATCTTTGAAAAGGTATATCCTCAAAACCACTTCAAAATATCGATATTGGAAAACATTTCCATATACTTATATCAACTATATAAGAATATTCACAAATTATTTCCTTTTCAACACTTAGAAAATATTTCCATATACTTATCTCAACGGTATAAGTATATTCAATAACACTACCATTTGGAGACACGCCAAATAGATTTCTATAACCATACAACTCCAAAGTTCGTACACCTCTGGACGAGTGTTAAGCATAGGAAGCAATGCTCCTACACCACCAAGCCTTTAGTACGATCATAAGAATCAATTCGTGTATTTCACGATGGAAAGTCAAAACATAATTTTATTGGGTCAAAATGAGCGTTGTGTAAAAAATCGTTACGACAACCCAAAACACTAGTATAGGGATTTGATTAATTAATGTATATATATAAATCGCATATACTATATAAAACATTTCGTCTCGGAAATCATTTACTATAACAACAGTTTTATAGTCCACGCCTTCCATACTTCCCCGAAAACACCTATTACAATAATAAATGTTGAAATCTATGTTTTCGTTACTTATCTCATTTTAAAACATTTTCAAACCGTTAAAATTCCATTTAAAACCATTACTTGCCAAAAGATAAATTACTTTTGAAACCATTACTTTCAAAATTTCTTTAAATTAAAATCAATATTTACATCTCAACATAAAACATTTCCATAATTATAATACTATTTTATAAATCTCCTTTCGATTTTATAAAACTTTTATTTATTAAAGTTCCTTTATTTACAGTTCTATTTATAAATCATTCTTTTATAAAAACTAATTTTACTATAAAAAATCCATTTATAAATCCATATCTCTATAAATCAAATTTATTTATAAAATAACTTCAAATCCATTTACTAAACATTTATAGATTCCAATTTCAAATCAACTTCTTTATTTATAAAAATATCACTTCAATAAATCCTTTATATAAACTATTCGAAAATCTCAAATCAAAGTATTACTCAAAACTATACTTTTATAACATCAAAAATCATATAAAAATAAATTCAATCCTTTTTATAATTTGAAAATCATTAAAACATATATACTTTCAAAATCACTTTGAAATCCTTTTTAAACCAAAATCATCATTTCAATATGTCAAAATATCAAAAATAAGGCCCAATGCTACCATAGCACTAAATAAGTCAAATCACGTCAAAGACATCAACATGACATCCAAAACATCCTATATCAGCATATATATGAAAAGTAAATCAACAGTGGTGAGGAGTCCTGTTGGATCCCTCCAACTTGTCCCCTTGCATCACATACAACATATAATCATAAAAATAAATTAACCGCTTCGAGGCGGGATTCGTATGCAAAGGGTCATCCGCTCTTATACGGGAACGTAAAAGGGTCTCTTCGTTCCAATAGGCGGGAATATATCCAAACCAACTAATATATATAGTATATCATCCAAACAAGCAACAATCATCATAAATAAATTTATTCCCACTTATATAAAAATATAAGCAGGCCAGAGAGGTGAGTTAACTCACAAAAATGCCAGAAATCGCCTAAGCGCTCTAGGTTGAATTAAAATTGAATGGTCGTTCTATTTAACTCAAAATTCCAACTAGCTTCAAATTCGTCCAATCCAACTCCATAGCGTAGTGCTCGCTGATACGAACGCAATGCAACTTGCCGCGCTTGAAACGGGCCTCGTACGAAAAAGTTATGAATTATTTTGTATTCGGTTATAATTAATTTTAACTTAACTTAATAAAAACAAAAAATTAAACTTTTACCACTCTTTCTCTCCCTCCATACTACAGCCGTGCACGAAGTTTTTTTTCCCGCATTCGAACATCGTGCCATCCATGAACTGCCGCCGCCGCCTGAACGCACGACCGCCCCCACGCGCCGCTTCAGCCCTCTACCTGGGCCAGCCCCAGCACGCACGCCTACGGGTGCCTTAGTCTCGCCTAGCCGACCACCTGCACGCATACGCGCGTCGCGCAAAAATCATGCTCGACCTACAAAAATTCAGTTGAACGGAGGCTATTTTCGGCCGCCTCGGTCGACGATTCGTCGATCCGTCCGCACCCTAGCTTCGTATGGTTATGCTCTCCATTTCTCTAGTTGAAGTTGAAGGCTAATTCGGCTCCTAGAGGCTTCGATCATTATCGATTGTCGGATTGAATTATTTTAATGGTGGCTGAGAACAAAACTAGGGTTTGGTTTGCAAATGAATGAAAGTTGGGGCTATTCATAGAAAATAAACTCGGCACTATTCATCCGTGAAAATTTCGAACTCCAAATGAAGCGTGCCGCCCGGCGTTCTATATGTTATGCCCCTATTCCGAACACAATGGAATATTTATCAGAAGTTAATTCCATTATATACAGAAGATAGCTTTTCAAAGTCAAATTATTTTAATTAAATTATTTTAATTAATTTCTACGCGTTTCGAACTCGCATGATCAAACGATATATCCAATTGCTACAAAATTTGATGGCATATAATAATTTACCATTACGGATCCAATGAAACTAGTTTCGTCGAAATCCGAGATAGTGCCCCAAAAAGACTATTTTTACACATTAATTAAAATATAAAATTTCCAATTTCAGTTTATTCACTTTTAAATCAAATTTAAAAATTTATTAACTTCATTCTTATTTAAATAGAATTTAAATCAACTTTAGAAATCATTTTGATTCATATTAAATTCAAGATTCAATTATTTAAACAATTTCAAATATTAAATTTAACAATTTAATTATCAAATAAATCATTATGTTTGAAATATATGTTATTCAACTTATAAAATGTACTTTTCAATATTTAAAATCAATTAAATATTCCAAATTCGAATGATTGAAATTCTGGGTCGTTACAGAACGACCAACTCTAAAAATCACCTCTTTACAGAGATGAACTTGACCATACCCTCCATTCTCCAATTAGTGTTCGTCGAAAAACCACCAAAATCTGACAACCACTGTAATCGAATGATTCCCGCCACCACACTTGTTGAAACAACGAGTAACTATTTTTTAAAAATATTAGAGATGAAATCAAAAAACTTTGCAGTTGGAAGGTTTGGCTAAAAGTGAATGGATTGGGAGATAATGATTTTTTGAATTGAGGAGGAAGTTTAAGTCTCTTTGTTTTCATCTGCACAGAGAAGATGAAGAAGAGAAAATAATAAAGTCAGGAAGAAGCGTTTTCTTCATATAGATGAAATGGTACTGACATGTCAACCAAAATGATGACTCCCTACACCCTACACAACATATACCATCAAACCAAGCACAAGAAGGAAAAGAAAGGTCAGTGAGGTGAAGTGAGGAGGAATGAAGTGAAATGAAGGGAGATATAGAGTAAGAATAAAGCAACACAATGCTTCCAAGCAAAACAACTCTTGTTTGTGCACACAGTATCTTGTTTGTGTACAGACTGCGAATGACAGAAATAAAAATACGATCGCGCATAACAATGCTACATGATACCAAAATAGCAATAAAATACACTGGTTATTTTATTTTGTTTTGTTTCCAGAACAAACAACTTTCGCCATAAAATATGATGAACGATAATTTTAAATATTTTTCTTATTAAAATTATGGAAAAATCCTATAAATTCATTTAAAAACACTTTATTAAAAATCAAATGTTTGATCAAAAATTGACTTCCTTATTATTTATTACATTTGAATCAAATTCGAATATTTAAATAAATAAATGTTCAAATTCAAAAGTTAAAGATTTCGGGTCATTACATTCTTCCCTCTTTAAAATATTTTTATCCCCGAAATTTCATTACTTTCAAACCAAGAAAGGAATAAGCTTACATAAATACTTAAATTTTTCCATAATCCTGTATGATGTTTATAGATTATCCGTACGCAATATCTTATTCGATGATTTAATCGAATACATAACTTTTCTTCCAAACTAGTATCACTCACCCGACTTCCCTAGTGCAATCTCCGATATGGCTTCTTGACTAGAAACCTCCATTCTCCTTACATAGCCATATACTATGATAGAAAATATATGTAACATACCAAGAACCCTCACCAAGTGTTCGCTGTCAAGAATCGAGTGATAAATCCTTATTCGGGTTGGTGTAAATCACCTCAAAGTCATGTACACAAATCTGATCAGAACCGTGCGAAAAAATGCCCTACATACAACTTACGTACTTATTCTTATTAGTTCTTACTTATACCAATCTCTTTTTATTTCTAAACCATTTATGAAAATATTTCATAAAAACTTGACTTAAGTTTAAACTTGTACAATACTCGACTATATCATGAGAGTATATATACAATATCAAATTTATTTACTTAACCAAGATGTCCAACAAATTTAAAACTTGTTTTAACTTACTATCTTCCCATTCTGGAGTTATAAACTTTACTTTTATATTTTCACGAACAATTAGCTTTAAGTTCCCAATTGATTTGGAAGTTTTTGAGTGTCCAAAATCACCGAAAATTCCATTTCATTTCAACAAATGGAAACTACCAATTAACATATCAAAATGAGATGCGCAAACCAAATTATCCCGTTGCATAAGATACATGCATTAATAAAATAACTTAACGGAAAACTTGAGAACTAAACATCAGGTTTTATTTCAAATCATTTTGAAATTATATATACATATACATATATATATATATATCCATCCTTTTGTATATCAAATCATAACTTTGGAATTTAAAACAAAATTTGTTTTAGCAAAACAACTCCATAGCAAATTACTATGATAGCATTTCTCCACTTAGAAACTCGAAAATGAACGCCAACGATGCTATAGTCATCACCATAATTTTTTTCCAGTGACGGAAGTGAACTCACTGCTTTCTATCTCTTTTAAAATCCTTTTTAAAATATTTCTATTCATAAATACTTTCAAAATAATACTATTGTTATTTTCCCCAAAACTTTGGAAAACAATTTTCAAAATACTTGGATTTACGCTCCCAAATTATTAGTTTAAATCCTTTTTATTTATACATCATACTTATATAGTTTCACTTTCTTATATAAAATCATTTCATAGATGTACATCTTTGCTTGGACTAAAATAAATAACTCTTATTAAAATTTTAACCTAACAATATCACTGAATGTCTTATAATAAAACCGTGAAACTTAATTCACAAGATGTTCATATTTAATGTTTCCGTAATTACTATCTACCCAATCCATGTAGTGAAATGGTAAAACTGTTCATAAACTGGCCGAGCATAACCAATCAAACAATAAATGATAATAATTGACTATTATCATTTCCTAACAAACAAACATATCGTAAGTCTATATAAATTTTTAGAAATTATTCTTTTATATATAAAATATAATTCCAACTAAGATTAATTCATTTACCAATTTTCAAAAAATACTATGTCGGTCTGCCAACACATTGACTAGAATTTATAAGCCACTCAACAAACCAATCAACATAATATAAACCATTTTATAGCACTAACAAATACACTCTCGTATATAATACACTCAAACTCATTCTATGGTATCACTTACCCTATCTCTAATGAGTTTGCCTACCAAGGCCTAGGTATTCGCTCAACCTAAGCTCTGATACCACGTGTAATGACCTGCCTTTTTGACCTTCAAAAGTCTACACTAATACATCCATGGTATTCATGTGCTTAACATCTAAGTGCTGGAAAGACAGATTATTAGGGTGAAAGAAAAGGAAAGGCAAAACATAATCTCACACATGACAAGTAATCTATAATATACCAGTGATCTTTACAAAAGAAAACTATAATATGTATATACATCAATCAGACTAAACTAATCTATCATCAGCCTGGATAGTTATAACAGCCCTTCCTTACAAATACTGATAAATACAACATAACTAATGTAGTGGAAATAATAACATGTAAATACGTCTTTGAGGAATATAGCTCGTCTTCTGAAGCTCAAAAGCATCCATAACTAAATATGGATATATGCTTGGGATGATCTAAGCATTATAAGAAAATAATGCCCAGATCAGTCTGGTAAACCAGCATGAGAAACATAAATCAAATAGATTTTAATGTTATAAAATCTTTCAAAAATAAAGGTATCTCGTAAGACCATGCCGTACATAAACACGGATGGGTTTTTACCTTACGATAACTAAATCATCTATAGGAAATCTTATGATATTATAATAATGTCCATGTTTTAAAATAAATATTAATCATAGCCAAAATGGTTATATTAATTACATTCCAGCCAAATAGGTATACAATCAATTCTGTAAAGGCATGTATTTGGAGATTGGATTCCAACATGATAAGGCATTGGGGTACCACTTACCATAGTACACCTCTAGAAAAATATAGCGAGGGTCATACATGGACCCCCCGTAAACATAGAGTCGGCTGCCTCTTTAAAATGGCATACCATATTACATCATCCGTCGGGCATCGAGGCTGCAAACATTGTCCACTGATCGCCCCGCATGCATTCGAAATCTATAAGTCCCGATTCAGGTCGAGGAATGATTCTTCTAATGGTAGCGAACCACATAGCTCTGCGAGTAACCTCTGATTTTTGTCATTTTTATGAGGCTTGTGAGGCCACGCTTTTACCTTTTCCTCCTAGCAATTCCCACTTGGAATGCTAACACTGTCCTCAAGGTAACAATGCAATGCTAGCACTCATCCATACAAGTTGTTCAGGATATGAACAAACTGAAGGCACTACTTCGACTACATCCTCAGGATTAGTACCTTGCACTTCAAAAGAACTCCATCTTCAATTCCATCATCTCAAATCAATCACAAACCTCTTCCAAATCATAATTAATATGGATTTGGAGTGGTTTTGGTTTCGAGCCATCTTATATAAGTACACTTCCTCGCTTACCGATCGCTCCAAAACTAATTAGTAGATTCCGATAAACTCATCTTTGGTTCTTTTGGAAATAAACATACAACACATAAAAGCGGAGGTCACCTCCTAATCGTTTAAGTGGACGGATTTCCTTATCATTTGTCCTAGAAGAGCAAAACGAGTTTATACATACAATATAACATCACCAAAGATAACTGTACCATATAATTACCATGTTTCTTCTAGATATTTCTAGAGTTATATTTTGGTCAAGATTAGATAGTCGGTTATTTAACTATCAAATAAATAAACTATTAAATCAATCAGAGGTTTAATTTCATAAGAAACCAAGCACGGTTAAACACATAAGAATCCACTAAGCCTCGTTAATTAATTTTTTCATTAATTTAAAATCAGCTTAAAAGTACTTGAAAAATATTCATATACTAATCTCAATGGTATAAGTATATTCACAAACCATTTCACTTCTAATACTTAGAGAACATTTTCCATTTTCCCAAATATCATATTTAATCGGGCCAAAAAATTGCCATTTAAAACATTGATACTACAAACCAAAACACTTTTCCTTCGGTGTTACGTATGGAAAGAACGCTTCCTACCACCATAATTAAGATGGATTATTTATCAAAATCAAATCTCATTCCTTTTATAAAATTCTTTTTTTATAAACCCATTCCATATTTACAAGTCCTTTTATATATCCCCAAATTAAAAAGTAAAACTTATTTTATAAGTCTCTAAAATTATTTATAAAACTCTTTTATAAATCTTCAAATATAATTATAAAACTCCTTTTATAAATTTTCAAATTCATTTATAAAACTCCTTTTTATAAATCAATTATACACTTTAAAATACTTAAATAAAAATCAAAAACTCTTATTCAAAACATTACTCTAAAATAATTACTTATCCTTTCTTTAAGAATCCCTTTCTGTTTAAAACAAGTTAAACAACATTAAATATATAACAATCACCTTTATTTTGAAACTTTACTAAATAATTATTTAAAATATATATTAATAATTCCAAACCCTTCTTAAAATAATTATATAACTTTTCTAAATCATAATTGGAAGGAGTTTTCAAAATATCTAAGGTAGATAACTTTTATACTGTAGAGAAATCACAAATTTCCAAAACGGCATCCATCGCAACAGTCGCTATATAGACCATAACTTTTAAAACTTGCTTTATAAATTAAATAGCCTTTAAACCACATCGAAAGTCTTTTAAAATATTTATATACCCTTTTATAAAACTCCATTTCTTTCTATATTTTAAACCACTATAGATATAGAAAAACATCTTACTTCAAAATATTATAAAGTTGAAGTTAATTTAAATCCATAACTTTCCAAATTCGAAAAGAGACTTAGTGACCTCTTTGGTACTTAAAAAAGCTACCATTTATTTTAATTCAACTTTCAAAGTTTCACCACTGGTATTTACATAAGCAAGCATATATGTAAATCAAATCGACAATCAATAGCTAACACACCACTTATCCCATATTAACTAATCCGTAAATTAATTAACAATTATATAAATAAATGTCCAAATCAATATAATAGCAAAAAAAGGATTAATTCTACTCAATAGATGTTCAAAATAATCTATTCGGTTTAATTATAGCAGAACAATGTTTTATTCTGCTAAACATATGTCATTAATGAAGTATAATTAATTTAACTATTTTATTATTTAAATTAATGTAATTATATTCAATCAATATTATTTTACCATGAATTTATACTTTATTAAAAGTATTAACTAGTTATACGAAAATGTTATACTCGTCAATATGAGTCTAACACAAAAATCCAAAGGTTAATCGGATTTAAACGAATGAAATATCGCTTTTTAAATTCACACACGTATAGCCAATATAATTTAAATAAATAAATTAAAAACATTTCTCACCAAACAAATGGCTCGGGCTAAATAACATACACCCATCCCCGACCCTCCATCAACAGGTTCTTCCCGAAATCAACATTCAAATTCCAGCACACAAAAATGTGCACGACCGTGCACCACCATGTCACCAACACCACAAACCACACACCCAATAGTCGATCAATGATCACCCACAAACTCCTCTCACTGAGCAAGACCTATCTTCACCCTCGTCACCAATTCCAACGCCTTCCATCTAAATCCTACTGCTTCCCATTGACTTTGAAATGAACCCATACGCGTTCATTTACCAACAACCACGGCCCTGATCAACTACTGCCAAAGCCACCACCACTATCAGCTCTGCAACCATCTACCCCTCCTCTGGCCAACACCTAGTCATGCTCGACGCATCCTACCACAGTCGATAGTCGAAATACCGAACCCCACAAAACGACAGTCCCAAACCCTAATCGACCTCGACCAGGCAACTCCGATCGTCGTAACACCTCCGACCACACCCATAATTCCTCCTCGACCCCACGCTGCTTTTAGCACCCTCCATCGATCTTCTCGACCACCGATTCATTGAAAATTAATTTATGAATGGAAAACAATCATCGAGCCACCACAACTAACCCCGACCTCCTAAAATCGAATGACTAGCTTTAAAAATCACCTCTTATAGAGACGAACATGACCATACCCTCCATTCTCCAATTTGTATTCGTCGAAAAACTAACAAAATCTGACCAGCACTATAATCAGACGATTCTCGCCACCACATTTGCCGAAATGATGGGCGGCTATTTTTTGAAAATATTAGAGATAAAATCAAACAACTTTGTACTTAGAAGATTTGGCTAAAAGTGAATGGATTGGGAGATAATGATTTTTGAATTTAGGAGGAGGTTTAAATCTCTTTATTTTCATTTGCACAAATAAGATGAAGAAGAAAAAAATAATGAAGTCTAAAAGAAGAGTCTGCTTTATATAGACGAAATGGTACTGACATGTCAACCAAAATAATGACTTCCTACACCCTACACAACATAGACCATCAAACCAAGAACAAGAAGGAAAAGAAAGAAAAAAAAAGGTGAGTGAGGTGAAGTGAGGAAGATTTAGTGAAATGAAGGGAGATGTGGAATAAGAATAAAGCAACAATGCTTCCAAGAAAAGCAAGTCTCAAATCAAGATTTGGTTATATCTAGGTACCCTGCTACATAGTATCTCGTTCATGTACAAACCGCAAATGATAGAAATAAAAATACGATCGTGTATAACAATGCGAAACAATCCCAAAATAACAATAAATACACCGGTTATTTTATTTTGTTTTGTTTCCAAAACAAACAACGTTTAGCGTAAAATATGTCAAACGATAATTTGAATAGTTTTCTCATTAAAAATTATGGAAAAATCCTATAAATTCATTTAAAAATACCTTATTAAAAATCAAGTCGTTTAATCAAAAATTGATTTTCTTATTATTTATTACATTTGAATCAAATTTGAATATTTAAATAAATTAAATATTCAAATTCGCAACGTTAAAAATCCCGGGTCGTTACAAACTTGATATATAAACTGATAGGACTTGGTTCCCCCAACCAGGGAGATGGGGCGAAGAATCATGAACTTTGTGTTCTCTTATTAGAAAGCGAGTGTATGGACTTGTACAGGATAGTAGGTCCCCTCACTGGAGAGTGAGTGGGTTGACGTTATCAGATATTGGATCCTTCATCGGAGAGTGGGTGGATTAGACTCAATCTATGTTAATGATAATATGATTCGAAGTGATCAGAAACTAAACTGGATACATGATTATGTGATCCGAAGAGAACTAGAATTAACCATAGAATTTGAACACCATATGATTCGATAATGGTTAATGAATGCCATTACCTCGATATGGTTGGACTTACTGATAATGGAATGCTAGGCGACACTAGATGATTTATAAGTAACGTTCTAATCGATGGCAATGCACCCCTTTGATTAATGATGCATGATATGTGATTAACCTAAGGTAGGTAAAGCCCAAGAAAACATAAAATGATATATATATTGATTTGCGATAACTTAATCCTAAGTGAACATAGGATGACACTTGATTTATGATATATGGTATGTTGATTTTAAGAGAACACTGAATGATTATGATTCATAACTAATACTTAAGCAAGGACTTGAGTCGGCCATAATGGTCCGGAATGACCTTGGATTTGCATGTAAATCCAGAGGAACTTGTAAATTCACTATGATTGTTCTAGTGGATAGCCAGAGAGCATAAGCGACGAGAATTTGCCAATCTAGATGTTTGTTCTTGGACAAAGAACACCTTTTATCCATAAGGCATACTCTGGGGGGAAAATGTTACTGGCAAAATTTCTAAAGTTTCAGAATAGACTTAAATAGATGAACTGGACTATAAACCGATGAAGGAATGAATTTAGAAGCTTGAAAACTATCAAGAATGACAAAGTGAATGAACTTAACAATTTTTGGTTAAGTATTAAATGTGCATAACCTCTCGTTGAAACCACTTGTCAAAAATATCTCTTCGAAAATCCAAAACTTGAGGACTAAGCGAGTATGAAGAAAGATCAAGAAAGGAAGTAGACAAAACCTCATGGTATCAACCAAAACCAGTCGGTACCGAGAGGTTTTGATTATCGATTACGACATGTTCTTCATGCTAGATTTTTTTGATCTTGGAATTGAGACTTATTCTAACCTGGATGACAAGATCTATGTTGGAATTCGACTATAAATAGCAAGCAACTTATATCTAAAAGAGGACTTTTGGAGGAGGCTTGGGACCTTGGGATTTTCCTATCTTTTCCTTTTAGAACCTCTAGCAAATCCGAGATCTACTAAATTGTAGTTAGATCCGATTGTATAATTTATATTCTAGAGATAAAAAAATTAATAACAAAGATTAAAGTGGACGTTAGCCGGAGTATTCGTCGAACCACTATAAAAACTATGTCTTTGATCTTCTTCATATTATATTTGCATGATTGGGTCTGTTCAACAGTTATTATAAATGAAGAATACTTGTATTGGTCAACAAGGAAGTGTGGACATATTCAGTGTTAAGTATAAGTGGCCAACACATTACTATAGTCCTTAGAAGCTTGGAGGACACCATGTGTATAGTTTTGTTTATGGTTACTACTTTGAGTACTTATGAAAAAGATATGGACGAATTTGGAGAGTGATGCTTTTACAATATATCCTCCTTGGCTGCTCTTGGGTGATTTTAAATATAATAGACAAGCTAGTGAAAAATGTCCCGGGGGGAGGGGGCACGGAGTGTCGTTTAGCAAGATGGGAGAGATAGATAACTGTACGGCGAGGGCTGGGTTAACGGAGCTTGAAATTCAGGGGTATAATTCATCATGGTGGTTTGGGCTGGAAAATACATTTAGAGAAGGATTGATGGAGCATTAACTAACATCTGTTAGACACAAAAAATTCCATTAGGCATGGTAAGATATCTAGCATCTTGTAGCAGTGACCATAATCCAATACATGTAACTTTGATGGAACATGTACTGGTAATGACTAAGTCGTACAAATATATGAACCATTAGCACCTGTTTGATGATTATTTTAGAGTGTTTGAAGAGAGCTGGAATGATAATGTATTTGGCCGACCATAATTCCATGTCCTAAAAAAATAAAAACGTTTGGAAAAACACTAAAGAGGATGGATTTGAAAAGAAATAGCATAAAGTGGCTAATTTGAGAAGGACATGTTGTGAATTAGATAGAGTGAAAGAAGTACGCATTATAGATACTACAAAGGCATTAGCAGAGAGGAAATGAGAACTGGATAAGGCTTTGCTACATGAATTCGTCGAAGCTAAGCAGAAGACCAAATGTGATCGGTTGAACCTTAGTGATGAACCGTCATCCCCTAAAATGGAAAAAAACAAGTATAGAAGTAATCTGGGATAGGTTATACTAGTGAATGGAAGAATGTCCACAAAAAGTGAGGAATTCAAAGTTCTAGCGATAGAATATTTCAAAGGGACGTATAATGAAACCACCAATTAAATACATAATCTAGTTGTTACTTGCAAGAGGTTGATCACAAAGTACCAAAATAATTTCTTAATTGACTCAATTGGTATGGAGGAGTAAGGGAGGTCATTTTCCATGTGAAAGACTCAAAAGCGCCAAGACAGGATGTGTTTAATGCTCGGTTTTATAAGATGCATTGGAGGTAATAAAATATGAGATTCATGGGATGATAGATGATATTTTTGAAAAAGGTATGTTGATAAAGGAAAGCAATCACACGTTGATTAGTTTGATACCGAAAAATAATACACCTAAGGACATAAGAGATTTTAGGCCAATCTAATGTTTTAAGTTGCTCTATAAGGCACTTTCTAAAGTCGTGTAACATGCTGCACTACTTCATGAATCAACTAATGCAAGAGAATCAATGTGCACTCATACGAAATATAATTATTGGGGAAGGAATTTTGGTGGTGCATGAAGAAGCCAGAGGAATGGGTAGAAGCAACAATAATAACATGCATATCAAGATTGACATTAGAAAAGCATATGACACAGTCAATAGGGGATTGTATTACACATGATGAAAGCAATGAATTTTATGGAGAAGTGGATTAGATTAGTGCAAGAAATGATAAATTCTCCATGTTTCTTGCTAGAATATAAAGGGATGGTTCATGGGTACTTCATGAGATCTAAAGTTCTTCGACAGGGTGATCCTTTATTACCTTTGCTTTTTGCCATCGTTATGGAATTTTTCACACTAGAAATGGATATGACATGAAGGAGGCGAGAATAAAATCGATGATGAAAGGAGACTGGAAGCCAACTCAGCTCAGCTATGCAGATGATGTGTCTGTGTGCGTTAAGGCAAGTGTGGATGGTGCTAAAGCATTAATAGAACTTTTAAATGATCTATAAAGGGTGTTTTGGTTAGAAATTAATGCAAGAAATTGAATATCTGCTTTAGAGATGGTTGGTGAACAAGGAAGAGAAAAGTGAGGCAACTGGTATTTAGATGTACCATTGTCAAATATGAATTTGAGAGACAAGGACTTTCAAGATCTTATAGAAAGAATCAAAGATAGAATGGAAAGTTGGGAATGCAAACTCCTAAGCATAGTTGGACATATCAAGCTGATTTGATCCACTATATATCCCATGATTCAGTATTGCATGCATTATTTTAGATTTCCAAAAGCAACGATATATAGCATTACACTACTATTTTCTAACTTTTTTGGAAGGTGAGAGTGAGTAAAATCCCATAAGAGATGGTGTGTAGAAAAAAGTTCGAAGGTGTTTTAGGATTAAAGGATTTGGAAGATGTGCAAACTATCCTGGGAATCAAGTTGTTTTGGAAAATATTAAATAATGAAGGAATGTGGTCTGAATGCATGAAAGTAAAATATATTAAAAACCAATCGATATGGGAGATGAGCATAAGAAATGATGTTTCAGGTACATGGAAGTATATACTGAACTTAAAAAGAGAAGCAATGGGTTGTATTATGTAATGACCCGATATTTTCAACCATTCGCATCCGCACATGCCGGACTTGAATTGCTCAAAATACCAGATTGTTAATTTAAATTTGGCAAACTCATCATATATAGTAAATAAATAAATCACAGATCACAGACACAGTGTAACATAACAATGCAGTGGAAGCAAGGAAATAGTAGTTCATGAAGCTACTATATATGTATACATCAGAGTTAACAAGATACAACAGAAGTAAAAGATACAACAGAAGTCTTAATACAATAGTCAAATACAAGATCTGAATACATCACTGGAATCAACTGAATATCTGGAAGCGAAATAGATAGCTAGATCTCCCAGCAAAGCTCCAACTCCAAAGGTGAGTCTCGAATGCTATATCACTCAGTCTGACCCGAGCATAAAGCAAAACACAATACACTCGAGTCAGGACATACATACTTATACAATATAAACCAACTCAAGTGAACTGTAATATAAAGGTACAAGTAACTTAAAGAATGCTTGGGATCGCCCATTCTTTAAGGATCCGTTAAACTATCTACTATGTAGTAATATTCGCTGTTATATAATGTCTAATATTAAAATAAACTTACTTTAAATAGCGTTAAGGCTTTACATTTTCCACCTTAACACATAATAGTGCCAATAGTCTATACAGTACCCGTGTACCTCTAGATCGGGAGGCTACGAGAAGATACTCCATAGGTACGACACAAATAGAAACTCATAGTAAAGCTCGATATGGTAGGTGACACGGCACAACTAGGCAATGCCAAGGTAGATATAACAATTACGCACATGGGCTGGTGGTAACGCATAGCAGCCACTACCGCCCACCTCGGAACACACTCCCAAATCAAAAATCGAAGGGTGGCCACCAAATAAATCACAAAGTAATAGAATGGTATCGAATAAATGTGTCCGATCAGAGGTGCTACCTCATTGGCCCGAGATCGCTCTTGTTTTAGCCACCTTATGCCAACTCACGGGAGTCGGGTCCACGTTCATACCTCAATAGAATCGTCGCCACCATCCTACTTCATTCTTGAATCTCCACCGCGTACACGGTTGTCAAAGTGGTTTTCGGTATCGATAGAGAGTATGCCCATATCTGATCCCGGTCTCTTTGCCAACCAATCGTTATTATAACCCATGGATATTTATTTCGAAATAATTTATACTTAAAAATCAAAATATCATATCCATTTCAAAACTAGTTTATACTTCAAAACCAAAATATCATTTGGATAAACCCAAATTTCCAATCACTGAATATTTCTTTCAATTTATTTAAACTTGAAATATTCCCTTTTAAATCACCTTAAACCAAAACCACTTTATAAAGCCATATTCTTAAATCTTCAATTGCAAATCAATATATTCAAAACAATTCTTAATTAAATACTATTTCAAATAAATTCATTTCCAAATGTCATAGTACTTTCAAAGTTATAACCATTTCGACATCAAAACACTTTGAAACCATAATACTTTGAAATCATAACCCTTTTTGAAACATTATCATTTGAAAATCCAAATACTTAGAAAATCATAACACTTGGAAATGTTATCCTTTGAAAATCATAATACTATTAAAATAAATTTCATTACCAAAGTTGTAGCATTTCAAAGTTCATTCATTTAATTATAAAATTTCCAAAACATTGTATTTTCAGCTAACAACAGCACTTATAAAGTGTTACAGTAGATATATTAGTAATATTTCAAAACATTGTCAAATTCATAAACAACAGCACTTATAAAGTGCTATAATAGATATTTAGTGTTGCAAAATAGTTCAGTTTAAAAAACAACAGCACTTATAAAGTGCTGTAGTAGTTATTTAGTTATTTAGTTATTTTCAAAACTAGTTCAAATTCAGAAAAGCAGCACTTATAAAGTGTTGTAACAGGTGTTTACTTATTTCAGAACTTAGTTATATTTCAGAATTGATAGCATTTAGCAAATATTATCTTTAAAACCACAACATTTAGTAAATGCTACCAATAAAATTTCAGATTTTTATTATAATATTTTAGAAACATTAAGACTTCAATATTTAGCCATTTTAACTTATAAAACCATATCTTACATTTCAACAATATTCATTTGGATATTACTTAACTTATGATTTAAATAAAATAACTTTTAATAATTAAATATCTAATTTAATTTATAATTCATTTATTAAGTCAAATTCACATTATAATTTGCTTAACTTTCATGTTAACCACAACAGATCTTAATATTTCTTTTCTTTAAACATCCATTTCATAACTAAAATATTTTATTTACTAAGTTACTCTAAAATTCTATTTTTAATCAAATTTTCAATTATCAAGTTAAGTCATATTTAAGTCACATTTTATACATTTCCACTTATACAATCTTGACTTAAAGAAAATCACTATAAAATTTTATTATACAAAACATACCCATTTCATCATAAAATAAAACTGAATTCCATTTATTTACTTAACTTAAATTTATTTGAAAACCAAATTTCCAATTTTCAAGTTAAGTTATATATAATATACATTTTACCATTTAAATCATAATTATTTGTTTTGCAAACATCTCCATTTCATAAAATAAGATTTATTACAATTACTAGGTTAGATTTAAAATTCCATATTAATCCAAATTTAATTATAAATTATTTATCATAAATAAAGATCTTTAAATTCAATTTAAAACCAATTACTGACATATAAAATTTCAACTTATAGAAAACCAGTATAACTTTATCTTTTAAAATCAAACCACTTATTGACTTATAAAATTCCATATATTTAAAATCATTAAATCAAATTTTTAAGTAGAAATTTCATATATCTTAAAACTTAAAAATACTTAAAAAATTTAAGAAAATATTATTAAATATATAACCATGGGTCTGTATAATATTTTCTAACCTAGGTCAAGTGATACGGATATGTATCATTTCAATCCGTAATTTAAAAAGAAAAATTCGGGTTCTATCATTTCAAACCCGCAATCCCAAGTAAAACAATTACAATAAAAATCACTCGAGCATATCATTTCAGCTCATAATGATTTTTCCATATTCTAATGTCTGTTCGGGTATGTATCATTTCAACCCATAGTGATAGGGAACTTGCAGTGTTAGAAACAACAAATAAAATAACAATATATCATATCAGGTGATGTAAAAAATATATAAGTAGGATTTAACATCATATAATCATATCACAGGCATATATGAACATATTAGCATAACATAACAATTTCTACAATTCACATGTCATTGTTTCACAATTATATAAGTACGAATGTCGAGAGTGATAAACTCACCTTTTTAAAGTTAGAGATCAAATTCAAACACAAATTCAAACTCCATAAAGCATGAAAGGCACGACAAAGCACGAATTAAATTTGAGTGGATGAAGAGTCAAGATCCAAATCTTGTATATAACAAATACACAAACATAAGTATAAGATTCAATACAAAAGAATAGAAATTAAAACAATGTAGAGATATGAAAGAAAATGACATAACCTTTGCTTTAAACATCAAGTGGGCTCGGCCATGGTCACAATGAGCTCAGCCACACCATGTCTTGCTTGGCCATGACTTGTTTAGAGGCACATAGGCTCGGCTAAAGTCATAAGAGGCACGACTATGGTTGGAAATTGAAGAGGTGGAAGTTACACATGAAGGAAGGCAAAGGGTCAAGCATTTGTGCCCTATTGGTTCGACCATGGGTTGGATCTTGGTGAAGGCAACACAAAGGCACGACTTTGTGGATAGTGAGGTCATGGCAATGCAAGGAGGAGATGTTTCAATTTTTGGCCGAGGCTAATAGGGGAAGGGGATGGATGGAAACATGGCTTGGTTAGGGTTTGTTATCAAACTTTGGTGATGTATGCTTCCATCGTGGTCACGGCTAGGCTTTGGTGGTGAGGAGATGGTGATTGGGTCGGCAATAGGAGCATGGCCGAGCAAGCATGGAAGAAAAGTAAAGAAAAGGGAAAAAGAAAATAGAAAAAGGAGAAGAGGAAGCTATGGATCTTGCATAATTTTTTTCTTCTAGAAATAGAATGAGAAAGTGGAGATGAGAATGAGATGTTTTTTGCGTGATTGATAGGAGATAATCACGACTAGAAAAGGAATGAACGGCTAAGGTAAGGAATAAAGAGACTAGGCAATAAAAGGCAAGAGTTAAGGAAAAGAAACTTACAATATATTTTATTCTTAAATGCAAATGAAAAAACGAGGATATGGAGATGAGAAAGAAATATTCTTGTACGTGATTGAGATAGGAATACACGGCCAAGAAAGACAAGAGTGAATGGCTATGGAGTGTAAATGCTAGGAAATTAAAAAGGCAAGAATTCAAAACATGTAACCTATGTATCTTAAATTTCTCCAAGCCATTTATTCGCACAAATTTCTTTCTAGAAATGAAATGAGAAGTAAATGTGTACGCGAATTATGAAGTGGAAAGCACAGCTAAAAGATGGTTTGGACGACAAGCAAAGGAGTGAATGCTAGGAAACGGAAAAAGGCATAAGTTAAGGAGAAAGAAACGTATGTCTCTTGAAATTTCCAAAGCTATTTATAAAAAGATATACACAAGTAAAATCCAATAAATAAAATAAAGTCTAGACAAAACAAAATAGAAACACAAAGAGATGGACATAGGGAAAATATAAAATAAAATACAAAAAATAATTACGTGTAAAACGCTGTATTTTATCCATTTTAAAAGGTATAAAACAGAATTTGACAAAACAAAAATGCAGAATGAATATCAGAATTATATTCTGCTTCAAAGAAAAATATTAGAAATTAAAGTTTCAAATTAAAAAATTTCAACTGTGGTCAAACTTTGACTTTCAGTTGACCAAAATATAAAAATTTCGGAAAATATTTATTTTGTTATATTGGAAAATAAATTACAAACAAATTCCAAACTTACTTTGGAAAATTCTAAAAATTCACTTTTAAATGATTTTAAAAAAATCAAAGTTTTCAAATAAAATTTAATTAAAAATATTTACAAAATTATGGGTTGTTACATATTAGCAGGAGGGTTGCCAAGTAAAATGATAAACTTGGGCATGATATGATGATGAGAGTAAGAAGGAAGAGAATGCTGGTAGAGGACATACTGAATAATGGGGAATGGAGAGTTGATAACTTTAGTGTTTCAAGGCCGGTAAAAAAATGAGATTGAATTGGTATAGGTGGTAAAAGATAGGTTATGTGTCTATTGAATAAGGAAAACATGAAGAAATGGAAACTATAGTTTCAAGTTGGTATGGGAAGAGATTAGGAGGAAATCTCGAAAAGTATTATGGTGTGGCTGAATTTGGGATAGAGCAATATGCCCCAAAACCGCAGTGTGCATTTACAAGGCCATCTCTAACTTTCTCCAAAGCAAGGAGAGAATGATTCAAAAACACATGTTAGTGGATTTAATGTGGGTGTTATGCAATATTCGATTGAAAAGTATAGATCATCTATTGTGTACATGCAAATATAGCACATATGTTTGGAAGTGAGTATAGCTACATTGGCCAACATAACATATAGATAATATCACAATCAGCGATGAAACAAAAAAATTCATGAATCATTTCAAGCATCAATGCAAAAGTAGAGATGTAGCTAAATTAGTGTTTTCAATGTGTGTATAGGCTTTATGGAAAGAAAGGAACAACAAAAAATTTAGTCAAGAAAAAAGCCAAAAACAGAGCTATGTGTGTAGATGCGTAGCAGAGATAGTTACAATAAGAGAAGCAAAGTCCAGTCCAAATAATTACATAGGTATAGTAGAAGAACAAATCTACAACGAATGTTTATCCAATTGAGAAAACTCACCAACTCGCCCATAATGATGGGAATTTCAAATGAAGGATGGCACGAACACAATTGTACTGACTTATAATCCTAAGGCGATTCGCAAGTATAGCCACAAGTTAGGTATGCTTGATACTTTAATGATTTTGCACTTATTATTTGTCATTTATCATTACAGGGACCTAGTTGCAAAACAACTAAATTTCAAGGAGTAATTTGTAATTGTTTCAACAAAGAGAATAATGGAAACATCGAGATTAGCAAAATTACGCATAACTTATGGCTAAAGGTGGACGCATTAAGGTAAGATATTTGTAGTAATTATTGGTCAAGGTCAATACCACAAACAAAACAAACATGCAAAAAATTTCAGGTGGTGACAAGTCTTGGCTTCAAACTGAAAAGATCTAGTAATAAGTACATGAAGAAATTAGTGAATTTGAACATAAAAACAAGCAAAGGAGTAAGTCATATCACAAAAAAGACAAAGTACACAATACTTATGCCACAAACCCAGATTTGAAAGCATGCAGCCTTATATTTGGTTATGGAGACATAGGACATCGTCTAGTTTCTAGCGCCAAGCAGATAGAAGAATAGTTGCAGAAAAGACAAGTTAAAAGGCTTGGCATCAACTGAACCGGTGGTAGTTAAGGAAAACATGTAAAAGAGGTTGGGATGGGTGGATCTTCTAGACTTTAGACTATTTTGGTAGAATAATAGTGGGGTTTCAAAGTTCGATGGTAGCGGATCTAATTTCAAAGGTGATAAAGAAGATGAGGCAACCATTGAAGATGTCAACTTTTTGAAACCTTAGATGCATTGAATGAAGATTTTAGTGGTAAGGGGAATGAGTAAAGTGGTGCAGAACCTTACAGAAATGGGTGATGGACCGAGTTGGGTAGTTTTGAAGTAAGTGAAAGTTTATTTTTGGTTGGGATTAATATTAAATATTTGTTGGTTGGGCTAAAGTTTTTTTTGTTATGTTTTGTACACAATTTTTCAAAAAGAATTATATGCTATAAATTACATACTAGTTTATATTATTAAAATATATATTATAATTATATAATTATGTATATATATATTGTAGTGTCAAAAGAAGAAATTAACATAAAACCATCGGTGGGGCATCGATAAATTATAGCTAAACTGTAAGAAATTAACACGAAATCGTTAAATATTATTTTTCTTTTTTGAGCTTGTTGTATATTTTAAATAAAATATTATTATTAATTTTTGATATAAAGGATGTATGAACCGAGGATCATACAGCCGTACTAGTTATATATATATATATATATATAATAAAATTTACAGAAGATCCTGGCAAAAAGCCGGCACTAGAAAATAACTTCCAGCATGCGTGGCTAGGTAGAAATATCATCAAAATAAGCCCAACAAATTGACCAGGCCTAAACACAACAAATAGCAAAGATGGCAAAATCCTACTATGACATAGAAATCACTCAAAAAATAACTTGGGAGACAACAACTCTAAATTCCAGCGCATTGATGGAACTAGCTAATGAGCTCGAGGCAATATCCAAAGTGTTTGGCGAGAAGATATATTTCTAGTTCCGGTCCGATGTAGCCAGAATGTCTTTGTTGTTGGCATCGAATTCACTATCATTACAGAGGGCAAGATTGTCATCCATAAGCCTATAAAAGAGTTCCCACTCATCCTTCTCATCATCTAAAACCCACTTTGAGAAAATCCTCTATTATAAGTGGAAGCACAAACCACTATCCTTGTGGGACCAAGTCCCTGCCATTTTGTTCCAGACTAACTGCGTATTTTCTACCATTTTTTCAGCCATTTCCTTAGCAATACCTTCAGCACTAGAAGGACCAGAAATGATAGAATCGACAAATTTGTTCATAAGGGTAGTAATAAGGGAATCACATGGTGGATCAGGGTTGGCTTGGTGGCGAGATGGGGGATCAGGAGGGGGAGAACCCGGACGATCAGGAGGAGCAGAAGTAGAAATGGGAGGATCTGGAGCCATTTTGGACCATTCGCGTCCATTATAAGTGTATAGGTAGACACTCATGCCGGAGTTGAATTGCTCAAAATACCGCGTTGTTAATTTAAATTTGGCAAAACTGAATATATATAGTAAATAAATAATCACAGATCACAGAGTAATAAATGTGCAGCGGAAATAAAGAGATAGTAGTTCATGAAGCTACTATATGAATATATAAAATACATTAGAGTTTACAACAGAAGAGTAATACGATACATCAGAGTTAAACCAGATACAAATCAGAAAACATCACTGGAATCTTCGAATATCTGGAAGCTGGATAGATAGTTGGATCTCCAAGCGAAGCTCCAACTCCAAAGGTGAGTCTCGAAAGCTGAACTACTCAGTCTGACCCGAGCGTAAGGCAAAACACAAAACACTCGAGTCAGGATTAACATTCTCATATTAATAAATCCAACTCAAGTGAAATAGCAATTGAAATACAAGTAACTCAAAGGATGTTTGGAATAACCATCCTTTAAGGATCCGTTAAACTATCTACTATGTAGTAATGTACGATAAGTAGATAATGTCTATCAGTAATATAAAGATATCAAAGTAGGGTTAAGCAGGGCCCATACACCTCTTAACCTGTTTATTCCCAAAAGCATATACAAGACCGTAGTTTCCCCAAAACCGGAAGTCACCAGAGGGCAATCCATATACTAAAGGTACAAATCAAAATCGTAGTGGTCGTGAATAGGATAATCAGTATGACAAGGTACATGAGGCAATACCAACTAGGATACTAGTAGTTGCGTGATCCGGACTGATGTTGGGCATAGCAGCTACTACCCCAACACCGCGAAACAACACTCCCAAATCAAGGGGTGCACCCAAATCGAATCACAAAAGTAATAGATATGGTATCGAAGAAGTGTGTCCGCTAGAGGTGGCGAACCTCAATGGCCCGGCGCGGCTCCTGTTTTAGTCATGTCAGGGGTCATCCAAAATCGTTCTCTTTCTTCAGTCAACGCGTTCACCAAAACCATCCACTTCGTTCTGGATCAACACTCCGCGTATAATTATTAAAGTGGTTTCGGTTCAGATAGAGAGTATATCCATTACCGGTCCCGGTCTCTTTAATAACTTTTGTAATTATTACACCGATTGGTCGTTTATATATTTCAAAACCAAATCAATTTCAATTTCAAATAGAATTCGTAAATCAACATTTCATTTGTCTTTCGAAAACCAATTTCCATACTTTTCATTTCAAACTTTCAAATTATCATTTCAAAATCTTATAATTCAAATTCAATTTCTATTTAAACAATCCATATATTAACTCAAGTTCGAATATAAGTCTCATTTCGAAAACATTTAAATTAATTTAATTTAATATTTAAATCAATTTAAATTCATTTATCAATTTCACTCAATATCGTTCAATTAATTTATCGTTCAAAACAATTTCTATTAAATTTCCAAATCATTAAATCAATTTCTTAAATTCAACTTCATTAAATCAAAACTTACAAATTTAATTAAATTAAATTCATCAAATCAAATTCTTTACATTTCAAGTCTTACGTTAATTCCAAAATATCACATTTTCATTTCTTGTTAAAGAAATTCCGTTTCACTTATTTACTTACTTAAATAATTCTCCAAAACTTAATTAATAAAGAAACTCAATTTCAGTTATTACGAAGTAAAATTCACTTATTCAAAAATTCAATTTCTCTTATTAAAGAATCCAAATCAATTTAATCATTAAATAATTCAATCTTATTTAATTGTAAAATAATTCAAACTTAATTATTAAATAATTTCAAAGTTTAATAATTTCAAACTTAATTATAATTTCAAACTTAATTATTAAATCATTTCAAACTTAATTCAATCATTTCTCAAATCAAACAGCATTCTTTCATTGATTACATTGTTAATCTTTTGTTTCAGATTATTAAATATTACCATTTTCCTTTCATCAAAAATTCAAATTTCAACTTCATTTCAAAACCATATTCTTTATTCAAATAAAATCTTCGTTTATTTTCAAATCAAATTATTGACCAATCGGGTTTTTATTTAATTTTCTATCCTAAGTCAAAGTTCAATTTGGGTATTTATCATTTCAACCCGATTCCAATTCAATTCAAATCAAAGCATAGTAAAGGGAACTTGCAGTGTGATAACTGGGATGGTGTCAAAGTAAATAAACAAGCAATAACAACAATCAATATCAATCCAATAATCAATTCAAATAATCCCGAAATAACCATATTAATTCGCATTGTTATTTGTACGAATTAATATAATTATTTCTAGAATCTACACTATCATTTCATGTAGATTAAAGATTATTACATTACGGTTTTCACTTGTCATTCAATTTACAATTTCATACATCATCAATTTATCAACATACATTCAGTGGTTCAAAATGTAATTAAACAAATCATACGTGTCAATAAATTTAACAGTTAAAGGGGTCATATTATACAAATGTCATTAATCAAATTTAACACATATATCAAATCTAACTATCCTACGTCAATTTCAATTCCAAATTATTTATCACTTACAACATTATCAAATTTAACGTCCAATTATAAACATCAAACAATCAATCATTTAACAACCAAACTGGATTATCATTGCATATATAACAGATAAAAGTGTCAGATGTCACAGGTGAACTGATACAGGTAATAACAGTGTAAATATCAAACAGCAGCATATTTCAATTGTCGTTTCAATTGAAATCAAATTTAATAAATAAAAGAACGTTAATCGTGAGTGAGTGCTCACCTTTCGAGGTTGGAGAATACAGAAGGAGACACGAATACGAACACAGATACTGACACTGGAATTGAGTCACGGTCCGAGCATGAATTCCAATCAAAGCTAGATGTATACCGACTCGACGGACAAGCTGATAGATAGGGATCGATGAAAAGAAAGAAAAATAAAATAAAATCAGATTGGCTTGACAAAATTTAAACGATATGGAAACGAGATGTACATTAAAATTTTCTCTTTTAAATTACTCATACATTTATAAATCAATATATATATATGCAAAATTTATACACACATACACAAACGTAAGTACATAACTTACATATTTATATAAATAATAGGTTGTATAGTCTACACAGAAGAACAAAACATAGATCTATACCCGCTTAAGTTAACTAAGTAACAACAGCTTATAAATTTACATATATTTTAAAATATAACTGTATAGACTTATATATAACTAACCATATATAAACAGCAAAGCCTATACAAAATTTATATAAATTTTAAACACATTATATAACTAAGTGTATGAAGTAGTTCAAACCAATTTTCGAAACATGTTGAGGTGAGCTGTCATTGTTTAATATGCAGACTGAATGAATACAGCAAACACTTAGAATTTCTTCTTTATCAAACAGACTACAATATTTCCCATCTATAATATAACTTTGATATGTATAAGTTGCGACCAATATAAAATCAAAACATATTATGGGTACTAGTGTAACCTATATACTTGGTTACTAAAAAAATATACTGCAACTTTATATGCCGTAAAACATACTTATATAAAACTGTATAATAAAATCATATATCCACATTTTCAAACTATCAATTTATAACATAAACAGATATACTAACCAGACTTTTAAATACTATATATAATTCAGTGCGAACGAACCTATAAACATATTACTATTTATATATAAAAATATCAAACTGTTTCAAAGTAAAGTCTCAAAGTAAATGTTATGCCCATATTTAGAAATCCACCAGCTACCATATATGCTTATAAAATTAATAGTACACGTATGCACATAAAGTCTCAAACACGTATGCTGATAAATATGTAGACTATGCTTAACAAATCTATATACACCTCTTATATAAATCATATCTATATAAAAGACATGTTGTATATACAAGCAAATATATAACAGTAAACATACATATCAGTATCATATATAAAAATAAAATAATAAAATAAAATACTTTCACAACCATATTGTAGACTGATATACAATATAACTCCCTTTGTAATATAATATATAGTAAGTATATATACATTTCGTAACCACTTATATAGTTTACTCAAAATCAAAACATATACTGAAATTTAACCTATATGTACACTATTAAACATGAAATGCATAGAAAAATATAAGCCTATACACGTCACACAAAGAACACAGTTAAAAAAAATTTAAACTTCAACAAACTACGTAAAATTTGTAAGCAACAATAGATAAAGATATACTTATATAAAGCCTATACATCATAACAAATAGTTTACCATAGTACATAAGATAAAAAAAATAATATAATCTAATGCAACTTTACGTGTTATGTACTAGCAAAACTATATATAAGTATACTAAAATATATAACAGACTTGCCTATGATGAAACGAAAGTACAGAGGTCAGAGGTAATGGGGTATGGCAGTGGCTCTCGGCTGGAGTGGTAGGGACAGGCGGAGGTGGATGAGCGGCTAAGCGCTAGGAGGAGGGGTGACGCAGGTCGGAGCGGGTAACGATGGTGGGAGTTATGGAGGCGGGTGGCTACGGTGGAGGGCATGAGTCCAGGGCAGGGGTTTCGTTGACCGTGATCAGGTGGTGGCTCGGAATTTGAGGGAGAGGGGTGTGAAGGCGTGAGGAGGAAACTTGGGAATGAAGAATGGCAGTGGAAAAATGAAATGAAAGGGAAGAGCAGCAGGTTAGAGAAAAATGACATGGGGAAGATGAGTTACCACAAATGAACGGGCATACAAAATTTTTGAGATGTACGTTACCGAAAAAGTAAGTATCAATTAATATTTTTGGGAATATTGAAAGTTATGATAATTTAATTTCTTAAAAGCAATGCACGTGATTAACGAAGAGCCAGAAAGAGCATCAATACGTTTACCACAATGGAAAACAAAAAGGCATGGAAACGATACCGATATGGTAGACGTTACGCAAAGTGCAACGTACACCGGAACTCCGAATTTGACAATCGAATATACCGTTGAGATCGGCACGACGAGACGATCAAAACGGTATATAGAAATCAGTGGTACGATCATCCGATAAAAATCGATATCGGTACCAGAATACTGCTATTTTGCAGAAAATAAGAACGACGGAGCCAAAGATGTCCGAATTTGGAAAAACGACAAACTGAAATCTTGCTCAGAAGATGGTTTAAAATTTTTCTATATAAAAATATTTTGGTTTTGAAAACATTTTATTTTCAACGCTTTTTTTTTAACTGATTAAATTGAAGTGAAATTACGCACGAAATAAACTTTCGTATTTTCGGACGAAAATTTACCCGTTGCTATGTTTAATTAGACGCATTCCAAATATTAAATTTTTATTTCAAAATTTTATCATTTAAAATTTCACAAATTTCAACTAATTACGTTATTAAACAGTTGAAATTTTACGGGTCGTTACACTCTCCCCCACTCAAAACTTTTCGTCCCCGAAAAGGAACGAGGTAGGAGAATAGAAACAACCAGAAAGAAAAACAGATTTGAAAACAAAATAAAACAATTGATTTAAACCATATAAATTCAAATTTAAATTAATTGATATTCAATAATTGATTTAATCCATTTGATTTCACTACAATCAATCTCAACTATTTCTAAATTCATTATCTTATTATTCAATTATCTTCAATTTACAATTTCTAAAACCATAAATTTGAATAGTCTTTTATTATAATCATATATTTTTTTTCAGAAATTTAAATTCTTCTTTATTCCAAATTATTGTTAAATTTATTCTACTTAATATATATAATCCCATATATTTAACACATATAAATTAATTTAAACCATAAAAGTTTCGATTTAAATTAATTTACATCTATTAATTTCTTTTAAATTCAAGGTATTTTCATATGTTAATAAAATTTCAATTTATTAATTCTTTCAAAACAAATTTATTAATTATTAACTGAGTTTACTTATTATCCTATCTAACTCTATTAACATCTTTACAATCAAAATTTAGTGTATAACATTTATTACAACACTCAAATTTTATTTATAATTCAATTTATCTTATATATTATCCAATTACATATTCAACTTCTGAATAATTTAGGTAAGTTGTATTAGAATGCAGTTGAACCATATACAAATAAAATTTTCTCATTTCAATTATTCAAGTTTAAATATTTATTCCAACCTTTGGTTTTATTTATAATTAAAATCATCCTTTAACAAAATTTAAGCATTAGATTTCTGATTAACTTTAAACAATTTAGAGATATATATAATATATTTATATCAAATCAAATTAAATTTAAAATAAGATACCTATATATATGTAAATCAAAATATACTGAAGAAATTCAAATCAAAAATTTTTTTTTTCCTCAAAACAAAACCGTAGCAAAGCTACAGAGTGGTTTCTCCACTTCGAAACTCGAAAATGAACATCGATGATGCGGCCGCCATCACCGAAATTATTTTCCAGCGACAAAGAGAAGAGCACTGATTTCAACATTTTAAAATTCTTTGAAAACGGTTTCTATTCGAAAATACTTCAAATTCTATACACTTTAAAATTTTAAAACCAAAGTTCGAAAACACCGGAAAACTAAATTCTCAAATTTCTGAATTAAATTCATTTCAAATTCCAATTAATTTATAAACCGTATTTATAAATTAATTTAGAACAATAAATGATAATCAAATATTATCATTTCAAACAAACAATTTAATTTACCTATTAAATTCCAGAAAATTTTACTTATATTTTCACAATATAATCAAACGAATTTATTTTATTTACCAAATTTGAAAATAATATTGTGTCAGTTTGCTCTGTTCAAGTGTTTTGGAAATCCTATCGATAGCGTTGATCAGACGAATCGATCGGAAACCCAAATCAACATCAACAACTCAAAAAACACAATATATAAAACATTTTAAATATTAATTTACAAATACACTTCTTTGCTCGACGATACAGGAATGAATTTTCAAAATAAGGATAGGGATTCAAATTTTTTTGTTGACTTAAATCAAAGAGAATTTTGATTCGAAAATAAGTTTGAAACGGAAGATAAGATGATTAAATAACAAAATAGGAAGATAGATAAGTTTATATAAATCGCGGGCAATCTTTACCGGGTTGACCGTGACTTCGAGAATAAGATCGATGCAGAATTCCGAGGCAAATCAACACTCGATCTCAAGAGATGGAATTCAGGTATAGCAGGAGATAGATAGCATCGTAAACCGAGGATATAGAAATCCCGGTAAATCAATGCCTATTGTAAAGGAGTTTTGCTCCTTTACGAATCATTCTAAGATTGGCGAGACCGCCGATCTATTATAGATAACATTCAGAATGGAGTTATGGGGTGCTCCATGATTGAAAGAAGACGAATTTGTGAAGGACGCGAATAAATTTCGGAACCGAGGGGAACGTTCCAAAATTCAAAGAAATCGAGTCGAAAGGAAGAGATTGAAACTCGAATGAGAGTGATTCTGTAAATACATTTACCCTATATGTTAAGTTTTGCCTAGAGCTACCAAAGCTCTGATACCAACTGTAACGACCCGCCATTTTGGACCATTCGCGTCCATTATAAGTGTATAGGTAGACACTCATGCCGGAGTTGAATTGCTCAAAATACCGCGTTGTTAATTTAAATTTGGCAAAACTGAATATATATAGTAAATAAATAATCACAGATCACAGAGTAATAAATGTGCAGCGGAAATAAAGAGATAGTAGTTCATGAAGCTACTATATGAATATATAAAATACATTAGAGTTTACAACAGAAGAGTAATACGATACATCAGAGTTAAACCAGATACAAATCAGAAAACATCACTGGAATCTTCGAATATCTGGAAGCTGGATAGATAGCTGGATCTCCAAGCGAAGCTCCAACTCCAAAGGTGAGTCTCGAAAGCTGAACTACTCAGTCTGACCCGAGCGTAAGGCAAAACACAAAACACTCGAGTCAGGATTAACATTCTCATATTAATAAATCCAACTCAAGTGAAATAGCAATTGAAATACAAGTAACTCAAAGGATGTTTGGAATAACCATCCTTTAAGGATCCGTTAAACTATCTACTATGTAGTAATGTACGATAAGTAGATAATGTCTATCAGTAATATAAAGATATCAAAGTAGGGTTAAGCAGGGCCCATACACCTCTTAACCTGTTTATTCCCAAAAGCATATACAAGGCCGTAGTTTCCCCAAAACCGGAAGTCACCAGAGGGCAATCCATATACTAAAGGTACAAATCAAAATCGTAGTGGTCGCGAATAGGATAATCAGTATGACAAGGTACATGAGGCAATACCAACTAGGATACTAGTAGTTGCGTGATCCGGACTGATGTTGGGCATAGCAGCTACTACCCCAACACCGCGAAACAACACTCCCAAATCAAGGGGTGCACCCAAATCGAATCACAAAAGTAATAGATATGGTATCGAAGAAGTGTGTCCGCTAGAGGTGGCGAACCTCAATGGCCCGGCGCGGCTCCTGTTTTAGTCATGTCAGGGGTCATCCAAAATCGTTCTCTTTCTTCAGTCAACGCATTCACCAAAACCATCCACTTCGTTCTGGATCAACACTCCGCGTATAATTATTAAAGTGGTTTCGGTTCAGATAGAGAGTATATCCATTACCGGTCCCGGTCTCTTTAATAACTTTCGTAATTATTACACCGATTGGTCGTTTATATATTTCAAAACCAAATCAATTTCAATTTCAAATAGAATTCGTAAATCAACATTTCATTTGTCTTTCGAAAACCAATTTCCATACTTTTCATTTCAAACTTTCAAATTATCATTTCAAAATCTTATAATTCAAATTCAATTTCTATTTAAACAATCCATATATTAACTCAAGTTCGAATATAAGTCTCATTTCGAAAACATTTAAATTAATTTAATTTAATATTTAAATCAATTTAAATTCATTTATCAATTTCACTCAATATCGTTCAATTAATTTATCGTTCAAAACAATTTCTATTAAATTTCCAAATCATTAAATCAATTTCTTAAATTCAACTTCATTAAATCAAAACTTACAAATTTAATTAAATTAAATTCATCAAATCAAATTCTTTACATTTCAAGTCTTACGTTAATTCCAAAATATCACATTTTCATTTCTTGTTAAAGAAATTCCGTTTCACTTATTTACTTACTTAAATAATTCTCCAAAACTTAATTAATAAAGAAACTCAATTTCAGTTATTACGAAGTAAAATTCACTTATTCAAAAATTCAATTTCTCTTATTAAAGAATCCAAATCAATTTAATCATTAAATAATTCAATCTTATTTAATTGTAAAATAATTCAAACTTAATTATTAAATAATTTCAAAGTTTAATAATTTCAAACTTAATTATAATTTCAAACTTAATTATTAAATCATTTCAAACTTAATTCAATCATTTCTCAAATCAAACAGCATTCTTTCATTGATTACATTGTTAATCTTTTGTTTCAGATTATTAAATATTACCATTTTCCTTTCATCAAAAATTCAAATTTCAACTTCATTTCAAAACCATATTCTTTATTCAAATAAAATCTTCGTTTATTTTCAAATCAAATTATTGACCAATCGGGTTTTTATTTAATTTTCTATCCTAAGTCAAAGTTCAATTTGGGTATTTATCATTTCAACCCGATTCCAATTCAATTCAAATCAAAGCATAGTAAAGGGAACTTGCAGTGTGATAACTGGGATGGTGTCAAAGTAAATAAACAAGCAATAACAACAATCAATATCAATCCAATAATCAATTCAAATAATCCCGAAATAACCATATTAATTCGCATTGTTATTTGTACGAATTAATATAATTATTTCTAGAATCTACACTATCATTTCATGTAGATTAAAGATTATTACATTACGGTTTTCACTTGTCATTCAATTTACAATTTCATACATCATCAATTTATCAACATACATTCAGTGGTTCAAAATGTAATTAAACAAATCATACGTGTCAATAAATTTAACAGTTAAAGGGGTCATATTATACAAATGTCATTAATCAAATTTAACACATATATCAAATCTAACTATCCTACGTCAATTTCAACTCCAAATTATTTATCACTTACAACATTATCAAATTTAACGTCCAATTATAAACATCAAACAATCAATCATTTAACAACCAAACTGGATTATCATTGCATATATAACAGATAAAAGTGTCAGATGTCACAGGTGAACTGATACAGGTAATAACAGTGTAAATATCAAACAGCAGCATATTTCAATTGTCGTTTCAATTGAAATCAAATTTAATAAATAAAAGAACGTTAATCGTGAGTGAGTGCTCACCTTTCGAGGTTGGAGAATACAGAAGGAGACACGAATACGAACACAGATACTGACACTGGAATTGAGTCACGGTCCGAGCATGAATTCCAATCAAAGCTAGATGTATACCGACTCGACGGACAAGCTGATAGATAGGGATCGATGAAAAGAAAGAAAAATAAAATAAAATCAGATTGGCTTGACAAAATTTAAACGATATGGAAACGAGATGTACATTAAAATTTTCTCTTTTAAAATACTCATACATTTATAAATCAATATATATATATGCAAAATTTATACACACATACACAAACGTAAGTACATAACTTACATATTTATATAAATAATAGGTTGTATAGTCTACACAGAAGAACAAAACATAGATCTATACCCGCTTAAGTTAACTAAGTAACAACAGCTTATAAATTTACATATATTTTAAAATATAACTGTATAGACTTATATATAACTAACCATATATAAACAGAAAAGCCTATACAAAATTTATATAAATTTTAAACACATTATATAACTAAGTGTATGAAGTAGTTCAAACCAATTTTCGAAACATGTTGAGGTGAGCTGTCATTGTTTAATATGCAGACTTAATGAATACAGCAAACACTTAGAATTTCTTCTTTATCAAACAGACTACAATATTTCCCATCTATAATATAACTTTGATATGTATAAGTTGCGACCAATATAAAATCAAAACATATTATGGGTACTAGTGTAACCTATATACTTGGTTACTAAAAAAATATACTGCAACTTTATATGCCGTAAAACATACTTATATAAAACTGTATAATAAAATCATATATCCACATTTTCAAACTATCAATTTATAACATAAACAGATATACTAACCAGACTTTTAAATACTATATATAATTCAGTGCGAACGAACCTATAAACATATTACTATTTATATATAAAAATATCAAACTGTTTCAAAGTAAAGTCTCAAAGTAAATGTTATGCCCATATTTAGAAATCCACCAGCTACCATATATGCTTATAAAATTAATAGTACACGTATGCACATAAAGTCTCAAACACGTATGCTGATAAATATGTAGACTATGCTTAACAAATCTATATACACCTCTTATATAAATCATATCTATATAAAAGACATGTTGTATATACAAGCAAATATATAACAGTAAACATACGTATCAGTATCATATATAAAAATAAAATAATAAAATAAAATACTTTCACAACCATATTGTAGACTGATATACAATATAACTCCCTTTGTAATATAATATATAGTAAGTATATATACATTTCGTAACCACTTATATAGTTTACTCAAAATCAAAACATATACTGAAATTTAACCTATATGTACACTATTAAACATGAAATGCATAGAAAAATATAAGCATATACACGTCACACAAAGAACACAGTTAAAAAAAGATTAAACTTCAACAAACTACGTAAAATTTGTAAGCAACAATAGATAAAGATATACTTATATAAAGCCTATACATCATAACAAATAGTTTACCATAGTACATAAGATAAAAAAAATAATATAATCTAATGCAACTTTACGTGTTATGTACTAGCAAAACTATATATAAGTATACTAAAATATATAACAGACTTGCCTATGATGAAACGAAAGTACAGAGGCCAGAGGTAATGGGGTATGGCAGTGGCTCTCGGCTGGAGTGGTAGGGACAGGCGGAGGTGGATGAGCGGCTAAGCGCTAGGAGGAGGGGTGACGCAGGTCGGAGCGGGTAACGATGGTGGGAGTTATGGAGGCGGGTGGCTACGGTGGAGGGCATGAGTCCAGGGCAGGAGTTTCGTTGACCGTGATCAGGTGGTGGCTCGGAATTTGAGGGAGAGGGGCGTGAAGGCGTGAGGAGGAAACTTGGGAATGAAGAATGGCAGTGGAAAAATGAAATGAAAGGGAAGAGCAGCAGGTTAGAGAAAAATGACATGGGGAAGATGAGTTACCACAAATGAACGGGCATACAAAATTTTTGAGATGTACGTTACCGAAAAAGTAAGTATCAATTAATATTTTTGGGAATATTGAAAGTTATGATAATTTAATTTCTTAAAAGCAATGCACGTGATTAACGAAGAGCCAGAAAGAGCATCAATACGTTTACCACAATGGAAAACAAAAAGGCATGGAAACGATACCGATATGGTAGACGTTACGCAAAGTGCAACGTACACCGGAACTCCGAATTTGACAATCGAATATACCGTTGAGATCGGCACGACGAGACGATCAAAACGGTATATAGAAATCAGTGGTACGATCATCCGATAAAAATCGATATCGGTACCAGAATACTGCTATTTTGCAGAAAATAAGAACGACGGAGCCAAAGATGTCCGAATTTGGAAAAACGACAAACTGAAATCTTGCTTAGAAGATGGTTTAAAATTTTTCTATATAAAAATATTTTGGTTTTGAAAACATTTTATTTTCAACGCTTTTTTTTTTAACTGATTAAATTGAAGTGAAATTACGCACGAAATAAACTTTCGTATTTTCGGACGAAAATTTACCCGTTGCTATGTTTAATTAGACGCATTCCAAATATTAAATTTTTATTTCAAAATTTTATCATTTAAAATTTCACAAATTTCAACTAATTACGTTATTAAACAATTAAAATTTTACGGGTCGTTACATCTGGAGACAAGGGTCGAGAGGCATGGGGAACCCTGACCTTCCAGCGCCTAGATGGAGGTTTTGGGAGTGGAATCTTAGAGGGGAAGGATATCTAGGTCGGCAGCGGAATGCGGGCAAGCCGAGTTAACATGGCTAAAGGAGTGATATAGGTCGTAAATAGGCGGTTTCCATTGGCAAGCGACTTCAATGTAGGCCACCCTGCCCTCGACGAGGGAAACAGGGATACGAGATAGCAACTGCCTAAAAGGGGAGATCTCAGTAAGTTCTTTGGCGTACGAAGAATTTGCCTACATTCAATGGAAGTGTCAAAACAAACCATTTGGCCAATATGATTTGCTAACCAGTTTACTTTCTCAAGAGATTGGAAGATTGAAGGAATTTTCGAAATATGCGCCCTGACAAGAATGGAGAGGACTTGATCACGAGCAAGGTCAACAGAAGGACTCCACTAAGTAATAATAAACAATTTACATACATTAATTATAGGATCTGATTCCAAAATACGCAAACTCTCTTGAGGGCGGGAGAATTAAAAAAAATACAATGTATTATCGCACCTAATATTTACCGTACCCTTAAGACGCCAAACACCAAGAATGTTCATTCACAATTGAGAAGTGGGAAGCATCATCCAAAAAGAAGCCAACTAAGTAGTCTTTCCAAAACACAATTCCTCAGTCAATAATTTCCTTTGGCAGAGGGCCAGGTTTGTTGAAGAAATCAACATCATATTGCTTGGGGGATAAAGAGCCAGCATTCCCAGGTTGATTCTTAAGCAAAGATGATCTACAACGAATAGAACTGGGCTTCTCAACATTAGCACTGCTACAATTATAAGCTTGGAGGCTGGAATTAACTTCAACACCAACATAATTTTCTTTTGCAGAATTAAAACTAACAGAACTAAAAGGGGGTTCCTTTGAAGCCAGATCTACAGAAGGAGCAAGCTAATCAACATCGGGATAACCAACGGCTCTACCAGCATATACGTTACCAGTCTGAGGAATGCCACCAAAATGCACACTACCAGAGTCGACAACAACTGAACCCCTAGGAAGAAGTGGGAAATCCACGCTCGCATCCAGATTGAGGAACAAGCCCGCCATCGGTTAACCGCAAATTGCGAATCTGAAATCGATAATCGAATTGGACTTCTAGAATGAGGGATGCATCCAAATTGAGGCAGGAACGGATCTGAAGTCGATTTTCCAAGGAGAAGAACGGGATCCAGAGGGAATTGCAGAACGAAGTGAGCATTGAGGAAGAAGATTTCAGATCTGAAATCGCCATTCAAAAATCGCTATTAAAGGTTAATTCACTTTAATGAAATGTGAATCTAACGTACATTAAAACTTCAAATTATTGAAAATTATTTTCACATCCAATCTCATGGAGAAGATAAAAATTATTGAAAATGTTATTAATTTTATATAACGTATATTTAATTTATTTAAATAATAAACACTGTTAATTTTATATTGTTTGTTTATAATAATTTTCGATATCATATATTTATTTAAAAAATTTCATGTAATATATATGTTAAAGAATTTGAACGTTTGGATTTTGAAATTTTAAAGTGACAGTAGGAAGACCGTTGATTCAAACTAGCTACTCGTTTCTGATTGAATTCTATTGATGGAAATGGATCGGTTTGAATTAGCGGTTCTTTAACATTTGGAAATATTGTAATCCACCGTACAAAATCATTATTGTTGTCCAAAAATCTTAAATATAAAATATCATGTCATTTTAATTAGTACTATTTATTAAAATTCCTAAACATTCCGAACATATTCCCGACTCCATTTCCCCCATTCTCTTTCGAATTCATCCTAATCTACCTCGCTTTCTTCCCAAAATCTAAAAAACTTATTATTCGTAAAATAAAAAATTCATGCCTCCTCCTCCGTACTTCGTCCATCAACCACCAAGCTATTGGAACAAGTGCATTGAGCAATTGGGTGCACATGAAAAATGTCAAAAAAGAATCCTTTTATTAGTTGTTGTACTAGATCCTTAACTTATGTTATCATGAATAATTTTGTAACATTAAATCATATGTAATATATTTTTTATATAAGGATAGTGTTGTGTTTTATATTTTAATTTGATATGATTTTGTTTTAATTGTTCTAAAATTTAAAATTTAATTTTAAGTTTACTTTGTTCATTTTGAGTTAAATTGTTTATATATGACATATCTTTCGGTTATAATACACACACATACATAATGTAGAATTTAATTCAAATTGTTTTATTATAATATAGTTTTATTTAAATTATTTTCTCTAGATATATATACATATACATACATATATATATATATTAAATTTCTAGTTTTGCTTTAATAAAAAATTATTATAATTTTTCTCATAGATAATTAAAAAATTTATTATCAAATGCAAATTTAAGGATTAAATTAATACATTAATCTATATATGTACGTATTTAATATATATATATATAATATTTATTTACTAATATGAGATTAATATACAAAAATATATTTTTGATAAAAATGAGTGATCCTATTTAAGGGAAAAGCACTCATATAATTTTATTCCACACTTTGAAAAGGACCTGCCAACAAGCTTGGTAGTCAGCAAATCACCCCCCAGCCCGCCATACATAGTAAAAGAAAACGAAATGACCCATCTCTAACCTATTAATTAGAGTCTAATTTAAAATACTAATAGGAAGACATCAAACCAAAATAGACAGAAGACAAGAAAAGATGATCAAATCTAACACCACAAAATTCACTAGTGATTAATGTCCTAAAATTATATCATCCATGGAATGTCAAATGGCGCGATAAAAGATTCATTCACACAAAATGAGGCATCACAACAGATTAAAGGAAGCAAGTCAAAAGAAGCATTGCCTTACCAACTCCTAGGGCCATGGGCCATAATCAAGCACATGGTGGGTCATCAATAGGTGGATGATAGCATAAAACCAGCTCCAACCAACCAATCCATAGTAACATAATATCAAATGCAATCCAATCCAAAGTAATATCTAAAATGGAAAAAACTAAAATAGATATGAGACCATCATATATATATATATACATATATAAAAGATGTTTATACATGAGAGAAGTAAAACGAAACCAATAATGCATAAGTGAAATTTTACTATGTTAAGGTATTCCTTAAAGAGAACATTTTTGGCCAATTACAGCTACCATTTGCAACCTAATTGTAACTGAAAAAGTGAAATGGCATAAATAAGGTTATTGAAAGGAGTGTTAACATTGGCAAACATTCTTTGGTTTCTTTCAAACCATAAATACCAATAAGTAATTGTGAAGATAATATCTAGTAAAATTCTATAACCTGTGGCATACTGAGTCTGAAATTATTCCAGTAGCAATAAAAGTAAAAATTAGTGTTGATAACGTCAAAGTTGAGTATATTAAGAGTTTTTTATAAGTATAGAGTTGGTTAAGGAGAAATTATAATATAGGCAAGCTTACTTCTTGAAACCTAAAGTGCAAAAAACATACTTTTTTTTATCTATAGGCAAATTCTTTTTATTTAGAAATTCAATTATGTTATAATACTCTAGCTTAGTTCAAAGTAAAATAAATTTGATTAAGGAAATGCCTTCAAGGGCATGGTTAAAATTAAACCTCTATAGAAATTCATTATCGGGACTTAAAACCTTTGAAATTAAAGCATTTCTAAAATAAAAAATGTTAAAAAGCACTTTATATTCAACTTGATGAGGGATAGCAGAAATACAGTAGTCATGAAAAAATGATGTGTTATTGCTTGAATGAACTATAGTATTAGTCTAAAGGCCGAAAACATTAAAAAAAACTAAGATGGATTTCCAAAAGTAAGACACATTGTTTGGATTTGAAGTAATGTGTTGAAGGTTATAAGTTCTACTATAAAATTAATTCGATATCGTTTCTTTTCAAATAAGGTTATTATTATTATTGTTAAATTTCCATAGCTATTTTCTCTATAAACACACATTAAGGTTATATGGATTAATAATTCCTAAGGCCCCCTCCTTTTTAGATTTGCAAACTGTTTTCTAATTAACTAGATAGTTATGCTACAACATGAATTATCTTCCATCCAAAGCAAATTTCTTCTAGTCTTATCTATTTTATCAATTACCCATTTTGAAAAGGAGTAAAATCACTTCCAATAAATTAGGAGGCCTGATAAAACTGAGTAAATTAGATAGCCTTTACATGCTTTGGATAAAAATATACAGTTCCAGTTAGATAGTTTTTTTAAATTATTTTTGTCAATTACTATTTATCAATCTGTCATTTTTAACTTAGTCGGTCTAATAAAATATCTTAAATAATTTATAGGATAACTTATAGTTTTATAACTAAGTGTATTAGCAACTATGTTTTAAACATTATCTACATTATTCAATATAAAAACCGAACTCATATCAAAATTGATCCTAAGTTCCGAAAGCATTTTGAAGTATATAAAATAAATTTATGAGCTATGATGTGTCAAGATAAGTGTGATGTAAATAGTATGGCATTGTCGGCAAATTGAAGAATCAAAAGACTATTGCTAGTAATATCATTACCAATACACTCTAGGACCCCATTTGTAATAGTAACTTTATAATCCTTGTAAATACATCCGCTACTAGGTTGAACAGTGAAGTTGACAAAGTGTCAACTTGTCTTTGACCACATTTATGTTGAATTTAGAATTCCATTAATAATTATATTAGAGTTTTCGGTTTTATGTAAGGTCATAATCCAACCTACCCATCTAAAGCTAAGTTCCCTAATCTTTAAGAAAAAGGCAATCAAATTAAAGGCTTTACTGAAATCAAGTTTTAAAAGGGCACAAGTGATATTATTTTTACTGCAATAATTTGTATGTTATTAGACTATAGTGACTCCATCAATGATATTTATATCCTTGATAAAAGCTAATCAAGTAATATCGATTAAATTGTTTATTTTAGCACTTAAACTATTAGCTAAAACCTTTGAAATAATTTTAATAGAACATTTAGTTAATAAAATAGGCCTAAAATCCTTAAGCTTTATTGCATCCACCTTCTTATGCAGAAGGATTACGTAGCAAAGTTAAATTTCCCTAGTTGTAAATTACCATTATAAAATTCATTAAAAATTTCAATTAAGTCAAATTTTAAAACATTCCAATATTTCTTATAAAGCAACATAGGAAATCCATTCGGCCTGGGCAATTTATCATTTGTCATGTCGTCGATAACCCTTATGATCTCTTCTTAAGTGAAAAGAATGTCTAAATCTTCTAAAACAATCCTTGTATTTTCAGGGTACAAATCATTCCATCTAGCGTCAATTTTATGACATTGTTAGCTCTAAAAATTTCTTTATAAAATTTTTCTTTGTAGTAGTCTGTGAAGGCATTGTTAAGCTCATTTTGATCAAAATTTATCGTATTATTAATAAGTAAAGAGTTCATGGTATTATTATGCTTATGTCTATTATTCTACTCTCTAAAAAAACTTGGTATTCCTGTCACCCTCATCCATCTATTGGATCGTGGATCTTTGTTCCATATTATTTCCTCTTGTATAATAACTTTGTTTAGTTCTTCTTTAAGATTTGATAGAACATTTTCCTCAAAAATGTTTAAATTCTTCTAATATGTTTAATTTTAAATTTCAAAAAGTAATTTATCATTTTTAATCCTAATATTACCAAAAACATCTTTATTCCATTTTTAAGAAAAAACCTAAGGTGCCTAAGCTTACTAACAAAAACATTAACTATATTGTTTGAAAATTTGTTCTTATTATTTCTCATGGAAAGCCATATATTAGTAACTAGATTAGTGGAGTTACTTTCTGAAAGCCACATCTTCTTGAATCTAAATGTTTTATGAATAAATTTATGGTTATCGCAAAAGAGAATGATTGAACGATGATCATAACACACTGTTGGAAGCCCTGTAACATTCAAAGTAGGGAACATTTCTTCCATTTCTTCATCGACGAGAAAACAATCAAGAAGCGCCTTAGACGGTACTTCTCTAGAGTTCGACCAAGTAATTCGATTGTTACTAAGTGGTAGCTCGATCAAATTACCATTAATAATAAACTGGGCGAACTCATTCATAATTCAAAAGTCACCTTCGCTAGGTGAGCACTTCCCTAAAAACCTAGTCACGTTGAAATCTCCCCTACTATCAAAGGACTGACAGTAAGGTATTTAAACTTCCAACACTCACTCAAAAGAACCCTCCTATCAATATTATTATGCGGTCTATAGACATTAGTGATATTGATAAGGAATCGTGTCTTAAATACATAAAAATAAAATGCATTGAATGAACTTTAATGTAAATGTAAGTGTGAAGTAGCTTAACACGGTTATGTTTCCAATCCACCATTGATTCCCTCGAGATACCCCTGGCCAGGAAGCAAGCCAAGTGACTGATATAAAAAACCCCTGGGCTACTATTGAATTGATAATTTGAACACTGTATTTTGGTTTCTTGCAAAAAGACTATATCAATATTATTGTCCTTAAGAATAGACCTAATTTTGTTTCATTTGTCTAGATTATTTAAATCCATAACATTCCAACTAATGTATCTCATGGTCTAAACGATCAAACCTTCTCAAGTTCTTTGCTCCTGATAAACTATATGTTAGAATGCTTTAAATAAAAAATAAATCCTATATTCCTGGCAAAATCAAGAATATTACCAATTGATAAGCTGTTAAAAACTATAGAACAGTATGTACTACCTAGAAGGTCAACCGAACATGAACTAGAGCTAGATGTTATAGTAGTTGTTGCATTAGACCTAGCATGTAATTATGCACTCCTCCTTACCACATTGATTAAGGGACTTTCACCTAGGACCACGATTCGAGCCAAGGAATGCTCTGGAAACGAAGACTAAATCAACGATTTCACCACCAAGACTGTACTCTCCCCCACATCCAAGACAAAATCTCACAAGAGTAGGGACTTAATTATCGCATCCGAACTTAATGCACTGTGTACAACTGTCTCTGAATAGAATCAGGATCGGCACCTACCACTCATGCCCATGTCCACTCTTCCCAACAATATAACATCCTCTTCAAGTTCAAATGCTCGTGCTCTATTTTCAATGCATTCAACATAATCCCTCGCACCTGCACAATCAAACACCCCGCTAGCTCCCGCTCTCCTTTTAAATGCATCTATACCATATTCACACATGCTTGCAACAACACTCGCCCCATTTACTGTTATTTTGTTCATATCCTCCTCCCTAGTGCAAGCAGATAAAACATAAACCCCATCATCTCATTTCGCAAACTCCGTTGTATCCAAAACGATCCCTTACCCAAATTTCCATTTCCTTACCATTTTTTACCGTCTCACCAACCGCAGATTCTATCACCATCCCCTCCCAAGGAAATTTAACCTTCTAAGCGCCACCATACCTGCAAGACCAATTACCTCTCACCCACAACATGAACCATTGAGCCTTCTTTACCCAACTACTCGGCACCACCCAATTGATCATCCATGGCATCACCTTCTTCAAGCAGCGTATAATTATTGAACATCCCAAAGCAACCTAAAACATTTTCCTCGGAATTTGTAACCATCATTTCATTTTATGTAGTGGACCTAGTTGAGTTCAACGACGGCTGGGTAGAGTAGCAGACGAAGGGAACTTGTCGAATAGGATTAACTGGTGGCATGCATAACCATAATCAGCTTGGAATCTCAGCTGCATTTCATCCGGCAGCTTATCCGCAGCCAGTATAGCTATACCATTTCAAGATTTTGGAGCTTCATTTTTCGGTTTCCACTGAAACTCATCACCACCAATCCATACCACTCGATATCAAAGAAGTAAAAGAATTAAAGTGAGTGGGCAGAGATTCCAATAGACTAATTCGTGTTTCCCTATACCTCTAAAGCCCATTGACCAAGATCCTTTTCAATTTCATGATGTATACAAAATATAATCCTCGATCTCCCTTCTTCAACGATTCTGGTCGTCTAATTCTCGATAGGCTATTTTTCCTTGAAGAGCACGTGACATGCTTATGGCCAAACTGACCATAGTTAAAACACCTTATCGACTCCTCGCATATGTTTGCAGAATGTGAAGGGCCACCGCATTGGTAATAAAAATTATTTCCCTTTGATGAGGAATCTAGGGCGCGCAATGGTGTTTAGTTCGACTGACTTTTGTGTTGTTGATTAGAGGTGGGAAGCTAGCTACGTGAGTGTAAGTGTGACCATCAAGGAAGGATAGAGAGATCAGATCCGAATTAAAGAAAGTGATAGTTCTTTATATTTGGAGACCATTAAAGAAAGGAGAAAATATATGAAAATTAACATGTTTGAATTACTTATCTTTACATATATTTGTTTTAATTTGAATTTTAAGATATTTTGAAATAGATCATAATTTGAAATTTGAATTTAACAAAAGAAAACAACAGTTTATAGTGGTTTAACAAATCAAGGCCTACGTCCACTTAATGATTTTATTGCTTAAATTCTGATTTGAAGGCAGAAGTTCTTCCGGGTCGGTACAACTCTAATAGTGATTACAAAAAATTAAAAGAAAGAAGTACAAGAGCCAAAAGATGCTGAAAAATGAGCCATCCTCCTATTTATAGAGGTAAGGAACCTTAAATCATGTCTAAAAGATCTCCACCTCATTCTCCACGCTTCAGACAGTTTCCCCAAGAGAATGGGAGGACACCTCAGTAAGGTTCGTGGATTAGTACCGACCTAAGGAGTTGGATCAGTACTGACCCGTAACAATTGTAACACCCCTAATTTTTGATAACATTTTTCAAGAGATTTAATTAGATAAATTAAATAGAATAATGTAAATGTTAAGAGATAAGGGGATTGAGATTTGAATTATTTAATTAAGGTCGTGCCTAATAAACTAACTAATGGGCTTAAGAATGGTTTTGGGTTAATCAAACTACATAAGGGTATATTAGGAATTTTTCGACCAATGACCCTTACCCTTGTTTATATTTCATTCCTACCATTTTCTTCCTATTCACGTCATTTTTGAAAACGCAAATCAAAAGCATTGGAACGGCCGGCCATTAAGAGGAAGAAGAAATTCAAATTAAAAGCCAGAGAATCAAGCTTAGGGGAAATCAATCTCAATCCAATCTCCTTATCTAGGTCAAGGTGAATAATAATTCCATTCTATTTTTGGTTTGAATCTTATGTTTCGGATTTAAGGGATAAATTCATTTTTAAGATGAATTAAATGATGATATGCTTGATTTATAATTCACATGATTTAAACAAGGTTGTTTAAAAGAGGTATGCACAGTTTTAGGTCAAAACCAAGATTTAATGATGTTTAAATACCATGGGAAAATTTTATGTTATGAGAAACATGATTTTGGAGCTGGATTTCAATTTTTATTATTTTCCAAGCTATGGAAAGATTATTATGAATTTTCAAAGGAAAATATGGTTATTTGGGTTTATAAATTTATTTTGGAAAACATATGGAGAATTTGCATTTGGAATTTTGATATGTTAGATAACATGACTAAAGTGAATTTTTGGAATTTTTGGAGATTTTTCCAAAGTAATTTGCTATGCAAAATAAATTGTTTTAGAAGAGGGACTTCTTTGCAAAAATTGGAAGGGCTTAATTAATTAACTTAACCATGGTTTAGATCTGATTAGCAGCGGTTATTTTTAGAAAATAATATGAAAAAGTTAAGGCAACCAAACTGGAGTTGACACGTGGCAGGTTAGTTAGAGAAAAGTTTGCTTAAAGTAGTATAAAATCTGGTTTACTCAGAAATTTGGTTCCACCTTCTTAGGAAAGCACCTTTCGACACAGAAGCTTTCGCCTTCTTCCTTGTCGAAACCAACTATACCGAAACCAATACACAAGGTATCACCATGATGGTATGTAGTGGATTGGAGATATGTGAAAGGTTAAGTGTCGAAAGCATAGCTTCCGAAGGGGTCGAAACCTTGGTTTGTTTTAAAATGAAAAGCACCTGCCTTTGTTTTGATTTAGCTTTTGACAGAGTCGAAGCGTTTGTTTTCGAAAGAGGATTTAAAAAGGTTTCGAAAGGGTTGCCAATAACTTAAGTTTGCTTTCGACTGGGTTCCTTTACTTATGAAAGAATGTTTTAAAAGAAGGGGTTCCGACCTAGTCGATACCCTACCGCCATTCTTTAACCTTTCGATGGTGTTGAAGATATCAATGTTGTCGAAAGGATACTTTGTTTTATAAGTTTAAGCCACTTCCTATAGCTTTCGAAAGGGGTTAGGGTTTCGAAGGTGATGGTTTTGAAAGAGGTTTCGACGCCAACCTTCCGCTATTTTACCCAGATATTTTATGCTTTCGAAAGAGATGGTTTTGACACCATCATGTTTCCCCAATGTTTTATAAATGATAAAGGATGGTTTTGAAAGAGATGCTTTTGCCTATATTCACTTTGACCAAAATAATGTTTTAAGTGTAAACTCAATGCTTTTAAAAGTGGGACTTTCAATGATTTCGAAAGGGTGACTTCCAATGGTGTCGAAAAAAGTACTTTCAACTGGTTTCGAAGCTAAGCTTCTAAAGGTTAAATATTAGTACTTACTACAATTGAAAGGTTTCGAAAGGTAGATTTTAAATTATTATAAGGTAGGAGCCTATTGTTTTGAAGATAGATTTTTAAGGCTTTTGAAGGACGTTATTCTATGAAGTCGAAAGCTAGGTTTCGAAGGTATCGAAAGGTTTTATAACCCAAACTCTATTTTTAAAAGGAAAAACCCATGGCTAAATTAAAGGAGTTTTGTGATGGTTTTAAGAAGAAGCTTTCTTTGATAAATTAAAAGGTTAGAGGGATATGAATATATTCACTTTGAAATGGACCCATAACTGCATTTTAGGGATAAAGGGTAGAAGAACCAGTTAGGTTAATCCAGTAGTGAATATAAATTGATTAAACTCATGAATGAGTAGAATTGCATCCAAAAGGTCATGAAAACTAGAATATAGGATGCTAAAATATAAAAGAAAGATATTGGCAGGGGCCAATAGGTTCTCAGTAAGCCCATGAAAATTGTGTATAGGAAAAGATATTGGCAAAGGCTAATAGGTACATAGTTATCGCATGAAAACTATGTATAAAGGAAGATGTCAGAAAGACAGGTTCATAGTTAGCCCATGAAAACTATGTATATAGAAAGATGTCAGAAAGACAGGTTTGTAGTAAGCCCATGAAAACTATGATTTGATACTGGCAGGCCAGTAGGTTTGTAGTTAGCCCATGAAAACTATATCCAGATGAAATATTGACAGATGTCAATAGGTTCCTAGTCAACCAGTGAAAACTAGGATAAGAGAAAGGATATTGGAGTCACCAATAGATTCCTAGTCAACCCATGAAAACTAGGATAAGAGTAAGATATTGGAGTTACCAATAGGTTCATAGTGATTCCATGAAAACTGTGTAATTGGACAAGGAGTCCTTGAATGTTTAATCGGTTATTTTTCAGCCCATGAAAATTAATAGGTTAATAGTAATCCTAGAAACTATAATTGAGACAGATAATCTAAAATGAACGGGGATGGGTAATCTAGAATTTATTCATTTGTTTTTTCATATCATCATATTATACTGTTTTGAATTGTTTTAACCATTGTGGATGCAGGAGAACTGTATATGTTGATAAAGGTTTTGAGATACTAGTGAGGGGAAATCCATTTCGCTAAGCGGCGTAGTCTCACTAGATATCTAAATTATTTGAGATGGTAAATTATTATTCATACCAGGCTTTATGTTTGACTCAAATTTTATGCTATCCCTTTAAATTCTCGGGTACTCAATTGATTTTGAGTAGTTTGAGAGTTGAGGTTTTCAGGTACCTCTTAAGACGAATAAGCTTCTGGAGACGTGCAGGAGGCATGATAGCTAATTAGAGTTCTCTTTTCTTTTGATTCCGCTGTGTTGTTTGTAATGGCAAAGTTATTATATTGCCTGTATATACTCTGATCATCCAAGGGGGCATCTTCATATGTCGCTCTTGGACGTATGTTGTAATAAACATGTTTTCTCTGAACGTGGTTAGCGAGTTGGGATTATGTAATGAATTGGAAATATTTTGGAATGAAATGTGATTTTGTTTGAAGTTTAAAATATTTCCATATTCATGTGTTTCTGTGTATCAATGAATCTAACACCACCGCATTTGGTCGTCGAGGATTAATAACTATGGATGACTGCAGCATCCGTAGCTGTTAGTTTTGGGTATCCAAGTAGGGGGATGTTACAAGTTGGTATCAGAGCATAGGTTTATTAAACTTTAAAAGAAAGTTAAACCTAAAAGTTTTTCAAACATAATCCAAAGAACTTGAAAATATGATTGGGGTCTGGGTTAACGCTATAGTAACGTACTTGTATTTGATATATATATATATATATATATATATAAGTACGTGTTCCCTTCTCTCTTAGACTGTTCTTCTGTATCCTACTAAGGCTCGTATGCAGATTTACGAGAAAGAAGATACGGAAGAAGGAAACGGAAGTTGAAATCTAGGTGGAGGAAGCACCATAACAAATGGTAATGCTCAACCTAATACCAGGAGGAACCAAGGTCGACATGCTATTGCTAATCCAAATGCTGAAGCCAATGTAGGTGCTGGAAATCCGCCTGTAGATGCGGGGATGGTGTATAAGTTGTTAGCCAATCTTTTGCAAGCTGGAGTTGCTGGTAATGTTGGAGGAGCTAATCTTATGGCTCTAGTTGGGAATAACTATGCTAAGCTAAGCAGAGACTACACCAGTTTGGGTGGAAAGCCGTTTGTTGGAACGGAGGATGCTGTTGAAGTTGAGAATTGGCTACTGAGTTGTGAAAGGATCTTTATTGATCTAGTCTTGGATGATGGGCAAAAGAGAAGGCGAGCCTCTAGGAAGTTGCAAGGGGCAGCGCTTTACTGGTGGAATAGTGTGACCACGGCGTACCAGAGGAAGAGCTGACATGGGCTGATATCAGAAGGAGGTTTGAGCAGAGGTTTCTGTCCGAGGTTGCTAAGTCGGCATTGATGAGGAAGTTCATGGACTAGTCCAAGGAGAGATGTTAGTGATCAAGTATGCTACTAAGTTTGATGAGCTATCTCTATATGGATATGCTATGGTTGACACTGATGTCAGAAGGAATGAAAGGTTCATTTGAGGACTGAGGCCTGAGCTTGCTAGAGTTACCATGATCCATATCCAAGAACCTTGTAATGTGGTGGTGGAGATGGACATTCGCGAAGAGATGCTTGCTTTTTCTACTAGAGAGAAGCCAGTTGAATCCCAGGGTCCCCGAGGAAGAAGAGGAAATTCTTTAAGAAGAAGGGAGCTCAGAAATGGGATGCTGCCAAGAAGGCAAAAGCTGATTTGGTTTGCTACAAATGTGACACGAAGGGTCATTATGCAAATGAGTGTCGGTCGGACAAGGGGAAGAAGGCTACAGACAAGAAGAATGTGAAATGCTTTAACTGTGATCAAGTTGGGCATTACAAGAACCAGGGTCTGGAGCCAGCCAGAGCGGACAAGGGAAAGTTTTTGTTGTTGGATCATCAGCTAAGCCTACTACAGCTGATAAAGGAAAGACTGTGATGGATGGTACGTTTTTGATTTAGTGTATACCAGTTAGGATACTTTTTGATATTGGTGCATCACATTCATATATGTTCTACTGTTTGGTTGATAGGTTATGCTTAGACCTCACATACCTTGTTACTTCCTTAAGGGTTGCGAATCCAATAGGAGGGTATGCAACTCTGGGGATGAGATGTGACCAGTTAGAACTTGATTTGTTAGGTCATAAGTTTGCATGCAGTTTGTATGTATATGATTTCGTAGATTTTAGAATCATTTTGGGTATGGATTGGTTGAGGAGGTATGAGGCCAGGATGGGGAGATATCTTTGAGACACCCTGATAGTCATAACCGAATAATATTCTCAGTAGAGAATTCCGACCAGAGTAGTTATGCTTTGTAAAGTGCAATGGAAGTGGGAGAAGAGCTAAGTCAGGTTCGAATTGCAAAAGAGTTTGCAGATGTGTTTGAGCCAGTCACATGACTACCACCGAAAACAAGCTGTTGGGTTTTGGATAGATCTTGTGCCAGGAACTGAACCTGTAAGTAGACCACCTAGCAGGATGACACCGACAGAAATGAAGGAACTGAAGGTGCAGCTAGTGGATCTAGATGGAAGGAATTTTATTAGGCCAAGCAGTTCGCCTTGGGGAGTGGCCATAGTGTTCGTAAAGAAACCAGAGGGGACATTGAGGATGTGTATCAACTATCGTAAGTTGAACGAAAGGACAATAAAGAATAAGTATCCTTTGTCGAGAATAGATGATCGGTTGAGTGGAGCCAGAGTATTTTCCCAGTTGGATTTGGCGATGGGGTTCCATCAGTTAAGAGTGGCAGAGGACAGTATTCCTTTGACTGCATTTCAGACTAGATATGGTTTGTATAAGTGGTTAGTGATGGCATTTGGGTTAACGAATGCACCTGCTTTATTTTTGGATTTGATGCACCGAGTCTTCCGAGAGTATTTGGATAAATTCATGTTGGTGTTTATAGATGACATTTTGGTATACTCTAAGGATGAGAGAGAGCATGAAGATCATCTTAGAGTTGTGCTAGAGACCCTAAGGCAAAGTTTTCCAAGTGTCATTTTTGGAAGAAAGAGGTTAAGTTTCTTGGTCATGTGGTTACAGAGAAATGATTGTCAATCGATCCAGATAAGATCGAAGCTAAGAACAATTAGAAGAGACCAGAGACGGTGATCGAGATCAGAAGTTTTCTTGGACTTGCTAGCTATTACCGAAGATTCATCAAGGATTTCTCGCGGATAGCAGCGCCTTTGACTAAGCTTACAAGGAAGGAAGTGAAGTTTTTTTGGTCCGACAAATGTGAGGAAGCATTCCTTAAGTTAAAGCATTTGTTGACCAATGTTCCGGTGTTAGTAGTTCTAGATGGTAACCAAGGGTTGGTAGTGTACACAGATGCGTGTGGGACTGGATTGGGAGCAGTGTTTATGCAGAAGGGCAAAGTCATTGCTTACGCATCTAGGCAGCTTAGACCGCATGAAGCAAGATATCCTACTCATGATTTGGAGTTGGTTGCAGTGATTTTTGCCTTGAAGATTTGGAGGCATTATCTTTTAGGGGAGAGATTTGTGTTGTATACCTATCATAAGTCTTTAAGATACTTATTCACTCAAAAAGAGTTGAATATGAGACAGCAGAGGTGGCTGGAGTTTTTGGCTGCCTATGATTTCAGTATAGAGTATACTCCTACAAAAGAAAATAAGGTAGCGGATGCTCTCAGCAGAAGACATCAGAATGTGGTGTTGGCTATGTTGGCAGAATGGAGGGATCTAGAAGCTTTGGCCAGTTGTGGTGTGCAGTTAAGATCAATTGCTAGTTCTAGTTAGAGTACTGCCATGTTGTCCTGTTTAGAAGTTCGACTAGCGTTGATCGAAAGAATTGCTTCTAAGTAGAAGGAGGATCTATTATTAGCCGAGAGGATCAGAAGGCTTGAAGTTGGAACCGATGTCGATGATTTCAAAGATTTTTGTCTTGACCAGAGAGGATGGTTGAGAAAGAAAGAACGGTTATGTGTTCCGGATGTTGAGAACTTGAGAAGAAAAGTTCTTAAGGAATGTCATCGATCCAAGTTTACGATTCATCCTAGAGGGACCAAGATGTATCAAGATATGAAGAGAAGCTTCTATTGGGAAGGCATGAAGAGGGATGTTGGCTTGTGGGTTAGGCAGTGTGTAAACTGTCAACAAGTGAAAGAACATCAAAAGCCAAGTGGGTTACTTCAGCCTCTAGATATTCCAGTTTGGAAATGGGATTCGATATCCATGGATTTTATAGATGGGTTGCCAAGGTCAAGCAAAGGAAATTAAAGTATATGGGTCATGGTGGATAGGTTGACCAAGAGTGCCCATTTCATTCCAGTAAAGTCGATCAGGACGACACCAGTTTTAGCGAAGTTGTTCATGAAGAACATAATTAGACTTCATGGAGTTCCTAGTAGCATAGTCAGCGATAGAGATGCTTTATTTACTAGTGAATTCTGGAAGAATCTACAGGATGTGTTAGGCACTAAGCTCAAGATGAGTACCGCATATAACCCACAAACAGATGGGTAGACAGAGAGAGTCAATAAGGTGGTCGAGGATTTGTTGAGAGCTTGTGTGTTGGATCTTGGTGGATCTGGGGAGGATCACCTGCATTTGGTTGAGTTTTCTTATAATAATAGTTATCGGACTAGTATAGGAATGATGCCTTTTGAAGCTTTGTATGGAAGGCCATGCAAATCCCCTGCATGTTGGTTGGAGACTGGTGACAGATTGGTCTTAGGTCCAGATTTGGTAAGGGAGGCGTCAGGGAAGATTGAGTTGATCAAAGAACGGATGAAGGAAGCTCAATCAAGACAGAAAAGATACGTAGATAATAGGCGTAAGGACCTAGAGTTCTCGGTTGGAGACAGGGTTTTTATAAAGGTATCACCGATGAAAGGTGTGGTACGGTTCGGGAAGTCAGGGAAACTGGCACCGAGATATGTTGGTCCATTCTAGATTATAGAAAGGATTGCACTACAAGAAAATGACCTATCAATAGCAAACGACAATAGCATTGAAATGTGTCTTGCTATAGATAGCTATTTAGTAGTCATTTAGATTATAAACATAACTTCTATTCACGCAATTATTAATGAAAATAAAATAAAACGTTGGCGGCCCCTTTTTCGCCTTCCCTCTCTCTTATTCCTTTTCCCTCGTATCCCTCTTCCCACCCTTCACTCCGAAAATCCCTAATTTACGAGCACTCATATTCATTTTAAAGTCCATAAACTTCGTTGAAGCCACGATGCCACTTTTCTTCTCTCATCTAGCCTGCTGAAGCTCCAATGCCTCAACTTTGCTGAAACATCTCCTTCAATGCCCAACTTCGACTGCTTTTAGGTATATTTTTTAACTTACTGCACTTTTTATCGATCATTGAGTGGTTCTTTTACTGTACATAGGTGAACTGTCATTTTTACTGTACATACGCGGACTTCATTTGTATTCCTTTAGGTGGTCGATGGCATTGTAGGTATAATATTCCCTTTTTGTTTAATTTCGTTCGATTTTTATCAATTCGATTTGATTCTTGCAAGCATTACTCCTAAATCTGCTCCTTCTGATGGTATTGCAGGTCCTAAGATCCAAGAGGTCGACTAAGTTTCAGGTTTTAATTCTATCTAGTTTGTAGTTTTCAACTATTTATTTGTATGATTTTGATTTCAGTTGAACTTTGTTATTGTGTGGTGTCATAATCATTTTATATTGGCTATGTATGTGACACCAAGTATTTGATTTGCTATATTTAAGCTATAAGCCTTTTAAGTTTGGTGACAAATTTAAGTTGTTTATCAGTTTCCTTTTGAGTATTTGGTTGTCCTTTTATTCTATTTCTGCTATTTTCTGCTTCATGTTTACAATGACTAAGTTTTTACTTCGGTGCTAGTTTGTTTTTTAGTCCTTTTGATAATATGAGCTTTGATTCACCTTCGATGTAGTTTAAGTTTTGTTTATAGAAGCTCTGGAAGTATTATCTACAATGTAGAAATGTATTCATTTTCTTTTTTAAATGCAATAAACTTTTATGCAGAAGTAGCATTTAAAATCTGATTCACAAACTTTTACCAAGTTTATTGTTTGTATTAGTTTAGTTTGTAGTTTGTTTGATATAACTCATGAAAATCCATGTTCAACTCAGGCATTTGCTTAACTGAGGCAAATGCCTCAGTCAATACTATTATTAAATCTGAAGAAGCTATTATGTTTAATCTCCTAGGATATTGGTCTTTTTTTAAAAAAAAATTAGCATATAATATCTTAAGTCTTTCAATACCGAGTGATTTTAATGGAAGCTTGGTTTTTATGAACTTTTAGAAGATGGATCGCAGGTTCAATACAAAAGTTAATATCATGCAACCTGTTGTACTTGAAGATGACCACAAATTTAAGTCTCTAATGAAGATAGATAATCCATATTTAAGTTTCATTTTATTTCCGGGATTATAATTCCATCGTTCTACCAGTAGATAATCCCATTTTAACTCAATGTAGAAAATCATAATTCCTTCAAAAGTTGAGATGCATACTTGGTTGATGATCCAAAACAAGTTAAACATTATTAAGTTGTTAAAATAAAAGAATGTACAACTCACTAAATGTGTTATTTGTGAGTAAAATTGGCCTCTTAACTCAGTCTCACCTATTATCTCAGTAATTAAAACAAAAGATATCTAGTAGAAATTTATCCAATATTACCAGCCACAAGAAAATCTGACAACTCGATTGTGTCGAACTAAGTGTAGCTTTTCTATTTCCATTCATATTTTATATTGTTTAATATTTTATTTTGCATGAAGCACTTTTTAAAGTGCTAAACAAACATTGGTTGGCTATAAAGGTGTGACAACATAATGCACCGGAAAGATTCTAAAGTGTAATATATTTACAGAATTTGTTATATAGAGTTTAATTTGACATTTGTTGAGCAATTACTTACATTTCTACAATTTGGAGGATACACCCTTGTGAGGAACTCAAAGGATCTTTTTGAGAGTTTTGGTTTTGATACTCAGCCTGTACTTATTGGCCTCGTCATTTTTCAGGTAAACAATTGAATTTGGCCAAAGTGGAAGTTATTCTAAGCTTTGTTTACACTTTCCACCTGCTTGATTATTTCCCTTCTATATTTAATTTTATGCTGGCAAAACCTTATTTCGTGCTCTTGAATTACATCATAATACCTTACCGGTACATCACGTTGTAAACTTTGGTTCCAATCTAGTTACCAGGGTATATAGGTCTCAGGTCATATATCTGATTTTTTTTGTTTTAATTTGTTGTAGTTTTGCTAAGTATACACAAATCTGTAACATTATTTTATCTTCAGGCCTAGTGACATCGCATTTGCCTAATCCATACCCATATATTTTACTAGAAATCCAGGTAAAAAATAGCATAAGTTGCTTATTTTTCCACCTGGAAAGATGAATATGTAATAAATTTCTATAAACATTTTTTTCTCAAACGAAGGATACACTGAAATCACCACCAGTAGAAAAAAACAACGAAGAGAGCGTCAATGATATATATTTATATTACTACTTTTTTCTATCTTTGTTGTGGAGGTTTTCGGTATGCAGATTTTGGAGATAAAACACCTGGCAATCTACTCCAATGTCACACTTCGGTATGCGGACTTTCGATATTCATAAAGAATGAATAACTGTAATTTAAATTGGGGTTTCATAGCGATAAGTTATAAAGGTAAAACTTATTAGGTGAAATTATTAGAGTAATAATAGAATATATTTATGGTATTTGAATAGATAATATATTAGCATTGAATTTATGATAAATCAAAATGTACATTGCTGAATAAATAAATGGGTATTTATTTGTTATAATTGGCGTCCCCCCTTCATAATTCATATGACATTGATGAATAAATAAATGACATGAATTTGTTTTTAATACCGAATTTCATTCGAGTCCCTTATAACCCATATGCTAGTGCTTTACAAAATACTTATATCACCCTTGTTTACTAATTGATTCACTCAGATATCAAATAAAATGCCTAATGTGGCTATTAATCAAGCATGTCTATTTGAGCTTTTGAGATGCATTCAAATGTTTTTTCTTCTTCTTGTATTGATTAATTACAAAGCTAATGGATGCGTGAACTAACCACTATAGTTTTATATAAATAGGAATCATAAAAGATGGAAGTTCATATATTAGTCAACGATGTAATATCAGTTAACACCGCTTTGCATTAATATCTAATTTTTATAAACATTTTTTTCTCTTTTGATTTTTCACAAGTTGGGTATTTTTTTAGATTTTAACAGCTACTTGTTTTGCATTTACAGATCCCATATATGGAGACATTTACAAGTACGTTTTTGTAAGCCATATTTATCCAAATGCAAATTATGATGGCTTTTGTATTCATTATCACTGAGTGAAAATTTTAACAAAATCATTGTCAGTACTACTGACAATGGTGTATCAAAATGATAATAAATCACATTATAGGATTCACATGTCATGTGCCATTAGTTATTGTTCCTAAACAATAATCTGTTAGGTTTTTGAATCACCTTGCAAAATTTATGACTTTCACGTCATTATGTATAGTTACTGATTTTATTTTGGCAGTAGTAATGTAAATTTTTTCTTGTATTTCCTCCGAGAAACATATGTTATTTTTATTTTAACATACTAATACATCAGTTTCTTCACATTACAGTTATCAGCAGCTTAAATTTTACAATATGTTATTTAGATCAGTAAGCTATGTAATGTTGAGTTCATCATAGCTTTCTCAATTCCTAATTTAGGTTATATTTTACTGTCCATACAGGCACAAGCTATGGCCACAACTACAACTGAAGCGCATGCAGTCAAAAATGAAGTGCATGCTGGTTATACTAAAGTGCACAAGCTAAAGTGCCCACAATTGAAGTGCCCACAACTGAAGATCGAGAGAGTGCATGCAGGTCTTGATTAAGGTGCAACAGGTTATAAAAGGTGCCTCAGGTTGATAATGGAAGCATGCAGGCTATGGCTAACAAATAATTGGACAGAACGTGATTAAACTGGAGCATTGGTTAAGGTACACCGATTGTTACTGCTACATGTGTTTTATGAGTCAGAAATAAATGCATTATAAACTGACAAATGATGATACGTAGTCTTTGATTCAAAACTGTTTTGATTAATCGCCTGAGTTTAAAATGTACGAACTCTGTTCCTCATTTTAAAAGAAGGCAATTTACATTGGCAGATATAAGCAATATATAACACCTTTGAATACCAGTATCCTATACTACAATAACTATATGTTTACTTGTCAGGATTGGATTTGTGACTCAAGATGATGCCCTTTTCCCACATCTGACTATCAAATAAACACTAGTGTCTGCCACTTTTCTAAGGCTTCCGAGCAGCATGACCAGACAACAAAATCCCGTCGTTCCTCAGCTTAAATCTTGCCGTCCTCAACTTCGCTGCTCCCTGTTCCTCAACTCCCACCATTCCTCAAACGCTGCTCGTTGTCTTCAACTTTTCCGTTCACCATTCCTCAATCTACTCGCTGCTGCTCTGATTGCTTAACTTCGCCGCTGCTTTGATCCATCAGCTTCACTACACAGTGCTTTGATTCCTCAACTGCCGTGAACTTCGACCACTTGTAGGTATATATATATTTTTAACTTTTAGGTATATACTGCACATTTGATTTTGCTTCGCCTGTTTAGTGGACAAATTAAGTATTCCTTTTATTATTGGTTGATAATTGATTTTACGTATGAACTTGTTTAGAGCTCCCAAACTTGTCTAAATGAGCATGACTATTCAATTAAATCCTCAAATTGATTTTGTGTTTGGGTGGAGCTTGAGTTATCCAAATAAATTTTTTATTCAAGAGCTAGTATGGAAGTTATACAAGGATTTAGAACTATGTTTCTTACTGAATTTAATTCCCACTCAAAGTGGTCATTGTTTTCTAGTAATTTATCATCACACTCTGATACCATCTAAAGTTCTATTAAAAGCGAAATCCAAACTTCAAAATTGTTAGAGAGAGATCAAATATACTTATATCTTAACTATGTAGATGGAAATATAATTTGAATTTGTTAAAGAATTTGTTTACCGTAACTAAATAAATAATTTGTACTTCATATTATTATACTTTTTCTATCTTAAATATTAAATACATAACTAGGTTGGAACCCTTGTTATCAATTGTTGGGTCTAAGTTCTAAATCAGATTGTGGTTTGTTTTCATGTATTAATTTTTTAAAATGGAGCTTTGAATAAAAATAACATACTGTCTGGCTAATAAATATGCGTATAGATATAGTATGTAGTCAAATTAAGCATATGAATTGAAATATTTTGTGTCCATGAGTTTGAAGTAGAATAAGTTTGCCACTGTATAGAATGAGTTTGAAGTAAAATAATGGATGACTTTGTTCATACAACTTTGTACAATACTTTTTGTGAATTCATATCTTTTTGGCAGATGGATTGGACATATAGTGTATAAAAGTTGAGAAATACAACATGTTTTAAAAAAGTAAACTGTCAATAAACTGACCGGTATATCACCATGTATAAAAATTGTGAATTCATATCTTTATAGCTATTTGTAAAGTTAACTTGATTAGAATGACTAGTTGACCACGTATATCACCAGATCAGTGAAAAAAACCAATGTATAGAAAATTGAGACATGTAGAAGATACTTTGGTAACTGTGCAAGAATTGTAAAAGAAATTTTTATTCCTTTAAGCTATCTTATTTAAGGCTATCGGTACTTAGTTTGAGGATTTGACTTCATCAAAAGTGATGCATGTTATACCATATCTGTTGATAGGAGATAATTTTGAACTCAAAATCCGTTTAAGCATTGTTGTTAAGGTTGCGTGATATAGATACATTTTAACTGTCAACGTGAATTGTTTTAGCTAACGTTTATACACATAATAGACTTTTGTCATAAACTGATGCAAGTAAATAAAGTTACTTATAAATGCTGATATAAAATCAGAATTATAGGTAAGTTATCTCAACCTAATAATTTCTGAATATATTTGTTTTTTCCCTCAAGGGGTCGAATATATTTTCTTCTTTTATAAAATTCTTGAAAAGCAAGGATCCTAATGATGGAACAGAGCAGGCTTTCCTTGCAGAACTTCAAGCTTTAGATGATCACCTGAAGGCTCATGTGTGTTCTGAGTTTATTCTTAAAATCCGTTTGTCAAATTGAACCAAAGTGGTAAAATGCTTGTCAGAGTGTATTACCAGTTGTTCTCCGATCCTTTTAGGGACCATTTATTAACGGTGAGACCATGCCTGCAGTTGACTAGAGCATGGGACCTAAGTTATATCTTCTTGATATTGCACTTGATCATTTCCAAGGCTAGAAAGTTCAGGCAGTTTGACAAATAATAATGCTTACATAAAGGTATGAAACTAAGCCAGCTATGTTTGCACTGATATTTATCTAATACGGTATATGCATAGTAACTAGTTTACGCACATCCAATCTTGTGTTTCACCTTTTTAACTATTGCGACCATTTATAGAACCTATTTGTAAGAGCTTAGTACCAAAATTAGCAATTTTTGGGCAAAGAATTTATATGAAGAATATTTGATTTTTCTTTTCTTTTTCCTCTTTAGATTCAGATGTAATAAACTAAATTATTGAATCTTATAGGATAGTATCTTATCATCTTGTGAAAATAACAACTTATTCTGCACATCTTAAAGAGTTGGTTTTTAATATTTGGATTAGGTAGAAATTGCTAATTCTTTGTGTAGTTTTCCGTTTGTCTGGAAAAAGCATTTTCATAAATTTTATTTGTATTTAATCGCATAACCGATATATGTTGGGATCATTGTCTAGGTCAATGCCACTATCACAACTTCCTTGCAAAGATTCCTGATTACAATCTGTATTGATTTAGAATACCAACTGATTTTTGTCATGATGAATCTTTTTATTGAGAGGTTGACAATATATACCTTAGCTAAAACTGAATTTTTAATGCGACACTCTTGTATATATTGACTAACATATGTATGTTTGTGTTTCTTCTTCACAGGTGTTGTATGATGCTTTTGAGGTTGATACATGATGTCGCACTCTTTCTCCTTTAAATCGGTCATGCTTATCGACGGTCATTAAAATATTTTTAGTATGTATCGTAAGCTTTGAATGTTATGGCAGTAAAAAATGTGTACTATAGCATCATGTGAAAATTGTAAGCTTTGAATGTTATGGCAGCAAAAAATGTGCAATAGAATTTTTTTATAGCGTTCTAACTATGCAAAAAAAAGAAAAATTGTTCAGCTTTGTTATACTATAGCATCATATTAGTGATATAAAAAATATTATGCAAAGAGTAAATAGTTTTCATAGCAATAAGACGGTGCTATAATAGATAGTAATGAATTTTCTATAGCATTTCAATGTGTCATAAAAGGTTGACACGATGATTCCATAGCACGTTCAAATGCTATAATAATATAGCATGTCGACATATTTATAGCAACTAAAATGCGTCATAAAAAGTTCTATAGCACGTTTCATAATGCTATAGAAAAGCAGTTGCACCAATATGACCTATTTTAGATGGCAAGAAAAATACGTTTTCCATTACAAGTATGACACGCTATAGTATCTACCAGACTTTTTACAACATGTTGATCTATGGCGATTATAGAATAGCTATAGAAAGTTTTTATAGTGGTTTTTACACGCTATAAAAAGTCCTTTTTGTTGTAGTGTTGGAAAGCTCGCATACAGAGTTGAGTTGTCGAGCAGTAATGGCAAGTGTCCATAATGTATTTCATGTGTCTCATCTTCGCAAGTATGTGCATGATCCAAAGGATACCATTCCTCAGACAGAGTTGGAGGACGTGGTAGTAGATCCTGATTTGACTTTTGTGAGACAACTAGTTCGGGTTGTTGCGAGAGATGAGAAAAGATTGAGGAACAAGACAGTCAAGCTGGTGAACGTTCAGTGGGGCGACAACGAGAAGAACTGTACTTGGGAGACAGAGGACATTATTTGAGATACTTATCCTGATCTGCTTTGAGGGTATGTCTATACTAGATTTATATAGATATTTCCTAGTCAGGTAGACTAGTATGGTTGTTAGGAGACGTTACAGATGATTGCTATATTTAGTATTTAGTCCTTACCGAATTTCGAGGATGAAATTCATTAAGGAGGAGAGCCTTTAACACCCCTAATTTTTGATAACATTATTCAGGAGATTTAATTAGATAAATTAAATAGAATAATGTAAATGTTAAGAGATAAGGGGATTGAGATTTGAATTAATTAATTAAGGTCGTGCCTAATAAACTAACTAATGGGCTCAAGAATGGTTTTGGGTTAGTTAAATTACATAAGGGTATATTAGGAATTTGTCGCCCAATGACCCTTACCCTTAAATATATATTTCGTTCCTACCATTTTCTTCCCATTCACATCATTTTTGAAAACGCAAATCAAAAGCATAGGAACGGCCGGACATTAAGAGGAAGAAGAAATTCAAATTAAAAGCTAGAGAATCAAGCTTAGCGGAAATCAATCTCAAACCAATCTCCTTATCTAGATCAAGGTGAATAATAATTCCATCTCTATTTTTGGTTTGAATCTTATGTTTCGGATTTAAGGGATAAATTCATTTTTAAGATGAATTGAATGATGATACGCTTGATTTATAATTTACATGGTTTAAACAAGGTTGTTTAAAAGAGGTATGCACGGTTTTAGGTCAAAACCGAGATTTAATGATGTTTAAATGCCATGGGAAAATTTTATGTTATGAGAAACATGATTTTGGAGTTGGGTTTTATTTTTATAATTTTCCAAGTTATGGAAAGATTATTATGAATTTTCAAAGGAAAATATGGTTATTTGGATTTATACATTTATTTTGGAAAATATATCAAGAATTTGGGTCTGGAATTTTGATATGTTAGATAACATGATTAAAGTGAATTCTGAAATTTTTGGGGATTTTTCCAAAGTAATTTGCTATGCAAAATAAATTGTTTTAGAAGAGGGACTTCTTTGCAAAAATTGGAAGGGCTTAATTGATTATCTTAACCATGGTTTAGATCGGATTAGTGGCAGTTATTTTTAGAAAAGAATTTGAAAATTTTAAGGCAACCAATCTGGAGTTGACACGTGGTAGGTTAGTTATAGAAAAATCTGCTTAAAGTAGTATAAAACCTGGTTTACTCAGAAATTTTGTTCCGCCTTCTTAGGAAAGCACCTTTCAACATAGAAGCTTCCACCTTCATCCTTGTCAAAACCAACTATACCGAAACTAATACACAAGGTATCACCATGATGGTAAGCAGTGGATTGGAGATAGACGAATGGTTAAGTGTCGAAAGCATCCGAAGGGCTCGAAACCTTGGTTTGTTTTAATATGAAAAATGCCTGCCTTTGTTTTGATTTAGCCTTCGACAGAGTGGAAGCGTTTGGTTTCGAAAGAGGACTTAAAAGGTTGCGAAAGGGTTGCCATTAACTTAAATTTGCTTTCGACTGGGTTCCTTTACTTATGTAAGAATGTTTTAAAATAAGGGGTTCCGACCTATTCGATACCCTACTACCGTTCTTCAACCTTTCGATGGTGTTGAAGATATCAATGCTTTCGAAAGGATACATTGTTTTATAAGTTTAAACCACTTCCTATAGCTTTCGAAATGGGTTAGAGGTTTCGAAGGTGATGGTTTCAAAAGGGGTTTTGACGCCAACCTTCCGCTATTTTTTCCAGATGTTTTATGCTTTCGAAAGAGATGGTGCCAACACCATCATGTTTCCCCAATGGTTTATAAATGATAAAGGATAGTTTCGAAAGAGATGCTTTCGCCAATATTCACTTTGACCCAAATAATGTTTTAAGTATAAACCCAATGCTTTCAAAAGGGGGACTTTCAATGATTTCGAAAGGGTAACTTCCAATGGTGTCGAAAAGGGTACTTTCAACTGGTTTCGAAGCTAAGCTTCTAAAGGTTAAATATTAATACTTACTCCAATCGAAAGGTTTCGAAAGGTAGATTTTAAAGAATATAAGGCAGGAGCCTAATGTTTTGAAGATAGATTTTTAAGGCTTTCGAAGGAGGTTATCCTATGAAGTCAAAAGCTAGGTTTCAAAGGTATCGAAAGGTTCTATAACCCAAACTCTATTTTTAAAAGAAAAAAACCATGGCTAAATTAAAGGAGTTTTGTGATGGTTTTAAGAAGAAGCTTTCTTTAATAAATTAAAAGGTTAAAGGGATTAACCATGTTTTATATTAAACCCACAGGAGTGGTATTGCTATGTTGTTATGTTGCTTCTTCAAATATGAATATATTCACTTTGAAATGGACCGATAACTGCATTTTGGGGATAAAGGGTAGAAGAACCAGTTAGGTTAATCCAGTAGTGAATATAATTGATTAAACTTCTGAACGAGTAGAATTGCATCTAGGAGGTCAGGAAGACCAGCATATAGGATGCTAAAATATAAAAGAAAGATATTGGCAGGGGCCAATAGGTTCTCAGTAAGCCCATGAAAACTGTGTATAGGAAAAGATATTGGCAGGGGCCAATAGGTTCATAGTTAGCCCATGAAAACTTTGTATAAAGGATGATGTCAGAAAGACAGGTTCATAGTTAGCCCATGAAAACTACGTATAAAGAAAGATGTCGACAGGTTCATAGTAAGCCCATGAAAACTATGACTTTATACTGGCAGGGCCAGTAGGTTTGTAATTAGCCCATGAAAACTATATCTGGATGAAATATTGACAGATGTCAATAGGTTCCTAGTCAACCCATGAAAACTAGGATAAGAGAAAGGATATTGGAGTCACCAATATGTTCCTAGTCAACCCATGAAAACTAGGATAAGAGTAAGATATTGGAGTTACCAATACGTTCATAGTGATCCCATGAAAACTATGTAATTGGTAGGGAGTCCTTAAATGTTTAACCGGTTATTAGTCAGCCCATGAAAACTAATAGGTTAATGGTAATCCTAGAAACTATAATTGAGACAGATAGTCTAAAATGAATGGGGATGGGTAATCCAGAATCGATTCATTTGTTTTGCATATCATCATATTATACTGTTTTGAATTGTTTTAACCATTGTGGATGCAGGAGCACAGTATATGGTTTTATAAAGGTTTTGAGATACTAGTTAGGGGAAACCCATTCCGCTAAGTGGCGTGGTCTTACTAGATATCTAAATGATTTGAGATGGTAGATTATTATTTAGATTAGGCTTTATGTCTGACTCGAAGTTTATGTTTTCCCCTTAAACCCTCAGGCACTCAATTGGTTTTAAGTGGTTTGAGAGTTGAGGTTTTTCAGGTACCTCTTAAGATAAATAAGCTTCCGGAGATGTGCAGGAGGCATGATAGCTAATTAGAGTTCTCTTTTCTTTTGATTCCGCTGTGTTGTTTGTAATGGAAAAGTTGTTATATTGCCTGTATATACTCTGATCATCCAAGAGGGCATCTTCATATGTCGCTCTTGGACGTATGTTGTAATAAATATATTTTCTCTGAATGTGGTTAGCGAGTTGGGATTATGTAATGAATTGGAAATATTTTGGAATGAAATGTGAATTTGTTTGAAGTTTAATTTTTTTCCATATTTATGTGTTTCTATGTATCAATGAATCTAACACCACCGTATTTGGTCGTCGTGGATTAATAACTCTGGATGACTACAGCATCCGTAGCCATTAGTTTTGGACCTCCAAGTAGGGAGATGTTACAACAGTGCTTTGGAAATTGCTTTGAACTCCTTGCTTTGAGTCGTCTTATAGTTAGCTTCGTGATTCCATGGTTGTTTGCATCGTTGTTAGCTTGTTTCTGAGTCCAAACGATGGATCCATGGAGAAACAGAGTTGTTGATTCAAGTGTTCGTGGAGATCGATAGAGAATTGCATTAGTCTAACAAAATAACACTTAGTATAGGCTTCTAGCATAAAGTAGAGTGTGTAGGTAGAAGATGGACAAATTTAAGGATGGTTTCTTGGATCGGTACCAACCCATGGTGTTGGATTTGTAGCGATCTAGCACTTTGTTGGATTGACTTCTCCAAACTCTTATGTTGGCTTGTTTTTATCCCGTAGTTTCATTTGTGCTTGGTTTTTGGAATCTTGGGCTATCACTATGGGCTTTCTGCCTTCATAACTCCAAACTCGACTCCTCTAGCTTATCCAAATATTGCCTGGTCAAAAGGCTGGATAACACTTGCCCTCCAAAGTACATCTCATTTCAAACGTGATGTGCTTTGAATCAAGACAAGTCGGGATTGCTGTGAAGGACTCCACTCTATGCTTCGAACGGTCGTTATCCTTCATGTGAATCGTTTCCGTAAAAGGTTATATCCATAATCATTCATCGTGACTCTCTATCAGCATTCAAGATTATAAATCTGGAGCGTATTCTCATGATCAATCATTACGAGCTTGATAGTTTCAAATTGACCTCTTCCATGGATTATTCAGGTTTGAATCTAATTCCTTTTGACTCTAGTCGTAGTGTTTTTTATATTTGTACTCGTACACGTATATATGTGCATGTTCTTTAACAAGTTTTGGCATGCTTACGCATGTACATATATCTACATATTTATGTATTTTAAAAAAAAATTAAGACTACGTACCGCCCTAAGCTCTTGGGTCGATACTGACCCGAGACTTGGGAGAATTTCCCAATATCTATGCCTAAACTTCAAGTCCCAAGGGTTATAAAACTCGTTCCTTCCTATTTCATTTCCTCACTTTCACTTTGCCGATTCATAAGCTTGAGCTTCTGCCATTACCAAACTCCATTTCCAAGTTGAACTTAATCTCATCACTCGACCCTAGGACCACCCCCGCCTCTCCCTCATATGTGCGTCAGCCTTCGCCGTGATTGAACTCGAGCCACCACCATAGATCCGACCCATTTCCTCACTGATCCAAGACCTAGGAGAATTGCCTCTTGGCTTTAGCATTCCATAACCGAACCCATTCTTAGTTTGTTCCAATCGGTAGGTGACGGTGGTGGAGTTGGACGTCAAGTGCGATCGCCGTGGTTAGCCGTGATTTGGAGTTGTAAACTAGATGGAGGAGGTGGATGTAATTCTACCTTGGAGTTGGATTGGTATGACTCCAACACTTGGGAAGATTTTGCAAAAACCAAGTTTTCAAGTGAGCTTTGTCTTCTGGGCTTGTGTCAAGTCCCTCCTTAATCTCGAAGCATTTCCAAAACATGGTCGACAACATAAAGCTTGTCAGGATGGTTAGCGACGATGGTCACTTCGGGCGAAATCCAAACTTTTTAAAACGAACAGTCAAATAATATCGAAATCTGAACAGCACGACACCATACTAGGATTCACCTAGCATGGGGGTGAAGCTTGTAATTAATATAATATTGATTATCTATTGAGTTTTTCTTATAGAAATGGATCGGAGACGTTCCAAACATCTTGCCGCTCAAGCGATAGGTACATCCACTTCCAGATATGTTGAATCCGATGTTGAGTCAAGTTTAATTACGACTCCACTTGCATAGTAAACTCCAGTATAGCACGTACATCAACAAGAGATCCTCGGGATGAAAAACAGGTACCTAAAAACCCAGTAGAGCCCGCAGTTCCTAAAAACCTAGTAGAGCCCACAGATGAGCCAACGTTAGATCATGCACCTGATACTCTCGAAGATGCCATTATTTTAGATGATCCCATTGATTCTTTCCTTCTAAAATCGACAAAGGATCACTTCGTAGAATCTATAACAAGCACGGAATCCCATTTGAGGACGTTCTAGTCCCTTCCCGTCATCAAAGAGCTTATAATCCTCCAAAAGAATATATTGCTTGCAACAGGTACATGTGTTTAATGGGTCGTGTCCTACCATTCAACCAGTTCATCTACCAAGTCCTGAATTTTACGAGATTGGCTCCAACACAACAACATCCGAATAGCTATGCCTTCTTGCTCAGCACATACATTGTCTTCACTGAACACTTACATTGAGCGCCCAGCGACGAGGAGATTCGATACATATACAGCTTCAAGAGCCCAAGCGAATGTCCATCTTTAACCTTCCTAAAACCGGCCAAGGTTGTAGAGTAGTCTCCGGCACATGGAACAAATTGAGCTATTTCAAAAATGAGTGGTTATACGTCTGTTGTCTGCCTGGATTCAAACGTAGATGGTTATCTGGACGCAAGTCCCATTCCATGTGTATTACATGAATTTGCCTTAAAGTCTGTAGACTTAATTCATATCTTGTTTTACTATCTAGATATCCCGATGAGACCCAGCAACATGCCTTTTTCAGATGCCATTTAGGCTCTTATGGCACATCCGACAGAAGATGGAGATACCAGAATTCTCCTTTCAGATGAAAATCTTCTCACCCACAATCTGTTGGAAGTGGGCCGCAGCACTGGTTAAGTCCAAGTAGCTTCTAGTGACGATGACGACAAAGATGATAATAACTCGCCTAGAGGAGGCAAGTTTAATCCAGATGTGCCCCCAGTCCCAGATCCAAGGGCTAGGGTTGAAGAGAATGTTGAAGCAAGGGAAGAACACGCCGAGGAAGGTGAAATTATAGGTGGAGATGATGAGACTAGCCATGATTACATTGATGTGGGCCATGAGTTTTTAGCTTATTAGCCCAAGGACGACCAACGGCCTATCCCGAAGAAGAGGCTGGCTGTGAAGATTTCCAAGGTGCATACTTCTACGCAGCCTTTGCCAGTTACAACAGCGAAGAATACTCCTTCTCTTTCCTCAAAAGGCACATTTGCTGGCTTAGGGCCAATTCCTGCCGAGTTTGGCTCCTTTGATGTTAGTAACATTAGTCTCGAGTGCATCAATTTCACTATTCGCTTCGATAAGGACACCATCCCTACCAGTGTGGGAGAGATCACTCCCATGAGCAAAGCTCCTATACACGATTCATCGGGGGGACACTAGGAAACTCACACACATGTGCACTTTATGTCACTGCACAACACTTGACTGGCATCCTTACTCCTTGAATCTAACTCGCTCTCGTTTCTTTTGCAGGATCCACGAAGAAGAAGAAATCCATATATCAATCTCTTAAGGAAAATGCATCTTAATCATATAGGCATCGCCCATGCTCATATCATCAGGGCAGTGGTCGAGATTCTAAGTCCGACTACTGGCCTAGCCAAGATAGAGGTAGTCGGGATAGGAGTAGCTATGACAGAGATTATCCATCATGTGATTCCACCTCCAAACATCACTCCAGATCCAAGTCTCCTCCTCCGAGAGGCCCGGACTGGCTTCTTGATCGTCATGATGACTTGCCACCAGGTGACACTTCTCGTACACTCCCTCTAGCTACTATAGCATCTGGCACCATCTTAATATAGTCAATCTTCATATCGCAGGCACCGCAAGAGTAGTTCTGAGACTTCCCATCACAGACCCGGCAAGGAAATTACTGAAGCTCCATTCATCACTCCAGAGCTAGAACTCACTGCTAGCGCCCGAATGGCCGAATTGAAAGAGTAATTTCCAAATATTTACTTCAATGGGCTCATATTTGTGCTCAACTTGAAGAAAATTCTGCCTGATATCCAAGATACGACCATTGCTTGTGTTACTGATGTTTATAACTAGTACAATGTATGGTTGCGAGTGGCCAAGAAGATATCCAAGGTATTAAGGGAAAGGCAACTTGAAATCAAGAACCAGAAACTCATCGAGGTTGATAACAAAAGAATCATAGCTCATCTTGATGCCGAGGTCGAGAACCTATGAAAGTCTCAAGCCGAAGCTGAGAAGAAAGCCGAGGATGCCATCAGGGCACTCGAAGAAGAGAGGACTAGGCAACGAGACGAAATGGAGAAAGCATTCCATCGGAATCATGATTTAGTGTTGGAGGGAGATGCCATGAATAGGAGTGTGGCCGAACTGAAATCTAAGCTCGAACGTGAAATGAAAGAAAAGGACAAAGCCCTCTAATTGGCTCAGGGCTACTACGAAGAGCCGCTCACTACTCGGGACGAAAGAAATAAGGCAGTTGAGCATTCTAAAGATGTGGATGCACTTGTAAGAAGAGAGATTGAGGACGCCAAGCAGCGGGTGATGGAGAAGTTTGAACCACTGCTTAATAGGGACAACGCTAATGTGTTCAAATTTCGCAAATTGGAGTAGTTCAACAACGATTACCTCAAAATCTTGGATCAGGCCTGGGAACAAGTCGTTGTTGATGATAAAGAATACCTAAAGAGTAGTGAGGTGAACCTGGCCTAGCTTGAGAAAGAGGTCTTGGTAGGAGACGAGTCTGAGGTGTTGAAAGAGGGTCAACTTATTCTCCATCCAGAGCTAGCTGCAACAATGCAAAAAGATTTAGGTGAAGGCTCCATATCATTGCCTCCAGATGCTGCCATTGGGGACACCCCTGGGCCTAAAACTATTCCTGATCCATCCAACATTCTTGGCTATGATCCAAAGAATCCCTAGATGCATAAGCCTGCTATCCTTTCTCCCATTCGGAGGGAAATTCCGGTGGCACTCTGGCCCACAAAGAACCCCAAATGGAAGAAGGTATCTCATTGACTTCCCCTATATTTCAAAGGGTTGATGTGTCGTCGATCGACGTCACTAATATATCTTTTTATATCTCTCAAGTTTTAGGTCAACCCTAAATCATCATGCTTCCCGATGAAGTCTCTTAACCGGGACAACAAGTTCTTGCAATAGAATTAGTAACCATTACAACTTCAAAAATAGTCCCAACCATCCTGGTTGAAGAGACTCCTGGCCTTGATGAGCAAATGATTGATTCTTTGCTGGATGAGGGGACTGGTGGAACCAAGGGTGGTAAAACCCAAGGTGCTAGACCGATGATGATGTCGTGATTATTGGAGTTTCTGAGCCCCTGTTTGGTCGCACCATGAGTACACTCGAGCAGGAACGTCTTCGAGACATAGAAATCAAGCTGGAGAAGATAGAGAACATCCCTCTTCCTTTATACATATCCTAACTGGCCAAACCCTTTTTGCTCCGGTCTATATTTCTCCGCCTGGGAGTGTTCAGAGCATACCTATGAGATCTTCGCAAAGCACTCCAGCCTCCCTTCCTCTGTCTGGGAGAACTCATAGTGAATCTACCATCCCACTACATAGCTCGCCTCCGAAAGACAAAGGAAGCAGAGGAGGTAAGAGGAATGGTGAAAGCTCAAGTGACTTGTATTCTGGAAATAAGAAGAGGAAGCATAAGTCAAAGAATTAGCTGTCTGTTTTCTTGGTGTAGATAGACCCACTTTTAGCCTGCAATAATAATAGTTGTCTATTTTGGTTTTTTGGCCGGCTTTGTGCAGGTTTGGCCCCCGCTTTTTCCTTTTGTTTTAGGCATAAATAAAACTTGCACTTAGCTTTCCAAGTTCCAATTTGAATGTTAATAACAAAGACTTTTTGTTTCGTCAAATCTTTGTATGAATTCGCCTAAGTTGTTTTGGAAATGCACTTTCCATTCAATGTACTTGTGATCCATTCCTTTTAGCGATTATTACCAAACTAAATCCTTAGCTTATCCGTAATTTACCTACCTTTCATCATTCTCGTAAATGTAAAGTATTTGTTGAAGTGACAAACTCTGGGCAGTAGTTGAGGTTTACCACTTAGCACAACGGTTCAGATATTCTTTTCTAGGATAACGGTATCTGATTGCGACGAACTCCGGGTGTTAGTTTAAATTAACTACTTAAGATCGTTATCCATTCATCCTCATCCAGGACGTTTACTTTCAATCGAGCCTAACTCCAGGCATCAATTCAAAGTTCAATGGTAAGGTTCCACCTTACATTGGGTATGGACCTTTCATTTTGCCTACTCCAGGAAAAATGTTAAGGATTGGACGGTCTTATCACATCCATTTTGGTTTATACTCCTACCCCTACATCAAGAATGAGAGTTAGTGAATGAATGGTCATGTCACGTCCAATTTAGATTTATATTCCTACCCCAACATCAAGGGCAAGTGTTAGCATGCGGAAGGTCAAGTCATATCCGTTTTGGGTTTATACTCCTGCTCCTACATTAAGGGCAAGAGTTAGCTAATGGACATTCATGTCATGTCTGTTTAGTTTATACTCCTACCCCCAATCCAAGGACAAGAGTTGGTTGACGGACGGTCAGGTCACGTCTGTTTAGTTTATACTCCTGCACCCAATCCAAGGATAAGAGTTAGTTGATATCAATCTATGGATACTGAGAAGAACTTCAAGGGTCCGATCATGAACCATAGAATTTGGGTTGGCACATATCTTCGGATACCTATAGACCTGCATTATTCACATCCACGTTCATTCGAGTCAGTCAAGTCATAACTCTTAAGCGATGTAAGGACATAGTCTCAGACTCAGAAAGCCATTTTATTCTATAAAAGATGGGAAATGACAGGTTCTGCCTTATCACACGACTCTAGCCAATTATTTACAAATTCATTTTCAAGTGAAATAATGTCGTAGGTGCTTGCTATTCCACGCCCTCGGGAGTGAAATCTCGTCAATCGTCGCAACCTAAAAGTTCCATCTCCAAGCTTTTGCTCTATTGCGTATAGACTTTCCCAAGTTGGGCCCAAGTTTCTAGGGCCTGGGAAGATTCGTTTGAGAATCAGGTCACCAACTTCAAAGGTCCAATTTCTGACCTGAACGTTGTAATATTGGGTGACTTGGTGTCGGTGTGCAGCTGCCCTCAACTCAGCTCCGTCATGCTTCTTATCAATCATATCAAGAGACTCCAGCAGGAGTTGTTCATTATTCTGTGGATTGTAGTGAGTCACTCGATGAGAAGGTACTTCTAGTTCAACCAGAATCATAGCCTCTAATCCGTAGGCTATAGCGAATGTAGAGTGGCCAGTCGCTGACTTGTGGGTTGTTCGATAAGCCCATAGTACCAATGGAAGTTCATCGACCCACTTTCCCTTGGCCTTTTCCAATTTCTTCTTAAGAATGAACTTGATAATCATGTTTAGAGCTTCAACTTGTCCATTCGCCTAGAGCTGTGCCACCACAGCAAATCTTTTCTCTATGCAATGTCAGTGGTAGAAATTTTTGAATTCGGTACTGTCGAGTTGGGTCCCATTATCTATAACGATTACCTGTGGAACTCCAAAATGATAGATGATATTCTGGATAATAAAGTTTCTTCGTGGTAATTGTGGCTAATGGCTCTGCCTCATCCAATTTGGTGAAGTAATCAACTACAACAATGGCGTACTTCACGTCACTCTAAATATTGGCAACACACTGATAATATCAATTCCCCAAACTAGAAATGGCTAAGGACCGACCATTTGAGTAATCTCTGTCGGTGGGGCTCTTAGAATCTTGGCAAACCTCTAGCACTTGTTGCACTTTCTAGTGTAATCAGCTATGTCTCGGTTGATAGGTTGCTAGAAGTACCCATGGCAGAGAATCTTCTTCGCTAGGGTTTGTCCCCTAGTGTGATTGCCACATGCCCCTTCGTGCATTTCCCTTGGGACTTTTTTGGCCTCGTCATACCGAAGCATAGGGATAGAAAAACCTTTCCTATAAAGCAATCCTTTCTATATGATATACCTTGGAGCTTGATGAAGGAGTTTTCGTCGCTCATTCCTCCCGTCTTGAAGGATTCCTCTTTGCAAGTAGTGTTTTATCGGAGTAATCCATGACTCTCTTCTTGGTTCAGCCTTCAAGATCCAATCGACATCCATCTAGTCGATGCTTGGTGCTTACAATATTTCCACTAGAACCAAGTCCATGAGCTACGCATCTTTGGAACTGGCCTTAGCCAGTGAGTCGGCCTTTACATTTTCCTCTTTGGGAATATGTGTTATCTATAATACTCAATGCCACTAAGCAGCTCAAGGACTCGATTTAGATAAGAGGCTAGCCTTGCACCCTTTTCCTGAAACCTTTTCCACACTTGACACACCACTAGTTGAGAATCACATAAAATATGTAAAGTCTTTATCTATAGTTCTTTGGCAACCTTGAGTCCCGCAATCAAAGCTTCTTACTCTGCTTTATTGTTTGTTACAGGAAAATCAAGTCTCAGGGCATAATAGTTGAACGTTCCTCGGTAGTGACAAGTACAACTCCAGCACCAGAACAACGTTTGTTTGATGCACCATCCGTATACATCTTTCACCTAGCATTTTGTTCACCATTGCTCTCCGAAGTATCGTCTCGTGCAGTGAATTCAACTATGAAATCCGCCAGAGCTTGACCCTGGATAGCACTTCGAGGGTGATATGTTATATCGTATTGGCTTAATTCAATGTTCCATTTCAAAATCTTTCCAAAAGTCTCAGGTTATTGCGAGACTTATCACAAAGGCTGGTCGGTTAGAACCTTGATCGGATGAGCCTGAAAATATGGGTGGAGCTTCCATGAAGTAATCAACAGGCAGTAAGCAAGCTTTTCTAGTTTTTGATAATTTCTCTCTGCTCTTGTCAATCGCTCATTGATGTAGTAAACCGGTCGTTGGATGCGGGATTCCTCAGTACGAGTGCGGTGCTTAGAGCACGCACTGACACTGCCAGATATATAAACAAGTCATCGTCGTCCAATGGTTTCGAAAGGATGGAGGGTCTCTCTAAGTATTCACCAGAGCCTGGAATGCATCTTTACACTCCTTAGTCCACTCGAAATTCTTTTTTTCTTTCTTAGTTACATTAAAGAAAGGGATTCATTTATCAGTGGCTCTAGAGATGAATAGACTCAAAGCAACGACCTTTCCATTTAAAATTCGAACATCTTTGATCATCTCAAGAGCTTTAATGTTCCTCATTGCCTATATATTCTTCGAATTGGCTTCAATCCCACGGGAGTTGACAATGAAGCCCAGGAATTTCCCCTGACGCAACGCCAAAAGAGCATTTCAAAAGGTTGAGCTTCATCCCATATTTTCGGAGTACACTAAACATCTCAGCTAAATCATCCACACCGATCGTCGCGACTTTACGAGCATATCATCCATGTAGACCTCCATCAAACGTCCAATCTGGTCTTTAAACATTCGATTCACTAGCCTCTGGTAAGGTGCTCCTACGTTCTTTAGTCCAAAGGGCATGACAATATAACAATACAGTCCTAGGTTGGTTATAAAGTTGGTGTGCTCCTGGTTTGGGACGTGCATTGGGATCTGGTTGTATCCAGAGTACGCATCCATGAATGAAAGTAGCACATGTCCAGTTGTTGAGTCCACCGATTGATCTATCCTTGGAAGCGGGAAGCTATCTTCGGGCATGCCTTATTCAAGTCAGAATAGTCGATGCATGTCCTCCATTTTACGTTCTCTTTCCTCACAAAAAACTGGATTAGACACCCACTCCGGGTGTAAAGCATTGCAAATAAAGCCATTGTCCTTCAGCTTATCCATTTTTACCTTGAGTGCAGCAGATCTCTTCGGACCCAGACTGCAGTGTTTCTATTTCCTAAGAATGCATTTGGGATTTAAATTTAATGCATGGCTTGCTATCTCTAGCGAGATCCCATACATATCCGAGTGTGTCCAAGAAAACACATCCAGGTTTTCCTGGAGAAAACTAACTTCTTCATCACTTTTGCACCCAGCTGCGATCCGACCTTTAGGACCCGATTCAGATCATCCTAGCTAACTGAAACAACTATCATCAACTCGGTGGGAGCTTCACTTCCGCCTTCTAGCTCTTTTCGTCAGTCCATATCCTTGTGGAATTGATTGGACTGCCCAAGCCGAGGCTCAGGTTGTACTTGCTATGCGTTCAAAGCTATAATGCAGAGGGTCCAATCCCTATACCATTCTCTGTAGGAAACTACATCATCAAGCACCAAGGAGCTATAGCCGCTCTGAATTAGTCAAGGCTGGTTGGCCTAAAAATGCATTGTAAACCGAGCAAATATGCAACACCATAAATGGCATAACCCACAATCACTTGCATTTTCCCTTACTAAGTACCACCAGTAATTCTACATATCCAATCGACTCAGTAGCCGTCCCGTTGAATCATAGTATTCGATATTTACAAGGTTTCAAATTCTTCGCCTCCAAGAGCATTTGATCATAAGCTTTTTTGAATAGAATGTTGGTCGAACTCCCTCAGTCAACTAGCACCTTCCGTACTATCGCAGGACTGATCGTGGCTGAAATCACGAGTGGATCAATCATTGGAGCTTCCACTCCATCGGCGTCTCTGTTTCAAAAAACAGTGTCATCAAACATCGTTCTGCATTGCTTTGCCAGAGTTCCATCCTCAACTTCAAGGCAGCTCTCCTCTACAGCATGCTTTATAGCACCTACATATCTGTCCATTTAAGCTAGACTCTTATTGGCTAGGTGTGGCCAATCGACAATGGTATTAATCACTAAATGCCTTTCAGGCCTCCTGGGTTCATCAGCACTAGGACCAACCTGCCCCCATTGGGAAGATGACCTTGGGTGTTCAGAGTTTCTTTGCCAGCCATCCTGCCGGGCTTTCACATATTGTTGCAACTTTTCTTCCAAACCAGATCCTCGATCATATCCCGTAAGTGTCTACACTAGTTGGTATTATGACTGCATCTTTCGTGAAACCAACAATACTTGCCAGATCTCTTCTCCTTCTCAATCGACTCCCTTGAAGCTGGCTTCCTATACTGCTCAGTGCCTTTCATTGCTAGATAGATTTCTCTATCGAGTTGTTCAGTTCGCTAACTGTCGTACTTAGGAGTCATGGTATGGTTCCTGTTATCTGGCTTTCACTTCTTAGCCCCATCACCATTTTGTTTTTGACTATCATTCTTACAGCCAACATTCACATATACATTTCCAGAACTTCCTCCAGATTGCTTGACAGCAACATTGCTCTGCACTACTCTAGCTGAACTCCCAGCCTCAGTTCTCCGTGGATGTTTATGTGCTTCTTCCAAGCGTAAGTACTAGTTGACCTTTCTATAGAAAGCATCCATCCTTAGTAAGGGCTTCATTTCCAACCATTTCACGAGATCCGTATTAGGATGAATCCCCTTGATTAGCGCCATCAGCACTATGTCATCCTTGGGATTTGTAACTTCTGTCACGGCTATGTGAAACTAATTCAAGAAATCCTTCAGCGACTCTCCATTATCTTGGAAGAGGTTTGATAGAGACATCACATGTTTCGGATGTGAAGTATGTAAGAGTGATTGCTCTATAAACTTTCATGAAAAATTAGCGAAAGACGATATGGACCTCGGCAAAAGTCGAGTGAACCACATCATAGCTACTCCTTCTAGGATTGGAAAACGATAGCATTTCATGGCACCCAAAGCCTAGTAGAATCCATATGCCACTCATACCTTATCAAATGCTTCCTAGGATCCGTTGTTCCCCCGTATAATGGCATAGTCGGCATTGCAAACCTTCGGGGATATCTCTTGCGTAGGATGTTCTCAGTAAATAGATTTTGACTAGGAGAGGTACCCTACTCATCATTGGTTCTGAACTAATTTTCACTTACAAGTCTCTTGGCCATATCTTCTAGGTACTCCAGGTATCCACAGGTTCGACTGAATGGTGGTAATCGGGATCCACCCTAAGTGTTCGACCCGACGAACGCTCTCGATTTGGTTTTAGGTACCTAGATTCCCTAGCCTCCGGGAGATACATTCATCCAGTAGTCCTACCTATTTGATTCCCATAAGTTGTATCGTCAGCAAAAACACGATTTTCTAGATTCTGATCATTAGCAGCACGTCCAATAGTCAAATCCACCCCGCCTTCCTGGGGGCGAGCTCTGGGCCCACCATCAGTTGGGTCGGTACCGATCCACAAACTCATGTCCTGAGTTCATCTTCCTCCTTGGTATAAAGTTCCAACTGTGTTTTGAGTCTTTTTCTGCTTCCCGTCCCTCCGTCTCTGCTTAGATGATGATGAACTTTCAGACCCTGAGCTGGAATCCCTCCTGCTCCTTTTATGGCTATTTTGAGTTAATTCATTCAGCAACCTTAAGTCATGCTGCATATGCTGGTTCATCTTATTGTGACTTGTCTAGAATCTATCCTCTATCTGCTTCATCATCCGATCCATATCCATTCTGGTCATGACTTCAGCTAGATTCTGGATCTCCGGTTGCTCTATTGAGCAGCATCATCCACATGTTGAGCATTCTGGTTCTCAGCTTCAGTAGTAGCTCTGGAATTGGTAGAACGGTCTCTTCTTAACGGGGCCATTGTAAATAGCGCCTCTTAGATTATTGAAAATCTAAATAGTAGAACTATAAGGTTGGAAAATTGAATCTATCTCTTGGATCTATGAAACCCAAAAGTAGATGATGGATCCAAGTAAACTAAGAATGGGAGTCTTTTAGTGAAAGCACCAAAATGTTTGAACCAAAAATGACACAAACATGCAGAAGAATAAGTAGAGAATAAAAAGTGAAGAAAGGAATGGAAAATGCACAAGAAAAGAATACATAATAGTTTATAGTGGTTCCGCAAATCAAGGCCTACGTCCACTTAATGATTTTATTGCTTATATTCTAACTTGGAGGTAGAAGTTCTTACTGGTCGGTACAACTCCGACATTGATTACAAGAAATTATGAGCAAGAAGTACAAGAGCCAAAAGAAACTGAAAAATGAGCCATACTCTCATATTTATAGAGGTAGGGAGCCTAAAATCTCACCTAAAAGATCTCCACCTCATTCTCCACGCTTTAGACTGTTTCCCCAAGAGAATAGGAGGACACCTCAGCAAGGTTCATGGATCTGTACCGACCCAAGGATTTGGATCGGTGCCGACCCATAACAATGCTTCTGAAAGTGTTTTGAACTCCTTATTTTGGCTCGTCTTGTGATTAGCTTCGTGATTCCATAATTATTTGCATCGCTATTAGCTTGTTTCTGAGTCCAAATGATGGATCCGTAGAGAAACAGAGTTGCTGATTCAAGTGTCCATAGAGATCAATAGAGAATTGCATTGGTCCAACAAAACAACTCTTGGTATAGGCTTCTAGCATGAAGTAGAGTGTGTAGGTAGAAGATGGGAAATTTTAAGGATGGTTTCTTGGATCGGTACTGACCCATAGTGTTGGATCGGTATCGATCCAATACTTTATTGGATTGGCTTCTCTAAACTCTTATGTTGGCTTGTTTTTATCCCATGGCATCGATTATGCTTGGTTTTTGGACTCTTAGGCTATCTATCTGGGCTTCCTGCCTTGATAACTCCAAGTTCAACAGGTTCAGCCTATCCAAATATTGCCTGATCAAAAGGCTGGATAACACACAAATATATATATATGTATGTATGTATGTATGTATGTATTACGAGCTAGGATCAATAGTCCCTCTATTTAGCACCATTTTGTAGCTCTTTGATATCGTCCATAATTTGCTATTTAAATATTTGTTCTTTCTCTCTTCTGTCGCATGTACTAAATATTTAAATATAAACATGTGGCTGATATTGGGGGGCTATAAATGGTGCTAAACAGAGGGGGCTATTGATCCTAGCTCATATATATGTATGTGTGTATGTATGTATGTATTTATGTATATATGTACGTATGTATGAGGATCGTTCAATGACACCCCTATTTTCCAACACCTCTCCCATCCCTTAATTGTCACTGCACATTATGATTTAAATAATACTTGTTTCTAGTATAATGTGGAAGAGAGAGAAACAAGTGTTATTTAAATCAAAATGTGTGGTGAAAATCAGGAGGCTAGAGGGGTGATGAAAAATAGGGATTCCATTGAAAGCTCCTCTGTGTATGTGTGTATACACACACTTAGACATTTACATTCCCAATATTTTCATATGAAATTACCATATGCATATGTAAGTATAATATATATTTGTTATTGGACATAGATCCCAATATCTATATGAATATGTGTGTGTGTATTTACACACACACACATGTTGTTATATTAATATGTCATGACATTTGTATATGAATATATTAGATATGTTAATAATGAAAATTAATTATAGTTTATTTAATATTAAAATGTTTGAAATAAAATATGATTTTATTTAATAAATAAATTTGATCTAATGTTAATTAAAAGACTTAATAGGCCTATTAAGATCCAACTAGGAATTTTTTTTTGAAATTTATCCATTTCATCTGCTACTAAACTGGTCAGTTCTAACAAGGGCCTGGGCTTAGAAAAGTATATCTAGAATAGGATAATATGTGGATATTTATAGCCACCAAAAGGCGATAATATCACATATATTTTCTATCTTTTTCTTCACTTTTAAACTTGGTAAACAATTTACCAAATGAAAATTCAAATACATTTCTCATTATATTTTAACATATGGCCAAACATAATATTATATCAACATATTTATTCAACATATGACATCTACATGATATTTAACTAATTTTAAGGCTTTAAATAAATAAATTTCCATAAAAAATTAATATAACATTTATATTAACTTCCTTTATCTTAATTTATAGCATATATAAATTAGTTTAAGTAGATTAAATTTAGAAATATATTGACAAGTATTTATATGAACTCAGCCCTCGGTAATATTTAAAAATTTTAAATATTAAAGCCTGTAGGAACTCTGCTGAAGTATAGTGGTGGACATGAGTTCATTTTTTATCAGTTAAGCTACACCTTAACTGCCGATATATTATGCATGTTTACTCTTCGTCATCACTATATTACTTAAATATCTAGAGCTCAATCAATGGTCAAAACTATAATAATATTCGTAGTTAATTGCGAATCCTAACATTAAAGTCAATGGTTAAATCCGATAACATTACTAACTAACCAAATTTCTTTTTTCAAAGACTTTTACTTTAAGTTGACTGTCGATTACGGTGATACTAACCTTCTATTTGAAGGAGCCGAATTCTCTTTTGAATACTATTTAAAATTCAAGTGGTTAAACTTATACCCAACTATTGACTTAACATGGTCATCGTTGTCGTGTGACTGAACATAGTCAAAATATAGTTTAGACACTTAAGATTCATAATGTTTCTCAAGTCAAAAGACTGTTGCAGATCATCACAATAGATGTTCTATTTTATTTTGAACCTATTGATACACTCGATGAGTCATTCTATAGTTGTTCCAAATAACCAGTGATGACCTTCCTACACCTCCAATACCCAAACATACATCTAATACCATAAATAGTGGGTTGCATTGGTACTTGCCCATATAGGAAAGCAGTCAGGGTTGAAGTCACAATAATCCAAAGAAAAATATGTCTTATATCTCACAGTGCACATATAACATATAATAGCAAATAGATATAAAACATGCGAGACAACAATATAACCAAATGCGCTAAAATAATTCAAAGTGCATTAGGTTCATCACAGTTATACAAAATAAGAATAGTTTATAGATCTCACCAAATAAATCTAAAGTAAACTATCTCTAATTATACTAAATACTAGTATAGCTCCATAGTACTACATAGTAGAATATAGTGGTAATGACTTTAAATATAGAAATATGAAAGTATAAGCCTCCTGCTCGTCCTCTACACAGCTCCAAGTGTTGAAATTGGGTCAGCCCGTAGCGGAGTAGGTAAACTTCAAAAATACCTTTTAGATATTTATTGGGCCTATGTTGCCTAAATTTATTTACAACTATTCTAATTTTTTTAAATAAAATCAATATTTTATTTAATTCATAAATAATGTTTTATTTTGTATAGTTTGTATTATATAGTACGTACGTGTATCATACACATATACGTGTGTACGTGCACATGCAATACAATATAGTATACATGGTTTGACATGCCATTGTATATATGATGGGATTATACCGTAACAGACATGTTAGCTGCTCTTGTATACATATTGATAGAGATAGGGGTATGCCCTAGGGGAAATTATGTAATTGTTACACATATTTAACTCAATAACCAACCTTGTTTGAAATAATAGGTATTGTCTTTCTATTATATACGATATAATATGTTATATTAACTAATTAATTTAATTAAAAGTATATTTAATAGAAAATCCATAAATGATATGTTTTGTTATAGTAGTTACAAAGTTATGTAACCATGAGTAATTTTTCACAATGAAATTAAACATACCATTCCAAATATTCCTAGTCAAGATGTACCGAGAATGGATATTGATACATCCGTTGAGACTAGAGTACATAATGCTCTCTAAATGCTGGGTAGTATTACTCGTGACTATTGGAGGAATCAAGAGGTTACGTACCGATAGTTATTGGATAACTATGGAATGACTCACTTGATAATTTTTTGTTAGTTAATATAACTAAGGCCAAGCAGAAAATATCAATGTGATAATATTACACGGTTCTCTTAACTTGTTGTTGATCTTCAATGTGGAAGCTTCGCTTTGATTATAATTAAATTGTAGCACGGCTTCTATAACACCCCATAAAATTAATGATAATAAATAAATAATTAATTAGTCTCCAAAAATGGAATTTGAGCAAACGATGGAATTTGACCACGAAACTTGCATCATTGCATTCAGGGCAATTTTCTAAAAGTTAAATTTCAAATTGATCTGGGTCTCGAGCTAATTTCAAAACTGTTTTGAAACTAAAATAAAAGTTAAATTTAAATTAAGAAAAATATTATAAATGTTATAATATATATTTTGAAATTATTTTGAAAATTAAAATAAAAGTTTTAAATTTAAAAGATAAATTTAAAACAAAACACATATTATAAAAGTTATAAAATAATATTCAAAATGTTTGAAAATGTTATCAAATTAATTTTGAAAATATTATCTATTAATTAGATTATAAAATAAATAAATTAATTAAATAATTTAATTTTATATATAATGATATATGTTATGTTGTCTTGAATTGTTTAAGACAATATGAGCATACATGTTTGTATAAAACAATTTTCGAAATTAATAAATTTTAAATAAAATTATACAATTAAACAAATTAATTAATAAATTAAAATACTTATGTATATAAGATATATGTTTATTACTATAAACATTATAGTATATATATTCAGTAATATGTTATAATTGAATAATATAATAATTAATTAAAAGTTAATTAAATTAATTAAATAAGATTTAATTAATATAATGTTATAGATTAAATAATATATAAGTTAATTAAAGTATAAAAGTTATATAATAATAAAACTTATATAATATAAATGTACAAACAAAAGGTGGAACAATGAAAAACCCAAATAGAATTAAGGAATAAATACATACGTATGGTACGTATACCGTGATTTCTGATGTGTCCAACACTTGAATCATGAGGGTATTTCATAAGAAATACATTATTCCATAAGTCGATATCACTTAATTAAAATATTGAAGATTATGAATCTTTAATATAAGTGTTGTCCTCTACCGTTTATATACTAATAAATTACTTTCATACTCTTTGGTTGTTGAGCAAACTAAAGCTAGAGATGTTATGTGTAGTATTATTAATATATTAACTAGACGATGTAAGATAATTATATGTATTTGTTAACCAAACTCAAGGTACATATACTATACTTAGGCCATCACGAAATGGTTGGTACGAGTGAATGATTTCTTTTGATTTGTTGAGCAAACTCAAGGTCGAAATGAGATTAGGACAAGGAACCATGGGTTAGGAGTTATATATGATACAACCGATAAGGAGTTATCCATTGTTTATGAGGCTGTGACTTGTTGAGCAAAATCAAGGTCAGAATTCCATAACAAACGAGTCCTAATATCCACTATTGAAGTTGAAAGACTTCTACATTTAGTCTTAGGTTTGGAGAAACATAAAAGACTAGTGAGAGCCTTATTACAAAAATGAAATGGTAACATTTAACCTTTCTAAGAACATCTGCTATATGTAATGTTATAGTAATCTGCATTGATAAATTTGTAAAATTAATATAAATAAAGTGTTTATCAATTAAAATGTCCAAATGAACTCAATTAATATTGACAAATAGAAATATAAATACTTACCAATTAATTTTTGCATGTTGGCCCATCCAAGCGTCTAATTATACAAGCACTAAATACGTTCGTAACTTAGTCACTTACGAGTTTACTTGCTCGAGACTGTGTATTGTCTACAAAGAGTTTGAACTCTAAAAGCAATACAAGAATATGGATATTTGATTCATATGTGATCACATATAAATGTTATACGATGAACGTGCATAATTCGTGATATATGAAATCTCGATGAAATTAGTTCATTTGTAAACTGTAGAGTGAGATCGTGTATTCAATACGATTGATTACAGTAATGGCTTTGTTGTGTTAAATGTAACACTATACCAAAGGCTAGAGTAATAGATTTGGTATTCAACGTGCTTAAGTTAATTTGGATTTACTCACAAAATTACGACTTAGTATGCCTTTATGTTGGGTACATATGTATTGAAATAGAAAATTCTAATAATGATTTAGAATAACCAAAAATGTCTCGAAGTCTATGGCAACGATATTGAGTTTGTGTGTCTTTGGATATGATCCAAGAAATGGTAGAAAGTATCATTTTATAAGCATCAAAATTGAAAAAATATTTTAGTAGAAATATCAAATAGTTTGATTATTAATCAAAATGCAGAGGACGCGTGTGTTCATAAGAAAGAACGTTAAAAGGTACATTAATATTTTAAACTATAAGTAAACAACACGTTGTTGATTTTAAATGATGTACTTGTGTTAAAATCAACCTTAGTTGTTTTAACGCTCAATTTTGGATTGTAATGATGTCTTTTATAGTGAGTATTAAAGATATTGGGAATGTCCCAAATCGATATGCAAAGACACCTTATTAAATTGTTTAATATGGAACATGTGAGATGAGTTCCTTATGCATTGGTAAAAGGAATTATCATACATGTTATGTTGTCTATGATATCGTGATTTTTTTTGTATTTGATACATGAAGCAAATATCAAATCCAAAATGATGTCGCTAAATGGTTGTTTGAAGTGTTCTCATGTATTTATGAAATACTGGAGAATTGTTTACAAAAACAAAAACACCTTATGAAGGAGTGTTCGAACTCAAACTTCATAAGTGATATTGAGTATAATATGTCAAAAATAAATTCAAGTTAAGAATCATTAAGTTGGAAATGTTCTCAATGAAAGACCATGGCTGATTCAATGAAAAATGTTAAGTACATCGCCTAGAATAGCGCCACAATAAAGACAATGTATATAAAAAATATAAGTGCACAAATTTATAACTGAATCAATTCCAAATGTTGAGAATCACATAACATTGTAATATGATAACAATGTCGCGATATAGTTTGTAACAGAGCTTATAGCTCACTAGAAGTCGAGAGACATATTTTGAATTGTTCCACATAATAAAGTAGTTTATCACCGTTGCAGAGAGTTAATTGACAGAGTAGATAATTAAAACATAATAGCATACCCGTTCACAAAGGGACTGACCCAATTAGTTTTGAGAAAACTGATTGGAGAAGTTGGAATAATATTCCATAATTGGCCCCAAGTGTAAGTGGGAGATTGATAAAATTAGGGGTATGCCCTAGAGGCAATTATGTAATTTGTTACATATATCTAACTCGTTGACCAATGTTGTTCGAAATAAAGGTATTTTCTTTCTATTATATACTTGATATAATATGGTTATATTAATTAATTAATTTAATTAAATGTATATTTAATTGAAAATCCATAAATTGTATGTTTTGTGATAGTAGTTACAAAGTGTTGTAACCGTGGGTGATTTATCACAACGAAACAAATATACCATTTTGAATGTTCATAGTCAAGATGCATCGAGACTGGATATCGATGTATCCGTTGAGACTAAAGTACGTAAGGCTCTCCAAATGTTGGGCAGTGTAGTACTCATGATTGCTAGGGGCACCAAGGGGTTACGTATTGATAGTTATTGGATAACTATGGAATGACTCACTCGATAGTTTTTTGTTGGTTAATATAACTAAGGTCAAGTAGAGAATATCGATGTGACTAATTTACACAGTTCTCTCGACTTGAAAATATTATTCATCTTTAACGTGGAAGCTCTACTTTGATTATAGTTAAATTGTGGTACGACATCCATCGAACGACTGTAGTTGGGTCGAGATGAAGCAATGGAAGTGAAACATTATTCAAGAGAGGATTCGTCTGCACAGTTATATAAGGTTATTATTACGGTCAATTGAACTCAACTCAAAGTCAAAGTATCTGCCTAGAGCATTTCGGTTAATAATAATTGTTATTATTGAACCAAGGACTTTGTATTTGGACTATAAAGTTGAATGTGGACGATATTGGAATTTTGACCATTACCAAATTCTATAAGTCCTAATGTGATACAGTTTTGACGAAGAGAATTGGTGTAAATAATTGTCACTATTAGGTACCGCTTATAATAAGTAAAATTGGATTTTACCAAAAGATGTGTAAGCGATAAATTTGGCCAAAATGTCATACCACCTGTTAAGTGACGTGTGAACGTTAATATTCGAATAGTTCGATATTAATCGTTGACTGATTTTACACCTTTGAGTCGCACAACCGTAATGATGAATTCTCTGAAAAACCATATGATTTGATTAATTATAAATGTTGTAAATTGATTAGATTAATTGATATTTGAGAAATGTTAATTATTATTTATTTGATGTTTGGAGGTTTTTTGTAATTATTTTAATGCATTTATAAAAGTTATATTTGCGCGCATTGATATACGATATCGATGTAATTTAAAGACAAATTGCATGAAATGATTTTATGGAAATTTTATGTCATTTGATAACATACGTGTAAAGAAAGGATTGGAGAGAGGGAAACAATCAAGGGAATTAATTAGGAAAGTTTTAATTAAAGAATGGGAAAAGTTTCATTCTTTCAAATAAAACATATTCTCTAATTCATTTTGTACGTACAATTCATTTTTTTATCATTCAGTCTGTTTCTTTCTCTCCTCCTAACTTTTCATGGCAGAAAACAAAAAAAATAAAATTTTCAGAAATCTTTCGACTTCATATACAAACAACAAAATAAAAAATAAAAAAAGTGGTTCATGAATCTCTTGCAAGGATATGATGGGGAACTTGAAGATTTGAAGAGATATCATCATTCAAGGTGTGACTTCTATGCAACATCTTAAGGGGAATTCATTTTCAAGGTGTGTTTCAAGGTTTTGGGTAATATGATCCTTGCAAAATCCGGAGGCTTATTTTTGAATCTGGGAGTTTTGATTCATCATTCAAGGTGTGATTAATTGGCTACATCTAAAGGTAATCTTTAATTAAATTCATCTATATATTCATATGATTAATATAATTACATTCCTATGATTCACTTCATGTTTCAATTTTTCATCTTGCAACGTATAAATTAAATATGCCTTATGCTTAGTTTGATTAAATCATGTTTATTGTATTATTTTTATTTAGATCTATGTTTGTTCATTAGTTCCTTTTAATGTATGTTTATGATAAATTGACATGTTTTGATTCTCATATTACTTCTGATAATTTATCTCATTCTCTGCATTGTTTAGATCTGTAAATATCACAAATTTGCATGTCCGCCTTGTTCAAATCTCTTTTATTTTATTTTGGTAAATTATGAAATTAAAAATTGATATTGGATGAGATTTTGTGTATACAATGACATAACATTCACTTATTCAATTGCTAATGAATTACATATATGTTAAGTTGTCTACCATTCCTTGAAATTGATCTTATTCATATGTTAAATTCATGTGTACAATTATTTCAATCTTTGTTTTTTTAAAAGGGGAAACTTTGATTTATGATTATTGAATGGACTTTAATTCAAATTATAGTTCTTTGTTGTTTTCTATATTTAAAGTTTCATGTTTCATTCCTAAATTAAAAGTTTAATGAAAACTGTTAACTTTAAAACCAAAAACCTTTTATAAAATGTATATATAAAATATCATATGCTACAATACTTTCAAATGTATGTTGTTTAGATCTAAATTATTGAATTGTAATTATCATAAATATAGAATATAAATGTTTAGTTTAATTCAAACTTATACAAAGATTATGAGCAATAATGTAACATTTTTGTTTTTAAACCTTTTTTTATTGAAATCATATCTATTAATGTTAATTTTGGACTTCAAATTTTTAAAGGAACTAATAGTTTTTCACTTTATATGTATGTATGTATGTATGTATGTATGTATGTATCTATAATTATTATGAATGTATGCATACATTTCATTACTAAAATTTAGATAACGTAGGAGTGTGTAAATTTGATTGATAAGTAATAAATGTTATTTAAATATTAATTGTTACAATTAAATATGGTAAGAAATGAATGGTTTCCTTTCTTTTATATTCTACCATATCATCTCTCTATTAGTTGAGTAGTGTAAGAGAGGGAAAGAAATGAAATGTTTCCCCCCTTATTATATTCTGTCATTATTTTCTCATTATTAATTGAATAGAGTAAGCGAGAGAGAAACAAATGGTCTCTTTCTCTTAATTCGTCTGTATATATTTCATTTATACACCACTTGTATACTGTACTTACTCTTCACATAAATGAATGTGTTCGATACATTCATTATAATACCTATATGTTGAAATTAAATTTTAAATTCTTTTTTGCCAAATAAAATAAAATATTGATTTTATTTAAAAGAAACTTAGAAAAGTTCTAAGTATATTTAGACTTCATAGGTCCATTAAAGATCACAAATGGTAAATTTTTTGAAATTCACTCATTTCTTCTACTACGGGCTGGCCCATTTCCAACACTTAACGCCTAATGGAAGAGGGTCATAGCTTATGTAACGACCCGTAAATTTCAACTGTTTTAATAACGTAATTAGTTGAAATTTTGTAAAATTTTAAACGATAAAATTTTGAAATATAAATTTGATATTTGAAATACGTCTAGTTAAACATAGCAACTGGTAAATTTTCGTCCAAAAATATTAAAGTTTATTTCGCGCGTAAATTCACTTCAATTTAATCAGTTAAAAAGCGTTGAAAATAAACGTTTTCAAAACCAAAATATTTTTACATAGAAAAATTCTAAACCATCTTCTGAGCAAGATATCAGTTTGTCGTTTTTCCAAATTCGGATGGCTCCGTCGATCTTATTTTTATGCGTTTTTCTTGCATTTTCCGCTATTAGAAAATTCGAATTTTTATAATTCAATCGTACCACTGATACTCGTATACCGTTTTGATGGTCTCGTCGTGTTGATCCTTGCGGTATACTCACTTTGTGTTTCGGTGTCCGGTGCACGGCGGAACCCACAAAATCAGATAACCGTATCGATACTCGTTATTTGAACGTTGATTTGTTTTGTCTTTTCGTATATTCAGCCTGAGAAATCGAATGGACATCTGTTTTATATTTCCAAGAATTTTATTTTACTTTTGCTTGCTCCCTGGCATTGATTTTGTTCAGATCGAAATATATGAATATCATAAACTCATGAAAGTAACGTGCATTGTATGTCTACCTTTGTCAGTTGTCTACCTATTCTTTTGGAAAGCCTGTACATATTCTCCCTGATCCATCTCCTCACCCTACTCTCCTCTTTTATTTCGGCCATAAAAGAAAAATATATATAACTAAAATATATAAAAGTTGAGATTTTGGTCTCTACAACCTGCTCCTATAATTAAGCTTTGGATTCGCCACCTACTTGTTCAAATTGCTTACATATATTTCCTCTGCAACCTGATCATGCCACATTCGATACTCACCCTCTCATTTTCCGACCACCCTCCACCCGAGACCCGAAGAGACCACCCCAAGCCTCGCCGTTCGCCACCTCCTCCCTCCGCGCAACCAACCCGCGACTGAACTACCGCCTGCACACTCTCCCAGTTTCCCTTCTGGCCTGTGACCACTTCGCCGTGCCTCAAGATCACCCGAGCCACCTCGTTCTCCTCTTCCCCTTCCCATTCCGTTCCTTGAACTGTGCTCTCCTCCGAACAACCGAAGCCTCCATCATCTCATTCCCTCGGCCACGCGAGCACAGCCTTCCGAAGCACGCAGAAGCCATCATCTTCCCTTCTTTCTTTTCTTTTGAGTAAGTCAATTCTTATATTATATATATATTTACATAATAGCTTGTATTCATTTTTGCCTAAGGTCGCATTTATATTTACAGTATAGTCTATTAGTATATGAGTTTTATATTTGGATTCCTCTGTTTCATATTCTTTCTTCTTTACTGTTGCGCATATATAATTATAATAATACATACTATATTAGATTTTGGTTAATATATGTGTGTATTTTCAGTATATATTTATATATAACAGCCGAGAGTTGATATGTTTATATAGCAGTATTGGATCAGAGTATGTAGATCTATATATATTATATTGGTACTTTTAAAATAGAGTTGTTTGTAATAATATATGTATGTTAAATTGTATATGTCAGTTTAGATGATTTAAAGTATGTAAGTATGTAAGTTATATATATATCGTACGGTCTGTTCTTTGGCAATTGTTATATAATAGTATACTTTGGGTCTAAACTTTTGTATATACTGGTATCTATCTTATATATATTTAGTTTAAGTTTTGTTTAAATATGATAATATACTAAGTTGAGTATATGTTATAGCAAGTAGTATATTCATTATAAGTTGTATTTGTATAAAGTTAATATATTAATTTTATAAGATGTAGGGATAGTTTAAGTTTTCGCATGTATGTGCATTTGTTTCGTACTTTAGTGCCTGCATGTGTTGATTTATAAACATATAAGAGTATTTTTACTTTAAGCGTATAAATATATGTAGTACTGCGTTTTACTTTAAGCGTATAAATATATAAGAGTATTTTGTTTTGTATTATGGCAAGATAGTATACATTTGCGTATTGACCTGAGTTTTATAAAGTGTATAACCAATCAGTTCTATATGTTTTAGTTTATACCTATAGGTGATATGTAGTTATTTTATAATTGGTACAAAAAGTCTGCACATATGTTGCTCAAATAAATGCATGTGGTCTATATTTGTTTCAAAACTATAATTTTAGAAAAACGCATGTATATATATTATTTTAATGGGTTGGGTTAGGAAATAATATTAGAATAATATACATATTTTTGTTTTGATCTACATCAAGCTGTTTCTAATCTATTTTCATCGATCTCTGCTCCTCAGCTCTGTTCGTCCAATACATGCCGATCTTGTTCGTTTCGGAAATTTGTGCTTCGATTCGTAACTCGAATTCATCGTCAATTTCTCTCTATCCTCGAAAGGTGAGCACTCACTCACGATTAACGTTCTTTTATTTATTAAATTTGATTTCAATTGAAACGACAATTGAAATATGCTGCTGTTAGATATTTACACTGTTATTACCTGTATCAGTTCACCTGTGACATCTGACACCATTATCTGTTAATTATTTATGCGATGATAATACAGTTTGGCTGATAATTGATTGATTGTTGATGTTTATATTGGACGTTAAATTGTTAGTGTTAAAATGATAAATAGTATGCAATTGAAATTGATATAGGATAATCAAATGTTAAATTTGATTAACTGACATTTGTATAATATGACCCCTTTAACTGTTGAATTTATTGACACGTAGGATTTGTTTAATTACACCCAAACCACTGAATGTATGTTGTTAAAATTGATGATGTATGAAATTGTAAATAGATGACAAGTGAAAACCGTAATGTAATAATCTTTAATCTACATGAAATGATAGTGTAGATTCTAGGAATAATTATATTAATTCGTACAAATAACAATGCGAATTAATACGGTTATTTCGGGATTATTTGAATTGATTATTGGATTGTTATTGTTCGTTGTTATTGCTTGTTTATTTACTTTGACACCATCCCAGTTATCACACTGCAAGTTCCCTTTGTTATGCTTTGATTTTGAATTGAATTGGAATCGGGTTGAAATGATAAATACCCAAAAGTTGAACTTTGACCTAAGATAGAAAATTAAATAAAACCGATTGGTCAATAATTTGATTTAAAAAAATAAAATAAGGATTTTATTTGAATAAATATTATGGTTTTGAAATGAAGTTGAAATCTGAATTTTAATGAAAGGAAATTGTAATATTTAATAATCTGAAACAAAATATTTACAATGTAATCGATGAAAGAATGTTGTTTAATTTGAGAAATGATTTAATAATTAATTTTGAAATTATAATTAAGTTTGAAATTATTATTTTGAAATGATTTAATAATCAAGTTTGAAATTATAATTAAGTTTGGAATTATTAAACTTTGAAATTATTTAACAATTAAGTTTTGAATTATTTAATGATTAAATAAGATTGAATTATTTAATGATTAAATTGAATTGAATTCTTTGATAAGAGAAATTGAACCTTTGAATAAGTGAATTTTACTTCGTAAATAATTGAAATTGATTTTCTTTATTTATTAAGTTTGGAAAATTATTTAAGTAAGTAAATAAATGAAATTGAATTTCTTTATAAAGAAATAAAATGCGATTTATTGAAATTAATGTAAGACTTGAAATTTAAAGAATTTGATTTGATGAATTTAATTTAATTAAATTTGTAAGTTTTGATATAATGAAGTTGAACTTAAGTAATTGATTTTATGAATTGGAAATTAAATAGAAATTGTTTTGAATGATAAATTAACTTAACGAATATTGAATGAAATCGATAAATGAAGTTAAATTGATTTGAATGTTAAATTAAATAAATTTAAATGATTTCGGAATGAAACTTATTTACGTACTTGAATCAATATTTGAATTGTTTTAAATAAATTTGAAATTGAATTATAAGATGTTGAAATGGGAATTTGGAAGTTTTGAAACGTAAATTATGGAAACTGATTTAGAAAGACAAATGAAATGTTGGTTTACAAATTCTATTTGAAATTGAATTTGTTTTGGTTTTGAAAGTTATTAAATGACCATCGGTGTAATAATACGTAGTTATTAAAGAGACCGGGATCGGATATGGACATACTCTCTGTCGATACTGAAACCACTTTAATAACTAATATACGCAGAGTGTTGATCCAGAACGAAGTGGATGATTTTGGTGAACGCGTTGACTGAAGAAAGAGAACGATTTTGGATGACCCCTGACATGACTAAAACAGGAGCCGCGCCGGGCCATTGAGGATCGCCATCTCTAGCGGACACACTTCTTCGATACCATATCTATTACTTTTGTGATTCGATTTGGGTGCACCCCTCGATTTGGGAGTGTTGTTTCGCGGTGTTGGGGTAGTAGCTGCTATGCCCAACATCAGTCCGGATCAGGCAACTACTAGTATCCTAGTTGGTATCGCCTCATGTACCTTGTCATACTGATTATCCTATACGCGACCACTACGATTTGTTTTGTACCTTTAGTATATGGATTGCCCTCTGGTGACTTCCGGTTTTGGGGAAACTACGGTCTTGTATATGCTTTAGGGAATAAAAATGTGTTAAGGGTGGAATGGGCCATGACTTAACGCTATTTTGATATCTTTTTATATTACTGATAGACATTATCTACTTAGCGTACATTACTACATAGTAGATAGTTTAACGGATCCTTAAAGGATGGTTATTCCAAACATCCTTTGAGTTACTTGTATTTCAATTGCTATTTCACTTGAGTTGGATTTATTAATATAAGAATGTTAATCCTGACTCGAGTGTCTTGTGTTTTTGCTTTACGCTCGGGTCAGACTGAGTAGTTCAGCTTTCGAGACTCACCTTTGGAGTTGGAGCTTCGCTTGGAGATCCAGCTATCTATCCAGCTTTCAGATATTCGATGATTCCAGTGATGTATTCTGATTTGTATCTGATGTATCGTATTACTCTTCTGTTGTAAACTCTGATGTATTTTATATATTCATATAGTAGCTTCATGAACTACTACCTCTTTTATTTCCGCTGCACTTATTACTCTGTGTCTGTGATCTGTGATTATTTATTTACTGTATATGTTCAGTTTTGCCAAATTTAAATTAACAACGCGGTATTTTGAGCAATTCAACTCCGGCATGAGTGTCTACCTATACACTTATAATGGACGCGAATGGCCTAAAATGGCGAGTCGTTACAGTTGGTATCAGAGCTTTTGTAGCTCTAGGCAAAACTCAACATATAGGGTAAATGTATTTACAGAATCACTTTCATTTCGAGTTTCAATCTCTTCCTTTGACTCAATTCCTTTGAATTTTGGAACGTTCCCCTCGGTTCCGAAATTCATTCGTGTCCTTCACTATTCGTCTTCTTTCAATCATGGAGCACCTCATAACTCCATTCTGAATGTTATCTATAATAGATCGGCGGTCCCGCCAATCTTCGAATGATTCATAAAGGAGTAAACTCCTTTATAATAGGCATCGATTTACCGGAGATTTCTGTATCATCGGTTTACGATGCTATCTATTACCTGCTATACCTGAATTCCATCTCTTGAGATCGAGTGTTGATTTACCTCGGAATTCAACATCGATCTTATTCTTGAAGTTACGGACGACCCGGTTAAGGTTGCCCGTGAATTAAATAAACTCATCCATCTTCCGATTGTGGTAATTGAATTATCTTATCTTCTGTTTCAAACTTATTTTTCGAATCAAAATTTTCTTTGATTTGATTTCCATCCAATTTAAATCTCTATACATGTTTTGAAATCTATTCTTGTATAATCGAGCGAGGAATTGTATTTGTAAAATTATATTTAAATTGTTTTAAAAATATATGGTGTTGTTTGAGTTGTTGATGTTGATTTGGGTTTTCGATCGATTCGTCTGATCAACGCTATCGATAGGATTTTCAAAACACTTGAACAGAGCAAACTGACACCATATTATTTTCAAATTGGAAAATGAAATAAATTGTTTGTTTATATTGTGAAAATATAAGTAAAAATTTTCTGGAATTTAATAGGTAAATTAAATTGTTGTTTGAAATGATAATATTTGATTATCATTTATTGTTCTAAATAAATTTATAAATACGGTTTATAAATTGATTGGAATTTGAAATGAATTTAATTCAGAAATTTGAGAATTTAGTTTCCGGTGATTTCGAACTTTGGTTTTAAAATTTTAAAGTATATATTATTGGAAGTATTTTCGAATATAAATGATTTTCAAAGAATTTTAAAATGTTGAAATCAGTGCTCTTCTCTTTGTCGCTGGAAAATAAATTTCGGTGATGGCGGCCGCATCATCGACATTCATTTTTGAGTTTCGAAGTGGAGAAACCATTCTGTAGCTTTGCTACGGTTTTGTTTTGAAAAAATATTTTGATTTGAATTTCTTCTGTATAATTTGATTTATATATATATAGGTATCTTATTTTAAAATTTAATTTGATTTGATATAAATATATTATATATATCTCTAAATTGTTTAAAGTTAATCGGAAATCTAATTCTTAAATTTTGTTAAAGGATGATTTTAATTATATATAAAACCAAAATTGGGAATAAATATTTAAACTTGAACAATTGAATTAGGAAAAAATTTATTTGTATATTGTTCGACTGCATTCTAATACAACTTACCTAAATTATTCAGAAGTTGAATATGTAATTGGATAATATATAATATAAATTGAATTTATAAATAAATTTGAGTGTTTATAATAAATGTTATACACTTGAGTTTGATTATAAAGATGTTAATAGAGTTAGATAGGATAATAAGTAAAACTCAGTTAATAATGAAATGAATTTGTTTGAAAGAATTAATAAATTTGTTTGAAAGAATTAATAAATTGAAATTCGATCAACATATGAAAATACCCTGAATTTAAAAGCAATTAGTAGATGTAAATTAATTTAAATCGAAACTTTTATGGTTTAAATTAATGGGTTAAATATATGTGATAGGATATATGAAGTAGAATAAAATTTAACAATAATTTGGAATAAAGAAAATTAAATTTGATGAATAAATATGAATTTATTAAATGACTATTCTAATTTATGATTTTGAAACTGTTAATTAAAGATAATTGGATAATAAGAAAATCAATCTAGAAATAGTTAAAGCTTGATTTAACTTAAGAAAATCAAATGGATTAAATCAATTGTTGAATATCAATTAATTCAAATTTGAATTTATATGGTTTAAATTAATTGTTATTTTGTATTTCAAATCTATTTTCTTTCTGGTTGTTTTATTCTCCTACCTCGTTCCTTTTCGGGGACGAAAAGTTTTGAGTGGGGGAGAGTGTAACGACCCGTAAATTTCAACTGTTTTAATAACGTAATTAGTTGAAATTTTGTAAAATTTTAAACGATAAAATTTTGAAATATAAATTTGATATTTGAAATACGTCTAGTTAAACATAGCAACTGGAAAATTTTCGTCCGAAAATATTAAAGTTTATTTCGCGCGTAAATTCACTTCAATTTAATCAGTTAAAAAGCGTTGAAAATAAACGTTTTCAAAACCAAAATATTTTTACATAGAAAAATTCTAAACCATCTTCTGAGCAAGATATCAGTTTGTCGTTTTTCCAAATTCGGACATCTTTGGCTCCGTCGATCTTATTTTTATGCGTTTTTCTTGCATTTTCCGCTATTAGAAAATTCGAATTTTTATAATTCAATCGTACCACTGATACTCGTATACCGTTTTGATGGTCTCGTCGTGTTGATCCTTGCGGTATACTCACTTTGTGTTTCGGTGTCCAGTGCACGGCGGAACCCACAAAATCAGATAACCGTATCGATACTCGTTATTTGAACGTTGATTTGTTTTGTCTTTTCGTATATTCAGCCTGAGAAATCGAATGGACATCTGTTTTATATTTCCAAGAATTTTATTTTACTTTTGCCTGCTCCCTGGCATTGATTTTGTTCAGATCGAAATATATGAATATCATAAACTCATGAAAGTAACGTGCATTGTATGTCTACCTTTGTCAGTTGTCTACCTATTCTTTTGGAAAGCCTGTACATATTCTCCTTGATCCATCTCCTCACCCTACTCTCCTCTTTTATTTCGGCCATAAAAGAAAAATATATATAACTAAAATATATAAAAGTTGAGATTTTGGTCTCTACAACCTGCTCCTATAATTAAGCTTTGGATTCGCCACCTACTTGTTCAAATTGCTTACATATATTTCCTCTGCAACCTGATCATGCCACATTCGATACTCACCCTCTCATTTTCCGACCACCCTCCACCCGAGACCCGAAGAGACCACCCCAAGCCTCGCCGTTCGCCACCTCCTCCCTCCGCTCAACCAACCCGCGACTGAACTACCGCCTGCACACTCTCCCAGTTTCCCTTCTGGCCTGTGACCACTTCGCCGTGCCTCAAGATCACCCGAGCCACCTCGTTCTCCTCTTCCCCTTCCCATTCCGTTCCTTGAACTGTGCTCTCCTCCGAACAACCGAAGCCTCCATCATCTCATTCCCTCGGCCACGCGAGCACAGCCTTCCGAAGCACGCAGAAGCCATCATCTTCCCTTCTTTCTTTTCTTTTGAGTAAGTCAATTCTTATATTATATATATATTTACATAATAGCTTGTATTCATTTTTGCCTAAGGTCGCATTTATATTTACAGTATAGTCTATTAGTATATGAGTGTTATATTTGGATTCCTCTGTTTCATATTCTTTCTTCTTTACTGTTGCGCATATATAATTATAATATTACATACTATATTAGATTTTGGTTAATATATGTGTGTATTTTCAGTATATATTTATATATAACAGCCGAGAGTTGATATGTTTATATAGCAGTATTGGATCAGAGTATGTAGATCTATATATATTATATTGGTACTTTTAAAATAGAGTTGTTTGTAATAATATATGTATGTTAAATTGTATATGTCAGTTTAGATGATTTAAAGTATGTAAGTATGTAAGTTATATATATATCGTACGGTCTGTTCTTTGGCAATTGTTATATAATAGTATACTTTGGGTCTAAACTTTTGTATATACTGGTATCTATCTTATATATATTTAGTTTAAGTTTTGTTTAAATATGATAATATACTAAGTTGAGTATATGTTACAGCAAGTAGTATATTCATTATAAGTTGTATTTGTATAAAGTTAATATATTAATTTTATAAGATGTAGGGATAGTTTAAGTTTTCGCATGTATGTGCATTTGTTTCGTACTTTAGTGCCTGCATGTGTTGATTTATAAACATATAAGAGTATTTTTACTTTAAGCGTATAAATATATGTAGTACTGCGTTTTACTTTAAGCGTATAAATATATAAGAGTATTTTGTTTTGTATTATGGCAAGATAGTATACATTTGCGTATTGACCTGAGTTTTATAAAGTGTATAACCAATCAGTTCTATATGTTTTAGTTTATACCTATAGGTGATATGTAGTTATTTTATAATTGGTACAAAAAGTCTGCACATATGTTGCTCAAATAAATGCATGTGGCCTATATTTGTTTCAAAACTATAATTTTAGAAAAACGCATGTATATATATTATTTTAATGGGTTGGGTTAGGAAATAATATTAGAATAATATACATATTTTTGTTTCGATCTACATCAAGCTGTTTTTGATCTATTTTCATCGATCTCTGCTCCTCAGCTCTGTTCGTCCAATTCATGCCGATCTTGTTCGTTTCGGAAATTTGTGCTTCGATTCGTAACTCGAATTCATCGTCAATTTCTCTCTATCCTCGAAAGGTGAGCACTCACTCACGATTAACATTCTTTTATTTATTAAATTTGATTTCAATTGAAACGACAATTGAAATATGCTGCTGTTAGATATTTACACTGTTATTACCTGTATCAGTTCACCTGTGACATCTGACACCATTATCTGTTAATTATTTATGCGATGATAATACAGTTTGGCTGATAATTGATTGATTGTTGATGTTTATATTGGATGTTAAATTGTTAGTGTTAAAATGATAAATAGTATGCAATTGAAATTGATATAGGATAATCAAATGTTAAATTTGATTAACTGACATTTGTATAATATGACCCCTTTAACTGTTGAATTTATTGACACGTAGGATTTGTTTAATTACACCCGAACCACTGAATGTATGTTGTTAAAATTGATGATGTATGAAATTGTAAATAGATGACAAGTGAAAACCGTAATGTAATAATCTTTAATCTACATGAAATGATAGTGTAGATTCTAGGAATAATTATATTAATTCGTACAAATAACAATGCGAATTAATACGGTTATTTCGGGATTATTTGAATTGATTATTGGATTGTTATTGTTCGTTGTTATTGCTTGTTTATTTACTTTGACACCATCCCAGTTATCACACTGCAAGTTCCCTTTGTTATGCTTTGATTTTGAATTGAATTGGAATCGGGTTGAAATGATAAATACCCAAAAGTTGAACTTTGACCTAAGATAGAAAATTAAATAAAACCGATTGGTCAATAATTTGATTTAAAAAAATAAAATAAGGATTTTATTTGAATAAATATTATGGTTTTGAAATGAAGTTGAAATCTGAATTTTAATGAAAGGAAATTGTAATATTTAATAATCTGAAACAAAATATTTACAATGTAATCGATGAAAGAATGTTGTTTAATTTGAGAAATGATTTAATAATTAATTTTGAAATTATAATTAAGTTTGAAATTATTATTTTGAAATGATTTAATAATCAAGTTTGAAATTATAATTAAGTTTGGAATTATTAAACTTTGAAATTATTTAACAATTAAGTTTTGAATTATTTAATGATTAAATAAGATTGAATTATTTAATGATTAAATTGAATTGAATTCTTTGATAAGAGAAACTGAACCTTTGAATAAGTGAATTTTACTTCGTAAATAATTGAAATTGAGTTTCTTTATTTATTAAGTTTGGAAAATTATTTAAGTAAGTAAATAAATGAAATTGAATTTCTTTATAAAGAAATAAAATGCGATTTATTGAAATTAATGTAAGACTTGAAATTTAAAGAATTTGATTTGATGAATTTAATTTAATTAAATTTGTAAGTTTTGATATAATGAAGTTGAACTTAAGTAATTAATTTTATGAATTGGAAATTAAATAGAAATTGTTTTGAATGATAAATTAACTTAACGAATATTGAATGAAATCGATAAATGAAGTTAAATTGATTTGAATGTTAAATTAAATAAATTTAAATGATTTCGGAATGAAACTTATTTACGTACTTGAATCAATATTTGAATTGTTTTAAATAAATTTGAAATTGAATTATAAGATGTTGAAATGGGAATTTGGAAGTTTTGAAACGTAAATTATGGAAACTGATTTAGAAAGACAAATGAAATGTTGGTTTACAAATTCTATTTGAAATTGAATTTGTTTTGGTTTTGAAAGTTATTAAATGACCATCGGTGTAATAATACGTAGTTATTAAAGAGACCGGGATCGGATATGGACATACTCTCTGTCGATACCGAAACCACTTTAATAACTAATATACGCAGAGTGTTGATCCAGAACGAAGTGGATGGTTTTGGTTATCGCGTTGACTGAAGAAAGAGAACGATTTTGGATGACCCCTGACATGACTAAAACAGGAGCCGCGCCGGGCCATTGAGGATCGCCATCTCTAGCGGACACACTTCTTCGATACCATATCTATTACTTTTGTGATTCGATTTGGGTAAACCCCTCGATTTGGGAGTGTTGTTTCGCAGTGTTGGGGTAGTAGCTGCTATGCCCAACATCAGTCCGGATCAGGCAACTACTAGTATCCTAGTTGGTATCGCCTCATGTACCTTGTCATACTGATTATCCTATACGCGACCACTACGATTTGTTTTGTACCTTTAGTATATGGATTGCCCTCTGGTGACTTCCGGTTTTGGGGAAACTACGGTCTTGTATATGCTTTAGGGAATAAAAATGTGTTAAGGGTGGAATGGGCCATGACTTAACGCTATTTTGATATCTTTTTATATTACTGATAGACATTATCTACTTAGCGTACATTACTACATAGTAGATAGTTTAATGGATCCTTAATGGATGGTTATTCCAAACATCCTTTGAGTTACTTGTATTTCAATTGCTATTTCACTTGAGTTGGATTTATTAATATAAGAATGTTAATCCTGACTCGAGTGTCTTGTGTTTTTGCTTTACGCTCGGGTCAGACTGAGTAGTTCAGCTTTCGAGACTCACCTTTGGAGTTGGAGCTTCGCTTGGAGATCCAGCTATCTATCCAGCTTTCAGATATTCGATGATTCCAGTGATGTATTCTGATTTGTATCTGATGTATCGTATTACTCTTCTGTTGTAAACTCTGATGTATTTTATATATTCATATAGTAGCTTCATGAACTACTACCTCTTTTATTTCCGCTGCACTTATTACTCTGTGTCTGTGATCTGTGATTATTTATTTACTGTATATGTTCAGTTTTGCCAAATTTAAATTAACAACGCGGTATTTTGAGCAATTCAACTCCGGCATGAGTGTCTACCTATACACTTATAATGGACGCGAATGGCCTAAAATGGCGAGTCGTTACAGCTTAGGGCTACCGGTCACTACTGGTGTTATAGTGACTGAGCAGCGGGATGCAGATGATGATGATGGCTATCAAGCTGATCTTGTCGTGCCCCCGGTTGAGGGGGCTCAGGAAGCTATCGACAAAGAGGCAGCAAGAGATAAGGGTGACGACCTCGGTGGCGATGACGCAAGTTCTAGTTTCGGGGTTGCGGTCGGATCCTCTCAAACCTCACAGCCCCTCACTCTCGAATAAAGAAAAAGGAAGAAACTTGTTTATAGGTTCCCTAAGGGTAGCCTCTTCAAACAGCCAAAGCTATCCATTACTCCTCAGGTTATTCCAGATCAATCTGCTTCTCAACCTTCAGAGCACACTGTCGAAACATTTGAGGCATTATCTGATCTTCTAATACCGGATGATTTTGATGCCTTTCGTTTGACTGACATGAGTGTCGCTGGATCAGAATCTCCTTCCAGAGCTGAGGCTGGAATCCCTCCTACCACTAGCGAAGAGGTTACCCCTGCCAGTAAAGCTTCAATAACCGGTCCGTTAAGGGGACACAAGGGCACAGACATTCATATGCACTTTACAATACTGCATTGCACTTATCGCGTGTCCTTCAATACTTAGGTCTGATTCATTGTTTGTCTTTGTTTGCAGAAACAATGATGAGGAAGAAGCACATGTTTCAGTCTCTATAGGAAATATCACATCAAAATCCTGGTTCTCGTTCAAGCCCATACCGCCAAGGTAGTGGTCGTGAATACGACCCTGGCTATCGCTCCAGCTGGGATCAAGATTACCAGAATATAGGCGATAGAGATAGGTCTTCCCATGATAAACATCAATCAAAATCTAGATCTCCTCCTTCTAAAAGTTTTAAAAGGCGAAAAGATTGCCGCGACGATGTTCCTCATATTGAAACCTCTTATGGCCCCCCTCCCACTTCAGTTTCTTCGCAGTCCATTGTTCTGTCTCATCCTCAGCGACCCAGCGATCGTCGGCGTCATAGTAAGCGTGATGCTCACCAACAAAGGTTAGGTAAAGAAAGCGCTGACACCCAAGTTGTCATTGAAGCTCAACAAATGGATGTCGCCGCTCGCATGGCCCAACATAAGTCATATTTTCCAAATGTATGCCTCGATGTATTTTTCTCTATACCTAATCTTAAGAAAGTTCCTGAAGAAACCCAACAAATGACTATGGATTGTGTGAATGATATCCACAAGCAGTATAATGAGTGGATGAGAGCGGTGGAGAGGATTTCTAAAGTACCTTGGGAGAGAGCAGCGGCGATTGAGAAGTTGAAACATGAAGAGGCCCAAGACAAGTGAATCATTGAAACTTTAACCAATGAGTTAGAATCTTTAGGGAGCCTGCAGGCAAAAGCCGAGAGAAAAGAGAAACGACCATTAAGGTTCTCGAGGATGAAAAGGCCAGGCACTTGGATGAGGTTGAAGCGCTTCATCATCGGAACCATAAACTTGTGTTAGAAAGGGATGTGGTCCAAAGAAGCGCAGCTGAGTACAGAACTAAGTTTGAGCGCAAATCTAAAGACAAAGAGGAGGCATAGAAAATCTATCAGGATGCTTATGAGGAATTGGTTACCATCAGGCTTGAAAGAGATGCAGTTGTCGAAAAGGCCAAAGACATTGATGCCCTCGTTAAAAGAGAAGTGGAGGCCATTAAAGAAAAGGTCAAGGAGAAGGTTATGGAAGAACTAGATCTACTGCTTATCCTTTACAACGCCAACATCGTGAAGCATAGAAACTTGGAGTGGCTCCGAGGTGACTATCCTTACCATCTTGTATGTGTAGGAGAATCTTTTTAAGGAGGAGAAGGAGGCTCTCAGCATTGAACAAATTGATTTAATGAGGCTGGAAGGCAAAATTCTATTGGGTGATGAACCCAAAGTTCTATATGAAACCTAGCTTATACTCCAAAAGAGCATATCACAACCTCTTAACATGAAGCTGATGAAGGTTCTGGATCCATGTCACACAATATCACAGATGACCAAAATTCGGTGACCAAGCTATTTCCAACACCATCATGCATTCTTCTATCGAGCTTGGTTACAATTCGAAAAAGCCGCATATTGCTACATCTGGTGGGCTCTCCCAAATTATGGAAGGAGGTTTCGGTGGGACTATGGCTCACGTGGTGGACCGATCTGGAGAATGTATTTCATTAAACTCACCAGTCTTTTTGAAAATTGGAGTGTCCCCGGTTGATATATCTAATCTCTTTAGTTATGTTTCCTGGCTTTAGATCAGTCAACTGCAGTTCCACCTCTTCCTTAAGAATCTCAACCAGGAACTCAGGTGCCAATGACTGAGTCCGTTACTGTCACGGCTTCAGTAACAACCCAAGATGTCCTGGAAGAGGAAGCTTTTATGATCAACAAGTACTTGGTGGATGCTTTATTGAGGGAAGAAAGCGATCCACGTCAAGGGATTCCTATTGATGACGACGTTGTGATTATTGGAGCTTCCCAATTCTTATCAGGCCCTATATGTAGGCATAGAAACTTGAAGCGGACATTGCCCTTGAGGTGAAAGTCAACCAGGAGAAAATGGAATCGTTCCCCCTCCCATCACCATTATTTTGCCTGGAGAAACTGTGGATGCCTCTGCTTCTCAACCAAAACCTGCTCAAGATATACCTACTGGGTCAACCCAATCTACTTGGGTGAAAGGCCATGGAAGCGGAAAGAGAGGGTTGAAGAGGAGTGGAGAAAGTTCGAGTGAAGTCTCTCCCGATTCCAAGAAGAAGTAAAGGAAGACGGGGAGGAAGTGATTCATCGCATGCACTCATGCTCCCTGGTCTTTTTTGGTTTTGTTGGTCGAGTTTGTATGGGATTAGCCCCTTTTTTGATTCTTTTGCTGTGAACACTTGTACTTGACTTTCCAAGCTTATGCAAATAAAGTTTTTTTTTTACTTTTTTTGAACTCTTGTGTGAATTTGCTTAAGTAGTTGAGCTATTACACTTTCCATTCAATGTACTTGTAATTTGTCGCTTATTATTTCGGATGGTAACCCATCAATTTTATCTCAAGGCCTTCATACAGTCGTAGCCTCAAGTCATACTAGACACTAAGCTCAAGCCCTAGTGTTATGCTGTCAGGTTTAGCGACTTAAGTGATTATACTCCTGCCCCAATTCTTGGGTTAGAGGAGTTAGATAGTGGATGGTCGAATTCCTTTAGCAATTTTATACTCCTCATGTCGGTTTTAGGTCGGAGTTTATGGAATAGTGAGTGGTTGAACATCACTCATCCATTTGTTTATACTCATATCTGCACTCTAGGGATAAGAGTTAGCTAGCAGGTGATCAAATCGCGCCTAATTTGTGTTAATACTCCAATCTACACTCTAGGGACTTAGAGTCATTTCGAAAAATAGTCTAACCGTACTTTCCTTAATTGATTGATTTACCCCTAAGTCTAGGGTTTGTCTTAGCGGGCGATCGGTCATGTCACGATCGCTTTTGATTCATGTACGTCCCATCGCTTGGTGGGATTAATTTGATTATTGGATGGTCAAGCCGCATCTATTTATCTTTAGGTAGTCCGTCCATCGGGTTGTGAACGCGAATCATCGAATAAATGGTCATACCACATTGATTTTGTTTGGTTCAGTCATGAACTTGTGTAACCGGCTGGCTCCAAACTCTGGGAACCTACTCGGATATGTCAATATTAGTTAGTCGAGTATCGCAACTAACATGTAATACTACAGCAATCACAGATATGAAGGAAATTTCAAACTTTTATTTGCCAAATGGAAAGAAATGACATAATTTGTCTTATTATATATCTGGAAAATCAAATGCTGAAGCAAATTCGGAAATTAAATTCAACTGAATGAAAAAGAATAAACTAAGTGAAATAGTGTCGTAAATGCTCGTTATTCCACATCTTTGGGAGCGTGATGCCATCAACAGTCGCTAGCTTGATAATCCCTTCTCCAAGCCTCTATTCAATGATGTATGGTCCCACCAAAGTAGGATTCATGTGTGACGGAACAGAAAAACCCGTTTCAAGACGAGATCGCTGATTTCAAAGGTCCTAGGTCGGACTTTAATGTTGTAGTATCCGGTGAGGCGATATCGATGTGCAGCTGCCCTCCAATCAGCTTCTTCGCTGTAACAACCCTAATTTTAGCTAACATTAGTTAGACATTTAATTAGTCAAATTAAATAAAATAATATAAAGGGTTAGAGGAATTGAGATTTGATAATTAAACTTGAGCCATGCCTCAATCAATATATTAATTAAGGGTAAAATAGGAAGAGTCTTTATTCCTATACCCTAAACCCTTCCATTCTCTCCACTTTCTCATTCATTCTACATTCACAAACTAAAAAAACAATACTAGGTTCGGTCGGCCATTATAAGCAAGTAAAATAAGTGATTAAAGCTAAGAGATTAAGGGAAAAGCTATGAACCTGCCTTTGTTCTAAAAGTATGCTTACGAAATGGTTGGCGCTTTTGAACCCCTTCAACACCTTAGCTGCTGCATTAATACCTTTCGCCTTAGTTAGAGGTCACTTTTTACAACCTTTAAACAATGTATGAAAAAGGGGAGATTTTCGTCTTCGAACCTTTCACTGATATTGAAGCCGCCTTGCCCAATATTTTCGAATGGATTGACTTTGCCGCTTTTACTAATAGTTTCAAAGGCAATGGTTTCAAAAGGATAGTTTCAAAGCTACCCTCTTCTCCAATTCTTTTACTTGAGACCAATGCTTTCGAAAGGGTTGCTTTCGCCCATTTTCCCTTTGAACCTATAGTTTTATTAAGTGTTGAACTTAATGATTTTGAAAGAGATGCTTTCAATGATTTCAAAAGGGGTTATTTAAGGTTTTAAACAATGGTTTCAAAGGTATTGTTTTTGCTTTATAGCCTAATGTTTTCTAAGTTAAAAAGGGATTTAACTTATTTTAAAGGGATAGATAACCCTATTGATTTTAGGTTTTCATCAACATTGTTTTGTGGCATATATCATGGCATAGGTATTTTGAGTAAAGCAAAGAGTATATTTTCGTTGTTCAATTATGATTTAAAAGGGTTAAATCAATTTGAAAGAAATGTTTTCAAGGAAAATTGATTAGGGTGATTAGCCCTAAGTATATGATTCAGATATAAAAAAAACCAGATAGGACTAGCGTGGGGTCACGCCCTATACTTTAGCTAGTAGCTCCTAGCAATTATAAGTCCAAAATTCCAGTGTGTAGGGATTTATTACAGGTAAGACTAAAATGATGTTACACATAGAAAGTAATACAAAGAGTAGAGATAGGTTATTGGTGAGCCCTCAAAACCATTAGGATCAGTTGACCCTAGAAGAAGTAAGTTAAGGACAGACCATCCAGTATTGTGTCTAACATAAGTTAGAATATTTATTATGTCTGGTAGGCCCGAGTCAAACAGTGGTTAATAGTCAGCCTAATAAAACTATAAAGTTCGAATGGATAGTCCATTGATTACTTGATTTATATGCATATATATTATTGCTATTGTTGTTATAATCAGTTTGATTGCAGGATTTTGATTTGCAAAAGATATGCTTTTAAAAAGATATTAGTGAGGGGAAACCCGTTCTGCTAAGCGGCGTGGTCTCACTTAATATCAATAAACTGAGATGTAATAGAATCATGCACACTAGGCTTTATGTCTGAATCAAAGTTTTTGTTTTCCCCTTAAACTCTCGGGTGCTCGAAATATAATTTAAGTTGATTGAGATTTAAGGTATTTCAGGTTTTATTAGGTGATGAATAAAGCTTCCGAAGACGTGCATGAGGCAAGGATTAGCTATTTAGGAGTCTATCCATTATTGTTTTCATTGTGATGTATTTATTGGCTGATATGTCTACTTAGTACTCTGATCATCCAAGGGAGCATCTTCATATGTCGCTCTTAGCGTATTTTGTAATAATTATATTTATCTAAACCTTGGAATCTTTTTGGGATTATGTAATTGAATATGAAATATTGATTTGAAATGTAATCAGAAAAGCTGTTTTGAAATCTGTATTGATTTTCTTTCATATTCATGTGCTTCTCCTATTATGGATACCGGTAACATTACCATATTTTGTCACTGGAAGTTAATACTATAGATGACTGCAGCATCTGTAGCGGTTAGCTTCGGGCCTCAAAATAGGGAATGTTACAACTTGGTATCAGAGCATAGGTTTATGAAAACTTAAAAGAAATTTTAAACCTAAAATGATTTTGAAAAAAAAACATAATCCTAAGGAATTAGACCAAAGATTGGGGTATGGGATAACGCTATAGTAACGTACATGTATTTGTTATATATGAATATACACTTTATCTCCATCTTCCCATCTCCCTTTAGTTATTCTTCTGTATCTTACAAAGATTCAAATGCAGATTTAAAGGAAGTAAGATATCGATGATAGGAATGGAAGAGTTAACCTTTGTTTGCGCCAAAAATAGTCACAAACACCTTATTGTATGTGAAAGCACCAATATCCAATATTTAGATCCAAACAGAGAAGTATAGATTCACATATCACAGAATAGATTGCAGAAAAGTAAATGAACAAACAAGTTTTATAGTGGTTCGACAAACTCCATCCAACGTCCACTTCAATAACCTTTTATTTATACTATAAGATTACAAGTACAGTTGTTTTTTCCTTCGAAAAATAATGGAGGAGGAGATAAGAAGTGATGAAGGAGAACCAGTTAAAAAATGGTCCCTTACAATGAGCCAAGTCCGGTGTATTTATAGTGAGAGATGAAGCGATATTTCGCTACGATTTTTGCAGAAGGCTCTCTAGGTCTATAGGGGCCCACCATAACGATCGGTGAACCTAACTCGGCAATTTGGAACGATCGGCCAAAGTTTAGCCGATCATTATTTTCGCCTCCAATTAACGTGCGATCGTTTCTAGAGGGTCCCATATGCCTCTTGAATTTGTCCCTAAAAAATGAAGTCAATCTTAGCTGTAGATTTTGAGATATGGATAGAACTTTGCTGAAATTGGATTATGCATTGGGAGACACCAATAGTTTTTAGGACTTGGCCAAATCGATCGGCCAATAACGATCGGATAAATCCTAAATGCAACTTTAGGACCCGCGATTGTTTTTGGGGGTCCCGTATGTCTCTTGACACTGCTTCTAAAATTTGGAATCATTCTAACTTGTAACTTAGTAGATATAGATCGATCTTAATTGAAATTGGATCATTCATTGAATCGTACCAATCGTTGTTAAGGATCGGCAAAATGATCGGCCTAAAACGATCGGCCATCCTTGAATTTCAATGTTTTGACATGCGATCGTTTTTATAGGCTTCACTCTACATATTATTGATGCTCTGAAAGTTTCAAGTGAATTGGCCTTGTGGATTTTGTGATATTGATCGATCTTCGTCGATTTACACTGTTTTATGGAACGTTCTAAATCGATCCATATAAATTTTTGATTTGTCCATAACTCGAGCATACGAACTCCGATTGACTTGAAATTTGAAATGTGTCCTCATGGGGCCTTCCTTGTCACTTCATACTGGTTACACCTTGATTGGGTACTTAGCCATTTTTTTGAGCGTTGTCCATCTAAAACCATTTAACTATTGTCCATAGTTTCAACTGTAATCGATTTCCAATCCATCCACTTTAGACAAATCCGTGATATTCTGGCCTAACGAAAAGGAGGGATAACATTTTCCCAGCAAAACATGGCCTTGTGGTAGGAAGGCGTGTTTTGAATTGCTATAAATCCAAAATCTGTAGTCCATAATCCGTTGACAGCCATGTTATCCAATCTAGCATCCAATCCGTTGCTAATCCAATTCCTTGATCTCTCCGGATCATTAGCGAAATCCATGACTGTTCTAAGTCGATATCCAGTTCTGAATCCATTCCAAATTCATTAGCCAAATCCAGGATCTCTTTGGATCTTTTTATCCAAATCCAGGACCGCTTTGGGTCCATATCCAAATCCATTGCTGTTTGAAGCTAATATATGATTCCTTGACCTCTCCGGGTTGTTATCCTAATCCAAATCATTGATCTCACCAAATCCTTGCCGAGCGCAATCTGTACTCGACGACCTGATTAGGCCGACCCATCGCTCTCCGGTAAAGCGACCTACTCCTTGCCAGGCATAATCCGAACCTGACGACCTGTTGGGTTCTATTCTCTGGCCTCGACTCTCCGGTCGAGGACTTAATCCATGGGTATCCTTCTCTGACCTCAATCCCCAGTTGAGGACTTAATCCATGGGGTATCCTACTTCGACCTCGATCCCCAATCGAGGACTTAATCTGTGTATGAATCCATCCTGTTGCTCTCCGACGAAGGGACTCACACCTTGCGGTTATTGCCCCGTCTCTCCGGTCGAGGCCACAACCGCGACATGTGTTATTTGTTACATTAATCCAGATTTAAGCATTCCAAAGTCCATTTGGAAAAATATAAAATAAGGGTCTGTACAACCAAAATATCTGAAAAGCCAGAATTCAAAGTAAACGAGAAAAAAAAAATTTCACAAACCCGAGCACTACGGTTCATCATCATCTCAGAGCATGGCTAAGGACCATCCTCAATCCTGTACATGTGTAAGTGACTTGGCCATATTACTACGGAGTTTATTACTTTTTCCATGCCATCCTAATCAATTGATGACAAGTTGACGATGATGCCTTGATCCAGTGCCATTTTCATTCGAGGTGGACGGTGGCTGCTCCCGTTCCACCGCTGCAGCCCGTGTCCTCACATATTATTGCAACTGACCACTCCTTACATGTTCCTTAACCATATCCTTTTTATGCCTGTAGTCATTTTTATTGTGCCAATCTAGCTCATGGAATAGGCAATGCTTTCCTGATTCCCGCTTGCATTTGGAGGGTTCCCTCCTTGCCGGCCTTCGATACTGAAGGCATCCTCGAGTATCCAAATAAATCCTTTCCAGAGATTTAGTCAAATCCGCATAAGAAGAGAATTTTGGTTCTCTCCATTGCCTCTTTGACACATTAATGCCATTATTCATTTTTCGTTTTCCTTTATCATTCTTGTTTACATCCCCTGATGATCTTCCACTTTGCACAGCATTCACCTCTCGTTTATTGGCTCGTGTGTCTTCCTGCTACGAGAACCTTTCTGCTTCATGATAAAAATCCCCGAGATCCATAGGTGGATCCCGTGCCAGCGAATACTTGAACTTAGTGCCATCAGCAATTCCAGATACAGCTGCCATCAAAACCATGGATGGATCTGGACGATCCACCAATGCCGTCGCGGCATTAATCCGTGTTAGGAAACTCCTCAGGGACTTCCGATCCTCTGTTTCAGTGTTGCCAAACTCATCACATTTTTGGGTCTCGAGATATGAACCCTAAATTGCCTCATAAACCTTTCTATCAATTCTGTCCATGTGCTAATAAAGCCGCTTTCCAACTATCTGAACCATAGTGCAGCTATATTTGTTAAGTACAAGGGAAAGCATCATGCCATGACTTCCTCCAATGCCTCTAGTACTTCCATGTGTCTCATACATCTCGTCAAATGAACAACGGGATCTGTTTTTCCATCATATGTCTCAAGCGTTGGTAGTTTGAACTCCAGTGGATTCCTAGCTTAACTGATATTAGGAGCGAAGGGACTTCTATTTACATCTTCTAGATTCCTATTTACCAATCCTCCTCTCATAGCCCATCTGATCATTTCTTCCAACCTGTCATTGTCATCCAGTGGTGGTCTTCGATCATTGTCTCCAACCTGCCCACCGAGTCCATGGGGAAATCCTGAAATCTGCTCTTCTAGACGAGCATCCACATTCCGATCGATGACAAACAGCACAGCACCGCTCGGTATCCTACTTGGGATCGATCCAGCATGACCCGGGGCATGCCCACAAGTATGGATCGATCAGCCCTGATCATTCTTGGTTGGTCAGGGGCCGCTCCCGGCTGTTCCACTCCATCCTAAATCCTGTTAGCTTCGTTTCCTTGGTCCTGATTCTGGATTTCCTCAGCTTTTGCTACTCCAACTCCGTGATCCATATTTCCAGCGTTTCCTACTATGCCATTTCCTTGGTTTTGCGTTCCAGCTTGTCCAATCTGTCAGAGTCGGTTTTGCATCATCTCCTCCTATCTCTTTAGCATCCATTCTTGCATAACATCCATCATCGTTTCCATCTCGTCTTTGGTAATGAGGATTTAGGTTTGATTAGCTCCTGGGGAAGTCTTCTGGCTCCCGTCATGATGGCTCCTATCCGCTCTTTGTCTCCATGTTGATGGTTTCACCATTACCCAAATTCTAAGTTCTCTAGTTGATTCCAAATTCACGGGGACTAGCTTACTCAGTGAAAGCACCAAAATGTTTGATCTAAAAATAGTCACAAACACCCTGTTGTATGTGAAAGCACCAATATTCAATATTTGGATCCAAACAGAGAAGTACAGATTCACATATCACAGAATAGATTGTAGAAAAGTACGTGAACAAGCAATTTTTATAGTGGTTCGGCAAAATCCGGCCTACTTCCACTTTAATAACCTTTTATTTATACTATAAGATTACAAGTACAATTGTTTTTTTCCTTCAAAAAATAATGAAGGAAGAGATAAGAAGTGATGAAGGAGAACCAGCCAAAAAAAGTCCTTAGCAATAAGCCAAGTCTGCTGTATTTATAGGGAGAGATGAAGAGTTATTTCGCTAAGATTTTGACAGTAGGCTCTCTAGGTCCATAGGGGCCCACCATAATGATCGGTGAACCTAACTCGGTGATTTGGTATGATCGACCAAAGTTTAGCCAATCGTTATTTTCGCCTCCAATTTACATGCGATCGTTTTTGGAGGGTCCCATATGCCTCTTGAACTTGTCCCTAAAATATGAAGTCAATCTGAGCTATAAATTATGAGATGGATCAATCTTTGTTGAAACTGGATTATACACTGGGAGACACCGATCATTTTTAGGACTTGGCCAAAACGATCGACCAATAACGATCAGCTAAATCCTAAATGCAACTTTAGGACTCGCGATCGTTTTTGGGGGGTCCCATATGTCTCTTGACACTACTTCTAAAATATGGAATAATTCTGACTTATAACTTAGGAGATGTGGATCGATTTTGGTTGAAATTGGATCGTTCATTGAATCGTACCAATCGTTGTTAAGGATCGACAAAAACGATCGGCCATCGTTGAATTCCAATGTTTTGACCTGCGATCATTTTTGTAGGCTCCACTCTTTATTTTATTAATGCTCTGAAAGTTTCAAGTGAATTGGTCTTGTGGATCTTGAAATATTGATCGATCTTCATCAATTTACACTGTTTTATGGATCGTTCTAAATCGATCCATATAAATTCTTGATTTGTCCATAACTTGAGCATACGAACTCTGATTGACTTGAAATTTGAAATGTGGCCTCATGGGGCCTTCCTTGTCACTTCATACTGATTACACCTTGATTGGGTACTAAGCCATTTTTTTAGCATTGCCCATCCGAATCCATTCAAATATCGTCCATAGTGTCAACTGTAATCAATTTCCAATCCATCCACTTTAGCCAAATTCGTGATATCCCGACCTAACGAAAAGGTGGAATAACAACCTTGGTGCAGGAAGCAACACAACTAATGGAAATGCCATACCGAATACTCAAAGGAATCCAGGTCGGGCACAAGCTGTTAATTTAGGTGCTGGAGCACCGCAAGTTGATATGGGAACTATGTATCAGTTCTTCATCAACATGATGCAAGCTGGAGCTACTGCGGGATTAGTTGGAGGAAATGTTGGAGAAGGAAATCAAGAAGCTACGGTAGTAAAAGCAGTAAGAGACTATAGGCTTGGAGGGAAGCATTTTATTGAGACTGAGGATGCAATTGAAGTGGAGAATTGTTGCTTCATGGCGAAAGGATTTTTGCTAATTTAGGACTTAACGATGAGCAAAAAAGGATATTGGCATCCAGACAGTTGCAAGAAGCATCACTGTATTAGTGGAGCGGTGTTACTGTGGGAGTAGCTGAAGAGACCATGATTTGGGTAGAATTCAGAAGGAGGTTTGAGGAAAGATTCATGTCGGAGATCGCCAAGTCAACTCTGCTCAGGAAGTTTGCTGAGTTGGTGTAGGAAGACATGACAGTGCATGAGTATGCTACCAGATTTGAGCAATTATCGAGATACGGATATACTACGGTTGATACAGTTATCAAAAGGAATGAGAAGTTCATCCGTGGATTGAGACTCGAACTTGCTAAAGCAACTTTACCACATATTAAGGATCTGTGTGATGTAGTTGAGATGGCTTTGAGGAATGAGGAGATGCTTGCTTTCTTTAATGGTAACAAAGTAGTGGAAACTTAAGGTGGGCAGAACCAGAAGAGAAAGTTTTTCCATAAGAAGGGAGTTTAGAAGAGTGGAGCTGCCAAGAAAGGAAAGACAAAAGTTATCTGCTAAAAGTGTGAAAAGAAAGGGCATTTTGCTAATGAATGTCGTTCAGGAGATGGAAAGAAGGTGATCGGGAAGAAGAATATCAAATGCTTCAACTATGATAAAATTGGAAATTATAAGAACCAGTGCAAGGAACCAGCCAAGGATGGAAATGGCAAAGTGTTTGCATTGGAACCAGCTATCTCAAGACCAACAACAGAGGAGAAAGGAAAAGCTGTGTTGGGAGGTATGCTTTTGATTCATGGTATGTCAGTTAGAGTTCTATTTGATACTGGTACATCGCATTCTTTTATATCTCATTGTTTGGTAGATAAGCTTAACCCAGAACACTCATACCTAGTTACAACCTTAAGGGTTGCACATCCAATAGGAGGGTATGCACTCTTAGGATGAGATGTGACCACTTAGAGCTTGAACTGTTAGGTCATATATTTGCTTGCAGTTTGCATTTGTTTAATTTCATAGGTTTCAGAATTGGATATGGATTGGTTAAGTAAGTACGATGCTAGGATATTTTGCCATGATAGGAAAATATCACTTAGACACCCTAGTTGTAGTGATCGGATTATATACACTGTAGAAAACTCGAATTTAGATCCTTGAGCTCTGTTGGGCGTTATGGACAAAGAAGACGAGTTGAATTGATTTTTCATTCTTAGAGAATTCGCAGATGTCTTTGAACCTGTGATAGGACTACCATCGAAACGAGCCATTGAGTTTTGGATAGATTTAGTACTACAAGCTGAACCTGTGAGTAAACCGCTAAGTAGAATGAAACATACTAAGTTGAAGGAGCTAAAGGTGTAGTTGGTGGATTTAGAAGGTAAGAATTTTATCAGACTAAGCAGTTTGCCTTGGGAAATAGCCGTAGTGTTTTCAAGGAAGCCGGATGGATCGTTAAGGTTGTGTATCGATATTGTAAGCTGAATGAGAAGACGATAAAGAATCGATATCTGTTACCTAGGACAAACAATTTGTTCGAGCAGTTGAGTGGAGCCAAAATATTCTCTCAATTGGATTTGGCGATAGGGTTCCATCAACTTAGAGTAGTAGAGGATAATATTCCTTTGACGACGTTTAGGACAAGATATGGACCATACAAATAGTTAGTAATGCCATTCGGACTAACTAATGCACCAGCACTCTTCGTGGACTTAATAAACATAATCTTCCAAGAGCATTTGGACAGATTTGTACTAGTATTCATAGACAACATATTGATATATTCCAGGGATGAAAGAGATTATGAAATTCATCTTAGGATAGTGCTTGAGATGCTAAGGCAGCATCAGTTGAAGGTAAAGTTTTCGAACTGTTACTTTTAGAAGAAGGAAGTGAAGTTTTTTGGTTATGTAGTCTCAGAGAAAGGATTTTCAGTAGATCCGGCTAATATTGAGGCAGTGAATAGTTGAAAGAGACCCGAGACAGTGACCGAGATAAAGAGTTTTCTTGGATTAGCTGGTTACTACTAGAGATTCATCAAGGATTTCTCGCGGATAGCAGCGCCGACTAAGCTAACTAGGAAAGAGGTGAAGTATGTTTGGACCGATAAAAGTGAGGAAGCATTCCAGAAGTTGAAACATTTATTGACTGATGCACCTGTGTCAGTTGTTCCAAAAGGGAATCGGGAATTAGTGGTATACAGGGATGCATGTGGAACATGATTAGGAGCTGTGCTAATGTAGAGGGGTAAAGTGATCGCCTTTGCTTCTCGACGGCTCAAACCGCATGAAGTTAGATATCCAACTCATAATTTGGAATTAGCTGCGGTAATTTTCACATTGAAGGTATGGAGACATTACCTTTTGGGAGAAAGATTCGAGCTATTTATGGATCATAAGTCACTAAGATATTTATTCTCTCAGAAGGAGTTGAATATGAGACGGTAGAGATGGTTAGAGTTCATAGCTACATACGACTTTGGTATTGAGTACACACCGAGAAAAGGAAATAAGGTTGCAGATGCACTTAGCAGAAAACGTCAGAATGCAGTATTGGCAATGGTAGCTAAGTGGAAAGATTTAGTAGCATTGACTACATGTAGAGTACAATGGAGATCTGAGGCTAGTTCTAGTCAAGAAACCGCCATGTTATCATGTTTAGAAGTTCGACCGATGATGATCAAAAGGATTGCTTCTAAACAAGGAGAAGATACATTATTAGCCGAGCGGATCAAAAGGTTAAGGAATGGAACAGAGAGCGATGACTTGAAAGATTTCAGTCCTAACTAGAATAGGCGGTTGATGAAGAAAGGACGACTATGTGTTCCGAATGTGGGAAACATTACGAAGGAAGTTCTCAAAGAATGCCATCGTTCGAAGTTCACTATTCATCCGGGAGGAACTAAGATGTATCAAAATATGAAAGAGAGTTTCTTCTAGGAAGGTATGAAGAGAGATGTACGCCTATGGGTCAACAGGTAATTGCCGAGCATCAGAAGCCGAGTGGATTACTTCAGCCTTTGGATGTTTTAGTTTGGAAATGGGATTCTATCTCAATGGATTTCATAGATGGATTGCCAAAGTCGAATAGAGATTCCTTATTTACTAGCGAGTTCTGGAAGAGTCTACAGGATACTTAGGTACCAAGCTCAGTATGAGTACCGCTTACCATCCACAGACAGATTGGCAAACGGAGAGAGTTAACAAAGTCTTAGAGGATTTGTTAAGAACTTGTATGCTAGATTTTAGAGGATCATAGGAAGACCATCTATACTTAGTCTAGTTTTCATATAACAATAGTTATCAGACTAGTGCAAGGATGGCACCGTTTGAAGCTTTGTATGGAAGGCCACGCAAATCTCCAGTTTGTTGGTTAGAGACCGGGGATAGATTAGTTCTTGGTTCGGATTTGGTTAAAGAAGCTGCAGAAAAGATTGAGTTAATTCAGGCTAGAATAAAGGAAGCTCGGTCTAGGTAGAAGAGTTATGCTGATAACAGACGAAAGGACTTAGAATTCTCAACTGGAGATCATTTTTTCGTCAAAGTGTCACCGATGAAGGGTGTGATCAAATTCGGTAAATCAGGGAAGTTGGCACCAAGGTTCGTTGGACCATTTCCTATCACAGAAAGGATCGGGAAACTCGCGTATAGGCTAGAGTTACCGAATAATTTGGTTGGAGTTCACAATGTTTTCCATATTTCTCATCTAAGGAAGTGTATTCGAGATTCAAAGACTACTATTTCACCGACTGTGTTAGAAGATCTAGTAGTGGAATCAAATATGACTATAGATAGAAAACCAATTCATATAGTTGCAAGAGATGAGAAGAGACTAAGGAACAAGTCAGTCAGATTAGTCAAAGTCCAATGGAGTGACGACGAGAAAGACTGTACTTGGAAAACCGATTGCAGGACTAGGAACACTTATCCCGACTTGTTTGATGGTATGTTTTACCTTTATGTTTGATTGTTGTGGGTTCCTTATCGTAATTTCGAGGACGAAATTCTTTAAAGAGGGAAGTCTATAACGACCCTAATTTTAACTAACATTATTTAGACATTTAATTAGACTAATTACATAAAATAATGTAACGGGTTAGAGGAATTGAGATTTGATAATTAAACTTGAGTCGTGCCTCAATCAATATATTAATGAAGGTAAACTAGGAAGAGTCTTTATTCCTATACCCTAAACTCTTCCATTCTCTCCACTTCCTCATTCATTCAACTTTTACAAACTAAACAAAAATAATAATAAGTTCGGCCGGCCATTACAAGAAAGGAAAACAAGAGATTAAAGCTAAGAGATTAAGGAAAAAGCTTAGGAAATCAATCTTAATTCAAGTCTCAACTCCTTAATCCAAATCAAGGTGAATAATTAGTTTACATCTCTATTTTTGATGACTGATTTCGTTTTAAAGGTAAACCCATTTTCTTTTGCAAGTATATGCCATGTTTAGTGTTTAAAAGTGATTATATGCTATTTTGATGATTTATGGTTTAAATATGATTTGTTGTGTTATGTTTGAGTTAGAAAACCATTCATATGAAATTTGATTGACTTGACATTTTGATATGATACGAGAATCATTATTTTAGAAGTGAGTTTCAAGTTTTATAATTTTCCAAGTTAAGATGGATTTATGGTGAATTTTCTAAGTTTAGAAAATGATTAATTCGGTTTTAAATATTTTAAATGGTTAAAATATGTTTTCGGTCCAAAAATTTGGATATGGGGAAGAGAATGATTAATTTGATTCAATTTGATTTTTGGGGATTTTTCCTAAGAGTTTAGGATGAGTAAATAAATTATTTTCAATGACAAGGGCTTATTTACTTAAGTAAAATGTTTAAATTTGAGCCTAAGTGTAAATTGTTTGAGTATTCATGCATAACATGCAATAGTATTTTTAGAGAAAGAAATTGGTAAATTTTTATAAACCAATGAGATTTTGACAAATATTGATGGTTAGGTGAAAATGAGTTTCTTTTAAAAACAAAAAATTATAGTTTTAACTTAATTACAACTTCGCCACTTACCCAAGCAAGCTTCCATCAACATACTCCCACCTATAACCCCTTCCGTATCCATTTGAAACCAATATACATGGGATCAAGCCATTGGTACGTAGTGTATTGGAGTAGGCGGAAGGAAGTGGTGGTGTCGATGGTATGCTTGCGAAAGGGATAAGGTCGTTTTTAATGCTTTCGAATCTATGAACCCACCTTTATTCTAAAAGTATGCTTACGATAGGGTTGCCGCTTTTAAACCCCTTCAACACCATAGCTACCACATTAATACCTTAAACCTTAGTTAGAGGCCACTTTTTACAACCTTTAAACAGTGTATGCGAAAGGGGAGACTTTCGTCTTTATACCTTTCGCTAATATTGAAGCTGCCTTCCCCAATGTTTTCGAAAGGATTGACTTAGCCGCTTTTACTAATAGTTTTGGAGGCAATGGTTTAGAAATGATGGTTTTGAAGCTACCCTCTTCTCCAATTCTTTTACTTGAGACCAATGCTTTCGAAAGTGAAGCTTTCGCCACTGTTCCCTTTGACCCTATAGTTTTATTAAGTTTTGAACTCACTGATTTCGAAAGGGACGCTTTCAATGATTTCGAAAGGGGTTGTTTAAGGTTTTAAACAATGGTTTCGAAAGTATTGTTTTGGCTTTATAGCCAAATGTTTTCTAAGTTAAAAAGGGATTTAACTTATTTTAAAAGGATAGATAACCCTATTGATTTTAGGTTTTCATCAACATTGTTTTGTGTAAATCATATATCATGGAATAGGTATTTTGAGTAAAGCAAAGAGTATATTTTCCTTGTTTAAGCATGATTTAAAAGGGTTAAATCAATTTGAAAGAAATGTTTTCAAGGAAAATTTGATAGGGCGGTTAGCCCTAAGTATATGACTCAGATATATTAAAAAACTAGATGGGACTGGTGTGGGGTCATGCCCTATTCTTTAGCTAGTAGTCCCTAGCTAATATAAGTCCAAAATTCTAGTGTGTAGGGCTTTGTCACCGGTAAGACTAAAATGATGTTACACACAGAAAGGAATACAAAGAGAGAGATAGGTTATTGGTGAGCCGCAAAACCATTAGGATCGGCTGACCATAGGAGAAGTAAGTTAAGGACAGACCGTCTAGTATTGTGTCTAACATAAGTTAGAATATTTATTATGTCTGGTAAGCCCGAGTCAGCCAGTGGTTAATAGTCAGCCTGATAAAACTATAAAGTTCGGACGGATAGTCCATTGATTATCTGATTTATATGCATATATGCTATTGCTATTGTTGTTATAATCAGTTGTATTGCAGGATTTTGATTTGCAAAAGATATGCTTTTAAAAGGATATTAGTGAGGGGAAACTCATTCCGCTAAGCGGCATGGTCTTACTTAATATCAGTAAACCGAGATGTATTAGAATCTTTCACACCAAGCTTTATGTCTGAATCAAAGTTTTTGTTTTCCCCCTAAACTCTCGGGTGCTCGAAATATAATTTAAGTAGATTGAGATTTAAGGTATTTCAGGTTTTATTAGGTGATGAATAAAGCTTTCGAAGACGTGCAGGAGGCAAGGATTAGCTATTTAGGAGTCTATCTATTATTGTTTTCGTTGTGATGTATTTATTGGATGATATGTCTACTCAGTACTCTGATCATCCAAGGGAGCATCTTCATATGTCGCTCTTAGCATATTTTGTAATAATTATATTTATCTAAACCTTGGAATCTTTTTGGGATTATGTAATTGAATATGAAATATTGATTTGAAATGTAATTAAAAAATCTATTTTGAAATTTGTATTGATTTTCTTTCATATTCACATGCTTCTGATATTATAGATACCATTAACATTACCGTATTTCATCACCGGAAGTTAATATTATAGATGACTGCAACATCTGTAGCAGTTAGCTTTGGGCCTCAAAATAGGGGATATTATATTCGTGCTTCTCATCTAACAAGTCTAGAGATTCTAAGAGGAGATCTCTATTCATTTTGGGATCGTAGTAGGTTACTCGATGAGAAGGGACTTCGAGTTCAATAGGATTGACGGCTTCGAAGCCGTAAGCAAGGGTGAATGAAGTATGGCCAGTCGTGGACTTGTTGGTGGTTCTGTAAGCCTATAATTATGTTGGGAGTTCATCCACCCACTTGCCTCTAGCCTTTTCCAAACGTTTCTTCATAATGGACTTTATGATTTTGTTAACAGCTTCCACCTATCCATTTGCTTGAGGGTGAGCAACGGCCACAAATCTCTTTTCAATATGATGTCGACGGCAGAAGTCTTTAAATTTAGCGCTGTCGAATTGGGCTTCATTATCAGTTACAATGGTTCGTGGAAGGCCAAAATGACAGGTGATGTTCTGTACAATAAAGTTGATTACTTTCTTCATTGTGATCATGGCTAAAGGTTCTACTTTGGCCTATTTGGTGAAGTAATCAACTGCTACGATGGCATATTTCACACCATCTTTAGAGATCGGTGTGGAATCGATAATTTCTATGCCCCATGTGGTAAATGGCTATGGACTGACCATTTGTATAATTTTCGTCGACGGAGCTCTCGGAACTTTCGCATACATCTGGCACTTGTCGCATCACTTAGCGTAATCAGCAGCATCCCGGTTGGCAGTTGGCCAGTAATACCCATAACATAGTATTTTCTTTGCTAGGTTTTGCCCCCAATGTGATCGCCACATTCCCCTTCATCAACTTCTCTTAGGACTCGTTTTATTTCATCATGAGAGATACACCAGAGCAGGGGAACGGAAAAAACCCTTTCTATACATGACTCCTTCCTGAGTGATATATCTGAAAATTTTCAAAGGATTGTTATCTTTCATTTCTCCTTTCAGGAAGGACTCCCTGTAACAAATAATCTTTAATCGGAGTCATCCACGACTCCTTCTCAGGCTCCGTCTCTAGTACCCAGCTGATTTCCATCTAGTTTATGCTCGGAGCATCTAGTACTTCAACTGGAACCAAGCCCATTTGTTGCGCGTCCTCGGTGCTAGCAAACTTTGCCAATGAGTCGGCCTCTTTGTTTTGATCCCGGGGAATGTGCGTGATGTCATATTCAAAGTCACTCAATAGCTCTTGGACTCCGATAAGGTATGGAGTGAGTCATTGTCCTTTGGCTTGGTAATCTCCCCTGACTTGGTGTACTACCAACTGGGAATCACAAAAGATTTAAAGAGATTTTATTCCTAGTTCTCTGGCAAGTTTGAGTCCAGCAATCAGAGCTTCATACTCAGCTTCGTTGTTCGTTGCAGGGAAGTCAAGCTTCAAAGCATAGCAAATTGATCGATCCTTTGGAGTTACTAGCATGACTCCGGCTTTAGAACAATGACATTGGATGCTTCATCCGTATACATTTTCCACCGAATGGTAAGGGCTCTACCGCTCTCTGGGAGATCATCCTATGTAGTGAATTCTGCAATAAAGTCCGCCAGTTCCTATCCCTGGATGACTCTCCGAGGAAGATAAGTGATGCCGAATTGGCTCATTTCGATGTTCCACTTCAGTAATCTTCCAGACATTTCAGGTCGGTGTAAGACCTATCGTAACGGCTGATCGGAGTAAACGTTGATGGGATGAGCCTTAAAATTGGGGCAAAGCTTTCGTGAAGCAATCAACAAGCAGTAAGCCAATTTCTCTATCTTAGGATAGTTCCTTTCAGCTCCCGTTAATTACTTGCTAACATAATAGACCAGTCTTTGGATTCAATTCTCCTCGCGAAGTAGTGCAGCGCTTATAGTGTGTATTGACATGACTAAGTAGATATACAAGTCTTCGTGATCCACCGGCTTTGACAAGATAGGAGGTCTCTCTAAGTGGTTTACCAAAGCTTGGAATGCATCTTCATAGTCCTGTATCCAACCAAAGTTCCTTTTCCCTCTTCTAATCAAGTCGAAGAAAGGAATGCAATTATCAGTGGCTTTGGAAATAAACCGGTTGAGGGTGACAACCTTCTCATTTAGACTCTATACTTGTTTGATGATCTTTGGCGCTTGGATGTTGCGAATTGCTTGAATCTTCTCGAGATTAGCTTTGATTCTGCGAGCATTGACGATGAAACCCAAGAATGTTTCCTAATGCAACACCAAAGGAACATTTTAGAGGATTGATCTTCATTTTGTAATATCGGAGGTATCGAACATCTCTGCTAAGTCTCTAATGTGGTCGCTTGATCGTCGTGATTTCATGAGCATATCATCTACATACACCTCCATCGTCTTTCCAATCTAATCTTTAAACATTCGGTTGACCAGGCGTTGATAAGTTGCTCCAGCATTCTTCAATCCGAATGACATTAGCACATAGCAGTACAATCCAACGTCGGTAATAAAAATGGTGTGCTCCTGGTCTGGGATGTGCATCAGGATTTGGTTATATCCAGAGTACACATCCATGAAAGGTGGCAATTCATGTCTTCTGGTAGAGTCCACCAGTTGGTCAATTCTCGAAAATGGAAAACCGTCTTTCGGACATGCTTTGTTTAAATCCAAATAGTCAACACATGTTCGCCACTTTCCATTCGCCTTTCTCACAAGTATAGAATTAGATACCCATTTAGGGTAGGGGGCATCATGAAAAAACCCATTGCTTTTGAGCCTATCCACCTCCTCTTTAAGGGTGGCAGATCTCTCTGGATCTATGCCATGCCTTTTCTGTTTCATCAGGACATGCCTCGGTTCGATGTTTAATGTGTGGCTTGCAATGGCAGGCGAGATTCCACACATATCGGAATGAGTCCAAGCAAACACATCAATATTCACTTGGAGAAAACGAGCAAGTTCTTTCATCATCGGGGAGCCGAGCTGTGATCCGATCTTTAGGAGCTGTGACGGGTCGTCATGGCTGACCGTGATGTCGATCGTCGGTTCAGCCGGTGTAGCCTTGGTCTCTTTAGGCTCCTCCTTGTCATCCCTCAGATCTATGTCTTTATAGAACCGACTACGGCGCCTGAGCCAAGGCCCAATCGCTAGTTGTCAATCTTCGGTGGCTTAGATGTGGAGAGACTTGTCCACACCCTTACTTTTCTTCTTCCGCTGAGCGTCCCTCAACTCAGCCACATAGTCTGCACGTCCGGTTGCCTAATCTCCATGCACAACTCCTAATCCATTATCAGTTGGGAATTTAAGGTAAGACACCAAGGGGCAATGGTTGCTTGGAATTCAAAAAGGGTCGGTCGGCCCAGAAAAACATTATATAGAGAGTCCACATCCAACACAACAAATGGCAATATCCATACTCTCCTACGGTCGCCTTCTCCTAACTCCACCGGTAGTTCGACATAGCCCATTGCTTCCGTTGCAACACCATTAAAGCCATGAATGCGGGCTTTACACGGTTTCAGATCTTTGGCTACCATTCTCATATGGTCGTACGCCTTTTTGAAAATAATAGTCACCGAGCTGCCACTGTCCGCTAAAACTTTCCTCATTAAGGCGGGGCTGATCATGGCCGAAATGACCATTAGTTCGATCATCGGTGCCTCCACCTTATCTGCATCTCTGTTTTTGAATACAATGTCATCTACCATTGTACGCTACTGTTTGGCCGGAGCCCCATCTTCTATATTTGAACAACACTCATGAAACATCCCACACCCCTTAGTATACACAACAATGGACACATTAAAAGGCGTGGTGCGTTGTAGGAATAACTAAAGCTAACATAGACAAAGATTCACAAGACAAAAATAGATAAAAACATCAGAAACTTAAAATAATAACTTAATTAAAACAAAAATTCATAATTGCTTCATAAATAAGTCAAATACAAAATACCACATACATGTCTAAAAATCCAATATGTCTCATGAAAAAAAACTCATAGTCTCAAAAATCATAGTACATAATATCCCTCATAATAAGCTAGTACATAGAAAGCACAAAAGCTGAAAGAAAAGAAATACATGGTAGCAAACTCCTCCAAGAAATCTCCAAGCAACTGCAATCTACTGTCCTCTCCCTTGATTGCCTAAGGGGGGAAAAGGGGAAAATAGAGGAGTGGGTCAGACTAAAAGTCTGGTGAATGATGGTAAGTCTTTAAGCAAAGCAAAAGTAATAGTCTCTACAACAGTTCTAGTATACAAAAAGGAAACAAAGGAAATAGGAAAGAGATAAACTGGAAATAAATACAATTAACTACAAGATAGGTTAACTTTGATTGTTTGCACTTGTTCTTGATTTCTGCTTGGATTAGGATGAATCCCTAATCCTATAATTAGGATGTAACCCTAATTCTACCCTTTTTGATTGGCCTACTACTCCATAGACCTTACTACGGATCAGATGCTATATAAATCCCTACACAACAGCCAATGGTATCTACGGAAGATGCAAAAAGAACCCACTGTGGATCCGGATGACATATATAGCTCCCTACACATAAGGCAATGGTGTCTACGAAAGATACCCATACTAAACGCTTGGAACTCATAGCGATTACTGAGCACCAGAAAGGAAGTCGCATGCATAACTGCCACAATACCCATGCTACCTTTTGCTCCACCTATTGGGTCTTCTTATTACCTCAAACTCCACCATAAGCGTGCCCCTTATCTCACTTCAGGCTAATGTGAGATCACCGTGTGTCCATAGAAACTATAAGGGAAAGGCTGTTGGTATTGGCCCGTCATCCAAACAATATCTAGTTGCGCCCCTTATCCAAATCCCTCGTGATTTAAACTTCTAATTGACCAATTACTACCATTTTTAGCATAAGTGTGCCCTCATCTCACTTCAGGCTAATGTGAGACACCATTTTGTCTAATAGGAGATGCTATATGGTACAGGTTCTACTTTCATCTTTGTTTATTAACTTAGATAAATTATTTAAATAAGCCTTTATTATCATCTTTACTTTCTACGCTTATTAATTTATCCCAAGTCTTAAAATAAGCCTCATTCTATTCTTTTCTTATTATAACCTACGTTATAATCATGCTTATTACTTAACCCAAGGTCTAAGTGTGAAAATAAGCTTCTTTCATCTTTTACTCTTTTTTAGTTATAATTCTACGTTATAACTAAGCCAATCTTTTTAATTTAGTCCAATTAATGTCATAATTAGGCATAATTTCAGTCCAATTAGGCATAATTTCATTCCAATTCCATTTATATTACAGTCTTTGTAATTTACATCTTATATTCTATTATTTCATTTTTCTTACAATTTAATCCATATCCGCGTTAATCATATTCTAATCCATATGCGAAGAAGAAGGAGGAATAAAAGAAAACTAAAAATAGAAGAAAATCCAAAACGTAGAAAGAAGATATAAAGAACGTATAAATAACATTAAATAAACTAAAATACTGTAAATAAACTGTAAATAAATGGAAAAGCTATAATTAACAGAAATAAACTAAAATTACTGAAAAGAATAGCTGAAAGGAAATAGACTGAAAATAATTCTAAAAACTGATAAAAAGGCTATTCCAAAAATCATAGTAAAACTACAACTATTGGAAATTCTATTATTTTAAATTACTTAAAGAAATCTTAAAATAATTACAATCACTCACCTCCAGTCCTAAGCTCTTCCATTGGTCTTCCCGGATCCACTTGGAGTTGTAAAATATTACTTTATAATGATTTTCTCCTTGGAAAAATTATTCCGTTTAGGGTCCTTCCTAGAAAGGTGAACCCAATTAAAGAAAACATAGAATGAGAAAAGGTGTTAGGTCAAGGGTTCTATTTATAGGGGTAGAAGTGGATCTCAGACCATTGGATTTGCGGATTGAACATGATGCAACCACATTATAGGATGAATAGCAGCCATCAGATGCAAAAATTGAGGGACCGGATTGGTTTTAAGAATGTAAAATACGTCATAGTCGGTTAAAAAAAATCATACCATCATTCAAATGAATGAACGATTGTTCATTCGCCCCCAAACACAGTAAGTGGGTCGACTGGGCGATCGACCGTCTGGTGCCCAGGTCGACCGGCCGGTCGACCTGCCATATATATATATATATATATATATATTATTCTTTTATTTCTGTTTATTTTGTTTAATTCCTATCTTGTTCATATTAGCTCGGTTTCTGACGTTCTATATATGGAAATTGACTAGAAAATTACCACGGACGCAATAGTGCAACTCTCATGGCTTAATTCTGATAATTTCACAAAGTTATTTTATTATTTAGTTAACTAACAGATTAATTATTATGGGTTAAATTTTGGGTTGTTACATTCTCCCCTCCTTACAGGATTTCGTCCCCAAAATCTCTAAGGATAAAAGAATGTACTAAATGTATTCATCAAATTCTACAATCAACTACTCAATCATCAACCATTCATCCATTGTCCTTAGGTTTTTCAAATGCAATTTATGATACTTATGCAATTAGTGTAGTGTAAATGTTCCTAACTAATGCAAAAGATTAGGCGGTCCACTGATTCAGTTGACCTCCTTTTATGCAATCATGTCCGTGCCATGTATCCAAATGAATGCAAAAATTTCCTAATGATAACTGATAATTCTATACACGTGCTACAAACATCATCCAAATGCAACAATCACGTGATAAACATCCATTTATAGCAACCAAGGAAATAAAATAAAAATGCACACACATCCATATGCATATGCTCTAGTGTCCTAGTTAGGCTGATCCCTAAAGAATAATAGTGCCTAGTGTACTTATATGCGTCCATTAGCATCCACTAGCAAGCACTTGCAATCACTAGCATACATCATTCATAACATGTTCTATTAACATGTTTGCATCAAATCTTACCATCCATAGGTTAAATCCTAAGTTCTACCCTCCCAAAAGATAATGAAGGAAAGAACCTATTTAGAACTAAAGATGGAAAAAAGGAAATTCTAAAACCTATTATCAAAGGGACATGGATATGAGATACGAATTTTCTCCTAATCAAATTAGTCTTCTCTAAAATCTCTCTAACCATGTCGGAACCAAGAAGCAACCTTTCCGTAGACTCCAACCAACATGAAGACGTCTTACACAACCTTCCAAAAAGAGCTTCAAAAGGTGTCATTCCAATGCTAGCTTGAAAACTACTACCATATGAATTCCACTAAAGAAAGATGCTTTTTCCAAGTTCTTCCAAAATCAAGAATACTCATTCTCAACCATGCTTCCATTACTATCCTACTAATTTCATTTTATTGTTCTTCATGAATCAACATTTCTAGGTTCTCACTAGTGTCCTATACACTTTACGGAAACTTCCATTATTACTTCTAAAAGTAATTGCTACTATCTCCTTACACCTTTTCCGTTACTCCCAGGAAATGATTCTTATCTACTCCACATTTAAGAGTTTGGTTTGGTATTTATCACCTTGTTTTAAAAACTAAGGTTTCTAAAAAATTTAAAACATCAAATCCTAAAATCTTTGTCTTTAAAAGTGTTATCTTTTCAGTTTCTATTAATTTCAAAAATACTTGATCACTTAATATTATTTCCCAAACCTAGAGGGAAAAACTTCCAAATTTTTAAGTCTAAAACTTATATCTCTCTTTCTTTTAAAGAATTTTACAGTTTTCTATAAAAATTTGAATTTTTAAATTTTAATTTTATTAATTTTTTCATTTCAAAAACTTATTTACTTTTTCACCAAACCATTTTCTTTTAAAATATCTTTAAAATATCCTTTATGTGTTTTCAAAACAGCTTCTTATTACACCTAACAGTCTCGTACCTTAATGTATTGGAACTACTTTCTCTTATGAGAAGTTATTAACACCAAAATCTTCTATGAACCTTTTAAAAGAGGACTTCATGTTTTTGTGAAGTTACAAGGAATTTATTCTATATTTTCAAAATAGGCTATACAAAATATGGTGCTTCCCATATCTTATACATCTCTTTCATGTATTCCTTGTGACTTACACAAAACATTTTTATTGGTTTCATAGAGAATTATACCATTATTCTTTTCATTTCAATAGATTAAAGTATGTTTAATTTATATTCTTCCGTGATAAATATACTATATAAAAATATTTCTCTTTGGAGCTATTTACTATAACAATAAGGTTATTTTTTACGCTCCTTTTATTTTTCACGAAAACATCTATTACAACAATAAATGTTGTAACCTATATTTTCGATACTTAATAGACTCTATGTTTTTATATTTAAAATCTTTGTTTACTTACAAAGAAACTAGTGAGCTATATATGCTGTATAATAATTTTTTTAAAAAAGAATTTCTTTTTAAAAAAATTTCATCATATAAAAAAAAATTCTTACCATATTTCCAAAAACCCAATATTTACTTTTAAAAATATTGACAATTCTTCTTTTCAATTCTAAAAATTTCATTTTATTGAGTTAGACATAAAGTGGATTTTCCTACCTACTACCCTAAGAGTACCTTTCCTAAACTGAAGTCTTTTACTACTATTCCTCTTTGTTGCTTATACTTATTCTAAGGTGTTACCATTAAATCCACTTATGTGAAGCAATTATAACCTCTACAATTATCTATACATGGGCTTTCTTATCTACCGAATTTTATTGTACATCTCTAACCTTAGCCTACAGTTCTTTGGATTTCCAAAATCTGAATCCTAAGTGTACAAAATCATTCCTACTATGTGTAGACCTTCTCTATCCCCCAAAAACACACTTCCTTATGCCTAAAGTGTCACTTCAAGAGTTCTATCTTCCACTGTACGAAGAACCTCCTTAAGATGATAACATGCTCCTCCATACTTCTTAGAAAACACCAAAATGTTGTCCATGAATACCACTGCGAACTTAATTAGGACATCTCTAAAAACATGGCTCATCAAATCTGCAAAATAGGCTAGGGCATTGGTTAGTCCAAAAGGCATAACCAACTACTTAAAGAGTCCGTCGGGTGTCCTAAAGGCAGTCTTATTAATGCTGTCATCGGCGACCCTAAGCTGATGAAATCCAGTGGCTAAATCAAACTGGGAGAATACCGAAGAGCCAAATAACTCGTCAAAAAAATCATCTATCCTAGGGAGTTGATATTGGTTCTTCTTTGGGAGCTTACTGAACTTTCTATAGTCCTCATAAAGTCGGAGGGAACCATTCGCCTTAGTGGCGAAGTCGACTGGCGCTCTTCACTCTGATATGCTTCTTCTTATGAATCCCTTCTTCAAAAGCTCACGGATCTGCTTGCTTAATTCATTCCTCTCCCTAGGTTCCATGTGCCTCATAGGTAAAGATACTGGCTTAGCATTCTCGGTCTAATAAATCCTGAAGTCAACCTCTCTCTTAGGGGGTAGTCCCCTAACCTCCTCAAAGACGTCTGCAAAATCTCTGACGACAGGAACCGAATGCAACTCTCACTACACCAAATAGCCCATTTTGTAATACTTTTCCGCTTTCAATTTCTAACGGTAATAACCGTTATAAATTTCTAATGGTTATTTCCATTACCAAATTTTTTCATGGTTAATACTGTTACTAAATCTGGTAATTTCGTAAATAACTAAAAGCAATAAGGATAGGATTGTAATTTTATCTTCTATTTTACTTTTCCCGTTTCTCACGAATAACATTTCATCTTTTTAGCGTTTTTCCTCTTTTGTTCATTCTAGGGTTATCGCCCCTTTGTTCTACCACCGCCTCCGCTTCTGCCACCGCCTCCGCCCTTCTGCCACCGCCTTCTACCACTGCCTCCGTCATTCTGCCATCGCTTAGGTTGTCTATTTTCTACCAATTTGACGGAGACGAGAAAGTTCAGGTTTGCGTTCTATTTTGGCAATCGATTGCAAACTAATTTTCAAATTTAGGTAATTACTTCAACTTTAATTTATTTTTGAAATTAGGTATTTTGTGCTAAATTAAGTTGACTTTTTGTGTCAAAATGATTTGTTATGTTAGTCGACATTGATAATAAAGGCAACAGTCTCACTCAGTGAGTCTCACGCACATAAGCTTGGCCATTAGAAAATCATGTCTAAAGTTTTATTGTCCAAATTATTTTTAAAATGATTTGGCTTAATCATAAGTGCTAAATTAAAAACATCAAAGTAGTATGAATGCTATTATAAGGAAAAAGGTGCTTGCTACAAGTAATGCTTTATCACTTGTCAATAGGCTTAGGTAAAGATATTAGTTAATTAATTGTGCTTAGTATGGTGGATGAATGTAAATTTTTTGATAAGAAATATAGATTCATTTGTTTGTTGTTGCATTAGAAGTTAGAACAGGGTCATGATAAATCCTACTCTCTTTGTGTTTTGAAAAGATTATGGTGATATTTGTATGAAACCAACACAATTATATTGTATTTAATGGTTATCTACTTTAGTATTTATGACAAAATATTAGATTCAGGTGCACAAGCTTGTGTATTTCAAAATATGGAAATAGATAAGGCTAATTTTCACAAAAGCTTTATAAAGTTTGAGTAAATGCAGAATCTCCTAAGAGTCGCAATTTAGCCATTTTTAATATCTAGCTTGTAACTATTTTTATGTTTATAAATATCTTAATTTTAAAAACATTGAATGGCTAAAAAAAGGATCTGCTGGTTTTCTCATGGGTGAGAATCATAATTAAAGTTAGGAAGTTATTCCAACACATTATATTATGGCATTAAGTCATTTTTTGAGTTTAAACATGTTTGGTTCATATCTTCCAATACAATTAAGGCCACACAGTCTGCTTGCTGGCAACAATAATATCACATGTGTTTGGTTCATCAAATTAGGTATGATATCATATTACCATACTAACAATTTTTATATAATCAGTTGTCCATATCTCCCTTTTTAATTAAATAAATTATATCAATTTGAGTACTGACTTAAGATGTTTGCTTAATTTTGAATCTTATATGTTATTATAATCAGCATAGCGTTGGTCGATGGTGTTGCATTATCTAATTGTCTATAAATACTCGTATTTTATTAAAGTGATGCAACTGTAATGTTGTTCGGATCACCATTATCAAATCTGTATCTTGTCAAATAATTAAAGTTGTTTGATATAATAGTATGTAGATCATATTCATTTTAATATCATATTAGTATTTCTTATTTTTTTAATCTCGCAACTAATGCATTTGTGTTATTAAGTCTTTTTGTGTAAATAGTATGTAGATCATTATTCATTTTTTTAATAATATGTAGTATAGAAATATTTATTATTACATTATGGTTGCATGTAGCTGCTCATAAATATATGCAGCATGTCATTTTGTGTAAATATTGATTTAGCTTCATCAGTAAGTCATTTTTTGCATTTATATAATGGGTTAAAGAAATTCTTTAGTTATGTAGACTGAGAAATCAGTACATGCAAATCAAAGTAACTAACAAACTAATAAAACATAATCAGTGGGAGTTTGGCACAGGTTTGATGCAAAGGTAATGGAAGGGGCATAAATTTGTGAAAACTGATTTAAGATAGTAGTCTTAGTATTTTACGAAGTTAAGCTGCAAGCATTGTTGGCCCTAATATTTGAAGTGACTATAGTAATAGTTTGTTAGTTGATCAAAACTGTACTAGATTATTGTAGTGTAATTTACGTCGTAATGATGTTGCAAAATAAATAGGATGGAGTAATTTAATGTACTGTAACTGATAGCGATTCATTTAACACAGCATTAATTTAGAAGAAGATTAAATGGTTAAATGCTAGTAAACTGTATCGAACATTAAATATATAAATTCCCTTTTATGCTGTTGCTTTTCAAAAGTGCATTACTGTAGCATTGTCCATAAAATTCCTTTCAATATGATACATTAAATTTTAATTTCATGCTGTAGTTTCATGTCTTTGGATCAATTCTGTTGAAGGAACATATATTAAATGAAATTATTGGTTGTTAACCTATAAGTATACTCATCCCCTTTGTGAAACTAACAGTAAATTAAAGCAAAAATAAAACCAATATATATATATATATATATATATATATATATAAAGGAGTAATACAATTTTGATTATATATGTACATTTTTCACTCTATATCTATTTTTCACATCTAAGAATGATATAAAAATTTGGCAAAAATTAAAGTTCAAATGAATATATTATTGAAATTTAAAAAATGATCACCTTAACGTAGAAGTACATTAAAAACAATGATAAAAATTTACGAAATAATTTACAAAACGATCACCTTAACATATATCTTAAAACTATAAAGAGGATTCTTTGTAGACTGGTTAAATTATAGTGTAAATATCGAGTGGACATTACAAAAATAAAATGGGGGAGAAGATTAGGCAACACATTAATGTTTTTCAATATTCATTAAAGAAATGTAAACTTTAGGTAGATTTAAGAAAAAATTTCCACAGTACTGCCAACCATTGTTCGTTTAACTTGGATTGTAGCCTGATTTAATTTGATCGCCAACAAAATTAGTGCCGCTGAATAGCTATTAAAAAACTGTATCAACTTTCAAATTGCAAATAATATATTTAAAATCTATATTTTCTTCTTATTTGTGGACTGGTTAAATTTCAATGTAAATATCGAGTGGACGCTGAAAAATAAATGGAGGAGTAGGTCAAGAAAAACTGCTATAGTACTTGCTACATTTATTAACTATAGTTTAATGCACATTGATGGTTACATTTATTTATTATCATTTCTCTTTTTGTTCATGCAATGTTGGATCGAAAATGGTATATGTATAAATTTTAAACTTCAAAAAAATAAATTTGTTAATATATGAAGAGCTTATGTTAGAGGTTATTGCTTCAATCCTGTGAGTATCTATTAGCTATCCAACAAGATAGATTCACCATGATGTCCCCATTATGGTTTTATTTTTATGAGTATTAACTTAATTAATTACAAGAATCATGTTAATTGATTTAATTCGAAAATAGCATAATTACATATCCACCATGGTACTCAATGTTTAAGTGATAAATTTCGCTTCCAAAATAACATTTTTTTTCACTACTACCATTGACATCTACTATTTTACTTCTACTGCTTCCAAAATAACATTTTACTTCAAATGGCAGTGGTATTATTTTTATTCACTAAAGAGAGCAGATGTTGCTACAACTTCAGTTGATTTTGAGGTCTACCATTTTGCACAGAGGCTGAATGAAGAGCTTGAGACAATTTAATTAAAGAACAACCGGAAGGGTTTACATGGTAGGATTGGTTTCAGCTTGCAAATAGTCAAAGTAGGTGTTGTACTATTACAATTATTATAACATTGTAAAAACAACTTTGGTAAATTCTTGTATTTTGTGTAAACTCACTAGCTTCATTGTAGGAGAATATTACTTATATTTTTGTTGGTATCATTCAAACATTTATGTTCAGATTGTATGAATTTTGTTTATTCCATTGACATCTTTGTATTGATGATTTTCTTCTATATTTGCACCTAGTCTATGTAGTTGAAAAAAATAACGCACGTAGATCATAATCAACATTATTGGCTGTTTTTAATTGCATTATTTAAATGAAATCTATTTGATGTTATAAATGATGTATTTTAGTAACATATTAACCAATGGTTATAACTGTTGGTAAATACATTATATGCCAACGGTTATAACCGTTGGGAATTTTCATATTTCCAACGGTTATAACCGTTGGTATATACAGTATTTACCAATGGTTATAACTGTTGGGAATATGAAAATTCCCAACGGTTATAACCGTTGGGAAATATGCTGTAGATTTTGTCACGTACCTATTTGTAACGGTTATAAGCGTTACAAATTTGAATTGTAACGGTTATAAGTTGTGAATTGACAATTCTGGTGTTGTGTCTGATGAAGATGAATCGGGAGAATAGAGAAAACTCAACATGACTCACCCTTGCGGGTCGCAAGATACCTCGAGAGTCCTACCACTGCAAGTCTCTAATCTAACGACTCTCCTCTCGCAGTCTAATATAGCTCCACATGTGGATAGCCAATCCATTCCCAAGATCATCCATACCCCGAAAATCTAATATATAGGCGTCACACTCTACACCTAGGATAAAAAATTTCAAACCCCTACAAACCATAGTCAAGTGTGCCAATCCTCCTATGGGGATTGAAACAACAGTGGGGTCTACTAAAGAAATGTCTAAGTGCAAACAATCTACTAAAGAACTAGAGATGAAAAGGGTGTGATGCTCTAGAATCGAATAGAGTCCGAATGGAAAAAACCAGAAATAGAAATCAAACTTTCCTACCTTGATTTGGTCTATTGTTGGAAGGTGATGTATCCAAAGTCTGAATCTGTGCTGTAGGTGCGCTTGTTGCCTGCCCCGCTTTCTAAGGACATACTTTACTAAAGTGACCAAGCTGTCCACAATTGAAACACCTTCCCTCAATTCCTTCATTCTTACAGTCTTTTGCGTAATGACCATTCATTCTACAACGCTTACACTTCCCATTTTTCTTGATTCGCTTCTGAGGTCCCCTTTCTTTCCTCTTATCCTTCTTGTCCTTCCACCACTGTTTCTTAGAGCTTGTAGGAACCTCCTTAAGTTCTCCCTTCAGCTTCCAATAAGTAGGTTGAATTCGATGTCGGTCCTCCAAGCCTAACCACCTAAACTTTCGCTCCATATCTTCCAACCTAGCTTGTGTCTCCTTGAAATCCTTCGTGCCAGAAAACGTTCCGCCCCTCATGCTAGTGAAGTCCTTGCATAGCTTAGAAAAATCGGCTGGTGTAGGTGGATTAAAGGGATTTCAACTTATCGGTGCTGTATTGGGCACTTGCCTTTGCACCTCTGGTACCGTAGCTCTATGGAACCGGTCATCAATACTATGCAAAGAAAAGGAAACTTAGGTTCGAAAGAATCGAAAGAAGGTTGAACTGGACTTTGAGGGGATTTTTATGAAAACTCTTTTATGCTTAAAAAAACTACAGGTAAATAGGCACAAGGAAGAAGTTGCAAAAAAATTTAGTCTCACGGACAACAAGTTTGTTTTTTAGTTTGAAGGACACTTTTTAGTGTAAACTGAAAATGATAGTTACATCTATCATTCTGTGATTTACACTAAAAAGTGTCCTTCAGCCTAAAAAACAAACTTCTTGTCCTTAAATCTAAATTTTTCTCTGACTTTTTCCTTGAGCCTAAAAACCCCTAAAAACTATTTCTAAGAGTTCTTTTCTGAAAAATACTTTTAAAACAAGTTAGTTTGGAAAGTACTATACTTTTAAAATAAATTTTTAGTAATTCTGTAACCTTAGGCTCTGATACCAAGTGAAACACCCTGCAACCCTTAATATACCCAACAATGGACACATTAAAAGGCGGGTGCATTGTAGGTATAACTAAAGCTAACAGAGACTAAGATTCACCAGACAAAAATAGATAAAAATAGCGAAAACTTAAAATAATAACTTAATTAAAAAAACTTCATAATTGATTCATAAACAAATACCAAATACCACATACATGTCTAAAAATCCAATATGTCTCATGAAACAAAAACTCATAGTCTCAAAAATCATAGTACATAATATCCCTCATAATAAGCCATTACATAGAAAGAACAAAAGCTGAAAGAAAAGAAATACATGGTAGCAAACTCCTCCAAGAAATCTCCAAGCAACTGCAATCTACTGTCCTCTCCCTTGATTGCCTAAGGGGGGGAAAGGGGAAAATAGAGGAGTGGGTCAGACTAAAAGTCTGGTGAATGATGGTAATTACTAGAGTCTTTAAGGAAAGTAAAAGTAATAGACTCTACAACAGTTCTAGTATACAAAGAGAAAACAAAGGAAATAGGAAAGAGATAAACTAGAAATAAATTCAATTAACTATGAGATTGGTTAACTTTGATTGTTTGCACCTGTCCTTGATTACTGCTTTTATGTCACATACCGAAATTTTTGACTTTCGAAAATTCGACATCGATACTCACTTTATCGACTGCCGAGCAATCGAGCGCCGGAAACTTCAATAGTGAGGGTTTTAGAAAGAAGAAAACAGAAGAAAAGATAGAAGAAGAAGAAAGAAGGAACAGAAAGAAAAAGAACAACATCAGAACAGAAGACAATATCAGAATCTTACACATCGCAGCGGAACAATATATAATAGATAAATGAATAATCTCTAAAACAAAGACTATATCATTTTATACATACATCAATCATCAGAGTCAATATACAACAATGGACAGTTATATAACTTGTCCTCATACAGAATACACAGCGGAATAAATATATCAGATACAAATACTACGTCTCGTCATCCAGCTTATCTCCAAAGCTCCAGAATATCCAGAATATCCTGATAACATAACTCTAGGCTGCCCGTGTGGAAATTGGTGGGCACCCAGAGTTTAGAAGGGAAACAATAAACTCCGAGTCAGTCATGGTGACTGGTGTGAGATCGTAAAACAGTTATTTTTCACAAAGAAAATAAAACAAATTCGCAATGCTTTTGGAAAATGAAACTACCATAAGACCTCCCACCACACACACAATGCAAACGCAGAATTGGAGGAGATTTCTTCTTATGATAGTCAAAGATGCTTACTACGCAAAATCAAATCATTTTTGATATTATTATTAGTGCATAGTGTAGAAAACATTTCGAAAGTATAATATTAATCTTAGCTAGCATAGGCATTCCGCACTTATGCCTACTATAGCTACTATGTTCAATAGCAGGTTACCGCCACATTCCATAGCAGGTAATACAACTAAAACCGTACACGTCGCGTATTGTTTCTTTGGATTTCCAACAAATGGTCAGGCTAAGGAACTTCCTTTTCCACGATGGGTACGTCCCTGGAATAGACGACCCGAGAACCTAACCGGATCTCTGCCAACACAAGGCCGGGTTACCTCTGCAAAAATAGGTAACTACTGACACGCGTATGCCATCCCCCGATCGTAACCGATCTTCCCGAGGATCCCCGATTTCCAACAAACCACATAGATAATAATGCAGCAACCACATAGGTTAAGTATCTGGGCTCCATACCATGATACCACCTCTATCCAGAAGGAATGACATACACTAAGGGGCGCTACTCCCTAGAACCTTGCCGCATCCTTCCTGTTTCGACCATTTCCGGGGTGTGAGGCTCGATGAAGTCTCGTCCACAAAGCTACGCTTTCTACAAAGCCCTGCTTCGGGTCAAACAAAAATGATCAACCTATGATCACAAAGATATAAGATCAAACAAATGATCATATCACAAATGATCAAACACTGATCATTTCACAGCAACACTCAGTATGCCACGTTACCAAATTGGGATATATCGCTGATAAATTTCAACTACATAACCTCTGAGCTCGTACGTCTCAGAGAAGGGTGTTAAGCTAAGAGAATAAATTCTCCGCCACCAACAGAAATGTATTTGAAAGAAATCAGCTTTATATCTCAAATTGTAACGTCAGACACACAATCCATACAAGTCTGTTCCGGGATCGAACAGAACCGAAGGCACTTCTCACGAAGCCCTTGCATTTCCGGATAATTTTCTAATCACGTCCGGACTTCCCGTCACTAAGGGTGATAAAACCTCTAAATCGGAGATCAGCCGATGTAGAGTAACTCGACGGTAATCCTTTCGTTTTCAAAAATATCTGGTCTTCAACACCGGTCTTCGAATGCAATTCATAACGACGTATCACATATTCGGAATGGGTTATACAACCCCATGGTCCTTTCCCGGCTAACCCGAATAGTGAGCGTTTATTCAAAAATAAGTGTGGCATTCAAATTCATCCAATTCACAACAAATACCTATCTAAAGGTAATTATCGATAGTCGGTTATTTAACTATCAATAAAGATGCGCAACATCATCAGATTCCAAATAATTTTCCAAATTATTTCATCTTCAAAAATATCTTTACTAGATATAAAATTTCCACACTTCAAAAATAAATCAATATTTATTTTTTAAACAAATTCCCCTTTCTTTTATAAATTCCATATTGAATTTATATCTTTCAAAATATCTACTGATATACGATTCTCAAATCGATTTCAAATATTCGATTTCATTTTATCTTTAAGAAGATAAAATCTCAAAACGTTTCATTTCATATTGGAAATGCATTTCCCTACTTATTTAATAATAAGTATTTCACAAATCATTTATTTTCAACACTTGGAAAATATCTGATATACTTAAATCAAATTAAGTATATATTCATTCTTTAAGGAAATCATTTATTATAACAACATTTATTTGAGTCAAAACGAATGTTACGTAAAACATCGTTACGACGACTCAAAATCTCTAGTATAGGGATTCGAAATTAAGATAGATATGTAAATCCCAATACTACATCAAAACATTTCCTTTCGGAAATCATTTACTATAACAACAGTGTTATAGTCCATCATTTCCTTATATTTTCGAAAACGCCTATTTCAACAATGAACGCTGAAATCTATGCTTTCGATTCATAATACATTTTAAAACATCTTTAAAATGTTTAACTTCATTTTTAATATCACTTCTTCAAAAACGTATCCATTTTACTTAAACTTATATTCACTGTCCAAAATCGTGAATATAATTCACTTAACCCAATTTCAATCTTTTCTACACATTTTTATTTCAATAAAAATTCGCTATCCAAAATCGCGAATATATCTTCTTTAACATTTTAATTTATCAAATCCAATTGATTTCGAATTTATAAAACAACGTTTATAAATTCTATTTCTATTTTCTAACAACTTCAATTTAATAAATCTTCTTTATTAATAACTCGATCAATATTCCATTTAAAGGCAAAAATCCAATTTATAAGTTAATCTCTTATAAATCTTTTATTCTACAGTTTCATCCATTTTATAACTTCACAATTTATAAATCTATAAATTCCATATCTTCACGATTTATAATTCTATAAATTTCATTTTTTTACACTTATCATCTCGTTTTAAAATTCCAATATTTTAAATTTATAAATATCAACTTTTTAAATCTTTTAAATAAACTGTTCACAAATATTCGAAAATCTCAGTTCAAACCATTTTATAAATTGCTTAAACTATTTATTTCAAAAATCACCTTACGGTCATAATTCACAAAAATCTTAACTTTTATAACTTCAAAATTTTAAACGTTTATTTATTTAAAATAAATCAATTCAACAATTCAATAAAACGTATAATTTCAAAGATCACTTTAAAAATCCTTTTAAATTAAAGGTCGTTATTTTTAAAACTTGAATCCGATGATGCTACAGCACCAATTGGTCAATCACAACAACAACATCATATATCAACATATGATAACAGAATATACATCAATATCTGTAAATAAATAACTACTGGTGAGGAATCCAGTTGGATCCCTCCAACCTGTTTTCCTGCATCCACAGACGTTAGCACAATACCAATTCCGCTCCAGTACGGAATTATCGCGGTATATGGGTTTTATAAAAATATCCGCTTACTAATGGCGCAATAAGGTCTCATCCGCTATACGAGGCGGGAAATCATCAATCCAATATATACATATGCCAATATGTATATATTGCTATATATAGATATATATCCTACTATATCTAATATCACATCTAAACAGTCAATCATCAATCAATAATAACTGTAAAAGAAAATCCACTTTCATTTGAGTGAGAAGATCTCACCGTGATTTTCCGATAGAAATTTGTAGCGTTTATTTCGAATGAAATTAAACGGACGTTTAATTTTACCCAAAATTTTCGCTAGCTCCAAAAATATCCAATCCAACTCCATCGCGTAGTTTTCGTCAATACGGTTCCAACGCAACTGGTTTTGCAATTTTCCGACCTCGTATCAAGCAAATATGATATTTTAAAGTTTGCATATATAATTTGAAACAAATTCTTTTATTAATTTTTATTTACAAACCCAAACCCAATCTCTGCCGTTCATTTTTTGAACGAAAATCCAGCCCGTCCCCCCTTTTCTTCCCCCTCTCCAGTAAACGCACGCAAGCAACAGAGAGGCCGAACCCAACTGACGTTCGCCTCCCCCCATCTCGTAACCACCATCTCTCACATACCCATCGATCAGAGAGTGCCATCGAACAGCCCGCAACCCCACGCCCCCTTGGCCAGAACGCACGCCATCCCGGTGGTCCCCACGCGTGCAAAAACGCGTTCGAACGCGCACCGTTCCTCAGTCGATTACGACGAATCCATCACTCCAAACGCCATCACAACCGTTAGATAGAGGTATCGTGCCGTGCTCTACAATCTTCCAGTTAGAAGTTTTTCAATTCAATGCATGGATTTTAAGAAAATGAAGGGAGAAGGATCGAGTTTTTCGGCCATTGATTGTAGAAGTGGCGGCCAGCTGAACGAAACCCTAGGCTCGTTGTCGTTTGTTGAAAATCGTGAAAAAGGATGGGCTTTTATAGAAATTTCCAAAATACTATTCACTCAAAATTTTACGAACTCCAAATCGAACGTGCCGACCGACGTTCCTAAGGTTTACCCCGCGTTCCGAACACAATGGAATAGGTTTCGAAAGCTAATTCGGTCGTATGTGTGAGATATGACAATAAACGATCAATTTAAATTAAACCGATTTAAATCGATTTCGAGGCATTTTGATTCGTACCGGACAAACGGTACATCCAAAAATTACGAAATTTGAAATCTTACAATAATATCACATTACGGATCCGATGAAACTGGTTTCGTCGAAATCCGAGACTTTTTGAAATTTGGCTATTTTAATTCGACGATTTAAAATTAAAACGATATCGATGCGTTTCGAGTTGCCACGGTCAGACGATAACTTCGATTGCTACGAAAATTGAAATCCGATAATAACTAACTATTACGGATCCAATGGAGTTGGTCTCGTCCAATTCTGAGACTGTTCGAAAATTGGATATTTTACAGTCGATAATTAATTATTAAAATATTCAATTTTCACAGATTAACTTCAAATTCAATTTTAAAAGTTCTATAACCTTTCTATAACCCCAGTATGATTAAATAAAATTTTACAAATCATTTTCAATCATTTTAAACTCGTTTTCAATTATCTTTGGAATTTCAATCATTAAATTATCGATTTAATTGACCAAATTAAATCCAATATCCTTTAAATAAATTATTCGACTTATTAAATTCCATTTATTTATATTTAAAATCAATCAATTAAATATTCAAATTTTAATTATCAAAAATTCTGGGTCGTTACATTTTATTAGGCTGAATCCCTAATCCTGTAATTAGGATGTAACCCTAATTCTACCCTTTTTGATCGGCCTACTACTCCATAGACCTAACTACGGACTAGACACTATATAACTCCCTACATGACAGCCAATGGTATCTACGAAAGATGCACAAAGCACCCACCGTAGATCCGAACGACATATATAGCTCCCTACATAGAAAGCAATGGTGTCTACGAAAGACACCCATATTAAGCGCTTGGAACTCATAGCGATTATTGAGCACCAGAATGGAAGTCGCACACGTAGCTGCCACCATGCCCATGCTACCTTTTGCTCCACCTATTGGGTCTTCTTATTACCTCAAACTCCAGCATAAGCATGCCCCTCATCTCACTTCAGCATAATGTGAGATCACCGTGTTTCCATAGAAACTATAGGGGAAATGCTGTTGGTACTGGCCCGTCATCCAAATAATATCTAGTTGCGCCCCTTATCCAAATCCCCCGTGATTTGGACTTCTAATTAACCAATTACTACCATTTTTAGCATAAGCATGACCTCATCTCACTTCAGGCTAATGTGAGACACCGTTTTGTCTAATAGGGAATGCTATATGGTACAGGTTCTACTTTCATCTTTGCTTATTAACTTAGATAAATTATTTAAATAAGCCTTTATTATCATCTTTACTTTCTACGCTTATTAATTTATCCCAAGTTTTAAAATAAGCTTCATTCTATTCTTTTTCTTATTATAACCTACGTTATAATCATGCTTATTACTTAACCCAAGGTCTAAGTGTGAAAATAAGCTTCTTTCATCTTTTACTCTTTTTTAGTTATAATTCTACGTTATAACTAAGCCAATCTTTTTAATTTAGTCCAATTAATGTCATAATTAGGCATAATTTCAGTCCAATTAGGCATAATTTCTTTCCAATTCCATTTATATTACATTCTGTGTAATTTACATCTTATATTCTATTATTTGAGTTTTCTTACAATTTAATCCATATCTACGTTAATCCTATTCTAATCCATACACGAAGAACAAGGAGGAATAAAAGAAAACTAAAAATAGAAGAAAATCCAAAGCGTAGAAAGAAGATGTAAATAACATATAAATAACATTAAATAAACTAAAATACTGTAAATAAACGGAAAAGCTATAATTAACAGAAATAAACTAAAATTACTGAAAAGAATAGCTGAAAGGAAATAGACTGAAAATAATTCTAAAAACTGATAAAAGGCTATTCCAAAAATCGTAGTAAAACTACAACTATTGGAAACCATATTATTTTTAATTACTTAAAGAAATCTTAAAATAATTACAATAACTCACCTCCGGTCCTAAGCTCTTCCTTTGGTCTTCCCGGATCCACTTGGAGTTGTAAAATAATTTAATTTACAATGATTTTCTCCTTGGAAAAATTATTCCGTTTAGGGTCCTTCCTAAAAAGGTGAACCCAATTGGAGAAAACCTATAATGAGAAAAAGTGTTAGGTCTAGGGGTCTATTTATAGGGGTAGAAGTGGATCTCAAACCATTGGATTTGGGGATTGAATAGGATGCAACCACGTCATATGCTAAATAACAGCCATCGGATGCAAGAATGGAGGGACTAGATTGGTTTTAAGAATGCAAAACACGTCATAGTCGGTTAAAAAAAATTGTGACATCATTCGAACGAACGAACGATTGTTTGCTCGCCCCCAAAACAGCAAGCGGGTCGACCAAGCGGTCGACCGCCTGGTGCCCAGGTCAACCTTCCATATATATATATATAAATATATATATATATATATTCTTCTTCTTTTATTTCTACTTATTTTTTTTAATTCCTATCTTGTTCATATTAGATCGGTTTCTGATGTTCTATATATAGAAATTGACCAGAAAATTACCACGGACGCAATGGTGCAACTCTCATGGCTCAATTCTGATAATTTCACAAAGTTATTTTATTATTTAATTAACTAACGGATTAATTATTATGGGTTAAATTTTGGGTTGTTACAACTCAAAATTCATATGCTTGATTGCGCTAGCATAGTGCTCCATATCGTGCCAGCTCTTATCAGCTGGATGTGGTCCTCCGACTATTATATTGATTACTAATCTTCCACTAATCCTCATAGGCTCCTCAGCCCTACGCGGTGCTTGTCCTCGATTGAGGTCGGATGTCCCCTGCCCGCCATCCTGTAGGGCTTTAACATATTGTTGTAGCTTACTTTCCCGAATCAGTTTCTTGACAACATCCTGGAGATTCCTACAGTCATTTGTGTTATGATCATAGCATTCATGGAACCGGCAATATTTTCCAGTCTTCTTTTGTTTCTCCATCGATTCCTTCGGAGCTGGCTTCCTATACTGCATGGTATTGCATGTAGACATATAGACATTCTCTAGAGATGTATTAAGTGGTGTGTAGGTATCGTACATTGGAATCCTTGACTTTCATTTTCCAGAATCCCTCTTTCGTTCACAGTTCCTATCCCCGCCTTTCTTTTGCCGATTCGGTTTATTTTGGACATTTACTTGAACTTTTTCGGAACTGTCCTCGGACTATTTCACTGCAATGGTACTCTGCACTCCCTCTCCACTCGATCCCACAACATTCTTCTTCCTAGAGCATCTAGCTTTCTCTTTCCTCAACACTGAGTCGCTTTTGCATAGAAATGCTCCAACGTCGCGGGTGGTTTGCCAATAACCAATTGCCAAAGTCAGATTCTGGATGAATCCCTCTTGTTACTGCCATCAATATTAAATGGTCATTTGGATTACTGACTTCTATGATAGCCATATGAAATCTCTCCAAGTAATCTTTCAACGATTCTCCCGGAGCCTGGATCACACTTGATACGGACATTACATCTTTGGAGTGAGTTAGTCCATACAGAACTACCCCATAAACTTTGTTGCTAAATCGTCAAATTTGGATATTGACCGTGGGGGTAATCTCGTAAACCATATCGTCGTATTGCCACTGAGAGCAATAGGAAAACATCTGCATTTGGTGGCATCATTAGCTCATGCGGAAACCATCAGCCATTCATATCTCATGATGTGCTGCCACGGTTCGGTTTTTCCCTCATAAGTAGGCATCGACAGCATTCTAAATCTCCTTGGATATTCTGCATGTAAAATATTGTCCGTAAATGGAGTATGACATCTTGAGATCCCCCAATCATCATTGGTCAAGCCTTGGATCTCCCTTACTAGCTGTCTTACCATAGCTGACAAGGCCGGTATTTGGATAGTTAGAGCCAAGCAGTAGTCATGCTCCACCTCACGTGAATGGTCCAGTCGATGTCTACGGGCCGTTCCACGCCTCCTTGGCTCAACATCCTCTCAATGTGCGTCGCATGTGTTTGCATTGTCGTCATTACGGAGAAGTAACTGATCAGCATTAACTTGAACTCCAACATCCAAATCGATCGCAGCATCACCGGTGTGTGTTATTCCCGTCATCTGATGTGAACCGCCTCCAAGAGTTGGATGGGTGTGGACCATTCCAGATGGATCGATATCGATCGTTATCGGTCTGCTTGGATCGGTCGGTTGATGGCAGGTTGATGTTTCTGCGTGGTATCCGTTGGTTCTACGACGTCTGCACCTATGATAGTCATCTATTGAGGTTGAGCTCTCCGATGCAGAATAGGGAGTTGGCTCCCTCCTAGTTTCCTACGTTGTTGATCCTTGAGTTGATTCATTAGATCGATATTGGCTTGAATCTGCTGGTTCAACTATCGACGGCTATCCATGAGCTCTCTCATCAGATTCTGGAAATCAGCTCTTGTGATGGAATTAGTTGGATTCTGGACATCAACTGGATTAGTAGCATTAACATTTACTAGCAGATTGCTCTGGCCTCCTTACTGGATGTTGTCATTCTCATTTCCTTTTGCGGTTTGAGAGGTAGATCTAGTGTTTCTAACCATTTTTGATAGTTTTCCTTAGACTTTTGCAAATCCGAATAGAAACGGAAGTTTATTGGTAGAAACTGGATTTATCGTGAATATGGGAATCCATAGGTAGATGATGAGATCCAATCAAGCTGTTGAAAATCCTTCTCAGTGAAAGCACCAAAATATTTGCACCAAAAAGTGGAACAAACATCCAATAGTGATTTTATATAGAAACAAATGAAGAATAATAAATGAAAACAGAGGAAACAAGCAATTAAATAACAAAATATAAGTAATAATGAGAATACAATGATTTATAGTGGTTCAACATTGAAAGCCTATGTCCACATTGGAGAAATAACTTTATTAAACACTTGAATTGCTGAGTACAGAAGGATGGATCGGAGTAGAACCCTTAGTTACAAAGAAAATGTGCCAAGCAATAAGTAGTGTAAAAGATCCTGAAAATGAACAATCAAGTCTATATTTATAGGGGAAGATGGTGAAATATCTTCCTGAAATTTTAGCAGCAGAGTCTCTAGATCCAAAAGAAGTCATGGTATTGATCACGGGTCCCACATCTTTCACAATAACGATCGATACCAATCGTTTGATGTGCTCGTTTTGGCATGCGATCGATGTGTTGGGCTCCACTCTTTAATATATTGATGTTCCCAAAGTTTGATGTGTATCTGACTTGTAGATTTTGAGATATCGATCGTTCTCCATTAAGTAGGACTGTAATATCGATATGGTACGACCCATAATTGGTGAATATGGATCGTACCCGATCCATTTTCAATAAATGGTATATTTTCGTATTTTTGTCATTCTATCGAGTCCGTCTTCTGCTTTCGCTTTACTACTGCTTCATATTATCATCTGTGCCTGATCTCTGGGCTTCGTGATCGTTAATCTGACTCATCGGTCCCGACAATAGTCGAGCCTAGCTTATCTAATTAGTTCGAATATAGGCAGGCCAAAAGGCTGAATAACTACACCTTCATACATAATTATAAAGTAGGAAAATTTATAGAAATTTACATAGAAACATTCTTTTCCAATGAGCTAAAATATTAACTTAAATCCCAATCAAATTTATAACATCTTTAATTCATGTTTAATGACATATAACATTCAAATAACAAACTTGGAATTTCCATAAAATTTTATTAATGAATTATCTCATAACTTTTAGGGACTACTTTCACCTTTACATTCTAGATTTAGGTATATGCAATATTTAATCAAGGTTAACAATTTATAAAATTTGTAAGCAAGGTTCTCAAGTTCGTTGCATATATATATATATTTAATCCTTCAATTCCAAAGTTTACATTTAGACATAAAGGGAATAGATTCATGATGATATAAATCCAATATTATATAAAAATATATAATTTCCCACTCACCTCTAAGCTTCTAATTCTCCAGATCTAAATCCATTATTCTTGATTGACTCTATTTCTTTCAACCAAAATATGTATCAAAGGTATATACATATTTATTAGAATTATAGATCCAAGAAGAGATTTGAATTAAACATAGATTTATATTTAAATTTACAATTTACCTTTTTCTTTGATGAATCGATTCGACCATATTCTTCTTCACTTCTGTTTTCCGCTATTCTCCACTTATATATATATATATATAATAATTTATAATTTCTATAATGCTTAGAATTTGTGGAGAAGTGAAAATGGCAGTGCTTCGCTCTTGATTCAGAATATAAGAAAAGAAAAGTGAGGGGCTAGGGCTGCAATGGATCAGTACCATCCGTTAGATTAGATTATATCAAAACTAGGTTGTTCGGCCTAGGGTTATTTGCAGCCGACAGTATACAACAGGTCGACCACTCCCCTTTCAACGGTCGACCTCTAGGGGTCGATCGGTTGAACTAGGGTGTCGACCAGTTAACGTAAAGTAATTTATGTTCATTTGTTTCCTTTATTTTATTTCCCCCTCCCACAAACATATATATATATATATATATATAATTATTTTCAATCTGAATTCTTCAAACGTTAATAACTTTTTCATTTAAACTTCGATTGTAAAACTTTATATATGAAAATTGACAAGAAAATTGCCATGAACACAATAGTGCAAGTTTCGTATCCAAATTATGGCATTTACAAAAATTCTATTTTTGGACAATAATAGTTAATTTACTTCTTTTCAATTAACTACCGTTTAATTTACGGGGTGTTACAATACGTATATGATTTGTATACAATATATATAGTTTAGACATATATATAACATGTATCTGTATTGCCATATAAATTAAGTTTATGTAAATAATAATCCAAGAACAATTAATAAAATAAGTTACAAATTTAACTCTTTAACTAAGAAAACAACAAATTAGAATTTAAGAGAAAATTGGAGGTCTTCCACCTCCCTCTCATACAAACTCCTAATTGAATCTAGATCTAGGTCACAAATAGTAATTTGTATATTATATATCCAAACATATCCAGCCATATTTATTTTACACATATGTATTTCATTTTGGTTTTATTTACAAAACATTTATGTACCTATGTAATATATGTGTGTGTATGTGTGTATTTTCCATATAATTGTGAATTAATTTTTTCTAAATAATAATGTATATGTAATTAATAATTCAGAATAATTACTAAAATAAATTTCAGATCACTTTGACTAAGTAAGCACCAAAATATCACGATTTAAAATCAAAACATCAATTTTAGATACACGCATATATACATGTTTATTATAGCCAAAATTAATGATTATGTATATATGTATGTATATATGTATATTAATATTGCATAAAAATACATTTTATAAAAGGTTGATATATATGTGGCCATAATAAATAGATCAAATTCTATTGTTTTTTTGTTTGAATTCTATTCATAAACAATATATGCAACAAATTAAAATTTAACAATATACAATGGAAATTTGAACATATGCTACATGATCAAGTGTGAAAATATATGTATGTATAAAATATAAATAATCCTTTAGAGATCTAGCTCTTCGTGGCACCTTGAATTGTGAATTGACTCCTAGACTCCTTAAATTACCGCCCGAACTTGCTAGAATCGAATGAAACACTTTAATTTTATTTTATTTGATGTTATTTGGGGTGAAAATTAAATTCATCCATGGGAAGAAAAGGGGACAGACTGGCAACCATGAAAGAAAGGAGAGAAAGAAGGAATTAAAATGAATTAACGTGGACGGTTTTTTTATGTAGAGAATGAAATCTTTTCTCATTCCTCTCTTTAAAACCTTCCTCATTAATCCCAATTAGATCTAAATCTAATATCTCGACGTTTCATTTCCTCCCTTTGGTCGGCCATACATGGTCTTCTATGTAAACCAAAAATCACAAAAAAACATTTAATTAATTATTGATATTTAAAGCTTGTATAAATATACATTGATATTGTATATCGGTACGTGCATATATAACTTTTATATGCACATCAAAGTAATTACTAATAGCACCCAAAATATTTCTAAGAGCTAACTCGCTTACTAATAACACCCAAACATCAAATACATTAAATATTAATATTTCTTAAATATTAATTAACTTATAACACTTTATAAACTCATTAAATCGTGTTGTATTTCGGAGAATTCACAAATATTGTTGTCTGACTTAGTGGTGTGAATTCAATGAACGACTAATATTGAATAATTCAAATATTAATATTCACATGTCATCTTAGTTAGTAGTGCGACAATTTGGCTGAATTCACTGCTTATATATCTTTTCCCTAAAATTATATTTTACATCACCTTAAGCAGTACCAATAGTGACAACAATTTACTAATGTTCTCTTTGCCAGAACCATATCACTTTAGGATATATGGAGTCTGGTATTGGTCAAAACTCTAACATTATCCACATCAAACTTGATCCGTGCATAAACAATGTCTTTAGTTCAATAATAACATTTATTATTAACCGTTCTATTCTGACAGGATATTTTGACTTAGAGTTGACTATAGTAGACTGAATACTAACCTCATACAAGTGGGAAGACAAATTCTCTATTGAACAGTGTTTCACTCCCAATGTTTCAACTCGGACCAAACTATAGTCGTTTAATGGATGTCATGACATGATTAACTATAATTAAAATGATGTATCCACATTGAAGTTCCACAGTATTCCCAAGTTGAGAGAACTATGTAACATCATCACACCAAGATTTCTTATGAGACTTAATTGTTATCAACCAATAGGATACCCTAAGATGAGTCATTCCATAGTTATCCAATAACTACGAGTATGTAAACACTTGGTACTTCCAATAGCCATGAGTAATACATTGCCCAATGTTACGTACTCTAGTCTCAATAGATGTATCAATATATTTTCTCGAAACGTCTTGACCAAGATTTTTTTTTTAAACATGGTACTTTATTTACATGGAAAGGAGTTACAAATTATGGTAACAAGGGAACAAAAAGTGGTAAAAGTGTAATATATTTCTCCTACTCAAAAACCAAAGTAAGTTCCCTTGTATCCTTGCACATACAAAAAGTAGAGAACTACAGGAAGCAAAAAAAGAACAGAAAATAAACCACTCTCTTTTAACTTCACTGCCTTTATTTAGCGCATTACTCGAACAGAAAAATAGTAAATGAAGTACTTCATCATTTATCACTTTACATTATTACACCTTCAACCAGATCTTTAATGGTCGTGCTTCCCAATTTGCCATCTTCCTCCACCGTCTCGGCATGAATTAATCTATTGTGACATAGGACTGGTGCTTGTGCAATTATACCATCTCCAAAGACAGTAGATTGAGGACTGCCGGGATATTGTTTGTAGCTAGGAGACATTTGCTACCGCTCTTCGCCTTTGCGGCTAGGCTATTACTGAACGCAATATCCAAAATTAGTAAAGACCCGTTCTTTTCCCTTAATCTCTTTATACTTAATACCTACATGTCCGATCAATTTCCCATAATCCTGTAGAAATAGTTCGAAATGAATGTTGTATGGAGTTTCTATACTATTGAATATTCTTGAATTTCTCTCCATCTATATATGGAAAATTAGCATAGTAATTACTATATCAATTAGTTTGCGGTATGATTTTTTTCCCCAACTATTTGCGAAAATTAGTGAAACAGTAGCATCCAATTGTTGTTTGCAGTTGAATTGATTTGTAGCTTTTCCTTGACACTTTGTCATAATGTTGCTGAATAGTTGCGTTCAAAAAATAAGTGTCTCTGGACTCCTTGCCTTGATTGCACAATTTACATTCCATATCTATAGTTGAATTTGTTGTAAAATTTTCAAACATTTTATTGCGGCTTTGGGTTTTTGATTTGGAAGAGAAGAAGTAAAGAGGAAGAAGAGAAGTTAGTCCCACATGATAGAATCTTATACAATATATTTGTATAAATAAAGTATTTTCATGTGGATGTTGGGGCCTTGGGGTTCCCACATGTTTGCTTTGTTGTGAGGAGAGAAGTCATGCAACACCACACGTGCGCCGCCGCCGTCCGACCGAACCGGGCCGGGTCGGATACAGGTTTCGGGTTTCGGATCCGAAAATATTTTTGGATCATATGTAAACAGTAACGGGTCGGATTTCAGCCCGTTAAGGACCCAAAACTGAAATTTCTAAACTTGAATTAATGGCGGGAAATTGTAACATTTTTTTTAAAAACATTGCAAAATAAATAGACGCGACCGTTGCAAAATGAATAGACGCGACCGTTGCAAACGGTTGTGACACTTGGCGAATAGGCACCTCTCTACCACTATAAATAGTGACACCCAGAAATCGTTGAGAATAATTACCATTCTGATTCTTCTTCTTCTTCACAGAGCATTTTTTGCGACACCAAAACTTCGTCGCCATTACTCTGTTTTGTGACGCCTCCAAGGTTTTGCAAACTCAGAAAACGTTGCAGAATTGCTCTCTTCTTCCTCTTCATTCTATTCTATACAAATTGCATCATCAGAAAACATTGTCAAAGTGTTCTTGGTCAGATCAAAGGCGTACAAACTTTGAATCCGATTTCGCTGTTATAGGGCTTCATTGAATCCTGAAAGTCGATAGTTCGATAACCCGTTTGTACCTGGTGGGTTGAACTATTGTCTGAAAGAATCTATTCCATAGATCCTTGAAGTCGGAAGTACAACATTATCTTCATCGCAATCGCCATCAAATTTGTCTCGAACCGAAAAATCCCCAACAAATTTCAGACAATAGTTTTCAACCATGGAAGGTTCGAGCGCTCTACAAGTTATGAATCAGCATCTAACTCGATTAGAGCGTTTTGATGGCGACAATTTCACTCGTTGGCAAGAGACGATGAAATTTTTCTTGGTCACCGTCAATTGTTCTACATTTTGGAAGATGACTTGGAAGTAATCCCGGAGGAAACTGATAAGGATGATGCTGCTCTAAAGGCTAGATGTGCAAAGCGCAAAGAGGATGATTTTCTACGCAGAGGCCATATTCTGAATGCGCTATCTATCCCAGTCTACAATGCTCATAGGACCTTGGAAACAGCGAAGGCACTCTGCACTGCACTGGAGATTAAGTACCGCATATCCAAGGCAAGTAATAAAAAATTTCTTATTTCCAATTTTATGGATTTCAAAATGGTCACCAATAAGTCCATAATTGGACAAGTAAGCGAAATCTCACTGTTGGTGAATCAACTTAAAGATGCTGGAATTGACTCCCTGATTCTTTTGTTGTTGGAGATATAATTTTGAGACTTTCGCATAGTTGGAATGATTATAAGAAAAAGATGAAGCATGCGGAAACAGATTATAATTTAGACAGTTTACAGCGTCATCTTCGTATTGAAGAAGACTCTCGCAAACGCGATCTAGATGATAATCCGCAAACTGAGTCTCATTCTAAGGCAAATAATGTTGAAATTACTGATACGTTAAAGCAAAAGAATGAGACACGGTTTAAGAAGAAAAATCATTCCAAAACCAACAACAAAAAGAAAGGTGCTTGTTATTTTTGTAACAAGCCCGACCACTATGCCCGAGACCGCCGTCTGCGGAAGAAACAACAAAAAGTGAACGTGGTCGAAGACTCGTGTAACGACTCGTATTTTTACGGATCGAAACATCGTAAAACAGTTATCATTAGGTCGCATTGTTGATAAGTCGTCCATAGTCTAAGTCCTAGGTCGTATAGTAGTTAGGTCGGAGTAGACGACCTAAGGAAGTGGAGCGACCTAAGGAAGTTGGCAACCTAAGGATTTTGGGATAGGTCGTATAGGAGATAAGTCGTGTGATGGCTTAGGTCGTGGGGTAGGTTAGGTCGGATGAGCGACTTAAGAGGATGGAGCGACCTAAGAGAGTGAACGACCTAAGAGTTGGCAATCTACAGGATTTGGCGACTTAAGGAAATTGGCGACCTAGAAGTTAGCGACCTAAGGAACTAAGCGAGTTAACGACCTAAGAAGGTTAGGTCGTGGACGAGTTAAGAAGATAAGTGGGTTGAGTCGTTAGGTCGCGTGGATGTTAAGTCGTATTCTAGTTAAGTAGTTAGGTCGTGAGCGACCTATGGGGTGCTGTGTTTAGTTAGGTCGTGAGCTTCTGTGTTTAGTTAGGTCGTAAGCGACCTAAGTTAGTTAGGTCGTGAGCTTCTGTGAATAGATAGGTCGTTAGACGACCTAAAGGTGCTAAGTCGTTATAGTTAGGTCGTGAGACCTTGTGTTGAAGTTAGGTCGTAAGCAACCTAAGGTGGATTGCTGAGTACAGTTAGGTCGCGTGTGTGTTAGGTCGGCATCTCAGTTAGGTCGCGACTTATGTTAGGTCGCGTAAGGGCTAAGCAGTTAGGTCGCGCGCATGCGATAGGTTGTAGGTCGTGGATGCGCAGATCTGTTAGGTCGTAGGTTGGGGTTGTTAGGTCGTGGATGCGTAGATCTGTTAGGTCGTAGGTTGGGGTTGTTAGGTTGTGGACGACCTAAGGGGGCGGACGACCTAGAAAATCTGCCTATAAATACACGTCCATTTCTTCATTTTTGGGATCGGGATTTTAAAGCGACGAAGTGCTGCTATTTTGAGAGCTCGAGTTCTACACTTCTTCACTTCTTTTCTCCACTTTAATCTTGTGATTCCTTCCATCCAAATCGAAGATCGAATCGAAGATCCAAGAGCTTAGGTTGAAGATCTACATCCATCGAAGAGAGATTTCATCGTTTGAAGCGGATTTTGATAGATCGAGTTAGATCCTTCGCTGTCCAGATCTGAAGTGTGTTGCTTTTAAGGTGTTTAGGTGATTTTGTGAGTGGTGATTATCTCTCACACGGATCCAAAGGAGTATATCGGATTGTTGGCTTGATTCAGTGTTAAAATAGTGATTTCCATGCATTTTCTTAAACCTAAGTATAGATCTATTGTTCATGATGATTTGACATCCATTTTACTACATGATTAACCTATGCAAGTTCATTCATCAAGTTATAGAGATATTACTCATGTTTCATGCTTGTTAGATTTCGACCCTTTATTTACAAGATTCCCATTATTGTTATAATTGTTTATTAGATCATGTTTGAATGTTTGATTACTTGGATTAATGATTGACTTGATCGATTGTTATGAATTAGTTGATTGATGATTTGATTTAGACAAGATGGTCGAAGATGATTCAAAAGCTAAGGGAAAGGCTCTTGAATTGGGAAAGCTGCTCGTGGCATATGTAGCGGATGATGAAGCTCATATGGAAAGATTTGATGATGATGATGATGTTAAGATGAGGCTTTGCTAGGATGTGATGAAGCGAGGCATGATATGAGATAGTCTTAGTCTAATCCAGACGGGATCATTCCAACCATGTTGATAACTCGGTGAAATGGTTCGAGTTTGAGGATAATGGTTTGCTCGAGAGGCGCTTGAGCTAGTATGGAAATAGTCGTCGAGGAGGATGACTAGAAGGCTGAGATTTCATCGTTGTTGAAGGTTCTAGCATGCTCAAAGCAAGAGTACGCTGGGCAGATTCGATAGTTCCTAAAGACTACTGATTGGTAGTCAAGTACTCTGGGCAGATTCGATAGTCCTAGGCACGGGTTTCGACGACGTACGGAGTTATGTCTAGAACCGGGGTTTCCATTAGCCCTTGACGGACGGCTGAAAGAATGTGCCGATCATTCAATTAACGATGATATCGAAGCAATGATAACAGTGATAGCCAAAGTCATGGATGTTTGGTTGTATCGTCATTCGGTCTCAAGAGCGGTATTTTCTGGGTGCTTATCTGATCTTGGTTTAGGCCTTGGGGGTTTGTACTTGGAAAACATCGCCCTTGACTCGAGTGATAATTGCTTTACTTTAAATGTTTGCTTTGCTATGTTTGTTTCTGCTTAGTGTGTGTCCGGGGGCTATCACTGTAGAAAGAGGTGGAGTGGGAGGGTTGGATTCCTATTCCTTTTTCCTTTATGCTCTTTTGGTATGTTGTTAGTTAATTTACCGCTCACTAAGACTGTTGTCTGACTCAAGGCTTTATGTTTTAACTCTTATTGCCTTGGGCTGTTCGTCCATTTTGGGACGGGCAGACTAGGTAGCAGGTGACAGGTGCTGTTCTTAGTTTCCGACGATGCTGATGACGAAGACGAGCTGGAGGCTTGCAAATTATTTTCTTACTATATGTACTGGATGTTCCGCTGCTTGTATAATTCTCTGAGTGATATGTAGTGAGGCTTGATGTATTGACTATTCAGATGTTTGTATTCAACTATTATGAAGTTTATATGATGACATTCTATTCTGTGAAGCTTCACTATATATATGTTCTATTGAATTTTATCCATGCGCTGTGAGTTATACGATAGATTCTACTGTTTTAATTTAACCTGACAATCGTCCATGGCTGCCTGGCACGCTTTACAGCGCACTATCTCTAGATTCAGTGCGGGGGTCATGGGCGGTCGTCACATTTGGTATCAGAGCTTTGGTTAATCGATTTTACCCAACGCTCGCTGACGTAACTACGTATGAGAGACGTACTTGTATTTTGATGGATGATTACTATATATAATATAGTAGCTTAGAAGGATTTGAATCCCTTATGCAGTTGTTTCTCAAGGTGTATTAATCATTCCTTTTTATAGATATTGAGAATGAGTCGAAGAGGGAGACCAGCTGCTAGGGAAGGCCGTGCTGTTGAGGGGGCTGCTGATTATGTTGCTATGTTCGAAGCTATGATGACTTCGATCATGAGAAGGATGCCAGCTCCGGGGCCGTCAGTAGATGTTGGAGTTCAAGTCCAAACTCCAAAACCAGTGGACTTTGCTAAGCTGTGTAAAGATTATACTGCTCTTGGAGGAAAGGTTTTCTTGGGAACGGAGTCAACCATTGAAGTCCAGAGGTGGATAGATGCTTGTAGAAGGATCTTTAGTGATTTGGGAATTGAGGATGCGACTAAGAGGAAGTTAGCATCAAGACAGCTTCAAGGAAGAGCTTCTGATTGGCGGAATTCTATCACCATTGATACTCCAGAGGAAGAAATTACTTGGGAGCAATTCCAAGATAAATTTGAAGCTTAGTTCATTTCTACGGCTCAGAAGTCTGTTCTGTTTAAGAAGTTTGTGGAGCTCAAGCAAGGTGGAAGACCAGTTCTTGAGTATGTTTCTGAGTTTGAAGCTTTGTCCAAGTATGCCCGGTCGTATATTGAATCTTCGTATCAGAAGAATGAGAAGTTTGTGACAGGCTTGGACAGTTATCTTGGGAGGTAGCTGGTGGATCATTTGGACGATCCATTTGAGAAGCTAGTAGAGAAAGCTCTCAGGCACGAGAATCTATTTCCTAAGGAAAGGTCTGTTGTTGCTGTGACCAAGGAAGAATCTAAACCACAGCAGGGTGGAAACAAGAAGAGGAAGCAGCAGCAATAAAAGGGTAAGGATGGCCAGAAGAAGCCAAAGGGCGAAGTGACCTGCTACAATTGTCAGCAGAAGGGCCATTTCTCCAGGGATTGCAAGAATCCGAAGGTGCCGGTGAAGTGCCACAACTGTGACAAGCTAGGGCATGTTAAGAGGAATTGTCCAGAACCGCGGAAGGACAAGCAGATTGTGCAAGCTTATGCTTTAGGAGCTGTTCCATCATCTTCGAAAGCCTCTACCATTGAAGAGAAAGGAAAGAGTGTGGTGGTTCAAGGTACTCTTTCCATATGTGGTGTTCCAGTTAGAGCTCTATTTGATACTGGGGCGTCGCATTCTTTTGTTTGTAGTGAACTTGTAGGCCGGTTGGGTTAAGAACCGGATATCGTTGATAGGCCATTGGTTGTGACTAATCCAGTTGGGGGTTCGTCTTGTTTGTGTATGTTATGCCGTGGTCTGATTGTATCGAGTCATGATTGCTCTTTTGTTTGTGATTGTTTTGTTCTGAACTTTGCGGGGTTCAGAATTATTTTGGGTATGGACTGGCTTAGGAAGTATGCGGCAAAGGTTGATTGTGATAGGTTGGAGGTGACAGTCGAGAATGTGGAGGGGCGAAAGATTGTGATACGATGTAAGCATGAAGAAGGCGTCTTCATGAGCTTCATGTATTCGCTGGTTGTTCCACGAGATGGACTGTCATCTGTGCCAATCGCTAATGGATTTGAGGATGTCTTTGATGAGGTCAAAGGGTTACCGCCGCATAGAGAGATCGAGTTTCGTACAGTGTTTTAAATCTCGGATTTTGGCCAATATCTCGGGAAAATATCTCGGCTATCTCGGGCGATATTTAAAACACTTATAACTAAATAGGCTGCCAAATCTCGGATTTTGGCTGATATCTCGGATTTTTCATCTCGGCCATCTCGGGGAGATTTAAAAGCCTGGTTTCGTATAGATCTAGTTGAAGGAGCCAGACCTGTTGTGATGCCTCTTAGGCAGATGGCGCTTAGGGAACAACAGGAGTTGAAGGTGCAGGTTGATGACCTTTTACAGAAAGGATTCATTCAGCGTAGTGTGTCCGAATGGGGTGCACCAGTTGTGTTTGCAACCAAAGCAGATGGATCGTTGAGGTTGTGTGTGGATTATCGTGAGCTAAATAAGGTAAATAAGAAGAACAAGTATCCATTGCCAAGAATAGATGACTTGTTTGATCAGCTTCACGAAGCTAAGGTGTTTTCTCAGATGGATTTGGCAACGGGATTTCACCAGTTGAGAGTGGCTAAGGATAGTGTGCCGAAGACTGCTTTTCGGACACCATCCGGTTTCTTTGAGTGGCTGGTAATGCCGTTTGGATTGACTAATGCGCCAGCATATTTTTTGGATCTTATGAATAGAGTGTTCAGAGATCAGTTGAGCAAGTTCGTGCTAGTGTTCGTGGATGATATTCTGATTTATTCCAGAACTGAAGAAGAGCACAAGACGCACTTGCGTATTGTTTTGGAAATCTTACGGAAACATTAGCAGAAGGCTAAGTTTTCGAAGTGTCACTTCTGGAAGAGTGAAGTGAGGTTCTTAGGCCATGTTATTTCTGGAAATGGAATAGTGGTTGATTCCGCTAAGGTGGCAACAATCCAAGATTGGGTTAGACCTAAGAATGCATCGGTTTCTTGGATTAGCAGGATATTATCGTCGATTTATCAAAGACTTCTCCAAGGTGGCTGCACCATTGACAGGATTGACGAAAAAGAACCAAGTATTCAGATGGGATGCTAAGTGTGAGCAAGCTTTCGGAATACTAAAAGAGCGATTGACGAGTGCTCCTGTTTTGACTATTCCAAGTGGAAACGAAGAGATGGTGGTTTACACCGACGCATGTGGTACTGGACTTGGAGCAGTGCTGATGCAGAAGGATAAAGTTGTTGCGTATGCAAGTCGACAACTGAAGCCGCATGAAAGGAATTATCCGACTCATGATTTGGAGTTGGCAGCGATTGTTTTTGTTCTAAAGGTGTGGAGACATTATCTATTGGGAGTTCGATTCGAATTGTTTACAGATCATAAGTCGTTAAAGTATCTTTTCTCCCAAAAGGATTTGAATCTTCGGCAGCAACGATGGCTAGAGTTTTTGGCATCATATGACTTTGGTATAGCCTATACTCCGGGAAAGGGTAACGCAGTGGCAGACGCGTTAAGTCGAAGACATGCAGGATTGGGAGCCATGTTTTCAGAATGGAAGAGCCTCGAGTATTTAGCTGGATTTGACTTCAGGCCCAGATGTGAATTGGAACCTGAGATGTTGGCAAACTTATCGATAAGACCGACTCTTGTGGAAAGAATTGGCGAGAGCCAAAAGCGAGACGATAAGCTTGTCAAGATTATCCGTGATTTGGAATCTGGATTGGATCCAAAAAAGGATAAAGGATTCGAGGTCGGTCGAGAGGGTTGGCTTCGGAAGCAAGGACGACTAGTTGTTCCCGATATAGATGAATTGAGAAATGAAGTTCTGAAGGAAAGTCATCACTCGAAGTTGACAATTCATCCAGGTGGAAACAAGATGTATCGAGATATGAAGAGAACCTATTACTGGGAAGGTATGAAGAAGGATGTTGGAAATTTTATTTCCAAGTGTATGAACTGCCAGTTGGTAAAAGCCGAGCAGAAGAAGCCAAGTGGATTGCTTCAGCCATTAGAAGTTCCTACATGGAAGTGGGAGCAAATATCGATGGATTTTATTGATGGACTACCTAGAACAAGAACGGGAAATGAAGGAATTTGGGTCATTGTAGATCGTCTGACTAAGAGTGCAAGATTCATTCCTGTTCGATCGACTAGGACTGCATCAAAGTTGGCTGAGTTGTATGTTAAGTGGATAGTTCGATTCCATGGTATTCCAAAGAGTATAGTGAGCGATCGAGATCCATTGTTCACTAGTGGATTTTGGAAGAGCTTCCAGGAGGTTTTGGGAACCGAGTTGTGTTTAAGTACAGCTTATCACCCCCAAACAGATGGTCAGACCGAGAGAGTCAACCGAGTTTTGGAAGATCTCCTTAGAGCTTGTGTTTTAGATTTCGGAGGATCATGGGAAGATCACCTTCATTTGGTAGAATTTTCGTATAATAACAGTTACCAGTCAAGCATTGGTATGGCACCATATGAAGCATTGTATGGAAGACCGTGTAACTCTCCGACATGTTGGTTAGAAACAGGAGAAAAGCTGATACTTGGGCCAGAGATGATTCGACAGACTTCGGATTGTATAGAGATCATTCGGCAACGAATGAAGGCAGCCCAAGACCGTCAGAAAAGTTATGCCGATAAGCGTCGTAAGGATTTGGAATTCGACGTAGGTGATATGGTTTTTGTGAAGATTTCTCCACTAAAGAATGTTATTCGATTCGGGAAGAAAGGAAAATTGACTCCGAGATTTGTCGGACCGTTCCCGATCATCGAGCGAATTGGAAAGCTCGCCTACAGATTGGAGTTACCAGAGAAGATGTCGGTTGTGCACAATGTTTTTCATGTATCATATCTATGGAAGTATGTGCACGACTCGAATACAGTGGTTTCTGCTGATAGCTGTGAAGATTTCGAAGTTGATCCAGTCGATAAGAGACCTCGTAAGCCGCTTCGTGTTGTGGAAACCGACACAAAACAGCTTAGGAGGAAGGTGGTTAGGTTGCTCAAGATACAATGGAGTGATGATGATAACGACTGTACATGGGAGGTGGAAGAGAGGATGAAGGCAGCTCATCCTGAACTCTTCAAGGTATGGCCCTAAGGTGTCGTGTCATCTAACGACATTGTAACTTGTTCTAGTCTTAGAATTTTGCATGCTAGGCTAGTAATTGGATGCATGGTTTGTTGATTGCTATGGATGGTAGGCATGCAGAATAGTCTTTGTTTGCTCTTGTTTGTTTGGAATTTCGGGGGCGAAATTCCTAAGGGGGAGAGAATGTAACGACCTGTATTTTTACGGATCGAAACATCGTAAAACAGTTATCATTAGGTCGCATTGTTGATAAGTCGTCCATAGTCTAAGTCCTAGGTCGTATAGTAGTTAGGTCGGAGTAGACGACCTAAGGAAGTTGGCGACCTAAGGATTTTGGGATAGGTCGTATAAGAGATAAGTCGTGTGGTGGCTTAGGTCGTGGGGTAGGTTAGGTCGGATGAGCGACTTAAGAGGATGGAGCGACCTAAGAGAGTGAACGACCTAAGAGTTGGCAACCTACAGGATTTGGCGACTTAAGGAAATTGGCGACCTAGGAGTTAGCGACCTAAGGAACTAAGCGAGTTAACGACCTAAGAAGGTTAGGTCGTGGACGAGTTAAGAAGATAAGTGGGTTGAGTCGTTAGGTCGCGTGGATGTTAAGTCGTATTCTAGTTAAGTAGTTAGGTCGTGAGCGACCTATGGGGTGCTGTGTTTAGTTAGGTCGTGAGCTTCTGTGTTTAGTTAGGTCGTAAGCGACCTAAGTTAGTTAGGTCGTGAGCTTCTGTGAATAGATAGGTCGTTAGACGACCTAAAGGTGCTAAGTCGTTATAGTTAGGTCGTAAGCGACCTAAGGTGGATTGCTGAGTACAGTTAGGTCGCGTGTGTGTTAGGTCGGCATCTCAGTTAGGTCGCGACTTATGTTAGGTCGCGTAAGGGCTAAGCAGTTAGGTCGCGCGCATGCGATAGGTTGTCGGTCGTGGATGCGCAGATCTGTTAGGTCGTAGGTTGGAGTTGTTAGGTCGTGGACGACCTAAGGGGGCGGACGACCTAGAAAATCTGCCTATAAATACACGTCCATTTCTTCATTTTTGGGATCGGGATTTTGAAGCGAAGAAGTGCTGCTATTTTGAGAGCTCGAGTTCTACACTTCTTCACTTCTTTTCTCCACTTTAATCTTGTGCTTCCTTCCATCCAAATCGAAGATCGAATCGAAGATCCAAGAGCTTAGGTTGAAGATCTACATTCGAAGAGAGATTTCATCGTTTGAAGCGGATTTTGATAGATCGAGTTAGATCCTTCGCTGTCCAGATCTGAAGTGTGTTGCTTTTAAGGTGTTTAGGTGATTTGGTGAGTGGTGATTATCTCTCACACGGATCCAAAGGAGTATATCGGATTGTTGGCTTGATTCAGTGTTAAAATAGTGATTTCCATGCATTTTCTTAAACCTAAGTATAGATCTATTGTTCATGATGATTTGACATCCATTTTACTACATGATTAACCTATGCAAGTTCATTCATCAAGTTATAGAGATATTACTCATGTTTCATGCTTGTTAGATTTCGACCCTTTATTTACAAGATTGCCATTATTGTTATAATTGTTTATTAGATCATGTTTGAATGTTTGATTACTTGGATTAATGATTGACTTGATCGATTGTTATGAATTAGTTGATTGATGATTTGATTTAGACAAGATGGTCGAAGATGATTCAAAAGCTAAGGGAAAGGCTCTTGAATTGGGAAAGCTGCTCGTGGCATATGTATCGGATGATGAAGCTCATATGGAAAGATTTGATGATGATGATGATGTTAAGATGAGGCTTTGCTAGGATGTGATGAAGCGAGGCATGATATGAGATAGTCTTGGTCTAATCCAGACGGGATCATTCCAACCATGTTGATAACTCGGTGAAATGGTTCGAGTTTGAGGATAATGGTTTGCTCGAGAGGCGCTTGAGCTAGTATGGAAATAGTCGTCGAGGAGGATGACTAGAAGGCTGAGATTTCATCGTTGTTGAAGGTTCTAGCATGCTCAAAGCAAGAGTACGCTGGGCAGATTCGATAGTTCCTAAAGACTACTGATTGGTAGTCAAGTACTCTGGGCAGATTCGATAGTCCTAAGCACGGGTTTCGACGACTTGCGGAGTTATGTCTAGAACCGGGGTTTCCATTAGCCCTTGACGGACGGCTGAAAGAATGTGCCGGTCATTCAATTAACGATGATATCGAAGCAATGATAACAGTGATAGCCAAAGTCATGGATGTTTGGTTGTATCGTCATTCGGTCTCAAGAGCGGTATTTTCTGGGTGCTTATCTGATCTTGGTTTAGGCCTTGGGGGTTTGTACTTGGAAAACATCGCCCTTGACTCGAGTGATAATTGCTTTACTTTAAATGTTTGCTTTGCTATGTTTGTTTCTGCTTAGTGTGTGTCCGGGGGCTATCACTGTAGAAAGAGGTGGAGTGGGAGGGTTGGATTCCTATTCCTTTATGCTCTTTTGGTATGTTGTTAGTTAATTTACCGCTCACTAAGACTGTTGTCTGACTCAAGGCTTTATGTTTTAACTCTTATTGCCTTGGGCTGTTCGTCCATTTTGGGATGGGCAGACTAGGTAGCAGGTGACAGGTGATGTTCTTAGTTTCCGACGATGCTGATGACGAAGACGAGCTGGAGGCTTGCATATTATTTTCTTACTATATGTACTGGATGTTCCGCTGCTTGTATAATTCTCTGAGTGATATGTAGTGAGGCTTGATGTATTGACTATTCAGATGTTTGTATTCAACTATTATGAAGTTTATATGATGACATTCTATTCTGTGAAGCTTCACTATATATATGTTCTATTGAATTTTATCCATGCGCTGTGAGTTATACGATAGATTCTACTGTTTTAATTTACCCTGACAATCGTCCATGGCTGCCTGGCACGCTTTACAGTGCACTATCTCTAGATTCAGTGCGGGGGTCATGGGCGATCGTCACAACTCGCTTGTGGCTGTAGTGCAAGAGGCGAACTCCATTAGCGGCAATGATAATGATTGGTGGTTCGATACTGGAGCAACCATTCATATTTGCAAAGACCGAAATTTGTTCAAGAGTTACGAAGAAAATAAAGGAGAAGCCGACGAAGTTACTGGAGCAAATAAGGTTCCAAGTAAAGTTCTGGGAAAAGGCACTATAGAACTTCTTTTCACCTCTGGAAAAGTTCTTACATTAGTAAATGTATTTTATGTACCCGATATGTGTAAGAATTTGATCTTTGGATACCTTCTTAACAAAGGAGGATTCAAGATGGTGTATGAGTCTGATAAGCTAGTGTTGTCTAAGAATGGTAGATTCATTGGACAGGGATACTCTTGTAACGGCATGATTAAGTTGAATCTAATAAAGAAATCTTCTATTTATATTGTTGATTCTATTAATTTATGGCATGGTAGATTAGGACATGTTAATTCTAATTCCATTAAAAATATACATAAATTAGGATTAATTTCTGATTGTGATTTCGATACCATCTCTAAATGTGAAATATGTGTTCAAGCAAAAATACACCGAAAATCCTTTAAATCCGTAGAAAGGAAAACTGGTTTGCTTGATTTGGTATATAGTGATGTGGGTGACTTAAAAAGTCATATCACCTATGGTGGTAACCAATACTATATAACATTCATTGATGATTATACTAGATATGCATATATATCTAATGAAAACTAAAGATGGGGCTTTTGATAAATTCAAAATTTACAAAGCAGAGGTCGAAACACAATTAGAAGTTAAAATTAAAATATTACATTCAGATCGTGGTGGTGAATATTTCTCAAATGAATTCACCTTGTTTTGTAAACAACAAGGTATAGTTCACCAATGTACTACCCCATATACACCACAACAAAATGGTGTTGCTGAAAGGAAGAATATAACTTTAGTAGAAATGGTTAATGCCATGCTCATAAGTTCAAATTTTACTTATAACCTATGGGGTGATGCTATGTTATCTGCATATTATATTATAAATAGAATACCACTTAAAAAGAATAATATTTCCCCTTATGAATTATGGTTTAATAGGAAACCTAACCTAACTAGACTTAAAGTTTGGGGTTGCTTAGCATATGTTAGAAAACCAGACCCTAAACGACCAAAGTTGAGCATTTAAATGTGTTTTCATAGGATATTCACTTAATAGTATAACTTATAGATTCCTTATTCTTGACACCCTAGAAGTTATAGAATCTGTAGATGTAGAATTCTTTGAAAATCAAACTGTTGAGATCCCATTGAGATCATCTAGTCCAGAGCCTAGTATGGCTAATGATATCAATGACGATGATTATGCTCCTGCTCAAAATAGCAAGAAAGTATCAATACCAGATAATAGTACTGAACAACGGAGAAGTAAAAGAGCGAGAATAGAGAAGGACTATGGTCCTGACTTCATTACATATCTTGTAGAAGGCAGTAAGGACGAAGTCCTTAATGTGACTAAATATGTAATGAACGTCAATGACGATCCCAAAACTTATTCTGAGGCTATGAGTTCCAGAGATTCCAATTTCTGGAAAGAAGCTATCAATGATGAAATGAATTCCATACTGTCAAACCATACTTGGGTTTTAACTGATTTACCTCCTGGTGCTAAACCTATAGGATGTAAATGGATATTCAAGAAAAAGTTGAATACAAATGGATCCATTGATAAGTTTAAAGCCAGATGAGTTGCTAAGGGATATAAGCAAAGACATGGAGTAGATTACTTTGATACATATGCTCCAGTTGCTCGCATATCTTCTATATGCTGTTTAATTGCACTTGCATCAATTCATAAATTAGTCATACATCAAATGGATGTAAAGACTGCCTTTCTAAATGGATATTTAGAAGAAGAGATATATATGGAACAACTTGAAGGTTTCAAAACCCCAGGCCAAGAAAAGAAAGTTTGCAAATTAGTGAAATCTCTTTATGGCCTGAAGCAAGCTCCCATGCAATGGCATGAGAAATTTGATAAAGTTGCACTGTCATATGGATTCATTGTTAATGATGCTGATAAATGTATTTATAGCAAATCGGATAACAACGGTAGTGTTATAATATGTTTATACGTTGATGACATGCTAATATTTGGTTCCAATATATCATGTGTGAATGAAACTAAAAAGTTTATGTCTTCTAAATTCGATATGAAAGATCTAAGAGAGGCTGATGTAATTTTGGGAATTAAAATTATTAGGAAAGAGGGGGAGTTATTACTAACTCAATCTCATTACATAGAGAAATTCCTACAAAAGTATGGTCATTACAATGACAAACCAGCACCAACTCCTTTAGATCCTAGTATTAAATTAGAAAAGAACACTGGACGTATTATCTCTCAACTAGAGTATTCCAGTGTTATTGGGAGTCTTATGTATGCTATGCATTGCACTAGACCAGACATCACACATGCTATAAGTGTATTGTGTCAATTTACGAGTAATCCAGGTTTCGAACATTGGAAAGCTATTTCCAGAGTTTTAGCTTATTTGAAAGGAACCATTGAATATGGTTTATCTTATAAAGGATATCCTGCTGTAATAGAAGGATATAGTTATGCAACCTGGAACAATGTAGAATCCAAATCCAAGTCTACGACTGGATGGATCTTTACATTAGGAGGTGATGCTGTGTCTTGGGCTTCCAAGAAGCAGACTTGTATTTATGACTCAACAATGTTGTCAGAATTGATTGCATTAGCAGATGCATGTAAAGAAGCGGAATGGCTTAGGAATTTATTAATGGAAATCCCTTTATGGAAGAAGCCATCTCCAGCAGTCTTGATTAACTGTGACAATCAAGCAACGATATACAATGTGTCTAATAAGACATATAATGGAAAGTCTAGACATGTGAGTCTAAGACAACAAATAGTGAGACAGTTACTCAAAAGAGGAGTTATAACTGTTGACTACATAGAAACGAAGAAAAACTTGGCTGTCCCACTTACGAAGAGTCTTCCAAAGGCAATGGTTTCTATAAAGTCACAAGAAATGGGACTAAGGTCTGTGAATGAAGGTTGATCATCCTTAACAGAAACCCAACTTATGTCTTGAAAAGGATAGACAAAGTTCAATGGGTACCAACAAGTTAAGAGAATAATTATGGAACACTAAATTGATAATCCCATAATATTTAGTGTTGGGTTCTGAAAGAACAAAGGATGGATATATATCCTTAATAAGTCTAGAAACCTTAAAAGGTGAATCGCAGAAACACCTTAAGAGACTTACCTATATAAGTATGGAAATCAGGTCGTTTCCTACGAAAGTAAGACCGCTTTCTAAGTAGACTCATGAACCAGGATTTAAGCACATGGCCATTAACGTGCTGAGCAATACAGAACACTTTACCTAAGGAAATCAACATGTGTGACTGTTCCGGTTTTATCATTAGGGATACTTGGTTCAAGGTTCATTCACCATAGAATCTCGATAAGGCTTTGAATGGTTTACACTAAGTAAAGGTTCAAATCCAAAAGATACCTTTTATTTATGTGTTGGTTTTCACGATGATGTAAAACTTGATCTTAGAACTACATAGGCTTGATCCCACTTGGGTATGTAGGAAGTCACTCTAGTGATTCAGCCGTCCTATTTATTTATTTATTTTAAAAATTGGGGGAGATTGTTGTAAAATTTTCAAACATTTTATTGGGGCTTTGGGTTTTTGATTTGGAAGAGAAGAAGTAAAGAGGAAGAAGAGAAGTTAGTCCCACATGATAGAATCTTATACAATATATTTGTATAAATAAAGTATTTTCATATGGATGTTGGGGCCTTGGGGCTCCCACATGTTTGCTTTGTTGTGAGAAGAGAAGTCATGCAACACCACACGCGCGCCGCCGCCGTCCCTCCGACCGAACCGGGTCGGGTATGGGTTTCGGATCCGAAAATATTTTTGGATCATATGTAAACAGTAACGGGTCGGATTTCAGCCCGTTAAGGACCCAAAACCGAAATTTCTAAACTTGAATTAATTGCGGGAAATTGTAACGTTTTTTTAAAAAACGTTGCAAAATGAATAGACGCGACCGTTGCAAAATGAATAGACGCGACCGTTGCAAACGGTTGTGACGCTTGGCGAATAGGCACCTCTCTACCACTATAAATAGTGACGCCCAGAAATCGTTGAGAATAATTACCATTTTGATTCTTCTTCTTCTTCACAGAGCATTTTTTGCGACACCAGAACTTCATCGCCATTACTCTTTTTTGTGACGCCTCCAAGGTGTTGCAAACTTAGAAAACGTCGCAGAATTGCTCTCTTCTTCCTCTTCATTCTATTCTATACAAATTGCATCATCAGGAAACATTGCTAAAGTGTTCTTGGTCGGATCAAAGGCGTACAAACTTTGAATCCGATTTCGCTGTTATAGGGCTTCATTGAATCCTGAAAGTTGATAGTTCGATAACCCGTTTGTACCTGGTGGGTTGAACTATTGTCTGAAAGAATCTATTCCATAGATCCTTGAAGTCAGAAGTACATCATTATCTTCATCGCAATCGCCATCAAATTTGTCTCGAACCGAAAAATCCCCAACAGAATTCCATTTGTTTATTTTGTTTTTGGTGTTTAGTTTATCTAATTTTAACAAATTACCATTTTTGTGTGTACACATTATACCAAATATGAAACACCATTCTAACTGTGAGTGTTTGTCCCTGGCTTATTTCCAAGCTAATGAAAAGGTGAATTCACCATCGCTTTGAAGTATCCACTTCCAAGAGTCTTCCATTTTGTTTTAATTGATAGGGATAGACTGGATTTGTTGGGTAATATGAGGAGGAAAACTTGAAATTTCTTTTCTCCATTGTCCACTAGATATGAGAGAGGAGACTTTCTCGAAGGAGCCTCCAATGATTGTAATATAGCTTGTCACCCAAACTTTTCTTTTAATGATTTGCTATTGATCCAAGGATCAAACCACAACCTAGTGCTTTCTTCATTCCATATTTTTCTCTCAATGATTCCTTGTATTTGCTGTCTTTTTTTGAGTAATAGTTTCCACGTATATGATGAATTATTGTCTTCAACCACTGTCTGAAGACATTTATTTTTACAATATCATTTTTCCATCCATTTTTCCCATGGGTGGTCCTTTTGCAAATATCTCCAAGTGAATTTTAATGACACTGCTTTCATGATGTTCTCCAACTTTCCCAAACCCACACCCGCTTCATCCTTTGGCTTACACATATTATTCCAGCTCCAATTGTGATGTTTGTTTTTACATACGAAGTTAGAATAAACAGAATTTACACTTGCTTTGATGGATGTTGGCAGGAGGTAGTACTGCATGCAAAACATGATGATTGGGCGATCACTATTTTAATTAATTCAATTCTGCCACCTATGTTGAGTGTTCTATTTTCAATTATTACTTTTTTTTATTAATTTTATCTAACAGCATACCAAAATCTCTTGCTTTTAGTTTGTTGTGAGATAGGGGAATTCCCATATATGTGATTAGAAGATTCTTCATTTGGACTTTTAATATGTTATTGATTTGTTCTTTATTTTTTTCCCGTTACGGAAGAACAAGGTGGTTTTCTGTTCATTCATTTCTAAACCCACGGACACTTTTATCATATACAAAACTCTGACAATACTTTTTGCATATTTTGTGCTAGCTTTTGTAAATATCAGTATGTCATCAGCATATAGTAAATGTATAAGAATATGTTCGGCGGAAAGGATAAGGGTTATGTTTCTTACATGATATTGCAAGTCTAATAAAATTGTGAAGTACTTCATTGCAATTGAAAATAGATAAGGAGACAATAAATCTACTTGTCTAATACCCCAAATGCCGCTGAAGTGTCCTACTAGACTTCCATCCATTATGATTGAAAATGTGGTAATGGAGATGCATTTGTGTGTGTGTGTATTTGCAAACATTGCAAAGAATCTCATGCAAAGAAGCATGTGGGATAAATTCCTTAATAGTTTTTTGTATGCTTTATGCAAGTCCACTTTCATAGATAAATTATTGTAGTCTTTCTATTAAACCATCTTACCATTTCAAATGCAAGTAATAAATTTTCTATAATAATTCTACCAAGGATGAATGCATTTTGATTGATTCATATTAGATTATTTAAGTATTGCATCATCCTATTGCATAAGAGATTTGGCAAAATTTTGTAAATTACATTACATAAAGAGATTGATCTACGTAAAGAGATTGATCTAAATCCGATAGAGTTTATGGGTCCATTTTTAGGGATTTAGCAAATAAAGGTATGATGTATATCTTTTAAAATCTTACCAGATTGTTGTATTCCCAAAAGTGCTTGAAATACCTGCTTTTTGATTAGTTTCCAGTGCATTTTATAACATTTTGAGTTGAAACCATCTGGACCGAGAGAACTTTGTGATCTATTTGGAAGACTGTTGTTTTGACTTCTCCCAGTTCAAATGGCCTATTAATTTCCTCTCTAGCATTTCCTTTAAGATTTTTTCGCATATAATGAGTGATAAATTAAAATTTATAGAATTTGAATTAAACAAATTTGAGAAATAATGTATGGCTTGCCTGTTTAGTTTTTCATTTATGTTAACCCAATTGCTTTATGAGTCTATCCCGTGTTAGATACTTCATTTCTAGACTCTACTTGTTCCCTATTGCTTGAGCATGTACGAGTTCAGAGAGTTGTCCACTTTTTGTTTATACCTCACAGTTGTTTGCTCATCATTTGAATATTGAGAAGTTATGTGTATTCTCCATCTATTTCTTTCCTTAATGCATCAATATAACTATGGATTGACTGATTTTTCTTAATTTGTTTTTGAAGACGTATTTTTACTCTTTTAAGTTTGTTATTGGCTGGAATAAGGGATTTCCAATACATGCGTTATTCCATTCCGTTTCTGTCAGCTCTTTATATCCTGATCTGTAGTGGCATGAATTATTATATCTGAAAGGTTTGTTTTTCATGCCTTTCCCTTGTGTAGCAAAATTAAATATGATGGAGGTGTGGTCACTAGTTGAGTGATATGCAAAGTGAGCATGATTTTTTTGAAATTTATCACTGCATTCTTTATTGGTAAATAACCTATTTATTTTACTATTTGTTGACATATCTAATTCACATCTCCATGTGTAATAGTTTCATGTTTCTTGTGGTTGAAAAAGATTTGCATCTCTCTAGAACACATATATTTTCATGGCAACATTTATTTGTAATAAAGGAATTCCTTGTTGTTACATGCTACCAATCTCATATATATGCCGATCTCTTTTAGAATATCTTGCGATGTGGGACTAATCATAATCCAATCTACACATCCACTCTAATACAATGCGAAGCGCACCTAACATATCTCCACCTTGGCGAGCATTTTCTCAGTTCAATTTGAAGTTATATAGATTTCTCAAAAACTTGGATAAGGTTGCTTGCTCAAACCACATATTGGAGCATACTTAGGTCAACGTTGCATTCTCCTAGAGCACATTTATTTTCATGTTGCTCTTTTGGTGCCAGCGTCATGATTGGATATTCCTACATCCCCTAGAGCACATATATTTTTATGGTAACATTTATTTGTAACAAAAGGAATCCCTTTGTTACATGCTACCAATCCCATATATATGCCGATCTCTTTTAGAATATCTTGCGATGTGAGACTAATCATAATCCAATCTACGCACCCACTTTAATACAATGCGAGGTACATCTAACAACTCTGTCTTGAGAATATAATATAGTATTGAAGTATCCCACTATTACCCAAGGCATGTTGATTCCACTTCCATGCTACTTGATGTACTCCCAAAGTTTTTTACTTTTTCTATTTGGGTATGAGCATATACTATAGTACAAAGAAAGTCCATCTCAAGCTTATTATGCATTAGACATGATATATATTGTTCACATTTGTGTAGTATTGAAACATCCAATTGTTTTTTGTCCCACATAACCATGATTCTTCCTTTTTCATGTTGCTCATTAGTATATACAAAATCCCAATCCTTATTTAGGAATAAGGCGACCTATATAATTTTATTTTCTATTGATTTGTTTTCTAGCAACCATACCAAAGCTACTTGATTTTCTTTATAATTTGTGAAACATCTAATTGTTTGAAAGGGGAATTTAGACCCCTTATATTCCAAACTAGAAAATTCATTAATTAAGAAGATTTTGGGTACTCGCTGATTCAATGTGAGAAGGAGTACTCACATTTATGATTTATTTTTTCTCATTTCATTTTTTTGACATTTTATTTTCAAATGATTTACTATATTCTGCCATGTAGGTTTATCCACCATACTGGTGTTGTGCTTTTCTTTAAACTTCAAAACATTTTCATCCATCTCTATCCTTTTTTTTGTTTGAGCCTGATGTGTGAGCCAGTAGTATCCTCACATCCGTCAGACTAGTTCGGTGCTTGCACATTTAAGGGATGAGGATTCTCATTGTGTTGTGTACATGCAGCATCTAACATTGCTGATTCCTACAGTGGTTCTTCCGCAGTTTGCTTTTACTCCATCTCTTCATCCATGCTAATGTTTGTACCCAATACATTTATGTTAATGAAATTATTTGGTTCTGTCTTTGGACTGTAAATTAAACCAGATCTATTTTCTAAGACCGCACTGATAATTTTTCCCTGTTGGTTGTGGTATCTCTTCGATCCATGTCTTGTTTGCACTAAATTTTACTAACTCGTTACTCTCTGGACACATGATTACTGATGCTTGATTCTGCACTATTATTATTACTATGCATATTCTGATCATTTAATATATCTTGAGAGGCACATTTGTTCGTTTGTCTTTCGCTGTGTCATTTTGTGTAGAGCATTTCATTTCACTATTTGTATCAGTATTCATGCTACCAGTAGAATGTTCATGTGTTGCTCTTGTTTTGGGCATCCAAACTTTTTCAAATGCACAGTGCAACGATCCAGAATTTCGAATATTTCGTATTTAAATATCTAAACTATTTAAATATTTTAATCTTGGATTTAATGTGATTAAATTGATTTAATAACCTTGCTAACCTTCTTTTAAATAATAACTAGTGATAAGAATATCGTTTTTGAAATTTGTTTACAAAAATAAATTGTTCGCAAAAATATCGATAATGTGATCGAAAATCGTTTTATCAATAAATGATTTTTTGCTAAACAAAAGTTGTTCAAACCCTTTGGAACTTGTATAGTAACATATGAACATATAAATATAAAGTTGTAAACACTTAAGTTAATCAAAAATTAATTAAATAACGTAGGATTAATTAAGGGAACATTAACCCTTGATTCAAGGCATGGAAAGTGGAGGGAATAAAGGCTTGTTTTAAGGAGCATGTGCTTGTATTGGACAGGAGGAAAGGGGGCATATCTAGCAGACCAAAGTGGGAGCATGTGATTGTATAGGAGGTTTTTTGTGTTGCTATAACATTATCTCACGTTTCATTTAGTTCATAATATCTTTTCCAAAGTTTTGGCAAAAAGAACAAAAATTCCTACACTTCTTTCTCCACTTTAATCCTTCAAATCTTCTTCTGTCTCTTCCAAACTCTAGTATATTTCTTATATCATAACTACAACAACATCTAGCAACTTGAAGTTGAAGAAAATGAAGCATAACCCCCTCTACATGCTTGGGCCGTGAGCTACTAGGTGATTTTGAGACATGGTCGTAAGCACTGCTAGGTTGAGGTAGGAAGAATGGGTGCTTGCAAGGTTGAGGTAGGGAGTTGGATGCTTGTGCTTGTGTTTTATTTGAAAATAGGTGAGTTATCTCACCATCTTGTAAGTATATGATGGGTTCTAAATGTTAGATTACAAAAATATAAATGTTATATAAAAAATGCAAGTTATCTCGTTTTGGATTTCTCTTGCTTTTGAAAGCAAATGACAAAATATATGTATTATAACTTCTCTTGTAATCTCTCAAAAACTTGTAACGTGGCCATGACTTAATGTATACATGTTTGGATATGTTGTATATGATGTAAAAGTGGGATGTTTGAAGCGATAAAGTCGTTATGAAAGCACTTTGAAATCACTTAACTTTAACCCGTGTTATTTGGTGATTTATCGACATATCTTGTTATAACTTGGTTTACTTGTTCTCTACACTTATAGAAGTGTTTTGGACAGCAAAGAAAATGTTTGTAAAGTGGTGGAAAATGTTGAACAAAGTTGTAAAATTATACCGAAATAGTCGTTATATCGACACTTTCAAATGCCTTGATTTTTAGGAAATAACGTTTAGTTTTGTAGAGACTTCCTTAGGGGTTTCTTTACTGTTTTAACAAGTAAGTTATATTTGGATCTTACTGTAAAATTTTTGGAGTTTAAATCATTTAGTAATTAGTTGAACTAAGTGGCAAAAGTTATAGCGAAATAGTCGCCATACGAGTACTTTGGAAAAATATCTTGTTTCGAATATTTCTAAAAAAAAAATAGATATTCTTTAGGATTTTTCTTCATGGTTTTTAAGTACCCAAAGTATGCCAACTACTATAAAATGTGGATCAAAAATAATTTGTTAAAGCGTCAAAACTAGTCCCAAAGTTGTAGTAAAAACTGGTCAAAGACCAGCTCATGACTTTAGATAGCATTTCTGGAGTGATGTCTTTACTTCTGATACACTAGTGACCTATTGCGAATTATTTTGGTAGCATTTGCAGAAATGTTATCTTTTTGTTTGAAACTTTAAATTGTGTAAAATGGTATTTAAATTAATTATTTTTCTCTAATATTTTAGGATTGTTTTTTAACTTATATTAGAGTGTTTTAAAATTTGTTTCAAGTTAAAAATATTTTTATTTGTTAATTATGAATTTTTAAATTAAGTGGCTTTTAATTGAAAAAATATTTATTTTTAGTTTCTCTATTTATTTCAAAATTTGTTATTTTTACATAATATTGTATATAGATAATTATAATATATTTTTAATTAGACTAAATTTTTTTAAACATAATTATAAGTATTTTAAAAGTGTGTGTGTGTGTAAGTTTTAAAAAGCGAGTTAAGTATTTTATAAATGTATTAAAGGAAGTTTGAATTTTTAACACTTAAGTTAAATAAATGGTTTTGAGAAGTTTACTGAAAAGTCTACTACCTTAATTAATAAGTGGATATGTTTTGATCTTTAAAATGAATGCTTTAAACTTAATAATAAGTATAAAAATGGTTTTGGGTTGTAGCAAACAATGTTTAAGTAACATTTGCTTTTAACCCTTATTATTAATTATATTTTGGAACATAATTAGATATTTAATAATGAATATTTTAAAGATAATTATAAGTAAATGGTTTTGGATTGTAGTTAACAATTTTTGAGTAATAATTGTTTTTAACCCTTGTAAATGTAATTAAATCTTTAAAAGCGAGTTTTAAAGAAAACAATTAAGTGTGAAATGGTTTGGGTATGTGTAACAACCCGAAATTTAACCCGTAATAATTAATTCGTTAATTAATTAGATAATAAAATAACTTCATGAAATTATCAGAATTAAGCCACGGAAGTTGCACCATTTTGTCCGTGATAATTTTCTGGTCAATTTTCATATATAGAACGTCAAAAACCGAGCTAATATGACCAAGTTATAAAATAAATAAAATAAACAGAAATATATATAGGCAGGTCGACCGGCCGGTCGACCTGGGCACCAAGGCAGTCGACCCACCTGCTATTTTGGGGCGAACGAACGATTGTTCGTTCGTTCGAATGATGGTGCGATTTTTTTATCCGATTGACGTGTTTTGCATTCTTCTGACCAATCTTGCCCATCTATTTTTGCATCTGATGGCTCCTATTCGGCCTATGACGTGGTTGCATCCTATTCAATCCCTAAATCCAACGGTTCGAGATCCACTTCTACCCCTAGACCTAACACTTTTTCTCACTCTAGTTTTTCTCCAATTGGGTTCACCTTTCTAGGAAGGACCCTAAGCGGAATAATTTTTTCAAAGGACAAAATCGTTATAAATTAAATTATTTTACAACACCAAGTGGATCCGGGAAGATCAAAGGAAGAGCTTAGGACTGGAGGTGGGTGATTGTAATTATTTTAAGATTTCTTTAAGTAATTTAAAATAATAGGGTTTTCAATAGTTATAGTTTTACTACGATTTTTGGAATAGCCTTTTCAGTAGTTTATTTACAGTTTTTAGAATTATTTTCAGTCTATTTCCTTTCAGCTATTCATTTCAGTAATTTTAGTTTATTTCTGTCAATTATAGCTTTTCCGTTTATTTACAGTATTTTAGTTTGTTTACTGTTATTTATACGTTATTTACATCTTCTCTCTACGCTTTGGATTTTCTTCTATTTTCAGTTTTCTTTTATTCCACCTTCTTCTTCGCGTATGGATTAGAATAGGATTAACGCGAATATGGATTAAATTGTAAGAAAACTGAAATAACGGAATATAAGATGTAAATTTTAAAGACTGTAATGTAAATGGAATTGGACTGAAATTACGCCAAATTATGACGTTAATTGGACTGGATTAAAAAGATTGGCTTAGTTATAACTTAGAATTATAACTAAAAAGAGTAAAAGATGAAAGAAGCTTATTGTCACATTTAGACCTTGGGTTAAGTAATATGCATGATTATAATGTAGGTTATAATAAGAAAAAGAACAGAATAAGGCTTATTTTTAAGACTTAGGAGAAATTAATAAGTACATATAGTAGAGAAAAATGTAAAGGCTTATTTAAATAATTTGCCTAAGTTAATAAGCAAAGATGAAAGTAGGACCTGTACCAAATAGCATTCCCTATTAGACAAAACGGTGGTCCCACATTAGCCTGAAGTGAGACGAGGGCACGCTTATACTAAGAATGGTAGTAATTGGACAAATAAAAGTCCAAATCACGGGGGATTTGGATAAGAGGGCGCAACTAGATATTGTTTGGATGATGGGCCAGTACCAACAACATTTCCCTTATTTTCTATGGACACATGGTGATCTCACGTTAGCCTGAAGTGGGATGAGGGGCACGCTTATGCTGAAGTTCGAGGTAATAAGAAGACCCAATATGTGGAGCAAAATGTGGCATGGGCATGGTGACAGTTACACGTGCGACTTCCATTCGGGTGCTCAGTAATAGCTATGAGTTCCAAGCACTTAGTATGAGTGTCTTTCGTAGACACCATTGCCTTCTGTATAGAGAGCTATATATGTCGTCTGGATCCACAGTGGTTGCTCTGTGCATCTTTCGTAGATACATTTGGCTGTTGTGTAGGGAGTTATATAGCGGCTGGTCCGTAGTAAGGTCTATGGAGTAGCAGGCCGATCAAAAAGAGTAGAATTAGGGTTACATCCTAATTACAGGTTTATGAATTCAGTCTAATCAAAGCAGAAATTAAGGACAAGTGCAAGCAATCAAAGTTAACCTATAATTGAGCAATATTTCATCGTACTTATATTCAGTTTATCTCTTTCCCATTTTCTTTATTATCCTTATTTATGCTAGAACTGTTGTAGAGTCTATTACTTTTATCTTGCTTAAAGACTCTAGTAATTACTATCATTCGCCGGACTTTTAATCTGAACCACTGCTCTATTTTCCCCTTTCCCCCCATAGGCAATCAAGGGAGAAGTCAGTAGATTGCTGTTGCTTGGAGGAGATTTTTACTATGTATTTCTTTTATTTTTAGCTTTTGTTCTTTCTATGTACTAGCTTATTATTAGGGATATTATGTACTCAGATTTTTGAGACTATGAGTTTTTGTTTCATGAGACATATTGGATTTTCAGACATGTATGTGGTATTTGGTATTTGACTTATTTATGAAGCAATTATGAAGCTTTGTTTTAATTAATTTATTATTTTAAGTTTCCGCTATTTTTATCTATATTTGTCTTGTGAATCTTAGTCTCTGTTAGCTTTATTTATACTTACAACGCACCACGCCATTTAATGTGTCCTTTTGGGTATATTAAGGGGTGTGGGGGTGTTTCACTTAGTATCAGAGCCTAAGATTATAGGATTCCAAAAAAATTATTTTTAAAAGTAAAGTATTTTTCAAAATAACTTGTTTTAAAAGTATTTTTCAGAAAAGAACTTTTAGAAATGTTTTTAAGTATAGAAGAATTTTTATAAAAATCCCCTCATAAATCCAGTTCAATCTCCCTTTGACTCATTCCTAAACTATCCTTTTCTTTTCGTAGAATGGCTGATGCCCCGGACCTTCCCGAGGGCATTCCAGTCCCAGCCTGGTTTCGTAGGTACTTACAAGCCACGACTCCAGAGGTGCATGGGCCTGTGCCCAATCCTGCACCAGCGGGTGGGAATCCCATCAACCTACCTGCCGCCATCAATTTCTCTAAGCTTTGTAAAGATTTTGCGAGTTTGGGCGAGAAGACTTTTTCTGGCAAGGAAACTTTTGTAGAGGTTAGAGCTTGTCTTAGGGACACAGAGAGGATTTTTGGTCTTTTGGGATTGGATGGTCAGCAGCGAGTTCAGCTAGCCGCTTGGCAGCTAAAGGAGGAGGCATCTTATGGGTGGGAGGTGATCGAGTTGGAGGGTAGAAATGTTACTTGTGATGGATTACGGGAGCGATTCGATAGGAAGTTTCTGTCTCAAGCGGAAGAGAGTGTTCAGTTGGAGAGGTTTATCAATTTGAAGCAATGGAGTTTGTCTGTTAAGGAATACATCAATTAATTCAATGAGTTGTCACGGTTTGGTATGGATTTGGTGAACACGCCGCAGAAGAAAGCTATGAAGTTTGCGAAGGGATTGAATCAACCCCTTCAGGGATTATTGCCGACTCATGTACCGATGGAGCTACTTATGAGTCTTTGGTCGAGATGGTGCTTATGTCGGATACAGTCAAGGAGGGAGAGTCTAAAGAGGAGGTTAAATCAGAAGGTTCAAAGAAGAAGTGGTGGGAAAAGAATTAAGAAGAAGAAGAAAGGTGATGGTCCTCAGAAGTAGATTAAGAAAGGAATAAAGTGCCATAGTTGTGGGAAGGTTGGACATATGGCCAAGGATTATTGGAAGGAGAAGATGAAGGGTAAGTGCTATACTTGCGGGCAGCTCGGTCATATGAGTAGGAGTTGTCCCCAAGGAGCGAGTGCACCAGTTACACAGATTCAGGCGTTAGACACAGCACCTTCCAGTAGCATTCCAGATAGAGGTAGGAAAGTCACAGTTGAAGGTTTGATTTCTATATCTGATTTTTCCATTCTGACTTTATTTGATTCTGGAGCATCACATACTTTTATCTCTAGTTCTCTAGTAGATTGTTTGCACTTGGACATATCATTAGTAGTAGACTCCATTGTTGTTTCAAACCCCATAGGAGGATCGGCACACTTATTTATGGTTTGTATGGGTTTGAAAATCTTTATCCTAGGCATAGAATTTGACTACGACGCCTATGTTTTGGGATTCTCAGGGTATGGGATGATCTTAGGGATGGATTGGCTATCCACATACGGAGCTATCTTAGACTGCGAGAGGAGAGTCATTAGACTTGAGACTTGCAGTGGTAGGACTCTAGAGGTATCTTGCGACCCGCAAGGGTCAGTCATGTTGAGTTTTCTCTATTCCCTCGATTCATCGTCAGCAGAGTTGCATTTGGTTCCTGTCGTCAGAGATTTTGCAGACGTCTTTGAGGAAGTTAGGGGACTGCCCCCTAAGAGAGAAATTGACTTCAGGATTTATTTGACCGAGAATGCTAAGCCAGTAGCATTACCTGTGAGACCCACCTAGGGAGAGGAAAGAATTGAGCAAGCAGATTCGTGAGCTTTTGGAGAAGGGATTCATAAGAAGGAGCATATCGAAGTGGGGAGGGCCAGTCGTCTTCGCCGTTAAGGCGGATGGTTCTCTCTAACTTTGCGTAGATTATAGAAAATTAAATAAGCTCACCTAGAAGAACCGATATCCACTCCCTAGGATTGATGATCTTTTTGACCAGTTGGTAGGTTCTTCGGTTTTCTCTCAGCTTGATCTAGCCACGGGATTCCATCGGCTTAGAGTCACTAATGACAGCATAGATAAGACTTCCTTTAGGACACCAGACGGATTCTTCAAGTGGTTGGTTATGCCTTTTGGGCTAACCAATGTTCCAGCCTATTTCGTTGATTTGATGAGTCGCGTCTTTAGGGATGTCCTAAATAAGTTTGTGGTGGTATTCGTGGATGATATCTTGGTATTTTTTAAGAATATGGAGGAGCATGATGTTCATTTGGAAGAAGTTCTTCGCACACTTCGTAGTCATCATATGAGAGTTAAGTTTTCGAAGTGTCATTTTTGGAGAGAGGAAGTTCGTTTCTTGGGGCATATAGTTTCGAAGGAAGGTTTGGCTGTGGATCCCGCTAAGGTTATTGCAGTGCGAGATTGAAAGGCCCTCAAGAACGTCATCGAGGTTAGGAGCTTCCTAGGATTGGCTGGCTACTATATGAAGTTCATTAGAGACTTTGCCAAGATTTCGACACCACTCACTCGCCTTACTAAGAAGAATAAAGCTTTCGTGTGGGACGTGGATTGTGAGGATTCCTTCACGAAGCTTAAGAGAGCCCTTACTAGTGCACCAGTGTTAGTTTTACCCGACGGAGCTAAGCCTTTCACTGTATACACTGATGCATGCGAAACGGGTCTAGGAGCGGTGTTGATGCAAGAAGGGAGGGTAGTGTTATGGTAGTAGGCAGTTGAAGACGCATGAGAAGAACTACCCTACCCATGATTTGGAGTTGGCTGCCACGGTTTTTGCACTTAAGGCCTGGAGGCACTATTTGCTTGGAGAGAGGTTTGAGCTTTTTACCGACTATAAGTCTTTGAAGTACCTATTCTCGCAGAAGGACTTGAACTTGAGGCAATAGAGGTGGATGGAGTTTTTAGCCTCGTATGAGATAGATTATACCTCTGTCAAGGGTAATGTGGTTGCAGATGCATTGAGTAGAAAGAAAGAAACCTTAGTCCTTTGTTCGTAGAGTGGAGGAGCTTGGAGTTTATTTCTACCTTTGATTTTAAACCCTCTACGAACATTACTCCTGGACTATTGGCGACATTAGAGGTGAGGCCTACCCTTATGGATCTGATTGGCTCGAGACAACGGTAGGATTCGAAGCTCATGGACATTATGGATAGGATTAGCCGAGGAGAGGTCTCGAGACATCTCCAACGCTATTCCATAGATAGCAGGGGGTGACTTAGGAGAGATGGGATGCTTTGTGTTCCACGCGCCAGTTGAGAGCAGTTTTGGAGGAGGCACACCATTCTCGTATGACTATTCATCCGGGTGGTGACAAAATATATCAGGATATGAAAAGGATGTTCTATTGGGGTGGCATGAAGAAGTACGTAGCGTAATTCGTAGCTAAGTGTCTCATATGCCAAAGGGTAAAAGTAGAGCAGCAGAAGCCCGGTGAATTACTTCAGCCATTAGATGTGCCGGAGTGGAAGTGGGCCAGTATTTCTATGGATTTCATTGATGATTTACTCCGTTCTAGGAAAGGGAACACTAGCATTTGGGTGATTGTTGATAGATTAACCAAGAGTGCCCACTTCATCCGAGTTAAGAGTAAGCATACAGCTTCATATTTGGCATCCTTGTATATTCGAGAGATAGTCCGTCTACACGGAGTTCCTTCTAGCGTTGTTAGTGAGAGATCCCATTGTCACTAGTGAGTTTTGGAGAAGCTTACAGGAGGCGCTAGGGACGCAACTTAGGTTGAGTATGGCCTATCACCCCCAGGCAGATGGCCAAACGGAGAGGGTAAATAGGGTGCATGAGGATTTGCTGCGGATGTGCATTTTGGACTTTGGAGGAACTTGGGAGGAGCATCTTCCATTGGTTGAGTTTGCGTACAATAATAGTTGCAAAACAAGTATAGGAATGGCACCATTTGAGGATTTATATGGGAGACCTTGTAATTCTCCATCATGTTGGGTAGAGTCTGTGGAGAAGTTATTACGTGGACCCGATATGGTTAGGGAGACCTCTGAGAGGGTGGATTTGATTCGGCGAAGGATGAAGACGGCTCAAGACAGACAGAAGTCGTATGCGGACAAGCGGAGGAGAGACTTAGAGTTTGAGGTTGGAGACTTAGTTTTTATCAAAGTGTCCCTGCTTAGGAAGGTGGTAAGGTTCGGATCAAATGGAAAGTTAACCCCTAGATTTGTTGGACCATTCCTATTACGGAGAGAGTTGGGAAGATGACTTACCGAGTAAGGCTACCTGATAGGCTCGCAGGAGTGCACGACGTTTTCCATGTCTCGCACTTGTGAAAGTGCTTACATGACTCGGCAGAGGTTATGGAGCCTAGTCAGTTGGAGGAGGTGGAGGTAGAAAGGGAAGCTTCAGTTCGGCATATCCCCACGAAGACTGTTGGAAGAGACATCAAACGACTAAGGAATAAGGAGGTTCCACTGGTGAAGGTGAAATGGGGAGATGATGTTGCAGATGCCACTTGGGAAGAAGAAGAGAAGATTCGTACTTCCTATCCTCATCTTTTTGATAGTAAGTATTAGAATTCCTTTTTCCATCTTTAGATTTGAATAGGTTCTTTCCTTTATTATCCTTTGGGAGGGTAGAACTTAGGATTTAACCTATGGATGGCAGGATTTGATGTAAACATGTTAATAGAACATGTTATGAATGATGTATGCTAGTGGTTGCTAGTGGATGCTAATGGATGCATATAGGTACACTAGGCACTATTATTCCTTAGGGATCGGCCTAACTAGGACACTAGAGCATATGCATATGGACGTGTGCGCATTTTTATTTTATTTCCATGATTGCTATAAATGGATGTTTATCACATGATTATTGCATTTGGATTATGTTTGTAGCATGCATGTAGAATTATCAGTTATCATTAGGAATTTTTTTGCATTCATTTGGATACATGGCACGGATATGATTGCATAAAAGGAGGTCAACTGAATCAATGGACCGCCTAATCTTTTGCATTAGTTAAGGACATTTACACTACATTAATTGCATAAGTTTCATAAAATTGCATTAGAAAAAACTTAAGAACAACGGATGAATGGTTGATGATTGAGTAGTTGGTTATAGAATTGGATGAAAACATTTAGTACATTCTTTTGTCCATGGTAATTTTCTGGTCAATTTCCATATATAGAACGTCAAAAACCGAGCTAATATGACCAAGTTATAAAATAAACAAAATAAGCAGAAATATATATATATATATATATATAGGCAGGTCGACCGGTCGACCTGGGCACCAAGGCAGTCGATATGCCTGCTGTTTTGGGGCGAATGAACGATTGTTCATTCGTTCGAATGATGGTGCAATTTTCTTTAACCGACTGACGTGTTTTGCATTCTTCTGACCAATCCGGTCCATCTATTTTTGCATCCAATGGCTCCTATTCTGCCTATGACGTGGTTGCATCCTATTCAATCCCAAATCCAACGGTCCGAGATCCACTTCTGCCCCTATAAATAGACCCATAGACCTAACACTTTTTCTCATTCTAGGTTTTCTCCAATTTGGTTCACCTTTCTAGGAAGGACCCTAAACAGAATAATTTTTCAAAAGGAGAAAATCATTATAAATTAAATTATTTTACTACACTAAGTGGATCCGGGAAGACCAAAGGAAGAGCTTAGGACCGGAGGTGAGTGATTGTAATGATTTTAAGATTTCTTTAAGTAATTTAAAATAATAGGGTTTCCAATAGTTATAGTTTTACTACGATCTTTGGAATAGCTTTTTCAGTAGTTTATTTACAGTTTTTAGAATTATTTTCAGTCTATTTCCTTTCAGCTATTCTTTTCAGTAATTTTAGTTTATTTCTGTTAATTATAGCTTTTCCGTTTATTTACAGTTTATTTACAGTATTTTAGTTTGTTTACTGTTATTTATACGTTATTTACATCTTCTTTCTACGCTTTGGATTTTCTTCTATTTTCAGTTTTCTTTTATTCCTCCTTCTTCGCGTATGGATTAGAATAGGATTAACGTGAATATGGATTAAATTGTAAGAAAACTGAAATAACGGAATATAAGATGTTAATTTTTAAGACTGTAATATAATTGGAATTGGACTGAAATTACGCCTAATTATGACGTTAATTGGACTGAATTAAAAAGATTGGGCTAGTTATAAATTAGAATTATAACTAAAAAGCGTAAAAGATGAAAGAAGCTTATTGTCACATTTAGACCCTGGGTTAAGTAATAAGCATGATTATAATGTAGGTTATAATAAGAAAAAGAACAGAATAAGGCTTATTTTTAAGACTTAGGAGAAATTAATAAGTACAGATAGTAGAGAAAAATGTAAAGGCTTATTTAAATAATTTACCTAAGTTAATAGGCAAAGATGAAAGTAGGACCTGTACCAAATAGCATTCGCTATTAGACAAAACGGTGGTCCCACATTAGTCTGAAGTGAGACGAGGGCATGCTTATGCTAAGAATGGTAATACTTGGTCAAATTAAAGTCCAAATCACAGGGGATTTGGATAAGGGGAGCAACTAGATATTGTTTGGATGACAGGCTAGTACCAACAACATCTCCCTTATTTTCTATGGACACACGGTGATCTCACGTTAGCCTGAAGTGGGATGAGGGGCACACTTATGCTGGAGTTCGAGGTAATAAGAAGACCCAATAGGTGGAGCAAAAGGTAGCATGGGCATGGTGGCAGTTACGCGTGCGACTTTCATTCGGGTGCTCAGTAATAGCTATGAGTTCTAAGCGCTTAGTATGAGTGTCTTTCGTAGACACCATTGCCTTCTTTGTAGGGAGCTATATATGTCGTTCGGATCTACAGTGGTTGCTTCGTGCATCTTTCGTAGATACCATTGGCTGCTGTGTAGGGAGTTATATAGCGGCTGGTCCGCAGTAAGGTCTATGGAGTAGTAGGCCGAAAAAAAGGGTAGAATTAGGGTTACATCCTAATTACGGGTTTAGGAATTCAGCCTAATCAAAGCAGAAATCAAGGACAAGTGCAAGCAATCAAAGTTAACCTATCTTATAAATTGAGCAAATTTTAATCGTACTTTTTTCCAGTTTATCTCTTTCCTATTTCCTTTATTATCCTTATTTATGCTAGAACTGTTGTAGAGTCTATTACTTTTATCTTGCTTAAAGACTTTAGTAATTACTATCATTCATCGGACTTTTAGTCTGACCCACTGCTCTATTTTCCCCTTCCCCCCAATAGGAAATCAAGGGAGAAGTCAGTAGATTACTGTTGCTTGGAGATTGCTTGGAGGAGATTTCTACTATGTGTTTCTTTTATTTTCAGCTTTTGTTCTTTCTATGTACTGGCTTATTATAAGGGATATTATGTACTCTGATTTTTGAGACTATGAGTTTTTGTTTCATGAGACATATTGGATTTTCAGACATGTATGTGGTATTTGGTATTTGACTTATTTATGAAGCAATTATGAAGCTTTATTTTAATTAAGTTATTATTTTAAGTTTCTGCTATTTTTATCTTTATTTGTCTTGTGAATCTTAGTCTTTGTTAGCTTTAGTTATACCTACAATGCACCACGCCTTTTAATGTGTCCTTTTAGGTATATTAAGAGGTGTGGGGTGTTTCACTATTTAGTGACAAATGTTTGAGTAACACTTATCTATAACTCTTAAGTATATAATTAGATATTTAATATATAATTTTAAAGATAATAAAATGTTTGAGATCTTTTATAAAAAAATAGAAAAAGTAAAAGTTTAATTTATAAAAGAGAATGGGTTTATAGTAAAAATGTTTGAGTAACAATTATTTTTAACTTCTTTGATTATATTTTAAAATAAGTAAATCTTGTTAATGATTTGTGAATATACTTATACCATTTAAGATAAGTATATGAACACTTTTGTAGTATTGTAAAATTGTTTGAACCAAAAATGGCACAAACACCCGATAAAAAGTAGAAGAGAATAAAATGTGAAGAAAAACAAATTAAAACAAGTAAGAGATGAACACACAGAGGTTTATAGTGGTTCCGCAAACTCTAGCCTACATCCACTTAATGCTTACTTCTGACTTGGAGACAGAAGTTCTTAGGGGTTGGTACAACTCCGAAACTTAGATTTTCAGAATTACAAGAATATGAAGTAGAGTAAAGCTAGAGCCAAAAGATCCTAAAAAATGAGCTCTACCTCTCTATTTATAGAGGTAGTGAGCCTAAAATCTCGTCTAAAATATCTCCAAGCTGTTGCATATGATATAGACAAATTCTCCATGAAAATAGGGTGCCACATCATCAGGTTACTAGGTGCCGGTACAACTTTATGGTTAATGTAACGACCCACTTTTCCATATAGTTTAAGCGGACAATAAACCACACATGTCCAACCCATATTGAATGGAAAGGCGGATAGATAGGGAAAAGAAAGAAGAGAGAAGATAAGAATAAAACTAAACAACACGGAACCTTATAGCGGAACGAATAGTCTATAATATACAACAAATCTTTACCCAAAGAAAAATGTAATATACATACACTAATCAGAGTATACTAACATATTTTAGCCCGGACAGTTATAACAGTCTGTCCTTACAATTGCTGATAAATACAACCAACAGCAACACAGCGGAACATGAATAAGTACGTAGATACGTCTTGAACATTCAGCTCGTCTTTTGAGCTCCAATGCATCCAAAGAAATATGTAAAAATGCTCGGTCTGACTCGAGCATTGAAAGGGAAGAACGCCCGGATCAGATTGGTAAACCAGTGTGAGAAAAACACACCCAAATGGAATTCAATGTTTACCAAAAACCTTTCAAATAAAGTTATCTCATAAGACTACGCCACACATAAACATGGACGCGTTTTTACTTTACGATAACCAAAACATTTTCTATAGAAAATCTAGTGATATTATGTAATGTCTAGTGTATAAATACTTATTAATCATAGCCGAAATTGTTACATTAATTAAATTCAAGCATACTGGGTATACAACTAGAACCGTAAAGGCTCATATTGAAGAATGGATTCCATACAATGACTGAGTTACCGGGGTACCGCCCGTCACGATGCATCTCTAGCTAAAATAACACCAAGGACCTCACCGAGATCCCCTGCTAACACAGAACCGGCCTACCACTTGCCTAGTAGTACCGACTATGATCACCCCTTGGTTATTGGGCCCCCAAGCATACAAATGAGAGATAATATCGACTCTAAATAGGGATGATCATACCCTAATTGGGAGCGACCTACTTAGCCATGCTGCATCTCCCATGTTTTAGTCATTCCCGGTTGATGAGGCTTGAGGTTACGTTTTACCTTTTCTATAGCACTTATCACTAGAATACTAACACTGCCCTCCAGGTAACAATGCAATGTCAGCATTCATCCATCCAAGTTGTCCAGGAGATGGACAAACCGGAGGCAGTACTTCTACTACATCCATTTTGGAATCACCCTCAGGATTAGTAGCAAGTAGCCCTTGCGAGCTCTATCTTCAAATCTGCCATCCTCAAGATGCCTTTACTTCGAAACGCTTGAGTTGGATCGAAGTAGTTTTCGGATAACGTATTCGATCCCAGTCTCTTCGAAAAAACATTCGATAGTTTCCGGTAAACTCAACCCTAGTTCTTTAGGAAATAAACAGTCAAAGATAAGAGCGGAGATCACCTCCTAACCGTTAGTGGACGGATTTCCTTATTTATTGTCCTAGGAGAGTGAAACGAGATCTATATGCATAGTACAGCATCATCCGAGATGGCTATGACATATAACTCATGTGTTTCTCTTAGATATTTCCAAAGTTACATTTTGCGTCCATCTTTGATAGTCGGTTAATTAACTATCAACAAACACAGATTCATATCATAGATTTATTTCCAAAGGGAAAACCAACATTGGTCAAGCACATAAGTAACCACTAACCTCTTTAATTAATCTTTTCATTAATTAAAATCACTTTGTAAATACTTATATCAAAATACTTTTACAAAGATTCATTCACAAATCCTTATATTTTCAATACGTGAAAAATATCCATATACTTATCTCAATGGTATAAGTCTATTCACAAAAGAGAGAAAGATTTCCTTTTTATACAATTCTAAAATCATTTATAAACTCCTTTATAAATCTCTAAAATCATTTATAAACTATTTATAAATTATTTCTCAAGTCATTTATAAACCTTTATAAATCCATGCAAGTATTTATAAAACTTTTTTTATAAATCTATTAACCCAAAAAATGGATCAACACCCTAGATCAAGTGTAAAAGCACCAATGCAGATAATCAGGAGCACAAATCTCAGATAAACAACAAATAAAAAGCAGAAGTAAGAAAAGAGACATAGAATTTTTATAGTGGTTCGGTTGACTCTGGCCTATGTCTACTTTAATCAATCTTTATTATGATTATACTAGTTGAATCTCTCTGGATATCAACTAGTTAGTCCTTATATCTAAGTTACAATGATTCAGAATAAGTCACAAGCATAAGGGTTGATTAGAGAATCACAGTAACCCCCTTGATGACTATTGTAAGGGAGAAGAAAGTTAAAGAAGTGAAGGAATTTCAGTAGGGTAATTGAGGCTCTCTCCCCAAAAAAATCCATCTCTAGTTGCAGGTAGGTGAGTATTTATAGGGGAATTCAATGAGTGTTGGGCCAGAAGTCCAAGTGCAGAAGAGTCCAGTTGTTATGCCAAGTCATCACCAAAAATCTCAGATCAATCTAAGTCATTTCTATGGATCGCTAGCTATCCATATGCGATGGATCGCTAGCTATCCATGGGGGATGGATCGATAGCTATCCATCAACTTAGCATATTTTTCTACCAAAAGCCTTTACTTAATGCTAGGAAGGAGCTTAGAAAGTTTGAGGGCGATCCAACCTATCTTGATGGATCGCTAGCTATCCATAGGAGATGGATCTCTAGCTATCCATCCACTTAGCATATTTTTGAGTGATCTTTGGTTGGTTGTCTTCCTATCTTCTATCTAAGTGCCTTGTCCAAATATCAGGCCGTTTGGAGTTAGTTTGATCATCCGTCTTCAAGGGTCATCTAGTCCAGAAGAATCATCCATAGCTCGCGCAAATCTTAATGAAACCGAATGAAACTTATCCAGAACACTATAGAGGGTGTCAGGGACCCACCCTAAAAATTTGAGGTGGTGGGGCCCAATCTAGATGGGTCGCTAGTGATCCATCTAGTTAGGTCGCTAGTGATTCATCAAATCAACTCCAAATAATCTCATTTTTTGGGATCCTACTTCTATGTCTTCTAAAGGTTCTCTCAAAATTTCAAGTCAATCCGACCTGGTATGAGTTCTGTAGGTTCATTTTAGTTAGCTGCATTTGGTCAAATAGCTTAAATTAGGTGAGTCTTCACTTCTCAAGGTAAATTGTTTGGCATGCTATGAAACTTGGCAAGCATCTCTTGGGAACATATTAGATCATGATGCAAGAGGACTGGAGGATCCACGAACAAGCTTTATGGATCGCTAGCGATCCATAGGTGATGGATCCATCGCCTTAGCTTGTTTTAGCATTTTTCTTTTTTGGTCTTTCTCTTCTTTTCCTTCTGGTCTTCTTGGTCAATCCTTGAGATATTTTGCCTTGTTGTAGATGTTTGTTCTAGTTCCCTTTGAATTCTATTGGGTTAAAAACCCAGTTAACACTTGCCCCCCAAAGTACGCCTTTTGAATGAAAGGTGTGCTTTGCTCTAGGACAAGTTCTAGTAACGAGTCTTCGATTATTGAGCTTTCCACGGCTTTAGCCTTGGCAAACCGTCCAGTTCCTTTGGATTCTTTTGTCAATTACAAGTCGTTCCAAACCCTTTATAACCTAAGACTCTAACTCTACCTAACCGCAACCTATACATCACAATCATTCTGGTTTCATTTGGAGTTATTACATCACATGTCTCTAATTACATTACACATCTCTAATCCTCCAGTGTTCATCCAAGATTTACATCAGTACCGCTCAGATTTAATTCATAGTCATATTATCATATATCAAAATCACATCATATCACATCATATATCAAAATCACATTATACATCATATATCAAAGTCGTCTTGTGTTCATCCAAATTTATTCGTTTTATTCTATTATTTCAGTTTAGGGGGATGATCTCTCCGGATTTGCTTATTAAGTTAAGGGGGATTAAATAAGTCCATCTGCTCACCCTCTGATTAGGGGACTTACTTCTTACACTCTAGTTCCGTCTCTTCGGTCGGGATTCTATGGCGTTTGATATCGTACAAGTCTATCCACTCGCTCTCCGGCAAGGGAACTTGCACCTTGCACTCAGGTCCCGTCTCTCCGGTCGGGACTCCATGGCGTTCAAAATCAGTCATCACATTAAATATGGATTTTACAAAATTCAAATTTCAAATCAAGGCAAAAAAGCAGAAATCCTGAATGTTTATCCCAGACATCCGACTCAGAGCGTGGCAAGGGACCAATCTAGGTTTTGTGCACGTCCAAGTGGTCTGAGATTATTATCCTAAGCAATCATCCAGATATCTGACTCAGAGTGCGACTAGGAACCAATCTAGGTTTAGCACACGTCTAACCGGTCTGGGGTCATTGTTGTCCTAAATAGTCATCTCAGGCATTTGACTCAGAGCATGCCTAGGGACCATTTAGGATCCCGTACATATGTAAGCGTCCTGAGATTATTGAAGGCGAAAAAAGCAAAAGGCAGAGAGTAAGGGACAAGCCTTCCCCCTGTTCCAACTATGGGCTTCTAGTTTCGGATCATGCGGTCATATATTCATACTCTTATTTGCTACTCTAGCTCCAACATCACCTGTTCCAGGCGTTAAAGCTCATCCTAGATCCAAATTTATCGTACTCCCAAGTCATGTGGGCATTGTTTAAGTTTATTTTGTTCTAACTCCAGATGCTCCTGCATTGGGCCCTTATTGATGATTCCAACATTGCCCTCAAGTATCGACGATTCTAGGTGTGGAGGCAGTATTCCAGCCTGTTCCAATCCAACTTCGGCAGCTCCTGCGTTGTTCCCTAGAGTTTGATTCATATTCCCTACAGATCTTGCCATCCCTTGTTGCTCCATCCTCTGGAAGAAGCTATCCATCATCTCTTGTTACCTAGACAAGATCTCATCCTGCATCTCCTACATCATCCTTTCCCTTTCTTCTCTAATCACATAGATGGGTTGATGAGAAATGGAGGACACCTCCTGGCTGCCCCCGGGCTCCGGTTGACTTGGTATAGCTCCAGATCTAGTATTAGGCGTACTCATCTTCTCTAAATCTTAGATTTAAACTTCAATTCTTCAAATGTCGTTCAAGGTTCTCAGTGAAAGCACCAAAATGTTAACCCAAAAATGAATTAACATCCTGGATCAAGTGTGAAAACACCGGTGCAGATAATCAGCAGCACAAATCTCAGATAAACAACAAATAAAAAGCATAAGTCCATTTTAAGTTAGCTGTTTTTTGTCGAACAGCTTGAATAAGGTGAGTCTTCACTTCTCGAGCTAGATTGTTTGGCACACTATGAAACTTGGCAAGCGTCTCTAGGGAACATATTAGATCATGACGCAAGAGGACTGGAGGATCCACGAGCAAGCTTTAGGGATCACTTGCGATCCATAGGTGATGGATCGCTAGTGGGCCATCGCCTTAGCTTATTTTGGAAATTTTCTTTTTTGGTCTTTCTCTTCTTTTCCTTCTGGACTTCTTGGTCGATCCTTGAGATATTTTGACTTGTTGTAGATGTTTGTTCTAGTTCCCTTTGAATTCTGTTGGGTTAAAAACCTAGTTAACAAAATCTATAACCCATTTATAAAATTTCTTTATAAATATCTAAAACCATTTACAAAATTCTCTTTATACATTGTAAACAACTCCTCTTTAAGTCTCCAAAACATTTTATAAAACTCCTCTTATAAAACCCAAGTCTCTTTTTTTTAGAACTTTATTTATAAATCTCGAAAACATTTATAAATAAATAATAATCATTATTCAAAACACTATTATGTAATAATAATTATTAATAATAAACAATATAGACGAATAATAATTATTGACTTCAAACATCTTAAAAATAATAATAGAAAATTTCAAAACATCATTAAATCAAAAATAATTGATTTCAATGTTATTATAATATATACTGACTTACTTTCAAAACATTATTAGTAATTAATTTCAACCATACTAATCTTTTAAAATAAATGGCTTTTCAAAATATTAAAATATTGATAAATAACTTTAAAACAATATGAGGTATAAATAAATAATCTTTAAAACAATATTAAATATAAATAAATAATCTTTAAAAAAACATTTCTAACGACTTAGAAAAGACAAATGATAAAGTTGGAGTAAAAATAGAAATTTAATCCATTAAAAAATATAATTTTGAAACCCAATTTCAGATTTAAAATCATTTCCTATCTCAAAACCAATTCCAACTCAAATGACAATTTATAGTATCCTTAAAATTCTAATTTGAGGCCAATTGCTACCCAACGTTTAACCAATATCGATATTGATTTTCTATCACTACAAGATTAAAGTTTTGAGTATATAACAATGTCATAAATCATAGTGTCAACAATCAGGTTTGATTTTCAAAAATTAATATAACAGGAATATTATAGAAAACAATTCAATAATGGTGAGGAATTCCGTTGGATCCCTCCAACCTGTTCCCTTGCATCACAACTATATATATATATATATATCAACGCATATAAATAAATTCAACAGTGGCGAGGAATCCTGTTGGATCCCTCCAACCGCTTCCTCTGCATCACAAATAGTATATGATTATATAATATGGGTCATCCGCTACTAAGCGGGTATATATAAAAGGTCATCCGCTCCAGGGGTGGGAATAAATCCAAACCAACTGATAAAAATAGTAAATCATCTAAACATCTAATCAACAATTTTTTTTTAACTATATAACATACTGGTTAACCAAAAAGGTGAGTTTAACTCATTGAAATACATGTTGTCGCTGAAGCATTCCGATTTGGATAAAAATCGAGCAGGCGTTTAATTTTAACCCAAATTCCTACTAGCTCCAAATCCATCCAATCCAACTCTATATCATAGTAATCGCTGATACGATCGCAACGCAACTCGTTGTGTTCAATTTGGACCTCGTATGAATTAGATATGAATTAATGAACGTTTGAGATTATTTAAATTATCATTAACTTTAACTTAATTAATTTTTAAACTTTCAATTACATTTCCTCCATTGTTCACGAATACAACCCAGGCACGCAAGAACCCACTAGCGATTGCGTTTCCCATCATGTCGCCGCCTCGGGTCGCCTGCCACCGCTGCGAGCTCGCTGAAGACCGCCGACGCCATGTCGCGCTGATCCCCCCTGGTCCGACCTACCCACGTGCCGCCGACGTCGAGAAAAATGAACCCAAATGCCGCACCGTTCATCTCAAAATTTCCACCGCCAAAGTTGATCATTGGTCATGAAACCTCGCCAGCGCCTCACTCTCGTCTTCCTCGACATTTCCCTTCAGACCCGATCACCTGAAAGTGCCTAGAATTGCTGAAATTCTCGAAAGTAGATTTGAAGTTCAACTACGAACTGCGGCCACCACCCGACGAACCATGACGATCCCACCATTGAATGAGTCGGGCTCGACATCGTCTACAACTTTGTAGTTGGTGACTTCGCCTAAAACGGCATGGATTGGCTCTGATGGATGAGAACCGTTCGATGAGACCATGTTTTGATTTTTGATATTTTAAAAAATTTCTTTCTTTTTACAGGCAAAGCATATTTATAGGAGGAGGAGCATGGAAGAATGTATGGGAAGGGATGGGCTGCACAGTGAAGTATGGTGAGGGTTGATGTGGGTATGTGTGTGTGTGTATTCAAAAATATCCAGCTCGATGTACTCAAAAATCTCGAACTCCAAACGAGGCATGTTGCCCGACGTTCTATACTAAAAACCCATATTCCGAACACAATGGAACTAGTCTCGAGACCTAATTCAATCATATACAAAAGATATCTTTTTAAATCAAATTATATTAATTTAAATCCCTTTAATTAATTTCTACGCGTTTCGATTTCGCACGACCACACAATACGTCCAAATCACCACGAAATTCGACGGAATACAAGAACTCACTATTGCGGATCCAATGAAACTGGTTTCGTCAAAATTCGAGACAGTGCCCCGAAAGGCTATTTTCATACGTTAATTAAAACGATTATATAAAACAAGTTCAATCGCTTTTAAATTCAAATTCAAAAGTTTACTATCTAAATTCTTATCCAAATAGAATTTAAATCAACTTCCGAAATCATTTTCATTCACATAAAATTGAAGATTTAATTATTTAACAATTTCAAATACCATTATATTTGAAATTCAAGTTAGTTAACTTGTAAAATTAACTTCACAATATTTAAAAGCAATTAAATATTCCAAATTCGAATGACTAAAATTCTGAGTCGTTACATTCTTCTCCCTTTTAAAATAATTTCATTCTAGAAATTACCAAGGTGAAAAATGCCACAAAACCCTTTTACTTTTTAAAAACTAATTAGTTGAAATAGATTGCCAAATTCTTTTAAGCCTTTAACTTTCCAAAATTATTTTTTTGAAACTTTGTTATCGTCTTTCCTAAGTCTTTAAATTCATTCATAATTACTAACTAATACCATCCCAAGTTATAACATAAACATCTTATTTTAGTTATAAAAAATTTCCCAAAATTCTCAAAAAAATTCTAACATCTTAAATTTACGAAAAATTTCACCTGCGTCCCCTTGCGCGGTTTGATTAGAACAACTACAAATCATCACAATGGGCCTAAATCAACCAAAAGAAAACAAAAGCCAAGTGGCTAGTCACAAAATCATCAAACCAAACAACAATATAAACATGTACCTTTTTAGTCGGGCAACCAAATCTTACTTATGAAATCAAAGGCATCAACTAGTCTCCTGCTTCTATATACCTGCATATTATTTACACATAAAATCCAACCATATAACCTGCATTTTACAATGTCATTGTTTTATTATGATAAAGCCCGTAAGATGTACATATGCCATCCATACGTAATATCAATTCGATCGCTTGCTTGATCACACAGTTTCACTTCCGAACTAGTATCGTTCACACGACCACTCAAGTGCAGACCCAGATCCGGTTCCTTGAATAGAAACCGCCATTCTTCTTGCATAGCCATATACTATGATAGAGAATCCCAAAATCAATCAAAAATCCATGTCCAGTATTCACCGTCGAGAATCGAGTGAAAAATTCTAACTCGGACCGATGTAAATCATCTCGAAATCATGTATTCGAATCTGGATCAAACAGTTATGCGAATAAAATAATATACGTACAACTTACGTACTTATTTCAATTGGTTTTTCATTATCCAGATTCTTTTATTAACATTCATTTATTTTTGTTCCTTTTAAATCAAATTCAATTATTCACATTAATTCTACCTACATTCATTTATTTACTTAGTATATTTCTTTCAATACTAATATCACTTAAGAACCATTCCATCAAATTTTAATTAAGTTTATTATAAACATTTATATACAACATAATTCATTTTTATTATCACTTCATAACTTAAGTTCATATCCATTTCTAATCAAATTCAATTTCATTTAACTCATTTCATTGTTCAATTTCAATATTCAACTCTATCAAACTACATTCTAAACCATATTCAATTCACTAATTTATTTAATTAGTTCATTTCATTAATTCATTTCAAACCATAATCAATTTCATTTCAAAAATTATTTCATTTAACTTGACTTAAATTTCATTTCAAATTTGCTTTTCTTAACATTCATATTTAACAATTTTAAAGTTTTGTTTTAACTTACTAATTCTCAAAATTTGTAAGTTATAAAACTTATTTTCTCATATTTATCAAATTAAACTTTGGATTCTAAAATCAAAACTTTTTTTACCAAAACAAAACTCCAATGATATCAATTCCTCTCTTGGAAACCCGAAAATGAACGTCGATGATGCTGCAGTCATCATCGAAATTATTTTCTAGCGACCGAAGTGAGTTCAGTGCTTTCTTAACACCTTTAAAATCCATTTTAAAAATATTTCTAGACATAATACTTTCTAAATAATATCATTATTATTTCTTTAAAACTCTGAAAAATAATTTTTCAAAATCAACGGGATTTAAATTCTTAAATTCTAAGCTTCTAAATCCTTTTTATTTACAAATCATATTTATCAATTTTCCTCATATAAATAATTCACTATGGTTATATAAAACCATTTCTTAATTTTTTATCTTTGTTTACATTATAATAACAACAACTTTTATTAGAACACAAACAACAAATGAGATTATTATCATTCACTAACACCCAAACACACCATATATACTATAATAATTTCTGAAAAATTATTCCTTTTTATTTAAAATATAATCAAGGTAAAATTATTTTATTTACCCAATTTCAAAATAATATTATGTCGAATTTCTCTATTTAATTGTCTAGAGATCCCTATCAATAATGTTAATTATTCGTATTGACCAGAATTCATAAGCCACTCAATAGATCAATCAACACAATATAAAACATTTTTATATCATAATAAATCCGCGCTCATACACACACTCAAACTCATTCAAGGGTATTACTAACCATATCTCTAATGAGTAATCTCCACCAAAGACAACATTCTCGCTTAACCTTATGCTCTGATACCAAAAATGTAACGTGAAAGTCTATATGAGTGGATCGTCTAGATTATATGCAAGTATAAACAGTCTATAAACGATAGTAGCAAAGTAAATAAAAAATAATCACACCGGTATTTTATACTGGTTCGGACCTCCCGTCCTACGTCCAGTCCCGAAGCTCCTCTTCGGAATTTCCTTTCAACTAACCCTCGCTTAACCCGGAGGAACGGGTTTACAATAGCAGAGTTTCTTTGTCAAGAATGTGTTCTATAACACGGATGCTGACTATTGAGTACAAAAGTGCTTCCAATATATATCGATCTAGAGAATATCTGAATGAGGAGTTCTGTATATATGGAAGGGTTGATTACAGGTAGTTGATTGCTTATAGATCAGGAATAAATCAGAGTACAAGAGATAAGAGTATTAGTAAATCAGGTTGTTATCTTCTCTTGAATTCCTGATGCTATTTATAGTGATGAAGAGTTTTCTTGTATAGTTGCATCTGTTGTAATCTCCGTAAAGTCGCTTCTGATGGCGATGAAGAGTTGCGACAAAGATAAGTGGATGTGTCTTTTCGAATGTGACAGTTGAGCTTTGAAAATGCACAGTCGAGTCTTGAATCAGACGTCTGGAAAGTAACCTCAGACGTCTGGTCTTCATATCTGTTATAAGCCTGGATACTTTTCAGACGTCTGACGTTGGTAACCAGACGTCTGATTGCTTCTGAATTATGAACCAGAGGAATCATTCAGACGTCTGACGTTGGTAACCAGACGTTTGATTGCTTCTGAACTATGAACTAGAGGAATCATTCAGACGTCTGGCTTGTGCTCTCAGACGTCTGAAAGTGTGCATGTTGCTTCATCTTGTGCATGTCTTATTTCTCTTCAATCTCTTCTGATTTGACGTCTTTTGATTCTTGTCTTGAGTGTTGCTTTAGTCTCTTTGGTGACGTTACTCTATCAACTATCTGTAAATATAGATATATATGTACATCCGATTTCCATTCTATAGTTGTTATCATCGAAACCATAGACTTGATTTCCTAACAATCTCCCCCTTTTTGATGATGACAACTATTCAATGTACTTATATATATATTTCAAATCTCCCCCTGAATATGTGCTTAGTTTTGTTGATAAGATTATATATATATTTCTCCCCCTTTGACATTATCAAAAATAATATATAATAGTTCAAGTCAAAAGAAAATTTTGCATTAATAATAAGAAGGAGATATATGATGGAGATATCAATGCTTAGACAAGATCTTGAAGTGAACAAATTCCTAAACTTCGTCTGAGTTTTATGAAAGTTTGTTCGTTTAATGGTTTTGTAAATATGTCAGCTACTTGATTTTCGGTACTTACATATTCTAAAGATATAGTTCCTTTTTCAACATGGTCTCGTAAGAAATGATGTCGTATATCTATATGTTTTGTACGTGAGTGATTTACATGATTTTTTGACAAATTTATAGCACTTGTGTTGTCACAATATATTGGAGAATTTTTTATGATTTTACCAAAATCCATTAATGTTTGTTGCATGTATATAACTTGCGCACATGCTAGAGCTGCGGAAATGTATTCAGCTTCACAAGTAGATAAAGAAACACAATTTTGCTTTTTACTAAACCACGAAACTAACGATTGTCCGATAAAATGACATGTTCCACTAGTACTCTTACGGTCTGTTCTACAACCACCAAAATCCACATCGCTATATGAAACAAGTTCAAAAGGTGATCCTTTAGGATAAAACAAACCATAATCTTTAGTACTAGATAAATAACGTAAAATGCGCTTAACAGATCATAGATGAGATTCTTTTGGTTTGGCTTGAAATCGGGCACAAAGACATACACTCATCATAATATCTGGTCGACTAGCTGTTAAATATAGTAAAGAACCAATCATACTTCGATATAACTTTTCATCAAAATCTTTTCCATTTTCATCTTTTTCTAAGTGAATAGTGGTACTCATTGGTGTTGGTTTTCTTGAAGTTTTATCATTTTAAATCGATGTAATAAATCGTTACAATATTTTTCTTGGTGAATAAAAATTCCATTTTCTAGTTGTTTTATTTGTAATCCTAAGAAGAAATTTAAATTCTCCCATGTGTGACATTTCAAATTCATTTGTCATAATATTTGAAAAATCATTACATAGTTTTTCGTTGGTCGAACCAAAGATGATATCATCAACATAAATTCGTACAACTAAAATATCGTCATCTTCTCTTTTAATAAATAAAGTTGTATCTATTTTTCCTATATGGAAACCAGATGTTATTAGGTGATTTTTAAGACGTTCGTACCATGCACGAGGTGCTTGTTTTTAATCCATATAGTGCTTTATGTAATTTAAAAACATGATCGGGATAATTTTTATGAACAAAAAGCGGTGGTTGTTCAACATATACATTTTCTTTGATAAAACCATTCAAAAAGGCACTTTTGACATCCATTTGGAATAGTTTAAAATTGTTATGAGTTGCAAAGGAAAGTAAAGTACGAATGGCTTCTAATCTTGCTACCGGTGCAAAAGTTTCATCATAATCTATGCCTTCTTCTTGATTGTAGCCCTGAGCAACTAGTCATGCTTTATTTCTAACAATATTTCCATTTTCGTCCGCCTTGTTTTTAAATATCCATTTTGTTCCTATTACTGATTGATCTTCAGGTCTTGGTACTAATTCCCATACATTATTACGTTCAAATTGATGTAGTTCCTCTTGCATAACCATTATCCAAAAATTATCATTTGAGGCGTCTTTATAATTCTTTGGTTCAAAGTTTGATACAAACGCTATATGGCTTATTTGATTTAGTTGATTTCTAGTAACTCTTGAATTAAGATCTCCAATAATATTATCTATTGGATGATTCTTAAGGATCCTAGAAGATGATAAAATAGTGTTATTTTGTATATTGGCTTCATTATTACTAGAATTTGTTGAGTTTGTTGGTGGAATAATTTCTTCTTCATCATTAGTTTGTTGTTTGAAAGGGTTTTCGTCAAACGAGACATGTAGACTCTCTTCTATAGTATTATTCTTTTTATTAAAAATTCTATATGCCTTGCTACGATCTGAATATCCAACAAAGATACCTTCATCGGCTTTTGGATCAAATTTTCCTAATTTGTCTTTTGTATTTAATATAAAACATTTTGAGCCAAAAGTTTTAAAGTATGATACTTTAGGTTTTTTACCAAAAAATATTTCAAAACAAGTTTGTTTAGTCATTGGGCGAATAGTTACTCGATTCAATACATAACAGGATGTAGCAATAGCTTCGGCCCAAAAGTGTTTTGGTAATCCGCTACTATTTAATAATGTTCGTGCGCACTCTTGTAATGTACGATTTTTTCTTTCTACGACACCATTTTGTTGGGGTGTACAAGGAAAAGAAAAATTATGAGTTATTCCCTTTTTATTGCAAAAATTTGAAAAAAGATCGTTTTCGAATTCTCCTCCATGATCGCTTCTAATATTTTTAATTTTTAAATTCATTTGAGTTTTAATCCGTTTTGCAAATATTTTAAACATACCAAAAGTATCGCTTTTATGTTTTAGAAATAAAGTCCATGTATATCTTGAGAAATCATCGACTATTACAAAAACATATTTGTTATGATTAATAGATCTTACTTGTGTTGGACCAAATAAATCTAAATGTAATAATTCTAATGGTTGTTTTGTAGAAATATTATTTTTAGATTTAAACGAGCTTTTCTTTAGTTTACCAATTTGACAATCATCGCATAAATTTTCTACTTTGTAACTCATTTTAGGTAACCCTCTTACTAACTCATATTTAGCTAACTTATTAATATTTTTAAAATTAATATGACAAAATCGTTTATGCCATAACCATGGATCATCATGTTTGGCAGTTAAGCATAAGCTTGAATCTTTATTAATATTCATGTTTAATATATAAATATTTTTGTTTCTAACACCTTCAAAAATGAGTTGTTTGTTATTATCTAAAATGTTACATCTATCTTTTTCAAAGTTTATTTGAAAACCTTTATCACATAATTGACTAATGCTTAATAAGTTGTGTTTCAAATTTTCTACTAGTAAAACATTAGTAATAATAGGAGAGTTAGATATACCAGAATTAATGACTTCTCCAATGCCTATGACAAATCCCTTTGAATTGTCCCCAAATGTTACCGTTCCACCATCGATGTATGTTATATTTGATAACATTTCTAAATTTCCAGTCATATGTTTGGAGCAACCGCTATCTAGTATCCATTTCTCCTTATTTTTTATTTTGGGTACCTGCAAGATAAAAGATATTTTAATTGGTACCCACATATTTGATTAGGGTCCTAATTGTTAGAGGAAGGTAGCCATACCCAAGATGGTTTGGTACCTTTATAAATATAATTTTTATTATAAACTACATTTTCTAAGTAATCATTGATATGCTTTTGTCTAATCAATTTATTATTTGTTTTAGGAACCCAAATTTTCATATTTTTGGTATTCAATTTTTGTTTAGATAAACTTCTAGTTTTTATATAACTAATATTTTTAGCATTATTTTCTTTTTGTTTAGAACATTTTTCAAATCCTATTCCATTTCTATTACCTGATGGTTTTGATGTTTTGATAAGATTTTCCAAATCTTGTTTTCCTTTGTTGAATTTTGACACATTATTGGTGATTTTATCTAACTTCTCTTTTAATTCTCTATTTTCTGTTTTCAATAATTCAATATCCTTTTAAAATCAACATTTTCTTTTAGCAAATTTTCTTTTTCTAGAGTAATGTTCTCACTTTCTATCACATTATCTCTTAATTTTTCTTGAGATATTTCAAGTTCTTCTTCTAAAATAGTTTTTTCATCTTTCAACATTCCTACTTCAAGTTCTAATCTATTTACTTTTACTATATATTCTTTGTTCAATTTTTTTATTTGTCTAAATTTATCATCTAATTCTATGCTCAGTTCAAGTAATTCTTCATAGCTAAGTTCCGGACATACCTCATCTTTTTGTGCCATAAAACACACATTAGCTTGTTCTCCGTCACTATCGCTATCACTTTCTGAAGATGAAGAATCGGAATCATCCCACGTTACCTTGAAAGCTTTCTTCTTTTTGAGTTTTTCAAATTTGCTCTTCTTTTTATCATTGTTAAGTTTTGGGCAATCCTTCTTCATGTGTCCGTATTGATCACATTCATAACACTTAATTTGAGATAGATTTGTTGAGTTAGTTTTTCCTTCTTTTTGAAACTTGGTCATCTTTTTAAATTTCTTGAATCTATTGTAGTTTTTGGCAATGAATACTATCTCATTTTCATCTAAATCCGAGTCATCATTCTTTATTGATGGAAATGCTATGTTCTTTGTCTCCGAATTTAATTCTTTACGTGCCTGCAAATTAGCTTCATAGGACATCAAATTTCCTACCAACTCTTAAACTTTGAGAGTAGGGAGATCATTAGCTTCTTCAATAGCTAATACTTTTCTTTCCCAATCAGGTGTTAAAGAGTTGAGTATTCGTGAAACTAAATCAAAATCAGTAAACTCAACTCCTAATGCCATAAGATCATGTTGAATAGTTTGAAATCTTGAATACATGTCTACTATAGTTTCATTTTGTTTCATTTTAAATGATGAAAATTGATTTTGCAAAATTGAAATTTTAGTTTGTTTGACCTTTGTTGTACCTTCATGTGTAATTTGTAAGGTACGCCAAATATCAAATGCAGTAGTACATAACATGACACGTGAAAATTCATTTTTGTCAAGTGAGCAAAACAGGACATTCATAACTTTAGCATTATTTGATGCTAAGGTCTTTTGTGCATCGGTCCATGTGTTCATTGCAGTAGTTGGAGCTTCAAATTTATTTTGAGTGGCTGACCAAATTTCTAAACCATTAGCTTCCATAAAAATTCTCATACGTGTAGACCAATATGAATAATTAGAGCCATTAAAAAGTGGGGGTCGTGCTGTGGATTGTCCTTCTTGAAAAATACTTGCCATATTAGAATGATTTAAAAAACGTGTTACTGTTTTTCTAAACGAACCTTGCTCCGATACCAATTGAAAGTCTATATGAGTGGATCGTCTAGATTATATGCAAGTATAAACAGTCTATAAACGATAGTAGCAAAGTAAATAAAAAATAATCACACCGGTATTTTATACTGGTTCGGACCTCCCGTCCTACGTCCAGTCCCGAAGCTCCTCTTTGGAATTTCCTTTCAACTAACCCTCGCTTAACACGGAGGAACAGGTTTACAACAGCAGAGTTTCTTTGTCAAGAATGTGTTCTGTAACACGGATGTTGACTATTGAGTACAAAAGTGCTTCCAATATATATCGATCTAGAGAATATCTGAATGAGGAATTCTGTATATATGGAAGGGTTGATTACAGGTAGTTGATTGCTTGTAGACCAGGAATAAATCAGAGTACAAGAGATAAGAGTATTAGTAAATCAGGTTGTTATCTTCTCTTGAATTCCTGATGCTATTTATAGTGATGAAGAGTTTTCTTGTATAGTTGCATCTGTTGTAATCTCCGTAAAGTCGCTTCTGATGGTGATGAAGAGTTGCGACAAAGAGAAGTGGATGTGTCTTTTCGAATGTGACAGTTGAGCTTTGAAAATGCACAGTCGAGTCTTGAATCAGACGTCTGGAAAGTAACCTCAGACGTCTGGTCTTCATATCTGTTATAAGCCTGGATACTTTTCAGACGTCTGGCGTTGGTAACCATACGTCTGATTGCTTCTAAATTATGAACCAAAGGAATCATTCAGACGTCTGACGTTGGTAACCAGACGTCTGATTGCTTCTGAACTATGAACCAGAGGAATCATTCAGACGTCTGGCTTGTGCTCTCAGACGTCTGAAAGTGTGCATGTTGCTTCATCTTGTGCATGTCCTATTTCTCTTCAATCTCTTCTGATTTGACGTCTTTTGATTCTAGTCTTGAGTGTTGCTTTAGTCTCTTTGGTGACATTACTCTATCAACTATCTGTAAATATAGATATATATGTACATTCGATTTCCATTGTATAGTTGTTATCATCGAAACCATAGACTTGATTTCCTAACATAACGACCACTACAAGAAAAGGTATTTTTTGTGGCGCACAAAAAAGCTACCAAAACTTACGGTAGCATTTTAATGAACGCCGCAATAAAACCCACAACTGAAAATCCATAATTTTTAGTTGCATTTATTTCAACGCAACTATAAATCCTTTTATTGTAGTATTTCTCAAACGCAACCATTAATATTTTTGTAGCGTTTTAAAAATGCCACTAAAAAGCCTTTTGTGCTACTAATAGAGTTTCCAACTTACAATTGTGTCTACTCAACGCCACTATATGTATTTCTATAGCGTTTTTGAAACATTCTAAAAGTTATTGATTATTTTGCAGCATTTTTTCATGTTATTATTCCTTGTTAATGGTCTATTTTGTTTCTAGTATATCAATCAACAATCACTTACATAATCATCATATTCAAACAATTAAAAAAACACATTAACCATATAATGAAATAAAATATACATAACATTTTGATACAATAGTTTTTCAACAAAATGATCAAACTCACATACAATAACCATTCGTATACAAATTTACACACCTAGTACTAATAAAATGTTATACCTAACTAGTACTAACAAAACACTTCATTGCCCATAATTCTTTGTTGCATGCACAAGTGAAAGCTAGCACCATAAATGTCCAACCTTGCTTTCTTCGAAAGTCAAATTTCTGCACAAGTGAAAGCATAACATATAGTCAAACAATTATGTCAATTCATGGGACTTCAAATCCGATATCAAACATCTACAACATTGTACAAGTATATCATACCATAAATATTGTCATATAAATAATCGAAGTAATAAACGAATCTTACAGTTATATGTAAAACTTTGTTAAATTAGTTATATTATTATTATTATTTATAAAGATTAGTTAACTTAAACTTTTAATTTTATAAAACTTGTTTAATTTTAACAAAACTTAGTGAATTTTATTTAACTTGGTTAACTTAGTTGATTTATTATTATTAAAGCTTAGTTAACATAGTATTATTATTATTATAAACTTAGTTAATTTTTATAAACTTAGATAATTCACTATCATCATCATCATTATTTATAAAACTTTGTTAAATTAGTTATATTACCATTATTTTTAAAATTTAGTTAACTTAAACTTAGTTAATTTTAACAAAACTTAGTTAATTTTTATTAATTTGGTTAACTTAGTTAATTTATTATTATTATTATTACAACCCGATTAACTTAATTATTATTTTTATAATTATTATTATAAACTTAGTTAATTCATCATCATCATCATCCTTATCTATAAAACTTTGTTAAATTAGTTATATTATTATGATTTATAAAATTTAGTTAGCTTAAACTTAGTTAATTTTATAAAATTTATTTAATTTTAACAAAACTTAGTTCATTTTTATTAACTTGGTTAACTTAGTTAATTTACTACTACTACTACTACTATTAAAACTCGGTTAACTTGATTATATTATTATTATTATTATTTTAAACTTAGTTAATTTTTATAAACTTAGGTAATTCATCATCACCATTGTCGTTATTATCTATAAAACTTTTTTTTAAATTAGTTATATTATTATTATTTATAAAATTTAGTTAACTTAAATTTAGTTAATTTTATAAAATTTGTTTAATTTTAACAAAATTAGTTAATTTTTATTAACTTGGTTAACTTGGTTAATTTATTATTATTATTATTAAAACTCGATTAACTTAATTATATTATTATTATTATTATTATTATAAACTTAATTAATTCATCATCATCATCATTATTATTTATAAAACCTTTTTAAATTAGTTATATTATTATTATTATAAACTTAGTTAATTTTTATAATCTTAGTTAATTCATCGTCGCCATCGTCATTATTATTTATAAAACTTTATTAAATTAGCTATATTATTATTTATGAAATTTAGTTAACTTAAACTTAGTTAATTTTATAAAACTTGTTTAATTTTAACAAAACTTAGTTAAATTTTATTAACTTGGTTAACTTATTATTATTATTATTAAAACTCAGTTAACTTAATTATATTATTATTATTATTATTATAAACTTAGTTAATTCATCATCATTATTATTTATAAAACTTTATTAAATTATTTATATTATTATTATTTATAAACTATTATTTTTGTTGATGTATTGGATATAATATTTAATATTTTTGGTACAGAGAATAATGTATAGTACATAGTTGTTGATGATTTTCCATTCCATTCTAATCTTTACATTCCAATATTAATTTGTTAGCAATCTTTTCTCTTTTCCTTTCATAATAAGCAAAATATGATTTTCTATTATGTGTTTTGTTATCGGTTGCTTCACAGTTTCAAAAGTCAGTAATAAGAACAAGCAGCAAATACCTTATTAATTTATGAATAAAACATAGTAAAAATTACAAGAATAAGTTGCACAAACTAACTGCCAAAAGAAAAGCTGCTGTAAGAAAAAAATATTAAATATTATAAGGTGGGATCTTGTAATGGAAGTTTGGAAATGTTAGTAAGGTTTGGTTTTATAAAATACGTTAAGGTATTTTATGAAGAGTTATGAAAATTATAAAAACGTTCAAGAACTAAAATAATAAAAGAAGAAAGTGTTTGTTGACATGAACCTACCACGTTTGTGATCCGTAGTTAGAAATTAATTGTTGTGCAAATTTGTGCCATCGGAACTGAAAAAAAGAACAAACTAGTTGTTTGGTTGAATGACACCAATGTGAGACATTCATACTCTATGAATATTGGCATCAGTTCTTTGCTGTGATAAATATAATTAATTAAAATGAAATTATGATAAATATAGTGTTACATAGATGTTTGCTGTCACATTTCATCAAACGTTGCAAAACTAAAACTTAAATTTGTATTTAGTGTTCAGAAACAACTTGCAGATTTTTGACATCTGGAAAAGAACATGCAAGACCTTGGAATACCACCACCGATAAGTTGTTATCATCAAAAGCAATAATTATGGTACTAACAATTGGTTCATGGTTCACTAGCCCATTGGCTCATTGGTTCAACACCTGAAATGCAGCTCTCTTTAGTTAACTGGTTCAGCTCCTTGCATTCAGCTAGGCTCTATCAAATAAAGCATCAGCACATAGAAAATCACCTTGATATTCACTACTGCATCACAATACATAGTCTAACTTTATACACTTCATGGTGCAACTAGTCGTTGTAATGAAATAATATTACTCTGTTGTTGTATGATCATAGTACAAAATTTCCCATATAATTACTTTCCAAGTACATGTATCTTTTAATAAAGCAGCGTATAAAAGTAATAGTTATAGTATGAGCTCATAAGACCAACTAACCTTTTCCCAAACTTGTGAATGATAATCAATCAACCAATTGGTCTTGGATAAAGACATTAGGAACAAATCAAAACTAGTTTTGTCTGCAAAAGAGTGTAAACAAGATAAGAACCAAGTGAAAAAGAAATGCTAATAGATTGTGTCCATTGCTCTGAAGAAATGATAATATCCAGGTGCCATCTTATAAATGCAATGTTAATTATATGAATAAAAAATAGAGAATAACATTTTGTAGTAGCTAGCTCAGCATTCAAATATTTATAACAGCCAGCTAATACAATCTCCGAAGTCGAATAACAACTCCTATTCTCTTTTTGTAGAATTAAAAGTCTCTACGCTGATTAACTCGACTTCATCTCTATCTTTTGAAAAATTCTCACCTAAATCTAGACCAAATTCTAATAGAGAAATCTCAGTTAGAGTTTTTAGTATCTCGGTTCTTCCATTTTGGTTTACTACAAGCCTACAACATCACCTCCAGTGTTAATAAAAATAGACTATAAAAGAAATTTAACCACAATTTCTAGCAACTTTATACAGATTCTACATCAAATTTTGACCTAGTAAGAAATTGACTGTTCTTATATTGCTGCCTACTTCATTCATGCCAGGTGCTAAATATTAGTAGTACTAGTTAAAAAGGTACAAGTTACTGGATTCTATGTCACATGATACTTGCCAGGGTTAACATACATACAAATCAGCACATAGTAATATTATTGCTGCTAGTTACCATTTATTAATATAGTATTCTTATTTGCAACAACTTTAATGCTAACCAACCAATAATGTTGGCAATCTCAAAAGAAAATACGCACAAACCCCACCTCACATTAACATAATCCACATGTTAATTAAAAGATTTTAGGTTGTGATTCTAATTTAAATGTTAAACTTCTCATTTGAGGTCTTAGTTTTGACCTTTCTTTTAGGCAAGAACTATTGGTTTATAGAACTTGCACTTGATGTATGATTTAAGTTTCCCCTATGTAATAATCAGTAGTAGAACCATTATCCCTCAGTGTACCTACAGTATAATCATTAAAATGGTTATATTAATCATTTCATCAATTAGTCTTTTGCATGACTGATCTAGTCATCAAGAACATATACGCACATTCCACCTTTTTATTTCCAAATACCATGATCTTTGTCTCTGTGTGTGTGTATTCAAGAATTCAATTTAAGAGACCATTCTATTTTCAAGAACCAATAATTTCAATAATTTAGTTCACACTATGAGTATTCCATTCCAAGGAATTCTCCAAATTATCTATAGCAGTTAATACATGGATGAATTAATAAGATTTAACACGAAAAAGAAAAGGAAAAAAGGAATATTTACCTTAAATAATATGGAAAATCTTCAAATGTGATGCAGCTATCCTTCCCATCCACAACCTGATGCATTAACCCCAGTTCAATCTTCTCTACCGTCAGTGCTCCATCGCCTCCACTTCCTACCGTCCATCTCTCGACGCCGAGGCTGACCCCTACTCCAATTTCGACTCCCGTTGACATACTTAAGTTCTTCTGCTCCATCGCAAATCGAAAAAATGTATTTAGAACCTGGTAACATGCAGAAAAGAAACAAGGGTTTTGGGAAAGACGCAAACTATACTTTCTCTAGTACCTGCAAACTGAACATCTTAAGTTGATGAACTAATACTAAGGAAGACCATGTCCCTTGATTCTAATAAGGTATCGAGATGGGGAGATAAACTCAATCATCAATTCTGGCACTAGTTTTAAGCCATAGCAGATAGGTGGTAAATATTGGGTCATGAATGAATTGGAACAACCGACGAATTTGGATTTAGGAATGTTAAGTGATTTAAGGTGACTTCGGGTTGCTTATTTTAGGGAGAAAGTAAAATAAGTTTTAAGCGGTAAATGAAAATAAATGAGGGAGGAAGAGCTTTTGTGCGGTCACGAAAAAATTATGTCTCGTCTTAAAAAAATTTCCCTCCATCGATCAATTTTTTTTATTTCCTCCATTGGTTACACTTAGATAAACAGTATTCCGCATAATATTGGTTCCACTCAAATAAATTTTGATTGCACTTGATAATAAACGCTACTAATAAATGCAACTACAAATGCTTTTTGTTGTAGTGGACACACATTTCCGTATAGTTTAAGAGGACAATAAACCACACATGTCCAATCCATATTGAACGGAAAGGCGGATAATTAGGTAAAATAAAGAAGAAAGAAGATAAGAAGAAAACTAAACAACACAGAATCTCATAGCGGAACGAATAATCTAGAATATACAACAAATCTTTACCCAAAGAAAAATGTAATATGCATACACTAATCAGAGTATACTAATCTATTTTAGCCCAGATAGTTATAACAGCATGTCCTTACAATTGCTGATAAATATAACCAAAAGAAAACATAGCGGAACATAAAGAAGTATCTAGATACGTCTTGGACCTTCAGCTCGTCTCCTAAGCTCCAATGCATCCAAAGAAATCTATAAATATGCTCAGTCTGACTCGAGCATTGAAAGGGAAGAACGCCCAAATCAGTCTGGTAAACCAGCATGAGAAAAACACACCCAAATGGAATTTATTGTTTATCAAAAAACTTTTAAATAAAGGTATCTCGTAAGACCACGCCGTACATAAACATGGATGGGTTTTTATAGAAAAACCAGTGATATTATAATAATGTCTAGAGTACAAATACTTATTAATCATAGCCGAAATTGTTACATTAATTAAATTCCAGCATACTAGATATACAACTAAAACCGTAAAGGCTCGTATTGGAGAATGGATTCCATACAATGACTAGGCTACCGGGGTACCGCCCGTTATGGTGCATCTCTCGATAAAAAACACCGAGGACCTCACTGGGATCCTCTGCCAACATAGAACTGGCCTACCACTTGACTAGTAGTACCGAATATGAATACCCCTTGGTTAATGGACCCCGAAGCATACAAATGAGAGATAATATCGACTCTAGATAGGGATGATCATACCCTGGCCCTACTGCATCTCCCATGTTTTAGTCATTCCCGTTTGATAAGGCTTGAGGCTACATTTTACCTTTTATATAGCACTTCCATCTTTGAATGCTAACACTGCGCTCCAGGCAACAATGCAATGCCAGCATTCATCCATACAAGTTGTCCAAGAGATGGACAAATCGAAGGCACTACTTCTACTACATCAATTTTGGAATCACCCTCAAGATTAGTAGCAAGCAGCCCTTGCACTTCAAAGAGCTCCGTCTTCAAATCCATCATCTTCAAGATGCCTTTACTCGAAACGCCTGAGTTGGATCGAAGTGGTTTTCGGATAACATATCTGATCTCGATCTCTTCGAAACAACATTCGATAGTTTCCGGTAAACTCAACCCCGGTTCTTCAGGATATAAACAGTTAAAGATAAGAGCGAAGATCGCCTCCTAACCATTAGTGGATGGATTTCCTTATCATTTTTCCTAGGAGAGCGTAATGAGATTTATACACAAAGTACAACATCATCGGAGATGGCTGTGACATATAACTCACATGTTTCTCCTGGATATTTCCAAAGTTACGTTTTGGGTGCATCTTTGATAGTTGGTTATTTAACTATCAACAAACACGCATTCATATTAGGGATTTATTTTCAAAGGGAAAACCAACATTGGTTAAGCACATAAGCAACCATCAACATCTTTAATTAATCTTTTCATTAATTAAAATCACTTTGTAAATACCTGCATCAAAATATTTTTACAAAGATTCATTCACAAACCCTTATATTTTCAATACTTGGACAATATCCACATACTTATCTCTACGGTATAAGTATATTCAAAGAACAGAGAAAGATTTCATTTTCATACAATTCTAAAATCATTTATAAACTCTTTTATAAATCTCTAAAATCATTTTAAACTGTTTATGAATTATTTCTCATGTCATTTATAAACCCTTATAATCCATGCAACTATTTATTAAACTCTTTTTATAAATCTATAACCCATTTATAAATATATTTTTAATTATCTAAAACCATTTACAAAACTCTCTTTATACATTGTAAACAATTTCTCTTTAAGTTTCCAAAACATTTTATAAAACTCCTCTTATAAAACCCAAGTCTCTTTTTTTTAGAAATTTATTTATAAATCTCGAAAACATTTATAAATAAATAATAATCATTATTCAAAACACTATTATGCAATAATAATTATTAATAATAAACAATATAGACAAATAATAATTATTGACTTCAAACATCTTAAAAAGAATAATAGAAAATTTCAAAACATCATTAAATAAAAAATAATTGATTTCAATTTTATTATAATATATACTACCTTACTTTCAAAAAATTATTAGTAATTAATTTCAACCATACTAATCTTTTAAAATAAATGGCTTTTCAAAATATTAAAATATTGATAAACAACTTTAAAACAATATGAAGTATAAATAAATAATCTTTAAAACAATATTAAATATAAATAAATAATCTTTAGAAAAAACATTTATAATGACTTAGAAAAAACAGATGATAAAGTTGGAGTAAAAATAGAAATTTAATCCTTTAAAACAAAATATTTTCAAAACCCAATTTCAGATTTAAAATCATTTCCTATCTCAAAAACCAATTCCAACTCAAATGGCTATTTATAGTATTCTTAAAATACTAATTTGAGGCCAATAACTACCCAATGTTTAATCAATACCGATATTGATTTTCTATCACTATAGGTTTAAGTTTTGAGTATATAACAATGTCATAAGCCATAGTGTCAACAATCAGGTTTGATTTTCAAAAATCCATATAACGGGAATATTATAGAAAACAATTCAACAATGGTGAGGAATCCCGTTCGATTCCTCCTACCTGTTCCCCTGCATCACAACTCATATACATACATACACATATATATTTATATATATATCTACACATATATATAAATAAAATTCAACAATGGTGAGGAATCTTGTTTGATCCCTTAAACCTGTTCTCCTACATCACAAACTGTATATAATTATATAATATGGGTCATCCGCTACTAGATGGGTAAATATAAAAGGTCACCCGCTCCAAGGGCGGGAATAAATCCAAACCAACCGATAAAAACAGTAAATCATTCAAACATGCAATCAACAATTTTTTTCAACTATATAACATACTGATTAACCAAAAAGGTGAGTTTAACTCACTGAAATTCCTATTGTCGCCGAGGCATTCCGGTTGGATTAAAATCGAGCATGCGTTCCATTTTAACCCAAATTCCTACTACCTTCAAATCCATCCAATCCAACTCTATGTCGTAGTATTCACTAATATGATTGCAACGCAACTCGTCGTGTTCAACTTGGACCTCGTATGAATTAGATATGAATTAATGAACGTTTGAGATTATTTAAATTATCATTAACTTTAAATTAATTAATTTTTAAACTTTTAATTAACTTCCCTCCCTCGTTCACGAATACAACCCAGGCACGCAAGAACCCACTACCGATAGCGTTTCCCATTGTGCCGCCGTTGCCTCGAGTCGCCTGCCGCTGCCATGAGCTAGCCGAAGACTGCCGCCGCCATGCCGTGCTGATCCCCCCGGTCTAACCCCCCCTCCCACGTGCCACCGACGTCGAGCAAAACGAACCCAAATGCCACGCCGTTCATCTTGAAATTGCCGCTGCCGCATTTTATCATTGGCCATGAAATTTCGCTAGCGCCTTGCCCTCGCATTCCTCGACATCTCCCTTTCAGACCCTATTACCTAAAAGTGCCTAGAATCACCGGAATGTTCGAAAGTAGATTCGACGTTCAACTACGAAATACGGATACCACACAATGAACCATGACGATCCCACCGTTGAATGAGTCAAGCTCGACGTCGTCTACAAGTTTGTAGTTGCTGACTTCACTTAAAACAGCATGGATTGGCTCCAATGGATGAGAACCATTCGATGAGGCCCTGCTTTGATTTTTGAAAATTTAAAAATTTTCTTTCTTGTTTCATGGAAAGCATACTTATAGGACGAGGAGCATGGCAGCACGTATGGGAAGGGATGGGCTGCATAATGAAGTATGGTGAGGGTTGATGTGGATATATATATATATATATGTATATGTATATTCAAAAATATCTAACTCGATGTACTCAAAAATCTCGAACTCTGAACGAGGCATGCCACTTGACGTTTCATACTAAATATCCCTATTCCGAACACAATGGAACTAGTCTTGAGACCTAATTCGATTATATACAAAAGATAGCTTTTTAAACTGAATTATATTAATTTAAATTCCTTTAATTAATTTCTAAGAATTTTAACCTCGCACGACCACATGATACGTCCAAATCGCCATAAAATTCGACGGCATACAATAACTCCATATTACGGATCCAATAAAACTAGTTTCGTTGAAATCCGAGACAGTGCCTCGGAAGGCTATTTTCATATGTTAATTAAAATGATTATTATAAAACAAGTTTAATCGCTTTTAAATTCAAATTCAAAAGTTTACTATCTTCATTCTTATCCAAATAGAATTTAAATCAACTTCCAAAATCATTTTCATTCACATAAAATTCAAAATTTAATTATTTAAGCAATTTCAGATATTCAAATTACATTATATTTGAAATTCAAGTTATTTAACTTATAAAATTAACTTTTCAATATTTAAAAGCAATTAAATATTCCAAATTTGAATGACTGAAATTCTGGATCGTTATAGTTAAGGGTCGTACCGATCCCTAAAATGGCCAAACTGGACGCCTTGAACTCTTCGCTTTGGCTCATCTTGTGGTTAGCTTTGTGATTCCATAGTTTTTTGTATCAATATTAGCTTGCTTTGGATCCAAATGATGGAGTTGTAGAAGAACAAAGTTGCTGATTCAAGAGTTCTTGGAGATTAATAGAGATTGGTATTGAATCGACGTAACAACATTGGAAATGGGTTCTTAACATCAAGAGAGACGAGGAGACAAAAGATGAACCCGCATGGAGGAGTTCTTGGGAGTCAGCATCGACTCATGGGTAGGAGTCAGTACCAACCCCACACTTATGGTCAGTGTTCAAAAGGTAGGATAACACTTGCCTCCAAAGCACACCTTGCGAATGGAAGGTATGCTTTGCCCGAGAACAAATGTGATGTCAATCTTTGATGATCGAGCTCTCCGACTTCTTCAATCTTGGTATAACATCTAGTTCCTTCGGACTCTTCCATCGATTATAGGCCATTCCAGACCTATTGGAGCCTAAGACTCTAGACTCTGCCTATGTTATTCATACATCATCAAAATTCCGATTTCATTCAGAGTCACTACATCGCATATCAAAACCATTCCTTGTTCATCCAGGAATTACATCATTATCGTTCTGGTTTCATTCAGAGTTATTACATACCAAAATCATCCCATGTTCATCCGGGATTTATCTGTTTCGTTTTAATTTCAAGGTGTTCAAATCCTTTTATCAAAATTAAATTTGTTTTCATTTTTAGGTTCGATCTCTCCGGATCATTTTATATTTAGTTTAATGCACGATCTATTCGGATTGGTAATCAAATTCATAACTATTTAGGGTCAATAGTTAAATCCATTTCCGCTCGAGGCTGGTGGCCGTTCGAGGCTAGTAATCAAATTCATGGTTGTTCAAGATCGATAATCAAATCCTTGGTCGTTAAGGACCAATTAGAAAATCCATGGTCCTTCGATACCGATGATCAGGTTCGTGGTCTCCCTAGACCGATCTATGGCCTCTTCGGACCCTTGCTAAGCCTAATCCGCTCACTCTCTAGTGAAGGGACTTAACGATGACCATGCCATCCAATCACTCTCCAGTGAAGTGACCTACCCCTTACATTTCGGTCCCGACTCTCCGGCCAAGGCATGACGCGATTCTTACTGAGCCCAATCTGCTTACCCTCCGACGAGGGGACTCAATGTAATACCCCAAGCTTTTGAGGAAAATTCTTTTAAATAAATGATTAAAATTCTAGGGGAAAATCAGAATTATTATATAGGTGGGATTTCCAGTGGTGCAAGGTTGTGTGCATGTGTGCACGTGCACACTAGATATGGCACTAAGAGAAAATCCAGAATTCCTGAATAATAAAACAAGAAAGGAAAACATTCAGATAAAATGTTTTAAATAGAAGAAATATAGGCCTAGGCATGAATATTAAAACTCCTGTGGATGTGTGTGTATATATATATATTACTTGTCTGAAAACTAAGACAGAAGAGAACATTGATTTATAATGAATAAGTGAAATTTTAAATAGGTGTAGAAATGCACATAAGTATGCACATGTTTTCTGCAAATAAATGGTTAAAATTAAATTAACACCCATAGTTGTATAAATGTATATATATATATATATATCCAGATAGTATTTGAGCAGAAAATTAATAAAGGAATCACTAAAACAGTAAGAACCTAAGTGCAAGAAAGCAAATGTGCATAGGCAGAAAATAGAAAGTCACACCATTATCATGTTTGAGGTAAGTATAATAAAAATACTTAAAGTTATCACTTTCTAAAAAGAAAGGAAAATAGGCACAATTTAGTCTTGTTTTAAAATATTGGCCGGGACATTAAGGGTTAGGAGGGAGGGAATATGCAATGCCAAATGCATGATTCTGGTCTGGGCTAAAATAGGGATTTTGCATCACCCAAAACCCTAGACAGAACCCTTATTTAAACCAAGAGCCCAATCAGAAAACTGCTCTCTCACTAATTAATTAACCTAAGGAAGAAGAGGAAGATAAGGCTAAAGATTTGAAGGGTTTTCTGGTTTAAGCTTGTGTAAGCATTTAGGTGAGTATCCTCACTCATATACATGGCATTAAGACCTGGGATTAGGCAGCCAAGCTTTTATATGTTATATTTTGCATGTTTTGATTTACAAACTATGTTGGCTGCTGATGGTTTCATGAATGTTTGATGAGATATGATCTGCTATGCTGGATGTATAACTTTGTTGTTCTATTTTCATCTCTGTATATTATACCAAAACCTTAAGGAACATATATCAGAGTATTTGTAACTAGTTTGAATAATGGCTTAAGACAAAGAATGAAAAGATAAAGAAAACTATGAGCTGCATATACATTGGTATGGTGCTGAGGCTTGAAATAATTGGCTAAGGGTGCAATGGAGTTTTTTTCTCTATAAGTGCTGAGCCCTAAACTAAACAGAAATTTACAAGCCTAAAAACTATGTTTAAACAAGATTGAAAATCTGGCTAAATATAGTTGCTTGCAAAATCAAAATAAACTCAATAGAGCCATGTATTTATTCTCAGTTGCAAACATTCTGGTATATGCTTGAATAGGGTGTTTATATGCTAAATAATGTGAGATGGAATGACTGGGGTGTTATACCTCTAGAAAGTAACCTTTAACTTGCTTGCAATATTATGTCTGCAAGGTAACTAGGATGTTTCATGAGTACAGGTGGTATGTACACCTAGCTATCATTGATAGAATGAACATAAATACACTTAGTGATATAACTAAGGATTTTGTGCCAAGAAGGCTGCTGGAATGCTTGTCCTATTTGAAGTAGACAAGTTGGCACATGGCTTGTTTAAGTCCTGAGATCTTTGTGCCATAATGTTAATTAGTTCATGGCAATGTGTCCCTTTGATTCCTTATAGCAGATGAGGCCAGGAATATATAAGAAAAAGAAAAGGCAACCTAGTAGTTCCAGATAAAAGTTGTTTTATTGCATATGTTTGCTCTTATGTATTGTACATGATAATACCTGTCAAGTATGCAAAGTATATTTATGCTGTATCCTTAGCTTAATATCATGGATATGTTAGAAATACTCACACCAGATCATAGATCTGACCCTTATTGCTCATGGCACATGGGGGTGTCTCATTTATAATGGGGCAGCCACTAATGCTTTTGCAGGTTGTGATGGAGCTAAGTAAGCAAGATTAAAAAGATATGGAATAGAGGATGCTAAGATAATTAGAAATAAAAGCTAAAATGTGTTAATTCATGCATGTAATCCCTGATTAATATGGCTATCTAAATGTATTAAAGTAGGAAGAACTTGTAAGAGACATGTGCTATGTTGTTTCTGGTTATTTTTGACTTGGTATGTACTAAGGATATTGATGTTGAACTGATTTGAAAACCTATTTGCTAAAGTTGTTTTGATTTAGAGGTAAAACCTGGATTTTATAAGCATAATCATTTTATGATGATTTCAGTTAATCCTGAGTTCTTTCAAAAAGAATATAGATATACAGAAAATAATATTGGGAAAACCCAGAAAAGAATTAAACTGCTATATCTTCAATTTATGATATTGACATAAGTCCAAATGCAAGAAAAAGTGTTTATACCCTGAAGATGTATTTTTGAAAGAGAAGTATGGTTAGGAAAAATGATATATATATCTGATCACAAGGTGTCTGATTCATACAAATATATACACATGCTTTTGAAAAGGAAAGGTATCAATGTTTTGTGTATAATCTGGGTTGTAAAAATGCAAACAAAAGAATGGCCAGAGTAACCACATGGTTAGGCCATAGGTCAGGCCAAATGCTCCACTTCAGATCAATGAAGCAAGGGAACATTTGAGCTCAGTTTTCTGGAAAATGAACAAAGACACTGACATGTACATGTATATCTGTGTACATGTTGAAATTAGGCAAAAATATAGATGTAAATTCTTAAAACAGTTGAAAGAATGGGTTTTAAAAATAGTTATGCAAGAAGAATTGTTTTGTATGTTAGGTTATAGGCAAAAATTAAAAATATATATACAATTATAGGTAGGTATCAGATTTCAGTCATACAGGAAAAAAAAATAAAAAGAAAAACAAAAATTGTGTTTGAACCGACCAGCATAGTACTCGAACTAGTGACCTTGCATGAATAAGTTAGGCGCGTTTCCATTACGCCTAGATGTTGCTTGTGTTCACTTAGGATCCACTTTCTTTTAACCTGAGTTTGATAATATTCAGACTTTAAGACAATCATCTATATTATAAGCTTGCTTTCCACTGATTATTGCTTGGTTATTTCTTAATTATAATAACAGTCTAAGGTACATATTCCCAATGGACACTATAGTCAAAAAAAAAATCAGGATACATTAAGTTTTGATTTAAAAGGGAATTTATCACACTTGTGCAAATTTAAAAAGGATTTCTACTTATTATCATGCTCTGATTCAAGTAGAATATAACATAGATATCTTCATATATGTATGTTAAAAATGATTTAGAATTAAAACAATATTTCTATATTGTGAAAGATCCTGGATATATTTTTGTTTATTAGAGAAAGAAAAATGACCCTGGGAAATATATTTGTAATAGATGATATATCTATATATCATCTCTAAAAAAAAAAAATCACCAATAAAATTAGTGAGTAAATAGGAGGGTCATTTCATTTGGTATCAGAGCTATGTTTCAATTAACATAGCAAATGTTTGTATGCTTATGTTTATACTAGGTTTGTTTGTATATTTGACTGCTTATAAGTATTCCCTGAATGTATGTATGTGTGTGCATGTGACATACACAATGATTAAATAGGAAAAGATACAATCAATTTAAAATAAAAGCTAAGTGTTATAAACTAATAAGATGAAATACATATACTTTTAGAAATATGGTAGGAAGAGGGTCTCATCATCAAGGAGGATCTAGCACACCACAAATGCTTGACATGCAGGAATTTGTGAGAGTTTTGAGAGATGGAATTGGGCACAGACCTGAGAATCCACATGAGGAGCTCTCCAAGTTAGTGAAGACTTATACCAACTTGGGAGGCAAGAGCTTTGAAGGAACTGAAAGTGTAATGGAGATTCAAGCATGGCTGAGGACATTAGAGAGGATCTTCACTGATATGCAACTAGATGACCAAAGGAAGAGGCAAGTGGCCTCAAGGCAATTAAAAGGTGCAGCTTTGAGTTGGTGGGAGGTGATCATAGCTGGCCGGAATGAAAATGATATTAATTGGAATCAATTTAAGGAGATGTTAGAGGCAAGGTTTGTTCCAGCCTCAGCAAAAACCACTTTACTTGAGGAGTTCATCAAACTTAGACAGGGGACTATGAATGTCACAGAATACACCCAGAAGTTTGAGGGATTGTCTACCTATGGGGCAATGTTAGTGGCTGATGAAGCATCCAAAAATGATAGATACATCAAGGGATTGAACCCAGGGCTTAGCAGGGCTATACTACCTTATGCTGACAGAACTTTTGATCAAGTGATAGATTTGGCTCTGAAGATTGAGCAGCATGACAAGGAAAGAGATAAGTTCAGGAACTTCAAAAACAATAGTAACAAGAAGAACAAAGGAAAGTACCACCCTTATGATAAGAAGAAAGGAGAGGCAGATGGTAAGAAGGCAGTAGATGCAAAGCCCAATGAAGCCAAAAGAAAAGTAGTTTGCAACCATTGTGGGAAAGAAGGCCATATTAAGCCAAGATGCCCAGAGCTTAAAGGGGGAGCTTTCAAATGCTATCTATGTGGGAAGGAAGGGCATATGAAAAGAAATTGCCCAGAATACAAGCAACAAGGGAAAGTGGCAAACCTGGAAGGTAGGGGCAAGGCCATAATTGAGGCAAATGCTGAAAACCATGGTCAAGTGGAAGGTACACTATTTATTTGTACCATACCTTTAGCTGTAATATATGATACCGGGGCAACCCACTCACTCATTTCCCATGAAATAGTTAAAAGGTTGAAAATGAACTGCAAATTGGCTGAAATACCTCTGTTAATACAAAGCCCTTTAGGAAGTTCTAGTGTATTAGATATGGTTTGTGTGGATGTGAATTTGAACATAGGGGGAAACACATTTGTTTCCAATTTATATGTTCTAAACTTCCCAAATATAGGAGTTATATTAGGGGCAGATTGGCTAAGACAATTCAAAGCCATAATTGACCTAGATGCATCCACCATTTCACTACAAAATTCTAAAGGCCAAAGGGTTACAATTCTATGTGAACCTATCAAAGAAAACAGTCTAAATCATTTAATTGAATTAGAAAATAATCCAAAGGAAATAGCTATTAATGAAATCCCCATAGTTAAAGAATACTTGGATGTATTTGGGGAAGTAAAAGGTGTCTCACACCATAGACCTGTTGAATTCCAGATTAACCTTATGCCTGGGGCTAGCCCAGTTATCAAAAAGCCTACAAGGATGGGGCCAAGTGAATTAAAGGAGCTAAAGAACCAGCTGGAAGAATTAGAAGCCAAGGGGTTTATAAGGCCAAGTAATTCATGCTGGGGTGCTCCTGTAGTATTTGTTAAAAAGCATGATGGTACTTTAAGAATGTGTATAGATTACAGAGAATTAAACAAAGTAACCATCAAAAACAAATACCCATTACCCAGGATAGATGATCTCTTTGATCAACTCAGTGGAGCTAAAGTGTTTTCTAGGCTAGACTTGGCATCTGGGTTTCATCAGATGAAGGTTGAGGAATCAAGTATTAAATATACAGCATTCAACACAAGATATGGATTGTATGAGTTTCTGGTTATGCCATTTGGGCTAACAAATGCCCCTTCTTACTTTGTAGACCTAATGAATAGGATATTCAGAGATTACATAGACAAGTTTGTTCTGATTTTTATAGATGATATTCTAATCTACTCTAAAACAATAGAGGAACATGAGAACCACTTACATTTGGTCTTATCTAGATTAAGAGAAAAAGATTTGAAAGCAAAGTTCTCTAAGTGTGTGTTCTGGCAAGAGGAAGTACACTTTCTTGGACATGTTGTCTCTGCTAGAGGAATTTCTGTAAAACCCAATAAGATAGTAGCAATCCAAGCATGGAAGAAGCCTAACAATGTTAGTGAAGTTAGGTCATTCATGGGGATGGCAGGATACTATAGGAGGTTCATACAAGGATTTTCTAAAATAGCAATGCCACTCACTAACCTGACTAGGAAGAACCAAAAGTTTATATGGACAGATAAGTGTGAACAAGCTTTCACCCAGATCAAGGAGGCTTTAGTAAAATCACCAGTATTGAGAGTACCAGAAGGCAATGAGGGATTGGTTGTATATACAGATGCATGTGGGTCAGGGCTAGGGGCTGTGTTGATGCAGCAAGATCAGGTCATAGCCTATGCATCTAGACAACTAAAACCCCATGAAACTAGATATGCAACTCATGATCTTGAGTTGGCAGCAGTAGTATATGCCTTAAAGCTCTGGAGGCATTATTTATTGGGTGCAAAGTTCATTTTATACACTGATCACAAGGCCTTAAAATATCTCTTTTCACAAAAAGATTTAAATATGAGACAACACAGATGGGTTGAATTTCTTGCTGCTTATGACTTAGATATACTTTATACACCAGGCAAGGCTAATAAAGTGGCAGATGCATTGAGTAGGCAGCATGCAAAAATGGCCATGTTAATGATGGAGGAGTTTAGAGATTTGACCATGCTCACTGATTTGGAAATAGATGAGAACAGTGGGATAAGTATGGAGATAATTGAGGAAGAAAAGAGTAAAGGAAGGTTAAGTTTAATTACTTTACAATCAAACTTGGCCTTGAAGGTGGCAAAAATGCAAGAAGAAGATCAAGACTTAGCAGAAAAGAGGTCTCTCCTATTAAAGAAGGAAGAAGTGAAGGATTATCACATAGATGTAAAAGGATACTTAAGGTACAAGGGAAGGATATGTGTCCCAAACATCATAGAATTGAAAGAAGAAATCCTTAATGAGTACCATAGGAGCAAATATTCCATACATCCAGGCAGCACCAAAATGTACCAAAACTTAAAAAGGGACTATTGGTGGAAGGGAATGAAGTCTGATGTAGCCAGATATGTTGCTAAGTGCATGGTTTGTCAACAAATAAAAGCTGAGACCCAAAGACCTTCAGGGTTATTACAGCCACTTAGCATACCACAGTGGAAGTGGGAAGACATATCTATGGATTTCATAGATGGTCTTCCTAGATCCAAGAGGGGAAATACAAGTATTTGGGTGATTGTAGATAGGCTGACTAAAGTAGCCCACTTCATACCAGTGAAAGCAGACAGAAATGCACCTAGGTTAGCCCAAATTTTTATGAGAGAAGTGGTAAAACTGCATGGTGTTCCTAAAACTATAGTGAGTGATAGGGATACAATCTTCACTTCAAGATTCTGGAAGAGCTTCCAAGAAGCTATGGGGAGTGAATTGTGCCTAAGCACTGCTTATCACCCCCAATCAGATGGGCAAACAGAAGTGGTAAACAAGATTTTAGAGGATTTACTTAGAGCATGTGTGTTAGACTTTGGAGGAAATTGGGAGGACCACCTCCATTTGGCTGAGTTCACATACAATAATAGCCACCAAAATACAATTGGAATGGCACCCTTTGAAGCCCTATATGGGAAACCATGTCTATCACCTATGTGTTGGGCTGAGGCAGGAGAGAAAGCTATCCTAGGGCCAGAATATGTCAAAGACATCACAGAGAAAATAGGACTGGTGAGAAAGAGGATGGCAATAGCTCAAGATAGGCAAAAGAAGTATGCTGATGCAAAGAGGAAGTCAGTGGAATTCAAAGTAGGTGATTATGTCTTCATTAAGGTTTCACCAATGAAGAAAGTCTTGAGATTTGGCAAGCAGGGGAAACTCAGACCCAGATATGTTGGACCATACAAGATTTTGGAAAGGATAGGCTCACTAGCCTATAAGCTGGAGCTTCTAGAGAAGATGAGTGCAATGCACAATGTGTTTCATGTGTCACAACTAAGGAGATGGGTACATGACAAGGAGGAAATCTTAGAAAAGCCTACTGAAGTTCAGATTAATCCAGATCTAATCTATGAGAAAGAGACAGTGGGAATTGTGGCAAGGGAAGAAAAGAAATTAAGAAACAAGACATTGAAGCTTGTAAAGATTCAATGGAGTATAGATCCTAGTGATTGTACTTGGGAGCTAGAGGATAAAATCAGGATGGATTACCCTAGGCTCTTTGCAGATTTGAAAGGTAAATTCTTAGATTACTAAGAAAGTTTGATATGTATGATAGACAGTGACTATTTGAATTGCTCATGCATATTTGAATAATTTTCCTAAGAAAGTAGGAGTACTCAAAGAATATGTTGTAAATTGTGAGGGCACAATTCCTAAAAGAAGGGGTGATTGTAATACCACAAGATTTTGAGGAAAATTCTTTTAAATAAATGATTAAAATTCTGGGGGAAAATCAGAATTATTATATAGGTGGGATTTCCAGTGGTGCAAGGTTGTGTGCATGTGTGCACGTGCACACTAGATATGGCACTAAGAGAAAATCCAGAATTCCTGAATAATAAAACAAGAAAGGAAAACATTCAGATAAAATGTTTTAAATAGAAGAAATATAGGCCTAGGCATGAATATTAAAACTCCTGTGGATGTGTGTATATATATATATATTACTTGTCTGAAAACTAAGACAGAAGAGAACATTGATTTATAATGAATAAGTGAAATTTTAAATAGGTGTAGAAATGCACATAAGTATGCACATGTTTTCTGCAAATAAATGGTTAAAATTAAATTAACACCCATAGTTGTATAAATGTATATATATATATATATATCCAGATAGTATTTGAGCAGAAAATTAATAAAGGAATCACTAAAACAGTAAGAACCAAAGTGCAAGAAAGCAAATGTGCATAGGCAGAAAATAGAAAGTCACACCATTATCATGTTTGAGGTAAGTATAATAAAAATACTTAAAGTTATCACTTTCTGAAAAGAAAGGAAAATAGGCACAATTTAGTCTTGTTTTAAAATATTGGCCGGGACATTAAGGGTTAGGAGGGAGGGAATATGCAATGCCAAATGCATGATTCTGGTCTGGGCTAAAATAGGAATTTTGCATCACCCAAAACCCTAGACAGAACCCTTATTTAAACCAAGAGCCCAATCAGAAAACTGCTCTCTCACTAATTAATTAACCTAAGGAAGAAGAGGAAGATAAGGCTAAAGATTTGAAGGGTTTTCTGGTTTAAGCTTGTGTAAGCATTTAGGTGAGTATCCTCACTCATATACATGGCATTAAGACCTGGGATTAGGCAGCCAAGCTTTTATATATTATATTTTGCATGTTTTGATTTACAAACTATGTTGGCTGCTGATGGTTTCATGAATGTTTGATGAGATATGATCTGCTATGCTGGATGTATAACTTTGTTGTTCTATTTTCATCTCTGTATATTATACCAAAACCTTAAGGAACATATATCAGAGTATTTGTAACTAGTTTGAATAATGGCTTAAGACAAAGAATGAAAAGATAAAGAAAACTATGAGCTGCATATACATTGGTATGGTGCTGAGGCTTGAAATAATTGGCTAAGGGTGCAATGGAGTTTTTTTCTCTATAAGTGCTGAGCCCTAAACTAAACAGAAATTTACAAGCCTAAAAACTATGTTTAAACAAGATTGAAAATCTGGCTAAATATAGTTGCTTGCAAAATCAAAATAAACTCAATAGAGCCATGTATTTATTCTCAGTTGCAAACATTCTGGTATATGCTTGAATAGGGTGTTTATATGCTAAATAATGTGAGATGGAATGACTGGGGTGTTATACCTCTAGAAAGTAACCTTTAACTTGCTTGCAATATTATGTCTGCAAGGTAACTAGGATGTTTCATGAGTACAGGTGGTATGTACACCTAGCTATCATTGATAGAATGAACATAAATACACTTAGTGATATAACTAAGGATTTTGTGCCAAGAAGGCTGCTGGAATGCTTGTCCTATTTGAAGTAGACAAGTTGGCACATGGCTTGTTTAAGTCCTGAGATCTTTGTGCCATAATGTTAATTAGTTCATGGCAATGTGTCCCTTTGATTCCTTATAGCAGATGAGGCCAGGAATATATAAGAAAAAGAAAAGGCAACCTAGTAGTTCCAGATAAAAGTTGTTTTATTGCATATGTTTGCTCTTATGTATTGTACATGATAATACCTGTCAAGTATGCAAAGTATATTTATGCTGTATCCTTAGCTTAATATCATGGATATGTTAGAAATACTCACACCAGATCATAGATCTGACCCTTATTGCTCATGGCACATGGGGGTGTCTCATTTATAATGGGGCAGCCACTAATGCTTTTGCAGGTTGTGATGGAGCTAAGTAAGCAAGATTAAAAAGATATGGAATAGAGGATGCTAAGATAATTAGAAATAAAAGCTAAAATGTGTTAATTCATGCATGTATTCCCTGATTAATATGGCTATCTAAATGTATTAAAGTAGGAAGAACTTGTAAGAGACATGTGCTATGTTGTTTCTGGTTATTTTTGACTTGGTATGTACTAAGGATATTGATGTTGAACTGATTTGAAAACCTATTTGCTAAAGTTGTTTTGATTTAGAGGTAAAACCTGGATTTTATAAGCATAATCATTTTATGATGATTTCAGTTAATCCTGAGTTCTTTCAAAAAGAATATAGATATACAGAAAATAATATTGGGAAAACCCAGAAAAGAATTAAACTGCTATATCTTCAATTTATGATATTGACATAAGTCCAAATGCAAGAAAAAGTGTTTATACCCTGAAGATGTATTTTTGAAAGAGAAGTATGGTTAGGAAAAATGATATATATATCTGATCACAAGGTGTCTGATTCATACAAATATATACACATGCTTTTGAAAAGGAAAGGTATCAATGTTTTGTGTATAATCTGGGTTGTAAAAATGCAAACAAAAGAATGGCCAGAGTAACCACATGGTTAGGCCATAGGTCAGGCCAAATGCTCCACTTCAGATCAATGAAGCAAGGGAACATTTGAGCTCAGTTTTCTGGAAAATGAACAAAGACACTGACATGTACATGTATATCTGTGTACATGTTGAAATTAGGCAAAAATATAGATGTAAATTCTTAAAACAGTTGAAAGAATGGGTTTTAAAAATAGTTATGCAAGAAGAATTGTTTTGTATGTTAGGTTATAGGCAAAAATTAAAAATATATATACAATTATAGGTAGGTATCAGATTTCAGTCATACAGGAAAAAAAATAAAAAGAAAAACAAAAATTGTGTTTGAACCGACCAGCATAGTACTCGAACTAGTGACCTTGCATGAATAAGTTAGGCGCGTTTCCATTACGCCTAGATGTTGCTTGTGTTCACTTAGGATCCACTTTCTTTTAACCTGAGTTTGATAATATTCAGACTTTAAGACAATCATCTATATTATAAGCTTGCTTTCCACTGATTATTGCTTGGTTATTTCTTAATTATAATAACAGTCTAAGGTACATATTCCCAGTGGACACTATAGTCAAAAAAAAAAATCAGGATACATTAAGTTTTGATTTAAAAGGGAATTTATCACACTTGTGCAAATTTAAAAAGGATTTCTACTTATTATCATGCTCTGATTCAAGTAGAATATAACATAGATATCTTCATATATGTATGTTAAAAATGATTTAGAATTAAAACAATATTTCTATATTGTGAAAGATCCTGGATATATTTTTGTTTATTAGAGAAAGAAAAATGACCCTGGGAAATATATTTGTAATAGATGATATATCTATATATCATCTCTATAAAAAAAATCACCAATAAAATTAGTGAGTAAATAGGAGGGTCATTTCACTCAACAACAAGTAAGCACATCCACTCACTCTCCAGTAAGGTGACTTACTCCTTGCACTTCGATTCCATCTCTCCAGATGGAACATAAAGCGATCAAATCCATGGTCTCTCTAGACCCTTGCCGAGCCCAATCCGCTCATTCTTCGACGAAAGGAGTCAATGATAAGTAAACCCATCCACTCACATTTCGGTGAGGGGACTTACATCTTGCACTCCGGTCCCGTCCCTCTGGACGGGACCTTATAGTGGTTAATATCGTTCATCACATTCAATGTGGATTTCGGTAATCAAATTCAAATATCAGAAAACAACATAAGGTCTAACATCCAAGTAATTGCCTCATTGGGCATTGCAGTCTAGCATCAAGCACAAAGCGTGCATAAGGACCGTTTGGGATCACAGATATTTCCAAAGTTACATTTTGCGTCCATCTTTGATAGTCGGTTAATTAACTATCAACAAACACAGATTCATATCACAGATTTATTTCCAAAGGGAAAACCAACATTGGTCAAGCACATAAGTAACCACTAACCTCTTTAATTAATCTTTTCATTAATTAAAATCACTTTGTAAATACTTATATCAAAATACTTTTACAAAGATTCATTCACAAATCCTTATATTTTCAATACTTGAAAAATATCCATATACTTATCTCAATGGTATAAGTCTATTCACAAAAGAGAGAAAGATTTCCTTTTTATACAATTCTAAAATCATTTATAAACTCCTTTATAAATCTCTAAAATCATTTATAAACTATTTATAAATTATTTCTCAAGTCATTTATAAACCCTTATAAATCCATGCAAGTATTTATAAAACTCTTTTTATAAATCTATTAACCCAAAAAATGGATCAACACCCTAGATCAAGTGTAAAAGCACCAATGCAGATAATCAGGAGCACAAATCTCAGATAAACAACAAATAAAAAGCAGAAGTAAGAAAAGAGACATAGAATTTTTATAGTGGTTCGGTTGACTCTGGCCTATGTCCACTTTAATCAATCTTTATTATGATTATACTAGTTGAATCTCTCTGGATATCAACTAGTTAGTCCTTATATCTAAGTTACAATGATTTAGAATAAGTCACAAGCATAAGGGTTGATTAGAGAATCACAGTAACCCCCTTGATGACTGTTGTAAGGGAGAAGAAAGTTAAAGAAGTGAAGGAATTTCAGTAGGGTAATGGAGGCTCTCTCCCCAAAAAAATCCATCTCTAGTTGCAGGTAGGTGAGTATTTATAGGGGAATTCAATGAGTGTTGGGCCAGAAGTCCAAGTGCAGAAGAGTCCAGTTGTTATGCCAAGTCATCACCAAAAATCTCAGATCAATCTAAGTCATTTCTATGGATCGCTAGCTATCCATAGGCGATGGATCGCTAGCTATCCATGGGGGATGGATCGATAGCTATCCATCAACTTAGCATATTTTTCTACCAAAAGCCTTTACTTAATGCTAGGAAGGAGCTTAGAAAGTTTGAGGGCGATCCAACCTATCTTGATGGATCGCTAGCTATCCATAGGAGATGGATCTCTAGCTATCCATCCACTTAGCATATTTTTGAGTGATCTTTGGTTGGTTGTCTTCCTATCTTCTATCTAAGTGCCTTGTCCAAATATCAGGCCGTTTGGAGTTAGTTTGATCATCCGTCTTCAAGGGTCATCTAGTCCAGAAGAATCATCCATAGCTCGCGCAAATCTTAATGAAACCGAATGAAACTTATCCAGAACACTATAGAGGGTGTCAGGGACCCACCCTAAAAATTTGAGGTGGTGGGGCCCAATCTAGATGGGTCGCTAGTAATCCATCTAGTTAGGTCGCTAGTGATCCATCAAATCAACTCCAAATAATCTCATTTTTTGGGATCCTACTTCTATGTCTTCTAAAGGTTCTCTCAAAATTTCAAGTCAATCCGACTTGGTATGAGTTCTGTAGGTTCATTTTAGTTAGCTGCATTTGGTTAAATAGCTTGAATTAGGTGAGTCTTCACTTCTCAAGGTAAATTGTTTGTCATGCTATGAAACTTGGCAAGCATCTCTTGGGAACATATTAGATCATGATGCAAGAGGACTGGAGGATCCACGAACAAGCTTTATGGATCGCTAGCGATCCATAGGTGATGGATCCATCGCCTTAGCTTGTTTTAGCATTTTTCTTTTTTTGGTCTTTCTCTTCTTTTCCTTCTGGTCTTCTTGGTCAATCCTTGAGATATTTTGCCTTGTTGTAGATGTTTGTTCTAGTTCCCTTTGAATTCTATTGGGTTAAAAACCCAGTTAACACTTGCCCCCCAAAGTACGCCTTTTGAATGAAAGGTGTGCTTTGCTCTAGGACAAGTTCTAGTAACGAGTCTTCGATTATTGAGCTTTCCACGGCTTTAGCCTTGGCAAACCGTCCAGTTCCTTTGGATTCTTTTGTCAATTACAAGTCATTCCAAACCCTTTATAACCTAAGACTCTAACTCTACCTAACCGCAACCTATACATCACAATCATTCTGGTTTCATTTGGAGTTATTACATCACATGTCTCTAATTACATTACACATCTCTAATCCTCCCGTGTTCATCCAAGATTTACATCAGTACCGCTCAGATTTAATTCATAGTCATATTATTATATATCAAAATCACATCATATCTCATCATATATCAAAATCACATTATACATCATATATCAAAGTCGTCTTGTGTTCATCCAAATTTATTCGTTTTATTCTATTATTTCAGTTTAGGGGGATGATCTCTCCGGATTTGCTTATTAAGTTAAGGGGGATTAAATAAGTCCATCTGCTCACTCTCTGATTAGGGGACTTACTTTCAAAACATTATTAGTAATTAATTTCAACCATACTAATCTTTTAAAATAAATGGCTTTTCAAAATATTAAAATATTGATAAATAACTTTAAAACAATATGAGGTATAAATAAATAATCTTTAAAACAATATTAAATATAAATAAATAATCTTTAAAAAAACATTTCTAACGACTTAGAAAAGACAAATGATAAAGTTGGAGTAAAAATAGAAATTTAATCCATTAAAAAATATAATTTTGAAACCCAATTTCAGATTTAAAATCATTTCCTATCTCAAAACCAATTCCAACTCAAATGACAATTTATAGTATCCTTAAAATTCTAATTTGAGGCCAATAGCTACCCAACGTTTAACCAATATCGATATTGATTTTCTATCACTACAGGATTAAAGTTTTGAGTATATAACAATGTCATAAATCATAGTGTCAACAATCAGGTTTGATTTTCAAAAATTAATATAACAGGAATATTATAGAAAACAATTCAATAATGGTGAGGAATTCCGTTGGATCCCTCCAACCTGTTCCCTTGCATCACAACTATATATATATATATATCAACGCATATAAATAAATTCAACAGTGGCGAGGAATCCTATTGGATCCCTCCAACCGCTTCCTCTGCATCACAAATAGTATATGATTATATAATATGGGTCATCCGCTACTAAGCGGGTATATATAAAAGGTCATCCGCTCCAGGGGTGGGAATAAATCCAAACCAACTGATAAAAATAGTAAATCATCTAAACATCTAATCAACAATTTTTTTAACTATATAACATACTGGTTAACCAAAAAGGTTAGTTTAACTCATTGAAATACATGTTGTCGCTGAAGCATTCCGATTTGGATAAAAATCGAGCAGGCGTTTAATTTTAACCCAAATTCCTACTAGCTCCAAATCCATCCAATCCAACTCTATATCATAGTAATCGCTGATACGATCGCAACGCAACTCGCTGTGTTCAATTTGGACTTCGTATGAATTAGATATGAATTAATGAACGTTTGAGATTATTTAAATTATCATTAACTTTAACTTAATTAATTTTTAAACTTTCAATTACATTTCCTCCCTTGTTCACGAATACAACCCAGGCACACAAGAACCCACTAGCGATTGCGTTTCCCATCATGCCGCCGCCTCGGGTCACCTGCCACCGCTGCGAGCTCGCTGAAGACCGCCGACGCCATGTCGCGCTGATCCCCCCTGGTCCGACCTACCCACGTGCCGCCGACGTCGAGAAAAATGAACCCAAATGTCGCACCGTTCATCTCAAAATTTCCACCGCCAAAGTTGATCATTGGTCACGAAACCTCGCCAGCGCCTCACTCTCGTCTTCCTCGACATTTCCCTTCAGACCCGATCACCTGAAAGTGCCTAGAATTGCTGAAATTCTCGAAAGTAGATTTGAAGTTCAACTACGAACTGCGGCCACCACCCGACGAACCATGACGATCCCACCATTGAATGAGTCGGGCTCGACATCGTCTACAACTTTGTAGTTGGTGACTTCGCCTAAAACGGCATGGATTGGCTCTGATGGTTGAGAACCGTTCGATGAGACCATGTTTTGATTTTTGATATTTTAAAAAATTTCTTTCTTTTTACAGGCAAAGCATATTTATAGGAGGAGGAGCATGGAAGAATGTATGGGAAGGGATGGGCTGCACAGTGAAGTATGGTGAGGGTTGATGTGGGTATGTGTGTGTGTGTATTCAAAAATATCCAGCTCGATGTACTCAAAAACCTCGAACTCCAAACGAGGCATGCTGCCCGACGTTCTATACTAAAAACCCATATTCCGAACACAATGGAACTAGTCTCGAGACCTAATTCAATCATATACAGAAGATATCTTTTTAAATCAAATTATATTAATTTAAATCCCTTTAATTAATTTCTACGCGTTTCGATTTCGCACGACCACATAATACGTCCAAATCGCCACGAAATTCGACGGAATACAAGAACTCACTATTGCGGATCCAATGAAACTGGTTTCGTCGAAATTCGAGACAGTGCCCCGAAAGGCTATTTTCATACGTTAATTAAAACGATTATATAAAACAAGTTCAATCGCTTTTAAATTCAAATTCAAAAGTTTACTATCTAAATTCTTATCCAAATAGAATTTAAATCAACTTTCGAAATCATTTTCATTCACATAAAATTGAAGATTTAATTATTTCACAATTTCAAATATTCAGATAACCATTATATTTGAAATTCAAGTTAGTTAACTTGTAAAATTAACTTCACAGTATTTAAAAGCAATTAAATATTCCAAATTCGAATGACTAAAATTCTGAGTCGTTACATTCTTCTCCCGTTTAAAATAATTTCATTCTAGAAATTACCAAGGTGAAAAATGCCACAAAACCCTTTTACTTTTTAAAAACTAATTAGTTGAAATAGATTGCCAAATTCTTTTAAGCCTTTAACTTTCCAAAATTAATTTTTTGAAACTTTGTTATCGCCTTTCCTAAGTCTTTAAATTCATTCATAATTACTAACTAATACCATCCCAAGTTATAACATAAACATCTTATTTTAGTTATAAAAAATTTCCCAAAATTCTCAAAAAAATTCTAACATCTTAAATTTACGAAAAATTTCACCTACGTCCCCTTGCGCGGTTTGATTAGAACAACTACAAATCATCACAATGGGCCTAAATCAACCAAAAGAAAACAAAAGCCAAGTGGCTAGTCACAAAATCATCAAACCAAACAACAATATAAACATGTACCTTTTTAGTCGGGCAACCAAATCTTACTTATGAAATCAAAGGCATCAACTAGTCTCCTGCTTCTATATACCTGCATCTTATTTACACATAAAATCCAACCATATAACCTGCATTTTACAATGTCATTGTTTTATTATGATAAAGCCCGTAAGATGTACATATGCCATCCATACGTAATATCAATTCGATCGCTTGCTTGATCACACAGTTTCACTTCCGAACTAGTATCGTTCACACGACCACTCAAGTGCAGACCCAGATCCGGTTCCTTGAATAGAAACCGCCATTCTTCTTGCATAGCCATATACTATGGTAGAGAATCCCAAAATCAATCAAAAATCCATGTCCAGTATTCACCGTCGAGAATCGAGTGAAAAATTCTAACTCGGACCGATGTAAATCATCTCGAAATCATGTATTCGAATCTAGATCAAACAGTTATGCGAATAAAATAATATACGTACAACTTACGTACTTATTTCAATTGGTTTTTCATTATCCAGATTCTTTTATTAACATTCATTTATTTTTGTTCATTTTAAATCAAATTCAATTATTCACATTAATTCTACCTACATTCATTTATTTACTTAGTATATTTCTTTCAATACTAATATCACTTAAGAACCATTCCATCAAATTTTAATTAAGTTTATTATAAACATTTATATACAACATAATTCATTTTTATTATCACTTCATAACTTAAGTTCATATCCATTTCTAATCAAATTCAATTTCATTTAACTCATTTCATTGTTCAATTTCAGTATTCAACTCTATCAAACTACATTCTAAACCATATTCAATTCACTAATTTATTTAATTAGTTCATTTCATTAATTCATTTCAAACCATAATCAATTTCATTTCAAAAATTATTTCATTTAACTTGACTTAAATTTCATTTCAAATTTGCTTTTCTTAACATTCATATTTAACAATTTTAAAGTTTTGTTTTAACTTACTAATTCTCAAAATTTGTAAGTTATAAAACTTATTTTCTCATATTTATCAAATTAAACTTTGGATTCTAAAATCAAAACTTTTTTTACCAAAACAAAACTCCAATGATATCAATTCCTCTCTTGGAAACCCGAAAATGAACGTCGATGATGCTGCAGTCATCATCGAAATTATTTTCTAGCGACCGAAGTGAGTTCAGTGCTTTCTTAACACCTTTAAAATCCATTTTAAAAATATTTCTAGACATAATACTTTCTAAATAATATCATTATTATTTCTTTAAAACTCTGAAAAACAATTTTTCAAAATCAACGGGATTTAAATTCTTAAATTCTAAGCTTCTAAATCCTTTTTATTTACAAATCATATTTATCAATTTTCCTCGTATAAATAATTCACTATGGTTATATAAAACCATTTCTTAATTTTTTATCTTTGTTTACATTATAATAACAACAACTTTTATTAGAACACAAACAACAAATGAGACTATTATCATTCACTAACACCCAAACACACCATATATACTATAATAATTTCTAAAAAATTATTCCTTTTTATTTAAAATATAATCAAGGTAAAATTATTTTATTTACCCAATTTCAAAACAATATTATGTCGAATTTCTCTATTTAATTGTCTAGAGATCCCTATCAATAATGTTAATTATTCGTATTGACCAGAATTCATAAGCCACTCAACAGATCAATCAACACAATATAAAACATTTTTATATCATAATAAATCCGCGCTCATACACACACTCAAACTCATTCAAGGGTATTACTAACCATATCTCTAATGAGTAATCTCCACCAAAGACAACGTTCTCGCTTAACCTTATGCTCTGATACCAAAAATGTAACGTGAAAGTCTATATGAGTGGATCGTCTAGATTATATGCAAGTATAAACAGTCTATAAACGATAGTAGCAAAGTAAATAAAAAATAATCACACCGGTATTTTATACTGGTTCGGACCTCCCGTCCTACGTCCAGTCCCGAAGCTCCTCTTCGGAATTTACTTTCAACTAACCCTCACTTAACCCGGAGGAACGGGTTTACAATAGCAGAGTTTCTTTGTCAAGAATGTGTTCTATAACACGGATGTTGACTATTGAGTACAAAAGTGCTTCCAATATATATCGATCTAGAGAATATCTGAATGAGGAGTTCTGTATATATGGAAGGGTTGATTACAGGTAGTTGATTGCTTATAGATCAGGAATAAATCAGAGTACAAGAGATAAGAGTATTAGTAAATCAGGTTGTTATCTTCTCTTGAATTCCTGATGCTATTTATAGTGATGAAGAGTTTTCTTGTATAGTTGCATCTGTTGTAATCTCCGTAAAGTCGCTTCTGATGGTGATGAAGAGTTGCGACAAAGATAAGTGGATGTGTCTTTTCGAATGTGACAGTTGAGCTTTGAAAATGCACAGTCGAGTCTTGAATCAGACGTCTGGAAAGTAACCTCAGACGTCTGGTCTTCATATCTGTTATAAGCCTGGATACTTTTCAGACGTCTGACGTAGGTAACCAGACGTCTGATTGCTTCTGAATTATGAACCAGAGGAATCATTCAGACGTCTGACGTTGGTAACCAGACGTCTGATTGCTTCTGAACTATGAACCGGAGGAATCATTCAGACGTCTGGCTTGTGCTCTCAGACGTCTGAAAGTGTGCATGTTGCTTCATCTTGTGCATGTCCTATTTCTCTTCAATCTCTTCTGATTTGACGTCTTTTGATTCTAGTCTTGAGTGTTGCTTTAGTCTCTTTGGTGACATTACTCTATCAACTATCTGTAAATATAGATATATATGTACATTCGATTTCCATTGTATAGTTGTTATCATCGAAACCATAGACTTGATTTCCTAACATAACGACCACTACAAGAAAAGGTATTTTTTATGGCGCACAAAAAAGCTACCAAAACTTACGGTAGCATTTTAATGAACGCCGCAATAAAACCCACAACTGAAAATCCATAATTTTTAGTTGCATTTATTTCAACGCAACTATAAATCCTTTTATTGTAGTATTTCTCAAACGCAACCATAAATATTTTTGTAGCGTTTTAAAAATGCCACTAAAAAGCCTTTTGTGCTACTAATAGAGTTTCCAACTTACAATTGCGTCTACTCAACGCCACTATATGTATTTCTATAGCGTTTTTGAAACATTCTAAAAGTTATTGATTATTTTGCAGCATTTTTTCATGTTATTATTCCTTGTTAATGGTCTATTTTGTTTCTAGTATATCAATCAACAATCACTTACATAATCATCATATTCAAACAATTAAAAAAACACATTAACCATATAATGAAATAAAATATACATAACATTTTGATACAATAGTTTTTCAACAAAATGATCAAACTCACATACAATAACCATTCGTATACAAATTTACACACCTAGTACTAATAAAATGTTATACCTAACTAGTACTAACAAAACACTTCATTGCCCATAATTCTTTGTTGCATGCACAAGTGAAAGCTAGCACCATAAATGTCCAACCTTGCTTTCTTCGAAAGTCAAATTTCTGCACAAGTGAAAGCATAACATATAGTCAAACAATTATGTCAATTCATGGGACTTCAAATCCGATATCAAACATCTACAACATTGTACAAGTATATCATACCATATATATTGTCATATAAATAATCGAAGTTATAAACGAATCTTACAGTTATATGTAAAACTTTGTTAAATTAGTTATATTATTATTATTATTTATAAAGATTAGTTAACTTAAACTTTTAATTTTATAAAACTTGTTTAATTTTAACAAAACTTAGTGAATTTTATTTAACTTGGTTAACTTAGTTGATTTATTATTATTAAAGCTTAGTTAGCATAATATTATTATTATTATAAACTTAGTTAATTTTTATAAACTTAGATAATTCACTATCATCATCATCATTATTTATAAAACTTTGTTAAATTAGTTATATTACCATTATTTTTAAAATTTAGTTAACTTAAACTTAGTTAATTTTAACAAAACTTAGTTAATTTTTATTAATTTGGTTAACTTAGTTAATTTATTATTATTATTATTACAATCCGATTAACTTAATTATTATTTTTATAATTATTATTATAAACTTAGTTAATTCATCATCATCATCATCCTTATCTATAAAACTTTGTTAAATTAGTTATATTATTATGATTTATAAATTTTAGTTAGCTTAAACTTAGTTAATTTTATAAAATTTGTTTAATTTTAACAAAACTTAGTTCATTTTTATTAACTTGGTTAACTTAGTTAATTTACTACTACTACTACTACTATTAAAACTCGGTTAACTTGATTATATTATTATTATTATTATTATTTTAAACTTAGTTAATTTTTATAAACTTAGGTAATTCATCATCACCATTGTCGTTATTATCTATAAAACTTTTTTTTAAATTAGTTATATTATTATTATTTATAAAATTTAGTTAACTTAAATTTAGTTAATTTTATAAAATTTGTTTAATTTTAACAAAATTAGTTAATTTTTATTAACTTGGTTAACTTGGTTAATTTATTATTATTATTATTAAAACTCGATTAACTTAATTATATTATTATTATTATAAACTTAATTAATTCATCATCATCATCATTATTATTTATAAAACCTTTTTTAAATTAGTTATATTATTATTATTATAAACTTAGTTAATTTTTATAATCTTAGTTAATTCATCGTCGCCATCGTCATTATTATTTATAAAACTTTATTAAATTAGCTATATTATTATTTATGAAATTTAGTTAACTTAAACTTAGTTAATTTTATAAAACTTGTTTAATTTTAACAAAACTTAGTTAAATTTTATTAACTTGGTTAACTTATTATTATTATTATTAAAACTCAGTTAACTTAATTATATTATTATTATTATTATAAACTTAGTTAATTCATCATCATCATTATTATTTATAAAACTTTATTAAATTATTTATATTATTATTATTTATAAACTATTATTTTTGTTAATGTATTGGATATAATATTTAATATTTTTGGTACAGAGAATAATGTATAGTACATAGTTGTTGATGATTTTCCATTCCATTCTAATCTTTACATTCCAATATTAATTTGTTAGCAATCTTTTCTCTTTTCCTTTCATAATAAGCAAAATATGATTTTCTATTATGTGTTTTATTATCGGTTGCTTCACAGTTTCAAAAGTCAGTAATAAGAACAAGCAGCAAATACCTTATTAATTTATGAATAAAACATAGTAAAAATTACAAGAATAAGTTGCACAAACTAACTGCCAAAAGAAAAGCTACTGTAAGAAAAAAATATTAAATATTATAAGGTGGGATCTTGTAATGGAAGTTTGGAAATGTTAGTAAGGTTTGGTTTTATAAAATACGTTAAGGTATTTTATGAAGAGTTATGAAAATTATAAAAACGTTCAAGAACTAAAATAATAAAAGAAGAAAGTGTTTGTTGACATGAACCTACCACGTTTGTGATCCGTAGTTAGAAATTAATTGTTGTGCAAATTTGTGCCATCGGAACTGAAAAAAAGAACAAACTAGTTGTTTGGTTGAATGACACCAATGTGAGACATTCATACTCTATGAATATTGGCATCAGTTCTTTGCTGTGATAAATATAATTAATTAAAATGAAATTATGATAAATATAGTGTTACATAGATGTTTGCTGTCACATTTCATCAAACGTTGCAAAACTAAAACTTAAATTTGTATTTAGTGTTCAGAAACAACTTGCAGATTTTTGACATCTGGAAAAGAACATGCAAGACCTTGGAATACCACCACCGATAAGTTGTTATCATCAAAAGCAATAATTATGGTACTAACAATTGGTTCATGGTTCACTAGCCCATTGGCTCATTGGTTCAACACCTGAAATGCAGCTCTCTTTAGTTAACTGGTTCAGCTCCTTGCATTCAGCTAGGCTCTATCAAATAAAGCATCAGCACATAGAAAATCACCTTGATATTCACTACTGCATCACAATACATAGTCTAACTTTATACACTTCATGGTGCAACTAGTCGTTGTAATGAAATAATATTACTCTGTTGTTGTATGATCATAGTACAAAATTTCCCATATAATTACTTTCCAAGTACATGTATCTTTTAATAAAGCAGCGTATAAAAGTAATAGTTATAGTATGAGCTCATAAGACCAACTAACCTTTTCCCAAACTTGTGAATGATAATCAATCAACCAATTGGTCTTGGATAAAGACATTAGGAACAAATCAAAACTAGTTTTGTCTGCAAAAGAGTGTAAACAAGATAAGAACCAAGTGAAAAAGAAATGCTAATAGATTGTGTCCATTGCTCTGAAGAAATGATAATATCCAGGTGCCATCTTATAAATGCAATGTTAATTATATGAATAAAAAATAGAGAATAACATTTTGTAGTAGCTAGCTCAGCATTCAAATATTTATAACAGCCAGCTAATACAATCTCCGAAGTCGAATAACAACTCCTATTCTCTTTTTGTAGAATTAAAAGTCTCTACGCTGATTAACTCGACTTCATCTCTATCTTTTGAAAAATTCTCACCTAAATCTAGACCAAATTCTAATAGAGAAATCTCAGTTAGAGTTTTTAGTATCTCGGTTCTTCCATTTTGGTTTACTACAAGCCTACAACATCACCTCCAGTGTTAATAAAAATAGACTATAAAAGAAATTTAACCACAATTTCTAGCAACTTTATACAGATTCTACATCAAATTTTGACCTAGTAAGAAATTGACTGTTCTTATATTGCTGCCTACTTCATTCATGCCAGGTGCTAAATATTAGTAGTACTAGTTAAAAAGGTACAAGTTACTGGATTCTATGTCACATGATACTTGCCAGGGTTAACATACATACAAATCAGCACATAGTAATATTATTGCTGCTAGTTACCATTTATTAATATAGTATTCTTATTTGCAACAACTCTAATGCTAACCAACCAATAATGTTGGCAATCTCAAAAGAAAATACGCACAAACCCCACCTCACATTAACATAATCCACATGTTAATTAAAAGATTTTAGGTTGTGATTCTAATTTAAATGTTAAACTTCTCATTTGAGGTCTTAGTTTTGACCTTTCTTTTAGGCAAGAACTATTGGTTTATAGAACTTGCACTTGATGTATGATTTAAGTTTCCCCTATGTAATAATCAGTAGTAGAACCATTATCCCTCAGTGTACCTACAGTATAATCATTAAAATGGTTATATTAATCATTTCATCAATTAGTCTTTTGCATGACTGATCTAGTCATCAAGAACATATACGCACATTCCACCTTTTTATTTCCAAATACCATGATCTTTGTCTCTGTGTGTGTGTATTCAAGAATTCAATTCAAGAGACCATTCTATTTTCAAGAACCAATAATTTCAATAATTTAGTTCACACTATGAGAATTCCATTCCAAGGAATTCTCCAAATTATCTATAGCAGTTAATACATGGATGAATTAATAAGATTTAACACGAAAAAGAAAAGGAAAAAAGGAATATTTACCTTAAATAATATGGAAAATCTTCAAATGTGATGCAGCTATCCTTCCCATCCACAACCTGATGCATTAACCCCAGTTCAATCTTCTCTACCGTCAGTGCTCCATCGCCTCCACTTCCTACCATCCATCTCTCGACGCCGAGGCCGACCCCTACTCCAATTTCGACTCCCGTTGACATACTTAAGTTCTTCTGCTCCATCGCAAATCGAAAAAATGTATTTAGAACCTGGTAACATGCAGAAAAGAAACAAGGGTTTTGGGAAAGACGCAAACTATACTTTCTCTAGTACCTGCAAACTGAACATCTTAAGTTGATGAACTAATACCAAGGAAGACCCTGTCTCTTGATTCTAATAAGGTATCGAGATGGGGAGATAAACTCAATCATCAATTCTGGCACTAGTTTAAGCCATAGCAGATAGGTGGTAAATATTGGGTCATGAATGAATTGGAACAACCGACGAATTTGGATTTGGGAACGTTAAGTGATTTAAGGTGACTTAGGGTTTCTTATTTTAGGGAGAAAGTAAAATAAGTTTTAAGCGGTAAATGAAAATAAATGAGGGAGGAAGAGCTTTTGTGCGGTCACGAAAAAATTAAGTCTCGTCTTAAAAAAATTTCCCTCCATCGATCAATTTTTTTTATTTCCTCCATTGGTTACACTTAGATAAACAGTATTCCGCATAATATTGGTTCCACTCAAATAAATTTTGATTGCACTTGATAATAAACGCTACTAATAAATGCAACTACAAATGCTTTTTGTTGTAGTGGACACACATTTCCGTATAGTTTAAGAGGACAATAAACCACACATGTCCAATCCATATTGAACGGAAAGGCGGATAATTAGGTAAAATAAAGAAGAAAGAAGATAAGAAGAAAACTAAACAACACAGAATCTCATAGCGGAACGAATAATCTAGAATATACAACAAATCTTTACCCAAAGAAAAATGTAATATGCATACACTAATCAGAGTATACTAATCTATTTCAGCCCAGATAGTTAAAACAGCATGTCCTTACAATTGCTGATAAATATAACCAAAAGAAAACATAGCGGAACATAAAGAAGTATCTAGATACGTCTTGGACCTTCAGCTCGTCTCCTAAGCTCCAATGCATCCAAAGAAATCTATAAATATGCTCAGTCTGACTCGAGCATTGAAAGGGAAGAATGCCCAAATCAGTCTGGTAAACCAGCATGAGAAAAACACACCCAAATGGAATTTATTGTTTATCAAAAAACTTTTAAATAAAGGTATCTCGTAAGACCACGCCGTACATAAACATGGATGGGTTTTTACCTTACGATAACCAAAACATTTTCTATAGAAAAACCAGTGATATTATAATAATGTCTAGAGTACAAATACTTATTAATCATAGCCGAAATTGTTACATTAATTAAATTCCAGCATACTAGATATACAACTAAAACCGTAAAGGCTCGTATTGGAGAATGGATTCCATACAATGACTAGGCTACCGGGGTACCGCCCGTTATGGTGCATCTCTCGATAAAAAACACCGAGGACCTCATTGGGATCCTCTTCCAACATAGAACTGGCCTACCACTTGACTAGTAGTACCGAATATGAATACCCCTTGGTTAATGGACCCCGAAGCATACAAATGAGAGATAATATCGACTCTAGATAGGGATGATCATACCCTGGCCCTACTGCATCTCCCATGTTTTAGTCATTCCCGTTTGATAAGGCTTGAGGCTACATTTTACCTTTTATATAGCACTTCCATCTTTGAATGCTAACACTGCGCTCCAGGCAACAATGCAATGCCAGCATTCATCCATACAAGTTGTCCAAGAGATGGACAAATCGAAGGCACTACTTCTACTACATCAATTTTGGAATCACCCTCAAGATTAGTAGCAAGCAGCCCTTGCACTTCAAAGAGCTCCGTCTTCAAATCCATCATCTTCAAGATGCCTTTACTCGAAACGCCTGAGTTGGATCGAAGTGGTTTTCGGATAACATATCTGATCTCGATCTCTTCGAAACAACATTCGATAGTTTCCAGTAAACTCAACCCCGGTTCTTCAGGATATAAACAGTTAAAGATAAGAGCGGAGATCGCCTCCTAACCATTAGTGGATGGATTTCCTTATCATTTTTCCTAGGAGAGCGTAATGAGATTTATACACAAAGTACAACATCATCGGAGATGGCTGTGACATATAACTCACATGTTTCTTCTGGATATTTCCAAAGTTACGTTTTGGGTGCATCTTTGATAGTTGGTTATTTAACTATCAACAAACACGCATTCATATTAGGGATTTATTTTCAAAGGGAAAACCAACATTGGTTAAGCACATAAGCAACCATCAACATCTTTAATTAATCTTTTCATTAATTAAAATCACTTTGTAAATACCTACATCAAAATATTTTTACAAAGATTCATTCACAAACCCTTATATTTTCAATACTTGGACAATATCCACATACTTATCTCTACGGTATAAGTATATTCAAAGAACAGAGAAAGATTTCATTTTCATACAATTCTAAAATCATTTATAAACTCTTTTATAAATCTCTAAAATCATTTTAAACTGTTTATAAATTATTTCTCAAGTCATTTATAAACCCTTATAATCCATGCAACTATTTATTAAACTCTTTTTATAAATCTATAACCCATTTATAAATATATTTTTAATTATCTAAAACCATTTACAAAACTCTCTTTATACATTGTAAACAATTTCTCTTTAAGTTTCCAAAACATTTTATAAAATTCCTCTTATAAAACCCAAGTCTCTTTTTTTTAGAAATTTATTTATAAATCTCGAAAACATTTATAAATAAGTAATAATCATTATTCAAAACACTATTATGCAATAATAATTATTAATAATAAACAATATAGACAAATAATAATTATTGACTTCAAACATCTTAAAAAGAATAATAGAAAATTTCAAAACATCATTAAATAAAAAATAATTGATTTCAATTTTATTATAATATATACTAACTTACTTTCAAAAAATTATTAGTAATTAATTTCAACCATACTAATCTTTTAAAATAAATGGCTTTTCAAAATATTAAAATATTGATAAACAACTTTAAAACAATATGAAGTATAAATAAATAATCTTTAAAACAATATTAAATATAAATAAATAATCTTTAGAAAAAACATTTATAATGACTTAGAAAAAACAGATGATAAAGTTGGAGTAAAAATAGAAATTTAATCCTTTAAAACAAAATATTTTCGAAACCCAATTTCAGATTTAAAATCATTTCCTGTCTCAAAAACCAATTCCAACTCAAATGGCTATTTATAGTATTCTTAAAATACTAATTTGAGGCCAATAACTACCCAATGTTTAATCAATACCGATATTGATTTTCTATCACTATAGGTTTAAGTTTTGAGTATATAACAATGTCATAAGCCATAGAGTCAACAATCAGGTTTGATTTTCAAAAATCCATATAACGGGAATATTATAGAAAACAATTCAACAATGGTGAGGAATCCCGTTCGATTCCTCCTACCTGTTCCCCTGCATCACAACTCATATACATACATACACATATATATTTATATATATATCAACACATATATATATAAATAAAATTCAACAATGGTGAGGAATCTTGTTTGATCCCTTAAACCTGTTCTCCTACATCACAAACTGTATATAATTATATAATATGGGTCATCCGCTACTAGATGGGTAAATATAAAAGGTCACCCGCTCCAAGGACGGGAATAAATCCAAACCAACCGATAAAAACAGTAAATCATTCAAACATGCAATCAACAATTTTTTTCAACTATATAACATACTGGTTAACCAAAAAGGTGAGTTTAACTCACTGAAATTCCTATTGTCGCCGAGGCATTCCGGTTGGATTAAAATCGAGCATGCGTTCCATTTTAACCCAAATTCCTACTACCTTCAAATCCATCCAATCCAACTCTATGTCGTAGTATTCACTAATATGATTGCAACGCAACTCGTCGTGTTCAACTTGGACCTCGTATGAATTAGATATGAATTAATGAACGTTTGAGATTATTTAAATTATCATTAACTTTAAATTAATTAATTTTTAAACTTTTAATTACCTTCCCTCCCTCGTTCACGAATACAACCCAGGCACGCAAGAACCCACTACCGATAGCGTTTCCCATTGTGCCGCCGTTGCCTCGAGTCGCCTGCCGCTGCCATGAGCTAGCCGAAGACTGCCGCCGCCATGCCGTGCTGATCCCCCGGTCTAACCCCCCCTCCCACGTGCCGCCGACGTCGAGCAAAATGAACCCAAATGCCACGCCGTTCATCTTGAAATTGCCGCTACCGCATTTTATCATTGGCCATGAAATTTCGCTAGCGCCTTGCCCTCGCATTCCTCGACATCTCCCTTTCAGACCCTATTACCTAAAAGTGCCTAGAATCACCGGAATGTTCGAAAGTAGATTCGACGTTCAACTACGAAATACGGCTACCACACAATGAACCATGACGATCCCACCGTTGAATGAGTCAAGCTCTACGTCGTCTACAAGTTTGTAGTTGCTGACTTCACTTAAAACAACATGGATTGGCTCCAATGGATGAGAACCATTCAATGAGGCCCTGCTTTGATTTTTGAAAATTTAAAAATTTTCTTTCTTATTACATGGAAAGCATACTTATAGGACGAGGAGCATGGCAGCACGTATGGGAAGGGATGGGCTGCATAATGAAGTATGGTGAGGGTTGATGTGGATATATATATATATATATATATATATATATATATATATATATGTATATGTATATTCAAAAATATCTAACTCGATGTACTCAAAAATCTCGAACTCTGAACGAGGCATGCCACTTGACGTTTCATACTAAATATCCCTATTCCGAACACAATGGAACTAGTCTTGAGACCTAATTCGATTATATACGGAAGATAGCTTTTTAAACCGAATTATATTAATTTAAATTCCTTTAATTAATTTCTAAGAATTTTAACCTCGCACGACCACACGATACGTCCAAATCGCCATAAAATTCGACGGCATACAATAACTCCATATTACGGATCCAATAAAACTAGTTTCGTTGAAATCCGAGACAGTGCCTCGGAAGGCTATTTTCATATGTTAATTAAAATGATTATTATAAAACAAGTTTAATCGCTTTTAAATTCAAATTCAAAAGTTTACTATCTTCATTCTTATCCAAATAGAATTTAAATCAACTTCCAAAATCATTTTCATTCACATAAAATTCAAAATTTAATTATTTAAGCAATTTCAGATATTCAAATAACATTATATTTGAAATTCAAGTTATTTAACTTATAAAATTAACTTTTCAATATTTAAAAGCAATTAAATATTCCAAATTTGAATGACTGAAATTCTGGATCGTTATAGTTAAGGGTCGTACCGATCCCTAAAATGGCCAAACTGGACGCCTTGAACTCTTCGCTTTGGCTCATCTTGTGGTTAGCTTTGTGATGCCATAGTTTTTTGTATCAATATTAGCTTGCTTTGGATCCAAATGATGGAGTTGTAGAAGAACAAAGTTGCTGATTCAAGAGTTCTTGGAGATTGATAGAGATTGGTATTGAATCGACGTAACAACATTGGAAATGGGTTCTTAACATCAAGAGAGACGAGGAGACAAAAGATGAACCCGCATGGAGGAGTTCTTGGGAGTCAGCATCGACTCATGGGTAGGAGTCAGTACCAACCCCACACTTATGGTCAGTGTTCAAAAGGTAGGATAACACTTGCCTCCAAAGCACACCTTGCGAATGGAAGGTGTGCTTTGCCCGAGAACAAATGTGATGTCAATCTTTGATGATCGAGCTCTCCGACTTCTTCAATCTTGGTATAACATCTAGTTCCTTCGGACTCTTCCATCGATTATAGGCCATTCCAGACCTATTGCAGCCTAAGACTCTAGACTCTGCCTATGTTATTCATACATCATCAAAATTCCGATTTCATTCGGAGTCACTACATCGCATATCAAAACCATTCCTTGTTCATCCAGGAATTACATCATTATCGTTCTGGTTTCATTCAGAGTTATTACATACCAAAATCATCCCATGTTCATCCGGGATTTATCTGTTTCGTTTTAATTTCAAGGTGTTCAAATCCTTTTATCAAAATTAAATTTGTTTTCATTTTTAGGTTCGATCTCTCCGGATCATTTTATATTTAGTTTAATGCACGATCTATTCGGATTGGTAATCAAATTCATAACTATTTAGGGTCAATAGTTAAATCCATTTCCGCTCGAGGCTGGTGGCCGTTCGAGGCTAGTAATCAAATTCATGGTTGTTCAAGATCGATAATCAAATCCTTGGTCGTTAAGGACCAATTAGAAAATCCATGGTCCTTCGATACCGATGATCAGGTTCGTGGTCTCCCTAGACCGATCTATGGCCTCTTCGGACCCTTGCTAAGCCTAATCCTCTCACTCTCTAGTGAAGGGACTTAACGATGACCATGCCATCCAATCACTCTCCAGTGAAGTGACCTACCCCTTACACTTCGGTCCCGACTCTCCGGCCAAGGCATGACGCGATTCTTACTGAGCCCAATCTGCTTACCCTCCGACGAGGGGACTCAACAACAAGTAAGCACATCCACTCACTCTCCAGTAAGGTGACTTACTCCTTGCACTTCGATTCCATCTCTCCAGATGGAACATAAAGCGATCAAATCCATGGTCTCTCTAGACCCTTGCCGAGCCCAATCCGCTCATTCTTCGACGAAAGGAGTCAATGATAAGTAAACCCATCCACTCACATTTCGGTGAGGGGACTTACATCTTGCACTCCGGTCCCGTCCCTTTGGACGGGACCTTATAGTGGTTAATATCGTTCATCACATTCAATGTGGATTTCGGTAATCAAATTCAAATATCAGAAAACAACATAAGGTCTAACATCCAAGTAATTGCCTCATTGGGCATTGCAGTCTAGCATCAAGCACAAAGCGTGCATAGGGACCGTTTGGGATCTCATATACGAGTAGGTGTCTAGACTATATTATTGCATGGTTTATTGAAAAAAAAAAGGAAAAAGAGTGTGAGAACGAAACCTAGTTCTCTGCCATCCCGATCAAGAGATAACCATCCTTGCCCTTCATCAAGGGCCATTTCCATTTGCCGCAGATTACGATTGCTCCCGTTCCATCACCGCAGTTTGATTTCTTATGTATTGTTGTAACTTGTTATCTATAACATGTTCTTCTATCAGATGCCCTAGATGACTGCAATCTTCTGTGTTATGTCCATCCAGCTCATGGAATAGGTAGTACTTTTCAGATGTCCTTTCACGCTATGTTAGTTATCGCCTTGCTAGCTTTCGGTAGGGGAGTTTCCCCTAGTATCCAAGTATATCCATTCCAGGGTTTCTTTCAAATCCACGTAGGTTGAAAACTTCGGTTCCCTCCTTTGTGCTTTGAACCATCATAGCCATCATCCATTTTCCTCTTTCCTTTATCTTTACTGGATCCTATCCTGGGCGGTCCTCAACCATCCAGAGCATTAACCTCTTCCTTATCAGCTTCGGCGTCCTCCTGCCGCATAAACTTTTCAGCCTCATGATAAAATTCCACGAGATCCATTGGTAGATCCTATTCCAAAGCGGTTTTAAAACCAGTCTTGTCTTCCACTCCAGAAATTGCCTCCATCATAACCACTGACAGATCAAGTCTATCTATTGAGGTAACCACTGCATTATGCCTTGTTAGAAATATCCTAAGGGACCTATAGCCCTCTATTTCACAGTTGATAAAGTCATCACATTCTTGGGTCGTGAGATATGGACCTGGAACTGCCTCATAAATCTATCCACTAACTCATTCCACGTGCTTATGGAACTGTTCTCCAGCTGCCTGAACCTAGCACAGCTAAATCTGTCAAATACAGAGGGAAACACCATCCCATAACTTCTTTTTATTCCCCCAGCACCTCCATGTGCTGGATGTATCTCATAAAATGAACTATAGGGTCTGACTTTCCATCGTATGTCTCTAGTGCTGGTAGTTTGAATTCCGGTGGATTCCCAGCGTATTAGATGTTTGGAGCAAACAAACTCATGTTCACGTCTCCCAAGCTTCGATTGGACAATCCGCCTCTCATGGCTCGCCTTATCATCTCAGAAAATCTATCATTATCATCCAAAGGTAGTCTCGAATTTGCATTTTCAACCTGCCCTTTACTCTGCGAGGGAATTCTGGTACATACTCCTCCGGTTGTGCTCCAACGTTCTGATATGCATTCAATCGCTCCAATCTAGCTCCAGACTGTACATCATTCCTTCCTAGGGTAGGACGACCCATGCCCCCGAGTCCTTGGGGTTCGGTACCGACTCGTGGTTGGGGTCGTTACCAATCCGCAACCGTTGGCTCAGGGTTAGTCCCAGGTCGTTCTACCTCGTCTCTAGCTGCGCTTCGGTTTCTGATCTTTGATTTTGAGTTGTAGCGACTCCAGCTACTCCTGTTTGTCCCATTCTTCCATAGAAGAAAAACAAATTAAAAAAAAGTAAAAGATAAACACACAGAGATTTATAGTGGTTCTGTAACGACCCTAGATTTTAATTTAATTTAAATTAATAATTTATTGAATTTTGGAGTTAAATTAATAATTAAATGAATTTTTGAATAAAAATTGTGAAATTAAATTGATTAAATGGAGCGAGTTTCCCCGATATCCAAGTATATTCTGTATAAATCGTTTAAAAATTTAAATTATTGTATATATGAGAATATATATCTGTATTTGGACATATCTGACTAAATTTGAAATAATATAATATATATTTGATTTGTGTTTAAATTATAAATAAATAATTGAGATAGAAATACATTCGAATAAAGAGACAAAACCATATATACATATGCAAACATAAAAATACAAAGTAAACATTGACTCTAATCTAACAACAATTTAAACTAGGAATTGTTTATATTATAAAGCAAAGAAAACAAACACATACATATACATGGAAGCTTGCAAATGAAGGTAAGTGTGAACAAACATTTTGTACAGCCAAGATAAGAAGAAAAACATATGTTTGTACAGGGCAATTTAATGCAAGCACCACAATATAACCATCTCAGCCGAGAAAAAGGAAACAAAGAAGAATTTATGCCATGTCCTCTCTAGCCCAAACTATATCTCGTCAACCACCAAGACATGATTTGCAGCCACCAAAGAAATGTTTTTTGTCAACAAAACAATGGAAAAATCTCTGGTCACAAATATTTTAAGATCTTCCAGTACAAATATCAAAAGATATTCAAATGTGAAAGCAGCAAAACAAAAAGTATGTACACTTAAACAATATCACAGCAAATGGAAATATGTTTGTAAAATAGATATGCAGGCAAAAGAATAAACAAGATAAAAATAAAAATATCTATGTACTAAAATAAGATAAGGGTTGAGACATAAAGGACTTTAGCATTAAATGCTAGTTTCAACAAGTCAATTCGAATTGTTAAAATTTTCTTCAGCCTCCAAAAGAGAAAAAAAAATTCTCTGATCAATTCTTGTACCAGTAGTAATAGCCTGTAAACATTTTTATATATCAATCTACCTCTTCTCGTTTACAAAGACTTAACATTTTCATTCTTTCAAAACTGAAGCAAGCTACAACTCAACTATAAACAACAATTCAAACTTAAACAAATTTCTCAGTTTAAACCTCAATAAAAATCAGAGATCTAGAGAAGAATTTTAACTTGAAGTGTTCAAGCCTGTTCAACATGAAGCAGGCTCTGTTCTTACTTTTAGAAAAATCAGGTGAGTAACTTCATATTTTAAAAATATTATAAGTTTTAAATTTAGTTGTATGATGAATTTCAGGAATTTGTGTTGTATGAAATATATGCATTTCATTTAATTTTGATAAGTTGAAGCTTGTATTTCTATCTGGATGTTGCTTCTGTTTTAAATTTTTAACAGTCTGGAAACTTCAAAATTTATGTTTGCTCAACCTATTTGTTTTTGGGACAAAATATACAAACAAAGTATGTTTAGGGAAGTACAAAGAGAATTTTTAAAATAAAGCTTATGCCAATAAGAATGAACTGCTCAGGAAAGAAACTCAAGACAGTAATACCCAATGGAAGTGGCAAATTCAAACATCATAAATTATCGATTCAAGTTTACAAACTGTTTTCTTGATCAAAATTAGGATTTTTAAAACTTGAATCATATTTTTTAGTGGTAAAATGAGTTGGCATTGCTGTGATGAACCGGAAATGAGATTTGGTCAGAATGGGGTGGTCGGAAGCTCTGGGTTGGCCGGGGTTTCTCGAGGAGGTAGAGGGGTTTACAGGGTATCTGGGAAAATTATTGAATGGTGGATTAATGCAATTAGGCAGGGGCGATTTTGAATTAAAAAATTTTAACCTAGCTTTAACTATGGTGGAAAAATTGATCACTGTGAACAAAATGTTAGTTCGAGTGTTTCGAAATTTCTGGGGGTAGGAGTTTGGGAAATGTCGAAGTCGTTGCCGGAAGTGGAGGTTCGCAGATGGTCGGAGTGACGAGTGGTTGCCGTTGACAGTTCGAGAAGGAAGAGACATCGATTTCCAGGTTGGGTTCGAATGCCAGAATTCGATTCTCAGGGAAGTTCGAAGGTTGGATGATCAGAGTCTGACGTGGGGAGGGTTTTCGACTTGCCTCGATGATCGGCAGGAGACCGGAGGCGAAGGCGGCACGGTGCACGTGCACGTGCATATTGGGGAAGAGGCTGTCTTTTTAGGGGAGTGCTGTTTTTTTTGTCTCGGGTTTTACTCGGGGTTTGTGAGTGGTTTACTCGAAGTCATGCAAGGGGAGACTCGAAGCAAAAAGATAAGGGTAGAAGAAGAAGTTTGCGTGAAGACCAGTGGAGGGTCTCGGGTAAATACGTGGAGAACTCGAAGTACCACTCGAGTTGGTATAAGGGAAGACACGAGTTTCAGCTGAAATGTTTTTATTTCAAATAAAGTTAAGTAAAACAAATTTTCTTTAAAACTTGAGCACTGTAGGTTTTAAATGGTTGGCAGTTAAGTTTAAACTAATTCTCTTTAAACTATTTTAAGATAAGTGATAATTAAATGTTTTGACTAAAGAAAAAAAAATTAAATCAAAATAATTTGTAATTTATCGATGTCGATTAATCAGGATTAGAAATTCATAAGTAATTAATCTAATTTGAATAAATCAGATATTAAATTGATCTTACTTATGAATGTTTGGATTTCTTTGAATGGTTGAATTGTTTGATATCCCTGATATATGATGCTTTGTGATATACCCTGATTTATGATGTGATCGGTAATTTACTTATCTGCGATATATATATATATCTGTTTCTGTGATATATTACTATGTGAATATGAAACCCTTAACCTCTAAACGACATTTGAATTTCGATGCGACAGGGAGTCGGATTCCAGTTGATTATCCGAAACCCACATCGAATTATAATAGTGAATCTTTGTGACTGATAAATTTATTTTATCTATGAATCTGTGAATGAAGATAAGCGTTATCCATTATACCGCTTATCGATATATCTGTGATGATTGATGTTTTGCACTATTGTGTGAAAACCCTGGACTACACAAAACACACAAATATGGATTTCACGTGGGAATCGGTTAAATCACAGATGATGTAAATTGATGTTTTTAAATTGAAATTTTAATTTCAATTGATTTTGAAATTGGAAATTTGGGTTTAAAGTGAAAAGCTTTTGAAATGGAATTTCAAAGATAAAAGTTATTTCGAATAACTTAATCGAGTTTTGAAAATTTAAATAATTTGATTTAAATTTGAATTCAAGTTTGAAATTGAATTCTATGATTTGAAACTAGGGATTACAGATGCTGTATAAGTTATATATGGGTTAAACCATTTTAAAAGTATTGATTTGGGAATTTGAATTTAATTCAAGGGTTTTAACTCGTGTAAATATAACTGGATTTTTCCGAAACGAAAACTACTTGTTTTCAAATAGTAATAGCTTTCATTTTAAGAAAGGATTTCCCAATTGTGTTGAGCGATTTCAAGTTTGAAATAGAATTGAAATGTTTTGAAAACTATGAAATGAGTCTTTGATTTCAAAGACCGGATGAGTTAATCTAACTTGAAATAGAATTGTTTTGAAAGCTATAAGTTAAATCTTGATTTAAAGATTTAACGATTTAACCAAATTGAAATGGAAATCGATTTGAAAATCTATGAATGAATCTTTGCGAATGGGGTTAACTTTGTGAAATAAATCTTTTTGTTTAAAAGATTAAAAGTGTGGAAATTGTTTAAACCATTGAAGGTTTTTGAATTAAATCTTTTTATTTAAAAGATTGGAAATGGTGATTTGTTTTACCATTCGAATGAAAAGTTTTGGGCTTTAAGCTGTGATTTAACTGAGACCCCAGTATCCATATGATTTTTAATTGCGCTCGTTATTCGGTTTAGCCGGGAGAGGACCTTTGTGTCATATATCCCATTCCGAATAGTGATTCGACGATATGGATAGCATTTGAAGACCGGTGGTGAAGACCGGGTATTTGCGAGAGCGATATGATGACCTATCGATTTTCTCTGCATCATGGCTCCGGTATAGAGATTCCCTAAGTGATGGGAAGTCCGATCGAGATTGTGAATACCCGGATTTGAAAGGGCTTCTTTGGAAGTGCCTTCGGTTCTGTTCGAACCCGGAACAGACTTGTATGGATGTGTGTCTGACGTTACACTTTGAGATGTAAAGCTGGTTTCTATCAAATACATTTCTGTTGGTGGCGGAGAATTTATTCTCTTAGCTTAACACCCTTCTCTGAGACGTACGAGCTCAGAGGTTATGTAGTTGATGGTCACTAGTGATACATTCCCAATTTGGTAATGTGGCATACGAAGTGCTGCTGATCATTGGTTGATCAAAGCGTGGCTTTGTGAAAAAGCATGGCTTTGTGAAAAAGCGTAGTTTTGTGGACGAGACTTCATCGAGCCTCACAACCCGGTAATGGTCGAAACAGGAATGTTGCGGCAAAGGTTTGTAGGGGTAGCGCCCCTAGGGTATGTCATTGCCTTCTGGATAAAGGGTGGTATCATGGTATGGAGCCCAGATACTTAACTCATGTGGACACGGTAATTTATTACTGTATGATGTTGCTTTGTTGGTTTTCGAGATCCCGCGGATAAAGGTCGGTAACGACCGGGGGATGACATGACTCGTGTGTTAGTTACCTAGTTACAGCTGTACAGCGTGAGGTAGCGTCGGCCTTTTGTTTGCAGAGATCCGGTTAGGATCCGGGGCGTCTTTCCAGAGGCGTTTCTATTTCGGTAAGGAAGTTCCTTAGCCTGATCATTTGTTGGAAATCCAAAGAAACAATACGAACCCTGTACGGTTTTTAGTTGTATTACCTGCTATGGAATGTGGCGGTAACCTGCTATTGAACGTAGTAGCTATAGTAGGCATACAACAATGGTTGTATGCTGGCTAAGATTTATATTTTATTTTCGAAATGTTTTCGACACTATGCACTAATGATAATAATATCGAATGATTTTGCGTAGTAAGCATTTTTGACTATCATAAGGAGAAATCTCCTCCAATTCTGTGATTGCATTGTGTGTGTGGCGGGAGGCCTTATGGTAGTTTCATTTTCGAAAAGCATTGCGGGTTTCAATGTTAAAAGCCTTTTGTGTTTGTTTTAAAGATAAACTGTTTTTGTTGCTCACACCAGTCCCATGACTGATCCGGAGTTTATTGTTCCCTTCCTAAACTCTGGGTGCCCACAATTTTCCACACGGGCAGTCTAGAGTTGGGTTTTCTCAGATATTCAGGTTTAGTAGATTATCTGGAGCTGGTTCAGTTCTTGGAGTTCAGAACTACACTTGCTTCTCCTTGTGGTTCGAGCTTGACGTTGGAGTTGTTGGAGTCATTCTCTTTTGTAGATCATTTGGAGTGATCTCTTCTGTTCTGTTATTTCCGCTGTATCATTATTTATCTCTGATATTGTTGTATCATATTGATATCATTGTTGTATATCATTCTGGATATTGTATTCATTGGATTGTATATGATATCATTGTTTTTCTTTCTTCCGCTGTGTTGTTATACTTACTGTGTTATAGCTCCGGCGAATCGGATTTGAACGGTCGAATCTGCGGCATTCTAGTACAATGTGAAGTACGGATGTTGATTTTCGAGCGCGAAAATCCGAGTCGTTACATGTGGTATCAGAGCTAAGGTTGAACTTTAGCTCAGGAGTATAACACATTAAGTAGCTCATTAGAGATAGGGCTAAGTATACCCTAGAATGAGTATTCCTCAGATATCCGTTCGAATGCCTCAGTAAATTCTCTTACTATCCATTGATAGTGAGTATGAGTGCAAGAAGAGGATGAGATAGGGGACAGGAGAATACGACTGTAAATGATCAATACTCTGTAACAACAAGGAAACGATCTTTTCTCTATCGATCTATTTTGTTCGTCATCTCTTCTCAATTCTTTGATAGTTTCTGGTAAATCCAGGAAGGAATTCGATATATCAATATGGGACATAAACTCCAAATAGGCCAAAACTGTTTGTTTGGATGTATTGGTTGCTTTGTTTGCTATGGTTGATAGGTATAATTTAGTTTCTAAACCTGAAAGTTTTGAAATTGTATCCATAGATCCATCTATTTTTTTTTTCTTTGGGTTCCGATATGTTCTACGAATGGTTAGTTATTCCTTCGAACTAACCGATGTCACTGTATATTTCGTAGATCTGGATAACCCTAGTGTCGTGTGAAAGGATTCAACAGATTCGTTCTTGTATATATTATCGATATTCTGATTTGGTAAGCCAAATGCAGAATAGATGTTCAGTTTGAGTTGATGAAATATTCTTCATCTATCTTTTTGTCTCCTTGGTAATTTCGAGGACGAAATTCTTTTAAGGGGGGAAGTTTGTAACGACCCTAGATTTTAATTTAATTTAAATTAATAATTTATTGAATTTTGGAGTTAAATTAATAATTAAATGAATTTTTGAATAAAAATTGTGAAATTAAATTGATTAAATGGAGCGAGTTTCCCCGATATCCAAGTATATTCTGTATAAATCGTTTAAAAATTTAAATTATTGTATATATGAGAATATATATCTGTATTTGGACATATCTGACTAAATTTGAAATAATATAATATATATTTGATTTGTGTTTAAATTATAAATAAATAATTGAGATAGAAATACATTCGAATAAAGAGACAAAACCATATATACATATGCAAACATAAAAATACAAAGTAAACATTGACTCTAATCTAACAACAAATTAAAATAGGAATTGTTTATATTATAAAGCAAAGAAAACAAACACATACATATACATGGAAGCTTGCAAATGAAGGTAAGTGTGAACAAACATTTTGTACAGCCAAGATAAGAAGAAAAACATATGTTTGTACAGGGCAATTTAATGCAAGCACCACAATATAACCATCTCAGCCGAGAAAAAGGAAACAAAGAAGAATTTATGCCATGTCCTCTCTAGCCCAAACTATATCTCGTCAACCACCAAGACATGATTTGCAGCCACCAAAGAAATGTTTTTTGTCAACAAAACAATGGAAAAATCTCTGGTCACAAATATTTTAAGATCTTCCAGTACAAATATCAAAAGATATTCAAATGTGAAAGCAGCAAAACAAAAAGTATGTACACTTAAACAATATCACAGCAAAAGGAAATATGTTTGTAAAATAGATATGCAGGCAAAAGAATAAACAAGATAAAAATAAAAATATCTATGTACTAAAATAAGATAAGGGTTGAGACATAAAGGACTTTAGCATTAAATGCTAGTTTCAACAAGTCAATTCGAATTGTTAAAATTTTCTTCAGCCTCCAAAAGAGAAAAAAAAATCTCTGATCAATTCTTGTACCAGTAGTAATAGCCTGTAAACATTTTTATATATCAATCTACCTCTTCTCGTTTACAAAGACTTAACATTTTCATTCTTTCAAAACTGAAGCAAGCTACAACTCAACTATAAACAACAATTCAAACTTAAACAAATTTCTCAGTTTAAACCTCAATAAAAATCAGAGATCTAGAGAAGAATTTTAACTTGAAGTGTTCAAGCCTGTTCAACATGAAGCAGGCTCTGTTCTTACTTTTAGAAAAATCAGGTGAGTAACTTCATATTTTAAAAATATTATAAGTTTTAAATTTAGTTGTATGATGAATTTCAGGAATTTGTGTTGTATGAAATATATGCATTTCATTTAATTTTGATAAGTTGAAGCTTGTATTTCTATCTGGATGTTGCTTCTGTTTTAAATTTTTAACAGTCTGGAAACTTCAAAATTTATGTTTGCTCAACCTATTTGTTTTTGGGACAAAATATATAAACAAAGTATGTTTAGGGAAGTACAAAGAGAATTTTTAAAATAAAGCTTATGCCAATAAGAATGAACTGCTCAGGAAAGAAACTCAAGACAGTAATACCCAATGGAAGTGGCAAATTCAAACATCATAAATTATCGATTCAAGTTTACAAACTGTTTTCTTGATCAAAATTAGGATTTTTAAAACTTGAATCATATTTTTTAGTGGTAAAATGAGTTGGCATTGCTATGATGAACGGGAAATGAGTTTTGGTCAGAATGGGGTGGTCGGAAGCTCTGGGTTGGCCGGGGTTTCTCGAGGAGGTAGAGGGGTTTACAGGGTATCTGGGAAAATTATTGAATGGTGGATTAATGCAATTAGGCATGGGCGATTTTGAATTCAAAAATTTTAACCTAGCTTTAACTATGGTGGAAAAATTGATCACTGTGAACAAAATGTTAGTTCGAGTGTTTCGAAATTTCTGGGGGTAGGAGTTTGGGAAATGTCGAAGTCGTTGCCGGAAGTGGAGGTTCGCAGATGGTCGGAGTGACGAGTGGTTGCCGTTGACAGTTCGAGAAGGAAGAGACATCGATTTCCAGGTTGGGTTCGAATGCCAGAATTCGATTCTCAGGGAAGTTCGAAGGTTGGATGATCGGAGTCTGACGTGGGGAGGGTTTTCGACTTGCCTCGATGATCGGCAGGAGACCGGAGGCGAAGGCGGCACGGTGCACGTGCACGTGCATATTGGGGAAGAGGCTGTCTTTTTAGGGGAGTGCTGTTTTTTTTGTCTCGGGTTTTACTCGGGGTTTGTGAGTGGTTTACTCGAAGTCATGCAAGGGGAGACTCGAAGCAAAAAGATAAGGGTAGAAGAAGAAGTTTGCGTGAAGACCAGTGGAGGGTCTCGGGTAAATACGTGGAGAACTCGAAGTACCACTCGAGTTGGTATAAGGGAAGACACGAGTTTCAGCTGAAATGTTTTTATTTCAAATAAAGTTAAGTAAAACAAATTTTCTTTAAAACTTGAGCACTGTAGGTTTTAAATGGTTGGCAGTTAAGTTTAAACTAATTCTCTTTAAACTATTTTAAGATAAGTGATAATTAAATGTTTTGACTAAAGAAAAAAAAAATTAAATCAAAATAATTTGTAATTTATCGATGTCGATTAACCAGGATTAGAAATTCATAAGTAATTAATCTAATTTGAATAAATCAGATATTAAATTGATCTTACTTATGAATGTTTGGATTTCTTTAAATGGTTGAATTGTTTGATATCCCTGATATATGATGCTTTGTGATATACCCTGATTTATGATGTGATCGGTAATTTACTTATCTGCGATATATATATATATCTGTTTCTGTGATATATTACTATGTGAATATGAAACCCTTAACCTCTAAACGACATTTGAATTTCGATGCGACAGGGAGTCGGATTCCAGTTGGTTATCCGAAACCCACATCGAATTATAATAGTGAATCTTTGTGACTGATAAATTTATTTTATCTATGAATCTGTGAATGAAGATAAGCGTTATCCATTATACCGCTTATCGATATATCTGTGATGATTGATGTTGTGCACTATTGTGTGAAAACCCTGGACTACACCATACACACACAAATATGGATTTCACGTGGGAATCGGTTAAATCACAGATGATGTAAATTGATGTTTTTAAATTGAAATTTTAATTTCAATTGATTTTGAAATTGGAAATTTGGGTTTAAAGTGAAAAGCTTTTGAAATGGAATTTCAAAGATAAAAGTTATTTCGAATAACTTAATCGAGTTTTGAAAATTTAAATAATTTGATTTAAATTTGAATTCAAGTTTGAAATTGAATTCTATGATTTGAAACTAGGGATTACAGATGCTGTATAAGTTATATATGGGTTAAACCATTTTAAAAGTATTGATTTGGGAATTTGAATTTAATTCAAGGGTTTTAACTCGTGTAAATATAACTGGATTTTTCCGAAACGAAAACTACTTGTTTTCAAATAGTAATAGCTTTCATTTTAAGAAAGGATTTCCCAATTGTGTTGAACGATTTCAAGTTTGAAATAGAATTGAAATGTTTTGAAAACTATGAAATGAGTCTTTGATTTCAAAGACCGGATGAGTTAATCTAACTTGAAATAGAATTGTTTTGAAAGCTATAAGTTAAATCTTGATTTAAAGATTTAACGATTTAACCAAATTGAAATGGAAATCGATTTGAAAATCTATGAATGAATCTTTGCGAATGGGGTTAACTTTGTGAAATAAATCTTTTTGTTTAAAAGATTAAAAGTGTGGAAATTGTTTAAACCATTGAAGGTTTTTGAATTAAATCTTTTTATTTAAAAGATTGGAAATGGTGATTTGTTTTACCATTCGAATGAAAAGTTTTGGGCTTTAAGCTGTGATTTAACTGAGACCCCAGTATCCATATGATTTTTAATTGCGCTCGTTATTCGGTTTAGCCGGGAGAGGACCTTTGTGTCATATATCCCATTCCGAATAGTGATTCGACGATATGGATAGCATTTGAAGACCGGTGGTGAAGACCGGGTATTTGCGAGAGCGATATGATGACCTATCGATTTTCTCTGCATCATGGCTCCGGTATAGAGATTCCCTAAGTGATGGGAAGTCCGATCGAGATTGTGAATACCCGGATTTGAAAGGGCTTCTTTGGAAGTGCCTTCGGTTCTGTTCGAACCCGGAACAGACTTGTATGGATGTGTGTCTGACGTTACACTTTGAGATGTAAAGCTGGTTTCTATCAAATACATTTCTGTTGGTGGCGGAGAATTTATTCTCTTAGCTTAACACCCTTCTCTGAGACGTACGAGCTCAAAGGTTATGTAGTTGATGGTCACTAGTGATACATTCCCAATTTGGTAATGTGGCATACGAAGTGCTGCTGATCATTGGTTGATCAAAGCGTGGCTTTGTGAAAAAGCGTGGCTTTGTGAAAAAGCGTAGTTTTGTGGACGAGACTTCATCGAGCCTCACAACCCGGTAATGGTCGAAACAGGAATGTTGCGGCAAAGGTTTGTAGGGGTAGCGCCCCTAGGGTATGTCATTGCCTTCTGGATAAAGGGTGGTATCATGGTATGGAGCCCAGATACTTAACTCATGTGGACACGGTAATTTATTACTGTATGATGTTGCTTTGTTGGTTTTCGGGATCCCGCGGATAAAGGTCGGTAACGACCGGGGGATGACATGACTCGTGTGTTAGTTACCTAGTTACACCTGTACAGCGTGAGGTAGCGTCGGCCTTTTGTTTGCAGAGATCCGGTTAAGATCCGGGGCGTCTTTCCAGAGGCGTTTCTATTTCGGTAAGGAAGTTCCTTAGCCTGATCATTTGTTGGAAATCCAAAGAAACAATACGAACCCTGTACGGTTTTTAGTTGTATTACCTGCTATGGAATGTGGCGGTAACCTGCTATTGAACGTAGTAGCTATAGTAGGCATACAACAATGGTTGTATGCTGGCTAAGATTTATATTTTATTTTCGAAATGTTTTCGACACTATGCACTAATGATAATAATATCGAATGATTTTGCGTAGTAAGCATTTTTGACTATCATAAGGAGAAATCTCCTCCAATTCTGTGATTGCATTGTGTGTGTGGCGGGAGGCCTTATGGTAGTTTCATTTTCGAAAAGCATTGCGGGTTTCAATGTTAAAAGCCTTTTGTGTTTGTTTTAAAGATAAACTGTTTTTGTTGCTCACACCAGTCCCATGACTGATCCGGAGTTTATTGTTCCCTTCCTAAACTCTGGGTGCCCACAATTTTCCACACGGGCAGTCTAGAGTTGGGTTTTCTCAGATATTCAGGTTTAGTAGATTATCTGGAGCTGGTTCAGTTCTTGGAGTTCAGGACTGCACTTGCTTCTCCTTGTGGTTCGAGCTTGACGTTGGAGTTGTTGGAGTCATTCTCTTTTGTAGATCATTTGGAGTGATCTCTTCTGTTCTGTTATTTCCGCTGTATCATTATTTATCTCTGATATTGTTGTATCATATTGATATCATTGTTGTATATCATTCTGGATATTGTATTCATTGGATTGTATATGATATCATTGTTTTTCTTTCTTCCGCTGTGTTGTTATACTTACTGTGTTATAGCTCCGGCGAATCGGATTTGAACGGTCGAATCTGCGGCATTCTAGTACAATGTGAAGTACGGATGTTGATTTTCGAGCGCGAAAATCCGAGTCGTTACAGGTTCGGCAAATTCTAGCCTACATCCACTTAATGATTTTATTGCTTACTTTTGACTTGGAGGCAAAAGTTTTTAGGAGTCAGTACAACTCCGACACTTAAATTTTTAGAATTACAAGAATATGATTTAAAGTAGAGCTAGAGTTAAAAGATCATAAAAAATGAGCCCTGCCTCTCTATTTATAAAGGTAGAGAGCCTAAAATCTCGTCTAAAATATCTTCAAGCCGTTGCATATGATATAGACCAATTCTCCATGAAAATAGGATGCCACATCATCGAGTTGCTAAGGGTTGGTATGACTCCATGGTCAGGGGTCGGTATCGATCCCTAAAATGGTCAAACTGGACGTCTTGAACTCTTTGCTGCGGCTCGTCTTTTGGTTAGCTTCATGATTCCATAGTTTTTTATATCAATATTAGCTTGTTTCGGAGTCCAAATGATGGAGTTGTAGAAGAACAAAGTTGCTAATTCAGGAGTTCGTGGAGATTGATAGAGATTAGTATTGAATAGACATAACAACATTGGAAATGAGTTCTTAACATCAAGAGGGACAAAGAGGCAGAAGATGAACCTCCATGGAGGAGTTCTTCGGAGTCGGCACTGACCCATGGGTAGGGGTCGGTATTGATCCCACACTTGTGGTCGGTGGGTCCTTGAACTTTGGTGATGGACTCGTGTCCTTATTGTGATTTCGGTTGTACTTTAGTTTTAGGTTCCATGGTCATCCCTCCGGGCGTCTTGCCTTGATAAATTTAAAGTTTGTTTCATTGGGTTCGTCCGTATACTGCCTGGTCAAAAGGCATGATAACAAAAATATGGTATAAGTGAATAGTAAAATACAATATAAGTGAATATCAAAATACAGTAAAGCAAATAGTAAAATACGTGAATAGTAAAATACATGAATAGTAAAATACAAGTATATATCTTTTATAATGGGAAATTAAATCTATATACAAGGTTAAGAAGTTAAGTTTTAATTTAATAGAAGTTTAATTAAATAAGTTAAGTTTTAATTTAATAAAGTTTAATTAAATAAGTTAATTTTTTAATTTAAAAGAAGTTTAATTAAATAAGAGAAATTTAATTAATAAAGGAGTTTTAATTAAAGGAAGAAGTTTTAATTAATGTTGAAGTTTTAATTAAATGAAAGAAGTTATATTAGATAAAAGGAGTTTTACTAATAAAAGAAGTTTTAATTAGAAAAAAGATTAATTAAATAATAAGGGGATTAAAAGTCATTCATGTGACTTGATCGTGCTTTGTATGTGTTAATAGTGCTTTGTGTGATTACTTGTATATGGAAAATATTTAGTCGTGTATTTAGCACTAAAAGCCGACAAAGTGGACTTGATTCTATCTGTGAGAGTTAAGAATGATGATTCGAGTAGGGTGTAGAAGTAATAGTGCTCTAACATACTTGGCTTCATGCTTGACCGAGGGATAAAAGAAGTTGAAAAGGTTGAATATGTGATAAGTATACAGGACTTAGTTTCCATATGCGATCGTTTCATTGTTGTTTAATATGACCCAATTAACGTAAGGAGTATCAAAAAGCTTTACGGTTTCATATGCTTTAAGCACCGTCGGGGAGGAGCATTTGTATGAAACGTCTATAGCTTTCGCTTACATTTTAAAGAACCAGAATTGAGTTAACCGAAAATTCGTTTATTCAGTCTTGAAGAGACCGGGATCGATAAGTGTTTAACTTATCGAAAACCACTTCAAGACTGAGATAAATATTTTATCTCTAGGAAGTGGATCTGTTCAAGATGCTGAAATCCTTTTAGGGATTCGTTATCTATTCGAGTGACGACGACTCATGTGTTGAGATGCTGAACGTGACTTCATCATTGGTATATGACTAAATACAAAGTAGGATGCATGATCTCGGGTTTAGCTAACCTATGGGGGTATATCAACTCCATATCTAGATTATGCTTTCGATGTGTTACGGGCAAGGAGTTGTTGATACTTGGTTCAGCGTAGTTCACAAAAGTGTTCGGACGTTGGGACTAGTTGTGTTTACCTTATGGTATATTCTATCTAGAGATATACAATACTAGGAAGGTAGTTTCTAATCTTTGTCATGAAGGTCCGCTTAAGTTTTTAAGCTGGAAGAATCTCTGTGGAAAATCCATATGCGAATGCACCTTAGCGGTTTTGTTTGTATACCTATTCAATATTGTTGTGGTGTAATTAATGTAAGCACCAACAGTTATTTTCTAATTTATATTCTTCACCCCAAACATTATCTATTATATCGCAATATGCACTTATTAAATGGTGGTTCTTTTGAAGGGATAACCGTTATGACATTCCATGCAGTCTTAAAAGTATTGTTATATGCTGATTATATATTTCTTGAGTTTCTCACACCAGATTTATGTCTTACCCATGGTTTTATTTTCCCTTTATTTCTACGGGTGCTCTTTCGAGTAGTTTGAGCATGGTAGGTTTTCGTTGATGTTCATTCGGCTCTTGGAGAGAAGTAGGATGTTACCTACCGTAGTATTAATTTCCGCTGCATTACTTTATATATTTATATCAGCAATTATAAGGACAAGCTGTTATAACTATCCTGGCTGATGATAGTACTCTGATCAGTAACTCTAGAATGCTATGTATATTGATATTATATGTTATCATTCTTCATGTGAGATATGTTTTTTTGTTCTCCCCTTTCTTGTTCATTTTCTTTTCTTCCTTTTCTATATCCTAACTTTTTTTTTCTCTAGCACTTGGGTGCTCGACATGTGAATACCATGAACGTATTAGTGTCGACATTCAGGGATCAAAAAGGTGGTCGTTACAGCAGTATTTGACTGGATATCCAAAAAAACTACAGTTTTAGGAGACACTCGTCTTCCATTCGTAATCTAACAATTGCATGTACATTTAATTACTTTCGTAGAAAATTGCGATGGTCCATTCTTGTTTGATTACCTAGCATAGGAGTAATTTCCTTTATACCCTCTTCCGACCTGAAGTCTAGTTTCAATCCTGGGATCTCACCCAAACTAGAATTGTTTGTGAAAATTCCTTCATCAAGTCAAGTCTTAGGATCCATATTTTCATCATCATCAGTCTTCTATCATAAAAGTAGAGGCCTCCTTCTAGAATCCTGTCACAATCCTTCTTTTTGTCAAGGTTAATTACGTAGAAACCATTGTCCTTTGTGTGTATTTAGAAATATCCTACCAGTTTCCATACCCATTCAATATTAGCTCTGAAATAATGGTAATAAGGGCATGAACCTATCACATAAATTACAATCGAATTATCCTAATATTTTTTGTTGAATCTTTAGCAAAGTTTGTCATCTTTGCACATTTCTTTTGGCTAAAGTGCAGTAGAGTATAAAATTGCAATAGCATAACAACTGGGATTTATTCATCAACTTCGACTGCTTTCCATTGTCTAATTGGTGGTTTGGAATATAAGTTCTCTTTGTTTGGTTATTACTAGGTGCAATCATGCTTTCCTCTGGTCTAAAGGGGTGTTGATTTGGGTAGAGGGGGGAAACTGTTGTCGATCAAACCTTTTATTCATTTTCAAATAGCCTAAAGGCTTTGTCATTCTATGATTGTAACAACCCAAAATTTATGGAGGAATTAATAAATAATTATAAGTGAAAAGAAATAGTGTTTATAATTAGAATTTGTTTGAAATTAGTATTGAAATTAATTGGCAGTAGATTTATTGAAATGTTTCAATTAGAAAAGGAAAAAGGAATTAAATTGTAATGATTGAGTTTAATATAAGAACTTGCATTTGTGTCAAAATGGAATGAACATTTAAAATAAAAATAAATGCATGTTTTGAGATAAATAAAATAAAATTCTCATTTTTGAATATATGTATGATTTTATAAACAGGGAGTATGTTTTGTTACAAAAGAGGAAAAAAAGGTATAATAGTGAATTTAAAAAGAAGGCATCCACTTTTATAAATTTAGATGAAGATGTTCAAATGAGATGGGTTATTGTAAATGAGAGAAAATATAACCATATATTATAAAAAGAAGGCATTTAATAAATAAATGTTATATTTTGAAAAGAAAAGGAAACAGTGTATTATGGAAGGATTACATTTCTTACAGAAAATATAAGGTATGTTATTTCTTTGTTAGTAAAGAATAAGGGTCAGTTTAATTTTTAAACATAAAAACATTAATACCAATCAATTAATGTAATTGATTGCTCAATTTAAAGGTAAAGAATTAGGTTACTAATTAATACACAACATATATACACGTTTGTGGACATATGTTATTTATCTAATTACAACAGATGTGCATATGGAAAAAAATGTAGACATAACAATCACATGTTATTTAATGAATTAAGATTTGAATATATAGAATATTAACATAACAATTCACATGTTATTCATCCAATTAATTCAAACGTGAATATGTACAATACCGGCATAAGAATTTCTAGTTATTTATTAATTTATTTTAGACATAAACATGGAGAAATATCGACATTTAATTTACTTATTTCAGATGTAAATGTGGAAAGATATTGATATATTGTTTATTTATTTATTTCAGACGTAAACATGTAAATTAAATGGGATGTTGAAAACTGAAATGAAACATGCAAATAAAGGGAGAGGCATGGAAATTTAATATGAAATAAAATGTCACAAATTAGAAATTAATTGAGGAGAAGAAAACATTATTTATAGTTTGTATATTACTGAGGGTGTAATTAATTAAATTAAATATAAGATAAGGCGTTGACAAGGCACATTGTAAGATTTGACACAGCAATGAGTCGACATAAGTTTCTAGATATTCTAATCTACGGTTGAAAGCACACCTAAAACACTATAAATAGGACCTAAACTAACCTAGGTTTTCACTCTAAAATCAAAACCTAGCTCCATTTCTCTCTTTCAAATATTTACCTACATTCTTCATTTATAAAATAAAATTATATTCTATATATACATTCAAATAAAAGATGGAGATTGTACAAATTAGAGGAGATTTCTAGAGAATTTTGGTTGCCGTAAAAAAAGGGAATCTAGCTTTTGTCTCAGGTGAGTGATTGTAATTATTTAGATTTTTAAGTAATTTAAAATAATAGGGTTTTCAATAGTTTTAGTTTTACTATGATTTTTGGAATAACCTTTTTAGTAGTTTATTTACAGTTTTTAGAATTATTTTCAGTCTATTTCTTTTAGCTATTCTTTTCATTTGATTTTAGTTTATTTCTGTTGATTATAGCTTTTCCATTTAATTACAGTCTATTTACAGTATTTTAAATTATTTACTGTTATTTATGCGTTATTTACATCCTTTTCATACGCTTCGGATTTTCTTCTATTTTCAGTTTTCTTTTATTTCTCCTTCTTCTTCGCATATGGATTAGAATAGATTAAACGCGAATATGGAATAAAATTATAAGAATACTGAAATAACGAAAGATAAATTGTAAATTGTAAAGACTATAATAAAAATGGAATTAAGACTGAAGTTGAGCCTAAGTATGATATTAATGTTAGAATTTGACTAATTAAAGATAATTGGCCTAGTTATAACTTAGAATTATAACTAAAAAGTGTATAAGATGAAAGAAGCTTATTTTTACACTTAGACTATGGGTTAAGTAATAAGCATGATTATAACGTAGGTTATAATAAGAAATAGAATAGAATGAGGCTTATTTTAAGACTTAGGATAAATTAATAAGCAAAGATAGTAGAGATAAATTGGAAAGGCTTATTTAAATAATTTATCTAAGTTAATAAGTAAAGATGAAAGTAGGACCTGTACCAAATAGCTTTCCCCTATTATTTCTATGAACACGGTGTTTCACATAAACCTGAAGTGAGACGAGAGGCACGCTTATGCTAATATTGGTAGTAATTGGTCAAATAGAAGTCCAAATCATGGGGGATTTGGACAAGGGGCGCAACTAGATATTGTTTGGATGACGGGCCAGTATCAACATCATTTCCCCTATTTTTCTATGGACACGGTGTTTCACATAATCCTAAAGTGAGACGAGGGGCACGCTTATGCTGGAACACATGTAATAAGAAGACCCAATAGGTGGGGCAACAGGTAGCATGAGCATGGTGGCAGTTACGCGTGTGACTTCCATTTCGTTGCTCAGTAATCGCTATGAATTCCAAGCGCTTTGTATGTGTGCCTTTAGTAGGCACCATTTCCTTCTGTGTAGGGAGCTATATAACGTTTAGTCCACAGTAAATATTTGTGCATCTTTCGTAGACACCATTGTACTTTGTGCGTATTTCGTAGATATCATTACCTTATGTGTAGGGAGTTATATAGCGTCTAGTCATCAGTAAGGTCTATGGAGTAGCAGATCGATCAAAGGGTAGAATTAGGGTTTCAGCCTAATTATAGGGTTAGGAATTCAGCCTAATCATAGCAGCTAACAAAGACAAGTGCAAACAATCAAAGTTATCCAATCGTATTAATTTAGCAATAGTTAAATCGTATTTATTTCCAACTCTACCTTTCTTTCTATTTCCTTTATTTCCTTTTATAACTAGAATGGTTGCAAAGTCTATTATCTTTACTTTGCTTAAATATGCTAGTAATTACTATCATTCACCAGATTTTTAGTCTGACCCACTCCTCTATTTTCCCCTTTTCCCCATAGGCAAGCAAGATCAAGGACGATAGATTGCAGACACTTGGAGACTTCTTTGGCAGAGATTTCTTATGTATTTCTCTTCTTTATTTTTAGTTTTTAGCTTATTCCATGTACTGGCACTCTGTGAGGGATAGTTTGTACTCTAATATTTATGAGACTGAGGTTTTGATTTCATGAGACATATATTGGTATTTTGAGACATATGATGTATTTGGTTTTATAATTCTATATTATGAAGTTTGACTTTTAGCAAATTATTATTTTAATTGTTTCTGCTGATTTTATCTATTTATCTTGTGAATCTTAGTCTCTGCTAGTTTTAGTTATACCAATAACGCTCCAAGCCTTTTAGTGTGTCTCTTTGGGTATACTAAGGGGTGTGGGGTGTTACATATGGTATCAGAGCCTAAGGTTATAGGATTCCTATTTTTTTTAAAGTGAAGTATTTTTCAAAATAACTGGTTTTAATAGTATTTTTTAGAAAAGAAGCTCTTTAATTTAGAATTAGTTTTCAAATAATAAAGATTTTTTCTTAAAAATCCCCCCAAAGTCTAGTTCAAACTCCTTTCGATTCGGAATATCACACTCTTCCATCTCTAGTTCTTTGGTAGGTTGTTTGCACTTAGACATCCCTTTAGTAGTAGACCCCATTGTTGTTTCAAACCCCATAGGAGGATCGGCACACTTATCTATGATTTGTAGAGGTTATACTAGGCGTAGAGTTTGATTGTGACACCTATATACTGGGATTTTCGGGGTATGGGATGGTTTTGGGGATGGATTGGTTATCCACTTACGGTGCGATATTAAACTACGAGAAGGGAGTTGTTAGATTAGGAACATGTAGCGGATGGACTCTTGAAGTTTCTTGCGACCCATAGGGGTCAACCATGTTGAACTTCCTTTATTCCCTTGATTCATCACTATGAGAGCTAGATTCTACTCCAGTCGTTAAAGATTTCCCAGACATTTTGAGGAGGTTCTTTGTACACTTCGCATTCATCGGTTGAAGGCAAAATTCTTCAAGTGTCACTTTTGGAGTAAGGAAGTGCGCTTTTTGGGGCATAAAGAAGGTCAACTCATGGAAAGAGTTTGAGAAACGGTTTTGTACATTTAGGTTCAGATAAATGGATTTAATGGTAGTGCATTGGAATAAATATGAGCATAAAAAAGGAATAGGAGTAAAAGACTTTAGTAAGGAAATGAGATTTCCAAGATTTAGGAAGGGTACTCCTAGGGTAGTAAGAAGAAAATCCACTTTATGCCTAGCCCAATAAAATGAAATAGTTAGAATTGAAAATTTGAAAAATATAATTGTCAATATTTTTGAAGAAGTAAATATTGGGTTTTTGAAAAAAAAAGTGGTATGAAATTTAAATTGGTTTTTATATGATGTAAATTTTGTTAAAAGTGAAATTCTTTTTGAAGAATTATAGAGCATATATAGCTCGCTGGTTTCTTTATAGGTAAACAAAGACTTTAAATACAAGAGCCTAGAGTGTATTAAGTATCGAAAGCATAGGTTACAACATTTATTATTGTAATAGATGCATTCGTGGAAAATAAAGGGAGCTTAGGCTATAACACTATTGTTATAGCAGGTGACTCCAAAAGGAAATGTTTTTACATAGTATATGAGGTTTATTAGTATTTATTTTTAATTAAATTCATACACTAGAATTATTGGGTTGTAGTAACGGTGTTTTACGCAACATCTGTTTTAAACCTAAATAAAAATGAATTTTAAAAAGATAATTTCTAAGAGTAAAAATAAAAGTGATTTGTAAAATATACTTATTATAAGGAAATGTTTTTGCTTATGGATATATTAAAACAGTTTTGGAGGTGAGTTTTTCTTAAAAGAAAAGAGTAAGTTAGATATTAGAAGATGTCTATCATAAGAGAATGTAAATTAAACATACTTTAATCTATTGGAATGAAAAAGAAGTAATGGTATAATTTTCTATGAAACCAATAAAAATGTTTTGTGCAAGTTACAAGGAATACATGAAAGAGATGTACAAGGTATGAGAAGTAACATATTTTGTATAGCCTATTTCGAAAAGTATAAAATAAGTTCCTTGTAGTTTCACATAAACATGAAGTCCTCTTTTAAAAAGGTTCATAGAAGATTTTAGCTTTGATAATTTCTCATAGGAGAAAGTAGTTCCAATACATTAAGGTATGAGACTGTTAGGTATAATGAGAAGATGTTTTGAAAACACATAAGGATATTTTAAAGATATTCTAAAAGAAAATAGTTTGGTGAAAAAGTAAATAAGTGTTTGGAAAACTTAATTAAAGTAAATTTTGAAAATTCAAATTTTTATAGAAAACTAAAAATGTCATTAAAAGAAAACAAGGAATAAGTTTTGGACTTAAAAGTTTTTCCCTCTAGGTTTGGGAAATAATGTAAATTCAAAAAGATGTAAGGATGCAAATCTAGAAACATAAAATGTTAAGCAACCGAGTATTTTTAAATTTAAGAAGAACTTAAAGATAACACTTTTAAGGACAAAGATTTTGGGATATGAAAATTTAGAAGCCTTAGTTTTTGAAACGATAGGATAAATACCAAACCAAACTCTTAAAAGTGGAATAGATAGGAATCATTCCCTAAGGAGTGACAGAAAAGATGTAAGGCTATAAAGGAGACGGCAGTAATTACTTTTGGAAGTAATAATAGAGTTTCCCATGAAGCATAGGGCACTAGTGAGAACCTAGGAATGTTGATTCATGTGAGCAGGCTAAAGAAGAACAGTAAAGTGAAATTAGTAAGATTGTAAGGCACGCATGGTTGAGAATGGATATTCCTGATTTTGGAAGAACTTGGGAAAAGAATCTTTCTTTAGTGGAATTGGCATAAGATAGTAGTTCTCAAGCTAGCATTAGATTGGCACCTTTCGAAGCTCTTTATGGAAGACCGCGCAAGTCGCTTTCGTGTTGGATAGAGTATACAGAGGTTAAAAAGACTTTGGAGAAGATTAAATTAATTAGGAGAAAATGCGTACTTCTTATCCACATCTCTCTTTGATAGTAAATTTTGAATTTTCTATTTCCATCTTTAGTTTTGAATAGGTTCTTTCCTTTATCATCCCTTCGAGGGGTAGAACTTAGGATTTAGCCTATGGATGGTAGGATTTGATGTAAACATGTTATTAGAACATGTTATGTATGATGGATGCTAGTGGTTGCAAGTGTTTGCTAGTGGATGCTAATGGACGCATATACTTACACTAGGCACTATTATCTTTTAAGGATCGGCCTAACTAGGACACTAGATCATATGCATATGGATGTGTACGCATTTGCATTTTATTTTATTCCATGGTTGCTATAAATGGATGATTATCATATGATTGTTGCATTTGGATGATGATTGTAGCACACATATAAAACTATCAGTTATCATTAGGGAATTTTTGCATTCATTAGGATACATGGCAAGGACATGATTGCATAAAAGGAGGTCAACTGAATCAGTGGACCGCCTAAACTTTTGCATTAGTTAGGGACATTGACACTACACTAATTGCATAAGTATCATAAATCGCATTAGAAAAACTTAAGGATAATGGATGTAATGGGTGATGGTTGAGTAATTGGTTGTAGAACTTGGATGAAAACTTTTATTTCATTCTTTTATTCTTAGAGATTTCGGGGACGAAATCCCTTAAGGAGAGGAGAATGTAACAACCCAAAATTTAAGGAGGAATTAATAAATAATTATAAGTGAAAAGAAATAGTGTTTATAATTAGAATTCGTTTGAAATTAGTATTGAAATTAATTGGCAGTAGATTTATTGAAAATTTTCAATTAGAAAGGGAAAAAGGAATTATATTGTAATGATTGAGTTTAATGTAAGAACTTGCATTTGTGTCAAAATGGAATGAACATTTCAAATAAAAATAAATGCATGTTTTGAGATAAATAAAATAAACTTCTCATTTTTGAATATATGTATGATTTTATAAACATGGAGTTTGTTTTGTTACAAAGGAGAAAAAAAGGTATAACGGTGTATTAAAAAAGAAGGCATCCACTTTTATAAATTTAGATGACGATGTGCAAATGAGATGGGTTATTGTAAATGAGAGAAAATGTAACCATATATTTATAAAAAGAAGGCATTTAATAAAATAAACGTTATATTTTGAAAAAAAAGGCAAGAGTGTATTATGGAAGGATTACATTTCTTACAGAAAAATAAGGTATGTTATTTCTTTGTTAGTAAAGAATAAGGGTCAGTTTGATTTTTAAACATAAAAACATTAATACCAATCAATTAATGTAATTGATTGCTCAATTTAAAGGTAAAGAATTCGGTTACTAATTAATACACAACATATATACACGTTTGTGGACATATGTTATTTATCTAATTACAACAGATGTGAATATGGAAAAAAAATGTAGACATAACAATCACATGTTATTTAATGAATTAAGATTTGAATATATAGAATATTGACATAACAATTCACATGTTATTCATCCAATTAATTCAAACGTGAATATGTACAATACATGCATAAGTATTTATAGTTATTTATTAATTTATTTTAGACATAAAAATGGAGAAATATTGACATGCTAATTTACTTATTTCAGATGTAAATGTGGAAAGATATTGATATGTTGTTTATTTATTTATTTTAGATGTAAACATGTAAATTAAATGGGATGTTGACAACTGAAATTAAACATGCAAATAAAGAGAGACACATGGAAATTTAATATGAAATAAAATGCCACAAATTAGAAATTAATTGAGGAGAAGAAAACGTTATTTATAGTTTGTATATTACTGAGGGTGTAATTAATTAAATTAAATATAAGATAAGGCACTGACATGGCGCATTGTAAGATTTGACACAACAATGAATCGGCAGAAGTTTCTAGAGATTATAATCTATGGTTGAAAGCACACCTAAAACACTATAAACAGGACCTAAACTAACCTAGGTTTTCACTCTAAAATCAAAACCTAGCCTACATTGCTCTCTCTCAAATATTTACCTACATTCTTCATTTATAAAATAAAATTATATTGTATATATACATTCAAATAAAAGATGGAGATTGTACAAATTAGAGGAGATTTCTGGAGAATTTTGGTTGCCATAAAAAAAGGGATTCTAGCTTTTGTCTCAGGCGAGTGATTGTAATTATTTAGATTTTTAATTAATTTAAAATAATAGGGTTTCCAATAGTTGTAGTTTTACTACGATTTTTGAAATAACCTTTTTAGTAGTTTATTTACAGTTTTTAGAATTATTTTCAGTCTATTTCTTTTAGCTATTCTTTTCAGTTGATTTTAGTTTATTTCTGTTAATTATAGCTTTTCCATTTAATTACAATTTATTTAAAGTATTTTAGTTTATTTACTGTTATTTATGCGTTATTTACATCCTTTTCCTACGCTTTGGATTTTCTTCTATTTTCAGTTTTCTTTTATTTCTCTTTCTTCTTCGCGTATGGATTAGAATAGATAAAACGTGAATATGGATTAAAATTATTAGAATACTGAAATAATGGAAGATAAGATGTAAATTGTAAAGACTGTAATCAAAATGGAATTAAGACTGAAATTGAGCCTAATTATGATATTAATGTTAGAATTTGACTAATTAAAGATAATTGGCCTAGTTATAACTTAGAATTATAACTAAAAAGAGTATAAGATGAAAGAAGCTTATTTTTACACTTAGACCTTGAGTTAAGTAATAAGCATGATTATAACGTAGGTTATAATAAGAAATAGAACAGAATGAGGCTTATTTGAAGACTTAGGATAAATTAATAAGCAAAGATAGTAAAGATAAATTGTAAAGGCTTGTTTAAATAATTTATCTAAGTTAATAAGAAAGATGAAAGTAGGACCTGTACCAAATAGCATTCCCATATTATTTTCTATGGACACGGTGTTTCACATAAACCTGAAGTGAGACGAGGGGCACACTTATGCTAATAATAGTAGTAATTGGTCAAATAAAAGTCCAAATCACGGGGGATTTGGACAAGGGGCGCAACTAGATATTGTTTGGATGACGGGCCAGTACCAACAGCATTTCCCCTATTTTTCTATGGACACGTTGTTTCACATAATCCTGAAGTGAGACGAGGGGCATGCTTATGCTGGAGCATAGGTAATAAGAAGACCCAATAGGTGGAGCAACAGGTAGCATGGGTATGGTGGCAGTTACGCGTGTGACTTCCATTTCGGTGCTCAGTAATCGCTATGAGTTCCAAGCGCTTAGTATGTTTGTCTTTCGTAAGCACCATTGCCTTCTGTGTAGGGAGCTATATAACGTCTAGTCCACAATAAATACTTTGTGCGTCTTTCGTAGATGCCATTACCTTATGTGTAGGGAGTTATATAGCGTCTAGTCCACAGTAAGGTCTATGGAGTAGCAGGCCAATCAAAGGGTAGAATTAGGATTTCAGCCTAATTATAGGATTGGGAATTCAGCCTAATCAAAGCAACTAACAAAGATAAGTGCAAACAATCAAAGTTATCCCATCGTATTAATTTAGCAATAGTTAAATTGTATTTATTTTCAGCTCTATCTTTCTTTTTATTTCCTTTATTTCCTTTTATAACTAGAATTATTGCAAAGTCTATTATCTTTACTTTGCTTAAATATGCTAGTAATTACTATCATTCACCATACTTTTTTCCGACCCACTCCTCTATTTTCCCCTTTTCCCCCCATAGGCTAGCAAGAGCAAGGACGATAGATTGCAGACACTTGAAGACTTCTTTGGCAGAGATTTCTTATGTATTTCTCTTCTTTATTTTCAGTTTTTAGCTTATTCCATGTACTGGCACTTTGTGAGAGATAGTTTGTACTCTGATATTTATGAGAACGAGGTTTTGATTTCATGAGACATATATTGGTATTTTGAGACATATGATGTATTTGGTTTTATAATTCTATATTATGAAGTTTGACTTTTAGAAAATTATTATTTTAATTATTTCTGCTATTTTTATCTATTTTGTCTTGTGAATCTTAGTCTCTGCTAGTTTTAGTTATACCAATAATGCTCCATGCCTTTTAGTGTGTCCCTTTGGGTATACTAAGGGGTGTGGGGTGTTACAATGATGTAAACTGGATTTGGAAGCCGCCTTGGCTGACCTCTGTTGCAATCAGGAGTTCCTTGCGGTTCTTTTTGATATTATGGTGGGGAAGCCCTCATTATCAATGCCACTTTTGTGAGAAGAATTGGATGGATCTGGCGGTGCATGGGGAGGGGAAGGTGGCAATTAGGTGGAAAGCTAGAGCTAGGGAATTCTATCATTTTTGTGACGTTCTCCATAAAAAAATGTAATTTTATATTATCATTAATTACTCACAATTGCAACTATTTGCAATAACAATCATATAATATTTTATTTAAAGGATTTTCTTAGTTATATACTTCAAATTAATTACTTAATTATTTATATCACAGTATAACTATAGTATATAAAAGAGAACAAATACCTTATTACAAACAAGATTGATTATAGAGTAAGATATATGTAATAAATTACATAATCTACCCTAGGGCATACCACTAACTCTCTCAATCTCCAACTTGCACTTGGGGGTCAATTATGAAATATTAATCCCATTCCGATGATCAGTTTTTTTAGAACTAATCGAGCTAGTCTTAGTCAACAGTTCTACTGCATTGTTTTACTATCTACTTTGTCAATTAACACCTCTCCATCGTTGATAAATGGCTTTTATCATGTGGAACTTTCAGAGTATGTTTCCTGACTTCTCGTGAGCCCTAGGTTCTTTCATGATCCGTATCACGACATTGTTTTCATAAAACAATTTCATAGGATTTCAACATTTGGAATAACCCCTAACTCAGTTATAAGTTTGTGCATATATGTATCTTGCTCTAATTGCAGTGCTATTCAAGGCAAGCCTTTTGGTTGAATCAACCACCACCTCTCGTTTGGAACATTTTTCAACTCAAAGCTCCTTAACTAAGGTTGAACATGAGCTCTACTCCGAGACTCACACTAACAAAGAATATTACAAAGTAATATTGTTGGCTAGTGTAACGAATAGGGCAAGTTTGGAGTGACCATCCATTAATTTTACTTTAAGAGAGCATTGATACGTCGATTAATATGCTATATTTTTCTTGAATCAAGTGGAATCGAGTATACAATTTAGGCTTAAAACAAAACTATGGTAGCTATAATAAAATTTCAAAACAACATATAATAATATACAGATCACAGAACCATAGATCAGTCACAATGGAATACAATAGATATAAGTCTGAACCGACACAAAATAGACGCACGATGTAGACTACATATATACAAAGTACTACATCTCAAAAGACATGAATATGTACACAAAAGGAGTCTAATCTCAACATAAGATACAACATGATATCAAATATATACATAGGCTGACAAACGTAAGCTATTAGATGATAGGACATCCACTGTAAAGTCTCAAGCTGAATGACCTGAAACATCTCGGTCTGACCCGAGTATTATAAAAATAATAAACGGGTCAGTCTAAACTAAGATAAATGTGTTAGCAAAACTGAATGATGGATAAAGTGAACTAGATCTCAAATATAGTCATATATTATCAAATATCAAACATGCATCAATAACTTCAAATCATTAAATATTAAAACTCAAGATAGCTTCCTAAAAGCAACAAATCCCTGAAATGATTTAGTGATAATTCAACAACATCAAATCCAGAAATCTCATAAATAGAAATCTAGAAATCTCATAATAAAGTGGGTGCCAAACTCTAAGATTGGTGAATAAATTAACCTACATGCATGTAACTCCAAGATAAACGTATAAGTCTATAAATATCAAGATAGGTACGAGACCTATAAATATCGAAATAGGTATGAGATCTATAAACTCCAAGATAGGTATGAGACCTATAAATATCGAAATAGGTACGAGATCTATAAACTCCAAGATAGGTACGAGACATCGAATAGGAACACGTCCTATGAACATCAAGATAGGTACGAGGCTTATAAACATCAAAATAGGTACAAGACCTATAAACATCAAATAGGAACAAGTCCTATAAACTTCAAAGGCGAGTCATAACTCGTCAATAAAAGTGTTTTGTACTCCATTTAGCAACCGAATAGATAATGGCCATGTGTCCCATACCATATGGGTTTACCCAAACATTTACTATACAGTAGTAAACTCCATTGTGTGTAGTAATGGTTCGGTCGAACAAGTCCAGGAATTAATCGGTAAAATAAACGCAAGCATTCCATACCACTCGTTTTATTTAACCGTTTAAATCAATTCCTCATTCGGTCAATGTCGTGCAATTTTATGAAAATATTTCTCTTTAGAAACCATTCTTAAAAATATTGATTTATAGCAGAAATATACATATACAAGTACACTTTTCAAACCATTGCTTCAAATCATTTTTAAAACCATTGTATATGAGAATTGATAATATATATTACTAAAATTCTTTATATATATATATTAGATAGGTACTTAAAAAGATTCGTATAAAATGGTTTGATTTATAAATCAGTCATTTGTAAATCCGATTTTAATACATTAAAAGTGTGTATCACTCCCAAGATCCATAGAACAATCTATATGGCATAAAATATCTAATGAATTCATCAATTCATAAATCAAAAAATCAAAAAATATCAATGAAATTGATATTAAAGGCAACACCAAAATCAAGAGTTTAAATCCCGGAATCGAGTATTAAAAATCATCATAAAATGGCAATTAAACATGCACACATCAACAAGAAGCAACCGGGCAAGAATCAAGCAACACAACGCCATCAAGAAGCACAGGAACACAACCTGGGGCTCAGCCAAGGTCGTGCATAGGTGCACCGGTTGTGTGCGACCGGTAGACCGGTCACATTGCCTGGCCCGAACTCCAGGCAGTGTTCCTGGCTCCCCGGATGTCCAACGGCAGTTATTTTCCTAGTGAGGGTTGTTCTAACTCCAAGAGTAATAATCGTGAAGCCATGCAAGCATATAAACAACCATGATTTGCGAATTCAAAGATTTATATGTTAGGGATTCAGCAAAACTGAGAATTTGGCAACATGATCCAAAGGTTATCAAAACTAATTAAGAGAAAATCAACCTATATTCATCCAATTATTACAACAACTTGCAATCATTCATAGTCTTGAAGTATAAGATAAACTCGCCAATACAAGCTGGAATTGATGGTATGAACTCGGATGCCTCTAGGCTAATGACTTTCAGCAAATAGCCCTAAGTTGATTCTCAGAAAATAAGCAAAATAAGTTCATGAGCCAACTGAAAATCCGAGAATAAAACTTTAATAGATGAGAAAGAGGATGGAGGAGATTACCTTAGATTGGTTTCTTCAATTATTAATCAAAAGCACTTTGAATAAGATCTTATTTGGGGGATTAATTGGATTTCTAGGGTTATGGAAATAAGATGATTTGCGTTTTCTGTTTTATGGTAAGAGAAATGAGAATAAGAAACTGCACATAGTTTCTTTTCTCATTTCATATTTCTTCCTTCATGGGCCAAGAGGGTTTGTTGCTAAACCCAATAAGAAAGTGTTGAAAAATTTCTAAGGAAGTGTTACTAATTCATTATGTTCCATTTAATATAAACAACATTCTATCCTAAACAATATTTTATATATTATACTTTGATTTCTCAAATTTTACAAAGCCCCAACAAGTCAAAAGTTCTCATTATTTTAATAAAATAAACTATTAATTGAAAAAATATCTCCTTTTAAACAATAAATCTCCTTATAAATAAATAAACAAATAACCTTGGAAAAATTCACATTCTAACTGACAAAAATTATTTCCATATATTTCATTCTCTTATTTTCTCAAAATTACTTTTATTTTATTATTTATAAGAATAAAACTATAGAAAATTTTATTTCAATAAATTCTCAATTTATCCAGCGTAACTTGTGAATCTGTAATGACCCTAATTTTTATTAACATTATTTAGAGTATTTAATTAGCTAAATAAAATAAAATAATATGATGATTAGGGGATTGAGATTTGTGATTAATAGGGGTAGTCGTGCCATGTTAATGAATAAACCAAAATGATCTAACATGAATTACAATAGATAAGGGTAATAGGTGAGGGTAAAATAGGAAAAAAGGATATTCTTATACCCTAAACCCTTAGCCGTGCTCACACACACATTCATTTGCAAAATTTAAATTTAGAGGCCGGTCACCATTAGCAAGGAAGAGGAAGATAAACAAGAAAAGCTAAGGAAGAAGATTAATCAAATCAAAGCTATTCAAATCTCAAACTCCTTAATCTCAAAGCTAAGGTGAATAATGACTACATCTCATATGTTCTATTGTTCTCGGTTTTATGGTTAAACCCAAATTATTTGCAAGGTTATGCCATGTTTTGAATGATTAAATGTTTGTACATGCTTGTTGATGATTTATTCTTGTTCATATAGATTTTATGATATGTCTTAATGCGAAAACCCTATTAAATGACATCCAAATACCTTGCGAATTTAGATTTAGATCAAAAATGATATTTTAGAGATGGATTTCAATTTTCATAATTTTCTAAATTTATGTGGATTTAATATAAATTTTCTAGTGAAGAAAATGATTATTTGGGTTTAAAATAATTTACGGCTAAATTATTTATGTTTTGGGTCTGAAATTAATATATGTTGGAAAACATATCAAATTAATTAAGGTATGACACTTAAATGTTTTATATATTTATAAAAGGCGAAGGGGTATTTTGTATATAAATTAAATTGTTGATTTCTGAAATATTGGTAGCACTTTTAGATAAGAGAACAACCAATAATATTTTGACAAACAATGCAGGTTAGTTGAAAATTATTACTTTTTAAAGTAAAAATCAGTTTTTACATGCTTTTGGCATGTTTCACCTCTTTCGGCACAGGGGTTTCGATTGAGGGCTTCCACCTCCTTTGCCATCGAAACTAATGCACATAGTACCAATAACTTGGTACATAGTGAATTCGACAAAGGGGAAGGAACTGGGTCGAGACCATAGGTTCCGATGGGGTCGAAGCGTGACTTTGTTTTAAATTGAAAATGCGCCTGCTTTGCTTTCAAAGTGTTTGCTTTCGGCTTGGTTGGCTTCCACTAGGTCAAATTGATTTAAGGAATGGTTTCGAATGGGGTTGCGCCTTTGTTTTAAGTAGATGCTTTCGAAGGGGTCAAAACCCCTAGCTGTCGCTTTTCTAACTTTTGAAGTCAATGGTTTTGGAAGGTATACTTTTTTTTAAAACCCAAGCCACTTCTCCAATGCTTTCGGAAGGGTTGGTTTCGAGACCATCATTTCTTTGCTTAGGAACTATTTTCGAAAGAGTGCTTTTGACTTAAATGTTTTATGACCCTTTTGCTCAGTTGAAGATAAAACCCAAAGGTTTCGAAGTAGTTAATTTTAAATGGTTTCAAAAGGTGTTTCCACATGTTTTAAATTGAACCCAAATGCTTTCGAAAGGTTTACTTTTTGTAAAGGTTTTAATACTTTTGAAAGATTTTAAATAATGGTTTCAAAGGGGTGGTTCCCCAATGGTTTCGAAAGGTTAAAGGAAGGTTACCAATGTTTTTGAAAGGCATTACTTAAGCGTTTTAAAAAGAAGGATGTCTAAGGTTTTATAGCTTTTGAAGGAAAGGTTTTCCAATGGTTTCGAAAGGTTTATATGACTGGTTTCGAAAGGAATGTTTTGGCCTTTCGGCTTAGGTTATAAAAATGGTTTACTTGGTTTTGATAGGGGTACTTCCAATGGATTCGAAAGTGGTACTTTCAAAGATTAAATGTTTTCATCAACAAAGATTTGAATAAAGTATATATAACATGGCAAGGTGATTTTGAGTAAAGCATATAGTATATTTTCGTTGTTTGAAGTATGATTTAAAGGTTTTTAAATCAATTTGAGAAGAAAAGGTTTTCAAGGAAAATGTAAGGGAAGATTACCCTAAGTAAAATGACTCAGATATTTGTATACCAGATGGGACTAGTATAGAGTCGCGTCCTATACATTTGCTATTAGCCCCAGCTAATTTAGTCCAAAATTCCAGTGTGTAGGGCTTTGTCATAGGTAAGACTAAAATGATTATTACACACAGAAGGGAATATATATTTGTACAGGGGTAGGTTATTGGTAAGCCCGCAAAACCATTAAGGCCAGGTGACCTTGGGAGAAAATAAGTTAGGGACAGACCGTCCAGAAGAGGAGTATCTAACAGATGTTAGATTATTTGTTTATATTGTCCGGTAATCCCGAGTTAGCCAAAGGTTAGTAGTTAGTCAAACAAAACTATAGTGTTCGAACAGATAGTTCATTTATTACCTGATATGTACGATTACATGATAATGCTTTACAGTTTTAACCAGTTTTGGTTGCAGGACTATGATTTGCAAAAGACATGTTTTAAAAGGATATTAGTGAGGGGAAACCTGTTCCACTAAGCGGCGTGGTCTCACTTAATATCAAATAACCGAGATGTATAGTATTATTCACACCAGGCTTTATGTCTGACTCGAAGTTTATGTTTTTCCCCTTAAACTCTCGGGTGCTCAAAATTGATTTGAGTAGACTGAGGGTTGAGGAATTACAAGTTCTTAGTAGGTTGGCGAATAAAGCTTTCGGAGAAAAGCAGGTGGCTGACGGATAGCTATTTAGGAGTTGCTGTTTTATTTTGTTTGATTCCTCCGTGTTGTATTATGTCAGTATAACTATATAGTACTCTTGTCATCCAAGGGGGCATCTTCATATGTCGCTCTTGGCGTATTTTGTAATAATTATATTTGATTTGAACTGGGAAACGGGATTATGTAATTTGAATATGAAATGTTGTTTTGAAGTAATCAGAAAAATGTTTTTAATCTATGATGTTTTTATTTCATATTCAAGTGCTTCTGATATTATGGACACCATTAACATTACCGTATTTGGTTACTGAAAGTTAATACTATGGATGACTGCAGCATCTGTAGCGCTTAGCTTCGGGCCTCTAGATAGGGGATGTTACAACTTTGTATCAGAGCATAGGTTTATGAAAAACTTTAAACTAAAATGATTTTTGGAAACATAATCCTAAGGAATTAGATATAAGATTGGGGTATGTGATAATGCTATAGTAACATACTTGTTTTTGCTATATATAAGTATACGCTATATCTCTATTCTCCTGTCTCTCTTAGGCTATTCTTCTTTATCTCATGTCGCTTGAATATAGATATGAATGCTTAAAGTGGAAGAGTGAATCTTGGAGGAAGCACCACCATAAATGAAAATGCCAGACCGAATACTAGAAGGAACCAAGGTTAGGCACAAGCAAGAAATGTTGGTGCTGGAGTCCCACAAGTGGATATAGGAGCTATGTATCAGTTTTTCATGAATATGATGCAAACTGGAATTGCTACTGGTGTGGTTGGAGGAAATGTTGGAGTAGGAGTTCAGGAAGCTCCGACGGTCAATAACTATGCTATCTTGAGTAGAGAGTATGTTAGGTTTGGAGGGAAGCCATTTATTGGAACTGAGTATGCTATTGAGGTAGAGAGCTGGTTGCTGCATTATGAGCGAATCTTTGCAGACTCGAGCTCAATAATGAGCAGAAGAGAAGGCTTGCTTCGAGATAGCTTCAAGAAGCAGCTTTATTTTGGTGGAATAGTGTGACGGCTGGAGTGGATGGGGAAACGATGACGTGGGTTGAGTTTAGGAGAAGGTTCCAAGAGAGGTTCATGTCTATGATGGCGCAGTCTGCTTTGCTTAGAAAGTTTGCTGAGTTGGAGCAGGGGGAGATGACTGTGTTGGAGTATGCTAGAAGGTTTGAGGAGTTGGCTAGTTATGGACATGCCACTGTGGATACTGTAATGAAAAGAAATGAGAAGTTTATAAGGAGGTTGAAGCCAGAGTTGGCAAGGGCTAGATTACCTCATATTAGGGATCCTTGTGATGTTGTAGTGGAGATAGCGTTGAGACATGAGGAGATGCTTGCTTCTATGGAAAAGAATAAGGCAAAGGAGGTCCAGGTAGGGCAGAGTCTGAAAAGGAAGTTCTTTCATAAGAAGGGTGCTCAGAAAGGTGGAGCCTTGAAGAAAAGAAAGCCTGAGGTTGTTTGCTTCAAGTGCGATAAGAAAGGACATTTAGCTAATGAATGTCGTACTGGAAAGGCGAATAAGGTGATCGGGAAGAAGAACATCAGATGCTTTAACTGTGATCAGATTAGTCATTATAAGAATCAATGCAAAGAGCCTGCTAAGGATGGAAGGGGCAAAGTATTTGCATTGGAGCCTGCTGCATCAGGACCAACAGCTCAGGAAAAAGGAAAAGCTTTGTTGGGAGGTACGTTTCAGATCCATGGTATGTCTGTTAGCGTTATGTTTGATATTGGTGCATCACATTCTTTTGTATCTCGTTGTTTGATAGATAAGCTTAACCTAGAACCCTCATACTTAGTTACTTCCTTAAGGGTTGCAAATCCGGTAAGAGGGCATGCAACACTTGGGATGAAGTGTGACCACCTAGATTTTTGATTTGTTAGGTTATACCTTTGTTTGCAGTTTTCATGTGTTTGACTTTGTAGGGTTCAGAATTATCTTGGGTATGGACTGGTTAAGTAAGTACGATGCTAGGATATATTGCCATGATATGAAAATATCACTTAGACACCCTAACTGTAGTGATCAGGTTGTATATACCGTAGCAATCCCTAGTTGTGAGGTGAATGCTTTGTTGGCTGTTATGGAGTTGGAAGATGAGTTGAATCGTGTTATCGTGGTTAGAGAATTTGCGGATGTTTTCGAGCCGGTAGTAGGATTGCCATTGAGTTTCAGATAGATTTAGTGCTTGGAGTAGAACCATTGAGTAGGCCACCAAGCTAGATGACACCTACCGAGATGATAGAATTGAAGGTGCAGTTGGTGGATTTGGAAGGCAAGAATTTTATTAGGCCAAGTAGTTCACCATATGGAGCAGCCACAGTGTTTTCTAAGAATTCGGACGGATTGTTGAGGTTATGTATCAATTATCGTAAGTTGAATGAGAAGAAGATAAAGAATCGATATCCATTGGCTAGAGTTGACGATTTGTTCGATCTGTTGAGTGGAGCCAAGGTATTTTCTCAGTTGGATTTAGCAACAGGTTTCCATCAACTTAGAGTAGCAGAGGATAGTATATCTTTGATGGCGTTTAGGACCAAATATTGATCGTACGAATGGTTCGTGTTGGTTTTCATAGATGATATCTTGATATACTCTAGAGATGAAAGGGAGCATGAAGTTCATCTTAGAGTGATGCTTGAGATGCTGAGGCAGAATCAGCTGAAGGCAAAGTTTTCGAAGTGTCATTTCTGGAAGAAGGAAGTGAAGTTTCTTGGTCATGTAGTCTCAGAGAAAGGATTGTCTGTAGATCCGACTAAGGTTGAAGTGGTGAATAATTGGAAGAGACCCGAGACAGTGACTGAGATAAAGATTTTTCTTGGATTGGCTGGATATTATCGGAGGTTCGTAAAGGACTTCTCGCGGATAGCGGCACCGATGACCAAGCTAATGCAAAAGGATGTGAAGTTTGTGTGGACCGATAAGTGTGAGGAAGCATTACTGAGCTTGAAACACTTATTGAATCATGCACCTGTATTTGTTGTTCCGAAGGGGAATCGGGATTTGGTAGGTTATACAGATGCGTGTGGAACTGGGTTAGAAAGCTGTGTTAATGCAGAGAGGTAAAATGATTGCCTATGCTTCTCGATAGCTTAGACCGCATGAAGTTAGATATCCTATGCATAATTTGCAATTGGCTGCAGTGATTTTTGCATTGAAGGTGTTGAGACATTGCCTTTTGGGAGAGAGGTTTGAGCTATATACGGATCATAAGTCGTTGAGGTACTTGTTCTCTCAGAAGGAGCTGAACATGAGACAACAGAGATGGTTAGAATTTAATGCTGCTTATATTTTGGAATTGAGTACACACTAGAGAAAGGTAATAAGGTGGCGGATGCGCTTAGCAGGAAGCATCAGAATGCAGTATTAGCGACGATAGCAGAGTGGAAAGATTTGGAAGCGTTGTCGTCTTGCAGAGTGCAGTGGAGATTTGAAACTGGGTCCAGTGGAGAATATGTTGTGTTATCTTGTTTAGAAGTTCGACCGGTAATGATAAAAAAGATTGCTTCTAAACAGATAGAGGATCCAATATTGGTTGAACGGATCAGGAAGTTAAGGGATGGAACTGAGAACGATGACTTAAAGGATTTTAGTCTTGACCAGAATGGATGGTTGAGAAAGAAAGGAAGATTGCATGTTCCGAATATGGGAGACATTAGGAAGGAAGTCTTGGAGGAATGCCATCGTTCGAAGTTCACTATTCATCCAGGAGGAACTAAGATGTATCAGGACATGAAGAGAAGTTTCTTCTGGGAAGGTATGAAGAGGGATGTTGGCTTATGGGTAAAGCAGTGTTTGAATTGTCAACAGGTAAAAGCCGAACATCAAAAGCCAAGTGGGTTGCTACAATAATTGGATATTCCAGTATGGAATTGGGATTCTATTTCTATGGATTTTATTGATGGGTTGTCGAGATCTAATAGAGGAAATGAAAGTATATTGGTCATAGTGAACAGATTGACCAAGAGTGCCTATTTCATTCCAGTTAAGTCAACCAGGACGACACTTAATTTAGCTAAGTTATTTGTGAAGAATGTAGTTAGACTTCAAGGAATTCCTAGTAGTATAGTAAGGGATAGAGATTCCTTGTTCACTAGTGAGTTCTGGAAGAGTCTATAGGAGACTTTAGGAACCAAGATCAAGATTAGTACTGCTGACCACCCACAGACTGATGGGAAAACGGAAAGGATTAACAAAGTCTTGGAGGATTTGTTAAGAGCCCGTGTGTTAGATTTTAGGGGATCATGGGAAGACCACCTACACTTTGTCGAGTTTTGGTACAGCAACAGTTATCAGACTAGTATAGGGATGGCACCGTTTGAAGCTTTGTATGGAAGGCCATGCAAATCTCCAGTTTGTTGGTTAGAGACCGGGGATAGGTTAGTTCTTGGTCCAGATTTAGTGAGAGAAGTTGTAGAGAAGATTGAGTTGATTCGAGATTGGATGAAGGAAGCTCAGTCTAGGCAGAAGAGTTATGCAGATAGAAGACGGAAACACTTAGAGTTCTCTATTGGAGATCATGTTTTTATTAAGGTGTCACCAACAAAGGGTGTGACCAGATTTGGAAGATTGGGGAAGTTGGCACCGAGATTTGTAGGACCATTTCCTACTATAGAGAGGATCAGTAAACTTTCATATAGAGTAGAGTTACCGAATAGTTTGGCAAAAGTCCACGATGTTTTTCATATTTCTCATCTAAGGAAGTGTGTTAAATACCCGGAAACTACTATAGCACCGACTGTGTTAGATGATTTAGTGGTAGAGCCGGACTTGACTATAGTTAGAAAGCCGATTCGCATGGTCGAGAGAGATGAGAAGAAGCTAAGGAACAAGGCAGTCAAATTAGTGAAAGTACAGTGGAGCGACGATAAGAGAGACTGTACTTGGGAGACTGAGGTATGATTAGAGACACTTATCCTAATTTGTTTGATGGTATGTTTTACCTTTTTTATTGATTTGTTGGGTACCTTATCATAATTTCGAGGACAAAATTCTTCAAGGAGGGGAGTTCGTAATGACCCTAATTTTTATTAACATTATTTAGAGTATTTAATTAGCTAAATTAAATAAAATAATGTGATGATTAAGGGATTGATATTTGTGATTAATAGGGGTAGTCGTGCCATGTTAATGGATAAACCAAAATGAGCTAACATGAATTAAAATAGATAAGGGTAATAGGTGAGGGTAAAATAGGAAAAAGAATATTCTTATACCCTAAACCCTTAGCCGTGCTCACACACACATTCATTTGCAAAAATTAAATTTAGAGGTCGGCTACCATTAGCAAGGAAGAGGAAGATAAACAAGAAAAGCTAAGGAAGAAGGTTAATCAAATCAAAACTATTCAAATCTCAAACTCCTTAATCTCAAACTCCTTAATCTCAAACTCCTTAATCTCAAAGCTAAGGTGAATAATGACTACATCTCATATTTTCTATTCTTCTCGGTTTTAAGGTTAAACTCGAATTATTTGCAAGGTTATGCCATGTTTTGATTGAGAAAATGTTTATATATGCTTGTTAATGATTTATGCTTATTCTTATAGATTTTATGATATGTTTTAACGTGAAAACCCTATTAAATAACATCCAAATGCCTTGCGAATTTAGATTTAGATCAGAAATGATAGTTAAGAGATGTGTTTCAATTTTCATAATTTTCTGAATTTATGTGAACTTAATATAAATTTTCTTGTGAAGAAAATGATTATTTGGGTTTAAAATAATTTACGGCTAAATTATTTATGTTCTGGGTCTAAAATTAATATATGCTAGAAAACATATTAAAAATGATTTTCTGGATATTTTGTAGAATTTTCCTAAGTGTTTTAATAGATATATAAAATTATTTAAGGTATGGGACTTAAATGTTTTATATATTTATAAAAGGCGAAGGGGATTTTGTAAATAAATTAAATTGTTTATTTTTGAAATATTGGCAGCAACCAATAATATTTTGACAAACAAGGCAGGTTAGCTGAAAAGTATTTCTTTTTAAAGTAAAAATCAGTTTTTACATGCTTTTGGCATGTTTCGCCTCTTTTGGCACAGGGGTTTCGATTGAGAGCTTCTGCCTCCATTGCCATCGAAACCAATGCACATAGTATCAATTTTGGTACATAGTGAATTGGACAAAGGTAGAAGGAACTGGGTCGAGACCATAGGTTCCGATGGGGTCGAAGCATGACTTTTTTTTAAATTGAAAATGCACCTGCTTTACTTTCGAAGTGTTTGCTTTCGACTTGGTTGGCTTCCAACCGGGTCATATTGATTTAAGGAATGGTTTCAGATGGGGTTGCGCCTTTGTTTTAAGTAAATGATTTCGAAAGGGTCGAAACCCTTAGCTGCTGCTTTTCTACCTTTCGAAGTCAATGGTTTCGGAAGGTATACTTTGTTTTAAAATCCAAGCCACCTCTCCAATGCTTTCAGAAGGGTTGGTTTTGACACCATCACTTCTTTGTTTAGGAACTATTTTCGAAAGAGTGCTTTCAACTTAAATGTTTTATGACCCTTTTGCTTGGTTGATGATAAAACCCAAAGGTTTCAAAGGAGTTAATTTTAAATGGTTTCGAAAGGTGTTTCCACATGTTTTAAATTGAACCCAAATGCTTTCGAAAGGTTTGCTGTTTGTAAAGGTTTTGATACTTTCGAAAGGTTTTAAATAATGGTTTCGAAGGGGTGGTTTCCCAATGGTTTCGAAAGGTTAAAGGAAGGTTTCCAATGTTTTTGAAAGGAAGTACTTAAGTGTTTTAAAAGGAAGGATGTCTAAGGTTTTATAGCTTTCGAAGAAAAGGTTTTTCAATGGTTCGAAAGGTTTATATGAATGGTTCGAAAGGAATGTTTTGGCCTTTCGGCCTAGGTTATAAAAAGGGTTTAATTGGGTTTGAAATGGGTACTTTCAATGGATTCGAAAGGGGTACTTTCAAAGGATTCGAAAGGGGTACTTTCAAAGGTTTAAATGTTTTCATCAACAAATATTTGAGTAAAGTATATATAACATAGCAAGGTGATTTTGAGTAAAGCATAGAGTATATTTTCCTTGTTTTAAGTATGATTTAAAGGTTTTGAATCAATTTGAGAAAAAAGGTTTTCAAGGAAAATGTAAGGGAAGATTACCCATAGTAAAATGACTCAGATATTTGTATACCAGATGGGACTGGTATAGAGTCGCGCTCTATACATTATCTATTAACCCCAGCTAATTTAGTCCAAAATTCCAGTGTGTAGGGCTTTGTCACATGTAAGACTAAAATGATGATTACACACAGAAGGGAATATATTTTTGTATAGGGGTAAGTTATTGGTGAGCCCGCAAAACCATTAGGATCAGGTGACCTTGGGAGAAAATAAGTTAGGGACAGACCGTCCAGAAGAGGAGTATCTAACAGATGTTAGATTATTTGTTTATATTGTCCGGTAGGCCCGAGTCAGCCAAAGGTTAGTAGTCAGCCAAACAAAACTATAGCGTTCGAACAGATAGTTCATTTTTTACCTGATATGTATGATTACATGATAATGCTTTAGGACTATGATTTGCAAAAGACATGTTTTAAAAGGATATTAGTGAGGGGAAACCCGTTTCGCTAAGCGGCGTGGTCTCACTTAATATCAAATAACCGAGATGTATAGTATTATTCACATTAGGCTTTATGTCTGACTCGAAGTTTATGTTTTCCCCTTAAACACTCGATGCTCAAAATTGATTTGAGTAGACTGAGGTTTGAGGATTTACAGCTTTTTAGTAGTTTGGCGAATAAAGTTTCCGGAGACGAGCATGTGGCTGACGGATAGTTATTTAGGAGTTGCTGTTTTATTTTTTTTGATTCCGCTGTGTTTTATTATGTCAGTATGACTATATAGTACTCTGGTCATCCAAGGAGGCATCTTCATATGTCGCTCTTGGCGTATTTTGTAATGGTTATATTTGATCCGAACCTGGGAAACGCTTGAGATTATGTAATTTGAATATTAAATGTTATTTTGAAGTAATCAGGAAAATATTTTTAATCTGTGATGTTTTTATTTCATATTCAAGTGCTTCTAATATTATGGACACCATTAACATTACCATATTTGGTCACTAGAAGTTAATACTATGGATGACTGTAGTATTTGTAGCGCTTAGCTTCGGGCCTCTAGATAAGGGATGTTACAACTTTGTATCAGAGCATAGGTTTATGAAAAACTTTAAACCAAAATGATTTTTGAAAACATAATCCTAAGGAATTAGAGATAAGATTGGGGTATGGGATAACGCTATAGTAACGTACTTGTATTTGCTATATATAAGTATATGTTATACCTCTATTCTCCCATCTGTCTTAGGTTGTTCTTCTGTATCTCACGAGGCTTGAATACATATATGGATGTAGAAGTGGAGGAGTGAATCTTGGAGGAAGCACCACCACAAATGGAAATACCAGACCGAAAACTAGAAAGAACCAAGGTCAGGCACAAGCAGGAAATTTTGGTGCTGGAGTCCCACAAGTGGATATGGGAGCTATGTATCAGTTTTTCGGCAATATGATGCAAGCTGGAATTGCTGCTGGTGTGGTTGGAGGAAATGCTAGAGTAGGAGTTCAGGAAGCTCCGGCGGTCAATAACTATGCTATCTTGAGTAGAGAGTATGTTAGGCTTGGAGCGAAGGCATTTATTGGAACTGAGGATGCTATTGAGGTGGAGAGCTAGTTGCTGCATTGTGAGCGAATCTTTGCAGACTTGGGGCTCAATGATGATCAGAAGAGAAGGCTTGCTTTGAGACAGCTTCAAGAAGCAACTTTATTTTGGTGGAATAGTGTGACAGTTGGAGTGGATGAGGAAACGATGACGTGGGCTGAGTTTAGGAGAAGGTTCCAGGAGAGGTTCATGTCTGTGATGGCACAGTCTGCTTTGCTCAGAAAGTTTACTGAGTTGGAGCAGAGGGAGATGACTGTGTTGGAGTATGCTCGAAGGTTTGAGGAGTTGACTAGGTATGTACGTCGAGGCAAGGGTAGTTCTCTAACTTTTCCAACTTCATTGTTAATCAAGGGATAGTACAGGGTTGAAATCGAAAAGTGGTGATTAGTATATGATGTTTGATTTCCCATATGCAAACTAACTACTTACACCAGACAGTGGTTTGTCCACTATGGACAACTTAACCTAATTTGACTTGGGAAGTATATAAAAAGCTTCATGATTTCATATGGTTTGAGATCCTTTGGTGAGGAGTCATTTCTATAAAGCATAGTTCGCTTTTAAAAATGTATATTCGAGATCCCCTAGTGAGGACTCTTATATTTGTTTACATACTTCTAAAAGAACTGGAATTGAGTGAGCAAAATATTCATCGCTTTAGTTTGAAGACTCCGGTTTCGAATAAGTATAATTTATCCAAACCACTTCAAACTAACAACGCTTTGTGTTCTGAATCATTGTGAAGTATGCTATGGAGTTGTACTACCTATCCAGAGGGTGATTCCAAATTGGATGGTAGTAAGTTTTTGTGTTTGTTCGATCCCGAAATAACTTGTATGGATGAATGCTGGCATTGCAGTATTGCTTGGTGGGTAGTGTTAGCATCCAAGATGAGTTTTCAAAAAAATAAGTAATCATTATCTCAAGCCTCACACCCTGAAATGACTAAAGCAAGGGATTTGTAGCAAGGCTATGTGGGTCGCACCCATTAGGGTATGATTATCCCTTATCTAGATCAATATTTCTTTAGATGTATGCTTCGTACCCTGTACGGTTGTTGAACACAACTGAGGGATGATTATACTTGGTACTATCTAGGATGGGGTAGGCCATTTATGTGTTAGCAGACGGTCTCGGCGAGGCGCTTGGTAAATTTTCCCTAGAGATGTACTGTGACAGGCGGTATGCTAGTAGCTTGTTATTGTTGGAGTGCATTTTCCACTATGTGCTTTACGGACTTGGTTGTATACTAAATATGTTATTGAATGTAATTAATGTAACAATTCTAGCTATGATTATATACTTATTTTTAAACTTAGACATTAATAATAATATCCTTGATTTTAAGTATAAATGTTTTGGTTATCATAAGGTAAAAACCGGTCCGTGTTTATGTGTGGCGTGGTCTTACGAGATACCTTTGTTTTTCATAAAAGCATATGTTCTGAGTTTACTCGCACCAGATCTATGTCTGACCTGGAGTTTTCTTTCTTTCCCTTAAACTCTTAGGTACTCTAATTTTTGAGTAGCCAAGTAATCAAGGTTCTTATGGATGCATTTTGGAGGAGCATGGAGCAGGAGAATTCACCATTATGTAGTTATCTATTAGTTCCGCTGCTATTTGTATATAGTTATGTATCAACATTATGGGGTTAGGCAGTTATAACTGTTCTTGGCTGAAGTTAGTACTTATTGTAACTCTGATGTTTCATTTTGGGAGTGACTGTATGTACTATCTTATGTTCTATTATATGTGATTTCCAAGTATTATGAGATTCTATATTTCTTTCGTTTTGTCTTTTCTTTTCTTTTACCCCAACGACATGTCTTTTGAATGCCTAGATGATCGGTACATGAATACCGTGGATGTATTAAGTATCATCTTTAGGATAAGAAACGCATATCATTAGATATGGTATCAGAGCTTAGGTTGAGCGAACACCTAGGCCTTGGTTGGGATCAATTCATTAGAGATAGGGTGAGCAATACCCTAAAATGAGTTTAGTCTATAAGAGTGCATATTTGTAATTTTTATCTATGTATGTGTGTGTATGTGTATTCAAGTTACTTTGATCATTATTATGATTGATTTAATACCCTTTTCCTTAAGATAATCTCGTCTATGTATTCTAAAGTTATCTTACTATATTTAGGTTGTAAGAAATGAGTAATAGAGGATGGCGAGGAAGGGGAGCTGGTAGTACTATGACTACCATGGTCGAGCCCTAAATGCTAGTAGGGTAGGAGTGGTGGAAGATGTGTCACATGTGCAACCCCGAATTAACTTTGCATGCTCGTGCAAAGACTATACCAATTTGGGTGGGAAGTCGTTCAAGGGCACAGAGTTTATTATCGAAGTTCAGCTTGGCTTTGTTCTTGTGAGAAGATCTTTAAGGGGCTTGGTATTTCTAATGAGCAAAAGCGTTTCCTGACATCTTGGCAATTACAGGATGAAGCTTCAGCATGGTGGGATTCGGTTACAAGGAATGTCCCAATGGATGACTTTTCTTGGGCAAGGTTTAAGAAGGTATTTGAAGATTAGTATATGCCTGTAGCAGGGAAGACCCGTCTTTACAAAAGTTTTCTAGATCTTAAAAGGGGAAATGACTGTAGCTGAATATGAAACTAAGTTCAATGAGTTGTCACGCTTTGGCCAAAGAATTATTGATACCCCTCTTCAAAAGAACAAAATGTTTATAACTAGGATGAGGGAAGAATTTCATGATAAGATGATTGCTTACCTAAAAGCATATTTTGTAGACCTCATAGTTATGGATTTGCATTATAAAGTCCTTGAGAAGAAGAAGCCGACAATAGCACCAAGCAACAATAGCAACAACCCAAACAAGAGGAAGTTTAATCAACAAGGAAAGAATAATGGGGAGGAAACCCAGGAAGAGGAGCTCAGGAGAACCGTTATAAAGATTTTGGTTGTTTTATTTGTAAGCAGAAAGGCCACATTGCAAAATACTCTAAGAATTCTGGATTTCAAAAGCAGCTTGTAGGTCCTATTTCTCTAATGGTTCAAAAGACACTCTGCTTTAGTTGTCACCAACCAGAGCATATGGTAAAGGATTGTCTGCTTATGAAGAAGGGTCAATAAGTGAAAGATTATGCTATTAAAGAGGAACCATCAACCTTATAGGATGTGAAGAGGAAAGGAGTTCTTGAGGGCACTTTATATGTTAATGTCATTTTAGTACAAGCATCGTTTGATACCGGGGCTTCCCATAGTTTTATTTCCAAAAGATTTGTTGACAGATTAAAACTTTCCCTAAGAATTGTAGAAACCCCTATTTATGTGTCTAACCTCATAGGTGGTGCAACTAGTCTATGTTTGATTTGTGAAAATTACGAGTAACTTACCTTACCCACCATTTTCATGTGACATGTTTGTTCTCGATTTTAATGATTTTGAAGTTTTACTCGGTATGGATTAGCGGACAATAGAGCTATTCCAGATTGTGTTGGGAGGACGATATCTTTAATAACCAGATTGTGGAGATTTGTGGAAGTGATGTATGAAGAGCCTAGAAAATTAATGAGTAGTTTCCTTTATGCACTTGATTCGTCCGAAAAAGAGTTAGGGTCAATATTAATTGTTAAGGACTTCCAAGATGTTCTAGAAGAAGTTAACAGCCTACCTCCACATCGGAAGATTAAGTTTCATATTGACTTAATTTCAAGTTGGAAACCTATTAGACATCCTATCCATAAGATGGCTCCAAGAGAGAAGGAGTTAAGGAATCAGACAGATGATTTGCTGAGTAAGGGATGGATTAGGCTAAGTTGCTCAAGTTAGGGAGCACCTATAGTTTTTGTTGCAAAGTCAGATGGTTTCCTAAGACTTTGTGTGGATTACCATGAGCTAAATAAGCAGATGGTTCAGAACAAGTATCCCTTACCCTATATTGACGTCTTGTTCGACCAACTTCATGATGCTCAGGTATTCTCACAGATGGATCTGGCCATACGATTTCAATAATTTAGGATAGTATACCCTTAACAGTATTTATAGGGCCGGATTGTTTCTACGAGCAGTTGGTTATGTCTTTTGGGCTAACTAATGCACCTGCCTATTTTGTGGATCTTATGAATCGAGTTTTAGAAATGTGTTTAATAAATTTGTATTTATCTTTATAGATGATATTTTTATTTATTCCAAGATCTAGGAGGAACACAAACCCCATTTGGAGATTGTACCAGAAATATTGAGGAAACATGTTTTAAGAGCTAAATTCTCCAATGCCATTTCTGGCAATCAGAAGTAAGGTTCCTCCGACATATTATATCAGGGGATGGTATTTCGATTGATCTAGAGAAAGTAGCAGCTGTTCAAGATTGTAAGATACTACAGACTCCAACGAAGGTCTGAAGCTTCTTAGGCTTAGCAGGATATCGTAGTAGATTTATTCAAGACTTCTCCAAAATCGCCTTGCACCTAAAAAAGTTGACAAAGAAGGATATTAAGTTTATCTAGACTCCGAAGTGTGAAGAAGAATTCAATGAGTTAGAGAAGAGGTTAAGCAGCGCTCCAGTCTTAGCTATACCAGATGGACTTGAAGGGTTTACAGTGTAGGTGTGGGGTTGGGAGCAGTATTGATGCAGAACGGGAAGGTTATTGTTTATGCTAGTAGGCAGCTGAAGCCTCATGAGCATAATTACACAACTCACAATTTGTAATTATTAGCTATTGTGTTTGCATTAAAGGTGTGGAGGCATTACTTACTAGATGAAAAGTTCGAGCTCTTCACAGATCACAAATCCTTGAAGTATCTTTTCATGCAGAAGGATTTGAACATGATGCAGCAACGTTGGTTGGAATTTCTGGCGGCATATGACCTAGATATTTTATATACACCTGGGAGTGCCAATGTGGTAGCTGATGTTCTGAGTAGAAATGCAGTTTTGACTCTTCTAGATGTTACCAGACTCTCTTCGAAATAATTGCAAGCAAGCAAAGAGAAGGTAGTCATTTAATGAAGATCATTAAGGACATAGGCGAGGGACATTGTTCAAGCTTTGAGATGGATCATTATAGGATATTTCAGATGAATGAAAGAATATGCGTTCCGAATTTCGATGGTATTAGGCAAGAAGTATTAAAAGAATGCCATTAATCCAAGCTAAGTATCCAACTTGGTGTTATAAAGATGAATTGGGATATGAAGCGAGTATTTCGGTGGAAGGGAATGAAGAGGGACATTTCAATTTATGTTAGCAGATGTGAAATTTGCCAACAAACCAAAGGTGACCATCAAAGGACTATTGGACTACTACAACCACTCGAGATTCCAAATTGGAAATGGGAGCAGGTGTCGATGGATTTTATAGATGGTTTGCATAGGTCAAGAAAGAGTAATGAAGGCATTTGGGTTATTTTCGACCGACTAACCAAAAACACACATTTAATTCTAGTAAAGACGACTAAGACTGCAACAAACCTGGCAGATATTTTCATAAAGAAATTGTCTGGTTGCATGGAGTTCGAAGTAGCATTGTAAGCGATTGGGATCCAATTTTTATCAGTCAGATTTGGGAAGCATTGCAAGCAACTTTCGAAATGAAGTTAATTTTAAGCACCGCATATCATTTTCAAACTAATGGTCAGACAGTGAGGGTGAAACGGATTTTGGAAGATCTTTTGATAGCTTGTATCTTGGATTTCGGAGGTTCATGGGAGGATCATCTTCATTTAGTTGAGTTCACTTATAATAATAGTTACTCGGCAAGTATTAGCATAGCACCTTATGAAGCTCTTTATGGACGGCCGTGCAAATCACCATTGTGTTGGGTTAAAACTGGAGATAGATTAGTGCTTGTCCCGATATGATTCGTGAAGCCATAGAGAAGGTAACCGTGATTAGAAGGAAGATGAAGTAAGCTCAGGATTGACAAAAGAGCTATGCCAATTAGAGGCATAGAGATTTGGAGTTCTCAGTTGGGGACTTCATTTTTGTGAAGGTTTCTCCAATGAGAGGAGTTGTGCAGTTTGGAAGAGTAGAAAAGTTGGCACCCCATTATATTGGACCTTTTTAGATTCTTAAGTGGAATGGGCTGCTTGCCTATCGAGTTAAGTTACCTGAGAGAATTTTGGGCGTACACAATGTCTTCCACGTATCTCAGTTAAAGAAATATGTGCGCAATGTGACACTAATTATTGAGTTAGCTGTTTAGGAAGACTTGGAAGTGGAGCCAAACTTGACAATAATAAGGAATCCTGTTCGAATGATTGATTATGATGTAAAAGAATTGTGTAATAAGATCGAAAGATGGTTAATGTTCAATGGACCAAAGATGCTCGAGATTGCACTTGGGAAACCGAGGATATCATGAGAGAGGCTTATCCCGAGTTGTTGTGAGTTGAGTAGTTTGCTAAGTGTGTTGATAATGTACTCATCGCTTGTGGTGTAGTCACTTACCATGTATCTCTTTATATGTGTTTCATCGTATATGATATATATTCTTTTTCCATGTTTTTCATTTGTGTATTAAATTTCGGGATGAAATTCTTTTAAGAGGAGAAGAATGTAACGACTTGTAATTTAGTCACTTTGATTGTAAATATTTAAATATTCTTAAATAATTAAATAATGGGTTTTATAAATCAAATAGACCTCTTTTATATAATAACTTATTATAATAAAGTTGTTTTGAACCTTGGTTTACAAAAATAAGTAGTTCGGAGAAAAATCAAAAATGAAACCAGAAATCATTTTTGGATTTTCGACTTTTCATCGACTAAAAGTTGTTGGACCGTGTTATGCACACCAGTGTACATGTATGCAAATTTGAAACCAAATTTGCTAATTAAATGGTTTAGTTAAAAACAAATTTAAAAAGGTAACTAAGTAATTGATTAAAAAATGGACTTTTCTTTTATATTTAAAAAAGAATTCAGTACAAAAATATATTACAAGAGGACTTTAGAAAAGATGATATGATGGCTTAAGGGACATAAAGGAGGGGGCGTGTGTATTATGATGAAGCGGGATGTGTTGTTTATATGTTAAGGAGGGTATTAACTTATTTTAAGGAAGGTTACTTTGGTAATTTACCACTTTTCAATTTCTATAAAAGAACACACACTCCTTACTTTTTCATTCCCATTTTTTTCATACTCTTCTTCACTTCCATTCTCCACTCTCTTCACTACTCTTCCACCTTTTTTTTATAAAAGAAAATTGTTTCAAAACTGCTCAAAATTGTTTTATAAAGGAGGGGGCATGTGTATCATGATGAAGCGGGATTTGTTGTCTAAATGTTAAGGAGGGTATTAACTTATTTTAAGGAAGGTTAGTTTGATAATTTACCACCTTTCAATTTCTATAAAAGAACACACACTCCTTACTTTTTCATTTTCATTTCATTTCAATTTTCTTCATACTCTTCCTCACTTCCACTCTCCACTCTCTTCACTACTCTTCCATCTTTGTTTTATAAAAGAAAATTGTTTCAAAATTACTTCTTTTCTTCTTTAAATCCATAAATAAATTCTTAAAATCATTTCCATCACTCTCTACATCACATATTTACCAAAATCAAATCCAATACCCCTCTTAAAGGTCAAGGCTGAGCCCTCTCTAGCCATGGCCAAAACCAAATGATCCTCCCCAGGTCTTGTAAATCAAGCTTTGCAGAAGGAAGTTAGGTCCGTGTGTTGATTGCAAGGTCACGGTAGCTTGGGTGGAGTTTGTATTTGTTTAAGTGAATAAAGCCTGCTTATATGTAACTTTAAACTTGAATTATTTTGTCATAATAATCTATGTGCCTTGTTTATGTGTTTACTTATATAATTGTATTTAATTATTTTGGTTTGGTACCCGCCTAGAAGCGGATGACACATAAGATTTAGATAAGGAACTAGTAAAGGAATGAAGTCGAGGTGTTCACAACGAATAGCTTGCTACTATACACTTCGAAGTGCATATGACAAGGTTTACAGGGAACCCTTGTTGTAGAGGGACTCCAAGGAGTTCCTCTCCTTTTTGATTTTTTTAATATGTTCGCTTATATAAATGCTTGAGAATGTTGCTTAGTTTAGTTAATCAACTTGCTACGGATTTTATGCGACATTGAAAATCCCTTGGTTTCTTTTAAAGTGGTTTACTACCATACCTTTATAAAAAGGTTTTAAATGATTTTTCCGAACTCGACTCTTTTTTCAAGACTCTTTACAAAGACTTTTTAAAGCGGTTTGGAATTTATTTATTAAAAAGGTGTTTACATGTATAAAGGAAAGATGTTGCTTTTGAATCAAGCTTTGGTTTAAAATAAATGACTTTTGAAATTGAAGAATAAAAATAAGTTTATAAAATTGGTTTTCGATTATTTTTAAAGGTCTTTGTTTCAAACTAGGGATTTCTTTGTATGTGCCATTAAGCAACATGAAACAAATATGATAAGTGGTGCTAAAATGTTGACACGTTTATGGAAAGTAAAACATCTTATAATTAGCACTAACATCCGATGAGTAGACTTTCCTCGAACCATGAGATCTATAATCGGAGTGCTTTGACTAAGGCTAAGCAGGTGTAACCAGTGCCCTGACTTACCTTGCTTCGACTCTGGGTGAGGGATGGAGAAGTAGAAATATCAGAAGAATGATAAGTATAAAAGGGTTAATTTCTATAAATATACCATGATTAATTAAGTATATAGAAGGTACTTCATCTGATACTTGACACTAAATTTCGAGGTATGGAAGCCCGTTTTTATCCGTGAAAGTTTAAGAATATAGGTCGAGGCAATGGTAGTTCTCTAACTTGTCCGACTTCATTGTTAATCGAGGGATAGTACAGGGTTGAAAATGAAAAGTGGTGATAAGTATATGATGTCTGATTATGCAAACTAATTATTTACACCAAATAGTGGTTTGACCACTGTTGACAACTTCACCTATTTTAACTTGGGATGTATATAAAAAGCTTCGTGATTTGATATGGTTTGAGATCCCTCGGTGCAGACTCTTTCCTATGAAACATAGTTTTCTTTTAAGAATGTATATTCGAGATCCCTCGGTGAGGACTCTTATATTTATTCGCATACTTCTAAAAGAACTGGAATTGAGTTAGCCGAAAATTCATCGCTTTAGTTTAAAGAGTTCAGTTTCAGATAAGTATGGTTTATCCGAACACTTTAACAATGCTTCGTGTTCTTAATCATTGTGAAGTATGCTTGGATGTATACCACCTATCCCGAGGGTGATTCCAAATTGGAAGGTAGTAAGTTTATGTGTTTGTTCGATCCCAGAACAACTTATATGGATGAATACTGGCATTGCATTATTACCTGGAGGGTACTGTTAGCATTCTAATATGAGTTTGCTAAAAACATGGTAATCATTACCTCGAGCCTCACACCTCAGAATGACTAAAATATGGGATAAGCAGTAGGGCTATATGGGTCACACCTATTCAAGTATGATCATCCCTGATCTAGATCGTTATTTCTTCAGATGTATGCTTCGGGCCCAGTGCGGTTGTTGATTGCAACTGTGGGATGATTATATTTGATATTATCCAAAAAGGGGTAGGGCGATTTTGTGTTGGCAGGTGGTCTTGACGAGTCCCGCGGTACATTTTCTCTAGAGATGTACTATGATAGACGGTACCCCAGTAGCCTTGTTATTGTTGGAGTCCATTTTCCACTACATGCTTTATGGACTTGCTTGTATACTAAATATCATGTTGGATGTAATTAAAGTAACCATTCAAACTATTGCTAATAATCTCTAATTTTAAGTATAAATGTTTTTGTTATGGTAAGGTAAAAACCCGTCCATGTTTATGTGCGGTGTGGTCTTACGAGTTACCTTTGTTTTTCATAAAAGCATATGTTTTGAGTTTACTCATAGTAGATCCATATATGACCCGGAGTTTTCTTTCGTCCCCCTAAACTCTTGGGTACTCTAATTTTTGAGTAGCCAAGTAGTCTAGGTTATTACGGATGCATTTTGGAGGAGCATGGAGCAGGAGGATTCACCATTATCTAGTTGTCTATTATTTTCACTACTGTTTGCATGGTTATATATTCGCATTGTGGGGGCAGGCAGTTATAACCGTCCTTGGTTGAAATTAGCAGTTATAGTAACTCTGATGTTTCATTTTAGGAGTGACTATATATACTATCTTGTGTTCTATTATATACGATTTCCAGGCGTTGCGAGATTCTATGTTCCTTTCTTCTTATGTTTCTTTTCTTTTACCTAACGACCTGTCTTTCAGACGCCTAGATGATCGGAACACGAATACCATAGATGTATTAAGTCTCTCCTTTAGGAGTAAGAAAGGTAGATCGTTATACTTCAACATTCTACCTTAATCCAGTTGTTAAGGTCACTCTTTCGACTTGCGTGCAACACCAGTTCAACGACGCAACCCCACATCTACTAGAGCCGGTTGCCAACTCCAATTTGTTCTGATGAGCATTTCAAGCATTCAAGCATACAAACACAACATAAAAATAGGCAAAAAATATTATATCATGATAATTTACATCAAAATACATTCATAGCCAAGCCTAACATTTATATGAACAATTATAATCCAATGACATGTTTTTATCACTTAAATCATTTCAAATTTGTTTTTATTTCAGTTTCAAAATCCAAACAGCTGCAAATCATACTTTTGATTTTAAAAATGGATTTTAAATATGTAAAAACTTATAGAAATATATATAATAGGTCTATGGATGATAAAGCACTTACAAATCACCTAAGGATCAAGGAAAACATGCAAATCGATGTAGATCCTAAATGAACAACAAATACCCAATCAGAAATCATATTTTTATTTTAAAATATTTTGAAAACACTTTAGAAACATATATTAATATATTTAGTAAAGTGAGAGAATAGAATCACCCACCTAAGGTTTAGAATCAACGAAAACCACCAAACAAGCATAGATTCCCCAAAACAAGAGCAGATCTAAATTTAGAAAGCATCTACATGCTTCCAAATGCATAAATTTTGAAATATAAAATGTCCCTTGTTAATCTCTTGCCTATTCCCCTTTTAATTAATTGATTTAGGTTAATTTTATTGAAAGAATAATGGAATTTAGATAGAAGAAGGTCAATGGAGGCTAAGAAGGATTAAGAGATGTTTCTAGATGTATTTACTGCAATTAATAGCTGCTATGGAGGCTGCCCTAACCCTAATCCTGAAATGAGTTAACGGGCTGCATTAATCACTCCTTAGTTACCCGTTAATCAGCCTAAAAATAGTCCAAACTTCAAATACCATATTTCCTAAACCGTAAGTCCAAAAATTAATTATGGCCACTCCATGGAATGGAAAGCTATCGTATCATTCATTTGGAACTAGTTTAAGTTCCTAGATCAACTCTTTTCAAAAGGTATAGACATTACAAGATTTTCATGGTCAAAACCGTCTAATAAAAATTCTAAGGGTGAAAAATATCACTACTCAACAATACCCAAAACTATAGTCTCATACGACCAATTTGGATTTTAAAATAATATTTTACGATCCTTCGATGCGTAAAATATAGGTCGTTACATTATGCATTATGCTGCTATGCTAAAATGAATGAATGGTTGCAATGCTTCGATGTTATAAGTTGAATGATAAATTGTGATTCCATGTTATATTTCAAGATTATATGTAAATGTCCTCTTTGTTGGTATGTTGAGATAGGGCTATGCCTTAGTTATTTTAAAAACTGAATGATATGAAAAGGAATTGCTAAGTTAATAAATATCACATTCTAAGTTGGGATGCTATGTTGGTTAAGAAGCACTCCATTGACATAATTGACTCATTAAGCTATATGTTGCAATGGTATTAAATGAAGTGTATGAACTAAAGTTTACATACCTCTATATGTTATGATGATATAAGTATGATATTATTTGAATATGGTGATGATATGATTCCCACTACAATATGGACATGCTTATATATGCTTTTGTTGCCTCGCCATGTCATTTATGCCATGATTTGATGATTTAAGAATTTAATGTTGATTATCAAATTATGTCTTATATGGTTAATGGTATTTGATGAACATGTGATATGCTTTGGGAGATGAGTATTAAAAACCTATAAAGACATTGGTATATAAACGATATATAGGGGGTAATGTCGTTAGCGAGGCTGATGTGAATAAATGTATTAACAATGTGATCAGTATGGGATGATACCAATAGATGTTAGTATCCATCCTAGAAAACTTGAAACTTGAATTATGATGATTTGGTCTAACATCACTTTGTTGTCCAAATGATCTGTTGCATGGACACAACCAAAGGGACAGGAACAGTGCAAGTGATGATGATGATGGCAATCACATTGATGGAGATGAAAGGAGATGATTATTGCAACACGATGAGGTGAGCGTCGATAAGAATGGAAGGAGATTGTACAATAAATAAATTGTGTGGGAGCATCAACAACGCTTGATCGAGGGATATACGAATCAAACATGTCATGATATCTTGGTGTTGAGGCAGAGTCTAGTAAAGTGAACATGATAGGATTCGCTAGAAAATACAGGCATCATAAACGAATAACTTGAATATTTTTTCTGATTGAAATAATGATAGAAACTCATATATGTTGATAGAATGTGATCTCCTAGTTGATTAGAGTTGCATCTATGAGTCACACACCTTAGAGCCATTACATATGTGTTGAAACTTATATGATCACGATGAGATGTGGGTTGGGTATTAGTCCAGTGAGTGTGCGACATCTTTGAAAGTAAAAGCATATCGTATATTGTTATACCTGACACACACATTATGTTATGTAATAAGCACAGTTATACTCACTTCTAGTTTCCAGTCTTACTTGGGTTTTTTTATGTGCTTCACAACCTTGGATCAGATTGAGGTTGTTTTATAGGTTTGATATTACGATTATATGTCCTGTATGGGCTACAACATGGAGATTGAGCTGATTACAATGGTAGATATACATTTCGCTTGTATTGACCATCCTATATGCGGTGATGACATGCTCATGTATTGAAACTTAGTCGTATTAGATGGCTTTGTGTACTTGTGGCGTTGAAACATGTATATGCATGAGATATTGTATCATATTTCATGTATGATTTATATACATTTGTCAACTTTTATTCGCCTCCGATATTATTAGCTCTGGGTTTGTTCCTGTATATATCTCTAATACCGTGTTATTTAGTCTTGGCAACTAGTATATATTACTTTGTGTCAAGATGAGATATGCATTATTTTAGATAGTGTTATCTTGCCTTTTGACCAAGCAGTATACGAAAAAACATGGCAAGTCAAACTTTAAAGCTATCAGGGCAACACATCCGGAGAGATGACTACGAAGCCCAAAAACTAAAGTATAACCAAGATCACAACACAAATACAAGTCCGCCACAAAAATTCAGAAGCCCAAAATCCCCAAGTATGGGGTCGGTACCGACCCATCACTAGGGGTTAGTACCAACCTATAAAAACTCCATCGTTGGAATCCAATTTCTGCCCACCTACCTTATATGATACCAGGAACCTATTTCCAATGTTGTTTTATTGATTCAATGCAATTCTCTATCGATCTCCATGAACTCCCGAATCAACAACTTCATTCTTCTACAACTCTGTCATTTAGACTTCGAAACAAGCTAATATTAGTGCAAACAAGTATGGAATCACGACGCTAACCACAAGACAAACCAAAGCGAAGAGTTGAAGATGGCCATATTGGCTATCTTATGGGTCGATACCGACCCCTTCCCATGGAGTTTTACCGACCCATACACCCTGATGATGTGGCACCCTATTTTCATGGAGACCTGGTCTATAGCAAGGAGAACGGTCTGGAGATCTTTTATGCAAGATTTTAGGCCCTCCTACCTCTATAAATAGAGGGGTAGGGATCATTTTTAGAGTCTTTTGGCTCTAGTTCTACTCCACTCTATGTTCTTGTAATTCTGAAGATCTAAGTGCAAGAGTTGTATCGACCCCTAAGAACTTCTGCCTATAAGTCAGAATATAAGTAATAAAATCATTTAGTGGACTTAAGCCAGAGTTTGCTGAACCAATGTAAATCTCTGTGTGTTCATTTCTTACTCATTCTAATTTGTTTTCTTCACTTTTTGTTTTCTTCTACTTTCTATTAGGTGTTTGTGCCATTTTTGATTCAAACATTTTGGTGCTTCTATTGAGAACCACTTGAACTTACTGATTTAAGATTTGTAAAGATTCTCAATGACTAGACAATCTACTAGAAAAGCCATTGTTGGAGTAAATCAACAAGGGGCAGCTATGAGGTGTCCTCAAGAGAAAACCCCATCAATCTGCATTACCAAGGATAAGATGGACACTACGATGAATGGATTGCAGGAAAGGATGATGACACGCCAAGAAGAGATGATGGAGAATTTCATCAGAAGAATGGGACAAATGGGAACAGTCGAAGTTGTTGTAGATCAGAATAAAAGACCAGAAACCGAAGCACGGGTAACTGGAAGCAGGGTAGGATGACTTGGGACAAACCCCTAGCCAAATATAGGGGTTGGTATTGACCTCAAGCATAGGTCGATACCGATCCCTAAGGCTTGGGGGCATGGGTCGTCCTTGCCTTGGAAGGAATGATGTACATTTTGAAGCCAAGGTAGAGCGTTTGAATGAAGATCATAATGCAAAAGCCCAGCTGGAAAAGTATGTATTAGAATTCCCTCACAGAGTCGGGGGGCAGGCTGAGAATGCTAACCTTAGATTTCCTTTGAATGACGATAATAGACTTGCTGAGTTGGTGAGATGAGTTATGAGGGGTGGATTGCTTAACCATAGCTTGGAAGATGTGAGCAAGAGTCCATTCACTCCAAGCCTTCGTTACACTAGGAAATCCGCTTGATTAAGTTACCAACGTTGGAAACGTATGACGGGAAGATGGATCCAATGGTTCACTTGATGAAGTGCATTCGCCGCATGGAGGTGCCGGGTGAGTCCGAAGAAGTCATGGGACAGCGTTTCTCTTTATATTTGACAGATTTAGCAGCACAATGGTTTAGACAACCGAAAAACGGATCCACTGGCACATGGGCCAAGTTAGTAAATAGATTCGTGAATTAGCTCCGGGTTCATATCTAATGACCTAAGAATGTAATGATGTTAGCAAGCATGATGCAGATGGCCGGAGAGACCCTCAGGAGTTTTTTTAACAAGATACAATGTGGCAGCTACTACGGTTGATGAACTAGACCCGTTAATTGTTCTGATGGTAGCAGATTCGGGAATAGCTGCTAAGACCAATTTCAAGATCGCATTGGAACATGATCCTCTAAGGGATATTATAGAATTTTATCATGAGGCTGAAAGATATATGCATCAGGAGGATGCTAAGGCCGATCAAGAAGAAATTGATACTGGAGGACCACCCAGAGAAGGATCTAGCAAAGGCAAAGGAAAGCGAAAGATAAATGACAACTTTAATGGATCAAAGTGGCAATGGAGGGAACTAAAATTCTCTTCTTACACGGACTAAAATGAAACACCGAAGCATATATATCTAGATACTAGGGGACTGTCCCCTATCGAAAGCCGGCAAGGAGAGAGCCGACTAATCACGAAAGGACGTTTGGAAAATATTGCGTATTCTATAAGCTGGATGGGCACAACACAAATGACCGCAGGCATCTGCGGGTTGAGGAACGGGTCAGAGACATCCGACTACAGCAGTACATGAGAAACCGAGTCATGGTGATGGAATTGGAGCAGCCATCAACCGCAGCGAATGGAAACGACCCTGGATTAAGGTCGAGGATATTCATCTCTTAATTGGGATAGCCAAGGATCAGGTTTGGTTCTCGCACTCTATTTAACATTTTCAATAAACCATGCAATAATACAGCCTAGCCACTTACTCGTGTATGGGATCCCAAATGATCCCTAGGCACACTCTGAGCTGGATGCTAGACCATAATGCCCGATGAGGCAGTTATCTTGATATTAGATTTTATGTTTTTTTTGGTATTTGAATTTGATTATTGAGACCCACTTGAACGTGATGACTGATATTAATCGTTATAATGTCCCATCCAGAAAGACGGGACCAGAGTGCAAGGTGCAAGTCCCCTCGCCAAAGTGCGAGAGGATGGACTTGTATGAGATCACTTTAAATCCCGAAAGATGGGACCGAAGGGTAAGAAGTAAGCCCCCCACCGGAGAGTGAGCGAATGGGATTGGGCTTAGCAAGGGTTCGGAGAGACCATAAATTTGATTATCGCCCCCTGAACGGCTATGGATTTGATTAGCGCTCCAAAGAGACCATGGATTTAATTATCGGACCCGAATGACCATTAAACTCGAACAACCATGGATTTGATTATCGGCCTCGAACAACTATCGATCCCAATGACCATGAATTTTGATTTTGGCTTCGAACGACCATGGATTTGATTATCGACCCTGAACTGTCATCGATTTGATTTATGGTCTGGCAAGACCATGGATTTACTTACCAGCCTCGAATGGCAATTACCTCAATTAACCGGTCCGAAGAGACCATGGATTTACTTACCAATCCTGAACGGCTACAACAGCAACTAACGATCCAGAGTGATCGCAGATTTAACTATCGGCCTTTAATGGCCATCGATTCAATTAAACGATCCCAAAAGGTCGTAGACTTAATTATCAGCCTCAAACAACCATGGATTTAACTAATGATCCAGAGAGATCATCCCCTTAATTTAAATGTTAAATAGTCCAGAGAGACTGCACATTAAACTGAATATAAAATGACATGAACAGATCAAACCTTTGAATAACATATACAGATTTGATAAAAAGGATTTGAACGCCTTGTACTTAGTATGATAATGATGAGAATCTCGAATGAACACGAGATGGTTTTGATATGTGATCTAATGACTCCAAATGGAATCAGAATTGTGATGATGTATAGACAATACTTAGGTAGAGTCTAGAGTCTTCGACTATGACAGGTCTGGAATGACCCATAATTGCCAAGAAAATCCGAAAGGAACTAGATGATTCACTAAGATTGAAGTACCCAGAGAGCTCAACTATCCAAGATCTACATCACATTTGTTCTTGAGCAAAGCACAACTTTCATTCTCAAAGCATGCTTTGGGGGGCAAGTGTTATCCTGCCTTTTGACCAGTTAGTATATGAACAAACTTGGCAAGTGAAACTTCAAAGTTATTAGGGCAAGATGCCCGAAGAGATGACCATGAAGCCCAAAAACTAAAGTACAACCAAGATCACAACACAAATACAATTCCCCTGCAAAACTTCAGAAGCCAAAACTCCCCAAGTATGGGGTCTGTACCGACCCGTCCCTAGGGGTCGGTACCGACCCATCAAAACTCCATCATTAGAATCCATCTTCTGCTCACCTACCTTATTTGATACCAGAAACCTATTTCCAATGGTGTTTTGTCGATTCAACGCAATTCTCTATCGATCTCCACGAACTCCTGAATCAGCAACTTCACTCTTCTACAACTCTGTCATTTGGACTTCAAAACAAGCTAATATTAGTGCAAACAACTATTGAATCATGAAGCTAACCACAAGATGAGCCGAAGAGTTGAAGAGCCATATTGGCTATATTATGGCTCAATGCCGACCCCTACCCATGGAGTTGTACCGACCCATACAGGCTAATGATCTGGCACCCTATTTTCATGGAGAATTGGTCTATAGCAAGGAGAATGGTCTGGAGATCTTTTATGCGAGATTTTAGTCCCCTACCTCTATAAATTGAGGGGTAGGGCTCATTTTTCAGGATCTTTTGGATCTAGTTCTACTTTACTCTATAATTTTGTAATTCTAAAAATCTAAGTGTCGGAGTTGTATCGACCCTAAAAACTTCTACCTCCAAGTCAGAATATAAGCAATAAATTCATTAAGTAGACGTAGGCCGGAGTTTGTCGAACCACTATAAATCTCCGTTTGTTCATTTCTTACTCGTTTTAATTTGTTTTCTTCATTTTTTATTCTCTTCTACTTTCTATTGGGTGTTTGTGCCATTTTTATTTTAGGTACTGTAACATATCCGTGTTAACCCAAAGTAGTGTGTAAAAAAGATCACTCCTTCAGAGCCCTTTGATTTGGGCTATCGGGCAGTTAACTACCTTTAATAGTTTAGTTACTACAGTTAGGGTGTCACAACAATTCTTCTTCTCGACATTGATAAGAATACGATAGGTTCTCTTTTAATGTACAAGAATTCTTATTAGAAATTCTAATAAGTTGTGTTCGCTTTAGGTTTGGTTAACTTTATTTTATCTTACGTAATCAGTTTCCATGTTAGAGTTTTGGATCATATCCATGTCCATCATACTACCACTAACTTTTAATGTTGGTTAGTCCCAAACTCCTTTGGGGTATTCCACACAAGATCTCTCATGAGCGAATCTTACGTGTAGCTTCTCGACTTACACAACGTTTTATTTCTTGAAACAATAATTCCTTCTCGGTGCAATGGAATAGGCATTCAAAAACATTTCATGAAATACCTTTATAGTTACATATAAAAAATTGTTTTGAGCTTACGAAACTTATGATCATAACAAAAATTACTCAATCAAAAATCTTAAACTATTTAAGATCAAGTTTCATATCAATTCATAACTTATATGATTTCGTAAACAGTGCTTTAGATGAAATAAAATTTTACATATGTACTTACTTTTAAGTAGATATCCTAATAGAAAGAATTTAGCTCATTATCAACCATACTTTGTCCAACAAAGTCTAATCACTCCATATTGATACATCTGTTTGTACCAAAATTGGGCACAACACTCTTCGGAAGTGTTTGAAGAGATAAAATGAAGAATATAAATGGAAAAGGAGGCAGATCTAACAAACACTCCAGACAATAATCAGAAAAATAGCAGAGAAACAAAGAGATTTAGAGTGGTTCGGTGTGTTGCCTACGTCCACTATGAAATGGTTGGTTTCCATTAACTTTTTCTTATTGGTTACAATGAATTACAACAGTAAAACTCGAGTACAATAGTAATTTCAGTAGAGTCTGGACGTAGAAGAGCCAAAAGTCCCTTTTCTGTAGCTCCTGGGCTGCTAGTTATAGGTGTAGGCTGCAAATATCTCGCCCAAATCTCGGAAGACCTCTTCTCTCACATGGATGGGCCCACACGATCGATCCCATGTCATTTGCACTCGGTCTGTGATCGATACGAACGAACTTTGTATCGATCAATACTTCATCCAATCGAGTCGAGATCGATCATGAACATTCTTGAGGATGTACGTAAGCTCCTGTGAAAATTTGTTAGCATTTGGACTTGTAGATTTTGAGTTATGATCGATGCAAGTTTGAATTTATTAAAGGCTGCCGAATTCGCATCAATCTGCTTTACATCGCTCTGTTCGTATCGCTTCCAAGCACGTGCTTGCTAGTTGACGTGGCGCTAACTTCTCGGATCGATCCACTTTTCATGCCGAGCGACCGAGTCTTTCATAGGGGTGTGTCTTGTTCGTATCGATCCAGTTTAGCCTTGTTCGTATCCATTGTCGCCGCCTCATTTCGCATCGATCAACATAAATTCCATTTGTATCGGTCTATTTTGTGTTATTCGCATCGATCACTGGCCGATCGATACGAGTGTAGTACATTAATGGATCGATACGAAGTAACGATTTTTTTACAGTTTTGATGGATACGAATTGAATGTTGGTTGATCGATGTGAGCAAGCCGAAGACGATGGATGCGCAGCAATCCGAGGATGGATGGATACGAAGAGCGCGGTTCCGGATGTATGCGAACGAAAGCGATGCGAAGGGAGCGAAATGATGGGCACGAATGAATTGACTTCCTTGGCTTGCATCGATCGTATCTTGAGCATATGAACTCCGATTGACTTGAAATTTAAAACATTGGCTTTCATGGCTCTGCTTGTCGTGTCATGATAATTGTAGCTCAATCCAGACTCGGGCAAAATTTACCAGCATCCATAGCAAACCTATGCACATAACCGATCTTCGGGACGGACTGTCTTGGATTTTCAGTCAATTCCTTGGTGTCACGGCCTTGCCAAAAGGCAGGATAACAATATCATTATGTATCATAAGGAGGAGTGACTTTGAGATTGAATCTTGTTAGTTTTTAGGTAATTTTGGAATCTTTTCCTATATATTCGCCTATTCAATCAAATCGAGTTATTTTATTTCCTTTGTGTGTTTGGTCACCTACTTCTGTTCTATCTTCTACGAACTTATCATAGATATACTACTTGTGTATCCAATACACTTGTTCATGTCTGTGATAATTTATCGGCCAGTATAATGATGTAAGTGGATTTGTTTTGGTATCATTAGACCTTAGACTGAATACATCTATATGTATCAATCTTAAAAGCTCATTAAATCTTTTGTCACTCCCGCTGAATGAGTGCTTTGCCATTAATTTAAGATACAATTCTCGAGTATCACATGACTTATAATCATATAATGAAAAAATATTTTCCCAAAAATATGGATTAATATATAATTCCAAAATAATTATCGAAATTTTAAAAGACTTCTCTATTTTCTATAGTTAATGCATCCCTACTGTTATAAAAACAAATGTAGTTATTATAATAAATTTATTTTATAACGAATATTCATAATATATTTTTTGGCAAAGCCAGTAGGGTTGAATGAACCCCTATCATTTTATTAAATACTCGAGAAAAACAGTTACAAGCAAATAATAAAAGAAATATAGAGATAAACTAGAGCAAGAAAATTAAAACAAAACAGAAAATAAAAAAGAAAACAAAGCAACCAACCAAAGCCTATCTTCATATGCGAAGCATTTCTTTAAGAAAGCAATAAGAGGAAAACTTCATTGCTCTATGAATCCCTTTAACTATTTCATAGTAAATATCCATCCTCGTTTTCTCCTTCCCATTAAACACAAGATCATTTCTTTCCATTCATATAGAAGCAGCAAAAAAATTCAGAATCAACAAGAGGTCGTATGAAGAAGAGACCTTTCAAGTGGTTGCGTTATATATGCTTTCCCATTCCTTCTTATTATCATGTAATGGTGGAGTAAAGCCTCCTTTACATTTAATTCTTTTCCAAAGAAAGAGGGGAAAGGAGCATCCAAACAAAAGATGGGGATTGTATTCATGGCAGCATTTGCAGAAAAAGCAGGTAGTGGAGATGGGAATGCCACTGTTAGCAAGATTATATAGAGCATGCAAAGAATTTTTACTATCTTCCAGAGGAGTAATTTATGCTTCTCTGTAGTAGAGACATTCCAAGTCCTCCTAAACTATGGGAAAGAAGCTTCATGATTCTGATCAGTTAAAGCAGTGTAAACACTGCTAGAGGAGTGACAGTTCATGGCTGAAGTCCAAAGATAGTGGTCTTTCTCAACAAGGCAGAATGATTATTATTATGAGCATTCCAAAGTGTTGTGATGTTAGCACTACTAGTTCTTGGGAGTTTGATAGTGCCATGCCTAATGTAGTCTATTGCTTTAGCTTGCATAGGGATACCAGATTGCATTATCTCTTCATAAGTTAGAAAATTTGTATAATTATTCCTTTAGCTATCCATGGCACTTTCCAAAATTTGGCATCACTGTTTAAAGCAAGCTTTAGAGTGGTATGAGGCAGAAAAGAATTTCTTAAGCTAAGCAAAGCTTTACAGATCCAACTAGCTAATTATTTAGGGGTCATAAGCTAGAAATGTTCAGATTTGAGGTTGTGAATTTTAGTCCATTCATCCCAAACCGAGTTGGAATTATTTAATAGGCTATCAAAAAGCTTTGAGAAGGTAGTAGAATTTCATGCTTTGAGATCTTTGATTTATAGACCACCATTCTTTTTAGGCTGTTCAACTTTCTTGAAAGCAATATGAGCAAGATTTCTAGAGTAGATCGAGCCAGACCACAAGAATCTAATCATACACTCCTTATCCTAGAGATAAGCTTGTTAGAGAGAAGAAAAGTTCTATCCCAGTATACATTCAAGGAGAAAATGATGGAGTTAAGGACGATCAACCTACCAGCTTGACTCAGAATTCTACTCTGCCATCTGTTCATAACAGAAGTGATTTTCTCAAATAGGATGGTCAACCTACCAGCTTGACTCAAAATTCTACTATGCTATCTGTTTATAACAAAAGTGATTTTCTCAAATAGAGGAGTACATTGCACAGTGGTGATTCCTTTAGTTGCCAAGGGAAGACCAAGGTAGCTCATATCATCAAGAAGAAGCTACATTTTAGTTAAAGTGAAGCAATGATCAGTTTAACGACCAAACAAGTTAGTAAGAAGAATATGAGATTTGGATGAGTTTATATGCAAGCCAGTGAATAAGGAGAAGGAGTGCAAAGTGTTCATGATACAAGACAAGGAGGAGGAAGCAGGCTTAGTCAAGGTAATCAAATCATCAGCAAAGGCTAGAGAAGTGATAAGAGGGATTCTAAACTTCAGATAAAAGGAAAAGGACTACTCATTAACATGATGTAGCAAGGCTTGAGTGAGGGTTTCCATAATGATAATAAACAGGTAAGGAGACATAGGATCTTCTTGCCTTAATCCCTTATATCCTTGAAAGTAGCCAATAGATCGCGCATTGACTATGAGAGAGTATCTAACTGTGGAGATACATTTATAAATCCAATCAGTAAAGGTGGATGGGAATATCATTCTTTTCATAATGTTGATATGGGAAATCCACTTAACAGAGTCAAAGGCTTTTCTTATATCAATTTTTAGCATGGCTTTAGGGGATATGTTAGCTTTAGAGTAAATATTAAGGAGCTCATTGGCAAGCATCACATTATTTCTCCGAGGTAGGAAGGCAACTTGATTTGGAGGGATAACTGAACTCAAAACTTACTTCAATCTGGAGGCATGTATTTTAGATATGCTTTTGTAAATGATGTTACAACAAGCAATAGGTCTAAACTATGTAACATCAAGAGGTTTGGAATTTTGGGAATTAAGGCAAGATTAGTAGAGTTGATAGCTTTGATAAGATTACATTTATTGAAGAAGTTATGAACAACTTTAATCACTTCCTTACCAATGATAGGCTAGCAATGTGTATAAAATAGGGCATTAAAGCCATCAAGACCACCCCAAGCAGTTGCCTGCTGCTGAAAATAATGCATTTGATTTCATCATTAGAAATATGGAAGTAAGGAGAGTTTTCTTGGTTGAGGAGAGTTGAGGCTATGAAAGAAATGAGAAGAAATTTTCATCGGTTTGGGTATGATCTTGTGAACCAAGAAGAGTAATGTAGTATGATAGAAATGCACTATTAGCCCCAGCAGCAGAAGAGTGTGTGTCACCATGAGAATCTACAATTTGAGACATATATGATTTAGCTTGCTTAAGTTTAAGAGTAGCATGATAGTACTCAGTATTTCTATCCATAAATTTATTCCATTGTTCTCTACTCTTTTGCTTACGGATGTTTGCTTCAGAGTTTACGGCTTCAACAAGCAAGGAGGATATATCATTTTCCAGAGAGCTAAGGTTAGTGTCATTTGAGTTATGCATGATTTGCTGCTGTACTTGTTCAAGTTTCTCACTTAAGCTGAAGGAGAGCTACAACCCAATACCATATTTACTTGTAGCCTAATTTCTAAGGGCAAGTTTTGTATTCTTAAGTTCATGCTGAAGGATATGCATGGGGTTTCCAAAAGTTCTTATATTCCAAGCTTCTTGAACAATCGGCATGAAAGAGGTTTCATTAGTCCAAATATCAAAAAAAAAAAAATTTGCTTTAATTTTAATGGCATCCCCAAAGGAAAGGATTAGAGTGCAGTGGTTAGAAAGCTTTGGCAAAGGAATGTGTATTTGAATGAAAGGCCAATTTTGGACAGCTTTAAAGTTAGAAAAGGTATGATCAATCTTAGCTAGGGTTCTGACACCATGTCTTCTTTTGTTAGACCAAGCAAAGGATGAACCATTGGAGGGAATGTCAATGAAGGAGGCATTGAGAATTGTTTCATTAAGTGGAGAGATATCTCTGAAGGATAGAGGAATAGCACCTAACTTGTGAGATGATAGATAAGAGCAGTTGAAGTCCCCTATGATGATCCAAGGGTGAGTTAACTGTCTAAAGCGAGGAAGAAATTAAGAAGAAGTTTCCTTTAGGATAAGGAGTTCTTGGCATAAATAAAGGTGAAATACAATGAAGTAGAAGATGGAAGGTTGTTTAACGGCAAATTTCCTATCGGTTTAGAAAATAGTCGAAAATTTTCAAATTAAAATAACCGCAAGCGCACGACGTACAATGATAGTATGTGGCGAGTATGGGTCGATCCGCAAAGAATTGTTAGATTTTAAAAATCTATTCAATCAAATTAAACCAAAGTCGAAGGATTGATAACTAAATAAAAGAAAGTAAAAACAAGCTAAAACTAAGGAGAATAAAAATATGAGATTAAAGAGCAATTTAGAGGCAAATCCCCTCTCTTGATCACATAAATCAACATAATGAAATTATGATATCTTTTTGGTCATTTGTGAGTCTAGTTGATGCATTTATCATAAGCATGGCCTAATTGTGTTATTACTTAACATACTTAAACAATCAAACTTTAATGCACCCTCTAACCCACTTACTAACTTCAATGAAAATGATATGAAATTTAAAGTAGAATCTATTTTAAGCATGGATTATTAACTATTGAATTAGAAACATAAACCATCGAATTTTGATTCTAAATCCACTTCCATTACCATGATCATATGTAGATGAAAATGTAATTAGTGATTCATATGACTAAGCATAGCCTATTTGTTTTGAACAACATAAGCTATCAAACTCAATATTAAACACAAAATCATACAAACATCTAACTTTCCATTAAGCACAAAAGAGACATAAATGAGAAATTATCTTGCATCTACATGATTCAAGAGAGCTTCATTACCCCCAAATTTAAGGGATTAGCCTCTCATTTGTGTTATCATATCAACACAAGTAGAAAGCAATATGAAATAAACAAAAACAAAAAGGAGAGGAAAATGAAAGCTAATGGAAAAGAGAACTAATCTAATTGCATAAAATAAAATCTACACTATTAGCATGAAAGAAAGAGAGCATGTAAGTAAGATAAAACACTAATTAACATTGCATAAAAAAAGGAAAAGTACATGAAATAAAAATGGCTACGTAGCCATAAAAAGAGAAAGAGATCTTGTCTTTTTATTTTGAGCCTAAACTAAACTAAAGAGAGATTAAAGAAGAGACTAAGGGAAGAGTACATGAAACATAAGGGGTATTTATACAAGTTAGAAACCCTAATCCATATTTTTGGGGAATGCCCAAACTACCCCTTAGGAAGTGTGGTGGCCAAGTAACCATTAGCATCCACTAATCATCCATTAAGTGTGCATGAAGATTTAAAGACCTTTTAGCATGTGCATTAGCTCCTAAGTGTACATTAAGGTAGGGGGTAAGTGAGGTCCTCCATGATCTTCACTTTGAATTATTTCCATCTTTATTTGTTCTCTTCACTCTTGTGCATGCATATTCATCATGAAACAACTTGTAAAATTCACTAAATTTCCTACAAAACAACATAGAAACCACTTGCCCCTATATGAAGATGAATATGTGACAATTTGAAAATAATTTGAATTTTAGTTTAAACAAGGTAAAATAACCAATATGATCATTTATTTAATTTAAATAGATTAAATATGGTGGTAGAAATATGCACATTTACGTGCACATCAAATACCCCCACACTTATCTTTTTATTCGTCCTCGAATAAAGGAAAACTAAGATAAATCCATTTTCGTAGGGAGCACGATTGCATTGAGCGTATGCAATAAGCCGTTAAACCTCTGGGTGTCCCCAGTAGGACGAGTGTTGTCTCGTGATGGTTTTCAGCGGATACTACCTAAAAAATCCAAATGGAAAGTAAAAATATTTACAAAATGCAAGATTTATTTACAATGAGATAATGCGAGTTTTTGAAAATATTCACGAATAAAGGATTTACTTTTAAATTAACACAAATAAGTTAAATATAGGTTTGGTTATTATCTTGAAAATTTAAGTCATTTATTTGTCAAAATTTCCAACAAAAATGAAGTTATCAAAGCAAATAGACAATAGTTTACTCGTTGTTTCAGTTGATAACAAAGTGCAACTATGAAATAGATTCTTAGTTGATTATCAAAGTTTATCATAGTGGTATATTCATTTCTTTTCAATAACAAGTCAAATCAAATAAGTTAAAAATAGTGCTAGGATTTCAATTGCTTACTCTCTCTTGTATTTTTGAAATTTTTTCTCGATATTAGCAATATTTACATATGCCTAACTCAGATAAACTGAGGCCAGATATATTACCCATGCACTGCCTTGCGGACTGATGTGAGAGGAATACAGAGCGTGGCAGTGAACACACAAGTGTGAACACTTATCGACTGTAGGCGTTATTAATAAAAGAATTTTTTTATATACACACCTAACTCAGATAAACTGAGGCCAGATATACCGATCGTGCACTGCCTTTCAGGCTTACATAAGAAGAGTACATAGCATGGAGAGTGAACACACGAGTGTGAACACATGACTCTAGGTGTTTATCAAAAATATACATATATACAAGAAATATTTTTTTTGTTTTTTTAAAGAGAGAGTTTCGCAAAATCATCTTAGCACCATTTAACTTAGAAGACAAAAAAATGTTATATCTTTACTTTAAATCAACCACTTTTTAAAACAAAGATTTTCAATTGGGATGTATTTCATAATTAACACGTATGAATCTTCCTATATACTAGTTAAACCATTGTTATTCGTAATCAAACTTCATTTTTATTTTTGTTAAGACAAATAAATTTTCAAAAATTTCAATTTAGTAAACCGAAACCATATATTTATCCTATAGTGTTTCTTTAAAAATAAATCAAAAGAAAATTTGTTTTTCGGTTTTTTTTTAATTTTTTTTAGATTTTCAAATAAAATGAAAAAATAAACCATGAAAAATAAAATAAAAATGAAGATGAGTCCCCCCCCACACTTGATTTTGACTGTGTCCCTACAGTCAATCCAAGTGAAAGGAACGTTTATTATTATTTACATGAAAATGAAATGTATCTACACGGCATCAGAAAGTATATTGTTAAAAAGTAAATGAAATGGTCTTCCAAAGACCAATTCATTTGTCTCGTCAAGTACGCGAGACACGGCTTAAGCTTGGAAAACCAAACCATAAAAGATTTCAAAGTTGAGTGTTGATTCGGAAAAACGAATGTCGTTTTATTAAAAGTTGTATGAGTTGTTTTATTTTCGATGATTTTTGGGGTTGATAAAACAATTGATTGAAATTCAAGTTTATTTTCACCAAATTGAAAGTTAAGCTCATCATCGATAAATTTTTCAAAATTTTTGATTTCAAAATTGAAATGGTGATTCAAATCTTTCCCTTCAGAATTTAACAACTCATTTTCGAAAAGACCAAAGAAATCATGTTCATTGAATTCGTCTTCCTTTATTGAATTATCAACAACTTTATTACATGTGTCAAGTTCAAAATCAAAAGTTGTTGTGTTCAAAATTTCAAAATCGGGAAAAGGAAGATCGAATCTTGAATTGAGTTTCTCACCCTCAAAAGAACTGAAATCCAACTCAATTACCGTGTTTTCAACAACTTCATTAAGATCATCATTTTCAGTTTCAAAAGTTGTTGTTTGAAAATCGTCGATTTGGGTAAAAGATGGATTATCATTTGACTCGTCACACGTTGGGATTTGATTTTGTTTATCACCTTGTTTCATATATGTTTCGAACAACAAATCCATGTGATCATAGTAGATTTCGTCCATTTTTTCAACAAAATCCAATTTATAGTTATTAACTTGAGAATTTTCGATTTGGATTTGTTGAGAACAAAAATTTTCACTCGTATCGTAGTCGAGATTATTAACATTACCAAAATTATTTGAAAACTGGATCACATTTCCGTTTTGATTTTGAAATTCATTTTGGAGTTCAAAATTGAATTGGCATGGGTTATAATCGAAATCGTTTGAATTTTGAATTGGATTCAAATTTTGAAATCCTTGACTCGAGTTATTACACAAATATGAATTACACAAATCATTTATACTTTGATTTTGTTGTGTAGAGAATTCAAGTAAAGATGAAATGATATTTTCAAGAGTCGAGGGTTGGTCATCGTTTTGAAAACCTTGTTATTCAAAATTTGAATTGTTTATAGAATAGTTGTCGTTAAAATATCCATACGAATTTGGAGTGAAATCTTATGGATTATTGATTTTCACAACTATTGTAAAATTCACGTAAGTGGGGAAACTCGAACATTTTCAAGAGTTTTTTTTTCTTTTGGTTTTTTTTATAAACGAAAAATATTTACAAATAGAATTTATTTTTTTTCAATATGGAAAATTGATTTTTTTTTTGGATTTTCAAAATTTTTTTTTTTGAAAAGGTTATTTTTTTTTTGATTTTCTATAAGAAAAACTAACTCGATTTTTTTTTATTAAAAATAAATTTCAAAAGAAAGGATTTTTTAAAAATAACTAAGTTAACAAATATTTATAATTTTTTTTAGTTCTGGATTTTGACCTTTTTTTGAAAAGATTTTATTTTATTTTTTTTATTTTTTTGGTTTTGATTAAAAAAAATTCAAAGGAATTAAAAAAATTGAAAAGGAATATTTTCAATTTTTTTATTTTGGATTTTGAAATTTTGTTTTTTTTTTGTTTTTTTATATATGCATGAACTAATGCAACTAAATGAATGCAAGGGTCTAATTATAAATTATTTATCCTAAGTTAACCCAAAATTGTATAATCACACTTTGTCTTAAATCAACAAAAATATTTCTCAGCCAGGTAACGGGCAGGAGTTATCGGTGCACCACGAATCACCGTAGCAATGCAGCCGAAGGTTTAAGTACCTTCAGAGGAACAACCAGTATAATATTTACGAATCATCGTAATTTTTATAACTGGTTATTACTCTGCCGTAGCCTAGACACCAAGAAATAAAACTGTTCAAAGAAAACAATTATGAATATACAATTAAGAGTTATCAATTTCTAACTATTATTATTAATCAAAACCTTAGGATAAAATGCAAAGTAGAAATTAGACGTGTATTAACAATGCAACTACGATGAAACTTTTTTTTTGAATTTCTTTAAATGCAAGCAAACAACAATGCAAGGCAAGTAAAACAATGGATACAGATTAAAAGCAGCAGAATTTTTATAAGCAGGCAAGCAGTTATTATTTCTTTTAGCAAGCTAAGCGAAGCACACAACCCTTCAAATCTGCTTTGGCAACCTAAAGAGAAATTAAGCACAAAATATATACAGTTTTTTTAATATTTATAAGGATGGAAATTAAAATAAATTAAAACGGAAACAAACAAATTCAAATTTGATTTTTTAGACTAAAACAAATGGAAAACAAAAACAAATGAAACAAAATAAACAACACAAACGAACAAGTTATATACAATTGTTTTTTTTATATAATTTTTTTAAAAGATAGACTTTAAAACAAACTAAATCAAAAACAAAACAAGTGAAAATGAAATAAATGAAAACAAGATCAATTCAAACTGGTTTTTATTTTTTTTTTATTTTTTTCTGAAAAGTTTGAAAGAAACAAAAAAAACTTTAACGTAATTTTTTTACAAATTTAGTGGCCCTGCCCAAACTGACGTGAATTAATCATAGAGCAAATTTCCACTTTATCAACCTCGAAAAAAACATAGAATACCCTGAACTTCTCGAAATTCCAAAAATTCAAATCGAATCAATTTAAGTGAATTAACTGGGTGTGCCATCGTGAATCGAAGAATTTTTATTTGAGTCGGTTTGCGGCTTATGGCGTTGGAGATAAGGCGAAGGAGTGTCAATGTCGTGGTTTGGCCGAGGTTGGAGGAGTTCGGTGGTGGTTCAGGTGATGTTGAGGGAATTGTGTTTTGTGTGACGAGGAAGGTGAGATGCTGTGATTTCTGGTTATTGGTGATTGTGCATTGTTAAATTTGGGGATTATCGAATGGAGTACTATCGTAGGCTGCTGTTAATGAAGTATTGGAGATGGCGACTCAAGTGATGTAACCGGAGAAGGGGGTCGCGATTTCAGGGGAATCGTAGTGCTCAAATGAGGCACTATTGCAGGTTTGCTCGAGTGTTGCAGTAGATTGGATTATTTGTTGGCAGTGGTAGGTTGCGATATGGGTTGCAGGTGGTTGCGAAGTTGATGTAGGCGAGGCGAAGTTGTCGTGTTGAGGCAATGCTCGGCTGTTGTATGCAGCAGATTGTGACTGGATGATGTCAGGAGTTTGTGGTGATGATCGCTGCAGTTATATATGTTGAAGTGATGGACAGAGTGGTTGGTCAGGCAATGAGATAGTAGGTAATGACCGGTGGGGTTTTTTTGTTTTGTTTTTTTTGCCAGAGATGATGTTTATTGGCAGAGTTGAACAGATGTTGTATATTGTTGATCACGTATATTGGATATGTCTGAAGTGTGGCGATCAGTTAAATGAACTACAGAGGGAGCCGTGAGTAGTTAAAGGCGTTGATAAGATGGCTGATGGTAGTTGTCATATAAAGCAGTAGTTTGGTAGTAAGCAGTAAGCATTGGCAATGTTGGTTATTGTTGAACAGTGCAAATGTATGGGGAGACTGTACTTCAGTGTGGTTGTGGAAATGAATTGAAGTGAATTGAATATTGATGTTTGCAGTTTAAATTGAATCGAAGTGGCTACAAATATGAATGGTGATCAGGTGATCAGGGTGTATTGTAGCACAGGCAGGAGGATTTGACAGGGAAGGAGGATGGTAGAATGAAGGAGTGTGCCAGGAAATGTGCAGAGGTGGTACGGGATATATGAAGAGGTAAATTGGAGTGTTGATTGTTGTCGAATTGTTTGACAGGGAAGTCTGTTATAGAAGTTGACAGATTTTGGGATTGTTTGCTGTAGAGGATGGAAGCGAAGTGTTGCTTTGGATGGTGTTTGTATGGCAGTGATGGTCAGTTGATGTGCGGTAGAGGTTGGAAGCAACAATTGTCTCAATGGTGGGTTGTAGCAATGTTTTGGAGTTTGGTTGTATTTGATGTGCAGTAGAGGTTGGAAGCAACAATTTTCGGGGATGGTTCATGATTGGAGATGGCTTTTGTATGAAGATGGTAAAATGATGGGATGTAGTTGTATTGGAATACTGCAGTGATAGTTGGTCTGTTTAGGTAGATAGTTGAGTGATATTTGCTGTGAAGTAAGATAGTGAAGTAAGAAGTGTGGTCGACAGCAGAAATGATAGGCAGCAGTATGTAGTTGGTTAATGAAATTATGGTCTGGCCAGTAGGGTATGACAGTAGATAGTAGAATGTGAAGCAGGGAGGACGGGCTGTCGATATGAAGTGATGGTATGGGTGTATTGGGAAGTGAGTATGTTGGAAGGGAGGGAAAGGATGGTGAGCAGTTTGTTCAGCGGTGTTTAAAATGCACAGGGAAGTGCACAGTAATAGTGTAATGAAAGATGTAAACAGTAAAAGAAAATGTAAGCAATGTGATGTAAATTTTGTAGAAAGAGAAAATTGTTCAAAGAAAATTAAAATTGAAAATAAAATGGAATGATTTTTCTTTTCTTTTTCAATTGCAATTGTGTATTATTATTATTATTTAAAATATGAAATGCAATTGCAAATGGAACTAGAAAACTACAATCACACAAACAAAAATGAAAACGACAAACACACAACACAAATTATTTTAATGCAAACTAACACACAAAACAAAAACACACAAAAATCAAACGAAAAACAATTCGAAGAATAGAAAATTAAAATCAAAGCAAATTCCCCGGCAACGGCGCCAAAAACTTGTTTAACGGCAAATTTTCTATCGGTTTAGAAAATTGTCGAAAATTTTCAAATTAAAATAACCGCAAGCGCACGGCGTACAATGATAGTACGTGGCGAGTACGGGTCGATCCGTAGGGAATTGTTAGATTTTAAAAATCTATTCAATCAAATTAAACCAAAGTCGAGGGATTATTAACTAACTAAAAGAAAGTAAAAACAAGCTAAAACTAAGGAGAATAAAAATATGAGATTAAAGAGCAATTTAGAGGAAAATACCCTCTCTTGATCACATAAATCAACATAATGAAATTATGATCTCTTTTTGGTCATTTGTGAGTCTAGTTGATGCATTTATCATAAGCATGGCCTAATTGTGTTATTAATTAACACACTTAAACCATCAAACTTTAATGCACCCTCTAACCTACTTACTAACTTCAATGAAAATGATATGAAATTAAAAGTAGAATCTATTTTAAGCATGGATTATTAACTATTGAATTAGAAACAGAAACCATCAAATTTTGATTCTAAATCCACTTCCATTACCATGATCATATGTAGATGAAAAGGTAATTAGTGATTCATATGACTAAGCATAACCTATTTGTTTTGAACAACGTAAGCTATCAAAGTTAATTTTAAACACAAAATCATACAAACATCTAACTTTTCATTAAGCACAAAAGTGACATAAATGAGAAATTATGTTGCATCTACATGATTCAAGAGAGCTTCATTGCCCCTAAATTGAAAGGATTAGCCTCTCATTTGTGTTATCATATCAACAAAAGTAGAAAGCAACATGAAATAAACAAAAACAAAAAGGAGAGGAAAATGAAAGCTAATGGAAAAGAGAACTAATCTAATTGCATAAAATAAAATCTACACTATTAGCATGAAAGAAAGAGAGCATGTAAGTAAGATAAAACACTAATTAACATTGCATAAAAAAAGGAAAAGTACATGAAATAAAAATGGCTAAGTAGCCATGAAAAGGGAAAGAGAGCTTGTCTTTTTATTTTGAGCCTAAACTAAACTAAAGAGAGACTAAAGAAGAGTCTAAGGGAAGAGAGTTACATGAAACATAAGGGGTATTTATACAAGTTAGAAACCCTAATCCATATTTTTAGGGAATGCCCAAACTACCCCTTAGGAAGTGTGGTGGCCAAGTAACCATTAGCATCCACTAATCATCCATTAAGTGTGCATGAAGATTTAATGACCTTTTAGCATGTGCATTAGCTCCTAAGTGTACATTAAGGTAGGTGGGTAAGTGGGGTCCTCCATGATCTTCACTTTGAATTATTTCCATCTTCATTTGTTCTCTTCACTCTTGTGCATGCATATATCATCATGAAACCACTTGTATAATTCACTAAATTTCCTACAAAACAACATAGAAAATTCCATGTAAATTTTTACAATTTAATAAATGCAGAAAAATGACCATTTTGCCCCTATATGAAGATAAATATGTGACAATTTGAAAATAATTTGAATTTTGCTTTAAACAAGTTAAAATACCCAATATGATCATTTATTTAATTTAAATAGATTAAATATGGTGGTAAAAATATGCACATTTACATGCACATCAAAGGTGAATAACACGAGTGTGGATGAATTACTTATTATAGAGAATTGGAGAGATTTGAAATACAGTAGGATCAAAAAGAATAAGAAGTCTACCATAAGGAGCAGCTTCTATGTTGTTTATGAAGGACCATGATGAATTAATATGAGAGGAAGCTCTCATAGAGAGAGAGAGAGGAGTTTAGTTTAGTTTCAGAGATAGAGATCAAGGAAAGTTTGAATTCCTGAATTAATGCCTTTATCTGATCACATTTAATATCCAGGTGTGCACCTCTAATATTCCAAGCAGCTATGTTGTGTATCATTGGATAACCAGAGGGAGTTCTAGATGAGTTTCTTAAATAATTCTTAATAAAGTGGAAGTGTTATCGTCAGGATTTAAATTGTCAGGTAAAGCATCTTCATCATCTGAGTTAAAGGCGAATAGAGTATAGTGTGATTTAGTTCTTGAGCCAGAGGCATTTACTTTTGTAGCAGACTTGGGTTTGGTTTTTTAGTTTCTTCCTATGTGGTTTTTTGCATCAGGATTTAATGAGGAGGTTAGATTGTCTGATGCTAGTTGGGGGTTGACTAATGTTGTTTGGCATGATAAAGTGGTAGAGGATATATAAGTTGAATCAGGTGGGAGAGAAGAAAAATCAAAGATAAAAGAATTACCAATAGAGAGAATAGGATCAAGTTCATCTATGCATGTATCATTGTGCACATGTTCAGCTGAATTTTGACGTTGTTTAATGAGAAAGCTATTTATAACAGATGAGGTAAAGGAATCTTCCATGATAGAAGTTTTGATGTTAGGGTAGTCTACATTAGAGTGCAAATCATCAGGTTCAAAAAGATTATGTTGGGGAGGAATGAAAGTGAACTCTTTTAAAAGAGAGGAATCAGAATTATGAACAGAATGAAGGAGAGGGTTTGATTCAGCATCCAAGATTGGGTCAATTATGCTTGGGTCATTGTTTGCCTAGTGCACCATTGAGTCTTTTCATTAAAATCCATGCTCTTATTTATCTCATTTACTACAATATCATTAACCTTACTTGTAGAACAAGTCTCTATGTCCTCATTTTCTATGTTAAATTATTGTTTCAAGAGTAGCAAAATTATTTGCATGAACGTTATCATTTTCAAATTTATCTCTCCGACCTTTATCGGTAGAAGAAGCAACAACATCAAACTTATGTAAAGAAGAATTTGCATTTTGTGTAAGGTCTTTTCCTGAAGCTTGAGAGGCAGAAGAGTCTATCTTATCATTCAAATTTGCATTAGAACTTAGAGTTTGCTTCCTAATATATTTCTTTGCACGCACTACTTTATTCCAACTTTTCATCTTGCCTTGAACAAGATCATTTTTACAAAATTTATTTTTCTTAGGAGGGTAACTTTCTACTTCATCAGCCTGAGTGGTTCCTTTTTTTTTCATCAACCTTTTCATCTCCTTATGATTACAGTTTAAGCACATATCAATTGTATGCCCAAATACTTTACAAAATTCACATAAATGAAGTCTCGATTTGTAGAATACCTGAACATGTTGCAGATTTCCATCAAGAAGTTGAATAGGGAAAGAGTCAACTAGTTATTCATTTAGAGTTATCTCAATTAGGCATTTAGCCTATTAAATTCCATCAAGCTTTTCAGTTGTTTCATCTAAACATATGAGCTTCCCTAATCTATTTACAAGTAAGTTAATACCGATCAGAGACCAAGCAAAGAGAGGTATATTGGTTAACTGCACCCAGACTGGAGCTGCTTTGATGGAACCATATACATTGCTAATATTTTGATCCCATTATTTAAGGATAAAGAGTTTGTTCTCCATAATAATACGATCACCTTCTATAATTCTTATTTTGTTACCTTCTATAATTCTTAGTGCCATCAGTTTCTACAACTTCTTTAAGTGATTAATTATAGCAGTATAAGAGAGAGGCTTGTCTAAGAAAAACCAACAATATAATCTTTCCAAGCAAAAGAACCAGTCTCCAACACTTCAGCAGGAGGAATGATAGTTTGATTATAGTATGAACGATTCATATGAATAGGGTTGTACTTTCCAGCATTGCGTGGCTTAAGCTTGAAAAGAGAAGTCCAACCTTGTTCAATAGAAAGAGAGAAAGAGGAGGGGGAATAAATAGAAGGAGGAAAAGGAGAGAAGCTAGACGGGGAGAGAGAGGAAGAGAAGGTAAGAGGGGAGGAAGATGGGAGGATGGGACAGGGAGGAGGGTTAGGTTGTTGGACATGAATAGGGTTCTGAACAAGCAAGGGAAGGTATGGCCGAAGCAGAGGGATGGAGAGGAAGGACAAGGGATAGGGAAGGAGGTATGGTGAGGTCTTCGATGAATTTTAAATTATTATTCTTCTATATTAAAAATTACAAAAAAATGAAAAATTAGAATATTTATATTGAAATAAAATAATATATATTTTCAATCAATATTGTAATTAGTTATTATTTCATAAATAATATTTGGTATATATACAAAAGCAATCTTTTATAACTTGATGCATCCACTAATAAGTTTCATATAGTACGCTCCCACTATTTCCACCATAATAACAGCGGGTGAAACATGAAGCTCCATTCCACTACTTATTATAGGCTATTTATTTCATTCGTTGTAACCGGTTTTCAGTCGAGATATTCATATTAAATGTCTTGAATTAAATGAAATAATTCTTATAGACAAAAAATTCTATAATAAAACACATTTGGAATATAAATCATATCCATAATTCCATATTAAGTATCTACCAATAATTTATACAACTCTCGTTTTTGATGGCTCTTCATAAAGCAAAGGTGACCATTCATACTCTTTATCATAATCATGTCTATGTTACATCCACTCTCAAACATTCGCTTTCCTTTCCAAATGGTCAGACCATTCAAAAGAAAACCCGTACTATAAGACTGCATGGAAGTCTTTATAAAATGCATTCAGGCATCCTTAACATTTTAACGGTATCGTATGGGTTACACTTAAGTAAGTTGATCAAGATTGATATTTTAGTGATCGAATTCCTTAGTCGTTCTTTAGTCCTTGGTCTAGTATTGTTTCCAACTCAAAAATATTTTTAATGTATTCAATTGTATCGAACACGTGATTTACAATGTGTTTTACTTGCTCATTTCGAATGAACCAATTCCATTAAGATTTCGTATATTAAGAACGCAGCCATTTACATTACAAATTTTGTACGTAATCGAATATGGATCAGATATTCATATTCTTGTACTACTTTAGAATTCAAAATCCAAAAGAAAATATACAGTCTCGGGAAAATAAATGCTTAAGTGATCCATGAATGAATGTATTTAGTAGTTGTATAATTCAGCTCTTGTATTGCTATTGAAGCGCCAACTGTAGGATCGATTTCACCCTAGAGGGGGGTGAATAGGGTGATACTATCAATTATAAAAATTATTGCGGAAGTTTTTATAAAATAATCTCAACATAGATCATAGCAAAATAGCAGCACAGATAATAGCAGAATAAAAACAGAACACACAGATTTACCCAGCTTCGGCAAAACACTGCCTACGTGCTGCCCTCAAGGTTTCTACTAGAAATTAGATAGTCACACGCTTACACACGTAAACTCGCAACACCCACTACTAACTAATCCTAACTCTATGCTAAAAACCCTGCCACAACTCAGCCACTGAGTTGCGAATTCTCAAACTACGCCACGTAGTTTGTACCCTAGTCACACGACTAGTAATTAACAATGGTTTAAAAGAAAATTACAATTTAAAAAACAATTATAAAACAAAACCCTAATTTAAAATATTAAGCCCAAATATAATTTAAAATAAGCCGACCCAAAAGACTAAGTGTTATATCCCTTTTCTTTCTATTTTTCGGCCCGTCCTTCTTCTTTGTGAAAAATGTTGCTTTGCTCGTTCGTTCAGAAATTAGGGTTCCTGAATATTGAGGCGCTGCTTCAATTGATCGTTCGATTATATAATCTTGCTTTGGTTGCTCCGTCGAATGATTGTCTCTTCTATTTTTGCACATGGCTGCTCCCAGTATTGAGTTCGAATCAACAAATCTGGTATGTGAATTATGTCATTTGAATGCACTGTTGTTTGTTGCCTTGATTCGAACTCGATTCGAGTTGTTGATTTATTGTTCTCTGTTTTGCTTCGAACTCGATTTGTATTTGCCGATGATGTTAAACCTTTATATAGGGTTCAAACCCCTTGATTTTCGTTCGAATATATTATTCGACTTTGTCTGATAATTTTAAGCTTGGCCGTTTGATTATTCTTGAATGATGGTGATTTCTTAGGACTTGTTCAAATGCGTATATTTTGTGCTTGATTTTTGCGGCTTCTATTTCTGACTTGGTTGATTTCCTTGATTGCCACGGTATTGATTTTGAACTGTTCGATTCTGTTCATTGTTGCCTTGGCTTGAATTTGCAAATTGACTTCAGCACTTGACATTGTCGAACTCTGCTCTGACTTGATAATGTCTTCGACATTTTAACTTGACATTATGTTGACTTCTGCATTTTTGAACCTTCCTGCTTGGTTTTGTTTCTTCCTGCACTTGTGCATTTGCATCATTGATATGCATTAGCCTTGAGTTTCATGTATATTGTCACTGCTTGACTTGAAGTCTGGTTGCTTCATGTTGTATTTGCATATATGTGCATACATATGATCATCTAGCCTTAGACTTGATATTGTCTGGAGCTTCAAGTTTTGTTTTACTGGTGCATTATGTTGTACCTATGTATATGATGCTTCAATGTGTGTCAGCTCTGTTCATTCGAGTCTTGATACATTGTTTGCATATTATACTCCATATTGTCACTGTGCTTCTTTTGTTGGTTGCTGCATCTGTGCATGTCACTGGTATCATTGTTTTGCTCTGTTCACTTTGAGTATGCTTGATGAAGCTTTTGAAACTTGCATATGTAGCATTGTTATCTTCTTGCTTCACTTTGGTATTTGCAGTTTTGAGTTGCACCAGTCTTTGCATTTAGTCTGAACATCTGATTTGGTTGCATCTCCATTTGTATATTTGATGTTGATTTAGGTCTGGTATACATGTGCACTACTTCCATGTTGCCTTAGGATATATGTATACATGTTGTTTCATTTGTCCGTGCAGTGACATTATTTTATTGCACTTGAGTTGAACCCGACTTTTCATTTGGGTTTGACCTGTGCTCACTTGTCCCTGTAATTTTATCAAGTGTATATTGGTGTGCATGGCCTTGTGGCATATACAGTGATACACTGTGTATGTCACAAGCTATTCGTGTATGATGAATTCAAAATTAAATGATGACGAACAACCCAAATAACTGAGGCAAATAAAATTTTCAAAATCACATTTTATTTTATACTGCAAAAATATTTCTTTTTCAATTTTACTGCGTCAGTGTGTATTTTTGCAGATTGCTCAAATGCTGGATTCAAGTTGAAGATAAAATACGAGTGAATGAGTGAATTATAGTGAGGACATTTGTAAATGAAAGATTGTGATGTAATTGAATTTATATTGTAATCGAAATTGTATTTATATAGTGAGAGCTTGAAATTGTACTATTCAAAATTGTAATAAATATTTGTTTGAATAAAATATCTGTTTGAATTTAAATTCTGTGTTATTTATTTTATTCAGCAAATATTTAATCTGTGAAAATAAAATAGTACAATAACAAATACATTTAAATGAATATATATATGTTTATTATCATCAAACAAAAATCATATAGTCGCATATTGAACACCAACAAGTTAGGTGATTTATTGGTAAATTTAATTTATATTTATTTATCAATCTTAGTTCGATTCATTAGTATATTTCAGTTGATAAACAATTTTATCAATTAGTTAAGTTGCATAAATTTATCAAAATAGATAAATTTTGTTCTGTATAGCGTGTGCTCTTACAATATTAGAAATGTTAAATGTCGTAATGTCATTTTTCTAGTAAGATTTCAACTAAACTTTTATATTACTCAAAACCCTAAGAGATATAGAAATCTCTTGATTTCTCTATTGAGTATTAGGACTCGCTTGCCTTGGGATTTTGACATTGAGTTTACTCAATAAATGATAGGTCCGCAAGCGATGGATAACTCTTTATCGATTGTATCATGTATAACTCTTGATCGTGGTCTTTGCCTGAAATGACCCTCCTATTTCTACTCTAATTCCATAAGGAATTTTTTTTTTCTTTTAAGGTAAAGAGGATATATATATATATATAGATAAATATATCATCCATTTCAATTATAATTCTCAGGGTCAATGTCTTTCTCCAATAAACCAAATATATCCAGGATCACAATAATCAACCAATATAAATATATCAGTACATTCACAAAGATAAGCACATACATGTGAGGATGTATATGCCTCTCTTGTTTGAATCAGAGTTCTGGAAAAACAAGAGGATATTGGATTGCTGATTTCTTTTTTTTTTTTGACCAAACAATCCACTGGAAATATATACATTAGTCTGTTTATCCTAATTAAGAAGTGATCAAGTAATAATCAGTAGAAAGCAAGCTTTTAATATAGATGTTTGTGTTAAGTTCTGAATAGTGTCAAACTCAGTATAAAATAAAGTGGATCCTAAGTGAATGCAAGCAACATCTAGGCGTAATGGAAACGCGCCTAACTTATACATTCAAGGTCACGAGTTCGAGTACTATGCTGGTTGGTTCAAACACAATTTTTGTTTTTCATTTTTTTTTCTGTACAGTTTGCAATCTATTATCTACCTATATCTGCACATATATATATATATATACTTTATTTTTGCCTATATTCCATCATACAAAACAATAATTCTTGCTTAATTATTTTTGAAACCCATCCCTATAACCTGGAAGGCTTCAGGATTGATATGAGTTAAGAGTCTGGTTCTTGGGTTTTGAGGATGATAGAAGTGTTTATCATATTTCATGTTTGTATTTCTTCTTATAAGATCTGTCTGGTATTTAAAATGCATTTGGTTAAATCTGAGTGAAATTCAGATTCCTATTACAAGTGCAAAGGGAAAGGTGTGGTAAAATTTGCACTTAAACATGTTTATGTGCATATATATCTGCAACTATTTGGATCTGGCTTACTCTTCCCTTATTACAAATTCTTTCTTTGTTTAAAAATAGGACATGAAACAATTGTATGGAACAAGTTAAATAAACCTTGCAGCCATATAAAAACATTCAACCTATGTCTATTTTCTTTTGTATACATATGCCATAGCAGAAAATAAAACCATTTAATTTTCTGAGAATCAACTATCCTGATTATCCAAAACTTAAATCCTTTTCAAAAACTCAAGATTGACTAATACATTTATAAAATGTAATCATTCAATTTTTAACATGGTGTTCTTGCTAAATCCACTTACAAGATTTGATCAAAATCCTTTTTAAACATAACAGATATTTAACTTAGTTCATAGTTTCCAGATACAAGTCAATCTCTTAACAAAATATCTAGCAAAATATTCATCCAATATTCAACACTTAATACAAGTAGCAATTTAAATTGTCAATACATGCAGATTTCAACATTTAGGCTCTTATCTAACTAGGTTTTAGCATGCTATATCTTCTTCTCAAGGCCTTGCTCCTACTCCTACTTAGTTGCTGCAATCCCTGAAAAAGCATTTGAAACTGCCTCATTTTAAATGAGACACCCCAGATGCCATTAGCACACTAGGGTCAGACACATGTCTGGTATGAGAAAATTCACAAAAGCAACTTGTTAATTTGGTTAAAATCAAGTTAAATACATATACATATGGTTCTGTCCTTTTTGGAATCAGGCAAATACTTGTGTGCATGCTCTGTGTCATTGTGCATGTGCACACTTTAACTTTCTTTCCAGAGACTACACATATGAATATGGCACATACATTCAAGCATACAACTCAATCATAGACAAACAATCATTCATACCAAACAGGAAAATAACCAATATGAGTTAAATCATTTATTCAATTCTCATATTTCAAATTTGGGAAAAACTCTAGTTTTCTCATCATTTCAAGTATTACTCCCTTGGTATATTTATCTATCCTTGGTCTCATCTGCAATATTTATGAATCAATGGACACACTGTAATGAACTAATTCACTCCATTACACAAAGATCTCAGGACTTAAACAAGCCATGTGTCAACTTATGTTACTCAAGCACACAAGTCATTCCTGCAGTGTTCTTGACCCCAATATCCTAATCAGGTTTAAGTTAATAATAACTCTTTTGATTTTTCATGGCAAAACCATTCAGTGATTCATTTCCTTAGCTATAAACATCCATAACATGGCATCTCAAATTATTCATGACCATACAGAAGTAAACAAACAAACAACCAATGGTGATTACAAAATAAGATTCTGTATATACATATATTCATCTTGGTATTTTAAAAGGAGTTTAGGCAACTAACATTGGCTTATAGCTTCTGGGAGAGTTTTTCTTTTGCAAACATTTGTGCTTGAGTTAAACTCAGGATGACCTGGTTTCACTGAATCACAGAATTTTGTTTGCTATGCATTTTATTGAATCAGGAGCATCAGCACATAGGCAACCCTATTGCACCCCTAATTCCTTTTTATTTCAAGCCTCAGCACTTATACATGAGTATATTGCAGCTCAACATTAGTTGCATTTTTCTGGGTTAAGCCAAAACCAATACTACTTGCCTATTCTCAACATTTTATTTTCTGGGTATTTGTTTATATCCCTAAACATTAACATATCAGAGATCTGAGTGTATAAAACAGATATGCATACTAACAACACATAAAACTTTGTTATAATAACAAGCAATCAACCAAAGAAAATCAAAACATATTCAGGTTTAAAATCACAGATAAACATTCATATATGAAAATACTCTTTTAATAAAAATACTTTTATCTGGCTGCCTACATTAGGACTTATTGCCTTAGATTTTTGAGTGAGTTTTCTCACCTAGCTCTCTCCTTTGTTTCCTTAATTAATTGATGAACTCCTGCCCTTAGCCTCAAGCTCTCTTCCTTCCCCTGTCTTATGATTTCTGTGGTGTTGTTTTCTTTTTTTTCAAAATTCTTTTCTGAGGAGGAGAGGAGGCTGCTGCATATACTTGTATATATATACAGAGTCTTTCTTAGGGTTTTGGGTATTGGCTAAAGCCATTTTTGCCCACCAGAAAAATCATGTTATTTGCATTTTAAACCCAAAGTTTTACCCCCTTCCCGGCTTAATTTGGGTGAAGAGAAAAGTGGTTACACATTTTTTTTTCCAGAAATTTGCTTTTCAGAAAATACTTTTCCCCCTTGTCTACAATCATGCTAAAAATGTGACTTGGTTTTGTTATTTATTAAATACTCTTTTCTATTTTTAGCTTTCATGCAAATGGTATGTACTTCCTTCATTTATTTATAAGAGAATTATTCCTTTTTATATCTCCATTCTTTTCCTTTCTGCTTATATTAAAATGTGTCTGTATATTTTATTTCACTAGTTTAAACTCTAGTGTTTTATTAACACATATATATATTTGTATATAAGTCTTTCTGAAATAATTAGTATACCCTCCTATGTATTCATACATTATTCTATACTGACACACACATGCACATGTACACTCAAAATTATTCAGTAGCATACATATTTACATTTACTCAGGCATACTACCTTTAAGAATTTAATCTACATATATATATTTATATATATATATATATATATTTCCATACACATCAATATGTATGTATTTTTGGAGTTCAGGGTTTTAGCTTATATTCATGTGTATTTCCTGTGCACACATGTACACACACTGATACACTATCAAGCCATAACAATCTCCTTCCAAAATTTATTTAAAAATTATTTTAAATTTATTTATATTTTCCAGAATAAATTCCTAAAATCTTGGGTCATTACATACACCCCTCCTTTTAGAAATTGTGTCCCACAATTTTCCTAAGCTTAAAATAAATTTTAAATAAATTTTAAACTTAATTCAGAGAACAAGTATATTCTCTACCAAATAGATTCTTAGTTCTATACTAACTAAAAATATATTCATCCAAAATAAAGAAAACAATCAAAAATCAGAATTACCTTAATCTGAAAATAGCTTAGGATAATTCATCCTAACTTTGTCTTCTAATTCCCATGTGCAATCACTAGGATCTAGACTCCACTGTACCTTCACAAGTTTCAGAGATTTATTCCTCAACTTCTTCACATCTTTTGCCAAAATTCCCACTGGATCCTTTTCATAAATCAAATTAGGATTTATCTGCACCTGGGTTGGGGTTTCAAGAATTTCTGCCTTGTCATGGACCCACCTTCTCAATTGTGATACATGAAAAACATCATGTATGCCTTGCATGTTTTCTGGTAATTCCAACTTATATGCCAAAGGACCAATTCTCTCCAGAATTTTGTATGGTCCAATATATCTTGGGGTTAATTTGCCTTGTTTTCCAAACCTCAGCACATTTTTCATGGGTGAGATTTTGATGAAAACAAAATTTCCCACTTCATATTCTACCTGCCTCCTTCTCATGTCTGCAAATTTCTTTTGCCTATCTTGAGCTGCTGTCATTCTTCTTCTTATCAACTCAACTTTCTCTTTGGTTTCTTGTATGTACTCAGGTCCTAAAATAGACCTTTCTCCTGATTCTACCCAGCAAACAGGTGACAAACAGGGTTTACCATATAAGGCTTCAAATGGAGCCATTCCTATGGTGCTTTGGTAGCTGTTGTTGTATGTAAATTCAACTAGATGAAGATAATCTTCCCAGTTGCCCCCAAAATCCAGTATACATGCCCTTAACATGTCCTCCAAAACTTTGTTTACCACCTCAGTCTGCCCATCTGATTGAGGATGGTAGGCAGTACTTAAACATAGTTCACTTCCCATTGCTTCTTGAAAGCTTCTCCAAAATTTTGAAGTGAAGATGGTATCCCTATCACTCACAATGGTTTTGGGAATGCCATGTAACTTTACCACTTCTTTTATAAAAATTTGAGCTAGTTTTGGTGCTGTTCTTTCTGACTTGACTGGGATGAAGTGTGCTACCTTGGTTAGCCTATCAACTATCACCCATATGCTTGTATTACCTCTCTTAGATCTAGGCAGTCCATCTATGAAGTCCATAGATATGTCTTCCCACTTCCACTGTGGTACACTAAGAGGTTGCATCAACCCTGATGGTCTTTGAGTTTCAGCCTTGACTTGTTGGCAAGTCATACATTTGGCAATGTACTTAGCTATATCAGATTTCATCCCCTTCCACCAGAAGTCTCTTTTCAAATTTTGATACATTTTTGTGTTACCTGGGTGTATGGAGTATTTACTTCTGTGATATTCATTCAATATCTCCTTCTTCAATTCTATGTCCTCTGGTACACACATCCTATTCTGGTATCTCACATAACCATCTTTATCAATGTGGTGATTCATTACTTCCTCCCCACTTGAGAGGAGCATTCTCTTCTCTAATAAGTGAGCATCTTGTTCTTGCATTTTCCCTACCTTCAGAATTAAATCTGGTTGAAGTGTCATTAAGCTTAACTTCCCTTTATCTTCTTGTGTATCATGCATCTGCTCATTAGTGTGCACACAACCATTCTCCCCAATCTCTAACTCAGTTAGCAAAGATAAATCTTTAAATTCTGCTATCATCATCATAGCCAATTTAGCATGTTGTCTACTTAGAGCATCTGCAACTTTGTTTGCTTTGCCTGGTGTATAGAGTATGTCAAAATCATAGGCAGCTAAGAACTCCACCCATCTATGTTGCCTCATGTTCAAATCTTTTTGTGAAAACAAATATTTTAGAGACTTGTGGTCAGTGTAAAGTTCAAACTTAGTGCCTAACAAATAATGTCTCCAAAGTTTTAAAGCATATATCACAGCTGCTAATTCGAGATCATGTGTGGCATACCTTACTTCATGGGGTTTAAGTTGTCTGGATGCATATGCAATGACTTGGCCTTGTTGCATCAACACTGCACCCAAGCCAAATCCACTAGCATCAGTGTATACCACTAATTCTTCATTTCCATGTGGTACTTTTAGAATTGGAGCATTCACCAATGCCTCCTTCAACTGTTCAAAAGACTTTTCACATTTTTCTGACCAAACAAAAGCTTGGTTCTTCCTGGTTAGGTTAGTGAGTAGTGTAGAAATTTTTGAAAAAATCTTTTATAAACCTTCTATAATACCCTGCCATCCCCATAAATGACCTCACTTCACTCACAGTGCTTGGCCTCTTCCATGCTTGAATAGCCACTACTTTATTGGGGTTCACAGAAATTCCTTTGGCAGATATAACATGGCCAAGAAAATGTACTTCCTCCTTCCAAAACACACATTTTGAAAATTTTGCCTTTAAATCTTTTTCCCTTAGTCTAGACAAAACCAGGTGCAAATGATGCTTATGTTCTTCCACTGTCTTGGAATAAATCAAAATGTCATCTATAAAAATAAGCACAAACTTGTCTAAACAATCTCTAAAGGTTCTGTTCATTAAATCTACAAAGTAAGATGGTGCATTGGTCAAGCCAAATGGCATAACCAAAAATTCATACAACCCATACCTAGTGTTAAAGGCAGTGTACTTAATGCTTGATTCTTCCACCTTCATTTGATGAAAACCAGATGCTAAGTCTAGTCTAGAAAATACTTTTGCCCCTGCTAATTGATCAAAAAGATCATCTATTCTTGGCAATGGGTATTTATTTTTAATAGTTACTTTGTTTAATTCTCTATAATCTATGCAGAGTCTTAAGGAGCCATCTTGCTTCTTAACAAACACCACTGGTGCTCCCCAGCAAGAATTACTTGGTCTTATAAAACCCTTTTCTTCCAATTCCTCTAACTGTTTCTTTAATTCTTTTAGTTCATTTAGTCCCATTCTAGTTGGCTTTTTAATCACTGGGCTTGCTCCTGGAACTAGATTGATCTGGAATTCTACTGGTCTATGGTGTGGAATACCCTTGACCTCACCAAACACATCCAAATATTCATTGACTATGGGAATTTCTTCAATGGTTAGTTCACTGAAATCTTTTTCTGAGTCAACTAAATGATATAGTTTTCCTTCCTTAGCTACCTCACATAAAACTGTGATTCTCTGGCCTCTAGAATTTTGCAATGATATGGTGGATGAGTCTAAATTAATTATGGCTTTAAATTGCCTTAACCAGTCTACCCCCAATATAACACCTATATTTGGGTAATTCAGAACATATAAATTGGAAATAAAAATATTTCCTCCTATGTTTAATTCCACATCCACACAAATCATATTTAAAACACTAGAACTCCCCAATGGACTGTGTATATGCAATGGGGTTTAAACCAATATGCAATTCAGTTTTAGCATTCTAACCAGTTCATAAGAAATTAAAGAGTGAGTTGCCCCAGTATCATATACTACTGTTATGGGTATGGTACAAATAAGTAATGTACCTTCCACTTGGCTATGGTTTACAGTGTTACTCTCCACTGTGGCTTTGCCTTTTCCTTCCAAATTTGCCAATTTGCCTTGCTGTTTATACTCAGGACAATTCCTCTTCATATGCCCCTCTTTCCCACATAGATAGCATTTGAAGGCTCCTCCTTTCAATTCTGGACATCTTGGTTTGATATGCCCTTCCTTTCCACACTGATGGCACACAATTTTCTTCTTGTCTTCCTTAGCTTTGACATCTCCAGTGCTTTTGTTACTAGCCTCTTCTTTCTTCTTATCATAAGGGTGATATCTCCCCTTACCTTTCTTGTTATTATTGCTCTTAAAATTTCTGAACTTCTCCCTTTCCTTGTCATGCTGTTCCAACCTCAAAGCTAAGTCTATCACATGATCAAAAGTCTTGTCTGCATAGGGTAACATGGCTCTGCTAAGTCCTGGGTTCAGACCTTTTATGTACCTATCATTTTTAGATGCCTCATCTGCCACAAGCATTGCTCCATATGTGGAAAGTCCCTCAAACTTTTGAGTGTATTCTGTGACAGTCATGGTTCCTTGTCTAAGTCTAATAAATTCTTCTAGCAAGGTAGTCTTTGCTGATGCTGGTACAAACCTTGCCTCCAACATCTCTTTAAATTGATTCCAAGTGATTTCATTCTCATTCCTTCCTGCAATGATTACTTCCCACCAGCCTAAAGCTACTCCTTTTAGCTGTCTTGAAGCCACTTGCCTCTTTCTTTGATCATCAAGTTGCATGTCATTGAAAATTCTTTCTAATGTTCTCAACCATGTTTGAATTTCCATGATACTCTCTGTCCCTTCAAAGCTTTTGCCTCCTAAATGAGTATATGTCTTAAGTAATTTTGAGAGTTCTTCATAGGGGTTTTCTTGCCTTTGTCCTGCCCCATCTCTAAATGCTCTCACCAAGTCTTGCAGATTGACCATTGGTGGTGCATGGGAAGATCCTGCTCCCTGATTTGGTGGTCTCCCTACCATAGTTTGCTAATAATAATTTACATAGCTGGTTAGTTTGATATTTAGTTCCTTTTTAATTTTTATTTCTATCTAAGGACTTGATCCTTACTTCTACTATGTTGAATAACATAGCTCTGATACCAACTGAAATGACCCTCCTATTTCTACTCTAATTCCATAAGGAATTTTTTTTTTCTTTTAAGGTAAAGAGGATATATATATATATAGATAAATATATCATCCATTTCAATTATAATTCTCAGGGTCAATGTCTTTCTCCAATAAACCAAATATATCCAGGATCACAATAATCAACCAATATAAATATATCAGTACATTCACAAAGATAAGCACATACATGTGAGGATGTATATGCCTCTCTTGTTTGAATCAGAGTTCTGGAAAAACAAGAGGATATTGGATTGCTGATTTCTTTTTTTTTTTGACCAAACAATCCACTGGAAATATATACATTAGTCTGTTTATCCTAATTAAGAAGTGATCAAGTAATAATCAGTAGAAAGCAAGCTTTTAATATAGATGTTTGTGTTAAGTTCTGAATAGTGTCAAACTCAGTATAAAATAAAGTGGATCCTAAGTGAACGCAAGCAACATCTAGGCGTAATGGAAACGCGCCTAACTTATACATTCAAGGTCACGAGTTCGAGTACTATGCTGGTTGGTTCAAACACAATTTTTGTTTTTCATTTTTTTTTTCTGTACAGTTTGCAATCTATTATCTACCTATATCTGCACATATATATATATATATATATACTTTATTTTTGCCTATATTCCATCATACAAAACAATAATTCTTGCTTAATTATTTTTGAAACCCATCCCTATAACCTGGAAGGCTTCAGGATTGATATGAGTTAAGAGTCTGGTTCTTGGGTTTTGAGGATGATAGAAGTGTTTATCATATTTCATGTTTGTATTTCTTCTTATAAGATCTGTCTGGTATTTAAAATGCATTTGGTTAAATCTGAGTGAAATTCAGATTCCTATTACAAGTGCAAAGGGAAAGGTGTGGTAAAATTTGCACTTAAACATGTTTATGTGCATATATATCTGCAACTATTTGGATCTGGCTTACTCTTCCCTTATTACAAATTCTTTCTTTGTTTAAAAATAGGACATGAAACAATTGTATGGAACAAGTTAAATAAACCTTGCAGCCATATAAAAACATTCAACCTATGTCTATTTTCTTTTGTATACATATGCCATAGCAGAAAATAAAACCATTTAATTTTCTGAGAATCAACTATCCTGATTATCCAAAACTTAAATCCTTTTCAAAAACTCAAGATTGACTAATACATTTATAAAATGTAATCATTCAATTTTTAACATGGTGTTCTTGCTAAATCCACTTACAAGATTTGATCAAAATCCTTTTTAAACATAACAGATATTTAACTTAGTTCATAGTTTCCAGATACAAGTCAATCTCTTAACAAAATATCTAGCAAAATATTCATCCAATATTCAACACTTAATACAAGTAGCAATTTAAATTGTCAATACATGCAGATTTCAACATTTAGTCTCTTATCTAACTAGGTTTTAGCATGCTATATCTTCTTCTCAAGGCCTTGCTCCTACTCCTACTTAGTTGCTGCAATCCCTGAAAAAGCATTTGAAACTGCCTCATTTTAAATGAGACACCCCAGATGCCATTAGCACACTAGGGTCAGACACATGTCTGGTATGAGAAAATTCACAAAAGCAACTTGTTAATTTGGTTAAAATCAAGTTAAATACATATACATATGGTTCTGTCCTTTTTGGAATCAGGCAAATACTTGTGTGCATGCTCTGTGTCATTGTGCATGTGCACACTTTAACTTTCTTTCCAGAGACTACACATATGAATATGGCACATACATTCAAGCATACAACTCAATCATAGACAAACAATCATGCATACCAAACAGGAAAATAACCAATATGAGTTAAATCATTTATTCAATTCTCATATTTCAAATCTGGGAAAAACTCTAGTTTTCTCATCATTTCAAGTATTACTCCCTTGGTATATTTATCTATCCTTGGTCTCATCTGCAATATTTATGAATCAATGGACACACTGTAATGAACTAATTCACTCCATTACACAAAGATCTCAGGACTTAAACAAGCCATGTGTCAACTTATGTTACTCAAGCACACAAGTCATTCCTGCAGTGTTCTTGACCCCAATATCCTAATCAGGTTTAAGTTAATAATAACTCTTTTGATTTTTCATGGCAAAACCATTCAGTGATTCATTTCCTTAGCTATAAACATCCATAACATGGCATCTCAAATTATTCATGACCATACAGAAGTAAACAAACAAACAACCAATGGTGATTACAAAATAAGGTTCTGTATATACATATATTCATCTTGGTATTTTAAAAGGAGTTTAGGCAACTAACATTGGCTTATAGCTTCTGGGAGAGTTTTTCTTTTGCAAACATTTGTGCTTGAGTTAAACTCAGGATGACCTGGTTTCACTGAATCACAGAATTTTGTTTGCTATGCATTTTATTGAATCAGGAGCATCAGCACATAGGCAACCCTATTGCACCCCTAATTCCTTTTTATTTCAAGCCTCAGCACTTATACATGAGTATATTGCAGCTCAACATTAGTTGCATTTTTCTGGGTTAAGCCAAAACCAATACTACTTGCCTATTCTCAACATTTTATTTTCTGGGTATTTGTTTATATCCCTAAACATTAACATATCAGAGATCTGAGTGTATAAAACAGATATGCATACTAACAACACATAAAACTTTGTTATAATAACAAGCAATCAACCAAAGAAAATCAAAACATATTCAGGTTTAAAATCACAGATAAACATTCATATATGAAAATACTCTTTTAATAAAAATACTTTTATCTGGCTGCCTACATTAGGACTTATTGCCTTAGATTTTTGAGTGAGTTTTCTCACCTAGCTCTCTCCTTTGTTTCCTTAATTAATTGATGAACTCCTGCCCTTAGCCTCAAGCTCTCTTCCTTCCCCTGTCTTATGATTTCTGTGGTGTTGTTTTCTTTTTTTTCAAAATTCTTTTCTGAGGAGGAGAGGAGGCTGCTGCATATACTTGTATATATATACAGAGTCTTTCTTAGGGTTTTGGGTATTGGCTAAAGCCATTTTTGCCCACCAGAAAAATCATGTTATTTGCATTTTAAACCCAAAGTTTTACCCCCTTCCCGGCTTAATTTGGGTGAAGAGAAAAGTGGTTACACATTTTTTTTTCCAGAAATTTGCTTTTCAGAAAATACTTTTCCCCCTTGTCTACAATCATGCTAAAAATGTGACTTGGTTTTGTTATTTATTAAATACTCTTTTCTATTTTTAGCTTTCATGCAAATGGTATGTACTTCCTTCATTTATTTATAAGAGAATTATTCCTTTTTATATCTCCATTCTTTTCCTTTCTGCTTATATTAAAATGTGTCTGTATATTTTATTTCACTAGTTTAAACTCTAGTGTTTTATTAACACATATATATATTTGTATATAAGTCTTTCTGAAATAATTAGTATACCCTCCTATGTATTCATACATTATTCTATACTGACACACACATGCACATGTACACTCAAAATTATTCAGTAGCATACATATTTACATTTACTCAGGCATACTACCTTTAAGAATTTAATCTACATATATATATTTATATATATATATATATATTTCCATACACATCAATATGTATGTATTTTTGGAGTTCAGGGTTTTAGCTTATATTCATGTGTATTTCCTGTGCACACATGTACACACACTGATACACTATCAAGCCATAACAATCTCCTTCCAAAATTTATTTAAAAATTATTTTAAATTTATTTATATTTTCCAGAATAAATTCCTAAAATCTTGGGTCATTACATTGCCATAATCTCGACCTTGACCTAGAGTTTGCTCAACAAATCAAAAGATATTATTTACCTCTTCGCTATCATTTCTTGATGGCCTATGTATAATGCACGTACCAAAAGTTTTCTAAGTAAATACAAGCACGTATCTTACCTCGTTTAGGCAATATATTACACATAACAGCTCTAGCTTGAGTTTGCTCAACAATTAGTGGGTATGCAAATAATCTAGCAATATATAAATGAAAGAGGGCAACTATACTAAAGATTCATGATCTTTAATATATTTTGAGTGATATCGACTTAAGGAATAATGTATTTCTTATGAAATACCTTTATGATTCATGTGTCGGACACATCTGAAATCACAATATATGTATCATAGGTATGTAGTTATTCCAAAAATCTAATCGGGTTTCTTATAACTCCACATATATTGTATTCATACATATATAATTATATATGTTTAATTTACTTATAACTATTAAAATGTAATTAACTTGTATAATATTTGTATGTATCTTATTAATTAAATCATATCTAATTAATTTTAATCTTTATAACTAAATATTAATTAAAATTTCAATTTTTTTATTTTATTCATCTTAAACTATTTAAGATGAATATTAATTATAACCTTTATTATAAAATTGATACTTTATTATATACAGATAGAATTATACATCTTTAGTTGGCACATCTTCAAAATAAGTGAAAAAAAACTCTGAAAAAAAACTCCTCGTACTGAAGGAAAAAAGTGACTGAAGAAGTATAACGTCCACTTGTAACTTATATTTGATTCATAAAAGAAGCGTGAACCATAAAATAGATAATTATGAAACTCTCCTCCACTAAATCCTTTTGTCGACAAAGCTTTATTCCCAATAGTTGCAGACCCCTTGTCTACTTCACTCCCCTTAACTTTATTGCAAACCTTCAAGAAATCAATTAATGGTGACTTCATCAGCTACGTTTTCTGGCTACAAGGTAAGTTTCTCCTTGATTCTACTCCGCTTCTCAAGCTTTTAGCTTCATACATCAGTCTAGACTTCACAAGAGCTTCCGGACTTGAATCTTTACTTTTCCAGCTCCAAATCAGGACAACTTTGACACTGTTGATAGATAAGTGTTTTCCTTTCATTATTGTTGCTAGATATAACTTGATTGTGGAATTCTTTTGACTTGGCGGTTGATATTTTACAATCTTGCTTGAAAGTTCAAGCCTAGTCTGAAATGGAAGATCTTTATTATTAAAGATCCTATTGCTCCTTCCACACCATAAATGACACATTGTAGTCACTAAGCACACATTTGTTAATTCTTTCTGATATATAGTAGAAAATTGTATGTTTACTAGCAGATCACTCATTTTGTGCCTTGGGGGTTCAAACCCATGACCTTTGGGACCTCAACCTACAACGTCATACCACTTATGTAACAACCCTGCTTTCTATGTCGTATAAATAAATAAATTCATTTTTTTTTTAAATTCGGTATTTGATAATTAATATTTTGAAAATAAATTTTTGTTTAATTAAATTATATTTAGTAAAATGTTTAGTCGTTATAAATTGAATTTAATCGGTAAATTCTTTTTTGAATAATATATTAAATTGATAAAGTGTTTTAATTAAAATGAAATATTTTAAAGTGCGAATCTATTTAAATGGGATTGAAGTATATTTATAAAATGATGATAATAATTATAGTTAAATTTAAATGCAAAGGAAAATAATTCAAAATAAATTGAATTAACTTAAAACCCAAATCCCGTTTTAATTTATTCCTTTCTCCTTCTATCTTGAAATATCTTCGTCTTTCTCAAAACCAGGTGGCCCAAAAAAAAATCAAAACCCGTTCGTTCTTTTATTTTTGTCCTAGCTACAAATCAATCTCGACATATCTTTAAAAAACATAAAAGAATCGCACGTTGCAATTGGAAGCAACGACAAAGGGAGAAGGCGAAGGCATGGCGTTGGAGCATGTCTAGGTTACTGCGATAAGGAAGTGATACCTAAGATTTTCTAGATGACGCGAGCAAAAGGAAGTTGAAGTCGCGGTCACGACTGGTGGCGGCACGTGTGGAGCGACTGTATTTATACGATTTGGTGGAGCATGATGAAGTCGGAGGTGTGCGACCGAGGATGGAGTCACGACCAAAACATGCAGAGTTTGTCTATTATGGTGGTTGAAAATAAGGGAGTGCGGAGTGTGTTTGGGAAACTTGATGCAGATGATGGATGGAAACATCTTGAGCTCGACGATGGAAAGGTTGGCTATAAGTTGATGAACGCAATGGCTAAGGCTGAGAGTAGTCACTGATTAGGTTATATAAGCATCATTTCAGTGAATCATCTTACCTACACTATGTCTATATCATTTATTTATGCATATTCAAATGTATATCTATCTTTTTCGTTTAGTTGGATGGATTATTGGTTAATATTGATTGGATGAAATTGAATTGTTTGGATGAATTGTTTATTTGGGATAAGGGATCGATTGTGTGATATTGGATTTGTGTATGTTGCATCGTCAAAATGCAAAGGAGATGCCGTCCGATTGCATTTTGATGTGTATTTTTATATGTGTGTTCATTTTATAGATGACCAGAATTTGGTGTAATTTGATTCAGGTCAAAAGATAAAATTTATATTGATGATTGTATGTTGATTTTGGAGGATTTTACTGCATGAATTTTGTTTTAGATGATTTATTGATTTTCCATTTCTAAAATATTTTGAAAGCTTTAGGAATATATTTATAGGATTTTAAAAATCTGATTAAAGTATATTTATAAATAAATAAAAGTGGTTGAAAATAAAATAAGATGTTGCAAATTGTATTAGAAATAAAAGTTGATTTAAAAATAAAAATAGAGATTTTCAAGAATAATTGACTGTATGGAATTTTCGTATGTATAAATGAGGATTTTTAATAATATTTCCAAAAAGGGAAATTCTCTTGAAAAGTGTATATATTTAATAATGTTTTCAAAAAGGAATTTATTTTTGTAAAGTTTATGTTTAATAAATAGGATTTAAGAGATATTTTCGAAAAGAGATTTTAAGTATATGAGCCTATTTTGAAGATAAACCAATTTTGAAATATTGTTGAATGGTTTTGAGAGTAGTTTAATGTAAATTCCTTTTCGTGTATATACTTTGTTGGTTCGAAATTGATTTATTAATATCAAGAGAAATTCTATATGATATGAAGATTTGAATTATATTCTGTCCCCTGAAATAAATATGATTTATTTCGTAACCTATAAATTTATTTTGAAATAATGTTTTATTATAGAAGATAATTTAAAGCAATATTTGGTGATTTTCAAAATGAGTCCTTGGAGATTTTGAATATATAGTGAAAATTTTAAATTATAAACTATGGTTTGAAATGAAAAGAATTATTTTAGAGGTTTATAAATTTATTTAAAAACTGTATTTACTTATAGAAAAATTATGAAATAATTTTTTTGCATAATATTTAGTTCATATACTAGTTTTGGGGTTATAAAAGAAAGGAACACAATTTTAATGTTTTTAGTGAAGATTTAATTATTCTTTAAGGTTGAGAAATTAGCCATTTACTGTAAAGAATATATTATATTAGGTATTAGTTGATTATTAGTTAATTCTTGAATACTTATTTATTATTCATATTTAAGTATTTTGTATAAGATTCTATTTGTGATTGATTTATTGTAGAATATCGATTTGTTTGTTTTTTATATACATATATGTATATGTGTGTATTTCGATAAATCTGTTTTATCGTACTTTTTAGATTCCTACTTCTATACATATAATGAACTGGATTATATGAGTTATTCGATGTAGACTTATTTAATAATTTGGTATGATAGTGTGATGACATCCTTTTATATGGTTTGTCATGATTTGTATTCTGTGTCATGAGTAAGATGAATAAACGAAGTTATAATGTCGTCTGGTATGCGACTTTTGATAATATTTCTCTGGTTATTCTTTTGACTCATTATATAGAATACAGAAGGATAAAGTGTGATATATGAGCTCTGAGTAAATGGACTAGTAATGCACGGTGGTATGAGACGCCGTTGTGTTGTTTATTCGATTATTTTGTGCTTGTGGATGACACTCATACGGGGATTTATTATGAATGATAGACTCATTGCGGTGAGTCACGTATTTAGCCGTGTCTAGGCATATATTGTGCTGTGTATCGATACGAATTATTATAATGTATATAATTAGTATTTGTCTATTTACCGTGCAGCTTCCTTAATAATACGGCAATTGAAGCAGATTGGCTAATATCCATCTTTGCGTCCTAATCGCGATGGTCGCACCCCAGATCTATGACACCCATAGCCATGTGCCAGCAATCTAAATAGCATGTGTCGGCAATGTATAGCCCCTGCATGTTACCTAGGCCAGCAGTCTGTTACCATTTGGGGGCATGTGTAGGATCGTGAACAATGCATAGCATAGTCGTGCAGTGTGTTTATGACATGCGATGGATTTGAGTCAAGATGACCATCGAGGTAACCAAGACTGTAGGAGCCATGTTGGTGGAATACGTGTGTTGTGTCGCCCATCACATGTAGTCTCCTAGAGCAGGTGTGTCCATCAGTCTCCCGTCTGGTTCTAGTTTGTGCCATATAGATATATACTTATATATACATATACATACACACATGCATATACATACATACATACATACATACATATATTCGAGACGATGAGTTATGATTATACCTATGATTATGTCCAGAGTATGATTAATCCATGTATCCTTCTTTGGCATATGTCGCCAACTACTATTCATTCATATGTATTACCTATTTATCTTGTGTTATCTATTTATCTTTCTCAAGTGTGTGTCGCCGAATATTCTTTACAAACGTATGTCACCAATTATATCCTTTACTGGTGTGTGTTGCCATTTCTATGATTTTGTTATGGATTATTATTTTTATTAATGTGGAGGATATTTTATTTATATAGGTAGAGTGATATATTTAGACTAAGCTACATGTAGTCTGATTATACATGGTGATATCTCTTTATCGATGATTTCTAGATTTAGACGATAATTTCCATATATGGACGATTCACTCATTTGATGTTGTTTCATGATTTCTGATTTGATGAATTTTATTATGGGTGATGACAACTTTATGTTGTGTTTTATGGTGTTCTACATTAATTGATATTGAGAAAATTTGAGATAACATTATTATATTTACAACTAACATATACTATGATCTATATGTGTATTTGACCTTGCAATTAGAAATAGTCTGATCTGTTTATTATTATATAATACTGGGGTCAGTCGGAGACATTACGGGTACATGGATGATGAGACCAGCTTGTGTTTACTGGATTTAGTGGAGGCTAGTTATATTGTTTAGATGCATGATATTATATATATATAATGTACTTTATTAATGTATATTCTTGAGGTGTATTTTGCGTAGACATTGTATCTTGTATATTATATATTATCGCTGTAGTTGATTCCATGATCTTTGTTTTTAGTGTATATTGTGTACTAGAGGCACACGTGTTTATTACTTTGTGCTGATACTGTGTACATGTAGGTGAGATATTTATTCGATGTTTAAATACGTACCAATGTTAGCCTAAGAGAATATTCATGTGTGTACTCCATATCACCTTATTCTTTGTATTATCCGAAAGTATTACTCTGTATTACTCTTGGATGGTATGGACATAGAGGTGGGGGTCCTATAACTTGCCACTTGAGCTAGCGATCCTTAACAAAATAGAATAGCACTTTTGTTAGTATATGTGTGTGGGTATCACTTATATATTTTAATAAATTAACATTTAACTAATTATTTATCAAATAATTTTTATTTAATTAAACATTTTAATGAAATTTTTAATTATTTTTGAAATTTTTATTTAATTTACCTTAAACAATTTAAAGATAAATTTTTAGTTATAACCTTTATAATTATATACATATACCAATATATACATATATGTATTTTTAGTTAATTAAATTTTAATTAAATATATATTTAATTGATCAAATTAATTAAATATTTATAAAATTCAAAATATTCAATTAATTGTTCTAAATTTTTTTGCAAATTTTTAGTTTTATTGTATAATATTTATAAAACATTATTTATATTTTAAACTTAACTTTTAAATTTAAAATATTTTAAATTTGAAAATTAGTCAAAGGTTCAAAATATATTTTGACCTTACATTTAGGCCAACATTTTAGATTTACTCCACACATTCGGTCTGGCCAGTAGCCAAGGAGGGGATAGTACCTTTCATCAAATCCAAGCCTGGACACTACTATTCTAAACATTCATCAGATAGAAAATTTTGTTGATTGGCCCTAAATGCTGACTAATTAGATTACATAGACTATATAGACTCTGATACCATTGCTGGGTCCAGCCCATTTTGATAGTGGATGAAATGGGTAAATTTAAAATCATATTTAACAAAATAAAATCAAATTTATTTTAAAATATATTATATTTATTGAATTTATTATGTTAGTTATATTATTTAATGTTTACTTTGAATACATCATATATATTCTTAGCATGACATGGTAACATAATGATGTATAAGAATGTGTGCATGCATATAGATATTGGGATTTATATCTATTATTTATACATATATTATACTTACATATACATATGACAAGTACATATACATATCAGGCATATAAATGTCTAAGTATATACATATGTTTAAATATACTATAACATAAATATATGGTTTTTATCCACATATTAATAGTAGCGCGCACGCACACACATATATAGGATGTGTGTGTGTGTATGTATATGTATGTAACATGTATCAATATGCCATACAAATTAAATTTATGTAAAAATAATCTGAGAATGGTTAACTAGAAAAAGTTCCAAAATTTTCCCTTCAACTAAGGAAATAACAAAATAGAATTTAAATGAAAATGGAAAGGCCTTCCACCTTACTCTCATACAAACTCCTAATCAAATCTTGATCATAAATAGTGATTTGTACACTACATATCTAAACATATCCAGTCATATTTATTTTACACATATGTATTTCATTTTGGTTTTATTTATAAACCAACATTTATATACATATGTAATATATATTGCCATATAATTGTGAATTAGTATTATATAAACATATATGTATATATAATTAATTATTTAACATAATTAATAAAATAAAATTTAGATTTTTCATTTTGACTAAGTAAGCACCAAAATATCATGATTCAAAATCAAAACATCAATTTTAGATACACATGAATGTACATGTTTGATGATAGCCAAAAATAATTGATTATATATATAAATTAATTAATATTACATAAAAACACATTTTATAAAAGGTTGATATATATGTATGTATGTATGTATATGTGAAACACCCCACACCCTTTAGTATACCCAAAAGGATACACTAAAAGGGGTGGTGCATTGTAGGTATAACTAAAACTAGCAGAGACTAAGATTCACAAGACAAAAACTAAATAATAATAATAATAACACAACGGAAACAATTATAGTATTTTGCTAAAAATCAAACTCCATAATATAAGATGATAAGAATAAGTCACCAAATACCAAATACATCTTATGTCAAAATACCCATACAAGTTTCGTGAAATGAAAAACCACAGTCTCAAATAAATCAGAGTACAACATTCCCCAAAAAGTGCCAGTTACAATAAAGGAAACAAAAAACTGGAAATAAAGAAAAGGAATACATGATAGAATCTCTGCCAAAGAAGTCTCCACGAATCTTCAGTCTACCATCCTTGTCCCTGATTGCCTAGGGGGGAAAATGGGAAAATAGAGGAGTGGGTCAGACTAAAAGTCTGGTGAATGATAGTAATCACTAGTATTTATAAGTAAAGTAAAGGTAATAGGCTTTACAACAGTTCTAGTATTAAAAAGGAAACAAAGGAAATAGAAGGAAAGATAAAGCTGGAAATAAGTATGAATTAACTATTGCTAAATTAATATGATAGGTTAACTTTGATTGTTTGCACTTGTCTTGATAGTTGTTTTGATTAGGCTGAAATCCTAATTTTACCCTTTGATCGGCCTACTACTCTATAGTACCTACTGTGGACTAGACACTATATAACTCCTTACACAGAAGGAAATGGTTTCTACAAAAGATACACATAGTACCTATTGTGGACTAGACGATATATAGTTCCCTACACAAAAGGCAATGGTGCCTACGAAAGGCACACATACTAAGAGCTTGGAACTCATAATGATTAATGAGCACCCGAATGGAAGTTGCATGCGTAACCGCCACCATGCTCATGTTACCTTTTATTCCACCTATTGGGTCTTCTTATTACCTCAAGCTCCAGCATAAGCGTGCCCCTCATCCCACTTCAGGCTAATGTGAGACCACCGTGTCCATAGAAAATAGGGAAAATGCTGTTGGTACTGGCCCGTCATCAAACAATATCTAGTTGCGCCCTTTGTCCAAATCCCCGTGATTTAAACTTCTATTTATGGTCCAATTACTACCATTATTAGCATAAGCGTGCCCTCATCTCACTTCAAGTTAATGTGAGACCACCATTTTTTCTAATAGGGAATGCTATTTAGTACAGGTCCTACTTTAATTCTTTGCTTATTAACTTAGATAAATTATTTAAATAAGCCTTTATTATTATTCTAACTATATGTGCTTATTAATTTATCCTAAGTCTTAAAATAAGCCTCATTCTGTTCTGTTTTCTTATTATAACCTACGTTATAATCATGCTTATTACTTAACCCAAGGTCTAAGTGTGAAAATAAGCTTCTTTCATCTTTTACTCTTTTTAGTTATAATTTTAAGTTATAACTAGGCCAATTTCTTTAATTTAGTCCAATTCTAATATTTACATCACAATTTTAGTCCAATTTCATTTTTATTATAGTCTTTACAATTTACATCTTACCTTCCGTTATTTCAGTATTCTTTTAATTTAATCCAAATTTCGCGTTTAATCTATTCTAATCCATTCGCGAAGAAAAAGGAGAAATAGAAGAAAACTGAAAATAGAAGAAAATCCAAAGCGTAGGAGAAGATGTAAATATAGCATAAATGACAGTAAATAATTAAAAATACTGTAAATAACTGTAATTAAACGGAAAAGCTATAATTAACTGAAATTATCTACGAATAACTGAAAAGAATAGCTAAAAAGAAATAGATTGAAAATAAATCAAAAATTGAAAATAACTGATAAAACGGTATTTCCAAAATCGTAGAAAAACTACAACTATTGGAAAATCTATTATTTTAAATTGCATAAAAAAATCTAAATAATTACAATCACTCACCTGTAGTCCTAAGCTCTTCCCTTTAGGTCTTCCCGAATCCACTTGGGGTTGTTAAATATTTAATTTATAACGATTTTCTCCTTGGAAAATTATTCTGTTTAGGGTCCTTCCTGAAAAGGTGAACCCAATTGGAGAAAAATCTTAGAGTGAGAAAAAGTGTTAGACCAAGGGTCTTATTTATAGGGGTAGAAGTGGATCTCAGACCTTAGATTTGGGGATAGAATAGGATGCAACCAAGTCATAAGCTGAATAGGAGCCATCGGATGGAAGCACGAAGGGATCAGATTGAACAAAAGAATGAAATTGACGTGTTAAACTCGCACAGCACGAAGGGAAAATTCCTTCGCCTCAAAAACGTAGGCGGGTCGACCTACAGGTCGACCACCCAAAGTGCCAAGTCGACCGGCCGGTCAACATAAGCCTTCGGATGGTCGACCTCTAGGTCGACCTTCCTATATATATATATATTCGTTTATCTTGTTAATTCTGTATCTTGCTCATATAAGCTCGGATTCTAACGTTCTATATATGGAAATTGACCAGAAAATTACCACGGACACAATAGTCCAATTCTTGTGGCTCAATTCTGATAATTTTACAAAGTTAGTTTATCATTTCATTTATTCGTTAATTAATTATTATTGCTTGAATTTTGGATTGTTACAATATGTGTGTATGTATGTATATATGTACGTGGACAAAATAAATAGATCCAGTTTTATTATTATTTTTTGTCTGAACTCTAATTATAAGCAACATATACTACGAACTAAAATTTAACAATATTCTATGACAACTTAAACATATGTTACATAAATCAATTGGGGTTAGGTGTGAACATATGTGAATATATGAAATATAAATTTAACTTTGCAGATTCAGCCTTCGTTACATCTTCATTTGTGCATTGACTCTTAAAATCCTTAAGTCACCACCCGATCTTGCTACAATTGAATGAACCACTTTAAATTTATTTTATTTGATGTTATTTAAGGTGAAAATTAAATTCAGCCACGGGAAGAAAAGGACATGAGAGTGGCAACCATGAAAGAGTGGAGAGAGAAGAAATTAAAATGAATTAGTGTGGAAGGTTTTGTTTTTATGCAGAGAAGGAAACCTTTTCTCATTCTTCTCTTTAAAACTTTCCTCATTAGTTCCCAATTATATCCAAATCTAATATCTAAACCATTTATTTCCTCCCTATTTTCTACCATACATGATCTTCTATGTGGACCAAACATAAAAAAAACCATCTAAGTAAGTACTGATACCTAAAGCTCGTTTAGATTTACATCGATATCGTATATCGATACATGAGTATATAACTTTTATATACACATCCAAATAATAACTAGTAGCACCAGAACATTTCTTGGAGCTACCATACTCACTAATAACACCTCAAACATCAAATACATTAATAATCAATATCTCTTATATATTAATTACTTTAATTAATTTATAACACTTTATAAACTAGTTAAATCATGTGGTATTTCAGATTATTAATGAAATATGGTTGTATGGCTCAACGGTGTGAATTCAGTCAGCGACTAATATTAAACAATTCAAATATAAATGTTCACACGTCACTATAGTAAATGGTTTGATAGTTTGGCCAAATTCATCATTTACAGTTTTTTTTATAAAACCATATTTTACATCACCTTAAGCGATCAATTGCGACAATAATTTGCATGCATTCTCTTCACTAGCACTATATCACTTAGGATATATAGAGTTTGGTATTCGTCAAAACTCCAACATTATCTACACTCAAGTTAATCAGTTCATAAACATAGTCCTTTTTTAATAATAATATTTATTAATAAGCCTTGTACTATGGCCAGAGGTTTTGACTTTAAGTTAACTACAGTCGACTGTGATACTAACCTCATACAACCAAGGAGACGAATTCTCTATTGATTTGTGCTTCACTCCTAAATTATCAACTCGGGCTCAACTATAGTCGTTCGATGGATGTTATGCCATGATTTAACTAGAATCAAAGTGGAGTATCGATATTGAAGTTCTGTTGTATTCTCAAGGCGAGGGAATTGAGTAACATCATTACACCAAGATTTTCCATTTGACTTAGTTGTTCTCAACCAATGGGATACTCTGAGATGAGTCATTCCATAGTTATCCAATAACTACGTGTACATAACTTTTAGGACCCACAACAGCCATGAGTGATAAACTGTCCAATATTTGGAGAGAGTTACGTACTTTGGTCCCAACAAATGTATTGATATCTTTTCTTAAAACATCTTGATCATAATATTATAAATAAAATGCTATTTTGTATTGTGATTAATTACTCACGATTGTGAATGTTTGAAATTACAATCACATAACATTTTATTTAAATAGTTTCTTAATTATATACTTTAAACTTACTTAATTATTTATATCACAATATAAAGATAGTATATAAAAGAAAACAAATACTTTTATCACGAATAAGATTGATTAAACAGTTTGATATATGTAACAAATTACATAATTGCTCCTAGGGTATACCACTAACTCTCTGTTATATTTGTTTCTTCTATTGTGTTAGTTCTTCTATTATAAATTTTATAGCTTTACCTCTATTAGACTATCCAATAAATATCTCTTTATCGGCTTTTCCCTCAAATTTACCTAAATTGTCTTTTGTATCATGCATAAAACATTTATTTCCAAAAGCTTTAAAATAAGAAACCTTTGGCTCTTTGTCGGAAAATAAATTATATGGTGTTTTCTTGTTAATGGTCCTATCAAAATTCTATTTAGGATATTACACGCTGCTGCAACTGCTTCATCCTAAAAATTCTTAGGCAAATTACTATCATTTAATATTATCATGGAACATTCTTGAATAGTTCTATTATTACGTTATACTACTTCATTTTGTTGAGGGGTTCTTGAAAAAGAGAAATTATGTGTGATACCTTTCTCATTACAAAATTTTCAAAGTTTTTATTTATCCAATTCTCCTATGTGATCGCTCCTTAGTTTCAATTTTAATAGTCTTTTGATTTTTAACTCTTTTAGCAAAAAAATTCACCGCTTCAATTGCTTCACTTTTATGTTTTAGAAAAATTGTCCATGTATATGTTGTAAAGTTATCTGCAATCACAAATAATATTTATTATGATTTATTGATTGAATTTGAGATGGCCTAAAAAGATCGAGATGGAGAAGTTCTAAAGGGTGTGAAGTAGATATCATATCCTTTAATTTGCATGATTTCTTGTGTAGTTTTCCTATTTAAGAAGCATCACAAATATAATCTACTTTGAAGTTCATCTTTGGAAGGCCTCTCACAAGTTCATATCTAGCATTTTTTGGTAGATGTTTGAAATTCAAATGACCAAGGCGATTATGCTAAATTCAAGGGTCGTTTGAATCAGCCATAAGACAATAGGTTATCATTTAATACTTTCATACACATAACAGGCTAAGTTTTAAATTTCTATTTAATAAAAATTTCAAATTATAGAATTTTTTGTTATTACCAATGTCATTGATGCTAATGACGTATCCTTTGAGTTATCTCCAAAATTTACTGTTCCATCATCTTTTTAGTGATGTCCGTCAATTGTTAAGGATTTGCAATCATGTTTCTTAAGCATTCGTTATCCAATATCTGTTTGTCCTTCTTAATATTAGGTACCTCTTCATTTTTATCCATAAAACATACCTCAGTGTTTACTATTTCTTAATCAGTGTTACTTGATGTTTTGTCATAATCATCTCGTTTTGTTTTGTACACTCACTACCTTTTCTTGATTGAACAAGCACTGGGTGAGTTCTTTGACTTCTTTAAGGTCAGGAAATCCCGCTTTAGATGTCCAAATTTGTCACCTTTAAAACAATTGACAGTGCTTTGGTTTCCTGAGTCATTTGCATTATTATCCATCCTCCAGAATTTGTTTCATTTCCTATACTTCACAAATTTTCTAAAATTCCTTGCCTTGTGATTTCATCATCATATTGTCTAATCCATGATCCTCTATTTTAGCGACGAAAGAAAAAGATTTCTTTTCATTTGCTTGGCTTTCTTTTCTACCTTGCAATTGTACTGTAACGATTCGCCTTATCGACCCCCAAATGCCGACACTAATACGTCCACGGTATTCATGTGCCAAACGCTTAAGTGCTGAAAAGACGAATTGTTAGGGTAAAATAAAAAAAATGAAATATAACAAGGAAGAGGAGAACACAACATCAGAATCTCACAATGGGCTGATAAAATATAATATCAAACGACAGTACAAACTGTCACTTTAAGATACATAGCATTTTCGAGTTATAATAATAAGTACCATCATCAGCCTAGATAGTTATAACAACCTTTCCTCACATATGCTGATATATACAATGCAGTAATGCAACGGAAATAAGAATACTACGGTAGATAATCCTCTAGCCTTTCTCCATAAACTCCAAAGCGTCCATAGCTAAATCTAGAAATATACATAGAACTGACCCGAGCATTATAAGAAAATAAGACCTGGACCAGTCGGGTAAACTAGCATGAGAAACTCAAGAAATATGTGTGACATATAACAACACCTTTTGAGACTATACAGTGTACCGGTATGATTATCCACTCAAAGGAGACAACCATCTATTAATTATATATCTTAGTATAATGTATAATGTCTAGGGTGTAGAACATAGATCAGAAAATAATTATTGTGCGTACGACAAAATAATAATAGGTATACAATCAATATCTCTAAGGCGCATTCGTCTATGCATTTCCATGGAGATCTCCTCTGATCAAGCCGAATCCAAACTCCATGACAAGGATCGAAAACTTCCTTCCGAGCATCGTATATCTCTGGATAGAATATACTATAAGGTAAACATAAATGGTTTACACACAAACACTCATGATCATGAATATCATCAACTCCTGCTATCATCAATGATAAGCATACTCTAGATATGGAGTTGATATACCCTATGGGTTAGTTGTACCCCACCAGCTATGCACCCAAATCTAGTTTTTGTCATTTCTGATGTTGAGGCTACGTTCGGCATCTCTTACTCAAGTCTTCATCACTTGAACATAATACGAATCCCCAAATGGATTCCACCAGCTTGAATATATCACGAATTGCTACATGGATTTGAGCATCTCGAATAGATCTTGAATCTCCATATAGATTCCCGCATAAGTCCCCTAACGAATGCTAATGCTGTCCCCTCTCTCGAAATTCTTCTCAAGATAGAGAGTCCTAAACGATAGCATCGTTCGAAAAGTTAGCACTGACCTCTCCCTTGAACTTAACCTTAGGATAGAAAGTTCAAGTCTATAACATTCCACTTCATAACCGCTTCCAGAACATAGATAGCGTATACGGTTTTGATATAGTTATGGTTTCGAGTCATTTCATAAAGTACACTCTCCCGCTTACCGAGCACTCCAAAACCAATTGATGAATTTTCGGTTAACTTAACCTCGATTCTTTCAAAAATAAGTAGATAATACATAAGGGTGGAGATAATCTCTTATCCAGACGGATTTCCTTATCATTTGTCCTAGAAGAGCAAGACGATTTTATACGTACAATATAGCATCTTCAAAGATAATTGTAGCATATCGACCTCGTATTTCTTCTAGATATTCCCTAAGTTATTTTGGTTTATTTCGATAGTTGACTAATCAACTATCCAGTACAAGATAGATGATCATAAATAGAAACCAAGTCTCAAATACTTATGACAAATGAAATAACATACAAAACAAGATCAAGTCACACAAGCAACCTCTTATATTAGTTAAACCCTCTTTTATTAGTAAAACTTCATTTTACCTAATAAAACTTCATTTATCAATCTCTACTATTCATTTATATTCTTTCAATACTTCAAAACGTAATCATATACTTATGTGAACTGATAGAAGTATATTCATAAGTCATTAACAAGATTTTTTACTTTAAACCTTTACTTTTTCTATCATTTTCCAAAAGATTCCATACTTATAATTTCCTTCAAAATATCCATTTTAAGGATCAAAGTACTTTCATAAATCCATTCAAAAGGTTTAAGACTAATGTTACTTAAACACTGTCACTACAAACCCAAAACTATTTCACTAACGCTTATCTTTAAAATATTCTTTTAAAGATCTATTTACATCACAAGTATAACAAAAAAGGGTTAAAGGCGAATGTTATTAAAACATTATCACACCAATCTGAAAACCATTTCATGCTTTTTACTATCTTTAAAAACATTCTCTTAAATATCTAAGTTAATATTTGGTTAAGGTCGATAGTTGACAAGTCAACTACCCAGTTAAATAGATCATTTATAGAAATAACGGTTAAGTATAATTAACTCATTTCTGACATTCCTACTTATACCATCCCTCATCCAAGACCAAATGCAGGTAAGTTAGAGCACTGGTTGCCTATCAAAAACTTTCCTAGACACTTCATTCTTGAATCTCACAAATTGATAAGTCTACCTCATCAGCTTTTAGTGTTAAGTATAGTATTAATGATTTCCATAAACGAGTAAGAAATCAACACGATTAACATGATTTCGATATTTTCGACTTAACTATTCGTCGATCAAGAGGGAAGCTGGTAGGTTAGAGCACTATTACTTCTGTCCCTACTCGAACATTAATATTAACTTTCACAAATAGAGAAGCATACTTCGTCGGCTTTTTTTGTTAAGCATTGTTAATTACTTTTCAAATAAGTAATTAAACAAAACACAATTTAGCCACTAAGAAATTCATAACCCCTTTCTAAATCCTTTGTTTATAATCTAAAACTCTTTTTAGAAATGATATATATAAGTATATTAATTTATTTACAAAATTAGATATTTAATAAAATAATTTAAAAGATATTTTATTACACAAGTTATTTATACTTTGATAAAATAGTCCACACATTTTCTAAAAACTATATATGCTTAAAAATACTTTCAATATACTTTAAAATACTTATAATAGATTTTAAAACATTCGTTCAAAATATTACTTTAAAATGATAAGTTTATAAAATATTTCAACTCTTGGAAAACCATGTTTTCTATATATTTTAAATAAATCCTTCTACTTCAAAAATTCATATCGAATTCTTAAAAATTCTTAAAAAATGTTAAATCAATTTTACAATACTCTAATAATAGTTATTAAACACTCTAAATCAATTTAATAGTCCTTTCCAAATCTTTAAAGTTCAAAAACAAAGGCTAAACGAGTCAGTTTTGCACAAGCGTAAATTTGGCTACTTTTCGATGTGTTACTCAACTTTTCAACACCCAATCGCTTTATGGCGACAAGCATATATATAAAACATCACAAATATGGCATGAAAAATATAACAACCCTGCTTTAGATTACCTAAAATTAAAGTAAAATATGATTTAAAAGGGTAATAATTAAATAATTAGAAAGTTTAGGGATTTTTATTTCCAAATTAAAGTGGAATTTGGATTAAATAACTTTATAGTGGAAAATAATTGTTCGGTAAAATTTAAGTGTAATAATATTTCTAAGTGATTTTATTCTTTTATTTTATAATAAAAGAAAATGGGGAAAACTAAAAAATGGAATAATGAAGTTTAAAACCATTTTAATTTGCATAACTTATTTTATCACTATTAAAAACGTGGTACTGAATTTAAAGAAAATATATTTAATTTTGAAAAGGGAATGGTTCTTGTAAAAATGGAGTTTTATAGCTTGATAGGCTATTTATTTTAAAATTAATTAAGAACCAAAAAAAGAATAACTTTTGTTATTAAAAAATTGAGATGTGAATTTATTTCATTTGTTGCAAATAAAATATAACAAATAAACTAGTGTTGATTTTATAAAACTGAAGTTAATTTGCAAAATCAATTCATATTTTAAAACAATGTTTATAAGAAGCATTTTCTTTCATAATTGGAGAAAATAAAAGAACTTACTTATTTTTTTTGTTAAGCAAATAATAGCCTTGGCCCAATTAGATTTAGAAAATAAGACAATAGTGAGAATAGAATCCTGTACGTTTATTTTTTTTCCTTCCCATTTCTCACTTCCTATTTCTAGTAAATAGAATTTATAGTAAACTAGTGTTCTTCTCACTTTCTAACCCTAAGATAAAACCTTCCCAAATCAATCCAATTCTAAGTTAAATTGATTGCTTTTGAAGCTAGAGAATTCCAGGTAATCATCTCTGATCTTGTATACATCTTGGAGGAGATTTAGATCGATTTCTATATTGTTTATAATAGGGTTTCTTGGTTTCTTCTGAGATAAATTACAGAAGCTGCTGCTAAGAAGAAAAGACCGAGTTTCTGGTTATAAGCAGCTAATTCTAGAGCAATAAGGTGAGTAATCTCACAAATCTAGTTCTAATTCATATGCATGTGAATATTTGCTTGAATGGTTGAGAAAATGGTTTGAGATTAATCTCAATTCTGTGTTTTGTATACTGAAATCAACTATGTTTACCTTATCAATTTGCTATATCAGTAATTGATTGTGTGCATGCATGTATTTGGGTATCAACAGTCATTTATTGTTGGAAATCAAAGAAAATAGGTCGAAGCAAACTGTTCATCGGTGGGGAATCGAAACCTGAAGCACGCATGCTCTAAGTCTCTCCATCGGTCGATTTTTCATATAGGACCAGTTGATTAGTCAAGCACCGAGAGTAATGCGTGCTCCAGGTTGTTGCTCCTCTTCCTGATCGTTCTCCTATCCTTTTGCCTCTTATTGCTTTACTTGTCGCCTTATTTTGATTATATCTTGATGCTTTCAAATGCTTCACATTTTTTGGGATTTGAATTCTTATCTTTGATGATTTGATTTTATGACATTGCCTAGTTTTAATTAATGTCTATTTTATATATAAACATATATAGATTTCATGAAGTTCCCAAATGAAAGTGAAATTTGTTTACAAACCAATTCAATTTCAATATCCAATTTTCAAATAAAATGTTTTAATACTATTTATTATATAAAAATCATATTTAAAAGATTATCAACTCTCTTTTTCTAAACAAATATTTTAAAAAAGGATTTCCAAAAAAGGTTTTCAACATATAAACTATTATTTCATTCGAATGAGGAATTTAATAAACGATTTAGTAAAACTAGTGGTATGGAACGCTTGCGTTTACTTCATCGGTTAATTCTTGCACTTGTTCGATTGAACCCTTATTTACTCATGAGTGGAGTTTATTAACTTGTATTAAATATTCAAGTAAACCCATGTGGTATGGGACGTATGATCATTACTCGAATAGTTACTATTCGGAAGTATATAACACTTACTTTGATGAGTTTACAGGCTTATCTTCTGTGTTAATCCATTTACAGGTGGATCTTATGGGTTTTTATTATGCCCATGTGGGATTATGGGTTTTATGCATATCGTGGGATTTATGGGTTTTCATGCCCATCGTGGGATTATGGGTCTACCGTAGACCCATCATGGGATAACATGCGTGCTCGGTGAGTTTTAGACTCACCAATCTTGGGTAATTTTATGCGCCTCCTCCCTTGTTTTCTGGATTTCTACTACTGATTTCTGGATTCTACGAGATTTGAGTTTTTCACCAAATATTTCTTGGGATTTTCTTTTTTTAAGCTAAAATTGATTTGGGTTTTGGTGAATGAAATTTTAGAATGATAATTTTCTTCTAAGATTTAACACCATATGGCTATGTGTTCTTATTGAGATTTATTATAACATTATTATTACTATCTTGCATTGACTTGAATTAAAGCTAGACTAACCCGTTTATTATTTTATAATACTCGGATCAGGCCGAGGTGTTTCAGGTACTACAGCATGATGACCCTAGAGTTGGATTATCTTGGTGCTAGTTATTTATGCTTTAGTAGACTAGTAGTCTACTGGAGTATATAGTCTATTATGTATGTTGAGATAAAGACTCATTTTGCTGTATATTATTTTGGGTTGTCTTATGTACTTCCTATATATTGTGTGGATCACTTATGACTACTATTTTGCAGGCTACTCCATGTCTTGTATACATGTTCCTGGGATATCTATATTTCTCTGTTGTATTCTGTGATTCCGTGATCAGTAATATTTTATATTGTTCTAAATTATTTTAAGCCACCGTATTATTGTTTTGCACCTAGATCGGATACGTCGAATCCTCTCATGTAAGGAAAGAAACAAATAAAATATATCCACCCAATTCGACGTATCAATACTCATCCAATGCAATCCTACAGATGGTCGCTCCTAACCTGCCTCATTCTCTACATTAGCAGACGATATTGCATAGTAATATTATCTATTAGTGAGGGTCTAAAGGTGGGCCATTACAACTTGGTATCAGAGATGAGTTCAGAACAATATACAATATTTAAAGATGAGAATCTTATCCTAGGTATATCTTAGAGGCCATCCTTTAGGGTTTTGATCAGGATATTAGGATTCCTTCTTATTAGGAATAAGAAATACCTTAAGATCAAACTTTTATGATTCTATCTTTGAATAATAAATATGGAATAATCTTTTATTCAATCCTCTCTTTAGCAGAAGTGTGATGGCCAGCGGTAGAGCTACACATTCCAATGCTGGACAATTCAATGGTCCTAGCCAGGATGGAGTGTTTATGTCTACCCAGCAGTTTATGGAACTAGTGAAGAATGCCTAATCTTTCGGTCCTGCTTCTGATTCTCCTCCCTATAAACTGAGCTTCGCACGCATGTGCAGTGATTTTACCCATTTAGGAGGGAAGCCATCTAGAGGCACGAAAGGAGTCATGGAGTTTCACACATGGCTTAGAACATGCAAGCATATATTTTCTCGCATGAGCCTCTCTGATATGCACAGAGTTCAAGTGGCTTTGAATCTACTCTAGGAGCGAGCATTGGCTTGGTACGAGTTGTCAATAGTTGAGGAGGTGAAGCAGAGCTTACTTGTGAACATGTTCCATGAGATGTTTGATATAAAGCTTGTGCTCGAGGCTAAGAAGGCAATGTTGGCTCGACGGTTTATAGATCTCAAACAAGAGAAATCCTTAGTAATGAAGTATGTGGAAACTTTTACGGCGCTGTCTAAGTATGGGTTGAGCATATTAGCACCTCATTAAAGAAAAATCATAAATTTGTGTATGGATTGAAGAAGAGTCTCAAGAAGGCTTTACTCTTAAAGCTAGAGGTATCACTTGAGAAGTTAGTCGATAACGCACTCAGACTTGAAGAAGCATAGAGAGTAGCAGTGATGAAGCTGTAAGTGAGAAAAAGAATTTCGGTCAGAAGAAGAAGCATCCTTTCAACAAGTCTAAATCTTTTAATTCCAACAAGGAGGCTAAGAAGCAGGGTTCAGAGTTCATGACTCCATTCATTCATGGGGAATGTTTCAAATGTGGTTTTAAGGAGCATTTTGCTAAGGCTTGTCTGAAACCTACTATGTGCCATTATTGCAGGCAAGAGGGTCATGCCATTGCCTCTTGTCTTAGAGCAACGTATGGGAATAAAGGAGGAAAGTTGAATGTAGGGGGATCTTCTGGGGGTTCTAGTCAGCGTAGAGGTATATTTCATTCTATTTTAGAGAGTGCTATTTTATTCCATAATCTTCCTATTCGATTCCTTTTTATACGGGTGCTTCTCACTCATTCATATCGAAAGATCTCATTGATGCCTTATCTTTAAATTTTGTGTGCTTGGTCACTTCACTAGGGATTGCGAACCCTATTGGTGGGTCTGCAACTCTTAGTATGCTTTGCAGAAATGTCAAGCTTTTCTTATGCACGTATTATTTCTTCGCTGCTTTGCATGTATTCTAATATCTTGGCTTCAGAATGATTTTTGGAACGGATTGGCTTAGTAAATACGAAGCTCATATCCTATGTCCTGAAAGAACTATCTACCTTAAGCATCCTGATTTGAAAGAGTGAATTTCTGTAACTCTTCAAGATATCGATTCTGATTTAGAAATTTCTTTATTTTCTCTTGAATCTTGGGAAGAAGAGGATATAGCTCGAATTCCTATCGTATGTGAATTTCTTGATGTCTTTGAACCCGTTTTGGGATTACCTCCTAAGCGAGCAATCAAATTTAGAATTGATTTGATTCTTGGTGCTCAGCCGGTGAGTCGTCCTTCTATGAGGATGTCAGCAAAAGAGAATGAAGAATTGAGGAAGCAATTGTCAAAGTTAGAAACAAAGTAATTTATTCAGTCTGATTCTTCTCCATGGGGCGCAGCTGTAGTGTTTGTTAAGAAGGGGGATGGAACTCTTAGGCTTTGCATAGATTATCATAAGATTAATGAGCTCACGATAAAGACTAAATATCTGTTGCCTAGGATCAACAATTTATTTGATCAGCTTTATGGCGCTAAGGTCTTTTCTTAACTAGACTTAGCGACCAATTTTCATCAGCTCAAAGTTGCAGAGGATAGCATTCCTCTAACTGCTTTCCATACTAGATATGGATCTTATGAGTGGCATGATGCCCTATGGGTTAATGAATGCCCCGGCTTATTTCATCGATCTTATGAATAGAGTGTTTCGGCAATTTTAGATAAGTTTGTCCTTGTTTTCATCGACGACATCTTAGTTTATTCTATGTCAAAGGAAGAGCATGAAAGATACCATAGAATTTTTTCGGAGACACTTCAGAAATATCAATTGAAAGCAAAATTCTCTAACTGTCATTTCTGGCAGAGTCAAGTGAAGTTTTTAGGGTATGTGATTTCTAAGGCAAGGATTTCTGTCGATCCTTCTAAGATCGAAGCTATTCAGAACTAGAAAAGGCCGGAGAATGTGTCAGAGATTTGTAGCTTTCTAGTATTGGCGGGCTATTACCATTGATGCATAAAAGATTTTTCTAAGATTTTTTTGCCTCTCACTAGTTTGATGAGGAAGGGAGTTAAGTATTTTGGTCGGATAATTGTGAAGCTGCTTTTCAAAGATTGAAGGAACTCCTCATCCATGCTCCTATTCTTGTAGTTCCAAAAGGGAACCAGGACCTTGTGGTTTATACTGATGCTAGTAAATTTGGTTTGGGATCCATTCTTATGTAGAGGCATCGAGTAGTTGCTTATGCATCGAGACAGTTAAGACCGAATGAGGTTAGATATGCCACGCATGATCTAGAGGTTGTGGCTATTGTCTTTTCCCTTAAGATTTGGCACCATTATTTATTAGGTGAGAAGTTGTGCTTTATACTGACCATAAGTCGTTAAAATACGTGTTCTCTCAAAAAGAGCTTAATATGCATCAGCAAAGGTGGCTCGAGTTCCTTGCATCTTATAATTTTGATATCTAATATACATTGGAAAAGGGGAATCGAGTGGCTAATGCACTAAGTCGTAAATAGCAGGCGGTGGTTTCCTAGATGTTGGCCGAATGGAAGGATCTTGAGGTTTTATCTTCTTGTGAGATTAGAGGACGTGTTCCAGATTTCAGTTCCTCTATGTTGTTGTTTAGCTTGGAAGCATGTCATACTCGTTTGGATCGAATAACTGAAGCTCAAAAGCAAGATCCTAATCTTGTTCTCTCAATCAAAGTTGCAGAGATGAGAATAGAGTGGATAAAGTGTAGGAATTCAAAGTGGATGCTGGTGGCCGCGTTTGGAGATGATGTAGACTTATAGTGCCAAATGTTGGGAATCTACGAAGAAATATTTTAGAGGAGTGTCATTGCTCCAAACTCACTATCTACCCTGGTAGTAGTAAAATGTATGCGGACATGAAATGACTTTACTATCGAAAAGCGATGAAATGAGATGTGATTAACTTTATCAAGAGTTGCATGACTTGTCAGCTTGTTAAAGCAGAGCATAAAAGACCCAATGGTTTATTGCAACCATTGGATGTTCCTGTTTACAAGTGGGATCAGGTAATGTGAACTTAAGAGTCGAGTTCATCTTCAAATTTCTTGTATCGATCTAGTAGTGACCATATCTTATCTTATCTTATCTTTTTCTAGCCGGGTATCCATGGATTTCATTGATGGTCTTCCCTATTCTAGATCTGGTCATGATAGTTTATGAGTGATTGTCGATGGACTGACGAAGTCAGCCCACTTCATTCCTGTTAGGTCCAATCGGACCGCTCCTATGTTGGCAAAGATTTATGTCAAGGATGTTGTTAAATTTCATGGCATTCCCAGTGCTATAGTCAGTGACCGGGATCCATTATTTACTAGTGGATACTAGAAGAGTCTTCAGAAAGCATTAGGTACAAGGCTCAATCTTAGCACTGCTTATCATCCTCAATTAGATGGACAGATGGAGCGAATGAACCAAGTTTTAGAGGATTTACTCCGGGCTTATATTCTAGATTTCGGTGGGAGTTAGGAGTATAATATTCATCTTTTTGAATTTGCTTATAATAACGGCTTTCAATCTAGTATTGGGATGGCACCTTTCAAAGATCTCTACGAAAGGCCATGCCGATCACCCTCTTGTTGGCTTGAGACCGGTGAGAAGTTGGTTTTGGGTCCTCATTCTATTTGAGAAGCTTCTGAGAAGATTGATCTTATTAGGAAAAGGATGAAAGAGTCCCAGAGCAGGCAGAAATCCTATGCAGATAATAGAAGAAGAGATTTGGAATTTTGTAATGACCTAGAATTTGACCACTTGAAAATATACTATTTAAAGTGATTTTAAATATGATTTAAGTAAGGTTATATGATTCAAACAAAATTAGATAGGGTTTGGGAAGAGAAGTATATACAAAAACAGTAACATTTGCCTATATCGACAAAAGTGACAAAATGCTGATTTTAGAAAAGTAAGTTTCAATGGTTAAATAAATTATTTTAATTTATTTATATGTGTTTATATTTTTAAATAGCATTATAAAAATTTATTTTTAAATTTGGCTTACATAAATAAATAGTTTAACTAAAACGTCAAATTGTGACCGTAAAACATTTTGTCGAAAATCAATGTTTTGTCGATTAAAAGTTGTCGCAACGTCGTCGCACCTTTATTTTGTTATATAGGAACATATATTCAAATAGTGTAAGTATTAATTAATTCACTAATCAAGTTTACTTTTACTAAACATACTTAGAAAATTCTAGAATATAATTAACAAAAAGTAAGCATAAAAGGACAAAAAAGTACAAAAGTCAAAAAGTAAAACATCAAATCAAAGAAACATAATTATTACTTTTTTTTACTTAATATCTAAGTGAAAATGACATAAATTAATGATTTGAAATGTGATGTTAAGTGTTGAAAAAAAATAAGACTACTTTATAAGTAAGTAAGGGTATTTTGGTCTTTTTACAAAATATTATTTTAATCCAAAACTTTTCTATAAATAAGACCACCATTCTTCCACTTTGTTTTACACATTTCTACATCTTCTTCTTCCTTTCTCAAGCTTTCTAAAAGCTTCTCTAATGGCTTCTTCTCTTCCATTTCCTTACTAACTTTTTCAAAACCATATCAAACAAAGTCAAAACACCACCAAACTTTGCCAAAGACCTTAGAATACAATTAAAACATGGTTTGGCATTTAAGAAGTGAAGAAATGATGGAGGAAGGGATGAAATAGGGTGAGGCCGAACTATCAAGAATGAGGAGCAAGTTTGTGAAGCTCCGGAGCAAGAAAAAGAGAAGGAAGTGCCGCCGATTTCATTCCAAGGAGCTTGGAGCAAATTCAAGGTGCTGCGGAAGCTCTACCGGATTTTCGGCAGTTTGGAAGAAGAGGTCGATAGCATAAAGCAAAAGAAATGGAGTAGAAGTTGATTAGTTGAAGTAGTTAGTGAAGTGTTGTTAGTAAGAATGTTGGTAGGAAGTTAATCAGTTTGGTTAAAGGTGAGTACTCAAACCTTAGTTTTATTTTAATAAAACTTAAGTTGATAATACACATGTTAAATTAGAAATTAATATGTTGAATGTGGGTTGATATTGGATGATAACTTGGTTGATATTATGGTTGATTATATGTTTATGATATGGATGATAACTTGGTTTGATAGATGATAAGAGAAATGGTTAGTAAGCATAGTTAATTTAATGGACATTAAATCCATAATAATATGTGTATGGAGTGATTTAGCCTTTAAATGGTTTTAAAAAGATTGAAAATGATATTATAATAATATGATATTATAATATGAAATGAAATGAGAAATGAGTTTGAAATATAAAAATATTGTTTAAAATAAGTTTAAAATGATTTAGAAATGTTCTATAAACAGTTGAAAGTGTTTTCAAGAAGTTTGAAAAGAAATTGAAAAACAAGTCAAAACTAGGCGCGTCGCGTAACGGTAGTTCGCGATTTCTCGCCATAAAAGTTAAATGAGTGTACAAAGTGGAATATAGCTCTGACTTCTTCGAGATAAGAATTTTCCGGTCTATTATATCCATAGTTTTCCAACGAATAAAGAAAATCAAAATTTCATTAAGTAGATTTTGAAATATGTCCAAAAATAATTTTTAAAAACATCGCGGTTTTGCAGTTCGAAATCCAAAACGGGATTTCTTTATAAATGATATTTTTAAATGTTTTTAAAATATGAAATAAATTTGATAAATGTATTAAAATGGTTTAAAAGAGATTTGGATTGGAAAATATGAATTATCGAATGTTTAAAAGTTGATTTAATCAAATAAGCTTATATAGCACTTTCCGCAGCACTTTTATGCTGCGAATTGTATAACTTTTTGAATGTGAGTTTAAATGTAACGATTTTTCCCAGAATCAATTGTGTATGTTTTTAAAAGGAAAATTAATCATTTTGAAAGATAATTTGGAATCTTATAATCAATTTCAAAATAAAGCTAATAACTGAGTATGCGGAAACGACTAGTACATTTGTCCCGCCTGTGAGATCTGGAAAGATAAAACAAGGTGTTTAACTATGGTTAGGGATGGAGCAACCAGTTGTGACGCCCCACCTCTATACCCACGCTAGCCAAGGACACTATGAGGTAATGCCGTCAACTAGCGCGGAGAATAAGGCTGTTGAGGAGCGACCATCTGTATAATTGCTTTGTGCGAGTAACGATATGCCAGATAAAAATATAAATTTTCATCTCAAGAGGAAATCCGACATACCGATACAAACTCAAAGCTATCACACAGTGGCTATATATATATATTCTTCGGAAAAATATAGAAATAAACATAACACAAATCAGTCACAGACAGTTCATATCACAAAGGCGGAAATAGATATGAATATAACACATGAAAGTGTACATCAGAGTAGTGGTCAAATAAGATCCACAATAACACAAAAGAATAGATACAAGTGCTAACCAAAAGATTAGTTATACAACATGGAGTCTAATCTCAAGTGTATACAAACAAAAACTACTAAACTAGAGTAGTTAGCCAAAAGTCAGAAGATGGCTCCAGATAAGAAGTCATGAGGAAGCACCTGTAAAATCTCAGTCTGACCCGAGTATTATTTAAGAAGAAAATAATAAACGGATCAGTCTAGCTATAAATATCAGATAAAGTGATATAGAATAAGAGGTATGACAAAAACGTATCATAACCATAATATCATACTGTGATAAGTACGTAATTGAAAATCAACAAGAGATTAATCAATATCACAAGAATCTTCTCAAAGATTAAAAAGAATGTCATATTCTTCATGTAATTCACCAAGCCACAATAATGACATACATATTAATGCCAATTGTAAAAGTTGGTGAAACATAAATTCCAGAAATCAACCATTAGAAATCCAGAAATCAAATAATCCGAAGCAACGACGTCGTACAGCGTAACGTCCGATGATCCAGAAAAACAATAAATAGGAACAACGACGTCGTACAGCGTAACGTCCGATGAACCCAAGCACAAATAAAAGGAACAACGATGTCGTACAGCGTAACATCTGATGAACCAAAGCATAGGAAAATGGAACAACGACGTCGTACAGCGTAACGTCCGATGAACCAAAACACAATAAAAGGAAAAGGAACAACGATGTCGTACAGCGTAACATCCGATGAACCAACACGTAGTAAAATGGAACAACGACGTCGTACAGCGTAACGTCCGATGAACCAAATCACCATAAAAAGAAAAGGAACAACGATGTCGTACAGCGTAACATCCGATGACCCAATACGTAGTAAAATGGAACAACGACGTCGTACAGCGTGACGTCCGATGAACCAAATCACGATAAAACGGATCAACGACGTCGTACAGCGTAACGTCCGATGGACCGAATCAAAGAGACATCGCACATTGCTAGTCTAAATCACAAGAATGATCGTCATAATCATAAGGAAGTGTCGATTACACTAAGCTAGTAAATATAAGAGTTTAGCTTCATTCCCATAACTACTTGCTTAACTCAAATATTTACGAACAGATTGTAGATCTGCACTAGGAAATTGTCACAAGAGTTTCAATCGAACAAGTCCATCAATTAACCGACGAAGTAAACGCAAGCGTTTCATACCACTTGTTTTGCTAAGCCGTTTAATTATATTTTCTCATACGAATGAGGTAAAGGTTTGTATATACTAATAGATTGGAAAACAGTTTTATAAACGAGTTTGATATTGAAAATCGAGTTGAAATCGTTTTAATGAAAGAGTTTTGATATTTAATACTAGTATAGGAAACCTTTATATTTTGAAGTGACAAATCATAGAAGTGATTGTAGAAACAATCAATCAGAAAAATTCACGTTCGAAGACGTGAGTAAAATCCAAAGAAATCAATTCCCAAAACCATCAAAGTAAGAAGTTCGATTGAATGTTTTTCGGATAAGATCCCCTACGAAGAGGAGTACGGGGTTCGACCCAGAATTTGACCGCTTGAAAATATACTATTTAAAGTGATTTTAAATATGAATTAAGTAAGGCTATATGATTCAAACAAAATTAGATAGGGTTTGGGAAGAGAAGTATACACAAAAATAGTAACATTTGCCTATATCGACAAAAGTGACAAAATGCTGATTTTAGAAAAGTAAGTTTTCAATGGTTAAATAAATTATTTTAATTTATTTATGAGTGTTTATATTTTTAAATAGCATTATAAAAATTTATTTTTAAATTTGGTTTCGTAAATAAATAGTTTAACTAAAACGTGAAAATGTGACCGTAAAACATTTTTTCGAAAATCAACGTTTTGTCGATTAAAAGTTGTCGCAACATCGTCACACCTTTATTTTGTTATATAGGAACATATATTCAAATAGTGTAAGTATTAATTAATTCACTAATCAAGTTTACTTTTACTAAACATACTTAGAAAATTCTAGAATATAATTAACAAAAAGTAAGCATAAAAGGACAAAAAAGTACAAAAGTCAAAAAGTAAAACATCAAATCAAAGAAACATAATTATTACTTTTTTTTACTTAATATCTAAGTGAAAATGACATAAAGTAATGATTTGAAATGTGATGTTAAGTGTTGAAAAAAAATAAGACTACTTTATAAGTAAGTAAGGGTATTTTGGTCTTTTTACAAAATATTATTTTAATCCAAAACTTTTCTATAAATAAGACCACCATTCTTCCACTTTGTTTTACACATTTCTACATCTTCTTCTTCCTTTCTCAAGCTTTCTAAAAGCTTCTCTAATGGCTTCTTCTCTTCCATTTCCTTACTAACTTTTTCAAAACCATATCAAACAAAGTCAAAACACCACCAAACTTTGCCAAAGACCTTAGAATTCAATTAAAACATGGTTTGGCATTTAAGAAGTGAAGAAATGATGGAGGAAGGGATGGAATAGGGTGAGGCCGAACTATCAAGAATGAGGAGCAAGTTTGTGAAGCTCCGGAGCAAGAAAAAGAGAAGGAAGTGCCGCCGATTTCATTCCAAGGAGCTTGGAGCAAATTCAAGGTGCTGCGGAAGCTCTACCGGATTTTCGGCAGTTTGGAAGAAGAGGTCGATAGCATAAAGCAAAAGAAATGGAGTAGAAGTTGATTAGTTGAAGTAGTTAGTGAAGTGTTGTTAGTAAGAATGTTGGTAGGAAGTTAATCAGTTTGGTTAAAGGTGAGTACTCAAACCTTAGTTTTATTTTAATAAAACTTAAGTTGATAATACACATGTTAAATTAGAAATTAATATGTTGAATGTGGGTTGATATTGGATGATAACTTGGTTGATATTATGGTTAATTATATGTTTGTGATATGGATGATAACTTGGTTTGATAGATGATAAGAGAAATGGTTAGTAAGCATAGTTAATTTAATGGACATTAAATCCATAATAATATGTGTATGGAGTGATTTAGCCTTTAAATGGTTTTAAAAAGATTGAAAATGATATTATAATAATATGATATTATAATATGAAATGAAATGAGAAATGAGTTTGAAATATAAAAATATTGTTTAAAATAAGTTTAAAATGATTTAGAAATGTTCTATAAACAGTTGAAAGTGTTTTCAAGAAGTTTGAAAAGAAATTGAAAAACAAGTCAAAACTAGGCGCGTCGCGTAACGGTAGTTCGCGATTTCTCGCCATAAAAGTTAAATGAGTGTACAAAGTGGAATATAGCTCTGAATTCTTCGAGATAAGAATTTTCCGGTCTATTATATCCATAGTTTTCCAACGAATAAAGAAAATCAAAATTTCATTAAGTAGATTTTGAAATATGTCCAAAAATAATTTTTAAAAACATCGCGGTTTTGCAGTTCGAAATCCAAAACGGGATTTCTTTATAAATGATATTTTTAAATGTTTTTAAAATATGAAATAAATTTGATAAATGTATTAAAATGGTTTAAAAGAGATTTGGATTGGAAAATATGAATTATCGAATGTTTAAAAGTTGATTTAATCAAATAAGCTTATATAGCACTTTCCGCAGCACTTTTATGCTGCGAATTGTATAACTTTTTGAATGTGAGTTTAAATGTAACGATTTTTCCCAGAATCAATTGTGTATGTTTTTAAAAGGAAAATTAATCATTTTGAAAGATAATTTGGAATCTTATAATCAATTTCAAAATAAAGCTAATAACTGAGTATGCGGAAACGACTAGTACATTTGTCCCGCCTGTGAGATCTGTGAAGATAAAACAAGGTGTTTAACTAAGGTTAGGGATGGAGCAACCAATGCCCTGAACTTACCTGGCCTATGTTTTCTTTTCTTAGGCGAGGGGTGGAACAGATCGAAAGGAAAGCCTGGATGCTCCAAAATAAATATCAAACCATTTTTACCCAAGTTAAAATAAAGTGTTATAAATATTTGATAGAATGAAGCGTTGATTTATCATCTATTGTTGTGTTTATTTTGTTAATTGATTGTTTGGTTGTTTGAATTAGGCTCGGCCAGTTTATGAGCATTTATTATTATTTATTGATTGTTGACTTTGCTTAACCATTTTATGAGCAATTAATTATCCATATGCATGGGCTGGGTAGAAAGTAATTATAGGCTAACACCTTGTGATTATTTCACGATTTGACTATAAGGTGTTTAGCAGTAGATTTTGGTACACTTCAAGTTAATGAATTGTTTTGAAAATTGGTTTTCAAATGGAAATGTTATGAGATGTTTTCCTTTAAAAAGAGAAAAAATATATATATTTGAAAATAAATATTTCTAAGTGATTTTATATAAAGAATGATTTTGTAAAAGTGTTTTAATGGAAAGAATTTCGAGGACTAAAGCCGATGGTTTTAAGATGATTTTTGAAAGGATTTGGAAGTAGAAATTATTATAGATTTGAAAGTACTTGTGAATATTAGTGTGAAATGATTTATCGCTTCGGGAAATAAAATGATTTGTTATGTTACCAATGATTCGGGTAACCCGTAACTAAAAAGTGGGCATGTGTTTTTGGTACAGTCCGCTCTTGGAATAGAGGGATGTACTTATTTATCGATTGTATGAAGGCTGGGACCCAGTTGCCTTGTTATTGGGAGAAACCTCCCGATCTGGTTGCATATTGTTTGATATAGTATTTGGGATTTCCAAATAAACTTTTCAAAAGTGATTTGATTTAAGATCCCGAAGTAAAGTAAAATTTGAATATAAAAGATATATATATATATATATATTTCAAAAGTTTTGAAATAAGAATTTGAGAATAAAGTCCAAAGAGATAATTTCCGTAAAGGTAATTAGATTTGAAAATCTAAAATTTAAGATTAAGCCTAAGTGGGTAGTTTTGGGAATTGCATATTGTTTGTTGCATCGTAGGCTCCATGAGTCCTATTTGCGGTAGAAGAACTACGTTGGCTTGATCCTATATCTAATTGGGTACCCAATTAGATAGGGGTACGTAGGCAGTCACAAGTGGTAGTGATACATCCCCTAAAATAATATAACCTTTTCATGTTTATCTGTTATTGGTTGTTGTTTATCTTGTGTTATTGTATCTTTCCCGCTTACTATTTTATTCTGCATTTACATTATTTATTGAGTTCGCAGGTAAGGATAGTGATGTCTCTCTCATCAGAGTTGTGCAGTGGTAGATTTATAGTCATTGTATTTGGTATGTATTAAAGCACACTTTGTAGGATTAATAAATAAATTAATTACTCTGATAAGTTGTATAATTGAAATTGTATCCTATACATTTAGTAATGTTGAATATTTATCAAATATGGTATATTAAGTTGGTAGTTTTCATTAGTAGTTTTAGAATGGATGGATTTTTCGACGTTTTTAACTGGTCTGAAAATCCGGGTCATCACAAATTTTCTATGGGAGACTTGGTTTTCACTCGTGTTTCACTTTTGAAGGGTTTTATGCGTTTCAGTCGATCGAGGAAGTTAGTTCCTTGCTACATTGGACCCTACCAAATCACTGAATGCATTAGCCCAATTACTTATCGACTCTCTCTTTCAGCCCAGTTTTTTGGTTTTCATGATATATTCCATGTATCTTAACTTCGGAAATATCTTAGAGATTCCGAGTATGTCCTTGAGCCTAAAATCCTTGAAGGGCTTGAGAACTCACAAGATTTGACTTATGAGCAGAGTCCTATTTGTATTGTAGCTTCGGAGGTTAAACTCCTTCGAAATAAAGATGTGTCGCTCGTCAAAGTTCAATGGTCCGATAATTCTAAGGACCGCCCTTGGGAAACTGAAGAATTAGTCGAGCGAATGCTCCAAGAATTATTTTCTAAAGCTCATTAATGTTGAGTCCTTTGTTCTAAATTTTCTCTTATACTTAGCATAATTATCTTTTGAAAGATGTATCACATGTAGATTGTTATTGACTTTCCTCTATAGAGAATTGCGAGGATGCAATTTTCGTATGGGGGAAGTTTTTAGCAACCTTGGTTTAGATTACCTGAAACTAAAGTAAAATATGATTTAAATTGGTAATAATTAAATAATCAGGAAGTTTGGGGATTTTTATTTCCAAATTAAAGTGTAATTTGGATTAAAATGATTTTTCTAGTGGAAAATAATCGTTTGGTAAAATTTAAGTGTAATAATATTTTTAAGTGGCCTAATTCTTTTATTTTACAATAAAAGAAAATGGGAAAAACTAAAACAATGGAATAATGAGGATTAAAAAATTTACATAACTTATTTTATCACTATTATATATGTGGTAATGAATTTAAAGAAAATTTATTTAATTTTAGAAACGGGATGGTTCTTGTCAAAATGGAGTCTTATAGCTTGATAGGCTATTTGTTTTAAAATAAATCAAGAACAAAAAAAAGAATAACTTTTATTATTTAAAAGTTGAGATGTGAATTTATTTCATTTGTTACAAATAAAATGTAATAAATAAACTAGTGTTGATTTTATAAAAATGAAGTTAATTTGGAAAATCAATTCATATTTTAAAACAATGTTTATAAGAATCATCTTCTTTTGTAATTGGAAAAAATAAAAGAAATTATTTATTTCTTTTGTTAAGCAAATAATAGCCTTGGCCCAATTAGAATTGGAAAATAAGACAATAGTGAAAATAGAAGCCTGTATTTTTTTCCTTCTCATTTCTCACTTCCCATTCCCAGTAAACAGAATTTACAGTAAACTAGTGTTCTTCTCTCTTTCTCAAACCCTAAGATAAAAACTTCTCAAATCAATCCAATTATAAGTTAAATTAATTGCTTTTGAAGCTAGTGAATTCCAGGTAATCATCTTTGATCTTGTATACATCTTGGTGGAGATTTAGTTCAGTTTCTCCATGGTTAAAATAGGGTTTCTTGGTTTCTTCTGAGATAAATTACAAGTGCTGCTGCTAAGTAGAAATTGACTAGGTTTCTGGTTATAAGCGGCCAATTCTAGAGTAATAAGGTGATGAATCTCACAAATCCAGTATTAATTCATATGCATGTGAATATTTGCTTGAATGTTTGAGAAAATGGTTTGAATTTGGTCTAAGTTACGTGTATTGTCTGTTCTTTGTTTCTCTATTAGTAACCCACTCGTGTATACTGAAATCAACTGTGTTTACCTTATCTTTTTGCTATATCAGTTATTGATTGTGTGCATGCAAGTATTTGGGTATTAACAGTCAACTTTTATTGTCGGAAATCAAAGAAAACCGGTCTAAGCAAACTGGCCTTCTGTAGGGAGCCAAAACCTGGAGCATGCATGCTCTAGGTCTCGCCATTGGTCGACTAGTCATATAGGACCAGTCGACCGGTTAAGCACTTGGAGCAATACGTGCTCCATGTTGCTACTCCTCTTCCCCATCGTGCTCCTATCCTGTTTTGCCTCTTGTTGCTTTGCTTGTCACCTTGTTTTGATCATCTTGATGCTTTCAAATGCTTCTAATATTTTGGGACTTGAATTCTTATCTTTGATGATTTGATTTTTTAACATTTCCTGGTTTTAATTAATGTCTATTTTATATATAAACATATATAGATTTCATGAAGTTCCCAAAATGAAATTTAGTTTACAAACCAATTCAATTTCAATATCCAATTTTCAAATAAAATATTCAATACTATTTATTATATAAAAATCTAATTTTTAAGATTATCTACTCTCTCTTTCTAAACAAATATTTAAAAAAGGTTTTTCAAAACTAGTTTTCAATACATAAACTATTATTTCATTCGGGTGAGGAATTTAATTGAACGATTTAGTAAAATAAGTGGTATGGAACACTTATGTTTACTTCATCGGTTAATTCTCAGACTTGTTCAATTGAACCCTTATTTACTCATGAGTGGATTTTACTAACTTGTAGTGAATATTCAAGTAAACCTGTGCGGTATGAGAGTACGGTCGTTACTCGAAAAGATACTATTCGGAAGTATATAACACTTACTTTGACGAGTTTACAGTCTTTTTTTTATGTTAATCCATTTACAGGCAGATCTTATGGGGTTTTACTATGCCTATCATAGAATTATGGGTTTTATGCCCATCATGGGATTTTATGGGTTTTCATGCCCATCGTGGGATTATGGGTCTACCGACCCATCGTGGGATAACACGCGTGCTCGGTGAGTTTTCAGGCTCACCAATCTTCGGTAATTTTATGCGCCTCCTCCCATGTTTTTCGGATTTCTACTATTGATTTCTGGATTCTATAAGATTTGAGTTTTTCACTAAATATTTCTTGGAATTTTCCTTTTTAAGAAAAAATTGATTTGGGTTTTGGTGAATGAAATTAAAGATGATAATGTTCTTCTAAGATTTAACACTATATGACTGTGTTCTTATTGAGATTTATTATACCATTATCATTACTATCTCGAATTGACTTGAATTAAAACTAGACTGACCCGTTTATTATTTTATAACACTCGAGTCAGACCGAGGTGTTTCAGGTTCTACAACATGATGACCCTAGAGTTGGATTAGCTTGGTGCTAGTTATTTAAGCTTTAGTAGACTAGTAGTGTAATAACCCTAATTTTGACCAATATTATTTAGGACATTTAATTAGATAAATTAAATGAAATAATATAGATATTTAAGGGATTGAGATTTGTAAATTAATAAAAGAGGCCATGCCTTAATGAATGTATAAGCAAAAGAAAATTAAAAATAAGTATGTAGGAGGAATATGGTAAGGGAAAAATAGGAATAGACTTTGTTCTTATACCCTAAACCCTTTTATCCTTCATTTCTCATTCATTTCAACATTCATAAACAAAACTAAAACCTTACAAGCTCGGCCGACCACTATTAAGAAGGTTTAAGGAGAAGAAAAGCTTGGATTTAAGTAGAAGGCTTAAGCAAATTAATCAAAGAACAAATCTCAACCTTCTTAAGACCAAGCCAAGGTGAATAATAGATTTACATCTCATTTTGACTATGATTTCGGTTTTATGATTATGGCTGAATTATTTTGCAAATAATATGCCATGTTATATTTGTCTAAATAGATATATATGCTTGTTGATGATTTATATTGTTTCATATAGATTTTATGGTAAGTTTAGATTGGAAATAAAACCAATTAAATGACGTCCAAATGACTTGCATTTTTGAGATATGGTCAAAAACATTATTTTAGAAGTGGGTTTCAAGTTTAATAATTTTCTTAGTTGTTGTGGATTTATTATGAATTTTCTATGAAAGAAAATGTTTAATATTGGGTTTAACTTATTTAATCATATAACGATTTTGGATCAAAAATTTATATATGTTAGAAAACATATTGAAAGTGAATTTTGATGATTTTGGGGAATGTTCCTAAGTATTTTATTACAGTTATAAAATTATTTAAGTTAAGGGACTTAAATGTTTTATATGTTTTATCAATAAGAAGGGCTTAATTGTTAAAATGTTTTTAATTAAAAATTCTTAATTTAGTAGCACTTTTAGAAAAGGATTTTGATTAAGAAATGGCAACTAATTACATTTTGACAAATAAGGCAAGTTAGGTGAAAAGAATTTTCTTTTAAAGGCTAAAAATTAGTTTTGCTGGGATTTACTACTTCGCCACTTCCATCTGTTAGCTTTTGACACCATACCTCCAACAAAGAACCCATTCGAAACCAATGCAGTATCAAGCAATTAATATTTAGTGCATTGGAGAAAAGCGAAAGGGACAGTGTCGAAAGCTTGCTTTCGAAGGGGTAGAAGCTACTCTTATTAACTTTGAATTACTTCAGTTTATAAAGGATGCTTTCGAAAGGGTTGTATTAGCTTTCGAATCAATCAACTTGCCTTTGTTTTAGAAAAGAGCTTTCGAAAGAATTGTCGCCTTTTTGTTTTAAAAGAGGTTTTCGAAAGGATAGCCGCTTTGAACCGATTCGACACCCATGCTGCCGCATTCATACCTTTCGAATTAGTTAAGGCCGCTTTTCTTTATATCCTTTAAACAATGTATTCGAAAGGGTGCTTTTGCCTTTGTACTTTGAAGACGCCTCCACAATGCTTTCGAAAGGGTCCTATAGCTGTTTTCAAAATGGTTTCAGAGGCGATGGTTTCGAAAGGGGGTTTCGAATCTATCCTCTTTCTTTTACTTGGGATTAATGCTTTTGAAAGTAATGCTTTTGCCTTTGTTCTTTTATGACCCTTAGTTATATTAAATATTAAGCCCAATGGTTTCGAAAGGGATAATTTTAAATGGTTTCGAAGCAACGTTTCCACAAACCTTTACTTGAACTCAATGCTTTCGAAAGGTATATTAAAAGTGTTTCGAAAGATATGTTTTGACTATTTTGAAAGGGAAGTTCTTATGCTTTCGAAAGATTAGTTTAAATGGTTTAGAAAAAAAGGATGTCTAAGGTTTTAATTTATGCTTTCGAAAGGGTTGTTTTTAATGATTTCGAAAGGTATTGTTTAAGGTTTTAAACAAGGGTTTCGAAGGTGATGTCTTGGCTTTAAAAGCTAATTTTTTTCTGAGTTAAAAAGGGCTTTAACTTGTTTTAAAGGGTAGATAACCCAATTGATATGGGTTTTCATCAACATTGTTTTGTGTAAAGCATATATCATGGCAAAGGTATTTTGAGTAAAGCAAAGGTATATTTTCCTTGTTTAAGTATGGTTTAAAAGGGTTAAATCAATTTGAAAGAAATGTTTTCAAGGAAAAGTGGAATGGGTAGGTAACTCTAAGTTTATGACTCAGATATTAGAGACTAGATGGGACTGGTATAGGGTCGCGCCCTAAACTTTAGCTATTAGCCCCTAGCTATTAGTCCAGAATTCCAACGTGTTGGGCTTTGTCACATGTAAGACTAAAATGATATTACACACAGAAAGGAACATGCAGAGAAAATATAGGTTATTGGTGAGCCCACAAAACCATTAGGATCAGTTGACCCCAGAAGAAGTAAGTTATGGACAGACCGTCCAGTATTGTGTCTAACAGAAGTTAGATTATTTATTATGTCTGGTAGGCCCGAGTCAGCCAATGGTTAATAGTTAGCTAAATAAAACTATAATGTTGGATAGATAGTCCATTGATTACCTGATTTATATGCATATATGTTATTACTCTTGTTATTACAATCAGTTTGATTGTAGGATTTTGATTTGCAAATAATATGCTTTTAAAAGGATATTAGTGAGGGGAAACCCGTTCCGCTAAGCGGCGTAGTCTCACTTTATATCAGTAAATCAAGATGTAATAGTATTATTCGCACCCGGCTTTATGTCTGACTCGAAGTTTATGTTTTTCCCTTAAACTCTCGGGTGATCAAAATTTAATTTGAGTAGATTGAGATATATGGACTTTTTAGGTTTAGTAGGTTGGACGAATAAGCTTCCGAAGACATGCAGGAGGCAAAGTTAGCTATGTAGGAGCTATTTATTATTATTTCCATTATGATGTATTTATGACTAATATGTTTATCTAGTACTCTGATTATCCAAGGGAGCATCTTCATATGTTGCTCTTGGCGTAATTTGTAATAATTATATTTGATCAAAACCTGGGAATCGTTTTGGGATTATGTAATTGAATATGAAATATTGTTTTGCAATGTAATTAAAAAAATTGTTTTTGAAATATGTGATTTTATTTCATATTCATGTGCTTCTGATATCATGGATACCATTAACATTACCGTATTTTATCTTCAGAAGTTTATACTATGGATGACTGCAACATCTGTAGCACTTAGCTTCGCGCCTTAAGATAAGGGATGTCACAAGTAGTCTAGTGGTGTATGTAGTTTATTATGTATGTTGAGATAGAGACTCATTTTTTGTATATTATTTTGGGTTGTCTTATGTACATCATATGTATTGTGTGGATCACTTATGACCACTATTTTGTATGCTACGCTATGTATTGTATACATGTTCCTTTCAGCTTTATAGGATATGTATATTTATATGTTGTATTCTATGATTCTATAATCTGTAATATTTTATATTGTTATGAATTATTTTAAGCCACTGTATTATTGTTTTGCAACTGGATCAGATATGTTGAATCTTCTCATGTAAGGAAAGAAAATAAATAAAATATATCCACCCAATTTGACGTATCAATAGTCGTCCAAAGCAATACTACAGATGTTTGCCCTAACCAGCCTTATTCTCTGCATTATAAGACAATATTGCATAGTAATATCCTTTGTTAATGATGGTTTAAAGGTGGGGAATTACAAAAACCCTAAAGATATCTTTACAAAGTTCCATAGAAATTGTTGAATACATGACAATTCCTATATGCATCTATAGCGACTATCGCTATGAGAGCACATCCAAATCCAAGTCCAATCTAAACCAAAGTCCAACTATAACATGTATTTTTTATTTTAAGGCCTTGTTACAAGTCATACAAGTCCTTCCATGTTCGTTCAAGTCCATACGCATGGATTACATTGGCCATTTGCTTTCAAAGCAAGAAACAAAACCAATATTTCAACATATGTTAACATTAATTCAAACATCATATAAGTAATCAATAACAAACATATATTTACAATATTTTCATTCAAGGTGGTGATTAAGCTCACCTTTAAGCAAACAAACAAGTAAGCCCAAGCAACCTAAGTCTAGCCTCTACCTTGCAACCATCTTCTTCCTACCTTCTCCTTGCTTTTGCACTTGCTCCAAGCCCAATACCCCATAATATGCTCACGACCTCTTCTTTCATGGGGAGATGTGCTTCACTTATTCAAGATCTAACATAGTAGAAGGTGTTGTGATGTTTTCCTATGGCTTTTCGCAAAGTTTGAGTTGATTTGGGTGTGTTTTGAAAAAAAATTCTTTAGAAATTTTGTGAAGATGTAGACATAAAAGAGAGCTTGTTTTTTCTTTATAAATTTGTGATTATAATTCAAGGGCATGCCTCTCCTTTTATAAGCTCTATATGGTGTTTCCTATGCTTGCTATCGCTTCCCCCACCATACCTTGGAAGGCTCACCCCTCCACATGCCCATCACTTCTCCTTTACACCTCTTTCTTTTAGCTAAATACCTTAATACCCTTAGCATATTAATATCTCTTATTCATTTGAAAGCTTTTAGAACCTTCCATTTGCTTTATGAATCAAAATGTGTTGATTAGTTCCTAATGTGTTTATGTGATCATTAGAGAAGTGCATAAGAGTTTGAACAACTTATATCGATCAAAAAGCTGTTTATCGATAAACCGATTTTCGGTCACATTATCAATATTTCTTTGAAGTATTTATTTTTGTAAACAAACTTCAAAAAAAAGTTTACCATCATTGATTATTATTGAAAAAGGAGGTTAACAAGGTTATTAAATCAATTTAATAACATTTAATCCATGATTCCAATATTTAAATAATTTAGATATTTAAATACGAAGTGTTTGAAATTCCGAGTCGTTATATTATGCTTCATATCGTAGTACATTACCAAATAAATCTTATTATACTAATATTATTGGCTATTTCTAGTTAAAGTCTTTTGATCCCATTGCTAGAAAGCGAGTTAAGATCTTATGAACTTGGTCCTCTTCGGTGAAATTCATTCCTAATGATATTATTGCATGTAGTAAGTCCTGATGTCTAGAGTAAATGTCAAAAATTGATTCATTTGGTTTCATCCTGAAAATTTGGAACATATTAGTTAACATAGAAATCTTGGTTTGTTATACTTTTTTTGAGCCTTCGCGGTAACTTGCAACATTCTCCAAATTTCATATACACTTTTAAAATAAACACATCATTAGATTTATTTTTATCTTGAAGGAAAATATATTATACACAGCTTTAAAGTATTAAGTGTTTGTGCCTTTTGTTTGTTGGTCAATTTTGCATAATTAGTTTGGGGCTCAGTGTACTTAATTTGTGTAATGTCCCATGCATCAAAGCCACTATATTGAAAATAAATTTTCATTCAAGACAAATATGCATAATTACTACAATTAAAAAATGGTGGTCTAGTAGTGATTGTCCTTCCATAAATGTGTTAAAGAAAGTATTATGAACCATTTAAACTTTTCTAAAAGTAGATAATGAATACGAAATGGATCTTAAGGCTATTATAACTCTAGATGGTGGTGAATAGTGTATTTAAACTTCTTGATGCTAACTTGTAGTTTTCGAATTATTCAATTTAGAATCACAGATATAAGCAGATAAATATAAGTAAATGCAGAAATAAAAATCAGTAAAGTAAAAAGATATATATCAGGAATTTTTATATTTGTTTGGATTTCCAATCCTACATCTATACATGTACCTCATATAGAATTTTCATTATCACAAACTTGCAATTCCATGGGTGGCAAGTACACCAATAAAACTTGGTTTGAATTAGGAGGCAAGTATATTATCCTGACTTTCCATGGGTGGCAGGACAAACCTAACCTCTTGACTTTCCACGGATGGTTAAGATCACTTGTGTAATCCTGACTTTTGACTGGTGGCACGGCACACCTTTACAATTCAAGTAGCAGTAGGGTAGTACAACAAGAAAACTATATCTTTGGAATACAAAATCTTGCGGTCTTTAGCACAAAATCCTATAGACCACCGACAATTGTTCATCAATGGAATCTGAGAGGAATAGGATGAAATTAGAGATAGAGTGACAATGAATTCAAGCAAGAACTCTTCGGTCTTTTGTGGTTTGTAAATCCATGAAGAATGAGAGTGAAAGAATGTGGATTTGCAAAGTATAAGCATAGGATAGTAAGAGAACTTGATCACAATGTAGTAGAAAAGAAAGATTAAGAGATATGAATGAGAATTATTATAAAATTTCGTTTTCTAGAGCCCACATATAGAAGATGAAGAGAAGTGTCATTTGTTGAAAGAGTGAAAGGAAGTGTCTTTTCAGTTAAATTCAAAATCTACATCAACAGCCAGTTTGTCGACATATTCTACTAGGGTACGTCGATATATCCTAGTCAAAACTAAAAAACACTTTATAAAACTTATTTGATTTTATAACTTTTAAAATCTATATTGTACTTTTATAGAAAGGTTCTAGAGATGAAAATAAAGGTTTTGAAAAGAGAGATTTCAAAGATGTGCTAGGGGTCTTTAACAAATATTTCTAGAAGTTCAATCACAATTTGACTAACTAGTTGTCTTATGCTCTTCCAGTCTTTGTTCCTTATGTCTCTTATATCCTCCTACCTTGTACTTGAATCTATTATATTCTTCTAGTCTAGTTCTTGTCTTTTTAGCCTTGATTCCTCTTGGTCTTCCTTGATCTACTCTTGAATCCATGTACTGATTTGTCTCAATTTATAATTCATCTACACTTGTATATTCCTACAATATTTTTGAGTAGTGTATCTGTATTTCCTGCACTACGGTCTACACAACTTGAAAAGTCATTATTAATTACAATATTTATATGATTGTTGTCATCAAAATCAATACCTATGGTATTAATGGAGACATATTTTAGATTTGTGAGTACTAAGCCAGTCGGGTTATGTCGTTCCACTCTATAGGATCTTGAGGATGGAATTATTTAGTTGGGGAGAATGTAAAAACCCGTAATTTTAATTGCCTAAAGGTTTATTAATTAATTCGAATCAAATGTCTAAAAAGCCGTCTTTTGAAGATGAATGAACTAGGACTCGAGTCCCTTCCATTAAGTCCATAATAATCACTCAAGAGAGTTTTGAGTATAAACATTAATAGGTTTGATGTTATGTCATTTTTCAAGATATATTTGTAGCTATATGTATTTGTATGGATATACGTGCATGTTCATGATTGGTGCAATCCTACCTGATAGTTCATGTTTCTATAAAGAAAGAAAAACAATATGAGTTTAGCGGTCGTAGGATTTATGGAATCAGGCGATTTGGTGGCTATTACGGCCTCGGAAAGTGTGAAAATGGCATCCCATGACTCGGTTATGAATGGTGCCTACCAACGTGAAAAGAAAAATGAGATGAAGCGAGCCATCGAAAAATAGTTGTGATATGATACTCATACAAGTTGTATGAGTGAGAAAGTCGGATGTGATTATTAAACAAATCAAATATAATGCCCATGATCTAAATTTCCTTTCTCTCTCCATATTTTGAATACACGGCTACCACCTAAAAACGAGAGGAAGAGTTTGAACTCCTCTCTTCTCCTCCATAACTCGTCGACCCTTGTTTACCCACCTTTTGTCAAGGCAGTATACAGGCGGATTCAACCCAAGAGACTTCACGATTATCAAGGCCGATGAGTGCAGAGTGACGATTGTAGGGCCTGGAGGTCAAGTACAGGGATCAGCATAGTTTGGACCGGCATGACTTGGTGGAAGGCTAGGGATCGACATAGTTTGGACCGGCATGACTTGGTGGAAGGCTACGGATCGGCATAGCTTGGATCAACATGACTTGGTGGAATCCCAGGGATCGGCATGGTTGGTTATACGAGGGATCGGTATGGTCGAAGTAAGGTGTGGATCGGCATGATTGGTAGTGTATGTATCGATATGGTCGAAGTAAGGAGGGATCGACATCTTTGAGGGTTCAACATATCACATGAAAGAGAGGGATCGGCATGCGGCATCTTGGAGGGTTCGAGATATTGTATGAAAGAGAGGAATCGGCGTGTGCCATCTTGGAGGGTTGGACATTCATACGAAAGAGAGGGATCAGCATGCGCTTACTTGGAGGGTTTGGCATGGATGAAGGTAGAGGGGCCGGTATGGTTTATTGGTTTGGAAAGTCATACTTTAACTCATTGGCAAGGGATCTGTATACGTCAAGAACCAAGTGCACTTGCATTAAATAATCAATAACTCGAGCTCCATTGGTCCAAATGAGACGAGAAATGAAGGGCTAACATATTTCATCATGAAGAATCCACCATAGGAATTGCTGCCCAAAAATCAACTAAGGAAGGGATCGGTAAAGATCCCTCCTTATGGAGATTTGGGCCTAGCGACCCCTATGGTGGGCCCATATGAATAAGGAGGCCCTGCTGCGGAAGTTTCACCTATAAATACAACAGGCAAGGCTTCAGAAAAGGGGGCTTCTGGATTCTGCTTCTCTTCATCTTTTACCTAGGCCATATTCTGCCATTTTTATTCTTGAATTTCACATATTTGTAACTGTAATCAGTCGTATAAACTAATAAAAGAAAAATCTTTGGAGTGGACGTAGGCCGGAGTTAGCCGAACCACTATAAATCTATGTCTCTATTTACTTGATTTCTGATTGTTTTAATTTGGTTCTTCATTTATTTCTCTTCATATTTCTATGACTGAACTGGACATTGGTGTTTTCACATAACTGGGTGTTGGTGGCCATTTTTGATGCCAACATTTTGGTGCTTTCACTGAGAAGGACTTTCATAAGTGGATTTGGAAGCTAGGAGCTCAAATTTTGAAGCTTGGACAGTTGGAGATAGGAAGCAATGACTAGGCAATCAACAAGGACAGTGCTACCAAAAAGGAGCCACCATAGAAGGAGTCAGGAGGCTTCCTCAGAAGCTGGAGCTAACCAAGCATCTATCTACATCACTAGAGATGAAATGGAAATGATGATGGATGCTACAGAGGAGAGGATGTTGAAAAGACAGTAGGAGATGATGCAGAATTTAATCCAACACATTGGACGAGCTAGAGCACAGAATCAAGGAGTTGAAGCAGTAGGAATCGCTGGAAATCAGAACCAGGAGCATCAAAATGGGGCCAATATGCAGAGGAGTGGAATAGAACAGCCAGGGGCAGTCCCCTACCATCCAAGAGGGATCGACATCGATCCCTCCAGAGGGATCGGTACGGATCCCTCCAAAGGGATCAGTATCGATCCCCAAAGGCTAGGGCATGCCCCCGCGTCTGGGTGATCGTGATGCTGGAGGACCTTCGACCAATCTTGTGGAGCCTGGTGCGAACCAGAATTTGGGTGCGCGACCAGAGGAATACATTCCAAAATTCCCTCGTAGACTCGGGGGGCGGCTTGGGCATGATGATAGGAGACTACCATTGGAAGACAATGACAGGTTTTGTAGAGATGATAAGGAGAGCTATGTGTAGAGGATTAGTGAACAGGGATTTCAAGGAAGTAAATAGAAGTCCATTCGATCCAAATATCAGGTAAGCTAGGAATCCGCTGGAGTTCAAATTACCAACGCTTGAGACATATGATGGAAAAATGGATCCTGTTGTTCATTTGACGAGGTACATAAGACATATGGAAGTACTAGGTGCATCAGAGGATGTAATGTCATGGTGCTTCCCCTTGTACTTAACGGATATAGCCACACTATGGTTCAGACAGTTGGAAAGCGGCTCTATTGGCATGTGGACGGAATTGATCGAAAGTTTATGAGGCAGTTTAGGGTTCACATCTCGAGACCCAAAAATGTGATGAGTTTGGCAACACTGAAACAGAGGATCAAAGAGTCCCTGAGGAGTTTCCTAACACGGTTCAATGCCATGCGGCGTTGGTGGATCGTCCAGATCCATCCATGGTTTTGATGGCAGCTGTATCCGGAATTGCTGATGGCACGGAGTTCAAGGATTTACTGGCATGGGATCCACCTATGGATCTCGGAGAATTTTATCTTGAAGTAGAAAGGTTTCTACGACAGGAAGACACCCGAGCAAACAAACCGGAGGTGAATGCTGTGCAAGGTGGAGGTCGGTCCGAGGAAGGTTCAAACAAGGATAAAGGAAAACGGAAAGTAGAGGATGGCTTTGATGGATCGAAGCATCCACGAAGGGAATCGAGATTCACCTCTTACACGGAATTGACTGAAACATTGGAATGGATATATCTGGATACTAGGGGGCAGGTCCCCTATCAAAGGCGAGAGAGCCTACAAATGATGAAAAGTAATCAGAAAATACTGTATGTTCCATGAGCTGAACGGGTATAGCACAAACGACTACAGGCACTTAAAGGATGAGATTGAGGGACATATCCAGATCGGCAGGCTATTACAATACTTAAGAACTCGGGCAGCGGCAGTGGAACTGGAGCAACCACCATCTGCATCGATCGGGAACTGCCCGGGATCGAGGCGTCAACTTGTCATCAATTGATTGGAATGGAAAAGAATAAGTAATAAACTCCAAAATAAAACGGCTAAGTCACTTACACATGTACAGGATTGAGAACGGTCCTTAGGCATGCTCTGAGATGACAATGAACCATCACACCCGAAGATGCATGCATTGTAGTGTTTAGTTTTAGTTTTTGTTTCTTTTTTGGTACTTGGTTATGAAACTCACTCGAACATGAAATCTGACATTGGTAATTTTGAGTCCCATCCAGACAATCACATTTCGCCTTGAACGGCACACTATCTCGAACGATCACATTTCGCCTCGAACGACACTCGATCTCAAACGATCACATTTCACCTCGAACGATCACATTTCATCTCGAACGGCACTCGATCTCGAACGATCACATTTCGCCTCGAACGACACTCGATCTCGAACGATCGCATTTTTCCTCGAACAGACACTCGATCATGTGGGATCATCATCCGCCTGGGACGGCTATGAATTTGATTAACGGTCCCGAACGGTCATTACTAACAATCAGGCAAGATCACTAATTTGTTCACAGGTCATCAACAGGTTTCAAACATTGGACTTAAGGCAATTCAAACCACACCTTCCTATCGTAAGGCATGTTTTGGGAGGGAAGTCTTAGCCCGCCTTCTGTCAAGGCAGTATACAAGCGGATTCAACCCAACAGACTTCACGATTATCAAGGTCGATGAGTGCAGAGCGACGATTGTAGGGCCCGAAGGTCAAGTACAGGGATCAACATAGTTTGGACCGGCATGACTTGGTGGAAGGCTAGGGATCGGCATAGTTTGGACCGGCATAACTTGGTGGAAGGCTAGGGATCGGCATAGTTTGGACCGTCATGACTTGGTGGAAGGCTAGGGATCGACATAGTTTGAGCCGGCGTGACTTGGTGGAAGGCTAGGGATCGACATAGCTTGGATTGGCATGAAATGGTGGAACCCCAGGGATCGGCATGGTTGGTTATACGAGGGATCGGTATGGTCGAAGTAAGGTGTGGATCTGCATGATTGGTAGTGTATGGATCGGTATGGTCAAAGTAAGGAGGGATCGACATCTTGGAGGGTTCAGCATATCACATAAAAGAGAGGGATCGACATGCGGCATCTTGGAGGGTTTAGTATATTGTATGAAAGAGAGGAATCGGCATGTGCCATCTTGGAGGGTTTGGCATTCATACGAAAGAGAGGGATCGGCATGCGCTTACTTGGAGGGTTCGATATGGATGAAGGTAGAGGGGTCGGTATGGTTTATTGGTTTGGAAAGTCATACTTCAACTCGTTGGCAAGGGATCGATATACGTCAAGAACCAAGTGCACTTGCATTCAACAATCAATAACTCGAGTTCCTTTAGTCCAAATGAGACGAGAAATGAAGGGCTAACATATTTCATCACGAAGAATCCACCATAGGAATCGCTGCCCAAAAATCAACTAAGGAAGGGATCAGTACTGATCCCTCCTTATGGAGATTTGAGCCTAGCGACCCCTATGGTGGGCCCATATGGATAAGGAGTCCCTGTAGCGGAAGTTTCAGCTATAAATACAGCAGGCGGGGCTTCAGAAAAGGGGGCTTCTGGATTCTGCTTCTCTTCATCTTCTACCTAGGCCATATTCTGCCATTTTTATTCTTGAATTTCAAAGATTTGTAACTATAATCAGCCGTATAAACTAATAAAAGAAAAATCTTTGGAGTGGACATAGGCCGGAGTTAGCCGAACCATTATAAATCTGTATCTCTATTTACTTGCTTTCTGATTGTTTTAATTTGGTTCTTTATTTATTTCTCTTCATATTTCGATGACTGGACTAGTCTAGACATTGGTGTTTTCATATAACTGGGTGTTGGTGGCCATTTTTGACGCCGACAACCCGCTCTCAACCATCGTCAGAGATCATCAGTGCATTAGAAATACTTTGGTGGCGATGCAAGAGTCAATGGAGTGCTTTTTGCTTAGGTCGACATAAATGGGGGTTAGTTTTTAAATTACCGGTGGAGCTAGAGGTGGAGTTAGGCTAAGAGGAGTTGGTGCTGGGTTCTCTCGCAGAGTAGCATCGGTTGGTATTGGTCGAAGGGGATGCGATCGTCGTAGGTTGCAACATTTGTGGGGGGAGAGAGGCATCACAAACTATCTTTTGGATAGAGGAGGCTAGACATGGAGTAGGTAGCATCATCAATCTCATCTTATATAGGGGACCCCATTGTCGGTGGTCAAAGGTGCACTAACTGTCTGTGGCGGTAATTGTGGCGTGGTGCAGTAGATGGTGAATGGGTTCAGGCGAGTGAGTTTATTTTTGGGAATATGATTATGAAAGGCGATTAACTTAATGATTGATTAGTTAGGTTAATTAATTAATTTGTTAATTAATAATAATTTGTATTCTTATAAAATTTATATCTTCTTACGAGGTCCAATCGAGTTACGGTTTACTCCACTACAACCATATCAAGATTTTCTACAACATAGTCTATCATTTGTTGGGGTTCGGGCTATGAAGAAATACTGATAAGGTTAGTGGAAATAATTCTTTGTATTTTACATGTATATAAATCCCCTTATTTACTTATATGGAATTGTAAGACCATGATGATATAAAATGATATATATATATATATGGTACGTATATATAAATATTTGGGTTTGGTATGGATCAATTCGACATAGGATTGTTACATAGATCCTAGGTAAATGTCTAGTACATGATTTGGAAATATGTGTTTGTTTCCCTATTGATCATAGGTTAAGTTTTTTTCTATTATTGTATGTGTGAATTGTTGTTGATATTAAGATGATGGATCTGTTGCTTTAGTTGTTGGTTACCTACATGTATGTATAGATGCACGATATGTGTGTACTGGACCTATATAGTTGAACTGGTTATGGTTATATATATGTATGTAGGTATATGTATGCATGCATGCATGCATGCATGTATGTATGCAGTTTATGTATTTATATATATATTAATATGCAACCTAAGCATTTATATATTGTTTTGGTACGCCTAATTTGGTCTTCCGAAAGGTGCATGTATATAATATGTGCATGTGTGTGTATATAAGCGTTTATATATAGCTTTGGTATGCCCGACTTAGGGCTATCAGAAGGTGCATGAAAAATATTATAAATTTATTGATACACGGTTTAAGCATATATATATATATATTTTTAGTATGCCCGACCTATAGCTACCAATTATGGCATGGAATATATTATATAAATTTATAGGTATGTGGTTTTAGTGATTTATCTATACAGTTATAGATATACAGTTTAGGCTTTATATAGTATTGCTTTGGCATGCCTAACTTAGGCTACCGATTAATGCGGGGTACTTTAAGAAATGAATTGATTATCCATAAGGGAACGATAATACTTTTGTGTTTACGTATAGGAAAGTGTGTACGTAGATATAGGCGGGTATACATGGATCCAAGTTGTCCAAGGATAAATAACCGAAAATATATGGTGTTAGTAAAATGAATCCACTGTACCATGAGTGATGGCATGACCTACTAACATGGTTCTGTAGCAAGGGCAGAGAGAGGTTGGGATGCCATTCTAAAGTAATGCTTAGCACAATTAGTTGTTTTAATGGGACCTACAGGTCAGCATCCTTGGATGTTGACTCAAAGTCACAAGCTATTTATGGTTCTAGATATCTCTCTTGGTAGCTAATGACAATTAAACACTCGAATATCGGCTATGGATATTTGAACAACACTAATGTAGGTTATTACTTATATTCGATTTTTACAGGCGTTTTGGGAATTGAGATACTTGGATATATATAGCACTGTTATATAGCATATTTTCTTTACATTTTGGATTAGACTGAATCTATGACACTGTTGATAAAAGAGTGTAATATTAGTGTATTACCCCAACATTTATTTATCATGTTAACTTATTATAGTATGCATCATTCTAAATAATAGAATCACTATTATATATTATCCTGACCTGTAGATTTAAGGATAGGGTGAGGTGAGGTATGATTATTATTACCCATTGATCCTTGCTCACATTTATTAGATGTATATAGGTTACATGAATGTATAGTACATAGAGATTGTCCCTTCATCGGACATTTGTCCAACCCTCATTTTCTCTATTTTTCCTTTTTAGACAACCTTACTCTCATGTGTAGGCCTAGAGTCAGGTATTTGGGGATATGTTAGCAGGATAGTTGGATCTTTAAGAGCACGAAGACTATGGTCTTATAGGTCGGAACCTTCAGTTATCATTATATTGTTTGATGCACTTCAGGTATTATTTATATATAAGGCCATGTACTGTATTTGATTTGTCATTCAGTACTCAATTTATGTTAAGATAATGATTCTAACTATATTATTATATTAGTTTTATTCCCATACCATGCCTTATATAGAATGTCTCTCATTTTTTATATGCATATGTATATTTTGGTATCATGTATATTATTATTCCATTGTGAGATTATATAGATATATAGGTGAGATAGTTTTTTTAAAATTGACCTTGATGGTGTGTCACTTATAGTATTTAGAATTATATGTGGTTGTTTATCATTGATTCAAGAAATCTTAAATGGTCAGTTATTACAGTGTATCTTATGAAACACAGGTTAGAGATTTACGATAAATTTATTATTTATAAGAATTATGTTGAAAATCAAACATGCAAGAAAATCAAAATACTTTGATCTGATAAAGGTGGTGCGTGCATACATTGGATATGAGCTCTAAAGGTACCTAAAAGAAAATGCGATACTCTCTCAAGTCACTCTTCCATATACTCCTCGACATGATGGTGTTTCAAAAAGGACAAATCAAACACATTTAGACATGGTTCGATCGATGATGAGTGATATTGAGTTGCCTCTTTACTTATGGGGATATGCGCTTGAAATCAAGACATATATGTTAGATTATGTATCATCTAAATTTGTGCCACATACTCCATATGAGTTATGGATTAGTAAGACACTCCATCTTGATTAAGGTATGGGGTTCTCCGATGCACATTAAGAACGTAAACCCTAATAAACTTAAGGTAAGATAAGTTTTATGTAAGTTTATAGGGTATCCTAAAAACTCACACAGATACATAATCTATCTTGCTATGGAGCAAAATGTATACGTTTCAGGGCACACCACCTTTTTGGAAAATTAATTTATATCTAGTTAAATTAGTGGCATTAAGATAGACTTAAATTTGATCCAAGAAACTTCCATAGAAACTGAATATTTATATACCTGTTCAACACCAGTAAAAGACACACAATTTATTAGAAGGTCTAGTAGAGAATCTTGCACGTCAAAGAGTACTATGGTTTTCTCGTTGATGGCAAGAAATGGAATCACATCATTTATGACAATGATCCCTCACATATCAACAAGTATTGGAGAGTAAAGACTCCGCCTTTTGGTTTGATGTGATGAAATTCAAAATGGATTCCATGTAAAAGAACAAAATTTGGACTTTGGAAAACCTATTGGTTTGGGTAAACCCATCATTGCAAATGCATCTTTAAGAATAATATTAATGGAGATGGAAGGGTCGAGACCTACAAAGCAAAGTTGTGGCGAAAGGTTTATTCAAATTGAAGGTATTGATTATGATAAAACATTTTCTCTGGTCACTATGCTTAAATAAATTTGGATTCTTCTTGCAGTCGCTGCTTAGTATGGTTATGAAATACAGAAGATGGACATTAAATCGACATTTCTAAATGGCAATTTAGAATAGACTATTTATATATCATAGCTAGATGGTTTTAAACTTAGTGGGAGTGGCAATAAGACAAATAGACTCTTAAGATCAATTTATAGTCTTAAGCAAGCATCAAGGAGTGAGAATAAATATTTTCACAAAGTGATCAAATAGTTAGGTCTCAATCAAAACATGGAGAAAGTGTGTGTATATAGGAAAGAACAAATTTGCAATGTAACATTTTAAGTTTCTTTATGTTGACGATTGACTACTGATTGGCAATGATGTACCAATGTTACAATTAGTGAATGCTTGGTTGTCTAAAAGAATTCGATGAAAGATATGGGAGAGGCATACTATATATTAGGTATAAAGATCTATAGAGATATTTCTTAAAGGATATTGGGATTATCCCAATACATGTATATAGATGCCATACTAAAAAAGTTTAGTATTCATGGTCGCCCCTCTCTTCTTCACTGCAATCGTCTTCTCTCCACTTCTGTAATTTTGCCTAATTTTCTTCGTTAAATTGCTATGGCTAAAAATCGCAAGGACAAGTCTAGATATGCTCATCTTCCCTCTAGCAGGGCTGCTACCAAAAGCGGCAAACAATATTCTCCTCTGGCGATATCGAATGTGGCATCCTCTCTTTCTCATGATTGTACTTCCATGTTTCCTTCTGATGCCAATGCTTTTCTGTGCTCTTTTCAATCTGAGAAGCCTCTCTTAGCGCAGGGCTCCACTTTTACATCGTTAGGAGATGGTAAACCTAGCACTGATGGTATCGCAATTGACTTGAATCCTTCAGTTTATCCGATCAACCCTCTAGATCCTGGGATTTGTACTATCGTCATACAAGACCTTGAGTCTTCGATTGGTGAAATCATAGCTTCAGCTGCTCCGATTTTAGGCATCCCCCCTTTAGCTGTTGAAATAGGTACACCTATCACCCCCTTACTTGCTGTTGGTGTTGTTGGAAATTGGCGTATCTCTAAGATGAATGTCGAGTTGTTGGTTGATGTTAATACTCCCAATGTAATCACCTTGTCTTATGATGATTCACGCACTGAACCTATTCGACAAAATGTTATAAATAGTTCTGTCCTTCCAGTTTTGTCTTATCCTATTGTTGCTGCTCCTATTAAGCCCTCAATTGCCTCCCCAAATCGTACGATGCATATCCCATCCTATCTAAAGCAGTGGTCCTCGTTTTTTCGCTCCTTGCCTCGCAATGCAGGCACATATAAGCCCATTGACTTTGAAATTGAGGAAGCCAATGGTATATTGTTGCCTCCTCCTTCTATCATTCAAGCTGGAGCTGATTTCTGGTTTGGTTTCTTGGTTGGGTTCTTTCTTGACCCAAATCAGACAATTAAGGATGCAAGGAATTTTTTTCGCTATGTTTGGAAAATCAGTGGAGAACTCCGTGTTATCTACATTGACTCAATGTTCTATTTCAAATTCTCCAACAATGAAGACCGGCTGCGTGTTCTAGAAGCTGATCCAACTTTCATTGAAGGAAAGCCCTTCATAATTACACCTTGGTCTCCATCTGTGCATGGTGCTAGAGAATAGGTGATCTCTGTTCCTATTTGGACTTATTTTTCTCATATTCCGTCAGTTTTACAGCCGCTAGAATGTCTGAACTGGTTAGCTTGCAACATTGGGAAACTGAAGTGCTTTGATTCTAATACGGTCGCACGAGATAAATTGGTATATGCCAAGGCATTGATTGAAGTAACACCTGACAAGCCTCTTCCTTCTTCGCTACATGTTCAGACTGCTCCTGGTCATGTAGCAGAAGTTCGTGTTAGATATGGTTGGACGGCAGATATATGCACTACTTGTCGATCATTTGGCCATTTGGCGCCTACATGCTCAGCTCCAGTCTTGTCCTGTACGGACCCTCATTCAGTCAAGATTCCTATGCCCCATCCTCCATTGTGCAAGTGGGTTCCTATAACTTCGAATGTTGCTCAATCTAATCCCCCTGATGTTTCTCCCCCTGTGCTACCTCCTTCTACTGATAAGGATAAAATTTCTCCTATTCCTTCTCCTTCCTTTGCTGCTCTAGATAGGATGATATGTTCTCCAATTGATCCTACAGAAATTGAGTGGGACACTTTGGAGAAGGCTGGGATACATAGTTTGTCTGAGATGAGATATGACCCTGCTAAACATGACTTCTATATGTTTGTTAGTAAAAAACTTGGTGACCTAGACGCCTACACTATTCTATTGTTGGTGAGGACCTTGTGCTTACTATAGATGGATCCCGTGGTGCTAGGAATAGAGATATCCTTGGTGACTTGAGTTGGGATAGGAAATTTATCTATCTAAAGGATTGTGTTGGATACTGCCCTAAAATTGTTACCAATTTTGCAAATTATCTACATGTTACAGGCCTAGAAAGCACGGATGATGGAAGTGAATCCTCCTGGGAGTCAGCTGACTAGTTTCTATGTCAGTATTAGTAGCTTAGGCATCATTGCCTAACTCCTGCTCTGTATTTTATTTCTTTTTATAGCTGTTCTATGCATGTACAGGGCACATGTTCTCTATTAATAATATTAGTGGTACGGCCACTATAAAATTGGTTGGCTTTGCCAAAAAAAAAATTAGTATGGAAAATTCGAAGCGTAGAAATGTTCCAGTGCAACATTATTCTTTCAAAGAAAGAATCTTTGTCTACATATGAGGAGAGAAGCGCATGAGTAGGTTTCTTATGCTTCGGCAATAGGATCAATCATGTATATTATGATATGTACTAGGCCATGTGTCGCCTTTGCACTAGGAGGAGTTAGTTGGTATCAATCAAATTTGGGTAAAATTCATTGGGTAATAGATAAAGTCATCGTGAAGTATTTGAGAAATATTAAATATTTTTTCTTAATATATGGAAACAATAAGCTCCTTATAAAGGGTACTAAGACTCAAGTTTTCAAAGTGATGTCGACAATAGTTAACTAGTTTTGGGATTTGTATTTACCTTAATGGAAGGGCCATAAGTTGGAAAAGTTTCAAGCAAGAAGTTATGGATAATATAACCTAGAGGGTGAGTGCATTACCATAAAACATGTCCCAAAAGAAGCAATTTAATTCACAAATTCATTAAAGAGCTAGGAGTGATCCCAAACATTGAAGGTTCGATCTATTGTGACAATAATCTAGCAATACAGACTACCAAGGAACCACGAGCTCCCAAAAGGCTAAGACACATTCCTTGTAAATTCCACATGATGAGAAATTGTATTAACGATGAAGATATTGTGATTGAGAGAGTAGATCGAAAATAAATTCATGGATCCATTCACTTAGTCCCTTTTTAAGTCTATTTTAGGCAGTCCGTTTGAAGGCATAGGCACGAGGGACCATAACTAGCCCTAAGTTTATGTGGACGATTGATAGAGTTAAGGGTGTGCCCTATGAGTAATTATGTAATTTTATATAACTTAACTCTTGTATGAGAGTCCTATTTGGAATAATGTACACTTTTGGTTTGTTTTCTATTGTATGTATTGTTATATTATGATATAAGCAATGATTTGAATGCATTAAACGCATACAAGTAGAAAGTCCTTAGGAAAAGCGTTTAATCAGTTGCAGTTGAATTTTTTTTCATTTATATGAGTACCAATCGAATATTTAAAATAATCATCCTTAAAATGTTCTTAGTTAATATTTATCGAGAAAATGATATTGATGCATCGATTAAGACTAGTGTACGAAATGCCTACCATATGATGGATGATGAATTACCCATGATGGTTGGGACACTAAGGGATTACATACTTATGGTTCTTTGGACCAATCATAGAACGACTCAACGAGGGTATCCTCAACTAAGTCAAAATAGAAAATCTCATGTAACATTTTTTGGAGTAGTCTTTAATCTTTAGAGTGTTGTTGATCTTAATTTTTTAGAGTGTACTTTGATTATGCTCAAGCACATGACATCACGACCTGGTTATGACCATAGTTGGGTACACACTGAACCACTTGAAATGAAACACTACTCAAAAGATGATTTGTCTCCTTTGTTGTAGAAGGAATATCATGGTAGTTGTTATCCCGCCTTTTGGCAAGGCCAGGACACCAAGGAGTTGGATTCCAAATGTCGTTTGTCATGGATATCGTTGAATTTTGTCGGATGTCCGGATCAAGCCCCAATTGATGAGACACAATCGGGGAAATAAAGCAAACCAACGTTCCAAGTTTCAAGTCAATCCGAGCTCATACGCACAGGTTATGATGGATACAAGTTGGAGGAAAAAGCATGTTTTCGTATCCATCGGCGGACCCCATTTCGTATCCATTGAAACGTATCTGTTCGTTTCGATGGAGCCAGTACATCGAGTTCGTATCGATGGATTTCGTATCCATCGGTGGTCCTTGTTTCGCATCCATCGATCTCGTGTCGATTAGAATGATTAAGTCCACATAGTGATAAGCTTCGTATCGATAAAACCTTCAGCCGGAAAGACTTGTTCGTATCCATCAATAAGTCACCTGGTTCGTAACGATCACTTAATATCTACTTCGTATCCATCAGCCAGTGCTTGCTTCGTATCCATCATTCAGTGTCTACTTCGTATCCATCTAAGGACTTCACTTCGAGTCCATGCGAAGTGACTTACTCGTATCCATCAGGTCAACCAGCTTGGATAACGTGTCATCTCTCGAAGAAAACGAGGCGAGATACCTGGAATCGAAACAGTCAATACGGCGCTGAGACCGGATCGAGGCGAAGCGCGCGCACCACGTCATCCCTCGATGCGAATGCACCGAGATATATGGAGTCGACGCGGTCGACTCGGAGTGAAGACCGGATCGAGGCGAAGCGCGCGTTCCACGTCTTCACAGAGGCGCGTGACACCATCGATTCGAAGCTCTTAGTTCGGAAGGATGGATTCGAACCAGACAGCCTAGCGAAGAACGTCGCCTCGTATCGATGATATCTCTCAATCCACTGATCCAAATACCATGAAATTTTAACCGAAGGTTGCACGCATACCGAGGAACATCTCCACCAAATTTGAGCTCAATTGGAGGTAATCTTGATCGATACGAAATGACTTCGTATCGATCGCAGATTGACTCCAAACTTTCTGGAAACGGTCGCGTGGGCCCCCTCACGTGCCAGACCAAGTCTCCCGGAGTTTGAGCTAATTCTGAGCCTCCTACGCCTATAAATAGAGCCCCGGAATCAACAGAAAAAGGATCTTTTTTCTCTGAAGCGTCCAGACTCTGCCGGATTGAGATTTGCATCATACTTTTGCTGTCAATTTCGAATTCTAATCTGTAATCCGCTGTTCATTGCTATAACCACTTGTAATCATTGAAAGAGAATCAATAAAACCATCAAAACTTCATAGTGGACGTAGGTTATACGCCGAACCACTCTAAATTGCTTGTCGGTGCATTTTACATTTCTGTTTGTTGGACTTTTTGTTAGATAACCTCTGTTTTGCATTTACAATCTTCATTTTATCTCTTCAAACAACTCCCGAAGAGTGTTGTGCCCATTTTTGGTACAAACAGTAGTCAACTTATAGTCAAAATCTCTTGCCAAATTAAATTAGTTAATCGATAAATGCTATCTCACTGAACCAAGGGTTAAAATGGCACCACACAATTAGCTATAGATATTACTGGAGTTTTTGACTGTTGATCAACTCTAGACATCTTAGTGAAATAGTGATGACAAAAGGTAAAATGCATAAAATATTAGTCCATAAGATATTGCTTAAATTAGATTTTGCCTTAAATAATTTATAAGCAACTGAATTTATGCCAGATATTGTACCTCAGCGGAATCCATACAGTATTTGTTAGCAATTTTCCAAGTTTAGATTCGTTAAGTTAATTTATAAATTTTATAAACTAATGAAGGAAATTAATATAAATAATGTGTTAATTGTATATGATTTTTATTTATTTATTCAATGCATTAGAATTAAATAAAATAGTATATAAAAGCTTTATATTAATTTAATTATTCAAATGGTCCTAAATGAATAATTATTAATATGGTATAATAGTTAGGCCCAAGATTTAAATTAAATCTAGACCATGGAGCGGCCATTGGATGAAGGGATAAGGGGTTTGACTATCTCTTTTTTAAGAGATTGGATCTAGATAAATATGGTATAAATATAAGGAAAATGCTACCGACAAATTTTCCACAGTCTCGGAACAAACTCAAACAAATAGAGTGAACTACGGAATGATGAAGGAAATGGATCCAAAGACTTAGAGGACTTCAAGAATGATGAAAGAAAGAAGAATAAAAAGTTTGACAAAGTTTGGAGCAAAGAAATCATGTCAGTACCAACATAAATTGGTCAGTACCAACATGATCTTAGAAACTTGGATCGCTAAGGTTTGAAGGAAGAAACCTCGAGCCACAAAGAAAAAGGTGGAGTATAAATGCATGAAATCATATCGGTACAGACATGATTTTCTTACTGGATATTCGTGAGCGATCACTAGGTCTTTATTTTTTAATCTTGTAATTAGGATGTATTCAAGCCTAGATAGCGAGGTTTGTGCTGGAACTTGTCTAAATAGCAAGGCGACTTCAACTAGAAAAAGGATTGGCTCTTTGGATCTAAAACTCTATCCTCTTCCTCCGTTAACTCATAAAACTCATAAAAAACCAAGATCTACAATAGGGTGGCATGGATTTTGATTATATTTATTATATTATGGAGAGAATGATATCAATCACGAGGATTAAGTGGATGTAAGCCAGAGTATTTGCCGAACCACTATAAAAATTATGTGTTTGTTAATCCTTCTCTTCATTTTCTTCACTTCTGTTTTCTTTAATTAGGATTTCATTGATTTTGGGGTGTTGTGCCATCTTTTGGTCCAACATTTTTGTTTCTTTCACTGAGAAAGACTAAAGATTTCATTTGAAAAAGATGAAGAGGCCTACTACCAAAGCTATTACAAGACCAAGCCACCAAGGACAAGGGGAAACCCAGAAGATGCCATCAAGTGCAAATCCACCTTCTATCTATATTATTAGAGAGGAGATAGAAGGAATGATGATGGAGATGCAAACTAGAATAATGGCTCGACAAGAGGAGACGCTTAATGGATTCTTTCCAAGGATGCAACAGCAAAGGACAGTCGGAGCAGTTAGAACTTAGAACCAAAGGCCAGAAGGTGGAATAGATGCACAAAGGAAGAGAGTAGAGTAAGGTGGAACCATTCCCCTACCACACCATCATGTCGGTAGCGAAATGAAGATGTCAGTACCGACATGTTTGGTTAGTGGGCATGGTTGATTTGAACCTTGGGCGTGATGGAGCATTATCAAGGGATGGACTTGAGCTTGAGAATTGAGACTGGAATGCGAACATACAACCATAGGGGTCAAGACTAGAAACTCCCTGTAGGAACGAAGGGCGGGATGAAAATCTAGGACAAGAGCGCGTGAAGCCCCAGTGATTTCCGTTGAATGATAACGACATGATTGCTTATATGATTAGATAGGTTTTAAGAGTTGGACCCCTAGATCGGAATTTGGAAGATATAAATAGAAACCCATATATCCCAAACATCCAATATGCAATGAATCCAACCGATTTCAAGCTACCAACGTTGGAGATGTACAACAGAAGGATAGATCCTACCATCCACCTTATGAGATATATCCGACATATGGAAGTGTTGGGTGCTTCAGAGGAAGTGATGGGATAGTATTTTCCATTATATATACAGAATTAGCTGCAATATGGTTTAGACAACTAAAGAATGGGTCCACTAGCACGTGTCCGAACTAGTGGATAAGTTCATGAAACAATTCATAGTTCACATAGCTTGAATGATGAATATGATGACACTTTCCAGCGTAAAGCAGAGGGCCGGTAAGACCCAACGAAGTTATCCGAACATATTCAATGCAGCAGCCGCTGTAGTGCATCAGTCGGATCCATCCATAGTTATGACGGCAGTAGTATTAGGAGTCACGAACAAGACTGATTTCAAAAATTCTTTGGAGAGAGATCTATCATTGGATCTATTACCCCGCCTTTTGGACAAAGCCGGGATATCAACAAACTGGCTAAAAAAAGGAGTGACATCAGGATTGGAGATCGATAGGAAACACGGCTATGATTGTTACCGTCAAAATTGGACCAAGCTCCAATCAAGGTGGGATCAATTGGGAATGATGATCAAGGCTTGCAGAAGCTACGTTTCAAATTTTACGTCAAACGGAGTTCATATGCTTGAGTTATGGATGGATCAAGGTTCATGGAAAACTGGTTTGTATCAATAATTTCTTATCGATCAAGATGGGCATGGTAACATACTTTGGATCAATGGCTTTCATATCGATGCAACGTGCATCGATTGGGTGGAAACAGTAGAGACGTAGCGGCACACTTTGTATCGATCAAGGCAGGGATCGATACAAAGAATGGAGCAGTGATAACTGACGAGCATTTCGTATCGATCAATTGTTGATCGATACGAAGGATGCACTAAAGGATGGATACGAAGAAGGGATGCAGAGGATTGATACAAAAGGCGGCAGCACTGAATGGATACGAAGACATGCTTTGTGTTGATCGTGTTCGTATCGGTCAAAACAAAGTGGTCAAGGTGGAAGGCGAGACTTAGATCAATATGAACATCGTGGATATTGGTCGATACAAAGGCAGTGGATACAAATGGATGGAGCCAAAATGATGGATACGCACTATTTCGTGGATACGAAGCTGCCATCATACATTGAAGAACACAAACTTGGATCGATCATAACTCTCAAACCATGGATCCAAATGTTATGAAATTTTCACAGAAGCTGGCTCTGATACCAAGCTGTGACATCCCACCCCGAGACCCACATTAACAAAGAGTATTATTGGGTAATATTGTCTGCTAATGCGGAGAATAGGGCTGGTTAGGAGTGACCATCTATAGCTTTGTCTTAAACACCTACTAAATACGTTGATTAGTGCTCTAATTTTTTTTCTATCTCAAGTGGATCGACATATTCAGTAAATGCTTAATACAAAACTACAGGTGGCTAACAGATCTATTAGAACAAAATACAGCAACTAAATGTACATCACATCACAGAACAACATATAAACATATATATCCTTAGGCACTCAAGAATGTTCATGATCGATCTCAACTTGGTTGGACCATTTTTGGATCGATACGAATTGTACTTGGATCGATCGGGATCGATCCTAAACGACCCCAGATCGATCTGGTGGGCCCACCTGCGCATGAGAAATGGTATTCCAGGTTTTGGGGCGGATATTTTCAGATATACACCTATAAATAGTAGCTCTATGGCAACTAAACAGGGATCTTCTTCTGCTTTCCTACGCAAAACTCTGCCATTTTGGTTACTGATTTCAAAGGCTTGTAACTGTAATGATAGTATAAAAGGATTGATTCAAAGTGGACGTAGGCCGGAGATAGCCGAACCACTATAAACCTTGTGTTCTTTGCTTTCGTACTCATTTTAATTTTTCTATTTCTTCATTTTTATTCTCTAATTTATCTGGATCTGAGATCTGTGTTTGGATATTGAGGATTTGTGTGTAAACATTGGTGCTTTCACGACTTTCGAGGTTTGTGACCAATTTTGGCGCAAACACTTTGGTGCTTTCACTGAGAAGGACTAGCACCCCTACACCAGACTTGGAGTTCAGATTTGGAAAGCTAAAGGATCGGATCTAGAAGGAACCATGGCCAAGCAATCAACAAGGAGATAGAGAATGGAAAGGAGTCAGCATGAAGAAAGTCAAGAGGATTCCTCACGAGCTAATTAGGCCTCAATCTTCATCACTAGAGATGAGATGGAAACGATGTTGAAAAGGCAGGAGGACATGATACAGAACCTACTCCGATAGGTTGGACAAGTTGGAGTGCAAAGCCAATGGAATGGAATTGCAGGGAATGCTAGAAATAAAGATCACGATGCTGGAGCAGCAAAAGCAGAGGCAGTTCAGAATCAGGACTGAGAAAACGCAGCAACAAGATGTACGACAGAGCAGGACCATCGGGACCAGCTCCTGTACAAGGGGGCATACCCCCGAATCATGTTGGCTCAATTCCAGGAAGGATACTAGGCGGCGCTGTGCAGTTTGGAGTTGATCGGGATATGAACGCTCATCCAGAAGGACAGGCTTCACGATTCCCTCATGGACTCGACGGGCGGGATGGAGATAACATGCAAAGGCTACCACTTGATGACAATGAAAGGTTATCAGACATGATTAGACGGGCTGTGATGGGAGGATTAGTGAATAGAGATTTGGAGGATGTGAATAGGAACCCCTTCGCTCTTACAATCAGGCAAGCTAGGAATCCACCGGATTTCAGACAATCGACGCTGGAGATGTATGATGGGAGAACAGATCCCGCTGTTCACTTGACGAGGTACATGAGGCACATGAAAATGCTGGGGGCATCAGAGGAAGTCATGGCGCGGTGCTTCCCTCTGTATTTGACGGATATAGCAGCACAATGGTTCGGACAACTGGAAAGCGGCTCTATTGGCACATGGACGGAGTTGATTGAGAGGTTTATGAGGCAATTTGGGTCCACATAGTCAGACCCAAGATTGTGATGACTTTGACGTCGATGAAACAATGAAAGGGAGAGCCACTTAGGGGTTTCTTAACCAGATTCAATGCGGCGGTAGCCTCGGTGGATCGACCCGATCCGTCGATGGTTTTGATGGCAGCAGTCTCAGGAATTGCGGATGATTCAGATTTTAAGATATCGTTGGAACGAGATCCGCCGATGGATCATGAGGAGTTTTACCACGAATTAGAAAGGTTTTTAAGACAGGAAGATGCAAAGGCAGACAGAGAAGGGAGAGAGGCTGAAGCTTATGCGGTAAAAGGTGGAGGTCCACCCAGGGAGGATTCAAACAAGGACGATAGAGGCAAAAGGAAAATGAATGATAATGGAAACACTTCGAAAAGGCAACGGAGGGAATCAAAATTTTCTTCTTACACGGATTTAACTGAAACTCTAGAAAGGATTTACTTGGATACTCGAGGGCGCCTCCAGTATTGAAGGCCGGAAAAAATGGAATGCTCTAAATACGAGCGAGCATCGGGAAAGCATTGCCTATTCCATGAGCTGGATGGGCACAACACAAACAACTGTAGGAATTTGAAGGATATCGTTGAGGAGCATGTGAGGAATGGTCATTTGCAACAATACATAACGAATTGAGCTGTGGCAGTGGAATAGGAGCGGCCACCGCCCACCTCAAACGAAGATGGCGCTGGATCTAAGCATCGTCATCAGCTTATTATCAATTGATTGGATTTGTGGCATGGAATACATAATAGACCTCGAAGTAATATGACTAAGTCACTTACACATGTACGAGATCGAGGACAGTCCCTAGGCATGCTCTGAGATGATGATAAACCGTGATGCTCGGGTCTATGAAATCTTGTTTTCTTTCTGTTTTTCTGTAAACTTTGGTTTCTTCCTTGGTTGTACGGACTTTTATTTAGTTTTTCCTGGTTGTACAGACTTTTATTTTGTCAATTGGACTTTGTGATGATTGGATTTGGATTAATGTAATAAATAATATAGGTCACGCGATTACGGTCCCGACCGAAGAGACAGGGCAGTAATCTCAAGTTACGAGTCCCTTCGTCGGAGAGTGATGGAATGGACTCAAACACAATACAAAAGTCCTTGCCAGAGAGTCGAGGTCGGAGAATATATAAGTCCTTGACCAGAGATTCGAGGCCGGAGAATATAAAAGTCCTCGACCGGAGAGTCGAGGTCGGAGAATATAAAAGTCCTCGACCGGAGAGTCAAAGCCGGAGAATATAAAAGTCCTCAACCAGAGAGTCGAGGCTGGAGAATATAAGTCCTTGATCGGAGAGTCGAGGCCGAAGTATAATAAAACGACCCTGCGAGGTCTATGGATTTGAATTTAGACCTGAAGAGGTAATGGATTCGGATTTCGGCTTTGAATGGCCAAGAATTAGTTGTGGACCCAGAGTGGTCCCGGATTTAAATAAGGGCCCAGAGCAGTCCTGGATATGGATATCGACTTAGGGAGCTCGTGGATTTGGTTATTGGTTATTGGATATGGATGGATTAAAACTCGGTTGACGGGTTCAGATGGCTATGGAATTGGCTATGGATTTGGTTACTGGATTCAGAATCGGATATCGACTAGGAGCAATCGCGGATTCAGATAAGGATATGGCTATGGCACTTGGATAGAATGGCTTGGTAGTGGATTGGATTATGGATTGGATGATATGGCTATGGATGGAATATGGACTTGGATGTCGGATTTAAAGCTATTCAAAACACGCCTTCCTATCGCAAGGCATGTTTTGGGGGGCAAATGTTACCTCGCCTTTTGGACAAAGTCGGGATATCAACAAACTAGCTAAAACGGATGGATATCAGGATTGGAGATCGATTGGAAACACGGCTATGATCGATACCGTCAAAATTGGACCAAGCTCCAACCAAGGTGGGATCGATTGGGAATGATGATCAAGGCTTGGAGAAGGTACGTTACAAATTTCAGGTCAAACGGAGTTCATATGCTCGAGTTATGGATGGATAAAGGTTCATGGAAAACTGGTTCGTATCGATAATTTCGTATCGATCAAGATGGGCATGGTAACTTACTTAGGATCGATGGCTTTCGTATCGATGCAGCGCACATCGATTGGGTGGACACGGTAGAGACGTAGCGGCACACTTCGTATCGATCAAGGCAAGGATTGATACGAAGAATGGAGCAGTGATCACTGGACGAGTATTTCGTATCGATCAATTGTTGATCGATACGAAGGATGCACTAAAGGATGGATACGAAGAAGGGATGCAGAGGATGGATATGAAAGGTGGCAGCACTGGATGGATACTGTGACGCCCCACTCCGAGACCCATATTAACAAAGAGTATTACTAGGTAACACCGTCTGCTAATACGGAGAATAGAGCTGGATAGGAGCGACCATCTATAGCCTTGTCTTAATTATCTATTGAATACGCCGACAATTGCCATACATTTTTTTTCTTTCTCTAATGGATTGACATATCCAATGAATACTTAATACAAAGCCATAGGTGGCTGAAGGATCTATCAGAACAAGATATAACAACTCAAATGTAATACACATCACAGAAAAGTAGATCATCACATACATTTACACATATACAGATACATTATAGAGTTTACAAAATGACACTCGACAAGTGGTAAAGCAAACCACAATATACAGGTGATTCAAAAGAATACATATCAGAGTTACAGCCAAAAAGGACTACACAAAAAGCTATAACAAAAAGGAGCTAGCATAATAGTCCATGCGGAAGCAAAATAGGCTAAGTCAAATGTACCTAACCTGAAACATCTCGGTCTGACCCGAGTATAAAATACACGGGTCAGTCTAGCTAAACAAATCAGTTAGACAAACTAAATGATAATGAACATACAAGATCATAAAGTGCCACCAATATCTCCAAAAGAGATAACCAAATCATCTAACAAAAGATGAATCATAACAAGCCTCATATCATAGGCAACTCAAAGAAACAAAGGATATCATATCCCAAAACAAGCCAAAAGGCAATTAACAAATACCAATAAAGGTAACATAAATCTTCACAAGGTAATCTCTATACATCGTGTGGTTCAGAGAACCTACCCCGAAAGGCGATAATACACTAGGGAAATATAATTGTCAAAGAAACAAAAGATGCTCGAGCTCAGTACTGTATAACAAGGATCCACAAACCCGAAGGCACAAACCCAATATCACTCGAGCGGTGACGATGGACCAACTCCAAAAGTGATACTATAGGGCAACAAACCCGAAGGCACAAACCCGAAGGTACAAACCCGAAGGCAACATACCCTAAGGCAACAAACCCCGAAGGCTCAACTGGCGGAATGTGTCACAACTCTCAGAAAGAAACCCGGAAAATGTTAACGTGAGTCTCATACCCCACGTTCGCACTAAACGGTTTACTAACCGTTAGTCAATTTCACACTCAAAGCAGTACAAAGTTCACCTCATCTCATCGGTAAACCAGACCCAAAGGTCAAAACGGTCAAACGAATAGATTAGGAATTAACTGAAAAGATAAACCCACGTGTTCATAGCACGTGTTTTATTTAATCATTTAATTCTCCTCCCTCTTCCCTCGAAGTGCAAAATCGTGTGTTTTATACAGAAATTATAAGTTGGAGAAACGAGCTTTTAATACAATTTAAAAAGACCATTTTATAAAAACCCGTGTACTAAATCTAAAATGAATCATCAAAGTCAACTAAAGTGAAACAACTAATTGGAGAAGAAGAATCGATCAAAAATTGGAATCCTACACAAAGTAGGCAAGTTGGGCTGAGACAAGCAGATTCAGACGTCTGAATTGTATATTTCAAACGTCTGAAACTGGAGCTCAGGCAATACTTTGCCTAGGCCAATGATGGCCAAATCATATCGGAAGCAATCGGATGAGTGACGATGGCTAGGGGTTTACGCCAAACGACTACCCAACCCTAAAGACTCACCAATACACTCCGACCAACATGCCCAAACATCCATAAGGATTTTTCATAGATTTTGACTTCAAACGCCAAAAATTGGAATATTCATTAAACCAATTCAATTCAAAAGCAAACGGACAAGGAATATATGTTAGGAATTGCTACCTAACACTATCAAAGATATAGACGTAGATGTGAGTTCAAAAACTCACCTTTTAACCCAAAAACTCAAGAGAGAAGCTATAGAGCAAGGCAAGAATAATCACTCTTCAATTATAACCCAAGGAGCTTCAATCTAAGCTCAAGAACAAATATTTCCTAAGTTAGGGTTTAGGAAATTTCAGAAATCGAAGAGGAATTAAGATGGAGAAGGAGAAGAGGATGCTTACCTAAGCTTCTCTTGGATTTTGGACTTGAATTTGAGTTTGCAAATGAATCTAGGGCTTACGAATTTCCATTTCCCATTCTTTCCCCCATTTTTAGTTGAGCTTGAGTTTTAGGAAATGAATCGAGTGAATGGAGAGGAGAGGGGCTGAGTTAGGGTATAGGATGAGTTGGGTGAAACCCAAACCCAAAAGCCCAATTAGAAAAATAGCCAAATTCAACCTACTCCAAACATATCGATGTTTATACTCAAAAAAGTCGCAAACAACATTTTGAACTCAATGGAAATGGTCTCGAGTCCAAATTGTTGATTCTCAATTTCACTCTTCATTCAGACGTCTGAAATGAACGATTCAGACGTCTGAATCTGGAAAAACAGAAGTTGTCTAGAACAATATTCAAACGTCTGAATCGTCCATTTCAAACGTCTGAAAATGGCAATTTTAGCCTATTTCCTTTTTGGTTTGATTCGAGCAATTTTAGACGTCTGAATGCTTCATTTCAGACGTCTGAATCCCTGTTTGACAGTTTTTCCCAAATAGACACCTCTGTATCTCGATCCACAAAGACTTTTCACTATTTCGACTGTTCCGTTACGAATAGTGACTTTTTTCGGACTAAAATCCGACTAACGATGCTATATTTAAATTAAACATTTAAATATACGAATCGTAAAATATGCGGGTTGTTACAGATACGAAGACATGCTTCGTGTTGATCGTGTTCGTATCAGCCAAAACAAAGCGGTCAAGGTGGAATGCGGGACTTAGATCGATACGAACATCATGGATATTGGTTGATACGAAGGCAATGGATACGAATGGATGGAGCCAAAATGATGGATATGCACTGTTTCGTGGATACGAAGCTGCCAGCATACATTGAAAAACACAAACTTGGATCGATCATAACTCTCAAACCATGGATCCAAATGTTATGAAATTTTCATAGAAGCTTCCTTATGCACTCAAGAATGTTCATGATCGATCTCAGCTTGGTTGGACCATTTTTGGATAGATACGAATTATACTTGGATCGCTCGGGATCGATCCCAAATGACCCCGGATCGATCTAGTGGGATCACCTGCGCATGAGAAATGGTATTCCAGGTTTTGGGGCAGATATTTTTAGATCTACACCTATAAATAACAACACTATGGCAACTAAAAAGAGGTCTTCTTCGGCTTTCCTGGGCAGAACTCTGCCATTTTGGTTACTAATTTCAAAGGCTTGTAACTGTAATGATAGTATAAAAGGAATAAAAGGATTGATTCAAAGTGGACATAGGCTGGAGATAGCCAAACCACTATAAACCTTGTGTTCTTTGCTTACACATTTTAATTTTGCTATTTCTACATTTTTATTCTCCACTTTATCTGGATCTGAGATCTGTGTTTGGATATTGAGGATTTGTGTGTAAACACTAGTGCTTTCATGACTTTTGGGGTTTGTGACCAATTTTGGCGCAAACAGGATCTATCGGATTTTTACTATCAAGTGGAGAGATATCTACGTCAGGAGGATGCCGAAGCTGAGAATGTTGAAGTTAACATTGTGGATGATGGAGGACCATCCAAGATAAGATATGGGAGGGATAAAGGAAAGTGAAAAGCTAATGATGGCTTCAGATGATCGAGTAATAAAAAAGGGAATTGTAATTTTCCTCTTTCACGGAATTGACAAAGACTTCGGAAAGGATATATATGGATATTAGGGGCATATTCCCTATAGAAAACCCATAAAATGACAACCCACAAATTGCGAGAGAAAGTATGGAAAGTACTTCCTATTCCATGAACTGGATGGACACAAAACCAATCAACACAGACATCTGCACGACTTGATAGAGGAGCATGTTTAGAGTAATCGGCTTTGACAATATATAAGGAATTAGACCACAATGATGCAGTAGAAGTAACCACCATCTATGGAAGATGTACCCAGTCATACCCACAGACCTAGGTCGAGAATGAATTTCCCATGTTCGAGACAGTTGGAACCAAGTTTAATTTTTGCATTTTGATTTCTCTTTGAATAAACTATGAAGGATTGCCTCCGAACTACTTACTTATGTATGGGACTCGATTGGTCCTAAGGCATGCTTTGGGTTAAGGTCCGAGGCTAATCCTTGACTAGATTAGATTTCTTGATTTTTGCATGATGCATTTGATTTAAGCTTTATAAATAAGTGATTGATGGATATGGGATTTGGAAACCATTCAAACATGATAACTGATATTGGAAGTTATCGAAATGTATTTATCCCTTAAACCTTATATATAAACTAATAGGACTTGGTTCCTCCGATCGGAGAGATAGAGAAATAAATCATGGAGTGCAAGTCCCCTCGTCGGAGAGCGAGTGGATAGACTTGTACTGGATAGCGGGTCCCCTTATTGGAGAGAGAGCGAATGGACACGCTCGAATAGAAAGTCCCCTCATGGGAGATTGAGTGGATGGTTGTGCTCGAATATTGGGTCCCCTTGTCGGAGAGCAGGCGGATTGGGCTCAATCTAGATTAATGATAATGCGATCTGTAGAGATCTAAACTTAACTTTAGGATTTGAATGCCTTATGGTTTGATAATGATTACTGGATAATTAATGAATTTCATTGTCTAGATTCGGTTGGACTTACTTATAATGGAATGGTAGGCGATACTATACAATTTATAAGTAACGTTCTAATTGGTGGCAATGCATCCTTACGATCAATGATGCATAATAGCATGATAAATGATTAACCTAAGATAAATAAATCCCGAGGGAACACGGGATGATATTGTATGATATGTTAAAATCTAAGTGCACGTGAAATGATTATGATTTATGACTAAAACTTAAGCAAGGGTTTGAGTCCTTAGCTATGATGGTCTACAACGACCTTTGATTTTCAGGTGAATCTGAAGGAAGCTGATGATTCACCATAATTTGGATTGATGGATAGCTAAAGAGCAAGATTAACGACAATTTTCCAATCTTGAAGTTTTTTCTTGTACAAAGTACATCTTATATTCATAAGGTGTACTTTAGGGGTAAATATTAGTGCAAAATTTCCATGATCTTGGAACATAATCAAACAAATAGAGTGAACTACAGAATGATGAAAGAATGGATCCAAAGACTTGGAGGACATCAAGAACGATGAAAGAAAGAAGCATAAAATGTTTGATGAAGTTTGGAGTAAAGAAATGCATGTTAGTACTGGCATAAATTGGTCGAAATCGACATGATGTTGGAAACTTGGATCGATGAGGTTTGAAGGAAGAAAGCTCGAGCCATGAAGAAAAAGATCGAGTATAAATGCAAGAAATCGTTTCGGTTGTCAGTGTTGACTTGATTGGCTTGCTGGATATTCAAGTGCGATGACCTATTTTCATGCTATATTTTTAGAACTTGGAATTGGGATGTATTCAAGCCTGGATAGCGAGATTTATGTTGGAATTTGTCGATAAATAGCAAGGTGACTTCAACTAGGAAAGGGATTGGCACTTTGAATCTAAAACTCTATCCTCTTCCTCTATTAACTCATAAGACTCGTATAAAATCGAGACCTACAAGAGGGTAGCTCAGATTTTGATTATAATTATTATATTATGGAGTGAAAACTACCAATAACAAGGAGTAAGTGGATGTAAGCTAGAGTATTTTCTTACCACTACAAAAATTGTGTGTTTGTTCTTCTTTCTCTTCATTTTATTCACTTTTATTTTGTTTAATTTGGATTGCATAATTTTGAGGTATTGTGCCATCTTTTGGTTCAATAAAGATATTTTAGGTATCTTATGGATATAAATACTTCATCTCTCTACCATTTTATTTACACCATTCTTAGTCAAAAACACCTAGACTCCATTGCTTAAAAGTTAAGGCCTATAGTTGGGATTGCAAACCAAGTTAAGAGGAAAAAAGAAGCCATACTCCAAAGAGGAAAAGCTGGCTATAAAACAGGTCAAAAACCACAAGATCAAAAGGTAAATATTTAATTTCAAATTTGAATGTTTTATTCTCATCCCCTAAATCATTTTCTACCTTTAAAAATTATTATTCAAAATCAAGTTATAACTAAGTTATAATATAAATATATTTTTTAATATAAATACATTTATAAATACAAATACAAATGTGAAAAAACTTTTTTATTCGACGAAGATAATTTTACATCATATAATAATTATTTTAATTAATGTAAGTATGCATATGATTTTAAACAATTTTTTTATAACAAGAAGGATACTTTATCCAAGCAAAGCACCTATCATGATGTCCAAGGGCTCGAACTCATGATCTCTAGAACCTTTATCTAAAGTGTCATGCCTCTAACCACTTAAGCTAGAGGTCCTTGATGATTTTAAACAATAGAGATACACACACTCTCTCTCTCGTTTAAAAAAACATGTTATTCCTTTCTCGGCTTCAAACAAGAAAAAACAATTTTTTTTCATGTCAAACACACATATATTATACTTGCTAAATTTGACTCAAAATTTTAAATTCCAAAATATATTTATATATAAGGCAAGCAATATGTATGTATGTTTAATTTAGATAAAAATATTTATTTCATCTGAAACTATATATATTAAAAATAAATTTGTAAAATCGTAATATTACATATATTTTTATTTTAATAAATGTATATGTATTTATCAATAAAAAAATTAATCTTTTATCAAGACGTAAGCCTTATCAAAAAATAAGTTTTATTAAAGGGGACGAAGGTATGCGTATATATTAAATAATATATATATATATATATATATATTAAAAATACCATGATATATATATATGTGTGTGTGTGTGTGTATAATTTAATATTAAATACACATATTGTATATATAATTTGATTATAAACATATGCATCCATGTTATCCATTTTATATATTATTTGGATTAGCATAAACATTTATTTATATTTCAAATTTTATTATTCAACTTGAATATGTGAAATTTCCAAACATTAAATATCATATAAAATATTCAAACCTAAACTAAGATTAGTTTAAATTTAAGCCAAAACTAAATCGATTATATTTATGAAACAAAATATCAATGTTGAAATTAAATAGAATTAAATTTAAATGAAAAACTTACTTATAGTGAAATTACATTATCTTAATGTGATTATAATTTTCAAGATAACAAAAACTAAAGATCATATAAAACAGATAAAATATTTTTAAATTTTCCCCTAAGAGAGTTAGTGGTATGCCCTAGGAGCAATATGTAATTTTTTATATAAATCTACCTCTATAATCAACCTTGCTCATAATAAAAGTTATTTGGTGTTTGTTATCTTTTATATACTTTGTTATATTGCGATATAAATAATTAAGTAATTAATTTAAATTATATAAATATTAAAATTCTTAAATAAAATGTTACGTTATTGTAGTAGCAAATGGCTGCGATCGTGAGTAACTGATCACAAAATAAAATGACATTTTGTTTTAAATATTCCCGATCAATGTGTTTCGAGAAAGGATATCGATAGATTTGTTAAGACCAAAGTACGTAAAGCTGTACAAATGTTAAGCGGTGTATTACTCATGGATGCTGGGGATAACAAGGGAGTATGTAGTTATAGTTATTATATAACTATAGAATTACTTAACCAAGAATTTCCTATTAGTTGATAACAACTAGGTCAAATATGAAATGCAAAGGATTTTGGATATAATTGATTTCAAAGGTGATTTTGAAATGTTGAAGTTTTGGTTTGGTAAAACCGCTTTGGTGTTTGAAATACTTAAGAGATTGTTGAAAACTCTAGAGTTGGTTTAAATGTTTTGGAATGTTTAAGAAATTGTTTAAAATTCTAAAAGTAAATTGAAAATGTTTATTGGATATAAATGAGTTTGATAACTTATAAAATTCGAAATCTATAGTATAAAATGTAACTTAAGAAGAGTTAAATTAAAATAAGTAAGTGTGAAAACGAAATAAGTTTGAAAAATAAGCCAATTGGATGGAGTAAATTAAAAGAAGTTAGCAAATGGAATGTAAATAAGTTAGAAACTTATAAAAGTTTAAAATTTGAATAGAAATAGAAGGTGATTGAATCTAGTTAAATAAAAAGTGAATTTGAGAAAAGAGTCTAAATAAACTAAATAAAATGGTTATTGAAAATTGAATATTAGAGTCAATTTGAATTATGTTAAGTAAAGTAGAATTGAAAAATATTGTTTGAGTGGGTTAAAAGAATAAAGTTCTAAGTATTAAAAATTTATTGGAATTTGAAATAAATTAGTAAAAGGAACTAATTTAAAATGATCAGTTATGAATGGAAGATAGTTGATAAAATTCAATATTCAGAGTTTGAAGATAAATTGAATTCAAATAGAATTGAAACTGAAGTATTAGAATTCATCTTGAATTGGGTTAAGTAAAGTTGAAGAATTAATTCAAAATGGACTAAAATAATAAGAATTTGGAAATAAAAATGGTTTGAGCCAAGATGAATAGAATTCAATATCTAAAATTGAAAGGAAAATTGAATTCAGAATGGAATTGGAAATTAAGTTAAATAAAATAGATATGAAAGCTTAAGTGATGAAATAAAAATAAATATTAAAGTATATAGAATATTTATAATAAACTTAAGAAAAATTAAGGTGTAATCCTTAAGTAAAATTGGTATTGAAAGAGATACTAAGTTAATATTTGAATGGAGGTTTAATAAAAGTAATAATTGTAAATAAGTGATGGAATCAATGTAGTTGTGAATAAAAAGAGAATTGATATAGCTAAAATCAATTGAGATAAATACGTAGGATGTACGTGTATTAATTTATTCGCATAGCGATTTGATCCAAATTCGAGCACAGAATTTCGAGATAGTTATATCGATCCGAGTTGGGATTTTTCATTCGATTTTCGACGGCGAACCCTGGATATGGATTTTGGTTGATTCTTTAAATTCTCTATCGTAGTTTACGGCTATGCAAGGAGAATGATGGTATCTGATCAAGAAACCAGATCTGAGTCCGCACTAGGAAGTCGGGTGGACGATACTAGTTCGGAAGTGAAATTGTGTGATCGAGTGAGCGATCGAATTTGGTATTTGCGTACGGATGATATAAGTACATTGTACGGATTTGAATGAAATAGATATTGAAACTTTGGTAAAGAAATGTATAAAATGATTTTGAAAGCTATAATTGGACATTATTGCTAGTAGGATATACAGGTGTTTTAAAAGGCAAAGGATAAATTGGGATTTTTGATTTCGAAGATAAAATTTGAATTACTCAACAAAAGGTATGTATTTAAATTTCTGTATGAAATTTGATGATTTTCTGGTCTAGCCACTTGGCGTTTTGTTTTCTTTTGAAATTTGGAGGCCCATAGAGGCATTTTGTAGTTGTACCGAGCTAGTCGCGCAAAGGAGATGCTGGTGAAATTTTTCGAAAATTTAAGGAGTTAGAAAAATTTTGAGAAAATTTTGGATAATTAAAAATTTGAATTTGAATTATAATTTGAATGGTTGAATAAGTAATATTGTTGGAACTTATGGGTGAGTTTGGAAAGTTAGTAAGGATGGTAGTATGACTCTAATAAAAAGATTTGTTTGGGAAGTTGTTGAAACTATTTGGTTTGGGAAAATAGTTGACGGGTATTAGATCATTCTTCTTAACTAGTAATTTCGGGGACGAAGTTCCTTTTAAGGGGGGAAGAATGTGACGGTCTGGAATTTTTGAACATTTGAAATTGAAATATTTATTTGATTTTAAATATTTAAAAGTTAATGTTTAACTTGAATTTCAAATATCACTAATTATGGGATAATTTAGTTATTGGATTTAATAATTGGAAAATTGGGTAAAATAGTGAATCTTGATTTTCAAGCTTGTTAAAAATAATTTGAAGGTTTATAAAATTTATATAAATATTACTGAAGGTAATAGAACTTTTGAAATTGAATTTTAGGTGATTTGTTCAGTTTTGAAAATATATCGTTTAAATTGATATTTAAAATTAGCCTTCCGAGGCATATTCTCGGAATTTGGCGAAACTAGTTCCATTGGATCCGTAATATTATATTATTATCGGATTTCAAATTTCGTAGCATTCGGAGTTGTCGTGTGATCGTACGATAGGTAAACGCGCTGAAATTTATATCAAAAATTTAATATAATAACTGGGTTCAAAAAGCAATCTTCTCCATACGATCGAATTAGGACTCGAAACCTTTTCCATTGTGTTCGAAATATGGGTATAACATTATGAACACCTGGCGGCACGCCTCGATAGGAGGTCGAGATTTTGAGCTACGATTTTGAGACGGTTTAAATTTAAAATGTAAATATAATCTATGGTGTTGACTGGTCAATGAAATTCACTTCAAACTTTTTTCTCTTCGGCATCACTGTAACTTGGAAATTCCTATACGCAAAGAATTTCACACGCCACCTTCTCTTTAATGAACACGTCTCCTGCCTTTCAACACGTGCATTCTTCTTGTCCCCTTTCTTTTTCTTTTTACTTTATTAAAACTTGAACAGCCGAGCAAATTTTTTAAAAACAAAATCGATTCTCCTTCTAAAACAATCCATGGCCGTGTTCTTTTTAAAATCGAAATCGTAAAAAAATAAAATAAAAAAATATTAAAAGGGGACTCGCGAATGGAGCTCGCGATCTGGAGGACGTCGTCGGCTTCTTTAGGCTAAGGTTCGATCGACAGGAGGGTCGGCGACTTCGTTGTTTTGTGTCAGTTGAGGGGAGGTGCTCGAGTAGGCTGGGTATGGGAAGTAGGGGCTCGCGATACGGCTTAGAGGCGTAGTGCAGTTGGATCTCGTGGGTGTGGGGATTCTGGGTCGAGGAGGGTCGTTTCGTTCCCTGTAGCTGACGATGTGGGTTCGTCTTCGCGATGGCAGATCGGAGGCTGGCTCGGCCGTGACGAATCGTAGAGAAGGCAAGCCGGGTTGGGCTGGGTTGCAATTTAAATCAAAGGTGAGTTAACCTCACTCATTTGGAATTCCATTTAAATTTAAATTATTGGTTGAATGATTGAATTGACTAGATGTGATATTATATATAGTAGTATATATATTGGAGTGATTGATTTCCCGCATTATATAGCGGATGAGATCCTATGCGCCGCATAATAGCGGATGATATGATATAACCACATATACTGCGATATTCCACCTCGAAGTGGATTGGTATTTTAATTTTTTGTGCTAACATCTGTGGATGCAAGGAAACAGGTTGGAGGGATCCAACTGGATTCCTCCAAATTATTTAGATTGTTCTAATAATTATGTGATATGATTATTTGATATTCTATGATGAATTATATTGATAATTGGAAATATTGGATGCTATGGTTTGATTGAATATATTGGGTATACAGAGTTATCAAAAATATATAGATTGGATTTTTGAAGGAAAATAAAAGAGAGAATTCTTAAGTAAATAAATTATAGAGGTTTGGATAAATGAATTGGAAAAAGGATAAAAGTTGGTTTTTAAATTCTAATAAATAAATTCCAAGTATGGGAAAAGAGATTTTGAATACAGAAATCTAAACCGAGGATAGAATTCAGGCATAGCAAGAGATAGCAGCATCTAAACCGAGGATACAGAAATCTTCGGTGAATCAATGCTTATTGTAAAGAAGTTCCACCCCTTTACAAATCATTATAAGATCGGCGGGACCGCCGATTTATTATATATATCAACAGGAGTGGAGTTATGGGATGCTCCGGAATTAAAAAAACACGAATAGGAAAGAGACAAGAATGGATTTTGGAACCGAGGGGAACGTTCCAAAATTCAAAGGAAACCGAGTCAAAGGGGAAGGAATTCAAGCTCGAATGAAAGTGATTCTGTAATTAAATCCACTCTATATGCTGAGTTTTTCCTAAAACCAAAGATCAGATACCACATGTAACATCCTGAAATTTTCAACCATTCGCATCCATACATGTCGGACTTGAATTGCTCAAAATATCAGATTGTTAATTTAAATTTGGCAAAACTTAGCATATACAGTAAATAAATAATCATAGACACAGAGTAATATAACAATAATGCAGCGGAAACAAAAGAATAGTAGTTCATGAAGCTACTATATATATAACAGAGTTAAATAAGATACAACAGAGGTCACGAATACATAGATGTCTCAATACAATAGTCAAATACAAAATATGAATACATCACTGGAATCAACTGAATAACTGAAAGCTGGATAGATAGCTAGATCTCCAAGCGAAGCTCCAACTCCAAAGGTGAGTCTCAAATGCTGTATCACTCAGTCTGACCCGAGCGTAAAGCAAAACACAAAACACTCGAGTAAGGATTAACATTCTTATATCAATAAATCCAACTCAAGTAAAATATCAACTGAAATACAAGTAACTCAAAGTATGTTTGGAATAACCATCCTCTAAGGATCCGTTAAACTATCTACTATGTAGTAATATACGCTATTATAATATCTCTAAAGTAAAATAAACTATTTAAAAATAGCGTTAAGGCTTTACATTTTCCACCTTAACACATTTTTAGGTATGCCAATAGTCTATACAGTACCGTAATACCCCGTAAACTGGGGCTACCAGAGGATACTCCATAGGTACGACATAAATCTAACTCGTAGTAAAGCACGCTAGGGTAGGTGACACGGCACAACAAGGCAATGCCAGGGTAGATATACCAATTACGCATCCAGACTGGTGGTAACGCAGAGCCGCAGCAATCGCCCACCTCGAGCCACACTCTCGAATCAAGGGTGCGCACCAAATCAATCACAAAGTAATAGAATGGTATACGATGGAGTGTGTCCGATCAGAGGAGCTACCTCATTGGCCCGGAATCGCTCCTGTTTTAGCCACCTTATGCTAACTCACGGGAGTTAGGTCCACGTAAATATACCTTTAGGATCGTCGCCACCATCCTACTTCATTCTGGAATCTCCACCGCGTACACAGTTGTTAAAGTGGTTTTCAGTATTGACAGAGAGTATGCCCATATCCGATCCCGGTCTCTTTAACAACCAATTGTTATTATAACACCGCGGTCATTTCAAAGTAGTTTATACTTCAAAACCAAAATATCATTTTCATTTCAAAAACCAAATCAATACGATATCATTTTCATTTCAAAAATATCCATTTCCAGAAATCATATCACTTTCCAAAGTTATAACGCTTTCGAAATCATAAGTCTTTTAAAATCATAACACTTTGGAAATCAAAACCTGGAAATTCATAACACTTTGAAATCATGGCTTTGAAATCATAGCATTTTGGAATCCATAATACTTTCCTCTTAAACAGTTTAGATATTAAAACTAGTAAATATAATATAATAGTTTATAAAATAAAAATAGTTTATATAAACTAGTTATAAGTTAAATAGTTTATAATAAAATAATTTATATTGAAAATGATTTTTATTAAAATAGTTTATATTAAAATAATTTATAAAGTAAAATATAAATAGTTTTAGATATAGTTTAAAAATACTTTATATAAAAAAATAGCTTCCTAAAATTTCACAAATCGATTCAAAATCAACTCGAATTTCCAAAATTCAAATTTAATCAAATCTCAAATCATCAAATTCGATTCAGTTTCTCAATAAACCATTTCAAATTATCGATTTCAAATACATATTGAACCATAAAATAATCCATTCAAATTTTAATATATTTCAAAGTCAATATATTCAACATTTCAAAACTAAATTCGATAATTTCATATATATATCAAATTCATTTTACTATTATTTAGTTTTGAAATTTTACTTAATCAATTCAATAACATCTAAATACAGCTTCAATTTACAAATTAAATAAACAAAATATCCCATTTAAATTTATATAAATTTGAAATATACATTTAAGTCACTTTTAATCAAATTCAAGTTATAAAACATATCTTTAAAATTTCAAATTTAAAAAATTTCAGATCAAACTTATTTAAGTATAATTCTTAAATAAATATAATTTCAAATCAATTTCAAATTTATCTTTCCACCCTGAATCATTATAACTCTATATTTGAAAATATAAATTTTATATAAATACTTAAACATATTATATATCAACTTTAATAAATCTTTAAAATCAATATTTATTAAAACCGTATATTTCTTTTCAAAACCGTAGAAATCATTTTCAAAATATTTATATGTAGACCAACGGTGTCTGTATATAATTTTCTACCCTATGGTCAAGTTATACGGATATTTATTATTTCAATCCGTAATTTAAATATATACGGGTATATATCTTTTCAACCCGCAATTCCAAATTCAATTCAATGAAAATCGCTTGGGTTTATCATTTCAACCCATAACGATTTTCTTTTATTCTACAGATCGTTCGGGTATGTATCATTTCAACCCATAGTGAATTCTATACTGACAGGGAACTTGTAGAGTGATAACGGATATGATAATAATATAACAGACGTATATCATCAATATAAATAACATATAATGGTGTCAGATGTCACAGGTGAACAGATACAGATAACAGCATATATATATATAGCAATGTAATAACTAGCAGTAGCATATTTCAATTGTCGTTTCAATTGAAATCAAATTTAATAAATATAAGAACGTTAATCATGAGTGATTGCTCACCTTTCGAGGCTAGAGAGAATAGGAGATGACACAGATACGAACATAGGAACGGACACTGAAATTGAGTTACGAATCCAAGCAAAACAAAATCGGCACGAATTCGACGAATATAGCTGATAAAGAGGAATTGATGAAAATGAATCAGAACCAACTTGATATAGATTGAAATGAAATATATATATTATTTTTATTATATTATTTTCTTAAACCAAAAATTCAATTTAAAATACATATTTAAAAGGACACATCTATAATTTACATTAAAACGTATACTTTCTCCATATTCAAATTATAACCCATATATATATAATCATTTTTATTAAAAGTATCAAGTGTAAGTTAAAGTATATACATAGGTAATATATAGGCAGACATATACCTATATGCATACCCTTATTTAAAATGTACTATACTCATATATATTATATTCTATTCATTGCGAAAATATAATATATCATATATATATATATATTAAAAATGCTAACATACTATGTTACAAACATATTTCTCAGTACAACATAACCATATTTATATTTTAAATACCTCAAATTTATACTATAAACTATAAACATATGCGTACAGTAAATACAAACTTTCTTTATATATATACTGTAACTATGTATATAACTTTTATAACTTTATATATTATAACAATACAACTTACTATATATATAAAACTCATATATATACTGGCATATAAGCTAATATATATATATATAAACATATAGTGTATATAAAACTGTAATATAAACATTTGCATATTATAACTAAATGTACTAAGCTGTAAACGAAACAGTTATATATATATATACTTTGAAATCGATAAATATAAAAGCTGGTATAAAACTAACATAGCCTATATAAATCTATATACTATATTTGGGAACATATACATGCATATATATAACATACTACATGCTACAAACACAGCCTATATAAGTCTTTGATTCTGTGTTCCTCTCTCAGCTCTGATACCAACTGTAACAACCCGTATATTTGGACCATTTAAATTGACAATAATGCTTACATGTCAACTTAAATAGTACAAAACACGAATCATTAATGGAGTATATGTATATAAATGAGAATCATCACAGAATCACAGACAGATACAATATAACAGAATAACGAAGTGGAATTACAACAATGTCATAATAGTAGTTCATGAAGCTACTAGATAAATACAACAATGTCTCAAGCAAATGGTGAAATAGAAATACATAGATGTCTGATACAAGTATCATAATAGAGTAGAGCAATACTGATTAAGATAAATGATAGTCTTCAAAGTCTTCAACTTCCAAGCAGCTCGACAACATAAATCCTCAGACTGACCCAAGCATAAGCACAAACAAACACTCGAGTCAGGACATGTATTCTTATACAAGATAATATGGCACAAATTTTAAAATAATAATAACTCAAAGATGATTGGAATGAACATCTTTCAGGATCCGTTAAACTATCTATATATAGTAGTGTATGCTAGGTAGATAATGTCTAACAGTAATATTAAGTATCAAAATAGTGTTAAGGCGTTACCATTATTCCCCTTAACACATTTATATGGCATCATAGTCTATACAGTACTGTAAACTCCACCGTAAACTAGTGGGCTATCAGGGAGTACTCCATAAGTATAACACACAAAAAATCGTAGTGGTCGCACATAGGGATACTAGTATGACAAGGCACATGAGGCAATACCCAAGGTAGTGAAACTACCGTTTGCCTGATCCGGACTGGTGAGAACGCATCGCCGCAACGATCGCAACACCGCAATACAACACTCCCAATTCAAGGGTGCGCACCAATCAAAAACAAGTAATGAGTAGTTTATGAAGAAGTGTGTTCGCTAGAGGTAGCTAACCTCGTTGGCCCGGCACGGCTCCTGTTTAAGTCATTTCCAATTTGACACTAGTGTCAAGGCCATCCATTATCGTTCTCTTTCTTCAATCATCAATGTACATCAATCCAACCACTTCATTCTGGATCACACTCTGCGTATAATAGTTATTAAAGTGGTATTCGGTTTTGACAGAGAGTATGTCCCTAACCGATCCCGGACTCTTTAATAACTACGTAATTATTACCCCGATTGGTCATTTAATAAACTTTCAAATTAGAATCGGTTTCTTTAAGACTTCAAAAGTCAACATTCCATTTGACTTTCAATATCAATTTCCATAATTCAAATTTCAAAGTTTCTAATTTCCAATTCCAAATTTCTATTTTGTTTCACAATTCAATTTCAATTCAATTTAAAATTATTCAAATATTGATTTCATTTCATATATGAATTCCATTCAATAATCATTTAAATCCAGTTAATTTAACATTTAAATCAAATTCGATTTAATTTCTAATTTATTAAATCACTCACTAAAGTTGTCCAAAATTTAATCCAAAACTCACAAGTTGAATTTAATTGAATTCACCAAATTAAATTCTTTCAATCAAAAGTTATATGCAATTCATTTAATAAATCAAATTTTATTTCTTATTAAAGAAATTCAATTTCACTTATTTACTCATTCAATTAAATAGCCACAAGTTAGATTTCTTAAGTGAACAAGTTTCAAATTTGTTTGTTATTAAATAAAGTTTACAAAACTCAATTCAACAATTCATTAAATTTAAACAACCTAACTTTCATCAAACATTTGTTTCAATTTATCAAATCTTTACCTTTTGAATTTCACTAGAATTATAATTTCAAATTTTAATTAAACCCATTCATTATTCCTTTTAATTCAAATCTCATTTTTATTTCAAATCAAATCGTCTGATCAATCAGGTTTCTTATTTAATTCTCTATCCTAGGTCAAGTGATTTATTTGGGTACTTATCATTTCAACCCGATTCCATTTCAATCTAAAAATCAGAGACATAGTAAAGGGAACTTGCAGTGTGATAACTGGGACAGTGTCGAAGTAAATAAATAAGCAATAACAACAATCAACAACAACACAATAATTAATTTAAATAATCCCAAAATAATCATATTAATTTTACATTATTATTTTATGTAAAGTCATACAATTATTTCTAGAATCTACACTATCATTTCATGTAGATTAAAGATCATTTCATGTAAATTACGCTATTATTTCATGCGGTTCTACACTTGTCATCTACTTAATTCAAGTCCATACTTCATCAAAATTTTCACAATATGAAATTTGTTTATATTGTTTCAAAGTGTCATTAACTATATTTCTACTTGTCGATTAATTAGACATTTCAAAAGTTATACTATACAGATTTTAATTTAATCAAATTGAAGTACATATGTCAACTTCAAAGTGTTAACTTCCATACGTCTAATTCAAGTGTATATTATTTATCACTTCATGTGTTAACAATTTAACATTCAATATTAACATCAAACAATCATCAATATTATCAACCAAACTTGATTATCATTGTATAATAATATAAGTCGTGAAATTTATTCACCTTTAGTGGTTAAAGAGAATTGATCGACGAGGCACGAAGAGACACGAATACTTGACCCGAACACCACACAAGCACGAACAATCAAACAAGCTGCAACAATCGATAAGAAAGAAATGGCATCACTTTCAATACAAACATTCATATATATATATATATATTCATATATATACACACACTTACCAATCAAAAAAGAAAGAGAAAACAAAAAAAAGAGCTAAGAGAGGAAGCTGCTGCAAGGTGAATGACTTCAAATAGTTGCTGCACAAAATCAGAGAACAAAATTACTACCCATAACGTATATAATATATATATAAAATATACATATATGTTTATATATGAAAGGAAGTGTTCATTATGCAAAGGAGGAGTGCGTAAGTTCACGCGGAAGGACAGGGTACGGTGTCTCGGTTTGATGGCATCGGCAGGGGCAGCAAGGGACGGTGCCGCAGTCAGGTCGATGGGAGGAGGCGTGGCAACTTCGAATGGCAAGGTGGTTCGGTTCCTGTAGCATGGCACGGGTCTGGCACTAGGTTCTCAGGTTTGGGCAGCGACTGGCGGTTGGAGGGGGTCAGGTCGGTCGGCGATGGCCAGTCAGTGGGTGATGTGGAGGTGGGCTAACAGCGGGTAGGCGAGAGGGGGAATAGGTCTGCAAGCATGGTGAGTTTGGGATTAACAGGCGGTGGAGCTACAGTGGCCGGAGGCGAAGTCGACGTGGCGGCAGGCGGTAGCGGTGGCGAAGGAGGAGAGGAGAAGCTAACTCAGTTGGGCGGTCTTTTGTGAGCGTCGACGTCAGGGTTTGGCGGCACGGTGGAGTGTGAGGTGGCGTAGGCAAGGGGAGAGGGGTGTGGTGATGACGGCTGGCTTAGGTAAGGGGTTGATTTTTTTTTTTGAAGACGTGACAGAGAAAAAAAAATAAAAAAGAGAAGAAGAGAGAGAGAGAGAAGTCAGAGGGGATGTATATTTTACCTGTAGCAAATGTGAGTAAACGAGGTTAGTGAAAACAACGAAGTGTTTATATTGCAGCGGGGTATACCAATGGTCAGGGACCAACAGACAGAGGCTATTATTTGTGTGAGTTACGAAATGTGCTGCATATTTTCTATGCCATAAATTAGCTGTTGTTCAACTTTTCATGTCCATTCAATCAGCTGCCAACCACACTAATCAATTCACTTCAGCCCAAAGGTTCTTCATTTTTTTTCAAATTTTTGAATGCAAATGGGCTGACAAATTTTTAGGCTGGAATATATTTTGTTTTTATTCAGAATCAATGGTTACAATCCGGTGAATTGGAGTAGGCTGAAAATGGATTGAATATTCATTTAACCGGTCCATTTTGGAACGATTAAATTAGCGTGACGATTTACGCCGAACTCCGATTTTTACAAATGAATATACCATTCTGATTGGTGTGACGAGGCGCTTACAATGGTACACAGATATTTACGATATGACAGTTCAATCAGAACTCAAAAAATTTCGCCGATTAAATTGTTCGTTCGACAGAACAAATTAAATGAAGTGGACGACGATGAAATTAGATGTAACGGAATGCGATGTCTCGATCAGATATTTTCTACCACCTTACTGTGTAAAAATATCTAGATTCGGAAGATGAAAATTTACGCACTTTAAAATGAACTGATATGCAATAAAATATGAACGAATTTTACTTCGATATTTCGCGACGAAACTTTTCCTATATCCATAACTAGCTAGATGCATTTTATATTCGAAGTTTGGATGTTAACTGAGAACGTATATAAATTTCAAATTTTATACCAAAATAATTGATTCAAAATTTTAAATTGGGTCAGAAATTCAGGGTCGTTACAATCTCCCCCACTCAAAACTTTTCATCCTCGAAAAGGAACAAGGCGGAAGAAGTAGAACGAACAAGCAGAAAATCAAGATAGAGTTTGAGAAAAATGGATTATACCTGGAATCAACAATTCGTGGTTTGAATCCCGAATACTATCCTCAGTTTCCCATGTGCAATCTCGGTCGTCCGAACTCCACTAAACTTTGACGAGATTTACCATCTTCCTTCTAAGTTGTTTCGTATCTCGGTCGACTATCTGAAGTGGCTTCCTCTCAATGGTCAAGTCAGGCTCGATGACTAACTCTTCCAACTGAGCGGTGGGAATGGTCATAGATGGATCACGCACTACTTTGCGGAGATGTGAGACATGGAACACATCGTGCATGCCGGCAAACTTCTCTGGTAATGCGATTCTATAAGCCAAGGTTCCGATCTTTTCTGTAATCTCAAACGGACCAACAAATCTGGGAGCAAGCTTTCCTTTCCTTCCAAATCGAATAACATTCTTCAAAGGCGACCTTTGAGAAATACTTCATCCCCCACGCTGAATTCGAGATCTCTCCTTCTTCTGTCAGCGTCACATTTTTGTATGTCTTGTGCCGTCTTAATCTTTCTCCTGATCTCTTCAACCTTCTCGGAAGATTCCATAATCATTTCTAGACCAAGCACTAATCGGTCCCCAGGCTCAATCCAACAAGCTGGCATTTGCACGGCCGTCCATATAAAGCTTCGAACGGCGCCATATCAAAACTCGCCTGATTATTAAAGATAATTAAATTCCGATTCAAATATACTATTCAAATTGAAATTTGATTTTACCTGATAACTATTATTATACGTGAATTCAACCAAATGGAGATGGTCCTCCCAGGATCCACCAAAGTCTATAATACATGCTCGGAGAAGATCTTCCAAAATCTGATTCACCCTCTCAGTTTGGCCATCTGTTTGAGGATGATAAGCAGTGCTCAGATTTAGTTTAGTGCCCAAGGTATCTTGAAATGCCTTCCATAATTTACTAGTGAAAATAGGATCTCTACCGCATACGATACTAGATGGTACACCATGAAGTTTAACAACTTCCCTCATATATATCTCAGCCAAACTCGAAGCAGTACGAATGGTCTTAACTGGAATAAAATGAGCGGATTTTGTCAGCCTATCGACAATCACCCAAATGCTCTCATTACCTCTTCTGGTCCTTGGTAACCTATCAATAAAGTCCATGGAGATCTTCTACCACTTCCAACTTGGAATCTCTAGGGGTTGAAGTAATCTTGTCGTCTTTCTATGATCGGCCTTAACTTGTTGACAGGTTGTACATCTACTAACATAGGTAAAAATATCATGCTTTATTCCACTCCACCAATATAACCTCTTCATATTCTGATACATCTTGGTGACTCCTGGATGAAATGAAAGCGAGGATTGGTGGTTTTCTCTAAGCACTTCCTGTCTTAATCCGTCGACATATGGAACACAAATTCGGTTGTCGATCCTCAAAACTCCATTACTGTCTATTTGTGCACCCATTTTATATTCAACATTTCCGACTCTACCGAGAACTATTTCCTTGATACGATAGAGCAAGGTGTCCTCATATTGCTTAGCTATGATGTGATCCATAAGAGCTGGGGAGACAACGAGCTGAAATAACATTCCTTCCACAAGATTACAACATATCATTGCTTGTTTCTGCTCAAAGCGTCGGATACAACGTTTGCTTTCCCTGGGGTGTAGTTAATATCGAGATCATATGCAGCTAAGAATTCGAGCCATCGAACTTGTCTCTGATTCAAATCCTTCTGTGAGAAAATGTATCTCAATGACTTATGGTCTATAAATAATTCGAATTTGGTCCCTAAAAGATAATGCCTCCATAGCTTCAGAGCAAATACAACCGCAAGAAGCTCTAAATCATGAGTTGCGTAATTTGCTTCATGGGTCTTTAACTGACGACCAGCATAAGCAATGACCTTTCCATTCTGCATTAAAACTGCTCCTAACCCATCATGGCAAGCATCAGTATAGACGGTCAAACCTTCGCTTCCGTCAATAACTGTAAGAACTGGGGAAGAGGTCAACTTTCGCTTCATCTCATTGAAAGCTGATTCGCACTTTTCATTCCAATTAAACTTGACATCCTTTCTGGTCAGTGCGGTGAGCGGTGCGGCAATCCGGGCAAAATTTTCTATAAATCTACAATAATAGCCTCCCAAGCCCAAGAAGCTATGAATATCTGTAGGAGTTTTGGGAGTCTTTCAATCCTGCAAATTCAAAGGATTCGAGTTTAGATAGAGATAAGATGTTCGGATAGAAATGACAAATAAGGATAGAATTTACATTGATTACGGTGATCTTAGCTCATCCGATATGTATTGTATGTTGTCCAAATATATGTATTTATTTAAACTTATTATTTATATAAATATTATAAATCTACATATATGTATATAAATATATATGTTAATTTTATTTAAATAATTTTATGAGAATGAAAATATTTAAACATATATGTATGTATGTATATGTAATATATATATATATGTATGTATATGCGTAAAATATGAATAATTTACATATATGTGTATTATTGTACTAAATATCAAAATAATATATATAAATACATAATATATAAAGAAATGAACTAATATATATATATATATATATATATATATATATTCATAAGCATATTTATAATATCTAAAATTGTGTGTGTATGTGTATATTAGTTAAAAATAATTTGTTCTTTACTTTTAGATAGTTCTAGATTATATGAAAAGCTCTATAAAATTTTATTATATTTCAATATATATATATATATATATTAGTCGAAAGTTAACAAAATATTAATAAAAAATATTTTCAAAGCATTTTATTCAAATTTTAAATATCCAAAAAGTCTAATATAATATTATAAGGTTTGGAAAAAAATTCATAATTTTTCTCGTTCAAAATTTATTTTTTATTAATTAATTATTTTCGATCGTATTTTGTAATAATTTTTAAAATAGAATAAATTATTTTTGAATTCTCATTTTTTGGCTGATAGCTTATTTCATGATAAAATAATTTTATAAAATTTAAAGTTAATTCCTAAATATATTTTTTATATGAATTATTTAGACAGTATATTGATTTAAATAATATTAAATAACAGTAAATAATTATCAAAAAATATTTTATAGCCGTCGAAAAGTATAATTACTGTAAATATACATGTATGTAGTTATATGTTCAATTATTACCATGAAATGATGTTATAATTAGATACAAACCATATAAGTATAATAAAATGATATATTTATATATATATATTTATTAATAAGATAATTATTATTACAATTAAAATATTCGATTGTGCATATCTGATCTATATGTGAAAAATTGTTATCATTATCTATTACATGCAAAACCAATCTAGTATGACAACATCAATACATATAAGAATCATCACCTAACTAACAATATAATAATAATATATATGAGTAATAAAATACTATCCAAAAAATTAAACTATATAATACAGTAAAAACATACTTAAAACCAATGCTTTGAAGCGCACCTTGTAATGATAAACTCTCTCTCCTTTGAAAGCTTTTCGATTCAGCAGACTATTAATCCTTGAACCGTTGACCTTTGGCTATCAAATAACACTCGTCTTTTAAATTAATTTGATTTGATTTTGATTTGCTTGAGCTCCTAAGAGATGAAGTCAACCAGCAATGGATGGGAATAATAGCAGCCAAAATGATCGTTTTCAATTAGGATTAGTGTTGTTTGAATAGTGGATGGAAGAGAGAAAATAATGAATCATATCTCATACCAACTCTCACTAAATCTAAACCATCCAATTCTAACATCTATAACCTATTTAAGCTGCCCCCTATAGCCATCATTACAGCCGAAAATACCAACCCATCATCATGGGCCAATATCCCATTTAATCCCAATGAAATATCATTTAATTATATCAAATTTAATTGCTTATTGATATCGTATATCGATCGATATATTTATGACTATTATAAATATATTCAATAATATTTATTCCCCAAATCATATTCAAAATTTTATAATTAATATTTCATAAATTTTAATTAATTAAACTAACTTATAACAATTATAAAGTAATTAAATCATGTAGTCAAAAGAAAATTCATTATTTCGGTTGTGTGACTTGTTAGGTGTAAATTTGAATAGCGATTAATATCGAACTATTCAAATATTAACATTCATAGGTCACTTAGAAGGTGGTGTGACATTTTGACCAAAATTTTTGCTTACTTGGTTTCAGTAAAATCCAATTTTACTTTGTTAAGCATTACCCGGTTGTGACATTTGTTTACACCAATTCTCTTCGTCAAAACGATATCACTTTGGTCTTTTGGAATTTGGTAATGGTCAAAATTCCAATATCGTCCAAATTCAACTCGATAGTCCAAACACAAAGTCCTTGGTTCAATAATAACAATTATTATTAACCGTACTACTCTGGCCAGAGATTTTGACTTTGAGTTGACTAGAGTTAACCGTGATACTAACCCCATATAACTGAGGAGACGAATCCTCTCTTAAATAGTGCTTCACTTCCAATACTTTCACTCGATCCAACTATAGTGTATAAACCACCTTTCTTACTCCGAAAGACGAGCCATTAAGAGTAAAAGGAAAAGAAAGATAAGAAGAGAATAAACTAAACAACACAGAGTCTCACAATGCAATGGAACAATATTTATTACTCAACATAATATATTACAAAGTCATTTCAAAAATGTTATATTAGAATTATCCTAATACAAATTCTACCCTAGGATAGTTATAACAGTCTGTCCCTACCTAACTGGTATGATATGCATATAATACAGTTGAAAATAAGGTAATAACTAGCTATCGGTGAAGCCACCTGCTCCAAGCTCCTCGATCTGCGGAAAAATATGAACTACTTGGCTGTCCATTCAAATTTGAGCACCCAAGAGTTTAGGAAAAGGGGGAAAATAAACTCCGGATCAGACATCGGTCTGGTGTGAGTAAAGCATACATTTTAACTTTATAAAAACCTTTAAAATTAAAGGTATCTCGTAAGAACACACCGCACATAAACACGGATAGGTTTTTACTGTACAAAATCCAAACCATTTCATATGAAATTCTCTGATATTATAATAGTATCTAAGATACAAATACTTATTAATCATAGCCGAAATTGTTACATTAATTAAATTCAGCATAATATGTATACAACTAAAACCATAAAGGCTCGTATTAGAGAATGGATTCCATATAATGACTCGGCTATTGGGGTACCGCCCGTCACAGTCCATCTCTAGATAAAATAACACCGAGGTCAAACCTATCGACCCCTGCCAACACAGAACCGGCCTACCCTTTGCTACATAGTACCGAATATGATCACCTCTCCGTTAATGGGCCCCGAAGCATACAAAAGAGAGATAATTTCGACTCTAGATAGAAATGATCATACCCTACTTGGGAGCGGCCCATTTAGCTCTGCTGCATCTTCCCTGTTTTAGTCATTCCCGGTTGATAAGGCTTGAGGCTACGTTTTACCTTTTTATATAGCACTTCCCATTTGGAATGCTAACACTGCTCTCCAGGCAGTGATGCAATGTCAACATTCATCCATACAAGTTTGTTCTAGGACTGAACAAAACGCTTGAGAGCTCCGTCTTCAATTCCATCTACTTTAAGATATCTTCACTTCGAAACGCTTGAGTTGGATCGAAGTGGTTTACGGATAACATATCAGATCTCGTTCTCTTCGAAACAACATTCGATAGTTTCCGATAAACTCAACCCCGGTACTTGAGGAAATAAACAGTCAAAGATAAGAGCGGAGATCACCTTCTAACCGTTAATGAAAGGATTCCCTTATCATTTGTCCTAAGAGAGCGAAATGAGATTGATTTATACGCATAGTACAGCATCATCGAGGATGACTGTGCCATATAACTCATGTTTTTCTCCTAGATACTTTTAAATTATGTTTAGGGTCCATATTTGATAGCCGGTTATTTTATTATCAAATAAACAAACAACAACCAATTCCATTTGAGATTTATTTATCCATAGTAACCACTAAGCCTCAAAACAAATCTTTATTTAATAAATCTCTTTCAAAAACGTTTGTCTAAAACATTCATATACTTATCTCTCGGACATTAGTATATACACAAAACATTTGCGAATAATTCTTACTTCCAAATCATGTTAAAAAGGATTAAATAAATGTTGTTTAAATTGAAGGTAAGGACAACCCTAAAACACTATTCCTTAAGTGTGGAATTGATTTTCCACACCACCATTTTTAAAAGGTCAGTTTAGGGAAACCCAGGTCTCAAATTCTTTTTATATTTCTTTTAATAAATCCCTTTTAATCAAATCTATTTCATTCATGAAATCTCTTTACATGAAATCCATATCCATTTCAAAATACTTTCCAACTACTAAATTCATTTATAACACCTTTCATAAATATTCAAAATCCTTTATAACTCCTTTATAAATAACCAAACCTTTTATAAACTTCTTTTATAAACATCCAAAACATTTTCTAAAATTTCTTTTTTAAATACCCCAAAATCATTTATAAAACTTCTTTATAAACCTTTCATGTTTAAACAACTTCTTAAATAACCTTAAGTCAAATTAGCTTCCTTTAATAAGAAAATCCATTTTATAAATCCCTTATTTATGAAATCTTCTTACTTAAAATCTCAAATCCATTTACCCAAAAACAACTTACAAATTTCTAAATTCCTTTATAAAACTCTTTATGAAATCTTCTTTTTATAACATGGAAAACCATTCCCATTTGTTAAAAACATCTTTAGTAAAACCATTTGTCAAATCATTCTTTAAATATCATCTTCAAATTGAAATAACTTTGAACCCATTTCAAAAATAAAATGGCATATTTATCATTACAAAATCAAACAGAGGCTTAGCGACTACAATGGTGCTTTTAATTTGGTTTTACTTATCTAGTTTAACACGGTATCACATAACAATGGGTATATAAGGGATCAACACATAACAATCAATCAACTTAAGTAAATGTCCAAGTTAATTGTAATAGCAGAATGATATTTTTTTTATAATAGATGTCATTTAGTTTTCCTCATCATATGGGGTTACTTAAGGGTAAGCGACACAGAAATCCATTGATTTAAAACAAATTTGAAACGAAAATGGTTTAAAACAAAACTGATTACTTAAACTCAAAGCAATTTTAAAATACGTTAATACCCTTGTAAATGTGAAACAAATCCATGTTAAATAATAATTAAACTCTAATTAAAGTAATTAAACCTTATTTAACTTTAATCAAAGATTAATTAAATAAAACCCGCTTTAAAATAATAATTAATTAAAAATTATCTTAAATAAATAAATAAATAATTAAATAATCCTTTATTAATAATTAAATAATAATTAACTTTAATTAAGTAACAAATCATGATTAACTTAATTGATTAACATTTAAGTTTAAAAACCATTATTAACAAATGATTAAGTACCGATTACCTTTATTAACTAATTAATCAATCGAATAATTATTAAATAAATAATTATTCTTTAATTTCTAAATTAAAGTTAGAAACATTTTCTAAAATTATTTTAAGTTAAAACGAGATTAGATTAGAAAAATAGTTAAATTTTCTGAACTGCGCGTATAGCGACTATCGCTATACGAACCCGTAATTTCAAAACTTGGTTTTTAAGCAAATTAACATCAAAACTCTATTCTCACACCTTAAACTTATAATAAAGTTAGAAAACACCTTTCAAAAAGTTCTAGGTGGAAACAAGTTTCAGATTTGGAAATAGTTTGGTTTTTATGAACTGCGCGTATAGTGACTATCGCTATACGGACCCGTAATTTCAAAACTTGAACTTTTTTTCCATTTTCTAACTATTAAAACTTAAATTTTTAATTCTTATCACTTTTAAAACATACAAGTATACTTTTGAAAACAAAACAAAGATTAAAACCTTGTAAAATTCAATTTATAAAACCAATTTCAAAACTTTCGGAAAAGGATTTCAAATGCTCGTCTTTTGTTAGCAAGGCACTAACTTTTCATGTTATAAACAACATAACCCGATATCATCACAAACTACACTACCACATCACATATATATGTTTATGATACACATACAATAAGATCCAACTTGCAATCAAATATGATTAATCAACTTTCATAATCAACTATATTCCGACTACTAAGCACATTCACATACAACCAAATCACATCCATTTTCAAGTATATTCAAGTATAACCAAACCAAACTTCAATGTTACATAACCAAACATAAAATTTACCAATAAATATACGCATTTATAAAGTAAATTAAATTGGTTTTAAAAGAGCTAACTTTACTCATCATAACTTATCTATATCAAACTAAACTTCCACCGAACTTGGCTACAAATTAGCAAACCGCCTTAGCTTCGAGATATGACCTAGTGCGGGCTTAAAGGGTGCAATATGGCTTGGCCAAGAGGAAAATTTGGCTCGACCTGGGCCAGTAAGGGCTCGGCCATGCATGGGTTAGGTGGATATGTGCTTGTTTTTGGTAGAGAAGAGTATGTGAGAGAATGTAGTGAGTTTAGAAGTGAAGAAATGCTATTTTTTCAAACTTTTAACATGGAATTAGTAGCCATGGAAATTATGAAGACATGAAGAGGATGGCGATGAATATGGAATGGAGATGTAAAGTAAGAGAATGAATATGTATGGGGGTATATCTAGGCAAGGAGAAGAGATAAATAGCTAATTATTTTTGTATTAAATAATGTAAACATGTCATGTAACACCACACCTCTCCACCATCCCCTCTCGATACGTCCTTCCCCCTCTCCATACCTTCATGTTCTAACCTAGGTGATGTTTAGGTACTAACTTAGGTTATTATATATATGATAGTATATAAATATGCATAATTAGTCATATCATGAATGTATATGTATATATTATTAAGTGTTCATGTATGTATACATGTATATACATGTATATTATTTGCAAATTTGATCAAAACCTAGTTTATAAGTGTTTGCATGTTTAAAACAAATGAGCACAATGTTTCCGATGACTTTCAGGAAAAATCGAAATTTCAGAAAACGTTCTTCGATCACATTTTCTATTTTTATTTGAACTATCTATATTGGTAAACAAATTTTGAAAACTATTTTATCATCATTATTTTTTTTGGCAAGGCCGACGGGGGTGAATGGGCCCCGACCATTTATTGCAACACCAAAAAGTACATACAGAAACAACAACATGAGCAAAGCTCATAGAATACGGAGGAACAAAGTGCTACAAACACAGAAGAAGCACAGAAAATAAAAATAAAAAAATAAAAACAAAGACACAAAGAATAATTTTACATCTACAGGAGCTGGAAAGGCATGGATATCCCTGGATCATAAGTGAATAGTATATCTAGGGAGCTTTTAATTTCATGCATAGCCCAGTGTTTGAAAGAAGCATCAGTCTTCGCATTGGTTTCATCAAAAATTCTAATATTACGCTCTTTCCAAACTGCATAAACGAAGCTCTTCAAAACCACAGTAAATATTCTTTTGTGTTTTTCCTTTCCCTTAGTCATAGTATGGATACGATCCCACTCAATGAGGTTGTCATGAGAAGGACTCGCACTGTTAATCTTCACCATAATTTCAGTCCACACATACTTAATCAATGAGCATTCAAAAAATAAGTGCTCAGCAGTTTCAGGATACTCACTGCAGAAGGGGCAGTACACATTCATATTCATTCCCATTATTGCTAATTTCGCCTTAGTTAGTATAGCACGTTTCAACACCTTCCACAGTAGTAAATTTTCACGCATACTACTGTCTGTAGACCAAATGCACTTCCACCAATTCCATGCTGGTATGGCACTGTTTTGTAGTATATACTCGTAAGCATCACCAATTCTATATGCTGCCTTCTTCTCTCCCCAAACAATTCTAGCAGAAGAAGAGTTAATCGGTGTGAATCTTCTTATCTTATCCCATATTATCTGAACACGCTGATTAGAAGAGTAATTGCCATTTCCCTGAAAGGCGTAGAGAACATCACTGACTTTCGTTGATAAGTGAATCCCAGTATGAATAATTTCATTGTATGATAGGTTACGTCGAAGAATATATCCCTTCTCAAGCCATGGATCATCCCAAAAGTTTACACTGTAAATAGGGTCAGTATTCATTTGTATTAGAGGGAGAAAATATTCCTTAAGTTTGAAGAGGCACTGCCATGTCCAGCTTAATTTCTGAGGCTTGTTCATATTCCATAAATTGCTACCTTTAATTACGTTCATTTCTGACCACTGCGCCCAGAGGCTGTCTGGACAATTAAACAGTGAGTCAAGATGCTTAGCAAAGGCTGTTTTATTCCATTGTTTAAGATTTAGAAGACCAAGCCCCCCTTTGTTTAAAGGTATCTCAAGCGAACTAAACTTAACCGGAGCTATGTATCTGCCCATAGTTCTGCCAGTCCAAAAGAATCTCATTATGGCACTTCGAATCATCTTAATAAGTGTGAAGGGGAGAACAAAGGTTCTGGCCCAATACACTTGCATAGCAAAAATTATTGACTTGATTAAAGTCAGCCTACCAGCTTGGCTCAACTTCTTTCATCATTATTTAATTATTAAAATAGGTTTATTTGCTAATAAAATCCATTTATTGATTATATAAAATATATTTATATAGCCTATTTTAAAGTGGCAAAATCCTGGGTCGTTACAAATCTATTTTACCATCATTTGTTATTATTTAAAAGATTCATATTATTTTTAATTTATAAAACCTATTATTTGAATATTTAAAATTTATTAAATATTTGCAAATCAAGGCGGTAAAATTTCGGGTCGTTACATATAGTCACTCGATGAATGTCATGCCATGATTTAACTATAATCAAAGCAGAGTTTTCATATTGAAGATTGACAATATTCTCATATCGAGAGAACTGTAAATCAGTCACGTCGATATTTTCTTTTTGACCTTTGTTATATTAACCAATAGAAAACTATTGAGTGAGTCATTCCATAGTTATCCAATAACCATCAGTATGTAACCTTTAGGTGCTCCCAACAGTCATGAGTAATACATACCCTAATATTTGGTGAGCGTTACGTACTCTAGTCTCAATGGATACATCAATATCCATTCTTGATACACTTTGACTAGGAACATTTAAAATGATGTGTTTTCTCAAGTGCAAATCAAATCGACTACTATTCGATAGCCGAAGGTCAACAGCCCAAGGACTAGCAATCTGTTGAATCCGAAAGAATTTCAAAGGAGATAAATTATATTTTCAAGGTGTACTCTAAGGCTTTGGGATTAAGGTATGATTTTATCAGATTATAGTTACTAATTTTCAGTATAATGTTTTACTTTTTTTTGGAATTTAGTATAATGTTTTATTATATATGTATATATATTATATTGTTAATTGAGTGATGATTCTAATATGCAAGTAATATTGTCATAAAGTAGTTTGGTTATATGCATATATATATTTATATTTTAAAAAAATATTTTTTATCATATATATATATATATATCAGGTTAGTGCAGCCATATATATATAAAATAATATAATTTTATATTTTATTAAATTAATATATATTATTTAATTATATATATTTATGCAATAATTAATTCCAACATTATATAATGGTTAAAATTGGTCATGCAATTATATATATAAATTATTATAGTAATACTAATTTTTGGCAGTAAAAAATAATTTTTTTAAATATTTTTTATTTAAATCAATTTACTACATAAATAATTTATATTAATTCAAATATGTTATGAAAATTATTTTTTAAATTTTAAAAAATTATGTCAACATCAGATAATCTCTCGGCCAAAAAATAAAAATAAAAACATTTTTATTTTTGAAAACTAATTGTTTAATTCGGTCGAAAATAAATATATCGTTTTAAATTAATTTAAACGAAAAAAATGAGAAAGAAATTTCAAACCATAAAATATCATTTAGGATTTGCTGCATAAAGTTTCAAAATTAATTTTATTAATATTTTATAAATTTTTGAATGAACATTTAATTAAAATGTATTTTAAAGTTAAAAAAATAATAAACTATTTGTTGAGCTGTGCGTAAGACTTAGTATTTCATATTTATCAAAAATATTTTATTTTATTTTATCAATATATATATTTATTTATTTATTTATATTTATATATATGTGTGTGTGTGTGTATTTTATTACAAATATATATACACATACATATATGTATATATATTAAAAAATATTAAAAAATTTATTTGTATATATATGTATTACTCCCAGTTTTTCTAAAAACTAATTATTCTAATATTTATAAATAATTTATTTATATAAATTTATTACATAATATGTATATATAGTTGTTGGCGTCAAAATTGACCACCAACACCCGATTATAAGTGAAAGCATCAATATCCAGTCACAGATCGTAGATAGAGTATATGTAGAGAATATAATATAAAGAATAACCAAAATTAAAATGAAAGCAAGTAAAAGAAAGACAAGATTTATAGTGGTTTGGATAACTCCGGCCTACGTCCACTCCAGAACAATCCTTTTTATTATCAGAAATTTGATTACAGTTACAATCCAGAATTCCAGAATAAAAATGGCAGAGTAGCCTCTGCGTAGAAGATGAAGAGAAACAGAATGATGATCCTTTTTTCGAAGCTAAGCCTACTGTATTTATAGGTGAAACTCTGGCTACAGGGCCTTCTCTCCTACATGGGCCCACCATATCGATCGTCGAGCCCAACTCGTCCATCTTATCCCGACCTGAAGCAACTTCCACGCCGACCCGAAGTACGACCCGAAGTGAACACCATGTCGACCTGAAGTACGACCCAAAGTGAACACCATGCCGACCCGAGGTTGCCCCTTATTTGCCGACCCAAAGTTTACCCTGTAGCCAACCCGGAGCAATCCATATGCCGACCAAGAGTTGATCATGTGGCGGCCTGAGTTCGAATCCCTTTGTCGACTTGAAGTGTAGCCCACGCCGACCCGAAGTGAATCACATGTCGACCCGAAGCTGATCAAATGCCGACCCGGAGTTGATCCTGTGGCGACCTGAGTTCGAATCTCTTTGCCGACCTAAAGTGTAACCCATGCCGACCCAAAGTGAATCGCATGCCGACTCGAAGCTGATCAAATGCTGACCCGGAGTGAACCAAATGTCGATCTGACCCGAAGTACGTCCTATTATGGCCCGAAGTAAACCCTTTGCTGACCCGAGCTATGCCTTTCTCCAAGTCCTGCATCGTTTATCCATCGACTATGCTTAATCTTGGCTTTATATCCGTAATTGATTATCCATCCATTTGAACCAAGTCCATAATATTCCAGCCTCGATAACCGTGAGGTCTATTGGGTTAAATCCGCTTGTACACTGCCTTGCCAAAGGCGGGTTAACATTTACCCCCCAAAATATGCCTTGCTATTGGAAGGCATGTTTTGAATTTCCATAAGTCTAAATTCCGAAGTCCATAACCCATTGATCGTCATATCATCCAACCTAGAGTCTAATCCATTGCCAATCCAATTCATTGATCTCTCCGGATCGTTAGCAAAATTCATGACTATTCCGAGTCAATATCCAATTCTGAATCCATTAACTGAATCCACAATCTCTCCGGATCATTTTATCCAAGTCCGGGACCACTCCGGGTACTGTAATCCAAATCCAAGACCTCGCCGGGTCCATATCCAAATCCGGGACCTCTCCGGGTTCATATCCAAATCTGGGACCTCTCCAGGTCCATATCCGAATCCTAAGACCTCTCCGGGTCATTTTATTCTACTCCGGCCTCAACTCTCTGGTCGAGGGCTTATCCATGGTTATCCTTCTCCGGCCTCGACTCTTCGGTCAAGGACTTAATCCATGGGGTATCCTACTCCGGCCTCGATCCTCGGTCGAGGACTTAATCCGTGAATATCCTTCTCCAGCCTTGACTCTCCGGTCGAGGACTTAGTCTATGGGGTACCCTACTCCGGCCTCGATCCCCAGTCGAGGACTTATCCGTGTTTAAGTCCATCCAGTCGCTCTCCGGTAAATGGACTTGTAACTCGCGGTTATTGCCCCGTCTCTTCGGTCGGGGCTGTAACCGTGACCTGCGTTATTTATTACATTAATCCAAATCCAATCATTCCATAGTTCAATTTCTAAAATATGAAATAAAAGCCCGTACAACCAAGAAAACTAAATAGCCATAGTACCAAGAAAAACCAAAGTTTGCAGTAAATAGAAAAAACAAAATTTCATAAACCCGAGCACCACAACTCATCGTCATCTCACAGAATGCTTGGGGATCGTCCTCGATCCCGTACATGTGTAAGTGACTTAGCCGCATTACTTTGGGTTTTATTACTTATTCCATGCCATAAATCCAATCAGCTAATAATAAGCTGATGAGGATGCCCTGATCCAGTGCCATCTCCATTCAAGGTGGGTGGTGGCCGCTCCTGTTCTACTGCCACAGCTTGATTCCTTATATATTGTTGCAAATGACCATTCCTCACATGTTCCCCAACAATATCCTTCAAATGCCTGCAGTCATTCGTGTTGTGCCCATCCCGCTCATGGAATAGGCAATGCTTTCCTAATGCCCTCTCGTATTTGAAGGGTTCCCTTTTGCCGGCCTTCGATACTGGAGGCGCCCTCGAGTATCCAAATAGATCCTTTTCAGAGTTTTAGTCAAATCCATGTAAGAAGAGAATTTTGGTTCTCTTCATTGCCTTATAGAGATATTACTATCGTCGTCCATTCTCTGTTTGCCCTTATCGTTCTTGTTTACATCTCCTGATGATCCTCTACTCTACACGGCATTCACCTTTGGTTTGTTTGCTCGTGTGTCTTCCTGTCGCAGGAACCTTTTTGCTTCATGGTAAAACTCCCCTAAATACATAGATGTATCCTGTGCCAGTAAATCCATGAACTTTGTGCCATCATCAATGCCAAATACAACTGCCATCAAAACCATGGATGGATCCGGACGATCCACCGATGCCACCGTAGCATTAAACCATGTTAGAAAACTCCTCAGAGACTCTTCGGTCCTTTGTTTTAGTGTTGCCAAACTCATCGCATTCTTGGGTCTCGAGATGTGAACTCTAAACTACCTCATAAACCTTTCGATCGATTCTGTCCACGTTCCAATAGAGCCACTTTCCAGTTGTTTGAACCATAGTGCTGTATATCCGTCAAATACAAAGGGAAGCACCGTGCCATGACCTCCTCTGATGCCTCAATACTTCCATATGCCTCATATACCTTGTCAAATGAACAGCGGGATCCGTTCTTCCATCATATGTCTCCAGCGTTGGTAGTTTGAATTCCGGTGGATTCCTTGCTTGCCTAATCGTAGAAGCGCAGGGGCTCCTATTCACATCCTCTAAATCTCTTTTTACCAATCCTCCTCTTATAGCCCGTCTGATCATGTCCGCCAACCTATCGTTATCATCAAGTGGTATTCTTTGCCCATTGTCACCAACCTGCCCCCCGAGTCCGCAAGGGAATCCTAAAACCTACCCTTCTGGCCGAGCATCCATATCATGATCAATGCCAAACTGCACAGCACCACCTGGTATCCTGCCTAGAATCGAGCCAATATGATCCGGGGGCATTCTCCTAAGTGTGGAACGATCAAGGTCAGCTCTCGGTAGTTCCACTCTATACCATATCCTTGTTGCTCCATTTCCTTGGTTCTGATTCTGGACTGCTTCTACTTCTGCTGCTCCAACTCCATGATCCACATTTCCAGTATTTCCGGCTAATCCATTCCCTTGGTTTTGCACTCCAGCTTGTCCAATCTATCGGAGTAGGTTCTGCATCATATCCTCCTGTCTCTTCAGCATTCTCTCCTGCATAGCATCCATCATCATTTCCATCTCGTCCCTGGTAATGAAGTTTGAGGTCTGATCAGCTCCTGAAGAAGCCTCCTGACTTCCTTCATGATGGCTCCTCTCTGTTCTCTTTCTCCTTGTTGATTTCCTAGCCATTACTTCTTAAATACGAGTTCCCAAGCTTTCAAATCCAAGATCCAAACTTCCAAAAACCCTGAGTGCTAGCTTTCTCAGTGAAAGCACCAAAATGTTAGCATCAAAATTGACCACCAACACCCGATTATAAGTGAAAGCACCAATATCCAGTCACAGGTCATAGATAGAGTATATGTAGAGAATATAATATGAAGAATAACCAAAATTAAAATGAAAGCAAGTAAAAGAGAGACAATATTTATAGTGATTCGGCTAACCCCGGCCTACGTCCACTATAGAACAATCTTTTTTATTATCAGAAATTTGATTACAGTTAATAAAAATGGCAGAGTAGCCTCTGCGTAGAAGATGAAGAGAAACAGAATGAAGATTCTTTTTTTCGAAGCCAAGCCTACTATATTTATGAGTGAAACTCCAGCTACAGGGCCTTCTCTCCTACAGGGGCCCACCACATCGATCATCGAGCCCACACGTCCATCCTATACTGACCTGAAGCAACTTCCAAGCCGACCTGAAGTACGACCCGAAGCGAACACCATGCCGACCCAAAGTACGATTCGAAGCGAACACCATGCCGACTCGAGGTTGATCCCTTCTTTGTCGACCCGAAGTTTACCCTGTAGCCGACCCGGAGCAATCCATATGCCGACCCAGAGTTGATCATGTGGCGACCTGAGTTCAAATCCCTTTGCCGACCTGAAGTGTAGCCCATGCTGACCCGAAGTGAATAACATGTCGACTCGAAGCTGATCAAATGCCGACCCGGAGCTGGTCCTATGGCGACCTGAGTTCGAATCCCTTTGCCGACCTGAAGTGTAGCTCATGTCGACACTAAGTGAATTACATGCCGACCCGAAGCTGATTAAATGCCGACCCAGAGTGAACCAAATGCCGACCTGACCCGAAGTACATCCTATTATGGCCCGAAGTAAACCTTTTGCTAACCCGAGCTACACCTTTCTCCAAGTCCTGCATCGTTTATCCATCGACTATGCTTAATCCTAGCTTCATAATTGATTATCCATCCATCCATTTGAACCAAGTCCATAATATTCCAGCCTCGATAACCGTGAAGTCTATTGGGTTAAATCCGCCTGTACACTGCCTTGCCAAAAGGCGGGTTAACGATAGTATTACTATTTTATTCATATGATTATACACACACACACACACATATATATATAAATACACTTATATATTTATATAAAATTACTTAAACAAAACTTAATACACACAAATATATATATATATATAATATTTATTTACAAATAATTAGGTATATACATACATACATATATTTGGATAACATATACTTGCATATTGGATAAGCTAACATGTCTGATGCGACGTAAATCCCAACATCTATACACGGTCATGTTATACCTGTGTGGGTTAATATGTTACACTTGCACACACATATATATGTATATATGATAATTGTATATGTATGTGTGTGTTTATATATATATATGTATATGTATATATATATATATCAAGACATAATTTAAATATAACTATATAATTTATAATTTTAAATAAAACAGAAGATTTTATTTAAATAATATTTAGAATTTTTTTAAATAAAATAAACTTCATAGGCCCAACAAAGATTGACTAAGGGAATTTTTTTGAAATTCACTCATAACTTCCGATGTGGGCTGGCCTAGTTCCAACAATAGTATCGGAACCCAATAGCCTATGCGATCTAAATTAGTCATGTTAAGGTTAACTATTAAGCTCACAGCCCAAAGGTTATTCCTAATAAAAAAGGCCCAAATTTGAATTGGGCATTGGGCTAATTTCAAAATTATTTGAAATTAAAATATAAGATTTTAAATTAAAAAGTTAATTTTAAAATAAGATATATGTTAGCGCCAAAATTGGTCACTAACACCCAAACGTAAATGAAAGCACCAACTAACAGTCATAGATAGTAGATAGAGTGTATGTAGAGAGTATAAATATGAAGAGCAGTAAAAGTTAAAAAGAAAGTAGAAAAAACAATGGATTTATAGTGGTTCGGCTGACTCTAGTCTACGTCCACTCCAGAATTTTCCTTTTTATTGATATGAGAATCAATTACAGTTACAATCCGGAGTTTTCAAAACAATTATGGCAGAGTAGCCTTAATGAGGAAGAAGAAGGGAAACATAATGAAGATCCCCTTTTCTGAAGCCCCTCCTGCTGTATTTATTGGCAAAGTTCGAGTTACCGGGCTTCTTGAGTGGTCCGGGCCCATTGAGATCATAACCGAACCTATAACCTTCATTACGACCGACCTTGAGCCTTGTACATGCCGACCTGAAGCATCCTGGGTATTAACCCGAAGTTGGCATATCCAAAACTCAAAGCAAACGAGAAGCCGACCCAAAGCAGCTATAACATGCCGACCTCTACTTCTTCTGCCGATCCAACCCTCTTTAGCCAAACCTATCCACTCGACCGACCCACAGCATGCCGAACCACCACCTTATGTCGACCCACTCGTGAACTCCAGCACGCCGATCCACTCAACCATGCCGGTCCACACCATCCTGCCGAACCACCTCTGCCCAACTACCTTGGCCGAACCAGAACATGACGAACCATCAAGGCCAATCCCATCGAGGTCGAACCACCTATGCCGAACCATACCTGGTCGACCCATCTCAACTTTCACATCATGACCAAAAGACATGACCTCCCTTCCTTTGCCCGACCGAACCTCCTCAACCGATCCACTTCGACCTATCTACCCTAACCGATCCTACCTGACCGATCCACTCCACTGCCGATCCACTCATGATGCCGAACTACCTTGATGCCGATTCACTTTGACGCTGTACCACTCTAACTCACCGATCCACTCGAACATGACCGACCCATGCATGACCGATCATCTATCCATCCAACTAGCTCAAACCCATCGTATTCCAATCTCGACAAACGAGTAGTCGATTTAATTAAATCTGCATGTCCATGGCCTTGCCCAAAAGGCGGGTTAACAATATACATATATTATAAAAGTTATTTCAAAATGTTTGAAAATAATATAAATTAATTTTGAAAATTTAAATTTATTAATAAGATTAATAAAATTAATTAATTAATTAAATGAGTTAATTATTGAAAAATATACACATGTATTATATATTTTGATATATGTTATGATATTTTAAAATGTTTAAGATATCATAAGTGTGCATGTATGTATATAATATGATTTTTTGAAACTAATATGATTTAATTAAAAAATTAATTAAATATATTAATTAAAGGGTAATTAATTAATTAAAGGTTAATTAATTGAACAAATTAATTAAAGATTAATTAATTAAATAAAAAACACACATATATGAGATATATGTGTTATGCTACAAAGGTTATAGTGTATTATAATTATTGAATATAATGTTATATTAACCTAATATAAAATTAATTAAAATGTTAATTAATTAAGATTAATTAAATAAGAAATATAATATATACATAAGACTATTATATAAGTAATATGAAACATAAAACTTATATATAATAATAAAACTTTTATAATATGAATGTATAAATTAAAGGTGGAACATTAAGAAACCTTAAATAGACTTATGGAATAAATATATGCGTAAATGTACGTATACTGTGATTTCCAATGTATCCGACAGTTGAATTACAAGGATATTTCATAAGAACTACATTATTTCATAAGTCGATATCACTCGATATAATATATTGAAGATTATGAATCTTTAAAGGTGTTCTCTATCATCTATATATTAATAGATTTCTTGCACACTCTTTAGTTGTTAAGCTTCCTCAAGCTAGGGATGTTATGTGTAGTAATATTAATATATTGAATAGACGAGGTAAGATAACTACACGTATTTGTTGAGCTTTCCTCAAGGTACGTGCATTATACTTAGGCCATCGCAAAATGATAGGTCCAAGCGACTACTCCCACTTTACTTGTTGAGCTTTCCTCAAGGTAATGGCAGGATTAGGACAAGGTACCACGGGTTAGGAGTTGTATGTGATACAACTGATAAAGAGAGTTATCCATCATATGCAGGCCTATGATTTGTTGAGCTTTCCTCAAGGTTAGAATCCCAAGGCATACGAGTCCTAACACTCGCTACTAAAGTCGAAAGACTTCTATGTTTTGCTTAGGGTTTGGTAAAACATAAAAGACTAGTAGGAGCCTTATTAGAAAAATGAAATAACAATATTTCACTTTTCTAATATTGTGAATATTATGAATATTCGTTATGAAATAAAACTATAATGTGGTATTTGTTTTCACAACAAAAATGATACATTAGAAAATATAGAAGCATCTAAAATTATTTATAATTATTTTGAAAATATAGACTAAGCCGTAATTTTTGAATCGTACGATATTGGTTAGTTATGTCTCAAACAATTAAGGGTTATGCACACATTTAGTGGAAGTGTCATAAGAGTGGATGTACTCTTTGAATTGATACATATAGATGTATGTAATCGTAAGTCAATTAATACCAAAACAGTCCATATACTTCGTCATATTCACCAAGAGTTATCGTAAACATGGACATGTGTATTTGATATGCATGTATAAGTCCATGATAAGGCTCATAAAATAAATGGAAGTAAATAATATAACATGCGATTGAATTGATTTGATTTAAGCGAATGGGTGAGTATATTGGAAAGAGTTCCGTATGTACCTAATATGAATTAAGATTCGGTCTCAAAGGTCACTCCTCCCTATAATACATAATGATGTATTGGTAAGGAGTAATTGAACTGTGTTTGATAAAGCACGACTAATGATGAGTGAAGTTGAGTTAAAACTCTTTCTCTAAGGTGTGTACTTAAGAGTAATACAAAAGGTTAAAATTAATATCATCCAAAGAATAGTTTAAAAAACCATACGAAATAAGGGTTTATAAGAAACCCATACATTCCTAGGCCAAGGATTTGGTAGGTTGTACGAGTCGAAAGACTGCATGTAATAATTGTATATAAGGGATCTTATATGAATCGACCCAAGAGAATTTTGGAAACGATAGTCATTAAATGACTAATTTACGTTGTGGACATAAATAGATAGTGAACTAATGTAAAATCAGTTTTATATAAGGCAATTCATTTAATGTTTATAAATGCCTATTCCATTGCATTGAGAAACAACTGTTATTTCAAGAAATACCAACTTCGTAGTGAAGGAATTTCTTTAAGACGTTATTGGTATAAAATGAATTTGGATATGCTCTAATGATAAAACCGATTACAAGAGATGAAACGAAATTGACCAAACCTAAATAAAAATAAATACATTAGAACGTCTAATTTGTATTCTTGTACATTAAAGAGAAACTATGGGTTTCTTATCAATGTCAAGAAATACTAATCCTTGATTGTTTATGTAACGACCCGGATTTTCAGTCGTTTGATTTGGAATATTTAAATTATTTTAAATGTTGAATTTAAATTGTTAATTGAATTTGAATATGAAATTTTTAATTGAATTGGTGAAATAAGTTTAAATTTCAAATATGGCGATTTGACGTAATACGGATATGGTGAATAATTGAAGTTTGGATTTAATATGAATTGAAATGATTACTAATGTGAATATATATTCTATTTGAATTATAATTGAGTTAGTAAGTTTTTAAAATGGAAATTTTAAGCGATTTCGTCGATTTTGTAAATTGCACGATTTAAGCGACGCGTTAAAATAGCGATCAAGGGCACAGTTTCGGAATTCGACGAAACCAATTTTATTGAGCAAGTATGATGGAGAGCTTGACCCCACAAACAACTTCAACGGTCGAGATCAACTTTGGCGCACCACGATGGTCTGGAATCCCCTCCGTTCGCAGCAGATTTGAGTCGAAATTGCTGGCACTAGGCGAGGCTGGGGTCGATCGCACTTTGGTGTGGGGTGCGTGGAGATAGGGGGCACTTTCGGGTGGCGAGCGGCGGTCGTTGGCGAGGCGAGGAGGCGGCGTTCGTTGGTCAAAGAAACAGGTTCGATGGTTTGGCTGGAGAAGAACATCGCAACCTGGGGTTAGAGTAATTGTAGGATCAGGGTAATTAGGGATTATTGTTAATTAAATTGTGATTAAGTGTAATAAATTATATTATAAAAATCAAAAATCTTATTATATCGATATCTTACTCGTTTTAGGTCCGAATTAGATGAAACAAGTCGCGTTGGAATCGTTACGACGAGATCCACTCAATGGAATTGAGTTGGCTGAAATCAAAGCTCTTGGAATTTCATCCTAAAATCGAACGCTTGTTCGATTTTAGACAAACTTGAACGCGAAAGCGACAACTGGAACTATGGTGAGTTAAACTCACTCATTTGGTTAATCAGTATATTTTTATGGTAAATAAAATTTATTTCTGCTTGTTTGGGTTATTGAAATTGGTGATTGTTGAAATTAATTTAGGATGACGATATAGCATCTTGAAATGCTATTAGATTGGTTGAACCGGATCTAGGGTCACGATATAGCATCTCGAATTGCTATTAAATATTAAACTGTTTATGTTTATTTTTAAGCTTATTTCCAGTATTGAATCATGTATGTGTGGAATTGATAAATGAATTGTTTTAAAATTACGTTGTTAAATTTAACGTAAACCGAATTGAAATATATTGGTGTGATTTATTTGGCCAAATAAACACCGGTGAATAATAAATGGAAGAGTTTGATTGTGAATGATAATTGGTTAGAAGAATCAATTCTTGTTCTACTATTTAATTAATTTGGACATTGTTCAAATGCTAATTGATTTACGTTAGATAAATTGATTGTGTTAACAATCGATTGTTAAGTGTGGATTTGATTTACATATGTAACTGTTATGTAAATGCATGTATTTAACTTGGAAAGTTTAATTGAATCGAATGGTAGTTGATAAGTACCATTGGGATTTCCGAGCCTCGGTATAACCTTGGAAGGTTATAGATTTTGTTTAACTTCGGATTGTATAATTTGAAGTGAAATGTTTTATATAGTAAATATATACAAAAGCTTTGTTTAAGATTATCATTTACAAATGTTTTGTAAATGACTCCTATAACAATGTTAGTTATTTCACCTAAATGTTTTTAAGGCTATTTCAAGATTTAAAAGTCGAATTTTTTATTTATGGTAATATAATTATTTAATAAATGATTATTTAAAAACATCAATTACTTTATTTGAATTATATTGTTTCAATTAATTACTTAAGTGTATTTTTTAAAAGTTGTTTTGGAAGTTATTATAATATATTATTTAATAATTCTATAAAAGGTTTCAAATGATATTTAATTAATATTTAAATTGTTTAAATTCTTCCTTAATCATTATCAAGGATTTATAGTTACAAATGGATTATGAAAAATTATTTTCAAATAAAATATTTTGGAAAGAATTTGGTGATTGTTCAATTGGCGTAATTCGAGAAGGTTGTAGAATGCCTAGGTTTACGATGGTTTCTGCTGGTGAAGGCAGTGTAACCCAGGGCCATAACCGCTTACGTAAACCGCAATTCACATGTGTGTAATTCAATTGGGCTGTAGAATGTCCAGAGTCTACTCTTGGCCTTGCTGAGAAAGTAACGTATCCAAAGGGCGTAACAGCTAAGTAGACTTCGATCCATGAGTGAGGAACAATTCTTTCCAAATCTATTTTTAAATAATAAAAAGAAATCTTAAGTATTTGAAATATCTACAAAATAAAGAGATTTTGGAAGAAGTGGTATATTTTCATAGCGTAATTTGAGGGGCATCGATTGCCTACAGTTTGGGATGTTTCGTTGGGATAGCGACGTAACCATTGTGTAAATTTCGATCTATGATTGATTCATGGCATAAATTGAGAGGCAGATATTGCCTAAGTTTAGTTTGGTTTTTCTAGGATAAAGACGCAACCATTGAGCTGCGATCCATTGTCGATACTAAATGGCACTTCCATATCTATTTTTACAAATAGTTTTCAAGTAATTGAAAGGGATGGTTTGTGGATATACTTATTCAAATGAAATAAGTATATGAATGTTTTAATAAGGAGATTCGATTTATCGAAATCAAAATAAATAAGGCTTCGTGATTTCAGTGGGAAATATAATCTTTGGTTGAATGTTTGTTTATTTGATAGTTAAATAGCCGACTATCAAATCTTGGCTTAAATATGTAATCCTTCTTAATTTAGGTGGTAGGAAAACGATTTCCGACTTAACACCGAAGGGTTTTGACTCTGGAAATATCTAGGGGAAACACGGGAATTACATGGTACAGTTACCATCGGCGGTGCTATACTGTATGTATAAACTCGTGGTTCTTCTAGGATAAATGATAAGGAGATCCGTCCACTTAAACGGTTAGGAGGTGATCCCCGCTCTTATTTATTGTTTGATTATTTCCTAAAGAATCGGTATTGAGCATTCTGGAAAATCGACGATTGGTTTATGGAGCGTCCGGGAAGCGGAAGAGTGTACTCGTAAGAGATGACTCTGTACCATTGCCACTCCAAAACCATATACGGTCTATGAAGGAGTTTCATGATTTATTTTGAGATGTTAAAATCCATGTGTGGTTCTGAGACCTATTAGGGTATGGGAATCCGTGTGTGATTCCAAGATCTATTTGAGATGTGGGAATCTGTATGCGCTTCCAAGGCCATTGTGGTGTGGGAATCCATATGGGATTTCGTGATCTATTTTGGAGCGGTGCGTAAGCTGGAACGCCGGACGTAGCCTCATCAGCAGAAATGACTAAAACCAGAGATAGGAGGCATGTCCAGTAGGGTTGGAAAACCCATTGAGTGTAATCGGCTCCTTTTTCGAGCAATACCGATACCTTCAGTTGTTTTTGGCATGCCGGAGCGATGCACTCGGTCTTAGCTAGACCAGTCATGTTTTTCCTATAACACCCCGGCTAAACGGGTATGATGCTTCGAAAGGATAACTCTGATCCTTGTGTAGGAGGACCGTTCTCGAAGTATTGAGGGCACCTCCGTGGAAATCATACACAATTAGCGAACGAGCCTTATCGAGTTTTGATTAAATATATATATAGCATTTTGTTGTGATGTACATAGCACGAGCATCACAGCTACTTGATTATTATTATTTTGACCCTTAGACATTATTATAGTATCATTGGATTTTCTATAGAAATGGTTTAGTGATCTTAAGGTAAAAACCCTTCTGTGTTTATGTGTAGCATGGTCTTACGATACCTTTGCTTTGGAAAGGTTTTATAACTTTAGAAATCAAATTGGATGTGTTTTTCTCATGCTGGTTTACCAGACTGATCCGTGTGTTATTATTTTATAATAATGCTCGAGTCAGACCGAACATATTACATATATAGATTTGGATTGCTTTGGAGCTCAGGAGATAAGCTGGAGACTGAGACGTATTCTCGTACTTGTTTATTCTGCTACAGTGTTTGTTTGAAATTATCAGCAAATTGTGAGGACAGGCTATTATAACTATCCAGGCTGATAATTATTGATTTATATACTCTGATTTGAGGTATGTATATTACATTTTCATTTGTGTAAAGAGCTATTGATATTATATATTATTAAATTCGCTGTGAGATTCTGTATTTGTTTAGTTTCTTCTATTTTCTACCTTCTTTCTTTCCCCATAACTATTTGTCTTTCCGGCACTCGATTGTTCGACATTCTATACAATGAACGTATTGATGTTGATTTTCGAGGGTCAAAAAGTCGGATCGTCGCATTTAATTAAACCATTAAGAAGACTGACTCTATGATATGGTACGATGTACTAATCCGAAATAGATTCCAAGTAAATTAACAAAATATGATTTTGGTAGTTCTATCAAAAGGTTTATGATCCATTGGTCGAAGATATGTCTTTATGAGAAAGACAAATGCAGTTGGAATATAGTGCACCACATTGATGAAAATATTACTGAGAATTTAATTGTTGAAATTAACATAACAGGTTCATCATTCGGTGTGCTCAAGTTGGTTTGGATTTTACTCACAAAATTATTGCCTAGTATGACTTTATGTTTTGGTATGTATGTGTTGAAACAGAGAGTTCTGAGTATAGATTTAGACTAGCCTATTTGCACATAACAACCGAAGTTCTCAAAGTCAGTGGGAGCGAAATTGAGTTTGTGAGTTTTTGGATACAATCCAAGAACGGATATGAAAGTATCATTCTAAAAAGCATCAAAATTGAATAATTGTTTTGATAGATGTATCAAAATTGAATCAGAGGAAGCATGTGTTCATAAGAAAGAACATTGAAAGGTACATTGATATTTCTAAAACATAAGTAAACAACACACTATTGATTGTTAACGATGTACTTGTGTTAAAATAAGTTTTAGTTGTTTTAATACAAAATGTAGGATTTGTAAATAATCTCTTTTATTGTAAGCATAAAAGATATTAGAAATGTCCTAAAATGATATGCAAGGACGCCATATTAAAATGTTTAATATGGAACATGTAAGATGGATTCCTTATGCATTGGCAGTATGAATTATCACACATGTTATGTTGTCTATGATATCGTGATTTGTTTATGTATTTGATACATGAAGCAAATATCAAATCCAAATCAATACCGCTAAATAGTTTTTGAGGTGTCCACGTGTATTTATGGAATAATAGAGAATTGTTTACAGAAAGAACGATCTCCATATGAAGGAGTGCTCGGACTCAAACTTCATAAGTGATATTGAGTATAATATGTCAATAATAAATTCAAGTTAAAAATCTTTAAGTTGGAAATGTTTCAAATGAAAGACTATGGTTGATTCAATGAAAAAGGCTAAGTACATCGCCTTGAATAGTGCCATAATAAAAACAATATATATAAATATAAATGCACAAAACGTCAAAGGCAAAATCATGTGAAGTGGAGAGTTTTGAGATTGTCACTAATAATCGGTTTGATTGCTTGAGAGCTATGATGATTGATGAGGATTTGATTTCTACCTTGTTAGTAGATGATGAACAAAATATTCAGGAAATTGGTATCAACAATGTGGATCTTGGAGGTGATTCTATGGATTCTTTTACTCTGATGAAGAAAACTGTGGTTAAAGACATCATCAAATAGGCTACTTTTAATGACGATGTTGTAAAACTTAATAAAACTCTTGTTCACGTGGATGTTGATGAACATATAATTGAAGATATGTAGGCCTTTAATGGTGCTATAGTGGTTTATGGGAGCAATCTGATATCTGGATCTCTAACTACTGAAGAAGTTGATTTTTTTCATCAGTGTAATGTTGTTTCTAATGGAGAGTTTCATTCATCATATTGTGGGGAGGATGTGGTAAAGAACAGTGGTGATAGGATTTAGAGTGGTGATAGTTGTGTGGGAATAATGGTGGGGAAAATATTTGATAACAGGGATGATGTTACATCTGCTTGCTTTGATAACAGTGGTGATAGGATTCAGGATGTTTCATCTGCTTGCTTTGATATTTCTAGTAATATAGGGAAAGTGTCAATATGCAGTGTAATGGATGATATGAACAACTGTAGCATTGTAGTAGATGATCTGAACCAAAGCATTCATATATCTGGAGATTGTGTTAGTGGAGTCAGATATTATTGATATACAGGCCAGGTTGAATGTTAGGATTGCTGAAGCTAGTAGTGAGGTGATGTTTGATCAGTTGGACCATGAATTTGTCGAGGCAGTAGATTTATCGTCAAGTGCGTTTGTGAATGGATCGGGGATGAGGGAGTTTATTGTTTTAGAAGAGCAGCAGCGTGCACACATATCACAATGTGCACATGCATCAGATTTTAAAATGTTTGAAGCAAAAGAGGATTTTCTCCATTCTAAATGTATTAAAGTGAGCGAACCCGATTGTAGTGATTTTTCACTACTTGTAGCAGTAAAGGGGTTAAAAAGATAACAAATATAAATCGATACGAATTTGTTGCTTCTTCTAAACAAGTTGAGTTGAAAGGCATGTCAGTGAATCTTTTTAATTCTCAGAGTAATGATCTAAAAAATGGTGGTGAGTGCTCGAGTGATAAAAATCCACTCAATTTTCATCGTCAAGGAGAGGCAGACGTAGGAGAACAACAGCTATAAGTGGGTCTATCCGTCATAGTGCAAGGATGCGTAGTAGTCGTTCTCAGTTATTACGTGAGGTTCCTGATTCGAGTGCCATGAGTAGCGCTACAAATTCAGGCTCAGGTATGATTTCTTATTTAGGCAGCACTTATTCTGCTTACGCAGTAAATAGTTTGTCTTCCTCTGAGTTTTGTCAGTTAGCTAGAGATACCGCTTTAGTTTTTTATGATGTTGAATTAGATAGTGCTTATATTAGAAGTAGGGAAATTGTAAGGGCTAGATCTGTTGGTTTATGAGGATTATTAGTTGGAATATTAAAGGTTTGAACGATTTAAATAAATGTGATAAAATTAGAGCATTTTTAAGGATTATTTTATTGACATTGCACTATTACAGGAATCTAAAATTGAGTGTCCTGACATTCGTTTTTATAGAAGATTAGGTGGTTATCACTTTAGGAATTGGGCTTGTTTACCTTCTGTTGGAGCTTCTGGGGGTTTACTTATAGGGCGGAAGGAAGATTCTTTTAAAGTACTTCAATGTATTTCTAAGCAACGTTCTTTGCACATTATTCTCATCAATCTTAGTGACAATTCTATTTTGAACGTATCTAATGTTTTTGGGCCAAACTCAAAGCTCGATCGTAGGGTTCTATGGAATGAATGTTTAGAATTTAGATCTTTAGCTCCTGGTTCTTGGATTTTGGGGGGTGATTTCAATGCTATGCGTTTTCTAGGAGAGCGTTCACCACGGGAAGGTGATTTCTCTTCTATGGAAGAATTCGATCAATTTATCATTAATTCTAATTTGATTGAAATTCCTCTTTCTAATAGAGAATTCACTTGGAGTAATACTGGAGAGTCTCCCTCAATGGCTCTTCTAGATAGATTTTTCGTCAATATCGAAATAGAGGATAAATTTCCTATTTGTAGAGTTTCGGGTTTGCCTTACACTTATTCTGATCATTGCCCCATAATTCTTACATGTGATCAACATAACATTGTTAATAGAACTTTTAAATTTGAAAAAAATGTGGTTATTAGAATCCAATTTTTCAACTCTAATTAAAAATAAATGGACTTTAATGAATTTTTATAATATCAAAAATACGGATAATTCTGCAAAAAAATTGTTTTAAAACTTAGGGGTCTTAGGAATTTTCTTAAAATTTGGAGTAAGAATATTTTTGGTAGTACTAAAATTAAAAAAGAAAATATTCTTTCTGAAATGCTTAAAATAAACAAGATAGAAGAAACTAGATAACTAGATCTAGGTGAGCGTGACATTCTCGCTAATTTAAAAGATGAGCTTAGTTCTAATTTAGAAAAAGAAGAGGTTACGTGAAAACAGGAATCTAGAATTCAATGGATTAATGAAGGTGATAATAATACCCAAAAAATTCATAATATGGCTAATGGTAGAAAACATAGTAACACGATAAATTCTATTTTTGTGAATAGTGTAGAATTGGTTGATCAAATGGATCTTAATATTGCTTTTACTGATTATTATAGAGATATATTTGGTACTAAGAATAAACATAGAATTAACGTTAGATGGAATGATATTTATCCTATTGATTCTAGGATTGACCTTTCTGAGTTTGATAATCCTTTTTCTGAAGAGGAAATTTTGAAAGCTATTAATGACATGCCTAGTGATAAAGCCCCGGGCCCAGATGGGTTTCCCATTTTCTTTTACAAATTATTTTGGGATGTTTTAAAATCTGATATAATTAGCATGTTTAATGAGTTTTATAATGGTAAATTACAATTAGGAAGATTCAATTTTGCAAATGTAATTTTATTACATAAAAAGATTGGTGCTAATAATTTAAAAGATTTTAGACCTATTTCTTTAATTAACTGTTCTGTTAAAATTATTTCAAAAGTTTTAGCTAATAGACTTAACACAAGAATGAATGATCTAATTGATGTTCACAATCTGCTTTCATTAAGGGTAGAAATATTACTGATGGAGTGGCTGATGTTTAAGAATACATTAATAATTATTGTAAAAATAATATTACATGTGCTCTACTAAAACTAGACTTTGCAAAAGCTTTTGATTCGGTTGATTGGGATTTTCTAATTGATATGTTATTAGCTAGAGGTTTTAGTCGTAAAAGGATTGGTAGGATTATGACTTTGCTTAAAACTGATAACTCTAGTATAATGGTAAACAGTATTTTAGGAAATAAAATTCAGTCTAAATGAGGTTTAAGGCAGGGTGATCCTTTATCGCCTCTTTTGTTTAACTTAGTCGTAGATGTTTTTGCTATGATAATTAAAAAAGTGGTAGGTAATGAATCTTTGGGGAGTGTTGGTAGTGAAATCTCTCGCAATGGTCTCTCTATTCTTCAATTTGCGGATGATACCTTATTATTTACCTCACATTTGCCTAATCATGTAATTACTCTTAAATTTATTTTATATAGTTTTGAACTTCTTTCAGAGCTAAAAATTAATTTTGATAAAAGTTCTGTTTTAGTATTAAATGACGTTGACAAGGTTGAAGGTTTAGTTGCTAATATGCTCAATTGTAAAACTATGACTTTCCTTTTTGATTATCTTGGTTTTTTGATTAGACCAACTAAACTTAAACATGATGACTGATTAATTATTATAGATAAGATTAAAAATTGAATTTCTAACTGAAACGGGAGATTTTTACCGAGAGCGGGTAGATTAGTTCTTATCAACTCTATTTTATGTGCTCTCCCGATCTATTGGATGTCTATGCATCATTTTCTAGATTGGGTGATTAGAAAAATTGATAAAATAAGAAGGGACTTCATATGGAGTGGTGATAATTCCAACAGTAGTTTTAAATGTTTAGTCAATTGGGAAACAGTTTGTAAATCGAAAAAGGAAGGTGGTTTAGGAGTAATTAATTTGCGTAACATGAATTTATCTTTATTAGGGAAATTGTAACGACCCAGAATTTTTGATAATAAAAATTCGAATATTTAATTGATTTTAAATATTAATGAATGAATTTAATAAGTCGAATAATTTATTTAAAGGATATTGGATTTAATTTGGTCAATTAAATCGATAATTTAATGATTGAAATTCCAGAGATAATTGAAAATCGAGTTTAAAATGATTGAAAATGATTTGTAAAATTTTATTTAATCATACTGGAGTTATAGAAAGGTTATAGAACTTTTAAAATTGAATTTGGAGTTAATCTATGAAAATTGAATATTTTAATATTTAATTATCGATTGTAAAAATAGCCAATTTTCGAACAGTCTCAGATTCCGACGAAACCAGTTTCATCAGATCCGTAATGTGATATTATTGTAAGATTTCAAATTTCGTAATTTTTGGATTTACCATTTGTCCGGTACAAATTAAAACGCCTCGAAATCGATTTAAATCGGTTAAATTTAAATTGATCGTTTATTGTCATATCTCATACAGACGATCGAATTAGCTTCCGAAACCTGTTCCATTACATTCGGAACGTGGGATAAACCCTAGAAATGTCGTTCACCGTGCGAGATTTGGAGTTCGAAAAATTAGTTGAATAGTGATTTTCGGTTGAAATTCTATAAAAGGACCCATCCTCTTCACAATTTAAGAAACCCTAATTCACTTCCTTCAGCCGCCATTTTCAAATTCGAAGGCCAGAAATCAATTTCGTTTCTTCCTCAATCACTTTCAATTCGTGAGGAATTAGCCAATGTCCTCAACTAACAAATCGTAGAGCGTGGAGAGAACTTCAAATCCATACGGTGGGTCGACGAATCGTCGACCATAGGCGAAGTTATTTGGCCGCGTTCATGCTACGTTCGCACGCAAATTGAGGGAGCAGGGTGGGGCCGAGCTCACCATCTTTCTGGCCGTGGGTAGCTAGCGTGAGGGGCTTCGCGTTGGGGTTGTTCGATCGTTGTCAAGTGGTGAGGAGTGGTAGCGGAAATTGATGGAGGAGTGGCGGCAAGTGGGTTCTCTTTGAACCTGGGGTGCGAACGAGAATGAAGGGGGGAAAAGCACGCGGCCCAGATCTCATTTCATCAAAACGAACGGCAGATCTATGGATGTAGGGTTTGGAAAATAAATTAATTTGTAAATTGAATGTATATTTAATTGTATAAAGTTTAAAATATCATAACTTTGTCATATATTGTCAGAAAATTACGAAATCAGTTGCGTTGGAATCGTCTCGACGTGTACTTCGCTATGGAACTGAATTGGAGCCATTTGGAGCTAGTTTGAATTTCGGATAAAATTAAACGCGTGTTTAATTTTATTCGAAATAAACGCTGAAATCAGAATTAAAATCAAGGTGAGATTTTTCTCACTCGATTGAAAAGTGGATTTTACAGTTATTAATTTGACCGATTGATTGTTATTGGATGTGATATTAGATATAGTAGGATATATCTATATATATGTAGCAATATATACATATTGGCATATGTATATATTGGATTGATGATTTCCCGCCTCGTATAGCGGATGAGACCCTATTGCGCCGTTAGTAAGCGGATTATTTTTATAAAACCCATATACCGCGATATTCCACCTCGAAGTGGAATTGGTATTGTGCTAACGTCTGTGGATGCAGGGAAACAGGTTGGAGGGATCCAACTGGATTCCTCACCAGTATTTATTTATTTACAGATATTGATGTATATTCTGTTATCATATGTTGATATATGATGTTTGATGTTGTGATTGACTAATCGGTGCTGTTGCATCATCGGATTCAGTTTTGAAGTTTAAAAATAACGACTTTTACTTTGAAAGGATTTTTAAAGCGATTTTTGAAAGTAGACGTTTTATTGAATTTTTGAATTTGATTTATTTCAAATAAATAAACGTCTAAAATTTTAAAGTTATAAAAGTTAAGATCTTTGTGAAATATAACCGAAAAGTGATTTTTGGAATAAATAGTTGATTGATTTATAAAATGGTTTAAATTGAGATTTTAAAAATATTATAAACGGTTTACTTAAAAGGTTTATAAAGTTGACATTTTATAAATTAAAATGTTGGTATTATAAAACGAGTTTTTATAAGCGTTAAAATGAATTTTTAAGAATTTATAAATAAATGAAATTTATAAATTGTGAACTTATAAATGGAAACGATTTTGTAAAATAAAGGAATTATAAGTATTTAACTTATAATTATGGATTGTTGGTATAAGATTTGAGTTATGAATCGAATTGTTAATAAAGGAGATTTATTAAATTGAAGTTGTTAGAAAATGGAAATAGAATTTATAAACGTTGTTTTTATAAATTCGAAAATAAATCAAATTTGATTGATTTTAAATATAGAGATTATTAAGGGAATTTTATCCACGATTTTGGACAGTGGATAATTCTTGAAATAAATGTGTAGAAAAGATTGAAATTTGGTTAGTGAAGTATATTCACGATTTTGGACAGTGAATATATTATTGAATAAAAATGGTTATGTTTGGGAAAGCGATATTATAAATGAAGTTAATTGTTTTAAAAGATGTTTTAAAACGTGTTAAATATCGAAATCATAGATTTCAACATTCATTGTTGAAATAGATGTTTTCGAGGAATAAGGAAATGGTGGACTATAACACTGTTGTTATAGTAAATGGTTTCCGAAAGGAAATGTTTTTATGTAGTATTGGGATTTATATATCTATCTTAAAAATCTGAATCCCTATACTAGTGATTTTGAGTCGTCGTAACGATGTTTTATGTAACATTCGTTTTGACTCAAATGTTTTCCTTAAAGAATGAATATATACTTAATATTGATTTAAGTATATTGAATATTTTCAAATGTTGAAAATAAATAGTTTTGTGAATTACTTATTTTAAATAAGTATGGAATTACTTTTCCAATATGATATGAAATGTTTGTTAAGAATTTATCTTTGTAAAGATAAATTGAAAGTGAATATTGAAATCGATTTGAAAATCGTATATCAGAAGATATTTTGAAATATAAATTCAATAGGGAATTTATAAAAGAAAGGGAAGTTGTTTAAAAATAAACGTTGATTTATTTTTGAAGTGGAAATTTTATATCTAGTAAAGATATTTTTGAAGATGAAATAATTTGGAAAATTATTTGGAATCTGATGATGTTGCACATCTTTATTGATAGTTAAATAACCGACTATCAATAATTACCTTGAATATGGTATTTGTCGTGAATTGGATGAATTTGGATGCCACACTTGTTTTTAAAATAAACGCTCACTATTCGGGTTAGCCGGGAAAGGACCATGGGGTCGTATAACCCATTCCGAATATGTGATACGTCGTTATGAATTGCATTCGAAGACCGGTGTTGAAGACCGGATATTTTTGAAAACGGAAGGATTACCGTCGAGTTACTCTACATCGGCTGATCTCCGATTTAGAGGTTTTATCACCCTTAGTGACGGGAAGTCCGGACGTGATTAGAAATTTATCCGGATATGCAAGGGCTTCGTGAGAATTGCCTTCGGTTCTGTTCGATCCCGGAACAGACTTGTATGGATTGTGTGTCTGACGTTACAAATTGAGATATAAAGTTGATTTCTTTCAAATACATATCTGTTGGTGGCGGAGAATTTATTCTCTTAGCTTAACACCCTTCTCTGAGACGTACGAGCTCAGAGGTTATGTAGTTGAAATTTATCGGCGATATACTCCCAATTTGGTAACGTGGCATGCTGAGTGTTGCTGTGAAATGATCAGTGTTTGATCATTTGTGATATGATCATTTGTTTGATCTTATATCTTTGTGATCATAGGTTGATCATTTGTTTGACCCGAAGCAGGGCTTTGTAGAAAGCGTAGCTTTGTGGACGAGACTTCGTCGAGCCTCACACCCCGGAAATGGTCAAAACAGGAAGGATGCGGCAAGGTTCTAGGGAGTAGCGCCCCTTAGTGTATGTCATTCCTTCTGGATTGAGGTGCTATCATGGTATGAAGCCCAGATACTTAACCTATGTGGTTGCTGCATTATTATCTATGTGGTTTGTTGGAAATCGGGGATCCTCGGGAAGATCGGTTACGATCGGGGAATGACATACGCGTGTCAGTAGTTACCTATTTTTGCAGAGGTAACCCGGCCTTGTGTTGGCAGAGATCCGGTTAGGTTCTCGGGTCGTCTATTCTAGGGACGTACCCATCGTGGCATAGGAAGTTCCTTGGCCTGATCATTTGTTGGAAATCCAAAGAAACAATACGAGCCTTGTACGGATTTAGTTGTAGAACCTATCATTCACTTATGGTGGTGCCCCACTGTTTGGATGGTAGCTATAGTAGGCATAGTTCGAAATGTCTATGCTGGCTAAGATTAATATTATACTTTCGAAATGTTTTCTTCACTATGCACTAATAATAATATCAAAAAGAATTTGATTTTGCGTAGTAAGCATCTTTGACTATCATAAGAAGAAATCTCCTCCAATTCTGCGTTTGCATTGTGTGTGTGGTGGGAGGTCTTATGGTAGTTTCATTTTCCAAAAGCATTTCGAATTTGTTTTATTTTCTTTATGAAAAATAACTGTTTTACGATCTCACACCAGTCACCATGACTGACTCGGAGTTTATTGTTCCCTTCTAAACTCTGGGTGCCCACCAATTTCCACACGGGCAGCCTAGAGTTATGTTATCAGGATATTCTGGATATTCTGGAGCTTTGGAAGCAAGCTGGATGGCGAGACGTAGTATTTGTATCTGATAGTATTTATTCCGCTGTGTATTCTGTATGAGGACAAGTTTATATAACTGTCCATTGTTGTATATTGACTCTGATGATTGATGTATGTATAAAATGATATAGTTCTTTGTTTTAAAGATTATTCATTTATCTATTATATATTGTTCCGCTGCGATGTGTAAGATTCTGATATTGTTTTCTGTTCTGATGTTGTTCTGTTGTTCTTCTCTATTCTTTTCTTCTCTTCTTCATTCTTTTTTCCTCTTTTCTTCTTCTTCTACCTTTTCTTCTTTTTAAAAAACCCTCACTATTGGAATTTCCGGCACTCGATTGCTCGGCGGTCGATAAAGTGAGTATCGATGTCGAATTTTCGAAAGTCGAAAATTTCGGTACGTGAAAGCTGGTATCAGAGCATATGGTTAAGCGACAACCCTGCTCTGTTGGGTGTTACTCATTAGAGATAGAGTCAGCAGTACTCTAGAATGAGTTGAGTGTAATAATAGATACGAGTGCGTATTTGTTAGTGAATAAAAAAAAAATTGTTTTATATTGTGATGATTGATTTGTTGAGTGGTATATGGATTCTGGTCAATACGAGTAATTAACGATCATTGATAGGGATCTCTAAACACTTGAATAGAACAATTCGGCACAGTATTGTTTTAAAATAGGGTGAATGAGATAATTTTGCCCAAAACTATTTTTGTATAGAAAAGAAATGTTTTTCTGTGAATTATCATAGTATATGGATGTTTGGTTGTTAGGAGGGTGATAATATTGAAATGTTATCATTATCATATGAAATTGAATAAGAAATTGAAATCATAACTCCAAAGTTAAGAAATAAAATTCACATACAAATGAAATTTAAGAATGTAAATTATAAATGTGACTTATAATTTGAAATGGAATTCCAGAGAAGTATTTGGAAATGTTTTAAAACGAATTTGAAAATTTTGGAGATTTGTAAAGTTTAAATTCCTTTTTTATTTGAAAATGAATTTCAAAGGTTTTGAAAAGTATTTTGAAGGAATGAAAAGCTCTAACCTCTTTTCGGTCGCTGGAAAATAATTTCGATGATGATCGCGACATCACCGGTGTTCATTTTCGGGTTTCCAAAAGAGGAATTGCTGCCAAATTGTTTTAAATGGAAGTGTTTGGAAAATTTGGGTTTTGTTTTGGAAATTCAAAGGATGATTTGAATTGTTTTCAAAAATGGTTTTGAAAATGTTATTAAGACTCTGGAATGCTATATAAAAATATTTATGAGAATAATAAATGAGTTGATAACTTATACAATTTGTTGTGAATTTAGATTGAATAAATTTAACTTAAGGAATTTTGAGTTAAATTAAAATTAAGTATAAGTGAATCAATTAAATAAAGTGAAATGAATTAAATTCATATGGAATTTGAAATCCAGTTTAATATGAGTGGTTATAAACCAAAATGGTAAATTGAAAATAAATTTTGGGAATGAACGAAAGAATAAAACTGGAATTGAAACTGAATGTTGAAAACAAATTTGAATAAAGTGAATTACAATTTGTGATAAATTAGTAAATGAAACTAATTTAAAATGATGCAGTTGTGAATGAAAGATAATTGATAAAATTCAATATTCAGAAGTTAAATATAATCCAAATAAGGTTGGAATTGTGAATTAAATTCAAATGGAATTTGAAATGTGAAATTGAATGAAAATGAATATGAAACTTCAATAGGGAAGTAAAGATGATATAAGAAGTATCGAAATTTTGTAATAGACTTTGCAAATTGGTTTGAATGTTATAACTAGATATTATGGCTAGTAGGACGTACAGGTGTATAAAGGAATTGGATTTGATTTCAAAGATAAATTTGAATTGCTCGACAAAAGGTAAGTATTTTAAATTTCTATATGAGATTTGATGATTTCTTGTCTAGCCGCTTGGCTTTTTCTTTTTCTTTTTGAAATCTGAGAGTCCGTAGGGATGTTTTGTAGTCGTACCGTATTAGCCGCGCAAAGGAGGCTATGGCGAAATTTTTCGAAAATTTAAGGCGTTGGAATATTTTTGAGAAAATTGGAAAATTTGAAAATTTTGGAAAACTTAGTAAAAGATTTTGAAAGAAGTTTAACTATGAATTTTGGGAAAGTTAAACACTTAAGAAATTTGAAAATCTAATTTGAACAGTTTGTTTTGAGAAATTAACGGACTTTGTATCTTTTCCTTACTTGGTAATTTCGAGGACGAAATTCTTTTAAGGGGGGAAGTTTGTAACGACCCAAAATTTTTTATAATAAAAATTCGAATATTTAATTGATTTTAAATATTAATAAATGAATTTAATAAGTCGAATAATTTATTTAAAGGATATTGGATTTAATTTGGTCAATTAAATCGATAATTTAATGATTGAAATTCCAGAGATAATTGAAAATCGAGTTTAAAATGATTGAAAATGATTTGTAAAATTTTATTTAATCATACTGGAGTTATAGAAAGGTTATAGAACTTTTAAAATTGAATTTGGAGTTAATCTATGAAAATTGAATATTTTAATATTTAATTATCGACTGTAAAAATAGCCAATTTTCGAACAGTCTCAGATTCTGACGAAACCAGTTTCATCGGATCCGTAATGTGATATTATTGTAAGATTTCAAATTTCGTAATTTTTGGATTTACCATTTGTCCGGTACAAATTAAAACGCCTCGAAATCGATTTAAATCGGTTTAATTTAAATTGATCGTTTATTGTCATATCTCATATAGACGATCGAATTAGCTTCCGAAACCTGTTCCATTACGTTCGGAACGTGGGATAAACCCTAGAAATGTCGTTCACCGTGCGAGATTTGGAGTTCGAAAAATTAGTTGAATAGTGATTTTCGGTTGAAATTCTATAAAAGGACCCATCCTCTTCACAATTTAAGAAACCCTAATTCACTTCCTTCAGCCGCCATTTTCAAATTCGAAGGCCAGAAATCAATTTCGTTTCTTCCTCAATCACTTTCAATTCGTGAGGAATTAGCCAATGTCCTCAACTAACAAATCGTAGAGCGTGGAGAGAACTTCAAATCCATACGGTGGGTCGACGAATCGTCGACCATAGGCGAAGTTATTTGGCCGCGTTCGTGCTACGTTCGCACGCAAATTGAGGGAGCAGGGTGGGGCCGAGCTCACCATCTTTCAGGCCATGGGTAGCTAGCGTGAGGGGCTTCGCGTTGGGGTTGTTCGATCGTTGTCAAGTGGTGAGGAGTGGTAGCGGAAATTGATGGAGGAGTGGTGGCAAGTGGGTTCTCTTTGAACCTGGGGTGCGAACGAGAATGAAGGGGGGAAAAGCACGCGGCCCAGATCTCATTTCATCAAAACGAACGGTAGATCTATGGATGTAGGGTTTGGAAAATAAATTAATTTGTAAATTGAATGTATATTTAATTGTATAAAGTTTAAAATATCATAACTTTGTCATATATTGTCAGAAAATTACGAAATCAGTTGCGTTGGAATCGTCTCGACGTGTACTTCGCTATGGAACTGAATTGGAGCCATTTGGAGCTAGTTTGAATTTCGGGTAAAAGTAAACGCGTGTTTAATTTTATTCGAAATAAACGCTGAAATCAGAATTAAAATCAAGGTGAGATTTTTCTCACTCGATTGAAAAGTGGATTTTACAGTTATTAATTTGACTGATTGATTGTTATTGGATGTGATATTAGATATAGTAGGATATATCTATATATATGTAGCAATATATACATATTGGCATATGTATATATTGGATTGATGATTTCCCGCCTCGTATAGCGGATGAGACCCTATTGCGCCGTTAGTAAGCGGATTATTTTTATAAAACCCATATACCGCGATATTCCACCTCGAAGTGGAATTGGTATTGTGCTAACGTCTGTGGATGTAGGGAAACAGGTTGGAGGGATCCAACTGGATTCCTCACCAGTATTTATTTATTTACAGATATTGATGTATATTCTGTTATCATATGTTGATATATGATGTTTGATGTTGTGATTGACTAATCGGTGCTGTTGCATCATCGGATTCAGTTTTGAAGTTTAAAAATAACGACTTTTACTTTGAAAGGATTTTTAAAGTGATTTTTGAAAGTAGACGTTTTATTGAATTTTTGAATTTGATTTATTTCCAATATATAAACGTCTAAAATTTTAAAGTTATAAAAGTTAAGATCTTTGTGAAATATAACCGAAAAGTGATTTTTGGAATAAATAGTTGATTGATTTATAAAATGGTTTAAATTGAGATTTTTAAAAATATTATAAACGGTTTACTTAAAAGGTTTATAAAGTTGACATTTTATAAATTAAAATGTTGGTATTATAAAACGAGTTTTTATAAGCGTTAAAATGAATTTTTAAGAATTTATAAATAAATGAAATTTATAAATTGTGAACTTATAAATGGAAACGATTTTGTAAAATAAAGGAATTATAAGTATTTAACTTATAATTATGGATTGTTGGTATAAGATTTGAGTTATGAATCGAATTGTTAATAAAGGAGATTTATTAAATTGAAGTTGTTAGAAAATGGAAATAGAATTTATAAACGTTGTTTTTATAAATTCGAAAATAAATCAAATTTGATTGATTTTAAATATAGAGATTATTAAGGGAATTTTATCCACGATTTTGGACAGTGGATAATTCTTGAAATAAATGTGTAGAAAAGATTGAAATTTGGTTAGTGAAGTATATTCACGATTTTGGACAGTGAATATATTATTGAATAAAAATGGTTATGTTTGGGAAAGCGATATTATAAATGAAGTTAATTGTTTTAAAAGATGTTTTAAAACGTGTTAAATATCGAAATCATAGATTTCAACATTCATTGTTGAAATAGATGTTTTCGAGGAATAAGGAAATGGTGGACTATAACACTGTTGTTATAGTAAATGGTTTCCGAAAGGAAATGTTTTTATGTAGTATTGGGATTTATATATCTATCTTAAAAATCCGAATCCCTATACTAGTGATTTTGAGTCGTCGTAACGATGTTTTACGTAACATTCGTTTTGACTCAAATGTTTTTCTTAAAGAATGAATATATACTTAATATTGATTTAAGTATATTGAATATTTTCAAATGTTGAAAATAAATAGTTTTGTGAATTACTTATTTTAAATAAGTATGGAATTACTTTTCCAATATGATATGAAATGTTTGTTAAGAATTTATCTTTGTAAAGATAAATTGAAAGTGAATATTGAAATCGATTTGAAAATCGTATATCAGAAGATATTTTGAAATATAAATTCAATAGGGAATTTATAAAAGAAAGGGAAGTTGTTTAAAAATAAACGTTGATTTATTTTTGAAGTGGAAATTTTATATCTAGTAAAGATATTTTTGAAGATGAAATAATTTGGAAAATTATTTGGAATCTGATGATGTTGCGCATCTTTATTGATAGTTAAATAACCGACTATCAATAATTACCTTGAATATGGTATTTGTCGTGAATTGGATGAATTTGGATGCCACACTTGTTTTTAAAATAAACGCTCACTATTTGGGTTAGCCGGGAAAGGACCATGGGGTCGTATAACCCATTCCGAATATGTGATACGTCGTTATGAATTGCATTCGAAGACCGGTGTTGAAGACCGGATATTTTTGAAAACGGAAGGATTACCGTCGAGTTACTCTACATCGGCTGATCTCCGATTTAGAGGTTTTATCACCCTTAGTGACGGGAAGTCCGGACGTGATTAGAAATTTATCCGGATATGCAAGGGCTTCGTGAGAAGTGCCTTCGGTTCTGTTCGATCCCGGAACAGACTTGTATGCATTGTGTGTCTGACGTTACAAATTGAGATATAAAGCTGATTTCTTTCAAATACATATCTGTTGGTGGCGGAGAATTTATTCTCTTAGCTTAACACCCTTCTTTGAGACGTACGAGCTCAGAGGTTATGTAGTTGAAATTTATCAGCGATATACTCCCAATTTGGTAACGTGGCATGCTGAGTGTTGCTGTCAAATGATCAGTGTTTGATCATTTGTGATATGATCATTTGTTTGATCTTATATCTTTGTGATCATAGGTTGATCATTTGTTTGACCCGAAGCAGGGCTTTGTAGAAAGCGTAGCTTTGTGGACGAGACTTCGTCGAGCCTCACACCCCGGAAATGGTCAAAACAGGAAGGATGCAGCAAGGTTCTAGGGAGTAGCGCCCCTTAGTGTATGTCATTCCTTCTGGATAGAGGTGGTATCATGGTATGGAGCCCAGATACTTAACCTATGTGGTTGCTGCATTATTATCTATGTGGTTTGTTGGAAATCGGGGATCCTCGGAAAGATCGGTTACGATCGGGGAATGACATACGCGTGTCAGTAGTTACCTATTTTTGCAGAGGTAACCCGGCCTTGTGTTGGCAGAGATCCGGTTAGGTTCTCGGGTCGTCTATTCCAGGGACGTACCCATCGTGGCATAGGAAGTTCCTTGGCCTGATCATTTGTTGGAAATCCAAAGAAACAATACGAGCCTTGTACGGATTTAGTTGTAGAACCTATCATTCACTTATGGTGGCGCCCCACTGTTTGGATGGTAGCTATAGTAGGCATAGTTCGAAATGTCTATGCTGGCTAAGATTAATATTATACTTTCGAAATGTTTTCTTCACTATGCACTAATAATAATATCAGAAAGAATTTGATTTTGCATAGTAAGCATCTTTGACTATCATAAGAAGAAATCTCCTCCAATTCTGCATTTTCATTGTGTGTGTGGTGGGAGGTCTTATGGTAGTTTCATTTTCCAAAAGCATTTCGAATTTGTTTTATTTTCTTTGTGAAAAATAACTGTTTTACGATCTCACACCAGTCACCATGACTGACTCGGAGTTTATTGTTCCCTTCTAAACTCTGGGTGCCCACCAATTTCCACACGGGCAGCCTAGAGTTATGTTATCAGGATATTCTGGATATTCTGGAGCTTTGGAAGCAAGCTGGATGGCGAGACGTAGTATTTGTATCTGATAGTATTTATTCCGCTGTGTATTCTGTATGAGAACAAGTTTATATAACTGTCCATTGTTGTATATTGACTCTGATGATTGATGTATGTATAAAATGATATAGTTCTTTGTTTTAAAGATTATTCATTTATCTATTATATATTGTTCCGCTGCGATGTGTAAGATTCTGATATTGTTTTCTGTTCTGATGTTGTCATGTTGTTCTTCTCTATTCTTTTCTTCTCTTCTTCATTCTTTTTTCCTCTTTTCTTCTTCTTCTACCTTTTCTTCTTTTTAAAAAACCCTCACTATTGGAATTTCCGGCACTCGATTGCTCGGCGGTCGATAAAGTGAGTATCGATGTCGAATTTTTGAAAGTCGAAAATTTCGGTACGTGACAGAAATGGTTATGGAAATTTAAGGATATAAATGATAATTCTATTTGGAAAGAATTTATTTCTAAGAATTACTATAATGGTAGTAATAATTTATACCAAATTACACCTACGGTTATAAATAAGTTGTCTAATTTTTGGAAATCAATTTTAAAATGTCATGAGATTTTTAACCTTGGTACTAATACAATTGTTCATTCAAGAAATAATACTTTTTTTGGCATTGACCATTGGATTTTTGTTATTCCTCTTAGGATAGAATTTAAAGAGCTTTACGATATTTTTAACTTTAAGAATGCTTTAATTTTAGATGTTTTGTCTCCAAAAAATGACCCTCCTTGGAATTTTAGTTTTAATAGAATTTTAGAAGGTACAACTCTTAGGCAACTTTCTTTTCTTTACGCTAGATTGAATTTATATAATATTGATAATGAAAATGATAATATTAGCTAAGAATGGGATAAGAGTCCATAATTTTTAATAGTATATACACTACTATTTAAATACAAATGTCTTAAATGAGTAATAAAACTTTGACAGGGACCCGCTTTACAATATGAAAGTATGATAGGGATGCCTCCCTAATTTCCACTTATATCTATGTGTGTGGTACTTTTATGAACTCATGTGCATAAAGTATGTTTTTATGCAAGGTCAGTTATAATTAATCAAACATTTGCTAGCATATATTAGTAGAGTAGTCAAAGTATACATGATATAGAAATTTGAAATAGTACTTGATGTCGACATTATGTTGTAGTACAAATTTTGTACAAGTACTAACATTCAGCAAACTAAGTGTACTAATATCAGTACAAGTTGGAAATCAGGTACTGAACGATAATCTTGATTGAGTTCATGGATACATTTTTGGTATAGATATTGATATATAAAGGCAATACAGTTATATTGATATATCTACAACTATGCTTTATATGCATAATTTTATTAATCTAAGCCCTACTATTTTTAGAGTTATATATTATGTGGTTATGTTGAGATATATAGTAGAAAATATCATCTCCAAGTTACACGCTAATATGAGGATAGCCAAAAAAGTTACATACAGATTGCATCTAAGCATTCAATATTTCTCATTTAAAATTAACGGTAACTGGTACATAATTTAAGAATATTCCACGTTATTTTTTATATTTTTAATGGCAAATTCTATTTCAACACAGATAATACTTAGTCAATATTATATCGATTTTCATTCCCAGCTACAACTATTAAGCATAGTTGTAGATTAATAATATTAGTACTGTATTTAAACTGAGTCCATTAAGGGAAATATTAAACCCATTAATAGAATCAAACCATCTATTACTCATTTGCTATATGCAGATGATCTTCTTTTATTTTTACATGCAGACTCTAACAGTGCTAAAACTATCTCAAAAAAAATTATGAATTTGGAAGAACAAGCTGGTCTAAAAGTTAATGATTTTAAAAGTAAAATCTATTTCAGTAAAGGATGTAACAGAAAAACTAAAATTCTTAATATCCTTAAATTTAAAGAGGGCAAATTACCAGTAAAATATTTGGGCTTGCCTTTGAGTGTAAATCAAATCAATGATACAGACTGCACTAGACTTTTGGACATTATTCAAAATAAATTTGAAGGTTGAGCTTGTAAGCTTCTGTCTTTAGCTGGTAGGTTGGAATTAACACATACCGTCATCATAGCAATCATAATGTATTGGGTTCAAGCCCACAATATCCCAGTTAAGGCTACTCATAAATTAGAAAAAGCCTGTGCTAATTTCATTTGGAAAGGAAAACGGCATAAAATTGCATGGGATATGGTCTGCAAACCAAAGAAATCTGGTGGTCTAGGTCTTAGGAATGTAAATGATTTGAGAGAAGTCTGTAAGCTTAAACTTGGTAAATGAGTAATAGATGGTTTGATTCTTGATAATAGTATATACACTACTGTTTAAATACAAATGTCTTAAATGTCAACTCTCTTAATCTAATAAGATAAATAATCAATATACAACTTGGTAACATTTAACTCGTATTGATTCTTATATAATCTATCAATGTCTAATCAAGGATCATAAATAAGGTGATACGGTATAAATAAGGAAGAGTAATATGATACTACTATCAAGAATACTTAAACCTCAAACGACATGCCAAAGCATATATATATAAATAATCTTCAAGGCATCACTTTACCTAAATATCACAAATCCATATAAATCAATTAGAACCGATATCAAAAGAAGTCATTGCCCATATAAAACAAATCAATAGAAATCAAGAAGACTATCTCTAATGGGTGAATCATCCGTACAATACAACCTTACCATATAAAATGAAATCATCAAGTGAAAAGGGCTAACACACATCAATACCCTAATATAATATCATAAAATCCTAGATAAATAGATAATGTGAGATAGCCCGTCAAATCATCCAAATGAAATCTAATACTACAAAAACAACTAAGATATCCAACACAATCCAAATCATAATCAATAATAAAGGCTATCTCAAAATATCAAATCATTAAATGGTATGGATATAACTACACTTTAGACTCAACAAGTCTCCAGTCTAGATAACTCATTATTGAAAAGAGACGTATATGCCAATCCACTACACACACATACCCTGAACCAGATGGGAGACTGATGGCTGCCTACCGCATGCCTGCTCTAGGAACCCAGGTCTACTCGCCCACTGTAGTGTAACTGTTTATTCCTACATGCTTCAATTACCTCGACGGACATCGTGACCCCATCCACCAATGGCTTGTCAATGTGTAGCCTCGGTCACGACCCTGCTTTGCCCCTAATGGTAACAGACTATTGGCCTATGCGACATAAGGGGCTATGGAAAACAACCCATCTACTACTATCAATACTGCGATGCACATCAAAGGGACGTATAATTATGGTGTTGTGGATCTAAGGCACGACCCCACGATCAGGCAGTCAAGGTGAATACTGGCCAATCTGATTGACTCTCGAACCATAAAGGGAGATGGACACAATATGGATATAGAACTCATACCCTATAGCTATGCATATGTTTAATACTAGGTTGATATATGGCTCTCATAAGTCACCACCTGACTATACGATATTCCACACCGAGTATCACATATACACATGCGTAGATACCTGACTATACGATACTCCCCACCGAGTATCACATACACATATGAGTGTAATCCCCATTTAAGTAATATTTACTTATAAATAATAATCAAACGAATAACATAACGGCGTCCCATACCACCGCATGTTACTCGAATAATTATTCAATGCTCATAATGTACATTCGATCCACATTAGGTATTTCTATATGAATAGTTCGATGAATAACTAGAAAAGTATTACCGAAAGTCCCATACTAGATGGTATCACTAATCCGTTTATTCAAATTTCTCATCACACGGAAATGAAATCTCACCAATCAAATATAAAGAAGTCATCACTATATCATATCAAATCATCAACTAAATAAATATCAATGATGAATCACCTTTTTCATCAGAATCAATGTAAAGGGAAAAAACAAACATCAAAAACTAATATAAATATAGAGTGTCCAAATGAAAATAAATATAAATAAAGAATACAATACTTAATGATAAATCATTTACAACATATAATTTTTTATATAACAAAATAAATACTTAGAAATGAACAATAAATACATATTTTGAAATCAACTAGAATTTAAATTCAATTAAAAATTTATTGTTTACCATAAATAACTAATTCCCAATTTCATATATAGAAATAATTAATAAAAATATTTTTCAAAACTTAAATTATATATATTGAAATATCATAAAACACACTTTAATAACCATAGAATATTAATTAAGAAACATTTCATAGTTTCTTAAATAAATAATACTTTTAAATTCATTTTGTTAATTTAAATACTTTAAATTATAATTAGTATATGTGAATTAGTTTAATTTAATTGCAATATATATATATACATATATAATTATAAAATTAATGTTACGTGTAAATAGATAGTCTATACTTGCATTTATAATATAATGGCACCATGCATTCCACTAAATAAATGTATATAACGTAGATATGGTAACAAAGTATGCATGGTTTATAAAGGTGTCAGCACACCTAATTATAAACCAACATAAAAATGGATGTCTAGCATTATTTCTATTATAATATATATATATATAATGTGTGGATACAAAAGCATCTATAAATAAACACTCATCACACTTGATATCGTCACCCCATACAAATACATGCACTCATGCCTCCCACACTAAACAGAACAACATGCACATGAACACACAGTACTCACACGCACACTCTCAAATACACACACACACACATACACACTCAATATATCCAAGCACCCATGTTTGTCCAATCCTCATGATCAAAGCAGCGGGCACATATTTTAATAAATTCTAAGTGAAAGTAACTTTATAGGTTTAAATTAGTGTACTTCCATAAATGTATTATTATATCGGCTCTCTTAAAAAGGATAGTTATAAGAAGATTACTTTCTCAAAGCCTAAGAAATTAGCATTAAAAGAAATTAAACTTGGTGGGATACACATATGTTTAATGCAAAATGATCAACAATACATCATGTTTCTGTCTCATGTTTGCAACAAACACTAACAAAATTAGGAAAGGTTAGTTTTATGAACCCACAATTAACTTTCTCATTTACAAAGTTACACACATTCACAAACACAAATGGTAGAAACACTATGAATTATTGTAAGATACATGGCCACTACAGGTTTGCTATAGTAAAAATAATGGTCTAGTACTCTAATATATATAGCAATAAAGCATTGCTGGATAGTTCACAATTGAAAATGCAACTTTTTATGGTTGTTCCTTTTATATTTGTGTATGTTATTTTCTATCATTGTAAAAGTTACATGGTCAACATATGGCATTCCCTAATTTGATTACATCAATGCCAAGTTTCCTTAAAATATAAACAATTTTTTTTGCTTGAAAACGGTTATCTACCAGAGAAAAGAATTTATTAAACAACAGCCATATTTAAATTTCTTGTTACATATAAATATAGAAATGAGGACACTTATGCAAACACCTTCGTCTATAGAAAATTACACTAAAATGAATTCATTATAAGATGCATTGCAAAAGTAGTTCAGCAAATAAAGTAAAAATATCCAATAATATGAAATCAAAATATAAGGCAGCAAGTAGGATGCATGAAAAAAGACCTCATATTAACATATAAGTGCATACACATGCCCAGATTCACCCATACACGCACGCCAGCACACGGTTCTTTACCATAAAAATACACATGAATTCTTCATCACACAGCCACTAAATTGCATAAATACTTGAACACTCACTACACAGTCATGCACACACAAATATGAACACAAATTTTTACACCATGGCACATAGGCACACACTAAATCGCTCACAAGCACCCAAAAAATCTACTCGTCGATCTGCTAATGCCTGGAGCGCTTTAGCTCAAGGCCATGTATCCTCATGTGTATTCTGATCCTTTATTCTTTCAATTCAATACAACTTCCATTCATATTTATACAAGCATTCTAGTCATTAATAATTACAAACAAAAAGAAGTATTTTTGTAACATCCCACTATTTTGGACCATTCAAATCGAAAATAAATCCACACATGTCGGACTTGAATACTTCAAAACAGTGGATTGTCAAGAAATTTGGGGCAAATAAAATCAAATACAGAATCACGGACACAGAATATCAGAATAACTCGCAGCGGAAATAAAATACCATGGTAGTTCATGAAGCTATTATATACAAACTATCAAAATATATACAAAATCTCATAGTCAAAATAAATATAATAGAAGTCAGGATACATAAATCAATAATACAGAGACAATACTGAATAGGAAATAACTGGAATAGAAGTCGATGAACTAATAGACAAATAAGCTCCAACATATCTCTAGCTCCAGAAGGTGAATCCAAAGCTGTGATTCTCAGGCTGACCCGAGCGTAAAGTAGAACACAAAACACTCGAGTCAGGACATACATACATATACAATGTAAATCAACTCAAGTGAACTGTAATATAAATGCACAATAACTTAAAGGATGCTTGGGATCGCCCATCCTTTAAGGATAAGTCAAACCATCAAATAAGTAGTAATAAACACTATCATAGAAATATCCATAATACGTAAACAATGCAAATAACAGTGTTAATGTGACTAGGGTAGCGCAGAGCTGCAGTAATCGCTCACCTCTAGCCACACTCTCAATTTAAAGGTGTGCATCCAAATAAATCACAAGGAAATAAAATAGCATACAGAGAAGTGTCCCCGTGGTTAACATTTCAAAATGGTTTATAATTTCAAATTAAAATTCTTCATTTAAACCATTTAAAAGTAAAGTCATTATAGCTTCAAATCAAATATTAAATTCCCAAAATTTCAACCTTTTTCTGAGTTCATTTATTCACTTAAATACATTAAAACATTAAAATTCCAGCTTTCACAGCATTTAGAAAGTGTTGCGGTAAGTTATATTTAATAACAATTCATTTTAGCAAAGACAGCATTTAAAAACTGCTGTAATAGTTCAGTTTTAGTTGAAAAATAGTTCAATTCAGAAAAGACAGCATTTACAAACTGCTGTAATAGTTCAGGGTTCAAATTATATTCAAAAATCACATTTCAGCCAACTGCAGCACTTAACAAGTGCTACAATAGCTCTTTCATTAATTTCAGTTCCAAGTTTAGTTCCTGCCACTACAACACTTACAAAGTGATGTCATAGCCCTTAGTTAAATTACCCTTTAGTTCACTTCTGCAACTACAGCACTTACAAAGTGCTGCAGATTCTATTTAGTTCAGGTTTTTGTTATTATTCAGAAACGATAGCATTTCTGAAGTGCTACTAATTAAATTTCCAGATTTACGCTAAAATTTTAGAAACAATTAAACTTCCATTTAAACCATTTTAATTGTATAAAAATCATATTTTTCCACTTTAAAATGGTCATTTAAATACCCTTTAACTTATGATTTTTATAAAGTAAATTTCAAAAATAAATATCAAATTTTCATTACTTCACTTATTAAATTCAAGTGTACAATTTTCCTATTCTTTACATTCACTTAACACTTTGATTTAAATTTATCATTTCACAAATAAAACTTAATTTCCATTTATTTTCTTTTACTTAAACTTCCATTTTTAAAACCAAATCTCACAATTCCAAGTCAAGTTAAATTCCAAATTTCCATTTTTAGCATGAATTTATTTAACACTTTTAACTTATAGAAAAATCACTAACCCTTTATTAAATCATTTTATATTCAATTTAAATCAAATTATCATAATTTACATTTTTAAAATACTTAAAATATCCAGAGAAATATATAAAATAACCACGGGTCTGTATACTATTTTCTAACCTAAGACAAGTGATACGGATAATATATCATTTCAATCCGTAATTCACAAAACAAAAATCCGGGTTTTATCATTTCAAACCCGCAATCCCAAGTAAATAAGAATAAATAAAAATCACTCGAGCCTATCATTTCAGCCCATAATGATTTTTCCATATTCTAAAGTCCGTTCGGGTATGTATCATTTCAACCCATAGTGTTTTTATTCTACAAGGAACTTGCAGTGTGATTAATATAAATAAATGAACAGTATAATAAAATATAACATAGCAGATGATGTGATAAGTTTATAACAGGGTTTAACATCATATAATTTACATCACAGGCAGGTATAATAGGATATAACAATTCTACACATTCACTTGTTGTCACTTTACTAATTATATAAGTATAAATGTCATGAGTGAAAACTCACCTTTTTAGGCTGGAGTTAGCAAATCAAAACACACAAACGAATTCCAGAAATCACGATAGCACAATTTTTGATTCAAGTGAGAGGAGAGAGCAAAGATTATTGATCTTGTATACAAAAATTTAAACAGCAAATATAAATATATATTCAACACAAATATAGCTTGAAACAATTTGGAAATTTGAATAGACAAAGAGACAAATGGTTTATCCTTGCTTCCACATCACAATTACTTGACCATGGCTCATCATGGCTCGGCCACAACATGATTTAGATTGAAATGGATCAGATTTGGAACGGAAAATACAAGGCTAGCAATAGGAATGGGAAGGGTTTGGAAGTTACAAAGTGAAGAAGGTAGATAAGGCAAGCAAAAGAGGGTTTTGGTTCAACTTGGGCTCGGCCAAAGGCACATTTTGGCTCGGCCTTGACATGTACATGTCTGGTCAGGTGTTAGGTGGTGTTCATAAGTGGTGAACAAGCTGGTGGTGGAGGCTAAGGAGGTGGCTGTGGCAAACAATGAGGGTGGTGTTGCATTATAGGCTCGGCTATGCAAGTTTTCAAGGATTTTGCATTGTTTTTTTTGGGGTACTGTAACGCCCCACCTCTATGCTCACAATAACAAAGAGTATTAAAAGAAATACTGTCTGTTATTACGAAGAATAAGGCTGGATAGGAGCGGCCATCCGTAGTTGGGTCTTACACTAGTATTGGTTACCTCGATAGGAGTGGTATATATTTTTATTTTTCATCTCTTATCTATTTACTCCCATCGATATACCCAATTCCAGTATAAAACGAACTACGATGGTTCATAATAGTTTAGGACAATATATATAATAATAACACAGATACTAAAGATGTGGAACACAGATAACAAAAGTCTCATATATATATATATATAACTAATGTCAGTTGCAATACATTTGACACAATACATATGATACAACTACAACTGTCGACTCTGGAAGTTATATATACAAGTACATTATCGACTAATATACATGAATACATATCAACCTAAATCAGATACACTGACTACTACAAAATGACGAAGACTACTTCAAAAGATATGAAAAGACTTCATAGCTCAAGCAGCAACCCAAAGCAGGATATCTACAACCTGTAATAACTCGGTCTGACCCGAGTATTAAATTCAAAAGAAAATAATACACGGGTCAGTCTAATTCAAACTCAGTTATTAATGCACAGAAGCAATAATAATTAAATAGCAAATAGACGACAGTCACAGAAATCTCGTATATCCAATCCTTTAACAAGGAAGTCGGATAACGGTAGATATAACACTGAATAGTGTTAAACAACAAATCAGCAAATTCAAATCATCAGCAAGATAAATAAAAAGATTATCAATGAAGATAATATGAAAACCGCAGAATTGCCTAAACAGCAATTAACAACAAAATCTAATTATTAATAAATAATTAGAAACTCATAATCTAATTATCAAATAGATAATTAGACAAATCTCAAAATGATCAATTCAAACCAAATTTCTGTGTGGCTGCAGTACACGCACGTGTGCACTGCCTCGCCACTACAGTACGTCGAAACTGCAAAGGTCAAGTCACGCTAGCATAACTCAACACAACTGCAAACAAAAGCAACCAAGTATGCACTTGGCAAGTTCCAGAACAGACAAGCCCAAATAAATGCACATAGGATAATCGAACTCAACAAGGGTGCATGTATGCATATGTATGAATACACATACATATCTACACCAAAGGAAACAGCACTGCATAAGAAATTGCCTAAAATAGTTCGAACAAAGCCATCAAAACAGAGTCGAACCCAAAAGTCCTCAAATCAAACAAAAGCAAAACTGCAATTGCACTTGCAACTAAAACTGTCTCGAAGTAAATGAAGACTGTATGTCAAAAAGTCAGAGGCAATGCAACCTAATCATCAAAGTGCAGACAAGATGAAGTCAGTGCCAACAGTAATGGCAGCAACTCCGTCAAGTCGTGGTTCAAACCCCAAAAAACAAACAGTCTCACATATAAAACTGGGAAGCAGTGCAACAATATACAAAGGCCAGAACTAAATTCAAGGCCATATGAAGTGAGGTACAGTGGGATATACATGAGTGACAACAGTAGTACAACAGAACCCAAAACTACATAACCAACATCTAAGTGAATATAAACTAAACAGAACAAATACCCTGCAACTCAAAAGAACCCAAATGTCCAAACAGTGGACAACAAAATACTTCAATGTAACATAACCAAACTGTAATGAACAAGTTTAATTCATGTGACAGTAATGCAGACACATCACTGACTCAAATGGACAGATCAAATGATCACTACATAAATTTACTCAAGGCAATATGCACTAATGAAGAACCAAATGCATTAGACTACATGAACAACATAGGCCGAGAACCAGACCAGGTAGTACGAGTAGCAAGACCAGAACCAACCATCAAGTTCTGAAACCAAGTGAAATGGGACAGACTAGAGCAGAGCAGGGTGATCAACCAAGTGAACAATGCAAACATGTCACATGTACCCAAGGAACTCAAGCAAAATACAGACAGAACAACAAAATGGCACAAGAACAAAGTATGCAGTGACAACCCAGGTGTAGGTTCATCAATACATAGCATCATCAATGAAGACAAAACCCAGTGCAGCATATATACATGTTGATCAGAGCTTAAAGCAACCTCAACTACTTAATGAAAAATATATGAAGTCAACATGTATGCAACAGTGACACAAAGGGCTGCAGCCAAATACAAGTTCAGATATGAACAAGGATGACAGTGGTGCAGCACATATCAAGTGAAGACCAAAAGTGTACAGGAAATAACGAACAAGTACAGGGATACAGCAAACATGTGCACAAGCATCAAGTCAAAAATGCCATCAGGAATTTCAAATAACCAAGTCAGTTTCAAGTCAAAGAATCAAGCAAATGTTGAAGTCGCCCAAAACAAGTTTGAACAATAACAAGAGCCGAAGCCACGGTTAAAATGTCGAAGTCACAAACTTGAACAAGTAAAACAAAGTCGAAGTCAACAAGCACAACCATCCCAAGTTCAAAATTGAAGACGCAAGCAAAAATCAAAACCCCGGGAATCAAGTCACGAAATAAGTGAATCTGAACAAGTCAGAAAATCATAGTCATTCGAAAATACTCAAATGGACAACTTCAAATTATCAGACAATTTCATATATGAAGTATGAACGAAAATATAGGGACGAGAATCCTATTTAAACCACAACCTCATCTAATAAATCAATTCAAAAATCCAAGTCACGAAATGAAGAATTGAATTAGATGTGAGTATAAATTACTCACCTTTTTCGATCGAGAAACTGAAGTCGTTCACAATCGAAAAATCGAAACCCTTTGTCTCAAAGCAAAGATGAATCTCAACCGGAAATTGGGGGAACCGTGGTCCTCAAGCAATCGATCGGAGCGAGAAAGCGAAACCCCAGCAGCCATTAATCCTTTCGCTCTCGTTTGTTTAGTTTTGGGTTGCGAACGAATGAATGCAAAATGAAAGGGGAATGGGTCTTAACATTATCTCGGCACCAAGCAAAAGAAAATGGACCAGATTTCCTCTTAAAGCCCACACAATTTTAATCAAATTTATTAAAGAATCACAACCCAATTTAAAAACTCCAAATAGCTGTTAACAACCAATTTTCTTCAAAAATTTCAACCGATAAAATCCCAACAGAAATTAACAACCAATTTAATCGTCGTTGACGATAATTAATTGTTCTAAACTCCGGGTTGTTACAGACTCCCCTCCTTATAAAAATTGCGTCCCCGCAATTTTCATAATTAAAGGTGTCAATAACAATTTTTTTCTAACACAAACTGGTTAAGTTAGAAAATAAAAGTCGGGAATACAAACGCCAAAGAAATATTTTAATTCCACAAAAGAAATTCACAAATTCTCAACAAAATCTAACTATCAAATAGATAATCAGAAAACAACAAAACTGAATAAATGCAATTATCAGCAATATTCAATTATCATTTAGATAATTAGAATACAGAAATCACAAAATAGCAATATCTAATTATCGATACGATAATTAGAAAACAGCAAAATCTAATTACCAACAAAGACAATTAGAAACCTGTGACGACCGCCCATGACCCCTGCACTGAACATAGAAATAGTGCGCTGTAAAGTGTGCCAGGCAGCCATGGACGATTGCCAAGGTTAAATTAAAACAGCAGAATCTATCGTATTACTCACAGCGCATGGATAAAATACAATAGAGAATATATATAGTGAAGCTTCACAAAATAGAATCTCATCAATTAAGCTTCATAATAGTTGAATACAAACATCTGAATAGTCAATACATCAAGCCTCACTACATATCACTCAGAGAATATACAAGCAGCGGAACATCCAGTACATATAGTAAGAAACTAATACGTAAGCCTCCAGCTCGTCTTCGTCATCAGCATCGTCGGAAACTAAGAACAGCACCTGTCACCTGCTACCTAGTCTGCCCATCCCAAAATGGATGAATAGCCCAAGGTAAAAAGAGTTGAACATAAAAACTTGAGTCAGACAACAGTCTTAGTGAGCGGTAAATTAACTAACAACATACCAAAAGAGCATAAAGGTAAAAGGAATAGGAATCCAACCCTCCCACTCCACCTCTTTCTACAGTGATAGCCCCCAGACACACAAAGCAGAAATAAACATAGCAATGCAGACATTTAAAGTAAAGCAATTATCACTCGAGTCAAGGTCGGTGTTTTCCAAGTACAAACCCCCAAGGCCTAAACCAAGATCAGATAAGCACCCAGAAAACATCGCTCTTGAGACCGAATGACAATACAACCAAACATCCATGACTCTGGCTATCACTGTTATCATTGCTTCGATACCACCATTAGTTGAATGACCGGCACATTCTTTCAGCCGTCCATCAAGGGTTAATGGCAACCCCGGTTCTAGACAGAACTCTGCACGTCGTCGCAGCCCGTGCCTAGGACTATCGAATCTGCCCAGAGTACTCGACTACAATCATAGTCTTTAGGGAATATCGAATCTGCTTAACGTACTCTTGCTTTGAGCCTGCTAGAACCTTCAACAACGATGAAATCTCAGCCTTCTAGTCATCCTCCTCGACGACTATTCTCATACTAGCTCAAGCGCCTCTCGAGAAAACCATTATCCTCAAACCCAAACCATTTCACCGAGTTATCAACATGCTTGGAATGATCCCGTCTGGATTAAACCAAGGCTATCTCATACCATGCCTCGCTTCATCTCATCATAGCAAAGCCTCATATCAACATCAATATCATCAAATCTATCCATATGAGCTTCATCATCCGCCATATATGCCACGAGCAGCTTTTCCAATTCAAGAGCCTTTCCCTTAGCTTTTGAATCATCTTCGACCATCTTGTCCAAATCAAATCATCAATCAACTAATTTATAACAATCAATCAAGTCAATCATTAATCCAAGTAATCAAGCATTCAAACATGATCAAATAAACAATTATAACAATAATGGCAATCTTGTAAATAAAGAGTCCAAATCTAACAAGCATGAAACATGAGCACTATCTCTACAACTTGATGAATGAACTTGCATAGAGTAACATGTAGTAAAATGGATGTCAAATCATCATGAACAATGGATCTATACTTAAGTTTACGAAAATGCATGGAAATCACTATTTAACACAAAATCAAGCCATCAATCCGATATACTCCTTTGGATCCGTGTGAGAGATAACCACCACTCACCAAATCACCTAAACACCTCAAAAGCAACACACTTCAGATCTGGACAGCGAAGGATCTAACTCGTCTATCGAAATTCCGCTTCAAACGATGAAATCTCTCCTCGAAGAATGTAGATCTTCAATCTAAGCTCTTGGATCTTCGATTTGATCTTCGATTTGGATGGAAGGAATCACAAGATTAGAGTGGAGAAAAGAAGTGAAGAAGTAGAACTCGAGCTCTCAAAATAGCAGCACTTCGTCGCTTCAAAATCCGGATCCCAAAAAGTGAAGAAATGGACGTGTATTTATAGGCTGAAATCCCTAAGTCGTTTGCTCGCTATTAAGTCGTCCACGACTTAAGAAACCCCATGACCTATGTCTTAACGACTTAACAGAATGCGGCTTCACGACTTAACAACACAAATCCTCACACGACCTAACTATCCTCACGTGCGCGACCTAATAACCCAACGACCTAGGCCTCAACACTAATGCGCGACCTACGACTTAACTGAGACGCGACTTAACGGATCTCACGACTTACGACTTAACAGAAGTACTGACCTAACACACATACGGCTCACCACACGACCTAACAACTTAACACCTTAGGTCGTCTAACGACCTAACTACACGCAGGGTCTACCGACCTAACTCCTAAGTCGTCTGGACGACCTAACTACTCATAACTGCTAAACTTAGGTCGCTCACGACCTAACTAAGCACAACACCCCATAGGTCGCTCACGACCTAACTACAATAACTCCTTAAGTCGTTAACCCGCTTATCTCCTAGGTCGTTAACTCGCTAATTCATAAGTCGCCGCTAACTACTAGGTCGTTCACTTCTAATACTAACTTCCATAGGTCGCTGTCTTTCCTTAAGTCGCCCCAATACTTAAGTCGTTAACTCTTAAGTCATTCACTCGACCTAAGCCACCACACGACCTAACTTCTACACGACTTATCCCATAATCCTTAAGTCGCCAACTTCCTTAGGTCGCCAACTCCCCTTAAGTCGCTCCACCGACCTAACTACTATACGACCTAAGCTCCGAACGACCTAACTCTGGACGCTCTAACAACAGTTTTACTATGTTTCGATCTGTAAAAATACGGGTCGTTACATTCTCTCCCCCTTAGGAATTTCGCCCCCGAAATTCCAAACAAACAAGAGCAATCAAAAACTATTCTGCATGCCTACCATCCATAGCAATCAACAAACCATGCATCCAATTCTATCCTAGCATGCAGAATCCTAAAACTAGAACAAGTTACAATGTCGTGAGATGACACGACACCTTATGGCCATACCTTGAAGAGTTCAGGATGAGCTGCCTTCATCCTCTCTTCCATTTCCCATGTACAGTCGTTAACATCATCACTCCATTGTATCTTGAGCAACCTAACTACCTTCCTCCTAAGCTGTTTCGTGTCAGTTTCCACAACACGAAGCGGCTTACGAGGTCTCTTATCGACTGGATCAACCTCAAAATCTTCACAGCTATCGGCAGAAACTACTGTATTCGAGTCGTGCACATACTTCCGTAGATACGATACATGAAAAACATTGTGCACACCCGTCATCTTTTCTGGTAACTCCAATTTATAGGCGAGCTTTCCAATTCGCTCGATGATCGGGAATGGTCCAACAAATCTCGGAGTCAATTTTCCTTTCTTCCCGAATCGAATAACATTCTTCAGTGGAGAAATCTTCACAAATACCATATCACCTACGTCAAATTCCAAATCCTTACGACGCTTATCGGCATAACTTTTCTGTCGGTCTTCGGCTGCCTTCATTCGTTGCCGAATGATCTCTATGCAATCTGAAGTTTGTCGAATCATTTCTGGCCCAAGTATCAGCTTTTCTCCTATTTCTAACCAACATGTCGGAGAGTTACACGGTCTTCCATACAATGCTTCATACGGTGCCATACCAATGCTTGACTAGTAACTGTTGTTATACGAAAATTCCACCAAATGAAGATGATTTTCCCATGATCCTCCGAAATCCAAAACACATGCCCTAAGGAGATCTTCCAAAACTCGGTTGACTCTCTCGGTCTGACCATCTGTTTGGGGGTGATAAGCTGTACTCAAACACAACTCGGTTCCCAAAACTTCCTGGAAGCTCTTCCAAAATCCACTAGTGAACAATGGGTCTCGATCGCTCACTATACTCTTCGGAATCCCATGGAATCGAACTATCCACTTAACATACAACTCAGCCAACTTTGATGCAGTCCTAGTTGATCGAACAGGAATGAATCTTGCACTCTTAGTCAAACGATCTACAATGACCCAAATCCCTTTATTTCCCGTTCTTGTTCTAGGTAGCCCATCAATAAAATCCATCGATATTTGCTCCCACTTCCATGTAGGAACTTCTAATGGCTGAAGCAATCCACTTGGCTTCTTCTGTTCAGCTTTTACCAACTGGCAGTTCATGCACTTGGAAATAAAATTTCCAACATCCTTCTTCATACCTTCCCAGTAATAGGTTCTCTTCATATCCCGATACATCTTATTTCCACCTGGATGAATTGTCAACTTCGAGTGATGACTTTCCTTCAGAACTTCATTTCTCAATTCATCTATATCGGGAACAACTAGTCGTCCTTGCTTCCGAAGCCAACCCTCTCGATCGACCTCGAATCCTTTATCCTTTTCTAGATCCAATCCAGATTCCAAATCACGGATAATCTTGACAAGCTTATCGTCTCGCTTTTGGCTCTCGCCAATTCTTTCCACAAGAGTAGGTCTTATCGATAAGTTTGCCAACATCTCAGGTTCCAATTCACATCTAGGCCTGAAGTCAAATCCAGCCAAATACTCGAGACTCTTCCATTCTGAAAACATGGCTCCCAATCCTGCATGTCTTCGACTTAACGCATCTGCTACTGCGTTACCCTTTCCCGGAGTATAGGCTATACTAAAATCATATGATGCTAAAAACTCTAGCCATCGTTGCTGCCTAAGATTCAAATCCTTTTGGGTGAAAAGATACTTCAACGACTTATGATCTGTAAACAACTCGAATCGAACTCCCAATAGATAATGTCTCCACATCTTCAGAGCAAAAACAATCGCCGCTAACTCCAAATCATGAGTCGGATAATTCCTTTCATACGGCTTCAGTTGTCGACTTGCATACGCAACAACTTTACCCTTCTGCATCAGCACTGCTCCAAGAATAGTACCACATGCATCGGTGTAAACCACCATCCCTTCATTTCCACTTGGAATAGTCAAAACAGGAGCACTTGTCAGTCGCTCTTTCAGGATTCTGAAAGCTTGCTCACACTTAGCATCCCATCTGAATACTTGATTCTTTTTCGTCAATCCTGTCAATGGTGCAGCCACCTTGGAAAAGTCTTTGATAAATCGACGATAGTATCCTGCTAATCCAAGAAAACTTCTCACATCAGATGCATTCTTAGGTCTAACCCAATCCTGGATTGCTGCTATCTTGGCGGGATCAACCGCTATTCCGCTTCCAGAGATAATATGGCCTAAGAACCTCACTTCGCTCTTCCAGAAGTGACACTTCGAAAACTTAGCCTTCAGCTGATGTTTCCGCAAAATTTCCAAAACAATACGCAAGTGCGCCTTGTGCTCTTCTTCAGTTCTGGAATAAATAAAAATATCATCCACGAACACTAGTACGAACTTGTTCAACTGATCTCTGAACACTCTATTCATAAGATCCACAAAATATGCTGGTGCATTGGTCAATCCAAACGGCATTACCAGCCACTCAAAGAAACCGGATGGTGTCCTGAAAGCAGTCTTCGACACACTATCCTTAGCCACTCTTAACTGGTGAAATCCCGTAGCTAAATCCATTTGAGAAAACACCTTAGCTTCGTGAAGCTGATCAAACAAGTCATCTATTCTCGGCAATGGATACTTGTTCTTCTTAGTCGCTTTATTTAGCTCACGATAATCCACACACAACCTCAACGATCCATCCGCTTTGGTTACAAACACAACTGGTGCACCCCATTCGGACACACTACGCCGAATGAATCCTTTCTGTAAAAGATCATCAACTTGCACCCTCAACTCTTGTTGTTCCCTAGGCGCCATTCGCCTAAGAGGCATCACAACAGGTCTGGCTCCTTCAACTAAATCGATACGAAACTCGATCTCTCTATGCGGCGGTAACCCTTTGACCTCATCAAAGACATCCTCAAATCCATTAGCGATTGGCACAGATGACAGTCCATCCCATGGAACAACCAGCGAATACATAAAGCTCATGAAGACGCCTTCCTCATGCTTACATCGTATCACAACCTTTCGCCCCTCCACATTCTCGACTGTCACCTCCAACCTTTCACAATCAACCTTTGCCGCATACTTCCTAAGCCAGTCCATACCCAAAATAATTCCGAACCCCGCAAAGTTCAGAACAAAACAATCACAAACAAAAGAGCAATCATGACTCGATACAATCAGACCACGGCATAGCATACACAGACAAGACGAACCCCCAACTGGATTAGTCACAACCAATGGCCTATCAACGATATCCGGTTCTAAACCCAACCGGCCTACAAGTTCATTACAAACAAAAGAATGCGACGCCCCAGTATCAAATAACACTCTAACTGGAACCCCACAAATGGAAAGAGTACCCTGAACCACCACACTCTTTCCTTTCTCTTCAGCGGTAGAGGCTTTCGAAGATGATGGAACAGCCCCCAAAGCATAAGCTTGCACAATCTGCTTGTCCTTCCGCGGTTCTGGACAATTCTTCCTGATATGCCCCGGCTTGTCACAGTTGTGGCACTTCACCGGTACCTTCGGATTCTTGCAATCCCTGGAGAAATGGCCCTTCTGCTGACAATTGTAGCAGGTCACTTCGCCCTTTGGCTTCTTCTGGCCATCCTTACCCTTTTGCTGCTGCTGCTTCCTCTTCTTGTTTCCACTCTGCTGTGGTTTAACCTCTTCCTTGGTTACAGCAACAACAGATCCCTCTTTAGGAAACAGATTCTCGTGCCTAAAAGCTTTCTCCACAAGCTTCTCAAATGAATCATCCAGATGATCCACCAACTGCCTCCCAAGATAACTGTCCAAGCCTGTCACAAACTTCTCGTTCTTCTGATATGAAGATTCAATATACGACCGGGCATACTTGGACAAAGCTTCAAACTCAAAAACATACTCAAGAACTGGTCTTCCACCTTGCTTGAGCTCCACAAACTTCTTGAACAGAACAGACTTCTGAGCTGTAAAAATGAACTTAGCTTCAATCTGGCTTGGAATTGCTCCCAAGTAATTTCTTCCTCCGGAGTATCAATGGTGATAGAGTTCCACCAATCAGAAGCTCTCCCTTGAAGTTGTCTTGATGCAAGCTTCCTTTTAGTTGCATCATCGATTCCCAAGTCACCAAAGATCCTTCTACAAGCATATATCCACCTCTAGACTTCAATAGTTGACTCTGTCCCCAAGAAAACCTTTCCTCCAAGAGAAGTATAATCTTTACACAGCTTAGCAAAATCCACCGGTCTTGGAGTTTGGACTTGAACTCCAACATCTACTGATGGGCCCGGAGCTGGCATCCTTCTCATGATTGAAGTCATCATAGCCTCGAACATAGCAGTATAATCAGCAGCCCCCTCAATAGCACGGCCTTCCCTAGCAGCTGGTCTCCCTCTTCGACTCATTCTCAATATCTATAAAAAGGAATGATTAATACACCTTGAGAACAACCGCATAAAGGACTCACATACTTCTAAGCTACTATATTATATATAGTAATCATCCTTCAAAATACAATTACGTCTCTCATACATAGTTACGTCAGCGAGCGTTGGGTAAAATCGATTAACCAAAGCTCTGATACCAAATGTGACGACCGCCCATGACCCCTACACTGAACATAGAAATAGTGCGCTGTAAAGTGTGCCAGGCAGCCATGGACGATTGCCAAGGTTAAATTAAAACAGCAGAATCTATCGTATTACTCATAGCGCATGGATAAAATACAATAGAGAATATATATAGTGAAGCTTCACAAAATAGAATCTCATCAATTAAGCTTCATAATAGTTGAATACAAACATCTGAATAGTCAATACATCAAGCCTCACTACATATCACTCAGAGAATATACAAGCAGCGGAACATCCAGTACATATAGTAAGAAACTAATACGTAAGCCTCCAGCTCGTCTTCGTCATCAGCATCGTCGAAAACTAAGAACAGCACCTGTCACCTGCTACCTAGTCTGCCCATCCCAAAATGGATGAACAGCCCAAGGTAATAAGAGTTGAACAAAAAACCTTGAGTCAGACAACGGTCTTCGTGAGCGGTAAATTAACTAACAACATACCAAAAGAGCATAAAGGTAAAAGGAATAGGAATCCAACCCTCCCACTCCACCTCTTTCTACAGTGATAGCCCCCAGACACACAAATCAGAAATAAACATAGCAATGCAGACATTTAAAGTAAAGCAATTATCACTCGAGTCAAGGTCGGTGTTTTCCAAGTACAAACCCCCAAGGCCTAAACCAAGATCAGATAAGCACCTAGAAAACATCGCTCTTGAGACCGAATGACGATACAACCAAACATCCATGACTCTGGCTATCACTGTTATCATTGCTTCGATACCACCGTTAGTTGAATGACCGGCACATTCTTTCAGCCGTCCGTCAAGGGTTAATGGCAACCCCGGTTCTAGACAGAACTCTGCACGTCGTCGCAGCCCGTGCCTAGGACTATCGAATCTGCCCAGAGTACTCGACTACAATCATAGTCTTTAGGGATTATCGAATCTGCCCAACGTAATCTTGCTTTGAACCTGCTAGAACCTTCAACAACGATGAAATCTCAGCCTTCTAGTCATCCTCCTCGACGACTATTCTCATACTAGCTCAAGCGCCTCTCGAGCAAACCATTATCCTCAAACCCGAACCATTTCACCGAGTTATCAACATGCTTGGAATGATCCCATCTGGATTAAACCAAGGCTATCTCATACCATGCCTCGCTTCATCTTATCATAGCAAAGCCTCATCTCAACATCAATATCATCAAATCTATCCATATGAGCTTCATCATCCGCCACATATGCCACGAGCAGCTTTTCCAATTCAAGAGCCTTTCCCTTAGCTTTTGAATCATCTTCGACCATCTTGTCCAAATCAAATCATCAATCAACTAATTTATAACAATCAATCAAGTCAATCATTAATCCAAGTAATCAAGCATTCAAACATGATCAAATAAACAATTATAACAATAATGGCAATCTTGTAAATAAAGAGTCCAAATCTAACAAGCATGAAACATGAGCACTATCTCTACAACTTGATGAATGAACTTGCATAGATTAACATGTAGTAAAATGGATGTCAAATCATCATGAACAATGGATCTATACTTAAGTTTACGAAAATGCATGGAAATCACTATTTAACACAAAATCAAACCATCAATCCGATATACTCCTTTGGATCCGTGTGAGAGATAACCACCACTCACCAAATCACCTAAACACCTCAAAAGCAACACACTTCAGATCTGGACAGCGAAGGATCTAACTCGTCTATCGAAATTTCGCTTCAAACGATGAAATCTCTCCTCGAAGAATGTAGATCTTCAATCTAAGCTCTTGGATCTTCGATTTGATCTTCGATTTGGATGGAAGGAATCACAAGATTAGAGTGGAGAAAAGAAGTGAAGAAGTAGAACTCGAGCTCTCAAAATAGCAGCACTTCGTCGCTTCAAAATCCGGATCCCAAAAAGTGAAGAAATGGACGTGTATTTATAGGCTGAAATCCCTAAGTCGTTTGCTTGCTATTAAGTCGTCCACGACTTAAGAAACCCCACGACCTATGTCTTAACGACTTAACAGAATGCGGCTTCACGACTTAACAACACAAATCCTCACACGACCTAACTATCCTCACGTGCGCGACCTAATAACCCAACGACCTAGGCCTCAACACTAATGCGCGACCTACGACTTAACTGAGACGTGACTTAACGGATCTCACGACTTACGACTTAACAGAAGTACTGACCTAACACACGCACGGCTCACCACACAACCTAACGACTTAACACCTTAGGTCGTCTAACGACCTAACTACACGCAGGGTCTACCGACCTAACTCCTAAGTCGTCTGGACGACCTAACTACTCATAACTGCTAAACTTAGGTCGCTCACGACCTAACTAAGCACAACACCCCATAGGTCGCTCACGACCTAACTACAACAACTCCTTAAGTCATTAACCCGCTTATCTCCTAGGTCGTTAACTCGCTAATTCTTAAGTCGCCGCTAACTACTAGGTCGTTCACTTCTAATACTAACTTCCATAGGTCGCTATCTTTCCTTAAGTCGCCTCAATACTTAAGTCGTTAACTCTTAAGTCATTCACTCGACCTAAGCCACCACACGACCTAACTTCTACACGACTTATCCCATAATCCTTAAGTCGCCAACTTCCTTAGGTCGCCAACTCCCCTTAAGTCGCTCCACCGACCTAACTACTATACGACCTAAGCTCCGAACGACCTAACTCTGGATGCTCTAACAACAGTTTTACTATGTTTCGATCCATAAAAATACGGGTCGTTACAAAACCACAAATCACAAATTGCAAAATCGCAAATATCTAGTTATCCAACAGATAACTAGAAAACACAAACTCCATAATCAACAAACTCTAACTATCAACAGAGATAGATAGAAAACAGCAATTCAATAAAATCAGCATAATCTAGAATCAATTAGAGACTAGAAAATCTCATAATCAGCAAAACTAGCAAATATCCGATTATCAAAAATGATAATCAGAAAACACAATTATCTAATTAACAAAACGATAATCAGAAAACATTAGATAATCAGAAATCTCAAATCAACAAATATCTAATTATCAAAAACGATAATTAGAAATCTCAAATCAAGAAATATTTATTTATCAAAAACGATAATCAGAAATTTCAAATCAACAAATATCTAATTATCAAAACGATAATCAGAAATCTCAAATCAACAAATATCTAATTATCAAAACGATAATCAGAAATCTCAAATCAACAAATATCTAATTATCAAAACGATAATCAGAAATCTCAAATCAACAAATATCTAATTATCAAAAACGATAATCAGAAATCTCAAATCAACAAATATCTAATTATCAAAACGATAATTAGAAATCTCAAATCAACAAATATCTAATTATCAAAAACGTCTCAAATCAACAAATATCTAATTATCAAAATGATAATCAGAAATCTCAAATCAACAAATATCTAATTATCAAAAACGATAATCAGAAATCTCAAATCAACAAATATCTAATTATCAAAAATGATAATCAGAAATCTCAAATCAACAAATATCTAATTATCAAAAATGATAATCAGAAATCTCAAATCAACAAATATCTAATTATCAAAAATGATAATCAAAAATCTCAAATCAACAAATATCTAATTATCAAAAATGATAATCAAAAATCTCAAATCAACAAATATCTAATTATCAAAAACGATAATCAGAAACAACAAATATCTAATTATCACAAATGATAATCAGAACTCAAATCAGCAAATATCTAATTATCGCAAACGATAATCAGAAACAACAAATATCCGATTATCAAAAACGATAATCAGAAACAACAAATATCCGATTACCAAAAACGATAATCAGAAACAACAAATATCCGATTACATGTAGATAATTGGAAACAACAAATATCTAGAAATCAATAAAGATGACTAGAAAATCAACATAAAAGGTTGGATCGATCCCATCAGATGGCGATTTTTTAGCTACGCCGCATGTGCATCAACAAATGGCCGAAGCCTACCAAGTACTCAACATAATTTTGGCGCCCAACAAATGACCCGAAGGTCCGTAGAGTAACCCGAAGGTCTAGTACTGGTATTTGACCCGAAGGTCTATCAGAGTGGCCCGAAAGCCCAACAAATGACTCGAAGGTCCAACATAGTGCCTCGAAAGCACACAAAATCATCAAACAGCAGAAGTTTCAATTAACGAGTCTGGAATTAACCGAAATAGAAAACGCACATGTCTCATACCACGTGTTGTACTAAATCGTTTGATTCTCTTCATCGTTTCCTTGAAAGTGCAAAATTGTGGATTTTGTAAAAATACATTTTACATTCTCAAACGGACAAGTCCGGAATTAAGCGAATCATTAAAAGAAAGGGTTCATAGTCCTCGATTTTGCTGAATCGTTTAAATCGCTTCCTCATTCTTTTGAAAGCGCAAACTGTAAAAAATTTGTATTTTATATAATTAACATTTTACGTTCTCAAACGGACAAGTCCGGAATTAAGCGAAACAGTAAAAGTGAGGTTCATAGAACTCAATTTAGCTGAAGCGTTTAAATCGCTTCCTCATTCTTTTGAAAGCGTAAACTGTAAAAACTTTAAAATAATTTTTCAGAACACGTGATTAAAACGGCAACCTTAGTAGCAATTTCGAAAAGGAAATTGCACTTCCCAAAACATCGTAAAACGAATCTCAAAATCAGCATTGCGGAATAACCGCTTGAAAATCCACTTTAAAATTGACGGTTACTGAAGCCAAAGCAAGAGTAATTTTTATACGTCAAAATCTCATCAAAATAATTCACATTAAAATGTAACACCAGTGAATTTTCATTCATTAAATTGTCAACAAAACACCGTGCTTCAAAATTTAACAACGGTGTAAAAAATCCCGTTATAAAGATAACGGCAATAAAATACGTTTAAACCAAATACCGGTTCAACGTAAAATTAATGCAGTAACGTGCAACTCAAATTTGCACGTACTACAAAATAAACAAAGAAATCATTCGAATGTATCTTCAGTGAAGATAATTCAAAACAGCAAAAATCTCAACAAAAACCACATAACTGCAATCGCTTCGAATCCTCAAATCGGATTCGGAACTTTCAAAGAAACAAAATAAACTCGGCTATGTAAACAACAATGAAATTTATTTCATTTTCATATTTTGATTTTTAAATCAAAAATATTATCAGTTGTACTCAGCGAAGACAGTTCCACAGTTTCCGCTGCGCACTCTGATAAACAGAACACAAATCGATCAAATCATCAGAACACAATTTCATTTTTATTTTTAAATAAAGATATTTAAAAATTTCATCATAATTTCAAAACTTTAGTTTTGACTCAAAACACAACTAAAAACATCGACAAATAGTTGTAACACATGCTCCATCCAAGTTATGTTTTATATTATGTCCATAAACCCCAAGCTCTGATACCAACTGTAACACCCCACCTCTGTGCTCACAATAACAAAGAGTATTAAAAGAAATACTGTCTGTTATTACGAAGAATAAGGCTGGATAGGAGCGGCCATCCGTAGTTGGGTCTTACACTAGTATTGGTTACCTCGATAGGAGTGGTATATATTTTTATTTTTCATCTGGGTATAAATTACTCACCTTTTTCGATCGAGAAACTGAAGTCGTTCACAATCGAAAAATCGAAACCCTTTGTCTCAAAGCAAAGATGAATCTCAACCGGAAATTGGTGGAACCGTGGTCCTCAAGCAATCGATCGGAGCAAGAAAGCGAAACCCTAGCAGCCATTAATCCTTTCGCTCTCATTTGTTTAGTTTTGGGTTGCGAACGAATGAATGCAAAATGAAAGGGGAACGGGTCTTAACATTATCTCGGCACCAAGCAAAAGAAAATGGACCAGATTTCCTCTTAAAGCCCACACAATTTTAATCAAATTTATTAAAGAATCACAACCCAATTTAAAAACTCCAAATCGCAGTTAACAACCAATTTTCTTCAAAAATTGCAACCGATAAAATCCCAACATAAATTAACAACCAATTTAATCGTCGTTTGACGATAATTAATTGTTCTAAACTCCGGGTTGTTACAGGTTTTGTGCAAGGGATGATCATGGCACTTTCAGGTCAGAGGAGGGGGATGGTTTGGCCGTGGATTAGGTGGGAAAGAAGTGGTGGGAGGAGGAGGAGGAGATGGTGAGGTCTAGGGCCGAGCAACATATGATGAAGTCAAGGGAAACAAGGCAAAATTCAATGGAAAATGAAGAGAAATCGTAGAAAGAAAAGAGGAAGCCATTACCAATGTTTTTCTCAGAGATGATAGCCGAAAATTGTGATGAAATGAGATACTTTTCATGTGAAATTGCAATAAGAAACTCACGGCTATCAATTAGAAAGGAACGGCTAAAGAAAATGAGGGGTCAAACAAGTGAAAAGTCATTGTTTTAAAGCTTGAGTCTCTTCAAATTTCCACTATCTTTTATATACAAAATAAATAAAATAAAAACTCAGTAAATAACATAAAACAAACTGAAATAAAGTGAAAAAGAAAAAAAAATTAGGAAAATAGGAAAATAGCTTATTATATTGAACTAGGCTTGAAATTTCAAAAAAAATGCAATTTACTTTGGAAACATTATAACAACACTTCTAAACAAATAAAAGTCAAATAAATAAAATAAATGATGAACAAAATAAAGTGGAAATGAGAATAAAATAAGGACTTAAGAAAAAAATGGAAAAATAAATAAAGAATTACTTTAATTAATTGAACTAGAAAAATTGTAAACAAATTACAGTTGACATTAGAAAATTTCAATAGCACTTTTAAATATGTTTTAAAACAAAAATATATACATAACATGTTATTTTACCCATGAAAACATGAATTAGAACATTACATGACCAATAAAAATATTATTATTATTATAAATTTTAAAATAACAATTTTTGTTAAATACAACAAATTTCCTTCAATAGTGTAAAAGGCATAACTTTCACAATATTAATTATATTTTAACGAAACGAAAAGCATTATTCTTAAAGTTTTATTTACTTTCATAATAAAAGATAAAATTCAAATTTTCAAACTTTCAAATTTTTAAATTTAAAAGTCAAAGTTTGATCATATTGACCAAAAATTCACATTTCTGGAAAATACTCTATTTATTCATGTTTGGAATTATAATTCACATAAAAATCAAAATTTATATTTAAAATAACAAAATTTATCCAATTTAATAAATAAAATAAAGTTTTTAAATCAGGAAATTCAATTTAAAATAATTACAAAATACAGGGTTGTTACAATTTTGACATAGATTTGTGAGAAACTCACTTGACAATCATGTTTTTAGCTTCCCCGCTTCCACGTTCTAACGCACGCATGCAACTTGATTTTCCTCAAGCTATAGATGTATACCAATATGAAGGTGCACTTATCCAAATTTCATAATTTATTATAATTTATACGATTTTTTTTAAATTTGGAAGTAAGAAGGATTTACTTAGTATGCTTTTTGGAAGAAAATGAAAGAATGTGAAATCCTCCCTGTTGTTAACCAGGTGTGCGAAAATAATATAGCAATGGAAAGAAAATTCTAAAGCATAGATGATGGCTTGGGTTATAAGCTATTGGGCTCAAAATAAAAATGTATATACATATATTTTTAAGGCGAGGAAAGATAGTTTAATATGCTTTCGGAGATTGAAAATTTGACAGGGAAAGATTTTCGTGTATCCCCTTATGAAGGGAAGAGATCTTTAGAGAAGAATTTGGGCAAGATTGTGTAACGACCCACTATTTTGGACCATTCAAATCGACAATAATCCACACATGTCTGACTTGAATAATTCAAAATAACAGATTGTAAATAAATTTGGAGCAAATGAAATCAAATACACAGAATCACAGACACAGAACATATCAGAATAACTCACAGCGGAAATAAAATACCATAGTAGTTCATGAAGCTACTATATACAAACTCTCAAAACATAATACATAATATCATTCTGAAAACATATACAATAGAAATCCTAAATACATAGAAGTTTATAAATACCAGAACTAGAATAGAACAACTGAACTGAAAGGAACAGATAACTAGACAAGCAGAATCTCCAGCGATTTCTAGCTCCAGAATGAGATCCAAAGCTAAGCTGTAAATACTCAAGCTGACCCGAGCGTAAAGTAAAACACAAAACACTCGAGTCAGGACAATATATACTTATATAATGTAAACCAACTCAAGTGAACTGTAGTAGAAATGCACAATAACTCAAAGGATGCTTGGGATCGCCCATCCTTCAAGGATCAGTTACACAATAAATTAAATACACCCCGTGGTTAAAATTTCAAAATGGTATTTTATACTTCGAAATCAAATATCATTTCAAAATTCAATATCCTTCAAAAATCCATTTCAAAATATCAAAATATCATATTTCAAAATAGTTTATATTTCGAAACAAATTACTTTATTTTAAATCATAAAAATAAAGTTATTATTAATAATTAAATTATTAAATTTCCAAAATTTTAATCTTTCATTCGTTCACTTAAATTAATTAAAACAATGAAAATTCAACTTTTGCAGCATTTAGAAAATGCTACGGAAAGTCACATTTCAAACAATTCAATTTAACAAAAGACAGCATTTAAAATGCTGTAATAGGGTTACATTAGTTTCAAATAAACTTAGTTAAATTCAACCATTATAACATTACAAAAATTCTATAATAGCCTTTAATTAAATTTAGCCATTTGGTTCATTATTATCAAATACAGCATTTACAAATGTTGTATTATCATTTACATTAGAATTAATAGCATTTCAGAGATGCAGTTAATTAACTTCAAATATTCAGTATAATTTCACAAACAATTATATTTTTATATAAATCATTTTTAACTTATAAAATCATATATAATCATTCAAATACCCTTATATTCATGATTTTATAAAGTTAAACCTCCATTCAAAAATCAAAATTTAATAATAATTCACTTATTAAATTCCAATTTTAAATTATAAATTCATTAAATTAAATTAACTTAACACTTAATTTTAAATTTTCAAAATAACTTAATTCCATTTTTATTTACTTAACTTAAAGTTCACTCTTAAGCCAAATTCACAAATTTCCAATTTTAGTTATATTTCAAAATTTCAACTTAAATATTCATTCATTTCACATTTTAACTTTATTCAAAATCATTAATATAATATAAAAATCATTTAAATTCACTTTAATCCAAATTATCATGAAGTTATCACATTTCATATTTAATTTAAATTCCAATTATCACCCAATTAAAATTTCCCAAAATAACTTACATTTCAAATTTTCTAGTTTTACCAATAATTTATTTCACTTATAAATTTTCAAAAAATCAATAATGCTTACATAAATCATTTTTTTATTTAGTTTAAATCAAATATTATAATATTTACATTTCAAAAATATTTTTAAGATTTTTATAAAAACATATTTTAACAACGGGTCTGTATTTCATTTCTAGTCTAAGTAAAGTGATACGGGTAATATATCATTTCAACCCGTAATTTACAAAGAAAACCCGGGTTTGATCATTTCAAACCCGCAATCCCAAGGAAATGAAAAATAATTGAAAATCATTCAGGCCTATCATTTCAGCCCATAATGATTTTCTCCTATTCTAAAGTACGTTCGGGTATGTATCATTTCAACCCATAGTGATTCTAATCTAAAGGGAACTTGCATTGTGATAAACTGATAAAAATAATAGAACAGCATAATATAATAGTAACGTATAATATAATAGGTGTTTAAGCATTGGTGAACATCATAAATCATAACATAGCAAGTGTAACATGATAATGCATTTTACAGATTCAAAAGGGGTCAATTCACTAGTTATATATGTACATATTGTCTGGTGAGAATAACTCACCTGGTAAGCTGGAGATTTGCCAACAAAGCTCACAACACAAAGGTTATGAAGGCACGACAACTCTAATACAATTTGAGTGTGGAGAGCAAATCCAATGATATAGATCTTGTGCTACAACCCAAACAAAAATCAAAGCAAACCATAAATTTCAATACACTAGAAATGACATAACTTTTAAATAAAAAGAGATACGAATGCCAAATCTTTTGCCTTGCTTTCTCTATTCTTTTGTCATGGCCTAGGGATGTTTTTGGCTCTGGTTTGAACAAGTTTGGCTCAGGTTTGGTCATGTGTATGCATGGCCTAGGTAGTAGAATATGAGGAGAAAGTTTATACAAAGGAATATGAAGAGTTTAAGGCAAAATTGGTGGGTTTTGTTCACAAAAAATGGCTCGGCCATGGGCTTGTGTGGTCAGGTCAGAGAGGTATGGATCAGGTCAGTGGAAGGAAAGGTGTGTGGTGGTCTGGCCAGAGGTGGTGGAGGCGGCCTAAGGTGGTGGTGGTGGTGGAAAATGAAGTGGTGAACAAATAGTGGTCAAACAACATGTTTTTATGGCTTGTGTTGCAATTTTTGTGGAGTTTCGGCATCATGGTGGCTCGGCCTTGGTCAAGACTAGAGGAGTAGCTGGTGGTGATGGCAGGGAAGAGATGTAGGGGGTGGTGGCCGTGGATATGGAGTGGAGGCCATTCAAAGAAGCAAAGAAAACAAGGCAAAATACATGAAAAATGAGAAGAAAAGTGTAAAAAAAGTAGCCATTACCCATAGATTTTCTTGAAGCCATGAATGAATGAGAAGGTAAAATGTTTTTGGGTGAATGGAGGCTGAAAAATCATGGCTACAAACCAAAAATGCACAGCCAAGATAGTAATTGAGGAGTTATGGCAAATGAAAGGACAAAGGAGATGAAAGGACTTAAGGTAAATAAGCTTTTAAAACTCTTCATATTTCTTTTTCTTTAAATTCAAATAAAACAAAAATAAAATCAGTAAATTGACTTTAAAACCGAAACAAAGTAATATAAAATAAAAATAATTAATTAATTTTAAAGAAAATGGAAAAAGAATATAAGAAATTGCTTAAAAATTGAAAACAGGGTCCAGAAATTACAAATAAATCACTATTGACTTTGGAAAATTAAAAACTTCATTTTAAAAAATATTTAAAAAAAAATGTGAAGTAAAATAATTCATTTATATTTTAAAAATGAAATAATTAATTAAATTTAGAGAAATTAGAAAAAGAACTAAAGCAATTGTTTAAAAATTCAAAACATGACTTAAAATTTACAAATAGAATATCACTAGTTTTAGAAAATTTCTATTTCACTTCAAAACAAATAAAAGGTCAAATAAATAAAATAAATGAGGAACAAAATAAAGTGGGAATGAGAATAAAATAAGATTTTAAGAAAAAAAATAGAAAAATAAATAAAGAATTACTTTAATTAATTGAAACTGGAAATTAGAAATTGTAAGCAAAATACAACTGACACTGGAAAATGTCATTTATACTTTTAAAAATGTTTTAAAACCAAAATATATGCATAACATGTTATTTTACCCATATAAATATAAATTAGAACATTACATGACCAAATAAAATATTATTTATACAATTTAAAATAAACAATTTGTTAAATACAGCAAATTACACACAATATTGAAAAAGGCATAACATTCACATTATAAATCAGATTTCAACGAAACGAAAAGCATTATTCTTAAAATTTTATTTACTTTCATAATAAAAGATAAAATTCAAATTTTCAAACTTTCAAATTTCTAAATTAAAAGTCAAAGTTTGACTATATTGACCAAAATTCACTTTTCTGGAAAATATTCTTTTTAGTCATGTTTGGAATTCTAATTCACATCAAAATCAAAATTTATATTTAAAATAACAAAATTTATTCATTTTAATAAATAAAATAAAGTTTTTAAATCAGGAAATTAAATTAAAGAAATTAATATATATAAAATAATCACAAAATACAGGGTTGTTACACTCTCCCCCACTCAAATCTTTTCGTCCTCGAAAAGGAAAAAAATTCGGAGAAACAACTAGGCAGAACAATAGGTTGGAAGACATCCCCGAAAAGAAGGTAGGGGAATAGGGATATCTAGGAGGGAAAATGGGTTGAAAGACAAGGATGAGCCATTAATTAAAATTGTTGGTTAAAGAGGTAAAATATTTAAAACACTTTAAAATCCTTTAGGAAGGAAAATAACTGATCAAAATATCCTTTATATAATATTTTATTAAAATACTTTTATAACTCGATGTTTCAACAAGTTTATCCTTGTTCCTGTAGACACTGGTAGTGCGTTGATCAGGCGCAAAACTGGAATTCTCCAAGTACTTAGTAGACCTGTTTCAACACCTAGTGAAAATACTGGGAAAACCTTTAAAAACAGATATGGAAAGTACCATCCAAACAAAAACGAATCAAATCATGGATCGCAGATACACAATGGTTACGCCTGGGTCCCCCAGGAAACATCCGTACCTTTTAAGCATTCACTGCCTTGCGAATTTCGCCATGCAACAAAACGGTGGACCGCAGGATACATAAAAATGGTTACGCCTGGATCCCCCAGGAAACATCCATACCCCTTAAGCAATCTCTGCCTTGCGGATTACGCCACTAACACGACCATAGATCGCAGATACACAATGGTTACGCCTGGATCCCCCAGGAAACATCCGTACCTTTTAAGCAATCACTGCCTTACGAATTACGCTATGCAGTCGAGTTCGTAAGACCATGGGTAACGCCATGGAATTCGAAGGACACTCGAGTATCATATCCGGAAAACCAAAAATCAGAGAGAATAATATCGATAGAATGAATCCAAGATGTGGCCACAAATCGGATATCAAGCAGAAGGCACTTTCCATATCTTTAATTCGAAAATATGTATCATATATTACCTTTTCAAATCACTTTCAAATATCGTACTTATATAATATCCATTATATATAAGATTTCACTTTCAAATTGAGTACCTTTTCAAATCTATAGTTTTCGAATCAATTTCATACTCATACAAATCAATTTTATATAAGTTCGACAACTTCCAAATCAAGTGTTTAGTAACATAAGGTTCTCAAATTTCAATTTGTTTCAATATCAGTTCAATTTTAAAATCATATACAATTTCACCGAATTATTTCTTCTCAAATTAATTATCTTTAGTTTCAACGTTTCCAGAATAATAGATTTAGAAAATAAATCCAAATTTCCAAATCAATAATTTAAGTCAACCAATTCATTTCCAAAATCAAATGTTTTCAAAATCATCTTATACTTATGTAAGGTCCATCTTATATAAGGATCAAATTTTTCAAAATAAATTTCGCTGTATGAAGAGCCATATTGGATTTGAATATCTTTGCTTTTATGGGTTATATATCTTTGTGATTTAAATTGGAATTTTCTTTTAGTAAGCAAAGATATTCTAACTCGACAGCTTTCAATTTCAGCGTCAAAATATATAAATGATATTAGGATATAAGATGTACATACGTCATCATTTCGCAAAACTACATTTGATCGCTCGCTCGATCACACAAGTTCGCTTTCGAACTAGTATTGTCCATTCGACTTCCCTAATGCGGATTTCGGTATGGTTTCTCGACTAGAAGCCATCAGTCTCCTTGCATAGCCATATACTACGATAGAGAATTCTAGAATCAAGCCCAAAATCCATATCAAATATTCGCCATCAAGAATCGAATGAAAATCCTAACACGAAATGGTGTAATCCACCTCGAACTTGTGTACTCAAACTTGGATCAAATTAATTATGCGAATAAAACACCATACGTACAACTTATATATTTATTCCAACTTGTTAAATATATAGTTTCATAAAGATGTTACTAAGTTAAAACATTTAAACTAAATTTTATTCAAAATATTTTGAAGACCAAATTCTTTTCAAAGCATTTCGAATCTAAATTTCATATTAGAAAATTTTAAAATTGCCTTATTTATTTACTTAACAAAACAGTTTCAACTTATTTAAATCATATTACTTCATACTTAAACATTCAAAACAAATTTATATATTTTATCAAATAATTCATACCTTTCAAAAATTTTAGTTTTGAAAAGTTAACCTTGATTTGGAAGTGCTCGAACCTTCAAAATAGTCGAAGAAATCATATTTCAATCCAAGAGTTGGAAATCATAATTAAATCAGTAAATCAATTCCAAAATAGGGTTATATCAAATCAAATCCAAAACTCAAGGACTGAACACCGGCTCATTTCAAATTGTTCAATATATATACATATATCTTTCGAATATCACATCACGCTTCGGAATTTGAAATCAGAATTGGTTTCACAAATCAATCGCATAGCAAAGTTACCGAAGTGGCCTCTCCCTCACTCAGAAACTCGAAAATCAATGTCGATGATGCGTGCACTCATCACCGAAATTATTTTCCAGCGACACAAGTGGTTCTGGACTTCCATTTACTTTGAAAACTTCTTTGAAATTCCTTCAAAATCATTAAAACCCATTAAAATCATTGAAACATTACTTATTCGGAAAAATAATTTCAAATCATATTATTTATTATTTCAAAATCTTAAAACAAGTTCCAAAATGCCAGAGTTCAATCACTTAAATTCAGATTCAAAACCTTCAATTATAAATCATTTTATATGAAACCATTTCTTATAAAATTTTCAAAATTTCAAATCCTTTCAAAACTTCAAATTCTCATTTTTTTTAAAAGGTACATAATCCTTATCAAAAACATTTCATCTTTATATAAAAATATGGCCATCCTTATCAAAATAAAAACTATGATGAATACACAATTTTCAAAAGACAATCAACCACAAACTTTCCAAGGGACGATTCAAGGATGGATTTCAAAGCAAAACAGAGATTCAAATTTAGAAGGACTCTAATCAAATAGAATTCTAATTCAAAGATAGGCTCAAACGAAGATAAGATAATTAAATTACCAAATAGAAGATGGATAAGCCTATATGAATCGCGGGCGACCTTAACTGGTCAACCGTGACTTCAGGAATATAATCGATGCGAAAATCTAAGGCAAATCGACCTTCGATTGCCAGAGATAGAATCTAAATATAGCAGAAGATAGAAAACATCGTAAACCGAGGATACAGAAATCTCCGATGAATCAATGCCAATTATAATCATTCAAAGATTGGCGGAATCGCCACCCTATAAAGGTCATACAAAGTGGAGTGATGCAATGCTCCAAAATCAAAAGAATACAATTAGGGGAGACAGGAATGGATTTCAGAACAAGTGGGAGCGTTCCAAAATTCAAAGGAATCTTATTCGATAAGAATCCAAACGAAGATTAGAGATATATAACCTATATCGATACAGAAAAATTCCCATAAAAATTTGGAAAGACTCGAATTCATAACATACGAAAACAGAAGCATAAATATCTTTAGTTGGACAACTTTAGCTAAGCAAAAGATACAACAGAGTTTACTCAAAACAACTTAAAAAACTACTGATTTTTCCATACTCAAAATAGATTCCTATCAACAATGGATCTAGATCAATCAAGAGAGAAGTTCAAAATTTTAGAGGATCCTAATCAAAGAAATTACTAACAAGGTGGATACGAAAGGAATGAAGTTTAAGAAATATTTTACTTTCAAAGCAAGGAAATTTATATCAAAATAATCTTTGAAAATTCTTTAAAAATCATTTGAAAATCATTTTATACTTCGAAAATACGTTCTCTCACAAACAAATGATTCTGAGATTGATTTCACTTATACTAGGGTATTTCTACCCTATCTCTAATGAGTTTTTGCTCCATAGGCTAATGTTTGCCTAAAACCAAAGCTCTGATACCAACTGTAACGACCCACTATTTTGGACCATTCAAATCGACAATAATCCACACATGTCTGACTTGAATAATTCAAAATAACAGATTGTAAATAAATTTGGAGCAAATGAAATCAAATACACAGAATCACAGACACAGAACATATCAGAATAACTCACAGCGGAAATAAAATACCATAGTAGTTCATGAAGCTACTATATACAAACTCTCAAAACATAATACATAATATCATTCTGAAAACATATACAATAGAAATCCTAAATACATAGAAGTTTATAAATACCAGAACTAGAATAGAACAACTGAACTGAAAGGAACAGATAACTAGACAAGCAGAATCTCCAGCGATTTCTAGCTCCAGAATGAGATCCAAAGCTAAGCTGTAAATACTCAAGCTGACCCGAGCGTAAAGTAAAACACAAAACACTCGAGTCAGGACAATATATACTTATATAATGTAAACCAACTCAAGTGAACTGTAGTAGAAATGCACAATAACTCAAAGGATGCTTGGGATCGCCCATCCTTCAAGGATCAGTTACACAATAAATTAAATACACCCCGTGGTTAAAATTTCAAAATGGTATTTTATACTTCGAAATCAAATATCATTTCAAAATTCAATATCCTTCAAAAATCCATTTCAAAATATCAAAATATCATATTTCAAAATAGTTTATATTTCGAAACAAATTACTTTATTTTAAATCATAAAAATAAAGTTATTATTAATAATTAAATTATTAAATTTCCAAAATTTTAATCTTTCATTCGTTCACTTAAATTAATTAAAACAATGAAAATTCAACTTTTGCAGCATTTAGAAAATGCTACGGAAAGTCACATTTAAAACAATTCAATTTAACAAAAGACAGCATTTAAAATGCTGTAATAGGGTTACATTAGTTTCAAATAAACTTAGTTAAATTCAACCATTATAACATTACAAAAATGCTATAATAGCCTTTAATTAAATTTAGCCATTTGGTTCATTATTATCAACTACAGCATTTACAAATGTTGTATTATCATTTACATTAGAATTAATAGCATTTCAGAGATGCAGTTAATTAACTTCAAATATTCAGTATAATTTCACAAACAATTATATTTTTATATAAATCATTTTTAACTTATAAAATCATATATAATCATTCAAATACCCTTATATTCATGATTTTATAAAGTTAAACCTCCATTCAAAAATCAAAATTTAATAATAATTCACTTATTAAATTCCAATTTTAAATTATAAATTCATTAAATTAAATTAACTTAACACTTAATTTTAAATTTTCAAAATAACTTAATTCCATTTTTATTTACTTAACTTAAAGTTCACTCTTAAGCCAAATTCACAAATTTCCAATTTTAGTTATATTTCAAAATTTCAACTTAAATATTCATTCATTTCACATTTTAACTTTATTCAAAATCATTAATATAATATAAAAATCATTTAAATTCACTTTAATCCAAATTATCATGAAGTTATCACATTTCATATTTAATTTAAATTCCAATTATCACCCAATTAAAATTTCCCAAAATAACTTACATTTCAAATTTTCTAGTTTTACCAATAATTTATTTCACTTATAAATTTTCAAAAAATCAATAATGCTTACATAAATCATTTTTTTATTTAGTTTAAATCAAATATTATAATATTTACATTTCAAAAATATTTTTAAGATTTTTATAAAAACATATTTTAACAACGGGTCTGTATTTCATTTCTAGTCTAAGTAAAGTGATACGGGTAATATATCATTTCAACCCGTAATTTACAAAGAAAACCCGGGTTTGATCATTTCAAACCCGCAATCCCAAGGAAATGAAAAATAATTGAAAATCATTCAGGCCTATCATTTCAGCCCATAATGATTTTCTCCTATTCTAAAGTACGTTTGGGTATGTATCATTTCAACCCATAGTGATTCTAATCTAAAGGGAACTTGCATTGTGATAAACTGATAAAAATAATAGAACAGCATAATATAATAGTAACGTATAATATAATAGGTGTTTAAGCATTGGTGAACATCATAAATCATAACATAGCAAGTGTAACATGATAATGCATTTTACAGATTCAAAATGGGTCAATTCACTAGTTATATATGTACATATTGTCTGGTGAGAATAACTCACCTGTTAAGCTGGAGATTTGCCAACAAAGCTCACAACACAAAGGTTATGAAGGCACGACAACTCTAATACAATTTGAGTGTGGAGAGCAAATCCAATGATATAGATCTTGTGCTACAACCCAAACAAAAATCAAAGCAAACCATAAATTTCAATACACTAGAAATGACATAACTTTTAAATAAAAAGAGATACGAATGCCAAATCTTTTGCCTTTCTTTCTCTATTCTTTTGTCATGGCCTAGGGATGTTTTTGGCTCTGGTTTGAACAAGTTTGGCTCAGGTTTGGTCATGTGTATGCATGGCCTAGGTAGTAGAATATGAGGAGAAAGTTTATACAAAGGAATATGAAGAGTTTAAGGCAAAATTGGTGGGTTTTGTTCACAAAAAATGGCTCGGCCATGGGCTTGTGTGGTCAGGTCAGAGAGGTATGGATCAGGTCAGTGGAAGGAAAGGTGTGTGGTGGTCTGGCCAGAGGTGGTGGAGGCGGCCTAAGGTGGTGGTGGTGGTGGAAAATGAAGTGGTGAACAAATAGTGGTCAAACAACATGTTTTTATGGCTTGTGTTGCAATTTTTGTGGAGTTTCGGCATCATGGTGGCTCGGCCTTGGTCAAGACTAGAGGAGTAGCTGGTGGTGATGGCAGGGAAGAGATGTAGGGGGTGGTGGCCGTGGATATGGAGTGGAGGCCATTCAAAGAAGCAAAGAAAACAAGGCAAAATACATGAAAAATGAGAAGAAAAGTGTAAAAAAAAGTAGCCATTACCCATAGATTTTCTTGAAGCCATGAATGAATGAGAAGGTAAAATGTTTTTGGGTGAATGGAGGCTGAAAAATCACGGCTACAAACCAAAAATGCACAGCCAAGATAGTAATTGAGGAGTTATGGCAAATGAAAGGACAAAGGAGATAAAAGGACTTAAGGTAAATAAGCTTTTAAAACTCTTCATATTTCTTTTTCTTTAAATTCAAATAAAACAAAAATAAAATCAGTAAATTGACTTTAAAACCGAAACAAAGTAATATAAAATAAAAATAATTAATTAATTTTAAAGAAAATGGAAAAAGAATATAAGAAATTGCTTAAAAATTGAAAACAGGGTCCAGAAATTACAAATAAATCACTATTGACTTTTGAAAATTAAAAACTTCATTTTTAAAAATATTTAAAAAAAAATGTGAAGTAAAATAATTCATTTATATTTTAAAAATGAAATAATTAATTAAATTTAGAGAAATTAGAAAAAGAACTAAAGAAATTGTTTAAAAATTCAAAACAGGACTTAAAATTTACAAATAGAATATCACTAGTTTTAGAAAATTTCTATTTCACTTTAAAACAAATAAAAGGTCAAATAAATAAAATAAATGAGGAACAAAATAAAGTGGGAATGAGAATAAAATAAGATTTTAAGAAAAAAAATAGAAAAATAAATAAAGAATTACTTTAATTAATTGAAACTGGAAATTAGAAATTGTAAGCAAAATACAACTGACACTGGAAAATGTCATTTATACTTTTAAAAATGTTTTAAAACCAAAATATATGCATAACATGTTATTTTACCCATATAAATATAAATTAGAACATTACATGACCAAATAAAATATTATTTATACAATTTAAAATAAACAATTTGTTAAATACAGCAAATTACACACAATATTGAAAAAGGCATAACATTCACATTATAAATCAGATTTCAACGAAACGAAAAGCATTATTGTAACAACCCGGCATTCCGTACCCATTTTCTTATCGTCTCTTGATGATTTAATCTGGGAACGAATAGCTTCTGGCATTTTAATCAAATTGAAATTCAGGGATAAAATTTTGTTATTCGCTATTTGGTATTTTTAAAGCCGTTCTAAATGTTAAACGAGCTTTAGAAAGATTCGTTAAGTGTCGTTTGGGTTTAAGCAATAATCTCGGCCCATGATCTTTTGTTTTGTAACCGTGATTTCACTCAACACCCAAACAACCCATCCCCATTCCCCTCTTCGTTCAACCGCGTTTCAAACCCTAACCAAAAACAAAGCATACGAGAGAAATAAAAAAATGGCGGTCGCGATTGCTCTTCCTTCGATCTGGAAAACTAGGGCTTCGGTGATGCTTCGACTCTCTGGCGATTCAACTCCTTCTCTCGAGTTCGCCTCCGCTTCGAACAAGGTGAGTGGTTTCTCCCCCGCTCACATCTAATTCATGCTTTGAGTTATTAGAGTTCGAAGCTCTGTTCGATTTTCGTGATTTTGGGGATTTCTCTGATTAGTGTTCTGTTGCTTTTCCTTTGATTCATGCTTGAACTCGATAGTTCTTGCTTTGCTCTGTTGTCCACCCCGCAGTCTATGATGATTTCTGGGTTTATAATTAAGTCAGATTTCGACATTTTTGGTAATCCCTTTTGATCCACGACTTTGAATCTGGACTTGGTTTTGGGATTTATCTCTGACCTTTTCATATGCTTTGTTCGATCATGACACACTTGATTTTTGACCCGGTTAACACTTTGGCACTGACTTGTTTGATATTGGTCTTGGCCTTTTTGTTCCATCACTGCATCTTCATCACGGTTGTTGTTTAATAGCATTTGCACTGTGCTTCGAATATATGAGCAGTTTCACTTTGAGTTGTAACTGTCTCAACCATTCGAACTTAGTTGATGTTGGCTTGCCTTATTCATTTCTTAGTCGCACTCTAGTTCATTTTTCTTTGATACTCCCCATGTAATTTGCATTTGCATTTTTTGGTTTGCACTACCTTGGGCTCGAGACTAGTACTGTATATTATTGGTGACTTTGGCCTGGTTCGAACTAGTTGCCACCCCTCTTGAACTTGTTTCACTGTTTGGTCAATGCATATTTGAATTTGGGGTTAGATTTGAGCATTGTAGCTGATGTCTCGTCTCTGGCCATATTTGGGTCAATACTGGAAATATGTTTTGATAGTTCATTCTTGACATATTTGGCACTTTCACTTGGGTCATTCAAATTTGTATATTTCTATACTGTTAGCTTCAATCTTGAACACTGTTCTCTCAAGCCTGCATAGACTGTTGCATTTTCCTAGTAGCCCACTTGAACTTGTTTATGAAATTCCATAACATAGGCCATTAACTGTTGGCATTAGTCTTGACTTTACTCTTTTCATTTACATAAAGTAGATGTATTTGCTTGCATCCATATGGTCACTGCATCAGGTGTGATACAGTTTACATTTGAGTTGAATTTGGTCCAATTTCATTTAGTTATTCACTGGCCACTGTATATAAGTTTTTAATGTAATCCACTGTGCATTCGTCTGCAGTGTTACCATGTTCATTTGATAGCACCTTGGTCATTTTAGTTGGACTTGTACACTTCTGGTTTCACGGCATAGCATATTGGTACATATTAAAAATGCTGCCTCATTGAGTTGCACTGCACTTTTGTGTTTGCATTAGCTTCACGATGAAGCTGGTGCTGTTTTGGTCGATACTGTGTTCATATATGGTTATTTTAGAACCATTTCACTGTTGAGGCTGTGACACTTGTTGTTGCGCTTGCTTGACCCAGTTTCATTCCTCTTTAAGCTTGTTGTGCTTTGCATTGCGTTGACTTATATACTTCTGGTTCCAGTGTGGTCCACTATACCACTATTGTCATCTTCTCTTGACCATTTTGGCATTGTCTTGCTGTGTTCGAAATTGTATACCGGCTATTGTTTTTGTGATGCTGTTGTCTTGAGTTTGTGTAATACTTTGTCGAATTTATTTGCATTGTGTTTCCTGGCCTCCCTATCTGTACAGCCTGCTCTGGGGCACTTGCTCATTTGAGTTGTGCCGCTTCAGGTTGCACTTACTCTACCACTATTCACTTCGAGCATGCGTTGCTCTGTCCAGTTTTATTATGATATATGTGTGTTCGTGTGCTGTGGTGCCAAACTTCTGGTGCCCTCACCCTCCCTCTATTTGTGTAGTTGTACCACTGCAGTGTGCGTTGGTGCTGCAGATGTGTTGAGTCAGGTCTGCCCATTCTTGTTTCTGTCTTTAGCTGTTCATGTTCCTATGCTTGTGAAGCTTATGTTGTGGCTTCACTCGTATCTCTTGTGATATCTTTTGAGTCTGTTTACTTTCTGACCAATATGGGTTAGATATTTTGATTTCTTCGAAGTATTAATTACTATTAATACTCGGAATTGTGGTGACTTTATATTCTGTTATGGCGAGGCAGTGCACGCGTGCGTGCACTGCAGCCACACCAAATTGACAGATTTTAATCGATATCTCTTTTATTCTTAATTCATCGACCCGTTGCGTAATTCGTAGGCTGTATTGGCGAGGCAGTACACGTTAGCGTGTACTGCAGCCAATTAGCCTTGATATTTTTAAATTGACATTTCTATTACTTAAACTGCTTTGGATTTCTGTTTTGTGGATTAACACTGTTTAGTGTTATATCTGCCGTTATCCAATTCTCGTATCGAGAGTTGGATATACGAGATTTCTGTGACTGTTATCTATATTGAGATTGATTATTATTGCTTCTATGCTCTAATAGCTGATTTTGAATTAGACTGATCCGAGTATTATTTTCTTTTGAATGTAATACTCGGGTCAGACCGAGTATTTACAGGTTGTAGATTTTTAGCTTTGGGTTGCTGCTAGAGCTATGAAGACTTTTTATATCATTTGAAGTGGTCTTCGTCTTGTTGTAGTAGCCAGTGTGTCTGTTGTAAGATGATAATGTATTCATGTATATTAGTCGATAATGTACTTGTATATATAACTTCTTGAGTCGACAATTGTAGTTGTATCATTTGTATTGTGTCAAATGTATTGTAACTGATATCAGTTATTGTATATATATGAGACTTTTCGTTCCATCTTTATTCCGCATTTATGTTATCTGTGTTATTTTTATATCCATTGTCCTAAACTATTATAGCCACTGTGTAGTAGCTTTGAGTGTGTATCGGTATGTCGGGTTTCCTCTAAAGATGAAATGCAATGTTTTTATTATCTGACATATCGGTACTCGCACAAGGCAATTACATAGATGGTCGCTCCTCAACAGCCTTATTCTCCGTGCTAGTTGACAGCACTACACCGTAGTGTTCTTGGCTAGCGTGGGTATAGAGGTGGGGCGTCACAGCTTGGTATCAGAGCCTGAGGTTTAGGACAATTATAAAACATAACTTAGATGGAGCTTGTGTTGCAACTATTTGTCGATGTTTATCTCTCATCTTTACATACAACTATTTTTGACTGTTAGGTATGAATTCCTAACGCTTATTCTTGTGCTTTCGGCTTTGAATTGATTTAGCCGATGTTGATTTTGTTTTAATTTGGCAAATTAAAGCCATTTTGACTTTTGGACTTTGTTCCACTTTTGTTCTATGCTATGAGTGTCATTGTGTACCTGTTACACTGTGATGAAAAATAGCTGGACCAGTTGCAAATTGAGTGATTTTGATTTCTCATTCACATCTAGTTTGAATCTCAGCGATTTTGAACTTGATATTTTGTGTTTTCCTAATCTGGATTTCCCTTCGACTTCGGTCACTCTGTTTTTGAGAAATTGCTAATTTATTGATTTTCAGTACTCTGATATTGCTTGCCGTTGGTTTCTTTGATAATGATAATTGATTCATTTTGTACTCGACTGCGGCTATTAATTGTTGGCTTCGACATTAACTTGATTCTTACTTTTGTTGAAGTCATTTATGCATTTCTGCTCGATTTGCTTTGTTTTTCCAGTTGATGATCGATTCTTCTTTTCTAATTAGTTGTTATCACCTTTGTTTATTTTGATAACTTCTATTTTTGGAATTTTTGGTATTCCTACTTTGATGAATTTGGAATCGAATTCTTTGGATTCTATTCACATCTTCGTATGTGAATTCTTGTGATTGATTGTTTCTACAATCATTTTTGTGATTTTGTCACTTTAAAAATATGAAGGTTTTCTATACTAGTAGTAAATATTAAAATCCTTTTTCCAAACGACTTCAAAACTATTTTACTACAAAGCTCTTTTTCCTAAACCGTTTTCCAATCTATTAGTATATACAAGCCTTTATTTCACTCGTATGAGAAATTGAATTAAACGGCTTAGTAAAACAAGTGGTATGAAACGCTTGCGTTTACTTCGTCGGTTAACTCCTGGACTTGTTCGATTGAACTTTTTGTGACAATTTTCTAGTGTAATTGACACTTCTCGTTGATCATGACGATCATTTTAAGGTTAGTCTAGACCGCCGTAGTGTGATTCCGACTCACACATATTTCTTTGTTCGCAAGGTTAGACTAGACCGCAGTAGTGTGATTCCGACTCACACATATCTCTTTGTTTGCAAGGTTAGACTAGACACCACTTGTGTGATTCCATTCACACATACCTTTTTGCTTTTTGGTTAGTCTGGACCTTAATTAGTGTGATTCCGACTCACACATATCTCTTTGTTTGCAAGGTTAGACTAGACACCACTTGTGTGATTCCATTCACACATACCTTTTTGCTTTTTGGTTAGTCTGGACCTTAATTAGTGTGATTCCGACTCACACATATCTCTTTGTTTGCAAGGTTAGACTAGACACCACTTGTGTGATTCCATTCACACATACCTTTTTGCTTTTTGGTTAGTCTGGACCTTAATTTGTGTGATTCCACTCACCCATGTCTTTTTCTCTGCGAGGTTAGCCTAGACCTCAATCTGTGTGATTCCGACTCACACGCGTGGGATAGCGACCCACGGTCTTCGGACCATTCCTGTGTGAAAACTTTAATGGATGGCTTCCATGAGATAGCGTCTCATCTTGTGATACCGGTATTTTGGAGTTTTCATGCTCCCATTTTGTGATAGGCATTTCCATTTTCCTTTTTATGGTTTAGACTAGCAAATGTGCGATGTCTCTTTCTCTGCGAGGTTAGCCTAGACCTCAATCTGTGTGATTCCGACTCACACGCGTGGGATAGCGACCCACGGTCTTTGGACCATTCCTGTGTGAAACTTTAATGGTTAGCCACCATGAGATAGCGTCTCGTCTTGTGAAACCGGTGTTTTGGAGTTTTCATACTCCCGTTTTCTGATAGGCTCTTTTTCCCCCTTTTTATGATTTCTGGATTTCTTGTGATGATTTCTAGAATTTGTGCTTCACCAATTTTCGTGATTTCTATTGACAAGTTTTGTCAATTTTTGTGTATTGGTGAATTCATGTGTTATTAACTTGTTATGAATACAAGTTTAGGGTATGATATCCCTTTCTATCTTTGAGAAGATTCTTGTGACATTTTTGATGAATGAAAATTCATTTGGCATTATATTTTGATGCCAGTTATTTTGATGAGATTTTGACGTGTTAACTTCAGTACTCGTCAATTTTGAAATGGATTTACAAGCGGTTCTCCCGCAATACTGATATTGCTAATTTAATCACGTGTTTTCAAAATTCTTTATTTTTAAAAGTTGTTTCAAAAATATAAATTAAAATTGTTTTCAAATTTTTACAGCTTACATTTTCAAAAGAACGAGGAAGCGATTTAAACGTTTCAGAAAAATCAAGGACTATGACCCCTTTCTTTTACTGATTCGCTTAATTCCGGACTTGTCCGTTTGAGAATGTGAAATGTTATTTTTAAAACACACAATTCTGCACTTTCAAGAAAACGATAAAGAGATTTAAACGATTTAGCAAAAGTAAGGAGTATGGAACCATACTTTTACTACTTCGGTTAATTCCGGACTCGTTAATTGAATATTTATGATTTCTGATTATCGTATTTGATAATCAGATATTTGTGAAATTTGATTATCCTTTGTGATAATTAAATATTTTCCAATTTAATTATCGTCTGAGATAATTAAATATTTTTCGATTTGATAATCGAATATTTGTGATTTCTGATTATCGTTTTTTGATAATCAGATATTTGTGAAATTTAATTATCGTCTGAGATAATTAAATATTTTTCGATTTGATTAATCGAATATTTGTGTTTCTGATTATCGTATTTGATAATAAGATATTTGTGAAATTTGATTATCCTTTGTGATAATTAAATATTTTCCAATTTAATTATCGTCTGAGATAATTAAATATTTTTCGATTTGATAATCGAATATTTGTGATTTCTGATTATCGTTTTTTGATAATCAGATATTTGTGAAATTTAATTATCGTCTGAGATAATTAAATATTTTTCGATTTGATTAATCGAATATTTGTGTTTCTGATTATCGTATTTGATAATCAGATATTTGTGAAATTTAATTATCGTCTGAGATAATTAAATATTTTTCGATTTGATTAATCGAATATTTGTGATTTCTGATTATCGTTTTTGATAATCAGATATTTGTGAAATTTAATTATCGTCTGAGATAATTAAATATTTTTCGATTTGATTAATCGAATATTTGTGATTTCTGATTATCGTTTTTGATAATCAGATATTTGTGAAATTTGATTATTGTTTGAGATAATTAAATATTTTTCGATTTTATAATCGAATCTTTGTGATTTCTGATTATCGTTTTTGATAATCAGATATTTTTGAAAATTCAACTATCGTTTTTGATGATTGAATATTTGCGATTTTGAGATTCGAGCTTCGTCTTTTTCTCTAGCAATTCAGGTGAGTAATCTGATTTACTCACATTCAATTCGTGTAGAACGTGATTTCTGCTCTGATTCCTTTTCCTTTAAATGCTGGAACTCGATTGATTCTTGCTCTTTGATAGTCGTCTGATTTTGATTCCTTGATCCCCACGATGTTGATCCTTTTGACTTGAAGCAGTCGAACCTTTTTGATTCTATATCTGATACTTCCATAATTCTAATGCTTCCCTGTTGGCATTTTCTTTGCTTATGCATTCGACATTGTTATGTTCTTATGGTTGTTACCTCTTTCCCACTTATCCCTTAGGATTGCGAGGACGCAATTTCTTTAAGAAGGGGAGTCTGTAACAACCCGGCATTCCGTACCCATTTTCTTATCGTCTCTTGATGATTTAATCTGGGAACGAATAGCTTCTGGCATTTTAATCAAATTGAAATTCAGGGATAAAATTTTGTTATTCGCTATTTGGTATTTTTAAAGCCGTTCTAAATGTTAAACGAGCTTTAGAAAGATTCGTTAAGTGTCGTTTGGGTTTAAGCAATAATCTCGGCCCATGATCTTTTGTTTTGTAACCGTGATTTCACTCAACACCCAAACAACCCATCCCCATTCCCCTCTTCGTTCAACCGCGTTTCAAACCCTAACCAAAAACAAAGCATACGAGAGAAATAAAAAAATGGCGGTCGCGATTGCTCTTCCTTCGATCTGGAAAACTAGGGCTTCGGTGATGCTTCGACTCTCTGGCGATTCAACTCCTTCTCTCGAGTTCGCCTCCGCTTCGAACAAGGTGAGTGGTTTCTCCCCCGCTCACATCTAATTCATGCTTTGAGTTATTAGAGTTCGAAGCTCTGTTCGATTTTCGTGATTTTGGGGATTTCTCTGATTAGTGTTCTGTTGCTTTTCCTTTGATTCATGCTTGAACTCGATAGTTCTTGCTTTGCTCTGTTGTCCACCCCGCAGTCTATGATGATTTCTGGGTTTATAATTAAGTCAGATTTCGACATTTTTGGTAATCCCTTTTGATCCACGACTTTGAATCTGGACTTGGTTTTGGGATTTATCTCTGACCTTTTCATATGCTTTGTTCGATCATGACACACTTGATTTTTGACCCGGTTAACACTTTGGCACTGACTTGTTTGATATTGGTCTTGGCCTTTTTGTTCCATCACTGCATCTTCATCACGGTTGTTGTTTAATAGCATTTGCACTGTGCTTCGAATATATGAGCAGTTTCACTTTGAGTTGTAACTGTCTCAACCATTCGAACTTAGTTGATGTTGGCTTGCCTTATTCATTTCTTAGTCGCACTCTAGTTCATTTTTCTTTGATACTCCCCATGTAATTTGCATTTGCATTTTTTGGTTTGCACTACCTTGGGCTCGAGACTAGTACTGTATATTATTGGTGACTTTGGCCTGGTTCGAACTAGTTGCCACCCCTCTTGAACTTGTTTCACTGTTTGGTCAATGCATATTTGAATTTGGGGTTAGATTTGAGCATTGTAGCTGATGTCTCGTCTCTGGCCATATTTGGGTCAATACTGGAAATATGTTTTGATAGTTCATTCTTGACATATTTGGCACTTTCACTTGGGTCATTCAAATTTGTATATTTCTATACTGTTAGCTTCAATCTTGAACACTGTTCTCTCAAGCCTGCATAGACTGTTGCATTTTCCCAGTAGCCCACTTGAACTTGTTTATGAAATTCCATAACATAGGCCATTAACTGTTGGCATTAGTCTTGACTTTACTCTTTTCATTTACATAAAGTAGATGTATTTGCTTGCATCCATATGGTCACTGCATCAGGTGTGATACAGTTTACATTTGAGTTGAATTTGGTCCAATTTCATTTAGTTATTCACTGGCCACTGTATATAAGTTTTTAATGTAATCCACTGTGCATTCGTCTGCAGTGTTACCATGTTCATTTGATAGCACCTTGGTCATTTTAGTTGGACTTGTACACTTCTGGTTTCACGGCATAGCATATTGGTACATATTAAAAATGCTGCCTCATTGAGTTGCACTGCACTTTTGTGTTTGCATTAGCTTCACGATGAAGCTGGTGCTGTTTTGGTCGATACTGTGTTCATATATGGTTATTTTAGAACCATTTCACTGTTGAGGCTGTGACACTTATTGTTGCGCTTGCTTGACCCAGTTTCATTCCTCTTTAAGCTTGTTGTGCTTTGCATTGCGTTGACTTATATACTTCTGGTTCCAGTGTGGTCCACTATACCACTATTGTCATCTTCTCTTGACCATTTTGGCATTGTCTTGCTGTGTTCGAAATTGTATACCGGCTATTGTTTTTGTGATGCTGTTGTCTTGAGTTTGTGTAATACTTTGTCGAATTTATTTGCATTGTGTTTCCTGGCCTCCCTATCTGTACAGCCTGCTTTGGGGCACTTGCTCATTTGAGTTGTGCCGCTTCGGGTTGCACTTACTCTACCACTATTCACTTCGAGCATGCGTTGCTCTGTCCAGTTTTATTATGATATATGTGTGTTCGTGTGCTGTGGTGCCAAACTTCTGGTGCCCTCACCCTCCCTCTATTTGTGTAGTTGTACCACTGCAGTGTGCGTTGGTGCTGCAGATGTGTTGAGTCAGGTCTGCCCATTCTTGTTTCTGTCTTTAGCTGTTCATGTTCCTATGCTTGTGAAGCTTATGTTGTGGCTTCACTCGTATCTCTTGTGATATCTTTTGAGTCTGTTTACTTTCTGACCAATATGGGTTAGATATTTTGATTTCTTCGAAGTATTAATTACTATTAATACTCGGAATTGTGGTGACTTTATATTCTGTTATGGCGAGGCAGTGCACGCGTGCGTGCACTGCAGCCACACCAAATTGACAGATTTTAATCGATATCTCTTTTATTCTTAATTCATCGACCCGTTGCGTAATTCGTAGGCTGTATTGGCGAGGCAGTACACGTTAGCATGTACTGCAGCCAATTAGCCTTGATATTTTTAAATTGACATTTCTATTACTTAAACTGCTTTGGATTTCTGTTTTGTGGATTAACACTGTTTAGTGTTATATCTGCCGTTATCCAATTCTCGTATCGAGAGTTGGATATACGAGATTTCTGTGACTGTTATCTATATTGAGATTGATTATTATTGCTTCTATGCTCTAATAGCTGATTTTGAATTAGACTGATCCGAGTATTATTTTCTTTTGAATGTAATACTCGGGTCAGACCGAGTATTTACAGGTTGTAGATTTTTAGCTTTGGGTTGCTGCTAGAGCTATGAAGACTTTTTATATCATTTGAAGTGGTCTTCGTCTTGTTGTAGTAGCCAGTGTGTCTGTTGTAAGATGATAATGTATTCATGTATATTAGTCGATAATGTACTTGTATATATAACTTCTTGAGTCGACAATTGTAGTTGTATCATTTGTATTGTGTCAAATGTATTGTAACTGATATCAGTTATTGTATATATATGAGACTTTTCGTTCCATCTTTATTCCGCATTTATGTTATCTGTGTTATTTTTATATCCATTGTCCTAAACTATTATAGCCACTGTGTAGTAGCTTTGAGTGTGTATCGGTATGTCGGGTTTCCTCTAAAGATGAAATGCAATGTTTTTATTATCTGACATATCGGTACTCGCACAAGGCAATTACATAGATGGTCGCTCCTCAACAGCCTTATTCTCCGTGCTAGTTGACAGCACTACACCGTAGTGTTCTTGGCTAGCGTGGGTATAGAGGTGGGGCGTCACAATTATTCTTAAAATTTTATTTACTTTCATAATAAAAGATAAAATTCAAATTTTCAAACTTTCAAATTTCTAAATTAAAAGTCAAAGTTTGACTATATTGACCAAAATTCACTTTTCTGGAAAATATTCTTTTTAGTCATGTTTGGAATTCTAATTCACATCAAAATCAAAATTTATATTTAAAATAACAAAATTTATTCATTTTAATAAATAAAATAAAGTTTTTAAATCAGGAAATTAAATTAAAGAAATTAATATATATAATTAAAATAATCACAAAATACAGGGTTGTTACAGATTGTGTACATGAATATTTTAGGGAAAGAAAGAAAATTCTAGAGACAAACTTGGGCTAGGATTTCTTGGGCTTGGATTTTGATATCATGAAGTTACAACAAACACACACACACACACACATATATATATATAAATATATATATATATATTATGTAACATCCCGCCGTTTTGGACCATTCAATTCGACAATAAAACCACACATGTCAGACTTGAATAATTCAAAACAACATATTGTTAATAAAATTTGGGGCAAATAAAATCAATCACAGACACGGAATATCAGAATAACTCGCAGCGGAATAAAATAAACATAGGAGTTCATGAAGCTCCTAGATACATAGTCTCAAACTAATACATAATACCCAAGTCTGGCAACAAATACAACGGAAAGTTTAGATACATAAGTTCTCTACTACAAAAGCAAAAGCTGAATAGAAATAACTTGAATGGAAATATCAGGTATACAGCTAAATCTCCGGCGGATCTCTAGCTCCAAAAGATGAATCCAAAGCTGTGAAACTCAGGCTGGCCCGAGCGTATAGCAAAACACAAAACACTCGAGTCAGGACATACATACTTATAAATTTTAAATCAACTCAAGTGAACTGCAAAGGAAATGCATCAGTAACTTAAAGGATGCTTGGGATCGCCCATCCTTTAAGGATCCGTTAAACTATCTACTATGTAGTAATATACGCTATTATAATAATGTCTAAAGTAAAGTAAACTATTAAAATAGCGTGTGACCCATTTCCCCCTTAACACATTTTATATATTCTTATAGTCTATACGGTACCGTAATCCCGCCCGTACTGGACGTCGTCAGAGGGCACTCCATAGGTATGGTACAAAACAAACTCGTAGAAGGCGCGCTAGGGTAGGTGACACGGCACAACTAGGCAATCCCAGGGTAGATATACCAATTACACTTCCGGACTATTGGTAACGCATAGCCGCAACTACCGCCTAACTCGATCCACACTCCCGAATCAAAGGTGCGCACCAAATCAATCACAATGTAATAGAATGGCTAATGATGAAGTGTGTCCAATCGGAGGAGCTACCTCACTTGGCCCGTCAATTGCTCATGTTTTAGCAACCTTATGCTAACTCGCGGGAGTTAGGTCCATGTATGTATACCTTTATGATCGTCGTCACCATCCTACTTCATTCTGGAATCTCCACTACATACACAGTTGTTAAAGTGGTTTTCGGTGTTGGCAGAGAGTATGACAACTTCCGATCCCGGTCTCTTTAACAACCAAGTGTTATTATAACCCGTGGTTATTCAATTTCAAATGGTTTATTTTTCATATCAAACATATTTCTTTCAAAACTATATAAATTCCATATCATTATTCTTTAAAATATTATTCATTTTTCCAAAGTCGTACACTTCCAAATTCATTTAATTATAACCCCCTGAAATGTAAAAATTTAGAGATCATAACACTTTAAAATTGTAACCTTTAGAACCATAACATTCAAAACTATAACCCTTTAGAAAATTTTGTAGCATTCTAGAAATGTCACTTTTAAGAAAACGCAGCAGTACAGAAATGCTACTGTAAGAATTCGCAGCGGTGCAGAATTGTTACTGTAAAAATTCGCAATGGTGAAGAATTGTTACTGTAAGAATCCGCAGCAGTGCAGAATTGTTACTGTAAGAATCCGCAGCAGTGCAGAATTGTTACAGCAAGAAATCGCAGCAGTTTTGAATTGTTACTGTGATACTTCCTACTACAATAGTTTATATAATCAAATAGTACATATATCTACAGTTTTTATCATAGTCATTATATCATTCCTGTTATATTACTCTAATTTTAGCTATTTGGCCATTAAAGAAACCACACCTTTAGTTAAATAACTTTGTTACTATAATGTCAAATTTAAAGCTGAAATCCTTATGCTAAGTTAAAAGTACGTTATTAACTTACACTTTATTTTCTTTTCAGTAAATAACATTTATCATTTTTATTACCCAAGTTATACCATTTACATTAGTTAAAACTTACATGTCAAATGTACGTTTTAACTTACATTTTTTTTCCACAAAAAAAAACCATTTATCATTTTAATCACTATTACATGAATTAAAACTTACAATTTATAGGTTAGAATAAAATATCATTATTAAGTCAAATCGGATTATTAAATTTCAATTAACCTTCATTCTGTAAATTAGATTCCAAAATTTACATTTCCAACTATTTATTTATTATAAAACTTTTAACTCATGTAAACAAATTCACAGAAATTATTACATTAAATTTTAGTTGAGATTCATATATAGAAATCCAAAATACTTAATAATTTTTAGAAAATTATTTTAAATCAACCACGGAGTTTGTATAAAATTCTCTACCCTAGGGTCAAGTAATACGGACATATATCATTTCAATCCGCAATTTATTAATTTTTCGGGTTTTATATCATTTCAAACCCGCAATCCCAAGTAAAATAAAATTGCTCAGGCCTATCATTTTAGACCATAACAATTTTCCTTGATCTAAAGATCATTCGGGTATGTATCATTTCAACCCATAGTGAAGGAACTTGCAGTGTGAGAACAGAATATGAAATCAACAGAACATTAAATAACATATCATGGCATATGATCACAACAGGTTTAATATCATAGGAAATAACATAATAAAAACATAGGTGAAATTTCTAACTTGCATATACATATCCATACAATTCAATTGTCGTCAATTCACCAAAATATAAGTATGTTGTTAAGAGTGATTACTCACCTTCTTTGGTTAGAGAAGTGATTCCAAACACAACACAACGACTACAACAAGCACGACAATTACGGACAATCTTGAGTGGGAGGAGAATCCAAATCCAAAGCATTGAAAAATAAAATAAATTTCATATGTAAACAAATAATTCGCATAGAAAAATAAAAGTAGAAAAATTATATATTTGTAAACATGTGAAGAGGGCTTGTCTAGGGGACACATAGGTTTGGTCTAGGGTTTGTTTGGGTTCGATCTAGGCTAGATTTGGGTAGGGTTTGGATCGGCTAGGGCTAGGGTTAGGGTTTGGGTTCGGTCTAGGCTAGGGTTAGGGTTTGGTTGTGGAGAAGGTGGTCACGACCAAGGCAAAGCAAGGGGAAGGGTGAGGTGATGGTTCGGCTATAGGGTTTGTGGTGGGAAGTAGAGGAGTGGAGGCCGAAATTTGTTGAATAAGAAGGGAAAAAGGAAGGAGGAGAAGTGGTTTTGGCTAAGGTTTTTGGTTGGAGGAAGAGGAGATGGGTGTGGTGATGAGCATGGCCGAAATTTGGGGAAGGAGGAAGGAGAAATTTTAGAGGAGAAGTCTAGGTTTTTGAGGAGGAAGAAGAAAAACTTACATTAATTTCTTTCTGCGGAGGCACAAATGAAAATGAAGAGTCTAGCAAAACCATAGGATACCATATAGTCATCTCAATTATGTGGCTTCTCATCTACTAAAGAAATTCCTAGCCCAATAGTACAAGCCCAAAATCAAAATGTAAATAAGATAAATGTTATAGGTAAATAACTGCGTGTAATATGCCAAAATTTGTAAATTTTGAGAAGTAGAAATCAAAATTTTACAAAACGAAAAACAAAGAAAATGTTAGAATTAAATCCATCTTCATAAAAAAAGTAAAAGTTCAAAATTCAAAATTTCAAATTTTCACAGAAAGTCAAACTTTGACCAAAGTTGATCAAAATTTGCATTTTAAGAAAAATCTTTATTTTATTAAATTTGGAAGAACATTTCATATCAAATCCCAAAATATTACATTAAATTTCCAAATTCATCAAATTTTAAAATAATTATATTCAAAGTTTCAAATGAATTTTCATTTAAAATATTTTCAAAATTTGCGGGTTGTTACACTCTCCCCCACTCAAAACTTTTCATCCTCGAAAAGGAATGAGACCCGGAAAATAAAGAAGGATAAGGTAGGATAACGAATAGTACCTGGAACAAACAATTCCGGATTTGAAGCACGAATGCTCTCCTTTGTTTCCCAAGTACAATCCCGATCATCAGTGCTCCATTGCACTTTGACCAGGTTGATAGATTTTCTTCGTAGCTGCTTCGTACCTCTATCGATAATACGAAGTGGCTTCCTCTCGATAGTAAGGTTCGGCTGAACATCCAAACTCTCGAGAGCAGAAGGCTGGACAATCAAAGATGGATCATGAAGATACCGACGAAGATGCGAAACATGGAACACATTATGCACTCCAGAAAGCTTCTCAGGCAAATCCAAACGGTAAGCTAAGGAACCAACTCTCTCTAAGATGCGAAAAGGACCAATAAACCTAGGAGCGAGCTTCCCTCTCCGACCAAACCGAATCACATTCCTTAACGGAGAGACCTTAAGGAAAACCTGATCACCAACAGAAGACTCCAGACTCCTCCTACGCCTATCGGCATACTTCTTCTGTCTATCCTGAGCAATCCTCATCTTCCTCCTAATCTCCTCAACCTTCTCAGATGCCTCTAGAATCATATCGGGACCAAGAACCAAACGATTACCGGATTCAATCCAGCAAGATGGAGATTTGAAAGGGCGTCCATAAAGAGCAGCAAATGGAGACATTCCGATACTAGCCTGAATTCAAAAAAATGGGATAAGATAGATAAATGTTTAAGACAACCTTAAACAGATATTTGAGATTATACCTGATAACTATTGTTATAGGTGAATTCAACGATATGGAGATGATCATCCCAAGGTCCTCCATAATCAAGGACACATGCAAGATCTTCCAGAGTCTGATTCACTCTTTCCGTTTGATCGTCGGTCTGCGGATGGTAAGCAGTGCTCAGATTCAGACGAGTACCTAAAGATTCCTGAAAAGCTTTCCAAAACTGACTGGTAAAGATGGGATCTCTATCACAAACAATACTGACCAGAACACCATGAAGACGAACAATCTCTCTCATATAAATCTCAGCTAAACTCAAAGCATAACGGTTGGACCTAACTGGAATGAAATGAGCTGACTTGGTCAATCTATCCACAATTACCCAAATACTCTCATTACCTCTCATATTCCTCGGTAATCCATCAATAAAATCCATAGCAACTTGTTCCCATTTCCAATTGGGAACCTCAAGGGGTTGCAATAATCCAGCGGTCTTCTGATGATCAGCCTTAACCTGCTGACAAGTTGCACATCTACTAACAAAAAGGGAGATATCATGCTTCATACCACTCCACCAATACAGCTTCTTCATATCATGGTACATCTTCGTCACACATGGATGAATAGAAAGTCTAGACCGATGATTTTCCCGAAGTAACTCTTGCCTTAATCCATTGACATTCGGGACGCAAATTTGATTATTAATCCTTAAAATCCCTTTATCATCGATCTGAGCTCCACTACCATCTTGGCTACTACCACCAACCCTGCTATGAACATTTTCCTTAATAAGCCTAATTATCATATCCTCATCCTGCTTAGCAATAATACGATCCATAAGAGGAGAAGAAACAACAAGCTGACATAACATCGCCTTCTTCCTACTCAAAGCATCGGCTACAACATTAGCTTTCTCGGGGGCATAGTTGATGTCAAGGTCATAAGAAGCAAGGAACTCTAGCCACCTAACTTGCCTCAAATTCAAGTCCTTCTGGGTGAAAATATATTTCAAAGAGTTATGATCCGTAAAGAGCTCAAACTTAGTTCCTTATAGATGATGTCTCCAAAGCTTCAAAGCAAAAACTACGGCAAGCAATTCCAAATCATGGGCTGCATAATTGGCTTCATGAGTCTTCAACTGACGACTGGCATAAGCGATAACCTTCCCATCCTGCATCAGAATGGCTCCCAAACCTTCACGATTGGCATCAGTGTATACCGTTAATCCCTCATTTCCATTTGGAATGGTAAGAACTGGCGCGGAAGTAAGCTTGCACTTTAACTCATTGAATGCAGCTTCACACTTATCATTCCATCTAAACTTAGCATTCTTACGAGTTAGAGCGGTGAGAGGTGCAGCAATCCGAGCAAAATTCTAAATGAATCTCCGATAATACCCGGCAAGGCCCAAAAAACTACAGATATCAGATGGAGTCCTATGAGTTTCCCAATTCTAAAATAGAATAGGGGGAATAAGAACCGAGAAAGAGATAGAATAATTAATGTACAAAGGAAAGAAGGGAAGATAGACTTACATTGATTGCAGTGATCTTAACTGGATCAACAGAAACTCCATTACCAGAAACAATATGTCCAAGAAATCAGACTTCATCTTTCCAGAAATGGCATTTCGAGAATTTAGCCTTCAACTGATGACTCCTGAGAGTTACCAGAACAAAGCTCAAATGAGATTCATGCTCCTCCTCTGACTTAGAGAAAACAAGAATATCGTCGACGAAGACTAGAAAAAACTTATTAAGAACATCATGAAAGACACGATTCATAAGGTCAACAAAGAGAGCTGGGGCATTAGTCAAACCAAAAGGCATAACTAACCATTCAAAGAAACCATCCTCAGAACGAAAAGCAGTTTTGGGAATACTTTCCTCGGCAATTCTGAGCTGGTGGAAACCGGTGGCAAGATCGAGCTGAGAGAATACAGTAGCTCCATAAAGCTGATCGAACATATCATTAATACGAGGCATTGGATATATGTTTTTCATAGTGAGCTTGTTCAGCTCCCTATAATCAACACACATCCTCAAAGAACCATCAGACTTAGTGACAAATACCACCGTTGCTCCCCATTCGGAATGACTAGGTCTGATCAAACCTTTGGAGAACAAGTCTTCAATTTGATTCCTCAAATCAACCTTCTCGTGGGGTGCCATCCTTCTGGGAGGAAGAACTACTGGTCGAGCTCCAGGAATAAGATCAATACAAAATTCGATTTCCCGTTTAGGAGGTAAAGAAGTGACTTCACCAAATACATCGGGGTAGAGTTTGACCATAGGAGTAGAATCAAGATCACTAGGGGATGAATCAAAAGAATAGATAAAACTGCCTGCATACTCCTGAGGCATACGGCACTGAATCACCAAAGGGTTTCCAAAATCATCAACAAGAGAAACAGTCTGGGTTTTACAAGAGATAACAACTTCATGCATCTTCAGCCAATCTCCTCCAAGCAATATGTCAAAAGCATCGAAACCAAGAACATAGAAATCACCAGAAAAGCGATGGTCGGAAAAGAAGAGTTTCACCTTTTTACAAATCCTACTAAGGTTCGTGGGACCACCAAAAGGATTAGAAACACACAAAGGTACAATTGCATACTCAGGTGAAAGGATATGCTCAAACTTATCACAAAGATCCACAGAAATGAAACTATGGGAAGCTCCAGTGTCAAATAAAACATGAACATGAAAATTAAGCAAAGTAAAGGTGCCCTGGAGAGTACCTTGGGTATCACTAGGAGCAGGTGGAGTAGGCGGAGAATGAGTGGAAGAAGTCATGGCAAAGACTCCAGATGTCTTGCCCTTCTGATGCAAGGGACAATCATTCTTAAAATGGCCAAGTTGCAAACAGACATGGCAGAGGTTGTTCTTGGTATTCTGAGGTGGAGGAATGGCGGCACTGGCAGGTGCTGGACAACTGTTGGCATAGTGACCCTTCTGATCGCACTTGAAGAAAGTGATGGAAGAAATATCAATAGGCTGCCTCTCGAAAGAAGAAGATCCTAAACCTGGATTCTTAAGCCAATTCTGCTTCTGTCAATGGAAATTAGACTTCCTCTTCTTAGAGTTGCTAGAAGAAGGCTGCGATGAAGGTGCACGAGCAACAGATGCTTCCTTAGAAGTGGGATTCTCATATCTAATGGCCATATCCATCAATCTAGTAAAAGAGCTGTGCACATGAGAAATCAGACGATCATAAAACTCTGGGCAAGCTCCAGCTATAAACTTCTCATTCTACTTAAGAGGGGTATCAATCAAGTTAGGACCAAACTTGGAAAGTTCGTTGAACTTCCATTCATACTCAGAAAATGACATATCCCCTTGCTTAAGATCCATAAACTCCCTGTATAGCTGAGACTTCCCAGCTTCTGGCATCCACTTCGCACAAAAGCCTCCCGAAACTATTCCTAAGAAATATCTGCCTCAATAGTGTTGGATCTAACTGACTCCCACCAATCCAGGGCTGCCTCATGTAACTGCTAAGCCGCTAACTGACGCTTCTGAGCGTCGGTGATCTCCAAACCAGCGAAAATCCTTTCCAAACTCCTCAGCCACTGCTGAGGCTCAATGATGGTCTCTGATCCCGTAAACTTAGTACCACCTAGCTGAGTGAACTCCTTACAGAGAATGGTAAACCTAATGGGTGCAACTGGTGTTGGAACTGGGGCAATACCATGACCCTGACCTTTGGCATTCCTACGATTCATCCTGGAAATTCAAGAATGAATTTTTTTAGGACCAAGATAGAGGAGAAAGACAAAAGACAAGATTCAACTAGAATGGAAATCCTAATCAAAGAATTCTATTAAACAAGGTGGATTCAAAAAGAAGGGAAATTCTAAGAAAAGGAATTTGATTTTGAAATAAGAAAATTTTATATCCAAAATAATCCTTGAAAAATCATTTGAAAATCATTTGAAAACCATTTTATACTTGAAAATACGTTCTCTCGCAAAGAATGATTCTAAGATTTATTTTACTCATTCTAGGGTATTTCTATCCTATCTCTACTGAGTTTTTGCCCCATAGGCTAAGGTTTGCCTAAAACCTCACTCTGATACCAACTGTAACATCCCGCCGTTTTGGACCATTCAAATCGACAATAAAACCACACATGTCAGACTTGCATAATTCAAAACAACAGATTGTTAATAAAATTTGGGGCAAATAAAATCAATCACAGAATCACAGATACAGAATATCAGAATAACTCGCAGCGGAATAAAATAAACATAGGAGTTCATGAAGCTCCTAGATACATAGTCTCAAACTAATACATAATACCCAAGTCTGAAAACAAATACAACGGAAAGTTTAGATACAAAAGTTCTCTACTACAAAAGCAAAAGCTTAATGGAAATAACTGGAATGGAAATATCAGGTAGACAGCTAAATCTCCGGCGGATCTCTAGCTCCAAAAGATGAATCCAAAGCTGTGAAACTTAGGCTGACCCGAGCGTATAGCAAAACACAAAACACTCGAGTCAGGACATACATACTTATAAAATTTAAATCAACTCAAGTGAACTGCAAAGGAAATGCATCAGTAACTTAAAGGATGCTTGGGATCGCCCATCCTTTAAGGATCCGTTAAACTATCTACTATGTAGTAATATACGCTATTATAATAATGTCTAAAGTAAAGTAAACTATCAAAATAGCGTTAAGGCGTTACCCATTTCCCCCTTAACACATTTTATATATTCCCATAGTCTATACAGTACCGTAATCCCGCCCGTACTGGACGTCGTCAGAGGGCACTCCATAGGTATGGTACAAAACAAACTCGTAGAAGACGCGCTAGGGTAGGTGACAGGGCACAACTAGGCAATGCCAAGGTAGATATACCAATTACACTTCCGGACTGTTTGTAACGCATAGTCGCAACTACCTCCCAACTCGATCCACACTCCTGAATCAAAGGTGCGCACCAAATCAATCACAATGTAATAGAATGGCTAACGATGAAGTGTGTTCGATCGGAGGAGCTACCTCACTTGGCCCGTCAATTGCTCCTGTTTTAGCCACCTTATGCTAACTCGCGAGAGTTAGGCCCACGTATGTATACCTTTAGGATCGTCGCCACCATCCTACTTCATTCTGGAATCTCCACCGCGTAAATAGTTATTAAAGTGGTTTTCGTGTTGGCAGGGAGTATGACAACTTCTGACCCCGGTCTCTTTAACAACCAAACGTTATTATAACCCGTGGGTATTCAATTTCAAATGGTTTATTTTTCATATCAAACATATTCCTTTCAAAACCATGTAAATTCCATATCATTATTCTTTAAAATATTATTCATTTTTCCAAAGTCGTACACTTCCAAATTCATTTAATTATAACCCCCGAAACGTAAAAATTTAGAGATCATAGCACTTTAAAAATGTAACCTTTAGAACCATAACATTCGGAACTATAACCCTTTAGAAAATTTTGTAGCATTCTGGAAATGTCACTTTTAAGAAAATGCAGCAGTACAGAAAGGCTACTGTAAGAATTCGCAGCGGTGCAGAATTATTACTGTAAGAATTCGCAACGGTGCAAAATTGTTACTGAAAGAATCCGCAGCAGTGCAGAATTGTTACAGCAAGAAATCGCAGCAGTTTTGAATTGTTACTGTGATACTTCCTACTACAATAGTTTATATAATCAAATAGTACATATATCTACAGTTTTTATCATAGTCATTATATCATTCCTATTATATTAATCTAATTTTAGCTATTTGGTCATTAAAGAAACCACACCTTTAGTTAAATAACTTTGTTACTATAATGTCAAATTTAAAGTTGAATCCTTATGCTAAGTTAAAAGTACGTTATTAACTTACACTTTATTTTCTTTTCAGTAAATAACATTTATCATTTTTATTACCCAAGTTATACCATTTACGTTAGTTAAAACTTACATGTCAAATGTACGTTTTAACTTACATTTTTTTCCCACAAAAAAAACCATTTATCATTTTAATCACTATTACATGAATTAAAACTTACAATTTATAGGTTAGAATAAAATACCATTATTAAGTCAAATCGGATTATTAAATTTTAATAAACCTTCATTCTGTAAATTATATTCCAAAATTTACATTTCCAACTATTTATTTCTTATAAAAAAATTAACCCATGTAAACAAATTCATAGAAATTATTACATTAAATTTTAGTTGAGATTCATATATAGAAATCAAAAATACTTAATAATTTTTAGAAAATCATTTTAAATCAACCACGGAGTCTGTATAAAATTCTCTACCGTAGGGTCAAGTAAATACGGACATATATCATTTCAATCTGCAATTTATTAATTTTTCGGGTTTTATATCATTTCAAACCCACAATCCCAAGTCAAATAAAATTGCTCAGGCCTATCATTTCAGCCCATAACAATTTTCCTTAATCTAAAGATCATTCTGGTATGTATCATTTCAACCCATAGTGAAGGAACTTGCAGTGTGAGAACGGAATATAAAATAAACAGAACAATAAATAACATATCATGGCATATGATCACGACAGGTTTAATATCATAGGAAATAACATAATAAAAACATAGGTGAAATTTCTAACTTGCATATACATATCCATACAATTCAATTGTCGTCAATTCACCAAAATATAAGTATGTTGTCAAGAGTGATTACTCACCTTCTTTGGTTAGAGAAGTGATTCTAAACACAACACAACGACTACAACAAGCACAACAATTACGGACAAGCTTGAGTGGGAAGAGAATCCAAATCCAAAGCTTTGAAAAATAAAATAAATTTCATATGTAAACAAATAATTCGCATAGAAAAATAAAAGTAGAAAAATTATATATTTGTAAACATGCGAAGAGGGCTTGTCTAGGGGACACATAGGTTTGGTCTAGGGTTTGTTTGGGTTCGGTCTAGGCTAGATTTGGGTGGGGTTTGGTTCGGCTATGGCTAGGGTTAGGGTTTGGGTTCGGTCTACGCTAGGGTTAGGGTTTTGTTGTGGAGAAGGTGGTCGCGGCCAAGGCAAAGCAAGGGGAAGGGTGAGGTGATGGTTCGGCTATAGGGTTTGTGGTGGGAAGAAGAGGAGTGGAGGCCGAAATTTGTTGAAGAAGAAGGGAAAAAGGAAGGAGGAGAAGTGGTTTTGGCTAGGGTATTTGGTTGGAGGAAGAGGAGATGGGTGTGGTGTTAAGCATGGCCGAAATTTGGGGAAGGAGGAAGGAGAAATTTTAGAGGAGAAGTCTAGGTTTTTGAGGAGGAAGAGGAAGAAGAAAAACTTACATTAATTTCTTTCTGTGGAGGCACAAATGAAAATGAAGAGTCTAGCAAAACTCTAGGATACTATATAGTCATCTCAATCATGTGGCTTCTCATATACTAAAGAAATTCCTAGCCCAATAGTACAAGCCCAAAATCAAAATGTAAATAAGATAAATGTTATAGGAAAATAACTGCGTGTAATACGCCAAAATTTGTAAATTTTGAGAAGTAGAAATCAAAATTTTACAAAACGAAAAACAAAGAAAATGTTAGAATTAAATCCATCTTCATAAAAAAAGTAAAAGTTCAAAATTCAAATTTTAAAATTTTACAGAAAGTCAAACTTTGACCAAAATTTGCATTTTAAGAAAAAATCTTTATTTTATTAAATTTGGAAGAACATTTCACATCAAATCCCAAAATATTACATTAAATTTCCAAATTTATCAAATTTTAAAATAATTATATTCAAAGTTTCAAATGAATTTTCATTTAAAATATTTTCAAAATTTGCGGGTTGTTACATATTATTTTATTTATAAACTAAATACTATTAAATTTAAATAAATACAAATTACTATTCAATATCATTTCAGTATTATACTTCAATTATTCAATTTTATACTAAATTTCATTTTTGCAATTTACATCCTTTTGCTTAAGTAATTACAAAAATAATTTATTAAATGAATTACCCCAAATTCTAATTTAATTAATTAAATTACTATTATTATCATTAATTGGTTACCGCTTAAAAATTCAGGTTATTACATCCCCAGATCATAATTATAAGAAGAGCCATGAGGATGATTGGATGACTCGTGCTTCCTTTGCCTGCTCCTTTGGCTTTTGATGGTATCGTACATGCCTTTGCGCTCCATTGAATATGCAAATGAAACACAAGCAAGTTAGCCCAAACAAGATGGGAGCATGGCGTGAGCTAAGCAGAGTGCAGTGTTGTGTGGGTGTGTGTATGTGTCCTGGTGCCCCCCCCCCCCACAGACCATGGACTAGGAGTTTGCTAACAGGGTGACCTCCCCAGCATGAGTGGCAAGCACTTCATTTGGTAGACGGATGGGGGATCTAATATCCCCAATATAGATGTTACCTAGGCCATAAAAATCGAATTCACTGGAAATCGAACTTAGGTTCTAATAAATGTCCTCAGAAGGCAGGATAGGAGTTTCCTCTATTACGGTGGATGGTGGAGGTTATGTCACAGTCCGTATTGGGACGATATTTGTCTTGGGTCACTGGTTTAGAAGGAAAGCTTAGTCGTCACCGCCTTCATCACTAGAGGGCCCACGACCCATATCAATATCATTATTATCTCCTTCACCACTCCTTCCCCCCTCGGTGGGCTCATGAACCTCTCTAGTCTCCGTAACAGGTCTTTGAACTGGGGGCACTTCTTGGTGTTATCGCTATTCTCCGACGAATAACCATCATTATCTTCATCGCCAGCTTCAGGAACGTAGCCAACGGTACGGTCCCCTTCCAAGAGATTATAAGCTCTCAAATTCTCATTGGTGAGAAGTGCCCTCATATCCCTTTCCTCCAGTGGGACTTGATGAAGAGATGCAAGAGTGCTCGCCAAGGCTGCACCAATAGGCCTTCTCGAGCTATCTGCAAGAACAAGGATTAATCACATGAGTAACTAAATTTATATTGTTCACATAAAAAGGATGAAAATAAGACTTACATCTAAACAACCACCTCTGTGCAAAACCAGGTGGGCAATGCACAAAAAATAATTCATCTTTAAAATAGCTCAATTTGTTCTAGAGACCCATTACAATTCGACAACCTACGGAAGATTCTAGATATGTATGCGAAGGAGATTCTTTCCAGTGTTTGAAGCTATACAAATAGCAGATGTCTTGAGCATTAGGCTCGCGATTCAGATGGCGGGAGAAGATAACATAAATGTTGTTCAAGAAAGCATAAATGTTGGGGTGCAATTGAGCTGAAGCTAATTTCATGAACTGCAAAATTTTGTGGATGAAGTTGTTGAACGACGGGACACAGTTGGCCATACACATATATTGGTTGCAAGCCGTGTATCCTACTGGTGGGATATGGGCTCGTTGATGGTGTGATGGAACCAACACATCCTCGTATGGGATGCTATGTCTCTCACATATTCTTTAAAGAGATGTCTAGTCAACTTTCGATGCTAAAGAATCTTGAGGATCATCTAAAATAATGGCATCGCCCATGTCTACACTAGAGGCAGCACCAACTACAGGTTCCTTGATTGGAGCAAAAGGAATCATTTCTAAAGTTGTACTACTCGATGATCGATCGATAGAGGAGTATGTTTCGCTATAGGAACTGTAGTAGAACTAGATTCTGTGTTGGATTCCACATATTTTGATGTTGATGGACCTGTTGCTATAACAAAGAGATGTTCGAAACATGTACGATCCATAACTAATAAAGCTTCACATATAAGTGATGTTAGACACATTGAAAGCTATAATCTTCATGCTGGAAAAAAGCCCTGTGAAGTTGATGTACCAAACCCGGTGGATATCAACGTGTATTGATTAACCGAGTCATGTGCATCGACGTGGGCAATATAGCGTTGTTAAAGATGTACAATGCATGTATCCAAAATTATGTCGTGTTTACGTCTAACGCCAGGCTAGTTAAATCTATCTGCATCTAAAGAGATCGTCATTAGAGACCGTCATAGTATATAACAAATCATCAACCATAGTTCGATCAACCTTGCTATGGAACCCCCGTGAGCATCTGAGAATATTGGGTTCAATTCACACTGCAAGTTCAAAGTTACCTTTTGAATCACTAGCTTATCATTAGTATGACTCAAAACTAACTCAAATCGAAATTCGTAGGGGATAGACCCAAGTCATATGCATGAACTTTACAACTTGGTCAATATCCCAATTTTCCCAAATACTTGAATAATCCAACTTTCTAGTGTAAAACTTCCAAGTCCAAGTTCGGGTACGATCCCTTATAGGGCATTCATGGATTTTCACCATTTTGCAAGCTTGGTCGAAGCTCAGGCCAATGGCAGTCACCCTTGAGTCACGCCACCCACCTAAAGACGATTTGATTGCTTGGGTTCGGGTATGTGCTCGAATCTAAGTTTTAAGTCGTTCAGGAAGTTCGTTGCTCAAGGACGAGGCTGATGGTGACCGGATGCAATGGCGTGGGGGCAAGGGATCGTCGACTTGGTGGTTAGCAATGGCAGACTTGGAGCTTGAAATATAAAATCTCGAAGTAGCAAATGGAATAAAGTGGCAAACGAAATGTGGGCTCGGTACTTAAATATTTCTTGACCCAAGAATTTAGGAAAAAAGTTGCCTAAATTTTTAAAGGCTAGGATAGATACCGATCCTTGATCAGGGACTGATACCGACCCCTATTTTAATATATATATATATTGAAAGGGAGTGCGGATTAAGGATCTTAAGGCTTAAGGCTAATTTAACACTAGAGGGGGGTGAATAGTGTTTAATGGATTCTAAGACTTATATGGACTAAATTAAAATTATGACACAAACAAATGTAGAACTTAATCACAGAACAATCACAGAATCAAACACAGATGCAGAATGTAAATAAAAAGCAGTAAAAGGAAAGAACACACCGGATTTTATATTGGTTCGGAGTTACCCTACATCCAGTCCTGTACCAAGGTAGAACACCTCATACAGATTTTTATTATACCAAAGTCGAGATTACAATCCTCAATTTCTAAAGGCCTTGAGGTACCCCGAGTCCGGGGCAAACTCTCTTGATTTACGGGCCACAAGATTACCCAATTGATTTCCAGGGACAACCACACCTTATAGAGAGACTCGATAAACTTTTGACTACAAATTGATCCTATAACTCTGAATAACACTTTGATCTTCGAGAGAGGGTAGAGAACCAAACAAGAATGAGATTCTAATTTGATTCACTTGAGAATTTGGCAGAATTTTGGCACGATCTTAAAAATATGAAAATTTTAGAATATGGATTTGTGGAGAAGAAGGAGTGAAGAAAATAAGAAAATAGTTAGTTAAAAAAATCGTTTGTGAAGGCTATTTATAGACCAGTAACGGTCATAACGATTCGTGAAGAGATTTAAACGAATAGACACTTCTTTTGAAAATTGAAACTTTTGAACTTTAACGGCCACCATGTTGACATGGGGTATCCCATGATGTCGACATCCCTATGTTAAAAATAATGTAAAATTTGTTTTGAAAATGGTATTGAACGGAAAACAAGATGAAATGATTCTGGAGTAAAATAAACTAATTTTCCTATGTTTTGAAATAAAGAAGAGTAGAAAATTATATTTTTAGAATGTATATATAAATTTTATTTTAAATCTCAAGTATATATATTATAAAAGAATATTTAAAAAAATCAGAAGATAATTTTTAAAAACAAACGAAGTTTGAAACAAGAGTTTATTTAAAAACAAAAAAAAAGAATATTTTAAGGCTAAAATTATTTGAAAAGCAGTTTTGAAAATCATTTTGAAAAACCATTTTGAAGTAGTTTTGCAAGCTTCTTCCTGCAGAATATCTCATCACATCAGGACTCGAGAACTTGTACAAAACCAGGATGTTCATGGGTTTGTAAGCCACTTGTCGTAGGTTTGTAAGCTACTTGTCGTGGGTTTGTAAGCCACTAAGAAGATAGAAATGGGTTCCATCCCAAATGAAGTTTGAAATGAAGATTTATGTGCTATTATGAAGTTTTAACAATAAATTAGACACTTATTTTGAAATCTTGATCTTGATACTCATGAGTCTTCAAACTTGATTTCTTCATTCTTGATCTTTATACTGTACAGTCTTTAATAATCAGTACCTGCCTTATATATATCCTGCATAATAACATTCATATATATCTAGACAATAGTGTTAGTATATAAGTTAAGTTACAAAGGTTGTTGTCATCAAAACCACTATCTCCAGTTCCTAACAATCTCCCCCTTTTTGCTGATGACAACCTTATAAAATATACTTACCACTTCGATCATACCATAACTCCCCCTTACACCAACAACTCCCCCTTACTCCAAGCCTACTATTTTATATAACTTCTCCCCCTTTGTCATCAACAAAAAAATAACCTATAAACCTTGAACTTAATAGAAAATGAGATAAACAAACATATGACATAGGAATAATAACTATGTATGAGTGAAATATATCATCCTAAGTTAAATGGAATTCAAGATTTTATACACCAAAGATTGTTTTTAGAACATTAATTAAGATAACACTTTATATATAAATTAACAAACCAATATATAATCAAGAAAAAAACAAAAACAAAAAACACTTAACGAGGACCCTTAACTATTGGTGATTTATGGACCGAACAATTTGGATAGTGGAGACAAAAGTTTCCACGTTGTTCGACCAAGTTCCCATTAGCGTCAAAAAGGACCTCTCCAACGCAAATCACGCCATCGTCTTCGTCCATATGAACATCTGAATTCTACAGAGGATGTTCTTCTTCTTGATCCTCTTGTGGTTCTTCTAGAGACTCTTCTTCTTCAGAGTCCATGGCTTGTGATGATTCTTCGATGACAATGGGATTGGCATGGTTATCCATAAGAAATTTTTGTAAATTCCTAAGAATTCTGCCTTGCTTATCTTGTTCTCTAGCCATTCGCAATTGACTCACTTGAATTTCCGTCATCATTTGAAGCAAATCTTTCATCTTCTCTTGTAATTTGATGACTCGTACGTGCTTGGAACATTGAAAAGGGCCAGAATAAGGAGAAATGGGTGAAGAAGGTTCATTATTAGAAGAGGAAGCCATTAATTTACTGTTTTAGAGGTTTATTACAGAGAATAGAACAGAGAAAAGGAGTAAAAGTCGAAATAAATAAATATATAACCAAATAACTAATTTTAGAGGGAAATTTAAATTTGAAAATCTCGGCCTGTATGTCGGCATAGGGGGATGGGTCATGTCGACATGCCCAGTTCAATTTTTTTGAGAAATTTTTATTTATATTAATTATTAACTATACTTATATTACTTATAATTTATATTTTAGTTAATGAACATATACCTAATTCTCTTCTGAATTTAGTAAAGTTTTGTTCATTTAATGGTTTGGTTAATATATCAGCAATTTGTTTTTCAGTGTTAATATATTCAAGAGTTATAACTTCTTTACTTATATTATCTCTAAGAAAATGATGTCTAATATCAGTATGTTTTGTTCTAGCATGATGAGTTGGATTTTTAGATAGGTTTATTGCACTAGTATTATCACAATAAATTGGTGATTTAGTTATAGTTAATCCAAAATCTTTTAAAGTTTGTTGCATATATATAACTTGAGAACAAGCCAAAGCAGCAGATATATATTCTGCTTCAGTTGTTGACAAGGATACAGTGTTTTGCTTTTTACTAAACCAGGAAACCATAGAATGTCCTAGAAAGTGACAGGTTCCACTTGTACTTTCTCGGTTTTATTTACAACCAGTGTAATCGGCATCACAATATGAAATTAAATCAAATACATCATTTTTAGGGTAAAAAAAACCATAATCTAAAGTATGTTTTACATATCTTAAAATTCTTTTAACAGCTTTTAAGTGAGTTTCTTTAGGTTGAGATTGGTATCTTGCACAGAGACAGACACTATGCATGATGTCAGGATGACTTGCTGTTATATAAAGCAGCGAACCAATCATTCCCCTATATAATTTTTGATCAACATCTTTTGATTTATCTTCTTTACTTAAAGCTACATTAGTTGTCATTGGAGTTGGTTTCCCACTAGAAGTGGTCAATCCAAATTTATTAATTAAATCCTTAGCATATTTTTCTTGACTAATGAAAATTCCTTTATCTAGTTGTTTGATTTGAAATCCTAAGAAGAAGCTTAGTTCTCCCGTATGACTCATTTCAAATTTTTTGGTCATTATATCTGAAAATTCTTTATTCATTATGTTATTAGTTGACCCAAATATTATATCATCTACATATATTTGTACTAATTGAATATCATTTTTGTTTCTTTTAATAAAAAGAGTTGTATATATTTTACCAATTTCAAAACCAGATTGTAGTAAATAAGATCTTAGCCTTTCATACCAGGCTCTAGGAGCTTGTTTCAGACCATATAAAGCTTTCTTTAGTTTATATACATGATTTGGAAATTCATTATTTTCAAAAAGTGGAGGTTGTTCAACATAAACATCTTCTTTTACAAAACCATTTAGAAAAGCACTTTTAACATCCATTTGATATAACTTGAAATTATTGTAGTTTGTGAAAGCAAGTAGAATCCTGATAGCTTCTAGTCTTGCTACGGGTGCAAAGGTTTCGTCATAATCAATTCCTTCTTCTTGACAATAACCTTGCACGACTAAATGAGCTTTATTTCTCATGACCTCACCAAGTACATTCGTTTTATTTTTATAAACCCATTTTGTTCCAATTATACTTTTATCCTCAGGTCTAGGAACAAGTTCTCAAACATCACTTCTGGTGAACTGATTCAATTCTTCTTGCATAGCAAGAATCCATGAATCATCATATGATGCTTCCTTTGGATTATTAGGTTCAATAGTTAATATAAAAGCTATATTAAACATACTATTTAGTTGATTTCTTGTTTTAACTATAGATTCAATATTTCCTAGTATATTTTCTATAGGATGATCTTTTAATAGTCTAATTTTTTATTAGATTGAATGATTTCACAATTAGTTTCATTAGGTTCATTATTTAAAGTTACAAAATCTTCTTCATCTTCTATTTGTACAGTATCTTTGAAATTTTCATCAAAAGATACATGCATTCTTTCTTCAATAGTGTTAGTTCTTAAATTATAAACTCTAAATGCTTTACTTCTATTAGAATATCCGATAAAGATACCTTTGTCGGATTTAGGTTCAAATTTATCTAAATTATCTTTTGTATTAAGAATAAAACACTTACTACCAAAAACTTTAAAATAAGCTACTATGGGTTTCTTATTGTAAAGTAATTCATATGGTGTTTTATTAGTTAATGGTCTAATTAAAATCCTATTTAATATATAACAAGCTGTAGCGACTGCTTCAGCCCAAAAGTTTTTAGATAAGTTACTATCAGAAAGCATTGTTCTAGCACACTCTTGAATCATTCTATTCTTACGTTCTACCACTCTATTTTGTTGTGTAGTTCTTGGAAAAGAGAAATTATGAGTAATTCCTTTTTGATTACAGAAATTCTCAAAATTTTCATTTTCAAATTCTCCACCGTGATCACTATGAATAGTTTTAATTTTTAAATAAAATTGATTTTGAATTCTTTTAGCAAAATTCTTAAATAATTCAAAAGCATCACTTTTAAGTTTAAGACAAATTGTCCAAGTATATCTAGAATAATCATCTACAATTACAAAAACATATTTATTATGATTAATTGATTGAACTTGAGATGGACCAAATAAATCTAAATGAAGTAATTCTAGAGGTTTAGAAGTAGAAATCATATCTTTTAGTTTAAATGAACTTTTCTTAAGTTTTCCTAATTGGCAAGCATCACATATACTATTTACTTTAAAGTTTAACTTGGGAAGACCTCTAACTAAGTCAAGTTTTGACAACCTAGATAACAGTTTGAAATTTAAATGACCAAATCTTTTATGCCAAATCCAAGGGTCACTTGTATTAGCCAAAAGACATAAGTTATCATTTGAAACTTTCATACTAAGGATGTAAATGTTTTTCTTCCTAATTCCTTCAAAGATAATATTTGACTTATTATCTTCGATGTGACACTTATCTTTTCCAAAATTAATTTTAAATCCTTTATCACATAGTTGACTTATACTAAGCAGATTATGTTTTAAATTCCTAACAAGCAAAATATCAGAAATAAGAGGAGTTTTAGAATTACCGACATTGCCGATGCCAATCACATATCCTTTTGAGTTGTCTCCAAAGTTGACCAATCCACCATCTTGATATATAATGTCATTGAGTATCTCGGGATTTCCAATCATATGCCTTGAACAGCCACTACCAAGTATCCATTTATCTTTCTCAATTTGCACAATTTGTCCATTGGTTGTTGATTCTTCAAAATCCATGTAACATGTATGTTCCTGCATAACAAACCAATTCGGTAGATAACTTGATTTTTCATAAAAACTATATGCATACTTATGATACTTTGATGAAATGCATAAATTAAAACTAGTATTAAGAAAAATTTCCTAAAAATGCCATTTTTAACTTTTCAAGTTTCAGATTATGAAAACTATGAAAACCTATGCTCTGATACCAATTGAAAGGGAGTATGGATTAAGGATCTTAAGGCTAATTTAACACTAGAGAGGGGGTGAATAGTGTTTAATGGATTCTAAGACTTATATGGACTAAATTAAAATTATGACACAAACAAATGCAGAACTTAATCACAGAACAATCACAGAATCAAACACAGATGCAGAAAGTAAATAAAAAGCAGTAAAAGGAAAGAACACACCGAATTTTATACTGGTTCGGAGTTACCCTACATCCAGTCCTGTACCAAGGCAGAACACCTCATACAGATTGTTATTATACCGCTGTCGAGATTACAATCCTAATTTCTAAAGGCCTTGAGGTACCCTCCTGTGTCACGAATCCGGGGCAAACTCTCTTGATTTACGGGCCACAAGATTACCCAATTGATTTCCAGACACAACCACACCTTATAGAGAGACTCGATAAACTTTTGATTACAAATTGATCCTATAACTCTGAATAGCACTTTGATCTTCGAGAGAGGGTAGAGAACCAAACAAGAATGAGATTTTAATTTGATTCACTTGAGAATTCGGTAGAATTTCGGCACGATCTTAAAAATATGAAAATTTTAGAATATGGATTTGTGGAGAAGAAGGAGTGAAGAAAATAAGAAAATAGTTAGTTAAAAAATTCGTTTGTGAAGGCTATTTATGGACCGGTAACGGTCATAACCATTCGTGAAGAGATTTAAACGAATAGACACTTCTTTTGAAAATTGAAACTTTTGAACTTTAACGGCCACCATGTTGACATGGGGTATCCCATGATGTCGACATCCCTAAGTTAAAAATAATGTAAAATTTGTTTTGAAAATGGTATTGAACGGAAAACAAGATGAAATGATTCTGGAGTAAAATAAACTAATTTTCCTATGTTTTGAAATAAAGAAGAGTAGAAAAATATATTTTTAGAATGTATATATGAATTTGATTTTAAACCTCAAGTATATATATTATAAAAGAATATTTTAAAAAATCAGAAGATAGTTTTTAAAAACAAACGAAGTTTGAAACAAGAGTTTATTTAAAAACAAAAACAAAGAATATTTTAAGGCTAAAATAATTTGAAAAGCAGTTTTGAAAATCATTTTGAAAAACCATTTTGAAGTAGTTTTGCAAGCTTCTTCCTGCAAAATATCTCATCATATCAGGACTCGAGAACTTGTACAAAACCAGGATGTTCGTGGGTTTGTAAGCCACTTGTCGTAGGTTTGTAAGCTACTTGTCGTGGGTTTGTAAGCCACTAAGAAGATAGAAATGGGTTCCATCCCAAATGAAATTTGGAATGAAGATTCCCATGCTATTATGAAGTTTTAACAATAAACTAGACACTTATCTTGAAATCTTGATCTTGATACCCATGACTCTTCAAACTTGATTTCTTCATTCTTGATCTTTATACTGTACAGTTTTCAATAATCAGTACCTGCCTTATATATATCCTGCATAATAACATTCATATATATCTAGACGATAGTGTTAGTATATAAGTTATAATAAAATAAGTTACAAAGGTTGTTGTCATCAAAACCACTATCTCCAGTTCCTAACATATATATATATATATAATAAACTATAGCAAAACAACATATATACATATGTGATATATTTGTGTGTGTGTGTGTGCACGAAAGCAGGTATGCATATAAATATCTGAGCAACAAATGAATAAATGTATATATGTGCTCGCATATAACGCTGAGCTATTAAAGTTCCAAGAGAACATAGTCAAACCTGCAAAATATGGAAAGGAAAATTGTTGAAAGTTTTCTGAATTTGGAATAGTGAACCTGGAGAGCATGCTTCAGCTTTTATACTACAGGGAACTTATAGGCCTGACCCAAACGAAGCAGTACAATGATTGATGAAAGATGCTACACTTCACTGAAATGATTTAATTGGAAAGATGATTTCTTTTCAAATAAAAGCAAGGGACCAACAACGTAGAAACTTTAACTTGTCTCATTTCAAAATACATCTTGTTAAGACAATATTACTTGGGTGGCACATGTTATCCAGCCTTGTGATCAAGTCATATTCGAATATTTTAGGTCGTTCAAATTGGGAAGTTATCCAGTAGGAATCTGCACCGACAACTGCCAAGTTCAACAAAAGCAAGGAGTGAAATCCAAATGCAACCATATACACCCTCAATCAATATGCAATGATTTCCAAGACCAAGGCTCATGAAAGCATGGATCGGTACTGCTGATTAGGGTCCTGTAACAATCCCCTATTACTCGTCCATGTTGGCACTTGTCCCATGCTATGTCAAGCTAAGGTGTTTACAACCAAGTACGTGCTACGTGAGATGGTTCACAAGTTCGTATCAACTACCACAACCGATACCTAAGTCAAACACTATTGCTCCATCCTTAAACCAAGAAGTTCACTCAGATCCATTCCTTTGACAATGCAAATAAAGAAACGAAAACAAGAATTCAAGCAAGACGAGTATTCACAAGAGTTCAGCGAAGACCCAAGTAGCAAGTGCATGGATCGGTACCGATTCCTCAATGTTAGTGGTATGACCGCGATCTCTTAGGTGCACCACTCCAGAACGTAAAGAACATAGGGTAGAACATGTGTGAGAGCTTTATGGCTACCTACAGCTATGAGTAGAGGGACAGAGGCATAGTTTGGGGGATCCTATTCGGTTGTTAACAACTTATTATTTTTTCCTTGTAATTCCATGGATCATTATCGATCCCTAAGAACAGTTCCGTAAAAACTCATCAAAGACTTCAACAAAGTTTAAGTGGACGTAAGCCTTTAATTAGCCGAACCACTATAATTGCTGTGTGTTGTTGTTTTCCTCATTTTCAAATTATTTTCTTTATTTTATTCTCCACTATTAATCTCTGGGTGTTTGTGCCAACTTTTGGCATAAGCGATAATACATGTATTTATATATATATATATATATATATCAAGACGTAGATTAAATATAACTATATAATTTATAATTTTAAATAAAATAAAAGATTTTATTTAAATAATATTTAGAAATGTTCTCAATATTCATAGGCCTAATAAAGATCCAATAAGGGAAATTTTTGAAATTCACCTGTAACTTACGGGCTGGCCCAGTTCCAACAATAACTAATATTTCATAAATATTAATTAATTTACAATAATTATAAATTAATTAAATCGTGTGGATTTTCGGAGTATTCATCATTACGGTTGTGCAACTCAAAGGTGCAAATACAATCAGCGGTTAATATCGAACAATTCGAATATTTATGTTTACACGTCACCTTAGCTAGTTATGTAGCATTTTAGGTGAATTTATCACTTACACATCTTTCCGAAAAAAATCCAATTTTATTATTATAAGCGGTACTTAGCGGTAACAATTAGGTACATCAATTCTCTGCATCAAAAATATATCACTTTAGGACCTATGGAGTTTGGTTTTGGTCAAAATTCCAGCATCGTCCACATTCAACATAGTTAGTCCAAACACAAAATTCTTGATTTAATAATAACAATTATTATTAACTGTACTGCTTTGGTAAAAGACTTTGACTTTGAGTTGACTGTAGTTGACCATGAAACTAACCCCTTATAATTGAGGAGACAAATTCTCTATTAAATAGTGTTTCACTTCCAATGCTTCAAATCAAACTCAACTATGCCACTCGATGGATCGTCATGCCAAGGTTTGACTATAATTAAAGTGGAGTATCCATATTGAAGTTTCACGGCATTCTCAAGTCGAGGAACTATGCAACATCGTCACTTCGAGATTCTCTGTTTGACCTTTTTTATATTAATCGATAGAAAACACTCGAGCAAGTTATTCAATAGTCATCAATTAAATATCAGTACGTAACCCCTTAATGCCCCCAATAGCCATAAGTAGTGCACTGTCCAACATTTAGAAACCGTTCCACACTCTAGGCTCAATGGATATATCGATATCCCATCTTGAAACATCTTGACTAGGAATATTTAAAACAATATATTATTTTAATTTGATTAATCTCTCATGATTACAATATGTTGTAATTACTATTACACAACGTATCATTTAAGGATTTTCTATTTAATATACTTTAAATTAATTACTTAATCAATTATATCACAATACAACAAATTATATTATAGAAACAAATATCTTTATTACGAACAAGATTGGTTATTGAGTTAGATATATGTAACAAATTACATAATTGCCTCTAGGGCATATCCTTAACTTTATCAATATTGATGAAAATAAATCGGTAGGCTTATGTATTTATGTTAAATGGTATAGTAGTAAACTATAAAATTTTCAAACAAAGTAGTGGATTCAATGATGGAGGCTAACACATCTCCTTAAACAAAGCAACTATAGAAGTGGTCTAAATATGCAAATTATGAATGAGCTAGTGGTGAATCCAAATGTTGAGAATAACATGACATTGCTATGTGATAATAATGCCATTATGTAGATGCGAAAGGAGTAAGAGCTCACATGAAATGAAGACACATACTCCGAAAGTTCCAACTGATAAGGCAGTTTGTTAGCGATAAAAAGTGAGGATTAACAGAGTGGATAGTAAAGATAATATATAGATCTGTTCATGAAGGGACTAACTTGATCAGTTCTGAGTAAACCGATCGAAGTAATGGGATTAAGAATACATAATTGGTTCCTATTGCAAATAGAAGATGGAGAGAGTTTGTGGTATGCCCTAAGGGTAAGTATATAATTTATTATACATATCCAACTATGTAATTAATTTTGTCGCAATAAAAGTTATTGGGTGTATTTTCTTTCATACGCTTTATTATATTGTGATATAAATAACTTAGTAATTAATCTAAAATATATAAATAAGAAATTTTTTAAATAAAATGTTATATGATTGTAGTTGAAAATAGTTGCAATCATGAGTTATTAATCATATATAAAATAATATATTGTTTTAAATATTTCTTATCAAGATGTTTCAAGAAAGGATATACATCCGTTGAGACCAAAGTACGTAATGCTATCCAAATGTTAGGCAATGCATTACTCATGCATGCTAGGTAAACCAAGGGGTTACGTACCTATAGTTATTAGATAGCTATAGAATCACTCAATCGAGAGTTTTGTGTTGGTTGATAAAAACTGGGTTAAACAGGAAATCTCAGTATGATGATGTTACACAGTTCTCCCAGCTTGAGAATGTTATGGAACTTTGATATGGATACTCCACTTCGATTATGGTTAAATCATGGCATGGCGACCATCAAGCGACTATAGTTGGGTCTGAGTGAAGCACTATTTAATAGAGAATTCATCACTTCAGTTGTATGAGGTGAGTACCACAGTCAAGTCAATCCAAAGTCAAAATCGTTGGCCAGAGTAGAACGGTTAATAATAAATGTTATTATTGAACCAAAGACTCTATAAATGAACTGAACAATTGAATATGGATCTTATTAGGGTTTTGACTGATACCAAATTCCATATATCCTAAATTGATATAGTGTTGACGAAGAAAACATGTGTATATTATATCGTCACTTAATGGTGCCACTTAAAAGGTGATGTAAAATTAATTTTACCGAAAAGATTTATAAACGATGAATTAAGCCAAACAATTACATCATCAACTAAGGTGATGGTGAACATTAATGTTTGAATTGTTCAATATTTATGGTGAATGAATTCACATCTGTGAGTCAGATAACTACATTTATGAATTCTCCGAAATACCATATGATTTAATTTGTTTATGAAATTTTATAAATTAATTAATCTTTAAGAAATATTAATTAGTAATGTATTTGATGTTTGGAGTGTTTTTAATAGATGGGGTGGATTATATAAAAAAATTAGGTGTCATTGGTAATTATTTGGATGTATATAGAAACACTATATCTGCACGTATCGATATACGATATCTACATACATTTAAACACACTTTAAATATAAACAATTGCTAAATAGGCTGAATGAATTTTGACACATGATTTAATCATGGTGAGGCCCTCCATGGGGGGGGAAATAGTCTTGGATTTTGTTTGAAATAGTATGAGAGACTGAGTAAAAGGTGGTGGATATTTCTCCCATTTCTCCCTTTATGTATACCAACCTAAACAAAACACTTTCCCTCTTGATCTCTTCTACCCTAGCTTCCACTTCCTCCTTACTATCCCCATTCATCCAAGATCGAACCCCTCTTCATCCAAACATCCAAATGCAAATTTTAAAAAGGTGGTATACTGGTAAGGTTGCTCGTTTAAGTTGTGAATCAAAAGTTTTATGAGTTATTTCAGATCGAGGTGTTATGAATGGCGTGATCAATCATGGTTACATATATTATTTTAATTCATACACACACACATATATGTATATGTATATGTGTATGTTCCACCCTTAACCCCTATGCATATATAATATATCTCATGGCGATTAAAATATACTTTTTAATTTAGAAATTGCGTATGTTGTTTTTATTGTAAAATATAGTTAAACAAGATTGCATCATATATAGTTTGACCATATATATAATAATTTATATAAAATTTATTTTATGAATTATTATAATTAATTTAATATGTATAATTTTATTATTTATATTTTCATCACTTATTTAAATTATGTATGTATACACACATCTAAAATTACTTTATAATTTAATGTGTGTGTGTATTTAAATAATAATAATAATTGTTTTAAAGATCTTGGCCTTTTATTAAAAAAATCCAAGAATATATTTTATAAACACATTATTATATATATTATTTTGTAATATAATATATATACCTAAATTTTAGTTATATTTGTTTGTTTCGGCTGAAATATATTAATGCAAATTTTTTTATAAAATTAATGTATTTTAAATAATAATAAACATCTATATTTCAATATTTTGAATTTTAATATGTGTGTGTGTGTATGAAATAGTCAAATTTACTTCAATTGAGGATTTTTGACCAAATCAAACTTGATTCAAATTTACACATTTTGAATGTTTTACTTAGTCAAATAAATGAACTTAAAATTTTGAATTTATAAATAATTTTCAAATATTATATATATATATATAAACTTAATTTTATATTTATATGGCAATGAATATAATATATACGTCAAAACTATATATATGTAGTACTAGTATTATGAGTATACAAACCATAGACATTTATTCTTGTATGTTCAGACACATGTATTTATTTAGGCATTTATATTCACTTGATATGCATATGAATTTATCATACATATATATGTGTGTATGTGTGTGCGTGTGTGTTTGTGTAATATATATGTGTGTGTGCGCACACACATGCTTGCATCTATCATTCCGTTATGATAGTTTAGCAATTTATACATGTTAGATCTTGAATACACATTAAAAATATAAATATATAAACATTTTAAAATATATTTTAAGATGTAGATTGGATTTAATGCTAATTAATAGCTTACCAAGGCCCATTAAGGTCCAAATAAGGAATTTTTTTGAAAATTTCCCATTTCACCCGTTGTCAAATAGGCAGATCCAACAGCCCATTTTTCCTTACTACTAATATACCTGATCCAACATAAATGCCATAAAAAATTAATATAACGTTTATATTGTTATCACCATTATTAACCTTGAAAATATGTGACATGAGACATGAATATGACGCCGCCTTTCAAGATGGAAGTAATGCCATGCTTTATCAACATTGTTCAATACCGCATATGATCAATAACACATGTTGCCGATATCGCTTCTCCTTGATGCCACCTCCCATCTATATTACATCTCATTAATGTCACGTCTTATCAATGTCGCCTTTCACTTGTGAAAATAAGAAAAAAGTTGCAACTCATCAGTGTCGCACCAATAATCAACATTGTAAGTATAAGGGTGGATTATCATCGAAGGAACACGATGTCGTGTTTCAACAATAAAAGGACATATACAATGTCGCATGCAACTAAAGAAGCAATACCACATGGAACCAATGTCGCATCCTTCCAAGGAAGTAATGATATCAACTACAATCAATACAGTAAGCCATCAATGAATGTTGACACAACCTATGTCGCATCTCAATAATGCCGTATTTTATCAGTGTCACCCTCTAAAGTGATGTCGTTTTCCATCAACATTACTCATTGTTACCGCCGTTTGTTGGTAAGGTCGATCAATTCACATATCGCCACTCAAGAATGAAAATACTTATTATATCCTTCATTTATCAATGTCATGCCGCACTTCAACAACACTTAGGAGATAATATCCATCTGTACATGCGATGTTGATATCGAAAGTCATCAAAATTCACAGAAGTAATCAGTGACGACACCGCTCCATGGTTGTGCTACTCCACGTCAATGTCGTCTCATATTAGTGTAGCTTTAAACTGATGCTGCCATCTACTAACTAAGAGGGTCGGTTATTATAGAGTAAGCCGCCAACATCAAAAATCATTGATGTTGAATGCCTTCACTATTGAAATAATTCGGAGGCTTTACTATGCATCAAGGAATGTCAAAAATCATCATTAAACAAGGCCTAGCACCATGCAGCATTGTTGATGTTGAAGGATGTGAATGCCGACGTCAAGCTGCTAAGCATGTCGCATTCCCACCCTTATAAATACGGACCTAGGGGCTTTGTAGAGTTGGTGAATCATTCTTATCTCTCTTCTTAAATTTTAAAATTTATAACTCTAAACTAATTTGGGGATTCATAGCCGATTTAGCACTTGAACTATTGGACTTTGTACCTTCGATATTGTATTGAATAAAAAAAAGATATCTCGAATTATGACTTACTTTCGAGTTCCAAAGCATATATGATTTGTTAATCAAGGATTGCTTCGAGCTCCAAAAGTACTCATTTTTTATTTCTACCTTTGCATACAATTGACTATACGAATTTAATTCATGAGTATTTGATCCTACATGACTTTGCATATGACTTCACAATGGACTTGAGCTTGCTCATTGACTCCTCTTAAACCTTAACTCAACCAAGTGTCGCCTTATGCCAACACTCATTGAGGTTAAATATAGGCTCTCCAATCTCCATCATTTGCTAAGGTTCACTCCCTTACACCTTTTGGGGTTGACAAAAAATTCGTTAACATTTTGGCACTAGAATGTGGGTTCGAACCTCCATCTCCATTGAAACCCAAAGTGGAACTACCCTAGCTTGCATATTTAGAGCTTAAAGGACTTTCTCCAACCAAGCATATCCTATTCCAAGCTAACCTACCTTTGATTCTTAACACCAATTAATCGCATTAACTAAGTTTTTCTTAGTCATGCCAATTAATCATGTTAAGGTCTTCGAGAAAGGATCCTTCAAGCCTTAAATGACTAGGCTGACTTACCAAATTACTAATGAATCCTAGATTCATGAAGAACAACTGCTAAGACCTGTAGCATTACAAGTTATGGAAGAGAAAAAAAGACAAATGTCTCTATAAAATCCCAAAAAATGGAGTTGAATCCCTTTCATGTGGGGCCAACATCGATCTTTTCCCTGGGTAAGCAATACAAAAAGGATTACATCTTCTTGAAAATAAGGAAAGAGAATCAACTAAAAGCCAAGGGGACTATCGAAAAGGAAATAGAAAGGGACTTTTGACCGGTTCACTAGAAAATGGAGGAGTGTGCTTGATCAATCCTATAAAACCAGCACGACACAAGGCTTCTTAAAAAGGAAACTAGTCATCGAAGATGAGGAATCTATCTCAAGCAATAGAGGAATTAAATGCCAATCAAAAGGACAATCCTATAAAAGGTTGTGATTTTCTAAGAACTACACCCTTACTACTTCGTACGAGGATATCTACTTCTTGACTAAAGAAAAGATCAACTATTGGCCTTTGCAAAAGAAGCGACCAAAGAATGGAGGAATCTTAAAGGGTTATATTGTCATTACCATCGCTCTAATAGCCATGACACCAATCACTACTGAAGCTTGGAGGGAATAATCAACAATCTCTTAGGGCAAGGAAAGCCTAACGAATTTGTACAAAGATATCGAACAAGTCATAATAAAGAAAGAGTTTCTTAACAAAATAATTGTATCTACATGGTTGAAGAGTGAAACTCTCCTAAAATAATGGAAAGTCTAAACCACTACCTAAGATGGTAGTAAGGGCTAAAGCCTTTGTGCCCGCCAAGATGGCCTGGTCAAAGCACCACCTAGAGGGAGGTCAGAGTAAGCATTTGGTTCCGTCTGAAAAAGCCTAACCAGAACATCTGCAAGCCTTTAACCCCTGCCTATATGGCCTGATTAAAGTGCCTCCTAGAGGGAGAATAGGTAAGCCTTTGGTCTGTCCAATGTGCCGAACCAGCCTTCAGTGCCATCATCAAAGGCCTCACTGAAGCGCCTCCTAAAGGAAGGATGGGTAAGCCTTTAGCCTAACCAAAGCACCGGACAAGCATTTAGTACCGTCTCCATGGCCTTACTAAAGCACCTCCTTGAAGGAGCTCGGGTAAGTATATGGTTCAGCTAAAAGAAAGCTAGCCAAATGCAGCGAACAACAAACATAAATCATCACCCAAGACAATGACAAGGGGTTCGATCCAAGTTGAGATCCTCACCTACAGTGGTGGAAAAAAGCAATCGAGTGAACCACACTCTATCCAAAAGAGTGGATCGAAAACAGTCTTTTATAGGAAGATCGTGAAAATGTGTACGTGTTAATATAGTACACACGGATCGTGTAATATGGACTAACAATATATGCGGAATGTTATTTACAATTGCTATACAAGTAAATATTCAGTAAACTAACTATATAGCAATTCACAGATATAGAATAGTAAATGCAGTAAATTGGAAAAATCACACCAGAGATTTTTATACTGGTTCGGACCTCCCGTCCTACGTCCAGTCCCAGACTTCTATCTGGATTTTCACTACCAACTACCTCGCTTCACCCGGAGGAACAGGTTTACAACACCCGAACAGCCGAACGGGATTTCGTGCCTCTTACAACACCGAGGACTTCAACAAAAACAAATACAATTGCCGTTGACAACTTGTGCTCTTGATAACACGGATTTGTCACTTGTAGTACACCCTTCCTATAATCTTATCCTCAAAATGTGTGAATGATGTTTGTGAAGATTGAAGGAAGTATATTACTTATTGAATCAAAAGATATGAAATAACTTCAATGATTCAATAAGCAATTGAAATATTTGAGAGCTTTTAGAATGCAAGAGTATTTAGAAAGTAAGATCAGAAATTAGAGCAAGAATTTAATATCTATTGAATCAATGATTTAGACGTGTTTATATAGAGAATAAATGGTTGTAACTCTTTGTGAAGAGTAGCCATTAATAGATATGATCATTGATGAAAGGTAAGAGATGCAACCATTAGAGAAAGAAGTGTCTTTTGGGAAAGGTTGCTCTCTGTTTAAAAACGGTCGACAGGTCAAAAATGGCCGGTAGACAGGATTTCAAATATATAGACGTTATGTGCATGTGTGTACGTTCATTGTGCATTTTACACAGAAACGATCGACCGCCTGGTTTATTACCGGTCGACCGGTCCCTGTAAAATTGCACAATGAATGTGCAATGCCATTCAAACGTGTATATATATATCGATTATATTGAGGTGAATGGTTATTTGAGGATAGATTTTAACAAGTTTAACACTATTACAACATCAAATAATCAACCTATAATCTAGAGTACCATATGTAGCTTTTTTGTGCCTCTTTATAGCCATGATGTCTTTGTTTTGTCGATCGCCTTTATTTCTTTGTCAGAAATCAAAACTTCATAGAATCTGTGACTCAACATTCTCCCCCTTTTTGATTGATGACAACATATATCTGAAGTTCTGAATCTCCCCCTGAGATTTTGTCTGTATTCTTTATATATATATATATATATATTCCTGCAAATAATTGTTAGCACTTTCTCCCCCTTTGTCATCGACAAAAAGGAGTAATAGATAATGGAATAATATAGGAATGTATCAACCAGAATATCCATGCATAGCAAAACATAACATATCCAAGCAAACCAAAGTATCATACACACCATAAAATCATACGAATAAAAGTAACGACACTATTTAGTACAAGTGTCGAATGATGTTTAAAGTACTAAACCAAAATATAGAGATAGAAAACAGAATCTAGGATGAGTCAGATGCTGTCTCCTCTTTTCTTAAGTGGGACCTGCAAAAAAATATAATTAAGACCATGGTACCCACTTTTTATGGGGTCCTAAGAGTTAGATCTTAGGAATCCAAACCCATACGGGTCCGGTATCCCCTTTATATACATAATTAGAATTATAATGCACAGTATTCATGAATTGCTGAATGTATTTGTTCCTAATCAAATTGTTATTTGTTTTAGGAACCCATATTTTGATAGTCTTTGTATTTTTCTTTTGAAATTTCACAACTGGCTCTGGTTTGGAATATAATAAACTAAGATTTTTCTTAACTTCAGTCTTTTGTACTTTCTTCTTTCTTTTATTATCAAGATGTTTCTTGATTTCTTGTTTCTTATATCCCAAACCTTGTTTATTTGATGCAGATTGTGAATTTTCAATGATTTTTGTCAAATTTTCTCGACCTTTGTTAAAGTTAGAAACATTTTGAGTAATGTCATCAAACTTTGTTTGTAAACTAGCTTTTTCTAGGTCTAGAATTTTGACTTTTGCCTTAAGCTCATGATTTTCAGTAGTGAGAGCATTATTTTTCTCTTTTTGAGCTTCTATTTCTCGACTCAAAAGAGATAGTTGAGAGTCAACATTAGATGATGATTCTTGAATTTTTTCAAGTTCTTCTTCTAATATTTTATTCTCATCTTTTAACATATCTCGTTCAAACTCTGCTCTACTTAAATCTGCTTTGACTACTTTTAATTGACGTTTTATGTCTTTATATTTGACTATCAATTTAGCATTAATATCAAGTAATTCATCAAATGTAGGAATTTGTACCTCATCTTCTGTTGCCATAAAACAAACATTAGCTTGTTCATTCTCCAAATCATTTTCACTTTCTGATGAAGATGAGTCTGAATCATCCCATGTTACTGAGAAGGCTCGTTTCTTTGACTGGTCCTTCTTATATTTGAATTTGTCATTTTCCGACTTCTTCTTTTGTTCTGGACAATCCTTCTACATGTGCCCCTTTTTGTGGTAGTTGAAACATTCTATAGCGGATGAAGATGGTTTATTTGATCCAGGTTTCCTTTTGTTGTAACGACTGGCTTTTCGATATTTTAGGAATTTTTTGAATCCTTTTGCAATGAATGCCAGATCTTCATCTTCAGAATCTGATTCATTTTCATCTTTCTCAGCATGAAATGCTACATTTTTCTTTTCTTCTTTCTGTTCTTTTCTAGCCTGCAAATTTGCTTCATAGGACATTAGATTTCCTATCAATTCATCTGGCTTCATGACGGAAAGGTCATTAACTTCTTCAATTGCTAATACTTTTCCTTCCCATTCACTAGTCAGAGAATGTAGGATTGTTGAAACAACATCAAAATCTGAATATTTTTGCCCTAATCCGATAAGTGCATGATGAATAGTTTGAAACCTTGAATACATATCATTGATTGTCTCATTCGGTTTCATTTTGAAATTTTGAAACTGACTTTTCAGCATGGCTATTTTGGCTTGTTTAACCTTGTTAGTACCTTCATGAGTGGTTTTCAGCGTTTGCCAAATTTGATATGCAGTAGTGCAGATACTAACACGGTTATATTCATTTTGGTCTAATGCACAAAACAACATATTTATTGCCTTTGCATTTACGGCTGCTGCCGTTTTCTCAGCCGCTGTCCATTCTGAATATTCAGTTGTTGGATTCACTATTTCTTTTTGGGTAGCATTCCAAGCATCATAGCTATTTGATTGCATAAAAAATGACATACGTGTTGCCCAATAGCTATAGTTGAGACCATTGAAAAATGGAGGTCTTTGTGTCGATTGACCTTCCATGTAAGTGGTGTTTTGAGTGCTAGTACTTGCGTTATTTGCCATATTACAAGAATATATCAAATAACTGTGTTACGGTTATATGATGACCGTGCTCCGATACCAAATGAAAATGTGTACGTGTTAATATAGTACACATGGATCGTGTAATATGGACTAATAATATATGCGGAATGTTATTTACAATTGCTATACAAGTAAATATTCAGTAAACTAACTATATAGCAATTCACAGATATAGAATAGTAAATGCAGTAAACTGGAAAAATCACACCAGGGATTTTTATACTGGTTCGGTCCTCCCGTCCTACGTCCAGTCCCAGACTTCTATCTGGATTTTCACTACCAACTACCTCGCTTCACCTGGAGGAACAGGTTTACAACACCCGAACAGCCGAACGGGATTTCGTTCCTCTTACAACACCGAGGACTTCAACAAAAACAAATACAATTGCCGTTGACAACTTGTGCTCTTGATAACACGGATTTGTCACTTGTAGTACACCCTTCCTATAATCTTATCCTCAAAATGTGTGAATGATGTTTGTGAAGATTGAAGGAAGTATATTACTTATTGAATCAAAAGATATGAAATAATTTCAATGATTCAATAAGCAATTGAAATATTTGAGAGCTTTTAGAATGCAAGAGTATTTAGAAAGTAAGATCAGAAATTAGAGCAAGAATTTAATATCTATTGAATCAATGATTTAGACGTGTTTATATAGAGAATAAATGGTTGTAACTCTTTGTGAAGAGTAGCCATTAATAGATATGATCATTGATGAAAGGTAAGAGATGCAAGCATTGGAGAAAGAAGTGTCTTTTGGGAAAGGTTGCTCTCTGTTTAAAAACAGTCGACAGGTCAAAAATGGCCGGTAGACAGGATTTCAAATATATAGACGTTATGTGCATGTGTGTACGTTCATTGTGCATTTTACACAGAAACGGTCGACCGCCTGGTTTATTACCGGTCGACCGGTCCCTGTAAAATTGCACAATGAATGTGCAATGCCATTCAAACGTATATATATCGATTATATTGAGGTGCATGATTATATGAGGATAGATTTTAACAAGTTTAACACTATTACAACATCAAATAATCAACCTATAATCTAGAGTACCATATGTAGCTCTTTTGTGCCTCTTTATAGCCATGATGTCTTCGTTTTATCGATCGCCTTTATTTCTTTGTCAGAAATCAAAACTTCATAGAATCTGTGACTCAACAGATCGATCAAATTTAATTCAACCCGAAAGAAGGATTAAGGTTGTCTTCTAGAGAAAATCTATCAGAGTGAGCAAGTTAGCACCCCAAAACAAAAGCAATCTTCTAGAGGAAGATCTACCAAAATACTAGTCATCAAAAGTCAGAAACTATTACCTAACAAGTGTTCTGGTCTTCCATTACTATTGCCGGATAGGTGTTCTAGTTTTCTTTTACTATTGCCAGAGAGGTGTTTTGGTCTTCCATTACTATTGCCAGATGGGTTTTCTGGTCTTCTATTATTAATACCAGATGGGTTTTCCGGTCTTCCATATTAATTAACAAATGGGGTTTCGGGTCTTTTCTTCACACTACAACCAGAATGGTTCTCTGAGCTTCTATTCAAATTATTATCAGAAGGATTTTCAGACAACGGAGCTTCACTAAATCAGCTCTCAATTCATATTTTAATTCATTTAATGGAAATCTTAGTTACTAAACAAGCTGCTGGATATTTATGGAAAGAATTTTTTTTATATCAAGTTCTAAAAGCTCAATTGGCAAGGTTCTTAATTTTCCTAACGAGCAGAATATCCATTAAAAGATCAAAATATGGAAAGTAAGATATTGATCGTCAAATGATTTCAAATAAGAACCAATATTCAATCCAAGGTAACATTCAAATACAAATTCATTTACAATCTAATACATCATATACAAAGTTACAGGTACAGAAATCAGATAAAAGAAGAATCTGTTTAAAGAAAATCTTTGTCAAAGCTCGAGGCTCCATGTTGTCTTATCCAAAGCCTTGGCAATCAAAGGATCGGTAATATGGTGAAGGCCCACGTTCAAAAGCTCTTTGAATTTACTTTCCTTCCTTCGAATAATATTTGCATCATTAACTAAATCAATTTGAGTTTTCAAAGCACACTAGAGAGCCTTGTTGGCTCCTCTCAAAGTTTGAACCATGCTTTTTAACTCTTCAATCTCTTGTTTAAGAGTATATTTCTTACGCTCAAGCTTTTGAACTTTGCTTTCATATTCATTGAGACGCTGTAACACTTTTTTTGTTCCACTTATTACTAAAAAATTGCATGCATTCGAATTTAACTTGTCTGGTCCATTTGTAGATCACATCATCACTTAGACCCAGAGGTGGATTCAATAAAGTAGAAAATTCTAAACTAACAATAGATTGAGATCTTGTTATCCTTCTAGGAGTAGGAGTAGGAGTAGGAGTAGGAAGACTGGAATTGCCTTCGTAAACGATGAGTTCCAGGGATTGTTAGGATGGTTGACACTTCATTAACTCCACTTCAAGGTCATTTACTTGTTGATGTAATTTAGCCATTTCGGCGTCAATCTCAACTGAAGGCTTGGATTCTAAGGCTGAGATTATCCATTCTTTCAGCTTTGGAATTTCTTTATCCTTCTCCTTAATCTCCTCTTCTAAGCTAGAGATTCGTTCCTTTAGACCTTTAAAGATCGGTTTTAGTTGAAATATTTCCTATGCCATTCTTCTACCTTCGGATTATTTGGAAATCGTGAAGCTGAAGCGTCTTGCGAAGACCGCCTCTTTTCAATATCAACTAGTAGTCTATTTTTAATTTCAATCACTCGCGAGAAAACATCTAAAGGATTAGATGTGCATACTAACTAGTTTTCCTATTAAGAATAAGTGAAACAGGAATGAATACATGAAAAACAAGCTCCTTCATTAATAACAACAAAAGTTTACAAACAACAAGGAAACTCGGATTACATTACAATCTAATTCTTGCTAACTCCTAAAGTTTGAAACGGTAGTTTTAGTCTTTTCAAACGGCCCAACTGATATGGTAAAAGTGGAGTCGAAAGAAGTTTTAATTCCTTTTAGAGTATTAACTGAAGGGAATCGATGATAATCCCACTTCCCGGTCATAAGGCTAGTATGGCCGCACAGCAAGTTGGCATGATAAGTCCGCATTTTGCTAAGAAATTTATCTTCTTCCTCACCTAAAAATTCAAGACGAAGTTGAGAAATTCGCGTGTAGACTTCCTGTAAATCTCTAAGAAAGCAATGTTTTGCTAATTGAGAAGTTCTGAGGATTAGAGACTTCTCTCTAAAATCCCTCTTTAGCTTGACAAATTTATTCAAAAATTCCAAGGGCATAGGGCTATTTGGAGATTCCCCGATCTATATATTACATGGAAAATAAACTAAGAGCAAGAAAATAAAAATAGTAAAAACTATAAACTGCATATGTCATACATTACAATCATATAATCATTTGGGTTCGTACAATATCGATTCCTTATAAAACTCATAAATAAATCTCTTCTTATTGTATTTGAGTTTTTCAAGGGGGAGAATAAGAGAAAAAAGGAATAGAGGAAACTGTCGGGAGATTCCAACATGCTCCGGGATGAGGATCAGACTCATGGTCATTCAAGTATCTGTGATGAAAGCGTCTGAGCAAACCCCCGCAGTTATCGCCCAAATAGGAAAAATCAATGAATATCCCCCTAGAGTAAACCTTGTAGAGAAATTCTTCCAATGCGCTTCTATCGTTAATAAACATCCAAAAGAGGGTCATTCTCAGTTAAGAGTCTCTCCCAATGAAGGCGTGCCTTCTTCATCCATGGAGCAACTTGTCTCTCTTTGAAAAATCTTCATTGTGATGCGATGGTTGCGAGATTCTTGTATTTCTCAGATAACTCATTATGCTCTTTCAGTTGTCTATCCAACTCTCTATTCAATTGATATATTTCCATTTGTTTCTTTTCAAGCATAACTTCATAATGATATTTTAATTTTCTCCTTGACTAAAATAATTAATGTATGAAGCTCATGTCCACAAACTACAAAATAATGGGCAAAAGGTGTCTATCGAGGTTGTAAACTGCATATTCATAGAGATCGTATCAACCGGAGAAACGATCATGGGATTGAGATGGACACGCAAGCCGACTTTTGGTAATGAATCAATGGTAGTATTCAAAATTTAGTAAATTGAATCATATATGTCATGTTAGTTAATTACCCTTTAAATTTATAATATAAATATTCAAATATTATTTTTATTGTTATATTGTTAACCCAAAAAATGGATCAACACCCTAGTCTATTATGTGAAAGCACCAGCCCTATTAGAATATGGCAAAGACAATAGAAAACAGACAAAGCAAAAGAGATAAGAGAGAGACACGGAGATTTTTATAGTGGTTCGACTGTTAACTAAGCCTAAGTCCACTTTATAGTTATTTGATCTTGTTGTAGGAGATCACAAAGTGTTTGAGAGAGAAAGAGTCACTAGTATAGGGGTTAGACAAGTTCTAAGTCCTAGAATTGCCTATAGTTGCTGCCTTGGTGACTATGGTGTAGAGGAAAGAGTTGAAGAAGAGATAGAGTTCCTACATAGTGATATCAGAATCCAGATCCTTTTTTTGTTGCTCTATGGTTTGTATTTATATAGGTAGTAGTCATATTGCATCAGAAGGTCGCTTCTAGAGTAGTCCAAGGATTAGCCTAAGATAACACTAAAAATACCATGACGACATGAGTTAACAATTAAACTCGATACCGAGTCAAGCCCTTGACTCGGGGCCGAGTTTAATCCTTAGTAAACGATCGACTAAATCCTCTTGTTTTGAGTTCCTTGCATCGTCTAGATGTCCTCCATGTAATTTGGTAGGTTGTCGATGAGTTTTGGTAATCATTCTTCCATGACTCGAATTATCCTGTAGTTTGGATTGTCATGTCTTCATTTCTTACGATTAGTTCTTGGGAACTTTACGAAACTTCTTGAGCATGCATAGGAAGACTCGGGCATCACTTGCCAGAAATATGAAAATGCCAAGGCTTGGCATTTAGACTCGGTACCGAGTCAAGGGATTAACTCGGGATGAGTTAAGTACTTAGCTTATTTTGGGTTCCATACTTTCCTGAGCTCTTCCTGTAGTCTTTCTGAGTATCTTGGCCGAGTTTCAAGTCGTTTCGTTCTCGTTTGAATCTTCTAGGTCCAATTGAAATCTGCTTTGATAAAAAGCAGGTTAACACTTCCCCCCCCCCCCAAAGTACACCTTTCGAATGTAAGGTTTGCTTGGCTCAAGAACAAGTTCCTGTAATCAGTCTCCAATAGTTGAGCTCTTCAGCTACTTCAATCTTGGTGAATCGTCCAATTCCTTTGGATCCTTTTGTTAGTTACGGATCGTTTCAAACCTGTTACAGCCTAAGACTCTAGACTTGACCTAAGTGTAGTTTATACATCACAATCATTTTGATTCCATTCAGAGTTATTACATCACATATCTCTTATTACATTACCTATCTAGTTTCATTCGAAGTTATTACATCACATATCCAAAATTATCCCATGTTCATTTGGTATTTATCATTTTTATTCTAATTACAAGGCGTTAAAAACCTTTTTATCAAGTCTGTTTCCGTTCTATGGTTCGATCCCTTCGGGTCATATTTATTTTAACATGCGATCTCTCCGGATCATTTATCGTTTAAGTTAAGAGGACGATCTCTCCGGATCGTTTAATATTTAATTTAAGGGAGATGATCTCTTCGAATCATTTATCGTTTAAGTTAAAGGAACGATCTCTTCCGATCGTTTAGCGTTCCAATCTAGGGTTTCGATCTCTTCGGATCCTTGCTGAGTCCGTTCGCTCTCCGACAAAGGGACTCAACGACCAAGCAAGCCCATCCGCTCACTCTCCGGCAAGGGTACTTACTTTTCATATAAGCCCATCCACTCGCTCTCTGGCAAGGGGACTTTCACCATGCACTCTGGCCCCGTATCTTCAGACAGAAGCTCTAAGATGATCTAAATTCGTACAAGCCCATCTGCTTTCTCTCTGGCAAGGAGACTTGCACCTTGCACTCCGGTCTCGTCTCTTCAGATGAGACATAAAGCAATAAATATTAGTCATCACATTCCCATGGATTTTTCAAAATTCAAATATTCAAATCAATGCAAACAAGCAGAAATGCTAAGTGTTCGTCCCAGACAGCCGACTCAGAGCGTGAAAGGGACCAATTTAGGTTTTGTGCATGTCTGAGTGGTCGGAGGTTATTGTTACCCTAATCAATCACCCCAGACATCTGAATTAGAGCGCGACTATGAATCAATCTAGGTTTTGTGAACGTCTAAGCGGTTTGAGGCTATTATCGTCCTAAATAGTCATCTCAAGCATCCGACTCAGAGCGTACCTATGGACCGTTTGGGATCCCATACACGTGTAAGCAGCTTGAGGTGATATGGCATCATTTATTCGAAGTCAGGGCAAAGGAATCGAACTTGACCCTAATCCATCCCGATCATGGGGTTGTCATCCAACGGAAGTCTCTGATCCAAAACTGCACCTTGCCCCTGTTACAATGGTGGGCTTCTGGTTCTAGCTTCTGTTGTCATGTATTTGTATTCCGCTTCACCTCTCTGGCTCCAGCATTGTCCGTTCCAGACATTAAACCCCATCCTACATCCAAATCGATCGTGCCACCGAGTCGTGGGGGCATTGTTTAAGTTTGTTTTGCTCTAACTCCAGATGCTCTTGCATTGGTTCTTTGTCCTTGGTTCTGAATTCATACATCTCTAGTTATTCCTTGTTGTCCAATCCTTTGAAAAAAATCCTTACAACATCTCTTGTTGTCTAGTTATCATCCCATCTTGCATCTCCTTTATCATTCTCTCCATCTTTTCCTTGGTCACGTAGATAGATTGATGAGAATTTAAGGACACTTCCTGGCTGCCCCCCAATCTCTGGTTGACTTGCTCCAACCCTAGATTTAATGTTAGGCCTCTTCATCTTCTCCAAATCTCATATTCAAGCTTCAAGTCTTCAAATCTAGCTCTTGGTTCTCAGTGAAAGCGTCAAAATATTAATCCAAAAAATGGATCAATACCCTAGTCTATTATGTGAAAGCACCAGTCATGTTAGAATAGGGTAAAGACAATAGATAACAGTAATAAAGAAAAGAGATAAAAGAGAGACATGGAGATTTTTATAGTGGTTCGGCTGTTAACTATGCCTACGTTCACTTTATAGTTGTTTGATCTTGTTTGCAGGAGATTACAAAGTGTTTGAGAGAGAAAGAGTCACCAGTATAGGGGTTAGACAAGTTCTAAGTCCTAGAATTGCCTATAGTTGATGCCTTGGTGACTATGGTGTAGAGGAAAGAGTTGAAGAAGAGACAGGAGTTCCTACGCGGCGAGAGTAGAATCCAGATCATTTTTTGATTACTCTATGGTTTGTATTTATAAGGGTAGCAGTCATATTGGATTAGAAGCCCGCTTCTAGAGTAGTCCAGGGATTGGCCAAGATAATACAAAAATACCATGATGACGCGAGTTAACAATTAAACTCGATACCGAGTCAAGCCCTTGACTCGAGGCCAATTTTAATCCTTAGCAAAAAATCGACTAAATCCTCTTATTTTGAGTTCCTTGCTTTGTTTAGATGTCCTTCGTGTAATTTGGTAGGTTATCGACAAGTTTTGCTAATCATTCTTCCATGACTCGAATTATCCTACAGTTTGGACTGTCATGTCTTCATTTTTTACAATTGGTTCTCTAGAACTTTACGAAACTTCTTGAGCATGCATAGGAAGACTCGAGGATCACTTGTTAGAAATATGAAGAAGCCAAGGCTTGGCATTTAGACTCGGTACCGAGTCAAGGAATTAACTCGGGACGAGTTAAGCACTTAGCTTATTTTGGGTTGCATACTTTCCTGAGCTCTTCCTGCGGTCCTTCTGAGTATCTTGACCAAGTTTTAATTTATTTCGTTCTCGTTTGAATCTTCTTAGTGCAGTTGAAATCTACTTTGCTAAAAAGTGGGTTAACATATACATACAACCATACGGAGATAACATTATAGCGTTCATGTCGCTGCCAAGGAGGAGGGAAGAAGATATGAGGCCGAGATCCATTCGCGAGATGTCAAGATTCAAATTCTAAGGAGCGAGGTGGCTGGCATCAAGGGTAGTTGGGATCAGTAACAAACTTCATAGCCGAGATCCGAGAGATGTGGTAGGGGTTATGCGTGAGTTTTTATATATTTCATTCGTGGTATGTGTATATGTGGATATTGTATATATATGTCGATGTATACGCTAAACACGTGGGATGGTGATTGTTTTTTATTATGTGGTGGCTGACATTTGATAAGTAGTTGTTGGATATTTGTGTTGTTGTATTTTATACTTGTATGTTTATCACATGTATTTGTGTTGATTTATTTATTTTTATGCAGTAATTAGTTGTTTATGATGATAAGTATTGCTTACTATGATATTTGCTGTCGGTATTGCCAGTTTGGCAAAGTCTATGTATGGCTATATTTGATGTTGGATTATGTTGTGGGCTGAACTAGAAATTGCAGGGTAATTCTGGTAAAAATTGCAGCAGGTTGGCATCAGGAAAGCGTCGAGAAAATCTGTTTTGGTCATTAAGAAACTAGTAAAAGTTGGTAAACGTCTCAAATTCATGGGGAATTTGTCCCAAGGCGATAGGAAATTGCGTGGTCATGTCATATGTAATTCATCGACGAGTTTCGCAGCGAATTCATCGGTAAATTTTGTAAAAAACCATATCAGGTTTGTACCATCTCAGAATTGTAGGAATTTCATCTCTAATTCATAAGTAATGTGTCAAGGGCATAGTTAATTCGTCGGAAAAACTCGTTGGAAAGTTGCCTGGAAATAACTTACGGACATCGTAGGGAAGGCGGGAAGACGTCAAGAAAACATTCTTGATATCTTTTTTCCATCAAAAATATTGCCCATGGTGGGGCGTTTGGGAAATGATTTTCCTACGTAAAAATTTTGTAACCAATGTAATAAAATAAGTGAATATTAGGCTCATGTCCTTAAAATCAAACTTAGTACACGAAAATTGCGGAAATGTTTGCAATTTTTAGATATATAATTGCATAAATTACTGCAATTATTCACTGAATAATTGCATAAATGTACCCAATTATTTAGTAAATTAATTCTAGGGATATAATTTACATACTTTTTTTAGTAAGGATGTTTGGTGTATTTTGAAATTTAATAGGGACTTTAGCCAAACTGTCCCATAAAATAATTTATCTAATCAGATTCAGAAATTAGCTAACCAAATATTATCTGTGATAATAATTCATATCTAATATTATGATCCTAAGAAACAATAATACACACACCCTGCAATCATATTAACAAACTAGTTTTTTTTCCTTTCAATATAAAAATATATATAAATTACGAAACAAATGTGCTATGCCAAGCACAATCGTGTCAAAGAAACTGACAAAAACTCATGCAATTATTAGCTAGTGGATTTACAAAGGATCCCAACGAAGTTTGTTGAAGAAAAAATCAAATGGAACTTTTGTAAAACACTTTCAAAATACACGGCCGTTCCTCCTTAAAGACATGTTATAATAAAAATATGTGCAGAGAAATCTACAAATTTTTAAAATTTCTGAACTGGAAATTATTAAAATTTCTAAATTGTAAATATTTACAGAGAAAATTACAAATATCTGCAAAGTTCTCTGCGAATATTTGCAGCAAATTCAATAAAAAATGTTTTGATTGTGAAAAATGTGATTAATGTTCAAATTCAATTTCGAAATATAAAAAAATGGATATTCTTTTATCGATATTAAAAATAAGTGTAATTGAAAACATGTTTTGAGAAAGAGTTTTTCACGTATCAAGTTTGAAAATAAAAGATGAAACCAAATTTCCAATGGTTTGATTTGACTAATTCATGAAGATTATTTTCGCCAATGGCTTTTAAAGACTTGGTATAACAAATCAACATAATTATATGCTTAAACAACAAACCTTAAGTTTAATTTACAGTTCATTTTTTTCTCAACAAATTTACCATGCATTGACGCAATGGTCAAGTCGCCTGCGTGGTGATCTTGACGTTCAGTTTCGAATTCGAAAACAGCATTTTTGCAATGCGAGGGAAAGGCTACGTACATTATCGACATCATTAAAACCCGCTCTCATACGAAAACCTTATGCCTTGGGTTCCAAGATTGCATAAATATAAAAAATATAACATATTCAAAATAGATCAAGCATTTTGGCCTACATATCTTATACGTATCAGTACGTACGTCTAACACAGTTTCTTAATCTCCAGGTTTTACAGATTTAACATTATCTGATACAGATCTAACATTATCTTATACGTATCAGTACTAAAATCAAGTAGCCATAGATCATAAATGGTTTAGAAATACTTCGCTCCACAAATTTGTGCTGAAAGAAATATTTCAAAACAAAGAATATTATATTATTATTTAACAAATGAACATTTTACAACACCCATTACACTGTACAAATGTTACACATAATCTTTGTTCCACTTCACACCAAAATGAAAATTTACATCCTTTCAAACAAAATTCACAAAAAACCTTTAGCAAAAACAAATCATCAAAGCCATGCAACATGTACAAAAAAAAACCTTTTTATCTTTTCACCGTATGATACACACACATGTTTTTTAGCAAAAAAAAGCCATAAACCTCTCCTATATATAGATTTTCAAACTGATAGCCAGAACGAATAGTATATTGACCGTGGTTCAAACTGAAGCTTTTGACATTGAGCTTTTATCACTATACTACACCATCTCACACCACAACCTTGCAAAAGAGCTTCAGTATTACCATTGACGCCGAAAGCCTTTATCAGGATAATAATTGCCGTATGCATCTGATGAGTATCTAGGTGAAGTAGCAGTACTACTCCTAGCAGGGACAGTCCTAGTCTCTTCATCATATCGCAGTCGCTGCAAAAGTTAAACCGTACTTAAATAACAAATATAAGAGTGCAAAAAAAGAACAATCAAAAACACACAGGAGAGTGTATAGGAATTCAACATTTTTAAAAGAGAACAAAAAGGTTTTTTGCAGGTAATGCACAAATGTTAACATCAGAATTATGTTTGTCCTATTGTGTAAATTTGTTTTTTTTTAACCCTTGTTATTATTATTATTATTATTTTGCACGAAAATGGATTTCAATCCCATTAAGGTCACAGAGTTATTTTTTGAAAGAAGAAACCAATTCTGTCGAATATCCACTAGTCATAGACTCACAGAGAGCATCGTTGGATTTCAAATAAAAGGCCTTGGATCAGGTCCTTACTATTCAAATTAACAGCTTTAAACCAAATGTCACATTACATATTGCCATCTATATCCGGGCCTATATAATCCAGCCCTCTTTATTAACCAAAGACCAAATAATCCATTACTAAACAACATAAAAAGTAAGTAATTTCTACAAGACTGCATCTGCCATCGTGCAAGTACGACTTCCAGTTTATAACAAGATCCCACTAAACTCTAGTGAATCGATCGCCGTTTCTTTATTTTGAGCAATTTCGACAATTATTAAGGTTTCAATCTACTATTTTCCCACAGCAGGGTTTCGATCAGAGTTTTGATCAAAATTTCCATTAAACTGTCTTAATGAAAATACGGACAGACTAAATTCTATGCTTCTAGAAGGTAAATTAAGTAAAATTTGGGATTTTTAAAATGGAAACCTATCTCTTCAAATCCCTAAAAACTTTCCAAGTAGAGCTCAAAACCTCCTATCCACAGCTTACAAATTTAGTCCCAGTTTTTAGCATATCATGTTATCAACATCCCATTTAACAAGCAAGATATTAAACATCGTTCCGCAAAATAAAAATAAAATTTCGCTTTCACCATAAAGTTATTTCATGATTCATTTTAGCAAAATTTCATATATCATAAAATAAATTAGTCGAACTGCAGATAAATTGAAAATATTCGCAATTTCCATTCCATATCACACACTCGCACCAACAAAATTTAACCCAAATATATGACATATCTTGTTGAAAAGATGGTATAAGAACAAATTTTCAATCTTATGTTTCAAATATGGGATAAGAACAAAATTTTAGTGGCTATTTCAAAGTACAGGTAAACTACAAATATTTGAAATTATTGCATCAAGATGCTAATAGAACGTAGGTAATTGCAAAACTTTGCAGTTTCAACTACAAACTACGAAATATTTGCACCAACAAAATTTTACCAAGTTATATGATATATGAAAATGGTTTGAAAGATTATAAATTTGTAACTTAATGGCGAAAATAAATTTTTAATTAGATGTTTCGAATTTGAGAAAAATGCAAATATTTTCACTTGCATATAATATGTAAATATTTTCATTTGCATATAATACGTAAATATTGGCAATTCGTGTTTCACAGCGTCAATATTATTTGTTATATGCAAAACACAAAAGCTTCATCAAAATATATAACATACAAATCTTGTCGGAAAGAATATAAAATTTGTAATTTAACGGTTAAAGCAAAGTTGAAATTGGTTTTTTTTCTCAAATGAAAGATCGCCTTTTTTTTGGAAGTAACACTGAGGTAAGATAACACGGAAGATGACAATACTAACCGAAACTGATTTTAAGGAGTTGGTTTACAAAATATATTGGCTGGAACTTCAGATGGAAAAAAAGTTCAAAAATGATGACTTGAGTCTAATATCCATTCTGAAAATTCTAGGGCTCCACAACCTAAATTCGATCAAGAAGCAAACGGCAAGAAGGTTTAACTGAACCTAAAGTTCCAAGAGAACAAAATATAGGACAGATTTTCAATGTGGGTTCATCACAGAAACAATTAAACAAATTAGGCTGCTTTCTACCAAGTTAGACGCCATATCATATTGCGCAACTATGAGTTGCACACAGCAGTGGGTTAATTGTGCGCAACTGCACATAGCGCACTTGTTCGTAGCTTCCATTTCTCATACGTGCAACTTAAAGTTGCGCACCATACACATAAAGAAAATGCGCAACCGAAAGTTATGCAAAGCTATGTATGTGTGTGCATTTATGTATACGTATAAATGGACAAGGATCGGCACCTCATTTTTCCTACACTTCAAATTCCCCGGTTTCAATCACATGTTCCAAATCAAATAATAGAATGAAGTGACAAGAGAGAGAAAGCATAATTACTTAAATCGGAACATGTGGTTGAAATCAAGGGGAATTTGAGGTGTAGCCGATCTTTGCTTGTGTGTGTGTTCAGTTGGGCATAGCTATGTGTGTTGGGCATAGCTGTGTGTGTATGTGTGTGGGGGGCCCAACCACTTCATTTCTTCTTGCTATTAATTCCCAAATTCCACCCGAACTCGTTCTAACCCCAAACTCTAATTTCTATTAACCCACTCCAAAATTATCAAAAAAACAAATTAATTCTTCAATATTTGATCTCAAGAACAACCTGAAGTGATGGAAAGAGGTTCTACATCAACACAACATGGAATTGGTAATCTCTCAAATCTTATGTTTTATTAGAAAATTACGTAGTTTAATGTTGTTATGTTTAGACTACTGGTAGTATGTGATGGGAATTCTAACTCGTTGTTTACTACAAATTCCAAATGTTTTGCTAACTAACCTACGTGAAAAATACCATCTTTCATGTTTTTCCAATTTTTTGTATGTAGAACCGAAAAGTGGACCCGTGGATGGCAATGTATTATATCTGCGAGATAAACATTGAACGAACGATGTGGAGTTGATGAAGGAAAAATGAATAATTTGCTTTGTTAACTGCATTCAATATCATAAAATAAAATATATTTGGGCTAATTATTGTTTTTGATATTTTATTGAATAGGGCTTAAAACCACTTTCATGTTTAGATCATTCTTGAGTTTATTGATGATTTTGCTGATCTTAGCGTCCAAAAGTTGCAGACAATCTTGTTTATGGTACTTCATAGTCTATGCAAATTAAATAGATTAGACTTGACACACTTCATATCACTGCATTGTGTGATGGATGAAGACCAAAGACCAGCACTTTACAATTCTCGGTTGGAGAAATGACTATTACCTTGCAGATGTGGGTGTGTTATTGGGCCTCCCTGTAGAAGGCACCATTGTTAATTATGTTGGAGATGTTGATATTAATGAGATGAGGTGGAGCCTTGGCGCAACGGTTAGGTCACCTGCAGGGTGATCTGAACGTCCAGGTTTGAGTCCGGAAACAGCTTCTTCGCAATGCAAGAAAAATGTTGCATACATTATCAACCTACGCAAAGCCCGCTATTGTACGGGAGCCTCGTGCACTGGGTTCCATCTTTTTTTTTTATATTGATGAGATCCGTGAAGAGTTATTAGGTATTGTTCCACTTAATGATGTGAAACTTCATAATAAAGAAATTAAAGTTAGTTGAATGAAGAAACTTATTGAAGATTTTAAACATGCCCACGAGTCATTTGTTGTTGAGATAAAACAATACACACAGACTATCATACTACTACTTATAGCTTCTACACTTTTCCTGAATCATTTAAAAGGACGAGTATCTATCAGTTGGTAATGTCTCTTACGAGATTTCAGTACAACTTCCATGTATTCATGGGTAGCGTTGTGTTATGTGTTTTATATCGTGGGTTGGATGATAAAGCTATGAGTAAAACACGTAGCATGGCTAGTTGTCTAACGCTTGCATGTATAATTATTTAAGATATGTTTACATAGTTGCTGGTTGATCATGTTCACAAATGTTTACATTATGCTGGTGTGGGCATGAACTTGTATTTATATCGATCGTCCGAATATTGTTGAGTTTAACAATCCTGGTTTACCTTATGGAGCTAGGTAAATTAATTTTTTTTATAATGCACTATTTTTGATATCGTATTCAAACATGCCTTATATTTTTATTTTTATTTTTCATTTTACATATGGAATGGTGATAGGTATTGTGTGACGTCCCGGCTCTAGTGATCGGACTATTAAAGAGAGTTTACAGTCCGATAGCAAGGATCAAAGGACACAGAAGGAGTGATCTCACTTACAAGCTACTTTGGATCAACACGGATACGCTACAACATCTAAAGACGTCTGAAATAATATATATCTCGTCTCGACACAAAACAACATATACAAATTGCTCAGACTGAATAACACACTATTAGAGACACATAGAAGAATAAATCCAACTAACGGGATTTGGAGTGAATAAAAACAATGAATATTATATCATATCTCAAAATCTAATGTCTGATACAATATTGCATACATCTACATCTCATATAGAATACAAGGCTAAATACATAACATATCATCATTATCTAATACAACTGAGTCTCAATACAGACAAAACAAATATCAACCTTCTTCATCGACTTCATCTCCATGTCATAACCCACAAAGCACATACAAGTATAACATCAAACATGTATAATGATATTATAACAGTAAAGGTGTAGCGTCGGGTTTAAAGGTGACATTTCCAAACACATAGTTGTCACATACACCGCACCAAATCTCGCTCATAGTTATTTATCGCAAAACAGTGATAATGCACGTGTCATGGCTTTATTCATTGTGACTCACAGCTGCAACTCTAGTCAACTGGGATATCACATTTTATTAACATTATATGAGTTGCTTTTTGTTGTATAAATATAAATCATCATTTCAAATCATTTATTTTACGAGGTCAGTATTTTCTACCTTTTCTTATGAGAGTGTTATATCATACTCTCTTTTGTGAATTCCAGCAGAATTGCACGTTGGTAAACCTCCTCTGTGATTTACCCTCTACTAGACTATCTGCCTCGACAAGTCATCATGGTCTTTTTCACCCATATACTTTCGATCAATTGTTGTGGCCCCACACGATCCCTTAGTTGCACCTGGCATCTGAAGTCATGATAAATCTTAACCGTGTTATAGACCAATTCGAATTCATTTGTAAAATATTTTTGATCCCTCGTTCAATTCTCCTAATATAAACCTTCTTTAATAGAAAAGCTTACACTTTATTATATATATACACGAGTGTTACGGCACGCACTTCGCATATGAATTGTTTTCCTTATAAATTGTATATGTTTAAATCAGTCAAAAAGAAATGATTTTTTATTTTCAAGTGATATTAAGATTTGTATATTTGTAAAGAATATTTTGAATTTGTAAAGGAAGTTTAATTTTAGATCCTATTTTTAGAAGCGTTTTGCATTTGTAAAGATGTTTAATTGTTAGATCTACTTTTAAGGGCATTTGAATTTGTAAAAAAAATTAATATTAGATCCTATTTTAACATGATTAAGATTTGATAGTATATAGAGGGGCGTTTTTGGTAATTCACGTTGATACCAAAAAAGTGTGACACAAAAGCTATATAACTATTATTAAAGATATAATAAAATGAATTAAACTCATTTTCAAAATCATATAATAATGATCACTTTATAAAATTAAGTTGAATTCTCACTCATAAAATCATATATATGTATTTATATATGTATATGTATGTATAAAAATTATGTGTGTATGAAGTCGAAACTCATTCAAAAATCATTCTTAAATATACTTAAATTTCAATTTAAAGATCTTTTATCAAATTTCATTCCAGTCTCAACTTTAAATCTCCATATATACCCAAATCACTCTACATTTTTCTTTAATCATTATTTTAATTATAATTTGAAATAATATTCACTTCATTTCAAAATAAATGCAAAGTTTAAATTTCCATACTTTAAAAACTTTAAACCACTTGCAAAATCATTTCATTCAATGGGATAAATTAAACTTGACAATATTAATCATGAAACAACACTTAATTTAACCAAGTCATGGGAATATAACCATCCATGGTCATTTGCAATTTACACTTAATAATCCAAGATTTAAGTTGTATCCATTCTTTTCATTATAAACTCACCAATGTTAGAAATGTATATGTAATGAGATCAAGTTACTTGTTATCAAAATCTTAGTAATCAAATTCTCAACAAATCTATACATATCGTGTTAATTCATTAAACCAAACTTATACCACATATAACTTCAACAATGTGGTTGTTTTATTTTTGAAATCATTTCCAGTTTTATTAAGTAAAAATTACTTCAAAACCTTTATAATATATCCGCATCATTATAACAAGATCATCCGATCATTTACTAATATCAAATTCCAACGTATCAATTCAAATATCATCCAATTCAATCAATAAAAATCAATTCTAACATATCTATTCAGATTAGAAATGTTATACTCATTGAAATCCCATTTGAATCCTGATTGTTGTTAGCTGAAGCATACCATCACTGGTGCCTTTCTTCTCCAACCTTCAACTGTGTCATTTGCATGCACACACCAATACAGCCTCTCCCCTCCATGTTGCATGCGTGTAGCCAAGCACCGCCTAATGTTGTGCGCACAACCGTGCCTCTTCCCCATGTTCTCGACGTTCATGTGCACCAGACTCGACACCGCACATCCTCCGCCTACGCCCCTAGTAGCACGCTTTTCATTCTTTGGCTGCGACTTTTCTTTTTCTTTTTGCGAATTGATTTTTGAAGATTTAAGGCTTGGACCGAAGGAGATAAGACTGAAGAGTACGATAATAGATTTGAAGGAGATGGGGAGTGGATGGGCCTTGGGGCTTTGGTCCAATGAAAGATTTTTTTTATTTTTCTTTTAAATAAAATACCGCATACCGCCTTTAAATCAACGTTTTACAACCGTTTAAAAATCCAACTCATGACTATCACCCAAAATTTTATTCTATGTTCGAAACGGTTTTTCTTCTGTTTTCAAAATATTGCCTTTCGGCTTTAAACAATTATTTTAAATTGTTTTATTCTTTAGGATAATTTCAAATTTTCACAATATTGTTTATTCTACCAGAATAAATTTTTAAATAACTTTTGAATTCACAAAACACAATTCAAATCTTAAATTTGAATTTTAAATCAATATTCTTTTTTTATCAAATAAATCCATAAATTCAATTTATTGAATTAAATACAGTAAAAAATCCAAAACAACTTTTTAACTTTATGTATCCATTTAAATATTTATTCAACATTTAAACTCGGTTTAAATCTCAATCCTCAATTTTATATTTAAATATCCAGTTAAATTCTCAAAATCCATTTTAATAAATTTATTATACTGTAACTTCGAACAGAGATGTTACATATTGGGAATATAATTCAAATTGTCATGGCACGCTTTACCAAAATGAGTCAGATGTGGGGCACGATTGTGTAATGTGGCATCCATATACTCAGGAAGTTTTGTGTAGTCCACCACATATTTTGGTAGACGGAACGCAAAATTAGTTGCCACATACGCCCATCATTCGCTTATAAAGTGGTGGTATGCATTGCCCTGGTAGAGTGAGAATGCAATTTGGACTTAGGCAGCATATACCCGATGCAGTTGAAGTGATGTTCCCAAATGGATAAGGTAAAGAGCTATATCAATCAAGGTTGCAAGTTGGGATCACAAACTAGATTTTATCCAACACCAGCACAGACCCGTTATCGGTGAAGAAGAATATCATAGTTGGTATTGGCATATCACTCTATGATTTATCCTTAAATAATTTTCTACAAGTCTATCTAAATATACGCCACGAGGACCGATGGAATGTGAGTTGGTAAGTGATTTGGTTAATTAAAAAGCTTTATATGGTATTTCAGTTGTGATGTTATTATTGTTTTGCAAAGAGACTGATGTGTCCACAAACTGTGCAATTGCTTAGGTCATATTGCACAACTTTGAGTTGTGCCATATACTTCACAATGCGCAACATTGAGTTGCTTAGAGTACTAACATTCTTTAAGGCCCACTTGTTTTAACATTAAAGAGCCATGTTCCATCCTATATCCCTCCCCAACTTTAAAAAACAAATTCTCCATGAATTTCTACATAAATCTACTTAAAAATCAAAATACCAAATAGATAATATTGAACATTCTTCCATTTATTAAAGCAAAGGTATTAATGTCAAACCATACTCTTCTATTTTATTTATAATTCAAACCCTGATGTAACTGAATCCATCTATTTTTAGAAATGTCAACCATACCAACTTTTTGTCATTATGATCATGATCTATTAATCGAAAAAAATAATAAACCCAAATATATTGGTGTTAAACATAAGGGATCAAAAATCAAAAAGGGTTGTAAATTTAAAAAGTTGAAAACGGTGGTATTTCAAGCAACTAAGATTAATCCAAATGAATATGAAATTTCCATTGTAAGCAAATGGCTTACACACCAACCACTATTGAGATGAATGGTGATGATGACATTGATTTTATGTTTTGTGTTGTAATGGAAGTAATTGAATTGTATGTGGAAAAAAGAAGAGTTGACCCAAAGAATGAAAGCTTATGCTTACCTGAGCCAATCAGGACCAAGTCATGGTTACTACCCTTACTCAAACTATCATTTTCATACATAGTCATGGATATTTTCCTACTCGACCTATCCTACACAAACTAACATGGGGTAAGTTTCATATTTTTTCTATATTTGTTTATTTCTTACATTACCTCTCTAATTCAAAATATTACATTTTTGCGGTTCTTTTACACAACCAACTGAGCATGATCCCATGTCTTTTCCAACCAATCCATTCATCTTTTGTTTCGAATCGTATGAAAATGGTGATGTTGGAGATAATGATATCGAAAATGATGATTTGGTAATGATGCATCCATTTTCAAATGGAAATCTTGAAATATAAATAAGGTTACACGTTTGTTTCAACAAAAATATTACAAATTTCTTTTAATATTTTTAAATTTATTTTTATCAAAACTACGCTGAAATTTAAATATTATAATAATTTTTTACATAATGTACGTGCAATAAAATCTTAGATGAAAATTGTCCTTGGAAAGTTCATACTATTGTATCAAAAAAAGATCAATCTAGATGGTGGATAATAAGAAAATAAAATGATGATCACACTTGCTCAAATCCAAGCATAAACTATAATCACAAACATGTAATGACAAAAATTCATATGTAGCAAACTGCTTCCACATGTTCTATCAAACACAAATTATACAATGAAATATGTACAAGATTTTATGGCAAATACAAATAAAATTCAAATAAGTTAACATGAAGGCTTGGAAAGGTGGTGGAACTCAGTGCACGAGGCTTTCCCACGATAGCGGGCTCTGGGGAGGTTGTAACACCTCTAATTTTAAATAACATTATTCAGAAGATTTAATTAGATAACTTAAATAGAATAATGTAAAGATTAAAGTGGTTAAGAGATTGAGATTTGTATAATTATAAGGTAGTCGTGCCATAAGTAATGAAAAAACAAATGGAAACTTAAATTGAAGTAAGTAAAGGTAATAAGATAAGGGCAAAATAGAAATAGGTTATATTCTTATACCCTAAACCCTTATTCCATTCTCATTTCCAACATTCACAAACAAAACTAAATATAGAGCTTGGCCGACCACCATTAGAAGTAATCTAAAGGAAGATAAGTAAGAATTCAAGGAAGCTTAACCAAAGTAATCCAAGAGCAAATCCCAACCTTCTTAACAATCAAGCTAAGGTGAATAATAGATTACATCTTATTTTTATTGCTTTCGGTTTCTAGATAAGATCCGAATTTATTTTGCAAGAAAATTGCCATATTTTAATTGTTTAAAAGGATATATATGCTGGTTGATGAATTATGTTATTTCATATAGATTTTATGATAAGATTTGATTTGAAAACCTTATTAAATGACATTCAAATGGCTTGCATTTTTTATATAAGATCAAAAACATTATTTTAGGGATGGGTTTCAAGTTTCATAATATTCTAAGTTGTTGTGGATTTATTATGAATTTTCTAGTAAAGAAAATGGTTAAATTGGGTTTAAATTGTTTTTGGCTATTATATGTTAGCTTTGGGTCAGAAATTTAAATAAGTTAGAAAACATATTAAAAGTGATTTATGGAAATTTTTGAAGAATTTTCCTAAATGTTTCAAGGTATAGTAGTTAACTTCTTTTGAACGGGGTACTTTCAATGGATTCAAAAGGTATTGTTTAAAGTTTTTAAGCAAAGGTTTCGAATGGTTTATCTTGGCTTCATGGCCTAATATCTTTTAAGTTAAAGAGGGTTTTTAACTTACTTTGGAGGGATAGATAACCCCATTATATCTCATCAACATTGTTTTGTGTAAATTATATATATAACATGGCAAAGATATTTGAGTAAAGCAAAGAGTATTTTTTTTGCTTAAGTATGATTTAAAGGATTAAATCAATTTGAAAGAAATGTTTTCAAGGAAAATTTGGAGTAGTTAACCCCAAGTAAATGACTTAGATATTAGAATACCAGATGAGACTGGTATAGGGCCGCGCCCTATACTTTAGCTAATAAGCCCCTAGCTAATATAAGTCCAAAATTCCAGTGTGTAGGGCTTTGTCACAAGTAAGACTAAAATGATGCTACACACGGAAAGAAATATATGGATAGAAAGATAGGTTATTGGTAAGCCCGCAAAACCATTAGGTTTAGTTGGCCCTAGAAAAAGACAATTAAGGGCAGATAGCCCAGTAGTATGTCTAACAGATGTTAGACAATTGAGTATGTCTGGTAGGCCCGAGTCAGCCAATGGTTAGTAGTTAGCCAAACAAAATTATATTGTTCGGACAAATAGTCCATTGATTACCTTATTTATGTGCATATATGATATTGCTATTATGCTTTAATCAGTTTGACTGTAGGATTCTGATTTGCAAAAAATATTTTAAAAGGGATATTAGTGAGAGGAAACCCGTTCCGCTAAGTGGCGTGGTCTCACTTAATATCAGATAACCGAGATGTAATAGTATTATTCACACCAGGCTTTATGTCTGACTCGAAGTTTATGTTTTCCCCTTAAACTCTCGGGTGCTTAAAATTTAATTTGAGTAGATTGAGAGTTAAGGTTTTTCAGGTTTAGTAGGTTGGTTGTATAAGCTTCCGAAGACGTGCAGAAGGCAAAGCTAGCTATATAGAAGCTATTTTGTTTTATTATATTAAGACTGATATGTCTATTTAGTACTCTGATCATCTAAGAGGGCATCTTCATAAGTCGCTCTTGGCGTAATTTGTAATAATTATATTTGATCAAAACCTGGGAGTTGTTTTGGGATTATATATCTGAATATGAAATATTGATTTGAAATGTAATCAGAAAAGCTGTTTTAATTCCGTGTTGATTTTATTTCATATTCATGTGCTTCTGATGTTATGAATACCATTAATATTACCGTATTTTTTCACCGGAAGTTAATACTATAGATGACTGCAGCATCTGTAGTGCTTAGCTTCAGACCTCAAGATATGGGATGTTACAGAGGTCGATAATGTACGCAGCATTTCCTTCACATTGCGAAGAGGCTGTTTCAGAACTCGAACCTGGACGCCCAGATCACTATGCGGGTAACCTAACCGTTGTGCCAAGGCTCCAACTCAGCTTGGAAAGAATTAAACAAAATTGTAGAGTAGATATTGGTGAATGAGAATCATCATATAATGATTTGATACGATATCTTCATGCAATGCAGAAGAGTGATCCTGGAACTGTATTCCACCACGAAAGCATAGAAAACAAATTTTGGGGTGCTTTTCTGCATTTGGACCAAGCATTGGAAGTTTTAAGCATTGTCGTCTTACTCTTTTAAAGAAGGAAAATACATACAGAAAATATCTAGGTATATTGCTTGTGACTACAGGTGTAGATGCAAACAATTATTTTTTCCATGGGCATTTGTAATTGTAAGGAACGAGTTAGCAGACACTTAGGGATGATTTTTTAGTTACATGGGTTATCTAATTTCATTTTTGAAAGATGGATGCATTACTGTTATTTCTGACGGAATGAAAAGAATTGCAGACGCATTGTGCAATAAATAGAGAGACAATATCATCATTGTTTTTGCCTTCGACGCTTAGAAAGCAAACTTCAAAAAAGCGAGCTTTAGAAACAAAGTTATACAAAACTTACTTCATTCTTGTGCGGAAGCAATAGAAGAGATAACATACAAAGAATAAGAGAGCAACTAAAGAAAATTAGTCTAGCAGGCAGCAAATGGATCAAGAGAAAAAAGATGAACATTGAGCTCTATATAAGGGAAACGGTGAAAAAAATAGTATGATGACAAACAACACTTTAGAAAGTTTCAATGAAATTTTTTGAAAGGTGCAAGGTCATTACCAATGAAGATATTGATAGCATGTACATTCCATCGTCTAAATAGCTACTTCTACAAAAATCGTTCAGAAGAATTGGACTACATGACACAAGTGATTCCTACTTATGAAATAATGATGGAAAAAACTTGCACAAAAGCACGTAACATGAGTATCCAAAGGTGTAGTTTAATTCAATGGCAAGTAACTGACACAAATGCACATAATTACACAATGTGAATATTAACAATAATATTTGCTAGTGTTCATGCAAATTCCTATATTTGCGCATTTTTCATGTTCACGTGTATTAGCTGCATGTGCACGATGCAAAGAAGGCGGAGCATATCATGATCTTATTTCACTGTTGTTTTGAAGTAGAAAAATATAGAGATACATATGCTCCAGTTTTTCACACGTGTTTGACAGTAGATATTGAGAGAGATGTATATGAAGGCCCGATTATACAACCACCGTCAGCTCGCAAAATACATGAAGACCAAGATCGAAAAGAATCAAGGTGCTATGGACCAAATGGAAGATCGTAGACAAGATAGATGTGGTCAATGTGACAATTTGGGTCATAAGCGGACATGTAGGGAAAAGTAGTGAATTTGTCTCCTATGTTAATGTATTTTTTTATGTTTTATTCATGTGTCAAGCTTATGCACTATTTGTGTTTTATTTGACCATGTGAAACTTATGCACTATTTGTTATTTATTCAAATGTGTCAAAATTATGCATTATTTGTGTTTTATTTGACTGTGCAAGAAGCTTATGCATTTTACTATTGAAGTTTAATTCAATATTGATGTGGTATGATATGTATTATCTGAAGATTTTGTGTGCTATGTAGATGTACTATGTATAAATGATTGCTGAATATATGTAAATGATAACTGAATGTTGCTGTTGAAAATTATAAATTACAACACATGGTAGTGCAAGAAATAGTTGTGCATTAAGTGAAAGATAGGTGCGCAACTACTAGTTGTGCTGCCATACTGAAATACATATGTGCATCTCCTTATTGCGATCTATGCACCACTGCAAGTTGTGCATGTTGTTATGACCTAACTGCACCACCTTTGATTGCACATACAGTATGTATCATATTAACTCACTATGTGCGCAAGTAATAGTTGTGCATTATGATCTGACATCTAATGTGGCATAAAACAACCTATTTTGATAGTAAGTTTTAAAACCAGCCTGTTTTGTTTAATCGTTTCTATGATTAGCCCATATCAAAATATTGCCCTAAAATATATTGATGAAAATGTATCAACAAAAGAAAGATGCATCATTTACCAAGAAAGCGAAAGATGAAAAAACAAATACAAAAATGCATACAAATACAAAAGATGCATTGAATATGTAATTTATACGGAGATGATGAGGTAAAATAACAAAGATATTACTTGCTTTAAAAATTAAGTATGCAAGTAACTTGCTCTTTGAATTGAAAAGGTAAACAAGTGACATGAGAAATCAATTGCCCTAGCAATTTGTAAAAACACGAGTCAAATTAAATTTCAAATATGAAAATAGTAATTAAGCGCATGTAGCATGTTGCTTGCGCTTTGCAAAAGCACATGACGCTTGCACCTTCACGAACACTCAATACAAAGGTTTGAAATCTTGATTTCGACTTCTGTTTTGAACTATTGACAGTATAGAGATGTCGATCGATTTCAAAATTTTCAATTTCAGTGTTTATTTTCTATAGAAATGCCTTCAGATCAATTATTAGAAGTCACAAAAAAGAGTAATACAAATACTAATTAAAAAATGATATTGCAGCACAATTATAAATAAAACTTAAATAAGTAATTATCAATGGGAACAAGCCAACCCAACCAAAGTTACCAAAGCCATCTAACAAACAGAAGCATCACAAATCCTAACCACTCCTCAGTTAAAAATAAAATAAAAACTACAAATCAATATTCCTCATACTAGCTGTTCAAAAAAATTGTATTTCTTGTCAATGGGAAATTAGAGTTTTGGGCGTCGCAGGATGAAGGAAAGAAATCGAACCTCAGAACCTCAACGAATGGTAAGCGTGCTGCAGTTGCTTTTGAACATGTTTTTTTTCCCCTTGTTAATCAAACTGCTGGAAGATAAAGATTAAAAAGATTATTTCATCATTAGATTTTTATCACAAGATTTTTCGCCCACTTTATTTGAATGATTTCGAAATAAATTGATATTTTGTTAATTTGTCATGGTAAATATACAAAATTTACATTTTTTTTATATATGTATGAACCGAAATCAGAATTATCCCCTACATTAATCCAGGCTTCAGCTGAAACCAGTTCGAGATGACTAGAATTTTGAGGCTTCAACGGGAACCTCAAACGTTGCTCAGAATAACCAAACTTGCACTTGCACTGGCACAACCAAATAACTAGTTTATTTACAATTGCAAGTTTTTTTCAAGTCTCTAACACAACGCAAGTCGCTTTCCACTAACAGTGTCACCATGTAAGTAAATTTAAAACTCACAGTCCAAATCACTTTAGAAGTTACTAGCACAAGCAATTTTCAACTCACACAGCAAATCACTTTGCAAGTGACTAGTACTTGCACAGTGCGAGACATATCATTAGGTTCTAAAACAATGTTCGTTTTACCAATATAAAAGCTCTACTCTTTTTTTTATATAAGAACCTTCATATGATCACAACAAAAAATCCAGCATCTCTCCATAATACCATTAAAATGACTTCTTAGAAAATGTAGGTGCTTTTTTTCTACCTTTATTTTTCTCATTAGATCGGGAATGGATTTTAACGGATTTCTATATGTGCCATATGTTTTACATCGACTGGGTAGCTTTATCTTAGGTTTTTCAGCTACTACAAGAAGTGTTGATTGAACAGTTGTTTTCGCTTTGTTCTTCTCTTGTTGCTGCTGCCTCTTGTTTATCCACTCTTGTTCCATCTTTACTTTCTCCAGAAGAAAGTTTATCAACGGTATGATTTTCAACCGGTGTTCTATTACTCACTTGTACCATTAGAGACCGAACAAACTATATCTTGTTTATAACAGACATAAGTGTTGTATTATCGTATGGTACATATTTTAGAAACAAAAAATTATTATCAAATGCCACCGCAAAGTGCACATAACTTACAATCGTAATGTACAAGTGACTTGTATTCCATACTGCAAGTATCTTGCACTTTACAGTGGAAGTGTCTTCACAAGAAATTCTCATACAACTAAATTGGAACTAGATAATCAGCTCTGCAATTTTATATAAATGAGAAAACTATAGAAAGAGAAAATTATTTAATGAATAAACAAGAAACCATAGAGGCACACACCAGTTGTCTAAAAAAAACTTCCAAAGCAAACAGAAATAGCTTATCAGTCTGATCTTTTATTAGAGTTAACATGAAAATTGTAAATTCTATGAAGTGTTAGGTAAGGACGGGATGCACATGGTTCTTATAATGCACCAAACAGAACTAACATATATATTGTATTCAACTTAACCACTTCCGCTGCATTATCCATAAAGAACCCCATGTTGTTTGAAGGGTACTTATCATTTCCAAGTGTTCATTTCTTGTGGAACTTTAATTGTGCAAGGGTATTACAGTTCTCACAGCAGAAATATTATTTTTCAAGTGAAACCCTGTCAAATCAATAAATCTGTATATAAATATACCTTTGATGGGTCAGATAATGTGGTGTATGCCTCCCCTATTAATTTGAACAAGCGATCAGCATCTGCATGCACTTCAGAAACCACTTCTCTCCAAATTCCATCATCAACGTTCTCATTCCTAGCCAACGACTGACCAATCTGTATTGAAAGGTTTTACTTTTCTATGTAACGGAAATGTTTGTACAAATTTATGATTGAAGTTTGAACTATCTACGATACTAGGCTATGCACCTTGTCTGGATGATGCCTCAAAGCAGCTTTACGGTATGCTTTCTTTATATCTGCTGCAGAACACGACTGCTCAATTCCTCTATTTAAGAAGAGAATATCATAAATAAATTAACAAGTCGAGAAGGATACAAAAATATATGTTTGAAGCATTGTTATCAAAAATCTTAAAATCCTACGATTTAAATCCCGTTTCAGATCGAATATTTCCCTTTGTGATTCAATTTACATTCCGATTCAAACTCAGTTAAAACTGCAGTAGAGAAAATTCATTCAATACATATTGATGGATCCAATATACTTATTTTGGTCTACAATCTCAATCCTGAGTTTTATAAATAAAATCGAAATCGAACAAAAAACGAAAAATGAGTTTTAGGTCTAGATATAGAAGTTTAAACATCAAAATCAATTTTAAAGTGTATACGAACCTTAAAATATGGATCTTTTAAATCTACTATTTATGATTTAAATCCCCTTTCGATTTAAACTTTACAATTTAAATCTCATTTTGATAACCTTGGTTTGAAGATTTGACTGAGCTAGGAGTTGTATAAGTAAAACATAATTGTATTTGTACAGGCTGGTCTAGTTGCACATAACCACAATCACAATCTATATATTTGTTTACAATCACCTCAGGCAAAAGACCTGTTCAAATTTTAAACCTAGATATATATTTCCCGCAAACTAGATTATTTCAGATTATTGTTGACAAATTTTATGGCAAATGTTGAGTAGTAAAATATCCAGTTGTCCATGAGTATAACACTTAGGTATAGCCACAAAGCATGACATATATAAATTCAGCAATGTAAATAAGGCTTGGGCACTTACAATATCATATACATGTTCAAAGGAACTTCTTTTCGATCCTCCTCTTCTAAACTAACTAGCCGTGATTGAGCTCGTTTTATCTCAGTGAGAACTGAAGATGATTTCCCTGCTCCTTTAGACTCGATATCCATCTCTTTTATTTGGGTTTGAAGAAAAGATATTAACCTATTGAGTTCCTTGGCTGCCTGACCATAGTCCCTAATCATCTCATGCAAGGTGGCTTTTCTTGAAATTGCCTGCAAAAACATGTAAGAAACCACAAACATCAATTTGATAAGCTCATGTTTATGTGACTTGTTCATTTAACAAGTAAACCTACCCACCATTGAAACATATATATTTCAGCCATTGATTCAAAATATTAATTTCATTGTGCTAGAGATACTCAAATGAACCCAAATTATGTGGAATATCATAAGTGCGGTATGAACAAATCCATAGTTTTCTTATAGCATTTGGAAGTTGTGTAACTCAAAATATGATAGGCTACTAAAAGGGTGTTATGGAACCTTACGCATACATGCATGCATGCACGCACACGCGCGCATGTGCGCACACAACACACATATATATACAATGAATATATGGCACAAAACAATGTAGTCTTGTGATCATCATCTCGTTCTCTACAGCACATAGATGAACACCACCTCTGATCTGATAATCAATTAATTCCATAATGTTTATAATCAAATGAACAACTAATCAACAAAGCTATGGAACGGATTTGTCATGTTAAAAAACTGAGGATAGCATGTGCTGGTAAACTACTTCAAAAACAAATTATTTGGCATAAAAGTAGAATCAAGGGGACAACATGCAGAATTAAATTATTTGGTGTAAAACTCAATAAGAAAGTTCATATATACATGGTAGTTGACAGACTAACCTTTGCATAACTAGAATCAAGAGCTATTGCAAGACTGCAATCAGCAATGGCATCACTAATTAATCCCAGAGATTGAAATGCTGCAGCACGATTGCAGAAGCAAACTGCTGTAAAAGGACGTGATTCTGCATTGAACATTAAGGCAGAAGTATAGAATTCTACTGCCTCTGAATGTCGACCTGCTTGAAATGCTTCATTCCCTGCAGACTGCAGTGAGAAATAGATCAGGAGATGCTGCTAAAAAGAGAGATTTCAATTTATATTGCATAATGGTCATGGCATCAACATGTCTCTATTTTTTGGTGTAAATTTTAGTATCAATCTCAATGGTCTGAGCTATCAACTTCCATTATGATGAAAGGAGATTTAGAATCTTTGGAGGATGGATTTTTTGTATCCTTACTATTAATGCAAATAGAAAGGGTTTTCAGCTATAATTTCTAAATGTATATCTCTTCTAACAAAGTTTATCCAAAATTATATTTCACAAAAGGTAGTAGAGTAAATCAACTTTTCCCCAGATCAGTATATATTTAATATATTTTCTATGTTAAATCTCTCGAGATTTATAGCCATACATACAGTTCATCAAGTGGTGAACCCATGCATTACTCTACTTTTCAATTGCTGACACAGTGTATAAAGTATAAACTCGTTTTTCTTGGACAAAATGATTGAAAACTTAACCGATATTTTTCTAACAGGTTGCAGAAACACAATTGTTACTTCAAAGTTAAATAATCGTACTTTAAGCCGCAGAAGTTCCCGGATTGTGAACACAAAAGAATTTGATGACTCCAAGTCTCTGTTAATGAGAAATAACTAGTAAAATGATACAAAACAATGACTGGTAAAATAATTCTTGTGACAACTAAGAATTAAAATTACCTATCGCCAGCAGCTCTAGACTTCTCATGCTTCTCAAGTAGCTCGAGAGCTTCTTCGAGTTTTCCTAAATAAAAATAGGACTTGGCAATCATATGAGACCGCCAAAGTTTAGCAGGTGAACTGAAATTCTCTGATGGAGGGTCAGGGTATCTCTCGGACAAATCAACAGTCCCTTCACATAACTTGATAATTCCGTTGTAATTCCGCATCTGTGAAAATGCCACAGAATTAGTAACTGCAAAAGTTATATATTACATGTATTTATGTATTTTAGGTACATTACTACGCTAAAATAACCTGAAGCAAATTATCTGTCAGTTCCCCATCAATAATGAGAGGGAAAAAAATTTACAGTAACAAAATACTGTAATACAAATTGGTATAATCAACAATATTTTTCTAGGGTTATATAAAGAATGCTTAGTATCTAAATTGTCCAAAATAACTTACAGCTACTGATCAAAATTTTGCCTCGAAGATATAAGCAACAATTTTTTATTTCTCAGAACAAGTAATTTTCAATGCAGAAGTAGTTTGAGTAGTTTTCCTTTGAAACGTTCAATGCAGAAGTAGTTTGAGTAATTTTCCTTTGAAAAATATTTTTGGACTTGCAAAAAAGGTTGCCAAAAAGGGTTCATTTGTGATTCTTGTACGCATATTGTTAAATATATGTTTCATGGCTAGCTTGTAATTTAGTTCTTCTGTTTTTAATAAATAGTTAAATAAGGAGGAAAAGTGTATCTGGATCTCTATAAGAAAGGTGAATTCAGAAGGAGAAAGTAAAAAATAATAAATTTATAATCATTTGTTAAGTCCATGGTCTCTAATCGCAGAATGATGACGAGGAACCAACTGAAAGTACAAAATAACAAATTTGTTATAATTTGCGAATTCCATGGTCTTTGATAGGAAGAATGAGGGTGAGGAAGATGTTTGAGAAAAATTTTCTTTAATGAGATTCAAATAGTTCTTTAATTAGTGACACTTGCGGGGATGCTTCTCCTGTAATTTATATTCAGTTTAAACACCCGTTAAAAAATTTACACCCAGCTAAAGAAAAACGCTTACCACCAACAGAGCCTCTGCTTCCATTTCCATCAAGCTTTCCGAGTACGGACTTGTTGAAAGTGCTTCACGGATCATATCTAATGCTTTAGATGCATCAAAGTATGTTTTGTTCAGCAACAATTTAGCAGACTGACCAGTTAAATCAGCCACTTGCTGCCAAACAGAGAATTTCATAATCACTCTTCAAGTAGACATGTCAACATTAGTGGTAAAATTAAGGAAAAGAAATAAATTATATGTTTAATAAAACAATCAAAGTAGCAATGGGTAACAAATTGACCAGGTCACAATTTCTGCGAGCACCAATGTATTTCAATGATTAAATTGATAGTGAAAACATTAGTTCCGGTCAAATAATTCCTCCTGCCCCCAATTTTCCCTCAAATCTTCCTTTCTTTTCTTTTCTCTTCTTCTTTTATATCCTTTTTTTTTTGAAATGTGTAAAAGATAGAGTGCAGGTAATTCTCTTTTGGATTTTGAATGAGGAAAACATTTACCTAACATAATAGGCACTTCCATCAAGTGAGAAAAATAATCGGAGGCACCTTATATGTTTAGAACTAAATACCACTGCATTCAAAAATGCATATTTGACTGCAAGTGTTGCCTCTATACACCCGAGTGGCGGAGTACTGAGTGGCGCAGTGTGCGTGTGTGCGTGTGCACGCATGCGTCACAACAGAAACAACAATATATACAGACATAGAGCTAAATGAGTCTGTATTAGTGGTACAGACTCTTCTCTGCACCACTAGTACAAACTCAGGACCCTGAGTTTGTAATAGTGATACATAAAATAGTTTTGTACCACTAGCACAGACTCATTTTTCACTATGGGCATATATGCATTCACAACTGAAACAACAATTAGTTCTCACAACTTTGAGGTTGGTTATAATTTACTCTGCCTGCTAAGTCAAGGTCTCAGTTAAAGTCACCTTAGCTCATGCATACAACTAACTCAAACCAAATGATATTGTATGCCCGCACCCAAGTCAACATGTCAGTATGTTGAAAACAAGCTAACATGTCAATATGTCATAAACGATTAATTCAGATCAATTGGTGAAATTTCATAGAAGATTTAACAATATAAACTTAATATTCATAATAAATTAAATATCTACTATATGCATAAAGAGGAATAACTTTTATATGTCAAACTCAAACTGTTGGAAAAAAATACATGCCCTAAACAAATATTTTTATAAGAAAAAGAATAGTAAATATTATAACACTTTTTGTGTTTACTTAAACTAAATCAATAATCTTATTTAACATCAGAGATAATTTTAAAAATAACTATTCAACAAACCCTAAATTCAAATATCTAATTTAATACACCAAAATTAAAATATAGACCATAAATATAAACATGAAAATGTCTCTCAAAAATCCATTGAAAATTTTCAAAGCTCTAAAATTATTCCAAAATATCAAGTTTGCCAAAATCATTTGAAGCCGTTTGAAAATTTCAAAAAGAGTTCATTTCAATTCCTGTAAAAACTAGTTTTCATCAAAAAATTCAATTTTTCATACAACAAATAAAATATCGTCAGAAAATTTAACATGGAAAGCATTTCAAAGAATTTATACAGTTCAAAACAATTCATAAAGTTTGATTATTTTGAAATTACTGAATAAATATTAAAAAAATCATTAACAATCTACTATAATGAATTTTTTTTATATAATAGTAGATACGCTTGTTCTTTTGTAGATATCAAGTATCTAATTTTATTTTACGTTTTTATGTAGTCAGCTGGTCATTAATACTAATAGGTTTGCTCTGAGGTCACATGCCAAACTTACTGTATTGTTATCTTAAACCTACAGCACCTTCACACAGTCTAGGTCAGTTCTGTAAAAATGTAAGAATCCTTAGTTGAGATACAGAGAGGATGACTTTATGTGGTGCGTCAAAAAATTGGTTATAAATAAGCCTTTTAAGTTTCCCTCAACACACGCACGCACATGCACACACGTGCGTGCGCGCACATATACACATAAACAAGGTACACATATATTCTACATCTTTATTAATAGTTGGCTTGGAAGTGCAAACTTTTGATCCGACCGCGAACTTCCAAAATTGCCCTTTACATGGAACATTGAAAATATGTGTGTTAGTGTATAATCCATTTAAACAAATGAATATATCTTGATTTATTTTATACCATTTCTAGAGATTTATGAATTTCAAGAGATTTATTGTATAATTAAGGACACCAACCATATAACGTTATACAATTATGGACAGCAACCATATAACGCAACCATATAAGGTCATACAATTCTGTTTATAAACTGAAAAATATAACATTTTATGTAACGACCCGTAATTTTCGACGATTTAAATTTGTTAATATAATGAGATTTTGGTAATATAATAAAATTGGTGGTTTAAGAATGAAATAATAATTAGAATTAAAGGTATTAATGTTAATATAAGTTGACTATTAACAATTTGAATGAAACCCCAATAAATGAAATAATGCAAATGTTATACTTGGCTATAAATGGAATATATGAAAACAAATGTAAGTTAATTATTAATAACCTGAATGGGATTCCAACCAATTGAATTTATGTAAATGTTATAACTTGGTTATAAATTTAATATAAGGAAATGAATCTAAATATGAATTGATTTTTTTGAGATAATATATAATTAATGGTAATTGAATACAATCAATATGATGTAAGTAATTTAAATATTTGGTTGAAAATAAGAAACCCTTACAAGTGTAATTAAGGTTAATGGTAACAATTATATGTTACTCGTTTAATTAGTCTATTAAACTTAACTGGAAGTCAATTGAAATTAAGTGTAGTTATATATTACATTTATGTGAGTAAGACAATAATTGAAATTTGTGAACGTAATAAAGTGAATAGGAATGTTAATTATATTCATAATGTAATAATTGATTTAATAAAATAGTGAAATCAAGATAAATAAATTAATTGGGGTTTTAAATTTTAATAAATGTGAAAAAATTGACAAAATTCAATATAGTTGAAATATGGTAATTTATACAATTACAAATAAAGGATGGAAATTGGAGGATATTAATGTAATGAAATGTAAACCAAATGTTAGCCATGCCTATAGAATAATAATTAATTGAGTATGAAGATTGAAATCAAATAAAAATCAATTTATTGGAACTAATTATACGTAATTGGATGTAATTACAATTGAAGTTAAATACTGAAATTAGTAAAATAATGGACTTTGAATTTGATATCTAGATTTGTTTCAGATTGTAGTAAATGTCCAAGTAATCTAAAATGACTGAAATTGTAAACTATTAAATTTGAATTGAAAAATGATTTAATTAATTTAATATTAATTTATTTAATTAACTGAAATATAACCGTTTTGGCCACAGACTCGGAATTCGACGAAACCAATTTCATCGGATCCGTAACAGTGAATTATTATAGGATTTCAAGTTTCGTAGCGAGCGGACTTGTCGTTTAATCGTACAGGCTCGAAACGCCAAGAAATCAAATTAATTAAAATCAATTGAAATCAATTTGGAATAAGCTGGTTTTAACGTAACTTCTTCATACAATAGAATTAGGACTTGCGATCTGTTCCATTGGGTTTAAAATTATTGAAAACATCTATTTTGATATATGGGATGACCAATTTTCGTTTCGGAGACAGAACGGACTTTTTGGGTCATTTATCGTTCAACTTTCGAATCAACCTTGTCCATCCATTCTATTTCTGACCTACCAATAAATAACCTGTTATAAACCGTAGTGTTCCTCAACTCAGTTTGTCTGTACATACAATTTCATTTGTTCATCTCTTTCCAATGGCAGACAAACCCTAATTCTCAATTGCAAATTCAAAAATCAAAAATCAAATCAAAATTCAAACTCCTCAAACTATATCGAATTATATATCGATTTGAAGCTCTCGACGAGCGCATTTTAGATCTGCAATTCGTTCCTGTCATCGAATCATCGTCTGTTCAGAAATTGGGGTTGAACGTAAACCGTCCATATTAGGGTTTTAATTGTTCAACGGTGGATCTTCACCCTGACGATGATTAGGAGGCATGGGCTTGTTGAGGTCGTCGAGTGGCACACATCGATGGTCTTCGTTTTGGCTATAGGCATCGAAGTTGGCCAAAAATGGACGAAAAGCATGGGCGGCGGCGTATGGCTGTGGGGTGGCCAGGGTTGAGGCGGCGGCGGCCAGAGGGGAGCCTCGGCGAGGCCTAAGCGCTGGCAGTGGTCGATTTGATTGGAGGCGCCTCTAGCGGCGGGGGATCGTGGTCAACGGGGTACTTTTGTGACGGCTGCAGGTGTTTCGCGTACGAGAGATGGTTAGGGTTTGGAACGATAGTGATGACGTTTACTGTTTCCTTCGTTTATTAAATTTCAATTTAAAATCGTAATCATTCTAATGTGCATAACTTTTACTTACGAGGTCCGATTCACGCGCGGTTTCTTGCGTTGGGATCGTATTGAGATTTCAGACATTTTGACGCTGGTTGGGACAAATTCTGAGACTGTTTGAATTTTGGGCTTAAATTGAATTTAAATTCGATTTAAATTCAAAAGTGAGTGTTTTAACTCACTCACAACTTCTAAAATTTCTTATGTTTGTTAAATTAAGATCGTGATGCGATTGGAAATTTATTTATGATTGTTTGGTATATTTTGAATCATCATCTCAGTTAATTTGAATTTATTTGAATTAAATCGTTATTTAATTTATTATTGAATATAAATTGCCAGTTAAATACCTGTTATTGATTATCAGTTCTATATTGATATTTATTGATTGATTTGGATGATGATTGTGATGGATGTTGATTGTTGATATTGGATGAATTGATGTTTTATTTTATATCGTTATAAACTGCAAGTTCACTATGGGTTGAAATGATACATACCCGAATGATCAATAGATTAAGGAAGTCCGCAGGTGCGGCGCAGTGGAAAGGAGGCTTGGGTTCTGGTAAAAAGACCCAGGTTCGATTCCTACCATGCGCTTCCCCATTCTATATAAATTTACCCGGAGGTATGGGGGTTTGGATCAACGGACGGCTTTACTATACCCTCCTCAGGAGTTTACCGGCCCGCCGGGTTTTCCTGGGTTTTCAAAAAAAAATAGATTAAGGAAAAATCGTTATGGGTTGAAATGATAGACTCGAGCGATTTTATGGATTTTATTATTAATTCGGGATTGCGGTTTGAAATGATATATATAACCGTAACATTTTAAATTGTGGATTGAAATGATAAATATCTGTATCACTTGACCCTAGGGTAGAAAATTATATACGGACACCGGATTGGTTAAATTTAATGATTTTGAACTTCTTAATTTTTGAATTAATTAAATGATATCTTGAAATAAAATTTGATGTGCCTTGCAAAAAAAAAGAAATAAAATTTGATGTATATAAATTGAAGTATTATTGAAAAATCAAGTTTTTGTGTTGAAATGTGAATTGGTTTAAAAGGAATTGCTTTAAGAAATTAAATTTGAAGTTTAAAGTTAAACTTTTAAGTATAAATGAAATTCTATCGAAATTAAGTTATTGAAGTTGTTTGAAAATAACTTTGAAATATTTTGAAATTGGAGCAATTCGAATTGATATTTGAACATGGATTGAAATGATATGAAATTCAATAGTTTATTGAAATGTTAAATTGAAAAGTTTGGAATTTGGTTTGTTGACTTGGAAATTGAAAATGGTCCAAATGCGTTGAAATGAAATGAATAGTTTAATTTGATATAAATTCCAAATTCATGTTTTAATATAAACTGTTTTAAAAATATATTATTTCAAAATTTCTAATTATTAAGATTTCAAAGTATTAAACTATTTTAACCTGTATTAATTATATTAAATCATTTTAACCTATTTTAAACCATTTAATTTATTTAAACTAATTAACCTGTTTTAACTTATTTTAAATCTAATTAATCTATTTTAAAGCTATTTAATCTATTTTAACTATTTAAAACTATTTTCTTCTAAATTCCAAACTAAGTAAAATGGATGGGTTATATTCAAACTCTCGATTTTTTTAGTGAATATGGTTAATGATGTTATAACCTAAGTTGGAATTTAAATAACATATTTGGTTTAATATGATATTTTGAAATGAGAGTTTAGCCTATTTTGAAAATATGACTTTTGAAAGGAAATATAATTTCGAACTATGATTTCAAATGTGATATGATTTCAAAGATGAATATGATTTCGGAAGTAAGTAATGATTTCGAAAATGATATGATTTGAATTGAATATGATATTTTGATATCAATTATGAAATGATTTTGGAAATGTAAAAGAACCATCCGATGTATAATAAGTGATTGGTTGTTAAAGAGACCGGGATCGGATATTGTCATACTCTCTGCCAATACCGAAAACCACTTTGACAACTATGTACGCGATGGAGATTCCAGAATGAAGTAGGATGGTTGGCGACGATCATATATGAGGTATATACGTGGACCTGACTCCCATGAGTTAGCTTAAGGTGGCTAAAACAGGAGCAATTGACGGGCCAAGTGAGGTCATTCCTCCGATCGGGCACACTCCTTCGATACTATATTCTGACTTTGCGATTGATTTGGTGGACACCCTCGATTTTTGATTTGGGAGTGTGTTCCGAGGTGGGCGGTAGTAGCTGCTATGCGTTACCACCAGTCCGGAAGTATAATTGGTATATATATCCTGGCATTACCTAGTTGTGCCGTGTCACCTATCCTATCGAGACCACTACGAGTTTGTTTTGTACCATACCTATGGAGTGTCATCTGACGACGTCCAGTACGGACGGGATTACAGTACTGTATAGACTATGGGAATATATAAAAATGTGTTAAGGGGGAAATGGATAACGCCTTAACGCTATTTTAATAGTTTCTTACTGTAGACATATTATAATAGCGTATTATACTACATAGTAGATAGTTTAACAGATCCTTAGAAGATGTGAATCCCGAACATCTCTTAATTTACTGCACTCACGTTAGACACTGGATAGGAGATGTCAAACCCCGTAAACATCTCTGACGCCGTTCCACTCATAGTTATTTACCGTTGATTTAACTCACATAAGATCTTTTCAGGATTTGAAGACCTTATTTCTAGAGGACGAAGATTTGTACTACTATTATTTACTATATTTATTCCACTGCATTCATACTGTTCCGCTGCATTATTTGTTTATCACTGATATATGTAACTCTGATTCTGTATTGTACTCGTATAATCAATGTTTTGTAAATAGCTTCATGAACTGTTATTTTGATATTATATTTTGTCATTCCGCTGTGAAATTCTTTTTTTGTTTTATTTCTCTCTTTTTCTTATTCACCCCAATAACAATCCGTCCTCCTGTATGGTTTGAGTCGGCACGTGTGTCTGCTTAAAACGTACATAAAGACGAGATGTTACATGTTATATGTATAGCAATGGTATCGCTCTATTAATTTTTCAATAAAAAACTTATTAGAGTATTTATGACCTCTAGATATCACTCGGTAGCATATACCATGTATAACGTTACATAATATTTGACCATATCAGACAGTTAAGATTTCTCTAAACTGTAACTTTTTTTCCATCGTAGTTCGAAAATTTCTGAACCAATGTAGTAAGATACTGCAAATGAGTTAAAATAGACGTGGCATGCATATCCATAACCCTTACTCAGTTCAACATAGAAATATTCAAACTTCATAACACAAATATAGCATTCTAGAAATATCTACCAAATCCTATAAATGTCACTCACTTTATCTATCCATATTCACATCTTTTTCCACCCATATTCCTTTTCTGCTTCTCTCTCCTATCATCTTCATTTAGATCTCTCACCACCACTGTTCTTTTCGGATACGCTTCATTGAGTTTCTCGTCATCGTTAATCTTCGATATCACAGCTTCAAGTTAGTGTAATTACACCACCGAAACTGTGCTTTACACTATAGCCATATCTTGCACTTATATATTTTAATCTTATTCTATAAAGATTATGCTTCTTATAAAAAATGTTCAAAGTACATGTCAGTTATCACGTTATTATTACTTTAATCTATATATTAAAAATTATTTTCAACGTACAACACAATTTATCAACCAACCAATGGATATTAAACACTCTGATAAGCAAAGATCGACTCAAAACGATGCTATATCTCCAAAAGCATCTTCAACGAAAGATAGTGTATATATCAAGAAATCAACAAATGACGATAAAAAATCTCTCTCAAAAAATGATTATGACTGAGATGATAAATTTATTTCTGAAGTGGTAGGTGATATATCATTCAAAAATTTTGAAAAAATAGTATAATTAAATTTTATTATCTTATCAGTTTTCTCTTTCTGTTTTTGCTATCAGCGTAAACTTCCACAAACGCATCTCTATAGATATTACCAAATGTTATTATCACTTAAAAATATGATCTAGCAACTATATTTTTTTACAAATTCAATACACTCTCCTACATATATTACCAAACTTAGTATCGCTTAAATATATGATCTAACAATTAACTTTCTTTACGTGTTCGTTCTTTATTAATTGATAACAGAAACAAAAATTCAACCTAATAAAAAATTAAATGTTCCAACTTAGAAGAGAAATTCAAACTGATTACACATGATTCCACTACAAAAACATAGCCACATATTTAAGAAAATTATTTCTCATAAATATGTTAGAACTCATATAGTTTGTAAAAAAATCAATTTACTCGCGAAGCTTGTGCTATCTTCATGTGCGAAGCGAGTGCCATAACACTCGTCTAAAATTAAGGACATACTATATTGTAACGTTACACGATCGATGCAGGTACCGTCATGGGTAAAGCAAATCAAACCAACGACACACTCAGACGTGCGGCTAGCAACCGCTCCGGGTAAACATCATTGCCTGGTAAAGGTCGGGTCAACCCTACCAATAACACACTCAAGCATGCCACCATCACACGCTCCTGGTAAGTGTCCTTACATGGTAAAAGGTTTCCTAACGGTATCCACTCCGAGACCTGCACATCAACCCCTCTCCTCGCATGAATGGTGATAGTAGCACTCCAAAGTTGAGTTCATCTTTATAATTCTTCCCTACCTAGAACTTGCCTTCCAGAACAACCTCAACTTTTCATAACATCCAGCTTCTCATTTCCAACATCAGTATGGATTGGTATTGATCCATTATGAATCAATACTAGTTCATCATGGATAGGTGTTGGTCGATCCCCTTAGCCAAATCCCTCACCTTCAACCCTTATGGACTTGGCTCTTTCCCATGCATCCAATTATAAGGTAGTAATGGAATGGTATAGATCGATCATGGATTGATACTTATTGATATACTTAGCCAATTCTTCTCTATCATAGCATATAATCAATCTCTTCCCTCCGGATCACTATGCCAAGCTTCCCACCGATCTTTTTGTATCGATTGATATGGATCAATCTCGATCCATCACTTAGTGAAATTTTCACTAAGTTTTCATGCTCCATTTCCTACACCGATCCATCTCTTGCGCTTCGATATGCGTGCAGACTCCAAAACTACATCAGTAGCTCCAAACTCCAAAGCTAATAAATCTACTGGCTCTATGATCCGAACTTCATTTTCTTGTGTAAAGAACCATCCAAATGGTTCACTACGTATACTCTCAAGAATCTTCAATCCATAAAACCAACTTCCATTGCCTCAAATCCCTCAAATCTCGTATAATATTCTTTCATTCAAACATTAATGCAATCACAACATACAATAAATAACATCAAATCAATCGTAACAAACCCTTCGAGAATTTCAAAAAACACTTAAACTACACATATAAGCCTTAAATCCACTTAAAACTATTAAAACGTCACATAGAAATCTTTTTCAAATCAGATCAGAAATCAAAATATGGTTTTTAAGTTTAGAAGTGGATCCAAAACATTTTTAAAACATATGTTACAACTTATATGAGTTAGGGGTTATAAACTACTCATCGGATGCTGATAAAATTCCAAAATAAACCTTAAATGAAGGTAAATTGGAACTAGACAACAAAAGCAACGAATTTCCCTCCAAAAAATGTTGATTATTTGATATGTAATGATGTCTCTAAGCTTTAGCCTCTTGATCTATTAACTTCTCTATAAATAGTTATTTGACCATTGATGAAGAAATGTTACGGGAAGTTTAGAGATGTTTGTTTGATCTAAAATAAACTGATATGATGACTGCTCTAACCCTTAGTTACCGCTAAATCTCAGAATTAACAAGCAGGTTAAGGTTATGGACCTTTGGGTCAAAACACAAAATCTATTCAAAATTGCCTAGTCAAGCTAAAAACTTGAAATTGCATTAACTATCAAATGATTAGGCCAAATCATTAGTATGACTATTCTACGTAATCGGATACACCATTCATCTGAAACGAAAATCAACTCCAAGTTTGGCTCTTGTCAAAATTTATGAACTCTACAAGGTTTTAGTCCCGAAAATGTACATGTTTTAGGCATGTGATAATAATCACAAAGAGTTGTAACCATTAGAAAATTATCATAATATAAAATAACATATTATTTTAAATATTCTTGATCAAGATGTTTCAAGAAAGAATATCGATGCATCCTTTCAGACCAAACTTTTGATCCGACCGCGAAACTTTCAAAATTGCCATTTGCATGGGACATGGAAAAAAATTATTTTTATGTATAATTAATTTAAACAAATGAATATATCTTGATTAATTGTATACCATATCTAAGATTTATGAATTTCAAGATTATGATTAAACTGTGAATAAATGATACAAATATTAAAACGAAAATGGTTTTACAATGCTGAAAATTATTTAATTAGTTGATTCTAATTAATTACAACAACAAAGCCATTATTTCTAAACAAGTTGGGGGTCGCCTAGAGATGGAACCCAAAACTAAACGACAAAGCTAATTTAAAGGTTATAACAATAGCAATAGCAATAATAAAATAAAGTCAAATAAGTAAATTAATAATAATAGTAACTAAGTAAAGTAAAAATAAATATAAAAACACATATATATGTAAAAAAACAAATGATGATAATAGTATAAATAGTAATGATGGTGCTCGTACGTGAATCGCTAATTTCCACGCGCTATGTCTTAGGCTCCTTTTCCCTAGTCCTATAATCTAAAACTTATAAAACTCATAGCTCGTGGTTCTGGTATGTGGATCGCTAACTTCCACGCGCTTCTATCCGTTACCGGCTCTTCGGATATATTACAATCCTTCAAGTCCCTTTTTACTACTTCCTCTCATGTCAACCTTGGTCGACATCTACCTCTCTTTGTGCATACGACGCGGCCTACCATTCCAGCGCGCATAGGTGCCTCGAGCGGCCTTCGTTGGAGATGTCCAAACCATCTTAAACGATGTTGAATTAGCTTCTACTCAATTGGTGCTACTCCAAGTTTTTCACGTATATCATCATTTCTAATTCGGTCTCTTCTTGTATGACCGCAACTCCATCGCAGCATACGCATCTCTGCTGCGCTTATCTTCTGCACGTGTTGGCTTTTAGTGAGCCAACATTCTGCATCATACAACATCGCAGGCCTATTGTTTCCAAGGTTCGAGAACTCGGATTCTGTCTCAGTTTCGGTCTTTTTAAATTTTGTTGGTTTCGGTCGGTTTCGGAAATTTTACTTGTTTCGGTTTTTGTTTCGATTTCGGCCCTAATATCGAAGATTTGCATTTATAATAGAAAAGTAACTATAAACGATGTAAATTCATATAAAAATATAGTATACAACAAAATAATAATGATACCATATTCAAAATGTTTCTAGTTAACTGTATATGTAAGAATAAATTCATTGTTTAAGATAGTACCATATTTAAAAACAAACAAAAAAAGTTTAGAATATACTTTACTTCCATATTCAAAAAAAACCCACCAAACTTGTTCAGCCCAAACCCAAAGCCCGCAATCAACAGTCAACACACCTACGAAGGCCAACAAAATACGAAGCAGAAAAAAAAAGAACGAAAAAACACTGTCTACCAACATACGAAGGCGGCAAAGGGGGAAAAATTATTACATGCGCGCGTGTGTCGAAGTGGAAGATCGAAGAAGCGAGGTCGAAGTGGAAAATCGAAGAAGCGAGGTCGATGTCGAAGTTCGCTGCCGCCGACCGAAATTGATGCCTCGAAGTCGATGTTTTGAAGCTTGATTCAGGGTCGAGGTCGAGATTTTGAAGTCGAGGTCGTTGTCGAGGTTTTGAAGCTTGGTAAATTTTATGATTTCGACTGCCTAATTTATAAGCATAATTTTGATTCCTTTCACTGTTCAATCACGTTCGATTTTTCTTTTTGAGATGTTTTTTGGATTGAACGATTCGTTCTTTTTTTACTGTCTTTTGTGATCTGCAGTATTTTTTTGCTGCTTCTTCGATCGGGACGGGATTTTGCTCTAATCCTGTTCCACCACCGACCGGAACCGCTACGAGATGGTCGAAATCTCGTGGTTCCGGCCGGAACCTCTAACCATGGTTGTTTCCTCAAAACGTATATATATGAGAAACTTAATAAGTGCAAAAATAGATTTAAGTAAAGAAGAATAAAATGTTGAAGAGTGGAATTAATAAGTATTAATTCAATAACGCTGTTATTATATCAATTTACTGCACCATCAAGCAAGTAGCTGATACAACATTATACAATTATGAGAATAAACGCATAGCAAAATTAAGGGTACCAACCATATAACGTTATACAATTATGGACACCAATCATATAACGTTATACAATTCTGTTTATAAACTAAAAAATACAACGTGTTATATATGTATAGCAATGATATTGCTCTATTAACTTTTTAATAAAAAAACCTATTAAAGTATTTATGACTATTAGATATCACTCGGTAGCATATACCATGTATAACATTACATAATATTTGATCATATCAGACGGTTAAGATTTCTCTAGACTGTAGCTTTTTTTCCCACCATAATCCGAAAATTTCAGAATCAATGAACGAGTTAAGATACAATGAATGAGTTAAGATACTGCAGATGGGTTAAAATAGACGTAGCATACATATCCATAAACCTTACTCGGTCCAACATAGAAATATTCAAACTTCATAACACAAATATAACATTCTAGAAATGTCTACCAGATATAAATGTCACTCACTCTATCCATCCATATTCATATCTCTTTTCACCCATATTCCTTTTCCACTTCTCTCATGTCATCTCCATTCAAATCTCTCACCGTCACTGTTTCTTTTTGGACACGCTTCATTGAGTTGCTCGACATCGTTAATCACTGATATCACAGCTTCATATTAGTGTAATTATACCATCGAAACTGTGCTTTACACTATAGCTCTATCTTGCACTTATGTACTTTAATCTTATTCTACAGAAAAAAATTATTTATGCGGCTGCACCTTCTACACTTCTGTTTTATATTTAAAAGGTAACTTGCACTTTTTAGAATTTGTTTGTATTATTTTTTTAAGTGCATTGCTCTGTATATTCTCAAAAGAATATCATGATTACATGTTATTTACAGACATAAATCAACTGATCGATGAAAATTTATTTTATTTTCATGTTATTTTTATTTTTAAATATGCATAAAGATTATGCTTCTTATAAAAAATGTTCGAAAGTACATGTCAGTCATCACGTTATTATTACTTTAATCTATGTATTAAAAAATTAATTTCAGCATACAACACAATTTATCAGCCAACCAATGGATATTAAACACTCTGATAAGCAAAGATCGACCCAAAAAGATGATATATCTTCAAAAGCATCTTCAACAAATGATGATAAAAAATCCCCCTCAAAAGATGATTATGGCTGAGATGGTAAATTTACTTCTGAAGTGGTGAGTGATATATCATTCAAAAAATTTGAAAAAAATAATATAAATAAATTTTATTATCTTATCGGTTTTCTCTTTTTGTTTTTGCTATCAACGTAAATTTCCACAAACTCATCTCTATAGATATTACCAAATGTTACTATCACTTAAAAATATGATCTAGCAACTATACTTTTTTTTACAAACTCAATACGTTCTCCTACATATATTACCAAACTTAATATCACTTAAATATATGAGCTAACAATTAACTTCCTATACGTTTTCGCTCTTTATTAATTAATAACGGAAACAAAAATTCAACCTAACAAAAAATTAAATTTTCCAACTTAGAAGCGAAATTCAAACTGATTACACATGATTGCAATGCAAAAACATAGCTACATATTTAAGAAAATTATTTCTCTTAAATATGTTTAAAACACATATAATTTGTAAAAAAAATCAATTTACTTGCGAAGCATGTACTATCGTCACGCGTGAAGCGCGTGCCATAACACCCGTATATATAGGAGAGTTCTGTATCCCGACTTTTTTGCATCCCCGAATTTTCCCCAACTCATTTTTTGCAATATATGATTATTGAAATTCAACATTTTGTGCATGGTGATCTACTTATCATTGATATCATTCCTGCAAAAAAAAATATTATTTCGATAACTCTACCCCCTAAAAGTTATTACTTTAGAACAAAAAACTACAATAAATATTTTAGTGAAAATTAACTCTGCGTCTTTATTTTCACAAAAAATATTTTTACATACCTCTCATTTCACATATTCATTACAAATCTCAAAAACTGAAGAAGAAAATTAACAAACGATGACAAAAAATGTCGAATTTATTGTCGATGGATGCGAGTCAATGAGAGAAGACTGAGAAATTAATTGGTATCTGAAATTAATCGAAAGTCCGTCTCTGACGATTCGATTTAGAGTTTCAATCACGGCATCAAAATTAGGGGTTTAGTTGAGGCGACGGGAAATGTCGAGGTTGGTACCGTTAAGTACGGATTTTAATGTAGAGTAGACTGATATCTGTTAGGTGTGAATTTTGATGTAAAGTAGACTGATGGTGGACGAAGGTAGTAGTTGTGCATGTGGTAGTGATAAAATGCAATCAAAGCTAGATATGATATGGACGACATAGTAAATGTTTGCAAATAAGTGTTGGTCAAGTATTTTACATGTAAAAATTTTATGGAAATATGAGTTTTTTTGGCAACACTCATATATCTTATAGTGCAAGTATTTTTCATATGTAATATGCATTGCAACACAACGACAAATAGTTAATACTATTTTTTGCATGACAAATAATCACCCAACAATTATCATGCATAGCACGACAAATATTACACATTGCAAATATTTGACCAGTAAACTAGTAATACTTTGTAGATATAAAAGTAATAATTTTTTAGTATATATTCTATTATACATAAAAAAAGAATATATGTGACTATTTGAATTATTGCTTCTCATTCATTATCATTCAGTATACTCCTCTTCTCAATTGTAGGGAAAATTTTCATATACCCTTAGCACTTATTTACCATTTCATACTCACACATAAATTTTCATTATACAGTAAAAACCATAACATTATAACCTTTCATTTGCTATTTCATCAATTCAGAAATATCTTCCATCTTCATTTTTCGATTTTACTTTCATTTCCTTATCTTTTTTATTTAATTTCATCCACTCATATGTATCTTCCGCTTTCATTTCCCTTTTTCACTCTCACTTTCATCTCTTCTAATTCTTAATACTATCATCTTTTCTTTTTTTGCCTTTACATCAAAGTGGAAAGCTTGCCCCTTTTGTTAGTTGAGTTTTCTTCTAACTTTGGTTATGGTAGTAGAATCACATCTTCCATCATTAATGACATGATGTTGGATACGTAATATTCTTTTTTATATATATTAATTTGACTTATAAGGATCGGGGTTGGCTTCTTCAAAAAATTAATATGTAAAATAAAATATTGTTTAGTTTCCAATAATTGGTCGAGTTAAAAGATATCATTTTCTAAAAAGTTCTTACAGTTGTCTTCTTTAGTTGTAGGTAATTTGTTCGTTGAAATGTCAAAATAAAAAATTGGAAGGAATTTTGATTCGACGTCCATGTAATATCAATACACATAGTTTTGATTTATTTTTTAATTTATTACATTTTTGTATTAATTTTTCATCAATTCTAATTGGTTCAACTTTTGTATCAATTCAATTATACTGTTGTATCTAATTTATTAATTTTTTGTCTCGATTCATTTCTCTCTTTTACTTTCATTTCCTCATCTTTTCTGTTTAAAATAAAATTTTAATCTTTAAATAATATATCTTCCAACTTTTTTAACCTTTAAATCTAAGTGGAAAGTTTACTCCTTTGGTTGTTTTTGTTTTCTTCTAGCTTTGGTTGTAGCTGTGCAGTTAAAGCGCTCGGCAGATTCAAAGCGGTGGAGGTGCAAAAAGTCATAGCGGGGATACAGCGAGGATATAGCAGGATATAGCGGATGGCTTTAAAATAGCATATAAAACTCGTACTTAATGTTTTTACGAATATATAAAAGGTAATTAAATGAAAAATTATCATTCAATTGAATTATAACTAATACATAAATAATTTTTAAATAAAACATGTGCAAATATACTTTAAATAAACGTAAAACTGTTATATAACATAATTGAATTTAGTAGAATATTAGAGTATTTTCATTTCTGAAAATATATTAAAAATTAAATCAAATAAATTAGTTTCATAATTTTTATAATGTATAAATTGAATTTTTCAATTCATTTTATTAAAGAAGATATAGCGGGAATAGCGGAATATAGCGGAAATAACGGAATATAGCGGAAATAGCGGGGATTAAAGCGGAAAGGCTATATTGTGGGGCTATATGGAAATATCGTAGCGGCGGAAACCCGCTATGAGATATAGCGGGGTTATAACGGGGTAATAGCGGGGCATTAACTGCACAGGGTTGTAGTCATAGAATTCTCTCAACCACCATTCCTAGCATGTGTCATAGTTTTGGGTATGTAGTATTTTGTTTTGCTATATATTAGTTTGACTTATAGGTAATTAGTTTGACTTCTTAATATGCTATGTAAAATAAAATATCACTTGGCCTCTAACAAGTGATCATTTTTATAGAATCATGATTAGCAAAATCAATTTGATATGTATCGTTCTTCCAAAAAGTTGATGTGGTTGATTTTCTTTAGTTGCGGGTAATTTGTTCGTTGTAAAGTCAAAATAGAGAAATTGAAAGAGATTTTGATTCTTACTTCTATAATAACTCTAGTACATATGCTTTTAATTTATCTTAAAATTTATTACATTTTTATATCAATTCTTCTCCTATTCTTATTTGTCACATTTTTGTATTTGTTCAATTGTTTTGTAGTATATACACTATTCATATGTGCGTCGATTAATTTTTTTCAGTTCTTAAGTATTTATAATAGTTTTCATGTTTTAGCATAATGTAGTTTGGACTTTCTATTCTTTGTTTTGATTACTTTAGATATCCTTTTGTATTGATGACCGATATTTTATCATGTGAAGGATAAACTATGAGACGACATGTATATCTTGAAGTGTGGTGGGTATGATTTAATTTCTATAAGAATATGTTCAAATGGTAGATAACTTAAGCTTAAGTTTTTTTGTTCATTATTGGTATGATTGATATTGTTTTATAAAAGAATTTATTCTATTATATAGATAGAAGTTCGATCGTTGACCATCTGTATTCTCTCTCTCTCATAATTTCAAGAGCAAAATCCTGATTTTGTACCATTTTAACTCTATTTCACATTAAAAATTATATTTTTTTCATTCACCGCACTCTTTGCCTTAATTATACCTTTATAATCTAATAGTATATTTTGTTTTCTTTACCACACTTTCAGTAAAATATTTTTTGGAACTTCTTAGTTTATTTTTTATATTAATTTTTTCAACATCACGTTTCATATTTTGTCATGATTTTCTCTTTTCCATTTTTATCTTCATATTTATAACACAATTCAAAAAATTGTATTCTCGATTAATATCGAATTAAGAATTCATTCTAAATAAATTTTCGATTGATTTATTAGTTTTCAATCTTAATAGAATTTAATTTAATTATTCAATAGTTCTTCATTTTTGTACTCTCCTCAAATTTTGTATGATTTCACCATTTTCCGATAGTTATATTTCTACCTATTGTTTTTAAGGATTAACTTTTACGGAAACATTATTTAAAAGAAAAACATTTGTTTAGTGCATCAATTCAGTATAATTTAGAAGTCTGATCTTCATTTTTCTATTTGTCTGTTTATTTAATTTATGGTTGAATTTGTTGTTTTTCTTCCAGATTTCGGAATTCGGATCTTTTCTTCGAGTTTTATGTTCGAAACTTTATTTTTGAATTATTTTTGTTTCGATTAATATGATAATGAATTTAGTTTCCTTCATTTATTTTATAGAAGGTTATTGGATTATATATGGATACATAGAATCTTTAATTGTTCTTCAAAATTGGTTAAAAGTAAGGTTGAATTATTATTTTTATTCTCAAGTTTTACATCAAATTTGAATTTTATCTTATATTTATTCTAATAGTTTGACTATGAATTTGTTTACTTCATAATTTTGTAGGACATTATTAGATTAGCAATGTTTAGATAACGAAGAACCCCAATTGTTATGAATAATTCATACGAGAAAAGTTGATCCATTTTCCTATTTTTAAACACAAGTATATAAAAAAATCAAGTTGGTGAGAAAGATTTATTCAAACCACAAATTTCCTTATCATATTTTGGGAAAACATATAAATTTATATGCAGCACATTTGTACTACTTAAATTTATTAAGTTTAAAATTTGGTTAAAAGTTTAGTTTTAAATACGTGGTCGGTAAATTTATTTCTTCTTTAAACTTATATATAGTCTTAGCCAGCCTAAACTTATATATATTCTAAAATCTAATATTATCAGTAATATTAAACATTGAGTTTATAATATATTTTTATGCTACCATCAAATTCTTAGATAACTTATAGGATAATTTGATGATTTATGCAATTCTCAAAAAAAAAGGTATGCTGCTGTGATATTTTCAACTTTTTGGGTTTGGAGATGTAAAGATATAATCATAGATGGAAAATATAGTTTATTTTAAATGTTTATAAGTATACCAACTTTCAATATGGAGGATCATATCATTGAAACTGATAAAAGGAATTAATTATAATCAACTCAGTTTAATTTGAATTGAATTTTATTAAAGGTTTAACTACGATAAATTATTTTTAATTTAAATCCAGTTCAGTGAGAGAATCGATCTAATTAGTCGGGGAACTAATTTCAACATATTAATGCATATATCAGGAAGTAGTAAAAAGGAACTTGAGGAATTGCAATATATCCGAAGAGTTGGTGTTGAACAGAAGCGCGTGAAAGTTAGTGATCCGCGTACCAAAACCATGAGCTATGAGTTTTTTTTTGCTTAGGATTGGTTTAGGGGTAGTGTTATAGGTTTTAGATTATAGGACTAATGAATAGGAGCCTAAGACGTAGTGTTTGGTCTTCGGTCTCTATTGTTATTATTACTATTGTCATCATGGTTTTTTTAATTTCTTTGTATATTTTTATTTTTTGTTTTATTTTTGTCTTTAATTTTATTTTATTTATTATTATTATTTGCTTAATTATTTTACTTTATTATTATTATCATGGTTTTTAAATTGGCTTTGCATTTAGTTTTGGGTTCCATCTCTGGCCAACGCCAACTTGTTTGGAAATGGCTTTATTGTTGTTGTATATTAATCCATATATCATCCGTAGAAATTCAAATGCATTGTAAGTTCCAAATATATGAGGAAACATATAAAGTCAGTTGTTATGTACCTTTAGCAAATCGGTTCATACTCTAAAAAGTTGTAAGGTAGGAACTCGCTACCTATTATTACAAAAAAAATTGTTGTCTTTAACACAAACTTAGCATGAGAACAAATAAATGAGAAAAGAATGTTTTGGTAAAGGGGTTTTTAGGCTCAGAGAAAAAATTGGAGAAAAAATTAGTTTTAGGGACAAGAAGTTTGTTTTTTTAGGTCAAAAGACATTTTTAGTGTAAATCACAGAATGATAGTTGCAACTATCATTTTCTGTTCACACTAAAAAGTATCATTCGGACTAAAAAACAAACTTTTTGTCGCTGAGACTAAATATTTTTGCAACTTCTTTCCTACGCCTATTTTCTTGTTTTGTAAATAACAAAAAAGCTTACCAAAATATTGTTGGATAATAATTGATTATGCTTTTAATGCAACATTATATTTTACACATCTCTTTTTGCTTGAAAGGTAATATCATGTACTCATTATATTATAAAACCCGATTATCATTTTCATATTAGATGGATAACAATCATATATGTTATGTCATACTAGATATACGTACAAAAAATATGAAAAGAATTCATATCAATGTTGGATTAATGCGTTAATGAAAAATCATGGTCAACATCCTATAAGATCAACAAAGAAAACTCATGGTGAATATTAGAACTCACAATATTATAAAATGAGTAAAAAAAGAATAATTGTTGGTTATATGATTAAAAGAATATAAAAGATGTAAATTATAAAATAAGACGTCAAATTTAAATGAAACTATGTTTAAATGCACAATAAGGCTTGGGGTAAGGATTGTTTGTTTAACGAGTGATAGGACGGATGTTTTTTTATAGCTCATTTTAGAAAGATTTCGAAAAAATAAAGACGATCTGTGATATACATAGTTGATATGCAAGTTGTCTTTGTTATTTGTTGCAATATGGTGTAACAACCCGCATATTTTACGATTGAATATTTAAATATTTTATTTAAATATAGAATCGTTAATCGGACTGAAGTCCGAAAAGCTACTTTTGCTAACAGTCGAATTGGGACTCGAGACCACTTCCATTGAGTCCAAAATGGCGTTTGCGACTTTTTTGAGTATAAACATCGATATGTTTAGAGTTAGGTGAATTTTGCTACTTTTCACTTAGGGCTTTGGGTTTAGGTTTTAGCCCAATAACCTAATATAACACCCTAGCTCAGTCCACCTCTCATCTTCACTTCATTTCTATTTTTTTAAACTCTAGCAAAACTGAAAATGGGGGAAGAGAATGTGAAATAGGAATTGCCAAGCCCTAGTTCCTCTTTCAAACTCAAATTCTTGCTCCAAATTCAAGGTGAAGCTTTAGTAAGTCTCTCCTCCTTCTTCTCCAACTCGTTCTCTCTTTAATTTCAGAATTTCCTAAACCTAACTTAGGGAATGTTCTTCTTTTTAGCTTAGATTCAAGCTACTTTGGGTTGAAGTGAAGAGTGTTGATCTTTCCTTTGTGATTAAGCTCCTCATTCATTGTTTTTGGGTTTAAATGTGATATTTTTATCTCACATCTATATCTATAACTATCTTTGAGGTTAGGTATGAATTCCTAACACTTGTTTATGTTCATTTGATTTTGATTTTGATTGATTTGGTGAACATTTCAATTTTCGGTGTTTGGAAGTCTAAAACCCTAAAAATCTTAGCTTTGACGTGTGAACATGTTTTTGATAGTGAATCGGAGAGCCTATAGGGCTGGGGTGTCGATTGGCAAAAGCCCCTAAAGTCCATTGCTCGATCGGTTGCAAATGGTGAGAGTTTGCTCTTCCATTTGATAGGCTGAAAAATAGTTTCGGTTACAGCCAGTCGACTGACCCCCTGCAGTCAGTCGACAGACTGCAGGCCCTGTAAACTTTCGGGTTCTGGTTCAGTCGATTGACTGCAGAAGGCCAGTCGACTGACCTGCTCTATTTTGCCTGTTTTGCCTATTTAGCTCGAGATTCCAATTTTTTATCGATTCGTGATTATCCGATTTATTGTTATCATTTATTATTGACTTTGATGACTTCTTTTTCGAGATTTTTGAGAATATCCATTTTGATGGATTCGGTATCGATTTCTTTGGATTTAATTCACATCTTCGAATGTGGATTTTGTGATTGATTGTTTCTACAATCATTTTGTGATTTGTCACTTCTAAATACAAAGGTTTCTATACTAGTAGTAAATATTCAAACTCTTTTACAAAGATGATTTCAACTCTATTTTTAATACAAAGCTCGTTTATAAAACCGTTTTCTAATCTATTAGTATATACAAACCTTTACCTCATTCGTATGAGAAAATATAATTAAACGGCTTAGCAAAACAAGTGGTATAAAACGCTTGCGTTTACTTCGTCGGATAATTTTTGGACTTGTTCGATTGAAACGCTTGTGACAATTTTCGAGTGAAAATCTACAATTTGTTCGTAAATATTTGAGTTAAACTAGTGGTTATGGAACATGAAGCTAAACTCTTATATTTACTAGCTTAGTGTATTTTACACTTATTTTCGAGTGGAAGTCTACAATTTGTTCGTAAATATTTGAGTTAAGCTAGTGGTTATGGGACATGAAGCTAAACTCTTATATTTACTAGCTTAGTGTAATTTACACTTGTCGATCATTGATGGTCGTTTTGTGATTTAGACTAGCGATTGAGCGATGTCTCTTTGTTGGTATGGGGATTAAAACCCATTTGGGGAGCTTCGGCTCAAATTCGGCGGGGTAGCGACCCGTGGTCTTCGGACTGTTCGTGGAGCAATCGGCTCAATGAGCCTGGGCATGAGTCGTATCTTTTAGGGTGCGTCGATGTTCGGCTCATTTATCCGCGTGGGGAACTATACCACGACCGAATCTGTGCATGAGTCGTATCTTTTAGGGTGCGTCGATGTTCGGTTCATTTATTGGGTTAGCGACCCATGGAATAGCGTTCCGTTTATGTTGCATGTGTTTGGGAGTTTTCATGCTCCCGTTTGTGATAGGCCTTCCCCCTTTTTGTAATTTCTGGATTTTTCGTTGTGATTTCTAGAATTTGTGTTTCACCAACTTTCATGGATTGACATCGATATGTTTTTGTCAATATTTGTGTTTTGATGAATTATTTAAAGAAGGTGATTCTTTTTGGTGCTTCGAGTTGATTTGAGATATTGTATGATTTTTTTGTTGTTATTTGATGTATACTTGACATAGTATGACATTTATGTTATCATACGTTTTTGGTCATTTCTCTTATCCTATATCATTTTATCTAATATTTATAGCTAGACTGATTCGTTTATTATTTTCTTCTTAAATAATACTCGGGTCAGACCGTGGTATTTCAGGTGCTCCTGCTTGACTTCTTATCAGGGATTATCATCTTCTGACTTTTGTCTAACTTCATTAGATTGGTAGTTTTTGTTGTATACAATTGAGATAGAGACTCCTTGTTGTATACATATTCTTTTGTCTAGCACTTGTATCTATTCTTTTGTGATATTGTGAATCTTATTTGACCACTACTCTGATGTACACTTTTATGTGTTATATTCATATCTGTTTCCGCCTTTGAGATATGAATGTCTGTGACTGATTTATGTTATGTTTATTTCTATATTTGTTTCAAAGGTCCACTTAGCCACTGTGTGGTAGCTTTGAGTTTGTATCGGTATGTCGGATTTCCTCTTGAAATGAAATGCATGTTATACTATCTGACATATCGGTGCTTGCACAAGGCAATTACACGAATGGTCGCTCATCAACAGCCTTATTCTTCGCGCTAGTTGACGGCATTTCTCCGTAGTGTCCTTGGCTAGCGTGAGTATAGAGATGGGGCATCATATATGGCATAATTTATTTTTCAGTAAATCACGTTTCCTCCAAAATTTAGTTCATGATAAAGCAACTTAACATTGGTAACTTCTTGCATTCTCTATAGCTATTGTTTTTACTAAATATCGGTTTCAAATTCATTTAAATATTTCTTCCTTTCTATGCATAGGTACACGTTTTATAAATTACTTTGTTGTGTTCTATTATATAGCCTACTACGGTAAATTTGTTCCAACAATAACGATCATTTTTTAGTAGTTTAATTCATTCCAATAGTAATAATCAATTTTTAGTGGTTTAATTCATTGACTACACCTATCTTACTATCATTTTCAGTGAAATGTCATCCAAGATATTTTTATATGTATTCACAAGTATTTTTTTATGGTAATATATACTCTATCATTTTGAATTATTCTACTTGATTTACTGCTTAAGTTATTGTATCTGCATGAATACTTCATGTAGATAAAAAAATAGTTTGATTGTTCAAAAAATCAAACTACGCAATGTTTATACTTCACATATGTTTCCCATATTATTTTATCTTAGATGTATTTGAAAAAACATCATGTTTCAAAGCTACTATGATTTTTTCCAAGCCAATTAGCAATGGATGATGTTAAAAAGTGTACTGATATAATTCTTGGACTGTTATTCCTTTAAAATCTTTGGACTATTTCACTTTTAGAACAATTTCTTTGTACAAGATTTGGAATACTATTATCATACAGAATAGTGTACATATTCAAATTCATATGTTAAAAGTATGGTACTTTTGGCACAGGTCCTTATTAAGGTTCAAAATACACGAAAAGTTCTTCACTAAATTTCAGTGTAAATTAGGTTCATGTTTTTTATTCACGATTATTGCAGAGCATGATGCAACTTTTCATAAAAGTTGCTGACATTTCCACAACTTTTCTGTACACTGTGAACATAGTGTATGAAAATTGCTGAAATATCAGCACTTATTTATAAAAGTTGCTGACATTTCAACAACATTTATGTACGCTGTGAACATAGTGTATAAAAGTTGCTGAAATATCAGCACTTATTTATAAAAGTTGTTGATATTTCAGCAATAATTTTTCTTTGTTTCTAGAAAATAGGGACCGGATTTACAATGAAACTTTGACAGGGAAAGTTGCTGAAATATCAACACTTATTTATAAAAGTTGCTGACATTTCAGCAATAAATTTTCTTTGTTTTTAGAAAATAGGGAACTGATTTACAATGAAACTTTGACAGGGACCCGCTTTACAATATAAAAGTATGATAGGGATGCCTTCCTAATTTCCACTTAAAAGTATGATAAACCCTTTTGAACCTGTCTCTTGCATTCAAAAGTTAATATGCATGTTTAGTATATAATTTTTATCAAGTTAGGAATATCGATAGTTGATGTTGGTATTTGTTGTATAAAAATATTATGCTCTGAAAAAATTAGTTATACTTTGTCTGGTTTGTGATTACATAAGCATATGTTTGAGTATGTAATGTTTTGTATTATTTTTTGAAAACCCCGTGTGCATAACATAGGTTCGTACTAGTTTTCAAATCATATTTGACATTTATAAAGCATTCAAAAATTATTAAATTCGATGATGGTTGATAAATAATAAACAACATAAATTTTAATATCATTTACAACAACAATTTTATAAATATAAAAAGATGGACTTGATTTACATTGTTTTTATGTGAGGAATCGAAGACTAATAGATTTGTACCAAAATCCCTCAATATTGTAAACACAATATATTGTATAACTAATTTTAACGGTGTAAATGTATCGTATTAAGATATATTTTTTACAAAGATCATATTGATGATAACTAGATCGCATCTAAAAAAAATCAAAATATAACAAATGTAGATACTAGAAAATCAATTGGGCGCAAATCGAGGACATAGAAAAGCCGGAACGCAATACCCCTCGTATACACACATGTCTATATTGTGTGTTGGGGGTTAACATTTGAATTCCGTTGTAATGCTGACAGAACAAACTTCTCTGTTTGGAAAAACAATTGAAAAAGGATAGCAAGGAGATTTTATCATCCACTTCCTCTTGTTCACTCATTCATTGTGTTAAATACTTATTAACACATTATTAGGAAACTTTTGGCATGTCGATGCTGATAATAACAATAGAAACCGTCTAATTTGGATTGTAGAATTATGTTTTGCAACCAGTGCACATATAATTGTATTGAATATACATGTTTTCCGACCATAAATCAAAATTTCTTTGATCGTATATAGAAAAACAAATATAAATCAAGAAAGGTGAGATTGTTTTAAGAGGTTGGGCAAATCAACAAAGTGAGGAATTAAAGAAACAATATACCAGCACAACTGTATATCATGAGATTTACGTATTACTCATGCCATGGGCCAATGATTAACATTATAATATGCATATGAAGAGACTTTCGAGATCAAGTAACAGTGAACACTACCTGAGCTTTTTTTAGACCTTCTGATGCTTCAGTTAAGTAGTTTTGGTGAGAGCTAATTTCCTTCTCTGATTTCAAGCACTCATTAAAGTGCTTTGATGCTTCCCCTATCTCCCCTAATGCTAGATGACAACTGGTCAAAGATAAACTAATTAATAAATACTAAATACGAGCTACTTAAGGTGAAACGTGATTTGAAAATGTGTGTATTTCGGAGAAGCAAAAAGTCCTTGTTTCTCCTAATATATTGGCTGGTCCATAAAATGTGTGTGTGTGAAAAGGACAAATCCCCACAAGCGATTGGTGAATGCATAAAACATTAAAATGTTCATAACATGATTGTATGTTTTAGATGGTATCTACGTTCATGAGATTCTTACTTGGCAATCCTTATTCGAGCTTTCATAAAATTAGGGTCCATAGACAAAGCCATCTTACTGTCATGTAGTGCTTCTCTAATTTTTCCAAGAGATATTCTGGTAGCAGCACGGTTACTATAGCACAAAATTAGAGGCCGAATGCAGCTACTAGGAATTTCTTCTGAAGAGATGGAATTAATTCCACGGGTATAATAGTCTTCTGCTTTACTCAAATGTCCATCAGAGTAAGCCTTGTTACCCCTAGTACACAAGAATAAAAATAAAGTTCTCGCTTCCTTATTTATGGGGTATTGTTATTGACACTTCAGTTTTGAATGAGGGGAATTTCAGTGGAGTCCGCCGAATTTAGGGTTGAAATTCGGTGGGGGTGCGCTGCATTTAACTTTGAAATTCGATGGGGGTGCACGGCATGCGCCTAACGTAGTGTAAAAATTTATGTTTGGTAGGGATTTGCTGAATTTCAAATTTTTGGTTGTCCCCCTCATATCCAGATTTGAAGTGTCAATAACAACATCCTTCCAGGATTCATGTCAGTATTACCACGAAACACAAACGTGAAAAATACAAAAGAATAAAGTGCACACCTGAACCGCCATTTCTCGCACAATGTGTGAGCTGTGACAGTATCATTATTCAAGCTTGAAGACTCTTCTTCTTGTTTAGCACTAAATTCTTGAGTTTTGTCCCTACTGATTTCATCAATACTATGAAAAAATAAATTACTATTTCCCACTACTGAATCATATACAGAAGCAGTGGTATGAGGACTTAGATCAGGCAACGGAGAACAACTAGAAGGGGCTCTTGCACTTGAAAAGCTGTCCATGCTCGTTCTTGATTCATTGTCAAGAGCCATATTCTCTTCGTGTTCATCTACAGAAGCAGCAGATACACTAATATTCAACTTCTGTGCTTCTGAGACTAGCATTTCTTCACTTTCATTGCAAGAGCTCAACTTATGTTCTGTATCTTCAGATGCTACAGAAGTTTCTCTTGAATATGGATCGGTATTTACATTCTCGTGACAAGGAGAACAATCCATAGATGAAAAAGACCCGTTGGAATCTACATCTACATTTATCCAAGCATTACTTCTCTCTGTAACAAACTGCATAGGAATATTTTGGTAAAGTGGTATAGATTGCCTGGATTTATCATTTTTCTTTTTTGTCTTCATGTTTTTAACATCACTCTTTTTGGCACTAAAAGGTTTGCTTTGATGTACTCCTGTGAATAGAGTTTCTTTAGTTGATGGTGTTTTAAAATCAACAATAGGCGGTTTGCTCGTGAAAGAAAACATGGGAGATGGTGGGATGGAATCCAAGTCCGATTTGTCTGGAAAACTACTTGTCATGTTTTTCTTCATTCCACTTCCAAATGAAAAGGGAGCTGAATCAGACTTCCTGTCGGTTGCACTTATGGATATTGAATCAAGTAAACCACTAGAATGGGAAGCAGGCTCAGGATTTAAACCACCAGTACTTGATCCACGAACAGATGAATTTTCAGGTTGCCTTTTGTTCTCAAAAACATCTTTGTTATCAGTCATATTTATTTTACTCATGTCATCATTAAGTTCAGATAAGAAGCTCTCATCTGAATCAACTGATGAACTAAAATTAGTACTTGATTTAACTCCGCTTCCAAATACAAAAACTCCAGCACTGGAGTTATTGCTACCAAAATTTTCAGCATCACCTGCATTCGAAGTATTCTGCAAATTCATTTTTCTCAACTCATCAGGTAGCTTAGAAAACATACTGTCATGAATGTCAACAGTTGATTGTCCAGATGCTACTTTTACTGGCTTTGAACTACTTTCTTTACTCTTTACTGAATCATCAACATCAGAACTTTTCATGTTGATCTTCCTTGTATCATCCGGAAGCTTTTCGAAATTCTCATTTTGCTTCCCACTACTCAAATCTTTCACGTCCATTTTATTCATCTCATCCAAAATCTTTGTAAACAAAAATCCCTCATCCGACTCAATAGGCAAACCCTCACTCACACTCTTCACGTTAACATTTGCTTCAAAACTTGTGCTTCTACTACTCTCATTTGCATTAGAGCTTTCTCCACTCAAAGTGCTATTTTTTCCAAAAACAAACGAGCCAGCATCAATATTCGTGCCACCAAAACCAAATTCAATGTTTTCCGAGTCAGGAACAAAAGGGTTCCAGGAAGCAATCTTTTTCTCAATGCTTTGACTCAAACTCGGTTCATTGGGCGCCTTTCTGTGCTTATTGAATCTTGGTTTTCTAAACGAAGGCGAATGAAATTGATCCATTACGAAATTGGTTAGGGCTTTGAGCAAAGACCTCAGCCTTTAAGCTTTCTCTCTGGTTTAGGGATTTGTATCATAGCAGGTGGCCATCGATTTCTTCATATAGTAGCCAGTTGCTCTTTTGCGAATCAAAATATGAATTGAATTAAATATGTGGAAATAGATAAATCGGGTTTTGCTTTGGGAGGAAATAAAAAGGATGATTAAAGAGGTGTGATCTTTGAAAATGAGATGATGACTACGAGTTGCAGTTTTTTGGTTTAAAGTTGTCCCACAACGACTAAGTAACCGACAAGAGATCAATCAAATAAATGGGTTTAGGTTTTGATAATAATAAACGTCGTTAAAAAATTTAAAAAATAAATAAATAGAACTTTGCTCACTTTCATGATCAAACTCCAAGAAAAGCAATAGTGAAAAATCTCGAAATTTGATTCTGTAATCAACAATGGCGGCGTCTAAAGATGTAATTGGATCAAAAAGTGACAACACCCAAATTCGATTACAACTCAACTGCTATAATTCCTCCCTCTGGCTCTAGCCTCGAGACAGACTCGGAAAAGATAGAGACGTTGAAAGGGTTAGAGGATGTTGATCCATCTCTGGAGGAAAAGGTGACTATCGTACAAAGAGCTCGAACGATTCTATCACAATGGCGGAGAGGTTGAAGTGCGACTTCGACAAGATCAAACTAAGCCTGGAACTGTAAAGCTTACGGCTGGCTATGGAAAATCAAATCCTACTCCTGAAGTCCTTCCATTGACTCCCAAATGTTGCGGTGCTAGCGAATCCAAAACGTCTTATCATGCCTCCAAAAAATAAGAGGATCCATTATATTGAACAACCAAACAAGAAGCCTCTCATTTTGACGAGGACTTCGCAGAAAAGGAGGAGGAGGAAAAGAAAGTGAAGACTTCAAAGGAGCAGCGAATGTGAGAGAAGGTAGTAGGCGGTCATCTTGGTTTTCGAAAGACGTTCTCTTTTTGCCTTCCTTGTATTTTGTTCCTTCTTGGCATTTCCTGTATATAGGGCGTCATTTTGCAGGAGAGGTCTTCGTAGCACTTTGTACAAAAGATTTATTTTTAAAAAAAAAGTCTATTTTCTATTCAATCTTTTTCACATTTACATTACTTCATCTCTTGGTCAACTTTCATGTACAACTGGCTGCATATATAATACAATCATTAGCAATTCAATCACATTTACATCATACATGTATGTGTCTATGTAATGTCATTATTCATTGTAACTCTGTATATATAAATAAATTTCTGCAATTGCTCGGGGTTATTTCATTACTTAGTTCTATTTATCGTTGCTAATATATTTCTTTCTTGGCTAAACAAAAATATTTTTTTGCCTAACTCTACCAGTCTTCGGCTGAGTGCACCTTGCTCAACCATAAATAGGCTATATCACTTTAGTCAATTCTATAGCCAACCTTGTTTATCTTCAGCCAAATATACTCCACTCGACATAAATGAGGCTTTATTTTTAAAAACTATTAACTCCACACCATTTTCTATCTCAAGGAAATGGAAGTTTGGACATCTATCTTTGGACATCCACCCTTAATTTCACCTATCTCCAAGAATAATTAAACTCGTCCATCAACCTTGTTTATCATCAGCCGAACATATCACGATGGGCTATAAACATGGTTGTACCTGCAAAAAATTTCAATTGTACACCGACTCCTATCTCTAAAAATCTGGCATCGAATGCCTATCTCTGATCATTCATCTTTGATCTCGCCTATCTCTGCCTGTCGACCAAAAACATTCACCGACCATCTTCTCTTACCTTCGACCAAGCACGTCCTGCAAGGCCGTAAGCATAGTCATTTCTGCAAAAGTTTTAATTATACACCGGTTCCTATCTTTGGGAATCAATGTTTCGAATGCCTATCTCTAGGCATCCATTCTCGATCTCACATGTCTCTGAACATTAATCGAAAGCATTCATAAACCATTTTTGCTTATCTACGACCAAGTGTGTCTCGCCAAGCTGTGAGCGTGGTCATTCCTATGGAAAGATATAATTCTACATCGGTTCCTATCTCCGAGATCCAGTATCTTAGATTCCTATCTCCAAGCATCGGTTCTTGACATAACCAATCTCCGAGCATTGCTCAAAGATTAGATATGTAAGGGAAATCATTTGATCGACCTAATACAATTATACTCCTTCAACTTGATCATTAATCATAGGAGTTCGTCGGTGCCTATCTCCGAGTACCTAAACATCCGATTTTCAAAACACGGAACGTTTGATTCCGCCACTGATCACGTGGCTCAAAGTTTTCCTTTTAAGAATACGGTTCCATTGATTTCAAAAGCCAACTTTATTTATGTTATCTCGCCTTTTGACCAAGAAATATTCGAGCAAATTGGACGAATCGAGCTTGGAAACCATCAAGGCAAGAAGCCTATAGAGATAGCCCAAGAGTCCAAAAACCAAGCACAAATAGAACTAGGGGGTGAAGAGTAAACCATCCGAAGATACTAGAAGCCAAAATCCGCCCAAGTGGTGGATCGATACCGATCCGACCACTTGGATCAGTATCGATCCAACTTTCTTCATCCAAAGTTGCTCCTACTCCTTCTATATGCTAATGATGATCTCAGGAGCTTATTTCAATTATTTTGTTGTTTCCATGCAATTCTCTATCGATCTCCACGAGCACTCAAAGTCAACAACTCCATTCTTCCACGAATCCATCATTTAGATTCGAAAACAAGCTAATACTGTTGCAAACAGGTACGGAATCATGAAGCTAACTATAAATCGAGCCAACACAAAGAGTTAAGGACAACCATTTTGGCCATCTTACCGATCGGTGCCGATCCACATATTTTGCTGATGTGGCCACCATTTTTTCCAAGGGACTTGGTCTTGGCATGGAAAACGAGATGAGATCGTGGAGGCAAGATTTTAGACTCCCTATGTTTATAAATAGAGGAGCATGACTCATTTTTATGGATCTTTTTTGGCTCTTGCTCTCTCTACACTAATTTCTTGTAATCACACTCAGATTTATACCAATCCGTAAGAATAACTACTTGTAATCTGATTATCTAAGCAACGAGTAGTAGGCACGCGCTTTGCGCGTGATGATGGCACGCACTTCGCGTATGAATTGTTTTTTTACAAATTGTATATTTTTAACTCCATCGAAAAAATATGATTTGCACAAATATTAAGCGTATTTTTGCGTTGAAATGATATGCGACTAGTTTTAATTTTACTTTCTAATTTGCAACATCTAATTTTTTGTTAGTTTGAATTTTTATTTATATTATTAATTAATAAAGAATGAATTTAATTTTTTGTTAGTTTGAATTTTTATTTTTGTTATTAATTAATAAAAAACGACTTTGAAACAAATATTATTTGTTAGACCTTATTTTTAAGTGACATTAAGATTTCGATAATATCCATTGAAGGACATTTTGAATTGGTAAAGGAAACTTATCTGTTAGATCCTATTTTTAAGTGATATTAATATTTAATAATATTTATAGAAGAGCGTTTTTGGTAGTTCACGTTGAGACCAAAAAAGCGTGACACCAAAGTTATTACAACTATTATTAAAGATATAATCACTAAGTGGATGTGGGCCAAGATTAGCCGAACCACTATAAACGTATTGTGTCCTTTTCTTGCTCATTTTTATTTATTTTCTTCACTTTTCATTCTCTACACAATCTTTTAGGTGTTTGTACCATTTTTTGTTCAAACATTTTGGTGATTTTACTGAGAACGGCGTTCTCAAGCTACTTGAATCCATCATCTACTATTAGATTTCTTAGATCCGTGAGATAGATCCAATTTTCCTGCCTTACAATTCTACTATTCAAATTTTCATTAATCTAAGAGAAGTTATTCGCCATGGCCCCATCAAGGAGAGAACATGCTACTGCTTCTAAAGCTACTAATGATGTTGAGAACCAAGACACTCACTGTATGGATGGAATTGCCCAACCAGAACAAGCTAAGATCCAGAATCCAACTGAAGTCTTGACCAAAATGGAGATAGATCGTATGATGAAGCAGTCGGAGGATAGATTCCAAAAGGCTCGCAATGAGATGAACTAGTAGATGCAGTAGAGCTTGAGGTTGATAAATGAACTAACTTAGAATAGAAGTAGGAGGAGCAAGAGGGACTTCGACCATTCAAGTTCAGAATTCTAAAAGTTCCTCATCATCCAAGCAAAGACGAAAGGATAGGAAGCAGAAGAAGACTCAAAACACGGTTGGGACCTCAAATCAAGGGACGAGACAACCCATGGCTCGGGTTTGTGGATTGGTACCGATCCAAGAGGACGGTTCGATACCGATCTAGCTAATGTTGGCTCCGAGGGTCGGCCTTTGGAGGGTGGTGTGGATGTGACCTCTAGGCATGCTGTTGATGATCAAAATCTAAAATATCGAGCTACTACTAATGATACAGTGCACGAGAATCAAACAGGGGGGAACTGTTGGATGAATAGATCTCCCAGAGTTTGGAGAGCCTAGGTATCGAGAGCCTACCCAAGAGCGTTTGCCGAGCCGAACACTTGGTACGAACCCCTAATTACCGTCGTTCAGTCAAACCTATAGACCCGAAGTACTTGGAAGATATGGTCAAGAGACTTGTAAGTGAAAACCAATTTAAAAGCAACGATGAATATGATACTTCTCCTAGTCGGAATCTGTTTACTAAGAACATTTTGTGTGTGAAGTATTCACAGAGGTTTATAATGCGAACAATGCCATTGTACGGTGGAAAGACAGATCCAAGGCAATACTTGATGAAGCACGAGTGGCATATGGACTCAGCTAGAGCATCTGATGCCGTTAGATTTTATTGCTTTCCAATTTTTCTGGAGGGAGTAGCGACGATGTGGTTCACTCGGCTTCCATTGAGATCCATATTATCTTTCATTGAGTTGTCGTGGAAATTTTTGGAGCAGTTCCATTTGCACACTTCACGTCTGAAAGATGTGATGTCATTTCAAACTTCTTCTAAGGAGCGGGAGAGTCATTAAAGGATTTCTTGAACTGGTTCCACATAGTTGTGATGGAAGTAACAAATCCGAATGATGATATAGTGCCGATGACATTGATCAGGGGGCTTCATCCCGAAACCGACTTCGGAAAATGGTTGGAAATGAAACCCCCATTAACGATGGATATCTTCTACAGGAAGGCTAATTAGTTCCTGTGTTTAGAGAAGGCACACAATCACCCTCGAAGAGGTGAGGCTGGGAGTGCAACTGAAGTGATACAAAGCAATATTGTTGTAAAACAGTCCAGAGGGAGTTTCGAGAATGTGGATGTGAACACTAGCAATAAGAGTGATGGTTAGTAAACAGAATGATAATGGGGCCAGAAAGTGAAAGCCTGATAATAGGAATTATCCCAGGATTCCTAAGTATGATAATTATACCGAGTTGAATAACTTAATCGAGAATATCTATCTGGAAACTCAAGGTACTGAGTAGTATAGGAAGCTGGCTCTGAGGGAGTCGACTAAGAAAGATAAGAGATCTGGCAAGTTCTGCAGGTTTCATGAGACCCATGGTCATAATATCAATGAATGTAGGCACCTGCGTGATATGACTGAGAAGCTGATTCAAAAGAAAAAATTACAACAGTTTGTGAAAGCCTCATAGGATGGCGGGCAAGGAAATTCTAACCCTCTTAGGAGTCTTCCCAACGAGGGCAAGCTGGTCCTAGTGGTGAGGAGCTTAGGCGGCTTAAAAAATGTCTGGTGATAAAAATAATCATCGGTAGACCACATCCAGCCGATAGAAGTTTGAATGAGATGGATAGGTATGTTGGTGCTTTGAAGCATGCCGAGAATGAGAGCTGTTTGGCAATAGAGGATGGAACTCTGACGAAACAATTCAGAACCATGTTTATGACATTGTTTTCTAAAATAGAGATGTTGATGGGGTGGAAGCCCCGATGATTGAATCGTTGGTTATAATGGCCACGATTGGCCCTGCTATTGTACGAAAGGTGCTGGTTGACTGTGGGGGTTTGTTTAATATTATATTCAAAAAAGCCTACAATCAGATGCTTCTGAAGGACAAGAACTTAAAACCGTGTAAATCTTAGATACTGGGATTTAATGGGACGGCTACGAAGCCAATTGGATATGTGGAACTACCGATAGTGCTTGGAGAGGGTGACCACAGGTGAGTGCGGGTCATGCCTTTTGTGGTGTTGGATATGTACTCTACTTATAATGCATATTTGGACCAACCGGCTCTGGCTGAATTTAGAGCGGCTATAGCTCCCTAGTGATTGATGCTTAAATTTCCTATGGATAACAGTGTGGGAGTAGTGGATGGAGATCAAAGGCTTGGCCGTGAGTGTTATGTCGCTGAGCTAAAGGAGGCAAAGCGAAGAGAGAAACGAAAAGGTGTAGAGGGCACTCTCTACATCAAGGCTTTGGATGCATAGCAACCAACGCCTGAGCTCTGGCTCAAGTAGCGTAGTCGGTTCCATAAGGATATGGATCCATGAAAGGAGCCATCAGATGGGAAAGTAGCTCCCGCCGAATTGACGATCAATGTTCCAGTCAACTAGGATGATCCAACATGGGTCCTAAAGGTTGGTTCACAGCTCAGCGTGAGAATGATAAAGGAGTTGGTTGGTTCTCTCCAGGCAAAACTGGATGTGTTTAGCTAGACGCACTCTAACATGTATGGGATCTTGCCAGAGATAGCAAGCCATACATTGAAAATAAATCCTAAATGTGTTCCTGTGAAACAAAAGCGCCGCATCCAGGGTCCAGGAAGATCCACTGCACTCAAAGAAGAAGTGGAGAAGCTGAAGGACAATGGCTTCATTTGTGATGCCTTATACCCGAAATGGGTATCAAATCTGGTCTTGGTGAAAAAGTCAAACGAGAAGTAGAGGACATGTGTTGACTATTATGATCTAAATAAGGCATGCCCAATGGACAACTTCCTGCTCTCGAGGATTGATCAACTGGTGGACTCGACCGTTGGTCATGAATTTCTTTCATTTATTGACACATACTCTTGGTACAATCAAATCCCAATGTATTTCCAAGCCCTCGGAACTTGGGCCCGAGTTGGGAAGGTCCGTATGCAATTGAAAAAAAGCTTGGAGATGGCACTTTCAGGCTAGCGACGGTTGAAGGGATTTCACTCCCAAGGGCATGGAATAGCGAGTACTTACGATGCTATTTCACTTAAAATAAATTTATAAACCATGTAATAAGACAAAAACAATCATTTCCCATCTTTCATAAATAAAATAGCTTTTCGAATCTATGTCTCTGTCTTCACATAGCTTAAGAGCTGCGAAATATGACCAACTCAAATAAATCTGCATGCGAATAATGCAGGTGTGCAAGTATCCGGAGTTAGGTGCCAACCAAATTTCTACGATCCGTGATCGAACCCTCAGAGTTCAACCACTTTTAGCGCCTGGAGATGGACGCCGACTAACTCTTGTCCTTGATGTAGGGGTAAGAGTAGAAACCAAATAGGATGTGATTTGACTGTCTACCGACTAACTCTTACCCTTGATGTAGAGGCGGGAGTATAAACCTAAATGGACATTACTCGACCATCCATCCATTAACTCTTTTCCTTGATGTGATGGCAGAAGTATAAACCAAATAGGACGTGAAGTGGCCATCCATCAGCTAATTCTTGCCCTTGATGTGAGGTCAGGAGTATAATTCAAAATGGATGTGACATGAACATCCAATCACAAACACCTTACCCGGAGTAGGCAAGACAAAAGATCCATGCCTAATGTAAGGTGGGATCTTACCTATATACTTTGATCAACGTCCGAACTTAGGCATGATTGAAAGTAAACATCCTGGATAAGGATGTGCAAACTACAATCTTAAGCAATTAGCTCAAACCAACACTCGAAGCTTGGCGCGATCAAATGTCATTATCCTGGAGGATACCTAAACCATTATGCTAAATGATTTGCCCTAATCGATGCCTAGAGCTTGGCACAATGATTACCTTGTGTTCACTAGAATGATAAAAGGGTGGCAAATCACGGAATGGGCTAATGACTTAGTCCGACGATGACCATAAAAAGGAATGGATCGCAAGTACATTAAATGGAAAGTGCATTTCTTAAATACTTAAGCGAATTCCAACAAAGATTGAACTAAACAAAAGTCTTTATTATTCACATTCATAATGGAACTTTGGAGGAGAAGTACAAGTTTTCATCTACACTGAAGAGCAAAAGCGGAGGCCGGATCCACACAACATCGGTCGAAAAACAAAAGGTGGACTATTAAAAGGAACCTAAGCGCTGATATACAAGCAAAAAACACAATGAAGACGGATGATAACTTTTTGATCCTCTTCCTTTTCTCTTTGCTCTCCTTTTTCAATGCAGAAGATGGCACACTGGATCCTTCCAATTGCTTCCTTATTTTTCCCCCGCTTCCTTTACTTTGGATGGAGTGATTTGTGATGATCCAGCAAGCACGCTCTGGGTGCTCCCGGGCGGAGGAAGGGTGACGGGAGCGAAGATAGTTTGACTAGGCAAAGCTATAGGTGGAGGAGGAAAGGTCTCTATTTTCTCTAGCTTGACCTCTTTGGCTAGGACCAGTTCCTACTCAAGCGTACTTATGGTGGGACCCACAGGGGCTCGAAGGACCCCATGATAACAACATCATCGTCAGTTTGAGCCCTTTGAGGCTCACCGGTCTCTTCATCCTATAGAGCATCTATCATTCGCTCACCAGGGCCAAGATTCTAACTAGTCGGGATAGTTGGCACCGTCGTTGAAGTGGTCATGGTCATTTGGTTCTATTGTAGATGCTTGTTGTCCCACTGGAGACCTTTGTCAGGAAGCGGAAAGACCTGGGGCTAACCTGAAACTTGAGAGATATAAAAAGAGAGATTAGCGATGTCAATCGGTGACATATAGACTCTCTGAAATACATGTGAGGTCAACGAGATACCTCCTTTAGTTTAGGATTCAGTGTGGGCTGGAGTGCCGTTGGAATTCCCATCCAAGATGGGGAAAGGATGGTGGACTTTAGCATTTAGGGTTGATCTGGATTAAATCCTAGAACCGAAGATGAATTATGAGAAGTTTTGGGTATGGAGGTGTCCCCAGTAGTGGTGCCTTGGGGCGATGAATCAGAGCCTTTGCTTGAGTCGTTCTGCACTGTATCGGGTAGCTCCGGATAGAGAATAAGCTGGCCCTCTTTTAGAACCATAGGCTCATCTCCTATTAAGATTTCTTTCTCAAGCTGTGCCAGATTCACCTCGCCACCTTTCAGGAATTCCTTTTCTTCCTCGATGATTTGTTCCCAAGTAAGGGCAAGAATTCTTGGGTAATCACGGTCGAACCACTCTAAGTTGGGGAACTTGAGTACATTGGCATCATGCTTCCTGAACATTAGTTCGAACTTTTCCATCATTCGCTTTTCAGCAGCTTCAACTTCCTTTTTGATGAGCGCGTCCACATCTTGAGCAAGTGTGACCGTCTTGTCCCTTTCATCACGAGCAACGGGCAGCTCTTCACAGTAATCCGGAGCTTGCTAGAGAGCTTCGTTCTTCTCTTTTGTTTCGCTTGTTGTTTAGCGGAAGATGGATCTTAAGGCTAATTTAACACTGGAGGGGGGTGAATAGTGTTTTATAATTTTTGTGAATCTTTTTGAATTCTTTTAAGATTATAGTTTAAACAATGCAATTATCAATCATAAGTTCAAACGCAGATTATAGATGCAGTAAAAGTAAAAAGGAAAGAATGCACCAGGATTTTATACTAGTTCGGAGTTACCCTACATCCAGTCCTGTACAATTCCTTGTATAGATTTCTTTTCAAATAGCAAAGCAAATACAATCTCGATTTCAAGGCAACGAGACACACCCTCCAGACCTTTCGACCTCTGGGTAGAGTCACTTGATTTACACCGACCACAAGCACACCCACGGGATTTCTGGGCTACTAAGCACACCCAATTGATTTACATGGCTACAATCACATCTACAAGTATAACGTATGATTTGATAGAGTTTTATAGACTCAGATCGTTGATCTTGATTATAAATGATCCTATAACCACTTGAATAACACTTTGTTCTTGTTTAAGTGAGAGAGATGAGAGAAATCAAAGAATAATCAATAGAGGATCAAATTTATGGAGTTTGAATTTGATTCTGATTGAATTTGAGAATATTTTGATTAGATTTTCTTTTAGAACTCGAGAGAGTGAAAGAGGAGAGAAAATATGAGAAAGCAGTTTAAAAATCTGTTGGTTTAGCCCCTATTTATAGAGAAACAACAGTTTATGTCCATTCACAAAGAGATGCGATGAAAAGACACTTCCATTCAAAATTTGAATTTTGAAAATTACAGTCACCATGTCGACATATAGGAAATGGATAAGTCGACATATCCTTCATAAAATTTTAAAACACTTTATAAAAATTATTTTGAAAATATCAAGGTTTGTGAAATATTTTGATACTCTGTAAAATCATCTAAACATAGTTTTTACATATTTTAATCATATCAAAACTTAAGAAAACTTTATAAAAATATATTCAAATATATAAAGGATTTAAATATGAATTTCTTTTGAAAATAATAAATATAAAGTAAAAGTGAATATATTTGAAATCAAAGTAATAAAAAAATATTATAATAAATTTATAAATATTTAGAAACCTTTTAAAAACTAAAATTATAACAAGGTATAATATTCAAAGTATATTAAATATAATAAAATCAAAAGATAGAAATAATTTGAAGGCTATTTTGAAAAAATTATTTTGAAAACAAAAACTCTTTTTTAAACCATTTTAAAGATATTTGAAAATCATTTGAAAAAGAGAAATAGATAGAGAGAGAGATCAAAGAAATGCTATCAGGGTTTTAACAAAAATCCTAAGACTTTATAACTTATTTGGGATATCTTAAGTTCTTCAATACTCATGAATCTTCAATCTCTAACTCTTGAATCTTTATATTTTCCTCTTGAATCTTCTCTTGATACTATACAGTCTTCTTAATCAATACATATATAATATTCTGCATTATATACTAATATAACTTGATAAAAACATCAGTATCTATATTTTATATAATGTCATATGGTTGTTATCATCAAAACCAATGCCTAAGTTACTAACATCACTCTCGAGTTTGGCCGACAACTTGATCAGCTTCTTATTCGAGGCATATCTTTCTAGCACTAAGTCGCGATTTCGATGGTGTGCAGTCTCCATCTCATCTTGATGTTTGGTCCTCTCGCTCTTGAGTGCCTTGATATCATCTTTGACCTTTTTCTCGGCTTCGGCTCATGATTTTCTCGAGTTCTCAACTTCAACGTCGAAATTAGCAATGATCCTTTTATCTTGCACCTCTAAGAGTTTCAAATTATCGATCTCAAGTTTTCTTTCCCTCAAGACTGCAGAGGCGGGTATCCATTTACATTTATTATATTGATCATAAGCATCCGATCATAAGCGACCGTCGTTTCCTTACCTCTGTGGGAATGTCCTTCAGATTGGGCATAGACATAATTTCATCAAAGCATACCGAAAATTGTTCCCTTAGTTTAGCCATTCGAGCATAGGCGGCAAATTGTTGTTCCATCGTGATGAACGGAGCTTCAATTGGCTTCTTGCCAATCTTGTGATGGGCAGTCTCGGAACTGCTCTTATGACACCTACGGTTAGAAGATCGACTGGAATGGGATGGTGCCAAATGCTGCACAGGAATGGAAGCTGGAGGGGGTGCATGAGAAACATCGCCCGATCGAAAGTCATCACGACAGTTAGAATGTTTTTCTTAGCCTCTAGGCGGAGGCAATCTAGACCTAGAGCGATATTTGGAGGCAGAGTCTTGAGATGGATGGTCTCTATCGCGACTGCCTCTATCATGGCTAGACCGACAATTAGATTCAGAATCTCAACTACTGCCATGGTGATATGTGCTTGGACGATGCCTATGTGGTCGGGATACGTTTTCCTCCAAAGATTGGAATATATACTTCTTCGTCTCCATGGATCCAACAAATGAAACAAGAACGAATTAGTTTCGAATAGAGAGGATGCAAGTCAAGTGAGCAGTGCATGTGTGTGTGAGAGTGTCCTAGTGTCCCCCCAAATGGACCATGTTCTGGAGCTTTTCTCATAGGAATGATCTCTCCAACGCTAGTATGAATGATGTCATCATCAAAGCAAAGGGGAGAGTCGAGACCTTCTAGGCTCATGTTCCCAATACCGAAGGAGCCAAACTTGGTAGGAATTGGCCCTAAGTAAGTGAATGTATCCGCTGAGGGAAGGGAAGGAGTTTTCTCCACCGTTGTGACCAGTAGAGGTTGTATAGAAGTTTGCGCTTTGGTAATCTTGACAACTAGCCTCTTCTTTAGAACAAACAGTTGGTCATTCTTGGACTGCTCAACCAAAGGCTTGTGGCCTACATTAACATCATTATGGCCAACTTCACCACCTTCACCTATGATTTCGCCTTCTTCGGCGTGTTCTTGCTCCCTTTCAACTTCGGCCCTTAGACTTGGAACTAGGGGCACGTCAGGATTTACATCACCACCCTATTATCATTATCATCATCTCCATCGTCATCAGAGGCCACTTGGACTAGACTAATGCTACGACCTACATCTAGAAAATTATGAGCTAGGAGGTTTTCGTCGGAGAGAAGAACTCCCATATCTATATCCCCCTCCGGAAGTGCCATAAGAACTCGAACAGCATTCACAAGAGCCACGTTGCTAGATCTCGTCGGAACATCTGAATGACAGAAAGAATATGAGTTAAGCCTACAAATTTGCAAGGCGAATCCAAGGCAAACACATGGAGTATAACTTACGTCCAAACATCCATCTTTGTGCAAACTCGAGTGACAGCGAACATAAAACCATTCGCTCTTGAAATAGATGAGTTTGTTCCACGTTCCAATGACGATTCTGCAGCTCTTAGTTGGTTCTAGATAGGTCAGAGAAGGGCTTCCTTTCCGACTCTTGAAACTATATATATACCAATCTCCTCGTCACTAGGCACTCGGTGCAAATATGTATCAAAGACAATATACATGCTATAAAGGAAGGCATACCAATTCGATTGTAGCTGCGTCGGAGCTAATCTCATGAAGTTCAAAACTCGAATAAATCGGTTGAATGATGGGATGCAACCCGCCAAACAAATGTTTCTGTTGCAAGCAGTGTAACCCTCAGTGGGGTTGTGAGCTCTTTGATTGCGAGAAGGGACTAGTACATCCTTAAATGGAATTCCGTGCTTGTCGTAGATTCTGCGAAGTGACCCCTCTTCTACCTTTGAAGCAATGGAATCAACGGGATCGTCTAAAATGATGGCATCCTCAAGAGCGTCGGGAGTAGGTTCTACTTTTGGTTCCTTAGCAGGCTCTATTGGGTTTTTTGGAATTTGTTGCTCTACTTGTGGATTTTTTGTCTGAGGTACCAGTTTCACCAGAGTTTGTTGTGCAAGTAGAACTGTAGTCGAGCTCGACTCGGTATTAGATTTGGCATATTTAGAAGTAGATGGACCCTTGGCTTGAGTAGCAAGATGCTCAGAACGTCTATGATCTATTTCTATAAATACTCAATAGACAATTAACATTATATTGATTATAAGCTGTACCCCCATACTAAAGTGAAACCAGTGCGGTGTCGTGTAATGCATATTTTCATTATTGTACTACGGTTCGTTTTAATCTTTGGATATCGCCCAGAGTGACCGTCATTGCTGACCATCCTATCGAACCTCACATCAACGGCTATGCATTAGATATGCGTTGAAACTCAAGAGACAACGCTTGGCAAATGGAAGTGTTAGCAAACAAAGCTTGAATGCAATTGAATATCAAAACTAAAATCCTACCAAGGGTCGGATTTATATCGATCCAAGTCCTTAGGCAGATCTTTGCTCGATTCCTAATCGCCATATCCTTGCCCCGACTCCAAAGCACGACCACCAACGCGAACTTCATCTGCGTCTATCTCCGTTATCATCATCTTCCCCACATACCTAGTCGAAGAATTAGTTTAAGGCTTAAGGATAGGTAAAGTGGGGGGATCAAGATGGCGATGATGGCATGGGTTCAATTGAGGCAGAGTAGGCAGCATCGTGATAAGGCGAGGAGGCAGCGGTAGTTAGATGGTCGCTGGCAAGGGGATGCGTCGGTTCAACCTAAGGTTTTCAATGGCAGAGGGAAGTTTGGTTCGGTAGCAAGTAAACTAAAGCGAAGAGGAAAATGGGAGAGATTGAGTTATATAACCTAATACCCGACTTTTTAGGCCAGAACTTTGGGGGACTTTTCAAAGTGCAGGATCAGTACCGATCCAAGGACTTGTATCGGTACTAAGTCTTATTTTAAAAAAACTACAATGTTAATGACCTATCTATCTATGTGCCTGCATGAGTACTTGCATATGGTGTTAGGGCTACTAGAGAATGCGCATGTGCATAATCGACCCCGACAACTAGAGCCAAAGAAAATTAGATTCAAACCTGGAAAGTCCATGAAAGGAACCAGTTCAAAATTGTATAGTTTGGAATGATAGATCATGAAGGCATACTTCAGATTTATAAGGCTAAATACTGACGAAGTTTCACAACGGATAGCCATGGGCATAACTCTTCAAAGGAACGATCCGCTGGAAGGATAATGACCATTCAAAACATAAAGTGGAATCCTTTATAGCAATCTCGACTTGTCTTGATTCAAAGCACATCATGTTTGAAATAAGATGTCCTTTGGAGGGCAAGTGTTATCCCGCCTTTTGACCAGGAAATATTCGGACAGTTTGGACCAAAAGAGCTCGGAAACCATCAAGGCGGGAAGCCCAAAGAGGTGGCCCGAGAGTTCAGAAACTAAGAACAAATAGAACTAGAGGTTAAAGACCAAACCATCCCAAGAAACCAAAAGCCAAAATCCACCCAAGTGGTGGATCGGTGCCGATTTAACCACTTAGATCAGTACCGATCCAACTTTTTTCATCCAAAGTTGGCCCCACTCCTTCTACATGCTAATGATGACCTAGGAGCCTATTTCAAGTGTTATTTTGTTGTTTCCATGCAATCCTCTATCGATTTCCACGAGCACTCAAAGTCAGCAACTTCCTTCTTCCACAGATCCATCACTTGGACTCAGAAATAAGCTAATAATGGTGCAAACAAGTATGGAATCATGAAGCTAACTATAAATCGTGCCAACACAAAGAGTTCAAAACAACCATTTTAGCCATCTTACGAATCGATATCAACCCAAGCCCATGGATCGATACCAACCCATGTATTTTGCTGATGTGGTCACCATTTTCTCCAGGGGACTTGGTCTTGGCATAGAAAACGAGGTGAGATCATGAAGGTGAGATTTTAGGCTCCCTACGTCTAGAAATATAGGGGAAAGACTCATTTTTATGGAACTTTTTTGGCTCTTTCTCTCTATACTCTAATTTCTTGTAATCGCCCACAGATTTATATCGATCCGTAAGAACAACTGCTTGTAATCCGATGATCTAAGCAATATAATTACTAAGTAGACATATGCCAAGTTTAGGCGAACCACTATAAATGTTGTGTGTTCTTTTCTTGCTCATTTTCATTTATTTTCTTCACTTTTTATTCTCTACACAATCTTTTGGGTGTTTATGCCATTTTTGGTTCAAACAATTTATAAATGAAAAGATGGCAAATTCTTCCTTATTACATCTCATCCCGTTAATCAGCGTGTTTTATTCACAGAAAATAAATGAATCTAAGTAAAATAGCATCGTAGATGATCGCTGTTCCAAGCCTATGAAATTGGGATCCCATCAACAATCGATAGTTGAAATTTCCATCTCCAAGCTTCTGTTCAATTACATAAAGACATTCCTAATTCGAACCGAGTGCCTCATATCAGGAATGACCCATTTCAAAATGATGTTGCCTATCTCAAAGGTACGGTTTTTAGGCATTAGAATGTCTTGCTACTCTTTTTTGGTAAGCAGCTACCCTCGGTTCAGCCTCTTCTCGTTTTTCTTTGACTAAGCCAAGGGACTCAAGCAAGAGTTCCTCATTCATCTTGGGATCATGATGCTTTCTTTGGTGAATGGAACTTTTAGGTTAATTGGAACTATGGCCTCAGCTTCGTAAGCCAAATCCAATGGAGTATGCCCTGTCGTGGACTTGTGGGTCGTCCTATAAGCCCACAATGCTAGTGGTAACTCATCAAACCAATTGCCATTGGTTGTCGTCAATCATTTCTTCAGGATGAGTTTGATGATCATGTTCCTTGCCTCCACATGTCTATTCACTTGTGGGTATGCTACTACCAAAAAACTCTTCTTAATTCGATACCGGTTACATAAGTTTTTTATCTCGGCACTCTCGAATTGAGTTCCATTTTCGGTAGTGATCTTTTATGGAACTCTGTATTTGCATATAATATTCTTCACCTCAAAGTTGATCACTTCCTTTATATTGATCATGACCAGTGGTTCCTCTTCAGCTCAATTTGTCACGTAGTCTATGGCTACAATAGCATATTTCGCCCTATCCTTCGACATTGTTGGCACATCGATCATATCAATTCCTTAAACTACAAATGTCCATGAGCTGACTAGTTGCATAAGATCTATAGATGGGGCTCTCGGTACATTTGCAAACTTTTGGCATCTATCACATCGTATAGTGTAATCAGCTGCATCTCTGCCGATCGTTGGCCAAAAGTATCTTCTTCGCCGTTGTCTGTCCCTAGTGTGATCACCACAACTACCTTTGTGCACATCCGAAAGGATTTTCTTAGCTTCATCTTTGGTGACACATCATAGTAAGGTGGTCGATAGTCCTCTCTATATTGAACTCCTTCATGCATAACAAATTGAGGTACTTGATGCATGAGTTTTCATCATTCATTTCTTCCAATTGGGAGAGTTCCCATTAGTAAGTAATCTTTTATCAAAGTCATCCATGGCTAGTTTTCTTCCTCGGCCTCCAAGATCTAGTCAACATCCATCTGTTTGATGCTCGGAGCCGATAAAACTTCTATTGGAATAAGTCCCATGAGTTGTGCATCCCCAGAGCTAGCAAGTTTGGCTAGTGAATCAGCCTTCGTATTCTCTTCTCTAGGGACGTCCATTATTTTTTAGTGATCGATGTCATTCAGTAACCCTAAAACCTTTATAGGGTAAGCGAGTCTCACTCCCTTAACCTGTAATTCCTTTTTAACCTAGTAGACGACCAACTGAGAATCGCTGAATATATGCAGTGTGTTGACCCCAATTCTTTTACTATATCGAGTCCCATAATCAACGCTTCATATTTAACTTTTGTAACAACCCGCATATTTAATGATGAGATGTTTAAATAATTAATTTAAATATTAAATCATTATTGAATTGAAGGTCCAAAAATATGACTTTTCGCATATGATCGAATCAAGACTTGAGATCACTTCCATTGAGTCTGGATTGGCGTTGCAAATTAAATGTGTATAGATATCTCTATATTTAGAACTGGATGATCTGATGGCCAAAAGGACCTCGAAAGGCGTGAAATTACCATCCTAGAGCACTATCTTGGATAGTGATGAAATTTATACCATTGGGACCGAAAAATGAAGTGATGTGTGCCGATGAGTTTCATGACGATCCGATTTGATTTGTGACCGTATGAGCTTGAAACGTGTGGTGATTTATTTAAGGAATTAAATAAATTATATAGTTATACACACGCACACATTCACACAATCAAAAGAGGATCGATTCCTTGCTTTTCTCCCTCCTCGGAAAGATCAAACAGGTCTGTTAATAACGGGTTTTGGGTTTGCTTTGTTTATAGGAGCTCCAGACCACCATAGATGATGGGATCAAGTGCATTGGACTCGTGGAGTGGAGTGCTACTCATCCAAGGTGGTGGCGCCATGTGTGATAGTATTTGGTCACGGCCGTAGTCGATTAGGGTTGCGATTTTTTTGAGGTTGGAAAGGAGTTAGGCAAAATGGAAGGCGCCGTTGCGTTTCCCTTAGCGATATGCACCTCCTTACAAAACCACAGCCACTCCAGTCAAGATTTAAGGGGTGCGGCATTTGAAGGATGAGGAGGGGATTAGATGTCGCATTTTGAGTTGGGTGATTGAGCTTCCAAAGTTTGGGTGTGTTGCGAACAGCGGGCGAATAGGGACAAGTAGGAACTGACAGCACATCGTTTCGTGGTGTATAGGTGCAGAATGAGAGGGAGAAGAGTAGTGGTGGCATGTTTGTGCATGTACAAGTGCACAAGAATTTGCATTTGAGTAAGAAATGGGTAAGGTAATTAAGGTGAGATTAATTAGTTAATTAGTATATTAATTAAATTAATTAATCCAAATTCTTAAATTTTTTATATCTTTTGCATACAAGGTCCAAGTGAGATGCGGTCTTCACCGTTGCACTTATAATGAAACTATCTATGACATGGTATGGGCTTGGACTGAATTTGGATACTTGAGAACTTATGGTTCAAGTGAGTGAAATTATAACTTTGAAAATATTTCAGCATAAATCCCCATAATTTTATATATAGAAAAATATTACCAAGTAGAGGTAGAAAATAAATATATATGAAATTATTTCCCCATTTGATTGGATTTATTTAAGTAGATATTCGGGACAATTGATTAAAATCTCGTATATTTATATTGTGTTCTATTCGTATTGAGTAGAGCTAGATAGTGATGATATTAATTTATAGTATGATTATAAATTAATTAAACTCTAATTCATCGTTATATTAGTGATAGAAATATTATTATATATTTTATTACTAACTGAAGATAAGAGCATGACTATAAAGTAATTTAAAGGACTTAAAAATGAATTATAAGTTAGTTTTATATTTTGTAGAATAATGAAATGGTTCTATAAAATATTAGAAAAGAGATTTGACTTTTATTGAAATGATTTAGTAAATAAAAGTGAGATTTGATTACTAAACAATTGAATTGCTTATTTTAATGTATGTATAAGTATGGAGATATCTATATGTGTACATAATCAAGTTACAAGCAATCTCATGTAACTATAGCGACCGTCGGGTGCGCGAAGTTATGTAAGAGAGTATCAGGTGGAGTAATCGCTCCGGTGAAGCTTAAAACATGGTTTGTGAAGATTTTTGTGTTTCCAAATACGTGTGTACATATGCATGCACGAGCGGGTGTATAGACACACATGTGAGCATCACATGAGGCAAGAAGGTCAATTGAGTTTGTTTTGGCGTATTAGAGAAGACTGGGCTGTTATATTCGCTCGTAGGAGTCTACATGTGCAAAGAGTGGATTTTGGTATCGAAATCGGTTTTCAAATACTTAAGAAACCACTTTGAAAATGTCAACCAATGAACTCCGTTGTAGCAAAGGCAAACTACTGGAGCTAGACGACTCATCGGGCGAAGCGACGGAGAAGACAAGGCTTAAATCGGCAAGTGGTGGCCGACTTGACTTGCTGGCCTGGACTTACTGCCTAGGAATTACCAGTCTCAGTTGACTGGTGTATGCCACCAGTTGACTGGGAAGGTTCCCAGTCAATTGAAGATGCACTGACTTGGGCAATAAGCTTAGGTCAGGAGTAAGGCTTTAGGGATTTTTCCCCGTCTCGTGTGCGGTTCTTCATGAGGCTTTGTCGCAACTTCGAGAAGACTCTGGGCTACTCGAGGGAGTGGAAGGCATGATGAAATTTGGGATCCGAACATAAGTGCAAAGCGAATTATATATGATCAATTATGATCGATAACGATCGAGCACAGGATCGGTACGATGATTGGTCACACGATCACGTCCAACGAGCGTGTACGATCAAATGGAGTAAATCTGTACCTTCGAGCTTTGACTCGGGGTACTTATAGTTTGATAAATTGTATCAATTTTATATTAGTAACCATATATAGTATTGATCTTATATTAGTGATCATACATCATATTGGCTTATTATTGGTGGTCATGCCTCTTATTGGTCTTATAGTGTAGGCCATTTGTATTGATAGACGACGATGAGATATCAGTCTTCGTTTATGATAGACGTATTTAATTACATGATGTTATATTTGATATATATATATATGGCATCGGTGTTCCTTTATGGTCCCGATGGCATATTATACGAGATACGCCCGCCATTCTCTTTTGCAGAGATGTTATGCGAATATATTAAGAAATCCTTAATGGATGAGGGGGGATGACGATGATCATCTATGAGTGGATCATATATCACTCATGCTCACTGAAGGGTACGGTTGTATCCATATACGATTTAAGTAAATAGAGTAGATCATATATCACTTATGCTCACTAAAGAGTACGGTGAGATCTACCCGAGACTCATCACTAAAGATGTGTCTCGGGGTCTATGGTACACTGAGGTACTAACTCTATTTATTTTGGACCCTCAACGGGAATCATTGGATTGCGATCGGTGTTTAACACAGACTCAAGTTTTAGGTATATAGAGTAGGTCATATACTATATATGCTTATTGAGAGGTACGGTTAGACTTAGACCTACACGCATTCGACCACATTGGATGCAACTTTGGATCTATGGTACACTTAGGTATTGAATCTATTTATCTTGCGCACGAGTCTACCGCGAACTCCATTCATCAGTGATGATGAGTATCAATGTATATTCTTTGTTTATCTCTTATAGTCATATTGTGTGTTATATTAGTTGTTCGATAATATTTTCGTGTATTCTAGGATATGCTTGTATTGTGATGTTATATTATCTCCACATTCATATATTGAATTCCATTATCATGATATACTGTTATGTATCGGTCACATCATATTAGTTGTGTTGATTCGTTGATTACAAAAGAAGGATAGGTTATGGTATGATTCCCTACTTCTATGATGGGTTTACTTAACTTGTTTATGGACAATCTAGATTACCCCTGAGCCACGATTGTGGAAAGGATAGGTTGTGCCTCAGTAGTTCCTGTTTATTGGATATAATTTTAATATATAGTATTTTTAAATAGTTCCCCTCACACCAGGCTTTATGTCTGACCCGCATTTTGCTTTTGTCTGCTTATGTCATGACAACTCTCGGGTACTCGTTTGAGTAGTCTGGGAGTTGGGTGCTTTTGGGGATACGCTTTCAGGACAACTGGAGCATTTTATGAAGACGAGGTTAGTACTTCGTATATATACTTGATATTGTAGTAGTACATGACATATGTTATATATATGAGACTCATTGTATCAAAAGTTCTATTCTGACTCTCTCTATTGATATTTACTTATTAGTTACTACCGCTAGTACAGTCTCTTATATATTGTAATCATGTTATGTTCATGTATATTCAGTATATTATATATCATCATTATGCTATGATATTCTATCGATATGACTTAGTACAATGTTTGTTTTAAATTTTCTTTTTCGACAAATTGTCTTATGTGGTATATGGAAGTCAGACGTTTTCATTCGGTGTTGATTTCTAGATATTACGAAGGGCGGGTTGTTACAACTTCATTATTTGTCATCAGCAACTCTATCTTCAAAGTATAGCATATTTTCTGTCCATATGGGGTAACAAGAATTACTCCCACCTCAGAACTACGTTTGTTGGAGGCTCCATCTTCATATAATTTCCATTAGGACAGTTGGACCACATCTTCTTCCACTTCTCTATCCTGGATGGTGAATTCAGTAACAAAGTCAGGCAATGTCTGTCCTCGTATTGCAATCCTAGGTTGATAGGTTATATAATATGACTCGGCTCGATATTTCACTTTAGCAATCTCCCTATAAGTCTCGAGTCGATGTAATACTTGCCTCAATAGCTGATCAGTAATTACTTTTATCGAGTGAGCCTAGAAGTATGGTCGCAACTTCCTCAAAGCAATCAATAAGCAGTATACCAACTTCTCTAGCTTTGGGTAATTCCTTTGTGCTTTGATGAATTGCTTGCTGGTGTAATATATTAGCCTTTGGATTTTAGACTCCTCACGTACTAAGGCTGCACTTAGTGCATGAGTAGATACAACTAAGTAAACGAATAAATCTTCCCCTTCCAAAGTCATTGACAATATCGGTGGTCTTTCCATATGCTTTAGTAAACTCTGGAAAACTTCTTAACATTTCTTCATCCAAACAAACTATAATATGCATTTGTAAGTTGCTTTCGAAATAAATCGACTTAGTGCGGCAACCTTCCCGTCCAAGCTCTGCATTTCCCTCCTTGTCACTGGAGTAGTAACCTCTTTTAATGCTTGATCTGCTTTGGGTTAGCTTTAATGCCCATTGAGTTTACGATGAAACCCAAAAACTTGCTTGATGCGACTTCGAAAGAACATTTCAATGGATTTTGCTTCATTCCATACTTCTGAAGCATATTAAACATCTTTGAGAGATGTCCATGTGATTCACTGACTGATTAAAAGATGATAGAGACCTCGACATTAGCAACACGGGCACCATCCATGTGCCATCCACACTTCATTAGATACTATCTTGGATTAGTTGTTCTATCGTAAGATGACATTGTAGGCATCACAATTTCCTGGTATAACTCTCATGAAGAATGTTGTTAGTGAATTGAGATCGACTAGGTGACAAACCCCACTCATCATTACATTTATGTTTATTTTCATTCAGAAACCTCCTCACTATATTCATTATATAGTGCTCACTGGTTAGGGCAGCTAGACGGTGATCATCAGTATCAACCCCAAGTGTTTGAATCAACAAACGTTGTTGGCTGGTTGTGTGACATTTGGGCTCCCTTATCTTTAGAAGAACAGTTCATCCGGACCCTCTATAACGCCTTACCGATGTTGTGGTATTCGCCTAAACACTATTAGTCTTTGCACCAGTATCTTGTATTTCATAAGCACCAACATCCTGCAAGTGTCCCTCACTGTTATACAAGTTCATAGCATCAAGTGGTTGTCTATTGCCCCTAGCTTCATTATGGTCGGTATCAAGTTGATTATGGTCGGTACCAACCAAGTTGGCCATGGCCAAAACCATTACATCCCCTCTACTCCACTTCTTTGGTGTTCTAGTAACCTTTCCCTTCATCTTTGGCTTGTCTTCTCTTCTATTCTAATCTAATAAAGATGAACTATCTTCCTCAAAAACTTGAAGGTAACGATTCTCTACGGCTTATCTTATGCCTTTAAGGTTGCTGGGACAGTAAAGCAAAGCTTTTCTTCATTTTTTCAAAGATGGCATTCTGGCTATCAAGCATTTTCTTGTTCGTCTCAACCATTATTCTATCTAGTTCAACTTTAGTCACCGTCTTTTGCGAGAAAGAAGGTCCCCACAAAGAATGGGTTGGTCGAGTAGTCTCTTCGTTGTGCTAAGAAACTTCATCTCCTCCAGCAACAGCTCAAAATCTCATGGAAGTCTTTCTAAGGACCACATCCTTCAGATCTGATCTAGATTCTTCTCCAAGTCCAAATAACTTTAGATATACTAGACCATACTTCTATATTTAACTTCTCAATGCTTAAAATCTAAACTAATAAGTTAGATATTGCCTAAGAATCTTTTTCTCAATGAAAGCACAAATAATATTGTTAAAAAGTGACATAACACCCCAATTAATCACAAGCAAGAGTAAATCAATCAAAAAATGAAATAGAAAAGCAAGAACATATGGATTTTTATAGTGATTCGACATCAAATCACTGCCTAAATCCACTTTAATTCTATTAGATGAGATTTAACATGAATATAAAAGATTTACAAGGTTTTAAGTCTATGCAATAATGCAAATTAATATTTGATAGCAATTCGTGGCAAAGAGTTGGAGTATAGTGAAGAGAGTGGGAAGTAGAGTCATTTGTACTTTTCATGTTGCTCTAACTCCCATACTTATAATCGAAATCATCCGCCATAGTTGCTAGAGCATGGAAGACCGAGTAAAACTTAGAACCACATGAATATGAAGGAGAACGCGTGTTTCCAGTGAACAAAATCATGTCGGTACCGACCATAATATGGTCGGTACCGATCATAATTGCTCTTCATCCATATACATGCCTCCTCATGCTTGTCCATAGTTCAAGTTTCCAAACTCAAAAGTTGGTCCCCCTTCTAAAATCATCTCGGTACTGACCGTAAGTATGGTCAGTGCAAAACATGGTCTATATACTTCAATTTGGATTCAACTTCTTGTGCTCCATCATTCCTAGCATCCCCTCAAGTTCTTAATCCATTTTGTCTTTGTCTCGAAGTCCAGATTCATTGAGAAGTTGCTCGACTCTAATGTTGGATAACAGGCACAAACGAATTGGATCGGACAAGAAGCACGTATGCTCATGTTCTGTTTTATTAGAGATTCTGACATATATAGACTATATAAGATTTATATTCAAACGCATTTCAAATGAGCCATAGAACAAATACATAATAAAATAATCATCGAACATTTTGGACAAGCATGATTTCATGTTTTTTTGTTATTCTAATTCATATCGTGGATAATTCACATCCTAAATGAGCATAATTAATTAATAATAACTAATTTCTCGTTGATTAAATTTTTTAAGAACACGGAAATTATCAGTTAAATAAAATATGAAACATAATAAAATTATGATACCTCAGGTGGTAAGATCTCTAAATTATGGCTCTAGAGGTCTTGGGCTCGATCCTCCGTGGCATCAAAATGAGTGCTCTTCCTAAATTAAGTATCAATATTTTTATATTATTATTATTATTATTATACAACAATACATGAAATAATTAAACCTCCAAATCAGAAATGTCTTCCTTTCGGGCAATATTTATATGCCCTATTTTGTCAAAGCTGCTGCTTTTCATCTGAACCAGTGTCTTGCTCCTTCCACCACCTCATCTTCTCTACTCTTCCCTCTTCTCATCTTCCATCTGTAACCAATTTCTCATGCTTCCCTTTTGACCGCGACTCTTGATGGGGTGCCATAACTTTCGACCTTGCCTGCAACTTTTGGAACCACCATCTATAATTAGGTTTGGACTTCTTTCGGCCACTCTCCTGCCTTGACCCTCCTAGACCCTTATGTTCTCCACTCCGCCAAAGTCTTCCCTTCCCCGTCCTACATATTGGTGGTTTTCTGACATCTTCCAAATCTGGTCTCAAGCTGTCTGTAATCTAGCATGTTGTGAGTATTCTTAGTTGTCCTCTTATCAGTAATAGTTGTAACTCTATAGGCCTCAGTATCGTGTCTTATGTACTTGAAACAAATACGTATATACCATATTCAATGAATGTTCTACCTAATGAACCGCTGCTTCTGTATCCCCTTTTAACTTTGATTTTGAGAAGCCTTAGTCATCTTTATTCTCAAATATTTCATGCAATGCGGGTATTTACATTCTCAGGAATTTCGAAACTAAATCGGTTAACTTTGTTTTGATTCCGCAATTAGAAGTAAACGAGGTTTGGTTCTTTGCTTTGGAAGAACCTATATGTCGGTTTGTTTTGGATAATATCCTCTGGTTAGCATGGTTAAATCAAAACCATGGAAAATATGGAAACTAAAAGGGAAAATCACTATAGGATATGGCAACGCTGCATTCTTTTTTGCACGCTCACGCCCGACGGCCATCGAAAATTCCTTGAGGCAAAACTGGTTATCATTGATAGTAAAACTTTACGTATTACGAAATGGTTGCCTTCTATTAACTCTAATATAGAATACGTTCTCTCTATTCCTATTTGGGTCCACTTCATGAAAGTACCGTAAGTGCTCCAATCTTTGGTTGGTATAAATTGGTTAGCTAGTATAATGGTGATTTGGTTTTTTTGATGTTGCCACTATTAGGATGGAGAGATTGGTCTAAGCTAAGGTGTTGATTGAGGTGAAGCCTGACAGACTTTTGCCATTAGTTCTTCAGAGTAACCTGCTCCTTGTCATGTAGCTCATGTTAATGTTGAGTACTTATAGAAGCCACCGATAGGTATCCATTACAAATCCTTTTGTCTACTTTCATTCCTGTAAGCCTCCTCCTATCAAAGTTCCTCTTCCAAGGTCATCAAAGGGAACTTGGGTTCCAAAGTCTTCTTGTGTACTGCTCTCCATGTTACCGTTTCTCCATTGCAGCAATTGTCTATAGTGATTTGGTTTCAAATGATAAGGATGTTGCTGCAGCTCCTTACTTACTCTTTTCCGTAGTAGTTAAGGCTAAGGTTGAGTGGGTTGCGGGTGATGCTATTTGGATCCATCTTTCTGGTATGTGTTATGAACCAGTAAAGAAGTAATTTTTCAAATTCATCTCTAATGACATGCAGGACCTCCATTATTTATTTTATGCTCCTGTTGAGGAAGTACTTGTCCTGGTGGTGGAAGGATAGTTGGGTAATCACAATAGAGAAATTTTATCTGATGATAGTTGGAACAGTGATGGGATATCCACCTTAGGCTCTGTAGTCTTCTTGCAAGATATTATACGGCCTTTACTAGAGATAGCAAGAGTGGCACAGTTAGTCAGTTCTTCTAGCTCTAACTCCTCTGGGGATTTAGATGGTTAGATTCTCCATTTTGGTCCTTTATATGCCAATTTTTTTTCTTTTGTATATTCTTTATTATTGTACTTTATAGTAGTTGGTGTAACCAACACTGCTCCTATACTTTTCTCTATAGCTGTAGTGGCAATTAATCTCACACCTATTTTCAAGGATTATATAAAGTCATACGGTTCATTATAAAACCAGCTTACCTGGGCAAAAACAATACATGAAATAAACTAGGAGAATCTAAAAATACGTGTAATAAAATAAAGAAATTTGGAAATATGATAGATCGTGTCCATCCATTGAAAATTTCAAAACCTTTTCCTATATCAATCATTTACGCTCTCTATTAGCATCCATCTCTATAGTATTTCGACCTTTATGAATATCATATATTCGACCTTTATCAAGTGGTGTTATAATGCTTAAAGTTTCACATATATGTATGTATGTATGTATGTATGTATGTGTGTGTGTGTACATATGTATGTATGTATATAGCTTGTAACACGAGCATTGCACATGGTGTGTTTTAAAAATAATATAACTTATAAATAATTTTAAATGATTGAATTGATAATGAAGTATATGATGAATTTGGTAAGGTAATTGAGTTATATACTGAACTTATTATTTTAATTAATATAATTTTCGTTATGTGATTTATGTATTTTTATATTTGTATAAATAACTAAATTGTTATTTTTGTAGATAATAACGAGTTTGATGCTGATTTATTATCTTTTGGCATTTAATATTTGTTACAGAAATAAACGAAAGTTAATATTCTTAATTAATTTTAAAGTAAATTATGTTCATAAATTTTAAAAAGATAACCATTTATGTATACATACGTTGAGTTTAACATTTAGCTTTTAAGTACATTTTCTTAAATAGATGATATATTGATTGAATTTCAAATATTACTTAATAGAATGATAAAATTACTTAAAAATGAAAGTGTAATATGAATGAATCAATATATTTTTATGCATTTAAAGCTCTTGCAGTTAGTATCAATATAAAAATATTAGTAGATTATATTATCAAAGCAATGTACAAAATATTTATTTAACGACTAAAAGAAATATTGATTAAAAGAAATTTTACAAATCTAATTGTTATTTAGTTATTTAAAAATAATAACTTGGTTTATAAACCATTGTTTTATACCTTAATAATTTATTTCATAATAAAACATTTCAAAAATTAATTAACATCTTCCTCAAAAAGACAATAAAAAGGAAAAATAATTTTATCAAATATTATATTTTTATCCTTTAATTAACACGAATTACGAACATACATAACTAAATTTAGCATTTTCACTAAACAAATTAACTGAAAATATTCAGTACTTCATAAAACTAAAAACTATAGTATTTATCACTTATCATTAGTTTAATGTCATTCTTAGCAAAAAAAATTATTTACGCTAAAGGATTCAATTGATGTACCAATTTTAGAAAGAAAAAACATTGTATATGTTTGTAATAATATACCTATTTTGGAAAGAAAAAATTGATTTGCTCGTTTGTAATGAAATACCAACTTTAGAAAGAAAACTTATTTACATTTTTTTGTAATAATGTACTAACTATAGAATGAAATTAATTATGTAACTTAAATGTAGAATAACCTAAGAGAACTAAAGATAATATTGAATATAACTGTGAAAATTTTAAGTTATACGGACTTGAATGCAATATTAGTTTTGAAACATCTGTCAATGTAATTGTGATATACAATACATTGAATTATCATTGTCTAGGACTTAAGACCAAATAATAAGTATTCGTTAATTCAATTAATTTTAAGCATTCAAATCTCGATCACTTAGTTAAGTTAATTAAATAGACTTGAATGTAAAATAATTTGACAAAAGTAATGTAACAACCCAAAATTTAACCCATAATAATTAATTCGTTAATTAATTAAATAATAAAATAACTTTGTGAAATTATCATAATTGAGCCACGGGAATTGCACAATTGTGTCCGTGGTAATTTTCTAGTCAATTTCCATATATAGAACGTCAAAAACCGAGCTAATATGACCAAGATACAAAATAAGTAGAAATAAAAGAGAAATATATATATATATATATAAGGCAGGTCGACCGCCCGGTCGACCCGCCTCCCTTAGTTATGAACGAATGTTCATTCGTTCGAACGTTCCAGAGAGAATTTTGCCACTTAATGACGTGTTTTGCATTCTTTACCTCGATCTGGTCCTTCCATTCTTGCATCTGATGGCTCCTATTCAGCCTATGATGTGGTTGCATCCCATTCCATCTTCAAAATCCAATGGTCTGAGATCCACTTCTACCCCTATAAATAGATCCCTAGACCTAGCACCTTTTCCCATTCTAGATTTTCTCCAATTGGGTTCACCTTTCTAGGAAGAACCCTAAACGGATTATTTTTTCCATGGAGAAAATCGTTATAAATTAAATTATTTTACAACTCCAAGTGGATCCGGGAAGACCAAAGGAAGAGCTTAGGACCAGAGGTGGGTGATTGTAATTATTTTAGATTTCTTTACGTAATTTAAAATAATAGGGTTTCCTATAGTTGTAGTTTTACTATGATTTTTGGAATAGCCTTTTAAGTAGTTTATTTACAGTTTTTAGAATTACTTTCAGTCTATTTCCTTTCAGCTATTCTTTTCAGTAATTTTAGTTTATTTCTGTTAATTATAGCTTTTCCATTTATTTACAGTTTATTTACAGTATTTTAGTTTATTTACTATTATTTATATGTTATTTACATCTTCTTTCTACGCTTTGGATTTTCTTCTATTTTCAGTTTTCTTTTATTCCTCCTTCTTCGCCTGTGGATTAGAATAGGATTAACGCGAATATGGATTAAATTGTAAGAAAACTGAAATAATGGAATATAAGATGTAAATTACAAAGACTGTAATATAAATGGAATTGGACTGAAATTATGCCTAGTTGGACTGAAATTATGCCTAATTATGACATTAATTGGACTGAATTAAAAAGATTGGCCTAGTTATAACTTAGAATTATAACTAAAAAGAGTCAAAGATGAAAGAGGCTTATTTCATGCTTAGACCTTGGGTTAAGTGATAAGCATGATTATAATGTAGGTTATAATAAGAAAAAGAACATAATAAGGTTTATTTTAAGACTTAAGATAAATTAATAAGCACAAATAGTAGAGAAAAGTATAAAAGCTTATTTAAATAATTTATCTAAGTTAATAAGCAAAGATGAAAGTAGGACCTGTACCAAATAACATTCCCTATTAGACAAAAAGGTGGTCTCACATTAGCCCGAAGTGAGACGAGGGCACGCTTATGCTAAAAATGGTAGTAATTGGTCAATTAGAAGTTCAAATCACGGGGGATTTGGATAAGGGGCGCAACCAGAAATTGTTTGGATGATGGGCCAGTACCAACAACATTTCCCCTATTTTCTATGGACACACGGTGGTCTCACATTAGCCTGAAGTGAGACGAGGGGCATGCTTATGCTAGAGTTTGAGGTAATAAGAAGACCCAATAGGTGGAGCAAAAGGTAGGGCATGGTAGCAGTTACGCGTGCGACTTCCATTCTGGTGCTCAGTAATCGCTATGAGTTCCAAGCGCTTAGTATGTGTGTCTTTCGTAGACACCATTTCCTTCTGTGTGGGGAGCTATATATCGTCTGGATCCACAGTGGTTGCTTTGTGCATCTTTCATAGATACCATTGGCTGCTGTGTAGGGAGTTACCTAGTCTCTGGTCCGCAGTAAGGTCTATGGAGTAGCAGGCCGATCGAAGGGTAGAATTAGGAATTCAGCCTAATCAAAGTAGCTATCAAGAACAAGTGTAAACAATCAAAGTTAACCTATCTTATAGTCAATCGTATTTATTTCCAGTTTATCTCTTTCCTATTTCCTTTGTTTCCTCTTTATATACTAGAACTGTTGTAAGAGTCTATTGCTTTTACTTTGCTTAAAGACTCTAGTAATTACTACCATTCACCAGACTTTTAGTCTGACCCACTCCTCTATTTTCCCTTTCCCCCCTTAGGCAATCAAGGGAGAGGACAGTAGATTGCAGTTGCTTGGAGATTTCTTGGATGAGTTTGCTACCATGTATTTCTTTTTTTCAGCTTTTGTTCTTTCTATGTACTGGCTTATTATGAGGTATATTATGTACTCTGATTTTTGAGACTATGAGTTTTTGTTTCATGAGACATATTGGATTTTTAGACATGTATGTGGTATTTGGTATTTGACTTATTTATGAAGCAATTATGAAGTTTTGTTTTAATTAAGTTATTATTTTAAGTTTTCGCTGTTTTTATATATTTTTGTCTTATGAATCTCAATCTCTGTTTGCTTTAGTTATACCTACAACGCATCACGCCTTTTAATGTGTCATTTCGGGTATATTAAGGGGTGTGGAGTGTTTCACTTGGTATCAGAGCCTAAGGTTACAGGATTCCTAAAAAAATTATTTTTAAAAGTAAAGTATTTTTCAAAATAACTTGTTTTAAAAGTATTTTTCAGAAAAGAACTTTTAGAAATGATTTTAAGTATAAAAGAGTTTTTATAAAAATCTCCTCATAAGTCCAGTTCAATCTCCCTTTGACTCTTTCCTAAACTATCCTTTTCTTTTCGTAGAATGGCTGATGCCTCGAACCTTCCTAAGGGAATTCCAGTCCCAACCTGGTTTCATAGGTACTTACAAGCCACGACTCCAGAGGTGCACGGGCCTACGCCCAATCCCGCACTAGCGGGTGGGAATCCCATCAACCCACTTGCCACCATCAATTTCTCTAAGCTTTGTAAAGATTTTGCGAGTTTGGGCGGGAAGGCTTTTCTGGCAAGGAGACTTTTATGGAGGCGAGAGCATGGCTTAGGACACGGAGTGGATTTTTGGTCTTTTGGGACTGGATGATCAGTAGCGAGTTCAGCTAGCCTCTTGGCAGCTGAAGGAGGAGGCATCTTATTGGTGGGAGGTGATCGAGTTGGAGGGAAGGAATATTACTTGGGATGGATTCTGGGAGCGATTCGATAGGAAGTTCCTGTCTTAGGCGGAAGAGAGTGTTCAGCTAGAGAGGTTTATCAATTTAAAGCAAGGGAGTATGTTTGTTAAGGAATACATCAATCAATTCAATGAGCTATCACGGTTTGGTATGGATTTGGTGAACACGCAGCATAAGAAAGCTATGAAGTTTGCAAAGGGATTCAGTCAACCCCTTTAGGGATTATTGCTGACTCACATGCCGATGGGAGCTACTTATGAGTCTTTGGTCGAGATGGCACTTATGTTGGATGCAACCAAGGAAGGAGAGCCTAAAGAGGTGGTTAAGTCAGAAAGTTCAAAGTAGAAGTGGTCGGACAACAATAAGAATAAGAAGAAAGGTGATGGTCCTCAGAAGCAGATTAAGAAAGGAATAAAGTGCCGTAGTTGTGGGAATATTGGACATATTGCCAAGGATTGCAGGAAGGAGAAGATGAAGGGTAAGTGCTATACTTGCGGGCAGCCCGGTCATATGAGTAGGAGTTGTCCCCAGGGAGCTGGTCAGGGAGCGAGTGCACCAGTTGCGCAAATTCAGGCATTAGACGCAACACCTTCCAGTAGAATTCAGATAGAGGTAGGAAAGTCACAGTTGAAGGTTTGATTTCTATATCTGATTTTCCCATTCGGACTTTATTTGATTCTGGAGCATCACACTTTTTTTATCTCTAGCTCTCTAGTAGATTGTTTGCACTTGGACATATCATTAGTTGTAGACCCCATTATTGTTTCAAACCCCATAGGAGGATCGGCACACTTATATATGGTTTGTAGGGGTTTGAAAATCTTTATTCTAGGCATAGAATTTGACTACGACGTCTATGTTTTGGGATTCTCGGGGTATGGGATGATCTTAGGGATGGATTGGCTATCCACATACGAAGCTATATTAGACTGCGAGAGGAGAGTCGTTAGACATAAGACTTGCAGTGGTAGGACTCTGGAGGTATCTTGCGACCCGCAAGGGTCAGTCATGTTGAGTTTTCTCTATTCCCTCGATTCATCTTCATCAGAGTTGCATTCGGTTTCTGTCGTCAGAGATTTTGCAGATGTCTTTAAGGAGGTTAGGGGACTGCCCCCTAAGAGATAGATTGACTTCAGGATTTATTTGACCGAGAATGCCAAGCAAGTAGCATTACCTGTAAGGCACATGGCACCTAGGGATAAGAAAAAATTGAGCAAGCAGATCCGTGAGCTTTTGGAGAAGGGATTCATAAGAAGGAGCATATCGGAGTGGGGAGCGCCAGTCGTCTTCACAACTAAGGCGGATGGTTCTCTCCGACTTTACGTGGACTATAGGGAATTAAATAAGATCACCAAGAAGAACCGATATCCACTCCCTAGGATTGATGATCTCTTTGATCAGTTAGTAGGCTCTTTAGTTTTCTCTCAACTTGATTTAGCCACGGGATTCCATTAGCTTAGGGTGGTGGAGGACGGTATAGATAAGACTGCGTTTAGGACACCGGACGGATTTTTCGAGTGGTTGGGTATGCCTTTTGGGTTAACCAATGCTCCTGCCTATTTCTTTGATTTGATGAGCCGCGTCTTTAGGGATGTCCTAAATAAGTTTGTGATGGAATTTGTGGATGATATCTTGGTATTTTCCAAGAATATGGAGGAGCATGCTGTTCATTTGGAAGAGGTTCTTAGCACACTTCGTAGTCATCATTTGAGAGCTAAGTTTTTGAAGTGTCATTTTTTGGAGAGAGGAAGTTCATTTCTTGGGGCACGTAGTCTCGAAGGAAGGTTTGGCTATTGACCCCGCCAAGGTTATTGCAGTGCAAGATTGGAAGGCTCCCAAGAATGTTACGGAGGTTAGGAGCTTCCTAGGATTGGCTAGCTACTATAGGAAGTTCATTAGAGACTTTGCCAAGATTTCGGCACCACTCACGCGCCTTATTAAGAAGAATAAAGCTTTCGTATGGGATGTGGATTGTGAGGATTCCTTCACGAAGCTTAAGAGAGCCCTTACTAGTGCACCAGTGTTAGTTTTACCCGATGGAGCTAAGCCTTTCACTGTATACACTAATGCATGTTGAACGGGTCTAGAGCGGTGTTGATGCAAGAAGGGAGGGTAGTGTGTTATGATAGTAGGCAGTTGAGGACGCATGAGAAGAACTACCCTACCCACGATTTGGAGTTGGCTGCCATAGTTTTTGCACTTAAGTCTTGGAGGCACTATTTTCTTGGAGAGAGATTTGAGCTTTTTACCGACCATAAGTCTTTGAAGTACCTATTCTCGCAGAAGGACTTGAACTTGAGGCAACAGAGGTGGATGGAGTTTTCAGCCTCGTACGATTTTGAGATAGCTTATACCCCCGGCAAGGGTAATGTGGTTGCGGATGCATTGAGTAGAAAGAAAGCAACCCTTAGTCCTTTGTTCATAGAGTGGAGGAGCTTGGAGTTTATTTTTACTTTTGATTTTAAGCCCTCTACGGACATTACTCCCGGATTGTAGGCAACATTAGAGGTGAGGCCTACCCTTATGGATCAGATTGGCTCGAGGCAGCAGGAGGATTCAGAGCTCATGGACATTATGGATAGGATTAGCCGAAGAGAGGTCTCTAGGCATCTCCAATGTTATTCCATAGATAGATGGGGTGGCTTAGGAGAGATGGGAGGCTTTGTGTTCCACGCGCCAATGACTTGTTGAGAGCAGTTTTGGAGGAGGCGCACCATTCCCGTATGACTATTCATCCAGGTGGTGACAAAATGTACCGGGATACGAAGAGGATGTTCTATTGAGGTTGTATGAAGAAGGATGTGGCAGAGTTTGTAGCTAAGTGTCTTATATGCCAAAGGGTAAAAGCAGAGCAGCAGAAACCCGATGGATTACTTCATCCTTTAGATATACCGGAGTGGAAGTGGGACAACATTTCTATGGATTTTATAGATGATTTACCCTGTTCTAGTAAGGGGAATACTAGCATTTGGGTGATTGTTGATAGATTGACCAAGAGTGCCCACTTCATCCCAGTTAAGAGTAAGCGTACGACTTCATATTTGGCATCCTTGTATATTCAAGAGATAGTCCGACTACACGGAGTTCCTTCTAGCGTGGTGAGTGATAGAGATCCCATTTTCACTAGTGAGTTTTGGAGGAGCTTACAGGAGGCGCTAGGGATGCAACTGAGATTGAGTACGGCCTATCACCCCCAGACAGATGGCCAAACAGAGAGGATCAATAGGGTGCTTGAGGATTTGCTGCGGATGTGCATTTTGGACTTTGGAGGAACTTGGGAGGAGCATCTTCCGTTGGTTGAGTTTGCGTACAATAATAGTTACCAAACAAGTATAGGAATGACACCATTTGAGGCTTTATATGGGAGACCTTGCAAGTCCCCATCATGTTGGGTAGAGCCTACGGAGAAGTTATTACTTGGACCCGATATGGTTAGGGAGACCTCTGAGAGGGTGGATTTGATTCGACGAAGGATGAAGACGGCTCAAGACAGATAGAAGTCGTATGCGGACAAGTGGAGGAGAGACTTAGAGTTTGAGGTTGGAGACTTAGTTTTTATCCAAGTATCCCAGCTTAGGAAGGTGGTAAGGTTTGGGTCGAATGGAAAGTTAGCCCCTAGATTTGTTGGACCATTCCCTATCGTAGAGAGAGTTGGGAAGATGGCTTACAAAGTGAAGCACCTGATAGGCTCGTAGGAGTGCACGACGTTTTCCATGTTTTGCACTTGCGAAAGTGCTTACATGACTCGGCGGAGGTTGTAGAGCCTAGTTAGTTAGAGGAGGTGAAGGTAGAAAGGGAAGCTTCTGTTCGGTGTATCCCCACGAAGATTGTTGGAAGAGACATCTAGCGACTAAGGAATAAGGAGGTTCCACTGGTGAAGGTGCAATGGGGAGACGATGTTGCAGACGCCACTTGGGAAGCAGAAGAGAAGATTCGTACTTCCTATCCTCATCTTTTTTATAGTAAGTTTTAGGATTCCTTTTTTCATCTTTAGTTTTGAATAGGTTCTTTCCTTTATTATCCTTTAGGAGGGTAGAACTTAGGGTTTAACCTATGGATGGTAGGATTTGATGTAAACATGTTAATAGAACATGTTATGAATGATGTATGCTAGTGGTTGCAAGTGTTTACTAGTGGATGCTATGGACGCATATAGATACACTAGCTACTATTATTCTTTAGGGACCGGCCTAACTAGGACACTAGAGCATATGCATATGGATGTGTGCACATTTTGATTTTATTTCCTTGGTTGCTATAAATGGATGTTTATCACATGATTGTTGCATTTGGATGATGTTTGTAGCACGCATATAGAAATATCAATTATCGTTAGGAAATTTTTGCATTCATTTGGATACATGGCACGAACATGATTGCATAAAAGGAGGTCAACTGAATCAGTGGACCGCCTAATCTTTTGCATTAGTTAGGAACATTTACACTACACTAATTGCATAAGTATCATAAATTGCATTAGAAAAACTTAAGGACAATGGATGAATGGTTGATGATTGAGTAGTTGATTATAGAATTGGATGAAAACATTTAGTACATTCTTTTATCCTTAGAGATTTCGGGGAGGAAATCCCTTAAGGAGGGGAGAATGTAACAAACCAAAATTTAACCCATAATAATTAATTCGTTAATTAATTAAATAATAAAATAACTTTGTGAAATTGTCAGAATTGAGCCACGGGAATTGCACCATTGTGTCCGTGGTAATTTTCTAGTCAATTTCCATATATAGAACGTCAGAAACCGAGCTAATATGACCAAGATACAAAATAAGCAGAAATAGAAGAGAAATATATATATATATATATATATATATATATATATATATATATAAGGCAGGTCGACCCGCCTCCCTAAGTTATGAATGAACATCCTAGAGCGAATTTTGCCGACTTAATGACGTGTTTTGCATTCTTTACCTCGATCTGGTCCTTCCATTCTTGCATCTGATGGCTCCTATTCAGCCTTTGACGTTGTTGCATCCCATTCAATCTTCAAAATCTAACGGTCTGAGATTCACTTCTCCCCCTATAAATAGACCCCTAGACCTAACACTTTTTCTCATTCTAGGTTTTCTCCAATTGGGTTCACCTTTCTATGAAGGACCCTAAACGGAATAATTTTTCCAAGGAGAAAATTGTTATAAATTAAATTATTTTACAACTCCAAATGGATCCGGGAAGACCAAAGGAAGAGCTTAGGACCAGAGGCGAGTGATTGTAATTATTTTAGATTTCTTTAAGTAATTTAAAATAATAGGGTTTCCAATAGTTGTAGTTTTACTACGATTTTTGGAATAGCCTTTCAGTAGTTTATTTACAGTTTTTAGAATTATTTTCAGTCTATTTCCTTTCAGCTATTCTTTTCAGTAATTTTAGTTTATTTCTGTTAATTACAGCTTTTCCATTTATTTACAGTTTATTTACAGTATTTTAGTTTATTTACTGTTATTTATACGTTATTTACATCTTCTTTCTACGCTTTGGATTTTCTTCTATTTTCAGTTTTCTTTTATTCCTCCTTCTTCTTCGCGTATGGATTAGAATAGGATTAACGCGAATATGGAATAAATTGTAAGAAAACTAAAATAGTGGAATATAAGATGTAAATTACAAAGACCGCAATATAAATGGAATTGGACTGAAATTATGCCTAATTATGACATTAATTGGACTAAATCAAAAAGATTGGCCTAGTTATAACTTAGAATTATAACTAAGAAAGAGTACAAGATGAAAGAGGCTTAGTTCACGCTTAGACCTTGGGTTAAGTAATAAGCAAGATTATAATGTAGGTTATAATAAGAAAATGAATAGAATAAGGCTTATTTTAAGATTTAGGATAAATTAATAAGCACAGATAGTAAAGAAAAGTGTAAAGGATTATTTAAATAATTTATCCAAGTTAATAAGCAAAGATGAAAGTAGGACCCATACCAAATCGCATTCCCTATTAGACAAAAAGGTGGTCTCACATTAGCGTGAAGTGAGAAGAGGGCACGCTTATGCTAAAAATGGTAGTAATTGGTCAATTAGAAGTCCAAATCTGGGGGGATTTGGATAAGGGGTGCAACCAGATATTGTTTGGATGACGGGCCAGTACCAACAGCATTTCCCCTATTTTCTATGTACACATGGTGGTCTCACATTAGCCTGAAGTGAGACGAGGGGCACGCTTATGCTGGAGTTTGAGGTAATAAGAAGACCCAATAGGTGGAGCAAAAGGTAGCATGGGCATGGTGGCAGTTACGCGTGCGACTTCCATTCTGGTGCTCAGTAATCGCTATGAGTTCCAAGCGCTTAGTATGTGTGTCTTTCGTAAACACCATTGCCTTCTATGTAGGGAGCTATGTATCGTCTGGATCCACAGTGGTTGCTTTATGCATCTTTCGTAGATACCATTGACTGCTGTGTAGGGAGTTACCTAGTCTCTGGTCCGCAGTAAGGTCTATGGAGTAGCAGGCCGATCGAATGGTAGAATTAGGAATTTAGCCTAATTATAAGATTAGGAATTCAGCCTAATCAAAGCAGCTATCAAGAACAAGTGCAAACAATCAAAGTTAACCTTATAGTTAATCATATTTATTTCCAGTTTATCTCTTTCCTATTTCCTTTGTTTCCTCTTTATATACTAGAACCGTTGTAGAGTCTATTACTTTTACTTTGCTTAAAGACTCTAGTAATTACTATCAATCACTAGACTTTTAGTGTGACCCACTCCTCTATTTTCCCCTTTCCCCCCCTTAGGCAATCAAGGGAGAGGACAGTAGATTGTAGTTGCTTGGAGATTTCTTGGAAGAATTTGCTACCATGTATTTCTTTTCTTTCAGCTTTTCTTCTTTCTATGTACTGGCTTATTATGAGGGATATTATGTACTCTGATTTTTGAGACTATGAGTTTTTGTTTCATGAGACATATTTGATTTTTAGACATGTATGTGGTATTTGACTTATTTATGAAGAAATTATGAAGTTTTGTTTTAATTAAGTTATTATTTTAAGTTTCCTCTATTTTATCTAGTTTTGTCTTGTGAATCTTAGTCTCTGTTAGCTTTAGCTATACCTATAATGCACCTCGCCTTTTAATGTGTCCTTTTGGGTATATTATGGGGTGTGGGGGTGTTTCAAGTAAGACTGTACAAACTATTGAATATTGATATTTAAATGTCAAATGATCATAAAGAGAATTTGTAGAACTTTGTAAAAATTATAATAATAATAAATTATGGAGATTTAAAAATAAAATATCGGAAGAGACTTAAGAAGAGAGGGGGGAAATCCCTACAATTAACGAGAGGGCGGAAAATTCTTCTGTTTTGCTGTTTTTTGGTAGATATGTCAAATCCATAAATCCATTGAAGACGAGTAATAGTGTCCATAAGGTGAAGACGTTCCACATCCTATATTGTTAATCTTCTTATTTATGCCTTAAGAAAATGAAGAATATCATTTTTCATTTACCTCTTATGGATTATGTAAATGGTTTCATTTATTTTATCATCGATTTGATGACAATGATGTATTTAAATGCGACCTTTTAACAGCAATACTAGAACCTACATGTTGGAGGATTTTGTAAATATGTGATTCAACAAGCAATTAAGGGACCATGAACGTTAGATAAACAAATTTGCGAGTACTTATCATTCGAGAGTATTGATAAACCCCTCACTGCCTCAAGTTTTATCAAAACAGAGATGGTTGGACGATGAGATATGTTGTAATGGCTCATTTAGATTAGCAACACACTTATAAAAAATGTTCTTTAGTAACATCCGTCCCTTGAAATAAAGTTTAAATATATTGAAGTAAGGCTTTTAAGTAACCTCCTCAATTCCTGTAAGTAAAATGATGATAGAATATGTATATAAGACATGTTTATGCTAAAAATTTAGATACAACGCGAATATAAACATATAATCAAACAAAAATGCTTATGATAACATAAACAAAAAATTCATAATTCATATGATGAGATTTATGGGATTCCTAAACAAGTGGCTAACAATAACTAAGGAATGATCACTAGCCCTGACTTCTCCACCATAAACAATAGGAGCCCTAAGAGTTTGTCTTGCAAAAGTAATAAAATAAGGTAAGGTGATGTCTTATTGGAATTTTGTCTATTAATGGAGTTGAAAGTACATAGTGGTAAAATCAACCTCATATCAAAGGTTGAAACAATAGTTATTCACCAATGTATGCTGATGACATTTAAACTTTTACCCAAGCTAATGCGGATACTGCCTATGTTATCAGGAAAATACTTGAAAAATGAACAGATTTATCAGTCTATAAATCAATTGTCGAAAGACAACATAATTTTTCACAACTGTTGTGATAGAGATGTAAATAAACAAATTTTCCAGTTGGATGATAAAGGAAAGCCTTTGAGATATTTGGGACTCATGCACTCTTAACTACTTATTATTAAAAACTAGAATTGAAACTAGCTTATAGATAAAACAAGGAATAAATTTTAGGGTTGCGAATGCAAATTACGTAGCTCGGTTGGAAGGTTAGAGCTTATTCAATCTTCCATATATCCAATGCTAGCTTATTGGATGAAAAGCTTACCACTCATCGAGCTATCAAACTATGTGTATAGTCTTTTAAGGAGTATTTTATGTGAAACTATCAAGTAGATCATGTAAAATCCAAATAAGTGTTTACCATAACTTTGTATTCAGCTTCTGTTGAATCTTCATATACATTTGTTGCTTCATATACTTTTTAATGAAATGAGAAAACTTCTAAGAAAAGTACGAAATCCTGTTAGTAATCTTCTTGTGAAGTTGTGACCACTTTGATTAGAATCACAATATTCGTTAGGGTTAAGTTTGTTTGTAGAAGAGAACAATAAACATTGCATCAACATACTTTAATATATTTGAGAATTCGTAGAGTGGTATCCCAACATGGTTTTCTAAGATTCTACATGAGTTGGCTTAAACTACTAACAACGTAAGCTATATCCATTGTTGTGATTATATATTAAAACAGTTTTCCCATCAATCTACTATATTTTATTGGGTAGATCAATGTTGAGCCTGATAGAGTTAAGTGTAACACCCCTATTTTTATTACATATTATTATGGAAGTTTAACGACTTGGTCATTAGATAACAATATAGAAAAATGGAATAAGTATGGAGATTATCCATAATAATTAATTTCAAATTTTAAGTTGATAATGATTAATGACATTTTATATAGAGAAAGAAGAAAATGTTTTAATTAAATCATGAGAGAATAAAGAAGAGAAGGTTAAGGCTTATTACTGATTTCCTAACTCTTCTCTCTAATTGTCTAGTATTATTTCCTTCACTCAACATAACAAAGAAAAGAAAATAGAAGAGAAACTTCATTAAAATTTCCAAAACAAGACAAAGAAGGAAAAGCTCGAAGAAGAAGGCTAATCGACTAATTATCTCCATACATAGACTAATCCAGGTGAATAATATTACCATCGCTAAGTTTTGATGTGTTTGATTTCTAACTTGGTCTAAAACATGGGTCTGGGTTAGGATTGATAGAGTTTGGGATATAGCTTAGGGGCAATTCTGTAATTTATTATAAATGACTAACTTTTTAATAATATCTCGTTTGAAATGAAAAGTGTTTTCCTTTTATTATATACTTATTATAATATGTTATATTAATTAAACGTGTAATTTAAATATATTTAATAGAAAATCCATAAATGGTATGTTTTTTTATAGTAGTTACAATGTATTGTAATCATGAGCAATTTATCTCAATATGATAAACATATCATTTAAATATTCTAAGTCAAGATGTATCGAGACTGGATATTGATACATCCTGTAACAACCTTGTTTTCTCCGCTATATAAATAAATTTAATTTAAATAAAATTGTCAAAATTTTATATTTGATTATTTATATTTAGAAAAATAAATTTTAGTTAATTAAATTCTATTTAATATCAGATTTTGATTTAATAAATTAAAATAAATTAATAAATTCATTTCTAATAATGTATTGAATTGGATAAAAAAATTAAATTGAATATATAATATTTTGAGGCGTAAATTAATTTGAAAGGAATTGAGATGAATTTGCAAATAGATAAAAAGTATTGTTTAAAAGAAAAGATTATTTATTTAAATTAGAGCCCGATTGGTCCAAGCCCATTATCACATAACCTTCTTTAGTTTTCTAGACCTCTCTCTGGCTTCACCCAAAAGAAGACTCGACCCCTACATTTCTACGGCAGCCCTAGTTTCTCAAATCATCAAAACCACGTCTTCCATATAAAAAAATAATAATTATGGCACACAATCGATTCACGACCAAGAAGGAATCAACGGTAGGCGAAAGGGTGGAGCGACGTCAAGGATGGAGCGACGTCAAGGAGGGGCCGATCGACTTGAAGAGCATGACCTGGCAGTGAGACTTGAATTGTCCGATGTGGTTAGCAATGCGGGGAGAGGCTGAGGCCAACGTCGAGCGACCTAAGCATGGAGGAGATGCAAGTGCTTTTGCTAATGAGTGACTGCGATTTTGGAGTTGGCTGGTGGAGTAGTTGAGCAGCAAATGGGTGATGGAAAATGACAGCGACTGAATAGCGACAATGAGGTAGAGTTGAGGGTTGCAGCAACTAGTCTGAGATGAAGCTAGCAATGGCGAAGGTCGATGAGTTGCTGATTGGAAATTTAACCGCCGTTTCGTGAGTTACCCTCACTCACAACTATATCTTCTATTATTTACATCGTATATTTATATATCACTTTATCCCGATTATATGCATAGCTTGGTGAAATTGTTTGTTTGGAATTGTGATTAATTTAGTTGATATTGGATTTGTGTGATTGTTGTTGTTTGGGTTATTGGATATGTTGAGAAAAAAATTGGTTGGATGTGTCAATTTACAGATGGAACTCTGGCCAATTTATATGTCAATATGAGAATTTTTATGTAGGACCGGAGTTTGATGGATCTTGACTCGGGTCAGGTAACATATATATATTTATAGCATGGTTATTAAGATGTTTAAGAAGCGATTTTGTTCCATAAATCTATATATATATATGTATGTATTAGTTTCTTAATAAAAAAGATGGTTGAAATGCATTGAAATTTTATTTGAGAGTTTTAAATTTTTTATTAAAAGTATTTTATAAATATTCTACTAAATTTTATTCAATTTAGCTATTGTCAACTATATTTCAATTATAAGTATAAATATAGCTTTCTACAGTTATAAAACTCTATTTAAAATCAAAATTGAAACATATTATAAGGTTTGGAGTTGTTTTAATGGAAAATATTTTATTTTAACTGTTAGAGTATAAAATGAAGATTTTGAACAAAATTCTATGATCTAAAATAGTATTTTAATATGAACAATTATGAAATGGATTTAAAGCAATATTTAAGATTTGAATATATAGTGAAGGAGTTGAATTATAAATTATGTCTGAAATGAAAATAATTATTTTAGAGATTTGTAAATATATTTTACAGTATTATTTAGCTAATGACATAGTTTCTATAATTATTTATAATTTGTAAAGTAATTTTGTAAGTTTTGGAAAATATATATATAGGAAATTCAGAAATAAAATTTAGTAGTTTAGTCTTATATTGGGATAAAATAAATGAAGGGAATATATTATTTAAAACAATATGAAATAGAAATGATATAAATGATCTTATTTGATATCAATTTAATTATTTTATAATTATATTTATTTGGATAATCTATTTTTATAATTTTCTGGATCAGTCTTTCCCTGCATATCGATTGGGTATACATAAATGTTTATTAATGATTTTTGAGTTCTCTGATTTTTCATCTTCTCAACATGATTTGATGATATGAGTGATTCACTGTTGATATTGATTGGGTTGTTGATTTATTATGATACGGTGATGACATCTTTATTATGATTTTATTGTATTTATTCTATATGACGAGATATATGAATAAATGGATTAGTAATACCATTTTGGGATGGGGCATTCGGTAATACTTTTTTAGTTATTCTTTGGACTCTTTATGTAGAATATTGGAGGAGCGAATATGATGTGTGAGCATTGAATAAATGGACTATTAACACGCGGTGATACGGGACACCGTTCCATTATTTATTCAGTTATTCATTGCTCGTTGATGACACTCATACAGGGTATGTGATGTGTGGGTGACTCACTGCGGTGAGCATGTTTGGAGGCTACTGGTTAGCCACATAGTTTGTGTACATTATATGTCCATCTACCTTTGTCTAACTCCTTTTATGTCTTGGGTGTGAGCCAGATTGGCCAGTATCCACCCTAGCGGCCTGATCGTAAGGTTGCACCTCAGATCCATGACACCATTGTTGTTTATGATATTTAATGTGCATCACAAGATAGATAGTTGGTTGCCCCTTGTGTCGCATAGGACAGCAGTCAGTTACCATAGGGGCACATGTCAGTAGTCGCTACCAAAGAGTCTATGCATTGTCAAGCCTATGGTGCATCATTGTCATGATACCAAGAGGGGAGAGGTAATTATAACCGATGACTGTAGGAGTCATGTCATATGGATCACGTGTGGCTCCCGAAACAAGCAGACATGCTGTCAGCCTCTCGTCTGGTTCCGTTATATGTGGTGTATATGTATGTATGTGGGTAGTAGATAGACGTGTATTATGTATAGATGTGATTATACCTGAGAGTGTATCCAGAGTATGGTCAACCTCATATCCTTCTTAGGCAGACGGCCTACTTATTATTGATTATATTTGGATATTGTTATGAGCTAGCTTAGATCTTCCTTATTGATTTTATTGATTTGATATTGGTATTTTATAATATGAGATTGAGAGATTTAGTAAGCATTATTTTATTATTGCTCGACTTCCCTTGAGGATGTCTTATTACCGATAATTTTGGATTTGATGTTGATTTCTAAATATGTATGATTCACCCATTCTATATTGATTTTGTGATTATGATTTGATCTGTTTTATACGGGTGATGACATCTTTATGCTGGGTTTGTGGTGTTATGTTTTGATATCTGAATTGTTGAGATGGTATTATTGTAATTATTTTTACCCACATATATTGTGATCTATATGTTTATTGAATTTGGATTTAGATATAGTCTGACCCGTTTATTATTTATATAATATCGGGTCAGTCCAAGATATTTTAGGTACAGGGACGACTTGACCATCATTTGTTTTAGTGGGATTAGAGAAGATATATATATTAGGAAGTTTTATAATATTTAAAAGACATTGAGTTGTATTGTATTCTTATAACATTACTGTATCTCATATATTATATATTATCGCTGCGACTGGCTATGTGTTCTCTACTGTTATTGTATTATGTATTGTTCTATCTTGGAGGCACACGTGTTTATTGTTTTGTACCGACACTGTGTACATACTGATGAGTTTTATATTTAATGTTTTAATACGTATTAGTATTAGTCTAAGAGAATATTCACGTGTGTACCCCATATAACCTTATTCTCCGTATTATCTTACAGTATTACTTTGTAATACACTTGGATAATATGGGTCTTGAGGTGGGGTGTTACAAAATGGTACCAGAGCAAGGTTTAGAATAATACATTTTATATCAGAGACACGAGTCTTGGCCTTAGTTGAGACTTAGAGTCCCTGTTCCTATGGGTGTGTGGTAGATTTTTATTTATACTTAAGAGATATTAGGAGTATATGATGATTACTAGGGTAATCATCTGGGGACATATTTTTCATTTTCTTATTATATATATTTATATATATGTATGTATGTACTTTCATTATTATTATTCCTTCCCTTGTTATTATGGTGTGTTTTACAACTTTAGTGTGTTACTAAATTATATGCTTAAATAGCAATTTTATTTTAAATACAATATTGATTTTGGTTTATAGTCGAAATTCACACATGTAAGATTGAAAGATAAATATCTTAGTTGAATAAATATATGATGAATAAATATAAATTTGATTTTATAAGATGATTAGAAATGTTTTGTGATTTATTTTGGTGTTAGTTTGTCCATAGAGTGATTTAGGAGTACCGGTCGATACGTCTGATCAGGGATTCCTAAACACTCATACAAGGCAAATCGACACAATATTTTTGAATAGATTTATAATTTATGCAAACGTCAATTATTCTTATTATCAAATGATTGGGAAGGTAAGTGAATGTTTAAATTAGAAATCTTTTGGAAGATATGAGTTATAAGTGTAGTATTAAATAAAGATTTGAAAATGAAGTAGTAAAGTTATATTGGAACTAGTATATTGCAAATAGGTGGAAGTAACATTTATATAAGTTTTAAAAATAAAATGGTGTTAACTTGTCCGTTCAGTGTGTTAAGAATTTTGGTCGATGCGGGTGCACATGTATTCGATAGAAGTTCTTAAACACTTCTATGAGACACGTAGACATAATGTTTTAGGAAATATATAAGTAATTTGTGAAAATTTAAATTATTTTGAGCGAGAATTGAATGTTTTGAATAGAGGAATATATATATATACACACACTGATGTTATTTTGATAAAACTGTGAAATATAAAATGTTATAGATTTTGAAATTTAAGTTATGGATTTTTATTCAATTTGAAGGTTTATAATGGAGTAATAATACGAAACCATTAATATAAATAAAGAGTATTGGAGTATTTAATAAAATCAAGATAACAAGTTGCTTACGTTTCAATCGGTTTCTCTTTTAATGGACTTTCCATTGCAATTTGGTTAATGATTGCACAACTTGAATATATACTAGTTTTAATTATTTATTTGTGACTAATGTTCAAACTAAGTTAAGTATAGGTATAATTGGAGCATCTTTGTATATATTTGGCGATGTTGCCTCGCTATTGCTCGCTTAATAGCAAAGAAATTGCTTAAACCGCTAATAAAAAGGTACGCTTACTGTTTTAAAGTATAAAGTGTTTGAAAATATTGATAAATATTATGTTTCCGACCATGTGGTCGATGTATATTGTGCATAGCATATTTATGAAATTGCAAAAGTCTCTCCGTGCAATGAAGACTTTGACAAAATTTTCTAGAATTTCGGGAGTTAGAAAGAAAAAAAATTCATAGAAATTTGTCGTATGTGAAGAATTGTAATTGATATTTAAATTGTATAAAAAATTTAATTTAAGCAATTATGAATTATAAATTTTTACTAACGAAATAATTTAAAGATTATTCGATGAAAGTTTGGATTATAATCAAATTTGATTTGTAACGAAATGGAATTTTATGTAATGTATACATATCTCTACTATTAATAATGATAATTCAGTGAATATGATTTCAACCGTGTCTTTTTGAAATTCCAAAAATACCCCACATCCATCAACGAAATCTTATCGGGTTTGCAACCTCCATCACATTTCTCTTTCCGACCACCATCAACGGAATTTCATTCTAAATTTGCAACCGACACCACAAACAAAACCGTTTGAAAATAGTGTTGTGACCACCAAAGTATTTGCACTTATAACACATGTCCATCCATTAATTTTTTGGCAAATAAAAGATAAATATCTCTAACCATTAAATGCACGTATGTGCGATTTATACTAGTATATATAGTTATATTTGTTTAATGAAGTTATTGTAAAGTTTATAAAATTATTCTTACTTATGGAAAGAGTTTATATTCACGTTAAGTTAAAATGGTATAGTTAAGTTTATTTATAATTATATTGTTAGAGATTCTCCCTGTATAGGAATTACGAGGACATAATTCATTTTAGGAGGGGAGACTGTAACAACCCTGTTTTCTACGCCGTATAAATAAATTTAATTTAAATAAAATTGTCAGAATTTAATATTCGATTATTTATATTTGTAAAATAAATTTTAGTTAATTAAATTTTATTTAATATCAGATTTTGACTTAATAAATTGAAATAAATTAATAAATTCTTTTCGAATAATTTATTGAATTGGATAAAATGTTTTAAATTGAATATATAATATTTTGAGGCGTAAATTAATTTGAAATGAATTGGGATGAATTTGCAAATAGATAAAAAAGTATTGTTTAAAATAAAAGATAATTTATTTAAATTAGAGCCCAATTGGCCCAAGCCCATTATCACATAACCTTCTTTATTTTTCTAGACCTCTCTCTGGCTTCACCCAAAAGAAGATCGAGCCCTACATTCCAACGGCAGCCCTAATTTCTTAAATCATAAAAATCACATCTTCCACATATAAAAAACAATAATTATGGCACGCGATCGATTCGTGACCAAGGAGGAATCGACGGCAGGCGAAGGGGTGGAGCGACGTCATGGAGGGGCCGATCGACTTAAAGAGTGCGACCTGGCAGTGCGACTTGAATTGTCACGATGTGGTTAGCGACGTGGGAAGAGGCTAAGGTCGACGTCGAGCGACCTGAGAAGGGAAGAGATGCATGTGCTTTTGCCAATGAGTGGCTGCGATTTTGGAGTTGGTTGGCAGCGTAGTTGAGCAGCAAATGGGTGGTGGAGAATGACAGCGACTGGATAGAGGTGGAATATGTGACAATGAGGTAGAGTTGAGGGTTGCAGTAACTGGTCTAAGATGAAGCTAGCAATGACGAAGGTCGATGAGTCGCTGATTGGAAATTTAACCACCATTTCGATGAGTTACCTTCACTCACAACTATATCTTCTTTTATTTACATCGTATATTTATATATCACTTTATCCCGATTATATGCATCGCTTGGTTAAATTGTTTGTTTCGAATTGTGATTAATTTGGTTGATATTGGATTTGTGTGATTGTTGTTGTTTGGGTTATTGGATATGTTGAGATGGAAATTGGTTGGATGTGTCGATTTACTGACGAAACTATGGCTATTTGGGAATTGAAACGAATAGATATTTATATGTCAATGTGAGAATTTTTATGTAGGACTGGAGTTTGATGGATCTCGACTAGGGTCACGTAACACACACACACACACACACACATATATTTATAGCATGTTTATTGAGATGTTTGCGAAGTGATTTTGTTCCATAAATATATATACATATACATACATGCATACATACATACATATATAAATATGTATTTGTTTCTTAATATAAATGATGGTTGAAATTTTATTTGAGAGTTTTAAATTTTTTATCAAAAGTATTTTATAAATATTTTACTAAATTTTATTCAATTTAGCTATTTTCAACTGTATTTCAATTATAAGTATAAATATAGCTTTCTACGGGTTATAAAACTGTATTTAAAATCAAAATTGAAACATATTATAAGGTTTGGAATTGTTTTAAAGGGAAATATTTTATTTTAACTGTTAGAGTATAAAGTGAAGATTTTGAATTAAATTCTATGATCTAAAATAGTATTTTAATATAAACAATTATGAAATGGATTTAAAGTAATATTTGAGATTTAAATATATAGTGAAGGAGTTGAATTATAAATTATGTCTGAAATGAAAAGAATTATTTTGGAGATTTATAAATATATTTTACAGTATTATTTAGCTATAGAAAATTATGATATAGTTTCTATAATTATTTATGATTTGTAAAGTAATTTTGTAAGTTTTGGAAAATATATATATAGGAAATTCGGAAATAGAATTTAGTAGTTTAATCTTTTATTGAGATTAAATAAATGAAGTGAATATATTATTTAAAAAAATATGAAATAGGAATGATATAAATGATCTTATTTAATATCAATTTAATTATTTTATAATTATATTTATTTGGATAATCTATTTTTATAATTTTCCAGATCAATCTTTCCCTGCATATTGATTGGGTATACTTAACTATTTATTAATGATTTTTGAGTTCTCTGATTTTTCATCTTCTTAACATTGATTTTGATGATATTAGTGATTTACCGTTGATATTGATTGGGTTGTTGATTTAATATGATACGGTGATGATATCTTTTTTATAATTTTATTGTATTTATTCTATATGATGTGCTTTGAATTGAAGCAGGTTAGAGTCATCGGAAAGAAATCCACCTAGTTTTCTGAATAGTTGCTATCCTTCCATTGAATTATCTTCCCAAAGTGTTGTATCCCTCTTTGATTGTCATGACGCTTGGTCGATTTCCAATTGTATAAATTCAGGATTGTATTCCATTAGTTACTATCTATGTCCGGTTCTATAGAGCTAGTAATCTTTGGCTATCTAATATAGTCTTTTCTTTAATAACTCCAGGTGGAAATTCAATTTCTGTTGATTTTAAGAAATCGAAGTTTTTGAATATACACGTGGACGTTTAGGTACACATTCATGTCATTGGCTCCCGGATGCGTTTGTATGCTCATGAGTTGTCACTAATTCCTTCTAGTTTAATTGCAATTGGATGCAATTCCTTGTTTATATATTATTTTGTAATGAAATAGGGGTTGTAATAAGTCATTCAATGAGAAGGGACTTCAATTTCTACAAGGATGACGGCCTCAGAGCCTAAAGCAAGGGCGAATGGAGTATGACCAGTCGTGGACTTATGGGTGATTCGGTAAGCCCATAATGCTGTTGGAAGTTCATCCACTCACTTGCCTCTAGACTTTTCCAAACGTTTCTTCAGAATGGACTTTATGGTTTTGTTCACAGCTTCAACTTGTCAATTTGCTTGAGGGTGAGCAACTGCCGCAAATTTCTTTTCAATATGATGCCGATGGTAGTAGTCTTTAAATTTAACGCTGTCTAATTAGGTTCCATTATCAGTTATAATGGTTCATGGAAGGCCAAAACGACAGATGATGTTCCAGATAACGAAGTTGATTATTTTCTTCATCATGATCGTGGTTAAAAGTTTTACTTCAGCCTATTTAGTGAAGTAATCAACTGCTACGATGGCATATTTCGTGCCATCTTTAGAATCAGCAAGAAGTTGATGATGTCAATACCCCAAGTGGCAAACGGCTATGGACTGGCCATTTGAGTAATTTCTGTCAGTGGGGCTCTTGGAATTTTTTGCAAACATCTAGTACTCGTCGCATTATCTAGCATGATTAGCTACATCTCGATTGACAGTTGGCCAGTAATACCCATAGCAGAGCATTTTCTTTGTCAGGGTTTGCCTCATGGTGTAATCGTCGCATTCTTCTTCATGGACTTCTCTCAAGACTCGTTTGATTTCATCATGGGCAATACACTGAAGTAGGGGAACGAAGAAGCCCTTTCTATATATGACTCCTTCTTGGATGAAGCAGCATGAAGCTTTGGGGAGGATATATCATTTTTCATTCCTCCGTCTAGGAAGGATCCCCCATTGTAGATAGTCTTTGATAGGATTCATCCATGACTCCTTTTCTGGCTCCGTCTCTAAGATCTAGTCGATCTTCATCTGCTAATGCTTGGAATGTTAAGTGCTTCAACTGGGACAAAGTCTATTTGTTGCGCATCCCCAGAACTGGCCAGCATGGCCAGTGACTCGGCTTTTTCATTTTGTTCTCCGAGGATGTGTGTAATGGTGTAATACTCGAACTCAGCTAGTAGCTCTTGGACTCGGCCGAGATAAGGAGCAAGATGCTGCCCCCTAGCAAGATAATCTTCCCTGACTTGGCATACTACTAACCGGGAATCACAAAAGATATGTAAAGTTTCCACTCCCAGTTCTCTAGAAAGTTTGAGCCTGTTGATCAAGGCTTCATACTTAGCTTCATTATTTGTTGCAGGGAAGTTGAGTTTCAGGGCATAGCAGATCGATCGTTCCTCAGGAGTCATTAACACAACTCCGACTCTAGAACACCGATCATTGGAAGCTCCATCCATGTACATTTTCCATTAGTTGGTTGGTTCTCCACCGCTCTTCGGATAGTCGTATGATGTAGTGAATTCAGATATAAAGTGTGCTAATGTTTGTCCCTGGATAGCTCTCCGAGGGAGATAAGTGATATCGAATTGGCTTAGTTCGATATTCCATTTGAGAAACCTTCTAGATGTCTAAGGTTGCTGTAGGACTAGTCGTAACGGCTGGTCGGTGTAGACGTTGATGGGGTGAACCTGGAAGTAATGACAAAGCTTTTGTGATGCAATCAACAGGCAGTACTCGAGCTTTTACAGTTTTGGGTAGTTTCTGTCAGCACCTTTCAATTGCTTGCTAACATAATATACGGGCCTCTGGATCATATTCTCTTCAAGTAACACTGTGGCACTTATGGTGTGTACCGTCACAACTAAATAGATGTATAAGTCTTTACGATCCAGTGGCTTGGATAGGATGGGAGATCTCTCTAAGTGATCTACCAGAACTTGAAATGCATTTATGCAATCTTGCATCCATTCAAAGTTCCTCTTCCCTCTTTTGATCAAGTCAAAGAAAGGAATACACTTGTTGGTGGCCCTGGAGATGAAGCGGCTTAGGGTGGAAACCTTCTCATTTAAGCTCTGTACCTGCTTAATCATCTTCGGCACTTGGATGTTTCGAATTGCTTGAACCTTCTCGGGATCTTCTTCGATTCCGCGAGAGTAGATAATGAAACCCAAAATTTTCCTAACGCAACTCCAAAAGAGCATTTCAAGGGATTTAGTTTCATTCCATATTTTCATAGGACACTGAACATCTCCGCTAAGTCATCGATGTGGTCATTTGATCATCGTGACTTCACGAGCATATCATCTATACATACTTTCGTCGATTGCCCGATCTGGTCTTTGAACATCCTGTTGACCAGTCTCTGTTAATTAGCTTCAACATTATTTAGTTCAAACGACATCACAACATAAGAATATAGCCCTAGATCGATAATGAATCTGGTGTGCTTCTGGTCGAGGACGTGCATCAGGATATGGTTGTATCCGGAGTACACATCCATAAATGAAAGCAGTTATATCCAGCGGTTGAGTCTACCAGCTGGTCAATCCTTAGAATTCAAAAGCTATCTTTCGGGCACGCCTTCTTTAGGTCTGAGTAGTCGACGCATGACCGCTACTTTCCATTAGCTTTTCTCACAAGAACTAGATTGGTTACCCATTTCGGGTAGAGGGTGTCATAGGTAAACCTATTATTTTTAAGTTTATCCACCTCCTCTTTAAGTGCAGCAAATCCCTTTGGATCCATGCTGCCTTGCTTTTGTTTCACGAGGACATGCCTTGGGTCGATATTCAATGCATGGCTTGCGATAGTCGGTGAGATCACACACATGTCAAAATGGGTCCAAGCGAATACATCATGATTCATTCGGGGAAAGCCAGCTAATTCCTTCATCATCGTTGCACTGAGCTGTGATCCGATCTTCAGTACCCATGATGGGTCGCCATGGCCGACTGTAATGTCGATTTTTAGCTTAGCAGGTGCAGCCTTGTGTTCCTTGAGTTCAAACGTAACTGTTTCGCGTAACAATCAACGTGAAATCTGGTTAGGACGGTTAATGATGGTTACTCTGGTCGAATCCCAGAGTCTTGTCATGAGTTATTGAGTCTGATAGTGAAGGGCTCTAAATGATTTAAGCGATTATCTGCAAATGGCCGAAGATCAGGCTCAGAAGTATGTTGAATCAAATGTCAAGTAGGGTTCAGCCTCGTGTTGCGCGCAACTGTTAGCTAGATCTTGCTTTGAGTTTGAATCTGCTTGTTTATTCGAGTAACGCGCTTTCCATTCAATATACTCATGATCCATTACTTATCGTTCGGGTTGGAGTGATGATCAGTTGCCCATGAGCTTGGGCATTGATTCGATGATTCTATCTCTCGGCATCCTTTTGATCGTAGCCTCGAGTCATTTTTAACACCAGGTATGAATCATAGTATTGAGCTATCGCAGTCAGTCTTTGGATGATCACACTTCTACCCCCGATCTCAGGTTGATAAATGTACTGCATGGATGGTCGAGTCTTGTCCTAGTCGGGTTTATACTCCCACCTAAGCTCCAAAGACTTAGAGTTGATCGATGAATGGTCGGTTCACATTCATTTAGTTTCTTGCTCATGCCTCCAAGTCTGGGGCATACGTCGATAAGTAGGAAGGCAAGTCATGTCCAATCAGTGATTGATGCTCTCCCTGCCGGACCAAGGGCAAGGATCAGTGTGCGGACGGTCGAGCCATGTCCGTTTCGTAGTGCTCTTCTAGTCGAATCGTGGTAAGAGTCAACGAAAGAATGCTCACGTCGCATTCATTCAGAGTTGGACGGTGAGTTGCGTCCGTTTTGATTCATGCTCTCCCGCTAGATCTAGGGATAGAGTTGGCTCAGATGAAGTCATGTCATGCTCATCCGGTTTCATGCTCCTCTTGATGGATCGAAGGAGGGTGCTAGAGAATTAATGATCAAGTTGCACACGTTCGTGGTTTATTCTCCTATCCATGCTCTGTGACCGAAGTTATTCGATGGACGTTTGGGTCACATCCATTTGGGTCACATCCATTTGTGGCTATTGCGGATTGATATTGACCCTCAATCTGATGGTATGATATAGTATGTCACCCGTAACTTCGGATGTCATTCCGATTTGTTTTGTATTGAGGTCTCCTTGCAGCCGTTGCCTTAAGTTGTAAAGATCAATAGTCGGAGCTCTAGTAAGATGTCGTACTCAGCTTGTAGTAGTTTGTACTCTCATTCCCATTATTAGGTTAGCAGAATTAGTTCGTGGTAATTCCATCCGTAGTGAGTTTATACTCCTCTTGTCGAGTTTAGGTCGGAGTTTATGGAATGTTGAGTGGTCGAACCACACTCATCTACTTATTTATACCCATATCCGCACTCTGGGAATAAGACTTTATTGGCGAGTGGTCGAACCGCACCCAATTTGTGTTTATATTCTAATTCGCATAGGAGGACCAGAGTTATTTGCTGGACGATCGAACCGCGTCCATGTCTTGGTTTGGATTTTGGGTTGTTGATGTTCGAGCAAGGCTTGGATAGTTCACTGTACCTCAGGCGCAAACAAGGTCATGGATGGATGTATCACATTCTCTTTGGATTGGACGGTCGAACCACGTCCAATTTAGGCATAGGCTCTTAAACTGTCCCCTGCATCCAGGGCAGGATTCGATGCATGGACGGTCATACCACGTCCACTTCCATTTGGATCTATTTCTGCCAAGCCTTGGGAGTAAGATGAGTGTTCTGTAGAACTTTGAGCTCGAGCAGAGGAGCGGATGGTCTGATCGCATCCACTTTGAGTCGTGTGTTTTCCCCTAAGTCAAGGGCAAGAGTTGAGGAGCGGATGGTCAAACCGCTTCCACTTTTTATGGTATTTATACTCCAGACCGTGCTAAGGGACTAGATTTGATCGATAGACTTTCGAACTGCGTCCATCTTTTTGTGTTTATACTCCGATCCATGCTACGGAGACCAAAGTTTTATAATGGGTGACAGTCATACCTATTTGATGTTTATACTCCAATCTGCGCTCTAGGAACCAGAGCTGGTCGATGGGTGGTCAGTCACACCCATCCGGTGTTTATACTCCAGTCTGCGCTCTGGGGACCAAAGTTGGTCGATGGGTGATCAGTCACATCCGTCTGGTGTTTATACTATAGTCCGCGATCCGAGGACCAGAGTTGGTCGATGGACGGTCGTACCACATTCAATTTTTTAGTGTTTATACTCTAGTCCGCACTTTAGGGACTAGAGTTAGTCAATGGGTGGTCAGTCATCTTGGTTCTCTAGCTGGTCAGTTGAGAGCATTCGTAATCTACCCTAGAAGCTTGATCCAGTAACCGATCCCAGTTCGTGTCATATCATCTTGGTTCTCCAGCCTTTAGCAGTACCGTTTGGATAGCAGTTCCTTGTCCATTCCTTGGCTGCAATTCAATAGTTGTCGCTTGATCCCCTATGCCTCAATCAGTTACAGGATGTAAGGGAAGCAGATAGAACGCACCGTCTTTAAGCTGAGTTTTGAATCTAGAATCCGGGGGCACTGCACTGCGGCATGGGTCCAAGTGTATGACACTCGAATTTTTTTAGAGCTATTGTTTAGAAAATGGGTCGTACCCGATCCATATTTTTTATGTACGGCAAGGAGGGTTCGGTTACCTTCCCTTTTAAATGCGAAAGGGATCGGCTGGAGGGATCAGTTGTAGTTGAGTATGGTGCAGGGATCGGTTGAACGAGGGTTTGGTTCTAGATGAATGCATCATAGGGGTCGGTATTGAATGTTTTATGAGAGGGACCTGTCATACGGAGTATGGAGGGATCGGTAGTGAATGTAGGGATCGACTATAAGCGATCGGCAAAAGGGGTCGGTCATGAAGATGGTTGTTGGCATGGATTAGTTGCAGTGCTAAGGAGGGATCAGTATATAGACCTTGTAGAGGGATCGATATATATACCTAGCAGAGGGATCGATATATACACCTTATAGAGGGATCAGTATAAATGCTGGAGGGATAGTATACATATATGTTGGAAGGATCGGTATAGCTATTCGGAGGGACCGGTATTGATGTCTTTGGAGGGATCGGTCTTGAGCATGTATATGTATTTAGGGGTCGATCATGAAGGGACCAGTGCTAGACCCCAAGAAGGAGGTATTGGTCATGATGGCCTTGATGGAGGGATCGGCCATTTTGGCCTTGAGAGAAGGATCGACTATTTTGGCCTTGAGAGAGGGATCAACCATTTTGGCCTTAAGAGAGGGATCAGCCTTTTGCCAACTTGAGTGCAAACTTCAGCATTTGATCCTAAGAACTTGCATACATGAGCGAATCTGATCCCTTCCAAATGGACATGAATACATGAAAAACTCCAAACAAGAATACTAGCATCATCATTTATTTCAGCTATGCGGGAAGTTGATTTAATTCTTCTAACATGGCTATCAACTTCCTTTATATTTCCTTCAAATTTGAGTAGAATAAGAAGTTCACCGGTAGAATGCTGGATCTATCTCATGAATATAGGAATCCACAAGTAAATGATGAGATCCAATCAAGCCGAGAATTCGATTCTCAGTGAAAGCACCAAAACGTTGATGCTAAAAATGGGCATCAACACCCAATAGAATCTAGTAGAGATTAAATGAAGAATGAAATTAAAACAGAGCAAATATCATAAATGAACATGCAAATTTTTATAGTGGTTCGACATCTTGGCCTACGTCCACTTTTTTATTGACCTTGCACTTGATTATGATTACAAGAATGTTTGGATCAGCTAGGATCCATTAGTACAAGAATGAATAATAAAAATGGAACAGCCTTTTTCGTAGAAAGAAGGATCCCTTTTTTGACGCCATGCTTGCTATATTTATAGGGAAAGACGTGCTGGATCGGATTGAAATTTTGGTAGAAGGTTCGGAAGACCAAGACGAGGCCATCCAAAAATTTCCAGGCCCATCGAGTCCCACAATAGGGATCGATACCGATCCCTTTTAGTGTATCCAAATGGTCTACGATCCCTATAAGGGTTGTCCCATAATGTTATTTACTTTCTCCCCAAATTTTGTGCAATTCCGACGTACGGTTTATGAGATACCACATTTCCATGAAGTAGTGTTGCTTGAATTCTGATTTCTACCGAACCTTCTAAAGGGAGCTATGTCGATCCCTCCAACTTTCTCCAATTGGAATGAGCTCCCTAAGGAATGTTCCACATGTTATAATAAGCTTGTGCTCCAAGTTTCATGTTGATAACATGTATATATTTTGAGTTATTGACCAATCATCGCTGCAAAATTGAGTTGTGGAATTGATACGATACGATCCATAGTGTTGAATATGGATCGTACCTGATCCATCTTTGAGGAGTAGTGAGCTTTCATGCTTTTGCTTCATATTATCATCTATGCTTGATTTTTGGGCTCCATAATCATCGCTTTGGGCTACTGGCCTTGATGATAATCGAGTCTAACTTGTCTGGTCAGTTTGGATATAGCCAAGTCAAAATGTCGGATAACACTTTATCCTCACTTTTGTGTTTCCCTTGTTATTGGTTTACCTCTTTATTGGGTAGTTTCTTTCCTAACTCTCCATTAACCGAATTCAACAAAGCCGCCTCAACTAATCCTTCAAATGTGGCTCCATACAAAATCTGGTTTAGTGCTAACTCTTTAACTAGTGAGTTTAATTCTTTTGCTAACTTTATTTCCTTCTTGTTCGAGGTGTAAACCAATTTGAACCTGAACCTAGCTAACTTGTTAAATTGGTTAACATACTCAGGGTGAGCAAATGGTTGGTTCAGTTTGAAAGCGATCAAAAATGGTGAAACCTAAATAATCAATCAAGAAATATAAAACGGACCAAACTTGACCGACATTTTTAAAAACCGAAACCAACCGAACCAATTATTTGGTTTGGTTGGTTTATGTTAAAATGAATTAGATCTTCTGGTTGTTGATGTAATATAAGACTAAAACAATTAATTAAGTCCATATAATGCAATTTTTTTGAAAAACAAAGTCCTTTTGTGAAAATATTACTATGAATTGAAAGAAAAATAATATTGTTAGGAAAATATTATAAATAATGACGTTTCCTTTAGTAAATTTGTTATTTTAAAATAACTTAATTTTTAAATTTGGTTTAATTGGTTGGTTTGGTTTTCAAATATTGAAAACCATACTCGACCAATAAACCAAGGAAGTAAAAAACCAGAAACCAACACCAACCTATTAACTAACAAAACCGAACCAAACCGTCCAAACCGACCAAACTTAATTGATTTGGTTGGTTTATTCTGTTTTAACCAATAAATACCCAATCCAACGCATACTCACCAACAAGGAGAAAAAAAATTCATTTCAAACTTTCTCTTAAAATCTACCTATGTAATATTATCATCATCATTTTCAGTAGTAATAACTTCCAACCAATTCGATGGTTCTCCATAAAGGTTCCAGGAAGCCAGTTGTCTTCTCCAAACATCACTTAGACCTAAAAGGTTATGACTTTATCACACTTGATTAGCCAAGCATGCGTTGCTGCATAAGGTTCTGTCCCAACAAAGGGTCTACCACAAAAACTAGAGAAGTTCCTACAGAACTTTGGGAAATTCACATTGGATGGTATCTAGGCCTGAACCACTCGTTAGGTTGCAGCTACAATTTCTGTGGGATCGACACTAGATTGGTCCGTCACTTGAATATATTGACGGAACCAAACAGGAATGTTCATGCCAAGAATATACATAGCATTCACTCTTGTGCCATTTCTGGTTCTAGTTTTAACCCCACCAGTATTGTTTTATGTTCCAGTTTCCATCGAGATATTCATCTCGGCTATCTGTAAATCGGATTCATTAGCAACTTCGTAATAATAGTAAACCTATGGAATAGTAAACATGGTATACACATATACCCAACTCATTTATCTCACTATATATGTTTACAAAAATATAAATATGCTCACTCGTTACGTTCCTAATCCTTAGTTTAAGGAAATGTTTCGTTTTGATACCAAATGTAACAACCTGCCTTTTTTCGACCTACAGATTCAATGTTCAAACAGAATCTCAAAAACCAAAAATGATATATTGTTAAGTTATGATAACATGAAACATAAAACAGAATCTAACTATAAACTTTCTAAACTTACAGTGGAAGGAAACAACATATAATAAAAACATCTTTATATTCAACTTAGATCCCAATACATAGCTGAATTTATATGAAAAATCTCAATCCACAATACATGCGAATATATCAGTCATAGGTAATATTTATAATTTAGATAATATTTACAATATCAGATCTTCGTTGCCATATTCTCCACATCATCGGGGTTCATCAACCTTATAATATAGATAAAATGGAAAATAGGAGTGGGTTAGACATACGTATGAGTGAGTAAAACAAGTCTATTTCATATATACTACAAAAAGATTGGTGAAACATCATTAATGTCTCCTAACCCATATACACATACTTTAACCTGCCTACTTGCATTCGAGGAGAAATATCAACACCATACCTAGGTTGATGAAATGACCCTCCTATTTCTACTCTAGTTCCATAAGGAATTTTTTTTTTAAGGTAAAGAGGATATATATATATAGACAAATATATCATCCATTTCCAATTATAATTCTCAGGGTCAATATCTTTTTCCAATAAACCAAATATATCCAGGATCACAATAATCAACCAATATAAATATATCAGTACATTCACAAAGATAAGCACATACATGTGAGGATGTATATGCCTCTCTTGTTTGAATCAGAGTTCTGGAAAAACAAGAGGATATTGGATTGCTGATTTTTTTTTTCAAACAATCCACTAGAAATATATACATTAGTCTGTTTATCCTAATTAAGAAGTGATCAAGTAATAATCAGTAGTAAACAAGCTTTTAATATAGATGTTTGTGTTAAGTTTTGAATAGTGTCAAACTCAGTATAAAATAAAGTGGATCCTAAGGGAACACAAGCAACATCTAGGCGTAATGGAAACGCGCCTAACTTATACATGAAAGGTCACGAGTTCGAGTGCTATGCTGGTCGGTTCAAACACAATTTTTGGTTTTTTTTTCTTCTGTACAATTGGGAATCTGTTATTACCTATATCTGCACATATATGTTTTATTTTTGCCTATATTCCAGCATACTAAACAATAATTCTTGCTTAATTATTTTGAAATCCATTCCTACAACCTAGAAGGCTTCAGAATTGATATGAGTTAAGAGTCTAGTTCTTGGGTTTTGAGGATGATAGAAGTGTTTGTCATTATTCAGGTTTGTATTTCTTCTTATAAGATCTGTCTGGTATTTAAAATGCATTTGGTTAAAATCTGAGTGAAATTCAGATTCCTATTACAAGTGCAAAGGGAAAGGTGTGGTAAAATTTGCACTTAAACATGTTTATGTGCATATATATCTGCAACTATTTGGATCTGGCTTACTCTTCCCTTATTACAAATTCTTTCTTTGTTTAAAAATAGGACATGAAACAATTGTATGGAACAAGTTAAATAAACCTTGCAGCCATATAAAAACATTCAACCTATGTCTATTTTCTTTTGTATACATATGCCATAGCAGAAAATAAAACCATTTAATTTTCTAAGAATCAACTATCCTGATTATCCAAAACTTAAATCCTTTTCAAAAAACTCAAGATTGACTAATACATTTATAAAATGTAATCATTCAATTTTTAACATGGTGTTCTTGCTAAATCCACTTACAAGATTTGATCAAAATCCTTTTTAAACATAACAGATATTTAACTTAGTTCATAGTTTCCAGATACAAGTCAGTCTCTTAACAAAATATCTAACAAAATATTCATCCAATATTCAACACTTAATACAAGTAGCAATTTAAATTGTCAATACATGCAGATTTCAACATTTAGGCTCTTATCTAACTAAGTTTTAGCATGCTATATCTTCTTCTCAAGGCCTTGCTCCTACTCCTACTTAGTTGCTGCAATCCCTGAAAAAGCATTTGAAACTGCCTCATTTTAAATGAGACACCCCAGATGCCATTAGCACACTAGGGTCAGACACATGTCTGGTATGAGAAAATTCACAAAAGCAATTTGTTAATTAGGTTAAAATCAAGTTAAGTACAAATACATAAGGTTCTGTCCTTTGAAATCAGGTATATACTTGTGTGCATGCTCTGTGTCATTGTGCATGTGCACACTTTAATTTTTCTTTCCAGAGACTACATATATAAATATGGCACATACATTCAAGCATACAACTCAATCATAATCAAGCAATCATTCATACCAACAGGAAAACAACCAATATGAGTTAAATCATTTATTCAATTCTCATATTTCAAATCTGGGAAAAACTCTAGTTTTCTCATCATTTCAAATATTATTCCCTTGGTATATTTATCTATCCTTGGTCTCACCTGCAATATTTATGAATCAATGGACACACTGTAATGAACTAATTCACTCCATTACACAAAGATCTCAGGACTTAAACAAGCCATGTGTCAACTTATGTTACTCAAGCACACAAGTCATTCCTGCAGTGTTCTTGACCCCAGTATCCTAATCAGATTTAAGTTAATAATAACTCTTTTGATTTTTCATGGCAAAACCATTCAGTGATTCCTTTCATAACCATACAGAGGCAAACAAGCAAACAACCATTGGTGATTACAAAATAAGGTTCTGGATATATATATATCCATCCTGGTATTTAAAAGGAGTTTAGGCAACTAACATTGGCTTATGGTTTCTGAGAGAGTTTTTTTCTTTTGCAAACATTTGTGCTTGAGTTAAACTCAGGATGACCTGGTTTCACTGAATCACAAAATTTTGTTTGCTGTGCATTTTATTGAATCAGGAGCATCAGCACATAGGTAACCCTATTGCACCCCTAATTCCTTTCTATTTCAAGCCTCAGCACTTATACATGAGTATATTGCAGCTCAATATTATTTGCATTTTTCTGGGTTAAGCCAAAACCAATACTACTTGCCTATTCTCAACATTTTATTTTCTGGGTATTTGTTTATATCTCTAAACATTAACATATCAGAGATCTGAGTGTATAAAACAGATATGCATACTAACAACACATAAAACTTTGTTATAATAAAACAAGCAATCAACCAAAGAAAATCAAAACATATTCAGGTTTAAGATCACAGATAAACATTCATATATGAAAATACTCTTTTAATAAAAATACTTTTATCTGGCTGCCTACATTAGGACTTATTGCCTTAGATTTTTGAGTGAGTTTTCTCACCTAGCTCTCTCCTTTGTTTCCTTAATTAATTGATGAACTCCTGCCCTTAGCCTCAAGCTCTCTCCCTCCCTTGTCTTATGATTTCTGTGGTGTTGTTTTTTTTTTCTTTTTTTTTTCAAAATTCTTTTTCTGAGGAGAAGAGGAGGCTGCTGCATATACTTGTATATATATACAGAGTCTTTCTTAGGGTTTTGGGTATTGGCTAAAGCCATTTTTGCCCACCAGAAAAATCATGTTATTTGCATTTTAAACCCAAAGTTTTACCCCTTCCCGGCTTAATTTGGGTGAAGAGAAAAGTGGTTACACATTTTTTTCAGAAATTTGCTTTTCAGAAAATACTTTTCCCCCTTGTCTACAATCATGCTAAAAATGTGACTTGGTTTTTGTTATTTATTAAATACTCTTTTCTATTTTTAGCTTTCATGCAAATGGTATGTACTCCCTTCATTTATTTATAAGAGAATTATTCCTTTTTATATCTTCATTCTTTTTATTTCTGCTTATATTAAAATATGTCTATATATATATTTTATTTCACTAGTTTGAACTCTAGTATTTTATTAACACATATATATATATTTATATATATATATATATATATATATATTCTTCTGTATTGACACACACATGCACATGTATACTTAAGAAAAATATTCAGTAGCATATATTTATATTTACTTATGCATTCAGCTTTTAAAGATTTAATATATATATATATATATATTCCCATACATATCAATATGTATTTATTCTTAAAGTTCAGAGATTTTTAGCTTTAGTTCATGTGTATACCCTGTGCACACATGTACACACATATTGATACACTATCAAGCCATAACAATCTCCTTCCAAAATTTAATTCAAAAATTATTTTGAATTCGCTTATATTTGTCAAAATAAATTCCTAAAATCTTGGGTCATTACATACACCCCTCCTTTTAGAAATTGTGTCCCACAATTTTCCTAAGCTTAAAATAAATTTTAAACTTAATTCAGAGAACAAGTATATTCTCTACCAAACAGATTCTTAGTTCTATACTAACTAAAAATATATTCATCCAAAATAAAGAAAACAATCAAAAATCAGAATTACCTTAATCTGAAAATAGCTTAGGATAATTCATCCTAACTTTGTCTTCTAATTCCCATGTGCAATCACTAGGATCTAGACTCCACTGTACCTTCACAAGTTTCAGAGATTTATTCCTCAACTTCTTCACATCTTTTGCCAAAATTCCCACTGGATCCTTTTCATAAATCAAATTAGGATTTATCTGTACTTGGGTTGGGGTTTCAAGAATTTCTGCCTTGTCATGGACCCATCTTCTCAATTGTGATACATGAAAAACATCATGTATACCTTGCATGTTTTCTGGTAATTCCAACTTATATGCCAAAGGACCAATTCTCTCCAGAATTTTGTATGGTCCAATATATCTTGGGGTTAATTTGCCTTGTTTTCCAAACCTCAGCACATTTTTCATGGGTGAGATTTTAATGAAAACAAAATTTCCCACTTCATATTCTACCTGCCTCCTTCTCATGTCTGCAAATTTCTTTTGCCTATCTTGAGCTGCTGTCATTCTTCTTCTTATCAACTCAATTTTCTCCTTGGTTTCTTGTATGTACTCAGGTCCTAAAATAGACCTTTCTCCTGCTTCTACCTAGCAAACAGGTGACAAACAGGGTTTACCATATAAGGCTTCAAATGGAGCCATTCCTATGGTGCTTTGGTAGCTGTTGTTGTATGTAAATTCAGCTAGATGAAGATAATCTTCCCAGTTGCCCCCAAAATCCAGTATATATGCCCTCAACATGTCCTCCAAAACTTTGTTTACCACCTCAGTCTGCCCATCTGATTGAGGATGGTAGGCAGTACTTAAACATAGTTCACTTCCCATTGCTTCTTGAAAGCTTCTCTAGAATTTTGAAGTGAAGATGGTATCCCTATCACTCACAATGGTTTTGGGAATGCCATGTAACTTTACCACTTCTTTTATAAAAATTTGAGCTAGTTTTGGTGCTGTTCTTTCTGACTTGACTGGGATGAAGTGTGCTACCTTGGTTAGCCTATCAACTATCACCCATATACTTGTATTACCTCTCTTAGATCTAGGCAGTCCATCTATGAAGTCCATAGATATGTCTTCCCACTTCCACTGTGGTACACTAAGAGGTTGCATCAACCCTGATGGTCTTTGAGTTTCAGCCTTGACTTGTTGGCAAGTCATACATTTGGAAATATACTTAGCTATATCAGATTTCATCCCCTTCCACCAGAAGTCTCTTTTCAAATTTTGATACATTTTTGTGTTACCTGGGTGAATGGAGTATTTACTTCTGTGATATTCATTCAATATCTCCTTCTTCAATTCTATGTCCTCTGGTACACACATCCTATTCTGGTATCTCACATAACCATCTTTATCAATGTGGTGATTCATTACTTCCTCCCCTCTTGAGAGGAGCATTCTCTTCTCTAATAAGTGAGCATCTTGTTCTTGCATTTTCCCTACCTTCAGAATTAAATCTGGTTGAAGTGTCATTAAGCTTAACTTCCCTTTATCTTCTTGTGTATCATGCATCTGCTCATTAGTGTGCACACAACCATTCTCCCCAATCTCTAACTCAGTTAGCAAAGATAAATCTTTAAATTCTGCTATCATCATCATAGCCAATTTAGCATGTTGTCTACTTAGAGCATCTGCAACTTTGTTTGCTTTTCCTGGTGTATAGAGTATGTCAAAATCATAGGCAGCTAAGAACTCCACCCATCTATGTTGCCTCATGTTCAAATCTTTTTGTGAAAACAAATATTTTAGAGACTTGTGGTCTGTGTACAGTTCAAACTTAGTGCCTAACAAATAATGTCTCCAAAGTTTTAAAGCATATATCACAGCTGCTAATTCGAGATCATGTGTGGCATACCTTACTTCATGGGGTTTAAGTTGTCTGGATGCATATGCAATGACTTGGCCTTGTTGCATCAACACTGCACCCAAGCCAAATCCACTAGCATCAGTGTATACCACTAATTCTTCATTTCCATGTGGTACTTTTAGAATTGGAGCATTCACCAATGCCTCCTTCAACTGTTCAAAAGACTTTTCACATTTTTCTGACCAAACAAAAGCTTGGTTCTTCCTGGTTAGGTTAGTGAGTGGTGTAGAAATTTTTGAAAAATCTTTTATAAACCTTCTATAATACCCTGCCATCCCCATAAATGACCTCACTTCACTCACAGTGCTTGGCCTCTTCCATGCTTGAATAGCCACTACTTTGTTGGGGTTCACAGAAATTCCTTTGGCAGATATAACATGGCCAAGAAAATGTACTTCCTCCTTCCAAAACACACATTTTGAAAATTTTGCCTTTAAATCTTTTTCCCTTAATCTAGACAAAACCAGGTGCAAATGATGCTTATGTTCTTCCACTGTCTTGGAATAAATCAAAATGTCATCTATAAAAATAAGCACAAACTTGTCCAAACAATCCCTAAAGGTTCTGTTCATTAAATCTACAAAGTAAGATGGTGCATTGGTCAAGCCAAATGGCATAACCAAAAATTCATACAACCCATACCTAGTGTTAAAGGCAGTGTACTTGATGCTTGATTCTTCCACCTTCATTTGATGAAAACCAGATGCTAAGTCTAGTCTAGAAAATACTTTTGCCCCTGCTAATTGATCAAAAAGATCATCTATTCTTGGCAATGGGTATTTATTTTTAATAGTTACTTTGTTTAATTCTCTATAATCTATGCAGAGTCTTAAGGAGCCATCTTGCTTCTTAACAAATAGCACTGGTGCTCCCCAGCAAGAATTACTTGGTCTTATAAAACCCTTTTCTTCCAATTCTTCTAACTGTTTCTTTAATTCTTTTAGTTCATTTGGCCCCATTCTAGTTGGCTTTTTAATCACTGGGCTTGCTCCTGGAACTAGATTGATCTGGAATTCTACTGGTCTATGGTGTGGAATACCCTTGACCTCACCAAACACATCCAAATATTCATTGACTATGGGAATTTCTTCAATGGTTAGTTCACTGAAATCTTTTTCTGAGTCAACTAAATGATATAGTTTTCTTTCCTTAGCTACCTCACATAAAACTGTGATTCTCTGGCCTCTAGAATTTTGCAATGATATGGTGGATGAGTCTAAATTAATTATGGCTTTAAATTGCCTTAACCAGTCTACCCCCAATATAACACCTATACTTGGGTAATTCAAAACATATAAATTGGAAATAAAAATATTTCCTCCTATGTTTAATTCCACATCCACACAAATCATATTTAAAACACTAGAACTCCCCAATGGACTGTGTATATGCAATGGGGTTTCAACCAATATGCAATTCAGTTTTAGCATTCTAACCAGTTCATAAGAAATTAAAGAGTGAGTTGCCCCAGTATCATATACTACTGTTATGGGTATGGTACAAATAAGTAATGTACCTTCCACTTGGCTATGGTTTACAGTGTTACTCTCCACTGTGGCTTTGCCTTTTCCTTCCAAATTTGCCAATTTGCCTTGCTGTTTATACTCAGGACAATTCCTCTTCATATGCCCCTCTTTCCCACATAGATAGCATTTGAAAGCTCCTCCTTTCAACTCTGGACATTTTGGTTTGATATGCCCTTCCTTTCCACACTGATGGCACACAATTTTCTTCTTGTCTTCCTTAGCCTTGACATCTCCAGTGTTTTTGTTACTAGCCTCTTCTTTCTTCTTATCATAAGGGTGATACCTCCCCTTACCTTTCTTGTTATTATTGCTCTTAAAATTTCTGAACTTCTCCCTTTCCTTGTCATGCTGCTCCAACCTCAAAGCTAAGTCTATCACATGATCAAAAGTCTTGTCTGCATAGGGTAACATGGCTCTACTAAGTCCTGGATTCAAACCTTTTATGTACCTATCATTTTTAGATGCCTCATCTGCCACAAGCATTGCTCCATATGTGGAAAGTCCCTCAAACCTTTGAGTGTATTCTGTGACAGTCATGGTTCCTTGTCTAAGTCTAATGAATTCTTCTAGCAAGGTAGTCTTTGCTGATGCTGGTACAAACCTTGCTTCCAACATCTCTTTGAATTGATTCCAAGTGATTTCATTCTCATTCCTTCCTGCAATGATTACTTCCCACCAGCCTAAAGCTACTCCTTTTAGCTGTCTTGAAGCCACTTGCCTCTTTCTTTGATCATCAAGTTGCATGTCATTGAAAATTCTTTCCAATGTTCTCAACCATGTTTGAATTTCCATGATACTCTCTGTCCCTTCAAAGCTTTTGCCTCCTAAATGAGTATATGTCTTAAGTAGTTTTGAGAGTTCTTCATAGGGATTTTCTTGCCTTTGTCCTGCCCCATCCCTAAATGCTCTCACCAAGTCTTGCAGATTGACCATTGGTGGTGCATGGGAAGATCCTGCTCCCTGATTTGGTGGTCTCCCTACCATAGTTTGCTAATAATAATTTACATAGCTGGTTAGTTTGATATTTAGTTCCTTTTAATTTTTATTTCTATCTAAGAACTTGATCCTTACTTCTACTATGTTGAATAACATAGCTCTGATACCAACTGAAATGACCCTCCTATTTCTACTCTAGTTCCATAAGGAATTTTTTTTTTTAAGGTAAAGAGGATATATATATATAGACAAATATATCATCCATTTCCAATTATAATTCTCAGGGTCAATATCTTTTTCCAATAAACCAAATATATCCAGGATCACAATAATCAACCAATATAAATATATCAGTACATTCACAAAGATAAGCACATACATGTGAGGATGTATATGCCTCTCTTGTTTGAATCAGAGTTCTGGAAAAACAAGAGGATATTGGATTGCTGATTTTTTTTTCCAAACAATCCACTAGAAATATATACATTAGTCTGTTTATCCTAATTAAGAAGTGATCAAGTAATAATCAGTAGTAAACAAGCTTTTAATATAGATGTTTGTGTTAAGTTCTGAATAGTGTCAAACTCAGTATAAAATAAAGTGGATCCTAAGGGAACACAAGCAACATCTAGGCGTAATGGAAACGCGCCTAACTTATACATGAAAGGTCACGAGTTCGAGTGCTATGCTGGTCGGTTCAAACACAATTTTTGGTTTTTCTTTTTTTTTTCTTCTGTACAATTGGGAATCTGTTATTACCTATATCTGCACATATATGTTTTATTTTTGCCTATATTCCAGCATACTAAACAATAATTCTTGCTTAATTATTTTGAAATCCATTCCTACAACCTAGAAGGCTTCAGAATTGATATGAGTTAAGAGTCTAGTTCTTGGGTTTTGAGGATGATAGAAGTGTTTGTCATTATTCAGGTTTGTATTTCTTCTTATAAGATCTGTCTGGTATTTAAAATGCATTTGGTTAAAATCTGAGTGAAATTCAGATTCCTATTACAAGTGCAAAGGGAAAGGTGTGGTAAAATTTGCACTTAAACATGTTTATGTGCATATATATCTGCAACTATTTGGATCTGGCTTACTCTTCCCTTATTACAAATTCTTTCTTTGTTTAAAAATAGGACATGAAACAATTGTATGGAACAAGTTAAATAAACCTTGCGGCCATATAAAAACATTCAACCTATGTCTATTTTCTTTTGTATACATATGCCATAGCAGAAAATAAAACCATTTAATTTTCTAAGAATCAACTATCCTGATTATCCAAAACTTAAATCCTTTTCAAAAAACTCAAGATTGACTAATACATTTATAAAATGTAATCATTCAATTTTTAACATGGTGTTCTTGCTAAATCCACTTACAAGATTTGATCAAAATCCTTTTTAAACATAACAGATATTTAACTTAGTTCATAGTTTCCAGATACAAGTCAGTCTCTTAACAAAATATCTAACAAAATATTCATCCAATATTCAACACTTAATACAAGTAGCAATTTAAATTGTCAATACATGCAGATTTCAACATTTAGGCTCTTATCTAACTAAGTTTTAGCATGCTATATCTTCTTCTCAAGGCCTTGCTCCTACTCCTACTTAGTTGCTGCAATCCCTGAAAAAGCATTTGAAACTGCCTCATTTTAAATGAGACACCCCAGATGCCATTAGCACACTAGGGTCAGACACATGTCTGGTATGAGAAAATTCACAAAAGCAATTTGTTAATTAGGTTAAAATCAAGTTAAGTACAAATACATAAGGTTCTGTCCTTTGAAATCAGGTATATACTTGTGTGCATGCTCTGTGTCATTGTGCATGTGCACACTTTAATTTTTCTTTCCAGAGACTACATATATAAATATGGCACATACATTCAAGCATACAACTCAATCATAATCAAGCAATCATTCATACCAACAGGAAAACAACCAATATGAGTTAAATCATTTATTCAATTCTCATATTTCAAATCTGGGAAAAACTCTAGTTTTCTCATCATTTCAAATATTATTCCCTTGGTATATTTATCTATCCTTGGTCTCACCTGCAATATTTATGAATCAATGGACACACTGTAATGAACTAATTCACTCCATTACACAAAGATCTCAGGACTTAAACAAGCCATGTGTCAACTTATGTTACTCAAGCACACAAGTCATTCCTGCAGTGTTCTTGACCCCAGTATCCTAATCAGATTTAAGTTAATAATAACTCTTTTGATTTTTCATGGCAAAACCATTCAGTGATTCCTTTCATAACCATACAGAGGCAAACAAGCAAACAACCATTGGTGATTACAAAATAAGGTTCTGGATATATATATATCCATCCTGGTATTTAAAAGGAGTTTAGGCAACTAACATTGGCTTATGGTTTCTGAGAGAGTTTTTTTCTTTTGCAAACATTTGTGCTTGAGTTAAACTCAGGATGACCTGGTTTCACTGAATCACAAAATTTTGTTTGCTGTGCATTTTATTGAATCAGGAGCATCAGCACATAGGTAACCCTATTGCACCCCTAATTCCTTTCTATTTCAAGCCTCAGCACTTATACATGAGTATATTGCAGCTCAATATTATTTGCATTTTTCTGGGTTAAGCCAAAACCAATACTACTTGCCTATTCTCAACATTTTATTTTCTGGGTATTTGTTTATATCTCTAAACATTAACATATCAGAGATCTGAGTGTATAAAACAGATATGCATACTAACAACACATAAAACTTTGTTATAATAAAACAAGCAATCAACCAAAGAAAATCAAAACATATTCAGGTTTAAGACCACAGATAAACATTCATATATGAAAATACTCTTTTAATAAAAATACTTTTATCTGGCTGCCTACATTAGGACTTATTGCCTTAGATTTTTGAGTGAGTTTTCTCACCTAGCTCTCTCCTTTGTTTCCTTAATTAATTGATGAACTCCTGCCCTTAGCCTCAAGCTCTCTCCCTCCCTTGTCTTATGATTTCTGTGGTGTTGTTTTTCTTTTCTTTTTTTTTTTCAAAATTCTTTTTCTGAGGAGAAGAGGAGGCTGCTGCATATACTTGTATATATATACAGAGTCTTTCTTAGGGTTTTGGGTATTGGCTAAAGCCATTTTTGCCCACCAGAAAAATCATGTTATTTGCATTTTAAACCCAAAGTTTTACCCCTTCCCGGCTTAATTTGGGTGAAGAGAAAAGTGGTTACACATTTTTTTCAGAAATTTGCTTTTCAGAAAATACTTTTCCCCCTTGTCTACAATCATGCTAAAAATGTGACTTGGTTTTTGTTATTTATTAAATACTCTTTTCTATTTTTAGCTTTCATGCAAATGGTATGTACTCCCTTCATTTATTTATAAGAGAATTATTCCTTTTTATATCTTCATTCTTTTTATTTCTGCTTATATTAAAATATGTCTATATATATATTTTATTTCACTAGTTTGAACTCTAGTATTTTATTAACACATATATATATATATTTATATATATATATATATATCCTTCTGTATTGACACACACATGCACATGTATACTTAAGAAAAATATTCAGTAGCATATATTTATATTTACTTATGCATTCAGCTTTTAAAGATTTAATATATATATATATATATATATATTCCCATACATATCAATATGTATTTATTCTTAAAGTTCAGAGATTTTTAGCTTTAGTTCATGTGTATACCCTGTGCACACATGTACACACATATTGATACACTATCAAGCCATAACAATCTCCTTCCAAAATTTAATTCAAAAATTATTTTGAATTCACTTATATTTGTCCAAATAAATTCCTAAAATCTTGGGTCATTACAGTTGACTACTCGATTAAGGTCATATTACATCTCATACCATGTTATACACTAATATCTACTCAATCAGTAGGGTCTACACAATTTAGATTTCTAAAGGAACACCAATTTCCCAAAATGAAAAACATAATATTACTGAAGCAACAACCATTTCCCCGAAACAGCTATTTCCTAAATCGCTAACACGGATACTGAGGGAAGAACCATTTCCTCAGAACAGCTATTTCCTTTTCGCATACCGGGGGAACTACTATGTCCTAGAGAAAACTGTTTCCCACACTATACATGCCTCGTACATAATCACTTGATAACTCATACATTAAATGTGCTTAATATCCATTATCTGATCATACAAAGTCAGCATGACGTCCAATCATTGATAAAAACCAAACATCCAATTCCACACACATCAGACACACTTATATTCAACAATACCTATATGTTTTGCCACATAATTATCTTACTGCCTTGCCTTACAATACCTATATGTTTCTCCACATATTAATCTTACTGCCTTGCCTCCTTCGAAATTGCCAAAAATAGGGCATAAAGTCTCGATTCTACATATGCCTCCAATCGCACTCGGCCGAGTTGCATCCTATACTCACCATTCTCTTCCCATTTTCTCCGTTTTTGTTCTTTGGACGTTTCATCACTCCTTTTTCGGATTTAACTTCGTATACTTTGTTTATTCTATTATGATACTTTATAAATGAGTCTCTATGTCATCATTTCCACATATATATATATATATATATATATATATATATATATGTGTGTGTGTGTGTGTGTGTGTCTAAAATTCATGTAGTTTTATACAACTCTATTTACAATAAGTTAATCCACTATTGACTTTAGTGACTCCATTAATCACCCAATTCGTTCAATGAACTCATTATAAAATCATAATTATCTCCTCACCAGACCCCTAATATTAATTCATTCTAATTGCATTATATGATATAGAGAAGGCTTACTCACTCAAAATATCTTGAAATGCTCCAAACCCTTCTGCCTTTTTTTTTATTCCTTTATCGTATAAAAACCTCCATAATTTGCCTCAATTCTTTCACAAAATTGTAGTACTTGTCTCCACAATCGTTTTGAGGGGTAATTCATCAAAGTCCATCGAAGATTGAGAGAGTTATGCCTCTTCAAAGTTATGAAATGAAAGCGGAAGAATAGTGATGAAAAGATAGGAAAATAATTAATTTTTTGGCTTTAAATGAGGTTTATAAAGTATTAAATTCGGTTAAGAAAAACTGTTCCCTCTAAGGTTTAAAATAACTAGTCCCTATTTAATTTAGAGTTAAAAACCGAACTGACCGTTTTATGCCAGCATACTCCTAAATGTATGTTGACATACGTGCAATCATTAGATGTAAGTCGAATATCCTTAGGTGTATGTTGACATACATGCTAGATAACACACATCTATTAATTCATTTGTATCTCCTTCATATTACCTATAAATTGAATAAACTTATATATCGTTTTGATCAGAAAAACTAGCTGGTCGCAAAGGTGCAAGCCTTATTGTCAAATTCAAAAGTTGAAAAATAACCATTTTGCCTCTCCAAAATTTGAATCAATTATTTAGTCATTTAAAATCTAAATTTACCAATTATTAAAATAGCGGGATATTACAATACTCTAGTCATCACGTCTCAAAATCATGGGAAGACTCTATAAAACCTACCATACAAATTAAAAATACATCTTCAGTAATCAACTATGAATCCAACGTCATATTATATCCCATATATATCCTCCCAATCTGTCTAAAAATCTATGGTTTAGAATGCATGCTGGAGTGGGTCCCACTTGGGCCCCAAAATCAAAGTACTCCAAACCCTACCAAAACGTCATTGATCACTGTCCTCTAAAAATAATGAACACTGATCCAAATCGCGTCTCGATCCGACTTCGTATGCAAAAGTTACGCCATGAAGTTCGTCTTAAAAATCTTTGAGAAGAGCCCAAATTATCCAGCTTACGGTCCATTCGTCGACTGATCAAAAGTGGTTGATTGACTGACTTGCTATAGCCAATTCTGGCTATAACTAAATAGTTGATAGGTTGACTTCAACCAGTCGATTGATCATTTCATTAGTTGACTTTGACCAGTGACTGTTATAGGCTAATTTTGGCCTATCTCCTTTTGACCAACAAAACACTACACTCCTCCTTGAATAGTCAATTGATGACAAATGATCAAGAACCATTCATCTGTAGGGGGCGCAGGTTGAACCTAACTGGGTTTAAATTTCCCTAAGGAAATTCATCCCACCATTTAAACTTCGCTCAACCATCATCTCAGCTTTCCTCAGCCCGACGTTGAGCCTCACTCACTATTTCAAAACAGTGATTTTGAAACCTATGTGAAATCACACTTGTATATGTTACTAAAGTAGTGGTTATTATCCCTAAGGAACTTATGTCTCATGCTACACCTTGCACTCAAATTCACATCTTCGAGGATTCACCATGAGATGAATGCCACTAGACGGCAATTCGATGAATTGTTCTGGAACTCAAATACTTTACAAACCATACGAATTTAACTACTCATCCAACTATTCTAACTTCAGACTCCATCATTCAATGACAAATTAGCTACCATTTAGTACAATCCTATCATTTCTACTAATAATTCAATCAACAACCAAACTACACATTCATATCAAATACCATTAGATTTCTACCAATCCCTAACATATCAAATTATAAAGTTTATACTTTAAAACATTCATTTAACAAGATTATCATCTCTAAAATCCCCAGTCAAGTTCATTACTCAAACCCTAACCGACATTAGCATCAAACATGATTTTAACATATCACATGATCATATAGCTTAGAGAAGAGATCCCACTCACCAAATTTTCTAGAAATCCAAGCTCAGTGAAATCCAAATTCAAAGCCTTCCTTTGATTACTAAAATCTGGCATGTACCTTCCCCAAAATTCAAACTTGATGATATGGATCTATAGAGTATCCTCTAACCTGAATTTAGATATTAATTTAGATTTTTTTCCTTTGAGATTTGAAATTTTTTATGGGGATTTAAAGTTATAAAAACAAATTTTCTTACGTAGGAATAAATGAAGAGGAAGAAGAGAATGAGGAAATAAAGAGGAAAGTGCTCATTTCAAAAATAAGAAGAATTCTAACCAAATGACCAATTTGCCCCTATCTCTCTTTTCTTCCCATTTTACTAATCTAATCCAATTTTAACAAACTTAATATATATTTCATATACAAACGACATTACAAAATCAACTGGTTAGGTCTCGGGTCCTAGTTCACTTATCTTTAAAGATTCTTCTTTTAAGTTATTGGTTTGCTTATTCTGCAACTAAACGATCAATTATAATTTATTACTAAGTGAAAATTATGGTTTGTTACGTTCCCTCATCCCTCTTTAAAGGATCTCATCCTTGAAACCATCAAAAGTGGAGCAATGTATTACACTAATACTCACGTGCCCCCGTCGTGCATACTTTGCAAAACTAGCACAACCAAGACTAGCAAACCAATTATAACAATACATAACAATTCCTATGCTGGCATACATAAAATTCTAATCAATTTAATTATAACAAAATACTTAGAGTAAATGAAGTCATATCGGTAAAAAGCTCTAGATTGGAAGCACACATCTTCTTTTCTGACTTCCAAGTGCAATTTCTAGAACTTTCGCCTCATTGGACCCAAACATGCATCACGACCTTGTTACAAAGTCCCTTGACACTACTCTCTATAATCCAAATAGGACCTCTAGGCATAATGTTTGCACCAAAAGTTGGACAAACACCCAATTAGATTATAAGTAGAGATTAATGAAGAAATAAATATAAAATAAGGTAAATGACACAAGAGAATTTATAGTGGTTTAGCAAATACTATGGCCTATGTCCACTTAAACTTTGTTAATGATTTTCAAGACTCTTTACAACTATGATTTTACAACTCAGTTACTTACAAGTTCGTAAGAATTCAATAAAGCACCATGGTAAAATCAATAAATTCCAAAAGTAAAGAAAAGATATCATTTTGGTGCCTCTCTCCCTCTATTTATTGGCAAAGATCGGTGAATTTGGCTCCAAAATATTCTTCCCACTTTATCCACATCCAGTAGAATGCTCCAGAGGAAGATCGTGGCCGACTCAACATGTTTAAGTTCAAATCGATACCGAGTTAACCTTCACAAGTCAGCATTGACTTGTGATTCTTCATGTTCTTGCCTTTTCTTGCCTTAGTTCTTCAACTCTATGAAGTAGTTGTGCCGAGTTGACCTCATGACTCGGTACCAAGCTGAGATGCTGAACTCAGTACCAACTTGAGACTTTGGCCTGTGTTTGGCAATCTTTCTTTTTACCACCTGGCTCATTTGGAATTTTGCAAACTGTCTTCAAGTGGTAAGCGAGGTTTTGCATCGATTCCTTGGACTTTACTAGGATTTTGGTTTCCAAAGTTGTGATTCGATATTTCTGGCTTATCTTACGACTACTTAATGGTTCTGACTTATACAGATATAACTCGATTTAAAAGCAGGGTACCACTTACCCCTTATAGTATAACTTATGCTAATAAGGTATGCTTTGGATCAAGATGAGCTATCAACTTCAAACTGCAATTTGATTAGATGTCTTCATCCTCTGAACTATTTTCACAAAGCAATGCATCTTTTCTAAATTATCACATAACTTTGAATAGTTGTGGATTCATATCCTTGGATGATATAAGGACCAAAGTGTGTTGTCGAAGTTTGCCATTTGGATTCTGGAAAGTGCGGTTGTCCTTTCTTTTGCTTGGCTAGGTGGGACTTCAATTCTAAAGCATGCTCTCCTTTTGCATTGTTTACTTCTCCTTTTTCCTCCTTTTCTATTTTCTTGTTTTTTCTTTCTTCTCTTTTTTTTTCCAAGTCGGTATCGAGTTGAGATGTATGACTTAGCATCGCCTTTTGAGGTGAATTGCAAGTTTCTGAAATTACTTCAGCATTTTTACTTCTTATTTTTCACTCTTATTCACTTCAAAGATTTCCTTTTGCAATCCAAGCTTTCTACCATTTTGATTTAAGGACTAAACTTCAGCTCCGCCATTCACTACTTCTCCTTACACCTTCTATCATCGCCGGTTGTATCAATTTATTTGACTTGACTCCAATTTGAACGTCTTGCCTCAATTTGCCTCGAGTTTCAACTCGATTTTTTCACATCGCCGCCATTTCTTATGATGATTTCTGACTTAGGTAGGTGGCATCACCATTTAAGGGGTGGTCATCATTCATTCACGGCCATAACCACACTTGGTTGCTGGTGGAACTTCATCTCCTTTCTTGAGTTAGGCTATGGCTCACAATTTTTTGAAAAGCATCCTCAAGAACACGAAGTTGACCCAAAGTTTTTCTATAAAATTACTAAGTGCAACTCGAGGTTTAATTTCCTCATTAATACTTTAGGTCGACTTCGTATCCGTGCGACTTTGACTCAAGTCTCTTGCATGGCCGAGAAATTTTCAAAAAGTATGGTAAGTGTTTCAGGTTTAAGAAGGGAGACAGCCATATTGATGATCCGTGGCTAAGTGTGATCGACGGTCCAGTTTCAGTGGGATGGTTTTAAATAATGGTCACAATGAATGTGATCCCGCATCGAATGGACTTTTCATTGCTGCATTAAGCCAAGCACTTTGTTGTGGTTTCCTTGTAAAGAGAAATTCTATGTTGTTTTGGATGACGATTCTGTTATTGTAAATCGTAGAATAACGGGTAAAATCTAATACACGGTTCCATTGTGCGATAGGACTCATTTTCCAGCACAAGCGAGCAATCTACATAGAGTGTTCGCATTCAACGTACTCTGGACACATGACACACTACATAGATTGAATTGTATACCATTGCCCCTGTCAATGTATAAGGTCCGATTGGTCAATACACGTTGACATCCATTGGGTCTTATATATTGCCAAACAAGGTTTTATTTTAGCATGAAGATCATAGTTGAACTCTATCTGGCCTTGCTCATCTTTGAAGTTTTTAATAGTTATGGATCGTAGATACTCCTCGTGCATCTCTACGAAAGGTGCATGTAAGTCTACGTCAGAGTTTGTTCCAACCACAACAGAGTCAGCCTCTACTTTAACATCTTCAACACCATCTACTTCATCATCTTTCCAGCCTTAATCACCCCATCGTTCGATGAGTCAATCTCTGAAGGTAGTTGTAACATCCCCTATCTAGAGGCCCAAAGCTATGCGCTACAGATGCTGTAGTCATCTATAGTATTAACTTCCGGCGACTAAATACAGCTATGTTAATGGTATCTATAATATCAGAAGCACTTGAATATGAAATAGATCACAGATTTCTAAACAACATTTTTCCATTACATTTCAAAACAGATGTTCCATATTCAGATTACATAATCCTAAACGTTTCCCATGCAATGATAAAATATACTTATTACAAAATAAGCCAAGAGCGACATATGAAGATGCCCCCTTGGATGGTCAGAGTCATATAATCATAATTGACTTAAAACATACACAATGGAAATAAATAACAAAACAATGAACTGCAACTCTGAATAGCTATCTGTTAGCCTCTTGCTTGTTTTCGGTAGCTTTATTCATCATCCTACTAAAAACCTGAAAGAACCTCATCCCTCAGCCCACTCAAATCAATTTTGAGCACCCGAGAGTTTAAGAGGAAAACATAAACTTCAAGTCAGACATAAAGGCTGGTGTGAATAATACTATACATCCATGTTATTAATGTTAAGTGAGATCACGCTGCTTAGCAAAACGGGTTTCCCCTCACTAACATTCTTTCAAAACATATCTTTTGAAAATCTTTTCCTACAACCAAAACTGGTTAAATATCGTAAAGCATCATTATGTAAACATACATATCAGGTAATAAAAGAACTATTTGTTCAAACACTTTAGTTTTGTTTGGCTAACTATTAACCTTTGGCTGACTCGGGCCTACCAGAAAAAATAACAAAACAATCTAACATCTGTTAGACACACCTCTTCTGGATGGTCTGTCCTTAACTTTCTATTAAATACTTCTCTTTTGGACGGTCTGTCCCTAACTTAACATTTCCCAAGGTCACCTGATCCTAAGGGTTTTGCGGGCTCACCAATAACCTATCTGTATACAAATATATATATATTCCCTTCTGTGTGTAATCATAATTTTAGTCTTACCTGTGACAAAGCCCTACACACTGGAATTCTAGACTAAATTAGCTGGGGCCAATAGCTAATGTATGGGGCGCGACCCTATACCAGTCCCATCTGGTATTCTAATATCCGAGTCATTTTCACTTAGGGATCCCTTTCCATAATTTTCCTTGAAAACCTCTTTCAAAAATGATTTAAGAACTTTAAATCAAATCACACAAGGAAAATACATATACTCTATGCTTTACTCAAAATCACCTTGCCATGTTATATATATATATATATATATAATTTACTCAAACCTTAGTTGATGAAAACATTTTAACACTTGAAAGTCCCCTTTTCGATTCCATTGAAAGTACCCCTTTCAAAACCATTGAAAGCACCTCTTTCGAAACTAAGTAAAACCCTTCATTTATCTAGGTCGAAAAACCAAAACCTTCATTTCAAAACCATTCTTAAAACCCTTTCGAAACCTTTGAAAACCTTCCTTTCGAAAGCATTAAACCTTAGACATCATATCTTAAAACACTTCAAAACTTTGCTTTTAAAAACCTTGGAAAAACCTTCCATTTCAACCCTTTCGAAACCATCAGAAAATAGTACCTTTCGACTCCTTCAAAACCCTTTGGGGAACCACCCCTTCGAAACCATTTTAAATACCTTTCGAAAGAATCAAACCTTCAGAAACTCAAACCTTTAGAAAGCTCTTGGGTTCAATTTAAAACATGTGGAAAAACACCTTTCGAAATCATTTAAGTCGAAACCATTCTCTTTCGAAACTCTTGGGTTATACTACAATCTGAACAAAAGGGTCTATAAAATCATTTAGGTCAAAAGCCTACCTTTCAAAAGCTATTCCTAAGTAAAGAAGTGATGGTGTTGAAACCATCCCTTCGAAAGCGTTGGAGAAGTGATTAATTTTTAAAACAAAGTATACCTTTCGAAACCATTGACTTCGAAAGGTAGAAAGGCGTCAGCTATGGGTTTCGACCCCTTTGAAATCATTACTTAAAATAAAAGAGTGCAACCCATTTGAAACCTTTCCTTTTAAAATATTTAACCCAATCGAAAGCCAACCGAGTCGAAAGCTGTCCTTTCGAAACCAAAGTAGGCGCTACCTTTAAATCTTAAAACATAGCATACTCCAACCTATTTAGAACCCAATGTTTCGACCAAGTACCCTCCGCCTTTATCTAATACGCCACATACCAAGTAGCTTGATACCATGCGTACTGGTTTCGAAACCAATGGTGGCGAAAGGTCTGGGTCGGAACCCCCCGTGTCGAAAGTGGCGAAACACACTAAAATCATGTTATTTTTGTTTCTAACTTAAAAAGGAAACTTTTTAACTAACCTGCTTTTGTTTGTCAAAATTTCATTGGTTGCTAATTATCTTTTTCAAAAGTGCTGCCAATATTTTCAGAATTAATTAATTAAAATCATTTGCAAAACACCCCTTCTCCTTAATTAAATATATAAAACATTTAAGTCCCATACCATAAATAATATTATATATTCCTCAAAACACTTAGGAAAATTCTATAAAAATTCCAGAAAATCCTTTTCAATATGTTTTCTAACTTATATAAATTTCAGACCCAAATAATTATTTATTTAGCCGTAAATAATTTAAAACCTAATTAATCATTTTCTTCACTAGAAAATTAATATAAAATCCACATTAATTCAGAAAATTATGAAAATTGAAATCCATCTGTAAAATATCATTTCTGATCTACATTTAAATTCGCAAGGTATTTAGATGTCATTTAATAGGGTTTTCATATCAAAACATATCATAAAAATCAATATGAACATGCATAAATCATCAACAAGTATATATATAAACATTTGATCATCCAAAACATGGCATTATCATGAAAAAATACTTCAGATTATCATTAAAACCGAAAATCATAAGAAAAGTGAGATGTAGTAATTATTCACCTTAGCTTTGTGATTAAAGATGTGAGATTTGAATTAAACTTGATGTTGATTAAGCTTCTTCTTTTACTTTCTTCTCCTTGCTCTTGAAAATGGTGGCTGATCTCTCCTTACTTTTAATTTTTGTGAATGAATGCACGTGTAACATCCCGCCTTCTGAGGTCCAAAACTAACCGCTACTGATGCTGCAGTCATCCGTAGTTGTTATTTCTTAGCGACCGAATGCGGCATAGTTAATATTGATACACTGGAACACATAAATATGAAACAAAATTTCCCGTTTCATGCAAATTACAATTTAAGATTTATTTACATAATCCCAGACGCTAACCACGTTCAAGTCACATATACATGTACAAACTACGATAAGAGTGACATATGAAGATGTCCCCTTATGATGATCAGAGAACTAATAAATATAAACTTTACAGTTCTTAGTACATCACAGTGGAAAACACAAAATAGCTCCCATATAGCTAACACTGCCTCCTACATGTCTCTGGAAGCTTATTCGTCCAAAAACCTGAAAGTCTCCCACTCTCAGACTACTCAAATTAATTTTGAGTACCAGAGAGTTTGTGGAGAAACACAAACTTCGAGTCAGACAATAAGTCTGGTATGAATAATCCCTATCATCTCTTATCATAAAAAATAGATAGCTAGTGAGACCACGTCGCTTAGCAGAACGGGGTTTTCCTACTAGTATCCAAAACAAAACATGCAAATCATTTACTATTCCCCTACACCCAAAATGATTAGTCTTAACATAATATGAAATAAAGCCCTAAATCATATCCATTGGATATTCCATCCACCCATTTATTAGATACCCCATTTAAAAGCAATATATTAGATTTCCCATCTAAAATCAATTTATTAGAGTTCCCCTCTAAAATCTTTAAAATGATCATCCATCATAATTTAATAGGACTATCCATCCCAAATCCATTTAAAATAAATGCAGATTATCCATCATACATTGTTTTATAAATGTTGGTGTGGGCTATCCACCACACACTCCACAGTTTTCCTAGGATGACTATGAACCCTTGGGTGCCAAATCCCGAGGCTAACCACCTCTGGAAAAACATTCTTTTCTTTAGAAATTTGATGTAGGCTATCCACTGCACATTCCATAGTTTTCCTAGGTTAACTAAAAACCCAACACTTGGCCAATTAAAATATCATGATCCCCATGATTATGTATAAAAATTCATGATCCCCATGATTATTTATTTTCCCCAGGTATACCACCTATTTAACCTATTCCCATTGGTAGCCCCAATTAGGTTAAGTTTAATAAAAACACATTGATAGCCCCGATGTATATTTTTGAAAGCATATTTCTGTTTGTAACCCCAAACTATGCATCGAAAACATTAAACCAACCCCGGTGTCCCCAAGGTTTAATAACATCCAATTTATATAAGGATCCCCCTTATATTTTCAAACAAAGATAAGTATTTTATGCTATAACCTTTCGAAGTAACCCCTTCAAACTAGCAAAGTTTTACTTAAGGAAAAATGGCTAAAACAGCCCTTTAAACCCCTTCGAATGAAACCCCATCCGAAAGCAAATAAACATCCAAAGTTAGCCCCTTCGAAAGCCTTCCTTTTGAAAGCATCACAAAATCCTACCTTTCGACCTTGTCGGAAGGTTCCTTTTCGACCTAGTCAAATGGTTCCACCCTTTGACTTTGTCGAAAGCATAGGGTACCTCCTTATAAAACCATTTATAAACTTTTTGAAAGCAATGAAACTCAAAACCTTTCGAAATCATTGAAACTCAAAACCATTCGAAATCATTGAAGGTAGACTCTTCGAAACCTTTCGAGATCAAAACCTTTTAAAACATCCCTACCCTTTGACTTAGTTGGAAGGGCAAGGGCTCACCTTTTGACTTAGTTGAAGGTTATAAGCTAGCGGCTTAACCCTTCCTTCGAATATCCCATTCGAATGCATATAAAACATAAGCGGAATGAAGTCAAAAGGTACCCTTTGACTTCATTCCTTTCGAAGTTCTGAGTCGAAAGCACCCCTTCGACTTCATCCCTTCGAAATCAAAGATCTCCTTCGAAAGCATGGCTTTCGAAGGCATTAAAAACTTAACTTTTAAAACAACGGGAAGGTTCGGAAGTAACCCCTTCCTTTTCCTCTCCTACCTTTTGACTTAGTCGAAAGGTTCTAAAACATATTTTTGGAAAACATTTATAACAATTCTCTTGAAGGTTTAAACTTTTGATGATCCCTTTTGAAACCCCTTCTTGAGTATAAAATTTTTTCCTTTATAAAAATGATGGAGCCGAAGGATCCCCCTTCAAAACCTATTAATTCGAAAGCATTTACATTTCCATTCGAAAGCCAAGGAAGCAGCCTCCATCCCTTCGCCTCTCTTCCTTCCGACACCATTCCTACCTTTCAACTTAGGCAAAAAGTAAATGCTTACCTTCCGACTTAAACAAAAGGTACCTTTCGACTTGGTTAAAAGGGTGAAAGCGGGCTATGTAGTCGGAAGCAAGTTCTAGGCCTATGAAAGTGATGGTTCCACTTGCTTGTCTAAATCTGATTGGTCAAGAGGCTTCCTCCTGTACTTTCAAATAGTAAAAAGTACTAAATAGTCAACCCTTTTCTTAAAACACTATTCTTCTTCCCCAAATAATTTTGAAAGCAATTTCCCTCCGAATTTAACCAATTTCGGAAGCCATTTCTCAATTTAGCCCTTGGGCATAAATAATTTAATTACCTTAGTAAACCACTAAGGAAAAATCCCCAAAAATCACCAAAAATCCTTTGAATTATATATTTTAACATATTAAAATTTCAAAGCATACGAAGATCAATATAATTTGGAATTTAACCAAAACTGAAATAAACTATGTTAATTAGCCCATTAACATTTAAAAACACCTACGTCTTATCCAAACAAAGGTTTAAATGGTAATATCTTAACCAAAATCACAAACATGAATTGGGTATAACCCATAACCGATCCAAACATAGAAAAATGAGATGATAATCATGATTATTCACCTTGATTAGTTAATTGGAGAATGATATAATTTCCTAGCTTTAGTTCCTTAGCTTTTATCTTCAATTTATACTCTTCCTGGAGCTTTTAATGGCCGACTGAAATATAGGTAAAGAGTTATGAACGAGAAAGTAAAAGTTTATTAAGGTGGAGGAAGAGATATATACTAAGAAATGTAGCCCCATTTCCAAGTTTACCCCTTAGGAAATTCCTCCTTCTTAATTTAGTTAAGTCTTATTTTATTTCATTCATTAAGACACGACCATTGGATTTGAAAGTCTATAGGATGGATCGTGTAGTGTATATGTGGCAAAATATATGATACAACTAAAACAATATTAATCTAAGTAAATATAGAATAAGCACACCAGGATTTTATACTAGTTCAGACCTCCCGTCCTACGTCCAGTCCCGAAACTCCTCTTCGGAATTTCCTTTCGCCAAATAACCCTCACTTCACCTGGAGGAACAGGTTTACAATAACACAGTTTCTTTGTCAACTGTGTATTCTCTATTACACAGATTTTGACTATATAGTACAATTGAACTTCCTATATCTCTTGGATGATCGAATACAATATTGTTCGAGAGAATATAGAAGTGTATGATCTCGGTTTTTCAGATTGTATAGCAAGTGGATGATTAGAACAAGAGATGATCAAGATAGAGATTCGAGTTGTAAGGTAGTCAGGTTTATTCTTTCTCTTGATTCTTGATGATATATATAGTTGTAGAGAGATTCCTTGAGTAGTTGCATCCATTAACAAGTGTTCTATGGTCGCTTCTGATGGTGATGAAGAGTTGCAGCGAAGAGAAGCGGAGATGTCTATTCGAATGTGACAGTTGAAGTTCCTTTTTGAAATCCGAGTTCACAATCAGACGTCTGGATGTTTGTATCAGACGTCTGAGCCTGTATAAAGTTTGTTCCCGAGTTTGAAATTAAACGTCTGGTATTTGTATCAGACGTCTGGTAGTATATAATTTTTGTATAGGGTAGATTTCCAAACGTCTGGGTGTATCTACCAAACGTCTGGTCTTGTCTGTTTTGTTGTTCCAAAGGATATTTTCAGACGTCTGACTTGTGCACTCAGACGTCTGAAACCTGTGCATGTTGAATTTGTGCATCTGTGTCATTGCTCCATTGATCCTATCGACTTGTAGTCTCTTGTATTGTTCTTTGCACCTTGTTCTTGTCTTTCTAGTGATGATGTTCTACTAAGTTCCTGTATATATACATATATATATGTACATTTGATTTTCATTGTATAGTTGTTGTCATTAAAACCATGAATTTGATTTCCTAACAATCTCACCCTTTTGATGATGACAACTATACAATGTACTTATATGTTATTTTTATAAATCTCCCCCTGAATATGTGCTTTCCATTATTTCTCCCCCTTTGTCATTATCAAAAAAGGATGAGGGAATCATATTTGCAATTTCCAAAATCTTTCCTTTTGTTTCTCCGAGTACCTGTAATAAATAAAAATCATTTTTGATACCCACTTACTATGTTAGGGTCCGGGTGGTTAGATCATTGGAAACCATACCCATTTGGGTGTGGTTGAACCTTTATAAATATAATTTTCATTATTAACTACCATATCAAAATAATCATCAATGTATTTTTCTCTATTTTTCCAATTAATAGGAACCCAAATACTTAGATAATTTTTATTCATATTTCCGTTCAATGATTTTGTACTTTTAGAGAAATTATAAATATTATTGACCATAGCAGTATTTGAATTTCTATAAGAATTTGATCTAGACTTTACTCGAAATTTAGTACTAGCACTAACATTTTTTCTATACATGAAAGCGTGTCTAGTGCTATTTCTACGATCAGTTTTATTATATCCTAAACCACTTTTGTCATGTAAAGGTCTAGAACTAAATAAAATCATGTTTAAATCGTTTTGACCTTTATTAAATTTTGTGACTTCAGTGTTAAGTTTGTCAAATTTAGCTTTGAAGTCAAAATTATTATTTTCAAAAGAAATATTACTGTTTTTCAAAATATCAATTTGCTTATTTAATTCAGAATTCTCCCTTTTTATCGTACAGTTCTCATTTTCGAGAAGAAAAATTCGAGATTCTGAATTATCTAAAGATGATTGTAATAAATCATTTTGTCTTTTCAAATCCGTAATTTCTTTTGAAAAAATTTCCTTTTCTTTATCAAAGATAGTATTTTTATTTTGCAAAACATTGATTTCCTCTAAAAGATCATTTTTTTATCTTCTAACTACGCATTTTCTTTTTGTAGAAAATCTTTTTGTGAAACAAGTTCTTCTATGGTTTTTTCAAAACATTTAGTTTGTTTTATCAAAAATTTATTTTCCTCTTTTAAACTGGAAATTTCTTGCTCACAATCTTTTAACTTTTCTAAAGCAATTCTATTAAATTTATTCAAGGTTTTACAATCTTTTAATAATTAATCATGTGCTAACAGAAGATCTTTATATAAAGAATCTAAGCATACCGATTGTGATCTGAGTTTAGCCATGAAGCATTTGTTTGTTTTCTCCTTTGATTCTTCTTTATTGCTTTTCCTTTTCCTATTGCCTTGAGTAGATCTCTTTATAGCCATTTATTCTAGGATGTTGTTACGATCTCTAGAATCCTAGGCTCTGATACCAATTGAAAGTCTATAGGATAGATCGTGTAGTGTATATGCAAGTATATGTGGCAAAATATATGATGCAACTAAAACAATATTAATCTAAGTAAATATAGAATAAGCACACTAGGATTTTATACTGGTTCGAACCTCCCATCCTACGTCCAGTCCCGAAGCTCCTCTTCGGAATTTCCTTTCACCAAATAACCCTCACTTCACCCGGAGGAACAGGTTTACAATAGCAGAGTTTCTTTGTCAACTGTGTGTTCTCTATTACACAGATTTTGACTATATAGTATAATTGAACTTCCTATATCTCTTAGATGATCGAATACAATATTGTTCGAGAGAATATAGAAGTGTATGATCTCGGTTTTTCAGATTGTATAACAAGTGGATGATTAGAACAAGAGATGATCAAGATAGAGATTCGAGTTGTAAGGTAGTCAGGTGTATTCTTTCTCTTGATTCTTGATGATATATATAGTTGTAGAGAGATTCCTTGAGTAGTTGCATCCATTAACAAGTGTTCTATGGTCGCTTCTGATGGTGATGAAGAGTTACAGCGAAGAGAAGCGGAGATGTCTATTCGAATGTGACAGTTGAAGTTCCTCTTTGAAATCCGAGTTCACAATCAGACGTCTGGATGTTTGTATCAGACGTCTGAGCCTGTATAATTTTTGTTCCTGAGATTGAAATCAGACGTCTGGTATTTGTATCAGACGTCTGGTAGTATATAATTTTTGTACAGGGTAGATTTCCAGACGTTTGGGTGTATCTACCAGACGTCTGGTCTTGTCTGTTTTGTTGTTCCAGAGGATATTTTCAGACGTATGACTTATGCACTCAGACGTCTGAAACCTGTGCATGTTGAATTTGTGCATCTGTGTCATTGCTCCATTGATTCTATCGACTTGTAGTCTCTTGTATTGTTCTTTGCACCTTGTTCTTGTCTTTCTAGTGATGTTGTTCTAGCAAGTTCCTGTATATATACATATATATGTACATTTGATTTTTATTGTATAGTTGTTGTCATTAAAACCATGAATTTGATTTCCTAACAGGATTTACTAATCTCATCTCCCTAATTATTCACATTATTCTATTTAATTTATCCAATTAAATATCCTGAATAATGTTAATTAAAATTCAGGGGCATTACAGCAAGTAAGCACTCACGGCTAAGGGTTTAGGGTATTAGAGAGCCCTTCTTCCTATTTTACCCCTTACTTATTTCCTAACATGTTTTATTCATGCTATCTCTTTTTGATTTACATATTAACAAGGCACGACTAACCTTAATTATATTCAAATCTCAATCTATTAATCATCTTATATTATTTTATTTAATTTACTAATTAAATATCCTAAATAATGTTACTAAAAATATGGGGTGTTACAATCTCCCCTCCTTAAATAATTTCGTCCTCGAAATTACGATAAGGCACACAACAAATCCATCAAAGAGGTAAAATATACCATTAAACAAATCAGGATAAGTGTCCATAATCCTACTCTCGGTCTTCCAAGTACAGTCTCTCTCATCGTCACCCCATTGTACTTTCACTAGTCTGACTGTCTTATTCCTTAGCTTCTTCTCATCTCTCTTGACTATCCGGATAGGCTTCCTAACTATAGTCTTGTCTGGTTCCACTACCAAATCTTCTAACACAGTCAGTGCTATAGTAGCGTCTGGATCCCTAACACATTTCCTCAGATGAGATACATGGAAAACATTGTGGACTCCTGTCAAACTACTCGGTAACTCTACTCTATATGCGAGTTTCCCAATCCTTTATAAAATTGGAAATGGTCCTACGAACCTCGGTGCTAACTTCCTCGTCTTCCCGAACCTGATAACACCTTTTATCGGCAATACTTTGACGAAAACATGATCTCCAACAGAGAATTCCAAATCTTTTCGTCTTCTATCTGTATAGCTCTTCTGCCTAGACTGAGCTTCCTTCATTCTCGCCCTTACCAGCTCAATCTTTTCTGCAGCTTCTCTCACTAATTCCGGACCAAGAACCAACCTATCCCCGGTCTCTAACCAACATGTAGGGGATTTGCATGGTCTTCCATACAAAGCCTCAAACGGTGTCATCCCAATACTAGTCTGATAACTGTTGTTATATGAAAACTCGACTAAAAGTAGATGGTCTTCCCATGGTCCCCCAAAATCCAATACACAAGCTCTTAACAAGTCCTCCAAGATCTTGTTAACTCTTTTCATTTTCCCATCTGTTTGTGGATGGTAAGCGGTACTCATCTTGAGCTTGGTTCCCAAGGAATTCTGTAGACTCTTCCAGAACTCACTAGTGAATAAGGAATCTCTATCACTAACAATACTACCAGGAATTCCATGCAGTCTAGCCACATTCTTCATGAACAACTTTGCCAAAATAGGTGCCGTCCTAGTTGACTTAACTGGGATGAAATGGGAACTCTTGGTTAATCTGTCCACTATGACCCATATACTTTCATTCCCTCTATTAGATCTCGGCAACCCATCTATGAAATCCATAGAAATAGAATCCCACTTCCAAACTGGAACATCCAATGGCTGAAGCAGTCCACTTAGCTTCTGATGCTCGGCTTTCACTTGCTGACAGTTCAAACACTGTTTCACGCATAAGCCAACATCCCTCTTCATACCTTCCCAAAAAAAACTCCTTTCATATCCTGATACGCCTTAGTTCCTCCTAGAATTGTGAACTTCGAATGATGGAATTCGCCTAAAACCTCTTTTCTTATATCTCCCACATTTGGAACACATAATCTACCTTTCTTTCTCAACCACCCATTCTGGTCAAGAATAAAGTTTTTCAAGTCATCACTCTCCGTTCCATCCCCTAACTTCCTGATCCTCTCAGCTAACACTGGATTCTCTTCCTGTTTAGAAGCAATCTTCTCAATCAGTACTGGTCGGACTTCCAAAGAAGACAACATAGCAGATTCTCCACTTGATCCAGCCTTAGATCTCCACTGTAATCTGCAAGCTGACAATGCTTCCAAGTCTTTCCATTCTGCTATTATAACTAACACTACATTCTGATGCTTCCTACTGAGCGCATCCGCAACCTTGTTGCCTTTCCCTGGTGTGTACTCTATTCCAAAATCATAAGCGGCTAAAAAATCCAACCATCTTTGATGTCTCCTATTCAGCTCCTTCTGAGAGAATAAATATTTCAACGACTTATGGTCGGTATAAAGCTCAAACCACTCTCCCAAAAGGTAATGCCTCCACACCTTCAAAGCAAAAATAACTGCAGCTAACTCCAAATCATGTGTTGGATATCTAACCTTATGAGGTCTAAGCTGTCTAGAAGAGTAGGCAATCACTTTACCTTTTTGCATCAGCACAACTCCGAATCCTGTTCCATACGCATCAGTATAAAAAACTAAACCTTGATTACCCTCCGGAACCACCAACACCAGTGCATGAGTCAATAAGTGTTTCAAGCTCTGGAATTCTTCCTCACACTTATCGGTCCAAACAAACTTCAACTCCTTTCATGTTAGCTTTGTCATCGGTGCAGCTATCCGCGAAAAATCCTTTATAAACCTTCGATAATATCCGGCCAATCCAAGGAAACTCTTTATCTCGGGTCTCTTCTAATTATTCACAGCTTCAATCTTTGTTGGATCTACAGACAACCCTTTTTCTGAGACTACATGACCAAGGAACTTCACTTCCTTCTTCCAGAAATGGCACTTTAAAAACTTCGCCTTAAGTTGATGCAGCCTTAACATCTCAAGCACCACTCTAAGATGAACTTCATGCTCCTTCTGTAACAACCCTGTATTTTACAAATATTCTTAAATTGATTTTTTCCAGATTCAAAAGCTTTATTTATGAAAAAGAATAAATTTTGTTATTTTAAATATAAAAACTTTGACTTTGATGTGGATTAGAATTTTAAATATGACTAAATTTAATATTTCCTGAAAATGTGAATTTTGGTCAATAGTCAAACTTTGACCTTTAAGTTTAAATTTTAAATAGTTTGAAATTTTAAATTTTATCTTTTATTATGAAAATAGATTTAATAACTTGAACACTACTTTTCGTTTCGTTGAAAACGGAGTTAAAATGTAAAAGTTATGTACATTTCAATTTTTAGTATAATTTGTTTTATTGTGCAATTTTGCCTATTTTAAATTTTATAAATCATATTTTCTTTCTTATTTTTTTTTAATATGTGTCAATATGTTAATTTATGTATATTTTCATCTCTAGATATTTTTAAAAATAATAATAGAATTTTCCAAAATTTACTATGATGATTTCCTATTTTTAAAGGCTGTTTTCCTATTTTCTGCTATTTTCTCCATTTAAAAATTTTATGTAAATTAAATTTTTAATATTTATTTTGTGAATATATTTTTATTTTATGTTATTATTTATGTTTAAAAATATATTACAAGCTCATATGAATTTTCTAAAATTTATTCTATTCAATTTCAAATTTTCTAGACTAGTTTACTATTTTTAAGCAATTTCCTTAATTCTTTTTATATTTTCTTTAAATTTAATTATATATTTTTATTTTATTTCACTTTGTTTCGGTTTTTAGATGTACTTGCTGAATTTTATTTCATTTTATTTGATTTAAAAGAAAAGGAAGTATGGAAGGTTTTAAAAGCTAAGAAACGTAAAGTCGTTTCACCGTTTCTTTTTCAATCAATACATCAGTTATTTTGGCCGTTCCTTATTCTTTCTTCAGCTGTACCTCTCTCTTATTCACGTGAAAAACTTCTCAAAATTTCAGTTCTCATCTCCTAAAACTCACGGCTAAGAAAAATTTGCCAATGGCTTCCATTCTCTACTTCTTCTCTTCACTTTTCCTCTTTTCTTTCAATGATTTTGCTTGATCTCTTCACATGTTTGCTTGGCCTAGCCTCTACCACCTTCATCCCCATCATCACCTCCTCCATCTACTACAGCAAACACTCCCTTCCCTCTGATCAAGACAGGCCATGACCTTCCACTTGAAGCCATCACCACAAAACTCCACAATACATTGCCTAGACCACACATATCATCACCTACCCTCCATATCTTATTTTGGCCACCCCCTTAGCCACCACCACCACTTGCTACATGACCTTTGGCTGCTGCTGCACCATCACCCTCCACTGTCCAGACCTGTACCATGCAAGGGCCGAGCCCCACTTTGTGATATCCCGGGATTTCGAGGAATTTAAAATGTGATAATCTCTAAATTTAAATTATTTAAATTGATAATATTAATATAAATAACCAAATAATAATAATGTGATGTATTAATTATGATATAGATTGAATTATAATAAGGATAATTATTTAATTATGTTATTTTATAAATTTAATTTTAAAATAGATTTATCATTTCCAATATTTAATAGTATTGTTTAAATATATATATATATATTGTCTTGAGTTGTTTTATATCAATTTCAAACTAAATAAAGTGTTTATTTAAATAGTAAATAAATACAAAAGATATGTTTACACTTAAAAATGAATTAAAAATATTGTATATAATTTTATTAGAATATAATTAGTTTTTATTTTATTTTCTTTTAAAGATTTCATTTATTTATAATATAGGAAAGCATTTATTAAATAAAATATGTATTTATCTATTTAGGAAATAAATATAAAAGCTTTTAAAATCTTTTTTTAAAAAATAGTAATAATATAAAAATAAATAAGGACAAGTGTTAAGTTCTAAACATCTTAAGTAACATGTGTTAACATAATAAGAATTGTAAAGACAAGTGTCATTTTTATTATCATTTTTCTTTGATTTTTAATAAACCATAAATTAAGTTTATATAAGCCTACCTCTTCATTCTCTTTTCTTTTTCTAATCTCATTTCTCAAAGACAAAAACCAAATCAGAAAATTTATCAAACCGTAATCATCTTCAAACCAAAAGCTAAGAAAGAAAACTCAAACCAGATCAAATCTGAAATTCCTCTCAAACCAAAATCAAATCTCCTCTAACAATTTACTCTGAAATCATTTATCCTCAAATCTGAAATTACCTGAATTCATCTTAAACCAAGAATCTAAAACCTGGAATCATTTCAAAGGCTTAATTCTCAAATTCAATAGCCTGTAACAATTGTTTTCAAGACCTGTTAACATTCTCCTGTTTCAAAGATTCAAGTCTGAATTATTCCAAGTTCAGGCAATATAATTTAAGGCAGAAGCAAGTGTCAAAAGCTTTTCAAATCTTTTAAAGGAATCAAAGCAAAGTTTCCAAAGCAAGTTTCCAGTTTTCAAAAACAAGCATTCCAGATTTCAAAGGAAATTCAGTTTCAAAGCTCTGACTTTTTGAAATAAGTGAGTAAACATCTTTTTCAAAGGTTAAAATGAAATTAAATTGCTTTCGACTGATTTCTGAATGAAGTATATTTGCATGTTCATTTATATGTGTGTATACTGTATGTATGTGAGGATTGAAGTATGTATGCCTGGTTTCATTTATAATTGTTCTGTTATCTTCTATCGAGTAATATCTTCTTTATAAGACCTTGTACCATATATATATATCTCTTGATTCCAGTAGTATAATATGAGATGTACTTGAATGTTTGAGTGAAATTGTTTTGCATGTTTATAAATAGGTAGGAATAATTATATGCAGGTCTGTATACCTATATATCTCTGTTTTTATATCAATACAGGCTTCAAAATTTTTAGGAAAATTCATATCTTTACATCTGTTTGATTTTAGTCTAGGTAGTGTTAATGAAAAAGGTTTCTAACTATATATTTTAGGTTTTGAAAATAGATTCAATGATATGTAATAGACATTTAACCCAAAATATAAAGTTTACAGTAGAACTAAATGAAATGGGTAAATTTCGAAAATGTTAATTTTAAACTTTGATTCTAAAATCTGTTTAGTAATTACAAATGATGAATTTAGAAAAAGAATTCAAGAATTTTAAGATAGAGATGGTGGAGAAATTGTAAGATGAACGGAAATGTCATTTTCGTCATTTTCAGACAAACGATGGGGCTGGGTCCATCGTGATTGATATCGGAGGTAGGTTGAAGGCTGTAGATGATGGGAAAAATAGTGGATGAATTTATTATTCGTCGTGGTGATCAATCGATGGAGTTTTAGGGTTTAGCAATGGTTTTGGGGTTGATCGGAATCGCGATTTTTCCTGACGTCGTGGGTGAACTGGAGGCTACCGCACGTGGGGGAATGGAAGCGTGGGTCGGAGGCGAAGCTCTGGTCGAAGGCGAAGGGGTTCTGGTGGTCAGAAGTAGTCTGACGAGGTGGTTCTTGTTTGGAGTGTTGTTCCAGGAAGTGGTCGAGATGGCTCTTATTTGATTTTCAAATTGTCTCGATGATCAGAGTTGACGTGGTGATCGAGGAGAAGGAGTGCGACTAGATGGTGATTGGCAGCATGGTCGGAGGGGCAACGTTCACCTGTGCACGTGCACGAGCAAGGGTGTGTGTCAGTGGGTTCTAGTTTGGGGAAGATGAAGATACTCGAGCGTTCTCGGGGAGGATCTCGTGTAGATGTTGTTTTTGCTCGAAGTCGTTTCCAGGGTGATACGTGAGAGAAGAAGAGAAACTGTTAAAGTTTTTAACAGTTTAAAAATTTAACAAACAAGTTTTTAAAATTTTCGGGGAGGTCTCGAGTAGATTAGGATCTGGCTCGGGTTTTTCTTCGTGTCGTTTGTGAGCTGAGTGAAAAACTGTTAGCAGTTTAATTTTCTTTAAATTCAAAACAGTTTTAAAATCTAAAATTTAATCTCTGTTTTAAATATAAGTTGCTGATGTATTGGTTTAGATTCAAATACACATGGGTTAAAACCCAAAGTAAGATGTTTAAGTCAGTTTTTAAATTTAAATAAAGGTAAGATTTAAATCAAGTTAAAATAATTGTTTTGAAAATTCTTTTCTTTGCAATAAATGTTTTGACTAGATTTAATTTGTATAATGGTTAACTTAAATAATATTAAGTTAAATTTTAAGTTATTTTCAAACTTAATTTGAAAATAAGGTTAATTAATAAGGAAAAGTTTCATTTTAAAACTTAATTAAAGTTTGATAGTAAATGAGATAAATAAAGAGTAAATTATTAAATTAATTGATAATTAAAAATTAGAGATAAGTAATGGATGATTACTGATTTTAAAACTTAATTAATGATTTTAATTAAGTAAGTTAATTATTAAGATCAAATGTTTTTAATGATAATGTTTTATCTTAAGATTAATTAAGATTTTTTTTTAAATGAGTTAAAATTAATTTATTTAATTAAGAAATTAAGATTAATTTATTTATTTAATTAATTATTGATAAGGATTAATTAAATGATTAAAGGTTAATTAAAATGGTAATTAAGAAGTACTTAATAAGTTTTGTTAAGTAATAATTAAGTTTTCTTAATTAATAATTAAGAAATTATTAATTTATAATTAAAGTTAATTAAGGATTAATTAACTGTTATTAAGGTTAGTTAATTATCATTAAAGATTGATTAATAGATAATTATGGATTAATTAAATTGGTAATTTAGGTTGTTAATTAATAATTAAGTTTTATTAATTAATAACTAAGAATAATTAATTAGTTAATTAAGTTTAAGTAATTAAGGATTGATTACTTTGTATTAAAGGATATTGATTAATAATTAAGGTTTATTAATTAATAGTTAAAGAATAATTAATCAAGGATTAATTAAATTGTTTAAAGGGTAATTAAGGATGAGTTACTCAGTTATGATTTAGAAATGAATGTGATTTATTTAAGTTAATTAATTTGTTAATTAATTAAAGATAGTCACTTGGTAATTAAGTATAATTACTTAATAAGATTGGATAAGAGTAATTACTTAGTGTAAGTAATTGATAAATGAATTATTGTATGAAATTGGTGTAATTAATCAAAAAGGATTTATAAAAGAAATTAAAGTAATTAAGAATAGTTAATTACTGTTGATGATTATTTAAGGTTGATTAATGGAAGTAATTAATTAAGGATCATTAATTATTGTAATTAATGAGAGTAATTAAAGGTTAATTACTGTTAATGGTTAAGAATAATTAATTTGTGAAATTAATTAAAGGATAATTACTTTATGTAATTAATGAATAATTTAATCAAGAGTGATTAATGGTTAATTAATTTAATGGTTGTAATTAATTAATGTTGATTAAGCAAGAATAGGAATTAATTCTTAAGTAATTAATTTAATTTAAGTTGATTAAATTAATTATAATAGAGATTAATAAATGGTTGCTTATAAATGATGGTTGAGTAGAATGTCTGATTTGGTTGATATCTATTGGATGATATACTATGATATATCTGTGATAAATGTGTGATATTTATCTATGTTAATGCTGTGTGAATTCAAGTATTGAATTGAATTGTTTAAACCTTTAAACAACTTGGCCTTAAAAGATACGTTTTGGATTTCGATGAGACCGGGATCGGGTTTCCGTATACCGGATTTCCAGGTCTGGAGACCCGAATACCACATCGATCCAAATTAGCGATAGGTCGTGAATCTCAAGTGAAGATGAAGATTCAGAGTGCAAGGGTTATTGTCGTTAACTCTGAGGGTGATTCCAAAACGAGTGTAACGAGATAATGCCTTCGGTTTCGTTCGAACCCGGAACGAACTTATATGGATTGAATGCTTTCAGCACATCGTCAGGTGGGCGATGAGCATTCTAAGTGAAGTGTTCTGATTAAAGGTAATCGTGACCTCAAGCCTCATCAACCGGGAATGGCTAAAACAGGGGAGGTGCAGCAAGGTTTCGTGGGTAGCGCCCACTGAGAGTAAGGTCATCCCTGTCTAGATGTCCCTTTCTATTTCGACTTAGTGGTACGGTTGCAGTACACAACCGTGGGGTGATTTTATTCGGAATTATCCAGTAAGGGATGGTTCCGGCTTTGTGTTGCAGGGGAGCGGGCGTACTCCTCGGTACGGTGATCTAGGCCACGTACTGTGACGGGCGGTACCCCAGTAGCCCTGCCATTGTATGGAAATCCAATTTCCAATAAGTGATAACGGTCTTGATTGTATACTTATGTATGCTGGAATTTAATAATGTAACAATTTCGGCTATTTCATATTTATTTGAAAACCCTAGACCTATTATAATACAATCGAATTTCCTATCAAATGTTTTGGTTAGCGTAAGGTAAAAACTTACCCATGTTTATGTGTGGGAAGTCTTACGTGATACCTTTTGATTTCAAAGGTTTTGAAGTTAAGTAAGTTAAACCGTTTACTCACACCAGACCCATGTCTGACCCAAGTGTTTATTTCTGTTTTATATAAACTCTTGGGTACTCAAATTTTTACGAGTAGCCAAGGGAGTCAGGTTTGCTTTGACGAGTTATCTGGAGGAGCAATGGAGCAGTAGGCTTCAGCGCTGTAGAGATATAGTAGTTCCGCTGTGTTGATCTCTGAGTCATTGTTATCTGTGTTGTATCTTATATTGTAGAAACTAGACAGGTGTTTATAACTGTCTAGTATGTGTTGTATATGTTGTGTAACTCTGATAGTTGTTGTATATGATACTATGTAATAGTTTATGTTATTAATATAATTTATTCGTTCCGCTGTTTAGATTCTGTTGTTGTTGTTTCTTTCTTTCTTCTCTTCTTTTCTCTTTCTATCCCTTTCTTTCTTATTAGCGATACGACTTTCTGGTCGATGAAAGCCGGGTCGTCACATTTGGTATCAGAGCAATTGGTTGAGTGAATACCTAGGCTCTGGAGTGGTGTCTATCTTGAGAGAGCGTATTTGTAATTTTTCTATATATATATATATATATATATATCTATTCTACCTATTTGTTGGATTATCTGTTCGGGTTTTCCAATATAAGATATAAAGGTAGATAGGGTGGTGGTGTGTGTAACACGACAACTACCAATGGTTGGAGTTTGGATGTTTGAGGTTGGTAGTATATTTGTCGAGACTGTAGACCTAATACCGTCTCGAGTGAACCTTGATAGTGGTGTAAAGATTTCTCTGATCTCTGAAGGGAACCTGTTAAGGTTCGGAGTCGATCATTGAAGTATAAGTTTGATTACGCTCGTGCGAGTGGATTTTCAGGAGTTTGGATCTGTTGGTTGAGCAGAAGCAAGTGATGGTATATTGGGTAACTCGGGGAGTAGTAACTGTGTGATGAGACGCAGTGACTATGGATATCTCAGAAGATGTTTTCTTTTGGAGCAAGTTTGAGGATGTGTGTCTGCTTCGGTGTTGTGGCTGAGTTCAGCAGGATGTTTGTGTTTGGTCTGAGGTCCGGGTTCTCTAGAAGCTTTGGATAAGGAGTCTTTATCATCCGTGTTAGCGGTGCAGCTCGAGTGTTCTGTGTTCCTGCTGGAAGATCTTTTGGCTTAGCAGTTTGTAAAGTGGAGTTCAGAAGCTGCGGAGTAAATTCATTTTTCAAATGGATTGGTCAAGCATAGACTGTTCTGATGGATTAAGAAAGAACAGTAATCTTTGGATATTGGACTGGATAGGATCGCAAAAGTGACTTGCGATAGTTTGAGTATTCTCTTGGGAAATCTTTTGCTTGAGTTTGAGGCATCTCTAGAAGATGTAGGAGTTATAGAGTTGTCAAAAATTTTCTGGAGTGTTGATCTAGTTTGTGTTCGAGTTCATAGACGACATCTAGATCAGAGTTGAGCAGCGAAAGCTTGGTAGTAGTTGTTCTAGAGTGAAAGCAACCGGAAGTTGCAGTGTTTGGATTAGAGGGTTCCTACAAGAAGTTTTTCAAGATCTGAAGGTCAGATTGGTGAGAGAATCTGTTTTGTCTTGTCCAGATAGAAGAAGTATTTGGAAATCTACCGATGATTGTGGAATAGAGTTTGTGTTCTGGATTTCTGTAGATCTAGAGAAGATTCGTTTATTGGATTGTTTTTGGTTCTGTTTGTTTTGAGAAGCGTCAGCGAAGATTGAGCTGATCAGGAAGGATGAAGGCAGTCCAGAATCGTCAGAAGAGTTCTGTGGATTAGAGATGGAGAATTTTGGAATTCGAAGTTGGAGACTTCGTTGTTATTTCTCCAGTAAAAGGGAGCAAATAAGATTGGGTAAGACTAGGAAGATAGCTCCGAGTATATTGGATCTTTCTGAGTTTTTGTGAGGATATGTGTTTTGGCTTCGGTATTGAATTACCAGTTTGGATTTAATAGAGCGAGTAACCCAGTATCTGTATCGGGGAAACTCGGGATAATTTTAGGTAGTTTATCCGGATCTATGTTCAGATAACTAGAATTGTTGTTTGTATGAATTGTTGCTTGGATGAAATTGTTTGTTTGGATGAATGGTTGTTTGTTTGATAGTGTATGGCTGATAAGTATGCTTGAATTGTTTTAAAATGGATTGAAATAAAATAAAAATTTGGATTATCTTTTGTTTTAAATTTCGAGGACGAAATTCTTTTAAGGGGGAAGGAATGTGATATCCCGGGATTTCGAGGAATTTAAAATGTGATAATCTCTAAATTTAAATTATTTAAATTGATAATATTAATATAAATAACCAAATAATAATAATGTGATGTATTAATTATGATATAGATTGAATTATAATAAGGATAATTATTTAATTATGTTATTTTATAAATTTAATTTTAAAATAGATTTATCATTTCCAATATTTAATAGTATTGTTTAAATATATATATATATATTGTCTTGAGTTGTTTTATATCAATTTCAAACTAAATAAAGTGTTTATTTAAATAGTAAATAAATACAAAAGATATGTTTACACTTAAAAATGAATTAAAAATATTGTATATAATTTTATTAGAATATAATTAGTTTTTATTTTATTTTCTTTTAAAGATTTCATTTATTTATAATATAGGAAAGCATTTATTAAATAAAATATGTATTTATCTATTTAGGAAATAAATATAAAAGCTTTTAAAATCTTTTTTTAAAAAATAGTAATAATATAAAAATAAATAAGGACAAGTGTTAAGTTCTAAACATCTTAAGTAACATGTGTTAACATAATAAGAATTGTAAAGACAAGTGTCATTTTTATTATCATTTTTCTTTGATTTTTAATAAACCATAAATTAAGTTTATATAAGCCTACCTCTTCATTCTCTTTTCTTTTTCTAATCTCATTTCTCAAAGACAAAAACCAAATCAGAAAATTTATCAAACCGTAATCATCTTCAAACCAAAAGCTAAGAAAGAAAACTCAAACCAGATCAAATCTGAAATTCCTCTCAAACCAAAATCAAATCTCCTCTAACAATTTACTCTGAAATCATTTATCCTCAAATCTGAAATTACCTGAATTCATCTTAAACCAAGAATCTAAAACCTGGAATCATTTCAAAGGCTTAATTCTCAAATTCAATAGCCTGTAACAATTGTTTTCAAGACCTGTTAACATTCTCCTGTTTCAAAGATTCAAGTCTGAATTATTCCAAGTTCAGGCAATATAATTTAAGGCAGAAGCAAGTGTCAAAAGCTTTTCAAATCTTTTAAAGGAATCAAAGCAAAGTTTCCAAAGCAAGTTTCCAGTTTTCAAAAACAAGCATTCCAGATTTCAAAGGAAATTCAGTTTCAAAGCTCTGACTTTTTGAAATAAGTGAGTAAACATCTTTTTCAAAGGTTAAAATGAAATTAAATTGCTTTCGACTGATTTCTGAATGAAGTATATTTGCATGTTCATTTATATGTGTGTATACTGTATGTATGTGAGGATTGAAGTATGTATGCCTGGTTTCATTTATAATTGTTCTGTTATCTTCTATCGAGTAATATCTTCTTTATAAGACCTTGTACCATATATATATATCTCTTGATTCCAGTAGTATAATATGAGATGTACTTGAATGTTTGAGTGAAATTGTTTTGCATGTTTATAAATAGGTAGGAATAATTATATGCAGGTCTGTATACCTATATATCTATGTTTTTATATCAATACAGGCTTCAAAATTTTTAGGAAAATTCATATCTTTACATCTGTTTGATTTTAGTCTAGGTAGTGTTAATGAAAAAGGTTTCTAACTATATATTTTAGGTTTTAAAAATAGATTCAATGATATGTAATAGACATTTAACCCAAAATATAAAGTTTACAGTAGAACTAAATGAAATGGGTAAATTTCGAAAATGTTAATTTTAAACTTTGATTCTAAAATCTGTTTAGTAATTACAAATGATGAATTTAGAAAAAGAATTCAAGAATTTTAAGATAGAGATGGTGGAGAAATTGTAAGATGAACGGAAATGTCATTTTTGTCATTTTCAGACAAACGATGGGGCTGGGTCCATCGTGATTGATATCGGAGGTAGGTTGAAGGCTGTAGATGATGGGAAAAATAGTGGATGAATTTATTATTCGTCGTGGTGATCAATCGATGGAGTTTTAGGGTTTAGCAATGGTTTTGGGGTTGATCGGAATCGCGATTTTTCCTGACGTCGTGGGTGAACTGGAGGCTACCGCACGTGGGGCAATGGAAGCGTGGGTCGGAGGCGAAGCTCTGGTCGAAGGCGAAGGGGTTCTGGTGGTCAGAAGTAGTCTGACGAGGTGGTTCTTGTTTGGAGTGTTGTTCCAGGAAGTGGTCGAGATGGCTCTTATTTGATTTTCAAATTGTCTCGATGATCAGAGTTGACGTGGTGATCGAGGAGAAGGAGTGCGACTAGATGGTGATTGGCAGCATGGTCGGAGGGGCAACGTTCACCTGTGCACGTGCACGAGCAAGGGTGTGTGTCACTGGGTTCTAGTTTGGGGAAGATGAAGATACTCGAGCGTTCTCGGGGAGGATCTCGCGTAGATGTTGTTTTTGCTCGAAGTCGTTTCCAGGGTGATACGTGAGAGAAGAAGAGAAACTGTTAAAGTTTTTAACAGTTTAAAAATTTAACAAACAAGTTTTTAAAATTTTCGGGGAGGTCTCGAGTAGATTAGGAGCTGGCTCGGGTTTTTCTTCGTGTCGTTTGTGAGCTGAGTGAAAAACTGTTAGCAGTTTAATTTTCTTTAAATTCAAAACAGTTTTAAAATCTAAAATTTAATCTCTGTTTTAAATATAAGTTGCTGATGTATTGGTTTAGATTCAAATACACATGGGTTAAAACCCAAAGTAAGATGTTTAAGTCAGTTTTTAAATTTAAATAAAGGTAAGATTTAAATCAAGTTAAAATAATTGTTTTGAAAATTCTTTTCTTTGCAATAAATGTTTTGACTAGATTTAATTTGTATAATGGTTAACTTAAATAATATTAAGTTAAATTTTAAGTTATTTTCAAACTTAATTTGAAAATAAGGTTAATTAATAAGGAAAAGTTTCATTTTAAAACTTAATTAAAGTTTGATAGTAAATGAGATAAATAAAGAGTAAATTATTAAATTAATTGATAATTAAAAATTAGAGATAAGTAATGGATGATTATTGATTTTAAAACTTAATTAATGATTTTAATTAAGTAAGTTAATTATTAAGATCAAATGTTTTTAATGATAATGTTTTATCTTAAGATTAATTAAGATTTTTTTTTAAATGAGTTAAAATTAATTTATTTAATTAAGAAATTAAGATTAATTTATTTAATTAAGAAATTAAGATTAATTTATTTATTTAATTAATTATTGATAAGGATTAATTAAATGATTAAAGGTTAATTAAAATGGTAATTAAGAAGTACTTAATAAGTTTTGTTAAGTAATAATTAAGTTTTCTTAATTAATAATTAAGAAATTATTAATTTATAATTAAAGTTAATTAAGGATTAATTAACTGTTATTAAGGTTAGTTAATTATCATTAAAGATTGATTAATAGATAATTATGGATTAATTAAATTGGTAATTTAGGTTGTTAATTAATAATTAAGTTTTATTAATTAATAACTAAGAATAATTAATTAGTTAATTAAGTTTAAGTAATTAAGGATTGATTACTTTGTATTAAAGGATATTGATTAATAATTAAGGTTTATTAATTAATAGTTAAAGAATAATTAATCAAGGATTAATTAAATTGTTTAAAGGGTAATTAAGGATGAGTTACTCAGTTATGATTTAGAAATGAATGTGATTTATTTAAGTTAATTAATTTGTTAATTAATTAAAGATAGTCACTTGGTAATTAAGTATAATTACTTAATAAGATTGGATAAGAGTAATTACTTAGTGTAAGTAATTGATAAATGAATTATTGTATGAAATTGGTGTAATTAATCAAAAAGGATTTATAAAAGAAATTAAAGTAATTAAGAATAGTTAATTACTGTTGATGATTATTTAAGGTTGATTAATGGAAGTAATTAATTAAGGATCATTAATTATTGTAATTAATGAGAGTAATTAAAGGTTAATTACTGTTAATGGTTAAGAATAATTAATTTGTGAAATTAATTAAAGGATAATTACTTTATGTAATTAATGAATAATTTAATCAAGAGTGATTAATGGTTAATTAATTTAATGGTTGTAATTAATTAATGTTGATTAAGCAAGAATAGGAATTAATTCTTAAGTAATTAATTTAATTTAAGTTGATTAAATTAATTATAATAGAGATTAATAAATGGTTGCTTATAAATGATGGTTGAGTAGAATGTCTGATTTGGTTGATATCTATTGGATGATATACTATGATATATCTGTGATAAATGTGTGATATTTATCTATGTTAATGCTGTGTGAATTCAAGTATTGAATTGAATTGTTTAAACCTTTAAACAACTTGGCCTTAAAAGATACGTTTTGGATTTCGATGAGACCGGGATCGGGTTTCCGTATACCGGATTTCCAGGTCTGGAGACCCGAATACCACATCGATCCAAATTAGCGATAGGTCGTGAATCTCAAGTGAAGATGAAGATTCAGAGTGCAAGGGTTATTGTCGTTAACTCTGAGGGTGATTCCAAAACGAGTGTAACGAGATAATGCCTTCGGTTTCGTTCGAACCCGGAACGAACTTATATGGATTGAATGCTTTCAGCACATCGTTAGGTGGGCGATGAGCATTCTAAGTGAAGTGTTCTGATTAAAGGTAATCGTGACCTCAAGCCTCATCAACCGGGAATGGCTAAAACAGGGGAGGTGCAGCAAGGTTTCGTGGGTAGCGCCCACTGAGAGTAAGGTCATCCCTGTCTAGATGTCCCTTTCTATTTCGACTTAGTGGTACGGTTGCAGTACACAACCGTGGGGTGATTTTATTCGGAATTATCCAGTAAGGGATAGTTCCGGCTTTGTGTTGCAGGGGAGCGGGCGTACTCCTCGGTACGGTGATCTAGGCCACGTACTGTGACGGGCGGTACCCCAGTAGCCCTGCCATTGTATGGAAATCCAATTTCCAATAAGTGATAACGGTCTTGATTGTATACTTATGTATGCTGGAATTTAATAATGTAACAATTTCGGCTATTTCATATTTATTTGAAAACCCTAGACCTATTATAATACAATCGAATTTCCTATCAAATGTTTTGGTTAGCGTAAGGTAAAAACTTACCCATGTTTATGTGTGGGAAGTCTTACGTGATACCTTTTGATTTCAAAGGTTTTGAAGTTAAGTAAGTTAAACCGTTTACTCACACCAGACCCATGTCTGACCCAAGTGTTTATTTCTGTTTTATATAAACTCTTGGGTACTCAAATTTTTACGAGTAGCCAAGGGAGTCAGGTTTGCTTTGACGAGTTATCTGGAGGAGCAATGGAGCAGGAGGCTTCAGCGCTGTAGAGATATAGTAGTTCCGCTGTGTTGATCTCTGAGTCATTGTTATCTGTGTTGTATCTTATATTGTAGAAACTAGACAGGTGTTTATAACTGTCTAGTATGTGTTGTATATGTTGTGTAACTCTGATAGTTGTTGTATATGATACTATGTAATAGTTTATGTTATTAATATAATTTATTCGTTCCGCTGTTTAGATTCTGTTGTTGTTTCTTTCTTTCTTCTCTTCTTTTCTCTTTCTATCCCTTTCTTTCTTATTAGCAATACGACTTTCTGGTCGATGAAAGCCGGGTCGTCACACACTTGCCTTTGGATGAGCCAAAAATGCACCAAAACTCCACTTATTTTGCCTTGACCCTTTGTCTTATTCATATGTAACTCCTACCATCATCATCTCCTTGTTTCCATGCTATTTTGATGCCATAAACTGAGATTATGTCCAGCTATGGCTGAGCAAAAGATCCCCTTGGTCAAGCTCTTGAATGGTTAAAGAAAGGTCGAATCACTTTGCCCTTTGTTGATTTTTTATTTTAAGTCATTTCGATATTGTTTTGTGTTACATATTTATGTATACATTGTCTTGTTTTGTTTATATGTATACAAGGCAATTATATTTGGCTCTCCACTCTCAAATCATATTCATGTTGTCGTGCCTTCAAAGATTCTGTGTTGTGTGTTTGGTCATCATCTCCAGCTTAAACAAGTGAGTTATTCTCACCAGACAATATGTACCTATATAACTAGTAAATTGACACCCTGTGAATCTGTAGAAATATATTATCATGTTATATATGCCTGTATTATTATCATATGATGTTCACACCTGTTATATCATATGTTACTGTTATTTAATGTTATTCTGTTATTTATATCAGTTATCACCATTGCAAGTTCCCTGTAGACTAGAATCACTATGTGTTGAAATGATACATACCCGAACGGACTTTAAAATAGGGAAAAATCGTTATGGGCTGAAATGATAGGCCTGAATGGTTTTATTTAATTTATTTTAACTTGGGATTGCGGGTTTGAAATGATAGAACCCGGATTTTTCTTTTTTAACTGCGGATTGAAATGATACATATCCGTATCACTTGACCTAGGTTAGAAAATTATATACAGGCCCGTGGTTATTTTATAAAGTGTTTTGGATATTTTTAAGTAATTTAAAAATTATAAATTTATGAAATTTGATTTAGATAGATTTTGAAATGTTTTAAAATAAAGAAATTATGATTTTTCTATATGTTAAAAATGTAATTAATGAAGGTTTAACTGGATTTTTGAAATATAACTTAAGTTGGAAATTTGGAATTTTGGTTAAAAATGATATTTAAGTTATATAAATAAAATGGATATTAAATTTTATTTGGAAATGGTAAATATGATAATTTGATTAAATTTGAATTTAAGTGATTTATTAAAGTATTATTGATTTTTCTATGAATTTAAGTGGTTAAATAAATGAATGTTTAAAAGTGATCTTTTAAAATATAACTTGACTAGGAAATGTGAAATTTGGTTTTAATTAAAGGTTTAAGTTAATTAAATAAAATTGGAAATTTTGTTAAATTGTGAAATGGTAATTTAAATTTGAAGTGTTAAGTCTATTTGTTGAAATGTGAAGAATTGGAACTTTTACACTTAAACTTATTAAGTAAATTGTTGAAAATTGGATTTAATTATAAGAAATTTATTGTGAAAAAGATATATGTTAAATGATATGTAAATGAACATTTTAAATGTTAAAATATGATTTTTAAAATGTTTATGTGTTTTAAATTAAAGTTATTTAATTGCTGGAAATACACTAACACCTGAAATTTACTTTTAATAGCATTCAGAAATGCTATAGATTCTGTTTTGAACTAAAATTGTGTAAAAAGAGCTATTACAGCATTTCTGAAATGCTGTAGTTGCTGTAATTGAACTTATAGGCTAATATTGAACTCAGGTCTATTATAGCATTCTCGGGAAATGCTATAATGGTCTGCAGTCTTTGCTGAAACCAAATTTAACCCTTGTTTTGAAATCTGAACTACCGCAGCACTTCTGATATGCTGTCTTTTCTGTTTTGAACTATAATTCAACTAAAACCGAGTTTTAACAGCAGTTTTAAGTGCTGTCTTTGCTGAATTAAAAATATTTTCAAATATAACCTATAGCAGTTGTTTTTAAATGCTGTGAAATGCTGAAATTTTAATAATTAGGGTTTTTGACTTAGTAAACGAACTCAGAATTGTTTGAAACTTTGGAAATTGAATACTTGATTTGAAAATATAATAATTACACTTTTAAAAGGTTTAAATGAATTATTTGATTGGAATATAAACTATTTAAAAGGTGACTTGAAATGATAATAAATGAAGTATACCTTTAAATTTAAAAGGTATTTAAAGTTGAATATTTAGATTTGAACTCAAATGATATTTGGAATATTAAAATGATTTGAAATGAAGTTTTGAAATGATATGATATTTAAAAATATGGAAATGGTTTGGAATTGATTTAATCTTTATTTTGATAAAGATTTGGATTTGAAATGATATTCTATTTTGAAGTATAAACTGTTTTTAAACTTATAACCACGGGTTATAATAACGTTGGGTTGTTAAAGAGACCGCGATCGGATATGGACATACTCTCTGTCTTACCGAAAACCACTTTGGCAACTGTGTACGCAGTGGAGATTCCAGAATGAAGTAGGATGGTGGCAACGTTCTTAAGGTATGTTACGTGGACCCAACTCCCGTGAGTTGGCATAAGGTGGCTAAAACAGGAGCGATCTCGGACCAGTGAGGTAGCACCTCTTCTCGGACACATTTCTTCGATATTATACTCTTACTTGTGATTGATTAGATGGCCATCCTCCGATTTGGGAGTGTTGTTCGACGTGGAACGGTAGTGGCTGCTATGCGTATCCATCAGTCCGTGTGCGTAATTGGTATATCTACCCTGGCATTGCCTAGTTGTGCCGTGTCACCTACCATATCGAGCTTTACTACGATTATGATTTTAAGATCCGACCGCCTTAAGGTTCTCCATCCCCTTAACGCTATTTTCTATATGATTATACTTTACTTATTTAGACACTATTATAATATCGAATATTACTACATAGTAGATATTTTAACGGATCCTTAGAGGATGGGCGGTCCCAAGCATCTTCTAAGTTACTTCTACCCTTATTACAGTTAGCTTGAGTTGGTTTACATTATATAAGTATATATTGTCCTGACTCAAGTGTTTTGTGTTTTGCTTTACGCTTGGGTCAGCCTGAGTTATTCACAAATTTGGATTTCCACTCGCTTGGAGGTTTGAATCGCTGGAGATTATCTGCTTGTCTTGTCCTATCTATTTCAGTTCCGTTGTTTTACTTAGCTTGTACTTGGTTATTTTATTGAGACTTTTATTGTACTCTATTTCTTCTGTTGTATCTTATGTAACTCTGACATATTTAGATAGTAGCTTCATGAACTACTATTTCTTTTACTTCCGCTGCATTATTTTACTCTGTGTCTGTGATTATATTTATTTACTGTATATTTTGAGATTTTCCAAATTTTAATTACAACGCGGTATTTTGAGCTATTCAACTCCGACATGAGTGTCTACCTATACACTTATAATGGATGCGAATGGTTGAAAATATCGGGTCGTTACAGTTGGTATCAGAGCTTTGGCTTTGAGGCAAAACTTAGCATATGGAGTAGATTTATTTACAGAATCACTTTCGTTCGAGTTTGAGTCTTTTTTTCTTGATTCAAATTTCCTTTGAATTTTTGGAACGTTCCCTGTGGTTCCAAAATCCATTCTTGTCCCTCACTATTCATCTTCTTTTGATTTTGGAATGTCACATAACTCCACTTCGAATGATCTTTATAGTGAATTGGCTGTCTCGCCAATATTCTAATTTTCTGGTAAAGGGGAAAACTCCTTTACAAATTAGCATTGATTCACCAGAGATTTATATCTATCCTTGGTTTAGATGCTAATATCTTTTGTTATTCCAAACTCTATCTTTTGAGATTGGATGTAGATTTACCCAGAAAAAAATACACATTTGATCTTATTCATTAAGTCACGGTTGACCTGGTTAAGGTTGCCCGCGATTTATTTAAGCTTACCCATCTCCCTATTTTGTTATTTAATCATCTTGTTTTGTTTCCAAAATATCCCCAAACATTTTGAATTGTACTTGTAAATCTATGTTTGTTTTATATATTGTGTTGTTTGAGTTGTTGATGTTGATTTGGATTTCCGATCGATTCGTCTGATCAACGCTATCGATAGGATTTCTAAAACACTTTGACAGAACAAACTGACACAATATTATAAAAAAAATTTGGTTAATAAAATAAATTTTGATATAAGTAAATATTATGGAACTTAATAAATTGATTTAATTTGAGAATTCAATTTCTGATGGTTTCAACCCTTGTGTTTAAAGTTGTAAAAGGATATATTATTTAAAGTATTTCTAAGTAGAAATATGTTTCTAAAGGATTTTAAAGTTTAAAAAATTTAGTGCTCTTCTCTTTGTCGCTGGAAAATAATTTCGGTGATGACTGCAGCATCATCGACATTCATTTTCGAGTTTTGAACTGAAGAGACCGTTCTGTAGTCTTACTACAACTTTGTTTTGAAAGATTTAATTTATTTGAATTTCTAAATATGATTTGATTTATAATATATATATAGATATATGATTTAAATTGATTTGACATATTATGTACATATATTTATTTATCTCTAACTGGTTTGAAGGAAACCAGAAAATTAATTCTTAAATTTCATCTTGAAGAATAATTTCAATTATAAGAAGAAAATCAAAAATTTGAATAAATGATTCAAACTTGAGATACTTAAATTGGAAAGTTTTATTTGTATAACACACAATTTCATTCCAATATAACTTACCTAAATTACACAGAAGTTGAATATGAAGTTGGATAATATACAATATAGAAAGGATTTTATAAATAAAATTTGAGTGGTTATAATAAATGTTATACACTTAAATTTTAGTTATAAAAGATTAACGGAGGTAAATAATGAAAAAGGAATTTAAAGAGATTTTATTTAAATAACTTAATAATCAAATTTGATTTAATATGGAACCTTAAGTCTAACCTAGGAATTTAATAAAGGTTATTTCCTGAAGTGAATATGTGTATAATAAATAATGTATCTTTGAATAGATAAAATAAAATACATTTGAATTGGACATTTTGTAATAAAGTTTATTTAACTTGAAATCATAGTTTAATTGATGTCTAAATGAATAAATGTGTAAAGAAATTTGATTGTTATATTTGCTATGATAAATATTTTATTTATGAAATAGATATGTCTTGAAAAATGAATAATTATGATTTAAATAGTTAAAATGTATTTTAACATCACTAAAACTTGATAATTGAGAATTTGGTTTTCAAATGGAATTTTAAGTGTAACTTATTAAAGGAATATCTATTTATGAAATGGGTATTTTAAATAAAGAGTTAGGTTATGTGTTAAATCAAAAGCTAACTAAAATAGTGAGCTTTTGAATTAATAAACGAAGTATAGTTTAATTTGGATATTCCATTCATAAAAGTTTGTTTTAATAAGTCATAAGTTAAAAGATATCCAAATGAATATTTCTGAAATTGAACTGATTTGAAATACTAATATATCTACTGTAGCATTTTATAAGTGCTACTATTTTGAAAATACAATGTTTTGGAAATTTTTATAATTGAATGGACTTAGAAATGTTACAACTTTAAAATGAATATTATTTGACCTTGAATTAAAATGGTTTAAATAAAGATTATTAAAAAAAAAGATGTTATGATTTTCTAAGTATTATGTTTTTTTTGAATAACATTTCCAAAGTGTTATGATTTTAGTAGTATGATTTCCAAATGATAAACATCCCTAAATTGTTATGATTTAAAAGCATTATGGTTTCAAATTTATTATCTTATTTGGGTTTTTTTCCAAACTATCTTTTGGTTGTCCTTATTTCTCTTATCTTGTTACAGAATGGGAAGGCTATTGCTTATACCAGTCTATTTAGAAATCTTTCTGTAATCTTTGAAAATCTTTGTTACTCATCTGGATCTGAACACTATTTTTCCATTCATAGACCGTCGGTCAAGTGAAAAGGGAGATTCAGACTCGAGAGGATCTTCTTCGTGCTTATATTCTTGATTTGATCACCTCCATCTTGTTAAACTTACCTATAACAATAGTTATCAGGTGCAATTCCAATTTTCTTATCATCTTGTCTTAATTCTATTCATTCTATCTTTTTCTATGCTTTCCCGTACCTCGTTCCTTTTCGGGGACGAAAAGTTTTGAGTGGGGGAGAGTGTAACAACCCTGTATTTTACAAATATTCTTAAATTGATTTTTTCCAGATTCAAAAGCTTTATTTATGAAAAAGAATAAATTTTGTTATTATAAATATAAAAACTTTGACTTTGATGTGGATTAGAATTTCAAATATGACTAAATTTAATATTTCCTGAAAATGTGAATTTTGGTCAATAGTCAAACTTTGACCTTTAAGTTTAAATTTTAAATAGTTTGAAATTTTAAATTTTATCTTTTATTATGAAAATAGATTTAATAACTTGAACACTACTTTTCGTTTCGTTGAAAACGGAGTTAAAATGTAAAAGTTATGTACATTTCAATTTTTAGTATAATTTGTTTTATTGTGCAATTTTGCCTATTTTAAATTTTATAAATCATATTTTATTTCTTATTTTTTTTTCATATGTGTCAATATGTTAATTTATGTATATTTTCATCTCTAGATATTTTTAAAAATAATAATAGAATTTTCCAAAATTTACTATGATGGTTTCCAATTTTTAAAGGCTGTTTTCCTATTTTCTGCTATTTTCTCCATTTAAAAATTTTATGTAAATTAAATTTTTAATATTTATTTTGTGAATATATTTTTATTTTATGTTATTATTTATGTTTAAAAATATATTACAAGCTAATATGAATTTTCTAAAATTTATTCTATTCAATTTCAAATTTTCTAGACTAGTTTACTATTTTTAAGCAATTTCCTTAATTCTTTTTATATTTTCTTTAAATTTAATTATATATTTTTATTTTATTTCACTTTGTTTCGGTTTTTAGATGTACTTGCTGAATTTTATTTCATTTTATTTGATTTAAAAGAAAAGGAAGTATGGAAGATTTTAAAAGCTAAGAAACGTAAAGTCGTTTCACCGTTTCTTTTACCGTTTCTTTTTCAATCAATACATCAGTTATTTTGGCCGTTCCTTATTCTTTCTTCAGCTGTACCTCTCTCTTATTCACGTGAAAAACTTCTCAAAATTTCAGTTCTCATCTCCTAAAACTCATGGCTAAGAAAAATTTGCCAATGGCTTCCATTCTCTACTTCTTCTCTTCACTTTTCCTCTTTTCTTTCAATGATTTTGCTTGATCTCTTCACATGTTTGCTTGGCCTAGCCTCTACCACCTTCATCCCCATCATCACCTCCTCCATCTACTACAGCAAACACTCCCTTCCCTCTGACCAAGACAGGCCATGACCTTCCACTTGAAGCCATCACCACAAAACTCCACAATACATTGCCTAGACCACACATATCATCACCTACCCTCCATATCTTGTTTTGGCCACCCCCTTAGCCACCACCACCACTTGCTACATGACCTTTGGCTGCTGCTGCACCATCACCCTCCACTGTCCAGACCTGTACCATGCAAGGGCCGAGCCCCACTTGCCTTTGGATGAGCCAAAAATGCACCAAAACTCCACTTATTTTGCCTTGACCCTTTGTCTTATTCATATGTAACTCCTACCATCATCATCTCCTTGTTTCCATGCTATTTTGATGCCATAAACTGAGATTATGTCCAGCTATGGCTGAGCAAAAGATCCCCTTGGTCAAGCTCTTGAATGGTTAAAGAAAGGTCGAATCACTTTGCCCTTTGTTGATTTTTTATTTTAAGTCATTTCGATATTGTTTTGTGTTACATATTTATGTATACATTGTCTTGTTTTGTTTATATGTATACAAGGCAATTATATTTGGCTCTCCACTCTCAAATCATATTCATGTTGTCGTGCATTCAAAGATTCTGTGTTGTGTGTTTGGTCATCATCTCCAGCTTAAACAAGTGAGTTATTCTCACCAGACAATATGTACCTATATAACTAGTAAATTGACACCCTGTGAATCTGTAGAAATATATTATCATGTTATATATGCCTATATTATTATCATATGATGTTCACACCTGTTATATCATATGTTACTGTTATTTAATGTTATTCTGTTATTTATATCAGTTATCACCATTGCAAGTTCCCTGTAGACTAGAATCACTATGTGTTGAAATGATACATACCCGAACGGACTTTAAAATAGGGAAAAATCGTTATGGGCTGAAATGATAGGCCTGAATGGTTTTATTTAATTTATTTTAACTTGGGATTGCGGGTTTGAAATGATAGAACCCGGATTTTTCTTTTTTTAACTGCGGATTGAAATGATACATATCCGTATCACTTGACCTAGGTTAGAAAATTATATACAGGCCCGTGGTTATTTTATAAAGTGTTTTGGATATTTTTAAGTAATTTAAAAATTATAAATTTATGAAATTTGATTTAGATAGATTTTGAAATGTTTTAAAATAAAGAAATTATGATTTTTCTATATGTTAAAAATGTAATTAATGAAGGTTTAACTGGATTTTTGAAATATAACTTAAGTTGGAAATTTGGAATTTTGGTTAAAAATGATATTTAAGTTATATAAATAAAATGGATATTAAATTTTATTTGGAAATGGTAAATATGATAATTTGATTAAATTTGAATTTAAGTGATTTATTAAAGTATTATTGATTTTTCTATGAATTTAAGTGGTTAAATAAATGAATGTTTAAAAGTGATCTTTTAAAATATAACTTGACTAGGAAATGTGAAATTTGGTTTTAATTAAAGGTTTAAGTTAATTAAATAAAATTGGAAATTTTGTTAAATTGTGAAATGGTAATTTAAATTTGAAGTGTTAAGTCTATTTGTTGAAATGTGAAGAATTGGAACTTTTACACTTAAACTTATTAAGTAAATTGTTGAAAATTGGATTTAATTATAAGAAATTTATTGTGAAAAAGATATATGTTAAATGATATGTAAATGAACATTTTAAATGTTAAAATATGATTTTTAAAATGTTTATGTGTTTTAAATTAAAGTTATTTAATTGCTGGAAATACACTAACACCTGAAATTTACTTTTAATAGCATTCAGAAATGCTATAGATTCTGTTTTGAACTAAAATTGTGTAAAAAGAGCTATTACAGCATTTCTGAAATACTGTAGTTGCTGTAATTGAACTTATAGGCTAATATTGAACTCAGGTCTATTATAGAATTCTCGGGAAATGCTATAATGGTCTGCAGTCTTTGCTGAAACCAAATTTAACCCTTGTTTTGAAATCTGAACTACCGCAGCACTTCTGATATGCTGTCTTTTCTGTTTTGAACTATAATTCAACTAAAACCGAGTTTTAACAGCAGTTTTAAGTGCTGTCTTTGCTGAATTAAAAATGTTTTCAAATATAACCTATAGCAGTTGTTTTTAAATGCTGTGAAATGCTGAAATTTTAATAATTAGGGTTTTTGACTTAGTAAACGAACTCAGAATGGTTTGAAACTTTGGAAATTGAATACTTGATTTGAAAATATAATAATTACACTTTTAAAAGGTTTAAATGAATTATTTGATTGGAATATAAACTATTTAAAAGGTGACTTGAAATGATAATAAATGAAGTATACCTTTAAATTTAAAAGGTATTTAAAGTTGAATATTTAGATTTGAACTCAAATGATATTTGGAATATTAAAATGATTTGAAATGAAGTTTTGAAATGATATGATATTTAAAAATATGGAAATGGTTTGGAATTGATTTAATCTTTATTTTGATAAAGATTTGGATTTGAAATGATATTCTATTTTGAAGTATAAACTGTTTTTAAACTTATAACCACGGGTTATAATAACGTTGGGTTGTTAAAGAGACCGCGATCGGATATGGACATACTCTCTGTCTTACCGAAAACCACTTTGGCAACTGTGTATGCAGTGGAGATTCCAGAATGAAGTAGGATGGTGGCAACGTTCTTAAGGTATGTTACGTGGACCCAACTCCCGTGAGTTGGCATAAGGTGGCTAAAACAGGAGCGATCTCGGACCAGTGAGGTAGCACCTCTTCTCGGACACATTTCTTCGATATTATACTCTTACTTTTGATTGATTAGATGGCCATCCTCCGATTTGGGAGTGTTGTTCGAGGTGGAACGGTAGTGGCTGCTATGCGTATCCATCAGTCCGTGTGCGTAATTGGTATATCTACCCCGGCATTGCCTAGTTGTGCCGTGTCACCTACCATATCGAGCTTTACTACGATTATGATTTTAAGATCCGACCGCGTTAAGGTTCTCCATCCCCTTAACGCTATTTTCTATATGATTATACTTTACTTATTTAGACACTATTATAATATCGAATATTACTACATAGTAGATATTTTAACGGATCCTTAGAGGATGGGCGGTCCCAAGCATCTTCTAAGTTACTTGTACCCTTATTACAGTTCGCTTGAGTTGGTTTACATTATATAAGTATATATTGTCCTGACTCGAGTGTTTTGTGTTTTGCTTTACGCTCGGGTCAGCCTGAGTTATTCACAGATTTGGATTTCCACTCGCTTGGAGATTTGAATCGCTGGAGATTATTTGCTTGTCTTGTCCTATCTATTTCAGTTCCGTTGTTCTACTTAGCTTGTACTTGGTTATTTTATTGAGACTTTTGTTGTACTCTATTTCTTCTGTTGTATCTTATGTAACTCTGACATATTTAGATAGTAGCTTCATGAACTACTATTTCTTTTACTTCCGCTGCATTATTTTACTCTATGTCTGTGATTATATTTATTTACTGTATATTTTGAGATTTGCCAAATTTTAATTACAACGCTGTATTTTGAGCAATTCAACTCCGGCATGAGTGTCTACCTATACACTTATAATGGATGCGAATGGTTGAAAATATCGGGTCATTACACCTTCTCATCCTTAGAGTATATCAGAATATCATCTATGAAGACTAATACGAACATGTCCAAGTGCTCTCGAAAAATCTGATTCATCAAATCCACAAAGAATGCCAGTACATTAGTTAGTCCGAACGACATAACTAACCATTCGTACGATCCATATCTCGTCCTAAACACCGTCAAAGGTATACTATCCTCCGCTACTCTAAGCTAATGAAATCCTGTCGCCAAATCTAACTGAGAAAATACCTTGGCTCCACTCAGCTGATCGAACAAATCGTCGAATCTTGGCAATGGATATCGATTCTTTATCGTCTTCTCATTCAACTTACGATAATCGATACATAGCCTTAACGGTCCATCCAGCTTCTTAGCAAATATTGTTGTTGCTCCCCAAGGTGAACTACTTGGTCTAATAAAACTCTTGCCTTCCAAATCCACCATCTACACCTTCTGTTCCTTCATGTCTGTAGGTGTCATCCTGCTCGGCGGCCTACTCACCAGTTCTGCACCAGGCACTAAGTCAATCCGAAACTCAATGGCTCATTTCAGCGACAATCCAATTACAGGTTCAAACACATCCACAAATTCTCTAACAACGAAAATGCGATTCAAATCATCTTCTAGCTCCGTAGCACCCAACAAAGCATTCACCTCACTACTGGGGTTTTCTACGGTATAAATTATTCAGTCACTACAATCCGAGTGTCTAAGCGATATTTTCCAATCCTGGCAAAATATCCTAGCATTGTATTTACTTAACCAATCCATGCCCAATATAATTCAGAACCCTATAAAGTCAACACATGCAAACTGCAAACAAAGGTGTAACCTAGCAAGTCAAACTCTAAGTGGTCGCACTTCATCCCAAGCGTCGCATACCCTCCTATCGGATTTGCAACTCTTAAGGAAGTAACTAAATATATGGGTTCTAGGTTAAGTTTATCTACCAAACATCGAGGTATAAAAGAATGCGATGTACCAGTATCAAACAAAATGCTAACATACATACCATGAATTTGAAGCGTACCTCCTAACACAGCCTTTCCCTTCTCCTGCACTACTGGCCTTGAAGCAGCAGGTTCCAATGCATACATTTTCCCTTTCCATCCTTTCAGGCTCCTTCCATTGATTCTTGTAATGGCCGATCTGATCACAATTAAAGCATCTGATGTTCTTCTTTCCAATCACCTCCTTTCCTTTTCCAGTACGACACTCATGAGCATAATGTCCTTTCTTGTCACACTTGTAACAGACCACCTCAGACTTTCCTTTCTTTGCTGCTCCTCCCTTCTGAGCATTCTTCATGTGGAAAAACTTTCTCGTTTGTCTCTGTCCAACTTGGACCTCCTTCTCCTTCCTCTTCTCCAAACAAGCTAACATCTCCTCATGTCCCAACGCCATCTCCACAACTACATCACATGGATCTCTGATGTGTGGTAAAGTAGCCCTAGCCAACTCCGGCTTCAAACCTCTAATAAACTTTTCATTCCTTTTCAACACTATGTCAACAGTGGCATACCCATACCGGGCTAACTCCTCGAATCTACCAGCATAGTCCAGAACAGACATCTCCCCTTGTTCTCGATCAGCAAACTTCCTAACCAACACAGACTGTGCCATTATTGACAAGAACCTTTCTTGAAACCTCCTCCTAAACTCTGCCTGCATTATAGTCTCTTCATCCACACCAGCAGTTACAGTATTCCACCAAAACAAAGCAGCTCCCCGAAGCTGTTTTGAAGCAAGTCTTCTTTTTTGCTCGTCATTGAGCCCTAAGTCAGCAAAAATCCTTTCACGGTATAACAGCCAGTTTTCCACCCCGATAGCATCCTCAGTTCCAATAAAAGGCTTTCCTCCATGCCTAACATAATCTCTACTCAAGTTAGCATACTGATTAAACATCGGAGCTTCATAAACTCCTCCTCCAGCAGCATTTCCTCCAATGACCCCAGCAGCGCTCCCAGCTTGCATCATGTTTACAAAAAACTAATACATGGCTCCCATATCCACTTGGGGAACCCAAACACCAACATTCTCAACCTGAGCCTGACCTTGAGTTCTTCTAACATTCGATCGGTCATTTCCATTTGTGGTGGTGCTGTCTCCTCCTAGATTAACTCTGCCTCTTCATCCGTCCATATCTGTAGTCAAGCCTAGTAAGATGCAGAAGAATAGCCTAACAAAGATATGAGTCTAGAGATAAAGCATATACTTATATATAGCAAATACAAGTACGTTACTATAGCGTTATCCCATACCCGGATCTTAACTCTAATTCCTAAGGATTATGTTTTCAAAAATAATTTTTAGATAAAATATTTCATAAACCTATGCTCCGATACCAAGTTGTAACATCCCCTATCTAGAGCCCCAAAGCTAAGCGCTACAGATGCTGCAGTCATCTATAGTATTAACTTCCGACGACTAAATACGGCTATGTTAATGGTATCTATAATATCAGAAGCACTTGAATATGAAACAAGTCACAAATTTCAAAACAACAATTTTCCATTACATTTCAAAATAGATGTTCCATATCCAGATTACATAATCCCAAACGTTTCCCAGGCAATGATAAAATATACTTATTACAAAATACGCCAAGGGAGACATATGAAGATGCCCCCTTGGATGATCAAAGTCATATAGCCATAATTGACTTAATACATACACAACGGAAATAAATAACAAAACAAAGAACTAAAACTCCTAATAGCTATCCATTAGCCTCCTGCTCGCCTCTGGTAGCTTTATTCGTCATCCTACTAAAAACCTGAAAGAACCTCAACCCTCAGCCTACTCAAATCAAATTTGAGCACCCGAGAGTTTAAGGGGAAAACATACTTTGAGCCAGACATAAAGCCTGGTGTGAATAATACTATACATCCCAGTTATTAATGTTAAGTGAGACCACGTCGCTTAGCGGAACGGGTTTCCCCTCACTAACATTCTTTTAAAACGTATCTTTTGCAAATCTTTTCCTACAACCAAAACTGGTTAAATACCATAAAGCATCATTATGTAAACATACATATCAGGCAATAAAAGAACTATCTGTTCAAACACTTTAGTTTTGTTTGGCTAACTATTAACCTTTGGCTGACTTAGGCCTACCAGCAAAATAAATAATAATCTAACATCTGTTAGACACACCTCTTCTGGACGGTCTGTCCTTAAATTTCTATTAAATACTTCTCTTCTGGATGGTCTGTCCCTAACTTAACATATCCCAGGGTCACCTGATCCTAATGGTTTTGCGGGCTACCAATAACCTATCTGTATATGAATATATATATTCCCTTCTGTGAGTAATCATAATTTTAGTCTTACCCGTGACAAAGCCCTACACACTGGAATTTTGGACTAAATTAGCTAGGGCCAATAGCTAATGTATAGGGCATGACCCTATACCAGTTCCATCTGGTATTCTAATATCTAAGTCATTTTCACCTAGGGACCCCTTCCCATAATTTTCCTTGAAAATCTGTTTCAAAAATGATTTAAGACCTTTAAATCAGCTCACACAAGGAAAATACATATACTCTATGTTTTACTCAAAATCACCTTGCCATGTTATATATATATATATATATATATATATACTTTAATCAAACCTTAGTTGATGAAAACATTTTAACACTTGAAAGTCCCCTTTCGATTCCATTGAAAGTACCCCTTTCAAAACCATTGAAAGCACTTCTTTCGAAACTAAGTAAAACCCTTCATTTATCTAGGTCGAATGGCCAAAACCTTCCTTTTGAAACCATTCTTAACACCCTTTCGAAACCATTGAAAACCTTCCTTTCGAAAGCATTAAAACCTTAGACATCATATCTTAAAACATTTCAAAATATCACCTTTAAAAACCTTGGAAAACCTTCCATTTCAACCCTTTCGAAACCATCAGAAAATAGTACCTTTTGACTCCTTCGAAACCCTTTGGGGAACCACCCTTTCGAAACCATTTTAAATACCTTTCGAAAGCATCAAAACTTTAGAAACTCAAACTTTTCGAAAGCTCTTGGGTTTAATTTAAAACATGTGGAAAAACACCTTTCGAAACTATTTAAGTCGAAACCATTCTCTTTTGAAACCCTTGGGTTATACTACAATCAGAACAAAAGGGTCTATAAAATCATTTAGGTCGAAAGCCTTCCTTTCAAACGCTATTCCTAAGTAAATAAGTGCTAGTGTTGAAACCATCCCTTCGAAAGCATTGGAGAAGTGGTTAATTTTTAAAATGAAATACACCTTCCGAAACCATTGACTTCGAAAGGTAGAAAGGCGGTAGCTAGGGGTTTCACCCTTCGAATGCATTACTTAAAATAAAAGAGCGCAACCCATTCGAAACCTTTCCTTTTAAAATATTTAACCCAGTCGAAAGCCAACTGAGTCGACAGTTGTCCTTTCGAAAGCAAAGCAGGCACTGCCTTTAAATCTTAAAACATAGCATACTCCAACCCCTTCGGAACCTAATTTTTCAACCAAGTACCCTCTGCCTTTATCCAATACGCTACGTACCAAGTAGCTTGATACCATGCGCATTGGTTTCAAACCCAATGGTGGCGAAAGGTCTTGGTCGGAACCCCTAGTGCTGAAAGTGGCGGAACACACTAAAATCATGTTATTTTTGTTTTTAAGTTAAAAGAGAAACTTTTTATCTAACCTGGTTTTGTTTGTCAAAATTTCATTGGTTACTAATTATCTTTTTCAAAAGTGCTGCCAATATTTTCAGACTTAATTAATTTAAATCATTTGCAAAACACCCCTTCTCCTTAATTAAATATATAAAACATTTAAGTCCCATACCTTAAATAATTTTATATATTCATTAGAACACTTAGGAAAATTCTATTAAAATTCCAAAAAATCCTTTTCAATATGCTTTCTAACATATATAAATTTCAGACCCAAATAATTATTTATTTAGCCGTAAATAATTTAAAACCCAATTAATCATTTTCTTCACTAGAAAAATAATATAAAATCCACATTAATTCAGAAAATTATGAAAATTGAAACCCATCTCTAAAATATCATTTCTGATCCACATTTAAATTTGCAAGGCATTTAGATGTCATTTAATAGGGTTTTCATATCAAAACATATCATAAAAATCAATATGAACATGCATAAATCATCAACAAGTATGTATATATATACATATATATATATATAAACATATATATATATATATATAAACATTTAATTATCTAAAACATGGCATTATCGTGCAAAAATACTTCGGATTATCATTAAAACCTAAAATCATAAGAAAAGTGTGATATAGTAATTATTCACTTTAGCTTTGTTATTAAAGATGTGAGATTTGAATTAAACTTGATGTTGATTAAGCTTCTTCTTTTACTTTCTTCTCCTTACTCTTGAAAATGGTGGCCGGCCTCTCCTTACTTTCAATTTTTGTAAATGAATGCAAGTAAGAACTCATGGCTAAGGGTTTAGGGTATTAGAGAGCCCTTCTTCCTATTTTACCTCTTACTTATTTCCTAACATGTTTTATTCATGCTATCTCATTTTGATTTACATATTAACAAGGCACGGCTAACCTTAATTATATTAAAATCTCAATCAATTAATCATCTTACATTATTTTATTTTATTTACGAATTAAATATCGTAAATAATGTTACTAAAAATACGGGGTGTTATAGTAGTTCCCTTTGTGACGGCAGATAAAGCGTTTGTAGGGGTTGCCCTTGATATCAACCTTGGAGGTGCTATCATTCTTGATAATCCTCTAGACTCTCCCATATCCAAGCTAGATGAAGCGATGGTTAGAAGAATTTGTGAAAGGCACGACATCCATTTTGAAGACATTTTGGTTCTATAGACCTTTCATCGGGCCAACAATCCACCCAAGGGCTATACTACATGCAATCGACATATGTGTTCTTTTGGATGCGTCCTTTCTTTCAATCATTTCATCCGACTTATGCTCTAGTTTATGAAGCTTTCCTTGCCCTACTTCATGCAAATAGCTACACCTCTTTAAATAGCATATACATGGTCTATCTCCACCACTTGGACAAGGTACCCACATTGGAGGAGATCCATTATCTATACGCCTTTAAAAAGAGGAAAGAAAGTCCTTCTATCACTTATTTGGAACTATCTAAGAGCTGCCATATTATCATCGGTCTTTGCAACAAACTCAGTTATTTTAAGGATTGGTACTTCTTTTTATGCCGCCCTCTTAGATTTTCCCAAAAATGGCCGTCGAGACGTAAGTTCTGCTATCATGCTTCATTTTGATGGAGTTAATTCATCTAAATCACTAATTTCTTTATTTCATAACTATATAGATATTTTAAGGAGGCCTCGTAGTGCAACTCTAGCATATACTCCCTAAGATTTGCAAGCTATTCCTGTCAAAGAGCGAGAAATGAGGTTTCCTTTGACGGATGAAAGGATGCATCACTTCAATATTTTGGATAATGATCGTAGTTTAGGCCACATGCCAGATGTTCATAGAGGTTCTCAGCTCGCTCAAGAGGCTGAAGTCGAGCAAGAGTCAAATATGAGACTTCATACACCTTAAAGTTCATAGGATAAAAAGAGGTTCTTTTGAGTCCTTTATACTCATTATGCCTAGCATTGAATGGGCTGGTATTTACCTTATCTATTAGCAAATCAATGGCAGGTTCTATTTCATTTGGCACCTAAATACGCACAACATCATGGAATGAGGAGGTGATGGTGGCAATGACAATGATGAGGATGATAATGATGAGGACAATAAGGATATTAGTCTTAGTCTCGAGTCCGTTGGAGTGATGGGCAGTGATGATCAAGTACCACTTATTTCCCATCGCCCAAAGCTAAACATCATCTTGCTCCATTCGATTTCACAGCCACATCAGGCTCCGACCGAGGAAGAAACACCAGCTCTTCCGACTGGCATCATATACCGCTCACTCGAGAATATACAGGATAAAATACCTTCTTACAGCTTGGACAATATCAGCCTTGGTGACATAATTTCTCCCATCCATCTTACTGTAGACGTGCCTTCAACTACCATAGAGGTAACCCCTATTATTAAATTTCAAGAGCATGGTAAAGTGGCGGGGCACTAGGACACATTAACATTTCACAACCCTAAAAATCATCACATGTTTACACTATACATGTTTTTTCGGATTCCCAAGTCTTAACTCGATTGTAATTTCTTTTAAGGTTCGATGGAATGCTAATATCCTTTTGACAATCTCCAAGGTTACTCTTCCGATTACCATATGTCCGATTCTTCGCACCGATTTCATGAGTCATCACATGAGTCTGCCATGGCAAGACGTCGTAGAAAGGAGCAGGAAAAGTGAAATGGAGAATAAAAATGTTGCGATGATCGCGATAGAGGGTTGGGAAAGACATCACTTACACAACATAGAGCCTTCTCTCCTTTGCCCATAAGTATGCAGCGATATTCGACAATACCTGATTCTGTTCCTTCATCCTAAATTCCAACCGTGCTTACTTTAGTGCCACCTGATAGAGTTAGTGGTTTGCCTTAAGGGAAATTTTCTAATTTATTATAAATTAATTAACCCTATAATCGATTATTATTCAAAACGAAGGTCATTTTCTTTCTATTGTATATTTCTTACAAGGTGTTATAAATAATTAAATATTTAATTAAAATATATTTAATAGAAAATCCATAAATGGCGTGTTTGTGATAGTAATTATGTAACACCCCTAATTTTAAATAACATTATTCAGGAGATTTAATTAGATAAATTAAATAGAATAATGTAAAGGTTAGATTAATAAGGGAATTGAGATTTGAAAACTAATTAGGATCCTGCCTTAACTAATGAAATTATAAGTGTGGTTTATAAATTAGGAATTTAAGAGAATAAGGCAAGGGCAAAATAGGGATAGCCATATACCATAACTCTAAACCCCTTACCTCATTTTCATTCACATTTTCATAAACCAAAAACATAAACAAAGAGAGTTGAAGGCCATCCATAACCCTAAGAAGAAGAGGAGCACAAATCCATTTAGAGGCTAAGATTCAAGCTAGGAAGATTAAAGCAAGAACAAATCTCAAGTTCCTTATCCAAACAAGGTGAATAATGATATAAACCATTCATATAAGTCATCTTGGATGATTTAGTTTGGGTTGGGGTTTTAAACCATATGATTGGATGAATGATGATACATTTTGACAGATTAAATGGATATATATATGCTTGTTGATGATTTATATGATTTAATATGTATTTTATGATATGTTTAGATTAGAAAACCTATCATATAACATCCAAATGAGTTGCGTTTTTGATATATGGTCAAAAATATTATTTTAGAAGTGGGTTTCAAGTTTCATATTTTTCCAAGTAATTATGACTTTTCTATGAGTGAAAATAGCTAATTTCGGGTTTAAATTATTTAAGGAAATTAAATAATGTTTTCCGGTCTGAAATCTATATATGTTGGAAACATATTTAATATGAATTATTTTGATTTTTGAGGATTTTTCCTAAGTGTTTTATTATGGTTAATAAATTATTTAAGTTAAATGATATTAGTGAGGGGAAAACTCATTCCGCTAAGCGGCGTGGTCTTACTAGATATCTATATGGTTTGAGATGGTAGGTTATTATTCACACCAGATTTTTTGTCTGGCTCGAAGTTTATATTTTCCCCTTAAACTCTCAGGTGCTCAATTGATTTTTAGTAGTTTGATAATTGAGGTTTTGGGTTCTCCTTTAGACGAGTAAGCTTCTAGAGATGTGCAGGAGGCAAGCTAGCTATTAGAAGTTCTTTCTGTTTGATTTCACTGTGTAATTGGATGTAATGGCAAAGTTGTTTAGTGCCTATATTTAGACTCTGATTAACCAAGGGGGCATCTTCATATGTCGTTCTTGGCATAATTTGAAATAATTATATTTCTCAGAATGTGGTTTATGAATTGGGATTATGAATGAATCTGAAATGCAATTTGAAATGGAATGAGAATTTTTTTTAAAATTGAGTTTAAATTTTTTCATATCCATGTGTTTCTGGTATATCAATGTATCTAACATTACTGCATTTGGTCAACAAAAAATAATAACTACAGATGACTACAACATCTGTAGCGGTTAGTTTTGGGCCTCCAAACAGGGAATGTTACAAATTATAAATAGTTATAATCATGAGCGTTGTATCATAATATAATAAACACATCATTTTAAATATTCCTAGTCAAGATGCATCGAGAATGGATATCGATGCATCCGTTGAGACTAAAGTACGTAAGCTCCCCAAATGTTGGGCATTGTGTTACTCATGACTACTAGGAGCACCAAGAGGTTACATACTGATAGTTATTGGATAACAATGGAATGACTCACTCGATAGTTTTCTGTTGGTTAATATAACTAAAGTCAAATAGAATATATTGATGTGACTAATTTAGAGAGTTCTCTCGACTTGAATACTATCGATCTACAATATGAAAATTTTGCTTTGATTATAGTCAAATCATGGCACAACGTCCATCGAATGATTATATTTGGGTCGAGTGAAAGTATTGGAAGTGAAACACTATTCAAGAGAGGACTCGTCTCCTCACTTTTATGAGGCTAGTATCACAGTCAGCTGACGTCAACTAAAAGTCAAAATCTCCGGCCAAAGTAATTTGATTAATAATAATTGTTATTATCGAACCAAGGACTTATTTTGGACTATAGAGTTGAATATGAACGATATTGGAATTTTGACCATTACCAATTCCATAAGTTCAAAAGTGATATAGTTTTGACAAAGAGAACTGGAGTAAATAATTATCACTACTGGGTAAAGCTTAATTTCAGTAAAATTGAATTTTACTGAAACCGAGTAAGTGATAAATTTAGCCGTAATATTGCACCTTCTGCTAAGAGATGTGTGAATATTAATATTCGAATTATTCGATATTAATCACTGACCAAATTTACACCTAAGAGTCACACAACTGAAACGATGAAGACTCCTTTTATCACCGAATTTAATTAACTTGTAATTTTTATAAATTAATTAATGTTTATGAAATATTAATTATAAATTGTTGTATTTGATGTGTTGAACAATATTAAACAATGTATTTATAATAGTTATAATATATTGATCGATATGCGAAATTAGTATGCGTTTAAATTGGATTTAAATGCAACATACATCATTTAGGCTTGGATTGGTTTTGAGGCCCATATGGGGCATGCATAATTCGGCCAGAAAAAGCTTTGTTAGGCATGCCAAATGTTAGCTAAAAGAGGGATGCTTTTAAATAGTTAAAGAGAATGGAATTGGTAAGAGAGAGATAAGGATGTGATCCATGTTTATCTCCATTTGACTTCCTATTTATATTCCACCTTTTACACCATTTCTTGACACATTTTTTCTCCTCCTTCTGCCAACAAATTTCGACTAAGAACACCGCATACCAAACCCTAAATTATCCAAACATAAATCATATCAAAACTCTTCGAGATAGTTGGTGGTAAAGCAGTTCGGGAGCCAGCAACTCTAGAACTTAGAATTCGATTCAAGGAGCCATTTAATTATTTCGAAGTGAAATCTCTAGGCCTAGGTGAGAGGTATGGTTCTGATTTATTAAAAAATTTAATTACTTATTTAATCAATTAGATAGACCTTATTACGAATCAGTATGTTACTGCATTGTCAGATGTCGATGGTCATATATATATACATAGAATTTGGGTAAAAGTTTTATCAGGCATATTCCAGCCTAAAGTGATCGACCCAAAAGCCTTGACAAACGCACATAAGGTAATGTGCCAATAAATAGTACAAACCCACTTTACAAAAGGTAATAAACATCAGAGAATAATTCAAGTCATCACTTTTCATATCCAATTTTCTTTCTACTTTCTTCTTAATCATTCTCACTCATAGCTAACGAGAATTTTCGTTGCTCATACGTTGGATTCCTTCTTGTTCATGCCGACGATCCACTTCTCCAAACACGTCTTCTGCTCGTTCCCAGTTGATGGTGAGTATTTTCCTTTTAATCCTCTTGCTCGTGACATATTTGCTATAGTCAATTTACTAACCTCCATAGCATTTCTAACATTACTTTGAATTATTATTCAATTTCGTTTTCTTCAAATGCTCCAAACACTAATTGTTAAGTCAATTCTCTTCATCACAGCTTCCAAGTTTTCTGGGTGTCCTCGCTCGGTCAGGTAATATATGATTTCGTTTAAGTTGTTGCTTAAGTAGGTGAAAGTTATCGTCTTTCTGCAATTTTCCCAAAGTTTCTTAGCAAAATCATAGTCAAAAAGAGATGCATGTGGCTTTCCTTAGCATTATTGCACAAAAGGCATGTTTTTTCTAGATTAATTCCCCATTTAAATAATCTATCACGAGTTAGAAGTCTGCCTAAGATGGCTTTGTAAGTCATCTAGGCCATCTTTGGGCAATTTGCACAATCCCATACTACTTTACTCCATGAAGTTTTTTTTTGAAATTTAGTTCTAATAGCGTTCCAGGCTGACTTAGTAGTGAAGTTAGTAGCTAAATGTCTCCATGCCCAAATGTAATTTTCTCTACCTATATATATAGGCATAGTTTCTATTTTCCGCTTTTGAGCCCCGTTGCAAGGAATTCTTTCGCATGACCATTTATCTCCCTAAATAATAGAATTCAGTGATTGTTGGAGATCCATATGCTGAGTATGTATCCCATCCTAAAATATCCATCAGAGATCCCCCTTCAATCCATGGGTCACACCATAAATCCGTTTCTCTCCCACTAGCTATTTCTCTAAAAAATTTAGCTACAAGTTTCTCTCTGATTTTCATTATAGCCTTCTAAGTTGGAGAAGCATTATTGTCCACTGCTATTTGCCAAAAGTTTTACTTGATATAGAGTTGTCTCATCCACCTAGCCCACAATCCATTCGAGTTAATGATCTTCTAATCTTGTTTCATTGTAAACACATCTCTTATTTCTTTAAGATTTCTGAGCCCAACTCCCCCTTCATTCTTCGGCCAGCAGAGGTCCTGGAACTTTATTTTATGGAGCCCTCCTTTCCACATAAAATCAGCATACATTTCAATTTTAGCAATAGAGGCATCAGGTTGAAAGGTTTGCAACCAAAAATTCACTTTAGCTTGTATCACTATATGCACTAGTTCTAATCAACTAGCAAAAGATAAAAGCCTTGAACTCCATCCTTACACTTCTCTCTAATTTTTGAAACCAGCTCCTCACATTCTCTATCTATTAACTTATTAGATGACAGCGGAACCCCTAAATATTTAACTGGTAATTCTCCTTCCTTGACTCCCAATGTCTCCAGAACTATAGTTTTGTCTTTACAATACTTGTTAAAACAACATTTAGTCTTTAGTTCATTCACTTTAAGGCCCACAAACTCTTCCAATTTACAAAAGATATCTTTTATAGTGTTACCTGCTTCAACATTTGATTTTATGCAAATTATCAGGTCATCTGCTTATAAGCGACGGCTCACTACTGGTTGGAAACTGTGTATAGTCTGGAATAACCTATTGTGTTCAGCAATCTCCATTTGGAGGAAAAAAAATACTCCATTGCAATAGTAAAAAGGTAAGGAGGTAGGGGCCTCCTTGGCTGATGCCCGTATTACTGCTAATGAGCCTTTTGGGAATGTCATTCACTAGTATTGAAAAGGTAGGAGTGGTAATGCATTCGCTAATCAAATCAACAAATTTACTAGGGAACCCTATACTTCTAAGCAAGCCAAATGATATATATATATATATATATATATATATATATCCAAAAAAAGTTTGTATGGATGTTTCTTATAGCTCACAACCTAATGATAAAAAAGTTATTTTTTATTATTAAAATGTTATTATTATATGTCAATTAAACCTAATAATAAAATATTAATTCATATGATATATGTATTTAAAAATTCTTAAAAAATTTTATACACACCTATAACCTTTTAGCAAAAAAAATAAAAGAAAAATATGTTATATCTATAAACATTTCAAGTTATTTATTTGATTTAAAACTAGTCAAACAAACAAATATTTTTATTATACATTTATATATAATCTAATTTTCTAGAAAAATTTATATAACATAAAATATGCATATTGATTATATAAATATTTTTAGATAATTTTTTATCATTTAACATGTATAAGATTTAGTTTTTAAATACTATATTTTATCTTAAATTATTTAAACTGAAAATAAAATTAATATAAAAATTTCCTTAGTTGTGAGAAGCAGCAAATATGTATTTAAAATAAGAAATATATAATATATATATAAATTAATTAACTAGCTATATGGTTATATATTGTTATTCAGCATTTTAACCTAGTTATATTGAACTGATTGCACAAGTCAGATTCGACTTCCTTCAAGGTCGATGACTCTAGAGTGGTGATTGTGGGGCCCAAAAGTCAAGTACATATGGTAATACGAAGTCGGGATTAAATGGAATTGATAGATGTGCAATGTAGAATGTTCGAAGTATGAAATATGGTTCAATGCATAGGAGGGATCGGCACAGAATTGCTCCAACAAGAGGGATCAACATGTTTCAAAGTACAAGAGTATTCTTGTAGAAAACAACCAATATCTCAAGATTTACAAATCCAATGCTTATGAAATTTGAAGAGCAAGATATAAGAACCCTAGGAAACCTACTCTAAGGATCGCACATCAAAAGGACAAGTTTGGAGGGATCGGTACACATCCCTTGTAAGGGATCGGCATAGAGCAGCATGTAAGTAATGTTGAATCAAAGATTAAACAATAACTCGAGCTCCAATGATCCAAATGACATGAAAATTGGAGGCTAAACATATTTTTGCATAAGGAAGCCACCATAGGGATCGCTTCCCAAAATTTGACCAAAGAAGGGATCAATACCGATCCCTCCTATTTGGGAATTGGGCCTTACGATCCCGCTAGTAGGCCTATATAGTTTAGAAGGTCCTTCAGCCGAGATTTCAAAGAGATATTTGGCCGTCTTCGTCTGTAAATACAGGCATGATGGGTCATTCAGAGGATCTTTACGCAGCTTGTTACTCTAGACTCCATTGTAATCGAGCACTAGCTATTTTCCACTATTGTAATTGGATTCAAAAGTGATTAATAAAGAATAATATTCAAAGTGGACGTAGGAATACAATGTTGAACCACTATAAATTTCTATGTTGTGGATTATTGCTGATTCTCTGTTGGTTACTTATTCGTCTACTCAGTTTAATTTTGCTTTTCTTCACTTACTTCTCTACAAAAACTATTCTTGTGTGTTTGTGACCATTTTAGTTGCAAATATTTTGGTGCTTTCACCGAGAATCTTGATTCTCGGCATATTAAGATCCCTCTGTTGCTACTGGATTAGATAAATCCCCCAAAGGAGATCTGTAGTTATCTTCAAGGAGTTGCTCATGCTACTCAGATCTAAAGAAATCTAAGCAGAGCTATCAACCATGGTGAGGAATATTATATCTACTTCTCAAAACGTGGAAGGAAATGAGAATGCTAACATCCAATAAGGAGACCCAAGCAATCAACCAATGGATGTGAATGCCGAACTAGTTGAAGTTCAGAATCCCTTTGATTCTATTACAAGAGCTGAATTTCATAATCTAATGAGAGAGTCGATGGAGAGCCGTCGACAATTAAATCTACAAATTCAGACCAATATCAACTTGATGAACCAACTCGATCAGCAACAGTGAAGGAAAGCTAGGAGGGACTCCACTCCTTACTCGGCATCGGAGAGTTCTAGTTCGTCAGACGAGTATCATAGACATTGGCATCGTAGAACAGACGAATATTGCGTAGAAGCTTCGTGCATCAGTCGACAGATCATCGTGGTCTACCAAGATCGATCGATATTGATCCCTCCATAGGGATCGGTACCAATCCCTTCCCCAGAAGAGGGAATCCACACATGCATCATGGGAATCAAGCTGGAGCTGCTTCAGTTGGTTTGGATGCTGAAGTTTAATTGAATGCTGACGAAGTGAATTTACGAGATATACATCGAGAAGACAGTGAACCAAGAAGGCGTGGATCGACCCTTAGAAATCGTCTGGACCATTCACATGAGGTGGAGCATGACCACCGCTTGGCACCAACTGTCCAAATGCCGGATTTATTGGTAATGGTCAGACAGTTAGTGAGAGAGATCCAGGGCTTGACTAACGATGACTGGGGAATCTCGAGAAGCTATACCCCGTTCACTGATAATGTTCTACATGCGGAGTATCCAAGAAGGTTCAACATGCCATCGGTGCACGCCTACAAGGGAAAAACCGAACCTAGGCAACATATCATGAGACACGAATGGCTGATCAATTCCGTGCGAGCAGATGATGCAACCAAGTGTAGATGCATTCCCATAATTCTCTCTGGAATAACGATGATGTGGTTTACAAGATTACCCCCATGGTCAATTTCTAAATTTGATGATTTGGTAACAAAGTTTGTGGTGTAGTTCCGAATGCACGCAACTCGTCCTAAGGACGTAATGTCACTGTCCAGCATGATCTAGGCTCCAGGAGAATCGTTGAAAGATTATTTAGAGAGATTTCATACAACTGTTATGGAAATCAATAATTTGAATGACCATGCGATATTGATGGCCGTGATGAGAGGGATAGATCCAAAATATGATTTTGACGATTGGTTAGCTGGCAAGCCGCCCTGCAACGTTGGAACGCTTTTATGCAAAGGCAGCTCAGTATTTGAGAAAGGAGGAAGCCAAGTCTTCTAGGAAGTAGAATGTTGCGGGATCAAGCGGAGATGGAGTATAGAGTAATATTGTAGTAAAGCAATCTGAGGATAGCTCTAGAAAAGTTCAAGTGAATGTCCAAAAAAAGTCAAATCGGCAAAAGAAAGGCAGAGATAGAGACCGAGAATGAAAGAGGGATTCTAGAAGAGGGAAGCCTAGGATTCCGATGTATGATACTTACACACTGTTGAATACGTCCTTAGAGAATATCTATTTGTCTACCTGCAATACCATGCAATACAGGAAGCCACCACTAAAAGAATCAACTGAGAAGCAGAAACAAACCGAAAAATATTGTCGGTTCCACGAATGCTATGGACAAGGCACGAATGAATGTAGGTATCTCCAGTACATTATCGAAAAGATAATTCGAGAAAGGAAGTGGTAGCAATTTGTAAAAACCCCGCAGGATGGCGGAAAAAGGACATTCGACCCCAACCGGGGACAAGTACCGTGCAGGGCTGAGGAGCCCGCACGAACTGGTGGAAGATTGGTAATAAATACAATAGTCGGAGGATCGCACCCGGCGGATAAGAGTCGGTATTAGATGAAGCACTATGCTAGCACGATTAAGCATGTGGATTTTAAATATCGTACGAATACAGAAGATGGAGCTCTAGAAAACAACAACGTACAATGGCAGATGATATCGTGTTTAGAAACAGAGATGTGGACAAGGTGGAGGCTTCGACGATCGACCCAATGGTCTTTTCGGCCATGATCGGCCCCACTTTGGTGAGAAGGATATTGATTGATTGTGGAAGTTATGTAAATATAATTTTCAAAAAAGCCTATGATCAGATGAGGATGGAAGCCAAGGACTTGAAGTCGTTTAAAGCCCGCATACACGGTTTTAACGGTACTGCAACTTAAGCCGCTGGTTATGTTAAATTGCATGTAGAGTTGGGAGAAGGTAACCGTAGGAGAGTGTGAATCTTGCCATTCGTTGTTTTGGATGTTGACTCTACTTATAACGTTTTTCTGGGCCGACCAGCTCCACCCGAATTCCGAGCAGCCCTTGCTTTATAGTGTTTGACTTTGAAGTTTCCGACAGATAATGGTGTTGGAGTTGGTCACGGTGATCAGGCGACTGGACATGCCTATTATGTAGCTGAGTTGAGGAATGCTCAATGCAAAGAGAAAGGTAAGGGTGTGGACAAGACTGTCCACATCCAAGCTGCAAAAGATTGACAACTATTGCCTAAGCCTTGGCTCGAGCACCACAGTTGGTTCTATAGAGATATAGATCCGAGAGATGATGAGGAGGAGCCTAAAGAGACCAAGGCTGCACCGGCTGAGTTGATGATTGACATCACAGTTAGCCACGACGACCCGTTATGGGTCCTACAGATCGGACCACAGCTCAGCCCCCCGATGATGAAAGAACTTGCTGAATTTCTTCGAGCGAATCTAGACTTGTTCGCTTGGACTCACTCTGACATTGTTAGATTCTCTAGTTTATAGTAAGACTCAAAGAGAAACGAAGATATATCGACCACACTATAGTTAGCAAGGTTATTCTACTGTAAAAGTGTCTTAGATAAAATATTATTAAGGTCTCCTTGAGTATATATGCATACACAATCACACACTATTTCATATGCACTGAAATTAAGTTAAAAAACTTTTTTTACTACCCACAGACGTCCGAGGTAAAACCATAGACGTTTGTGACAATCCTCGGGTAATTATTTTCTGAAGTCACAGACGTCTAATGTTTTACCACAGACGTCTATCGTATTAAAAAATGCAAATTTTGAAAAGACACTTCTGTTGAGACAAATGAAATTACCCTTCATCGAAAGGTTGCAACTATTAAAGTGAATAGAATTTCTCTAATAGTAACAACTCTTCATCTGCATCCTTTTGAATCTATAAATACTACTTTGATTGAGATGTAGAAAATAACAAAACTTGAATTAATTGAATCTTTTCTCTCTTGATTTCTTATCGCTATCTTGTGCATACATTATTTACATACTCTCAATTTATTATAACCAAAATATAATTTTGGTTAAAAAAACTTCCTACAACTCAAAGCATTTACAATCACATACTCAAAGGAGATCATAGGAAGATTTGTACTATCAGTCAAAACTGTGTTATTTGAAACACATGACCGTCAGAGATATAATTTGTATTAGCTTATTCCTCCAGGCAAAGCGAGGGTCAGTCAGTTAAAGGAAATACCAAAGGGGAACTTCGGGACTAGACATAGGACGGGAGGTCCGAACCAGTATAAAATATCTAGTGTGATCATTTCTATTACTTATCTTACATTCAATTATTATACTCTGCTTATCATAGTTAGTAATAAACACATACATACATATATATAAGTTGCATTATTTATAAAGATCCTATAGACTTTCAATTGGTATCAGAGCAAGGTCATTTCAATCTACAATAACACGTAACTGAAATCATTAAAATGGGAAGTACATTTCAAGAAGGTCAATCAACTGCTCATCCTCCACTATTTACTGGTTCTAATTATGCTTATTGGTCAACACGCATGCGAATTTTTATGGAAGCAAATGGGTTAGAAATATGGCAAGCAACTCAAAACAAATATGAAGCACCTGATACCAATATTGGCACATGGACTGATGCATAAAAAGCAGAGGCATCTAACAATGCCAAAGCTATAAATGTATTATTTTGCTCACTTGACAAAAACGAGTTTTCACGTGTCATGCTTTGCAAGACTGCATATGATATATGGCGCACTTTACAAGTCACACATGAAGGCACAAATAAAGTCAAGAAAACTAAATTTTTGATTCTACAAAACCAATTCTCATCTTTCAAAATGAAAACAAGTGAATCAATTATTGATATGTATGCAAGATTTCAAACCGTTCAACATGATCTCATGACACTAGGAATCAAATTCACAGATTTTGATTTAGTTACACGAATTTTAAACTCTTTGACAAATGACTGAGAAAGAAAAGTTTTAGCCATCGAAAAATTTAATGATCTCTCTCAACTTAAAGTCGAAGAGCTAATAGGAAATTTGATGTTATACGAAGCTAACTTGCAGGCTAGAAAGGATAAAAATCGTGAAAAGAAAAACATAGCATTCCAAGCAAGCAACGAAGGTTCAGACTTAAACGAAGAGGAGATTGTCTTTATTGCCAAAAACTACAATAAATTCAAGAAGTTCAAGACGATGACCAAATTTCAAAATGGCGGCAAACCAAACTCTTCAAATCAAACATCGATTAAATGCTATGAATGTGAGAAATTTGGACACATGAAGAAGGACTATCCATAGCTCAATAACGATAAAAAGAAAAGCAAGTTCGAGAAATTCAAGAAATAGAAAAGAGCTTTTCAAGTAACATGGGATGATTCAAATTCATCTTCTTCTTCAGATAGTGATAGTGAAAGCGAATTGGAATAAGCAAATGTGTGTTTTATGGCTAACACTGATGAGGTATGTCCTGAACTTACTTATGATGAATTAATGGAAATAAGTATTGAATTAGATGATAAATATAGAGAAACAAAAAAATTAAATAAGGAATATGTAGGAAAGTTAGCTAGATCAGAATTAGAAGTCGGATTATTAAAAATGAAAAAATTAACTTAAAAGAAGAATTAGAAATTGTTCAGAAGAAGTATGCAACACTATTATCTCAAAATGACAAGTTATTAAATGATTTAGAAAACTATAAGTTAGAAAAAGTTAATCGAGAAAAAGAAAAACTAGAATTACAAGCAAATTTAGATTCTAGAAACTTTGAAATCTACGATCTTAAAAGTAAATTAGAAAAATTTGAAACTTTGAAATCTATGATCTTAAAAGTAAATTAGAAAAATAACAAATAATGCGACAGAATTCAACAAAGGAAAATAAAATTTAGAAAATTTGATTATGATATCTAAACCATTTGGAAATTGAAATGGATTAGGTTTTAAAAACAAACAAAGGCCAAAGCAATATAGCACATTATGCACAAAATTTAAAAATCCAAAGTTAAAAACTAAATTTAAGAATTCATATACAAATATGGTTTAGATATGGATTCCAAACACAAACCATAAACTAATTAGACAAAAATATATTGATGAATGTTTACAAAAAGTTGTATATAAACAAAATTACATTTCTAAGGGAACCAAATCCTCATGGATATGGCTACCTACATCCACTAACGCGTAGGACCCTAATTAAAGAAGGTGGGTATCAATTATTCTTTTTTATTTTGCAGGTACCCAAAATTAAAATAAAAAATAAAGAGAAATGGATACTCGATAGCGTTGTTCTAAGCACATGACTGGAAATGCTAATATGTTATCAAATACAACATATATCGATGGTGGCATTGTAACATTTGGAGATAACTCAAAAGGATTTGTCATCGGCATTGGAGAAGTCATCAATATCGGTATTTCTAATTCTCCTATAATTACTAATGTTTTATTGGTAGAAAATTTAAAACATAACTTGTTAAGTATAAGTCAATTATGTGATAAGGGATTTAAAATTGATTTCGAGAAAAATAAATGTAATATTTTTGATCAAAATAAAAATTTAATCTTTGAAGGATTTAGAAATCGAAACATATATGTCATAAATATGAATGTCAAAAATAATACAAATTTATGCTTAGCCGTGAATCATGATGACCCTTGGTTATGGCATAAACATTTTTGTCATATAAATTTTAAGAGTATCAACAAACTAGCTAAAAATGAATTAGTAAGAGGATTACCTAAAATCAACTACAAGGTTAAAAACCTATGAGACGCTTGTCAATTTGGTAAATTAAAGAAAAGCTCTTTCAAATTTAAAAGGAAATTTCCACAAAACAACCTCTCGAATTACTCCATCTAGATCTATTCGGACCAACTCAAGTACGTTCAATAAATCATAATAAATACGTTTTTGTAATTATTGATGATTTTTCAAGATATACTTGGACATTATTTTTAGAACATAAAAGTGACACTTTTTAAATGTTTAAAATTTTTGCTAAACGAATAATAAATTTAAAAATAAAAAATATACGAAGTGATCACGGAGGTTAATTTGAAAATGAACTATTTACCAACTTTTGTAACAAAAAGGGAAATAGTCATAATTTTTCTTTTCCTCGAACACCACAACAAAACGATGTTGTAGAAAGGAAAAATCGAACTTTACAAGAATGTAAACGAACTCTACTAAATAGTATTAGCTTGCCAAATTTTTTTTGGACTGAAGCCATTGCTACTGCTTGTTATGTATTAAATCATGTAACACTTAGACCAATGAATAAAAACACATGCTACGAAATATTTTTTAACAAGAAACCGAAAATATCATATTTTCATATATTTGGGTCAAAATGCTTCATATTAAACACTAAAGATAATCTAGGAAATTTTGATTCTAAAGCTGATGAAGGAATTTTTGTTGGCTATTCAGATCGAAGCAAAGCATATAGAATCTTTAATAAACGAACAAATATTATAGAAGACAGTCTTCATGTCTCATTTGATGAAAATTTTAATGAAAATAAATATAACGATGATGAAGAATTAATAAATAAAACTAATATACCTATACATGAAATAATATTAATAATAATGTCAATAACAATAATGATAATATGATAACATCTTCACCTAGAATATTAAGAGACCATCATATTAATAATATTATTGGAGATTTAAATACCAGAGTAACAACCAGAAAATAGTTAAATTAAATGAGTCATGTTGCATTTATATCAAATTTTGAACCGAAAAATTATAAAGAAGCATCAAAAGATGATTTTTGGATTATTGCAATGCAAGAAGAACTTAATCAATTTGAAAGAAACGATGTTTGGGAATTTGTACTAAGACCAGATGATCAATCTGTAATTGGAATGAAATGGGTTTTTTAAAATAAAGCAGATGAAAATGGAAATATTGTACGAAATAAAGCAAGACTAGTAGCTCAAGAATATAATCAAGAAGAAGAAATTTATTATGATGAAACATAATTGCTCTTGTAGCTCGTCTCGAAGCAATACAAACATTACTAGCTTTTGCATATCATCATAATTTTAAACCTTTTCAAATGGACGTAAAAGTGCATTTTTAAACGGATTTATAAAAGAAAAAGTGTATGTTGAACAACCTCCTTTATTTGTTCACGAGAAATATCCCGATCATGTATTTAAACTTAAAAAGGTCTTATATGGATTAAAACAAGCACCTCATTCTTGATATGAAAGATTAAAAACTCAATTACAAAGTTTCAGTTTTCAAACTCCTACAAAAGCATATAACATTACTCCGAGAAATCTGTTCAAACCGAGACCATCAAACCAAGCTTAGATTGACACTCCAGCTCGCCCGAGTTGGTCTCCACTAAAGCCGTTAATTGATGATGCTAAAGTTGAACCAAATTCATGGGAGATACAACAAATCAAAAATTCTAAATGCTCAGAGAAAAACTAAACTTATGTTATGCATTGTGTAAAATAAGTTTATTTTTTAATTTTTGGTATGTATTTGTTTTATTGTATTGATATTTCATAAAAATTGTTTGCTATTTAAACTCTATCTTCAATTTAAAAATACGTACCACAAACGTCTGTGAAAATACCACAGATGTCAGTCAAAAGTTATGGGAAAATAATTCCCTATAACCACGGACGTCTGTGGGAATTCACAGATGTTTGTCATTTCTCTTTGTTTATTTTTCTACAACCACAAATGTTTGTGGAAACATCATAGACATCTGTCAAAAATTTCTGTTTAATCTTAACTAAAAGCACAGACGTCTGTTTTCCACCCACAGACGTCTGTCACTGTTCTGAAACCCTACCTCAGCAGCTATATATAAATAAATTGTTCACAATTTTACATCCTATCCCAAATTTACTTCCAAAATCTAAAACCCTAGCCTCCAATAACTCTCCATTTGCTCACTAATGGCTCCCAAACCGAAAACTCTATTTAACAAGCGCACCAAGAAGGGTCAACCATCATCTTCTCACAATCCCGTGGTTAATGATGCTCTCATTCTAGAATGGCTTCGTAGTAGCATAATTTCCAACAAGCGATTCAACAAACTAAAGCAAAAGAAGCTTTATTCCAGGCCTTTCTATCAGTTATGCAAGTTTGGAGAATATACCATTCAAGAATTGGCTGTCGCCTCCGAATGTCGAGATTTAATTAATTTTGATGAAAATGAGGTACAAATAGACCAATTAGCTATCTTTCTCTTCTATGCAAATTTATGTAGTAGTGATATTTGGTATCCTGAGAATGATGAAGGATGGTTATGGATGAGTGTGTACGGACATGTCTTAAAAATTAACGTCAACACCATTGGACATATACTCAATTGTTCTTCAACCGGGATGGATTTAGAAGAAATTCCCGACCATAGAAACTTGCTGCGTGATGTAGTAACTCATCTTATTTGGGAAGATAGGATGCCCCAATGGAAATCCATCCACTTTCGTCCAAAAGCAAGGTTGTTAAATCGTATGATAATAAATACAATAATCCCATGTCTAGGTAGCCATAAACAAATTTATGATAATGATCACAAAGCCCTTTATGCTATCTTTGGTGGAATACAAATAAATTGGGCAAAATTCATTCATAGTGAAATTAAAAGCTTTTGGATTCATCATCGACGCACTATTATCTATGCACCATACATTATGCGTATCTTAAATGCTTGTGGGGTACCCTCCTATATCTCTTATTTTGAAGAAATCCCAGTAAAGGAAAGCGGTATATGGTTTTTATCATTTATGCATCATCCTCCAAGACCACCTCCAATAATCTCTCTTGAACAATGGAGATTACAACAACAACAACAACAAGAGCATCATGGTCCTCCTCCCACTACTACTCCTCAGCAGACTTACTCACCTCATCCTTCACAACAACCTACATCTTCCAATCACGCTACTGAATATTATTCGGATTCTGAAATACAAGAAGCTTGCTTTGAGCCAACGCAAAACGAATCTCTTCGTGATTTGGCACTTAAAAACCAAAAGATAATCACGGCTAACCAGTGAGCTTTAAATAAAAAGATGACTGGACTGGAACGTTCTTACTCGATAAGGATGGAAAAAATGGAAAAGACTTTGGACAAAGTTGTTTCCACTTTAGGGAAGGTTATGCGAAAAGTACGTGGTCGATCATCTTCTCGTTCATCATCCTCGCATTCGCGTACACCGCCACCTCGGGCTCTGTTTGTACCAAAAATGGGCACAACACTTTTCGGGAGTTGTTTGAAGAGATAAAATGAAGATTATAAATGTAAAACAGAGATTATCTAACAAAAACTCCAACAAATATGAATGCAAAGTGAACAGACAAGCAGTTTAGAGTGGTTCGGCGTATAGCCTACGTCCACTATGAAGTTTTGATGATTTTATTGATTCTCTTTCAATGATTACAAGCGTTTACAGCGGTGAACAGCGGATTACAGTTTGGAATTCGAAATTGACAGCAAAAGTATGATGCAAATCTCAATCCGGCAGAGTCTGGGCGCTTCAGAGAAAAAAGATCCTTTTTCCGTTGATTCTGGGGCTCTATTTATAGGCGTAGGAGGCTTGGATTTCGCTCAAACTCCGGAAGACTTGGCCAGACACGTGAGGGGGCCCATTCGACCACTTCCAGAGAGTTTCAAGCCAATTTGTGATCGATACGAAATCATTTCGTATCGATCAGGATTACTTCCAATTGAGCTCAAAATTGGTGGAGACATTCCTTGTTATGTGTGCAGCCTTCAGTTAAAATTTCATGGTGTTTGGATCAGTGGATTGAGAGATATCGTCGATACGAGATGGATTTTAACGCTGGCTGTTCTGCTCGTCTCCATTGCTTCGACTCCCTCCTTTCGTCTCGATGACTGCACGCGCTCTCAAGGTGATGTGGTGCGCGCGCCTCGCTTCGATCCGCTCTTCACTCCGAGTTGACCGCGTCGACTCCATATATCTCGGCGCATTCGCATCGAGGGATGACGTGGTGTGCGCTCTTCGCCTCGATCCGGTATTTGCTCCGTGTTGACTGCTTCGACTCCATGTATCTTGCCCCGTTTCCTTCGAGAGGTGACACGTTATCCAAGCTGGTTGACCTGATGGTTTCGAGTAGGACTTCATCCTGGGATACGAGGCAAATACTATCTGATGGATACGAAGTAGGCACTGGCTGATGGATACGAAGTAAGCAATGTCTGATGGATACGACGTATGCATCTTCTGATGGATACGAAACTGACACTGGCTGAAGGATACGAAGTCCTTCAATTGCTGGTATGTGTGAAGTCCATCGATACGAGTTCGATGGATACGAAGAAAATCGAGTCGAACCTGGGTACCTCGATGGATCCGGAGCTGATCGATACGAAGCATGATGGATTCGAAATGGGGCTTCGGTGATGGATACGAAATCGCCCAGTGTGATGGATACGAAATCTGGGCTCTTTCCCTCCAATTCGACTCGATCATAATCTTGAGTGTATGAGTCCGGATCGACTTGAAATTTGAGGTGCTGATCTCTATGGCCTTTCTTGTCGTGTCCTATCAATTGTAGCTCACTCTGGGCTCGGACAAAATTCAGTGATATCCATGGCGTGTTATCCTTGTTCTCCAGCCGGCTTCTTGATGTCCTGGCCTTGCCAAAAGGCGGGATAACATTTGCCCCCCAAAGTACGTCTTGTGAAAACATGACGTGCTTTGAAAAGCTGTAGGCCTTCTTCGAATAGCTTTGGAAATCGTACCCCTTAGCCATTCTCTCGTATCGGTCCGCTTACGAGTCGATGCTCAAAGTCAAAAAGCCTTCTTTCGTATCGATGTGGGTTGACTTGATGGATACGAAAACAATCATTCGTATCGATGGTCACAAATGGTGGCGAATCCCGGTTCGAATTGATGATATCTGGTGGATACGAAATGGATGTTCGCATCGATAGATACGGATGGATACGAAATTGACGCTCGTATCAACAGATCTGCTCTGTTTCGAATCGATGGCTCAAAACCCGGATGCTTCGAAACGATGGTGTCTGGTGAACATTTCGTCTCGATGAATGCACGGCTTGATGGATGCGAGAAAAGCGCGTGCGCCTACCCATCGTTTTCACGTAGCCTCCCTGTGCGCTTCGAACTGATAAAGGTTATGGGGTTCGATACGAATGCTCGCATCGATGCGCTGCTTGACTGGTTGCGACCGGTCAGATTGACTGGGAGTCGAATCGACTCGGTTCCGTCCTAGGCCTTGTATAAATATCTGGGACTTTGCCATTTCTCACTTTTTTACCTTTTACTTTTACTGTTGTCTTCTGCCTTCTCGTATCGTTCCACAGACAAGCAGGAGAGAAGAATTATTTCAATCTTCGAATCGATCAAACATCATCTTATAATTTCCCCAAACTCCAATTCGATTCAGGTAAACGAGCAATCACAGCTACACTTGAGCGACGAAGTTCAGATCTCAGATCCATCGTGCCTTTGCCGATTATCGATTATAGTGGTGCCAAGGCCAGATCTGGACCAGAACTTGGTCGAGGATGGCCATGGCCATGCTCGCTTCAATCGGAGAAGAAGGAGTTCTGGAGTGATTGCTTCACCACTAGTTCGTGTCGATCTGGGATAGGAGGATTCGACTCGATCCAGATTTTCATGATTTCGCATCGACTGATGGGTTAAAGGGGATGCAGAGGTTCGCATCGATCTAAGGTGGTAGGGGCTTGTGTTGAACTGAGATGATCGATGTAAGCGCTTGGCCAGCGTGATCGATGCGAAAATCTATCTCTCTTGATCGATACGAAGGCCAAGAGATCTCATCGGTCCCATATCGATAACTACAGATCGATGCGAAGTTATTGCATTTGGTTGTCTCACAGCCGTTACCCTTGGTCGATGCGAAGTAAACTTACCTGATCGATACGAAATCTCCTCCTCCGGTCGATACGAACTGACATCGATACGAAAGGTATCGAGTCGACTTGATCGATACGAAAGTATCGATTCGAACTGGATCGATACAAAAGACATCATGCCTCCGAATGAATTTGAACTTGAACTACGATCGATTCCATGCTGAAATTTGACGCACTTAGCGAACTTTTGTATGTTCTTACATTTGATTCCGACGAGCTTCTGCCTTGCATAATTGGACTTGACTACAGGATTGCATATTTGACTGACTTTCGAAGCTCGTCGATGGAACTGCCTTTTAACAGAAAAGTACAACGAACTCTTCAACCTTGAATCGATCGTTATCATCTGGATGGCGCAGTCATGACGGTCAGCGATGACGGTCATGTTTGTTTGACTTCCAGAATCTCGTCGCTTGCACATTTTCTTTAATTCTGCAGAATTTGCTCAAGTCACGCACAGCATTCGCACTACACAACACATTCATGCACGTTACACTGGGGAACGCACGGGCTTTTTGTCATCTAATGATGGTTTCTCGTGAGTTAGCTGGCGATGGAACCGTCAAGTTCGCAGCAGCAAGAAATTCAGAACCCTGTCCTTCCTAGAATTGAGATTCCGGTCATCGAGGCCGAAGTTATTGGCCCAGCTCCGGACGAGTTGCCCAACGCGTCCTTCATTAACAGTCCACCTGATTCCGTCCCATCCAATATCTCCGAAGACATGCTGGGGAGGATATGCTTAAGGCATGGTTTATCTTTGGATGAGGTATTGTTGCCTGGACCGGATGATAGGCCACATAATCCCCCGGAGGGGTATACTGCTTTTAATCGGCACGCGTGCGCAGCCGGCACACTTCCTCCATTCAACGACTATATAAGAGAAGTGTTGGCTTATCTGGACATCGCTCCGTCTCAATTGCATCCAAACGGATATGCCTCACTCAACAGCTTGTTCGTTGTATTCATGGAGCACCTCCATCGTCCTCCCCGTATGATCGATATAAGATACTTGTTTAACTTCAAGAGTCGGACTGACAGCCCATCTTATACGTTCTTGGAGTCTGTAAGGAACTGCCAAGTCGTCGTGGGGTCGTGGACTAGGCTAAGCTATTTTAAGTCGGAGTGGTTCTATGTCCGATGTCCCCCGGGATTTGCCAGAAGATGGCTATTCAGACGTGAGTATCGTCTCTTTTCCCAAATAATTGACAGGGCAATTTTCGGAGTGAAATTAAACTTACGTCTTCTCCTCTTTTTCTTTCAGCTATCATCCAGCGGCCTGAGGGTGGCTATTACAAAGAGATAGTTCGGGTCCTCCAAGAGATTCCTAGCGAAGAAAGGAATATTGAACTATTATTGACAGATCGGAATCTCAGAGTCCTTGGGCTGATTGGTCGGAGGCAGAGCATAAGACTTGACGGCGCATTAAAGACCGTCCCCAGGAAAAAGGTCAAGCAGATGAAGCCCAGGGTCGTGATAATCGAGGAACCCGACTCCGAGAAAACCCACACTGACGAAGAACCATTGGCCGGACCTGCTAATGCAACTCCAGAGTCCGATGCTAAGAGGAAAGGCAAAGCTGTGGCTTCGAAACAGCCTAAGTCTGGGAGGCGGAAGTCTGTGGTTTTGCACCGCCCTTCGTCAGGAGTTAAGATTACGGAGGCGTCCTCCCCGCAAGCTGAAGATCAATTTGAAGGGCGTACTGACCCTCCAGTCCCTGACATCGAGCCGGAGCAACACGATGTTGGGTCGGGTGGACCGCGACATATCGCCGATGTCAGCGAGTCTGAGTTTGCCGATGCGACTGACACTTCTGGTTGGTCCGGGGGGTTACACATTCACACACTCCTCACGGCACAACACATTTTTCTAACCACAATCAACACATCGCAAACGGTTACTGATTCTTTGTTGTTTTCTTTTCAGGTACGATGTCCGGGAAAGGTTCCGTGCTTGGTAGTTTGCGTAAGCGCCGTTATCACGAGCCACGCAGGAGAGAGGGCGAGAGGGATTATGACGCTGGACACTCTGGTCAGGAGAAGTCTGACAGAGATAGGGGACATGTTTACCGATCCCGATCTCGTTCTCCTCCCCCCAGGACCTCTGCACCTCCTGTGGTCGCCGTTACTCGTCCCTCCGAAACTTCACGGTCTAGGCCGCCTTCCCAAGCTTTGAGGTCCGACCCTCCGCGCAGGACCGAAATAGCCACCTCTTCGGCTACTGTGTCGGTCCCGACCGAGGCGTCTAGCGAGGGAGCACTCAAATTGGCACAGATGAGGAAGGAATTTCCTGACATCTGTTTTGATGGATATGTCTTTCCCCCGCACCTGAAGAGAATCCCGCCAACCGCGGAAACCACTATCCACGATTATGTCGCGGACATCTTTTTCCAGTATAGGGAGTGGGGACGGGCCGCGAGGAAGGCATCTAAAGTGGCGTTTGAGCGGGGCGTCACCATCGAGAAACTTGAGAAGGAGCTGGGTCGCAACGACCAAATCATAAAAGCGCTTAACTCTGAGGCCGAGTCTTCTCGTAAGTCTGAAATGGAGGCCTTAAAGAAAGTTGACGAGGTGACCGCTGCCATGGCCAGGATGAAGCAAGAACATTACACCGCTATTGAGGACATGGGTCACAGGAACACTTCCATTACGGCCGAGAGGGATGCCGCTCTCAAGGAGCTTAATGAGCTGAAGTCAAAATTTTCAGAGATGGCCAAGGAAAAAGACGCAGCTAATGTCTCTGCGCAGGAAGCCTGTGACCAGGCAGTGACACTTCAAAAGGAGAAAGAGGCGGCCGTACAACAAGCCCGTGAGGCTGAGGCTGGAGTTGAGGAGAAAGTACGGCAGGCGGAGGCCAGGATTGAGGCCGAGGTGGAGGAGCTACTCGTCACTTACAACGCCAATGTGCTAAGGCACCGAGACCTGACATGGCTTGACGATTACCCCACACATCTCTATAACGCCTGGAACCTACTGGTGGATGAGGAGAGATCTGGGCACCCTGACGAAGCCCCTGATGAGTTCGAGCTGGAGAACCGCATCCTTAATGATGACGAAAAGAAGGTTCTCCATGACTCCATGATTTCCCATGACAAGGTGAGGCTTGGTGCTCAGGTCCCGGAGGTCGGAGAGAGCTCTGGTGTGGAACACCATGTTACAAGTTCTGAGATTGTCGTGTCATCTCAGTCTGAGCCAACTTCAATGATCTACTCCCAGCCTATCCCAGCGTACGACCCAGATCAACCGCACTTATCTCCTATTAAGGAACATCCTTCTGAAGCGGTTCAGACGACCTCGAGCCAAACCGAGGAAGGTACTTTGAACTAACTTCCAGTATATTTGGATTGAAGATCCCGTGTTGAAATGTTGCTAATGACATGTCTTTTTCTTTGATCAGTGACAGGAGTTGCACCAGCCGCGCCTCTTACCACCCAAGTACTAAGTCGAGCGCCAGGAGCCATCGTTTCTGAGGCGACCTCCGTCGCAGCAATGGCACCAGTTGGAGTGACGGAGGGGAGCTCACTCTCTTTCGACGAGCAAATGATAAACGAGCTCCTTGGCCGTCAAAGTGATCCTTTTGCGGATTTGCCATTTGGCTTGGGTGGATTCACGGCTACATCTGATACCCTGTCCCAAACTACTATGGCTCCTAGCGAGGCCAGGACACGGCGGGAAGCGGCGTTGTTAGCTGAGATCAATGCCGAGATGGCGGCTGCGGCGCACGGAGGCGGTGATGCAGATGACGGAGCACCAGCACAGTGCCCCATTCCTCTTATGACTATGTCTCCTGAGGGCACACTTACTGATACTGGTGTACCAGCCCCTCCTCCGGCTGCGGAGTCTGTTCCTCCCACTCCTCCTGCGGGAAGCATCCCTATAGAGTCCAGCTCAGACGAGGACGTTGACATCATGCCTTCACCCGGGGGGAGCCTGCCTAGGGAGAAAGGCTCCAAGCGGAAGGGTACTGGCGGCTCCAGTAGTTCCTCGAAGAAGAAGAAGAAGCTGAGGAAGCAGAAGGAGTAGACATCCTTTCCATAGACAGTTAGGGACTTTTGTTATTTTTTCTGTCTCTTCCCTTTTGTAGGCCGTGTTTAGATGCGGGTTCGGCCCCTGCTAGTAGGAACATTTTAGGAAAGATCTCATGTATGAAGCGTTGTTTTTGAGTTTAGTTGGAATAAAATTTTGTCTTTTAGCTTCAGCTTGCGTTCCTTTCTATGCTTGAATATTGCAGTGTCCGGACTTTGGTCCAGTGTATTTGCATTTTTTGATTGCTTCAAGAATAGCTCATTTTTACTTGTTAAGTATGGAACTTTCGGACTCGAGTTGTGATAGGGAATCGCATCGGAGCTGAACATCGTATAGTTTCGGGCAATGACTAACATTTGCTTCTGCCCCCAGCTTCGGGGTCAAGGTGTGATGATCAGCTTGCGATGGTACTGAGCGAGGACCGAGTGGTCGAACTACGCCCGTTCTCTTATGAACCGTTCCATCCATACTCCGGGGATACGCGTCATCTCGTAAGTGGTTGTCCGCACTCTGGGAACATGGAGTTGACTGTTTATATTCCGCTTCGCACTCTGGGAATGCGGAGCTGAATGTCTATACTCCCTTCCGCACTCTGGGAATATGGAGTTAAGTGTGTATACTCCGCTTCGCACTCTGGGAATACGGAGTCGAATGTTTATACTCCATTTCGCACTCCGGGGATATGGAGTTAAGTGTTTATACTCCGTTTCGCACTCTGGGAATACGGAGTCGGATGTTCATACTCCATTTCGCACTCTGGGAACATGGAGTTAAATGTTTATACTCCGTTTCGCACTCTGGGAATATGGAGTTAAATGTTTATACTCCGTTTCTCACTCTGGGAATACGGAGTTAGATGTTTATACTCCGTTTCGCACTCTGGGAATACGGAGTTGGATGTTTATACTCCATTTCGCACTCTGGGAATATGGAGTCAGATGTTTATACTCCATTTCGCACTCTGGGAATATGGAGTTAAATGTTTATACTCCGTTTCGCACTCTGGGAATACGGAGTTAGATGTTTATACTCCGTTTCGCACTCTGGGAATACGGAGTTGGATGTTTATACTCCATTTCGCACTCTGGGAATATGGAGTCAGATGTTTATACTCCATTTCGCACTCTGGGAATATGGAGTTAAATGTTTATACTCCGTTTCGCACTCTGGGAATACGGAGTTAGATGTTTATACTCCGTTTCGCACTCTGGGAATACGGAGTTGGATGTTTATACTCCATTTCGCACTCTGGGAATATGGAGTCAGATGTTTATACTCCATTTCGCACTCTGGGAATATGGAGCTGGTTGTAGGATTGTCGTGTGTCAATCCTATTAATATCGGTGTCATGGCTTGCCCCCGAGCTCGGGTTTCGCCTAGCGAGTGGCCGGTCGTATCACAGCCACTCTCCATTTGAATAAGTCCCATTGTGTGATGGGATTTAGCTCTTCGTGCATCGTGATGTTGCATATCGTACATAATGAATCACAGCTCTGGCTCGAAGAAATGGCATTTTATTGCTGAAATAAGAAAATGCGGCAAAGTCAGTGGCCTTATTACAAAATTCAAATTTCGAAATGCAGAAACAAATTGCTAAATAGAATGAAATAAATAAAGCCTGTCATATGTAGTAGCGGCGTAGACTTTCGCTGTTCCAAGCCCTCGGTAAATCGAGACCGTCAACAGTCGACAGCTTGAATGTACCATCTCCGAGCTTTCGTGTAATTACATACGGCCCTCCCCAGTTTGGTTTCATGTGTGAAGGAACTGGGTAAATTCTCTTGAGCACGAGGTCGCCGAGTTCAAAGGTTCGAGGTCGAACTCTGGTGTTGTACAATCGGGCGACCCGACTTCGATGTGCGGCTGCTCTCAAATCAGCCTCCTCCCGTTTTTCATCCAATAGATCCAAAGACTCGGCTAGGAGTATAGCGTTTGTTTTTGGATCATAATAAGTCACGCGATGAGAGAGCACTTCTGTCTCGACCGGAATAACGGCCTCTGAGCCATAAGATAGGGAAAACGGAGTGTGTCCGGTCGCGGTTTTGTGGGTCGTTCGATAGGCCCATAATGCCATAGGAAGTTCATCGACCCACTTGCCCCCAGCCTTCTCTAATCGTTTCTTCAGGATCGATTTTATAACTTTGTTGACAGCTTCAACTTGTCCATTCGCTTGGGGGTGTGCGACAGCCGAGAACTTTTTGCGGATATGAAACCGTTGACAGAAATTCTTGAATTCTGCGCTCTCGAATTGGGTTCCATTATCAGTGATGATAGTATGCGGGAGTCCAAATCGACAGATGATGTTGCGAACCACGAAATTTATCACCTTCTTTGTCGTAATGGTTGCTAGGGCTTCGGCCTCGGCCCATTTTGTGAAGTAATCAACTGCGACAATGGCGTATTTCGCACCGCCTTTTGCTAAAGGCAAAGCGCCGATGATGTCAATGCCCCACATTGCGAATGGCCAGGGACTGACCATTTGGGTTATCTCAGTTGGCGGAGCTCTCGGAATTCGGGCATGTATCTGGCATTTATCGCACTTCTGGGCATAGTTTGCCGCATCTCGGTTCACCGTCGGCCAGTAGTACCCATATCGGAGTATCTTTTTAGCGAGAGCTTGCCCGCCGGTATGATCACCGCACTCTCCTTCGTGCACGTCATGTAGCACTCGCTTGACTTCCTCGTGGGCGATACATCTGAGGAGAGGAACGGAATAACCTCTCCTGTACATGACTCCGTTTTGGATGATGAACCGCGAGGCTTTTCGCTGAATCTGTCTCTTCTCATTTCTAGGTTCAGGTAGCACCCCATTCTCAATGTAATTCCGATACGGAGTCATCCAGGACTCTCTATTGGGAGCGATTTCAAATACAGAGTCCATTTCTACCCGATCGATGCTTGGAGTGGCCAAAGTTTCAACGGGGACAAGTCCCATTTGTTGCGCTTCGCCTGTGCTGGCTAACTTCGCCAGTGAATCGGCTTTCTGATTGCGTTCCCGAGGCACATAATAGATGGCATAATAATCAAACTGGTTTAGGATTTCCTGAACTCGCGTCAAGTAAGCGGCCAGTCTTCGGTCTCTTGCCTGGTATTCTCCTCGCACCTGGCATACCACTAACTGCGAATCGCAATAAATTTCTACAGCGACAATTCTCAAATCTCTGGCAAGCCTTAGGCCGGTCAGGAGGGCTTCATATTCGGCTTCATTATTAGTTGCACGAAAGTCGAATTTAAGAGCATAACATATGGATCGGCCCTCGGGAGTCTCAAGTACAACCCCCGCGCCCGAACACCGGTCATTTGACGCACCATCAGTATACAGCTTCCAGATGTATTCGGGAGATTCACTGGTTTCGGGTAAGTCTTCCGGGACGGTGAATTCGGCTATGAAATCAGCCAGGACTTGTCCTTGAATGGCCCTCCGCGGAGCGTATGCGATATCAAATTGGCTTAGCTCAATGTTCCACTTGAGTAACCTACCGGACGTCTCAGGCCGCGTAAGGACCTGTCGTAACGGCTGGTCGGTGTACACAGTAAGCGGATGAGCCTGGAAGTAGGGACGGAGCTTCCTTGAGGCAATGACCAGACAATAAGCCAGTTTCTCCAGCCTTGGATAATTTCTTTCAGCTCCTGTTAGTCGCTTACTAACATAGTAGACCGGGTTTTGCACTTTGTCTTCTTCCCGGACTAGGGCAGCACTGATCGCATGTTCTGATACTGCCAGATAGAGATATAATTGCTCGTGGTCAACCGGTTTTGACAAGATCGGAGGCGTGGAGAGATGTTGAACTAATGATCGGAACGCGCCTTCACACTCCGTGGTCCATTCAAAGTTTCGTTTGCCCTTCCGAATCAGGTCGAAGAAAGGAATGCATTTGTCGGTGGACTTTGAAATAAACCTGCTCAATGCTGCGACCTTCCCGTTTAGACTCTGGACTTGCTTTATAGTTCTAGGGGTTTGCAAATTTCTAATAGCCCAGATCTTCTCAGGATTCGCCTCTATTCCTCGAGCGTTGACAATGAACCCAAGGAATTTTCCGGATGCAACGCCAAAGTGACATTTGAGTGGGTTGAGCTTCATCCCGTACTCCCGGAGGATGCTGAACATTGAATTCAAATCTCTGACGTGATCTGTGGAGAATCGGGACTTTACCAGCATGTCATCCACGTAAACCTCCATAGTTTTCCCAATCTGATCAGCGAACATTCGGTTGACTAAGCGTTGGTATGTTGCTCCAGCGTTCTTTAGACCAAATGGCATGACTTTGTAACAATAGAGTCCCAGGTCGGTCACGAAGCTGGTATGTTCCTGATCAGGCAGATGCATGGGTATCTGATTGTAGCCGGAATAAGCGTCCATAAAGGATAGTAGTTCATGCCCGGCCGTCGAATCTACGAGCTGATCGATTCGTGGAAGTGGGAAGCTATCTTTTGGACAAGCCTTGTTTAGGTCAGAGTAATCAACACAAGTTCTCCACTTCCCGTTAGGTTTCCGAACTAGTACAGGGTTGGACACCCATTCTGGATACAAGGCATCTCGAATGAACCCATTCGATTGCAGTTTATCAACTTCCTCTTTAAGGGCGGCAGATCTCTCTGGATCCATACCGCGCCTTTTCTGTTTCACCGGGACATGTCGTGGATCTATATTCAGGGAGTGACTTGCGATGCTCGGCGAGATCCCGCACATGTCAGAGTGTGTCCAGGCGAAGACGTCGAGATTCGCCCGAAGAAATTCGACCAACTCCTGCTGTGTCTGCTTGTTTAGTTGGGACCCAACTTTTAGCATTTTTGAATCATCATCCTCACTGATTGGGACGTCCACAGTCAGTTCGGCTGGAGAGGCTTGGCTCTCCGTTGATTCGTCTTTATCCTCGTTGTCCCTGGGGTCCAGGTCTTTCAGGAACTGGTCGTGGTGCCCGGGCCGAGGCCCAGGCACCAATTGTCAATTGTCGATAGAACGGACGCAGAGAGATTCCTCTACGCCCTTACCCTTCTCTTTACGTTGCGCCCCGCGCAGCTCAGCAACATAACAGGCCCTACCCGAGGCCTGATCTCCTTGAACAACTCCAATCCCATGATCAGTGGGAAATTTCAGAGTCAGACACCATGGGGCGATCGCCGCCCTGAACTCGGCCAAAGCTGGTCGTCCCAGAAACGCATTGTATGGCGAATCTATCTCTAACACAACAAATTGTAACATGCGGACCCTCCGGCGCTCTCCAACGCCTAACTCGACTGGGAGTTCAGTTATTCCGATGGGTATCGTGGCACTTCCGTTGAAACCATGGATTCTGGATAAACAGGGTTTCAAATCCTTCGTCTCCATCTTCATCAGATCGTAAGCCCGTTTGAGCAAGATGTTTACAGAGCTCCCACTGTCAACCAGGATCCTCTTCATCCAAGCAGGACCTACCTGGGCGGATATGACTAGTGGGTCGATAGTAGGGGCTTCGACTTTATCGGCGTCTCGGCTCCTGAACACGATATCATCGGACATTGTCTTTTGTTGCTTTGCCGGGGTCCCATCTTCGCAATTACTATAACACTCGAAGTCCGCATGCCTGATAGAACTGGCATACGACTCCATTTCCCCCCAGCTTCTGTCTGCCGGATGGGGACCACCACTTATTGTGTTGATAACTAATCTCCCACCCGCACGAGCGGGTTCATCCTCTCTTTCCTGATTCTGTGAACGATTTTGATTTGAGGGGCCCGCTCCGCCAGGCTGCGGCGCCCGTACAAACTGATCTAGCTTCCTCTCTCTAATCAGCTTCTCGATGAGGTCCTGTAAGTGTCGACACTCATTGGTATTATGTCCATAGCTTTCATGGAACCTACAGAATTTTCCTGTCTGAATCTGTCTCTCCGACGAGGGCTTCGGAGCAGGCTTCTTATACTGTACGGTGTTGCAAGTCTGTAAGTATACGTTTTCCAATGACGTGTTCAGCGGTGTATAACTGTCAAACATCTGAGCTCTACGTCGTGGACCTCGGTTCTCATCTCTCTTCTTGTTCTGGCCATTGTTTCCTCTCTGCTGGGTTTGCTTGTTTTGTATGTTGAGCTGAACTTTCCCGGAACTCTCGCCGGACTGTTTAACTGCCACATTGCTCTGTATTCCTTCAATGCTGGGCCTCGCATCGTCCTGCTTCCTAGACTGTTTTGCATCCTCCTGCCGCAGGAATTGAGCGGCCTTGGAGTAAAAACGGTCCAACGACGCGGGCGGTTTCCCAGCCAGCCAGTTTCCGAATTCAGAATCAGGATCAATCCCCTTGGTCAGAGCCATTAAGATTGAATTATCGTTGGGATTGGTGATCTCGACGCACGCCGCGTGGAACCTCTCCAAGTAACGCCTGAGTGTTTCTCCAGGAGCTTGAGTGACGCTGGACAAGGTGTTGACGTCCTTCGGCCTAGCAACATGCATCCGGAATTGCTCCACAAACCTCTTGGCCAATTGATCGAACGAAGAAATTGATCTAGGTGGTAGGCGGGTAAACCACATTGTCGCGACTCCTCCCAGAGAGATGGGGAAACTCCGACATTTCACTGCGTCGTCGGCCCTTGCAGCGCTCATCGACCATTCATATTTCAGAATATGCTGGTTGGGGTCACTATTCCCTTCATACATCGGGAGAGTCGGCATTCTGAATCGCCTAGGGGGTTCGGCATGTAATACTTCGTCTGTGAAAGGGGTATGACTACGGGAAATTCCCCAGTCATCATTAGTGAGCCCCTGACTCTCGCGGATCATTTGACGTATCATGGTTGATATATCCGAAACAGGCGGATTCGGAGCGTGACGAGCTAAGGCGTGGTCGGGTTCCACGGCGCGAGTAGGGATCGGGCGTTGTCGACGACCCGTATCTCGCCTCCTTGGCTCAACGTCTTCTGGGACATAAGGTTCAGGAGTATGTCCTCGCTGTTGATTGATCGGCTCAGATTGATTTCGGGTATCAGCCCTTGTCTCTGCTGCGGCAGTTGTGGCGCGGTTATCGGTGGTGTACTGTGGGGCAGTACCTCCTCGTGTTGAGGGACCGGTTTGGAAACTAGTCGACGGTCCTACCCTTAGCTGCCCAACAGTTAAGGTAGGCTGATATTCAGCAGCTTGAGCGCGATTCCCCTCTAGTCGAGGACGGGTAGTCTGGCGGTGGTAATCAGATGAAGCTGAGCTTTCGGTAGACGCTCTGGAGACATCATCTCTCCTGGACCTTCTGTGCCCCCGACGGTTTGGCTGGTTGGTCAGCTCGATATTGGCGCGTAACTGTTCTGCCAACTGCTGACGGCTTTGGGTCAGCTCCTGGAGCAATACCTGAAACTCCTGTCGGGTGACTAGCCCCGTTGAGTCTGACTGAGTGGCATTGTCTTGATTGGAAGAAGGCGGCTGTGTTGGATTTTGCCTGTCTCTGCCTTCTTGCTCTGTGGCGGTGGCGCCAGTTCTTGTGCTGACCATTGTCGGTGGTGGAGTCCTTTCCTAGATTCTGAGCAAATCTGAATAGAATGGAAGGATTCCGGGCTGGATATCTGGATCTTCCTCTTGGATTTGTGCAATCCGGTATCGACGGCAGATCCAACGAGCAGGAGAAAAAGCTGGTTTTCTCAGTGAAAGCACCAAAGTGTTTGTACCAAAAATGGGCACAACACTTTTCGGGAGTTGTTTGAAGAGATAAAATGAAGATTATAAATGTAAAACAGAGATTATCTAACAAAAACTCCAACAAATATGAATGCAAAGTGAACAGACAAGCAGTTTAGAGTGGTTCGGCGTATAGCCTACGTCCACTATGAAGTTTTGATGATTTTATTGATTCTCTTTCAATGATTACAAGCGTTTACAGCGGTGAACAGCGGATTACAGTTTGGAATTCGAAATTGACAGCAAAAGTATGATGCAAATCTCAATCCGGCAGAGTCTGGGCGCTTCAGAGAAAAAAGATCCTTTTTCCGTTGATTCTGGGGCTCTATTTATAGGCGTAGGAGGCTTGGATTTCGCTCAAACTCCGGAAGACTTGGCCAGACACGTGAGGGGGCCCATTCGACCACTTCCAGAGAGTTTCAAGCCAATTTGTGATCGATACGAAATCATTTCGTATCGATCAGGATTACTTCCAATTGAGCTCAAAATTGGTGGAGACATTCCTTGTTATGTGTGCAGCCTTCAGTTAAAATTTCATGGTGTTTGGATCAGTGGATTGAGAGATATCGTCGATACGAGATGGATTTTAACGCTGGCTGTTCTGCTCGTCTCCATTGCTTCGACTCCCTCCTTTCGTCTCGATGACTGCACGCGCTCTCAAGGTGATGTGGTGCGCGCGCCTCGCTTCGATCCGCTCTTCACTCCGAGTTGACCGCGTCGACTCCATATATCTCGGCGCATTCGCATCGAGGGATGACGTGGTGTGCGCTCTTCGCCTCGATCCGGTATTTGCTCCGTGTTGACTGCTTCGACTCCATGTATCTTGCCCCGTTTCCTTCGAGAGGTGACACGTTATCCAAGCTGGTTGACCTGATGGTTTCGAGTAGGACTTCATCCTGGGATACGAGGCAAATACTATCTGATGGATACGAAGTAGGCACTGGCTGATGGATACGAAGTAAGCAATGTCTGATGGATACGACGTATGCATCTTCTGATGGATACGAAACTGACACTGGCTGAAGGATACGAAGTCCTTCAATTGCTGGTATGTGTGAAGTCCATCGATACGAGTTCGATGGATACGAAGAAAATCGAGTCGAACCTGGGTACCTCGATGGATCCGGAGCTGATCGATACGAAGCATGATGGATTCGAACTGGGGCTTCGGTGATGGATACGAAATCGCCCAGTGTGATGGATACGAAATCTGGGCTCTTTCCCTCCAATTCGACTCGATCATAATCTTGAGTGTATGAGTCCGGATCGACTTGAAATTTGAGGTGCTGATCTCTATGGCCTTTCTTGTCGTGTCCTATCAATTGTAGCTCACTCTGGGCTCGGACAAAATTCAGTGATATCCATGGCGTGTTATCCTTGTTCTCCAGCCGGCTTCTTGATGTCCTGGCCTTGCCAAAAGGCGGGATAACAGGCTCATACACCAATTTATCACTCTCAAGCTTTTCCCGAAGGAACATCTCACAATAGAGGTGACAGCGGGAAGACTCTTATACAAGAACAACCTAAGGAGGAAGAAGAAGATAGTGATGACGTGTACATGTTTGATACTCCGCATTTCCAACAACAATCGTACATGGAATTTCAAGGCCTTTCAATTCAAGAAGATTAGGAGTACAATGACCAAACACAATGGCCGGGCACATACGAACATGATCCTTCATCTTATTGGGAATACTATGAGAATTATGGGAGCTTGTCTTACTCTTCAAACCAGTACAATTAGCATTTTATTTTAGTTCACTACAAGAAAATCAGCTTTTGGTTGCAAAAATTGGTGGCGTTTGAATGTAAATGCAACTAATAATATTTCCCCTTATTATATAAATGCCACAAAAAATATTTCACTTCCCGCCTTTGTAAAAAAATTCCGCGTTTGCCCAAATAAACGTAACCAAAAGATTACCGCTTGTTATTCCTATGCTCCTTAGAAAATTCAATTCTTTCCCCCAAAATAAGCAACCCTAAATCAAATTCGTTCTCCAATCCAAATTTGTAATGCTCAGCTATTCTAATCCTTGATAAGAAGCCGACTTCTAGAAGCAACAAGGCTGCCTCCGATTCCCATTCGAAAGAATCTCCAATGATCCGTATTTACCATAGTAATGTCTACTCGAGCTTCCTTCTTCTTTATTTACTTCTAATCTCTACCTGAATGATCTGTATTGTTGAATTCGTTATTGAATTCATTCCGTGTATTAGAAAACGTACCATGAATTTGGATTTTAATCAGTCATGACTCATCTATTTTTGAACTCATTACGTGTAAAATTCAGATAAACACATCCAGCTTTTGATAAGTTTCCAGCTCTTTTGTGCTGCAGCAGAATTAACAAGCACTTTGGTGAAAACGAGTAAGTTTCCAGCTCTTGATACATGAATATGATAATGACTATGCCGATGTTTTCTTCTGATGGAAAATGTTTGAGCAAAACTATTAGACATTTAAAATTAATCATGTGGTGCTTAAGCACCATTAAGCGATGCAACATATTCTGTTAAGCTTTGCAATGTTTGATCACTAAATTTTGGTTGCAGTGGACGTATTGATATCCAAGACTTCTTGTCTAATTATGGCATAGGGAATTTCCATCTTGCTGAAAAGGTCAGTCTTCATGCTATCCGATTGGGGATATGTTACTATCGTGTTGAATTATTCGTTAATTTTTATATTTGTTGTTGGACTTGCAGTTGAATGTGAATATATTTCTTCCCTAATTTCCTCAATTATGGATTAAACAAGAAGTTGATATGTTTTTTGTTTACAAAACAATAGTTCTTGGCCATACTCCTTTAGATATCTCTTTAATCCGATAGTACTCTTTTTTACCCTAAACAAATTTTTATTAATGCAGATTAGGTGTTTGATGAATATACATAGTTATAAGTTAGTAAAGGAATATGCAGTTACTACTGTTCAGCTTTGTTTTTAAAGACATTTAATATATAATGAGAGGTGTTTCTATACTACAATTATAGTTACCTTCTGCGTTGTAACGACCCGCTATTTTGGACCATTCGCATCCGCACATGTCGGACTTGAATAATTCAAAATACCGAATTGTTAATTTAAATTGGCAAAACTGAACATATACAGTAAATAAAATAATCATAGATCACAGACACAGAGTAATAAATGCAGCGGAAACAAAAGATAGTAGTTCATGAAGCTACTATATACATATCAGAGTAGAATAAGGTACAATAGATGTCTCAGATACAATAATCAAATACAAGAATCAGAATACAATCACTGGAATCAACTGGATATTTGAAAGCTAGATAGATAGCTGGATCTCCATGCGAAGCTCCAACTCCAAAGGTGAGCCTCAAATACTAGTACACTCAGTCTGACCCGAGCGTAAAGCAAAACACAAAACACTCGAGTCAGGATTTACATTCTTATATCAATAAATCCAACTCAAGTGAAATAGCAACTGAAATACAAGTAACTCAAAGGATGTTTGGAATAACCATCCTTTAAGGATCCGTTAAACTATCTACTATGTAGTAGTGTACGATAAGTAGATAATACCTATCAGTAATATAAGATATCAAAATAGTGTTAAGGCGTTACCATTATCCCCCTTAACACATTTTATATAAGCGTTATAGTCTATACAGCACTGTAAACTCCACCGTAAACTAGTGGGATATCAGGGAGTACTCTATAGGTATAACACAAAACAAATCGTAGTGGTCGCATATATAGGGATACAGGTATGACAAGGCACATGAGGCAATACCCAAGGTAGTGAAACTACCGTTTGCCTGATCCGGACTGGTGAGAACGCATCGCCGCAGCGATCGCAACACCGCGAAACAACACTCCCACAATTCGAGGGTGCACCAATCGACAACAAGTAATGAGTAGTTTTTGAAGAAGTGTGTTCGTTCGAGGTAGCTAACCCCATTTGGCCCGGCATGGCTCCTGTTTTGGTCATTTCCAATTTGACACAGTGTCAAGGCTATCCATTATCGTTCTCTTTCTTCAGTCAACACGTACATCATTCCAACCACTTCATTCTGGATCACACTCCGCGTATAGTTATTAAAGTGGTTTTCGGTTTAGACAGTGAGTATGTCCCTAACCGATTCCGGTCTCTTTAATAACTTTCGTAATTATTACACCGATTGGTCATTTATTATTTTTCAAAACCAAATCAATTACAATTTCAACTAGATTTGTAAACCAACATTTCATTTCTCTTACTAAATCAATTTCCACAATTTACGTTTCAAAACTTCCAAATCATAATTTCAAAATCTTATAATTCAATTTCAATTTCTATTTAAAACAATTCAAATATTGATTCAAGTTCGTATATAAGTTTCATTCCGAAATCATTTAAATTAATTTAATTTAACATTCAAATCAATTTAACTTCATTTATCGATTTCATTCAATATTCATTAAGTTAATTTTCCATTCAAAACAATTTCTATTAAATCTCCAATTCATTAAATCCATTATTTAAATTCAACTCCATTATATCAACACTTACAAATTTGCTTAAATTAAATTCGTCAAATCAAATCCTTCAAATTACAAGTCTTACATTAATTCCAATAAATCACATTTTATTTCTTGTTAAAGAAATCCAATTTCACTTATTTATTTACTTAGTTACAAATTTCAAAACTCAATTAATAAAGAAACTTAATTTCACTTATTCAAGAAGTTCAATTTTACTTATTAAAGAATTCAATTTTATTTAATTATTAAATAATTTCAAAACTTAACTATCAAATAATTTCAAACTTAATTATTAAATAATATCCAAACTTAATTCAATCGTTTCTCAAATTAAACAACGTTCTTTCATCAATTACATTGTTAATATTTTGTTTCATATTATTAAATGTTAACATTTTCCTTTCATAAAAATTCAAATTCCAACTTCATTTCAAAACCTTATCATTTATTCAAATAAAATCTTTATTTTATTTTTAAAACAAAGCATTGACTAATCGGGTTTTATTTAATTTTCTATCCTAAGTCAAAGTTTTATTTGGGTATATATCATTTCAACCCGATTCCAATTCAATTCAAAATCAAAGCATAGCAAAGGGAACTTGCAGTGTGATAACTGGGATGGTGTAATAGTAAATAAACAAGCAATAACAATAACCAATATCAATCCAATAATTAATTCAGATAATCCCGAAATAATCGTATTAATTCACATTGTTGTTTGTGCAAATTAATATAATCATTTCTAGAATCTACACTATCATTTCATGCAGATTAAAGATTATTACACTAATTATTCTATGCACTTCTACACTTGACATCAATTATTCAATTTCATACTTCATCAATTAATACAACATAAATTCAAATGGTTCAAGGGTAATTAACTATTTTTCTATGTGTCAATTGATTTAAACATTTAAAGGGGTCATATTATACAAACTTGTCTAATTAAATTGGACATATATATCAGTTTCAAGTCGCTAACAATTCTATGTCAAATTCAATTTCATATTTTTATCACTTCCTACATTAACAATTTAACGTCCAATGTCAAAAATCAAACAATCAATCATTTATCAACCAAAACTGGATTATCATTTCATAAATAACAGATAATGGTGTCAAATGTCACAGGTGAACTGATACAGGTAATAGCATATATAACAGTGTAATTAACTAACAACAGCATTTCAATTGTCGTTTCAATTGAAATCAGAATTAATAAATAAAAGAACATTAATCGTGAGTGATTGCTCACCTTTCGAGGCTAGAGATAACAAGAGAATGAGCTACGAATCCGAGCACGAATCCCAAAACAAAGCTAGATTGGCACGAATTTGACGGATAAGCTGATAATAAGAATTGATGAAACAATTGGAATCAATTTGATAAAATTTAAAATGAAATGTAAATTGTATCGTTATACATTTTCTCAAAATCAATATAAGTTTAAAACACACACAAATAAAATAAATACGTATATTATTTAAATGCTACCACACATAAACTAAGATTTGCACTAACTTAGAGTAAAACTATAATATAAGTAAAATGTACATAAGCATGCTCACAGAATCCTATGACGGACAACTATATGTAGACAATACCCATTACTAAATATATGACGACAGCATAGTGTAACCTATATAAATACAATAATAACCTACATGCCTTTACATACTTAAGAAAACTCTGACGCAATATATATATGAATACTTATATACAAAACACTTGGCAAAATATATTAAAACCACTCTGTCACCAAAGTATATTCAAAAGCAACCTTCACGTTTAAACACAGATTTACTAACATGTTACTCGAGATATGTACAGACCAAATATATTTTTAAATATATAAATGCAAACTCTAAACCATTGTGAAATTAAACTTATACCCAAATATATGTAATCCAACTATACCATTTCATATGCAAAAACAATGTATATATAAATCAGTCTGTACCTCATCATATACCAACTGATATATATGCAGGCACAATTATATAAGTTACAGCTAAATGTATACAAATGGAACAGAGACCAATGTGTATCTATACCCTATTTAACAACGCAAATGCAGACTGCATTCCTAACAGCATATATATGAACTAAAATAGACAAAACTATATAACAACTTTATAATAAAATATATAATACTTTTTGTAAGATAATATACTTATAATATAGTACACAATACATACGCATGATTAGCCTAACACATATTAACATATTTAGTACATGTATAAATATAATATTTAAAATTTTAAGAATAACAAACGCAGATACGTACACTGAGCACAAGATATACGTGACTTATGCTTCCAGCCGAAAGTATGATATGCACAAATAGTACACGAGCGAAACAAAGGAGCAAGTGACTGGGTCTGGTGGTCTCGGCTGCAAGGTCACGGCTGGAGAGAAAGAGGATCCCGGGTGAAGGTCGGATGCTCAGGCGGCGGTGGTAGGCTGGCAAAGGAGATGGGCGTGGAAGATCTGGGGATAGGTGAGGCCGTGGGAAGATTGGATCTCGGCTAAGGGAAAAGAGAGGAGGCCGATTGCTCAGGGTTGATAAGGCGGTGGTTGCGTGAGTTGATGGAATCGGGTTTTGACCGGTTAGTGGAGGCGGAATGCTCGGCCAGCCATGGTGGAGTTCGGCGGTGATGAAGTGGGACAGTGGAGCTTCATTCTGTGATCTTGGCTGATGGGGTACGGTAGGGGTGGTGAGTGGAAGGGGAGTGAAGGCTGAGAGCTCGGTTTCAAGGTGGTAGGTGGTTGCGTTGGAGGTGAGGCCGCGTGGGGTAGGAGCGGCGGAGCAAGATTCGGGTCTACTGGAGGAGTACGTGTTAGCACGGCAGAAGAGAGAGGGGAGCGAGCATAGTTTTGGCATTGGGAAAAATCTGGAAAACAAAGACAAATATGGCTTGCTGTTGCTGGTAGAAGAATTAGTGGGGAAGAGAAGAATAGTGCAGAGAAAATGAATGGAACGTTTCAAATTTTCTAATACAATATTTTTGTAAATGGAACGTAGGAAATAAATGTGAAGTAGTGGGAAGACTACTGGCACAAAGATGAGTAAGCTAAACATTGGATTTAGAAGAAAGAAGGAAGAATACGAGCTGTCAATGTAAATGCATTATGTACTTTACCTATATCTTGGGACCAATAACTTTGAACTGATGAAACGGCTGGCCATATACTAAGAAAAATTATTAAAACAATTAATTATTGCTTGATAGTCACGGTAAAGATTTGTTTTTTAGAATATTGGAAAGTTAAAAGTCACAAATTTCGATGCCGGTACAGCGTCCAGTTTTATTGTTTCCGTCATGTACCAGACCTCAAACACAGAATTGAATATACCGTAGAGATCAACACGATGAGACGACCAAAATGGTATAAGATATCAGTGGTATGATTGAATTTTAAAAATTCAAATTTTCTACTAGCGGAAAATGCAGGAAAACGCAGAAAAATAAGATCGACGGAGCTAAAGAAGTCCGAATTTTGAAAAACGAAAAATGATGCCTTGCTCAGAAGATGATTTACAATTTTTCTATTGGAAAATATTCAGGTTTGGAAAACATTTTATTTTCATCAATTACTAACTGATTAAATTGAAATAAAATTACACTCGAAAATAACTTTCAAATTTTTGGATGAAAATTTACCAGAGTCTATGTTTAATTAGACGCATTTCAAATATTAAATTTTTATTTCAAAATTTTATTATTTAAAATTTCACAAAAATTCAATTAATTACGTTATTAAAACAGTTAAAATTTACGGGTCGTTACACTCTCCCCCACTCAAAACTTTTCGTCCCCGAAAAGGAAGGAGGTAGGAGAATAGAAACAACCAGAAAGAAAATAGATTAAAAGACAAGATAAAACAATTAATTTAAACCATATAATTTCAAATTAAACTAATTAATATTTAACAATTTGGTTTAATCTACTTGGTTTCACTTAAGTTAAATCAATCTATCTATTTCTAAATTCATTATCTTACTATCTAGTCATCCTCAATTAACAATTTTTAAATCATCAATTTGTATAATCAATTATTGTACTCATATTTTATTCAACAGATTTAATTCTTTTATTCCAAATTATTATTAAGTTTATTTCACTTAATATCTTATTACATATATTTAAACCATATAAATTAATTTAAACCATATAAATTTCAATTTAAATTAATTTTTTTTCCAATTTGGTTAAATCCATTTATATTAAATCAATAAATAGTCATTCGATTTAAATTTGTTAGTTTAACTGTTAATTCTAATCATATAAATTTCATTTTAAATCAATTAATATTCAATAATTGATCTTAATTCAAGGTATTTCATTAAGCTGATTCAATTCAATTTGTTAATTCTTTTATAACAAAATTTACTTTATTTATCTCATTCAATTAACTTATTATTCTATCATCTTTATTAGCATTTTTTATAATTAAAATCTAAGTGCATAACATTTATTATAAACACTCAAATTTTATTTATAAAATTATTTTATATTGTATACTATCCAATTACATTTTAACTTCTGAATAATTTAGGTAAGTTATTTTGAAATGCAATTTAGTACTATACAAGTAAAAATTTTAAACTCAATTATTTCAAGTTTAAATACTTATTCAAAATTTAGCTTTATTTATAATTGAAAACATCTTTTAACATGATTTTTAAGAATTAAATTTCCATTTAATTTCAAACCCTTTAGAAATAATTATGTATATACTATATATATTAAATCAAATTAAATTTAAAATAATATACCCATATATATATAAATCAAGTCATACTTAAGAAATTAAAATCAAAATATTTTTCCAAAACAAAACCGTAGCAAAGCTACAGAATGGTTTCTTCACTTCGAAACTTGAAAATGAATGTCGATGATGCGGTCGTCATCACCGAAATTATTTTCCAGCGACAAAGAGAATAGCACTGATTTAAACATTTTAACTCTTTGAAATGATTTCAATTTGAAAATATTTTAAAACTATACACTTTAAAACTTCCAAATCAAAGTTTGAAATCACCGAAAATTAAATTCTCAAATTCTAATTTAAATACATTTCAAATTCCAAATCAAATTATAACCAAGTTTTATAAATTCATTTATTTATTATTTCTGACAACAAATTCATTATCAATTTAATTTCAGAAAATTTATACTTATATATAATATAATCATACAAAACTATTTCATTTACCAAATTTGAAAATAATATCGTGTCAGTTTGCTCTGTTCAAGTGTTTTGGAAATTCTATCGATAGCGTTGATCAGACGAATCGATCGAAAACCCAAATCAACATCAACAACTCAAACAACACAATGTATAAAACATTTTTAATATTTATTTACAAATACACTTCCTCGCTCGACGATACAAGAATGGATTCTAAAGCAAGGATATAGATTCCAATTTGATGGTCTCAAATCAAAGAGAATTTGATTCGAAGATAGGTTCGAAACAAAGATAAGATGATTAAATAACAAAGTAGGAAGATTGATAAGTTTATATAAATCGCGGGCAACCTTAACCAGGTCGACCATGACTTCAAGAATAAGATCGATGTAGAATTCCGAGGCAAATCGACATTGATCTCAAGAGATAGAATTCGTCATTACCAAAGATGTCAGCATCTAAACCGAGGATATATAAATCTCCGGTGAATCGATGCTATCGTAAAAGAGTTTTACCCCTTTAAAAATAAATTTTGAGATTGGCGGGACCGCCAACTCATTATAAAGATCATTCAAAGTGGAGTTATGTGATACTCCAGAATTCAGAAGAATACGAATAGTGAGGGACAAGAATGAATTTCGGAACCGCAGGGAATGTTCCAAAATTCAAAGGAATCGAGTCAAGAAGGACGAGATTCAAACTTGGATGGAAGTGATTCTGTAAATACATTTACCCTATATGTTGAGTTTTGCCTAGAGCTACCAAAGCTCTGATATCAACTGTAACGCCACGCTATTTTGGACCATTCGCATCCGCACATGTCGGACTTGAATAATTCAAAAAACCGAATTGTTAATTTAAATTGGCAAAACTGAACATATACAGTAAATAAAATAATCACAGATCACAGACAAAGAGTAATAAATGCAACGGAAACAAAAGATAGTAGTTCATGAAGCTACTATATACATATCAGAGTAAAATAAGGTACAATAAATGTCTCGGATACAATAATCAAATATAAGAATCAGAATACAATCACTGGAATCAACTGGATATCTCAAAACTGGATAGATAGCTGGATCTCCATGCGAAGCTCCAACTCCAAAGGTGAGCCTCAAATACTGGTACACTCAGTCTGACCCGAGCGTAAAGCAAAACACAAAACACTCGAGTCAGGATTAACATTCTTATATCAATAAATCCAACTCAAGTGAAATAGCAACTGAAATATAAGTAACTCAAAGGATGTTTGGAATAACCATCCTTTAAGGATCCGTTAAACTATCTACTATGTAGTAGTGTACGATAAGTAGATAATGCCTATCAGTAATATAAGATATCAAAATAGTGTTAAGGCGTTACCATTATCTCCCTTAACACATTTTATATAAGCGTTATAGTCTATACAGCACTGTAAACTCCACCGTAAACTAGTGGGATATCAGGGAGTACTCCATAGGTATAACACAAAACAAATCGTAGTGGTCGCATATATAGGGATACAGGTATGACAAGGCACATGAGGCAATACCCAAGGTAGTGAAACTACCATTTGCCTGATCCGGACTGGTGAGAACGCATCGCTGCAGCGATCGCAACACCGCGAAACAACACTCCCACAATTCGAGGGTGCACCAATCGACAACAAGTAATGAGTAGTTTTCGAAGAAGTGTGTTCACTCGAGGTAGCTAACCCCATTTGGCCCGGCATGGCTCTTGTTTTAGTCATTTCCAATTTGACACAAGTGTCAAGGCTATCCATTATCGTTCTCTTTCTTCAGTCAACACGTACATCATTCCAACCACTTCATTCTGGATCACACTCCGCGTATAGTTATTAAAGTGGTTTTCGGTTTAGACAGTGAGTATGTCCCTAACCGATTCCGGTCTCTTTAATAACTTTCGTAATTATTACACCGATTGGTCATTTATTATTTTTCAAAACCAAATCAATTACAATTTCAATTGGATTTGTAAACCAACATTTCATTTCTCTTACTAAACCAATTTCCACAATTTACGTTTCAAAACTTCCAAATCATAATTTCAAAATCTTATAATTCAATTTCAATTTCTATTTAAAACAATTCAAATATTGATTCAAGTTCGTATATAAGTTTCATTCCGAAATCATTTAAATTAATTTAATTTAACATTCAAATCAATTTAACTTCATTTATCGATTTCATTCAATATTCATTAAGTTAATTTGCCATTCAAAACAATTTCTATTAAATCTCCAATTCATTAAATCCATTATTTAAATTCAACTCCATTATATCAAAACTTACAAATTTGCTTAAATTAAATTCGTCAAATCAAATCCTTCAAATTACAAGTCTTACATTAATTCCAATAAATCACATTTTATTTCTTGTTAAAGAAATCCAATTTCACTTATTTATTTACTTAGTTACAAATTTCAAAACTCAATTAATAAAGAAACTTAATTTCACTTATTCAAGAAGTTCAATTTTACTTATTAAAGAATTCAATTTTATTTAATTATTAAATAATTCAATCTTATTTAATTATTAAATAATTTCAAAACTTAATTATCAAATAATTTCAAACTTAATTATTAAATAATTTCCAAACTTAATTCAATCGTTTCTCAAATTAAACAACGTTCTTTCATCAATTACATTGTTAATATTTTGTTTCATATTATTAAATGTTAACATTTTCCTTTCATAAAAATTCAAATCCAACTACATTTCAAAACCTTATCATTTATTCAAATAAAATCTTTATTTTATTTTTAAAACAAATCATTGACCAATCGGGTTTTATTTAATTTTCTCTCCTAAATTAAAGTTTTATTTGGGTATTTATCATTTCAACCCGATTCCAATTCAATTCAAAATCAAAGCATAGCAAAGGGAACTTGCAGTGTGATAACTGGGATGGTGTCAAAGTAAATAAACAAGCAATAACAACAACCAATATCAATCCAATAATCAATTCAAATAATCCCAAAATAATCGTATTAATTCACATTGTTGTTTGTGCAAATTAATATAATCATTTCTAGAATCTACACTATCATTTCATGTAGATTAAAGATTATTACACTAATTATTCTATGTACTTCTACACTTGACATCAATTATTCAATTTCATACTTCATCAATTAATACAACATAAATTCAAATGGTTCAAGGGTAATTAACTATTTTTCTATGTGTCAATTGATTTAAACATTTAAAGGGGTCATATTATACAAACTTGTCTAATTAAATTGGACATATATATCAGTTTCAAGTCGCTAACAATTCTATGTCAAATTCAATTTCATATTTTTATCACTTCCTACATTAACAATTTAACGTCCAATGTCAAAAATCAAACAATCAATCATTTATCAACCAAAACTGGATTATCATTTCATAAATAACAGATAATGGTGTCAAATGTCACAGGTGAACTGATACAGGTAATAGCATATATAACAGTGTAATTAACTAACAACAGCATTTCAATTGTCGTTTCAATTGAAATCAGAATTAATAAATAAAAGAACATTAATCGTGAGTGATTGCTCACCTTTCGAGGCTAGAGATAACAAGAGAATGAGCTACGAATCCGAGCACGAATCCCAAAACAAAGCTAGATTGGCACGAATTTGACGGATAAGCTGATAATAAGAATTGATGAAACAATTGGAATCAATTTGATAAAATTTAAAATGAAATGTAAATTGTATCGTTATACATTTTCTCAAAATCAATATAAGTTTAAAACACACACAAATAAAATAAATACGTATATTATTTAAATGCTACCACACATAAACTAAGATTTGCACTAACTTAGAGTAAAACTATAATATAAGTAAAATGTACATAAGCATGCTCACAGAATCCTATGACGGACAACTATATGTAGACAATACCCATTACTAAATATATGACGACAGCATAGTGTAACCTATATAAATACAATAATAACCTACATGCCTTTACATACTTAAGAAAACTCTGACGCAATATATATATGAATACTTATATACAAAACACTTGGCAAAATATATTAAAACCACTCTGTCACCAAAGTATATTCAAAAGCAACCTTCACGTTTAAACACAGATTTTACTAACATGTTACTCGAGATATGTACAGACCAAATATATTTTTAAATATATAAATGAAGACTCTAAACCATTGTGAAATTAATCTTATACCCAAATATATGTAATCCAACTATACCATTTCATATGCAAAAACAATGTATATATAAATCAGTCTGTACCTCATCATATACCAACTGATATATATGCAGGCACAATTATATAAGTTACAGCTAAATGTATACAAATGGAACTACAGAGACCAAGGTGTATCTATACCCTATTTAACAACGCAAATGCAGACTGCATTCCTAACAGCATATATATGAACTAAAATAGACAAAACTATATAACAACTTTATAATAAAATATATAATACTTTTTGTAAGATAATATACTTATAATATAGTACACAATACATATGCATGAATAGCCTAACACATATTAACATATCTAGTACATGTATAAATATAATATTTAAAATTTTAAGAATAACAAACGCAGATACGTACACTGAGCACAAGATATACCTGACTTATGCTTCCAGCCGAAAGTATGATATGCACAAATAGTACACGAGCGAAACAAAGGAGCAAGTGACTGGGTCTGGTGGTCTCGGCTGCAAGGACACGGCTGGAGAGAAAGAGGATCCCGGGTGAAGGTCGGATGCTCAAGCGGCGGCGGTAAGCTGGCGAAGGAGATGGGCATGGAAGATCTGGGGATAGGTGAGGCCGTGGGAAGATTGGATCTCGGCTAAGGGAAAAGAGAGGAGGCCGATTGCTCAGGGTTGATAAGGCGGTGGTTGCGTGAGTTGATGGAATCGGGTTTTGACCGGTTAGTGGAGGCGGAATGCTCGGCCAGCCATGGTGGAGTTCGGCGGTGATGAAGTGGGACAGTGGAGCTTCATTCTGTGATCTTGGCTGATGGGGTACGGCAGGGGTGGTGAGTGGAAGGGGAGTGAAGGCTGAGAGCTCGGTTTCAAGGTGGTAGGTGGTTGCGTTGGAGGTGAGGCTGCGTGGGGTAGGAGCGGCGGAGCAAGATTCGGGTCTACTGGAGGAGTACGTGTTAGCACGGCAGAAGAGAGAGGGGAGCGAGCATAGTTTTGGCATTGGGAAAAATCTGGAAAACAAAGACAAATATGGCTTGCTGTTGCTGGTAGAAGAATTAGTGGGGAAGAGAAGAACAGTGCAGAGAAAATGAATGGAACGTTTCAAATTTTCTAATACAATATTTCTGTAAATGGAACGTACGAAATAAATGTGAAGTAGTGGGAAGACTACTGGCACAAAGATGAGTAAGCTAAACATTGGATTCAGAAGAAAGAAGGAAGAATACGAGCTGTCAATGTAAATGCATTATGTACTTTACCTATATCTTGGGACCAATAACTTTGAACTGATGAAACGGCTGGCCATATACCAAGAAAAATTATTAAAACAATTAATTATTGCTTGATAGTCACTGTAAAGATTTTTTTTAGAATATTGGAAAGTTAAAAGTCACAAATTTCGGTGCTGGTACAGCGTCCAGTTTTATTGTTTCCGTCATGTACCAGACCTCAAACATAGAATTGAATATACCGTAGAGATCAGCACGATGAGACGACCGAAACGGTATACAGATATCAGTGGTATGATTGAATTTTAAAAATTCAAATTTTCTACTAGCGGAAAATGCAGGAAAACGCAGAAAAATAAGATCGACGGAGCTAAAAAAGTCCGAAATTTGAAAAACGAAAAATGACGCCTTGCTCAGAAGATGATTTACAATTTTTCTATTGGAAAATATTCAGGTTTGGAAAACATTTTATTTTCATCAATTACTAACTGATTAAATTGAAATAAAATTACACTCGAAAATAACTTTCAAATTTTTTGATGAAAATTTATCAGAGTCTATGTTTAATTAGACGCATTTCAAATATTAAATTTTTATTTCAAAATTATATTATTTAAAATTTCACTAAAATTCAATTAATTACGTTATTAAAACAGTTAAAATTTACGGGTCGTTACATGCGTTCTTCAATTGGTTGCAGTCATTCAAAATTAATTACTGTATAAGCGAATATATGGAACTTTTTTACTGCACCGAAAAATACAGTCTCTGCAAGGTACAACATGTTTCCGATGTTTGAAAATGCTTACATGTTTTGACTTTCCTCCTTTTTCATATAACAAATCATATGAGTAAATGTTTTTCGTATAGATCTCCTGATTTCATTTTAGCATTTCTGACTTTCGGTATTTTGCACATATTCTTTTCCCTTCCCTATATTTTTAACTTTCCATTGTTATCAGTCATACGTAAAAATGATTTACTTTTAATTTAAACTTTATATTTCTGTACAGTCTCTTATTCAGTATCAGTTTGTACTCTTTATTCAGTATCGATTTGTCATGTTTTGCAAAGACATTTCCCTCTTCATTGAATCCTCAAGCTGTGAATAAACAGATTGTTCTTGTGCTAAATGATACTTCTTATGGGTCAGTAAGTTGAATATATACGTAATGAGATGAATGTGCATGATTCTACGGTAAGATACGAGTGCCGGTTAACTTGTGAAAACTACAACATAGTGCAGTTACATATGGCAAGTAAATGGAATGAAGCATGCAAGTTGTGCGCAAAGACCTTTCATCATTTATTTGGACAATTAGGATCATTGGGTGATATTTTACTTGTACAGAGGCATGAAACTATGTGTACCTTCACTGAGTATATCTGTATTTTTTTGTGCTTTTGCAATGATTGATTATTACATAGAAAGAATATGGTAAACGGTTTATAAAAATCTATGTTTCACCGTGTTATCATATGATTTTTCCATTAACTGTTTACTGATGCTTAGTTTTTTTTTGCATTGACTAGAGAAATGTTTTAGAACCAGCAATGTAAGGGCGCGATATAATTGGTAGAGCAAGAACTGGGACTGGAAAAACTCTTGCATTTGGAATCCCCATCATGGATAAAATCGTTCAATACAATAACAAACATGGGTAAGTTGTTTTGACCTTTATATAATATAGTGATGTTGGAAATATGCTTACATTTTGTTAATTTACTCAGTAAAGGAAAAAATCCTCTTGCCTTGGTTTTGGCACCAACAAGGGAACTTGCAAAACAAGTTGAAAAAGAATTTCAAGAGTCCGCTCCTTTGGATACTGTTTGCGTTTATGGAGGCACAACAATTTATGCCCAAATCAATTCACTCCGGTATGGGGTTGATGTTGTAGTTGGCACACCTGGTCGTGTTATTGATCTGATCAAAAGAGGTGCATTACACTTGAATGAAGTTCAGTTTGTCGTTCTTGATGAAGCTGATCAAATGCTTGCTGTTGGATTTCAAGAAGCTGTAGAAACCATACTCAGCAGTTTACCTCCAGTTCGACAAAGCATGATGTTCTCTGCCACAATGCCAAAGTGGATACATCAGATTACCCAAAATTACCTTAAAAACCCACTTACCGTAGACCTTGTGAGTATATTCCTCCTACCACAATTCCTTTCCATACACATGATCAATACGTTCACATTTTTATAATATATATTGTCAAGTTCATTTACATTACCCTTACATATTTTCTTCTTTTTTCCAGTTACAATGCCAATGTAAATTAGTCCTCCCTTGTGGATGAACAAATGTACTATATTTTGACTTTAACTATTTTCTCTAGGTTGGTGATAATGATCAGAAGTTAGCAGATGGAATTACACTCTACTCTATTGCATCAGATAGTTATAGAATTCTTGCTCCACTTATAAAGGTGAAACATATCACAATGTTCCTCTATGTTCGGCTGTGATGCATCCTTACCTAGTACTGACACCTTTTCATTCCCCTGAAACTTGTGTAGGAGCATGGCAGAGGAGGAAAATGTATAATATTTACTCAAACTAAGCGTGATGCAGATAGGTTAGCTTACGGTGTAGCAAAGAGTTTCCAGTGTGAGGCTTTGCATGGTGATAAAACGCAAGATATGAGGGAAAGAACGCTTGCAAGCTTCTGTGATGGCCATATTAATGTGTTGGTAGCTACTGATGTTGCTGCTCGTGGGTTAGATGTTCCAAATGTAGACTTGGTAAGGATTTTACTATTGTACATTCCATTCCCTGTTTTCATAGGTTGAACTCTTTTGTTTATCCATGTTGCCTTCACCTACCTGGATCATCATAATAATAATCTTGGGTTGGGTTATAAACATTAAAATTGGGCAGTGTGTAACAATTTCGGTCTGAAAGCCTGGAGGAATGAAGCAATTGCACGAAACTTCTAACAATTCAAGGATTTGAGGTAGATCTACTTGGAAATGTTTTTGTTTGAAATGAATATATACTGCAGGAAATGAATAATTATTTCAACTTAGTAAGAAGACTTAAGACTAAGGGTTGGCAATTAGAATTGAATAATTATAAATGAAATTATGTTTACAAATAGAAATGGATTTTCTACTTGCAATGTTTCTATTGTACAAATCATATTTGAAGTCCTACGAGTTAACGTAATTGTTTGACTATCTGTTGTGCTTTCACTTGTGTAGGCATCGGACTTTTGAAGAGAGCAAATTTGGACTTGATGATGCTAGCTTTCACTTGTGTATGCAACAAAGAATTATGGGTAATCAAACGTTTTGTTAGCACTAGTTAGATATAACATTTATTAGTACCCGATGTGTAAATTTGTATACAAATGGTTATTGTATATGAGTTAGGTCATTTTGTCGAAAAACTATTGTATTGGAATGGTTATGGATATTTTATTTGATTATATGGTTAATGTGTTTTTTAACTTATTTGAATATGATGATTATGTGAGTGATTATTGATTGATATAATAGAACCAAAATAGACCATTAACAGGAAATAATAGCATGAAAAAATGGTGTAAAATAATAAACAACTTTTAGTAGCGTTTCAAAAATGCTACCGAAATATATATAGTGGCGTTGAGTAAATGCAACCGTAAAACAGGGGTAAAGTTGGAAATTCTATTAGTAGCGCCAAAAAATTTTTTGGTGGCGTTTTTTAAACGCTACAAAAAGATTTATGGTGGCGTTTGAAAAACGCTGCCAAAAATGCATTTATAGTGGCGTTAAAATAAATGCAACAAAAAATCATGAATTTTTAGTTGCATGTTTTTTCGCGGCGTTTATCAAAACGCCACCAAAAGTTTTTGTAGCGTTTTTTGAGCGCCACAAAAAATAAAATTTCTTGTAGTGGTTATTTTTTTACTATTTTTTCATTATTTATGCTTATGTTTGTCTGTTTAACTGTTACAACTTCTGCTACAATTGCCTCTAATTTTATTTGAACTTCCTTATTTAGTTTTAAATATTCATGATCTTATATGTATCTTATATCATGCTATTAAATGTCTATTTAACATTAATGTATCTTATATCATTCCTTTTAATTTTGATAATGACAAAGGGGGAGGAATTTATGCATGTACATATGGAGAGATAAATATAATAATTCTTCCATTTTTGATTGTATAGTTGTCATCATCAAAGGGGGAGATTATTAGAACCTCCATTTTATGTTTCAATGATAACAACTATACAATCATATATATATAAACACACTTTATCAAGATTATGGTATATGCTACAAGAAGACACCATGCTCGAAGATATTGAGACTCAAAGAGAAACGAAGATCTATCGACCATACTATAGTTAGTAAGGTTATTCTACTGTAAAAGAGTATTAGATAAAATATTGTTAAGGTCTCCTTGAGTATATATGCATACACAATCATACACTATTTCATATGCACTGAAATTAAGTTGAAAAACTTTTTTTTACTACCCACAGACATCTGAGGTAAAACCACAAACGTCTGAGGTAAAACCACAAATGTCTGTGACAATGCTTACGTAATTATTTTCTGAAGTTACATACGTCTGAGGTTTTACCACAGACGTCTGTCATATTAAAAACTGCAAATTTTGAATAGACACTTCTGTTGAGACAAAAAGAAATTACCCTTCATCGAAAGGTTGCAGCCATTAAAGTGAATAGAACTTCTCTAATAGTAACAACTCTTCATCTGCATCCTTTTGAATCTATAAACACTACTATTATTAAGACATAGAAAATAACAAAACTTGAATTAATTGAATCTTTTCTCTCTTGATTTCTTATCGCTATCTTATGCATATATTGTTTACATACTCTCAATTTATTATAACCAAAATATAATTTTGGTTAAAACACTTCCTACAACTCAAAGCATTCACAATCACATACTCAAAGGAGATCATAGGAAGATTTGTACTATCCAGGGTTAGGCATTGGTAGATTTTATAGCAGAATTCACTGCATAGGATGATTCCCCGGAGTGTAGCAAAATCCCTACCATATGGTGGAAATTGTATACTGATGGAGCATCCAACGATCATTATTCTGGAGTTGGAATTGTGCTTGTAACTCCCAAAGATCGGTCGATCTGTTAAGCTTTAAAGCTTAATTTCCTAGCGACGAACAACGAAGCTGAGTACGAGGCTCTTATTGCTGGACGTAAACTCACCAGAGAACTAGGAATAAAGTCTCTTGAAATCTTTTGCGATTCACAATTGGTAATATACCAAGTTAGGGGAGATTACCAAGCTAAGGGATAATGGCTTGCTCCATACCTTACCCAAGTCCAAGAGTTGTTGACTGAATTTGAGTATTATGACATTACACATATTCCACGGGATCAAAATAGAGAGGCCGATTCATTGAAAAGTTTGCTAGCACCGGGGATACACAACAAATAGGCTTGGTTCCGATCAAAGTGTTAAATGCCTCGAGTATAAACCTGATAGAAATCGACCGGGCACTAGGGACAGAACCTGTGAGGGTCGTGGGTGACTCCGATTAAAAACTATTTGCTATAGGGTGTCCTACCTGAACAAAGGAATGAAAAGCGACAAGTCCTTCGTAAAGCTTCATGATATATCATACAGGAAGGAGTTATGTATAGAAAGGGTTTTTCTATTCCCCTGCTCCGGTGTATCGCTCATGATGAGATAAAATGGGTCCAAAAAGAAGTTCATGAAGGGGAATGTGGCGATCACACTGGAGGACAAAATCTAGCAAAGAAAATACTCCGTTACGAGTATTATCGGCCAACTGTCAATCGAGATGCCGCTAACTATGTAAGACGAGGTGATAAGTGCCAGATATATGCAAAAGTTCCAAGAGCACCACCGACAGAAATCACGCAAATGGTCAACCCATGGCCGTTTGCCATGTGGGGTATAGGTATTATCGGTTCCTTACCGATCTCTAAAGGTGGTGCGAAGTACACTATCATCGTAGTTGATTACTTCACCAAATGGGCCGAAGCAGAACCTTTAGCCATGATCACAACCAAGAAAGTAATTAACTTCATTGTTTGAACATCATCTATCTTTTGGTCTTCCACAAACTATTGTAACAGATAATAAGACTTAATTCGACAGTGCTGAATTCAAATGTCGGAGGTATCATATTGAAAAGAGGTTTGCAGCAGTCGCTCACCCTCAAGCAAATGGACAGGTTGAAGCTGTGAACAAAATTATAAAGTCCATTCTGAAGAAGCATTTGGCGAACGCTAGAGGCAAGTAGGAGGAGGAACTCCCGACAACATTGGGCTTACAGGACCACCCACAAGTCCATGACTGGCCATTCTCCATTCGCCCTTGCTTACGGTTCTGAAGCCATCATTCTTGTTGAGCTCGAAGTTCATTCTCATCGAGGGACTTACTATGATCCCAAAACGAATAAACATATCCTCTTCGAATCTATCGACTTTATAGATGAGAAGCGCGATGAAGCTGATTTGAGAGTAGCTGCGCATCGACATCGAGTCGCCTTATACTATAACATTAAAGTCCAACCTAGAACCTTTGGAATCGGTGATCTTGTCTTAAAACGGGTTTGTCCTGTCCCATCATACATGAATCCAATCTGGGGAGGACCGTATGTCATTGAATAGAGGCCTGGAGAGGGAACTTTCAAGCTAGCGACTGTTGATGGCATCACACTCCCAAGGGCATGGAATAACGAGCATTTACGACACTATTTCACTTAGTTTATTTCTTTTTCATTCAGTTGTATTTTCTTTCAGAATTTGCTTTAGCATTTGACTTTCCAGATATGTAATAAGACAGATTATGTCATTCCTTTCCATTTAGCAGATATAGTTTTGAATTTCCTTTATATTTATGTTTGATGTAGCATTATGTATTTGTTACAGTATGAAACTGATTGATGTCGATATGTCCGAACAGGTTCCCAGAGCTTGGAATTATCAATTACGCCAGTTCCCAATGGAACTAAACAAGATGAATGTGGTCCGACCATTCATTTGATAAATCTTGTCCATAACACAATGGACGATATGCATAAGGAGGAATGGATGTTACTCGACCATCTGATGATCAAATAAATCCTACCGAATGATGGGACTGAAATAAAGTAAGAGCGATCATGACACGACCAATCACTCGCTAAATCTAACCCCGACCCTTGTGTAACATCCCCTATCTAGAGGCCCGAAGCTAAGCACTACAGATGATGCAGTGATCCATAGTATTAACTCCCGGTGACAAAATATGGTAATGTTAATGGTATCCATAATATCAGAAGCACTAGAATATGAAATAAAATCATCACAGATTAAAACACTTTTCTGATTGCACTTTAAAACGACATTTCATATCCAAGTTACATAATCCCAAACGTTTCCCAAGTTCAGATCAAATATAATTATTACAAAGTACACCAAGAGCGACATATGAAGATGCCCCCTTGGACGACCAAAGTACTAAATAGTCATAACAGACTTAATACAGCACAGCGGAAATAAAAACATAACAACTCGTACATAGCTAACTTCAACCTCCTATCCGTCTTCGGAAGCTTTATTTGTCCACCTACTAAAACCTGAAAATCCCCAACCCTCAGCCTACTCAAATCAATTTTGAGCACCCGAGAGTTTAAGGGGAAAACATAAACTTCGAGTCAGACATAAAGCCTGGTGTGAATAATACTATACATCTCGGTTATTTGATATTATGTGAGACCACACCGCTTAGCTGAACGGGTTTCCCCTCACTAATATCCTTTTAAACAATATCTTTTGCAAATCTTAATCCTGCAAACAAAAATGGTTAAAATAATATAACAATATCTTGTAAGCATATAAATTAGGTAATAAATGGACTATCTGTCCGAACACCATAGTTTTATTTGGCTAACTACTAACCTTTGGTAGACTTGGGCCTATCAAACAAAATAAACAAATAATCTAACTTCTGTTAGATACTCCTCTTCTGGACGGTCTGTCCCTAACTTAGTTCTCCCAGGATTAACTGATCCTAATGGTTTTGCGGGCTCACCAATAACCTATCTCTCCTCTATAGATTCCTTTCTGTGTGTAACATCATTTTAGTCTTACTTGTGACAAAGCCCTATACACTGGAGTTTTGGACTAAATTAGCTAGGGGCTAATAGCTAATGTATAGGGCGCTACCCTATACCAGTCCCATCTGGTATTCTATTATCTAAGTCATTTTACTAAGGGTCAACTACCCATCCTTGAAAACATTTTCTTTCAGATTGATTTAAGCCTTTAAATCATACTTTAAACAAGGAAAATATACTTCTATGCTATACTCAAATCATCTTGCAATGTTATATATAATTTACACAAAACTTTGTTGATGAAAACATTTAAATCTTTGAAAGTACCCCTTTCGAATCCATTGAAAGTACTGCTTTCGAAACCAAATATCTACTTTTCTTCATAACCTTAGGCCGAAAGGCCAAAACAGACCTTTCAAAACCATTCTTAATAAACCTTTCGAAAACATTGAAAAACCTTTCTTTCGAAAGCTTTAAAACCTTAGACATTCTCTTAACAAAACACTATAAACATTGCCTTTCAAAAACATTGGAACCTTCCATTTAAAACCTTTCGAAACCATTGGGGAACCACCCCATTGAAACCTTTATCTTAAACCTTTCGAAAGCACCAAATCCTTTTCATCAAATCAAATCAAATCTTTCGAAAGCATTTGGGTTCAAGTAAAACACGTGGAATAACCTTTCGAAACCATTTAAAACTGTTTCTTTTGAAGCCTTTGGTTTTTACTTTCAATAGAACAAAAGGGTCATAAAACAACTAAGTCGAAAGCACTCTTCCGAAAGCTATTTCCTAAGTAAAGAAGTGATGGTGTCGAAACCAACCCTTCGAAAGCATTGGAGAAGTGGCTAAGTTTTAAAAACAAAGTAACCCTTTCGAAGGCATTGCTTCGAAAGGTAAGATGCAGCAGCAAGGGGATTCGACCTTGTCAAAAGCTTCTTTATAAAACAAAAGGCGCAACCTCTTTCAGAACCATTCCTTAAAACAATTTAACCAAGTCAAAAGAATCCTTTTTGAAAGCAAAGCTGGCACATTTATTTTAAAAGCGAAGTAAGGCTTTGACCCCTTCGAAACCCCTTGTTTTGACTTCATACCTTTCATCTCAGTCCAATTCGCTACGTACCAATCTTTGATACCATGCGCATTGGTTTCGATGGTGATGGAGGCGGAAATACTTAGTAGAAAGCTGGATGCCGAAAGTGGCGAAACAGGTAAAGTAAGGTAAAACTGCATTTTTACTTCAAAAAGTAATTCTTTTCAACTAACCTGCCTTGTTTGTCAAAACATGATTGGTTGCTTTTTTTTCTTCTAAAAGTACTACCAAATTTCTGAAATGAACAATTTAAATTATTTACAAAATTCCCCTTCTCCTTTTATAAATATATAAAACATTTATGTCCCATACCTTAAATAATTTTATTTACTTATTAAAACACTTAGGAAAAATCTATAAAAATTCCCATAAATTATTTTTAATATGTTTTCTAACATATATTAATTTCTGACCCAAAACATACATATATTAGCCGTAATTAATTTTAAACCCAAATAACCATTTTCTTTACCAGAAAATTAATATTAAATCCACATTAATTCAGAAAATTATGAAAATTGAAACCTATCTCTAAAATATCATTTTTGACCTTATTCTAAAATTGCAAGGCATTTGGATGTCATTTAATAGGATTTTTGCATTAAAGCATATCATAAAATTTATATGAATTAGCATAAATCATCAACAAGCATATATATATATATATATATATATATATCCAATTTAACAATAAAAAACACGGAAAAACCATAAAAAATAGATCGGATTTAATCTAAAACCAAAAACAATTAAAAACATGAGATGTAGTCATTATTTACCTTTGCTTTGTAATTAAGGAGTTGAGATTCGATCTTGATTTAAGTTGATTAAGCTTCCTTCCTTTAAATTCTTATTTATCTTCTTCTTGATCTTCCTTAATGGCGACCGACCTCTTAGGTTTAACTTCTGCAAATGGACATATAGAATGAATGGCCTAAGGGTTTAGGGTATAAGAATATACTTATTCCTATTTTGCCCTCACCTATTACCCTTTTCTATTATACTTTAATTCATTTTAGTTCATTTGTTAACATGGCACGACTACCTTTCTATTAACACAAATCTCAATCCCCAAATCATCACATTATTTTATTTTATTTAACTAATTAAATATCCTAGATAATGTTACTAAAAATTAAGGTTGTTACAGACTCCCCTCCTTAAAGAATTTCATTCTCGAAATTACAATAAGGTACACAACAAATCAATCATAAAGGTAAAACATACCATCAAACAAATCAGTATAAGCGTCCCTAATCCTACACTCAGTCTCCCAAGTACAGTCTCTCTCATCGTCGCTCCACTGGATTTTAACTAATTTGACTATCTTGTTCCTTAGCCTCTTCTCATCTCTCACGACTATACGAACTAGATTTCTAACTATAGTCAAATTCGGCTCTACTATTAAGTCCTTTAACACAATCGGTGCTATAGTAGTCTTCGAATCTCGACACACTTTCTCAAATGAGAAATATGAAAAACATCGTGGACTCCTGCCAAACTGTTCGGTAACTCTACTCTATATGCAAGTTTCCCGATCCTTTCTATAATAGGAAATGGTCCTACAAATCTTGGTGCCAATTTCCTTGATTTCCCAAATCGAATTACACCTTTCATCGGTGATACCTTAATGGATACGTGATTTCCTACTGAGAACTCTAAGTCTTTCCATCTCTTATCAGCATAACTCTTCTGCTTAGACTGAGCTTCTTTCATTCTAGGTCGAATCAACTCAATCTTCTCTGCAACTTCTCTAACTAAATTCGGACCAAGAACCAACCTATCCCCGCTCTCTAACCAACAAACTAGAGATTTGCATGGCCTTCCGTACAAAGCTTCAAACGGTGGCATCCCTATACTAGCCTGATAATTGTTGTACACGAAAACTCAACTAAGTTTAGATGGTCTTCCCATGATCCCTCAAAATCTAGCACACAAGTTTGCAACAAATCTTTGAAGACTTTGTTAACACTTTCTGATTGCCCATTTGTCTGTGGATGGTAAGCAGTACTCATCTTGAGCTTGGTACCTAAGGTATCCTATAGACTCTTCGAGAACTCGCTAGTGAATAAGAAATCTCTTTCACTTACTATACTACTAGGAATCCCATGCAGTCTAACTACATTCATCATGAATAACTTTGCCTAAACAGGTGCCGTCCTAGTTAACTTAACTGGAATGAAATAGGCACTCTTGGTTAACCTGTCCACTACGACCCATATACTTTCATTTCCTCTATTTGATTTTGGCAATCTGTTTATAAAATCCATAGAAATAGAATCCCACTTCTATTCTAGAATATAATGGTTGAAGTAACCCACTTGGTTTTTGATGTTCGGCTTTTACCTATTGACAATTCAAACACTGCTTTACCCATAAGCCTACATCCCTCTTCATTCCTTCCTAGAAAAAACTCCTCTTCATGTCCTGATACATCTTAGTTCCTCCCAGATGAATAGTGAACTTCGAACGATGGCATTCCTCCAAAACTTCCTTCCTAATGTCTCCCACATTCAGAACACACAATCTCCCTTTCTTTCTCAACCACCCATTCTAGTCGAGACTAATATCCTTCAGGTCATCGCTCTTGGTTCCATCCTTTAACTTCCTGATCCGCTCAGCTAATATTGGATCCTCTCCTTGCTTAGAAGAAATCCTTTCAATTATCACCGGTCAAACTTCTAAACATGACAACATAATAGTTTCCTTACTATATCTAGCTTCCGATCTTCATTGTACTCTACATGTCGTCAATGCTTCTAAATCTTTCCACTCAGCTATTATTGCCAACATTGCATTCTGATGTTTTCTGCTAAGTGCATCCGCAACCTTGTTTCCTTTTCCTGGCATGTACTCAATTCCAAAATCATAAGCAGGTACAAAATCCAACCATCTCTGCTATCTCATATTCGGCTCCTTCTGAGAGAATAAATACTTCAATGACTTATGATCCGTATAAACTCAAATCTTTCTCCCAAAATATAATGTCTCAATACCTTCAACGCAAAAATCACCGCGGCTAATTCCAAATCGTGAGTTGGGTACCTAATCTCATGCGGTCTAAGCTATCGAGATGCATAGGTGATCACTTTACCTCTTTGCATTAACACAACTCATAACCCTGTTCCACATGCATCTGTATATACCACTAAATCCTGATTCCCTTCTGGAACAACTAATACAGGTGCATTAGTAAATAAGTATTTCAGCATCTGGAATGCCTCCTCACACTTATCGATCTAAACGAACTTCACATCCTTTCACGTTAGCTTAGTCATCGGTGCCGCGATTCGCGAGAAATCCTTTATGAATCTTCGATAACATCCGGCTAATCCAAGAAAACTCTTTATCTCAGTCATTATCTCGGGTCTCTTCCAGTTATTCACTGCTTCGATCTTAGTCGGATCTACAGAAAACCCTTTCTCTGAGACTACAAGACTTAGAAACTTCACTTCATTCTTCCAAAAATGACACTTCGAAAACTTCGCCTTCAGCTGATGCTGCCTCAGCATCTCAAGCACCACTCTAAGATGAACTTCATGCTCCCTTTTATCCTTATAGTATATCAAAATATCATATATAAATACCAACACAAACCTATCCAAGTGCTCTTGGAAAACTCGGTTCATCAAATCCACAAAGAATGCTGGCGCATTAGTTAGTCCGAATGGCATCACTAACCATTCGTATGATCCATATCTAGTTCTAACCGCCGTCAAAGGAATACTATCCTCTACTAATCTAAGCTGATGGAAACCTGTTGCTAAATCCAACTGAGAAAATACCTTAGATCCACTCAACTGATCGAACGAATCATTAATTCTAGGCAACAGATATCGATTCTTTATCGTCTTCTCATTTAACTTACGATAATTGATACATAACCTTAACGATCCGTCCAGCTTCTTAGCAAACACTGCGGCTATTCCCCAAGCTGAACTACTTGGCCTAATAAAATTCTTGCCTTCCAAATCCACCAACTGCACCTTCAACTCCCTCATCTCAGTAGGTGTCATCCTGCTTGGTGGTTTACTCACCGGTTCTGCTCTAGGTACTAGATCTATCCAAAACTTAATGGCTTGTTTCGGTGGCAATCCTACTACGGTTCAAAAACATCCGCAAATTCTCTAACCACGAAAACTCGATTTAACTCATCCTCTACCTCCACAACACCCAACAGAGCATTTACTTCACAACTAGGGATTTCTACGGTATATACAATCTGATCACTACAGTCAGGGTGACTAAGTGATATTTTCCTATCATGGCAAAATATCTTAGCATTGTACTTACTTAACCAATCCATATCCAAAATAATTCCAAACCCTATGAAGTCAAACACATGCAAACTACAAACAAAGGTATGACCTAACAAATCAAACTCTAGGTGGTCACACTTCATCCCAAGTGTCGCATACCCTCATATCAGATTTGCAACCCCTAAGGAAGTAACTAAATATGAGGGTTCTAGGTTAAGCTTATCTACCAAACAATGAGATATAAAAGAATGCGATGCACCGGTATCAAACAGAATGCTAACTGACATACCACGAATCAAAAGAATACCTCCCAACACAGCCTTTTCTTTTTCCTTTGTTGTTGGCCTCGAGGTAGTTGGCTCCAATGCAAACATTTTTCCTTTCCCATCCTTGGCTGCCTCCTTGCACTGGTTCTTGTAATGGCCAATTTGATCGCAGTTGAAGCATCTAATATTATTCTTCCCGATCACCTTCTTTCCCTCTCGAGAATGACATTCATTAGCAAAATGCCCTTTCTTATCACACTTAAAGCAGACAACCTCTGCCTTCCCTTTCTTTGTAGCTCCACCCTTCTGAGCTCCCTTCTTGTGGAAAAACTTTCTTTTCTGGCTTTAGCCCACATGGACTTCCTTTGGCTTATTTCTCTCCAAAAAAGCAAGCATCTCTTCATTCCTCAAAGCCATCTCTACTACAACATCACAAGGACCCCTGATATGTGGAAACATTGCCCTAGCAAACTCAGGCTTCAACCCCCTGATGAACTTCTCGTTCCTCTTAATCACAGTATCCACCGTAGCATAGCCATACCTTGCCAAATCCTCAAACCTTGTAGCATACTCCAGCATAGTCATTTCCCCCGCTCCAATTCAGTAAACTTTCCGAGAAGAGTAGACTTCGCAATCTCAAACATAAACCTCTCTCCAAACCTCCTCTTGAACTCAGCCCATGTCATTGTCTCCTCATTAACTCCAACCGTAACACTGTTCTACAGTACAGCACTGCTCCTTGTAACTGTCTTGAAGCGAGTATTCTTTTCTGCTCATTACTGAGTCATAGATCAGCAAAAATCCTCTTGCAATGAAGCAGCCAATTCTCTACTTTGATTGCATCTTCAGTACTAATAAATGGCTTTCCTCCCAATCAAGCATAATACCTACTCAGAATAGCATAGTTATTCACCACCGGAGCTTCTTGGTTTCTGCTCCAACAGCAACACCCGCCCGCATCATGTTGACAAAGAACTGGTACATCGCTCCCATGTCAACTTACGGGACTCCAGCACCTACATTTCAACCTTGTGCCTGACCTGGGTTCCTTCTGGTATTTGGTCTAGCATTTCCACTTGTTGTGGTGCTTCCCCCCTCCAAGGTTAACTCTTCCACTTCTAGCATCCATGTTTGTATTCAAGCCTCGTAAGATACTTAAGAATAACCTAAGTGTTATCCCAACTTTTGGCAAAGTCGAGATACCCAAAGATTAACTGAAAATCAATGATTATTAGGCATGAACATCGATTGTGCATCGCAGGTTCACCACGGATATCGATGAATTTTGTCCGAGTCCGGATCGGGCTACAATTGACAAGACACGTCAAGCAGAGCCGTGAAAGTCAACGTTCCAAATATCAAGTCAATCCGAGGTCGCATGCTCAAGATATCACCGGAGCAAGTGGAAAACATAACCTCGGGTTCGCACCCATATGAGTCGAATCCATCAGTTTCAACTCCACCTGGTTCGACTCGATTTACTTTATATTCATCGGCAGGGCTTATGTTCGAATCGACTTAAGACATCGTTGGTTCGAATCCATCCATGAGAACTTAGTTCGAATCCATGAAAAGGACCGTAGCTTCGAATCCATCGATCAAGCCTTTGCCTCGAATCGATCACGATGAGCCTTGCTTCGAACCCATTAGAATACGCCTTGCTTTGACTCCGTTGAGCAAGCCTTTGCTCGAATCCAATAGCCCGAATCCATTGGAACGTTCTCACCTTCGAATCCCTTCAAACAGTGGGGTCTTCGTATCAATCGACTGAAGGTTACCCAGATCGATTCGAAGGAAGCATGTCTTCGAATCGATCACCTCGAATCCACCACGTCTACATAGCTAAAACCCTGGCCACGACTCAGTAAAACTCGGAGAAAAAGGAGGATCGACTTGAAGATTGCGCGCCACATCACCACGAGCATGCGTGCCATGATCGAGTCGAAGCAATCGATTCGAACGTAATCGATTCGAACAGAACGTTGCATCCAGAAATACAACCTTGAATCGATCATAACTTGAGATCTACACATCCAAATGCTATGAAATTTTCACAGAAGCTTGAGCACATGTTGAAGAATGTCCACACCAAATTTCAGCTTGATTGGACAATTTCTTGATCGATTCGAACCTAGGGTCGAATCGATCCCGGTGTGGGCCCGGATTTCCATAAAGCGGGCATGTGGGCCCCCTGACGTACCAGAACTGGTCTCCCCTCAATTTAGGCAAAATATCAGCCTCCTACACCTATAAATAGAGCCCCTGGTCATTCATAAAAGGGGTCGGACAATTTTGAGAGCTAAAGAGCACCCAGACTCTGCCAGATTTACTCAGAATCACCACTGCTTCCTTAGATTCGGACTTAGCTTAGAAAATCAGTTGTAATACAACACACGAAATTGTAATCTTCAAACATCGAGCAATAAAATCATAAAAACCTTGAAGTGGACGTAGGCCGGGGATAGCCGAACCACTATAAATCTTGTGTCACTGTTCATTATTTCTGGATTGCTATTTGTTATTTGCTTAGATCTGTGATTTGTGTGTGAATATTGTTGATTTATATTCATACGCTAGTGCTTTCACTACACTTGGGGTTTGTGACCATTATTGGCGCAAACACTTTGGTGCTTTCACTGAGAAGAACTAGCACCCGCTACACCAGATTCAAAGTTTAGATTTGAAATTTTAAGGATTCAGATTTGACTCTACAATGACTCGACAAACAAGTAAAAAACAAAGAGCCGAGAGGAGCCAACAAGGAGGAAGTCAAGAAGCATCCTCTGGCGCTGGAGAAGGACAAGCTTCGATCTACATTACTAGAGAAGAGATGGAGGCTATGAATAACCAAATGCAGGAAAGAATGATGAAAAGCCAACAAGAGATGCTACAGAATTTCTTTGAACAAATGAGAGCTGCAGGAACACAAAACCCAGGACCAGCTACAGCGGCTGTGAATGTGGAACAAGGAGCTAGGGCTATGGAACCCAACGTAGGACAGAATACAGAACCAGAAGGCAATCAACAAGGGCTTGGCGGCAGGCCCGCAGGATCCAACGCGGAAGGACCTTTGGAAGGAGCTCAACCGGCTAGGGCCAACACAAATGCTAACGAGCCGCCCGAAGAGTACGTACCAGAATTCCCTACAAGACTCGGAGGGCAAGACAGAGACATGACAAGGGGGCAACCCCTAGATGGAGATGAAAGAATGATTGGCCTAGTGAGACGACTCATGAGAGGAGGGTTGTCAGGAGGAGGATTGGAAGAAGTTAGTCGGAGTCCGTTCGCTCCGAATATCAGGAATGCAAGGAACCCTCCGAAGTTCAAACTACCAACGCTGAATCCTTATGACGGAAAGTCAGACCCGACCATGCATATCACCAGATATATCAGACACATGGAAGTGCTGGGAGCATCCGAGGAAGTAATGGCACGATGTTTCCCCTTATTCTTATCAGATTTGGCTGCGCTTTGGTTTAGACAGCTAGAAACAGGATCAATCAGGACATGGGGCGAGCTTGTGGATTGCTTCATGAAGCAGTTTAGGGTTCACGTGACGCGACCTAAGAGCGTGATGACTTTGGCATCAATAAAACAAAGGACCGGAGAGTCCATAAAAGATTTTTTGTTACGATTTAACGCAACGGTGGCTTCTGTAGATCGCCCGGACCCATCGATGATTTTGATGGCGGCGGTGGCAAGAGTTGGAGAAGGCACCGAATTCAAAGACTCTTTGACTAAAGATCCACCGCAAGATCTTGGAGAGTTTTTTCATGAAGCTGAAAAATTCATTCGATTAGAGGAATCACGAGCCGAGAGGCAGGAAATAAATGTTGCACAAGGCAAAGGAAACGCCAGTGAACAGTCCAGAGCGGACAAAGGAAAGAGAAAGCAGGATGACGCACATGATGGTCCTGATAAACGGAAGAAATTCCGAGAGCCCAGATTCAGGCAATAAACAGACTTGGTGGCTGGACTAGAACGAATTTACACCGAAACTCGGGGGCAACTCCCTTATCGAAAACCACCGAGAAGAGATCCCACAGAGCGGGAACGTAGAACCGGAAAATACTGCCTATTCCATGAGCTGGATGGGCACACTACCGATGAATGCCGCCACCTGAAGGATGAGGTGGAAGAACATGCCAGGAGTGGTAGATTGCCGCAGTATGTCAGAGAACGTGCAACGGCGGTTAGACCCGAACAACTACCGCCTCAACCTAACAGGAATGATCCTGGATCGGGATCACGACTCGTCATCAACTGATTGTGATGGCAAGGGCCAAGTTCAAGATTTGGACTCTGGTCGATTAGTTTTCTTAGATTTGATTTCCAAAATAAAACGGCTATCCCACTTACTCATGTACGGGAACCGGAGAGATCCCTAGGCATGCTCTAAGATGGAAATAGACCGCTCCGCCCGGAGAGGCGTTGTCTTGTTTTTCCTGATGTTTGAGATTGAACATCTAGGATTTGAATTTAATAAAGAAACATTTATCGAAATAAACCTTTGACCGGAGAGTTAAAGGATAAACATTAAATATCAATATAAACATGATCGCTTTATGATCCTACTCGGAGAGGCAGGGTCCGGAGTGCAAGAAGTGAGTTGCTTCGCCGGAGAGCGACAGGATCAACTCACTTAAGCATCGTTTCCTATTCACCGGAGAGTGATTGGATCAGGATTCGATAAGAGCCCGGAGAGGCTATGATCGGCCCACGATTTAGGCCATGACATCGCTTAATGTTCAGATACACTGAATCGGAGTGCAGGAGGTGAGTCGCTTCGCCGAAAAGCGACAGGATTGACTCACTTAACGTTGTTTCCCCTTCATCGGAGAGTGACAGGATGGGATCCAGCATGAGCCCGGAGAGGCTATGATCGGCCTAAAGATTTAGGCCATGACATCGCTTAATGTTCAGATTCACTGAACCGGAGTGCAGGAGGTGGGTCGCTTCGCCGAAGAGCGACAGGATTGACTCACTTAACGTTGTTTCCCCTTCACCGGAGAGTGATAGGATGGGATCCAGCATGAGCCCGGAGAGGCTATTATCGGTCGAGAACAACCAAGACATCGCTATACGCCCTAGCTGGGGCCAGAGTGCAAGGGATAGAAAGCAACGCCGGAGTGCAATAGGATCTTTCTATTCAATCGCTAAATCTAGAATGGGTTTGACAAGGGTCCGGAGTGACCATCAATAGTACGGAGAGACCGTAGAATTTCATTCTTAAACGTCCACTGGAAAAAATTGATAACAATTCGGCTTCGAACAGCCATGGACTTGATTGAAAATGCTATAAGCTATGAGTAAAACATGAACTCACTACATCCAACTTAAGACTAATCAAAACACGCCTTTTACCAAAAAGGCATGTTTTGGGGGGCAAAATGTTATCCCAACTTTTGGCAAAGTCGAGATACCCAAAGATTAACTGAAAATCAATGATTATTAGGCATGAACATCGATTGTGCATCGCAGGTTCACCACGGACATCGATGAATTTTGTCCGAGTCCGGATCGGGCTACAATTGACAAGACACGTCAAGCAGAGCCGTGAAAGTCAACGTTCCAAATATCAAGTCAATCCGAGGTCGCATGCTCAAGATATCACCGGAGCAAGTGGAAAACATAACCTCGGGTTCGCACCCATATGAGTCGAATCCATCAGTTTCGACTCCACCTGGTTCGACTCGATTTACTTTATATTCATCGGCAGGGCTTATGTTCGAATCGACTTAAGACATCGTTGGTTCGAATCCATCCATGAGAACTTAGTTCGAATCCATGAAAAGGACCGTAGCTTCGAATCCATCGATCAAGCCTTTGCCTCGAATCGATCACGATGAGCCTTGCTTCGAACCCATTAGAATACGCCTTGCTTCGACTCCGTTGAGCAAGCCTTTGCTCGAATCCAATAGCCCGAATCCATTGGAACGTTCTCACCTTCGAATCCCTTCAAACAGTGGGGTCTTCGTATCAATCGACTGAAGGTTACCCAGATCGATTCGAAGGAAGCATGTCTTCGAATCGATCACCTCGAATCCACCACGTCTACATAGCTAAAACCCTGGCCACGACTCAGTAAAACTCGGAGAAAAAGGAGGATCGACTCGAAGATTGCGCGCCACATCACCACGAGCACGCGTGCCATGATCGAGTCGAAGCAATCGATTCGAACGTAATCGATTCGAACAGAACGCTGCATCCAGAAATACAACCTTGAATCGATCATAACTTGAGATCTACACGTCCAAATGCTATGAAATTTTCACAGAAGCTTGAGCACATGTTGAAGAATGTCCACACCAAATTTCAGCTTGATTGGACAATTTCTTGATCGATTCGAACCTAGGGTCGAATCGATCCCGGTGTGGGCCCGGATTTCCATAAAGCGGGCATGTGGGCCCCCTGACGTACCAGAACTGGTCTTCCCTCAATTTAGGCAAAATATCAGCCTCCTACACCTATAAATAGAGCCCCTGGTCATTCATAAAAGGGGTCGGACAATTTTGAGAGCTAAAGAGCACCCAGACTCTGCCAGATTTACTCAGAATCACCACTGCTTCCTTAGATTCGGACTTAGCATAGAAAATCAGTTGTAATACAACACACGAAATTGTAATCTTCAAACATCGAGCAATAAAATCATAAAAACCTTGAAGTGGACGTAGGCCGGGGATAGCCGAACCACTATAAATCTTGTGTCACTGTTCATTATTTCTGGATTGCTATTTGTTATTTGCTTAGATCTGTGATTTGTGTGTGAATATTGTTGATTTATATTCATACGCTGGTGCTTTCACTACACTTGGGGTTTGTGACCATTATTGGCGCAAACACTAAGAGAGGTAGGAGAATAGAGATATAGCGTATACTTATATATAGCAAATACAAGTACGTTACTATAGCGTTATCCCATACCCCGATCTTATCTCTAATTCCTTAGGATTATGTTTTCAATAATCGTTTTAGTTTAAAAAATTTCATAAACCTATGCTTTGATACCAAGTTGTAACATCCCCTATTTGGAGGTCCAAAGCTAAGCACTACAGATGCTGCAGTCATCCATTGTATTAACTTCCGGTGACCAAATACGGTAATGTTAATAGTATCCATAATATCAGAAGCACTTGAATATGAGATAAAATCATCACAGATTAAAACACTTTTCTGATTACATTTCAAAACAACATTTCATATCCAAGTTACATAATCCCAAACGTTTCCCAAGTTCAAATCAAATATAATTATTACAAAGTATGCTAAGAGCGACATATGAAGATGCCCCCTTGGATGACCAGAGTAGTAAATAGTCATAACAGACTTAATACAACATAGCGGAAATAAAAACATAACAACTCCTACATAGCTAACTTCAGCGTCATGTTCGTCTTCGGAAGCTTTATTCATCCACCTACTAAAACTTGAAAGTCCTCAACCCTTAGCCTACTCAAATCAATTTTGAGCACCTGAGAGTTTAAGGGGAAAAACATAAACCTCGAGTCAGACATAAAGCGTGGTGTGAATAATACTATACATCTCAGTTATTTGATATTAAGTGAGACCACGCCGCTTAGTGAAACGGGTTTCACCTCACTAATATCCATTTAAAACATATCTTTTGCAAATCTTAATCCTGCAACCAAAACTAGTTAAAACAATATGGAAAAATCCTGTAAGCATATAAGTCAGGTAACAAATGGACTATCTGTCCGAACACCATAGTTGTGTTTGGATAACTACTAACCTTTGGCTGACTCGGGCCTACCAACCAAGATAAACAAATAATCTAACTTTTGTTAGATACTCCTCTTCTAGACGGTCTGTCCCTAACTTAGTTCTCCCAGGGTCAACTGATCCTAATGGTTTTGCCGGCTCACCAATAACCTATCTCTCCTCTATAGATTCCTTTCCGTGTGTAACATCATTTTAGTTTTACCTGTGACAAAGACCTACACAATGGAATTTTGGACTAAATTAGCCGTGGGCTAATAGCTAATGTATAAGGCACGAGCCTATACCAGTCCCATCTGGTATTCTAATATCTGAGTCATTTTACTTAGGGTCAACTACCCATAAATTTTCCCTGAAAACATTTTCTCTCGGATTGATTTAAGCCTTTAAATCATACTTTAAACAAGGAAAATATACTTCTATGCTTTACTCAAATCACCTTGCCATGTTATATATACTTTACACAAAACTTTGTTGATGAAAACATTTAAATCTTTGAAAGTACCTTTTTCGAAACCAAGTATCTACGTTGCTTTATAACCTTAGGACGAAAGGCCGAAACATACATTTTGAAACCATTCTTAATAAACAATTCGAAAACATTGAAAAACCTTTCTTTCGAAAGCTTTAAAAACTTAGACATCCTCTTTACAAAACACTATAAACATTGCCTTTCGAAAACATTGGAAACTTCCATTTAAAACCTTTCAAAACCATTGGGGAACCACCCTTCTAATCCTTTATCTTAAACCTTTCGAAAGCACTAAATCCTTTTCATAAAATCAAACCTTTCGAAAGCATTTGGGTTTGAGTAAAACATGTGGAATAACCTTTCGAAACCATTTAAAACTGTTTCTTTCGAAACCTTTCGGTTTAACTTTCAACAGAACAAAAGGGTCATAAAACAACTAAGTCGAAAGCACTCTTCCGAAAGCTATTTCCTAAGTAAAGAAGTGATAGTGTCGAAACCAACCCTTTGAAAGCATTGGAGAAGTGGCTAAGTTTTAAAAACAAAGCAACCCTTTCGAAGGCATTGCTTCGAAAGGTAAGATGCGACAGCAAGGGGTTTCGACTCTGTCAAAAGCTTATTTATAAAACAAAAGGCGCAACCTCTTTCGGAACCATTCCTTAAAACCATTTAACCAAGTCAAAAGCTATCTAAGTCGAAAGCATCCTTTTTGAAAGCAAGGCAGGTGCATTTTCTTTTAAAAGCGAAGTAAGGCTTCGACCCCTTCGGATCCCCTTGTTTTGACTTCATACCTTTCGCCTCAGTCCAATTCGCTACATACCAAGTCTTTGATACTATGCGTGTTAGTTTCGATGGTGATGGAGGCGAAAGTACTTAGTCGAAAGCTAGGTGCCGAAAGTGGCAAAACAGGTAAAGTAAGGTAAAACTGCATTTTTACTTTAAAAAGTAATTCTTTTCAACTAACCTACCTTGTTTGTCAAAACATGATTGGTTGCTAATTTCTTTTCTAAAAGTACTGTCAAATTTCTGAAATGAACAATTTAAATTATTTACAAAATGCCCTTTCTCCTTTTATAAATATATAAAACATTTAAGTCTCATACCTTAAATAATTTTATATACTTATTAAAACACTTTGGAAAAATCTATAAAAATTCTCATAAATCATTTTTAGTATATTTTCTAACATATATTAATTTTGACCCAAAACATACATATATTAGCCGCAATTAATTTTAAACCCAAATAACCATTTTCTTTACTAGAAAATTAATATTAAATCCACATTAATTCAGAAAATTATGAAAATTGAAACCCATATCCAAAATATCATTTCTAACCTTATTCTAAAATCACAAGGCATTTGGATGTCATTTAATAGGGGGTTCACATTAAAACATATCATAAAATTTATATGAATTAGCATAAATCATCAACAATCACATATATCCAATTTAACAATCAAATACATGGCAAAACCTTGCAAAATAGATCGAATTTAATCTCAAACCGAAAACAATTAAAACCATGTGATGTTGTCATTATTCACCTTAGCTTTATGATTAAGGAGTTGAGATTCGATCTTAATTTTAGTTGATTAAGCTTCCTTCCTTTAGATTCTTGTTTATCTTCTTCTTGCTCTTCCTTAATGGTGACTGGCCTCTTAGGTTTAAATTTTGTAAATGAACTAAAGAATGAATGGCCTAATGGTTTAGGGTATAAGAATATACTTATTCCTATTTTTCCCTTACCTATTACCCTTTTCTATTATACTTTAATTCATTTTAGTTCATTTGTTAACATGGCACGATTACCTTTTTATTAACACAAATTTCAATCCCCAAATTATCATATTATTTAATTTAATTTAACTAATTAAATATCCTACATAATGTTACTAAAAATTAGGGTCGTTACACCTTGGAGGGCAAATCAATCAATTGAGGAAAGTACGATCTGACCGCTCTTCGAAATAATTCTAAGTCCCCAGAGTGCAGACTAGAGTATGAACATAAATTGGGTGCGATTCGACCACCTACCAACTAACTCTTATCCCCAAAGTGCGGATATGAGTATAAATAGATAGATGAGTGTGGATAGACCATTCACTATTCCATGAACTCTGCCCTGAAATTGATAGGAGGAGTATAAACTCGCTAATGATGGAGTTCGACCATCCAACGTCTAACCCTGCTAAACCAAGACTGGGGCCAGGAGTATAATTACTCAAACCGCTGAATTCAATGGTGTAACACTAAGGCTCAAGCCCAGTGTTTGATGCGACTTAAGGCCACGACCACATGGATACATTGGGATAGAGCTAGTGGATTGTTATTAGAATCAACGAACCATGAATTACAAGTACATTGAATGGAAAGTAATAGTTCAACTACTTAAATAACAGTTCACACGAGAGCTCAACAGAAAACAAATACTTTTATTCACATGATAAGTTTCAAAACTGTGGTACAAGTTTATTCAAAAAATCGAGGGTCGTACCCATACAACCACGACTAACAAAAAAACAACAAACAAACAACTATGTACACACCAAGCCGAAGCAACGACTATTTCTTCGATCTTCTCCCCGTTTTGGATTTCTCGGGAGTGGCACTATCTAAACTTCCGCTTGTTCTCTTTTTTGATCCTTTACCACCTTTGGCGGGAGAGCATTCGAAGCTTGAAGGGAGTTCTCTGGGAATCGACCCACCAAGCGAAATGAGTTGTAGTGGGACGAGGTGTGGATCATCAATGTCTACCTCGGTGGGCCCAGCTTTAACCTTTCTCTTCAGCAACTCCTCCTTCTCAATGCGCTCCTTTAGGCTGATCTCATTAGTGCGGTCGAAGGTGTCAGTTATCACAACATTATCAGATTCATCCACTGGTAGTGGAACTTCAACCTTATCATCGTCGAATGTTCCGATGACTTGAGCATCGTGCCTCGTAACATCGATGGCCACCGGAACCTCTGTTGATATCGCTTGTTTCTCCATGGTGACATCGCTTTTAGGAGTTTGGCCGGGACCCGGAAGACTTGTGGATTTGTCAAAACAAGGAGATAAGCCGAAAATCGTTGGGCGAGAAGAACACAACCTCTCGAAAAGTGGAGAGTAAAGTGGAATACCTACATTCGGTTAGCTTTCGGTTGTCGTCGGAGTGCCCCCTTACAGAATAGGGTGAGCACTTTAGATCGCTAACCGGTTTTATCCATATTGTAGCTCAAATCTTGGCCCGGGACAAAAGATACCGACGCTCCAGCCACTTGGAAAGAAGAGGGGCCTTGGGATTAGACTCCAAGGATTCAGCAATATTTTTCCCTTTACCGGAAGGCGCTAAAATGTTGAAATATCGGATTCTCACGGCGGCAAGGTCTAGGGGTTCATTTCTACAAAGGATCTCCCGCACTAATTTCTCTTCATCTAACTCGGCTTTGCCCAACTCCCTCCTTTTCATTTCGATAATATACCCCCAGGCTTCGGCAAGTGACTCAAGATAACCTTCGCCAAGAAAACTCAAGTCACGGTGCATAAGGACTTTAGCGTTGTATTTGATGATCAAAGGATCAAACATGTCCTTAATTTCCTTCCAATCAGACTCTCTAGCATCTTCCACCTGGGCTTCAATTTGTTCCATCATCTCCTTACGGCCTTCCTCTCTTGCTTCTTCTTTAAGGGCTTCTATTTTGGCAAGTTGCCCGTCAAGTTTGATTTTCAGACTCCTAGCTTCAATAGCCTCCTCGCAATACCTCTGTGATTCTTCCTAAGCCTCAATCTTCTCTTCCCTTTCTTTCCTAAGAAGATCTTCGAGCTCCTCAATGCGTCAGGCCAAGATATCTTTCTCATTTTAAAAGGAATCCTTTTCCAGAGTGAGTGCGCTGCTGCGATTGAGGGCAGCATCGAGTTATGGGCAGCTTCCAAACGATTCACTGCCTCTGATGTTTCCATGGCACTCTTTTTTGCCTCAGTAAGTTTTGTTGTCAACTCCGATATCTTATTATCTTGGTGCTTGATTATATCTTTATCGTGGATCGCCTTTAGGTTGAGATGATCTATTTCATATTGTCGCTTGATTGACACCTCGAATATTTTTCCGCTAAGTGCTGGAACGACTCATGCTGCACAAAAACATCATTAACACATGCGAGAGAGCTTGCTTTGGTGTGCCCTAGGATCATATGAATTGTAGGAAGGAACTTAAGCCCATCAAAGCAGATTTTTGGGAATGTGGCCTTAATTCGGTAAATTTCTCTACTGTGGAAGTATCATGAGCGGCAATTCGCAAAGATGGATCGGAAGTAGCAATTGCATGATTGCTTGATCTACGGTCGTGAGGTTGCCTGGAGATGGAAGAACCAGAGTACTACTCGTGTGATATGGAAATTTGAGGTCCCTGATAGGAAGTCTGATCTCCACTGTAAACAGGAGGATTAGGATGATCTTCCTGATGGAATGACTGAGACTGGGACTTACGCTTGGAAGAAGAAGATTCCCTTGAACGACGAATTTTCACCGGCCGCCGTCTCTTTCCCTACGCCTGCCAATTTCTAAGCCGCGGTTAGATCTATAATACGTCAAAGAGCCCTTTAGGCGATCAAAAGCTTGAGACTGAGTCATTATATCTACAAAGACCAAATGATAACGTATAAGTAACCATTATGCAAACGATTGATGAAGAATGTGTAGTGGAGTGCACATGATTGTGAGTGTCCTAGTGTTCCCCCTGACAGATCAATAGCTGTAGCCTTGCTTATAGGTGTTTTCTCTCCTCTGCGGTAGAAAGAATGCCTTCACCACTCTTGGTGGGATAATTAAGCCCCTCGATATGAATGTTTGGAAAGTCATAGGTCATAATGTCATTGGGAATCTGGAGATTTGAAAATCCTTTCATTGAACTTTCTAAGTGTTGGGAAGATGACTCTTCGTCAACAAAAGTGATAACAAATTCTGGATCTTCGGCAGTTTTTCTTCTACGAAGCTTATATGCCACTTTCTTCCTTCTCTAAGTTGGCCTTTGGGACTGTGTGCCTTGTGATGATTCGACGACAGGCGCCTTACCTGGGCCTACATCAGCATCACCAGGCTTATTGGTCTGGGTATCCCTAATTTTTCCTTCTTTAACGTCATCCTGAGTCCCTTCGACTAGGGGTACGACAGGACTGTGGATATCCCTTTCTTGCTCTACGATGTTTCTCGGTAATACAGCACTTCTAGGGAGCCCAATGCTATGGCCCTCTTCCAGGAGCCCGAATATAGATAACAACTCGTCAGTTATAAGAAGTCTAATGTCCCTGTCTTCGACAGGGGTGGCACGAATAGCGGAGATCGATCTTGAAATACTAATGCCCTTAAGACGTGGGTGGACACATGTAGATCTTTATAATGTTAGCAATTCAAAAATATGACTTGGATTAATGAATTTAAGAGTAAAGCGAAGACAACACTTACGTCCTTCCAACCATCGCCTTGCGAAGCCAGGCAGGCATCGAACGCAGAACTACTCGTGTTTGAAAAGAGAAAGTTTATTCCAAGCACCCGTTAAGACTTGGAAGTTGGGTTAAGGCTCAAGGAAAACATAGGAAGGACTTTCCGACCATTGTTTAAAGTTATAAATGAACCTTATATCTTCATGGGTTGGCGGGCGAAACAGAATGGTCATGAATAGTTGAAAAGTTCCATGGAGGAAGGCGTAGCTGTTCGGGTGAAGTTGAGTGGGAGCCATTCCAAGATATCTTAACATTTCTTGAATAAAAGAATTGAAAGGCGGCATGCATCCGGCCCAGCACATGAATTTTTTGCATGCTGTGTACCCTTCCGGGGGCAAGTGAGGCCTATCATTTATCGAAGGAACTAGGATGTCTTCGAATGGAATTCCGTGTATAGAACATTGCCTGCGAAGGGCAACCTCACCAATTTGGAAGGCTTGAGAATCTATTGGGTTATCTAAAAGAATGGCGCCTTCTACTGCGTTGAGCGTAGGACTTACATCCTCCGTCGGGAGGATGGGAAAATTTGAAAAAAGGTTGACCGATGGGCCAGAAACTTCCGTTTGTTCGGCCTGATGACCAGGAAAAAGGCTGCCAAATATAGTCGTGGAACTTGATTTTGCTTCAGGATTGTTATGCTGCAAGGCTGGTCCAGAAGACATTGCAGATAAACGATCTGAGCTTGTGAAGTTTATATTAACTATACTCAGTAGACAATCCAGGTTAGAAAAATTACCTGTTCCCTCTATGCAAAGTGTGAGCTAGTGAGGTGTAGTGTATAACAGAAATAAACAGCTTAAAATTAGAAAACAAAGTTAAATGACAAGAATTTAGATTCCAACCGGAGCGACCGTTATCGCTGACCATCTCAACTGGCGAAGTGATTGATCAGTTGTAAAAGCTTTGGGATTGATTATCGACATATCAAATTGTTAAATCTATTACTCAGGTCCATGTGCTAAGTTTTAGTTCATTTTGAAAGTTCCAAGGATTTGATTGTTTGATCTCAAGTTCAATAGTAAATATGAAAGTCCTGATGTTCACTATCATCATATGTTCAAGTTCATTGAGGTGGATTAGTAGTAATTATTCAAACAAGTAAGTTTGGATTAGGTTTCAAGTTCAAAGAGCATGTATGCCGATCCCTATGTGCCGAACCCTTTATACCGATCCCTATCCCAAAACGTCTCAACCGATCCCTCTCCTCAACCAAGTAGTACCGACCCCTTTCCTTCTGCAATTTAACTAATCCAACCTTGCTACCCATTTCTACCGACCCTTTCTTTCCTAACTTCCAATATCAAACCATCCACGCTAGCCTACTCCTTTGTTCAACAAGAATATCGATTCCTCCTTAATCCATTAAGACCACCGAACCCTCCTTGTGAATCAAAAGCAACCGATCCCTCTCCTTCCACCTTCCCATGCAAGCCTTCCAATCTTATAGGCGAACCCTACTACATTCAACTTCTCCTCTCCTCCAAGTAGTTAAGACCTTCGATTTTCCATCACATCGAACTCCATATTGTCGCCAATAGAATAGAATCCATCATCTCGTCATAAAAATCAAAGTTTAAAAGCGAATAACCTACCTAAATGCGTTGGAGACGGGTAATTCGAGGAAGTAGAATGAAGTATGGTTCGAATGAAAGGCGAGGTGACAATCTAAAGCTAAGTCGAAAAGTTAATGTTTGGACGAAGGCAATGTTTGAGAGGAAAGGAAGGGTTCGAATTTTTTATGGTAAAAGAGGGTTCGGTTTTAAGGATATGAATGGGAAGAAAGTAGAAGTGTTGGATACGTGAAGGAAAGAAAGAAGGGATGTTAGTTTATATAAGGGAGAAAAGGAGTCGGCCCACAGTTTTAAGCAAAAGAAGAGGGAACGACATGAGAGATACCGACCCCTGCAAACATAAGGAAAAAGTAAGTGATCGGCTAGCAATATGCCGATCCCTATGAGCACAGGGGATAGAAAGGAGGGATCAGCTAAGCATGTGCCGATCCCTATTGATGAAAAAGAAAAAGGGAAAAAAAGAAGGGGAAAATAGAGAGCGAGGGATCGGCTATGAACATGCACGCAAATGAATATAGGCATGAAAATTAGAAAAAAAACCTGAACATACAAAATGCAGGTAAGTTGGCGACGACCCGTGAATGTACGAGCACGTCCGAGAGCCAACGATTAGAACGTATATACGAACATACACGTATATGACCTAGAAATTTCAATTTTTGAAATCAACAGAAATTAGAATCAAACTTGAAGCTTTTAAGTTTGAAGCTAGACCAAATAACCAAAACTAGTTAGACTTGCGGAACCAGACTTACATATATTAATTGATGGAATATAGCCCTGGATTTATACCATTGGAAATCGACCAAGCGTCATGACAATCAATGAAAAATACAACACATTGGAAAAATAATTCAGCAGATGGATAGTAACTAATTTAGAAAATTGGACGGACTTCTTATCAATGACTCTAACTTTCTTCGATTAAAAGCACACCATGTTCATCATAAGACGTACTTTGGAGGGCAAGTGTTATCCGATATTTTAACCTGGCTATATTGAACTGATTGCACAAGTCAGATTTGACTGCCATCAAGGTCGATGACTCCAGAGTGGTGATTGTGGGGCCTAAAAGTCAAGTACAGATGGTAATATAAAGTCAAGATTGAATGGAATTTATAGATATGCAACGTAGAATGTTCGAAGTATGGAATATGGTTCAATGCATAGGAGGGATCATCATGTCTCAAAGTACAAGAGTATTCTTGTGGAAAACAGTCAATATCTCAAGATTTATAATTCCAATGCTTATGAAATTTAAAGAGCAAGATCAAGGACCCTAGGAAACCTACCCTAGGATCGCACATCAAAAGGAAACGTTTGGAGGGATCAGTATACATCCCTTAGAAGGGATTGGCAGAGAGCGGCATGCAAGCAATGTTGAATCAAAGATCAAGCAATAACTCGAGCTCCAATGATCCAAATGACATGAAAATTGGAAGCTAAACATATTTTCGCATAAGGAAGCCACCATATGGATCACTCCCCAAAATTCGACCAAAGAAGGGATCGGTATCGATCCCTCCTCCTTGGGAATTAGGCCTAGCGATCCCTCTAGTGGGTGAAAGTGACTGTGCTATAGGATCGTGTAATATGGATAAACTACTGGTGCGGAATAATAATTAAGTAAGTAAATAATTAAAGCAGTAAAGTAAATGACACTAGAGATTTTTATACTGGTTCGAACTCCCGTTCTACGTCCAATCCCAGACTCCTTCTGGAATTAAACTAGCAACCCTCACTTAACTCGAAGGAATAGGTTTACACCACCTGAACAACCGAACATGACTTCTACCGCCTAAGCAACCGAATAGGACTTCTTCTGCCTGAGCAACCAAACATGGCTTCTTTACAAATAACAAAAGTAGCTGACTGTGGTATGCTCTTTAAATAGCACTAATAAGTCAATTAAGTACAATCTTCCTATAATCTTCTCCTTTATGATATATAGTGTAATGTGCTTGAGAATTGTGGAAGATAGAGTGATCAACAATCAGAGATTGTATGCAGTTTAAGTGCAAATTGAAAATAGAGAATAAGAGATAAGAATTCAAGAATATTAAAATCAGTTATAGTTTTTTGTTTGTTGAATTCTGAAATATATTTATAGAGATTAAATAGTTGAAATTATTCATGAAGGATAATATTGAAAAGAAACAGGTGCAACTGTTGATTTGAAGAAGTTTCTCTTAGATGAAGAGAAGTGTCTTTTCATAAAATAGCTATTGAAAATATTCAGCCGGCTGAAATAATAATTGAGCCTTCTGAATTAGTTAAAATCGAAAACAACAAAGAAATAGGCAAATTTTGGCCTAATTCAGTCACCTGAATGAAACCATTCAGCCAACTAAAACTGTATAAAAATTTATGCTTTGTTCAGCATTCAGCCGGCTGAATTCGGTTAATAAACAAAAGTTACCATAGCTCATTTGGTTAGAGCACTTGCCTTCTAAACTAGTGACCTGGGTTCGAGCCCCGCTCAACTTCATTTTTCATTTAAAACATGAATGTATATGAGTATATACCATTTTGAGAAGATTTTAACATTTGTAAACTCTAGACACGACACTCTATGACTAATAATACTTTGTTTGTCACATTCGTCTTGTCTCTATCGTGTATATCTCTTCTTGTATCTCCATATACATACTTTCATTCTTTTTTGTACCGTGTATCTTCATTTTGAACGTATTTGTTTGTCTCTTTTTGATGCTCATGTACCTGCAAATTAGCTAGAGATTCTTTGGCATAATTGTATAGTTGTTGTCATTAAAATCCAACAATTGAGGTTCTAACAATTGGCCTATATGGTTTAGAAGGTCCTTCAGCCGAGATTTTAGAAAGATATTTGGCCGTATTCATCTATAAATACTGGCATGATGGGTCATTTGGAGGATCTTTACGCTACTTGTTACTCTAGATCCATTATAATTGAGTACTAGCTGTTTTCTACCATGTAATTAGATTCAAAAGTGATTAATAAAGAATAATCTTTAAAGTGGACATAGGTATACAACGCCGAACCACTATAAATTTTTGCGTCTTTGATTATTACCGATTCTCTATTGCTTACTTATTCATCTACTTAGTTTAATTTTTCTTTTCTTCACCTACTTCTCTACAAAAACTATTCTTGGGTGTTTGTGACCATTTTAGTTGCAAACATATATATTATAATTTAATGTATATAAAAAGTTATTTATGTTTACATAATATACAATAAAGTTTTTTATTTATTTCACTGATTAATATTTAAAATAATTTCGCAATTTAACTATATATATTTATACACACACACATACATATGTCTCATAAATGATTAGCAAATAAATTATAATCAATATTTTATAATAAATACATAATTAATTTTATACATATATACAATAATTTGATGTGCATTTATGTTTATTTAGACAATACATTCATATACATAAGGGAATAACATATCCGCTGTAGTGTTTATTCCAACACATATAAATGGGCATGTCAAACCATGTACACATTATCCTGTTGCACGTGCATGCACATACTTATGTGTATAAGAACACATACATGAAATATAATACAAATTATATAAAATGAATTTCATTCATAAAATTCTAATAAAATATTAATTTTATTTAAAAGAAAATTTATAAAAATTCTAAATGAATTAGACTACATAGGCCCATTAAAGTTCCAATGATAGAATTGTTTTTGAAATTTGCCCAATTACTCCATTATGGGCTAACCCAGGTCCAACAATGGTATTGGAGCCCAATAGCCTGTGCGGTTTAAATTAGTTATGTTAGGGTTAAATAATTAAGCTCACAACCTAGATAGTAGAGTGTCTAGAAAGGTAGTGTCGAAGGATTGGGTTTAGGTAATCAAGTACTCTACCTTATTTGGCTATCGGCCTGGCTCGAACAGATATGTGAGCCTAATGGTTGCCTCTAATAGAAAAGGTCCAATTTGAATTGGGCCTTGGGCTAATTTTAAAAATTGTTTGAAAAATAAAATATATTTTTTAATTTTAAAAGCTAAATATAAAATAAGATATATATATATATATAATATGGAAGTTATAATTGTCACACCCAAAAATTAGACTGACACCCATGATGCCATGCTGAATCAAAAATTGGTCTAACATCCCTGATGTCGTTTATTGTAATTTTGCTTCGGTAGATCATTGGGGTATTATCAGACCAAAGATTGGTTTCATCATGCAAGACCTAGTACAATATGATGTTATTTGAAATAGTTCCATAATGCCCACAAACTTTTGATATGGAAATGTTCAAAAGTTCACGTCACATGTCCAAAGGCAAAACATGCAAATTGTGTGAATATGCAATAGTCCATTAATTATTCATTAATGAACAAGATGGGCAATCCACATAATCCATTGTTCATATGTTGAAAAGGAAAAATAGTCATTATGCAAGTTAAACACTAATTTAGACAGGGGCTTAAGTAGCCTTGTTTATAATAATGGCTCAAAGTTAATTCCAAATCCGAAAATTAGTCATATGCACGTTCATATTCAATAATCAAATTTTGCACAGTTTGGGTAAATAGGCTATGCAAAGTCATTTGTCCAAGTCCTTGTTCATAAATTTCAAAAGATACAAATCGATTCTTGATTTTTCCCCAATTCAATTTAGGGTCACAACCTTTTGAATTTAAGAAGGAGAGAAAACATGATTCGCCCCCCTTAAGTTTCCACTGGGCCCATATTTATAGGGGTGGAAATAGAAGGTGTAGCTACCACCTATCATTCAACACCTTTGATTTTCAGCATCCTTCATTGTGCTGTTGACATGCGACGACATTCTTCATATGATGTCTTACGACATCCCTCTGAACATTGACGATATATAATATCCTTGCTACCTCGATGATTTACGACGTCGTTTGCTATACTAGTGAAATACGACATCCTTCTTTGTATTGTCAATATTCGACATACCTTGATGTTATTGATATCCGACATCCTTCCTGGATTGTCAAATTCCCGGCATTGCTTGTTACATTGATGACATACAAAATTCTAATTCACATTGTTGACTTTCGGCATCATCCATAACTATAGATATCCGACATCCCTAATATTATATGAAGTCCGACATCCCTCATAGCTTGTAAATGCCCGAGATCTCTTGCCACTTGTGGGTTCTTTACAACTGTTATTAGTTATATAGGCTCGATATCCATTGAGTCCCGATATTCTTTTTTACGTTCAAATATTCGACACCTTCAGGTGGTACTACACTCTTCCTTTGCTTCACGCTACAACACTCTTTTAGTATTAAAATTCGACATCATGTGTTTTTGGCATCACCCCTCAGTTCGTCCGACATCTCATTGAAATTTGATATTCGGTATCCCTATATCACTATAAGGAAAAAACGAATCAGACGACATATATGCTCCATTGTCTGAATAAATACCTATCTGTCGTCTATTTTCGTGCCGTCTCATTACATATCAGACCACAGATATGCACCGTCGTCTAATATGCACTAACACATCAAAAGGAAAAAAACCATACGTTGTCTGATGTTATAATATCATTTCTAAAATTTTCTATTAGACAACATATAAATATTGACTGATATGCATATCAATTACACTTATGTTATTTTTGCAAAATGAAATAATGAATCACAATTTTTTTTAAACAAATATTTTATTTCAAATCAAATTCAAATACAATACAACTTTCACTATACTTACATTTTCAAATACAATACAACTTTCACTATTCTTACATTTTCAAATACAATACAATTTTCACTATCACTTTCATATATACAACTTTTCTCTACACTCTCATATATCACCTCCATGGATATCTTTGCTTCGGAACAAAACAATTAGAATTAGGCTCGGTCAACCGGAATATGTATTATCCATATGGGAGATCTTCCAATTGAGAAGATCCATCGACCTAAGACGAAGAGAAAGGTCTATCTATTTTCTTTAGTTATTCAGTTAAACCAATGATTCGTTATTGGAGCAGATTTTACTAGCACTCACTTACACTCACTCGAGTTTATTTTTTTAGCAAGGAACACTCGAGTTTATTTTTGATATTGATCTTCATTTTCTTGCCCCAGCTTGTGTCCAGCCATCTCTTATACCTATCAAATAAACAACGTAGTAAAATGGAAAAGGAAACAAACCTAAATTGCAAAAATAAAATAAATTTTGAATATTAATATTGCCTCAGTTTATGGGTTTTTTCCCCTTTATGTTTTAGATATGGCCAAACAAATATATATGTGCACGGACAACTTATGATATGCACAATGTATCACTATGAATATCACAAGGCCGGACATCAATTAAATCTCACGGACTATTGCAAAGGTCAAGCCCGAAGGCTCAACATAGTGCAAATGTGCACAAGGTCAAGCCCAAACCTCATTGGGCTCAACTCAGGTGCACAAGGAAATGCAACTCTAACCAGAGAATCAAACCAGAAATATACAAACTGGAAAATCAAACCAGAAAATCAAACTCAGGTGCACACTCAGGTGCTCCAACCAGAAATATACAAGTGCAGCCAGGAAAATGCACACTCAAGCCTGAGTTACCAGTGCACATAATGTAACCAATGTCACTCAGGTCCTCCAACAATGCACACAACCATTCACTAACAAAGGCCAACATATCACACATGTATATATACATATGTATGTATATACATGGAAAGTAGCACAACTGCAGTGTACCGGCAGCAATGAACATGCATAAGGGATCGGAAAACTGAGTTCAACATGATTCAGGCAGCAAAACAAAGACAAGAAGCACAACAACAAAGTCAAAACCATTTCAAAAAATGCAAGACATGCACAAAGCTGCATGTACATATGCAGATCTCAACACTAACAACACACAAGGTCAAGAATGGATACACAGTAAAAGGAAACAAGGGTGAAGTGCACCAGAACAAGTACATGTGAATATACAGATTCAAGGCACATTCACATGAAAAACAATATGAGTTTTAGCCAACAATGCACTGGTACAAGCACAAGCAAACCAAACAACAAGCTTCAAAGCTCAAGTAATATACATATATACACATATGTATATACATGTATATATGTCCATACTCAAAATGGTTCAAGCACATGATATATATCACTCCAACATCCAAAAGAATCATCAACCACAAACATTCACACATACATACATATATATGTATATACATGGAAGTTCAAAACATTCATAAATTCAAGAATCTGAAAGGTAATCAGGCTATGAACAAGGCCACATGAACAAGACAGTTTGCACTGCCTTGAACAAGGCATATACATGTATTCAAAATCAGCTCAAAGCACATATGTATGTACATACATGAACACGTGAACAATTCAAAAGCAGCTCAAAGCAATTCAAAATCTGGTTAAGAGATACAAGAACTGAACACATGTGTATGTACATACATGAAAAGCTAAAAAGATGCTCCAACCAGCAAAACACCAAGCATGGCACCCAAACGAGCAAGGGGCAACAAAATAAGCAAGCGGCACCCAACAAAACAATGAAGTGCAAGTGCAGAGAACACACAAATTCAATTGCAAGTGCCAAGAAAGAACGAGAAAAGCATTTCAGAAATTATCAAAAAATTCAAACTCAAGTGTAAAGACAAGTGCTGAAGCAAGTATAAGAACATTAACACATATATACATACATATGTATGTATATACATAAAAATGCACACTTGCACATCCAACAACATATATGGATGAACTAAGACAATGTAACAAGAAATCGCATTGCAAAAGCAACATGGACCATCATTACATAATAATAAGTCCAAGCAGTTCAAGTTTGAGCCCAAAGTACAACCGTGAGATTTGAGCCATCAAAATGCACAAACAAGGCACCACTAGTGTGCACTGCCTTGACAAGACAGTGCACTGGCTTGTCACAAATTGAACAAAACTGAACAAATCGAACAAACATAGAGTTGTATAAACAATTATATGATTCTCATCACTAAACAAACAAAATGTTTACACAAAGTTGAGCACCAACACATTAATGCATATAAGTGCAAACATGAATAAGTGCAATCAACAAAAGAAGATGGCTCAACAAATGAACATGTACATAGGCATCAAGGGATAACCAGAATGTTATAGGCAGCAAGTATATATCATCAAAGTGAGCATGTACATATATACATATATATGTATATATGTATACAAATACATAAGGATCAAAAATTTAGTCAATGCATCAAAAGTCAAAAATTAATTTATATTATATCAGGCACTAGTTACAAGTTAGCACTGGCACTACCTTGACAAGCCTTGAACAACCACGATTACAAATGAAAACACAATCGAATTAGCAAATAGAAATCAAAGCAAACAGAAATCAAAGCAAAGCACCATCAAACCAAAGCAAAGCACAATCAAAGATAACAGAAATCAAAGCAAATTGAAGCATATATTCAAAAATATAGGAAATCAATTCCTATATAAATAACCCATTATCATCATCGGTTGATAATCTTTCAAGTTCGAGAAAAATCAAAAGTCTAGCAAAAGGTGCAAAAATCATACAATATATCAATCGAATTATCCAATTGGAACAAGTCTAGCAAATCCATCATAATGAACTGTCAAAATAACTAGAAAGTTACCAGCATATCCATCATAATGAATGGTTCAAAATCGAAATCATAATTTCTGCCATAGTCAAAGTATATTCGAATATATCAAACATAAATCAACCAGAGACCAAGTCAGAAAGCATTCCATTCAAATAGAAATCAGTAGCCGAAGTGTAAAAATCAAAAATCAAGTTTAAACGTTTCAATTCAAAAATATAGGAAATCGATTCCTATATATACTTGTATCATCATCGGCATTAAAAGTGGTCGATTTCAAATAAAAATGCAAAGAGGCAAAATTGATATGCATACCAGAATAGTATAGCATCGAACAAGTCGACCATTGAATGATTAGGATTTCACCGTCGATATTAGGGTTCCGCAGCCGAGATTAGGGATCCTCGGAGATTAGATTTAGGATTGATTTTAATTTGGGAACCCTAGATTTAGAAGAGATTCGAAGGATGAAGGAGGCATAATAAGGAGAGCCCCCTAGATTTAGACGACAAGGGAAGGAATGATTTGAGAACGAACGCCATTTTTTCCCTTGAAACAAAAGAAAGAGGGGGTAATAATTAATAGACCGCGGTCAAGAAATAATCTAAGCAACAGTGAGAGGGAAACCAAAATTTTGGTATGGAGCCAAAATAAAAAAATTCATAATTTTAATCAGCCAACAAATAAAATGTTGTCTAAATGGCATGGATGAAATCTCAATAGAACAAAAATTTCATGGGGCTATGAAAAACAACATATGGTTTTTTCATGTGTTTTGTGAAACGGTGGTAAATATTGGGATAACAACAAATCTACCTTATGTTGTGTGATCGCTATTGTCTAATTCACTTTGTGGCATAGTGTATGTAGAGATATTCTTCCCTGTAGTAATTCGACATCCCTTCTTCTATTGTAAGGGCTTATTATACATTCTTTGGAGCTGCTATTGTGTTTATAAGTCTGATACCCCTTCTTGCCTTCAGATCCGACACCCTTTATGGGCCGATATCTTCATGTTAGATGCTTGTTACATTATTAACCTGGAAGCTCAATATACAGTCTTTAATTCAACATGCACTGTGGGCATGACATGCCTTCTTAGATATTCGATGTAAGCATTTATATCTTATTGTTCATTCTCTTAAAAAATATGTGGATAACATATGCCTTCCTCCTTGTATAAAAGAAGCTTTTTACACTTTAGCGTAAAACCAAGAATTTTCTCACCCTTCCAACTTTATGCAAGATTTTCTCTTCAATCTTGTTTTATTGAAAAACATAAAGTAGATGATGAGTATTTTCATTATTAACTTTAAATTGAACTTTAGACAACCCCCTCGGATCTTGTAAGAATATGAGTTACCTTGTCCACTTCTTTATATAAAGAAGTTTTCATACTTCAATGTAAAGCCAAGTTAAATTGAAAATACCAGAGACTTGCTCGATAAGAAGATCATAAGTTCCCTTGACTAGAAATTCATTTGATAGAAATTCTTTAGACTCGTTTGATAAGAAGGATTGACATTCAACCTATAAATCCATAAGTCCTTTTAATAAGAAGGCCAGGAATCCATATGGTAGGAAGTTCATGAATCCATTAGCTAAGAATACCATAAATCCATCTAGTAGTAATTATAATTTTATCTGAATCGAAGAATAGAAATCCTTTGAATAAAAGATCAAAGAACCATCTGATAATAATATGGTCTGAGTAGAAGATCAGAAAACTAACTAGCAATAATAATTTCATCTGAATCAAAGGCCAGAAATCTTCTAGCAATAATATCATAATTTTATCCTGAATAGAAGACCAGAAATTCATATGGTAATAGTACCATAACTTCATTTGAATAGAAGACCAGAAATCAGTTTGGTAATAGCATCATAATTTTTCAAATAGAAGACCATAAAACCATAGTATCATAATTTTCTAAATAGAAGACCAGAAACCCATCTTGTAACAGTATCATAATTTTTTGAATTGAAGACCAAAATATCATCTAGCCTCAACTAGTAAGAGACTAGAATTTTGAGTAATAACGAAGATTCCTGTTATTTACTAGAAAATTTAAGTTCTATCATAGGAACAAAATATTGGGAGACATTTTGATCTTGAATTTCTTGGAACTTCTCGGACGCTCATATTGATGTTGAAATTTCTGATAGTTTTTTGTCCTTCCTTTGAAGGTTTCTTTAACTTTTCCTTGATGCGGAATGTGTTTGATTGTTCTTCCTTTAGAAGATTGCTTTGACCCATCTTAGGGTAGAATTGAACTTGCTTGATTGATTCCTTTTGCCCCTTACCACTCTTTTGGTTGTGATTTAGGTTTTGATCTCTTTTGCTCCTTATCACTCTTTTGGTGATGATTTAGGCTTTGATCTCTTTCGCCCCTTTCACTCTTTCATTGATGATTGAGGCTTTGATACTCTCCGCCCCATATTACTCTTCAAGTAGTTATTTAGGATTGATCCCTTTATTAACTTATACGTAATGATTTAGGCTGGTCGATGCGTTTAGTTAGCTATCTTAAGCAAAACCAAAGTCCTACCCTTCCTCCCATTAGGAGGCACTCCAATCAGGCCTTATAGGCGGAACTGAAGGTTGGTTCTGAAGGTTGACTAGGTTCTACATTTTCTTGATTGAAGCATGGAGTAACATTTTCTTCCAATGTCCTTTGTTGTACTATCTCCTAATTCGGAATGTTAGTTCTTTTAGCTCCCACTATTTTTCTACAACAAAACTTTACATAATTAGTTTTTAAGCAAGGAAATAATAGGTCAAAGGTTCAAGCCCTCGTTCTAGCATCAAAAATGTTAACCCAAAAATTGGACTAACACCCATGATGCCTTGCTGAACCAAAAATTGGTCTAACATCCCTGATGTCATTTATAGTGATTTTGCTTCGGTTGGTCATTGGGATATTATTAGACCAAAGGTTGGTTTCATTATGCAAGATCTAGTACAATATGATGTTATTTGAAATGGTTCCATAATGCCCATAAACTTTTGATATGGAAATGTTCAAAAGTTCATGTCACATTTCTAAGGGCAAAATAGGCAAATTGTGTGAATATGTAATAGTCCATTAATTATCATTAATGAACAAGATAGGCAATCCACATAAGCCATAATCCATTATTCATATGTTGAAAAAGCAAAATAGTCATTATGCAACTTAAACACTAATTTAGGTAGGAGCATAAGTAGCCTTGTTCATAATAAGGGCTCAAAGTTAAGTCCAAATCCAAAAATTAGTCATATGCACGTTCATATTCAATAATCAAAATTTGCACAATCAAGGTAGATAGGCTATGCAAAGTCATTTGCCCATGTTCTTGTTCATAAATTTCAAAAGTTACAAATCAATTCTTAATTTTTCCCCAATTCAATTTAGGGTTACAACCTTTTGAATTTAAGAAGGAGAGAAAGAAACAATTCGCCCTTCTTATATTGCCATGGGCTCCATATTTATATGGGTGGAAATAGGCGGCATAGTTTCCATGTGTCCTTCGACACTGTTGATTTTCAACATCCTTCATTATGCTGTTGACATGCGATGACATTATTCATATTGATGACTTACGGCATCCCTATGAACATTGATGATTTACGATATCCTTGCCAACTCGATGATTTATGACATTGTTAGCTCTACTGCTAAAATATGGCATCCTTCTTTGTATTGTCAATATTCGGCATCTCTCTACATTGTTGATATCTGACATCCTTCTTAGATTTTCAATTACCGACATTACTCATTACATTGACGACATACGACATTCTAATTCACATTGTTGACTTTCGACATCCTCCATAACTATAGATCCGTGACATCCCTTATATTATTTGAAGTCCAGCATCCCTTGCTGCTTGTAAATGCCCGAGATCTCTTGTCGCTTATGGGTGCTTTGAAACTATTATTATTTATAAAGGTTTAATATCTATTGAGTCCCGATATTCTCCCTTACATTCAAATATTTGGCATATTCAGGTGGTACTACACTCTTCCTTTACTTCATGCTCCATAACATTATATTGTAGAGGCTTGGTATCATTTGGGCTCTTTTAGTGTTAAAATTCGACATCATGTGTTTCTGGCATCATCCCTTAGTTCATCCGACGTCTCATTGAAATTGATATTCATTATCCCTATATGTAGCAATTTTATTCACTATAGTAATTTGACATCCCTTCTTCCATTGTAGGGGCTAGTTATACTTTCTTTGGGGGTCCTTTTGTGTTTATAAGTCCGATACCCCTTCTTGCCTTCAGATTCGACACCCTTTGTTGGCCGATATCTTCATATTAGATGCTTGTTATGTTAGTAACCTGGAAGCTCAATACATAATCATTAATTCAACATGCACTTATAGGCATGACATACCTTCTTAGATATTTGATGTATGCATTTATATCTTATTGTTCATTCTCTTAGAAAAGATGTGGATAACAATAATATAATAAAAAAATTCAAAATGTTTGAAAATAAATATAAATTAATTTTGGAATTAAGTTTATTAATAAGATTAATAAAAGAATTAAATTAATAATTTAATTAAATAATACACATATATGCATGTATAATATGCAGTGATATATATTATGTTCTCTTGAAATGTTTAAGACAATATAAGTATACAAGTATGTATATATAAAATAATTTTTTAAAATTAATAAAATTTATTTAAAATAGCTTAATTAAATAAATTAAATAAATTTTAATTAATATAATAAAATACATACATACATACATACATACATACATACATATATACGTGTGTATATATAATACATGTGTATCTCTATAAAGGTTATAGTATATATAAATATTCAATACAATAATTTAAAATCGAATAATAAACAATTAATTAAATAGTTAATTAATTAAAAATTAATTAAATAAGATTTAATAAATATAATGTTATACATAAGAGTACATATATCAGCAAATTAAAATATGAATGTTATATATTAATAAAAGTTATGTAATATGAATGTATAAACTAAAGGTGGAACATTAAAAACCCTAAATATACCTAAAGAATAAATACATACAAAATGTACGTATGCTGTGATTCCCGATGTGTCCAACACTTGAATCATGAGGGTATTTCATAAGAAATACATTATTCCATAAGTCGATACAATTCAATATAATTTATTGAAGATTATGAATTTTCAATATAATGTTGTCCTCTACCATATATTAATTAATTACTTGCATACTCCTTAGTTGTTGAGCAAACTTAAGCTAGGGATGTTATGTGTAGTATTATTAATATACTGAATATATGAGATAAGATAACTATATGCATCTGTTAAGCAAACTGAAGGAACTTACACTATACTTATGCCGCCGTGGTATGGTAGGTACGAGCGAATAATTTCATTTTGATTTGTTGAGCAAACTCAAGATTGAAGTGAAATCAGGACAAAGTACCATGGGTTAGGAGATGTATATGATACAACCGATAAGGAATTATTCATCGTCCATGGAGCTATGGCTTGATGAGCAAACTCGAGGTCGGTATTCCAAGACGGACGAATCCTAACACCTACTAGTGAATCGAAAGACTTCTATGTTTCGACTTAGGGTTTGGCAAAACATAAAAGACTAGTGGGAGCTTATTAGTAAAATGAAACATAAAGTTTAACCTTACTAATATTATAAAAGCATCTACTTTGATATTGTCCTAATAATCTATTAATTAAACCTATAGAAAATGTCAACTCCAAAACTATGTTCTGAAAGTGAAAAGCTTACCGAAATAAACTATATCGATTGGCAAAGAGCGCTTAAGATAGTGTTGACTTACGAGCGTCTTTGGTCGGTTATTACATGTGAACCTAAAGAACAACCCACTGAGGGTGCAAACCCGAACTTAGACTTGCTTATGAGAAATAGGTTTCAGACCTAGAGATCACCCAAGTTTTCGTGCTATCTACGTTAGACAAGCCATTGCTGAGACCGGAGGAAAACATGTCTATTTATGAGATATTTGATAGTCTTAAGGTCCTGTTTGGTGAACAACCATGTTCTACGAGCTTACGAAGAAGTTGTTCAATACCAAAATGACCAAAGGACAAAAAGTGGATGATTATGTACTAATGATGAAGGGCTTTATTGATAGGCTTTCATAAATAGACGTATAAATAAGCAATGAACTACAAGTTGATTTGATCCTTTATTCTCTTACACCTCAGTATGAACCATTCAAACTGAATTATAATATGAACCGATTGAATGTGAATCTCATGGAGCTCCTTAATACATTGAGGTTAGCTGAGTCTGGATCTAAGGATCAAGGGGTTGTGCTTGCTGTAAAGGGTAGTGCATCATCTTCGAAAGGTTTAAAGAAGTGGAAAAGAGGAGGTAAGAAGAATAAGAAAAGTAAGAAGACTGATGACAAGGATGAATGTCACTACTACGACAAGAAAGGTCACTAGAAAAGGAACCGTCCTGATTACTTAAAGATTGTTAGAGAAAGAAAGCAGAACGGTTCTACAACTCCATCAGGTACATTTATGATTCAAAATTGTTTTGTAATCAATAAAATGTCTTGGATTTTAGATACTAGATCTGGAACTCATATATGTACTTCGTTACATAGGCTTAGGAATTGGCACCACGTAGCAAAAGGAGAGGTAAGACAAAAGTTGTTGATGGATCTATTATAAACGCAATGGTAGTAGGAGATTATCATTTATGTTTGCCTAGTGGAGTAGTGTTGATACTAAATAATTGCTATTTTTAAAAGACTTTATTTGTGGAATTATTTATGTTTCTAAATTTTCTAAGACTGAATATATATTTCATTATGCAAATAATGTTATGAACATTAGTTTGAATGGAAATAAAGTATGTGATGGTGCTCTTGAAAATGGCATTATCAGATTAATACTTATTATGCGTGTTCTGTGAATTGTTCTTCTGACAATATAAATGATAGTTTTCTTTGATGTTACAGGCTAGGTCACATTAGTGAGAAACGACTATACAAACTGAAAATCGAAGGTTTTCTACCATCACTTAATTTTGAATCATTTGACACGTGTGAGTCGTATCTTAAAGGGAAAGTGACCTAGAACTCCTTTAGTGGGAGCAACTAAAGAGTTAATGAACTCTTAGGGTTAGTACATAGTGATGTACGTGAACCAATGCCTATAATCACCAAAGGTAATAGTTCGTACATTGTTTCCTTCACTGATGATTTCTCGAGACTAGGATATGTATATCTTATGAAGAACAAATCCAATGCCTATGATAAATTTATTGAGTATAAAAATGTAGTAGAAAACCAAATGAACCATAAGATTAAGATTCTTCGATCTGATCGAGGAGTAAGTACATTGGATAGGATTTCTAACAGTACTTAAAAGATAATGGGATTATCACTTATATTACTCCACCTTATACCCTGAAACACAATAGTCTGTTGGAGCGAAGGAACCGAACCTTATTAGATATGGTTCGTTCTATGATGAGTAGTTGAGTTACCTCTGCCCTATTGGGGATATGCGCTAGAAACCACAGTGTATATGTTGAACTTGTTACATACTAAATTTGTGCCTAAAACACCATATGAGATATGGTACGATAAGAAACCTTAACTCAAGTATTTGAAGGTATGGGGTTGTATGGCCTACATTAATAGTTTTAGTCCGAATAAACTAGAGGCAAGATCAACATCGTGTAAATTTATAGGATATCCCAAAAACTCAATGGGATATATATTCTATAACACAAAGGAACAAAAGACTATTGTTTCTTATCACGTTGGCTTCTTAGAAAAGGAATTTATGTCTAAGGAAATTAACAGTGATGTTGTAGACGTGGATGAGATCCAAGAAGTTAACATGAAAGCCGAACTAGTGGGAGAACCAAGTTCACCTATATACGAAAAAAGGCAACCTATTAGAAGGTCCAGTATGGGATCTCGTGCACCAGAGCGATACTACAGTTTTCGCATGGATGGCGAAAAGAAGGACTATGTCTTATATGACAACACTCCTCTACCTTTTCAACAAGCACTACAGAGCAAAGAATCCGCCCTTTGGCTTGGAGCAATGAAACCCGAGATGGATTCCATGTATGAAAACAAAGTATGGACTTTATCGGATGTACCCAAAGGGATTAACCCATCTGTTGCAAATGGACTTTTAAGAAAAAGCTAAATGCAGACGGGGAAGTAAAGACTTATAAGGTTAGACTAGTTGCAAAAGGATTTTGCCAAATTCAAGGTGTTTATTACGATGAGACCTTTTCACCCATAGCCTACTTACGTCTATTTTAATTATGCTATCCATTTCTGCATTCTATGACCACGAAATATGGAAAATGGATGTAAAGACAACATCTCTAAAGGTGATTTAGAAGAATCCATCTATATGTTGCAGCCCGAGGGTTTTGTAGTCAGTGGGAGTGAGGGTAAGGCTCGCAAGTAATTAAAGTCCATTTATGGACTTAAACAAGCTTCAAGAAGTTGGAGCAAGTGTTTTGATAAGGTAATCAAATAGTTGGGTTTTTATCAAAATACAGAGGAAGCATGCATATACATAAAGTAACGGGGCAATGCTATGGTATTCTTAGTGTTATATGTTGACGATCTACTGTTGATTGGCAATGACATTTCCTTATTGCAATTATGAAAAATTGGCTTTCCAAGAACTTCTCCATGAAGGATTTGGGAGAAGTAGCCTATATACCTGACATAAAGACCTATACAGATAGATCTAAAAGGCTGTTGGGATTATCCCAATCCCTGTGCATAGATACCATACTAAAGAGGTTTAGTATGGATAATTCCAAACGTGGAAACGTTCCAATGCAGTCTAGAATCATCCTTTCCAAAAAGGACGCTCCTCGTACTGATTAGGAGAAAGAGTTTATGAAAATTATCCCCCATGCTTTAGCCATAGATCCATAATATAAGCTATGCTATGTACTAGACTAGATGTGGCATATGCATTAGGATGCAAGATTCGATACCAGTCTAATCCTGGAGAAAAGAATTGGATGTCTGTAAAATGTATACTGAAGTTTTTGAGAAATATTCGAGACATGTTCCTTATTTATAAGTATGGAGACATCCTTATGAAGGGGTATACAGATTCGAGCTTTCAAAGTAACATTGATGATAGTAAATCGGTATTTGGTTATGTCTTTACACTTAAATGAGGAGCCATCAATTGGAAAAGTTCCAGACAAGAAATAGTAGCTGATTCGATGATTGAGTCTGAGTACATCGCCCTCAATGAAGCAGCTAAAGATGCAATATGGATGCATATGTTTTTGAGGGAGCTCGGAGTGATTCCCGATACCGAAAATCCTATGACATTATTCTATGATAACAATGCAGTGTTTCAGATTGCAAAGGAACCCAGAGCACATAAGAAGTCACAACATATACTTGGGAAGTTCCAACACATTAGAGAATCCATTGAGAAGAAACAAGTTGTAATACAAAGGGTAGAAATCAAGGACAATATAGTAGATCCATTCACCGAGGGTTTAGCTCGGTCTATTCTTGAGAATCTGATCAAAGCTATGGGATCGAGATTTCATAATTGGCCCCAAGTGCAAGTAGGAGATTGATAGAGTTAGGGGTATGCCTAGAGACAATTCTATAATTTATTGTAAATTAGTTAACTCTGTAATCGATTCTCATTCGAAATAAAGGTGTTTTCCTTTTTGTTGTATATTTGTTATAATGTGTTATAAATAATTAAATATTTAATTAAAATATATTTAATAGAAAATCCATAAATGGTGTGTTACTCATGACTGTTGGGGTACCAAGGAGTTACGTACTGATGGTTATTTGATAACTGTGGAATGTCTCACTCAATAGTTTTCTGTTGGTTAATATAACTAAGGTCAAACAAAAATATCGGTGTTACTAATTTACACAGTTCTCTTGACTTGAGAATACTATTAATCTTCAATATGAAAACTCTGCTTGATTATAGTCAAGTCATGGCACGACGTCCATCAAATGACTATAGTTGGATCGAGTGGAAGTATTGGAAGTGAAACACTATTTAGGAGAGGATTCGTCTTCTTGGTTATATGAGGTTATTAGTCAACTAAAGTCAACTAAAAGTCAAAATCTTTGGCTAGAGTAATTCGTTCAAAAATAATTGTTATTATTGCACTAAGGACTTTTTTTGGGACTATAGAGTTGAAATGAATGATATTGGAATTTTGTCATTATCAAATTCCATAAGTTCAAAAGTGATATAGTTTTGACGAAGAGAATTGGTTAAACAATTGTATCTATTGGGTAACACTTAATAAAGTAAAATTGGATTTTACTAAAACCAAATAAGCGATAAATTTGACCACAGTGTCACACCACCTGCAAAGCGATGTGTGAACCTTAATATTCGAATTATTCAATATTAATCACTGACGAAATTTACACCTAAGAGTCACACAATCGAAATGATGAATACTCCTTTTATCACCTGATTTAATTAATTTGTAATTATTGTAAATTAATTAAATTAATTAATATTTATGAAATTTAAATTATAAATTTTTTATCCGAGGTGTTGTAATTATGTATTTATAATATTTATAAATATATTGATCGATATACGATATCGGTACGCGTTTAAATTTGGATTTAAAAGCAACTGATATCGTTTGGGCTTGGACCGGTTTTAAGGCCCATACGGGCATGCATATTTTAGCTGGAAATAGCTTGGTTAGGCCGACCAAATGTTGGCTAAAAGTGGGAGGCTTTTAAATGGTTAAAGAGAGCAGAATTGGTATGAGAGAAATAAGGATGTAATCCACTTTTCTCTCCATTTGACTTCCTATTTACATTCCACCTTTTACACCATTTCTTAACACACGTTTGCTCCTCTTTCTACCTGAAAATTTCAGCTAGAAATACCCCATACCAAATTGGAAAATATGCAAGCACAAATCACATCAAACTCTTTGATTCGATAGTCGGTGGTAAAGCAGTTCGGGAGCTAGCAACTCTAAAAATTTGAATTTGATTCAAGGTGCCATTTCATCATTTTAAAGTGAGATAGCTAGGTCTTTGTGAGAGGTGCGGTTCTGATTTATTAATAATTATAATTGCTTATTTAATCAGTTATGTTAGCTATATAAACATTATCACAAATCGTATATCAATGTATTGTCACACGTCGATGGTTACATATATATGTGTGTGTGCATGTAATTTTTTTTTGTATGGATGTATTCTTATAGCTCATGGCCTAACGATAACTTTTTAAAATTTTTTATTATGAAAATAATTTTATTCTATGATCTTATCAATTAAACCTAATAATAAAATATTAATTAATATGATATATGTATTTAAAAATTCTTAAAAAATTATACACACCTAAAACCTTTTGGCAGTAAAAATAAAAAATTTATTTTTTATAAATAAACATTTTAAATTATTTATTTGATTTAAAATTAGTCAAACTAATAGAATATTTTTATAATACAATTATATAATATATAATATTTTAGAAATTTTTATATAATATAAAATATTCGTTTTGATTATAGAAGTAGTTTTAAATAGTTTTTTTATCATTTAATCCATATGGATTTTAATTTTTTAATAGTATATTTTATCTAAATTATTTAAACCGAAAATAAAATTAATAAAAAATATTCCTTGCGGTGAGCAACATCGAATATGTATTTAAAATAAAAAATTATATATATGTATGTATGTATTTATGTATATTTACGTGTGTATGTTTATATATATATTAATTAATCAACTAGTTATATGGTTATATATATATATTATAATTCAATGTATATAAAAGAATATTTATGTTTACATAATATATGATAAAGTTTATTAGTATTATTTTATAAATTAATATTTAAAATAATTTTGAATTTTAATTATATACACACACGTACATATATCTCATAAATGATTCAAACAAATAACTTATAACACCACATGCCACATAGCCAATGAAATCTACTCAGAAATCCAAGCAGCCTATTCAACCGGTTGGCCCTACAACTTTTAATCCTTCTAAACGAAGGCACGACAAAGATCAAGTTCTCATTCCTGTTTCGACGATATTGACTGAATCAGTTTCCAATCCATAACGTGCCACGACAAAAGGTGCCTTCCCTAAGTTATGCTTTGATGGAGCCAAGTTCTTCTATAATCTAAAGGATATTCCCCATGATGTAACCACAGATGTCACGGCTTATGTGGGTGATGTGTACGATCAATATTACACATGGAGGAGACTAGCGGAAACCCTGTCCTAAGTTAGTAGGGAAAAGATGATAACTCTTCAAAGGAAGGAGTTGGTGGAGGAAGATGATAAGCGCATCATTGCCTATTTGAATAAAGAAGTATACGAGCTTAGGAAATCTCACGCATCTCTAGAGAAGAAGTTAAAATAAGAGAGAAAATCATTTGAAGAAAAAACTCAGATCCAATAGAATTAGATTTGAGCTACATACTATAAGAGTCATAAACCTTACTTTGGAAAATGCGACTCATCGAAAAACAGTCGAGCAGGCTTTGAAAATCAAAAATTTAGAGGCCGCATTGGAGGTCAAAATAAGGAGAAAGATGATGCTCTTGTCTAAGCTCAAGGGTATATAAAGTTATTGGTTGATTCTCAACGAGCACTAAAGGACACAGAGCTCGATGCAGAAACTGCCATGGATAGAATCAAGTCCCAAGTAGAGCCTACCCTAGTTTGTTTCTACTCGAACATCATCAAGTTATGGAATTTGAGGTGGCTTTAGAAGGGAAACCCCAGGGCCTTAGCTATGGTTTGGGAGGAAATAATTAAGCAAGAAAGAAAACACTTAGATGGCATGGATGTTGATGACGATATGTTGAAATTCAACCTCTTGGATAATGAAGATTCAGATGCACTTACTGTGGGCCAAATTATGTTGGAAACCAAGACTACTGCTCTACTGAAGTACCTGCTGGAATCCTTCCCAAATCTAGCTCTAAAGATTTGGGCAAAATTTCAACTTCCACATCTAAGGGATTCCAATGGAGACTCCGATTGTAACGGCGGCTACTTCCAATGTTGTTACTTCTTTTACATCAGGGCTTTCCACTTCCGAGTTTACTATTCCTTCCTCTAGCATCATTACAACTCCTACTACCGTAGCGACTTCGAGAACATCAACTACTTTCACATCTTCAGCTGAAGTACAATATAATCCTGAGGAATTTGGGTATACATAACTAGAATCCATCCCAAAGCTGCCTATCTTATCGCCAATCATGGAGGGGAGTTCTATGGGAACTCCTTCCCAAGTGACCTCTGCTTCTCCTGGAGGTATATCATTAAGTTCTCTTATGTTTGAGAAGGCTCGAATGACATCCAACGATGTCTCTAATCTCTATTTATCATTTTCTTAAGTTTTAGGCTCGCCTAATTCAGCCCCTTTACCAGAATGAAATTTGACTATAGGAACTCAAGCTTCAATGACCGAATCTATTGTCTTATCTACCCCTACTCAAGTCCCAACTTCTTTAACCAGTCCAATTCGCGGTCCTGATGCAGAAAGATTCATGCATTGACTAAAGAGACTATAAATGATCCCAACATGATGCATGATGATGAGTACATAGTCATTACAAGGGCCACAGAGCATAAATCTGGGCCATCAATTTGCGCCAAAATTGGTCATAAACACCCAATAGAGTTTGTGTAGAGAAATAAATGAAGAATATTAAATGTAAACAGATAGAATATAGCAGTAAAGCAATAAGGAATAAGCAAATAACAGAGACATAGAAATTTATAGTGGTTCGGCGTTGTTTGCTTACGTTCACTTTAAAGAGATAACTTTATTAATCACTTTGTAAACTAAGTACAAGAGGGATCAGATGAACATCCTTAGTTACAAAGGAATACAAAGTAATAAGCAGTGTAAAAGTCTCAAAAATGAACAATCAAGTCTTTATATATAGAGGAAGACAATGAAATATATCCTTGAAAATTCGGCAGAAGGCTCTCCAGATCCATAGGGGCCCACAGGAGGGATCGCATGGCCCAAATCCCAGGAAATAGTGATCGGGGCCGATCGACCTCATACAACAACCGTCCTAGTTCTACTGTATCTTTTGTTTCATTTCTTCTGGAATAATCACAAAAACTTTTTTGATTATGGATCTACTACCAGAAATTTCATGCGTAATCTCAGCATTCAATGTGTATTCCTGAATAATCACATTTTTCAATTATTCAACCATTTCATTTTACCAATTTCAACGTTAGCCAGATTAGTCAACATTTATATGTTTTTAGAGGTTCCCAAGGGGATCACAGTGAGAAGTCGAGGCGTGGAGACGTAGTCAGATGCCCTGGAGCGAGAAGTCGAGGACGCAGTCAAATGCAGCACCTGGGCGAGCTTGTGAGATGCAGTCAGATGCCCTGGAGTGAGAAGTCGAGGCTTGTCCAGTTTGTCTGAGCTGCTCAGCGGACAGTTTTGGTATAAAAAACATGATGGTGCTTGACGTGTCCTAATTATTAGGCGCAGAATAACAACTATGATCTACCCTCTAGCCCTTATCTACCAGTTACTAATCCTATTGAAACCACTGGCCCAGTTCCTAAGGATAACCAGATGATAGGGGCATAAAAAAGGATGACAAGGGCAAACAATCGATGGTCCTCTAATAACAGGAACTGGCCAATCATTTCGGAAACGTGGAATATGTGAGACATTGAAATGAGTTTGCTGGGCGGCAACTTCACTTAAGAGGTAGCGAACCCCAATTGCAGGAATTGGTTCGACTCTCTTTCATTTGATTGATGATTTTGGGGGTGTGATCCCTATGGGAGTTTCTCCATATCATATTATGCTGAGCCTCCTCATTTCATGCTAATTGGATTAGTAGAACTTGAGTTATTGATTAGTCTTTGTTGCAACATGTGACGTTGTCTAATTTAGGCCGATCCCTCTAGAGGGAAGAGGGTCGATCCCTCTTTCTTATGCTTTTTGGGGTGCGATCCTTATGGTGGACTCTCTAGGGTCCCCTCTTCTTGTTCCCAAAGTTCCAAGTGTATTGGACTTCTAGATTTTGGGATATCAATCGTTTTTCGTTGAGTTGCATTGTTGGGCTGGATACGGTCTGATCCCCTTTATATGATCCCTTTTATATGATCCCTTTCTTAGGTGAAGTAATTTGCCCATAACTTGAGCATACAAACCTCAAATGACTTAAGGTTTGAAATGTAGCCTTGTGGGGCCTTCCTTGTCACTCTATATCGATCCCACCTAGTTTGGGACAAAAATTGAGGATATGTACCGATCTACTAGGGGAAGGGATAGGCACCGATCTCCTGCCCGGGGGAGGTACTAATCCATACTTAGAATATACTGGAGAGTTTATCTCTTGGTCTCAGTTGATTTTTGCTTCATATTATTGCCTGCACTTGATTTTTGGACCTAACAATCATCGCACTGGGCTACTAGCCTTGATGACGGTTGAGTCTAACTTGTCCAGTCAGTTCAGATATAGTCAGGTCAAAATGCTGGATAACACTTACCCCTCAAATTACGTCTTGTGTCGAACATGACATGCTTTGAATCGAAGCAAGTTAGAGTCGCCGGAAAGAAATCCATCCAGTTTTTTAAATAGTCACTATCCTTCCATTGAATTATTTTCCCAAAGTGTCGTATTCTTTATTTGCTGTGATGCTTGGTCGATATTTGTCAGTATAAAACTGGAGTGAAATCTCTCAATTATTACTATGTTCGGTTGCATTGAGCTGGTAGGCCTTGGTTATCTAATCCAGTCTTTTCTCTAATAACTCAAGTGAAAATTCAATTTTTGTTGGTTTCAAGAAATCAAATTTTTGGGATGCACACATGCACGCTCATGTATACGTTCCCGTCGTTGGCTCCTGGACGTGATCGTATACTCATGGGTCATCGCCAATTCCTTGTAGTTTAATTGTAATTGGATTGCAATTCCTTATTTATTTTTTTATAATGAAATAGTGGTTGTAATAAGTCACTCGATGAGACGGACTTCAAGTTCTATAGGGATGACGGCCTCGGAACCTTAAGCAAGGGCGAATGGAGTAAGGGCAGTCGTGGGCTTGTGGTGGTTCTGTATACCCATAATGCCGATGGGAGCTCATCGACCCACTTGCCTCTAGCCTTTTCCTAATGCTTCTTCAGAATGGACTTTATGATTTTGTTAACAGCTTCGACCAGTCCATTAGATTAAGGGTGAGCAACTGCCATGAATCTTTTCTTAATATGGTGCCGGCGGCAGAAGACTTTGAATTCAACACTATCGAATTGGGTCCCGCTATCGGTTACGATTGTTCGAGGAAAACCAAAACGACAAATGATGTTTCGAACAACAAAGTTGATTACTTTTTTCATTGTGATCACGGTTAAAGGTTCAGCTTCAGCCCATTTGGTGAAGTAATCAACTACTAGGATGGCATATTTTGCACCATCTTTAAAAATCGGCAAGGAGCCGATGATGTCAATACCCCCAAGTGGCAAACGACTATGTAATGACTATTTAAGTAATTTCCATCAATGGGGCTCTCAGAATTTTTGCAAACATCTAGCACTCGTCGCATTGTCTAGCGTGATCAGCTGCATCTCGATTGACAGTTGGTCAGTAATACTCGTAGTGGAGTATTTTCCTTGTCAGGGTTTGCCCTCCGGTGTGATCACTACATTCTCCTTCACGGACTTCTCTCAAGACTCGTTTAATTTATCATGGGCGATACACCGAAGCAGGGGAACTGAGAAACCCTTTCTACACATGACTCCTTCTTGGATGATGCAACATTAAGCTTTGAGGCAGATCTGTCATTTTTCATTCCTCTGTCCAGGAAGGATCCCTCGTTGTGGATAACCTTTGACATGAGTCATCCACGAGTCCCTTTCCAGCTCCATCTCCAAAACCCAATTAATCTCCATCTGTTCGATGCTCGGAGCATTTACTACTTCAACCGAGACTAAGCCCATTTTCCATGCATCCTCGAAATTGGCCAGCTTGGCCAGTAAGTCGGCGTTCTCATTTTTCTCTCTAGGGTGTGTGTAATGGTGTAATACTCGAAGTCTACTAGTAGCTCTTGGACCCCGCCGAGATAAGGAGCAAGTTTCTGCCCTTAGCCTGATAATCTCCCCTGACTTGGAGTATTACTAACCAAGAATCACAAAAGATTTATAAATTTTCACTCCCATTTCTCTGGAAAGTCTAAGCCCGACAATCAAGGCTTCATTCTCAGCTTTGTTATTTGTTGTAAGGAAGTCGAGTTTTAGGGCGTAACAGATCGATTGTTCCTCAGAAGTCACTAACACGACTATGGCGCTAGAACACCGATCGTTGGATGCTCCATCCGGGTACATTTTCCATCGGTTGGTTGGTTCTCCATTGCCTTCTTAAGAGTCGTCTAGTGTAGTGAATTCAACTATGAAGTCCGCTAATGTCTCTCCCTGGATAGCTCTCTGAGAGAGATAAGTGATATTGAATTGGCTTAGCTCGATATTCCATTTGAGCAACCTTCCAAACGTCTCATGTTGTTGTAGGACCTGTCGTAACGGCTGGTCAGTGTAGACGTTGATGGGGTGAACCTGGAAGTAAGGGCAAGCTTTTGTGATGCAATCAACAGGTAGTACGTGAGCTTTTCCAGCTTCGGGTAATTTCTCTCAGCAATTTCCAATCGTTGGCTAACATAATATACTGGCCTCTTGATCTGATCCTCTTCGCATAATAGTGCAGCACCTATGGCGTGTACCGACACCGCTAAATAGATGTATATGTCTTCATGATCTAGTGGCTTGGATAGGATGGGAGGTCTCTCTAAGTGATCTACCAGAGCTTGAAATGCACCTATGCAATCCTATGTCCATTCAAAGTTCCATTTCACTCTCTTGATCCAATCAAAGAAGGGAATACACTTGTTAGTGGCCTTGGAGATGAATATGCTTAAGGTGGTGACCTTCCCATTGAGGCTCTATACCTGCTTAATCATCTTTGGCACTTGGATGTTTCGAATTGCTTGAATCTTCTCAGGACCTTCCCATTGAGGCTCCATAATCACTGAACATCTCTGCTAAGTCATCGATGTGTTCGTTTGATCACCATGACTTCACGAGCATATCATCTATATATACTTTCATTGATTGCCCTATCTGATATTTGAACATCCGGTTGACTAGTCTCTGGTAAGTAGCTTCATCATTATTTAGTTCAAACGACATCACAACATAACATTATAACCCTAGATTGGTAATGAAGCTGGTGTGCTTGAGGTCGGAGATGTGCATCAGAATCTGGTTGTATCCGGAGTACGCATCCACAAATAAAAGTAGTTCCTATCTAGCCGTTGAGTCTACAAGCTGGTCGATCCTCAGAAGTGGAAAGCTATCTTCCAGGCATGCCTTGTTCAGGTCTGAGTAGTTGGCGCATGCCCGCCACTTTCCATTTGCTTTTCTCATAAGAACTGGATTAGATACCCATTTAGGGTAGAGGGCATCGCAGATAAACCCATTTTTTTAGTTTGTCCACATTCTCTTTAAGTGCAGCAGATCTCTCTAGATCCATGCCACGTCGCTTTTGTTTCACCGGGACATGCCTCAGGTCGATATTCAATGCCTGGCTTGCGATAGTCGGTTATCACACACATGTCAGAATGGGTCCAAGCGAACACATCAAGATTCGCTCGGAGAAAGCTAGCTAATTCCTTCATCATCATTGCACCGAGTTGTGATCTGATATTTAGGACCTATGATTTGTCATCGTGGCTGACCATAATGTCGATCGTTAGCTCAACGGGTGCAATCTTGGATTCTTTGGGTTCCTCTTCTTCATCTCTCGGGTCTATATCTTTATAGTACCGATTGTGGTGTTTTTGCTTGATATTAGCCTTATGTTGTGAGCTGAAAAATGCTTTAGTGGATTTGCCCAAGCAGTGGGATCAGTTCCGATTCCTTATTATAATGGGACTTAAGCAGTTTTTGGTTTGACATGAACATACTAGACTATATGAACTCGAAATCGAACAATGGGATATGCCATGTATGACTTGCATACTTGAACTAGCATATAGCCTTAAATTAGATGTTTACCGCTTCAGACTTGAATATATTAGCATATTTGTACTTGTACGCATCGTAACATGTTCCCTGAATGAACTTGAATATGAACGTCCTTCTTATATGCCGATAGCCAATTCTTGAATTTGAATGTAACTGTTTCGCGTAACCATCGACGTGAAATCCGGTTGGAATGGTCAACGATGAGGGTCACTCCGGTCGAACTCTTGAGTTTTGCCATAATTTCCATATAGTATTGAACCGTATTACACTGTACAACACCGCACTAAACTGTACTTAACACGAGGGACATCTGAATTGGGTTTGCAAAGTCGCATAGGCAATGGTATCGGCGCCAACCCCTTGCTTAGGCAAGTCTTGTAACTTCAACACCTTGGTGATGTATGTAGGCATGGAGAATGGCAGTTGGATTTGATGTTGATCCTTACATTCGAGCATTTCTCTAATGCATAGTAAATGGCATGATAGCCGGTTAGGACGGCATGTTATGATGGTCGGTTCGGTTGAACTTTCAGATCTTGTCATGAGCTGGTGAGTCCGATCGTGATGAGTTCTAGATAATTTCAGTGATTATCTACAATGGTTGAAGATCAGACTTAGAAGCACGTCGAATCAAATGTCGAGTAGGGTTCAGCTTTGTATTACGTGCAGATGTATAGCTGGCTCTTGAGTTTGAACCATCTTGTGTATTCGAGTAACACGCTTTTCAATCATGTATTCGCGATCTGTTGCTCATTATTCAGGTTGGAATGATTGTCAGTCGCCCATGAGCCTGGGCATTGATCCTATAATTCTATCTCTACACATCCTTTCGGTTGTAGCCTCGAGTCATTGCAAATACTAGGTATGAGTCACAGTATTGAGCTATTGTAGTTAGTCTTTGGATGATCACACTTCTACCCCCGGTCTCGGACTCATAAACATACTGCATGGACGGTCGAGTCTCGTCCTAATCATATTTATACTCCCAACTTGGCTTCGAAGACTTAGAGTTGATCGATGAATGGTCGGTTCACGTTTATCTTGATTCTCGCTCAAGCCCCCCAAGTAAGGGGTATACGTTGATAAGTGGATGAGCATGTCACATCTGTTTTAGCTTTACACTCTTTCCCATCGATTTGTAGGATAGAGTTAGTTGATGAAAGGATGAGTCACGTCTATTCTAAATTGTATTCTGGGTTTTCCTTCTCGGGAGAAGACTTTAATGCCCCGTTGGATTTCGGGAATGAATTGAGTACTGGATAGTCAATCAGGTCCACTTTTGATGCAGATGTCACCATACTATAGGCAAGGGAAAAAGAATGAATGTTAAGTCACATCCAATAAGTGATTGATGCCTAAGTCACATCCAATAAGTGATTGATGCCCCCTCTGTCAAACCAAGGGCAAGGATCAGTTTGCGGACGATCAAGTCACATCAATTTTGATTTATGTTCTCTTGTCGGACCAAGTGATAGATTAGATTAGGAGCGGTTGGGTCATGCTCATCTGGATTTATACTTCTCATGATGAATCAAAGGAGGGTAATGGAGAACAAATGGTCGAGTCACACTCATCCATGGTTTATTCTCCAATCAATGCTATGGTAATCGAAGTTATTCGATGGACGTTCAGGTCACATCCATTTATGGTTGGTGCAGATCGATAATGACCCTCGATCCGATGGTACGATATAGTCGGTCACCCATAACTTCGGATGTCATTTCGATTGGTTTTGTATTAAGGCCTCCCTACAGTTGTTGCCTTGAGTCATAAAGAATCACCAAGCCGGAGCTATAATGAGATGTCGTATTCAACTTACAATAGTTTGTACTCCTGCCTCTAGTCTTGGGTTAGCAGAGTTGTTCGTGGATGGTCGAATTCCATTTGTAGTGAGTTTATACTCCTCCTGTCGAGTTCAGGTCAGAGTTTATGGAATAGTGAGTGGTCGAACCGCACTCATCCATTGGTTTGTACTCATATCCGCACCTCGGGGATAAGAGTTTGTTGGCGGGTGGTCAAATCGCATCCAATTTGTTTTTATACTCCAGTCCACACTCTGGGACTTAAGGTAATTCCGAAAAATGGTCAAACCACATTTTCCTTAGTCATTTCTTCTGCCCCCAAGTCAGGGGCAGAATCGAAGAGTGGTTGGTCGTATCATGTTCACTCTTACTTGGAGTTCTTCATGTTGGATCGTGGGAAGGAGCTGATTAGCGGATGGTCAAGTCACATACGTTCTATGTTTTATACTCAGCTTGTCGATTTACATGGGAGAGTTAATGGATGAACGGTCGATCCACATCCATTTTCTACCTACACTTTTATCCATGCTCCTGGGATCAGAGTTTGTTGACGGGCGGTCAGTCGCACCAATTTGGTGTTTATACTCCAATCCGCATTGTAGGACCAGAGTTATTCGATGGGTGGTCACTCACACCTGTTTGATGTTTATACTCCAGTCCGTGCTCTCGGAACTAGAGTTGATTGATGGATGGTCGAACTGCATCCATCTTTTCATGTTTATACTCCAATCCACGCTCCAGGGATCAGAGTGTTATGATGGGTGGTCAGTCACACCCGTTTTTGATTTACCCTCTACCTGTCAGGTCAAGGTAAGAGTTGTCAAATGAACAGCCGAGTCATGTTCATTCATGGGAAGGAATTTTGCATCCAGTGTCGAGGACAAAAGTTTGTGTGTGGACGGTTGATTCACGTCCACTTGGTGATTAAGCAATGGATGGTCGAACCATATCCATAGTCCATACCTAGGTTGGATGGTTAAGTCTTGTCTAATTTGCTTCATACTCCTACTGGCATGTCAAGAGAGAGAGTTGTTAGGTGGACAATCAAGTCACATCTATCTCATGTTGTAGTCTTGTCCTCGTGTTAAGGGTGGTGGTTGATGAGTAGACGGTTAATCACACCTACTTTAAGTCGAGCTCCCAGACTACCTCCTATGTCTAGGGAAAGAGTTAATGTATGGACGGTCAAATCACATCTGCTTTAGTTGGACCTCGGTCTCGCTAAGCTTTGGGAGAGGCATAAGTATTTTGGCAAACTTCAAGTATGAGCTGGGGAGTGTATGGTCGGGTTGCATCCACTCCAAGTGTTTCTCCAGTCTTCAAGTCAAGCACGGAGGTTGATGAGTGGATGGTCAATCGTGTCCACTTTATATTGGATTCTGACCTTGTCCAGTTATGAGTAAGGCATAAATGTTATGTTAGAATTGAAGCATAAAGTAGGAAGTGGATGGTCAAGTCACACCAACTTTACATTTTGATTCTGTGCCCTTAAGTCAAGGGCATATGGTAGCCGATGAGCAGTTGAATCATGCTCATCTTAATGATCCTCCAAAGGTGTGATCATGGTCCGTGGAGGTTGGTTGGCGCCCAACTCTAAGTACTTGGTCACCTACATCGTTAGGAAGTAGTTTAGTTCAAGTTGGTCGTAGTCCACAACATAATTGAAATTGAAATAAATCCTATTGATAAGTGAAGCAGCGCCATATTCTCGCTATTCCACTTCGCCCAGCCCTTCTTAGCTGGAAGTCGATTGTAGGTGGTCCAATAGGGTGTCCAATCGATAGTCAGAGTTCTTTATTGATAGGGGTCGGATGTTCCCTACCCACCATTCTGCGGGGCATGCACGTATTGTTGAAACTTTCCTTTCTGAACCAACTTTTCGATCACATCTCGAAGGTGTCTGTAATCGCTGGTGTTATGACTATGTGTATCTTGAAATATACAACATTTCCCAGATTTCCCCTGGGTTTTGATGGATTATCTCAAGGTTGGTTTCTAGTACCGCTCTGAGTCATGAGTCTCCAACTAGATGTTTCGATTGAATCGTTCAAACAAGTATATGTGTTGAATTTTGGGATTCTAGGTCGTCTCCTGGAATCAAAGTCATCATCTAAGGCCTCAATGCTGCCCTCGCTCTGAATTCCTTCAGCCAACGGGCCTACATCTTTCTTTATCTTAGTCTGCTCTACCTCCTCCTTGGTTAGGTTCTGGTTCACTTTGTAACAAAAACGATCCAAGGTCGTAGGAGGCTCTCCAGCTTACCAGTCGCCAAAGTATGTCTTGGGGTTGATTCTCCTTATCAACGCCATCAGTATGATATTCTCACTGGGATTGCTCACTTTAGTGATAACAATGTTGAATCTCTATAGGAAGTCTTTGAGCGGCTCACTTGGTGCTTGGAATAAATCGGATAATGACATCACATCCTTGGTGCGAGTCGTATGTAACCTAAATTGCTCGATAAACTTCTGATCCGGTTGATCGAATGAGGAGATGGACCTGGGTGGTAACTACGTAAACTACATGATCGTTATTCCTTCGAGGAATATGGGAAAACATCTACATTCGATAGCATCCTTCGCTTTGGTGGGATCCATGTCCACTCGTACTTCATAAGATGTTGTCGGGGTCTATATTCATAGAATACATTGGCATGGTCGGCACATTGAATCTTCTCGGATATTCTACATGCTAAACGGTTTTAATGAATAGGTTTCCACTGGGGAAGATGCTCCAATCGTCGTTAGTCTGGTCCGTATTCAAGTTTCGACTGCTTGTGAATGTTGTATGCATGATTGTCCAATGTTCGATGGTTGAAAATGCCAATCGAACGAATCAGTTAGGATGAGGTCGTGGAACGGTGATGATCCCCAAACTTTCACCCAACTAGGGTGCAATCCAGATAAGGCAGTAAGGATGGCCTCTTGAGGTTGCACACCAAGTTTCAAGTTAGTTGGAGTCTGTATGCCTGAGTTATGATCAAAAAAAGATGGACCGGTATTGACAAATTGGGGATAATCTACTTGGAGTCCGACCCGAGAAAATTTGCTATTTGCTTAGAGCCTGCTCCTGGTTCACTTGGAGTCGCTAAATTTGACGTGCTGGGTTGGTTTTACCCGAGTTTGACCTTGGGCCAGAATTTCCTGGGTTTGCTTCGGGTCGAATGGGTGATTACTTCGGGTCAAATGGGTGATTACTTCGAGTCAGCCTTGAAGGGAGTTTTTTTATAAACGTTTCGACGATCTTTGATGGTTTTTGATGACTACCACTCGTGACTCGATGATGGAGGTTCCATAATGGTAAGTGATGAATTTGATGAAGGATAGCTATACTTCGAGATGGCATAATAAGCGGCGTATGGCGGTAGTCATACAAGCCGTCGTACTATAGCTGCCAAATGAGGCGTTTGGAAGTTAGTCAACTGAGAGCAGTCGTAATCTAACCTAGAAGCCTGATCCGATAACCGATCTCAGTTTGTGTCATAACACCTTAGTTCTTCAGCCTTTGGGAGTACCATTTGAGTACCAGTTCATTGTCCATTCCTTGACTGCAATTCAGCAGCTGCCGCTTGATCCCCTATGCCTCAATCAGCCACATGACGTAAAAGAAGTGGATAAAATGCACCGTCTTTAAGTTGAGTTCCAAATCTAGAATGCGGGGACACTGCGCTGTGGCATAGGTTCGGCTGCTTAGCACCCAAATTTTTTTTAGAGCTTTTTTTATTTATTTAACCGGTCCCTTCCTTCTTCAATTTTCTATTTAATCACCGATCCCCTGTAACTAATTAGTATTGGCTTAGGAATCGGTTGTCCAATGTGTATAGGGATCGGTTGTAGTGAGTGGAGGGTTCGGAGTGAACATGGAACATATGGATCGATCATTCATGGGATCGGTGTTGGACAGATCGGTCCTGAAGGGATCGGTTCTAGACCACAAGAAGGAGGGATCAGTCATGATGGAGTATGGTGGGATCAGTCATTTTGGAGTATAGAGGGATCGGTCATTTTCGCTTTGAGAGAGGGATCAACTATGTTAAGATAAAGGGATCGACTAGGGTTTGGTTGCAGGGGATCGGTGGTACAGGGATCAGTCAAATGATGTTGGTGGAGGGATCAGATCGGTTGACATGTGATAAAGTGATGGGATTCCCACAAGACTGAATTGCCTTCGTGAGGAATCAGATGTGATCCCTCCATCTAGGCATACTTGACGAATTTTGGCTCTACTAACTTGACTGTGAACTTCAACATCCGATCCTATGGACTTGCATATATTAGTGAACCCAATTCCTACCAAATGAACACGAACACATGAACAACTCCAAACAAGAACACTAGCATCATCATTTCCATCAACAACATAGGAAGTAGACCTAGTTGCTCCAACCCTGGCTGATAGTCTCCTTATAGATCTCTTTCAAATCTGAGTAGAATTGGAAACTTTTTAGTAGAAAGCTGGATATATCTCATGAATATAGGAATCCACAAGTAGATGATGAGATCCAATCAAGCTGAGAATTCAACTCTCAATGAAAGCACCAAAATGTTTGCGTCAAAATTGGTCACAAACACCCAATAGAGTTTGTGTACAGAAATAAATGAAGAATATTAAATGTAAACAAAGAGAATATAGCAGTATAGCAATAAGAAATAAGCAAATAACAGAGACACGGCAGTTTATAGTGGTTCAGCATTGTTTGCCTACGTCCACTTTAAAGAGATAGCTTTATTAATCACTTTGTAAACTGAGTACAAGTGGGATCAGATGAATATCATTAGTTACAAAAGAGTACAAAGCAACAAGCGGCATAGAAGGCCCGAAAATGAACAATCAAGTCTGTATTTATAGAGGAAGACAGTGAAATATCTCCCTGAAAATTTGGTAGAAGGCTCTCCAGATCCATAGGGGCCCACATGAGGGATCTCATGCCCAAATTCCAAGAAATTTCGGAGAGTCTATCTCTTGGTCTCGGTTTTTCTTCGCTTTATATCATTGCCAGCACTTGATTTCTGAACCTCACAATCATCGCTCTAGGCTACTAGCCTTGGTGATAGTCGATTCTAACTTGTCCAGTCAGTTCGGATATAGCCGAGTCAAAATGCCGGATAACACCATAATGTTGGAGGAGCAGACCCTACAAGCCAAAAAGGTTTGGAAAATCAAGAAGAAAAAGATGGATGGCATTCCTCCTCCTATTTTAGTTTCTTTGCCCATACTGCCACTTATCATTCCAACTTCCACCCCTATAACAATGGGCATTGAAGCCGATGCTCCTAGGTCTTCGAGAGATGACAATAACGAAGACAAATATCCTAAGGGCTACCTATCTTGGGGAAGAAGAGTAGATCTGGAAAATGGCAAGTCATAATCTCTCAAGAGGAAAAGAAGGAGAGGGAGAAGAAGAAGAGGAACATTTAATCGTTACTTTCTTATGTTTTCATTTGTTTGTATTAGTTTTGTCCGTGTATATAGGTCGTTGTTGTGTAGGTTTGGACCTCGCTTTTGCTTTCAAAGTTCTTCAATTGTTAATAAAATAGCATTTTCTTTTAGACTTTCAATTTTGTTTGCTTATATACTTGTTTAATTATGTCTATTGTAATTATATCTAAATTAGAGAAATGTTATTATTCACCATAACACTGTACGTATGAATAACTTCTCGCTATTGCTTAGTTATATTTCATTATTTGATTTTGTTCATCGCTGCCAAAATGTTTCTTCGTTGATGAACAGAATTATAATCGTAAGGTTAACTTTATACTGGATTATCCTTAGTTAGGTTCCATTTGACCAAAGACAAAGTTGGATCTCTATATCACTTCCTATCTCCGGGAAGTGATGTTTTGGATATCTATCTTTGGATATCCATGCTTGATCTTGCCTATCTATTGGCATTGGTTGTAAGCACTCATCGAAAGTGGTGCTTCAAAAATCTATATTTGTTCTCGGTTATCTTTGGTCTTTGATCATATTTGGAAAAGTAGATTCAATCCCTTATTGGGTACTATCTTCCAGACCTAATATGTAAGATGCCTGTCTCTGTGAATTGCCATTAGATCTTTCCTATCTTCGTGCTATAGTCTTAGACCATGCCTATCTCCAGGAAATGGTCAAGGGTTAGAGGTATAGGGCGAGTTTTCACGATTGACTCTAGTGTGATTATACTCCTATGATCCAATCCCGGATTGAAGGAGTTCGTCGGTACCCATTTCACAGTATTAAGATATCTGCATTTTTAGAACATATAATATTTAATTTTTTCATTGTTTACACAACATAATGTTAGGCTATTGAGAATATAGTTCCATCGATCCCCAAAGCCAATTCCTTTTATAGACATAAGAATGGAAGATCCTACCTTAATACATCAAAGTCCAGTCAGGTATTTACAAAAATACATTTAAGCGAAATAGCATCTTAAGTGTTAGTTATTCCCTACCTTTGAAAGTGAGATTCCATTAATAATTGCTAGCTTGAAAGTTCCACCACCACGCTTATGATCGATTACGAATTAGCCTTCCCAATTCGAGCCCTGAGCCATTGGACTAGGGAAGATTCATTTCAAGACGAGATCGTCGATCTCGAAGGTTCGATCCCTGACCTTTGCATTGAATTATCATGCTACTCTTTTCTGGTGAGCGACGACCCTTAAAATCAGCTTCTTCACGCTTCTCATTAATCGGGTCAAGGGACTTAAGCAAGTGTTCCTCATTCATCTTAGGATCATAGTGAATTTTTCAATGAGAAGGTACTTTTAATTCAATTAGAGCCCTGGCCTCCGATCCGTAGGTCAGAGCGAACGGAGTATGACCGATCGTGGACTTGTGAGTCGTTCGATGAGCACGTAACGCTAGGGGTGATTCATCGAGCCACTTTACCTTGGCCTTCATCTATCATCTCTTTAGTATGGATTTGATGATCTTGTTCACAACCTCTACCTGTCCATTCACTTGTGGGTATGCTACAACCGTAAATCTATTTTTAATCCGACACTTGTTGTAGAAATCCATAAAATCAAAACGGTCGAATTGGGTCCCGTTATTCGTGATGATTTAATGAGGAACTCCAAATCGACAGATAATGTTTTCCACCACAAAATTGATCACCTTCTTCATAGTGATCGTGGCTAGAAGTTCTGCTTCAGCCCAATTTATGAAATAGTCAGCTGCAACAATGGCATACTTCACTCTGCCCTTCGACATTAGTAGCACATAGATGATATCAATTTCCCAAACTACAAACAGCCATGGGCTGACCATTTGTGTAATTACTGTGGATGGAGCTCTAAGAATCTTCGCATGCCTATCACATTTCCTGGTGTAATCTGCCACATCCCAGTTGATTGTGGAAAAATATACATAGCAAAGAATCCTCCTCATCAAAGTCTGCCTCCCAGTGCAATTGTCACAAGCTTCTTCAGGTACATCCACAAGGATCTTTTTAGCTTCCTTGTCGGCGATACATTGTACTAGGGTAGCTGAAAATCCTCTCATGTATATCACTCCTTCTTGAATAATAAATCGAGGTCCTTTTCCTAGGAGTTTCCAACGTTCGTTTCTTCAATTTGGGTTAGTTCCTTTCAACAAATATTCCTTGATCAAAGTCATCCACAACTCCTTTTCCACTTTAGCCTCTAAGTTCCAATCGACATCCATCTGATCGATGCTTGGAGCAAAAAAAACCTCTATTGGAACCAATCCTATAAGCTACGCATCCTCAGAGTTGGCTAGCTTGGCCAACAAATCAGCCTTTGTGTTCTCCTCTTTGGAAATGTGCGTTATTGTGTAATATTCGATATCGTCCAGTAGTTCTTGAACCTTCGTCAAGTAAAGGGAAAGTATTGCTCCCTTGATCTGAAATTCCATCTTCACCTGATAGACCATTGAGAGTCGCTGTGTTTATGCAATGCTTTGACTCGTAGTTCTTTTGTATCTTAAGCCCCGCGATTAGTGCTTCGTACTCGGCTTCATTGTTCATTGTGAGAAACTCAAGCTTCAAGGCATAACAAATTGTTTGTTCCTTTAGGGTTACTAAGATCACTTCCAAAGCTGCGTTCATTGGACGCTTCATCTATGTATAGTTTCCACTAAGAAAATCATTCCACATCTTCCTCCGCTTCTCCCTCCTAAATGGTGAACTTAGCAATGAAATCAGTCAATGCTGGTCCTCTATCGCATTCCTAGGATGGTTGGTTATGTCATACTAGCTTAGCACGATGTACCACTTTAGTAACCTTCCCAAAGTCTCGGGTTGCTGCAACACTTGTCTCAAAGGTTGATCAGCTAATACTCTTATTGGATGGGCTTGGAATTAGGGTTGTAACTTCCTCGAGGCGATCAACAAGTAGTAAGCTAGCTTCTCCAACCTTGGATAATTCCTCTCTCCTCTAGTGAACTTCTTGTTGATGTAATACAAAGGCCTTTAGATTTTGGATTCTTCGCATACTAAGGCAGCACTCGGTGTGTGAATGGATTCTGCAAAATAAACAAATAATTCTTCTCCTTCCAAAGGCTTTGATAAGACCAGTGGTCTCTTCATGTGATCAAGTAAGGCTTGGAAAGTTTTCTAGCATTCCTCCATCCAGACAAACTTTCGTTTCTATTATTTGGGGGCATCAAAAAATTGCACACATTTATCCATCGCTTTTGAGATAAATCGACTCAACGCAACGACCTTTCCATTTTGAATTTCCCTCCTTGTCTTCGGGGCTTCAACATTTCTCAACGCCTTATTCTGCTCTAGATTAGCTTTTATGCCCCTTGAGTTAACCTAGAAATTTGCTTGATGCTACTCTAAAAGAACATCTCAATCGATTGAGCTTCATTACATATCTCTGCAGTATATCAAACATCTCCAAGAGGTCCCTCATAGGGTTTACCGATCATTGGTGACTTCACCAGCATATTGTCCATATAAACCTCCATTGTCTGTCCAATCTGATCTTTGAACATTGAATTTACTAATCTTTGGTAGGTAGCTCATGCATTCTTTAGACCGAACAACATGACATGGTAACAATACAATCCTAAATTAGTAATGAAACTACTATGGTCTTGATCTAGAATGTGCATTGCTATCTGATTGTAACCGAAATAAGCATCCATAAAGGATAGCAGCTCATGTCCAATAGTTATGTCCACTAGTTGGTCAATCTTCGGCAACGGGACGCTGTCCTTTAGGCATGCTATATTCAAGTTTGAATAGTCGATGCATGTCCTCCATTTTCCATTAGACTTCATGACCAACACTGGATTTAATACCTAATTGGGGGTATACAGCATCGCGGATGATGTCGTTAGCCTTCAGCTTATCCACTTCCTCTTTTAGTACAATGGATCACTCGGGACAGGCTACACCTCTTCTGCTTCATAAGAGGTCATCGTGGGCCAACGTTCAATGTATGGTACACTATCTTTGGCGATATTCCACACATAGAAAACAGATCCGTTTCCTGGAGAAACCCTGTCAACCCCTTTTCATCTTCAGGCTAAGCTGAAATCCAATTTTTAGGGACCGAGTGGGGTCATCGTGATCGGTCAGGATATTAATTGTCAACTCGGATAGGTTTGCCCCCGCATCCTCTGGATTTTTCCTTAAATCCATAGATTTGTAAAATTTACTATGCCATCCAAGCCAGGACTTAGTCGGTGGTTGCTAGGTGTCAACTGATTTGACGTAGAGAGTCCTTTCCGCATTTTTTACTTTTCACGTTACTTCGTCTCTCTCAGCTCCACGACGTAGTATTCATGTCATGTACTCTAATCTCCTTGAATCGCTTCTACCTCGTTCTCAGTTGGGAAATTTATCACCAAGCAGCATAGGGATAGGGCCACTCAGAAACTGTCAAGGGTAGATCGACCCAAGAAATCGTTGTAACAGAGTACGTATTTATCACAATGAAGGTCTACACCTACACTCTCTTCCGGCCACCTTCACCAAGCTCACTAGTAAGTCAACACTTCCAACAAGCTCTGTAGAATCTCCGGTAAATCCCTGGATGTAGGATTTACATGGCTTCAGACCCTGTCCATCCATCCTCATCTAATCATAAGTCTTCTTGAACAAAATATTAACCGAGCTCCCACAGTCGATGAGAACTCATTTCACAGCAATTGGTCTGATCACGGCTGTAATCACCAAGGGGTCAAGCATTGGCGCTTCTACCCCATCTGCATCATGATTTCTGAACACTATATCATTAGTCATCAGCCTCAGTTGTTTTGTCGAAGCTCCTACTTCTACAGCAAAGCAACTTTCCTGAACAACATGATTTAATAAACTGCCATATCTTTCCATCTCATTCGAGCATTTTCTTGGTCGAATGAGGTCCACCAGTAATGGCATTAATCACAAGTCTCCTTTCAGGCTGCCTAGGTTCCTCTTTGCTAGGCCTAGCTTGCCCCCGTTTAGCCATATACACCTGGGGTTGGTTATTCACTTACTCATCATCATGTGGGTTTTTCATGTACCGTTGAAGTTTCTTATTTTTGATCAGATATTCGATTATATCCTGCAAATGTTGAATCTCGTTTGTGTTATGCCCGTGGATTTCTTGGAAGTGGCAATAATTCTCAGACATCTTCTCTCGCTCAGTCAACTCTCTCCGAGCCTACCTTTTGTAATTTTCAGTGCACTACACTGCAAGGTAAATATTCTCTATGGTCTCGTTCGGTAGGGTATAATCTTCATGATTTGGATACCTAAGATGCTTCTTGAAATCCGGCTTTCTACCGTTGGTGCCTTGATTTCCTCTTTTCTGAATATTATTCTTGTTTTCAACATTTGTCGCAGCATTACTGGAACTCCCACCAATTTGTTTTAAAACGACATTGCTCTGCATAACCTCATCAGACAGTCTTCCATTAGCATTTCTAGTGGCCATATCTGCCTCTTCCAAGCGCAGATATTGGTTCGCTTTCTGATAAAAATCATCCACGATCGGTGGCACCTTCATCTTCAGCCACTTAGCAAAATCAGTATCTGGTCAAATTGCTCTAATCAATACCATTAAAACAATGCCCTCTTTGGCATTGCTCACATTGGTCACAGCGGTTTTGAATCTACTCAGAAAATCTTTCATACACTCCTTGGAACTCTAAAAGAAATTCAATAAGGACATCACGTCCTTTGATCGAGTAGCATGAATCCTGAACCACTCTACGAATTTCTCACCATTTGATCTAATGAAGATATGGACCTCGGTGCGAGCTAAGTAAACCACATCGGTACCACTCCTTCAAGAAAGATAGGGAAATACCAACTCATAACAATGTTAGTTGTCCTAGCATTGTTACATCCCCCACTTCGAGACCCGAAAATAGACGCCGACAATGCTGCAGTCATCACTTAGAATCATTTTCCAAGTGAGTTCAGTATATTTTTGCACAACAAAAGTAAACAAAGCAACTAAATAACTTTTTCATTACATCAATTAGGTTTGCATAATTTATTACATCACTTCAACCCACTTCGTCCTTACATATGGGTAAATATAATAAGAAAATAAGAGCAGTGTTGTGTTCGACATATGAGGATGCCGATACAACACATAAACAGTTATAAATCTGGGTTTTACATAATGCAATTTAAAAATAACTTTTATAGCATGATAAGCCTCGATAAGCCTCCTTCTTCAACTTTAGAGTCTTTATTCGTCTCTCTAAAAAGGTACATGTCTATACCATAAACTCAGCCTACCCGAATGAGTACCTATGAGTTTATGGAAAATAATAAAAGCATAGGTCAGACTTAAAGCCTGATATGAGTAATAATTTACCCTAAACAAACATTAATATAGTGAGACCATGCTGCTAAAGCACGGAAAGGGTTTTCCTCTCACTATTCCAATCATCATCAATTTACATCATATCATGTCATGAACGAACATAAATCTTCAATTCACTATAAGTTTGAGATCTCCTTCACATGATTTCGACTGGTTTTTATAGTCATTTCAATTTAAATTTCCATTCAGGCCATTCCCACACCAATTCAATGATTGCATTATACACTTAAGATTTCCGCTTAGGTGTTTTATCTCATTTTCTCTTAAATTTATTATGAATGGATAATTAAGATGCCATTAAGGCCTTATATCTTCCTTCATCAAATATAGTGTCATGAATAGGCATCAATCTCATATGCTATTGTGAATAGATAGTTTGGGTGCTACGAAAGCCTTACTCCATCAATCACGTATATTTTCATGAATAGACAAATGTTTGCCACTAAGGCCCTCTGTCGATGTTACCAAATATAATGCCATGAATAGATATTTGGTAGCCACAAAGGTCTTCCATTAAATTATAGAATATACTATCGTGCTTAGACGTATTATTGCCACCAAGGCCTCGTATTTACATTTAATCATTTATTATGATTTAACTCATCATCGCATAGCTTAATCAAGCTAGATTTCAATTCCATCTTTAAATAAGTTATTCCTCGTTAACTTAATATTTGCTTAAGGGCATTTTATACTTAGGAGTAACCATCCCTTGCACAAAGCCTTTATTTCTTAATTTAGTTCCTTATCCCAAACCAATGAACAAGGCCATCACATATTAAGCCTCTTAGGGTCATAACGTGTTGATATTACCCTATCTATCGTGTATTGATAGTCATGATCTATCTTAGGTTAACTCTCACGAGTTTTCGCGGGTTGATAGCTTCCCCAAGCTATCGTATGTAACTCACTAAGAGCCGTCACATGTTATCTCACAAAGCTATCACGTATTAACTTCCCTATAGCTATTGCATACCAACTTTCATGTAGTTATCGCCTGCAAACTTCCCTATAGCCATCGCCTGCTAACTTTCATGTTGCTATCACGTGCTAGCTTCCCTTTAGCTATCGTGTGCTAACTTTCATATAACTATCATGTGCCGACTTTATCATATGCCATCATATGTTGAGTTCCTATCTAGCTTTTGCGTGTCGACTCTTACCAAGCCATCATATGTTATCCCCTTAAGAGCTACCATTGGTTGTCCCCAACCAAGCCTTCACGCATAGAGTTTCCTACCGAGCTTTCATGAGTTAAGCTCAATAGGGCCTTTGTTTGTTAGCTTTTCAAAGCCATTGTAGGATGATATTCTTTCCTAAGCCTTCGCATGTTATAAATATACTAGTCATCGTGGGTTGATTCTATAGCTTTCAAAGCTGCAAAGTGCCAGTTCAGTAACTAAATTAAAAACTGTTTCATTACTTCATTAAGTAATTACTTTACAAAAATTCTCACTTGGTGTCGAATTATCATTGATTAATCTATCTCTTTTGAGTTCGCTTTCAGAATTTTCTAATTACCTTATCCATTCGTTAATTAATTACCATTAATTACTCCTTATCTTAGCCAATTAATTCATATAAAATCGATAATTGATGGGAAAAATCCCAAAAATTCACCAAAAATCAAACCCGTCGTATTTTACCTTATCCAAAATTTTAGGTCAAAGTTAGTAATTTTAAAAATCAATTTATCCAAAATTAACCATTTTCTCAACTTAGAAAATTCATAAAAATTTCAAATTAATTTCAAAAATTATGAAATTAAAACTCATTTTTATATTATTATTTCACACATCATATAATTTTCTTAAGGGATTTGGGTAATTTTGATTCTCGTTTTTGCCTTATCTCATCAAAATCACCATCTTAAATTCCCAAACATGAATAATTAATATCTATGAATCAAATATATGTATTCCTTATCATACAAACATCAATCAAACATACAATCCTAACCCATATAGATTTGGAAGGTTTTATTTTAGAGAAAGAATTACTTTCCTAGATTAAGAAAACTTTATATAATCTTCCTTTTTTCTTAAAGTTGAAAGCTTGATCTTCTATTTTTTATTTCTTCTCCTTTTTTGCAAAATATTGGTCAGCCAAGCTTGTATCTTTTCCTTTTGTTTTGTTAAATAATGAGAATGAATGAAAGTGGAGGAGCTACGGGGCGTTAGTAATTTGGGCTTTGGGCTAAAATCTCATTCTAGCCTATTCTTATTAATTCTCCTAACTCTTCATTTTTAATTCATTCTCTATTAGTTTACTTGTCTTTGGTTTTCACTTCATAGATTAATCTGATTAATAATTTATTTAATTAATTTTCCCCATATCACGACACTAAAAAATAGTGAAAATAAGGGACTCATCCCTAAAATCAAACTTAATACACAAAACATCCTCCCAAAAAAAATATAAATTACATCCCTATTTTCAAATACCGCAATTTTCTTCCCTAAAATACCCCTCTGCTCCATGGCTGAACGTTGGTTCTTCATATGTGGATGTTATTCTCACATCCATAATTAAAATTTGCACCCCATTAATTATCAATCTTTAAAACACAATAACTTTTTGTAGAAACGACGGATTAACAAACCGTTTTCACCAGTAAATCACAAATTTTCTGTAATTATATGGTATGATTGCAGACAATTCAGCAATTATATGCAATAATTGCAGAAAAGTCTGCAATCATATGGTATAGTTACACTTTTCTGCGATTACTTGGAATAATTGCAGAAAAGTATGCAATTATTCCATTTAATTACAGAAAAGTCTATAATTATATGGAATAATAGCAGAAAAGACTACAATTATTCCACTAAATTGCATAAAAGTCTGCAATTATTCCATATAATTGCATAAAAGTCTCCAATTATATGGAATAATTGCTAATATTTGAAGAAAAATTAATGATTATTTCATATAATTGCAGAAAATGGCAAGTATATGGAATAATTGCAGAATAGTCTGCAATTATATGGAATAATAGCAGAAAAGTCTACAATTATTCCATATAATTGCATAAAAGTCTGCAATTATTCCATATAATTTTATAAAAGTCTACAATTATATGGAATAATTGCTGACATTTGAAGAAAAATTGATGATTATTTCATATAATTGAAGAAAATGGAAAGTATACGAAATAATTATAGAAAAGTCGGTAATTATATGAAATAATAGCAGAGAAGTCTGCAATTATTCCATATAATTGCATAAAAGTCTACAATTATATGGAATAATTGTTGACATTTGAAGAAAAATTGATGTTTTTCAAAAGTTGCATAATTCACTACAAATATATGGAATAATTGCAGCCTTACTGCAAATATGATTTTTTTGGTGAAAACGGTATGTTGATCCGATGTTTCTACAGAAAGTTATGTTTGAAATGCTAAAAACGTAAAGGGTATTTGGGTCTTTTGGCGCAGGCGGATTTGAAAATAGGGACTAGAAACGTAAATTTATTTTGGGGAGGATATTTTCTCTATTTTAAAACTTAATAGGGATGTGAGCCAAACTATCCCAAAAAAATATAGGGTATTACAGTCACCATCCATGTGCCACTCGTACATTAGAAGATACTGTCTCGGATTGGTTGTTCCATTGTAAGACAACATCATGGGCATCACAAATCTCCTGGGATACTCCTCCCATAAAATCTCCTCAGTGAAGGGGTTTGTGCTAGGTGATGGACCCTAATCATTATTACTTCTATGCTGGTTCACATTCACCAGCCTTCTCACCATATCGGCAATGTAATATGGATCCTCTGAATTGACCGGACATCGATTGTCAAGGCCTGCCCCGAGTGTTTAACTCGACAAATGATCTCGGTTAGTTCCATGATATATGTTTTTTTATCTCAAAGAGAATCGTCCATCCAGTTATTCGACTCCTATGTTTTTTATGTGATGGCTCAACAACAGTTGTTTGAGCTCCACCATTCTAGCTACCAGCAACATAACTAACACCAATAACATCTTGCAACCCATCATCCAAGTCATCAATCACAACTCGAGTCATCAGTTTGGTACCGATTTGTGGAGCTAAGTCGGGGTCGAGTTGTGATCTATCACCTTGAATTTTTTTAATTCCCAACCTTGAAATCCCAACTTACCCTCTTTTCACCTTCTATATTCCATCACTTTAGTTTCTATCCGATGATGGAAAAACTCGCTTCTTTCGAATCAAAATGTGATAGCTCCTTTCAGTTCCTCCTTTGCCTTTGGGGTGGCTGAGATAATGAAGTTACACTTTCGTTCATTCGCTTCAAAATGGCATCCTGACTCTCTAACAACTTCAAGCACCATCCTGTCCAAATCAACCCAAGTCACCATATGTGATGCGCTCAAATCTTCTGTACCAACGGGCTAATTTGTCTCTTTTTCATATTGGTAACCTTCATTCTCTACATTGTTGGTGGGTCTTGATGTGGTTGACTTCTCGTTGGGGTTCCTAGATGCCATAGCTTTCTTGAATCCTATAATAGACTTTGCGGAAATCTAGGTAATTAAGGATCCTCCAACAACAATATTTAGATCTAACTCGTGGATTATAACAATCCAAAGGTTAAAGATAGATTCAAATGGTGAGAATTTTGAGATTTCTCAGTGAAAGCACCAAAATGTTTGTGCCAAAAATTGGATAAACACCCAATCAGAATATAACTAGAGATTAATGAAGAATAAATGAAAACCGTGGTAAATAACACAAGAGAATTTATGGTACTGCGACCCCTTAAACTTTGTTAATGATTTATGAGACTCTTTAGAACTGTGATTTTACAACTCAGTTGCTTATAAGCCGGTAAGAATCCAACAAAACATCATGGTAAAATCAGTAAATTTCAAAAGTAAATTAAAGTTCCCATTTTGGTGCCTCTCTCCCACTATTTATGAAATGACCCTCCTATTTCCTCCCTAATTTCATAAGGATTTTTTTTTTAAGAAATGATATATAGATATATCATTCATTACAAATACATTTCCCAGGGTCATTTTCTTTCTCCAATAAACAAAATATATCCAGGATCTTTCACAATATAAAAATATTGTTTTAAATCTGAATCATCCCTAACATACATATATGAAGATATCTATGTTATATTCTACTAGAATCAGAGCATGTTATTATGTAAGTAGAATTCCTTTTAAATCTATTAAAATGTGATAATTCCTTGAAAAAAAGATTAATTATTGTAATCTGATTTTTGACCATAGGATCCACTGTAAACATGTACTTTAGTCTGTTATTCTAATTAAGGAATGATCGAGTAATAATCAGTGGAAAGCAAGCTTTTAATATGAATGATTGTATTAAAGTCTGTATAGTGTCAAACTCAGGCTAAAAGAAAGTGGATCCTAAGTGAACACAAGCAACATCTAGGCGTAATGGAAACGCGCCTAACTTACACATGAGAAGTCACGAGTTCGAGTGCTATGCTGGTCGGTTCAAACCCAATTTTTGTTTTTTTTCCCTTTTTATTTCTCTCCTATGAACACAATTGTCTGAACCTATTATATACTTTGGCTATGAAACAGATCTAAAAACTTAATTTCAATTCTTGGATGCTGGCTTAACCCAGGCTCAAGAAAAATGGCTATGTTAGCCCTGTTCTGGTTTGCATTACTTTGTTACAAAATACCTACTATACTATTTTCTTTTCAAAGCAACTCAACCTTTTCTATCAGATTTTATTTTGACTTAAACATGGATTTTCTTATGCCAGTTCTATGGATATACATACAAACCACAAATTCTTTCAATCTCAGATTTTCTACCATTATAGCCTAACTGTTCTTGAAGCTTAAAATCCATTTTTTTCATAGCAAAGCATTTAGCAAAACAAAGCACATAGTTCAGCTGAGACATATAAGTTCAACATCTACAAAACAGCAATTAACCATACATTGGTTTCTCAAAGTAATTTTTAACAATAGGTCTTAATCTAGTTCATCATGAAGGTGTAGTTTACTTTAGCAAAGTCTTTTAAAAACATAGCATCCAAATCTTAAGCAGTTTAACATCCAAGCCTGATCAAAGCAATTCCTATTTCCCTGCAAAACCACCATGAACTGCCCCATATGAATATGAGACACCCAATGGTGCATAAACACAAAAGGGTCAGACTATTTGTCTGGTATGAATAATCCAACTGAAAACATGATCTCATTCAATTCTCTTTATAAATAAACTTTACATGAATAAGAAACTCAGTATCTTCCTTATGCTTATTTTTGTGAAGCATGTTCCTTCATCTCAGTGTTAACAGATTATTTACACCTATAATCACCATGACTTGATTCATAGAAAAACAATCATAAGATTCATCCATAAAAAGCACCAAAACAACCAAATACAAATATTAATTCAGTTATCATTTCCTTTTCAACTTTACTGGCCATCAGGGATTTTCCCAGGCCTCTCCTGAATCTATTCCTAGAATTCATTATCACATATAACAGGGTCTTTAGCTACTTTCTCCTTTTTAAACACACACTGCCTGGGACATTTCTCTGTTAACCCAGCACACTCAGGCCCCTGGGTATAAATATACCATGTGTGAACTTGCAATATTCCCCTTGCCAAGTTATACTTTGGTAGCCCTAAGATCCCAAGTCCTTAGTTAAATTACTAAGTGTTATTATTATTTTTCATAGCAGTGCTAATCCCTTCTGCATCTCACTTCTTAATCAGAGAAATATAAATAATGCAAGCAACATGTATTCATCCAGAGTTTGGTAAGTTATATTCTCAGAAGCAAACATTTTATCATGAAAGAGGGAGGTGACTTCTTAGCACATTATTTTGCCTATGGGTTTCACTGGATCAAGATGTAAGCATATGGTCCTGAGTAATTTGCTAGATATATATATTCTCCCTTACCTCTGGTTCAATCAGATTCATGATCTGGCTAAACCACAAGTATATTTGATTTGGGTATTTCATGAAACATAGAAGCTCAGCACATGTACAACATTGCACTTCTACATTTTCTTTTGTTTTAACTAATATGAGACATAAGCAACAACACAATGTTACAGCCCAAATTTCTTTCTACCTTCAGACCATATACCCACTACTTGAATCCGGGGATTTTTATAAACAACTTATAAAGAAAACTTATAAAAGAAAACACTTAATCTCAAAGCTAACCCATATCTCAGACAACATTTTAGTTCATGTATCCATGACTCTTATTTTTCTGGGTAAATCAGATAGAGGTTTTTACCCTTAAACAAATCATTAACACACCAAAGTCATCCAATCATAAAACATAACTTGTAAAAGAAAATTAGTTCAAACTGGCTGCCTCAATATTCAGGTCTTAATGCCAAAGTTTTCAGTGAGGTTACTCACCTTAATCCTTCTTCTTCCTATGCCTTATGAACCCCTTTTTAGTCTTCTGCCTTCTCCTATTTTCTCTGGTTTATGCCTTGTATTTTTTTCTTTAGGTTAATGAAGAACAAAAATATATGGTCTTACTATACTAAGCCTTTTATATAAATCTTGGCTGTCACTAGGGTTTATGGACTTACCCAATGTCAGTTCTACCCCATCCCAAACATAGCCTGCCTCTGGTTTGATTCAAGAAAATGAAAGGGTATGTGGTCCTTGTCTTCCTTTCCAGAAATTTAGTCCCTCTCTTTTAATTTTCCCTGGTCATGTCATATGCATGACTTCTTATTATTATTATTATTATTATTTTCTTAATAAAAGAGATTTCTGAGAATAGATAAAGTGCCGGTTTAGGGACTCATGCCATTTTCATGCAACTTCTGTTTTCTTCCAGAGATTGATTGACTGTATACATGTATAACCTATGTATACTTAAGCCTTTTATTTTTCTTTCTTTAAATAATTTTAAGTTTATTTCAGCCTAGCTCTTATTTTCTTTGTTCTATATTTTATTTAAAGACAAAATTCTATTTTTATGCATATGTATTTCTAAATCAGTTATTTCATTTTATCTATTAATTTCTGCCAAATTTTGTTACACAGAAATCTGTGTGCATGTGTACACTGTCTTGTGCACATGTACATGTTTTATACTTTGTATCTGCAAATCAATTTCCTATTCCTATTTTTCCCAATGCAATTTCAAACAAATACAAGCTAAATTAAATCATGAAATTACTCACGAAAATCAGGGTTATCACAATTTACAAATGAAAAACGATGAATTTGGCTTCGGAATCTTCTCCCCATGTTCTCCATATCCAACAGAAGGCTCCAGAGGAAGAAGGCTTTGGAGGAAGATTGTGGCCAAATCAGCATATACAAAGTCAACTCGGTATCGAGTTGACTTTTACAAGTCGGCACTGACTTGTATTCTTCATGCACATGCCCTTGTTTTGCCTTAATTCTTCAATTATGTGAAGTAGTCGTGCTGAGTTAACCCGATGACTTGGTAAAGAGCTGAGATGCTCAATTCGGTACCAACTTGAGACTTTGACTTGTGTTTGGCAATCTTGCTTTTTACCACCTGGCTCATCTGGAATTTGGTTATTCTTCAAGTGGTAAGCGAGGTTCTGCACCGATTCCTTGGAATTTACTTGGATTCTGATATCTAAATTTATGATTTGGGACTTCTGGCTTATTTTACGATAATTTAAGGGTCCTAGCTTGTCCAGATATTGCTTGGTTCAAAAGTAGGATAACATTCGGTTCCGCTTCCTCTAATTTTCTTAGCTCAACCAACATTTTTGCAAGTGTGAAACATGAAACACGTTATGTACTCCGAATACCTTTCTGGGAAGATCAATCTGATATGCAGGCTTTTTGATTCGTTCCATAATAGGAAATGGTCCAACAAATTTAGGTGCAAGCTTTCCGAAATTGTCAAATCTCACAACTTTCTTCAATGGTGATGTTTTCACAAAGATCAAATCACCAACTTCAAAGTCAAGGTCAACCCATATCTTATCGGCATAAGACTTTCTCCAACCTTGATATTCTTTCATCCACTTTTTATATCAACCCAACTTTCTCCAAAGTCTCACCGATCATTTTTGGTCCAGGTATAACCTTATCGGTTATCTCCCATCAACATGTATGCGATTTACAACTTCCATACATGGATTCAAAAAGTGTCATTCCAATACTTGCTTGAAAGCTATCGTTGTGTGCAAATTCAATAAGTGGCAAGTGATCTTCTTAAGAACCCCCAAAACAAGTAATGCAAGCTATCAATAAGTCTTCAAGTACATGGTTTTCTTTTTCAGTTTGGCCATCAGTTTAAAGATCATAGGCCATACTCAATTCCAATTTCGTGCTCAACACATGTTTCAAGCTTTTCCAAAACTCACTCATGAAGAGTGGATCATCATAACTCACGATACTAGAGGTACACCATGTAACCTCACCATCTCATGTACATACAACGTCGCTAGAGATGGAGCGGTTCTCGAAACCTTTACCGTGATAAAATGAGCGCTCTTTGTCAAATGGTAATGACCAAGATCCTTTCATTCCTCTCCAACTCCGTTGCAAACCATCTATGAAATCCATGGAAATATGCTTCCATTTCTAGTGTAGGACTTCCAAAGGCATTAATAAACCACCAAGTTTCTTTTGTTTAGCCTTGACCCCTTGACAAGTTATGCACTTATCTATGAACTCTAAAACATGACTTTTCATACGCTTCCAATAATAGATGTGCTTCACATCATTGTATATTTGTTGCCATCGGGATGAATAGTCAACCTGGAATGATGGCACTTTCAGACATTTCATTAATCAAACCTTCCACCTTAGGAACACACAATCTACCATCTCTACAAAGCCAACTCTTCACGTTAATGGAATACCGGTCAATATGATTAGACTTCCCTTCCTTTTCAATCTGGTCCAAGATCCCTACAATGCTTGCATCAAGCCTTTGGCTAAAACCGATTTGATCGATAAGTATGGGTCTAACTTTAAGCGTTGCTAATAAATCGAGCAACATATCATAGGAAGGTCGGAAATTTAACCTCACGATTAACTCTAAACCATTTCATTCAACAAACACAGAGCCCAACATAGCATGCCTTCTGCTCAATACATTTTCCATAACATTCCCCTTTTGGGGACTATATAAGATTCTAAAATCATGAGATGTTAGAAATTCCATCCATCCTTTTGTCCAAGATTGAGTTCTTTTTAGGAGAATAAGTACCTCAAGAATTTATGATCAGTAAGTAGCTCAAACTTCTCACCCAACGAATAATGCCTTCAAGTCCTTAAAGCAAAGATAATGGGGTCCAACTTCAAATCATAAGTTGGATAGCCCTTCTCATGGGTTTTAAGTTGCCTACTAGTAACACAACCACTTTGCTTTCCTGCATAAGAACTGCAATCTGAAACTCAAATCAAACAAGTCGAGCAATAATCAATATCGAAAAGAGGCAAATCTCATACCATTTTTATATCATCCGTGCTCGACACAGATTGAAGCCACCGTGAATTATCAAGGCCATTGAATCAAAGCCAAATCAAGTGAAAGCTATTTAGATCGATCAATTTTCCAAGTGGAGCTTCAATTTACAGAAAAACCCTAGTTTTTTGAAGAGGAACGAAATAGAAACAAGGCGGCCGATAATACAAAAGAAGGGGAGATATCTATTGTCTCAAGTTTTAACTGAAGTGGGCCGTGTTTTAATTGTTTGGCTTCAATTATATAATAATAGGGTTTTGTGTTTAGTTGTATTTTGTTTTTAGTTTTTATTTAGATTTTATTTAAAATTTTGTAACTCTCTAGTCGTGTGACTAGGTTACGAACTATGGTGGTGTAGTTCAAGAATTCGCAACTCAGTGGCTGAGTTGTGGCAGGGTTTTGAGCGTAGAGTTGGGTTATTCATTTACGGGCATCGCAAGTTTACATGTGTAAGCGTCTGACTACTTAATTTCTAGTAGAAACCTTGGTGGCAGCACGTAGGCAGGGTTTGGTCGAAGCTGGGTAAATTTGTATGTGATCTCTTCTACATTATCTTTCTGTTTTATTATCTCTGATTGCTTTTATTTCCGCATTAATTTTTATTATTATTAGTATCACCCTATTCACCCCTAATCTAGGGTGAAAACAATCCTACAAGTGGTATTAGAGCTAGGAACAAAAACCATTTTTTAATTAAAAATTTGATTTTTTCTTTCAATTAAAAATTTGATTTTTTAAATGGCTTCCTTTAATAATGCTTTTGTCGAGGGTCAGTGAGTCTCTATCCATAAGCACCCATGTATATAGCATGACGGTGAACGGTTTAGAGACTTCTAGAATAATAAGAGACGGAGCACTAGTCAACAATTACTTCATATTAGTAAAAGAGTCCTCATAGCGTGCATCCCATAAGAAAACTTGGTACTTCTTAGTTAGATAGGTCAATAAGGTAACAATTTTTTCAAAGTCCTTATTAAACTTCCGATAATATCCCGCCGACCCAAGGAAACTACGAACTTCTATCGTGCTACTTGGTACTTTCCAATCTTACACCATGGAAACCTTACTTGGATCATTGGAAATCCCATGCTCAGGTACAACATGTCCTTAAAATCTAACTTCCCTTCTCCAAAAGTGTCATTTAGGAAACTTTACCCTCAAGCAATTTCGCCTTAACACCTCCAACTCTTCCTTCAAGTGTAATTTGTGTGCTTTTTCACTTTTAAAGAATTTTAAAATATCATTTGCAAACACCATTACAAATTTATCAAGTTGGTCCCGAAAGACACAACTCATGAGATCGATAAAATATGTCAGTGCATTCTTAAGATGTATCGGGATTTCCAAAGGCATTTTTTGGAATGCTATCTTTAGCCACCCTTAGTTGATGAAACCCTATAGCAAGATCGAGTTGAGAGAAAATCTTTGCTCCTCCGAGTTAGTCAAACTAACCATCAATATAAGGAAGAGGAAATTTGTTCTTTCTTATCAACTTATTCAACTTTTATATTTGACACACAATCTCAAGAATCCATCCAGTTTAGTGGCAAAGACAACGTTTTCTCCCCACTCTAATGTACTTCTCCAAATAAGACCCTTCTAAGCTTAAAAATTGAGTTTCTAGTTCTTTTCTTTCTCTTAGATCCATTAGTTTAATCTGTAAGACAACTATCTTTGTATCTTTCTCTAAATCAATACCAAATTTAATTTTCCAACAAGGAGATAAACCTTAAACCTCTTTAAACACATCTGGAAAATTCCTAACAGTGGAATCTTGCCAATTCATCATAAGAGCAATCCGGGAGCGAAAATAGCTTAACATCGTAGAACTCTTCGGATCACAATAAACATTAAGCCCCTTACCACCACTATCCTTCATACAGACTACATGACCATACAATCGGTAACAACCCCATGCTTCATCATCCAACCAGTCCCTAGTATAAGTCCATAGCTAGAAAACCTGAGCACAAAAACATCACAAGAAGACTCGAACTTGCCCTGAGATAATTTAATGTCTCTACATATCATAAAAAGATGTGCCAAACCTAACAGGGTTTGGCACCATAAGAGAGTCATCGATAACATGAGGCACTATGTGTAAACTATCAATAAGAGGACCAGCGATCTGTAGGGAAATTATTATCAAAATTTCCCTCAAGATAGTACACGATACTAGAAAAAAAGTGTAAGTGTGTAAATGTTATTTGTATAGGTATAACAAAATACAAGTATCTCAATTTTTCCCAGTTTATGGTAATCGGGTAACCTACGCTCTAATGTCAAATGTAATGACCCGCCTCCCTTAACACCCAGAATCCACGTATATAAACAATAATAAACATCACAGAGCATATATTTTAAACTAACCAATTCTCATAGTGGAAGGATATAAAAAATTCAACATAAACATGTAAATGACTAATGCATATCATATCAAGAGACATAAGATCTAACATCATCATACAAATTAGAGATGATATATTAAATCCCCTCAGAGTACATATGTCAAAATAATACATATGTATATGTCAATATACCCAATAAAACTAAATAGATATTATCATAGTAGTAATATAGCTATGGCTCTATGAATCGCCTCTAGCTAGCGGAGATCTCCATAATTATGTCAACCCACTCAAAGAACAGATAATAAAGAAACAATAAGAAGAGGTCAAATGTAAAGTCTGGTGAAAAGGAAATATCAATAATCTTCTTGATTACCAATATGCTTATATATCATGAGTATTAACAAATGGTAATAATAGAGGTAATGAAATCATACCTCAACCTGCATCTTCACTTGCATCTAACAAAGTTAGCACATTTCTACCATTGTGCTATACCATACAACTAGTGCAAACCCATGCTACATACACGACTATTGTGAATCGAAGATGCAAAAACATCGTAGTAAAACTACTCATTCACTGCATAGATTTAGTCATATTTGAAAGTATTTAATATATAGTATAAGTATAAACATTCATGGAAAACGTTGATGATTCAGTTTAAATATTTAGATTTTGTCTTTGGACCAATCACTGATTAAGGCCACTTTTATTCTTATTAAATAGACTTGATAAACTAAGTACTTAATAAAACCAAAACGACTACTCGAACAACTGAATAAATTGAAAATAGATCATATTATTGAGTTAAATGCTAAACCACAATCTAGAAAAAAAAACTGAAGAAGGTAAGACAATTTTATAAACTCGATGTAAAACAATGGAAGAGTTGATCATATGAAGTGGCAATAACCAAATAAAGGAGACCAATTTCGACTGATAATGAGAAAGTACAGGAAACTTTCATATATAATTTATTATTTTTTCATTGCACTTGTATGCCAATAAACACAAAAACTGTACTTTAATATGCAGGCACTACATTCTAATATTTTATTTAATGTCAATTTCGAATATAGTCATTATTTGAAAAGCAATTAACATCCTTCAAATTTTGTTTTTCTTTAACTTTCAACTAACTTTATCTGAAGATTGGAAGCTAGAATATGTTCCTGCACATGGAAATTAATTTATCATACATAAGCTACCAATATATACTATCACTGAACAGAACAAACTTGTAAAATGCTCATATTGGTTCCTTTAATGCATATAATATATAGCAAATTGCAGTATATAATAATTTGAATTGAATGATAATTTGACATACTTGTAAAATGCATCATTTAGTAAAAAAAAATTGAAGTAAAGTTTGTGGAAAGAAAACTTGAACCAAAAGTAAATCATCAACAACATGCCCTATTTTTTGTTTATATTTCAACTAAAGTTTCTTTCAGATTTGTTATTATAGTTTTTTTGTATTGTGTTAGGAGAAAACTATAAACCTTAATGTGGTTAATTTATATTAATGGGTCTATCATACATTTTCTAGTGGAGAACATGTATCTTTACGATATAAACACTCATATTTTCCTTTATGTTTCTGCACAGTAAGACATCAACTATTTTGTTAAAGAAGCAAGTTGAGATTAATTTGAAAAACCATTGATTGAAGTGGAATTCATTTGATTTATGGTTAAATGAAGCAAGGAGAAACTAAGTTAATTTCTAAATTTTAATAGGTGCTAATCTATAACCATATATATTAAAATTTAGAAATAATAACTATTAAACTAATGGAAATCGACAACATTGTAGAACTTAAATTGTATGAAGTAATATATATTTCTAGGAAATATGCCTTCCATCCATGTTATTTTGTGGTCAGTTAAAGTAAACTATTATGAAAATATATCTGGGAAAATAAAAATATCAATTTATAGTAGTGGCATTAGTTCTACACAAAATTGCATTTAAGATTTTTATTTTCCAGCTAAATAAAAGCATGGTTATACAATATATGCCTACATATGCTTGATTTTCAAGGTCAAGGGTAATAAAATTGGGAGATAAAAATAACATTAAAGAGTTCAATGAATCATACCTTGGAATATAGAATCAGACATAAATATATCATTAAGAGAAAGCTTAACACTCTATGTTCAGCAATATAGATATGATTACGTAACCTACGAAAATGCCACACAAATATATCTCGAATTTATATGAATATTAGTAACCATCAAAATGTTTTGATATGAGTCACTATAAACTAACTAACTAATTTGGAGTAAATTTTATGCTACAAATCTATGGTCAAACTTACTTCATCCTTAGAGTAGCATACATAGTTTTGACTCATAGTACAGTTGAAGATGCTTTAGTTTCACAGGATCCTATTACATAAACAGTAAGTTTATTACAAAATTATAAAGGTCAAAGTAGGAAAACCATACATTAACAACATGAGTTGTTCACTGAACAAATCAGTAATCCTTATAATGCATGCAACAAACATATAGACTTGAACATGTAGGAATCAATCTTTTAAATGATGACGTGACCGCTAAATTTGGTAACAATTACGATTGCAAATGAACTTCAGTTTATCTACTTATATATTCTTATATAAGGAAATCAAACCCAATTCCATAATCTTATCCAACCACTTTAAATGGACTTTTTATAATTATGATAATTTAAGCATAAAATGAGAGTTTTGATGATTGCCAACTTGATCACAGTTTCTTGTTGGCTGATATACATTTAGGAAATTTTATAAGAGGGTGGTAAGCTTTTAGATTATTTACTGTAATAGAAGTAGAGGTTTTAATGCAACTAAAAGATATATCATGACCAGCACTATTGTCCCAATGGTTAGATGCGTCGAGACTTGTAGTACTTAAATGTACTATCATCTAAGTAGCCAATTTCAACAAATAAAATAAAAATAAAAGATATGTCATGAGACTTACAATTGTAATAGCATTTTTGTGGCTGATAGGACATAAACAAGATGTACCATTACCTGCAATAAATATAAAACCATAGGAGTGATTTAATACAGTTGATAAATGGAAAAGTTAACCAAATTGAATCTCAAGCCTAAAGTTATAATACATGATTGTTGTGGTGATTCGCATAATTTTTTTATTGAAAATATATAGTCTTAGAAAATAGGAAAAGATAATTAAAGTTTTAGTATTTTTGTATAGATATTCTATGAAATAAACAACGTTAATTTTAGACTGGTATAACAAATATTTTGATTATGTAATGTGAAACAGAATGGAAGCCCGCTGCACAAAAATTGTGATAAGTAAAAATAAATATGCCTAAATAGGCATGCATTGTTTGTATCAATGTTGTTTTGCGTTAAATGCGGTAAGCACCATGTAAAAAATCTGCATGGCATACAAACAAAACTTTTGAATTACGAAGGCCTAAGAAATGGAACAGAATGGTAAAATGGGACAAAACATCTTGGAAAAGCCAGTGATCCACAATTATGTGAAAAAAATTGAATTCAAAATTGCAGCAGTGATTTCTAATGTAAAATGGAGAAAAATGCCAATAAATTAAAATCGAATGTTTTGGCTAAGTAAAAAGTACTTGCGGTGAAAGTATATATCATTAAAAAATACAATAAAAATGTTGTTGAAATTGAAAATTATTTCGTGAAGAATTAGAATCATATTAAATTTGTATATCATATCCCCTACTTGGAGGCCCAAAACTAACGGCTGCGGATGCTGCAGTCATCCATAGTTATTAATCCTCGACAACCAAATATGGTAATGTTAGATACATTGATACACATAAACACATGAATATGGGAAAATTTTAAAACATCAAACAAGTTCCACATTCCATTTTAAAACATTTCAAATTCATTACATAATCCGAATACGAGAACCACGTTCAGAGAAAATATATTTATTACAACATACGCCAAGAGCGACATATGAAGATGCCCCCCTTAGATGATCAGAATATATACATATATAGGCAATTTAACAACTTTTCCTTTACAACAACAACACAACGGAATCAAAACAAAAGTGAACTCAAGATAGCTATCATGCCTCCTGCACATCTCCAGAAGCTTATTCCTCTAAAGAGGTACCTGAAAACATCAACTCTCAAACTACTCAAAATCAATTGAGTACATGAGAGTTTAAGGGGAAAACATAGACTTTGAGTCAGACATAAAGCCAAGAATGAATAATAATCTACCATTTCAAACCATTTAGATATCTAGTGAGATCACACCACTTAGCAGAACGGGTTTTCCCCTCACTAGTATCCTAATACCTTTATAAAACCATATATTGTGCTCCTTCATCCGTAATGGTTAAAACAATTCAAAACAATATGATGATATGCAAACAAGTAAATCAATTCTGGATTTCTCATCCTCATTCATTCCGACAAACTATCTCATTTATAGTTTCTAGGTTCACTATTAACCTATTAGTTTTCATGGGCTTACTAATAACATGTTTAATGTTTAAGGACTCCCTGTCCAGTTACATAGTTTTCATGGGATCACTAAGAACCTATTGGCCCCTGCCAATATCTTTACTATTTCATGGGTTCTCCATAAACCTATAGTTAATTCCAATATCTTTCCTCTTATCCTAGTTTTCATGGGTTGACCAGGAACCTATTGACATCTGTCAATATCTTAATCCGGATATAGTTTCATGGGCTAACTACGAACCTATTGGCCCCTGCCAATATCAAATCATAGTTTTCATGGGCTAACTATGAATCTGTCTTCCTCCAATCTTCCTTTTTACATAGTTTTTATGGGCTTACTATGAACCTATTGGCCCCTGCCAATATCTTTTCCTATACACAGTTTTCATGGGTTTACTGTGAACCTGTTGGCCCCTGCCAATATCTTTAATTAATTTAATTTATATTCACTACTGGGTCAACCTAGCTGGCTATTCTGCCCTTCCCCAAATTACCATTATGGGTTCATAAATTAAATTAATTAAAGATTGGGTTTAATATTGGCAGGGGCCAACAGGTTCACAGTAAACCCATGGTTAATTTCTTTAACCTAACATCCTTTGAAAGCATATAGCATAACAATACTGGGTCAACCTATCTTTACTAGCAAGCGTAATAGCATAACAATACCAATCCTATGGGTTTAATATCCTTGAAATTATTTTCATAGGAAACATGGTTAATTTCTTTAACCTAACATTTTATCATGGAAAGCTTCTTCTTAAAACCATTTCAAAACTCCTTTACTTAGCCATTGGTTTTTCCTTTAAAATGAGATTGGGTTATTTGTTTTGAAAAAATAAGGCTTTCGAAACCTTCAAAACTTTGATATTGACTTCACTGGATAACATCCTTTGAAAGCATATAAATCTCTTTTCAAATCATTAGGCCCCTGCCTTTCGAAACACTTCAAAACCTCTCTTTCGAAACCTTTCGAATGTAATAAATTATTACTCTTTAACTCTTAGAAGCATTGCTTTGAAACCATTGAAAGTACCCCTTTCGAAACCTTTGGAAGTATCCTTTCCAAAACCATTGAAAGTCCCCCTTTTGAAACCATTGGGTTTATATTTAAAAATATAATTTGGGTCAAAGTGAATATAAATGAAAGTATCTCTTTCGAAACCATTCTTTGTCATATAAAAGTATTGGGGAAAACTTGATGGTGTCGGCACCACCCTTTCGAAAGCATAAATCATTTGGGTGAAACACTTGAAGGTTGGCTTCGAAACCCCTTTCGAAGCCATTGCCTTCAAAACCATTAACCCCCATTCGAAAACATTTAGGAAGTGCTTAACATAAGTTTAAACAAAGACAACCCTTCGAAAGCATTGATGGCTTCAACACACTCGAAAGGAAAAAGAACGGCGGCTGGGTTTCAACTAAGTCGGAACCACTACTTTCGAAAGCATCATTTTATAAATAAAGGAATCCATTCGAAATCCTATACAAACATAAAATGGCAACCCCTTCGAAAGCTATTAGAAAACCCCTTTCGAAAGCATATGTTTCGAATCCTTTGAAAGCTTTAATAAAACAAAGCAGGGGTTTTTCTTTGGAAAACAAACAAAGGTTTCGACCCCTATCGAAAGCATTGGCTTTGACACCATGCCTTCCGCCCCTTTTCCAATCCACTACGTACCATGTAAGTGATACTTTACGTATTGGTTTCGGCTTTGTGGGGTTTCGACTTGATTGAAGGCGGAAGCTATAGGTCGAAAGGTACTTCTAATAGAGGCGGAACCCACTTTTCTGGGTAAATCTGATTTAATGCCAATTAAAGCAATCACTTTCTAACTAACCTGCCCACATGTAAGCATGTGATTGGTTGCCTCAACTTTTCAAATTCTTTATCAAAATAACTTCGTTTTTAAATTTGTTTTTGTTTTTCCTTGCCAAAAAATGGGTTGTTTTGAATTTACATTTAGTTTGTTCTAGTTTTTCATTTTTCTTTGATATATATATATATAATAAATTTGTATATATCGTGTTTTTATTTTCAGGTTGTAGAAGCAGATAAGGAAGAATAAGGGGATTGCGCTGCTAAGCTTGGAAAAATAAACTACTTGGTTTGCTTATAATTTTTTTTGTGCCCTTATCTATTGTTTTATTGCTTTGCATTATTGATTGCTTGCATTTAAAAAAAATCAAAAAAGTTTCAAAAAACAAAATCCATTTGTAGTTGCATTGTTAACACACGTTAAATTTCTGTTTTGCATTTCATCCAAGATTTTGATTAATAATAACGGTTATACATCGATAACACTTAATTGTAAATTGACAATTTGTCTTCTTTCAACAATTTAATTTCTTGGTGTCTAGGCTACGGTAGAGTAATAACCATTTATAAATATTACGGTGATTCAAAAAAAATATAGTGGTTGTTCCTCTGAAGGTACTTAAACCTTCGGCTGCATTGCTATGGTGATTCGTAGTGCACCGATAAATCCTGTCCGTTACCTGGCTGAGAACTATCTTGTTTATCTAAGACAATGTGTGATTATACAATTATGGGTTAACTTAGTATAAATCATTTGTAATTAACCATTTCATTCATTTAGTTGCATTAGTTCATGCATATTTAAAAAAAAAATCAAAATCCAAAACTAAAAAAAAGTGTAAATATTCCATTTCCTTTGAAATTTTTAAATCCTTTTTCTTTGAAATTTCAAAATTTAGAAAAAACCAAAAAAAATATACTTATAAAACCTTTTCAAAAACATAGAAAAATTTTGAAAAACCAAAAAAAAAACCAAAAATCAATTTCCCTTTTGAAAAATAAATTCTTTTTGTAAATATTTTTCCTTTATAAAAAACATTCTTGAAAATGTCCGAGTTTCCCCACTCGCTTGAAGTTTACAATAGTTGTGAAAATCAATATAATCAATATGATTTCACTCCAAATTCGTATGGATATTTTAACGATAACTATTCTTTAAACAATTCGAATTTTGAACAACAAAGTTTTCAAAACAATGACCAACCTTCGACTTTCGAAAATAGCATTGAAATGATTTCATCTTTACTCGAACTCTCTACACAACAAAAGCAAAGTATAAATGATTTGTGTAATTCATATTTGTGTAATTACTCGAGCCAAGGATTTCAAAATTTGAATTCAATTCAAAATTCGAATGATTTCGAGTATAACCCATGCCATTCAATTTTGAACTCCAAAATGAATTTCAAACTCAAAATGAAAATGGAAACAACTTTTCAAACAAATTTGGCAATGGGAAAAATCTTTACCACGTTACGATTGAAAATTTTTGTTCTCAACAATTTCAAAGTGAAAATCTTCATGTTAATAATTATAAATTGGATTTTTTTGAACAAATGAACGAAATTTACGATGATCACACAGATTCGTTGTTTGAAACTTATATGAAACAACGTGAACAACAAAACCAAATCCCAACGTGTGACGAGTTAAGTAATAATCCATCTTTTACCCAAATCGACGATTTTCAAATAACAACTTTTGAAATTGAAAATAATAATCTTAATAAAGTGTTGAAAACACGGTAATTGAGTTGGATTTCAATTCTTTTGAGGGTGTGGAACCAAATTTAAAATGCGATATTCCTTTTCTCGATTTTGAAAATTTGAATACAATAACTATAGATTTTGAACTTGAGATACGCAATGAAGTTGTTGATAATCCAATAAAGGAAGACGAATTCAACGAACATGAATTTTTTTGACTTTTTGATGACGAGTTGTTAAATTCCGGCAGGGTAGATTTAAATCACCATTTTTATTTTGAATTCAGTAATTTTGAAGAAGTTTTCAGTGATAAATTTGAATTTCAATTTGGTGATAAGAAATTTGAATTTCAATCAATTATTCTATCAACCCCGAAAATCATCGAAAATAAAACAACTCGTACGGTTTTCAATAAAACGACATTCGTTTTTCCAAATCAACATTCAACTTTGAAATCTTTTACGATTTGGTTTTTCGAGCTTAAACTGTGTCTCGTATACTTGATGAGGAAAATGAATCGGTTTTTGGAAGACCGTTTCATTTACGCTTTGATGATATACTTTTTGATCCCGTTTAAATACCGTTCATTTTCATATAAATAAAGGCCATTTTTATTTATTTTATTTTTTTGGCAAAGCCAGCGAGGTTGACTGGACCCCTACCAGTTTTATTGTAAGACAATAAAAAGGTACATTCTTGCCTGAACCAAGCAAAAATGAAAATTGGAAAAAAGACAAAGAAAATTACAAAGGATAAAACAACAGACTAGCAGGCCCAACCGAGAGTCAATTCATCAGGATAAGGTCTATTACTGTTCTTCAATTGCCTGAAAGTACCAGACCTAACTTCATACCAAAGCACTTCAACATTCTTTTTTTGATTTTCAAAAACTATTGCATTCCTTTCTCTCCAAATGACACTCAAATATAATTTCAAGCAAACTGCTAACACTCTAGCTCCATCATTTCTCCATCTAGTAGCTTTATAAATAATACTCCAGATAATATTAGAATTAGCAGAGGATAGGTTAAGCCCAGTAATGCAACTGATTCGAAACAGCATGAAATTAAGAGATGGGCAATTAAAAAAAAGGTGTTCAGTAGTTTCCTCATGCAACTCACAAAACAGACACTGAGGACAACAAGCCAATCCGTACTTGTTCAATACACTTCTTGTCAGTAAAGCATGGTTTATAACTTTTCACAACATCAAGTTATCTTTAGGAACAGAGTCACTAGTCCAGATAACAAAGTACCACCTAGACGCAGGCAATGGAGCATTAGCAGATACATGTTTGAAGACAGCTTTAATAGAGTGTGGCTTCATGTCCCAAGCTACAGAGTCAAGTTGATTAGCAGAGCAGAAGTTATGATGAATATCACTCCACAGCTGCCTGATCGTCTGATTACTATTGTATGGCATCTGCATTTTTCCTTTATGTAAAAATTCATTGGCCTTAGCATCACAGTGTATTCCAGATTGTATAATCTGAGAATAGTCACACACTTTAGATAGGATCTGACCTTTTCTAACCCAAGGTTCATGCCAGAAACTAACAGTAGAATTAGCATTAACTTGATATTGTATCATAGGCAGGTAAACATCTCTTAGCTTCAACATATTTCTCCAATTCCAGCTGCAATTTTGAGGTATATCCATACACCAAAAATATTTATTCTTTATATTGTAATGCCATGTCCAATTAACCCATAGACTTCCTCTCTTATTGATAAGGTCATCAAAATGTTTAATAATTGCTGCAATATTCCACTTCCTTGCATTAATAACTCCAAGCCCACCCAGTTTCAAGGAAGTCTCAAATTTTGAAAATGAACAAGGCAGCAACTTCTTATTGTGAATACTCCCAGTCCAAAAAAATCTATTCATGGCAAACCTAACCAGATGCAATAGTTTGGCAGGAAGGATTAGAGAACGGGCCTAATAGACTAGAGAGGAAAAAACAACTGATTTAATAAGCACAAGCCTACCATTTTGAGACAAATGCCTATTAGCCCACGCAGACATGACAGAAGTAATTTTATTGTAAAGGGGTAAACAGTCAGCATTTGTAATTCTTTTAGAGATTAAGGGAAGACCAAGATACCTCATATCAGTATCCATATAGGAGAAACCAATATGTTGATATAAAGCAGCAGCATGAACGTCACTAACACCAGAAACTAACATGGAAGACTTAGCTTGGTTTATTGAAAGGCCAATCATACAATAGAAAGACTGCAGAGCCTCTAATAATCCATTCAAGGAGGGAAACTCAGGTTTGGTAAACAACATTGCATCATCAGCAAACATAATAGAAGTTATTTGATGATGTGAGCACTTAGGGTGGAACTTGATAATCTTCTGAATATATCTAGTCTTTAGGATAACAGTAAATACTTCCATGACCAACAGAAATAAGTAAGAAGATAAAGGATCACCTTGTCGTATACCTTTACTACTTCTGAAATAACCCATAAGTCTACCATTAATTACAACAGAGAATGAAGGTATGGAAATGCACACATATATCCAAGACACAATTTTTTTAGGAAATCCCATCACAGCCATTATCCTAACAATAGAAGCCTAGTGAATAGAGTCATAGGCCTTGATATATCAATTTTAAGAGCAGCAGCAGGGGGCATATTTCCTCTACTATAACCTTTTAATAATTCTTGAGCAAGAAGGACATTATCAAGAATATTTCTGGAAGGAATAAAAGCAGCTTGGTTGCTAGAGACAACTGATGGCATTACACTGACTAGACGAGCTGCAAGAATTTTAGAGATACATCTGTATACAACATTACAACAAGAAAAAGGCCTGAAGGAGGAGACACTGGTAGGAGGAGAGACTTTAGGAATTAGAGCAATATTAGTGCAGTTGACTTCCCCTACTAACTTGCATTTGAAAAAGAAATTTTGAATTGCTTGACAGAACTCATGGCCTAGCACACTCCACGTAGAAATAAAGAAGGTCACATTAAGACCATCAGGCCCACCGGATGATTGCTGATTCATAGAGAATAGGGTAGCCTTTATTTCCTCATCAGAGACATGCCTAATAAGAGAAGCAGCTTCCTAAAGAGAAATGCATGGCAGGGCAAGAGAAGAGATTTGTTCTAAATCAGGAATGAATCCATTAGAGTTGCCAAGCAGATTAGAGAAGATATCTATAAACGCTTTGTCAACAGAATCTGCAGTAGTAAATAAGAACCATGTTCATCATAAATGCTAAAAATATTATCTCTAGCATGCTTAACCTTTAATGAATCATGAAAGAACTTAGTGTTCTTGTCGCCTTCATCAGTCCATCTTTTATGCAATTGTTGCCTTTTCATGCTAGCTTCCAAGATAAGAGCATTGTTAACCTCCCTGTATAATTTTCCTTCTTCAGCAGCAGCATGCACATCATGAGGATGCTCCATCATTATGTCTTGTTGTCTCTTCAACTGTTCCTTCAGAGTGGTAGACAGAAGGCTGCCAGTACCAAAGGTGGCAGAAGCCCACAGTTTGATCGCTTTTTTGATGCTTTTTAACTTCCTGCAAAACTTATACATAGGATTACCATAGCAAGAAAATTCAGAGTTAACTTGAGAAACTAATACAAGAAAGTGGTCATGCTTAACCCAAGCATTAAAAAATTTAAAACTTCTTTTTTCTCTTCTTAAATGGTGACCAAGAGTTAAAATCAATGGAGAGTGGTCGGACAGAATGGGTTGAGGAAGGAAAACAGACAGGGAAGGCCATAAATTGAGAGCTTGGAAGTTACTAAAGGCATGATCAATTGTTGTGAAAGTACGAACACCGCTACGACTTTTGTTATTTCAAGAATACTTAGCTCCTGACTTGTTAACCAAGATTAAGTCAGACTCACAAACAACAAGATTGAAGGGTGCAAGATCTCCAGGGATAAGAGGAGTACCACCAAATTTGTCATTATAGTCATAGCACGAGTTGAAATCTCCCAAAACAACCCAGGGATGAGAAGATTGTCTAAGAGGAGGAAAGGAGTTAAAAAAAGAATTTCTGGATAAGACCGAGTTGTTAGCATATACAAAGGTGATGTAGAAGGAAGTTTGGGTTTGAGAATAAAGGACATGATAGTGAATGTATTATCTAGAAATTAGAATTGGAGATAGAGTCAACATAGCAGGATCATAGATAACTAGAATTCTACCATATGATGCAGATTCGAGGTTATGGTGGTAGGCCCAGTCTGGGTTAATATATGCAACAGCCTTAATGGATAAAGAAAGATTGAGCTTTGTTTCAAGTAGACCAAAGAGACATATATCATACAAGGAGATAATACTTTTGACCTTATCAAGTTTCAAATTGCAGTGGGCACCTCTGAGATTCCAAGAAGCAATTTTTTTATTCATTAAATAATTATTGAGGTAAGGTGGAGTTCTTTCTTCTCTTAGCAGAAAGAGATCTAGTTTCAATTTGCCTAAGAGGCAGAGATGGGGGAGGACAGATGAGGGATTGAAATGGAAGGATCAGGTGGTGGAACAGATTGAGGAAGAGGGGAGGGGATACATAATGGCCAACCTGGCAACTCAATAGAAAATTTATAATGAGGAGGAACTGGTGGTAGAACATCAACATTAGAACTGTGCATGGAGGTAATTAAATGAGTAACTTGAGACTCAAAAGTTTTGCGCCAGCTACTATCAAAATCTGATACAAGAGTATCACCATGTGCATGCACATCAGAAGTGTCAATACCAACTTCCTTGCTACTACTGCAATTAGTTGTAACATTTATAGGCATATGCTGCACCACAGTATTTGAAGGTAGAACTTTGTTTCCAGATTCATTACCATCAACAGTGGTTGGGATATTCAAGGAAGAATCCTTGTGTTGATATTCACTATTAACTTCATTAGTAATTTCACCTTCCTCCTCATCAAGTATTTCCAATATGCCTTGATCATTCTCATCAGTTTGCAGCAAGTTGTACATGTTATGTGTGGTAACAGTACAAGCTCGGTCGACACTGAGAATATTATTCCCTACATCAAGTTCAATTTTATTTTCCTCATTTCCATCATGAGCAGATTTTTCCTTTGCACCTGGCTTTTTCAATGAAGTGTCTTCCAAATCTTCTCGTATAATTTTTTTTCCCTTATTGTTATTAACTTTTTTCCAGACCTTCTTCACTTTAGCTTGTTTGTCTATGTTTTTCCCCTTCTTCACCTTGTTCTGATCCACATCACTAGTTTTTTGCTGCACATTATTCTCACATAGATTAACATTTCCTTCACATTCAACTTTCTTGCAACTATTAACCAAATGCCCAAACTCCTTACAAATAGTGCAAATTTCTGGTTTCGACAAATAATCAACATTCACAATCTAATCAGAACCATCAAGCAATTTAACTGTAAAGTTTTCAGGTAAATCATTCTTTGGATATACTTCAACTAAGCATTTAGCAAATGAGATACGTTCAAATTTTTCAAGTGATGCATCCATACAAAGAAGTTTTCCAACCCTTGATGCTAACCAGTTAATACCCAATGGTGACCATGCATACAATGGAATATTAGATAGCTTAATCCAAACAGGAACATCTTTGATGCTACTACAACTATTGCCTATATTTTCATCCCAAGGCTTCACTATAAAAAGTTTATTCCTCATCACAACTGGGTCAGATTCAGATAATCTCTTCCTATCTTCCTCATTAGAGAGCTTGAACAAGAACATGAACCCATCTGATTTGACAGAAATAGATCCCTTTAATTTCCATGCCTTTTTAAGGTAATACAATACTGTAGAGTAAGGTAGTGGGTTGTCAAGAAAAAAACCAACAAGGTATTCTTTCCACATTGAGTTTCCAGCCTTAACAACTTCTGCAGGAGGCACAATAGCATCACCATTGAACTCAAGTTGGATGTCACGAGGTACATATTTTCCAGCATTATTGGGTCTGGCTTTGAACAGAGAGTTCCAAGCAAGTTGCGAATGGGTTTGAGGAAGCAAAGGAGGAGATGAGAGAATCGGAGCTGAAGACTTAGGAAGAAGAGAGGAAGCTTCAGCAAATGGGGCAGAGACTAAGGGAACACTGACAGGACAGGGGATGGAAGAAGGAACAGAGACTTGCAGAGAAGGAAGGGAAGTGGCAGAGGGAGGTACAAGGATAGGGGATGAAGGACAAGGTTGAAGAGAAGAAGTGGGATGGGATGGGTCAGCGGGAAGAGAAATCAAAGATGGAGGGGTCCCCTCGCCATGCTCTGTACCCTATAGGAGAGGGGGAGACTCATCATCATTTTCAATTTTTCATGGTTTATTTTGAAATTTTGAAAAAATAATCTCAAAAACAAAAAAAAACAAAAAAAAAACAATTTTTTTTTTTTATTTTTTAAGAATTTTTGATTTATTTTTAAAGAAACACTATAGGATAAATATATGGTTGTGGTTTATTAAATTGAAATTTTTGAAAATTTATTCGTCTTAACAAAAATAAAAATGAAGTTTGATTACAAATAAAAATGGTTTAACTAGTATATAGGAAGATTCATACGTGATAATTATGAAATATATCCTAATTGAAAATCTTTGTTTTAAAAAGTGATGAATTTGAAGTAAAGGATATAACATTTTTTTTGTCTTCTAAGTTAAATGGTGCTAAGATGATTTTGCAAAACTCTCTCTTCGAAAAAAACAAAAAAAAACAAAAAGAAAAAAAATACAAAATACAAAAAAAAAACATTTGTATATTTGTATATATTTTTAACACCTAGAGTTAGGTGTTCACACTCGTGTGTTCACTCGCCATGCTCTGTACCCTTCTCACGTAAGCTCGAAAGGCAGTGCACGATCGGTATATCTAGCCTCAGTTTATCTGAGTTAGGTGTATATATAAAAATTCTTTTTAATAACGCCTACAGTCAATAGGTGTTCACACTCGTGTGTTCACTCGCCACGCTCTGTATTCCCCTCACATCAGTCCGTAAGGCAGTGCATGTGTAATATATCTGGCCTCAGTTTATCTGAGTTAGGCATATGTAAATATTGTAAATATAAATAAAATTTTCAAAAAATGGAGAGAGTAAGCAAATGAAATCCAAGCACTATTTTAACTTATTTGATTTGATTTGTTATTGAAATGAAATGAAATACCACTTTAATAAAATTTGATAATCAACTAAGGACCTATTTCATGGTTACACTTTGTTATCAACTGAAACAACGAGTTAAACTATTGTCTATTTGTTATGATAACTTAATTTTTGTTGGAAATTTTGACGAGTAAATGACTTAAATTTCAAGATAATGACCAAACATATATTTAACTTATTTGTGTTAATTTAAAAGTAAATCCTTCATTCGTAAATATTTTCAAAAACTTGCATTCACATCTATGTAAATAAATCCTGCATTTTGTAAATGTTTTCATCCTGCATTTGGATTTTGTGGGTAGTATCCGCTGAAAACCCTCACGAGACAACACTTGCCCTATTGGGGACACCCAGAGGTTTAACGGCTTGTTGCATACGCTCAATGCAATCGTGCTCCCTACGAAAATGGATTTACCTTAGTTTTCCTTTATTCGAGGACGAATAAAAAGATAAGTGTGGGGGTATTTGATGTGCGCGTAAATGTGCATATTTTTACCACCATATTTAATCTATTTAGATTAAATAAATGATCATATCGGGTATTTTAACTTGTTTAAACCAAAATTCATATTATTTTCAAATCGTCACATATTCAGCTTCATCCAAGGGCAAAAATGGTCATTTTTGTGCATATATTAATTTGAGTAAATTTAATTGGAAATTTCTATATTATTTTATAGGAATTTGGCTTCATATACAAGTGGTTTCATGAAGATATATGCATGCACAAGAGTGAAGATAAAGAAATGAAGATGGAAATAATTCAAAGGCATGATAATGGAGTACCCCACCTACCCACCTACCTTAATGTACAAATTAGAGGCTAATGCACATGCTTATGGAATTAATGGCTTCATGTACACTTAAATGATGATTAGTAGAAGCTAATGATTACTTGGCCTCCACACTTTCTCAAGGGTATTTTGGGCATTCCCCAAAAATATGAATTAGGGTTTAACACATGTATAAGTACCCCTTATGTTTCATGTAACCCTCTTCCTTAGTCTCTCTTTTAGGCTCTCTTCTCTTAGTCTCTTCTCTTAAGAAAATAAAAAGAAAGCTCTCTTTCTCTTTTCATGGCTACTTAGCCATTTTTATTTTATGTAACCTTCATTTCTTTTTATGCAATGTTAATTATTGTTTCCATTTACTTACATGTTCATTTCCTTTCATGCTAGTAGTGTAGATTTTCTTTTATGCAAGTAGATTAGTTTTTTCTTTCATTTAGCTCTCTTTTCCTCTTTGTTTTGTTCTATGTTGCAAGCTATATTAGTTGATATGATAACAAATATGAGAAGCTAAACCCCTTCAATTTAGGGGTAATGAAGCTCTCTAATTATATAGCTTCAACATTTTGATAAATGTTATGCTCTCTTTTTGTGCTTCATGGAAAATGATGTTTATGTAATTTTGTGCTTATTATTGAGTTTAATAGCTTATGTTGTTCAAAACAAATAGGCTATGCTTAGTCATATGAATCACAAATTGCTTCTTCATCTATATATGATTATGGCAAAGAAGTGAATGTTTAAATCAAAGTTTGATGGCCTATATTTCTAAACAATAGTTAATAGGCCATGCTTAAAATAGATTTTCATTTTCAACTTTGTTGTCATTTTCATGAGAATTAAAAGTGGTTTAAAGGTTGTGTTATAGTTTGATGGCTTATGTTGGCTAATCAATAGCACAAATATGCCATACTTAAGATAAGCACATTAATTAAAGCACCAATGACCATAAAAGAGAGATTATGATTTCATATGTGTTGAACTACATGATCTAGAGAGTGGATTTATTCTATAAATTGTCACTTAACTCTTATATTTGCATCTCTTTTCTCTTTGTTAGTTTTCTCATTTTTCTAGCTTAACAATCTCTCGACTTTGGTTTAATTTGATTGAATAGAATTTTAAAATCAGCAACTCCCTGCGGATCGACCCGTACTCGCCACGTACTTCAATAGTATGCCATGCGCTTGCGGTTATTTTTTCAAAATTCGTTCGGCTATTTTCTAACTCGATAGACATTTAGCCGTCCGAACAATCTGAACCAAGTTAATTTAACAAATAAGCCCTTCATTAAGCAAAACCAAAATTTCACTTAAATCCTTCTTCTAGAATAATTTATTTTCTGAAGTAAATTTCTTAGGAAAAATCCCTAAAAATCACAGAAATTCACTTTTAATATGTTATCTAACATATAATAATTTCAGACCCAAATTCTCAATAAAATTTCTGAAATTTTTAAACCTAATTAACCATATTTTCCTTTGAAAATTCATCTTCCCATAGCTTGGAAATTATCAAAATTAAAACCCAACTCCAAAATCATGTTTTACATAACATATAAATTCCTCATGGCATTCGAAATCAATTATAATCGGTTTTACCCTTAAAACGGGGAAAACCATATTTAAACAATCTTGTTTAAATCTAACAAATTATGATCCAACTATATCATCATCCAAATCATCATGAAAACGAATTTAATCTTAAATCTGAAAACATATGATCATAAAACAAAATGGAGATGGTATAATTATTATTCAGCTTGATTAGGATAAGAAGATTGGAATGAGATTAAGGTTTATTCCCCTTGCTTTAATCCTTAGCTTGATTTGAATTTTCTCTTCTTTTTCTTCCTAGTAATGGCCATCTCCTCTTCTTATGTTTGCATTTTATTTTTGTGAAAATGAGAAATGACCGTGAATGTCATAAGGAACGAAAACATATAAGGGTTATGGTAATAGGGTGCGGTTATTTCCCATTATGCCCTTGTGTAATTTAATTAGCTTACAAACCATTCTTAAGCCCATTTAATTTATTAAGCACGGCCTCTAAGTATTTATAAAAATCTCAATCCCCTTATCACTTAATATTAAAATTATTTTATTTAATTTATCTAATTAAATCTCCTAAATAATGTTATCAAAATTAGGGGTGTTACAGGCTCCCCTCCTTAGAATTTCATCCTCGAAATTCAAAAAGGACTAAATACTGAACATAGCAATCATCTGTAACGACTCCTAACAACCATACTAGCTTACCATACTAGAAATTATCTATATAAAACTAATATAGACATACCCTCAAAGCAGATCAGGATAAGTATCTCGAATCCTGTCTTTTGTCTCCCAAGTACAGTCCTTTTCATTGTCGCTCCATTGAACTTTCACCAACTTGACTATCTTTTTCCTCAATCTTTTCTCATCTCTCGCTACAACCCGAACTGGTTGTCTAGCAAAAGTCAAATTAGGCTCTACTACCAACTCTTCCAACCCTGTTGGAGGAATAGTAGTTCTGGATCATGCATATACTTGCAAAGATGAGACACATATAATACATTATGGACACCTACCATACTGCTCGGCAACTCTACTTTGTCTGTGAGCTTTCCAATCCTCTCTATAATCTGGAATGGACCAACATATCTTGGTGTCAGTTTCCTCGACTTCCCGAACCATAACACACCCTTCATTGATGATACTTTAATGAAAACCTTATCTCCAACTGAGAACTCTAGGTCTTTATGCCTCTTATCTGCGTAACTCTTCTGTCTGGACTGAGCTTCCTTCATCCTTTCTCGAATCAACTCAATCTTCTTTGATGCCTCTCTGACCAAATCTGGACCTAATACCAATCTGTCTCCAGTCTCCAACCAGCATGCTGGGGATTTGCATGGCCTTCCATACAAAGCTTCAAAAGGCATCATTCCTATACTAGTCCGATAACTATTATTATAGGAAAACTCAACCAAATGTAGGTGATCTTCCTAAGATCTACCAAAGTCCAATACACAAGCTCTCAACAAATCCTCAAGTCCTTATTCACTCTCTCTGTCTCCCCATCCGTCTGAGGGTGATATGCAGTACCCATCTTGAGCTTAGTGCCTATTACATCCTGTAGACTCTTCCAGAATTCGCTAGTAACTAAAGCAACTATGTCACTGACTATGCTACTAGGAACTCCATGAAGTCTAATTATATTCTTCATGAATAACTTAGCTAAAACAAGTGTCGTCTTGGTTTACTTAACGAGAATGAAATGGGCACTCTTGGTCAACCTATCCAGTATGACCCATATACTTTCATTTCCCCTATTTCCCCTTAGCAACCCGTCTATAAAGTCCATGGATATCGAATCCCATTTCCAAACTGGAATCTCTAAAGACTGAAGCAATCCACTCAGCTTTTGATGTTTGGTTTTCACTTGTTGACAGTTTGCACACCGCCTAACCCACAAGCCAACATCCCTCTTCATACCTTCCCAATAGAAGCTCCTCTTCATATCTTGATACATCTTAGTCCCTCCAAGATGAATCGTAAACTTGGACCGATGACATTCCCCAAGAACTTCTTTCCTCGAGTCCTCAACATTCGGAACACATAATCGTTCATTCTTTCTCAACCATCCTCTTTGGTCAAGACTAAAATCCTTTAGATCATCGATCTCAGATCCAACCTCAAGCCTCCTAATCCTCTCGGCAAATACTGGATCCTCCTTCTGCTTCGAAGCTATCCTTTCAATCAACACTTGTCGAACTTCCAAACAGGGCAACATAGCGGTACTTTGACTAGAACTAGCAGTCGATCTTAAACTGCACACTACAAGTAGTTAGAGCTTCCAAATCTTTCCATTCTGCCAACATAGCTAAGACCACATTCTATGTCTTTTGTTAAGAGCATCTGCTACTTTATTTCCTTTCCCAAGATATACTCTATACCAAAATCATAAGCAGCCAAAAACTCCAGCCACCTCTGCTGTCTCATATTCAACTCCTTCTGAGAGAATAAATATCTTAAAGACTTATGATCTGTGTATAGCTCAAATCTCTCCCCTAAGAGATAATGTCTCTAAATCTTTGATGGGAAGATCACCGCAGCCAACTCCAAATCAAGAGTAGGATATCTCACTTCATGCGGTCTATGCTGCCATGAAGCGTGGGCAATCACTTTATCCTTCTACATCAACACAACTCCCAATCCAGTTCCATATGCATCGGTATACACCACCAACCCTTGGTTTCCGTCTGGAACCACTAACATAGGTGCATTGGTTAACAAATCCTTTAACTTAAGGAATGCTTTCTCACATTTATAAGACCAGGTATACTTCACGTCCTTCCTGGTTAGCTTCATCAAAGGTGTTGCTATTCTTGAGAAATCCTTGATGAATCTCCGGTAATAGCCAGCAAGTCTAAGAAAACTTCTAATCTCAGTCACCGTCTTTGGTCTCTTCCAATTATTAACAGCTTCGATCTTATCTGGATTGACCGACAAGCCCTTCTTTGAAACCACGTGACCAAGAAACTTAACCTCTTTCTTCCAAAAATGACACTTGGAAAACTTCGCCTTTAGCTGATGCTGCCTCAGTATCTCAAGCACAACTCTAGGATTATCCTTATGCTCTCTTTCATCCTTAGAGTATACCAAAATGTCATCTATAAACATTAAAACAAACCTATCCAAATACTCTCGGAAAACTCGGTTCATTGGATCCACGAAGAAAGCAGGTGCATTCGTTAACCCGAGTGGCATTACTGACCACTCATGCAAACCATACCTAGTCCGAAATTCTGCCAAAGGAATAATGTCCTCTGCCACTCTTAATTGATGGAAACCTGTTGCCAAATCCAACTGAGAAAACACTCTGGCTCCACACAACAGATCAAATAGATCATCAATTCTCGACAAAGGATACTTATTCTTGATCGTTCTCTTGTTTAACTTACGATAGTCGATACACATCCTCAACGACCCATCTGGTTTCTTTATGAATACCACGGCTGCTCCCCAAGGCGAACTGCTTGGTCTAATAAAATTCCTTCCTTCTAGATCCACTAGCTGCACCTTCAATTCCTTCATCTTAATAGGTGTCATCCTGCTAAGTGGTCTACTCACAGGTTCAACTCTTAGCACAAGATCTATCCGAAACTCAACAACTCGTTTCGATGGTACTCCTGTGACCGGCTCAAAGGCATCTGCATACTCTCTTGCTACTAGAACTTGATTTAGCACTTCTCTCACTTCCATTGCACTTAACAAAGCACAACTGCTCCGGTTAGAATTTTCCACTGAGAATATTATTCAATTATGACTATCTGGGTGTGTCAGTGATATCTTCCCATCCTGGCAAAATATCCTAGCCTCATACTTACTCAACCAATCCATACCCAAAATGATTCCAAAATCTACAAAATCGAAAACATACAGACTACATGCAAACATATGACCTAACAAATCAAGTTCTAACTGATCGCATCTCATCCCCATAGTTGCATACCCTCCTATTGGATTCACAATCCTTAAGGAAGTAACAAGGTATGTGGGTTCTAAGCATAACCTATCGACTAAACACTGGGATATAAATGAATGTGATGCACCGATATCAAATAGTATCATAACTGGTATACTCTGAATCGAAAACATACCTTCCATCACAGTCTTCCCTTTTTCAGCTGCAGTTGGCCTAGCAGATGACGGTCCAACATCAAAAACCTTTCCCTTGTCCGCCCTAACCAGTTCTGGACACTGATTCATATAATGCCCAACCTGGTCACAGTTGAAGCACTTCACATTCTTCTTATCTGCAGTCTTCTTACCTTTTCCTAACCGGCACTCATTTGCATAATGACCCTTCTTGTCACACTTTAAGCAAACTAAATCAGCCTTTGCCTTCTTGGCAGCTTCTCCCTTCTGGGCTCCCTTCTTCTTAAAGAACTTTCTCTTCTTTCCCTGAGAACCATGAGTTTCAACTGGCTTCTCTCTAGCACAAACAGCAAGCATTTCTTCATGGTGAATGACCATCTCCACCACTACATTACTAGGATCACGGATATGTGTCAGGGTCGCCCTAGCAAGCTCAAGTCTCAATCCCCGAATGAACCTCTCATTTCTCTTGATAACGGTGTCTATAGTATTATATCCATAATGGGACAACTCATCAAACTTAGCGGCATACTCAACCGCCGACATCTCTCCCTGCTCCAGATCCAAAAACTTCCTCAGCAGTGTTGATTTAGCAACCTCTATACAAATCTCCTTCGAAAATCAGCCTAAGTCAATTCCTCCTCCGGAACTTCGACGGTAACATTGTTCTACCAATGAAGCGCTGACCCTTGCAACTGCCTAGAGATCAACCTTCTCTTCTGCTCATCATCTAAACCCAAATCAGCAAAGATATGCTCACAATGCAACAGCCAATTCTCTACCTTTATGGCATTCTCCGTCCCCATAAATGGCTTCCTACCAAGACTGGTGTAATCTCTACTCAGCTTAGCATAATTATTTCCAACTAAAGCCACAAGATTAGCTCCTCCAACATTTCCACCAACTCGAGCAGCAACTCCTGCTTAAATCATATTGACGAAGAACTAATACATTGCCCCCATATCCACTAGTGGATTTCCAGCACCCACATTGGCATCGGTATTTTGGTTAGCATTAGACTGTCGATCCGGGTTCCTCCTGGTGGGTCGAGCATCTCCATTGGTTGTGGTACTTCCTCCACCAAAATTTCCTCTTCCGTTTCCTGCTTCCATATCTTCTTTCTCGTAAATTTTCATACAAGCCTTAATATGATACAGAAGAACGGTCTAAGAGAGAGGGAATACGTACGTATATATATATATATATCAAATACAAGTATGGTACTATAGCGTTATCCCAAACCCCGATCTTATTTTCTGATTCATAGGATTATGTTTGAAAATATTTTAGGTTTAAATTTCTTTTAAGTTTCATAAACCTATGCTCTGATACCAACTTGTCACATCCCTTACTTGGAGGCCCAAAACTAACGGCTGCGGATGCTGTAGTCATCCATAGTTATTAATCCTCGGCGACCAAATACAGTAATGTTAGATACATTGATATGCAGAAACACATGAATATGGAAAAAAATTAAATCATCAAACAAGTTCCACATTCCATTTCAAAACATTTCAAATTCATTACATAATCCCAATACGAGAACCACGTTCAGATAAAATATATTTATTACAACATACGCTAAGAGCGACATATGAAGATGCCCTCTTAGATGATCAGAGTGTGTATATATATATGTGCAATTTAACAACTTTGCCTTTACAACAACAACACATCGGAATCAAAATAAAAGAGAACTCTAGATAGCTATCATGCCTCCTGCACATCTCCAGAAGCTTATCCGTCTAAAGAGGTACCTGAAAACCTCAACTCTCAAACTACTCAAAATCAATTGAGTATCCGAGAGTTTAAGGGGAAAACATAAACTTCAAGTCAGACATAAAGCATGGTATGAATAATAATCTACGGTCTCAAACCATTTAGATATCTAGTGAGACCACACCGCTTAGCAGAACGGGTTTTCCCCTCACTAGTACCTAATACCTTTATAAAACCATATACTTTGCTCCTGCATCCAAATGGTTAAAACAATTCAAAACAATATAATGATATGCAAACAAGTAAATCAATTCTGGATTTCCCATCCTCATTCATTTTGACAAACTGTCTCATTTATAGTTTCTAGGTTCACTATTAACCTATTAGTTTTCATGGGCTTACTAATAACCTGTTTAATGTTTAAGGACTCCCTGTCCAGTTACATAGTTTTCATGGGATTACTAAGAACCTATTGGCCCCTGCCATTATCTTTACTGTTTCATGGGTTCTCCCTGAACCTATTGTTAATTCCAATATCTTTCCTCTTATCCTAGTTTTCGTGGGTTGACCAGGAACCTATTGACATCTGTCAATATCTTAATCCGGATATAGTTTTCATGGGCTAACTATGAACCTATTGGCCCCTGGCAATATCAAATCATAGTTTTCATGGGTTAACTATGAATCTATCTTCCTGCAATCTTCCTTTTACATAGTTTTTATAGGCTTACTATGAACCTATTGGCCCCTGCCAATATCTTTTCCTATACACAGTTTTCATGGGTTTACTGTGAACCTATTGGCCCCTACCAATATATTTAATTAATTTAATTTATATCCACTACTGGGTCAACCTAGCTGGCTATTCTTCCCTTCCCCAAATTACCGTTATGGGTTCATTACAATGTGAATATATATATGCTTGAAGAAGCATGCGTAATAGCATAACAATACCACTCCTGTGGGTTTAATATCCTTGAAATTATTTTCATAGGAAACATTGTTAATCCCTTTAACCTAACATTTTATCATGGAAAGCTTCTTCTTAAAACCATTTTAAAACTCCTTTACTTAGCCATGGATTTTTCCTTTAAAATGAGATTTGTTTATTTGTTTTGAAAAATTAAGGCTTTCGAATCCTTTAAAACTTTGCTTTCGACCTCACTGGATAACCTCCTTCGAAAGCATATTAATCTCTATTTAAAACATTAGGCCCTTGCATTTCAAAACACTTTAAAACCTCTCTTTGGAAACCTTTCGAACGTAATAAAGTATTACTCTTTAACTCTTAGAAGCATAGCTTCGAAAACATTGAAAGTACCCCTTTCGAAACTTTTGGGAGTATCCCTTCCGAAACCATTGAAAGTCCCCCTTTCAAAACCATTGGGTTTATATTTAAAAATATCATTTGGGTCAAAGTGAATATAAACGAAAGTATCTCTTTCGAAACCATTCTTTATCACATAAAAATATTGGGGAAAACATGATGGCGTCGGCACCACCCTTTCGAAAGCATAAATCATTTGGGTGAAACACTTGAAGGTTGGCTTCGAAACCCCTTTCGAAACCTTTGCCTTCGAAACCATTAACCCCCTTTCGAAAACATTTAGGAAGTGGCCTAGCATAAGTTTAAAATAAAGACAACCCTTCGAAAGCATTGATGGCTTCAACACACTCGAAAGGCAAAAAACAGTGGCTGGGTTCCGACTAAGTTGGAACTACTACTTTCGAAAGCATCATTTTATAAATAAAGGAATCCATTCGAAAGCCTATACCTTTAAAACATAAAATGGCAACCCCTTCGAAAGCTATTAGAAAACCCCTTTCGAAAATATATGTTTCGACTCCTTCAAAAGCTTTAATAAAACAAAGCAGGGGTGTTTCTATGGATAACAAACAAAGGTTTCGACCCCTATCGAAAGCATTGGCTTCGACACCATGCCTTCCACCCCTTTTCTAATCCACTATGTATCATCTAAGTGATACCTTATGTATTGGTTTCAAATTTGTGGGGTTTCGACTTGACTGAAGGCGAAAGCTATGGGCCGAAAGGTACTTCTAATAGAGGCAGCACCCACTTTTCTGTGTAAATCTAATTTAATGCCAATTAAAGCAATCACTTTCTAACTAACCCGCCCACGTGTAAGCATGTGATTGGTTGCCTAAACTTTTCAAATTCTTTACCAAAATAACTGCCGCTTAATTTCAGATCTAAACCAAGTTAATTTAACAAATAAGCCCTTCCATTAAGCAAAACAAAAATTTCACTTAAATACTTCTTCTAGAATAATTTATTTTCCAAAGTAAATATTTTAGGAAAAATCCCCAAAAATCACAGAAATTCACTTTTAATATGCTATCTAACATATATAAATTTCAGACCCAAATTCTCAATAAAATTTCTGAAATAAATTTTTAAACCCAATTAACCATATTTTCCTTTGAAAATTCATAGTAATCTTACAATAGCTTGAAAAATTATCAAAATCAAAACCCAACTCCAAAATCATGTTTTACATAACATATAAATTCCTCATGGTATTCGAAATCAATTATAATAGGTTTTACCCTTAAAACCGGGGAAAACCATATTTAAACAATCTTGTTTAAATCTAACAAATTATGATCCAAGCATATCATCATCCAAATCATCATAAAAACGAATTTAATCTTAAATCCGAAAACATATGATCATAAAACAAAATAGAGATGGTATAAATTATTATTCACCTTGATTAGGATAAGGAGATTGGAATGAGATTAAGATTCATTCCCCTTGCTTTAATCCTTAGCTTGATTTGAATTTTCTCTTCTTTTTCTTCCTAGTAATGGCCGGCTCCTCTTCTTATGTTCGTGTTTTATTTTTGTGAAAATGAGAAATGATCGTGAATGACATAAGGAACAAAAATATATAAGGGTTATGGTAATAGAGTGCGGATATTTCCCATTATTCCCTTGCGTAATTTAATTAACTTACAAACCATTCTTAATCCCATTTAATTTATTAAGCACGGCCTCTAAGTATTTATTAAAATCTCAATCCCTTTATCACTTAATATTTACATTATTCTATTTAATTTATCTAATTAAATGTCCTGAATAATGTTATCAAAAATTAGGGGTGTTACATTGTAGCTAAATTTTTTAGGATTATAGAAAAATAGTTTGATAAATCCAACTTAAAAGGTCACTAAATAATTAAAATTTGGATATATTTTCTAAATGTTGTAAAAGAAGTAGAAATCAACAGTGAACAGTAATTATGAACTGTCGGCAAAATAAACATGCCTAAATAGACATGAAATGTCTGTATCAATATTGTTTTGCGATAAGTGCAGTACGCACCATACAAAAATTTGCATAGCATGTAAAGAAAACTTTTGAATTACAAAGGCCAAAGAAATGGAACAGAATGATAAAAAGGGACAAAACATCTTATAAAAGCCAGTGATTCACAAATATACGAAAGCAATTGAATTCAAAAATTGCAACAACAATTTTTAATGTGAAATGGAGAAGAACGCCAATAAGTTAAGATTAGATGCTTTGGCCGAGTGAAAAATACTTATGGTAGAAGTATATATCAGAAAAAAATACACCACAAATGTTGTCGAAACTGATAATTGTTACATGAAGAAATAAATAAAACTTTTAGCCATAAATTTTAGGACTGTAGAAAAATGATTTGATAAATCCAACTTCAAAGGACACTAAATAATTTAAATTTGGGTAATTTTTTGAAATGTCATAGAAGAAGCAGAAATCATTTGTTTTGTGCTCTAGCTATGCGACTCAAGGTAATTAACCAACGATAAAAAAAACTATAATGAAAATAGTTTAATAGAGCATTTCTTTTATTACTTGTCATTGTACTGAAAATTTGAAACAAAGTATAGATTAATTAGGCAACATAATGTTCCAAAACCATATCATGGGAAAAAATAATAAAACCAAATATATTCTATCACTAAAACCTGATAATTTACCGTATATTTTGAAATTTCCCAATGTAAATAATGCAACAAAATACACATCATTAATCGTGTTGTTACGATAATAAAAAGATATTCATAATGCATTAACATCCATATCCATAATGCATGGGATATTGCTGCGTCGATCCCGAATTCGTCGGTATTATAGTAATTTATTGAAATTTTTTCTTTAAAGGAGGATATTGAAATTCAAGTTTAAATTTTTAAATTAACTATGCGAGTATAACAGCTAAAATTTTAGTATGTGTCTATATAAATTTTTTTAGAATAAATGTGACACTTTATTCAACCAAATGGCTCATTTAAATGAATATACTATGACTTCTAACATAAGAAACATGATTCTATAATTAATATATGCAGATAGATAAATAAACAAACATATATACACACATGTACATAAACGTATAACCATATATACATATCTTTGGGAGTGTATTTTACATTGTGTTCATGATAAATTATATGCAAATAAACACAAAGAATTTTATTATATCTTACGTGTGTTAGAAGTAAGTTACAAATGTGTAAAAGGTTTTAAATACATTAATTCTCAACTAGAAAAAAGAAAAATCTCTGTTTATAGTATATTGTTTGCAAGAAAGACACAGCATAAGCATAAAGTTAATCTATAAAGACCAAGTACTTTACCAATATTTTCAGGGACAAATGATGATATTTTTTATCGAGGGTAGTAGGAGAAATAAACACTGATTTAGCTAGTAAGACGTGGGCAATCAACAAATGTTTCAACGGATTTAGTTTTTTCAATCTTTTCATATGCAACAAAACTGAAGTAGGAAAATGAAAATAGCATTCATTGCACAAATAAAGATGAAATGTTTAGCTTATTTATAAAACTAAGCACACACCCCACCATAGTTGAATTCCACATAAACGACACCTTTTGGCCAATATATATGTGTACATACATACATACATATACATATACATATATATATCTGTGTGTATGTAAAATTATATGTATATACATATTTATATATGAATCTATGTATGTGTATGTGTATGTGTGCATGTGTATCAATGATTGTTGATATCAAATAACTATTTATGATCTTAAAATGCTTGGAATAATTGTGCAAAGACTTAAAAACTAATACAACACTCATCTAAGCAAGTTCTGAATATTAAGGAATAAAAATTTAAATCTAAATATCAACAAACCTAGGCACTGCATTTGTCTTCCAAACCATATATAAAATAAATAAATAAAGAAGAGGGTGTGTACTAATAATTCACTTAATTTAAACATTGACTTATCGATCATAAGTGCTTGACATTTGTCCCAAAGTAGACGAGCATCAAGAAACAGTCACACGCCAATTGATTAGGAACAATGGAGAAGGTAGATTTGTCTTTAAACATCTAACGCTGCACTAAACATACGTTAGTGATATATTTACAAGGATTACTAAAATATGGTGAATACCAAGAACAATAACATTAATATGCAATGTGTTAAGCACATATAATAAACAATGACAAAAAATTGGCTCGCAAACTTAGACCAAGGATGTACAAAAATACATAATGGTACAAAATACAGAATATAGCAATCATCAAATTGAAATGGATATGACCTTTGTAAAATATATAATTAAAAAAATTATACTTTACAGACTTATAAAATATATAGTTATAATGTTTGATAACCCATAGCCTTATCAAGCGCCTTGATCGAACATCAGATGTATGAAACAAATTTGAAAAGGTAACATGATGAAATCGCAACCTGATGCAACTATAATACCAAGTATTATGAACCACATTAATTTGAGACTAAACCGTGTAGTGATTTAAATATTCATATATACCGTTAATTATACTACAAACGTCAATTTTAGGTTACAGTACACCACCATGAAAGACCACTACCTAAACAAATTATGCCCATTACTAGTAAGTATAATCGATTTCACATTAAATTTCCAAAGTAGTCACACTATATCCATTTTAAGTTTAGAAAATTTTCAATTTCCAAAAACATGTAGATTAAAAATGAAAGCCTCTAAAAGAAATAACACAAAATGTAAAATCTAATGTTTAAATTCGAAAATCTTTAAGAAAAATTGTTACTATATACAATACATGCACAATTATAAATAAATAAATCTATAAAGGAAAAGGAAGTATTGAATTCTAAAAAGTGATTCAAAAAGGTTATTTTCAAAGCTTTAAAAATTTACACTTGTAAATACAAAATGAATCTATTGTGTCAAAAGTTTGTATACCTTTAGAATGAAGTAGCAGTTACATAACATGTGACAAACTTTAGATTACATGTATGTAAAAATGAATATTTAGCCCTTGTTAACTCGACAAAAAAACATGCAATTCAAAATGTTGGCAATAGAGGGAATGCATATGATTGATATAGTTATATAACTTTAGTGATGCATATAAATGATTGGAGGATGGTTACATTTTTCTATGTCCTAAAAATGCATTGTTAAAGGAATATGATAGATATTTAAAATTGGTAAAACAGTTCTTAGTTTTCGAAAAAGAAATTCAAAATTTACAATGTTTAACCAAACTGTTGGTTTTAAAGCTAAATCTGTGCTCATCAATGACACTTACAATGTGTACCACATTTAAACAAAAGTAGAAAAATGATAACATTTTAAGATTTGAAATAGAAAAATATATTTCGTAAAATGAAATTTACAAAGAAAGCATACAAACCAAAATTTTCAATATGTAAAATGCAATGGTTGAAACTATTTTACCAAATTTACTGTTCAAAATTTATGACTTTCGGGATATTTAAATTCAAAAGGTTTAAACATTAAGTTTTCCTATAGCCAATATTTGTAAAGGTTTAAGGGTTTATATGCCCAAATATTTTATGATTGAAAATGTTGAAAGTTAAAAGTTTGAAATCCAAAATACTAATTTCAAAATCAAGTACCATAGCTTTAGAATATAAAACACAAAATTTAAAGCTATTTTAAAAGAAATTCAAAATTTTAAATTTCAAAGCTTTGAAATCTAATAATATTATAAGCAATAATTCCAAATTTTAAAATACAAAACTTATAGAGCACTACTATTCACATCAAATATTTCTATAAATGTTACTGTATCTAAATTTAGCCATACCCACTTAATATTACCATTAGCCACTACCAAAACTAAACAAAAAAACACATCAAATTCACTCACTTTTCCATCTTCACATCCAGTAAAATCAAAAACACAAAATATAAGCAATCACAGGAAGTCAATGAAGAATTCGAAATTGTAATTGGAGAAAATTGGAAAAACAAATTATTTGTGCTCAAAGAGGTAAACTGTAGTAGTCTGACTATATGGTAAGCATAGACAATTTTTTGCGGCTCAAAATTGTACATCTGGTATGAGCCCTTACCTGCAAAAGAATCAAAATTGAATAACAATCCTCAATAATAATAATATCTAAATCGTAATAAAAAAAGCATTATCAATTCATTTAAAAAAAGCCAATGCTTTTTCATCAACTATCTTCTCACCATGCACAAAATTAGTGTGACTTAACATGAAGAATTTGAGTAGAGCTGGGTGAAAGTTTAAAGGTTTTGAATGAGGAGAAATGAAAAACATTAAAAATATAGAAAAAATGGGTAATTTTATGTAAGTTTAAAATATTGTATTTTTATTGTTTAATTGGATAATTTATGGAGGAAAACATAGTGTGAATAGCAATGCAAACCTTATAAACCGTAAAATAACAAAAAATTAAATTTAAAGCTTCTAAATTCGATAATATTATATACAAAATTTTACATACAAAAATAAAAATAAAAATTTATCGTTAAAAAATTATGATAGCCAAAATGTTAAATATTCAAAAGTTTTAGTACTCTAAATTTGATAATGACTGAATTTTTAAAAAGGTTAAAATGCCCAAAAACTTCAAAGCTTAGAAATATAAAGATTTAAAAGTTTAATTTCGAAATTCATCAACAAAAGTTTTAGAGTGGAAATTACAAAGGCAAATGCTATTACAAAATAAAATCAAACTTTTAAGTTTCAAAGCTTTTAGAGTTGGTAATACTAAATACAACAATCCTACAGTTAGAAATACTAAATTATAAACTACAAAGTTACAATTTTAATTTTCAATGCTTTTTAAATTTAATAATATCATAATTCTACATTTTGAAGTACTATATTTTAAAATGACAAATTATTATACCAATAATTTATAAAAATTGACTATTATATATATAATTGCTTAGAAATGAAATTTTTTATGAACATTAAATATTATGAAATTAAAATGAATGAAAATATTGTATAAACACAATAGTTGTACATTTCAAAATACAAAAATAGTAAACACAGATTCAATGATTTTAAAATTAAGTAATATTGAGAGCAATGATTTTAAAATTTAGTGAAATTTGCTATTGAAAATATTCGGTTGCTCCGAATCATTTATGATTGTTATTGTTCGAACTATTCCTCAAACTAATCGTACAAAAATCAAAGTTATATAATGATGGATCTTACGTAAAAAAATATCCCATTTCCAGAAGATCATTCTTCAGCCAGCATCAACAAACTAAAAGAAATAGTAAAACCACTACCAAAATCACTTAAACATTAACAAATGATCAACAGAATCCACGGTATACGTCCAACAAATAAGGACAAAGAAATTCACAAGAATAAAAGTAAAATCCTAACAGAATTGCAATTCAAGTTGTATTTCACGACAACGACACACATGGTTCAAAAAATGGAAGAATCAAAAGTGGAAAACAAAGAGGGAGGAAACAAATTAGATAAATAAAAATGAAAAATCATAAGTGGAAAAGAAAGAGGGAGGAATCAAATTAGGTTATGGAAAGAAAAAATTGGAGAAGATACAAATAGAAAAATTACCAGTAACGTGAAGGAAGCCTGAAAGAATAGGTGAGGAATTGAGAAACAACGGTTTATTTAAGGAATCAGAAGCGGTAGAGTTTTTCTACCATAATTATCCACTCTAGGGTTTATTGAGCAAAAGGGCAGTAAAGTAAAAGTAGTTTTTTTGATGCGGAGTGGCTTAATTGAAATAGCAGATGCGGAAGCTCTAAGAATTGAGGATTTGAGCTCAAATTGAATAAGAAGGCAGCCAACATATTGAACTTCTTATATAATAGAATAGAAAAAACTATCATAAAAAAAACAACACAGCACCAATGGTGACCCAAATGTCAAAAACTGGGCTAGTGGGCCATGGGTCTTCCGGTGATGCCAAACTCGCCAAGTATAGCTACTAACACAAGACCATACCCATGATGCTTTCAATGCTTCGTCCACTATCTAAAATATTATCAAACCCGAATCAATGTTCATGCAACTAATCTTTACCATTTGTTTACCATGAGAACTAACGAAAAGTACATCCGAGTCTATAACCTTTTCTACAATGTAATCCTGAGTTATAACCGTAGTATTGAGACAGAATGTCTTCTACAAACATCATTGATCTTCTACCAATAGTGTCGGTACACCTGAAGACGCACGCCTAACGCGATAGCCGCTCATGCCACAAATGGTCTATAAATATCTAATCCCAAGACCAAAGCCGAGGAACACGGACTTACTCCGTATTCACAATATTGTATGGGATCGTAGATTATTATATTTTAGATGTCACGTATCGAAATCACCATAAGACCTATAAAGTTACCATACAAATTGAAACACTTCTTTATTCATTAACTATTACCACAACATCTTCTCATATTGCCTATGAACTCTTCTGATCTATCTTAAAATTTATGGTTGTGGAATGCGTGCCGAAGCGGGTCCCACATGGGCCTCGAAATAAAAATACTCCAAACCTACCAAAACCTCATGGATCATTTTTCTCTAAAAATAATGAATAATAGTTTAAACCATGTCTTCATCCAACTTTGTATGCAAAAAATATCGCATTCCATAGTTCATTTGAAAAATCCTGGAGAGGAGCCAAAATTCTCCAAACTACAGCCTATTATCAATAGATCAAAAGTAGTCAGTTGATTGACTTGCTATAGCCAACTCTGGCTACACCCAAACAATCAACTAATCCCCTCATTAGTCGACTTGTTAGATTTCATTAAACGACCATTTAGGCCTATTTTGACCTATCTCCTTTCGACCAACTAAATCCTACACACCCACTTCAAACAGTTGACTGATAACAAATGATCAATCGGCAATTCGCCTACAGGGGCACAGACTAAACCTGGATGGGGTAAATTTCCCTAAGAAAATTTATCCCACCATTTAAGCTTTTCTCAACCATCATCTCAGCTTTCCTTGCCCCATTGTTAAGCCTTACTACTTATGACCTTATGTGACCCACTACACCTCGCACTCGAATACACATCTTCGAGATCCAGTATGCGGCGAATAGCAGTAGAGGGTAATTCAATGAATCATTCCGAAACTAAAACGCTTTACAAACCAAATGAGTTTATCCACTCAACCAACCATTCTAACTTCATACTCCATTATTCAATGATAACTTTAACTATCATTTAATACAATCCTATCTTTTCCACCAACAATTCAATCAACAATCAAAATACATATTCATATAAAATACCATTCAGTTTCTACCAATTCCGAACACATCAATATAAAGTTTATCCTTTAAAATGTTTAAGATTCTTATCCCTAAAATCCGTAATCAAGTTTATTACTCAGGCCTTAACCAATATTAGCATCAAACCATGATTTTAACATATCAAATGATCGTATAGCTTAGAGAAGAGATTTCACTCACCAAAATAATGTCTTTCCATTCCTTTACATTTTGGAAACTAGCTTCTAATTGTTATTAAATATACACTTGTTTTACTTAAGGAATGTTACCACCCCTGGCTATTGCCTACCTATTTCAATGACAACCGAGCATCTAACTACTTAGAGTTATAACTCTCAAATTTATCGCATTTCACAGCTATCGCACCTCAGAGCTATAGCAGGGTCACACTTAATGCAATCGCTACCAAACTATTGCATGCCAAGCTATCTCATGCCAATCTATCGCATGTCACATTCTAAATTACCAAAGACAAGCTATGGCATGCCAATCTATTAAATTTCACAATCTAAACTATCGAAGGCCAAGTTATCACATGCCAAGTTATTGCATGTCACACCCTAAAGCCATCAAATGCCAAGCTATTGCAAGTCATAATTTAAAGCTATCGAAGGCCAAGCTATCGCATGTCACAATTTAAAGCTATCGGAGGTCAAATTAAAATGCTATCATAAGTTACAAATCAAAGCTATCACATGTCTAATTTTTAAGCTATCGAGTGTCTCCACTTAAATTAATTTTATGTCATAATTGGTAAAACCATAGTTAAAAGGAAAACCGATATTTTTCCTTAATAAGGTAGTAAATTTTGAACAAATCTATACCCTTTTCATTTGTTTACTGGTTACTTTTATCTTGCAATAGTATTCTCTTAGCCTAGCTAAAATTAGTGCCCATTAATTAATGATTTCCCTGATTATTTTATTAATTAAGGTATACTTTCCTTTGCCAATTAATTCATAATAATATGAAAATCAATGGGAAAATTTTCAAAAATTCACCAAAATTCGAGCACATCATCTTCTGTCTTCGGTAAAAAAAATTGGCTCAAAATATTTAATATTAGTATATTTAAATAACTATTTATACCCATAATTATCTATTTCCACTTAGAAATTCAAAATTAATTGTTTCTTTACCCAAAAGTTATGAAAATCAAAACCCACCTTTGTTTTAATGTTATAATCATCTTGTTAAAATTTTGAAACATTTGAAGAAGACTGAATCAAGTTTTATCCTAAAACTTATCTCAAATCATCATTAAATATCCAAACATAGATAAAACATTAATTATCATAAAAACTTGTTTATCTATTTTTAAAATATCCAGAAGACATTAAATCTGAAAGCAAATGGGTTTGGAGATAGTTAGAGAAGGTTTTAATCATCTAGATTATGAGAAGATTGATTAAAACTTCCTCTTTCCTTTAGAATTGAAAGCTCCTTTTTTGATTTAATTTTCCTCCCTTCCCCTTGAAATGATGGTTGGCTTTGATGTTCTTATTTTGTATTGAAATAATGAATGTAAAGGAAGATAAGGATATGGATAAGAGTATTTATATTAATGATTTTGGCTTGCGTTAAAATCCCTCTTGCCTGGTCTCATTAATTTATTTCCCTTAACACAAGATCCCTTTCGTTCAGCATTCAAAATTTTACTTGTTCCTATATATGACCGAATTTAATTGCACTAATCATTCTTGGTTCATTCAATTAATATTTTAGGTGTCCCATGCTCAATCAATAAAATTTTCTTTAAGTGATTTTCTCAATTAAATTATTTTAAGTATCATTTAGTAGTTTTTTATTATAAATTTAATCTCGTATTTTGGCACTCCAAAATATGGGTTGTTAATATCTCTCCTCCTTATAGGGATTTCATCCTCGAAATTCAGATAATGAATAATAATAAATACACTAACACCCCGATTGTGCAAAGTCATCATTACATAAGTACTTACATAATTACAAAAGTTACAGTAGTATGTAAATCATCAATCATCAAGCATAATGCATAATTCATCTACTAACACATAATTATATCATAACATAATTACACTAGTGCCACTACTAGTACATACAGTAAATGAACAAAGCACAATTCTAAAGACATGAATGTTTAAAACAATCCAGGATATTCCTAATCTTATCCTCTATCCTAGGTATGATCATCCTTATCGTCACTCTACTGGACAAGAACAAGTTTAATAACTTTATTCCTCAACACCTTCATACCTCGACCTACTACCTATTTCAGCCTTTTAACATATGTCAGATTTGGTTCTACCCCTCAATTCCACTACCGTATTAGGGTCATTCACACATTTCCTCAAATACGATATATGAAAAACATTATGCAAACTCAGCAAACTACTGGTAATACAACTCGATATGCGAGTTTACAAATCCTCTCTATCATTAGAAATTATCCCACATACCTAGGAGCCAATTTCCCCATCTTCCCAAGTGCATAACACCTCACAACAGCGAAACCTTCATGAACACATGATCGCCCACTGTGAACTCTAGTTCCTTTCTTCTCTTATTAGCAAAACTCTTTTACCTTTATTGCGCAACCTTCATTCTAGTGGGAATCAATTATATCTTTTTGGTAGCATCTCTTACCAAGTCGATTCCTCACATGAGTCTATCTCATGTGTCCAACCAACAAATATGTGACTTTCATGGTCTACCATAAAGCACCTCAAATGTTGTCATTCCAATACTCGAATCGTAACTATTATTGTAGGCAAACTCTACTAAATGCAAATGATCTTCCCAAGATCCTCCTAAGTCTAGAACACATGCCCTCAACAAATCCTCTGATACACAATTCACCCTTTTCATTTCACCATCTGTTTGTGGGTGATAAGCCGTACTCAGATTCAACTCTATATCTAATGCACTCTATAAACTTCTCCAGAACTTATTGGTAAACAATGGGTCTCTGTAACTAACTATACTGCTTGAAATCCTATGGAGTCTCACAAAATTCTTCATGTATAGCTTCGCTATCTAGCTATCGGTCTTGTCATCTTTACTAGGACAAAGTGGATGCTCTTAGTCAACCTATTGACTATCATCCATATACTATTATTTTCTGTTCTCCACCTTGGCCACCCATATATAAAATCCATAGATACCAAAACCCGCTTCCATGTCAGTACTCCTAAGGGTTGACGTAAACTCCTTGGCTTCTTATGCTCGACTTTTACTTGCTGATATGTGAAACGCTTCTTCACACATTCACCTATGTCTCTCTTCATGAAATGACCCTCCTCTTTATACCTTGATTTCATAAGGATTTTTTTTTTACTTCATCAAAGGGAATTTAAATCAAATAGAAATCAAAATGCCATACAAGCTATTGACATAGCCACTTATTTCTTTTCTAAATAGGCAAATTAGGCAAAATCAGCAGTTCAAACATCTAAATTCTTATGACAGGCGTCTAAACTTAATCCCAGACGTCTAACTAATTATGACAGACGGCTTAGAGATCTAAAATTGAAACAGAGAGAAAAAGACATTTTGAACTAAATTCAGACATCTAAATTTTTTTGTGACAGACGTCTACATTTAACCTTAGACGTCTAAATTATTATGACTGACGTCTAAGTTTAATCTCAGACGTCTAAATTATTATGACTGACGTCTAAATTTGATCTCTAGGTACATGCATATGCACATTCAATTTATGTGTGTCTGGATGTCCACCTACATTCATTTGCACTTTTAAGTTTGATTTTAACTTCCTTTGAACTATCAGAGTCATTTTTTTTCTTTCAAACAATTCAACCAGGATTCAAAACTTATTACCAATATAAATATATCAGTGCATCCCTATAATATACACATACATATGAGGATGTACGTGTTTCTCTTGTTTGAATTCAGAGTATATATGTTTTTGTTAAACAAGAGTATCCTGCTTGATTTGGATTCTAGCAGTTTTGACTAAAGTTAATTACTATATACTTTTGAATATTTGTAACAAGTCAGTAAATCCTATGCATATCTAATTTATATGAACTTAAAAATATCCACAAGAATAATTCCAGGTTTTTATAGCTAAACTCAGATTTTTAACCTTCAAACTTAAGGTTTTAAGTAACTTGAAATTAACTAATACAATATATGTACATATACATATCCATTTCTCAAATACAGGCATATATCATTTACAGATTTTCACCACAATACTCAAGTATATATTTTCTTGCAAAAATTCAACCAAGTCTTTAGATTAATCCCAAACTTAGTACATCACTAGATTCATTTAGAACAACCAATAAATCCAAACTTTTAAGATCATTACATAACAACCAAAACAGAACTATATAAAAAAAACTCCCCAGATTACATGCAAATATTTCATTCTAAGTTCTTATTCAATTCTAATTTAGCATGCTTATATAATCACTTTCATTAGCCACAGCAGCTTCCTATTTAGATCCAGCATTCCCTGAAAGAACATTAGAGGCTGCCCCATTTTAGATGAGACACCCAAGATGCCATAAGCAAACAAGGGTCAGATACAAGATCTGGTATGAGTAAAATCAAAAATTCCATGATATTAAGTAAATGAGTGAGACATAAATATTTTGTACAAGTGGGCATATCTTCTTTGAACAATTTGCCCGACTTGTTTATGATATACTTGTGCATATATGATCAGTATTTAATACTAATCATGTACACACATTCAACCATGCAAACATATGTTTCAAATAGAAATACTCAGGAACTATCATAGCTCCAGTCCAACCATCTTAGGAATAACTCAAGTTCCTACTTCATCAATTTAAGGTTGCATTTATCAAATTAATTCCTAGCCTCATCTGCCATAAAGGAATCACGGGGACACATTGCAATAAAATAATTCACAATATTGCACAAAGATCTCAGGGCTTAAACAAACCATGTGCCAACTTGCATACTTCAAATATGACAAGCATTCCAGCAGTCTTCTTGGCTCACAATCCTTAGTTTATTTACTAAGTGTTCATGTTTAATCCTATCGTGAGATAGCTAGGTGACTAAATCCCAGTATACATGAAACATTACATAGAGTTTACAAGCATAACTCAAGAACAATCTAACATTCATGTCCAGGGAAAATCATATTTTCAAGTATTTTGGCTTAAAGAAAATACAAGAATATTTACAACTGGGAATAAAGACTAGGCATGTGGGTTATTATTGTTTCATAAGCAACCATGTTTGAACTAAATTCAAGATCTAGCTTAAACAAGATTTCTGGCTCATGGATTTTCTATTTGATCAAGGGTTCAGCACTTTTGGATATTTCCATTGCAACCTTGAATCTTTCATTTGAGCCTCAGCACTTACACAAGTGTAATGCAACTCATATACATTTTGGTTTCTATGTTTTCCATGCCATATCTAAACCAGTTACAAGTATTCTCTATTTACTTTCATGATTTCATACTTTTACCTTTCTGGGTGTAACCAAACAGAGCAAAACACTCAAACATCAAAGCAATCAAAGCATCCAGAAACACCCATTAAAACATCCATTGAAGCATCCATTAAAACCATAGTAATGGAATCAAAAACATGTAGAAAAATAACATAAATCTGGCTGCCTCATAACAGGACTTAATGCCATGGGTTTAGTGAGATTACTCACCTGAATATTTCTTCTTATAAATCCAGAAAATCCCTGAGTGTATTTTCTCTTCCTTTAAAATGTTTTCTTCTTTTCCTATTATAAGTAGCCCGGGTAAAACAATTTCTCTGGCCATAACCACTTATTTATAAACATATTTTTACTAGGGTTTTTCTCAAGACAAAATTCCATTTCTGTCCTGGCTAGCATCATGCATTGTGTGTTTGCATTTTCTCATTTTTATCCCTAATTACCCCCGGTCATATTACCAATTAAAGGCTGCATTTTCTTTTCTTTACTTTTTCAGAAAATGGCCACTCACCTAGTCATGTTAAAAGTGTGACTACCCTATTTTATATTTTAATTATTCCTGAGAATCCCCTTTGCTATTTTTGCCTACACAAGCATATTGACTTGTATTACATTTCATGTCATTTTAATGTTATAGTTTCACTTGCTTATATATATATACTTTTCAGTACTTAAAAATGTATATTTGTATACATATCTTATCTAGGCTTATTTAATTCCTCTTTAATTTTAGAAACATATGCACCTATATGTATACAGGTTTTCAAATCCTTATAATATATATATGTATAATTTTTTTTGGGTTTTAAATAAAATCTGTTTACTGATTTTAAAATAAAACTTACTTTTCTTATTTTCTGGGATGATCCATATAATTCCAGAAATCAAATATCCATATCACAAAATCATGTTTGTAATGCTTTTTAATCCTTGTTTTAAATTCAAGAAATCTGGAGTTCTTCCTTGTGCCATATCAGTGTGCACGTGCACACATGCACACATACTTGCACACAATTAATTCCATATATTCTTATACAAATAAATTCAGATACTTTCAAAATTCAACTAAAATAAGATTCCATGAATTTCTGGGGCATTACAATCACCCCACCTTTTTAGGAATTGTGTCCTCACAATTTTCTCATTTTGACTTTAAACATTTCCAGATTTTATAAAATCTATCAAACATAGCATAAGCAAACAATTCAGCCAACAACAACCATACATATTAAACTTTTTAGGGATTTAGATTTTTACCTTCCACTGCAAAAAGCTTAGGGTAATCCATCTTTATCTTATCCTCTAACTCCCATGTACAATCATTAGGGTCTAGGCTCCATTGAACCTTTACCAATTTCAAAGTTTTGCTCCTCAACTTCTTTTCCTCTTTAGCTAAAATCCCCACTGGTTCTTTCTCATAGACCAAGTCAGGATTTATTTGAACTTGAGTTGGTTTCTCTAGAATTTCCTCTTTATCATGCACCCATCTCCTAAGTTGTGATACATGAAATACATTGTGCATTGCACTCATCTCTTCAGGTAGCTCCAACTTATATGCTAATGAACCTCTTTTTTCCAAAATCTTGTAAGGTTCAACATATCTTGGGGTAAGTTTTCCCTGCTTGCCAAACCTCAACACCTTCTTCATAGGTGAAACTTTGATGAAAACATAATCACCAACTTCATATTCTACCTGCTTCCTCCTCATATCTGCAAACTTCTTTTGCCTATCTTGAGCTGCTGCCATTCTTCTCCTCACCAATTCAATTTTCTCTATAGTCTCTTTAACATACTCAGGTCCTAAGACAGCCTTTTCTCCTGCTTCAACCCAACATATTGGTGACAAACATGGTTTGCCATACAAGGCTTCAAATGGTGCCATACCTATGGTGCTTTGATAACTATTGTTATATGTAAATTCAGCCAAATGGAGGTGATCTTCCCAATTACCTCCAAAATCCAATGCACATGCCCTCAACAAATCCTCCAAAACTTTATTTATCACTTCAGTTTGACCATCTGATTGGGGGTGGTATGCAGTACTTAAGCATAACTCACTTCCCATGGCTTCTTGAAAGCTCTTCCAAAATCTGGATGTAAAGATTGTGTCCCTATCACTTACTATAGTCTTAGGGATTCCATGCAATCTTACTATTTCTCTCATGAATATTTGAGCTAGTTTAGGTGCATTTCTTTCTGCCTTCACTGGTATAAAGTGTGCCACTTTAGTCAATCTATCAACTACTACCCAAATGCTTGTGTTTCCTCTTTTTGACCTAGGCAGACCATCTATGAAATCCATAGATATATCTTCCCACTTCCACTGTGGTATACTTAGAGGTTGTAATAGGCCTGAGGGTCTTTGGGTTTCTGCTTTGACTTGTTGGCAAGTCATACACTTTGCAACATGTTTGGCCACATCAGTTTTCATCCCTCTCCACCAATAATCCCTCTTCAAATTTTGGTACATCTTGGTGCTGCCTGGGTGTATAGAATATTTGCTCCTATGATATTCATTAAGTACCTCTTCCTTCAATTCTATATCCTTTGGAACACATATTCTACCTTTATTCCTTAAGTAACCATTCTTATCAATGTGGTAGTTTGCTACTTCTTCTCCTTTTTCTATTAAAGTCTTCTTTTCTAATAAATCTGGATCTCCCCCTTGCATTTTTCCCACTTTCAAAATTAAATCTGATTGCAAAGTTATCAAACTTAATTTTCCTTTACTCCCTTCTTCAATCATCTCCATGTTTACCTCACTGTTTTCCTCAATTTCCAAATCAGTAAGTAGAGATAAATTTCTAAACTCTTCTATCATTAGCATGGCTACTTTTGCATGCTGCCTGCTCAAAGCATCTGCAACCTTATTAGCTTTTCCTGGAGTATAAAGTATGTCTAAATCATATGCTGCTAGAAACTCAACCCATCTATGTTGCCTCATATTCAAATCTTTTTGTGAAAAGAGATATTTCAATGCCTTATGGTCTGTGTACAAAATAAACTTAGCTCCTAGAAGATAATGTCTCCAGAGCTTTAGTGCATATACCACTGCTGCCAACTCAAGATCATGGGTTGCATACTTTGATTCATGTGGCTTCAATTGTCTTGATGCATAGGCTATAACTTGATATTGCTGCATCAATACAGCTCCTAGCCCAAAACCACTTGCATCAGTATACACAATCAAATCCTCATTTCCTTCTGGTACTTTCAATACTGGTGCATTGACTAAGGCCTCCTTGATTCTACTAAAGGCTTGTTCACATTTCTCAGTCCATATAAAGGGTTGGTTCTTTCTAGTTAGGTTGGTAAGAGGTGATGACATCTTAGAAAAATCTTTTATAAACCTCCTATAATACCCTGCCATTCCCATAAATGACCTAACTTCTCCCACTGTGCTTGGCCTTTTCCATGCTTGGATTGCCACAATTTTATTGGGGTTTACAGAAATGCCTTTGGCAGATATAACATGCCCAAGGAAATGCACTTCTTCTTTCCAAAATGCACACTTAGAAAATTTTGCTTTTAAATCTTTTTCTCTTAATCTAGACAAAACAAAGTGTAAGTGATTTTCATGTTCCTCTACTGTTTTAGAATAGATCAAAATATCATCAATAAAAATCAAAACAAACTTGTCTAAATAATCCCTGAATATCCTATTCATCAAGTCTACAAAGTATGATGGAGCATTTGTCAACCCAAATGGCATGACAAGAAACTCATATAAACCATACCTAGTGTTAAAGGCTGTGTACTTAACACTTGAGTTCTCAACCTTCATCTGATGGAATCCAGATGCCAAGTCTAACCTAGAAAATATTTTTGCTCCACTAAGTTGATCAAAAAGATCATCAATTCTAGGTAAGGGGTACTTGTTTTTGATAGTGACTTTGTTTAGCTCCCTGTAATCTATGCACATTCTTAAAGTACCATCATGTTTCCTTACAAACACTACTGGAGCACCCCAGCATGAATTACTTGGTCTTATAAATCCTTTGCTTTCCAACTCTTCTAACTGTTTCTTCAATTCCTTCAACTCACTTGGCCCCATCCTAGTGGGTTTCTTAATAATTGGACTTGCTCCTGGTATCAGATTAATCTGAAATTCCACTGGTCTGTGGTGTGGAACACCCTTAACTTCTCCAAACACATCTAAGTATTTGTTAATTATGGGGATTTCTTCAATAGAAGGCTCACTGGAATCCTTACTTAAGTCAATCAAGTGATATAATTTTCTTTCCTTGGTTATTTCATACAAAATTGTGATTCTTTGACCTCGAGAATTTTGTAATGATATGGTGGATGAGTCTAAATTAATTATTGCTTTGTATTGTCTTAACCAGTCTACACCCAATATAACACCTATATTTGGGTAATTTAAAACATATAAATTGGAAATAAAAACATTTCCTCCTATGTTTAATTCCACATCCACACACATCATGTTTAAAACACTAGAACTTCCCAATGGGCTTTGCACTAACAAAGGGGTTTCAACCAGTATGCAATTTAATTTAAGCAATGCAACTAACTCATGGGAAATCAGAGAATGTGTTGCCCCTGTATCATACACTACTGATATGGGTAGGGTACAAATAAATAAAGTACCTTCCACTTGACCATGGTTTTCTGCATTAGCGTCTACTGTGGATTTGCTTCTGCTTTCCAAACTTGCTAGCTTCCCTTGCTGTCTATACTCAGGGCAGTTTCTCTTGATATGTCCCTCCTTACCACATAGGTAGCATTTGAAAGCTCCTCCCTTCAATTCTGGGCACCTTGGTTTGATATGTCCCTCTTTTCCACAATGATGACATGTTATTTTTCTCTTTGTATCAGTGGTCTTAGTATCATTGGTTTTCTTGCCTTCTGTCTCCTCCTTCTTTTTGTCATAGGGATGATACCTTCCCCTATTTTTCTTATTGTTGTTATTCTTAAAATTCTTATACTTCTCCCTTTCCTTATCATGTTGCTCAAATTTTAAGGCCAGATCAATGATTTGATCAAAAGTTTTATCTGCATATGGTAACATAGCCCTACTAAGCCTTGGGTTTAAACCCTTAATATACCTATCATTCTTTAATGCCTCATCAGCCACAAGCATAGCTCCATACTTAGACAAGTCCTCAAACCTATGAGTATATTCAGTCACATTAAAAGTTCCCTGCCTAAGTCTGATGAATTCTTCAAGCAATAGAGTTTTGGCTGATGCTGGAACAAATCTAGCTTCCAACATCTCCTTGAATTGATTCTAAGTGATCTCATTTTCATTTCTTCCAGCTATGATCACCTCCCACCAGCTTAAAGCTACCCCTTTCAGTTGTCTTGAAGCTACTTGCCTCTTCCTTTGATCATCCAATTGCATGTCATTGAAAACTCTGTCCAGTGTTCTCAACCATGCTTGAATTTCCATCACATTCTCGGTTCCTTCAAAACTCCTGCCTCCCAAATTGGAATAAGTCTTCAGTAGTTTTGAAAGTTCTTCATGTGGGTTCTCAAGCCTATGCCCAATTCCATCCCTTAAAGCCCTCATAAAGTCTTGCATATCAAGCATTTGTGGTGCACTTGATCCTGCATGGTGATGAGATCCTCTTCCTACCATGGTCTGCTAACTAAGTTCTGGGCAAATGGTATTAGTATATTATGAGTACTTCTATAATTACTATTTTCTTATCTAAATTATTTCATCCAAAACAAACAGACAAAATACATTTCTGTAATACTTAACAATCAATGCAACCAAGTGCTCTGATACCAACTGAAATGACCCTCCTCTTTCTACCTTGATTTCATAAGGATTTTTTTTTTACTTCATCAAAGGGAATTTAAATCAAATAGAAATCAAAATGCCATACAAGCTATTGACATAGCCACTTATTTCTTTTCTAAATAGGCAAATTAGGCAAAACCAGCAGTTCAGACGTCTAAATTCTTATGACAGGCGTCTAAACTTAATCCCAGACGTCTAACTAATTATGACAGACGGCTCAGAGATCTAAAATTGAAACAGAGAGAAAAAGACATTTTGAACTAAATTCAGACATCTAAATTTTTTTGTGACAGACGTCTACATTTAACCTTAGACGTCTAAATTATTATGACTGACGTCTAAGTTTAATCTCAGACGTCTAAATTATTATGACTGACGTCTAAATTTGATCTCTAGGTACATGCATATGCACATTCAATTTATGTGTGTCTGGATGTCCACCTACATTCATTTGCACTTTTAAGTTTGATTTTAACTTTCTTTGAACTATCAGAGTCATTTTTTTTCTTTCAAACAATTCAACCAGGATTCAAAACTTATTACCAATATAAATATATCAGTGCATCCCTATAATATACACATACATATGAGGATGTACGTGTTTCTCTTGTTTGAATTCAGAGTATATATGTTTTTGTTAAACAAGAGTATCCTGCTTGATTTGGATTCTAGCAGTTTTGACTAAAGTTAATTACTATATACTTTTGAATATTTGTAACAAGTCAGTAAATCCTATGCATATCTAATTTATATGAACTTAAAAATATCCACAAGAATAATTCCAGGTTTTTATAGCTAAACTCAGATTTTTAACCTTCAAACTTAAGGTTTTAAGTAACTTGAAATTAACTAATACAATATATGTACATATACATATCCATTTCTCAAATACAGGCATATATCATTTACAGATTTTCACCACAATACTCAAGTATATATTTTCTTGCAAAAATTCAACCAAGTCTTTAGATTAATCCCAAACTTAGTACATCACTAGATTCATTTAGAACAACCAATAAATCCAAACTTTTAAGATCATTACATAACAACCAAAACAGAACTATATAAAAAAAAACTCCCCAGATTACATGCAAATATTTCATTCTAAGTTCTTATTCAATTCTAATTTAGCATGCTTATATAATCACTTTCATTAGCCACAGCAGCTTCCTATTTAGATCCAGCATTCCCTGAAAGAACATTAGAGGCTGCCCCATTTTAGATGAGACACCCCAGATGCCATAAGCAAACAAGGGTCAGATACAAGATCTGGTATGAGTAAAATCAAAAATTCCATGATATTAAGTAAATGAGTGAGACATAAATATTTTGTACAAGTGGGCATATCTTCTTTGAACAATTTGCGTGACTTGTTTATGATATACTTGTGCATATATGATCAGTATTTAATACTAATCATGTACACACATTCAACCATGCAAACATATGTTTCAAATAGAAATACTCAGGAACTATCATAGCTCCAGTCCAACCATCTTAGGAATAACTCAAGTTCCTACTTCATCAATTTAAGGTTGCATTTATCAAATTAATTCCTAGCCTCATCTGCCATAAAGGAATCACGGGGACACATTGCAATAAAATAATTCACAATATTGCACAAAGATCTCAGGGCTTAAACAAACCATGTGCCAACTTGCATACTTCAAATATGACAAGCATTCCAGCAGTCTTCTTGGCTCACAATCCTTAGTTTATTTACTAAGTGTTCATGTTTAATCCTATCGTGAGATAGCTAGGTGACTAAATCCCAGTATACATGAAACATTACATAGAGTTTACAAGCATAACTCAAGAACAATCTAACATTCATGTCCAGGGAAAATCATATTTTCAAGTATTTTGGCTTAAAGAAAATACAAGAATATTTACAACTGGGAATAAAGACTAGGCATGTGGGTTATTATTGTTTCATAAGCAACCATGTTTGAACTAAATTCAAGATCTAGCTTAAACAAGATTTCTGGCTCATGGATTTTCTATTTGATCAAGGGTTCAGCACTTTTGGATATTTCCATTGCAACCTTGAATCTTTCATTTGAGCCTCAGCACTTACACAAGTGTAATGCAACTCATATACATTTTGGTTTCTATGTTTTCCATGCCATATCTAAACTAGTTACAAGTATTCTCTATTTAATTTCATGATTTCATACTTTTACCTTTCTGGGTGTAACCAAACAGAGCAAAACACTCAAACATCAAAGCAATCAAAGCATCCAGAAACACCCATTAAAACATCCATTGAAGCATCCATTAAAACCATAGTAATGGAATCAAAAACATGTAGAAAAATAACATAAATCTGGCTGCCTCATAACAGGACTTAATGCCATGGGTTTAGTGAGATTACTCACCTGAATATTTCTTCTTATAAATCCAGAAAATCCCTGAGTGTATTTTCTCTTCCTTTAAAATGTTTTCTTCTTTTCCTATTATAAGTAGCCCGGGTAAAACAATTTCTCTGGCCATAACCACTTATTTATAAACATATTTTTACTAGGGTTTTTCTCAAGACAAAATTCCATTTCTGTCCTGGCTAGCATCATGCATTGTGTGTTTGAATTTTCTCATTTTTATCCCTAATTACCCCCGGTCATATTACCAATTAAAGGCTGCATTTTCTTTTCTTTACTTTTTCAGAAAATGGCCACTCACCTAGTCATGTTAAAAGTGTGATTACCCTATTTTATATTTTAATTATTCCTGAGAATACCCTTTGCTATTTTTGCCTACACAAGCATATTGACTTGTATTACATTTCATGTCATTTTAATGTTATAGTTTCACTTGCTTATATATATACTTTTCAGTACTTAAAAATGTATATTTGTATACATATCTTATCTAGGCTTATTTAATTCCTCTTTAATTTCAGAAACATATGCACCTATATGTATACAGGTTTTCAAATCCTTATAACATATATATGTATAATTTTTTTTTTCTGGGTTTTAAATAAAATCTGTTTACTGATTTTAAAATAAAACTTACTTTTCTTATTTTCTGGGATGATCCATATAATTCCAGAAATCAAATATCCATATCACAAAATCATGTTTGTAATGCTTTTTAATCCTTGTTTTAAATTCAAGAAATCTGGAGTTCTTCCTTGTGCCATATCAGTGTGCACGTGCATACATGCACACATACTTGCACACAATTAATTCCATATATTCTTATACAAATAAATTCAGATATTTTCAAAATTCAACTAAAATAAGATTCCATGAATTTCTGGGGCATTACACTTCATCCCTTTCCAAAAGAAGATATGCTTCATGTCACGGTACATCTTTATTCCTTTAGGATGAATCATAAACTTAGACTAATAACTTTCTTCCAAGACTTCCTTCCGAAGATCTCCCACATTTGGGTCGCATAATCTTCCTTTCTTCCTAAGGCATCCTTTCGAATCTAACTCAAATCCTTTCAGATCCTCTACATCTACACTCATCTCTAATCGTGTAACTATTTCGGCTAACCATGGATCATCTCTTTATCTTGCGATAATTATATACATGAGCATAGGACAAACTTCCAAACTTATTAATGCACCAGGATCTTGATTGGATCCTGCATTTAACCTAAAATGCACTCCATAAAAAGCTGAGGCCACTATTGCCTTTCATTTTTCAATCATGGCTAACACTCCATTCTACTGCTTCATACTTAAAGCATCGATAACCTTGTTCCTCTATTCAGACGTATACTCGATAGCAAAGTTGTAGGCCACCAAGAACTCTAACTACCTTCGTTGCCTCATATTTAACTACTTTCGAGAGAATAAATATTTGACTGATTTATAGTCAGTATACAAGCCTAATCATTCTCCTAAAAGATAAAGCCTCTAAATCTTCAAAGCGCGGGTCACCGCTGCCAACTCCAAGTCATGAGCAAAATATCAAACTTCATGTGACCTTGATTGCCAAGATGCACAAGCTATCACTCTTCCCTGCTCCCAATCCCATTCCACAAGCATTGGTATATACTACTAAATCATGATTCCCTTCAGGTACGATCAAAATAGTAGCATTCATCATTAACCGCTTCAACTCCTAAAATGACCCTTCACACTTATCAGTCCACATGAGCTTCTTGTTCTTCCTAGTGAACTTAGTCAAGGACGTCGTTGTATGCGAGAAGTCCTTAATGAACATGCAGTAATAGCCAGCCAATCCTAAGAAACTTCTCAACTCAGTAACCATCTTTGGTCTCTTTTGATTATTAATAGTCTCTATTTTTGATGGATCTACAATCAATCCATTCGTCGAAACAACATGACCAAGAAATTTTACCTCTAATTTCCAAAAATAGCATTTTGAAAACTTCGCCTTTAAATTATGCATTCTCAAAGTATCCAACACCAATATAAGATGGACTTTATGGTCTCTCTCATTCTTAGAATACACCAAAATATCATCAATGAATATCAACACAAATCTATCCAAATGACCGTGAAATATTTTATTCATAAAATCTATAAAGAACATTGGGCCGTTGGCCAATCCAAAAGGGCATAACTAGCCACTCATATGAACTACATTTTTCTAAACGCGGTCAAAGGGACACTATCTTCTGCTACCCTTAGTTGATGGAATCCCACAGTCAAATTTAGCTAGGAGAATACTCTAGATCCACTCAATTGGTCAAACAAGTCGTATATCCTAGGCAGGGATAACGATTCTTTATAGATAACTCATTTAGTTTGTGTTAATCAATACACATTCATAATGATCCACCTGAATTCCTCATAAATACCATGGGCGGTCCCCATAATGAACTATTCGGTCTAATAAAACTCTTACGCCCAAGTTCTACTAGCCGCTTCTTCAATTCCTTCATCTTCTTAGGCAACATTATTGCTAGGTGGCCTACTAACAGACTGTGCCCCAAGTATCAAGTCTATTCGAAATTCAACTGCCCTTCTTGGTGGTAATCCCACTAATGCTTTAGAAATTTCTACGAATTCCTGAACTACTAGTACTCTACCAGTCTCATCTTCCTAATCTTCCATTGCACGTAGCATAATTCTAGACATATTCTTCATCATGTCCAATGCTACAATAACCCTTTCTCCTCCTCTTGGGTTATGGAAGGCTATAATTATATCAGCATAATAAATTATAGCATCGTTACATCCTATGTAACGACCCATATTTTTACGTATCGAAGGATCGTAATATATTTTTTAATGTCATATGAGGTCGTGTGACTCTATAACTTTAAGAATTGCCTATTAATGAAATTTCATATCTTTATAATTTTTCTTGATGATTTTACTCCTAGAAACTTGTAACAGCTATAATTTTTTATAGAAGCCGAACTAGCATCCAATATCACTTTCATTGGAAAGATATGATAGTTTCCATTTCTATAGAGTGGTCATAATAGTGATTTGGACTTTCTGGCTAAGATATATGACTGTTTGAAGATTGACAGTTTTTGGAGCGGCTTGGTGGGTTATTAGTGAGTTTGGGGGTAAGCCCACTAATCCATTCGGGTTTGAAAACTATTTTAGGCTGAACCATCACCTCCGAATCACTTTTACACCTTCTTCAATGGATCTAAGCCTCCCTTAACCCATCCTCCATCCAAAACCTTGTCTTTTCTCCTCCAAATCAAGTCTAAATCATATATTAGAGTTAGATTAGCAAGGGGATTTATTAAAGATCTTCACATCTTCATTTTTAGGAAGAGAAAACTTCATCTTTGCTATTCATTTTTGGATGTGCATCGATTTGCGGGTAAAATTTGGATTTTAGAGGCTTCGATGAGTGATTTATCCTCTCTCACCTTACTATGTATGTGTCCATAGATTTAACATGTTTTAAACCCATTGTTAAAGTGAAAATTAAGTTTTAATGTTGTTTTAAAGTAGAACCTGAAGTAAAAATAAATTTAAAATATTTAAAGTATTTTATTCACGTTAGTTTGATGTTTGATTGTCTTGATGTGTGTTAGACTATGTTAGAGACATATTATATGGTGATTTGCCATGAATTATTATATGTTTACATGTTTGAATGTTGTTTGATGCATGTGTGGTGTTTGCTTGTATGGTTGAAAACGCTCATCGGAGCGACATAGAGTTAGGAGCCATGAAACCGAGCTTCAACGGATGGACTCATTATTGAGAGTTGTATCGCTGTATATGGAGTGGGCAAGAGTCGAAGAATTATTTGTAGTAGTGAAATCGACGTAAAAACTTAGACTCGGAGATGCTACCGGGAATTAGTTTGGATCTTGATTAATGCGGTTAGAGGTTGGACCGAGTAGGGGTGGAGCATGAGATTTGGCTATAAACTTCGGGCATAACATGGATGAACTACAGGGCAGAGTTTGTGGATCTTCGATGAATTAATGGAGGGGGTTAATGATAGATGACTCTGGGATGACCTTGGGCTTCATGCAGCGACTAGTGAAGCAATGGTGTGGTGCTTCGACGTCAACTATGACATTGACTTTGGAACTTTGGTATGATGGCTCTATGACTTACAATGAGTGTCTAGAGGCGTTCTAAAGATGACGACTTAATGATAGGAGTTGTGGCGGTGATCCAAAAGGGCAAGTTCAATGATGGGGGCTTGCGAGTGGGATTTACGACTGTGTTCTACTATGGAGATAGGTGCGATGGAATAATGATTGAGTTCCATTATATAGACACATGCAAAGGGATTATTGATAACTCAGAGGCTTCTAATGTACTCGTCAAGAACGGGTATGCGGGGATACCCCCTTGATTTACGATTGTGTCTAGATCTTACGATAGTAGATTACCCTGGGCTTTGTAATTGTGGGTCTGGTTCCTAGCCTTTTGGAGTGGCATAGATTCAAGCACCAATGGAGCTAGAATGACAATTGGGTCCCTGGGTTGCGATTGTTCTATACAAGTTATCATATATCCAATGCACATGAGTGATAGTAAGGATTGTTTGATGGATGCTTCTCATAGTTGTTTATCACTTTAGGGTGTCACACAATGTAGGTATTTTCAATAGTGATACTAGACATTGCATTTCGACAATAGTACACTTATATGGTTATGATAGTAGATTAGCATATATCGGTTGTTATGTGGTATCTCTTTGGATGCAGGGACAAGTCAGGTATGATTCTTTATACTCTATGCCCCCATTTACTATATGCAATTTTTATATTAGTTTGAGATGATGTATCACTCACATAGTCACATTAGACTGCTGTTTAACCCAAAGTTTTATGCTTTGCTGCTTATTACCTCAGGTACTCTTAAATGAGTAGATTAGGGATAATAGGTATGGATAGCAGTTGAAGCTGTATGAAGTACGAGCAAGAGGCTACATTTTTTATATCTATATTTGGAGGTTACTACCGCTTATATTCCACTGTGTAGTACTATGGAGCTATATCAGTACTCGTATTTTGAGAGATTGTTATAGAGTTTATTTTGAAAATTCGGGATGTATAAACTCTTTATTTCATTTTTTGTATAGTCTGTGAACCTGATGCACTCTAATGTTTTATTTATAGTAAATTGATTATATTACCATCTCGCCTGTTTTACAGCTATGTTATTATATTATATTTCATCTATGCGCTGTGAGATGTTCTACAGGTTCTATGTTTGGATTTTTCTCTGCTTTACATTCTTGGAAAATGCCTGCATTAGCTGGGTAGCTCCATAGTGTGTTTTACATGTATATTGGGTACTGGAGGCGTAGGATGGTCATCACATTTGGTATCAGAACGTAGGTTTCTTAACGACTTAAGTTGATACTCGGATCCATTGGAGATAAGGAAGGAGCTATCGCCTTATAATGGATCCAGCGATATATGAGAGAGCGTACTTGTTATGTTTTGGTTTTTGAAACTATACAGTAATGTATATATAGTATATAAGTCGCATTGTATTCACGGAGACCACTTGCTCCTTTTAGAGAGATGGATTATTCTTATTATAGCTTGTAAGAATGAGCCGACTAACGAGGAATGCTGCTAGGAACTCCGTTTCTGGAGTTGAGGAGGGGGCATGATCGGGGGCTGTTAACCCTGACTTGCAGAACATGTTCACTAAGATGGTGCACAACATGGTTCAGAATGCCTTAGTTGCTCCTGTTGTGGCTGTTGGTAGTGGTGCTCCAATGCAAGCACCGAGAGTTGACTTTGCCAAATTAAACAAGGATTTCTCTACTCTGGGAGGCAAACCGTTCCTTGGAATGGAATCAGCCATCGAAGTGCAAGATTGGTTAGACACTTGCGAATGCATCTTTGAGGATACAGAGTTAGAGGATTCAATGAAGGGGAAGTTGGCCTTTAGACAGCTTCATGGTAGGGCTATGGGGTGGTGGAACGTCATCAAGATTACTGCTCCCGAGGACCAGATTACTTGGGAGTAGTTCAAGGCAAGATTTGAAGAGAAGACATATTGGCCACTCAGAAGTCGGTGCTCTTTGAAAAGTTTCCTGACTTGAGACAGGGAGACATGTCTGTGTCGGAGTATGTGGCTGAGTTCGACACACTATCGAATTACGACCTATCTTTTATCGATACTACATTTAAGAAGAATGATAAGTTCATCATGGGCTTGGATGATTATCTTAGAGAGAAGCTTGTGACTCATATCGATGAGAACTTCGAGAGGCTAGTGGAGAAGGCTATTTGATATGAGAGTATGTATCCTAAGCCTAAGTCGGTTATTGCTTCCAAGGATGAGCCAAAGCTGCAAGATGGAGGGGAGGCAAGAGGAAGTGGGATAAGAAGAATAAGAAGAAACAATTTCCGAAGAATGGTCATAAGAAGGGCAAGTGGGAGCCTATTGTAACACCCCTAATTTCAATGATGACATTATTCAGGAGATTTAATAAAATAAATTAAATAGAATAATGTAGATAAAGAGATTGAGGTTTATCAATAAAAAATTAGTGGCAATGCTTATTTAACAAAATGAACTTATAAATGGTTAAGTAATTAAACATAAGGGCATTAGGGTAAATAGCCGCCCATATTTCCCCCATATACTGTTCTCCTTAGTCATACACGTTCATTTTATCTCAAACAAAAGTTTATAACCTTAAGAAAGCAAGGCCGTCCATTAGGAAGAAAGAAGAGAAGAGAAAATCAAATTTATGCTTAGGATTCAAGCTAGAAGAAATCAATCTCAATCAATCATCAATTTCCTTATCCAATCTAAGGTGAATAATAATTTCTACATCTCTATTTTGGTTTTATATTCATATGGTTTTGGATTTAAAGGTAAATATGTTTTTATGATATATTGAATGATGATATGCTTGATTTATGATTTATATATGTTTAAACATGGCTGTTAAAGGAAATTTATGCGGTTTTAGGGTAAAACCGAGATTAAATGATTTTGAAATGCCATGGGAAAATTTTATGTTATGGAAAACATGATTTTGGAGTTGGGTTTCAATTTTTATAATTTTCCAAGCCGTGGAGAATTAGTTATGAATTTTCAAAGGAAAATATGGTTATTTGGGTTTATAAATTTATTTTGGAAAATATATGAAGAATTTAGGTCTGAAATTTTGATATGTTAGATAACATGATTAATGTGAATTTCTGGAATTTTTGGGGGTTTTTACTAAGTGATTTAGTATGAAAATTAAATTATTTCAAAAGGAGGACCTAAATGATTTAATTGTTTTTATAAGAGGAAGGGCTTATTTGTTAAATGTTAATTTGATTTTAGAACTGAGAAAATGCGGCAAATATTATCCAAATTATTTAAAAGTTGTGAAAGCCAATCAAATGTTTATAGGTAGGCAAGTTTGTTACAAAAAGTTTACTTATTTTGGCAAAATCAGCTTTTACCCAGAAAAAGATGGTTCCGCCTTCTTTGGCAAACCTTTCGACTTAGACCTATCGACCAAGTCCTTTCGACTTCAATGACCAACAAGGTCGAAAGCAATGCACATGATATCATTCAGGTGGTACGCAGTGAATTGGACCAAGTCGGAAGGTATGGTGTCGAAGAGTTGCTTTCGAAGGCTTCCTTTCGAAGGAGATGGACCCTTAGTTTACTTTGATTTGAAAAAGAAAATCACTTTCCTGTTTTAAAAAGCTTTCGACAAGGTCGAAAGCTATGATTTCTAAAGGTTGATTTTATAAAGAGCTTCCGACAAGGTCGAAAGCTATGCTTGCTTTAGACAGAGTCGAAAGCTATGGTTTTGAAAGGATAGTTATTAAAAGGGCTTTCGACACAGTCGAAAGCTATGTTTTCGAAAGGTTGTTTCAAAGAGGATTTTGAAAAAAAGAGCTGCCGCCTTTATTTTTGTTTAAAGCTTTCAAAGGGTTCGAAAGTAGGAGCTTTCGACATTGTCGAAAGGTTTAATGGTTTTTATAAAAACAAGCCGCTTCCCAAACCTTTCGAAAGGGTTGAAAAAGAAGCTTTTGACGTTGTCGAAAGGTTCAGTTGTTTCCCAGATGTTATAATGCTTTCGAAAGGATGGTTTCAACACCATCAAACTTCCCAATATTTATAAAATAAAGTGTGGTTTTGAAAGAGATACTTTCATCTATTTTCACTATGACCCAAAGTAATATTTTTAAGTACAAACCTAATGCTTTCGGAAGGTTTGATTTTCAATGGTTTCGAAAGGTTTGACCTTCATTGGTTTCAAAAGGTTCTACTCTTATTTAGTGATACTTTAACAAGGTCGAAAGGTTTCGAAGGAAGTGTTTTAAAGTATTAAGAAGGCTGGAGCTTATTGTTTTAAAAGATATGATTTATGCTTTCGAAGGGGTTGAAGGCTGAAGCCTTCGACGTTGTCGAAAGGTTTTTAAACCCTAGCTCAAATTTCTAAAGGAAAACCCACGGCTTATATAAAGGAGTTTTGTAATGACTTTAAGTATGTAATTTTGAAGAAGTATTGCCTTGATAAAAATATAAGTTAAAGGGGTTAACTGTGTTTTATATGAAATGTAATTCAAGGACCTTAAACCCATAGGAGTGGTATTGTTAAATTGTGGTTTTGCTTCTTTAAATATGAATATATTCACATGATAACCCATAAATGTATTTTGGGGAAAAGAGGGTAGAAGAACCAACTAGGTTAACTCTGAACGCTTAAACTTCGGAATGAGTAGAATTGCATCCAAGGAGTCAGGGTGACCAAAAATATAAGATGCGTACACTTAGTAGTTATTGGAGGTAACCAAAAGGTTCATAGTGAACCCATGAAAACTATGATTACGTAGTTATTGGAGGTAACCAACATGTTCTTAGTAAACCCATGAAAACTATGTATTAAGGATAGTTAGCAGGGGCTAATTGGTTTGTAGTGAACCCATGATAACAATATCCAGATTAAGAATTGACATCAGTCAATAGGTTCCTAGTAAACCCATGAAAACTAAAAGGTTAATAGTTACCCTAGAAACTATAATTTTGATAGGGAGTCAGATTAAACTAGGGATGGGAAATCCTAATTGTTTTAAGTATGCATATCATCATAATATTTTGAAAATGTATGTTTTAACCTTTATGGATGCAGGAGCACAGAATATGGTTTTAAAAAGGTTTTAGGATACTTGTGAGGGAAAAACCTGTTCCGCTAAGTGGCGTGGTCTCACTAGATATCTAAAAGGATTGAGATGTTAGATTATTGTTCATACCAGGCTTTATGTCTGACTCGAAGTTTTTGTTTTCCCTTTAAAATCTCGGGTACTCAATTGATTTTGAGTAGCTTGAGGTTTAGGGTTTTCAGCTTCTCTTCTTAGACGAATAAAGCTTCTGGAGGCATGTAGGAGGCAGATAGTTATTTAGAGTTATCTTTTTTCCGCTGTGTATTTAGATGTAAAGGCAGATTTATTAGCCTTATTATATACTCCGATCAACCAATGGGGCATCTTCATATTTCGCTCTTAGCGTATGTGTAATAATTATGTTTTGCTGAACGTAGTTAACGTTTTGGGATTTTGTAATGAATATGAAATGTTTTGAATGGAATGTGGAAATATATTTTTGAATTGTTAAATTTTTTCCATATTCTTGTAATCAGTGTACCAATGAATCTACCACCGCCGTATTTGGTCGTCGAAGATTAATAACTATGGATGACTGCAACATCTGTAGCCGTTAGTTTTGGGCCTCCAAGTAGGAGGATGTTACAAGTTGGCATCAGAGCATAGGTTTATGAAACTTTAAAAGAAAAGTTAAACCTAAAAGCTTTTTGAAACATAATCCAATGAATTTAAAAATATGATCGAGGTTTGTGTTACGCTATAGTAACGTACTTGTATTTGATATATAGGTATATATCTAAGTACATGTTCCCCTCTCTGTTAGATCGTTCTTCTGTATCATACTAAGGCTCGTATGTAGATTAATGAGAAAGAGGAAATCTAGGTGGAGGAAGCACCATAACCAAGGGAAATGCTCGACCTAATACTCGGAGAAACCAAGGTCGACAGGCTAATGCTAACCAAAATGCTGAGCCCAATGTTGGCGTGGGAAATTCACCGGTAGATGCAGGGATAGTGTATTAGTTGTTGGCTAATCTTTTGCAAGTAGGAGCTTCTGGTAATATTAGAGGAGCTAATAATGTAGTTCCAGCTGGTTATAACTATGCCAAGCTAAGCAGAGACTATACCAGTCTAGGTGGGAAGCCGTTTGTTGGAACGGAGGATGCGGTGGAAGTTGAGAACTGGCTATTGAACTGTGAAAGGATCTTTACAGAATTAGGCTTAGAGGATGGAGAGAAGAGAAGGCTAGCCTCTAGACAGTTGCAAGGGTTAGCGCTTCACTAGTGGAACAGTGTGACAGTCGGAGTTCCGGAGGAAGAGCTGACATGGGCTGATTTTAGAATGAGGTTCGAGCAGAGGTTCTTGTCTGAGGTTGCCAAATCAGCATTGATGAGGAAGTTCATGGATCTTGTCCAAGGAGGAATGTTTGTGATCGAGTATGCTGCCAAGTTTGATGAGCTATCTCGATATGGTTATTCTTTGGTTGACACTGATGTCAGAAGAAATGAGATTCATTAGAGGATTCAGGCCAGAGCTAGGCAGAATAGCTATGATTCATATTAGATAATCTTATCATGTGGTAGTGGAGATGGCTATTCGCCATGAGGAGATGCTTGCTGTGTTGGTTAGGGAGAAGCCAGTTGACTCCCAGGGTCCTCAGGGAAAGAAAAGAAAATTCTTTAAGAAGAAAGAGCTCCTAGAGGGAAGGCCACTAAGAAGGCAAAGGATAATTTGGTGTGCTATATAAGTGTGATAAGAAGGGCCATTATGCCCACGAGTGCAAAACTGGTAAAGGAAAGAAGCCTGCAAGAAGAAGAATGTGAAATGCTTCAACTGTGACCAAGTTGGGCATTATAAGAACCAGTGTCCAGAGCCAATTGGGGGCGGACAGTGGGAAGATGTTTGCTATGTCTTCTTCTAGACCTACTGCAGTAGAGAAAGGGAAGACTGTGGTGGAAGGTACGCTTTTAATTCAGAGTATACCAGTTAGGGTACCTTTTGATACCGTGCATCACATTCATTTATATCACAGTATTTGGTTGATAGGTTATGTATAAACCCACATACCTTGTTACTTCCTTAAGGGTTGCAAATCTAATAGGAGGACATGCAACTCTTGGGATGAGATGTGACCAGTTAGAACTTAATTTGTTAGGTCATAAGTATGCATGCAGTTTGTATGTCATTGATTTCGTAGAATTCAGGATCATTTTGGGTATGGATTGGTTGGGTAAGTACGAGGCTAGGATATTTTGCCAGGATCAGGAAATATCATTGAGGCACCCAAATAGTCATAACCGAATTATTTTCTCAGTAGAGAATTCCAGTAAGAGTGTTTGTGCTTTGTTGAGCGCCATGGAAGTTGAAGGTGACCTTAATCATGCTCGCGTGGCTAGAGAGTTTGCAAATATTTTTGAGTTGGTTACGGGATTACCCCTGAAACGAGCTATTGAGTTTTGGATAGATCTTGTACCAGAAGCTGAACCTGTCAGTAGACCACCTAACAGGATGACACCAACAAAGATGAAGGAATTAAAGGTGCGGCTAGTGGATCTTGAGGGTAAGAATTTTATTAGACCAAGCAGTTCGCCTTGGGGAGCGGCTGCGGTGTTCGTGAAGAAACCAGATGGGTCGTTAAGGATGTGCATCGACTATCGTAAGTTAAACAAAAGGACGATCAAGAATAGGCACCCTCTACCGAGGATAGATGATATGTTTGATCAGTTGAGTAGAGCTAGAGTATTTTCCAAATTGGATTTGGCGACATGGTTCCATCAGTTGAGAGTGGCGGAGAATAGCATTCCTTTGATGGCATTGCGGACTAGGTATGGTTTGTATGAGTGGTTGGTGATGCCATTTGGCTTGACTAATGCGCCTGATTTCTTCGTTGATTTGATGAACCGTGTTTTTCGAGAGCACTTGGATAGGTTCGTGTTGGTATTTATAGATGAAATTTTGGTATACTCAAAGGATGAAAGAGAGCATGAGATTCATCTTAGAGTAGTGTTGGAGACGTAGAGACAAAATTAGTAAATGGCGAAGTTTTCCAAATGTCATTTCTGGAAGAAAGAGGTTAAGTTTCTTGGTCATGTTGTTTCAGAGAAGGGATTATCAGTCGATCTAGATAAGATCAAAGCTGTGAACAATTGGAAGAGACCAGAAACGGTGACCGAGATTAGAAGTTTTCTTGGACTTGCTTGCTATTACTGGAGATTCATCAAGGATTTATCGCGGATAGCAGCGCCTTTGATTAAGTTGACCAGGAAGGACGTGAAGATCGTTTGGTCTGACAAATGTGAGGAAGGGTTCCTTAAGTTAAAGCATTTGTTAACCAATGCGCCAGTGTTAGTAGTTCCAGATAGTAACCAAGGGTTGGTAGTATACACTGATGCATGTGGGACTGGGTTGGGAGCCGTATTGATGTAGAGGGGAAAGGTTATTGCTTATGCATCTAGGCAGCTTAGACCGCACGAAGTTAGATATCCTACTCATGACTTAGAGGTTGCAGCGGTAATTTTTGCCTTGAAGATTTGGAGGCATTATACCGATCGTAAGTCATTAAAGTATTTATTCTCTCAGAAGGAGTTGAATATGAGGTAGCAGAGATGGCTGGAGTTTTTGGCTGTTATGATTTCGGTATAGAGTATACTCCTAGGAAAGGAAATAAGGTAGCAGACGCTCTCAGTAGAAAACATCAGAATGTGTTGTTAGCAATGTTGGCAGAATGGAAGGATCTAGAAGCTTTAGCCAATTGTGGTGTGCAGTTGAGATCTACTTTTAGTTCTAGTCATGGTACTGCCATGATATCTTGTTTAGAAGTACGACCAGTGCTGATTGAGAAGATAAGTTCTAAGCAAAGAGAAGACCCAGTTTTAGCTGAAAGGATCAGAAGGCTTGAGGTTGGAACTGAGGTCGATGATTTGAAAGATTTTTCCTGACCAAAGAGGATGGTTGAGAAGGAAGGAACGATTATGCGTTCCAAATGTGGAGAACTTAAGCAGGGAAGTTCTATAGAAGTGTCATCGATCGAGGTTTACAATTCATCCTAGAGGAACCAAGATGTATCAAGATATGAAAAGGAGCTTTTATTAGGAAGGCATGGAGAGGGATGTTGGCTTGTGGGTTAGGCAGTGCGTTAACTGTCAACGTGAAGGTCGAACATCAGAAGCCAAGTGGGTTACTTCAGCCTTTAGATATTCTAGTCTAGAAATGGGATTCGATATCAATGGAATTTATAGACGGGTTGCCAAGGTCAAATAGAGGAAATGAAAGCATATGAGTTATAGTGGACAGGTTGACCAAGAGTGCCCATTTCATTCTGGTAAAGTCAACCAGAACGGCACCTGCTTTGGCTAAGTTGTTCATGAAGAACATAGTTAGACTTCATGGGATTCCTAGTCGCTTTAGTAAGCGACAAAGATGTGTTATTCATTAGCTAATTTTGAAGGAGTCTACAAGAGGTATTAGGTACCAAGCTCAAAATAAGTACATCATATCACCCACAGACTGATGGACAGACAGAGAGAGTTAATAAGGTACTCGAGGATTTATTAAAAGCTTGTGTATTGGACTTTGGTGGGTCTTGGGAAGGCCACATACATCTGATTGAGTTTTCCTATAATAATATTTATCAAACTTGTAGAGGAATGACACCTTTTGAAGCTTTGTATGGAAGACCATGCTAATCGCCAGCATGTTGGTTGGAGACAGGAGACAGATTGGTCTTAGGTCCAGATTTGGTTAGAGAGGCGTCAGAAAAGATTGAGTTAATTCGAGGACGGATGAAGGAAGCTCAATCCAGGCAGAAAAGTTACACATAAGAGGCGTAAAGACCTGGAGTTCTTAGTGGAAGATTGGGTTTTCATTAAAGTATCACCAAGAAGGATGTGGTACGATTTAGGAAGTCGGGAAAGTTGGCATCGAGGTATGTTGGTCCGTTTCAGATTATAGAAAGGATAGGAAAGCTCGCATACAGAGTAGAGTTGCCGAGCAGTTTGGTAGGTGTCCATAATGTATTCCATGTGTCTCATCTTCGCAAGTTTGTGCATGATCCAGAGGTTACTTGTGACGCCCCACTCCGAGACCCACATTAGAAAAAAGTATTACTAGATAATACCGTCTGCTAATATGGAGAATAGAGCTGGATAGGAGCGACCATCTATAGCCTTGTCTTAACTATCTACTGAATACGTCGATAAATGTAGCATATTTTTTTTCTCATGTGGATCGACATATCCAATATATACTCAATACAAAACTATAATGGCTATATGATCAATCAGAACAAAATATAACAACTCAAATGTAAAACATCACAGAACAGCAGAATGACATACATATGTCTAAATACAAATACATCTCTAGTACAAATCCAAAATGATACAACTAAGTGGAATAACGACCACTACTCATACATGAGTCCAAAAAAATAATACATAGATCAGAGTGTCAATAGATAAGGACAACAAAAAGTTAAATAAGATAGGCTTGCGAATATGCAGAAAGCAAAGTCCACGCAAAAGCAAAAGCAAATAGGCTAAGTCCGAAGCACCTAACCTGAAACACCTCGGTCTGATCCGAGTATAAAAATACACGGGTCAGGCTAACTAAACAAATCAGTTAGATAAGCTATATGATTATGAACATGCAAGGTCATAAAGTACCACAATAATCTCTAAAAGAGATAATACGATCATCTAACAAAAGATGAATCATAACAAGCCTCATATCATCGGCAACTCAAATAAACAAAGGATATGAATATCCCAAATCAAGCCAAAAAGGCAAATAACAAATACCAATGAAGGTAACACAAGTTTCCACAAGGTAATTGCTATGTATCGAGTGGTTCAAAGGATCTATTCCGAAAGGCGATACTCTAGGGAAATACAAATATCAATGAAACAAAAGATGCACATGCTCAGTACTGTATAAACAAGGATCCACAAGCCCGAAGGCGACAAACCCAAGTATCTCTCGAGCGGCGACGAAGGACCAACTCCAAAAGCGATCCTATAGGGCAACAAACCCGAAGGCACTAACTCGAAGACACAAACCCAAGTATCTCTCGAGCGGTGATGATGGACCAACTCCAAAAGTGATACTATAGGGCAACAAACCGTAGTGGCGAAGGTCCGGAGGCCCAGTACTGGACACCACTAACTAGCAATATGTGTCACAAACCCCTCGAATAGGAACTCGCAAAGTGTTAACGTGTGTCCCATACCACACGTTCGCACTAAACGGTTTACTAACCGTTAGTCAATTCCACACTCAAAGCAGTACAAAATTTTACCTCATATCATCGGTAAACCAGACCCGAAGGTCACAACGATCAAACGAATAGATTAGGAATTAACTGAAAAATAAACACACGTGTTCATAGCATGCATTTTATCCAATCACTTAATTCTCCTCTCTCTTCGCTCGAAGTGCAAAATTGTGTGTTTTATATAGAAATTAAGTTGAAGAAAACGAGTTTTAGGAACGCTTCGAAATCGCTTTAGAAATTGCCTTTGAAATTCTCTTATTATAATCTTAGGAGTACCTATTTTTTCCTTATGATATTAGCATTCAGTCTTTGTAACCTGCCAGGCATGTTGGCAGCACCTTATTATTGTGTTATATACAGTTGCATGTGTGCTCTCCTCTATTTATAGAGGAACACACATTTTTTTCAAAAAAAATTCTCTTATTATAGAGTTTATAATTTTTATACTTAAAAAAATATATAATAATAATTCCAAAAGCCCATTTATTTGAAAAACATTTTTAAAACAGATTATAAAACTCGTATATGAAATCCATAAAGAAATATCAAGAAACCATCGAAATAACGGAAATTAGACCAAGTATTATCCGTTTAAAACAAGTTGCGACTCAATATTCGACAACAGGTTTGAACAAGTTAACAATATCAAAATGACTTGAAATTTAGCCGGAATGTAGTTCAACATTCCTACTTCAATTTGCAAAAAGAATCATTCAAATCCGATTTGAAACGAAGAATCTACGTCGTTTCAAAGTTGGACTAAAAACAAGGTTAAATCGCTAAATTCCAGCATGCTGCGGGTTCAAGTTCGACCGCAATTTCAAAATAGCAAAAGAACCCAAATTGTCATGAAAATTTGCAGGAATATAATTCAACACTCCTACTTCAATCTGGAAAAATAATCACTCAAATCCAATTTGAAACGAAGAATCTGCGTCGTTTCAAAATCGTACTAAAATAAGATTTTAAACGCTGAATCTCAGCATGTTGCGGGTTCAAGTTCTACAGCAGTTTCGAAATAGCAAACGAATTCGAAATGAAAATTTGCAGAAATGAAGTTCAACGTTTCTACTTTCAAATGCAATTGGAATTTCTAGAATTCAACAATAGGCGAGAAAGATACACTAGCCAAGAAAACACACTGGAGAACAAACCAAGGCTCAATGCCTTAAGACAAATAAATGCACCAGTCTGGGCACGATTTTGTGCCCAGTTTGCAAAAACGTCCGTGTCCGTTTTCGGGCACGACTTTGGCACATCAAATAACATTTTCCGGGTCAGAAAATTTGCAGACAAGCTAACCCAATCATGAACTATAATCCGGGTAAAATTCGGCATGAATCCGCTGCCCGGATTAAAATATATTAAGCCTCAAAGGCGGACAGTAACACAAATAGCACAGAGATGGATATTCAACCAATATACGTACAGTAAACGAATTTTAGCAATTTCAACTTACTGACTTCATTGTTTTAACAAGCATTTGTGATTTCTCACCTTTTTAGCAATTAGCAGTAGATTAGCAAGCAAAGATGGCGACTTTAAGCAAGATTGAAGCTCAAGAACTTGTAGATAAGAAGCAAACAGACATGCAAACGAAAATACTAAATTTACAGTAAACTTTCTTCTCAAAATCAAAGAGAAGTGGAAATAGATTGTAGGATATGGATTGTGATTATCTGTAGTTGTATTTAGACTAATTTCTATTGAGTTTATGATAATAAAAGAGGAGTTTTTGCCTAGGGTGATGAAGCAGCCATTTGTTTTCTATTTTGAAGCTTCTGTTTGTTTTGTAAAAAGAGAAGATGGAGGAAGTGAATTACATACAGGCAACTTTCTGAAGTGGCTATTGGATATTGGGTTCCAATTACTATACTAACCAAATCCATTAGGACTTAGCCAATTTTAGCTCTAAGTTATGTTTTATTCTTCTAAGTGTTACTCATGAAATAAAATGCAACATTTATTTAGGTTGTACAAAACCTTATAAAATTGAACAAGGCAAGTTATAAAAATTATTTACACTTGTTATTAAATTATATTACACACCAAATTTACATTTATATATTTTTAACACATAAAAATACACAAAACACCGTTTTGCCTAAAAATGCACAAAATTTGCATTTTCACAAATTAAATTATAAATTCACTCTTAAAGCCAATATTGCAAGATTTTAAACTAATAAAATTTTACAATATCTCCAATTTCAAAATTTCACATTTATTTTTCTAATTATCACCATACAATTAAGCCCAAAATTCCATATTTATCCAAAATAGCCAATTTTGAATAAATTAACCGATCCAATAATTTATTAATAACTCCAATTAAATTAAAATCACCATTTAATTTATTTTTAGGTAATCACATACCACGGGTTGTTACAGACTCCCCCTTTAAGAAAATTGCATCCCCGCAATTCCTATAATGAAAGTTATCTATAACTTCTATTTCCTCAACAAGAATTAAATCAAAAATGGATCAAGAGTACTCACCCACAACCGACGAAGGGAGAAAACCGGGATAAGAACGCTCGATAAATTCTTTGGTTTTCCAAGTACAATCCTTAGGATTTGCGGACCACTGAATTTTCACAAGCGGAACCCCTTTGTTTCGAAGGTGCTTAACCTCCGAATCAAGCACACGAATAGGGTGCTACACAATAGATAGGTCGGGTGAGATCTCGAAGTCTTGCACAATATGCGGATCAATAATGGAGTCAGAATCGTGAAGACACTTGCGAAGCTGAGATACATGGAATACATCATGAATTCCAGAAAACTAAGCCGAAAGAGAAACACGATAAGCAACAGGGCCGATGCGTTCCATAATAGGAATTGGTCCTACATAACGAGGAGCCAATTTCCCGATGGAGCTGAAATGTACAACCCCCTTCATAGGAGATACACGGATGAAAACAAAATCACCAATAGAAAACTCAAGGGGCTTCCTATGATTGTTCGCATAGGATTTCTGACGGCTCTGTGCCTCTTTCATTCTCTGTCTAATAAGAATAATCTTCTCAGAAGATTCACAAATAGAATCCGGACCAAGAATGAGCTTCTCCCCATATTTCAACCAACAAGATGGAGAACGACATGACGTTCCGTATAGGGCTTCGAAAGGAACCATACCGATACTCGACTAAAAACTATTGTTGTAGGAGAACTCTACAAGGGGTAAATGATCCTCCCAACTACCTACGAAATCAAGAATACAAATACGAAGGAGATCTTCCAAGATACGATTCATCCATTCAGTCTATCCATCAGACTGCGGATGATAAGCTGTGCTGAAATTTAGCTTTGTTCCCAAAGCTTGCTAAAGACTCTGCTAGAAATGACTCGTGAATAAAGGGTCACGGTCAAAAACAATCGAACTAGGAACACCGTGAAGTCTCACGATTTCCTTGATATAAAGCTTGGCCAAATGAGAAGTAGTCCTATTAGACTTAATAGGAATAAAATGAGCAGATTTGGTGAGGTGATCAACAATAACCCAAACACTACGATGACCCGATCTCGAACGAGGTAGGTCATCGATAAAATCCATAGAAATCTAATCCCATTTCCATAATGGAACCTCAAGAGGCTGAAGAAGAACGGAAGGACACTGATGCTCGGCTTTAATGAGTTGACAAGTCATGCAATTGCTCACATAACTTGCCACATCATGCTTTAGGCCTTCCCAGTAATAAAGGCGACACATATCGGCATACATCTGGCTACTACCGGGATGAATAGTATACATAGAACGATGACAGTCATCAAGAATGTCACGCCTAAGTGAAGAATCAGATGGCACAACGATACGGTTCTTCTTGCGAAGACACCTATGAAAATCAATGCTGAAATCCCGCAATGCCTCATCACGGGATTCAGACTCACAAAGCTGAATAAGATGCAACAACTCTGGATCGTGTCGTTGAGCCTCGGCGATACGATCCAACAAACTAGGATGAGCTTCCAAGCTAAACAATAGAATAGGAAAATCAGATGATGTGGCTCGATCCCGAATATCGCACAATGATAGAGTCTCAAGAACATTCCACTCGGCTAGCATCATAGAAACAACAGCCGAGTGTTTGCGACTAAGCGCATCAGCAACACGATTACCCTTACCAGGGGTATACTTGATATCAATATCATAAGAGGCAAGAAACTCGAGCCAACGCTGTTGTCTCATATTGAGTTCCTTCTGAGTGAACAAATACTTCAAGGATTTATGATCGGTATAGAGAATGAAGCGCTTGCCCAAAAGGTAATGGCGCCAAATCTTCAAAGCGAAGACAATGGCGGCTAACTCAAGATCATGAGTGGCATAGCTAACTTCATTCGGATGCAGTTTCCTAGAAGCATAAGCAACTACCGGATCCTTCTGCATAAGAACAGCACCGAGACCACTTCCACAAGCATCAGTGTAGACAACAAGATCACAATTCCCCTTGGGAACCACAAGAATAGGAGCATTAGTGAGAAGTTCCTTCAATGTCTGAAAGGAAGCTTCACACTTGTCGGACCAAATATAACGAATGCCTTTCCGAGTAAGGCTAGTAAGAGGAAGCACAACATGGGAAAAATCCTTAATGAACCGACGGTAATAACCCGCCAATCCAAGGAAACTACGAATCTCATGAACATTCTAAGGTCACTTCAAATTCTGGATAGCTTCGATCTTCGAGGGATCGACTGAAATGCCCTCGGAAGATACAACGTGGCCTAAGAACTTAACCTTATTCTCCCAAAAGTGGCACTTGGAGAATTTGGCTTTGAGCTGATGCTGACGAAGAGTATCCAATACAATCCTCAAATGGTGGGTATGCTTTGTCTCGGACTTAGAATAAATAAGGATGACATCAATAAACACAAGGACGAACCTACTGAGATATTCTCGGAATACTCGATTCATGAGATCGACAAAGAAATCAGGAGCATTCGTCAAAACCGAACGGCATAACGAGCCACTCAAAAGAACCATAACGAGTGCGGAAAGCTGTAAGAGGAACACTATCCTCCACAACTCATAACTCATGAAAACCAGTGGCAAGGTCGAGTTGAGAAAAGACCTTAGCACCACTCAACTGATCGAACATATCATCGATCCTGGGCAAAGGATACTGATTCTTGATGGTCAACTTGTTAAGCTTGTGATAGTCAATGCCAAGCCTAAGAGTACCATCCGATTTCCTCACAAATACAACCGCGACACCCCACAATGATGAACTGGACTGAATGAAATGCTCAGCTTTGAGTTCTACAAGTTGCTTCTTGAGTTCCTCATTTTCCTTGGTAGACATCCTCGTGGGAGGACAACTAACGGGCTGAGCACCTGGAATGAGGTCAATGCAGAACTTAATAGCCCGCTTAGGCGGTAAACTTGAAACTGCCTCAAAGATATCAGGAAAATCACAAACAGGAATACGAGAGATATCAACATCATCATCTCGTGAATCAAGAGAATATAAAGACATTTCGGAATTGTCCATATTCCGAAGGACAAGAGATAACTGAGCAGACGAATCAGGATGGCTAAGATATAGAATCCGCTCAAAACAAATGATCCTGGCATCGTATCGAACTAGCCAGTCCATACCCAATATCATATCAAACCCCAAAGAGGAAATAACGTGCAGATTCGCACGGAAAGAAAAGCCACATAAAACAATCTCAACATCATTAGAAAGCAAACTAAGGGTTGCGCATCCCCCGATAGGATTCGCAATCCTTAGTGAAGTAACCAAACAAGAAACATCCAACGGAACAGCATCAACGGGCTCCTTCGATACGAATGAGTGTGACGCACCCGTATCGAAGAGGACTCAAATAGAACGATCATGAACTAATAAAGAACCTTCAAGAACAGAAGGAGATGTACCTCTGGGCTGAGAAGAACCTCTAGAAGTCTTAGCAACATAAAGCTTGCCAGACCTGGCACTGGCAGGAATAGTAAGGCAGGTGGAAACATGATGACCTTCCTTCTTGCAATAGCGGTAGAAGAGAGGCTCAGGACAAGCTCGAATCATATGATCAGGAGAACCACAATTGAAACACTTTCGAATGGAAGGTGTTCCAGTAGACTGAGTCTGAGAGCTAGAATCACTAGTCTTCTTCTTCTTGGAAGGAAAAGACTTGGACTTCTGAAATGGAAACCGCTTCTTGTTGGGGTTCTTGGGAACCTCCACCTCATCACTACTGTCTTGCTCCTTCTCGACGGCTTCAAGTGAAGCGGCGAGTCAACTAACTCCTCAAAGGACAGCTTGAGTTGGAGCATCAAAGACTTCTTCAAATATTTCTTCAAACCAGAAACAAACTTCAGATTCTTCTTATAGGAGGTGCTAATATACTCAAGACCATACTTGGACAAGGCCTCGAAAGAAGAAACATACTCAGAAACAGAAGACTTCCCTTGCTTCAACTCAAGGAAGCGACGGGCTAACAAAGCTTTCTCAGATTCAGGAACGAACTTAAGTTCGAATCGTTCCCGAAACTTAGTCCAAATAAGAGTAGACTCATCAATCTCAGTAATAAGAAGCTCATACCAATCAAGAGCACGCTCTTGCAACATACTAGATGCCACAAGAACCCTGTGGTGGTCAGAAAGATCCATGCGAGAAAAGATGCGCTCGTAGGTACGAATCCAAGCCTGAACCTCTAAAACAGGCTCAGAGCCCTTGAAAGGCTTGCCTCTAAGATGAGAGAAATCACTACACATACGCGCAAAGGCCGACTTGCGCGGAGGAGATGCTGGAGCAAGAGCTGGAGGCTGAGTGCTCCTGAATAACTCCATAAACTGATCGGCAAACATATCGACTCCATCCGGATGTGAGCTACTGGATTGCCCAGCACCCAAGCGTGAAGTCCTACCTCTTCCAGCCATAAGTTGAAAGTTAAGATAAGAAAAGAGTTAAACACAAGATAGAGGTAGATAATTCAATATGGAATACTATGGAATTAAAAGTGCATTCCTAGACGTATTCCTAACTTATCTATCCCAAGGCATGAAGGAAAGATTTGTAACACTTGTATTATACCAAGATGTACAGTACTATATAGTTATGTTCTGTGTTTATCATATTTTGTTCTGAACCTGGCTCTGATACCAAGCTGTGACGCCCCACTCCGAGACCCACACTAGCAAAGAGTATTACTAGGTAATACCGTCTGCTAATACGGAGAATAGAGCTAGATAGGAGCGACCATCTATAGCCTTGTCTTAACTATCTACTGAATACGTCGATAAATGTAGCATTTTTTTTTCTCATGTGGATTGACATATCCAATAGATACTTAATACAAAACTATAATGGCTATAAGATCTATCAGAACAAAATATAACAACTCAAATGTAAAACATCACAGAACAACATAATGACATATATATGTCTAAATACAAATACAACTCCAGTACAAATCCAAAATGATAAAACTAAGTGGTATGATGACCACTACTCATACATGACTAACATGAGTCCAAAAGAATAATACATAGGTCAGAGTGTCAATAGATAAGGACAACAAAAAGCTAAATAAGATAGACTAGCGGATATGCAAAAAGCAAAGTCCATGCGAAAGCAAAAGCAAATAGGCTAAGTCCGAAGCACCTAACCTGAAACACCTCGGTCTGACCTGAGTATAAAAATACACGAGTCAGGCTAACTAAATAAATCAGTTAGATAAGCTATATGATAATGAACATGCAAGGTCATAAAGTACCACAATAATATCTAAAAGAGATAACATGATCATCTAACAAAAGATGAATCATAACAAGCCTCATATCATCGGCAACTCAAATAAACAAAGGATATGAATATCCCAAATCAAGCCAAAAAGGCAAATAACAAATACCAATGAAGGTAACACAAGTTTCCACAAGGTAATCACTATGTATCGAGTGGTTCAAAGGACCTACTTCGAAAGGCGATACTCTAGGGAAATATAAATATCAATGAAACAAAAGATGCATGTGCTCAGTACTGTATAAACAAGGATCCACAAGCCCAAAGGCGCCAAACCCAAGTATCTCTCGAGCGATGACGAAGGACCAACTCCAAAAGCGATACTATAGGGCAACAAACCCGAAGGCAACAAACCCGAAGGCACAAACTCGAAGACACAAACCCAAGTATCTCTCGATCGGTGACGATGGACCAACTCCAAAAGTGATACTATAGGGCAACAAACCATAGTGGCGAAGGTCCGGAGGCCCAGTACTGGACACCACTAACTGGCAATATGTGTCACAAACCCCTCAGATAGAAACCTGCAAAGTGTTAACGTGTGTCCCATACCACACGTTCGCACTAAACGGTTTACTAACCGTTAGTCAATTCCACACTCAAAGCAGTACAAAGTTTACCTCATCTCATCGGTAAACCAGACCCGAAGGTCAAAACGATCAAACGAATAGATTAGGAATTAACTAAAAAGATAAACGCACGTGTTCATAGCACGCGTTTTATCCAATCACTTAATTCTCCTCCCTCTTCGCTTGAAGTGCAAAATTATTTGTTTTATATAGAAATAAGTTGAAGAAAATGAGTTTTAGGAACGCTTCGAAATCGCTTTAGAAATTGCCTTTGAAATTCTCTTATTATAAAGTATATAATTTTTATACTTAAAAAATAATAATATATAATAATAATTCCAAAAGCCCATTTATTTGAAAAACATTTTTAAAACACATTATAAAATCCGTATATGAAATCCAAAAAGAAATATCAAGAAAACATCGAAATAACGGAAATTACACAAGTATTATCCGTTTAAAACAAGCTCGACTCAATATTCGACAGTAGGTTTGAACAAGTTAGCAGTGTCAAAATGACTTGAAATTTAGGAGGAATGTAGTTCAACATTCCTAATTCAATTTGCAAAAAGAATCATTCAAATCCGATTTCAAACGAAGAATCTGCGTCGTTTCAAAGTTGGACTAAAAACAAGGTTAAATCGCTGAATTCCAGCAAGCTGCGGGTTCAAGTTCGACCGCAATTTCAAAATAGCAAACGAACCCAGATTGTCATGAAAATTTGCAGTAATGTAAATCAACACTCCTTCTTCAATCTGTAAAAAGAATCACTTAAATCCAATTTGAAATGAAGAATCTGCGTCGATTCAAAGTTGGACTAAAACAAGGCTTTAAACGCTGAATCTCAGCATGTTGCGGGTTCAAGTTCAACAGCAGTTTCAAAATAGCAAACCAATTCAGATGGAAATGAAAATTTGCAGAAATGAAGTTCAGCATTTCTACTTTCAAATGCAATTGGAATTTCCAGAATCCGACATTAGACGAGAAAGATACACTAGGCAAGAAAACACACTAGAGAACAAAACCAAGGCTCAATGCCTTAGACAAATAAATGCACCAGTCTGGGCGCGATTTTGTGCCCAGGTTGCAAAAACGTCTGTGTCCGTTTTCGGACACGACTATGGCACATCAAATAACATTTTTTGGGTTGAAAATTTGCAGACAAGCTAACCCAATCATGAACTACAATCCGGGTAAAATTCGGCATGAATTTCTGCCCGGATTGAAAGATATTAAGCCTCAAAGGCAGACAGTAACACAAATAGCACAGAGATGGATATTCAACCAATATACGTACAGTAAACGAATTTAGCAATTTCAACTTACTGACTTCATTGTTTTAGCAAGCATTTGTTATTTCTCACCTTTTTAGCAATTAGCAGTAGATTAGCAAGCAAAGATGGCGACTTTAGGCAAGATTGAAGCTCAAGAACCTATAGATAAGAAGCAAACAGACATGCAAACGAAAATACTAAATTTACAGTAAACTTTCTTCTCAAAATAAAAGAAAAGTGGAAATAGATTGTAGGATATGGATTGTGATTACTGTAGTTGTATTTAGACTAATTTCTCTTGAGTTTATGATAATAAAAGCGGAGTTTTTGCCTAGGGTGATAGAGCAGCCATTTGTTTTCTATTTTGAAGCTTCTGTTTGTTTTGTAAAAAGAGAAGATGGAGAAAGTGAATTACGTACAGCCAACTTTCTAAAGTGGCTATTGGATATTGGGTTCCAATTACTATACTAACCAAATCCATTAGGACTTAGCCAATTTTAGCTCTAAATTATGTTTTATTCTTCTAAGTGTTACTCATGAAATAAAATGCAACATTTATTTAGATTTTACAAAACCTTTTAAAATTGAAAAAGGCAAGTTATAAAAATTATTTACACTTGTTATTAAATTATATAACACACCAAATTTACATTTTTATATTTTTAACACTTAAAAATACACAAAACACCATTTTGCCTAAAAATGCACAAAATTTGCATTTTCATAAATTAAATTATAAATTCACTCTTAAAGCCAATATTGAAAGATTTTAAACTAATAAAATTTTACAATATCTCCAATTTCAAAAATTCACATTTATTTTTCTAATTATCACCATTTTTACAATTAAGCCCGAAATTCCATATTTATCCAAAATAACCAATTTTGAATAAATTTACCAATCCAAAAATTTATTAATAACTCCAATTAAATTAAAATCACCATTTTAATTTATTTTTAGGTAATCACACACCACGGGTTGTTACACTACTATTCCTCAAACAGAGTTGGAGGACTTAGTAGTGGAGCCTGATTTGACTTTTGTTAGACAACCTGTTCAGGTTGTAGCAAGAGATGAGAAGAGATTGAGGACCAAGACAGTCAAGTTGGTGAAAGTTCTGTGGAGCGACAACGAGAAAGACTGTACTTGGGAGACAGAGGACAAGATTCAAGAGGCTTATCCTGATCTGCTTTGATGGTATATCTATATTAGATCTATATAGATTGGTTGCTAGTTAGACAGGCTAGTATGGTTATTAGGAGATGTTACAAAGTATTGCTATGTTTGCTAGTTAGTCCTTACTGAATTTCAAGGATGAAATTCTTAAGGAGGGGAGCCTGTAACACCCCTAATTTTAATGATGACATTATTCAGAAGATTTAATTAGAGTAAATTAAATAAAATAATGTAGATAAGGAGATTGAGGTTGATTAATAAAAATTTAGTGGCCGTGCTTATTTAACAAAATGAACTTATAAATGGTTAAGCAATTAAACATAAGAGCATTAGGGTAAATCGCCGCCCATATTTCCCGCCTTATATTATTCTCCTTAGTCATACACGTTCATTTTATCTCAAACAAAAATTTATAAATGTAAGAAAGCAAGGCCGGCCATTAGGAAGAAAGAAGAGGAGAAAATCAAATTTAAGCTTAGGACTCAAGCTAGAAGAAATCAATCTCAATCAATCATCAATTTCCTTATCCAATCTAAGGTGAATAATAATTTCTACATCCCTATTTTGGTTTTATATTCATATGGTTTCAGATTTAATGGTAAATCTGTTTTTATGATATACCGAATGATGATATGCTTGATTTATGATTTATATATATGTTTATACATGGTTGTTAAAGGAGATATATGCGGTTTTAGGGTAAAACTGAGATTAAATGATTTTGAAATGCCATGGGAAAATTTTATGTTATGGAAAACATGATTTTGGAGTTGGGTTTCAATTTTTATAATTTTCCAAGTCGTGGATAATTAATTATGAATTTTCAAAGGAAAATATGGTTATTTGGGTTTATAAATTTATTTTGGAAAATATATTAAGAATTTGGGTCTGAAATTCTGATATGTTAAATAATATGATTAAAGTGAATTTCTAAAAATTTTGGGGGTTTTTACTAAGTGATTTAGTATGGAAATTAAATTATTTTGAAAGGAGGACCTAATGATTTAATTGTTTTTATAAGAGGAAGGGCTTATTTGTTAAATGTTAATTTGATTTTAGATCTGAGAAAATGCGGCAAATATTATCCAAATTAATTAAAAGTTGTGAAAGCCAATCAAATGTTTACAAGTAAGCAAGTTTGTTACAAAAAGTTTAGTTATTTGGCAAAATCGGCTTTTACCCAGAAAAAGGTGGTTCCGCCTTCTTTGGCAAACCTTCCGACTTAAACCTATCGACCAAAACCTTTTGACTTCAATGACCAACAAGGTCAAAAGCAATGCCCATGATATCATTCAGGTGGTATGCAGTGAATTGGACAATGTCGGAAGGTATGGTGTCAAAGGGTTACTTTCGAAGGGTTGCTTTCGAATGAGATGGACCCTTAGTTTACTTTGATTTGAAAAAGAAAATCACTTGCCTGTTTTAAAAAGCTTCCGACAAGGTCAAAAGCTATGTTCGCTTTTGACACGAAAGCTATGATTTCGAAAGGTTGGTTTTATAAAGAGCTTCCGACAAGGTTGAAAGCTATGCTTGCTTTTGACAAAGTCGAAAGCTATGGTTTTGAAAGGATAGTTTTTAAAGGAGCTTTCGACATAGTCCAAAGCTATGTTTTCGAATGGTTGTTTCAAAGAGGATTTTGAAAAAAAAGAGTTGTCGTCTTTTTTTTAAAGCTTTCGAAGGGGTCGAAAGTAGGAGCTTTCGACATTATCGAAAGGTTTAATGGTTTTTATAAAAACAAACCGCTTCCCAAACCTTTCGAAGGGGTAGAAAGCAGGCGCTTTCAACGTTGTCAAAAGGTTCAATTGTTTTCCAGATGTTATAATGCTTTTGAAAGGATGGTTTCAACACCTTAAAACTTACCAAAATTTTTATAAAATAAAGTGTGGTTTTGAAAGAGATACTTTCACCTATTTTCACTATGACCCAAAGTATATTTTTAAGTACAAACCCAATGCTTTCAGAAGGTTTGATTTTCAATGGTCTTAAAAGGTTTGGCCTTCATTGGTTTCGAAAGGTTCTACTCTTATTTAATGATACTGTAACAAGGTCGAAAGGTTTCGAAGGAAGTGTTTTAAAGTATTAAAAAGGCTGGAGCTTATTGTTTTAAAAGATAAGATTTATGCTTTCGAAGGGGTTGAAAGCAAAGCTTTCGAAGGGGTCGAAAGCAAAGCTTTCGAAGGGGTCGAAGGCTGAAGCCTTCGACATTGTCGAAAGGTTTTAAAACCCTAACTCAAATTTTTAAAGGAAAATACACGGCTTATATAAAGGAATTTTGTAATAACTTTAAGTAGGTAATTTTTAAGAAGTATTGCCTTGATAAAAATATAAGTCAAAGGGGTTAACTATGTCTTATATGAAATATAATTCAAGGACCTTAAACCCACAGAAGTGGTATTATTAAATTGTCATTTTACTTCTTCAAATATGAATATATTCACATGATAACTCATAACTGTATTTTGGGGAAAAGGGGGTAGAAGTACCAGCTAGGTTAACTCTGAAGTGAATATAAATTGCTTAAACTCTGGAACGAGTAGAATTGCATCCAAGGAGTCAGGGTGACCAAAAATATAGGATGCTTACACTTAGTAGTTATTGGAAGTAACCAAAAGTTTCATAGTAAACCCATGAAAACTATGATTATGTAGTTATTGGAGGTAACCAACAGGTTCATAGTAAACCCATGAAAACTATGTATTAAGGATAGTTAGCAGGGGCTAATTGGTTTGCAGTGAACCCATGAAAACTATATCCAGATTAAGAATTGATATCAGCAATAGTTTCCTAGTAAACCCATGAAAACTAGGATAAGAAAGTGGCTAATGGAAGTATCAGTGGGTTCCTAGTCAACCCATGAAAACTTGGATGTGAAGTGAGTTACTGGATGAATCCATAGGTTCCTAGTCAACCCATGAAAACTAGGTTAAGGTGATTAGTTATTGGAATAACTAATAGGTTCAGGGGGACCAATGAATTAATTAAGTTAACTGGCAAGAGCCTATAGGTTCTTAGTGACCCCATGAAAACTATGAAAAGAACTGGATGTTCATTAATTATATAAAGGTTATTAGTAAACCCATGAAAACTAAAAGATTAATAGTGACCCTAGAAACTATAATTTTGACAGGGAGTCAGACTAAACTGGGGATGAGAAATCCTAATTGTTTTAAGTATTCATATCATCATAATATTTTGAAAATGTATGTTTTAACCATTGTGGATGTAGGAGCACAGAATATGGTTTTAAAAAGGTTTTAGGATACTAGTGAAGGGAAAACCCATTCCGTTAAGTGGCGTGGTCTCACTAGGTATCTAAATGGATTGAGATGTTAGATTATTATTCATACTAGGCTTTATGTCTGACTTAAAGTTTTTTCCCCTTAAACTCTCGAGTACTCAATTGATTTTTAGTAGCTTGAGGTTCAGGGTTTTCAGTTTCTTTTCTTAGACGAATAAAGCTTCCGGAGGTGTGTAAGAGGCAGATAATTATCTAGAGTTATATTTTTTCCGCTGTGTATTTGGATGTAAAGGCAGATTTATTAGCCTTATTATATACTCTGATGAACCAAGGAGGCATCTTCATATGTCACTCTTGGCATATGTGTAATAATTATACTTTGCTGAACGTAGTTAACGTTTTGGGATTTTGTAATGAATATGAAATATTTTGAAAGGAATGTGGAAATATGATTTTGAATTGTTAAATTTTTTTCATATTCTTGTGATCTGTGTATCAATGAATCTAGCACCACCATATTTGGTCTCCAAAGATTAATAACTATGGATGACTGCAGCATCTATAGCCATTAGTTTTGGGCCTCTAAGTAAGGGGATGTTATACCTACTGGCTATAATTGTGGGGAGAAGGGCCATCTTGCCAGAGACTGCAAGGCGGAGGGTAAGAAGTGCTACAATTGCATCAATCTGTTGCATATCAAGAAGGATTATCTAGAATCGCCAAAGGATAGGAAGTTTGTGTATGCTTACGCTTTGAGCGCTATTTCAACTTCGTTGAGTGCTCCATCAGCGAAGGAGAAGGGAAAGGGCATTGTTATATAGGGTATGCTTTCTATTTCTTGTACAACTATTCGTGTTTTATTCGATACCGGGGCTTCACATTCCTTCATATCTAATGATTTGGTAGATAGACTGGGATTGGAAACCAACATAGTTGAACAACCTTTGATTGTCACAAACCCTATCGGAGGATCGACTAGCCTTTGCATGGTCAATCAAAACTTAACCTTATCGAGTCATGGATGTTTGTTTGCTTGTGATTGCTTTGTTTTGTGATTCGTGGGGTTCAGTATTATTCTGGGGACGTACCTACTACAGAAGTACAAACTAGTGGTGGATCGTAAGAGGCCATTGGTGATGATAGGGATGAATGATAGGCATAGGTTGGAGATAGACTACTTACATGACGATGAGGTGATGGTTAGCTTTCTGTACCTACTTAAGATCCCATATGGCAATGTTGTCATCTGTGCCTATAGTGAGGGAGTATCCGGACATATTCGAGGAGGTGACCGGATTACCACCCCATGGGTAGATAGAGTTCCGTACATATTTGGTGAAGGATGCCAAACCGATAGTTACGCCTTTGAGGCATATGGCACCCAGGGAGTAGAAGGAGTTGGAGGTGCAAGTGAATAACCTATTGAGGCCAAAGTTCATTCGTAGGAGCATATCTGAGTGGGGCACACCTATAATATTGCCACCAAGGCGGATGACTCTCTGAGGTTGTGTAGATTATCGTGAGCTGAATAAGGGACGAAGAAGAACAAGTATCCACTCCCGCTATTGATGACTTTTCTGATCAGCTCCATGGTGCTAGAGTGTTTTCTCAGTTGGACCTTGCGATGGGATTTCATCAACTAAGAGTGACGAAGGAGAGTGTGTCGATTACAGTGTTTCATACGCCGTCAAGATTCTATAAGTGGTTGGCTATATCGTTTAGGCTAATCAACGCGTCGGCATACTTTGTTGATCTTATAAACAGTGTTTTCATGGATCAGCTAAATAAGTTTGTACTTGTATTTGTAGACGATATCCTTTTTTATTTGAGGATGGAGGAAGAATGCAAGGAGCGTTTGGGGATTGTGCTTGAGGTGTTGAGGAAGTACTGATTAAAGGCGAAGCTTTCGAAGTGTCACTTCTGGAGGAGGGAAGTGTGATTTTTGGGTCACGTTGTTTCCGAGCAGGGTATTGTTGTAGATCATGCGAAGGTGATAGCAGTACAATACTGGGATCGACCTAAGGCCACTATATACGTGAGGAGTTTCCTTGGCTTAGCGAGATACTATAAACATTTTATCAAGGACTTCTCTAAGGTAGCAGTGTCGTTAACTAACTTAACAATGAAGAACCGGACTTTTATTTGGGAAGCAATGTGCGAGCACATGTTCGTGAGTCTGAAGGAGAGGTTGACGAGCGCACTGGGGTTAGTCATTCCGAGTGGGAATGGGGAGCTAACAGTATACACAGACGCTTGTGTTACTGGACTTGGTGCGGCGTTGATGTATAAAGGAAAGGTAGTCGCCTATGCTAGTCGACAACTGAAACCGCACCAGAAGAAGCATCCAACTCATTATTTGGAGTTGACAACGATAGTATTTTCTTTGAAGATATGGAGACATTATTTTCTTAAGGAGAGGTTCAAGTTGTATATAGACCACAAGTCGTTGAAGTATCTATTCTCCCAGAAGGACTTTAACCTTTGACAGTAGCGATGATTAGAGTTCCTGGCTTTCTATGACTTTGACATTTCCTACACCCCTGGTAAGGGAATGCGGTCACTAATTCTTTGAGTAGGAGACATGCTAGATTGGGAGCAATGTTCCTAGAGTGGAAGCAGTTGGAGTTTATCGCTGACTATAACTTTAGACCTCAATGTGAGCTAGAGCCGAAAGTGTTGGCTAGCCTGATGATAATACCTACCTTGATTGAGTGGATCAACACTAATCAAAGGCGAGACACTATACTAGCTGAGACCATAGTGAAGCTAGAGGAAGGAGTGGAGTCCAAGGAGATGAAGCAGAATTGGATCAACTGGGACCGTTGGCCCCGTAAGGATGGAAGGCTGTTTGTTCCTAATGTCGATGGGTAACGGATGAGGTGCTATGAGAGTGCCATCATTCGATATTGACTATACATCTCGGCTGTAATAAAATTTACTGTGATATGAGATTACCATTTTATTAAGAAGGGTGAAGAAGGTCATTGGGGCATTCATCTCGAAGTGCATGAACTCTCAGTTGGTAAAGGCAGAGCAAAAGAAGCTGAGTGATTTGCTGCAATCGCTCGAGATTCCCGAATGGAAATGGGAACAAGTTTCGATGGACTTTATTAACGGATTATCGAGGACTAGAAGAGGGTATGATAACATCTGTGTCATATTCGATAGATTAACGAAGAGTGCTAAATTTATACCCGTCGACTCTAGTAGAACGACATCCAAATTGACCGAGTTGTATGTGAAGTGGATTATGCAATTCCATGGTATGCCGAAGAGCATTATAAGCAACCGAGACCCTTTATTCACTTGCGGATTTTGTAAGAGCTTACAAGAGGTGTTGGGGATGGAGCTGCATCTTAGTACAGCTTATCGCCCACAAACTGATAGGTAGACCAAGGGAGTGAATCGTATCTTGGAGGATCTCCTCCGAGCTTGCATTATTGATTTTGGTGGCTCGTGCAAGGATCATCTACACCTAATAGAGTTCGCATACAACAAAAGTTATCAATCGAACATCGGCTGGCATTGTTTGAAGCGGTATATGGCTGACCATGCAATTCTTCTTTATGTTGACGGGAAGGCGAGGAACTAATACTTGGGCCAGATATGATTAGAGAGACTTTGGAGAAGATCGAGACCATTTGGTAACGAATGAAAGCTACTCAAGATAGATAGAAGAGCTACGCTGATACGAGGAGATGTGATTTAGAGTTCTCCATCAGTGACCTGGTGTTTGTCAAGATCTCTTCGCTAAAGAATGTTGTTTGATTCGGTACTAAAGGGAAGTTGGCACCGAGATTCATCGGTCCTTTTCCTATACTTAAGAGGATTAAAAATCTAGCATACAGAGTCAACTTACCTCAGAAGATAGCGGGTGTGCATAATGTATTCCACGTATCTCACTTGTGGAAGTTTGTGCACGGCTCAAGCGTGATAGTTGGAACGAATCAGCTTGATGATATCAAGATTGAACCAGAAGCTTGGAGACCTTGTAGTCCTACCTGTATCGTCGGATGTGATACGAAGCAGCTTAGGAGGAAGACAACAACACTAATGAAGGTTCAGTGTAGTGAGAGCAAAGATGATTGTACTTGGAAGACCGAGGAGGGCATGAGGGCTGCTTATTTAGAGTTCTTTACTTGGCAAGACTTCTGATTATTGCATTTACTTTCACTTTCGATATCATATAAGGTAGATTAGTTTCCTACATGCCAAGGTAGGAGTAGATATCATTTATTGCTTTTATGGTGCACGTTTGATGTTTTTTATGTTTGCTTGTGGATGATAGGCATGCGGGGTAGCTATGTTTGACTTTACCTGATTTATATTAGGGATTTCAATAGTGAAATTGTTAATGTAGGGAGAGTGTAATGACCCATATTTTACGTATCGGATGATCATAAAATATTATTTTTAATTTCAAATGAGGTCGTATAACTCTATAACTTTGGAAAATGCCTATAAGTGACATTTCCTATCTTTAGAATTTTTCCAAACAATTTTACCCCTAGAAAATGGTAACGGCTATAACTTTTGATACGATCGATGGTTTTCCTTTCTGTAAAGTGGTCATAATAGTGATTCAGACTTTCTGACAAGGAGATATGAATGATTGAAGATTGACGGTTCTTGCAGTAGCTTAATGGGTAATTAGTGAGTTTGGAGGCAAGCCCATAAACCCATTTCAGGTTTGGAGACTATTTTAGGCTGAACCATCACCCCTAAATCACTTTTGCACCTTCTCAAATAGATCTAAGCCACCATTAACTCATCCTCCACCCAAAACCTTCTCTTTTCTCCTCCAAATTAAGTCTAAATCATAGTTTAGGGTTAGATTAGCAAGGGGATTCATTAAAGGTCTTCACATCTATATTTTTGTGAAGAGAAAACTTCATCTTTGTTGTTCATTTTCGGATTTTTACCAATTTGATTGTAAACTTGGATTTTAGGGGCTTTGGTGAGTGATTTGTCGTCTCTCACCTTACAATATATGTATCTATAGGTTTTTACATGTTTCAAACCCTCTTTTAAAGGCAAAATTAAGTTTTAATGCTGTTTTAAAGTGGAAGATAAAGTAAAAACGAATTTAAATGTTTTAAAGTGTTCTAATCACATTAGTTTGATGTTTGATTGTCTTGATGTGTGTTAGGCTATTTTAGAGACATATTATAAGGTGATTTGCCATGAATAGTTGTATGTTTGCATGTTTGAATGTTGCTTGCTATATGTGTGGTGTTTGCTTGTATGCTTGTATGGTCGAAAATGCTCATCGGAGCGACTTAGAGTTAAGAGCCATGAAATCCGGCTTCGATGGATTGACTAGTTGTTGAGAGTTGTATCGCTGCATATAGAGTGCACAAGAGTCGAAGAATTGGGCGTAGCGATGAAATCGACGTAAAAACTTGGGAACTTGGAGACACTACAAGAAATCGGTTCGATGGAAAGCTTAGGTCGGTGCTATGCATGCTCGGAATCTGGGGAGGAGTTGCTTGGCTCGCTTCTGGCCATTGAAGTTGGTTCGATGGCGATGTGTTGTGGTGGCAGAGGAAGGAAGTTAGACCGGTAGCTGAGCAGCAAATTCGGTTCGTGGGGTGGCGGTCTGGCTCTAGTTGATGGAGGTTGTTCGATCGGTGGTGGTTTGGTGACCAGACACAAAACTGGGTTCAACATTGTGGGTTGGCTCGGGTCTAGGCGACAAAACCAGTTTGGCATAGCTGCTTAGTGCTTGGTTCGGGTCTTCTTTGATGCGGTCGGAGGTTGGACCAAGCAGGGGTGGAGCATAGGGTTTGGCTATAGACCTCGGGCATGGCATGGACGAACTATGGGGTAGAGTTTGAAGGACTTGGATGAATCGATGGGTGGTAAGGATGGATGACTCCGTGATGACCATGGGCTTCGTGTAGCGACTAGTGAAGCAACAGCATGTTGCTTCAACATCAACTATGACGACGACTTTGGACCTTTTGTATGATTACTCTATGACTTATGATAGGTGTCTAGAGGCATTCTGAAGATGACGACTTAATGATGAGAGTCGTGGCAGTGATCCACAAGGGCAAGTTCAATAATAGGGGCTTGCGAGTAGGATTGCAAATGTGTCCTATTGTGGAGATAGCCGCGATGGAATAAAGATTCGAGCACCAATGGAGCTGGGAATACAATTGGGTCCCTAGTTTGCGATTGTTCCATACGAGTTATCATATATCCAATGCACACGAGTGATAGTGAGGATTGTTTGATGAATGTTATGGTTGCCATGGTTGTCTATCACTTTAGGGTGTTACACGATGTAGGTATTTTCTACAGCATACCTAGAAACTAGACATTGTACTTCGACCGTAGTACACTTATATGGTTGTGATAGTAGATTAGCATATATTGATTGTTATGTGCTAACTCTTTGGATGCAGGGACAGGTCAGGTATGGTTCTTCGTATCCTATGCCCCTATTTACTATATGCAATTTTTATTAGTATTTTTGAGATGATGTATCACTATCACCAGACTGCTGTCTGACCCGAGGTTTTATGCTTTGCTTCTCATTATCTCGGGTACTCTTAAATGAGTAGATTAGGGATAATAGGTTTGGATAGCGCATAGAGCTGTATGGAGTACGAGCAAGAGGGTGCATTTTTTTATATCTATGTTTGGAGGTTACTACTGCTTATATTCTGTTGTGCATTACTGTGGAGCTATGTCAGTACTTGTATTTTTTGAGACAATTATAGAGTTTATTTTGGAGATTTGGGATGTATAAACTCTTTATTTCAGTTTTTGTATAGTCCGTGAACCAGATGCACTATGATGTTTTATTTATGGTTTATTTGATTATATCACTGTCTCTCCTATTTTACATCTATGTTACTATATTATATTTTGTCTATGCGTTGTGAGATGTTCTACAAGTTCTATGTTTGGATTTTTCTCTACTTTACATTCTTAGCAACCGTCCTGCATCGATCGGGTACCTCCATAGTGCGTTATACAGGTATATTGGGTACTGATGGTGTAAGGGGGTTGTCACATCATATCTAGTCGTTAACCAAAATTACCCAATGCCATACAAAGTCAAATGTATATGTGTTATAAACAAACAAATGTCCATACAAAGCAAACTCAAGGTTAGTGCACCATAATTGAGAGTGGCATGCCCACCCATTGGTTTAACCGCACACAAGGACATAATCATATAGATAGTATCTAATTTTGACCAATCAACCAAATATTTCAAAATGAAAGAGTGTGTGGCCCTAGAACAAACATAACTCTAATTGAAATATTGGAAATTGAAATCATACCACCAAGTACTACGCCCTTTCTCTTTTCTTCATCCATGGGCCCAACCAAAGGACCTTCCAAAGCATACACCTTTACCTGCTTTAGTTCTAGGCAACCCCTCTTCATATGGCTAGGCTTATTGCAGTTAAAGCACTTGGCCTTATCCTTATTCTCTGGTTGGGTACACTAGGTCGAGTAATGATCCTTTTGCCAGTAATTAAAGCAAGTTACATCCACCACCTTTAGCTTTTAGGCTCGTTCTCCTAAAGTCTTTCCTCTCCTCTGGTTCTTATTTCCTTTTTGATACATGTTGAATATCTTCTTCTACGTTATATTAGGCTTAACATCAACTTTTCTCCCCTCTTGGTATAAGCGATCATACCTTTTTGTCATTTCTACTACTATCTTGAAAGAAGATAACAAGTGCGTCATCACCTTATGGTCCAAGCCATCCCTCAAGCTTTTACATATTTCTCTTTTTTCTTCAACGGAGTCCTAATATGGCCTCATACTTCGACAAAGCATTAAAATGTTGAATATACTTTGCCAAAGTCATCTCCCTTGTTTCAAGTCTAAGATCTCTTTACACAAAGCACTCTCCTATGATTTAAGTATAAACTGTGTCTCGAATCCCTCCTTAAATATCTTTTCCAAGTTATCTCTTCCTCTAGAACTTCAACAGTCCAAGCCTCCCATCGATCTAACGCATCTTCTTGAAATTAACGAGAAACCAACCTCCTCTTTCGAGCGTCATCATAACCCATATCCCCAAAAATGCGATCACACACCTTTAGCTAATTCAACACTTCCAAAGTGGGTTCTTTACAGAAAACATTTGTCCTCGATATTTCTTTTAATCCATATTCGTCTTAGAAAAGTCTTCTCCTTTGGCTACTACCGACCTAGGCACATCAATTTTAGCTAGTTATTGCCTTATCATTTTCATCATAAACTAGTAGAAAAGAGCATTCATATCCATTCCTCCAGCAGTCGGGGCGGGCATTTGAATACCGACTTCAACATGAACTTTCGGGGCTGCCTTCCCTCCTTGGTCATTCGTTTGCATATAGAGGTTCCTCCACTTGAATTTTCTCATATACCTCCCAACGTCAAATGTTTGCTTTGCGTCTCCATTCTTACTTTCTCCATAAGCAAGTGTTCGTAAGAAATAGAAGTAAATAAAATGAGAGCAATAGTAAAATGATAGATATATACAACTATAAGTCTATATCAAAATACATGTATGTTATATATATATATATAACTATCTAGTTTCTACCTAGATTCTACTTAGCTCTATATTACTTAAGTGTCTCCTAACCTAGGCTATGATATCAAGTGGTAACATCCTGCATTTTAAGACCTCAAAAATGAATGTTGATGATGCTGCATTATCACCAGAATTATTTTTAAGTGACAAAATGAGATTAATATTTTCTTTTTTCACAATATTAAGTAAATAGAGTAGCTAAATAAATTTCATCACACATAATTATCTTTACATTTTTATTATCCTAAAATGTGCCCATGCGGGAGTAAAATATAATAAAGACAAATAATAATGTTGTGTCCGACATATGAAAATGTTGACATGAACACTTAACCAGTTATATACCATGGTTTTACAACAGCGGAATACAAAAACAACTTTATTATTAGTTAAGCATCCTACTTTGCCTTTGGATTGCTATTTTCTTTCCAAAAGCAACCTATCTAAATAATAGATTAAGCCTACTCGAATGAGTTCCCGTTAGTTAATGAGAAATGATAAAAACATGGGTCAGACATAAAGGCTAGTATGAGACTTTACCTTAGAACATATGTATAGTGAGACCACACTGCTAAAGTATGGAATGAGTTTCCCCTCATTAATTCATCACAATAATTACATCGCCATGTAAATAATCATCACATCATAAGCAAATATATAACATCATTTCAATTATAAGTATACCCTTTACTTAACATTCATTTATGAACCATGTCATTTACACACACACATACTCATCCATTTCAACTCAAGAATACCTTATTCTTAACACTCATTTATGAACCATGTCATTCAATCAACAAAAACATTCATAAGCATCACATAGATCTTATTTAGATTTCAATCTGAAAAGGTGTCTTAATTTTATTTAGCGATTACCTCCCTAGATCTTTCTATAATAATTTATCTTTTACAAGAACAAAGTCACTGATGAAATGGTCACTCATTCCACCATGGGAGTTACGGTGACTATAGCCACCTTAACTCTCCAACGATTAAATGTAAGCACCCTAAATACATTCTAGCAAGCATCCTTACTAAGCATCAAAAGCCCACTTAGTATGAAACACTCATTTTATGCTGCTGATCCATTTATCGCATCCATTTTCATGTTTTGGAACCCTACCATAAACTCACACTAGAGTGTAATTTTTTTAATTGAATCTTATAGACTTTCCAAGTCTTCACACCCTGCCATATACCGTTGAATATAAACTCTCCTAAGCTCTTGCCCCGGCCATTCAATAACTCATGAGTTGGTATATTCTCAAATATTAAGTTTAATCCATTTCTTTAATTTATTAGTTGTGTAGCCTACACATTCTTTAAGTCTCTATATTAGATCAAAATTTTCCATTCCTTAGCTAAAACACTTTTTTAATCTTTCTTTTAAATGATGCAACTATCATTTCTTAGCTTCCCTAAGCTTACTTCATTTTTCAATCTTAAGTAAGTTTCTACGTTGAACTTATCAATCCCTGTGAAATTCTCAACCAACATTTGGGAAAATAACTTCCAAAATGCTACTAAATATTCACTTATTTTATTTAAGGAGTTTTAGCACCCTTAGCTATCACATATCCAGTTCGATGGCTATCGAGCATCTAACTTCTTCGAGCTATTGCAACTCAAAGCTATCACACCCCAAAGCTATCGTGCCTCGAAGCTATTGCACTCAAAAGCTATAACAAAGTCACATTCTAAAGTTATCCCATACATAACTATCACATTCCAAGCCATCGCATGCCATAATCTAAGATATCAAAGGATAATTTACCGCATGCCAACCCATCGCATGTCAAGTTATCGCTTGTCATAATCTAAGTTATTGAATGCTAAGTTATTGCATGCCAAACTATTGCATGTCCATCCTAAATCTATCGAAGGTCATGCTATCACAAGTAACAATTTAAATATGGCAAAGGTCAAGCTATCGCAAGTCATAACTTAAAGCTATCAAAGGTCATTTCAAAAGCTACCATGAGTTATGAAACAAAGCTATCACATGTCTAACTTTTAAGCTATCGAGTGTCTCAACTTAAAGCCATCGCATATCACAATTGGCAAAACCACAATTTAATAGAAAAATGATATTTTTCCTTAATAAAATAATGACTTTTGACCAAATATTACACTTGTCATTTATTTATTGGTTACTTTTATCTTATAACACTATTCTCTGAACCTAGCCGAAATTAATGCCCCTTATTTAATGATTTCCTTAATTATTTTTATTAATTCAAATATATTTTCCCTTTTTCGAATAATTCAAAAAAAATTGAAAATTAATGGAAAAATTCATTAAAATCCGAAAACATCATCTTCTACCTCCAGTAAAAATTTCAGATCAAAATATTTAATATTTTTAAATATTTATTAATACTCGAAATTGCCTATTTTCACTTAATAAATTCAAAGCAAATCATTTCCTCACCCAAAAATTATGAAAATCAAAACCCATTTCTGTTTTAATATTAAATCATCATATTAAATTTTTTGAATATTTAGGGAAGCTTGAATCATGTTTTACCATAAAACATATCACGTCATCTTTTAAATATCCAAACATAGATAAAACATTAATTATCATTAAAACTTGTTTATCTACTTTCAAAACATGCAAAACACATCAAATCTGAACCTAAATGGGTTTGGATATATTAGAGAAGGTATTTCTCACTTAGGTTATATTAAATCTTCCTTTTCTTTTAGAATTGAAATCTCCTCCTTTTGATTTAATTTTCCTCTTCCTCCCCCTGAAATGGTGGTAGATCTCGATGTTCTAATTTTTTCTAAAATGAAGCGGATGTAAAGGAAGAGAAAGATGTGGTTAGGGGTATTTATATTAATTATTTTGGCTTGGGAAATCTTGCCTAATCTCGGTATTTTATTTCCTTTAATATAAGATCCACTTCATTCAACATTTAATTTTTTATTTATTCCTATTTATAAGCCAAATTTAATTGCACTAATCACTCTTGTACATTCGATTAGTATTTTAAGTGTTTGACACTTGATAAATCAAATTTCCCTTAAGTGATTTTCTCAATTAGTTATCTCAATTATCATTTAGTAATTTACTATTATTAATTTAATCCTATTTTTTGGCGCTTCAAAAGATGGGTGTTATACCCAACCTCTATCTTCCTCAAAATACAAACCACATGGTATAGGTTTATAGAGAATCTTCTAACTTGATCATTTAATTTAGACTTTTTCATCTATATTTGAAGAAGTTATGGGGTTTAAAGTTAAGGAAACAAATTTTCTTACTAAGGAATAAATGAAGAGGAAGAAGAGAAATGAAGATATAAAGAGGAAGTGCTAATTTCAAAAATAAGTAAAATTCCAACCAAATGACCATTTTGCTTATATCTCTCTTTTCTTCCCATTTTAGTAAGCTTATCAAATTTCAACAAACTTAACATGTGTTTCATATATAAAAGGCATTACAAACTCAAAAAATAGGTCTCGAATCCTAATTAACTCATATTTAAAAGTTCTTCTTTAAGTCATTAGTTTGCTTAATCTTCAATTAAACGATCAAATATAATTTATTACTAAGTAAAAAATTATGGGTTATTACATACTTCTAGCTAAGATTTTAGATACTAGATATGGAACTCACATATATAATTCATCACAGGGACTTAGCAGCAACCAGCTTATGGAAAGAGGGAGCATGGAATCCAAGTTGCAAATAGGGTTACTGTAGCTACTGAAGCGAGAGTACCATATGAAGCTTACTAATGGAATCCATTTAATTTTATATAATTATCATTATGTACCAACATTTATTAGTGGAATAATTGCGAGTGCTGGTTTAATGGAAAATAGATATAGTTTTATTTATAATGACAATATTATGAATATTTGTTATGAAAATAAAATTATTTTTAGTTCTTTGAATAATGGAATTTATATACCTAATAATAATCACGCGTTTAAAATAATAATGCATCTAAATAAATGATAGTTACCTTTGGTGTTGTAAGCTAGGCGATATTAGTAAGAAACGATTAAACAAGTTTGTAAATCAAGGGTTTTTACCATCATTTGATACTTGTACATCATGTCTTAAAGGAAAAAAATGGTCAATTACTCATTTAATGGGAGCAATGAAAGAATTGATAAACACTTAGAACCAGTACATACTGATGTATGGGATCCTATGTTTATAACTACCAAAGGTGGAACCTCATACTTCATAACATTCATTGTCGATTTATCTAGATATGGATATGTGTTACTCATGAAATAAAAATAAGAAGTCTATGATAAATTCATAGAAAATAAGAACAAAGTAGAAAACCAACCTATTATGTTAATTAAAATACTTCGATCTGATCGAGGCGGTGAATACATTAGAACACCAAAGGGTACCTAAAAGAGAGTAGGATTCTATTTTAAGTCTCTCTACCCTATACTCATCGATACAATGGTTTTAGAAAGGAGAATTCGAACTTTATTAGAAATGGTTCGATTAATGATGGGTGACATTGAGTTGTATCCTTTCTTTTGGGGATATGCGCTAGAACCGCGACATATATGTTGAATAATCTATAGTCTAAATCTATGCTTAAGATGACATATGAGTTATGGATTGGTAAGAAGCCCCATATTAATTACTTTAAGGTTTGGGGTTGTCCAGCTTATGTTAAGAATGCAAACCTTGTATAGCTTGAGGAAAGATCGGTTTTATGTAAGTTTATAGGGTATCCAAGAAATTCTAGTGGATACATATTTTATCACATCGAGGAAAAAAGATGTTTGTTTCGAAACATGCCATCTTTTTGGGAATGGAATTTTCCTCTCTCGAAATTAGTGGCAATAAGATAAACTTGGATGATACCTAAGAAACTTCCATAGAAACTGGATATTTAGACAATAATTCAACACCCACAAAAAACACTACCTATTATAGTGTCTAGTAAGAAATCTTTCATACCAGTGAGATACTACTGGTTTCTCAGTAACGGTGAGAATGTGGATTTTATCAATCATGATGATGAATCCCCTTACGTATCGACAAGCCATGGAGAGCAAAGACTCTGCTTTATGACCTAAACGATGAAATCTGAAATAGATTTCATGCACAAAAAGAAAATATGGACTTCGGAGAATGTATCCAAAGGGGTGAAATCCAATAGTTATGAATGGACCTTAAGATTAATGTATATGGAAAGCTTGAGACCTATAAAGCAAGGTTGGTAGCAAAAGGTTTTTTCAAATTCAAGGTGTTAATTATGACAAAACATATTTATTGGTCACCATACTTATATCTATTCAGAAACTACTAGCCATTGTCACTTATTTTGACTACAAAATATGGCAGATAGATGTTAAAATAGTGTTTCTTAATGTTAATTTAGAAGAGATTGCTTATATGTCACCGCCAAAGGATTTCGAGGTCAATAGGAGTGGCGATAAGGCATGTAGACTCTTTAGATCAATTTATGGCTGAAGCAAGTATCTAGGAGTTGGAATAAATGTTTTGATAACGTAATCGAACAGTTTGGTTTCTGTCCAAAAATAGAGGAAGCATGCGTACATAAGAAAGAGCAAAATAGTGTTCTAACATTTTTAGTATTATACGTGGATGCACTACTAGAAAATGCAACATTTACCTACTTGGTTTTACCGACACCATTCCTACACCCTTATCTATGGTGTTGGTGAATACCAACTATGAAAAGATACCGATGCCCTTTCGATGCCTTTGTTATGGAAAAATTATCCCAAAATACTCGAGATAGGAAAATAGCCCAAAATTCCTGGTAAAGGCGAGCATCACAATTGGTGTAAAAAAGTATATTTTGGAAGTTACCATATTGGAAAAGTCATAAACTTAGACACAATATAGACGTAACGCATAATAAGAAAAATGTGTTTGAGAACTTCTTAAACACATTAATGAACGTAAAAGGAAAAACAAAAGATGATTTGAAGTCAAGAAAGGATATCATGTTATACTACAATCGTCCTAAGATTAAAATTGATAGTGAATGACCAAATTTCAAACGTCTTGCTTATTACGAGTTATAAAATATGCGTCGACAAAAATTATTAGAAAGGGTTCAAAATTTGAATTACTTTGAACATGAAAAGACGTGTTGATATGATGGATCTTCAACTGTCGGGTACGAAGAGTAACGATTGTGGTGTATTTTTAGAGACACTATTCCTGGTAGTATTTAAGGAGCTTTTGCCATCGAAGGTGTGGATGCCTATTACTGAACTTAGTTTGTTCGATAAAGAGTTGTGCTCAACCACACTTAATAAAAGTAATTTGAAAAAACTGGAAATGGATGTAACCAAATTATTATGTAAATTGGAGAAAATATTTCCTCTTGGAGTATTCAACTACATGGAACATCTATCCATATATCTACTAACTGAAGTTTTAATTCGAGGACCGGTGCAATACGGATGGATGTATCCTTTTTAGAGTTATTTAAAATACAATTAGGAGTATTATATTCTTTTCTGTAATCAACATAGTAAATGTATAATTGAGAACTTTTTGATATGAAGGTAACTGGGTCATCTTAAAAAAAAGTTGAAACAAAAAGTACGCATTTAAGGTTCAGTATGTTAAGCATACATTATTGAAGAAGCATCCACAATTTTCAGTTATTATTTTGAAGACCATGTTTAGATGAATTATAATACTTGTCCTCCAAATGATGATGTTATGGATGGGTCGTCTAACATTTCTCTTTCCATTTTTCAAAAAAGTGGATGTCCTTTGAGTAAATTAAAAGATGGAAGTTTTTAAACACTTAAAGAGTTTGTCATAGCTAGAATAATGGTGCTTCTTAATCGTGAAGAGTCATCAAATCTTATTAGATAACACAATATTTGTTTATTTACCGTCAATACCATTTTATATAGCATAATCATGTTTATCTTAACAATTTCAGTTGTTTAACGGTCAATTTAAGCAGCAAAATCCAAGGGTTCAACCCAGTAAAGGATTTGAGGATTAGTTTCATATGTAAGCATATATAATTGTTGAATAAATTTGGTATGAAATAGTTTAATTATTATGTTATTAATGTGTATTACTTTAATGCAATAGGCTGTTGATAATGAAAGCAGTTGTTATAAAATTCTTGCATTTGGTCCAATGAAAAATATAGAAAATGCCTAATCCTATATGTAAACGACTTTAAATTTGACATAAGGAGTTTGGAGCCAGTAAAACAACTTACTAAAGTAAGGCATATGTTAAAGGGGATAAACATGGTGATGATTTACAAGCTTGTTATGGAGTGTTACGGGAAATAATCGAACTCGCTTATTCTGCAATACTAGAGCTTAAAACACTTTTATTCAACTGTGTTTGGTTTAATACAACTCCTGATATAGAAGTACGTCATATACATAAAGATTATCCTCTTATAGAGGTAAATAATGAAAGGCGATATAAAGGAAACGATCCATTTGTGCTAGCAACGCAAGAAACACAAGTTTATTATGCGCCTTATCCTACTATAAACAACCAGAAGAACGATTGGGGGCTATTATTAAAATAAAATACAGATGTTCATTCAATGCGGATATGATCATAACTGATGATCAGCCATACCAAAATGAGCCGGAGGACAACAAAATATTCCAAATAACAGAAGGGGCTGATATATAGGACCACTTAACAACGAAATATTTGACAGAGTTGAATTAGATGAAGATGTCTATGTTGACGATGATGTTGAACTAAATGAACATAAAATTATGATGATGATATTGTAAATGATGATATCGATAATGATGCTGACAATTGGTAGTTATATATAATTTATTAAAAGATTGTTTTTATGTATGCACGTTATTTTCATTTGTCTTTGTTTGTTGTGCCAAGTATATGTACAATTTTTTATTTTATGCTTATACACATTGTGTTAGTTGAAAATGATTGTATAAAATTATATACATTTGTATCGGTATATGTATAATTTTTCTCTATTTCTCTATTGGTTTCAAATCATTTATGGGATGATGATAGTTAATGTAAAAATCGCTCGATTATCAACCAAATACAATATGAAGATGGATTTGTCATTCTTTTTTTTTTTTTTGAATTACCTAGAGAACCAAGCTTCGCTTGTAAACTCTAGGGAAGTATGTGCCTGCCAAACACATACTTCGGGTACTTGTTACAGGGTTGTCAGTTTCGGGGCTCGAACTCGTGACCTTTGATCACGCAATCCGGACCATCAACCAACTGCGCCAACCCTGTTTAGTCGATTCTTTATTATATTGTATACGTTTGTATATGTATTTTATAACAGATATGTTTAGTCGATGGGGACATAGCCATGGTCGCTCATCATTAGGTCAAGGGAGCTCATATCATGTTCGAGCTTGACGTCGATGCACATATGATGTCATCATTCACTCAAACCATCGATGCTCCTATTAATGGTACCAGTCCATCTACTCATGTGTTTGAGACAGACTCTTCCACCTCTGTCCACTGACTTAATGTCTTCTCGAGAGAGTGAGGATCGGGGTGAGTAATTACATACACACATACACTCACATATACATAAACACACATACATACACATACATACACATGCACACACGAACACTAACACACACATACACATACATACATATATTGTTAACTGGCTTTTTAACAAAGAAAATTTTCACTGGAAGTTAGAACGTCAGAAGGAACACGAAACAACTCGAGAACATGTAAATATGCTTAGAAAGGCCAAAAGAAGAAATTGAAAACATTGTAAGTCAATTTGAGTGAATGAGACCTCTCAGTGTATCGAGAGCTTTATGTTGCCCTTTGGGTCTTATAAATCCTGTTGTTATCAACATGCTACTTCAAGCAATCATCGTCCAGTGCTTCTCCTCGTAAATAGATGAGAAACTTTAAGGATTGATGATAAGAAAGCAAATAAAGTGGGATAATATAAGTAGTAGCAAGGAAATCATTGGGAACAACTCAAACTTCATTGAAAAGAGTTTAGAATACAATAAAAAGGAGATAGGAAGACATCACAAAGGGAAAAGTTGGGTTTTTGCCCAACCAAACCTCTCGATACTGAGAAGTCTATATTGGTAATTGGGCCTACGTGCACTCTCCTCTACCTATAGGCTAGCATCGGGGACTTGTGCAATTCGAGCCTACGGATCTTCAAAGCATTTTCCTCTATAATATCAACCCCATAGCCACTAATGAAGGACTTCAGACTCTGGTACTTCTTCATCTCCTATCTCTCTTCTCAATAGTCACCTAGGCAGATACTTTTGGTAGTTTTAGACTTAAGAACCTATCAATCCCTTGTACTTGTGACTTCAATCCTCTCAAACTCTCTCCAAAATCAATAATCAATAAAGATAACAAAGGACGTAGGCCAGAGATTTCTGACCCACTATAAAAATTCTTGTATGTTCTTTACTTTCTTAATGTTTTTGCCTGATCTAATCCTACAATAGGTCATATTTGGGTGTTACACCACTTTTGGCTTCAATATTTTGGTGCTTCCACCGAGAAATCTAGCTCAGGGTTATATTTCGCTTGTTATTTTGGATTGGGAAGAGTCCAGTAGTTAAATCTAGAAGTTTTGCTTAAGGAATTCGAAAACTTGCTATTTGAAATCAATGGCGCCCAGGAGAGGTATAAGATCATCTAGAATAGTAGCTGGTGGTGATAAAGGGAATGCTCACCAAGTTGAAGTTAGTAACCAACAGGCTGTACCGGGATCATCTACCTAATAGGAAGTGGTTACTAGGGGAGAGCTTGATAAGATGCTGCAGGAATTAAGCTAGAAAATGGTGTATAGTCAGAAAGCTTTGATGGAAAAGATGGATGCTTTTTTGATCCAGCAACCACAAAGGACTAGGAATAATAGGAGAGAGGCTTCTTCCCTAGATCCAAAGAAGAGAATTCATCCATTTCCAGTCAAAACAGGTGAAAGGAAAAAGGAAAATAGAAGGAAGTAGTTGTAGAAGGGGCTGCAAGAGGAAGCAGAAGTGCTCCCATTGTGAGAAAATAACTCGGTACTGGGAGGATTACTTTTGGTATTGAGAGGAATTTTAGAGAAGAGGGGGACAGGAAGTAGATGCTATGGATTTATCTGATTCTACAGAGGACCTGCAGCTAGATGATGATGATTAAGAGCTAGGGGTTGAAGCTAATGGAGTCGAAGTTCAAATAGCTACATTAGAACCAATCGGACATCAGTGAAAAACCACGAGAGTTTCTCTCCCAAAAATTGGTGAGCCTAGACGCCAGTGGGTGAGTCGACATTGTTTGTAGAGCCAAACACTCAATCCAGCCCTTGATAGTCATCCTGCGGAATACCATGCTAGCAAGGAATACATAGCAAACATGGTTAAGTAATTGGTAGAAGAAAGCAAAGGTAGAAAGAACGAGGATTAAGGCTTTGCACCAAACATAACTACCTTCACGGAGAACATCCTGAGAGAGGAGCATCCTAGGAAGTTCAAGATGCCAACTATGCCATCATACAATGGAAATACCAATCCTAAACAACATTTACTCAAGTATGAATGGCACATGGATAGTGCTAGGGCGACAGATGTTATTCGATGTAGGTGTTTTCTTATTTTATTGGAAGGAGTTGCGTCGATGTGGTTCACTAGGCTCGCAGCGAGATCCATATCGACCTTTAATGAGTTAGCTAGAAAGTTCATGGAGCAGTTCCGACTTTATGCTGCTCGACCTAAGGATGTGATGTCCTTGTGGAGCTTACCTTAAGGGACCAAGGAGTCACTAAAAGGGTTCTTAAATCGGTTCAATATTGTTGTTATGGAAGTGTGTAATCCGATGGAGGATCTGGTATTCATGGCATTGGTCCGAGGCGTACACCCAGACACGGAATTCAGAAGATGGCTGAAGAAAAAGCAACCTACAATCATGGAGGAGTTCCATCAGAAGGCTAATCAGCTTTTGTGATTGGAAGAAGCAAGTCTAGCTTCAGGCAATCCCGATGATGGATAGTCAAAGAAGGTTATCCAAAGCAACATGGTGGTAAAAAAAATCTAGAGATAACACCGGCAATGTGGCAACTAATGTTGGAAACTTTGATAATCAAAAGAAATGGAATCAAGGTCCTAGCGGTAGGCATAATGATAATAAGAAGCGCCTAAGGAATTTGAAACCGAAAGATTACACTACTCTGAATGATATGTTGGAAAACATATACCTAGCTACTTAAAGAATGGAATGATATAAAAAGCCGTCCAAAAAGGAGGCGACCGAGTAGGAAAGGTGCTCCAGAAAGTTCTATCATTTCCATGGAACTCATTGACACAACACGAACAAGTTCCGGCATTTTAGGGATCTCATCGAAGAACTAATAAGGAAAATAAGCTCCATCAGTTCGTCAAGGAACCGTAGGAAGGTGCTCAAGTCCCAAGACTCCCAGGGCCGCCTGCCCAAAGAAATCAATCCGCACCAAGCGAAGAGGTGCCTAGGAGAAACAATGGGAAGTGATTATCAACACCATTACTAGAGGACCTCATATAGCAAAGAAAAACTAGAGAGAAATGGAATGGTACGCTAGCTCACTGAAGCACATACCACAGGAGGGCTGCTTTGCTTTAGAAGATAGAACACTAGCCAAGTAGTAGAGGTTGATAATTGATGATATTATATTTCAAAATAAAGATGCTGATGGAGTCGAAGCATCAACTTTCGACCTTATGGTAGCAACAGTTGGAATTGGATCAAAACTATATGACGAGTCTTGTTAGACATTGGGAGTTCAGTGAACATACTGTTCAGGAGAACATTCGATCAAATGAAGATAAACATGAAAGAGGTGATGGCATATAAAACCAAGATTTAAGGATTTAAAGGTGAAGAAAAATAGCAAATAAGGACGATTGATTTGCCTGTGGAGTTAGGGGAAAGAGATCGTAGGATAGTTCAAATTTAGAAATGCATTATTGTGGACAAATAATCAGCATATAATGCTTTATTGGGTCGTCTGGCCCTCGCTAACTTTAGAATAACACTGGTGTCTTGGTGTTTAATGATGAAATTCCCCGTGAAAAAAGAGGGTTGGAGTGGTAAAAGGTGATAGGAGTGTTGAAAGAGAATGCTACGTTGCGGAACTGAGAGAAGCGAAGCGATGTGAGAAAGGTAAGAATGTGGAGAGAACTCTTCGCATTCAGTATTTGCAAGCATAACAACCAAACCCTAGACCGTAGCTAAGGAATCATAGTCGTTTTGGTAAGGCTATGGATCCCAGGAAGAAGTCAGGGGATGGGTGACCAACGCCGACAAAGCTGACAATGAATGTTCCAATTGACATGGACGATCCTACTCGGGTCCTAAAGATTGGATCTCAACGCAAGTTTAAGGAAGGAATTTGTTAATTTTCTCTGTGGAAACCTAGATGTGTTCGTTTGGACGCATTCGGTTATATGCAGGATATCGTTGGAGAAAGTGTATCACGCATTGAATATCGATCTAAAGTTCACACCAGTCAAACAGAAAAGGCACAGTCTAGGTCTGGAGCAATCCGATGCTTTGAAGGAAGAAGTGGATAAGCTGATGGAAAATGGCTTTATCCGTAAAGTTTTATACCTCGATTGGGTATCCAACCCCGTGTTAGTCAAGAAGTCAAATGCGAAATGGAAAAAGTGTATCGACTACTCGAATTAGAATAAAGCGTGCCTAAAGGATAGCTTTCCTTTGCCCAGAATTGACCAACTGTTGGACGAGACTGCAGGACATGAATTTCTTTCATTATGGATGCTTATTCAGGATATAACCAGGTTCTAATGCATATACTATACCAAGAGAATACTAGCTTTATAATGGATTTGGGATTATACGGCTACCGCGTAGTGTCATTTGGTTTGAAGAACAAAGATGCCACATATCAAAGATTAGTGAATTCTCTGTTCAAGAATCAGATTTGGGGGATGATGGAAGTATATATGGATGACATGCTTGTGAAATCATGAGTATCTAGAAATCATCTGGATGACCTTTTCGAGATGTTCAAAGTTTTACGGAAATACGGAATGAAGCTGAATTCATTGAAATGTTCTATTGGAGTAGCATCGGGAAAGTTTCTGGGGTTTATTGTAAATGCATAGGGCATCGAGGCCAATTCAGAGAAGATTGATGTCTTAAGGTGATAGAGTTAGGGGTATGCTCTAGGAGCAATTATGTAGCTTTTTACATATATCTAACTCGTTCACCAATCTTGTTCGAAACAGGCGTTTCCTTTCTATTATATACTTGATATAATGTGTCATATTATTTAATTAATTTAATTTAAAGCATGTTTAATAGAAAATCCATAAATGGTATATTTTTTTATAGTAGTTACAAAGTGTTGTAACCGTGAGTAATTTATCACAATAAGAATAAATATACTGTTTTAAATGTTCCTACTCAAGAATCAAGATGCATCGAGACTGGATATCGATGTATCTATTAAGACTAGAGTACGTAACGCTCTCCAATTGTTAGGTAGTGTATTACTCATGACTGTTGGGGGCACCTAGGGGTTACGTACTGATAATGTTGGATAACTATGGAATGGCTCCTCGATAGTTTTATGTTGGTTAATATAACCAAGGTCAAATAGAAAATATCGATGTGACTGATTTACATAGTTCTCTCGACTAAAGAATACTGTGGAACTTCAATATGAAAGCTCCGCTTTGATTATAGTCAAATCATGGCACAACGTCCATCGAATGACTATAGTTGGGTCGAGTGAAAGTATTGGAAGTGAAGCACTATTCAAGAGAGGATTCATCTCCTCGGTTATATGGAGTTAGTATCACTATCAAGTCAAGTCAACCCAAAGTCAAAGTCTCTGACTAGAGCATTTTGGTTAATAATAATTGTTATTATTGAACTAAGGACTTTGTGTTTGGACTATAGATTTGAATGTGGATGAATTGGAATTTTGGCCATTGCCAAATTCCGTAAGTCCAAAGTGATATAGTTTTGACAAAGAGAATGAATGTCACAATTGGGTAATGCTTAATAAAGTGAAATTGGATTTTACCAAAGCTAAGTAAATTATAAATTTGGCCATAATGTCACACCATCTGCTAAGTGATGTGTGAACATTAACATCAGAATAGTTCGATGTTAATCGCTGGCCGGATTTACACCCAAGAGTCACATAGCCAAAATGATAAATTCTCTTTAGACCAAACGGTTTAATTAGTTTATAATTTTTATAAATTAATTAAGTTAATTAATATTTATGAAATATTAGTTATGCAATTTGAATATGATTTGAGAAATAAAATTGTTGTATATATTTATAATAGTTATAAATATATCGATCGATATGAGATATCGATAACAAATTAAGTTAAATATAATGGTATATATTTAATTTGGGTTAAGTGGGCTCACAACCCATGATGTTTAGAGATGATAGGTGGATGGTTTGTCTAGAGTTAGGGGCGGCTACAATATGGGATTAGGGTTTGGAGATGTGTGGTTAAGATCTAGTGAGAAACTTACCTAATTTTCTCTCTTATCCTACCATTATAAATAATGATCTCAAAACCCTAGTAACTCATTCATTTAGCCGTCATCTCCTTCTTCTTTCATGGCTGCAACACTTCTCTAAATCAATCCAAAAATCTCAAATCCAATTCAAGTTTAAACAAGAAGCTATTTGATAGTGAAAGGTTGGTGATTTCAGACTAGTAATCTGATGGATCAAGGAATTTCTAGAGGAAGAGAATTCATTATTTCAACATGGACTTAAGGGCATCTATTTTGGGTAATATTTATTTATGTATTGATCATATCATGATTTTATGATTTGTTAATCATGTAAACTTGTTTATATAAATATGGCGTTGTTATTTCATTAGTTATGTGAGATTTTTGTATGTAATGTTGTTGTCACAACGGAGATCGGACATGTGTATAAAATTTAAAGATCTAGTTCATGTTTTATGTTTGTAATCTGATATTAAATATTAAAATAAATTTTAGTTTAAAACTATATATGTTTATATATATATATATATATGATTTAATATTCACATATAATTTGAACTAAAACATACGTTTTCATATATTTAATGTATAATATTGATCTAAAATTTTTTCAAACAATTGTTTATGTTTATTGTGAATTATAAGTACCGAAAATAAATTTTCCAATATTAAGATATATTTATTATCAATATTTAATAATTATGTAAATCAACAAATTTATATAAAATACACCATGTTTCGAAAATTCAATTTAATATTTTTTAAATTAATTCATCAAGTCGGAAGCTTTCAGAAAAGTTTCAGATTTTTTCAACTTATCTATTTTTAAAAATTAATTTAATTTTTAGCATGTTAACAATTATTTAATTAAAAATATTATTTTAATTGAGAAAAGTATGGAAATTTTCCTTAACCCCTAAAATGTGATTGTAGAATTTCTGAAAATTTAAATTTTGAATTTTTATCATATAATTATTTTATACTAATTAGTTATGGCTGAAACTATCTAATTCTTTATAACATATATATATATATATATATGATATATATACACATTATAACATTAAAATCATTATAACTTCAAATCTAATATGTTTTCAAACCGGTAAGTTATAAAAAAAATTATTAATATTATTAATTATTTTATTATATATATATATATATATCTTTATTGTTATCTATAATACAATGTGTAGTTATATAAATAAATAAATATTTTCTGTAATATTTTAATGGTAAAACATAATTTAATATATACATAAATATATATACAAATATATACAAATAATCATTTTAAATTTATAACTATATGTTCATGCACATATTTAACAACATACAATATATACAAAATGAGCTAATGTGTCCGTTGCGATGTAAATCCCAGCATCTATATACGAGCATGTTATACCATGCATGGATTGCTATGTTACACATGCACACACATATATATGTATATATGTATATGATACACACACGTAGATATATATATATATATATATATATCAAGTAAAACCAAAATTAAATAAATCTCAAACTACAATTTATAAATTTAAATAAAATACATGATTTTATTTAAACTAAATTTAGAAACGTACTAAATGAGTTAGACTTCAAAGGCTCAATAAAGATCCAATAGGGTAAAAAAAAATTGAAATCCACCCATAACTTCCGCTGCGGGCTGGCCCAGTTCCAACATAAGGAACGTAACCATGCCAACTACGAATAAGGAGCTACAGAGCTTGAATGGAAAGATCATTGCTTTGAGTCAGTTTATCTCGAAGGCCACTGCAAAGTGTATACCCTTCTTTGATGCTCTTAAGAAGGGAAAGAAAAACTTTGAATGGAATCAAGATTACCAGAACACCTTTGAAGAATTGTTGAGGCACATGAAGACACCACCGGTCTTGTCCAAACTATTGGACGGGAAGAACTTATTTGTCTATTTGGTAGTATCTGCTTACGCACTAAGCGTAGCACTGGTACGTGAGGAGGCGAGGACTCAAAAGGCAGTCTGTTATATAAGTAAGTGTTTTACATGAGCCGAAATGAACTACTCCGAGTTGGGAAAAACTCGCATACTACTTGTCGATTGCATCTAAAAAGTTGCGGCCATACTTTCAAGCTTATCCAATTAAAGTATTGACGGATCAGTCTCTGAAGTAGGTATTGTACCGACCTGATACCTCAGGAAGGTTGCTAAAATGGTATACTTAATTGAGCTAGTATGATATCACTTACCATCTAAGGAGAGCGATGAATGGGCAGGTGTTGGCAGATTTCATCGCCAAGTTTACCACATGAGATGGTGAGGCGGAAGAGGATGATGCGGCTGTAGTTCCACATTAGAAGCTATTTTTCGACAGTGCTTCAGACGAATACAACTCGGGGGCAGGATTGATATTTGAAACGCTGGAAGGACGGTCAATCTGTTATGCGTTGAAGTTGGAATTTCCTACAACCAATAACAAAACCAAGTACGAGGTATTAATAGCAGGATTGAGCATAGCAAAGGAATTAGGGATAAAAACACTACACATATATAGCGATTCCCAACTGGTGGTTTGCCAAATCAAAAAGGAGTATCTGGTCAAGGAAGCGAGACTAGCCCTTTCTCTATTGAAGGCATTAAAGCTACTGGAAGACATAGAGCATTATACGATAATGCACATCCCTAGAAAGGAAAACACAAAAGCCGATTCATTAGCTAAGCTAGCTAGCTCTGGGGAAGCACAACTAATGGGATTGGTTCCGGGAGAAGTTCTAACAACTCCTAGTATCGATCAGATGGACGTCGAGTGGATTTTGTAGATCGTAGAGGAGGAGTCATGAATGACCCTAATCAAAGACTATCTGATCAACGAAACTCTCCTGAGAGACAGGAACAGGCGGAAGAAACTCCTCCAGAAAGCACCATAGTTCATGATGCAAGACGCAGTACTGTACAAGAGAGGATTCTTTATGCCCCTACTTCGGTGTGTAACCAAGGATGAGGTTAGGAAGATCCTCATGGAAATCCATGGGCAGATCTGGTGATCAGACTGGGGGTAGACTTTAGCGAAAAAAGTACTTCGATACGGATATTTCTAGCCAACAATAATCTGAGATGCTACTGACTACACCAATTGGTGTGACCGATGCTAGAGATTTGCGAAGATTCCAAGAGCCGCATCGATGGAACTTGTACAAATGATCGGTCCATGACCGTTTGCAATTTGGGAATTGATATTATCGGTGTACTCCCGATAGCAAAGGGAGGAGCCAAATATGCTATCGTTGCAGCAGATTACTTTAAGAAATGGGCTGAAGTGGGACCGCCTGCCATGATTACAACAAAAAAGGTAATTAACTTCATAACGAAGAATATTATTTGCAGGTTCGAAGTACCTCAGAAGATGATCACATGCAACGGAACCCATTTCGAGAGTGCTTAATTCAAGGATTTCTGCAACCGATACAGGATTAGGAAAAGCTTCTCCATGGTGATACATCCATAGGCAAATGGGCAAGTGGAAGCAGGGAATAAGATCATCAAATCTACCTTGAAGAAGGGACCGACTAGAGCTAAAGGCAACTGGTTAATAAGCTTTCACTAGCACTATGAACTTATAGGATGACATATAAGTCTACGACTGACACTCGCCATTCGCTTTGGCTTACAGTTTGGAAACAATGATCCTAATAGAACTGGAAGTCCCTTCTCATCGTAAAAGGAATTTCGACCCAAAGGCGAATGAGAAACTCTTGCTTGAATCCCTAGATTTGGTTGGTGAGAAAAGGAAAGAAGAAGAATTAAGGGTAGTTGCCTACTAGAAAAGGGTAGCACATCATTTCAATGCCAAGGTTCGCAACCGCATCTTTGAGGTAGGGGATCTCATTCCGAAACGAGTTCTCTTAGGTATAGGAGTGCTTGGCCCAAACTGGGAAGGACCCTATGTGATTGATCGAAAGCTTGGAGATGGAACGTTCAAGCTGGAAACTTTGATGAGATCCCTATCCCACATGTATGGAACAACGACCTACTGCAGCAATACTACACTTAGTTTTTCTCCATTTGTATTCGCAAATAAGCCACCTAAGGACACTAGGGAAGTGTAATGTGGCAAGACTTGCCACTTCTCTCATTGACAAATAAATTCAGCTTCTTGAACCAATGGAACTGTGTTCTTGCAAGCAAAATTCTCGGCAAAGGACATGCTCCTCAAGCCTCAGATCATGGCTAGGGAGCATAGCCCTAGAAAACCCACTTAGGGGTCGATCGGATGATGCAGCCCTGACCTACAGGAATTAATCATTGCTCGGAGATTAGCGACGATGAGAAGGTTTGACAACCCTAACGTTCAGGAATCGGGCGTTGCCTGGAGATAAGCGATGCTAGGAAGGTGAAACCCTTTCCTTTAGGAATCTGGGATTTCTCGGAGATAGGCGATGCCATGAAGGAAAACCCTAACCTTTAGGAATTTGGCATTGCCCAAAGATAGGCGATGCTAAGAAGGTGAAACCCTTTCCTTCAAGAACCTGGCATTGCCTCGATATAAGAAATGCCAGGAAGGAAATCCCTATCCTTCAGGAATCTGGCGTTGCCCGGAAATAGGCAACGTTTGGAAGGAAAACTCTAACCTTCAGGAATATGGTTTTTCCCAAAGATAGGAAATGCTGGGAAGGAAAACTCTAACCTTCAGGAACTGACATTGCCCGGACATAGCGATGCCATGAAGGAAAACTCTAAACTTCAGAAATCAGGCATTGCTCGGAGAATGTCAGTGTCAGGATGGAAAAACTCTATCCTTCAGGAATCTGGCATTGCCAAAGATAGGCGACGCCAAGAAGGAAACTCCAACTTTCAGGAATATGGTGTTGCTCGAAGATTGGTAACATCAAGAAAGACAACTGCTTCAGCTCGATCAGATAATTTGACCCAACCTTTCAGGATTGAACAGATAATTCGATCCCAACGCATAGGAATTATCCATCGCCCGGAGATAGGTAACATCAACGTGTGGTAATTTTCAAGGCTGATCGGATAATTCAGCTCAGCTTTCCAAAGAATAACTAAGGATTGAGCGGATAAATCGATCTTGATTTGTAAGGACCAAATGCTACCCGAAGACGGGCAATGTCAAGAAGAAACTCTCGAGATTGAACCACTGATGTGCTAGTTTCTAAAGATAAAAACTGGTACACGGCTGGGTTTTCAACCACGGTTATCCTGAATTTGTTTGTTGCCCAGAGACAAGTAGCTTCAGGAAAGGATACATAGATTGGATAAATTGTGCATTAGTTTTCGAAGATTGAAACTAGTGCCCGAATGGATCTCAACAATCATGTTAGCGACCAAGTGGATGCTTGGTTGAGGATAAGCAAGGATGGCCGTGAAGGCTTTAGAAAAGGCATTATTAGCCTCTCCTGATACAGGATATGGATAAGAAAAGAATGGGGGCAATCAGATAATTTGCCCCATGATATTTCTATCCCATTGATGCCCGCATCTTGGCATTGGAAGTGCTAAGTCCCATGAACAAGGGCAAGCACGCAGCAAAACTGTAAATAAAAGAGAATTAACATTTCAATTGCTGCACACGATCATGGAAGTAGTGCGAAAATCGGAATATGCAGGATTAGGGACCGGTCAAGAGATAATTGATTGAATATAAGCATCAATAATCACGAAGTTGGTTAAGTGTTGGTCCTAGTTTTGCCAAGCAGGACGTTGTGGTAACTACGGATAGGACTAATAGCAGAATACAACCAAAGCAATTGCAGGAATGTTATTTATATGCACAAAGTTGTAGTAAATAAGTACATTGCACAGGAATAGGCATATGTAATATAGGAAAATTGCAGTACAAGTGATTATATTAATACACAAGCAATTATAAACATAGGTACAATATTTAAAAGTGCAGAAGAGTAAAAGGAACAAAGATTGCTAGATAAAAAGTGATCTTTTCATTATTACAACTTTTATATACAAGCATACAGTAGGGGCCACTCCCGTACAAACACGACCTAATCGCATGCAGAAAGAAAGACAAAAAGTATAGACTGTGCAACAAAACAAAAACAAACCACCACACAGACAAGCTCCAAGCACCCTCTATACTCTCTTCCCTTTCTTTCTGCATTTGCCACCAGAACCGCCGGGACACGTCTTGGGCTTTCGCTCATCCTTGATTATCCTTCTTTTGGGAGGGTCGCCCTCAGACTCAGTAGACTCTTCCCCAGTAGCGGTAGGAGGCTCATTGCTCTTCTCGGTAGAAATCTTGGAGGCCTTGATTATGAGCTTTGGTGGCCTCACCTTAATCATATTAAGCTTAATAGTGGAGCTTGCAGGAGGGAAAGAAGTGGGCTTTGTGTTGTCGGGCTCGGGTTTCACCCTGATTTTCTCGATGTCAACCTTCAACCTCTCCACCAAGGTAGTATTATCAGTGGGGTCTACAGCACTGGTTGTGACAATATCTTCCTCTTGAGATTGAGAAATGTCCTCCAACCCATCGAAAGCCCTGATCTTTTGAGAATTGGGATCGGGTCCGGAACTAGAGGGCAGGACCAAAGCAACAAGTCCTGTTGTGATAAAGGTTGACGCGGTGAAGATAGTTGTAGATCCTAAACCTTGAGTAACTGGCGGTGGAGAAAAAAGATGCGGTTGACCTACAAGTTAAAAAATAGAATAGTAGAGGTTAGAAATGGACCTGGTGAGAACTGAATTATTTCGAATGCAGGTGATACAATAGATTTACAGTCGTTTGGAATCAATTGTGAGATGTAGGACTTAGAAAATTCGCCTTCTTAGGGGAATATTGAATTGGCTGATCAGTGGAAGAAGAAATGTATGACTCGATGAGAGCAGCCACTGCAGGAGCCAAGACGGTCAAGGTGGTCGTGGAACTAGCCCCTCGGCTTTAGGATTATCTGTCGCAAGCTCCTCAGATTTTGGAATGGATGAACCCTCTGGACCCGATGCACTTGGGCTAGCAGGAGCTTTCGTAGTAGCAGTAGCAGCACCCTTAGCAATAAGGATGGCCTTTCCCTTAGCGAGTTTTTCAATATCTTTAGTATTGAGGTACGCGGCCATCAACTCCTCCTTAGAAAGGGTATCGTCGGCCTTCACGACCCAGCGTAGCACCTTTTCCAATGCATCAACAAGAGTCTCAGAATAAAAACTCCATATCCACTTTAAATTTTATGTAGAATCACCTTGGCATAGAAGTGTTGGAGAGTTTCATTCAGCTCCTCTCTTTCCTATGTCCTTATCTCCTTTAGTTCCTTTAACTCAACCTTAATGGGCACGAGATCAACATTAACGTATGGCTTGTCAACCTCCAACGAGAGCAATTCATTAGCGAGTTTTTCTTTCTCCTCTCTTAGCCTTTACAATTTGGATGACTGCTCGCATATAGTATGGTCCCTGTCCTGAATGGTCTTATCCTTTTCAATAACGGTCGAGTCCTTCTCATCAACTTGCGACTTCCTGGCAGCACTATCCTCAAGGGTAGTCTTGAGGCAATCGATTGGCTTGGGAATGCGCAAGCTTCATCTCTATCATCAAGCTATCAGCCCCTTCCTTGGCCTTTATTATAGCATTTCTTTCAGTATTCAGTCTCTTCGCGCCCTCATTATGACTCTTGATGATTCTTTCGTAAGTTTTCTTTTCAAAGTCGAAGGACTAAATATTGGTACAATTGATTCTACTAACATTGGGGAAGGTGTAGCAGAGCCTTTTCCATTTGTTTCCCTCGTAAACATGCCTTTGAACTTGTGGACATCCCAGTCCATCTCTTCCTTTGGAGTGTTTTCAATATTTTGATCAAACATCATGCCATGCAGGAAAAGGTCGGGAAATGCGACCTGCAGGCATGGCGGAGCAGCAGGAAGAGAAGCCGGGGGAGCAGAAATCCCTTTGGATCTGGGAGGAGATATAAAAGTCAGCAATTGAGGGGTAGAAGCCTGGTGTTGGGAAGAGATTTGAGGTCCAGAATGGGGCAGAGGAATGTCAGAAGAAGGACTGTGACGATCATGTGATTCCTTATGTCGCTTGGTTTGATCACACAATACCCCTCTTCGGCCTACTTTTTCTTCTATTCCTTCTCAGCTCGACAGTAGTCTTCTACCTCTCTTTCCTTCCTCCTACGCCTTTCCTCATCAGTCTCATAATTACCCCGATTACTGCAATGGGGACCGGGTCGGGAGTTTGTCCTTTATACTCGCTAGTGTTGCATGAGAGATTTCTGTATCCCTGCCCATGGAACCTGAAACTGAAAGAAAGTAGTATAATTGTTGGAACCACAAAAGGCAATAGATGGAGGAATATGTGTTTGTGCTCCTAGTGAAGTGTATAGTGCCAATGACCCCCTATGTACTCTATAGACTGTGTTGGCAAGAAATTAGAGACGGAGTCTCCTCACCTTTGTTCAAAATTCCTCCAGGCGAGAAGCTAAAGTTAGGAGAACCCTCGGCAAGAAGATCAGTAATGGAAATGTAAAATTTGCTTAAGTTGGCGAATACGTCACCAAGAATGCAACCTCGAGGAGTTATTTCGCCTGAAGACAATGTGGTCGGTCCTTTGGGTATCTTTGGAGTTTCAACGACGATTCGCTATGGACGGGGAAAACTTGGAAGTTCAGAGCGCTCGTGAAGTGTGTCGCCAAATGATTTACCCTCCTCCGCACTAGCATAGTAGTTGCTATCGCTATCGCTGGCGCTTCCTTTTCCTCTATTAGAACCTTCCCTTCTCTCATTCCCACATTATTACTCTCCTCTAGGATTGGTTGTATTTTAACTCCTTTGTCCCTTCTCTCGAGAAATTATCAATGGTTGGCTCTTCAACTTTCCCTCCAATAGGCTCTTTGATATGGATCGTGTCCGACGGACCTTCGACTTCCCCTCGAAGGTTATCATTGGAGCAGCTAGTTAGGATAGAAGATCGAGTGGGCACTCTAGATCCCTTGGGTGGAGACGATTCAGCAGTAGCATATCTATCTAGAAGCAGCAGGCCACACTGTCTAAGATTTTCATTAGTCAGGAGACATACAGTGGTGCGGTAGTGGAAGCTGACTTCCCTTAGACCATTTTAGGTATTAACATGCTCGTCATGGATGTATCAAGCAGGAATTCCTATGAAGAAACAAACAACAAGTTAAGCGCTTAGATGGAGTAAACTCAAGCATAGAAAGGACAGAAGGGAAGACACTCACTTTCGGACAGCTAATGTCCGTTGAAGCCATATAGGCACCAAACAAAGAAGTATTCTTTTTTGAAATACGAGCTCTTGTTATGAAGAGACTCGATGACTTTGCACCTACACCAAGCCTCGATGATCATATAATAAGGAGACTCCTACCTTTGCTTAAAATGAAGGAGGCAAGTGTTTGTGCCAAAATTAGGCACAACACTCTTCGGATGTGTTTGAAGAGATAAAATGAAGTATATCAATGGAAAAGGAGGAAAATCTAACAGACACACCAATAATAAGTAAGAAAAACGCACAGAAACACACGGATTTAGAGTGGTTCGGCGTATGGCCTACGTCCACTATGAAATGGTTGACTTTATTGATTTTTGCTTGCTGGTTACAACGAGTTACAACAGTAAATTTCGAGTATAATGGTGATTTCGGCAGAGTCTGGATGTAGAGGAGCCAAAAGTCCTTTTTCAGTAGGTCCTGGGCTGCTATTTATAGGCGTAGGCTGCAAATATCTCGCTCAGATCTCGGAAGAACTTTTCTCTCATGTGGGTGGCCCATGCGATCGATCCCTAACCGTTTGGAGTCGATTCGTGATCAATACGAATGCAATTCGTATCGATCAGGAATTAGTCCAGTCGAGTCAGGATCGATCATGAACATTCTTGAAGATGTACGCAAGCTCTTGTGAAAATTTGGTGTCATTTGGACTTGTAGATTTTGAGTTATGATCGATTCAAGCTTGATTTTGCAAAAGGCTGGCGTACCCGCAACGATCCATTCGTATCGATCAGGGTGACGTGGAGCTTCGTATCCAGGATCAATCAACTTTTCATGTCGGGTGACTGTTTCTGTCGTTTGAATCGTGCTTTGTTCGTATCGGCCTGGAATTATTCTTCGTATTGACCTGGACAGCTCTTTTCGTACCGATGCTTCAGAGGCTGCTTCGTATCGGTATTCGTCGTTGGCTTCGTATCAACAATTGTAGGCTGCTTCGTATCGATGGAAGGTGACGTCATTCGTATCGGTCTGTCATGCGCTCTTCGTATCGATTATTGGCTGATCGATACAAATTGCGTGGATGGGAGAATCGATACGAAGTGTGTAGAAATGGAATCGATACGAAACGATGAACATTGATGGATACGAAGGGGAATAAGCTTAATGGATATAAAGAGAGGTGGTATTTGATGGGTATGAAGAGAGCTACCCGGATGGATACGAAGTGGACTCACGTGTTACTGGTCGATACAAAGCCGTGCGCAGTTGAAGGATTCGAACAGGATCGATGCGAAGGAGGTCTCTCTCTGATTGCTTCATGGATACGAACAAGGTGATCACTTGAGTTGCATCGATCATATCTTGAGCATATGAACTCCGATTGACTTGAAATTTGCAATGTTGGCTTTCATGGCTTTGCTTGTCGTGTCATGTTAGTTGTAGCTCGATCCGGACTCGAGCAAAGTTTATCGGTATCCATAGCTAACCTATGTATACCGTTTTCCGGGATGAACTGTCTTTGATTCTCAGTCGATTTCTTGGTGTCACGGCCTTGCCAAAAGGCGGGATAACATTTGCCCCCCCAAAGTACGTCTTCTGAGAACATGACGTGCTTTGAAAAGTTGTAATCTTCCTTCTGAATAGTTTTATCTGACTTGTTTGAATGGTTGTTGTCTTCTCGTCGAAAGGTGTAACTTTTGATTGGTCTTTAGTAATATAAATAATCAATTGTTTACTACCAATTGTTGTATTGCGCACTGTTGTAACTAAGTGTTGAATGATAGCAAACTGTTGTTTGTTGTTGTAATTGTCATCCGGTGAGCATCCAATTCCTGTGAATTTTGAAAATTGAACATTAGTCCGTCATACATGTATGTATGTTAACCTGACTCTCGTTAACCTGACTCTCCTAAATCGGTGTGAAATTCGAGTTGTAACAATGCTTGGTGGTTGTTCTAGAGCATTTCTTCATATCAATCCTCCCTGGATCGATGTGAAAAGTTGAAAAAATGTTTTTCATATCGATGGCGATCGACACGGATTAGTTGGTTTTTTTACATGCTTCGTATCGATGGATACGAGTACTAGTGGACCTAAGAGCAATGGATACGAAGTTATCTCGTTCGTACCGATGAGTGCCGATGGACACGAACAGCTGTGGCCTGAATCAATGATAAATGGATACGAATAGGTTACTTCGTATTGGTATGGCGTAGACTTTTTCAACCGATCAGTGTGCACTGGGATACGAATTGTCATTCACTTTATATATATATATATATATATATATATATATGTGCGCGTGTGTGTGTGTGTGCGCGTGTGTGTGTGTGTGCGCGTGTGTGTGTGTGCGCGATTTTATACTTAGAAAAATTTACATGCTTATTTGTTTCCAGCTTTTCACATCGATTTCCCGGCCAAGAGGAAACAAAAACTGTCTTCGTTCCCAAATCACTCGATTCCCTAATTCTTCAAATTAGCTGCCTAAATTAGGTAATTAACCAACAATCTCTCACTAGAAACGACAAGACTTGAGCTTTAATGTCATCCCATTCATATTTGCGGTCAAGTCTGGTGAAGAGGAGGCCGGAGATGGTCGGAGTAAGGTCGAGGAAGGAGGAGAAAATAATGGCGTTTAGGCTATTTGGAAAAGAAGAAGTATGGGAGCTTTCATATCGAAAAGGGATGAAGTACGAGTTCGTATCGATCAAACGTAATGCAGCTTCGTATCGATTGACCGAACTGCCTCATATCGATGGAAAGTGGATATTCGTATCGGTCAATTGACGATCGATATTCGTATCGATCCAAAGCGATCGATGCATGACTTTGGGCCTGGCGATCGATACGAAAATGTCGATGTCAATCGATGCGAAGTAGGGAATGTTGAATGGATACGAAATAATCTTGCGGTGATTGATATAAAGTGGTATACCATGATCGATACGAGCTGTGCTCTAATGATCGATACGAACTGTACTCTCCTGATCGATACGAACTATACTCCTGGTGATCGATCTGAGTCCAAACTATGATGGATATGAAATTCCTAAACACTCGAATATTTTACTCCGACGAGCTTCTACCCTGCATATATGGACTTAACCTTTTTCACTGCATATTTGACTGCCTTTCGAAGCTCGTCGACGGAACTGTAACTTGAAAAAATTTGATGAACATTAACTTGGACCGATTTCCGAAGTCTGGATGGCACGGCTGTGACGGTCAGCGATGACAGTCACTCCAGTTGAATTCCGAAGTCTTGTCGTTTGAACATTTCTCAAACTTTGTAGAATCCTTTAGTATTATGTAGCACTGCACTGCACAACACATTCATGCACTTCACACTGGGGAACACATGGGCTTATTATCATCTAATGATGGTTTTTGATGAGTTGATTAGTTATGGAATCTACAAGTTCACAGCAGCAGGAGCCTCAAAGTTCGTCTCCCCTGATAAGAGTGATGTCGGCCATTGCAGCCGAAGTAATAGGTCCAGCTCCAGCCGAGCTGCCAAGAGCAACTTATATCGTGAATCCTTAAGATTTTATGTCATCCAATATTTCCGAAGATATGTTGGGGCGGATATGCCTTAGACATGGTCTACCATTAGATGACGTTCTGCTACCCGGAACAAATGACAGGCCACACGCTCCTTCAGAAGGATTCATAGCCTTTAATCGACATTCGTGCACAACGGGAACACTTCCTCCATTCAATCAGTATATTCGAGAAGTGTTATCTTTCTTTAGAATCGCTCCATCGCAATTACATCCAAATGGATATGCACTACTGAACAGCCTATTCATTGTTTTCATGGAATATCTCTTTCGGCCCTCGACTCCAGAAGAAGTCAGATACTTGTTTAATGTCAAGAGTCGGGGAGACAATCCTTCATTCACGTTTCTAGAGGCAGTCAGGAATTGCCAGTTAGTGTCGGGATCTTGGACCAGGCTCGGCTACTTTAAGACGGAGGGGTTCTACGTCCAATGTCCTCCAGGGTTTGCTAGCCGATGGTTAGTCAGATGTAAGTGCTGCAATTTTTCCAGTAGATAACGAGATAGTCATAATCAACGTTGAAACTAATATCTTCTTTCCTTTATAGCCGCAATTTCGCGACCCGAAGGTGCTCACTTTAAAGAAATAGTACGGATTCTTCAGGAAGTGCCGAGCGAAATGAGAGATATTGACTCAGTGCTCACAGATAGAAACTTGAGGATTGTTGGGCTAATCGAGCGAAACCAGACCATAAGACTTAAGGGATCGCTTAGGGCAGCTCCGACGAGGCTAGATTTTACAAAGTGTATTTTCTTCCTTTAAACTAAAAACTCTGGTCATCTTGATCAAACCAGACCTCATTCCTTTTGAGGTAGGTTAACCTTATGGCTAGGTTGTCCCAAACCTTAATGCCTGGCCATTACAATGTCAATCCAGATACAAGATACTTGACAATCCCTTAAAACATATACACATCATAAACCAGTGTTCAAAAATACATAATTTCTTTTATCAAAATACTTCAGCATATAGACACAAAACTCTTTAAAGAATATTCTTAACCAAACTCATATTTTAACCTCAAAACTTAAAGCTTGTAAGTGACTCAAGATTGACTAATACAAAATATATATATGTATCCATTTCTCAAATATAGGCATATATCATCTACAGATTTCTACCATAATACTCAAATATATTTTCTTGCATAAGATTCAACTAAATCTTTGGTTTTTCCCAACCTTAATACATTACCAGAATTCAATTGAAACAACTAAATAAAATCCAAACATTCAAGATCATTACATAACAACAAAATCAGAATTATAAAACTTCCAAGATTACATGCAAATAGTTCATTCTAAGCTCTTATTTAATTCTAATTTAGCATGATTATCCAAACATTCTCACTAGCCATAGCAACTTCCTATTTAGAACCAGCATTCCCTGAAAGAGCATTAGAGGCTGCCCCATTTTAATGAGACACCCCAGATGCCATAAGCAAACAAGGGTTAGATACAAGGTCTGGTATGAGCAATATCAGAAATTCCATGATATTAAGTAGTTAAATGAGACATAAGCATTTTGTACAAGTTTGCATAACTTCTCTAATCAATTTGTCTGGCTTGTTTCTGATATATTGTGCATATATGATCAATATTAAAACTAATTATGTACACACTTTCAATTATGCAAACATACATGTCAAACAGAGATACTCAGGAATTATCATAGCCCCAATCCAACCATTCTAGGAATAATTCAAGTTCCTACTTCATCATTCTATGGTTGTATTTTCCAATTAGTCTCTAGCCTCATCTGCCATAAAGGGATCACGGGGACACATTGCAATAAAATAATTCACAATATTGCACAAAGATCTCAGGGCTTAAGCAAGCCATGTGCCAACTTGCATACTTTAAATATAACAAGCATTCCAGCAGTCTTCTTGGCTCACAATCCTTAGTTTATTTACTAAGTGTTCATGTTTGATCCTATCATGAGATAGCTAGGTAATTGAATCACAGTGTACATGAAACATTACATAAAAATTACAAGCATAATTCAAAAACAAGCTAACATTCATATCCAAGGGAAATCATATTTTCAAATATTATGGCTTAAAGAAAATACAAGAATATTTACAACTGTGAATAGAGACTAGGCATGCGGGTTATTATTGTTTCATAAACAACCATGTTTGAACTAAATTCAAGATCTAGCTTAAAAAAGATTTCTGGCTCATGGGTTTTCTGTTTGATCAAGGGTTCAGCACTTTTGGGTATTTTCATTGCACCCATGAATCTTTCATTTGAGCCTCAGCACTTACACAAGTGTAATGCAACTCATATATATATTTTGATTTCTGTATTTTCCATGCCATGTCTAAACCAGTTACAAGTATTCTCTATTTACTTTCATGATTTCATACTTTAACATTTCTGGATGTAACCAAACAGAGCAAAATACTCAACCATCAAAGCTATCAAAAGCATTCATAAACACCCATTAAAGCATCCATTAAAACCATAGTAATAAAATCAGAAATATGTAGAAAAATAACATAAACTTGGCTGCCTCATAACAGGACTTAATGCCATGGGTTTAGTGAGATTACTCACAGAAAATGCTCCTTTTGCTTAATCCAGAAAAGAAACTCTTTGAAACTTTGCCTTTCTTCTTGCAATATTTTTCTTCTTTGTTTTCTTAAATGTCTCAGGTAGAAAAATGGTTTTTTTTTGTTTAAACTTGGATTTATAAGAGAGGTTTTTCTAGGGTTTCATCATTGTAAAATCCCATTCCTACCCTGGCCAATACTCATGCATTTTGCATTTCAGATTTGCTTATTTTCACCCTTAATACCCCGGCCATATGTGATACTTACCTCCCCTTTTACTTTTCCAGAATATATTATATTCTTCCTAAGTCGTGATAATTGTGTGACATTGTCACCTGTATATTTTCTGGAAATCGTCCTTTCTATTTTCTGCCTAAAACAATGGTTTTGCTTGTAATATGTCTTTTACTATTTCAATGTTAAGCTTTTTCCTTGCTTATTTCTTTTTAATACTATCAGTACTTATAGAAATGTACATATGCATACATATCTTATATAGGTTCACTTAACTTCTCCTAAGTCACAGAAAGACATACACATATATGTGCATATGTGTTTCAAATTCTTATCCAATTTATCCTGGGTTTAAATTAAGTAAAATCTATTTACTTGTTCAAACAAAACTTGCCTTTTCTTATCTTCTAAAATAATTCATATAATCCAGAAATCAAATATCCATATTTGGTTTAATAGTTTTCATTACAAAATCATGTTTGTAATGCTTTTTAATTCTTGTTTTGGTTTCAGGAAATTTGGGGTTCTTCCTTGTGCCATATCAGTGTGCACGTGCACACATGCACACACCTTTGCACTTAGCTAATCCCATACATTCCTATGCAATAATTTCATATATTTTCAGAATTTAACCAAAATAAGATTTCCATGAAATTCTGGGGCATTACAATCACACCACCTTTTAGGAATTGTGTCCTCACAATTTTCTTATTTTTACTTTAAACGTTTTCAGATTTTTTTTTATAAAATCTATCAAACAATTCTCAAGCAAACAATTCAGTCAAAACAACCATATACATTAAACTTTTTAGGAAATTAGAATTTACCTTCCACTGCAAAAAGATTAGGGTAATCCATCTTTATCTTATCCTCTAACTCCCATGTACAATCATTAGGGTCTAGGCTCCATTGAACCTTCACCAATTTCAGAGTTTTGCTCCTCAACTTCTTTTCTTCTTTAGCTAAAATCCCCACTGGTTCTTTCTCATAGACCAAATCAGGATTTATTTGAACTTGAGTGGGTTTCTCTAGAATTTCCTCTTTATCATGCACCCATCTCCTAAGTTGTGACACATGAAATACATTGTGCATTGCACTCATCTCTTCTGGTAGCTCTAACTTGTATGCTAATAAACCTATTCTTTCCAAAATCTTGTAAGGTCCAACATATCTTGGGGTAAGTTTTCCCTGCTTTCCAAATCTTAACACCTTCTTCATAGGTGAAACTTTGATGAAAACATAGTCACCAACTTTATGTTCCACCTACTTCCTCCTTACATCTGCAAACTTCTTTTGCCTATCTTGAGCTGCTGCCATCTTTCTCCTCACAAGCTCAATTTTTTCAGTGGTTTCCTTAATATAGTCTGGCCCTAAGACAGCCCTTTCTCCTGCTTCAACCCAACGTATTGGTGACAAACATGGTTTGACATACAAGGCTTCAAATGGTGCCATGCCTATGGTGCTTTGATAACTATTGTTATATGTAAATTCAGCCAAGTGGAGGTGATCTTCCCAATTACCTCCAAAGTCCAATGCACATGCCCTCAACAAATCCTCCAAAACTTTGTTTATTACTTCAGTTTGACCATCTGATTGGGGGTGGTATGCAGTACTCAAGCATAACTCACTCCCCATGGCTTCTTGAAAGCTCTTCCAAAATCTGGATGTAAAGATTGTGTCCCTATCACTCACTATAGTTTTAGGAATTCCATGCAACCTTACTACTTCTTTCATGAATATTTGAGCTAGTTTAGATGCATTTCTTTCTGCCTTTACTGGTATAAAGTGTGCCACTTTAGTCAATCTATCAACTACTACCCAAATGCTTGTATTCCCTCTCTTTGATCTAGGCATACCATCTATGAAATCCATAGATATATCTTCCCACTTCCACTGTGGTATGCTTAGAGGTTGCAATAGGCCTGAGGGTCTTTGGGTTTCTGCCTTGACTTGTTGGCAAGTCATACACTTTGCAACATGTTTGGCCACATCTGATTTCATCCCTCTCCACCAATAATCCCTTTTTAGGTTTTGGTACATTTTGGTGCTGCCTGGACGTATGGAATATTTACTCCTATGGTATTCATTAAGTATCTCTTCCTTCAACCCTATATCTTCTGGAACACATATCCTACCTTTATTCCTTAAGTAACCATTCTTATCAGTGTGGTAGTTTGCTACTTCTTCTCCTTTTTCTATTAGAGTTTTCTTTTCTAATAAATCTGGATCTTCCTCTTGCATTTTCCCACTTTAAAAATTAAATCTGATTGCAAAATTATCAAACTTAATTTTCCTTTACTCCCTTCTTCAATCATCTCCATGTTCACCTTATTGTTTTCCTCAATTTCCAAATCAGTAAGTAGAGATAAATTTCTAAACTCTTCTATCATTAACATGGCTACTTTTGCATGCTGCCTGCTCAAAGCATCTGCAACCTTATTAGCTTTTCCTGGAGTATAAAGTATGTCTAAATCATATGCTGCTAGAAACTCAACCAATCTATGCTGCCTCATATTCAAATCTTTTTGTGAAAAGAGATATTTCAATGCTTTATGGTCAGTGTATAAAATAAACCTAGCACCTAGAAGATAATGTCTCCAGAGCTTTAGTGCATATACCACTGCTCCCAACTCAAGATCATGGGTTGCATACCTTGATTCATGTGGCTTCAATTGTCTTGATGCATAGGCTATAACTTGATCTTGCTGCATCAATACAGCTCCTAGCCCAGAACCACTTGCATCAATATAAACAATCAAATCCTCATTTCCCTCTGGTACTCTCAACACTGGTGCATTGACTAAGGCCTCCTATATTTTACTAAAGGCTTGTTCACATTTCTCAGTACATATACAGGGTTGGTTCTTTCTAGTTAGGTTGGTAAGATGTGATGACTTCTTAGAAAAATCCTTTATAAATCTTCTATAATACCCTACCATCCCCATAAATGACCTAACTTCTCCTACTGTGCTTGGTCTTTTCCATGCTTGGATAGCCATAATTTTATTGGAGTTCACTGAAATGCCTTTGGCAGATATAACATGCCCAAGGAAATGCACTTCTTCTTTCCAAAATGCACACTTAGAAAACTTTGCTTTTAAATCTTTTTCTCTTAATCTAGACAAAACAAGGTGTAAGTGATTTTCATGTTCCTCTACTGTTTTAGAATAAATCAAAATATCATCAATAAAAATCAATACAAACTTGCCTAAATAATCCCTGAATATCCTATTCATCAAGTCTACAAAGTATGATGGGGCATTTGTCAACCCAAATGGCATGACAAGAAACTCATATAAACCATACCTAGTGTTAAAGGCTGTATACTTAACACTTGAGTCCTCAACCTTCATCTGATGGAATCCAGATGCCAAGTCTAACCTAGAAAATATTTTTGCTCCACTAAGTTGATCAAAAAGATCATCAATTCTAGGTAAGGGGTACTTGTTTTTGATAGTGACTTTGTTTAGCTCCCTATAATCTATACACATCCTTAAAGTACCATCATGTTTTCTTACAAACACTACTGGAGCACCCCCAGCATGAATTACTTGGTCTTATAAATCCTTTACTTTCCAATTCTTCTAACTATTTCTTCAACTCACTTGGCCCCATCCTAGTGGGTTTCTTAATAATTGGACTTGCTCCTGGTATGAGACTAATCTGAAATTCCACTGGTCTGTGGTGTGGAACACCCTTAACTTCTCCAAACACATCCAAGTATTTGTTAATTATGGGGATTTCTTCAATAGAAGGCTCACTGGAATCCTTATCTAAGTCAATCAGATGATATAATTTCCTTTCTTTGGCTACTTCACACAAAATTGTGATTCTTTGGCCTCTAGAATTTTGTAATGATATGGTGGATGAGTCTAAATTAATTATGGCTTTGTATTGCCTTAACCAGTCTACACCCAATATAACACCTATATTTGGGTAATTTAAAACATATAAATTGGAAATAAAAACATTTCCTCCTATGTTTAATTCCACATCCACACAAATCATGTTTAAAACACTAGAACTTCCCAATGGGCTTTGCACTGACAAAGGGGTTTCACCCAGTATGCAATTTAATTTAAGCAATGCAACTAATTCATGGGAAATCAGAGAATGTGTTGCCCCTGTATCATACACTACTGATATGGGCAGGGTACAAATAAATAAGGTACCTTCCACTTGACCATGGTTTTCTGCAATAACTTCTACTGTGGATTTGCTTTTGCTCTCCAAACTTGCTAGCTTCCCTTGCTGTTTATACTCAGGGCAATTTCTCTTGATATGTCCCTCCTTACCACATAGGTAGAACTTGAAAGCTCCTCCCTTCAATTCTGGACACCTTGGTTTGATATGTCCTTCTTTTCCACAATGATGACACACTATTTTCCTCTTTGTATCAGTGGTCTTAGTATCATTAGTTTTCTTGCTTTCTGTCTCCTCCTTCTTTGTGTCATAGGGGTGATACCTTCCCTTATTTTTCTTATTGTTGCTGTTCTTAAAACTCCTATACTTCTCCCTCTCCTTGTCATGTTGCTCAAACTTTAAGGCCAGATCAATGACTTGATCAAAGGTTTTATCTGCATATGGCAACATAGCCCTACTAAGCCCTTGGTTTAAACCCTTAATATACCTATCATTCTTTGATGCCTCATCAGCCACAAGCATAGCTCCATACTTAGACAAGTCCTCAAACCTTTGAGTATACTCAATCACATTAAAGGTTCCCTGCCTAAGTCTGATGAATTCTTCAAGCAATAGAGTTTTGGCTGATGCTGGAACAAATCTAGCTTCCAACATCTCCTTGAATTGATTCCAAGTGATTTCATTCTCAATCCTCCCAGCTATGACTACCTCCCACTAGCTTAAAGCCACACCTTTTAGTTATATTGAGGCCACTTGCCTCTTCCTTAGATCATCCAATTGCATGTCATTGAAAATTCTGTCCAGTGTTCTCAACCATGCTTGAATTTCCATCACATTTTCAGTCCCTTCAAAGCTCTTGTCTCCTAAATTGGTATAAGTCTTTAATAGTTTTGAAAGTTCCTCATGTGGGTTCTCAAGTCTCTGCCCTACTCCATCCCTTAAAGCCCTCATAAAGTCTTGCATATCAAGCATTTGTGGTGCACTTGATCCTGCATTGTGATGAGATCCTCTTCCTACCATGATTGGATAACTAGAGTATGGGTAGATAGGGTTAGTTTATCATGAGTATTTTTCTTTGCTATAACTTTCTATCTGAATTATTATTTTACTCAAACAAACAAACAGTACATACATATGGTTATAGTACTTCAATCAATCAATACAATCATTCTTAGCTATGTATAGTTTTAACATAGCTCTGATACCAAATGAAATGACCCTATTTATTTTACCTAATTTTTACTAGGATTTTTTTTTACATTAATAAATTTCCTAGAGTCATTTAGTCTTTCTATTAAATTACCTAGGATTCTAATTTTTCTACTAATATATTTATATCAGTTCATTAATAAATATATTCACATACATGTGAAGTTGTATGTGACCCTCTTGCTTGGATCAGAGTGTTGGTAAGCAAGAGTGCATCCTGATTGAATTTGAATTTCAAGTCAACCAGTACATAGCTCATTTTCCTTTGGTTTGATATTTGGGTCATGAGAGTGAATCTCATAATCATATATGATTTATGCCTAGTAATTTTGATCATTCTTTTGGTGATTTCCTATTGGTTTAACTTAGCAAAGCGATCTTAGATTATATAGCAAGCCATCATAATTTTAGTTTAATTGTTTGATATTTGATCAAAGCCAGAAAGAAAATGATATACACATTTATCATTTTCAACATGAGTGATCTTTACCCCAACTTCTTTTATATTTAAGACCCAAACAGTTAAGTGATTCTTTCATAATTATATTGTTGTGTTTCCCTGAATCAAATCCATTCCCTAATCCCTGAGTTACCTCAGTTTTGTACTAGTTTAAGGGTTGGTCTTTTGGGTTTAGGAAATCCAGAATTTATGGTCATAAAGCATGAGTGATGTCTATGTGGTATGTGTGCATATCAGATGTGTTTAGCTTTCTGAACAAAGAATGCTACTCAAAAATACAAGTGAATTGCTTAAATATTTGATCTTGTCTTTATACATGTATTTGAAAGAAAGCTTCAGATTTTACAAAGTGTATTTTCTTCCTTTAAACCAAAAACTCTGGTCATCTTGATCAAACCAGACCTCATTCCTTTTGAGGTAGGTTAACCTTATGGCTAGGTTGTCCCAAACATTAATGCCTAACCATTACAATGTCAATCCAGATACAAGATACTTGACAATCCCTTAAAACATATACACATCATAAACCAGTGTTCAAAAATACATAATTTCTTTTATCAAAATACTTCAGCATATAGACACAAAACTCTTTAAAGAATATTCTTAACCAAACTCAGATTTTAACCTCAAAACTTAAAGCTTGTAAGTGACTCAAGATTGACTAATACAAAATATATATATGTATCCATTTCTCAAATATAGGCATATATCATCTACAGATTTCTACCATAATACCCAAATATATTTTCTTGCATAAGATTCAACTAAGTCTTTGGTTTTTCCCAACCTTAATACATTACCAAAATTCAATTGAAACAACTAAATAAAATCCAAACATTCAAGATCATTACACAACAACAAAATCAGAATTATAAAACTTCCAAGATTACATGCAAATAGTTCATTCTAAGCACTTATTTAATTCTAATTTAGCATGCTTATCCAAACATTCTCACTAGCCATAGCAGCTTCCTATTTAGAACCAGCATTCCCTGAAAGAGCATTAGAGGTTGCCCCATTTTAATGAGACACCCCAGATGCCATAAGCAAACAAGGGTCAGATACAAGATCTGGTATGAGCAATATCAGAAATTCCATGATATTAAGTAGTTAAATGAGACATAAGCATTTTGTACAAGTTTGCATAACTTCTCTAATCAATTTGTCTGGCTTGTTTCTGATATATTGTGCATATATGATCAGTATTAAAACTAATTATGTACACACTTTCAATTATGCAAACATACATGTCAAACAGAGATACTCAGGAATTATCATAGCTCCAATCCAACCATCCTAGGAATAATTCAAGTTCCTACTTCATCATTCTATGGTTGTATTTTCCAATTAGTCTCTAGCCTCATCTGCCATAAAGGAATCACGGGGACACATTGCAATAAAATAATTCACAATATTGCACAAAGATCTCAGGGCTTAAGCAAGCCATGTGCCAACTTGCATACTTTAAATATAACAAGCATTCCAGCAGTCTTCTTGGCTCACAATCCTTAGTTTATTTACTAAGTGTTCATGTTTGATCCTATCATGAGATAGCTAGGTGATTGAATCACAGTGTACATGAAACATTACATAAAACTTACAAGCATAATTCAAAAACAAGCTAACATTCATATCCAGGGGAAATCATATTTTTAAATATTCTGGCTTAAAGAAAATACAAGAATATTTACAACTGTGAATAGAGACTAGGCATGCGGGTTATTATTGTTTCATAAGCAACCATGTTTGAACTAAATTCAAGATCTAGCTTAAACAAGATTTTTGGCTCATGGGTTTTCTGTTTGATCAAGGGTTCAGCACTTTTGGGTATTTCCATTGCACCAATGAATCGTTCATTTGAGCCTCAGCACTTACACAAGTGTAATGCAACTCATATATATATTTTGATTTCTGTATTTTCCATGCCATGTCTAAACCAGTTACAAGTATTCTCTATTTACTTCCATGATTTCATACTTTAACATTTCTGGGTGTAACCAAACAGAGCAAAATACTCAACCATCAAAGCTATCAAAAGCATTCATAAACACCCATTAAAGCATCCATTAAAACCATAGTAATAAAATCAGAAATATGTAGAAAAATAACATAAACTTGGCTGCCTCATAACAGGACTTAATGCCAAGGGTTTAGTGAGATTACTCACAGAAAATGCTCCTTTTGCTTAATCCAGAAAAGAAACTCTTTGAAACTTTTCCTTTCTTCTTGCAATATTTTTCTTCTTTGTTTTCTTAAATGTCTCGGGTAGAAAAATGGTTTTTTTTTGTTTAAACTTGGATTTATAAGAGTGGTTTTTCTAGGGTTTCATCATTGTAAAATCCCATTCCTACCCTGGCCAATACTCATGCATTTTGCATTTCAGATTTTCTTATTTTCACCCTTAATACCCCGGCCATATGTGATACTTACCTCCCCTTTTACTTTTCCAGAATATATTATATTCTTCCTAAGTCATGATAATTGTGTGACATTGTCACCTGTATATTTTCTGGAAATCATCCTTTCTATTTTCTGCCTAAAACAATGGTTTTGCTTGTAATATGTCTTTTACTATTTTAATGTTAAGCTTTTTCCTTGCTTATTTCTTTTTAATACTATCAGTACTTATAGAAATGTACATATGCATACATATCTTATATAAGTTCACTTAACTTCTCCTAAGTCACAGAAAGACATACACATATATGTGCATATGTGTTTCAAATTCTTATCCAATTTATCCTGGGTTTAAATTAAGTAAAATCTGTTTACTTGTTCAAACAAAACTTGCCTTTTCTTATCTTCTAAAATAATTCATATAATCCAGAAATCAAATATCCATATTTGGTTTAATAATTTTCATTACAAAATCATGTTTGTAATGCTTTTTAATTCTTGTTTTGGTTTCAGGAAATTTGGGGTTCTTCCTTGTGCCATATCAGTGTGCACGTGCACACATGCACACACCTTTGCACTTAGCTAATCACATACATTCCTATGCAATAATTTCATATATTTTCAGAATTTAACCAAAATAAGATTTCCATGAAATTCTGGGGCATTACAGGAGGCTCCTCCCTCGCAAATAAAGAATCCTTTTGAAGGGCTCGCCGACATTCCAATTCTGGACTATGTGTCGCTTCAACACGACACCGGATTTGAATGGCTTCAAAATGTCTTAGACTTAAGCGAGTCACTTCCTACAAGTGTGGCCGACACATCCGGTTGGTCGGGGTGTTTAACACATGCATACATACACTTCACGGCTCTACACGATTTCCAATCATAAGTTATTCATTTTTGGAGATTACTGATTCTGCCTTTCTTTCTATTTTACAGATACGATGACTAGGCGAGAGTCTATGTTTCTAAGCATCCGCTCTACATGCCAGTCATCCATTTCATACTATGAGTCACGTAGGAGGGAAGCTGATAGAGACCGCGATCATGGTTATTCTAGTCAAGAACGTTATGAGAGGGAGAGGGATAGAGATAGAGAATACAGATATCGCTCCCGATCACGCTCTCCACCTCCTCGAGCTCCAACACCACCCTCCGGTCACGGGAAACAATACTTAGAGCCTCCATGCCGAAAACCGTCTTCTCAAGCTCCTAGGTCGGATTCACAGCGCCGGAGAACCAAGGCCGAAACCCCCATTGTCATTGAACAAGCCATTACCGAGCCCACTGGGAAGGAGCAATCAAAATTGCCCAGTTGAAAAAAGACTTCCCAAACATCTGTTTTGACGGCTTCATCTTCCCTCCGCATTTAAAGAGAATCCCAGTTGAGGTGGAACAAACTATGCATGATTATATCCAAGATGTTTACAACCAATATATGGAGTGGATGAAGACTGTGGATAAAGCATCAGCGGTGGCCTTCGAGCGGGCAAAAGTAATCGAGAAGTTAGAAACCGACATTGCTCAAAAGGACCATATAATACAAGTGCTTAACAATGAGGGCGAATCATAAGTCAGAAATAGAGGCCAGTAAGAAAGCCGATGAGGCAAATCGGTCCATGGAAAGGATGCAACAGATGCATTTTGCTTTAGTTGAGGAGATGGGTCATCGAAACACAACTGTTACGGCCGAAGGGATGCTGTGCTAAAGGAACTTAACGAGCTTAAAGCCAAATTCTCTGAAATCATCAAAGAAAAAGACGATGCAAACAAAACAGCCCAGGAGGCGTGCGAACAAGCTATGGCGCTTCGGGGTGAAAGGGATGCGGCAACACTTAAGATTCAGGAGGCCGAGGCCAGGATTGAGGATAAAGTAAAAGCGGTAGAGGCCAGGGTAGAGAATGACATCGAAGATCTTCTCGTCACATATAATGCTAACGTCTTGAAACACCGAAACCTGACCTGGCTTGATAGCTATCCCTCTCATTTGTATAACGCGCTGGGCCGATTGGTAGAAGATGAAAAAGCCGAATGACAAGCGGAATCAGCCGATGAGTTTGAGCTTGAAAACTGGGTGTTGAGTGAAGATGAAAGAAAAGTTCTCCATGATATCACGATCACATATAAAAAGGAGAAACTTGGAACTCAGCATTCGGAAGCTGGAGAGGGTTCTGGTATTGAGCACCATGATGCGGGTTTTGAAATTCTTTTGCCAACCTAGCCTGAATCTACATCTGCGGTTGATCCTCGGTCTGTTCCTACATATAATCCTGATCAATCGCGGTTATCTCTAGTTCACGAGCACGTCACTAAAGCCGTCCAGTTCCGCCTACAAGATATTCTGAGGAAGGTATTCTGAACATCTCTTGTGCTCATTCAGTATGGGAAGTGTTATTTGAAGCAATCACTAATAACTTTATCTTTTTCTCTATTCAGTGATAGGAGCTACATCTGCCATGCCTCCTCCAACCCAAGAGTTGCATCACGAGTAGGAGGCTATTATAATAGAAGCGACCATGGCAACGGCTACTGCACCTACGGATGTGGTACAAGGGAACACACTTACTTTCGATGAATAGATGATGGAGGAACTTCTCGGTCATCACAGTGACCCCTTTGCCGATCTGCCGTTTGTCATGGGTGGAGGCGCACTAGTGACCAGCTCTTCGGGCCCAACTACTAACGTCCCCAGCGATGCTCAAACAATTCACGAAGAGTAAATACTGGCTGAAATCAACGCCTAGATGGAAGCAGCTATGCGGCGCAATGGCTTTGGAGGTGGAATGGCGGGTCCTGGCCCAGCCCCTTTGCAGATGATTTCTCCTGGTGGCACGGTCGTCGACACGAGTGTGCCTCCTCCGTCTGCTAACATTGATCATATCCCTCCGACTCCGCCTTCAGGAAGCATTCCTATCCACGTGAGTTCGGAGGAGGAAGTTAACATAATGCCCCCGACTGGAGATCAGCAGCCAAAAGGCAAGGGCTGGAAGAGGAAACCAAGTGGCAAATCCAGCGGGTCAACGCCGAAGAAGAAGCCGAGAAAAAAGAAAGAATAGATATGTCTCTTCGGCTCATTTTTGGTAGATAGATAGGAATCTACTTTTGTTTTCTTTTTGTAGGCCGTGTATAGATGCTGGTTTGGCCCCTGCTAGTAGGACTTTTGGTATAGTTTTGTGCTTACCCTTTTTCTTCCAAAGAATAATTGAAATAAAATTTCATTTTGTCTCTAGCTCAATTTGTGTTCATTTGTTAAAGTGCTTCAGCATTCGAACTTTCATTCAATACACTTGTGGAGTTTTAATCTTTAAATCGGACCTGGGTTTAGTTGCTAAGTTTCAGTGTCACGGTTTCGAGTCGTGATCGAGCGCTAAGTTGAATTCCGAAATTTCACTGTCCCAATCAGTGGCTGGCACTTAAGTTTTGCCCCCAGTTCCGGGGAGAAGTTGAAAAGATTGGTTAACAATCGTTGATTGCCTTTAATATATCGAGCTAAACTTCATTGAAGCAGAACTGAAACAAGATGAGTTCATATGGTCAAATCACACTTGCTCATCTATTGGTGATCGCATCCGCGCTCTGGGGATTATACTTGTAGATCGGTGGTCGATTATGCCTGCTTGAGATTTAGAGATATGTCCACGCTTCGGGGACTAGAGTTATTTTATGAGCGATCAGTCACACTTGTTTGATGTTTAGAACTTCGTCTGCACTCTGAGGACTTAAATCGATTTGTGGGTAGTCAGTCACACCCGGCATGCGTTTATACTCCAATCCGCACTCTGGGGATTTAGAGTTAGTCGATGTTTATACTCCAGTTCACACTCTGGGAATCTAGAGTTATTTAACGTTTATACTCTGATTCGCACTCCGGGAATCCAGAGTTAGTTGATGGGTGGTCAATTACACACATTTGGTATTTATGTTTATACTCTAGCTCGCACTCCGGGAATCTGCAGTTGGCCGATAGATGGTCAGTCACATCTGTTTAGGCTTTAGGATTTCGTTCGCACTCCGGGAACGACGGATCTATTAGGATTGTGGATGGTCGACTCACATCTACCCTGAGTTAACAAGTGAGGTCGTTAGATGGACGGGTCCATCCTCCTCGAACGTGATTTGAATACGGGTGAAGTCGTTAGGTGGACAGATCCACCTTCTTCGAAACCGCATTTATAAGTTTATACTCCAGTTCGCACTCTGGGAATCTGGAGTTAGTTAGAGGATTGTTGTGTATCAATCCTTTTTTGGCTTCAGTGTGATGGCTTGCCCCCGAGCTCGGGTTTCACTTAGTGACTGACCGGTCGTATCACAGTCACTCCCTATTTGAATAAATCCCACCGTATGGTGGAACTTAGCTCTCCATGCATAGTGATGGTCGTATGATGCATTTCAAATAAATCACAGCTCTGGCTCAAAGAGATTACATTTTATTGCTGAAATAAGAAAATACGGCAAAGTAGTTGCCTTATTACAAATTCAAATTTCGAAATGCATAAACAAATTGCAAATGAAAAATAGACTAAATGAAAAAACTGAGCCTGTTATGTATAGTAGCGACGTAGACTTTCGTTGTTCCAGGCTCTTGGTAGAAGGAGACCGTCAACGGTCAATAATTTTAATGTGTCATCTCCGAGTTTTCGTTCAATGACATATGGCCCCGCCCATGTTGGTTTCATATGTAAAGGAACCAGGTAAATTCTCTTGAGGACAAGATCACCGAGTTCAAAGGTTCAGGGTCAGACCTTGGCATTGTATAGTCGGGCGACTCGGCTTCGGTATGCGGCTGCCCTCAAATCAATCTCTTCACGCTTCTCATCCAACAAATCCAGAGATTCGACAAATAATATAGCATTTGTCTTCGGGTCATAATATGTCACGCGATGAGAATGTACTTCTATCTCGACTGGAATAACGGCTTCTGAACCGTAGGAAAGAGAGAAAGGAGTGTGGCCGGTTGTAGATTTGTCGGTTGTCCGATAAGCCTATAGGGCCATAGGAAGTTCATCGATCCATTTGCCCCCGGCCTTTTCCAGTCGTTTCTTCGGAATAGACTTTATAACTTTATTAATAGCTTCAACATATCCATTCGCTTGAGGGTGTGCAACTGCGGAGAACTTCTTCTGGATGTGAAACCGTTGACAGAAATTCTTAAATTCAACACTATCGAATTGAGCTCCGTTGTTTGTGACGATGGTATGTGGGAGACCAAATCGGCAGATACTGTTGCGCACTACAAAGTTGATCACTTTCTTTGTCGTGATTGTAGCAAGGTGTTCAGCTTCTGCCCACTTGGTAAAGTAATCAACTACGACGATGGCATACTTCACACCACCTTTGGCTAGAGGTAGAGAGCCAATAATGTCAATGCCCCATACTGCAAATGGCCATGGACTGACCATTTGAGTTATTTCGGTAGGTGGGGCTCTTGGAATTCGAGCGTGCTTCTGACATCTGTCACATTTTCTGGCGTAATCTGATGCATCGCGATTTACAATCGGCCAATAATATCTATATCGGAGCACTTTCTTGGCAAGAGCTTGCCCCATGGTGTGATCGCCACATTCTCCTTCGTGTACATCATGCGATACTCGTTTGATCTCATCATGAGCGATACACCGGAGTAAAGGAATGGAGTACCCTCTTCATACATGACACCATTCTAGATAGTGAACCGCGAAGCTTTTCGAAGAACTTGTCTCTTTTCACTCCTGCGCTCCGGCAGGGTCCCATGCTCAAGATAGTTTCTGAACGAAGTAATCCATGACTCCTTATCGGGAATGAACTCAAATACCCAATCTGTTTACACCTGATCAATGCTTGGGGAAGATAATGTTTCCACGGGAACGATTCTCATTTGTTGTGCCTCACCTGTACTAGCTAACTTTGCCAATGAATCGGATTTTTGATTGTGCTCTCGGGGTATGCAATAGATGGCATAATAATCGAACTGATTCAATATCTCCTGGACCCAAGCTAGGTAAGCAGCTAGTCTTCGGTCTTTGGCCCGGTATTCTCCTCGAACTTGACACACAACTAACTGTGAATCGCAATAAATCTCCACAGCAATGATTCTTAAATCTCTGGCAAGTCTCAATCCGGTAAGTAGGGCTTCATAGTCGGCTTCATTGTTGGTCGCATGGAAATTGAACTTTAAAGCATAGCATATAGATCGGCCTTTAGAAGTTTCAAATACAACTCCGACGCCTGAGCAACGGTCATTTGATGCACCATCAGTATGCAACTTCCAGATATACTTGGGAGATTCACTGGTTTCGGGCAAGTCTTCCGGGATAGTGAATTCAGCGATGAAGTCTGCTAGGACCTGTCCTTGAATGGCCCGCCTTGGAGTGTAAGTAATGTCAAACCGACTTAGCTCGATGTTCCACTTAAGTAACCTTCCAGATGTCTCAGGCCGCGTAAGGACCTGTCGTAACAGCTGGTCGGTATAAACAATGATAGGATGGGCCTGAAAATATGGACGGAGCTTCCTCGAGGCAATAACAAGACAATAAGCCAACTTTTCTAGCTTCGGATAATTTCTCTATGCCCCGGTCAGTCGCTTGCTAATGTAATATACTGGCCGTTGTATCTGATCTTCTTCCCAAACTAGGGCAGCACTAATTGCGTTTTCTAACACCACCAAGTAGATTTACAACCTCTCGTGATCAATAGTCTTTGACAGAATGGGTGGTGTAGAGAGATGTTGAACCAGTGCTCGGAATGCACCCTCACATTCTGTAGTCCATTCAAAGTTCCGTTTTCCTTTTCTGATCAGGCCGAAGAAGGGAATGCATTTGTCAATGGATTTTGAAATGAACTTGCTCTGTGCCGCTACTTTCCCATTGAGGCTCTGGACTTGCTTTATAGTTCTTGGGGTCTCAAGATTTCTGATTGCCCAGATCTTTTTGGGATTGGCTTCGATTCCTCGAGCATTGACGATAAACCCAAGGAATTTTCCAGATGCGACCCCAAAGTGACATTTCAATGGGTTGAGCTTCATTGTATATTCTCGGAGGATATTAAACATTGACTCCAGGTCTTTGATATGATCAGTGGAGAATTGCGACTTCACTAGCATATCATCCAATATGTCCATGGTTATTCCGATCTGGTTAGCGAACATTCGATTAACTAACCGTTGATAAGTTGCTCCAGCATTCTTGAGTCCGAAAGGCATAACTTTGTAGCAGTAAAGTCTCAAATCGGTTATGAAGCTGGTATGCTCCTGGTCAGGTAAGTGCATGGGTATCTGGATGTAGCCATAATACGCATTCATGAAGGATAAGAGTTCATGTCTAGCTGTTGATACTACAAGCTGATCGATTCGGGGAAGTGGAAAACTGTCTTTAAGGTAAGCTTTATTCAAGTCTAAGTAGTCAACACATGTTCTCCATTTCCCATTTGGCTTTCGGACAAGTGCAGGATTGGACACCCATTCCGGGTATAATGCATCTTGAATGAACCCGTTCAATTTGAGCTTATCTACCTCTTCCTTAAGGGCGGCAGATCTCTCTGGATCCATACCGCACCTTTTCTGCTTGACCGGAACATACCGCGGGTCAATATTCAATGTGTTGCTTGCGATGTCCGGTGAAATTCCACACATGTCAGAATGTGTCCAGGCAAAAATGTCAAGATTTTCCCGGAGAAATTCAACCAATTCCTCTTGCATTTGTTGGCTTAGCTGAGATCCAATCTTTATCATTTTAGAATCGTCACTATCGTCGATCGGAACATCGATTGTCAGCTCGATCGGGGAAGCTTGACTGTCTTTACTTTCTTCTTCACTTTCAGTATCTCTCGGGTCAAGGTTCCATGGGAATTGGTTGGGGTGCCTGGGCCTAGGCCCAGGTGTTAGCTGTCAATTCTCAGCAAAGCAGACGCGGTGAGATTCCTCTATGCCCTTTCCATTTTCTTTTCGCTGTGCCTCCCGTAGCTCAGCAACATAACAGGCTTGTCCAGCAGCCTGGTCACCCTAAACAACTCTGACTCCATTGTTGGTAGGGAATTTTAAAGTCAAACACCAAGGGACAATGGCAGCCCTGAACTCGGCTAGGACCGGTCGGCCCAAAAAAGCATTGTATGGTGAGTTTATTTCCATTACAACAAACTGTAATATCCGGACTCTCCGATCTGCAATTCCCAATTCCACTAGTAGCTCCACCATCCTAGTGGGTATAGTCGCACTTCCATTGAAGCCATGGATGCGGTGCTGACAAGGCCTCAGATCTTTTGCTTCCATTTTTATCTGATCATAAGCTCGCTTAAACAATATATTTACTGAACTTCCACTATCCACTAGGATCCTCTTCATCCAAGCAGGACCTATTTGAGCTAAAATGACAAGTGGATCAATGGTTGGGGCTTTGAATCTATCGGCATCCCGGTCTCGAAACACGATGTAATCGTTTTCTGTTGTTTGGCCGGTGCATCTTCCAAATTACTACAACATTCGAAGCCTACATGCCTAATAGAGCAGGCATACGACTCCATTTCCCTCCAGCATCGATCTGCTGGATGTGGACCACCACTAACAGTATTTATCACCAATCTCCCGCTGATAAGAGCGGGTTCCGTCGATCTCGCCTGATTTGGTATTCGATTCTGATTCGATGGGCCCGCTCCTCCAGACTGTGGCGCCCGCACAAATTGCTCCAACTTTCTTTCATGTATCAACTTCTCAATGATATCCTGCAAATGACGGCATTCGTTCATGTTATGGCCATAGCTATCATGAAATCTACAAAACTTCCCCGTTTGAATCAGTTTCTCTGATGATCGTTTTGGAGCAGGTTTCTTATATTGAATAGTATTACAAGTCTGTAAGTACACATTTTCCAGCGACGTATTCAAAGGAGTATAATTGTCAAACATAGGAGCCCTACGTCGTGGCCCACGATTATGATCCTGTTTCCTGTTTTGATTTCCATTGCCTTTTTGTTCATTCTGTATATTCAGTAGTACCTTTCTGGAACTCTCCCCGTTTTGTTTAATAGAAACATTATTATGGATTCCTTCCACACTAGGTCCTGCATCATCCTTCTTCCTAGACTATTTCGCATCCTCCCTTCTCAAGAAATGGGCTGCCTTGGAATAGAAACGGTACAATGATGCAGGAGGTTTTTCGGCCAACCAGTTGCCGAATTCAGAATCGGGATCTATCCCTTTAGTTAATGCCATCAGAATAGAGTTATCGTTGGGATTACTAATCTTAGTGCATGCAGCATGAAATCTCTCCAGATAACGTCTGAGTGTCTCTCCAGGAGCTTGAGTGACACTAGACAAAGTATTAACATCTTTCGCCCTTGTGACATGTATGTGAAACTGCTCAATAAACTTTGTTGCCAACTGGTCAAAACACGAGATAGATTGAGGTAGTAAACGGGTAAACCACATAGTTTCTATGCCCCCTAGGGAAATCGGGAAGCTTTGGCACTTAACCGCATCATCGGCTCGTGCAGCGTTCATCAACCATTCGTACTTTAAGATATGCTGATTAGGATCAGAGCTCCCTTCATAAACGTGCAGAGTTGGCATCCTGAATCGCCGAGGTGGTTCAGCATAGAGTATATCATCAGTGAAAGGGGTATGACTCCGGGAGATTCCCCAGTCGTCGTTAGTAAGGCCCTGACTTTCACGGATCATTTGACAGATCATTGTCGGGATATCCGGCATTTGGACGTTCTGGGCATGATGAGCCAAGGTGTGGTTGGGTTCCACAATGCGAGGAGGGGCCGGTCGGAGTCAGCGGTCCATGTCTCGCCTCCTTGGTTCTATGTCTTTAGGGACATAAGGCTCAGGAGTATGATTGTGTTAGCGGTGGGTCGGATCCATTCGGTTCCGAGCATCAAATCCCAATTCAGTGGTAGTGGTAGTGTGGTTGTCGGTAATGTGATATGGGGCAGTACCTCCTTGGGAGGAGGGTCCGGTCTGGTGGCTGGTTGACGGGCCAACTCTCGGTTGCCCAAGATTCAATGTGTGTTGATGCTCAGTGGCTTGTGTGTAACTTCCGTCCAGCCGTGGGTGCGTGGATCTATGATTAAAGTCAGAAGAGGCTGAACTTTCGGTGGATGAATAGGATGCCTGATCCTTTCAGGATCTCCTTCGTCTTTGACGATTCAGTTGATTGGTCAGTTCTGCGTTGGCACGCAGTTGCTGAGTAAGCTGTTGGCGGCTTTGAGTAAGCTCTTGCATTAGCAATTGAAATTCTTCCCCGGTGACAGGGCCTTGCGGATCTGATGGTCCAGCAACATTCTGATCGGCAGGAGGTAGTGGTACGGGGTTCTGTATGTCCCGTCCTTTTGGATCTGCGGCAGTTGAAGTAGTCCTAGATTTAACCATAATGGATAACAAAGCTCTTTCCTAGACTTGATGCAAATCTGAATAGGATGGAAGAACTTTAGACTTGAAATCTGGATCTTCTCCTTAGATTCCTGCAATCCGATATCGGAAGTAGATCCAATGAGCAGGAGAAAAACTGGGTTTTCTCAGTGGAAGCACCAAAGTGTTTGTACCAAAATTAGGCACAACACTCTTCGGATGTGTTTGAAGAGATAAAATGAAGAATATAAATGGAAAACGAGGAAAATCTAACGAACACACCAATAATAAGTAAGAAAAACGCACAGGATTTAGAGTGGTTCGACGTATGGCCTACGTCCACTATGAAATGATTGACTTTATTGATTTTTGCTTGCTGATTACAACGAGTTACAACAGTAAATTTCTAGTACAATGGTGATTTTGGAAGAGTCTGGACATAGAGGAGCCAAAAGTCCTTTTTCAGTAGGTCATGGGCTGCTATTTATAGGTGTAGGCTGCAAATATCTTGCTCGGATCTTGGAAGACCTTTTCTCTCACGTGAGTGGGCCCACGCGATCGATCCCTGACCGTTTGGAGTCGATCCATGATCGATACGAACGCAATTCGTATCGATCAGGATTTAGTCCAATCGAGTCGGGATCGATCATGAACATTCCTGAAGATGTACGCAAGCTCCTGTGAAAATTTGGTGGCAATTAGACTTGTAGATTTTGAGTTATGATCCATGCAAGCTTGATTTTGCAAAAGGCTGGCATACCCGCATCGATCCATTCGTATTGATGGTTGCTCATATCGAGACCCTTCGTATCAATCAGGGTGACGTGAAGCTATATTCCAGGATCGATCCACTTTTCATGCTGGGTGATTGTTTCTGTCATTTGAATCGTGCTTTGTTCGTATCGGCCTGGAATTATTCTTCGTATCGACTTGGACAGCTCTTTTCGTATCGATGCTTCAGGAGCGGCTTCGTATCGGTATTCGTCGTTGGCTTCATATTGATAATTGTAGGCTGCTTCATATCGATGGAAGGTGACGTCATTCGTATCGGTCTGTCATGAGCTCTTCGTATCGATTATTGGTTGATCGATATGAAATGCATGGATAGGAGGATCAATACGAAGTGTGTAGAAATGGAATCGATACGAAACGATGAACATTGATGGATACGAAGGGGAATGAGCTTGATGTATACGAAGAGAGATGGTTTTTGATGGGTACAAAGAGAGCTACCCGGATGGATACAAAGTGGACTCATGTGTTACTGATCGATACGAAGTCGTGCGCAGTTGATGGGTTCGAATAGGATCGATGCGAAGGAGGTCTCTCTCTGATTGCTTCATGGATACGAACAAGGTGATCACTTGAGTTGCATCGATCATATCTTGAGCATACGAACTCCGATTGACTTGAAATTTGGAATGTTGGCTTTTATGGCTTTGCTTGTCGTGTCATGTTAATTGTAGCTCGATCCGGACTCGGGCAAAGTTTACCAATATCCATAGCGAACCTGTGTATACCGTTTTCCGGGATGAACTGTTTTTGATTCTCAGTCGGTTTCTTAGTGTCGCGGCCTTGCCAAAAGGCGGGATAACAGCAGGTAAGCTCTTGAAAAGTGGAAGCCTGGTTAAAGTGGTTCATGAAAAGCACGTACAAAGAGCTCTAGAGAGAATAACCATTCAGGGGGACTTGAGCTGGAGCTAACCCAAGCTCTTGGAGAACCATTTGAAGAAATAGATTAAAGGGCGACACAACACCACTTAGACACATATATCTATTGCAAACTATGTACCCCATCGCAGGAAGATGTCCTCATTGGCCCTAAGTAGGAAGCAATACATCACCCTCAAGAATTCTGTCTTGGCGGTATATATTCTTAAGAAATTTCTTAGATATGACCATTGGCATCTATTCGAGAAGGTCATCCAAGACCCTTAGACTGATATATTCATTTAAAGGGGGTGGTTGACTTTGAAGTTGGCCTGCCGGTATGACTGCACCTTTTAATTCGGCCGTGATCAAACGTCCAGGCCTGGCAGGGATAGAAGGTGAAGCCTGAGCTATGGAGGACCCAACTTTAGGAGGAGTAAACATACCCTCGACAGACTTAAAGCACGGCGATCGACGAGTCATTCTGGAAAGAAAAACTTAGCGTTCAACACGGTCAGATATGTTTAATAATCGAACCCGTGAGACCAATGATCGAAATCCAACGGATGTCGACATGTGTTGACTAATTAGATTTTGATCATTAACCGGAGAAAGTGAAAGTATTAATCTATGCAATATGAGTCTCGTGTCCCGTACATGATGAACGGACCATCCTGTGTAGATAGTTCGCTCATGCTAGAAAAGCGAGCAATGCCGCAAAACGGAACTGTGCATTGGATCTTACCTATAATCGATGGATAATCGGTAATGGAACAGTCGTCCGGTGCATCATGCAAGCCTTTCTTTTATAGGAACATCGGTAATGCAGTAGTGAAGAATGCTTTGCAATAAATAACAACGATGTTTAGTAATGGAATTGTTCAGATCTTGAAGTCCAACCAATATGACCGTTAGCGAACAAGAACCATCTTATTAGAATTTGAACGGCGGAGTGCGATCATCCAAGCATTAATAGGGATAATCATCAAGCATCGGTTAGGAACGACAAGATCATGTGCTAAGTTGGACCCAGGAATATACCAAGTCAAGCCCGAGTCCAAACCTAGCCGAACGTCGACTACTCCCTATCAACACCCAATCAATCACCAACTCCACACCCATCACAGTAACGTAGAAGCATCGCCAACCTTGAGTATTCAAATTGAATTAGAGGCGAGAGCTTTCAAGATTGGCGGCACGAATATGAGTTAGAGGCGAGTGCTTTGGAAAGAAGCAGCAGCAAATGACTGTGGTGGCAGATAAATTGGAAAAGCGGCAATCTCAGGTGATCAGCGGCAGTTAGCTATGGTCGGGGGTGACAAATGGTTGAAGGCGGTAAAGGATCAGTAATGGTTTGAAGGAATCGGGTCAGCTACGAAAGGGAAAGATCTTGGTAGCTAGCAGAAAACCCAAGTTAAAAGAGATAAGAGAAAATTTACTAAGTATTGTTTTTATACCACTCGGGGCATTAAAAGCTGTCGATACCGAGATGACTTTTCAACCCGAAAATTGGCAGAAAGTGCGCCTAATAAAAAAGCATACTCAACTAAGGCATGGAATGATCTCCATAGCATAGACTTTGTCCATAACTTGAAGGATGGAGTTTTTAGCTATGCAAAGTGGTTATAGGTATATCCACCGGACAATGGAAATGCTTTGGAGCAATTCCAAAATGACTAATTGAAATCATGAGATTGAAAATCAAAACCTATCTTGTTCCAGAACATATTTTGTTTACAACAAAAGTATACTCAAGGGGGCAAGTGTTAATCGGCTTTTTAACCAAGCAGATTTTCAATGGTAGTTATAATGTTGGGACGAAGAGGAAATGACTGGAGAACTTGTAAATATGCTTAGAGGGGCTAGAAGAAGAAATTCATAAGGTTGCAAGTCCATTTGAGTGAATGAGACCTCTCGGTACCAAGAGGAAGATCTCGGCATTGAGAGCTTTTTATTTCTCATTGGCCCTACAAATCCTCTTATGATCAACATGCTACTTCAAGCAATCATTGTCTAGTGCTTTTCCCAAAAAATAGACTAGTAACTCTAAGGATTGATGAGAAGAAAGAAAAGAAAGCAGGATAATACAAGAAGTATCAAGTAAATCATTGGGAACAACTCAAACTTCATTGAAAATAGTTTAGAATACAACAAGCAGAAGATAGGAAGACATCATAAAGGGAAAAGTTGGGTTTTCGCCCAACCAAATCTCTCGATAACGAGAGGAACCTCTCAGCACCAAGAGGTCTGTATTGGTAATTGGGCCTGCTTACACTCTCCTCTACCTATGGGCTAGCATCTAGGCCTTGTACACTTCGAGCCTCTAGATCTGCAGAGTAGTTTCTTTTATAAATATCAACCCTATAGTAACTAAAGAAGGACTTCAGACTCTAGATCTTCTTCATCTCCTACCTCTCTTCTCAATAGTCACCTTGGCAGATACTTTTGGTAGTTCTAGGCTTTAAAACCTATCAATCCCTTGTAATTATGACTTCAGTCCTCTCAAACTCTCTTCAAAATCAATAACCAATAATCAATAAAGACAACAGTGGATGTAAGCCAAAGATTGTCGAACCACTATAAAAATTATTGGGTGTTCTTTACTTTCTTGCTATTTTTTTCTAAATCTAGCCCTACAACATGTCATATTTGGGTGTAGTGTCACTTTTGGCATCAACTTATACACTCACACACACATGCACATACATGTACTATACACTCACACTCTAATACACATACATACACACATGTATACAATAATTTACTAATTAAATATTCATACATTCATATTTATGTATGAGTATTATTTCAGCAGCGGCGTTGCATCCGTTGCCATTCATGATGGCACCTTGCATGGATATTGACATTCTGGCCTACATTTTGTGACATTCTAAGTAAAGTGAAGAAAGTCATGTTCAAAGAATTTATGGTAAAATAATTTTATTACATAACACACTATAAAAATTTGCATATCATTTTGTTCATAATATATTCGGTTTGCATTTACAGGAGAAAATTCTCTTAGAAAGAGGGCGCTCACAAAGAACTAGTGTATAAGGCTTGGTCGGCCACAACATTCAGAAAATATCATGAGTGGACGTATAGTATGCATAGTCCTGGAAAAGAACATCCAGCCCTTGCCCATGAGATATATGATAAGCTCTTGTAGCATTGGGAGGAAGAGGAATTCAAGAAATATTAAAAAAGAATGTCGAAAGCAGGAATAGAAATCCTACATTGCATATTGGTGGCTCCAGATCATATGCATATCATCGTAAAGATCTTGTATTTACTTGTTATATTTATTTAACATTTTAAATAAATTAAAATAGACTTGATATTGTACTTAATTCAAATTTTAGTACGAATAGCAGCACAGTGAGCTACATTTTGGCAACTCTAGTGCAGGACTCACAATATTGGGTCATCGGATGGGTCTATCGCCAATAGCCGGGTAGTGACGCTTCCACTGATTTTGTGGTATGTTATCCATAAAAATTCATTTATATAATATTTACATATATATATATATACATGTATAAAATTCCAATGAATATGTAAAATGCAAAATGGGCTAAATACTGAGCTAGGATTGAGGAGTTTTAGATTCAAGGTGTGGAGATAACAAGAGAAGTGAACGAAGATGTATTCCACACACTCACTAGAGCCGCTGCAAAGAAGGCAGATGTTAAGCTGAACTATGGCAATATTGTAAGAGACGGAATAGCTTAAACATTCGTTATATACATATATGTATAAAACCATATACCTATATATGTGTAGTATACTATATGTAAGTAGACAGTGATTTTAAATCCCAAGAACCACAGTTTTGTGTGTGTGTGTGTATACATATATGTATGCATTATATATGAATGCTTAGTATAATTATTTAACTTAAGCCTCATTTTGTAGTGGAAGTTAAAAATGATCATTTTAAAAATAAATTGAGTTTGAGTTAAAATATTATACCTTCAACTACAACAACATGTTGTAATCAGCATCTTATGATGTTAAAACAATAGTCAATTCCCTTAAGTTTGCTCTGGTCAATGTCCATGTCGCACCAAATTCAAAATGCCAGGAAAACCATGCCACATTAAATATATAAGTTAAATCACTTAATAAATTAAACAAATGTATATATAATTGAGTATAGTTATAAATTTTATTTCAATAAATTAAACAACAGTATGTCTGTATAAGTTAAATCACTTAATAAATTATATATATATATATAAGTTAGATTATAGATTTTGTTTCAATAAATTATATAAGAGTTTATTCGAGTTAAAATATCTTTTCTTCTAAATCATCCAATAAATTAAAAGAACATATAAGTTAAATCACTTAATTAATTAAGCAAAAGTATATATAATTGAATTAAATTATAAATTTTGTTTCTATAAATTAAACAAGAGTATGTTGTATAAGATAAATCACTAATAAATTATATATATATATATATAATAAAGTTAAATTATAAATTTTGTTTCAATAAATTATACAAGAGCTTATTCGAGTTAAATTTTTTTTGTGTCACCCAATAAATTAAACAAATATATAGGTTAAATCACTCAATTAATTACACAAATATATAGTTAATGCAAATTAATTTTTTTTCAATAAATAAAATAGTTGGAATAATTTTTACTTATTATTAAAAAAATTGGTTAAAATGTAGAGATCGTTATTAGATAGAGCTGCTACTTTTAGTATTGGTGTAGAAGAAGAAAACGATGGTTGAATATATATGTTAGTAAGCTAGAAAAGAAGCCCGACTTGCTTATGAATGCATTTTTGCAATGCTTTCTAGATGAGGACATTTCTACTAAGGGCGGTGATGGTGATGATGATGGAAATGGTGATGATGGGCAGGGTTCAGGCGAGTAGGTAGTATTTGCATTTGTATTGTTTGGATATTTGGTTTGCATTGTGATGGTAATGTTTGCTTTGTATTGTGATGGTGTAGGAGGATAGTTCATTTGGTTTAATTTATATTATGATTGTGATAGTATTTGTGTTGGTATTGTTTGGATATTTGGTTTGTATTACGATGGTGATGGTATTATTTAATTTGGATGTTTGTTTGGACACTTGTGTGTCAGTTGTATTTGTATATACATATGTAGACATTTCTGTTGGTTGTATAGGTTTGTTTGATTGTTGACATTTGTGTTTTTATGCTTTAGTAATATGTGATGTTATGATGTCGGATAATATTTATGATATTATGATGTTGAGTAATATGGTTTGGTATATGAATTTAGTGGTATGTGATAGTATGGAATATGAATTTATGATATCAATATGTTTTGTTTGGGTGATTATATATCGTGTATATTTGAATGTGTGATTGAGGTGATAAATGCAATAGAAATGCTACAACTATGTTTCAGCAATGGCATTGACATAGCATCTTCTAGGCATCGGAAAATCCATTTTTTACATTTTGACTTGGCATCGCTGAGATGCCTGAAAGTCATTGTAATAACATCGTTAATTCCAATTTACACAATTTAAGATGTAGTCGGCATAGCGTCGGCATTATGGAATTGACAAATATTGTTTATATGACATTGATAAGAGCACCTCGTATGTCATCTTCACCGCGTTGAAATGTAATTTTTGATAATATTTATACCGACGCCATATAAGACGTGGCATGATGTCGGTAAGCCATTTACTAATGCCTCGACGTTGCCTTTATGGCATCGGTAAATGAGTTTGTTTTTGTAGTGATGACTTGCTACTGATTGGTAACGATGTATCGATGTTACAATCAGTAAAAGCTTGGTTATCTAATAATTTCTGGATGAAGTATTTATGATAGGCATCATATATACTTGGTATATATAAATATAGAGATAGATCTAAGAGGATATTGTGATTATTCAAATCTATGTACATAAATACCATACTAACATGAATTAGTATGGAAAATTGCAAGCGTGGCTAGTGCGGTATAAAGTTGTCTTTTCTAGGAAGGATTCCCCATCTACGGATGAGGAAAGCTAGTGCATGAGCTAGATTCCTTATGCTTCGACAATAGGATCCATCTATTAGAACCTCATATTTTGGTATTTTGATAGTGATAACTATACATCATTATATTGTGCATACTAACCACTTGCGTAGGAAAAGATCGACAAAAATAAGATCATGACGGCACAATTACGTAGTATCAGTCATAGGTCTTAGTTTAGAGTTATATAAATGGTTAAAATCTCTTCTAGTGGTATAACAAGCACACACGATCACAAATTAATTTCAAAAATCAAATAAGTCAAAATATGCATCATTCAGCCGACTAAAACACCTATGTCAGTTTTTTGACCCAAAGGAATTAAACATAAATTTTGTTAACAGTTTCGGACGACTGAAAATCCAAAACAATCGACTAAATATGTTTTCAACCGACTGAATTGATGATTTCAGTCGACTGAAACTGCTTGTTTTTTTAACTATTTACTTTTTGTTTTTGAAGCGTCTATCTCCACTAAACTACAGTTGACTGGTTTATTTTTTTTCAATCGACTGAATGATCGTAACAACCATATTTTTCAAATTTTCTGAAGAGTTGATCTTCTCCATGAAGAGTTATTCCTCTTCGTTAATTAATTGTTGTAATCGTTCCTCCAACGGTTGCAACTACTGATCATCTATATAAAGCAATTCATTTCAAAGATTTAATTAACTGATTTACAATTCTTTCTACCCCAATTTTGATTTACTCTCAAGCATTCAATTCACTATATTACTTTTAAGTTTTTGATCACACATTCATTTAAGAATATTTTCTTGTGATCAAATTACTTTCTTTCTTCATGAGCACACATTATACCACAAAGAAGAATATTATTGGAAGGTTGTACTCACTGGCTAATCCTTGTTATACAACAGCATAAGAAGTCATAAGCAATTCTACTTATTTTGTAGACGAAGTCCTGTTGGAGTTTATCAAGCACAAAATCCTATTCGGTAGCTTAGGCAGTTTGTAATACTTGTTCCTTCGATTTAAGTGAGGACGTTTGTCAGTTAATTCCAGAAGGAGTATAGGACTGGACATTGAACGGGAAGTTTGAACCAATATAAAAATCTTGGGAGCACTTTATTTATTGCAATTTTTATACTACCAGCTTGATACAAGTTCTTTATTTAGTAGTTATAATCATATTCCTTGATCTGCATATACTTTCATTTGGTAGCGGAGTAAGGTTATCATATAACCGTAACACGGTTTTTCATATTTAAGTAATATAGATAATACTGCATCAAGTTTTGTTGAAAGTCGGTCTACTGCACGATCATCACTACTTAATGAATTAAATTATAATTATTGGTCAACTAGGATGAAGATATATGCAAGCAAATGGTTATGATACTTGGGATATCACACAACAAGAATACATTGTACCTACCACAGCATATGCATAATGGTCAAACACACAGAAACTAGATGCTACTGCAAATGCTAAACCTATGAATATGTTGTTTTGTTCTTTAGATAAAAACGAGTTTAATAGAGTTAGTATGTGCACATCAGCATATGAAATTTGGCGTAACTTATGAAGGTACAAACAAGGTCAAACAAAGCAAGACTTCAATGCATAAAATCAATGCCAAAACTTTAGAATGCAGTAGGATGAAACTATAAATGACATATACTCTAGATTTCAAGACATATATCACTCACTTCTAGCACTAGGAGAAAAATACACTAATTTTGATATTGTTTCAAAATCCTAAATTCTTTAACAGATGAATGGGAGCGAAAAGATTTAGCTATCGAAGAAGATAATGATATTTCAACCCTTAAACCAAAAAAGTTAATAGGATATCTCATGTCATATGAAGTGAATTTGTAGGTAAAACGAGTACAGGCTCAAGATAGAAAAACAATTGCATTTCAAGCAGAAAAGGAAGACTCCGATGGCATTGCATTTATAGCTAAAAAATTTTAAAAAATTCTGAAGTTCAAAATGAATAAAAAATTTGGCAGCAATAGAAATAGCAGCAACAATCCATCAAATTCTTCTCTCATAGCTATGAATGTGATAAGATTGGTCACAGAAAGAGAGATTTCCTTGAAATAAAGAAGAGTAAATTCAAAGATAAAAGCGATAAATTTCATAAAAAAGAAGCAGGCTTTTTTAATAACTTAGGATGATTCAGACTCGTCTTCCTCATCAGATAGTGACTATGATTCTAAACAAGCAAATGTATGCTTTATGGTTATTAACAACGATGTAAGTGAACTTTCATTTGATGATCTAATTGAAATAAATTCTGAGTTATTAGATAAGCTAAAAGATTTGAATAGAAAATATAAAGATATATTAGCAAAATTGAAAAGAAGTGAACTAGAAGTTTACATGCTAAAAGAAGTAAAGAAAATACTAGAAGAAGAATTACTCAGGATTCTTGTGCCAACACATCATCATAGCTTGCTTTGTTAAGCAAGGAAATAGAAACTCAGAAAATTAAAAATGATGTATTAATAGAAGAAAATCACAACTTAAATTCTACTAATAAAATATTAGAATCAGAAATGGATGGTCTTAAAAAAAGTTAGAAAATATTACTAAAAGTGTTTCTAATTTTAATAAAGGAAGAGTGAATCTTTCTAAAATTTTAAAAATTAGCAATCTATTATTAGTAAAAAGGGATTAGGATATAACAAATCTAGAAAAGTAGTTAAAACTAGGACTATACAATATAGTTCACTATATGCTGATTTCAAAAAGAAAAATGATAGTCAAAGGAAACAAATCAATAAGTCTAAGATTATAAAATTTTGGGTTCCAAAGATTAACGATCATTTAATAAGAAATAAGTATATAGATAACTTTATTACTAATGTTCGTAAGGATTCAAATTTTATTTTCGAAGGAAACTTTAAATCCTATTGGGTCTGGCTTCCTAAGACCTAATTCTTAAGACCCTAACAGAGGAAGTGGGTACCAATATTATTTCAATATTTTTTGCAGGTTCCAAGTATAAAACGAGGAAAGTGGATACTCGACAGTGGTTGCTCTAAACATATGATGGAGAACAAAAACATGCTAACAAATATTATGTACTCAGATGGAGGTTCCGTTACTTTTGAAGACAACACTAAATGATACATTATCGGAAAAGGAGATGTGACCAACAATGGTATATGTAATCCACCTCTCATTACCAATGTTTTATTAGTTAAAAATTTAAAACATGATTGATTAAGTATTAGTCAATTATGCAATAAAGGTTTTAGTACATCCTTCTTAGAAGATAAATGTGAAATTTTCAATCAAAATAAAAATCTAATTTTCGAAGGAATTAGAGAAAGAAATATTTATATTTTAAATATGAAAATCAATCACAATATAGATATGTGTTTAATAGCAAAAGATAATGATCCATGGCTATGGCATAAAAATTTTGTCACATTAATTTTAAAGCTATTACTAAATTATCTAAAACAATTTAATAAAAGGTCTACAAAAAATAAATCATAAGTAAATTATATCTATGATGCATGCCAATTAGGAAAACTAACTAAGTCAACTTTTAAGTCTAAGAAAATCATTTCTATATTACAACCTCTTGAACAACTACATTTGGATCCTTTCGGTCCTACTCAAGTTCAATCTATAAATCATAACAAATATATTTTTGTAATTGTAGATGATTTTTCTAGATATAAAGGGACATTATTTTCGAAAAACAAAAGTGATACTTTTGAGTCATTTAAAATTTTTACTAAAATAATTCAAAATTTAAAAAGTTTAAAAATTAAAAATATTAGAAGTGATCATGGTGGCGAATTTGGAAATGATCTTTTTGAAAAGTTTTGTAACAAAAAGGGTATCAGTTACAACTTCTCATTTCCTAGAATTCCACAATAAAATGGAGTTATAGAAAGAAAGAATCGGACGTTACATGAATGTCCTAGGACTCTACTTAGTAGTAGCCAACTACCAAAACATTTTTGGGCAGAAGCCCTGTATACTGTAAGCTACGTCTTAAATCGTGTCACTGTTCGACCCTTAACCAAACATACACCATACGGACTTTTTAACGGTAGAAAACATAATATATCATATCTACAAAATTTTGGATCAATTTTTTTTATATTAAATACAAAAGATCAACTAGAAAAATTCGATCCAAAATCTGATAAAGGAATATTTACTGGATATTTGAAATGAAACAAAGCATATAGAATATATAATAAACATAAAAAAATATAGAATAAAATTTACATGTCTCTTTTGACGAGAATTCCAAAAATAATAAAGATGATGAAGAAAATTTTAGAGAAATTATCATAGAAAATTCACCTTAAAAATGTATAAATAAAGAACAACAAATCACCGAAAATCCAATTGAAAATGAACTTAGAACTCCACCACTAATTTTTAAAGATCATCCAACTGAAAATATAATTAGTAAAGTAAATACAATGTTAGAACTAGACATCAATTAAATCAAATTGGTCATATTGCATTTATATCTAATATAGAACCTAAAAATCATAAGGAAGCTTCAACTGATGACTATTGGATCTTAGCTATGAAAGGAGAGTTAAATCAATTCAAATGAAATGACATTTGGGGATTGGTACCAAGACCAAATGATCAAACAGTCATAGATACGAAATGAGTGTACAAAAGTAAAGCTAATGAAAATGGAAATATAACCCGAAATAAGGTATGATTAGTTGCACAAGGATGTAATCAGGAAGAGGGGATAGACTATGAAGAAACTTTCGCTCATGTTGTAAGACTTGAAGCAGTACAAATCTTACTAGCCTTCTCTTATCGTCATAACTTTAATCTTTATCAAATGAATATTAAAAGTGCTTTTTAATTGGTTTTATTAAAGACAATGTTTTTGTAGGACAACCACGTATGTTTAAACATGAACAATTTCCTATGTCTATAAACTTAAGAAAGCTCGTTTTGGTTTAAAATAAGCACCCCGTGCTTGGTATAAATGACTAAAAGGCTATCTTATATATTCTGGATTTGAGATTGGAAAGGTTGAACAAACTTTGTTTATTAAACGGGATAAGAAAGATATATTAATTATACAAATTTATGTAGATGATATTATATTGGATCTACAAATGAAAATTTATGTAATGAATTTTCAAGAATAATGACAAGTAAATTCGAGATGTCTCATATGAGAGAACTCTCATATTTTCTCGGTCTGCAAATTAAACAACTAAGCAATGGTATTTTTACTAATCAAGAAAATATTATACTAATTTAATAAAACGTTTTGGAATGGAAAAAACATCATGTAAACTGACATCTATGAGCACTATAGTTCATCTTGATAAAGATGAAAACGGAAAAAGTATGGATCAAAAATTATATCGAAGTATGATTGGATCTTTACTATATTTAATCGCTTGTCGCCCTGATATCATGATGAGTGTCTGCCTATGTGCTCGATTTCAAGCAAATCCCAAAGAATTACATTTGCGAGCCGTGAAACGAATACTGCGATACTTAAGCAACACTAGAGACTATGGTCTTTTACATCCAAAGGAATGTCCTTTCGAACTTGTGTCATACAACGACGTTGATTTCATAGATGTCGAACGGACAGGAAGAGTACGAGTAGTACTTGTCATTTAATCGGACAATCTCTAGTATTGTGGTTTAGTAAAAAGCAAAATTGTGTTTCATTATCAACGTATGAAGTAGAATATATATATGTTGCTTAATCCTGTGCACTAGTAATATAAATGCAACAAACTCTTCGTGATTTTGGGACATACCTAAATAAATCTCAAATTTATTGTGATAATACAAGTGCTATTAACCTATCAAAGAACCCAATATCATTCTCATACCAAACACATTGATTTTTGTCATCACTTTCTACGTGGTAACATAGAAAAAGACGTAATATCACTTGAGTTTACGTCTTCCAAAAATAAAAATGCAGATATTTCACAAAACCACTAAATGAAAATTCATTTATTAAGTTAAGATGTGAACTTAGAATTGTATCACTGCATAAACTACAATAATTACTCTATATAACAAAATAACAAGAATAACTACTGAAACTTAGGAAATAAAAAGGTAAAAATAATAATAAATAAAGGGGAATGACAGGCTCTTAGATCAAATCTATTTCCAACCATTAAAACTAAATTCTTCTTTTAACAATATATAGTGTGTATAAACAACAGTTTTCGTTTCTATATCCAATCTAAAATATATATATTAAAGTCAACTTTAGTTCAACCAATGTCATCCAACCATGATTCATCTTATTTGTCTATCGACTATAGCTCTCCTTCCTCTAAAAGCCTTTTATCTTCAAACAAACAACTCCACCATCAAATAAATCATCTTTAGTAAATATCATTCCATCACCTACATATCACATTGCCCAAAGGGTAAGAAAGTCAAATGGTCAATCAACCTTGAATCATCATCTTCCAATACCATAATTGATGAGATTATTCGCTATCAACAAGAAATGTGGGAGTGTAGAAGGAGATGTATTACGAGCAAAGAAGACAAGAAGCATATCTAAATTTTCTTGAAAGATGTGTTCTGGCCATTTGCAGACATTCACCAATGAAAAACAGTATACGAAAAAATTCTCCTCGACTAATGGAAACACCGGTAAATAAATACGACTCCACTCCAAGAAATTCTTAGGAACAAGGGTCACCAAACAATGATTGGAATCACACTCTAGTTCGAACAAATATATGGTCTTCCCTTAAGCCTTTGAATGAGCAAACGAAGATAGAACCTGGCTAAAAAGAACACTTTCCCGTAGAAGAATCTGAGCCGAGTGAAAATAAATAAATTTTTAAGTGTATATATTTATATAATTGATTATTGTGTCAATATTTAGATAAAACTTGTATTTGTTTCTGTTGAAATAAATAAAATATATCATAAATATACTAGGGAGTCTAAAACAATACCTAGAAAATAAAATGTTACTAAAAATCTGAACTTTTAAACAAACATCAGGTTCAGTCAACTGAATGTCCTATTTCAGTCGACTGAACGAGAAAAAGGAAAAATAATACAAACCAAACTTCAGTCAACTGAATTATCATTCAGTCGACTCTGTAAAGAAAATATATTTTTACCCAAACTTGACATTCTGGTTAGTCGACTGACTCCAGCATTTAGTCGACTGGTCAAATAAAAATAAAACATGTTATTTCAAATTCAGTCGTCTAAATATTTATTTCAGTCGACTCTATAGACAACAATGTTTGGTTCCCGAACTACTAATCTTAGTTAGTCGATAGAGTGTCAATTTAGACGACTAATACCTTAGTAAAAAATACCCTAATAGCAGTTTCCAATCGACTGAATTTTACTTCCAGTCGATTGATCGAGTATTTTTCAATTTTTTAAAATTAATACCCATCACCCTCACATCTTTTGGGACATCTACCCATTCAAAACCCTAACTTTATTCAATCCCTCACATTTTCTAACTTTACTCTTTCATCTCCTCCTTCAAAAGAGATAAAAAAATCATTTTTTTTCATAAACCAATTACAATGCCCTCGAAACATTAAGGAGAATCATCTACACCCACTGAACCGTCTGAATCTCAAATCAGAGGTTGGCTATACAATAAGGCTATTGTTCAAAGGTTCAATAACATGAGAAACATGAGGATTTTCGAAGGTTCATTCAAACAATTTAGAGATTTTGGAGGCTATGTTATTCGGTAACTCGCTGAAGCAAACCACAATGATCATCTAATCAACTTTGAAGCCAACAATCTCAAGATTTACCCTTTATTGGTAAAATTGTCTTATGCCAACTTGAACTTAGATTTCATGAATCCGCATAATAGAGAAAATTGTATATGGACTCTTGTTTGTGATGTCAAAATTTATCTACCTATCGCAAGATTAGGATCTATTTTAAATTGACCTTCGGAAGGAGAGGACTTAGACGATGTTAAAGTAGATTTGAACAATCATAATGAAATTAGTCTTCTATTTTTAGCTGATAACTTGGAAGTATTGAAAGCAAAATTCTTACATCCAAAAGCCAGATTTTATATAGAATACTTACTCATTCTATACAACCAAGGACTGGTAGCTATGAAGTGGTTCATAAATAAAACTTCCAAGTTTTTTATGCAATATATAGTCGTCGAAATGTTAATTGGGGAAAGGTAATTATGGATGAATTTGAAACATTTCATAACCATAAAGCCAAAACGATCCATTATGGAGAATATATTATGCGCATCTTTATAAGCTTTCAAGTACCTCTTCCTAATTCCGAGTTTACTACAGTTGGTTGTTTAGACTCCAAAACTCTTAGTCTCATGAAACTTCCACAAAGAGTCGAACACCATAATATTATATCCTTCGAGCAATGGAAAGCAAATAGAGAAGCCGGCCATCCCAAACCTGCCAATCTTACTACGACTTCCTCATTTCAAGCCCCTCCACCCCTTTAACCTCAACATAATGAGGATGACATAGAAGAAATTTCTTTAGAACATGAAGCACGTTAGGTCTATGTCACTCTACGATCATAGTAAGCTTGATCGACGTCTATCCCGAGTTGAGCACACTATCAATAGGATAGATAACAAACTTGATCAACTTAAAGGATTCTTGAACAAAATTTGGGATAAAATGACTTGTGCTTTATCCTCTTCTGCATATATACCATCCAAAGAAATTCCTCAAAATCTTGAGCATTTAACTTGGACATCGTCCATAGAGGAAGAAGGAGAAGACTCGGTTGAGCATGGAGAAACAACCGGAAGTCATGACTAATGAGGCTTGGTAAGATGGTATTTTTCTTACATCCCTTATCACTTCTGCATCCTATTTTTCATTTTGTTTCGAAGAAACTTTAATCGTTTGTTAATTCGTGACAATTTGTGCTATTGTTATGTGATTGTGATCATGATAGTTATGTAATTTGTGTTGTTATTCGTCACATTTTTTGTCTTGGTTGTTTTATGTAATAGTCATTGTGACATTTGTGTTCTATTGTGAAATGTTTTATGTAATTTATGAAATAGTCATTGTGATTGTCTTTTGTCTTTAAAAATGTTCTCGTCTTTAAGAACTTGCTCCTACTAATTTACATTTCCATCTTGTCGATGACAAAGGGGGAGAATAACTACTCCATATCGATAGGGGAAGGATAGAAGAATCTATATCAATTACTTTAAAATATATAGTTGTCATCATCAAAAAGAAGGAGAATGTTAGAACCTCGTATTTTGGTATTTTGATAGTGACAACTATACATCATTATATTGTGTATACTAACCACTTGCATAGGAAAATATCGACAAATAGAAGACCATGATGGCATAATTATGTAGTTTCAGTCATAGTGTCTTAGTCTAGAGTTATATAAATTGTTAAAACCGCTTCTAATGGTATATACAAGCACACACAATCAAAAATTAATTTCAGAAATCAAATAAGCCAAAATATGCATTAGTCAGTGGACTGAAACACCCATGTTAGTCGATGACCGAAAGGAATTAAAAATAAAATTTGTTAACAGTTTCAGATGACTGAAAATCCAAAATATTCGACTAAATATGTTTTTAATCGATTAAATTGATGATTTCATTCGACTGAATCAATGATTTCAATCGACTGAAACTTCTTGTTTTTTAACTATTTACTTTCTATTTTTGAAACATCTATCACTACTCAAATACAATCGACTGGTTTATTTGCTTCAATCGACTGAACGATCGTAACAGCCATATTTTTCAAATTTTCTGAAGAGGTTCTCTTCTCTATGAAAAGTTATTCCTCTTCGTTAATGGTTACAATTATTCCTCTAACAATTGCAACTACTGATCATCTATATAAAGCAATACATTTTAAAGACTCAATTAACTGATTTCCAATTTTTTCAACCGCAATCTTGATTTACTCTCAAGCATTCAATTCACATTATTACTTTAAGTTTTTGATCACATATTCATTCAATATTATTTTCTTGTGATCAAATTACTTCCTTTCTTCATGAGCACACAATATACCGCAAAGAAGAAGATTATAGAAAGGTTGTACTCACTGGCTAACCATGTTATGCAAGAGCATAAGAAGTCACAAGCAGTTCTACTTATTTTGTAGACGAAGTCCTGTTGGAGTTTATCAGGCACTAAGTCCTGTTCGGTAGCTTAGGCAGTTTGTAATACCTATTCCTCCGGGTTAAGTGAGGACATTGTTAGTTAATTCCAGAAGGAGTTAGGGACTAGACGTAGGATGGGAAGTTCGAACCAGTATAAAAATCTCTGGTGGACATTATTTATTGCAATTTTTATACTACCAATTTGATATAAGTTTTTCATTTAGTAGATATAATCATATTACTCGATCCGCTTATAATTTCATTTGGTGTCGGAGCAAGCACTATGCCACAAAGTGAATCAGACAACAGCGATCACACAACATAAGGTAGATTTGCTGTTATCCCAATATTTACCACCGTTTCACACAACACATGAAAAAACCATCTGTTGTTTTTCATAGCCCCATGAAATCTTTGTTCTATTGAGATTTCATCCATGCCATTCAGACAACATTTTATTTGTTGTCTGATTAAAATTATGAAATTTTTTATTTTGGCTCCTTAGCAAAATTTTGGTTTCCCTCTCACTATTGCTTAGATTATTTCTTGGCCACGTTCTATCAATTATTTCCCCTTCTTTCTTTCGTTTCAAGAGAAAAAAATGGCGTTCGTTCTCAAATCATTCCTTCCCTTCTCGTCTAAATCTAGGGTTCTCTCCTTATTATGCCTCCTTCATCCTTAGATTCTCTTCTAAATCTAGGGTTCCCAAATTAAAATCAATCCTGAATCTAATCTCCAAGGATCCTGAATCTCGGCTGCAGAACCCTAATATCGACGGCGAAATCCTAATTGTTCAATGGTCGACTTGTTCGATGCTATACTATTTTGGTACGCATATCAATTTTGCCTCTTTGCATTTTTATTTGAACTCAACCACTTTTAATGCTGATGATGATACGGAAATATATAGGAATCGATTTCCTATATTTTTGAATTGAAACATTCAAACTTGATTTTTAATTTTTACACTTCGGCTATTGATTTCTAATTGAGTGGAATGCTTTTTGACTTGGTCTCTGATTGATTTATGTTTGATATATTCAAATATACTTTAACTATGGTAGAAATTCTGATTTTGATTTTGAACAGTTCATTATGATGGATTTTCTGGTAAATTTCTAGTTATTTTGACAGTTCATTATGATGGATTTGCTAGACTTGTTCCAATTGGATAATTTGATTGATATATTGTATGATTTCTGCACCTTTTGCTAGACTTTTGATTTTGCTCGAACTTGAATGATTATCAGCTGATGATGATAATGGGTTTATATAGGAATTGATTTCCTATATTTTTGAATATATGCTTCGATTTGCTTTTATTTCTGTTATCTTTGATTTTGCTTTGCTTTGGTTTGATGGTGCTTTGCTTTGATTTCTGTTTGCTTTGGTTTCTATTTGCTAATTCGATTGTGTTGTCATATGTAATCGTGGTTGTTCAAGGCTTGTCAAGGCAGTGCCAGTGCTAACTTGTAACTAGTGCCTGATATAACATGAATTGATCTCTATCTTTTGATGCATTGACTAAATTTTTGATCCCTATGTATACATATATACATATATATGTATAATTGTACATGCTCACTTTGATGATATATACTTGCTGCCTATAATATTCTGGTTATCCCTTGATGCCTATGTACATGTTCATTTGTTGAGCCATCTTCTTTTGCTGACTGCACTTATTCATGTTTGCACTTGTATGCATTGATGTGTTGGTGCTCGACTTTGTGTAAACATTTTGTCTGTTTAGTGATGAGAATCATATAATTATTTAAACAACTCCATGTTTGTTCGATTTGTTCAGTTTTGTTCAATTTGTGACAAGCCAGTGCACTGCTTTGATAAGGCAGTGCACACTAGTGGTGCCTTGTTTGTGCATTTTGATGGCTCAAATCTCATGGTTGCACTTTGGGCTCAAACTTGAACTGCCTGGACTTTTTATTATGTAATGATGGTCCATGTTGCTTTTGTAATGTGATTTCTTGTTACGCTACCTTAGTTCATCCATATATGCTGTTGGATGTGAAAGTGTGCATTTTCATGTATATACATACATATGTATATATATATATATGTGTGTGTGTTAATGTTCTTATACTTTCTTCAGCACTTATCTTTACACTTGAGTTTGAATTTTTTGATAATTTCTAAAATACTTTTCTTATTCTTTCTTGGTACTTGCAATTGAATTTGTGTGTTCTCTGCACTTGCACTTCATTGTTTTGTTGGGTGCCCCTTGCTTGTTTTTTTGCCCCTTGCTCGTTTGGGTGCCATGCTTGGTGTTTTGCTGGTTGGAGCATCTTTCTAGCTTTTCATGTATATACATACACATGTGTTCGGTTCTTGTATCTCTTAACCAGATTTTGAATTGCTTTGAGCTGCTTTTGAATTGTCCATGTGTTCATGTATGTACATACATATGTGCTTTGAGCTGATTTTGAATACATGTATATACATGTATATGCCTTGTTCAAGGCAGTGCGAACTGCCTTGTTCATGTGGCCTTGTTCATAGCCTGATTACCTTTCAGATACTTGAATTTCTGAATGCTTTGAACTTCCATGTATATACATACATACATATATATATATGTATGTATGTATGTGTGAATGTTTGTGGTTGATGATTCTTTTGGATGTTGGAGTGATATATATCATGTGCTTGAACCATTTTGATTTTTGAGTATGTACATATATACATGTATATACATATGTGTATATATGTATATTACTTGAGCTTTGAAGTTTGTTGTTTGGATTGCTTGTGCTTGTACCAGTGCATTGTTGGCTAAAACTCATATATTTTTTCATGTGAATGTGCCTTGAGTATGTATATTCACATGTACTTGTTCTGGTGCACTTCACCCTTGTTGCCTTTTACTGTGTATCCATTCTTGACCTTGTGTGTTGTTAGTGTTGAGATCTGCATATGTACATGCAGCTTTGTGCATGTCTTGTATTTTTTGAAATGGTTTTGACTATTGTTGTTGTGCTTTTTGTCTTTGTTTTGCTGCCTGAATCATGTTGAACTCAGTTTTCCGATCCCTTATGCATGTTCATTGCTGCCTGTACACTGCGGTTGTGCTACTTTCCATGTATATACATACATATGTATGTATACATGTGTGATATGTTGGCCTTTGTCAGTGAATGGTTGTGTGCATTGTTGGAGGACCTGAGTGACATTGGTTACATTATGTGCACTGGTAACTCAGGCTTGAGTGTGCATTTTCTTGGTTGCACTTGTATATTTCTGGTTGGAGCACCTGAGTGTGCACCTGAGTTTGATTTTCTGGTTTGATTTTCTAGTTTGATTTTCCAATTTGTATATTTTTGGTTTGATTTTCTGGTTTGAGTTGCATTTCCTTGTGCACCTAAGTTGATCCCGGTGAGGCTTGGGCTTGACCTTGTGCACATTTGCACTGTGTTGAGCCTTCGGGCTTGACCTTTGCAATAGTCCGTGAGATTTAATCGATGTTCGACCTTGTGATATTCATAGTGATACGTTGTGCATATCATAAGTTGTCCGTGTACATATATATATTTGTCTGGCCATGTCTAAAACATGAAGAGAAAAAAAACCCATAAACTGAGGCAATATTAATATTCAAATTTAATTTTATTTTTGCAATTTAGGTTTGTTTCCTTCTCCATTTTACTGCGTTGTTTATTTGATAGGTATAAGAGATGGCTGGACACAAGCTGGAGCAAGCAAATGAAGATCAATATCAAAAACAAACTCAAGTGTGCCTTGCTAAAAAAATAAACTCGAGTGAGTGTAAGTGAGTGCTAGTAAAAAAAATGTTACATATGAGAGTGTAGAGAAAAGTTGTATATATGAAAGTGATAGGGAAAGTTGTATTGTATTTGAAAATGTAAGAATAGTGAAAGTTGTATTGTATTTGAAAATGTAAGTATAGTGAAAGTTGTATTGTATTTGAATTTGATTTGAAATAAAATATTTGTTTAAATAAAATTGTGATTCATTATTTCATTTTGCAAATATAACATAAGTGTAATTGTTATGCATATCAGTCAATATTTATATGTTGTCTAATAGAAAATTTTAGAAATGATACTATAACATCAGATAACATATGGTTTTTTTTCTTCTGATGTGTTAGTGCATATCAGACAACGGTGCATATCTATGGTCAGATATGTAATGAGACGGAAAGAAAATAGACGACAGATGGGTATTCATTCAGACAACGGAGCTTATCTGTCATCTGATTCGTTTTTTCTAATAGTGAAGGTTATCATATAACCGTAACGCAGTTTTTGATATTTAAGTAATATGGATAATATTGCATCAAGTTTTGTTGAAGGTCGGTCTACTGCATAACCACCACTATTTAATGGATTAAATTATAATTATTGGTCAACTATGATGAAGATATATATGCAAGCAAGTGGTTATGATACTTGGAATATCACTCAACAAGAATGCATTGTACCAACCACGGCTTATGCACAATGGTCACACACAGAAACTAAATGCTATGGCAAATGCTAAAGCTATGAATATGTTGTTTTTTCTTTAGACAAAAATGAGTTTAATAGAATTAGTAAGTGCACACCAGCATATGAAATTTGGCATACTCTTAAAATAACTCATGCAGGTACATAAGGTCAAACAAAGCAAGATTTTAATGCTTAAAAATCATAGAATGAAGCAGGATGAAACTATAAATGATATGTACTCTAGATTCCAAGACATATATCACTCACTTCTAGCACTAGGAGAAAAATACACTTATTTTGATATTGTTTCAAAAATCCCAAATTCTTTAACGGATGAGTGGAAACGAGAAGTCTTAGCTATCAAAGAAGGTGATGACATTTCAACCCTTAAACTAGAAGAGTTAACAGGAAATTTCATGTCATATGAAGTGAATTTACACGCAAAACGAGTACAAGCCTAAGATAGAAAAACAATTGCATTTCAAGCAGAAAACGAAGACTCCGATGACATTGCTTTTGTAGCTAAAAACTTTAAAAAAATTCTGAAGTTCAAAAAGAAAAAAAATTGGCAACAATAGAAATAGCAGCAAAAAACTGTCAAATTCTTATCTTAAGTGCTATGAATGTGATAAGATTGGTCACATAAAGAGAGATTGCCTTGAAAGAAAGAAGAGTAAATTCGTAAATAAAAGCGAGAAATTTCATAAACAAAAGAACCGAGATTTTTCAGTAACTTGAGATGATTCAGACTCATCTTCTTCATCAGATAGTGACAGTGATTCTGAATAAGCAAATGTATGCTTCATGGCTATTTACAACGATGTAAGTGAACTTTCATTTGATGATCTAATTGAAATAAATTCTGAATTATTTGATAGGCTAAAAGAATTGAATAGAAAATATAAAGATACATTAGCAAAATTGAATAGTCGTGAACTAGAGTGTTGACATGCTAAAAGAAGAAAAGAAAATACTAGAAGAAGAATTAGTAAAATCTCAGGATTCTTGTGCTAATACATCAGCACAGCTTGCTTTGTTGGGCAGCAAAATAGAAACTAAAAAAAAATGATGTGTTAACAGAAGAAAATCACAATTTAAATTCTAATAATAAAATATTAGAATTAGAAATAGATGGTCTTAAAACAAAGTTAGAAAATATTTCTAAAAATATTTCTAATTTTAATAAAGGAAGAGAGAATTTTTCTAAAATTATAGAAAATTCACAATCTACTATTAGTAAAAAGGGATTGGTATATAACAAATCTAAAAAAGTAGTTAAAAATAGGACTAAACAGTATGGTTCACTATATACTAATTTGAAAAAGAAAAATGATAGCCAAAGGAAACAAATCAATAAGTCTAAAATTATAAAAATTTGGGTTCCAAAGACAAACAATCATTTGATAAGAATTAGGTATATAAATAATTTTATCACTTATTTTCATAAAAATTCAAATTTCATTTTCAAAGGAAACTTTAAATCTTATTGGGTTTGGCTTCCTAAGACTTAACTCTTAGGACCCTAATAGAGGAAGTGGGTATCGATATCATTTCAATATTTTTTATAAGTACCAACTAGAAAAGAGGAAAGTGGATACTCGACAGTGGTTGATCCAAACATATGGTGGGGAACAAAGACATGCACCATCAAATTCATTAAGTATTACTTTTAGAGATGACTTTAAAGGATACGTCATCGGAAAAGGAGACGTGAGCAACAACAGTATATTTGATTCGCTTCTTATTACTAATGTTTTATTGGTTAAAAATTTAAAACATAATTTATTAAGTATTAGTCAATTATGCAATAAAGGTTTAGTATATCTTTCTTAAAAGATAAAACGAAATTTTTGATCAAAATAAAAATCTAATCTTTGAAGGAATTAGAGAAAGAAGTATTTATGTTTTAAATATGAAAATCAATCACAATACAGGTATGAGTTTGATAGCCAAAGGTAATGATCCATGGCTATGGCACAAAAGATTTTGTCATGTTAATTTTAAAGCTATTAGTAAATTATCTAAAAACAATTTAGTAAAAGGTCTACTAAAAATAAATTATAAAGTAAATAATACATGTGATGCGTGCCAATTAGGAAAACTAACTAAATCAACTTTTAAGTCTAACAAAATAATTTCTACATTACAACCTCAGGAACTACTGTATTTGGATCTTTTCAGTCCAACTCAAGTTCAATCAATAAATCATGACAAATATATTTTTGTAATTGTAGATGATTTTTCTAGATATACATGAAAATTATTTTTGAAAAACAAAAGAGATACTTTTGAGTCGTTTAAAATTTTTACTAAAATAATTCAAAATTTAAAAAGTTTAAAAATTAAAAATATTAGAAGTGATCATGGTGGTGAATTTGAAAATAAGCTTTTTGAAAAGTTTTGTAACAAAAAGGGTATCAGTCACAACTTTTCATTTCCTCAAACTCCACAACAAAACGGAGTTGTAGAAAGAAAGAATCGGATGTTACATAAATGTCCTAGGACTCTACTTGTTGGTAGCCAACTACCAAAAAAATTTGGACAGAAGCCATGTCTACTATAAGCTACGTCTTAAATTGTGTCACTACTCGACCCTTAACCAAACATACACCATACGGACTTTTTTACGGTAGAAAACCTAATATATCATATCTACGAATTTTTGGATCAAAACGTTTTATATTAAATACAAAAGATCAACCAGGAAAATTCGATCCAAAGTCTGATGAAGGAAATTTATTGGATATTCGAAATGAAGCAAAGAAAATAAAATATATAATAAATGTACAAAATCTATAGAAGAAATTTTACACATCTCTTTTGATAAGAATTTCAAAACTAATAAAGATGATAGAGAAAATTTTATAGAAAAATCAATCATAGAAAATTCACCTCAAAATTGTATAAATGAAGAATAACAATTACAGAAAATCCAATTGAAAATGAACTTAGAGCTCCACCATGAATTTTAAAAGATCATCCAATTGAAAATATAATTGGTGAAGTAAATATAAATGTCAGAACTAGATATCAATTAAATCAAATGAGTCATTTTGCATTTATATCTAATATAGAACCTGAAAATCATAAAGAAGCTTCAATTGGCGACCATTGGATCTTAGCTATGCAAGGAGAGTTAAATCAAGTCAAACGAAATGACATTTGGGAATTGGTACCAAGACCAAATGATTAAACAATCATAGGTGCGAAATTGGTGTACAAAAATAAAGTTGATAAAGATGGAAATATAACTCGAAATAAGGTAAGATTAGTAGCATAAGGATATATTCAGGAAAGGGGATAGACTATGAAGAAACTTTTGCTCCTACTGCAAGACTTGAAGCAATACTAATCTGACTAGCCTTCTCTTGTCATCATAACTTTAATTTTATAAAATGGATGTTAAATGTGCTTTTTTAAATGGTTTTAATAAAGAAAATGTTTTTGTAGAACAAACACCTATGTTCAAACATGAACAATTTCCTCACCACGTCTATAAACTTAAGAAAACTCTTTACGGTTTAAAACAAGCACCCCATACTTGGTATGAATGACTAAAAGACTATCTTGTAGATTCCACACTTGAGATTGGAAAGGTTGATCAAAATTTGTTATTAAATGAGATAAGAAAGATATATTAATTATAAAAATTTATGTAGATGGTATTGTATTTGGATCTACGAATAAAAATTTATGCAATGAATTTTCAGGAATAATGACAAGTGAATTCGAGATGTCTCATATGGGAGAACTCTCATATTTTCTCGGTAAACAGCTAAGCAATGGTATTTTTATTAATCAAGAAAAATATTGTACTTATTTAATAAAATGTTTTGGAATGGAAAAAACATCAAGTAAACTGACACCTATGAGCACTACAGTTCATCTTGACAAAGAAGAAAATGGAAAAGTACGAATCAAAAATTATATCGAAGTATGATTGGCTCTTTACTATATTTAACCCCTAGTCGCCCCGATATCATGATGACTGTCTACCGTGTGCACGATTTCAAGCAAATCCCAAAGAATCGCATTTGGAAGCCATGAAACTAATTCTACGATACTTAAGAAACAATAGAGACTATGGCCTCTTCGACCGAAAGAATGTCCTTTCGAACTTGTGCCATCCAGCGATGCTGATTTTGAAGGATGTCAAACAGACAGGAAGAGTATGAGCAGTACTTGTCATTTCATCGGATAGTCTCTAGTACCATGGCTCAATAAAAAGAAAAATTGTGTTTCACTATCAACGTGTGAAGCAGAATATATATTTGCTGCTTTGGCATGTGATACAAGTAATATACATGCAACAAACTCTTCATGATTTTGGTATACGTAAATAGATCTCTGATTTATTGTGATAATACAAGAGCTATTAACCTGTCAAAGAATCCAATAAATCATTCTCGTACCAAATACATTGATATTCATCGTCACTTTCTACCTGATAACATAGAAAAAGACGTAATATCACTTGAGTTTACCTCTTCCGAAAATCAAATCGTGGACATTTTCACAAAACTACTAAATGATAATTCATTTATTAAGTTAAGACATGAACTTGGAATTTTATCACTAATGAACTACAATAATTACTCTACATAACAAAAATAAGAAAGAATAACTACTAAGGGAATAAAAAAGGTAAAAATAATAATTAATAAAGCGGAATGACAGGCTCTTAGATCAAATCAATTTTCAACCATTAAAACTAAAATCTTTTTTAACAATATATAGTGTGTATAAACAACAGTTTTATTTTCTGTATCCAACCTCAAAATATATATTAAAGTCAACTTTAGTTCAACCAATGTCATCCAACCATGATTCATCTTATTCGTCTATCGACTATAGCTCTCCTTCCTCTAAAAGCCTTTTATCTTCAAACAAAACAACTCCACCATCAGATAAATCATCTTCAGTAAATATCATTCCATCGCCTACATATCACACTGGTAAGGGTAAGAAAATCAAATGGTCAATCAACCTTGAATCATCAACTTCCAATACCAAAATTGATGAGATTTTTCACTATCAACAAGAAATCATGGGTGTACAAAAGCCGATGAATTACGAGCAACGAAGACAAGGAGCGCATCTAATTTTTTTGGAAAGATGTGTTCTAGCCATTTGTAGACATTCACCAACGAAAAACAGTATACGAAAAAATTCTTCTCGACTAATGGGAACACTGGTAAATAAATACGACTCCACTCCAAGAAATTCTTGGGAACAAGGGCCATCAAACAATGATTAGAATCACACTCCAGTTCGAACAAATATGTGGTCTCCCATTAAGCCTTTGAATGAGCAAATGAAGATTAAACCTAGCTCATGGGAACACTTTCCCGAAGAAGAATCCAAGCCGAGTGAAAATATATAAATTTTTAACTGTATGCATGTATGTATATATATATATATATATAAAGTTGATTATTGTTTTAATATTTATAAAAAACTTGTACTTTTTTCTGTTGAATTAAATAAAATATATAATAAAATATATTAGAAAGTCAAAGACAATACCTAGAAAACAAAATGTTACTAAAAACCTACACTTTAAACAAACAACAGGTTCAGTCGACTGAACTTCCTAGTTCAGTCGACTGAACGAAGACAAGGAAAAATAATGAAAACTAGACATCAATAGACTGAACTATTATTTAGTCAACTCTGTAAACAAAACATATTTTTACCTGAACTTGACAATCTGGTCAGTCGACTGACTCCATCATTCAGTTGACTGGTCAAATAAAAATAAAACATGCCATTTTCAAATTCAGTCATCTGAATATTTATTTCAGTCAACTTTGTAGACAACAAAGTTTAGTTCTCGAACTACTACTCTAATTCAGTCGACTGAGTGCCAATTCAGTCGATTGATACTGTAGTAAAAAAATATCCCCATAGTAGTTTCCAATCGACTGAATTTTACTTCCAGTCGACTGATCGAGTGTTTTTTAGTTTTTTTAAATCGATACCCATTAAACTTCATGTCTTTTGAGACATCTACCAATTCAAAACCCTATGCTCTATTCAATCTCTCATATTTTCCGACTTCACTCTTTCATATCCTCCTCCAAAGGAGATAAACGTAATCAAATATATTTTTTCATCAACCAATTACAATGCCTCCAAATGTTCAAGGAAATCATCTACACCCAGTGCACCGTCTGAATCTCAAATCAGAGGATGGCTATACAATGAGGCTGTTGTCCGAAGGTTCAATAACATGAGGAGCATAAGGATTTTTGAAGGTTCATTCATCCGATTTAGAGATTTTGGAGGCTATGTTATTCGGGAATTCATTGAAGCAAACCACATTGATCAACTTATCAACTTTGAAGCCAATAATCTCAAGATTTACCCTTTATTGGTAAAACTATTTTATACCAACTTGAATTTGGATTTCATGAATCCACAAAATAGAGAAAATTGCATATGAACTCTTGTTTGTGGTGTCAAAATTTATCTACCTTTCGCAAGATTAGGATCTATTTTAAATTTCCCTTAGGAAAGAGAGGATTTAGATGACGTAAAGTAGATTTGAACAATCATAATGAAATTAGTCTTCTATTTTTAGCTGATAATTTAGAAGTATTGAAAGCAAAATTCTTGCATTCAAAAGCTAGAATTTTACATAGAGTACTTACTCATTCTATACAAACACGAATCGGTAGTTATGAAGTGGTTTATAAACTCAACTTCCAAGCTCTTTATGCAATATATGGCCGTTAATATGTTAATTGTGCAAAGGTATTATGGATTAATCTGAAACATTTCATAACCGTAAAGCCAAAACGATCCATTATGGAGAATATATTATGTGTATCTTAATGAGCTTTCAAGTACCTCTTCCAAAATTTCGAGCTTATTATAGTTGGTTGTTTAGACTCCAAAACTCTGAGTCTCGTGAAACTTCGATAAAGAGTCGAACACCACAATATTATACCCTTCGAGCAATGGAAAGCAAATAGAGAAGCCGACCATCCCTAACATGCCAATCATATTGCAGCTTCCTCCTCTCAAACTCCTCCACCCCTTGAACCTCAACATAATGAGGATGACATAGAAGAAATATCTTTAGAACATCAAGCATTTTAGGCTTATGTCACTCTCTTCCACAATCAGAGTAAGCTTGATCGACGTCTATACCGAGTTGAGCACACTGTCGCTAGGATGGATAACAAACTTGATTGACTTAAAGGATTCTTGAACAAAGTTTAGGATAAAATGTCATGCACTTCATCCTCTTCTGCATATACACCATCCAAAGAAATTCCTCAAAATCTTGAACATTTAACTTGGACATCATCCGAAGAGGAAGAAGGAGAAGACTCGGATGAGAATGGAGAAACAAGCGGAAGTCATGACTACTGAGGCTTGGTAAGATGGTATTTTTCTTACATATCATTTTTCCATCCTGTTTTGCATATTATTTCTAGGATACTTTAATCATTTGTAAATTCGTGATAATTTGTGTTATTGTTATGTGATCGTGATCGTGATAGTTATGTAATTTGTGTTATTATTCGTGACAATTTTTGTCTTGGTTTTTTATATAATAGTCATTGTGACATTTGTGTTCTATTGTGAAATGTTTTATGTAATTTATGTAATAGTCATTGTGATCATTTTTTGTCTTTAAAAATGTTCTCATTTTTAAGAATTTGCTCCTACTAATTTTAATTTCCTTTTTGTCGATGACAAAGTGGGAGAATAACTACTCTATATCGATAGAGGAAGGATAGAACAATCTATATCAATTACTTTCAAATGTATAGTTGTCTTCATCAAAAACGGGGAGAATGTTAGAACCTCATATTTTGGTATTTTGATAGTGGCAACTATACATCGTTATATTGTGTATACTAACCACTTGCATACGAAAATATCCACAAAAGAAGAACATGATGGCACAATTATGTAGTATCGGTCATAGTGTCTTAGTCTAGAGTTATATAAATTGTTAAAATCTCTTCTAGTGGTATATACAAGCACACATGATCACAATTAATTTCAAAAATCAAATCGGTCAGAATATGCATCAGTTAATCGACTGAAACACCCATGTCAGTCGATTGACCTAAAGGAATTAAACATAGAATTTGTAAATAGTTTCAGACGGCTGAAATTCCAAAACAAACAACTAAATATGGTTTTAATCGACTGAATTGATAATTTCAGCCGACTGAAACTGCTTACTTTTTGACTATTTAATTTCTATTTTTGAAACATCTATCTCTACTCAAATATAATCAACTGGTTTATTTCCTTCGGTCGACTGAACGATCGTAACAGCTATATTTTTTAAATTTTCTGAAGAGGTGCTCTTCTCCATGAAGAGTTATTCCTCTTCATTAATGGTTGAAATCATTCCTCAAACAATTTCAACTACTGATCATCTATATAAAGCAATACATTTCAAATATTTAATTAACTGATTTCCAATTCTTTCAACCTCAATCTTGATTTACTCTCAAGCATTCAATTCACTGTATTACTTTAATTTTATGATCACACATTCATTCAAGAATATTTTCTTATGATCAAATTACTTCCTTTCTTTAGGAGCACATAATATACCACAAAGAAGAATATTATAGGAAGGTTGTAGTCACTAGCTAATCCGTGCTATACAAGAGCATAAGAAGTCACAAGCAATTCTACATATTTTGTAGACGGAGTCCTGTTAGAGTTTATCAGGCACGAAGTCTTGTTCGATAGCTCAAGCAATTTGTAATACCTATTCCTCTGGGTTAAGTGAGGACGTTTTTAGTTAATTCCAGAAGGAGTCTACAATTGGACGTAGAACGGAAAGTTCGAACTAGTATAAAAATCTTAGGTGGACTTTATTTATTGCAATTTTTATACTACCTGTTTGATATAAGTTTTCTATTTAGTAGATATAATCATAATACTCGATCTGTATATACTTTCACCATCATGTATGCTATGTTATGTACAAGGCTAGATGTTGCTTTTGCACTAGGTGTAGTTAATCGATATCAATCGTCTGGGAGAAAATCATTGGATAACAGTTAAGGTCGTCCTTATGTATCTAAGAGATACTAAGGATTTTTTGCTCATATATGGAAACAACAAACTTCTTATGAAGGAGTATTTAGACTCAATCTTTCAAAGCGATGTTAATGACAATAAATCAGTCTCAGGTTTTATGTTTACCCTCAATGGAGGGGTAATTGATTGAAAAAGTTCCAAATAAGAAGTTATGGCTGATTCAATCATGGAGGCCGAGTACATCACCTTGAATGCCTGAAAAGAAGCAGTGTGGATGTGCAAATTCTTTAAGGAGCTAGGAGTGATTCCAAACATTTAAATTTTGATGCTATTATATTACGACAATAATGCGGCAATATCGATTTTCAAGAAACTACAAGCTCATAAGAAACTGAGACACATCCTCCATAAATTCCCCATGATAATGCAGTTTATCAATGTAGGAGAGATTTTAGTCGAAAGAGTAGATATCAAAGATAACATAGAAGATCCATTCACTAAGGTGCTTTCTCAGTCTAATTTAGAAAGATTAGTCAAAGGCATGGGGATGAGTCTCTATAATTGGCTTCTAGTGCAAGTGGAAGATTAATAGAGTTATGGATGTGCCCTGGGAAAATTATGTAAAAGTCATATAAACTTATACAATTCTATACGAAATGACGTATGGTTTTGGTTTTATTTTCTATTATATGCATTCTTACATAGAGATATAAACAATGAGTTAAATACATTAAACAAGTATAAGTGGAAAACCCTTAGAAGAAGTACTTTATCGATTACAACTACGAATGTGTTCGTAATCTAAATTATCTAATCGATATCTAAATGCTTACTCCTTAAACATTCTCTGTTAAGATGTATTGAGAAAAGGGTATCGATGCATCTACTGACACTAGTATACATAACACTCTTCATACAATTGATGGTGATTTACTCATGGCTGTTGGGGGAACCAATGGGTTATGTATTGTTTGGAAAAATCATAGAACTACTCAAGGAGAGTCTTCTATAGGTTAATAGAAGTGAATTAAAATAGAAGGTCTCACGGTTATGACATATAGTAGTATTCAGACTTGAGAGTACTATCGATCTTAAGTAGTTAGGCTATACTTTGATTATGGTTAAACATTTGGCATTGCGATCTTGTTACGACTATAATTGGGTATATTTTGAAACACTTAAAGTGAAACACTGGCCAATAGAGGATTCATTTCTTTCATTGTGGAAGGTTAGTCTCACCGTAAATGGTAATTAACTTAAAGTCGGAATTTTGATCAGAGTAAATCAGTTAATTAATAAATGTTATCGAATTGAACGAAGGACTTTAAAGTGGTCTATGCAATCAAATACAGGTATTAATAAAGTTTTTGAGCTTAGACCAAACTCTAGATAGTTAAGTGATACAGTGATGATGAAAAGAACACATGTACAAAATGTAATTAGCAAGTGATTTTAATAAAAATTAAAAATTGATTTTTTTCTAAATGATCTATAAGGGATTGAATTGTGCCTAAGATTGTACTGCAATAAAGTCCATACAAGCTTCAGTATTTAAATTACTGAAATATTGACTGAAGAGCAAGTTCACACCAAAGGGCTTCTAGCTAATGCAGTGATTCCTATCTCCATTTTCTTTCTTTTAGCACGAATATGTATGGGCTACGGTTTTGATTGTCAAACTCCACTCCTGATGGCCATCCCTTATCGGTTTTTGTATCCTAAAAATAGTCTGCCGCTACCAATAGTAATTATTGGGAAGGTCACAAGTCAGCAAAAAACTTTATGTGGTGTCATAGGCGAAGATTAAAATTGGAAAAAACCTTACTTCCTTGATTTTTATTTTGTAAGAAAAGTCCATTCCCTTAGCTAATACTTAACCAGGCCAGGTTATTACATTACTTATGATGAATCAACCATTTCATAGATCAAATGATTTCATTAAGGATGCTTTTTAGGGAGGTTAAGAACCTCTTCCATAATAGATCATCCACCAGCTTCGATACATTGGCATCCCAATTTGGAACTAGCTTGGCCTCTTTGCTCAAGCACTTGATCATAGCTTCCTCTATTCCTAGTATTTCATAAAAATGTAGTCGTGTCTTGGATGTCATGTATATGCCTCAAAAAGGAAAAAAGAAAGGTGCGTAGCTAATCTTGATGTTAGGGCTGGTCTACTGGAAGGATTCATTTGTCCCACTCCTGAGAGATCACTTAGATCCACTCACGTTGCATGTTCCAATATTACCCCAAGGTTATATGATCACTTTTAATATAGTTATAATGTTTGTCTTGTGAACACAAACATATTAAAAATATTAAATCATAGAATTAAATTATTAACTTAAATTTAAGTTAATAATAACAAAATATTATAATTAAACAATAATAAATAAATATTTTAAAAATAAATTAAATAAATTGAAAATATACCCAAAATGTTTTATTAAATACTAAACATGATCTGGTACAAATTTATTATTCATATAAACACAAAATTCAACCTTGTGCAAACTAATAAAACGAATTTTTTTAAATTCAACCTTTTAACCCTACTACTAATGCATCTTATCCACTACTTATATCACTAAACATTTATATTATAACACCCCCATAACACAATAAATGATTTTCTAGAATTATTTTACGTTTGGCGGCTCATACTTAACATAATAGAATTAATATAATGATAACAATCTAAAAATTAGTGATGATGGCCTATTACATAGAAAACCAAATAAAACTCACTAAGAAAAATTAAATGGGAAAGAGGGATAATTTGTCGGCAGCTCAGCTTATCATAAGTAATAAGTTTAACAACTTTCTCTCATTTTGTTCATTCTACTATCACGAAAAAATATATGCTTAGGGCATTTTAATGGTGGTAGCCAGGGAAAAAAAGAGAGGAAAAGAAGAAGATCAAAGCTAAGGAAAGTAAAAGAGATCTAAGATCAAGTTAATTAGCAAGTCTAGGTTAGTAATATATCCTTTAATCCTTCGTTTTCTCTTTTAATTGGGCATGGTCATGATTATTGTGATTATTTCTTATACTTCTTGAGAATAAAGTAAACTGAAAATTTAATATGATATTATGAACACATTTTTAAAGAAGGGTTTTGATTTTTGGAATTTTTTTAAAATAAATAACTAGCCTTGAATTGTCAAATGAGCCTCTCATGATAGAAATGGCTAGAAATATGGAGGTTGAGAAATTTTATGAAAATAAAATTGATACTAATTTTCTAAGATTTTCTGGAATTATTAATTATCAGTGAATTTTGAATTGAAATACACATAGCCGAAAGGAGAATTATGAACCAAAAGGTAAATACAGGGAGTTGGAAGGTGTTTTACATAAATAAAGTATTTAATAAATGGTGAATAGAACAGATCCATGAAATGCATTGAATATGTCAAGAAAGTACCATACCAACTGTAAAAATATAAAGTCAGAATGAATGTAGTGTTGACACTTGTAAAGGTGGTATCTGATGCTCTAGAGTCAGGGTTTTGATGTGTACCAAAAGAGTGTGCCAAAGCAAAATGAAAATGAACTGCGAAACACTAAGTATAAGACTCAAGTAAAGAGAACAAAGAAATGCTTAGTATGAGTCTAGGTATATTAAATCGAAGGTGTTAGCCGAGGGTCAAAGGTAGACAAAAGATAAGAGGGCAGTAGAGAAATCATAGGTAGTAGAGTTCATTTTCGAGACCCGATAAGGTGACTATACATGATGATGAAATGAAACTAAAATGAGTCAGGCTTTCCTATATGAAACTGAGAGTAGTGATTACCAAGACCTAATAACTTTCAAAGGTAAAATAATACCAGAATAAATTGACTTCCAGAGAGGAGAGTTAATTCCAAGGCATACGACAATAGGGATGAGTATTCGGAACATTATATAACCTACTGTGTTGCGGAGATGATTCTGAGTTTTAGATGGTTTTAGATAGGTTAGTGCTTAAATTAGCTTAATGAGTAGCCAAAGATAAAGCCTAATAAATTAATAATTAGGTAAAGAGATGCAAATGCGCACGTTAAGGCCTACAGTGGCAACCGAAATACGAAAGTGTAGGCGTAAGGCCTAGAGTGGCAACCGAAACATGAAAGCGTAGGTGTAAGGCATGAACGGAAGTCGAGATACGAGAGTAGGGCATAAGGCCTTAGTGGCGCTAGTGATTATAACTGATAATACATAAAGAAAAGGAGAAGGCATAAGGCTTTACTGGAAGCCGAAAGCATTGTAACATAGGTTTTTTGAAAAGAAAAGTGAATAAGGCCCGAAGGGCAAGCTAAATGAATTGACTATTAACTAATCACAGTAAAATTGTTTGTATGATACAGTTAGTTATGAAGTAATGACATGCATTCTTGTTTCATGTTAAGAAATTGATATTGTGAATAGCGAGAGGATACCTCATTTTGTGCTTTAGCGTAGTCTCTATATATGTTTTGTTTAGGGTAACATGTTGCTCATACTTGACTTTATGTATGACCCATGTTTTTGTTATTGTTTTCTCATAAACCTACGAGCACTCTTTCAGGTAGGCTGAGTTTATAGGTTTAGGTATGGTGCTTTCGGGGAACGAATGAGAAATGTCGAAGATGAAACAAGAGGCTTAGTTAATAGTTATAGTCGTTTTGTAGTCCGCTATTTAAGTGTTCATGTTGGCATCTTCATATGTCGGGAATGACACTATTATCTATGATGTATTATATTTTAGACCCTTATGTGGGCATTATTGGGAATTTAAATACGTGAAAAAACAATTAGGTGTCATGAATTCTATTATTTGCTATTTTTATTTAAGGCTATGAATATATTAAACTCACTCTACCGTCGAAAGATAATTCCATGGTGACTACAGCACATTTAGGTTTCATATTTGGATGCAGGAATGAGAGATGTTACAATTGGTAATAGAACTTAGGTAGACACTTATGTAAAATAGCGCCTAGTAAAGGTTTAGGTATAGATTAGATGGTAACACATTGGGGATGGTATACGCAATTGTATGATGTACTTGTATTTTGCTATACAAATATATAGGTAGATATATCTATCTTTCTGTTATTGTTTCACCTTCTCTCCTTTCAATTCTGATGAATACTTTCTAAACAGAAAGAGGGAATGGAAACTAGAAGTGGAAGGATTACCATAGGTGTAACACTCCACCTCTATACCCATATTATCCAAGAGTATTACTATAACGACCCGTAATTTCGCTACTTCGGAAATGAGAGATTTCGTTCGCTTTAAATTTAAAAGATTTTTAAAACTTAAATAAATAAATATATATATATAATAGATAAATATGAAGAAATTATTTATTCTTATAGTTAATAAATTAAAAAGTATAAATTTGGATTTTAGAACAAATTGACAAAAATTAAGTTTTGTTAGAAATAAATAAAGGCTTGAATAAGTGGATTTAAATAATTGTTTGATAAGTTAAATCTTATTTAAAACATCTAATAAAGATAATAAAAGTATATTAATATATTTAAAAATATGTTAATAATCGTTTTACAAAAATAACCAAAATTTGTCACATTTTGTTAGATTTACATACACTGTAAAATTAAAGATTTTGATATTATTTAAATACGATTTTAAAATATGAATAGACATGTTTTAATTTATTTAAAGAAGGGAAAAAGTTCATTTTAAAGTTTGGTTTACTTCAATGTGTAGCTTAACAAAAACGTCAAATTTTGACTGTAAAATTTATCGACAAAAACATCGTTTTCAACCAAAACAAGTTGTCGTCAAGTTGTTGCAACTTGATACATTTTCTAACATATAAATACAAGTTTCCAAATATTTAAACACTTTACATTTAGCACTAAAAGACAAAAGGAGTTTACTTTTGAAAAGTTTAAATAAATAAAAAAGTAAGAAAAGACATGATTTGACAATTTATAATTAAAATTAAAATACTAAACAATATCATTACTAAACCATCTTTTCTCATTAATGCATAAGACTTATCTTACATGGAAAAAGAGCAAATGTTAGTTTAACATTTTAATGTGTAAGAAAAAGAGGCAAACATCATTTCTTAAGTACAAATTCAAATCAAACCATTTCTTCTCCATTAAGCAAAGGTCAAATCAAGGGTAAAAATGTAAATTAAAAGTCAAAAAAGTAGAGAAGGGTATTATAGTCATTTGCTATCCAAAGCTCAAATATAAATAAGCATCCATACCTTCCACTTTTTCACATTTCATTCCTTCCTTCTTCTTCACTTTCTCCTTCTTCTTCACCTCCATTTCCATGGCTTCCCACCTCCATTCTTCCTTCCACCTCCAAGCCATCACCACCACATCATCAAAACCTAGCCACACCATCACCTAAACCACCTTACCCCTCTCCAAAATCACCTACCCACTCTCAAGTCTCCACGGCCGAGCCTACAAGCACCAAACTCGAGCTCCCACACCCACCTACACCATGGCCGAGCCCTCCAAACCACCTACCCACCTCCACCTAGGTCGTATCCTCCTCCCTAGGCCATGTACCCCCTAGCCGAGTTATATACCCTCCTCTCTTATAAAAAAAAGAAAAAAAAAGAAAAAAAAGAGAGAGAAGGAAAGGAAAGCGACAAAGTCGAGATGCTTGGAAATAGCACGTTAGTTCGTTAGTCGTAAGCACGTCTATTCGCCTAAAGGTTGACGGAGTGGAAATAAAGGTGAGAAATTCTCACCGCTATTTGAATTATATTGATTATCAAGTTTAAATGTTATGTTATATAATCACCATTTGATGATATGGATGTTTGATTGATTATTTGAATATGTTGGATAATCCATAGTAATGTTATGACATTTATCGTATTGAATATGTTAATGTTATATGATTATTTGTATAGTTATGATGATAATTTGGACATCAAATTTCTATTAATTAAGTGATCCCTTTGTTTAATAAGACCCATTTTAGTGATATGAGATATTTTGGAAAAATAAGTCCCTTTTCGATTAGAAGTGAAATTAAAGTAAAAATAAAAGAGAATTTGAAATTTGAAGTGAAACGGATTTGAAAAGAATAGTTAAATTAAAATTGAAATTGAGATGAATAGTGAAATTGAAATCGATTTTGGAAAATTGAAGTTTAGTTTGAGATTGAATTGAAGTTTAAATTGAAATTAGATTTGAAATCTAAGTTTTAAATATGTTTAATTTGAATTTAGAATTGGAATTGAATTAAAATTGAAATTAAAATTTTAATAATAGGAATATAATAATATTATAATATGGTAATAGTGAAAATACATGTTAAAAAGCTTTAAAAAAGTAAAAATATTGATTTAAAGTGATTTGTAATGATTTTATAAGTAATAAAATCTATTTTGAATAAATTATTTCAAATATTGAAAAAATAGTTAAAATAAGGTGCGTCGTGCAACGGTAGTTCGCGATTTCGCACCAAAAAGTTCAAATGAATGTGTAGAGTGGAATATAGCTCGGAATTCGTCGAGATAAGAAAATTCCGGACTATTATATCCATATCTTCTAAACAAAGAAAGAAAATCAAAATTTCGTTGGGTAGATTTTTAATCAAGTCCAAATTAATTTTCTAGAAAAATCGCGCTAGTACAGTTAAATGACCATAACAAGAAATCTGTTTAAATTAATGTTTTTAATTATGAAAAAATATGGAATAAATTTGATAAATCTATTTAAATGGTTTAAAAGAGATTTGGATTGGAAAATATGAATTATCAAATGTTTAAAAGTTGATTTAATCAAATAAGCTTATATAGCACTTTCCGCAGCACTTTTATGCTGCGAATTGTATAACTTTTTAAATATGAGTTTAAAGGTAACGATTTTTTCCAAAATCAATTGTGAATATTTTTAAAAGAAAAATTAAACATTTTGAAAGATAATTTGGAATCTTTATAATCAAATCCAAAATTAAGTTGATAACTGAGTATGCGGAAACGACTAGTACATTTGTCCCGCCTGTGAGATCTGGGAAGATAAAACAAGATGTTTAACTAAGGTTAGGGATGGAGCAACCAGTGCCCTGAACTTACCTGGCCTATTTTTTCTTTTCTTAGGAGAGGGGTGGAACAAATCGAAAGGAAAGCCCGGATTCTCTTAAATAAAAAGATTCTATTAAGATTTCCAAAATAAAAGAAGATTGGTATTATCCAAAATTTAAGCAAGCTCCCAAATGAACTAATTACGACTTGGATTGCATAGAGATAATCTTCTTATACTTGGTATTAAAATCCGAAGAGGGAACTTGTCCTATTCGTGGAATTTAAAAGGTGATTTCACCGTTATTCCGCCCATAGCACTTGTTGAATACGGAAATTGATGTTGAGTAAAATTAGAATGATTTCTATGATCCTATTTACTCAAAAAAATGTTTGCTAAGATTAATTTTAGGGTTTATCGTAAACGATGTCTTTAATAACATTGTTTCTGACCCTCCTAAAAGTTAAAGGATTTGATTGAAAGTTAAGTAAATTTGAGATATTTTCCAAAGAAAAAGAATGAATTTCTTAGAAATTACTCTAAGTCAAAAGAAAGAGATTTCGAAATCATCCGAAAAGAATTAAGGTGAAAAGAGACTTAATAAATCTTGTATACTCATATTCACTTTTTATAGATAATTGGATTTCGAAGGAACTAGGGTCGGATTTGGGTGATTCCTATCCGACAACCACTTCGAACCAATATATACGTTTGAATGTGAAGACATGTTGAAGATGATGATTATTGAAGACCGTGGATCTTCGTAGCGTGGAAACTGCTTGTTGAACATGCTCTGGTTGGCCCCCTTTATAGAGTTATTTATAGTAGTGGTCGCCTCGTGATGGAGATTTTTTGGATTGCAAGGACTACTCGCTACTAGTGGTAGTAGGAGAGTGCCTTCGGTTTGTTCTGTTCCTGGACAACTTGTATGGATGTTTGTCTAACATTGCATTCTAAAGATTACGTACATTGGTTTTTACAAACGTACATCAGTTGGTGGCGAAGAAGACAACTTCTCTTAGCTTAACACCCTCCTTGAGATGTACGAGCTCAAGGGTTGTATTTTTGTGAAAGGCAATTAGTAGTTAATGGAAATGGCAATGTGGCATTCAAAGATGTGATATGTGCTATATGAAAAGGTAATCGTTGCCTCAAGCCTCATCAAACCGGAAATGATCGAAACAAGATTAGATGCAGCAAGGCTAAGTGGGTCATTCCCAATTAGGGTATGATCATCCCCTTCTAGATATATTTCTTCCCGCTATGACGTTCGAGATGTAAATTAATGTGGTGTATGGAAAACGAGCGCTTGGTTAAAGGTCAGTAACGACTGAGGGATGACATATTCGGTATTATCTAGTTAAAGAGGTAGGCCAGTTTTATGTTGGTAGAGGGCAGATGTTCTGTGCCTCGCTACATCCATCTACAGGTGTACCCATTTCGAAAGGTAGATCCTTCACCTGGTCATTTGTATGGAAATCCATTCTCCAATAAGAACCTACGATTTTGTTTGTAGAGCCTAGTATGCTAGAATTTAATAATGTTAACAATTTTCAGCTAAGATTAATAAGTTTATTTGCAAATGTTTCCAAAGAGATGTCATTAGAAATAATATCAAATGTTTTGATATAAAAGTGTTTTAGTTATCATAAGGAAAAAACTCGTCCGTGTTTATGTGTGGGCGTGGTCTTATGAGATACTCTTTATTTTCAAAGGATTTTATCCAAAGGCTGATATATGACACTGTCATTCATTATTGAGTTTTTCTCACGCTAGTTTATCAAGCCTGATCCGGGTATTTTCAATACTCGGGTCAGATCCGAGTAGTTTCAGGTTTAGTTGAAGACGGTTGGAGTTCCAAAGGAGAGCTGGAGATATTCACCTACGTATGGTCATATTCTATTATCCGCTGTACTTAGTTGTTTTAGTTTGATGTTTGTCAGCAATTGTAAGGACAGATGTTTATAACTGTCCAAGCTGAATTTAGGTTAGACTCTGATATATGTATTTAAAAGTTTTCCGCTGTAAAGATATTTGTTCAATATTATATTTTATTCCATTCGTGTGAGATTCTGTTCTGTCTATTTTTCTTTATTACCCTTCATGTTCCGTATTTTCATGCAATTTGAGTTGGACATGTGTGGTTTATTGTCGATTCAAAGGGTACGGAAAAACGGGCCTTGATAATTACTGGGTAATACTGTCATATAATACGGGGAATAATGCTATATAGGGTACGCACATTAATATTCCATTGGGCTAACATTGGTGCATATCTTAAAATTTAATAAATAACTCGCCATATACATACACAGTATTGGCACAAAGTAATAAACAAGTTTGCCTCCAGGATAGAACAATACACAATATAAAATAGATCATAAAGAACATAGAGTCATACACGTAGTGATAACATATTATAAATAATATACACAAGTCCAAGTCGGTCTATGAAAATAGTCAAATGCCCACTATCATAAAAAATATACATAACGTGTCTAATATATGTACGTCTCATCAATACACGAACATATATAACTACAATATACAAAATGATATACAAATACTCTATCTTCCATCTATGCCCAACATCCACAAACTGGTCAACTCGTCCCTGAACCTGAAATGTCTCGAACTGACCCTGGTATTGTATAAATAATACATGGGTCAGACTATATCTAGAATGAAGACATCAATATGAAATAACAATAGGCATGGTATAAGCAATTACAACACAAGTGGCACGTGCATATTCCAAGTGTTATCTCAAAACCATGCACACAAAAGATAACCCATTTCCAAGAAAATTCAATCAACACACCAAACGGGCATATAATCAAGTGGGTGAAACAACCATAATCTAACTACATCAGGTATAAAACTCATTGACAATAAAAGACATGCTCTCGGCAATGCCCTTACGATTATCTCTTAGATAATCGTAAAGTAGACATACCTGGGGTCTGTCTTACTCAATATATATATATATATGTATGTAACATATAATATCACCCAACTCTAACATACATGAAATATAAATATGGCATACCCTCGGTAGCCAAGGTCATCTCTTAGATAACCATGTAAAAGATATATACATGGTCCAACTCCATGCTCTTAGCATTTCTAGTTATCCTCGATAGCTGTATAATCAATATGTACGGGGTTACACAACTTCATAGACTCTCAGTCTCATAGATAATCCAAGAGATCGATAATCACTTAATCATCATCCAGACTTTCAACCTCACAGTAATCGACCTGGCTCTTAGCCAATGAAATAATCATACGGTCTCTCAGAACCTTTCTAATCTACTCGAATCTTAGTATCGTGGATAATAATTAGGACTCATAGTCCCATGTGCACTCAGAATCGTAAATATCTATTTCGTCACGGGTCTCGATAAATGAACGGATTGGCTCTCAATTTGAAAACACAACGATCTCATATTGGTGAATAAGTAGATGTCTTTAGTATCTTATGCTATCTCATCAATAATAACCAAACGGGAGATGACAGCTCTCAACCTGCTCCAGGAGTCTTCCTCACACACTCTCAGCGCTACTCCTACAGTCTTAGTTACCTCGACGACCATCATGACCAAGTATCCATCAAGTGCAAGACTACGATATTCATTGGTCATGGCCCTACAAGTGCCCCTAATGGTAATAGACTGTTGGCCTAAGTGACACAGGGGTGATGGCTCTCGGCCATATATATCAGTCGTATGCCATGAATTCGGGGAGCGATCCCGCAATCAGGCCGCTAGGATGGATACTAGCCAATCAAGTTTACTCCCAGATGTATAATAGGAGTACACACACAATAAATAGACCATCTTATGGCTATCAACCTACACACTCTCAACGTGCTTCACCGTAAATATAATACCTCGTATACTCAACCTTGTTAGAGTGACATGAACTTACAGAAAGTAATTGAACAAATATTAACTCAAGCATCCCATACCACCTGGTGTTACTCATTCGTTTACTCAATGCTCGTAAACTGCACTCATCATTACACAATTATTCTATATAACAAGTCTAAAGAATAACTGGAGAAATATCATCGAATGTCCCATAACAGATGGTACTATAACTCCATTTTTTCTAATTCCTCGTTACATGGAAATATAAATCAATCAAAACATACAATGCTATTATTCATTGATTCGGAAGGGGATTTAAAATACATTTCTCTCAAAATCTCCAAAACAATTTCAAATATCAATATTCAATTAAAAGAAAATCAAATTATAAAATTCTCATTCTTTTCCCCATAATCCGTTTGTAGTTTTGAAAATAAATATTTCCCAAATATCTTATTTAATTATAGGGAAATCATTAAAGTAAACTTCATTCAATTCAAAATCCTTTAATCTTCTTTTTAAGAACAATTCATAACTTTGAAATTCTTCTTTTATAATTCAAGATAATAATACCAAAGAAGTTTTAAAATTTTATAATTTCCTTTAAACAACAAATTAACAAATCCTATTTTCCCAATAAGGATTTTCAATTTAAAAATATTTTGCCAAAAGCTTAATATAAAATTCCACAATCAATAATTAAAACACTTATTTACTTCCAAACACTTTTTAAACTGTTTGTTTAAAATAATTAAATACAATAGATAATACTACCTAAAATATTCTTAACAAAATTTAAAATAGTTTTTTATTAACAATAATTTCCATTCAATAAATAGATCACATTCAAACTTATTATTTTTCTAAAACAATATTTTATAAAACTCTAATTTATTGTATTCCCGTAAAAACAAACTTATCACTTTAAATATATAAATTATAAATATCCTTTTACAAAATCCTTAAAATATTTTTATAGTTAGAGATAAATAAACATATTTATTTAAGTCCACTCATTTAAAACAATTTTCGAAAATCACCACTTCTCAAAGAATTTTTATTCACACAATCCTAAAAATATTGCTACATTAATTTTATCACTAATAATAATTTTCAATTTAAATAAGAATCATTCAAAAATCCACTACTTATTTCCAAAAATATTGCATTTCCTTCAAAACCTTCTATTTCAATTGATTCATACCCTTCCAAATACTAATGTGATCCCATCACAATAATAATCAATTAGAGATATGCGATTCCATTTTACCCAGTTCAATCCTATAACCAACAATTCATCAATATTTCACCACAACAAATAAACAACAGAATGGGTATATCAACATAAATAATCAACAATCAATGCATCCAATTTCATTCAATTAAATTCATATCAATCAAAAATCCATCATTAAGCAATCAATGAAAACTATAGAAATAGAATCTAGAACATATTCGTGAGTTACAAGAATAACTCACCTTAAATTCCAAGCAACCCAACCATCACTTCGCTATCTCAAGCCTGCTACATTCTTCTTCTGTTTTCCATCTCAAAGTCACCATCATAAGACTGGCACTACCAAACCTAACAACACCACAATATGGTTGCACCTGACCCCAACATCCAACGTCCACTCCCCGACATCGACAAACTTCTTGCCACGAACTCACCTCTCATGCAGATTCTCATTCGTCGATCCAGACGCACACCATCATAGTGGCCTAACATGATGCTCAACCACAGCTCCAACCTAGCACTGCACCTCACCTAACACTGACCATGTTCGAACACCCATCGTGACTTCCTCCCCTCGTTTGCTGTCAGGCATCGAGTGCCTCATCTCGGCCATTATCACGCGGCCCATCCCCAATCAGTGTCGCCGATTTCGAAGTCTGAGCGACGTTATTTTTTATTCTTCTTAATATACGATTTTTGAATTGAGAATTATTTAAAGAGGGGACTTAGGGCGAAGGCATTGGAGATTGGGATTGGGTTTGGGAATATACAAAGTGGTGTGGGTTTGGGATTTGGTTTAGAAGTAAAATAATAGAGAGGGAAAGTAGAATGGGCTTGATTAGTACATGGGCTTTGTTTTAATTAATAAATTTCATTTCTTTTTTTTAATTCTTGACAGTTATTTATAAATATTTTAATCCATTTCAAATAAATTTACACTCCATTTTGCAAGATATATCACGATAACTGCATAATTTTCTTTAGTTCGATGCTCGCTTATTATTATTTTTATTGTTCCACTATTTTAATCACAAATAGTTATTTACACTTATAAAAATATTTTGCCTACAATTAAAACAATTTATTCAATATATTATTTGAAAAGAATTTATTAATTTAATTAAATTTATTAAAACAAATCTTTTATTAAATAAATTTTGAATAAAAAAGAATTTATTTTTAAAATAATTATTGTCAAAAATCAAATTCGGGTATTTTTGTTTTAATTAATTAATTTTTTTATACGATGTAGAAAGTAGGGTTGTGATAATAAGGGGAGCTAATGCTAGGAGGGAAATCGAAAGTATTCAAATAGATGTAGGAAATGGAAGGGAAGTGCCATTGGCAGCTGAAAATGAAGTTGTCTCACCTGCCGACGTTATAGGCCTGGATGTAAATGCTTTGTTTTGGCAATTATGATACGGATAATACGTGTAACGACCCGTAAATTTTAATAGTTTTAATAATATATTTAATTGAAATTTAGTGAATTTTAAACAACAAAATTTTAAATTAAAAATTTATTATTTGGAATACGTCTATTTTAATATAGCAAATGGTAAATTTTCATCTGAAAATATAAAAGTAAATTTTATTGTGTAATTCTATTTCAATTTCAATCAGTTAAAATTGATGGTAACAAAATATTTTCCAAACCTGAATATTTTTACATAGAAAATTTGTAAATCATCTTCTGAGCAAGACGTCATATTTCGTTTCATCAAATTCGGACTGTTATTGCTCCGTTTATCTTATTTTCAGCAAATTTGCAGCAATTTCGGTACCGATATCGATTTTTGATCGGATGATCGTACCGCTAATATCTGTGTACCGCTTTGATCGTCTCGTCGAGCTGATCTCAACGGTGTATTCATTTGTGTATTTCGGAAATCCGGTACGCGATGAAATCAGTGGAAACGCTATCTGTACCGGTACACGTTTTTAACCTTTGGTCTCCATTCATCTTTGTATCGTTAGATCAAACGGCCACTTGCTTTTAACCATTGCCTAAAATCACGCGTGACTTTTCCTTTCCATTCCCTTCTGTCATTCGCGTGACTTTTGAGATAAGTTACGTTATTTATTCTAATCTATATTTATAACTTACTCTGCTGATTCTTTTTCTCTTTCTAAACACATATTCTTTTCTTCCCAGATCCCTATTTCTTCCCCTCTCCATTGTTTTTCTTCCTTCCCTTTTTTTTTATTTGCCTGGCACACCAAATTTTTGGCCTCTCCTTCACCTTTTTCCCTTCCTCCTCTCCTCACGGCTACAACCCCGCAACCACCCTCGAGCACCACTTCTCCCATCCTTCTGTCACTCCTCCGCCATCTCCTTCGGCATCCTCGGACACACTCGCAACCACCATCCGCTCCGGCTCCACACTCTTCCTGACAATTCATCCACAGCCGAAGCCACCCATCTCCAGTGAATATTCCTCCCATCGCCTCACGAGAGTACCCATCCCGCCTCCACCTCTGCAACACCTACGTCCGCCGCATCACTTCCCACGCAACCCCACTGCATCGGCCATCTTCATCACATCATTCACCAACCTTCTCGTGTAAGTTTATATTGTATCTATATTTTATGTACGTCAATATAGATTTTTAACATTATATGTTTGCAGATTTGATATAAAGGTAAGTCTATATATATATTTTGGTGTTTACAGCCGCGTAGATATATATTATACAGTATATTTTTATGTTTAATATATATAGTAATTTACATTTTATTTATGCTATATAATAGAAATTGTTATAAAACATAATTGGGTATAATATGTACTGGTTTATATCGCAGTTTTATATGATATATATGCCTATACATATTTGCTTTTATGCTACTGCATATATATTAGTACAAGATTTCCGTATATAGATGTATATAATATTATCTTAGCTTGTATATGATTGGTTATATATAAATAGTTATAAATCTATACATATATATGTTTTGTACAAGTGTAGGTTTGCATAGGATATATTGTATATTAATATAACAAGTATATAAGTTATATTCTGATTTGATATATAAAAGTATATATATAGTTTACTATAAGACTCCTATATGAGATGATTTGATAATAGTCAGTTTTTTTTTAAAGGTTTCAGTATACAAGTGTCATATACTTTATTATATTTTGGTTATATGAAAATCTTTCAATTCCTATATTTATAAATGCATATATTATATATTATAGTTTCGTTTAAATTACTGTTGTGTATATTACTTACATATATTTTCATATAATACGTATGCTATATATTACTTGCACATGATAAATGATGTGTTTACAGTATTGCTTTACTTTTGGTCTTAAATATAAATAGTTATGTGTTTTGTAAGTCTGCATATATGATGGTTCACACACTTTCAATCTGTAGGTATATATTTGGATAGCATGCATACATTTGTTTACATGTACAGATATAGTCTGCATATATAATACGTTTTATTTTTTTCCTTTCCTGTTGATAATTTGCATGTATACAAATGGTAAATAACTATATTTAGTTGTACGTATAATATATGTATAGCTATTCTTCTAAGTTTTACAGTATATAATAGCATATATATATTAGTTTATATATATACTGGGTTGGTTTTGAATACATATATAATGTGCAGTTTATATGGGATAGGCTATGTCATTATGGATAGATGTATATTAACTATATGATGAAATTTAGATTTTTTTTTATTTTCAAACATTTAGTATTAAGATGACATATATGTATGTTGTATAGATATGTTTACATATGTATTATATATATGACTATATAAATTTATATATATACTGTTATTTTATAATATTTAATTTTATATATATTACACATAAGTATACTTGAGTTGATTTTTAAATTATATTATATATGTGTTTAATTTAAACAAAGATTTTGAATTTAATATACGTTTGAATTTAGAATATTATTGTATATATAGTTATATATGGTTATATTAGTTTGCTTATACCATTTATCTTCATCAATCCAGTTCTGATTTGAATTCGTCTCTTCCAATTATCAGCTTTGTTCATCGAATCATGTCCATCTAGCATTGCTTCGGTACTCGTAACCCATTTCATTGTCAAATCTCCGCTAGCCTTGAAAGGTGAGCAATCACTCACGATTAACGTTCTTTTATTTATTAAAAATTGATTTCAATTGAAACGACAATTGAAATATGCTGCTGTAGTTATTTAAATTGTTATATATGCTATTATCTGTAACTGTTCACTTGTGGGATATGACACCATATCCTGTTGTTTATATTCTATTGTTATTGATGATATATGCCTGTTGTTGTATTTTATATTATCTGTTATCACTCTGCAAGTTCCCTGTTAGTATAGAATTCACTATGGGTTGAAATGATACATACCCGAACGGACTTTAGAATAGGGGAAAATCGTTATGGGTTGAAATGATAAACCCAAGCGATTTTCATTTGAACTGAAATTGGGATTACGGGTTGAAATGATATCTACCCGTATATATTTAAATTACGGATTGAAATGACAAATATCTGTATCACTTAACCATACGATAGATATATATACAGACACCGTTGGTCCATATATATAAATATTTTAAAAATAAATTCTATGGTTTTGGAAAGAAATATGTGGTTTTAACAAAAAAATTTATGTAAATGGTAATGATATATATAGATTTAATAACAATATTTAATTTAATTAAGATTGATTTAATACATATAATATGGTTAAGTATTTAAATATATTTTTCAAAATAGATTTTGGAAAAAAATTTGAATAAGTTAAGGTTGGGAAGATAATTTGAATTTAGTTGAAATTGTATTCATTAAAGATTTTTATTTAATTAAACCGATTTGAAACTTATTGAAATTGAGATTTAAGATATGATGTATAACTTGGGTTTGATTTAAAATAATTTAATGAATATTTCTTGTTTAAATAAATTTAAGGAAATATTCAGTAAAAATGAAATTTAAGGCTAGTTAGATGATATTGAATTTATTAAGTGAATATTCCCTGATTAAATAAATAATAAAGTTAAATCAAGAGCTATATGAAACTGTTAAATTTAACTTTGAAAACGTTGAATATTAAAGCTTTGAAATATATTGAAAATTTAAATGGTATATTTAGAACTGAATTGAAGTGATAAATTGAGCTTTGAATAAATTTGAATTTGGAATTTGGGTGGATGTGAATCGAATTTGTGAGACTTAAGGAAATTATAAATACTTGACTTTATAAATTATTTAACCTATATATACTATTTTGGAAAATAGATATATTTGAAATGAAATGATATTTGGGTTTAAAGTATAAATTAAATTGAAATGACCACGGTGTTATAGTGTATATTTCTACATTTGTAGATAGTTCCACGGATCCTTAGAGGATGGTTATCCCAAACATCCTTTGAGTTACATGTATTTCAGTTGATATTTCACTTGAGTTGGATTTATTAATATAAGAATGTTAATCCTGACTCGAGTGTTTTGTGTTTGCTTTACGCTCGGGTCAGACCGAGTGATACAGCATTTGAGACTCACCTTTGGAGTTTGGAGTTTGGAGCTTCGTTTGGAGATCCAACTATCGATTCAGCTTTTAGTTTTTCCAGTTGATTTGTTCAGAGAGGTGATCTATTCGTACTGAAGACTTCACTGTATTTGAGATATTCTGTTGTATTTTATTTTTAACTCTGATGTTTATATAGTAGCTTCATGAACTACTATTTTATCTATTCCGCTGCGTATTATTGTATTACTCTGTGTCTGTGATTCTGTGATTGATTTATTTACTGTATATGCTGAGTTTTGCCAAATTTTATTACAATCTGTTATTTTGAATTATTCAAGTCAGACATGTGTGGATTATTGTCGATTTGAATGGTCCAAAATAACGGGTCGTTACAGTTGGTATCAAAGCTTTGGCTCTAGGCAAACTTAGCATATATAGTAAATTTATTTACAGAATCACTTTCGTTCGAGTTTGAATATCTTCCGTTTGACTCGATTTCCTTTGAACTTTGGAACGTTTCTTGCGGTTCCAAAATTCATTCTTGTCTCTCCCTATTTGTATTCTTTTGATTCTGGAGTATCCCATAACTCCACTTCGAATGATCTCTATAAGAATAGGATCCCACAAATCTTTGAATGATTTGTGAAGGGGTGAAACTCCTTCACAATTGGCATTGATTCACCGGAGATTTCTATATCTTTGGTTTAGATGCCGCTATCTCTTGCGATCGAATGTTGATTTTTCTTGGAATTCTGCATCGATCTTGTTCCTGAAGTCACGGTTGACCCTAGGGTCATCCGCGATTTATATAAGTATATTCATCTTCTATTTTGAAATTTAATTATCTCATCTTCGTTCGAGCCTATCTTCAAGTCAGAATTCTATCCGATTAGAGTCCCTCTAATTGAAATCTCTATCTTTGTTTTGAAATCCTTTGAAAATCGGGTTTTGTTTATATTTTAGAAATTATTTTATATACCAAAGATATTATTTTGATAACTATTATTTTATTTTATATATAAAAGTGAAAATGTTTTCGATAAGGATTATATACCTTTTAAAACAAGAATTTGAAGTTTCAAAAGGATTTGAAATTTTGAAAATTTTACAAGAAATCGATTTATATAAAAATGATTTATAACCGAAGGATTTTAAATTTGAAATTCGAGAATTGAACTCCGGTGTTTTGAAATTGGTTTTAGATTTTGAAATATATAATAATAATAAGATTTAAGAGTATTTTCCAAATAAGAAATGTTTCAAATGATTTTAATGAGTTTCGAATGATTTCGAAGAAATTTCAAAAGAAGTTTGAGAAAATAGAAGTCCAGAACTCACTTATGTCGCTGGAGAATAATTTCGGTGATGAGTGCACGCATCATCGACATTGATTTTCGAGTTTCAAAGTGAGGGAAAGGCCACTCTAATAGCTTTGCTATGCGAGTGATTTTGTGAAACCATTTTTGATTTCAAATTCCGAAGTAAGATTTGATATTCGAAAGATATATGTATATATATATATATATATTTGAAATGATTTGAAGTGAGCCCGGTGTTCAGTCCTCGAGTTTCGAATTTTGATTTGGTATAAACCTATCTTTTGGAAATTGATTTACTGATTTTTTGTTGATTTCCAACTCTTGGATTTAAAATTTGATTTCTTCGACTATTTTGAAGGTTCGAGCACTTCCAAATCAAGGTTAACTTTTAAAAGCTAAGAAATTTTGAAAAGTATAAAGTATATTAGTTTGGTATGTATGTTAAAGTATGTAGTAATATGATTTAAATAAGTTGAAACTGTTTTGTTAAGTAAATGAATAAGGCAATTTTAAAATTTTCTAATATGAAATTTAGATTTGAAATGTTTTGAAAAGAATTTGGTCTTCAAAATATTTTGAATAAAGTTTAGTTTAAATGTTTTAACTTAGTAACATCTTTATGAAACTATATATTTAACAAGTTGGAATAAATATATAAGTTGTACGTATGCTGTTTTATTTGCATAATTAATTTGATCCAGGTTTGAGTACACAAGTTCGAGGTGAATTACACCATTTCGTGTTAGGATTTTTCATTCGATTCTTGATGGCGAATTTTTGATATGGATTTTGGGCTTGATTCTAGAATTCTCTATCATAGTATATGGCTATGCAAGGAGACTGATGGCTTCTAGTTGAGAAACCATATCGAAATCCGCATTAGGGAAGTCGAATGGACAATACTAGTTCGAAAGCGAACTTGTGTGATCGAGCGAGCGATCAAATGTGATTTTGCGAAATGATGACGTATGTACATCTTATATTCTAATATCATTGATATATTTTGAAGCTGAAATTGAAAGCTGTCGGGTTAGAATATCTTTGCTTACTAAAAGAAAATTTCCAATTTAAATTGCAAAGATATATAACCCATAAAAGCAAAGATATTCAATCCCATATGGCTCTTCATACAGCGAAATTTATTTTGTAAAATTTGATCCTTATATAAGATGGACCTTATGTAAGTATAAGATGATTTTGAAAACATTTGATTTTGGAAATGAATTGGTCGACTTAAATTATATTGATTTGGAAATTTGGATTTATTTTCTAAATTTATTATGTTGGAAACTTTGAAACTAAAGATATTTAAATTGAGAAGAAATAATTGGGTAGGATTGTGTATGATTTTGAAACTGAACTGATATTGAAACGAATTGAATTGAGAACCTTATTTTTACTAAATACTTGATTTGGAAGTTATCGAACTTATATAAAAATTTGGTTTGTATCAGTATGATGTTGATTCGAAAACTATGGATTTAAAAAGGTACTCAATTTGAAAAGTGAAATCTTATATAATTGAAGTCTATATAAGTGTGATTTGATATACTTTTGATTTTGGAAAGGTATTTGATTTGAAAATTAAATCTTATATATAATGGATTTTATATAAGTATGATATTTGAAAGTGATTTGAAAAGGTACTATATGATACATATTTTCGAAGTAAAGATATGGAAAGTGCCTTCTGCTTGATATCCGCTTTGTGGCCACATTGTGGATTCATTCTATCGATATTCTCTGATTTTTTGGTTTTCCGGATATGATACTCGAGTTTCCATCGAATTCCATGGCGTTACCCATGGTCTTACGAACGCGAATGCATAGCGCAACTGCCTGGCTGAGACGGCCTAGGGGTACGGATTGTTTCCTAGGGGATCCAGGCGTAACCATTGTGTATCATGCATCTATGTAGGTCGCATTAGTAGCGAAACCGCCTGGCTGAGATGGCCTAGGGGTACGGATTGTTTTCTGGGGGATCCAGGCGTAACCATTGTGTATCCTGCATTCTACTAGTCATCATGGCGTAACTCGCAGGGTTGAGAAAGCTTACGGATATGGATTGTTTCCTGGGGGATCCAGGCGTAACCATTGTGTATCTGCAAACCATGGTTAGACAAAGGTTTTGTTTGTTTTTTTTGTTTAGATTGTACTTTCCATATCTGTTTTTAAAAAAGTTTTCCAGTATTTTCACTGGGTGTTGAAACAGGTTTACTAAGTACCTGGAGAATTCTAGCTTTGCGCCTGATCAACGCACTGCCAGAGTCTGCAGAAACGAGGATAAACTTGTTGAAACATCGAGTTATAAAAGTATTTTCGAAAGGAAAATTTTGTTTCGATATAAAGGTATTTTATTTTAAAAGTATTCCAACAAAGAAATTTTGTATTAATATTTGAAATTGAAATTCTTATGGTTCAAAATTAATTATTCGTGCCCGATGCTATTCTTTTGAATCTGCCTTATCTGCTCAGCTTTATTTATTCACCTATATTCTGTTTTTCCAAATCCTCCTTGTTTTTCCTTGTTGACTATATTTTTTTTATATTTTTATTTATATACTACATGGTTTAATAGAAAATTTTAGTGTTATAAATATTTTAGAAGTTACTAAATTAATAAAACATATTTAAAGTAAATGATTATTTGTTTATTAATAATATTTGAAAAGTATCTTGAGATAAAAAATTAATAAATTTATGAATTATGGATTTATATGTTTCAATAGCTTCTTTGTAAAAATAAGTAATAATGTAAATAATTGTTTTCAAATAGCTTACCTATATTTATAAAGGTGTTATTTAAACCTATAAGTGATATTTATAAAGGAAACAAGAAATTTTACAAATGGGTTTGAAAAAAAAATTAAGGTATTAAAGAAAATTAAATTTCAAATAAAGTTTCAAATGAAAATTTCGAGTAAAATTTATATAGTTTTAAATTAATTGTTTATTCTTGACTTTCAATCTACATTTTTCTGATTGTTTCTATTCTCCTACCTCCTTCCTTTTCGGGGACGAAAAGTTTTGAGTGGGGGAGAGTGTAACGACCCATAAATTTTAATAGTTTTAATAATATATTTAATTGAAATTTAGTGAATTTTAAACAATAAAATTTTAAATTAAAAATTTATTATTTGGAATACGTCTATTTTAATATAGCAAATGGTAAATTTTCATCTGAAAATATGAAAGTAAATTTTATTGTGTAATTCTATTTCAATTTCAATCAGTTAAAAATTGATGGTAACAAAATATTTTCCAAACCTGAATATTTTTACATAGAAAATTTGTAAATCATCTTCTGAGCAAGACGTCATATTTCGTTTCATCAAATTCAGACTGTTATTGCTCCGTTTATCTTATTTTCAGCAAATTTGCAGCATTTTCGGTACCGATATCGATTTTTGATCGGATGATCGTACCGCTAATATCTGTGTACCGCTTTGATCGTCTCGTCGTGCTGATCTCAACGGTGTATTCATTTGTGTATTTCGGAAATCCGGTACGCGATGAAATCAGTGGAAACGCTATTTGTACCGGTACACGTTTTTAACCTTTGGTCTCCATTCATCTTTGTATCGTTAGATCAAACGGCCACTTGCTTTTAACCATTGCCTAAAATCACGCGTGACTTTTCCTTTCCATTCCCTTCTGTCATTCGCGTGACTTTTGAGATAAGTTACGTTATTTATTCTAATCTATATTTATAACTTACTCCGCCGATTCTTTTTCTCTTTCTAAACACATATTCTTTTCATCCCAGATCCCTATTTCTTCCCCTCTCCATTGTTTTTCTTCCTTCCCTTTTTTTTTATTTGCCTGGCACACCAAATTTTTGGCCTCTCCTTCACCTTTTTCCCTTCCTCCTCTCCTCACGGCTACAACCCCGCAACCATCCTCGAGCACCACTGTAACGCCCCACCTCTATGCTCATAATAACAAAGAGTATTAAAAGGAATACTGTCTATTATTACGAAGAATAAGGCTGGATAGGAGCGACCATCCGTAATTGGCCTTACACTAATATTGGTTATCTCGATAGGAGTGGTATATACTTTTTAATTTTTCATCTATTAATTATTTACTCCCCTCGACATATCCAATTATCAGTATAAAACAAACTACGATAGTTCATAATAGTTTAGGACATTAGATATAACAATAACACAGATAATATAAATGCGGAACACAGATAAAAACAAAAGTCTCAGATATATATAACTGATGTCAGTTAATACATAGTTGACACTATACATATGATACAACTACAACTGTCGACTCTAGAAGTTATATATACAAGTACATTATCGACTAATATACATGAATACATATCATTCTATACAATGACACGACTACTACAAAATGACTGACAACTTCAGAAGATGTGAAAAGTCTTCAATCCCGAACAGCAACTCAAAGAAAGAAATCCACAACCTGAAATACTCGGGTCTGACCCGAGTATTACATTCAAAAGAAAATAATACCCAGGTCAGTCTAATTCAAACCAGTTTATTAGTGCATATAGGCAATAATAATCAAATAGTCCAATAGATGACAGTCACAGAAATCTCGTATACCCGACTCCTCGATAAAAGAATCGGATAACGGCAGATATAACACTATACAGTGTTAAACAACAAAACAACAATGCCGATTTAAAAAAACAACAATGCTGATTGGCTGTAGTGCACGCTAACGTGTACTGCCTCGCCAATACAGTCTATCAAATACTCAGAAGATCAATGAATCTAAAAACCAACCAATCCAATTCAAATCAAAATGAACCATTTCAAACTACGCTTAATAAAACGGAAACAGATGGCGTCAAATTAAATTAAATCTCGGTGTGGCTGCAGTACACGCACGCGTGCACTGCCTCGCCACTACCGTACGTCGAAATTGCAAAGGTCAAGTCACATTAGCATGACTCAACACAGTTGCAAACAATTTGAATGCAAAAGATTAAACAGTGGATTACAAGACAGTTTGCAAGCAGTTCGAGGTGGAAGTGCCATCAGAGATTAACTAAAAACAAAGTAAGTCCAAGTGATCAATGACAGGAATGCAACTGTCCGTTCAATATCCAAGCAGGTCAAAACACTGGATCAAGCAAGTTATAAACCAAAGACTTCACAAGCAAGAACAATGAATTAGCAAACTGAAGATGAGAGCACCAAGGATATGGCACTACAACATTCAACAAAAAAAGACGCAGATCAGCCTCCATAGGAATTAAGGTCATCGGTGAAGCACAATGACCAAATGCAAATAGATACAATGCATCAATGCAATGTATCGGATTCGAGAACAAAGGCAGTGCCGCAGCCTAAAACTTTATCTAAGAGAATGCTAAATATGTACACAAGTGATGGTACATTACAAACTGCACAAGGCAATTGAATCAGGGGTACAACGGTGAATTAGATCAAATAACACCAAGTAAAGAACTCAATCAGAGAACAAAACTGCAACTCAACTACAAGGGTTCGACCACTCCAGAGAGTAGTTCAAATGCAAATGAACTCGAACAGTAACCCAGGCTACAAAGTGTGCAAAGTACAGACTGCAACCAAGACCAGCAACGCCAACGTGACTCAGATGGTAAATGAAGGTCTAAAGTTACTGACTCAAGAGTCCTAGTAAACATCAAGCAATCACAATTTGAATACAACAGTTCAACAAGACGAGTGCAGACAGACAAGGCACAAAGTGCACAGGAGATACAAGTGCAGGCCCAACAGTGCACATGTACAACAGAGAACATATGAAAAGTCTGGATGGTCAGCAATTTGAAAATGCAACATATTCAAGTGCAATGAACATGTACAAGTGAAACAGTGGACATAAGAGATGAACAAGAAGTTCATCATCAAAGTCAACAGTGTTAATAACAAGAATACCACAGAGAAGTTAGTCAGAGACGTGAAACAGTTTAAAATTGTTTAAGGAATCCAAAAATCAATCTACAAAGTCAACTACAGGTCGCAGAATTTACAGATGGCCCGAAGATGACCAAAGTCAGGGATAAACACCAGAAGTTCACGCAACATATAACAGAGAAGCCAAAGTCAGATCTGAACATAGATGGTCAGAGAGAACCATAAACTGGAATGCAGACTAAAGCTCACCATCAACGACAACAGTGAAAATGACTGTAGTCAAGTGATGATTCGAGTAGATAATTGTCACAAAAGCAAATGGCCAGAGAAGATGACCAGAACCAGAAACAAGTCAAATTTCAAAACTTGGCTAATGCATCAAAATATCGCATAAACAAAGTCGAGCAAAATAACAGTGTCGAATTCGATTTCAAAAATCAACAAAGCCAATTCGAACATATATATACATATCAAATGATATATATACATACATGACTGCATGCTTATATATGAAGACTAAATGCAACTGGGTGCAAACAGTCTCCACAAACATGAATCTACAACTTGTAAACCCATAAATATAGTACTGTAACTGGACAGTACAAGGTTTCAAAACAACTAACTCGAATGCAAAATAATGCAAGTACGAGAATGTCTGTAAGCATATCTATGAATACGCAGACGTATTTATATCAAGATAGACCATCACCGGCAAGAATAAGGCACAGTGCTAAAACGAAAAGGCAAAGGCCCGAAACATTTAAATGGTCAGAAACACTATCAAAGAAATGGTACCAATTGACTGTAATACAAAGTCATGAAATTTCATTGACTAAATCAAGTGACAGAGCAAAATCAACAACATCGAACGAATTCGAACAAGTCAAGAAACCCAAAACCCAACAAAATCAACTTCGAACCAAAATCGAATGCCGAGATAAACTAAACCAATTACTCAAGCAACAAAATCCCAAATTGGAACAAGCTAGGACATTAGAGGCTCGAATTAGATGTGAGTAGATAGTACTACTCACCTTAGAACGAAGAGGCAGCCGCGATCGAAGAACGGAAGTCGAAGCCTCGATTTCCAAAACGCCACGAAAGTCGACGAAGCCAAAGCTCTGATTTGCCAGATAGAAGTCGAAGCCGAAGCCCAAATTGAAGCCGAACTCCAGAAGCAGCCAAAAAGACGAACAAATATTCTCTTGATTTACAACCAGATTGATCGAACAATCGGCAGCTTCACAAAGCCCTAAATTGGATCGAGGACGAAAGCCCTAATTTCGCAAAGAGGAACGAACGAGGGAACAAAGCCGCCATTTCTTTTTTTTCGTATGCTAGGGTTTTTGAAAAATGCAAGGGGAATGGGTTTTGAACGAACGAAATGGAGAATGGGGTGATAACAACTCGGCAATCCCATAAAACATGGATCAAACAAGTTTTAAAGCCCAAACTATTTTAACACATTATCAAAAGAATTTCAACTAAATTTAAAAACTTCAATTACAATTGCCAACCAAATTAAGTCATCAAATGACGATTATAAGTTTGTAACAAAACCCCGGGTTGTTACAGACTCCCCTCCTTATAAAAATTGCGTCCCCGCAATTTTCATAACTAAGGTCGTCAATAACAATTACTTTTCTAACATAAACTGGTTAAGCTAGAAAAAAATAAAGATTGAGAACACAAACGCCAAGAAATCCTTCAATTTCATAAAAGAAATTCACAAATTTTCAACAAAATTTAATTATCAAAAGATAATCAGAAGACAGCAAACGGGATAAATGCAAACATCAGCGATATTCAATTATCAACAAGATAATTAAAATACAGAGAATCATAAAGCAACAATGTCTAATCATCGATACGATAATTAGAAAACAGTGATTCAATAAAATCAGCATATTCTAGAATCTATTGGAGACTAGAAAATCTCATATCAATAAAATCAGCAACCATTCAATCATCCAAACGATACTCAGAAAACAAATCAACAAATGTCAAATTATCGAAGACGAATATCACAAAACATCAAATTTAACAATTATTCGATTATCAAAAACGATAATCAAATTTCAAATTCAACAAATATTCGATTATCCAAAACGATAATCAAATTTCTCAAATTCAACAAATATTCGATTATCAAAAACGATAATCAAATTTCTCAAATTCAACAAATATTCGATTATCAAAAACGATAATCAAATTTCTCAAATTCAACAAATTATTTAATTTTCAAAAGCGATAATAAAATTTCAAATCAACAAATATTTAATTATCTAAAGCGATAATTAAATTTCAAATCAACAAATATTTAATTATCTAAAGCGATAATTAAATCTCAAATCAGCAAATATTTAATTATCTAAAGCGATAATAAAATTTCAAATCAACAAATATTTAATTATCTAAAGCGATAATTAAATCTCAAATCAGCAAATATTTAATTATCTAAAGCGATAATTAAATCTCAAATCAGCAAATATTTAATTATCTAAAGCGATAATTAAATCTCAAATCAGCAAATATTTAATTATCTAAAGCGATAATTAAATTTCACATCAGCAAATATTTAATTATCTAAAGCGATAATTAAATCTTAAATTAGCAAATATTTAATTATCTAATGCGATAATTAAATCTCAAATCAGCAAATATTTAATTATCTAAAGCGATAATTAAATTTCAAATCAACAAATATCTAATTATCACAAGCGATAATTAGAAACAACAAATATCCGATTATCAAAAACGATAATCAGGACTCATATCAACAAATATCTAATTATCACAAGCGATAATTAGAAACAACAAATATCTGATTATCAAAAACGATAATCAGAACTCATATCAACAAATATCCAATTACCTGCAGATAATTGGAAACAACAAATATCTAGAAATCAATTAAGAAGACTAGAGAATCAACATAAAAGCTTGGATCGATCCCATCAGATGGCGAGTTTTTAATTCGCCGCACGTGCATCAACAAATGGCCGAAGCCTACCAAGTACTCAACATAATTTTGGCGCCCAACAAATGACCCGAAGGTCCAACAAATGACCCGAAGGTCTAGTACTGGTATTTGACCCGAAGGTCCAACAAATGACCCGAAGGTCCTCATAGTGGCTCGAAAGCACACGAAAGCATCAAAATGTTTCAATTAACGAGTCCGGAATTAACCGAAATAGTAAAAGTGTGGTTCCATACTCCGCACTTTTGCTAAATCGTTTAAATCTCTTCATCGTTTCCTTGAAAGTGCAAAATTGTGTATTTTGTAAAAATACACTTTACATTCTCAAACGGACAAGTCCGGAATTAAGCGAATCAGTAAAAGAAAGGGGTCATAGTCCTCGATTTTGCTGAAACGTTTAAATCGCTTCCTCATTCTTTTGAAATCGCAAACTATAAAATTTTTGAAAACAATTTTATTTATTTTGTAAAAATAACAATTCGCATTCTCAACTGAACAAGTCCGGAGTTAAGCGAAACAGTAAAAGAAAGGGGTCATAATCCTCGATTTTGCTGAATCGTTTAAGTCGCTTTCTCATTCTTTTGAAAACGCAAACTGCTAAAATTTTATAAAACAATTTTCATTTTAAAAAGATTTTCCAATCACGTGATTAGAACAGTAAATCAGTAACAATTTCGGTAAGGAAATTGTACTTCTCAAAATACCGTAAAAACGGTTACACATCAGTATTGCGGAATAACCGCTTGAAAATCCACTTTTTAAAAATTTGGTTGTTACTGAAGTCAAAGCGACAGTAATTTTAAAACATCAAATATCTCATCACAAGAATTCACATCAAAATGTGACATCAGTGAATTTTCATTCATTAAAATTGTCAACAAAACACCGTGCCTCAAAATTCAGCATTGGTGTAAAAATCCCGTTATAAAAATAACGGCAACTAAATACGTATCATAACCAAGCATCGGTTCAACGTAAAATAATTGCAATAACGTACAATTCAAATTTTTGCACGTATTATAAAATGAGCAAAGAAATCATTCGAATGTATCTTCAATGAAGATAATTTAAAACAGCAGAAATCTAATCAATAGATGATTAGTATCAAAAGAAAGCCAGCGGAAATTTCAACAAAAATTACATATCTGCAATTTCCTCGAATCCTCAATTCGGATTCGAAGTTCTCAAAGAAATAAAATAATTACAGCTATGTAAACAACAAATGAAATTCATATCGATTTCGTATTTTGATTTTTAAATCAAAAAGATTATCAGTTGTACTCAGCGAAGACGGTTTCACTGTTTCCGCTGCGCACTCTGATAAATAGAACACAAATCAATCATATCATCAGAACACAATTTCACTATTATTTTTAAATAATGATATTTAAAAATTTCATCCAAATTTCAAAACTTTAGTTTTGACTCAAAGTACAAATAAAACATCGACCAATAGTTGTAACATATGTTACATCCAAGTTATGTTTTATATTATGTCCATAAACCCCAAGCTCTGATACCAACTGTAACGCCCCACCTCTATGCTCATAATAACAAAGAGTATTAAAAGGAATACTGTCTATTATTACGAAGAATAAGGCTGGATAGGAGCGACCATCCGTAATTGGCCTTACACTAATATTGGTTATCTCGATAGGAGTGGTATATACTTTTTAATTTTTCATCTATTAATTATTTACTCCCCTCGACATATCCAATTATCAGTATAAAACAAACTACGATAGTTCATAATAGTTTAGGACATTAGATATAACAATAACACAGATAATATAAATGCGGAACACAGATAAAAACAAAAGTCTCAGATATATATAACTGATGTCAGTTAATACATAGTTGACACTATACATATGATACAACTACAACTGTCGACTCTAGAAGTTATATATACAAGTACATTATCGACTAATATACATGAATACATATCATTCTATACAATGACACGACTACTACAAAATGACTGACAACTTCAGAAGATGTGAAAAGTCTTCAATCCCGAACAGCAACTCAAAGAAAGAAATCCACAACCTGAAATACTCGGGTCTGACCCGAGTATTACATTCAAAAGAAAATAATACCCAGGTCAGTCTAATTCAAACCAGTTTATTAGTGCATATAGGCAATAATAATCAAATAGTCCAATAGATGACAGTCACAGAAATCTCGTATACCCGACTCCTCGATAAAAGAATCGGATAACGGCAGATATAACACTATACAGTGTTAAACAACAAAACAACAATGCCGATTTAAAAAAACAACAATGCTGATTGGCTGTAGTGCACGCTAACGTGTACTGCCTCGCCAATACAGTCTATCAAATACTCAGAAGATCAATGAATCTAAAAACCAACCAATCCAATTCAAATCAAAATGAACCATTTCAAACTACGCTTAATAAAACGGAAACAGATGGCGTCAAATTAAATTAAATCTCGGTGTGGCTGCAGTACACGCACGCGTGCACTGCCTCGCCACTACCGTACGTCGAAATTGCAAAGGTCAAGTCACATTAGCGTGACTCAACACAGTTGCAAACAATTTGAATGCAAAAGATTAAACAGTGGATTACAAGACAGTTTGCAAGCAGTTCGAGGTGGAAGTGCCATCAGAGATTAACTAAAAACAAAGTAAGTCCAAGTGATCAATGACAGGAATGCAACTGTCCGTTCAATATCCAAGCAGGTCAAAACACTGGATCAAGCAAGTTATAAACCAAAGACTTCACAAGCAAGAACAATGAATTAGCAAACTGAAGATGAGAGCACCAAGGATATGGCACTACAACATTCAACAAAAAAAGACGCAGATCAGCCTCCATAGGAATTAAGGTCATCGGTGAAGCACAATGACCAAATGCAAATAGATACAATGCATCAATGCAATGTATCGGATTCGAGAACAAAGGCAGTGCCGCAGCCTAAAACTTTATCTAAGAGAATGCTAAATATGTACACAAGTGATGGTACATTACAAACTGCACAAGGCAATTGAATCAGGGGTACAACGGTGAATTAGATCAAATAACACCAAGTAAAGAACTCAATCAGAGAACAAAACTGCAACTCAACTACAAGGGTTCGACCACTCCAGAGAGTAGTTCAAATGCAAATGAACTCGAACAGTAACCCAGGCTACAAAGTGTGCAAAGTACAGACTGCAACCAAGACCAGCAACGCCAACGTGACTCAGATGGTAAATGAAGGTCTAAAGTTACTGACTCAAGAGTCCTAGTAAACATCAAGCAATCACAATTTGAATACAACAGTTCAACAAGACGAGTGCAGACAGACAAGGCACAAAGTGCACAGGAGATACAAGTGCAGGCCCAACAGTGCACATGTACAACAGAGAACATATGAAAAGTCTGGATGGTCAGCAATTTGAAAATGCAACATATTCAAGTGCAATGAACATGTACAAGTGAAACAGTGGACATAAGAGATGAACAAGAAGTTCATCATCAAAGTCAACAGTGTTAATAACAAGAATACCACAGAGAAGTTAGTCAGAGACGTGAAACAGTTTAAAATTGTTTAAGGAATCCAAAAATCAATCTACAAAGTCAACTACAGGTCGCAGAATTTACAGATGGCCCGAAGATGACCAAAGTCAGGGATAAACACCAGAAGTTCACGCAACATATAACAGAGAAGCCAAAGTCAGATCTGAACATAGATGGTCAGAGAGAACCATAAACTGGAATGCAGACTAAAGCTCACCATCAACGACAACAGTGAAAATGACTGTAGTCAAGTGATGATTCGAGTAGATAATTGTCACAAAAGCAAATGGCCAGAGAAGATGACCAGAACCAGAAACAAGTCAAATTTCAAAACTTGGCTAATGCATCAAAATATCGCATAAACAAAGTCGAGCAAAATAACAGTGTCGAACTCGATTTCAAAAATCAACAAAGCCAATTCGAACATATATATACATATCAAATGATATATATACATACATGACTGCATGCTTATATATGAAGACTAAATGCAACTGGGTGCAAACAGTCTCCACAAACATGAATCTACAACTTGTAAACCCATAAATATAGTACTGTAACTGGACAGTACAAGGTTTCAAAACAACTAACTCGAATGCAAAATAATGCAAGTACGAGAATGTATGTAAGCATATCTATGAATACGCAGACGTATTTATATCAAGATAGACCATCACCGGCAAGAATAAGGCACAGTGCTAAAACGAAAAGGCAAAGGCCCGAAACATTTAAATGGTCAGAAACACTATCAAAGAAATGGTACCAATTGACTGTAATACAAAGTCATGAAATTTCATTGACTAAATCAAGTGACAGAGCAAAATCAACAACATCGAACGAATTCGAACAAGTCAAGAAACCCAAAACCCAACAAAATCAACTTCGAACCAAAATCGAATGCCGAGATAAACTAAACCAATTACTCAAGCAACAAAATCCCAAATTGGAACAAGCTAGGACATTAGAGGCTCGAATTAGATGTGAGTAGATAGTACTACTCACCTTAGAACGAAGAGGCAGCCGCGATCGAAGAACGGAAGTCGAAGCCTCGATTTCCAAAACGCCACGAAAGTCGACGAAGCCAAAGCTCTGATTTGCCAGATAGAAGTCGAAGCCGAAGCCCAAATTGAAGCCGAACTCCAGAAGCAGCCAAAAAGACGAACAAATATTCTCTTGATTTACAACCAGATTGATCGAACAATCGGCAGCTTCACAAAGCCCTAAATTGGATCGAGGACGAAAGCCCTAATTTCGCAAAGAGGAACGAACGAGGGAACAAAGCCGCCATTTCTTTTTTTTCGTATGCTAGGGTTTTTGAAAAATGCAAGGGGAATGGGTTTTGAACGAACGAAATGGAGAATGGGGTGATAACAACTCGGCAATCCCATAAAACATGGATCAAACAAGTTTTAAAGCCCAAACTATTTTAACACATTATCAAAAGAATTTCAACTAAATTTAAAAACTTCAATTACAATTGCCAACCAAATTAAGTCATCAAATGACGATTATAAGTTTGTAACAAAACCCCGGGTTGTTACAGATGGAGAATGGGGTGATAACAACTCGGCAATCCCATAAAACATGGATCAAACAAGTTTTAAAGCCCAAACGATTTTAACACATTATCAAAAGAATTTCAACTAAATTTAAAAACTTCAATTACAATTGCCAACCAAATTAAGTCATCAAATGACGATTATAAGTTTGTAACAAAACCCCGGGTTGTTACAGATGGAGAATGGGGTGATAACAACTCGGCAATCCCATAAAACATGGATCAAACAAGTTTTAAAGCCCAAACTATTTTAACACATTATCAAAAGAATTTCAACTAAATTTAAAAACTTCAATTACAATTGCCAACCAAATTAAGTCATCAAATGACGATTATAAGTTTGTAACAAAACCCCGGGTTGTTACAGATGGAGAATGGGGTGATAACAACTCGGCAATCCCATAAAACATGGATCAAACAAGTTTTAAAGCCCAAACTATTTTAACACATTATCAAAAGAATTTCAACTAAATTTAAAAACTTCAATTACAATTGCCAACCAAATTAAGTCATCAAATGACGATTATAAGTTTGTAACAAAACCCCGGGTTGTTACAGATGGAGAATGGGGTGATAACAACTCGGCAATCCCATAAAACATGGATCAAACAAGTTTTAAAGCCCAAACTATTTTAACACATTATCAAAAGAATTTCAACTAAATTTAAAAACTTCAATTACAATTGCCAACCAAATTAAGTCATCAAATGACGATTATAAGTTTGTAACAAAACCCCGGGTTGTTACAGAGCACTGTAACGACCCGAGTTTCCAGACCCGGAAAATCGAACCATTTTAGTTAAGAAGAAGAGGTAGAAGAAGAAAAATAAAAAAAAACAACATCAGAATCTAACCATCGCAGCGGAATAAAATATAATATATATTAACAGATCTTTACACAAATCAAAACTATATCAGTTTTATACAATATATCATCAGAATACATCATCAGAGTACATCAACATCCATAACTTACAACTGAATACACAGCGGAAAAATAATAACAAGTACGTGAGTACGTATCGTCATCCAGCTCGTCTCCTGAGCTCCACAGCATCATATCCTAAACCTGTTTATCTCGGTCTGACCCGAGCATCATATAAAACAATACCCGAGTCAGTCTGGAAAACCAGCGTGAGAAAATCACACTCAATTGATTATTAAAGTTTCAAAAATCCTTTTGAAAATAAAAACATCTCGTAAGACCACGCCACAAATAAACATGTCGGGTTTTTACCTTACGATAGCTAAAACACTTTATATCAAAATCCTCTGATATTATAATAGTGTCTATTCACAAATACTTATTAAAATAGCTGAAATTGTTACATGATTAAATTCCAGCATACTAGCCACAACGTGGGTAATACAAACAAAACTCGTACAAGACACGTAGGGAGAATGGATTTCCAACGAATGACTAGGCACTGGGGTACCACCTGTCACAGTACGTGGCCTAGATCACAGTACCGAGGAGTACGCCCGCTCCCCTGCAACACAAAGCCGGAATCATCCCTTACTGGATAATTCCAAGTAAAATCACCCCACGGTTGGGATCAGCAACCGAAACACTAAGCCGAAATAAAAGGGACATCTAGACAGGGATGACCTTACTCTCAAGTGGGTGCTACCCACGAAGCCTTGCTGCATAACCCCTGATTTTCAGTCATTCCCGGTTGATGAGGCTCGAGGCTAAACGATACACTTAGCACATATCCCTTAGAATGCCCATCGTCCACCTGACGATGTCACGAAAGCATTCGTCCATATAAGTCCGTCCCGGGTCCGAACGGAACCGAAGGCACTATTCCTACTACATCCATTTTGGAAATATCCTCAGGATTAGTAGCGACTAGCCCTTGCACTTCACTGCTCCATCTTCGACTCTGAAATCGTTTTCACGAAACGTACAAACCGAATCGAAGTGGTATTCGAGTCTCCAGACCTAGAATCCTGGTATACGGAAACTCGATCCCGGTCTCTTCGAAACGATAACGCATTTGGCCAATATTGATAGTCGGTTATTTAACTATCAATTAACATCCACAAGCAACCATCACACAATAAATAATTTCCCACATTATTTATTTGCCCAAATATCTTTCCAAGATATATTTCCAAATTTTCAAAGCTCATTTGAAAACAATTTCAAACAGTTTCCGCTTACGGAATACATTTCCCCAAATATTTATTTCTCTGAAACACCAAGTACAAAATACTTTAGATTTAAAAATAATTTAAAAGCACTTTACTATAAATATACTTTATAATATTGAAATTTAAAACTACTTTAATACCTTAACAAAATATATACTTAAGGAATATTTAAAATGAAACCACTTTACAAATATAAACTAAATTTCTTTTTTTTAAAACATAATAGCAAATCACTTTTATATAATTACTACAATAATAGATTTTTGAAAATACTTACTTTAGACTTTAACATTTAGAAATAATCAATCTTCTAAAATATGCTTTTTAAACGTATTAAAACCTTTAACTTATATTTAAAATTTCTTTGGAAAAACGTACTTGGCTATCCAGAGAAATACACTTCTCTTCACATCTTTTAAAAATAAATTAACATTTATTTTTAAACCAATCCATATCCTTTTATAAATTCCCATCTTGAATTTATATTCTCAAATATCCACTGATATTTTATTTTACTTTATAAACCCAGTTTATATCTCCAAAATCTCATTTCTCTTTTAAAAATCCAAGTTTTTAAACACTTAAATCAATTTCCAATTGATTTCCATTTTACTTTACTTTGAAGTAAATTTCCCTATTTACTTCAATTATTTCAAATACATTAACTTTCATCTTTTATTTCCTTATTATGAGTTAAAACCCTCTTTAACTAAAATACCAATTTCGGATTTCCAAACTTCTTCAATTAATATTTTAATTAAATTAAATCTTTAAATTTCAATAAAATAAATTCTTTTATATTTTTAAATAATATCACTTTAGTTAAAGATTTATTTCTTCACTATTAAATTCAAACCCTCTTTTCCCATATTTGTTCGAATTAAGAAATTTCTTTATTTCTTTTACAATTCCTTATTTAATTTATTCGAATTCACTAGAATTATTTAACTTAAATTTTACTCTTTTATTTCTTTCCAAAATTCAATTCAATTGCTTTTGATAACTCATTATACTGGGAAATTCAATCCAACCAGATTATCCAATATAAATCATCACAGGATATCAACAATCATATCACAGAATATTTAAACAAAATTAAATATTTTGAGGAATCCAGTCGGATCCCTCCAACCTGTTTCCCTGCATCCACAGACGTTAGCACAATACCAATTCCACTTCAAAGTGGAATATCGCGGTATATGGGTTTTATAAAATATCATCCGCTATTATAGTAGGCTTTCCATCAATCGTCTAATATTTATTCCGTGTCTGGAATGTCATCTGCAGGTAATTGGATATTTGTTGATATGAGTTCTGATTATCGTTTTTGATAATCAGATATTTGTTGTTTCTAATTATCGCTTGTGATAATTAGATATTTGTTGATATGAGTTCTGATTATCGTTTTTGATAATCAGATATTTGTTGTTTCTAATTATCGCTTGTGATAATTAGATATTTGTTGATATGAGTCCTGATTATCGTTTTTGATAATCGAATATTTGTTGAATTTGAGAAATTTGATTATCGTTTTGGATAATCGAATATTTGTTGAATTTGAAATTTGATTATCGTTTTTGATAATCGAATAATTGTTAAATTTGATGTTTTGTGATATTCGTCTTCGATAATTTGACATTTGTTGATTTGTTTTCTGAGTATCGTTTGGATGATTGAATGGTTGCTGATTTTATTGATATGAGATTTTCTAGTCTCCAATAGATTCTAGAATATGCTGATTTTATTGAATCACTGTTTTCTAATTATCGTATCGATGATTAGACATTGTTGCTTTATGATTCTCTGTATTTTAATTATCTTGTTGATAATTGAATATCGCTGATGTTTGCATTTATCCCGTTTGCTGTCTTCTGATTATCTTTTGATAATTAAATTTTGTTGAAAATTTGTGAATTTCTTTTATGAAATTGAAGGATTTCTTGGCGTTTGTGTTCTCAATCTTTATTTTTTTCTAGCTTAACCAGTTTATGTTAGAAAAGTAATTGTTATTGACGACCTTAGTTATGAAAATTGCGGGGACGCAATTTTTATAAGGAGGGGAGTCTGTAACAACCCGGGGTTTTGTTACAAACTTATAATCGTCATTTGATGACTTAATTTGGTTGGCAATTGTAATTGAAGTTTTTAAATTTAGTTGAAATTCTTTTGATAATGTGTTAAAATAGTTTGGGCTTTAAAACTTGTTTGATCCATGTTTTATGGGATTGCCGAGTTGTTATCACCCCATTCTCCATTTCGTTCGTTCAAAACCCATTCCCCTTGCATTTTTCAAAAACCCTAGCATACGAAAAAAAAGAAATGGCGGCTTTGTTCCCTCGTTCGTTCCTCTTTGCGAAATTAGGGCTTTCGTCCTCGATCCAATTTAGGGCTTTGTGAAGCTGCCGATTGTTCGATCAATCTGGTTGTAAATCAAGAGAATATTTGTTCGTCTTTTTGGCTGCTTCTGGAGTTCGGCTTCAATTTGGGCTTCGGCTTCGACTTCTATCTGGCAAATCAGAGCTTTGGCTTCGTCGACTTTCGTGGCATTTTGGAAATCGAGGCTTCGACTTCCGTTCTTCGATCGCGGCTGCCTCTTCGTTCTAAGGTGAGTAGTACTATCTACTCACATCTAATTCGAGCCTCTAATGTCCTAGCTTGTTCCAATTTGGGATTTTGTTGCTTGAGTAATTGGTTTAGTTTATCTCGGCATTCGATTTTGGTTCGAAGTTGATTTTGTTGGGTTTTGGGTTTCTTGACTTGTTCGAATTCGTTCGATGTTGTTGATTTTGCTCTGTCACTTGATTTAGTCAATGAAATTTCATGACTTTGTATTACAGTCAATTGGTACCATTTCTTTGATAGTGTTTCTGACCATTTAAATGTTTCGGGCCTTTGCCTTTTCGTTTTAGCACTGTGCCTTATTCTTGCCGGTGATGGTCTATCTTGATATAAATACGTCTGCGTATTCATAGATATGCTTACAGACATTCTCGTACTTGCATTATTTTGCATTCGAGTTAGTTGTTTTGAAACCTTGTACTGTCCAGTTACAGTACTATATTTATGGGTTTACAAGTTGTAGATTCATGTTTGTGGAGACTGTTTGCACCCAGTTGCATTTAGTCTTCATATATAAGCATGCAGTCATGTATGTATATATATCATTTGATATGTATATATATGTTCGAATTGGCTTTGTTGATTTTTGAAATCGAGTTCGACACTGTTATTTTGCTCGACTTTGTTTATGCGATATTTTGATGCATTAGCCAAGTTTTGAAATTTGACTTGTTTCTGGTTCTGGTCATCTTCTCTGGCCATTTGCTTTTGTGACAATTATCTACTCGAATCATCACTTGACTACAGTCATTTTCACTGTTGTCGTTGATGGTGAGCTTTAGTCTGCATTCCAGTTTATGGTTCTCTCTGACCATCTATGTTCAGATCTGACTTTGGCTTCTCTGTTATATGTTGCGTGAACTTCTGGTGTTTATCCCTGACTTTGGTCATCTTCGGGCCATCTGTAAATTCTGCGACCTGTAGTTGACTTTGTAGATTGATTTTTGGATTCCTTAAACAATTTTAAACTGTTTCACGTCTCTGACTAACTTCTCTGTGGTATTCTTGTTATTAACACTGTTGACTTTGATGATGAACTTCTTGTTCATCTCTTATGTCCACTGTTTCACTTGTACATGTTCATTGCACTTGAATATGTTGCATTTTCAAATTGCTGACCATCCAGACTTTTCATATGTTCTCTGTTGTACATGTGCACTGTTGGGCCTGCACTTGTATCTCCTGTGCACTTTGTGCCTTGTCTGTCTGCACTCGTCTTGTTGAACTGTTGTATTCAAATTGTGATTGCTTGATGTTTACTAGGACTCTTGAGTCAGTAACTTTAGACCTTCATTTACCATCTGAGTCACGTTGGCGTTGCTGGTCTTGGTTGCAGTCTGTACTTTGCACACTTTGTAGCCTGGGTTACTGTTCGAGTTCATTTGCATTTGAACTACTCTCTGGAGTGGTCGAACCCTTGTAGTTGAGTTGCAGTTTTGTTCTCTGATTGAGTTCTTTACTTGGTGTTATTTGATCTAATTCACCGTTGTACCCCTGATTCAATTGCCTTGTGCAGTTTGTAATGTACCATCACTTGTGTACATATTTAGCATTCTCTTAGATAAAGTTTTAGGCTGCGGCACTGCCTTTGTTCTCGAATCCGATACATTGCATTGATGCATTGTATCTATTTGCATTTGGTCATTGTGCTTCACCGATGACCTTAATTCCTATGGAGGCTGATCTGCGTCTTTTTTTGTTGAATGTTGTAGTGCCATATCCTTGGTGCTCTCATCTTCAGTTTGCTAATTCATTGTTCTTGCTTGTGAAGTCTTTGGTTTATAACTTGCTTGATCCAGTGTTTTGACCTGCTTGGATATTGAACGGACAGTTGCATTCCTGTCATTGATCACTTGGACTTACTTTGTTTTTAGTTAATCTCTGATGGCACTTCCACCTCGAACTGCTTGCAAACTGTCTTGTAATCCATTGTTTAATCTTTTGCATTCAAATTGTTTGCAACTGTGTTGAGTCACGCTAATGTGACTTGACCTTTGCAATTTCGACGTACGGTAGTGGCGAGGCAGTGCACGCGTGCGTGTACTGCAGCCACACCGAGATTTAATTTAATTTGACGCCATCTGTTTCCGTTTTATTAAGCGTAGTTTGAAATGGTTCATTTTGATTTGAATTGGATTGGTTGGTTTTTAGATTCATTGATCTTCTGAGTATTTGATAGACTGTATTGGCGAGGCAGTACACGTTAGCGTGCACTACAGCCAATCAGCATTGTTGTTTTTTAAATCGGCATTGTTGTTTTGTTGTTTAACACTGTATAGTGTTATATCTGCCGTTATCCGATTCTTTTATCGAGGAGTCGGGTATACGAGATTTCTGTGACTGTCATCTATTGGACTATTTGATTATTATTGCCTATATGCACTAATAAACTGGTTTGAATTAGACTGACCTGGGTATTATTTTCTTTTGAATGTAATACTCGGGTCAGACCCGAGTATTTCAGGTTGTGGATTTCTTTCTTTGAGTTGCTGTTCGGGATTGAAGACTTTTCACATCTTCTGAAGTTGTCAGTCATTTTGTAGTAGTCGTGTCATTGTATAGAATGATATGTATTCATGTATATTAGTCGATAATGTACTTGTATATATAACTTCTAGAGTCGACAGTTGTAGTTGTATCATATGTATAGTGTCAACTATGTATTAACTAACATCAGTTATATATATCTGAGACTTTTGTTTTTATCTGTGTTCCGCATTTATATTATCTGTGTTATTGTTATATCTAATGTCCTAAACTATTATGAACTATCGTAGTTTGTTTTATACTGATAATTGGATATGTCGAGGGGAGTAAATAATTAATAGATGAAAAATTAAAAAGTATATACCACTCCTATCGAGATAACCAATATTAGTGTAAGGCCAATTACGGATGGTCGCTCCTATCCAGCCTTATTCTTCGTAATAATAGACAGTATTCCTTTTAATACTCTTTGTTATTATGAGCATAGAGGTGGGGCGTTACAGTTCGAATATTAATAAATTGTATAATGCTTATACAAGGTTTAAAATCATGGAAACAAGCCATTGGGAATGGATTGCAAACGAAAATCAAAGGTGAGTTAATCTCACTCAGTAAAATCATGATTTAAATTTAATTGGTTAAATTTAAATATTTATTGAATGATTGTTTGGATTGATTTGATGTGATAGTATATATATAGTAGTATATATAGAAATATATACATATTGGTATATGTATATATTGGAGTTGATATTCCCGCATTTTATAGCGGATGAGAGACCCTATGCGGCGCATAGGGTCTCTCATCCGCTATAAAATGCGGGAATATCAACTCCAATATATACATATACCAATATGTATATATTTCTATATATACTACTATATATATACTATCACATCAAATCAATCCAAACAATCATTCAATAAATATTTAAATTTAACCTATTAAATTTAAATCATGATTTTACTGAGTGAGATTAACTCACCTTTGATTTTCGTTTGCAATCCATTCCCAATGGCTTGTTTCCATGATTTTAAACCTTGTATAAGCATTATACAATTTATTAATATTCGAACTAATTTTAAATTTCCATTTAACAATTCAATTTAAACTCATAATTTGATTTAACTATTTTTCTTTAAATAAATTATTTTTAGTGACTAAATAATTGAGTAAGCCAATTAAATAAGTTGAACACCTTAATACTTAAATTTAAAATTAAACAGTAAGTTGAGGTATTATATATTCCTAGTCCATACATATAATTTACTGTTCTACTTATACATATTTAAATTGAATTAAGATTGACTTAAAAATTAAAAACTGCCTGGCAGACAAAGAATTTCTTTACCATAAGAATTTTCCATTTTGCACTTTGCATATATATATTTTCTAAACTAAAATAATTAGCTAAGTACGTAAACAATTTAGTCTCTTTAATAAATTACTGGGATAATAATGATTACCTTAGATAAAGACATCACCCTCCGCTGCCACCTTGTCAGTAACGTCGAACTCGACCTGAGCTCCTCGAAACGCTTCCTCATGCTGTCGCACATGCCTGGTCATGAGAATCCCTTTTCCATCACCACGATCAGCTCCCAGCCTCGCACGCAAATCCAACCCTAGCACGTAGTCACGACTTACACCCACTCGACTGCTGCCATACCCCACGCCAATGAGTTGCCGCCGCTTGCTCGAGCACTGGCACACTCGTTGCCTCACCTCCGCCATGAAGCTACGCATCGTCGAGCACGCATCGATCTAGGTCACTCGACTCGGTTTCGAACTGGAACGAATAGAGATCGGCTTCGAATTGAAGGAGCCCCAGCGGCCATCTCGATTTGGAAACGGAGTCGCCATTTATTTATGTAGATCGATTTCAAACTGAGATGAGGGAAAATAGTTATTGTGATGAGTTTGGTGATTTATTAATATCGAACGAATTCGTATACTCGATTTGGGAAAGGAGGGGAGCGCCATTACAACTTTGATTTTGAACGAGATATATTCTCTGAGAAGAGGCTTCGGCTATACAATTTTAATGGAGGAGGGGAACGAGATATTAAAATCAACCGAGGCATGCTTTGCACGATTTCTTCCCGTGATTGTTGGCGTGATTCAAGGAGATAACGTGCTGATGTGATAAGCACCTCTTTCATTATTTAAATTTAATTTGTTTTCGATACAATTTCAACGCGTTTATGTGTCGTATGCTCGCATAACAATTCCGAAAGATACGAAACTTGAAATCCGATAATAATACAATATTACGGATCTAATGGAACTGGTTTCGTCGAATTCCGAGACTGTGCCACGGAAGGCTATTTTTAAATTCAGTTTAAACGGTATATATTTTTAAAACTGAACAAGACACTTTGAAATTCAATTTTAAAAGTTCCACCACCTTCAATATTAACAATATAAATTTTCTGAACCTTTAAACTATTTTTAACAGGCTCAAAACTCAGGATCCCCTATTTTACCCTATTTTCGATTGTTTAATTCAATAATCTATCATCCAATAAATACTGTATATTTGAAAATAAAGTTAAAATTTAACCTTCGAATATTTAAAATAAATTAAATATTCTCATTTCAAATATACCAAAATTCCGGGTCGTCACATTCCTCCCCCCTTAAAAGAATTTCGTCCCCGAAATTACCAGTTAGGAAGAATGGTCCAATCCCCGTTAACTATTTCCCAAATTCAAACAGTTTTAACAAAACCCAAACAATCTTTTATTAATGATACACTAATCATCTTTTAACTTTCCAAACTTATTCATAAGTTCAACCCATAACACCTACTTATCAATTCAAATTTAAATTTGAATTCAATTTTGAATTATCAAAATTTTCCAAAATTTTTCTAACTCCCTAAATTTCCGAAAAATTTTGCCAGCGTCTCCTTTGCGCGGCTAGCTCGGTACAACTACAAAATGGCTCTACGGCCTCCCAATCTCAAAAAGAAAACAAAAGGCCAAGTGGCTAGATCAAAAACCCAATCAAATTTCATATAGAAATTCAAATACATACCTTTTTGTCGGGCCATTAAATTTTATCCTCTAAAATCAAAAATCCCAATTTATCCATTGCTTTTATACACCTGTATCCTACTAAGCAATAATATTCAATCACAATTCCAAAGTCATTTTATACTTTTCTTTACAAATTTCCAATATTTGTTTTACTTAAGCCCGTACGATGCACATATATCATCCGTACGCAATATCACATTCGATCGCTCAATCGATCACACAATTTCACTTCCGAACTAGTATTGTCCACCCGACTTCCTAGTGCGGACTCAGATCTGGTTTCTTGATCAGAAACCGTCATTCTCCTTACATAGCCACCAACTATGATAGAGAATATCCAGAATCAATCAACAATCCATATCCAGGTTCGCCGTCGAAAATCGAGTGAAAAATCCTAATTCGGATCGATAAAACTATCTCGAAATTCTGTGTTCGAATCCGGATCAAATAGCTATGCGAATAAATAATATACGTACACCTTACGTATTAATTTCAATTGATTATCATTTATATCAATTTCCTTTTTATTCACATTCATTTTGATTACATTCACTTATCCAAAATTATCCCATTTCACAACTTCCAATTTTAAATCTTTATTCAATTACTCACCTAGAATAATTTTCCCTCGATACCAAATTACTTAAGAATCTCACCATATTTCTTAAGTTCAAAATAAATATTTTACATCCTGCTTATACTTATTTTCACTTCAATATCGTAGTTCATATCCATTTCTATTTACTTTTGTCTTTACAATTCCATTTGATTTCAATTTGGCTTCCACTCGAATATTTAATTAGTTGCACTTACTAATTAATTTAAATTTCGATTAATAGTTTATTCGCAAACTTCACTTCTTTAGTTCCTTCGACTTCACTTTACATTCACATTTGAATTAGATTTCAATATCCAGTTTCAATTTTATTTGCTTAGCAAATTTTAAATCATTTATCGTTTTGTTACAACCACTTTGCCCATCCTTCTGTCACTCCTCCGCCATCTCCTTCGGCATCCTCGGACACACTCGCAACCACCATCCGCTCCGGCTCCACACTCTTCCCGACAATTCATCCACAGCCGAAGCCACCTATCTCCAGTGAATATTCCTCCCATCGCCTCACGAGAGTACCCATCCCGCCTCCACCTCTGCAACACCTACGTCCGCCGCATCACTTCCCACACAACCCCACTGCATCGGCCATCTTCATCACATCATTCACCAACCTTCTCGTGTAAGTTTATATTGTATCTATATTTTGTGTACGTCAATATAGATTTTTAACATTATATGTTTGCAGATTTGATATAAAGGTAAGTCTATATATATATTTTGGTGTTTACAGCCGCGTAGATATATATTATACAGTATATTTTTATGTTTAATATATATAGTAATTTACATTTTATTTATGCTATATAATAGAAATTGTTATAAAACATAATTGGGTATAATATGTACTGGTTTATATCGCAGTTTTATATGATATATATGCCTATACATATTTGCTTTTATGCTACTGCATATATATTAGTACAAGATTTCCGTATATAGATGTATATAATATTATCTTAGCTTGTATATGATTGGTTATATATAAATAGTTATAGATCTATACATATATATATGTTTTGTACAAGTGTAGGTTGGCATAGGATATATTGTATATTAATATAACAAGTATATAAGTTATATTCTGATTTGATATATAAAAGTATATATATAGTTTACTATAAGACTCCTATATGAGATGATTTGATAATAGTCTGTTTGTTTTAAAGGTTTCAGTATACAAGTGTTATATACTTTATTATATTTTGGTTATATGAAAATCTTTCAATTCCTATATTTATAAATGCATATATTATATATTATAGTTTCGTTTAAATTACTGTTATGTATATTACTTACATATATTTTCATATAATACGTATGCTATATATTACTTGCACATGATAAATGATGTGTTTACAGTATTGCTTTACTTTTGGTCTTAAACATAAATAGTTATGTGTTTTGTAAGTCTGCATATATGATGGTTCACACACTTTCAATCTGTAGGTATATATTTGGATAGCATGCATACATTTGTTTACATGTACAGATATAGTCTGCATATATAATACGTTTTATTTTTTTCCATTTCCTGTTGATAATTTGCATGTATACAAATGGTAAATAACTATATTTAGTTGTACGTATAATATATGTATAGCTATTCTTCTAAGTTTTACAGTATATAATAGCATATATATATTAGTTTATATATATACTGGGTTGGTTTTGAATACATATATAATGTGCAGTTTATATGGGATAGGCTATGTCATTATGGATAGATGTATATTAACTATATGATGAAATTTAGATTTTTTTTTATTTTCAAACATTTATTATTAAGATGACATATATGTATGTTGTATAGATATGTTTAAATATGTATTATATATATGACTATATAAATTTATATATATACTGTTATTTTATAATGTTTAATTTTATATATATTACACATAAGTATACTTGAGTTGATTTTTAAATTATATTATATATGTGTTTAATTTAAACAAAGATTTTGAATTTAATATACGTTTGAATTTAGAATATTATTGTATATATAGTTATATATGGTTATATTAGTTTGCTTATACCATTTATCTTCATCAATCCAGTTCTGATTTGAATTCGTCTCTTCCAATTATCAGCTTTGTTCGTCGAATCATGTCCATCTAGCATTGCTTCGGTACTCGTAACCCATTTCATTGTCAAATCTCCGCTAGCCTTGAAAGGTGAGCAATCACTCACGATTAACGTTCTTTTATTTATTAAAAATTGATTTCAATTGAAACGACAATTGAAATATGCTGCTGTAGTTATTTAAATTGTTATATATGCTATTATCTGTAACTGTTCACTTGTGGGATATGACACCATATCCTGTTGTTTATATTCTATTGTTATTGATGATATATGCCTGTTGTTGTATTTTATATTATCTGTTATCACTCTGCAAGTTCCCTGTTAGTATAGAATTCACTATGGGTTGAAATGATACATACCCGAACGGACTTTAGAATAGGGGAAAATCGTTATGGGTTGAAATGATAAACCCAAGCGATTTTCATTTGAACTGAAATTGGGATTACGGGTTGAAATGATATCTACCCGTATATATTTAAATTACGGATTGAAATGACAAATATCTGTATCACTTAACCATACGATAGATATATATACAGACACCGTTGGTCCATATATATAAATATTTTAAAAATAAATTCTATGGTTTTGGAAAGAAATATGTGGTTTTAACAAAAAAATTTATGTAAATGGTAATGATATATATAGATTTAATAACAATATTTAATTTAATTAAGATTGATTTAATACATATAATATGGTTAAGTATTTAAATATATTTTTCAAAATAGATTTTGGAAAAAAATTTGAATAAGTTAAGGTTGGGAAGATAATTTGAATTTAGTTGAAATTGTATTCATTAAAGATTTTTATTTAATTAAACCGATTTGAAACTTATTGAAATTGAGATTTAAGATATGATGTATAACTTGGGTTTGATTTAAAATAATTTAATGAATATTTCTTGTTTAAATAAATTTAAGGAAATATTCAGTAAAAATGAAATTTAAGGCTAGTTAGATGATATTGAATTTATTAAGTGAATATTCCCTGATTAAATAAATAATAAAGTTAAATCAAGAGCTATATGAAACTGTTAAATTTAACTTTGAAAACGTTGAATATTAAAGCTTTGAAATATATTGAAAATTTAAATGGTATATTTAGAACTGAATTGAAGTGATAAATTGAGCTTTGAATAAATTTGAATTTGGAATTTGGGTGGATGTGAATCGAATTTGTGAGACTTAAGGAAATTATAAATACTTGACTTTATAAATTATTTAACCTATATATACTATTTTGGAAAATAGATATATTTGAAATGAAATGATATTTGGGTTTAAAGTATAAATTAAATTGAAATGACCACGGTGTTATAGTGTATATTTCTACATTTGTAGATAGTTCCACGGATCCTTAAAGGATGGTTATCCCAAACATCCTTTGAGTTACATGTATTTCAGTTGATATTTCACTTGAGTTGGATTAATTAATATAAGAATGTTAATCCTGACTCGAGTGTTTTGTGTTTGCTTTACGCTCGGGTCAGACCGAGTGATACAGCATTTGAGACTCACCTTTGGAGTTTGGAGCTTCGTTTGGAGATCCAACTATCGATTCAGCTTTCAGTTTTTCCAGTTGATTTGTTCAGAGAGGTGATCTATTCGTACTGAAGACTTCACTTTATTTGAGATATTCTGTTGTATTTTATTTTTAACTCTGATGTTTATATAGTAGCTTCATGAACTACTATTTTATCTATTCCGCTGCGTATTATTGTATTACTCTGTGTCTGTGATTCTGTGATTGATTTATTTACTGTATATGCTGAGTTTTGCCAAATTTTATTACAATCTGTTATTTTGTATTATTCAAGTCAGACATGTGTGGATTATTGTCGATTTGAATGGTCCAAAATAACGGGTCGTTACAATACGGGATAATATGCCAAAGGTTGTTGAGCCAAGGCCCATAACTAGAGAAGACTCCTCAAAGATGAATCAAAATTATCGAAATTTGGTTAGCAAGATGTTTACTTGTAAGGAGGGAGCTGTTGAGATGTTAAATTAGTTAAAGGTCTGTGAGAGAATCTTCTAAGATCTAAGGTTGGATGATGCATAAGTGAGAAGGATGCATTTGAGGCAGTTGCATGAGGGCTTTGGATTAGTGCGAGGCGGTAACTGCCGAGAACCTTAAGAGGAGAAACCTAAAATTAGTTCGAGGAAACGTTAGAGGCTCGGTTTATTTTCGAGTCTAAAAGGAGTGTGTTTCTATGAAAGTGCATTGATCTGAAGCTAGGAGATCTTTCGGTAGAGTAGTATATCCATATATTCAACGCTTTAGCTATGTATGGCCGAGAGATGATTAATATGCAACTAAAGAAGAATGAGAGATTCATACTGACGATTGAAGCAAGGCTTGGATCATAAGATGAGTACTAGCATCTCCTTTTGAGTTTGTTTTGGACATGGAATGAAGATATGATAACATGTACCAAGAGCGTAGGAGGGTGGAAGGGACACCAAGGTAGAGCAGAGGAAGAGGTTCTCCCTATACTAAAAGGGAAAATAGTGGCAACAGTGGAAAGGAAAAGCTCAAGAGGGAGGAGGTCGAAAGAATATTTCAGAAGTTCTTTGTTATAATTGCAATTAGAAAGGGCAATATGCATTACAATGTCTACATACGGCCAAAGTAGTCAAGGTCAAGTGCTTTAATTATGATAATTCGGGCCATAAGAAGAAGGATTATCTAAAGTTGAAGCGGGCAAGGGTTTTTGCTTTAAAAGGACCGAATAGGACCATTTACCAAGGAGAAAGGTAAGAGTGTTGTGTATGAAGGCACGATTTTGATTTCTTGTTTTAGATAGTGTTTCATTTGACACTAGAGCTATACACTCTTTCATTCTAAATGATTTGATTGATGGATTGGGGTTAGATTTTACAGTCTAGTTACTTCTTTACGTATTGTTAATCCAATTGGTGGTTATGCCATTCTTAGGTTAAAGAGCACTGCTTTATAGTTTCTTCTTTGTGAACATTTGTTTCTTGCGATCCATATATATTTGACTTTGTAAGATATGGGGTACTTTTGGGTATGCATTGACTAGTGTAAAACAACATCAAAATTTACTATGCCAAGAGGGTTATTGCTTTGCTAGACCAGAAGGGAGGAGAAAGATCTCGGTAACTTTGGATGTGACGAAGAGGATGTTTGGAGTTTCATCATGTGCTATGGAAAATCAGGAAGAGGAGATTAACATAGCATTAGTGGTTTGAAATTTGTAGATGTCTTTGAGACATTAGTGGTTTGATATGATTACAGCCGAGAAGAGTAGTCTCCTTAACGAATGCGCCTAAGGAAATGAAAGAGTTAAAGGAGTAAGTAGTGGAACTTGAGCATAAGAATTTCATTAGGTTGAGTGCTTCAATGTTAGGAACTTCTGTGATATTTGCAAAGAAGTTAGATGGATCACTTTGGATGTGCATGACTACAGGAAGGTAAATGAGTTGACAGTAGGGAATCGTTATCCATTGCAAGGATAGATGACTTATTTGATTAGTTAAGTGGAATTAAAGTATTTTCATAGCTATATTTGGCTATGGCATTCCATCAACTAAGAGTTTCTAAAGAATGTATTCCTTTAACCGCGTTAAACCTAGATATGGTTCATATATATGGTTAGTCATGCCCTTTCGACTAACCAATGTTCCAAAATTCTTTGTTGATCATTCATGATCAGCTTGATATGTTTGTGTTGGTCTTCATAACAATATTTTGGTATATTCTAAAGATGAGAGACATCTTGAAGTTCATCTTAGATTAGTTTTGGAGACCTTAAGACAGCACAAGTTAAAGCCGAAGTTTTTCCAAGTGTCACTTCTGGTACTAGGAAGTTAAGTTCCTAGGCCATGTAATTTTGGAGGAGGGGTTGGCCATTGATCCTTCGAAAATTAAGGTTGTGAATAGTTGAAAGATACTTGAGACTATTATCGAGATTTAAGAGTTTTCTGGAATTAGCAGGATACCTTTGGAGATTCATTAGGGACTTCTCTAGTATAGCAGTGCCACTAACGAGACTTACTCGGAAGAATGAGTGGTATGTTTGGATGAAGGAGTGCAAGACAACATTTCGAGAGTTGAAGCTTTGGCTAAGGAATGCTCCAGCTTTGATGATGCTTAGGGGAATGGAGATATGGTAGTTTATATCGATACTTCGGGTTTGGGGTAGTGGTAATGTTGATGCAAAGAGACAAAGTGATAGCATATACATCTAGATGGTTGCGACACCATGAGGGTCGGTATTCGACACAAACCTTCTTGGAAAAAGGTTTGGAATATGAGACAGCAAAGATGGTTAGAGTTTTGGCTTCTTTTAATTTCAAGATTGAGTATACTTTGAGGAAGGGGAACAATGTTGCTGATGCTTTGGGCCGAAGGTAACAAAGTTGTGTTCTGGCAATGATGGAAGAGTGGAATGTTTTAGAGATTCTTGTAACGTACACCTCTGATCAAGTGCTGGTTCAGGTAGAACTTCTAGGACATTAGCCTGCTTAGAAGTACATTCAGCTCTCATAGAAAGGATTACCGACAAGAAAAAAGAATATCCACTATAGTCTGTAAGGATCAATGGCTAAAAGAGTATTACCGAAACTGAAGAGCTAAAAGTCTTCAGCATTGACGAGAAAGTTCAACTTCAGAATAAGGGAAGGTTATATGTTTAGATATGGAGACCTTTGGAGCATGGTCTTAGACGAGCACCATCATTCGAAGTTTGTTATCCATCCAGGGGCACTATGATATACCGAGTATAAAGCAGAGCTTCTACTGAGAATGGATAAAGAGAGATGTTTGAGAATGCGTGAAGAGATTTTTCACATGCCAACAAATTAAGGTTGAACATTAAAAGCCAATGAGACTTCTACAGCTTTTAGAGGTTTCGGTATGGAAATGAGATTCAGATTATATGGACTACATTGATGGTTTTTCGAGGTCAACGACAAAGAATGAGAGTATATGGGTCATAGTAGATGGATTCACTAAGAGTGCCTATTTCATTCTGGTGAAATCCACGAGAATGGTAGCAAAGTTAGCCGAGATGTATATGAAGTCTATAGTAAAACTACATGGGGTTCCAGGTACTATAGTAGGTGACCGGGACACGTTGTTTACTAGTGAATTTTGGCAAAACCTACATAATGCTTTGAGTTCGGAGTTGTGCATGAGCATTGCATGCCATCCACAGATAGATGGACAAACCTAGAGGGTTAACTGAGTGCTTGAGTATTTGTTACGAGCATGTGTGTTAGATTTGGTGGATCTTGGGAAGATCACATACACTGACTATAATTTTCATACAACAATAATTATCAATCTAGTATTGAGATGACACCTTTCGAGGTGTTGAATGGAAGACTTTGTAAGTCGCCAGTTTGTTGGTGTGACACCGGAGATAGACTCATTTTGGGATCGAAACTCGTAAGAGAAGCCTTAGAAAAGATTGGGTTGATTCAACAAGAATGAAAAACGTTCAATTGAGACAAAAGAGCTACACCGATTAAAGGCAGAAGGAGCTAGTGTTTGAGGTTAGGGATCTTGTGTTTGTTAAGGTTTCACCGATGTGCGACGTGATGAGGTTCGGAAAACCTAAAAAGTTAGCACCAAGATATGTTGGTCCATTTTAAATACTTGAAAGAATCGGGAGTATAGCTTATAGTGTTGAGTTACTAAGTTTATTTATTGTGACCCATGGTGTGTTTCAAGTATCACATCGAAGGAATGTATCCGAGACCCCAATGATGTTGTTAGCTCGAAAGCTATGTAAGACTTGGTTGTTGAACTAAATTTGGCTTATGTAAGGAAGCCCGTTCAGATAGTACACCGGGACGAGAAGAAGATTCAGAATAAGGTAGTAAAGCTCATGTGAGTCCAATGAAGTGAGGATAGAGATGATTGTACTTGGGAAATGAAAGATAAAGTCAAGAGGATTTATCATGAGTTGTTTGCCCAAATTTAGCATATATGTTGCTGAGTTTTGTTGTAAACCATGCATTTATGAGTTATTGTGGCTGATTTTGTATTAGTAGATGAACGAATACATTTTCTTGTTGCACATTTGTAGGAAACTTATGTGTTAATAATAGTGTAGGCATGAAAAAAGATGAAAATCACTACTATGCCTTATTGGAATCTCGGGGACAAAATTCCCTTGTAACACAATGTAACACATTAAATAATTTTATGAAGTTGTTTTACCTTTGATAATTTGTACTTAACATAAAATTATAAATATAATGATCATAATCTATAGATTTGCAATGATAGCCTATTACAAAGAAAACAAATAAAACATACTTAAAAGAATTAAATGAGAAAGATGATAATAGGCCGATGGCTCAACTTATCATAAGTAATAAGTTTAACCATCTTCTCTCATTTTTTTCATTCTGCTCTCACAAAATAAAGCTATAAGCTTTGATCATTTTAATAGTGGTGGCCTAAAAATGAAAAGGAGGAAAAGAAGAAGATCAAAGCCAAGGAAAGTAAAAGAGATTTAAGATCAAATTAATATAGAGATCTAGGTGAGTAATGTATCTTTTAATCCCTCGTTTTCCCTTATAATTGGGTATGGTCGTGATTATTGTGATTAGTTTTTATGCTTCTTGAGATTAAAAAAATTGAAAATTTAATATGCTATTATGAACAAATTTTTAGAGATGATTTTTGATTTTTCGAAATTTTTGATGAATAAATAAATAATCATGAAGTATCAAAGTAGTCATTCATGATAGAAATGGTTAGAAATATAGATCTTGAGAAATTTTATGAAAAGAAAAATTATTGCTATGATTTTCTGGAATTATTATAACTGATTTTCGAATTGAAATACACATAGCTAAAAGGGGAATCATGAGGGCCGAAAGGTAAAAATAGGGAGCCGAGAGCTGTTTTATATAAATAAAGTATTTAATAAATGGTCAAGTGACAAGATCCACAAAATGTATTGAATAAGTTAGGAAATTGTTGTACTAACTGTAAAGTACGAAGTTAAAACGAATGCGGTGTTGACAAGTGTAAAGGTGCCATCAAACGTGCATGAGTTAGACTTTTGGCATGTACCAAAAGATTGTACCGAAGGTAGATCACCTAAACCAAAAAGAAAATGAACCAAGAAACACTAAGTATGACTCAAGTAAAGAGAACTAAAAAAATGCTAAGTATGAGTCTAGGTTTATTAAACCCAAGGTGTTAGCTGAGGGCCAAAGGCAAATGAAAGATAAGAGGGTGGTAGAGGAATCATAGGTAGAGGAGGTCTAGCAAGGAGACTCTACATGATGACAAAACGAAACTAAAACTAAGTCAGGTATCCCTAAACGAGACTAAGATTAGTGATTGTCGATACCTGTTAACTTTTGGTGGAAAGTTAAAACCGAGTCAATTGACTTCCAGTGAAGAGAGTTAATAACAAGGCTTAAGATGGTCGAGTTGGGTATTTAGAACATTATGTAACTTATTGTGTTGCGAAGATGATTTTAGGGTTTAAACAGATGGAGATAGCTTGGTACTTAAAGTAGCTTAATGAATAGCCAAAGCTAAAGCCTAATAAGTGAATAATTCGGTAGAGAGACATGAAAATGTAGGTGTAAGGCCTGGAGTGGAAACCGAAACATGAAAGTGTAAGGCCAAGAGTGACAACCAAAACACAAAATCATAGGTGTAAGGCCTAGAGTAGTAATCGAACACGAAAGCATAAGTGTAAGCCTGAGTGGCAGCTGAGATACGAGAGTGGGGTATAAGGCCTTAGTGGCAGCCATGATTATAATTGATAATACATAAAGAAAAGGAGAAACCATAAGGCCATAATGGTAGTCAAAAACATTGTAACACTGATTTTGAAAAGAAAAGAGAATGAGGCCCGAAGGGAATAAACAGATTGACTATAGGCCTAGTCACGGAAAAATTGATTGTGTATGATACAATTAGTTATGAAGTAATGACATGTGTTCTTGTTTCATGATGATAAATTGATATTGTGAAATAGTGAAGGGAAACCCGTTCTGTGCTTTAGCAGCATGGTCCCACTATATGTTATATTTAGGGTAATATATTACTCATACCAGACTTTATGTCTGACCGGTGTTTTTATCATTGTTTTCTAATAAACTCACAGGTTCTCTTTCGGGTATGCTAAATTTATAGTTTTTAGGCAGGTCGCTTTCTTAGAAAGAATGTGGAATGCCAAAGACAAGGCATGAGACTTAGTTAACATTTATAGTTGTAAGCGTTCATATTAGCATCTTCATATGTTGGGCATGACACTATAATCTATAATGTATTATACTTGTGATACCTGTGTGGGAACAAATGGGAATTTAAATATCTATCGAGACAATTATGCGTAATGAATTCCATTTAATTGCTCTGTTTACTTAAAACTATGAATATACTGAACCTACTCAGTTGTTGAAAGATAATTACAGGATGACTGCAACACGTTCGAGTTCCATCTTTAGGTTTCAGAACGAGGGATGTTACATATATAGTCCCTTGTATATATATTTCCTTGTATGAGTACGCTAATGCTCATAACATTACAAGATAGAAATTAAATTTAATACAAACCAACTTAATAATGATTAGAATTCTCAACACAAACATACAAACATATATTCCATGATTTAAAATACACAAAATATTTATGCACAATAACGCAAAAGTTCTAATGCTACCTTAACAATAAGATTTTCCTCCCTTCTTCCCTACTGCATTGCGCACCTAAAGCCGACAATATTCTATTATAAATTACAACTGAAGGCTTATGGGAATGCATTATATCTATCTACAAAATTATATTTTGCAGGCAAAACAAAGTATTATTATTTTGCGCAAGTTATTCATTGGCAAGCAAAGCAAGGCCTAGGTATGCAGGGGTGGAAAGCAAGCCGGATTATAGTGGTCATATCACTTTATAAATTTTAACAAGTGAGAGGCTAAGATACCTCAACAACTACATTGTGAGATACAGACACCTCAGCAAAAAGGAAAGAAAGAAAAAAAATAAAGAACAAGAGTGAGACAACAATGCCTTGTCTACTAAAAAACCAGCTAATCCTCCTGTGTAGAGGAGGATTCATACTCATCACCAGACAAGTCAGTGCCAATGATATTAGTATACTCACGATACGATATTTCAATCTTGGGATCAAAAAATACTAACTCCTCATCAAAAATCAATCTCATATCCCAAGTTTCATCCTTTAAAATCTCACTATTGTGCTCTCCATATTTACCACCAACTGTAAGATAAGAATGTCACTAGAAATATGATAAAAAAGATATCTATGATCAACTTCCTAAGTATAAACAAGCTTAAAGTATTTGTCGGACGTCGAGGAATTATGAAACCGTATCACATCATGGACCCATGTCTTCTCATTTGAATTCCAAACAATATAATCGGAGATAGAGCGAATGCTAGAGGTTGGCAAAACAAGCGTCATACCTTTCTGGGACAAAATTATAGCTTTCACTTATAATTGATTCCTCGATTGATTAAAAATTAGTGAATAGAGATTTATATTTCTTCTTCTTCAATAAATCTCTATCTGATTTTAATATTTGTTGTATCTTCTCAAACTGAACAACGAAGGAAAATTGGGCCCAAAATTGTGTTTTTCGAGTAATATTTGAATATATTATAGTTATCCATTGTGTGAGATCTATTGGTCTTTTGTTAGTGATTCTAAATCTTAGGTATTAATTTATTTCACGTAAATAAGGAATTCGAGGTATCCTAAAAAAAGTGATTCAGGACTTTATATTACCTAGTTTGGTCGATAGTACACTACCGATTGACAACATGTAGCCGATCTTTAATGAAATGCCGATTGACTAAATTAAACAATAATAATATAATACCTAAATGAAACATGTTCGATTAATGGCACACTGTCAAACGAATAAAATTTACTGAGTTATATAGGTAATATGATTTGATTGTAATGGACAAAATGAAGTTGGCAACTATATAGATGTACAAAACTGAAAGATTCGGTAAAATTAGGGGTGAAAATCAGACATGCCAAGCCAGACTCGGACTCATCAACATGTTTTAAGTCTCGTATGGTAGGATTTTTCAGGTCCAAAGTATACATTTTAAAACCTTTATCCAACATGAGGTTTAATTTGAATCAGGTCGGGTTGGTTTGGATCTGCCAAGACGAGTTGGTTCAGATCGGGTTTTTCATCACTGAGACCCGATTTGGGACTCATCAAGTTTGGATCAAACTTCGGTCCAATCTATGTTCCAAACCTAGGTAAAATCAAAAAAGGAAGCGTCATGCATTTAACACCATTCTTTTATATATGAATTACTATTTTTTATATAATTATTTCCCTAAACACTTAACAAAAATGTGTTTTGTTTATTGAAATAATCAACTTTTAGTCCAAAAAAATATGAAATGCATTTAACATCATTCTTTATTGATTCCTATTTTTCTATCATATCGGTTTCTTCCTCGATTTAACAAAAATGTGTTTTGTTTTTTGGAAAAATAATTGATTTTTAATATAAAAATGAAGTTCTCAAAATTGTCTAAGGGCCCGTTCAAGGACAAAGAAAAAGATCAAGGAAAATTAGTTAGTGTAGTTATGTCTGATATATCGAAGTTATGTCCAACTTATCGATTATGCCAGTGGTTAATGGAAAGCATTCGCACTCCCCAAAACCCAACGGTTGGAAAGGACATAACTTATATGTCCGACGCAACTCTGATACGTCAGACGTAAATCCATATTTAAATTACCTAGAAACCTATAGTTGAAATCATATCTCAACAAATAAAATTCATCTTCTCTCCCCTTTTATTACAACCTACACCTCCGGACACACCGATTCAAAGCCTGAAAGTGAGTTTGAGCTCACGTTATGCCAAGAAGTATATATTTTTAGGTTTCATTGATTTATATGGTAGAGAGATAAATATAAATTTAAATATTCTACACTTTCAGATCTCACAGCCGAAGAAACAAAATTAAGTAACTAAAATAATCAGTTTATCTCTGTTTAAAAACAATTGTGACTAATACAGGAAACAACAGAATAAAGTCCTGATAATATCCAACTAGGAATACAATAGGTAACTGACTGACAAAGATAACAAGGTACATATAGAATAACTATAAATAAAGTAACTTCATAGTGAGTGTCACCTCTTTACTTATCTTACTTCCTCTTATCACACCACCTTACCATCATACCAAATAAAGAGGGAAAAATAGAGGGGTTCAAACATAGTCCGGTGACTAAGATGTATCACTAGTTGTATGGTGTCAATAGGCCATTAAGTTATCATTTATAATCTACACAACCTAAGGGTGTTTATTTACAGTGTGCACCATATTTAACAGTTTAACGGACGGATAAAATATTGGGTAACAACTTATAATACACCTAAAGTCTGATGGTAGCCGATAAGGATTTCCACCCGAAGGTTAGACATCCTTAAACTGGGTAAACCTAGTGATACATCAAGTATACAGTCTAGATGGTAAATCGTCTATATAGTATATTTGAATCTCCTTTTTTCTTTTTGTTTTGATATTTTATGTTTTAGAGTTTTGATTAGAATTGAAGAAGAAGGAGAAAAAGTATGGAGTTTCTGAATTTAGGTTGAGCGGCTGTTAAAGAATAAAGAAGAATGAATAATGAGATGAATTATGGTTACAAAATTCTCTTATATAGATACAAATCCTGAAACTCCCCAAAATCCCATTTGGATCTCGACCCGTTTCGCTCTAAACGGACGCTATGGTAAGCAATATGTATCTCATTTAACCTGCATCCATTTCTGACGTTTTATATATGAATTTAGTTTAGAAAAATCTACTTGATGCAGTGGAAAAGTTAGATTTCCCAAATTCCTTCATCAGTACAAATTCAATTTTTCGGTTTTATGTAAAATTATTAAAATGTCCGATTTGATTAATTAATTAATTTTACAAGAAAATATGAGTTGTTATATTCTCCCTCTTAAAAAAATTTCATCCCTGAAATTCCATAGGACACAAAAATGCAACTCGTAGAATCAACCATACAATAGAAACCATGTGTGTATATAATACATATATTCAAACCACACCGCATACAAAGCAATACAGACAATTCATGTCAAACATATATGATTCCTAACATTTCTAGCAATATAAGACGACCCATTGGGATACAACTAAAATCTGGATATATATAACAATGGAAAAATAAGTGCAAATAAATAATATACGTCTATCAAATCAACATATGTCATGAATATGGCATGTGATAAATGCATAAATACGGCTAATGAAACTCCTATATGAATGTAAGATCATGGTATATAGGAATGTATGCGAAACATCCTAAAATATACTGATAATTCTATATGTTTGCATCATAGTATACGATAAATCAAATCATATAGCAAAACACAAGTCATACAACAAAGCAAACAAACTATAGAGGACGTACCAGAGAAGAGTCAAAATTAAAAAATTAGATTCTCTTATCCACTTTCCATGTACTCTCAATCGGGTCATCCTTCCCAACTTAACTTATCGACTTTACTACTAGCATATACACTCAATCCAAATACCTAACCTCAAATGTATGTGCATAGGTAAACGTTCTTCAATCCATGCTACCAACTTGGATAAACTCATGGTGAAATGCATCGTAACCCGTAATCTTGGCATATATGTCCCAATTGAAACACAGCCTCATGCAGTCCTAAATTCACATATACTACACCTTAAATCATCCCAGCGGTATATCGTTCACATCATCTTCTGGATACTGGGGGTAAGAAAACTCAAAAGTGGATAGTGTCTGACCTAGCATCAAGTGACTTGAACCACTTATTATTCCTCATTCTCAATTAAGGACATCAAAATCGGTAGATGTCTTAAACTGGTGAATATAGCATAACTTTTATTGATATTTTGATCCAACTTGAGTGGTGTCATTTCACCGATGATATCAATCCTCCAATCATCAAACGGGTATGGTACCAAGACACCATATTCTCAATCTGCAAGAATTTATCCTAAGTTCTTAGCATATAAACAAGTAAATGTTCAAGCAATCAAGTAAAGTAATCCTATTCAATTCACATATTCAAATATAGCAAACAAAATCCTAAACCAAAGTGAAGTCCTAAATTTAATTGAAGTCCTAACTTAAAATTGTTTTAGCACTAAAAGTAATCAACTAGGTGATATATCGCTCATGTGCACCTATCATGCAACATAAACTATGTACCCTTGAGTCGATGCTTCATAATACTTCCTTGAACATCCGTTCAATCCGAGGGATGATTGAAAACAACCCTACTATCCTCTTTTCAAAATCATACAAAAATTTCATGAAAAGCATCTCCGCATTCTCAATGCGTGCAAACTATAATATCTTTTCCTTAGCCTTAGAATTCTAGATTCAACCATTCCTTCATGCAATCCCATTAATGAGATTTTTGCCAAAGATAACTTCTCAATAATTTTACTTCAACCATACCATGGTCGAGACAACTCAAGATGGGATGTCGTCTTACCATATTAATCTTATAGACATAATATTCAATACTTAAATAGCGTCATACCCAAAAAATCATATAGGAAAATCTATAATGGACGATGTCTTAGCCTAGTGATCAAGATATGAAACTCATATCACATCAGTCTAAAACTATGTACTTGCAGTTGCGACAACAACTCAAGTACCAATAATTCATAAATACCGCCATAGAACATATATAGTAAGACGACAACCTACTTGTTGATTTCCTATAACTTCCCAAGCCAAAAAACACATGTGTGGTGTATTACCCGAAACATCGGATCAACGATGCCCATCCACAAACTAGTCTATATCGACTACCTTTTCTAGTGATGTCAAAATAACAAATACTTTAGGGACTTTTCATTTGTAAACAACTCATACTGATCCACTAAATGGTAAAGCCTCCAAGACTTAAGAGAAAAAACAAAAGCTGCCAACTCATGTGCATGAGTTGGATAATTTTTCTCATATACCTTCAGCCGTCGACTATCATAACAAACAATTCTACCCTCCTGCATTATAATAGCATCAAGCCCTGTACCGCATGCATTAGTATACATAGTAAACATCTTCAAACTATCATGAAGTACTAATACAATTGCACTAGTCAATAACCCTTTTAGCTTGATAAAAGCGTGCTCGCACTCCAGATTCCACAAGAAAACTTAATTATTGTTAGTATGGTGCGTTAGTGGCATAAAAATCTTTGTGAAGATAAACTTCATGTAATAGCCAACCAAACCAAGAAAACTTCTTACCTCTATACTATTTCTTGGTACATGCTAATCTTGGACCGCAACAAATTAACTTGGATCGACCGACAATCCATGCTCAGAAACAACATGACGAAGAAAACGAACCTCCTTACGTCAAAAATGACATTTGAAATTTTTTGCTTTCAACTTATGCCTACACTGAGTATTGAGCACTTTTCTCAAATGCAATGTATGTTCTTCCTTGCTTTTCAAATAAATAAGTGTGTCATCAATAAATACCACCACGAACTTATTCAGCAGTCCACTGAAAAATCGACTCATAAGGTCGATGGTAGATGTTAGTGTATTGGCCAGTCTAAATGGCATGCTTAACAACTCATAAAGTTCGTCAAATGTTCAAAAAGTGATTTTCTGAATATTTCCCTCCACCACATGAAAATGATGTAATACGATAGCCAAGTCAAGCCGAGAAAATATTTTTGCTCTAACTAACTGATCAAACAAATCACTATACACCGTAGTGGATAGTAATTCTTTTTCAACAAGTTGTTCTGTTTACGACAGTTGACACAAAGCCTTAAATAGCCATCTGCTTTAGTAGTAGAGACGATAGGTGCTCTCTATTCTAAAACACTACTTCAAATAAAACACTTCTCTAATAATTCATTCACCTGTTTATTTAGCTCGCATCTTTCTCTAGGATTCATATGCCTAAGCCGTAAGATAACAGGTATGCCATTCTTTTCTAAATAAATCTGAAATTTGATCTCCTTATCAGAAGGAAGATCAGAAACTTTGATAAAACACCTTGGAGGTCCCAAACTATAGGAACGGTAGCTAATTCATCGTATGATAAGCCTAGAGAATACAAATATCTTAGCATAATAGAACTTCTGGAATCAGAGTAAACATCAAGGCTACTCTTACTATAATGCAGCGAACAACCCTCCTATCACAATCCAACGTTGCTCCATACATAGCCATCCACTCTATCCGTAGAATTAAACCAAGACTCGGTTCTTAATGGATTTACGATAAAACATTTTGGCTTACTCTTATCTTAATTTTAGACTTAAATAAGTTTTAGCCAAATCACATCTTTTAAGTCATCTTATGCTAAGCTACGATAACTCAAAACCATATTTAGGTAAAATGACACAAAACTAATGTTTACTTTCCATACTATAGAAAATTTCAATTTGTACTCTACCATTCCAACTCGAACGTCGATTGAAATGAACACCAAATCTCTATGCTAATTTTTCCTTCAACCTTAATCTTCTAATGCTTCACAATTCCATGACGTTAAATACTAGAAAATCCATAGCATACGGGCATATTGACTATTCTAGCTAGTTCACCCTAACTTTATAGGTTGTGTAATTTCCTAACTCTAATAAAATTTCAAGTGAAAATAGCAATAACCTTTTCAATTTATTTTATAAATCAAATTTTTTATTTTCAATCTTATTTCATACAAAAACTAGCAAACTTCGAAAACTAAAAATTCCTTATTAACTTTGACGAACGTTTAATCTTCACAAAAATCATAACATATTTTTCTCAAGTTAAATCCTATAAATTCTACTTTTCAAATAAAATTTTAAATTTTTTTAATCTAAATATTTCACACTAAAACGTTTTATAGGAAATCGTAAATCAATTTATTTTCTTTAAAGATATAAAACATCCACTGTTTCTAATCTTTTAGAAAACATCACAAATAGTTTAAAACTTAAATTAAAGTAGATGAAAATAATCTAATTTACACAAGACTGACTACTTCCTACAAACTAACATTGTTTTAAGTGCATATGGTTTTGTCTCTTATACCACTAAAAATGGTTAACTCAAGTCTATCTTCCAATAGTGTCCAATTCCAATGTACAAACACTCTAACTACTCAACTCAAGTCAAACAGAGTTTCTACAGCTATTTCCTTATAAGAATAGGAATGCCAGCAAAGCGGATTTACTCTAATTTTGGGGAGTCCTCCCCCTATATCTACCTTACCTTATCAAAACTTTACTTATTCTCAGCCATGCCCAAGTCTCAACATTTGATTCAATTCCCATATGATTCTTTCCACCCAGACTTTGAAAATCCCCACAAAATTTGGAAAAATCCAAAGCAGGCAAAGGGGTTGGAAATGCACTATGTGCTTGAGTTACGGGTCCTCCTTTGAGGTTACCTTTAGTCTGGCCTCATGCGTGAAGATACCCAGAGGAACCATAATGGAACGTTCACATCGTAACCTCGGTTGCTGCTTTATTGGAATTATTTCCAGTTTGATTACTTATTTTCTATTATCTGCAAACCGGCATCATTATGAACTTTCCTCAGATAATAATAAGCACTACTGGAATTTGATGGGTGTTTCCGTGTTATATTCATATATATAATAATAATTTTTAAAATTCACAAGTATGCTCATTCAATATGCACGAAATCCCTAAAGAACTCTAAACATAAGCTTTGATACCAAATTAATAACCTGCACCTTCACCGATTCAACATCTGAAAGCGGCTTTCAAACTCACATCATGCACCAGGTCTAGGTTAACTAAGTAGAAAATAAGTCCTTAAAACATCTCTACTTAGCCTGCACCAGGTCTATGTTCAACCTAGGCTATCTACAGGCAATCAGTCGACTGAATAGACATGAACAGTCGACTTATTGCCTTCATATTTATTATTATTTTTAAGTGGCACATTATCGACTGAATAAGCATAACCAGTTGACCGATGACTTCTAATTAGTAGATTGTTCGCCAGCAAAATTTATTTTATATACAATAAACCATTAGTCGACTAATAAACAAAAACAGTTGACTCATTAAATGATTAATCGATTGTTGACTTATACTCAGTTGACCGTTTGACTTAGAAAATAAACTAGCTTTCCTCGACCCAGACTCGAGTTTTCTTAGCATTTTCTCAAAGTTAATTGGTCAACCATTCAAACATGCCAGTCAACTAAAGGGCTTAGCGATTCTATAGCGGCGAAGTGCGAAAAGTTATAGCGGGGATAAAGTGGTGATATAGCAGAAAATAACGGAGGTGCAAAAAACTTCATTAGTTATAAAACCAAATATTTAAACTTGGTATATTCTCATTCTCACATCATTTATGTAGGAAAAATATATTATTTAATTTTACTTAACAAAATCGAAGAATATAATGATTTATGTGTTCCAAATTTGGTGACTGCAATGGATTTATAGCTTATATTGAGCACTTATGTCTTAAAATTAGATCTTTACCCTAACTTTGTTGATTTGGTTTAAAAGAGAACTAGTCAAATCAACTTTTTTATATTAATGTTGCTAAATCGGATGCTAAAATGCCTTGATTTAGTAGGTGTAGTGGAAAAAATAGGCTTAAAGCGGATCCACAATTTAGTAGCGCTAAATTGAAAAAGCGTAGTGGTCAAAGAGAGCGATGCACTATAGCGACGATTTTGTGGGGCTTTAACTGCACTGATCGACCGTTTGCTCGAGAATGAGTTTTTAATTTTTTTTTAACTTGTTATTTTTATCATACTTTAATTGTTAATCGATAAATCATCTATCCAAGTTCAATCATAACTTTTGAATTCATATAATCTTATTTTAAACAACTATTTGTATCTAATTACAACTTTTATTATATCCAAACTTTTGTGTAATTTATCCAATTGACCATATAAACTATTCTATGATCTATTCATATATATGTATATATATAAATTCACTTTTATTTATCTATTTAGTTCGCATCTATAAATAGAATCAGATTTGTATAATTTTGAGGGTGAATTATCATTCAATCCACCTGTCCTGTAATTCATAATAATTTCTATTATCAGTATAGTTATATGGTTTTTCAAATTACCCATTTCATATAAACTATCAACTAAAAACGTTAATTCTAAGAAATGGAAACCGTTATTTCCTTTTGAGCATCCCCCTTCGATCCGCTCCTCTTCTCTGACCTTTCTTCCTTCACGGTCTCTCTCCTCTGTCTCTCTATTCATGCCTGGCTCCAAAAGCTACTATTCCAAGCCATCGTCTCACTTTTTGCTCGAAGAAGCTCTCCTTGACTAGATCTAGTTGTGTTTTCAATATGACGCCTTCTGTTCCAACCAATCCTAGTGAGCTTCCTCCGTTACCTATGTATGTTATTAATTTCCCTCCCCTGGGCAAGCCTCCAACTTGCTCCTCTTCAACTTTGATGTCCCACACCGTCTGTAGCCTAAAATTTAGTTTTGGAAAGATAAACCCTTTAAGTGGTATAGAATCGACCCTCAAAGGCTTTGATTCGTCATTTGCTCCACTTTATGGGTTGCTTACAACTTATGTTGTGTCTATTTTAGCTTCACCTATTGCCCATATGCTTGCTGCTAATGTTCATAGTGATGCAAAGATTTGGAATAATAATGTTATCCGAGAAGGTGTTTTAAGTTCGTGTGAGTTTGTTGAAGGCGATAATGTAGGTGAAGTGGATGCAATCTCAAGTGCTGCTACTTGCACTCAAGATGTTTGCATAGATGCCCATTCGAATCTTTCTGCTACCTATTTTTCCCTGCCTTCAACTCATGAAACAGCTATTTCTCCTATATCCGGTGCTAATCTCAAGCCAATTTTTTCTGACTATGTATTGGAATCTCCAATCATCAAGCAAGATGCTCCCTCTGCTGTTTTAAATAAGTGGACTTCGTTGTTTGCTTCTTTTCCAAGAAACATGGGTGAGTACTCTCCCTGATTTTTAATACTGTTGAAATTGAGGGAGCTATGGTGCCTCGGGTTGAGCTAATGCAAGCGAGTATTGAATTTTGGTCTGATTACTTGGTCGGTTTTTTTCTTGATTCCAACCTGCTATACTATGATGTTAGAGAACAATGTGGTCATATCTGGAAACTTAGAGGAGGTATTTGGGTTCATTATGTTGATGCTATGTTTTATTTAAATTTTTCTTGTAAAGAAGAAAGACTTCATGTTTTGGAAGTGGAACCATCCATCATTGCTACAAAGCCTTTTGTGATAACACCATAGAGTCTGACGATAGATACTGCTAAGGATCAGGTATTTTCTATACTTGTTTGGGCTCATTTCACTCATATCCCTTTTGTATTGCAACCCATGATTGGGCTAGGTTGGTTAGCTAGCCTTGTTAGCAAGCTTAAATGTTTTTGATATTAGTATTATGGCTAGAAAGAGGGTAGTGTATGTTAAGACTTTGATTGAAACAACACCAGATAAACCTCTGCCCTCTAGGCTTAAGGTTCGTATCATTGAGGGAGGGGATATTTTTGTTGATGTTAACTATAGAATCCTGACATTTGCACGGTATGCCACTCTTTTGGTCATATTGCTGAAGCCTATAAGAATGAGATTGTCGATTCCTCTGTGCCTATTCTGATTAAGATCCCCCTTCCTTGTCTTTTAGTTAGGAAGTGGGTTCCTAAGCCTACGATCTCCGATCCATTAGTGGTTGATGTTGCATATAATTCACCATTATGCCCAGTTACTACCATTTCTTCTTATGATACTTTACCTTGTTCTGAGCCCAGTGCTGCTATTATTAATGTATGTGCTATGGTTGAACCTGAAGTGGTCCCTCCGTACGGTAATGTGATTTCATGGAATTCTTTTGAGCATGCTTGGGTTCATGAGAAATCTGAAATGATATATACTCCGGTGAGTGATACTTACTATATGTTTGTTGGAGGTGATGGTGAGGATCGTCGGTTATGCTACCATGTTGTCGGGGACGATCTTGAGCTTTCTTCTCTCGATGAAGATGGTGGGGATACTAGAATTGTTTTGGAGGATGACTCTTGGGATAGTAAATATTCATATTCCAGTGATTCGGTGGATTATGTTCCTAACTTGACTGTTCTATTTTTAGGATATATTCATGTTATTGGGTCTGATTCTAACGATGAAGGCAGTGGTTCCTCCTCGTTGGAGGGTGATTGGTCTCCTAACTTTTGTGTTGGTAGTTTAGGTCATTTTGCCTAGCTCATGTGCTTTTCTTCATTTAGCTGTTCTAGCGCATGTGTCGAACACCCGTTCTAAATGTTTTTTTAATAAAAGTGGATTGCCCATTCTAAAGCTAGCTAGCCTTGCTAAAAAACATCAATTCAACTTTAAATCATATTCCCAACCAAAATAGATGTATAAATGTAATTTAACAATTATATAACAACGTATCCATTTCGTAAATAATCTTACTCATCTTCATTCGCTGCCTTGAAGAAATCCCTAAATTCACTCTTCTTATTTGATTGGATTTAGAGCCCCTCCTCTTCTGTTTGATTTAATAAGATGTGGATTTAAATCTCCCTTTCTTTTGTTTGTTTTGCTATTTTATTTTGAGAGGTTTGATTTAGAATTGAGGAAGAAGGAGCAGAAGAATGAAGTTTTTGAGTTTAGATTGAGCACTGGCTATAGAATGAAGAATGAGGTGAATTAGGTTACAAACTTCTCTTATATAAGCAAAAATCGCGAAATTCCTCCTCGGCCCACTTGGACCTCGATCCTTTTCGCCTCGAAACGCACGCTATAGTGAGCTATCTGTATCACATTCATCCGATGTCCATTTCTGATGTTTTATATATGAATTTGGACTAGAAAAAATCTACTTGATGCAATGGATAAGTCAATTCCAAATTCATTCATTTGTTAAAATTCAATTTTTTGGTTCAATGTAAAATTACCAAGATGTCGTTTTTAATTAATTACTTATTTGTATTACAAAAATACTGTGTTACACCTTTTTAACCAAACAAGTGAAAAATGGAATAATCATCTTCTTCATCCAATAAAAAACCATAAGAATTATCAGAAGTGGAAACGACCATGTTCATGGATGTGTGTTTTTTTATTGCATACACTTTCTAACCTAGGAAGAAGACAGAGTTCATGTTTGTTGTCTGAATATACCTACTTAATAATTATGTCCCCAAATACAATATTATAGTTCTGATTCACAAAAGAGATCATCATGTCAGAATTTGCACTCATTTTCAAAGGTTAATGATGGTGGAGGAAGCCGGTTGGGATGCTGAAAGATAAATTATTACAAGTGATGATGATTCCTGGGTGCTTACAACTTATGATTTTCAGACGACATTCTCTATATGGCTAGGAGATGATGGATTATTTGTTAGAGGGACATCTGGGTAAAGGAGTATGTCCATTCAACGATAAGATTGATTTTACTATCTCTTTGTTTTGATCCTACAACGAAGATTTAAGTCTTGTCAGGTCGATGAGGAGTGATGAGAGTACTGAATAAATAATGATAGGACTTGATCACTTTAATCGGTTTAACAATGTGTCTTTCACTCTAGATGATATGTTACTGACCCAATCAACTAGTTCTATTGTACACCATTGTCCTAGTCGAAAAATCAAGCATCATGATGCTGCTGGACCTTCCTCTATTCCTCACATTGCTCTTGCTCGTGCAACCTCCGACCGATGGAGGGAAGTTATGAAACAATTGCTTGATATGATACAATTATCTAAGTAGAAATATGGTATTGTTGGTCTCTTATTCTTGAATTCAAGAAATTGGAATTGGCTATGTCGATGTTGAAACTCGATGGTCTTGAGATGTTTCTCGAGACTGTCTATGTCCTTATCGCAGATCACCATCGTCAGTTTTACTAATTTTTTCTATTTTATGTATTAGGTTTCTTTATTTTGAATTTGTGTTTGAATTTGTATTCAAATTTGAAGTTGAATATTAATTTCTATTATTGCTTATTAATTTAAATATGAAATATTTATTGATTAAATTATTAATTAATGATTAATCTATATTATACTATTAAATCTGAGTATCCTTACAAACTCTCTCATTGATTCATGTCTTTTTCACTTCCCATTCCTTTGTTTTGATATAAAAGTTAAATTCTTATCTATTCTATTTTATTATATGAAATTCAATATATGACCATTTGAATTCTTTCTTGACGTTCATTCTCATATATAATACTTGATACTAACCGATTTAAACATAAATTTTGCATTCAGGTGCTCTATTTATTCTTTATATATTTCCGTGATGAAACATTAACCCTTTCTTACTCTTACATTAAATGTCTAGATTAATCATCGATTTTGAACTCTAAAGGGTAGCTCAGTGGATAAGGCATTTATAGAGAAACCGCTTGACATGAGTTTGAATCCTGACAGCATAATTCCCTTTGCTATACCTGAAGTATGTCTTGTGGGGTCATTGCATGCTTCCTAAGGATGTTAAAGATGAAGAACCCAAATAACTTATGGTTTACCTGAGTGTTAAAAAAAATCATCGATTTTGATAGAGAAACGTCAATCTTTTTTATCTCTCATCAACCCATTTTCCAATATCTCATTATTATTTGCCTATTTTTATTATCACTTTTTATTTTTATTTTTTATAACCATGGCTTTCATCGAGATAAAATTGATTTTTATTTCAATCATCATTTAAAAGCCTAACTCCAATCTTTTCAACTTACAACTATATACTTCTTTGATACCCTTATTTCATTCTACAATGGATTAATGTTTGATTGGTGTTGAATGTTAAATCAATAATTTTTGTTAATTATATTTAATTAATTTTGTGATTTAGTATTAAATTTTATATCTTATGTATTGGATCCTGATTGTGCGAAACTATTTTGATATTCACGGTTGTTATCTAACATAATCATTAATATTATATATAAAATTCAATATGTGACCATTTGTATTCTTTCTTCATGTTCATTGTCATCTTTATTACTTGATTCTAACAGGTTTAAATGTAAATTTTACATTTAGACGCTCTATTTATTCTTTATTTATTTCCATGATGAAACATTTTGCTTACTCTTACATTAAATATCTAGGTTAATCACAGATTTTGATAGAGAAACGTCTGTCTCTTTTATTTCTCTCATCAACTCCTTCGTTCCAATGTCTCATTATTCTTTGCCCATTTTATTATCAGTTTTAATTTTTATTTTCTATAACCATGGTTTTTGTCGAGATAAAATTGATTCTTCTCTCAATCATCTAAAAGCTTAGCTCCAATCTTCTCAACTTACAGGTATATACTTCTTTGATACCCTTATTTCATTCTACAATGAATTATTGCTTGATTTGTGTTGAATGGCAACTCAATAATTTTTATTAATTATGTTTAATTAATTTAATGATTTGTTATTGAATTTTATATCTTAGGTACTTGATCCTAATTGTGTGAAACTAATTAATTTACAGTTGTTATCTAACATAATCAATATTTGATGTACATTTAGTCAGCTCAAATACTATCGAAGTTTTGTGAATTACTTATGTACACAACTTTATTTGATCGACATCTTGATTTGATAACTAAGTTGAATGCCCACTCCTTTGCCCGCTTCAATCCTTTTGAAAATGTTTTTGTTGATTCCTAACAAAATGTGGAAAGGTTAAATAGGTAACTTTAATCCTAAAATATTTTTCCAAGAATTACTTCATCAAAAGCCTTTGGTACTGATGAACTTTGACATGATTAAATGTTACCTTTTGCTAAACAATTTACTGATTCCATGGTATAAGAAATTCAACATGACCATTAGCATTCTTTATTCTCATTCACTCTCATCTTCTATTCTAAACTCTACTTAATTAAAGCAATATTTACATCCAACCCTCTTCAAGTATACTTATATCTTAACCAACCACTGAAAATTCATAAACAATCAACATGTTTAGTTTTCCTATCCGAAAATTATCGTACTCCTATTTCTCAAACTAGTGCAAATGTGACAACCCGCACCTCTCAATATGCCTAAAAACCATCACATAGAGAAATGCAGATCGTCTGGTTTGAAAATAAACTAGCATCACAGAGACTAAAATAACAATATGAAGGATAAACTGTCTAATCACAACGTATCATAGCGAAAACAATATAGCAGATATATAATTTCAGAAAAATAAAATAATCTCAAAAATATCATATCATATCGTAGTCTCAGAAAATATCAGTACATAAGTCAAAATCAGAGTACATCATAAAAACATTCCCCAAAAACCAAAACATAGAGATAATTGTACTGATAAGTAATGCATCGTAAAGAATAAGAGTAGAAAGCTAAGCTCTAAGCTAGGCATGACTATCTAAAAGCAAGAGTTGGCTAGTCACCTACTGCCCTGTCCACCTGAGATGGGGAAAAAGGGAAAAATGAAATGGGTCCAACAAAATTCTAGTGAATGAGAACAAGACTGATAAGATAATTAAGTGCAACTAAATCTAAATCTATTCTAAGTGATATGGAGTGCATAAACAGTGTTAGTGCAATCCTAAGATCATATACCTAAGGATACTTGTCTAACAACTAGGTTAATATACAATCGAATCTCACTAAAATGATCGGCCAAATTGGGATCTACTCCCTTTCTACTCACACTACGCCTGGAGAGGGAGAACACCGTAATGAAAACTCGTAGAGTGACTAATTGTATGCACCCGTGTCCATCTCTCGATCGTAGTGGAAAAATGCCTCTTATTGTATTGCTCCAGTGTCACCGTGTGTGAATTCCCTTTAGTACCAGGCCCCATCTAATAATCGATTTTCTGTAGCCACTTATTTTCCAGCGTCGGTGCCCACTGTATGTGAACCCCCATTTGGACTGGGATCCTTATTTAGCAATCGTCTTTTATTGTCACTTATTGTCCAGCGCTAGCGTCCACTTGTACCACGTTGCACAAGAACACATGCAGTACCTGGATCTCCCGTTAGGATCAGGCTCCTCAAATAGTGTTCCCATTAGTGCTGCGCCCACCCGATCGTAACTATTCTGAGTCTAACACGAAATAAATGGCCCATGTCTCTTTATAGCTATCCACGTCCAACCTTGATATCCACCTGTAACGACCCGTAAATTTTTTTAAAAAATTATTTGTTTTATTTATATAATTAATTGAATTTTTGTGAAATTTGAAATAATAAAATTTTGAAATATACATTTGATATTTGGAATACGTCTAATTTAACATAGCAAATGGTAAATTTTCATCAGATAATATGGAAGTTTATTTTCTAATGTAATTTTATCTCAATTCAAATCAGTTAATATTGATGATAATCAAATGTTTTCCAAACCTGAATATTTTTATATAGAAAATTTGTAAATCATCTTCTGAGTAAGACGCCATCCTTCATTTCGTCAAATTTTGACTGTTATTGCTCCGTCAATCTTATTTTTTGCGAAATAGCAGCATTTTCGGTACCAAATATCGACTTTTGATAATTCGGCCGTATCACTGATATTTGTATACCGTTTTGATCGTCTCGACGAGCTGATCTCCGCAGCATATTCGTTTGTGTGTTTCAGAGTCCGGTAGACAGTTAAATCTACGGAAATGATTTACGTATCGGTTCCGCAATTTGGCTTTTGATTTTCCCTTCACCATTCACTTTCCACCGGTTGAATAAATGGTTACTTAGCTTTTAATCTTCTAAGAACCAGCTGTGACTTTTCAATATTTTACTGGTTCATTTTATTTTTCTGCTGCTTACATTCACTCTTATTTTCTTTCTTACTCCTCTGTTCAATTTTTATAAAATTTTATATATTCCTGTACGAAAATTTTTCCAGAAGCTTGTCCATATTTTTCCATGGCGCCCTCATTTTTCCATCTGTCTCCAACTTCCTTCACCCATCCAATGCTCGGCCACAACCCGTGCTCCCACCTTTTGATCACCACGTGTGCAGTAGTCTCCACCCCAAGTCTCGTCTTCCTCCATCGGCCCATGGTGACCCAATCTCCTGACCTGCCAACTAAGCCTCTCCTCCTCTCCTCTCTCTGTCAAATTCCGAACAGCCGAGCACCTCAACAATTGCTTGCATCTCCACTTGTTGGTATAGGTAATATATGATATGTTATATAAGAAAAAAAAGGGTTTACTCAAGTTGTATAACAGGGTTTATTTGATATTATATTTTATAGATATGTATATAATAGTGATGTGTTACTGTTGGTTATATATTGTATATATATTAATTGTTATATATGTGTATGTTTAAAGTTATGGCATGTTAAAAAGTTATGCGTATGTTAGTATATATATTTCAAGGAAGTTATATATATATTATCTATTAGTTATGAAAATATAGTTATGGGTTATCCTTGTATACATATGATATGTATAGTTATGTTGATATTTTATATTATATGTTTGATTTTTTTGACAGCTTATATATATTCGAAGTATGTTTAACAGTGCATATATATGGTTACGGTATATATTTCTATTGTTTATTTGTATGTAAATCTTTTGATTCTTATAATAGTATATATGTTATACTATTAATGTATTTACAGTAATATATAATATATAAGTATATATAGGATATGACAGTAAAATGTAATTAGTTATGTATATAAATGGTAAATTGCAGTTTTATATATATTATATGTTTATATATTAGCTTATAAGCTATTGTATATATATATTGGTTATAAGGTTACAATATATATATATATATATATATAACTTTCTGATTGTATAAGTTTATATTAGCTTTTGCAAATATTTAAGTAAGCTTTACCTGTTATTGTTTTATGTTGTATATATATTATTTTATATAAAGCTGTTTATATGTTGAGACTATACAAAACTTGTTGTTTGTATATACGAGTTTTTATAAGTTTATATGTATTTTGTGGTGTCATATATGTTCCTATAAGTCTATATATATCATTATATACTGGCCAGTTAAAAATGTGATATTTTATAATATGTTGGTAAGTGATATCGTATGTTAAAGGTAAATATATATATTTTATAAACCATAGTTTTGTGTTTATGTTATGATTTTGTTTGTAATAGAATATTAGACTATTGTATATGTATAGGTTACAGTGCTATTATAATATTATATATGTCTGCATGTATGATATCTTGAATCTGTTGTATATATATAAGTATTTATTTCAAAATATTATATATATATATATATGTTTGATTTTAATATATGTGTTTTAATATCAAACAATGATTTTATTTACATATGTATTTTATTTTAATATTTGTCTTAAAATAAAATATTGATTTAATAAGATAATAATAATGTTATATATATATATATTCAGTTTATACCAAAAACTGATTCAATTTGTTTCATCGATTTCTGTTATCAGCTCCATCCGTCGAATTCGTGCACATCTCACTTTGCTTTGGAATTCGTGTTTGGATTCGTAACTCAATTTCAGTGTCTATCCTCTCTAGCCTCGAAAGGTGAGCAATCACTCACGATTAACGTTCTTATATTTATTAAATTTGATTTCAATTGAAACGACAATTGAAATATGCAGCTATTTGTTATTTATATTGCTATATATACGCCATTATCTGTATCTGTTCACCTGTGACATCTGACACCATTATCTGTTATTTATCACTGATGATATATGCCTGTTACTGTTGTTATATTATTACCGTATCTGTTATCACTCTGCAAGTTCCCTGTTAGTATAGAATTCACTATGGGTTGAAATGATACATACCCGAACGATCTGTAGAATAAGAGAAAATCGTTATGGGTTGAAATGATAAACCCAAGCGATTTTCAATTGAATTGAATTTGGGATTGCGGGATGAAATGATATATACCCGTATATATTTAAATTACGGATTGAAATGATAAATATCTGTATCACTTGACCATAGGGTAGAGAATTATATACAGACACCGTTGGTCTATATAAATATTTTGAAAATGATTTCTATGGTTTTGAAAAGAAATATAGTTTTAATAAATATTGATTTTAAAGATTTATTAAAGTTGATTTAATAAAGTTGATATATAATATGTCTAAGTATTTATTTAATATCTATATTTTAAATATAGAGTTTATAATGATTCAGGTTAGAAAGATAAATTTGAAATTGATTTGAAATTATATTTATTTAAGAATTTTACTTAAATAAGTTTGATTTGAAATTATTAAAATTGAAATTTTAAAGGTATGATTTTATAACTTGGATTTGATTAAAGGTGACCTAAATGAATATTTCAAACTTATATAAATTTAAATGGGAAATTTTGTTTATTTAAATTTGTAAATTGAAGTTGTATCTAGATGTTATTGAAATGATTAAGTAAATATTTCAAAACTAAATAATAGTACAGTGAATTTGATATATACATATATGAAATTATCGAATTTAGTTTTGAAAATGTTGAATATTTAAAGCTTTGAAATATATTGAAATTGAAATGGCTTATTTTATGGTTCAAATATGTATTTGAAATCGATAAATTGAAATGGTTTATTAAGAAACTGAATTGAGTTGAAATTTATGAATTGAGATTGAATTAAAATTGAATTTTGGAATTCGAGTTGATTTGAATCGATTTGTGAAATTTGAGGAAGCTATTTTATTATATAACGTATTTTTAAACTATATCCAAAACTATTTATATTTTACTTTATAAATTATTTTAATATAAACTATTTTATATAAATCATTTTCAATATAAATTATTTTATTATAAACTATTTTAACTTATAACTATTTATATAAACTATTTTTATTTTATAAACTATTTTATTATATAGACTAATTTTAATATCTAAACTGTTTAAGAGGAAAGTGTTATGGATTCCAAAATGTTATGATCTCAAGCTATGATTTCAAAGTGTTATGAATTTCAAGGTTTTGATTTCCAAAGTGTTTTGATTTTAAAAGACTTATGATTTCGAAAGCGTTATAACTTTGGAAAGTGATATGATTTTAGAAATGATATATTAAAGTGAAAATGATATCGTATTGATTTGGTTTTTGAAATGGAAATGGTATTTTGGTTTTGAAGTATAAACTATTTTGAAATGACCACGGTGTTATAATAACGATTGGTTATTAAAGAGACCAGGATCGGATATGGGCATACTCTCTGTCGATACCGAAAACCACTTTAACAATTGTGTACGCGGTGGAGATTCCAGAATGAAGTAGGATGGTGGCGACGATCCTATATTAGGTATATACGTGGACCCGACTCCTGTGAGTTGGCATAAGGTGGCTAAAACAAGAGCGATTTTGGGCCAATGAGGTAGCTCCTCTGATCGGACACACTCCATCGTATGCCATTCTATTACTTGTGATTGATTTGGTGCGCACCCTTTGATTTCTGGGAGTGTGGCTCGAGGTGGGCGGTAGTGGCTGCTATGCATTACCACCAGTCCGGATGCGTAATTGGTATATCTACCCTGGCATTGCCTCGTTGTGCCGTGTCACCTACCATAGCGAGCCTTACTACGAGTTTGATTTGTGTCGTACCTATGGAGTATCCTCTGGTAGCCTCCTGATCTGGAGGTACTACGGTACTGTATAGACTATTGGCACTATATATGTGTTAAGGTGGAAAATGTAAAGCCTTAACGCTATTTTTAAGTAAGTTTACTTTACCATAGACATTATTATAATAGCGTATATTACTACATAGTAGATAGTTTAACGGATCCTTAGAGGATGGTTATCCCAAACATCCTTTGAGTTACTTGTATTTCAGTTGATATTTCACTTGAGTTGGATTTATTGATATAAGAATGTTAATCCTGACTCGAGTGTTTTGTGTTTTGCTTTACACTCGGGTCAGACTGAGTGATACAGCATTTGAGACTCATCTTTGGAGTTGGAGCTTCGCTTGGAGATCCAGCTATCTATCCAGCTTTCAGTTATTCAATTGATTCCAGTGATGTATTCTGATCCTGTATTTGACTATTGTATTGAGACATCTATGTATTCGAGTCTTCTGTTGTATCTTGTATAACTCTGTTATATATATAGTAGCTTCATGAACTACTATCCTTTTGTTTCCGCTGCATTATTGTTATATTACTCAGTGTTTGTGATTCTGTGATTATTTATTTACTGTATATGCTGAGTTTTGCCAAATTTAAATTAACAATTTGATATTTTTAGCAATTCAAATCCGACATGTATGGATGCGAATGGTTGAAAATTTTGGGTTGTTACACCACCTAGCGATTCATCCTGCTATTTATTGAACTTCTGGATCGTCCCTGTCCAATCAACATCGCGAACTAAATCCACCCAACTATTCTGATAGGAATTAACTTCCCTATTTCCTCATGCATACAACACGGCCCAAAACAGTTCATTAACTATCCAACTTGCATTCGTTTAATTAGGCCCAAGGCCGGGGTTCAAATCATTAATTTTTACTACGTACGGTCGACCTAGACCTTAACTAGGTCGACTGCTACCGGTAGACATAAGATACTCCAGTGTCGACCGTACCCCTTTGTTTTTGGTTTGTTACTTTTTTTCTTGCGATTTTATTGTTAATTATTTACTTAATTCCAGTCCAATAATTCCTAATTCTGACTTTAATTTCCAAATTAAACAATTTGTAGTTTTAACCCTAATTTCTATTTAAATAATTATCCAATTTCTAGCAGTTCTAGTGTTTATAATTTACAGTAACAGATATCAAATTAACAGTGTAAATTATAGGGTTGGCAATTTATTAATTCAATTTCAATTCAACATGTTAATTAGGGTTTCTAAACAATCTAATCATTAATATAGGTTTAAAACTTAATCCAATTAATCAAATCATTAGATCTGTGCTCACTCACCATATAGCCTTAGCTCTAAATCTGCAAAAGTGGCCTCTAATAGATAGCGCTCCTTTAGATCTCTTTACCTCTTATCTCTCGTCTCAATCTTGATCTTTGATTTGGTTTAATTTGGTTTTAATTGGAGTTTAACTTTTCATTTGAGAATTGGGGAAGAAGTTAGGGGTTCAGTATAGATTTTGGCAACATCTAGTTATTGTCATCTCAAACTGGAGATTAGGGTTTAGGTTTAGTGTTAATTTATAGAGGTAATTAGATAATTAAGGCTATTAGATTAACTCAGCAATCATCTGAATTGTTGATCATTTTCTTTGCTTGCACGTAACAAACCTCGGCCATTAATCTTCATTTTAATGGAGCAAAACAACATCAAATTTTTAAGCACACGAGTAGACCGCCTCAGTGCCTGGGTCGACTTGGGACCGCCTTTTGTCGACCCAATCCTTGTATTTTTCTCCTTCTTTTAAATTTTTGTTTAATTCTTTCTATATTCGTAACTCTCTCATACTAACTCGGATTTCGACAAGTTATATATGAAAATTATCCGGAAAATCGCTACGAACACAATGGTGCAAGTCCCGTAGCCAAATTCGGATGTTTGTAAAATTTACTTTTAAGTCCTTGTTTTAATTTAATTCACTTTCCTCATTAAATTTTCATTTATATTCTGATTATATTCTTATTAAATTTCTTGGAAATCCTAGGGTGTTAAATTCTCCCTACTAAATGGATTTTGCCCTCGAAATCTCTAAGGATAGGAAAATGCAACTTACACACAACAATCAAAATTTACATCCATCTACTCATCCATCATCCATGGCAACTATTGTCCTTATATTTTCTAATGTAATTATGTCTTTATGCAATATGGATGCAAATGAAACTAAGCTAATAAAAAAGAATGGCCGGTCTACTTATTCAATCGACCTTCTATTTATGCAAGAATGCTCATGCTATGCGTCCAAATGTATGCAAGATCCTAATGATGCACTGATAATGCAGGCATAACCATACGACCATATGCAACATCCATATGCATAACATCCATAGATAATCAACAAATCAAAAAGCAATATGCACATGATATGAGTGTTGCGTGCCTAGGACCTACTACCCTAAAGTGTAGAAATATAGATGCAATCAATACATCCGTAAGCATCCATATACATCCATTAGCATTCGTTACCCATAACATGTCCTATTGACACGTTTACAAACATCTCTATCATCCAAAAGTCTCTACTTAAGATGGTATACCCTTCCAACCCTATCATAAGGGTTTTAACTAAAGAAAGACTTGAAACTTAAGATGTACCAAAAAAGAGTTGTGGTTAGGAAGCTTGGATCTTCTCCTCGGGCTTCCATGTACTCTCTGCTGGATTGTCTCCCCATTGACTAACCTAATCTCCTTATGCGAAGTCACTTTGTGCCATGCTCTAAGATACACGTAGGTGCACAGCGAATGAGTGATTCACGCTCAACATCAACCTCCTCCAACTGACCAGCCTCAACAGCAGCAGCAGAACCATGCAAGCACTTTCGCAAGTGTGAAACATGGAAAACATGATGCACCCAGCCAACATTTTCGGAAGCTCGATCCTATACGCCAACTTCTCAATCCTAGCCACAATCGGGAAAGATCTAACAAATCTCGGTGCCAACTCCCCAACTTACCAAACCTCATTACATTCCTCAAGGGTGAAACCTTTACGAATACCATGTCCCCCACTGCAAACTCCAACTCTGAGTGCCTCCTATCTACATAAGACTTCTGCCTATCTTGGGCAGCCTTCATCCTTTTTCTAATCAAATCCACTTTCTCTGATGTCTCCCTAACCATCTCCAGCCTAAGAATGATCCTATCCGTCGCATCCCACCAACACGATGGTGATTTACATGGTCTGCCGTATAAAGCCTCAAATGGTGTCATCCTAATGCTAGCCCGATAACTATTATTATAGGTGAACTCAACTAATGGAAAATGATCCTCTAATGAACCTTCAAAGAAAATGATATACATCCGTAGCAAATCCTCCAAAACCCGATTTACCCTCTCAGTTTGTTCGCCTGTCTGTGGATGGTATGCTATACTCAAGCTCAATTTAGTCCCCAAAGGCTCCTATAGACTCCTCCAGAACTCACTAGTTAAAAGCAGGTCTCAGTCGCTAACTATACTAGTAGTAACTCCATGAAGCCTAACGACCTCTCTCATGTATAAAGCTGTCAATGATGCTGCCGTTCTAGTACTCTTCATTGGTATAAAATGAGTGCACTTGGTCAATCTATCTACTATGACCCAAATACTCTCATTTCCTCTCCTAGTCCTCGGTAATCCATCAATAAAGCCTATAGAAATGCTCTTCCATTTCCATTGAGGAATATCCAGTGGTTGCAACAATCCTCCATATTTCTTCTGTTCTACATTCACCCTTTGGTAAGTCATACATCTAGCTACATACTCAACTACTTTCCTCTTTATATCAGGCCAAAAGAAAACTCGCTTTATGCCCCTATACATTTTATCACCGCCGGGATAAATAGTCATCTTAAAATGGTGAGACTCAGCCAACACCTTATCAATCAAATCTACACTACGAGGAACAAAAATCCTACCATCCCCTTGTAACCATCCTTTCGGGTCTATGGCATAACGTCTCAAGTGATCCGATGACTCTCCTTTACCAATCCTAACCAAAATATCCACTAACTTCTCATCCTCACTCTGTCGGGATTCAATACGCTCTAACAAAGTAGGTTCAACATCTAAAGCTGCCAATAATCTAGGGGTAAAATTCGATGATGGTCTGAAGTCAAAGGTAGAAATATACTCCAAATGTCTCCATTCCAAGAATAGAGGACTCAATACTGCTCTTTGCCTACTCAAAGCATCTGCTATCACATTACCCTTGCTCGGGGTATCAGAAATCTCAAAGTCATAAGATGCCAAGAACTCCATCCACCTCTGTTATCTCAAGTTCAAGTCCTTTTAAGAGAACAGGTATATCAAGGACTTGTGATCGATGAAAAGCTCAAACCTTTCCCCTAGATGATAATGGCTCCATAACTTGAGCGCAAAACTATAGGTGTTATCTCAAGATCATATGTCGGGTAGTTTCTCTCATGGGTCTTCAACTGCCTACTCGCATACACACTACCCTTCCCACCTGCATCAAAACTGTGCCTAACCCCGTACCACAGGCGTCTGTATAAACTGTAAAGGGTTATTACCATCTGGCAACACTAACACTGGTGCACTAGTCAATGCCTCCTTCAACCTAATGAAAACCTCGTCGCACCTAGTATCCCATAAAAACACAAGATTATTCTTAGTAAGGCCGTCAGTGGAGCGGAAATCCTTGCGAAGTCCTTAATGAACTTCCGATAATAACCCGCGAGACCAAGAAAATTTTGCACCTCTATGACATTCTTCGGAACCTGCCAATCATGAACTACTACCACTTTACTCGGATCCACTGCCAAACCATCCTTTGAGAAAATGTGTCCTAAAAAGTGTACCTCCTCTCTCCAAAAGTGGAACTTCAAAAACTTAGCCTTAAGCTTATGTGCGCGGAGTGTCCTAAGCACTTCCTCCAAATGCAAAGCATGCTCCTCGCTAATCCTCGAGTATATCAAGATATCATCCACAAATACCACCACAAACTTATTCAAAAAAACCCCTAAACACTTGGCTCATCAAATCCACAAAGTAGGCAAGTGCTTTGGTTAGTCCGAAGGGCATGACTAACCACTCATAAAATCCATCAAGAGTACAGAAAGCTGTCTTCGAAATACTATTCTCGGCAACTCGCAACTGATGCAATCCAGTAGCAAAATCTAACTAAGAAGATACTCTGGCTCCAACTAATCGATCGAAGAGATCGTCTATGCGGGGCAAAGGATAGCGATTCCTCTTCATCGGTTTATTAAGCTCCATATAATTGACCTAGAATCTAAGAGAACCATCTGTTTTGGTGGCAAAGACGACTGGTCCTCTCCACTCAGAAATTCTCCTCCTAATAAAGCCCTTCTCCAACAACTCAATAGTCTGCTTATCCAACTCGCATCTTTCCTTTGGAGCCATATGTCTTAGCGGTAAGGCGATAGGTCTTGAATTCTCTACTAGATAAGTCCTAAACTCGATCTCTTTGTGATGGGAGACCAACAACCTCAACAAAAACATCAAGGAAATCTCTAATTATAGGTACACCACTAAACTTATCATGTGATAGGACTAGGGAATAAAGATAGCTCAACATAATTGCTTATCGCGAATCATAGAAAACCTCTAAGCTATGCCTACTATAAGTGCCCAAATTAATAAATTTCCTATCATAATCAAAAATCGCCCCATACATAGACATCCAATCCATGCCTAAAATCAACCCAAACCTAGAAAATCCCAGTACATAGGAATCACATCAAACTCGACCCCTAATATCATCAACCTCAAACCCCGACATATCATAGACAAATAGGTCGATCTTCCTACGGGGTTTGACACAACTATAAGGCCTGTCACAATACTAGTGTCTAGGTGTAAATCATTAATAAGTATACTAGAGATAAAGGAATAAGAAGCCCCAATATCAAACAAAGTATGAATGGAAAGACCGAAAAGAGATAACACATCTTCAACCACCACCTTTTTACATTTATCTAGTGTTGGCTACACATTGGAACCAGGGATTGCCTCAAGAGCATAAGTCTGCACCACCTGAGTCGAAGCCAGAGAAGAAGCCCTGGGTGGTGCTAGACAAGCTCACTTCATATGCCCAAACTGATCACAGTTATAACACTTCATCTTAGAAAGGTCCCTACCACACTCTTTAGCAAAATGTCCATGCTTCCCACACTTATGGCACTTCAAGTCCTTCTGAATCTTCCCCTTTGACTCAAATCCTCCCTTCTTCTTGCCCTTCTGGAATCCTTTCCCTACAGCCTTTGGACTCTCTTCCTTCACCTCTTTCTTATCAATAGAAGTAAGCATAGCCATCTCAATAAGTCCCTCGAATGTAGCCCCCATCAGAATATGACTCACTGCTAAATCTTGAAGTGGCTGATTCAAACCCTTAACAAACTTGAGAGCTTTCTTATGCAGTGTATTGATCATCCCTATACCAAACCTTGGAAGCTCATTAAACTGGTTCACATACTCCTTAACTGACATATCACCCTGGTTGAGTTTGATAAACCTCTCCAACTAGACACCTTCCTCAGCCTATGATAGAAACTTCATCTCAAACCTCCAACGGAACTCTCCCCAAGTTATATGACCACCCTCTGTCTTCGCCTCTAAAACTTCCTACTAGCTTAAAGCCTCCCCCTACAGCTGCCAAGTAGCAAGCTGCCTCCTAACTCCATCGGCCAATCCCATAAGACCAAATATCCACTCGCAATTGTGGAACTCGAATCCACGTAAGACTCCGTTCCCAAGTAAGGCTTGCCTCCCAAACGAGAAAAGTCCTTGTATAGCTTTTCAAAGTCAAAAGCAATAGGAGGGCAGGCAGGAACCTCACTAGTCGTTGCACCAGCAGACTCTCTAATGGGTGGATACTCAAGCTATCCCCTGGCCTGTAAGTACCAGCAGAACCATATGGGCATGTTCACATCCGGAATCTCAGGAACATTGATAGAGCCTGTCCTAGCAGGATCAGCCATCTCTATCTATGAATAGTAAAGATTCAATTAATAACTTCCACAAATAGCTTAAAACAAGGTTAAGAGAGAAGAGATAATACATGCATGAATTAAAATGAGCATAAGCACGAATTGTCTAGATTTTGGTAAATCTGAGTAGTATCTGCAAGCTTCTGGAGATGAATCTGGATCTGCTTCGGGGGATTTCCTCAATCCAGTAGCAACAAAAAGGATCCTAACAGACTGAGAATCAAGTTCTCAATGAAAGCACCAAAATGTTTACAACCAAATTGGCCACAAATACCCAAGAATAGGTTTAAGTAGTGAAATAAATGAAGAAATTAAATGAAAGCAGAGGAAAATCACAAACAACAAGAAAAACACGGCAAAAACAGAAACAAAAGGATTTATAGTGGTTCGGCGTTGATTGCCTACGTCCATTTTGAATGTTATCTGTATTGCTTTTCAATTAACTTAATTACAATTAGAAATAACAAGAAACAGCAAGACATAAGAAAGTAATGGAGGAAGTTGATTACAATAATGGTGTTATCTAACCAATGGCGTAAGAGTCCCTAGAATGACCCCCTAGGCCTGTATTTATAGATAAAGGCGGCCTCCAATCTGACTGGAACTTCGACGGGACCTTCTCAACCATATGGACCCACCATAGGGAGGGCTAAGCCCAACTCCCAATGGATAGGGATCGGTACCGATCCCTCCATGTGTTGAGTTTGAGCCAGCGATCCCTATGGTAGCTCCCTTATGCTCCAACATGACGGTGCTTCAAATATCAAGGTGTTTGGATGTGTGGAGCTCCTGCTTTTCTTCAATCCTTTGGCTCAGCTTCATGATAATCCGAAGAATGTCGATCCTTCCATGCGCTGACGTGCCGAACCTTCCCATTGTTCCAAGATAGGTCGAACCATCCATTACGTGCTAAGCCGATCCCTCCATTCGTTGCACACAATGCCGATCCATATCTCACGAGCCACATTATGCCAACCTATCTTCTCATAAGCAACATTATGCTGATCCCTTCACATACTCACATACGTTCGCTATCGACTCGGCTTACCATGCCAATCCATATATATCCATCACATTACACCGATCCATCTTGTGCTGTTGAACCACGTTGAACCAAGCACCACATCTTATACCGGACCCTCCGCATTTCCACCCAGGTTGACTCCCTAGCCAAGTAACCATACTGATCCCTATAGTCTCTTCACGTTATGACGAACCCTATATCATCTTGCCCATATCTCCAAACCACTATGTCGATCCCTATCTCACATGTGCTAACTTCCATCTTTCTGACATCCTGCATTGCCATTTATCAACTCTGTCCAATCTGGGTTTCTATAGCTGTCCGGACTTTATATCTAGGCCGTGCAGCTGTTGCCTCATGGTCATTCTTCTTATCAACAGTCGAACATGTCCTGCGCGATCAGCCCAATATAACCGGATCAGGGCACTGGGTAACACGTAGGTTTATCGTTATCGTTTGTTAGTAGTGTCCAAGAAAAACTATTATAAAAATTAAAACTCATAGAAATGCACAATCAGCTTCATACATTAGAAAAACCTAAACAATGAACCACTAAATAAATTTTAAGGTGAAATCCGTGTACGTAGCACGAGTTCACACTAGTATTTAATAAGTATTGCAAATAAAAATAAACAATTTACATTACACAATATTTCATATTCAATTTCAAATCATATTTTTGTCTATGGATGGCACAATTTATGATCTATAATCTAATCAAACCGACCGTTAGGGAGGTTTGCTTACTGTCACTAGCCAAAATCAATTTCTCTGAAGCCAAAATAAAGGGGCCGCTGTTTCGTCTTTGTTCCCGTATACTTCTCCCCCAAATTTTTTCTTCATCACCGCGTATTCTCCCTTTGAAAATTTCATCTCCGTTTTCTCCGGTCAATCTTCCCCTTCCGTCTCTTATTTATTTCTCCCTAAACCAAATAAAACCCTAACCCAGTACGAGATATTGTTCCACAAGCTCCTCTTCTCGAACGCTCCTCCTCTCGACCATCACCTAGTTGTTCGACCACGCTTCTCGTCACATCACCAGGTTCTTAAAGTTTATTCTTTTTTTAATTGCCAATTGAATTTGTTATTGCGATTATCACAGTTGTATAAGCTGATGTCTAACTTTTGGATGTGCTTGTACACAGTTCTATAAGCTCATTTTTATGATAAACTATTGTGATTTAATTCAATTACAACCTAATTAGAATTAAGGTTAAGATTAAAATTAAGTACTGTTTGAGAACTGAATACGTTAGGCAAAATTTGATAGACTTGGCTCAAATTTGAAGTTCTGCTATAAAATGTGAAAAACAGGGCTGTAAATCAATTAAAATTAACTAGGAGTGCAACGTAACCTTAGAAAAATTTGGTCAGCAAAAAATTAGTTATAAGGCCTAACTTTATTCCGACTTTCACAGTCCAAACATCGACGACAAACCCCAATTTTAGAGCATTATGTTTTCGATCCAGAATTGGATATTAGGTATAGTAACTTCTTCCTCTTGTTTTGAATCCGTTTGAGATTTGGCTAATTTTCCATTCGATTTCATTTAATAATTGAAGTTTGTGGTTATAATTGGATTTTATGTATATGTATATTGTATATCTTTATTCTAGGTTCATATTGCTGAATGGAGACACAATACGAAATGATTGATTAATGAAAGAAACCACCAAGGTGTGCAATTTTTTACTTGTTTATAGTTCAGTAATTAGTAGAAGGTTAAGTATAAAAATTATGATATAGTTAGTGTTTGTTGACTTATGGTTGGAATTATAAGTCTCTAATTATTCAAGTGCTCAATAAAGGATCATTCACTCAGTACTCTTCTTTTCTTAGTTTTATCCTCTAAGTAATTTTTTATTTTCGTCAGGACAATATAAATATACATATTGTTCTACTTTTGTATAGACTACAAATTCATTTTCATTACAATGGTCAGAAAGCCATAAATTTCAATGATTGTTTGTGCTTATTTGTAATTGGCTACTTATTTGTTTAGGCTATGTTTGAAATTTAAAACACTACGAGTTAGCTGATATAGTTCACAGTAAAATTATCGAAGATTATTGAATAAAAGCAACAAATTCAATGTATCTTCCATACATGAGTTAATTTTTTGCATAGAATTTTGGTAATTATGTTGTATATAAAATGAATATAATTGCATAGTGTATACCATAAGGAGATTGAACCATCGATCATACTTCACTAATAAGTATTCACACCATTTACAATAAGTCAAGAGATGCATAAACCAACTAAACCAAGATCATACTTCATGTGAGTTTTCATGTTTCATACATATTTAAGAAAATCATTGATAACTTTATGTCAAGATACTCTGATAATTTCAATTTAATTTTTTATATAGATGTTCAATATCGAGTAAAAATGCATACCTTAATTTAGACATGAAAATGTTTGTTGAAGTATGAACATTTTGCACGGTGAACATGGTAAAGGTAACTATATATTGTAAATGTGTATAACTGTGATTTTTAAGCTATGTTACCTTATCTTTTTAACAAATGCAAGAATATTGGCTAACTTTTAGTTAATGTATATAACTATAATTTTAAAGTTATTTTTTTGAACATGAGATTCAAGTAAATGTAAGCTTTATAATGCCAAAAGAATAATCGTGTATCGCTGTGTAGTATTCAAGAACAAATTATATTATTCGCTCTATAGAAATTAATAGAAAAATTATGGTTACAGATATAAAAACAGCTATCAACGACATTATGACCATGAAGCTTATCAAGTGTTAATTTGTAACATTACAATAATATATGGTACTTGTCACTTACTATCTAAACTTTTTCATATGCATTTGATGTATCATTTCATATGGATATGGAGCTGTCAAATATAGTAAGGAATTATTGTTATATAAAAAAAGTTAAAATACGACGCAATTCAATAGTGTTAAAATGAAGGCAGTATCTACTATATATGCATACTAAAAATAAATCTGGAATCATATTTATTTTCTAATTTTGTCAATTTTTTTTACAGGTATTTCATAGAATTGAAATATATACATGTGTGTGTGTATGTGTGTGTGTATGTATAATTCACTGGACATTATTTAGCAAATTAATTGTTCTTTGCATTTTGAAGAGCATACTTTCTTATTTCCCTAATTATTGCCAGTTTTCTTTTCTAAACTTGTAAAGTTCAACTCAAATTAGTAAACAAATTTAGGATTTTGACCTTGAGTACTTCAAGCTATGTTAATGAACAAACATGTCAATCTGCCATTATTTATTTTCAGTTTTGCCATTTTTCCTTTACTTATTGCTCAATAAATGTAGTTTTCATTTGCATTTTTAAGAGCTGACTTTCTTACTTGCCCCCAACTACTTCGCTCTTTTTTTAGCAAGTCGGTGGTGAGCTCCTCATTGTCTGTCACGTCATCTATTACGATGGTAGGGGAAATGTTATGGTCGAGTATCCGGGTACTATTGAGGGGTAAATCTTATCTTTTGTTGGATTTCAAATGGATGTTGTAACTGCTGATCCTACTGATTGGGTGAGTCCTAGATTTGTTTTTATTATTATTATCGATTTGATTTGAATTTCTTAATGGTGCTTTATTATGTTCTGATTTGGAAATAATAGAACGACAATGGAAATTTTAGTTGATTTTTATCATAATAAATTTTGTTACCAGTGAACTATTTAAAGATGAACATATATAATCTATATTGTACCATGAGACTCGGTAAAGAGTTAGATGATTAAACTCCACTACCTTAGTTTAATCCATGGTGTATATCCTGTCCCAATGCGTTGTATATGAGAAGCTGATTCCCTTGATTTTGAGGTCATTTTATTAGACATTAGGGCACAAACATATCCTGGGCCTGTTGAACCTTCAAAATTTGTATAGAAATAGATGTTATGCTTCATGAAAGATATTTCCATACTAATAAACCTCATGCATGTTGAAAATAGTTCCAAGCTATTAACATAAAGGATCCCTGGCTTTGCCTCCATTAGGATGGACATATACTAATACCGGGGAATTCATAGTTTTCTGATTAACATATGGTATCTTGTGACTAATTTGCATTTTTAAATAGTTGGTTTACTATAAATTAGTATTATTTTCATAACGATAATGATATATTATGTCACATCAATTAATCTGCTGCACACCATTTACTGTATACACAAACTTACTTGATACATATATCAGTTGAAAGGTTAACGGGGTGCTTTCTATTAAGTGCATTTTACATTAATTTCATTGTTGGTCACTTGTATTGTAAATGTACTTAGATTGATCAGTAACAACACTTAGGAGAACACACTGTTCATTTGAACCAATCTACTGAACACTGACTAGGTCGAGTCAATGCCTGATTTCAGTCCTATGGACTAAGATTAAGACAATGTTCCTTACAATCGGTCAATAATGCTTCAACTTATTCAAATGAATGTTGGCTTTCCATCCGTGAATGACGGGAGCACCAGAATCACACAGAAAGATGCTCTGCCATTGCTGCTTTTACTTAAACATTCATAAAGTCCTTGTCCTTGCCGTTGTCCAAAAGAATGAAATCAATCATGATCGATCATGCTCGTTCTTCGTAAGTTTATCTATGAGTCGTATTTTCAGTGAAATTTAGTTATCATTTTCCTTTAAAAAAACTTTATTCTTAGCAATGGAATTAATATTTGATGATATTACAATAATTTCTTTTGATATTTATATTGTGTATTATCCTTGGCAATAAGTGATGCTTAATAGCATGTAATTACATGGGTTGCTAATGAAATAAAAATATTTTGGCTTTCATTTGCTTCTGTTTTTAACATGCATAGTTATAACGTATATTTATCTTATTCTCTGATGATAATTGTCTCCCTTTTTGGGTAACTCTCTACTTACAAGCAATAATCATTATGCTTAGGCAATGCTGCTGGCTCTGAGGTGGTGACGTTAGGTTGTGTGATTAAATGGTCTCCTGCAGATTTGTTGGTAAGGTACATTCTTAATTTCCTTATTTTAAAGAGGAATCAAGTAGATTTTTGTAGATAAGTTAACCACTAGTTTTGGACATACTGATCGAGTAGAGCATGGAAGCAGTGGATAAAATATAAAACAGACGTCTAGTGGTCGCAAAATTCTTAGAACAGTTGCATACTTTTTTCTGTTACTTCTATTTGTTTTTTGTCCATGCTTAGTTAATTGATGAACATATAAACTCCGTATAATGATTTATAACCCAAAAAATGTAGCATGATGCAATATTGATATATTTTGCGACGATACCTATGAATTTAGGGAGCAGTAGTCAGGTTCAATATTGTTTAATTTTCTAGGATTTCAAATCGTAATGATTTATAAATGAGTTAATTGATTATTATTTTATTTGTTTCTTGAGATTTTGTTAATACAATAAAATCAATTTGCATTGAAGTAACGCGTGTGTATAATGGTGTAGCTAAAGAGGGACGTAGCATATGTGTAAGTTTCTTATCACTTCAATCATTCTTATTCAGTTTATCATCAAACATTTTCAATATCACTAGTACTAATGTCTTAATATTGATGTTTGTACAGTAATATTTCTTGGATTTGTCCATGACGTTCTTGGCATTCCGTGTAGAGTGTGTTTCCAATCTATAAAGTTCATGATCATCTCCAAAGCTGATCGAGAGTCGGAGATCCTATTATTGCAGTTATCAAAGGTGGATAAACAGAAGTACTTGATTAGTTGTAATTTAATCTTTGTATCATTCTGATGTGCACAATGATCTTGGCAACTAATGAGTATTTTAATGAAAATAGTATATTTTTTATTATCCCAATGTATAATCTTTGAAATTGTGTTTATCTTAATATATGATATATTATACATTTGTAGTATAACCTTGTCTTTTAATTCGTTTGTTATATAATTCAATTTGAAAGAATTCAAGCCATTTTATTTAATTATTTATGAATTTATCCAGTAAAAGAGACATTTATAATTGTCTCCATCAATTTTTTTAACTATTTATCCTAGGTGGCATACGTAATAATAGAGGCAATTTATGAGTACAATTTGCCCCTACATATTATTAGGGGCTTGATTTATATGGACAAATCTTAATTTGCCTCTCATGTATTTAGGGGCAGTTTAAGGTTATTTGACGCCTCTATTTATATTAGCAAATGCACTTGTAATTGCCTCAGATAATCTTAAATTTGGTAGTGAATATCTAGTTCAGTTCTTCTATTTTCTGGTGCAACCTTTTATTTTTTTTCATAGAATTGATCATATATTAGTGCAGTTTTTCATATTTTGATGCAGTTTTTGTTTTTTATTATGTAGTATTGATAATATAATGGTGCAGTTTTTCATTTTTTGTGCATTTTTTTGTTTATCGTAAATTGTTCTCTATTGTATATTTTCTTTAACATTTTTTTTGTTAAGTTTATAACATAATAAATTATATGCGTGATTAAAATCAATGAAAAATTGCAATAATTTTTTTTTCAAAGTCATATCATCAAACGGTCGGTTTTCCACCGTTGTACGGTTAAACTAGTTACCTAAATATTTACATTTTTTTCCTTGCGAAATCAAATACAAAAAAGGAACAAGTTAGAATGACCGGCTCTTTAAGGATCAGGAGCATACGGGGATGGGGAATGCAACAGGTGGAAATTAGGGTGGGCATAATATTACTTGATCAGGATTAATCCCGTGTTAAGCCGTTGTCTAATTAATATGCTACAGTGACCGAAAACAACAAATACGGATATGCGGATCTCAAAATTAAAGGTGAAAATCAGAGGGCCTGGTAAAAAATGAGGGTTCAGATTGTTTTCGCAGAAAATAACAAACAGATTTTCGGACAAAGTAGCATTTTCGATGGTTGAAACAGCATTCTTGTAAGATAAATGACCCAAAGTGATATCGTTTGCTTTTGCTGTTTGCTATTCTGCGAGAAACATACGATTCAAAATAGGATTCACTGCCGCAGTTTCCTTTGACTCTTTTCTGATCTAGGTATGTATAATTTTGCATATTATATTTTTTCATTCAATCGGTTGCAATTTTCAATTCCTAATTCTTGGTTTCAATCTCAAACACTTATTTGTATATATTTACTTCCTCTATTTCTTGATATAATTTAGTGGTAATCGATATCTGTAGTATAATGTTTTGAATTTAACATGGTGATTTTTTGTGCAAAATTTGAAATTTATTTTGTTTTAGGGGTTTCGTGCAGGTTTAGTTTTACATGGAGCTTTTAGAAATTCATCCTCGAGAACTCGCATTTACCTGTAAGTTTTCCTAGTACTAGATTATTTTGTCATGGAATTTATCTGCGTTGATAGACATTGTTGGATAGTTATGCTAAGTTGGGAGTTGGAGGATTAAATCACATATTTATTTGTAAAATTATGTTTGTTATTGTATGGTTTGAAATTGAGATTTGGATTTACTTTAATTTGGAGATAACTATTTTGCTGCATTTCCTTATGAATACATAGATATAAGTTAGCGTAACATCTGACAGTTTCATCTAGAAACCTGAATGTTCGGTGACATGCAACTGTGGATTTATACATCCATTGACGTTGAAATTTGGGCTGTCAACTCAAGCGGCTCCATTCTATTTGCACCCCACAAACCTTCTTCCACATCCCGCTTTTTTTTAATACATCGTATTCTTATACACATTTTGCCCTTTGGGTTGGTGAAGAGATGACCCACAACCGGACCCAGAAATTAAAAAAAAGCTCCAATCACCCTCGCCCATCGCGGAATTTGGTATGATGGTATGAAAGATAATTGAAGTTTATAAAGATATAATCTCTATTTATTAATCTATGATCTTTAAAATAAATAAATAAATCAACATGCATCTTCACTCGAGAGCGGCTTGGAAAACACAAAAACCACATTAGGACCAAGCGAGGGTACTAGTGAAACCCACGTCCATGGTCGGCATGATGTGCTTTGATACCCACGTCCGGCTCGAGCGTGAGTGCTGTTAGGACCAATGTTTTAAAACGCAAAAGCATACATGAGGCATTATTTTGCTCGCGATTTAAAGCGTAAGCCTCAAAATGTTGAGGCGTAAATTTTTCAAGTAAACATTGATGCGTAAGTTATCATTGTTTTGTTATTATTAATTTTTGATTAATAAATAAAAGTCAACAATTAATCATATAAAACTATAAATAAATAACAATATAAATACTTAATTTCGAAGAGTTCAGTGTGTATGACAAGGATCGGCTATGCCTCATTTTTGCTACATCTCAAATCCCCTGATTTCAACATGTTCCCATTTAAATAATAAAATGAAGTTATAAAAGAGAAAAACTTTAATTATTTAAATAAGAACGTGTGGTTGAAATCAGAAGGATTTGAGGTGTAGCAAAAATGAGGTGTAGCAAAAATGAGGTGTAGTCGATCCTTTAGAGACACACACACATTAGTAGTATGCATGAAGAATTTGCATTTAGTTTTCACCTCCACAATGGTATTTATTTTACTTTTTTTTTCTTCCTTCCTTTATTTGTCTTTAAAATATTTTTAGATTTTTGAAAATGGTTTTTGATCGATTCTATTGGAATCGCTCTATTACGAGTGGTAGGAAATCATAAATTATTATTTTATTTATTTATTTTCCCTTCTACCAATTTAAATCGATCAGCAAAATTTATTCGGAGGTTCAGTGATGATAATACATAATTTTTCCTTAAATAACAATTGAGAAATCCATTACGTAGTTATCGATCATTGTTTCAAAAACAATCTTACTTAATCATATTGATATTGAAATTGAAAAATAAAATACCTCTTACATCCATTCATAGTTGTCCAGACGAAAAAGCCCCAGACCCTTGCCTAGTGTTTTTTTGCGTCTAAGGCTTTTTTGGACGTCTTGAATGACATTTTTTTCTGTACTTCAGTCAAAAAACCGTATTTGAAAATTGCACTAAAGCTCAATTTTTGGCTTAAAAAAACATATAAATGCAATATTGAGAACAAAACAGCATACTATTAGCATAAATCAAACTAAGAGCGACGACGACAAATGTCAGGCGGCGGCGACAACAGTGGAGTAACGACATTAAATATCGAGCGGTGGCAGTCAATGAAACTAGGGTTTTTTTTGTTCGAGAGTTCGACATTGAAAAAGAAAACTAGGGTTTTTTTCGAGAATACACTCCAAAGCGACAGTCAAACGAGCCATTTTTTCTTTCCCTGTTGGATTTCGGGATGCTATTGGACCAAATGCTGAAAATTTCAATTTCTCCACAAATGTTGCACAAGGCGCGCTTTTTTGCCACTTCACAATTCGAGCGCCTTGGCGCCTTTGGGGCTTTTTAGCGTCTCACACGTCGTAGGCACTTCAGAAGATTAAAAAGCTCCAGGCTGGCGCCTAGAGCTTTTTGGCTCCTAGACACGCCTAGGCGAGGGCTTTGATAACATAGCATCCATTTTCTTAATTTTATTCTTTTTTTACTTACCATTAAATAATTGAAGTTTAATAACTTCTATTAGTGTCCATATTTACAAGTGGAATAAAAAATTTCTTGAGTCGCATGCCTTGACAGTTTGAGTGCGAGACATGCGTTTTGTACGGTTCATATGCCAAGTTGTTGAGGCGTAAATCTTAGAGGTAAAAAGCCTTTTTGATAAAGTCTCAGCACATTTTATCATTCATTGCCTTGAGACGCTCCTTGAGGCGAGTATCAAGGCGGGATTTTTTAAAACAATGGTTAGGACCCAAGATCCCGTTGAGCTAGGTGGAAAAGAAATAAAAAAAATAGAATAAAAGAGGGCAAAATGGTAATATAATGGGGTGTGGAAGGAGAAAAATGAGATTTTTGTACATGGATGAATTCGCGAGGCCTGGAAGACATTTTTCGGGTGCAAATAGAATTGCCTCCCCAAGTGGTGTTGCTAAGATTAAAAGTTGTAATGCATGATTTACAATCTTTGGTTATGCGTTAGGTTTTGGATATACATAGTCATAATTCAATTCACGCTTGGATGTAAATACTAATCAAATGGTGCATTTCTGTATCTTATTGCATGTATTAAGTTCAATTCACTTTTGGATGTATATACTAATCCGATCGTGATATGCTGTGTTACTGGGACATTATTGTAGATTATGTATTTGGGTAAGTTCAACTCTTTTCAGGACTTCATATCTAGGCTAAAATTCATTGTTATATGATGTATTTGTCTGCCTAGCACTCTTACTTAAATTTATGACCAGGTCATCATGTTCATATTGACCTTAATATCTTACTCTAATAACTGTATTTGTGTTCTAGTTGCACGCGACTCTTTGTAGCTTGTTACTTGTAAAAGGCTTGATTGCTTTACTTATACACTTTAACCTGTATATTTGCCAGTACAGTCATTTAGAGTTTCTTGCTAAAACATAGTTCCGTGAACAATTATACCTAGATTGAAGTTGCTCGCCATTGAAATTTCCTTGAACCAAGAACAAAATGAACTAACGAGGTGTCAATGAACTAATGAAGTATCATCATGTATCATCGGTGATGATACATGATTTAAGCAAGTGTAAAAGTTAGGAGTGTTAATCTATTATGTTTTCATGAGTCTGCAACTAATTTTTTTATATGATAACATTAAGGCTACTTCTATTTAAGGTCCATCCTTTGCTTATTTTTTACCATCTGTTTTTTTCTATAAATAAATATTATTAATCCCATATTTTATTTCCTTAGTCTGAATCCCGTGCACCAACTTTTCCATTTCCACCCTCTTCTATCTTTGATTGTGTCATGCATATCATTCATTGGAGTATCAAAATTCAAAATTTACTTGAATTTTATATACTCGATAAGTTTTATTAAGCGTTTAACTAGATCATATTACTATGTTGTGTTTTTTAATTTGAGTAAAAAAATTGAACGCAGGACTATTATAGTTTTGATTGGATAAAAGTTTATATTTTTTAAATGTAGTAATAATAGAGCAATCTACAAATCTTATACCCACATGATATGATTTATTAAATTAGTTTTCTTTACTTAATTTTGTTAGCGTTCTTTTAGCAGCTTTAAGTTTATAGTTCCTAAAATTTGTTTTCTGGATTTTTTTAAATGTATTACAAAAATAAAATAAGTAGATTGTAGCTAATGATATTTTGATTATTTGTAAAACATAATTATCGGGGAATGGAAAGTAATATTGGTGGTTGAGATAGAATTAGCCTTTCACTGAATTGACGATCATCAGATTGGGCCATGACTAATTAATATAATAAAGGGACTTCATCGGTTTATATCTATAAGCTGAAAGTTTACTCGAATACTTTTAAGTGTTTCACTTTATGCGATTCCAGATGATGTTACAGGAACTGCCTCTAGAGAACTCTCTAGACTACCTCTGGGTGAAAATATAAACATACTCATGATATTGCTAGAGTATAGAAAAAATGCGTTGGTAAATTTAATATATAATTATCGAAATATGTTCTTGCAATTGACTTAGGATTTTTGTAGCAGCTAACTCATACATCAAATGGATTTATTTCTTAGCATCGTTCAACCGTGAACGAGAAAATGAAATTTAGTAATTTTTGGCAGAGCTCTGCTGAAATATTTATGTTTCCAGGTTCTTCACTCTCTCTTACACGCACGCGCGCGCGCACACACACACATATTTTGTAAGGAGTATTTTGCATCTGTCAACATTCAATATATGGGATTCCCTCCGCTCTTAATGTTTTACTTCTTAACATAACACATTCTTCTATCCAAGTGTTCTCACTTTATACTTGGCATCAATATTTAGCATCAGGTTGGGATTGTAGTGTAATATCCAAAGAAAATCTAACAAGTCAACACTATATTTTAACACTAAACCTACTAATAAAGGTATAAGATTCAAAGAATATGAATAGAGGATAAAAAAATATTAAATGGAAATAATTTAATGACAACAATAAACCAATATTTTATAAATGTATAATGAAAGAAACAAAATAAAATTGGAATGATAATATGATGGATAACAAACGACACGAGAAAAATAACTAAAGAAATTTTGGGGGGAAACCAAAGGGAAAAACATTAAGAAAAAGACAAAGTGGTGGAGGCATAGTTATTAAATTCCTCGCCTAGCGCCAAAGCTTGGGGCTTTTTTACCTTTCAAAGCCTCGAAGATGCATGAGGCGCTAAAAAAAACCTCAAAAGCGCCAAAGCGTTCGACTTTGAAGTGCTGAAAAAGCACGCCTTGTGCATCATTATTGAGAAGAAAATATAATTTCAGTATTTGGTTCAATATGGAGTCCAATTGCATTTCGAAATCCAATAGCAAGCCAAAAAAAAGTGTTTATTCCATTCTTAAGTATTTTTGTTGTTTTGTAGATTTGAATAGAATGATTTTGTGCCATCTTAGTTTGATTTATGATTTATGATAATCGTATGATGTTTTATTTTCAGTATTGCATTTATATGCAATTTTTTGAAGTCAAAAATTTAGTTTTAGTGCATTTTCTAAATGTAGTTTTTTTGTTGAAAAACAGAAAAATGATGCTCAAGGCATCTAAAAAAGCCCTAGACGGAAAAAAGCGCTAGGCGAGGGCCTGGGGTTTTTTAGGGCCTTTTCGCCTTGACAACTATGGAGAAAGGAAGAACCAAAAAGGTGCAACAAGTTTTGTACGTGAATAAAAAAGTTTTAAAACATGCAGAAAAAAGTAGGCAGCATAAAGATCTAGAGAACTAATAGAACAAAATAAAAGGTTGCTAGTATAATATCTAAACAAAATGCTTATTTTAAGAAAACGATAAATTAGATACAAAAGAATGAATAAATGTTTTCAGTTGGGAGCAGGTATCGAGATACAAAATTTGACGCAATAAATATTAACCATTGAATCTCATTGTGTTTACATTAAGGGTTGAAATTAGAAGGTGATCTTGCTGTTTAGATCTATTGTGTCACCAATCTGTTTTTCAATAGACTTTCTCTTTGAAATTAGCAAATAACATATTTGAATTAACTCAAAGTTTGAGACAAATAAAATACAATAAAGAAATAACTAATAATATATTAGTGAAAGATGATAAATACTAAACATGTGAAAAAGTTATTTGAACAACTGCTTAATGAAGAAAACCTCAGATGGAACTAGAACAAATAAATAGCATCTAAAATAGGAAAAAAAGCAGTTGTTAGATAATACACCTATTGAAGCTTGAGAATTATCAGAAAGTAATGACGTTGGATGGCTTGCAAACTTGTTCAATGAAATATTAACAAAAGGGAAAATGCCAAATGAGTAAAGAAATAGCATACTAGGACAAATATTTAAAAATAATTGAGGTAGTTTTACAAAATTAAGTTAATGAATCATATAATGAAACCAGTTGAAAGAGTTATGGAATAAAGATTGAGAAATCAATTATCGATGTTAATATGATCAATTGGAATTTATGAACGGTAGGGCAATAACAAAAGCCATATATTTAATTAGGCGATTGATAGAACAATTTAAGCCTAAAAAAAGTTTGAATGATATTTATACTTTAATAGAACATATGATATCCTGCCAAAATACAAGATTTGATGGTTGCTAAGTAAAATAAAAATTTCAGCACATGTAAAAGCATTCAAGATATGTACGAAACTCGTACACAAATGTATGAACCACATGCGAAGAATGAGCAAGTTTTCTGATAAATAGGGTCTTACTTCAAAGGTCGGTTCGAAGCACGTACTTATTTACGTTGATCTTGTATGAAATAACAAGTGAACTAAGAAATATACCATGGAGTATGGTATTTGGAGATGACGTTGTGTATATAGACACCTTAAGAGAGAATTGGAGTAAAAATTAAGAAAAGTGCACTAAAATAAAAATGTTTGTAACTTAGTATGATTAAAACCAAATTTTTGACATGTAACTTCAGAAAAGTTGTTAGGAATTATTATCGATAAAGCTACAAAATTGATTGAAAATTTTGCTTAAATATTTAAGATCAATAATACAAGAAGATGAAGAAATAAGAAACACACGATGAAATTGAATTAATAGTAGATGGATAAAATGAAGACAAGTGAACAAAGCTTTATGTGATTAGAAATAACAGGCAAATAAATAAATAAAGATTCATCAAACGATGATGTAGAGGGTAGAGCGTTGGTCTTTAAATGCAGGAGAAATTGAAATGCTAATGTGGATGATTTGAGTGACTGAAAATATGGAGTTACAAATGAGAGGACGACAAAAAAATTAAGCAGCAACTATAAATGAGAAGATGCAAAATATTTGACTTAGTATGGAAAAATACAAAGAAGACGATGATGCACCAATGATGAGAGAAGGTAACATCCGGACAAATGAAATGATGACAAAAAAGACCTAAATTAACATATGAAGGAAATATTTAAAATGATGGAAAAAAAATGAATAGAACTAAAGATATGATTAAAGATGCAAACTTGTGAAATATGAAAATTCATATTTGTCAAACCCGGTCATTTGAGATTAAAGCAAGACTTACGAGGACGACATGAAATTATGTTTTTCTAGCTAGTAAAATGTTTGACAATCTATATGTGCTCATTACTCATTAGTTACTACGGTGTACCATACTTCAGATGGACAGAAGCTGTATATGTGATGTTGCCATCTTTAGTTTCCACCGCTTCTCAGTCAAATTTGACAATTTGTGATGAAGGCTGTAAATGGCCATGGTAATGTTAGATGATCACTGCGATAAGTTTATAAGCCTATCAACCATACTCCTGTTAGATCTCTTCATTATCATTTGTTGTACTACATCGGGGATCGTTTTTCGTTCTCCTTGTCTTTATAAATTATAGATCATATCTTTTTATTTCTACTTTTATGTCTTGAAGTGCCGAGTCAGCTACAGATTTGATAATCATTTTTTGTTATAGTTGAGTTAAGGAAGCAAAGCTCGTGTTCGGTCCATCTTGTCAACAAAACCGATGAATATGTGGCGTTTAAGGTAATTAATTCACTTCCCTATGATATTCACAGAACCCACATAATATTACTTGTTAACACAACTTATTATTGCTGGAAATTTTAATTTTTTTGCGAGTCTTGACATTTCTCAGTTTTCTACCTTGACTGAAACTGTTAAATTATTATTTGAAAGATTTATATATTCTTTGCTACATAAAATCATCAATCGTAACAACTTACAAAAGTTGTACATGGATATAAATCAAGTGTTATAACTTGGATCAATGTTTTCACAATAGGGTTCAACGGTAAATCATGCAGTTCAAACTTTGAATTGAAATTTGAAACCATATTTAAATCGTAAATTATAGATTCAAAAGATTCATGTTTTAATATGTGTACCCTACAAACACACTTATATTTTAGAAAATTTTCTTTATATACTAAATTACATTTAACTATATATCAGCGTCTATTCTTTATTTCATATGAATAATTTATACTTTTGAAAGCGACTTCGATGCTCAAACATAAATAGTCAAAATTTTATTTGCTTTCTTGGTCAAAATTTATTTTATCGGAAAGTAATAAACTGAAAATGTTGAGTCAAATAAGTATATTGATAATTTTATTTTAGCATGAATTGACTGGTTTCTCTCCATTGCAATTTTAATTTGAGTTTTGAATCGAAATTTGAAAGTCCAATCATAATGGTATTCAGATCGTTAAATTGTAGGGTTTCTGTAATAGTTGACTTGGATTATTATCTAAGCCTGTAATATGTATGTTGGCTTTTTTATTGTCTGAGATAGTTGTTTACATGTTTCAGCTATTAATTATTAATGGAATAATAATAACCGAGTTCACTTTGCTTAATGCTTGTTAGGTTAAAACTACATCCCCTAAAAGATATTGTGTGCGTCCAAACATTGGTGTTATTCCACCAAGATCAACATGTGATTTTACAGGTTTGTTCTAATTATCTAATTGATGATTAGTTTTCTTTGTAAATATCAGGTTTAATTGATATTTCAATGAGATATTTAATTTACCCCATGGTTTATGATTTTTTCTAGTAACCATGCAAGCTCAGAAGACAGCTCCGCCGGATATGCAATTGAAAGATAAATTTTTAATTCAAAGTACAGTTGCTCCGTATGGGAGTGCAGATGAGGACATTCTACCTAACTTGGTAAGACACTTCATATGTATAGTTTCAGTTCCAGTGATCTAAATACCTCAACTATTACTTATATTCTTTAATATATAGTTCTCAAAAGATACCGGGAGATATATTGGAGAAAACAAATTGAGGGTTGTTCTTATTAATCCAACTCACTCTTCAGTGCTGCAACCACTTAATGGAACATTGAAAGAAGAACGAAGTAAAGAAGACAACTTTGCTAAAGATGCTCTTGCTGTGAAAGATGTTCATGCTGCAAAAGTTGTTCCTCCAGCAAAAGAAACACTTGTTGAGAAAGAAACTTATGTTAGAAAAGAAGCTCCTTTCCAGAAAGAAACTTCTGATGTGAAAGAAACTCCTGGTGTGAAAGGAAAACTTGATGTGGAAGAAACTCCTGTTGTGAAAGGAAAATTTGATGTGGAAGAAACTCCTGTAGTAAAAGAGGAAGAAAATGTTGATGTACAAAACCAAGCTGCTCCAGTGAATGAAACTTCGGTTGTTGAAAGACAACTACCTTTGATTGGAGATGATTTATCACCACCCTCTAATGTAAGAGCTCCTATGTGCGCACACACATTATAATATATACGTAAATTACACATACACACACACTGTGAATATTCTGAACTATGGGAATTTGCTATGAATCAAGACATACCTGTGAAACATTCTAGTTGGGTAAAATTGGAAAATAATTTATTTTGTGAAAATTAAGCACGCATCCTTTTTTTTCTAACTTATTAGGCGGCGGTCCACTCCTCAAAACCTAGTTTCACCAAACACCCTTTCCTAAGTTCTGGAATTTTTTTTCTTTCGATTTTTTAAAGAATTTTGATCATCACTATTTTGTTGTTATTTCCAAGTTATTTTATTTTTTTGAAAACTTGCAGATTAAACTGAAAATATTTGCAAAAAAAATATAAAAAAAATTGAAAGTTGCTCAGATTGCGTCATTTCAGTGCAGATCCAGAATGTAAAAATAAAAAATGAAAATAATTTGTTGAAAATAATTAAGGGATTGTTCGGTGGAATGCGTTTTTGGAAGGAGGCTGTGTATTTTGAAACTTAGGGAAGGGTGTTTTAAAAGGTCCTATTTATATAACCATAGGGCACCTTAATATGCATAACTGAATTCAATGTTATTCTTGTGCTATATAATATTCTTGTTTAGTACTATATGCATATGCTATCTTCTGTTACAAGAAAAGCCAGATGCCTAACTTCAGGTGGTACTCAAAACATAAGAAGACCATGTGAAAGAATGTTAGCTTATAAATGCACTTCTCTTTCACATTAAATCCCAAGGCCAACTAGAACTCTCTTTCAAGAAGAGTTTGAACGTTGAATAAGAAGCCTTATTTTTGGTGAAAAATATTTGTGATACATATTTTCCTTTTAGAAGATGAAAGAGATAGAGGATTTAAAACTAAAGATCAGCAGTCTCGAATCAAAGCTTTACGAGGTTAGTCATTTTACAACAAATCGCGTTGGTAAATTTGATATCTTATGTTATATTGGTAGAAAAGGTTATCACATACAAAAATCATGCCCATCATATGTCATAACTATCTATACATCGGTTAATATTAATAATATCGTCCATATGTGCAGGTTGATAAAACCATTGGGATACTGAAGGAAGAAAAAAGTTATGCCAATCAAGAGAGAGATAAGCTGCAGGAGGAACTGGTAATTATTCTAATAATATCACCTTTACTGTCCAGCACCACTGTCCCAATAGTTAGGCACTCCGGCTTTGATCCGTGAGGTCACGTTCGAACCCTACGTAGTGTGATTCGAACCATTGGACATTCGTTGATTTGTAGTATGGTATATGCTACCTAAGACTTTGTAGTAGAACTATGGACTATTGAGTTTATGTTAACAATTTATCTTAAGAGGAGGACTCTGAGCTGGAGAATTGACCGTGTTATAGCACAGTAACTGTTAATTATGCCCTTGTATCCCCACTGGAACTTAATGGAAATACCAGGGCATAAGCGTCAATTACTGCACTATAGCAATGTTAATTCTGTGTTATAGCATGGAGTCCTTTTTCTCTTAATGTGAACCAACACTCTTCATGTTATCTTCTAAAGTAATTGTTACTTGATTTGAAGTAAAATGTGATCTGCAACATGTCCGATGCTGGATTACGGGAAAAGAACATGTGATACAAGTGATCTGTATGACTATCAAAAGATGCAACAACCAGAATTTTTACTCTTTAAATTCTGGACTCCAAGTCTAGTGTTTAAATCTGAAAAAAGGACTCTAAGTTAATGGAATGTATAATCATTAAACTTTCTCTTCTGTGAGCAATGCGATAGTATAACGATATTTATTTATTTTCTATCTTTTAAATGTTCTTTCATTTCTTATTTTCAGAAACTACTGAGAAGATCTTCATCTGCAATTCCGGCAGGCTTTCCCTTTTTGTTTGTAGTTTTCATGGCACTTGTCGGCGCATATTTTGGGTACATGCTGCATAGCTAATGATGAATGATGCATTATCAAATTTTACTCAAAAATTAACGGGAAGGAATAAATCCCATTGATGATATGGGTCTTAGCAATGATTTTCTATACCCATTTTATTAATGTAATGCTGGGAATATAGAACTGCTTTGTAAAGAAGTCTTATGACTTGTGGTTTGGTGTATATATATTAGAGGACAAGATATTTAATTTTATGCTTTTGTAGGTCTGTTGTGATCATCTTCGTGTTAGATATTTTTATACATATGTTTTTATACATATGACATGAACTCTAAGATTTTGAATTACATGGTTATCATGCTTATAATGAAACTTAATCAATTAAGCATACCTTCAGGCATCTTGATAAAAATGGCAATTTGATTTTATAATTGAAATGTTGTATTTGTTTCTGAAACTACTTCGGTGGAGAAGGAAATTGGTTTCTCTTTCTTTACCTATAAACTTAAGTCATGTGTTTTGTTTCATTATCTTTCAAAATAACCTTTTTTGATGGACAAATGTTAGTACTTATAGGTAGAGAGATGATCGACTTTTTAGATTTTTACTTAATCTTGAATGTCCATCAAGATCAAATCAAGGAAAATTAATACTTTAAATTGTAACCGTATTGATTAGCATATTAATAAAAAAACTGATTTTCTAATGACTATATAATGAAGAAGAGAACATTTTAATTTTTCTTACATATTCCTATTAATGACCATATGATGATGAAAGAAAATATTCCTATTAATGGCCTAACGGGAAAGAAAACGTTTAATTTTTCTTACAGTCTTCCACTTGATCAATAGGAAAATCCATCAGTGTTTTCGTATAAAGATCATAACGCGCGTATGATATGCTAAATACTTCTTTAGTCAGTTATCATAAGTACCTTGGCTAATCTAGCGGTCAATGAGAGTCATGGCGGGACACATTATTTTGCGACATGCTTACTTCCATGTACTACGACATTGGCAACTTTGATAACTAGGCTGCGAATGAGATTAACTTATTGGTCACCTAATGTCTTGAAATAAAGGCAGTTTTTGTTGTCATTCATCTAAACATAAATGTGTACACATTAGAAAACAGAAACAATAGACATCAAAAATATGCTAAGAGCTCAGTAATTGTCATGTGTAAGTACAGAATTAAATGACATAAAATAATAATAATAATTAGGAACTATCTGCAAGGCCCATGCTTGCAGTATGTCTTTGAAAAGTCTTTGAAGGTAGTCCTTTCGTGAATATGTCTGCCACTTGTAAGTCTGTATTTATCGACTCAACAATAATTTTCTTTAGTTTAACATCTTGCTTCAGCAATAGATATTTTGGGTCCATGTGTTTTGAACCCATGGTTATCCTATCATGCTTAAAGAAAAGGTTGCAGCTTCATTGTCGTAGTAGACAATCAGTGACTTAGAGATAGAACTTAAAGCGCCAAACCATGAGACAAAATTACGCAGCGATGTTTCCTGAATTGAAGCCACATAATGCCACGTATTCATCCATCATGGTGGATTCGAAAAGCAACTCAGATTTCTATCTTTTCCATGATATTGCATCTCCACATAATAGATACACATAGCCAAGAGTGCAAACTCTGGTTCAGGACATCCAACAAGGTCTGAATCTGAATAACCAGTCACCTGTAGGTGACTTGATTTTCTGTATGTGAGCATGTGATTCCTTGTTCCCTTTAGGTATCTTAGTACTTTCTTTGCAGCTTTCCAATGAGCGATTCCTAGGTTACTTTGAAATCTACCCAGCATATCAACATCGTGACTGATGTCAGGCCTGGTACAAATCCGTGAATACATCAAACTCCTTACAAGAGATGCATAAGGATATTTGGTCATTTCTTCTTGTTCCCTAGGAGTCTTTGGGCACCGCTTAAGAAAAAGTTTGTCTTCTTTATGCAGTGGGACAGAACTAGAGGAACAATTCGCCATGCCATATTTCTCAAGGACTTTGTCAATATATGCTTTTTGAGACAATCCTAGAAATCCTTGTGATCTATCACAGAATATTTCTATTCCATAGGAAGCCTCACCCATATCTTTCATTTCAAAGTTCGTTGAGAGATAATCCTTCGTTTCACATAATAAACCAAGGTTGCTGCTAGCTAATACTATATCATAAACATACAAAACCAAAAATATGAACTTGCTCCCATTGAACTTGAGATATATACACAAGGGTTGACTATGTTTTCTATGAAATCGAAAGAAGTGATGATTTCATAAAACTTTAAATACCATTGTCTGGAAGCTTGTTTCAGTCCATAGATCGATTTCTTAAGTTTGTAGACCATGTCTTCCTATCCTTCAATTATGAAGCCTTCAGGTTAACGCATGTAGACTTCTCCTAAATCTCTGTTTAGAAAGGCGGCTTTCACATCCATTTGATGTAACTTGAGATCATAATGAGCTACCAATGCCATGATAATTCTAAGAGAATCTTTGCTGGAAACATAAGCAAAAGTTTCATTATAGTCAATGCTTTTTTCTGATTGAAACCTTCGAAAACTAGTCTGGCTTTATACCGTTCAATTTTACCATTGCAGTCATGTTTTGAAAAAACCCACTTACAACCAACTGCTTTGTGCCCTGGAGGCAGTTGAACGACTTCCCATACTTGATTATTATTCATAGATTTCAATTCATCTTTCATAGCATCAATCCATTTAGTAGAATTAATATCATTAATGGCTTGTGAATAAGAAATCAGGTCCTTAGTCCCTTCAGATTCTATTAGGTAAAGCAGGTAATCATCAGGAATAACCGATCTCCTTTGTCTATGATATCTTTTTAAGGCTGGTTCCTATGGTGCTTTATTAACATTCTAATTGCTGACAATCTCATTATGGAGTTATTGATCATTTACCAAGTTTTCCTCATTGTGAATGAGTTTAACAATGGGATGATTTCCAATATCTTTTGGAATAGAGGGTAAGGGGATGGATATCCTTTTTCATGAATAACCACTTCTTGTTGTTTTGTAATCCTACCGATTTCACTATTCTCATAGATTCTGGCATTACCGGTTTCAACAATTTTCATATTATAGTTAGGACAATAAAACCTATTTCATTTGGATTTTTCCAGGTAACCAATAAAGTAACCACTGATTGTCTTGGAATCCCATTTCTATTCATATGGATTGCACACTCTAGCCTTAGCTGGACAATCCCAATTTGAAGATGTCTTAAATAGGTTTTGATCCTTTCTAAAGTTCAAAAGGGATCTTTGGAACGACCTTACTTGGAACCCTATTTAAGATATAAACAGCTACACGTAATGCATCCATCCTTAAGGATATAGGTAAATTGGAATGACTCATCATGGATCTAATTATTTCCATATATATATATATATATATATATATACACACACACACACACACACGATTTCGCCTTTCAGCTACACCGCTCTGCCATGGAGATCCAAGCATTGTGTAATGGGCAACAATTCCAAGTTTTTGGAGAAGTCTAGCAAAAGGTCCAAGACGTTGTCATGTTTCATCATACCTTCCATAGAATTTACCATTCCTATTTGACCTAATGATTTTCACTTTTCTTTCTAGTTGCCTTTCAACTTCAGTAATGAATACTTTTACAGCATCCATCGATTGATATGTGTCATGCAATAGATAAAGATAGCAATAACGTGAATAATCATCGATAAAAGTGATGAAATATTTTTCTCCTCCAAAATTTGGAATATCAAAAGGTCCATAAATGTCTGTATGTGTTATTTCAGGAAGTTGGGTACTTCTTGTAGCTCATTTCTTTGTGTTTTTTTGTTATTTTTTCTTTAATACAATCAACACATGTTGTAATGTTAGTAAAGTCTTTGTCTGGGAGGACGCCATATTTTACAAACTGCTTGATCCTTTCACTGCATATATGACCCAGCTTTTTATGCCACAAGAAGTGGGAGTCATTTTTAGATGACTTACCTTTTGTTTTCTTATCATGCAAGGCGAGATGGATTTTAACATTTGATGTTTGAGATTAAGTTTATAGAGTCCATTAATTAAAATTTCAGAACCAATAAAGATAGAATTTTTAAATAGACTGAAATTGCCATTTCCTACTTCGAATGAATATCCAAACTTATCAAGTATGCTTATAGAAATCAAATTACGAGAAATAGACGGAACATAAAGAGTTTGACATAAGTCTAACTGATAACCACTATCTAAAAAAAGATTAAAAGTTCCAATAGCTTCAACTGGAACTTTATTTTGATTTCCCATAAAAATGAAATTCTCACTTGGTTTATGATTTGGATCGTAATGAATCCCCACATAGAAATTTCAAACATGAATGTTAGCAGCGGTATCAATCCACCAAGTAGAAGAAGGTACCTTAGTGAGATTTGATTTGAAATGACTAATGAAACATATATGGATACCTTTCTTTTCGAACCATGCTTTATGCTTAGCATAATTTGCCTGATAATGGCTAGATTTCTTGCAGAACTTGCAAGCGTCATCCTTCTTTTTCTTCTTGAATGATTGATTAGCCTCATCAAATTTGGATGGTGCTCTTTTATGGGTTGAGTTATTCTTTTTTCTAGTTAGTTCTCTAGCTTCTTGAGTGAAATGACAGCTTTAATGCCTTATGATCCTTGCCTAGATTCCTCTTGAATTAGTTTGTTAGTCAATTCATTCAAAATCCACTTTTCCGTAATAGTGTTGTAATGAATTTTAAATGGTTCATACTGGAAGGTAAGCTAGTCATGATGAATTGGATGAGAAAAGCATCATCCATAACCAATCCCATATTCTTAAGTTTGGCGGCAAGGGTAATCATTTTAATGACATGAGCACTCATTGAGCGAGAACCATCAAACTTCATGGTTACAAAATCTGTCATAAGTTTCCCAGCAATGGATTTGTCTACAGTCTTGAACCGATCCTCAATGGCTTGTAAATATTCTTTTGCACTCTCAATTTTGGGTAGGGAGTTTTGATGTTGCTATCAATTACCATTCACATAAACATCATGCTTATTCTATTAGATCGTTCCCCATCATTATAGAGTTTGTTCTCTTTAGAGGTGCTTTTGTTAGTAAGTGGAGTTGGCTTTTGTGTAAGGAGAGCTATGTCCAATTCAAGTACTCGCAAGAAAAACTCAACTTGCTCTCTCCATTTTGAGTAGTTGGTTCCATTGAGTTTCATGATAGACGTAGCATATAAATTAAGGGTTGAGGGTATATTTACCACAAATAGAGATAAGGGTATTAAGACTTAAAATAATACATGCAATAATTTGGAATATAAACAACATAATTTTAGGCTCTCTTGTGCATAGTAACCTAAAATTATGTACATGATGCCTCTTAGGTCATTACATTAAAATATCATAATTAATAAATTTGTTGAACAATTTTCTTAATTATTGCTCCAAATGCTATCCGTCAGTGGACAAAAATTGTTCATGCATTTGACCAATATGTATTATTCACATAAGATGGTGTTTATTAAATCTGCCCAGTTCAATATGTAATATGAAAAACCCGCCTCCTTTTTTATCAATAATAATCATGAGACCTTGAATAGCGATAAAATATGAATAGTAAGAGTCATAATAAAATAAATAGCAATAATTATCAAAGAAGGATAATGAAGAAATCTCGAAGGATAATTATCAAAGAAGGTTTAATTTTCCTTAGAATGACCATATAATGGGAAAGAAAAATATTTGTATTAATAGCCACATAATGGGAAAGGAAACCTTTAATTTTCCTTACACTTTGTATTTGTAGCTTTTAGTGTCCTATCTAGAGTTAGTTTAATGGGAATGTTTAGTTTCAAGGTAAAGTCATCAATGCTAGTATAGAAAAACCATGTTGCACTACATCATTGCCATTACCCACAAGGGCAGGTTTAGGCATTGCAGATCGTCTAGCTTTAGAATCTTACCGCTTCAGAAGAAGATTCACTCATTTCATTTGAACCATTTGTATTTATGGCTATACTACCATCATACAGATTGGTGATGCAATAAAGGCGTGTTCGCCTTAGTACCGGGATGACCGCCTGTCTCAATTTTGAAAAATTCTACAGGCAATCGCCCCGTTGCACGACCGAGAAAGCACTCATGGGCTACACGTACCATGAAAGTGTTAATATTGAGTGGAAAAATAGTGTAGCTGCTTATTTTATTAATAACAAGTGGGTCCCACTATTTAATCATCTTCCAATTGCAAAGATAATGTCCTTTCAGTCGTTGTTAGCTGAGTTTCCTTAGGATTACTCATCAATTTTGTTATTTGTGCAGATGGCACATCGGTTTAAGTTTATCATTGCATAACTAACTAAAGATGGCACATATTATAAGACGTTTTTGTTGATGCTGATATGGATAATCTGGATGGTTAACCTGACTAATATCTAGAGGTGGAGAATGAGTAAATCCAGACTGATCATGTGGTAGAAACCGTTAGAGGTATTAGACACGTGTTAATAGTGACGTAGAAAGCTGAATCATGTGCTTTCCACAATGGATAATTAATGCAAATATCAAAATTAAATTTATATTTTAGTTTTGCACAAGAATATATTTTGTGTTATAACGGGTAATCTCATTATTAAATTGAATCAAATTTAATATATTTATATTAGCTTGGATAACAGATCAATTTTTTCAATTTATTAGACAAAATATTTTATTAATTAATGACTTTTACATTAGTGTTTATTTCATAACAAGTGTGTAACATATGTGTTGCACATGACAATATTATAGAACATATATTAAAACTCAAAATAATATTTAAAGTGTTAATATATTTTTGTTTTGATTTATCCGTTCTTATGTACAATTTATTTTCTAAGGTAATTGAGGTTTTGGTTGAATTCTAACTTTTAATTTTTTTCGAACATGGTTCATTAATGCTAACAATTGTTGATCTCAAAGATCGAACTCGTGACGTAATTTCGTAGTGTAAACTATCAACCAACCGAGCCAACTTTGTTGGCAATTCTAACTTTAAAATTTAATCTTTATTCTATGAATAAATATTAACTATATTGGTTTCATTTGTTTAAAACTCAAATTCATACAATTTTCATCATATATTAAATAAAATGTTGTGTTTTAATTGTTAAAGTAGTTGTAAGTTTAATACCGTGAAGAATATAAATGAAAATATTGATGATGATCATAAATAAAATAGTTGAGAATTTTGAAGATGTTAATAACATCTATAAAGGGATTAGAAACATATGGAAATTAGGATCCACCCCTTATTTTCAAACTTAATACCCAAATAACCCTTCTTAAAAACAAATTTCACGAAACACCTCTATCAATGTTTTTAGCAAAATGGTGCATTTGAAACTACATATGTTTATTGAAAGGTGTATTTGTTTGAGTTAGTCAACATATTGTTTAATATGTGTTCCTAATAATTAGTGTAAGTGGTTGGTTAAGATCCATATTTTTAGACTAGCGGGTTCAGTGCAGTTGCTAATACATACTTGCCTATATAAGGCTTTCTTCCTTGTGAATAATAATAATATTGCAGATCTTAATATCTCAGTTTTCATTTTTTAAATATTCTTTTATACTCAATTGTAGTATCAGGACCTGAGTGCCCATAACAGCTATTTGATCTTAATTTTAATCCCCCGGTGGTCGAGGCCATCATAAAAGGTTACCATTCGCTGGGTCTGTTTAGTGTTAAGTTATAGACTTTTTTTGACAGTGACGTCAATGTCATATTTACCAATTGTTCCACTAAAAGCAAGCATATTTACTCTAACAAAGAATGAGGAGGAAGATCAGTGAACTGAATTTCAAAGTTAGAGGATTTTATGTTGACCAAACTTAGTCATTTTTAATGAGGGTGTAGTTTACAATAGCGATGCGTAACAACCATGCTAGTTCTAGTTGGTCGGAATACATCGATCAAAAGGGATGATACTAGATTAGTGGTGATGAGTGTCTTTTGATTTTGGTTGAAAAGTTGTTTGCATGAATGGCTGCACAGGATAGGGCCATTCACTGAATAAATACTTTGTAGCCAGAGAGTCAAATGATTTATCAACATGAGTAGGCAGATATGATCAGAATTTACTGTGTAGTACACCGATCGCAACAAAAAGATAAGTATGTTCATTGTCATCACATGTTGACGGTTGATACCATATAACAAAGTGTATGATTAGATACCCATGAAGTTGAATATGTTGGAGTCGTGAGTTTCAGGTGGAGCAATGTCGACCAAGATTATAAGCATTAGAAATTTATAATAGAGCCGAATGATTTCTTTGGCTATGTGGGAACAAAAAATTTGCAACTGCCAATCGTTTGACGTCGGGTAGAGGCTGAACATTGTTGCAACAGTGTGATGCTGGATAGGGTGGCCTTGGTCATAGAGCAAGCATAACATAAATGTTGTTTCAACAGATCGATACATGGGAGAAAATATAAGGTTGCATATTTGGGGTTAATTGCAAATCAACCCTAATATGTACGAACTACGTTTCTAACTCATTCAACAACTTTTAGAGCATCTCCAACAGTTTGGAGTGCGGAAATTCGATTTTCCGCACTCCAAAATGTTGGAGCCCTCATTTCTACAACAGAAATGAGGGCGGGCGCCTGTTGAACAGGCGCCTGGACATCAGGCGCCTGGTTAATGCGCCTATATCAGGCGCATTTTCCACGTTCCCTCTCATTCCACACTCTTCCCATCCCCCATTTTCTAACCAGCTTCGCGTCCAAATGCCGCCCCGTCCGGTCAAAACTGGTAGACGCACCGTTCGATATACGACTGATGCCAATATCGGACCTGTTCATATCCCTCCCGATGCTACCGTGACTCCAGCCGATCTTCGATCTTTGCACGACTTGCCTCCTACTGTTTCGCATCGACTTACTGCAGCTATAGCGACGCCACAGGTATACGTTATTTATTTATTGCTTAATAAACGACCATGTAAATATAAATGTATAATAATTCCTTATTTACTTTAACATTAAATAATCATATATTTAGGTTCGTCACGTAGCGATGCGAGGTAGTTGGTATAGATGTATGTCTGAATATTTTGATCAGTTACCGGAGCCGATTTTGGATAGGCTACATGCATCACCTTTTGGTGAATTTCTTGCTTTACCTAGATTTGCACATGTAGATCGTTGTCTAGTAGAGGCCCTTACCGAGAGATGGTGGCCGACCACTCACACATTTCATTTTCCTGATTTTGAGTTAGGACTGACTCCCCTAGATTTTTATATGCTCACTGGCATAGAGGTTGGTCGACCTGACCGTCTCCCTGTTCCATTTGATAGTTCATTTGAGGAGTTCGAGTCATATTCAGCTTATTTACCGACTATGGCCGATGAGGAGGTTAGAGGAGGAGCTGTTACTCTACCTTGTTTGCAGCGTTATATAGTAGAGTACATGGCCGTTGAGGATATGCACACTCCTGTTATCCGTGCATTCATACTATACCTTTTTGGGTCTACATTTTTAGTAACAATAAGGGTACTATTAGACTTGGTTTTCTGGCTGGGTTAGTAGATGTGGATGGACTCCATATATATGATTATGGTACTGCTATTATTGGTTATTTGTACGTAGCATTAGATACATATGCGCTTCAGCAGTCCAGACAGATGTATGACTTTTGGTACATTCTTCCATTTTGGTACTACGAGTATACTGCCAATATGCACCCCCGACTTATTGTAGAGGCGAATGCCACACCTTATATTTACTTTCCCAGATTGCGTCGTTGGGGTCCTCCTATGCATTTGTCCCGTGTTGCACAAGGGGTGCACAATGAGTTGATGGAGGCTAGACAGCAGATGTATATGAGGCGGCGTGGTAACATTATCATTCGTCCATGGGATCAGTACTTACAGTTCCTAGAGCCCGGTCCTGACCATCCACTCACTTTTCATGTATCCATGTCGCGACGTAGGATCTGCTTTCAGGTTGCTACATGTCCATTCATATGGTATTTAGGGGATCAGTGTTGGCTACAGTTGTTTGGTATAGTTCGCATTCCATCAGATCCGCTACCATGGGATGATATGTATGGTGATATTCGGGTTGGACCAGCTTATATTCATGCGATGAGGGGTGCGGGTTGGGTGGATGGTGAGCCATTTACAGTTTTGAGAGACTTTGATTCATATTGGGCTCGAGTAGCCCCACGTGCTTACGCTTTACCTGATTATATTCGGGGTTTGAACTCCGATCATATTGGGCCGCGTACCTCTTCTGGTAGAGTTCCACTACCGCCTGCCACCTTTGAGCCTACATCATCTCAGTACACACAGCCTCCTACTTTCGACCCACCACCTCATTCGTTTAGAGCGTATGATGTACACGGTTAGGTTGTGGAGTATCCCTTGCAGTATCCTACAGACGACGCTATTACGGGTATACCATCCGCCGGATTGTACCAGCCTCATCAGGTCTGTATTAGTTTTTAATTTTCCCTAATTTACTTGTCATTATATTACTTGTCATTATATTATCCACTTGTGTATAATTTTTCTTGTGCGCATATCAGTTTTCTCAGTACATGGATTATGATAGACGGATGATTGCTGCATTTGAGCGTATGACGCTCGATTATACAGGGATGATGTATCAGAGTTACCAGACCGCGGTCCAACAACAGCAGACTCAGTATGATGCGTAGATACAGGGATTACAGACCCAGATTCAGCAGCTTCAGGAGCAGCTCCATGCGGGACCTCAGCCGCAAGACTTTGATGACGTCAACGACGATAGTGACGACGATGAGGAGATTGATAGCGGTTCTGATCACATAGACTGATGTGCTCCATTTAGATGTTTTAGACTGTGTTATTATGTGACTGTATATATGGTGGTGATGATGCTAATTTATGCTTGGTTATTATTGAGCGTATATGTACTAGAATTGTGAAGATTTTGATGTAACAAACACATTTGTGTTTCTTTGTCAAACAGTTTATGGATGTTTGACACGTGGTCTTTAATCTCATGCTTCATTTTATTGTACGCGGATCACGACTTGTTTATTTAAGAGAAAGTTTTGTACTCTTATATCACAGCATTTAAAAGTTCGGTAAATTCAATCAATGAGTAACATAATATTTTCGGCTACGAAATTGAAACAGTTAGTAAATGTTTTTATACAAACTGATCAGATGTGCGACGATGAAGAGATAATGGCAACTCAGTTTTGGGACACCATTGCTGAACTATACAATAACAATGTTGAGTGTAGAACTAGACGTACGAAGGTAGAGTTGAGGACTACGTATGGGAACTTCTGCAACGCCTGTACGCGGTACAGTACAGTTATCAATGAAGTTATATTTGAAAATGTATTCGAACCAACCCGTTCCACCTTTGAAGGTCGTTACTTTCTCAAATATCACAGCACATTCACTGGACATGAGGCTTATATCGTACGTCAAAATTGGCTAGAACGATTTGGATATCCTTAAGTTGAGTGTATTCTCGTTGAGTTTGTTACTTGTTGGTTGTAGTGGTATTTTTTTGTTGGTTGTATTACTGTTGGCTGTTTCAGTAACATTGGCTTGTTTCTTTCTGTATTATTGCGTTAAGAAAATGGCTACAGTTGAATGATGTGATGATACAGTTGTTTGATGGGATGGCTACAGTTGTATGATAAGATAAAGTAATATTGCTACAGTTGTACGATAAGAACCATTCAACACTGCTCCTACATACAGTAGTTGCTTAAACATGGGATGGCTATAGTTGTTTGATGGGATGGCTACAGTTGTATGCTGGGATGGCTACAGTTGTATGATGGGATGGGAACAGTACCGGGAATTAAGCTATAAAAGGCTTGCTAGATGTTGAGAAGTATTATTGCTCAGTCTTATTTCATACAATTTCAAATATAACAAATGGCGGCCGAAGATTATATATTTTTTGATGATAGCGACGACGAATTTGATGAAATGATGGAAGATCATTTTCGCCGCAAAAAGGAACTACTAAGTATGGCTGCGCTACAGGTTGGTCAATCGAGCAGGCAACACGGTGGATCAGTTGTTGGTCGTCGGTATAAAAATCGTAGACATTCATGGCACAACGACAGACTGATGGAAGACTACTTTGTTCCGAATCCTACTTACACAGATGCCGATTTTAGAAGAAGATTCCGCATGCGGCGTCCTCTATTTCTTAGAATCCTCCAATGTATCAAGCAGCATGACAAATACTTTATCTTCAAACCCAATGCATCTCGTACAATGGGTTTGACAGGAATTCAAAAAATGACAACTGCACTCAGAATGCTTGCATATGCAGGACCGGCGGACGCACTTGATGAAAATTTGAAAGTGGCGGAAAGCACGGTATTAGAGTGTTTGGAACATTTCTGTCAAGCTATCGTGGACATTTACGGTGATCAATACTTATGCCGACCGAACGAGGCCGATATAATTAACTTATTAAATATGCATGGTAGTAGAGGTTGGCCCGGAATGTTAGGCAGTATAGACTACATGCATTGGGAGTGGAAGAATTGTCCAAAGGCGTATGCTGGAGCTTATCAGGGTAAATCTCATAGGTCCTCTATTATTCTTGAAGCTGTAGCGTCTTATGACTTATGGATATGGCATGCATTTTTTGGAATGCCAGGTTCGAACAATGATTTTAACGTAGTCGAACGATCTACGTTGTTCAATGATTTAGCAAACGGAAGATCTACTCCTTGTACATTTACTTTGGGAGGTAACACGTACGATCATGGATATTATCTAGGTGATGGTATATATCCGAAATGGAGTACCATTGTCAAGACAATTTCTAACCCACAAAACAATAAACAAGCAAAGTTTGCAGCGATGCAAGAAGGCCAGAGGAAGGATGTTGAAAGAGCATTTGGGGTTCTTCAGTCTAGATTTGCCATAGTCAGTAATCCATGCAGACTTTGGTCACCAGTTAAAATGACAAAAATAATATACACTTGTATTATTTTACATAATATGATTATAGAGGATGAAAAAGACATGGAAGAAGATTACGTGTACGAGGGTGCTCCTACACCACCGCCTGTTTGGCGCAACGATATGATTGGAAGCGCACTTGAACTCGAGTTTCATGTACAAAGTCAAATGTCATACCGTAGTGCTCAACTTCATCGAAGACTACAAAATGATCTCATAGATCATCTTTGGGGGTTTTCTGGAAATCAATGAAACTCTATTTCTATTCTTACGTTTTCTACTACTTTTTATGTTGTTTCGTATTAAGGTTATTGTAATCTGTTTCTGTATAATTAAGCTAAGGTTGTTAAAATCATTTTTTAGTGTAATGCAATTTAAATGAAAAACTTATATTACTAATTGCTTGCATTAAGAACACAATACAAATAACGGTACTTAAAGATACAATGGTTGTAGAAACGGTAATTCATTTAATGATCCTCTTCAAGTCTACGCCTCATAATTTCTCTCCTTCTTTGCTCCGTATACTGCAGTTGTTCTGCAGACATATGTGACGTATCCATAAACATGATTGCATCTTCATCTCTTTGGCGGTTTCCAGCAATAAGTTGATCCATTCTTGATAACTTTTCTTGGTGTTGCAGTGCTCGAGTGTCCATTGCCCGGTTAAATCTTTCCTCAGATTCAAGCATGAGTTTTTTAATTTCATCTTGATCCGCTGCCGCAGTCTGCTTCTTTTTGGCCGCTTTTGCTCCCTGTGGCCTAACAAAATGATCTTCATTTGGGGATGGGCCTTCTTCTGATCCTAAACCGAAGCTTCCTTGGGATTCCATAGGACTGGAGGTTTCTCCAACTCTAGGCGTTTTACCCCTACCGCTGTTTGATTGAACTTGTTGAACGGTCTTCTGAAGCGATGATTTCCATTTAACATGCTCGACCAACATGTCATACACGTGCATGAACTGATAAAAATGTGGTGCTTGTTTACTATCAGGTTTGTAGATTTGTTTGAACAACTTGTTTGCGGCCATTCTCTGTTCAAAAAAAAACTGGTAAACTTAAGGAACTAAGATAAAAAAAATACAATGAAATTACATTGAAGCTTACTAAATGCGTTTCATTCCCAAAGCCACTAGGATTCGTTTGCTTCAATTTGAACATTTGAGAATCGAACGTTTGCGTTTGACGATTTATTTTTCCATAATGACCTTTGACCGAAGATAGCGTTCTTTTTCGATTAATGTTCTTCCGATTGTAGCAATTAGTAATTTTGCCCCAAAAAGATTCACCACTTTGATCGGTCCCTCGAATAGGATCGACTGATAGTGCACAGTAAATGTAGCAAAGATCGTAGTCTTCCGCAGTGCTCCAACTTGCATTAGTTACTTCCCCCCAATAGGAATTGTAGCGTCTTGCAAGTCGTATTCTTCAAAACTGGCCCTTGCAGCTACATCGTCCAAATCGGAGTACATTTTCAGTTGAGATCAGTGGCAGAAAAAAATTGCAAAAATGAAAATTGGTTTGAAATGAAAGAAGAGGGGGGGGGAGTGTTATTTAAAGAGGGAAAACGACCGTTGGGAAATAGCCGTTGAAGATAGTAGGCGCCTGTTCAACAGGCGCCTACTAGCAACAGGCGCTTGTTGCCAGGCGCCTGTTGAACAGGCGCCTGAACATCAGGCGCCTGTTCAACAGGCGCCTGGCAACAGGCGCCTGTTCAACAGGCGCCTCAACGCATCTCCAATTCTCAGCCCGAAGGCCCCCCAATCTGCACTATTACAATTTCTCGCGCTTTGTTGGGGACGAATTTGGGTGCGGATTTGAGAATTCTCGTTCTGTTGGAGATGCTCTTAGCTCATGAAACTTAATATTAAACCGATTGTAATAGTAGTGATTAAGTTGCAAATAATGGTGAGTTGGTAGATTTGTGCTCCTAGAATTGATATTGATATTGATGATGAATAAGATGATATGTAAAACATCGATATAAGGTTGGGCAATTTGAGAATGATTGATAGAATTGTGGTAGCCGGCAAGTGAAGTAGGTTAAACCTTTCCATTTTTTCAGATATGACGGTAAGAAAAAATCAATTGAAAAAAAAAGAGTTCTAATTGAAAGTTCACTGAAACATTCTGGAGCTACAAAGATAGTTATTAAATCGTTAGCACCACATAAAAACATTCCTCCTAGAGTAGCTGTTAATACGAATAACAGAAACTCTGTTATAGCCATTTCTGTACATTCAATGTACTATACTTTCTAAATCTAAATTTTTTTTAGCCTCAATTATGACTACTGATTTGAAACAATTTATTTCATTTTCATCCCAATTTTATATTGAATAGTTTTTTTCGGATAATCCCAATTTTGGTTTAATAGTACATCCCAATAGGGGACGTCCATACTTGTTCAATTTATCTCTTTCAACTTGGATGCCGTGAGGCGGGCCTTGGAAAGTTTTGGAATAAGCAGGGGGAATTCGCAGATCCTCTAAATGTAGAGCTCGCAGGGCTTTGAAACCAAGCTGGTTTCAATTTCATATCATGAGCAATATATAAATATAGACAAGCTTAGATGTTCAAGTAGGCTGCAACAGAAGTAGAACAATTTGGATCAACAAAAGCAATAAGAAGGGAAGAGGTAGCAGCAGCTACAGATTGTGGTTTGTAATAGCAACTGCGGAACAATGATGACAACTAGAATGGAAGCAGCCATTATTTGTGATGTCAAGAGACAAAGTGTGAAGTTTCTATTGTGCTGTGAGTATGGGCAATTTGCAGAATGCATAGAAACCGTTTGATGATATGCCTAAGAGAAGATAACATGCTTACAAGTGAAGTAGGTAGGACCACGAGTGAAGCGAGTTTGGCTTTATGTCATCCAATAAGAAAAGGAAGGAAAGCCACAAATCTAGCTCATTGGGAATATGATTGATACAACAATATCAAGGGAGGATTCATGTGCAGAGGTCTGACAAATTCTTACCGTGGAGTTGAGAATCTGAGGATGAAACCAAGAGAGTTTATTGATAGTTCATGAGGGCAGGGCCGGCTCTACAGTTCTGGTTGCCCTAGGCAATCTGTGCAAAAAAAAAAGACTTTAACTGTAAAAAGAAAAACAACTTTACCACCACTTATTCCCAAATTCGAACCTGCGTCATTCATACCAATGCTTTAGTTGCCCTAACAAATGAGCTAAAGATGACTATGTGAATGAATTCTATACCATCCTTTATATTTTCGACATTTTCTTTTGACATCACCAGCACTGGTTGGCACTGGTTGCCCTGTCGAGGGGGGTTGCCCTATGCGGTCATCTAGACCGCCTAGTCCTAAAACCGGGCCTGCATGAGGGATGCACTAATCAACGTAAAACAGTTGAGTATGCCCAGCCAAATAGAGGATCAAAGTCGTAATTGAAGTCATGAATGAAAGATTGAAAAACAGCCAAGAAACAATAGTTTGATGGTGCAACTTTGTAAACAAGACGTTTGCACATCTAGTTTAAGAGAGGGTGTTGGAAGTTGTATTTTCTTGAGTTAGTCAACACATTGTTTAATATATGTTCCTAATAATTAGCGTAAGTGATTGGTTAAGATCCATATTTTTAGGCTAGTGGTTTAATATAATGGTTATTATTTACTTGCATAATAATGCTTTCTTCTTTTTTTGCCAAGGCTTATAGGATTAACTAGGCCCTTACCAGATTTATTAGAAGAAAATAAAATTACAAAAGATAATCACACGAAAAGTCATGTGACGAACAAACTGAAAAACAGGCAGAAAAAATGCAGCAAGCAAAAAAAGAAGAAAAAAGCCTATATTAGGCCCACCGTGGAAAGGGTACACATAAAAATCTAATGCCACATCAGTAGGGGTATTCCTTTTGTTACATCTTTTCCAGTTTTTAAGCTTTTCTCTCATTCATTTGATTATCATTTTCGTTAATCCAAGAGAAGAATTGTGTTTGGCATTGAAGATGCGTTCATTTCTCTTATTCCATATTCCTCTTACTATCTTTTTCAAAAGCAAAGTCAGTATGATTGATTTCAGGCATCATCTAGAGGCGTTAAAAATGCGGTGCCATTCTCAGAAGAGTTAGGCCCCGTTTGGTTTGCTGTTTTTAGTTTTGTGTTTTCGTCTAAACAAAAATGCGCACTTCTTATACATTGTTGGAAAACACGCAATTTTGGAAAATGAAATTAACATAGAAAACAGAAAACAAGTTTATTTGATTTTTCGTATTTTGAGGCATAACAAAAGAACGGAAAACAATTCGTCCCCTCCATTTCCCGTTGATCGTCGTAATCGCTAAGAATTGTAAAAAATTTCCCTTATTTTCTTGTATTTTGTATTGAATGTTGAAAACAAAAAATGCAAAACTAAAAACGATACCAAACAGGCCCTTACTTTTTGTGGGTTCAAGGTTTGCATAATTGAGTAGGTGTTATGTGATGTATGTGTAGCTACATTCAAAATACAGATGTGTATTCGATTCCTGTTCATGACCGCATGAAACGCAAGTGTCACTTAGAATGGTTCCAAAGAGTTTGAGTTTGTATAAGGCTTTCCTCCTAGTGAATAATAATAATATTGTTGATTTTAATATCTTAGTTTTCATTTCTCAAATATTTCTTTTATACTCAATAAGACCTACAGTTTAAAATCCAAAAATGTACAATTTGAAATGCACATATTTGTAATAAATATTTGTAGTGTGAACTACAGATATTTAAAGTGTAAAATGCACAATCTTACGGTGTAGACTACAAATTTTCATTTTGCAAAAATGTGCATTTAGAACAGTAAACATATGCAGTGTAGAATGCAAATATATGCAGTTCTAACAGCAAATATATGCAGTTTAAAATGCACATTTTTGTTGAAAACATTAACAGAGCTTTTCATGAAACCTATTTTTGACGAGGACGGAAGTGGATTTTGATACATTTGAATGGTGTCTGAAAAAACTATCCCTAGAAATATTACACCCACTTGAATATTAAATAAATGAGACAATTAGGAAGAGTAGATTATAAGTGCCATTATGTTACTATTATCCATAGATAGATAAATATAATAAGCAGTGAGAGAAAAATATTAAAAAAATAACATTAGTGAGATTGACCTCTAACATTTAACTACTATAGAGAAAGGTCAAAAAAATGTTTTGAAGAGAAAAATACTAGAGAGTCACGTCATTATGGCATACGTACTCACACACGTGTGCATGTATGTGTGTGTGTGTGTGTATATGAATTTTTGACCTTTACTAAAATTAATTTTAAAAATTATATATTAAAACAATTTTTTTATATGATTTAAATATAAATACGTAAATAATTAGACCCCTGTAACAACCCACCATCTACGACAGCCCAATCCAGTCTAAATGTAGCACTAGCATCGCAGCTGCCGTTGATAGTGGATCATTTTTTAGTTAAAATAGATTATAGAGTTATCCACAAATTTTCTATACTTTCTGAAACTCACAGTGGAAAGAGTAAAACTAATAGTAATCAACAATATAATTCCAGACAAATATTACAATATAGAGTCAAATAAATTCCAACTACAACATCTCTCACTATATTGGAAATGAAAATAATACAATGTCTAGGAATAAATGAAATAAAAATAATAGATGGCTAATTAATGAATATGTGTCTCTATCGCTCCATCGTGCCTCCATGTCACCACTAGTCCTCTTTATCGATCTATCAGAGTATGACTAAAAAGAAGAAAATGATAAAGGGGCCTGACATACGTCTAATGAGTGAAATACATTATATAAGTGTATAATACTAATAAGCTAGTAAAACAACACTTATGCTCGAAAACCATACCTTAACCTATGTCATCTGCACCTAACAAGTGAGCTAAACATAATATAATACTATAGTGACATCATATGCTAAGGTCCTACTAAAATCTAGCTCATGCATAATCACATGCTCACGATATGACCTTAAAGTCTCAAGCCACTATCGTCAAATCATATATTAAGGACTCGGCTTCTTTAAACATGTCATGATGCCAAATTGAATACTAAGGACTCAGCTCTTCAAAATATCGTATATTGAGGACTTGGCTCCTCGGATTATCGTATGTTGAGAATTTGGCTCCTCGGACTTTCGTATATTGAGGACCCGACTCCTCGGACTAGCTTATGTTGAGAACTTGGCTCCTTGGACTATCATATGTTGAGGACTCAACTCCTTGGACTATATCATATGTTGAGGACCCACCTCTTTGAACTATCATATATTAAGGACTCAACTCCTCAAATTATATCATATATTGAGGATTCAGCTCCTTAGACTATCGCATCGCCAAATATTAATTATGTACAATGAACTTGCCCAACTATTACCATTTTCTAAACTATCTCAAACTACATCAAATGATATATCAAAACATTCTTCGCCTCACCATGATCCCGATGCAACAAACCGCATGTGAAACAGAGGTCATATGCGAGAGTTATAAGCGTTTAAATTTTGAGGGCAATATCGTAATTTAATTATTAATAATATATATTTTTATTTGTCGCGCTTACCCTTTCTTCTACATTGCTTCATCACGCTGTATGCATCATGCCTTCTCCTTCAAATTATTGCCATGCCACCCACAAACTACCATCACATGATCGAACACCACCACTACACTCCCCATCCTCCATGTTACTAACCGCCAGCAACCTCATTAACTCCGGCCACTTAGATATGGTCGACCCCTACTAATAAATGGGAATAGGGTTTAATTTTCTTGTGAACTCAAGCCATCTAGGAATGATCAAACCCTGCCTTTTCCATCTACACATCGTCCTCTTCACTTTTTTGGTCTCTGATCATCGTATCGTCGTTGTTTTACCGTTGGATCGAAATGGGCAGTCCACATTCACTGTACTTCTATCGCGTTTTTTGATCAATCCGTACATCCAATCGACGAACGAACACCACCAGTGGATTCATATCATCGATAACTATAATTTTGATATATAATATGTCTAAATTGGAACACTTTTGTATTTTACACTTTTTAATTAGATGGAGATTAATTTTTGCTAATTACAATCGATTAAAAATTAACTTTTTAGTTATCTAGACATGGCATACTACATCCTAATCAGATGTATATAAAATACCACTTTTTAAATTTCAATTATATTGTTTATAATTTGGTTTAAGGGGTGAATTATACGTCTTATCAATATATACACAAATATGATAAATCCTACTCACCAATTAGCCGCGTATCTTCTTCGAGACAAGATGAATCCTTTCTTTCCTTCGCTATCCAGAATTTACATGCCTTCAAATTGGAAACTTTCTTGATAGCCCTGGTTTATTTGCATAGTTTTCTTCATGATGATCGGTTTCATATAAAATTTGTTTAATTTTAATTTGATTTGGAGAATTTATAATTGATTTTGTTTAGAGATAGATGAAGAAGAAGATGGAAATTAGAGGTAAGATGTTTAGGCTAAAATGAAATTAGGAATATGTTTTAATTTCTACTTACAGACTGAAATAATTCAAATTTAAGAAAAAATCTCGAAATTAATATAATAAGAAAATTCCATTGGGTCTGGTTTCTTCTAATTTTTAGCTCATTTAACCAAATTCAACAAGTTATATATGTTTTCTAACAGTAAATGACATTCTTGACGTAATGAAATTGGTCTCATAGCTTAATTCCATATCATGTAGAAATTTACTATTTTTCCATTTATGTAAAATTATGATTTTACTCATTTTAATTTAAGTATTTAATTACGTAAAATTATGGGGTGTTACATTCTCCCTTCCTTAAAAGAATTCATCCTCGAAATTCCAAGAAACGGATAATGGAACTCGCTTTATAGCTTAGAAACATACAAAATAAACATAACTACATCCATCTAGCATCCATCAACAACATAAGAAAAAACATAATTAAGAGTATATAATACACATAATATATAAAAATATGATGATATGATATGAGATAAGAGAAAATGCAACTAAGTCGGCCTCTTATATGAATGCACATGCAGTACAACCAAAATGTATACACACATTCTAATATTTGCACACACACACACACACACATTCTAATGTGTGTGTATGTCCGTGTGTGCATCCATACATCCATATCAAAGTGCAAGTAAACAACTATATCCATAAACACAATCAGTACATGCGTATATAAAAAAAATAGTAAATAGCACATATAAAATTATCTAGCATATATTAGAAAACCTAACCATATATATCGATCCTAGGATGAAATGTATATACACACAAGCCAACATGTTATAAACTAAACAGGTATAACCCAAACAAAGCAACCATAGCAACCAAAACTCATCATAAGGATGTGCGTAATCAATCCTAACATCTATACATCCATACCTATTTCAACTAGCTAGCTAAAGCAACCGTGAAAGAAAATAATGGTCTAATGAGCAAACTAAACTACAAATTAACTAAAAGAGGAACTTATTAGAAGAGAGTTCGTGATTGGAAATTCGGATTCTCTCCTACAGTTTCTCTTACTCCTATCTAAACCTTTTCCTTTTCTTACTTCGACCCATTTCATTTCTCTATTTTATGTCATATCACATCAAGCTCTAAGATGTGAATATGCCTACATTATTCTAGACTCTGTCTTTACATTCACCTCATTAAGCTGACTGGGCTTTACCATACTTGATAAATCATCAACGTACGTTTGCAGATGGGATAAATAGAAAATGTATAAACACCCATTAACTTTTCAAGAAGCCCACTCAAACATACTGATTTCCCTACTCTCTATAAAGTCGGAAAATGCCCAACAACTAATGGCGCTTGTAACAACCCGCAAATTTTGAGAATATTTTAAATGAAAATTTATTTGAAATTTTGAATATAATTATTCTAAATTTCTAAATTGGGAAATTTTAATGTACAATTTTGAGTTTGATGTGAAATGTTCTTCCAAATTTAATAAAATAAAGATTTTTCTTAAAATGCAAATTTTGGTCAACTTTGGTCAAAGTTTGACTTTCTGTGAAAGTTTTAAAATTTGAATTTTGAACTTTTACTTTTTTTTATGAAGATGGATTTAATTCTAACATTTTCTTTGTTTTTAGTTTTGTTAAATTTTGATTCCTATTTCTTAAAATTTACAACTTTTGGCGTATACACGCAGTTATTTTCCCTATAACTTTTATCTTATTTATATTTTGATTTGTTTGGGCTTGTACTAGTGGGCTAGGAAATGCTTTAGTTAGTTGAGAAGCCACCTGTTGAGATGACTATATAATATCCTAGGGTTTTCTAGAATCCTCATTTTTCATTTGTGCCTCCGTAGAAAAAAATCAATGTAAGTTTTCTTCTTCATCTTCCTCCTCAAAACCCTAGACTTTCTTCCTCTATTCCTCTACAAATTTTCCTCCTCCTCCCCTCAAAAATTTTTGACCACACCTATCTCCTCTCCCTCCAACCACAAACCCTAGCCAAAAACCACTTCTCCTCTTTCCTTTTTCCCTTCCCTCTTCACAAATTTCGGCCTCCACTCCTCTTCTTCCCACCACAAACCCCATAGCCGAACTTCCTCAAACCCTTCCCTTTGCTTTGCCTTGGCCGTGACCATCTCCTCCACCACCAAAACCCTAGGCCGAGCCTCCACTACCAAAACCCTAACCCTAACCCGAGCCTTCTCCATCAAAAACCCAACCCTAACCTAGTCCAAACCCATATGGCCGAACCCTAACCTAGTCCAAACCCCTATGGTCGAACCCAAACCCAAACCAAACCCTATGGCCGAACCCAAATAAACCCTAGACCAAACCTATGTGTTCCCTAGACAAGCCCTCTTCACATGTTTACAAATATATAATTTTTCTACTTTTATTTTTCTATGTGAATTATTTGTTTACGTATGGAATTTATTTTATTTTTCAAAGCGTCGGATTTGGATTCTCCCCTCACTCAAGCTTGTCCGTAATTTGTTGTGCTTGTCGTAGTCGTTGTGTTGCATTTTGAATCACTTCTCTAACCAAAGAAAGGTGAGAAAATCACACTTGACATACGTACTTATTTATTTGATGAATTGATGACAATTGAATTGTGAGGATATGTATATGCAAGTTGAAATTTCACCTATGATTTTATTCTGTTATTTCATGTGTTATATCATGTTATTTCATATGTTTATATTATGTCATTCATGTGATTTTATTTTGTTATTTCATATAATATTATGTTTGTTTGATCATATGTCATGATATGTTGAATATTTTTATGTTCATTTAGTATTCTGGAATCACACTGCAAGTTCCTTCACTATAGGTTGAAATGATACATACCCGAACGATCTTTAGAGTAAGGAAAAATTGTTATGGGCTGAAATGATAGGCTTGAACAATTTTATTTGACTCGAGATTGCGGGTTTGAAATGATATAAAACCCGGAAAATTAATAAATTGCGGATTGAAATGATATATATCCGTATTTACTTGACCCTAGGGTAGAGAATTTTATACAGACTCCGTGGTTGATTTAAAATGATTTTTTTTTAAAAAAATTATTAAGTATTTTGGATTTTTTTATATATGAATCTCAACTAAAATTTACTGTAATAATTTCTATGAATTTGTTTACATGTGTTAAATTTTATAAGAAATAAATAGTTGGAAATGTAAATTTTGGAATCTAATTTACAGTATGAAGATTAATTGTAATTTTATAAGCCAATTTGACTTAATAATAGTATTTTATTCTAACCTATAAATTGTAAGTTTTAATTCATGTAATAGTGATTAAAATAAATGTTTTGTGAAAAGAAATGTAAGTTAAAACATACATTTGACATGTAAGTTTTAACTAATGAAAGTGGTATGATTTGGGAAATAAAATGATAAATGTCATTTACTGAAAAGGAATAAAAGGTAAGTAAAAATACTTTTAACTTGGTATAAAGATTTATGCTTTAAAATTTGATGTTTTGGTGACAAAGTTATTAAATCAAAGGTGTGATTTCTTTAAATGACTAAATAGCTTAAATTTGAGTAATATAATAGGAAGAATAGAATGACTTTGATAAAAACTGTAAATATAGATATATACTATTTGATTTTATCGACTATTGTAGTAGGAAGTATTACAGTAACAATTCAAAACTGCTGCGATTTCTTACGGTAGCAATTCAAAATTGTTGCAGTTTCTTACTGTAATAATTCTACATTGCTGCAGATTCTTACAGTAACAGTTCTGCACTGCTGCGAATTCTTACCGTAACAGTTCTGCACTGCTGTGAATTCTTACAGTAGCACTTTTGTATTGCTGCGTTTTCTTAAAGGTGACATTTTCTGAATGCTACAATTTTCTTAAAGGTTACATGTATGGTTCTAAAAGTTACATTCTTAAAGTGCTATGATCTCTAAACTTTTATGTTTAAAAAGGGTTATAATTAAATGAATTTGGAAGTATTACTACTTTGGGAAAATGAATATTATTTTAAAAGAATAATGATATGGAATTTATATGGTTTAAAAGGAATATGTTTGATATGAAATATAAACCATTTGAAATTTATATAACCACGGGTTATAATAACGATTGGTTGTTAAAGAGACCGGGATCGGATATGGGCATACTCTCTGTCGATACCGAAAACCACTTTAACAACTGTGTACGCGGTGGAGATTCCAGAATGAAGTAGGATGGTGCGACGATCCTAAAGGTATTTTTAAGTGGACCCGACTCCCGTGAGTTGGCATAAGGTGGCTAAAATAGGAGCAATCGACGGGCCAAGGAGGTAGCTCCTCTAATCGGACACACACTTCATCGTTAGCCATTCTATTACTTTGTGATTGATTTGGTGCGCACCTTTGATTCGGGAGTGTGGATCGAGTTGGGCGGTAGTTGCGGCTATGCGTTACCAACAATCCGGAAGTGTAATTGGTATATCTACCCTAGCATTGCCTAGTTGTGCCATGTCACCTACCCTAGCGCGCCTTCTACGAGTTTGGTTTGTACCATGCCTATGGAGTGCCCTCTGACCGCACCTAGTACGGGTGGGATTACGGTACTGTATAGACTATGGGAAATAAAAATGTGTTAAGGGGGAAAATGTAACACCTTAACGCTATTTTAATAGTTTGCTTTACTTTAAACATTATTATAATAGCGTATATTACTACATAGTAGATAGTTTAACGGATCCTTAGAGGATAGGCGATCCCAAGCATCCTTTAAGTTACTGATGCATTTCTTTTACAGTTCACTTGAGTTGATTTACATTTTATAAGTATGTATGTCCTGACTCGAGTTGTATTTTTGCTTTACGCTCGTGTCAGCCTAAGTTCCACAGCTTTGGTTTCATCCTCTTTCAAAGCTAGAGATCCGCTGAAGATTCAGTCGTCTACTTGATATTTTATTTCAGTTATTTCCACGCCACTTTTGCTTTTATGTTTATTTATTCCACTGCGAGTTATTCTGACATCCTGTGTCTGTGATTCCGTGATTGATTTTATTTGCCCCAAATTTTATTAACAATTTGTCGTTGTGAATTATTCAAGTTTGACATATGTGTCTGCTTATGCACTTGGCGGGTGCAGCATGATAGGGGGTTCTCGCATTTGGGTTCGGTAGCGAGCGGACGACTTTTACTCCTACATGTCCCGTGGGGTTGTTGTAGTCGAGAGGCTGGCCGTAAAAGCAGAACATAGGTACCATTGTATGCTACGGTGGGCGTTACCCCACTGTCGTTGTCCCGTTATAGCTGGTATCAGAGCTTTGGTTTTAGGCAAACCTTAGCCTACGGGGCAAAAACTCATTGGAGATAGGGTAGAATACCCTAGAATGAGTAAAATCAATCTTAGAATCATTCTTTGTGAGAGAACGTATTTTCAAGTATTAAATTATTATTTTGGATATAAATTTTTTCTTGTTTTAAAATTCCTTTTCTTAGAATTTTTCCTTCCTTTCGAATCCACCTTGTTTTATAGAATTCTTTGATTAGGATTTCCAGTCTAGTTGGATCTTTTTGTCTATCTTTTCCTTTATCTTTGTCCTAAAATTCATTCTTGAATTCCCAGGATGAATCGTAGGAATTCCAGAGGTCGTGGTGTTGCCCCAGTTTCAGCACCAGTTGCACAAGTTAGGTTTACTACTCTCTGTAAGGAGTTCACCCAGTTTGGTGGTACTAAGTTTTCAGGATCAGAGACCATCATTGAGGCTCAGCTGTGGCTGAGAGGTTTGGAAAGGATTTTTGCTGGTTTGGAGATCACTGACGCTCAGAAGCGCCAGTTAGCAGCATGGCAGTTGAAGGAGGCAACACTAGATTGGTGGGAGTCTATTATAGCCAACGCTATTGAGGCAGATATTTCTTGGGAACAGTTTCAGGAGGCTTTTGTGGCGAAGTGGATGCCAAAAGATGGGAAGTCTCAGCTATACAGGGAGTTTATGGATCTTAAGCAAGGGGATAGGTCATTTTCTGAGTATGAGCGGAAGTTCAACGAACTTTCCAAGTTTGGTCCTAGCTTGATTGATACCATTCTTAAGAAGAATGAGAAGTTAATAGCTGGAGCTCGCCCAGAGTTTTATGATCGACTGATTTCTCATGTGCACAGCCCATTTACGGCATTGATGGATATGGCCATTAGATATGAGAACCCCACTTCTAAGGAATCATCTGTTGCTCGTGCACCTTCATCTCACCAGTCTTCTAGCAACTCTAAGAAGAGAAAGTCAAATTTCCAGCGTCAGAAGCAGAATTGGCTCAAGAATCCAGGTTTAGGATCTTCTTCTTCCCGGAAGCAGCCTATTGATCTTTCTTCCATCACTTGCTTTAGGTGTGATCAGAAAGGGCACTATGCCAATAGTTGTCCTACTTTAGCCGGAGCTGTTGTTCCTCCAGCTCAGATGACTAGGCGTGATCTTTGCCATGTCTGTTTGCAGCCTGGCTACTTCAAGCAGGATTGTCCCTTATATCAGAAGGGCAAGACATCTGGAGTCTTTGCCATGACTTCTTCCACTCATGCTCCGCCTACTCCACCTGCCCCTAGTGATACCCAAGGTACTCTCAAAAGCACCTTTACTTTGTTTAATTTTCCGGTTCATGTTCTATTTGACATGGGAGCTTCTCATAGTTTCATTTCTATAGACCTTTGTGATAAGTTTGAGCATATCCTTTCACCTAAGTTTGCAACCGAACCTTTGTGTGTTACTAATCCGATTGGTGGTCCCGCAAACCTTAGTAAGATTTGTAACAATGTGAAACTCTTCTTTTTCGACCATCGCTTTTCTGGTGATTTCTATGTTCTTTGTTTCGATGCTTTTGACATGTTGCTTGGAGGAGATTGGCTGAAGATGCATGAAGTTGTTATCTCTTGTAAAACCCAGACTGTTTCTCTTTGTTGATGATTTTGGTAAGCCCTTGGTGATTTAGTGTCGTATGCCTCAGAAGTATGCAGGCAGTTTTATCTATTCTCTTGATTCTTCCCCCAGTGACCTTGATTCTACTCCTATGGTCAAACTCTATCCCGATGTGATTGGTGAAGTCACTTCTTTACCTCCTAAACGGGAAATCGAATTCTATATTGATCTCATTCCCGGAGCTCGACCTGTAGTTCTTCTTCCTAGAAGAATGGCACCTCGTGAGAAGGTTGAGTTGAGGAAGCAAATTGAAGACTTGTTCTCCAAAGGTTTGATCAGACCCAGTCATTCCGAATGGGGAGAAGAAGTGGTTTTTGTCACTAAGTCTGATGGTTCTTTGAGGATGTGTGTTGATTATAGGGAGCTGAACAAGCTCACTATGAAGAACAGATATCCAATGCCTCGTATCAATGATACGTTCGATTAGCTTTATGGAGCTACTGTATTTTCTCAGCTTGATCTTGCCACCGGTTTCCACCAGCTCGGAATCTCCGAGGAAAGTATTCCCAAAACTGCTTTTCGTTCTGAGGATGGTTTCTTTGAGTGGTTAGTTATGCCTTTTGGTTTCACTAATGCCCCAGCTTTCTTTGTCGACCTTATGAACCGGGTTTTCCATGATGTTCTTAATAAGTTTGTTCTAGTCTTCGTCGATGATATCCTTGTTTTCTCTAAGTCCGAGGAGGAGCATGAATCTCATTTGAGCTTTGTTTTGGGGACTCTCAGAAGTCATCAGTTGAAAGCTAAATTCTCGAAATGCCATTTCTGAAAAGATGAAGTCCGATTTCTTGGACATATTGTTTCTGGTGATGGAGTTTTTGTTGATCCAGTTAAGATCGCTGCGATCAATGTAAGTCTATCTTCTCTTCTTTCCTTTGTATGTTAATTATTCTATCTCTCTATCGGTTCTTATTTTTTTCTATTCTATTTTAGAATTGGGAAGCTCCTAGGACTCCATCTGATATCCGTAGTTTTCTGGGCCTTGCCGGTTATTATCGGAGATTCATTGAGAATTTTGCTCGGATTTCTGCACCTCTCGCCGCTCTAACTCGTAAGAATGCTAAGTTTAGATGGAATGATAAGTGTGAAGTTGCATTCAATGAGTTGAAGCGCAAGCTTACTTCCGCACCAGTTCTTACCGTTCCAAATGGAAATGAGGGATTAACGGTATACACTGATGCCAGTCATGAAGGTTTGGGAGCCATTCTGATGCAGGATGGGAAGGTTATCGCTTATGCTAGTCGCCAGTTGAAGACTCATGAAGCCAATTATGCAGCCCATGATCTGGAATTGCTTGCCGTAGTTTTTGCTTTGAAGCTTTGGAGACATCATCTATTGGGAACTAAGTTTGAGCTCTTTATGGATCATAAGTCTTTGAAATATATTTTCACCCAGAAGGACTTGAATCTGAGGCAAGTTAGGTGGCTTGAGTTCCTTGCTTCTTATGACCTCGACATCAACTATACTCCCGGGAAAGCTAATGTTGTAGCCGATGCTTTGAGTCGAAAGAAGGCGAAGTTATGCCAGCTTGTTGTTTCTTCTCCTCTTATGGATCGTATTATTGCTAAGCAGGATGGAGATAGGATAATTAGGCTTATTAAGGAAAATGTTCGTAGCAGGGTTGGTGGTAATAGCCAAGAAGGAAGTGGAGCTCAGATTGATGATAATGGGATTTTAAGGATTAATAATCGGATTTGTGTCCCAAATGTCGATGGATTGAGGCAAGAATTACTTCGGGAAAATCATCGGTCCAGACTTTCTATTCATCCAGGTGTGACGAAGATGTACCATGATATGAAGAAGCTGTATTGGTGGAGTGGTATGAAGTGTGATATCTCTCTTTTTGTTAGTAGATGTGCAACTTGTCAGTAGGTTAAGGCTGATCATCAAAAGACCGCTGGATTATTGCAGCCTCTTGAGGTTCCCAATTGGAAATAGGAACAAGTTTCTATGGATTTTATTGATGGGTTACCAAGGACTAGGAGAGGTAATGAAAGTATTTGGGTAGTTGTGGATAGATTGACTAAGTCAACTCATTTCATTCCGGTTAGGTCTAACCATTCTGCTTCTAGTTTAGCTGAGATTTATATAAGAGAGATAGTTCGTCTTCATGGTGTTCCTGTTAGCATTGTTTGCGATAGAGACCCCATCTTTACCAGTCAGTTTTGGAAAGCTTTTCAGGAATCTTTAGGTACTCGTCTGAATCTGAGCACTGCTTACCATCCGCAGACCGACGGTCAAACGGAAAGAGTGAATTAGATTTTGGAAGATCTTCTTCGTGCCTGTGTCCTTGATTATGGAGGATCTTGGGAAGATCATCTCCATCTCGTTGAATTCACCTATAACAATAGTTATCAGGTATAATCTCAAATATCTGTTTAAGGTTGTCTTAAACGTTTATCTATCTTATTCCACCTTTTGAATTCAGGCTAGTATCGAAATGGCTCCATTTGCTGCTCTGTATGGACGACCTTGCAAATCTCCATCTTGCTGGATTGAATCTGGTAATCGTTTGGTTCTTGCTCCGGATATGATTCTAGAGGCTTCTGAGAAGGTTGAGGAGATTAGAAGGAAGATGAGGATTGCGCAGGATAGACAGAAGAAGTATGCTGACAGGCGTAGGAGGAGTTTGGAGTTTTCGGTTGGTGATCAGGTTTTCCTTAAGGTCTCTCCGTTAAGGAATGTGATTCGTTTTGGTCGGAGTGGGAAGCTCGCACCTAGGTTTATTGGTCCTTTTCGCATCTTAGAGAGAGTTGGTTCCTTAGCTTACCGTTTGGATTTGCCTGAGAAGCTTTCTGGAGTGCATAATGTGTTCCATGTTTCGCATCTTCGTCGGTATCTTCATTACCCTTCCCCTTGCTTTGCCTTGGCCGTGACCATCTCCTCCACCACCAAAACCCTAGGCCGAGCCTCCACTACCAAAACCCTAACCCTAGGCCGAGCCTTCTCCATCAAAAACCCAGCCCTAACCTAGTCCAAACCCATATGGCCGAACCCTAACCTAGTCCAAACTCCTATGGTCGAACCCAAACCCAAACCAAACCCTATGGCCGAACCCAAATAAACCCTAGACCAAACCTATGTGTTCCCTAGACAAACCCTCTTCACATGTTTACAAATATATAATTTTTCTACTTTTATTTTTCTATGTGAATTATTTGTTTACGTATGGAATTTATTTTATTTTTCAAAGCGTCGGATTTGGATTCTCCCCTCACTCAAGCTTGTCCGTAATTTGTTGTGCTTGTCGTAGTCGTTGTGTTGCGTTTTGAATCACTTCTCTAACCAAAGAAATGTGAGAAAATCACACTTGACATACGTACTTATTTATTTGAGAATTGATGACAATTGAATTGTGAGGATATGTATATGCAAGTTGACATTTCACCTATGATTTTATTCTGTTATTTCATGTGTTATATCATGCTATATCATATGTTTATATTAGGTCATTCATGTAATTTTATTTTGTTATTTCATATCATATTATGTCTGTTTGATCATATGTCATGATATGTTGAATATTTTTTTGTTCATTTAATATTCTAGAATCACACTGCAAGTTCCTTCACTATGGGTTGAAATGATACATACTCGAACGATCTTTAGAGTAAGGAAAAATTGTTATGGGCTGAAATGATAGGCTTGAGCAATTTTATTTGACTTGGGATTGTGGGTTTGAAATGATAAAAACCCGGAAAATTAATAAATTGCGGATTGAAATGATATATGTCCGTATTTACTTGACCCTTGGGTAGAAAATTTTATACAGACTTCGTGGTTGATTTAAAATGATTTTTTTTTTAAATTATTAAGTATTTTGGATTTTTTTATATATGAATCTCAACTAAAATTTACTGTAATAATTTCTATGAATTTGTTTACATGTGTTAAAATTTTATAAGAAATAAATAGTTGGAAATGTAAATTTTGGAATCTAATTTACAATATGAAGATTAATTGAAATTTTATAAGCCAATTTGACTTAATAATAGTATTTTATTCTAACCTATAAATTGTAAGTTTTAATTCATGTAATAGTGATTAAAATAAAAGTTTTGTGAAAAGAAATGTAAGTTAAAACACACATTTGACATGTAAGTTTTAACTAATGAAAGTGGTATGATTTGGGAAATAAAATGATAAATGTCATTTACTGAAAAGAAACAAAAGGTAAGTAAAAATACTTTTAACTTGGTATAAAGATTTATGCTTTAAAATTTGATGTTTTAGTGACAAAGTTATTAAATCAAAGGTGTAATTTCTTTAAATGACTAAATAGCTTAAATTTGAGTAATATAATAGGAAGAATAGAATGACTTTGATAAAACTGTAAATATATATATACTATTTGATTTTATATACTATTGTAGTAGGAAGTATTACAGTAACAATTCAAAACTACTGCGATTTCTTACGGTAGCAATTCAAAATTGCTGCAGTTTCTTACTGTAACAATTCTGCACTGCTGCGGATTCTTACAGTAACACTTCAGCACTACTGCGAATTCTTACCGTAACAGTTCTGCACTGCTGCGAATTCTTACAGTAGCACTTCTGTACTGCTGCGTTTTCTTAAAGGTGACATTTTCTGAATGCTACAATTTTCTTAAAGGTTACATGTATGGTTCTAGAAGTTACATTCTTAAAGTGCTATGATCTCTAAACTTTTATGTTTAAAAAGGGTTATAATTAAATGAATTTGGAAGTACTACTACTTTGGAAAAATGAATATTATTTTAAAAGGATAATGATATGGAATTTATATGGTTTAAAAGGAATATGTTTGATATGAAATATAAACCATTTGAAATTTATATAACCACAGGTTATAATAACGATTGGTTGTTAAAGAGACCGGGATCAGATATGGGCATACTCTCTGTCGATACCGAAAACCACTTCAACAACTGTGTACGCGGTGGAGATTCCAAATTGAAGTAGGATGGTGGCGACGATCCTAAAGGTATTTTTACGTGGACCCAGCTCCCGTGAGTTGGCATAAGGTGGCTAAAACAAGAGCAATCGATGGGCCAAGGAGGTAGCTCCTCTAATCGGACACACTTCATCGTTATCCATTCTATTACTTTGTGATTGATTTGGTGCGCACCTTTGATTCGGGAGTGTGGATCGAGTTGGGCGGTAGTTGCAGCTATGTGTTACCAATATTCCGGAAGTGTAATTGGTATATCTACCCTAGAATTGCCTAGTTGTGCCGTGTCACCTACCCTAGCGCGCCTTCTACGAGTTTGGTTTGTACCATACCTATGGAGTGCCCTCTGACGGCATCCAGTACGGGTGGGATTACGGTACTGTATAGACTATGGGAAATAAAAATGTGTTAAGGGGGAAAATGTAATGCTTTAACGCTATTTTAATAGTTTACTTTACTTTAGACATTATTATAATAGCGTATATTACTACATAGTAGATAGTTTAACGGATCCTTAGAGGATTTGCGATCCCAAGCATCCTTTAAGTTACTGATGCATTTCTTTTACAGTTCACTTGAGTTGATTTACATTTTATAAGTATGTATGTCCTGACTCGAGTGTTTTGTGTTTTTGCTTTACGCTCGGGTCAGCCTGAGTTCCACAGCTTTGGTTTCATCCTCTTTCGAAGCTAGAGATCCGCTGAAGATTCAGTCGTCTACTTGATATTTTATTCCAGTTATTTCCACGCCACTTTTGCTTTTGAAGTAACAACTTATGTATCTAACTTTACAAGTATATTTGTTTCCTTACTTGGTATTATGTATTGGTTTTGAGACTTTGTATCTAGGAGCTTCATGAACTCCTATGTTTATTTATTCCGCTGCGAGTTATTCTGATATTCTGTGTCTGTGATTCTGTGATTTATTTTTTTGCCCCAAATTTTATTAACAATCCGTCGTTCTGAATTATTCAAGTTTGACATGTGTGGATTTATTGTCGATTTGAATGGTCCAAAATGGCGGGATGTTACAGCGCTAGCTATCCCCACATAACATATCCCAATAGCAGGTCCATCACCTACACCATGCCACCCACTGGCAAAATCTTTATACATGTTTATCCTATATGGTATTCATTTCTTTGCTTATCACTGAGGTGTCTGTAATCATATAATGACCAAGTATAGCTTAAATTTAAATAGATTGCACTATTTGCATATCTCCATTGTTAAATACCATGCAACGTGCTCCCCCACTTGCTTCTTCGTCCTCGAGCAATGGAAACCCTCTTTGTATCCCTTGACATACCTCACTAAACTCCTTCTTTAGTCCATAGGCACGATAATACGATAACGGATGGTGTCTTATCTTTAAGTGGACTAACATTTAGGATTCTTAGGCAAATGTCATACTCCATCACCATTTAGTTTATAAATATCACAAACAGATGATGCCTTACTTTTGGTGAACACAATATTACCATAACAAATTCATAAACCAGTCTGTGCATTTTTCACTTATTATTCACATGTATCGGGCGTTGAAAATAAGCTATGCACAAAAGGTCACCATTTCCTAATAATGACTTCATAAAATAGCTCTTTCAATCCAAGTGATGACTGAAAAGAACTATCTTAGCATTTAGTAAATTTTCATTCAAATCGCTAAATCTTGCCTTCCTTAAAATCGCCTTCATATCTTACTATGCGCAAATCAAGACATTTAGTTAATGTCTTAAAATCATACAACACTAGATACTTTAAAAATAATGTTATCTCCACATGCTTGTGAAGTACTATAGACTAACATATAGCTAGAGTACCCTTATGTTTATTGTTGTATTCCTAAAACACTTTACCTAGACAAGACTAACCATCCTCTATCGACGACTGTCTCATACAAAATCTTCAATTGTTTAACCATTTAGAAAATTATTTATTTAACTACGCTCCCATGATAAGAATATCCTAACCCTCAACATAAACGTATATGTTAATTTCAAATAACATTTAATAAGATATATCTCAACAATTCAAAATAATAAATTTAAACTTGTTATTTCCTTCTTAAGTATAAATCATCTCAATGCTGTTTACAATAAGAATATGTTTTCTCCATCATCCCAAAATAGCATATATTTATTCAAATTGATAATATACTTCAAAATCATTTGTTTTCAACATATTACTTTAAATATTCAAACATCATTATTTAATCCAAAACCAATATTTTCCATTAAATTTCCTTTAAAATATTATTATTATCATTTTTCATCTAAACAATAATATTTATTTAAATCATTTTGCTTTTCACAACCACTTTGTTATTATATATCATTCAACAGTAACAACATTCTACATTAAATCCCAAAAATCATTTTTATTATTATTTATGTCAAAAGTTGTAATAATTTTTCCAACAATATTCGTGGAATATATCTCTTTGTTACTATTATTCTCAAAACACTTCTCATTTTTATTACTTAAATAATAATATTTTTTCCATAAACTCCATAAAGCAATCATATTATTATTTACTCAATTTTAGACAGTCTTCCAAAAATCATATTACTATTTATTGAATTCCGCCTTACTTAATAAAGAATAGTAAATTTTCGATTCAAAATAGAGATTTTTCTTTTCGTTATTGTTTTAAAATATTGTTTTCTTTCCAAAATTCATAAATAATACCTTCATTAATTTTAAGTACAAATCCCTATATCAAAAATCCATAACATTCATTTCTAGCAAGGTCCTTAACACAATGACATATCGACAATCTTAACTAGTTCACCATAATTAATTCAAACTTTATAGGCTGTGTAATTCTTTTCTAGCTCCAATCAAATTTTAGTTGAAAATATCTAAAACTTTTCAATTCAGTTTTTAGATCAAAATTGTTGATCTCAAATCTTATTCTTCACAAAACAAGTAAGATGTGAAAAATGTAAAATTCTCTGTTAACTTCAACCAACATTTAATTTTGATCGTCACACATTTAGTTTTTTCAAAGATAGATTATTTAAATTCTAAATAAATAAATTTTCTGAGATTTTTACGCTATACATTTCATATTAAATCATGTAAAATCATAAACAACTTTTTTTTTCAATTTAGTCATTTTTTATTTAGCTAATTTCCGACACATTTAAATAATAAGTAATGTATACAGTTATAAATATTTTTGAACTTCATTTTAAGCTACTAACTATATTCACATCCAATCCAAAAATAATTCTGAAATCTTTAATCATTTATTAATGCATGTTTTCAAAAGTTTATATCATGAACCCTTCAATTTTCATTCAAAAATACATATATTTTATAATTGAAAATTTTCACAAGTTTAAAATAATAATTTTAAATTCCTTTTCTTTTTTTCAACCACATTCTATCTAAAATTGTTCAAAATTGACTTAGAAAAATTAACTTATAAATCACACCTTTTTAAAATTTATAAATTAGAAATTTTTGCAAAAGTGTAAAGAAAGTGCAATATTTTAATTAATTTTTTTAAAGTGTGACAAAAAATATATATGATAAAAGATATTCAAAAATACACGTCTTATCTACTTTTTATTTGCCTTTTAAAAGTTTCTTTTATTCGAAGGCAAAGTACACATCAAAATATAAGTGTAAAAATGTGCCTTACACTAAGCTTTTAAAAAAAATAAAACCTTTTAAATATCTTTTGAAAATTACTTCTTATTAAATTTTCTTATGTTGAAGCTTACTAAATGGGTTATTATTCCAATATATTAAACAAACTTCAACTTCTATAATTTTTACCAAAATCTCTAATTTTTTAGGGAAAACATTTAAATTTATTTAATTACTTTAATTGGAGTAGATCATAACTTACACAAGCCTAACTATAACTTAAAAAAATTCTTAAGTACCTTCATTACTATAACGACCCGATATTTTCAACCATTCGCATCCATTATAAGTGTACAGGTAGACACTCATGCCGGAGTTTAATTTCTCAAAATACCGCGTTGTAAATAAAATTTGGCAAATCTCAGAGTATACAGTAAATAAATATAATCACAGATCACAGACACAGAGTAAAATAATGCAGCGGAAGTAAAAGAAATAGTAGTTCATGAAGCTACTATGTAAATATATCAGAGTTACATAAGATACAACAGAAGAAATAGAGTACAACAGAAGTATCAATAAGATAACCAAGTACAAGCTGAACAGAGCAACATAACTGAAGTAGATAGAAGAAGACTAGCAGATAATCTCCAGCGATTCAAATCTCCAGAAGGTGGAAATCCAAATTGTGAATAACTCAGGCTGACCCGAGCGTAAAGCAAAACACAAAACACTCGAGTCAGGACAATATATACTTATATAATGTAAACCAACTCAAGTGAACTGTAATAAAGGTACAAGTAACTTAGAAGATGCTTGGGACCGCCCATCCTCTAAGGATCCGTTAAAATATCTACTTGTAGTAATATTCGCTATTATAATAGTGTCTAAATAAGTAAAGTATAATCATATAGAAAATAGCGTTAAGGGGATGGAGAACCTTAACGCGGTCGGATCTTAAAATCATAATCGTAGTAAAGCTCGATATGGTAGGTGACACGGCACAACTAGGCAATGCTAGGGTAGATATACCAATTACGCACACGGACTGATGGATACGCATAGCAGCCACTACCGTTCCACCTCGAACAACACTCCCAAATCGGAGGATGGCCATATAATCAATCACAAGTAAGAGTATAATATCGAAGAAATGTGTCCGAGAAGAGGTGCTACCTCACTGGTCCGAGATCGCTCCTGTTTTAGCCACCTTATGCCAACTCACGGGAGTTGGGTCCACGTAACATACCTTAAGAACGTCGCCACCATCCTACTTCATTCTGGAATCTCCACCGCGTACACGGTTGTCAAAGTGGTTTTCGGTATCGACAGAGAGTATGTCCATATCCGGTCCCGGTCTCTTTGCCAACCAATCGTTATTATAACCCGTGGTTATAACTTTTAAAATAGTTTATGTTTCAAATCAAAATACATCCTTTAAACCATTTCAAAATCATATCATTTATTTCAAACTAATACATACTTTCAAACCCAAAACATATCTATTCAAAACCAATTCAAAAATATATCATTTCCATTTCAAAACCAATTCAATAATATATCATTTCAATAAAACCCAAATTTCAAAATCACTGAATATTTCCTTTAATTTATTAAACTTGAAATCTTCCTTTAAATTATCATAGCATTTTGGTAATGTAACCTTAAGTAATCATAGCATTTTTGGAATGTAATACTTTCCAATTTAACATTTTATATAATCAAAATATTTATATACTTACAAATTTTTAACATGGTCATTTTATCATAGCCTTATAGTTAAATAAACTTTGTTACTGTAATATCCAATTTAATGCTGAAATTCTTATGTTAAGTTAAGAGTGCCTTATTAACTTACATTATCATTACAATAAAGAAACTTTATTATTTTAGTCATTAAAATGTGTCATTTACATAAATTAAAACTTACATATTAAATGTACTTTTTAACTTACATTTCTATTACAGTAAAGAGCATTTATCATTTAATCAATATTACACTAATTAAACTTACATTATCAAATGTACGTTTTAATTTACGTTTTATTACAAAAAGGGCATTTATTATTTTATTCAATATTACACTGATTAAGACTTACATGTTTCTTTCATTAATTAAGACTTCACATGTTTCTTTCATAAATTAAAAACTTTACATATTCTTCCATAAATTAAAACTTTACATGTCTCTTTCATAAATTAAAACTCTACATATTTCTTTCATTAATTAGAACTTTACACGTTTCTTTCACAATAAATTTCTTATAATAAAATCCAATTTTCAACAATTTACTTAATAAGTTTAAGTGTAAAAGTTTCCAATTCTTCACATTTCAACAAATAAACTTAACACTTCAAATTTAAATTACCATTTCACAAATTTAACTAAATTTCCAATTTTATTTAATTAACTTAAACTTTTAATTAAAACCAAATTTCACATTTCCAAGTCAAGTTATATTTTAAAAGATCACTTTTAAACATTCATTTATTTAACCACTTAAATTCATAGAAAAATCAATAATACTTTAATAAATCACTTAAATTCAAATTTAATCAAATTATCATATTTACCATTTCCAAATAAAATTTAATATCCATTTTATATATATAACTTAAATATCATTTTTAACCAAAATTCCAAATTTCCAACTTAAGTTATATTTCAAAAATCCAGTTAAACCATTCATTAATTACATTTTTAACACATAGAAAAATCATAATTTCTTTATTTTAAAACATTTCAAAATCTATTTAAATCAAATTTCATAAATTTATAATTTTTAAAATACTTAAAAATATCCAAAACACTTTATAAAATAACCACGGGCCTGTATATAATTTTCTAACTTAGGTCAAGTGATACGGATATGTATCATTTCAATCCGCAGTTAAAAAAAAGAAAAATCCGGGTTCTATCATTTCAAACCCGCAATCCCAAGTTAAAATAATTTTAAATAAAAATCATTCAAGCCTATCATTTCAGCCCATAACGATTTTTCCCTATTCTAAAGTCCGTTCGGGTATGTATCATTTCAACCCATAGTGATTCTAATCTACAGGGAACTTGCAATGGTGATAACAGATATAAATAACAGAATAACATTAAATAACAGTAACATATGATATAACAGGTATAATAACAGGTGTGAACATCATATGATAATAATATAAGCATATAAAACTTGATAATATATTTCTACAGATTCGCAGGGTGTCAATTTACTAGTTATATAGGTACATATTGTCTGGTGAGAATAACTCACCTTTTTATGCTAGAGATATCAATTAGAATGACACAACGGATCCAGAAGGCACGACCTTTGATTTGAGTGGAGAAAATAGCCAAGATATCATCTTGTAAACAATACCCAAACAAGACAAAACAATATAGCATATGAATATACTTAACATAAAACAATGTTGAACAAATTGAAATACAAAGCAATAAAGACAAGACTTTGCCTTTACCATTCAAATGCTTGACCATAGGGGATCAAGTGCTCAGCCATGATGTGTTTGGGCTCAGGTTAGCATCATATAGGTCAGGTTTAGCACACCTAAGCATGGCAACATGAAGTGATGTGAAGGGTAGGAGATGCAACATGAAGAATATCAATGGACAAGGCAAATAGGTGAAGTTTTGGTCACAACAAGGCTCGACTTGGTCATTGCTTGGCTCAGCCATGCATGGTACAGGTCTGGACAGTGGAGGGTGATGGTGCAACAGCAGCCAAAGGTCATGTAGTTGCTGGTGGTGGTGGTTCTAGGGGTGGCCAAGGTGATAGATGAAGGTGGTGGTGAAGCATATGTGGTTTAGGCATTGTTTGGAAGGGTTTTTGTGCAATTTTGTGGTGCTAACTTAAATGGATGGGCATGGCTTGTCATGGTCAGTGGAGGAGGAGGAGGTGCTGCTGTAGATGGTGGTGGGGCTGAAGGTGGAGAGGATGGTGGAGATGAAGGTGGTAGAGGCCAAGCAAAGCTAGAAGAGGAGGAAGGCAAAATCAATGGAAATTGTGAAGTAAAGAAGAGATAAAGGAAGAAGATAAGAGGAGAATGGAAGCCATATTTTTTTTTAGGGTTTAGGAGCTTTGGAATTTCGTGAATGAGAGAAAAAAAAAGTGGCGGCTGAAGAAATGAGGAGATGTTGCCAATTGAATGAAAAGTTAGGTTAAAAAGTAGAAGGGTTAGAAAATAAAAGGGCCTTAGGAAGATAGAAAGTTTAAGGCCTTTCAAATTTCTTTAATTCATTTTTATAAGTTTATATTTCTGATAATAACAGAAATTCCAGTTAAAAATTCGAAAATTTGATAAAATATAAAAATATATATAATATTTATTGATTATATAAAGTAGAATTAAGGAAAATAGTTAAAACAGTGAACTAGACTAGAAAATTTTGAAATTGAATAGAAAAATTTTTAGAAAATTCATATGAGCTTGCAATATATTTTAAACATAAATAATATATAAAATAAAAATATATTCACAAAATAAATATTTAAAATTTAATTTACATATAATTTTTAATGAAGAAAATAGCAGAAAATAGGAAAACAGCCTTTAAAAAATGAAAAATAAATACAGTAAATTTTGGAAAAATACTATTATCAATTTAAAAACATAAAAAGACAAAATATACATAAAAAACATATTAACACATATTAAAACAAAATATAAGAAAGAAAATATGATTTAAAAAAAATTTTAAATAGGCAAAATTGCACAAATAAACAAATTATACTAAAAATTGAAATGTACATAACTTTTACATTTTAACTCCGTTTTCAACGAAACGAAAAGTGGTGTTCAAGTTATTAAACCTATTTTCATAATAAAAGATAAAATTTATAATTTCAAACTATTAAAAATTTAAACTTAAAAGTCAAAGTTTGACTATTGACCAAAATTCACATTTTCTGGAAATATTAAATTTAGTCATATTTGGAATTCTAATCCACATCAAAATCAAAGTTTATACTTAAAATAACAAAATTTATTCTTTTTCATAAATAAAGCTTTTGAATCTGGAAAAATCAATTTAAAAATATTTGTAAAATACAGGGTTGTTACAATTACCCCTCATTAACATCACATTATGTTCTATGGACTTAAGGGTTCCACTATTCTTCTTATTCATCGCTAGTCCCACAATTTACTCCACTGCTACTTCATATATAAACTTTCTTTTAGCAACTCTATATGGAGTAGACTACAAACAATGTGATGGATTTATCTTCCACCCCAAGTATTTAAATCTCAACATTTATTTAACTCGTATTCGTTTACTTCTATAAGGGATAAGCTAACAACTACCTCTACGAGTCAAAATATATAGGGTGTGGCATATAAGAATTATATATATAATATAAATAATAAAAATTACAAATACGCTCTCTCATATGCCCTGATTAAGTAGGAATCACCTAATCTAAGCTTTGATATCAAATGTAATAATCTGCCATCTATGATAGATCGATCCACACATAAATATGGCAACGACATTACGGATGTCATTGACAATAGATCTTTTTTGGTTAAAACAGATCGCAGAGACATCTGCAAATTTTCAATGCTTTTTTAAACTCACAACGGAAGGAATAAAAGATAATAATAATCAATAATCAATAATACAATCCTAGACAAATATAACATGTAGAATCAGATAATTCCAACTTTAACATCTCTTTCTATATTGGAAATGAAAATAATATAATATCTGGGAATAAATGAAATAAAAATAGCATATAGCTATGAATGAATGTGCGTCTCCAACGCAGCATCGTGCCTCCATGTTACCACCAATCCACTCTATTGATCTATCAGAGTATAACTGAAAAGAAGAAAATGATAAAGTGGGTCAAACATATGTTTGGTGAGTGAAATGCATCATATAAGTGTATAATACTAATAAGCTAATAAAAAACACTTATGCTTAAAAAACATACCTTAATCTATGTCACCTAATCCTAAAAAGTCAGATAAACATAATATAATACTATAGTGACTTCATATGCTAAGGTCCTACTAAAATCTAGCTCATGCCCACATGCCCATGATTTTACCCTAAAGTCTCAACCTGCTATTGTCAAATCGTATACTAAGGACTCGGCTCCTCTAAACGTGTCGTGATGCAAAATCGAATATCGAGGATTCGACTATTCGGACTATCGTATATTGAGGACTCGACTCCTTGGATTATCATATATTGAGGACTCAGCTCCTTAGAATATCGTATGTTGAGGACTCAACTCCTTGGACTATATCATATATTAAGGACTTAGCTCCTCAGACTATATCGTATATTGAGGACTCAGCTCCTTGGACTATTGTATATTAAGGACTCACCTCCTCGGACTGTCGTATATTGAGGACTCAGCTCCTCGGAATATCGCATCACCAAATACGAATAGTTTATAATGATCTTGCCCAACTGTAATCATTTTCTAATCTATCTCAAACCACAGCAAAAAATATACCAAAACATTCCTCATCTCACCACAATCTTGATGCAATGAACTGAATATGAAACAGAGTTTGTATGCAAGAGTTATAAGCGTTTAAAGTTAGCGGGCAATATTTTAATTTAATTATTATTAAATATATTTTTATTTGTCATGCTCAGCCTTTCTTCTATGTTGCTTTATTACGCTGAACCCATCACGCCGCCCTCTTCAAATCATTGTTGCACCACCTACAAACAACCATCACCCGATTGAACACCACCACTACGCTCCCCATCCTCTGCGTTACCAGTTGTTAACAACCTCATCAACTCCAGCCACCTGAATTTGGCTGCGCTGCTACTAATAAATAGGATCGAGGTTTAATTTTTTTGTGAACTCATGCTACCTAGGAACGATTAGACCCCATCGTGTCCATCTACACGTCGTCCTCTTCTCATCTCCGATATTCGATCATCATATCGTCGCCGTTTACTGCTGGATCAAAATGGATGGCCCGCGTTCACCAAACTTATATCGTGTTTTCTGGTCAATCTGTACACCCAAGTGACGAAGGAACACCACAGTGGATTCATGTCGTCAAGAACTATAATTTTGATATGTAATATGTCTAATTTAAAGTACTTTTGTATTTCACACTTTTTATTTAAAGGGAGGTTAACTTTTGCTAATTATAATTAAATAAAAACTGACTTTTTAATTATCTAGCCATGACATACTACATCCTAATTAGATGTACATAAAAAAACCACCTTTTAAGTTTCAATTATATCGTTTATAATTTGGTCTAAGATCATAAGGGGTGAATTACTACATCTTATCAATATATGCACAAATATGATAAATCTCACTCACCGATTAGCCGTGCATCTTCTCAGGTTCGAGATGAAAGCTTTATTTCCTTCACTGTCCAGAATTACCATGCCTTCAAAACTGAAATTTTTTCAATAGCTTTAATTTATTTGCAAAGCTCTCTTCATGGCGATCGGTTTCATATATAAATTTGTTTAATTTAAATTTGACTTTTAGAATTTATAATTGATTTGGTTAAGAGATAGATAAAGAAAAAGTTGGAGATTATGGGTAAGATGTTTAGGCTAAAATATGATTAGGGAATAAGTTTTAATTTATGTTTATAGGCTAAATTAATTCAAATTTAGGCAAAAATCTCAAAATTAATATATTATGTAAATACCACTGAGTTTGACTTCTTCAAATTTCTAGTCCGTTTAACCAAATTCAGCAAGTTATAAATGTTTTCTGACTGTAAATGACATTCTGGACATAACGGAATATGTCTCGAAGCCTAATTCCATCTCATGTAGAAATTTACTATTTTTCCCTTTATGTAAATTATGCTTTTACCCTTTTAATTTAATTATTTAATTGCGTAAAATTATGGGATGTTACATCCACTTTATATTATTTATACATATATGAAAATAATGTTTTAATGTTAAGAATAACATTAAATTAAGGATCACTTAAAATTAAGGAACACCATGAAACATTTTTTTTGCAAATTATGTTACTAATTTGAAACGAGGAAAAAGTATTTAAAAGTGCTCAATTCAATTAGTGTTAAATTTATATTAAAATTCCAAAGTTAACATTTACCAATTGTCGAAATTAAATTTCCAAATTTTTAGGTTCAAATTGTTTATAATTAAAAAAATTTCAAATTCAAGATTTAAAGTTTCAAATTTCAATTTTAGAATTCAAAATGTTTTTAAATTAAAAATTCAAATCAACTTATATAAATTTTTTTACAAACCATATTGATTTAAAATTCAAATGTTCAAAAGTACAACTTTCCAGATTCAAAATGAAAATTTTCTTGTTTTTAGAACACATTTTTTTAAAATTTAAAATATCGATCTTGGGTCCAGAATTCAGTTTGAATTTTAGATTAGAATATTTTTGATGACATAAGTGATACATATTTAAGCAGAGCATTCATTTTGGTATTTCATAGGATCGAACCCAAGACCTCTAGTATAGTGATATATAATTTTCAAATTCAAACTTTTTAGGTCCTAAATTCAAATTTCTATTATTTTGAACTCAAAATTTTATGTTCAATTTTGTAATTTAAAATTTAAAATTTCAAAAAAAACTCATCACAGTTTTCAATTCCAAATTAATATCCAAATTTCTAGTTTTCAAGTTCATAATTCAAATTTTCGTTTTCAAAATTCAATAATTTATGTTTTCAAATTTTTAATTTTAATTTTGAATTTTCACAATTTTTACTTACTATATGAATTCTTTTCAGTTGAACTTTTTGACTTTATAAGCATAAAAGGTGTTTTAAGATATGTAGAAGTCATTTTGCTTTTATTTTTCGAAGGGCTCCTTAATTGGGTAGTAAATTAGAGTAATTATAATTGTAACTTAATTAGGTACTTAATTAGCTAGCCAAGAAAAACCCTTGCTTCTTATTATATTGAAATTTTGCAAAATGACGATATGTATATAAAGATGGATATGAGTTTGTTAAAGAAAAAATGATCTAGGTAAAGTTAAATTAAAAAGCAATATAAAAGGGTTAAAATAAATTATTTTTTTATATAATTTTGTTATTTAATTCAAAATTTAACTGTTGGGATTTCATATTTCAATAGTAAGTAACTACTATTTCTAAGTGTCACTTGATTAGGTACTTCACTAGGAAAAATCATTTTAGAAATTTATATAGATTTATGTCCTTAATATCTAGAATTTAAAATTTCAAACTCAAATACAAAATTCAAAATTTTAAATTCAAAATTTTAAATTTTAAATTCAAAATTCAAATTAGAAAGCGATAATTCAAATTTAATATTAGTTTTTTCTTTATGTGTCAAAAATTTATTAACTGAACCTTTTGACTTTTTAAAAGTAAAAGTACTTTGATTAAGCAAATCCATTCTACTTTTATTTGTAAAAGAAGTCCTTAATTATTCAATAGAGAGGAAACGATCACTTAATTAAATACTTAGGTAACTAGCTAAAAAATACTTTCTCCTTACTATATAGAAAAAACAATTAAAAATTTGAAATCTAAAGTTTAAATTGTTGAAATTCAAAATTTCAAATTCAAATTTTCTAATGCAAATTTTATAAAAATTTCAAAATTTAGACTTTAATAATTTCAAATTTCAAGTACAAAATTCCAGTATTCAAATCCAAACCTCAAGATTTAAAAATCAAATTTTTTAATCCAAAATATTCTTTGAATTTCAAAGTTCAATTTGAATTTTGAAATTCAAATTCAAAATTTTGAATTCAAGCTTAAATTTAAACCTCAGGTTCACCTTTGAGAGGATCTTTCCCTAACTTGGTAATGGAGTTGTAATAATCATTAGCAAGCATTTAATTTAGTTAGAAAAATGAAAAGTTTGTCAAAGAATAGTGAAGGCCTATGGAGCAATTTATAGAGGAATTTGACTATCCAAATACCTCTAAAATATCTCTACTACTTTGATAAGTCTTTTACTCTTTCTCTCTCTGTTAGCTAAAAACTTTGTCTAATAACTCCAAGGAGGCTTTAGAATATCAAGTCCAGATCTATAAAATTGGAAACACATATAGAATATTAAGAAAAATGTAAGAAAAACAAGAAAAAGTAATATAACAATTTATATTGGTTCGACATTTGGTTATGTCCACTTTAAAATTATTTTATTATGATTTTCACATTTACCCAGAGCTAATTACAAAAACAATCTCGATGTCAAAGCTTGATTTAAGATAAGGAAATGACAAAACTTCCCCTTAGTGAAAATATTTTGATGTTTGATGTCCCTCTATTTTTGTAGGCATAGAAGGATAAGTTAAGGCTCCAAAGTCAAGACCTTTTCTATCAAAAAGTCATCGTAAATATCTCCATTCAAGATCCATAAGTGCACGAGATATATTAGAAAGATTTGAATCTATCCGTGGATTGATACCGATCCATCCCATGGTTGGTACCTATAACAACCCGATGTCGAGAAGCATTTAATTGGGAATTTGATAAAAAAGGTTAATTAACAAAATATGTATTAATATAATAAATATGAAATTATGGAATGATTTGGGAATTAAATGAATAGAAATTTTATATTGATAAATATTTAGTTACTTTAAAATTTAAAATACAAAATGATAATTTGAAATAAAATGATTAATTTAAATAAATAGAATTATAGAAAATGGTTTAGGTTATCCAGCCTTTTGGCCAGGAAATATTTAGATAGATTGGATGAGTCAAACTTAGAGTTATCAAGGTAGTAAGCCTAGAAAGATAACCCAAGAATCCAGGAACCAAGTACAAACAGAGCCACAAGACAAATACTAAACCAACCAAAGACAAGAGAGGCAGAAACCCACCTATCTGGTGGATTAGTACCAATCCAACCCCTGGATCGGTACCGATCCAACTTTTCTCCTCCAATTGGTGACCATCTTCTGCCTACTTACTCAACTTGATGTTAGAAGCCTATTCCAACTGTTATTTTGTTGTTCCAATGCAATTCTCTATTATTCTCCACGAGCACTCGAATCAACAACTTTGTTCTTTCATGGATCCATCACTTGAGCTTAAAAACAAGAAAATCTTAGTGCGGACAAGCTGGGAATCATGAAGCTAACCATAAAACGATCCAATACAAAGAGTTCAAAGCAACCACTTCGGCCATCTCTTGGATAGGTACTGATCCAAGCCCATGGATCGATACCGATCCACACAATCTAATGAGGGGTTCCCTATTTCTTTAGAGAAATGGTCCTTGGCATGGAAAATGAGGTGGAGGTTTTCTGGGTGAGATTTTATGCTTCCTATGTCTATAAATAGAGGGGCAAAGCTCATTTCTGAGGATCTTTTATCTCTGGATTTCCCTAACTCTAATTTCTTTTAATCACTATCAAATTTATACCCGATCCATAAGAACTCCTACTTGTAATATGCAATATAATCAATAAAATCGCTAAGTGGACGTAGGCCAAGATTAGCCATACCACTATAAATTAATATATGTTCTTTCTTACTCGTTTTCATTTAAATTTCTTTACTTATAATTCTCTACTTAATCTTCTGGGTGTTTGTGCCATTTTTGGTCCAAACGTTTTGGTGCTTTCACTAAGAGTTGAACTCAGACTACTTAGATCCATCGTCTACTATTGGGTTTCATAGATCCACGAGACAGATCCAGTTTTCCAACCTTACAGTTCTACTATTTATATTTTTAATAATCTAAGAGAAGTTATTTGCCATGGCCCCATTAAGGAGTGATTGGGCTACAATTTCCAGAGCTACTAATCATTCCGAGAATCAAAACATTCACAATATGGATGGAACTGCCCAAACAGAACAACCAGAGATCCAGAACCTAATTGATGTCGTGGAAAGAGTGGAAATGGATCAAATGATGAAGCTAATGAGGATAGATTCCAGGAGAGTCGTAACTAGATGAATCAGTAGATGCCGTAGACCTTAAGGCTATTGAACGAACTAACTAACGCATAGTAGCCGAAGGAGGAGCAGGAGGGATTCAAGTTCAGAATCTGGAATTTCCTCATCATCCAACCAGAGATGGAGAGATAGAACTAGAAGAAGACTTAAACACTACTGGGATGTCATGTCAAGGTGGAAGACAAACTTGATGCTCGAGTTTATGGATTGGTAATGATCTAAGAGGACGGATCAATACCGATCCAGCTGATGGTGAGCCTAGTGCTTGTCCTCTAGATGCCGGTGTGGGTCTGACTTCTGAATGCACCAAGGATGATCAGAATGCTAAATACCGGACAAATGCTTATGATGCTATGCATGGAAATCAAATTGGGGGACTGCTAGACGAATGGATCTCCCAAAGTCTGGAGAACCCAGGTATCGAGAGTATGCTCAAAAGCATTCGTCGAGTCGAACACTTAGAACAGTTCTCGATCATCACTGTTTAGCCGAATCTATGCACCTAGAATGCTTGGAGGATATGGTTAGGAGACTTGTAAGTGAAAACCGATTCAGAAGCATTGATGAATGGGGTACTTCTCCTAGTCAGAATCTATTTACTAAGAATATTCTACGTGAGAAGTATCCATAGAGATTTGTAATGCCAACGATGTCATTATATGGTGGAAAGACGGATCCCAAGCAGCACTTAATGAAGTACGAATGGTATATGGACTCTGCCAGAGCGTCTGATGCCATGAGATGTCGTTGTTTTCCTATTATCCTAGAAGGAGTAGCGACGATGTGGTTCACTCGACTCCCATCGAGATCCATATCGTCTTTCATTGAGTTGTTGTGACAATCTCTGGAGTAGTTCTGTTTACACAATGCACGTACGAAAGATGTGATGTCATTATCAAACCTCTTCCAAAGAGTGGGAGAGTCGTTAAAAGATTTCTTGAATTGGTTCCATATAGCTATCACAGAAGTAACAAATCCTAATGATTATATAGTATTGATGGCGCTGATTAGAGGGATTCATCCCGAGATGGATTTCGTGGAATGGTTGGAGAGGAAACCCCTATCGATGATGGATGCTTTCTACAGAAAAGCTAATAAGTACTTATGCTTGGAAAAATCGCGTAATCATCCCAAGAGAAGCGGTATTGGAAATTCAGACGAAGTGATATAAAGCAACATTGTTGTAAAGGAATTTGGGGGAAGTTCTGGAAATGTGGACGTGAATATTGGCAATAAGAATGATAGCCAGAAAAAGAGCAATAGTAGGGCCAAGAAACAAAAGCCAGATAACTGGAATCGATCTAAGATTCCAAAATATGATAATTATACTAAATTGAATAACTCAATCAAGAACATATATCTACCAACTCAAGGGACTAAGTAGTATAGGAAGCTGGCTTCGAGAGAGTCGACCGAGAAGGAGAAGAGATCTGGCAAGTTCTACAGGTTTCATGAGATGCACAGTCATTATACCAATGAATGCGAGCACTTGCACGATATGATATGATCGAGGAGATGATTCGAAAGAAAAAATTACAGCAGTTTGTGAAAGTCCTGCAGAATGGTGGGCAAGGAAATTCTAATCCCCCTGGATTGACATCCCAACGGGGGCAAGTTGGTCCTAGTGGTGAGGAGCCTAGGCGACTTGAAACACATTTGGTAATAAACACAATCGTCGGTGGACCGCATCCAGTTGATAAGAGTTTGAATGAGATGGACATGTATGCTGGTGCTTTGAAACGTACCAAGTATGAGAGCAGTTTGGCAATTGAGGATGGAACTCTAGTAAAACAATTCAGAACCATGACAGATGACATTGTTTTTCGGAACAGAGACGCGGATGGGGTGAAACCCCCGATGATTAACCCTTTGGTTATCACATCCATGATTGGTCTTGCTATTATATGAACGGTGCTGGTTGACCGTGAGGGTTTGGTCAACATTCTATTCAAAAAAGCCAATGACCATATGCCTTTAGAGGGCAAGGACCTGAAATCGTGTAAATCACGGATCTAGGGATTTAACGGGACAACCGCTGAGCTAGTCGGATATGTGGAATTACCGATGGTGCTTGGAGAGGGCGACCTAGGCGAGTATGGATCATGCCATTTATTGTGTTGGATATTTACTCTGCTTATAACACATTTTTGGGCCGACTAGCCCTAGTTGAGTTCAAAGCGGCTATAGCTCCCTGTTGTTTGATGCTTAAATTTCCTATGTAGAATGGTGTGAGAGTAGTGCATGGAGATCAAGGGCTTGCTATGAATGTTATGACGCCAAGCTAAGGGAGGTGAGGCGAAGTGAGAAAGGAAAAGGTGTAGATGGAACTCTTTGCATCAAGGATTTGGATCCATAGCAACTAATGCCCGAACTTTAGCTCAAGCAGCACAGTCAGTTTCATAAGGATACAAATCCATGAAAAGGGCCACTAGATGGAAGAGAAGCTCCAGCCAAGCTCATGATTAATATCCCAATTAGTCGGGATGACCTAACTCGTATCTTGAAAGTCGGATCACAACTTGGTGTCAAGATAATGAAGGAGTTGACTGGTTTTCTCCAGGCAAACCTGGATGTATTTGCATGGACGCACTTTGATATATGTGGGATCTCACCAAAGATAGCGAGCCATCCATGGAACATAAATCCTAAATGCGTTCCTATGAAACAGAAGCATCACAGCTTGGGATCGGAGAGATCCCCTGCACTCAAATAAGAAGTGGAGAAACTAAAGGATAATTGCTTTATCCACGATGCCTTATACCTAGAATAGGTATCCAATCCAGTCTTGGTGAAGAATGCTAATGGGGAATGGAGGACGTGCATCGATTATTCTGACTTGAACAAGGTGTGCCCAAAGGATATCTTACCACTTCCAAGGATCGATCAGTTGGTGGACTCAACAGCCGGACATGAATTGCTTTCATTCATGGACATGTACTCCAGATATAACCAGATTGTAATGCACGTCCCAAACAAGGAACCCACCAGCTTTATTACCGATTAAGGACTGTATTCCTATCCAGTCATGCCGTTTAGGTTGAAGAATGCTGGAGCAACCTACTAGGGACTGGTAAACAGGATGTTCAGAGATCAGATTGGATTCTCGATGGAAGTCTATGTGGATCACATGCTCGTGAACTCATGGCATTTAGGAAACCATGTTGATGATTTGCAGTGATGTTTGACGTTCTTCGGAAATGTGGGATGAAGTTTAACCCTTTGGAATGCTCTTTTGGCGTTGCATTAGGGAAATTCTTGGGCTTCATTATGAACTTGCATGGGATTGAGGTCAATCTGGAAAAGATAAAGGTGTTAAGGACATTGTGGCCCCAAAGACGGTCAAGGAGGTCTGGAGGTTAAATGGAAAGGTCACCCCTTGAGTCGATTCATCACCAAAGCCACTAACAAATTCATCCCATTCTTTGACATAATTAAGAAGGGAAAAAGTCCAAAGGGAAAAAGAAACTTCGCTTGGACGTAGGAGTATTTAGACGCATTCCAAGCTCTGGTGGATCACTTGGAGAGACCCACTATCCTCTCAAAGCCGGTGGATGATGATGACTTGTTTTTATATCTGGCAGTGTTGGTGCATGCTCTAAGCACCGCACTCGTATGTAAGAAAGCCCGCATCTAACAACTGGTCTATTATATCAGTAAACGATTGGCAGGAGCGGAAAAAAATTACATGAAGCTGGAAAAGTTTGCATACTGTTTGTTGATTACTTCAAGGAAGCTTTGCCCTTACTTTCAAGCTCATCTGATCAAAGTTCTTACCGACCAGCCTTTGTGACAAGTCTTACAACGACCTAAGACGTCTGGAAGGCTGTTGAAATGGAACATTGAATTGAACCAATATAATATAACCTTTCACCCTCGGAGAGCTATCTAAGGTTAAGCTTTGGCGGGTTTCATAGCTGAATTCACTGCGCAAGATGATGCTCTAAAGAGAAGTGGTGAACAAAATGCTATGTGGAAGATGTACATGGATGATGCATTAAACGAATGCTGTTATGATGCTGGGGTTGTACTTGTCACTCCCGAGGAACGTTCAAACTGTTATGCCCCGAGACTTGATTTTCCCGCAACAAACAACAAAGCGGAGTACGAAGCTTTGATTGTGGGATTTATGATTGCCAAAGAACTGGAGATAAAGAATTTACATATTTTCTCTGATTCCCAGCTAGGGTGTGTCAAGTGTGGGAAGAGTTTCAGGAAAAAGGAGCAAGCCTAGCTCCTTATCTAAACTGAGTCCTTGAGCTGCTTAGTGGCATTGAATATTATACGGTAATGCATATTCCCAGATTGGAAAATGCGAAGGCCGACTCACTGGCTAAACTGGCCAGTTCCGGAAATGTGCAACTCATGGTCTTGGTTCCATTGGAAATATTGTTGGCACCGAGCATGACCAAATGGAGGTAAACTAGATCTTAGAGGCTGAACCTGAAAGGGAGTCATGGATGACTCCGATAAAAGACTACTTGCGGAGAGGAATCCTTCTCGACAGGAGGAATGAGCACTACACCATATTGGCAGATTTGTAACCCCCCTAAGCGGAAGAATCGCAACGGTTCTGAGCCGTTTCTAAATTGCAATGGTTTTGAGCCGTTGTAAAACCTTTAAAAACGGCTTTGGGCCGTTTTATTTTTGCAACGGCTCAAAACCGTTGCAAAGTTTTCTTAATTCTTTTTTTTATATTCGTTTTGAACCACTTGCGTACGTAACCCCCCATTCCCAAAACAGCACGCCACTTAATTTCATTTCCAACTCCGCGTTCGCCCTAGTTAATCGCTCCCCTCTTTCATTTCCCTTCGTTTGCCCTAATCGCCCCCTCTGATTTCATCTTCCAGATCGCAAATCATCATCGACCTGAGATTTGAAAGGAGACTGCAAATCATCATCGGATGTTCGAAATTGAATAATAAGGTTAGTTTTCTTTTGATACTATTTTCCAATTCAAGTGGTAAATCGTGGAGTATACCATTCTACCAAGCCATTGTATCGGCACATGAGTGTTCAGTTTTCTTCAATCCAAAGATTTTCCAAATCTCGAGGTCATCTCTATATCTTTCACAATCTTTATTTGACACTGATTAGAGAATCGGCACTTGCGTTTAGATCAATTGGAGCTACCAATGGTCTTGTGCATGTTAAAGCAACATAAAAAGAGAAGTCAGATACAGGATTGTTGCGGGATGCTTCGATCAGAAGGTTGTGAGTCATGAGCAACGAAGCCAAAATTTTCTAGCACTTCCACTTCATTGAAGTTATCTGGTTTGTGATTTGCCTCTTTTAGCAGATCTATTATTTCTTAGAGAGCTAGAACTTGTCAAATTTGGTGAGGAATTTTAATTCCTTTAAATATTCTGTAGTTTCTTTTACTCCAAATATGCCATATAATAGATGAATCTGTTTGCATTTATTGATTGTTTAAGTGAACATTGCTTGCTTTGAGCACCTCGTCCAGCAAATATAGGATAATCGGTGGTTGTAAATTTTTGCTAGTAACTTCCTAAATGGTTTCACATGTGAAAAATAAGTGGGCTTTAGTTTCTATTTGTTGTTCACAGAGGACACATGTTTGGTCGATTCCTTCATTCCACCTCACTAATTTGTCTTTTATGTTTAGTTACTTAAGCTTTGCTAGTAATGCACACACCGACATCTTCGTTGCATAGTTTTTCTTCAAGATTTACACCATTCTAGCTGTCCAGAGTTAGCTCTAACTATATTCCATGGGGATTTTAATGAGAATTTTCCTGATGCTTCCAGTAACCTAAATAGATTGTGCCTACAAAGTACAGTTTACATACGAAGAATATTGTACAGCCAGCAGTTTGTCAAAAAGTCCCTATTAATGGAGAAGGTATAATAGATGTTTCAATCTTTTAGTAGAGACAAGTCAATGTTTACTTAAATGATTTGCTACACAAAAGATTTAACATGATCATTCATTCTTTCTTAATTTCTTGTCATAAAGTAATGTTATGGAAAAAGAGTTAGTGATGGAGAAGGTTTTCCTCATAGAGGATCCCCTGATGCCTGTCAAACCATCTTAACTTCAATCAATTTCACCATGCTTTAGCAATGCAGTGGCATAAACAGGACATGTAGAAAATGAATATGATGTTTGCCAGTTTGCTATAGGGGACACTCGAGTTTGCTTCACTAAATATATTGCTTGTCAGTCAGTTAGTTTGCTTCATGCGTGTATGGAGAACTCATATTTCAGTTTGTTTCAGGTATCAGTTTACAAACATGTAACATGCTTGTACATGTTATAGGCTGCATTTCATCTTCAATGCATATCACGTCAGGCTCCCTATGCACCATGCCTCCCTATTTTAGCATACTCACCCTATCGCATCATGTCGCCACACCTTAATGGACTGACCTGAATTTCATTTTTCATCAGGTAAAAAATGGACTGACCTTAATTTCATTTTTCATCAGGTTAAAAATGAGCTACCGAGTACTTTCAAGGCATATCGGTTTCAGTAACATCGATGGTCCTGTGGCACAGCTAATATATTCAAAAAAATGGCATTTGAGATCATAACAAATAAGGTACTTTTTAATTTCAAAATTTTACATTTCAATCTACAGAAGTAATAAAAAATTTTGAGTAGCTAATTCTACTTTCTCTCTACAGAAAATGTCCTTTAGGAAAAAATTCTATGTTCTTTACAGTTTCTTCTTTGTCGGGAAAATCGTAGCACATACAGTCACCTTCATTTTTTACTGTGTGATCATTCCAATATCAGTTTTTGTTCCTGAGGTAGAAATTCCTTACTGGGGAGCAGTTTATGTTCCTGCCTTAATTACTTTATGTAAATCTGTGGCAACTCCAAGGTACGCAAACTTATAAGAAACATAAGGGAGCTAGTTTACTATATAACTATAGATGCTATAACGTGTTAGAGGTGCCTGATGGAGATGTTATGAAGCAGTTTGGTCGAACCAGCTTTGATCATAATAAGTGTTTGTGTGGAAAGCCACTTCAGCCCTGCCATTAGTTTTTACCATTACAAGTTTTTTTGTTATTTCTGTGTGGTTACTTGGTGTATTAGGAATGTATTGTTTTTGAGTTCAATAAAGTAGCTTTATGTTTACGGTGATTAAAACATCACTAGTGTTTCATTTCACCCATAGTCTGCATTACACACAGAAGTCAAGCAGGAATTGTTGGCACATGGTTTGCTTTCTCAGTAGTTAGCCAGAAAGAAACCTGTTTTTCCTTCTGTGCACTAGTGATTTGTATACTATAAAAATTGGACAATTTAAAAATGACCATGAGATCTGGTTATGAATGAAAAAGACAATTTAATGGACTGTGCACTAGTGATTTGTATACTATAAAAATTGTTCTTACATGAATCGTCATAGATAAGTTTAGCAGTGCATTAAAGTTGGACACTTACACTTCGAACATGACAGAGAATCATAGTTGAAATTTCTGTCTTTTACCCATGTTTAATAGATTATTGGGATGAGATATTGATATGCCTATGCCAGTGATATTGAATTTGCTGAATAATCTTCTTTTTTGATCAGTATACGTTATAATTGATAAATCCGATTTAAGAAGATTCTATGATATTTTTATCTAAATATCGATATGTGAAAATGTTATAGTCAATATGAATGCATTTTGCTTTTATATTGAAATGGAAGAAAATAAGATGCTAACCGATTTGTGAAATAGACAAAACGGAAGTTCTAAATTTTGTGGTCTGAAAATTACAGAATTAGTTATGATTCTTGTGCTTGTTCGTAAACTTTTTATCCAACTCACGTCATCTTATTTTGTTTGTTCTTGCTACTTTTTACAGGTAACAATTCGCTTCTTTATATGTATCATAGTTGAAGAGTCTCGGTTCCTAATTTTCAAAGATATATGTGGAAGGTTTTTCGGGTTTGATTACCACAGCAAGCTCTTCTGTCCTGAAAGATACCTCCGTTTGTATTGAGTGTTGTATATTGTAATATTGAGTATGATAATGTAGTATTGTTGGCAATGATGTAGTATTGTTGTTATAATCATTTTGTTGTTATTGCCAAACTATGTACTGTATACTGTAATATTGCTGCTGTTGCCGCTTAACTATGTAGTGTAATTTATTGTTGTTGAACATTGTAATTAAAAGATTTGTTATGTTTGGTCTTTGTGCTGAATCTATGAAAAATATTTGGTTTAATGATCTTTCTTTTGTGATATTATGTTAAATGTTCAAATGTTTGTATAGAGTATGATAATGAATTAACTCCTACTGTAAAAGGGCAGAAAAAAGCAATGTATATTTGTAAAAAAAATATTAAAATTAGCAACGATTTTGAGCCGTTGCAAAATCAAATTAACAACCCATGTACAACAAGGTTTTGCAACGGATTTTAGCCGTTGCGAAATTAAATTTAGCAACGGCTCTTAGCCGTTTTAAAATTAAGTTTTGCAACGGCTTTGAGCCGTTGCTAAATTTAATTTCGCAACGGCTGAGAGCCGTTACTAAATTTTTACCACTGCCAATTTTGCAACGGTTCTAAGCCGTTGCGAAACTCGTTTGCAAAGGCTCTAAGCCGTTGCGAAATGGCATTTCTGGTGTAGTGGAGTGACAGAAACTCCTTCACAAGCTTCGGGATATGTCATACAGGAAGGATTGCTGTACAGGAAGGGTTTTTTCTGTCCCTATGATTCGGTTTGTCGCTCTGATAGGGCCAAACAAGTCCTGAGAGAAGTGCACGAGAGGGCTTGTGGCAACCACACTAGGGGCAAACCTTGGCGAAAATGATTCTCCGCTGTGGGTACTTCTGGCCAACTGTCAATTGAGATGAAGTTGATTACTCTAGAAAGTGCGATAAGTCCCAGAGGTTTGCTAAGATTCATGAAGCCCCACCGATGGAGATTACTCAAATGGTCAGTCCTTGGCCGCTTGTAGTTTGAGGGACTGATATTATCGGTGTGTTACTGATATCTAAATGTGGTGTGAATATACCATCATCACAGTTGATTACTTTACCAAATGGGCTAAGGCCGAGCCATTAGCTACAATTACCATTAAAAAAATGATCAACTTTAGCTCGAAATGTTATCTGTCATTTTGGAGTTCCATAGGCAACCGTTACCGATAACGGAACCAATTCGACAGCACCGAGTTTAAGGATTTCTGCCGCCGGCATCGCATAGAGAAGAGATTTGCTGTAGTGGCACACCTCCAGGAATTTTGACAGGTTGAAGCTGTAAACAAGACTATCAAGTTCATTATTAAGAAGCAATTGGAAAAGCCTAAGGACAAGTGGGTTAATGAACTTGCATTGGTACTTTGGGCTTATCGAATGACCCATAAGTCAGCGACTGACCATTCTCCATTCGCCCTAGCCTACGGATCGGAGGCTATGATTCTGGTTGAACTGGAAGTACCTTCTTATCGGGTAATTCATTACAATCCATAGACAAATGAGAAACTCTTTCTGGAATCACTTGACATGATTGATGAGAAACGAAACGAAGCTGACTTGAAAGTAGCTGCGCACCGCAACCGAGTCGCCCGGTATTACAATCCTAGTATCAGGAATCAGACTTTGAAATCGATGACTTGGTTCTCAACGAACCTTCCTAGGCCTGGAAACTTGGGCTCGATATGGGAAGGTACTTATGCAATAGAACAAATGCTTAGGGATGGCACTTTCAGGCTTGCAGCGGTTGACGGGGTCTCACTCCCGAGGACATGGAATAGCGAGTATTTACGGTTCCCGTTTTCAATAAATGGCTTTCTGGATCTGCCTTTACATTGCTTAAGAGTTGTGAGATGCAGTCGACTCGAATGAATCTGCATGTGTATAGTGCAGGTATGGAGGTACCCAAAGATAGGTGCCAACCAAACTTTCACTGTCCATGATCGAACCCTTGAAGTTCAATCACTCTCGGTGTCAGGAGATCGACATCAGCTAACTCTTACCCTTGACATAGGACTAGGAGTATAAACTCAGAATGGAGGTGATATGACCGTCCATATGCAAACTCTTGCCCTTAATGTACATGTAGGAATATAAATCAAAAGATCATGACATGAACCTTCGTCTATTACCTCTTGACCTCGGATTGAGGGAAGAATTATAAACCTAAGTGGGCATAATTTGACCATCCATCTGCTAATTCTTGCCTTTGCAATGAGGGAATGAGTATAAACCCAAAAGGATGTTACTTGCCCATTCATCGACTAACTCTCGCCCTTAATGTGGGAGTAGGAGTACAAATAAATAATGAACGTGTTATGACCATTCATTCGCTGACGCTCGCTCTTGATATAGGGCAGGAGTGTAACTTAAACTGGATGTGACATGACCATTTAATCACTGACATCTTGCCCGGAGTAGGCAAGGTCGGAGATTCAAGCCCTATGTAAGGCAGGATCTTACTTATGAACTTCGGCCGATGCCCGGCCGAAGTTCGGCGTGATCAAAAATTACTATCCTGGAAAACGATATTAGAACCGCTAGTCTAAGTGGTCTACCTTGGCTACTGCTCGGAATTTTGAATTTCTATGGTTACTTAACGTTTGCCAGAGCGACAAAAGACCGGAAATTAGGAAACGGGCTAATGACTTAGTCCGACGACAATAACAAAAAGAGATGGATCATGAGTACATTGAATGCAAATGCATCTTTTGAATAACTTAGGCAAATTCACAAAAAGACTTAACAAATAAAAACCTTTGTTATTCACATAGGACTTGGAAAGATAAGTACATGTTTTATTTACGCCTAAACAAAAAGCAAAAGCGGAGGTCGAATTTACACAAATATTGACCGAGAAAACAAAAGCGAACAGTCAAAAAGAATAAAAATGCTGCTATACAATCAGAAAACACAAAGAAGATGGATGATCACTTCTTGATCCTCTTCTTTCTCTCCTTCCTCTCCTTCATCTCTACAGTAGATGGCGTACCAGATCCTTTCGACCGCTTCCTTGCCTTTCCCCCGCTTCCTTTGCCTTTGGACGGAGTGCTCTGCGATGATCCAATAGGCATGTTCTGGGTGCTCCCGAGTGAAGAAATGGTGACGGGAGAAATGATAGTCTGACCGGGCAGAGCTATGGATAGCACAAGAGGAAAAGTTTCTATCTTCTCCAGCTTGACCTTTTTGGCTAGGACTAGATCCTGCTCAAGGGTACTTATGGTGGACCACGTAGAGGCTAGGAGGACCCAGTAATAATAACATCACTGGTCTTTTCATCCCAAGAGCATTTATCATCTGCTCGCCAGGCCCAGGAGTCGCAATAACTGGGATAGTCGGCATCGTCGTCGAAGTATTCACGGTCACCGATTCTGTAGTAGTCGCTTGTTGACCCGACTGGAGACTTTGGTAATGATTATGTAGTTGTCGCTTGCTGACCAGAAGCTTGAGAGATATAAAAAGAGAGATTAGTGATGTCAATCAATGACATATGGACTCTCTGAAATATAAGTGAGATCAATGAGATACCTCCTTCAGTTTGGGTCTCTGTGTAGCTGGAGTGCCACCATATTTCCCCTTCAAAATGGGAGAAAGGATAGCAGGCTTATGCATTTGAGGCTGATCTGGATTGTATCCTGGGACCGAAGATGGATCAAGAATAATTTTGGGCCCAGGAGTGTCCGCAATAACAACATTTTGAGGTAATGATTCAGAGCCTTCGTTTAAGTCTTTTGGCACTACAGCGACTAGCTCCGAATGGAGAATATGTCGTCCTTCTTTCAGAATCTCGAGCTCATCTCTTACCAGGATATCTTTCTCTAGCTGAGCCAGATCCACTTCACCACCATTAAGAAATTCCTTTTCTTCCTCCATAATTTGTTCATAAGCGAGGGCAAGAATTCTAGGGTAATCGTTGTTGAACCACTCCAAGTTATGGATGAGCACATTAGCATTATACTTATTAAGCAATGGCTTGAATTTCTCCATTATCTGTTGTTCTGCAGCTTCAACCTCCTTCTTGACAAGTGCATCCACATGCAAATTTCTCCATTATCCGTTGTTCTGTAGCTTCAACTTCCTTCTTGACAAGTGCATCCACATGTTTAGCACTTTCAACCACCTTGTCTCTTTCACTGCTAGCCAGCAAGCAACCCTTTTGCAATATTCCTGAGCTTTTTAGAGAGCGTCGTTCTTCAGTTTTTTCTCGCTCTCGAGTTTGGCCGGCAGCTTAATCACCATCTTATTTGAGGCGTCTCTTTCCAACACTAAGGCATGATTCCGATGGCAGCCTCAATCTCATCTCGATGCTTTTTCTATCATCTTCAAGCACCTTGATGGTGCCTCGGCTTTCTACTCTGCTTTGGCTTGTGATTTCCTTAAGTTTCAACCTCGGCATCGAAGTGGGCAATGATTCTTTTGTCCTACACTGCCGTGGGATTCAAATTATTAACCTCGAGTTGTCTTTCTCTCATGACCTTAGATATTTTCTCAACTAGCCGCAACCATTCATTGTACTGGTTATAAGCGTCACGATATATAACTATAGACATAACTTTTCACATAATTGATCAGTAGAAAGGATAACAACCATTCGAAGTACAGAATGGAATCCTTTAAAGAGATCCTAAATTGTTTCAATTCAAAACACATCACATTTGAAATGAGATGTACTTTAGGAGGCAAGTGTTATTCATCCTTTTGGCTAGGAAATATCCAGATAGATTGGACGAGTCGAACTTGGAGTTATCACGGCAGGAAGCCTTGAGAAATAGCCCAAGAATGTAGGAACCATGCACAAACAGAGACATATGACAAATAATAAACCTACCCAGGACAAGAGAGGTAGAAATCCACCTAAGTGGTGGATCGGACCAATCCAACCTCCTGTATCGGTACCGATCCAAATTTCTCCTCTAAAGGTGCCCATCTTCTACCTACTTACTCAACTTGATGTTAGAAGCCTATTATAAGTGATATTTTGTTGTTCCAATGTAATTCTCTATTAATCTCCATAAGCACTCGAATCAACAACTTTGTTCCTTCATGAATCCATCGCTTAAGCTCTGAAACAAGCAAATCTTGATGTGAACAAGCTTGGAATCACGAAGCTAACCACATAAAGATCCAACAAAAGAGTTCAAAGCAACCACTTTAGCATCTTATGGATGTGTACCATTCCAAGCCCATGGATCGGTACCGATCCATACAAACTAATGAGATATCCCCCTAATTCTTTGTAGAAATGGTCCATGGCGTGGAAAATGAGGTTGAGGACTTCTGGGCGAGATTTGTGGCTTCTTGCGTCTATAAATAGAGGGGCATGGCTCATTTCTAAGGATCTTTTGGCTCCAGCTTTCCCTAACTCTAATTTCTTGTAATCATTGTCGGATTTATATCGATCCGTAAGAATTCCTGCTTGTAATCAACAAATTAATCAATAAAATCACTAAGTGGATGTAGGTCAAGATTAGCTGAACCACTATAAATTGCTGTACGTTCTTTGTTACTCGTTTTCATTTAGATTTCTTCACTTTTTATTCTTACTTAATCTTCTGGGTGTTTGTGCCATTTTTGGTTCAAGCAATTTATAAAATAATAATTAAGTAACATGATATTTGGAGAATACAACGTAATTTATTAGATAAATATTTGGGTTAGAAAATGAGAGTGTAATTTTTTTATAAAAGGAAAGAAAATGAATTAGTAATAAAAACAAACCAAGCCCAAGCCCAAATTGTTTTGGCATAAAATGAAAATATCTTGTTTCCAAAATCCAGAGATTTCTAAATCTAGACCCTTTACCTCATTTTATATATATATACAACTCACATTCACAAGTTTAGGCATCTTATAGCTTACATCTTTATTTCCAAATTTACCTAAGCTTTCACCTCCTCATTTAAAAATTCCTAATAAATTGCTAGAAATTCCAAAACTTGATTATAAGCTTCTGGACACCAATCTAAACCAACACTTAGGGTGTAATCCAAAGTTTTGATCATCAACAGTTGAACTTGGAAACTTTCAGTGAAGAGCAAGAAGGTAGAAACTGGAGCTAAAGTGAGATAAGAGCTCTACAACTTCAGGTAAGTGTTCTAATTCATAATTCATGTTTATTTTGATAATAATATGCCTAAAGCATAACCTATTTTTCTCTAATCATGCAAGAACTATTTATTGCTAATGAATCTTTACCTATTATTGATTATGTTGAGTTATATAAGATATTTATATATGTTTGGGCATGATTGGGTTGAAATATTGTTAATTAGTGATGTGTGTATCAAATAGAAGCAGAGATTAGTGAAAAGAATGTTCGAAATTTGATTGAAGCAGGTAAACAATTTCGCGACACTGGTAGGGCCACTGGTAGACCGATAAGGATCAATCGATGGTGCGTCTGATGGCATACCAATGTTGTATATTTTTTAAATATGTAAAATAAATATAATAAATTAAATGTGAATAAAATTTATAACAACAATCTTATACTCTATAATTAAATTGGATATATAATTCAATAAGTTTTGATAATTCTACGAAGTAATATAATAATAATATTTAAATGAGTTATTAATGAAACTTAGTAAATACTTATTTTAAAAGTAAAATAAAATAAATTCTATTTTAGGTTATTGTTCTTTTTTCTTTCCTTCTTCCCTTTGTTCACTTTGTAATCCTATTTATGAGTGTAAGTATTTTCTTACCATATATTAAATAAAGTTGTCTGGGACCACTCAACCCCGTCGGCTTAGCCAGAAAGAAGTAAAATAAATTCATGTAAATGATATAAATTTATATATTTTTCAAATCTAAATTTGTTTCATATTAAAAGATTATTTCTATTAATTCCTAAATTGATTGTGAGAATTATCTAATAATAAATTGATCAAGGATTAAAATAATTATTTAAAAATCCAATATGAATACTAATAATTAATTTAAGGCATATCAATGTTTGTTTATTGATTTGATTGTAATATATAGGATTTGATATAGTATTCAAGAAGTTTGTATAATGAATTAAGTATTTCTTTGTATTATATATATCTTTCATATATATAATTATTTTAAATGCTTTCAAAAATTAATATATAATATTTTCTATAAATACAACTATTTTATAAATCATTTGTGTAACTATAAATTCTATGTAACAAGGAATTTGAACAAATAGAGTTATAATACCATATAGTATGGGACTTTCAGTAATATGTATTCGATTATTCATCGGACTCATTGTATAGAACATTGCTTGGATTGAGTGTACTTTATAAGCAGTGAATAAATGATTGAGTGTCACCTGGCCGTATGAGATGCTGTTGCAATATTTTTTCAGTTATTCATCGTGAGTAGATGCCATTCATGTGATGGGAATATGGATAATCAGATTTACTTATGTAAGATGATACTCATTATGCTGAGCAAGCTCATAGATTTGAGTTGGGTGATACATATATATGTAGATACTATGTATTTGTCTATCATGATATACTCATTGTTATTGGTTTTGGAGAGAACCAGATTAGGCTAGCATCCATCCTAGCGGCCTGATCTCGGGATCACACCCTATATTGTGATACCTTTAGCGATTATTTTAGGGTTGAATACCCATAGCCCTTCATCTGTATGCAGATGAAGAGTGATAAATTGGCATATACTATTTATACACCTCACCTGAGTATTAGATATGATATATGACTCTACTTGGGACCTTCTGTCTGTCGTATAGTCAATGCCCATTACCACTGGATCTAGGATTATATATATATGTCATATATTTGTTTGGATATGTGATTATAATCATGGATGGATAGATGGATGTACGATATAATTCTTAATCATATAAATTAACAGGATGGTTGACTTATACACATATCCATAGACATATGCATGTATTATCTTTTATATTTCCACTATCATATAATTATAAACATAGTCTGACCTATGTGTTATTTATAATACTCGAGTTAGTCCAAGACATTCCAGATACATGTATGAAGCGACTCATGGCTTACTAGGACTTTTTAGAAGCTAGTAGTTTCATTAGGTATATTCCTTATGCATTTTTGTAGCCTTGGTGACATATTATGATGATGTATGCGTAGTGGGCTAGAGAATATCATTTTGTTTCCTTACTGGACTTTGTATTATGTGATATATTATATTTTATCTGCTGCATTTTGACTCTATATACTCTATTATATTGTGATTATGTATTGTTCTATCTTGGAGGCACACATGTTTATTGCTTTGTACTAAGACCGTGTACATCTATGGTTTGTATCCTATGATTTGAGATATATACATGTGTTAGTCCAAAGTAATATTCACATGCGTACCCTATACAATCTCATTCTTTGTATTATTTGACAGTATTACATAGTGATACTCTTGGATAGTATAGGTATAGAGGTGTGATGTTTTGGTACAAATCGATGGATTTGAGTAATTTCCTCTTTCTTGCTTCATTTTGTCCATTGAAACATCATTGCTTCATCCCTTAGCTTTGTTCCATGATTTAGTGATAGAATATTTAAAGTAACTGGCGAGAATTGAAGATTTATGGATTAATACTGTTCCATGCTATGGATCGGTATCGATCGATGTACTTGACAAAATTTCCTACTTTTCTTAGAATTATCTTGTACTCAATTTTCTATGAGCCTTACACCCATCATTCATCATTTTGACGCATGGTACCATCAAATCATTGCTTGTGGAAAATCATAACACTTCCCCCCGAAGTATTCTTCTATGAACACCAACCATGCTATATTTAGAGACAAGCAACCAAATCATGAAATAAAGAAAAGCTTCATTTAATTATACCTTTTTTATGAAGAGTAGCATCTTTCAAATAACATTTTAATTTTTCATAATCGTTGAATTATGTCTTTCCAATCGGTATAAATGCCAAAATCTTTATAGTCCGGATAGTTCATCTTTTCCAGTTAGAACCCTATCAATCCATATGTGAATCAATGTTTATAATTTACCGAACCTATTTGTAATCATCACAATTCGAAATTGTTTGAGAAAATCCCACAATATCAATTTTGATGATTGGTACTGATCGATGCCTTAATACACATGCATGCACGCACACTCGATATTTGACATGTTTCTCACTTTTCCTTCTTCTCCTTGTTACAACCACATTCTCCTATTAAGCTAGGGTTTCCAGACTTCTATTAGATTACTCTACATTAGTTCGAATCAACATCGATCAATCAGGTAGATGGATTCCTACTTAATCCATGCCTATCTACATTTTTTTCATATCATTCCGCACCCATTTTATTGATCCCTTGCTCGATTTTGCGTTTATTCAACCATATTTAACTGCATACTTATGGGAATTATTTAAAGTAAACTGTACCGTATATGATGTCCATCCTTCATAATTATGTTCACCTTAGATATCAGTTTTGGATCTTTGACATTCTGTTAGATCCGCCACTATGGTCGTCGCCTCCACATCTACTTGTCCCACAACAACTATGGTTGTCGTAACTATATGTGTTAATGGCTATCTCTCTTATTATGATTGTTGTCAATTCTCCAACAATCATTGGTGCTCATGTAGTAATGTTCGAGGGAATACCAATACTAAACAACATGTCGTATTCCCTTCCATCTCATCTTACAATGGATGAACACTCCGGATATGACAAAGACATGGCATCTTTGAAGACAAGGTTTGATTGCCTTAACCATTTGAATGCCCTCACAACCCATTATACAACTGCATTACTTGTAGTTGATACACATGCCTAGTTGGTGCAGTTCCACCGTTCAATTCATTCCTTTACTAATTCCTTCACTCTCTAAGGATTTCTCTTTTGTAGTTGCATCCAAATGCCTACTTGGTGCTTCTTAGTCTCTATATTTTGTTCGCCTTAAACTTTGATTGGGCTCCAGATATGGCCGTGATCTGAATCCTTTGTAGTATCGAATGTAAATCGCCCATGTACTTTTTGAAGCGCACAACTCTTATAGGGTTGTGGTTAACCTCCATAATAAAAGGAGTAACTTCAAAGATAACTACTTCTTTGTGGGATGAATAGTAGGTTTTTCTGTCGCTAATGGCTCTTAGGTCGTTCCTTGCCTATTAAACCTCTACTACCAACTTTCCTTTACCAGAGTCTCTGATATGTGTTTAATCTACATACATATTCCTTTAAGAGTAGAAAACAACACCATGCAACACATGTTTGCCAATCCCAAGGCGATTCTTGAAGTCGAGCGCCACACGTCTTTCCTCTTATCTAACTTTAGACTTCAAACCTATCATCTGCTTCCTAATGGTCACTCCATCTTTTATGACCATTCTACTCCTAAAAATAAGAGTGCTCAAGCTTAGTTGATTTAAGTGTGGTCTAATACCAGCTACCTCATGTAGACAGGCTCCAATAAGAGGAGAAAGGAGAAGAAGAGGAGGAAACCAAAAAATAAGAAAAGGGATAGGAAGAAGAGGATTATGATTCCGAAGATGAGTCAACTATGGAAAATGCAAATGACTCTGACTTTCAAATTCCTATTTCATGGTTCAACTGTCTTCATATTAGCATCAACAAGGTCATGCTAGGCCCGTTATTGAGTCACATTGAGAGAAGCCAACCTATTGCTTCTAAAACTGACAATGTTATTGGTCCTTCCAATCATCCTAGCTGCGATGATCTTGGTTATATAAACTTTGACTTTGATTAACTTATCGGGTGTGAGGATTTCTTAGCGGAAGCAAACCCAACAAGATGAGTCCACCTTAGTCTATGAAGGCGGCTCATCCAAGAACAATTCCAAAGAAGAATAAATTAGGAAATTAAAGGCCTAGGTGGATTAGCTGGTGCAACTTTTCCAACAAAGAAACAAGGTGAGTGGAGGAGAGCTCTTTTCTATTCTGTGATGATATAATGTAGGCAGACTTCTCTAAAAACTTCAGGGGTCCTGCTATAGAAAAGTGTGATGGTAAATCCAACCCGGTTGACCATATTTGCATATGGATATTCTGAAAGTGGGATATCTTGTAAGATCTAAGATGTTCTTAGTCTATTTGGTTGGAGCGGCTTCAAGATTGTTTTAGAGATACAAGCTGGGCGAGGTCTATTTATGGGCTCAACTATCATCCGACTTCCACCAATAGTTCAGTGTTAGGAGGGAAGTCTCCTAATATCCAAATGCATTGTCCCGCATCAAGCAGTTGTTAAATTTTGTGACACTATATGATGGAGAATTGAAGAGGAGGAATGTAGCTTCGTGTCGGAGAAGACGATTCGCAAATCGGAGTTTGGAGGAAGGAGATAGGAGGGAAGTGCTGAAGTTATGATGTAGGTCAAACGTCTGGTTGAGAGGGCCAGACGTCTGACGAGGTTCAGGCTATTTCCATAGAACTTCTTCAGACGTCTGGTCCCTCTGGCCAGACGTCTGATCCTGTCTGGTTGCGTCCAGTGAAATCATGCAGACGTCTGGTCCCTCTGGCCAGACGTCTGGTCCTGTCTGGTTCTATTATCCAGAACCTGGCCTCAGACGTCTGGGATAAGGGGCCAGACGTTTGAGGCGGCATTTTCTTGTCTTTCTGGGCCGAGTTTCTGATCTGGTTTGTGATATGTTGAAGGGCAAATTGGTCTTTCGCCTCCGTTTTCTCCATTAGTATAAATTCTCTATTCAGGTTTAGAAGAAAGCAAGCTGATCATATCTATTCAAGGGTTTAGTCCTCCTTTAATTAGGGTTTTAGGAAAAACTCAATTTCTTCAATTCTAATCTCCTCAAACATATATATTATTATTGAATAGATCATTGTAATCAATCTCTTGTACTCTTCTTATTTGGTGATAATAAAAGATCTCTCTCAAAGTGGATGTACACTAACGCGATGTTAGTGGAACCACTATAAATCGGTGTATGATTTACTGCTTTCGTTATTGCTTATCATATATTGCTTGTGGTGTTATTGTGATCGTGCTTTGGTTTGGATATATTGAATTTTGGTAGTGTTTGGTTGTTTTGCACTATCTATCACGATCTAGCTTTTCCACGTGCGTTTGGGGATTTGAGTTTGAGCGGTCTCGATTGAAATCCACCATAACATTTGGTATCAGAGCTTTGGAGTTGGTAGGTGGTTGTTGAAATGCCGGAAACGGAAACCTTTGAAAATTCAATGGTTAGTCCAAGTAGTATAGCGCTGTATGTACGTGGGTCGTATGTGGTGTCGGGATCGCAATTGGTTATCGACAAGTGGAATGGCGATAATGATTTTGAAAAATGGCAATGGAAGATGAAAGCGGTTCTAAGGAGGAATCAGGTACATCGAGTGGTGTTTGATACTCATTTGTTGCCGGCGGACATCTCGGATGTCGAGAGAGAGGAAATGGAAGAGTGGGCATTTACTACACTTCAACTTGCAATGGGAGAGAATGTGATCTCCGAAATTAGTGGTGAGACCACCGCTAAGGGAATTTGGGACAAGTTGGAAGAATTGTATATGAAGAAGTCTCTAACTAATCGTTTGATCTTGTTGCAAACGTTTTTCACCTATAAGATGAAAGAAGGAACTTCGCTAAAGGCACATTTGAATGTGTTTGATGATTTGCTTATGAAGATGAAGGCAGTAGATTTGAAGATTGAGGAAGAGCAAAAGGCGATGATATTGTTATGTTCGTTGCCGGACCGTTATACGGGTTTCTCAAATAGTTTGATCTATAGCCGGGATACATTGACGTTAGATGATGTCAAGACGGGTCTTCTTAGTGAGGAATTGAGAGATCAAATGAAGGAGTTGAGTGTTGGTGGTAGTAGTGCCGGTAATGGTCAAGGTTTGTTTGTGGAGAAGGAAAGATATGTGAAGAAGGACAACCGGGGGCGTTCTAAATCAAGGAATCCCGGTTGGAGAGGAAAATCGAAGGAAAGGAAAGGCAAGTGCTATATTCGTAAGAAACACGGTCATCGGAGAAATGAATGTCCGGACAAGGAGAAGTCAAAGAAGGAAGTAGCATCTTCATCTGTAGCGATGGAGAGTGGAGTTGGTGAGGAAGACGTAGATGTGTTAACGGCGGTAGCATCAGATGTTTCCGGTAGTGAGTGGGTGCTCGACTCGGGGGCGTCGTATCATATGACGCCTAATAGGAATTGTTTTTCTTCTCTTGTTGCTAAAGAGGGAAATTCAATTATTATGGGAAATGGTGCAATGTGTAGGTCCCAAGGCATTGGTTCCGTGCAAATTCGAACGTTTGACGGGGTGGTTCGTACTCTCACCAATGTACGCTATGTTCCGGGACTTCGGAAGTCTCTTATCTCTTTGGGGAAATTGGATTCTCTTGGTTGTAAGATCACTATTGAGACTGATTGTTTACGGGTTTCGAAAGGGGCACTTATGGTCATGAAAGGTGCTAGGGCTCATGGTGTTTACTTGCTTCATGGAGAGACCGTAGAAGGTGAAACTTATGTAGGTGTTGATAGTTCTTGTGGCTTGGATGCGACAAGGTTGTGGCATTTGAGGTTGGGTCATAGCTCGGAGAGGAGTTTGGAGATTCTTCGGAAGAGGGAGATGATCGATGGTGAGAGTTTCAACAAATTGGAGTTTTGCGAAGAGTGTGTCTTGGGAAAGCAAACAAAAGTATCATTCGGTGAAGGAAAACATGATTCAAGAAATGTTCTTGAGTATGTGCACACGGATGTATGGGGACCGGCACCGGTAGCTTCTTTGGGAGGAGCAAAGTATTATATTTCCTTTATAGATGATTTTTCTCGTAAAGTTTGGGTGTATGTAATGAAGGCTAAATCGGAGGCATTTGCAAAGTTCAAAGCATGGAAGGCTCTTGTTGAGAACGAGAGTGGTAACTCTTTGAAGGTTCTTAGGTCCGACAATGGCGGGGAGTATGTTTTCGGAGAATTCTTAGAGTTTTGCAAGCATCATGGGATTCAGAGACATTTTACTACACCGGGAGATCCGCAATCAAATGGAGTTGCGGAGAGGATGAATCGTACTCTACTAGAGAAAGCTCGATGCTTGAGATTGACATCGGGTTTGTCTAAGGGATTTTGGGCCGAAGCTTTGTCAACCGCGGTGCATATCATTAATCGAATTATGTGCTCGGCTATTGACAACAAAATTCCGGAGGAAGTGTGGAAGGGAAAGAGTATTGACTTGAGCTATCTTTGTGTCTTTGGAAGTCCAGTTTATGTGCATGATCCAGGTAATGATAAGCTTGAACCAAGAGCTTTCAAGGGGGTTTTGCTTGGCTATACGGATGGAGTGAAAGGCTATCGGATTTGGAATCCGGAAACAAAGAAGGTGACAAACTCTCGTCATGTTACTTTTGATGAGTCGGCATTGTTCAAGGAGAATGAGAGCTCATCGGATATTCCGGTCTTGGTTCGTGATGAATCGAAGGAGAAGGAAATTATTCCACCATTTCGTCCAAGTGGTAGAGGTAGAGTAGTTGAAGATGCTTGTGAAGAAAATGCGGTTGATGTTACATCACAAAGTCCACGTGGTGCCTCTAGTAGTGTTGGTGATGTACACGAGCCTAGAGAAGTTTCGGTTCAAGGGGGAGCCGAAAGGAGTTTGGGTGAAAATATTGCTACTCGGGTTGGTCGTCGTTCCATAAGACCACCCGAAAGATATGGTGATTGGAACTATCTTAGCTTTTGTGATAAGTTGGACTATGCGCTTCATGTAGTCCAAGATGAGCCTTTGGACCTTGATGACGTCATGAATTCGAGTGATAGCTCGAAATGGATTTGTGCCATGGAGGAAGAGATGCAATCATTGATGAAGAATCGAACTTGGAGTTTGGTTCCGCTTCCTAAAGGAAACCGTGCTATAGGGTGCAAATGGATTTACAAGGTAAAGGACGATGGAAGATACAAAGCTAGACTAGTGGCTAAGGGGTTTGCACAGAGAAAGGGTATGGAGTATGATGAGATATTCGCACCGGTCGTGCGCCATACTTCCATACGGATATTACTTGCCATAGTTGCTATTCACGACTTGGAGTTGGAGCAACTTGATGTGAAGACCGCCTTCTTGCATGGTGACTTGGATGAAGACATTTACATGGAGCAACCGCAAGGTTTTGTTGTAAATGGTAAGTCAAATATGGTGTGCAAGTTGAAGAAATCACTATATGGGTTGAAGCAATCACCTAGACAATGGTACAAGAGATTTGATCATTTTATGCTTAAAAACGGTTTCAATAGAAGCATCAAGGATGCTTGTGTGTATTTCAAGAAATTGGGAAATGATTGTTGGGTGTATTTACTCTTGTATGTGGACGATATGCTCATTGCTTCGAAGGACAAGAATGAAATCAACAAGTTGAAATTGCAATTAAAGTCGGAATTCGAAATGAAGGACCTTGGAGAAGCAAAGAGGATATTGGGCATGGAAATTGAAAGGGATCGAAAGCATTTTGAGTTGAAATTGACTCAAAAGGAGTACATTAAGAAAGTGCTTTGCCAGTTTAGCATGGAGAATGCAAAGGTGTCAAATACACCTTTACCTTTGCATGTGAAGCTTTCGAGTAAAGGATCACCTATCTTGGAGAAAGACAAGGCTTATATGGCAAAGGTGCCATATGCAAGTGCGGTTGGAAGTTTAATGTATGCTATGGTGTGTACAAGGCCCGATATAGCAAATGCCGTCGGGGTGGTTAGTCGTTTCATGTCTAATTCGGGAAAATCGCATTGGAAAGCTGTGAAGCTCATATTGAGATACCTTAGGGGTACGTCATCTCATGGTCTTGTTTTTGGCGGTAGTAAGACGATGGATTGCAAGTTGGTTGGTTATTGTGATTCGGACTACGCCGGTGATAGAGATAGGAGAAAGTCAACTTCCGATTATGTCTTCACACTTGGTGGTACAGCCATAAGTTGGAGATCTAGATTGCAGACCGTAGTTGCTTTATCCACTACGGAGGCGGAGTTGATAGCCGCGGTGGAGGCGGCGAAGGAAGCACTCTATTTGAAGCGATTGTTGTGTGACTTGGGTATTGAACACGATAGCATTGATGTTCAATGTGATAGCCAAAGTGCTATTCACTTGGCGGAGAATTTGGCATTTAGCTCACGGACAAAGCATATAGAAGTGAGGGAGTCATTCTTGGTAGCCATGGATGAGGATAAGCAAGTATATCTTCGAAAGGTGCACACAAAGGAGAACGCGGCGGACATGTTTACTAAGGCATTGCCGGTTGGGAAGTTCGAGCATTGCTCGGACTTGATTCGCTTAGAGAAGTGCTAGGTGCTACGGGGCGGCACGGTTGAGAGAGATACTTGTGTAGATGAGGAAGAGTATTGATATGAGATTGTCGTTCTATCTTCTTGGTGTAGTGCTAGTGTACACTCCTAGTGATCTTGTCTTTGGTGAGACGGTGTTGGATGTTTTCAACATTTCGTTGGCGGGTGGGGGCTTTATGCCTGAACTCGTTGACGGAGTGCAATGGGGGGCGGCTTTGCTCGAACCCGTTGGGGAAACAGTCATGTTTGGTTGAAGGTAGAAGTGTTGGTAGTTGGAGCTATCGGTTGTTGATGGTATGGTACCATTGATGTTGGAAATGGATATAGTGTCAAGGTGGAGTGTTAAATTTTGTGACACTATATGATGGAGAATTGAAGAGGAGGAATGTAGCTTCGTGTCGGAGAAGACGATTCACAAATCGGAGTTCGGAGGAAGGAGATGGGAGGGAAGTGCTGAAGTTCTGATGTAGGTCAGACGTCTGGTTGAGAGGGCCAGACGTCTGACGAGGTTCAAGCTATTTCCAGAGAACTTCTTTAGATGTCTAGTCCCTCTGGCCAGACGTCTGATCCTGTCTGGTTGCGTCCAGTGAAATCATGCAGACGTCTGGTCCCTCTGGCCAGACGTCTGGTCCTGTCTGGTTCTATTATCCAGAACCTAGCCTCAGACGTCTGGGATAAGGGGCCAGACGTCTAAGGCGGCATTTTCTTGTCTTTCTGGGCCGAGTTTCTGATCTGTTTTGTGATATGTTGAAGGGCAAATTGGTCTTTCGCCTCCGTTTTCTCCATTAGAATAAATTCTCTATTCAGGTTTAGAAGAAAGTAAGCTGATCATATCTATTCAAGGGTTTAGTCCTCCTTTAATTAGGGTTTTAGGCAAAACTCTATTTCTTCAATTCTAATCTCCTCAAACATATATATTCTTATTGAATAGATCATTGTAATCAATCTCTTGTACTCTTCTTATTTGGTGATAATAAAAGATCTCTCTCAAAGTGGATGTACACTAACGCGACGTTAGTGGAACCACTATAAATCGGTGTGTGATTTACTGTTTTCGTTATTGCTTATCATATATTGCTTGTGGTGTTATTGTGATCGTGCTTTGGTTTGGATATGTTGAATTCTGGTAGTGTTTGGTTGTTTTGCACTATCTATCACGATCTAGCTTTTCCGCGTGCGTTTGGGGATTTGAGTTTGAGCGGTCTCGATTGAAATCCACCATAACAGCAATATGATAATGAGAGCTTCTGCAGTTTTATAAATCGGTTCAAATCTAAAGCTACAAGAATCAGTGTCACTAGCGAAGAAGCATTATTAGCAATGCATTTTGGGATTAAAAAAAATACAACATTCTGGGAAAAAAATTGCAGAAAGCCTTATAAAAGCATGAAGGCTTTCTATGAAAGAGATAGCGGTTATATCTAGGTTGAAGAAGCTCGGAAGGTCGAGGGCATCCAATTTGACAAAACTGCCCTTATTTAGCTTGTGAGAAAAAAGTGGTAGAAAACTACAACCGACGAGTAAAGAGGCAAAGGGAGTACAACTTTGCAAATCACACTCCCCTAATTCACATCTCTGGACATATCCTTGAAATGACTAGAACCTAGTTGGCTTACAACTTCCTTAATAAAAGGAAGAAACCTGAGAAGAATAAAAGAGAAGCTTACTGCCATTTTCATAGGGTGAATTATATAGACAACTACTATCACTTGAAGAACGAAATAGAAAGACTGATCTAGAAAGGATATCTAGGATTTTCAACAAATTTTAGTAGTGCCTCTATCCTAGAGTTAATTACCCAATTCAGCCAAGGAATCCTATAATTTTCGTACATCCATTCATAGAGGATCTCACTTAGCTAGCAAAAGTAAGAGGTCAATAGAATTGTATGTCAAAGAAGTGTAAGTTGAACACAAAGTCATGTATCATGCTAAGCAACAATCTTTGCTAGTCATCACTTTCACCATTGTAAATTTAGCAAAGCTCGTATTTCCACATCAAAGCCCCAAGGTGGTAACAATGCAGATATCAAACTACACTGTCAAGAAATTATATGTCAATTTTGGAAGATTATTCAATGTCATACTCAAAGATTTGTATGAAAAGATAAAGCTTCCAACATAAGTGTTAAATTTCATCCCAGAACCAATATTCAACTTTAACAAATAGCAACTGTCCCAGTAGGTCTGGCCAGGTTACTCGTAACTGCTGGAACTGCACCATTGCATATGTCTTTCTTTTCAAACTTTCCCATAGTCAATTAACCATCTCCCTACAATGCCTTCCTGGGAAGGCCTGGACTGATTGACCTTGGTGTAGTGGTCTTACAAAATATCCGCTCATGAAATTTTATATCCTTGCAGGGATATGTAGTATTAGGGATGAGCAGCTATTAGCTAGGGATTCATATAATGCAACTCTAAATCCTAATAACAAAGTTATTTCAAATTATATTGTTATGTCTCCTACTATATGTAATAATGATAAAGAGAAAAATAAAAATCCAATTCAGGAAACTACAGTGGTATCTAATACCAAGGTTGACACTAATAATCAACGGACGACCCTATGCCAGTATGAAAAAAGAAGAGGGATCATCTTATATAATCGAGATGAACAAATATGCTTCCATTTATGCCCACCATTTTAGTGATGCTGCGTAAAGTACATATAGGACAACTTCATCAAAACCATATGGAGTAGAAGATAACATAGATCCCAAATTAGAAATGGGTAAGAAAGAATTGATATAAGTGGATAAGTTGGAAGATATACAGCTGGATCCAACATAACCGTAAAAAATTATGAACATTAGAAAATACCTAGACATAGAAACCAAGTATAGAGTTGGTTAATTTCTTAAAAGGATCAACTAATGTGTTTTCTAGGACCCACTCAGACATGGTTGGAATTGACCCAACCATCATTTGCCATGCTGTCAATATTGATCCATATACACATCCCGTAAGACAAAAGAGACACTCTCTAGATTAAGAAAGGTATAATGCTCTACATGAGGAGGTAAAGAAGCTAAAGGAAAATGGCCGCACCAAAGAAGTGAGTTATCCTAAATGGATAGCTAACCCAGTACTAGTGAAGAAGCTCAATGGAAAATGAAAAATCTGCATAGACTTCACTAATCTCAACAAGGTATTTCCTAAGGATAGCTTTCCTCTGCTTAGAATAGATTATGGATGCAATTAATAGGCATGAACTACTCATCCTCATAGATGCCCACTAAGAATACAACTAGATCACAATGTTCGAACGGATTAAGAGCATATCGACTTTATTACAGATAAAGGGTTGTATTCTTATAAGGTCGTGACATTTGGATTGAAGGATGCTAGTGCAACCTACCAAAGACTAGTGAATATGATGTTTTCAGATTAGGTTGGATAAATGTGGAGTTATATGTGGACGACGTGCTAGTGAAGTCCATGAAACCTCCCAATGATGTGCATGATCTAGAAGAAACCTTCGCAAGACTTTGAAAAATCGACATGAAGCTAAACCCTCTTAAGTGCACCTTTCCCATCCAGTCAGGGAAGTTCCTTGGCTACATTGTAAGTTCCAGGGGAATCGAGGATAATCCAGAGAAGATTGAGGCCATCACCAAAATGAAGGTTCCAAAGAAGCCTAAGGATGTTATGAGCTTAAATGGGAAAGTAATAGCAGTGAGTACGTTCATTTCAATATCCACTAATAAGTGCATCCCATTCTCTGATCAGGTCAAGAATGGTAGAAACTTTGAATGAACAGAGGAATGCAAGACTGCATTTCAAGTGCTAAAAGTCCATCTAGCCACCACTTCAAATTGATCTCATGTGAATTTATTTGTATACTTAGATGTAACTGATCAAGCTATCAACGTAACTATAGTCAGGGAAGATAAAGGTGCAAAAAGACCAGTATACTACACCAACAAATGCTTATCTGACACAAAACTGAACTACAACTTTATCAAATTGGCATATAATCTATCATTCACAACTAGGAAACTGCTCCCTACTTTCAAGCACTCCCCGTCAATGTATTAAAAGATGAACTGCTAAAAAAGGTACTTTAAGAACCAAAAACATTAGGCCGTCTGTTGAAGTGGTCCCTCGAGCTAAACCAGTATGATGTATCGTACCGCTCAAGGAATGCTGTCAAGAGACAAGCCCTAGCTGAATTCATTATGGAATGCACATGGCCAACTGAACATTAAATTGAGGAAGTCAAGGAAGAGCCTCAATTTTGGCATTTATAGATGGCGCATTAAACGAGTAGGGAGAAGGTATTGGATATTTGTTGATCACTTCTTACAAATAAAAGTTGTATGGTGCAGTCCAACTTGGATTTAAGGTAACCAAAAATGTAGATGAATATGAAGTGCTTATTGTTGTGTTGAAAATGGCACAGGCAATAAAGGTAACTAGTAGAACCTGCCTTTTTTGACCCTTGGATTTAACACCCAAACCGCTACTCAAATCTTAAAAAAACGATAATGAAAGATTTTTAGGCTATGAGAACAAGAAACAAGCAATATTTCTGAACTCATAGCGAATGGAATGACATATAATCAAAACCACCTTATACTCAAACCGATCTTTATAATATATTTAAAGTCATGGATCCATACAATATACAATTGCCAATCCAAACCACACTGTAAAGTCAGATGAATACGCACATGGATACACACACACACACACACTATGTACATAGGTAATGCCTACGTCAGCCACACCATCGACACCACCTAAGTCAGCTGGACTCCTAGTCCTTCAGCCTATCAGTATCATATAAAAACAACATGGAGAGGAGGTCAGGCATACACTTGAGTGAGTAAAACTAATCTTTCGACATATACGTCAAATAAACCATTATAGTATCATTTAAATCTACTTAACTTGTGTAAACATACCTTAACCTACCGACATGCATACAAGGGCAATAACATCAGCACCCAAGAGCTAACTACTCAATTGAGGCCATATTACACCTAACTACTCAAAAAATTTAACTAAACATCATCCATATATCAGTGACATGATATAGTGTACACTATGCTCGCTATACTTTGATCGATGGACACGGCCGTAGGTACAGTTCGCCAAAGGTTGTATAAGCCTGCAAATGGACGTCTTCATTCTCTCACGTTCAACATACTTGATATGTGTGATCCATGATGCCATAGTAAGTTTATGGGAGCAATTAACATAAATATAAAATAGATACAAATATAGATCATCAACATCTAATATATATAACACATTCAAGTCCATACATCAAACATGAAAACATTTCATACAAAAATGTCCCATAATTTCATAGCCTCATCCAAAAGAATCACACTAGAAATTGTTTGAAATATCAAGCTAAAACCTGATTCCAGAAAACATCTCTAATTTGAATAAGCTTGGTTGGATCTAGGTTCAACCTGGCCCAATCAGTCCTCAACCTGTCTACCATTTGAGTCATACAGGTCGACCAGTTATGATTGGTCTACTGGTTATAATCCGACTGGTCCACCGTAACCGATTGGCGATCGACTGGTAATAACATAACCTGCCCACCAGTTGCGCATAGTTCTATGCATTTTCTTCTTCGTCTTTGCGTCTTCGATCGTTTTATTCTTCTTATTTTAGCTTCCATTCTCCATCATTTTGCTTTAGATTTGTTTTCATATTATTATACTAATATATACATCATTTTATACATTATTTACTTCCATATCAAGGTTAATTGGGTAATAATTTCATACTAAACAATTTGTTTAACATACCACATACTATAAAATATCTTCTCATTGATCCGTACTCATACCTCAATTCCTTATATAATCATTACCATATTGATGAGTTAATATTTCTTACTTTATTCTATTAATTAAACTTCGATTTAAACTAAATTAATAGTAGAAATCTCCTAATTAGGCAATTCATTCTCCAATGCACTTATTTGTTTAGCCCAATATCAATTCATCAATTTAGAGATTAATATTTAGGCAATTAGAAATTAATCCCTATGTGGATCAAAGCAATGATATAGCACTATAATCAAATTATATGAAGAAGAAACAACCCCACTCACATTGATTCTTAAAGAGTTTACCAACAAGAAAGTAAGTTATTTGTTGTCCATAAAATGCATCCAAAAACTCCAGAAATCCAACTAAGTCTTACCGGATCAAGCTGTAATAACCCTGGTTTTCAGCTTACATTAAATAAGTGAGAATAATACTAAATTGGAAAGTACATATGCATGTATAAATATATGCATTGAAAATTTATTTTATTCTATAATATGGTATTGGGTAGTAAATTTTCATTTAATAGATAAGGATTTTTATATTAAATGAGAAGCAAATAATAATACTGGCATTTGGATTTAAATGGGCCTAAATAAGTACCCAACCCATGTTTAAATAAATATGAGATAAACACCTAACCTACTCTTCTCTAAAAATCATTTTACATATACTTTCATTATTCGTAAAAACAAAAAAAGAGCTAGGATTTCCTACTTAATTCTAAATTCATCCAAATCTTCACTTTGGGCAAGACTTGAGTGCAATGCTAATGGTATGGGTGTTTAACAACCTAAGCATGGATGTAAGGTGGGATTCTCTCACACTTATAGTCTAAAATCCTGTCACTACACCAAAACAGTCATTTGGCAACACTTTTTTTTTTCATTTGCTAACGCTTATGTGAGTTGCATTTTAGTCTCACTAGAAAGTGTCACAATCCAGCAAATGTGTGACTAAAAGTAAACATTTACAATTTTAAATACCCCAACACTTATTTGCGTTGAAAGCGCAGGTTCAATTGAAATTAATGGGAATGTGCTACAGCAAAATAGTAAATGAGTAATAACTTACGCATACCCTAACCACGCTTCCCCAATTCAGTGATTTTTTGCTCTCGCCTCCGAAAATTCGATCTCACCTCCAAATATTTGCTCTCACCTCCGAAAATTCGATCTCCTCCCCAAAAAATTTCGACTTCAACTTCAGACGGGCTCTCAACTTCGACTTCGACTTCAAGAAGACTTGGACTTCAGGCGCATTCTTTGCCTCCACCTCGTTCCAGTACCACCTCCATCAGGTATTTGCACATAAGCATTAAGCGTAGATTGTTCAAAAGGGTTGTCACTTGAGTTACTCCTTCATGATACATATAATATCTAGTTATTAGGATAGACCAGGATGGCGATGTTCTACAGATTGCTGGTTAGGAAAGGTTCAATGACTAAGTACATATGCTAAAAATTGTTTATGATGGATGTTTAAATGAATGGAATTGGAAGCTTTAAATATGTTAAAGTTTTGTTTGGAAAATTATGTCTGTATCTGAATTTATGGATGGAGAAAGAAATTTACCTTATTACTATGCTCATTGCTTAATAGTAACTTGTAATGGTCAAATTTGGATGGCTTTTTCAGTTAAAGGACATGGATTATTATCAATTAATTATATAGATATAAAAACAGTTTGTATTCTATGTATAGAACTATTCATTCGTTCAAGCAACTAATCTATATAGTGTTATTGCAAAATATAAAGCTAAGGCATGAAGATGCATTCACATGAAGTCCATTCCAGTTGCAGTTGTAGTGCCTGAGTATGCAATCATGTAAAGTTTGAAGGCATGCCTAAAGTTAAAAGATATTTAATAAATCTGAATATCTTTGAGTCAATTGGTTAAACTATTTTTGCCAAAATTTAATTTACGAGATGTTTAAAGAATGAGTTGTTAAACTATTTTTGTTAAGCGGCGGTACTATTTATGTTGTCTTGCTTTGAATTTTTGCCATGACTTTGTCGAGTTTCGGTTATTAGTACAATCGGTATTTATCGGTTTGTTTTTTGTTTACTGTGTGTTCTCTTTTTGCTGATTATATTTCTAATAATCTCGCCTGTTTATTCGCATTATTGAAAGCTGCTTTCTGTTGTATTTTCTATAAATTTCTTGTGATGGTTGGAAGCAAGGTTGGTTCACTTACTGTTTTCTTATAAGCAATTGATTGATTGTAACCAAATTTGATTTGTGAATTTTTTACAGTGTATGTTTGCAAAATTTTGTTATGAATTTGTGATACACACTATGTACCATGGTAGTTAAAGCCATAGTTCTAGTCTTATGGTTAGTAGCTAGTTCTTTAGTTCTACCACCAGAAAAATAGTTAATTCTATTCACTATTAAAATTGGTATATATTGAAACAGATATAATTGGACCTAGCTGATATTGAAATATCAAAGTGATATGCTAATAGCAATTGACGTTCATAATTTGTGTTCTGTATGCCTGAAACAATGCCATTTTATAATTTTAAGATTCAAGTTATCAAGAAATAAGTTCTTGCTATCTAACTACTGATCATAATGTGTGTGTGTGTGTAAAATCGATTAGAAAATCAAAACACTAAAATTGATGTTTTTGTAGAAGAATATCTTGATGGTTTTATAATTCCACTGATGCATGAAAGCATTCTCATACCATGTTTCCTAGAAGCAAGAAACCTAAGTATCCCTATACCTTAGGATTAAAAGTTAGGATTTTTTATTTTGGCTCATAGTATGGCTAGCTCATAAAATATAACAAGATAAAATAGCCCAGTAAAAATGGATCAAAATAAAATACATGATATATGCTTAAACATTGACACTGCCATAATATTTAGAATTCTACCATCAAGTATTACAATGCATTCATGAATCAAATTCAAGGACATGAATATATTGATTATTCTGTTAAGCATCTTAAACCAAAATGCCAATGTATTAGTTTTCTATTCACATTGATCCTTTTTTCTATTGCAGTTGTATAGTTGCTTTTAAATGTATAAATATGATTTTATACATGAAAAAATTAAGAGAATAAGAGATATGTATCGGATAACAGGAATTTGATCAAAATAAGTTAACTTTCTGTTCGCCAAAGTTTGTTTATACGATGATATTTTTATTCTATTTATTTGGGTTGCAAATTGTGTATATAAATAAACTGACTTATTGGTTATTTTTGAAATACTAGGACACTGTTGCCTTCAATGATGGTGAATAATTTCCAGATGTGGAAGTGTAGATGAGCATAAATTTGGTACTGTAACAGTATTCAATAATTATTCTTCTCATTTTGGTTTTTTAAAATACCTTTCTTTGTTTTCAGGTATACATATAAATTATGTTGTTTTAAATAATAGAAATTGAAAATCGTCTCATTAATTAACCCTTTCCTAGTTTTTTATGTGGAAAAAAAATGTCAACGGTAACAAGAGTTCGCTGATAAAAGCAATTTTTTCATTTGAAAGAGAGAAATAATAGGTTCGTATTTTGTTAAATGAATTTATTAGTTGATCCATGGCGGATTAACATAAGGAAAAAAAGGTGGATTAACTTATTAATACTAGAAGCTGGATTAACTAACTACATATGTGAATAGAAATGTAAATTACCTTTATGAAAAAGAACCATAGTGGTGCAACTTTGAAAATGAAGGTTTGAAATCAAAGGTTTTGAACCAATTCTCATCAGTTTTTTATGCAAAAATTGTAAGCAATGGTAACCGAGCAGTTAACAAACATCCATTGCATGTAAGCATAATATAATGTAGCTTGTTGAATAAGATGCTGGAAAATTGCATGAATATTAACCACTATACCAAAAATATAATGCTAGAAAATTTCATGAATATTAACCATTATATCACAAATATAATAGGTCTAAATTTGAGCTAAGAATATACCGATTGCTCAAAACATATCTGTCATGATCGGAACAAAATGGTAGTACAACCCAAATAATTGTTAACTTGTTTATAATAAAATATGTGCACAAATTAAGATAGACAATTCCCAATTTTTAGTGAACCCTAAGTTAACAGCCATGATCCTTGTAGCATGATCATAAATTTGGATTACGCAGTAATCAAGTTGGTTGAAATTCAAGCTAAACTGAATGCATACATGGATGTAATAATATTTGGTTTTTAGCGATACTTACTTTTAAAAGGTCATTTGAATTATCTTTAAGAATTATTTTGAGAGTTTCTTCCATTGACCATATGTATGGGAATGGAGTTGTCTTAGGTTTCTGTTGGGGTTTTAAAGAAGATCTGTTCTTCCTTTCTCTTATATTGTTTAATGCTTGATTGAATTCAATTAAATATTGTATCAGTATACCATATAAATTGATTGTTTAGACAATTTTATTTAAAGTCCTTATTGATTGATTAGTTGTTGTAAGTTGTCACATTTTATATTGGCAGTTGAATTTTAGATTGTCCAAGTTAAAAGTTGAAAATTGCACGATTATTTATTGTCTTTATTCTTTTCCGAAAAATGTTTTTATCATACTTGTGTCAAATTAGCTGAACATGTTACTTATATGTGCTGGTTTTGTCAATGTAATTCTTCAGTGATTATATGATGGTCGTTGGCCAAAAATAGACATGGCAATAATGTTACTCCACTTCTTCTCCGATCTACTTATGATCTGTTGTGTAATGAAAGTTTTTTTTGTTGATATCTCGTTGAATGGTTTCAAAGTGGGGTAGGTCTTCCTCCACTGCATCAGATGTTATTGAGTCTCGAACAACCTACGAGCATTTCTTAGTTGCTAAAATTTTCCAATCATTAGGCGGTTTACTTTCTGTGTTTCCACCTTTTTCTCACCAGTAACTGTTTCCTCCATTTTCGAATGTATATATCACTCATGTGTGTATATGTTTTAATTATTTATTTACATTAATATACATATATGTTACTATGTATGCGTGTGTGTTTTATTATATATAAAATTCTTATATATTATTTACATGTGCATATATATAATTACGTATACCCATTAATTTTACTGCGGTTATTGTAAATGGTATCCTCTGTAAACGCCATCTAGACTAAAAATTCCAAGAAATCGAATACCCATTAAATTTGCATAGGTGTGAGCTTCTAAGTGAACTACTAACAAGTGGGAAGCAAATTTAAAAGGGAGTGTGTTCGCAAGCATGAGCGCGAGAGGCCATTGTAACACAAAAATTATTTAGTATATTAGTTGGAAGTTCTTAAAAAATTCTTCCATAAAAACATGAATCTTGCTTATGTATGTCATTATTCTTACAACAACAAATTAAAGCCTTTAGTCCCAAAAGACTTTAATTTTGTTTTATATTTGTTTATGCTTAAATCGTTTTAATTATGCACAATATTTTTCTTTAACAGGCCATAAAAACATCATGACCGTAGTTGGTCCTTTATAAACAGTAAATTGATCGTAGTTTGTCTTTTTTTTCAAGCAGTAATACTTTTACGATTCTATTTTTTTTGGTTACTTGAATTGAAAATTGCGGTGTCCTGCTTTTATTTTTAGAGTAAAGGGTTACACACACACGTCAAAAAATTCATGTAAATCCTTAGAGATTTTTTTGGCCCCGTCTGACAAGTGTTGTATATGATCGTTATATGGATATTCGTTTTTCATAGAACGGACATCTATATTCATCTGATACAATATTTGTTGGATTTGTCCCAGTATTGGACAAGTTACAAACACAATAAAGTAATCACATTTTATAAATCATTTCAGGTTGAATGATTCACAAAATTTCGATGGCACTTCCTTTTTGTTCCCTGTGTACACGTATTTGTGTACGATACAGGGAATAAAGGGAAGTGCTGCTGAAATTTTGTTGAATCGTTTAACCCGAAATGGTTTATAAAATGTGATTACGTTATTGTGTTTGTAATGGGAAGTAGGATGATCGACCTTCAAAGTTATTGTAATGGAACTTTAAAATGAAATGAACACTATATTTTTGTTTAAAAGGTTCAAAAGGTAAAACTTGAAATTTATGTCTAACTCAAGTTCAAGAGAGTGGATTAAAAGTCCATACAGAAATACTGAAGAATATAAGCAAGGCGTTCGAGACTTCATTAGTTTTGTGAAGAATCACTCATTCCCCGATGTCAAAATATGCACTTGCCCTTGTATCAAGTGCAAGAACTCTAAAAAGCTCTCATTGGAAAGCGTTGAGAAACATTTAATCATTCATGGTATGATTAAAACATATAATAGATGGTTTTTCCATGGAGAGATGAACAAGAATAACACGGGGGTGAATCATACGCAAAATATTATTCCAGATTCTCATATCCAAGATCAAATTCAAACCGACCATTGTGTAGAAGGAGCTCTTAGAAATCTCATAGACGATGCTTTTGGAGTGCATAATATGCCCCATACTAGCCGTGAAGAGGATGTTCCAGAGATAAATATAGACAATTCTCATTCGTACCACGGAGAAAAGCACAAAAAATATACAAACAAAGCAAACGAAAAACTTTATTCTTCTTGTGAAGATGGGCTTACAACATTAGGCGTAATTGTTGAGCTTCATAACCTTAAAAAAGAATTTAATTGGTCGGGAAACAGTATGACTGAGTTGTTTAAGCGATTAAAACGTTGGCTTCCAAAGGAAAATAATTTACCTGACAAGTATCCCACAATGAAGAAAATATTAAAGGATCTGGGAATGGAGGTGAAGTGCATACATGCTTGTGAAAATGATTGCATATTATTTTGGAAAGAAAATGTTGATGCGAAAGAATGTCCTCAGTGCCATACACCAAGGTATAAAACTAAAAAAACAGTGTTAGGGGAGGTCAAATTAACGAAAGAACCAAGAAAAGTTTTAAGATACTTTCCTATAATTCCGAGATTAAGTAGATTATACACTATACCATGGATAGCTCGTAAAATGCAATGGCACAAGAAAGCCACACCCACTTGGAATTCCATGCGACATCCTATGGATTCAGCTGAATGGAGATCAATCAAAAGTCGATGGCTAGAATTTGCTAATGAAGGACGCAATGTATGGCTTGGTATTGCTACCGATGGGTTTAACCCAAATGGCGTTCTCTCCAATAGTTATAGTTGTTGGCCTGTTTATATGATACCTTATAACCTACCCCCTTCGTTGTGTATGAAATCACAATTTCAAATGTTGACTCTTTTAATTCCTGGACCAAGAGCACGAAGTCAGGACATTGATACATACTTGGAACCTCTTATATATGATTTAAAACATCTTTGGGATGAAGGAGTTTCTGTTTTTGATGCGGATAAACAAGAAATTTTCAATATGAAAGCAATATTATTATGGGGAATTCATGATTTACCAGCATTTGGTAACTTATCTGGTTGTGTGACTCACGGTTATAAAGCGTGTCCTGTTTGTGCTATCGAGACGGAATCAGAGCACATCGGCAACAAGATCGTCTATCCAAAATATAGAAGGTTTTTGAAGGATGATCATCCATATAGAGCATTAAAACACGGATGGTATAAGGATATTGAATATAAAGAGCCTCCGACTCGGCTAAGGGGATCGTCTCTTTTAGAAAAGCTTGATCGTATCAAATATATTCGTGGAAAACTACCATAAAGCAGAAAGAGAATGATTTCTGAAGCTTATGATAATGTAGATTGTCTTGTTGATGATGAAGAAAGACCGGCATGGTACAAGAAGTCAATTTTGTTTGACTTGGATTATTGGAGCAGTCATAAAGTTCGTCATACTATTGATGTTATGCATACTGAGAGAAATGTTGCTGAACATCTCATCAACTTTATGTTTGATAAAGGAAAACAATCTTCTAAATATGCATGGGATAAGATTCACAAGCTACAATGTTGTCAAGTCCTTAAAGATGCAAAACTTCCATCATGTCTTGCAACAAAGTTACATGGTCTTATAGGTCTTCAACCACCTAGTTTGCAAATTAAGAAGACATATGATTATCATATTATTATTCAATATTTGCTCCCTATCATGGTTCAACATGCATATCCAAAGTGTCGCGAGTTAAAACGAGCACTTCTACAAATAAGCTTGTACTTCAACATAATATGTTCAAAAGTTCTAGTTCGAGAACATGTACAAGCGGCCAAAGATATGATTGCTGAAGCATTATGTGTGTTGGCATACTATCTTCCAATGCACTTTTTTGATATAAGTATCCATTTGATGGTACATTTAGCAAATCAAGCTCTACTCTGTGGACCATCAAATTATATATGGATGTATCCATTTGAAAGGTAAATATTGTTTTTGCATTCGAATTATTTTACCTAACTACTTTGAAGTAACTAACTGTAAATATGCATATTAATTTTTTTGTCCTAGGGCCATGAAGGATTGTAAAAACATACCTAGTAATAAAAGGTATATTGAAGGATCAATTTCTGAAGCATACCTTGTTTCAGAATCAGTTTGATACGCAATGGAATATATGCCAAACCCACGTGATGGAAATCATAGCTCTAAACAGGCATCCTTTTTAGATGAGAATGGTGATGATATATATGAGCGTTCCATCGTTGAAGGCAAACAGTTAAAATTATCTAGAGTGCAACGATCATAGATTCGACGATGGTTACTATTTAGAATTGATATACCAGAACGAGATGAATACTATAGGTTATCTATTTTCACCTTTTTTTCAAATACTTGTAGCACAATATATAAATAATATATATATTTTTATTTACCATGATATTCAATCTGTAGCGCATACCGCTTATCTTTAGAAGACGGTCTTCGTGGTAAAAGGAAACCAATCACAAAAGCAGAAGTAATATTTCAATCTGAATTTGTTGATTGGCTACACAAGAAGGTATGCTATATTTATCTGAAAGTAATGTGTTTCTTTTTATCTAATCTTATTCTATTAATTTTGTTAATTTTAACAGCTTGTGGAAAAAAAATGCATGAACACAATATTATGGTTGTATGTCAGTGGTCCAAAGTGGGATGTCAGAACTTATCTTAAGTATAGAGTGAATGGCTATACGTTCTCTCCTCGGCATTATGACGACACCATTTCAACGCAAGATAGTGGTGTCTGCATGGATGCGATCACTACATTTGTTGCAAGTTCAAAAGATCTAAATCCTACGGATGATAATACTACTTGGTATGGTATTATTAGAGAGATCATGGAAGTTGATTACTATGATTTTCAACATATGGTATTCTATTGCGACTGGGTGAATGTTGGAGATAAGACAAATGGTTGTAAGGTTTGCCCTGATACAAATTTGTTGATGGTAAACTTAATGAAGCTCAAGAATACCGATGGAGAATATGATGAACCTGCTATTCTCGCGTCCGAAGCAAGTCAAGTATTTTACATAAAGAACACACAAAATTCCGATTGGTCCATTGTTCGACGCTCTCCTAAACGCATGATGGATAACATAGATGATTATGAAATACCAACCACGTATCAATCTATTTTGAAAGAACAACCAAACTTAGATCCATTATTGAAATGTATTCAATAGAAATCAACTTGTTGATTGGAACTATATTGCATGTATTTTGCTTATTTTGATCCATGTATTAACTCTTATTGATGTATCGTACAATCGTGTTGTGTTGTGAAATGTATGATTTTCTTTTATTAATCGTGTTGTGTAATGTATTAACTTTTATCCATGTATTTTGTTTGTCTTTTTTATATAGATTTTTCATCAAAATGACAGACGATTATAGCGCAAATGCAAATTTAAGTACAACTGTGACTGTTGAACCCCCCTCCAAAGGTAAAAAGTACTTTATAATAGTTAGCGTTGAGGGTGCAAAGGGGGATGATGCAGATAAATGGAGTTCACGTTTTCGTGCTTTGATTCGTTGTCATATACCTATTGGCTACAAAGAATGGAGGGCGGTAGATGGCTTCTATAAGGATAAACTATGGGAAGGACTTTTGGTACTAGTCTTATTTATATTTTTATTATCATCAATTTCACCATCAAGTTTAAATTATGATATATTTAACCATTTCATGATTTCTTTATTTTTTTCCTTTTTTGTGATAGGAAGAATTTGACATGGATGTAGATCCTACCATAGCTCGACCATTATTAGAGAAAAATTTTCCACCGTTTTATAGATCGTTGAAGTCAACATTACGAAACAGACTTCTTAAAGTTGATAAAACTATGATTCCTAAACGTGTTGCTATTGATAGATGCCCAAAGGATATAGATAAAGTGTGGTGGGAAAAATTCATTGATATTGAGTATACGAATGTAAAGATGGAGCAGTGTAAGGCAAATGCAAAAAATAAAGCAAAAAACTCGATCACTCATACTCTAGGAAGGAAACCTTACCATAGAGTGCATGATGAAATGGTATTAAAATTATCTTTTGTAAATAGTTTATAAAATGTTATATTAATTATGTGTTGTCAACTTTGATCTTTCTTGTAGGTAGTAGAAAATCCAGAAGCAGATATTTCATGAACAACGGTTTGGAAGGCTGGACATAAAAGAAAATCAGGAGAAATACTACCATGTGCCGCGGAAAAATATGTAAGTGTCAGTTTAAAACTCATCTTATTTTTCTTGTTCCTATGATATAAAATATGTCTACATTCGATTGTTCTCCATAAGATCATTTACGTGCGTTTCTGAATCATACGAGCTATAAAAACGTCTAATCAAAAATCTCGAAATACATGGTATAAAAAAATCTGAATAGTTACACATCAATTCTGAAATTGAAAATTCTTCCTGCTCAAAGTTGCCTTTTCTGTTGCAGTATATTTTGTTTGGTCTTAATAGCTACTTTTCTTTTATGAGTAGAATGTAAATAAATTACAGTCCATATTTGGCTTGGGAGTTTTATTCGATTTTAAGTTATAATAATAGACTATTTTTATGGGGAAATTCATATTTCATACTGTAATCTGCGGAAAATAAAAAAGATACTGTAATCAACAACAAACAATACAAACTACTATAATTTTGTCATCAGTGCATGTAAAGACCCGCAAATCCGTCTTCCGAAAACTCGACACCGATACGTCCACTGTACCAAATGTCGAAAAAATCGAATGGCGGAAACGCGAAACTTTAGGGTTAAAAGAAGAGGTAGAAGAAGACAGAAGAAAAGAAAGAACAGAAACAGAAACAATATAAGAATCTCACATATCGCAGCGGAATAATATACAATAGATAAATCAATAATCTTTTTAAACAAAAGACTATATCAGTTTATACATACATCAATCATCAGAGTTTACAACAATGGACAGTTATATAAACTTGTCCTCATACAGAATACACAGCGGAATAAATAACAAGTACGATAGTACGCTTCGCCATCCAGCTCATCTCCAAAGCTCCAGAATATCCAGAATATCCTGATAAAATAACTCTAGACTGCCCGTGTGGAAAATTTTGGGCACCCAGAGTTTAGAAAGGGAACAATAAACTCCAGGTCAGTCATGGTGACTGGTGTGAGATCGTAAAACAGTTATTTTCGCAAAGAAAATAAAACAACTTCGCAATGCTTTTGGAAAAATGAAACTACCATAAGGCCTCCTACCACACACACAATGCAAACGCAGAATTGGAGGAGATTTCTCCTTATGATAGTCAAAAATGCTTATTACGCAAAATCAATTGATATTATTATTAATGTCTAGTGTGGAAAACATTTCGAAAGTATTATATCAATCTTAGCCAACATACAACAATTGTTGTATGTCTACTATAGCTACTATGTTCAGTAGCAGGTTACCGCCACATTCCATAGCAGGTAATACAATTAAAAACCGTACAGGGTTCGTATTGTTTCTTTGGATTTCCAACAAATGATCAGGCTAAGGAACTTCCTTACCGAAATAGAAACGCCTCTGGAAAGACGCCCCGGATCCTAACCGGATCTCCGCAAACAAAAGGCCGACGCTACCTCACGCTCTAACCGAGCTGTAACTAGGTAACTAACACACGAGCCATGCCATCCCCCGGTCGTTACCGACCTTTATCCGAGGATCCTCAATCGAAAAGCAACAGCCACAAAATATAATCAACATATGTAAAATATCTGGGCTCCATACCATGATATCACCTTTTATCCAGAAGGAAATGGCATACCCTAGGGGCGCTACCCCTACAAACCTTTGCCGCACATTCCTGTTTCGACCATTACCGGGTTGTGAGGCTCGACGAAGTCTCGTCCACAAAGCTACGCTTTTTCACAAAGCCATGTTTTTTCACAAAGCCACGCTTCTTCACAAAGCAACGCTTTGATCCACAATTGATCAACAGCACTTCGTGTGCCACATTACCAAATTGGGAATGTATCACTAGTAACCATCAACTACATAACCTCTGAGCTCGTACGTCTCAGAGAAGGGTGTTAAGCTAAGAGAATAAATTCTCCGCCACCAACAGAAATGTATTTGATAGAAACCAGCTTTACATCTCAAAGTGTAACGTCAGACACACATCCATACAAGTCCGTTCCGGGATCGAACGGAACCGAAGGCACTTCCAAAGAAGCCCTTGCAATTCGGATATTCACTAATCACGTCCGGACTTCCCATCACAAAAAGAGTGATATAAATCTCTATACCGGAGCAACTCGGTGCAGAGACATTCGACAGGTTGTCCTTTCATTTTCGAAAATATCCGGTCTTCACACCGGTCTTCAAATGCAATCCATTCACGACGTATCACTATTCGGAATGGGTTATATGACACAAAGGTCCTCTCCCGGCTTAACCGAATAATGAGCGTTTGTTTTAAAAACAAATCAAGTGTCATTTCAAAGGCAAATATTGATAGTCGGTTATTTAACTATCAATGACATTCATAACAAACATCCAATTCAAATAATTTTTCCCAAATTATTTATTAAATTTCAAATCTTTTCACAAGATATATATTCTTCCACACTTCACATTTGAAAATCAATTTCAAATCATATTTCACACTTCACATTTGAAAATCAATTTCAAATCATATTTCACACTTCACGTTTGAAAATCAATTTCAAATCATATTATGGTCCATTTAAACCAATTAGATAAATCCTTATCAATTTATTTCAAATTTACATTTCAAGTTTGTAAATTTATTTCCACACTTCATCACTTTGAAAATCTGATTTCAAATCATATTTTCCACACTTTAAAAATAAATCAATATTTATTTTTAAAAACAAATTTCCCTTTCCTTTACAACTTCTATTCGGAATTTACATTCCTAAAAATCCACTTTTACACGATTTTCAAATCGTTTTCCAAATATTCATTTTCAACCCCGAATCAACTTTAAAAATTGATTTCTCCATTTTATTTCAAATCCCAAATCGAATTTCAAATTGATTTCTGAATTTACTTCAACACCGAATCACATTTCAAATTGATTTTAACTTTTAATCCCAATTACCAAATCATTTTACAAATCGATTCCCAAATTTATTTTCAACACAAAAATCAATTTTTCATTCAACATTAAATAAGTTTTCATATCGATTCCTCAAAGATTTATTTCAAATACCCAATCAATTATCAATTTGATTTCAAACAAATTTATCTCCTTTAAAATAAATTCTTTTATTTTTTCAAAACCATCTAAAATTCAATTTTAATTTCAGAAATCCAATTTCATTCATTTCTGGTATCCAACGATACCAAAAATACATTCGGCTAAAATTATAGCCTTCAACAAATTCAATCACAGATATAATCATCTACAGATTATAAATAATCAATCAAACAACATATGAAATCAATTCAAATGTTTTGAGGAATCCTGTTGGATCCCTCCAACCTGTTTCCCTGCATCCACAGATGTTAGCACAATACCAATTCCACTTCGAGGTGGAATATCGCGGTATATGGGTTTTATAAAATATCATCCGCTTACTAACGGCGCAATAGGGTCTCATCCGCTATACGAGGCGGGAAATCAATCAATCCAATATATACATATGCCAATATGTATATATTGCTATATATATAGATATATCCTACTCTATCTAATATCACATTCAAACAACAAACAAACAATAACTGAAAATTCCACTTTTCAATTTGAGTGAGAAGATCTCACCTTAGCTTTTATTTTGCAATCCAACCAAATTAATTCCATTCCGTACATTCCAGCTACGAATTTAAACGGCTGATCCCATTCCCCGCTTTAAACCTCGCACGAATAAATTATTCGATATATAAGACCCCGATTTTTTTTATTTAAACATCACTACTTTTTAAATTCAAGATTTATTTTATGTACTTTCCTTATAACAGACCCGCTAGCTCACATTTTACATACCAGTCCATCAAACAATTTCCAATTTACTATAAACTAACTACCTTTCAAACTAATCCAATCCTTTTGCAAAAGTATATACTTATCAAAACGTGAATATACAGTTCTCATACTATTATTTCTTTTCAAAACCGAAGGCAAAAGTAAATTATTGTTAACATATTTACTGGAAAAAGGAGTTACCCCACTAACACGCCTTCCCCAAATCAACGAGTTGGCCACAAACCCGCCCACAATCCACGAACGCAGCCTTGAACATCTCCTAGCTGCTGCCACCCTAGGTCACCGGCCCCATCGCGATTTCCCAACCTAACAGCCCTAGCTTCGATCACCTTGCGAGCTACGAATGCCTCGCCTATCCCCTCGTCTTCCAACCGGCCTCGTTCCCCCACTCCAGTCGCGATACTACCTCGCGAAATCAAGATCTGAACCCAATTCAATTTCGCTCACCATCACTCGATTGGCATGCCCTAAATCGCGACGCTGCACTTGGAAGCCTCGCCTCGTCGCCATCCTCTCAGACATGCCGCCGCATCGCGCTTGACCTCGCGATCACGATACGAAATCGAATTTGATTTCGTCTGGAGAAGTTTCGAATTTAATACGAGAAAACGAACTGAGGAGAAGTGGTCGCCATTTTTGTTTTGTTTTTAATTTGAATTTTTTTGTTCGAACGAAATGTTGAAGTGGACGCCATTTTATTTTCTTTGTTTAGAAATGCTCGGCTGTTTATAAAAGGTAGAGGAAGATTGCGTGATGATATTAAAAAGAAATGGGGAGGAGACAAGAAGTACGCGATTAACAGAGAAAGGTCGACATTGAAATGAAATGGAGCCAGGAATCTCTACTGCGTTGACAAATTTTAAATTTTAAATTTAAATTGAATTTGATTAAATTTCAATGCGTTTACTCTCCGTACGGTTACATAACAACTCCGATCAATACGAAATTTGAAATCCGGTAATAATACGATATTACGGACCCAATAGAACTGGTTTCGTTGAATTCCGAGACTGCGCCTCGGACGGCTATTTTTTAAATATCGGTTGAACGATATAAATTTCAAAACTGATCAAATCAATTTCAAATTCGATTCTGAAGTTCAATTATCTTCAGTAATATCAATACGAATTTGAAAACTTTTCGAAATATTTTTCTTCAACTTAAAATTGAAGATTCAAATTTTTATTCGACTATCAATAGACTAAATTTTATAATTTAATCGCCAATTTATTCTGATAATTTGAAATTCAAGTCAAATCATCATTCAAATATTTAAAATTAATTAAATATTTTCAATTTAAATTGTTCAAAATTCTGGGTCGTTACAGTGCAGGAGTGTGTGAACCATATTACTTGTTTCTACAAAGAATTTTTACGTTTTTATGTAACTTCGAGTCACTAATTTTACCTTACTAGGGTACCTTTCAAGTTTGAATTTTGAAAATCAAGATACAATTCTACATGTTTTCTGCAATAAAAGTAATATGATTTCCTTTTCTTTTTTATATGAAAAGAACCAATTTTGATCTTTTCATGCTATTAGTTTGTGCATGGCCTAATTTTTGGCTAACTATGTATGTTACGGGAATTGAACCTCTAAAAAACAAAAATAGTGTGCTAGAACTGCTCATTAATGATAACCATAGAAACAACCTACAACATTCTCCACTTCTAAGAGACGTATATAACTAACTACAAGCACAATGTAATCAATCATACCTGGAGTACTGATATCCCCAACAGTAGCACAACTCCACAATCCTCCTCTACAATATCCTATAACTTAATCAATCAACATAACAGCTTTTTATTTGATCATTTTGGTAGGGCTGAATAGAAATTATTGAGATCTTAATAGAATATGCCCCTTTTTATTTGATCATTTTTATCTTCTACAAGTACAAGTTCACTAATTGGTTAACATAATACCAGTAATGTCAAGATGTTTGCAAGTTTAATAATATGCAGTGATTTAACAAAATAAAATAAATATCAATGGAAACCACCAACGCAAACATGACTGAAAAAGAAGCATAAGTCACCAAACAAAATTATATACATAAAAGATTTAGTTGTCCTTTGATGAATGATCTAAGCCAGCATCTACAAATACATTGGTTTCAATTGTTATTATATTTTTAACTTGAATGTAATATTTTTTATCCTTGCACATTGAAAACAATAATGCAATAATGTGCAGAGATATAGTAAGGTAATCAAAGAGGAAATATGATACTTGATTAGTTAGTACCTCTTTTAAAATAACTACACATGATTACAATGCTACTTTTCAAACTAAATTAAGTCTTCAAAATATATTTAGGATGTAGCATTGTTCATGAGTAATAAGCAAGCATAGACCAAAAAAGCAGCATAGACCATTGCTTACATATATAACATGAAACCCCATAAGCATATCACCGAGTAAAGTATATATAGTTCTAATGATATTATGATTGCTTTACAATCATTATTGGTTTAAATTAATTCATTCCTACGTATTGTGTTGCACCATATATAGATTCGGTTTTTTATCATTTTAACTTTCTGTCCCAGTCATAACTTTTACTGAATGCATGTAAATGTGTACGGGTATAATATTCCCCTCCTAAAGGTGATCTGCCAAATTTTCATATATGAAAAAATGCAAACATTGTGTCATGTAAAACTATATAAATGAAGGTTGTATAGAAATTATATCTGTTATGCTTAAGTCAAAAGTTTTCTTACTGTTATTTTCAAACAATCCAGTAAACATTACTTGACAATTCAACCTTGACAACGAGTATAATGCTTGGTTCTTATAATAATAAATTTGAACCACTTGCTAAAAACCTTCAAGCCTTAACAACTATTCTATAAAATGCGATATGCATGTGCTTCAACAGATATACTGTATATAGTTACACAGGTAATCACATAAAATTCACATACACCACTTTAAAAACTTTAGTGTCACTTTGATTTCTTTGATTGCAGAAACTGTGCATCTGTGTTGTTTGTGACTAGAAATATCAAATTACTCACAAAGATAAATATACATAAATAAAAAATAAAAATTCATTAGATTAATATTCGAATAAAAAAATACTATTTATATTTAAACTTAATTATATACGACATAAAACAGGAGCCAATACGGTAGCATTCAAAACTCTAAAATACTTTGATAGGAGCATATCACAATAGAAAACAATTACTGCGTAACTATACAACAGGACACTTTCTGTTTGGAAATAATCGACATTCTAAGTACATATACAAGTATATAACACATATACATTTAAATTTGAACGAAATAGTTAAATGTTGTAGTTCAAACTGGAAGGAAAATGTAACATATAACTAAATCCTTGCGAGTTCTACAGATTTCAGCAGTGCTTGTGTTATCCCACCTTTTGGCAAGGCCGTGACACCAAAAAATTGACTAGAAATCAATGACAGTCCATCCTGTAGGACGGTTACATCACAAGTTCACCATGGATATCGATGAATTTTGTCCGAGTCCGGATCAGGCTACAATTGATAAGACACGTCAAGGAAAGCCATAGGAGCCAGCATTCCAAATCTCGAGTCAATCCGAGTTCGTACGCCCAAGATATCATCGATGCAAGTGAAGGACATAACCTTGTGTTCGTCTCCATATGGTTCGTATCCATCAAGGTCGACTCCATCAAGATTGACTCCATCCCCTTCGTATCCCTCAGAGCAAACCCTTAGCTCGAATCCATCGTCCCTGCATTACTTCGAATCCATGAGAAGTACCATTGCTTCGACTCCATCAAAACACCCTCAATGTTCGAATCCATCCAAGGCCTCCCGTGGTTCGAATCCATCAGAATATTTCCAGCTTCGAATCGATCAAAGGGAAGGTCTTCGAATCCATGCAGTTGAAGCCTTCGAATCCATCCAGACATAGTTGCTTCGTATCAATCGAATGGAACACGTCACGATCGATACGAACGGACCCTTGTTCAAATCCAGGTATGATCACTGTCTTCGAATCCCTCAAGTCAACACGGCTAGAACCATGGATTCGACCCAGTCAACTCGGAGCAAAAGTCGGATCGGTACGAAGAAGGCGCGCCACGTCAACACCTTCGCTCACCAAGTCATCGATTCGACCCTATCGATTCGAAGGGGATCGATTCGAACAGACCACATCAACCAGAAATGAAATCTTGAATCGATCATAACTTGAGATCTATAAGTCCAAATGCTATGAAATTTTCAAAGAAGCTTAAACACATGATGAAGAATGTTCACACCAAATTTCAGCTCGATTGGATGATTTTTTGATCGATTCGAACCAAGGGTCGAATCGATCCCAAAGTGGGCCCCAGATCTCCAGATTTCGGCCATGTGGGCCCCCTGACGTATCAGAACTGGTCTCCCTTCATTTTAGGCAAAATATCTGCCTCCTACACCTATAAATAGAGCACCTGGTCATTCAGAAAAGTGGTCGGACAATTTTGAGAGCTAAAGAGCGCCCAGACTCTGCCAGATCTACTCAGAATCACCACTGCTTCCTTAGATTCAGATTGTAATCATATAATCAGTTGTACTACATCAGAATAAATTGTAATCATCAAGAGAACATCAATAAAATCATCAACTTCAGAGTGGACGTAGGCAAGATCGCCGAACCACTATAAATCTCGCGTTTATGTTCATTATTTCTGAATTGTGATACTCTGTTTGCTTAGATTTGAGATTTGTGCGTGAATATTGTTGATTTATATTCATACACTGGTGCTTTCACAACATTCGGGGTTTGTGACCAATTTTGGCACAAACACTTTGGTGCTTTCACCGAGAATTGAACTCAGGAGTTCTATCATTTGAAAGTTGAATCAGAAGGTTAAGAGATTTAGATCCGAAGAATCATGACAAGACAAACAAGTAGGAGGCAGAGACCAGAGCAAAGTCAACATGAAGGGAGTCAAGAGGCTTCCTCAGGAGCAAACCAAGCTTCAGTCTTCATCACCAGGGATGAGATGGAGACAATGATGAAGAGACAGGAGGAAATGATCCAGAATTTGCTTCAACAGATTGGACAACTTGGAGCGCAAAATCAAGGAACAACCAGAATCCAGAACGGAGCAGGACCATCTGGCGCAGCGCCGGAGCTGGGGAGCATACACTTAGGACATGTTGATCCGAACCTGGGAAGAGAGACAAGGACATCCGAGCAACCTGGCGGCAATAGAGGGATGAACGCTGAGCCAGGGGGACAGACAACCGAGAGCTCACACGGACTCGGGGGGCATATCGAAGGTAGCGAACGAGGACTACAGCTTGGAGACAATGATAGATTGGCCGAGATGGTCAGGCGAGCCATGAGAGGCGGATTAGTAAACAGAGATCTTGAAGACGTGAATAGGAGTCCCTTTTCTCCTGCGATTAAGTTGGCTAGGAACCCACCAGAATTCAAACTGCCAACAGTAGAAAGGTATGATGGGAGGACGGACCCTGCGGTCCATCTAACGAGGTATATAAGGCACATGGGAGTGCTGGGGGCATCACAGGAAGTCATGGACCGGTGCTTTCCATTGTATTTGACAGACATAGCAGCTTTATGGTTCAGACAGCTAGAGACCGGCTCCATTGGGACATGGACCGATTTGATTGAGAAATTTATGAGGCAATTCAGGGTTCACATTTCAAGACCTAAGAATGTGATGAGTTTGGCAACGCTAAAGCAGAAAGCTGGGGAGTCTTTGAGGAATTTCCTGACGCGGTTCAATGCGGCAGCAGCATCGGTGGATCGGCCAGATCCATCCATGGTTATGATGGCAGCAGTGTCCGGAGTAGCTGACGGCACAGAATTCAAAAATTCATTAACTAAGGATCCGCCTATGGATCTAGGAGAATTCTATCACGAGGCAGACAAGTTTCTACGATTGGAAGACGCTAATGCTGAAAGAGAAGAAGGAGAGGGAATAGAAGTTTATGCAACTAAAGACAAAAAGCCTCTCGAAAAGGATTCAGGCAAGGATAAAGGGAAACGAAAGACTGAGGATGGTGGTGACGGGCCAAAGCGACTGCGGAGAGAGCCACGATTCACCACCTACTCAGAGCTGAATGAGAGTTTGGAGCGAATCTACCGAGATACACGAGAGCAAGTTCCCTACCGTAGGCCAATACGAAGGGACCCCACTGTTGACGAGAGGAAATCAGATAGATATTGCTTGTTCCACGAACTAAATGGTCATAACACTAACGACTGTAGACATCTGAAGGATGAGGTGGAAGGGCAAATCAGGAACGGTATGCTACTTCAGTATGTGAGAAGGCGAGCTCCAGCAGTAGAGCCAGAGCGACCACCGTCTACATCAGCCAGGGGTGCCCCCGAGCCGGGACATCGTATGATTATCAATTAGTTGAAATAACGATGGACAAGTCGTAAACCTCTCACCAACACGGGTAAGTCATTTACACATGTGCGAGATCACGAGCGGTCCATAGGCATGCTCTGAATGACTATTAACCCTATCGTTGTGGGAGTTTACACTTTGACATCCTTGCTTTGCTTTTGTTTCATCTTGATTTGAATATTTGGACTTGATTTTGTTTAACATTTCTGCTAAAGACTTATTTTCAATGAAAAAATGCTACTTGTGATTTTATAACGGCTAAGCCACTTACACATGTACGGGATCGCGAACGGTCCCTAGGTATGCTCTGAGATGGCGATGAACTGTTGCAACAAACAATCCGGGAATTCACCCGAACGTGAAACCTGGTATTGATGATACTAAGTCCCTCCCCGGGCACATTCAATTCGCCACGAACGGCACCCGACCTCGAACGGTCACAATTCGCGACGAACGGCACCCGACCTCGGACGGTCACAATTCGCCACGAACGGCACCCGACCTCAAACGGTCACCATTCGCCACGAACGGCACCCGACCTCGAACGGTCACCATTCGCCTCGAACGGCACCCGACCTCGAACGGTTATCATTCGCCTCGAACGGCGCTCGACCATGAACGGTCACACCTCGCCTCGAACGGCACCCCTCACCTCAAATGGCTTGATCACGAACGGTCGTCATTTGGGGCCATGTAGAAATGCTAGATCGCGAACGGTCGCATTCCACCTCAAATGGCTAGATCACGAACGGTCGTCATTTAAGGTTATATAGAAAATGCTAGATCGCGAACGGTCGCATACCACCTCAAATGGCTAGATCGCGAACGGTCGTCATTTAAGGTCATATAAAACTGTCAAACTCTTCGCAGGCTGTACCACAGGTCATCAATAAGATATGAACATCCAACTTATGAAACTACAAAACACACCTCCCTATCGCAAGGCATGTTTTGGGGGGCAAATGTTATCCCACCTTTTGGCAAGGCCGTGACACCAAAAAATTGACTAGAAATCAATGACAGTCCATCCTGTAGGACGGTTACATCACAAGTTCACCATGGATATCGATGAATTTTGTCCGAGTCCGGATCAGGCTACAATTGATAAGACACGTCAAGGAAAGCCATAGGAGCCAGCATTCCAAATCTCGAGTCAATCCGAGTTCGTACGCCCAAGATATCATCGATGCAAGTGAAGGACATAACCTTGTGTTCATCTCCATATGGTTCGTATCCATCAAGGTCGACTCCATCAAGATTGACTCCATCCCCTTCGTATCCCTCAGAGCAAACCCTTAGCTCGAATCCATCGTCCCTGCATTACTTCGAATCCATGAGAAGTACCATTGCTTCGACAACATCAAAACACCCTCAATGTTCGAATCCATCCAAGGCCTCCCGTGGTTCGAATCCATCAGAATATTTCCAGCTTCGAATCGATCAAAGGGAAGGTCTTCGAATCCATGCAGTTGAAGCCTTCGAATCCATCCAGACATAGTTTCTTCGTATCAATCGAATGGAACACGTCACGATCGATACGAACGGACCCTTGTTCAAATCCAGGTATGATCACTGTCTTCGAATCCCTCAAGTCAACGCGGCTAAAACCATGGATTCGACCCAGTCAACTCGGAGAAAAAGTCGAATCGATACGAAGAAGGCGCGCCACGTCAACACCTTCACTCACCAAGTCATCGATTCGACCCTATCGATTCGAAGGGGATCGATTCGAACAGACCACATCAACCAGAAATGAAATCTTGAATCGATCATAACTTGAGATCTATAAGTCCAAATGCTATGAAATTTTCACAGAAGCTTAAACACATGATGAAGAATGTTCACACCAAATTTTAGCTCGATTGGATGATTTCTTGATCGATTCGAACCAAGGGTCGAATCGATCCCAAAGTGGGCCCCAGATCTCCAGATTTCGGCCATGTGGGCCCCCTGACGTATCAGAACTGGTCTCCCTTCATTTTAGGCAAAATATCTGCCTCCTACACCTATAAATAGAGCCCCTGGTCATTCAGAAAAGTGGTCGGACAATTTTGAGAGCTAAAGAGCGCCCAGACTCTGCCAGATCTACTCAGAATCACCACTGCTTCCTTAGATTCAGATTGTAATAATATAATCAGTTGTACTACATCAGAATAAATTGTAATCATCAAAAGAACATCAATAAAATCATCAACTTCAGAGTGGACGTAGGCAAGATCGCCGAACCACTATAAATCTCGCGTTTATGTTCATTATTTCTGAATTGTGATACTCTGTTTGCTTAGATTTGAGATTTGTGCGTGAATATTGTTGATTTATATTCATACACTGGTGCTTTCACAACATTCGGGGTTTGTGACCAATTTTGGCACAAACAGCTTGCTGTAGACTTCTCATGATTCTTGGCTCGCTTGGAGCGACCTTATCCTTCATAAGTCCATTTCTTATAGCTCTAAACAATGGCACCACTGAACTTTCATTTGCAGGAAAAATCAAACAATCGATATACACTGCTCATACAGACTGCCAGTTATTTAATGTTTCATACAGACTGCCAGATATAAAGATATGGAAATTATCTATTCATTGTTTCATACAGACTGCCAGTTATTTAATGTTGATTTGCCTCTTGTTTTATAACTTGTTTTTCACATTTCTGGGACAGTATTTTAGAATAAGAGGTGTAGGTGAAAGTGATATTAAGGTACTATTTCTAATGTAATGGGCATTTCATTTTTTCATTTTAGTTTTGCAGTCAGCCAAAGCAGCAGTTTTTGGAAATTTTGTTTTTGCATTCCATTTTTTAGTTGATAGGTATGAAAATGCAGTTAGCCAAAGTAGCAGTTTTTTGCATTGGATATGTTTATCTTGCAATTCATTTTTTATGTTTTTGCATTACAAAAAGAATGCAGACCTGTTTGTATTTTATAATAGACTATGAGGTAGTCGAAACGGCTCAGTTTCGAAACTGAGCCCAGCTCAGTTTCGAAACTGAGCCGGGGCGCAGTTTGAGCCCAGTTACATTATTAATTATCAACTTAATTTAATGTTCAATTTAATTTTCATAAAGGAACTGCAAATTCAATTTAACGTGATATTAAATGCAGGCACTTCTAGTGGAAGCGGAAAAAAAGAGGAAGTTGGATGATAGTTCTAAGGGTGGAGTCGAAGATCTTGAAGATGACCCAATTGCGGAAGTTTTTGGTTCCGACACGAAGAAAAATTATTGTCGAGCAATTACTTCTACTTCTTCTATAAAACAAGTGAAGATGGCTCGAGCTGTAAAAGCTGTAACTGAAAAGAAGCAAGCCGTGGATTTGTCTATTTGGAAATTGGAGATAGAAAGGAAAGTAGCTAATCAAGTTAATAATGCCATCAATTCAATTACTTCAACTTTTATGAAATTTATGCCTATTTTGCAATAAAAATATGTTGCAAGTCCTACGACTCCACAAACGGAAGGTGCTTCTAATTTAGGAGATTCTCATACAAACAATAATGTAGTTGTTACTCCAACCGTGTCAAATAATGATATTCGGTCATCTACAATGGAAAAGAAATATGTAATGCTATTGTCACAAGATTTAGAGAAGGAAGTAGCTAAAGGTTATGTTGGAACACAAACTATTTGTCATTTTAGGAAGGTGATACCGAATGTAGAGAAAGTAATTTGGGTGGATGATGTTCTTGAACCGGATGCACCAATTTATGATGGTCCTCAAAATGGAATGTACAAGTTATGTGATTTTTCAGATGGAGGTTTCGTTATATGGCCGGAGTTTCGTATTCGGTATTTGTAGAATTTCACTATGAAATTTACGTTGTCTTTTGTATTCCAATTTGACATTGTTATGAAGTAGTTGATTATGTATTGAATTAACCAACTTAATTATGTATTGTACTTGTTATGAAGTAGTTGACATTGTTATGAAGTAGTTGACTATGAAATTTATGTTGTTATTTGATCATGAATATTGTAAATTTTGGGTTCCTATTGAATGTAGTATAATAATGCATATCATGTCAGTTATTAATTGTTTATTAATGTTAAAATAATTGACTATATTGAGAATGAAAATATTTCAGCGTTATAAGCGTTGGCAATTAAAATTTACCAACGCTTATAAGCGTCAGTATAGAAAATTAAACAATGTTGGATGGTTAATTTGCCAACGTTTATAAGTGTTGCTAAATAATATACACCAACGTTTATAAGCGTTGGCGAATACAACCTTCCAACGCTTATAAGCGTTGGGAAACTAAACTCGCCAACGCTTGTAAGCGTTGGCAATAAATTGCGACGCCCCTACAGCGACGCTAATAAGCGTTGCTGAAACTGTTTGCGACAATTATACTCGTTGGGAATCACCTGTTTTGGTGTAGTGTGTGCATGTTGCAATTTGTTGAATTAAATGAATCTATGGATGATTTGAACTCTATTTCTTGTGGTAATCTTACTTTAATTTGTTCAACCATTCATTGAGTAGAAACCCTAGAATATTAACCTCTTTTAATTGCAAGTTGTAGTTGTTTAGATGATTGTTTGCATACATGAGATCAACTTAGAAAAATTGTATACAATAAAGGTTCGGTCCATCATTAATGTGGCTAGTCAGAGAGTTCCCTGGAGCTGAAATAGCTCCAGGAAACGATCCCACCGATGGATCGGTAAGCACCACCGATGCACCGATGGTAACCACCTGGAGCTATTTTAACTTTAGGTGAAGTCTACTATTTCAACATCGGTAAGCACCACCGATGCACCGATGCAGCTCTTTGACTTCTATTTCCACTCATTTGCTATTTTATAAAATGTATTTGGAACTGATATAGGGAGCTTGGCTCTATGGATCTAGCAATTCATATGGTTTACCGGGATTGAATTTCTTTGTTGCTAGACATGATTTCGATGTCTATTTTTAGTGGTTTCAAATTCTCATTTCCAAGATTTGATTATTGAATTTATGGATTCATGTTGGTGATATTCTTCAATAGAGTTACTTCTATGGATATATATAACAAAACATATGATTTTATTGCACGATTTTCCAACTTATGTCACCAAAAGAAAATCTCTAAATCAGTCATTTTCTCAAATCTTTTGAATACTAATATATATTTTATAGGTAAAAGATAATTGAAATATACATATATATATATATATATTACATTTATATTTAAATATAGTAGTGGTTTTAAATTAATTTGGAAACAATGGTTCAATATGCTTATATTATATAGATATATATATATATATATAAGCTTACTAAATGGCTCTTAAGTTATATAGTAGTTTATAAATCAAAAGATGTTTCAAAAGAGATTTCAGAACAAATTATTTTTATAAAATTGCATGTTATCAATTAATTGAGAAGGTGATTTAAAAGGTTTAATGAAACGAGTAGTATGGGAAGTTCGCATTTGTTTTACCTGTTAATTCCCGAACTTGTTCGATTGAACTATCTATACACACAAGTGGAGTTTACTATCTTATAGTAAACTTTTAAGTAAACCCATGTGGTATGGGACACATGGTTGTTACCTATTCGATTGCTATTTGAAAGTATGTGACACTTATATTGACGAGTTTATGACTCGCCCTTGGAGTTCTATAAGTCTTGTACCTATCTTGGAGTTTTCATAGGTCTTGTACCTAGAATATAGTTTATATGACTTGTTCCTATCTTGGAGTTTATAGGTCTTGCACCTTTCTTGAAGTTCTACAAGCTCTCGCTTATCTTAAAGTTACAATGGGAATAATACCCATTTTGGAGTTTTATAGACATATATGTCTATCTCGGAGTTACATTTATGTAGGTAAATTTATTCACCAGTCTTGGAGTTTGGTGCCTTTTCCCCTTTTATATGATTTTTGGATTTCTATTAATGATTTCTAGATCCTATGCTATTGCATTATCACTAAATAATTTTGGGGATTTTTCTTGTAGAAGCTATCTTGAGTTTTGAGATTTGGTGGTTTCATTCTATAAGTTACTGAAGTATGCTTGATATTTGTTGATACTTGAATTGACAACTATATTTGAGTTCTAATTCATTTTACCTATCATTTATCTTGCTAACCCATTTATTTTAGCCTAGACTGACCCATTTATTATTTTATAACACTCGAGTCAGATCGAGATATTTCATGTCCTTCAACTTGATGCCTTTTAGAGTGGACTTCCTGTCATGTAGCTAGATGTTTACTTTTGTATCACTATGTTATATCCATGTTTATGATGTATCTTATGTCAAGCTAGACTCCTTTTGTGTACATATTCGTATTTTTAGGATGTAGCACTTTTGTATTATGCAGTCTATATCATGTATCTATTTGTTTCGGTTTAGCCTTGTATTTATTTGTATTCCACCGTGTATGATCTATAATTCTGTGATTTGTATTTATCATATGTTATTCTGGATTTAATTATAGCTATCGTAGTTTTGTTTTAAGCCTGAATTGTATACGTCGATTCCACTTGAGAAAAGAAATGTATAACATATTAGTCGACTTATCGATGCTCGCTTAAAAGTAAAACTCATGGAGGGTCACTCCTAACCAGCCCTATTCTCCGCATTACCAGACGGTATTACTCTGTAATATCCTTTGTTAGTGTGGGTCTCAGGGTAGGGCATCACAACTTGGTATTAATGCTCAGTTTAGAACAATACAAAATATAGAGAACACGAATCATTGCCTAGGTAAGTTTAATACCTGTCCCTTGAGTATAAAAGGTGGAATTTAGGGTTTAATTCCTATTTTGGAATAAAAACAATAGTGGTCATTAAGGAAAATTAAGGAAGGAATTTGTGATCTTGGTTTTACACTACAATTTGCATCTTGTAGTGATTCTAAATTTAAACACAATGTGCGGTTTAGACCTTAGATGTCTCCAAGTATTGAAATGTAAAGTCTTGATCCTTAGTGGTCAGAGTTGCGCAACAGAGTTAAATGAACTGCTTTCCGCTGAGCACATTAATTGGATGTCCTATATATGTATATATATATATATATATATATATGCATGTCGGTTTATTGTTGGATGCTTGTTTGTTAAAAAATAAAACAATAAAAAAATAAAATGGTATTTTGAATTTGAATGGTCACTTGAAGTATGCATGGATGAATTGGATGACCGATGTGGTCTCCATTCGCAAATCTAATTTTTGTGGAAATAAGATTTTTGAAAAATTTCTATCTATATATTAAAAGATTCCTTGGAAAAAATAATTTGTGTTAAATTGCCTGTTGAGTGCTTTATGAATTCTGGTCAGGACATCTGGCCAACGTACTCGATAGGGGTTCCTAAACACTAGATCGAGACTGTTCAATACAATAGTTTCGAGTCAAAACCTTTTGGAAGAATTAGAAATATTCATTTGAATATTATAAAAAAAATGGAGATACATACACACACACATAACTATTCTAAAAATATTATTAAGAATGCATTTTGAAGATTCTAAAATTTAAGAGCTAATTGTGCCTTTTCGAGCGATCAATTAATTATGTGAACAAATTTTGGAAATTTCTAATAAGAGAGTACCTAAAGAAAATGAAGCTTAATATTGTGTTAATTTTAAATCTTGGAGGTGAATTATATTTATAGTATTTTTGGGAATAAAATAGAAGGAGAAGGTATGAGCTATATATATACATGCACATATCGGTATATATACATAAAAAAGTACAGAATGCTAGTATTTTCTCGGGCACTGGTGGACCGATATGTATTAACAGGTGTATCAGTTATCAATTTTTGTTTCAGGCCGAAACCCCTATATTTTCTCCAGATCAACCTCCACTCCTCATTTCTTCGTTCCTGTTCATTTTCAAAACCCTAGTTCCCTATTTTTCTACCTCCAAACTCCACCAAATCATGATTTTTCCACTTCAATCAAATAGATAGTGTTTGCACCAAAATTGGTTACAAACATTACTAATATGATAACACCGTAGATTCAATATCCAATTTCCAAACAGAATGAAGTAGGAAATAAAATATGAAGAACAGTAAATTAAAACTCTACGAAATGAATAAACACGAGAATTATAGCGGTTTGGCATACTCCAGCCTACGTCCACTCCCAAAGTTTTCCATTTTATTTATACTGCCGATTACATTACAATATGTGAAATTAAAGAATCAAAATGGTGGAGTATAGCCTAGGGAAGAAGATGAAGAGAGCCAGAAAAAAGATCCCTTTCCTTAAGCCAATGACCAGTATTTATAGGAGAAGCCACACATAGATCCAACTGAAAATCCATGTGTAGAAGACCGGGCCCATGACAAACCAATCCAAAAAGTTTGAGGCCCACCAAAAGCAATATAAACTAATTGGCATCAATCCCTATAGGGGGATCGACATCGATCGGTGTAGATCAATGATTGGGGATTGACGATCCTCCATATGGGTCCCCGTCCTTACACTCTTCGTATTTCCATAGTTGTTTCCTAAGTCGATGCGGCGTTCGTCGAGTTATTGAGCGATCATTGTTGAGTTAAACTGCCAATCCAAGTGATCCATAGCTATACTGATACGATCTGATCCATTGCTAGCCATACTAATCCGATCTGATCCCCCGCCCAGGGGAAGTGTAAATCCATACTTAGCAATTTTCGGGATGTTATTTGCTAAATCCGCTTGACTATAATCCATAATCTTGTTTATAACTGATCTCTTATCCTGATAGTCATCTCTTTGAGCTTCCTGCCTTGATGATCATGAAATCCATTTAGCCAACTTCATGGTATTAGGGCCTTACCAAAAGGTGAGATAACATTTGCCCCCCAAAACATGCCTTATGATATAAAGGTGTGTTTTGGATTGCCATAAGTCCGAAGTCCAAAATCCATAAACCATTTACAGCCGAATTTTCCAATCCAAAATCTAATCCTCTATCAAGATGAATCCTTGATCTCTCTATATCGTTGGTGAAATCTGCGACTGCTTTTCGAAATTATTCCAAATCCTTAACTGAATCTATATCTATCCAAAGCCGATAAACAAATCCTCGATCTCTTCGGATCGTTATCCAAATCCGATGCCTTGATCTCACTGGATCATTAGCCAAATCCCTGACCTCTCCAAGTCATTATCCAAATCCATAGTCGTTTAAAACGTTGGAAGTCAGTAAGTCAATCCACGATCTCTTTGGATCGTTATTCGAGTTCAGGGTCTCTCCGACCAATCGATGATATCTCCGAACCCTTGCCAAGTTCAATCCAAACTTAATGACAAGTATACCGATCCTGTCGCTCTCTGGTGAAGCGACCTACCCTTTTCACTTTGGCACTTTTAGAGCATATATCAATGTCTTGATCCTCCTGGACCGATCATAGCCTCTTTGAGCTCTTGCTGGACCCCATCTTATCACTCTCCAGTGAAGGGGGAACAATGACAAGTAAGCCGATCTTGTTGCTCTCCGGGTAAGCGGCGTTACTTCCTGCACTTCGATTCAGTGTCCTTGAACATAAAGTGATGTCTTGGCCTTCCTAGGTCGATCATGGTCTCTCTGAACCCTTGTTAGCCCAATGCAATCGCTCTCCGACAGAAAGGGGAACATCGATAAGTAAGTCGATCATGGTCGCTCTCTAGCGAAGCGACTCATTTCTTGCACTCTGATCCCTGACTCTCTGGTTAGGGACATAAAGCGATCAATTCTTTACTACCTTTCTCTCACCTTGGTTCTCTGGTTGAGGGCCTAATCCATGACGTACGAGTCCACCATGTCGCTCTCCAATGAAGAGACTCGCACCTTGCAGTTATTGCCCTGTCTCTTCGGTCGGGACAACCATGACCTGCTTTATTCATCGCATTAATGCAAATTTAAGTTAAATTATTAAATTTTGGTCCTTACAGCCATAAAACCAGAAAATAAAGAAAACCAAACATTGCCTCTCTAGGCGTAATGGTTTATCATCACCTCAGAGCATGCCTAGGGTCAATCCTCAGTCTCGTACATGTGTAAGTGACTTAACCGTTTTATTATGGAGTTTATTATTTTAGGTTCATGCCATCTCGATCAAGAGATAACGATCCGTGGCCTCAATCCAAGGCAATTTCCATTTGACATGGATGGTGGCCGCGCATGTTCCATCACCGTAGCCCGAGTCTTACATACTGCGATAGCCTACCATCCTTGACATTTTCCTCAACCATATCTTTTAAGTGCCTACATTCATCCGTATTATGGCTATCTAGTTCGTGGACTAAGCCATATTTTCTATACCTCTGTTCCTGCTCCGTAGGATCCCTCCTCACTGGTTTCTGATAAGGGAGTTGCCTCCTTGTGTCTAGGTAAATGCATTCCATGCTCTCCGTCAAATCCGAATAAGATGAGAATTTTGACTCATGTTCCTTCCTTTGCCTTTTTGATCCATCATAACCGTCATCCATTTTCCATTTGCCCTTATCCTTTCTAGACCCTTCTCCAGACGGTCCTTCACCTTTTACACCATTTACTTCCTGTTTTTCTGCTTCATGGAAAAAATTCCCTGAGATCCATTAGTAGATCTCACTCCAATGCAACATTGAAATCCGTGTTGTCAAGCAATTCCGGATTCTTCCACCATTAAAACCATCGATGGATCCAGCCGATCCACCAAAGCTACCTCCACATTAAACCATGTCAAGAAACTCCTCAATGACTCTTCGGTCCTTTGCTTTAGTGCTGCCAATGTCATTATGTTCTTAGGTCTCGAAATATGGACCCTAAACTACCTCATGAACCGATCTACTAACTCGCTTCATGTCCTGATCAAACCACTCTCTAGCTACCTAAACTAGAGTGTGGCTAATTCCGTCAAGTAAAGCGGAAAAAATCTTGCCATAACCTCCTCCGATTCCCCTAGCACTTCCATGCCGGATATATGTCACTAAGTGTACCATAGGATCTGACTTCCTATCATATACCTTCAGTGTTGGTAGTTTAAACTCCGGTGTGTTCCTAGCTTGCCCGATGTTCGAAGTAAATAGACTCTGATTGACAGCTTTCAAATTCCTGTTGGGCAATCCGCCTTTCATTATCTTTCGTATAAGCTCAGCCATCATTTCGTTCTCATCCATAGGTGATCTCCAATCTGCATTACTAGCCTACCCCTGGCTCCGCAATGGTACTATGGAATATACTCTTCCACATTCCGATCCCCAACTGTAGGTCCTACATCAACCACCGATCGAACGGCACCGCACCAGCACCCATACTAGCATGACTTAGGGGCATGCGCCCAAGCCTTAGATGATCGGTGCTGATTCCTATGGGGGGATCAATATCAATCCCTCCTTGTTGGTCGGGGACTGCCTTTAGCTACTCCGTTCCATTCTCCTGCCCTTCGACTCCATGCTCCTAGTTTTGATTTCTTGTAGCTCTTGACGCTCCAATTTCTTGATCCATATTGCCAACTGCTCCAGATCCTTGGTTTTGTGCTCCAACTTGTCTAATTTTCCTAAGGAAATTCTACATCATCTCCTCTTGTCTCCTCATCGTCCACTCCTGCATAGCATCAAATATAGTCTCCATCTCATTCCTAGTGATCTAGACTGAGGGTTGATTAGTTCCAGCTCTAGAGGATGCCTCCTGACTTCCTCCATGATGACTCCTATTTGCATGTGCTTTCCTTGTAGATTACCTGACCATTGATCCAAATCCAAGTTCCAAATTTACGAGTGCAAATTAACCTGGCTCCGAAACCAAAATGTTTGCACCAAAATTGTTCACAAACACTCAACTAATATGATAATATCGTAGATCAATATCCAATTTCCAATTAGAATAAAGTAGAGAGTAAAATACGAGGAACAGTAACTTAAAACCGTAAGAAATGAAATGAACACGAGAATTTATAGTGGTTCGGCGTACTTCGACCTACGTCCATTCCAAAAGTTTTCCATTTTATTTATACTGTTGATTATAGTTACAATCCAGGAAATTCAAGAATCAAAATGACAAAGTATAGCTTAGGGAAGAAGATAATGAGAGCCAAAAAGAAGATCCCTTTCCATAAGCCAATGATCTAGTATTTATTGGAGAAGCCGTGCATAGATCTAGCTGAAAATCCGCATGTAGAAGACATGGCCCACGACAAACCGATCCAGAAAGTTTAGGGCCCATCAGCGGCCATATAGGCTGATCGGCACTGATCCCTATAAGGGGGATCGGCATCGTTCGGTGTAGATCCATGATTGGGTATCAGCGATCCCTCATGTTGGTCCTTCTTATTCTGCTCTTCTTATTTCCTTTGTTGTTTCCTGAGTTGATGCGGAGTTCATCGAGTTATTGAGCGATCATCATTGAGTTGAACTGCCAATCCAAGTGATCCATAGCCATAGTGATTCGATCCATTCCTAGCCATATTGATCCGATCCGATCCCATGCCTAAGGGAAGTTTAAATATATAGTAAGCCATTTTTGGGATGCTATTTGCTTGAATCCACTTTACTATCATCCATAGATTTGTGTATAACTCATCTCTGATCCTGAAAATCATCTATTCAGGATTTCTGCCTTGATGATCACAAAATCCATTTTGCCAACTCCATGGTGTCAGGGCCTTGCCAAAAGGTGGGATAACAGATAGCCATGCCAAAGCAAAAGAGAACCTATTCAGAAACTTCTTCTAGATCCATTGAGGAGATTCTAATCGGAAAGTAAATGGCTGGCTCAAGAATAAAATGGAATATATCAAGAGATTTAGAAGCTTGATGGTTAATGAGCACTTAGGAGGTCAATCGATAAACCATAATTCCATTGATCTTTATGGCATAAGAAATTTGTTCACCCGAGCGGAATTGGTGAGTCTTATAAACATGAATGGATATGAAGTTGACATTTATCCTCGTTGTATGGCACTATTTTATGCAAATCTTGGGATAGGTCATAATGGTAATGGGTTAATTATATCAACAAATATTAAGGATGTAGATATAACTTTTAATGAGAAAGAACTTGGCGAAATTTTAGGAATTTCATCTGGGGGTATAACCTTCGAGGACGTTGTATTTGACGAACAATCAATCTTGCATTTAATTCTTGAAAATCCTTATGGTGGTTGGATCACCTCAAATTTAACTCATTTTGCTCAAATTGTTATTCGAATTCTCAAATACAATTTTATTCCTAAAAGGAGATTTACTCAATGGTTGGGAAAGTGACCTATGCTATATTGGAAATATGCAAGTAAATTGGGCGAGTGTTATTATGAACAATATGATCGAAAATAGAGCCAGAGAGAAGAGAAAGTACAATCCTTAATGGAATCTTATCTCTACCATTCTTAAGCATTTTGGGGTCTATTTAGAAGACAAAACTCCAATTAGGCATCCATATTCAAGTATATTTGATAGTAAGGTTCCTAAAGCCATGAAGATTCCGACTACCTTGGCGAGATTGCTTTTAAGACGTCGATTCATCCATCATTTCAACAAGACCCTGCCAGACCTTCTTCTCCACCTAGGGGCTCACCTATGCACACTTATACATCCGAAGCTCGCATCTTATCCATGTTGGAGCAACAAGGACAGATGATTCAGCAAGTCAGAGAGGAGGAAAGAAGAGAGCTTGGGATTATCAAATTATTGTTGACTCGTCTTTGCAGCTTGGTAAAGAGTCAGGAAAGGGAGTTGGCACTAGGGATGAGTAAATCCAGATGACGGTATAGTTATCATTGCATGTTTTTTTAGGACTATCATATTTGATGTTATGGTTATGTCTTTGTGCACTTATATTTATTTTGAACACCTATGTTATGAGTTGTTGTGTTCTAGTTATCTTTATGTGTTTGCACTCATCTTTGATGATTTATGCTATCCGTTCTTGTTTATATTTATATGTTGATTGGAATGTTGTTGTAATTAAGAAATTTTAAGGTGTGAATGTATGAGGTGCATAAGCAATCTAAATGAAAATAGTAAGAGTACCTTGTAGATGTTAACATTTTGGATAATAAACACAACTATCAATTATTAACGATCGACAAAGTAAATTGGTGAGGCGGTGTTGATTGCATAATTTACATCTCAACTGATTTATAGGATAGATTGTTAGTAATGGATACTATTAGTTATGAATTCCAAATTAAAATGGATTTGGGATTAAATAAGTAGGGAAAATTCAATGAATATCCTTTGAGAAACTTGATCTTATATTGATAATATAAGAATAACTTTGAGAAAATGTGATGATTAAATATATGAAAATAATTGTGATATAAAAATGTTAATAATAAAGTTTTTATTCACATATTTATTACAAGTAGAGGTTTGTTGTAAAATATCTTTTCGTCTTAAATTATTTCAACCAATGTTGTAAAAATTAGCAAAATGTCAATATTGAGATTAATTGTTAAAATGAGGTTATATAATTAATAATTTATTTTTAATAACAAGGACAACTTTTAATCTTAGGGGTTATATAAATTTTTTATAAATATATCTCAATCTTGAAGGGGGATGGGAATTTTGACACGTTGTTGGTTTTGTTGAATTTAAAAAGAAGTCGTTTTATACTTTCATACAACATTGTTTAAATATAAATTGATGATTCATAAATGGGAAATAAGAAGAGAATAATAACATTTTCTATTTTTAGGTCCATGAAGCACCCAAGGCTCGTGTAGTTATGTGTACATATGTATGTACAATAATAAATGTAAGGATTTAGTTTTCAAAAGAATAAGATTAAAAGTAATTGTGATAGAACGAAATTTTACATTTATAAAATTTATTTTGAAAAGAAGATATAAATACAAGAATAATATGTATATTGATTTGTGAGTTAATAAAGATTTACAATTTGTGACCTTTATCTTTTAAGAAAATGAATTCATCTTGAAACCCTGGATTTATTTTCAAGAGGCAGTGAACTTGAATTTTAATACTTGTGAGTAATAATAAAGCGCTAGCTAGATTGGTGATTTTGTAACCCCATTTATTTGAGGGGGAATTAGATTATGAAATATTTTTATGGATTATGAAGTAAAACCTTTAAGAGAAATTATCCTTTAAAAGTTAATCGTATAATATAGTGATCCAAATTAAAAGATGTTTGGTTTAGGAAAAAAGACTTTTGCGACTAAAATATATGGTTGTGAAAGATTTTTATAAATGACTAGTCATAATAATCACTTAGATAATGAAAATTAAATAAAATAGATGAGTTGCTTCTAGCATTACACACATATATGTTATAGGCTTTTTCCCAAGATTGAATTGTGAGGACGTAATTTTTTTTAAGGAGGGAATCTATAACAACCCGGTTTTTCGGGTCACGTTAAATAAGTGTAGAATAATCTTAAATGGGGGAAATTTTGTATTAAGGAAACTCCAATTTATACTTTTGTTAAATTTAGAAATAAATTCATTTTCGGAAAGTATATATACGTATATAAATATATGTATAGAAATTTTATTTTTATTCCATAATATGTTACTAGGTAAATTTTCAATTAATAGATAAGGATTTTTATATTAAATGAGAAGCAAATAATAATACTTGCATTTAGATTTAAATGCTCCTAAATAAGTACCCAACCCATGTTTAAATAAATATGAGATAAACACCTATCCTACTCCTCTCTAAAAATCATTTTTCATACACATTCATTATTCCTAAAAATAAGAAAGAGAATTAAGATTTCCTACCTAATTCTAATTTCATCCAAATCTTCATTTTCGATAAGACTAGAGTGCAATGCTAATAGTATGGGTGTTTAATGACCTAAGCATGGATGCAAGGTGAGATTATCTCACACTTCTAGTCTAAAATTGTGGGCATGTTGCTGTTTGTTGAATTAAATGAATCTATGGTTGATTTGAACTCTATTTCTTATGGTAATCTTACTTTATGTTCAACCTTTCATTAAGCTGAAACCCTAGACTATTAACCTCTTTTAATTGCAAATTATAGTTGTTTTGTGATTTTTTGCATACCCAAGATCACCTTAGAATAGCTATATACGATAAAGGGTCGATCCATCATCAACGTGGCCAGCTAGAGAGTTTCCTGGAGTTAAAATAGCTCCAGGAAACGATCCCACCGATGGATCGGTAAGCACCACCGATGCACCGATGGTAACCACCTGGAGGAATTTCAACTTCAGGTGAAGCCTTCTGATCCACTTATTCCTCATTTGTCATTGCTTTGCTTTTTGTTGTTCATTTCCTATGCTTTGCATATTTTTATGCAGCTCTTTAACTTCATTTCCACTCATTTGCTACTTTATAAAATGTATTTGGAAATGATATAGAGCTTGACTCTATGGATCTTGCAATTCATATGGTTTACCCGGATTGAATTTCTTTATTGCTAGACATGATTTTGGTGTTTATTTTTAGTGGTTCCAAATTCCCATTTTCGGGATTTCATCATTGAATTTATGGATTCATCTTGGTGATATTCTTCCATAGAGTTACTTCTACTGATATATATAACAATATAAATGGTTTTATCGCACGTTTTTCCAACTTATGTTAACAAAAGAAAATCTCTAAATCAATCGTTTTCTGAAATCTTTTGAATACTAATATATATTTTCATGGTAAAAGATAATTAAATACACACACACACACACATATATATATATATATATCATTTATATTTACATATAGTAGTGGTTTTAAATCAATTTGGGAATAATGGTTCAATATGCATATATTTATATAAGCTTAATAAACGACTCTTAAAATATATAGTAGTTTTATAAATCAAAAGATGTTTCAAAAGAGATTTCAAAACAAATTACTTACGTAAAATTGCACGTTATCAATTGAATGAGAATGTGATTTAAATGGTTTAATAAAACGAGTGGTATAGAACGCTCGCATTTGTTTTACTGGTTAATTCTCGAACTTGTTCGATTGAACCATCTATACACACAAGTGGAGTTTACTATCTTACAGTAAACATTTAAGTAAACCCATGTGGTATGGGACACATGGTTGTTACCTATTCAGTTGCTATTTGAAAGTACATCACACTTATATCGACGATTTATGACTCGCCCTTGGAGTTCTATTGGTCTTATACCTATCTTGGAGTATTCATAGGCCTTGTACCTATCATGTAATTTATATGACTTATTCTTATCTTAGAGTTTATAGGTCTGGAACCTATCTTGAAGTTCTATAGGCTCTTGCCTATCTTGAAGTTACTATGGGAATCATACCTATCTTGGAGTTTTATAGACACATATGTTTATCTTGGAGTTACATGCATGTACGTTAATTTATTCACCAATCTTAGAGTTTGGCGCCTTTTCTCCTTTTATATGATTTCCGGATTTCTATTTATGATTTCTAGATTCTATGTTATTACGTTATCACCAAATGGTTTTGGGGATTTTTGCTTGTAAAAGCTACCTTGAGTTTTGAGATTTGGTGGTTTCATTCTTGAAGTTATTGAAGTATACTTGATATTTGTCGATACTTGAATTGATGACTATATTTGAGTTCTAGTTCATTTTTATCTATCATTTATCTTGCTAACCCATTTATTTTTGCCTAGACTGACCCGTCTATTATTTGATAAGACTTGGGTCAGTCCGAGATGTTTCAGGTCCTTCAGCTTGATGCCTTTTAGAGTGGACTTCCTATCATTATATTACTTCATGTTTATGATGTATTTTATATCGAGCTAGACTCCTTTTGTGTATATATTCATATTTTTTGGATATTGCACTTTTGTATTATGTAGTCAACATCATGTAGCTATTTGTGTCGGTTCAGCTTCTATCTATTTGTATTCCGCTGTGCATGATCAGTGATTCTATAATTTATATTAGTCATATGTTGTACTGGATTTTTTATTATAGCCCCGTAGTTTTGTTTTAAGCCTGAATTGCATACGTCAATTCCACTTGAGAAAAGAAATGTATAACATATTAATCGACGTATTGATGCTCGCTTAAACGTAAAACTCATAGAGGGCCGCTCCTAACAAGCACTATTCTTTACTGTAGCAGACGGTATTACTTTGCAATATCATTTGTTAGTGTAGGTCTCGGGGTGGGGCGTCACGATAGCCCTCATTCTCACGATTGTTTCGATATAAATTTGGCATAATTCCATTAAGAATTAAGGAAGTTATGCCTTCTTGAAGTTTGACAATGAATGGAAGGAAGTCGTAAGGGAATAAGAAGAGAGAAATTAGAAAAAGAACGTAACATTTTTGATTTAGGCCTATTTATGGAGGAGGGAAGCGTTTGTTCGTATTTTGAATTCAAATTTAAAACTTTGGGGCCAAGCCCACTTAGCTTGATATGAACCCGAGCTTATATCTCCACTATACACTTTTTATTCGGACAAACCTATATACAATTTTGATTAGAAAAATAAGCCGATCGCAATGGCACATATCTTATTGCTAAATTTAACTATTTTTACAATTATCGATTTTCTTTATTATTTTAAATTGACCAAAATACCTTTTTTAATTTTTATTAAAATACCAAGTTATTGCTTTCTCCCTTCCCCCTTAAAAAGAATTTCATCCTCAAAATTCCAAGGGATAGAGAAAGAGAATGTAACACATACAATCTCATATCACGTTTCGCTTGCACGATAACACACATATAAAACATATACAATGAACAAAATCAACACTCGAACAGTCATCCATTCACAAATACATCATCAACTTCCTAAACAAGGTGAGATGTACTTTGCAACAAATGTGATATAACATAACATAAAAACATATGTTATGATCATAGCATATGAAATACCAGATAAGATGCGAGTACGCGGCCATGGACACTTAGATGAATGCAATGATCATGGCATTTTGGATGCCACATCAGGCCTTACACCTACTTCATATTTAGTGCTTAGTTTCCATATTAGGCATTATGTTTTCTATCAGATCTTTGGTTGCCATAGCAAGCTATGCACCAATTACTTTCATGTTTTGGATGCCACGTTGGCCCTCCAACTTTTTCGATATGGTTTTCATCTTAGGCTTACACCAACGCTTTTAGTTATGGTTTCCATATCAGATCTTACACCAATGTTTACAATTTTATTTTCCATCAAGGTCTTACACCTACATCTTTGGTTTCTTGACTGCCGCCTAAGGCCTTACGTCATCATCAAACGTCATTTACCTAAATAAGCAGTATACATTAGGCTTTTCTTTTAGTTATTCTATGACGACCACCCTACACCTTTGGTACCTAAGTCTCCTCCAAGTACTAAACCAATTTTCTTGCCCGAGCTTGACCTAAAAAAATATCGGGCATGACTCCAAGCAGACCACCACTGGACACCAAGCATCGAACATAAATGCATGATTTCTCCAAACTCTAATTTTTCTTTGATTTCATTGGTATGCTGCGTTCTTCGACCCATGTGCCTTCCGTATGCATTGATATAACTCCCAACATCCTCTAGCCTATCCGTCAAAGTCCAATTTCATAATTCCTACCTATAGTTCGCTTCAATGAGCGTTTTCAACCATATAAACATACAAAAAAAACACCATACATGCACCAAACAACATTTAAACATGTAAACCATACAATCAATCACAACAATTATCATACAAGGTGTCTATAACATAGTCTAACATATATCAAGGCAACCAAATATACAAATATCATGTCTAGAACACCAACAATCTTGCTATTCACGTTTTTACTATAGGTAGGGTTTTAAAACAACAATAAAACATAGTTTTAACTTCATAAACAAATTCAAAACATGCTAAAACCTATATATACATATATAATAAGGTAAGAGATGATAAATCACTCACCAAACCTCCTCTTTTCTCCTTCAAAGCAAGTCTAAATCTTAGATTAATGGTAGATAGCAAGGGGATTCATTAGAGATCTTCAAATCTACATTTTTGTGGAAGAAAAATCACATCTTTGCTATTCATTCATGGATTTACCTCGATCCGACTTTTCCCTCTACGTCAACACCGCACCTAGGAACAAGCATGTTGAGTCTCTTACGCTTTGAGCATTGTCCTAGCTTCGTCGAGTGCTCCATCAGCGAAGGAGAAGTGAAAGGGCATCATTATACATGGTATGTTTGATATTTTCGATACATATGTACATGTTTTATTCGATATCAGGGCTTCACATTCCTACATATCTAGTGATTTGGTAGAAAGATCGGGACTGAGACCCAAGATAGTTGACCAACCTTTAAATTGTGGCAAACCCTGTTGGAGGCTCAGCCAACATGTGCATGGTTTGTCGAGTCTTACCCTTATCGAGTATTGGATGTTTTTGTTTGTGATTGCTTTATTTTAGGTACCAGAGGGGTAGGGCGGTCGTCACATATTCATTAAGCTACATTAACATTAATATTCTAAGTATTAGTTTATCCAACTTAATCCTTAACATAAATTCTCTTTCAAAAGTCAATTAGTTCTGTTTCAACATCTTGCCAAAAGCTAAACTGCCCTCCCTATCCTCAGTTTCATTTGGGAAAGCCTGATTTAGTTTTAATTAGTTAACGCAAGGACTCTCAACTCGTGTTTTGGAAATCAACTCCTCTTCATATAGTCTCTCCTTTTACCCTCGCCTCCTCGGCCTTCGGTTAATTCTTTCGACTTAATAAACCTAGCCTCATACTTAGCATTACTTAGCCTTCTTACTTAAGTATTTATACTTAAGGTTCTGCTTTATTTTACTTTCATTTTAGTACCACATCCTTTGACACTACCTTTAGGTACATGTTAGGAACTGTTTTCTACAATTTTGACCCTACCTTTACACGTGCCGACTTCTAGTTAGTTTGACTTAGTCCTTTTTCACCCTTTTTCTGTACTTTCCTGACACGTTCAGCACAAATTATGGATCTGGTCTATTAAACCGTTTATTAAACACTTTATCAAATTTGATTTGCTCCCGAACCTGATATATTTTCCCTCAAATATCCGTTCAACCAAGTATATTTTCTTTCAAAAGTTACTTATTTTATCTCTAGAAATTCAAAGAAAATATTTACTTGTATCTTCTTTTATAAAATTTCTCAAACTCCCTATTTCTAATCATTTACTATAATATACGACTCTCAAATAATCCATATCAATTTATTTACTTATGGAAAAATTATTTAAATCAAAAATAATCTCTGATAATGTGTTCCAAACTTCATTTTAAATTTCCATATTAAATAGATTATAATAAGCATGAGAAACATTCATTACTAATTTGACAATGAGCAATTTAGGAAAGAAAATGGGATTAGAGAATATGTTACTCACGTAGATTTCTTAGTTGACGAATGTTTCTAGTTCCTTTAGAATTGATCTTCTTCTTTACCTCTTTTCTTGCTTAGGCTGCAACAACCATTAAAGTTCTCCATGGCTTTTATTTTTAGATTGAATATAGAATGAAATGAAAAGGGGGAAGTAACTAACATCATTCCAATAAATAGTTGCGCCCCTGGTCCATTACCTCTCTTTCCATCAAATTCTATTTAATATAAGCCATATTGGATGATAATCTTGACAAGTGAATGTACACCCAATCATTTATCACGTTTCATCATCAATTTCTCATAATTTAACCACTTCAGCTTTATTTTAATAATTACCGCTTTAATTATCTATTAATTTATAGGGTTTTACCGACTTTACCTTTATAGAAATTTCATCATCATAATTCTGATTGAATACTAGCAGTTCTTTTATTTCCTACCTGGTTTTCGAAAATACATACGCTCTATATGAATGCATATCTATTCAATGCACAAACCAACCGTAATGTCATACATATACATGGTTGTAATAAAACATAGTAAATATACATGTAAATCTAAATAACAATTCAGGATAAGCCCTCTTGACTTTATCCTATGTTTCCCAAGTACAATCATCTCGGTCCTCACTCCACCGGCTCGCACAAGCTTCGCCGTCTTATTCCAAAGCCCCTTCATATCTCGGTTTATAATCCGAACAAGTTTTCTTACACAGGCCATGTTTGGTTTGACAACCAAATATTTCTTAGCTCTCGAAACCACAACATCCTTAGGGTCTCTGACACACTTCCTTAGATGTGATACATGAAACATGTTGTGGACCCCAACAAAAGCACTCGGCAATTCAACCATATAAGCTACCTTGTTGATTCCCTTTAGTATCAAAAAGGGTGAACATATCTCCATGCTAACTTTTCAGCCTTTCCAAACCTCATAGCGCCTTTCACCGATGACATTTTGACAAACATATGACCCCTTAGATCAAATTCTAAACCTTCACCTCCTTTCGACATAGCACTTCTTCCTTGATTGAGAATCTTTCATCCTTTGCCAAATCAACTAAATCATCTCCAAAGCTTCTCTTACAAGGACCAACTTATAGGCGACATACAAGGTCTTCCATAGAATGTCTCAAAAGATGCCATCCCAATGTTGGACTGGCAACTATTGTTGTATGAATATTAAACTAAGTGTAAATGATCTTCCCAAGATCCACCAAAGTCTTAAACACATGCTCTTAGCAAATCTTCCAGCCCTCTATTGACCCTCTTAGACCGATCATTTATCCGCATAGGTAAGTAGTACTCATGCACAATCCTAAACCTAAAGCACTCTATAGGTTTGGCTAAAATTCACCATCAAGCAAAGGGTCTCAGCCACTGACTATAGTACTTGAAATTCCATGAAGCCTCACTATAGTCTTAATATATATCCAAGCTAACTTTGAAGTCGTTCTTATGGAATTTACCAGAATGAAGTGGGCACCCTTAGTCAATCTATCAACTATGACCCATGTACTTTCATTCCTGCCTTTGTCCTTGGAAAACCATCCAAAGTCCATCGAAACTGAATCACATTTCCACACTGGAACTTCCAAAGGTTGTAAAAGTCCATATGGCTTCTAATGTTCCACCTTAACTTGTTGGAATATGAAATATCTCTTCACACATTCCCCAACATCTATTTTCATCCCTTCCCAGTAGAAGCTCTGCTTCATGTCTTAGTACATGTTTGTGCCCCTTGGATGAATAGAAAACTCTGAATGATGACATTCGTCCAAAACCAGCTTTTGAAGGTCTCCACTTTTCGGACATACAACCTTCCCTTCTTCCAATGCTAATCATTCTTATCAATATCGAAGCCCTTTAGATCTTTGTCTTGGAACCACTTTACAGGGCGTTAATCCTTTTGGCACATAGTTGGTCCTATATCTGCTTTTCTATAATTTGCTTCAAGAGAACTGGATGAGCTTCCAAGCACGACCTTCTCCCTAAACCTCCATGTGGACCAGCACTTGACAAAAAATGTACAATACAAGCAACAAGAGTTTCCAATACATTCTGTTCCTTAATCATAACCAAAACACAATTCTATTACTTTTGGGTCAAAGCATCTACATCCTTATTTCCCTTACTTGGGGTATACTCAATTCTAAAATCATACGATGTCAAAAACTCTATCCATCTTTGCCGTCTCATGTTCAGCTCCTTCTAGGAGAACAAATATCTTAGTGACCTATGGTAAATAAATAGCTCAAACCTTTCCCCTAAAATTTAAAGTCTCTAAACCTTCAATGCGAGACAACAAATGCTAACTCCAAGTCATGTGTTGGATATCGAACCCCATAGGGTCTTAATTTCCTAGATGCATAAGATGTCAACTTGCCTCTTTGAATTAATACTGTCCTTAATTCCGAACTAGAAGCATATATGGATACTGCCATATCTCCATTCCTTTATGTCATTACTAAATCAGAGCTTTTGTCAACCGAAGCTTCAACTCTTGCAATGTCAGCTTGCATTCCTTCGTCCAAACATACCTCTCATTCTTTCGGGTAAGCCTTGTCAATAACGCCATTATCCTGGAGAATTCCTTAATGAATCTATGATAGTACCTTGCCAATCCCATGAAACTCCTTATTTTAACAACAGTCTTGGGTCTCTTCAAATTATTCACCACTTCATCCTTTGAAGGATCAACAGCCAATCCATCCTTCAAAACTATAGGGCCTAGGAACTTAACTTATTGTTTCCAAAACTGACACTTGAAAAACTTCGCCTTCAACTTATGGTCCTAGGGTCTCCAGTACTAGTCTAAGATGATTTTCATGATATTCCTCATCCTTAGAAAACAACAAAAGACCAAAAATGATCTATCCAACTAATCGCAAAAGACCTGGTTCATAATTTCTATGAGGAATGTTGGAGCATTGTTTAGCCTAAAGGGCATGACTAACCACTTATATGATCCATACCTTGTCCGTAATGGTCAAGGGAATGCTCTCTTTAGAAGCCCTTAATTAATGGAATCCTATAGCCAAATCTAACTACTAGAATACTCTCCACTCAACTAGTTAATAGATTATCTATCCTCGACAAGGAATAAATATTCTTCACCGTTATCTCGTTCAATTTCCTATAACAAATATACATCTGAAGTGATCCAATGGACTTCTTCACAAATACCATAGAAACTCCCTATAGTGAAATACTTGTCAAAATGAAACTCCTATGCTTAAGCTCCATTAGCCGCTTTTTCATTTCTTCTATTTCTTTAGGAGGCATTCTACTAGAGAGTCTACTAACAGGTTGTGCCCCCGGTACCAAAGCAATGTGAAATTCAATCGCTCCTCTCGAAGATAATCCCATTACTAGTTCAAAAAAATTCACAAACTCCTAATCGATAAAAAAAATACAATCTACCTCCCCTTCTAGACTTCCCAGTACACACAATGAAACCCTATATATAACCTTTATCTCATCCAAAGATACCAAGATCCTTTTCCATCCCTTCAAACTCTGTTAGGCGATAATTCTCTTTATACAATAGATCCTCGCATCATTCTGTACTAACCAATCCATACCTAAAATTACCTCGTACCCCTTAAAGTCAAGCACAAATGGGTCATAAGAAAACAAATGGTCACATGAAGCAAACTCTAGATTGGTGCATCTCAACCTAAGAGTGGCATACCCACTAATAGGATTAATTACACACTCAAAGAAGTAATTAGATGGGTAACATCTAACCCTAATATATCAACCACATCTTCTAAAATCAAAGAACATATAACTCTAGTATGAAACATAACTCTAAATAAAAAACTTGAAATTTAAATCATACTGTAATGACCCTAATTTTTAGTAACATTATTTAGTAACATTTAATTAGGTAAAATAAATAAAATAATGTAAAATGGTTAAGGGATTGAGATTTGTGATTAATAAGGGTAGCTGTTCCATGTTGACAAATGAACTAAGTAAATTGAAATGGAATAAAACGTTAGGAAATATACAAGGGAAATATAGGAATAAGTATTATTCATATACCCTAAACCCCTTAAGCCATATTCTATACATTTATTTCTATATTTACAAAACTAAAACCAAAGTAAGAGGCCGTCCACCATTAGGAAATAAAGAGAAAATAAGAAAATTTCAAGAGGAAAAGCCTAAGCAACTTAATCAAGGTCAAATCTCAAATCCTTAATCTCAAAGCTAAGGTGAATAATGACCGCATCTCATATTTTTCTTGTTTTTAATTCTATGATGAAATCTGAATTACTTTGCAAAGTTATTTGCCATGTTTTTGATTGTAGAAACGGAGATACATGCTTGTTGATGATTTATGATTTTTCATATAGATTTTGTGATATGTTTTAATGTGAAAACTCAATTAAATTACGTTCAAATGCCTTGCGATTTTAGATTTAAATCAGAAATGATAGTTAAGAGATGGGTCTCAATTTTCATAATTTTCTAAATTAATGTGGATTTTATATTAATTTTCTAGTAAGGAAAATGGATATTTGGGTTTAAAATAATTTACGGTTAAATTATATATGTTTTGGGTCTAAAATTATATATGTTAGAAAACATATTAAAACTGATTTATAGGAATATTTGTAGAATTTTCCTATGTGTTTTAATGAATATATAAAATTATTTAAGGTATGGGACTTAAATGTTTTATATGTTTATAAAAGGAGAAAGGGTATTTTGTAAATAAATTAAATTGTTTATTTCTGAAATATTGGCAACACTTTAGAAAAGAAAATTAGTAACCAATCATATTTTGACAAACAAGGCAGGTTAGTTGAAAAGATTACTTTAAAAAGCTAATAATCAGTATAATCTACATTTTACATGTTTTTCCACTTCAGTACCTTGCTTTCGACTGAGTACATTCGCCTCTATCTCGCTCAAAACTAATGCACCTGGTATCAATACTTGGTATGTAGCGAACTGGACTAAGGCAGACGGTATGAAGTCGAATAGGGGTTCCGAAGGAGGTCGAAACCTTGCTTTGATTTTAAATGAAAATACGCCTGCTTTGCTTTCAAAAGGAATGCTTTCGACTAGATAGCTTTCGACTTGGTTAAAATGTTTTAAAGAAATGGTTGCGCCTTTTGTTTTATGTAAATGCTTTCGTCTGGGTCGAAACCCCTTGCTGCTGCCTTTTTCCTTTCGATGCAGCGCGTTCGAAAGGTCCCTTTGTTTTAAAATCCAAGCCGCTTCTCCATTGCTTTTGAAGGGGACAGTTTCGACACCATCACTTCTTTTACTTAGGAAATAGCTTTCGAAAATGTTGCTTTCAACCCTGTTCTGTTATGACCCTTTCGAGATTTTAAAAGATAAACCCAAAGGTTTTGAATAACCTAGTTTTGAATGGTTTTGAAAGGTTTTCACGTGTTTTACTTGAACCCAGATGCTTTTGAAAGGTTTGATGTTTGCAAAGGATTTTAATGCTTTTGAAATGTCAAAATGAAGGTTTCGAAGGGGTCGTTCCCCAATAGTTTCGAAAGGTTTAAAAGGAAGTTTTCTAATGTTTTCGAAAGGCAATGCTAAGTGTTTAAAGATAGGATGCCTAAGGTTTTAAAGCTTTCGAAGGTGATGATTTTCAATGATTTCAGAAGGTTGATTATGAATGGTTTCAGAAGGTATGTTTTGGCCTTTCAGCCTAAGGTTTTACGTGATCGAAAGGGGTACTTTCAATGGGTTCGAAAAGGGTACTTTCGAAGGTTTAAATGTTTTCATCAACAAAGTTTGGTGTGAAGTATATATATCATGGCAAGGTGATTTGAGTAAAGCATAGAGTATATATTCCTTGTTTAAAGAATGATTTAAAGGTTCAAATCAATTTGAAAGAAATGGTTTTCAAGGAAAATTTATGGATTGTTAACCCTAAGTAAAATGACTCAGATATTAGAATATCAGATGAGACTGGTATAGGGTCATGCCCTATACATTAGCTATTAGCCTCGAGCTAATTTAGTCCAAAATTCTAATGTAGGGCTTTGTCACAGGTAAGACTAAAATGATGTTACACACATAAAGGAATATATATGTATAGAGATAGGTTGTTGGTGAGCCCGCAAAACCATTAGGATCAGTGACCCTGGAGAAGTAAGTTAGGTACAGACCATCTAGAAGAGGAGTATCTAACATAAGTTAGATTATTTGTTTATTTTGTCTGGTAGGCCCGAGTCAGCCAAAGGTTAGTAGTTAGCCAAACAGAACTACAATGTCCGGACAGATGGTCCATTTGTTACCGATTTATATGCTTTTAAGATATTAATATTACTGTTTTAACCAGTTTTGGTTGCAGAATTAAGATTTGCAAAAGATATGTTTTAAAAGGATATTAGTGAGGGGAAACTCATTCCGCTAATTGGCGTGGTCTTACTTAATATCAAATAACCGAGATGTATAGTATTATTCACACCGAGCTTTATGTTTGACTCAAAGTTTAAAGTGCTCAAAATAGATTTGAGTAGGCTGAGGGTTGAGGATTTATAGGTTTTAGTAGGCTGACGAATAAAGCTTCCGAAGACGAGCATGAGGCAGATGGCTAGCTCTATAGGAGTTGTTTTATTTGTTTTATTCCGCTATGTTGTATTAAGTCAGTTATGACTATTTAGTACTCTGGTCAACCAAGGGGGCATCTTTATATGTCGCTCTTGGCGTATTTTATAATAATTATATTTGATCTGAACCTGGGAAACGATTGGGATTATGTAATGGAATATGAAACAAGTTTTGTGAAATGTAATCATAAATGTTGTTTTTTGAATATGTGATTTTGTTTCTGTAACATCCCAGATTTTTGATAACATTATTTAGGAGATTTAGTTAGATAAACTAAATAAAATAATGTGTTGATAAGTGGATTGAGATTTGATTTAATTAAGGTAGCTGTGCCTTTTTAATTAACAAATTAAATGAAAAGTTTAAAAATGAATTAGAGGAGGGGTATTATGGGAAAGAGGCTATTCCTATATTGTCTTCCTTAGACCGTGTGTTCCAAACACACGTTCATTATCATTTTCATAAATTTAAAAGCTTGGCTGGCCACCATTAACAAAGGAAGAAGAAGAGGAAACAAAAGAGAAGCTTAAGGAAAGCAAATTCAAACCAAACTCATTCAAATCTCAAGCTCCTTAATCATTAAAGCAAAGGTGAATAAGGTTTACATCTCTAAATATTTTTGGTTTTAGTTTTAAGGTTAATTCCGAATGATTTTGTAAATGTTTGCCATGTTTTCGAATGATAAAAGATTATATATACATGTTGATAATTTATGTATGTTCATATAGATTTTATGACATGTTTTAAGATGAAAACCCTATTAAATGACATTTGTTAGCCTTGCAAATTTTTATGATGATCTAAAAAGTTATTTTAGAGATGTGTTTCAATTTTCTGAATTTTCGTGGATTTGCTATAATTTTCTAAAGAAGAAAAGGTTAATTTGGATTATAAAAATTATTTACGGGTAAAATAATTATTTTTTGGACACGAAATTTTTATATGTTGAAGAGAACATATTAATTTACTTTATGGAATTTTTCCATAATTTTTCATGGTGTTTTGATGGTTATATAAAATTATTTAAGGTATGGGACTTAAATGTTTTATATAATTATAAAGGAGAAATGGGCTATTTTAAAATTATTCAAATTTCCAAATATGGAAGATCGGCAGCAATTTTCGAATATAAAATTTTGGCAACCAATAAGATTTAGACAAGCAAGGCAGGTGGGGTACAAAAGAACTATTTCAAACAGTATTTTCACTGTTTCAACTCTTTCGGCAAGAGCTTCCGTCTTCATTCCAGACCTTCCGACAAGGTCGAAGGGTATCAAACCTTCCTATTAGATCAAATACTAATGCACATGGTATCAGGAAACTGGTACGTAGTGAATTGGAGGAAGTCGAAAGGTTGGGGATGAAGGGTTATAGCTTTCAGAAGAGATGAAGTTTTGTTTTGATTTTAAAGAAAAATACACCTGCTAGCTTTCGACAAAGAGCTTTCAAAATTGTCAAAAGGTTTCGATTGGTTTGTTTTATTGTTTTAATTGAAACCTTTCGACAACGTTGAAAGGTATAGCTTTCGGCAAGGTCGGAAGCATATTTGCCGCTTCCTAACCTTTCGACACAGATGGAGTCAAAGGTTATCTTTTGTTTTCTAAAACTTGACGACTCTCTCTATTGATTTCAAAGGGTTGGTTCCAACACCAACACTTCATTGTTTTTGAATGTTTCCAAAAGGTTTTAGGTTTTAAAGCAGTCGCTTTTGACTCCAATGTTTTTCTGATCCTTTTGCATAATCCAAATGTTTTAAGTCGAGACGTTTAAATGTGTAGTTAACTTTGAATGGTTTAGAAAGGTTTCCACTATTTTTAAATTGAACCCAATGTCTTCGAAAGGTTTTGTGACGCCCCACCTCTATACCCACACTAGCCAAGAACACTACGGAGTAATGCTGTCAACTAGCACGGAGAATAAGGCTGTTGAGGAGCGACCATCTATGTAATTGCTTTGTGCGAGCACCGATATGTCAGATAGTATAACATGCATTTTTATTTCAGGAGGAAATCCGACATATCGATACAAACTCAAAGCTACTACACAGTGGCTATAATAGTCTAGGACAATAAATAAACTAATAACACAGATAATATAAATGCGGAACACAGATAAAACAAAAAGTCTCATATATATAATAACTGATGTCAGTTACAATACATTTGACACAATACATATGATACAACTACAACTGTCGACTCTAGAAGTTATATATACAAGTACATTATCGACTAATATACATGAATACATATCAACCTAAATCAATACACTAACTACTACAAAAAGACGAAGACCCCTTCAAAAGGTATGAAAAGTCTTCATAGCTCAAACGGCAACCCAAAGCAAGAAATCTACAACCTGAAATAACTCGGGTCTGACCCGAGTATTAAATTCATAAGAAAATAATACACGGGTCAGTCTAATTCAAACTCAGTTATTAGTGCACAGAAGCAATAATAATCATATGATCATATAGACGACCGTCACAATAATTCTCGTCTATCCGACTCTTTTAAAAAAGAAATCGGATAACGGTAAAATATAACACTTAACAGTGTTAAACAACAAATCAGCAGAATCAAATCATCAACCAAGATAGATAAAAAAAATTATCAATGAAGATAATTTAGAAAACATTAGAATTGCCTAACGGCAATTAACAACAACAAAATAATCAATTTAAAACATCAACTCGGGTAGGGCTGCAGTATACGCACGCGTATACTGCCTCGCCACTACAACCTGAAATACACAAAAGATCAACGGACTAGAATCAAATAAAGATTCAAATCTCAATGTCACGGCCTCAATGGTCAAAGCAGACATACATGGACAATGTGCACGTATGTACACATTGAAAATTTACAACAGAACACGAGGTCAAACCCAAAATAACGGATTCAACACAAGTGAATTTGAAAACAAATCCAAATGCATTAATGCAATGCAAAACAACAAGGGCCAAAACTGCATATAAAACGAAACTGCAGTCATAAATGATTACAAGGGCAATCTGCAACAAAACTGCAGTCACCACAAGATCACTAAGGCGAAACTGCACTAAAGAAAGCAAGAAACAACTGCACAATAAAACTGCAGTTGAAACAAACGATTAACCAGGAAACTAAACAGTCAAACAACGACAACTCAAGTGTCGAACTCAACTGGATAGCACTACCTGGTCCAAATATGTAAAACAGTGGCATACCAAACAAGAACAGAGTAGTTCAGGCTAGAAGCATACATGAACAAAAGTGTTCACTGACTCAAATATCATGAAATACATCAATAAGGATTAGGGGACAAAGGCTATAGGTTGACAACACGCAACCTGAACCAACAGAGCACAAAGGCTCACATGACCGAATGCACATGGCAGTGGTCCAACATGATCAAAGGAGTATAACTCAGACTCAACATAGTGCAGAAATGCACAATGCCAAAATACAAAACTCAGACTCAACATAGTGCAGAAATGCACAATGCCAAAATACAAAACTCAGACTCAACATAGTGCAAAAATGCAAATGTCAAAATGCAACAATGAAACTGGACAACACAAGTAAATGTCTGAAGTGTATATACAGAGTCAAGACCACACAAAAATCAAATATCAACAAGGACCAGACTCAAGTATCATATTAAAGCAGGATGAACACTAGACTCAACAAAGGCTACAGACAAGTAGCAGTATGCAGAATGAAGGAGTGTGAAACAAATATACAAGTTACTACTTTAAAAGAACCAGCAATCAAGTTCAATCCCAAAGCTACTCAACAACAAATGCGTGCAACAAGCAGTGCAACAAAACTCAAGTTAAACTGAGTACAGTTCAATGAAAAAACAAGACCAGACCAACATATGAAATATGAAGTGGAAATTAGGTTAAAGGGCTTCTATTTGCCGTGTAATAAGTTTTAAGGACAACACTTCTGAATAATTAGTTTTAAGGACAATTTACAGCATAATGATAAATTCATTTATCTTTATAAGTTATACAGGAAAATGATAAATCATTTTATCATTATTTCTGTATAACTGAAAATGATAAATTCTTTTATCTTTTTCCTGTAAAATGTCCTTAAAACTAATTTTTCAGAAGTAGTGTCCTTAAAACTTATTACCCTGCACAAATAAGCCCTTGAAGTGAAAATCCCCAAATATGAATTTGTACATGAAGTAAACATATACATATATGTATGCAGTCAGTTTAAGTCTAACCAAACAGTGAACCTCAATATCGAAATGAGACAGTAATGCAAGCAATGCCGCAATATGCCTCAGAAATTATCCATATGCAATGAAGACGGTATTTGAAACCGAGATCGAAATATATAATGTTAAACAACTCGAAGTCAAGTGATAAAAATCAAGTTTAAAAAGTCAGTGCTGAAGTTCAGATGCAAATCAAGTTGAAGCCGAGAAACAATTAGCAAAGATCAGGAGACAAGTTCGAACGAAGCTCGACAGCACGAGATCAAGCGACAACAAATGTACCAGATAATGAACTCAAGCAAAATATATATGAATTGGAACAAGTCAGAGCGAAGCTCGATAATTTCGAGTGCCGATATCAATGATGTCACAGGAGAAACTCACGAAATCAAAATACAGTTTAATCAGAGAAATCAAAACCGTGAGCATCAATTAATCAACCACGAAAATCACAAGTTTGAACAAATCAGAAACCACACAAAATTGAATTAGATGTGAGCGAAATACATCACTCACCTTTGCCACAATCGAAGCAGCTGAGAGCCAAGCAAGGAGACGAAGCCATAGCAATTCGAGGAAGACGAGCGGAGTTAAACCCTAGCAGCCACCACCTTCGATTCCTACGATGCCCTAACTTGTACATGAACGAACGAGTTGCAATTTCTTCGAAGCCCTAATTTGGAGGCGAGGAACGAACGAAAGGGATGAACGAGCAACCATTAATAATTCTTCGTTTGATTTAGGGTTAGGCAAATGAGAATGGGGGAACGGTTTGAATGAATGCCCGAAAAAAGAAACGGTAGTGGGTATCATCTCTTCATCAAAACAAATAGGCCAACTAAAATAGAAAAGTATATTTATTTAAAGCCCGAATACTCTTTTAATCAAAATTGTAAAAGAATTTCTACCGATTAAAAACTTCCATCAGCAATTAACAACCAGATTTAATCGTCTAGAGACGATAATTTATTGGTACGAAATCTCGGGTTGTTACAGGTTTTCAGTTTCATTATTTTTGAAAGGTTTATTATATAGGGGAGGTACCCCAGGTTTTCGACAAAGTCGAAAGGTGAAACCTTTCGACTAGGTTGAAAATAAACCTTCCGATAAGGTCGAAAGGTAGGACCTTTCGGCAAGGTCGTAAGGTATTTTTTTGTAATGTTTTCAAAAGGCTAAGGTTTAAAGGATTTATAAGGCGGATGCCATATGTTTTAAAGCTTGTAAAGGGAAGGTTTTATAAATGGTTTTGAAGGAGATACCTTCAATGATTTCGAAAGGTTTATTAAGGGATACGCATGGTTTACCTTCAATACTTTCGAAGGGTTTTATAAATGTTTTGAAGGAGTTACGTTTAATGATTTCGAAAGGTTTATTAAAGGATATGAAGGAGTTACATTCAATACTTTCGAATTATGAATGATTTTGAAGGAGTTACCTTCTATGTTTTCGAAAGGTTGTTTATGGGTTTTAAACAAAGGTTTCAAATATCAGAATTAGGCAGATAGCCTAAGTGTTTTAGGTTATAAAGGACTTTAACTTATTTTAAAGGATAGACAATCCTTATTGAACATCATCAACATTATTTTGAGTAAATTATATATAACATGGCAAAAATAGCTTAGAGTAAAGCTAAAGATATATTTTCCTTGTATATATATGATTTGACAGACTAAATTGTTTTTAAAAGGTTTCAAGGAAAATTTAAAGAGCAGTTAGCTCATATATTTTCAAGAGCAATTAGCTTAGATATTGTAGAGCAGTTAGCTCGGATATTTTGAAGGGTACTTAACCCAAAAGAAAAATTCGAGCAGTCAACTCATTTAAATCCGGACAGTTAGTCCATTTTGACGGCAGTCAGCCTAGAGGACAATTAGTCCAGGATAGTTAGTCTTGAAAGAGCAAGCAGTTCTGATATGAATAGATAGTCCATTTATTAGCATAACAGATCTTGCTAAATTTATAAGGACAGTTAGTCCACCTTTTTTACCTGTTTTGGGCAGATAGCCCATTATCTAGCATAAAAGGTATTGCTATTTTGGTATAACCAGTTTTAGGACAGATATTCTAGAAAAGAGTAGTTAACTCAGAATTTAGGACAGATATACCTGTAAAGAACAGATAGTTCAAATTTAGATAGATAGTCTATTTTATTTCCTATTTTAGCATAATGGATATTGCTATAATATTATTATAATCAGTTGATTAACCAGTTTGGTTGTAGAATACGATTTGCAAAATATATCTTTTAAAAAGAGACATTAGTGAGGGGAAACCCGTTCCACTAAGCGGCCTGGTCTCACTAGTTATCAGTAAACTGAGGTGTAACAGATATTATTCATACCGGGCTTTAAGTCGGACTCGAAGTTTTTATTTCCCCTTAAACTCTTAGGTGATCAAAATCTGATTTGAGTAAGCTGAAGGTTTAGGTTTTCAGGTTTTAGCAGATTTTGGTGAATAAAGCATCCGAAGACGAGCAGGTGGCTGACGGATAGCTAATTTTGGGATTCTGTTTTAAAATTGTTTCCGCTGTGTATTAAGATAGTTATGTTTATATTGCTTTGATCATCCAAGGGGCATCTTCATATGTCGCTCTTGGCGTATTATTGTAAATTATATTTGATCATTGGCTGGGATTACGTTTGAGATTTTTGTAACTTGGATATGATTTATTTGAAATATAATCACTGAAATTATTGTTTTTGGAAATATGTGATTTTTTTCATATTCAAGTGCTTCTGATATTATAGATACCATTAACACTTCCGTATTTCATCACTAGTTGTAATACTGTGGATGACTGCAGCATCCATAGCGCTTAGCTTTTGCGTCTAGATACGCGATGTTACAGCTTGGTATCGGAGCATAGGTTTATGAAATTTTTTTAACTAAAAATTGGTTTTGAAAACAAAAATCCAAAGAAATTAGAGTAAGATATGGGGTTGGGTTAATGCTATAGTAACGTACTTGTATTTGTTATATATAAGTATGCACTTTATCACTATTCATCTATCTTTGATTAGGTTATCTTTCTGTATCTCATGAGGTTTGAATACATATATGAATGGTAGAAAAAGTAGAGTTAACCAAGGAGGGGGAAGCACCGAAAGGAATGCCAGACCTAATGTAGGGAGAGGCCAAGGTTAGGCAGAGAATGTTGGTGCTGAAGTCCCGTAGGTCGGTATGGAAGCCATGTATCAGTTTTTCAGGAATATGATGCAGGCATGAGTTGCAACCGGAGCGGTAGGAGGAGATGCCGCAGGAGCATGGGTTCCAGAAGTTCTGGTAGTTAATCATTTCGCTAAGATGAGCGGTGATTATGTGAAGCTAGGAAGGAAGCCGTTTATGGGAATGGAGGATGCCATTGAAGTGGAGAATTGGTTGTTGCACTGCGAAAGGATTTTTTGTAGATTTCAGGCTCAATAATGAGCAGTAGAGGAGGTTGGCGTCCATGCAGCTTCAGGGGACCGCATTGTTCTGGTGGAACAGTGTATCAGCAACAGTTGATGAGGAGACAGTAACCTGGGAGGATTTCAAGAGGAGATTCCAGGAGAGGTTTATGTCAGTAATGGCACAGTCAGCTTTGATTAGGTAGTTTGCTAAGCTGGTATAGGGAGAAATGTCTGTTGCTGAGTATGCTAGGAAGTTCGAAGAGTTGGCCCGGTATGGGTATGCTTATGTAGATACTGTGTTGAAACGGAATGAGAAGTTTATCAGAGGATTGAAGCCGGAGTTGGGTAGTGCTACCTTATCTCATCTTAGAGATCCTTCTGATATTGTTATAGAGATGGCTTTGAGGCAGGAAGAAGTCCTTGAGTCTTTGGAGAAGAGCAAGGAATAAATGGTCCAGGTTGGGCAAAGCCAAAAGATGAAGTTCTTTCCCAAGAAAGGTGCTCAAAAGGGTGGAGCATCCAAGAAAGCGAAGTCTGAAGTTGTCTGCTATAAATGCGACAAGAAAGGACACTTTGCTAATGAGTGTCGCTCAGGGAAAGCGAAGGATGTGGCTAAGGGGAAGAATGTCAGGTGTTTTAACTATAACTAGATAGGCCATTATAAGAACCAGTGCATGGAGCCCATTAGAGATGGTAAGGGCAAGGTGTATGCATTGGAGCTTGCCGCTTGCCACTTCCAAGCCAACAGCCCAGGAGAAGGGGAAGGCGGTTCTTGGAGGAACGCTTCAGATTCATGGTATGTCCGTTAGCATTTTGTTTGATACTAGTGCATCGCATTCTTTTATATCTAGATGTTTGATAGATAAGCTTAACCTTGAACCCACATATTTAGTTACTTCCATATGGGTTGTGAATCCAATAGGAGGGTATGCAACTCTAGGGTTGAGGTGTGACTAGTTTGAGTTTGACCTGTTAGGTCATACTTTTGAGTGCAGTTTGCATGTGTTTGATTTTGTGGGGTTTGGGATCATCCTAGGTATGGATTGGTTAAGTGAGTACGATGCTAAGATATTTTGCCAGGGTAGGAAGATATCTCTTAGACACCCAGATTGTAGCGATCAAATTGTTTTCATCGTAGGAGGTTCTAGCAGTGCTGTGTTCACATTGTTGGGTGCTTTGGATTCAGATCATGAGTTGAGCCGAGTTTCCGTGGTTAGAGAATTCACAGATGTGTTTGAACATGTAGTTGGATTGCTGCCGAAATGAGCCATTGAGTTTCAGATAGATTTGGTTCCGGGAGCAGAATCAGTGAGTAGACCGCCAAGTAGGATGACCCCTTCAGAGATGAAGGAGTTGAAGGTGTAGTTAGTGGATCTGGAAGGCAAAAGTTTTGTCAAACCGAGCAGTATGCCGTGGGGTGTAGCAGTAGTGTTTGCTAAGAAGATGGACGGATCGTTGACGCTATGTATCGATTATCGTAAGTTGAATGAGAGGACGATAAAGAATCGATATCCATTGCCCAGAATTGATGATTTGTTCGACCAGCTAAGTGGAGCAAAGTTATTTTCTCAGTTGGATTTGGCATTCGATTTCCATTAGCTCAGGGTAGCAGAGGATAGTATACCTTTGACATCATTCAGGACTAGATATGGATCGTACAAATGGTTAGTTATGCCGTTCGGACTGATGAATGCTCCAGCTTTCTTTGTGGATTTGATGAACTGGATTTTCCAAGAGCACTCGGATAGGTTCGTGCTGGATGATATCTTGATTTACTTTAAAGATGAAAGAGAGCATGAAGTTCATCTTAGAGTAGTGCCTGAGACCCTGAGGCAGCATCAGCTGAAAGCTAAGTTTTCGAAGTGTCACTTCTGGAAGAAGGAGGCGAAGTTTCTTGGTCATGTCGTCTCAGAGGAAGGGTTATCAGTAGATCTGACTAAAATCGAGGCAGTGAATAATTGGAAGAGACCCGAGACAGTAACCGAGATTAAGAGTTTCCTTGGGTTGGTTGGTTATTATCGGAGACTCTTTAAGGATTTCTCGCGGATAGTAGCACCGATGATCAGGCTAACGAGGAAGGATGTGAAGTTTGTGTGGACCGATAAGTGTGAGGAAGCATTCCAGAGTTTGAAACACTTATTGACCCATGCACCTGTGTTGGTAGTTCCAGAGGGGAATTGGGATTTGGTAGTCTATTCTGATGCGTGTGGAACTGGATTAGGAGCTGTGTTGATGCAGAGAGGTAAAGTAATTGCCTACGCTTCTAGACAGCTTAGACCACACGAGGTCAGATATCCAACGCATGATTTAGAGTTGGCTGTTGTTATTTTTGCTTTAAAGGTATGGAGACATTATCTTTTGGGAGAAAGGTTTGAGCTGTTTATAGATCACAAGTCGCTGAAGTATTTGTTCTATCAGAAGGAGCTGAACATGAGACAGCAGAGATAGTTAGAATTCATAGCCGCTTATGATTTTGGGATTGAGTACACACCAGGGAAAGGCAACCGGGTTGTAGATGCACTTAGCAGGAAACATCAGAATGCAGTGTTGGCAATGATGGCTGAGTGGAAATATTTAGAAGCAATAGCAGATTGTAGAGTGTAGGGGAGATCCGAGGCAGGGTCTATTGGTGATGTAGTTGTATTGTCTTGTTTGGAAGTTCGACCAGTTTTGATCGAACAGATTGCTTCTAAGCAGATAGAGGATCCAGTGTTAGCTGAACGGATCAGTAAGCTAAAAGAAGGAACCAAGAGCGATGACTTGAAAGATTTCAGTCTTGACCAGAATGGGTGGTTGAGAAAGAAAGGAAGATTATGTGTTCCGAGTATAGGAAATATAAGAAAGGAAGTCTTGGATGAATGCCATCATTCGAAGTACACTATACATCCCGAAGGTACCAAGATATACCGGGATATGAAGAGAAGTTTCTTCTTGGAAGGAATGAAGTGGGATTTTGGTTTGTGTATAAGGCAGTGCTTGAATTGCCAGTAGGCAAAGGCCGAACACCAGAAACTGAGTGGTTTGCTTCAGCCATTAGATATTCCAGTATGGAAGTGAGATTCTATTTCTATGGACTTTATAGACGGGTTGCCAAGGTCGAACAAGGGAAATGAAAGTATTTGGGTTATAGTGGACAGATGACCAAGAGTGCCCATTTCATTCCAGTTAAGTCAACCAGGACGACATCTGTTTTAGCAAGGTTGTTCATGAAGAATGTGGTTAGACTGCATGGAGTTCCTAGCAGCATAATTAGTGATAGAGGTCGCTTGTTCACTAGCGAGTTTTGGAAGAGTCTGCAGGAAGTTTTAGGAACCAAGCTTATGATGAGTACCGCTTACCATCCACAGACAGATGGGCAAACAGATAGAGTTAACAAGATATTGGAAGATTGTTGAGTGCTTGTGTTCTAGACTGGGGGATCATGGGAGGACCATCTGCATCTACTCGAGTTTTCATATAACAACAGTTATCAGACTAGTATTGGGATGGAACCATTTGAAGCTTTATATGGAAGGCCATGTAAATCTCCTGTTTGTTGGTTAGAGACTGGGGATAGGTTGATTCTTGGTCCAGATTTGGTTAGAAAAGCAACAGAAAAGATAGAGGTCATTCGAGATAGGATGAAGGAGGCTCAATCTTGGTAGAAAAGTTATGCAGATAAGAGACAAAAAAATTTGGAGTTCTCGGTTGGGGACCAGGTTTTCGTCAAATTATCACCGATGAAGAGTGTGCTTAGATTTAGGAAGTCGGGGAAGTTATCTCCTAGGTTCGTATTCTATTCTTGAGAGGATCAGGAAGCTCGCGTATAGACTTGAGTTAACGAGCAGTTTGGCAGGTGTCCATAATGTTTTTCATATTTCTCATCTTAGAAAGTGTGTTAGAGACCCGGAGACTGCTATTGCACCGACAGTGCTAGATGATTTAGTGGTAGAACCAGACTTGACCATAGTGAGGAAGCCGGTTCACATTGTTGCGAGAGATGAGAAGAGGCTTAGAACCAAGACGGTCAGATTAGTCAAAGTCCAGTGGAGTGACGATGACAGAGACTATACTTGGGAGGTTGAGAGCAAGATTAGAGATACTTATCCTGACTTATTTAGATGGTATGTTTACCTTCTTGTTTCTTTTTGAGCCTTATTGTAATTTCGAGAACGAAATTCTTTAAGGAGGGGAGTCTACAACACCCCAGATTTTTGATAACATTATTTAAGAGATTTAGTTAGATAAACTAAAAGTGTTGATAAGGGGATTGAGATTTGATTTAATTAAGGTAGTCATGCCTTTTTAACTAATAAATTAAATGAAGGGTTTGAAAATGAATTAGAGGATGGGTATTATGGGAAAGAGGCCATTCCTATATTGTCTTCCGTAGGCCATGTATTCCAAACACACGTTCATTATCATTTTTAAAAATTTAAAAGCTTGGTCGGCCACTATTAACAAAGGAAGAAGAAGAGGAAACAAAAGAGAAGATTAAGGAAAGCAAATTCAAACCAAACTCATTCAAATCTCAAACTCCTTAATCATTAAAGCAAAGGTGAATAAGGTTTACATCTCTAAATATTTTTGGTTTCGGTTTTAAGGTTAATTCCGAATGATTTTATAAATGTTTGCCATGTTTTTGAATGATAAAAGATTATATATACATGTTGATGATTTATGTATGTTCATATAGATTTTATGACATGTTTTAAGATGAAAACCCTATTAAATGACATCCGTTAGCCTTGCAAATTTTTATGATGATCTAAAAAGTTATTTTCGAGATGGTTTCAATTTTCTGAATTTTCGTGGATTTGTTATAATTTTCTAAAGAAGAAAAGGTTAATTTGGATTATAAAAATTATTTATGGGTAAAATAATTATTGTTTGGATCCGAAATTTTTATATGTTGAAGAGAATATATTAATTTACTTTTTGGAATTTTTCAAGAATTTTTCAAGGTGTTTTGATGGTTATATAAAATTATTTAAGGTATGGGATTTAAATGTTTTATATAATTATAAAGGAGAAAGGGGCTTTTTTAAAATTATTCAAATTTCCAAATATGGAAGATCGGCAACAATTTTCGAATATAAAATTCTGGCAACCAATCAGATTTAGACAAACAAGGCAGATGTGGTACAAAAGAACTATTTCCAACAATATTTTCACTGTTTCAACTCTTTCGGAAAGAGCTTCCATCTTTATTCCAGACCTTCCGACAAGGTCGAAGGGTATCAAACCATCCAATTAGATCAAATACCAATGCACATGGTATCAGGAAATTGGTACGTAGTGAATTGGAGGAATTCGAAAGGTTGGGGATGAAGTATTATAGCTTTCAGAAGAGATGAAGTTTTGTTTTGGTTTTAAAGAAAAATACACCTGCTAGCTTTCGACAAAGAGCTTTCAAAATTGTCAAAAGGTTTAAAAGGAAAAGGTTTCGATTGGTTTTCTTTCTAGTTTTAATTGAAACCTTTTGGCAAAGTCGAAATGTATAAATTTCGGCAAGGTTAGAAGCATATTTGTCGCTTCCTAACCTTTCGACACAGATGGAGTCAAAGGTTATCTTTTGTTTTCTTAAACTTGCCGCCTCTCTCCATTGATTTCAAGGGGTTGGTTCCAACACCAACACTTCATTGTTTTCGAAAGGTTTTAGGTTTCGATGCAGTCGCTTTAGACTCCAATGTTTTTCTGATCCTTTTGCATAATCTAAATGATTTAAGTCGAAACGTTTAAAGGTGTAGTTAACTTTGAATGGTTTTGAAAGGTTTCCACTGTTTTTAAATTGAACCCAATGTCTTCGAAAGGTTTTGAGTTTCATTGCTTTTGAAAGGTTTATTATATAGGGGAGGTATCCCTGGCTTTCTACAAAGTCGAAAGGTGAAACCTTTCGACTAGGTTGAAAATAAACCTTCCAATAAGATCGAAAGGTAGGACCTTTCGGCAAGGTCGTAAGGTATTGTTTGTAATGTTTTCAAAAGGCTAAAGTTTAAAGGATTTATAAGGCGGATGTCATATGTTTTAAAGCTTTTAAAAGGAAGGCTTTATAAATGGTTTTGAAGGAGATACCTTCAACGATTTCGAAAGGTTTATTAAAGGATACGTAGGGGTTACCTTCAATACTTTCGAAGGGTTTTATAAATGTTTTGAAGGAGTTACCTTCAATGATTTCGAAAGGTTTATTAAAGGATATGAAGGAGTTACCTTCAATACTTTTGAAGGGTTTTATGAATCATTTTGAAGGAGTTACCTTCTATGTTTTCGAAAGGTTGTTTAAGGGTTTTAAACAAAGGTTTCAAATATAAGAATTAGGTAGATAGCCTAAGTGTTTTAGGTTATAAAGGAATTTAACTTATCTTAAAGGATAGATAGTCCTTATTGAACATCATCAACATTACTTTGAGTAAAGTATATATAGCATGGCAAAAATAGCTTAGAGTAAAGCTAAAGATATATTTTCCTTGTATATATATATGATTTGATGGACTAATTCATTTTGAAAAGGTTTCAAGGAAAATTTAAAGAGCAATTAGCTCAGATATTTTATAGAGCAGTTAGCTCATATAATTTTAAGGGTAGTTAACCCAAAAGAAAAATTCGGACAGTCAGCTCATTTAAATCCAGACGGTTAGTCCATTTTGAGGGTAGTCAGCCTAGAGGACAGTTAGTCCAGGAAGAGCAGTCACCTCTGATTTAAAATTTTTTCCGCTGTGTATTAAGATAGTTATGTCTATATTGCTTTGATCATCCAAGGGGGCATCTTCATATGTCGCTCTTGGCGTATTGTTGTAAATTATATTTGATCAATGGCTGGGATTACATTTGGGATTTTTGTAACTTGGATATTATTTATTTGAAATATAATCACTGAAATTATTATTTTTGGAAATCTGTAATTTTGTTTATATTCAAGTGCTTCTGATATTATGGATACCATTAACACTGCTGTATTTCGTCAGCAGAAGTTAATACTATGGATAACTGCAGCATCCATAGCGTGTAGCTTTTGGCCTCCGGATGCGGGATGTTACAATTTCATATTCATGTGCTTATGATATTATGGATACCATTAATATTACAGTATTTGGTCATTGGAAGTTAATACAATGGATGACTGCAACATCTGTAGCGCTTAGCTTCGAGCCTCCAGATAGGGAATGCTATAACTTGGTATTAGAGCATAGATTTATGAAAAACTTTGAACTGAAATTATTTTTGAAAACATAATCCTAAGGAATTAGAGATAAGATTGGGATATGAGATAACTTTATAGTAACGTACTTGTATTTCCAATATATAAATATATGCTATATCTCTATTCTCCTATATCTCTTAGGCTATTCATCTGTATCTCATGAGGCTTGAATACAGATATGGATGCTAGAAGTGAAGAGTTAACCTTGGTGGGGGAATCATCACTACAAATGGAAATGCCAAACCAAATATGAGGAGAAACCAAGGTCTGGCATAAACTAGAAACGTGGGTGCTGGAGTCCCGCAAGCAGACATGGGAGCTATGTACCGGTTCTTTGTCAACATAATGCAAGCGGGTGTTGCTGATGGAGTGGTTGGAGGAAATGCTGGAGTAGGGAACCAGGAAGCTCCGGTGGTGAATAACTACGCTATTCTGAGTAGGGATTATGCTCGGTTGGGAGGAAAGCCATTTATTGGAACTGAAGACGCTATTGAAGTAGAAAAATGGTTGCTGAATTGTGAGAGGATCTTTGTAGATTTGGGGCTCAATGATGAGCAAAAGAGAAGGCTTGCTTCGAGACAACTTCAAGGAGCAGCTTTATATTGGTGGAATAGTGTGATAGTTGGAGTTAATGAGGAGACGATGATATGGGTTGATTTTAAGAGGAGGTTCGAGGAGAGGTTTATGTCTGAGATTGTGAAGTCTGCTCTGCTCAAAAAGTTTTTTGAATTAGAGCAAGGGGATATGAGTGTGCTAGAATATGCGAGGAGGTTTGAGGAGATAGTAAGATATGGCTATGCTACAGTTGATACTAATATTAAGAGGAGCGAGAAGTTCATTAGGGGGCTGAAGCCTAAATTGGCAAAGGATACATTACCGCATATTGGGGATCTATGTGATATTGTATTGGAAATGGCTTTGAGGAATGAGGAGATGCTTGCTTTTCTGGAGAGAAACAAGGCAAAGGAAGTCCAGATGGGGCGAAGTTAGAAAAGAAAGTTTTTTCATAAGAAAGAAGCTCAGAAAGGTGGAGCTGCTAAGAAGGGAAAGGCAGAAGTGGTCTGTTACAAGTGTGACAAGAAGGGATACTATGCCCATGAGTGCCGGACAGGCAAAGGAAAAAAGGTTGTGGGGAAGAAAGAAGCGAGGTGTTTCAACTGCGATCAAATTGGTCATTACAAGAACCAATGTAAGGGGCCTGTTAAGGATGGAAAAGGAAAGGTGTTTGCATTGGAGCCAATTACCTCGAGGCCAACAAAAGAGGATAAAGGAAAAGTTGTGTTTGGAGGTACGCTTCAGATTTATGGTATGTCAGTTAGCGTTTGGTTTGATACCGGTGCATCACATTCTTTTATATCTCATTTTTTAGTAGATAAGCTTAACCTAGAACCCTCATATTTAGTTACTTCCTTAAGGGTTGCAAATCCAATAGGAGGGTATGCGACACTTGGGATGAAGTGCAACCACCTAGAGTTTGATTTGTTAGGTCATACCTTTGTTTGCAATTTGCATGTGTTTGATTTGTAGGGTTCAGAATTTTTTTGGATATGGATTGGTTAAGTAAATACGATGCGAGAATATTTTGCCATGATAGGAAAATATCACTTAGACATCCCAAATGTAGTGATCAGATTGTATATACTGTTGAAAACCCTAGTTATGAGGTTAATGCTTTATTGGGTGTTGTGGAGGTAGAAGACGAGTTGAATTGCATTTTCATTATTAGAGAATTCGCAAATGTTTTTGAACCTATAGTAGGATTGCCGCCGAAACGAGCTATTGAGTTTCAGATAGATTTGGTACCTGGAGCAGAACCAGTGAGTAGACCGCCAAGCAGGATGACACCTACCGAGATTAGGGAGTTGAAGGTGCAATTAGTGGATTTGGAAGGCAAGAATTTTATTAGGCCAAGTAGTTCACCATGGGGAGCAGCCGCGGTGTTTGCTAAGAAGCCGGACGGATCGTTGAGGTTATGTATCGATTAACATAAGTTAAATGAGAAGACGATAAAGAATCAATATTCGTTGCCTAGAATTGACGACTTGTTCGATTAGTTGAGGGAGCCAAGGTATTTTCTCAGTTGGATTTAGCAACAGGTTTCCATCAGCTTAGAGTAGCAGAGGATTATATTCCTTTGACGGCGTTTATAACTAGATATGGATCGTACGAATGGTTAGTGATGTCGTTCGGACTAACTAGTGTGCCAACATTCTTTGTAGATTTGATGAACCGAATTTTTCGAGAGCACTTGGATAGGTTTGTATTGGTGTTCATAGATGATATTTTGATATACTCTCAGGATGAAAAGGAGCATGAAGTTCATCTTATAGTGGTTCTTGAGATGCTGAGATAACACCAGTTGAAGCCGAAGTTTTCAATGTGTCATTGTGGAAGAAGGAACTGAAGTTTCTTGGTCATGTAGTCTTAAAGAAAGGGTTGTCTGTAGATCCCACTAAGATTGAAGCAGTAAATAATTGGAAGAGACCCGAGGCAGTGACTGAGATAAAGAGTTTTCTTAGATTGTCTGGATATTATAGGAGGTTCATTAAGGATTTTTTGCGGATAGCAACACCGATGACCAAGCTAACATGAAAGGACGTGAAGTTTATTTGGACCGATAAGTGTGAGGAAGCATTCTAGAGCTTGAAATACTTATTGACTCATGCACCTGTACTAGTTTTCCAGGAGGGAATCAGGATTTGGTAGTATATACAGATGCGTGCGGAACTGGATTAGGAGTTCTGTTAATGCAAAGAGGTAAACTAATTGCCTATGCTTCTCGACAGCTTAGACTGCATGAGGTTAAATATCCAACGCATGATTTGAAATTAGCTATGGTGATTTTTGCATTGAAGGTGTGGAGACATTACCTTTTGGGAGAGAGGTTTGAGCTTTATATGGATCATAAGCCATTGAAGTATTTGTTCTCTTAGAATGAGCTGAACAGAAGACAACAAAGATGGTTGGAGTTTATTGCTGCTTATGACTTTGGAATTAATATACACCTGGGAAAGGAAATAAGGTAGCAGATGCACTTAGCAAAAAACATTAGAATACAATGTTAGCGATGATAGCTAAGTGGAAAGATTTGGAAGCATTGACGACATGTAGGGTATAATGGGGACCTGAAGTTAGTTCTAGTAAGGAAACTGCTACGTTGTCATATTTAGAAGTTTGACCAATTATGATTGAAAGAATTGTTTCTAAGCAAGGAGAGGATCCAATATTAGCTGAGCGGATCAGGAAGTTAAGAGATGGAACAGAGAGCGATGACTTGAAGGAGTTTAGTCTGGACTAGAATGGGTGGTTAAGAAAGAAAGGAAGGTTGTGTGTTTCGAATGTGGGAAGCATTAGGAAGGAAGTTTTGGAGGAACGCCATCATTCGAAGTTCACTATTCATCTAGGAGGAACTAAGATGTATTAGGACATAAAGAGGAGTTTCTTATGGGAAGGTATGAAGAGGGATGTAGGCTTATAGGTAAAGCAGTGTTTGAACTGTCAACGGGTAAAAGCCGAATATCAAAAGCCAAGTGGATTGATTCAGCCATTAGATATTCCGGTTTGGAAGTGGGATTCTATTTCTATGGATTTTATATACGGGTTGCCAAGATCTAATAGAGGAAATGGAAGTATATGGGTCATAGTGGACAGATTAACCAAGAGTGCCCATTTCATTCCAGTTAAGTCAACCAAGAGGGATGTAGGCTTCTATTTATGAAGAATATAGTTAGACTTCATGGAATTTCTAGTAGTATAGTAAGTTATAGGGATTCCTTATTCACCAGCGAGTTCTGTAAAAGTCTGTAGGAAAATTTAGACAGTAAGCTTAAGATGAGTACCGCTTACTATCCGCAAAGCGATGGGCAAACAGAAAGAATTAACAAAGTCTTGGAAGATTTGTTAAGAGCTTTTGTGTTAGATTTTGGAGGATCATGGGAAGACCATCTACACTTAGTCGAGTTTTCATATAACAACAGTTATCAGGCTGGTATAGGGATGACACAATTTGAAGCTTTGAATGGAAGGCCATGCACATCCCCAGTTTGTTGGTTAGAGACCGGGGATAGGTTGGTTCTTGGTCCCGATTTAGTTAGAGAAGCTGCAAAGAAGATTGAGTTAATTTGAGATAGCATGAAGGAAGCTTAGTCTAGGTAGAAGAGTTATGAAGATAGAAGATGGAAAGACATAGAGTTCTTTGTTGGAGATCATGACTTTACCAAGCTGTCACTGATGAAAGGTGTAATTCGATTTGGAAAATCAGGGAAGTTGGCACTGAGGTTCGTAGGACCATTTACTATAGTAGAGAAGATCAGGAAACTCGCATATAGAGTAAAGTTACCGAACATCTTGGCTGGAGTCCATGATGTTTTCCATGTTTCTCATCTGAGTGTGTTAGAGATCCGGAGACTACTATAGCACCGACTGTGTTAGAGGATTTAGTAGTAGAGCCGGACATGACTATAATTAGAAAACCTGTTCGTACAGTCGCAAGAGATGAGAAAAGGATAAGGAACAAGACAGTCAGGCTAGTTAAAGTCCAGTGGAGCGACGATGAGAGAGACTGTACTTGGGAGACTGAGAGCAAGATTAGAGATGCTTATCCTGATTTGTTTGATGGTATGTTTTACCTTTTTGATTGATTTGTTGTGCACCTTATCGTAATTTTGAGGACGAAGTTCTTTAAGGAGGGGAGTATGTAATGACCCTAATTTTTAGTAACATTTAATTAGGTAAATTAAATGAAATAATGTAAAATGGTTAAGGGATTGAGATTTGTGATTAGTAAGGGAAGCCGTGCCATGTTAACAAATGAACTAAGTAAATTGAAATGGAATAAAATGTTAGGAAATAAACAAGGGCAATGTAGGAATAAATATTATACCCTTAACCACTTAAGCCATATTCTATACGTTCATTTCTATATTTACAAAACTAAAACCAAAGTAAGAGGTCGGCCACCATTAGGAAAACAAGAGAAGATAAGAAAATTTCAAGAGGAAAAGCTTAAGCAACTTAATCAAGATCAAATCTCAAATCCTTAATCTTAAAGCTAAGGTGAATAATGACTACATCTCATATTTTTCTTGTTTCCGGTTCTATGATGAAATCTGAATTACTTTGCAAAGTTATTTGCCATGTTTTTTATTGTAGAAATGGAGATACATGCTTATTGATGATTTATGGTATTTCATATAGATTTTATGATATGTTTTAATGTGAAAACCCTATTAAATGACATCAAAATGCCATGCGATTTTAGATTTAGATCAAAAATGAGATTTTAGAGATGAGTTTAAATTTTCATAATTTTTTGAATTAATGTGGATTTTATATTGATTTTCTAGTGAGGAAAATGGATATTTGGGTTTAAAATAATTTACAGTTAAACCATATATGTTTTGGGTCTGAAATTTATATATGTTAGAAAACATATTAAAAATGATTTATTGGAATTTTTGTAGAATTTTCCTAAGTGTTTTAATGAATATATAAAATTATTAAGGTATGAGACTTAAATGTTTTATATATTTATAAAAGGAGAAGGGGTATTTTGTAAATAAATTAAATTGTTTATATCTGAAATATTGGTAGTACTTTTAGAAAATTAGCAACCAATCATATTTTGACAAACAAGGCAGGTTAGTTGAAAAGATTACTTTAAAAAGCAAAAAATCAGTCTAAACCTGCATTTTACATGTTTCGACACTTTTGCACCTTGCTTTCGACCCAGTACTTTCGCCTCCATCTCCCTCGAAACCAATGCGCCTGGTATCAATACTTAGTACATGGCGAATTCGACTAAGTCAGAAGGAATGAAGTCGAAATAGGGGTTCCAAAGGAGGTCAAAGTTTTGCTTTGATTTTAAATGAAAATACGCCTACTTTGCTTTCGAAAGAAATGCTTTCGACTAGATAGCTTTAAACTTGGTTAAAATGTTTTAAAGAAATGGTTGCGCCTTTTGTTTTAAGTAAATGCTTTCGCCTGGGTCGAAACCCCTTGTTTCTGCCTTTTTCCTTTCGATGCATCGCGTTCGAAATGTCCCTTTGTTTTAAAATCCAAGCCGCTTCTCCATTGCTTTCGAAGGGGATGGTTTCGACATTATCACTTCTTTTACTTAGGAAATAGCTTTCGAAAGTGTTGCTTTCGACCCTGTTCTTTTATGACCCTTTCGAGATTTTAAAAGATAAACCCAAAGGTTTCGAATAAGCTAGTTTTGAATGGTTTTAAAAGGTTTGCACATGTTTTAATTGAGCCCAAATGCTTTCGAAAGGTTTGATGTTTGCAAAGGATTTTAATGCTTTTGAAAGGTCTAAAAGAAGGTTTTGAATGGGTCGTTCCCTAATAGTTTCGAAAGGTTTAAAAGGAAGGTTTCTAATGTTTTCGAAAGGTGATGTTAAGTGTTTAAAGATAGGATGTCTAAGGTTTTAAAGCTTTCGAAGGTGATGTTTTTCAATGATTTCGAAAGGTTGATTATGAATGGTTTCGAAAGGTATGTTTTGGCCTTTCGGCTTAAGGTTTTACTTGATCGAAAGGGGTACTTTCAATGGGTTCGAAAGGGGCACTTTCAAAGGTTTAAATGTTTTCATCAATAAAGTTTGGTGTGAAGTATATATAACATGGCAAGGTGATTTAAGTAAAGCATAGAGTATATATTCCTTGTTTAAAGAATGATTTAAAGGTTTAAATCAATTTGAAAGAAATGGTTTTCAAGGAAAATTTATGGGTAGTTAACCCTATGTAAAATGACTCAGATATTAGAATACCAAATGAGACTGGTATAGGATCGCGCCCTATACATTAGCTATTTGACCCTAGCTAATTTAGTCCAAAATTCCAGTGTGTAGGGCTTTGTCACAGGTAAGACTAAAATGATATTACACATAGAAAGGAATATATATGTACAAAGATAGGTTATTGGTGAGCCCGCAAAACCTTTAGGATCAGTGACCCTGGAGAAGTAAGTTAGGGACATAGCATCCAGAAGAGGAGTATCTAACAGAAGTTATATTATTTGTTTATTTTGTCTGGTAGACCCGAGTCAACCAAAAGTTTGTAATTAGCCAAACAAAACTACAATGTTCATACAAATGGTCCATTTGTTACCTGATTTATATGTTTTCAAGATATTAATATTATTGTTTTAACCAGTTTTGGTTGCAGGATTAAGATTTGCAAAAGATATGTTTTAAAAGGATATTAGTGAGCGGAAACCAATTCCTTTAAGCGGCGTGGTCTCACTTGATATCAAATAGCCAAGATGTATAGTAATATTCAGACCAAGCTTTATGTCTGACTCGAAGTTTATGTCTTTCCCTTAAACTCTCGGGTGCTCAAATTTGATTTGAGTAGGCTGAGGGTTGAGGATTTATAGGTTTTAGTAGATTGACGAGTAAAGTATCCGAAGACGAGCAGGAGGCTGATGGCTAGCTGTATAGGAGTTGTTTTGTTTGTTTTATTCCGATCTGTTGTAATTAGTCAGTTATGACTATTTAGTACTCTGGTCAACCAAGGGGGCATCTTCATATGTCGCTCTTGGCGTATTTTGTAATAATTATATTTGATCTGAACCTGGGAAACGATTGGGATTATGTAATGGAATATGTAACATGTTTTGTGAAATCTAATCAGAAAAGTTGTTTTTGGAATCTGTTATTTTGTTTCATATTCATGTGCTTCTGATATTATGAATACCATTAACATTACCGTATTTGGTCCCTGGAAGTTAATACTATGGATGATTGCAGCATCTGTAGCACTTAGCTTAGGTCCTCCAGATTGGGGATGCTACACATACCTCCAAGCACTACTTCCTTTCCTTTCTACTAAGTTATTGGCCTTGAGGATGGCCTATATAAAGAAAATAGCATTGTCTGCTTTAGCTTTGGATAATCCTTCTTCTTATGGCTTGGTTTATCATAATTGAAGCACTTGACTTTTGCAATTCCAGCTGATTGCGGAAATTTCGACACACAGTGTCCCTTTTGTCCGTAATTGTAATAAGTAACCTTTGAAATATCCTTTCAGATACCTCCCTCTTAAGCCTTTCCTCTCGGCTGCTGCCCCTTCTAGCATGGAGAAAACCTCATCTTATGTTCCACTTTTGGCTTCACCTCTACCTTTCTCTCCTCTCGGTACATGTATCTTACCTTCGAGTCATATCTACAATAAACTCTAAAGGAGATGCCAAGTGTTCCATCACCTTATGATTCAAGCCTTGAGTCAACCACTGAATAAATTTCTTGTTCTTCTTTAGCGAGGTGTAATCAACTCTTGGCCACATCTCGTCGAGGGGATAAACTTTTGAATATACCCTTCCATAGAATGATCTCCTTGGTGAGATCGATGAACTCTCTTAACAGCACACTTCTTTGAGACTCGAAAATGTACTGGGCTTCAAATCTTTCTTTGAACCGCTTCCAAGTGATTAAGTTCCCGCAGTCACTATCTCCTATCAATCCATAGCGTATTCATGCACTTGGCTTTGTTTCCTGGAGATTTGACCAGGCAACTAGTGCTCGGCATCAAGTAGTGCTCGGCATTAGGTAGCACTCAGCATCAACTAGCACTCGACATCAGGTAGTGCTCGGCATCAGGTAGTGCTCGGCATTAGGTAGCACTCGGCATCAACTAGTGCTCGGCATTAGGTAGTGCTCGGCATCGGGTAGCACTCGGCATCAGGTAGTACTCGACGCCCAGTAGAACTCGGCGACAGGAGTACTCGGCGTAGTACCCGACATCCAGTAGAACTCGGCGACAGGAGTACTCGGCGTAGTACCCGACATCCAGTAGAACTCGGCGACAGGAGTACTCGGCGTAGTGCTCCACATCAAGTAGAACTCGGCGATAGTAGTACTCGGCATCCAGAGGCACGTTCGGCCTCGACCGACAACCATTATGCACTTCCCGCACATCAAACATACCGTTCGGCATAGAAAGGATCGTTCGGCATTATGGTGTTCGGCATATCTGGTTCGGCATGCAGCGACCACTATGCTTGGGCTAGAGTGTTCGGCTACCGAGCCCACCTGGGAAGTCCAGCCCATCTTTGTCTATAAATAGAGGGGCAGGGTCACAGTGAAGAGGGATCCTTTTTGGAGAACACTGGGGAGACTCTGCCATTTTGAGAGTCAGACTCATCTTCTCTACTTAACAACTTCATTCAAGCATTTGATTCACGAATTGTATTTGTAATCAACTATTAAGAAGATCAATAAAGTTTAACCTCAAAGTGGACGTAGGCAATTACGCTGAACCACTATAAATTTGGTGTTCTTACTTTCTGCATTTAAATTAGCATTCTCTTCTCTGTTTAATTTACTTTCATCACTTATATCTCTACACAATCTTTCTCTACGAGGTTAGTGACCAATTTTGGTGCTAACACTTTGGTGCTTTCACCGAGAATTGAATTCTCAGACCTCAAGGATCTGCTTTGAAGCTACTGGATTGAATAAACCCCCCATAGAAGATCCGACTCACTGATAGGACATCCGTTGATTCTACTCAGAGTTCATACCGATAACTCTACAATGGCAGGACCACGTACCAGGTCAGCTTCTCATAATGCGGATGCCCGCGAGACAGCTAGCGTGCAACAAGCAGGACCTAGCAATCAACCAGCAATTCCGGGTGAAGGAATTGCCGCCCATGACCAAACTCCAGTTGTCGCCAGAATAGAGTTCAACGACTTGATGAGAGAGCTCAGGGAAAGCAGGAGACAACTAGGAGAGCAGATGCAAGCTAATGCCAACCTGATGGCACAACTCACTCAACAGCAGCAACAGAATGCTGGGGGAAATCCCGCTCCTTATTCCTCATCTGACAGCTCTACTTCCTCCGATGAACCTCCCAGGCGCAGACGCCGCAAGACTGAAGCTGCTGTTCAAATAGCTGGAGACCGTGACCAAGCAAGAGCTGGAAACTTCAAGACAGGAGTACAAATAGAGGCTGAAGGCCCAGACCATCAGAACGCTCCAGAAAAGGCGTATGCCGAACGCTCCAGAAAAGGCGTATGCCGAACGCTCCAAAAAAGGCGTATGCCGAACGCTCCAGAAAAGGCGTATGCCGAACGCTCCAAAAAAGGCGTATGCTGAACGCTCCAGAAAAGGCGTATGCCAAACTCTCCAGAAATTGCGTAGGCCGAACGCTCCAGAAAAGGCATATGCCGAACGCTCCAGAAAAGGCATATGCCGAACGCTCCAGAAAAGGTGTAGGCCGAACGCTCTTCCAGGCCGAACATACCTCTGGGCCGAACGCTCTTCCAGGCCGAACATACCTCTGGGCTGAACGCTCTTCCAGGCCGAACATACCTCTAGGCCGAACGTACCTCTAGGCCGAACACTCTTCTAGGCCGACCATACCTCTACACCGAACGCCCTAATGCCGAACGGTATTGTATGCCGAACGACTCGGTTGTGCCGAACAGTGTGGATGCCGAACAGCTTTGGCCGAACCACTTCTGGACGATTCACTTTGGACAAACAGCCTTGGCCGAACAGCTTTGGCCGAACCACTCCAGGCCGATCCACTCTGCCGAACAGCCTTGTGCCGAATAGCTTTGGCTGAGCCACGTGCCAACGCCGAACGCCCCAATGCCGAACGGTACTTCTGTATGACCGAACGGTACTTCTGTGCCGAATGAAGTATCCAGACCGATCCATGCACTGTATACCGATCTCTCTCTCAAAAAACAATCTGACTAGTCCATATACAAAAAATATATGGATCGGGTACGACCCTTATTTTCAAAAAAAAAATCTTTTTCGGGTACGACCCAAATTTCCAAACCCTAGCCGCAGCGCAGTGCCTCCGGATAATGAGTTCAAAACTCAATTTAGTAAAGTAACATTCTATCCACTTCCTTGACATCCCATGATCGACCAGGGCATAGAGGATCTAGCGGCAGCTTATGAACGACATCAAGGGAACGGACAAGCTACCGCTATTCAAGCGGTACTCCCAAAGGTTGGAGAACATAGAAGATATGACTCTAGCAAACGCCAAGATGACTCCAAGCAAACCAATGCTCTAAGCAATTTATTTCAAATACTAACAAGGGTATCATACTGATCGCGTTTGAGGAAAGTCGACCTCCAGATATATTTTGGCAGCTAGTTAGCTAAAGAGCCTCCTACGACTATGGATCGTTTCTTTTACAAAATGAATCAGAACTGAAGTGAGGAGGAGTGGAGCAGACTAAGAGAAATAACAATGAAGGCCCGTTGGCTGAGGATGTAGATCCCAGTAGCCGAAACAAGACTTCAGAATTCAACTCATATGCTCTTTGAAAGATTCAATTGACAACCTCTACTTGAAGACTCACGACTCGGAGTGGTACTGGAAACCAACCTCGAGAGAGTACACCAAAGTCTAAAGAAAATCAGGGGAATGTTGTATATTCCCGGATGCTCGCTGATCCTAACACGGGCGATTACAAACACCTCCGAGGTGTGATCGAAAAGATGACCTGGAAAGGAAAGCTTCAATAGTATGTACAAGTCCTGCAGAATGGCGGGCTGTGAATATCCGATGCCTATTAATAAAGGGCTATGATTATCAATTGGACGGTTGACGGCCGACATCCCTTTGAAAGGAGCCAAGGGCGGAGTCGAATAGCGAGCACACGATGCTGCTTCACATATCAATGAGATTTACCATAATCTTCTTTGAATTATTTCCATTTCCATCTCTATTTCAATTGTTCTATGAACTACGACTAGCTTGAACTAAACTACTTTCAAAACGATGCAGGTGTCCAGGTACTCAGATTTGGTTGCCAACCAATCTACGTAGACCATGATCGGACGTGTGGAGTTACATCTGGACGAGAATAATTCTATTGCTCATCATCAACCATATGCCTTTGATTTGGGGCTATGGATTAAATACAATGTACAACATCACGATGCACGGAGAGCTGAATTCCATCCTGCAAGTGGAATTTATTCAAGTAGAGAGCGGCTGCGATACGACCAACCACTCGCTAAGTGAAACTCGAGCTCGGGGGCAAGCCATCACATCAAGGTTAAAAATGGGTTGATACACGACGATCCTTCGCACAACTCCGTACTCCCAGAGTGCGAGACGGAGTATAAACATTAATCAACTCCGTACTCCCAGAGTGCGAGACGGAGTATAAACATTCGCTTAACTCCGTACTCCCAGAGTGCGAGACGGAGTATAAACATTAATCAACTCTGTATTTCCAGAGTGCGAGACGGAGTATAAACATCTACTCAACTCCGTACTCCCAGAGTGCGAGACGGAGTATAAACATTAATCAACTCCGTATTTCCAGAGTGCGAGACGGAGTATAAACATCTACTCAACTCCGTACTCCCAGAGTGCGAGACGGAGTATAAACATACATCAACTCCATACTCATCCCCAAAACTGGGGGCAGAACCAAAGCAAAGCACGCTAGTTGAACATTTATCTAAAAGAAGATTGCAATGAAACGATTAAAAGACGACTGTCAAGCAATCAACTGAATGGAAATATTCAGCATGAAAGACTGCGATTTTTCAAAGCACGTCATGTTCACACAAGACGTCCTTTGGGGGGCAAATGTTATCCCGCCTTTTGGCAAGGCCGTGACACCAAGAACTTGATTAGAAACCAGTGACAGTTCGTCTTGGAGATCGGTTACACAAAGGCTCACTATGGATATCGATGGATTTTGTCTGAGTCTGGATCGAGCCACGATTAACAAGACATAACAATCAAAGCCAGGGAAGCCAATGTTCCAAGTTTCAAGACGATTCGAGTTCGTATGCTCAACTTATGATCGATTCGAACAACCGACCATCCATCCATCAACCTCCACATTTGACTTGGAGACCTAAACTGCTTGGAATGAATATGGCCCGATCATCCACTCCAATTGAGTCATAGAACAAAGTTCGACAAAATACCCCTCATGAAGCTCAATGACGCCGGGATCCGTCTAAAGTGGACGTGATTTGATCATCTACCGATCAAATCCTACCCTGAACACAAAAGGTTGTTCGAAAGCCCAACTTGAAGTAGCTATGGTAGACTGCGTACTCGCTAACCATCGCTGTCAATATATGGACACGACTGCACCTTGGAACATATGCAACTTACTTTGTCTACTCAACAATCTATTATCCTTATTTTCTAGAAGGAGATACAGAGAAAATTGTAAGAGATTTGGCTATCTAACCCAACATGGATGTGATTCAACCATCTTCCATATACCTCCTTCCTTGACTTGACTGGAAGAGCTATAATCACCAAGCGAACAAGAATCGATCGTCCATTTTTCAAATTCCGTCCCCCATCCTGGGGGGCAGAATCCCATTCCGTGAGCAAACGTGGTTCGATTGTTCATTCGACGACATTAGCCTCGATACAGTAGATGAATACAAATTAAAGAGTGGAAATACGACTGCTCTCAACTAAAACCTCCATGTCCCCAGAGTGCGGACTGGAGTACTCTAAGTCCCCAGAGCGCGGACTAGAGTATAAATGACTAAAACCTCCATGTCCTCAGAGTGCGGACTGGAGTACTCTAAGTCCCCAGAGCGCGAACTAGAGTATAAATGACTAAAACCTCCATGTCCCCAGAGTGCGGACTGGAGTACTCTAAGTCCCGAGAGCGCGGACTAGAGTATAAATGACTAAAACCTCCAAGTCCCCAAAGTGCGGACTGGAGTACTCTAAGTCCCCAGAGCGCGGACTAGAGTATAAACGACTTAAACCTCCATGTCCCCAGAGCGCGGACTGGAGTACTCTAAGTCCCCAGAGCGTGGACTAGAGTATAAACGACTTAAACCTCCATGTCCCCAGAGCGCGGACTGGAGTACTCTAAGTCCCCAGAGCGCGGACTAGAGTATAAACGACTTAAACCTCCAAGTCCCCAGAGCGCGGACTGGAGTACTCTAAGTCCCCAAAGCGCGGCCTAGAGTATAAACGACTTAAACCTCCAAGTCCCCAGAGCGCGGACTGGAGTACTCTAAGTCCCCAGAGCGCGGACTAGAGTATAAACGACTTAAACCTCCAAGTCCCCAGAGCGCGGACTGGAGTACTCTAAGTCCCCAGAGCGCGGACTAGAGTATAAACGACTTAAACCTCCAAGTCCCCAGAGCGCGGACTGGAGTACTCTAAGTCCCCAGAGCGTGGGCTAGGGTATAAACGACTTAAACCTCCAAGTCCCCAGAGCGCGGACTGGAGTACTCTAAGTCCCCAGAGCGTGGACTAGGGTATAAACGACTTAAACCTCCAAGTCCCCAGAGCGCGGACTGGAGTACTCTAAGTCCCCAGAGCGCGGACTAGAGTATAAATGACTTAAACCTCCAAGTCCCCAGAGTGCGTACTGGAGTACTCTAACTCCCCAGAGTGCAGACTCGAATATAAGCGAATCGGATCTCCAAGTTTCCTGAATATGAACTATGACACATATGACTTGAATTTGTCAAATCCCTGACATACGGGCTAAAAAGTATTCTAAGTGCTCGAAGCACAGAATGGAAGTTCAACGACTCCCGAAGAGTTTCCGAGTTATATGAAGATGGACTGAGAAGTCTATGTTACTCACAACTGCTTGGATTAAAGTCACAATCACAAAGAAAACTGAACAATAAGAGTCTTTTGTAAGACAGAAAAAGGAACTAAACCTTATTCAGAAATGAGTTTCTATTACAACCCCTCCAAAGTTCGGAGTCGACATTTTATTTATAAGGACTAAGGAAATAGATGAAAATAATTACATGACTTAAACTAACTCTCGTTGAACGAGGATAGTAGTCACTTCTTGTGCTTCTTCAACTTCTTTCCAAACGGCTCCTCTCCAGAGCATTTACCCTTGGTACTCTTCTTTGATAGAGGGGTAGCAACTGAAGGAGTACAGGGGCCTTCCATGGGCTTGGACCCGCCAGGAAGGATGACCTTCAACGGCTTGTTCAAAGGATCATCCAAGTCCACAACTCGAGGCTCTACTATTACCTTGACTGTCTCCTCCTTCTCTATCTCGAGCCGTTCCTCCATGCTCAATTCGGATGTGTGCTCAGTGGCGCTTGTAATTTCTACTTCATAACCCCCGTCGGTAGGAGAGGAGGTTTCAGACTTGTCTTCATCAAGCGCTCCGATCACCTGAGCGTATGGACCAGGAGCCTCCTCTGCGTGAGTGGCTTCACTTGTTTTCTCCCCCACTTCCTTGGCGACATCGCTCCTCGGAGTGGGCTCGGGGTCAGAACGGCCTGCACAAAATCGTGGAAAACGAGCATTAGAATGCAATAGTCCTGCATAAAGAATAACGACTTTCGAAATCTTAAAGAGAATCTTAAAGAGAAGGATTATCTACCAGGTTTAGGCAAACTCTCAGCCATCCGGGGGGTCTCACCCTCTAGAACGGGAGACAGAATGCGGACTAAAGTACTCTAAGTCCCTGAGTGCGGACTAGAGTATAAATGACTCAAAAACCTCTACGTCCCCAGAGTGCGGACTAAAGTACTCTCAGTCCTCAGAGCATGGACTAGATTATAGACAACTTCAGAAAAATCCCTAAATCCCAGAAGCGGACCAGATTACTCTAAGTTCCCAGAGTGCGAACTAGAGTATAAACGAATTGACGAAAATCTCTGCGTCTCGAACTGTGGACTAAAGCATAAACCGTTCGACAAATCTCTAAGTCCCCGGAGCGTGGACCGAAGCGTGAACACAAATTGGACGCGAGTCAACCGGAGGGAGAATAACACTAAGTCACCAGAATGCAGAGTGGTGTATAAACATCGATAAATAGGCGAGTGGATTCCGACCATTTTCTATTCCGTAAACTTCGGCCTGGGATCGACAGGAGGATTATTAACCCGCTGAGGATGGAGTTCGACCATCCAACTAGTGACCTGGCCAAATCAATGCTGGGGGCAGGGGTACAAAACACTAAAAAGCCAAATACGACAGCTTACTATAGCCCTAGCGTGGCGTTCTTTATAACTTGAGGCAGCGAATGCGGGGAGGCCTCAATACAGAACCAATCAAAACGGCATCCAAAGCTACGAGCAACCTACTATATCATACCTCAGACCAAGGGTCAATGCCGATCCGCACCAAGCACATACGAATGTGACTCGGATGTTTTTTGAAAAACTAAGACCCCTAGAGTATGGAAAGGAGGGTAAACCACGAATACTTGGTCAAAAATTCTCCAACACCCTCGTTCAATTCGTCAGGAGGAGTATGAAACTGGATGAGCATAACCCGACTGCATTTGTAGCCAACTTTACCCCGAGATCTGATTACAGAGCATGAACCAAAGTGGACGTGGATGACCATCCACTGTCCAAATTACGCCCTAAAACTTACGTGGCATCGAAGTATTCCTCTTGGAATGAAAAACCACGATAAAATCCAAGATAGGCGAGACCTAGTCTCCTATCGACTGACATGATCCCACGATTCAACGGGAAAGAGAGTAAAGCTAAAGTGGGCGTGGCTGGCCTTCCTACTTATCGGTATATTCCCCAGACCTGGGGGCACGAGCGAGAAGCAAGATGAATGTGAACCGACTATTCACCAATCACCTTTATGTCTTTGGAGTTTAGGTGAAAACATAAACATAGCTAGGACAAGACTCAACCGTTCATGCAGTACGTTTACCAACCGGGACTGGGGGAAGATGCATGGTCATCCAAAAACTGGCTACGATAGCTCAGTATTAAAACTTGTGTATAGTGCTTACAGCTACTCAAGGCAACGACCGAAAGGATGCCTAGAGATAGAATCATTAAATCAATGCCAAAGCTTGTGGGCAACTGACTGTCACTCCAACCCGAAGGGCGAGTGGAGGATCATGAATGCATTGAATAGAAAATGCGTTACTCGAATATACAGGCAAATTCAAACTCATGGCAAGATCCAGCTATGCAGTTGCACGCAACTCGAGGCTGGCCCCTACTCGACGTTTCCTTCAACACGCTTTTAAGCCTGATCTTTGGCCATTTGCTGATAATCTATTAGAGCATTCAGAGCCCTTCGCTATTAGGCTCAATAACTCGTGACAAGACTCTAGGATTCGACTAGAGTAACCATCAACATTGGCCGTCCCAACCATATTTCACATTGAATGTTATGATAGTTACATCTCTACTCAAAGAATCTGGGATGGCACCTGCTAATCTGACGGTCGACATTACAACCAGCCATGGCGACCCTTTCTGGGCGTTGAATATCGGATCACAGCTCAGTGAAGTGATGATAAAAGAATTAGTTGAATTTTTCTGAATAAATGATGATATCTTCCCTTGGACCCATTCTGACATGCATATGTGATTTCATTAACTATCGCGAGCCATGCATTGGATATCAACCCGAAGCTACAAAAGCCAGCACAATCTCTATTGATTTCATCATGAAAGATCCACTCTTACTTTTAGGCTCACCCCATCAACGTCTACGCCTACCAGCCGTTGCGACAGGGCACACAATGACCTGAGACGTCTGAAAGACTACTTAAATAGAATATCGAACTAAGCTAATTCAATATCACTTATTTCCCACGAAGGGCTATCCAAGGACGGAAATTAGCAGACCTCACACCCAAATTCACTACCTCAGATGACTATTCGAAGAGTAGCAGAGAACCGACCATAAGATGGAAAATGTACGAGGATGGAGCATCCAATGATCAGTGTTATGGCTTGATAATGACTCCCGAGGAACGATCAATCTGCTACGTCCTAAAACTCGATTTACCTGTAACAAACAACGATGCTTAGTATAAAGCCTTGACTGTCAGCCTCAAACTTGCTAGAGGATTTGAAGTGAAAACTTTACATATCTTTTGTGATTCTTGATTGGTAGTATACAAATTTAAGGAAGTTGATCTTGCTAGGGGGCATTGTCTTGCTCCTTATCTCGGCCAAGTCCAAGAGCTACTAACCGACTTCACATATTACATCATTACACATGTACTCAGCGAACAAAATGAAAAGGTGTCATGGTTGACTCCTATCAAAGACTATCTACAATGAGGAATTCTTACTGAACGGAGGAATGGAAAACGACAGATCCTCCTCAAAGCTTCACGCCAAATCATCTAAGAATAATTCGTGTGTCAAAAGGAGTTTATCCATCCCCATGCTTCGGCATATCGCCCATAATGATATCTTGAGCAAAGTCTATGAAGTAGAATGCGGTAATAACATCAGGGGGAAAACCATGATAAAGAAGATACTCTGCTACAGGTATTACTGGCCAACCATCAACCCAGATGCGGTTGATCATGCTAGACAATGTAACGAGTGCAAGATGTTTGCAAAAAGTCCGGGAACCCCGCCGATGGAAATTAGTCAAATGGCTAGTTCATAGCCGTTTGCCACTTGGGGGCACTAAAACCATCTTCTTGTCGATCCTAAAGGTGGTGCGAAATACACCATCATAGCAGTTGATTACGTCACCAAATGGGCAGATGAAGAACTCTTAACCACGACGAAGATGAAGAAAATAATCAACTTCTTTATCCGTAACGTCATCTGTCCTTATGACCTTCCATGATCCATTATAACTGCAAATGGACAGGTCGAAGCTGTGAACAAAATCATAGAGTTTGTACTGAAGAGAGGTTTGGAAAACTCCTTAAGTGGCTGATTGCAACCCTTATTTCACAGAAAATACAAGCAAGGAATCGCGATTGAATTGCAATTAAACTAGATGGAGTTGGCGACAACTTATACGCATCCGAGAGCCAATGGCAAGAACATGTACCCGAACGTGCATGTGTACGTCCGAAAAAGTACGACTTCTTGAAATCAACAAAAATTGAATTCTCACTAAGGGTTATTAAGAGAAGAATAGATCAGATAGCCAAAGCCTAATAGCTCTGCAGAATCAGACACGGATGACCACTGATATTCTCAAGAAGGCATCTCCATTAGAATTTATTCAAGGATTTGAAACGAGACATGGAGGATACATAGTTCAAAGCGTATTACGTGCAGTCACGTAATACACTTTGGGGGGCAAGTGTTTCCTGGAGATTTGACCAGGCAACTAGTGCTCGGCATCAAGTAGTGCTCGGCATTAGGTAGCACTCGGCATCAACTAGCACTCGACATTAGGTAGTGCTCGGCATCAGGTAGTGCTCGGCATTAGGTAGCACTCGGCATCAACTAGTGCTCGGCATCAGGTAGTGCTCGGCATCGGGTAGCACTCGGCATCAGGTAGTACTCGGCGCCCAGTAGAACTCGGCGACAGGAGTACTCGGCGTAGTACTCGACATCCAGTAGAACTCGACGACAGGAGTACTCGGCGTAGTACTCGACATCCAGTAGAACTCGGCGACAGGAGTACTCGGCGTAGTGCTCCACATCAAGTAGAACTCGGCGATAGTAGTACTCGGCATCCAGAGGCACGTTCGGCCTCGACTGACAACCATTATGCACTTCCCGCACATCAAACATACCGTTCGGCATAGAAAGGATCGTTCGGCATTATGGTGTTCGGCATATCTGGTTCAGCATGCAGCTACCACTATGCTTGGGCTAGAGTGTTCGGCTACCGAGCCCACCTGGGAAGTCCAGCCCATCTTTGTCTATAAATAGAGGGGCAGGGTCACAGTGAAGAGGGATCCTTTTTGGAGAACACTGGGGAGACTCTGCCATTTTGAGACTCATCTTCTCTACTTAACAACTTCATTCAAGCATTTGATTCACGAATTGTATTTGTAATCAACTATTAAGAAGATCGATAAAGTTTAACCTCAAAGTGGACGTAGGCAATTACGCTGAACCACTATAAATTTGGTGTTCTTACTTTCTGCATTTAAATTAGCATTCTCTTCTCTGTTTAATTTACTTTCATCACTTATATCTCTACACAATCTTTCTCTACGAGGTTAGTGACCAATTTTGGTGCTAACAGGCTTGAAGTGCATTCTCTTCTATACATTATTTAGCCGTAAATCCCTGAAGATATGCTCATTAACCTTGAACAATTCAACACTTCTACTACTGGCTCTCTCCCAGTAAATATCTTGCCTCCTTGGATATAGCAGTCATATTTAGCTTCGAAAAATCCTCTCTCTTAGAGCTGGTCTTGGCTTAACTTCTTTTGTCATATTCTCCCTCATCATCTGCACCATAAACTGCAAAAATAATTTTTTTACATCCATTCCCATGATAGGTTTGATAACTTCATTTACTTCTACCCGAGGCACTTCCCAACTATTACTTTCGACAGTTTGCGTGCTATCATTCTTCCTCCAATCATTAGTTCCTCTTATTAGAACCCTTCCACTGTTTATTTCCATTTCTACTAAGAAAGTGTTCATTAGAGCCAAAAGGAAGAAAGTGATTTAGCAATAGAAAATCCCTGTTAGAACTCATTTTTATCTCAATGCAGAACAATACAAGTATGTCATATATTAGTGTAATACAGGTAACGCCCAGAAAATTTCGGGAAAATTTAATAAGAAAATTAAATTTTTATAAAACAAGGGCTAAAATGAAATTTTCACAAACGTTTGAATTTGGCTACAAACTTGCACCATTGCGTTTGTAGCTATTTTATGGACAAACTTCATCTATAAAACTTCAAAATCAGAGTTAGGACGAAGAAGTTAGGGAAGTTTGAAAATTAAAAATATAATAAGCTTAAAATAAAAACTTCCCAAAATTAAAACTATAAGCAGTCGACGCTAGGGGGTGATGGTCAACCGCCGGTGATGGTCGACCGATAGCGGTCGACCATTGGCTATGGGTGGTCGACCGTTCACGTTGAAAGTCGAGGATTCTGGAGCAACGACTGAACAAGTAAGATCAACCGAATTATTTTTCTCTATGCCTATGTTTTTAATGTGCGTACGAGATGATAGCAAAGATTCTCCAAGCAAATCCAACGCTCCAAAGTGGTCTCTTACCTCTATAAATTAACACTTAGGCTAACCCTAAATTCATTATAAAGTTTACAGCCTACTGAAACTCCGCCAAAATTATTTCTCTCCACTTATAAACTCTGTTTTAAAAATAAATTAAAAATCAAAGCAAGAGGGCATGAGCAAATCATATGTAGGAGAAGGAAAGCTAGATGGCAACGATTCACTGACAGGATGTGAAGTTAGAGCTAGGATCTAAGGTAAGGATTATTACAATTGAATTTATTCTATTCTATCTGATCTAGGATGTAGGAATTTAAACTATAAACCCTAATTCTTAAATCTAATTGCTAAACCTGAAATCTAAATTAAAAACTGGGACTAATATCTATTAGTTAATCTCATTTACATCTAAGTTAAAACCTTTTTCTTATTGAATTGGAACCCTAGAAAATTGGTTAACTCCGAAGTAACTTATTATAAGTAACCTATTAAAAATCTATGAATTTGAAACCAATGGAAATAGGGTAGAATCTCAATGGAAAACTGGTCACTATAAATTGCTTATGGTTTGTTGTATGTGACTAATAAATATAATGAACGGTAATTAAAAATCAAATCAAAAAACAAAGAAAACTGTGATGGCCCGTTTTTCCATACCCTTTGAATCGACAATAAACCACACATGTCCAACTCAAATTGCACGAAAATACGGAACGTGAAGGGTAATAAAGAAAAATAGACAGAACAGAATCTCACATGAATGGAATAACATATAATATTGAATAAATATCTTTACAGCGGAAAACATTTAAATACATATATCAGAGTCTAACCTAAATTCAGCTTGGATAGTTATAAACATATGTCCGTACAATTGCTGACAAACATCAACTAAAACAAACTAAGTATAGCGGATAATAGAATACGTCCATACGTAGATGATTATCTCCAGCTCTCCTCTGGAAACTCCAATCGTCTTCGACTAAACCTGAAACTACTCGGATCTGACCCGAGTATTTAAAATATCCAGATCAGGCTTGATAAACCAGCGTGAGAAAAACTCAATAATGAATGGCAGTGTCATATATCATCCTTTAGATAAAATCCTTTGAAAACAAGAGTATCTCATAAGACCACGCCCACACATAAACACGGACGGGTTTTTACCTTATGATAACTAAAACACTTTTATATCAAAACATTTGATATTATTTTTAATGACATCTCTTTGAACCTTTGCAAATAAACTTATTAATCTTATCCGAAATGGTTGCCCATATAGCATTTCGAGGCTATTCATTACGCCAATACAAACAAAACCGTAGGTTCTTATTGGAGAATGGATTTCCATACAAATGACCAGGAGAAGGATCTACCTTCCGAAATGGGTACACCTCTAGATGGATGTCCCGAGGAACAGCACAAAGGAACCTCTACCAACACAAGACCGGCCTACCTCTGTTACTAGATAGTACCGAATATGTCATCCCCCGGTCGTTACCGACCTTTAACCGAGCGCTCGTTTCCATACACCACATTAATTTACATCCCAAACGTCATAGCGGAAAGAAATATATCTAGAAGGGGATGATCATACCCTACTTGGGAATGACCCACTTAGCCTTGCTGCATCTAATCCTGTTTCGGTCATTTCCGGTTTGATGAGGCTTAAGGCAACGATTACCTTTTCACATAGCACATATCACATCTCTGAATGCAACATTTTCCATTTCCGTTGAATATTAATTGCCTTCCACAAAAATACAACCCTTGAGCTCGTACGTCTCAAGGAAGGGTGTTAAGCTAAGAGAAGTTGCCTTCTCCGCCACCAAACAGATGACCGTTTGTAAAAACCAATGTTCGTAATCATTAGAAATGCAATGTCAGACAAACGTCCATACAAATTGTCCAGGAACAGGACAAATCGAAGGCACTCTCCTACTACCACTAGTAGCGAGTAGTCCTTGCAATCCGAAAAATCTCCACAACAAGGAGACCACTACTATATATAACTCGGGAGCTACCCAGAGCAAGTCAACAAGCAGTCCTCACGCTATAAAGATCCACGGTCTTTAATAATCATCATCTTTAACATGTCTACACTTTCGAACGTATACATTGGTTCGAAGTGGTTTTCGGATAGGGATCACCCAAATCCAACCCCGGTTCCTTCGAAATCCAATTATCGATAAAAAGTGAATATAAGTATACAGGATTTATTAAGTCTCTTTTCACTTTAACTCTTTTCGGATGATTTCGATATCTCTTTCTTTCGACTTAGAATAATTCTAAGAAATTCATTCTTTTGCTTTGGATAATATTTTCAAATTTCCTTATTTAACTCTTGATCCAAATTCCTTAACTTTTAGGCAGGTCAAAAACAATGTTATTTAAGACATCGTTTACGTTAAACCCTAAAATAAATCTTAGCAAACATTTTTTGAGTAAATAGAGATCATTCATTTTGGAGATTGCTTAAATTTTGGATAATACTAATCTTCTTTTACTTTGGAAAACTTAATACAATCTTTTTATCTTAGAGCATCCGGGCTTTCCTTTCGATCTGTTCCACACCTCGCCTAAGAAAAGAAAACATAAGCCAGGTAAGTTCAGGGCACTAGTTGCTCCATCCCTAACCCTAGTTAAATACCTTGTTTTATCTTACCAGATCTCACATGCAGGACAAATGTACTAGTCGTTTCCACATACTCAGTTATTAACTTTATTTTGGAATTGATTATAAAAATTCTCAATTATCTTTTAAAATGCTTAACTTTCCTTTTAAAAACATTCTCAATTGATTCAGGGAAAAATCGTTACATTTAAACTTATTTTCAGAAAGTTATACCATTCGCATCATAAAAGTGCTGCGGAAAGTGCTATATAAGCTTATTTGTTTAAATCAACTTTTAAACATTCGATAATTCATATTTTCCAATCCAAATCTCTTTTAAACCATTTAAATAGATTTATCAAATTTATTTCATATTTTTCCAATATTAAAAACGTTCATTTAAATAGATTTCCTATTATGGTCACTTAACTACACTAGCGCGATTTTTCTAGAAAATTGATTTGGACTTAACTCAAAATCTACTCAACAAAATTTTGATTTTATTTCTTCGTTTAGAAGATATGGATATAATAGTTCGAAATTTTCTTATCTCGAAGAATTCCGAGCTATATTCCATTTTACACTCATTTGAATTTTTCGACGCGAAATCGCGAACTACCGTTGCACGACGCACCTTGTTTTAACTTATTTTTCAATATTTGAAATAATCTATTCAAATTGAATTCTATCACTTATAAAATCATTATAAATCAATATTTTCACTTTTTAAAGTATTTAAAATATATTTTCACTATTACCATATTATAATATTATTATATCCACATTATTTTAATATTAAATTTTTAAATCCCAATTTCAATTCAATTTCAATTCTAACTTCAAATTAAACATATTTAAAACTTAGATTTCAAATCTAATTTCAATTTAAACTTCAATTCAATCTCAAACTAAACTTAAATTTTCAAAATTGATTTCAATTTCAATGTCACTATTCATTTCAATTTCAATTTAACTATCCTTTTTAAATCCGATTCACTTCAAATTTCAAATTCTCTTTTATTTTTACTTTAATTTCACTTTTAATTGAAAAGAGACTTATTTCCAAAATATCTCATATCACTAAAATATGGTCTTATTAACAAAGGATCACTTAACCAAAATGAACATAACCAATATCCATATTCATTACTAACATAACATCCATTCAACAAATCACATAACATATGATTTTAAATCCAACGTTCACCATTAATACCATAACGAGATATATTATCACAATTCAATTATCTAACCAACTATCAAATCATCCATATTGACAATCAAATAAACATTCATATGTCACACGGATATAAATATGATTGTTTTAACATAACCAAAATATAAATTCAAAAGCGATGAGAATTTCTCACCTTCATATCCACTCCGTCAATCTTTTTTGTAGGCTAACGTGCTTCTCGAACTAATGCGCTTTTTTTCTGAACGTCTCGAATCCTCGCCTTAATTTATTTTCCTTTCGAACTGCTTTTGTTTTCCTCTCTCTTTTCGTTTTCTTTTCTTTTTTATTTGTTTGGCCGTGAGCTTTTTTTTGGAAGGGAATGGGGTGTACGGCCTTGGGTATGTTGAGTAATTGCTTGGGTTGGTGGCTTTGGGCTTGGGTAGGGCTTGTACACGGTGGGTATAGGGAGTTTGGGCTCGGGTTTAGGTGGGTAGGGCTCGACTTTGGTGTGTAGGGGGGCACGACCTTGGTGTGCTCGGGTTTGGTGGTGTGGTCGAGGGTAGGTGGGGGTAGGAGGTGGAAGAGGAATGGAGGAAGAACTTAAGGAAATGAAGAGAAGGATTTGTGAATTTTTTTGTGAAATGGCATGGCTATTTATAGATGAAGCTAGCTTGGCAAATGACCATACTAACCTTCTCCACTTTTGCATTTTTTAAAATCTTTGATTAAACCCTTAAGGACATGCATTTATGAAAGGAAAGGATGGCTCATTAATGTGATTAGAATTTGTGAAATGATTACTCTCTTTTCTTAAACTTTGTATTTTAAAAAGAAAACTTTTGCTTTATTTGATTACACATGACACTTGTTAACAAATTAGCATATGCATTAATGGTGGAAATGATGTTAAGGAAAAGTGTATAAGTAGTAAAGAGAGGTGTCACTTTCTTATGGTTTGTAATTGTTTAAACATATAAATTTGCTCCTTTCCTATGTAAATACATACCATCTTATTAATGAGATAAGAGGTAAAGTAATGATGTTGTTTTATAAAGTTTGTAAACTTGTATTTATATGTTAGAAAATGTATCAAGTTGCAACAACTTGTCGACAACTTGTTTCGGTTGAAAACGGTGCTTTTGTCGACAAATTTTACAGTCAAAATTTGACGTTTTTGTTAAGCTATATATTGATGTAAACCAAATTTTAAAATGAACTTTTTACTTCTTTAAATAAATTAAAACATGTCTCTTTATATTTAAAAGTCATATTTAATTAATATTAAAATCTTTAATTTTACAGTGTATGTAAATCTGACAAAATACGACAAAATTTGGTTATTTTTGTAAAACGATTATTAACATACTTTTAAATATATTAATATACTTCTATTATCTTTATTTGATATTTTAAATAAAATTTAACTTATCAAATAAATATTTAAACTTATTTATTTAAGCCTTTATTTATTATTAACAAAACTTAACTTTTGTTGATTTGTTCTAAAATCCAAATTTATACTTTTTAATTTATTAATTATAAGAATAGATAATTATTTATTATATATAGCATATTTATTTAAGATTTAAATTCATTTTAAATTTAAAATGAACGAAATCTCTCATTTTCGAAGTAGCGAAATTACGGGTCGTTACATTCTCCTCTACTTAAAAGCATTTCGTCCTCGAAATGAAGTCAAAGATACAGAACTATAAAGATCAACAATATGTGTCAAAGAAAATACTACTACTAAATACTGATCATGAAATACAATCATTGATCCTAGTCCCAACCTGAGTGCGTATTACACACTTGAGGTAAATACATAGTCATAAGTCAACTATCTACATTAGTCAACCAAAATATCATACTAAAGGACTAAACCCTAAATCTTAGCGCGTACTATTTAAGATAATTACCCAACTACTATGTTGACAAACCAAAGCATCATACTATCTGTGATATTTGATTCGATCTGTTATTCGAATCCACAACTTTACTTCTGAACTAGTATCGATCATCCGATTTTCTAGTGCGGACTTTGATCAGACTTCCTGAACACTAACCTTGCTTTCCTTGCATAGCTCTCAACTATGATAGAAAACTCGTGTACATAATCATAAACTCTCATCTATTTTCGCCTTCAAGAATCGAGCGATAAATCCTTTTTTGGATTGGTGTAAACACCTCAAAGTTCTATACTCAAATCTTAGATCAAAAATTTATGTGCTGAAATGATGTAAGTTTAACTTATGTACTTATTCACATTCATTTTTACCTAATACATTTTTTAAAATTTCAATTAATCCAAGTTCATTTCACAGCCATTTACTTTCTTCTAAATCCATTATTACTTAAGCATACAAATATGACTTAAACTTGTATAATATACCTTTACTTCCTAAAAGTATATATACATATCCCCAAACTTCAAATTGTTATTACTTCAATTAAGGGTTTAAAAATGTGGAATTCTACTATTATCTCAAATTAGTAAGTTATAAAACTCAATCCTTAGTTTTATTTACCTAAGGTCATAATTTAGCTGACATTATTTATCTTATCCATATATCGATAAGACAACTTTACTAAGTGTACATTGTTTTCTTACCAATCTATGATTATTAACTTATTTACTATCCATTTTCTAAATCGAATTTCTTAACCTTAAATCCATCAAATACCTTATAGTCAAACTGTGAAACTTAATTCACATGGTGTTGGGCGTGTTCTCACCCAGAAGACCTCGAGGCCAAGAAGCGTGATTCATCCATCCAGGCTTGCCCAAACTCATCCGGCACTCTCGTTCTCCAGAGCCCATTCGGTAGGAACTCATCCGGCACTCTCGTTCTCTAGAGCCCATTCGGCAGGAACTCATTCGGCATCCATGTCTCACAGAACCCATTCGGCAGTCTCAAGCAACTGCCGAACCAACCTTCCTCCTATGACTGCCGAACCATCTCCACACCGGACCAACCTCACCATCCCACCACCGGTCCAAGCAACTACCGGTCCAAACTGCACTTCCCATGTTCCTACCGGACCAACCCCCAAACCGGACCAAGCGATTGCTACATAGCACCGGATCACCTACAACCGGTCCATTCTACACTCCAACCACCTCCAAACCAAGCGATGCCGAACCAAGACGTACCAGGCCAGATCACATCAGCCCAGGCCCATCAGCAACTATACACATCCTGGACCCCTACCCCTAGCCTCACTCTATAAATAGAGGGGCAGGGGTACAACAATGGGGACAAGTTTTGAGAGCTCAAGCACGGAAGGAACTTTCAAACAACTTTCTTTTACTTGTACCAAAGCTTTGTACTTGTAATCAAAAGAAGAGAAGAGAAATAACATATAAAGTGGACGTAGGCACATTCTGGCTGAACCACTATAAATTTGCGTGTCTTTTTACAGTTTAGCCCCTGCTTTTCATATATTTGCATAAATCACTCAAATCGCTAAGAACAACATAAGATCTACTAAATCATACAACTTTGAGGTGTTTGTCCATTTTTTGTGCAAACATTTTTGGTGCTTTCACTGAGAACTAGAAGCTCGAAGCTTCAGCTTCATCCACTTAACAAGTTTTCCTAACAGCATCGTCCGCCACTTGGAAAACATGCCTCCCAAACAAAGAAAAGATGTTAACAAAGGAAAAAACATCGCATCCAGCAGTCTTCCAGATCCAGCTGTCACGAATCAAGTAAATCGTCCTCCTCCAGCAACAGTAACAAATGAAGGACAGGCTAACCCAACCACTCCTGCCACAGAACAGCCTACAGCAATTACTAGGGCAGATTTGGACAGAGTTGTGGTTGAAGTAACTAACCGCTTTACGTCCCAGCAGGAATCCTTGGTGGACCATCTCATGTCACGCTTAAGGGACGCTGAAGAATCCAACCGCAACACTGAATCATGGGGCGAGTCCCAGTCTGGAGGATCTCAGAGACAACAAAGATCTTCCTTCTTCGAAGGAGCTAACGGCAGAAGTAGCCGTGGTAGGAGCCGAGACCGAGCACAGCCCGAAGTTAGGCCTGAGGAAACGTTTGGTACCGAACCCAACGGGGGAGGTACCGGGCGAAGGTCAACTACAGCTGAGCCTGTCATGCTGCCTAACCACAGAAACGCCAGTGAACGGAGCCGAGCTAGAGTCCAGCCCAAAGTTGGACCCGAGGAAGTGCTTAGATCAAAACCCAACAGGGGGAGATCAAGGCAAGGGCCAACTGTAGCTGACCCGAGCATGCTCCCAGAAGATCAAAGGCAGCCACTGGAAAATATGAGGAATGACAGACGATACCATTCCTACAGGTCATCTGGACGGAATCAATCCCACAGAACAGAACCAAACTCATTTCTATCTGCTCCAAGTTCTGATGAAAGGATGGCACGCTTATTCAGAGAGTGTGTCCAACGGGAGCAAAGAGATCGAGGGATAGGCGCTAGGGTAACCAGCCCTTTCGCCCGCAATATCGAAATTGCTATCACCCCCCGAGAATGGAAGATGCCAACAATGGAACCCTACAAAGGAAGTACTGTGCAAATGCTTTCCGCTCTTCTTAGCAGATCTTGCTACCTCCTAGTTCTGTCATCTACCCCAGGGATCCATCAGCTCGTGGGAGATGTTGAAAGAAAAATTTATCAGTCAGTTCCGCATTCATGTGGAGCAACCTAAGGACGCTTATTCCCTATCCAGTGTCAAACAGAAACCTAGAGAGAAGCCGCAGCAATACCTAACCAGATTCAACGCCGCAGCAGCCGCAGTCCAAGATGCCGATGAGAAGCTTATCCTAATGGCCCTCTGTAGTGGTGTGCATCCGGACACTAAATTTGCTAGAAGGTTGACAAAAGAAAAACCAGCTACTTTACCCGATTTCTTCCATGAAGCCGGGAAATACATGAGGCTTGAAGATGCTGCCATTGAGGGGCAGTCAGGACAGCAAAATAAGACAACCCATAGCAACGCCCCTGCTATGGCAAGAGGACGTTCGAAGAAATGATTCCAGAGACAATGCTGGGGGCAAGAAGGGAGAAAAGCGCCTATATCGGCCAGGACCGAGATTCGACACTTACACTCCTTTGAACGAGACCGTCGAAAATATCTTCCTTGCCACCCAAGGCGAAGTTAGATACAAACGCCCACCATACAAGAAGGAATCAGATAATGCACAGAAGTCTGGAAAGTTCTGCCGCTTCCACGAATCCCATGGGCATGATACCAATGAATGCCATCACCTCCGGGACTTGATTGAAGAACACATCAGAGGAAAGATACTGGAATGCTATGTAAATGGTGCATTGAACTAAGTCAATATGATATTACCTACCATCCTCGCACCGCCATCAAGGGGCAGGCCATGGCCAATTTCATCGCCAAATTCACTACCAACAACTGAGATTACTCAAGTGACCAGCCCGTAGCCCTTTGCTGTATGGGGAATTGATTCAATCGGCAAACTACCAATGGGCCGAGGCGGGGCCAAATATGCTATAGTGGCAGTCGACTATTTCACCAAATGGGTGGAAGCAGAACCCCTGAATAAGGTATCTTCAGCAAAATTTATTAACTTCTTGATAAAAAATGTTCCGTGCAGGTACAGAGTCCCATTCAAAATCATATCAGACAATGGACTTCAATTTGACAGCGAGGAATTCGCCAACTGGTTCCAAGAGCACGGAATTCACGAAAGCTTCTCATCCGTAGCATATCCCCAGGCAAACGGACAAGTCGAAGCCATCAACAAAATTCTGAAAACTCTAGTCAAAAAGAAACTCGAAAAGTCAAAGGACGCTTGGGTGGATGAACTCCCTACGGCACTATGGGCCTATCACACATCTTTCAGAACATCAACAGGGCATACTCCTTTCTCTTTGGCATATGGATAGGAGGCTAGGCTCCCAGTTGAAACCATCGTGCCTTTTCACCGTAGGATCCACTATAACCCAGAAGAGAACGAAGAACTCCTTCACATGTCTTTGGATCTAATTGAGGAGAGAAGAAATGATTCAGTCCTCAAAGCAGCAGCCCACAAGCAAAAAGTGGCAGCACAATACAACTCCAAAGTCAAGCACTAGATCCAATCCGGGATGGACCATATAAAGATCTTCGCAATGGAGCTTATATTTTGTCAACAGTGGACGGGGAGGTGTTCCAGAGGGCATGGAACATCCAACACCTTCGTCGATACTTTTCTTAACTCATACTGCCCATATGAAGTGAATTAACAAAGAGAATCAGTGGACGTAGGCATTTTTGTGCCGAACCACTTTAAAGAACTTGTCTCTTTTTAACTTGTTCCTTCATATCTTGGCTGCTTGTTAACTGTATCCTTTTCTGTTGAACAAAATCCTGTGCAAATAGCATTTTCATTCAAGGCGCTCCACAGCGCAACTTCTCCTGGACAAGACCTAACAGGTACTATGCGAATCTATGCCCTCGCCAATGAGACACTTTTGCTCCGGCATCCCTCTGCTGCGGGTTAACTCATTGCTCGCGACGGCCCTTAAAGCCAACTGTAATGAGCCGATTATAAGCCACCGAGAAGGCCAACTATAGCCGAGGCAGCTCATTACGGCGTTAGGCTCGCCGGCAACTGTGAACCGATTATAAGCCCCAACATAAGGTGTGGCCAGCCAGGGGCAGTTCACAGTTGACGATCGGCACCCACGCTAGCCGACCACAGTAAATCGAATAATACCCACGATTACGGGCCATAATGGCCCGGGTAGTTACTGTGCGCGATCTCGGCTCCGATGTGTCTTAAGTGCGGCTGTGGTAAAAAAGAATTAACTCCCCGCGGAGGCGTAAGATGGGTGACAAATGTCTCCAAGACCCACAGCTAGGGAAAGTGACTACAAAACCCGTTTGCCACGAACTTAAGCACATCGAAGGCCTTCCGTGATTGGAAGTTTTACTATTTCACATATTTCAATTTCATTTAAGAAACTTTTCTCCTATCCTCTGTAATAATCCCTCAAGTACAGGACACAGAACAGGAGACATTCACCAATGGGATCGGACGCTCACAGCAAGATACTGGACCGCATCCCATACTCGGTCACACAGGATATTCAAAGCTGCCATCTACAAGCAAAATATAAAGGGCGGTATCTCCTCCTTTCATGTGTAAACACGTAACTATAATTTATTCGCACCTCACGCTCACGTTTGCAAATCATAAAATTATGTTTTAAACAAGAACCTGACATCAAACACAATTTGATTACAAGAATATGCATAGCTATATTTCTCATACAACATGTCAAAATAGCAACAAACATTCAAACACGACAGAATCAGCTTAAGTTACAAAATTACACGTCAAGAATAATGTTGTTTATTACAAGTAGCATAATTACAACTTAAAAGTTACTCTACTGTTTTAAGACTAACGTGTATGGCCATGTCAAGTCTACAAAAAGAATTTTCCAGGTCTGATCAAGGGGCCGGCTGCAATGGAGTTTTATCCTTGTCCTATTGACCACCTGTCCAGTCAGAGAAAGGATTCATTAGTGATAAGCAACCAAAGTTAATGGACAGACTAAAAAGGAAGACTTACCAGCACCTTCTTCTTGACTATCCTGGTCGTCATCCTCAACTTGCACACCTGCCTCCTCAGCAGTAAGCAACCGCATACCCTCCTTCACCGCCATCTTCTCCTCCTTGGCAAACTGGGCAGTGACCACATCCATGCTGAAAGCCACACCACCATCTCTATCCGCATCAGCCTTAGCCTCCTCTAGAGCCCGAAGATAGATCTTGGCCATGACCCTAGGATAATCATCCATCCAGGATAGGTTGCCCTGCTTCCAGGTTCGGAAGTACATGTCCTGGAGCATTTCGTCCATCATCCCCTCATTCTCCTCAAACTCCCTCATCCGGGCCTCGGAAGCCGACAACCTTTCAACGGCGGCATCTCTCTCCAATCGGTATCTCGAGCAGTCAGCCTGAAGGGACCTCCGCATCACCTCCATCTCCGCCTTCAGCCTAACTTGAGCAAGCTCTGCGGCTTCAAGCTTCCCCGACATCTCCTCTACCCGCTCAAGATCCGCCCTCCGAACCCCATCCACTGTCGAGATGGCCATATTTATCTGCTCCTTACAGAAAGCCTCCATCTTCTACAGCTCCGCCTTACTAGCCTCCTCCATAGCCTTCCTCAGCCGCCCGGAGGCAGCCTCATGCTGGGAAATCTGAATAGCTTGATCAGCAAGCTGTTTCGCCTGGTCCGAAACCATCAACCGTAATCGGATGTTGGCACTCCCAATTTCCTCTCCAGCCTTAACCAGCCAGGCATGATGCCCCATCAGCTTCCTAGTCTCCTCCGCCACCCGATCAATATTAGCCTTGGCCTCGTCTCCCATGGTAACTATCCGAGTAGTAAGTAGATCGAGATCTAAAGACTTAGCCTCATCGAGCACCCGTACCATGGGATTGCGGGGAAGAAGGTGCTCCCCAGTAACCTCGTCAAAAGTAACATCATGGGAACTCGGATCCAGATCAGGATGACCCGCGAATGGATTACGAGCCAAGTCAGGACGATCAATCTGAATAACGGTTGGGTTTCCAAACAGGTGCGGAGAGAGTGCGAACTCAGTACCCTCCTCTGTGATATCATGAACGGGCTGAATTGGGGGCTGGGGACCGAGTGAAGGTTCGGATAAGGGATGACTCCTCTTTCTCTTCTGAATACCCTCTTCAATAACCCCAAGAAGAGGACGGTAGTCGACTACATCCCCGGAACGGTGAGTCGGAGTCTTCGGCTTGGCGAAAGCTTTGGAGAGCTTGTACTGTTCAAGTCTGTGCCGAAGATCTGAGGCCTTGGCCATTTTACCTGCTCCTGATATGAAGAAAAAGTGTCACAAGCATACATTGATCTATAATTCGAGAAAACACGGCAAATTAAAAGATAAAAAGAAAGGAAACACATCTGTGGTTGTACAACCCTGGAGAGGAGTAGGATACTGCAATAAGTCCTGGATTTCATTCCAGGACGGGAGCGGGTCATAAAATATTCCTAAGTCCCTATCATAAATGGAGCCCGCAGGAATCAAAAGTTCACCTTGAGTCGTCGGAGCCATCTTGGCTGGAATAGTCTGAGGAGGCTCGCTTGCGCCAATTCCAGCCTTGTCAGCCTTCCCAGTTTTCTCTATCAAAGCCGGTTCCCCGTCCAGCCCCTCAAAAGCTTGGTGGAATACATCATCCGTCCACTCCTGAATCTCGCCCGCTTGCCCAGGAAGCAAGGCCCCGATGCCTCACCACCTTCCCGGTCACCTCCACTCTCGCCTCTTTCCTCCTCTATGTCTTCCTCCTCTTGGGTAAGTGGACAATTGCTGGGGGAGGGACCGTCTGACTTCTTAAGTTTCTTACCGCCGACGGCTGGAGGTTTTGTGAAAGGTTTCCTCTTGCTACTCTCTACCGTGACACCTCCCTTAGCCTGAGCAGCTGCCCTCTCCTCCGCCGTTTCCCTCAGCTTGACTACTGACTGCTGTGGAAGGATTAAGTTATACTCCAGAAGGATTGCGTTTCTGATCAGGTAGGCAGATGATCTATATTTCCCGAGAATAGCTTCTATCTCAGCCGCCGTCTGAACCAGGCGACCAGTCTCCACAACTGCAAAGCCACCTGTCGCTAGCAAAAATGAAAATGTATGAGGAGAAGCATCGCAACCAGAATGGAAATTATAGATAAAGCGTCGACTTACATCCAGAAGTAAAACGCCGAATAGAAACAGAGTCGTCCCTGACGAAGAACCACTCCTTCTTGAACATGCTGAATTTGGAATACAGATCCAAGACTGGCTTAAAGGTCACAGCTGACTCCAAGCTGATGTATGGGGACCCCTTCTTATAGCCCCTCAGATTATACAAGTACCGGATCTCCCGGTTAGAAGGAGCACGACCATACTTCCTTCGAAAGATGATGAAGAGGCTCACCAGTATAGCATAAGAGTTGGGTTGAAGCTGGAATGGGGCCACCTGTAGATATGTGAGGAAGCTGGCTACACAAGCGTTAAGAGGGGGAATGGCACCACACATGCAGTGGTATCTGCTGTAGGCAAAGTACCCTTCAGGAGGGTCGTACGGCATAACTTCTCTCCCTGGCAACAACATTCGAGCCCTGTCAATCCCGAAAGAATGGGAGATGACATCAAGCTGCTCTTCCTTAAGGGAGCTAGGAAAGCAATCGGGCGGGGAGTTCAAAAGCTCCTGAGGGCCGTACCCGTCCACTAGCGATCTCGGGGTTGGTCCGTGACGTTCTTGATTCGGTTGAGCTGGGGGCACGGCAGAGGAACCTCCTTCGCCCCCGGATTTCTTTTTGTCTGATCGAGTTTCCGCTTTACGAGACATTATCTGCAACACCGGAAAAGCACATCGTTAGAACAAAAATGTAAACAAGTATATGACGTCATTCGGTAAAAGCATATTCAGTATCAGTTTCATTCGGTATCATTTTCATTCGGAATTCAAGATTCCTGAGTTCATCCGGTTATTCAAGTGTATGACTTCATTCGGCACTTAACGCCTAAACACACTCGGCGACCATGCTTTACAAGGTCCATTCGGCATTCTCACAGCTAAAGTTCATTCGGTACAACATACGAGTTTCATTCGGCAAAGGAAAGTCAAGTACCTGATTCGGTGTTTCTGAAGCAATTCGGCAGAGAGCTTGATTCGGTAGAGATATTTAGTTCGGCTATCTGGGATTGGAAAGGAATGACGAAGGCCCTAGGCCCTTACTTATAGGCAACTATAGACGACCGGACCGGCTGATTCGGCGAAAGCATCCAAGCTAACGTCATTAGTTTTAAAACAAAGCGCGGCACATGCCGGCATATGCCCCACTTTGGGGGGCAAATGTTGGGCGTGTTCTCACCCAGAAGACCTCGAGGCCAAGAAGCTTGATTCATCCATCCAGGCTTGCCCAAACTCATCCGGCACTCTCGTTCTCCAGAGCCCATTCGGCAGGAACTCATCCGGCACTCTCGTTCTCCAGAGCCCATTCGGCAGGAACTCATTCGGCATCCATGTCTCACAGAACCCATTCGGCAGTCTCAAGCAACTGCCGAACCAACCATCCTCCTATGACTGCCGAACCATCTCCACACCGGACCAACCTCACCATCCCACCACCGGTCCAAGCAACTACCGGTCCAAACTGCACTTCCCATGTTCCTACCGGACCAACCCCCAAACCGGACCAAGCGATTGCCACATAGCACCGGATCACCTACAACCGGTCCACTCTACACTCCAACCACCTCCAAACCAAGCGATGCCGAACCAAGACGTACCAGGCCAGATCACATCAGCCCAGGCCCATCAGCAACTATACACATCCTGGACCCCTACCCCTAGCCTCACTCTATAAATAGAGGGGCAGGGGTACAACAATAGGGACAAGTTTTGAGAGCTCAAGCACGGAAGGAACTTTCAAACAACTTTCTTTTACTTGTACCAAAGCTTTGTACTTGTAATCAAAAGAAGAGAAGAGAAATAACATATAAAGTGGACGTAGGCACATTCTGGCTGAACCACTATAAATTTGCGTGTCTTTTTACAGTTTAGCCCCTGCTTTTCATATATTTGCATAAATCACTCAAATCGCTAAGAACAACATAAGATCTACTAAATCATACAACTTTGAGGTGTTTGTCCATTTTTTGTGCAAACACATGGTATTTGTTATTAACAATCAACCTACTAACCATATTATTCAGAACTATCCACTTCTAATCTTACTTTATCATGAATTACAAATGTTACCCAAAATGTATCACTAATTCAAAGTTTTATATCTCTTATTCCTAAATTTCACTTTAATTTTAACCTAATCAAAGTGTCTAAATTTCGAATTACCTTATCTCCTTTATAAGTTATAGAACTTACCCTTTTATATTATATTTACCCAAAACCTCAATTTAGGTTTATCTTTTTTTTATCTTGTTGATAAGAATTTTTCTAAGCGTACATTTTCTATTTACTTTCTCCAATTACAACTTCTAGCTTCAATATTATCATCAAATATCTTATAATCAAATCGTGAATTTTACTTCACAAGATAATTGTACTTAGCTTTTAAATCCATCCATTATGATAATCACTTAATCATTATTATTTCTTAATACTAAATATCTAGGGGTATATGATTAAAGTTCTAAATTATAACTTTCAACTAATTGATTCTATATGGAATATCTTATAGTCAAATTATGCAATTCTAACCATAAGCTATTCATATTTTAGTTTTACTAAGCTAAATTACAATCAATCTTTAATTTCTAACCAAAAATAATAATATCCTCTTTGATATTTAAAATATAAACCCAAGGTAAAATTATTTCATTTACCAATTTCTTTAAAACAAAATCATTTTTATAAAATTAACAAATACGCGCTCATATATATAATACTCTTATAACTCATTCTAGGATGTTACTAACCCTATCTCTAATGAGTTACTCATCCTAGGATATTACTAATCCTATCTCTGATGAGACTTACCCCTATCAAGCTTCGGTGTTCGCTCAACCAAAAACTCTGATACCAAATGTGACGGCCTGTTTTTCCGTACCCTTTGAATCGACAGTAAACCACACATGTCCAACTCAAATTGCACAAAAATACGGAACGTGAAGGGTAATAAAGAAAAATAGATAGAATAGAATCTCAAACGAATGGAATAACATATAATATTGAATAAATATCTTTACAGCGGAAAACATTTAAATACATATATCAGAGTCTAACCTAAATTCAGCTTGGACAGTTATAAACATCTGTCCTTACAATTACTGACAAACATCAACTAAAACAAACTAAGTACAGCGGATAATAGAATACATCCATACGTAGATGAAGATCTCCAGCTCTCCTCTGGAAACTCCAATCGTCTTCGACTAAACCTGAAACTACTCGGATCTGACCCGAGTATTGAAAATATCCGGATCAGGCTCGATAAACCAACGTAAGAAAAACTCAATAATGAATGACAGTGTCATATATCAGCCTTTGGAAAAAATCCTTTGAAAACAAGAGTATCTCATAAGACCACGCCCACATATAAACACAGACGAGTTTTTACCTTATGATAACTAAAACACTTTTATATCAAAACATTTGATATTATTTTTAATGACATCTCTTTGAAAACCTTTGCAAATAAACTTATTAATCTTATCTGAAATGGTTACCCATATAGCATTTCGAGGCTATTCATTACGCCAATAGAAACCAAACCGTAGGTTTTTATTGGAGAATGGATTTCCATACAAATGACCAGGTGAAGGATCTACCTTTCGAAATGGGTACACCTCTAGATGGATGTCCCAAGGAACAGCACAAAGGAACCTCTACCAACACAAGACCGGCCCACCTCTGTAACTAGATAGTACCGAATATGTCATCCCCCGGTCGTTACCGATCTTTAACCGAGCGCTCGTTTCCATACACCATATTAATTTACATCCCGAACGTCATAGCGGAAAGAAATATATCTAGAAGGGGATGATCATACCCTACTTAGGAATGACCCACTTAGCCTTGCTGCATCTAATCCTGTTTCGGTCATTTCCGGTTTGATGAGGCTTAAGGCAACGATTACCTTTTCACATAGCACATATCACATCTCTGAATGCCACATTTTCCATTTCCATTGACTACTAATTATCTTCCACAAAAATACAACCCTTGAGCTCGTACGTCTCAAGGAAGGGTGTAAGCTAAGAGAAGTTGCCTTCTTCGCCACCAAACAGATGTACGTTTGTAAAAACCAATGTTCGTAATCATTAGAAATGCAATGTCAGACAAACGTCCATATAAATTGTCCAGGAACAGGACAAACCGAAGGCCCTGTAACATCCTGAAATTTTCAACCATTCGCATCCATACGTGTCGGACTTGAATTGCTCAAAATATCAGATTGTTAATTTAAATTTGGCAAAACTCAGCATATACAGTAAATAAATAATCACAGACACAGAGTAATATAAAAATAAGCAACGGAAACAAAGAATAGTAGTTCATGAAGCTACCATATATATATAACAGAGTTAAATAAGATACAACAGAGGTCTCGAATACAGTAGTCAAATACAAAATCAGAATACATCACTGGAATCAACTGAATAACTAAAAGCTGGATAGATAGCTTGATCTCCAAGCGAAGCTCCAACTCCAAAGATGAGTCTCAAATACTGGTACACTCAGTCTGACCCGAGCGTAAAGCAAAAACACAAAACACTCTAGTTAGGATCTGTGCAGTTAAAGTGCCCAGCAGATTCAATGCGGTAGAGGTACAAAAAGTCATAGCGGGGATATAGCGAGGATATAGCGGGATATAGCGGATGACTCTAAAATAGCATATAAAACTCGCATTTAACGTTTTTACAAATATATAAATGTTAATTAAATGAAAAATTAACATTTAATTGAATCATAATTATTACATAAATAATTTTAAATAAAAACATGTGCGAATATACTATAAATAAACGTAAAACTATTATATAAAGTAATTGAATTTAGGAGAATATTAGAGTATTTTCATTTCTGAAAATATATTAAAAATTCAATTAAATAAATTAATTTCATAATTTTTATAATGTATAAATGTCATTTTTCAATTCATTTCTTTTAAAGAAGATATAGCGGAAGCAGCGGAATATAGCGGGAATAACGGGATATAGCGGAAATAGCGGGGATTAAAGCGGAAAGGCTATATTTAGGGCTATATGAAAAAATCGTAGCGGTAGAAATCCGCTACGAGATATAGCAGGGTTATAGCGGGGTAATAGCGGGGCATTAACTGCACAGGTAAGGATTAACATTCTTATACCAATAAATCCAACTCAAGTGAAATATCAACTGAAATACAAGTAACTCAAAGGATGTTTGGGATAACCATCCTCTAAGGATCCGTTAAACTATCTACTATGTAGTAATATACACTATTATAATAATGTCTAAAGTAAAGTATACTATTTAAAAATAGCATTAAGGCTTTACATTTTCCACCTTAACACATTTTATAGTGCCAATAGTCTATACAGTACCGTAATACCCCGTAAACTGGAGCTACCAGAGGGTACTCCATAGGTACGACACTAATCAAACTCGTAGTAAGGCACGCTAGGGTAGGTGACATGGCACAACTAGGCAATGCCAGGGTAGATATACCAATTACACTTCCGGGCTGGTGGTAATGCAAAGCCGCAACAATCGCCCACCTCGAGCCACACTCCCGAATCAAGGGTGCACACCAAATCAATCACAAAATAATAGAATGGCATACGATGGAGTGTGTCCGATAAGAGGAGCTACCTCATTAGCCCGTCGATTGCTCTTGTTTTAGCCACCTTATGCCAACTCACGGGAGCTGGGTCCACGTATATACCTCATATAGGATCATCGCCACCATCCTACTTCATTTTGGAATCTCCACCGCGTACACAGTTGTTAAAGTGGTTTTCGGTATCGACAGAGAGTATGCCCATATCTGATCCCGGTCTCTTTAACAACCAAACGTTATTATAACACTGCGGTCATTTCAAAATAGTTTATACTTCAAAACCCAAATATCATTTCCATTTAAAACCATATCAAAACGATATTATTTTCACTTCAAATATATCCATTTCCAAAAATCATATCACTTTCCAAAGTTATAACGCTTTCGAAATCATGAGTCTTTTAAAATCAAAACACATTGGAAATCAAAACCTTGAAATTCATAACATTTTGGAATCCATAACACTTTCCTCTTAAACAGTTTAGATATTAAAATTATTATATATAATAAAATAGTTTATAAAATAAAATAGTTTATATATAATAGTTATAAGTTAAAATAGTTTATAAAAAAAATATTGAAAAATGATTTATATTAAAATAATATAAAAAGTAAAATATAAATAGTTTTAGATATAGTTTAAAAATACTTTATATAATAAAATAGCTTCCTCAAATTTTCACAAATCGATTCAAATCCACTCGAATTCCAAAATTCAATTTTTATTCAAATCTCAAATCATCACTTTCAATTCGATTCAGTTTCTCAATAAACCATTTCAAATTATCGATTTCAAATACATATTTGATCCATACAATAAGCCATCTCAATTTCAATATATTTCAAAGCTTTAAATATTCAACATTTTAATAACATCTAAATACAACTTCAATTTACAAATTTAAATAAACAAAATATCCCATTTAAATTTATATAAGTTTGAAATATTCATTTAAGTCACTTTTAATCAAATCCAAGTTATAAAATCATATCTTTAAAATTTCAATTTTAATAATTTCAAATCAAACTTATTTAAGTAAAATTCTTAAATAAATATAATTTCAAACCAATTTCCAACCTGAATTTATAAAAATCATTATAAACTCTTTATTTGAATATATATTAAATAAAAACTTAAACATATTATATATCAACTTTATTAAATCAACTTTAATAAATCCCTAAAATCAATATTTATCAAAACCATATATTTCTTTTCATAACCATAGAAATCATTTTCAAAAAAAAAATATATATATATATAGAACAACGGTGTTTGTATATAATTTTCTATCCTATGGTCAAGTGATACAGATATTTATCATTTCAATCTGTAATTTATATATATATATATATACAGCTATATATCTTTTCAACCCGCAATCCCAAACTCAATTCAATTAAAAGCGCTTGGGTTTATCATTTCAACCCATAACGATTTTCTCATATTCTATAAGATCGTTCGGGTATGTATCATTTCAACCCATAGTGAATTCTATACTAACAGGGAACTTGCAGAGTGATAACAGATATGATAATAATATAACAGGCATATATCATCAATATAAAACAGATAATGGTGTCAGATGTCACAGGTGAACAGATACAGATAATGGCATATATATAGCAATGTAAATAACTAACAGCAGCATATTTCAATTGTCGTTTCAATTGAAATCAAATTTAATAAATATATGAACGTTAATCGTGAGTGATTGCTCACCTTTAGAGGCTAGAGAGTTTGATAACGAAGTGAGTTACGAATCCAGGCACGAATTCCAAAGCAAAGTGAGATGGGCATGAATTCGATGAACAAAGCTGATAATAGGGATTGATGAACAATCAGAATCTGTTTGATATAGACTGAAACAAAATATAAAATTTATATTATTATTTTTCTTAAAACCAAAAATCAATCTAAAACACATATTTAAAATTCTACGTATACCTATATATGTATTTTCAAACTAATGGTCCAAATAAAACAATTGTATCCATATCCAAATCGGTATTTTAAATTTTATTCCCATAAAATGAAATCAATATATATATAAACATGTCACTACACAACTCTCGTAAATACAACATAGACTTCCCGTACCTACAGATTAATTTAAACAGCAAATAGTATATATAACCATATATATTATAAACATACATACCTAATATATATTAAAATCAATAAAATTTAATACAACATGCTTTAAACACGTACACACTTAAAACAAACCAAATGCAATACTTAAAACTCTACATATATATTTTTAAACAGCTTGATTTGTATACACTGTATATACTTTATAAAACCAACATAACACTAATATATAACTTTATATACACAGTTCAGATATATACTATCATATATTTACACAAACATACTTTAACATATATATATATATATAATTATATATATATATATTCTTTTCTGCATATTACATAAACGTGACACTATATTATGAATATAAATCTAAAATATACTAGATATATATATATATATATATGTACGGTATATAACATATGTAAACATATATAACTAACAGACATTATACACATATATGAACTATATACATTATTATATATATACGAACAGTAAAGTACTTAATAAACAACTAGTTATATATAACACATATATATACAACGATATTTTATAAAATTGGTTCTTTGTAAAAGTTCATATATATACAACCTTATATCGGTATAAATACAGAAACAATGATTAAATGAATATATATTTCAACATTTATAATAAAAAATCAATATAGCTAATATACAATAATGTACTCATAGATTACGAAACCTGTAACAACATAATATATATAATTTATATAATAACCACATGTATAAACTGTAAATCATATATATATATATATACGTATATAAATAAACTAATATACATAGCAAGATAGGGTGTGTATATACAAACGAAGATATATACTTATATATACATATGCGTACAAACTTACAACAGAAAGAAGGGAATGGAAGCGGCGCATATGTTGGAGGCGCGGGTTTCAAGGGAACCACGAGCTACAGGCGAAGTTATATGTCACTTTCTCCTTTTTTTCTTTTTTTATATAGAGGAGAAGGTGGCCGGTTGCTCTGGGTGTTCGGCGGGTGGTGCTTGGTGATGAGGATGAGCGGGGTCTCAGTGTTGCTGGCCGATGGAGTTGGCGAGGCACAGCATGGGATTTCGGCAAAGTGTTGATGCGTGATGGGTTTGGTGGCCAGTGGGTGCGTCTGCAGGGAGGCCGAATGATCTTGGTGGTCGGCTATTGGAGAGAAGTGATGGCAAGGGAATGGTGGCCAAAACCATAAGGAAGGAGAGAAAAATTAAAGAAAATAAAGTGGAAAGGAGAGAAGAACAGACAAATAAATATTTTTGCAGAAGAAAGAATGTGAAGAGGAAGAAAGAAATGATAAGTCAGAGCTTAGGATATGAACGTAAATGTACACACAAATAATTATTCTTAAATGAAATAATAAAGGTCATGCACGAGAATTCTAAAGGTTGTAAATGGGAATGGCTATTTGAGTTCAACATATGTACAACTGAATAGACAGAGAAAACCAAAAGGCAAAAATACGGGTACCGATACGGCAAACCATATCGCGGTTTTCGCCGCGTACCAAACACTGAAACACACAAATGAATATATTGCGGAGATCAGCATGACGAGACGATCGAAATGGTACACAGATATCAGCGATACAACCATCCTATCAAAAGTCGATATTCGATACCGAAAATGCTACTAATCTGTTGAAAATAAGATAGATGGAGCAATAGTAGTCAAAATTTGACAAAATGGAAGATGACGTCTCACTCAGAAGATGATTTACAAATTTTCTATAGAAAAATATTCAGGTTTGGAAAACATTTTATTATCATCAATTTTAACTGATTTAAAATAAAAATAAAATTACACAAGAAAATAAACTTTCATATTATCTGATGAAAATTTACCAGTTGCTATGTTTAAGAAGACGTATTCCAAATATTAAATTTTTATTTCAAAATTTTATTGTTTAAAATTTCACAAAATTCAATTAATTACGTTAAATAAAACCAATTAAAATTCACGGGTCGTTACAGGCACTCTCCTACTACCACTAGTAGCGAGTAGTCCTTGCAATCCGAAAAATCTCCACAACGAGGGGACCACTGCTATATATAACTCGGGAGCTACCCAGAGCAAGTCAACAAGCAGTCCTCATGCTATATAGATCCACGGTCTTCAATAATCATCATCTTCAACATGTCTTCACTTTCGAACGTATACATTGGTTCGAAGTGGTTTTCGGATAGGGATCACCCAAATCCGACCCCGGTTCCTTCGAAATCCAATTATCGATAAAAAGTGAATATGAGTATACAGGATTTATTAAGTCTCTTTTCACTTTAACTCTTTTCGGATGATTTCGAAATCTCTTTATTTCGACTTAGAATAATTCTAAGAAATTCATTCTTTTGCTTTGGATAATATTTTCAAATTTCCTTATTTAACTCTTGATCCAAATTCCTTAACTTTTAGGCAGGTCAAAAACAATGTTATTTAAGACATCGTTTACGTTAAACCCTAAAATAAATCTTAGCAAACATTTTTTGAGTAAATAGAGATCATTCATTTTGGAGATTGCTTAAATTTTGGATAATACTAATCTTCTTTTACTTTGGAAAACTTAATACAATCTTTTTATCTTAGAGCATCCGGGCTTTCCTTTCGATCTGTTCCACCCCTCGCCTAAGAAAAGAAAACATAGGCCATGTATGTTCAGGGCACTGGTTGCTCCATCCCTAACCTTAGTTAAACACCTTGTTTTATCTTACCAGATCTCACAGACGGACAAATGTACTAGTCGTTTCCGCGTACTCAGTTATCAACTTTATTTTGGAATTGATTATAAAAATTCCCAATTATCTTTTAAAATGCTAAATTTTCCTTTTAAAAACATTCTCAATTGATTCGGGGAAAAATCGTTACATTTAAACTTATTTTCAGAAAGTTATACCATTCGGAGCATAAAAGTGTTACGGAAAGTGCTGTATAAGCTTATTTGTTTAAATCAAATTTTAAACATTCGATAATTCATATTTTCCAATCCAAATCTCTTTTAAACCATTTAAATAGATTTATCAAATTTATTTCATATTTTTCCAATATTAAAAACTTTCATTTAAATAGATTTCCTATTATGGTCACTTAACTACACTGGCGCGATTTTCTAGAAAATTGATTTGGACTTAATTCAAAATCTACTCAACAAAATTTTAATTTTTTTTCTTCGTTTAGAAGATATGGATATAATAGTCCGGAATTTTCTTATCTCGAAGAATTCCGAGCTATATTCCACTCTATACACTCATTTGAACTTTTCGGCGCGAAATCGCGAACTACCGTTGCGTGACGCACCTTGTTTTAACTTATTTTTCAATATTTGAAATAATACATTCAAATTGAATTCTATCACTTATAATATCATTATAAATCAATATTTTCACTTCTAAAGTATTTAAAATATATTTCACTATTACCATATTATAATATTATTATATCCACATTATTTTAATATTAAATTTTTAAATCTCAATTTCAATTCTAACTTCAAATTAAACATATTTAAAACTTAGATTTCAAATCTAATTTCAATTTAAACTTCAATTCAATCTCAAACTAAACTTAAAATTTCAAAATCGATTTCAATTTTAATGTCACTATTCATCTCAATTTTAATTTAACTATCCTTTTTAAATCCGATGCACTTCAAATTTCAACTTCTCTTTTATTTTTACTTTAATTTCACTTTTAATTGAAAAGAGACTTATTTCCAAAATATCTCATATCACTAAAACATGGTCTTATTAACAAAAGATCATTTAATCAAAATGAACATAACCAATATCCATATTCATTACTAACATAACATCCATTCAACAAATCACATAACATATGATTTCAAATCCAACATTCACCATTAATACCATAACGGGATATATTATCACAATTCAATTATCTAACCAACTATCAAATCATCCATATTGACAATCAAATAAACATTCATATGTCATACGGATATAAATATGATTGTTTTAACATAACCAAAATATAAATTCAAAAGCGATGAGAATTTCTCACCTTTATTTCCACTCCGTTAATCTTTTTTGTAGGACAACGTGCTTCTCGAACTAATGCGCTTTTTTCCGAACGTCTCGAATCCTTGCCTTAATTTATTTTCCTTTCGAACTGCTTTTGTTTTCCTCTCTCTTTCCTTTTCCTTTTCTTTTTTATTTGTTTGGCCGTGAGATTTTTTTGGGTAAGGGAATGGGGTGTACGGCCTTGGGTATGTTGAGTATTTGCTTGGGTAGGTGGCTTTGGGCTTGGGTAGGGCTTGTACATGGCGGGTATAAGGAGTTTAGGCTCGGGTTTAGGTGGGTAGGGCTTGGCCATGGTGTGTAGGGGGGCACAGCCTTGGTGTGCTCGGGTTTGTTGGTGTGGTCGAGGGTAGGTGGGTGTAGGAGGTGGATGGCTTGGAGGTGGAAGAGGAATGAAGGAAGAACTTAAGGAAATGAAGAGAAGGATTTGTGAATTTTTTTGTGAAATGGCATGGCTATTTATAGATGAAGCTAGCTTGGCAAATGACCATACTAACCTTCTCTACTTTTGCATTTTTTTAAATCTTTGATTAAACCCTTAAGGACATGCATTTATGAAAGGAAAGGATGACTCATTAATGTGATTTGAATTTGTGAAATGATTACTCTCTTTTCTTTCTTAAACTTTGTATTTTAAAAAGAAGACTTTTTCTTGATTTGATTACACATGACACTTGTTAACGAATTAGCATATGCATTAATGGTGGAAATGATGTTAAGGAAAAGTGTATAAGTAGTAAAGAGAGGTGTCACTTTCTTATGGTTTGTAATTGTTTAAACATATAAATTTGCTCCTTTTCTATGTAAATACATACCATCTTATTAATGAGATAAGAGGTAAAGTAATGATGTTGTTTTATAAAGTTTGTAAACTTGTATTTATATGTTAGAAAATGTATCAAGTTGCAACAACTTGTCGACAACTTGTTTCGGTTGAACACGGTGTTTTTGTCGATAAATTTTACGGTCAAAATTTGACGTTTTTGTTAAGCTATATATTGATGTAAACCAAATTTTAAAATGAAAATTTTACTTCTTTAAATAAATTAAAACATGTCTCTTTATATTTAAAAATCATATTTAATTAATATCAAAATCTCTAATTTTACAGTGTATGTAAAACTGACAAAATGCGACAAAATTTGGTTATTTTTGTAAAACGATTACTAACATACTTTTAAATATATTAATATACTTCTATTATCTTTATTAGATGTTTTAAATAAAATTTAACTTATTTATTTAAGCCTTTATTTATTATTAACAAAACTTAACTTTTGTTGATTTGTTCTAAAATCCAAATTTATACTTTTTAATTTATTAATTATAAGAATAGATAATTATTTATTATATATAACATATTTATTTAAGATTTAAATTCATTTTAAATTTAAAATGAATGAAATCACTCATTTTCGAAGTAGCGAAATTACGGGTCGTTACAAAAACCCTAATTTTTTTCTACAACTGATCGACCACTGACCCAGAGCTGTTCGCCTTAAGCAGTCAGTGGATAGGGTGTAGATGTTGATCGATTGAGACTCAAATTGTGGAATTCGAACCTCGGCCTAACTCCTAGGTCAGTAATAAAATTATTAAATGTATATGTTTTATGTATAGCCTTATTATATGCATACTTGTGCTTGTTAGAGACTGTAGGGAATATAGTTCCCTATGAGATGATGCTAGGATGTTGTAATGGTGGGTAAATGCACTTTACCGAATGAGGGTCGATTATTCGACTGAGGCGATTTTTATCGTAAATGACACTCACAAGAGGTTCTACAATGGATGCACCTCATTGACTAATGCAGTGTATGGGCCTGGCACAATAGGACTCCTTGGTATGTATGATTATGACATGGCATGATACCGTATGGTAGACGGAGCCAGCGCATGCAATAAGAGGTGTATGCTATGTTTGAGAGGTGGATACGAATGTAGACGGTGAGATACCTAGCTAGTCAGCATTTCAGGTTCCCTTTCGATGTGTAGTTGGGTTACGTGTTGTAACGACCCAGAATTTTGAACCAATTAAATTGAAAATATATAATTAATTTTAAATATTTGAACGATAATTTAATTTGAATCCCCAATATAACTTTGAATTTGGCGATTAAATTATAAAATTTAATCTGTTGATAGTCGAATAAAAATTTGAATCTTCAATTTTAAAGTTGAAGAAAAATATTTCAAAAGCTTTTAAAATTCGTATTGATATTACTGAAGATAACAGAAGCTTCAGAATTGAGTTTGAAAACGATATGATCAGTTTTGAAATTTATCGTTCGTATCAATATTTAAAAATAGCGTTCTGAGGCATAGTCTCGGAATTCGATGAAACCAGTTCCATTGGGTCCGTAATATTGAATTATTACCGGATTTCAATTTTCGTATTTTTTAGAGTTGTTGTGTGATCATACGATAGGTAAAACGCATTGAAAATAAAATCAAATTCAATTTAAATTTTGAAATTTAAATTGTTGCCGACATCAGAAGTAAGGCACACGATTTCTCTCTGCAAAACCACATACTCAAGCCACCCTAGTCTCTGATTTGCGTCGACCTACTCTCTGTTAATCGCGTACTCTTGTCTCCCATTTCTTTAAACGCAAGGAACAAAACGAAATCATTTCGTTCGAAACCAATAACAGCTTCAAAGGAAATTAAAAATGGCCGCTCCTTTATTCACGTTCAAATCTGCTTCTCTCAAACTCTATTTCAATCCTTTCGTTCGCAATACATTCAAATAGAAATGGCCGAAGCCTGGGAGGTCGAAAGGAAATCGCGGTCGAGCTCGCGAGAGGAGGAGTCGCGTTCGTTCGAGCTCGCGTGGAGCTCGCACGCACCTGGTGGAAGCGAAGCGACGACTCGAGGGTGGTTTCGCGTTCGATAGTTAAGGGCTTGGAGCTTGACTTACTCGAATTCAATTGTGGAGGCGTTCAGGCGATTCGTAGGGGTCGAGGCGACTCGCGTAGGGGCAGCGGCACTGGCTATGGCAGTCGCGATAGCAGGCGATTCAGTTGAAGGAGCGTGGAAGTCGAGGCCGAAGTCGATGTAGCCGAGGAAGAATCATCGCGAGATTTAGGGTTCTGGAAAAGCGTGGCTTCGTCTCGATCGGAGCTGTGGAGGTGGTCGTCTGAGTTTGAGCTTTACAGTGAAGGTATACTTGATTTATTTTCTTTTCAATTTAAATATATATATACTGTTAAAAGAAAGTATATATGGATTTCTAAATTTAATAAGTAAAACAGATATTGTATATAAGGATTCGAATTTTATTTTAGTGTAGGAAGCCTCCAAAATAAATATTATTTGTTTACAATAAGGGAAAATAATTTATAAGCAGAAAATATTATGTATATATTGGATAAATTTATTTAAAAGGACTTAGTTCGAATTTTAAATTTTTATTTTTAAAATAAGAGAACCATGGGTTAATCAAAGTATTTTTATTTACTAAAAGATATTAAAAAAAGGGAATTCAGTTTAATTAAATAAATTGGTAAGAGAAAAAAATTTGTTTAATAGAATCATTTGGATAATTTAATTTATCTAATAGGAAATTAATTGTTAAATTAGTTCAAAGTATTAATAAATTGTATAATTATTTATACAAGGTTAAAATGGAGAAATGGTCAAAATGGAAATTGGGATGGCAAAATTAAAAGCTAAGGTGAGATTTTTCTCACTCAAATGAAATTTGATTCTACAGTTGATTGACTGTTTGTTTGCTATTGGATGTGATATTAGATATAGTAGGATATATCTATATATATATAGCAATATATACATATTGGCATATGTATATATTGGATTGATTGATTTCCCGCCTCGTATAGCGGATGAGACCCTATTGCGCCGTTAGTAAGCGGATGATTTTTATAAAAACCCATATACCATGATATTCCACCTCGAAGTGGAATGGGTATTATGCTAACATCTATGGATGCAGGGAAACAGGTTGGAGGGATCCAACTGGATTCCTCACCAGTAGTTATTTATTTACAGATATTGATGTATATTCTGTTATCATATTGATATATGATGTTTGTTGTGATTGACTAATTGGTGCTGTTGCATCATCGGATTCAGTTTTGAAGTTTAAAAATAACGACTTTTACTTTAAAAGGATTTTAAAGTGATTTTTGGAAGTAGACGTTTTATTTAATTTTTGAATTAATAAATAAACGTTCAAACTTTAAAGTTATAAAAGTTAAGATTTGTGAATTATAACCAAAAGGTAATTTCTTTTGAAATAAATAGTTAAGAAATTTATAAAATGGTTTTAATTGGAATTTTTGAATTATTAAAACGATGTATGTAAAAGATGTACAAGATTGATATTTATAACTTTAAAATGTTGGTATTATAAAACGAGTTTTTATAAGCGTTAAAATGAAATTTTAAGAATTTATAAATAAATGAAATTTATAAATTGTGAACTTATAAATGGAAATGATTTTGTAAAATAAAGGAATTATAAGTATTTAACTTATAATTATGGATTGTTGGTATAAGATTTGAGTTATGAATCGAATTGTTAATAAAGGAGATTTATTAAATTGAAGTTGTTAGAAAATAGAAATAGAATTTATAAACGTTGTTTTATAAATTCGAGATCAATTGAATTTGATAAATTAAATACAGAAGGTTGTTAAAGGAGATATATTCGCGATTTTGGGTAGCGAATTATTATTGAAATAAAATGTGTAGAAAATAGTGAAATGTAATTAGTGAAGTATATTCACGATTTTGGATAGTGAATATATCGTTAAGTAAAATGGATAGTTTTGGAAAAGTGACATTAAAAATGAAGTTAATTGTTTTAACAATGTTTTAAAATATATTGAATATCGAAATCATAGATTTCAACATTTATTGTTGAAATAGACGTTTTCGAGAAATATAAGGAAATGGTGGACTATAACACTGTTGTTATAGTAAATGATTTCCGAAAGGAAATGTTTTATGTAGTATTGGGATTTATACATCTATCTTAATTCCGAATCCCTATACTAGTGATTTTGAGTCGTTGTAACGATGTTTTACGTAACATTCATTTTGACTCAAATAAATGTGCTTAAAAGAATGATTTCCTTAAAGAATGAAATTTATACTTAATTTTGATTTACGTATATTGAATATTTTCAAATGTTGAAAATAAATAGATTTGTGAAATACTTATTATTAAATAAGTATGGAATTGCTTTTCCAATATGAAATGAAACGTTTTGAGAATTTATCTTTGTAAAGATAAATTGAAATTGAATATTGAAATCGATTTGAAAATCGTATATCAGTAGATATTCGAAAAATATAAATTCAATATGGAATTTATAAAAGAAATGGAAATTCATTTTAAAAATGAATATCGATTTATTTTTGAAGTGTGGAAATTTTATAGCTAATAAAGATATTTTGGAAGATAAAATAATTTGGGAAAATTATTTGGAATCTGATGATGTTGCGCATCTTTATTGATAGTTAAATAACCGACTATCAATAATTACCTTAAATAGGTATTTGTTGTGATTGGATGAATTTGAATGCCACACTTATTTTTGAATTTTTCGCTCACTATTCGGGTTAGCTGGGAAAGGACCATGGGGTCGTATAACCCATTCCGAATATGTGATACGTCGTTATGAATTGCATTCGAAGACCGGTGTTGAAGACCGGATATTTTTGAAAACGGAAGGATTACCGTCGAGTTACTCTACATCGGCTGATCTCCGATTTAGAGGTTTTATCACCCTTAGTGACGGGAAGTTCGGACGTGATTAGGAAATTATCCGGATGTGCAAGGGCTTCGTGAGAAGTACCTTCGGTTCTGTTCGATCCCGGAATAGACTTGTATGGATTGTGTGTCTAACGTTACAATTTGAGATATAAAGCTGATTTCTTTCAAATACATTTCTGTTGGTGGCGGAGAATTTATTCTCTTAGCTTAACACCCTTCTCTGAGACGTACGATCTCAGAGGTTATGTAGTTGAAATTTATCAGCGATATATTCCCCATTTGGTAACGTGGCATGCTGAGTGTTGCTGTGAAATGATCAGTGTTTGATCATTTGTGATATGATCATTTGTTTGATCATTTATCTTTGTGATCATAGGTTGATCATTTGGTTGACCCGAAGCAGGGCTTTGTAGGAAGCGTAGCTTTGTGGACGAGACTTCGTCGAGCCTCACACCCCGGAAATGGTCAAAACAGGAAGGATGCGGCAAGGTTCTAGGGAGTAGCGCCTCTTAGTGTATGTCATTCCTTCTGGATAGAGGTGGTATCATGGTATGGAGCCCAGATACTTAACCTATGTTGATACTGCTTATTATGTGGTTTTTTGCGAATCGGGGATCCTCGGGAAGATCGGTTACGATCGGGGGATGGCATACGCGTGTCAGTAGTTACCTATTTTTGCAGAGGTAACCCGGCCTTGTGTTGGCAGAGATCCGGTTAGGTTCTCGGAACGTCATTCCAGAGGCGTTCTATTCGTGGAAAAGGAAGTTCCTTAGCCTGACCATTTGTTGGAAATCCAAAGAAACAATACGTGACGTGTACGGTTTTAGTTGTATTACCTGCTATGGAATGTGGCGGTAACCTGCTATTGAACATAGTAGCTATAGTAGGCATAAGTGCGGAATGCCTATGCTGGCTAAGATTAATATTATACTTTCGAAATGTTTTCTACACTATGCACTAATAATAATATCAAAAAGGATTTGATTTTGCGTAGTAAGCATCTTTGACTATCATAAGAAGAAATCTCCTCCAATTCTGCGTTTGCATTGTGTGTGTGGCGGGAGGTCTTATGGTAGTTTCATTTTCCAAAAGCATTTCGAATTGACTTTAAAATTTTCCTGTTGTTTATTTTAAAGAAAAATAACTGTTTTACGATCTCACACCAGTCACCATGACTGACTCGGAGTTTATTGTTCCCTTCTAAACTCTGGGTGCCCACCAATTTTCCACACGGGCAGCCTAGAGTTATGTTATCAGGATATTCTGGATATTCTGGAGCTTTGGAGATAAGCTGGAGGACGAGACGTAGTATTTGTATCTGATATATTTATTCCGCTGTGTATTCTGTATGAGGACAAGTTTATATAACTGTCCATTGTTGTGCTGTATTGTATTGAGTTGTATATTGACTCTGATTGATGTATGTATAAACTGATATAGTTCTTTGTTTTAAAAGACTAGTGATTTTCTATTATATATATTGTTCCGCTGCGATGTGTAAGATTCTGATATTGTTTCTATTTCTGATATTGTTTTGTTGTTCTTCTTCTTTCTTTTTCTTCTATCTTCTTCTTCTTCTGCCTTTTTCTTCTTTCTAAAACCCTCATGCTTCGTATTTCCGTGCATCTTGAGTTAATCAATGGAGATTAGTGTTTAATCAAAGGTACGGATTTGCGGGTCGTGACAGAGTGGTATCAGAGCATATGGTTAAGCGACAACCCTGCTCTGTTGGGTGTTACTCATTAGAGATAGAGTCAGTAGTACTCTAGAATGAGTTGAGTGTAATAATAGATATGAGCGCGTATTTGTTATTGAATATAAAATTGTTTTGTATTGTGTTGACTTATCGGTTGATTGTTTATAATTTCTGGTCGGAACAGTCTAGCTAACTGTAATCGATAGGGATTTCTAAACTCTAAACAAGATAAACTGACACAGTATTGTTTTAAATGGGGTAAATGAGATAATTTTGCCCAAAACTATTTTTGTATATAAAAGAAATGCTTTTCTGTAAATTATTACAGTATATGGTTGCATGGTTGTTAGGAAAGTGATAATATTGAAATGTTATCATTATTATATGAAATTGGATAGGAAATTCAAATCGTAACTCCAAAGTTAAGAAATAAATTCACATACCAATGAAATTTAAGAATATAAATTATAAATGTGATTTGTAATTTGAAACGGAATTCCAGAGAAATTTTTGGAAATGTTTTGAAATGAATTTGAAAATTTTGGAGATTTGGAAAGTTTAATTCCTTTTTGATTTGAAAATGAATTTCAAAGGTTTTGAAAAGTATTCTGAAGGGATAAAAGCTCTAAACTCTTTTCGGTCGCTGGAAAATAATTCCGATGATGATCGCGACATCACCGGTATTCATTTTCGGGTTTCCAAAAGAGGAATTGTTGCCAAATTGTTTTAAATGAAAGTTGTTTGGAAAATTTGGGTTTGGTTTTGGAAATTCAAAGGATAAATTGAATTGATTTCAAAATGGTTTTTGAAAGGTTGAAAAGACTCTGGTATCCTATTTAAAATATTTATGGGAATGATAATGAGTTGATAACTTATACAATTTGAATTCTGATAGAATAAATTTAACTTAAAAGATAGAGTTAAATTAAAGAAGTATAAGTGAATAAATTTGAATAAATGAAAGTGAAATTGAAAGTTGAGAATTCATTTTGAATTTGTAAGCGAATAAAAATGGAATTGAATTTGATTGTGAAGTATTAAACTAAAATTAGTAAGTGAAGCTAATTGAATATTGACCAAATGAGTAAGGTTTGAAACAAATTAAATTCAATGATTATAGAAGAAAGGTAAATTGAATTCGAATGTGAAATCCAGTTTAACATAAGTGGTTATAAACCAAAATAGTGAATTGAAAATAAATTTTGGGAATGAACAAAAGAATAAAACTGGAATTGAAACTGAATGTTGAAAACAAATTTAAATAAAATGAACTAGAATTTGTGATGAATTAGTAATTGGAACTAATTTAAAATAATCAGTTATGAATAAAAGATAATTGATAAATTCAATATTCAGAAGTTAAACTGAATCCAAATTAGATTGGAATTGTGAATTGAATTCAAATGAAATTGAAGTGTAAAATTGAATGAAAATGAATAAGTAACTTCAATAGTAAGCTAAAAGATGATATAAGAAGTAAGTATCAAAATTTTTGTAATAGAATTTGCAAAATGATTTGAATGTTGTAACTAGATATTATGGCTAGTAGGATATACAGGTGTAAAGGAATTGGAAATTTTGATTCCAAAGATAAATTTGAATTGCTCGACAAAAGGTAAGTATTTGAATTTTAATATGAGATTTGATGATTTTCTTGTCTAGCCGCTTGGTTTTTTCTTTTCTTTTTGAAATCTGAGAGTCCATAGGGACGTTTTGTAGTCGTGCCGTGTTAGCCGCGCAAAGGAGACGCTGGCGAAATTTTTTCGAAAATTTAGAGTGTTAGAAAATTTTTGAGAAAATTTTGAAAGCTTAAATTTGAATTTAAATTTGAATTTGAATTGAGAAGTAAAACAATAATGTTTTGAAACTTATAATTAGAGTTGGAAATTTAGTTGAAATGATAGCGAATCTTTAATAGAAAGATTTGTTTTGAAAATTTGATAAAACTATTGGATTATGAAAAATAGTAGACGAGTTAAGGACCTTTTTTCCTAACTTGTAATTTCGGGACGAAATTCTTTTAAGGAGGGAAGTTTGTAACAACCCAGAATTTTGAACCAATTAAATTGAAAAATATTTAATTAATTTTAAATATTTGAACGATAATTTAATTTGAATCCCCAATATAACTTTGAATTTGGCGATTAAATTATAAAATTTAATTTGTTGATAGTCGAATAAAAATTTGAATCTTCAATTTTAAAGTTGAAGAAAAATATTTCAAAAGCTTTTAAAATTCGTATTGATATTACTGAAGATAACAGAAGCTTCAGAATTGAGTTTGAAAACGATTTGATCAGTTTTGAAATTTATCGTTCGTATCAATATTTAAAAATAGCGTTCCGAGGCGTAGTCTCGGAATTCGACGAAACCAGTTCCATTGGGTCCGTAATATTGAATTATTACCAGATTTCAATTTTCGTATTTTTCAGAGTTGTTGTGTGATCATACGATAGGTAAAACGCATTGAAAATAAAATCAAATTCAATTTAAATTTTGAAATTTAAATTGTTGCCGACATCAGAAGTAAGGCACACGATTACTCTCTGCAAAACCACGTACTCAAGCCACCCTAGTCTCTGATTTGCGTCGACCTACTCTCTGTTAATCGCGTACTCTTGTCTCCCATTTCTTTAAACGCAAGGAACAAAACGAAATCATTTCGTTCGAAACCAATAACAGCTTCAAAGGAAATTAAAAATGGCCGCTCCTTTATTCACGTTCAAATCTGCTTCTCTCAAACTCAATTCCAATCCTTTCGTTCGCAATACATTCAAACAGAAATGGCCGAAGCCTGGGAGGTCGAAAGGAAATCGCGGTCGAGCTCGCGAGAGGAGGAGTCGCGTTCGTTCGAGCTCGCGTGGAGCTCGCACGCACCTGGTGGAAGCGAAGCGACGACTCGAGGGTGGTTTCGCGTTCGATAGTTAAGGGCTTGGAGCTTGACTTACTCGAATTCAATTGTGGAGGCGTTCAGGCGATTCGTGGGGGTCGAGGCGACTCGCGTAGGGGCAGCGGCACTGGCAATGGCAGTCGCGATAGCAGGCGATTCAGTTGAAGGAGCGTGGAAGTCGAGGCCGAAGTCGATGTAGCCGAGGAAGAATCATCGCGAGATTTAGGGTTCTGGAAAAGCGTGGCTTCGTCTCGATCGGAGCTGTGGAGGTGGTCGTCTGAGTTTGAGCTTTACAGTGAAGGTATACTTGATTTATTTTCTTTTCAATTTAAATATATATATATACCGTTAAAAGAAAGTATATATGGATTTCTAAATTTAATAAGTAAAACAGATATTGTATATAAGGATTCGAATTTTATTTTAGTGTAGGAAGCCTCCAAAATAAATATTATTTGTTTACAATAAGGGAAAATAATTTATAAGCAGAAAATAGTATGTATATATTGGATAAATTTATTTAAAAGGACTTAGTTCGAATTTTAAATTTTTATTTTTAAAATAAGAGAACCATGGGTTAATCAAAGTATTTTTATTTACTAAAAGATATTAAAAAAAAGGGAATTCAGTTTAATTAAATAAATTGGTAAGAGAAAAAAATTTGTTTAATAGAATCATTTGGATAATTTAATTTATCTAATAGGAAATTAATTGTTAAATTAGTTCAAAGTATTAATAAATTGTATAATTATTTATACAAGGTTAAAAATGGAGAAATGGTCAAAATGGAAATTGGGATGGCAAAATTAAAAGCTAAGGTGAGATTTTTCTCACTCAAATGAAATTTGATTCTACAGTTGATTGACTGTTTGTTTGCTATTGGATGTGATATTAGATATAGTAGGATATATATATATAGCAATATATACATATTGGCATATGTATATATTGGATTGATTGATTTCCCGCCTCGTATAGCGGATGAGACCCTATTGCGCCGTTAGTAAGCGGATGATTTTTATAGATACCCATATACCGCGATATTCCACCTCGAAGTGGAATGGGTATTGTGCTAACATCTATGGATGCAGGGAAACAGGTTGGAGGGATCCAACTGGATTCCTCACCAGTAGTTATTTATTTACAGATATTGATGTATATTCTGTTATCATATTGATATATGATGTTTGTTGTGATTGACTAATTGGTGCTGTTGCATCATCGGATTCAGTTTTGAAGTTTAAAAATAACGACTTTTACTTTAAAAGGATTTTAAAGTGATTTTTGGAAGTAGACGTTTTATTTAATTTTTGAATTAATAAATAAACGTTCAAACTTTAAAGTTATAAAAGTTAAGATTTGTGAATTATAACCAAAAGGTAATTTCTTTTGAAATAAATAGTTAATAAATTTATAAAATGGTTTTAATTGGAATTTTTGAATTATTAAAACGATGTATGTAAAAGATGTACAAGATTGATATTTATAACTTTAAAATGTTGGTATTATAAAACGAGTTTTTATAAGCGTTAAAATGAAATTTTAAGAATTTATAAATAAATGAAATTTATAAATTGTGAACTTATAAATGGAAATGATTTTGTAAAATAAAGGAATTATAAGTATTTAACTTATAATTATGGATTGTTGATATAAGATTTGAGTTATGAATCGAATTGTTAATAAAGGAGATTTATTAAATTGAAGTTGTTAGAAAATAGAAATAGAATTTATAAACGTTGTTTTATAAATTCGAGATCAATTGAATTTGATAAATTAAATACAGAAGGTTGTTAAAGGAGATATATTCGCGATTTTGGATAGCGAATTATTATTGAAATAAAATGTGTAGAAAATAGTGAAATGTAATTAGTGAAGTATATTCACGATTTTGGATAGTGAATATATCGTTAAGTAAAATGGATAGTTTTGGAAAAGTGACATTAAAAATGAAGTTAATTGTTTTAACAATGTTTTAAAATATATTGAATATCGAAATCATAGATTTCAACATTTATTGTTGAAATAGACGTTTTCGAGAAATATAAGGAAATGGTGGACTATAACACTGTTGTTATAGTAAATGATTTCCGAAAGGAAATGTTTTATGTAGTATTGGGATTTATACATCTATCTTAATTCTGAATCCCTATACTAGTGATTTTGAGTCGTTGTAACGATGTTTTACGTAACATTCGTTTTGACTCAAATAAATGTGCTTAAAAGAATGATTTCCTTAAAGAATGAAATTTATACTTAATTTTGATTTAAGTATATTGAATATTTTCAAATGTTGAAAATAAATAGATTTGTGAAATACTTATTATTAAATAAGTATGGAATTGCTTTTCCAATATGAAATGAAACGTTTTGAGAATTTATCTTTGTAAAGATAAATTGAAATTGAATATTGAAATCGATTTGAAAATCGTATATCAGTAGATATTCGAAAAATATAAATTCAATATGGAATTTATAAAAGAAATGGAAATTCGTTTTAAAAATGAATATCGATTTATTTTTGAAGTGTGGAAATTTTATATCTAATAAAGATATTTTGGAAGATAAAATAATTTGGGAAAATTATTTGGAAGCTGATGATGTTGCGCATCTTTATTGATAGTTAAATAACCGACTATCAATAATTACCTTAAATAGGTATTTGTTGTGATTGGATGAATTTGAATGCCACACTTATTTTTGAATTTTTCGCTCACTATTCGGGTTAGCTGGGAAAGGACCATGGGGTCGTATAACCCATTCCGAATATGTGATACGTCGTTATGAATTGCATTCGAAGACCGGTGTTGAAGACCGGATATTTTTGAAAACGGAAGGATTACCGTCGAGTTACTCTACATCGGCTGATCTCCGATTTAGAGGTTTTATTACCCTTAGTGACGGGAAGTCCGGACGTGATTAGGAAATTATCCGGATGTGCAAGGGCTTCGTGAGAAGTGCCTTCGGTTCTGTTCGATCCCGGAATAGACTTGTATGGATTGTGTGTCTGACGTTACAATTTGAGATATAAAGCTGATTTCTTTCAAATACATTTCTGTTGGTGGCGGAGAATTTATTCTCTTAGCTTAACACCCTTCTCTGAGACGTACGAGCTCAGAGGTTATGTAGTTGAAATTTATCAGCGATATATTCCCCATTTGGTAACGTGGCATGCTGAGTGTTGCTGTGAAATGATCAGTGTTTGATCATTTGTGATATGATCATTTGTTTGATCATTTATCTTTGTGATCATAGGTTGATCATTTGGTTGACCCGAAGCAGGGCTTTGTAGGAAGCGTAGCTTTGTGGACGAGACTTCGTCGAGCCTCACACCCCGGAAATGGTCAAAACAGGAAGGATGCGGCAAGGTTCTAGGGAGTAGCGCCTCTTAGTGTATGTCATTCCTTCTGGATAGAGGTGGTATCATGGTATGGAGCCCAGATACTTAACCTATGTTGATACTGCTTATTATGTGGTTTGTTGCGAATCGGGGATCCTCGGGAAGATCGGTTACGATCGGGGGATGGCATACGCGTGTCAGTAGTTACCTATTTTTGCAGAGGTAACCCGGCCTTGTGTTGGCAGAGATCCGGTTAGGTTCTCGGAACGTCATTCCAGAGGCGTTCTATTCGTGGAAAAGGAAGTTCCTTAGCCTGACCATTTGTTGGAAATCCAAAGAACCAATACGTGACGTGTACGGTTTTAGTTGTATTACCTGCTATGGAATGTGGCGGTAACCTGCTATTGAACATAGTAGCTATAGTAGGCATAAGTGCGGAATGCCTATGCTGGCTAAGATTAATATTATACTTTCGAAATGTTTTCTACACTATGCACTAATAATAATATCAAAAAGGATTTGATTTTGCGTAGTAAGCATCTTTGACTATCATAAGAAGAAATCTCCTCCAATTCTGCGTTTGCATTGTGTGTGTGGCGGGAGGTCTTATGGTAGTTTCATTTTCCAAAAGCATTTCAAATTGACTTTAAAATTTTCCTGTTGTTTATTTTAAAGAAAAATAACTGTTTTACGATCTCACACCAGTCACCATGACCGACTCGGAGTTTATTGTTCCCTTCTAAACTCTGGGTGCCCACCAATTTTCCACACGGGCAGCCTAGAGTTATGTTATCAGGATATTCTGGAGCTTTGGAGATAAGCTGGAGGACGAGACGTAGTATTTGTATCTGATATATTTATTCCGCTGTGTATTCTGTATGACGACAAGTTTATATAACTGTCCATTGTTGTGCTGTATTGTATTGAGTTGTATATTGACTCTGATTGATGTATGTATAAACTGATATAGTTCTTTGTTTTAAAAGACTAGTGATTTTCTATTATATATATTGTTCCGCTGCGATGTGTAAGATTCTGATATTGTTTCTGTTTCTGATATGTTTTTGTTGTTCTTCTTCTTTCTTTTTCTTCTATCTTCTTCTTCTTCTGCCTTTTTCTTCTTTCTAAAACCCTCATGCTTCGTATTTCCGTGCATCTTGAGTTAATCAATGGAGATTAGTGTTTAATCAAAGGTACTGATTTGCGGGTCGTGACACGTGTAGTCGTAGTTATGGGAAATTTGGTCCTGTATGGCCTAGTGGTGGTGTTTCCATGTCTAGTAGCCTAATGCGGTGTTCTATATCAAGTAGCTCTAGGAGCGGTAGTCGATTGTTATTTATTGAGGTTCAATTCATAGTTCGATCCTTGTAGTAGCCTGCATAAGTTGTAGCATAGGTGTGTGTTGGATAAAAACCCTTAAGCATTAGACCCTAGGAATGCATGGGCACTTGTAGAATACCCTAGGTCACTTAAAGTAGAATTAAAGTTAACTGCACCTGATTACCATATATTAAACTTGTACTCGTTCACCAGACTTTGTCTAACCAACCCTTTTTCCTTTCCTTTTTCCCCACCACAAGTAGAGAGGGCAGTAGATGATTGGCCCATTCTTGGCACGTGGAGAGGCGAGCCCGTCATTGGAATTGCTTGTCATTATATTTACTCTCTATGTATCTATCTATCTTATCAGTATTTTGTATTTTTTTATCAGACTTGGAGTGATATTTTCTATGTACCCTGTATTTGACTACGTATTGATTTCCTAAGACTGTGTTTTGGGATATTTTCCCAGATGGATATTATTTTGTACTATATGTTTTGTTCCTTCTGCTGTGAGTTCTGATAATGTAGTATATCTTAGGTACCTGTTGTTTTAGTCTCTATAATGTTATAAAAGCCAATAGCTCATATTTCTCGATATGACACGAGTCCGAAAGTTACAATAGGCTTTGGATTGGTGTGTCGGGAGGTACGACTTTTACATTGGTATCTGAGCATTGATTCAAGGTTCCGTAGGAACTATGAGTGTACTGAGGGAACGTACTTGAAAGGTTTTTGAAAAAAATGATTTTTCAAAAGGTTTTCCAAAAATGTTTTCCAAAAGTTTTCAAAAATGGGTTTTGAAAATATATATGTATATATAGATAAAGGTTTTCAAAAACCATTTTAAAGATTTTATACATATCGTAATCTCTCTTATCCGTGCCTATGCTATCTTTAATTCATGCCCATGTTATCTCTTATTTGTGCCTATACTATATGTGAAAAGTTGCTCGGAGAATTCTTAAAAAATTCACATATAAAAGATGAGTGATACTGCAGTTTTAGGCTCAAGCGATGCAGTTGAGGTCCTAGGCGTGAACGTTCCGATTTGGTTCCACCGATATCTTCAGGCAAGGGATAGGCCAAGCTAAATCCCACTAGAGGGCCCGTAGAGAGAGTGATAAGTATAGTTCCTACCCACCCACATACCATAGACTTCACTAATCTTGGAGAAAAGCCGTATGTGGGGACTGAGTCATATATAAGTTCGAGAACATGGATTCGTTCTTGTGAGAGGATTATTGGGTAGATGGGTCTTGCTAATGAGGTGAGGAGACAGTTAGCTACTTGTAGTTGCAGGGGAAGCTCTTAGTTGGTGGGAGGTATTTAAGGTTGAGACCGATGGAGGAGAGATCACTTAGGGAGAGTTTTGGAGACGATTCGAGGTGAAGTTTCTTTCTAGGGCAGAGGAAGGTGTGCGATTAGATAAGTTTATCCACTTGAAGCAAGAAGATCTATCAATGAAAGAGTATTTCAATCAACTCAATAAGCTAGCTAGATTTGGGATGAGATTGATTGATACCCAGCATAAAAAAGCTTTGAAGTTTGCTAAAGGGCTGAACCAACCTCTTCAAGGTTTAGCTTTGAGTCATATTCCTATGGGTGCTACATATGAAGGTCTAGAGGAGATGAGCTTTTTGAATACTGTCTCTGAGGAGGAAGCCAAAGAAGAAGATCCTAGGAAGGCCGGTGGGAAAGCATAGTAGTAGAACCGGCGTAAGGGGGGAGGTTGATCCAGAGAAAAGATAAGGAAGCAGGATATGCATTGTAGGAAATGTGGCAAGAAAGGGGCATTTCGCCAAGGAATGTAGATTAGATGGTTCAAAGGTCAAGTGCTATAATTGCAATCAGTTTGGGCATATAAACCGAGAGTGTCTAGAACCTTCGAAGACCTCTACCCAAACAGTTATAACATGTGCACTGGATGCAATACCTAGCTCGAATGCACAACCAATTATAGATAAGGGGAAGAAGGTCGTGATCAAAGGTGTGTTGACTTTATCTGGTTTATCTATTCGCACTTTATTTGACATGGGAGCATCACACCCTTTCATTTCTAGAAAACTTGTGGATGAATTATATTTAGACACTAGCATAGTTATGGACCCTGTAGTTGTGTAAAACCCCATAGGTGGATCAGCCTATTTGTTTATGGACGTAGGAGTTTGAAGTTATTCATTTTAGGGGTTGAGTTCGATTGCGATGCTTTTGTCTTAGGATTTTCTGGGTTTGTGTTGATATTGGGTACGGATTGGATGATGATGTATGGGGCTATATTAAACTGTGATAGGAAAGTTACTAGATTCGGTACATGTAGTGGATGTAGCTTGAAGGTTTATTGTTATCCTCGAGGATTGATTATGTTGAGCTACTTGTATGCTTTGGACCTATCACATGATAAGCTAGATACAGTGCCTACAATTAGAGATTACCCAGATGTCCTTTCCAAGATTATCGATCTTCCACCCCCGAGAGAGATCGAGTTCTGAATTTATCTTGTAGAGAATTCCCGATCTATTGCCTTACCTTGAGGCATATTGCTCCAAAGGAGAGATGCGAGTTGAACAAGCAAGTAAATGAGTTGTGGGAGAAGGGTTTAATCAGGAGGAGAATTTCTGAGTAGGGAGCACCAGCCATCTTTGCCATCAAGGCAGATGGTTCTCTAAGACTTTGCATCGATTATAGGGAGCTAAATAAAATGACAAAGAAGAATCAATATCCACTGCTGTTTGATGAAATTTATTCTATCGGTTTAGAAAATCGCCAAAAAATTTATAATAAAAATAACCGTAAGCGCATGACATACAAATGTTAGTACGTGGCGAGTACAAGTCAATCCGCAAGAAATTGTTAGATTTTCAAATTCCTATTCAATCAAATTAACCAAGATTTGAGATGTATTCAAGCTAAAAAATAAATGTAAAAAACTAACAAAAGCTAATTGATAAAAATACGAGAGTTTGAAGGCAATTTAGAGGTAATTTCTACTCTCTAGATCACATAGTTCAACAAAATATGAAATTATGATCTTTTTTTTTGTTATTAGTGAATTTAATTGATGTGTTTATCATAAGTATGGCATATTTGTGTTATTAATTAGCTCAACATAATCCATCAAACTATAACTCACCCCTTAAACCACTTACTAACTCTCATGAAAAATGACAATAATGTTGAAAATAAAATCTATTTTAAGTATGGCCTATTAACTATTGATTAGAAATATAAACCATCAAATTTTGATTTCAACATTCACTTCATTACCATAATCATATGTAGATGAAGAGGAAATTTTTGTTTGTGATTGTTTAAGCATAGCCTATTTGTTATGAACAACATAAACTATCAAATTCAACATGAAATAATAAATCACATCAACATTCATTTTTCCATAAGTACAAAAAGAGAGCAATAATTATCAAAATGTTGAAGCTACATAATTAGAGAGCTTCATTACTCCTAAATTGAAGGGGTTTAGCCTCTCATTTTTGTTATCATATCAACAATTGTAGCATGCGACATGAAATAAAAACAAGAGAAAAAGAGAGCTAAAATAAAAGGAGAACTAATTAAACTACAATAAAAAGCTAATTTACTTGCATAAAAAATAAACTAACTACTAACATGAAAGGAAAACATAAACAAGAGAAGACTTGAATTAAAATTGCACAAAAATAAAATTACATGAAAGAAATGGCTAAGTAGCCATGAAAAAGAAAAGAAAACTTGGATTTATTTTTGATCCTAAACAAAGAGGCTAAGAGGAAGAGAGGATTACATGAACATATGAGGTATTTATACGTGTTTAGAAACCCTAACCCATTTTTTTTGGGAATTCCACAAACTACCTCTTAGGAAGTGTGGCCACCAAGTTATCATTAGCATGAGATAATCCACCATTAAGTGTGCATGTAACTTTAATGGCCTTTAGCATGTGCATTAGCTCCTAATTGTAGATCAAGGTAAGTGGGTAGGTGGTGTCCTCCATGTTCATGAGTTTGAATTATTTCCATCTTCATTTGCTTGTCTTCACTTGTGCAGTGCATATTTGCATGTAGACCTCTTCATAATTCCATTCAAATTCCTAAAATAAAAAATAAAATCCACAAGTAATTTTTCTCAAATTAATATATGCACAAAAATGACCATTTTTCCCCTATATGAAGATGAATATATGACGATTTGAAAATAATTTGAATTTTAGTTTAAACATGTTAAAATACCCAATATGATCATTTATTTAATTAAATTCAATAAAATATGAAAGTAAAATTATGCACATTTACGTACACATCAAATACCCCCACACTTATATTTTAATTCGTCCTCGAATAAACTAACTAAAATAAATCCGTTTTCGTAGGAAGCACGATTGCATTGAGCATATGCAACAAGGCGTTAAACCTCTAGGTGTCCCTAGTAGGACGAGTGTTGTCTTGTGAGGGTTTTCAGCGGATACTACACAAAAAATGCAAATGCAAAATGAAAATATTTACAAAATGAAAATTTCCTAAATACAAGATTTATTTACAAAGATATGGATGCAAGCTTTTGAAAATATTTACAAATGAAGGATATACTTTTAAATTGACACAAATAAGTTAAATATAAGTTTTGGTCATTATCTTTAAAATTCAAGTCATTTACTCGTCAAAATTTCAAACAAAAATTAAGTCATCATACAAATAGACTCTAGTTCGGCTAGTTGTTTTGGTGGATAGCACAATGTAACTATGAAATAGACCCTTAGTCGATTATCAAAGTTTATCAAAGTGGTATTTTTATTTCTTTTCAATAACAAGTTAAATCAAACAAGTCAAAATAATTCTTGGATTTCAATTGCTTACTCTCTCTTATTTGAAAATTTTATTGATATTAACAGTATTTACATATGCCTAACTCAAAAAACCGAGGCCAGATATATTACCCATGCACTGCCATTCGGGCTTACGTGAGGGGAGTACAGAGCATGGCGAGTGAACACACGAGTGTGAACACCTATCGACTATGGGCATTATTAATGAATTTTTTTACATACATACACCTAACTCAGATAAACTGAGGCCAGATATACCGATCGTGCACTGCCTTTCGGGATTACGTGAATAGGGTACAAAGCATGGCGAGTGTACACATTTGCGTGTGAACACATGACTCTAGGTGTTAATAAAAAAATACATATATAAAAAAAAATTCTTCTTTTTTTATATAATTTTTTTTGTTTTGTTTTTTTTTGAAGAGAAAGTTTTGCAAAATCATCTTAGAACCATTAAACTTAGAAGATAAAAAATGTTACATCATTTTCTTTTAAATCCACCACTTTTTAAAACAAAGATTTTCAATTAGGTTATATTTCATAATTATCACTATGAACCTTTCTATATACTAGTTAAACCATCATTATTTGTAATCAAACTTGATTTTTATTTTTGTTGAGACAAATAAATTTTCAAAAAAATTAAAAACCAAAACCGTATATTTATCCTATAGTGTTTCTTCAAAAGTAATTAAAAAGCAAATTTGTTTTTGGGATTTTTTTGGTTTTTTTTTTTGGAAAGAAAATGAAAAAATAACCATGAAAAATAAAATAAAAAGAAGATGAGGCTCCCCCCACACTTGATTTTGACTGTGTCCCCATAGTCAACCCAAGTGAAAGGAGAAAAATAAAATTAAACATTTGACCTATTACATGAAAATGAAAAAAATTATTATTTACAAGACATTAGAAAATATGTCATCAAAAAGTAAATGAACCGGTCTTCCAAAGACCAATTCATTTGTCTCGTCAAGTATGAGAAACACAACTTAAGCACGGAAAACCAAATTTTCAGAGTTGAATGTTGATTTGGAAAAACGAATGTCGTTTTATTAAAAATTGAATGAGTTGTTTATTTTTGATGATTTTTAGGGTTGATAAAACAATTGATTGAAGTTCAAGTTTATTTTCACTGAATTGAAATTCAAGCTCATCATTGACGAATTCTTAAAAATTATTGATTTCAAAATCAATATGGTGATTTAAAATTTCCCCTTTAGAATTTAACAACTCATTTTCAAAAATTCCAAAAAATTCATGTTCATTAAATTTATCTTCCTTTGTTAGATTATCAACAACTTCATTGCATATATCATTTTCAAAATCCAAAGTTGTTGTATTCAAATTTTCAAAATCGGGAAAAGGAAGATCGAATTTTATTTCGAGTTTCTCACCCTCAAAAGAATTGAAATCCAACTCAATTACCGAATTTTCAACAACTTCATCAAGATTGTCGTTTTCTATTTCAAAAGTTGTTATTTGAAAATTGTCAATTTGGGTAAAAGATAGATTATCACTTGACTCGTGAATTGTTGCGATTTGATTATGTTGCTCACATTGTTTCATATATGTTTCAAACAACAAATCTATGTGATCATTGTAAATCTCGTTCATTTGCTCAACAAAATCGAATTTATAATTATTAACTTGAGAATTTTCGATTTGAAATTGTTGAGAATGAAAATTATCAATAGGATTGTAGTCAAGGTTATTCCCATTCCCAAAATCGTTTGAAAAGTGGTTTACATTTTCGTTTTGATTTTGAAATTCATTTTGGAGTTCGAAATTGAATTGGCATGGGTTATACTCGATATCATTTGAATTTTGAAATGAATTCAAATTTTGATTATCTTGAAAACTTTGACTTGAATTCTTGCACAAATATGAATTACACAAATCATTTATCCTTTGATTTTATTATGTAGAGAGTTCAAGTAAAGATGAAATTGTTTCAATACTATTTTCAAGTGTCGAGGGCTGCTCATTATTTTGAAAACTTGGCGCAAAACCCAAATTGTTTGTACAAAAGTTGTCATTAAAATATCCATAAGAATTTGATGTAAAACTATGTGGATTATAGTGATTTTCACAACTACTGTAAAATTCTGGTGAGTAAGAAAATTCAGACATTTTCAAGAATGTTTTTTATTTTTTTTGGATTTTTTTATAAAAGGAAAATTATTTACCAAAAGGGATTTATTTTTCAAAAAGTAAATTTGATTTTTGTTTTGTTTTTTTTATTTTCAATTTTTTTTGAAAAGATTTTATAGTTTTTAGGATTTTTGTTTTTCTAGAAAAACTAAAATTTTCTTCAGATTTTTGATTTTGATTGAAAATTTTCACAGGATTTAAAAACTAAATTAAGAAATATTTACAATTCTTTTAGTTTTTGGATCTTGAAATTTTTTTGTTGCTTTTTTTTAAATATGCATGAACTAATGCAACTAAATGAATGCAAGGGTTTAATTACAAATTATATATCCTAAATAGCTCCTAACCAAAAATTGTATAATTACACTTTGTCTTAAATCAACAAGATAGTTCTCGGCCAGGTAACAGATAAGATTTATCGGTGTACCACGAATCACCGCAGCAATGCAGCCGAAGACTTAAGTACCTTGAAGGAAACAATTCAGTATAATATTTACGAATCACTGTAATATTTATAACTATTATTGTTCTACCGTAGCCTAGACACCAAGAAATTAAACTATTCAAAGAAGACAACTTGTCAATATATAATTAAGCGTTACCGATGTCTAACCGTTATTATTAATCAAAATCTAGGATGAAATGTAAAAATGAAATTAAACGTGAATTAATAATGCAACTACGAATGGAATTTTTGTTTTTGAATTTTTTTTGAATTTTTGAATTTTTTTACTATATATAAATGCAAATGCAAACAACCAACAATACAAAACAAAAAAAACAAGGGCTAAGGGCACGATACCAAAGCATGCAGAATTATTACAATTTTTTTTTTAAGTAGCGATTTTTTCTCTAAGCAAGCAAGCAAAGAAAAGCGATTATTTTTGGCAAGCTATTCTTCCTTTTATCTGCATCTACAACTTGAAAATATAAACAAGATATATACAATTATATATATATATATATCAAAGAAAAACTAAAAAAATGAATAAGTAGACAAATAAAACTAAAACAAATAAAACAATTGTTGGTTTATTTTTTTAAATAATTTTTTTAGAGAGAAATTAAACAATGGAAAATCAAACAATTGAAATCAAAAGAAACAAATCAAAACAAAAGGTTTCTAAACAAAACAACACTTAACTTATTAGTTTTTTTTTTCTTTTTTTTAGAATCAAAGAACAAAAGGAAATTAAAAAAAGAACAAATGAATACTAAGCCCAAACAAAATCTAACCGGCCCAAACTAAATATAACTTGCAAACCTGAAACCGCTTTTCTTTATTTTCTATTTTGTTAGTTTAAGAGCAATGCTAAATGCACCACGATATCTCCTTCATTTTACCCATTCTCCATTTTACCCTTCCCCATACCATTACACAGTTCAAAATACCCACTGATTATTTTCATGCTACCCATCCATCAATCGATTTTTATACTGCTAAACGGTAGTACAACGCCGTCCAACATTTAGCGCTTCAAAAACAAACGTTTTCATACTGCCGACCGGTCTTCTACTGCCGATCATATGTATTGTTTTAAGAAACAAACAATTTTTTGAACGGTCTCATACTACCGTTTGGCAATATGGTGCCGCCCGCATTGGGTAAAATGAAGCACCGTACCCTTTTTACTAATTTTTTTGTTTTTGGGTAAAATGAAGGTGGTATTGTGGTGCATTTAGCACTGCTCTAGTTTAAACAAAGAGTTATTCTGAGAAAATCTAAATCAAAATATTCAAATCGCGATAACTAATTTTTTCGATTAACAGGACGCGATAGCCAAAAACTTGTTCGATTGTTGGTGCTGCTATGACAGTGGTTCAGGAGTGATGGCAGTGTGAAGTACTGAGTTGCGGAAGTGTGACTGATGGTTGATAGGGGGTCGCAGCGATTGCAAGTTTGAGGGGATTTGGGATGTTTGCAGAGGTGGTTCGAAGGCGAAGCGATTTCAGGTGATGTTGGGTTGGATGCGGTGGTGGGAGGTGTTCGTGAGTTCGAGGTGGATGAAGTCATGATTTGTAGTAGCGGAGGCGATTGCAGTTTGATGGTTATTGGTTGCGATAGTTGTTCAGGTCAGTGGCTTGCAAGAGGTGGTTGGTAGTTGGTTGTAGAAGGAAGTTTGCGCAGGGGGTGTTTTGGTTGGTTGATATTATGACAATGGTTATCTGAAGTTGTGGTCGAGGTGAAGTGTATATGTATGCAACAGTGCATAGTTGAGAATGATAACAGGGTAGGATTCTCAAGTTGATGTTTTGCAGGGGTACAAGGAATGGAGTAGTAGTAGGAAGGTGGAAGTAGTCTACTTAGGTGATGGGTATGCAAGTACAGTTGTTATGGAGAATGTGGTGGTAGCAGTTTTTGGTTGGAAATGTAAGGAGATGTCACTGTTGTTGATGGTGAAGTATGAGTGCCGAGGTAGTGATTACTCTGGTGTTTGGCAATGTCAGAGTGGTTGATAGGATTCGTGGAGAGCAGTAGTAGCAAGAAGGATGTGGTCGGAGAAAAACACTATGATGGTGATGGGGTGGTTGTTTCAGGTCTATTGTGATGATGGCAGTTCAGGTGGGTTTTAGATGAAACACAAAAATGGAGAATGCAAGCAGTGATGAAAAATGCAATGTAATTTTTTTTTGGTATATGCGGTGTAATGAGTCGAATAAAGAAAGGCTATTTTATGAAATGCAATGTAACAAGTGACAGTTGCAATGTAGTAAACAAAGTAACAGAGGATAGGTGATGAAACAGAAACAAAAATGAACAAAAACACGTGAACAAATGCTTTTTAATGTGAACAAATTAAACAAAAATGCAGACTCAATGCAAGCAGACAATGCAAAACATACACTAAATGAAAGCACAAGACTGTAAAGATGAAACAGAAGTCCAAAATGTTTTTTTTTTCAATTTTGTTTAAAAAATGCAAACACACACAAAAAAAACAAAAAAAAATCAAACAAACTAATTCAAAAAATAGAAAACTAAAATGACATAAATTTGAAAATAAAATCTATTATAAGCATGGTCTATTAACTATTGGTTAGAAATATAGACCATCAAATTTTGATTTCAACATTCACTTCATTATCATAATCATATGTAGATGAAGTGGTAATTTTTATTTGTGATTGTTTAAGCATAGCCTATTTGTTATGAACAACATAGACTATCAAATTCAACGTGAAACAATAAATCACATAAACATTCATTTTTCCGTTAAGCACAAAAAGAGAGCAATAATTAAGTTACTGTGATATCTCGGAATTTCGAGGAATTTAAAATGCGATAATCTCTTATTTAAATTATTTAAAATTGATTTAAATTGTTATTTTCAGATATAATAACTAGATGAATTAATAATATGATGTTTAAAATATGGTTTTAATTGATTTTTAAATAAGTATATCTTGTCACAAATTTAATTTGAGTTATTTTATAAATAGATTTAGATATTTCTATTATTTCTAAATTATGAAGTGTTATTTTAAAATGTATATTTATTTATGTAGTTTAGAAAATTATGGTTTGTAAATTTTAAAATAGAAGCATTTCAATATAATTAATATAAAATCTATCTTTAATATAAATAAAGTTCCACTTGTTCATTTTTAATCTATGTATATAATATTTGGAGTAATTTTTGGTAATAAATGTCTTAATTTAAAATGAATCTTTGTAATATTGAAAATAAATGTAAAACCCATATATGGTCATTAATGTAAGTTATATTCTTTCACTAACATATTTTTACATAAGTATTAAATAAATACATGTATATAAATATTAGTGTAGTGTTGTAGTTAAGTTTTAAATAGAAAATATACTAGTAGACCAAGTCATAAACCAAAACAAAGAAGTAAACCAGGAAAAACATATACCTGCATAGTAATATACACACCCTATCACCTTTATAAATGCATGTAGTAGGAGATCAAGTCAAGTATGGAATACATACTTCAGCCTCAAGTTTTGCAGGCCAGAGAAAACATAGTACACGAAATTAAATATGGGATGTAAATGCAACATGCTTAATTAATGCTAGTGTACAAATTGCTTTATCTCAGCCTTCATACCTGGAAAGAAAATAAGTATGGCTGCCTCATTAATGCATGTGTACCAGTTACCCCTTCTTTTCAGCCTGCACTTGTTATATTTTATATCAGTTTCCATTTTCATTTAAACCATTCATTCGAACTATGTAAACAAAGAAAACCAAAAACCTGAAACATTCTTCTTCTCCCTGAAAACTCTTTCCAAAACACTGCAAAACAAACTTTATAACCAGTTTTCAAAAGGGAAGCAAGCTTTCAAAGTTCCTGTATTTTAAAGCTTTCAGTTTTTAAAGAAGCAAGTAAACCATTCTTTTTAAAGCATGGAGACAAAGCTTTTCAAGTTTCAAGTTTTCATTTCCAGTTCCAAGTTCTAGCCTCTGTTCTTCATTTTGAACCTGGTGAGTAAACTCTTATCTTAAAAAGTTAAGTAAATACAGGATTTGTTGCTTATAAAATTCTGAACACAAGTAATGCTTGCATATGTAGATTTAAGTGTGCTATATGTTTGCGATGATATAAACTGTGCATGTATGTTGTGGATATTACCTCTGTTCTTCATTTTAGTAAACAGTTTCATTTAAAAATTTAAATCTGTTAAAATCTAGATGGATGCAGCATTTACATAAGATGAAATATGATATGTGTTTGCTTGGTTTGTTTAAACAAGATTGCCTGTGAATGAATAAGTGTAGAACCCTGATAAGTAATTGTATGCATGTGTACATATCTGTCATGCTATGTTCTTCTCTGTTTTATATTACAGAGTTTTTAGTTTCATTCAAATTCCATTTTCTTTCTACTCTAATATGGGATAGGCTTGAGTTTCAAACCAATATAGTTTGTTTAAACTTAAACTTGGATTTAAAAAGGGTTTAACAGGTTTATATTTATATATAGAGTCTGGAAATCAAGTTTAAAGTAAAATAAGAAATTTAATTACAACCATGTTAAAAACTAATGATTAAAACTCTCTAATTCAAGTATGCAACTTGAATGGTCTGGGAAAAATATGATTTTTAAAAGCAAAATCACAATTTTTAATGAAGTGTTGAATGGGGATTTTGGGTTTAACTGGAAATGGGATTTTGGGGGATTCCTGATGATCTATGTAGCTGGGGTGGTCGGAATTGTGACTGGGGATGGACGGAGCTACGGGGTGTTTGGGAAAAATGACTGGAAGTGCTCCAGATCATCGTGGCGACGTGGAAGAGGGGATTTAGGTTTCTAACCCTAAATTTGGTCACGTTTGGAATTTTCTTGTTTCTTCTCCTTTGTCGATTCGAGTGCGATGGTACTTTGGGAATGGCTTCGTGAAGGGTCGAGGGACGTGTGGCAGTGGTGGCGCATCGTCTAGTGATCGGTGGTGAGCGTTCGAGTGGGTTTTCTGGTCATGGCGAGTTCCAGGTATGAACTGGAATGCTCGATTTCGATTTCGTCATCGATTCGTAGTTTTGGTTGTTCGTGATGCTCGTGAAGGTCGAGGACGACTTGTTGAAGGTGGTGGCCATGATCGGAGCGCTGGCAAACTCCAGTGCACGTGCACGTGTGCACTTCGTATCTGGTTTGAGCTTTTGGGAAGACGAGCTCTCGTGTGATCGTGGTTTTGAGTGATCGACTCGAAGATGGTCTCGGGGTTTTTGAGGTTTAACTCGAGTTCGTACTCGAGTGATTTGGAGATGGTAAGCTTCAGTTTTAACTGTAATATAAATCTAAGTTTTGTAAAGAATAGAAAAGGGAGGACTCGAGACCGTCTCGAGTAGGAAGTAGGATTAACCCGAGGCCGGGAGTAGGAAGCTTTAAATCATGTTTTTAAAAAGTTTTAAAAATGTAAAGTTTTGAAAGTTTAAATGAAAATTGTTTAAATCTTTTCTTAAATGATTTCTTTCCCATAATAAATGTTTTCTTAAAACCTGTAATTAGGAAATTATAGGTTTGTTCAATTTAAGTTTGTTGAGTGAAACTTTAAGATATTTTAAACTTAATTATCTTTATAAATATAATTAAGTGATAATTAAAGATTTAATGTTTTAAATAATATGATAAGAAATTAACAAAGATGATGATTGATCTTAAAGGTAATTAAGATTTTGATAATTAAATGGAGTAACTAAAGTGTTATTAACCTATATTAATTGTTGATTTAGAAACTAATTAATTAACAGTTAAGGATTTCAAATTAATTTGTTAAGAGGTTAATTAATTTGAAATTAAGAACTATTAATGTGTAATTAGAGATAATTAGTTAATAATTAGTGATTAATTAATTAAGTAATTAAGTTGTAATTAGTGACTAATTAATTTATAATTAAAAGGTAATTAATTGTTATTAAGTTTTATTAATTGATAATTAAGATTTATTAATTAATAATTAAAGGATAATGAATCTACATTAAAGATTAATAAATTTGTTTAAAGGCAATTAAGAATTGAATTACCAATTGTAATGTATCAAATGAATGTGATTGATTCAAGATAATTAATTGTAAATTAATTAAAGATAATCATTTGATGGTTAACTAAGTATAAATACTTAATGAAATTGAATAGTATAATTACTTAGCAAAGTGATTAATGAATAATTACAGGATGTAATTAATTAAAGGAAATTACTTAATGGAAGTAATTAAAGTGTAATTACTTAGGAGAAGTAATTAAAGGTTTATCACTTAGTGTAATTAAAGATTTATTACTTGGTGTAATAAATAAAAAGGATTTATATAATTAATTAAGAAGTTAATTAATTAAGGTAAGTAATTTCAAGATGGAAATTCCTGTATATGATTTAGGTTGATTTATGAAAGTGAATAATTAAAGTTAATTAATTAATGCGATTAATTAAGGATTAATATAATTAATTATAATTAATTAATTAATGGAAGTAATTTATTAAGGTTCATTAATTAATGTAATTAATGAAGTAATTAATAGTTAATTACTATAAATGGTTAAGAATAATTAAAGTTGTGAAATTAATTAAAGGGTAATTACTGGAATGTAATTAAAGGTTAGTTAACCAAAGATGATTAATTAAGATGGAAATTAGAGAATGATTAATTAATTGATTTGTAATTAATTAATGGTTAAGTAAGCAGGATTTATAGAATGAAGTAATTAATTTAATTTACTTTAAATTAATTAGAGATAAGGTAATTAATTTAATTCATTTTAAATTAATTATAAATGGTGTGATTATTAATCCTTGCTTATGTTGGAATGGATGATATTGTTGCCTTGAATGGTTTGAAATCTCGGATACGAGATAAGTAATGCTGTGTGATATAGATTTTCTATTTCTGATGATATTATAGATTATCTATTTATGATGATATTGTAGGTTATCTATCTGTGATGTTGTGTTTTATCTATCTGTGTTGATATAGATAATAAATTGAATTGTTTTAACTTTAAAACAACTTGGCCTTAAAAGACACGTTTTGGATTTCGATGAGACCGGGATCGGGTTTCCGTATACCGGGATTCTAGGTCTGGAGACCCGAATACCACATCGATCCAAAATAACGTTAGGTCGTGAAATCCAAATGGAGCAAGTGAAGACTCGAGGTATAAGAACTATTCGTCAGTATAACTCTGTGGGTGATTCCGTAATGAGTTTGACGGAGATAGTACTTATAGATTCGAGATGGTGGTTCAAATTGCAAGGGTTATTGTCGTTAACTCTGAGGGTGATTCCAAAATGAGTGTAACGAGATAATGCCTTCGGTTTCGTTCGAACCCGGAACGAACTTATATGGATCGAATGCTTTCAGAACATCGTCAGGCGGGCGATGAGCATTCTAAGAGATGTGTTCTCTAAAGGTAATCGTGACCTCAAGCCTCATCAACCGGGAATGGCTAAAACAGGGGAGGTGCAGCAAGGCTTCGTGGGTAGCACCCACTTGAGAGCGAGATATACCCCTGTCTAGAGTCCCTTTTATTTCGGCTGTGTGGGCGGTTTAGTAGCTACAACCGCCGGGGTTGTCTTGTTTGGAACTGTCCAGTAAGGGATGGTTCTGGTCTTGTGTTGCAGGGGACTTAGGGTGGGTCCTCGGTACGCTGATCTAGGCCAGGTACTGTGACGGGCGGTACCCCAGTAGCCCTGCCATTGTATGGAATCCAAAATCCAATAAGTGCCATCGGATTTGATTGTATTACCCACTTGTTGGCTAGTATGCTGGAATTTAATCATGTAACAATTTCAGCTATTTCTTATTTACTTGAAAACCATAGACCTACTATAATATCACTGAATTTCCTATCAAATGTCTTGGTTAGCGTAAGGTAAAAACTTTTCCATGTTTATGTGTGGGAAGTCTTACGTGATACCTTTTGTTTCAAAGGATTTTTAAGGTTAAGCAACTTTAACCGTTTACTCATACCAGACCCATGTCTGACCCGGAGTTTATTTCTGTTTTTCCTAAACTCTCGGGTACCCAAATTTTTACGGGTAGCCAAGGGATTCAGGTTAGCTTTGACGAATTCGGAAGGAGCAATGGAGCAGGAGGCTTCAGCGTTGTAGATAGATATATTGGTTCCGCTGTGTAGTATTTATATGTATTTCCGCTGTGTTGTATCTCTGCGATGTTGTGAGTTGTATCGAGTTGTATTAACTAGACAGGTGTTTATAACTGTCTAGTATGTGTTGTATTATCGGTGTGACTCTGATGTATATGATACTATATATTCTCTTATGTGATATATTATATTTTATTCGTTCCGCTGTTAAGATTCTGATGTTGTTTCTTCTTTCTTCTCTATCTTTTCTATTTTCTCACCTCTTTCTTTCTTAATAATGGCGCGTCTTTCCGTGTACGGATTGGCGGGTCGTTACAGTGGTATCAGAGCAATAGGTTGAGCGAATACCTAAGCTCTGGAGTAGTATCTTTCTTGAGAGAGCGTACTTGTAATATTTATCTATATATATAAATATATTTATTTCTACCTATCTGTTGGGTTACCTGTTCGGGTTTTCCAATATAAGTTATAAAGGTAGATAAGGTGGTGGTGTGTGAAACACGACTACCAATGGTTGAATTTGTTGAGGTCGGAAGTGTATCGACCGAGACGGTATTGGGTCTACAGTCCTTCTCGAGTGAATTTGTGGTGAAAGGATTTCACCAAGTCTCTGAAGGAAATCTGTTAAGATTTGGAGATCATTTTTGAAGTGTATAGTTTGGATGAGTAGAGTTGGATCTGTCGGTTGGACAGCAGCAAGTTATGATATCTTGATACCTCAGGATGTTGTAGCTGTGTGATGGGACACAGTGACTATGGATGTCTCCGAAGATGTTTTCTTTGGAACAAGTTAAGGAAGTAAGTCTGCTTCGGTGTTGTGGCTGTGTTCAGCAGGATGTTTCTGGTTGGTTTGAGGGCCGAGTTTCTCGAAGAGCTTTGGATTGGGAATTCTTTGGCACTGGTGTTAGCATTGCAGCTCGGAGTATTCTGTGTATTGGCAAGAAGCTTTTAAGCTTAGCAGTGAGTCCAGAAGCAGCTAAGTGGTTTCGTTTCTTTGTTGGATTGGCCAGTTAAACTTAGGCTGTTCTGTTTGGTAAAGATAGAACAGTTTTTCTTTGGAATTAGGCTGGGTTGATCACAAAAGTGACTTGCGATAGTGGGAGCGTTCTCTTGTGTTTCAGATATTTTTCTGGATGACTTTAGGAAGTCAGAGTTTTGTTAGCATTTGGAGATTGAGTTTGGTATCGACTGGATTCCAGGAGTGGTACCGATGATTCAGCTTAGTAATAGGATGGTTTTTGGAGGAAGTTTTAGTAGAGCAGCTCAGGTTTCGGAGGAACTTCTGAGTTTATTTTTGGATCTGTTGAACCATATTTTTGGAATTTGTTGTCCCGTGTTTGTTTGTGTTCGTCATCAGCATTGTCATCTACTCATATCAGAGTTGTGCAGCGGAAGCAGTTGGGAGTGCATCTGCTTTTCTTTCTGGAGAAGAGAAGTTGTTTTCTACGGATGATAGTAAAGGTTGTGTTCTTGATTTTAGTGGGTTTGAGAAGATCATTCTACTGGATTGTTGTGGATTCAGATTGTTCTGAAAGGCATTAGCGGAGATTTAGCTGATCAGTAGGGATGGAGGCAGCTTTGGATCGTCCGAAGAGTTTGGTGGATAAGAGACGGAGGGATTTGGATTTCAGAGTTGGAGATTTGATTTTGGATGAATTTTCTCTGATTCAAAGAAGCTCTATAATTTGGTAAGTCTGGGAACTTAGCTCCGAGATGTTCTGGAGTTTCTCTGTGTTCTGGAGAGGGTAGGTGTTTGGTCTTCAGATTTGGATTGCCAGTTTGGATAGCTGGGATTCGTTGTATTTCACGTATCTCTGAGGGAGTACGTGTAAGATTCTATCTCTGGTGTTAGAACCAGCAGTTCAGGGAGTTTTGGTTGTTGAGTCAGACTTGTCTGTAGTCTGATATCCTGTCTTGTTTTATAGATCTAGTTGAGTAGGAGCTCAGTAGCTCAGTAGTGTAGCTAGTTTGGATTCGGTAAAGCGAGTATTCCAGTATTTATATCTGGGAAACTGGGGGAAATTTTAGGAAGCTTATCTGAATTTGTGTCCGAATAGCTAGTGTTGTTTGTTTGATTGAATCGTTTGTTGATTGAAATTGTTTGTTTGGTTGTGAATGGCTGATATGTATGCTGGATCGGTTGAAAATAAAATAAAACTTTGGATTATCTTTCGTTTTATATTTCGAGGACGAAATTCTTTTAAGGGGGAAGGAATGTGATATCCCGGAATTTCGAGGAATTTAAAATGCGATAATCTCTTATTTAAATTATTTAAAATTGATTTAAATTGTTATTTTCAGATATAATAACTAGATGAATTAATAATATGATGTTTAAAATATGGTTTTAATTGATTTTTAAATAAGTATATCTTGTCACAAATTTAATCTGAGTTATTTTATAAATAGATTTAGATATTTCTATTATTTCTAAATTATGAAGTGTTATTTTAAAATGTATATTTATTTATGTAGTTTAGAAAATTATGGTTTGTAAATTTTAAAATAGAAGCATTTCAATATAATTAATATAAAATCTATCTTTAATATAAATAAAGTTCCACTTGTTCATTTTTAATCTATGTATATAATATTTGGAGTAATTTTTGGTAATAAATGTCTTAATTTAAAATGAATCTTTGTAATATTGAAAATAAATGTAAAACCCATATATGGTCATTAATGTAAGTTATATTCTTTCACTAACATATTTTTACATAAGTATTAAATAAATACATGTATATAAATATTAGTGTAGTGTTGTAGTTAAGTTTTAAATAGAAAATATACTAGTAGACCAAGTCATAAACCAAAACAAAGAAGTAAACCAGGAAAAACATATACCTGCATAGTAATATACACACCCTATCACCTTTATAAATGCATGTAGTAGGAGACCAAGTCAAGTATGGAATACATACTTCAGCCTCAAGTTTTGCAGGCCAGAGAAAACATAGTACACGAAATTAAATATGGGATGTAAATGCAACATGCTTAATTAATGCTAGTGTACAAATTGCTTTATCTCAGCCTTCATACCTGGAAAGAAAATAAGTATGGCTGCCTCATTAATGCATGTGTACCAGTTACCCCTTCTTTTCAGCCTGCACTTGTTATATTTTATATCAGTTTCCATTTTCATTTAAACCATTCATTCGAACTATGTAAACAAAGAAAACCAAAAACCTGAAACATTCTTCTTCTCACTGAAAACTCTTTCCAAAACACTGCAAAACAAACTTTATAACCAGTTTTCAAAAGGGAAGCAAGCTTTCAAAGTTCCTGTATTTTAAAGCTTTCAGTTTTTAAAGAAGCAAGTAAACCATTCTTTTTAAAGCATGGAGACAAAGCTTTTCAAGTTTCAAGTTTTCATTTCCAGTTCCAAGTTCTAGCCTCTGTTCTTCATTTTGAACCTGGTGAGTAAACTCTTATCTTAAAAAGTTAAGTAAATACAGGATTTGTTGCTTATAAAATTCTGAACACAAGTAATGCTTGCATATGTAGATTTAAGTGTGCTATATGTTTGCGATGATATAAACTGTGCATGTATGTTGTGGATATTACCTCTGTTCTTCATTTTAGTAAACAGTTTCATTTAAAAATTTAAATCTATTAAAATCTAGATGGATGCAGCATTTACATAAGATGAAATATGATATGTGTTTGCTTGGTTTGTTTAAACAAGATTGCCTGTGAATGAATAAGTGTAGAACCCTGATAAGTAATTGTATGCATGTGTACATATCTGTCATGCTATGTTCTTCTCTGTTTTATATTACAGAGTTTTTAGTTTCATTCAAATTCCATTTTCTTTCTACTCTAATATGGGATAGGCTTGAGTTTCAAACCAATATAGTTTGTTTAAACTTAAACTTGGATTTAAAAAGGGTTTAACAGGTTTATATTTATATATAGAGTCTGGAAATCAAGTTTAAAGTAAAATAAGAAATTTAATTACAACCATGTTAAAAACTAATGATTAAAACTCTCTAATTCAAGTATGCAACTTGAATGGTCTGGGAAAAATATGATTTTTAAAAGCAAAATCACAATTTTTAATGAAGTGTTGAATGGGGATTTTGGGTTTAACTGGAAATGGGATTTTGGGGGATTCCTGATGATCTATGTAGCTGGGGTGGTCGGAATTGTGACTGGGGATGGACGGAGCTACGGGGTGTTTGGGAAAAATGACTGGAAGTGCTCCAGATCATCGTGGCGACGTGGAAGAGGGGATTTAGGTTTCTAACCCTAAATTTGGTCACGTTTGGAATTTTCTTGTTTCTTCTCCTCTGTCGATTCGAGTGCGATGGTACTTTGGGAATGGCTTCGTGAAGGGTCGAGGGACGTGTGGCAATGGTGGCGCATCGTCTAGTGATCGGTGGTGAGCGTTCGAGTGGGTTTTCTGGTCATGGCGAGTTCCAGGTATGAACTGGAATGCTCGATTTCGATTTCGTCATCGATTCGTAGTTTTGGTTGTTCGTGATGCTCGTGAAGGTCGAGGACGACTTGTTGAAGGTGGTGGCCATGATCGGAGCGCTGGCGAACTCCAGTGCACGTGCACGTGTGCACTTCGTATCTGGTTTGAGCTTTTGGGAAGACGAGCTCTCGTGTGATCGTGGTTTTGAGTGATCGACTCGAAGATGGTCTCGGGGTTTTTGAGGTTTAACTCGAGTTCGTACTCGAGTGATTTGGAGATGGTAAGCTTCAGTTTTAACTGTAATATAAATCTAAGTTTTGTAAAGAATAGAAAAGGGAGGACTCGAGACCGTCTCGAGTAGGAAGTAGGATTAACCCGAGGCTGGGAGTAGGAAGCTTTAAATCATGTTTTTAAAAAGTTTTAAAAATGTAAAGTTTTGAAAGTTTAAATGAAAATTGTTTAAATCTTTTCTTAAATGATTTCTTTCCCATAATAAATGTTTTCTTAAAACCTATAATTAGGAAATTATAGGTTTGTTCAATTTAAGTTTGTTGAGTGAAACTTTAAGATATTTTAAACTTAATTATCTTTATAAATATAATTAAGTGATAATTAAAGATTTAATGTTTTAAATAATATGATAAGAAATTAACAAAGATGATGATTGATCTTAAAGGTAATTAAGATTTTGATAATTAAATGGAGTAAATAAAGTGTTATTAACCTATATTAATTGTTGATTTAGAAACTAATTAATTAACAGTTAAGGATTTCAAATTAATTTGTTAAGAGGTTAATTAATTTGAAATTAAGAACTATTAATGTGTAATTAGAGATAATTAGTTAATAATTAGTGATTAATTAATTAAGTAATTAAGTTGTAATTAGTGACTAATTAATTTATAATTAAAAGGTAATTAATTGTTATTAAGTTTTATTAATTGATAATTAAGATTTATTAATTAATAATTAAAGGATAATGAATCTACATTAAAGATTAATAAATTTGTTTAAAGGCAATTAAGAATTGAATTACCAATTGTAATGTATCAAATGAATGTGATTGATTCAAGATAATTAATTGTAAATTAATTAAAGATAATCATTTGATGGTTAACTAAGTATAAATACTTAATGAAATTGAATAGTATAATTACTTAGCAAAGTGATTAATGAATAATTACAGGATGTAATTAATTAAAGGAAATTACTTAATGGAAGTAATTAAAGTGTAATTACTTAGGAGAAGTAATTAAAGGTTTATCACTTAGTGTAATTAAAGATTTATTACTTGGTGTAATAAATAAAAAGGATTTATATAATTAATTAAGAAGTTAATTAATTAAGGTAAGTAATTTCAAGATGGAAATTCCTGTATATGATTTAGGTTGATTTATGAAAGTGAATAATTAAAGTTAATTAATTAATGCGATTAATTAAGGATTAATATAATTAATTATAATTAATTAATTAATGGAAGTAATTTATTAAGGTTCATTAATTAATGTAATTAATGAAGTAATTAATAGTTAATTACTATAAATGGTTAAGAATAATTAAAGTTGTGAAATTAATTAAAGGGTAATTACTGGAATGTAATTAAAGGTTAGTTAACCAAAGATGATTAATTAAGATGGAAATTAGAGAATGATTAATTAATTGATTTGTAATTAATTAATGGTTAAGTAAGCAGGATTTATAGAATGAAGTAATTAATTTAATTTACTTTAAATTAATTAGAGATAAGGTAATTAATTTAATTCATTTTAAATTAATTATAAATGGTGTGATTATTAATCCTTGCTTATGTTGGAATGGATGATATTGTTGCCTTGAATGGTTTGAAATCTCGGATACGAGATAAGTAATGCTGTGTGATATAGATTTTCTATTTCTGATGATATTGTAGATTATCTATTTATGATGATATTGTAGGTTATCTATCTGTGATGTTGTGTTTTATCTATCTGTGTTGATATAGATAATAAATTGAATTGTTTTAACTTTAAAACAACTTGGCCTTAAAAGACACGTTTTGGATTTCGATGAGACCGGGATCGGGTTTCCGTATACCGGGATTCTAGGTCTGGAGACCCGAATACCACATCGATCCAAAATAACGTTAGGTCGTGAAATCCAAATGGAGCAAGTGAAGACTCGAGGTATAAGAACTATTCGTCAGTATAACTCTGTGGGTGATTACGTAATGAGTTTGACGGAGATAGTACTTATAGATTCGAGATGGTGGTTCAAATTGCAAGGGTTATTGTCGTTAACTCTGAGGGTGATTCCAAAATGAGTGTAACGAGATAATGCCTTCGGTTTCGTTCGAACCCGGAACGAACTTATATGGATCGAATGCTTTCAGAACATCGTCAGGCGGGCGATGAGCATTCTAAGAGATGTGTTCTCTAAAGGTAATCGTGACCTCAAGCCTCATCAACCGGGAATGGCTAAAACAGGGGAGGTGCAGCAAGGCTTCGTGGGTAGCACCCACTTGAGAGCGAGATATACCCCTGTCTAGAGTCCCTTTTATTTCGGCTGTGTGGGTGGTTTAGTAGCTACAACCGCCGGGGTTGTCTTGTTTGGAACTGTCCAGTAAGGGATGGTTCTGGTCTTGTGTTGCAGGGGACTTAGGGTGGGTCCTCGGTACGCTGATCTAGGCCAGGTACTGTGACGGGCGGTACCCCAGTAGCCCTGCCATTGTATGGAATCCAAAATCCAATAAGTGCCATCGGATTTGATTGTATTACCCACTTGTTGGCTAGTATGCTGGAATTTAATCATGTAACAATTTCAGCTATTTCTTATTTACTTGAAAACCATAGACCTACTATAATATCACTGAATTTCCTATCAAATGTCTTGGTTAGCGTAAGGTAAAAACTTTTCCATGTTTATGTGTGGGAAGTCTTACGTGATACCTTTTGTTTCAAAGGATTTTTAAGGTTAAGCAACTTTAACCGTTTACTCATACCAGACCCATGTCTGACCCGGAGTTTATTTCTGTTTTTCCTAAACTCTCGGGTACCCAAATTTTTACGGGTAGCCAAGGGATTCAGGTTAGCTTTGACGAATTCGGAAGGAGCAATGGAGCAGGAGGCTTCAGCGTTGTAGATAGATATATTGGTTCCGCTGTGTAGTATTTATATGTATTTCCGCTGTGTTGTATCTCTGCGATGTTGTGAGTTGTATCGAGTTGTATTAACTAGACAGGTGTTTATAACTGTCTAGTATGTGTTGTATTATCGGTGTGACTCTGATGTATATGATACTATATATTCTCTTATGTGATATATTATATTTTATTCGTTCCGCTGTTAAGATTCTGATGTTGTTTCTTCTTTCTTCTCTATCTTTTCTATTTTCTCACCTCTTTCTTTCTTAATAATGGCGCGTCTTTCCGTGTACGGATTGGCGGGTCGTTACAGTGGTATCAGAGCAATAGGTTGAGCGAATACCTAAGCTCTGGAGTAGTATCTTTCTTGAGAGAGCGTACTTGTAATATTTATCTATATATATAAATATATTTATTTCTACCTATCTGTTGGGTTACCTGTTCGGGTTTTCCAATATAAGTTATAAAGGTAGATAAGGTGGTGGTGTGTGAAACACGACTACCAATGGTTGAATTTGTTGAGGTCGGAAGTGTATCGACCGAGACGGTATTGGGTCTACAGTCCTTCTCGAGTGAATTTGTGGTGAAAGGATTTCACCAAGTCTCTGAAGGAAATCTGTTAAGATTTGGAGATCATTTTTGAAGTGTATAGTTTGGATGAGTAGAGTTGGATCTGTCGGTTGGACAGCAGCAAGTTATGATATCTTGATACCTCAGGATGTTGTAGCTGTGTGATGGGACATAGTGACTATGGATGTCTCCGAAGATGTTTTCTTTGGAACAAGTTAAGGAAGTAAGTCTGCTTCGGTGTTGTGGCTGTGTTCAGCAGGATGTTTCTGGTTGGTTTGAGGGCCGAGTTTCTCGAAGAGCTTTGGATTGGGAATTCTTTGGCACTGGTGTTAGCATTGCAGCTCGGAGTATTCTGTGTATTGGCAAGAAGCTTTTCAGCTTAGCAGTGAGTCCAGAAGCAGCTAAGTGGTTTCGTTTCTTTGTTGGATTGGCCAGTTAAACTTAGGCTGTTTTGTTTGGTAAAGATAGAACAGTTTTTCTTTGGAATTAGGCTGGGTTGATCGCAAAAGTGACTTGCGATAGTGGGAGCGTTCTCTTGTGTTTCAGATATTTTTCTGGATGACTTTAGGAAGTCAGTGTTTTGTTAGCATTTGGAGATTGAGTTTGGTATCGACTGGATTCCAGGAGTGGTACCGATGATTCAGCTTAGTAATAGGATGGTTTTTGGAGGAAGTTTTAGTAGAGCAGCTCAGGTTTCGGAGGAACTTCTGAGTTTATTTTTGGATCTATTGAACCATATTTTTGGAATTTGTTGTCCCGTGTTTGTTTGTGTTCGTCATCAGCATTGTCATCTACTCATATCAGAGTTGTGCAGCGGAAGCAGTTGGGAGTGCATCTGCTTTTCTTTCTGGAGAAGAGAAGTTGTTTTCTACGGATGATAGTAAAGGTTGTGTTCTTGATTTTAGTGGGTTTGAGAAGATCATTCTACTAGATTGTTGTGGATTCAGATTGTTCTGAAAGGCATTAGCGGAGATTTAGCTGATCAGTAGGGATGGAGGCAGCTTTGGATCGTCCGAAGAGTTTGGTGGATAAGAGACGGAGGGATTTGGATTTCAGAGTTGGAGATTTGATTTTGGATGAATTTTCTCTGATTCAAAGAAGCTCTATAATTTGGTAAGTCTGGGAACTTAGCTCCGAGATGTTCTGGAGTTTCTCTGTGTTCTGGAGAGGGTAGGTGTTTGGTCTTCAGATTTGGATTGCCAGTTTGGATAGCTGGGATTCGTTGTATTTCACGTATCTCTGAGGGAGTACGTGTAAGATTCTATCTCTGGTGTTAGAACCAGCAGTTCAGGGAGTTTTGGTTGTTGAGTCAGACTTGTCTGTAGTCTGATATCCTGTCTTGTTTTATAGATCTAGTTGAGTAGGAGCTCAGTAGCTCAGTAGTGTAGCTAGTTTGGATTCGGTAAAGCGAGTATTCCAGTATTTATATCTGGGAAACTGGGGGAAATTTTAGGAAGCTTATCTGAATCTGTGTCCGAATAGCTAGTGTTGTTTGTTTGATTGAATCGTTTGTTGATTGAAATTGTTTGTTTGGTTGTGAATGGCTGATATGTATGCTGGATCGGTTGAAAATAAAATAAAACTTTGGATTATCTTTCGTTTTATATTTCGAGGACGAAATTCTTTTAAGGGGGAAGGAATGTGATATCCCGGAATTTCGAGGAATTTAAAATGCGATAATCTCTTATTTAAATTATTTAAAATTGATTTAAATTGTTATTTTCAGATATAATAACTAGATGAATTAATAATATGATGTTTAAAATTTGGTTTTAATTGATTTTTAAATAAGTATATCTTGTCACAAATTTAATCTGAGTTATTTTATAAATAGATTTAGATATTTCTATTATTTCTAAATTATGAAGTGTTATTTTAAAATGTATATTTATTTATGTAGTTTAGAAAATTATGGTTTGTAAATTTTAAAATAGAAGCATTTCAATATAATTAATATAAAATCTATCTTTAATATAAATAAAGTTCCACTTGTTCATTTTTAATCTATGTATATAATATTTGGAGTAATTTTTGGTAATAAATGTCTTAATTTAAAATGAATCTTTGTAATATTGAAAATAAATGTAAAACCCATATATGGTCATTAATGTAAGTTATATTCTTTCACTAACATATTTTTACATAAGTATTAAATAAATACATGTATATAAATATTAGTGTAGTGTTGTAGTTAAGTTTTAAATAGAAAATATACTAGTAGACCAAGTCATAAACCAAAACAAAGAAGTAAACCAGGAAAAACATATACCTGCATAGTAATATACACACCCTATCACCTTTATAAATGCATGTAGTAGGAGATCAAGTCAAGTATGGAATACATACTTCAGCCTCAAGTTTTGCAGGCCAGAGAAAACATAGTACACGAAATTAAATATGGGATGTAAATGCAACATGCTTAATTAATGCTAGTGTACAAATTGCTTTATCTCAGCCTTCATACCTGGAAAGAAAATAAGTATGGCTGCCTCATTAATGCATGTGTACCAGTTACCCCTTCTTTTCAGCCTGCACTTGTTATATTTTATATCAGTTTCCATTTTCATTTAAACCATTCATTCGAACTATGTAAACAAAGAAAACCAAAAACCTGAAACATTCTTCTTCTCCCTGAAAACTCTTTCCAAAACACTGCAAAACAAACTTTATAACCAGTTTTCAAAAGGGAAGCAAGCTTTCAAAGTTCCTGTATTTTAAAGCTTTCAGTTTTTAAAGAAGCAAGTAAACCATTCTTTTTAAAGCATGGAGACAAAGCTTTTCAAGTTTCAAGTTTTCATTTCCAGTTCCAAGTTCTAGCCTCTGTTCTTCATTTTGAACCTGGTGAGTAAACTCTTATCTTAAAAAGTTAAGTAAATACAGGATTTGTTGCTTATAAAATTCTGAACACAAGTAATGCTTGCATATGTAGATTTAAGTGTGCTATATGTTTGCGATGATATAAACTGTGCATGTATGTTGTGGATATTACCTCTGTTCTTCATTTTAGTAAACAGTTTCATTTAAAAATTTAAATCTGTTAAAATCTAGATGGATGCAGCATTTACATAAGATGAAATATGATATGTGTTTGCTTGGTTTGTTTAAACAAGATTGCCTATGAATGAATAAGTGTAGAACCCTGATAAGTAATTGTATGCATGTGTACATATCTGTCATGCTATGTTCTTCTCTGTTTTATATTACAGAGTTTTTAGTTTCATTCAAATTCCATTTTCTTTCTACTCTAATATGGGATAGGCTTGAGTTTCAAACCAATATAGTTTGTTTAAACTTAAACTTGGATTTAAAAAGGGTTTAACAGGTTTATATTTATATATAGAGTCTGGAAATCAAGTTTAAAGTAAAATAAGAAATTTAATTACAACCATGTTAAAAACTAATGATTAAAACTCTCTAATTCAAGTATGCAACTTGAATGGTCTGGGAAAAATATGATTTTTAAAAGCAAAATCACAATTTTTAATGAAGTGTTGAATGGGGATTTTGGGTTTAACTGGAAATGGGATTTTGGGGGATTCCTGATGATCTATGTAGCTGGGGTGGTTGGAATTGTGACTGGGGATGGACGGAGCTACGGGGTGTTTGGGAAAAATGACTGGAAGTGCTCCAGATCATCGTGGCGACGTGGAAGAGGGGATTTAGGTTTCTAACCCTAAATTTGGTCACGTTTGGAATTTTCTTGTTTCTTCTCCTCTGTCGATTCGAGTGCGATGGTACTTTGGGAATGGCTTCGTGAAGGGTCGAGGGACGTGTGGCAGTGGTGGCGCATCGTCTAGTGATCGGTGGTGAGCGTTCGAGTGGGTTTTCTGGTCATGGCGAGTTCCAGGTATGAACTGGAATGCTCGATTTCGATTTCGTCATCGATTCGTAGTTTTGGTTGTTCGTGATGCTCGTGAAGGTCGAGGACGACTTGTTGAAGGTGGTGGCCATGATCGGAGCGCTGGCGAACTCCAGTGCACGTGCACGTGTGCACTTCGTATCTGGTTTGAGCTTTTGGGAAGACGAGCTCTCGTGTGATCGTGGTTTTGAGTGATCGACTCGAAGATGGTCTCGGGGTTTTTGAGGTTTAACTCGAGTTCGTACTCGAGTGATTTGGAGATGGTAAGCTTCAGTTTTAACTGTAATATAAATCTAAGTTTTGTAAAGAATAGAAAAGGGAGGACTCGAGACCGTCTCGAGTAGGAAGTAGGATTAACCCGAGGCCGGGAGTAGGAAGCTTTAAATCATGTTTTTAAAAAGTTTTAAAAATGTAAAGTTTTGAAAGTTTAAATGAAAATTGTTTAAATCTTTTCTTAAATGATTTCTTTCCCATAATAAATGTTTTCTTAAAACCTGTAATTAGGAAATTATAGGTTTGTTCAATTTAAGTTTGTTGAGTGAAACTTTAAGATATTTTAAACTTAATTATCTTTATAAATATAATTAAGTGATAATTAAAGATTTAATGTTTTAAATAATATGATAAGAAATTAACAAAGATGATGATTGATCTTAAAGGTAATTAAGATTTTGATAATTAAATGGAGTAACTAAAGTGTTATTAACCTATATTAATTGTTGATTTAGAAACTAATTAATTAACAGTTAAGGATTTCAAATTAATTTGTTAAGAGGTTAATTAATTTGAAATTAAGAACTATTAATGTGTAATTAGAGATAATTAGTTAATAATTAGTGATTAATTAATTAAGTAATTAAGTTGTAATTAGTGACTAATTAATTTATAATTAAAAGGTAATTAATTGTTATTAAGTTTTATTAATTGATAATTAAGATTTATTAATTAATAATTAAAGGATAATGAATCTACATTAAAGATTAATAAATTTGTTTAAAGGCAATTAAGAATTGAATTACCAATTGTAATGTATCAAATGAATGTGATTGATTCAAGATAATTAATTGTAAATTAATTAAAGATAATCATTTGATGGTTAACTAAGTATAAATACTTAATGAAATTGAATAGTATAATTACTTAGCAAAGTGATTAATGAATAATTACAGGATGTAATTAATTAAAGGAAATTACTTAATGGAAGTAATTAAAGTGTAATTACTTAGGAGAAGTAATTAAAGGTTTATCACTTAGTGTAATTAAAGATTTATTACTTGGTGTAATAAATAAAAAGGATTTATATAATTAATTAAGAAGTTAATTAATTAAGGTAAGTAATTTCAAGATGGAAATTCCTGTATATGATTTAGGTTGATTTATGAAAGTGAATAATTAAAGTTAATTAATTAATGCGATTAATTAAGGATTAATATAATTAATTATAATTAATTAATTAATGGAAGTAATTTATTAAGGTTCATTAATTAATGTAATTAATGAAGTAATTAATAGTTAATTACTATAAATGGTTAAGAATAATTAAAGTTGTGAAATTAATTAAAGGGTAATTACTGGAATGTAATTAAGGTTAGTTAACCAAAGATGATTAATTAAGATGGAAATTAGAGAATGATTAATTAATTGATTTGTAATTAATTAATGGTTAAGTAAGCAGGATTTATAGAATGAAGTAATTAATTTAATTTACTTTAAATTAATTAGAGATAAGGTAATTAATTTAATTCATTTTAAATTAATTATAAATGGTGTGATTATTAATCCTTGCTTATGTTGGAATGGATGATATTGTTGCCTTGAATGGTTTGAAATCTCGGATACGAGATAAGTAATGCTGTGTGATATAGATTTTCTATTTCTGATGATATTGTAGATTATCTATTTATGATGATATTGTAGGTTATCTATCTGTGATGTTGTGTTTTATCTATCTGTGTTGATATAGATAATAAATTGAATTGTTTTAACTTTAAAACAACTTGGCCTTAAAAGACACGTTTTGGATTTCGATGAGACCGGGATCGGGTTTCCGTATACCGGGATTCTAGGTCTGGAGACCCGAATACCACATCGATCCAAAATAACGTTAGGTCGTGAAATCCAAATGGAGCAAGTGAAGACTCGAGGTATAAGAACTATTCGTCAGTATAACTCTGTGGGTGATTCCGTAATGAGTTTGACGGAGATAGTACTTATAGATTCGAGATGGTGGTTCAAATTGCAAGGGTTATTGTCGTTAACTCTGAGGGTGATTCCAAAATGAGTGTAACGAGATAATGCCTTCGGTTTCGTTCGAACCCGGAACGAACTTATATGGATCGAATGCTTTCAGAACATCGTCAGGCGGGCGATGAGCATTCTAAGAGATGTGTTCTCTAAAGGTAATCGTGACCTCAAGCCTCATCAACCGGGAATGGCTAAAACAGGGGAGGTGCAGCAAGGCTTCGTGGGTAGCACCCACTTGAGAGCGAGATATACCCCTGTCTAGAGTCCCTTTTATTTCGGCTGTGTGGGCGGTTTAGTAGCTACAACCGCCGGGGTTGTCTTGTTTGGAACTGTCCAGTAAGGGATGGTTCTGGTCTTGTGTTGCAGGGGACTTAGGGTGGGTCCTCGGTACGCTGATCTAGCCCAGGTACTGTGACGGGCGGTACCCCAGTAGCCCTGCCATTGTATGGAATCCAAAATCCAATAAGTGCCATCGGATTTGATTGTATTACCCACTTGTTGGCTAGTATGCTGGAATTTAATCATGTAACAATTTCAGCTATTTCTTATTTACTTGAAAACCATAGACCTACTATAATATCACTGAATTTCCTATCAAATGTCTTGGTTAGCGTAAGGTAAAAACTTTTCCATGTTTATGTGTGGGAAGTCTTACGTGATACCTTTTGTTTCAAAGGATTTTTAAGGTTAAGCAACTTTAACCGTTTACTCATACCAGACCCATGTCTGACCCGGAGTTTATTTCTGTTTTTCCTAAACTCTCGGGTACCCAAATTTTTACGGGTAGCCAAGGGATTCAGGTTAGCTTTGACGAATTCGGAAGGAGCAATGGAGCAGGAGGCTTCAGCGTTGTAGATAGATATATTGGTTCCGCTGTGTAGTATTTATATGTATTTCCGCTGTGTTGTATCTCTGCGATGTTGTGAGTTGTATCGAGTTGTATTAACTAGACAGGTGTTTATAACTGTCTAGTATGTGTTGTATTATCGGTGTGACTCTGATGTATATGATACTATATATTCTCTTATGTGATATATTATATTTTATTCGTTCCGCTGTTAAGATTCTGATGTTGTTTCTTCTTTCTTCTCTATCTTTTCTATTTTCTCACCTCTTTCTTTCTTAATAATGGCGCGTCTTTCCGTGTACGGATTGGCGGGTCGTTACAGTGGTATCAGAGCAATAGGTTGAGCGAATACCTAAGCTCTGGAGTAGTATCTTTCTTGAGAGAGCGTACTTGTAATATTTATCTATATATATAAATATATTTATTTCTACCTATCTGTTGGGTTACCTGTTCGGGTTTTCCAATATAAGTTATAAAGGTAGATAAGGTGGTGGTGTGTGAAACACGACTACCAATGGTTGAATTTGTTGAGGTCGGAAGTGTATCGACCGAGACGGTATTGGGTCTACAGTCCTTCTCGAGTGAATTTGTGGTGAAAGGATTTCACCAAGTCTCTGAAGGAAATCTGTTAAGATTTGGAGATCATTTTTGAAGTGTATAGTTTGGATGAGTAGAGTTGGATCTGTCGGTTGGACAGCAGCAAGTTATGATATCTTGATACCTCAGGATGTTGTAGCTGTGTGATGGGACACAGTGACTATGGATGTCTCCGAAGATGTTTTCTTTGGAACAAGTTAAGGAAGTAAGTCTGCTTCGGTGTTGTGGCTGTGTTCAGCAGGATGTTTCTGGTTGGTTTGAGGGCCGAGTTTCTCGAAGAGCTTTGGATTGGGAATTCTTTGGCACTGGTGTTAGCATTGCAGCTCGGAGTATTCTGTGTATTGGCAAGAAGCTTTTCAGCTTAGCAGTGAGTCCAGAAGCAGCTAAGTGGTTTCGTTTCTTTGTTGGATTGGCCAGTTAAACTTAGGCTGTTCTGTTTGGTAAAGATAGAACAGTTTTTCTTTGGAATTAGGCTGGGTTGATCGCAAAAGTGACTTGCGATAGTGGGAGCGTTCTCTTGTGTTTCAGATATTTTTCTGGATGACTTTAGGAAGTCAGAGTTTTGTTAGCATTTGGAGATTGAGTTTGGTATCGACTGGATTCCAGGAGTGGTACCGATGATTCAGCTTAGTAATAGGATGGTTTTTGGAGGAAGTTTTAGTAGAGCAGCTCAGGTTTCGGAGGAACTTCTGAGTTTATTTTTGGATCTGTTGAACCATATTTTTGGAATTTGTTGTCCCGTGTTTTTTTGTGTTCGTCATCAGCATTGTCATCTACTCATATCAGAGTTGTGCAGCGGAAGCAGTTGGGAGTGCATCTGCTTTTCTTTCTGGAGAAGAGAAGTTGTTTTCTACGGATGATAGTAAAGGTTGTGTTCTTGATTTTAGTGGGTTTGAGAAGATCATTCTACTGGATTGTTGTGGATTCAGATTGTTCTGAAAGGCATTAGCGGAGATTTAGCTGATCAGTAGGGATGGAGGCAGCTTTGGATCGTCCGAAGAGTTTGGTGGATAAGAGACGGAGGGATTTGGATTTCAGAGTTGGAGATTTGATTTTGGATGAATTTTCTCTGATTCAAAGAAGCTCTATAATTTGGTAAGTCTGGGAACTTAGCTCCGAGATGTTCTGGAGTTTCTCTGTGTTCTGGAGAGGGTAGGTGTTTGGTCTTCAGATTTGGATTGCCAGTTTGGATAGCTGGGATTCGTTGTATTTCACGTATCTCTGAGGGAGTACGTGTAAGATTCTATCTCTGGTGTTAGAACCAGTAGTTCAGGGAGTTTTGGTTGTTGAGTCAGACTTGTCTGTAGTCTGATATCCTGTCTTGTTTTATAGATCTAGTTGAGTAGGAGCTCAGTAGCTCAGTAGTGTAGCTAGTTTGGATTCGGTAAAGCGAGTATTCCAGTATTTATATCTGGGAAACTGGGGGAAATTTTAGGAAGCTTATCTGAATCTGTGTCCGAATAGCTAGTGTTGTTTGTTTGATTGAATCGTTTGTTGATTGAAATTGTTTGTTTGGTTGTGAATGGCTGATATGTATGCTGGATCGGTTGAAAATAAAATAAAACTTTGGATTATCTTTCGTTTTATATTTCGAGGACGAAATTCTTTTAAGGGGGAAGGAATGTGATATCCCGGAATTTCGAGGAATTTAAAATGCGATAATCTCTTATTTAAATTATTTAAAATTGATTTAAATTGTTATTTTCAGATATAATAACTAGATGAATTAATAATATGATGTTTAAAATATGGTTTTAATTGATTTTTAAATAAGTATATCTTGTCACAAATTTAATCTGAGTTATTTTATAAATAGATTTAGATATTTCTATTATTTCTAAATTATGAAGTGTTATTTTAAAATGTATATTTATTTATGTAGTTTAGAAAATTATGGTTTGTAAATTTTAAAATAGAAGCATTTCAATATAATTAATATAAAATCTATCTTTAATATAAATAAAGTTCCACTTGTTCATTTTTAATCTATGTATATAATATTTGGAGTAATTTTTGGTAATAAATGTCTTAATTTAAAATGAATCTTTGTAATATTGAAAATAAATGTAAAACCCATATATGGTCATTAATGTAAGTTATATTCTTTCACTAACATATTTTTACATAAGTATTAAATAAATACATGTATATAAATATTAGTGTAGTGTTGTAGTTAAGTTTTAAATAGAAAATATACTAGTAGACCAAGTCATAAACCAAAACAAAGAAGTAAACCAGGAAAAACATATACCTGCATAGTAATATACACACCCTATCACCTTTATAAATGCATGTAGTAGGAGATCAAGTCAAGTATGGAATACATACTTCAGCCTCAAGTTTTGCAGGCCAGAGAAAACATAGTACACGAAATTAAATATGGGATGTAAATGCAAAATGCTTAATTAATGCTAGTGTACAAATTGCTTTATCTCAGCCTTCATACCTGGAAAGAAAATAAGTATGGCTGCCTCATTAATGCATGTGTACCAGTTACCCCTTCTTTTCAGCCTGCACTTGTTATATTTTATATCAGTTTCCATTTTCATTTAAACCATTCATTCGAACTATGTAAACAAAGAAAACCAAAAACCTGAAACATTCTTCTTCTCCCTGAAAACTCTTTCCAAAACACTGCAAAACAAACTTTATAACCAGTTTTCAAAAGGGAAGCAAGCTTTCAAAGTTCCTGTATTTTAAAGCTTTCAGTTTTTAAAGAAGCAAGTAAACCATTCTTTTTAAAGCATGGAGACAAAGCTTTTCAAGTTTCAAGTTTTCATTTCCAGTTCCAAGTTCTAGCCTCTGTTCTTCATTTTGAACCTGGTGAGTAAACTCTTATCTTAAAAAGTTAAGTAAATACAGGATTTGTTGCTTATAAAATTCTGAACACAAGTAATGCTTGCATATGTAGATTTAAGTGTGCTATATGTTTGCGATGATATAAACTGTGCATGTATGTTGTGGATATTACCTCTGTTCTTCATTTTAGTAAACAGTTTCATTTAAAAATTTAAATCTGTTAAAATCTAGATGGATGCAGCATTTACATAAGATGAAATATGATATGTGTTTGCTTGGTTTGTTTAAACAAGATTGCCTGTGAATGAATAAGTGTAGAACCCTGATAAGTAATTGTATGCATGTGTACATATCTGTCATGCTATGTTCTTCTCTGTTTTATATTACAGAGTTTTTAGTTTCATTCAAATTCCATTTTCTTTCTACTCTAATATGGGATAGGCTTGAGTTTCAAACCAATATAGTTTGTTTAAACTTAAACTTGGATTTAAAAAGGGTTTAACATGTTTATATTTATATATAGAGTCTGGAAATCAAGTTTAAAGTAAAATAAGAAATTTAATTACAACCATGTTAAAAACTAATGATTAAAACTCTCTAATTCAAGTATGCAACTTGAATGGTCTGGGAAAAATATGATTTTTAAAAGCAAAATCACAATTTTTAATGAAGTGTTGAATGGGGATTTTGGGTTTAACTGGAAATGGGATTTTGGGGGATTCCTGATGATCTATGTAGCTGGGGTGGTCGGAATTGTGACTGGGGATGGACGGAGCTACGGGGTGTTTGGAAAAAATGACTGGAAGTGCTCCAGATCATCGTGGCGACGTGGAAGAGGGGATTTAGGTTTCTAACCCTAAATTTGGTCACGTTTGGAATTTTCTTGTTTCTTCTCCTCTGTCGATTCGAGTGCGATGGTACTTTGGGAATGGCTTCGTGAAGGGTCGAGGGACGTGTGGCAGTGGTGGCGCATCGTCTAGTGATCGGTGGTGAGCGTTCGAGTGGGTTTTCTGGTCATGGCGAGTTCCAGGTATGAACTGGAATGCTCGATTTCGATTTCGTCATCGATTCGTAGTTTTGGTTGTTCGTGATGCTCGTGAAGGTCGAGGACGACTTGTTGAAGGTGGTGGCCATGATCGGAGCGCTGGCGAACTCCAGTGCACGTGCACGTGTGCACTTCGTATCTGGTTTGAGCTTTTGGGAAGACGAGCTCTCGTGTGATCGTGGTTTTGAGTGATCGACTCGAAGATGGTCTCGGGGTTTTTGAGGTTTAACTCGAGTTCGTACTCGAGTGATTTGGAGATGGTAAGCTTCAGTTTTAACTGTAATATAAATCTAAGTTTTGTAAAGAATAGAAAAGGGAGGACTCGAGACCGTCTCGAGTAGGAAGTAGGATTAACCCGAGGCCGGGAGTAGGAAGCTTTAAATCATGTTTTTAAAAAGTTTTAAAAATGTAAAGTTTTGAAAGTTTAAATGAAAATTGTTTAAATCTTTTCTTAAATGATTTCTTTCCCATAATAAATGTTTTCTTAAAACCTGTAATTAGGAAATTATAGGTTTGTTCAATTTAAGTTTGTTGAGTGAAACTTTAAGATATTTTAAACTTAATTATCTTTATAAATATAATTAAGTGATAATTAAAGATTTAATGTTTTAAATAATATGATAAGAAATTAACAAAGATGATGATTGATCTTAAAGGTAATTAAGATTTTGATAATTAAATGGAGTAACTAAAGTGTTATTAACCTATATTAATTGTTGATTTAGAAACTAATTAATTAACAGTTAAGGATTTCAAATGAATTTGTTAAGAGGTTAATTAATTTGAAATTAAGAACTATTAATGTGTAATTAGAGATAATTAGTTAATAATTAGTGATTAATTAATTAAGTAATTAAGTTGTAATTAGTGACTAATTAATTTATAATTAAAAGGTAATTAATTGTTATTAAGTTTTATTAATTGATAATTAAGATTTATTAATTAATAATTAAAGGATAATGAATCTACATTAAAGATTAATAAATTTGTTTAAAGGCAATTAAGAATTGAATTACCAATTGTAATGTATCAAATGAATGTGATTGATTCAAGATAATTAATTGTAAATTAATTAAAGATAATCATTTGATGGTTAACTAAGTATAAATACTTAATGAAATTGAATAGTATAATTACTTAGCAAAGTGATTAATGAATAATTACAGGATGTAATTAATTAAAGGAAATTACTTAATGGAAGTAATTAAAGTGTAATTACTTAGGAGAAGTAATTAAAGGTTTATCACTTAGTGTAATTAAAGATTTATTACTTGGTGTAATAAATAAAAAGGATTTATATAATTAATTAAGAAGTTAATTAATTAAGGTAAGTAATTTCAAGATGGAAATTCCTGTATATGATTTAGGTTGATTTATGAAAGTGAATAATTAAAGTTAATTAATTAATGCGATTAATTAAGGATTAATATAATTAATTATAATTAATTAATTAATGGAAGTAATTTATTAAGGTTCATTAATTAATGTAATTAATGAAGTAATTAATAGTTAATTACTATAAATGGTTAAGAATAATTAAAGTTGTGAAATTAATTAAAGGGTAATTACTGGAATGTAATTAAAGGTTAGTTAACCAAAGATGATTAATTAAGATGGAAATTAGAGAATGATTAATTAATTGATTTGTAATTAATTAATGGTTAAGTAAGCAGGATTTATAGAATGAAGTAATTAATTTAATTTACTTTAAATTAATTAGAGATAAGGTAATTAATTTAATTCATTTTAAATTAATTATAAATGGTGTGATTATTAATCCTTGCTTATGTTGGAATGGATGATATTGTTACCTTGAATGGTTTGAAATCTCGGATACGAGATAAGTAATGCTGTGTGATATAGATTTTCTATTTCTGATGATATTGTAGATTATCTATTTATGATGATATTGTAGGTTATCTATCTGTGATGTTGTGTTTTATCTATCTGTGTTGATATAGATAATAAATTGAATTGTTTTAACTTTAAAACAACTTGGCCTTAAAAGACACGTTTTGGATTTCGATGAGACCGGGATCGGGTTTCCGTATACCGGGATTCTAGGTCTGGAGACCCGAATACCACATCGATCCAAAATAACGTTAGGTCGTGAAATCCAAATGGAGCAAGTGAAGACTCGAGGTATAAGAACTATTCGTCAGTATAACTCTGTGGGTGATTCCGTAATGAGTTTGACGGAGATAGTACTTATAGATTCGAGATGGTGGTTCAAATTGCAAGGGTTATTGTCGTTAACTCTGAGGGTGATTCCAAAATGAGTGTAACGAGATAATGCCTTCGGTTTCGTTCGAACCCGGAACGAACTTATATGGATCGAATGCTTTCAGAACATCGTCAGGCGGGCGATGAGCATTCTAAGAGATGTGTTCTCTAAAGGTAATCGTGACCTCAAGCCTCATCAACCGGGAATGGCTAAAACAGGGGAGGTGCAGCAAGGCTTCGTGGGTAGCACCCACTTGAGAGCGAGATATACCCCTGTCTAGAGTCCCTTTTATTTCGGCTGTGTGGGCGGTTTAGTAGCTACAACCGCCGGGGTTGTCTTGTTTGGAACTGTCCAGTAAGGGATGGTTCTGGTCTTGTGTTGCAGGGGACTTAGGGTGGGTCCTCGGTACGCTGATCTAGGCCAGGTACTGTGACGGGCGGTACCCCAGTAGCCCTGCCATTGTATGGAATCCAAAATCCAATAAGTGCCATCGGATTTGATTGTATTACCCACTTGTTGGCTAGTATGCTGGAATTTAATCATGTAACAATTTCAGCTATTTCTTATTTACTTGAAAACCATAGACCTACTATAATATCACTGAATTTCCTATCAAATGTCTTGGTTAGCGTAAGGTAAAAACTTTTCCATGTTTATGTGTGGGAAGTCTTACGTGATACCTTTTGTTTCAAAGGATTTTTAAGGTTAAGCAACTTTAACCGTTTACTCATACCAGACCCATGTCTGACCCGGAGTTTATTTCTGTTTTTCCTAAACTCTCGGGTACCCAAATTTTTACGGGTAGCCAAGTGATTCAGGTTAGCTTTGACGAATTCGGAAGGAGCAATGGAGCAGGAGGCTTCAGCGTTGTAGATAGATATATTGGTTCCGCTGTGTAGTATTTATATGTATTTCCGCTGTGTTGTATCTCTGCGATGTTGTGAGTTGTATCGAGTTGTATTAACTAGACAGGTGTTTATAACTGTCTAGTATGTGTTGTATTATCGGTGTGACTCTGATGTATATGATACTATATATTCTCTTATGTGATATATTATATTTTATTCGTTCCGCTGTTAAGATTCTGATGTTGTTTCTTCTTTCTTCTCTATCTTTTCTATTTTCTCACCTCTTTCTTTCTTAATAATGGCGCGTCTTTCCGTGTACGGATTGGCGGGTCGTTACAGTTACATAATTAGATAACTTCATTACCCCTAAATTGAAGGGGTTTAGCCTCTCATTTTTGTTATCATATCAACAATTGTAGCATGCAACATGAAATAAAAACAAGAGAAAAAGAGAGCTAAAATAAAAAAGAGAACTAATTAAACTACAATAAAAAGCTAATCTCCTTGCAAGAAAAATAAACTAACTGCTAACATGAAAGGAAAAAATAAACAAGAGAAGACTTGAATTAAAATTGCATAAAAATAAAATTACATGAAAGAAATGGCTAAGTAGCCATGAAAAAAAGAGAACTTTGATTTATTTTTGATCCTAAACTAAGAGGCTAAGGGGAAGAGAGGGTTACATGAACATATGGGGTATTTATACATGTTTAGAAACCCTAATCCATTTTTTAGGGAACTTCCCAAACTACCCCTAAGGAAATGTGGCCACCAAGTTATCATTAGCATGAGATAATCCACCACTAAGTGTGCATGTAACTTTAATTGCCTTTTAGCATGTGCATTAGCTCCTAATGGTAGATCATGGTAAGTGGGTAGGTGGGATCCTCCATGTTCATGAGTTTGAATTTTTTCCATCTTCATTTGCTTTTCTTCACTTGTGCATGCATATTTTCATGTAGACCTCTTCATAATTCCATTCAAATTCCTAAAATAAAAAATAAAATCCACAAGTAATTTTTCTCAAATTAATATATGAATAAAAATGACCATTTTGCCCCTATATGAAGATGAATATATGACGCTTTGAAAATAATTTGAATTTTGGTTTAAACATGTTAAATTTTGGTTTAAACATGTTAAAATACCTAATATGATCATTTATTTAATTAAATTCGATAAAATATAAAATTAAAAATATGCACATTTACGTACACATCAACTGTCTCATATAGACAATCACTTTGATCAGTTGGTTGGAGCTAGCGTGTTCTCACAACTTGACTTGGCTACCAGATTCCACCAAATGCGTGTAGTCCAGGACAATATCCAGAAGACTGCCTTTCGTACACCCGACATACTTTTTGGGTGGTTAGTCATGCCCTTCGGACTGACCAATGCATTCGCTTACTTTGTGGATTTGATGAGCTAAGTTTTCAGAGGGTTGGTTAATAAGTTTGTTGTGGTATTTATGGATGATATTTTAGTCTATTTGAGGAGCGAGGAGGAGCATGCATTACAGTTAGGCAAGATGCTCAATACACTCCGTGCATATAAGCTGAAGACAAAGATTTCGAAGTGCCACTTTGGGGAGAGGAGGTACGCTTTTAAGGACACATCGTCTCACAAGTGGGTTGGCGGTTGATCTCAGTAAGGTGGCAGCAGGTCAGGATTGGCATGTGCCTAAGAATGCCACGGAGATGAGGAGTTTCCTTAGTTTGGTGGGCTACCATCGGAAGTTCATTAAGGATTTCATGAAGATCTTTGTCCCTCTGACCCGTCTCACTAAGAAGAATCTAGTTTTCTCACGGGATGCAAAATGTGAATATGCTTTTATAAATTTGAAAGAGGCATTGACTAGTGCACCAGTTTTGGTGTTACCTGATGGAATGAAGCCATTTACAGTTTATACCGACACCTGTGGTATGGGGTTAGCTACGGTCTTGATTAAGAAGGAAGTTTGGTGAGTTATGCTAGTTGTTAGTTAAAGACCCAAGAGAGAAATCACCCTGCCCATGATCTTGAGTTGGCGGTCATTGTCTTTGCGCTCAAGTCATGAAGGCACTGCATTTTAGGAAAGCAGTTTGAGTTATATACTAATCACAAGTCCTTGAAGTATTAGTTCTCCCAAAAGGACTTGAATTTGAGGCAACAAAGGTGGATGAAGTTTTTGGCATCATATGACTTTGGTATCTCATACACCCTAAGAAAGGGTAATGTAGGGTCCGATGCTTTGAGAAGACAACATATAGTACTGAGTCCTTTGTTCTTGAAGTAGAAACATTTAAAATTCATTTCTACATTCGACTTTCGACCATCATCAGATATTACTGTAGATTACTAGCAGCTTTAAATGTGCATCCTACATCGATGGAGCATATTGGGACTAGTCAGAAAGAAGACAAGAAGCTAGTAGATATTACTGAGAGGTTTAGGAGAGGGGAGTCATCTAGTCATTTAAGGCATTATGCCATTAATTGTATATTAATTGTTCATTGCTACTCAAGGTTATTTTGGCCGACTAAAGTGATGGTATGCTTTGTGTTCCTCTTAGTATGGATTTGATAGATGCGATACTAGCAGTCTCACCGCTCTAGGATGACCATTCATTTCGAAGGTGAGAAGATGTATCGTGACATGAAGAGACTCTTCGATTGGGCTGGTAAGAAGAAGCATGTAGCGTAGTATGTAGCTAGATGTATGACATGCCAGAGGGTAAAGGCGGAGCAAAAGAAGCCGGGAGGATTATTGCAGCCATTGGATATTCCTTAATGAAATTGGGAGAGTATTTCTATGGGCTTCATAGATGGTTTACCTAGGGGAAGAAGAGAAAATGAGAGCATTAAGTTTATAGTCAATCGGTTGACCAAGTGCGCTCATTTCATACCCGTGAGGAGTACGAGGATGGCGACATCGTTGGCAGCTCTATACATGAGAGAGGTTGTTTGGTTACATGGAGTTTCTACTAGCATATTTAGCGATCGAGATCCGCTTTTCACCAGCGAATTCTGAAGGAGTTTACAGGAGGCTTTGGGAATCGAGTTGAGCTTGAGCACCGCATATCATCCGCAGATGGACGGACGGACGGAGAGAGTAAATTGGATATTGGAGGATTTACTATGGAGGTGCATCTTGGATTTTGGAGGCTCTTGGGAGGATCACTTGCCATTGGTGAAGTTTACCTATAATAATAGCGATCAGACAAGCATTGAGATGGAACCATTTGATGCGTTATATAGAAGACCCAGTAGATCACCATTGTGTTGGTAGAACACTACGGATAAAATTATTGTTGGATCGGACATGGTGAGGGGGACATCGGAGAAAGTGGACTTGATCCATAGGAGAATGGAGACTGCTTAGGATAGGCAGAAATCCTATGCTAACAGGAGGCGTATGGAGTTAGAGTTCACGGTGGGCGACATCTTTCTCGATAGTCTCTGGAGTAGAGAAGCTAGCATATAGAGTAGAGCTTCCTGAGAAGGTGGCGGGGATACATGATGTTTTTCATGTGTCTCACTTGCGGAAGTGCTTACATGATACAACTAACTTGGTCGAGCCGAGTCAACTAGAGGAGGTAGAGGTAGAGAGGGAGTTACTTGTTCGTCCTGCACCCACTCATATTCTTGAGCATGGTACAAAGCGACTCCGCAACAAGGAGATTAGACTTGTTAAAGTCTAATGGGGAGACGATCCGGCAGAGAGTACATAAGAGCGTATGGAGAAGATCCGAGATACCCATCCAAAACTCTTTTCTTATACGTTTCCAATATATGTTTAATAAGTATAGACTACTTGTGCTTTAGGACTTAGCCTAGCATACCTTATTAGGTAAAGACTCTTGGATGGTAGGAATGGTTGTAAATGTGTCAATATGACATGCTATGGATGATAGATGCTAGTGGATGTATTGTTGGATTGTTTTTTTTTCATATTTAGGATAGTATATCCTCTAGGTAGTACACACACATTCAACCTCTAGGTAGTACACACACATTAACATTAAATCTTATTTTTTGTTTGTGTTGTTGGATATTATGCATATAGATGTTGCATATAGGTTGGATGGTTATGCATACATGTAGAATTGCAAGTATACTTAGTTGCATACATTTTGGATGCATGACATAAGCACTTACATGACAGGAGGTCGATTGGATCAGGAGACCGCCTATTCCTTGCATTAGTATATATTCATGTGCATTTCATGTTGCATATATACATACATATCAGATTACAAAATTTCTAAGGACAATGATTGCCCATGGATGATGGATGAGTAGATAGTTGTAGCAATTAGTTGTTGCGTGTATAAGTTACATTTTTCCATCCTTGGAGATTTCGAGGACGAAATCCTTTTAAGGGGGAGAATGTAACACTCCGAAAATTTAGCAAAAATTTGATAAGAAAATTAAATTTTTATAAACAAAGGTTAAAACGAAATTTTCATAGACGTTTGAATTTGGTTACGAAACTTGAACCATTGTGTTTATAGCGATTTTTTAAACAAATTTCATATATAATACTTCGAAGTCAGAGTTAGGATGGAGAAGTTACAGATGTTTGAAAATTTTAAAGTATAATAAACTTAAAATAAAAGCTTCCCAAAATTTATACTATAAGTGGTCAACCGGTAGCAGTTGACCATTGGCTATGGATGGTCGACCGTTCATGTTAAAAGTCGAGGATTCTGGGGCAACGATTGAATGAGTAAAATCAACCTATTTATTTTTCTTCATGCTTAAGTTTTTGATGTGCGTAGAGATGATAGCCAAGATTCTACAGGGCAAATCCGATGCTCCACAGTGGTCCCTAACATCTATAATTTAAAACCTAGGCTAACCCTGAATTCATTAGAAAGTTTACAACCTATCGAAACTTTGCCAAAATTCTTCCTATCCACTTCTAAAATCTCTTTTTAAAGTAAATTAAAAATCAAAGCTAGAGGGCATGAGCAAATCAGATCTAGGTAAGGAGAGCTAATGGGCAATGATTCATTGATAGGACATAAAGTTAGAGATTGGATCTAAGGCGAGTGGGAATAAGTTTAATAAGATGATTATTATAGTTAAATTTATTCTGTTCTTTCTGATCTAGGATGTAGGAATTTAAATTATAAAACATAATTCTTAATTATAATTGTTAAACCTAAAATTCAAATAAAAACTAGAACCGATATCTATTAGCTAATCTCATTTACATCCAAGGTAAACCCTTTTTCCTTTTGAATTGGAACCCTAGAAAATTTAGCAACTCTGAAGTAACTTAGTATAAGTAACCTATTAAAATCTACGAATTTTAAGCCAATGGAAATAGGATAAAATCTCAAAGGAAAACCGTTCACTATAAATTGCTCTAGGTTTACTGTATATGCCTAATTAATATAATTAACGATAATTAAAAATCGAATCAAAAAATGAAGAAAATCCTATTTTTGTACTATAACCCGTCGACTATTCACAAAAAGAAGAAAAACCTAATTAAAAATCGATAGGGTGTAGCAGTCGACCAGTTAAGACCTGAATTGCAGAATTCGAACTTCGGCCTAAGGCCCAAGTTAGTAATAAAATTATTAAATGTATAAGTTGTATGTATAGCCTTATTTTATGCATATGTGTGCTTGTGAGATAGTAGGGAAACTAGTTCCCTATGAGGTGACACTATGATATTGCGGTGTTGGCACTACACCATAGATAGGATTTTGGCGCTGCCTTAGGTAGCACATTTGATACGGCTTGTAGCCGTATTAAAATCCGTGCCTCTTTTCGTGGGAAAATTTTCCCCAAAACGCACACCCTCCCTCCTTTTTTTATTTCCAGCGCTTTCATTTTCACCATTCCTTTCATCGAGACCACCGTTCTATTTCACCCTTCAATGAATTCCACTGTACGCAACCTCCAAAACAAGAATCCGTGAATATATTTAGGGGATTTAAGCTTCGTCTGCGGTTGGTTCAGAGGATTGGAGGAAACGAATTTTGGGCGTGGATGTTCAATTTGGATTTGGGTGGGTTCGCGTGAATTAGTTCGCGGTTCAAGGGTGTCGAGGTAAACATCAAAGTCTTTCAGTTTATACTGTGATTTTGGTAATGCGATTTGTGATTATCGATTGGGAATACTCATCAATCAAATTACAATATATAAAAGAAGGTTAGCAGAAAAAGATACTGAAATTTTTATGCTTTTAGTTGTTTGAATTGTATCATTGGCTAGTTGATAAAGAATTGAGTGGTATTAACCTAGAATGCTCTTGGGTTTTTGAGATACTCTCTATAAAACCCTGTACATAATATAATATTTGTTTTAACATTCTAATTTTTAATTTAAATTCTGTATGCGTAGTAGTTGGAAATGGAAACTTGTTAAGTTGTTTATGGTATAATCAGCCAGCTTTAAAACCCATTTTCGTACATGTTTGGTTGGCAAGCAAAAATGTGGGCTGTAGTAAGTGTAAGCTGATAAACACTGAGAATAAAGTGTTAATTTTTGACTTAATCCACCATGAATCTTGAGTTATAATGGTGAATTTTCTAGAATATTGTATATGGTTCTGACATTGTATATGGTTTTGACATTGTTGTATAAGTGGATAAAATTATTGTTAATGACACCAGCCAAGTATCAGGAGAGAGGTAATGCATAGACATTACTCCGGTGCTACAAAATAGCGCCGTTGTAATGGCAAATTTTTTGGAAACATTTTGGTGTTTGCCATTTGGAATCGAATTTTATTGCTTCAAGACTAGGTAAACCTATATTTTGTTTTTTCAAGAGTTTCTTGGGCTTTCTGCAGCACTGATTGCAAATATTTTCCCTGAGCTTCCATACGGACTTGTAAGCATCTCTGTACCTGCATTAGTGGCTCAATGATAATAGTTTGCTTAAAAATGCGTGTTAGTTGATTTTTACAGTTTAGGGATTGATTAAACTTGAAACATCAGTTTCATTTTAGTTTGAGGTACATAGAAAGAGAGGAATTATACAAGTTTCAATAATTCAATGAAAAATGATGATCTTAACATATTATATGTTGGATTTGGCGAAAAGATGATTCTTTTTATATGTATGACATTAGAACCGCATATTATCCACCTGAACCGCATTAATAGTGAAATAGTTTTCTTACTTGCATTGGACTGACTGTGATCATCAGAATCAATAAGATTTGAGTCATTCTTTACTGTACTCTTGAACGGTTTATTAGTCTTTGTAAAATATTTACAAATTATATAGGATAATCAATTAGAGACTGTTAATTTTGTAGCGATTTTATTCCAATCTAATCTAATATATCAACAACGCTATCGATTGCTCTAAGAGTGCTTTGGCTATTCTTTTTGGTTTTCAACCAGCTCAAATTGGTGGAATCGTACATAGGAAACAACATAATTTATATGTCTGATTTTGAACTAAATCATACTTTAGTATTAGCATTCTATCGAATGGATTGATCATTTATTTTACTAAACGATGATATTCAGTTATATATGTTGATTATTTATATGATACATACAAGATATGATCCCAATAGGAAAAGTAAATAAATAAAATAAAATGTTGTTGTATCTATGTAACCCGCATATATAGTTGCTCATAGAATTCCTTAATACATTCATTTATGTTAGGCATTTAGACATAATGGTGTATATATATTTAGTGAATAAGTTTTTCATGGGACTTAAATTATTATTTTTTTCAAGAAAATTTAATCCTTTTCTTTCACTTCATCAAGAATCAAGTAAAACAATAACTCCATACGGGCATGCTGATTATTGTACGGAATGCAAAGACTAGATGATGCATACAGGATATGCTTCTTGTAGGAAAAATAAAATAAAATAAAATAAAAAGTTGTAGATATGATTCACATATATTAAAATACGAGACCGATATAAGAGAATTGAAATCAAAACCATACACAACACAAAGGATTGAATTTATTTTTATTTTGTTTCTTTTTGTCAAGAATATTCAACCTTCTTCTTCTAATACTCACTTCATCAAGAATCCAGAAATAAGAATCTAGATCATCATTTGTTCTTGTAGAGAGCCAGGGTACTTCTTTGATAAATGCTACCATTTCAAACTTTATTCTATTTGCATCTGATGTATCAAAATCATTATAACAAAGTAAATCAAACTTCGGCAGTTTGGCTTTTAAAGGTTTGACTATCTATATTTTTTTATTGCATTATTAGCTGGTGGACATTGTTAACATTTCCTTTGAGTTTCTAGATCGAATACAATAGAGTGATACCCATGATTACTTGATAAGTCTGATCAAAAAGTGAAGAGTTTGATGAAGACCTTTGAATTATTAATGATAGATGGCCAAGATTCGTGGGAGCACCTCCACATCTTTAAAAAGGTTACAGATGATCTACATCTAATAAAATACAGAGCTTGTGCAATTACATGCAGCCTTGTCATATAGTCCATGGCTTTATTCATGCAACAAGCATTAAGGTTTATCTGATTAGGTACATTAAATGTTATAGTTTACTGAATTTATTGAACAATTGTATAAAACAACATGAATATTATATCGATAAAGAATAAGAAATAGAAAAGGAAAAGTCAACCTGGACATTAGTGACATTGCTTTCATATTGATAGTCATGGTACAATATGTTTTAGTATCAATCACTTTTCATTTTTTCTATTCGTATGGCTTAAGCTAGATAATTATATATGCAAATTATTCGTATCCGCATTTATTTTCAAACTTAATACCCAAAAACTCTTTCTCAAAAACTGGTTTTACAATGTACACCGTTAACTTAATGCCCAAAAATTTTCTCACAAACTGGTTTGACGACTCATCCATTATTTTGCTCTAAATTGCTTTACCCAAGTACTTTGTTGTTTTATCAGCCTCCTTATTTTTCTGACTTTTGCGCCTTTTTCTTATGATTTTTGCATCTATTCCACTTGCATTGTTTTTCTGCCAGTCCTGATGTTATTTCACATATTATGTTCCCTATTAAACTATTTGTTTATATTTCCACGGTTTAAACTATTTTTTGGAATATCGATGTTTATACAAATAATTTGGAACATGCTATGTACTTTGAGGGTAAAAATTTGCTTGAATCTGTGCAAATTCATAATTTGAAACTCGGATTCTTCTAAGCATTCAATTATGATTTCAATACAATTGGAAGACCTTTATATACTTCTAAAAAACGATACCGTGAACATTAAGATAGCAACGGTTCAAATATTGAAGCTAAGAATATGAATATGGAAACCTGAATACAGTAGTAGCAGTGTAGCACAGGCTTGTTGACCTTAAACATATACATGTTCATGTTTTCTACTTTATAAGTAATGACCTTAAAGCACACCATCCTTTTTACAGATAGTTGAAAGAGTCCGAGTCTGGGGGTAAGCTTGGTGATCTGGATGCATATGAGATTGAAGGAGGCGAAACAAAATCTGAAATACTTCAAAATCTTGCAGAGTTCCAGTTTTCTTGTGTATGCAACATGGAAGTTCATATTATATTTATTGTTGCTGAGAAAGTGCTGTTGTATAATACTTCAAAATCTTGCAGAGTTCCAGTTGTCTTGTTGTATATTATAACATATATGAGCAACATCTTTTCCAGTTATTTTGTATAATACTGCTATTGTGTAATATTGACCATATTTTGTATAATACTGCTTCTATTGTAATCCAACAATTGCCGTATATATTACTACTTCTATTGTATAATACTACATCTATGCTGTTGTAATTCACGGCTATGAGCTGTGTCAATTAGATACTGCTTTTATTGTATTATACTGCATCTACGGTATTGCAATTTATGGTCATGAGCTTTGTGAATTAGATACGGCTTATTGTTGTATCTATTACATCAATTAGATACGGTCAAAAGCCGTATCTAATTCATGTGCTCAGTATACGAATTAGATACGGCCATGGGCCGTTTCTAATTGGAGAAATAGATACGGCCAGAGGCCGTATCTAATTGGAGAATTAGATACGGCCTGTGGACGTATCTATTTCTCCAATTAGAAACGGCCCATGACCGTATCTAATTCTCTAATTAGATATGGCCATCGTCCATATCTATTTCACCAATTAGATACGGCCCGTGGCCATATCTACTTCTATAATTAGCTACGGCCCTTGGCCATATCTAATTGGAGAATTAGCTACGGCCCTTGGCCGTATCTAATTGGAGAATTAGATACGGCCCATGGCCGTATCTAATTATTAAACACGCTTTATTTTGATACGGCTTAAGGCCGTGCCTAATGGTATTCGATACGGCCCTAAGCACTGCCTAATTAGCATTTGTGGTGTAGTGTGGGTAAATGCTCTTTACCCAATGGGGGTCGATTATTCGACCGGGGGTGATTTTTATCACAAATGGCACTCATAGAAGGTTCTATGATGGACGCACAACATTAACTAATGCATGATAAAGTGTGTAGGCCCGACACAATGGGACTCCTTGGTATGTGACGCAGCGGATTAAACAAAAACAAGGTAGAACGATGAAAGTAGCAATCGGTGGATTGATGAATACTGAAATGCCCAAATTCGTTGATCCGAAGATACCGAATTCTAGCTATCTCTGACACGTTGATCGCGCACGATACCGTGAGGAGAGATCTACAATTCTTCGAGCGTTGATCAAGCGCACTTGATTCCGCGAATTGGCTTCAACGATCGAAGATTCGAGCGCACTCGAATGTCGAAGGTGGAGATAAGAGATTACACTCGACTACCAATTTGGATGAAAGCACAAAGCTAACAAAACGAAATTTTATTCAAAATCAACTAACTTTACAAAATGACCCAACCAGCCTATTTATATGCGTTACAACACACGACTCAAAATATTACAACACTTAAGTCGGCACCGACCTAACATACCCAACGACTTACGACTTACGACTCAACTTTGGTCGGCAGCGACTTATCAACAGCAGTGACTCAACACTTAAGTCGTACACGACTTACAACACACGACCAAACAACACTTAGGTCGTAGATGACCTAACGACTCATGACTCAAGAAACGAACGACTTAAAGAAATACAGACTCATTACAATACTTAGGTCGTAGACGACCTAACGACTCACGACTCAAGAACAAAAGACTAACGACTTAAAGCGAATGCAACTTCCCGACTTACGACTTAGCATTCAACGACTCAACTAAGTCGTAACCCGCTTCTCCTTCCTGCTTCTTGTTAAGTCGTGGACGACTTATAGCCGTGCCGTTAGATCGTGTGCGACTTATCAACCCCGAACGACTTAAGCTCTCGTTACGCCGTAACTCCTTTTCATCTGATCTGTTAGGTCGTAGTTTTTTCCCCCGAACTTTGTTAAGTCGCAACCTGCTGGAATTAAGTCGCAGCTCCCCCTCACGTGACTCCTTAGGTCGTGGACGACCTATAGCTTCTTCCTTAAGTCGTGTGCGACTTAGACCTTCATCTTTGGCCTGAGCTGCATCATCCTTCCCAGGTTGAGAAAAATTCGTCCTCGAATTTGTAAATTCTTCCACATCGGCTCGTTCATCCCCATAATATGGTATGAGATGCTTAACATTGAACACGTCAGAAGTGTACACATCCTCCGGCAGCTTCAACTTATAAGCATTTTCATTAATCCGTTTCACGACTTCTACAGGACCAATTTTTCTGGCTTTCAACTTGTTATAAGCGCCCATTGGAAAATGGTCCTTTGTTAACACAGCATATACCAAATCTCCTTCATTAAACTCAACACTTCTTCGCTTCAGATCTGCAGAGCGTTTATACTTCTCATTCGCCTTCTCCAATCGTTCCTGGATGATTTTATAACATTCAGTCAACCCATCAATAAAATCAACAGCTCGTTTAACCGTCCCCTTTGGTTGTGGTACTATCGTTAAGTCCAACGGTCCCTTTGGCATACTAGAATAGACAATCTGAAATGGACTGAATCCCGTACTATGATTCACTGCATGATTATGAGCAAACTCTGCCTGACATAACTTCATGTCCCAACTCTTCAGATTATCTTTCACCAGACATCGCAATAAATTCCCCAGCGATCTGTTAACCACCTCTGTTTGCCCATCAGTTTGTGGATGGTAAGCGCTACTAAAATTCAGCTTTGTTCCGATCATCTTCCACAAACTTAGCCAAAAATGACTCAGGAAACGAGTATCCCTATCCGACACAATAGATTCTGGCAATCCATGAAGTCGATAGATTTCTTTGAAAAATAATTGAGCAACATGAACAGCATCTGTCGTCTTCTTACAAGCAATAAAATGTGCCATTTTCGAAAATCGGTCAACCACCACATAAATGGAATCGTTCCCCCTTTGAGTTCGCGGTAACCCCACAACAAAATCCATACTCACATCAACCCAAGGCTTATTTGGTACAGGTAACGGCATATATAATCCAGCATTGGTCGCAGTACCTTTCGACACTTGACAGATATGACATCGTTCCACAAATCTTTCCACTTCTTTCCTCATCGATGGCCAAAAATAAGATTGAGAAATCAGCTGTAGCATATGGTCTCTACCCACGTGGCCTTCTTCATGTAGCTCCTTCACAATCTTCATTCTCAAACTACAATTAGGTATGCACAATCGATTTCCTTTGAACAGAAAACCATCTACCATCATAAACTCATCCGTCTCTCCCTCCTTGACTTTATCAACAAACTTTGCAAAGTAAGGATCATCGACAAATAATTCTGGCAACACATCAAACCCTGTCACCTCAACTTTCATTGTAGTCAACAAATGATTCCTTCGGCTCAACGCATCTGCCACACGGTTTGTAACTCCAGATTTATGCTTCACCACAAATGTAAATTGTTGCAGGTACGCAATCCACGATGCATGTCTCGCTGAAATCTTGTCTTGCCCTTGTAAATGCTTCAACGCCTCATGATCAGTGTAAAGAACAGACTCTTTCTGAAATAGATAGTGTCTCCAGTGTTTAATAGCTTGTATAACAGCATAAAATTCCACATCATAAGTACTATATCTCATCTTCGCTCCCGATAGCTTCTCACTAAAATATGCAATAGGACGTCCCCTCTGACTCAACACTCCTCCAATCCCAATCTTGGATTCATCAGTATGAAGTTCAAACACTAACTGAAAATCCGGTAACACTAGAATTGGTGCTGACGTCAAGAGTTCTTTAATTCGCTCAAAAGCAATCCCTGCTCCCTCCGTCCATGCAAACTTTTTACCCTTCATACAATCAGTCACAGGTGCCATCACACTACTAAAGTGTGGAATAAACCTTCGATAAAATAAAGCCAACCCGTGAAAACTCCGAACCTCCGTTATCGTCTTGGGTTGCGGCCAATCTCTGATAGCTTCAACTTTACTTTGGTCCACCTGTATTCCTTCTTTCGATACAACATATCCTAGAAATAAAACACTCCTCGCCGTAAAGACACACTTCTTCGTAGCAGCGTAGAATTGTTCTTCACGAAGGATAATTAACACTTTCCTCAAATGCTGAACATGCTCCTCCGTACTAGCACTGTAGATCAGAATATCATCAAAGTAAACTACCACAAATTTTCCAATGTATGGCCTAAAAATTTGGTTCATCACCCTCATGAAGGTACTTGGTGCATTCGATAGACCAAACGGCATGACCAGCCATTCGTACAATCCTTCCCTTGTCTTGAATGTTGTCTTCCATTCGTCCCCTGGTCTAATTCGTATCTGATGATAACCGCTCTTCAAGTCAATCTTAGAAAATATCACAGACCTACTAATTTGATCTAACAGATCATCAAGCCTCGGCATCGGAAATCTGTATCTGACTGTTATCTTGTTCAATGCTCTACTATCTGTGCACATCCTCCACGTTCCATCCTTCTTGGGTACCAACAAAGCTGGCACTGCACAAGGACTCAAACTCTCCTGAACACACCCTTGTTCCAGTAATTCCTCCACTTGTCTTCTCAACTCCTCATGTTCTTTTGGACTCATCTGATAGTGCGGTCTATGAGGCAATGAAGCACCTGGCACCAAGTCAATCTGATGCTGTATGTCTCTAAGCGGTGGTAACTCTTTCGGCAACTCCTCTGAAAACACATCTTTGAATTCCTCCAAAACTGGCTTCACTTCCTCTGGAACTTCAGTAACTTCACTGCTTTCATGCCCAATCAACATAAAAACTTCAGGACCTCATCTATCTCTTCCACGAACTCCTTCAACGACAACAAAGTTTTCAATTCCTCAATCTCCTCCAGCTTGTTCTCATTCTGCTGTCGCTTTTTCGGAACTAATGTGATCTTCGTGCCTTCGAACAAGAAACTGTAACTATTCATTCGACCATTATGCTGTACTTCACGATCGTACTGCCACAGCCTCCCCAACAACAAATGGCGAACATCCATGTCAACTACGTCACACCAAATCTCATCCTTGTATTTCTTTCCAATAGAAAATGGAACATGAGCTCGCCTCTCTACTTTTACTTCTCCTCCTTTCCTCAACCAAGCAAGTTTATATGGACTAGGATGTTTCTCCGTTTTCAATTTCAACTTTCTCACAGCTTCCGTTGAAATGATATTATCACAACTCCAGCATCAATGACAAACTTACAGACCTTTCCCAAAATAGTGCACGTTGACTGGAAAATGTTATTTCTCAACCAACTCAACTCTTCCTCCTGCTTCGGGGTTAAACAAGATCTTCGTAGCATCAGATTACATCCTTCGTCTCCCGACACTTCTTCCTCCTCATCACGCTGTGAATTGAGATCTTCTTCGACATCCTCATCCTCCACTTCAACAATCATAGTTCTCTTCTTCGGTTTTGGACATTCGCTGCTCTTATGTCCCACTTCCTGGCAATTATAGCATTTGAAATTGGTATTGACTTTAGGTTTAGCCACTTCATGAACAACCGGCTTATTCGATGCTTTAGGAAGATTAGAACTACTACCCGCTCCTTTGTTCTATCCCGTAAAACTTGGAAACACACCTCCCCCACGTCTTCCTTGTTTCTCCCAAGCCAACGCCTTTTGATGTGCTTCGGCCACAGATCTGGGATCAAACATATTTACCATGTCTTGAATTTGCATACGCAATCCGCCAACAAATCTAGCTGTTAATTGTTCCTCTGTCTCCATGATATCGTTCCTTGCAATCAGTTGATAGAATTCATCAGCATAGTCATTAACAGACTTCGTTCCTTGCCTCAAGTTTTGCAGCCTCTGATACATAAGCGATTGATAATTATAAGGTAAAACTGTGGCTTTCATCATTTTCCTCATTTTTTCCCATGATTCAACCTTTGACTTCCCCATCCGTTCACGTGTAAGTTTGGTTTGCTGCCACCATGCCAAAGCTCTACCCCTCAACCTTGTAGCAACCAACTTCACTCTACGATGTTCTAGAACTTCCTTGAAGTCAAAAATCTCCTCCACATTAGACAACCAATCCGAAAACTCCTCAGCTTGCATACCACCTTTGAATTCTGGAATTTCAGTCTTCATCCCAGATTCCCACTTGTGATCATACTCCGACTGATTTCTTCCTTGTCCTCATCCTTGTCCATGAACACTACCACCATCATACTCTTCTTCAAAATCTGATGTATATCGATGTCGATCCTGACCACCAACATCTCTACTACCATCCCGTCTTCCACCAACATCCCTTCTATCTACATTCCTCCGTTCTCGATCATTCACATTCCTCCCACGTCTTTGATCATCATCAACACTTCTTTCTCGATTGGAATGTGGTGAGACTCTACTTCCCCCATGGTTGGATTCAGGTAAAACCTTTCTCCGATTCTGATTCATTTCCAACATCATCTTCTCTAGTCGTCCAATTCCTTCATTAAGTTTCTCACTAAAGTTTTCATTAACTCTTTGCTCCATTTCATCAGCTTCTTCTCTTCTATACAAAGCTTCTACGTTCTGATGGCGATTAGCTCTTCTCGGCGGCATGGTTTGAAACTTTACAAACTCTTCAATTCTCGGCTTTGAGTTTCAAATGATACCAAATGATGTACACGGCCTTCACTTGCTTAGCTCGGCTTAAGCTCTTCAACACTTCAAAATTCAAACACCTTTCGAACTTTGATCCAAAATGATATGGATCGAAAACTCCCACTTTGTTGCGAAAATATGATGAACACGATGAACACAACTTCTCCAAATAATGCAACTTTCAATCTCCAACACTTCTACTTAGCTCGGCTCTACACTTCAAGCTCGGCTAACACTTCAACTTCGAAATTCTCGGCTCCAAGACTCGATTTAGCTATGATTGGCTAAAACAAGCTCTGATACCAAACTGACGCAGCGGATTAAACAAAAACAAGGTAGAACGATAAAAGTAGCAATCGGTGGATTGATGAATACTGAAATGCCCAAATTCGTTGATCCGAAGATACCGAATTCTAGCTATCTCTGACACGTTGATCGCGCACGATACCGTGAGGAGAGATCTACAATTCTTCGAGCGTTGATCAAGCGCACTTGATTCCGCGAATTGGCTTCAACGATCGAAGATTCGAGCGCACTCGAATGTCGAAGGTGGAGATAGGAGATTACACTCGACTACCAATTTGGACGAAAGCACAAAGCTAACAAAAAAATTTTTTATTCAAAATCAACTAACTTTACAAAATGACCCAACCGGCCTATTTATAGGCGTTACAACACACGACTCAAAATATTACAACACTTAAGTCGGCACCAACCTAACATACCCAACGACTTACGACTTATGACTCAACTTTGGTCGGCAGCGACTTATCAACAGAAGCGACTCAACACTTAAGTCGTACACGACTTACAACACACGACCAAACAACACTTAGGTCGTAGACGACCTAACGACTCATGACTCAAGAAACGAACGACTTAAAGAAATACAGACTCATTATAATACTTAGGTCGTAGACGACCTAACGACTCACGACTCAAGAACGAAAGACTAACGACTTAAAGCGAATGCAACTTCCCGACTTACGACTTAGCATTCAATGACTCAACTAAGTCGTAACCCGCTTCTCCTTCCTGCTTCTTGTTAAGTCGTGGACGACTTATAGCCGTGCCGTTAGATCGTGTGCGAATTATCATACCCGAACGACTTAAGCTCTCGTTACGCCGTAACTCCTTTTCATCTGATCTGTTAGGTCATAGTTTTTTTCCCCGAACTTTGTTAAGTCGCAACCTGCTGGAATTAAGTCGCAGCTCCCCCTCACGTGACTCCTTAGGTCGTGGACGACCTATAGCTTCTTCCGTAAGTCGTGTGCTACTTAAACCTTCATCTCTGGCCTGAGCTGCATCAGTATGCATTCTTGATTTTGACACTTCGTGATACTGTATGGTAGATGGAGCCTGGTGTGTGAAACAAGAGGCGTATACTACGGTCGAGAGGTGCACACGAACGTAGATGATGAGACATTCCGAAGAGTTGGCATTTCTTGTTCCCCTTTGATGTGTAGTTGGTTTACTTGTAGTCGTACTTATGGAAAATTTATTCCCATGTAGCCTAGTAGCACTGTTTCCATGTACAGTAGCCTAGTGGAGGTGTTCCATATCGAGTAGCTCTAGGAGCGGTTGTCGATCGTTATTTATTGAGGTTCAATTCCTTGTTTGATCCTTGTAGTAGCTTGCAAAATTGTAGCGTAGGTGTGTGTTGGATAAAAACCCTTAAGTGTTGGACCCTAGGAATGCACAGACCTTGTAGAATACCCTAGGTCGCTTAAAGTAGAATCAAAGTTAACTGCATATGATCACCATATGTTAAAATTGTACTCATTCACAAGAATATTATCTGAACCACCCTTTTTACTTTCCTTTTTCCCCACCATAGGTGGACAAGGTAGCAGGTGATTGGCCCAATCTTAGCACGTGGAGAGGCAAGCCTTGCTTGTTATTATATTCAGTCTTCATGTATCTATCTTATCGGTACTTTGTACTTCATTTACAAAAATGGAGTGATAATTTCTCTGTACCATGTATTTCATTAAGTACTCATTTTCTAAGACCATATTTGGGATATTTTTTAAGATAGATATTTTATGTATTATATGTTCTGTTCCTTCCGCTGTGAGTTCTGAAAGTGTGGTATATCTTAGAATGTATATGCTGTTTTAGCCTCTATAATGTTATAGAATCTGATAGCTCGTATTTCTCGGTACGACGGGAGTCTAAATGTCACAGTAGGCTTTGGATCGATGTGTCGGGAAGTGCAGGTTGTCATAAAACCCTCCCCAAGGTGTCTGTTTTTCTTCCATCTAATGTTTCCTTAACATTTCCTTAGCTCTACTTTACTCATGTGTTCCCTAAACTAAGCTCCGATACAAGATGCATTGTCCCTTATTCTGAAACCTAAAGATGAAACTCCAATGTGCTGCAATCACCTTAGAATTATCTTTCAGTGAAAAAGATGAGATAAATTATTAAACAGTCCTGAGTAAATAGAGCAGACATTAACTAAAATCAAGAAACACATAATTACAATACGAGATTGACAATTTAGTTTCCAAATTCATGACCATGTAGGGTCAAAATATAATACAGTACAGATAATATTGTTATGCCCAACATAAGAAGGTTCTGACATAAACATTTAGTAGAGAGGAATCAAAATAAAAAATAGTACTCCTAAGCCTCATTGAACGGATACCCTTGAGTTCAGGGCAAAACAATAATAAAAACATGGGTTAGACATAAAATCTGGTATGAGCAATATATTACACAAAACATAAAATACAATAAGACCACACTACTAAAGCACAAAATAGTTTTTTGCTTCAATATATCAAACATATGATTTAAACAAATGCAAAAGTCCATATTTCATTCTCAAAGGTCTTATTCTTAAAAATTTGCCATAACCAAGATCAACCACCATTTCTCTTAGCATGTCATTCAGTAATCATTCCCTTTTCTAACCAAGACCCTAAACACTCTATTCCAGATCTCCATCGAGGCTTTACACTTTATATAATAGATGAAAAATTTTAGTCTAGGCATTCGGTTATCACTGAGGCCTTATGCACTACATCTATATTTCTGTTAAACTCGTTATTGGTTTCGGTTGCCACTTAGGCTTTACACCTTCGTTTTGGTTTTTTAGCTACAAATCCAACGTCGCACCTACTTTGTTCTCGTTTTTGGTTGGAACATTAGGCCTTACACCTACAGTTTCTTATTTTGGTTGCCACTAAGGCCTTATGCCTACTTTTCTTTGGATACTTAAATGCCACATCAAGCCTTGCGTCTTCTACCGAATCTTTAGTTGCCATGGTAGGCCTTACACTAATTACTTTCTTGTTCCAAGTGTCACCTTATGCCATACTCCAACTCTTTCGACTATGATTGCCAATTTAAGCATTTCATAAATGCTTTCTGTAACGACTCCGGATTTTATATATATTTAAATTGATAATTAATTTCATTTTTGAATAAAAATCGTGAATTAATTAGAAATTTATATAAAATGTTAGTTAAATTAAGGATTAATTGAATTTAATCTAGATATTTGAACACTTGTATATAAAATAGATTGAAAATTTAATTGGGATTTAAATGCAAATATCTTAGAAAATAATTTTGTATTTGGATTTTTGATATAATGTTAAACAAAATATTTCAAATAGATTATAATTATATAAAATATGAAATGAACATGGTAAATAATTCTAGAATTATATAAGCTATAAAAATAAATATTGTAAAGTAAAATAAAATACAACCAAGCTATACTTACAAAATAAGTAATTAAATATTTGATAGTTTAAGTTAAAATAAGAGAGAGATAAAATAAGCAATTATGTAAGAATGAAACTAAAAACTTAAGCTAAAATATAACAAATATTAAAACAGGGTATATATTTGTACATAAAGTACAAAGCAAGCTAGGCAACAAAAAGATAAGGAGGTACACTTGAAAATAAATAAGAAACCAGACAACATATATTTTGCAAACATGATAAGTATGAAGACAAAACAAAGTCAACATTATATATATTTACAAGTATGAAACAAGACTTGAAAACAAAAGAAAAAAATTATAAATATCTATGAAGGCTTGCAAAAGAAGACAATATCATTTCAGCCGAAACAATATCACTTCAGCCTCCATACAAATGAAAAAAAATCTCTGATGGTTATACAAATACAATTACCCTATATTGTACAACAAAAATTATCACCTGTACAAATTTATGACCAGTAAACTCATTTCCTACATATCAAACTTTTCATCAGTTCGTCCATTCCAAGCCATGTAAACCTGAGGTAAATACCATCTTTAAAACTTAAACAAAAAAAAACTTCAATCTAAACAACAACACAATCAAAACGAACCAGAGATCAAGTGAAGAATTTCAACTTGCAAATTTCAAGCCTGTTTCAACATAAAGCTCTGTTCTTTTTCTGAAACCAAGGTGAGTAAACAACTTAAAGAAATTTAAGAATATTTAATTGTTGCTTGTTCAGTCTGAGATTTGGAATTTCTTATTTATACATATACAAGTATATATCTTCTCTGTGTATAAATATTAGAAGTGTACAGACCTGTTTATGTAAAAAACTTCCCTGTTCTTTAGTTTTAGAGCATTTAGTTTGATAAAAAAAATCAATATCTATTTACTTGATCTTTGATATGCCTTGGATTCAAAAGCAAAAGTGCTTGGTTAAGTGACAGTTATTATTTAAAAATAATTTCAAGAGAAATAAAAATATATAATTCGTAAAAACTTGTTTTTACAAAGAAAACCCAAATTTTGAACAAATTCGAGTACAACGATTTTCGAATCCAATTATATAACTTGAATCCTTACTTAAAGATAGGATTTTTAAAACTAAAACGATGATTTTTCATTTTGTATTTCAAGAGCAGTTTGCTCTTGAACGGAAATTGGGTTTTGACCAATTTCAGGCGGCCGGAAGCCCTATGATGGTCGGGGTTGGGACTGAGGCTAGATGAGTGATCAGGGAGTCGGGGAAAAATGGTTGGCCGCATTCTAGTTCGACGTGGCGATGGGGATAGGTTGATTTAGGGTTTAGCACATGGTTTTGAAGAGGTCTGGAAACAAGGTGATTTCATCACCACTGACCGATCGAGTCGCGCGGGCTTTAGAGGGATGGTGGCTCGGAGGGTGACGTGTTCGTGGCCGGAGGAGCTGAGTGCCTGGTGGTCGGAATCGTTCAGGTGAGTCATTTCTTTGGCCGGAAGTCTGGTTCAAAATTCTCGAGCTAAGCTCGATTTTGGTTGTGAACTGGTGAGGTTTTTGGGTTGGTCGTGAATCGATGTCGGAGAGTTCGTCGATGGTGGGAAGCGTTGTAGATGGTCGGAGGGTCACCGGAGTGGCTGTGCACGTGCACAGTCTTGGTTGTGTCAGGTGATGGTTGAGTTCCTGAGTAACTCGGAGGAGTACTCGAGCATGTGAAGGATTCTCGTGGGTTAGGACTCGAGATTGTGACGAAGGGTTTTGTACAGGTTTTAAAACCTGTTTTTGTTTTGAAATTTTGTTTAAAATTAAATCTTGAATTATAAACCAAAGTTTAAATTGAGTTTTAAAAATCAAAGTGGGAAAAAATAAATTCAGTTTTAGTTTGAAACTTGGTTTGTGGATAAATAAAGTTTTGAAATTCAAATTGTTCAATAACTTAAAAAAAAGGTTAAGTAATTAAGGGATTTTAAAGGAATTTGAGTTTGAAGTTGTAAAGGAAGAATGTAAACAAAGATAAATAAAAAATTTGAAAACTTGGATCCGAATCCAGCCTTGAATTCCAGATTTTGGTAATAGAATAAAGTTTATAAATTTAAATGTTAAAGACATTCTTTTAATTATGTGAATCTTAAAGGAAATTGATTTTAACTCTTTAAATTGCTCTTGTAATAAAAGTATTATCTTAACATGTAAACTTAAAAGTTTTAAGAATTAGTTTTAAACTTTGTTAAAAAAATAAACTGCAGTTCATTTTAAATTTTGGAATTTAAATGGAATTTAAAAGGCAAATTTAAAATCAATGTTTCAACATTTTTGTAAGTGGTAAATAAATCGTAATAGAAATGAGTTTCACCTTATGTTAATGAAGAATTAATGATTTATAATTCGTTAAGTATTAAGCTATTCAACATGGATAATTTATTTATTTAATTAATTAATGATTTGGGCTAATTAAATAAATAATTAAAGGTTTAATCACTTAATTAAGGTTTAAAGATTAATTAAGTTAATTAATTTGTAAATTAAGAATTATTAATTAGATATTAATTAATGATCAAGGTTGATTAATCAAGTGATTAAACAACAATTAATTTAAGGATAAAGTAATAAATTAATTAAGGTAATTAATTTGTAATTAATGAAAGTGATTAAGAAATAATTACTAATTAAAGAAGTAATTATTTAGTTATTGTAATTAATTAAGAATAATTAATTAAAGATTAATTATTAATTAAAAGCTAATTAATGATTAATTAAAGGATAATTTATTAAATGTTTTATAATTAATTGGTTATTAATTTACTATGACTAGCAAATTTACTCATAGAATTAATCTGATTTAAAATTAATCAGATAATTAAATAAATCCTACTTATGGATGTTTGGATTTTATTGGATGTTGAATTGTTTGATATCCCTGATAAGTGATGCTTTGTGATATATCCTAATTTGTGTTATGATTTATAATTTATTTATCTGGGATGAATGTAATTAATTATCTATGATGTAATTCATTATCTGTGATGTATATCTGTGATCTGTGAATGAAAGATAAGCGTTATAAGTTATACCGCTTATCAGATATATTGTTGTATTTGATCTGTGATGATTGAATATTGTTGCACTATTATGTTAAACCCCTGGACCACACTTTTACACACACAAATATGGATTTCACGAGGAAATCGGTTAAGTCACAGATGATTCAAATTTAATATTTTTGAAATTGAAATTTTAATTTCAATTGATTTTGGAAATGGATTTGGGTTAAACGTTAAAGCTTTTGAAAAGGATTTTTTAAGAGAAAAGTTATTTTGAATAACTTGGTAAAGTTTTCCAATTTAAATAATTTAATTTGAATTTGAATTCAAAATTTTGAATTGAATTCCATGATTGTAAAATTATGGTTAAGATGTTATGAATGTGTTTATATGAATTTAAACCAATTCAAAAGTATGGTTTTGAGAATTTCAATTTAACCAAAGGACTTTAACTCGTATAAATGAATCAGATTTTCCGAAATGAAAACTGTTTGTTTTCAAATAATAGAAGCTTTCATATAAGATATGAATTTCCAATTTGTGTCAAAGTAATTTCAAGTTGAAATGAAAATGATTTTCCAAGTTATGGAAACGGGTTTGAAAGCTATCAATTAAATCTTTAATTTAAAGGTTGGATGAGTTAATCCTAATTGAAATGGAAATTTTTTTGAAATCCGTAAATGGATCTTTGTAAAACTGGGTGAACTTTGTGAAATAAATCTTTTTGTTAAAGATTTGAAATGGCAATGTGTTTAAACCATTTGAAAGAAGAGTTTTGGGTAATAAATTGTGACTTAATTGAAATCCCAATATCCATATGTTTTACATATTGCGCTCATTATTCGGTTTAGCCGGGAGAGGACCTTTGTGTCATATAACCCATTCCGAATAATGATACGACGTATATGGATTGCATTTGGAGACCGGTGGTTAAGACCGGATATTTTCGAAAATGAAAGGACAACTCGTCGAATGTCTCTGCATCGGCTGATCTCCGATATAGAGATTTGGTCACCCTTTGTGATGGGAAGTCCGGATGTGATTAGAAATTATCCGGATTTGCAAGGGCTTCTTCGAAAGTGCCTTCGGTTCTGTTCAAACCCGGGACAGACTTGTATGGTTGTATGTCTGACACTACACTTTGAGATATAAAGCTGAAATACATTTCTGTTTGGTGGCGGAGAATTTATTCTCTTAGCTTAACACCCTTCTCTGAGACGTACGAGCTCAGAGGTTATGTAGTTGAAGGTTATCAGTGATATACTCCCAATTTGGTAGTGTGGCATGCTGAGTGCTGCTGTGTGTTGCTGATCAGTTGTTGATCAAAGCATGGCTTTCGTGTAAAGCGTAGCTTTGTGGACGATACCTCATCGAGCCTCACAAACCGGTAATGGTCGAAACAGGAAAGATGCGGCAAGGTTTCAGGGGTAGCTCCCCTAGGGTATGTCCATTCCTTCTGGAAAAAGGTGGTATCATGGTATGGAGCCCAGATATTTATCTATTTGGTTGCTCCAATCTCATTTACTGTGTGATTGTTGCTTTGTGATCGAGGGCCCTTGGATAAAGGTCCCAAAGGACCGGGGATGGAATATATCGGGTTTACTACCCGGGAAGGGGGTAACCGGCCTTGTGTTGGCAGAGAGCCAGGTGGTTCTCGGGGAGTCCCTCCAGAGGCATTCCCATGTGGCATAGGAAGTTCCTTAGCCTAACCATTTGTTGGAAAATCCAAAGAAACAATACGAGCCCTTTACGATTGCAGTTGTATAACCTGTCTCCTCAGGCGGCAGCTATAGCAGGCATAATATAATGGTACCTATGCTGGCTAAGATTAATATTTTATTTTCAAAATGATTTTTGTGCACTATGCACTAGTAATAATATCAAAAGAGTTTTCGCGTAGTAAGCATGTTTGACTATCATAAGAAGAAATCTCCTCCAAGTCTGCGATTGCATTGTGTGTGTGGTGGGAGGTCTTATGGTAGTTTCATTTTCCAAAAGCATTGCGGATTTCAATGTTTAAAATTCTTTTGTTGTTTGTTTTAAAGATAAACTATTTTTGTTACTCATACCAGTCCCATGACTGACCCAGAGTTTATTGTTCCCTTCCTAAACTCTGGGTGCCCACAATTTTCCACACGGGCAGTCTAGAGTTGGGGTTTTCAGATAGTCAGGTTTAGTAGAGCTTCTGGAACTAGTTCAGTGTTTGGAGTTCACTCGTGACTGCACTTTCTTACCTTTGTGCATCGTGATGGTGGTTCGAGCTGATGTTGGAGTTGTTGGACTCATTCTCTTTTGATGATCATTTGGAGTTATCACTTTTGTTTTCCGCTGAATCATTATTTATCTCTGATATTCTTGGATCATATTGATATCATTGTTGTATATCATTCTGGATATTGTATTCATTGGAGTTGTATATGATATCATCTATTTCTTTCTTCCGCTGTGTTGTTATACTTAATGGTGTTATAAGCTCCAACAAACCAGATTCGGCGTTTGAATCTACGGCATTCGAGTAAAGTGAAGTATGGGTGCCGATTTTCGAAGGCCGAGTTCAGGATCGTTACACTTTCGATTGTGATTTTCAAACTAAGCCTTACATCAACATTTACTATTTCGGTTGCCACTAAGGCCTTACACCTACGCCTTCAGTTTCTTGACTGCTACCTCAGGCCTTACATCATCTATCAAACATCACTTACCTGCCTAACCACTCATACATTAGGCTTTTCTCTTAGCTATTCATTAAGATACGCTACTACATTAACATCAATGTCCTAAATATTGGTTTCAGCTAACTTAATCCTTGTCATAAATTCTCTTTTGGAAGTCAATTAGTTCCGGTTTCAAAATATTTTCGAAAGCTAAACATCCCTCAACAACCCCTACACCCAGTCTCATTTAGGGAAGCCTTGTTTTAGTTTTAATTAGTTAACACCAAGGACTCTCAACTCCAAGTTTTAGAAATCACCTCCTCTGCCTATATTTCCTCCTTTAACCTCGCTCCCTTTACTCTCGTCCCCTTTAGGCCTTCGTTAATTCTTTCGGTTTGATAAACCTAGCCTCATACTTAGCATTACTTAGCCTACTTACATAATTCTTTATACTTAAGGTTATGTTTGATTTTACTTTCGGTTCGACACTACATCCTTGGGCACTGCCTCTCAGTACTCGATAAGAATCCTTTTTTGCACATCCAACATTACCTTTACACATATCGGCCTTTGATTAGTTTGACTTAGACCTTTCTTACCATTTTTATGTATTTTCTTATTTAACATAAAATGTGGATCTAGTCTATTGACCCATTTATTAATTACTTGATCCAATTAAATTTCTTCTTAGCCTCAATATATTTGCCTTCCGACACCTTAAATATCCCTTCGGTCAGTATATTTTCTTTCAGAAATTACTTATTTTATTTCCAAAAAATTGTTATAAATATTTACATGTATTTTCTTTCATAATCTCGGCCCCCTACTTCCAACCATTTACTATAATATACGGCTCTCAAATAATCCATATCAATTTGTTTACTTATAGGAGAATTCCATAAATCAAAACTCATGTTTAATATTGTGTTGCTAACCTTATATTAAATTTTTGTATCAAATAGATTACAAAAGGCATGAGAAACATTCATTATTAATTTGCCTATGAGAATTTTAGGAAAGAAAACGGGATTAGAGAGTATTTTACTCACTTAGATTTCTTAGTTGACTGACATTTTTAGTCCCTTTATCTTTAACCTTCTTCTTTTCCTCTTTTATTGCCGAGGTCACAACCACCATTAAATTTCTCAAAAGATTATACTTTAAGTTTGAATATATAAGAAAATGAAAAGAGTGCAGTGACTAACTTCATTCGTATGAATGGTAGGGTTGTCAACCCGTTACCCCTCTTCCTATTAAGCTCGTTTTAATTTAAGCCTTATTAAGTAATAATCTTTATGTCAATTTCTCATTTCATTATTAATTTATCATAATTTAACCACTTAAACTTTATTCTCATAATTAACTCTTTAATTATTTATTTATTAATTATAGGGTGTTTCACATATAATGTTGGTGTCAGAGTACCTTTTACACATCCATAAATCGAATTCTATACTCCTTTCCATATAAGCACACTACTTATGTCCTTTTATTTTCTTACATAAGTTCTAAAATTAACACTTGGGATACCTTAGACTTTAAAATGCTCAAGTTTAATGCTTCCTTAATACATATCCACTAAGGTATCGTTCCCTAAAATAAGTTCGCATTAATTTATTTTTATAGTATTATGGACGAACAACACAAAATGGGATGACGTCTCGCCACTTAAATCTAATAAACAATCTAGATAATATCATATTCCAAAATCATATTTAGCAACATTAGTAATGGATGATGTCCTAGCATAGTGAACATGATATGGAACTCATGGCACGTCCAGTCCAAACAATATACTTTTAGTTGCAATAAAAACTCAAGTATCAATACCTTATAAAAATTATCATAAAAGTTTTATGGTAAAAAGATAATCATCTTACCTAATACTCTACAAATTCTTAAGTTAAAAGAAATATTAGTGGCGTAACGTTATCCGCAACATCGGATTAATGACATCCATCCACAACATAACCAAATTGTCCACAAACAAACACATGTGGTGTAACATTACCCATAATGTCGGATCATCGCCACCCATCCAAAAACCAATCAAATCATCTACTTTTACCAGAAATGTCAAACAAGAAAGTATCTATATATTATTTACCTCCATCTTCAATCATTACCACAAAGCTACAGAACAAAAAAATGCAAATAAAAATTATTTCAAAACTATGCTATGAACCAATCTTTGAGTCGGATCACATAGTAATGTCATTGGGTCAAACCAAGACTCGACCATATAATATAGTTTTGGCCCTTCTTGAAAGAGTTAGTAGTATGGCCTAAGGGAAATTATGTAATTATTACATATATATATATATATAACTTTGTAATCAATCTAGTTCATAACAAAGGTGTTTTCTGTCTTCTATATATTTTGTTATATTGTGATATAGATAGTTAAGTAAATAATTTAATATAAATAATTAAGGACATCCTTTAATAAATTATAGTTGCAAAATTTGCAACCATGAGTACTTAATCCCAAAAGGAATATACTTTTTTAAATATTCCTTATCAGGATGTTTCGAGAAAGGATATCAGTACATCCGTGGAGACCAGAGTGTGTAACACTCTCCAGATGTTGGGTACGTATTACTCATGGCTTCTAGGGAATCAAATGGTATATATTCGTAGTTATTAGATAATAGTGGAATGACTCGTTTGAGAGTTTCATGTTGGTTGATAACAACTAGGTTAAATAGGAAACCTTAGTGTGATGATGTTACACAGTCCCCTCGAGAATACTGTGGAACTTCAACATAAATACTCTACTTTGATTATAGTTGAACCATGGCTTGGCAATCCATTGATTGATTATAGATAGGTCTGGGTTGAAGCATTAAAAGAGAAACACTAATCAATAGAGAATTCGCCTTCTCAGTTGTATGAGGTTAGTATCACAGTCAACCATAGTCAACTCAAAGTCAATATCTCTAGCCAGAGTAGAACTGTTACTAATAAGTGCTATTACTGAACCTAGGACTTTGTTTATGGACTAGTTAAGTTGATTGTGGATAATATTGGATTTTTGACTAATACTCGACCGCATACATCCTAATGTGACATATGGTGAAGAGAATGTGCATAAATTATTATCACTGTTGGTCGCTCTTAAAGTAATGTAAAATATGATTCCATGGAAAAGATTTACAAGTGATGAATTTGGGCTAAAATATCACACCACTAACTAAGGTGACATGTGAACATTAATATATGAATGGTTCAATATCAATTGCTGATTGAATCCTTTGAGTCTTACAACCGTATTTGCGAATTCTCTAAAAACCACATTATTCAATTAGTTTATAAAGGGTTATAAATTAGTTAAATTAATTAATATTTCTTAATATTATTAGTAATTTATATAGTGTTTTAAGTGTTGTTAGTAATTGTTTGGATGTGTATATTAAAGTTATGTATAGGTGTTAATATATGAAATCAATATATATTTATAAAAACTTTAAATATATTTAATTACTTAAGTAAGCCTTAGGGATTTTTTGGTCCACATGGGACAAAATCATGGCTGGCCATAAGAAGAAAGAATTGTTTAAAAATTTATTTATGATAGTTTTACAAGAGAGAATGAAAAGGTTTTCTTTCTCTCCATTAAATAAATCTTCCTCCTTATATCATTCATTCAATCTTTCCTCTTTCTTCTTTCTCTTTCATGGCCTTCACTTTTTTCCCTTTTGCCCAACGGCCAAAAAATTTCACCATAAATAATATTAAACAAAATAAATAAAAGTGGTTCATTCGATTCTAAGAAGATTGGGTACTGATAAGGATCTAGGAGTTGATTAAAAATCAAGATGTCACGAAGGTCTGAATCTACAAAGCTAAACTCATATTTCTTTATATACATATACGTGTTCAGTCCTACCCAATTTAATGAATGTGATATATATTTAAATTACCATTGTACATTACTGAATTATATTTGTTACATGTGTTGTCTATAAACTAAAAGGAAAAAGGAAGAAGTAAAAAGGAAAACAACAGTGAAACCTGATCTTATTGTTTTGGTCTTATGTATTTATGAATCGTATATTTTAAATTTATTTTATGTAACATCGAATGACTTAAAAAAACGATCATTTAGTTTGGATATAATCAAACATGTGTATTGATGTGAATCTAAAATGATGTCTTGAATTCTATTTTGAATCACGACATTTTATTGTCTACTTAGTCAAAGAAGTAAATTTGAAATTTATGTTGTTGATTATTTAGATTATTATTTATACATATATATAAGCTTAATTTATAATTATATGGAAGTTTTTTTATATCATAAACACTTATATATATATGTGTATGTGTATTGTTTTATACATAAAATAAAAATTACACAATGTATATAAAATGGTATGCTGATCTATTTAATTTTCATATATGTATTTGTTTATCATTTTATGCAAGTTGTAATTTACGTGATATCATATATTTTATCACCTTTTCAGGCTATGAATAAATTTGGAGATTACAAGTTGCAATATATGATTGGATCTAAATTGTAATTAGGATTTTACAAGAGAGGGATGTGGAAAAACTTCCCATTTTTCTTGGATGCTAATTATATATTTCCTTAATCAAAGAGTTAAGCTTTAAATTTATTTCATTAATTGTTCTTGGATTATTATTTATATAAACTTAATGTTGTGGTAATTTACACACACATATATAGATATATGTGTGTCCGTGTGTGTGCATGTGTGTGCATATATGTATATGTATGTGTGTGTATAACATACATATATATGTCTAAACTACAGACACACATATGGTACAATTGATATGTGTATACAAACCATATGCATACATTATATTGTACTCAAACATATATATTTATACACACACGCTTAGGTTTTTATATTCCCGACATGCGTAAGAACTAGTCATACACACACACTGTAACGACCCACTATTTTGGATCATTCAAATCGACAATAAATCCACACATGTCGGACTTGAATAATTCAAAACAATAGATTGTAAATAAAATTTGGCAAAACTCAGCATATACAGTAAATAAAATAATCACAAATCACAGACACAGAGTAATATAACAATAATGCAGCGGAAACAAAAGGATAGTAGTTCATGAAGCTACTATGTATATATATAACAGAGTTAAACAAGATACAACAGAAGTCACGAATACATAGATGTCTCGATACAATAATCAAATACAAGATCTGAATACATCACTAGAATCAACTGAACAACTGAAAGCAGGATAGATAGCTTGATCTCCAAGCGAAGCTCCAACTCTAAAGGTGAGTCTCGAACACTGAACCACTCAGTCTGACCCGAGCGTAAAGCAAAACACAAAACACTCGAGTTAGAATTAACATTCTTATATTAATAAATCCAACTCAAGTGAAATATCAACTGAAATACAAATAACTCAAAGGATGTTTAGGATAACCATCCTCTAAGGATCCATTAAACTATCTACTATGTAGTAATATTCGCTATTATAATAGTGTCTAATAGTAAAATAAACTTACTTTTAAATAGCGTTAAGGGGTTACCCATATAGCCCTTAACACATAATAGTGCCAATAGTCTATACAGTACCTGCATACCTCGAGAGGCTACGAGAAGATACTCCATAGGTACGACACAAATAGAAACTCGTAGTAAAGCTCGATATGGTAGGTGACACGGCACAACTAGGCAATGCCAGGGTAGATATACCAATTACGCATCCGAGCTGGTGGAAACGCATAGCAGCCACTACCGCCCACCTCGGAACACACTCCCAATCAAAATCGAAGGGTGGCCACCAAATCAATCATAAAGTAATAGAAATGTATCGAAGAAATGCGTCCGATCAGAGGTGCTACCTCATTGGCCCGAGAATCGCTCCTGTTTTAGCCACCTTATGCCAACTCACGGGAGTTGGGTCCGAGTTGGGTCCACGTTCATACCTCAATAGGATCGTCGCCACCATCCTACTTCATTCTGGAATCTCCACCGCGTACACAGTTGTTAAAGTGGTTTTCGGTATCGACAGAGAGTATGCCCATATCCGATCCCGGTCTCTTTAACAACCAAACGTTATTATAACACCGTGGTCATTTCAAAATAGTTTATACTTTAAAACCAAAATATCATATGCATTTCAAAAACCAAATCAATACGGTATCCTTTCTTACTTAAAAAATAATATTCATTTCCAAAAATCATTTCACTTTCCAAAGTTATAACGCTTTCGAAATCATAAGTCTTTTAAAATCAAAATAATTTAGAAATAAAAACCTTGAAATTCATAACACTTGGAAATCAGCACTCTGGAATCCATAACACTTTCCTCTTAAACGGTTTAGATATTAAAATTAGTATATATAATAAAATTGTTTATAAAATAAAAATAGTTTATATAAAATAGTTATAAGTTAAAATAGTTTGTAATAAAATAATTTATATTGAAAATGATATATATTAAAATAATTTATAAAGAAAAATATAAATAGTTTTAAATATAGTTTAAAAACACTTTATATAAAATAGCTTCCTCAAATTTCACAAATCAATTCGATTTCCAAAATTCAAATTTAATCAAATCTCAAATCATCAATTTCAACTCGATTCAGCTTCTAAATAAACCATTTCAAATTATCAATTTCAAATACATATTTGAACCATAAAATAAGCAATTTCAATTTCGATATATTTCAAAGCTTTAAATATTCAACATTTCAAAACTAAATCCAATAATTTCATATATATATATCAAATTCACTTTACTATTATTTAGTTTTGAAATATTTACTTAATCATTTCAATAGCATCTAAATACAACTTAGATTTACAAACAAAATATCCCACTTAAGTTTACATAAGTTTGAAATATTCATTTAAGTCACTTTTAATCAAATTCAAGTTATAAAACATATCTTTAAAATTCAAATTTAATAAATTTCAGATCAAACTTATTTAAGTATAATTCTTAAATAAATATAATTTCAAATCAATTTCAAATCATTATAAACTCTATACTTGAAAATATAGATATTAAATGAATACCTAAACATATTTTTATCAACTTTATTTAAATCAACTTTAATAAATCTTTAAAATCAATATTTATTAAAACCATATATTTCTTTTCAAACCATAGAAATCATTTTTAAAGTATTTATATATAAACCAACGGTGTCTGTATATAATTTTCTATCCTATGGTCAAGTGATACAGATATTTATCATTTCAATCCGCAATTTAAATATATATACGGGTATATATCTTTTCAACCCGCAATCCCAAATTTAATTCAAATGAAAATCGCTTGGGTTTATCATTTCAACCCATAACGATTTTCTCCTATTCTACAGATCATTCGGGTATGTATCATTTCAACACATAGTGAATTCTATACTAACAGGGAACTTGCAGAGTGATAACAGATATGATAACAATATAACATGCATATATCATTAATGTAAATAACACATAATGATGTCGGATGTCACAGGTGAACAGATACAGTTGATAGCATATATAACAATGTAAATAACTAACAGCAGCATATTTCAATTGATGTTTCTATTGAAATCAAATTTAATAAATATAGGAACATTAATCGTGAGTGATTTCTCACCTTTCGAGGCTAGAGAGGATAGACAACACAACAAGCTACGATTTTGAATTGCGAAATGACCGATCCAAATGACGATTTCCAAAGCAAGGCTTGACGGACACGATTCAACGAACAAAGCTGATACATAGAAATTTGACGAAATCAAATCAGAACGAAATCGATGAGGATAAATAGTATTAGTGAACCTATATATATAAATATCAAAAATCATTGTTTAAATTGTAACACATAAATTAAAATCAAACATATATACCATATATAAAATTTTAAATAAACATACATATATATAACATCTTGAAATCAATATTTTTAATTTAAGGCAAAAATGAAAATAAAATAAATAGATATATGTAATTAAAAATTATTGTTTTTTTAAAATTAACATCACATATACTAAAATCAAATATATATACGTACTATATTTTGAAATAAATACTCATGTAGATATACACATATCACGTATACAAATAAACCAACAAACTGATATATATATAAAAATCATTAAACGACACTTATTATAAAATAATCCAACTTTTATAACCAGATTAAATAATACTAATATAGACCAATGCTATTGCCTAATATATATAAGCTAATATATGTAAAACCTATAAAAATTTACATACTGCAAGCATTTTTAAGATTTATATAAACTAATATTTACACACATAAAATAAACTATAACATATGTAATATATTCATAAGTACTCACAGATCCTATACAGTTTATAAACTTTTCAAATGTTGTATATATGTATAGATATAACTAACGTATGTTATAAAAGATATAAAACATCAATAGAATACCATATACACAAACAACTAGTACAGGTAACTAACATAAAATATATATATATATATATAGACTAACATATACATACTAACACAACATCTACTGAAAAATCAATGTAATTTACTTTGTTATTATTCTTACTAAACCCATATATATATATATATGTAAACCAGTAGAGTAAATTATTCATGCTACGAACTTAATATAAGTATATGTTCTAAATCCAAACATACGTATTATACATACTTTTTTATATATATACTAGAACACAGATAGTATACATATAAAGTACTCTTTATATACCCTTATATAACATGTACAATAAGCTATTATAAACTTTTATCTATAAGAAAAAATATATATAACCCACTATTTTTCAATATCCAGAGTAAATTATAATATATATAACATATATATGCAACGAATACATGCAAGCTTCAAAGAGTAACAGGCAAACATGCTTGTTGTCGGCGTTGGGTGGGGAAAAAGATGAGCCAACTTCGACGGAGAGGAGGGTGGAGTTTGAGGCTGAGTGTGGTGGAAGGGAGACATGCTGGAGCCTGCACGCATGCAGGTCTCGGCGAGGCTGTATAGGGCGGGCGTGAGAAGGGGTGGAGCACGTCATCAGTTGAAGTGGAAGAAAGGGGAGAAAGCATGGTCGGCTCGGTGATGTGGTGAAACATGGCATGGAGGAGAGAGGGGAAAAAGGTGGCCAACCAGTAGGAGCACGGTCGGTGGCAGTGGGAGGTTTAAGGAGAAAAGATGATTTAGGATACAGGCAAAGATAAGCAAGCTGCATAGATTTTTTTCTCTTATTGACAGAACCAAGAAAAGAAAGGGGAAGAGAAAGAGACAATCTACAGGAAAAAAAATGAAATAGAAGTCAGAAACCAAAAGTAACGTGCGAACTATTATATATGTAAATATAATGAAACAGTGAAACGATAGAAATGAAAGGTCAGAAAATAGTAAAAGTAAATCCAGAGAATTAATAAAAGCAATGTCCATTCATTTTGTGACTGTTGGAACAAACGAAAGGTCAGTGGAGAACCAAAAGGCTTAAATGTGTACCGATACGGTCCGACATTTTACAGATTCCGCCGCTTACCGGACTTCAAAACACAGAATTGAATATACCGCAGAGATTAGCACGACGAGACGATCCAAACGGTATACAGATATTAGTGGTATGATCATCCTATCAAAAGTCGACAATCGGTACCGAAAATGCTGCTAATTTGTCAAAAATAAGATAAACGGAGCAATAGCAGTCCAAATTTGATGAAACAGAAGATGACGTCTCACTCAGAAGATGATTTACAAATTTATTGTATAAAAATATTCAGGTTTGAAAAACATTTTATTATCATCTAATATTAACTGATTTAAACTGAAATAAAATTATACTAGAAAATAAACATCCATATTATCTGATGAAAATTTACCATTTACTATGTTTAACTAGACGTATTCCAAATAACAAATTTGTATTTCAAAATTTTAATGTTTAAAATTTCACAAAATTCCAGTTAAATATATTATTAAAACAATAAAAAATTACGGGTCGTTACACTCTCCCCCACTCAATACTTTTTGTCCCCGAAAAGGAACGAGGTAGGAAAATAGAAACAACCAGAAAAAATTAGATTGAAATACAAATAAAACAATTAAGTTAACACCATATAAATTTCAAATTAAACTAATTAATATTCAACATTTTGGTTTAATCCATTTGAGTTCACTTAAGTTAAATCAATCTATCTATTTCTAAATTCATTATCTTATTATCTAGTCATCCTAAATTAACAATTTCTAAATCATCAATTTGTATAATCATTTATTATACTCATATTTTATTCAACAAATTTGATTCTTTTATTCCAAATTATTATTAACTTTATTCCACTTAATATATCTTATCACATATATTTAAACCATATAAATTAATTTAAACCATATAAATTTCAATTTAAATTAATTTATATTCAATATTTGGTTTTAAATTCAAGGTATTTCCATAAGTTAATCTAATTTCAATTTATTAATTCCTTCAAAACAAATTTATTTTTGTTTATTTCATTTATTAGATCTATTTGATTTTTGACTTAAGTAAATTTTCTTATAACTCAATCTTAACTATTCTTAATTTCTATATATTTATTAATTATCTAATATTCAATTTGTCTCAATTACAATTCAACAATTGATTGTAAATTCAAAGTATTTCATTAAGTTTATTAAATTTCAATTTATAAATATTTAATACAAAAAGGTTTCTTTCACTCAGAATTTTATTTAATTTGCCTCATTTACTATTCAATCAACTTATTATTCTATTTATCTCAATTAACACTTTATAATTAAAATTTAAGTGTATAACATTTATTATAACCACTCAATTTTTTTTTATAAAATCATTAATTATCAATTTACATTGAATATTATCCAATTACATTTTCAACTTCTGAATAATTAGGTAAGTTATATTAGAATGAAATTGGGTATTATACAAGTAAAATTTTCCAATTTAACTATTCCAATTTAAATATTTATTTAAGAATTTAAGAGTTAAATTTCCGATTTCAATTCAAACCATTTAGATATAAGTATATATTTTCTCAAATCCAATTTATAAACGTATATATATATATATATTATAAATTAAATTATGTCCCAGAAATTCAAATCGAATTGAATTTAATTTCCAAAAATAAAAGTTTAGCTAAGCTAAAAAATGGTCTCTCCACTCTGAAACTCGAAAATGAATGTCGATGATGTGGACGCCATCACCGAAATTATTTTCCAGCGACAAAAGAGAAGAGCACTGATTTAAACATTTAAAAATTCTTTAAAACGATTTCTATTTCAAAATACTTTAAATAATATACATTTAAAGCTTTAAAACCAAAGTTTGGAATCACCGGAAATTAAATTCTCAAATTCCTGATTTTAAATTCATTTAAATTCCAAATCAATTTATAAACAATGTTTATAAATTCATTTATAGAAGCATAAATCATAACCAAATATTATCATTTCAAACAACCAATTTAATTAACTTATTAAATTCCAAAAAAATTTCTTACATATTTATAATATAATCATACAAATTTATTTCATTTACCCAATTTTTTGAAAATAGTATTGTGCCAGTTTGCTCTGTTCAAGTGTTTTGGAGTTTCTATCGATAGCGTTGATCAGACGAATCGATCGAAAACCCAAACCAACATCAACAACTCAAACAACACACTATAAAACATTTTAATGTTAATACAAATACACTCCCTCGCTCGATGATACAAAATAGATTTCAAAACAAGGATAGAGATTCAAATTTTTGAGGGATCCAAATCCAAGAGATTCAAATTCGAAGATAGGCTCGAAACGAAGATAAGATAATTAAATAACAAAATAGATAGGATGGATAGACTTATAAATCTCGGGCAACCTTAACCGGGTTAACCGTGACTTCAAATAAGATCGAGGTAGAATTCTGAGGCAAATCGACATCCGATCGCCAGAGATAGAATTCGGGTATAACAAAAGATAACACCATCGTAAACCTAGGATACAGAAATCTCCGGTGAATCGATGCTTGTTGTAAAGGAGTTTCACTCCTTTATAATTATATAGTGGAGCTATGGGGTGCTCCAGGATCAAAGAAACACTAATAGGGAGAGACAAGGATAGATTTTGGAACTGAGGGAAACGTTCCAAAATTCAAAGAAAACCGAGTCAAAGAAGAAGGAATTCAAGCTCGAAAGAAAGTGATTTTGTAATTGAATTTTACTCTATATGCTGAGTTTTACCTAAAACCAGAGCTCTGATACCAACTGTAACGACCCACTATTTTGGACCATTCAAATTGACAATAAATCTACACATGTCGGACTTGAATAATTCAAAACAATAGATTGTAAATAAAATTTAGCAAAACTCAGCATATACAGTAAATAAAATAATCACAGATCACAGACACGGAGTAATATAACAATAATGCAGCGGAAACAAAAGGATAGTAGTTCATGAAGCTAATATGTATATATATAACAGAGTTAAACAAGATACAACAGAAGTCACGAATACATAGATGTCTCGATACAATAATCAAATACAAGATCTGAATACATCACTGGAATCAACTGAACAACTGAAAGCATGATAGATAGCTTGATCTCCAAGCGAAGCTCCAACTCTAAAGGTGAGTCTCGAACACTGAACCACTCAGTCTGACCCGAGCGTAAAGCAAAACACAAAACACTCGAGTTAGGATTAACATTCTTATATTAATAAATCCAACTCAAGTGAAATATCAACTGAAATACAAGTAACTCAAAGGATGTTTAGGATAACCATCCTCTAAGGATTCGTTAAACTATATACTATGTGTAACAGCCCAAAATTTTTAAACGAAATTTTATTTAGAAATAAACATTTTGAAATATTGATTTGAATTAAAAGTGTAATAACTAGTGTAAAACGGAAAATTTAAACTTTACTTTTTGTTACGTACATTTATATCATTTCTTAACTTTATAATTAACAATCAAATTTATTTATTATGGTAATAGCTATTAAATTGTTGGTTTAAAATGATACGTTATTTTATAAACCGTTAGCATTTGTTTAAATTTTTAATTGATAAAAGAAATAAAACAAATTGTACGTTACTTCGGGCGTTACACTGTACGTGCATTGTTCCATTGTACATTAATTTCAGCTGTATATTTCAGTTTGAAAATTTCAAATCTTGCCTTACTTTGCCGTGAGAAATAGTCCACTTACCCCTTTACCTCCCTTACGTTTCGTTCAACATTTATTTTTGCCTTAAATTCCTCTAACTGATCAAAACCTTGTTTTTGCCTTCTCTCTGTACTTGTGAGCAGCTCTTTTCTTTTCAGTCCTCGTTCACAAACAAACAAAAATTTCAATACCACAAATCATTCTAAATTCGTGAGCATCTCTCTCTGGAAGGTACAGACAACATCTTTTTCCTCTTTTGTTCACTTTATATTTGTATTTTGATGTTCCCTATTTGTTGCTTTATCAATTGCCAGCTTATGCTATCACGCTCTGTCCACCAACTCGACCTCTGCCCACGTCCCGCTCCAACCGTACCCAGTCGCACCGAACCCAAGCAACACCAACCGAGAACCACACCACCACGCCAAAGCCACAGCCCAGTCGCCACGAACGAACCACCCACGTCTACCCCAGACCGTGACCTGCCCTCCTCCACGAACCCACAGCAGCCACCATCACACCCAGGCGACCCTCCACCTCATCACCCACCAGCACCCAGCCTCGTCACCACCTCCACCCCAACCGTGACCAGACAACCCGAAACCCTCCAGACCGTGACCAGCCAATTCCTCCACCACCCCGAACCCATCAGCCACCACCGTGAGAACCTCCAAACGGCTCCAGCCCCTCCATCGACTCCATGCCGAGAACCCCTTCACCACCACGTCTCCAACCCATGCCGTGCTCCGCCAGCTACCACCTCACAGCCTCGTCACCTCCACCACGAGATTAGACCACCCCTTCCCCATACGAGACCGAGACCAACTCGCCTCCTACTCCAGACCGAACCCCACCCTATCCACCACGTCACCAACCCCACGACCAACCCAAGCCACACCCATTCGCCACCAGACCGAGCCACCACACGTCCCAGACGACCCACCACCGCCTCCGCCCATGCAAGACCATCACCAGACTGCCCTACTCCATTCACGACCAAGACCAGACCACCCATCTTCAACTCATGACAGACCTAACTTGTATTGTGGACTGGAGCAGTGAAGTGATTTTGTTATCTTGGCAGTTGGTATTTTGTCTATTCTATTTCAAGAACCTCTGTTTGAAAAATGATGAACAAAAGTTTTGTTTTGTGTCACCTCTGCATTTTTGTTTTAAACCATAGCTTATATTATTCCCTCTGGCATTTGTTTGAAAAGAGAAATGAAAAGTTTGTTTGTCACCTTGTATTTGGTAGTATAGTTTCCCCAGAGCTTCTTGTTTTGAAGTTATAAATCTGTATTGCCTCTGACCTTTGTTTTGAAAAGAATGAAAAAGTTGTTTTGTCACTTTTACAAACTTTGAAGTTATATCCTGGCATCTGTTTGAAAAAAATTTGTTTTGTCACTTTGCAAATTTAAAGGTTATAATCTATATTTTAAAGGTGGTCGTGCTATTGTTCTCGATATTCAACGTGTCTCTTTTTCGTTGTTTACTTCATTTGAAAATTTGTTATTCGTGCAATCTTAGATTTTGATTATTTATTGTGCTTTAAATTGAATCTAGTTGGCGCATCCGCTAACGACTGATCGTGCTATCCGCGTGCTTCCAATAGACATCGTCTTTCCTTTCCGTATTGAATCTCCAGCTCCGTAGAGGTGAGTAAATCTCACACGAATATCCATACTTATATGATTGTGAAACGACCGCAACTGAATGTGTAGAAATAAATAAATAAATAAATGATGTTATAATTACCTGTGATTTATTTATAGTTGATGTTAATTGTTAAAACTGCTTGTCGTATCAACTGTTATATTCTGTTCTTATTTTACTGTTATTCTATTCTGTTAAATCACACTGCAAGTTCCCTGTAGAATAGAATCACTATGGGTTGAAATGATACATACCCGAACGGACTTTAGAATAAGGGAAGGTCGTTATGGGCTGAAATGATAGGCCTGAACGATTTTCAATAAAATTTTATTTACTTGGGATTGCGGGTTTGAAATGATAAAACCCGGATTTTTCTTTGTAAATTACGGATTGAAATGATATAGTATCCGTATCACTTGACTTAGGCTTGAAAATATTATACAGACCCGTGGTTATTTTTCTGTATTTTTCTGGATACCTTTAAATAATTTAAATATTGTAATAATATTAAATTGATTTAAATCGAATTTTTAAGTGATTTATTTAAAATAGAAATGATTTTTCTATGTGATAAATATAAATAAATGGAGGAATATCGATTTTTAAAACGAAACTTAAATTTGAAATTTTGACTAAAAGAAAAGATGGAAACTTAAGAAATGAAAATTTAGTTTAAAAATGGTGGAAAAATGGAGTTTAAGTTTAAATGTTGAAATGGATGTAATAAGCGAATTTGTAAGTTTGGTTTTTAATGTGTAAAAATTTCTCTTAAAAATAAATTTGTTAAAGGATTTAAATGAACATTTTAATGTATGATTTTATAAGTTCTAAACTAGGTAGAATCTGTAGCACTTGTTAAGTGCTGTGGTTATATAAGTGAACCAAAAGACTAAAATGAACAAAGGCTGTGATAGTACTTGGTAAGTGCTGTTGTAGCAGAAACTAAAATTGAATCTGAACTAATAAAAGGGCTACTGTAGCACTTGTTAAGGACTGCAGTAGGCGGAAATATAATTTTGTTTAAAACTGAATTATTATAGCAGTTTATAAATGTTGTTTTGCTGAATAAATTGTTTTCAAATATAACCTATAGCAGTTGTTTTTAAATGCTGTGAAATGATGAAATTTTAATAATTAGGGTTTTTGACTTAGTAAACGAACTCAGAATGGTTTGAAACTTTGGAAATTTGAATACTTGATTTGAAAATATAATAATTACACTTTTAAAAGGTTTAAATGAATTATTTGATTGGAATATAAACTAGTTAAAAGGTGACTTGAAATGATAATAAATGAAGTATACCTTAAATTTAAAAGGTATTTAAAGAAATATTTAGATTTGAACTCAAATGATATTTGATATATTAAAATGATTTGAAATAAAGTTTTGAAATGATATGATATTTTAAAAATATAGAAATGGTTTGGAATTGATTTAATCTTTATTTTGATAAAGATTTGGATTTGAAATAATATTCTATTTTGAAGTATAAACTGTTTTAAAAACTTATAACCACGGGTTATAATAACGTTGGGTTGTTAAAGAGACCGGGATCGGATATGGACATACTCTCTGTCTTACCGAAAACCACTTTGGCAACTGTGTACGCGGTGGAGATTCCAGAATGAAGTAGGATGGTGACGACGTTCTTAAGGTATGTTACGTGGACCCAACTCCCGTGAGTTGGCATAAGGTGGCTAAAACAGGAGCGATCTCGGACCAGTGAGGTAGCACCTCTTCTCAGACACATTTCTTCGATATTATACTCTTATTTGTGATTTGACTAGATGGCCATCCTCCGATTTGGGAATGTTGTTCGAGGTGGAACGGTAGTGGCTGCTATGCGTATCCATCAGTCCGTGTGCGTAATTGGTATATCTACCCTGGCATTGCCTAGTTGTGCCGTGTCACCTACCATATCGAGCTTTACTACGATTATGATTTTAAGATCCGACCGCGTTAAGGTTCTCCATCCCCTTAACGCTATTTTCTGATATGATTATCTTTACTTATTTAGACACTATTATAATAGCGAATATTACTACATAGTAGATAGTTTAACGGATCCTTAGAGGATGGGCGGTCCCAAGCATCTTCTAAGTTACTTGTACCTTTACTACAGTTCATTTGAGTTGGTTTACATTGTATAAGTATGTATATCCTGACTCGAGTGTTTATGTTTTATTTTACGCTCGGGTCAGCCTGAGTATCAGTTGGACTTCATCTTCACGGAGCTAGGACTACTAGAGATCATCCTTATCCAGCTGCTATCTGGTTTTATCTGTTCAGTCTGTTGTTCTATTTAAGCTCTTGTATTAGTAGACTTCTATGTCTTGAGATTTCTGTTGTACTCTATTCCTTCTGTTGTATCTTATGTAACTTTGTTATATTTATATAGTAGCTTCATGAACTACTATTTCTTTTACTTCCGCTGCATTATTTTACTCTGTGTCTGTGATCTGTGATTATATTTATTTACTGTATACTCTGAGATTTGCCAAATTTTATTTACAACGCGGTATTTTGAGCAATTCAACTCCGGCATGAGTGTCTACCTATACACTTATAATGGATGCGAATGGTTGGAAATATCGGGTCGTTACAGTTGGTATCAGAGCTTTGGCTTTGAGGCAAAACTCAGCATATGGAGTAAATTTATTTACAGAATCACTTTCGTTTGAGTTTGAATCTCTTCCTTTTGATTCGATTTCCTTTGAATTTTGGAACGTTTCTTGCGGTTCCAAAATTCATTCTTGTCCCTCACTATTCATCTTCTTTTTATTTTGGAGTATCACATAACTCCAGTTCGAATGATCTTTATAGTGAATAGGCGGTCTCGCCAATATTCTAATTTTCTTGTAAAAGGGTGAAACTCCTTTACAATAGCATCGATTCACCAAAGATTTTATATCCTCGGTTTAGATGCTAGTATCGCTTACTATTCCAAACTCTATCTCTTGAGATCGAACGTAGATTTATCCTATAAAAATCCACATCGATCTTATTCTTTAAGTCACAGTTGACCCGGTTAAGGTTGTCCGCGATTTACCTAAGCTTACCCATCTCTCTACTCTGTTTAACCATCTTGTCTTTTGTTTCTAAACTATCTCCAAACATTTTAAATTGTACCAGTAAAGCTATGTTTTGTTTTATATATTGTGTTGTTTGAGTTATTGATGATGATTTGGGTTTCCGATCGATTCGTCTGATCAACGCTATCGATAGGATTTCTAAAACACTTTGACAGAACAAACTGACACAATATTATGTTAAAAATTTTAATGAAATAAATTTTGATATAGGTAAATTTATGGAAATTAATAAATTGATTTAAATTGATAATTTGAAATAATAATACTTGATTTATCACTTATTGTTCTACAAATGGATTTATAAATAGTTGTTTATAAATTTATTTGGGAACTGAAATGAATTTAAAAACAAGAAATTTAAAGAATTTAATTTCCGATGGTTTCAAACCTTGTGTTTAAAATTTTTTAAAAAAGGAAATTATTTAAAGTATTTTGAATAAAAATTTGTCTCTAAAGGATTTTAAAGTTTAAAAATTTAGTGCTCTTCTCTTTGTCGCTGGAAAATAATTTCGGTGATGACTGCAGCATCATCGACGTTCATTTTCGAGTTTCGAAGTGAAGAAACCAATCTGTAGTCTTGCTACAGCTTTGTTTTGGAAAATCTAATTGATTTGAATTTCTAAAATATGACTGGATTATAATATATATATGATTTAAATTTGATTTAACATATTATGTATATATAATCACTTATCTCCAAATGGTTTGAAGATGTTCGAAGATTCAAATTCTTAAATTTTATCTTGAAGAATAATTTCAATTATAAGAAGAAATTTTTTTTGGATGGATTCAAAATTGAGATAATTGAATTGGAAAGTTTTAATTGTATAACACACAATTTCATTCCAATATAACTTACCTAAATTACACGAAAGTTGAATATGAAATTGGATAATATACGATATAAAAAGGGATTTTATAAATAAAATTTGAGTGGTTATAATACATGTTATACACTTAAATTTTAGTTATAAAAGATTAACAAGAGGTAAATATTGAAAAAAGGAATCTAAAGAGATTTTATTTAAATAACTTAATAATCAAATTTGATTTAGGATGGAACCTTAAGTCTAACCTAGGAATTTTAAATAATGGTTATTTCCTGAAATGAATATGTTGCATAATAAATAATGTATCTTTGAATAGATAAAATAAAATACATTAGAATTGGACATTTTGTAATAAAGTTTATTTAATTTGAATTCATAGTTTAAGTGAGGTCTAAATGAATAAATGTGTAAAGAAATTAGATTGTTATATTTGCTATATAAATATTTTATTTATGGAATAGATATGTCTTGAAAAATGAATGATTACGATTTAAATAGTTAAAATGTATTTTAACATCACTAAAAAAAATTGATAATTGAGAATTTGGTTTTCAAATGGAATTTTAAGTATAACTTATTAAAGGAATATTTATTTATGAAATGGGTATTTCAAATAAAGGGTTAGGTTATGTGTTAAATTAAGAGCTAACTAAAATAGTGAACTTTTGAATTAATAAATGAGGTATAGTTTAATTTGGATATTCCATTCATAAAAGTTTGTTTTAATAAGTCATAAGTTAAATGATATCCAAATGAATATTTCTGGAACAAAACTGATTTGAAATACTAATATATCTACTGTAGCATTTTTTAAGTGCTGCCGTTTGAAAATACAATGTTTTGGAAATTTTATAATTGAATGAACTTAGAAATGCTACAACTTTAAAATGAATATTATTTGACCTTGAATTTAAATGGTTTAAAGGAAGATTATTTTAAAAAGGTGTTATGATTTTCTAAGTATTATGTACTTTTTAAGAATAACATTTCCAAAGTGTTATGATTTTTAGTAGTATGATTTCCAAATGATAAACATCCCTAAATTGTTATGAAATCAAAACATTATTGTTTCAAATTTATTATCTTATTTTGTTTTTCCAACTATCTTTTGGTTTTCCTTAAGGTCTCACCCTTAAGGAATGTTATTCGTTTTGGTCGTAGAGGAAGCTTTCTCCTAGATTTGTAGGTCCTTTCCACATTTTGGAAAGAATTGGCTCTCTTGCTTATCGTCTGGATTTACCCGAGAAATTTTCTGGAATACACAATGTCTTTAATGTATCTCATCTTCGTCGCTATCTGCATGATCCATCTCTTATTATTCAGCCTTCTGCTCTTGATAGTTTGGATATTGAGCCAAATCTGACTGTTGAGAGGAAGCCACTTCGTATCGTCGATCGAGGTACGAAGCAGCTAAGAAGAAAATCTGTCAACCTGGTCAAAGTGCAGTGGAGCACTGATGAACGGGATTGCACCTGGGAGACGGAGGAGAGCATTCGTGCTTCGAATCCGAAATTGTTTATTTCATGTACTTTTGCTATTCTGTCTTATTTTTCTTTGTTTTCCTTCTTCGTTCCTTTTCGAGGACGAAAAGCTTTGAGTGGGATGAGTGTAACAGCCCAAAATTTTTAAACGAAATTTTATTCAGAAATAAACATTTTGAAATATTGATTTGAATTAAAAGTGTAATAACTAGTGTAAAACGGAAAATTTAAACTTTACTTTTTGTTACGTACATTTATATCATTTCTTAACTTTATAATTAACAATCAAATTTATTTATTATGGTAATAGCTATTAAATTGTTGGTTTAAAATGATACGTTATTTTATAAACCGTTAGCATTTGTTTAAATTTTTAATTGATAAAAGAAATAAAACAAATTGTACGTTACTTCGGGCGTTACACTGTACGTGCATTGTTCCATTGTACATTAATTTCAGCTGTATATTTCAGTTTGAAAATTTCAAATCTTGCCTTACTTTGCCGTGAGAAATAGTCCACTTACCCCTTTACCTCCCTTACGTTTCGTTCAACATTTATTTTTGCCTTAAATTCCTCTAACTGATCAAAACCTTGTTTTTGCCTTCTCTCTGTACTTGTGAGCAGCTCTTTTCTTTTCAGTCCTCGTTCACAAACAAACAAAAATTTCAATACCACAAATCATTCTAAATTCGTGAGCATCTCTCCCTGGAAGGTACAGACAACATCTTTTTCCTCTTTTGTTCACTTTATATTTGTATTTTGATGTTCCCTGTTTGTTGCTTTATCAATTGCCAGCTTATGCTATCACGCTCTGTCCACCAACTCGACCTCTGACCACGTCCCGCTCCAACCGTACCCAGTCGCACCGAACCCAAGCAACACCAGCCGAGAACCACACCACCATGCCAAAGCCACAGCCCAGTCGCCACGAACGAACCACCCACGTCTACCCCAGACCGTGACCTGCCCTCCTCCACGAACCCACAGCAGCCACCATCACACCCAGGCGACCCCCCACCTCATCACCCACCAGCACCCAGCCTCATCACCACCTCCACCCCAACCGTGACCAGACAACCCGAAACCCTCCAGACCATGACCAGCCAATTCCTCCACCACCCCGAACCCATCAGCCACCACCGTGAGAACCTCCAAACGGCTCCAGCCCCTCCATCGACTCCATGCCGAGAACCCCTTCGCCACCACGTCTCCAACCCATGCCGTGCTCCGCCAGCTACCACCTCACAGCCTCGTCACCTCCACCACGAGATTAGACCACCCCTTCCCCATACGAGACCGAGACCAACTCGCCTCCTACTCCAGACCGAACCCCACCCTATCCACCACGTCACCAACCCCACGACCAACCCAAGCCACACCCATTCGCCACCAGATCGAGCCACCACACGTCCCAGACGACCCACCACCGCCTCCGCCCATGCGAGACCATCACCAGACTGCCCTACTCCATTCACGACCAAGACCAGACCACCCATCTTCAACTCATGACAGACCTAACTTGTATTGTGGACTGGAGCAGTGAAGTGATTTTGTTATCTTGGCAGTTGGTATTTTGTCTATTCTATTTCATGAACCTCTGTTTGAAAAAATGATGAACAAAATTTTTGTTTTGTGTCACCTCTGCATTTTTGTTTTAAACCATAGCTTATATTATTCCCTCTGGCATTTGTTTGAAAAGAGAAATGAAAAGTTTGTTTGTCACCTTGTATTTGGTAGTATAGTTTCCCCAGAGCTTCTTGTTTTGAAGTTATAAATCTGTATTGCCTCTGACCTTTGTTTTGAAAAAGAATGAAAAAGTTGTTTTGTCACTTTTACAAACTTTGAAGTTATATCCTGGCATCTGTTTGAAAAAAAAATTGTTTTGTCACTTTGCAAATTTAAAGGTTATAATCTATATTTTAAAGGTGGTCGTGCTATTGTTCTCGATATTCAACGTGTCTCTTTTTCGTTGTTTACTTCATTTGAAAATTTGTTATTCGTGCAATCTTAGATTTTGATTATTTATTGTGCTTTAAATTGAATCTAGTTGGCGCATCCGCTAACGACTGATCGTGCTATCCGCGTGCTTCCAATAGACATCGTCTTTCCTTTCCGTATTGAATCTCCAGCTCCGTAAAGGTGAGTAAATCTCACACGAATATCCATACTTATATGATTGTGAAACGACCGCAACTGAATGTGTAGAAATAAATAAATAAATAAATGATGTTATAATTACTTGTGATTTATTTATAGTTGATGTTAATTGTTAAAACTGCATATCGTATCAACTGTTATATTCTGTTCTTATTTTACTGTTATTCTATTCTGTTAAATCACACTGCAAGTTCCCTGTAGAATAGAATCACTATGGGTTGAAATGATACATACCCGAACGGACTTTAGAATAAGGGAAGGCCATTATGGGCTGAAATGATAGGCCTGAACGATTTTCAATAAAATTTTATTTACTTGGGATTGCGGGTTTGAAATGATAAAACCCGGATTTTTCTTTGTAAATTACGGATTGAAATGATATAGTATCCGTATCACTTGACTTAGGCTAGAAAATATTATACAGACCCGTGGTTATTTTTCTGTATTTTTCTGGATACCTTTAAATAATTTAAATATTGTAATAATATTAAATTGATTTAAATCGAATTTTTAAGTGATTTATTTAAAATAGAAATGATTTTTCTATGTGATAAATATAAATAAATGGAGGAATATCGATTTTTAAAACGAAACTTAAATTTGAAATTTTGACTAAAAGAAAAGATGGAAACTTAAGAAATGAAAATTTAGTTTTAAAAATGGTGGAAAAATGGAGTTTAAGTTTAAATGTTGAAATGGATGTAATAAGCGAATTTGTAAGTTTGGTTTTTAATGTGTAAAAATTTCTCTTAAAAATAAATTTGTTAAAGGATTTAAATGAACATTTTAATGTATGATTTTATAAGTTCTAAACTAGGTAGAATCTGTAGCACTTGTTAAGTGCTGTGGTTATATAAGTGAACCAAAGACTAAAATGAACAAAGGCTGTGATAGTACTTGGTAAGTGCTGTTGTAGCAGAAACTAAAATTGAATCTGAACTAATAAAAGGGCTACTGTAGCACTTGTTAAGGACTGCAGTAGGTGGAAATATAATTTTGTTTAAAACTGAATTATTATAGCAGTTTATAAATGTTGTTTTGCTGAATAAATTGTTTTCAAATATAACCTATAGCAGTTGTTTTTAAATGCTGTGAAATGATGAAATTTTAATAATTAGGGTTTTTGACTTAGTAAACGAACTCAGAATGGTTTGAAACTTTGGAAATTTGAATACTTGATTTGAAAATATAATAATTACACTTTTAAAAGGTTTAAATGAATTATTTGATTGGAATATAAACTAGTTAAAAGGTGACTTGAAATGATAATAAATGAAGTATACCTTAAATTTAAAAGGTATTTAAAGAAATATTTAGATTTGAACTCAAATGATATTTGATATATTAAAATGATTTGAAATAAAGTTTTGAAATGATATGATATTTTAAAAATATAGAAATGGTTTGGAATTGATTTAATCTTTATTTTGATAAAGATTTGGATTTGAAATAATATTCTATTTTGAAGTATAAACTGTTTTTAAAACTTATAACCACGGATTATAATAACGTTGGGTTGTTAAAGAGACCGGGATCAGATATGGACATACTCTCTGTCTTACCGAAAACCACTTTGGCAACTGTGTACGCGGTGGAGATTCCAGAATGAAGTAGGATGGTGACGACGTTCTTAAGGTATGTTACGTGGACCCAACTCCCGTGAGTTGGCATAAGGTGGCTAAAACAGGAGCGATCTCGGACCAGTGAGGTAGCACCTCTTCTCGGACACATTTCTTCGATATTATACTCTTATTTGTGATTTGACTAGATGGCCATCCTCCGATTTGGGAATGTTGTTCGAGGTGGAACGGTAGTGGCTGCTATGCGTATCCATCAGTCCGTGTGCGTAATTGGTATATCTACCCTGGCATTGCCTAGTTGTGTCGTGTCACCTACCATATCGAGCTTTACTACGATTATGATTTTAAGATCCGACCGCGTTAAGGTTCTCCATCCCCTTAACGCTATTTTCCGATATGATTATACTTTACTTATTTAGACACTATTATAATAGCGAATATTACTACATAGTAGATAGTTTAACGGATCCTTAGAGGATGGGCGGTCCCAAGCATCTTCTAAGTTACTTGTACCTTTACTACAGTTCATTTGAGTTGGTTTACATTGTATAAGTATGTATATCCTGACTCGAGTGTTTATGTTTTATTTTACGCTCGGGTCAGCCTGAGTATCAGTTGGACTTCATCTTCACGGAGCTAGGACTACTGGAGATCATCCTTATCCAGCTGCTATCTGGTTTTATCTGTTCAGTCTGTTGTTCTATTTAAGCTCTTGTATTAGTAGACTTCTATGTCTTGAGACTTCTGTTGTACTCTATTCCTTCTGTTGTATCTTATGTAACTTTGTTATATTTATATAGTAGCTTCATGAACTACTATTTCTTTTACTTTCGCTGCATTATTTTACTCTGTGTCTGTGATCTGTGATTATATATATTTACTGCATACTCTGAGATTTGCCAAATTTTATTTACAACGTGGTATTTTGAGCAATTCAACTCCGGCATGAGTGTCTACCTATACACTTATAATGGATGCGAATGGTTGGAAATATCGGGTCGTTACACTATGTAGTAATATTCGCTATTATAATAGTGTCTAATTGTAAAATAAACTTACTTTTAAATAGTGTTAAGGGGTTACCCATATAGCCCTTAACACATAATAGTGCCAATAGTCTATATAGTACCTGCATACCTCGAGAGGCTACGAGAAGATACTCCATAGGTATGACACAAATAGAAACTCATAGTAAAGCTCGATATGGTAGGTGACACGGCACAACTAGGCAATGCCAGGGTAGATATACCAATTACACATCCGGGCTGGTGGAAACACATAACAGCCACTACCGCCCACCTCGGAACACACTCCCAATCAAAATCGAAGGGTGGCCACCAAATCAATCACAAAGTAATAGAAATGTATCGAAGAAATGTGTCCGATCAGAGGTGCTACCTCATTGGCCCGAGAATCACTCCTGTTTTAGCCACCTTATGCCAACTCACGGGAGTCGGGTCCACGTTCATACCTCAATAGGATCGTCGCCACCATCCTACTTCATTCTGGAAAATCACCGCGTACACAGTTGTTAAAGTGGTTTTCGGTATCGACAGAGAGTATGCCCATATCCGATCCCGGTCTCTTTAACAACCAAACGTTATTATAACACCGTGGTCATTTCAAAATAGTTTATACTTCAAAACCAAAATATCATATCCATTTCAAAAACCAAATCAATACGGTATCATTTCTTACTTAAAATAATATTCATTTCCAAAAATCATTTCACTTTCCAAAGTTATAACGCTTTCGAAATCATAAGTCTTTTAAAATCAAAACACTTTAGAAATCAGAACCTTGAAATTCATAACACTTGGAAATCATAGCACTTTGGAATCCATAACACTTTCCTCTTAAACGGTTTAGATATTAAAATTAGTATATATAGTAAAATTGTTTATAAAATAAAAATAGTTTATATAAAATATTTATAAGTTAAAATAGTTTGTAATAAAATAATTTATATTGAAAATGATTAATATTAAAATAGTTTATATTAAAAAAAATTATAAAGAAAAATATAAATAGTTTTAAATATAGTTTAAAAATACATTATATAAAATAGCTTCCTCAAATTTCACAAATCAATTCAATTTCCAAAATTCAAATTTAATCAAATCTCAAATCATCAATTTCAACTCGATTCAGCTTCTAAATAAACCATTTCAAATTATCGATTTCAACTACATATTTGAACCATAAAATAAGCAATTTCAATTTCAATATATTTCAAAGCTTTAAATATTCAACATTTCAAAACTAAATCCAATAATTTCATATATATATCAAATTCACTTTACTATTATTTAGTTTTGAAATATTTACTTAATCATTTCAATAACATCTAAATACAACTTAGATTTACAAACAAAATATCCCACTTAAGTTTACATAAGTTTGAAATATTCATTTAAGTCACTTTTAATCAAATTCAAGTTATAAAACATATCTTTTGTAACGACCCAGAATTTTGAACAAATTAAATTGAGAATATTTAATTAATTTTAATTATTTGAACGATGATTTAATTTGAATCCCCGATATAACTTTGAATTTGGCGATTAAATTATAAAATTTAATCTGTTGATAGTCGAATAAAAATTTGAATCTTCAATTTTAAGCTGAAGAAAAATATTTCGAAAGCTTTTAAAATTCGTATTGATAATTCTGAAGGTAATAGAGCTTTCAGAATTGAATTTGAAACTGTTCTGTTCAGTTTTGAATTTGTATCGCTTGAATCGATATTTAAAAATAGCCGTCCGAGGCACAGTCTCGGAATTCGACGAAACCAGTTTCATTGGATCCGTAATATTGAATTATTGTCGGATTTCAAATTTCGTATTTTTCGGAGTTGATATGTGACCGTATAGTGAGTAAACATGTTGGATTTTAATTCAAATTCAATTTAAAATTTAAATTTTAAATGTTTAGTCAACACACGTTCTTCCTCAAAACACGCCTTTAATCACGAAATATATCGTGCAAAGTAATGCCGATACTCCTACCCATTACCCTTAATTCACGCTGCCCCTTTGTTCAAATCAAACCCATCTTCGTTTTTTTTTTCTTCTCAAACAAAATAAAACCGAGCAATTCAAACTAATGGCTGAACGACAGTTCTTCCCTATTCCAATTTGTTCGAAGTCGAATTTTAAAATGTGGGAAGAGGCGTACGCGCAAGGCAGTGGGAAGCGACTTCGTGAATTCGAAAATCAAGTCTTCTCGTTCGTTGAAAATCAACTTCGATTCTTAGTGAATCCTATGTCGTTCGCAAGCCAGGAAGGCCATGTCTACGTTCGAAGCGATTCCTAGAGGCGAGTGCGAATAGGAGGCAATTCAGTCACGGCGGCTACAGGCAGCAGCTGCTCGCGACTTCAGAGAGGAGGAGACTCGTCGATTTAAGGAGGCGTCGTGAGATCAATTGGATAGGGGTCTCGCTACTGGAAGGCGGCGTGCGAGATGGCGAACGCGTGGGCAAGCACGAGCAGGTGGCGTTCGAATTGAAGGCGTGGCAGGTTGGGAATGATGACAGGCAAATCTCGTGAGCAGCTAGGGCAGTGGGTTTCGCGTCGCGAGGCGTGTTCGCAGGAGGCAGCGGCGGCGACGATCTGGAGTGGGTGCTCGAGGCACGGCGGCAGGCGATGATGCTCGGCATTGTCAGATGTTTGAGCTCGACCGAGTTCAGAAGAGACAGCGAGGTATTGCAGTCTTGGTTTTAATATAAATTCGTATATATGTTAAAAAAGGGATTTACAGTAATGGGAATGTTTATAAAAAAAAAGGGTTTAGTTAGATATATTTATTTAAAAGAAGTTTAGTTTTAAGTTTAAATTGTTTAGTTAAATAAATTATTAAAGGAAATTTAGTTCTAGATTTGTTTTGTTAAATAAATTTATTAAGTAAGAAATTAGTTTAAACTGGGAATTTGATATAGCTTTAAATTGTTTAAATTGAATTGTTATAAAAAAATTTAAACTTGTCAAATGGTTAGACAATTTGATCATTTAAGGAGAAACAGTTCAAATTTTAATTTTTAAAGTTTAAAATAAAATTTTTGGTAATTAAATTTATAAATAAAAATTTAATGGTTCAATTAATTCGAATATTTATGATTTGTATAAAATTGTTTATACAAGGTTAAGAATGGAGAGAAACAAATTGGATTGGAAAATGGATGGCAAATTTAAAGCTAAGGTGAGATTTTTCTCACTCAAATGAAAAGTGGAATTTTCAGTTATTTATTGATTGATGATTTGATTGCTATTGGATGTGGTATTAGATATGATAGGATATATATATATATATAGCAATATATACATATTGGCATATGTATATATTGGATTGATGATTTCCCGCCTCGTATAGCGGATGAGACCCTATTGCGCCGTTAGTAAGCAGATATTTATAAAAACCCATATACCGCGATAATTCCGTACTGGAGCGGAATTGGTATTGTGCTAACATCTTTGGATGCAGGGAAACAGGTTGGAGGGATCCAACTGGACCCCTCACATTGATTTGATTTATTTCTATTGTGATATGAATCTGTGAATGATTATAGTGATGCTATTAATCATATTGATGTCTGGAAATTGTTTGAAAGCTAAAATTTAGCTGAATGGATGTTTTGACATCATTGGATTCCAAAGATAAACGAAATTGAATTTTTGAAATTCAAGTAGAAAATTTCTAAGTGAATCAGTTTTAGAAATTGAATAAATTTTGAAGAAAGGAAATTTTAAGGTATAAAAAGTTGATTTTTATGATCTTATCGAATTAATTCCAGAATCAAGTGAAAATGTTAATTAAATGGATTTCGTAAAATAGTGATTATAATTTGAAGAATTTAATTTAAGAATTTGGATTTTTAAATAGATTGAAAGAAACGATTGAAATTTATTTCCTTAAAAAGGGATTTATTAAAAGAAGATAAGCTGGAAATCCAACTAGAAATTTAATTGGTAAATTGAAATAAATTGGGAAATCAATGTAAAATGATTTCAATTTGAAGAATCCATTTTAAAAACAGAATATTGAATAATTTGAGGAAAAAAATGAGGAATTTACTTAGTAGTGATAAATAAATTTTTAAATCAATATCGACATTGATTTGGGATTGAAGTTTTTATAAATAGAATTGGAATTTATAAAAGTTGTTTATAAATCCGAAATCACTTATTTTGATAAGTAAAAATATAGAAGTTGATAAAAAGAAGATTTATAAGTCGAGGTTGTTATTAAAATAGAAATAGAATTTATAACCGTGTTTATAAATTCAAAATCGATTGAATTTGATAAGTGAATTATAGAAGGTTATTAAAGAAGATATATTCGCGATTTTGGATAGCGAATTTTTATTGAGATAAAAATGTGTAGAAATGATTGAAATTGGGTTAAGTGAATTATATTCACGATTTTGGACAGTGAATATATTGTTAAGTAAAATAGATATGGTTTTGGGAAAAATGATATTAAAAATGAAGTTAAACATTTTAACGATGTTTTAAAATGATTAAATATCAAAATCATAGATTTCAACATTCATTGTTGAAATAGGCGTTTTTGAGAAATAAGGAAAAGATGGACTATAACACTGTTGTTATAGTACCCGCCGTTCGTAGCTCGGTTGGTTTGGGAGTTGGGAGATGGGAACCAAAGGACTGTGTCCGGGCAGGTTCGAATCCCAGCGCCAAACCATCTGTGGGAGTTTCAACGTTACGCATCCGTGTGCGACGACTAAATAAAAGCGGGGTAGACACACGGCGTGGGGTTTACTTAAATGAGTATCAATGAATACCATGATCTTAAGGTTCCCCATGATCTCAAAAAAAAAAAACACTGTTGTTATAGTAAATGATTTTCGAAAGAAATTGTTTTATATAGTATTGGGATTTATATATACTTATCTTAATTCTGAATCCCTATACTATTGATTTCGAGTCGTCGTAACGATGTTTTACGCAACATTCGTTTTGACTCAAATAGATGTTAAAAGAATGTTTCCTTAAAGAATGAATATATACTTAATTTGATTTAAGTATATCGAGTATTTTCAAACGTTGAAAATAAATAGATTTGTGAAATACTTATTATTAAGTATGGAAATGCTTTTCCAAAATAAAATGAAACGTTTGAGAATTTATCCTTGTAAAGATAAATTGAAACAGAATATTGAAAACGATTTGAAAATCGAATATCAGTAGATATTCGAAAGTATAAATTCGATACGGAATTTATAAAAGAAAGCGAAGTCGTTTAAAAATAAATATTGATTTATTTTTGAAGTGTGGAAATTGATTTGAAATTGTTTTCAAATGGTTAAGCATGGAAAATTCTATATCTAGTAAAGATATTTTTGAAGATGAAATAATTTGGAAAATTATTTGGAATCTGATGATGTTGCGCATCTTTATTGATAGTTAAATAACCGACTATCAATAATTACCTTGAGTGGGTATTTGTTGTGAATTGGATGAATTTGAATGCCACACTTATTTTTGAATAATCGCTCACTATTCGGGTTAACCGGGAAAGGACCATGGGGTCGTATAACCCATTCCGAATATGTGATACGTCGTTATGAATTGCATTTGAAGACCGGTGTTGAAGACCGGATATTTTTGAAAACGGAAGGATTACCGTCGAGTTACTCTACATCGGCTGATCTCCGATTTAGAGGTTTTATCACCCTTAGTGACGGGAAGTCCGGACGTGATTAGAAATTTATCCGGATATGCAAGGGCTTCGTGAGAAGTGCCTTCGGTTCTGTTCGATCCCGGAACAGACTTGTATGGATTGTGTGTCTGACGTTACAATTTGAGATATAAAGCTGATCTCTTTCAAATACATATCTGTTGGTGGCGGAGAATTTATTCTCTTAGCTTAACACCCTTTTCTGAGACGTACGAGCGCAGAGGTTATGTAGTTGAAATTTATCAGCGATATATTCCCAATTTGGTAACGTGGCATACTGAGTGTTGCTGTGAAATGATCAGTGTTTGATCATTTGTGATATGATCATTTGTTTGATCTTATATCTTTGTGATCATAGGTTGATCATTTTTTTTTGACCCGAAGCAGGGCTTTGTAGAAAGCGTAGCTTTATGGACGAGACTTCGTCGAGCCTCACACCCCGGAAATGGTCAAAACAGGAAGGATGCGGCAAGGTTCTAGGGAGTAGCGCCCCTTAGTGTATGTCATTCCTTCTGGATAGAGGTGGTATCATGGTATGGAGCCCAGATACTTAACCTATGTGGTTGCTGCATTTTTACTATGTGGTTTGTTGGAAATCGGGGATCCTCGGGATGATCGGTTACGATCGGAGGATGGCATACGTGTGTCAGTAGTTACCTATTTTTGCAGAGGTAACCCGGCCTTGTGTTGGCAGAGATCCGGTTATGTAATAACCCGCTTTTCCGTACCCCTTGAATAGACACTAATCTCCATCTATTTACTCAAGGTGAACGAAAAACCGAACCATTAGGGTTTTAAAAGAAGAGGTAGAAGAAAAGATAGAAGAAACAAAAGAACAACATCAGAAACAGAAATAATATCAGAATCTCACATATCGCAGCGGAACAATATATAATAGATAAACACTAGTCTTTGAAAACAAAGAACTATATCAGTTTATACATACATCAATCAGAGTCAATATACAACAATGGACAGTTATATAAACTCGTCCTCATACAGAATACACAGCGGAATAAATACTATCAGATAAAAATACTACGTCTCGCCATCCAGCTTGCTTCCAAAGCTCCAGAATATCCAGAATATCCTGATAATATAACTCTAGGCTGCCCGTGTGGAAAATTTGTGGGCACCCAGAGTTTAGAAGGGAACAATAAACTCCGAGTCAGTCATGGTGACTGGTGTGAGATCGTAAAACAGTTATTCTTTAAAATAAACAACAGGATAATTTTAAAGTCAATTCGAAATGCTTTTGGAAAAAATGAAACTACCATAAGACCTCCCACCACACACACAATGCAAACGCAGAATTGGAGGAGATTTCTTCTTATGATAGTCAAAGATGCTTACTACGTAAAATCAAATCATTTTTGATATTATTATTAGTGCATAGTGTAGAAAACATTTCGAAAGTATAATATTAATCTTAGCCAGCATAGACATTTCGAACTATGCCTACTATAGCTACCATCTAAACAGTGGGGCGCCACCATAAGTAAATGGCAGGTTCTACAACTAATACCGTACAAGTTCCGTATTGGGAAATGGATTTCCAACAAATGGTCAGGCTAAGGAACTTCCTTTCCTTCTGCCGAATAGGATCGCCTCTGGCTGGACGTCCCGAGAGACAAACTGCTCTCTGCCAAACAAGGCCGGGTTACCCCTGTAACAGGTAACTCACGAATATGTCATCACCCGGTCCTTTGGGACCTTTATCCGAGCGCTCGATATCCAACATCACACATCATAAAGAAAGTGTATCCACATGAGTAAGTATCTGGGCTCCATACCATGATACCACCCCTTTCCAGAAGGAAATGACATACCCTAAAGGGCGCGACCCTCATAACCTTGCCGCAACATTCCTGTTTCGACCATTTCCGGGTTGTTGAGGCCCTGACGAAGTCTCGTCCACAAAGCTACGCTTTCTACAAAGCCCTGCTTCGGGTCAAACAAAATGATCAACCTATGATAACAAAGATATAAGATCAAACAAATGATCATATCGCAAATGATCAAACACTGATCATTTCACAGCAACACTCAGTATGCCACGTTACCAAATTGGGATATATCGCTGATAAATTTCAACTACATAACCTCTGAGCTCGTATGTGATAACCCGGATTTCTGAACATCTGTAATTGATATAATAATTGGGTAAATTAATAGAAATACTGAATTATAGATTTGACAAATAAATCTGGTAATGAATATTTATATTTGGGTAAGTATTGCATGATAATATCTTAATATAATCACTTAGAATTTACATTTTTTATTAATTTCTTTTAAATCAAAAGATAATGTGTTGTTATAAGAATATATATATGAGTAGAAAATAAATTAGAATTTTAATTTGAATTTGAAATTCAAAGAATAAATATCTTAAAATAAATTGGATCTAAAAATATATGTATACGATTTTTATTAATATACGATTTGTTTTATTTTATTTTCTTTAAAGAATTTTATTTATATAAATTAAGAAATGTATTTACTAAATAGAAATTTAAATATAAAGTTTTATAAAAATATATTAACACATGCATATTACAAATGTAAGTTAAGTAACTTATGTAAATGACAAATGTAAGATTTTTAAACAAGTGTCACCATTTTATTTTATTTTATTTTATTTTTAAAAATCATAAAACAAGGCTATAAATATATCTATCTCCTCTCTCTCTCAATTCTTTCCTATCTTCATTTACAAAACAAGAAAACTAAAAACCTGTAAACATTCTTCAAACCAGAAAATTTAATCAAAGCAACAATCACTCTTTAGAAATTTAAAACCTGAATCATCAAGCAAGGTTTCCAACTTCAAAGCTAAATCAATGCTTAGATCATATCAGCTAACAAGTTCATCTCAGATTTAAGTAGGATCAACTCAACTAAGCAACACAATCAAGTTTTCAAAGATCAAGTGATTCCAGTTTTCAAAAATCAGAGCATCTCAGTTTTTAAGTCTCTGTCCAACATTTAAGGTGAGTAAACATTTCTTTAAAAGCTTAAATTTGTTATCCCGATGCATGAGATAAGTAGTTGAAGTAATAGATATGGTTGCATGGATGAATTAAAGCATTTGCATGTATATAAAAGTGAAGTATCGGTGCATGTCTGTGAACATGTTTATGGCTGTCTCTGTTTTGTGTACAGGCTCAATAAATTCAAAGAAAAATTCATATCTCTTTATATAAACAGTTTAAGGTTATGATCTTTAAAAGGAATCTGTTTATAATAACTAAACTCGATTTTTAAAATATTTTTAAAAGTATAAATTGCAAGAAATATTACTGGAAGTTGAAAAGAACAGAGAAGATCAATTAATGTCAAAAATTTGATTGTTCAATTTCCATGCTTTGATTATATAATCAAATTCGTTTTCGAAAATAATGAATTTTGATAATAGTTTTCAAGATTTTTAAGTTTGGGATTGTGGGGATTTCTCGAGTTGAACGAAAATCTATTTTTCGACGATTTCTGGCGATCAGATGAGTGAGGAACGTGGAGATCGTTGCTGGAGATAGCTTGCTGATCGAGGAGCTTGGGAAAATTAGCCAGAAATTTTTTTGATCACCATGGTGGCAAGTCGAGGGCAGAGTAGGGTTTAAGGTCGTATTCTGGTCGAAGATGAAATTTAGGCTACCGCATCGTCACTAGAACATCGGACTAAATCAGGTGTGGGGGAAAATGAAGTGTGGTCTTCGGCAGAACTATGGACGGGGTTTAGTGGATTCTGGTGGTCGGAGGCGTTGGGTCAAGGGGGTTTTAAGTCGATCGGTTTGTTCCAGTGGTGCCAGTTTTGCTCGATTCCGATTTGTGTTCGATTTTTGGAAACTGAGTGGCTGAATCGTTAGTGGTGGTGGTCGCTGTCAGGTTGGAGGTGACGGCGATGATCGGAGTGGCGAAGTCCAGGCGTGCACGTGCACGAGTTCCTATTGTATCTGTGGCCATTGTTGTGATGTTGAGTTTGGGAAGAAGGGTTGCGACTCGGAGTCGACCTCGGGTTTTTGGTTGATGGCCTCGAAGTTATACTCGGGGATTTCTAGGGAAAATTAAGTAGTGGCTCTGGTTGTTTATTTTAAGTTACCAGGTTATAAAATTTAAAAAGGAAATCAGGTTTTAAAATCTGAAGCAAATCATACCAGGTTTCAAATGTTTAAAAGAAAACCAGATTTGAAAGCAAAAACAAAAGGAAAATTGCAACCAGTTTTCAAAGTAAATAGAATGAACAAGTTTTCAAAACCATTATCAAACAAGTTTCAAAATATAAGTATATTAAAAACTTTAATTATGAGATGTTTGAATGAATTAATTTCAAACTTTTGAATTCAAATAAGTAATGATGAAACTAAGTAAATAATTAAAGTATATGGTTTATCTTAATTGTTTAAGATTTACAAATTGGAATATAATTTCTTAATGTAATAAATAGATAGTTAATTACTTAGTATAAGTGATTAAAGAGTAATTACTGAATGTAATTAATTATAGGATAGTTAATGACTTAATGTGATTAATTAAAGTTTAATAAATGAATGAAATTAGTTAAAGGTAATTAACTAATGGAAGTGATTAAGGGTTAATCACTTGATGATATCAATTAAAGGATAATTAATATAATTGAATTGAAGTTAATTAATTAAAGATCAATTAATTAAAGGATTAAGGTTAATTAATAATGTGATTAATTACTAGTTAAGGTAATTAATTAAAAGAGAGTAATTAATTAAGGAAGAAATTAAGGATCATTAATTTATATAATAAATAATTAAGGGTTCATTAATTATGATTAATTAATGAATATGGTTAATTAAATATTAATTATTTAATTATAGTAATTTAATGATAGTAATTAAAAGTAAATTATTGTGTATGGTTAAGGATAATTACTTGAATGTAATTAAAGATAATTAATCAAAGGATATTAATTAAGGAAGATCATTAAGAGATAATTTATTTATTTGTAATTAATTAGGGTTAAGGTAATCCAAGTAATTAAAGGATAGTAATTAATTTAAATAAAGGTTAATTAAATTGATTAAGAGTTAATTAAACTTGCTTATGGATGATTGATTGATATTAATACTCGATGATTTAGGTATGATATCTATTATATATGCTGCTTTGTGAGATGAATGTTTGATATGAATTATTTATTGTGATATTGTGATTTATCTATCTGTTTATATCATCCTGAATATAAGTTTAAATGTTTAAACCCTTAAACAACTTGGACATTTAAAATGATGACATTTGAATTCGAAGAGACCGGGGTCGGGTATTAATAAATATCCGAAACCACTTCGATTTGAAATCATCTAAAATACTTTATAGATTGATATGTGAAACCAATAGGCTGGTTGGGATAAAATGGACCATTTAAACTAAGTTGGATACTTAGATAATATTTTGTGAAAATAAGTGTTGACTATATAAGTTGTTTACTTGTAATAATGTACGAGTTACCCCGGGTTTTAAATAAGTTCTATAGATTGGAATTTCTTGTTAGATGGGTTTACTCACGCTGGTTTCCAGCCTGACCCGGGTGTTACTTTGATGTAATGCTCGGGTCAGACCGAGTATTACAGATTTCCAGGTAAGGACGTTCTGGAGCTCAGGAGGCGAGCTGGATGGCAGGAACGTATGGAGTGTATTCCGCTGTGTATATGAGACTATGTAGTCTATATAGATTGTAGTCTGGAACAAGTTGTATAACTGTCCAGCTCATGTAAAATGGTTATAACTCTGATGTATTAAAGTGTAATTTGACAAGTACAGTGTTCCTTTGTATAACTATTATTTATCTGATATTATATTTTGATCCGCTGCGAATGTGAGGTTTCTGTGATTTGGTGCTTCTGCTTCTTCTTTTTCTTCTCTCTCTTCTTCTTTTTCTCTAACTATCTGGAAATTTCGGGATCGAAATTTCCGGGTCGTTACATTTGGTATCAGAGCGAAGGTTAAGCGAGAACCTTGGCTCTATTGGGATTACTCGTTAAGGATAGGGTCAATGGTACCCTAGAACGAGTTGAGTGTATATATATATATATATATATATGAGAGCGTAATTGTTATTTTCTTATATAAGGATTTTAAACGATTTTATATAAAATATATTTTGATATATAAAATGATATTTCTTTCTAATAAATATTAAGGTAATTGGTTGTTAAAATATTGGAATTAAATTAAGTGGTAATAGAAATAAAGCCAAATTAAAATTGAATGAAGATAAGTTTGAAATGAATTCAAACTGAAATTAAAATCTTGAATTTGTAGAAATAAAGATAATAATGAATTGGTTTCCAGATATGATAATCTTGGTTATTATCATAAATGGTTGTTGTGTTTAATAATGGAATGTTTTAGGGAAGTAAAACATTTAGGCAAGCAAGACTTATAAATTGTAGTGGATTTTAAATTGTGAAGTTTTAAATCCAGAAAACTTGAAATTATTTTTGAATTAAAACCAGAGATGGTTTAAAAATTTAAGGTATAACTTGATGTGTAAAGAAAATGTATATATAAAGATATACATAATATCAAAGATGATTTGAAATAAACTCTAAGTATTGAGTTTTAAATTTTTCCTTGGAATGTGATATGAAAACCCAAAGTAATAAGTTTTTGAACTTATAAGTGGAAAGATTATTAATCTGAAGTTTAAAAATTTGAATGGGAATTTAAATTGTGTAAAGTTGACCGGATTAAGTAAATTTAATTTAACTTGGAGGAAGTTAAATAAGTTTGAATAAATAACTTGAATTGGAAATTTCAAGATGAAATTTAAATTTAACTTGGGTAGTTAAATGGTTAATTTAAATGGGAGTTATGAGTGATCTCAAAATGGGTTTGAGATCTGGAAATTGTAAATGGTAAATTAGAATCTGAAGATTAAATTGTTTTTGAATTCTTATTTGAACTTTGTAATAAGTTAAGTAAAGATAATTTTAAAATGGAATTTTGAAATTTGAATTCAGAATTAAAAGGTTTAAAGATTTAATTTGTTAAAATTAAAAATAAGGGTTAAGTTGACTTAAGGGATTAAATCAACATTTAAAATTTTAACTCGAATTTATATAATTCGAGATAGTTTTAAATTGAAATTTGAATAGAAGTAGTTCAAATTGAATTTGATTTGAATTAATTAGAATTGTGATTGAAGATGTATAAGTTTTAAAATTCAAATGGTAAATTAGAATTAAAATGATTCGAATTTGGAAATTGAAGCTGGTTCAATTTGAAATAAATCCAAATTGAATTAAAATAATTTGGAATTGTGATTAATGTTAAATAGGTTTAAAATTCAAATGGAATTTGATTTGAATTAGGAAAGAAATAGAGGATTAATTCAACTTGAATTGAGGTTAAATCAATTTCAATGGAAATTGAAGTTATTTAAATTGGAATTGAGTTAATTTAAATGGAGGTGGAAATTTAAATTGGATTGATGAGAATTGAACAGTTTGGCTCTGGATTGTTTTCAAAATAAATGGTTTTAATACAAATATATTTTCCAAACTATTTATTATACAATCTTTCTTCTTAAACCCTAAACTATCCTATACTTATTTTACAATTATTTTAGAACTATTTAACTATTTTGAAACTGTCTTATAAACTAATTACTATTTTTCAGATTATTTATATCTAATCACTATTTTTAAAAGACTATTTTGCAATTATCTAACTATTTTATACCTACTTAACTATTTTACAGCTATTTTACAAACTAATAACTATTTTTCAACTGCTTATCTATTTTAAACTTTTTCAAGTTATTTTTAAATTTAAATAGGTCAGAGTTCAAACTGTTTGTAATTGAAGTAATAACTCAATTGGAAATGGAAGCAATTGAGAATAAATGAATGGAATTAAAGGAAATGTGAATAGAAAAGAGAATTGATTTGGCTAATAACCAACAAAGATAAATACGTAGGATATACGTATATTATTCTATTCGCATAGTGATTTGATCCAGATTCGAACACAGAATTTCGAGATAGTATTATCGATCCGAGTTGGGATTTTTCGCTCGATTTTCGACGGCGAACCTGGATATGGATTTTTGATTGGTTCTGGATATTCTCTATCATAGTTGTGACTATGCAAGGAGAATGACGGTTTCTAATCAAGAAACCAGATCTGAGTCCGCACTAGGAAGTCGGGTGGACAATACTAGTTCGGAAGTGAAATTGTGTGATCGATTGAGCGATCAGATTGATATTGTGTACGGATGATATGTGTACATCATACGGATTTGAATGAAATTGATATTGAAGATTTATGGATAAGAACTGTAAAATGGTTTTTGAAAAGAAATATGGTTAATAACTTTATAAAAGATTTATCAAATGTGAATATTTGATTTAGAATAAAATAAAGTTATATATCCTTGTTATATAAGGTAAATCTTCCCTTGTTGAATCTATTGCTAAAAGAAAAGGGTTTTGAAATATTTGAAGTATAAAAGAGGTTTTATACAAAGTTGAAATGATCCAAAGATTTTAAAAGTTATATATATCTATATCTATATATATATATAAAGGATCTTATGAGAATGATTTTGGAAAAGGTTTTGGGAACCTATGAATTTGGGAAAGGCTTTTGATTTTTGGGAAAATCAATTTTGTATTTTGAAAAGCCTAGTTTGAGAATTATCGATTTTGGTAATCGATTTTGTGTAAAGGAGATTTTGATAAATCATAAAGGGTATGATTTGAAGATACTATAAGTATATAGTATAAAGTGTTTTGAGAATAGCTCTGGGGAAAAAGGCGCTTCCTTGAAATGAACTTCTCAGGAGTACCACTGGGTGGTACTGCCTTGAGCCCCAAGGGGGGTTTCTAAAGTTGATCCTGTGAGGAGTCCGGACAAAACTAGTTCCTGAGGATTATTTGTGTAGCGAAAGTCGAGGGGCTGGTGCCCACAGAGGCATTTGAGTTATGCTTTGACAACAATTTAACTCAATGTCACTGCGATCTACTGCAGACCATAGCGAAAGTCATGTGTGCCGCTGAGAGCCAACTGTCTACGTTTGATTTTATATCGGTAGACTGTGACACTATGGTAACATAGCGAAAGTCGTTTGTGCCGCTGAGAGCCAACAGTCTGCGTTTGATTTTATATCGGTAGACTGCGACCTATGTGGGAGAAGTTTCATTTTGACAGCGAAATCGTGTGTGCCGCTGAGAGCCAACAGTTACATGGACTTTTGCTGCGACGGCAACGTAACCCTGGATGTAACTGCGATCTGTTGTGGGTTCCATGGTGTAATCAGTTACATGGACTTTTGCTGCGATGGCAACGTAACCCGTGATGTAACTGTGACCTTGGATGGGGGTGATGATTTCCAGAGCATTCTCACCAAAAGATATTTCCTCTATTTTCAAAACTGTTTTCCCTATTTTCAATAAAATTATTTTCCAAGTATTTTCACCAGGTGTTGAAAACGGGTTTACCAAGTACTGATAGATTTTCAGTCTTACGCCTGATCAACGTATGACCGAATTTCTGTGAGAACAAGGATGGACTGGTTGAGACATCGAGTTATAAAAAGAATTTTTATAAAAACTATTTTGATAATATTATGTAAATTACTAAAATGTTTTGAAAAATTTAAATAAAAAGAGTTAAGAGTTAAGATGTCTAAGGAATAATTTAACTGATAATCAACATGGTAATAAAATTCTTGATTCGTTCCTTTTCGAGGACGAAAAGATTTAAAGGGGGGAGGAATGTGATAACCCGGATTTCTGAACATCTGTAATTGATATAATAATTGGGTAAATTAATAGAAATACTGAATTATAAATTTGACAAATAAATCTGGTAATGAATATTTATATTTGGGTAAGTATTGCATGATAATATCTTAATATAATCACTTAGAATTTACATTTTTTATTAATTTCTTTTAAATCAAAAGATAATGTGTTGTTATAAGAATATATATATGAGTAGAAAATAAATTAGAATTTTAATTTGAATTTGAAATTCAAAGAATAAATATCTTAAAATAAATTGGATCTAAAAATATATGTATACGATTTTTATTAATATACGATTTGTTTTATTTTATTTTCTTTAAAGAATTTTATTTATATAAATTAAGAAATGTATTTACTAAATAGAAATTTAAATATAAAGTTTTATAAAAATATATTAACACATGCATATTACAAATGTAAGTTAAGTAACTTATGTAAATGACAAATGTAAGATTTTTAAACAAGTGTCACCATTTTATTTTATTTTCTTTTATTTTTAAAAATCATAAAACAAGGCTATAAATATATCTATCTCCTCTCTCTCTCAATTCTTTCCTATCTTCATTTACAAAACAAGAAAACTAAAAACCTGTAAACATTCTTCAAACCAGAAAATTTAATCAAAGCAACAATCACTCTTTAGAAATTTAAAACCTGAATCATCAAGCAAGGTTTCCAACTTCAAAGCTAAATCAAAGCTTAGATCATATCAGCTAACAAGTTCATCTCAGATTTAAGTAGGATCAACTCAACTAAGCAACACAATCAAGTTTTCAAAGATCAAGTGATTCCAGTTTTCAAAAATCAGAGCATCTCAGTTTTTAAGTCTCTGTCCAACATTTAAGGTGAGTAAACATTTCTTTAAAAGCTTAAATTTGTTATCCCGATGCATGAGATAAGTAGTTGAAGTAATAGATATGGTTGCATGGATGAATTAAAGCATTTGCATGTATATAAAAGTGAAGTATCGGTGCATGTCTGTGAACATGTTTATGGCTGTCTCTGTTTTGTGTACAGGCTCAATAAATTCAAAGAAAAATTCATATCTCTTTATATAAACAGTTTAAGGTTATGATCTTTAAAAGGAATCTGTTTATAATAACTAAAATCGATTTTTAAAATATTTTTAAAAGTATAAATTGCAAGAAATATTACTGGAAGTTGAAAAGAACAGAGAAGATCAATTAATGTCAAAAATTTGATTGTTCAATTTCCATGCTTTGATTATATAATCAAATTCGTTTTCGAAAATAATGAATTTTGATAATAGTTTTCAAGATTTTTAAGTTTGGGATTGTGGGGATTTCTCGAGTTGAACGAAAATCTATTTTTCGACGATTTCTGGCGATCAGATGAGTGAGGAACGTGGAGATCGTTGCTGGAGATAGCTTGCTGATCGAGGAGCTTGGGAAAATTAGCCAGAAATTTTTCTGATCACCATGGTGGCATGTCAAGGGCAGAGTAGGGTTTAAGGTCGTATTCTGGTCGAAGATGAAATTTAGGCTACCGCATCGTCACTAGAACATCGGACTAAATCAGGTGTGGGGGAAAATGAAGTGTGGTCTTCGGCAGAACTATGGACGGGGTTTAGTGGATTCTGGTGGTCGGAGGCGTTGGGTCAAGGGGGTTTTAAGTCGATCGGTTTGTTCCAGTGGTGCCAGTTTTGCTCGATTCCGATTTGTGTTCGATTTTTGGAAACTGAGTGGCTGAATCGTTAGTGGTGGTGGTCGCTGTCAGGTTGGAGGTGACGGCGATGATCGGAGTGGCGAAGTCCAGGCGTGCACGTGCACGAGTTCCTATTGTATCTGTGGCCATTGTTGTGATGTTGAGTTTGGGAAGAAGGGTTGCGACTCGGAGTCGACCTCGGGTTTTTGGTTGATGGCCTCGAAGTTATACTCGGGGATTTCTAGGGAAAATTAAGTAGTGGCTCTGGTTGTTTATTTTAAGTTACCAGGTTATAAAATTTAAAAAGGAAATCAGGTTTTAAAATCTGAAGCAAATCATACCAGGTTTCAAATGTTTAAAAGAAAACCAGATTTGAAAGCAAAAACAAAAGGAAAATTGCAACCAGTTTTCAAAGTAAATAGAATGAACAAGTTTTCAAAACCATTATCAAACAAGTTTCAAAATATAAGTATATTAAAAACTTTAATTATGAGATGTTTGAATGAATTAATTTCAAACTTTTGAATTCAAATAAGTAATGATGAAACTAAGTAAATAATTAAAGTATATGGTTTATCTTAATTGTTTAAGATTTACAAATTGGAATATAATTTCTTAATGTAATAAATAGATAGTTAATTACTTAGTATAAGTGATTAAAGAGTAATTACTGAATGTAATTAATTATAGGATAGTTAATGACTTAATGTGATTAATTAAAGTTTAATAAATGAATGAAATTAGTTAAAGGTAATTAACTAATGGAAGTGATTAAGGGTTAATCACTTGATGATATCAATTAAAGGATAATTAATATAATTGAATTGAAGTTAATTAATTAAAGATCAATTAATTAAAGGATTAAGGTTAATTAATAATGTGATTAATTACTAGTTAAGGTAATTAATTAAAAGAGAGTAATTAATTAAGGAAGAAATTAAGGATCATTAATTTATATAATAAATAATTAAGGGTTCATTAATTATGATTAATTAATGAATATGGTTAATTAAATATTAATTATTTAATTATAGTAATTTAATGATAGTAATTAAAAGTAAATTATTGTGTATGGTTAAGGATAATTACTTGAATGTAATTAAAGATAATTAATCAAAGGAGATTAATTAAGGAAGATCATTAAGAGATAATTTATTTATTTGTAATTAATTAGGGTTAAGGTAATCCAAGTAATTAAAGGATAGTAATTAATTTAAATAAAGGTTAATTAAATTGATTAAGAGTTAATTAAACTTGCTTATGGTTGATTGATTGATATTAATACTCGATGATTTAGGTATGATATCTATTATATATGCTGCTTTGTGAGATGAATGTTTGATATGAATTATTTATTGTGATATTGTGATTTATCTATCTGTTTATATCATCCTTAATATAAGTTTAAATGTTTAAACCCTTAAACAACTTGGACATTTAAAATGATGACATTTGAATTCGAAGAGACCGGGGTCGGGTATTAATAAATATCCGAAACCACTTCGATTTGAAATCATCTAAAATACTTTATAGATTGATATGTGAAACCAATAGGCTGGTTGGGATAAAATGGACCATTTAAACTAAGTTGGATACTTAGATAATATTTTGTGAAAATAAGTGTTGACTATATAAGTTGTTTACTTGTAATAATGTACGAGTTACCCCGGGTTTTAAATAAGTTCTATAGATTGGAATTTCTTGTTAGATGGGTTTACTCACGTTGGTTTCCAGCCTGACCCGGGTGTTACTTTGATGTAATGCTCGGGTCAGACCGAGTATTACAGATTTCCAGGTAAGGACGTTCTGGAGCTCAGGAGGCGAGCTGGATGGCAGGAACGTATGGAGTGTATTCCACTGTGTATATGAGACTATGTAGTCTATATAGATTGTAGTCTGGAACAAGTTGTATAACTGTCCAGCTCATGTAAAATGGTTATAACTCTGATGTATTAAAGTGTAATTTGACAAGTACAGTGTTCCTTTGTATAACTATTATTTATCTGATATTATATTTTGATCCGCTGCGAATGTGAGGTTTCTGTGATTTGGTGCTTCTGCTTCTTCTTTTTCTTCTCTCTCTTCTTCTTTTTCTCTAACTATCTGGAAATTTCGGGATCGAAATTTCCGGGTCGTTACATCGTACGTCTCAGAGAAGTGTGTTAAGCTAAGAGAATAAATTCTCCGCCACCAACAGAAATGTATTTGAAAGAAATCAGCTTTATATCTCAAATTGTAACGTCAGACACACAATCCATACAAGTCTGTTCCGGGATCGAACAGAACCGAAGGCACTTCTCACGAAGCCCTTGCATATCCGGATAAATTTCAATCACGTCGGGACTTCCCGTCACTAAGGGTGATAAAACCTCTAAACCGGAGATCAGCCGATGTAGAGTAACTCGACGGTAATCCTTCCGTTTTCAAAAATATCCGGTCTTCAACACCGATCAGCAAATGCGATTCATAACGACGTATCACGTATTCGGAATGGGTTATACGACCCCATGGTCCTTTCCCGGCTAACCCGAATAGTGAGCGATTATTCAAAATAAGTGTGGCATTCAAATTCATCCAATCACAACAAATACCTATTCAAGGTAATTATTGATAGTCGGTTATTTAACTATCAATAAAGATGCGCAACATCATCAGATTCCAAATAATTTTCCAAATTATTTATCTTCAAAAATATATTTACTAGATATAAAATTTCCACACTTAACCGTTTGGAAACAGATTTCAAATATTCACTTTTCAATTTATCTTTAAAAGATAAAATCTCTAAACAGTTCACTTCATATTGGAAAAGCATTTCCATACTTATTTAAAAATAAGTATTTCACAAATCATTTATTTTCAACATTTGAAAATATTCGATATACTTAAATCAATATTAAGTATAAATTTCAATCTTTAAGGTAATCATTCTCTTTAAACACATTTATTTGAGTCAAAACGAATGTTACGTAAAACATCGTTACGACGACTCAAAATCACTAGTATAGGGATTCGAATTTAGATAGATATATAAATCCCAATACTACATTAAAACATTTCCTTTCGGAAATCATTTACTATAACAACAGTGTTATAGTCCATCATTTCCTTATTTCTCGAAAACGTCTATTTCAACAATAAATGTTGAAATCTATGATTTCGATATCTAACACGTTTAAAACATCTTTTAAAACAATTAACTTCATTTTACAATATCGCTTTTCCAAAACTATCCATTTTACTTAATAATATATTCACTGTCCAAAATCGTGAATATACTTTACTAATTACATTTCACTATTTTCTACACATTTTATTTCAATAATAATTCGCTATCCAAAATCGCGAATATATCTCCTTTAATAATCTTCTATATTTAATTTATCAAATCCAATTGATCTCGAATTTATAAAACAACGGTTATAAATTCTATTTCTGTTTTTAATAACAACTTCAACTTACAAATCTTCTTTTTAATAATTCGATAAATATTCCATCTAAAGGTAAAAATCCAATTTATAAGTTAATCTCTTATAAATCTTTTATTCTACAGTTTCATCCATTTTACAACTTCACAATTTATAAATCTATAAATTTCATTCACTTACGGATTCCATAATATTTCATTTTTAACACTTATAAAATTCGTTTTATAAGTCCAATATTTTGATTTATAAAATATCAATTTTATAAATCTTTCTATACAAATCGTTTATAGTTATTCAAAAATCCCAACTTAAACCATTTTATAAATAAATCGACTTTTATTTCAAAAACGACACTTCGGTTATATTTCACTAAAAATTATAACTTTTATAACTTTAAAATTTTACGTTTATAAATCGATTCAAAAATTCCATAAAACGTATATTTTCAAAAATCGCTTTAAAAACCTTTTAAAGTAAAAGTCGTTATTTTTACATTTCAAAACTAAATCCGATGATGCAACAACACCAATCAGTCCATCACAACAGTCAATATCATATATCATCATATGATAACAGAATATATCACAATATCTGTAAATAATCAATACGGTGAGGAATCCAGTCGGATCCCTCCAACCTGTTTCCCTGCATCCACAGATGTTAGCACAATACCAATTCCGCTCCAGTACGAAATTATCGCGGTATATAGGTTTTATAAAAATCCGCTTACTAACGGCGCAATAGGGTCTCATCCGCTATACGAGGCGGGAAATCAATCAATCCAATATATACATATGCCAATATGTATATACTGCTATATATAGATATATATCCTATAATATCTAATATCACATCCAATATAGCAATCATATCAATCAATAATAACTGCAAAAATTCCACATTCGATTTGAGTGAGAAGATCTCACCGTGATTTTCCGATAGCAATTTCTAGCGATTTATTTCGAATAAAATTAAACGGCGTTTAATTTTACCCGAAATTCAAACTAGCTCCAAACGACTCCAAATCAGTTGCATCGCGAAGTGCTCGAGAAAACGAAGCCAACGCCGCTCGTTTCGTAATTTTTCAATCTCGTATGAAAGAGATATCACATTTCAAAGTTTACTCGATTTTAAATAAAATTAAATTACAATTTCTATCTTTAATTTTATACCAACAAATCAGAGCCGTTCGTTCTGGAGATGAAGTCAAAGCCGTGCGCGCGTGCTCTTCCCTCCCAGGCTAAAGTCGAACACGAGAAAACCCATGCCGCCTCTTCCTTTTGAATTTACGCGACCATCAACCAACATCTAAACCCCATCAACCTACCACCACCGGAACCGCCATCACCTCACGAACCTTCGCCTGGAACCGTGCTCCACTCGGTGGCCCCACTTCCTCGAACGACGTGAAGAAACGGCGAACATTCGTGACGAATTTCGCGATGATTCCCTCCACGAATCTCGATCACAGCCGTATGGATTTGTTCGTCTCGTCGAGATCTTCAAGTTTGTAGTTGAAACTATTTGTTAAAAGCTGGTGGATCAAGAGAGATTGAGGGAAAAAGGAACGAAAATGTCGGCCATTCATTTCAAAAGTGGCGGCTGAACGTATGAAATTGGGGTTAGGGTTTTATTTTTGGAAAAAGAAAATAATGAAGTGTATATATAGAAATTCTGACGAACACTATTCACTCGGAATTTCCAAACTCCGATTTACGTGCGGTAACTGGCGTTTCTGGGGTTTACCCCGCGTTCCGGACACAATGGAACATGTTTCGGAAGCTAATTCGATCGTCTGTGCGAGTTACGGAATTAAACGATCAATTTAAATTAAACCGATTTAAATCGATTTCGAGGCGTTTTTAATTTGTACCGGACCAATGGTAAATCCAAAAATTATGAAATTTGAAATCTTACAATAATATCACATTACGGATCCGATGAAACTGGTTTCGTCGAAATCCGAGACTATCTGAAAAATGACTATTTTTAACTCGACGATTTAAAATTAAAACGATGTCGATGCGTTTCGAGTTGCCACGGTCAAACGACAACTCCGATTGATACGAAAATTGAAATCCGATAATAACTAACTATTACGGATCCAATGGAACTGGTTTCGTCGAAATCTGAGACTGTTCGAAAATTGGCTATTTTTACAGTCGATAATTAAATATTAAAATATTCGATTTTCACAATTTAACTCCAAATTCGATTCTGAAAGTTCTAAAACCTTTTTATAACTCCAGTATGAGTAAATAAAATTTCCCAAATCATTTTCAATCATTTTAAACTCGATTTTCAATTATCTCTGGAATTTCAATTATTAATTTATCGATTTAATTGACCAAATTAAATCCAATATTCGAAAAATAAATCATTCGACTTCTAAATTCCATTTATTAATATTTAAAATTAATTAAATATTCGAATTTTAATTATCAAAAATTCTGGGTCGTTACAGGTTAGGTTCTCGGGTCGTCTATTCCAGGGACGTACCCATCGTGGATAGGAAGTTCCTTAGCCTGACCATTTGTTGGAAATCCAAACTCCAATACGCACCTTGTACGGTATTAGTTGTAGAACCTGCCATTTACGTACGGTGGTCACCACTGTTTAGATGGTAGCTATAGTAGGCATACGATACTGGTCGTATGTTGGCTAAGATTAATATTATACTTTCGAAATGATTTCTACACTATGCACTAATAATAATATCAAAAATGATTTGATTTTGCGTAGTAAGCATCTTTGACTATCATAAGAAGAAATCTCCTCCAATTCTGCGTTTGCATTGTGTGTGTGGTGGGAGGTCTTATGGTAGTTTCATTTTCCAAAAGCATTTCGAATTGACTTTAAAATTATTTTATTGTTATATAAAAAAAAAACTGTTTTACGATCTCACACCAGTCACCATGACTGACTCAGAGTTTATTGTTCCCTTCTAAACTCTGGGTGCCCACCAATTTCCACACGGGCAGCCTAGAGTTATGTTATCAGGATATTTCTGGATATTCTGGAGCTTGGAGATAAGCTGGATGACGAGACGTAGTATTTGTATCTGATATTAATTATTCCGCTGTGTATTCTGTATGAGGACAAGTTTTATATAACTGTCCATTGTTGTATATTGACTCTGATGATTGATGTATGTATAAAATGATATAGTTCTTTGTTTTAAAGATTATTTATTTATCTATTATATATTGTTCCGCTGCGATGTGTAAGATTCTGATATTGTTCTGTTTCTGTTGCTGTTCTGTTGTTCTTCTCTTCTTTCTTCTTCTTCTGCCTTTTTCTTCTTTCTTAAACCCTTACTATTGGAGTTTCCGGCACTCGATTGCTCGACAGTCGATAAAGTGAGTATCGATGTCGAATTTTCGAAAGTCGAAAATTTCGATATGTGACAAAGTGGTATCAGAGCATATGGTTAAGCGACAACCCTGCTCTATTGGGTGTTACTCATTAGAGATAGAGTCAGTAGTACTCTAGAATGAGTTTGAGTGTATTAATAGATATGAGCGCGTATTTGTTATTTGAATATAAAATTGTTTTGTATTGTGTTGACTTATCGGTTGATTGTTTATGGATTTTGGTCGGTGCAGTCTAACTAACTGTAATCGATAGGGATTTCTAAACTCTAAACAAGTTAAACCGACACAGTATTGTTTTAAATAGGGTAAATGAAATAATTTTGCCCAAACTATTTTTGTATATAAAAGAAATCATTTTCTATGAAGTACTATAGTATATGGATGTTTGGTTGTTAGGAAGTAATGACATTGAAATATTATCATTATTATATGAAATTGAATGGGAAATTAAAATAATAACCAAAGATTTGGAGATAAATTCAATTAACAAATAAATGTGAATTGAAGCATATAGAAATGAATTCATATACAAATGAAATTTGAGAATATAGAATATAAAGGTGATTTGTAATTTAAAACGGGATTCCAGAGAAGTTTTTGGAAATGTTTTGAAAGGAGTTTGAAAATTTTGGAGATTTGGAAAGTTTAAATCTTTTTGATTTGAAAATGAATTTCAAAGGATTTGATATTGTGGAAAATTGTTTTAGAGAGTTGAAAGCTCTAAACTCTTTTCGGTCGCTGGAAAATAACTTCGATGATGACCGCGGCATCATTGGTGTTCATTTTCGGGTTTCCAAAAGAGAAATTGCTGCCAAATTATTTTAAATGGAAGTTGTTTGAAAAATTTGGGTTTGTTTTGGAAATTCAAAGGATAATTTGAATTGTTTTCAAAATGATTTTTGAAATGTTGCTAAGACTCTGGAATACTATGAAATATAATTAAGTTGATAACGTATACAATTTGAATTTTGATAAAATAAATTTAACTTAAGGAATGAAGTTAAATCAAAGTAAGTATAAGTGAATCAATTAAATAAAGTGAAAAGATTACTTAAAGAAAATTTATTAAGTTGAAAATAAATTTGGAGTAGTAACAAATAAATTGGAATGTAAATAAGTCGAAGACTTATAAATATTTGAAATTTGATGTATGAGATGCAAATTGAAAATAAATGAATCTGTGAACGAATAAATAAATTTGCAAGTGCAAGAAAATGAAATTGAAATGTTAAAATTCATTTTGAAATTGTAAGTAAGTAAGACTGAATTGAATTCAGATTTGTGGAAAACAAAGTGAACTAAATTCAAATAGAATTGAAATTGTGAATTAAATTCAAATGAATGTGAAATGCAAAATTGAATGAAAATGAATATGTATATAAACTTCAACAGTGAAGTAAAAATGTATAAGCAGTTTATATTGGAAAATTTTGTAATAGAATTTGCAAAATAGTTTGAATATATGTAACTAGATATTATGGCTAGTAGGATATACAGGTATAAAGGAATTGGAATTTTGATTTCAAAGATAATTTGAATTGCTCGACAAAAAGGTAAGTATTTGAATTATAATATGAGTTTTTGATGATTTCTTGTCTAGCCGCTTGCTTTTTCTTTTTCTTTTTGAAATCTGAGAGTCCGTAGGGACGTTTTGTAGTCGTGCCGTATTAGCCGCGCAAAGGAGACACTGGCGAAATTTTTCGAAAATTTAGAGTGTTAGAAAATTTTTGATAAATTTTTGAAAGTTAAAATTTGAATTTAAGTTTAAATTTGAATTTTGAAGTAAAACAATATTGTTTGAAAACTATGAAAGGTTTAGAAAGTTAGTTGAAATAATAACGAATCTTTAGTAGAAAAATTTGTTTTGAAAATTGATAAAACTATTAGAGGTTGAAAGATAGTAGACGAGTTATGGACTTTTTTTCCTAACTTGTAATTTCGGGACGAAATTCTTTTAAGGAGGGAAGTCTGTAACGACCCAGAATTTTGAACAAATTAAATTGAGAATATTTAATTAATTTTAATTATTTGAACGATGATTTAATTTGAATCCCCGATATAACTTTGAATTTGGCGATTAAATTATAAAATTTAATCTGTTGATAGTCGAATAAAAATTTGAATCTTCAATTTTAAGCTGAAGAAAAATATTTCGAAAGCTTTTAAAATTCGTATTGATAATTCTGAAGGTAATAGAGCTTTCAGAATTGAATTTGAAACTGTTCTGTTCAGTTTTGAATTTGTATCGCTTGAATCGATATTTAAAAATAGCCGTCCGAGGCACAGTCTCGGAATTCGACGAAACCAGTTTCATTGGATCCGTAATATTGAATTATTGTCGGATTTCAAATTTCGTATTTTTCGGAGTTGATATGTGACCGTATAGTGAGTAAACGTGTTGGATTTTAATTCAAATTCAATTTAAAATTTAAATTTTAAATGTTTAGTCAACACACGTTCTTCCTCAAAACACGCCTTTAATCACGAAATATATCGTGCAAAGTAATGCCGATACTCCTACCCATTACCCTTAATTCACGCTGCCCCTTTGTTCAAATCAAACCCATCTTCGTTTTTTTTTTCTTCTCAAACAAAATAAAACCGAGCAATTCAAACTAATGGCTGAACGACAGTTCTTCCCTGTTCCAATTTGTTCGAAGTCGAATTTTAAAATGTGGGAAGAGGCGTACGCGCAAGGCAGTGGGAAGCGACTTCGTGAATTCGAAAATCAAGTCTTCTCGTTCGTTGAAAATCAACTTCGATTCTTAGTGAATCCTATGTCGTTCGCAAGCCAAGAAGGCCATGTCTACGTTCGAAGCGATTCCTAGAGGCGAGTGCGAATAGGAGGCAAGTCAGTCACGGCGGCTACAGGCAGCAGCTGCTCGCGACTTCAGAGAGGAGGAGACTCGTCGATTTAAGGAGGCGTCGTGAGATCAATTGGATAGGGGTCTCGCGACTGGAAGGCGGCGCGCGAGATGGCGAACGCGTGGGCAAGCGCGAGCAGGTGGCGTTCGAATTGAAGGCATGGCAGGTTGGGAATGATGACAGGCAAATCTCGTGAGAAGCTAGGGCAGTGGGTTTCGCGTCGCGAGGCGTGTTCGCAGGAGGCAGCGGCGGCGACGATCTGGAGTGGGTGCTCGAGGCACGGCGGCAGGCGATGATGCTCGGCATTGTCAGATGTTTGAGCTCGACCGAGTTCAGAAGAGACAGCGAGGTATTGCAGTCTTGGTTTTAATATAAATTCGTATATATGTTAAAAAGGGGATTTACAGTAATGGGAATGTTTATAAAAAAAAGGGTTTAGTTAGATATATTTATTTAAAAGAAGTTTAGTTTTAAGTTTAAATTGTTTAGTTAAATAAATTATTAAAGGAAATTTAGTTCTAGATTTGTTTTGTTAAATAAATTTATTAAGTAAGAAATTAGTTTAAACTGGGAATTTGACATAGCTTTAAATTGTTTAAATTGAATTGTTATAAAAAAATTTAAACTTGTCAAATGGTTAGACAATTTGATCATTTAAGGAGAAACAGTTCAAATTTTAATTTTTAAAGTTTAAAATAAAATTTTTGGTAATTAAATTTATAAATAAAAATTTAATGGTTCAATTAATTCGAATATTTATGATTTGTATAAAATTGTTTATACAAGGTTAAGAATGGAGAGAAACAAATTGGATTGGAAAATGGATGGCAAATTTAAAGCTAAGGTGAGATTTTTCTCACTCAAATGAAAAGTGGAATTTTCAGTTATTTATTGATTGATGATTTGATTGCTATTGGATGTGGTATTAGATATGATAGGATATATATATATATAGCAATATATATATATTGGCATATGTATATATTGGATTGATGATTTCCCGCCTCGTATAGCGGATGAGACCCTATTGCGCCGTTAGTAAGCGGATATTTATAAAAACCCATATACCGCGATAATTCCGTACTGGAGCGGAATTGGTATTGTGCTAACATCTTTGGATGCAGGGAAACAGGTTGGAGGGATCCAACTGGACCCCTCACATTGATTTGATTTATTTCTATTGTGATATGAATCTGTGAATGATTATAGTGATGCTATTAATCATATTGATGTCTGGAAATTGTTTGAAAGCTAAAATTTAGCTGAATGGATGTTTTGACATCATTGGATTCCAAAGATAAACGAAATTGAATTTTTGAAATTCAAGTAGAAAATTTATAAGTGAATCAGTTTTAGAAATTGAATAAATTTTGAAGAAAGGAAATTTTAAGGTATAAAAAGTTGATTTATATGATCTTATCGAATTAATTCCAGAATCAAGTGAAAATGTTAATTAAATGGATTTCGTAAAATAGTGATTATAATTTGAAGAATTTAATTTAAGAATTTGGATTTTTAAATAGATTGAAAGAAACGATTGAAATTTATTTCCTTAAAAAGGGATTTATTAAAAGAAGATAAGCTGGAAATCCAACTAGAAATTTAATTGGTAAATTGAAATAAATTGGGAAATCAATGTAAAATGATTTCAATTTGAAGAATCCATTTTAAAAACAGAATATTGAATAATTTGAGGAAAAAAATGAGGAATTTACTTAGTAGTGATAAATAAATTTTTAAATCAATATCGACATTGATTTGGGATTGAAGTTTTTATAAATAGAATTGGAATTTATAAAAGTTGTTTATAAATCCGAAATCACTTATTTTGATAAGTAAAAATATAGAAGTTGATAAAAAGAAGATTTATAAGTCGAGGTTGTTATTAAAATAGAAATAGAATTTATAACCGTGTTTATAAATTCAAAATCGATTGAATTTGATAAGTGAATTATAGAAGGTTATTAAAGAAGATATATTCGCGATTTTGGATAGCGAATTTTTATTGAGATAAAAATGTGTAGAAATGATTGAAATTGGGTTAAGTGAATTATATTCACGATTTTGGACAGTGAATATATTGTTAAGTAAAATAGATATGGTTTTGGGAAAAATGATATTAAAAATGAAGTTAAACATTTTAACGATGTTTTAAAATGATTAAATATCAAAATCATAGATTTCAACATTCATTGTTGAAATAGGCGTTTTTGAGAAATAAGGAAAAGATGGACTATAACACTGTTGTTATAGTAAATGATTTTCGAAAGAAATTGTTTTATATAGTATTGGGATTTATATATACTTATCTTAATTCCGAATCCCTATACTATTGATTTCGAGTCGTCGTAACGATGTTTTACGCAACATTCGTTTTGACTCAAATAGATGTTAAAAGAATGTTTCCTTAAAGAATGAATATATACTTAATTTGATTTAAGTATATCGAGTATTTTCAAACGTTGAAAATAAATAGATTTGTGAAATACTTATTATTAAGTATGGAAATGCTTTTCCAAAATAAAATGAAACGTTTGAGAATTTATCCTTGTAAAGATAAATTGAAACAGAATATTGAAAACGATTTGAAAATCGAATATCAGTAGATATTCGAAAGTATAAATTCGATACGGAATTTATAAAAGAAAGCGAAGTCGTTTAAAAATAAATATTGATTTATTTTTAAAGTGTGGAAATTGATTTGAAATTGTTTTCAAATGGTTAAGCGTGGAAAATTCTATATCTAGTAAAGATATTTTTGAAGATGAAATAATTTGGAAAATTATTTGGAATCTGATGATGTTGCGCATCTTTATTGATAGTTAAATAACCGACTATCAATAATTACCTTGAGTAGGTATTTGTTGTGAATTGGATGAATTTGAATGCCACACTTATTTTTGAATAATCGCTCACTATTCGGGTTAACCGGGAAAGGACCATGGGGTCGTATAACCCATTCCGAATATGTGATACGTCGTTATGAATTGCATTTGAAGACCGGTGTTGAAGACCGGATATTTTTGAAAACGGAAGGATTACCGTCGAGTTACTCTACATCGGCTGATCTTCGATTTAGAGGTTTTATCACCCTTAGTGACGGGAAGTCCGGACGTGATTAGAAATTTATCCGGATATGCAAGGGCTTCGTGAGAAGTGCCTTCGGTTCTGTTCGATCCCGGAACAGACTTGTATGGATTGTATGTCTGACGTTACAATTTGAGATATAAAGCTGATCTCTTTCAAATACATATCTGTTGGTGGCGGAGAATTTATTCTCTTAGCTTAACACCCTTCTCTGAGACGTACGAGCTCAGAGGTTATGTAGTTGAAATTTATCAGCGATATATTCCAAATTTGGTAACGTGGCATACTGAGTGTTGCTGTGAAATGATCAGTGTTTGATCATTTGTGATATGATCATTTGTTTGATCTTATATCTTTGTGATCATAGGTTGATCATTTTTGTTTGACCCGAAGCAGGGCTTTGTAGAAAGCGTAGCTTTGTGGACGAGACTTCGTCGAGCCTCACACCCCGGAAATGGTCAAAACAGGAAGGATGCGGCAAGGTTCTAGGGAGTAGCGCCCCTTAGTGTATGTCATTCCTTCTGGATAGAGGTGGTATCATGGTATGGAGCCCAGATACTTAACCTATGTGGTTGCTGCATTTTTACTATGTGGTTTGTTGGAAATCGGGGATCCTCGGGATGATCGGTTACGATCGGGGGATGGCATACGCGTGTCAGTAGTTACCTATTTTTGCAGAGGTAACCCGGCCTTGTGTTGGCAAAGATCCGGTTAGGTTCTCGGGTCGTCTATTCCAGGGACGTACCCATCGTGGATAGGAAGTTCCTTAGCCTGACCATTTGTTGGAAATCCAAACTCCAATACGCACCTTGTACGGTATTAGTTGTAGAACCTGCCATTTACGTACGGTGGTCACCACTGTTTAGATGGTAGCTATAGTAGGCATACGATACTGGTCGTATGTTGGCTAAGATTAATATTATACTTTCGAAATGATTTCTACACTATGCACTAATAATAATATCAAAAATGATTTGATTTTGCGTAGTAAGCATCTTTGACTATCATAAGAAGAAATCTCCTCCAATTCTGCGTTTGCATTGTGTGTGTGGTGGGAGGTCTTATGGTAGTTTCATTTTCCAAAAGCATTTCGAATTGACTTTAAAATTATTTTGTTGTTATAAAAAAAACTGTTTTACGATCTCACACCAGTCACCATGACTGACTCGGAGTTTATTGTTCCCTTCTAAACTCTGGGTGCCCACCAATTTCCACACGGGCAGCCTAGAGTTATGTTATCAGGATATTTCTGGATATTCTGGAGCTTGGAGATAAGCTGGATGACGAGACGTAGTATTTGTATCTGATATTAATTATTCCGCTGTGTATTCTGTATGAGGACAAGTTTTATATAACTGTCCATTGTTGTATATTGACTCTGATGATTGATGTATGTATAAAATGATATAGTTCTTTGTTTTAAAGATTATTTATTTATCTATTATATATTGTTCCGCTGCGATGTGTAAGATTCTGATATTGTTCTGTTTCTGTTGCTGTTCTGTTGTTCTTCTCTTCTTTCTTCTTCTTTTGCCTTTTTCTTCTTTCTTAAACCCTCACTATTGGAGTTTCCGGCACTCGATTGCTCGACAGTCGATAAAGTGAGTATCGATGTCGAATTTTCGAAAGTCGAAAATTTCGGTATGTGACATCTTTAAAATTCAAATTTAATAAATTTCAGATGAAACCTATTTAAGTATAATTTTAAATAAATATAATTTCAAATCAATTTCAAATCATTATAAACTCTATACTTGAAAATATAGATATTAAATGAATACCTAAACATATCTTTATCAACTTTATTTAAATCAACTTTAATAAATCTTTAAAATCAATATTTATTAAAACCATATATTTCTTTTCAAACCATAGAAATCATTTTCAAAGTATTTATATATAGACCAACGGTGTCTGTATATAATTTTCTATCCTATGGTCAAGTGATATGGATATTTATCATTTCAATCCGCAATTTAAATATATATACGGGTATATATTTTTTCAACCCACAATCCCAAATTTAATTCAAATGAAAATCGCTTGGGTTTATCATTTCAACCCATAACGATTTTCTCCTATTCTACAGATCGTTCGGGTATGTATCATTTCAACCCATAGTGAATTCTATACTAACAGGGAACTCGCAGATTTATAACAGATATGATAACAATATAACAGGCATATATCATTAATGTAAATAACAGATAACGATGTTAGATGTCATAGGTGAACAGATACAGTTGATAGCATATATAACAATGTAAATAACTAACAACATCATATTTCAATTGACGTTTCAATTGAAATCAAATTTAATAAATATAGGAACATTAATCGTGAGTGATTGCTCACCTTTCGAGGCTAGAGAGGATAGACAACACAACAAGCTACGATTTTGAATTGCGAAATGACCGATCCAAATGATGATTTCCAAAGCAAGGCTTGACGCACACGATTCAACGAACAAAGCTGATAGATAGAAATTTGATGAAATCAAATCAAAACGAAATCGATGAGGATAAATAGTATAAGTGAAGTTATATATATAAATATCAAAAATCATTGATTAAATTGTAACACATAAATTAAAATCAAACATATATACCATATATAAAAATTTAAATAAACATACATATATATAACATCTTGAAATCAATATTTTTAATTTAAGGCAAAAATGAAAATAAAATAAATAGATATATGTAAATAAAAATTATTGTTTTTTTTAATTAACAGCACATATACTAAAATCAAATATATATATATATATACGTACTATATTTTGAAATAAATACTCATGTAGATATACACATATCACATATACAAATAAACCAACAAACTGATATATATAAAAGTCATTAAACGACACTTATTATAAAACAATCCAACTTTTATAACCAGATTAAATAATACTAATATAGACCAATACTATTTCCTAATATATATAAGCTAATATAACCGATAAAAATTTACATACTGCAAGCATTTTTAAGATTTATATAAACTAATATTTACAAACATAAAATAAACTATAACATATGTAATATATTCATAAGTACTCACAGATCCTATACAGTTTATAAACTTTTCAAATGTTGTATATATGTATAGATATAACTAACGTATGTTATAAAAGATATAAAACATCAATAGAATACCATATACACAAACAACTAGTACAGGTAACTAACATAAAAAAAATATAGACTAACATATACATACTGACACAACATCTACTGAAAAATCAATGTAATTTACCTTTTTATTATTCTTACTAAACCCATATATATATGTAAACTAGTAGAGTAAATTATTCATGCTACGAACTTAATATAAGTATATGTTCTAAATCCAAACATACGTATTATACATACTTTTTTTATATACTAGAACACAGATAGTATACATATTAAGTAATTTTTATATACCCTTATATAACATGTACAGTAAGCTATTATAAACTTTTACCTATATGAAAATATATATATATATATATAACCCACTATTTTTCAATATCCAGAGTAAATTATAATATATATAACATATATATGCAACGAATACCTGCAAGCTTCAAAGAGTAACAGGAAAACATGCTTGCTGTCGGCGTTGGGTGGGGAAAAAGATGAGCCAACTTCGACAAAGAGGAGGGTGGAGTTTGAGGCTGAGAGTAGTGGAAGGGAGGCATGTTGGAGCCTGCACGCATGTGGGTCTCGGCGAGGCTATATAGGGCGGGCGTGAGAAGGGGTGGAGCACGACATCAGTTGAAGTGGAAGAAAGGGGAGAAAGCATGGTCGGCTCGGTGATGTGGTGAAACGTGGCATGGAGGAGAGAGGGGAAAAAGGCGTCTAACCAGTAGGAGCACGGTCGGTGGCAGTGGGTGGTTTAAGGAGAAAAGATGATTTAGGATACAGGAAAAGATAAGCAAGCTGCATAGATTTTTTTCTCTTACTGACAGAACCAAGAAAAGAAAGGGGAAGAGAAGAGACAATCTACAGGAAAAAAAATGAAATAGAAGTCAGAGACCAAAAGTAACGTGCGAACTGTTATATATGTAAATATAATGAAAAAGTGAAACGATAGAAATGAAAGGTCAGAAAATAGTAAAAGTAAATCCAGAGAATTAATAAAAGCAATGTCCATTCATTTTGTGACTGTTGGAACAAACGAAAGGTCAGTGGAGAACCAAAAGGCTTAAATGTGTACCGATACGGTCCGACATTTTACAGATTCCGCCTCTTACCGGACTTCAAAACACAGAATTGAATATACCGCAGAGATCAGCACGACGAGACGATCAAAATGGTATACAGATATTAGTGGTACGATCATCCTATCAAAAGTCGACAATCGGTGCCGAAAATGCTGCTAATTTGTCGAAAATAAGATAAACGGAGCAATAGCAGTCCAAATTTGATGAAACGGAAGATGACGTCTCTCTCAGAAGATGATTTACAAATTTATTGTATAAAACTATTTAGGTTTGAAAAACATTTTATTATCATCCAATATTAACTGATTTAAACTGAAATTAAATTATACTAGAAAATAAACTTCCATATTATCTGATGAAAATTTACCATTTACTATATTTAACTAGACGTATTCCAAATATCAAATTTGTATTTCAAAATTTTAATGTTTAAAATTTCACAAAATTCCAGTTAAATATATTATTAAAACAATTAAAATTTGCGGGTCGTTTCACACACACACACATGTATATACAATAAATATAAATCACAATACTTATATGTATATATATAGTCATAAACATGTTTATATAACATTTTTTACCATGTCTTGTAATGAATATATATGTTTATATATATATATATATTTTCAAATAAACATTAAATTAAGTTAATTTATATGATTAACTAATTAAAAATAGAATATTAAAAAGTAAAATTTGATTCTATTTTAAGTAGATTAATTGGATGTAATACCAGTTAATAAATTACATAGGCCCACTAAGATCTAAATATGAATTTTTTCTTTTAAATTTAACCATTTCACCCGCTGTTAAGACGACCTGGACCCAACATTGGTATCATAGCCCGTATTGTCTATGAAGTTTAATTTGCAAACATTAGGGGCCAACTAATAAACATTTCTATCTGATGGGTGTCTAAAATAGTAGGCTCTAGACTTGAGTTGGGTAAAATGTATCCTACCCTCCCTAGCTACCTGCCTGGCCCAATGGGTGGAGTAAGTACAAAAGGTTGACACCAGATGTTAAGTCCAGATTTATTTTAGGACTTGGGAAAATTTTCAAATTAAGATTTGAAAATTCAAAATATATTTGAAATTGAAAATTTTATAAGTGTTATAAAATGAATTTAAAATTATCAAAATAGTTTTTAGAAATCGATTTCATAATTTTTGAATTTTTTATTAATATTTACTTAATATGATTAATAAAATAAATAAATGATTAAAAGTTAACAGATAAATATATACATATAATTATAAAGTTTATTGTTGAAAACTTATTTAAACCCATTTAATCTTCAAATTTTATTAAATTATTTAATTCGAATGTTTAGTAATTTATTTAATAAATAAATAATTAAATGTTAATTAACATATATATTGTATATAAATATATTGATATATATAAACTATATAGATTATAATATAATAATTTGAAATGTTTTAAATTTCTTAAAATTGTTTTGAGAAATTTAACTAAATAAGTTTTTTATATTTATTATATATTTAATTAAAATGTTTAACTGAATAACCAATTATTTAATAATGTATATATATATATATGACTATTTAGGTTATACTTAAAATTCTTGTTACATAATTTAAGTTGAATAAATAAAATTTCTAAAATTTTAAAATAAAATTTAATTAATTTAACTAATCGAATTAAGAATTAAAATTAGTTAAATATGATTTAATTAATAAGACTATATAAATATTGTATAAATTAATTTAATTGTAATGGTTATAAGTAAATTGAACTTATAATTATATGTGTTAATTAAATTTAAGTGAAACTAAAATAAACCTAAATAGATTTTTGGAATAAAAACGTACGTACGGTACGTATACCATGATTTCAGATTTGTCCTACACTTAAATCACAAGGGTATTTCATAAGAAATGCATTATTTCTTAAATCAATATCACTCGAAGTATATTAAAGATTATGAATATTTAATATAGTTACCCTCTATCATTTATGTAATGTTAGATTACTTACATACGTACTTGCTGCTGAACAAACTCAAGCTAGAACTGTTATGCATAGTACTATTAATATATTACCTAGAGAAGTTAAGATACATGCATGTGTTTATTGAAAAAATTCAAGGCATGTGCATTATACTTAGGCCATTGAGAAATAATAGGTAAGAGTAAATAATCTCCCTTGATTTTTGAGCAAACTCAAGATCGAGGTCACAATTAGGGAAAAGACCACAGTTAGGAGTTGTATATGATACAATCGACAAAGTTTTATCCACCACTTGCGATCCTATGATTTGTTGAGAAAACTCAAGTTCTTAATCCCAAGGCAAGCAAGTCCTAACACTTATTAAAGAAATCGAAAGATTTCTTATAGTTCTCTTAGGGATTTATGAAAAAATCTAGTAGGAGCCTTACTAGAAAAATGAAATAATAATATTCAACCTTTCTAACATCGTAAGAACACATGATATGCACAACTAAAAAGGTTTACTTCACTGAATTTGTGTAAGTGATCTGATTGAATTTTTTTATAATTGAAATATACTAATGAATTGAATGAAGATTGATAAAGAAATATAATAAATACTTACTGTAACAACCCTGGTTTTGGTGATTACCTATGAAATTAAATTATAATGGCGGTTATAATTTAATAATGGAGAAATAAAATAAATTGAGGATGTAAAATTTGTTAAAATTGTTTATTTTAGATAAACAATGGATTTTGGTAAAATAAAATGGAGTTAAGTTGGTTTGGTTGGAAATTAAGTTTGAATAAAAGAAAAATGTTGATTTGGTGATTAATTGAATTAATTAAAGGCAAAAGAATTTAATTCAACATTAATTTGTTGAAATAGATATAAAATGTTGAAAATAAAGTTTAAAAACTTTATTATGTTAGTTTAGGGTAAAAATAAGCAATATATGGTTTTCATTTGATAAAATGCAATAATCTTGGAAATTATTGCCAAATGTTGGCTTTTATTAATTTTAATGAAATATTAGAATTTAATATGGTAAATATTGTAAATAAAAAGGTGGAATTTTGTTATAAAATAATATTTGGATGTAAAAATAATGTTAATAAGGTTTGCTATATTTAATTGAACAAGAGAAATAATTTTATGTAAATATGTTGTTAAAAATATTGATTTGTTAAAATAAAAAGGGGAAATTGAAGTATTTAAATAAAAATAAGAATATAATGATGGAAAATAGGTTTTAATGGCTAAACTAATTTTTATATGTTGTAAAAGATTTTTGTAAACATAGAAATAAGTTGTATAAATTTATTTAGTAAGATATGTGTAAAATGGTGAAATAAAATGTTAACATAAATAAACTTAGTTAAATTTTAACTACGTATTAACACATAGTCTTATTGGGTGGTTTTGGGTCCAAACCTAAACCCAATAACCCAATTAGATTTTTTGGTTGCAAGAGGAGAGTACATACAGTACTCCTTCCTCATCTTCTTCTTGTAAAATGAAAAGAAAAGAATGGCTGCCTTCTCCTAAGAAATTCAAATCTAACTCCAAATTAAACAAAAATCAAAAGGGAAATTCAAGGAAAGTTTAATAAATCAAATTCTTAGCAGGTAATCAATTTCAAAACCACAAATTATTTCATATATTTCCTGATTTTGAGATTAGCAGTGTCTGTAACTTCAGTTTCCTGTTTGCATGTTTCGTTTTCTTCTTTTTAAGGTAATTGAAGCTTTTCCAAGGCCAAAGACTACATCTTGCTAATTTAAATCGCTCAAAATCATATCAAGGTGAGTATTAACTCACATTTCTAGCTAAATCAAATAGCGTATAAACGTTTTGTTTCGGTTTACGTTGATTTTGATTCACTATAAACTGTAAATGTGAAATTTCTAGTTTACAGTAGAAATCTTGTCTGGGTTCAACTTTGAGACCCTGCATCTCTTTTGTTTCATACCAGAATTGAGTGAAACCTTTTCTGGATCATAGACCATGTTTAGTTGTATGTGCATGTGAAATTTCATAGCTTGGTTCAACCTGAAAGTGTCTAAAATCAGTGCTCATAGTTGGGATTGGAACAGCCAGAATTGCCTGCAGCATTCACGACTTCCAAGTTGACCCAGGAACTCTCCAGGTTGACCCAAACACTCTGGAGGTCGACCCAGGCACTCCATGGGTTGACCCATGCCTTCCTAGGGTCGACCTGAGCAATTTAGGGGTCGACTCTTGCCTTTGAAACTTGTCTAGATTGATTATTTTGTGTTCCTGTGCATTGTTTTGGTTATTCTGCTTATTCTAGTGACTTTTGCAACCAATTCCTATGATATTTTAAAGTGTTTTGAAGGGTTTAAACCTATCAATAGGTAAGCCAACATTATTGTTGATCCGTACTCCAAATTGTTGTGTTTTTGAGCAGTTTTCATATGCCGATTTTATGGCGTTTTCAGTAATTTTTGTTGTTTTCGAGCACGGGTTTTCTAAACCAATTTTGAAAAGATTTTTATAATAAAATAGCTTTCGAAATAAATATTTTACAACATTTATAATTATTTTTGAAGCTATTAAAAAAAATATTCTTTATAATAAAGAGAATATCAAAGCCATGATTTCCAAACGATTTCAAAATTTGTTTTAAAAACTAGTTTTCTCGAAGCAAAGTATTTTCTATATAAAAATACACGTTTTTGCACTCTTCGAGCAACTGAGGAAGAGATTTAAATGATTTAGTAAAACATGTGGTATGGGACACATGCATTTACTTTTTCAGGTAATTCCATACTTGTTCGATTGAAGCTATACACATTTTATGGACTTTCGGTTTGTTTGCATGTACTTGGACTGTTGGGTCTTATATAAATATATATAGCTGTTGGGCTAATCATGGATTGTTGGGTCACCTATAAATAGTACTTGGTGAGCTGTTGGGCCACTTATTAGACTGTTGGGTCCTTTCTACATATATAGTTGTTGGGCTAATTTTTTGACTGTTGGGTCCTATTCTTTACATTGTTGCTTTTCTAGATTTCTTTACATTGATTTCTAGAATTTAGATGATTTATGAATGTTTTCACCATGGTTGTCGATGTTGGTTTATTTATATAGCCTAAGCTCTATCATGTTATTTATTTATGGTGATTTCATTCCTGTTGATTCGAACTCTTGAATGGGTCCTATGTTGTTGTTATGATAATCTCCATCTTGTTTCCATGTGTTATATAATTACATACCATTAGCTTGGCCTTTGTGCTTAGCAATTTATTATCGATGGAAACCCTTATATCTTGTGTTGATTAGTTGAACCTTGCTCATGTAATCTACGACGTTGAGAATTCGTGTCGTCACTTCTCTTTGGAGATGTTGGGCCATTGTGGGATATTATCTTTTCCTTATTATACCCTAACTACTCTATTTTAGCTAGACTAACCCGTGTATTTATACTCGGGCCAGACCGAGTTGTTTCAGGTTAGTCGCATGCTGTAGATTACCGCTATGCTGCTTCCGTTATGGATTTTCTTACTCTCTTTTGGATGCTAGTCATTTTTTACGTAGCCTTGTAGTTATTTTGTGAACTTTGATATGTACATATTCTTTTTGACTCTATGTATATATTGTGGTCTATGTACCACCATTGTTGTATCACTATGTAGCGTACTATGATGTATCTGTATATATGTATATATATGTATGACTGTTGTTCTGTGATCTGTTATATTTGTTATTGTTATATTTTGTTCTGATAAGATCAGTTAGCCACCTAGTTTTGTGTTAAACATTTATTGCGTATGTCGATCCACTTGAGAAAGGTAAAAGAAAAAAAATTAGAGCACCCAATTGACGTATTCAATACATGTTTAAGACAAAGCTTACGGATGGTCGCTCCTAACCAGCCCTATTCTCCGCATTAACAAATAGTATTACTCTGTAATGCTCTTTGTTAATGTGGGTCTCGGGGTGGGGTGTCACAGCTTGGTATCAGAGCAGAGTTCAGAGCAAAATATGATAAACATAGAACAAAACATATATTACAGTACATCAGAGTACAGTATAAGTGTTACATATTCCCTAATCATCGTGTCCTTAATCTTTATGTGTCCTTGGAGGTAGATATAAGTTAGGAATACATCTAGGAATGAATTTTAATTCCGTAGTATTTCATAATTGAAATAAGGATATCTTACCCTATGAAAATCCTTATCTTATCTTGTACTTTCAGCATATGGCTGGAAGAGGCTGAGGTCACCGTTCTGATGCTGGGTCATTAAGTGGCTCACATCCAGACGGTATTTACATGTCTGCTGATCAGTTCATAGAGTTATTTAGGAGCATTCAGCCTCCAGCTCATACTCTTTCGTCTCCTCTGCGTAAGTTTTCTTTTGCGCGTATGTGCAGTGATTTCTCTCATCTTGGGGGCAAGCCTTTCAAAGGTTCAGAGTCTGTTCTTGAGGTCCAGGCATGGCTTTATACATGCGAGCGTATCTTTACTTGCATGGATCTTTCCGACCATCACCGAGTTCTTGTAGCATCGAGTATGTTGCAAGAGCGTGCACTTGATTAGTATAAGCTTCTTATTGCTGAGCTTGATGAGTCTACTCTTACTTGGATCCAGTTTAGAGAGCGATTCGAACTTAAGTTCATTCCAGAATCCGAGAAAGCCCTCTTAGCCCGTCGCTTCCTTGAGTTGAAGCAAGGGAAGTCTTTAGTTTCCGAGTATGTTTCTTCATTCGAGGCCTTGTCCAAGTATGGTCTCAAGTATATTAGCACTTCTTATAAGAAGAATCTCAAATTTGTTTCTAGCCTCAAGAAATATTTGAACAAATCTTTGATGCTTCAGCTTAAGCTTTCATTTGAGAAGTTGGTTGGCTCGGCGCTTCATCTTAAAGCAGTCGATAAGGAGAGAGATATCAGTGATGATACTGAGGTTCATAAGAACCCCAAAAAGAAGAAGTTTCCTTTTTAGAAGTCCAAGTCTTTTCCCCAGAAGAAGAAGCCACTTGTCACCAGCTCACATCTTGGTGCAGCCCCTCCTTCTCATAAGTCATGTTTCAACTATGGTTCGCGTGACCATTTCATTCGAGAGTGTCCTAAGCCTATCGTTTGCCGCAATTGCAAATAAGAGGGACACTGGTCTTCTAAGTGCCCTAATTCTTCTAAAGGTCCTCGTTCGGGAAAGCTTAATGTCGCGGATGCTTCTAGTGGAGCTTCACGGCTTCGAGGTACATTTCCTTCTATTCTTGAGGGTTCCATATTATTCCATTACCGTTCTATTCGAGTTCTATTCGATACGGGTGCGTCGCATTCATTCGTATCGAAGGAACTTGTTGATGCTAAACCATTGGATGTTTCTTGCCTTGTTACTTCATTGAGGATTGCAAATCCTATCGTGGGATCCGCAACCCTTAGCATGTTGTGTGAGAATGTTGAGATTATTCTTTATGGTTTCTTTCCGTGCGAATCTGCACCTTATTCACTATATTGGATTTGATATAATTTTGGGGATGGATTGGCTTTCATGTTATCAAGCCCGAATCATATGTTCTGAAAGGATCCTATATCTTAGGCATCCCGATTCGGCTAATCAGTTGTCTTTTGTTCTTTGGAATGTCGATGGTGATTCTGAAGCATCTTTATTTGCTCTTGAGTCTCGAGATGATGATGATGTTTCTCGAATTCCAATCATTTGTGAGTTTGCTGATGTATTTGAGCCTGTTTCGAGTTTGCCACCCAAGCAGGTAATTGAGTTCCGTATTGACCTCATTCCTAGTGCTCAACCTGTTAATCGTCCTCCCATGAGGATGTCCACTAAGGAAAATGAGGAACTCAAAAAGCAATTGTTGGAGCTTGAATCCAAGCAATTCATTCAGTTTAGTTCTTCACCGTGGGGTGCTGCGGTCGTCTTTGTTAAGAAATTTGATGGTACTCTTAGGCTTTGCATCGATTACCGCAAGCTTAATGAGTTGACCATTAAGAACAAGTATCCATTGCCCAGGATCGATGACATGTTCGATCAATTGAGTGGTGATAAGGTCTTTTCTCAGCTCGACCTTGCCACTGGTTTTCATCAGCTATAAGTTGCGGAAGATAGCATTCCTCTTACCGCATTCTGCACTCGTTATGGTTCTTATGAGTGGCTCATTATGCAGTTCGGTTTGACGACCGCTCCAGCTTATTTGGTCGATCTCATGAATCGAGTATTCTGGGAATATCTCAATAAGTTCATCCTTGTATTCATTGATGATATCCTTGTCTATTATAAATCCAAAGCCGATCATTCTCATCATTTGAGGATTGTTTTGAATACTCTTTGTCAGCATCAACTTAAAGCCAAATTCTCCAAGTGCCACTTTTAGGAGAATAAGTGAAGTTCCTTGGCCATATTGTATCTTCTGATGGCATTTCTGTCGATCCATTGAAGATAGAAGCCATTTAGAATTAGAAAAGGATAGAGAAAGTTTCTAAGATTCGCAGTTTCCTTGGATTGGCGCGTTATTACCATCGATTCATCAAGGATTTTTCCCGCATTGTTCTTCCTCTCACTAGCCTTACTACAAAAGGTGTTCAATTTATTTGGTCAGATAAGTGTGAAGCTTCTTTTCAAAAATTGAAAGAACTTCTCACTAATGCTCCTATCCTTGTGGTTCCCGAAGGGAATCAAGATCTTGTTGTCTACACCGATGCTAGTCGATGTGGTCTCGGTGTCGTGCTTATGCAGAGAGATTGGGTAGTTGCCTATGCTTCTAGGCAATTACATCCGAATGAAGTTCGCTATGCCACCCATGACTTAGAATTAGCCGCCATAGTCTTTGCCTTAAAGATTTGGCATCATTATCTTTTAGGCGAGTGCTTTATTCTTTATACCGATCATAAATCGTTGAAATATCTCACCCAGAAAAAGCTTAATATGCGGCAACAGCATTGGCTCGAGTTCCTAGCCTCTTATGATTTTTATAACCAGTACACTCCTGGAAAGGGGAACCAAGTTGCAGATGCGCTTGGGATGTGTTGGAGACTCTATCTCTTTGTGATATTCGTGATCGTGCTCCAGCTTCAGATTCACCTATCTTATTATTTTGTTTGTAAGCTCGTCCTAGCTTATTGGATTGTATTGCCGATGCTCAGTGGAAAGATCCAAATCTTGTGCGTCTTATTCAGCTATGTAAGACTGAATCCCGTGACGACGATTTGAGGGATTTCAGCATTGATATTCTGATTGTCTTCGTAAGAAAAATCGATTGATCGTGCCTTGTGTTTCTAGTCTTAGGCGGGACATTCTTGATGATTATCATTATTCTAAGTATACCATTCATCCCGGAAGTAGCAAGATATATGCCGATATTAGACGCTTGTATTATTGGGAAGGCATGAAGCGTGATGTTGCAAGTTATGTGAGTAATTGCATGACTTGTCAAATCATTAAAGCCGAACATCAGCATCCCAGTGGTCTTCTTTAGCATCTTGAGGTCCCGTTGTGAAAAAGAGATCAAATCTCTATGGACTTTATTGATGGCCTACCTCGTTCGAATCAGGCCATAATAGTGTTTGGGTTATTGTGGATCACTTGACTAAATCCGCTCATTTTATTCCTATTATATCTAATAGGACAGCTTCTTATCTATCCAAGCTATATATTAAGGAGATCGTGAGACTTCAAGGTGTTCTTAGTTTGATCGTTTGTGATAGAGATCCACTTTTCACCGGTAATTTCTGGCAGAGTCTTCAGAAAGCTTTGGGTACAAAGCTTAACTTTAGCACAGCTTATCATCCGAAGTCTGATGGACAGACTGAACGGGTGAATCATATTCTTGAGGATCTACTTCGTGCATGCATTCTTGATTTTGTGGTAGTTGGGAAGACCACCTACTGCTTGTTGAATTCTCTTATAACAACAGTTTTCAGTCCAGTATCAGTATGGCTCATTTCGAAGCTCTATATGGAAGGCCATGTTGATCACCTTCTTGTTGGTTGGAATCCGGGGAGAAGTTGATTTTAGGTCCGGATTCTATTCGTGAAGCTGTAGAGAAGATCGATCTTATTCGTCGGAGAATGAAAAAGGCATAGAGTTGTCAGAAATCCTACGTGGACAACCGTAGCAAGTCTCTTGAGTTCTGAATTGGTGATCTTGTTTATATTCGGGTATCTCTCTTGAAGGGGGTAATGCGTTTCAGTAGGACCAGGAAATTGGCTCCTCGATTCATAGGACCATTTCCTATTACTGAGCGTATTGGCCCAGTTGCTTATAGAGTATCACTTCTGGCTCATTTATTTGGTATTCATGATGTATTTCACGTCTCTCAGCTTCGGAAGTGCCTTTATGATTCAGATTCTGTTATTGATTCTCCTTGTCTACAAGAGCTTGAGATCTCACCTAATTTATTTATTGTGCAACATCCTGTCCATGTTCTTGCTTTGGAGACGAAACGCCTTCGAAATAAGGATGTACCACTCGTGAAGATTCAATGTTCCACTAATCCCAATAACTGTATATGGCAAACCAGAGAATTTATCGAGCGATCTTATCTTGGTTTTCTATCTTCTTGTATTGAGGGTGTTTCAAACTCAAGCTATCTATATTCCTTTTCTTAATGAAATAAATTGTGTTGTATACAGCTCTTCTCTAGGAAATTGTAAGGACGTAATTTTTATAAGGGGGAGTCTGTAACAATCCTGGTTTTGGTGATTACCTATGAAATTAAATTATAACGGTGGTTATAATTTAATAATGGAGAAATAAAATAAATTGGGGATGTAAAATTTGTTAAAATTGTTTTTTTTAAATAAACAATGGATTTTGGTAAAAGAAAATAGAGTTAAGTTGGTTTAGTTGGAAATTAAGTTTCAATAAAAGAAATATGTTGATTTGGTGATTAATAGAATTAAATAAAGAAAAAAGAATTTAATTCAACATTAATTTGTTGAAATAAATATAAAATGTTAAAAATAAAGTTTTAAAAACTTTATTATGTTAGTTTGGGGTAAAAATGAGCATTATATGGTTTTCATTTGATAAAATGCAATAATTTTGGAAATTATTGCCAAATGTTGATTTTTATTAACTTTAATGAAATATTAGAATTTAATATAGCAAATATTGTAAATAAAAAGGTGGATTTTTGTTCTAAAATAATATTTGGATATAAAAATAATGTTAATAAGGTTTGCTATATTTAATTGAATAAGAGAAATAATTTTATGTAATTATGTTGTTAAAAATATTGATTTGTTAAAATAAAAAGGGGAAATTGAAGTATTTGAATAAAAATAAGAATTTAATTATGGAAAGTAGGTTTTAATGGCTAAACTAATTTTTGTATGTTGTAAAACAATTTTGTAAACATAGAAATAAGTTGTATAAATTTATTTAGTAAGATATGTGTAAAATGGTAAAATAAAATGTTAACATAAATTAACTTAATTAAATTTTAACTAAGTATTAATACATAGTCTTATTGGGTGGTTTTGGGTCCAAACCCAAACCCAATAACCCAATTAGATTTTCTGGTTGCAAGAGGAGAGTACGTACAGTAATCCTTCCTCATCTTCTTCCTGTAAGAAAAAGAAAATAATGGCCGGCTTCTCTTAAGAAATTCAAATCTAACTCCAAATTAAACAAAAATAAAAAGGGACATTCAAGGAAAGTTTAGTAAATCAAATTCTTAGCAGGTAATGAATATCAAAACCACAAATTATTTCATCTATTTCCTAATTTTGATATTATCAGTGTCTGTAACTTCAGTTTCCTGTTTACATGTTTCTTTTTCTTCTTTCTACGGGTAATTGAAGCTTTTCCAAGGCCAAAGACTATAGCTTGCTAATTTAAATCACTCAAAATCATATCAAGGTGAGTAGTAACTCACATTTCTAGCCAAATCAAGCTGCTTGTAAAAGTTTTGTTTCAGCTTACGTTGATTTTGATTCACTGTAAACTGTAAATGTGAAATTTCTAGTTTACAGTAGAAATCTTGTCTGGGTTCAACTTTGAGACCCTGTATCTCTTTGGTTTCATACTTGAATTGAGTGAAACCTTTTTCGGATCATAGACCATGTTTAGTTGTATGTGAATGTCAAATTTCATAGCTTGATTCAACCTGAAAGTGTATGAAATCCGTGCTCAAAGTTGGGATTGGAACAGGCAGAATTGCCTGTAGCATTCACGACTTCCAGGTCAGACCCAGGAACTCTCCAGGTCGACCTAGACACTCTGAAGGTCGACCCAGGCACTCCATTAGTCGACCCATGCCTTTCTAGGGTCGATCTGAGCAATTTAGGTGTCGACCCTTGCCTTTGAAACTTGTTCAAGTTGATTATTTTGTGTTCCTGTGCACTGTTTTGGTTATTATGCTTATTCCATTGACTTTTGCAACCAACTCCTGTGATATTTTGAAGTGTTTTGAAGGGCTTAAACCTATCAATAGGTAAGCCAACATTATTATTGATCCGTATTCTGGATTGTTGTGACTTTGAGCAGTTTTCATACGTCGATTTTATGGCGTTTTCAGCGATTTTTGTTATTTTTGAGCACGTGTTTTCTATAACGATTTTGAATAGATTTTTATAATAAAATAGCTTTCAAAATAAATATTTTACAACATTTATAATTATTTTTGAAGCTATTAAATATATATATATATATATATTCTTTATAATTAAGAGAATTTCAAAGCCATGATTTCCAAACGATTTCAAAAATTGTTTTAAAAACTAGTTTTCTCAAAGCAAAGTATTTTCTATATAAAAATACACTTTTTGGCACTCTTCGAGCGACTGAGGAAGAGATTTAAATGATTTAGTGAAACATGTGGTATGGGACACATGTGTTTACTTTTTCGGTTAATTACGGACTTGTTCGATCGAAGTTATACACATTTCATGGACCTTCGGGTTGTTTGCTAGTACTTGGACTATTGGGTCCTATATAAATATAATAGCTGTTGGGCTAATCATGGACCGTTGGGTCCTATTTAAGATTGTTGGTCACCTATAAATAGTACTTGGCGGGCTGTTGGGCCACTTATTGGATTGTTGGGTCCTTTCTACATATATAGCTGCTCGGCTAATATTTGGATTGTTGGGTCCTATTCTTTACATTCTTTCTTTTCTAAATTTCTCCGTTGATTTCTAGAATTTAGATGATTTATGAATATTTTCACCATGGTTGCCGATGTTGGTTTATTTATATAGCCTAAGCACTATCATGTCATTTATTTATGGTGATTTCATTCCTGTTGATTCAAACTCTTAAACGGGTTCTACATGTTGTTGTTGTGATAATCTCCGTCTTGTTTCCATGTGTTATATAATTACATACCATTAGCTTAGCCTTTGTGCTTAGAAATTTATTATTAATGGAAACCCTTATATCTTGTGTTGATTAGTTGAACCTTGCTTATGTAATCTACGACATTGAGAATTCGTGTCGTCACTTCTCTTTCGAGATGTTGGGCCCTTGTGGGATATTATCTTTTCCTTATTATACCCTAACTACTCTGTTTTAGCTAAAATGACCTGTGTATTTATACTCGGGTCAGACCGAGTTGTTTCAGGTTAGTCACCTGCTGTAGATAACTGCTATGCTGCTTCCACTATAGATTTTCTTGCTCTCTTTTGGATGTTAGTCATCTTTTGTGTAGCCTTGTAGTTATTTTGTGAACTCTGATATGTACATATTCTTTTTGACTCGATGTATATATTGTGGTCTATGTACCACCACTATTGTATCACTATGTAGTGTACTATGATGTATCTGTATATATATGTGTGACTATTGTTCTGTGATCTGTTATATTTTGTTCTGATAAGATCCATTAGCCACTGTAGTTTTGTGTTAAACATCTATTGCGTATGTCGATCCACTTGAGAAAGGTAAAAGAAAAAAAAATTAGAGCACCCAGTCGACGTATTCAATACATGTTTAAGACAAAGCTTACGGATGGTCGCTCTTAACCAGCCCTATTCTCTGCATTAACAGACAGTATTACTCTGTAATGCTCTTTGTTAATGTGGGTCTCGGGGTGGGGCATCACACTTACCAATAAATCCTTTGGCATGTTGTCACTTCAAGACCCATACAAGACCAAATTATACAACTATTATATACATTCATACCTTGGTCACTTAAATGTTTATTTACCTAAGACTATGGTGTTTTGAACTCTAAAGCAATACAAGAATATTGATGTTTGATCTATATTAGATCACATACAAAAGTTGTATGGTGAACAATCGTGTTCGCAATATACAAAATCTAAATGAAACAGGTTCGTTTGAAATGAGCAAGTGAACCGTAATGCAAGATTTTGCATTCAATATGACTGAATGTAATGAGAATTGTGTTGTTGGAAACAACGAAAGACCAAGGACTAAAGACTAGCCTAGGAATTCGATCACTTAAAAGTCAGTGTTGATTAATTTACTTAAGTGCAACCTATTCAATATCCTTAAAATGTTAAGGATGTCCGAATGCACTTTTAAAAAGAGTTCAATGTGGTCTTTGTTATCCGACCTTTTGGTCAGGCTATATTCAGACTGATTGGACAAGTTAAATTAGATGACCATCAAGGAAGAAAGTTCGAAGAGATGGTTACCAGGATTGGAGATCGATTGTGGGCAAGATTATGGATGATAGTCTTATAGATTCATGCACTAGCATTCTAGAATTGGCTAAATATGAATTTCACACTTCAACCGAAATTACGATTGGGTACGATCAATTTCCAAAATGGATCGGTTATGATCCTTCTCTAATATGGATCGTTTATAATCCATCTCCATTATGGATCGGCTATGATCCATCTCCAATATGGATCGGCTATGATCCATCACTAAAATGGATCGGCTATGATCCATCTCCATTATGGATTGGCTATGATCCATCTCTATTATGGATTGGCTATGATCCATATCCAATTATGGATCATACCATATCGATATTACAGTTTAACTCAGCATGAAACAGTTGATATCTCAAAATCTACAAGTTGAATACACATGAAACTTTAGGAACATCAATATATTGAAGAGTGGAGCCCACCATATCGATCGCATGCCAAAAAGCGCTCACAAAATGATCGGTGTCGATAATTATTTTGATGGAAACGGGGCCCATGATCGATAGGGTGACCTCATATGGATCTGGAGGTTCTTCTGGCGAAATTTCAGCCCGACCATACACGGCTTCACCAACAAATACAATGGACATGGCTCATTACGGGGGATCTTCTTTGTGGATATTTTTCATCATGCTTCTCTCTTCCTCCATTAATTTTCTAGGGCAAAAAACAACTGTACTCTAATCTTACAGAATAAATAAAAAGATTATTCGAGTGGATGTAGGCTAGAGTTTGCCGAACCACTATAAAACCTGCATGTTCATTTACTTTCTCTACTATGTTTTAATTTCATTCATCATTTAATCTCTGTGAGATTCTATTGGGTGTTGATTCCCATTTTTAGCGTCAATATTTTGGTGCTTTCACCCAGAGTTGAATCCTCAGCTTGACTAGATCTCATCATCTACTTATGGATTCCCATGTTCGTGAGATGGATCCAGCTTTCTACTGACAAGTTTCCTATTCTACTCAGATTTGAAAGAGATTTATAAGGAAACTATCTACAATGCCTCCTAGGAAGGAGTATGCCATTTCTACCTCCTCATGACCTGCTGATGAAGTAGTAGAAAACATGGAGATCGGTTATAAACAATGGATCGGATCGGGTTAATAGATCGCTTGGATTGGTAGTACAAATAAACGATCATCACTCCATAACTCGACGAATACAAGGGTGATCGATGAAACAACTTCGAAAACATAAGGTAGAGGCATAGGTGGACCCACCCTATGGATCGCACATGCCACGTGACACTTTCAAAAGACCGGGGACGATCCATATAGAAACGTATGATCGATCATTTCAACAACTACAATCGATCATTTCTACTACAACCGATCGATCCCTTAATCGCACTCCATACCACCGAACGTTCTATCCACTACCGATCCATTTAAGCCTGAAATTTGGTTGAGTGTCTATGTGAATACGGATCGGGTATGATCCATTCTTAGTGGTTCCATACCAAACCCTCCATAGTACGTATTGCAGCCTATCTTCCAACCGCTCGTTTTTTCAACCGATCGTTTTTCCAATCGTTTGTTGCTCAACATCTACAACGAGACTGATCGTTTTTCCAACCGAGAGTATCCAAACAAAATTGGATCGGGTACGATCCATTCTTAATGGATTCATACCGATCCATCATAAAAAAGACTCTAAATTTTAATATCATCCGAACCACGACCGCAGCGCAGTGTCCCCCGCATTTTGGATTTGGAACTCAACTTAAAGATGGTGCATTCTATCCACTTCCCTTACATCATGTTATTGACCGGGGAATAGCGGATCAAGCGGCCGCTGCTGAATTGCAGTAAGGAATGAACAAGCAAACGCTACTCAAACGATACTCCCAAAGACTGAAGGTGATATGACTCGAAGTAGACTCTATATGTTCCAACCCGAAGTCGAACTCGGGTAATCACCCATTCGATCCGAAGCAAACCCAGAAAATTCTGGCCAATGTCAAACTCAAGTAAAACGAAGATTTTCCCTAAGAAAACACCAATATGACTCCAAGCACCGTTCATCACCAACCCAAAACTTCAAATTCAACAACTCTAAGCGAACCAGGGGCTGTCTCCAAGCAAATAGCAAATTTTCTCGGGTCGGACTACAAGTAAATTATTACCAATCCCTCAATACCGGTCCATCTTGTTTTGGTCATAACTCGGGCATACGGACTCCAAATGACTTGAAACTTGGTGTGCAACCTCAAGAGGCCTTCCTTACTATCTTATATGGATCGCACCCCTTTTGGGTGAATGTTTAGGGATCATCGCTGATCAACGACTCCATCCTAACTGATTTTCCATTCGATCGACATTCTCAACCATTCAAATGTTAGACAACCATGCATATATCATTCACAAACATTACAAGCGACCATAACTTGAAAACAGACCGGACTGATGACGATTGGAGCATTTCCTTAGTCAAAACCTCTTCATCAAAGTCGTTCAGCATGCTGAATATCAAAGGTGATCCAATGTGCCGACCGTGCCAGCGTATTCTGTAAACATAAACCCCCAATAACATATTGTGAAGTACGAGGGGCACATGGATAACATATTGTGAAGTACGATAACATATTGTGCAAGCCCCATAGAATGGCGGGCAGGGAATGTCCGATCAATAAAGAACTTTGATTATCACTTGGACCACCTATGGTCGACTTCCAACTGAGAAGGGCTGAGGCAAAGCAGAATAACAAGCATATGATGCTGCTTCACTTATCAATAAGACTTGTTTCAATTTCAATTATGTTTGAACTACGACTAACTTGAACTAAACTACTTCCAAACGATGCAAATGACCAAGTACTTAGAGTTGGGCGCCTACCAACCGACATAGACCATTATCAGACCTTTGGAGGATCATCAAGATGAGTGTGATTCAACCTCTCATCAGCTACCATGTGCCCCTGACTTAGGGCAAGGACTTGAAATGGAAAAGCCTGACAAGGTCAGAATCCAAAACAAAGCGGACATGACTGATGTAACGACCTAGAATTTCAGTCATTTGAATTTGGAATATTTAATTGATTTTAAATATTGAAAAGTTAATTTTATAAGTCAAATAACTTGAATTTCAAATATATCAAAGTATTTGATAATTAAATTATTAAATTTAATATTTAAAACTGTTTAAATAATTGAATCTTGAATTTAATGTGAATGAAAATGATTTCGAAAGTTGATTTCAAATCTATTTGAATAAGAAGGAAGATAGTAAACTTTTAATTTGAATTAAAAGTGATTAAATTAATTTTGGAAATAACTCATTTTAATTAACATGGGGAAATAGATTTTTGGGGCACTGCCTCGAATTTCGGCGTAACCAATTTCATTGCATCTGTAATAGAGAATTATTATATCAGTTGAATTTCGTAGTGATCGGACGTATCATTTGCTCGTGCGAATTTGAAACGCATCAAAATTATTTAAAGGAATTTAAATTAATGTAATTTTGAAAAGTAACTTCTGTATATGATGGAATTGGTTCCTGATATATATTCCATTTTTTTCGAAATAGGGGTATAACATATAGAACGCCAAGCGGCACGCTTTGTTTGGAGTTCGAAATTTTAAAGTGTAAACAGTGCTTTAAATTTTTTCTATATAAGGACTTGAAAATTTTTCATTTGCAAAACCAAAACCCTAAAACTAACTCAGCCACCATCCCTCCCTCCAAATCAACGCCACCATCACTCCGACCAATCTAAGCAAAATTAGCCAAAAGTATATACATAAAAGTCGTAGCCATCGACGAGTGTAGTTCATCCATACCAACTGATCCTCGAATCGTCGGTGATGGGACTGAAATTTTTCCGTGTTCATAAGAGGTCGCGTTCGATTTTTTGGCTAGGCGGGAAGGGGATCGATAAGGAGTGGCAGAGAGGTAGGCGCACGCATTAGCAAGACGGCGGAGGCGATAGGTTAGTCGCGATAAATTATTTATAAAAAAAGGGAAGAACGTGTCGTGGAAACGAGCACGAGAAGACAGAGAGTGGGAAAGAAGGTTTAATTTTAAAATTTTAATTAATTATCTACTACGTTTGTTAATTCATAACTTGTTCATACGATGTCAGTTTTGTGCGCGACAAGTTGTGTTGTGATTGTATCAGCAAGAACTACATATGGAGTTAGATTGGATGGATACAGAGCTAGTGGAAATTTGGGTTAAATTAAACGACTCTTTAATTTTAATTCAAACCAGAGTGCTTAGGCGATTTCTGGAATTTCAGTGAGTAAACTCACCTCTCTGGCCTGCTTATATTTTAATATAAGTGGGAATAATTTTATTTATGTTGTTTGTTGCTTGTTTGGATGATTTACTATATTTATTAGTTGGTTTGAATATATTCCCGCCTATTGGAGCAGATGAGACCCTATTACGTTCCCGTGTAAGAGCGGATGACCCTTTGTATACGATCCCACCTCGAAGCGGTTGATTTATATTTTATGATTATATTCTGTATGTGATGTAGGGGGATAGCTTTGAAGGATCCAAAAGGATTCATCACTAATGTTGATTTTACTTTTTATATATATGGTGATATATGATGTGTTGGATGCAAAATTATTGATTATGGTATGATTTGACTTATTTAGTGCTATAGTAGTACTGGGCCTTATTTTTGGCATTTTGAAATGCTAAATTGATGATTTTTATTTAAAAGGATTTTGAAGTAAATTTTGAAAGTATAAATATGTTTTAATAAATTTTGAATTATTAAAAGAAATGAATTTATTTTAATTAAATAAATGTATGATTTTCTGGTATTTTCAATTTTCTATTTTGTAAAGTGCTTTTAAATAGAGATTCTAGAATAATTTATATAAAGGGATTATAAAATTATATTTTATAAATAAAGAATGGATGTTGAATGGTGTTTTATAAAATATTAAATGGATTTGAAATCAATATCTTGTAAATGGATTTTCTAAATAAATTAGATTATCAAAGAAAGGGATTTATAAATGATTTTATAAAGTAAATAAGATTTAGAAAAGAATAAATTTATAAATAGGATTTTATAACTAAAGGAATTTTGTAAATGGAAGTTTTATAAAATAGAAGTGAAATTTATAAACGTAGTTTATAAATATAGAAATGATTTATGTTGAAATTTAGATATGGAGTTAATCATTTTTAAAGTGGTTTATCTTTTAAAGGAATGTTTGAAAGTAATATTTTGATGGAGTTAGTGGTTTTAAAAGTAATTTATCTTTTGAAAGTAATGTTTTAGAAAATAATAATTCCAAATGGAAATTAATAGTTTTAAAATGATTTAAAATGTGATAAGTATCGAAAACATAGAATTCAACGTTCATTGTTGTAATAGACGTTTTTGGGGAAGTAAGAAAGGCATGGACTATAACACTATTATTATAGTAAATGATTTTCATAAAAATACGTTTTGTATAGTATACGATTTATATATATACATATATAAAGTTAATCAAATCCCTATACTATTGTTTTCGATTGTCGTAACGATGTTTTACGCAACATTCCTTAAGATTTGAATATGTACTTATTTTCCGCTATAAGTATATGGAAATGTTTTCCATTATCGAATTTGAAATGATTTTGTGATTATATCTTTTTAAAGATAATTTGAAATAAATATTTAGAAATTTTATTTAATTAATAAAAGATTAATTAAATGGACCTAGTGATTTTTTATGTGCTATATTTTATTGTTGCTTTGATAGTTAAATAACCGACTATCAAATTTGGCCTCTTTATCGTTGTTGATCTGGAGGGACTGGGATCAGATTTATCCGAAAACCACTTCGGACCAACGTATATGCGTTTGAATGTACAGGTGTTGGAAGACATTGATATTTGGAATTTTCATAATGAAGGACTGCTAATGGGGATAAATCCCTAACATACGCATAGTTGTAGCGGTCTCTTCATTATGAAATATCCAATGCATGGACTATTCGCTACTGACCCTAGGAGTGATTCCCAAAATAGGATGTGGTAAGAGAAGTGCCTTCAGTTTGTCCTGTTCCTAGATAACTTGTATGGACGAATGTATGACATTGCATTTCTAAATCATAAATGTTGATTTTTGCAAATGTACATATGTCGGTGATGTAGGAGGCAACTCCTATTAGCTTAACACCCTTCTATGAGACATACAAGCTTAGAGGTTGAATTTTTGTGGAAGTCAATTAGTGATAAACGGAAATGGCAATGTGGCATTCAAAGTGAAATGTGTTATATGAAAGGTAATAGTTACCTCCGGCCTCACACCCAGAAATGACCAAAACAGGGTAGATGTGGCAAGGCTATATGGTTCGCAACCATTAGGATATGATCATCCCCTTCTAGATATATTTATTCCTGCTATGACGTCGGGTTTTAAATTATTGTGGTGTATGCGAAGAGGGCCCTCGAATAGGTCGGTAACGACCGGGGTGATGACATATTCGGTACTCTCTAGTTAGAGGTAGGATGGCCTTGGTTGGTAGAGAACCGTTAGTTAGGCCTCGGTACATTACTCCAGAGATGTACCACCGAAAGGTAGTCCCTTCACCTGGTCATTGGTATGGAAATCCATCCTCCACTATGTGCCTGCCATTTTGTTTGAAGAGCCCAGACTGCAGGAATTTAAAAATGGTAACAATTTCGGCTATGATTAATATTATTTGTATACTAGACACTAATATAATATAATATAATTTGATATGAAATTTTTTGGGTATCGTAAGGTAAAAACCCATCCGTGTTTATATGCGGCGTGGTCTTATGAGATACTTTTGTTTTGAAAGGTTTTTATAACTTTAAAATTCAGTTGAGATGTGTTTTCTCACATTAGTTTACCAGACTAGCTAATCTGTGTGTTCTTCCCTTTCAATTCTCGGGTCAGACCAAGCATATTTACAGATTTTGATTTTGATGCTTTGGAGCTTCAACAGACGAGCTGGAGGTCTTCAGGATGTATTCTCTTATTTATTTATTTTCCATTGCACAGTTGTTTAATTATTAGCATTTGTGAGGATAGGTTATTATAATTGTCCAGGCTGATGATTGTGATTTGATTGTTGTACTCTGATAGATGTATGTAAATTATATAGTTTCTCTTTTTTGTAAAGATCATTGATATTATATTATATGTTGTTCCGCTACGATTGTGAGATTCTGTGTTGTTTTAGTTTCTCCTTTTCTTCTTCTTCTTTTATCTTCTTCTTTCTTCTTTCTTTTCCATAACTATCCATATTTTTGTTCAATTTTGGTTGAACATGTGTGGTTTATTGTCAACTTGAATTGTGCAAATTTGTGGTTCATTACAGAGTAGTATCAGAGCTTAGGATTGTGCGAACACCTAGGCTTTGTTTGGGTACTCATTTTAGATAGGGTTAGTAATACCTAGACTGAGTTTGAGTGTATTATATATATGAGCGCATATTTGTTAGTGGTATAAAAAAGTTTTATATTACGTTAGTTTATCTATTGAGTGGCTTATGAATTCTTATCGGTACATGGGACGCCACATTATCGATAGGGTTTTCTAAACACTTAAACAAGGCAAACCGACACAGCATTGTTTTGAGAAATGGGTAAATGAACTAATTTTTCCTTAATTATATTATGTGTGTATATATTTATATATATAAAGGAATAATTTTTTAGAAATTATGATAGGTATATATGGTGTATTTGGTTGTTAGTGAATGATAATATTTGATTATTATCATTTGTTATTTGTATTCTAATAAAAGTTGTTATTATTATAAATAGAATCAAAGGTAAGCAATTATGAAATGGTTTCAGATAACCAAAGTGAAATTATATATATAAGTATAAATATGATTTATAAATATAAAAGGAATTTAAAAGATAAGAAGCACTGAACTCACTATATTCGTTGGAAAATAATTCAGGTGATGACTGCAACATCATTAGTATTCATTTTCGAGTTTCTAAGTGATGAATTGCTACCGTAGTAATTTACTATTGAAGTTTTGTTTTGACAAAACAAGTTTTGATTGTAAAATTCCAAGTATTATTTGATAAATATAAAAAAATCTTTGAACTTATAATTTGAAATAGTATAGATAAGAGATAAGTTTTATAACTTATAAATTTAGAGAATTAGTAAGTTAAAACAAATTTTAAAATTTTGTTGGATATAAATGTTAGAAAAGTAAATTTGAGATTGAATTATGAAATGAAATTTCATTTAAGTTAAATAAAATGAATTTTGAAATGGAATTTAATTTAAGCAAAGTTAAGTGAAACTGAATTTGATTTGTAATGAATTAATAAATGATCTAATGAAATAAATTAATGAAATGGATATGAACTTGAGTTATAAAATGAAATTCAACTTAAGTTGTAAAATGAATTGAAGGTTTAGAATGTTATTCAATAGAATTGAATATGAACTTAAGTTTTGAAGCGAAAATAAACATAAGAAGTGTTGTAAAAAAATGTTTAAAATGAGCTTAAATAAATAATTTTATGGAATGGTTGTTAAGTGTTGTTAGTAGTAAAGAAAATATACTAAGTAAATTGAATATGGAATGAAATGTTGTTAAACATAAATTGAATTTAAAGTGAATATTAATAAGTGAATGTTAATGAATTGAATGTAAGTGAAACTAATATGAATAATTGAATTTGATTTAAACTGAATGCGGATCAAATGAATGTAAAAGGATGTAATAACCTTAAGTTTTAGTAACATTATTTAGGATATTTAACTGGTTAAATTAAATAAAATAATGTAATGATTTGCGGATTGAGATTTGTGATTAGTAAGGGTAGCCGTGCCATGTTAACAAATGAACTAACATGAGTTAAAATAAAATAAGTTAGGGAAGTTAGATAAGGGGAAAAATAGGAATAAGTGGATCCTTATACCTTAAACCCTTACACTCATTCATTTCATACGTTCATTTGCAAAAATTAAAACTAAGAGGCCAACCACCATTAAGCAAGAACAAGAGGAAGATAAGCTAAATAAAGAAGAAAATCAATATAACTCAAGATCAAATCTCAACTCCTTAATCACAAAGCTAAGGTGAATAATGACTACATCTCATGTTTTCCATTGTTTTTGGTTTTAGGATGAAATCTGAATTATTTTTCAAAGTTATTTGCCATGTTTTAATTGTTAAAATGGGTAGATATGCTTGTTGATGATTTATGATATTTCATATGGATTCTATGATATGTTTTAATGTGAAAACCCTATTAAATGACATTCAAATACTTTGCAATTTTAGATTTAGATCTGAAATGATACTTTAGAGACGGGTTTCAATTTTCATAATTTTCTGAATTAATGTGGATTTTATTATAATTTTCTAGTGACGAAAACGAATATTTGGGTTTAAAATAATTTATGGCTAAATTATATATGTTTTGGGTCTGAAATTTATATATGTTAGAAAACATATTAATAACGATTTATAGGAATTTTTGTCAAATTTTCCTAAGTGTTTTAATGAATATATAAAATTATTTAAGATATGGGACTTAAATGTTTTATATATTTATAAAAGGAGAAGGGGTATTTTCTAAATAATTTAAATTGTTCATTTTGAAATTTTGGCAGGAATTTTAGATAAGAAATTAGCAACCAATCACGTTTTGACAAATAAGGCAGGTTAGTTGAAAAGAATTACTTTAAAAGGTTAAAAATCATATTAAACATGCTTTTTTACATGTTTAGCCACTTTCGACACCTATGTTTCGACCCAGTACTCCCGTCCCCATCACTATCGAAACCAATGCGCATGGTATGAAAGACTTGGTAGGCAACGAATTAGACATATGCGAAAGGTATGCAGTTGAAACAAGGGGTTCCGAAGGGGTTGAAGTTTTACTTTGTTTTTAAATGAAAATGCGCTTGCTTGCTTTTGCTTTCGACTTGTTTAGCTTTCGACTGGGTCAAGTTGTTTTAAAGGAATGGTTTCGAAAGAGGTTGTGCCTTTTTTTTTAAGTAGGTGCTTTCGAAGGGGGCGAAACTCCTAGCTGCCGCACCTTACCTTTTGAAGCAATTCCTTCGAAAGGGATTCCTTATTTAAAACTCAAGACGCTTCTCCAATGCTTTCGAAGCGTTGTCGACACCATCACTTCTTTACTTAGGAAATAACTTTCGGAAGAGTGCTTTCGACTTAGCTTTTTATGACTCTTTGTGCTATTGAAAGTGAAACCCAACTGGTTTCGAAAGGAAAGGTTTTAAAAGGTTTAGAAAGGTCATTCCACATGTTTTACTTGAACCCAAATGCTTTCGAAAGGTTTGATGTTTACAAAGGATTTTAATGCTTTCGAAAGGTCTAAATGAAGGTTTCGAAGGGGTGGTTCCCCAATGGTTTCGTAAGGTTTAAGTGGAAGGTTTCCAAAGGTTTCAAAAGGTATATTTATAGTGTTTTGATAAAAGGATGTCTAAGGTTTTAAAGCTTTCGAAAGAAATGTTTTTCAAGGTTTTCGAATGGTTTATTAAGAATGGTTTCGAAAGGTATGTTTTGGCCTTTCGGCCTAAGGCTTTACTTGGTTTCGAAAGGAGTACTTTCAATGTATTCAAAAGGGGTACTTTCATAGGTTTAAATGTTTTCATCAAAAAAGTTTTGTGTTAAGTATATATAATATTGCAAGGTGATTTTAAAGCATAGAATATATTTCCTTGTTTAAAGTATGATTTAAAGGTTTAAATCAATTTAAGAGAAAAGGTTTTTTAAGGATAGTTTAAAGGAAGATTACCCTAAGTAAAATGACTCAGATATTAAAATACCAGATGGGACTGGTATGGGGTCGTGCCCTATACTTTAGTTAGTAGCCCCTAGCTAATATAAGTCCAAAATTCCAGTGTTTAGGGCTTTGTCCAAGGTAAGACTAAAATTATGTTACACATAGAAACGAATCTATAGAGGTGATATAGGTTATTGGTGAGCCCGCTAAACCATTAGGATCAGTTGACCCTGGGAGAAATAAGTTAGGGACAGACCGTCCAAAAGAGGAGTATCTAACAGAAGTTAGATTATTTGTGTATTTTGTTTGGTAGGCCCGAGTCAGCCAAAGGTTAGTAGTTAGCCAAACAAAACTATAGTGTTCTGACAGATAGTCCATTTGTTACCTAATTTATATGCTTTCATGATATTGATATTATTGTTTTAACCAGTTTTGGTTGTAGGACTAATATTTGTAAAAGATATGTTTTAAAAGGATATTAGTATGGGTAAACCTGTTCCGCTAAGATGCATGGTCTCACTTAATATCGTATAACCGAGATGTACAATATTATTCACATCAGGCTTTATGTCTGACTCGAAGTTTATTTTTTTCTCCTTAAACTCTCGGGTGCTCAAAATTGATTTGAGTAGGCCGAGGGTTAAGGATTTTCAGGTTTTAGTAGGTGGACGAATAAAGCTTGAAGACGAGCAAGAGGCTGATGCTAGTTATATTTACGAGTTGTTTTGTTTTATTTCCACTGTGTTGTATTGAGTATGTTATCACTACCTGGTACTCTACTCAACCAAGGGGACATGAAATGTTGTTTTAAAAAGTAATCAGAAAAGTGTTTTAATATATGATGATTTTTATTTCATATTCAAATGCTTCTGATATTATGGATATCATTAACATTACCGTATTTGGTCACCGGAAGTTTATAATATAGACGATTACAACATCTATAGCGCTTAGCTTTAGGCCTCCAGATATGGGATGTTACGAAGGAATTGAATGTAAATAAAAGACTGGGATATAATAAGAAACTAATTGAAATAAATATGTAAGTAGTACGTATATTATTTTAGTTGCATAAATATTGATCCAGATTCGAATATACGATTTCGAGGTGATTTACACCAATCTGAGTTAGGATTTTTCACTCGATTCTTGACGGCGAACGCTGGATATGGATTTTTGATTGATTTTGATATTCTCTATCATAGTATATGGCTATTCAAGTAAAATGGTGGTTTCTAATCAAGGAACCGTATCTGAGTCCGCACTAGAGTGGTTGTGTGAACGATACTAGTTCGGGAGTGATATTATGTGATCGAGCGAGCGATCAGGTATGGTTTTGCATATTGATGATATATGTACATCGTACGAGCTTTAATAAATTAAATGTTGACATTGGAAAATGCAAATTGATATGGTCATGAATTAATTGGATGAACATTAATTATTTGACGGTTTATCCTGTTGGCTTTGCTACATTTGCATATAGTTATTTAGTCTATGTTATATGCTGATATTACTTTTCCTCTACTTGTTCTCATTGGTTGTTGAGTGATTACCAAGGCGAATGATGTATGCTTTGCATTTGGAGCTCGCTTTCGCATTATATTAATTGTATATGCTTGCTAATATAATAAAGGTACACAACTCAGATTACATGTCGTACTTTTATAATTTTTTCCCCTATGGGATGCCTCATCCTTGAAGATGAGATGTATATTTGTGATTATATATATTGTAATTTTTTTTGATCGAATCGTGCAAAGGAGAAACTGGCAAAATTTTCCGTAAATTTTTGAGAATTTTGGGAAATGTTTTTTTTATAACTTAAAATTTTGATTTTTGAGTTATAACTTGGAATGAATGAAAGGATGGTATTAGTCGGTTTTGGAAACTAATTATGAATTTAAAGATTAGGAAAATGCGATAACAAAATTTCCACTAATTGATTTCTAAAAGTTAAAAAGGTTTAAAAGAATTTGGTGATCCATTTCAACTAATTGGTTTTGAAAGTTAATGGCATTTTGGGGTTTTTTTCTTACCTTGACAATTTCGACGACAAAATTCTTTTATGGAGAGAGAATGTAATGACCCGGAATTTCAGTCATTTGAATTTGGAATATTTAATTAATTTTAAATATTAAAAAGTTAATTTTATAAGTTAAATAACTTGAATTTCAAATATAGCGAAGTATTTGCTAATTAAACTTTTAAATAATTGAATGTTGAATTTAATATGAATGAAAATGATTTCAAAAGTTGATTTCGAATCTATATAAATAAGAAAGAAGATATTAAACTTTTGATTTGAATTAAAAGTGTTTAAATTGATTTTGGAAATAACTCATTTTAATTAATGTAGGGAAATAGCCTTCTGGGGTACTGTCTCGGATTTTGGCGAAACCAGTTTCATTGGATCCGTAATAGTGAATTATTATATACCGTCGAATTTTGTGGCAATCTGATGTATCGTTGGTCTTGTGAATTTGAAACGCATGCTAAGAAATTTTTTAAAGGAATTTAAATTAATATAATTTGATTTTGAAAAGTTAACTTCTGTATATGATGGAATTAGCTCTCGATATATATTCCATTTTGTTCGAAATATGGGTATAACATATAGAACGCTAGGCGGGATGCTTTGTTTGGAGTTTGAAATTTTAAAGTGTGAATAGTGCTTTAAAAAATTTCTAAGGACTTGAAAAATTTTCGGTTGCAAAACCAAAACCCTAAAACTAGCTCGGCAGCCATCCCTCCCTCCAAATCAATGGCCACCATCACTCCGACTAATCCAAGCAATATTAGCCAAAAGTATATACATGAAAGTTGTAGCCATCAACGAGTGGATTTATCCATACCAACCGATTGTCGAATCGTCAATGATGGGAGCTGAAATTTTGCCTCGTTCATAAGCGGCCGCGTTCAATTTTTGGGCGAGACGGCAAGGCAGACGGCAAGGAGCGGTGGTGAGGCAGGAGCGCGTGCGAGTAGGGAGGCATCAACGATGGGTTTAGTCGCGATCGACGATTTATAAAAAAAAGTAAAGAACATGGCCTAGAAACGAGCACGAGAAGAGGGAGAATGGGAAAGAAGGTTTATTTTTAAAATTTTATTTAATTATCTCATACGTTCGTTAATTCATAACTTGTTCATATAAGGTCGGTTTTGAGCACGACAAGTTGCATTGCAATTGTATTGGCGTGTACTACGCTATGAAGTTGGATTGGTTGGATTTGGAGCTAGTGGAAAATTTGGGTTAAATTGAACGACCCTTCAATTTTAATTCAAACTGGAGCGCTTAGGCAATTTCTGGAATTTCAATGAGTAAACTCTCTGGCCTGCTTATATTTTTATATAAGCGAGAATAATTTTATTTATGTTGTTTGTTGCTTATTTTGATAATTTACTATATTTATTAGTTGGTTTGGATATATTCCCGCCCGCCTATTGAAGCAGATGAGGCTCTATTATGTTCCCGTGTAAGAGCAGATGACCCTTTGTATATGATCCTGCCTCGAAGCGGTTGATTTATATTTCATGATTATATTCTGTATGTGATGCTGGGGACAGGTTGGAGGGATCCAACATGATTCCTCACCATTGTTGAATTTACTATTTATATATGTGATGATATATGATGTGTTGGATACCATATTATTGATTGCGATATGATTTGACTTATTTAGTGCTATAGTAGCACTGCGCCTTATTTTTGGTATTTTGAAATGCTAAAATGATGATTTTGATTTAAAAAGGATTTTGAAGTAAATTTTGAAAGTATAAATATGTTTTAATAAATTTTGAATTATTAAAAGAAATGAATTTATTTTAATTAAATAAACGTATGATTTTTTGGTATTTTCAATTTACTATTTTGTAAAGTGCTTTTAAATCAAGATTCTAGAATAATTTATATAAAGGATTTATGAAAGTATATTTTATAAATAAAGAATGGATGTTGAATGGTATTTTATAAAATATTAAACGGATTTGAAATCAATATTTTATAAACAGATTTTCTAAATAAATTAGATTATCAAAGAAAAGAATTTATAAATGGATTTTATAAAGTAAATAAGATTTATAGAAGAATGAATTTATAAATAGGATTTTATAGCCAAAGGAATTTTATAAATGGAAGTTTTATAAACTAGAAGTGAAATTTATAAACGTAGTTTATAAATATAGAAATGATTTATGTTGAAATTTAGATATGGAGTTAATCGTTTTTAAAGTGGTTTATCTTTTAAGTGAATGTTTGAAAGCAATATTTTGATGGAGTTACTGGTTTTAAAAGTAATTTATATTTTGAAAGTAATGTTTTGGAAAATAATAATTCCAAATGAAATTTATTAGTTTGAAAATGATTTAGAATTTGATAAGTATCGAAAACATGGAATTCAACATTTATTGTTGTAATAGACGTTTTCGAGGAAGTAAGGAAGGCATGGACTATAACACTGTTGTTATAGTAAACGATTTTCGAAAGGAAATGTTTATATAGTATATGAGATTTATATTTATATATATATATATATAATTAATCGAATCCCTATACTAGTGTTTTGGGTTGTCGTAACGATGTTTTATGCGACATTCATTTTGACCCAAATAAAGTATGTTTTAAATAATACTTTCCATGAGATTTGAATATGTACTTATTTTCCGTTATAAGTATATGGAAATGATTTCCATTATCGGATAATTTGAAATGGTTTTGTGAATATATCTTTTAAAAATAATTTAAAGTAAATATTTGAAAATTTGATTTAATTAATAAAAGATTAATTAAATGGGCCCAGTGATTTCTTTTATGCTAGATTTTATTGTTGCTTTGATAGTTATATAACCGACTATTAAATTTGGCCATTTTATCGTTGTTGATCTAGAGAGACCGGGATCATATTTATCCAAAAACGATTTTGAGCCAAAGTATATGCGTTCAAATGTACAGGTGTTGGGAGACATTGATATTTGGGATTTCCGTAAAGAAGGACTACTTGTTGATTATTTGGGGATAAACTCCCAATATACACATAGTAGCAGTGGTCTCTTTACTATGAAATATCCAATGCATGGACTAATCACTACTGATCTTAGGGGTGATTCCCAAAACATGATGTGGTAGGAGAAGTGCCTTTGGTTTGTCCTGTTCCAGAACAACTTGTATGGACGAATGTCTGGCATTACATTTCTAAATCAAGAACGTTGATTTTTACAAATGTACATCTGTTGGTGGCGTAGGAGGCAACTCCTATTAGCTTAACATCCTTCTCTGAGACATACGAGCTCGGAGGTTGTATTATTTTGGAAGTCAATTTGTGATGAATGGAAATAGTAATGTGGCATTCAAAGTGAAATGTGTTATGTGAAAGGTAATTGTTACCTCAGGCCTCACACCCGGAAATGATCGAAATATGATAGATGCGGCAGGGCTATGTGGTTTGCAACCATTAGGATATGGTCATCCCCTTCTAGATATATTTATTCTCGCTATGACGTCGGGTTTTAAATTATCGTGGTGTATGCGAAGAGGGCCATCAAATAGGTCGATAATGACCGGGGTGATGACATATTCGGTACTATCTAGTTAGAGGTAGGCTGGTCTTGTGTTGGTAGAGGACCACCAGTTAGGCCTCGGTACATTCCTCTAGAGATGTACTACCAGAAGGTAGTCCCTTTACCTAGTCATTGGTATGAAAATCCATTCTCCATTAGCTGCCTGCAATTTTGTTTGTAGAGCCTAGTTTGCTGGAATTTAATACTGGTAACAATTTCGGCTATGGTTAATATTATTTGTATACTAGACACTAGTATAATATAACAGAATTTGATATGAAATGTTTTGGTTATCGTAAGGTAAAAACCCGCCCGTGTTTATGTGTAGCGTGGGCTTACGAGATACCTTTGTTCTGAAAGGTTTTTATAACTTTAAAATTCAGTTGAGATGTGTTTTCTCATGCTAGTTTACCAAACTGATCAGGGCGTTCTTCCCTTTCAATGCTCGGGTTAGACTGAGCCTATTTACATATTTAAATTTGGATGTTTTGGAGCTTCAGCAGACGAGCTGGAGGTCTTCAGGACGTATTCCTATATTGTTTATTTTCCGTTGCAGAGTTGTTTAATTATCAGCATTTGTGAGGACAGGTTGTTATAATTGTCCAGGCTAATGATTGTGATTTGATTGTTATACTCTGATGGATGTATGTAAATTATACTACAGTTTCTCTTTTTTGTAAAGATCATTGATATTATATTATATGTTGTTCCATTGCAATTGTGAGATCTTGTATTGTTTTAGTTTCTCTTTCTCTTCTTCTTCTTTTCTCTTCTTCTTTCTTCTTTCTTTCCATAACTATCTGTCTTTCCATTCAATTTGGGTTGGACATGTGTGGTTTATTGTCAGCTTGAATTGTGTAGATTTGCGGTTTGTTACAACTGACCTCCGCTCATCAAATTTCACGCTTGACTTGAAGATTGAAGAAACACATGGAGTGGATGCAACCCGACCATCCCTCACTTAATCACCAAGTGGACGTGAATCAACCATCCACTCACTAACTTTTGTCCTTGACACTGGGCACAGAATTCCTTCCACGAATGAACATGACTCAACTTTTCATTTCACAACTCTTGCCTTGTCCTAACAGGTGGAGTTTAAATCAAAAATGGGTGTGACTTACCACCCATCATAAAACTCTGGTCCCCAAGTGTGGAACGGAGTATAAACATGAAAAATGGACGCGGTTCGATAGTTCATCGACCAACTCTGGTCCCCAGAGCGTGGACTAGAGTATAAACATCAAATGGGTGCGACTTACCACATATCAGAAAATTCTGGTCCTTAAAGCATTGATCGGAGTATAAACACAAAAAGATGGATGCGGTTCGACCGACCATTGATCAACTCTGGTCCCTTAGGGTGGCCTGAAGTACAAATACCATAAAAAGTGAACACAGTTCGACCGTCCGCTCCTCAACTCTTGCCCTTGATTTGGGGGCAAACGCATGACTCAAGGTAGATGCGATCTGACCATCTGCTCTCTGTTCAAGCTCGAAGTTCGCCAGTACACTCATCTTACTCCCAAGGCTCGGTAGAAGTAGGATCCGAATGAAAGTGGATGCAGTACGACCATGCAAGCATTAACTCTTACCAAAGATGCAGTGGGCAGTTTGAGAGCCCAAGCTAAAATTGGATGTGATTTGACTGTCCAATCCAAGGAAGATGTGATACGTTCATCTACGACCTTTCTCACACCTGGCGAACTATTCAAGCCTGGCCCGAACATCGACAAGCCTAAAATCCAAACAAAGACATGGACGCAGTTCGACCATCCAACAAATAACTTTGGTACCCAAAGCATGGATAAGAGTATAGGCAGAAAATAAACATGATTCGACCATTCGTCTATTAACTCTCCCCCATAAAATCTGACCTGAACTTGACAAGAGGAGTATAAACATACTATGACTGAGATTCAACCATCTGCGAGCTAATTCCACCGAATCGAAACTGGCGGCATGAGTATAAACCACTAAAACCTGAACATGGCAGCTTATTATAGCTCTGGCTTGGTACCAGACCAATTGGAATGACGTCCAAAGTCACGGATGATTGACTACATCATACCACCGGGTTGATAGGCAATGTCGATCTAAGCTTTCTATATCGTGCTGCTGGGTCGACGTCTAATACTGATCCACACCAAACACAAACAGATATGACCGGGATGTCCTCCAAAAAACTATGATCATGAAAGTGCGGATAGGATAATAAACCACGAATGAGTGTGACTTGATCATTAATTCTCTAGCACCCTCCTTCGATTCCTAAGGAAGAGTAAGAAACCTGATAAGCATGACTTGATTGCTCTTGAGCTAATTTTATCCCTTGGTCCAATAGGAGAACATAAATCAAAATAGACATGACTAACCATCCAGCTCCAAATGAATGTGACATGATGGTTCATTCGCTAGCTTTGATCATGATTCGACTAGAAGAGTAGTTCGAAACGGAAGTGACTTGACCATCCACATACTAATCCTTGCCCTTTGTTCGATAGAGGGAGCAATAGTCACAGATTGGTTGTGACTTAACCATCCATTCTTTGGTCCTTGCCTAGAGTATGGCGATGTATGCATAAAAAATAGACATGATCGATCGTCCAGTACTCAACTCATGCCCGATATCCGATAGGGCATGGAATTCTTCCCTGTGAAGGAAAAGCTAGAATATAATCTAGAATAGGCATGATTCATCCTTCCATCAACTAATTCAATCCCACGAATCGACGAAAAAGAGTGTAAAGCCAAAACAGATGTGACATGTCCGTCCACTTATCGACATTTACCCCTGACTTAGGAGGCATGAAAGAGAGTCAAGATGAATGTGAACCGACCATTCATTGATAAACTCTAAGTCTTTGGAGCTTAGGTGGGAGTATAAACACGACTAGGATAAGACTCGACCATCCATGTATTACATTTATCAACCCGAGACCAAAGGTAGAAGTGTGATCATCCAAAAACTGACTGTGATAGCTCAATACTGTGACTCATACCTAGTGTTTACAATGACTCGAGGCTACGACCGAAAGGATGCCTTGAGATAGGATCATTAGATTGATGCTTTGGGGTATAAACCGCTAAAAGCTGAATGGCACAACTCATTATAGCTTCGGTTTGGTGTTCTTCACGACTTATGGCAACAACTGCAAGGATGCCTTAGTACCAAACCAATCGAAACGACATTTGAAGTCAATAACGACCGACTATATCGTACCACTGGGTCGACAGGTATTGTCGATCCAAGCTTTCTATATCGTGCTACTGGGTCAAGATCAATATCGATCCATTCCAAACACAAATGGATATGACCCGGATGTCCTCCGAAAAACTCTAATCACCAGAGTGCAGATAGGAGAATATACCACAAATGAGTATAACTTGATCATTAATTCTCCAGCACCCTTCTTTGATCCATCAGGAAGAATAAGAAACCAGATGAGCATGACTCGTCCGCTCTTGAGCTACGTCTATCCCTTGGTCCGACAGTAGAACATAAATCAAAATAGATGTGACTGACCGTCCATCTCCAGATGAATGCAACACAATCATTAATTTGCTAGCTCTGACCATAATTAAACTAGAAGAGTAGTTCAAAACAGACGTGACTTGACCACCCATACACTGATACTTGCTCTTTGTTCGACAGAGGGAGCAATGTCACAGATTGGATGTGACTTAACCATCCATTCTTTGGTCCATGTCTAGAGTATGGCGACATCTGTATTAAAAGTGAACGTGATCGACCGTCTAGTACTCGGCTCATGCCCAAAATCCGACGGGGCATTGAAGTCTTCCCCTAGGAAGGAAAAGCCAGAATACAATCCAAAATAGGCGCGACTCATCCTTCCATCAAGTAACTCAATCCCACGAATCGACGGGAAAGAGTGTAAAGCCAAAACAAATGTGACATGCCTGTCCACTTATCGACATTTACCCCTAACTTTGGGAGCACGAACGAGAGTCAAGATGAATGTGAACCGAGTCACCGACCATTCATCGTTCATCTCTATGTCTTCAAAGCTTATGTGGGAGTATAAACATGACTAGGACGAGACTCGACCATCCATGTAGTACATTTATCAACCCGAGACTGGTGGTAGAAGTGTGATCATCCACAAACTAACTATGATAGCTCAATACTGTGACTCATACTTAGTGTTTACAATGACTCGAGGCTATGACCAAAAGGATGCCTAGAGATAGAATCATCAGATCGATGACCAGGCTCATTCGCGACTGACTATCATTCCAACCTGAACGATGAGCAACAGATCGTGAATGCATTGTATGAAAGGTCCGTTACTCAAATATACAAGTGGATTCAAACTCAAAGCAACAACCAGCTATGCAGCTGCGCACAACACGAGGTTGAACCCTACTTGACATTTTCTTCGACATGCTTAAAAGCCCGATCTTCGGCCGTTGCAGATAATCGCTAAAAGCATATAAAATCCATCACTATTGGACTCATCAGCTCATAACGAGATCTAGAAGTTCAACTAGAGCGACCGTCATCACATGCCATCCTGGCCGGCTCTCATGCCATTGACTATGCATTAGAGAAATGCTTGAACAGGGGATCGACATCAAATCCAACATCTGTTCCCCATGCCTACATACACCACCAATGTGTTGAAGTTACAAGACTCGCCTAGGCAAAGGACCGACACTGGCCCCATCGCCTATGCGACTTTGCAAACCTAATTCATACTTCCCACATGCTAAGTACAGTTTAGTGCGGTGTTGTGCAGTTTCGTACAAGTACAAATATGCTAATCTATTCAAGTCTGAAGTGGTAGACATCCGATTTAAGACTATATGCTTGTTAGAGTATGCAAGTCATATATGGCATGTCCCATTGATCAATTTCAGGTTCACATAGTCTAATATGTTTATGTCAAACCAAAAACTGCTTAAGTCCCACTAATACAAGGGATTGGAACCGATTACATTGCTTGGGCAAATCCGCTTAAGCATTTTCAGCTTATAACATAAGGCCAATATCAAGCAGCAACACCATAGTTGATTTTATAAAGATATAAACCCAAAAGGTAAAGGAGAGGAGCCTAGAGAATCCAAGGTTGCACCCGTTGAGTTAACGATCGACATTACGATCAGCCTCGGTGACCCATCGGGTACTCAAGATCGAATCACAGGTCAGTGCAACGATGATGAAGGAATTAGCTGGCTATCTCCGAATGAATCTTTATGTGCTCTCTTGGACCCATTCTAACATGTGTGTGATCTCACCGACTATCGCGAACCATGCATTGAATATCGACCCGAGGCATGTCTCGATGAAACAAAAGCGATGCGGCATGGATCCAAATATATCTACTGCACTTAAAGAGGAGGTGGATAAACTAAAAAACAATGGGTTTATCCATGACGCCCTCTACCCGAAATGGGTATCCAATTCAGTTCTTGTGAGAAAAACTAATGGAAAGTGGTAGACATACATTGACTACTCTGACCTGAACAACACATGCCCAAAACACAGCTTTCCACTTTCGAGGATCGACCAGCTAGTAGACTCAACCACTGGATATGAACTGCTCTCATTTATGGATTCATACTTCGGATATAGCTAGATCCCGATGCACGTCCCCGACTAGGAGCACAGCAGCTTCATTATCGATCTAGGGCTATATTGTTATCTTGTTATTCCATTTGAACTAAATAATGCTGAAGCTACTTGCCAGAGACTAGTCAAACGGATGTTCAAATATCAGATCGGACGATTGATGAAAGTACATATGGATGATATGCTCATAAAGTCATGACGATCAAATGATCACATCAATGACTTGGCAAAGATGTTCAGTGTTCTCCAAAATTATGGAATGAAACTCAATCTCTTGAAATGCTCTTATGGAGTTGCATTAGCAAAATTTAGGGTTTCATTATTAACTCTCGTTGAATCGAGGCAAATCCCGAGAAGATTAAAGAAATTCAAAACATTCAAGTGTCAAAGGCAATTAAGCAAGTAGAGAGCCTCAATGGGAAGGTCGCCGCCCTAAGCCGATTCATCTCCAAGGCTACCGACGTGAATTCTCTTATATAACCTAATCATAATAGGGAAGAGAAAATTTGAATGGATGCAGGACTGCATTGCAACGTTTCAAGCTCTGATAGATCACTTAGAGAGACCTCATGTCCTATCCAAGCCATTGGATCATGAAGACATATACATCTATTTAGTGATGTTGGTACATGCCATAAGTGCCGCACTATTACACGAAGAGAATCAGATCCAGAGGCCAGTATATATTATGTTAGTAAGCGATTGATAGGTGCTGAGAGAAACTACCCGAAGCTGGAAAAGCTCACATACTGCCTATTATTGCTTCACAAAATCTGCGTCCTTACTTCTAAGCTCACCCCATTAACATCTACACCGACTAGTCGTTACGACGAATCCTATAACTACCTGAGACTTCTAGAAGGTTTCTCAAATGGAATATCGAGCTAAGCCAATTCGATATCACCTATCTCTCTTGGAGAGCTATCCAGGGATAGACATTGTTGGACTTCGTAGCTGAATTCAGTGCACCAGACGACTCTCCGGAGAGAAGTGGAGAATTGACCAACCGATGGAAAATGTATACAGATGGAGCATCCAACGATCGGTGTTCTTGCACAAATGTTGCATTACCTTGAAACTTGACTTTCCTACAACAAATAACGAAGCTAAGTATGAAAACTTGACCGCTGGGCTCAAACTTGCCAAAGAACTGGGAGTGAAAACTTTACAATTTTTTTGTGATTCCTGGTTAGTAGTATGACAAGTTAGGGGAGATTATCAGGCTAGGTGCAGCAGCTTGCTCCTTATCTCGGCCAGGTCCAAGAGCTACTAATAGACTTCATGTATTACACCATTGCACACACCACCAGAGAACAAAATGAGAAAGCCGACTCATTAGCCAAGGTGGCCAGTTCCGAGGATGCGCAGCAGATGGACTTGGTCTCGGTTGAAGTACTAAATGCTCCAAGCATCGACCAGATGGAGATTGATTGGGTTATCGAGACGGAGTTGGAAAGGGATTCATGGACGACTCCTATCAAAGACTATCTGTAACATGGGATCTTTCCAAAAAGAGGAATGAAGATCGACAGACCCTCATTAAAGCTTCATGTTGCATTATCCAAGAAGGAGCCATGTATAGAAAGGGTCTCTCCGTTTCCCTGCTTCGGTGTATTGCCCATGATGAAATCAAATAAGTCTTGAGAGAAGTCCATGAAGGATAATGCAGCGATCACACCGAGGGGCAAAACCCTGGTAAAAATTACTCCGCTACAACTATTACTAGCTAATTGTCAATCGAGATGTAGCTGATTACGCTAGATGATGCGACAAGTGCCAGATGTTTGTGAAAATTCCGAGAGCCCTACCGATGAAAATTACTCAAATGGTCAATCCATAACCATTTGCCACTTGGGAATTGACAACATCGGCTTCTTGTTGATTTCTAAAGGTGGTGCAAAATACACCATCGTAGCATTGGATTACTTCACCAAATGGGCTGATGTTGAACCTTTAGCCATGATCGTAATGAAAAACGTAGTCAACTTTGTTGTCCAAAACATCATCTTTTGTTTTGGTCTTCCTCAAACAATTGTAACCGATAGAGGGGACCAATTTGACACAGTGCTGAATTCAAAGACTTCTACCACTAGCATCGTATTAAGAAAAGGTTCGCAGTAGTTGCTCACCTCAAGCTAATGGACAAGTTGAAGCTATGAACAAAATCATAAAGTTCACTCTGAAGAAATGTTTGGAAAAGGCAAGAGACAAATGGGTGGATGACTCTCAATAGCATTATGAGCATACAAAACTACCTATAAGTCCAAGACTAGCCATACTCCATTCGCCCTTATTTACGGCTCTGAGGCCTTCATCCTTGTAGAACTTGAAGTCCCTTCCCATCGAGTGACTTATTACGACCCCTATTTCATTATAAAAGAATATAAACAAGGAATTGAAATCCGATTACAATTAAACTATAAGGAATCAGTGATGACCCGTAAGCATACAAACGCATCTGGGAGCCAATGACAAGAGTGTGTACCTGAACGTGAACATGTATATTCCAAAGATTCGATTTCTTGAAATCGACAGAAATTGAATTTTTCATCTGGAGTTATTAGAGAAAAGACTGGATCAAATAGCCAAAGTTTACTAGCCTGTAGAACTGGGCACATATAACAACTAATGGAATACAATACTGAATTTATACTATTGAAAATCGACCAAGCGTCATGACGGTCAAAGAGGGATACGGCACTTTCGGTAGATAACTCAATGAAAGGATAGCGATTATTCAGAAAACTAGATGGATTTCTTTTCGACAACTCTAAATTTCTTCGATTCGGAACATGTCATGTACGCAACAAGACTTACTCTGGAGGGAAAATCTTATCCGGCCTTTTGGCCCGGCTATATTTAGACCGATTGGGCAAGTTAGACTTGATGATCATTATGGCAGAAAGCATGGAGAGATGGTTACCAAGATTAGAGATCAATTATGGACAACACTATGGATGACATTCATACGAATTCATGTGAATAGCATTCTACAATTGGCTGAGTATTAATTTCTCACTTCAACTGAAATTACGATCGGGTACGATCATTTTTCAAAATGGATCGGCTACGATCATTCTATAATATGGATCGACTATGATCATCTCCATTATGAATCAGCTATGATCCATCTCCAAAATGGATCGGTGATGATCCATCTCTATTATGGATTAGCTATGATCCATCTCCATTATGGAACGGCTATGATCGATCTCCAATTATGGATCGTATCATATTGATATTACAGTTCAACTTAGCATAAAACGATCGATATCTCAAAATCTACAAGTCGAATACACATGAAACTTTGGGAACATCAATATATTGAAGAGTAGAGCCCACTATATCGATCACATGCCAAAAAGAGCTCACAAAATGATCGATGGCGATCGTTATTTTGACAGAAGTGGAGCTTGCAATCGATAGGGTGACGTCATCTGGAGGTTCTTCTGGAGAAATTTTAGCCCGATCCATACAAGACATCACCTATAAATACAGCGACATGGCTTGTTGTTGGGGATCTTCATTTTGGCTATTTTTCATTATGCTTTTCTCTTCCTCCATTAATTTTCTAATCAAAAAACAACTATAGTTGTAATATTATAGAATAAATAAAAAGATTATTGGAGTGGATGTAGGCCAGAGTCTCAACCACTATAACACTTGTGTGTTCATTTACGTTATTTGCTATGTTTTAATTTCATCCATCATTTAATCTCTGGGAGATTCTATTAGGTGTTGATTCTCATTTTTAACGTCAATAGTCTTGTGGCAAGGGTTTCCTTTTGAATGGTTTGACCATTTAGGAAGGAAAGTGATTGTTAGATGGTAGGTGTAAAATAAGCATGGCTGGGATGAAGAGAGTGAATGGCCATTTTTGCTTCATTAAGAGACATTAGAAATGAGAATTGTATAAAACACTAAGTAGATGCTTAATATGAAATGATGAATGTAATTTATATTCCATTTTATAGAATTTTTTTTATAAGAGTTAGTTATTTGAGTTTAAGATATTTGATCCAAAACTCTTGACTGTAAACTAGGTATAGTGAATGAAATAAATGACCTATAATAAGTGGTTGAATGGAGCTTCGCATTTCATGCACCATAATAGTAATGGTAGAAATAATTGGAGAATACTATATTACACTTATTAATGGACACATTAAGTTATGAAAGATTTTTTTCTTATATATACAAAATATTATTTGTGAAATTATAATATTTTCAATATTGACTTAAAATAGATATAGTTTTGTTTCAAAATAGTTATTATGAACATTTGTTATAAAATAAATCTACTATAAAATGGCATTTGTTTTCACAGCCTTGGTGATGCATTAGCTATAAAAAATACAGAAATATCTAAAATTGTTTTAACAATTATTATAGAACTATGGACTAAGCCATATCCTTAAGGAATAATTCTTTAATCATATAAATATAAATCATTTCATGAGTTGAATCTAAAAATTTGAGGGCAAAGCGCCCATTCAGTAGGGGTGATGAAAGAGTTTATGAATTCGGATTGATACATATAGTTGTATGCAAACTACGATGACCCACCTTTTTGGACGGTTTAAATCGACAATAAACCACACATGTCTAACTCAAACCATTCAAAAGGGAGGATTGTCAATGGGATTTAATAAGAAAATAAGAGAAAAGAAGGTAAACAAAATACAGAATCTTGCAGCAGAATGACAAAATATAATAATCAAATAAATAGTTCATGAAACTGTTTCACAATATACATTTTATTACACAATTTTGACAACATAATCAGAGTACAAATGACAACATACCAATAATGACGCAGCGGAATAATACTAATAATATAATACACCAAACTCCATCTTCGTCCTCCAAAAATAATGTCTTCAAATACTGAAATGCTCAGGCTGACCCGAGCGTAATGAAAAGACAAAACACTCGGGTCAGAACTAAAAGTTCTTATGTAAGTTAAATCAACAACAAGTAAATAAGAGTGTAATAGCTTCAAAGTTGTTTACGGGATTTTACATCTCATATCCAGTGTATAACGTGAGTGCAATCATTTAAGAGATGTTACGAGATTTTCCATCTCTTAAGGATCCGTTAAACTATCTATATGTAGTAAGATATGCTATATATGTAGTGTCTATCAATAAAATAAATATTTTTCTTAGCGTTAAGACTTTACATTAATCCCCCTTAACACATTTTTAAGCAGGTAGTCTATGTAGGTCATGTACACAACCAGTAACATCGGTAGCCAGTGAGTCCCCTACAACTACCATACTAAAACAAAATCGTAGTGAGCTCAAATAAGGATAAAGAGTATGACAAGGCACGTGAGGCAATGCCCAAGGTGGGGTACTACCAACTCGGGTCACAGGACTAGTGGTAACGCATCATAGCTACGACCGCCAACCGCGTCCAACACCCCTAAAATCAAATCAAGGTGCACCGATCAAGCCAACATCAATATAGTAATACGAAGAGGTGTGTTCGCTAGGGGTATCTAGCCCACTTGGCCTTGACAAGCCGTCCTGTTTTAGTCATTTCAAATTGGCATAAGTGTCGGGGTCATCCATCATTGTTCTCTTTTTTCAAATCCAGCAAACGCCTCCAATTCAACCACTTCATTCTGGATCATCCACCACGTACACAGTTGTTAAAGTGGTTCCAATATTGACAGAGAGTATACCAATAAGAGGCCCTAGTCCCTTTAACAACCAAACGTCATTTTTCACACCGGTTGGTTCTTTTACATTTTGAAACCAATTCATATTTGATATCAAAATATCATATTCACTTCAAAATATCCTTCATTTCAAAATACCAGATTTACTCAAAATATGTCATTTTCACTTGAAAATATAATTTCAAATTCCAACCTAGGTTATAACCTCATTTAACCACATTCGCATTTAAATCAAAGATTTAAATATAAACATTTCAACTTTGCACAGTTTGAAATTTTAGAAAATAGTTTGAATAGTTATGAATAGTTTAAAATAGTTTAAATAGTTTAAAGAATTAAAACAGTTTAATATAAAATGGTTTGAGTATCGAAAATGGTTTATATAATAAAATAGTTTGGAAAATCTAAATAATTTAGGTATTAAAAAGAATAGATTTTAAATAGTTTATATTAAAATAATTTATATTGAAAATAATATCAAATTAAATTGTTTCTTTCCATTTCAACAAATCTGGACCCATGTCCAATTTCAAATCAATAACTCAATTTCCAATCTTTCGATTCAATTGACTCAATTTCGATTTAGTTTCAAATCAACTAAATTTCAATTTCAATTCGAATTAACTTCACGTTTCGAAACGTTCATTTTTAACTTCAAATTCGATTCAACAACCCAATTCAATGATTTAAATTTCAATTCTATTCTTATTTTAAACCATTTCAATTTATATCAATTTCAAGTCTGATTTCAATTTACTAATTTAAAGCACTTAAATCGAACTAAACCTCATTGTTCAATTTTAAGATCCAAATCTTTAAAATAATTCAATTTCCAAAATTAAAGTCATGTATCAATTACAATTTCACATTTCAAATTTAATTTTTTAACAATTTCCCTTTGACCCATTTCAGTTTCAACATTTCAAAGCTTGAATTAGAAATAATTCAATTCATATAAATCCACAATTTATTTCCTTTAAAACGATATCATTTAAGCAAAAATCCAAATTCAAGATTTTAAAACCATTTAATTTAACCAATCCGGTGTCCGTATATAATTTTCTACCCTATGGCCGAGTGATCAGTTATTTCAATTTTTAATTTCAGGGATGGATATACATCATTTCAATCCAAATAAAGGTATCATAGGTATATATCATTTCAACCTATTTCTTAATTTATTCAAAATAATTCAAATAACAGTTTATATGCTGTCACTTAATATACATGGTGATAACAGGGATATATAAGAATAAATAAACATCTAATCATCCAAAATGTCAACAAATTGACATCCATCACAATCAACATCCAAACCAGCCAATAAATCACAACAGTTACTGGTTATCAGTATCGGGTATTTAACTAGCAATTCAATTTCAATATTAATTTAAATGGCAATTTAATTCAATAAAATTCAATTACAATTAAAATGGTATATTTAAACTACCAAACAACAATCAATAAATTCTTATCGCTTCATAAATTTAATTTAACTAACATAAGAAAATTTTGGTATTGCGTGAATAGGTTAAATCACTCACCTTTGATTTATAGTGGATTAAAAATCCATTAAAAGCCTAAAAATCCAACAGTTTCCAAATTCAACCAAACAAGTTCCATGTTGTCTGGAATTTCAATACGAATCCAATGGAAGAAACCACATGCCAATCGGAGCTCGCATGAAAAAGTTATGCAAGTTAAAACATTTGAATTTTAAAAATTAAATAAATTATAGTGGCAAAATTGTAATTAGGTGTATCTTCCCAAAACCCACGTTACAGAACAAATGAAACCCACGGCCACTCCATACCTCATTGAACATGCACGCCTCCATGCTCCAAACCTCTGATTAGAGATCACCACGAGATCGCCGCCGCCGCCAGCTACACTCGGGCCCGCCACTTCAACTACGCCGCCGCCTTGAGCTCCTCGACCGAGGATGAAATTCAGCCAAAGATCATCGATTTTTGGCGAAATTGAGCGCATCCAAGTCGATCCAACTATAACGATCCGTATTTTCAATAATTAAAAATATTCAATTTAATAAGATTTTGGAATTTAATATTCTGAGAAATTTAAATTTTTGATTTATTAATGAAAAAAAAAGTTATTAGAATATAATTTAATAACGTTGATTGAATGAAATTGACAAATGTTTAATGTAATTTCAAATTAATGGTAATAATAAATGTTAATGAGGAATAAATTAAGTGTTGTATTAAAAATAGAAATAATATGTATTTAATTGAAATATGTTTTAATACAGAATATGAAATTAATTAATTACTATGTAAATTTATTATCTTTTGTTTGTAAACAATAAATTTAGAAATGTGTTTGGGTTACTAATGTATAACAATTGTTTTATTTGTCACCTTATTATTTAATCCGTTTGAAATTAATATGGAAATCAATGAAATTTAATGTAATTAAATATTGCAGTTAATATAAGAAAGACGTTAATTGTAGAATATGAGTGTAATAAGATGGAAACTTATGTTTAATTAATTCATAAGGTAGTAGTTGATTTAATATAAGAGTGTAAATCAAAATGAAAGAATTTATTGGAATTTAAAATATAATTAACTGGGATTCTATTACTGTTGTGATTTAACGTTGAAATTAATTTAACATTTAAATATTAGATTTAACATGGAAAAATTAATTTTAAAAAGATCATTAAATTTCTGTGTAATCAAGAATGATGAAAATGGTTAACTTTTAAATTTGAATTTAAAAGTGGTTAAACTGATTTTAAATAATTCATTTAATTAACGTGAAAAATTAGTCTTTTGGGGCATTGTCTTGGATTTCGACGAAACTGGTTCCATCGGATCTGTAATAATGAATTATTATAAGATTTCAAGTTTCGTAGCGATCAGACTTATTGTTTGATCGTGCGAGCTCGAAACGCGTAGAAATCAATTAAAGGAATTTAAATAAATATAATTTGATTTTAAAAGTTAACTTCTATATGCACTGGAATTGGGGTTTGAAATTAGTTCCATTGAGTTTAAAAATATTGAAAACCTATATTTCGATATATTGGATGACCTATTTTTCGTCTCGGGAACGAAATGGGCTTTTCGGGTCTTTGTTATCGCTCTGGCCCAATCAATCTGTTCCATCCATTCTTATCCATCTCTGCCTATATATAGGCTGTTATAAAGTCTAGCATTGTTTTATTCTAATTCCTGCACGTATAATTTCTATCTCATCTGTTCCTTCTCAATGGCATACATCTCAAACCCTAATTACAATTTCAAATCAAACTCTAAAATTTAAACTGCTCAAACCCTACCATATAATATATCAACGTGAAGCTCTTGTGAACGTAATCTCTATTTGCAATTCGTTTTTCGATTGGAGTCTCCGTTCGCCAAAAAATTGATAAAACATTCTCGGCCTTCTGATTTGGTGGTTGATAAACGGCAGAGATGCAGCGATCCAACGGTGCATCTTGTAGAGAATTGCATGAGGATTTCATCTAGGTTGTTAGATTGACTTAACGATGGTTGGATTATCGTTAGAAATTCGATTAAGGTTTAATTTTAGGTGGTGGTGGCTTGATTTTTGACGTCGACGGAGGCATTCGGGGGTGTTTCAGTGGTCTGGGAGAGATGAGCAGGGGAGGTTGTGTAACGACATGGTATTTCGAACCATTCGCATCCGCACATGTAAGACTTGACTTGCTCAAAACAATAGATTGTTAATTTATATTTGGCAAAACTCAGCATATGTAACGACCCGTATTTTTCACGGATCGAAAAGTTCGTCAAATCTGGAATTTTTGCAATTTTAAGTCATTTCAGATTTTTGGGGAAATTTGTCTAAGTCCTAGGTCGTGGACGACCTAAGAGCTAAGTCGTGACCGAGTTAAGGACTTGCGAGTTAGTGTTAGGTCGTGGGTTAGTTGGAGCGACCTATAAAATTGTGCAACCTAGGATTTGGTTAAGTAATTAGGTCGGCAGGGCGAGTTAACGACCTAAAGACTGACCGACTTAAGAGTAGTAGGCGACCTAAGTATTCTGGGGTAGAGTTAGGTCGGCAACGACCTAAGAGAATGTTGTGAGCGACCTAAGTTTTGTTAAGTGTTAGGTCGGCTGGGAAAGTTAGCGACCTAGTAGTTGCCGAGTTAGCGACCTAGTAGTTGCCGAGTTAGCGACCTAGTAGTTGCCGAGTTAGCGACCTAGTAGTTGCCGAGTTAGCGACCTAGTGTTGGCGACCTAAGGACCTAAGGAGTTAACAAGTTGGCGACCTTAGGAGTTAGGCTAAGTGTTAGGTCGCGTGGAGGCTTAAGGAATTAGGTCGTAACCTGTTAAGTCGTAGGTCGCTGGGTTTCGTCTAAGTGTTAGGTCGAAGTATGTGTTAAGTCGTAGGTCGACTTAATAGTTAGGTCGTATGCGCAGAAGTGTTAGATCGTAGGAGTTGAGGCGCGCGTATCTGTTAGGTCGGAGTTGTTGGCTAAGGGTTAGGTCGGAGGCTCTGTTAAGTCGTGGGGGTTTTTAGGTCGTAGGTCGGCATATGTTAGGTCGGCAACGACTTAAGGAGATAGCCGAGTTACGACTCAGGCAGTTTTCAGCTATAAATAGGAGGGGTTGTTCTCACTTTTTGGGATCCGGATTTTGAAGCGACGAAGTGCTGCCATTTTGAGAGCTCGACTTCTACACTTCTTCACTTCTTTTCTCCACTCTAATCTAGTGCTTCCATCCATCCAAATCGAAGATCAAGATTAAAGATTCAAGAGCTTAGATTGAAGATCTTCATCTTTTCAAGAGAGATTTCATCGTTTGAAGTGAGATCTTGTCGGATCTAGCTTAGTTCTTCGCTGTCCAGATCTGAAGTTGATATCTTTTGGATTGTTTAGGTGATTTGGTGAGTGGTGATTATCTCTCACACGGATCCAAAGGAGTATATCGGATTGTTGGCTCGTTTTGGTGTTAAAATAGAGATTTCCATGCATTTTCTTCATCCTATGTGTAGATCCATATAGATCCATTGTTCATGATGATGTTGTATCCATTTTATCATATGTTAACCTATGCAAGTTCATTCATCAAGTTTGTAGAGATATAATACATGTTTTCATGCTTATTGGACTTTCAACTCTTTAATTACGAAAATGCCATTATTGTTATAATTGTCTACTTAGATCATATTTGAATGCTTGATTGCTTGGATTGATGTTTGATTTGATTGATTGTTATGAACTAGATGATTGATGATTAGATTTAGACCAAAGGTGATTCAAAAGCTAAAGGAAAGGCTCTTGGATTGGGAAAGCTGCTCGGGGCATATGTAGCGGGATGATGAAGCTCTTATGCATAGATTTGATGATGTGATGTTGAGATGAAGCTTCGCGAGGATGTTATGAAGCGAGGCAATCATATGATGAAGACTTGGTCTAATCCAGGCGGGATCATTCCAAGCATGTTGATAACTCGGTGATATGATTCGAGTTGAGGATAATGGATGCTCGAGAGGCGCTTGAGCTAGTATGGTAATAGTCGTCGAGGAGGATGACTAGGAGGTTGAGATCTCATCGTTGTTGAAGGTTCTAGCATGCTCTAAGCAAGAGTACATGGGGACGCCCAAAAGACTAAGTTGATGGTCGAGTACTCTGGGTAGATTCGATAATCCTAGGCACGGGTCACGATGACGTGCGGGAGTTATGTCTAGAACCGGGGTTACCATTAGCCCTTGACGGACGGCTGAAAGAATGTGCCGGTCATTCAATTAACGGTGATATCGCAACAATGATAACAGTGATAGCCGAGTCATGGATGTTTGGTTGTATCATCATTCGGTCTCAAGAGCGGTATTTCCTGGGTGCTTATCTGACCTTGGTTTTAGACCTTGGGATTTGTACTTGGAAAACATCGCTCTTGACTCGAGTGACAATTGCTTTACTTTAAATTGTATGCTCTGCTATGTTTGCTTCTGCTTAGTGTGTGTCTGGGGGCTATCACTGTAGAATGAGGTTGGAGTGGGAGGGTTGTATTCCTATTCCTTTTCCTTTATGCTCTTTTGGTATGTTGTTAGTTAATTTACTGCTCACTAAGACTGTTGTCTGACTCAAGGCTTTATGTTTTAATTCTTATTGCCTTGGGCTGTTCGTCCATTTTGGGACGGGCAGACTAGGTAGCAGGTGACAGGTGCTGTTCTCTTCTCACGATGCTGATATCGAAGACGAGCTAGAGGGTTGCATATTATCTTCTTATATGTACTGGATTTTTCCGCTGTTTTGTATTCTCTGAGAGTTATGTAGTGAGGCTGGATGTATTGACTATGTGGATGCTTGTATTCAACTATTATGGAGTTTTATATGATGTCATTTTATTCTGTAAAGCTTCACTATACATATGTTCTATTGTATTTTGTCCATGCGCTGTGAGTAATACGATAGATCCTGTTGTTTTAATCTTACCTTGACAATCGTCCATGGTCGCCTGGCACACTTTACAGCGCTCTATCTCTAGATTCGGTGTAGGGGTCATGGGCGGTCGTCACATTTGGTATCAGAGCATTGGTTAATCGATTTTACCCAACGCTCGCTGTCGTAACTACGTATGAGAGACGTAATTGTATTTTGATGGATGATTACTATATATAATATAGTGGCTTAGTAGAATTTGAGTCCTTTATGCAGTTGATTCTCTAGATGTTCTAATCATTCCTTCTTATAGATATTGAGAATGAGTCGAAGAGGGAGACCAGCTGCTAGGGGAGGTCGTGCTACTGAAGAGACTGCTGATTATGCAGCCATGTTCGAAGCTATGATGACTTCGATCATGAGAAGGATACCAGTTCCGGGGGCGGCAGTTGATGTTGGAGTTCAAGTCCAAACTCCGAAACCAGTGGATTTTGCTAAGCTGTGCAAGGATTATACTGCTCTTGGAGGGAAGGTTTTCTTGGGAACAGAATCTACCATTGAGGTCCAGAGGTGGATAGATGCTTGTAGAAGGATCTTTGGTGATTTGGGAATTGATGATGCAACTAAGAGGAAGTTGGCATCAAGGCAGCTTCAAGGGAGAGCCTCTGATTGGTGGAATTCTATTACCATCGATACTGCGGAGGAAGAGATTACTTGGGAGCAATTCCAAGCTAGATTTGAAGCTAAGTTCATTTCTACATCTCAGAAGTCTGTTCTGTTCAAGAAGTTTGTAGAGCTCAAGCAGGGTGGAAGATCTGTTCTTGAGTATGTTTCTGAGTTCGAAGCTTTGTCCAAGTATGCCCGGTCGTATATTGAATCTGCTTATCAGAAGAATGAGAAGTTTGTGACCGGCTTGGATAGTTATCTTGGGAGACAGTTGGTGGATCATTTGGACGATTCATTTGAGAAGCTTGTGGAGAAAGCTCTTAGGCATGAGAGTCTGTTTCCTAAGGAAGGACCTGTTGTTGCTGTTACCAAGGGAGAATCTAAACCACAGCAGGGTGGAAACCAGAAGAGGAAGCAGCAGCAGCAGAAGGGTAAGGATGGCCAGAAGAAGCCGAAAGGCGAGGTAACTTGCTACAATTGTCAGCAGAAGGGCCATTTCTCTAAGGATTGTAAGAATCCGAAGGCACCGATGAAGTGTCACAACTGTGACAAGCCGGGGCATTTCAGGAAGAATTGTCCAGAACCAAGGAAGGACAGGCAGATTGTGCAAGCCTATGCTTTGGGAGCTGTTCCGTCGTCTTCGAAAGCTCCTACTGCTGAAGAAAAGGGAAAGAGTGTGGTTGTTCAAGGTACTCTTTTCCTATGTGGTGTTCCAGTTAGAGTTTTGTTTGATACTGGAGCGTCGCATTCATTTGTTTGTAATGAACTAGTAGGCCGGTTAGGTTTGAAGCCGGATATTGTTGATAGGCCATTGGTAGTGACTAATCCAGTTGGGGGTTCGTCTTGTTTGTGTATGTTATGCCGTGGTCTAGTTGTGTCGAGTCATGGTTGCTCTTTTGTTTGTGATTGCTTTGTTCTGAACTTTACGGGGTTCGGAATTATCTTGGGTATGGACTGGCTTAGGAAGTATGCGGCTAAGGTTGATTGCGAAAGGTTGGAAGTGACAGTCGAGAATGTGGAGGGGCGAAAGATTGTGATACGATGTAAGCATGAAGAAGGCGTCTTCATGAGCTTCATGTATTCGCTAGTTGTTCCACGGGATGGACTGTCATCAGTACCGATCGCTAATGGATTCGAGGATGTCTTTGACGAAGTCAAAGGGTTGCCGCCGCATAGAGAGATCGAGTTTCGTATAGATCTAGTTGAAGGAGCCAGACCTGTTGTGATGCCTCTTAGGCGGATGGCGCCTAGGGAACAGCAGGAGTTGAGGGTGCAAGTTGATGATCTTTTGCAGAAAGGATTCATTCGGCGTAGTGTGTCCGAGTGGGGTGCACCAGTTGTGTTTGCAACCAAGGCAGATGGGTCGTTGAGATTGTGCGTCGATTATCGTGAGCTGAATAAGGTGACTAAGAAGAACAAGTATCCATTACCGAGAATAGATGACTTGTTTGATCAGCTTCACGAAGCTAAGGTGTTTTCTCAGATGGATTTGGCAACGGGATTTCACCAGTTGAGAGTGGCAAAGGATAGTGTGTCGAAGACTGCTTTTAGGACACCATCCGGTTTCTTTGAGTGGCTGGTAATGCCATTTGGATTGACTAACGCGCCAGCATATTTTGTGGATCTTATGAATAGAGTGTTCAGAGATCAGTTGAACAAGTTCGTACTTGTGTTCGTGGATGATATTCTGATTTATTCCAGAACGGAAGAAGAGCACAAGACGCACTTGCGTATTGTTTTGGAGATCTTACGGAAACATCAGCTGAAGGCTAAGTTTTCGAAGTGTCACTTCTGGAAGAGTGAAGTGAGGTTCTTAGGCCATGTGATTTCTGGAAATGGAATAGCGGTTGATCCCGCTAAGGTGGCAGCAATCCAGGATTGGGTTAGACCTAAGAATGCATCTGATGTGAGGAGTTTTCTTGGATTAGCAGGATATTATCGACGGTTTATCAAAGACTTCTCCAAGATAGCTGCACCGTTAACAGGATTGACGAAGAAGAACCAAGTGTTCAGTTGGGATGCTAAGTGTGAGCAAGCTTTCGGAATCATGAAAGAGCGATTGACGAGTGCTCCTGTTTTGACTATTCCAAGTGGGAATGATGAGATGGTGGTTTACACCGATGCATGTGGTACTGGACTTGGAGCAGTGCTGATGCAGAAGGATAAAGTTGTTGCGTATGCCAGTCGACAACTGAAGCCGCATGAAAGGAATTACCCAACTCATGACTTGGAGTTAGCGGCGATTGTATTTGCTCTGAAGATGTGGAGGCATTATCTGTTGGGGGTTCGATTCGAGTTGTTTACGGATCATAAGTCGTTGAAGTATCTTTTCTCCCAGAAGGATTTGAATCTTCGGCAGCAACGTTGGCTAGAGTTTTTGGCATCGTATGATTTTGGTATAGCTTATACTCCGGGAAAAGGTAACGCAGTGGCTGATGCGTTAAGTCGAAGACATGCAGGATTGGGAGCCATGTTTTCTGAATGGAAGAGTCTCGAGTATTTAGCTGGATTTGACTTCAGGCCTGGATGCGAATTGGAACCTGAAATGTTGGCAAACTTATCGATAAGACCGACTCTTGTGGAAAGGATTGGCGAGAGTCAAAAGCGAGATGATAAGCTTGTCAAGATTATCCGTGAATTGGAATCTGGATTGGAGCCAGAAAAGGATAAAGGATTCGAGGTCGATAGAGAAGGTTGGCTTCGAAAGCAAGGACGACTAGTGGTTCCCGATATAGATGAATTGAGGAGTGAAGTTCTGAAGGAAAGTCATCACTCGAAGTTGACAATTCATCCAGGTGGAAATAAGATGTATCGGGATATGAAGAGAACCTACTACTGGGAAGGCATGAAGAAGGATGTTGGAGATTTCATTTCCAAGTGTATGAACTGTCAGTTGGTAAAGGCTGAACAGAAGAAGCCAAGTGGATTGCTTCAACCCTTAGAAGTTCCTACATGGAAGTGGGAACAAGTGTCGATGGATTTTATTGATGGATTGCCTAGAACCAGAACGGGAAATGAAGGGATTTGGGTCATTGTGGATCGTCTGACTAAGAGTGCACGATTCATTCCTGTTCGATCGACTAGGACTGCATCAAAGTTGGCTGAGTTGTATGTGAAGTGGATAGTTCGATTCCATGGTGTTCCGAAGAGTATAGTGAGCGATCGAGACCCATTGTTCACTAGTGGATTTTGGAAGAGCTTCCAGGAAGTCTTGGGAACCGAGTTGTGTTTGAGTACAGCTTATCACCCTCAAACAGATGGTCAGACTGAGAGAGTCAACCGAGTTTTGGAAGATCTCCTCAGAGCTTGTGTTTTGGATTTCGGAGGATCATGGGAAGATCACCTTCATTTGGTGGAGTTTGCGTACAACAACAGTTACCAGTCAAGCATTGGTATGGCACCATATGAGGCATTGTATGGAAGACCGTGTAACTCTCCGACATGTTGGTTGGAAACTGGAGAAAAGCTGATGCTTGGGCCAGAGATGATTCGACAGACTTCGGATTGCATAGAGATCATTCGGCAACGGATGAAGGCAGCCCAAGACCGTCAGAAAAGTTATGCCGATAAACGTCGTAAGGATTTGGAATTCGACGTTGGAGATATGGTTTTTGTGAAGATTTCTCCACTGAAGAATGTTATTCGATTCGGGAAGAAAGGAAAATTGACTCCGAGATTTGTTGGACCATTCCCGATTATCGAGCGAATTGGAAAGCTCGCTTACAGATTGGAGTTACCAGAGAAAATGTCGAGTGTGCACAATGTTTTTCACGTATCGTATCTACGGAAGTATGTGCACGACTCGAGTACGGTGGTTTCTGCTGATAGCTATGAAGACTTTGAAGTTGATCCAGTTGATAGAAGACCTCGTAAGCCACTTCGTGTTGTGGAAACCGACACGAAACAGCTTAGGAGGAAGGTAGTTAAGTTGCTCAAGATACAATGGAGTGATGATGATAACGACTGTACGTGGGAGGTGGAAGAGAGGATGAAAGCAGCTCATCCTGAACTCTTCAAGGTATGGCCCTAAGGTGTCGTCTCATCTCGCGATATTGTAACTTGTTCTAAGTTTTAGAATTCTGTACGCTAAGTTAGAATTGGATGCATTGTTTGTTGATTGCTATGGATGGTAGGCGTACAGAATAGTCTTTGATTGCTTTGTTTGCTTGGAATTTCGGGGGCGAAATTCCTAAGGGGGAGAGAATGTAACGACCCGTATTTTTCACGGATCGAAAAGTTCGTCAAATCTGGAATTTTTGCAATTTTAAGTCATTTCAGATTTTTGGGGAAATTTGTCTAAGTCCTAGGTCGTGGACGACCTAAGAGCTAAGTCGTGACCGAGTTAAGGACTTGCGAGTTAGTGTTAGGTCGTGGGTTAGTTGGAGCGACCTATAAAATTGTGCAACCTAGGATTTGGTTAAGTAATTAGGTCGGCAGGGCGAGTTAACGACCTAAAGACTGACCGACTTAAGAGTAGTAGGCGACCTAAGTATTCTGGGGTAGAGTTAGGTCGGCAACGACCTAAGAGAATGTTGTGAGCGACCTAAGTTTTGTTAAGTGTTAGGTCGGCTGGGAAAGTTAGCGACCTAGTAGTTGCCGAGTTAGCGACCTAGTAGTTGCCGAGTTAGCGACCTAGTAGTTGCCGAGTTAGCGACCTAGTAGTTGCCGAGTTAGCGACCTAGTGTTGGCGACCTAAGGACCTAAGGAGTTAACAAGTTGGCGACCTTAGGAGTTAGGCTAAGTGTTAGGTCGCGTGGAGGCTTAAGGAATTAGGTCGTAACCTGTTAAGTCGTAGGTCGCTGGGTTTCGTCTAAGTGTTAGGTCGAAGTATGTGTTAAGTCGTAGGTCGACTTAATAGTTAGGTCGTATGCGCAGAAGTGTTAGATCGTAGGAGTTGAGGCGCGCGTATCTGTTAGGTCGGAGTTGTTGGCTAAGGGTTAGGTCGGAGGCTCTGTTAAGTCGTGGGGGTTTTTAGGTCGTAGGTCGGCATATGTTAGGTCGGCAACGACTTAAGGAGATAGCCGAGTTACGACTCAGGCAGTTTTCAGCTATAAATAGGAGGGGTTGTTCTCACTTTTTGGGATCCGGATTTTGAAGCGACGAAGTGCTGCCATTTTGAGAGCTCGACTTCTACACTTCTTCACTTCTTTTCTCCACTCTAATCTAGTGCTTCCATCCATCCAAATCGAAGATCAAGATTAAAGATTCAAGAGCTTAGATTGAAGATCTTCATCTTTTCAAGAGAGATTTCATCGTTTGAAGTGAGATCTTGTCGGATCTAGCTTAGTTCTTCGCTGTCCAGATCTGAAGTTGATATCTTTTGGATTGTTTAGGTGATTTGGTGAGTGGTGATTATCTCTCACACGGATCCAAAGGAGTATATCGGATTGTTGGCTCGTTTTGGTGTTAAAATAGAGATTTCCATGCATTTTCTTCATCCTATGTGTAGATCCATATAGATCCATTGTTCATGATGATGTTGTATCCATTTTATCATATGTTAACCTATGCAAGTTCATTCATCAAGTTTGTAGAGATATAATACATGTTTTCATGCTTATTGGACTTTCAACTCTTTAATTACGAAAATGCCATTATTGTTATAATTGTCTACTTAGATCATATTTGAATGCTTGATTGCTTGGATTGATGTTTGATTTGATTGATTGTTATGAACTAGATGATTTATGATTAGATTTAGACCAAAGGTGATTCAAAAGCTAAAGGAAAGGCTCTTGGATTGGGAAAGCTGCTCGGGGCATATGTAGCGGGATGATGAAGCTCTTATGCATAGATTTGATGATGTGATGTTGAGATGAAGCTTCGCGAGGATGTTATGAAGCGAGGCAATCATATGATGAAGACTTGGTCTAATCCAGGCGGGATCATTCCAAGCATGTTGATAACTCGGTGATATGATTCGAGTTGAGGATAATGGATGCTCGAGAGGCGCTTGAGCTAGTATGGTAATAGTCGTCGAGGAGGATGACTAGGAGGTTGAGATCTCATCGTTGTTGAAGGTTCTAGCATGCTCTAAGCAAGAGTACATGGGGACGCCCAAAAGACTAAGTTGATGGTCGAGTACTCTGGGTAGATTCGATAATCCTAGGCACGGGTCACGATGACGTGCGGGAGTTATGTCTAGAACCGGGGTTACCATTAGCCCTTGACGGACGGCTGAAAGAATGTGCCGGTCATTCAATTAACGGTGATATCGCAACAATGATAACAGTGATAGCCGAGTCATGGATGTTTGGTTGTATCATCATTCGGTCTCAAGAGCGGTATTTCCTGGGTGCTTATCTGACCTTGGTTTTAGACCTTGGGATTTGTACTTGGAAAACATCGCTCTTGACTCGAGTGACAATTGCTTTACTTTAAATTGTATGCTCTGCTATGTTTGCTTCTGCTTAGTGTGTGTCTGGGGGCTATCACTGTAGAATGAGGTTGGAGTGGGAGGGTTGTATTCCTATTCCTTTTCCTTTATGCTCTTTTGGTATGTTGTTAGTTAATTTACTGCTCACTAAGACTGTTGTCTGACTCAAGGCTTTATGTTTTAATTCTTATTGCCTTGGGCTGTTCGTCCATTTTGGGACGGGCAGACTAGGTAGCAGGTGACAGGTGCTGTTCTCTTCTCACGATGCTGATATCGAAGACGAGCTAGAGGGTTGCATATTATCTTCTTATATGTACTGGATTTTTCCGCTGTTTTGTATTCTCTGAGAGTTATGTAGTGAGGCTGGATGTATTGACTATGTGGATGCTTGTATTCAACTATTATGGAGTTTTATATGATGTCATTTTATTCTGTAAAGCTTCACTATACATATGTTCTATTGTATTTTGTCCATGCGCTGTGAGTAATACGATAGATCCTGTTGTTTTAATCTTACCTTGACAATCGTCCATGGTCGCCTGGCACACTTTACAGCGCTCTATCTCTAGATTCGGTGTAGGGGTCATGGGCGGTCGTCACAGCATATATAGTAAATAAATCAATCACAGAATCACAAACACAAAGTAATAAACAATAAGCAGCGGAATAGATAAATAGTAGTTCATGAAGCTGCTATAAAACATCAGAGTCTGAACCAAAATGCAACAAAATCTCAAATACAAATGAATCTCTAATACATAAGCAACTGACAAGATTGACCAGAATCATTGGAATAAACTGGAATAACTGAAAGCTGGATAAATAGATCTTCAAACAAAGCTCCAATCTCCAAAGGTGAGTCTCAAATGATGTGTCACTCAGTCTGACACGAGCATAAAGCAAACCACAAAACAATCGAGTCAGGATTAACATTCTTATATAGTAAATTCAATTCAAGTGAAATGTCAACTGAAATACAAGTAACTTAAGGGATGTTTAGAATTTCCATCCTCTAAGGATCCGTGGAACTATCTACTATGTAGTAATATACGCTATTATAATATGTCTATAGTAAAGTAAAAGTATTAAAATAGCGTTAAGGCGTTACTCATATCCCCCTTAACATATTTTATATATTCCCATAGTCTATACAATGCCGTACGCTCCTCCATAAACTGGAGGTTTACCCAAAGGACACCACATAGGTACGGTACAAAACAAACTCATAGAAGGCATGATAGGGCATGCGACAAGGCACTCGAGAAAATGCCAGGGTAGATATACCGTTTGCGGACCTGGACTGGTGGTAACGCATAACAGCTACTACCGCCCACCTCATGACACACTCCCAAATTAAAGGTGCACCCAATCAAATCACAAAGTAATAGAATGGTATCGAAGAAATGTGTCCGATGGGAGGAATGACCTCACTTGGCCCAACATGGCTCCTGTTTTAGCCGCATCAAGCTGACTCACGGGAGTCAGGGCTACGTAAATACCATTTAGAATCGTCACCCAACCATCCTACTTCGTTCTGGAATCTCCACCACGTACACAGTTGTTAAAGTGGTTTTCGGTATTGGCAGAGAGTATGACAATATCCGGTCCCGGTCTCTTAACAACCAAACGCTTATTTCACATCGTGGTCATTTCATTTCAAATAGTTCATACTTCATATCAAAATTTCATATTCATTTCAAAACCATATAAATTCGATATCATTATTCACTTTAAATAATATTCATTTCCAGCATCATAACATTTTCCAAATTATAACAATTTTGAAATCATAACACTTTTGAAATCATAATACCTTGGAAATCATAACACTTTTGAAATCATAACACTTTGGAAATCATAACACTTTCGACTTAAACAGTTTAAATATTGAAATAGTATATATATTAAAATAGTTATAAATTAAAATAATTTATATATTAAAATAGTTTATATATATTAAAAATACTTTATATAAAAAAAATAGTTTTCCTCCAATTTCGCAAGTCAATTCAAATCATCTTAAATTCCAAAATTCAATTTAAATTAATTCCAGTTTAACCATTTCAATTTAAAGGTCAAAGATTCAATTCAAATTCTCGATAAACCATTTCAGTTTGTATCGATTTCAAATCCAAGTTTGCACTATCACTTCAATTCCAATAAGATTCAAGTTTAAATATTCAAACATTTACAATATAAACTGCATTTATATTTCAACATTTAATTTTAATTTTATTCAAATTGGAAAGTATTCACTTAATCCCTTTAATAACAAGTTAAAATTTAAATCAATATTAAATATTCAATCTCAATTTTAATTAAAGTTGAGAATATTCATTTAATCACTTTTTATCAAATCAAGTTATAAATCATATCTTTCAAAATCTCAGAACTAATAAGTCCAATTCAATTATTAACCAATTTAACTTCCAAGTCAACATTAATTTATCTTCCAAACCTCTATTATTAAAGTTATAAAAATCTATTTTTAAAATATTAATATAAATTTTAAATAAATACTTAAACATATTATGAACCAATTAAATTAAATTTTTATTAAATTAAATCTTATTATTGAATGTATTTTGTATTAAATCTTATTTTATATATTTTTAAAATAATAAAATTTTAAGAAAAATCTTAAAAGCTATATTTTCAAAAATTAACTTATAAATTAAAATTTCGGAACATATTATTTTAAAATCTAATTTTTTATACATATATTAAAATAGCCTTTATATAATATAATTTAAAAATCAATGTTTATAAAAACCCATATATTTCTTTCCAAACTTTGGAAATCATTTTCAAAATATAGACCAGCGGTGTCCATATATAATTTTCTATCCTATGGTCAAGTGGTACGGATATTTATCATTTCAATCCGCAATTTAAATATTTACGGGTACATATCATTTCAACCCGCAATCCCAAAATTCAAAATCAATGAAAATCGCTTGGGTTTATCATTTCAACCCATAACGATTTTCTCATATTCTAGAATATCATTCGGGTATGTATCATTTCAACCCATAGGGAATTCTAAACTAACAGGGAACTTGCAGAGTGAGAACAAATATGATAATAATATAATATATCAATCAACAGGCATATATCATCAGTGATAAATAAAATAAAATATACACAACAGGATATGGTGTCATATATCACAGGTGAACAATTGCAGATAATGGCATATCATATTTAACAATTAATTACTAACAATTCAAATTTGACAGCATATTTCAATTGTTGTTTCAAGTGAAATCAAATTTACTAAATATAAGAACGTTAATCGTGAGTGATTGCTCACCTTTCGAGGCTAGAGAATGACGAAGGCAAAGAAGATGACATGCACATGCACATGGATTAGCGACAAGGCTAGAAAACTGCTGCTGAACGAAACCGGACAGCGGTGAATCTAAACAGCACGATCTAGAGTTCGATGAAAACAGATAGTTACATGTATATAATATATTTTATATTTATGTACAAATTATTACAAAATATAATTTAAAATAATAACGTAAGTTCAAATACGTATTAACATAAATTGATATAAATCCTTAAACATTATATATATATATATATGTGTGTGTGTGTGTGTATACACTCAAACATGAAATATATTCTTTCTTTTTTTTCGAAAGTAGGGGCATACAAACACGAGCCAACTTGATATATAACCTCTGCATAACAACTTTATATATATATATATATATCTAAAACTAAACACATATATAAATTTGCATATATGCTCAAAATTGTAGAACAGTTCAAACTCATATATTAAAAACCCAAATATACATATAAAAATTTATATTTACGTGAAACTAAGTACGTTCCAACTTATATACATAGAGAGGGAAAGGTTTGGCAGAATATAGCTAACATACATACGTAATATATATTTTACTTCTCTTATATAATATACATGCAGTAAGCATATATAACTTCTGATGTATAAAGACTTACATACATATTAAAATTTAAAAATCAATATTTATTATAAAACAATACAACTTACTTTATTATAGTACATACAGAAACTCAACGGCTTATCTACAACCTTTGTAACATATATATATTATACATGATCAACATGTACTTATTTTAGTTTATATGTGAACAACCAGATCATATACCAACGAGCAACAGTATATATTTATATACATATACTTCAAAATATTACAGAACCATAAAATAAACCCATTTCAAAACGAATCAAATATATGAATTTATTTATATATATAACAACATATTACATAACTTATATAAGCCTTATATACAAACAGACAGAATCCTATATAGTTTATAAAACTCTTATATGTAACAGATAATATAGTTTATAAAAGTACCTTTGTATATGTATATAACAACAGATCAAAATATACAAACTAATATATATAAAACTAACTTTATAAAATTTGAAAATCAATATATAACAACAGATATATTACCTAAAAATAAATAAAGTGTAGGCTGCCTGCATTCGAGTTTGTGAGAGGTGGAAGGTGGAACAGTGACTGGGTCGAGAGAGCGGGGTTGGAGGTGGTTCTCGGCTGATGGGTTGAGGCGGTCGGAGGTTGGTGGTTCGGTGTGTGAGGCTGTTGGTATGGGGCGGCTGCTGTGCTAAAGGGGAAGGCGGGTTGGCTGCAAAGTTGAGGCGCGGGTTGTTGTGCTTGCTTGTTATGATGGTGGAGGGTGTGAATAGGCGGCACGATGTGGTGAAGCGGACGGTGTAGATGGAGTCGAGAGAGTAGCTTTGGAAGCAAAGAATTGCAAATGGTGAGAAAGAGAAGCAGACTAGAGGACGTGATATATATATCACAAATTTTGGTTATGTGCTATCATCCTCTTTCTCTCTATTCGCACTTGTTTATTTATATTTATTTTCATCAAGGCATAGTTGAACAAGATGAAGAGCAAAGAAAAATGGAGGAAGAAAAGTATCAGGGAACGTGGAAAGGATAGAAGCAACGCTATATATTATAATATTACAGAAGCATAGAAAAATAATGAAGGGCAGAGAAACGAACCAGAAATGTAATAAATTGAAATGGGGAATCATAAAAGTTTGATATTAATTCCTGGGAATATAAAAAGGCTAATGGCCATTCATTTTCACGGTGGACTATGAAAGGACACATAACACCAGAAGCTCAAAAACGGGTACCGATACGGCTAGCCGTTTCTCGGTTTTTGCCGCGTGTCGGACACCGAATTGCACAAATAAATATACCACGGAGATCGGCATATACTACAGAGATTAGCACGGCGAGACGAATAGAATGGTACACAGGTATCAGCGATACAATCATCCTATCAAAAGTCGATATTTCGCTATTAAACTACTGTAGATTCATCGAAAATAAGGTAAACGGAGCTAGGGAAATCCAAATTTTGCTAAGTGGAATATGGCGTATCACTCGGAAAGTAGTCTACATTTTTATTATATAAAAATATTCAGCTTTTGAAGATATTTTATTTCCATCAAATATTAACTGATTTAAATTAAAGTTGAAATTACACAACAGAACTAACATTCATATTTACCAGTAAAAAATCTACCATGTCCTATGTTTAAATAGACGCATTTCAAATATCAAATTTTCATTGTTAAATTTTATAATTAAATTTCAAGCAAAATTTCAGTTAATTACGTTATAAAAACCGTTAAAATTTACGGGGTCGTCACACTCTTCCCCACTTAAAACTTTTCATCCCCGAAAAGGAACGAGATGAGAGAATAGAAACAGCCTTAGATTGAAATACAAAATACTACAATTAATTCAAGACCATATGAATTTGATTTATATTCAACTAATTTGGTTTCAATCCATTTTATTAAATCAATAAATATTCATTGTATTTCACTTTTGATTGATTCCAATTCAATGTATTTAAATCTATTGATTTGATTTCAATTTATTACCTTTGTTACAAAAATTTCTTTTAAAACAAAATTTATTTGATTTTACTCATTTATTAAATCTATTTATCTTCAGTTGAGTGGATTCCACTATAATTCAATTTCAATTATTCTTAAGTCCATATTTATTTACTTAAATAGTATTTTCCTTTATTTATCTAATTCATTTCACTTATCATAAATTAAGTGTGTAAAGAATTTTCATAACCACTAGATTTTTATTTATAATTTTCCTCAACAAAATTTCATACATGCACATCTTATTACTTGCATTAATATTGTATACTCTTCAATTTCTTATTCTCATTAACATTTAACTATTTCTGGGTAAGTTATATTATGGTTCTGAGTGTAATTAAATACTATACAAATTTAGCTTTTATTTACAACATTTCTATTGAACAATTTATTACTTATATTTCTCTTGTAAAACCTTCAATTACATATTTACATAACATTTAACTTTTTTGAATATCCAGGTAAGTTAAATATGTTTAGGATGCAATTGAGTATTATATAAATAAAATTTTCCCATTTCAACTGTTTTTAGGTTGTTTAAATTCCAATTTAAAATTTTAAACATTTCAAATATTTCAAAATTTTTGATTCATTTCAGTAGTTGAAAACTTCAACTTAACACAAAATTTTAAGAATCAAATTTCCGGTTTCACTTTAACTATTTTGAAATAAATATATTCGTTTATGTTATATAAATCAAATCATATTCAAGAAATTCAAATCAAATCTATTTTCCAAAACAAAAGTGCAAAGGTGTTAAGTGATCCCTCCACTTTGAGACTCGAAAATGAATGTCGATGATGCTGTAGTCATCACCGAAATATTTTCCAGCGACAAAATAGGAGAGTATCGATTTGCTTCTTTTATTATTTCTTTGAAACCAATTTATATTCAAAAATACTTTCAAATAATATATTCTCCAAAACCTTTGAAACTAAAATTTTGAAAATACCAGAAATTGAATTCTCGGATTCTTAATTTAAATTCATTTCAATTCCAAATCAATTTATAAACCATGTTTTATAGTTTCATTTATTTATATCATGTTGGAATAGTCAATGGTTTACAAAACAATAAATGAAAATCAAATATCATCATTTCTAACAACTAATTCATTTAACCATCAAATTTTAGAAAATTATACTTATATATATAATATATAGTCAAATAGAAAATTATTTCATTTACCAATTTTGAAAACAATATTGTGTTAGTTTGCTATGTTCAAGTGTTTTGGAATTTCTATCGATAGCGTTGGCCAGACGAATCGATCGAAACACAAATCAACCTTAACAACTCAAACAACACAATATAAAACATTTTATATAAATTACAAAATACACTCCCTTACAGGATGATTCAAGAATGATTCTAGAACAAGGATAGAGATTCAATTTAGAGAGACCCTATTCAAGAGAATTCTAACTAAGAAGATGGACTCGAAAGGAAGATAAGATAATTAAATTACAAAGAGGAAAGAATGGGTAGACTAATATTAATCGCGGGTGACCTTAACCGGGTCAACCGAGATTTCAGGAATAAGATCGATGCGGAAATTCAATTTCCCGCTTGGGAGGAGGAGAAGTGACTTCACCAAAACATCAAGGTAATCCCCGACTATCAGGGTGGAGTCAAGATCACTGGGCTAAGAATCAAGTGAGAAGATAAAACTACCTGCAAAACCTGAGGCAATCGACATTGGATAACAAGAGAATTAACTGGGTAGTCTACTAAAGAGCGGTCCGGCCTTAGCAAGGGATAACAGCATCAAAAACGAGGACGTAGAAATCTTCGGTGAATCGACGCCTATTGTAAAAGTGCATCACCCCTTCATAAATCATACAAAGGTTGGCGGGACCGCTGATTGATTAGACACACACATAAGGTTGAGGTTGCCAATGGGGTGGCAAGATGTTCTCAAATTCATTGCAGAGATAAATCGAATTGGAGCTATGGGATGCTCCAAAATAAAGGAGAACACGAATGGGAAAGGACAAGAATGGATTTCAGAACAAATGGGAGAGTTCCAAAACTTCAAAGAAAACCCGAGTCAATGAGGAAGAAACAAGCTCGAATAAAGGTGATTCTGTAATTTAAATTAACTCTATATGCTAAGTTTTGCCTAAACCAGAGCTCTGATACCACTTGTAACGACCTCGTATTTCAAACCATTCGCATCCGCACATGTCGGACTTGAATTGTTCAAAACAACAGATTGTTAATTTATATTTGGCAAAACTCAGCATATATAGTAAATAAATCAATCACAGACACAGAGTAATAAACAATAAGCAGTGGAATAGATAAATAGTAGTTCATGAAACTGCTATAAAACATCAGAGTCTGAACCAAAATACAACAGAATCCCAAATACAAATGAATCTCTAATACATAAGCAACTGACAAGGTTGACCAGAATCACTGGAATAACTAAAAGCTGGATAGATAGATCTTCAAACGAGGCTCCAATCTTCAAAGGTGAGTCTCAAATGCTGTGTTACTCAGTCTGACCCGAGCATAAAGCAAAACACAAAACATCGAGTCAGGATTAACATTCTTATATAGTAAATTCAATTCAAGTGAAATGTCAACTGAAATACAAGTAACTTAAAGGATGTTTGGGATTTCCATCCTCTAAGGATCCATGGAACTATCTACTATGTAGTAATATACGCTATTATAATATGTCTATAGTAAAGTAAAAGTATTAAAATAGTGTTAAGGGTTACCTATATCCCTCTTAACACATTTTATATAGTGAATATTAGGCTCAGGTCGCTAGTAAGTTTCAAAATATACAAAAACCCCAGTAAAAAAAAGTGTGTAAATTAGGTCCCTAGAATTAAGTTACTAAGTAATTGCATATAGTTATGCAATTTTTTTGGTGAATAATTGAGGAATTTTCCGCAACTTTTTGAAAAAATTGCGTAAATTTCCGCAATTTTTTGGGTGAATAATTGCAGAATTTTCCGCAATTTTTTGAAAAAAATGCGTAAATTTCCGCAATTTTTTGGATGAATAATTGCGGAATTTTCCGCAATTTTTTGATATAATTGCATAAATGTCTGCAATTATTCATTGAATAATTGCATAAGTGTATGTCATTATTCAATAACTTAATTCTAGGGACCTAATTTACAAACTTTATTTTACTGGGGTTTTTGTGTATTTTGAAACTTATTAGGGACCTGTGCCAAACTGTCCCTTTTATATATTCCTATAGTCTATACAATGCCATACGCTCCTCGGTAAACTGGAGGTTTACCCAGAGGACAACACATAGGTACGGTATAAAACAAACTCGTAGAAGGCGTGATACGGCATGTGACAAGGCACTCGAGGCAATGCCAGGAGATATACCATTTGCAAATCTGGACTGGTGGTAACGCATAGCAGCTACTACCGCCCACCTCGTGACACACTCCTAAATCAAAGGTGCACCCAATCAAATCACAAAGTAATAGAATGGTATCCAAGAAATGTGTCTGATATGAGGAATGACCTCACTTGGCCCGGCGTGGCTCCTGTTTTAGCCGCATCAAGCTGACTCACGGGAATCAGGGCTACGTAAATTCCATTTAGAATTGTCACCCAACCATCCTACTTCGTTCTGGAATCTCCACCACGTACACAGTTGTTAAAGTGGTTTTCGGTATTGGCAGAGAGTATGACAATATCCGATCCCGGTCTCTTTAACAACCAAATGCTTATTTCACACCATGGTCATTTTATTTCAAATAGTTCATACTTCATATCAAAATATCATATTCATTTCAAAACCATATAAATTCGATATTATTATTCACTTTAAATAATATTCATTTCCAGCATCGTAACATTTTCCAAATTATAATACTTTCGAAATCATAACACTTTTGAAATCATAATACCTTGGAAATCATAACACTTTTGAAATCATAACACTTTGGAAATCATAACACTTTCGACTTAAACAGTTTAGATATTGAAATAGTATATATATTAAAATAGTTATAAATTAAAATAGTATATATATTAAAATAATTTATATATTAAAATAATTTATAAATTAAAATAGTTTATATATATTAAAAATACTTTATATAAAAAAATTAGTTTTCCTCCAATTTCGCAAGTCAATTCAAATCGTCTTAAATTCCAAAATTCAATTTAAATTAATTCCAGTTTAACCATTTCAATTTAAAGGTCAAAGATTCAATTCAAATTCTCAATAAACCATTTCAGTTTGTATCGATTTCAAATCCAAGTATGAACTATCACTTCAATTCCAATAAGATTCAAGTTTAAATATTCAAACATTTACAATATAAACTTCATTTATATTTCAACATTTAACTTTAATTTTATTCAAATTGGAAAGTATTCACTTAATCACTTTAATAACAAGTTAAAATTTAAATCAATATTAAATATTCAATCTCAATTTTAATTAAAGTTGAGAATATTCATTTAATCACTTTTTATCAAATCAAGTTATAAATCATATCATTCAAAATCTCAGAACTAATAAGTCCAATTCAATTATTAACCATTTTAACTTCCAAGTCAACATTAATTTATCTTCCAAACCTCTATTATTAAAGTTATAAAAATATATTTTTAAAATATTAATATAAATTTTAAATAAATACTTAAACATATTATGAACCAATTAAATTAAATTTTTATTAAATTAAATCTTATTATTGAATGTATTTTGTTTTATATATTTTTAAAATAATAAAATTTTAAGAAAAATCTTAAAAATTATATTTTCAAAAACTAACTTATAAATTAAAATTTCCAAAACATATTATTTTAAAATCTAATTTTTTTATACATATATAAAAATAGCCTTTATATAATATAATTTAAAAATCAATGTTTATAAAAACCCATATATTTATTTCCAAACTTTGATAATCATTTTCAAAATATAGACCAACGGTGTCCGTATATAATTTTCTATCCTATGGTCAAGTGATACGGATATTTATCATTTCAATCTACAATTTAAATATTTGTGGGTATAAATCATTTCAACCCGCAATCCCAAAATTCAAAATCAATGAAAATCGCTTGGGTTTATCATTCCAACCCATAACGATTTTCCCATATTCTAGAATATCGCTCGGGTATGTATCATTTCAACCCATAGGGAATTCTAAACTAACACGGAACTTGCAGAGTGAGAACAAATATGATAATAATATAATATATCAATCAACATGCATATATCATCAATGATAAATAAAATAAAATATACACAACAGGATATGGTGTCATATATCACAGGTGTACAATTGCAGATAATGGCATATCATATTTAACAATTAATTACTAACAATTCAAATTTGACAGCATATTTCAATTGTCGTTTCAAGTGAAATCAAATTTACTAAATATAAGAACGTTAATCGTGAGTGATTGCTCACCTTTCAAGGCTAGAGAATGACGAAGGCTGTAATATCCCGGAAATTTTAACAATATCAATTTAATAATCTGTTGAATAATTAAATTGATATGGATAATCTTTGATAATAAGATTTGAATTTAATTTAATAATCTGATTAAATTAGTATTAATTGATGATTTTATCTTTTAAAAGTTAATAAGATATTTCTATTTGGATATATATATATATATTTATTTATATATATTGTAAGTAGAAGCTTTGGTAAATTGGGAATTTATATTTAATTTAATCTGGACTTTTCAAAGATATTTAAATAAGTAATTTTATAGTTTTAAAATACTTTAAGTAAATATTTAATTATTTAAGAGATATTTTAACTTAAGTTTAAATAAATAAGATTTACAAAATTGGTTTGTTTTATTTCTTTTTAAATATTTCTTGATAATATAATCTCTTGTTTAAATTATAAAATATGTTATTTTCAAATAACAAGTATAATGTATTATTTTTAATATGTATGAATTTTAATGCTAAAAGGAATTGTTATTTTAAATTGAATAAATAGTATATGTATATATATAACTTAACTTTTAAATTGAATCTTAGGATTTAATTTAATTGAATTTGAAATTTAAGTTTTGAAATTCAAAAGAATAAATATTTAAATTGTTTTGGATTTTAAAATATTTGTATAAACTTTTATTTATAAATATAATTAGCTTTTGTTTCTCTTTAAAAAGTAATATATATATATATATAGATAAGTATTTTATAAATAAGAAAAAGGCTTTTTAAATAATTTTAAATAAATAAATATGAGTAATTACTTAAAAGACAAGTGTCATTATCTAAAGCTTCATTATAACATGTGTAATTAAATAAACAAATGTATAGGACAAGTGTCCTTATTTATTTTCATTTTCTTTTATTTTATAAACCAAAATATACATGTATATTAACATTTGCATTTTTTCAATTCATTCTTTCTAATCTTCATTCTTTTTCAAAACCAAGAGAAATCAGATTTTCTCTCTAATTCAAATCTAAAACAAATCAGTAAACATTTCCTCAAAACCAAATTCTTCAACCTGTAATTCTTTTTCCAAATCAAAGAATCAGCCTGCAACCTTCATTTTCTCAAATCTGAAATCAACTCAGAAGCAACTGCTGCATTCTTTTCAAAACTGGAAGCCAACTTGCATGTAGATTTAAAGCAATTTAAAGATTCAACAATTCAAGCTTTTAAATCAATGAGGCATTCCAGTTTAAGATTCCCACTTTCAAAAACTATTTCCAAAAGATAGGCTCTGCCTCTGTTTCATCTTTAATCAAGTGAGTAACTTTTAAACTTAAAGTAAAATAGGGTTGCATGTTGAATCTCTGTGACATATATATGTATTGATGTATGAATAAGTGCATTCTCCTGTTTGTATATATGGATGTATTGTGTGCATGTATGACAGTGTACTCTATTATTGTTTTGTCTGCCCAGGCTAAAAATTTTATTTGAAATTTCTCAACACTTGATCTAGATTTTGTTAGGACTTGATTTACAAACCAGGAGTGTTTAAAATAGTGTAGATTAAGTTTAAAAACTTAAAATTTGTTAAATCAAATCTGGTATTGCTGTAAAGCCAGGATATCAAAATATGTTGAATAATATGAAAACTTCAAATTGAGAAATAGATAGATTCAGTATGAGGAATTAAAAACTAAAATCAAAACATGATTTTTAGAACAAAAATTTGGATTTTTAGTTAAGAGGGTATGGTGCAGTTCTGTGTTGAACAGAAAATGGAAATAAGGGATTTTTGGGTGATCTCGGGAATTTGAAGTGTCGAGTTTCTTCTGGTAGGTGGAGGAATAGTCAGTATTGCCGAGAAAAATATTGGGTGGCGTTGCAGTTCATCGTGGTGGCTGCGGTGATGAGATTTTGCCTGTAGCCCTAGTTTAAGCTAGGTAGTTCGTTTTGGTCAGTACTACCTGTAGAGATGATCGAGTTCGATGAAAATTGGGCAGATGGAAGTTTGGCCATAGTTGAAGTCGCAGCCGGAGTTGTTGGATTTTCGGTGGTCGGAGGACCGTGATCTTGGCGATGTCAGGTTTGGGAGAAATGGGTAGTTCCTGTTCCAGTTTTGGATTTAGGCTCGATCTTGAATTCGTCTTCATTTCGTTGCTCGAGTGATTTGATTCTGGTAGGTGGATGAACGTCGACTGGTGGGGGAAGTCATCGATGATCGGAGCTCTAGCAGTGGGTGTGCACGTGCACGCGGTCGAGAATATGTCTGGATGAAGTCTGTTTTTACAGAGGGGTATGTTCGAGTTCTTCTCGTGATTTTTCCGAGTGATGTTCGAAGAAATGGGAGAGGCGACTCAAAGTATTTAGAGTTGGGTGTGTTGGACTCAAGTGACAGTGAGGCTACTCGTGTTTTCTTTGGTTTTGTTCGTGAATGTCTCGGGAAAATTAGGGTGGCGACTCGAAGCAAAATAGGCTGGGCTCGAGAATTTTTGTGTTGACAAGTTATATAACTGTCTGGTTTTTAAAACTTTAATCTGGGTTTAAATTGTAAAGAAAATTTTAAACTAGAATTTAAATCAAAAATTTAACTATGTAGATTCAAGTTGGGTTTGAATCTTAAAGATTTGAAATAAATAAGTTATAAATTTATATGTTTTAAATAGGTTTTAAATGATAGTTAGATTTAATTAAATGTTTAAAAATAAAAAGGAAATTGGTTTAAACTCTTCTTAAATTTCTTTTATAAGAGATAAGAATTTTTAGTAAGTAAAAGTTTTTAAATTGGTTTTAAAAACTTTGTTAAAAATAAATTGATATTCATTTTAAATACAGAATTTAAAATGAAATTTAAAAGTAGATTTGAAATGGATGTTTCAAATATGAATTGTAAATGATAACTTGTTTATCAATAAGAATAAAGTTTATCTTAAAGTAGTTAGAGATTTATATTCATTAAATTAATTAGAAAATTTATTGGATAATTAAATTGTTTGATTAATTAATCATTTGGATTAATTAAATAGGTAATTAAAGGTTTAAACTAATTTATTTATGATTAAGGTTAATTAATTAGGAATAATTAATTTGTAATTAAGGATTATAAATTAGAGTATTAATTAATGATTAAGAATTAATTAATAGTGTAATTAAATATTAATTAAGTTATGGTTAACACTTAATTAATTAAGTAATTAGAGATTAATTAATTGATTATTAAGATTTATTAATTTAGAATTAATAAAAATTAATATAAGTTAATTACTTAAGGAAAGTAATTAAATAATTGTTAATGAAGTCATTAACTATGGATTATTAAATAATTAATTAATAGGATTAATTTTGATAATTAATTAGTTTAATTAATTTAAGAATAATCATTTATGAATTTGTTTAAATGTAATTACTTATTGGAAGTAATTAAGAATTAATTAATTATTGTAATTAATTGAAGTTAATTTGATTTAGTTAAATTAATTAATTAAGTTTAATTAATTTAGAATAATCAAGAGATGATTTGATAATAATTACTTAATGTAATTATTAAGGTAAGTTTATTTAGAGAAGTAAATAATAAGATAATTACTGGAAGTAATTAGTTGAATAAATGATTTTATTAATAGAAGTAATTTGAGTTAATTACTTTGAATAATTAATCAAGGGATTAATTAAGAAATTAATTAAGGAGTAATTAATTTAGTTAATGAAAGTAATTAAGGGTAATTAATTACTGATTGAAGATTAATCAAAAGTGATTAATAAATGTTGTTTAATTAAAGGTTAATTACTTAATGTAATTAATTTAATTAAGTAATTAATAATTAAGTTGTAATTAAGGATCATTAATTAATATAATTAATGATGTAATTAAGATTGGTTAATTAAGTAATAATTAATAAATAAAGTAATTAATCAATGTAATTAATTAAGGATTAATGTAATTAATTATAGTTGATTAAGTTAATTAATTTTAGTAAATTAATTAATGAAGTAATTAAAGGTTAATTACAATAAGTGGTTAAGGATAATTAATTTAAGTAATTAATTGAGAATAAATTACTTGAATGTAATCAAAAGATAATTAATCAAGATGATTAATTGAAATGAATTATTAGAGGATAATTAATTAATTAAATTATAATTAATTAATGGTTAAGTAAGAAGGATTTATAAAATGAAGTAATTAATTTAATTCAATTTAAATTAAGATGATATAAATCATTACTTATGAATGGGTGTTAGTATTGGATACTTGACTTTGATTGATATCTCTGATGAGATATATGCTGTGTGATATGGATGTTAGTTGAATTGTATGGATTATCTGATAATGTTGATTATTCGTTATCTTCCTTTGTGAATAAAGATAATGAATTAAATTGTTTTAACCTTTAAAACAACTTGGCCTTAAAAGATACGCTTTGCATTTCGATGAGACCGGGATCGGGTTTCCGTATACCGGATTTCCAGGTCTGGAGACCCGAATACCACATCGATCCAAATTAACGATAGGTCGTGAATCAAGTGAAGATGAAGATTCATAGTGCAAGGGTTATTGTCGTTAACTCTGAGGGTGATTCCAAAACGAGTGTAACGAGATAATGCCTTCGGTTTCGTTCGAACCCGGAACGAACTTGTATGGATTGAATGCTTTCAGAACATCGTCAGGTGGACGATGAGCATTCTAAGATAGATGTGTTCTTTTTAAAGGTAATCGTGACCTCAAGCCTCACAAACCGGGAATGGCTAAAACAGGGGAGGTGCAGCAAGGTTAGTGGGTAGCACCCAAGTAGGACAAGATTACCTCTGTCTAGATGTCCCTTTCTATTTTCGACTTAGTGGTGCGGTTGCTGATCCCAACCGTGAGGTATCTTGTGCGGGAATTATCCAGTAAGGGATGTTCCGGCCTTGTGTTGCAGGGGATTGGGAGTGATCCTCGGTACGGTGATCTAGGCCACGTACTATGACGGGCGGTACCCCGGTAGCCCTGCCATTGTATGGAATCCAAACTCCAATAAGTGCCGTACGTATTAGTTGTGCCCAACTATGTTGGAATGTGAGATGTAAGCATTTCAGCTATTTCTGTATTTTACTTGAAAACCCTAGACCCTATTATAATACAATCGAATTTCCTATCAAATGTTTTGGTTAGCGTAAGGTAAAAACTTACCCATGTTTATTTGTGGGAAGTATTACGTGATACCTTTTCTTTCAAAAGGTTTTGAAGTTAAACAAGTTTAACCTGTTACTCACACCAGACCCATGTCTGACCCAAGTTGTTTATTTCTGTTTTATAAACTCTTGGGTACTCAAATTTTTACGAGTAGCCAAGGGATTCAGGTTAGCCTTGACGAATTATGGAGGAGCAATGGAGTAGGAGGCTTCGGCGTTGTAGATAGATAGTAGTTTCCGCTGTGTTGATTTTGTATTGATCTCTGTATTGGATTGAGATGTAATAACTAGACAGATGTTTATAACTGTCTAGTATATGATATGTAATCTGTGTAACTCTGAAAAGTGTTGTATATGATACTATGTAATATTTATGTTACTTAATATATTTTGTTCGTTTCCGCTGTGAGTATTTGTGTTTGTTTCTTTTCTCTTCTTTTCTTTTCTACTTCTCACCCCTTTCTTTCTTACTGTCAATGCGATTTTCCGGGAGTGGAAAGTCGGGTCGTAACACGTGGTATCAGAGCTATAGGTTGAGCGAATACCTAGGCTCTGAAGTGGTATCTATCTTGAGAGAGCGTATTTGTAATTTATATATATATATATATATTCTACCTATCTGTTGGGTTACCCGTTCAGGTTTTCCAATATAAGTTAAAAAGGTAGATAGGGTAGTAGTGTGTGTAACACGACGACTACCAATGGTTGGAGTTTGAGTGTTGAGGTTGGAAGTGTATCTGTCGAGACTGTAGACCTAATACTGTCTCGAGTAAGCTTTGCTGTGGTGAAGGATTTCATCGATCTCCGAAGGAAACTGTAATGGTTCGGAGTTTATCTTTGAAGTTTGGATGAGTAGAGTTGGATCTGTCGATGAGGCAGAAGTGAGTGATGGTACCTTGATACCTCAGGTAATAGTAGCTGTATGATGAGATACAGTGACGATGGATGTTCCCGAAGATGTTTTCTTTGGAACAAGATTAAGGAAGTGTGAATGCTTCGGTGTTGTGGCTGAGTTCAGCACGGTGTTTCTGTTGGTTTGGAGTCCGAGTTTCTCGAAGAGCTTTGGATAGGAGCATTTGTGGCAGCAGTGCAGCTCGGAGTGTTCTGTGATGGCAGGAAGTTTTCTGGATGAGCAGTTTTTCTGGAAGTGAAGTTCAGAAGCAGCAGAGTGGATCCATTTCTTCAATAAATTGGATAAATAAGAGTAAGCTGTTCTGATTGGTAAAGAGAGAACAGTCTGTTGGAATTAGGATGGGTTGATCGCAAAAGTGACTTGCGATTGTCTGAGTGTTCTCTTGGGTTGTCAGAATTTTTCTGGATGTCTTCAGAGAAGTCAGAAGTTTGTCCGCATCTGAAGGTTGAGTTTTCTTATCGACTGGATTCCAGGAGTGATATCGGTGGTTCAGTCTAGTTGAAGGATGTTTTCCTAGAGATAGAATTTGGTGAAACAGCTCAAGTTTTGCTGAAGTATCTGAGTTTTATTTATGGATCAGTGAACCTTATTTCTAGAAGTGAGTTGTCCAGTCTGTGCTTGTGTTCTACCTCAGATCAGAGTTGAGCAGCGAAAGCAGTTTGGAGTGTATCTCTGGATAGGAGAAGTAAGTTTGGAATCTACTGATAATTGTGAAGTAGAGTTATGTTTGGATGTAGTCTGTGTTCTGATTTGGATAAGTATTTGGACTTCTGAATTGAATTGTCAGTTTGGATAACTGGAATTCATTGAGTTTTACGTATCTCTGAGGGAGTACGTATTTGATCTATCTTTGATTGTAGAATCAGCAGTTCTGGAAGTTGGGTAGTTGAGTCAGACTCGTCTGTAGTCTGATATTCTGTTTAGTTCTGTAGATCTAGATGAGTAGGAGATCTATAGCTTAGTAGTTTAGATTGTTTGTAGAGCGAGTATCCCGGTATATATATATACTTGGGGAAAACTCGAGGTATTTTATCTAGAATTTAGTCTAGATAATTTTTTTTTTTTTTGATTGGATGATTTGGTTGCTATGGTTGCTAGCATATGGATGATAGTATATGCTTGTGTTTTAAATTAAAATCTTTAATAAGATTATTAAATTACCTTTGTTTAAATTTCGGGGACGAAATTATTTTAAGGGGGGAGGAATGTAATATCCCGGAAATTTTAACAATATCAATTTAATAATCTGTTGAATAATTAAATTGATATGGATAATCTTTGATAATAAGATTTGAATTTAATTTAATAATCTGATTAAATTAGTATTAATTGATGATTTTATCTTTTAAAAGTTAATAAGATATTTCTATTTGGATATATATATATATATATTTATTTATATATATTGTAAGTAGAAGCTTTGGTAAATTGGGAATTTATATTTAATTTAATCTGGACTTTTCAAAGATATTTAAATAAGTAATTTTATAGTTTTAAAATACTTTAAGTAAATATTTAATTGTTTAAGAGATATTTTAACTTAAGTTTAAATAAATAAGATTTACAAAATTGGTTTGTTTTATTTCTTTTTAAATATTTCTTGATAATATAATCTCTTGTTTAAATTATAAAATATGTTATTTTCAAATAACAAGTATAATGTATTATTTTTAATATGTATGAATTTTAATGCTAAAAGGAATTGTTATTTTAAATTGAATAAATAGTATATGTATATATATAACTTAACTTTTAAATTGAATCTTAGGATTTAATTTAATTGAATTTGAAATTTAAGTTTTGAAATTCAAAAGAATAAATATTTAAATTGTTTTGGATTTTAAAATATTTGTATAAACTTTTATTTATAAATATAATTAGCTTTTGTTTCTCTTTAAAAAGTAATATATATATATATATAGATAAGTATTTTATAAATAAGAAAAAGGCTTTTTAAATAATTTTAAATAAATAAATATGAGTAATTACTAAAAAGACAAGTGTCATTATCTAAAGCTTCATTATAACATGTGTAATTAAATAAACAAATGTATAGGACAAGTGTCCTTATTTATTTTCATTTTCTTTTATTTTATAAACCAAAATATACATGTATATTAACATTTGCATTTTTTCAATTCATTCTTTCTAATCTTCATTCTTTTTCAAAACCAAGAGAAATCAGATTTTCTCTCTAATTCAAATCTGAAACAAATCAGTAAACATTTCCTCAAAACCAAATTCTTCAACCTGTAATTCTTTTTCCAAATCAAAGAATCAGCCTGCAACCTTCATTTTCTCAAATCTGAAATCAACTCAGAAGCAACTGCTGCATTCTTTTCAAAACTGGAAGCCAACTTGCATGTAGATTTAAAGCAATTTAAAGATTCAACAATTCAAGCTTTTAAATCAATGAGGCATTCCAGTTTAAGATTCCCAGTTTCAAAAACTATTTCCAAAAGATAGGCTCTGCCTCTGTTTCATCTTTAATCAAGTGAGTAACTTTTAAACTTAAAGTAAAATAGGGTTGCATGTTGAATCTCTGTGACATATATATGTATTGATGTATGAATAAGTGCATTCTCCTGTTTGTATATATGGATGTATTGTGTGCATGTATGACAGTGTACTCTATTATTGTTTTGTCTGCCCAGGCTAAAAATTTTATTTGAAATTTCTCAACACTTGATCTAGATTTTGTTAGGACTTGATTTACAAACCAGGAGTGTTTAAAATAGTGTAGATTAAGTTTAAAAACTTAAAATTTGTTAAATCAAATCTGGTATTGCTGTAAAGCCAGGATATCAAAATATGTTGAATAATATGAAAACTTCAAATTGAGAAATAGATAGATTCAGTATGAGGAATTAAAAACTAAAATCAAAACATGATTTTTAGAACAAAAATTTGGATTTTTAGTTAAGAGGGTATGGTGCAGTTCTGTGTTGAACAGAAAATGGAAATAAGGGATTTTTGGGTGATCTCGAGAATTTGAAGTGTCGAGTTTCTTCTGGTAGGTGGAGGAATAGTCAGTATTGCCGAGAAAAATATTGGGTGGCGTTGCAGTTCATCGTGGTGGCTGCGGTGATGAGATTTTGCCTGTAGCCCTAGTTTAAGCTAGGTAGTTCGTTTTGGTCAGTACTACCTGTAGAGATGATCGAGTTCGATGAAAATTGGGCAGATGGAAGCTTGGCCATAGTTGAAGTCGCAGCCGGAGTTGTTGGATTTTCGGTGGTCGGAGGACCGTGATCTTGGCGATGTCAGGTTTGGGAGAAATGGGTAGTTCCTGTTCCAGTTTTGGATTTAGGCTCGATCTTGAATTCGTCTTCATTTCGTTGCTCGAGTGATTTGATTCTGGTAGGTGGATGAACGTCGACTGGTGGGGGAAGTCATCGATGATCGGAGCTCTGGCAGTGGGTGTGCACGTGCACGCGGTCGAGAATATGTCTGGATGAAGTCTGTTTTTACAGAGGGGTATGTTCGAGTTTTTCTCGTGATTTTTCCGAGTGATGTTCGAAGAAATGGGAGAGGCAACTCGAAGTATTTAGAGTTGGGTGTGTTGGACTCAAGTGACAGTGAGGCTACTCGTGTTTTCTTTGGTTTTGTTCGTGAGTGTCTCGGGAAAATTAGGGTGGCGACTCGAAGCAAAATAGGCTGGGCTCGAGAATTTTTGTGTTGACAGGTTATATAACTGTCTGGTTTTTAAAACTTTAATCTGGGTTTAAATTGTAAAGAAAATTTTAAACTAGAATTTAAATCAAAAATTTAACTATGTAGATTCAAGTTGGGTTTGAATCTTAAAGATTTGAAATAAATAAGTTATAAATTTATATGTTTTAAATAGGTTTTAAATGATAGTTAGATTTAATTAAATGTTTAAAAATAAAAAGGAAATTGGTTTAAACTCTTCTTAAATTTCTTTTATAAGAGATAAGAATTTTTAGTAAGTAAAAGTTTTTAAATTGGTTTTAAAAACTTTGTTAAAAATAAATTGATATTCATTTTAAATACAGAATTTAAAATGAAATTTAAAAGTAGATTTGAAATGGATGTTTCAAATATGAATTGTAAATGATAACTTGTTTATCAATAAGAATAAAGTTTATCTTAAAGTAGTTAGAGATTTATATTCATTAAATTAATTAGAAAATTTATTGGATAATTAAATTGTTTGATTAATTAATCATTTGGATTAATTAAATAGGTAATTAAAGGTTTAAACTAATTTATTTATGATTAAGGTTAATTAATTAGGAATAATTAATTTGTAATTAAGGATTATAAATTAGAGTATTAATTAATGATTAAGAATTAATTAATAGTGTAATTAAATATTAATTAAGTTATGGTTAACACTTAATTAATTAAGTAATTAGAGATTAATTAATTGATTATTAAGATTTATTAATTTAGAATTAATAAAAATTAATATAAGTTAATTACTTAAGGAAAGTAATTAAATAATTGTTAATGAAGTCATTAACTATGGATTATTAAATAATTAATTAATAGGATTAATTTTGATAATTAATTAGTTTAATTAATTTAAGAATAATCATTTATGAATTTGTTTAAATGTAATTACTTATTGGAAGTAATTAAGAATTAATTACTTATTGTAATTAATTGAAGTTAATTTGATTTAGTTAAATTAATTAATTAAGTTTAATTAATTTAGAATAATCAAGAGATGATTTGATAATAATTACTTAATGTAATTATTAAGGTAAGTTTATTTAGAGAAGTAAATAATAAGATAATTGCTGGAAGTAATTAGTTGAATAAATGATTTTATTAATAGAAGTAATTTGAGTTAATTACTTTGAATAATTAATCAAGGGATTAATTAAGAAATTAGTTAAGGAGTAATTAATTTAGTTAATGAAAGTAATTAAGGGTAATTAATTACTGATTGAAGATTAATCAAAAGTGATTAATAAATGTTGTTTAATTAAAGGTTAATTACTTAATGTAATTAATTTAATTAAGTAATTAATAATTAAGTTGTAATTAACGATCATTAATTAATATAATTAATGATGTAATTAAGATTGGTTAATTAAGTAATAATTAATAAATGAAGTAATTAATCAATGTAATTAATTAAGGATTAATGTAATTAATTATATTGATTAAGTTAATTAATTTTAGTAAATTAATTAATGAAGTAATTAAAGGTTAATTACAATAAGTGGTTAAGGATAATTAATTTAAGTAATTAATTGAGAATAAATTACTTGAATGTAATCAAAAGATAATTAATCAAGATGATTAATTGAAATGAATTATTAGAGGATAATTAATTAATTAAATTATAATTAATTAATGGTTAAGTAAGAAGGATTTATAAAATGAAGTAATTAATTTAATTCAATTTAAATTAAGATGATATAAATCATTACTTATGAATGGGTGTTAGTATTGGATACTTGACTTTGATTGATATCTCTGATGAGATATATGCTGTGTGATATGGATGTTAGTTGAATTGTATGGATTATCTGATAATGTTGATTATTTGTTATCTTCCTTTGTGAATAAAGATAATGAATTAAATTGTTTTAACCTTTAAAACAACTTGGCCTTAAAAGATACGCTTTGGATTTCGATGAGACCGGGATCGGGTTTCCGTATACCGGATTTCCAGGTCTGGAGACCTGAATGCCACATCGATCCAAATTAATGATAGGTCGTGAATCAAGTGAAGATGAAGATTCAGAGTGCAAGGGTTATTGTCGTTAACTCTGAGGGTGATTCCAAAACGAGTGTAACGAGATAATGCCTTCGGTTTCGTTCGAACCCGGAACGAACTTGTATGGATTGAATGCTTTCAGAACATCGTCAGGTGGACGATGAGCATTCTAAGATAGATGTGTTCTTTTTAAAGGTAATCGTGACCTCAAGCCTCACAAACCGGGAATGGCTAAAACAGGGGAGGTGCAGCAAGGTTAGTGGGTAGCACCCAAGTAGGACAAGATTACCTCTGTCTAGATGTCCCTTTCTATTTTTGTAACGACCCAGAATTTTGACCAAATTAAATTGAGAATATTTAATTAATTTTAAATATTTGAACGATAATTTAATTTGAATCCCCGATATAACTTTGAATTTGGTGATTAAATTTTAAGATTTAATCTATTGAAACTGAATAAAAATTTGAATCTTCAGTTTAAGCTGAAGAAAAATATTTCAAAAGCTTTTAAAATCGTATTGATTTTTCTGAAGATAACAGAAGCTTCAGAATCGAATTTGAAAGTGAATTGTTCAGTTTGAAATTTATATCGTTCAACCGATATAAATAAAAATAGCCGTCCGAGGCACAGTCTCGGAATTCGACGAAACCAGTTCCATTGGGTCCGTAATATTGTTTTATTATCGGATTCCAAATTTCGTAGCATTCGGATTCATCGTGTGATCGTACGAGATAAGAACGCATGGAAGAAATTAATAGTTTTAATTAAATATCATATTTTTTCACCAGTCAAATTTCAATCTCCATCAGCCAACCTACATTTCTCAAGCAGACCTAGTAATGTACGCGTAGCCGACTTCTTCAGTTTTATATTCGTATGCTTTTCTCATCTTCAAGGAAAAACAAAAATCACGAAAAAAAATGGCTGAATAGAAATCACTCTCTCGTTCTAAGTGAAAGCTCCTTTGTCCAGTGAGGTTGAAAACAATAGAATACACTCCTTCTATTTCATCGTTCCAAAATTCAAATCAACGCCGAGCTCCCCAATTCTTACCTCAGCGAATCGAAATCGCGTCCTCATCGCGATGGGGGGGGAACCTTGAAAGCGAAAGCGCGGTAGGGCAACTTAGCTCCGTTCGATTTGGGGGTGTTTGAGCTCGAGCTCGAAATCAGCGAAGGGGAGAATACATCTCGTGGGTCGAGCCTCTGATTTGGAGTCGAGCGACTGCTCGTTAGCAATTCGAAGGCGAGCTCGTGGCAACCGAAGGTGAGGGCGACTCGCGTACGCAAAGAAGAGGAAGTGGTGGCAGTCTCGAGCGGTCAAGCAGGAATGTCGATGTAGGTGATGTCGTGATTTCAGTTGGATGGAGTTGGGGTTTCGAATCTGGGTAAGCGAAATAGCGGTTGGCGACGCAAGTAGAAGGGGGGTTCTGTAGTGCTTCGCGAGGTGGGCTGCGTCGACGAAGTGATGGCGTGGGTGATGTCGAGGAGATCGGGCTCGAGCTCGCGTCGCAAGTGGAATATCGATTTACAGTAAGGTAATTCGATTCTCTATTTTATTTATTTTAACGAATTTGGGTTATATAAAAAAATTGAAAATAGATATCTGCATCTATGTATAAGATTCTGGAAAAATATACGAAGTTAACTGTGAAAATGCTAGGCAAAACGGTAAGAAATATTTTGAAAAATTTATTGTTTTGATATATATATATATATATCTAGTTTAGGAAGTAAATAGACAGTAAATATAAAGTTCTATTTTCAGATTTCTATTAAAATGTTTTGATACTGAAAAAAAAAAGTGTAAAAGCAATTCTGTTTTGTATTTAATAAAATAGATATATAGTGATTAAAATATATAGTTTAAAGTTTAAATTAATTAGTTTAAATTAACTTATTTAATTTGTAGTGGTTAAAGATATTTTTAATAAGGAAATTTTGAGTAAGTTTGTTTAATAGTTGGAGAGATTTTTTTTAAGATACGTATTTTAAATAGTTTGAGAGAGTTAAAAAGAATTTATTCAAAAAGGGAAATAAATTTGGAAATTAAAATTGGTTTAAATAAAACTATCAGTTAATTAAACTATTAAAATGAAACCACCAATGAGTCAAAATTTTAAAAATGAAAATTTAATTATTCAGTTGATTCGAATATTAATAGATGGTATAAAATGTTTATACTAGGTCAAAATCTGTAAAGAACGAGCTGGAATAAAAATGGATTGCAAAATAAAAGCTAAGGTGAGATCTTCTCACTCAGATTTATAATTGAATTGCAGTTATTGATCGATTTGTTTGAATATGCTATTAGATATGATAGGATATATCTATATATATAGCAGTATATACATATTGGCATATGTATATATTGGATTGATGATTTCCCGCCTCGTATAGCGGATGAGACCCTATTGCGCCGTTAGTAAGCGGATTTATAAAAACCTATATACCGCGATAATTCCGTACTGGAGCGGAATTGGTATTGTGCTAACATCTTTGGATGTAGGGAAACAGGTTGGAGGGATCCAACTGGACCCCTCACATTGATTTATTTTATTTATACTGTGGTATGAATCTGTGAATGATTATATTGATGTTATTGATCATATCGATGTCTGGAAATTGATTGAAAGCTAAAAATTTAGCTGAATGGATGTTTGATATCATTGGATTCCAAAGATAAACGAAATTGAATTTTGAAATTCAAGAAGAAAATTTCTAAGTGAATCAATTTTTGAAATTTAAGAAATTTCGAAGAAAGGAATTTTAAAGTATAAAAAGTGAATTTTTATAATCTTATCGAATTAATTCCAGAATCAAGTGAAAATGTTAAATAAATGGATTTCATAAAGTAGTGATTATAAATTGAAGAATTTAATTTAAAATTTGGATTTTTAAAATAGATTGAAAGAAAACGATTGAAATTTATTTTCTTAAAAAGGAATTTATTTAAAAGAAGATAAGTTGGAAATTCAGTTTGAAATTTAATTGGTAAATTGAAATAAGTTGTGAAATCAATGTAAAATGATTTCAATTTGAAGAATCCATTTTAAAACAGAATATTGAATAATTTGAGAAAAATAAGGAATTTATTTAGTAGTGATAAATAAAATTAGAAATCAATCTGTAATTGATTTAATATTGGAAATGAATTTTTGAGAAATTAGTATGGGATCTTTTATTTAACGTTGAAAATAAATTCAGAAATCAATATTGAAATTGAATTGATATTGAAGTTTTTATAAATAGAATTGAAATTTATAAAAGTTGTTTATAAACCCAAAGTCACTTATTTTGATAAGTTAAATATAGAAGTTGATAAAAGAAGGTTTATAAGTCGAAGTTGTTATTAAAAAGAGAAACAGAATTTATAAACGTGCTTATAAATTCGAAATAGATTGAATGTGATAAATTTAATATAGAAGATTATTTAAGAAGATATATTCACGATTTTGAATAGCGAATTTTTATTGAAATAAAAATGTGTAGAAATGATTGAAATGGGGTTAAGTGAATTTTTTTCACGATTTTGAACAGTGAATATATTGTTAAGTAAAATGGATTCATTTTTGAAGAAGTAATATTTTAAAAATGAAGTTAAACATTTTAAAGGTGTTTTAAAATGTGTTATGAATCGAAAGCATAGATTTCAACATTTATTGTTGAAATAGACGTTTTCGAGAAATATAAGGAAATGGTGGACTATAACACTATTGTTATAGTAAATGATTTCCAAAAGGAAATGTTTTATATAGTATTGGGATTTATATATCTATCTTAATTCCGAATCCCTATACTAGTGATTTTGAGTCGTCGTAACGATGTTTTACGCAACATTCGTTTTGACTCAAATAGATGTTAAAATTTATGATTTCCTTAAAGAATGAAACGTATACTTAATATTGATTTAAGTATATCGAATATTTTCTAAGTGTTGAAAATAAATGATTTGTGAATTACTTATTTTTAAATAAGTATGGAAATGTTTTTCCAATGTGAAATGAACTGTTTGAGTTTTTTATCTTTTAAAGATAAATTGAAAAGTGAATATTTGAAATTGTTTTCAAATGATTAAGTGTGGAAATTATTATATCTAGTAAAGATATTTTTGAAGATAAATAATTTGGAAAATTATTTGGAATCTGATGATGTTGCGCATCTTTATTGATAGTTAAATAACCGACTATCAATAATTACCTTTAGATAGGTATTTGTTGTGAATTGGATGAATTTGAATGCCACACTTATTTTTGAATTAACGCTCACTATTCGGGTTAGCCGGGAAAGGACCATGGGGTCGTATAACCCATTCCGAATATGTGATACGTCGTTTTGAATTGCATTCGAAGACCGGTGTTGAAGATCGGATATTTTTGAAAACGGAAGGATTACCGTCGAGTTACTCTACATCGGCTGATCTCCGGTTTAGAGGTTTTTATCACCCTTAGTGACGGGAAGTCCTGACGTGATTGAAAATTATCCGGAAATGCAAGGGCTTCGTGAGAAGTGCCTTCGGTTCTGTTCGATCCCGGAACAGACTTGTATGGATTGTGTGTCTGACGTTACAATTTGAGATATAGAGCTGATTTCTTTCAAATACATATCTGTTGGTGGCGGAGAATTTATTCTCTTAGCTTAACACCCTTCTCTGAGACGTACGAGCTCAGAGGTTATGTAGTTGAAATTTATCAACAATATATCCCAATTTGGTAACGTGGCATACTGAGTGTTGCTGTGAAATGATCAGTGTTTGATCATTTGTGATATGATCATTTGTTTGATCTTATATCTTTGTGATCATAGGTTGATCATTTTGTTTGACCCGAAGCAGGGCTTTTTGAGAAAGCGTAGCTTTGTGGATGAGACTTCGTCGAGCCTCACACCCCGGAAATGGTCGAAACAGGAAGGATGCGGCAAGGTTCTAGGGAGTAGCGCCCCTTAGTGTATGTCATTCCTTCTGGATAAAGGTGGTATCATGGTATGGAGCCCAGATACTTAACCTCTGTGGTTACTGCATTATTATTATCTATGTGGTTTGTTGCGAATCGGGGATCCTCGGGAAGATCGGTGACGATCGGGGGATGGCATACGCGTGTCAGTAGTTACCTATTTTTGCAGAGGTAACCCGGCCTTGTGTTGGCAGAGATCCGGTTAGGTTCTCGGGTCGTCTATTCCAGGGACGAACCCATCGTGGAAAAGGAAGTTCCTTAGCCTGACCATTTGTTGGAAATCCAAAGAAACAATACGAGCCTTTACGATTTCAATTGTATAACCTGTCTCCTCAGGAGGCAGCTATAGCAGGCATAATATAATGGTACCTATGCTGGCTAAGATTTATATTGTACTTTCGAAATGTTTTCTACACTATGCACTAATAATAATATCAAAAAGGTTTTGATTTTTGCGTAGTAAGCATCTTTGACTATCATAAGAAGAAATCTCCTCCAAGTCTGCGTTTGCATTGTGTGTGTGGTGGGAGGTCTTATGGTAGTTTCATTTTCCAAAAGCATTGCGAATTGACTTTAAAATATTTCTGTTGTTTATTTTAAAGATAAAATAACTGTTTTACGATCTCACACCAGTCACCATGACTGACTCGGAGTTTATTGTTCCCTTCTAAACTCTGGGTGCCCACCAATTTCCACACGGGCAGCCTAGAGTTATGTTATCAGGATATTCTGGATATTCTGGAGCTTTGGAGATAAGCTGGATGGCGAGACGTAGTATTTGTATCTGATAGTATTTATTCCGCTGTGTATTCTGTATTAGGACAAGTTATAAAACTGTCCATTGTTGTACTGAGTTGTATATTGACTCTGATGATTGATGTATGTATAAAATGATATAGTTCTTTGTTTTAAAGATTATTCATTTATCTATATATATATTGTTCCGCTGCGATATGTGAGATTCTGATATTGTCTCTGTTCTGTATCTGTTGTTGTTTTGTTGTTCTTCTTCTCTTTTTCTTCTATCTTCTTCTTCTTCTACCTTTTTCTTTTTCTTAAAACCCTCACTATTGGAGTTTCCGGCACTCGATTTCTCGGCAGTCGATAAAGGGAGTATCGATGTCGAATTTTCGAAAGTCGAAAATTTCGGTATGTGACAATTTTCGACTTAGTGGTGCGGTTGCTGATCCCAACCGTGAGGTATCTTGTGCGGGAATTATCCAGTAAGGGATGTTCCGGCCTTGTGTTGCAGGGGATTGGGAGTGATCCTCGGTACGGTGATCTAGGCCACGTACTGTGACGGGCGGTACCACGGTAGCCCTGCCATTGTATGGAATCCAAACTCCAATAAGTGCCGTACGTATTAGTTGTGCCCAACTATGTTGGAATGTGAGATGTAAGCATTTCAGCTATTTCTGTATTTTACTTGAAAACCCTAGACCCTATTATAATACAATCGAATTTCCTATCAAATGTTTTGGTTAGCGTAAGGTAAAAACTTATCCATGTTTATTTGTGGGAAGTCTTACGTGATACCTTTTCTTTCAAAAGGTTTTGAAGTTAAACAAGTTTAACCTGTTACTCACACCAGACCCATGTCTGACCCAAGTTGTTTATTTCTGTTTTATAAACTCTTGGGTACTCAAATTTTTACGAGTAGCCAAGGGATTCAGGTTAGCCTTGACGAATTATGGAGGAGCAATGGAATAGGAGGCTTCGGCGTTGTAGATAGATAGTAGTTTCCGCTGTGTTGATTTTGTATTGATCTCTGTATTGGATTGAGATGTAATAACTAGACAGATGTTTATAACTGTCTAGTATATGATATGTAATCTGTGTAACTCTGAAAAGTGTTGTATATGATACTATGTAATATTTATGTTACTTAATATATTTTGTTCGTTTCCGCTGTGAGTATTTGTGTTTGTTTCTTTTCTCTTCTTTTCTTTTCTACTTCTCACCCCTTTCTTTCTTACTGTCGATGCGATTTTCCGGGAGTGGAAAGTCGGGTCGTCACAAAGGCAAAGAAGATGACACGGACACGCACACGGATTAGCGACAAGGCTAGAAAACTGCTACTGAACGAATTCGGACTGCGGTGAATCTAAACAGCACGATCTAGAGTTCGATGAAAACAGATAGTTACATTTATATAATATATTTTATATTTATGTACAAATTATTACAAAATATAATTTAAAATAATAACCTAAGTTCAAATACGTATTAACATAAATTGATATAAATCCTTAAACATTATATATATATATATGTGTATACACTCAAACATGAAATATATTCTTTCTATTTTTTCGAAAGTAGGGGCATACGAACACGAGCCAACTTGATATATAACCTCTACATAACAACTATATATATATATATATATCTGAAACTAAACACATATATAAATTTGCATATATGCTCAAAATTGTAGAACAGTTCAAACTCATATATTCAAAACCCAAATATACATATAAAAATTATATTTACTTGAAGCTAAGTACGTTCCAACTTATATATAGAGAGAGGGAAAGGTTTGGCAGAATATAGCTAACATACATACGTAATATATATTTTACTTCTCTTATATAATATACGTGCAGTAAGCATATATAACTTCTGATGTATAAAGACTTACATACATATTAAAATTTAAAAATCAATATTTATTATAAAACAATACAGCTTACTTTATTATAGTGCATACACAAACTCAACGGCTTATCTACAACCTTTGTAACATATATATATTATACATGATCCACTTGTACTTATTTTAGTTTATATGTGAACAACCAGATCATATACCAACGAGCAACATATATATTTATATACCTATACTTCAAAATATTACAGAACCATAAAATAAACCCATTTCAAAATGAATAAAATATATGAATTTATATTTATATATATATAACAACATATCACATAACTTATTTAAGCCTTATATACAAACATACAGAATCCTATACAGTTTATAAAACTCTTATATGTAACAGATAATATAGTTTGTAAAAGTAATTTTCTATATGTATATAACAACAGATCAAAATATACAAACTAATATATATAAAACTAACTTTATAAAATTTGAAAATTAATATATAACAATAGATATATTACCTAAAAATAAATAAAGTGGAGGCTGCCTGCATTCGAGTTTGTGAGAGGTGGAAGGTGGAACAGTGACTGGGTCGAGAGAGCGGAGTTGGAGGTGGTGCTCGGCTGATGGGTTGAGGCAGTCGGAGGTTGGTGGTTCGATGCGTGAGGCTGTTGGTATGGGGCAGCTGCTGTGCTAAAGGGGAAGGCGGGTTAGCTGCAAAGTTGAGGCGCGGGTTGTTGTGCTTGCTTGTTATGATGGTGGAGGGTGCGAATAGGCGACACGGTGTGGTGAAGCGGACGGTGTAGATGGAGTGGAGAGAGCAGCTTTGGAAGCAAAGAATTGCAAATGGTGAGAGAGAGTAGCAGGCTAGAGGACGTGATATATATATAAAAAATTTTGGTTATGTGCTCATCCTCTTTCTCTTTCTTCACACTTGTTTATTTATATTTTTTTTCATGAAAGCATAGCTGAACAAGATGAAGAGCAAAGAAAAATGGTGGAAGAAAAGCATCAGGGAACGTGAAAAGGCTAGAAGCAATGTCATATATTATAATATTACAAAAGCATAGAAAAAAAATGAAGGGTAGAGAAACGAACCAGAAATGTAATAAATTGAAATGGGGAATAGTAAATGTTTGATATTAATTCCTAGGAATATAAAACGGCTAATGGCCATTCATTTTCACGGTGGACTATGAAAGGACACGAAACACCAGAAGCTCAAAAACGGTTACCAATACGGCTAGCCGTTTTTAGGTTTTCGCCGCGTACTGGACACCGAATTGCTCAAATATTAGCGATATGACCATCCTATCAAAAGTCGATATTTCGCTATTAAACTGTTGCAAATTCATCAAAAATAAGATAAACGGAGCTAGAGAAATCCAAATTTTGTGAAATGGAATATGACGTCTCACTCAGAAAGTAGTCTACATTTTATTATATAAAAATATTCAAATTTCGAAGATATTTTATTTCCATCAAATATTAACTGATTTAAATTAAAGTTGAAATTACACAACATAACTAACATTCATATTTACCAGTGAAAATCTACCATTTGCTATGTTTAAATAGACGCATTTCAAATATCAATTTTTCATTGTTAAATTTAATAATTAAATTTCAAGCAAAATTTCAGTTAATTACGTTATAAAAACCGTTAAAATTTACGTGGTCGTCATAGGCTGTTCGTTTAGAGGTGGTCTGCTTAGCCGCGACTGGCCGTGGCAGCGGCGTAGTCGACCATGTGTTCGACGGCCGTGGGTTTCGTTCATGCATAGATGACGTAGGGTGAGGAAGGTAATACAATTTACGAATTTTCCCTTATTTCTGTTTTAATTTAAAATTCAAATTTCAAACTTCTAACGTGTATAAATTTTGCATACGAACTCCGATTGACACGTGGTTTCTGCCGTTGGGTTTGTATTGAAATTTCGAACAATATGAAACTGGTTTGGTTGAATTTGGAGACTGTTGGAATTTTGGGCTTTTATTTTATTTTTAATTAGCTATAGATCAAAGGTGAGTGATTTAACCCACTCATGCAATACTAAATCTTCTTATGTTAGTTGAATTAGATTTATGAAGTGATAAGAATTTTATTGATTGTTGTTCGGTAATTTAAATTGTCATTTAAATTTAATTTGAATTGTCATTTAAATTTAATTTGAATTTATAATGAATTAAATTGACATTTAAATTAATATTGAAATTAAATTGCTAGTTAAATACCTGATATTGATAACCAGTTAATTGTTGTGATTTGGGTGGTGATTATGATTGATGTCTATTTGCTGACATTTTAGGTGATTAGATGTTTATATATATATATATATATATATTATCACCCTGTATATTAATTGAATGCTTATAAACTATTATTTAAATTATTTCGAATAAATTAAGAAATATGTTGAAATGATACATACCTATGACACCTTGATTTGGATTGAAATGATATATATCCATCCCTGAATTAAAAAAAATTGAAATAACTATTCACTTGGCCATAGGATAGAAAATTATATACAGACACCATATTGGTTAAATTAAATGGTTTTAAAACCTTGAATTTGGATTTTGATTAAATGGTATTGTTTTAAAGGAAATAAATTGTGGTTTTATGTGATGATCCTGAACTCGGCCTTCGAAAATCGGCACCCGTACTTCACTTGTACTCAAAATGCCGCAGATTCAAACGCCGAATCTGGCTCACCGGAGCTTATAACACAGTAAGTATAACAACATAGCGGAATAAAGAAATGAATAATATCATATACAACTCCAACGAATACAATATCCAGAATGATATACAACAATGATATCAATATGATACAACAATATCGGAGACAAATAATAATGTTACAGTGGAAACAATAGAATTGATACTCCAAGTGATCCGACAAAGAGAATGAATCCAACTATCCAACATCAGCTCGAACCACCATCACGTTGCACCAAGATAAGCAACGTCAGTCTCCAGTGAACTCCAAACACTGAACTAGCTCCAACTAGTCTACTAAACCTGACTATCTGAAAACCCCAACTCTAGACTGCCCGTGTGGAAAATTATGGGCACCTAGAGTTTAGGAAGGGAACAATAAACTCTGGGTCAGTCATGGGACTGGTGTGAGTAACAAAAACAGTTTATCTTTAAAACAAACACAAAAGAATTTTCAACATTTAATTTCGCAATGCTTTTTGGAAAATGAAACTACCATAAGGCCTCCCGCCACACAAACAATGCAAACGCAGAATTGGAGGAGATTTCTCCTTATGATAGTCAAACATGCTTACTACACAAAAACACCTTTGATATTATTACTAGTGCATAGTGCAGAAAACATTTCGAAAGTATAACATTAATCTTAGCCAGCATAGACATTCCGAACTATGCATACTATAGCTACCATCTAAACAGTGGTGACCACCATAAGTAAATGGCAGGTTCTACAACTAAAACCGTACTGGGTTCGTATTGTTTGATTGGATTTCCAACAAATAGTCAGGCTAAGGAACTTCCTATGCCACATGGGAACGCCTCTAGAGGGACGTCCCGAGAGACAACTGCTCTCTGCCAAAACAAGGCCGGTTAGCCCCTTCCCGGGTAGTAAACCTGAGATATGCCACCCCCGGTCGTTTGCGACCTTTATCCGAGGCCTCGATCACACAGCAACAATCACACAGTAAATGAGATTGGAGCAACCACACAGGTAAATATCTGGGCTCCATACCATGATACCACCTTTTTCCAAAAGGAATGGACATACCCTAGGGGAGCTACCCCTGAAACCTTGCCGCATCTTTCCTGTTTCGACCATTTTCGGGGTGTGAGGTCTGATGAGGTCTCGTCCACAAAGCTACGCTTTTCACAAAAGCCGTGCCTTGATCAAGAAATGATTAGCAACACACAGCAGCACTCAGCATGCCACACTACCAAATTGGGAGTATATCACTGATAACCTTCAACTACATAACCTCTGAGCTCGTACGTCTCAGAGAAGGGTGTTAAGCTAAGAGAATAAAACTCCGCCACCAAACAAAAATGTATTTGAAAGAAATCAGCTTTATATCTCAAAGTGTAGTGTCAGACATACAACCATACAAGTCTATTCCGGGTTCGAACAGAACCGAAGGCACTTCCAAAGAAGCCCTTGCAAATCCGGGTATTCACAATCCCGATCGGACTTCCCATCACTTAGGGAATCTCTATACCGGAGCAACTCAGTGTAGAGAAATCGATAGGTTATCCTATCGTTCTCGCAAACACCCGGTCGTCAACACCGGTCTTCAAATGCTATCCATTTACGTCGTATCACTATTCTAAATGGGTTATATGACACAAAGTCCTCTCCCGGCTAAACCGAATAGTGAGCGCAATATTTTAAAACATATGGATATTGGGATTTCGATTAAGTCACAACTTATTACCCCAAACTTTTCTTCAAATGATTTAAACAAATTACCATTTTAATCTTTTTTAAACAAAAATATTCAATTCACAAAGTTCACCCAGTTTCACAAAGATCCATTCATAGATTTTCAAATCGATTTCCATTTCAATTTGGATTAACTCGTCCAATCTTTAAATCAAAGATTTAACTGATAGCTTTCAAAACAATTCCATTTCGACCTTTTATACAAATGGTACACCTTTCCAATTTCAAAACAAAGTTCAACAATCTTTCACAAAAATTTATTCATAACTCGGAAAACCATTTTCCTTTCAATTTGAAATTCTTTTGACACAAATTGGAAATTCATTCCTTATATGAAAGCTTCTATTATTTGAAAACAAATAGTTTTCATTTCGGAAAATCTGATTCATTTATACGAGTTAAAGTCCTTAGGTTAAATTCAAATTCTCAAAACCATACTTTTAAAATGGTTTAAATTCATATAAACACATTTATAACATCTTTACCCTTAATTTCCAAACATGGAATTCAATTCCAAATTTTGAATTCAAATTCAAATTAAATTATTTAAATTGGAAAACTTTACCAAGTTATTCAAAATAACTTTTATCTTAAAACTCCTTTTCGAAAGCTTTAACATTTAACCCAAATCCATTTCCAAAATCAATTGAAATTAAAATTTCAATTTCAAAAATATTAAATTTAAATCATCTGTGACTTAACCGATTTCCTCGTGAAATCCATATTCGTGTGTGTAAGAGTGTGGTCCAGGGGTTTTACACAGTAGTGCAACATCAATAAATTATCACAGATCAAAATACAGAAATATAGTTGATAAGCGGTATGAAATATAACGCTTATCTTTTCATTCACAGATCACAGATCATATACAAATGTATCACAAATAAATGAATAGATTATACACAGTTCAATCCATAGAACAAAATATCACAGATCAGATAGGACAATCAATTCAAGGCATCTCGTACAATACAATCATTCATAAGTAAGGTCAAGCATTCAATAATCATTTATAAGTAGGATTAATTAATTGTTTAATCCTAATTAATTCAATTTATTTCCAATTAAATTGATTACTTATGAATTAATCATCCAATCCTGATTAATTAATTACAAATTATTTGATATGAATTAATTAATCAATCTCCTTAATTAATTGCATTATCCTTAACTAATCATATTAATTAAATTAACCTTTAAACCAATTACATAACTAATTAACCCTTTAATTAATTATTTTAAGAAATTAAACCTTTAATTACTTACCATTAAGCAATCATCTCATAACAATTAATCATTAATCACCAATTTATCTAATGATTTTCTTAAGTTGATTAAACTAAATTAATTAACTTTGATTAATCAAAATATCCAAATTTAATTACAAGAAGTAATTAATCCTTAATTACTTTCATTAAATAATTTCATTTAAACCATTTATAATTAATTATTTAAATTACTTAATCCTTAGTTAATTATCTTCATTAACTAATAACATTTCTCTAATTATAAATAAATCTAAATCATTAATTTATAAATTAAATAAATTATTCCTTAATTGTCTTATTAATTAAATCACTTAATTACTTTAATTATCTCTAAGGTAATCCATTTCTTTATTAATGACTTCATTAATATTAAACATTACGCTTCTGAATTTAAATTCAAAAAAAATCTGAAAACTGTCAGGTTTTTACAAAATCCTGGAACAACAACTGAATCGAATCGAACAAAATTTGCTTCGAGTCATTTCCTTCTTTGCTTCGAGTCAAGTACTCGAATAACTCGAGCCAAATTCGCGAACAACCTGAAACACCCAAACAAAACAACTCCAGATCCAAACAACGTGCACGTGTACAACACCGTCGACCAACTCCAGTCGACGCTCACCCAAGCAACCATCTCCAACCTCCAGAATCTCCATCAACTTCTCGAAATCGAAACCGAGTATAAACTCAAACCTGGAACGAGAAGACCACCACAATCCCAAAACCTGTCATCACCTCATCCACGCAGCGCCGACCATCAGAATATCCACTACTCCGGCGACGACTTCGTCAATGACCCAACTACCATCACCCGAAGCCCCGAGACATTCGATCTTCTACACGAGTCGTGGCGATCGATTCGTTAAACCCAGTCAATACTACGGTTCTAGACGAAATTTCGCCACCGCTGCCTCCTCGATGAACTGCACCACAACACACCATTTTTCCTCGACCCTCTGATCACTCCTCCATCACCACAGAGAACCTCGATCGCCACCAATCAGAGAACCACCAGTAATTGCCAAAAAGAAGGAATCGCAACAAACTCGAACTGCTCTTAAATACTCATTCTAAAAATTATAAATTTTGTTTTAAAAATCATATCAAGGTATAAGAATTCAGTGTATATTACTGAATTCGTAAATTAAAAAGTTTGGATTTTTAACTTGTTTAAAGCTTTGCTCAAGCATTTTGGTTTCCAGAGTCATATTAATATTATTCCGACTTAATTAAAATTCTAAACCAAAGTTTGAAATGAAACAAACAAGCTTCATTTGAATCTTAAGTCTAAACAAAGGTTAGATTAAAAGATTCTGAGTTAAATCAAAACAGTAAAACTGGAACTAGAACAGAGAAGTATTCTTATGGAAACAGCATGCATATCCAAACATTCACATGTATACACATCATACTTCACAATACATATCCTTTCAAACACATTAGCATGCAACCCAATTTATACTTAAACTTTAAAAAAAATAAAGTTACTCACATTGTTTCCAGAAAAAGAACAGCGCCTCTTTCCTTTGACACAGGCTTTGAGAATGCAAGCTGAAGTTCTCATCTTTAATCTCTGGTTATATGAAGTTGTATGTTGATTTGTTTGTTTGAGTTTTAGATAGTGTTTGCCTCAGTTTTTCATAGCTTAGGATGGAACGAATTTGAAATGAGAAGATGATGTATATATGGAAATGAGGTTTACAGTGTAATCTATTTTGTTTGTACAATATCAAGGACAGAGATATTTTTTCTCATTTTGGAGGCTGATAACATTTCGAGTTGACCTTGTTTATGCTAGCATTAAATGCTTAAGTCCTTTATGTCTTCATATGCTTGAATACTTGAACATATTTGTCCTTTTAATTTGTTTGTATGTGAATGTATTTGCACTGTCTTGTGGTTTCATAGATATGCTTATATTTTTTTATTTCTATTTCTAATATAGACCATCAATCCCAAATTTTTATCATTAAAATTTATCTTTAAACCATTTACTTGAAATTTAAATTCAAATGATTTAACACGGTTTTTTTTAAAATTGGGGAAACTCAAATCAATTTACCAATTAATTTCACAAATTTTTATTCAAAAATTAAATTAATTATCAATTTAAACTGATTTAAAATCCGGGATCGTTACATTTTATATGAATTGAATTAAGTCTAATCCAAGCCTTAAAATGTTGAAACTAAAATTGGTTAAAAGGAAATTGTTTTAAAGAAATGAATTGGAAATGTGAATTGATAATCAATATATGACTTTAACTTTGGAAATTGAATCATTTTAAAGATTTGGATCTTAAAATTGAACAATGAAGTTTAATTTGATTTAAGTGCTCCAAATTAGTAAATTGAAATTGAACTTGAAATCGATATGAATTGAAATGGTATAAAGGAAGAATTGGATTGAAATTTAAATCATTGAATTGAATTGTTGGATCAAATTTGAAGTTAAAAATGAATGTTTCAGAAACTAAAGTTATTTCGAATTGAAATTGAAACCAAGTTGATTTGAAGCTAACTACAGAAATTGAATCAATTGAAAGATTGGAAATTGAGTTTGTTGATTTGAAATTGGACATGGGTCCAGATTTGTAAAATGGAAAGAAAAATTTTGATTTGATATTATTTTCAAAATAAATTATTTTAATATAAACTGTTTAAAATCTATTTTTATTAATATTTGAATTATTTTGATTTCTCCAAACTATTTTACTATATAAACCATTTTCAATACTCAAATCATTTTATGTCAAACTATTTAAACTATTTTTAAACTATTTAAAACTATTCAAACTATTTCTAAAGATTTCAAACTGTGTAAAGTTGGAATGTTTATATTTAAATCGCGATTTAAATGCGAATGTGGTTAAATGAGGTTATAACCTAAGTTGGAATTTGAAATGATATTTTCAAGTGAAAATGATATATTTTGAGTAAGTATGATGATTTTGATATTTTGAAGCGAATATGATATTTTGATATCAAATATGAATCGGTTTTGAAATGTAAAAGAACCAACTGGTGTGGAAAATGACGTTTGGTTGTTAAACAGACCGAAACCTCTTATTGGCATACTCTATGTCAATATTGGAACCACTTTAACAACTGTGTACGTGGTGGATGATCCAGAATGAAGTGGTTGGATTTAATGAACGTTTGCTGGATTTGAAAAAAGAGAATTATGATGGATGACCCTGGCACTTGTGCTGATTTGAAATGACTAAAACGGGACGGCTTGTCAGGGCCAAGTAGGTTAGCTACCCTAGCGGACACAACTCTTTGTATTACTATATTGATGTTGGCTTGATCAGTGCACCTTGATTTGATTTTGGAGGTGCCAGACCTCATGGGCGGTCGTAGCTACAATGCGTTACCACCAGCCCTACGACCCGAACCGGTAGTATCCTACCTTGGGCATTGCCTCACGTGCCTTGTCATACTCTTTATCCTTATTCACGCCCACTACGATTTTGTTTTAGTATGGTACCTATAGGTGACTCACTGGCTACCGACATTACTAGTTGTGTTACATGACCTGCATAGACTACTTGCTTAAAAATGTGTTAACTGGGATCAATTTAAAGCCTTAACACTATTATAATACTTGTATTTTACTGCATATAAATAGTTTGATGGATCCTTAGGAGATGGAAAATCCTGTAACATCTCTAAAGTTATTGCACGCACGTTGTACACTGGATAGGAGATGTAAAACCCCGTAAATATCTCTAAAGCTATTACACTCATATTTACTTGTTGTTGATTTAACTTACATGAGAATTTTTAGTTCTAACTCGAGTGTTTTGTCTTTTCATTATGTTCGGGTCAGCCTGAGCATTTCAGTGATTGAAGACATTATTTCTAGAGGACGAAGACGAAGTTTGTTATATTATATTATTAGCGTTATTCCGCTGCATCATTATTGGTATGTTGTAGTTTTTACTCTGATTTGTGTAAAATTTGTCTAATCAAATGTATATTGTAAAACAGCTTCATGAACTGTTTATTTGATTATTATATTTTGTTAATTCAACTGCGAGATTCTGTATTTTATTTTTTTTCCTTTCTCTTATTTTCTTATTTACCCCATTGTCAATCCTCTCTTTTGAATGGTTTGAGTCAGAGATGTGTGGTTTATTGTCGATCTAAACCGTCCAAAAAGGTGGGTCGTCTAATAAGTTGGAAACATTCAAATTGAAATCTGAATTAAAATGTAGTTGTTTAATGAAAATATAAGAAATTGAAGTTTTGTAACTTGTAAATTAAATGATAATGAAAAATAAGAAGATGTAAACTATTGAACATTTTTGTTAACTAAAATGAATAAGATAAATTTGTATAACATTCAATTACATTCTAAAAACATATATAAAAACTTACCAGAGATGTTTAAAAAGTTGAAATGTTGAATGTGAATATGTAATAAAATATTATACAAGTAAAAGCTTAAGTAACAAAAATGCTCAAAATGAACATATGTTTTATAAATAAAAGAATTAAGAGTTACAAGAAATGTTATAAACATAAGTTAATGTTTTGAAATGCTTAATAAATTAAATTGAATAGTAAAAAGTGAATACTATTTAAGTAAATGATAAACTTAAGAAAATGACTGAAATGATTTATAAATAAGTTTATTATTAAATGATACTATATATGAAGAAATAAATGCGAATTTAAAAGTAAAGAAACTTAAGTATGAATTTATTCATTAGTGAATATTAATATTAAATGGAAATCAAGTATATAAGTAAATAATATATTTGAATTAAACAGCAATGAAATGTATGTAATACTTTAATAATAGATTCACTGACGATTTCAAATAATTGAATGGGAAACAATCTAGGTATGTAAATTAATAAAAGATGACCTTATATGAATGAATGAAAATAAATGAAAAGTAAATGATGTGTTACAAAAACTAATAGAATAAACTTAAATAATATATAGAATTCTTTGTTGTTTGGCTTATGGGATGTTTGGGAAATGATACTTCAAATTGTTTAAGGTTGTATAAATAATCTATTAAGTAATTATCGAAGGCTATTGAGTGTAAGGTACACTTGGTAGTTTATTTATCACCCTTGTGCGATGAAAAGTGTCTAAACTCACACAAACCATTAGTTTTGGTTACTATGGATGTATGATTGATTTCTTTGGTTGTATATAGTGGTTGTACTGCTTTTGTTGCATATGATTATTATATATTGTATGTTGCTTGTGCTATTAATTGGAACAGCTAATATATTGCTCTTTTTACATAACTCTAACTCTTTTGGATTATGTAAGTAAAATACAGGTTATGGAAGCAATATCAGTTGCTTTTGGTTTCATAAATAAACTTTATTTGCCCGACAAATAGGTACGTTTTCGAATTACGATTTTGGAACGTTATTTTATTTTTTATTCTCATGGTTTGGGACGTTTTATTATTGAGATATGATATATAATGATATTGTTATTTTTTCGGACCTAACCGCGCAAAGGAGATGCTACCGAAAATTTTCATAAATTTAGGACTTAAAATTTATTTTTTGTAGAAGTTGAGTTATTTTCAAACTTTTATTAAACTTAAATATGTAAGTTTAATTGTTATAAATTGAAAATTTTGAATAAAATATATCAAACCTCTTGATTCTTTCTTGTTCCTTTTCGAGGATGAAGTAGGGGGATTGTAACGAACCGTATTTTCGATAATTAAAAATATTCAATTTAATAGGATTTTGGGATTTAATATTATGAGAAATTTAAATTTTTGATTTATAAACCAAAAAAATTTATTAGAATATAATTTAATAATGTTGTGAATGAAATTGAAGATCGTTTAATGTAATTTCAAATTAATGGTAATAATAAAGGTTAATGAGGAATAAATTAAATGTTGTATTAAAAACAAAAATAATATGTATTTAATTGAAATATGTTTTAATACAGAATATGAAATCAATTAATTAGTATGTATATTTATTAGCTTTTGTTTGTAAATAATAAATTTAGAAATGTGTTTGGATTACTAATGTATAACAGTTGTTTTACTTGCCACCTAATTATTTAATCCATTTGAAATTAATCTAGAAATCAATGAAATTTAATGTAATTAAATATTGCAGTTAATATAAGAAAGACGTTAACTGTAGAATATGAGTGTAATAAGATGGAAACTTATGTTTAATTAATTCATAAGGTAATAGTTGATTTAATATAAGAGTGTAAATCAAAATAAAAGAATTTATTGGAATTTAAAATATAATCAATCGGGATTTTATTACTGTTGTGATTTAACGTTGAAATTAATTTAATATTTAAATATTAGATTTAACATGGAAAATTTAATTTAAAAAGATCATTAAATTTCTGTGTAATCAAGAATGATGAAAATGGTTAACTTTCAAATTTGAATTTAAAAGTGATTAAATTTATTTTAAATAATCCATTTAATTAACGTGAAAAATTAGTCTTTTTGGGCACTGTCTCAGATTTTGACGAAACTAATTACATCGGATCCGTAATAATGAATTATTATAAGATTTCAAGTTTTGTAGCGATTGGAATTATCGTTTGATCGTGCGAGCTCGAAACGCGTAGAAATTAGTTAAAGGAATTTAAATAAATATAATTTGATTTTAAAAGCTAATTTCTATATGCAATGGAATTGGGGTTTGAATTAGTTCCATTGGGTTTAAAAATATAAAAAACGAATATTTTGATATATTGGATGACCTATTTTTCGTTTCGAGAACGAAACGGGCTTTTCGGGTCTTTGTTATCGCTTTGGCCCAATCGATCTGTTCCATCCATCTCTATCAATATATAGGTCGTTATAAACCCTAGCAGTATTTTATTCTAATTCCTATACTACAATTTCTATCTCATATGTTCCTTCTCAATGCCATACATCTCAAACCCTAATTACAATTTCAAATCAAACCCCAAAATTCAAACTGCTCAAACCCTATCATATAATATATCATCACGAAGCTCTCGACGAACGTAATATGTGCCTGCAATTCATTTTTCAATTGGAGTCTCCGTTCACCCAGAAATTGGTGAAACATTCTCGGCCATCTAATTTCGTGGTTGATAAACGACGGAGATTGTAACAACCCGCATATTTATCGATTTTTTTTTATTTAAATATTTTATTTAAATATTTCATCGTTCGTCGGATTTTAGTCCGAAAAGCTACTTTTTGCAAACAGTCGAATTAGGACTCGAGACCACTTCCATTGAGTTCAAAATGCCGTTTGCGACCTTTTTGAGTATAAGCTTCGATATGTTTGGAGTAAGTTGATTTTTGCTACTTTTCCACTTAGGGCTTTGGTTTGTGTTTCAGCCCATCAACCTTCTAATACCCAAACTGAACCCCTCTCCTTCATTCACTTTCTTTGCCTAATACTTTCAGCTCTAAAGAGAATAATGGGGGAAAAGATTGGAAATTAGAATTCCCAAGCCCTAGTTTCAATTGCAAATCCAAGCTTTAGCTCCAAATTCCAAGAGAAGCTTAGGTAAGCATCCTCCTCTTCTTCTCCAACTCGTTCTCCTTTCAATTTCAGAAATTTCCTAAACCTAATTTAGGAAATATTTCTCTTTTAAGCTTAGATTCAAGCTAGTTGAGTTGGAATTGAAGAGTGTTTGTCCTTGCCTTGCTCTATAGCTTTCTCTTCATTGTTTTTGTGTAAAAGGTGAGATTTTTATCTCACATCTATGCCTATAACTACCTTTGTTGTTAGGTATGAATTCCTATCATCTATTTCGTGTTCACTTGTTGTGATTTGAATTGGTTTTAAGAATCCTTCAATTTTGGTGTTTTGGTCCAATTTTATGAAAATCCTTCTATGGACGTTTGGACATTGATATTTGGAGTGTATCGAGCAGCCTTTAGGGCCGGGTTGTCGCTAGACGTAAATCCTTAGTTGTCATTGCTTTCTCGATCGCTTCCGATAACGTTTTGGCCATCTTGGCCTAGGTAAATTTCTGCCCAGATTCGGTGTTCAGACGTCTGGAGGTCAATGCCAGACGTCTGGTTTTGCCTCCTGGTGAAAAATAACATACGGCAGAAAAATAAAATGGGCAGTGACTAATTTCAGACGTCTGAACTATTGTTCCAGACGTCTGAAAAGATGTCAGACGTCTGATTTATGTTTTCAGACGTCTGGTTGGTTTTCTGGGATATTCCCAGAAACCAAATCCAGACGTCTGGACTTTTCCCCAGACTTCTGAATGCCTTAAGACGTCTGATTCTAGGTTTTAGACGTCTGGATCGTTTTCTGGAATATTTCCAGAGACAAAATCCAGACGTCTGGACCAACCCCTCAGACGTCTGGAAATTCCCTGTTTTGCCAAATCATGCTAGGTCGCTTGTCTTCACTAGGTCGTACAGTTTTGGACGGGGCGCTGCCCCGCACCCCGCCGGGGGCGCTGCCCCTTGGACCCCCGCGACCTGATCGGGCAGATCGAACCCCGTACCCCTCTCCGTAGGGGATCTTATCTGAAAAACATTCAACAGAACTTCCACTTTGATGATTTTGAGCTGATTTCCATGGATTTTATTCACGTCTTCGTATGTGGATTTCTGTGATTGATTGTTCTACAATCATTTTTCTGTTTTGTCACTTTAAAACTATGAAGGTTTCAATACTAGTAGTAAATATCAAAACTCTTTCATCAAAGCAATTTCAACTCTATTTTATTACAAAGCTCTTTTTCCTAAACCGTTTTCCAACCTATTAGTATATACAAGCCTTTACTTCACTCGGATGAGAAATCGAATTAAACGACTTAGTAAAACGAGTGGTATGAAACGCTTGCGTTCACTTCGTCGGTTAGCTCTTGGACTTGTTCGATTGAACCCTTTTGTGACAATTTTCTAGTGAATATTTACAGCTTGTTCGTAAGTATTTAAGTTAAGCAAGTGGTTATGGCACATGAAGCTAAACTCATATATTTACTAGCTTGGTGTGATTGACACTTCCTTATGATCATGACGATCATTCTTGTGATTTAGACTAGCAATTGAGCGATGTCTCTTTGTCTGCGATGGAGACTAGACCCCGCTTGGGTGATGTTTCTACTCACATATATGGGGCTGTACCCCATGGTCTTTGGGCCGTTAGTGTGTCAAAGGCCTTCGGGCCATCCGTGTGTTCGGAAAATTGCCTTCGGGCCATCCGTGTGTTCGGAAAAGTAAATGGATAGCTTCCATGAGATAGCTTCTCGTCCGTGTGCTCGGACTTCCCCCTTTTAGTGATTTCTGGATTTCGTGTGTTGATTTTTGGGATTTGTTCTGGATTTCGTGTGCTGATTTCTGGATTTAGTGTTTCACCAACTTTTGTGGTTTTCATTGATATGATATCAGTTATTGTGTATTGGTGAATTTGTGTGTCATTACCTTTTTATGGGTTTGGATCTTTCAGAAGATCCTTGTGGAATTGATTAATCTCTTGTTGATCATCATTTACGTACTTATAGTAGCACGACGTTATGGTTATTACATGTTCATGTCATGTCGTTTACTTTATACCATATCATCTGATATTTATAGCTTGACTGATCCGTTTATTATTTTCTTATAAATAATACTCGGGTCAGACCGAGATGTTACAGGTGCTTCTGCTTGACTTCTCTTCAGGATTATTCTGACTTTTGGCTAACTACATAGATTTGTAGTTTTTGGATGTACACATTTGAGATATAGACTCCATGTTGTGTACTTATTCTTTTGTATAGCACGTGATGCTATTCTTTTGTATTATCGTGGATCTTTCTGACCACTACTCTGATGTACACTTTAGTGTGTTATATATATTTATTCATATCTTCTTCCGCCTTTGTGATATGGATGTCTGTGACTGATTTATGTTATGATTATTTCTATGTTTGTTTCTGAAGGTTATATATAGCCACCGTGTGATAGCTTTATGTTTGTATCGGTATGTCGGATTTCCTCTTTAAAAGATATGCATTCTGTTCTATCTGACATATTGGTGCTCGCACAAAGAAGTTACATGGATGGTCGCTCCTCCACAGTCTTATTCTCCGTGCTAATTGACAGCACTACATCGTAGTGTTCTTGGTTAGCGTGGGTATAGAGGTGGGGAGTCACAGAGATGCAGTGATCCAAGGGTGCAAACTTGTAGAAAATTGCATGTGGATTTCATCTAAGTGGTTGGATTAACATAACGATGGTTGGATTAGCGTAAGAAATTCGATTAGTGTAACAACCCTGCATTTTGTAACTATTTTTATTGTATATTTTAATTATTTTAATTTGAATTTTTGATTTAAAAACTTTATTTTATTTTGAAATTATTTTTAAACTTGTTTTTTTTCAAACATTTCATTTTAAATATAAATTTTGATTATCATATGAAATATAGTTCCAAACTTGTATAAATTGAATATTTTCCTGAAAAGTGGATTTCTGGTCAAACTTTGACTTTTAAATTTTAAATTTAAATTCTTAAATTTTATCTTTTATTATGTAAATAGAGTTAATAACATGAATACTGCTTTTTGTTTCGTTGGAAACAGAGTTATATTGTGAAAGTTATACATTTTTCAATATTGTGTGTAAACTGATTTATTTAGCTATTTTGTTTATTTTAAATTACATAAATTATATTTTCTTTGTCATATTTTATTTTAATATGTGTTAATATGTTATTTTATGTATATTTTTGTCTTTTAAATATTTTTAAAGTGATAAAATAATTTTTCTAAAGATTATTTGAATTGTTTTCAATTTATTTAGCCTAGTTTCATATATATATTGTTATTTTCTTCGTTTAAATTATATAATTTAATATTTATTTATTTATTTTTCTTATTTACTTTATTTCTGAGATTATTTATCTCTATTATCAGCCTTTTTAATATATATATATAAGTTAAAGAGAAATAAAAAAGAAATTTGAAAGGTTTTAAACTCTTTAAATTCCAAAGTCCTTTTACATTCCGACCTTTCATTTTCTCAACCTCCTCTTCAATGTTTTTGGCTGTATACTTCCTTTTCCCTTCAGCCTCATCTTCATTTTTCACGTGAACAAGCTTCTCAAATCATTTCTCAACAAAAAAATCACGGCCATTGCTTGAAATTTTTTTTTGGTAAAAACTTCTTTTCTTTTCATGTTTTCTTTGTTTTCTTTTGTGATTTGCACTTGCCTTCTCCATCTCTATTGGATCGGCCTGCCCCCTCCACCACCTTGGCCACCTCCACCACCATCCCCTCTGACCAACAGCACCTTCAGCACCTTCCCATGCCATAGTCGAGCCCCTATGTGATGAAACTCCACCAAAGTTTGCACAAACATCACCTATATGCATACAAGCCGAGCCATCCACCTTCCATCACCTCTCTCCACCACATGGCCGACCATATACCACCACCATCTCCTGTTCCAGACCTGACACACCATGCCACATCACCACCTGACCCCCTGAGCCATGGCCGTGCCCCTCCATGCCTTGCCCGAGCCTTGTAGTGGCCTTGAACCCATGCTTTTGCCTTGTATTGGTAGTTTCTACATCACCAAATGTTGCACAACTTTCTCTAGGTTAGGCCGACCCATACACCACCACCAGCCTTTTCCTGACCCATACACCTCTGCCACACCTGTAGTTGACCACCTGAAGACTGCCCGTGACTTGGAGTGCCTTGGCTATGACCTTTAGTGCCTTGAAAACAGTGTGTGTTGCCTTGTAGTTGTTGTTTCATGCTCACAAACCTTTGCTCCATCATTTTCCCATGCTATGGCCGACCTTTAGGAACCCAAACTTGATCTAAAACCATGCTGTAGCCGTGCCATTTCAGATCATAGCTGAAGCATATATGGTAGAAAGCAAGTGCAAACACTTTGGCTTTGTTTTATGCATCCAATTCTAGCATTGTTTAATGGTATCTTGTGTTGAAACTTATGTGTTGTTATACTTGTTTTGTTGAATGTATCCAAGGAGATTCATCTTTGGCTCTCTCACTCAAATCATATTCATGTTGTCGTGCCTTCGAAGATTCTGTGTTGTGTGTTTTGGTCGTCATCTCCAGCTTAAACAAGTGAGTAATTCTCACCAGACGATGTGTACTTATATAACTAGTAAACTGACACCATTTGAATCTGTAAAATTTTATCATCCTGTTATATTATGATCATATAATGTTTACCCCTGTTATTACATATGTTATATCAGCTATTACTATTATATGATGTTATTCTGTTCATTTTTATCAGTTTATCACACTGCAAGTTCCCTGTTAGTATAGAAATCACTATGGGTTGAAATGATACATACCCAAACGGACTTTAGAATAGGGAAAAATCGTTATGGGCTGAAATGATAGGTCTGAACGGTTTTTATTTAACTTGGGATTGCGGGTTTGAAATGATAGAACCCGGTTTTTCTTTGTAAATTACGGATTGAAATGATATATATCCGTATCACATGACCTAGGCTAGAAAATTTTATACAGATCCGTGGTTTATATATTTTTCTGAAAATTTTAAAATATTTTAAAAATGTAAATATTATGATATTTTGATTTAAAATTTTATTAAAATGATTTCTATTAAATATTTGTGATTTTATACAAATTAAATAAGTGAATTAAGTAAATGGTGAAGTAGAATTTGAAATATAAGTTAATTTTGGAATTTATGATTTTGTTTATACATTGAATTTATGTAAGGTAAGGAAATATGACAAATTTGATTTAAAGATGAATTTAATGATTTTTATTAAGTAATAATAATGTTTTAAAGGTGTTAATGATTTTGTATAAATTAAAATATGGAATAAATGAATGTTTAAGTTGAATTTTTTTTGAAATATAACTTAAATTGGGAAATTATGAATTTTTTTAAAAGTGAAATTTTAATTAAGTAAAATAAATGGAAATAAGTTATATTTTGGAAATTTAAACTTAGTTGTTAAGTTAAGAACTTAATTAAAGAAATGAAAATTTAATTTTTATTTAATTTGATTTTTGTATGGAAATTTGACTTTATAAAATCATAGAAATAAAGGTATTTAAATGATTGTTTTAAATGTGAAAATATATGATTTTATAAGTTAAAATGATTTATATTAAAAGTTAATTATGTGTGAAATTGTAAATAAAACTCTGAATTTGATTTGACAGCATTTTTGAAATGTAATGTAAAGATATTACAGCATTGGAAAATGCTGTAGTTGTTTTAAATGAACCAAATAGCAAATTTGAACTAAGAGTTATTATAGCACTTTGTTAGTGCTATAGTTGTTAAATTTAACTAAAATTTTAATTGAAACTAAATTAAGATATTACAGCATTTTAAAATGCCGTCTTTTATTAATGAACTGTTTTTAAACATAACATTTCGTAGCATTTTCTAAGTGCTGCGAAAGTTGAATTTTCTTTGTTTAATAAATTCCAATGAATAAATGATCTTTGAAAAAGATTAAATTTTGGAAATTAAATATTTAATTATTAAATATAATGAATTGACTTTAAATGATTTAAATGGAATAGTTGATTTGGGAAATACAACTATTTTGAAATGTGATTAAATGGTATTTAAATTTAATAAATGATGTTTTGAAATGATATTTTGATATTTTGATATTTTGAAATGAATTTGAAATGATATTAAATCTTGGAATGAATAATTGAAGTTTATATTAGTATGAAAAATATTTGGTTTACTTATAATTTGAATCTATTTAAAAGATATTGGACTTATGAAATATAGGATAATAAAGTTTTGGAATTTATTTTATATTTTGAATAGTTATTTTGTGGATTAAATCTATATTTGAAATTTATATGATTTGAAATGGTCTATGGAAATTTAATTGAAATAAATGATTGGATTGAATTGAAACTTTGGAAATTGAATACTTGATTTGAAATATAATACTTACACTTTTAAATGAATTTAAATGAATTAATTTGTTGGAATATAAATTATTTAAAGGTGACTTGAAATGATAATAAATGAATGATATCTTTGAATTTAAAAAGGTATTTAAAGTTGAATATTTGGATTTGAACTCAAATGATGATTTGAAACGAAGTTTTGAAAGGATATGATATTTTGATATATTAAAATGATTTGAAATGAAGTTTTGGAAAGATATGATATTTTGATATATTGAAATGATTTGAAATAAAGTTTTAAAAGATATGATATTTTGGTAAATTGAAATGATTTGATATGTATTCTAAAATAAAAATGATTTTGGTTTCGAAGGATAAATTTATTTGAAAGGAATATAGTTTTGAATGAAATGAATTGATTTTTAACGTATAAAATATTATTATTTTAAAAAAATTATAACCACGGGTTATAATAACGATTGGTTGTTAAAGAGACCGGGATCGGATATGGACATACTCTCTGTCGATACCGAAAACCACTTTGACAACTATGTACGCGGTGGAGTTTCCAGAATGAAGTAGGATGGTGGCGACGATCCTAAGGTATATACGTGGACCCAACTCCCGTGAGTTGGCATAAGGTGGCTAAAACAGGAGCGATTGACGGACCAAGGAGGTAGCACCTCTGATCGGACATACTTCTTCGATACCATTCTATTACTTGTGATTGATTTGGTGCGCATCCTTGATTTGGGAGTGTTGTTCGAGGTGGGCGGTAGTGGCTGCTATGAGTCACCACCAGTCCGGATGCGTAATTGGTATATATACCCTGGCATTGCCTTATGTGCCGTGTCACCTACCATATCGAGCTTTACTACGAGTTTCTATTTGTGTCGTACCTATGGAGTATCTTCTCATAGCCTTGCGAGGTATGCAGGTACTGTGTAGACTATTGGCATTTTACGTGTTAAGGTGGAAAATGTAAAGCCTTAACGCTATTTAAAAGTATGTTTATTTTATGATTAGACATTATTATAATAGCGAATATTACTACATAGTAGATAGTTTAACGGATCCTTAAAGAATGGGCGATCCCAAGCATTCTTTAAGTTACTTGTACCTTTATTACAGTTCACTTGAGTTGGTTTACATTGTATAAGTATGTATGTCCTGACTCGAGTGTTTGTATTTTATTTACGCTCGGGTCAGCTTGAGTATTCATAGATTTGGATTCCACTTTCTGGAGATTGGAATCGCTGGAGATTATCTGCTTATCTAGTTGTATCTATCTCAGTTCTGTTGTTCTATTCAGCTTGTACTTGGTTATCATATTGAGACTTCTGTTGTATTTTATTTCTTCTGTTGTATCTTATTTAACTCTGATATATTTACATAGTAGCTTCATGAACTACTATTTCTTTTACTTCCGCTGCACTTCTTACTCTGTGTCTGTGATCTGTGATTATTTATTTACTGTATATTCTGAGATTTGCCAAATTTTATTTACAACGCGGTGTTTTGAGCAATTCAAGTCCGACATGTGCTGTAACGACCCGTAAATTTCAACTGTTTTAATAACGTAATTAGTTGAAATTTTGTGAAATTTTAAACGATAAAATTTTGAAATAAAAATTTATTATTTGGAATACGTCTAGTTAAACATAGCGACTGGTAAATTTTCGTCCAAAAATACGGAAGTTTATTTCGCGCGTAAATTTACTTCAATTTAATTAGTTAAAAAACGATGAAAATAAAATGTTTCCAAAATCTAAATATTTTTACATAGAAAAATTCTAAACCATCTTCTGAGCAAGATGTCAGTTTGTCGTTTTTCCAAATTCGGACATCTTTGACTCCGTCGATCTTATTTTTCAGTGTTTTTCTTGCATTTTCCGCTATAAGAAAATTCGAATTTTTATAATTAAATCGTACCACTGATATCGGTATACCGTTTTGGTCGTCTCATCGTGCTGACCTCAACGATGTATTCATTTAAGTATTTCGGAAATTCGGTACGCAATGAAACGTGTGGAACCGTTATCCCGTACCGGTACACGTTTTATTTTGGGTTTCCATTCATCTAAATGCATCAACGGTCACTAACCTTTTAATATTCCTACTTATTAATATCAAACTTTAATATTCCCATCCTTTCAAATTTATTACCTTCAGCTCATTTTCATTTTTGTGCATGCTTTCTTGACATTGTAGTCTGTTCCTTCAATAAATCATGCCTGTTCGTATTTGAAAGGAAGCCGCACATTCCCTCTTCAAAGCTGTTGTATGCTAGTGCATTGAATATAGAAAAATTATACAAGTCAGAGAACGTGCTTTCCATCCCACCTATCCACTTCACAAGTCCTCTCCTCCTTCTTCTCCACCCCTCCTCATCACCAAACAAATAGCCAAACAGCACTGCCACCACCCGAACAACGTGACAGCTTCACCCATTTTCTCAGCCCCGCGTTAGAGGTCGATCGTTCCTCTCCACGTCACCACCCAGATCCTCCGCATCTCGACCCTTTCTAACCTCCTACCTGAGCCGCCTCCACCTTTCCACCATCCATTCATCTTCTTTCCCCTTGCTTCCTCGACATGACAGCAAGTGAACGTGACATCCCCTGACAGCCTTGTTTTCCCACTACAACCACACGAGCCTCATCTCCCATTTCCTTACAGCTTGGCTCCACTTCCTCGACCCCGTCCATCAACCCACAACACCACGCAAACTGCCACCATGGCCCTCGGCCTCACTCCCATCGCCGAACAGCATGCCCCGCCTGGCCACCTCCAACCGCCCTTATCTCCTCCGTCGAGCTCTGTCCATCCATCTCTCTGGCATCTATTGTTCATACATCTGTTATGTAAGTGCACATATATATTATGTTAGTGTATATATTTTATTACATAACCATATTTTCAAATTTATCATAGTAAAGTATACGTAAATTCTACATAATGATTTTTGACATTCCCAGATCTAGGCTTATGTATCTTTGTCTGCCTACTTGTTGTTGCCAAGTTTTTGATATTCGATACATATATAACACTTGATTTTGTTTACTATTTTTATTCACAAGTTCGTTCTTATATATATTCCGTACATATATATATATTTTTATATATATTATAATAGATACTTAAATATACGTTAGTATATATATCTTAGGCTTGGGTATTTATAGTTTTTTTTAGATGTTTGTACATCGTGTATGCGTGTGTTCTATCTTGCTGTGTGGTCTATTGTTTTAAAAATAAAAAGTTTATATAGTGGTATATTATAAAGTACCTATATGTTTTGTATAAGTAATATATAAGTTTGGTTAATATATGTGAGTTATATAGCTTTAATTTAAAGTATATGGGTACGGGCTAGTTGGAGCCTGCATATATAATTTAGTTGTATTTATACATTGTTAGTGTGTATATATTATATAGTGTTAGGTAGGATAGTTTTAAATATCCAGTTCGAAAATGTTCCGTTCATATTAGTTTCGAAACACATATGGTGGGTTTTGGAAAAAAAAATCAAGTATATCTACATGTGGAAGCTTTTATATATATATATATATATATATATATATATATATATATATATATATATATATATATCAAGGTTATGAAAAGTTGTATGCTGTTTGTATGTATTGTGTGTTTACACGTTGTTGTTAGGATGCGTGTAGACTGTATATGAAAAGCAGAGAGTTTGTTGAATTTAAAATTCCATCTAGCACATTTATATATTTTATACGTATGTAATATTTTACCTTTGTATTTAAAGTTATAATATAATATATGGATTTTATGCTCTGTGTTTTAATATTGAATTTCAAATAATATTTGGATATTGATTTTGATTTTATGTATACATAGATTTTAATGTGAAAATACTTTGCACATATATAAGTATTTATTTAATTTAAATTGTTTGAATTTAGAATATGATTTATACCTGTGAATGGTTATATATAGTTATATATAAGTTCACTCATGCTATTTATCCTCATCGATCCCGCCCTGATTTGATTCATCAATTTCTATTATCAGATTTGCTCGTCAAATTCGTGCCGATTTTGCTTTGCTTGGATTCGTAACTCAATTGCAGTGTCTGTTCCTTTGTGCGTATCTATGTCATCTCTTGTTCTCTCTAGCCGCGAAAGGTGAGCACTCACTCACGATTAACGTTCTTTTATTTATTTAAATTTGATTTCAATTGAAACGACAATTGAAATATGCTGCAGTTAGTTATTCACACTGTTTTATATGCTATTACCTGTATCGGTTCACCTGTGACATCTGACACCATTATCTGTTATATATATTAAATGATAATCCAGTTTGGTTGTTAATTGATTGATTGTTGATGTTTATATTGGACGTTAAATTGTTAGTGTTAAATGATAAATAGTATGCAAAATTGAAATGGATATAGGATAGTTAAAAATTTTAAAACTGATTTATATGTTAAATTTGATTAGTGAATATGACCCCTTTTAATTGTTAAATTAATTGACATATAGAATAGCGATAATTACACTTTGAACCATCGACGTATACTGGATTAATTGTTGTAGGGTAAAAATTAAAATTGAATGACAAGTGTAAAACCGTAATGTAATAATCTTTAATCTACATGAAATGATAGTGTAGATTCTAGAAATAATTATATTAATTCGTACAAATAACAATGCGAATTAATACGGTTATTTCGGGATTATTTGAATTGATTATTGGATTGTTATTGTTGTTGTTATTGCTTGTTTATTTACTTTGACACCATCCCAGTTATCACACTGCAAGTTCCCTTTGCTATGTTTTGATTTTGAATTAAATTGGAATCGGGTTGAAATGATAAATACCCAAAATTGAACTTTGACCTAGGATAGGAAATTAAATAAAACCCGATTGGTCAATAATTTGATTTAAAAATAAAATAAGGATTTTATTTGAATAAATATTATGGTTTTGAAATGAAATTGAAATCTGAATTTTAATGAAAGGAAATTGTAATATTTAATAATCTGAAACAAATATTTACAATGTAATTGATGAAAGAATATTGTTTAATTTGAGAAATGATTGAATTAAGTTTGAAATGAAATTATAATTAAGTTTGAAATTATTAAACTTTGAAATTATTTAATAATTAAGTTTTGAATTATTTAATAATTAAATAAGATTGAATTATTTAATGATTAAATTGAATTGAATTCTTTAATAAGAGAAATTGAACTTTTGAATAAGTGAATTTTACTTCGTAAATAATTGAAATTGAGTTTTCTTGATTAAGTAAGGTTTTTGGAAAATTATTTAAGAAAGTAAATAAATGAAATGGAATTTCCTTAACAAGAAATGAAATGTGATATTTTTTTGGAATTAATGTAAGACTTGAAAGTTAAAGAATTTGATTTGACGAAGTTAATTTAATTCAATTTGTAAGTTTTGATATAATGAAGTTGAACTTAAGAATTGATTTAATGAATTGGAAATTTAATAGAAATTGTTTTGAATGATAAAGTAACTTAACGAATATTGAATGGAATCGATAAATGAATTTAAATTGATTTGAATGTTGAATTAAATAAATTTAAATGATTTTCGGAATGAAACTTATATACGAACTTGAATTGATATTGGAATTGTTTAAATAAAATTTGAAATTGAATTATAAGACTTTGAAATAGTAATTTGGAAGTTTTGAAACGTAAATTATGGAAATTGGTTTAGAAAGACAAATGAAATGTTGATTTACGAATTGAAATTGAAATTGAAATTGATTTGGTTTTGAAATAAACAAACGACCAATCGGTGTAATAATTACGAAAGTTATTAGAGAGACCGGAATTCGGTTATGGATATACTCTCTATCTAAATCGAAAACCACTTTAATAACTATGCGCGGAGTGATGATCCAGAATGAAGTGGTTGGAATGGTGATCGTGTTGACTGAAGAAAGAGAACGATGATGGATAGCCTTGACACTTGTGTCAAATTGGAAATGACTAAAACAGGAGCTGTGTCGGGCCAATGGAGGATTTGCTACCTCAAGTGGACACACTTCTTCGAACTACTTATACTTGTTGTCGATTGGTGCACCCTTGATTTTGGGAGTGTTGTTTCACGGTGTTGCGGGCGCTGCGGCGTTGCGTTCTCACCAGTCCGGATCAGGCGAACGGTAGTATCACTACCTTGGGTATTGCCTCATGTGCCTTGTCATACTTGTATTCCATTTATGCGCGACCACTACGATTTTGATTTGTACCTTTAGTATATGGATTGCCCTCTGGTGACTTCCGGTTTTGGGGAAACTACGGTCTTGTATATGCTTTTGGGAATAAAAATGTGTTAAGGGTGGAATGGGCCATGACTTAACGCTATTTTGATATCTTCTTATATTACTAATAGACATTATCTACTTAGCGTACATTACTACATAGTAGATAGTTTAACGGATCCTTAAAGGATGGTTATTCCAAACATCCTTTGAGTTACTTGTATTTCAATTGCTATTTCACTTGAGTTGGATTTATTAATATAAGAATGTTAATCCTGACTCGAGTGTCTTGTGTTTTGCTTTACGCTCGGGTCAGACTGAGTGATTCAGCTTTCGAGACTCACCTTTGAAGTTGGAGCTTTGCTTGAAGATCCAGCCATCTATTCTGCTTTCAGTATTCGATGATTCCAGTGATGTATTCTATTTTGTATCTGATGTATCATATTACTCTTCCGTTGTATCTGGTTTAACTCTGATGTAACTTATATATTTATATAGTAGCTTCATGAACTACTATCTCTTTTATTTCCGCTACACTTATTACTCTGTGTCTGTGATCTGTGATTATTTATTTACTGTAGATGTTCAGTTTTGCCAAATTTAAATTAACAACGCGGTATTTTGAGCAATTCAACTCCGGCATGAGTGTCTGTCTAGACACTTATAATGGACGCGAATGGTCCAAAATTCTGGGTCGTTACAGTTGGTATCAGAGCTTTGGTAGCTCTAGGCAAAACTTAACATATAGGGTAAATGTATTTACAGAATCACTCTCATTTGAGTTTCAAATCTTCCTTTGACTCAATTCCTTTGAATTTTGGAACGTTCCCCTCGGTTCCGAAATTCATTCGTGTCCTTCACTATTCGTCTTCTTTCAAATTCTGGAGCACCCCATAACTCCATTTTGAATGATATCTATAATAGATCGGCGGTCTCGCCAATCTTCGAATAATTCGTAAAGGAGCAAAACTCCTTTACAATAGGCATTGATTTACCGGAGATTTCTGTATCCTCGGTTTACGATGCTATCTATCTCCTGCTATACCTGAATTCTATTCCTTGAGATCGAATGTCGATCTTACCTCGGAATTCTACACCGATCTTATTTTTGAAGTCACGGTCGACCCGGTTAAGGTTGCCCGTGAATTAAATAAACTCATCCATCTTCCGATTGTGGTAATTGAATTACCTTATCTTCTGTTTCAAACTCATTTTCGAACCAAAATTCTCTTTGATTTGAGTCCATCAAATTTGAATCTCTATCCTTGCTTTGAAATTCATTCTTGTATAGTCGAGCGAGGAAGTGTATTTGTAAATTAATATTAAAATGTTTATATATTGTGTTGTTTGAGTTGTTGATGTTGATTTGGGTTTTCGATCGATTCGTCTGATCAACGCTATCGATAGGATTTCCAAAACACTTGAACAGAGCAAACTGACACAATATTATTTTCAAATTTGGAAAATGAAATAAATTTGTTTGATTATATTGTGAAAATATAAGTAAAATTTTTTGGGATTTAATAGGTTAATTAAATTGTTTGTTTGAGATGATAATATTTGATTATCATTTATTGTTCTAAATAAATGAATTTATAAACTCGGTTATAAATTGATTTGAAATTTGAAATGAATTTAATTCAGAAATTTGAGAATTTATTAGTTTCCGGTGATTTCGAACTTTTTTTTTAATTTTCTTTTAAAGTATATGTTATTGAAAGTATTTTCGAATAGAAATTGTTTTCAAAGAATTTTAAAAATGTTGAAATCAGTGCTCTTCTCTTTGTCGCTGGAAAATAATTTCGGTGATGGCGGCCGCATCATCGACATTCATTTTCGAGTTTCGAAGTGGAGATACTATTCTGTAGCTTTGCTACGGTTTTGTTTTGAAAAATATTTTGATTTGAATTTCTTCAGTATAAATTGATTTATATATATATAGGTATCTTATTTTAAAATTTAATTTGATTTGATATAAATATATTATATATATCTCTAAATTGTTTAAAGTTAATCGGAAATCTAATTCTTAAATTTTGTTAAAGAATGATTTTAATTATAAATAAAACCAAAATTTGGAATAAATATTTAAACTTGAATAATTGAATTGGGAAAATTTTATTTGTATATTGTTCAACTGCATTCTAATACAACTTACCTAAATCATTCAGAAGTTGAATATGTAATTGGATAATATATAAGATAAATCGAATTTACAAATAAATTTGAGTGTTTATAATAATGTTTTACACTAAATTTTGATTATAAAGATGTTAATAGAGTTAGATAGGATAATAAAATAAAACTCAGTTAATAATAAAATGAATTTGTTTGAAAGAATTAATAAATTTGTTTGAAAGAATTAATAAATTGAAATTCGATCAACATATGAAAATACCTTGAATTTGAAAGCAATTAGTAAATATAAATTAATTTAAATCGAAACCTTTATGTTTTAAATTAATTTATATGGGTTAAATATATGTGATTAGATATACTAAGTAGAAAATTTAACAGTAATTTGGAATAAAGAAGAATTTAAATTGCTGGAAAAAATATGATTATAATAAAAGACTATTCAAATATATGGTTTAGAAATTGTAAATTTGAGATAATTGGATAATAAGATAATGAATTTAGAAATAGTTGAGATTGATTTTAGTGAAATCAAATGGATTAAATCAATTATTGAATATCAATTAATTTAAATTTGAATTTATATGGTTTAAATTAATTGTTATTTTGTATTTCAAATCTGTTTTTCTTTCTGGTTGTTTCTATTCTCCTACCTCGTTCCTTTTCGGGGACGAAAAGTTTTGAGTGGGGGAGAGTGTAACGACCCGTAAATTTCAACTGTTTTAATAACGTAATTAATTGAAATTTTGTGAAATTTTAAACGATAAAATTTTGAAATAAAAATTTATTATTTGGAATACGTCTAGTTAAACATAGCGACTGGTAAATTTTCGTCCGAAAATACGGAAGTTTATTTCGCGCGTAAATTTACTTCAATTTAATCAGTTAAAAAACGATGAAAATAAAATGTTTCCAAAATCTAAATATTTTTACATAGAAAAATTCTAAACCATCTTCTGAGCAAGATGTCAGTTTGTCGTTTTTCCAAATTCGGACATCTTTGGCTCCGTCGATCTTATTTTTCAGTGTTTTTCTTGCATTTTCCGCTATAAGAAAATTCGAATTTTTATAATTAAATCGTACCACTGATATCGGTATACCATTTTGGTCGTCTCATCGTGCTGACCTCAACGATGTATTCATTTAAGTATTTCGGAAATCCGGTACGCAATGAAACGTGTGGAACCGTTATCCCGTACCGGTACACGTTTTATTTTGGGTTTCCATTCATCTAAATGCATCAACGGTCACTAACCTTTTAATATTCCTACTTATTAATATCAAACTTTAATATTCCCATCCTTTCAAATTTATTACCTTCAGCTCATTTTTGTGCATGCTTTCTTGACATTGTAGTCTGTTCCTTCAATAAATCATGCCTGTTCGTATTTGAAAGGAAGCCGCACATTCCCTCTTCAAAGCTGTTGTATGCTAGTGCATTGAATATAGAAAAATTATACAAGTCAGAGAACGTGCTTTCCATCCCACCTATCCACTTCACAAGTCCTCTCCTCCTTCTTCTCCACCCCTCCTCATCACCAAACAAATAGCCAAACAGCACTGCCACCACCCGAACAACGTGACAGCTTCACCCATTTTCTCAGCCCCGCGTTAGAGGTCGATCGTTCCTCTCCATGTCACCACCCAGATCCTCCGCATCTCGACCCTTTCTAACCTCCTACCTGAGCCGCCTCTACCTTTCCACCATCCATTCATCTTCTTTCCCCTTGCTTCCTCGACATGACAGCAAGTGAACGTGACATCCCCTGACAGCCTTGTTTTCCCACTACAACCACACGAGCCTCATCTCCCATTTCCTTACAGCTTGGCTCCACTTCCTCGACCCCGTCCATCAACCCACAACACCACGCAAACTGCCACCATGGCCCTCGGCCTCACTCCCATCGCCGAACAGCATGCCCCGCCTGGCCACCTCCAACCGCCCTTATCTCCTCCGTCGAGCTCTGTCCATCCATCTCTCTGGCATCTATTGTTCATACATCTGTTATGTAAGTGCACATATATATTATGTTAGTGTATATATTTTATTACATAACCATATTTTCAAATTTATCATAGTAAAGTATACGTAAATTCTACATAATGATTTTTGACATTCCCAGATCTAGGCTTATGTATCTTTGTCTGCCTACTTGTTGTTGCCAAGTTTTTGATGTTCGATACATATATAACACTTGATTTTGTTTACTATTTTTATTCACAAGTTCGTTCTTATATATATTCCGTACATATATATATATTTTTATATATATTATAATAGATACTTAAATATACGTTAGTATATATATCTTAGGCTTGGGTATTTATAGTTTTTTTTAGATGTTTGTACATCGTGTATGCGTGTGTTCTATCTTGCTGTGTGGTCTATTGTTTTAAAAATAAAAAGTTTGTATAGTGGTATATTATAAAGTACCTATATGTTTTGTATAAGTAATATATAAGTTTGGTTAATATATGTGAGTTATATAGCTTTAATTTAAAGTATATGGGTACGGGCTAGTTGGAGCCTGCATATATAATTTAGTTGTATTTATACATTGTTAGTGTGTATATATTATATAGTGTTAGGTAGGATAGTTTTAAATATCCAGTTCGAAAATGTTCCGTTCATATTAGTTTCGAAACACATATGGTGGGTTTTGGAAAAAAAAATCAAGTATATCTACATGTGGAAGCTTTTATATATATATATATATCAAGGTTATGAAAAGTTGTATGCTGTTTGTATGTATTGTGTGTTTACACGTTGTTGTTAGGATGCGTGTAGACTGTATATGAAAAGCAGAGAGTTTGTTGAATTTAAAATTCCATCTAGCACATTTATATATTTTATACGTATGTAATATTTTACCTTTGTATTTAAAGTTATAATATAATATATGGATTTTATGCTCTGTGTTTTAATATTGAATTTCAAATAATATTTGGATATTGATTTTGATTTTATGTATACATAGATTTTAATGTGAAAATACTTTGCACATATATAAGTATTTATTTAATTTAAATTGTTTGAATTTAGAATATGATTTATACCTGTGAATGGTTATATATAGTTATATATAAGTTCACTCATGCTATTTATCCTCATCGATCCCGCCCTGATTTGATTCATCAATTTCTATTATCAGATTTGCTCGTCAAATTCGTGCCGATTTTGCTTTGCTTGGATTCGTAACTCAATTACAGTGTCTGTTCCTCTGTGCGTATCTGTGTCATCTCCTGTTCTCTCTAGCCGCGAAAGGTGAGCACTCACTCACGATTAACATTCTTTTATTTATTTAAATTTGATTTCAATTGAAACGACAATTGAAATATGCTGCAGTTAGTTATTCACATTGTTTTATATGCTATTACCTGTATCAGTTCACCTGTGACATCTGACACCATTATCTGTTATATATATTAAATGATAATCCAGTTTGGTTGTTAATTGATTGATTGTTGATGTTTATATTGGACGTTAAATTGTTAGTGTTAAATGATAAATAGTATGCAAAATTGAAATGGATATAGGATAGTTAAAAATTTTAAAACTGATTTATATGTTAAATTTGATTAGTGAATATGACCCCTTTTAATTGTTAAATTAATTGACATATAGAATAGCGATAATTACACTTTGAACCATCGACGTATACTGGATTAATTGTTGTAGGGTAAAAATTAAAATTGAATGACAAGTGTAAAACCGTAATGTAATAATCTTTAATCTACATGAAATGATAGTGTAGATTCTAGAAATAATTATATTAATTCGTACAAATAACAATGCGAATTAATACGGTTATTTCGGGATTATTTGAATTGATTATTGGATTGTTATTGTTGTTGTTATTGCTTGTTTATTTACTTTGACACCATCCCAGTTATCACACTGCAAGTTCCCTTTGCTATGTTTTGATTTTGAATTAAATTGGAATCGGGTTGAAATGATAAATACCCAAAATTGAACTTTGACCTAGGATAGGAAATTAAATAAAACCCGATTGGTCAATAATTTGATTTAAAAATAAAATAAGGATTTTATTTGAATAAATATTATGGTTTTGAAATGAAATTGAAATCTGAATTTTAATAAAAGGAAATTGTAATATTTAATAATCTGAAACAAATATTTACAATGTAATTGATGAAAGAATATTGTTTAATTTGAGAAATGATTGAATTAAGTTTGAAATGAAATTATAATTAAGTTTGAAATTATTAAACTTTGAAATTATTTAATAATTAAGTTTTGAATTATTTAATAATTAAATAAGATTGAATTATTTAATGATTAAATTGAATTGAATTCTTTAATAAGAGAAATTGAACTTTTGAATAAGTGAATTTTACTTCGTAAATAATTGAAATTGAGTTTTCTTGATTAAGTAAGGTTTTTGGAAAATTATTTAAGAAAGTAAATAAATGAAATGGAATTTCCTTAACAAGAAATGAAATGTGATATTTTTTTGGAATTAATGTAAGACTTGAAAGTTAAAGAATTTGATTTGATGAAGTTAATTTAATTCAATTTGTAAGTTTTGATATAATGAAGTTGAACTTAAGAATTGATTTAATGAATTGGAAATTTAATAGAAATTGTTTTGAATGATAAAGTAACTTAACGAATATTGAATGGAATCGATAAATGAATTTAAATTGATTTGAATGTTGAATTAAATAAATTTAAATGATTTTCGGAATGAAACTTATATACGAACTTGAATTGATATTGGAATTGTTTAAATAAAATTTGAAATTGAATTATAAGACTTTGAAATGGTAATTTGGAAGTTTTGAAACGTAAATTATGGAAATTGGTTTAGAAAGAGAAATGAAATGTTTATTTACGAATTGAAATTGAAATTGAAATTGATTTGGTTTTGAAATAAACAAACGACCAATCGGTGTAATAATTACGAAAGTTATTAGAGAGACCGGAATTCGGTTATGGATATACTCTCTATCTAAACCGAAAACCACTTTAATAACTATGCGCGGAGTGATGATCCAGAATGAAGTGGTTGGAATGGTGATCGTGTTGACTGAAGAAAGAGAACGATGATGGATAGCCTTGACACTTGTGTCAAATTGGAAATGACTAAAACAGGAGCTGTGCCGGGCCAATGGAGGATTTGCTACCTCAAGTGGACACACTTCTTCGAACTACTTATACTTGTTGTCGATTGGTGCACCCTTGATTTTGGGAGTGTTGTTTCACGGTGTTGCGGGCGCTGCGGCGTTGCGTTCTCACCAGTCCGGATCAGGCGAACGGTAGTATCACTACCTTGGGTATTGCCTCATGTGCCTTGTCATACTTGTATTCCATTTATGCGCGACCACTACGATTTTGATTTGTACCTTTAGTATATGGATTGCCCTCTGGTGACTTCCGGTTTTGGGAAAACTACGGTCTTGTATATGCTTTTGGGAATAAAAATGTGTTAAGGGTGGAATGGGCCATGACTTAACGCTATTTTGATATCTTCTTATATTACTAATAGACATTATCTACTTAGCGTACATTACTACATAGTAGATAGTTTAACGGATCCTTAAAGGATGGTTATTCCAAACATCCTTTGAGTTACTTGTATTTCAATTGCTATTTCACTTGAGTTGGATTTATTAATATAAGAATGTTAATCCTGACTCGAGTGTCTTGTGTTTTGCTTTACGCTCGGGTCAGACTGAGTGATTCAGCTTTCGAGACTCACCTTTGAAGTTGGAGCTTTGCTTGAAGATCCAGCCATCTATTCTGCTTTCAGTATTCGATGATTCCAGTGATGTATTCTATTTTGTATCTGATGTATCATATTACTCTTCCGTTGTATCTGGTTTAACTCTGATGTAACTTATATATTTATATAGTAGCTTCATGAACTACTATCTCTTTTATTTCCGCTGCACTTATTACTCTGTGTCTGTGATCTGTGATTATTTATTTATTGTAGATGTTCAGTTTTGCCAAATTTAAATTAACAACGTGGTATTTTGAGCAATTCAACTCCGGCATGAGTGTCTGTCTATACACTTATAATGGACGCGAATGGTCCAAAATTCTGGGTCGTTACATGTGCGGATGAGAATGGTCCAAAATATCGGGTCGTTACAATTAGGGTTTAAGTTTGGGTGGCATTAGCTTGATTTTTGACGTCGACGGAGGCGTTCAGGGGTGTTTCGATGGTCGGGGAGGGATGACCAGGGAAGGTCGTTCGTTCGAAGGTGGTCCGCTTGGTTGCGGCTGAACGTGGCAGCGGCATAGTCGATCATGTGTTCGATGGTCGTGGGCTTTGTTCGTGCATAGCTAATGTAGGGTGAGGAAGGTAATACAATTTACGAATTTGCCCTTATTTCTATTTTAATTTAAAATTCAAATTTCAAATTTCAAACTTCTAACGCATATAAAATTTTCATACGAACTCCGATTGACACGTGGTTTCTTCCATTAGGTTCGTATCGAAACTCCGGACAACATGAAACTAGTTTGGTTGAATTTGGAGTATCATACACTTTGCCAATACCGAAAACTGCTTTAACAACTGTGTACGTGGTGGAGATTCCAGAATGAAGTAGGATGGTTTGGAGAACGATTCTGTATGAGGTATTTACATAGACCAGACTCCCGTGAGTCAGCTTGATGTAACTAAAACAGGAACCATGTCGGGCCAAGTGAGGTCGCACCTTCGATCAGACATGCTTCTTCGATACCATATTATGACTTTGTAATTGATTTGGTGGCCACCCCTTGATTTTGATTATGGGAGTGTGTTTCGAGGTTGGCGGTAGTAGCTGCTATGCGTTACCACCTGTCCGGATCCGCAAAACGGTAGTATCCTACCCTGAGCATTGCCTCGCGTGCCTTGTCACATGCCTTATCGTGCCTTCTACGAGTTTGGTTTGTACCATACCTATGGAGTGCCCTCTGATAGCCCTCCAGTTTACGGAGGAATTACGGTACTGTACAGACTACGGGAATATATAAAAATGTGTTAAGGGGGATATGGGTAATGCCTTAACGCTATTTTAATACTTACTTTACTGTAGACACTATTATAATAGTGTATTGTGCTATGTATGTAGTTAGTTTAACGGATCCTTAGGAGATGGCTCGAACATCTTTTAAGTTATTGCACTCACGTTAGACACTAGATAGGAGATGTCAAACTCCGTAAACATCTCCGATGTCGTTACACTCATATTTATTTTACTGCTAATTTAACTTACATATGATCTTTTAGTTCTGACTTGAGTGTATTGTCTTTTCAATTCGCTCGGGTCAGTCTGAGCTTTTCAGCATATCGAAGACTGCTTATCTAGAAGACGAAGACGAAGATTTAGTACTATTATTATTTATTATATTTATTCCACTACCTCATATTGTTCTGTTGCATTGTTATTTATTTATGTTGTAGGTAACTCCGATTTGAATTGTAAAGGTGTAATCAAATGTTATTTGTAAACAGCTTCATGAACTGTTTATTTGATTATTATATTTTGTCATTCCGCTGTGAGATTCTATGTTTTGTTTTTCTTTCTTTCTCTGCTTTTTCTTATTTACCATATAACAATCCTCCTTTTTGAATGGTTTGAGCCCAACATGTGTGGTTTATTGTCGATTTAAACCGTCCAAAAATGTGGATTGTTACATTTGGTATAAGAACTTTGGTTTAGCGATTACCTTAGCTTTGTGGGACCTGACTCATTAGAAATAGGGTAGTAATACCATAGAATGAGTCGTTGAGCGTATATATATGAGAAAGCGTATTGGTTACTGTTATAAAAGGTTTTGTATTGTGTTAATTTGTTCTGCTTAGTATTTATAAATTCTGGTCGGTACATAGGACGCTATGACATCGATAGGGATTTCTAAACACTAAATACGGCAGACCGACACAGTATTGTTTTGAAATATAGGCAAATGAAATAATTTTGCCTAGTATTATATTTTGTATATAAAAGAATAATCTTTATAAATGGATATAATTGTATGTGATATGTTTGGTTGTTTGTTTGGAAATGAAATTTTATAAATATTGATTGTAAAATAAGATTTAGAGATAAAGTAAATAAGAACTGAGAATTTGAGAACTTAAGTTCCGAGATTTTGAAATTTTCTTTCGAAAGATTTTGGAATATAATATTAGTATTATTTAGAAGTATTTTCTGATAAATATTTCAATATGATTTGAAAGAAATGTTATAAAGGAATTTTGGAAGGAAATAAGTTCTGTACTCCCTCTCTGTCGCTGGAAAATAATTTCGGTGATGAGTGCACGCATCAACGACGTTCATTTTCGAGTTTCCAAGTGGGAAGACCGCTGTAGTAGTTTTACTACACATTTGTTTGATAACCAAATCTTAATTTTTATTTCTAAATATGATTTGGATATATAAAAGATATGATTATATATATAATAATAATAAATTGATTTGAAATGGAACTAGGTATTTAGTTCTTAAGTTTCTATAAATGAGAAATTTCAATTATTGTAATGAATAAAATCTTGACTATATTAATAATTGGAAACTTCTAAATGAAAAAAAAGAATTGAGGCTAAGTGATTAATGAAATATATGAGAAATAGGAAATTTGTAGCTTGTAAATGTGAGATTTTGGAAGATGTAACTATTGAACATTTTGTTAACTAAGTGAATAAGATAAGCTTGTGCAATATTCAATTACATCCTTAAAACATATATATAACTTACCAAAATATTAAAAGTTGAAACGATAATAAGAATATGTAATATAATATTATACAAGTAAAACTTAAGTAATGAAATTGTTCAATGAGATTATTTCTATAAATAAGAATTTTGATGTTATAAAATGTTATAAACTTAAGTTAGTAATTTGAAATGCTACCAATTAAATGTAATAAAAAAAGGAATACTGTAAGTAAATGATTATAAACTTAAATTAACATTTAAGCTATTTATAATCAGATTGAATAGTAAAGATGAATCCTCTATTAATTGAATGATTATAACTTCAGAAAATGTTGAAATGAATTAGAAATGGATTTAATATTCAATAATACTATGTATGGAAGAAATGAATGTGAAACAGAAATAATCTATTAATGGTGAATTAAATTGTAAAGAGACTTATATAATAATGGATAACCTAAATAATTAAAATGGAAATAACTTATATAAGAATTGAATGTAAAGTAATGAAAAGAGAAAATGACATTGTATAAATGAAGGGGAAATGGACTTTATTGGTGATGAATGTAAATTAATAAAATAAGAATTGTATGAATGAATGAAACTGAAGAATGATAAATAATATGAAAGGAGATTAGTAAGAAAAAAACTTACATGATATTTGAAATTATTGTTTGTTTGGCTTATGGGATGATTGGGAAAGGATACTTCTAACTGTATAAAGATGAGTAAATAATATATTAAGTTTTATCTAAGACTGTTGAGTGTATGGTAACTTAGTAGTTTAATTATCATTTTATACGATTAAAAGTTTCTGAACCCGAACAAACCATTTGTTTTGGTTGCTATGGATGGATGGTTGATTACTTTGATTGCATGTGATGATTGTATGGTTTTGTTTGCAAGTGACTATTGTTATGTTGTGATGATTTGTTTTGTTATTAATTGAAACAACTTAAATTACTCTTTTATGTAACTATTAACTTCTTTGGATTATATAAGTGAAATACAGTTTATGGAAGCAATAGCTGCTGCTTTTGGTTTCATAAATAAGCGTTGTTTGCCCGACAAATAGGTACGTTTTTGAATTATGGTTTTATAGCGATATTATATTGTTTTTCCCATGGTTTGGGATATTGTATTTTGAAATATGATATATATATTATAATTATTGATATTATTATTTCTTCCGGACCTCTCCGTACAAAGGAGACTCTACCGAAATTTTCTGTGAATTTTGGACATAGAAATTTTTTGTTAAAGTGGAAATGTTTTCAAACTTTTATTGAACTTGGACATAAAAAGGATTTAATTATTTATAAATTGATGTATTTTATTTAAATTATTTAATTATGTAAAATTTTTTGTTTATAAATTGAATAATTTGAATAAGATATATTAATTTCCTAACTCCTTCTTTTCCCTTTTCGAGGACGAAATTTTTTGAGTGGGGGAGAGTGTAACGACCTGTAATTTTTCGATAATTAAAATATTATATTTAATAAGATTTTTGTAATTTAATATTGGAAGAAATAAAAATTTGTGATTTATTAATGAGAAAATTAACTAGAATGAAATGTAATAATGTGATTTAATGTAACCGATGACTACTTTAATGCAATTTCAATTAATTGAAATGATTGTAAATATAAATATTGGTTATAAATTGTAAATAAGTAAATAAACCAAATGTTGTATTAAACGGTGAAATTGTATGTAATTAATTTAAATTGGTCAATGAAGAATAATTAATCAGTACGTGAATTTATTAGTTTTGATTGTTAACAATAAACATAGAAATGTGTTTGAATTGGTAAGTTATAGCAATGGTATAATTATAAATTCACTATTTAATCCGTTGAAATTTAATTGGAAATCAATTGCAATAAATCTATTTAAATATTGCAGTTAATGTGAATTAAGATGGTAATTGTAGATTATTTACGTAATAGATGGTAAACCAATGTTAACTATGTCCAGGAAGTAATGATTAAGTGGATAAAAAGATTGAAATCAAAATAATCAATTTATTGGGTTCTAAATCATAATTAATGAATTTATTGCAATTGAAATTGGAACGCTGTTATTAGTGCAATATTTAACATTGGTTTTGACTTGGAAATTTACTTTAAAAGATTATAAATTAATACGTAATAAAAAATGATAAAAATTGTTGGTTATAGGATTTGAATATAAAAAGTAGATTAAATTAATTTAATAATAATTTATTTAATTAACGTGAAAATAGCCATTTTGGCCACTGTCTCGAATTTTGACGAAATCAGTTTCATCGGATCTGTAACAGTGAATTATTGTAAGGTTTCAAGTTTCGTATCGATCGGACTTGTCGTTTGATCGTACAGACTCAAAACGCGTAGAAATCAATTTAATTGAATTCAATTGAAATAAGCTGATTTTAAAAGTTAACTTCTTCATACGATGGAATCAGGACTTAAAACATGTTCCATTGAGTTTAAAAATATCGAAAACATCTATTTTCATAAATGAGACGACCCATTTTCATTTCGGAAGCGAAACGGGCTTTTCGGGTCGTTATTGTCGTTTCGAACTAATTCGATATGTCGTTCCTTCTTATCGGGCCTTGTCCATATAAATAGTCTCGCTTCCCAAATCCTAGCAGTCATTTTCTTATTCCTTTACGTATAATTCTATCTGATTGTTACTTCCCTCTTCTTCTAATGGCAGAAACCAATTCCAATTCAAAACCCTAAATTTAATTTCAAAACAAATTTCAAAAATCAAACTCCTCAAAACTATGTCATATTATATATCGTTGGAAATCTCTCAATGAGTGCAATCCACTACAGCAATTCTTTTCCAATTAGATGCACCGTTTGACTAGAAATCGAGGATGAACCTCGACTGTCGAAACTAGGTTTTTCGCGATCCAACGGTGGATCTTCATCCGATCGACGATCGGGAAGCGACGTTGGGAAGAGGGTGGAGAGCAGGCCTCTGTGGTGATATTCATTCGTGTTAGAGATGACAAAATTCACCTCAAATCAATGATGAACCTTGGCGGCAGTGGTTGCGTTTTGGGATATCGTAGGTGGCCATTTTATTGTCGTGGGTACGGCAGGATGTGGGGGAGTGACCGGCGATGGTCAATCGTGTTGAAGTTCATCATAGCGGCGGCGATAATCCAGTGTTGGTGGCAGCTGCATAGTTTCAAATGCGATGTGTCGATTAAGGCGTTAGGGCTTCGATCTAGAAGAGACGTACGTGTGATGTGGCAGAGGAGGTAAGTGGTTTATACGATATTATTTTATTTAATTTAAATTTTAACTTCGAATGTTCTAACTTGTATATCTTTTCCATACGAGCTCAGATTTACGCGTGATTTGTTCTGCTGGGATCGTATCGAAATTCCAGACATTTTGAAAATGGTTTGGACGAATTCCGAGAATGTTGAATTTATGGTCTTATTTTGGATTTCAAATCGATTTGAATCCAAAGGTGAGTGTTTTAACCCACTCACAACTACTAATCATCTTATGTTAGTTAAATTGAATTTATGATGTCATTAGAAATTGATTGTTTGATGTTTGGTATATTTAAATTGTCAGTCCAGTTAAATATGACTTTTATTGCATTTAATCATCATTTAATTCAATATTGAATTTAATTGTCAATTGAATACCTATTGATGATAACCAGTTAATTGATGTTATTTATTTGTTGATTGAATGGTGATTGTGATAGATGTTTGATTGTTGATATTGGATGACTGGATGTTATATTTTATATTGTTATAACACTGCAAGTTCCTATAGGTTGAAATGATATTTACCCGTAGATTAGGAGAAATCGTTATAGGTTGAAATGATAAACTTGAGCGATTTCATGAATTTGAATTTAAATTTGGGATTGCGGGTTGAAATGATATATACCCATAAATGTAAAAATATTTGCAGATTGAAATGATAAATATCTGTATCACTTGACCATAGGATAGAAAATTATATACGGACACCGGATTGGTTAAATTAAATGATTTTAAATCCTTAAAAATTGAATTCAGTTAAATGATATTTTGAAATAGAATTTGATTTATATAAACTGAATGTTTTAAATGGATTGTTTAAAGGATTTAAAATGGAAATTCTAACGTTGAATTTGTAGTATAAATGAAATTTATCGAAATTGAGTTATTGAAATGTTTGAAATTGTAACTTTGAAATCTATTGAAATTGGAGTAGCTTAAATTGATATTCCAAGATTTGAAATTGGGGTTTTGATTTGAAATCTGGATATGGTCCAGATTTGTTGAAATGAAAGAAATAATTAAATTTGATGTTAATTTCCAATTATTATTTTAATATAAACTGTTTAAAAATATATTATTTTAAAAATCCAGATTATTAAGATTTTCAAACTATTAAACTATTTTAATCTATTTTTAACCTAATTTAAACTAATTTATTCTATTTTAAACTATATTAAGCGATTTTAATCTATTTTAAACTATTTCAATCAAATTAATCAATTTTAATTTATTTTAAATCTATTTAATCTATTTTAAATCTATTAAATCTATTTTAAATCTATTTAAATCAACTTAAATCCATTTAAATCATTTTAAATCCATTTAAATCGTTTTAAATCTATTTAAACTGTTTTAAAGCTTTTTTAACTATCTTAAATCTATTTAAACTATTTTTAAACCATTTAAACTATTTTTAAAGTATTTTGAACTAATTTAACTATTTAAACTATTTTAAAACTATCTAAACTATTTTATAAAATAACGGTGCAAGGTTGGACTGCTATACTTAAATCTTTGATTTAAAAGCGAATATGGTTAAATGATGTTATAATCTAAGTTGGGATTTGAAATGATATTTTCTAGTGAAATAACATATTCTGATTAAATATGATGATTTTAAACAATGATTTAACCTATTTTGGAAGTATGATTTCGAAAGTAAGTATGATTTTGAAAGTGATATGATTTCGAAAGTTAACATGGTTTCGAAGGTGATATGGTTTGAATTGAATGTGATAATTTGATAGCAATTATGAAACGGTTTTGGAAAATTAAAATAACCATTTGGTGTGAAATAAGCGTTTGGTTGTTAAAGAGACCGGGATCGGATATTTTCATACTCTTTGCCAATACCGAAAACCACTTTAACAACTGTGTACGTGGTTGTAACGACCCTGGAATTTAAATTTATTTAAATTAATAATTGAATGAATTTTTGAATTAAATTGAGTAATTAAAATAAATTTTTGATAAAAATTTGTAAAATTTATTTATAAATTGATTTCGAGTTTCCCCTATCCAAATAAATTTGATATAAATCATTTAATTTTAAATATAGTAAATATGGTATATATGTGTGAATACACACACACGATATAAAAGTGATAAAATAAACGAATGAAAAATAAATGAAAATAAAATAATAAAAGCAAATACAAAATACTTAAGCTAATAAATATAAGACAATAAATATGAAGTAAAATAATTATAGAATCTCATTTAAAATAATAAAACAAATAAACATCATCTCTAATATAAACAAATAAGGAAAGAAACAAGAAAATAAAAAGCACTATGTAAATTCAAGTGTAAGCAAGTCAAAGCAAACAAAATCTTCTCAATGTAATGATCAGCCGAGTTAAAGCAAGAGTTTGCAAAGAAAAGATAAGAAATAGATATGTATATAAGGTAAATTAGAATGTAAAGTCAGTACATTAGTTCAAAGCAAACCAGGTTTGTGTAAAATAAAAATAAATCAAAGTATAAATGAATGAAGACACTAAACAAAAATATCTCCAGCCGAAGTAAGTATGGCAAAAGAACTACAAAGAAAAAAAATATATAACTACCTATTTACAAACAAATACAAGTATAAGCAAGCAAAACAAACATATTAACTTTAGAACCTCATTTATATCCCTAAGTAACTAAGCAGACATAGTCAAGTTGAACAAAAGAAGGAAACATAACAATATAAACTAAGTAGAACAAATGTATACAAACAAGTGTAGGCAAGATAAAAAAAAGAGAAAATTAAGCAAAGCTGTAGCCACCAAAGTAGATCCATCAGCCACCATAACAAATCATTTCAGCCACCAACAGAAATTGTAAACAAACAAGGCAAACAAAAATAAAAGATAAAGTACATACAATATTTATACCCACCAAAACATATCACCTCAGCCGAGCCAAATGATGTAGGCAAGGACATAAACAAATAATGTCACTTTGTATAAACAAATAACATATCATATCACCCATACCTATGTATAAACAAGTAATATCACCTCAGCCCTTAATTCAAGTATCTTCAGCCATGCCTTAGTACACAATGTAATATCCTCTTAGCCACCAGCACTTCATTTTCAGCCGGCAAAAGATTAAAATATCCCTGCCAAACTATTGTACAAACACATATCAACCCTGTACACTTTTTTTTTACATCAACCTCTTCTTCATTTTAAATTCGTTCACTTGAAACCTGAGTAAAGAAAAAGAAAAAAACACTGAAAAGAATAAAAACTCAAACCAAAACAGATCAGAGATTTAAGAAGGGTATCAACTCAAACATAAATCAAAATCTACTTCCAGTGTTCAAACTGTTCCAGGTTTTCAAGCTTGTCTCTGTTCAACTATGACAAGTGAGTAACATTTATATTTAAGCTAATTCCAGTAACTATAGCTGCTAAATTATTCTGTGATAATCATGTTTGGAGTGGATGAAGGTGATGGAATTCTCTGTAATATGTATGGTTCTTGAATACATGTTTGGGTTTTTAATGTGTTCTTCCTGTTCTAGAGTTCCAGTTTTAAACCCAAATCAAAACCATGATTTCATGTTCAATCCTTGTTAAGGCTTAAGGTTTAAAACAAAGTATGGGTATATAACATAAGTATAGTTTGGAATTTTATTTAGTATAAATTAAAACTGTGAGGTCTCTGGAAACAGAACAAACTAGTTGTAAGTGGAAATTTGATTTCCAGTTTCTTTGATCCAAGATTATAAATCGATAACATAAACAAAAACTCGAATTTTAAAACTAAAATTGGAATTTATAGTTTGAAATTGACTGGGTAACTCTGGTTTAACCAGAAATCACATTTAAGGTTGGAACTGTCAATCTAGAAGGTCAGAGTGGCCGTGATTTTCTTTGATGATGAAGTGATGATCAGGTGTTCAGGAAAAAATGGTAGATGATGGATTAATACAGTAGGAAAGTGGTAATGAAGGATCAAAATATTTAAACCTAGTTTTCTGTAGTCAGAAAAATTTATCAGTGCAACCCATATAAATGATCGAGTGCCATGCGACCTTGGGGGTTGGTGGAGGTGAGGAAGACGAGTCCACGGCCGGAAGCAAGGCTATTTTGGTGGTGGGGATTGGGTATACGAGGGGTTTCCCAGGTTGGACGAGAGATGCCATTGACGTTTCCAGGTTTGACTCGAACTCTCGATTTCGAGTTCGAGTAATTTTTGGAGTTCTGGCGATCGAGAATCGATGCTTGGATCGTCGTCGACTTGTTCAACGTTGTAGTGTCACCTAGAGTTGGTCAACGGCAGCGTGCACGTACACGTGCAAATCGCGTATCAGTTGCGTTCGAATTTTGGGGAAGAAGAAGCAAACAGGAGTTCGACTCGAAGCAGGAAATGATGAGAAGACTCGAAGTATTCCCGGGTATGGCGCGAGAAAAATGCAGATGCGACTCGAAGCAAGGAGGGTAATGGCTCGGGTAAATTAAGTGGTTACAGGTTTCTTTGGAAACCTGTTTGTTTTCAAATTTAATTTAATTTTAATAACCTGGGTTGTTTCTGAACTTTAGAAACTGAATTTAAATTTGTTAAGCAAAATTAAACCAAGTTTAAATCTATAAGTTTGGATCTGGATTCAAGAAAGCTTGAATCTGAGTTTAAAATAAAATAAATTTTAAATTTAAATTTGTTTAACAACCTAAAATATGTAAGTTTAAATCAAAGTTTTAAAGCCAAGCTTAATAAAGGGTTTAGATAGGAATTAAAGTAAATATTTGAATTAGATTTCGATTTAAGTTCTTTTATAAAAAGAATTTCCAATGAAAAGTTAAATAATTGGTTTTCACTTGAATTGGCAAGTTAAAATGCAATGTAAGTTAAGACTTAAATTTCAAATAAAAATTTAAGTAAATTAGTTAGGACTTTTCTCATATAAGTTTATAAATCGATATTTAAATTTGGTTAATGTTAAGTATCAAATCTTAAATTTTAAATTGGAAATTGAATCTTACTTTGAAATGTAATGTTTAAATCCACTTTAATGAAGTCATTAATAAAGTAAATGGATTATCTTAGAATAATCAAGATATTTAAGTGATTTAATTAAATAAGATAATTAAGAATGACTTATTTATTTAATTTATATATCAATAATTTAGTTTAATTAATTTAAGAAAAATCATTAGATAAATTGGTAACAAATGATTTGTAATGGATAAATCAGGATTGGATAATTTATTCATAAGCAATTAATTTAGTTGGAAATTAATTTAACTGATTAGGATTAAATTATTAATAAATCCTACTTATAAATGACTATTGAATGTTTGTACTTACTTACGTATGTTTGGATTCTGTTGAATGATATGAATTGTTTGATATCCCTGATATATGATGCTTTGTGATACGTCCTGATTTATATCGTGATCTGTGATCTGTGATGTATATATTGTTATATGAATATGAAACCCTTGGCCCGAAAAACGGCACTTGAATTTCGATGCGACAGGGAGTCGGATTCCAGTTGGTTATCCGAAACCCACATCGAATTGTAATAGTGAATCTTTATGACCGATAAATTTATTTTATCTATGAATCTGTGAATGAAGATAAGCGTTATCGATTTTACCGCTTATCGATATATCTGTGATAATTGATGTTGCACTATTGTGTGTTAAACCCCTGGACTACACCATACACACACAAATATGGATTTCACATGGAAATCGGTTAAGTCATAGATAATTTAAATTTGATGTTTTGAAATTGAAATTTTAAATTTCAATTGATTTTGAAATTAGAAATTTCGGTTTAAATGTGAAAAGTTTTTGAAATGGAATTTCAAAGATGAAACTTATTTTCGAATAACCTGATTAAGTTTTGAAGTTTAAATAATTTGATTTAAACTTAAATTCAAGATTTGAAATTGAACTCTATGATTTGAAAATAGGGATTAGAGATTTTATACCTGTTATATATGAGTTAAACCATTTTAAAAAGTATTGACTTTGGAATGTGAATAAAATAAAAGGGTTTTAACTCGTGTAAATATAATTGGATTTTTCTTAAACGAAAACTATTTGTTTTCAAATAATAACAGCTTTCATATAAGAAGTGAACTTCCAATTTGTGTTGAAAGGTTTCAAATTCAAAATGAAATTGAAATATTTTAAAAGGCTATGAATGAATTCTTTTTTTGAAAGCTATGAATTAAATCTCTTTATTTTTAACAGATTTAAAATGATGTTTTGTTTAACCCATTAGAAATGAAATTGTTTTGAAAGCTATAAGTTAAATCTTTGATTTAACGAGTTAATCAAATTGAAATGGAAATCGATTTGGAAAATCTGTGAATGAATCTTTGTGAAATTAAGTGAACTTTGTGAAATGAATCTTTTTGTTTAAAAAGATTAAAATGGTAACTTGTTTAAACCATTTGAAGAAAGAATTTTGGGTAATAAGTTGTGACTTAATTGAAATCCCAATATCCATATGTTTTGAATATTGCGCTCACTATTCGGGTTAGCCGGGAAAGGACCTTTGGGTCGTATAACCCATTCCGAATAGTGATACGTCGTATATGGATGGCATTTGAAGACCGGTGATGAAGACCGGATATTTTCGAAAATGAAAGGACAACCTGTCGAATGTCTTTGCACTGAGTTGCTCCGGTATAGAGATTTATATCACTCTTTTTGTGACAGGAAGTCCGGACGTGATTGGAAATTATCCGGATTTGCAAGGGCTTCGTAAGAAGTGCCTTCGGTTCTGTTCGATCCCGGAACAGACTTGTATGGATTGTATGTCTGATATTACACTTTGAGATATAAAGCCGATTTCTTTCAAATACATTTCTGTTTGGTGGCGGAGAATTTATTCTCTTAGCTTAACACCCTTCTCTGAGACGTACGAGCTCAGAGGTTATGTAGTTGAAATTTATCAGCGATATATCCCAATTTGGTAATGTGACATGCTGAGTGTTGCTGTGTGATGATCAGTGTTTGATCATTTGTGATATGATCTTTTGTTTGATCATTTATCTTTGTGATCATAGGTTGATCATCTGTTGACCCAAAGCGTAGCTTTTTGAAAAAGCGTAGCTTTGTGGACGAGACTTCGTCGAGCCTCACAACCCGGTAATGGTCGAAACAGGAATTGTGCGGCAAGGTTTTCAGGGGTAGCTCCCCTAGGGTATGACCATTCCTTCTGGAAAAGGGTAGTATCATGGTATGGAGCCCAGATACTTACTCATGTGGATACACTTTCTTTATGATGTGTGATGTTGGTTATCGAGCGCTCGGATAAAGGTCCCAAAGGACCGGGGGTGGCATATCTGAGGTTTCTTTTATCCCTTGGGAAAAGGGGTTGCCGGCCTTGTTTGGCAGAGAACAGTTGGTTCTCGGAACGTCCCGCCAGAGGCGTTTCTTTCGTGGAATAGGAAGTTCCTTAGCCTGACCATTTGTTGGAAATCCAAACAAAACAATACGAGCCCTGTACGGTTTTAGTTGTATTACCTGCCATGGAATGTGGTGGTAACCTGCTATTGAACATGGTAGCTATAGTAGGCATAAGTGCGAAATGTCTATGCTGGCTAAGATTTATATTCTACTTTCGAAATTGTTTTCTACACTATGCACTAGTAATAATATCAAATGATTTGATTTTGCGTAGTAAGCATCTTTGACTATCATAAGAAGAAATCTCCTCCAATTCTGCGTTTGCATTGTGTGTGTGGTGGGAGGTCTTATGGTAGTTTCATTTTCCAAAAGCATTGCGAATTGACTTTAAAATTCTCTGCTATTTGTTTTAAAGATAAACTGTTTTTGTTGCTCACACCAGTCCCATGACTGATCCGGAGTTTATTGTTCCTTTCCTAAACTCTGGGTGCTCATAATTTTCTACACGAGCAGTCTAGAGTTTGGTTTTTCAGATAGTCAGATTAGTAGGTTATCTGGAGCTAGTTCAGTCTTTGGATCGGACTGCACTTGCTTATCTTTGTGCCTCGTTATTGGGAGTTCAAGCTATTTCTGGATTAGTGCTTTGAAGATGGAGATTATCCGCTGCTGATGTTATCGTTTTCTTTTCCGCTGCTATTTGTTGTATCATATCTCTGATGTATATTGATATTCATTGTATCATTCTGTTGTATCAGATATTGTATATCAATGTATTATCCATTTATTCCGCTGTGTTATTTACTTAATGTTGTTATAAGCTCCGGCGACTCGGATTTGAACGGTCGAATCTACGGCATTCGAGTACGATGTAAAGTATGGATGTCGATTTTCGAGCGTGAAAATCTGGGGCGTTACATTTGGTATCAGAGCTAAGGTTGAACTTTAGCTCAGGAGTATAACACGTTAAGTAGCTCATTAGAGATAGAGTGAAGTAAACTCTAGAATGAGTAATTCTCAAATATCCGTCTAAATGTCTCAGTAAATTCTCTTACTATCCACTGATAGTAGATATGAGTGCTAGAAGAAGACGAGATAGGGGACAAGGGAATACGACTATAAATGGTCAATACCCTGCAACAGTGGAAATAATCTTTCTCTATCAATTTTCTTTGATTCGTTTCCAAAATTCTTTTGATTCCTTCGTACCAGCTACAAGAAGAAGTTTCGGTGCGGTGATGCCCTACGAATCGTTGTAGAAATTCTTACTTCGTATCTTCATCGATTTCTTATCAGCTTTTTGATTTAAACCTTAATGAATTTGAAATTGGAAAATTTTAAATTGAGTAAAATTGATTAATAGAATATGAAGGATAAATTGAATTAAATCAATAAAACGATATCGTTTAAAACCAAATTTGAAATTCTATTGAAATTTCTTGGGTTGATCGAAGTCCGAAGAGGGACAAATTGGTATATATTCTGAGATATTCCGACTTTAGTGTAGAATTCATATCGTAAGTTTGAGGAATTATAGGAGATCGAATCTGTCTATCTCTGTTGTTTTCGTGCCTGCGAATTTCGAGGACGAAATTCTTTTAAGGGGGGAAGTTTGTAACGACCCTGGAATTTAAATTTATTTAAATTAATAATTGAATGAATTTTTGAATTAAATTGAGTAATTAAAATAAATTTTTGATAAAAATTTGTAAAATTTATTTATAAATTGATTTCGAGTTTCCCCTATCCAAATAAATTTGATATAAATCATTTAATTTTAAATATAGTAAATATGGTATATATGTGTGAATATACACACACGATATAAAAGTGATAAAATAAACGAATGAAAAATAAATGAAAATAAAATAATAAAAGCAAATACAAAATACTTACGCTAATAAATATAAGACAATAAATATGAAGTAAAATAATTATAGAATCTCATTTAAAATAATAAAACAAATAAACATCATCTCTAATATAAACAAATAAGGAAAGAAACAAGAAAATAAAAAGCACTATGTAAATTCAAGTGTAAGCAAGTCAAAGCAAACAAAATCTTCTCAATGTAATGATCAGCCGAGTTAAAGCAAGAGTTTGCAAAGAAAAGATAAGAAATAGATATGTATATAAGGTAAATTAGAATGTAAAGTCAGTACATTAGTTCAAAGCAAACCAGGTTTGTGTAAAATAAAAATAAATCAAAGTATAAATGGATGAAGACACTAAACAAAAATATCTCCAGCCGAAGTAGTATGGCAAAAGAACTACAAAGAAAAAAAAAATATAACTACCTATTTACAAACAAATACAAGTATAAGCAAGCAAAACAAACATATTAACTTTAGAACCTCATTTATATCCCTAAGTAACTAAGCAGACATAGTCAAGTTGAACAAAAGAAGGAAACATAACAATATAAACTAAGTAGAAAAAATGTATACAAACAAGTGTAGGCAAGATAAAAAAAAGAGAAAATTAAGCAAAGCTGTAGCCACCAAAGTAGATCCATCAGCCACCATAACAAATCATTTCAGCCACCAACAGAAATTGTAAACAAACAAGGCAAACAAAAATAAAAGATAAAGTACATACAATATTTATACCCACCAAAACATATCACCTCAGCCGAGCCAAATGATGTAGGCAAGGACATAAACAAATAATGTCACTTTGTATAAACAAATAACATATCATATCACCCATACCTATGTATAAACAAGTAATATCACCTCAGCCCTTAATTCAAGTATCTTCAGCCATGCCTTAGTACACAATGTAATATCCTCTTAGCCACCAGCACTTCATTTTCAGCCGGCAAAAGATTAAAATATCCCTGCCAAACTATTGTACAAACACATATCAACCCTGTACACTTTTTTTTTACATCAACCTCTTCTTCATTTTAAATTCGTTCACTTGAAACCTGAGTAAAGAAAAAGAAAAAAACACTGAAAAGAATAAAAACTCAAACCAAAACAGATCAGAGATTTAAGAAGGGTATCAACTCGAACATAAATCAAAATCTACTTCCAGTGTTCAAACTGTTCCAGGTTTTCAAGCTTGTCTCTGTTCAACTATGACAAGTGAGTAACATTTATATTTAAGCTAATTCCAGTAACTATAGCTGCTAAATTATTCTGTGATAATCATGTTTGGAGTGGATGAAGGTGATGGAATTCTCTGTAATATGTATGGTTCTTGAATACATGTTTGGGTTTTTAATGTGTTCTTCCTGTTCTAGAGTTCCAGTTTTAAACCCAAATCAAAACCATGATTTCATGTTCAATCCTTGTTAAGGCTTAAGGTTTAAAACAAAGTATGGGTATATAACATAAGTATAGTTTGGAATTTTATTTAGTATAAATTAAAACTGTGAGGTCTCTGGAAACAGAACAAACTAGTTGTAAGTGGAAATTTGATTTCCAGTTTCTTTGATCCAAGATTATAAATCGATAACATAAACAAAAACTCGAATTTTAAAACTAAAATTGGAATTTATAGTTTGAAATTGACTGGGTAACTCTGGTTTAACCAGAAATCACATTTAAGGTTGGAACTGTCAATCTAGAAGGTCAGAGTGGCCGTGATTTTCTTTGATGATGAAGTGATGATCAGGTGTTCAGGAAAAAATGGTAGATGATGGATTAATACAGTAGGAAAGTGGTAATGAAGGATCAAAATATTTAAACCTAGTTTTCTGTAGTCATAAAAATTTATCAGTGCAACCCATATAATTGATCGAGTGCCATGCGACCTTGGGGGTTGGTGGAGGTGAGGAAGACGAGTCCACGGCCGGAAGCAAGGCTATTCTGGTGGTGGGGATTCGGTATACGAGGGGTTTCCCAGGTTGGACGAGAGATGCCATTGACGTTTCCAGGTTTGACTCGAACTCTCGATTTCGAGTTCGAGTAATTTTTGGAGTTCTGGCGATCGAGAATCGATGCTTGGATCGTCGTCGACTTGTTCAACGTTGTAGTGTCACCTGGAGTTGGTCAACGGCAGCGTGCACGTACACGTGCAAATCGCGTATCAGTTGCGTTCGAATTTTGGGGAAGAAGAAGCAAACAGGAGTTCGACTCGAAGCAGGAAATGATGAGAAGACTCGAAGTATTCCCGGGTATGGCGCGAGAAAAATGCAGATGCGACTCGAAGCAAGGAGGGTAATGGCTCGGGTAAATTAAGTGGTTACAGGTTTCTTTGGAAACCTGTTTGTTTTCAAATTTAATTTAATTTTAATAACCTGGGTTGTTTCTGAACTTTAGAAACTGAATTTAAATTTGTTAAGCAAAATTAAACCAAGTTTAAATCTATAAGTTTGGATCTGGATTCAAGAAAGCTTGAATCTGAGTTTAAAATAAAATAAATTTTAAATTTAAATTTGTTTAACAACCTAAAATATGTAAGTTTAAATCAAAGTTTTAAAGCCAAGCTTAATAAAGGGTTTAGATAGGAATTAAAGTAAATATTTGAATTAGATTTCGATTTAAGTTCTTTTATAAAAAGAATTTCCAATGAAAAGTTAAATAATTGGTTTTCACTTGAATTGGCAAGTTAAAATGCAATGTAAGTTAAGACTTAAATTTCAAATAAAAATTTAAGTAAATTAGTTAGGACTTTTCTCATATAAGTTTATAAATCGATATTTAAATTTGGTTAATGTTAAGTATCAAATCTTAAATTTTAAATTGGAAATTGAATCTTACTTTGAAATGTAATGTTTAAATCCACTTTAATGAAGTCATTAATAAAGTAAATGGATTATCTTAGAATAATCAAGATATTTAAGTGATTTAATTAAATAAGATAATTAAGAATGACTTATTTATTTAATTTATATATCAATAATTTAGTTTAATTAATTTAAGAAAAATCATTAGATAAATTGGTAACAAATGATTTGTAATGGATAAATCAGGATTGGATAATTTTTTCATAAGCAATTAATTTAGTTGGAAATTAATTTAACTGATTAGGATTAAATTATTAATAAATCCTACTTATAAATGACTATTGAATGTTTGTACTTACTTACGTATGTTTGGATTCTGTTGAATGATATGAATTGTTTGATATCCCTGATATATGATGCTTTGTGATACGTCCTGATTTATATCGTGATCTGTGATCTGTGATGTATATATTGTTATATGAATATGAAACCCTTGGCCCGAAAAACGGCACTTGAATTTCGATGCGACAGGGAGTCGGATTCCAGTTGGTTATCCGAAACCCACATCGAATTGTAATAGTGAATCTTTATGACCGATAAATTTATTTTATCTATGAATCTGTGAATGAAGATAAGCGTTATCGATTTTACCGCTTATCGATATATCTGTGATAATTGATGTTGCACTATTGTGTGTTAAACCCCTGGACTACACCATACACACACAAATATGGATTTCACATGGAAATCGGTTAAGTCATAGATAATTTAAATTTGATGTTTTGAAATTGAAATTTTAAATTTCAATTGATTTTGAAATTAGAAATTTCGGTTTAAATGTGAAAAGTTTTTGAAATGGAATTTCAAAGATGAAACTTATTTTCGAATAACCTGATTAAGTTTTGAAGTTTAAATAATTTGATTTAAACTTAAATTCAAGATTTGAAATTGAACTCTATGATTTGAAAATAGGGATTAGAGATTTTATACCTGTTATATATGAGTTAAACCATTTTAAAAAGTATTGACTTTGGAATGTGAATAAAATAAAAGGGTTTTAACTCGTGTAAATATAATTGGATTTTTCTTAAACGAAAACTATTTGTTTTCAAATAATAACAGCTTTCATATAAGAAGTGAACTTCCAATTTGTGTTGAAAGGTTTCAAATTCAAAATGAAATTGAAATATTTTAAAAGGCTATGAATGAATTCTTTTTTTGAAAGCTATGAATTAAATCTGTTTATTTTTAACAGATTTAAAATGATGTTTTGTTTAACCCATTAGAAATGAAATTGTTTTGAAAGCTATAAGTTAAATCTTTGATTTAACGAGTTAATCAAATTGAAATGGAAATCGATTTGGAAAATCTGTGAATGAATCTTTGTGAAATTAAGTGAACTTTGTGAATTGAATCTTTTTGTTTAAAAAGATTAAAATGGTAACTTGTTTAAACCATTTGAAGAAAGATTTTTGGGTAATAAGTTGTGACTTAATTGAAATCCCAATATCCATATGTTTTGAATATTGCGCTCACTATTCGGGTTAGCCGGGAAAGGACCTTTGGGTCGTATAACCCATTCCGAATAGTGATACGTCGTATATGGATGGCATTTGAAGACCGGTGATGAAGACCGGATATTTTCGAAAATGAAAGGACAATCTGTCGAATGTCTCTGCACTGAGTTGCTCCGGTATAGAGATTTATATCACTCTTTTTGTGACAGGAAGTCCGGACGTGATTGGAAATTATCCGGATTTGCAAGGGCTTCGTAAGAAGTGCCTTCGGTTCTGTTCGATCCCGGAACAGACTTGTATGGATTGTATGTCTGACATTACACTTTGAGATATAAAGCCGATTTCTTTCAAATACATTTCTGTTTGGTGGCGGAGAATTTATTCTCTTAGCTTAACACCCTTCTCTGAGACGTACGAGCTCAGAGGTTATGTAGTTGAAATTTATCAGCGATATATCCCAATTTGGTAATGTGACATGCTGAGTGTTGCTGTGTGATGATCAGTGTTTGATCATTTGTGATATGATCTTTTGTTTGATCATTTATCTTTGTGATCATAGGTTGATCATCTGTTGACCCAAAGCGTAGCTTTTTGAAAAAGCGTAGCTTTGTGGACGAGACTTCGTCGAGCCTCACAACCCGGTAATGGTCGAAACAGGAATTGTGCGGCAAGGTTTTCAGGGGTAGCTCCCCTAGGGTATGACCATTCCTTCTGGAAAAGGGTAGTATCATGGTATGGAGCCCAGATACTTACTCATGTGGATACACTTTCTTTATGATGTGTGATGTTGGTTATCGAGCGCTCGGATAAAGGTCCCAAAGGACCGGGGGTGGCATATCTGAGGTTTCTTTTATCCCTTGGGAAAAGGGGTTGCCGGCCTTGTTTGGCAGAGAACAGTTGGTTCTCGGAACGTCCCGCCAGAGGCGTTTCTTTCGTGGAATAGGAAGTTCCTTAGCCTGACCATTTGTTGGAAATCCAAACAGAACAATACGAGCCCTGTACGGTTTTAGTTGTATTACCTGCCATGGAATGTGGTGGTAACCTGCTATTGAACATGGTAGCTATAGTAGGCATAAGTGCGAAATGTCTATGCTGGCTAAGATTTATATTCTACTTTCGAAATTGTTTTCTACACTATGCACTAGTAATAATATCAAATGATTTGATTTTACGTAGTAAGCATCTTTGACTATCATAAGAAGAAATCTCCTCCAATTCTGCGTTTGCATTGTGTGTGTGGTGGGAGGTCTTATGGTAGTTTCATTTTCCAAAAGCATTGCGAATTGACTTTAAAATTCTCTGCTATTTGTTTTAAAGATAAACTGTTTTTGTTGCTCACACCAGTCCCATGACTGATCCGGAGTTTATTGTTCCTTTCCTAAACTCTGGGTGCTCATAATTTTCTACACGAGCAGTCTAGAGTTTGGTTTTTCAGATAGTCAGATTAGTAGGTTATCTGGAGCTAGTTCAGTCTTTGGATCGGACTGCACTTGCTTATCTTTGTGCCTCGTTATTGGGAGTTCAAGCTATTTCTGGATTAGTGCTTTGAAGATGGAGATTATCCGCTGCTGATGTTATCGTTTTCTTTTCCGCTGCTATTTGTTGTATCATATCTCTGATGTATATTGATATTCATTGTATCATTCTATTGTATCAGATATTGTATATCAATGTATTATCCATTTATTCCGCTGTGTTATTTACTTAATGTTGTTATAAGCTCCGGCGACTCGGATTTGAACGGTCGAATCTACGGCATTCGAGTACGATGTAAAGTATGGATGTCGATTTTCGAGCGTGAAAATCTGGGGCGTTACAGTGGTGGAGATTCTAGAATGAAGTAGGATGGTTTGGCGAACGATTCTGTATGTTACGTAGACCTGACTCCCGTGAGTCAGCTTGATGTGACTAAAACAGGAGCCACGCCGGGCCAAGTGAGGTCGCACCTCCGATCGGACATGCTTATTCGATACCATATTATGACTTTGTGATTGATTTGGTGGCCACCCCTAGATTTTGATTATGGAAGTGTGTTCCGAGATGGTCGATAGTAGCTGCTATGCGTTACCACTAGTCCAGATCCACAAAATGGTAGTATCTTACCCTGGGCATTGCCTTGCGTGCCTTGTCACATGCCTTATCGTGCATTCTACGAGTTTGGTTTGTACCATACCTATGGAGTGCCCTCTGATAGCCCTTTAGTTTATAGAGGAATTACGGTACTGTATAGACTGGGGAATATATAAAAATGTGTTAATGGGGATATGGGTAACGCCTTAACGCTATTTTAATACTTTACTTTACTGTAGACATATTATAATAACATATTGTACTACATAGTAGATAGTTTAACGGATCCTTAGGAGATGTAAATCCCGAACATCTTTTAAGTTACTGGACCCATCCCGAACATATTTACAATTTTACGATTATATATCATTTCAAAATGCAATCCCGAATTAATTAAAAATCCATAAAATCGCTCGAGTCTATCATTTCAACCCATAAAGATTTTCCCTAATCTATAGATCATTCGGGTATGTATCATTTCAACCCATAGGGAACTTGCAATATTATAAAAATATAAAATACAACATCCAGTCGTCCAATATCTACGATCAAACATACATCACAATCATCATCCAAATAAAACAATAAACATTAATAGATAACTGATAATCAATACAGGTATTAAATTGACAATTTAAAATTCAATATTAAATTAAACGATGATTAAATGCAATCAAAGTCAAATTTAACTAGAATGACAATTTAAACCTACCAAACATCAATCAATAAATTTCTAATCACATCATAAATTGAATTTAACTAAAATAAGATAATCTAGTAGTTATGAGTGGGTCAAAACACTCACATTCGATTTTAAATCGAATTAAAATCCAATTTAGGTCCAAAAATTCAAACAGTCTCAGAATTCGTCTAAACCAGCGACAAAATGTCCGGAATTTTGATACGATCCCAATGGAACAAACCGCGCCCAAATCCGAGTTCGTATGCAAAAGTTATCGTGGTTAGAACAATTGAATTTATAAAATATAATAATTAATTGAACAAATAAGGAGATGACACGTCACCTACCATCTCTGTTCGAACAGCAGCCTAACCCTACATCAAAACCCATGCTAATAGGAACACTGGACATGACCGCCACTTATCCTACGTTCGCCGCACGACGCTCCGAACTCGCCATAGCCCTGCCACCACCGCTGCAACCCCCCACATCACCGCAGGACCCACATCGACGCCCAACCTCACCTGAAAACGCACAGCCACTACCCCAATTCTTAACCCTAATTGAATTTTTTACCGATGATCTGGCCAATGATTTAACAAATGGCTAGCATAGATGAAGTACGTACGGCAATCTCCACCCATCCATACCAACGATTCGACCATCGGTGGAAGATCATTGTAACGACCCCGAATTTTAATTAAATTTAAATTGATAATTAATTGAATTTTTGAAGACAATTTGTAAAATTAATTGTAAAGTGATGTGAGTTTCCCCGAATTAAAATAAATTTTGTATAAATCATTTAAATTTAAAATATTGTATATATACGTATATATGTGAATATATATGTATATATGGGCATATATGAGTAAATTTGAAATAATATATATGTATATATATTTGATTTGAATTTAAAGTGTAAATAAATAGTTTAAAAATGAAAATATATAAGATATAAAATATAAAATAAATACATTGGATAAAATCCAATAACAAATTAAAATCTATAAAATCACCTATATTATAGAATGAATAAATTATATCTGGTTTCTATTGTACAAACAACATGATCACCTATACAAAATATATTCACCCAGTAAACTCAATTTCTTATATCAAACTCTTCTTCATTTCATTTTTTCGTTCCATTCCAGCTGAGAATAAACTAAAGTTAATATCATTCAAACTTAAACAAAATTTCAATTTAAAACATAAAACAAATTGATGCAACCAGAGAATCAAACTAGAAGCTTTCAACTGGAAATTCAAAGCCTGTTTTCAACATAAAGAAAACTCTGGCATTTTTCTGGAATCAGGTGAGTACACATTTTTATTTAAAGCTTAAGTAAATGGATCTGTTGCGTGTGAATTCCTGGAATGAAGTATGCTTACTTGTATATATACATAGTGATTTTTCTGCATATATGAATATAATATATGTGTGCAAGTCTGTATGCTCTGCTTTAGTTCACAATGTTTAAACCAAAGTATAAACTCACAAAATCTTTCTCCAAATCTCTGATTTCTGTTAAAGTTTAAACAAAAAGTGTTTAGATTAACAAGATCTTAATTTTAAAAATCATTTTTTGTTTAAATTAAGTTTGAGTTCACTGGAAAATCAAGTAAATAAAGATAAACACAAAATATATCAGAAAATTCGAAGGTCAAAATTATTCGTTTTGATTATGTAATCTGGTGAGTATTCGAAAATGGTGATTTTTGATTCTGGTTTTCAGATTTTTAGTTGTGTGGTTGCCGAGATATCGTGGGATGATCAGAAATCATTAATTCATCGATTTTTGATGATCGGGGAAATGATGAGCTTCGAGATTTACGTTGAAGATAGCTTGAGTGTTGGTGATTGTTGGAAAAATATTCAAATATTTTTTAGTTGATTAGAGTGATGGATCGAGGATGAATTAGGGTTTAAGGGTTTGTTTTGATCGATGACAATGGCAAGATCGCTGTGTCGTCGTCAAGGCAATTGGGTCGATCGGACCCAGGGGTAGCGATTCATTGGATCGTGATGAAGCTTTGGTCAAGCTCGCATGGATTCTGGTGATCTTGGGTGGCGTGGCGAAGTGATTTTCATCGATGGGTTTTTGGGTTCCTGGGTGTCGTGTGTCTCGATTTTGATTTCGAACTTGCTTTGGGTTTTGGGTGGTTGAGATCGAGTGTGGAGATGGTCAGTGACTTATCAATGGTGGCAACGATGGCCGGAGGTGATCGCGGCAGAGGTGCACGTGCACGAGCGTTTAACTTGTGTTAGTGGGTTTTGAATTTGGAGAAGAAGAGGAAGGACTCGAAGTCGTACTCGGGGAAAGGCAGTTTTGGCTCGAGTCTTGTATCAGGTAGTTGAATGTTTAAACTGTATAACAGGATTTCAATTTAAACTAAAACAACGTTTTAAAAAGAAAAGAAAAGGAAGAAGAAGGAGGGAGCTCGGGGAAGAATTGAAGTTAGCTCGAGTTTTTATTTGATGGGCTCGGGTTTTTGTTTAATTAGCTCGGGTTTTTGTTTAATTAACTCGGGTATGTTTTAATTGACAGGTTTTACCTTAACAACTATGTTAACCAGGTTTTGTATAAGAAGTAAATTTGTTAACAGGTTTTTAAAATAAAGCAGGAACAAGTTTTTAAAGTATGTTAAAAATAAATTTAATTTTCAAGGTTATTTAATAAGATTTCAAAGATAAGCGGTTTATCTTAAATAATGATTTTGATTATCAATTAACTTTAAGGGTTTAAGTTAAATTATATAACTTTGTTAATTTGTTTCAAAGGTTATTTAAAATAAGATTTAAACGATGATTTTGTAATTAATTAAGATAAATGGGTTATCTTAAGATTCAAGGATTATAAATTTGTAATTTAATAATAATTACTTAATTAAAGATTAATTAATTTGTTGAAGGGTAATTAAATTGTAATGATAATTAATAAATACAATTAATCAAAGGTTGATTTATCAAGTGATTAAAGAACAATTACTCAATGTAATAAATTTGTGGTTAATTAATATAAGTGATTAGGGATAATCACTTATGGTAATTAATTAAGGATAATTAATTAATAATTAAAAGTTAATTAATTTATGATTTGAAGGAAAATTTGTTAATGAAATTAATTAAGAGTTAATTTATTATGTAATTAACTTAAGGTTAATTGATTGATGTGATTAATTAAGGGATAATTAATTAATTAAGGATAATTAATTAAGATGGATGATTAAAGTTGATTAATTAATTTCATTAATTAATAATGGTTTTGTAATTAATGATTAATTAACCAGGATTAGTAATTCATTCATAGAAATTAATCTGATTTAGATCAATCAAATAATTAAATTGATCCTACCTACGGATGTTTGGATTCTATTGAATGTTGAATTATTTGATATTCCCTGATCTGTGATGCTGTGTGATATATTCTGTTTTGTGTGTGATCTGTACTGTAGTTCATTTATCTGGAATGAATGTAATATATTATCTGTAATTTATATATCTATGATCTGTGAATGAAAAGATAAGCGTTATCGTTATACCGCTTATCAACTATATTTCTGCATTTTAATCTGTGATGATTGAATGATGTTGCACTACTATGTGAAACCCCTGGACTACACCTTTACACACACAAATATGGATTTCACGTGGAAATGGGTTAAGTCACAGATGATTTAAATTTAATATTTTTGAAATTGAAATCTTAATTTCAATTGATTTTGGAAATGGATTTGGGTTAAATGTTAAAGCTTTTGAAAAGGAGTTTTTAAGATAAAAGTTATTTTGAATAACTTGGTAAAGTTTTCCAATTTAAATAATTTAATTTGAATTTGAATTCAGAATTTGGAATTGAATTCCATGTTTGGAAATTATGGTTAAAAATGTTATAAATGTGTTTATATGAATTTAAACCATTTTAAAAGTATAATTTTGAGACTTTGAATTTAACTTGAAGAACTTTAACTCGTATAAATGAATCAGATTTTCTGAAATGAAAACTGTTTGTTTTCAAATGATAAAAGCTTTCACATAAGAAATGAAATTCCAATTTAAGTAAAGGAATTTCAAGTTTGAATTGAAAAATGGTTTTTCCAAGTTATGAGTGAATTCTTTTGAAAGCTATGAATTGGATCTGTTTATTTTAACAGATTCAAAATGGTGATTTGTTTAAACCAATTCCGAATAGGTTATTGTTTTGAAAGCTATGAGTTAAATCTTTAATTTAAAGATTTAACGAGTTAATCAAATTGAAATGGAAATTGATTTGGAAAATCTATGAATGAATCTTTGTGAAACTGGGTGAACTTTGTAAATTAAATCTTTTATTTAAAAGATTAAAGAGTGGAAATTGTTTAAACCGTTGAAGGTTGTTAAAATGAATCTTTTTGTTTAAAGATTTGAAAATGGTAATTTGTTTAAACCATTTGAAAAGAAAGTTTGGGTTTAAGTTGTGACTTAATTGAAATCACATTATCCATTTGTTTTTCAATATTGCGCTCATTATTCGGTTTAGCCGGGAGAGGACCTTTGTGTCACATAACCCATTCCGAATAATGATACGTCGTATATGGATAGCATTTGAAGACCGGTGTTGAAGACCGGGTATTTGCGAGAACGTTAGGATAACCTATCGATTGTCCTTGCACCGAGTGGCCCCGGTATAGAGATTCCCTAAGTGATGGGAAATCCGATCGGGATTGTGAATACCCGGATTGCAAGGGCTTCTTTGGAAGTGCCGTCGGTTCTGTTCGAACCTGGAACAGACTTGTATGGTTACATGTCTGACATTACAATTTGAGATATAAAGCAGATTTCTTTCAAATACATTTCTGTTGGTGGCGGAGAATTTATTCTCTTAGCTTAACACCCTTCTCTGAGATGTACGAGCTCAGAGGTTATGTAGTAGAAATTTATCAGTGATATACTCCCAATTTGGTAATGTGGCATGCTGAGTGTTGCTGTGTGATGATCATTTATTGATCATTTGTGATCAAAGCGTGGCTTTGTGAAAAAGCGTAGCTTTGTGGACGAGACCTCTCCGGACCTCACAACCCGGAAATGGTCAAAACAGGAATGATGCGGCAAGGTTATGAGGGTCGCGCCCTTTAGGGTATGTCATTTCCTTCTGGAAAAGGGTGGTATCATGGTATGGAGCCCAGATACTTACTCATGTGGACACGCTATATTTATTACGGTGTGATGTTGGTTACCGAGCGCTCGGATAAAGGTCCCAAAGGACCGGGGGATGGCATACTCGAGAAGTAGTTACCTAGTTACAGAGGTAACCCGGCCTTGTGTTGGCAGAGAGCCGGGTAGGTTCTCGGGACGTCCCGCCAGAGGCGATCCCATTGGCAGTAGGAAGTTCCTTAGCCTGACCATTTGTTGGAAATCCAAAGAAACAATACGAACCTTGTACGGTTTTAGTTGTATAACCTGCTATGGAATGTGGCGGTAACCTGCTATTGAACATAGTAGCTATAGTAGGCATACAATAATGGTTGTATGTTGGCTAAGATTAATATTATACTTTCGAAAATGTTTTTTCTGCACTATGCACTAATAATAATAATATCGAATGATTTTGCGTAGTAAGCATGTTTGACTATCATAACAATAAATCTCCTCCAATTCTGCGTTTGCATTGTGTGTGTGGCGGGAGGTCTTATGGTAGTTTCATTTCCCAAAAGCATTGTGAAATTCAATTTTACTTTGTTTTAAAGATAAACTGTTTTTGTTGCTCACACCAGTCCCATGACTGACTCGGAGTTTATTGTTCCCTTCCTAAACTCTGGGTGCCCACAATTTTCCACACGGGCAGTCTAGAGTTGGGTTTTTCAGATAGTCAGGTTTAGTAGATTATCTGGAGCTAGTTCAATCTTTGGATCAGGACTGCACTTTGCTTAGCTTAATGCATCATTATTGGAAGTTCGAGCTATTTCTGGATTGGTGCTTTGGAGATGGAGTTACAGTTCTGGATTCTATCTCTTTTTCTCTTTTGAAGACCATGTTGGAGATATTGTTCCGCTGTTGGTGTTATATTTTCTTTCCGCTGCTATTTTCTTGTATCATATCTCTGATGTACATTGATATTCATTGTATCATTCTGTTGTATCAGATATTGTATCAATGTTGTATATAATATATTCTATTCCTTTCTTCTGCTGTGTTGTACTTAATGTGTTATAAGCTCCGGTGAGCTAGATTTGGCGTTTGAATCTACGGCATTTCGAGTACAAGTGAAGTACGGGTGCCGATTTTCGAAGGCCAAGTCAGGATCGTTATAATTGGTATCAGAGCTAAGGTTGAACTTTAGCTCAGGAGTATAACACATTAAGTAGCTCATTAGAGATAGGGTGAAGTATACCCTAGAATGAGTATCCCTAAGATATCTGTTTGTATGCCTCGGTAAATTCTCTTACTATCCACTGATAGTAAGTATGAGTGCAAGAAGAGGATGAGATAGGGGACAGGGAAATACGACTATAAATGGTCAATACTCTGAAACAACAAGGAAACAATCTTTTCTCTATCAATCTCTTTTGTTCGTCATCTTTTCTCAATTCTTTGATAGTTTCTGGTAGATCCAGGAAGAAATTCGATATTAATATGGGACATAAACTCCGGATGGACCAAAATTGTTTGTTTGGATGAATTGTTTGCTTTGGTTGCTATGGTTGATAGGTATACTTTAGTTCTAAACTAAAAGTTCTGAAATTGTATCTATATATCTATTTGTTCTTTGGGTCCCAATATATTCTACGAATGGTTAGTTATCCCTTGAACTAACTGATGCCACTGTATATTTCGTAGATCTGGATAACCCGAGTATCCTGTGAAAAATTAAACAGATTCGTTCTCGTATCTGTTATTGATATTCTGATTTGGTAAGCTAAATGCAGAATAGATGTTCAGTTGATTTGATGAAACATTCTTCATCTATCTTTGTGTCTCCTTGGCAATTTCGAGGACGAAATTTTTTAAGGGGGGAAGTCTATAACGACACCGGATTTTAATTAAATTTAAATTGATAATTAATTGAATTTTTGAAGACAATTTGTAAAATTAATTGTAAAGTGATATGAGTTTCCCCGAATTAAAATAAATTTTGTATAAATCATTTAAATTTAAAATATTGTATATATACGTATATATATGTGAATATATATGTATATGGGCATATATGAGTAAATTTGAAATAATATATATGTATATATATTTGATTTGAATTTAAAGTGTAAATAAATGGTTTAAAAATAAAAATATATAAGATATAAAATATAAAATAAATACATTGGATAAAATCCAATAACAAATTAAAATCTAGAAATTCACCTATATTATAGAATGAATAAATTATATAGTTTTATTCAATATAAAGTAAATATATAAATCTTGATAAATCAATACAAAATAATACGAGTAAAGTAGACAACGAAAAAATAATAAAAGGAAATAAAATAGAGATTTATTTACATTATAAAGTAATAAACAAACAAAGTATGAAAACAAAATTCATTCAGATCTAGGAACAAATAAAATATATACATAAGTATAAACACTTGTAAAAGGGAAACAAGTAAATGTATATATGTATAAGCTTGTAAAATAAAGAAAAACTAACATATTCAAGAAAGTAAAAATATGTATAAGTTTCAAAGCTTGCATAGGAAGCCCCAACAAATCATTTCAGCCGAAATGAAAGAAGAAAAAATTATAAATATGTAAATTTGTACAAGCCACATCAAATATCTCTTATATGTACAGCCGAGTTAAAGTAATGCAAAGCAAAAGGAATAAAATAAGCAAGTTGTACATGATAATAAATGCTGGCCTCCTTAGTACACGAGGAAAACATCATCAGCAACCAAACATTTGCATAGTCAAACAATAAAAAGAAAAATATCTCTGGTTTCTATTGTACAAACAACATGATCACCTGTACAAAATATATTCACCCAGTAAACTCAATTTCTTATATCAAACTCTTCTTCATTTCATTTTTTCGTTCCATTCCAGCTGAGAATAAACTAAAGTTAATATCATTCAAACTTAAACAAAATTTCAATTTAAAACATAAAACAAATTGATGCAACCAGAGAATCAAACTAGAAGCTTTCAACTGGAAATTCAAAGCCTATTTTCAACAAAAAGAAAACTCTGACATTTTTCTGGAATCAGGTGAGTAAACATTTTTATTTAAAGCTTAAGTAAATGGATCTGTTGCGTGTGAATTCCTGGAATGAAGTATGCTTACTTGTATATATACATAGTGATTTTTTTGCATATATGAATATAATATATGTATGCATGTCTGTATGCTCTGCTTTAGTTCACAGTGTTTAAACCAAAGTATAAACTCACAAAATCCTCCAAATCTCTGATTTCTGTTAAAGTTTAAACAAAAAGTGTTTAGATTAACAAGATCTTAATTTTAAAAATCATTTTTTGTTTAAATTAAGTTTGAGTTCACTGGAAAATCAAGTAAATACAGATAAACACAAAATATATCAGAAAATTCGAAGGTCAAAATTATTCGTTTTGATTATGCAATCTGGTGAGTATTCGAAAATGGTGATTTTTTATTTTGGTTTTAAGATTTTTAGTTGTGTGGTTGCCGAGATACTTTGGGATGATCAGAAATCATTAATTCGTCGATTTTTGATGATCGGGGAAATGATGAGCTTCGAGATTTACATTGAAGATAGCTTGTGTGTTGGTGATTGTTGGAAAAATATTCAAATATTTTTTAGTTGATTAGAGTGATGGATCGAGGATGAATTAGGGTTTAAGGGTTCGTTTTGATCGATGACAATGGCAAGATCGCTGTGTCGTCGTCAAGGCAATTGGGTCGATCGGACCCAGGGGTAGCGATTCATTGGATTGTGACGAAGCTTTGGTCAAGCTCGCGTGGATTCTGGTGATCTTGGGTGGCGTGGCGAAGTGATTTTCATCGATGGGTTTTTGGGTTCCTGGGTGTCGTGTGTCTCGATTTTGATTTCGAACTTGCTTTGGGTTTTGGGTGGTTGAGATCGAGTGTGGAGATGGTCAGTGACTTATCAATGGTGGTGACGATGGCCGGAGGTGATCGCAGCAGAGGTGCACGTGCACGAGCGTTTAACTTGTGTCAGTGAGTTTTGAATTTGGAGAAGAAGAGGAAGGACTCGAAGTCGTACTCGGGGAAAGGCAGTTTTGGCTCGAGTCTTGTATCGGGTAGTTGAATGTTTAAACTATATAACAGGATTCTAATTTAAACTAAAACAACGTTTTAAAAAGAAAAGGAAAGGAAGAAGAAGGAGGGAGTTCGGGGGAAACTCGGGGAAGAATTAAAGTTAGCTCGAGTTTTTATTTGATGGGCTCGGGTTTTTGTTTAATTAACTCGGGTATGTTTTAATTGATAGGTTTTACCTTAACAACTATGTTAACCAGGTTTTGTATAAGAAGTAAATTTGTTAACAGATTTTTAAAATAAAGCAGGAACAAGTTTTTAAAGTATGTTAAAAATAAATTTAATTTTCAAGGTTATTTAATAAGATTTTAAAGATAAGCGGTTTATCTTAAATAATGATTTTGATTATCAATTAACTTTAAGGGTTTAAGTTAAATTATATGACTTTGTTAATTTGTTTCAAAGGTTATTTAAAATAAGATTTAAACGATGATTTTGTAATTAATTAAGATAAATGGGTTATCTTAAGATTCAAGGATTATAAATTTGTAATTTAATAATAATTACTTAATTAAAGATTAATTAATTTGTTGAAGGGTAATTAAATTGTAATGATAATTAATAAATACAATTAATCAAAGGTTGATTTATCAAGTGATTAAAGAACAATTACTCAATGTAATAAATTTGTGGTTAATTAATATAAGTGATTAGGGATAATCACTTATGGTAATTAATTAAGGATAATTAATTAATAATTAAAAGTTAATTAATTTATGATTTGAAGGAAAATTTGTTAATGAAATTAATTAAGAGTTAATTTATTATGTAATTAACTTAAGGTTAATTGATTGATGTGATTAATTAAGGGATAATTAATTAATTAAGGATAATTAATTAAGATGGATGATTAAAGTTGATTAATTAATTTCATTAATTAATAATGGTTTTGTAATTAATGATTAATTAACCAGGATTAGTAATTCATTCATAGAAATTAATCTGATTTAGATCAATCAAATAATTAAATTGATCCTACCTACGGATGTTTGGATTCTATTGAATGTTGAATTATTTGATATTCCCTGATCTGTGATGCTGTGTGATATATTCTGTTTTGTGTGTGATCTGTACTGTAGTTCATTTATCTGGAATGAATGTAATATATTATCTGTAATTTATATATCTATGATCTGTGAATGAAAAGATAAGCGTTATCGTTATACCGCTTATCAACTATATTTCTGCATTTTAATCTGTGATGATTGAATGATGTTGCACTACTATGTGAAACCCCTGGACTACACCTTTACACACACAAATATGGATTTCACGTGGAAATGGGTTAAGTCACAGATGATTTAAATTTAATATTTTTGAAATTGAAATCTTAGTTTCAATTGATTTTGGAAATGGATTTGGGTTAAATGTTAAAGCTTTTGAAAAGGAGTTTTTAAGATAAAAGTTATTTTGAATAACTTGGTAAAGTTTTCCAATTTAAATAATTTAATTTGAATTTGAATTCAGAATTTGGAATTGAATTCCATGTTTGGAAATTATGGTTAAAAATGTTTAAAATGTGTTTATATGAATTTAAACCATTTTAAAAGTATAATTTTGAGAATTTGAATTTAACCCAAGAACTTTAACTCGTATAAATGAATCAGATTTTCCGAAATGAAAACTGTTTGTTTTCAAATGATAAAAGCTTTCACATAAGAAATGAAATTCCAATTTAAGTAAAGGAATTTCAAGTTTGAATTGAAAAATGGTTTTTCCAAGTTATGAGTGAATTCTTTTGAAAGCTATGAATTGGATCTGTTTATTTTAACAGATTTAAAGTGATTTGTTTAAACCAATTCCGAATAGGTTATTGTTTTGAAAGCTATGAGTTAAATCTTTGATTTAAAGATTTAACGAGTTAATCAAATTGAAATGGAAATTGATTTGGAAAATCTATGAATGAATCTTTGTAAAACTGGGTGAACTTTGTGAATTAAATCTTTTATTTAAAAGATTAAAGTGTGGAAATTGTTTAAACAGTTGAAGGTTGTTAAAATGAATCATTTTGTTTAAAGATTTGAAAATGGTAATTTGTTTAAACCATTTGAAAAGAAAGTTTGGTTTTAAGTTGTGACTTAATTGAAATCCCATTATCCATTTGTTTTTGAATATTGCGCTCATTATTCGGTTTAGCCAGGAGAGGACCTTTGTGTCACATAACCCATTCCGAATAATGATACGTCGTATATGGATAGCATTTGAAGACCGGTGTTGAAGACCGGGTATTTGCGAGAACGTTAGGATAACCTATTGATTGTCTCTGCACCGAGTGGCCCCGGTATAGAGATTCCCTAAGTGATGGGAAATCCGATCGGGATTGTGAATACCCGGATTGCAAGGGCTTCTTTGGAAGTGCCTTCGGTTCTGTTCGAACCCAGAACAGACTTGTATGGTTATATGTCTGACATTACAATTTGAGATATAAAGCAGATTTCTTTCAAATACATTTCTGTTGGTGGAGGAGAATTTATTCTCTTAGCTTAACACCCTTCTCTGAGACGTACGAGCTCAGAGGTTATGTAGTTGAAATTTATCAGTGATATACTCCCAATTTGGTAATGTGGCATGCTGAGTGTTGCTGTGTGATGATCATTTATTGATCATTTGTGATCAAAACGTGGCTTTGTAAAAAAGCGTAGCTTTGTGGACGAGACCTCTTCGGACCTCACAACCCGGAAATGGTCAAAACAAGAATGATGTGGCAAGGTTATGAGGGTCGCGCCCTTTAGGGTATGTCATTTCCTTCTGGAAAAGGGTGGTATCATGGTATGGAGCCCAGATACTTACTCATGTGGACACACTATATTTATTACGGTGTGATGTTGGTTACCGAGCGCTCGGATAAAGGTCCCAAAGGACCGGGGGATGGCATACTCGAGAAGTAGTTACCTAGTTACAGAGGTAACCCGGCCTTGTGTTGGCAGAGAGCCGGGTAGGTTCTCGGGACGTCTCGCCAGAGGCGATCCCATTGGCAGTAGGAAGTTCCTTAGCCTGACCATTTGTTGGAAATCCAAAGAAACAATACGAACCTTGTACGGTTTTAGTTGTATAACCTGCTATGGAATGTGCCGGTAACCTGCTATTGAACATAGTAGCTATAGTAGGCATACAATAATGGTTGTATGTTGGCTAAGATTAATATTATACTTTCGAAAATGTTTTTTCTGCACTATGCACTAATAATAATAATATCGAATGATTTTGCGTAGTAAGCATGTTTGACTATCATAAGAAGAAATCTCCTCCAATTCTACGTTTGCATTGTGTGTGTGTGGCGGGAGGTCTTATGGTAGTTTCATTTCCCAAAAGCATTGCGAAATTCAATTTTACTTTGTTTTAAAGATAAACTGTTTTTGTTGCTCACACCAGTCCCATGACTGACTCGGAGTTTATTGTTCCCTTCCTAAACTCTGGATGCCCACAATTTTCCACATGGGCAGTCTAGAGTTGGGTTTTTCAGATAGTCAGGTTTAGTAGATTATCTGGAGCTAGTTCAATTTTTGGATCAGGACTGCACTTTGCTTAGCTTAATGCATCATTATTGGGAGTTCGAGCTATTTCTGGATTGGTACTTTGGATATGGAGTTACAGTTCTGGATTCTATCTCTCTTTCTCTTTTGAAGACCATGTTGGAGATATTGTTCCGCTGCTGGTGTTATATTTTCTTTCCGCTGCTATTGTCTTGTATCATATCTCTGATGTACATTGATATTCATTGTATCATTCTGTTGTATCAATGATGTATATAATATATTCTATTCCTTTCTTCTGCTGTGTTGTACTTAATGTGTTATAAGCTCCGGCGAGCCAGATTTGGCGTTTGAATCTACGGCATTTCGAGTACAAGTGAAGTACGGGTGCCGATTTTCGAAGGCCAAGTCAGGATCGTTATAATCATGGAATACCAATAAACGGTCGAGACTTCATCACCCAATTCCGACCACATTGAAAACCAAATCGAAAAACAGACTGCAGATCTAGCTTGCGCTCATCGAGAGCTTCAAATCAATATATAATTTGATATATTTTGAGGAGTTTAAATTTTCGATTTGATTTTGATTTGTAATTTAATTTGGAATTGGTTTTGGTTTGTTTGCCATTGGAAAGAGAGAAGCGGATAGAATTGTACATATAGACAAATGGAATAAGTAATGGTTAGGGTTTATAACGGGCTATATATAGGCAGATTAAAAAATAGAAATGAATGGACTAGATTGATTTGAAAGTTGAACGATAAACAACCCGAAATGCCCGTTTCATTCCCGAAACGAAAATGGGTCATCCCATATATCAAAATAGATGTTTTCAATATTTTTAAACTCAATGGAACAGGTTTCAAGCCCTAATTCCATCGTATGAAGAAGTTAGCTTAAAATCAGCTTATTTCAAATTGATTTCAATTGAATTGATTTCTACGCGTTTCGAGTCTGTATGATCGAACGACAAATCCGATCGCTACGAAACTTGAAATCCTACAATAATTCATTGTTACGGATCCGATGAAACTAGTTTCGTCAAAATTCGAGACAGTGGCCAAAATGGCTATTTTCACGTTAATTAAATAAATTAAAATTAAATTAATTAATCACTTTTTAATTCAAATTTTATAATTTGCAAATTTCTATCACTTTAGATTACTTTGTAATTTATAATCCCTTAAAGCAAAATTCTATATCAATTCAATATTCAATATTGCACAAATTACAGTATTTAATTTCAATTTCAATAAATTCAGTAATTATAAATCAAATTTTCAATAAATCCATTTGTTTGACCTTTCAATCTTGTTATTTAATCAATTATTACCCTAAGGATATAATTAACATTAGTTTATCTCTTACTACATTAATATTTTATAATTTCATCTTAATTTCCGTTAACATAGTATTTAATTACATTTAATTGCAATAAATCCATTTATTATAGCTTAAATTCCAATAAATTGATCAAACTTGATTTCAATTCTTTTTATTCATTAAATTATCATATTATGAATAAAATTTACATTAGTTACATCTTATTGAATTACTATTCTACAATTGTCAATTTAATCTTCATTAACTGCACTAATTTAAATGAATTAATTGCAATTGATTGCCAATTTAATTTATAGACTAAATAAATAGGTAACATATAATAATTGTCACCATTAACTTTTAGTCACATTCTATAAGTTTATTATCCACTGCAAGTGTTATAATTACTACTACAACACTAATTTTATTCAACTACAATTTATTTCACATTATTTCATTAATAAATCAATATTTAAATTATCAATTACTCCTTTAATCCAATTATCCATTAATACATACTTTACTATAATTTATTTACAATCTATATCCATTATAGCTCTTTAATCTTTTTAATAAATTGGAATTACATTTAAAGCAATTATAAATTACCTTAAATTAATACTATTTCATTTTATTCTAATTACATTTATATCACAAATTTTTATTTCTTCTAACATTAAATCACCAATCTTCATTAAATTAAAATATTTTTAATTATCGAAAATTACGGGTCGTTACAACAGCCTTCGATGATTACTTAATAGATTATTCATACAACCTCAAATACTTAGAAGTATCATTTCCCAAACATCCCATAAGCCAACAACATAGGATATTAAATATTATTTAAGTTTATACGATGTACATATATCTTTTATACACAATATCAATTTTGATCACTTGCTTGAATACACAAATTTCATTTTCAAACTAGTATCGTTAACTCGACTGCTCTAGTGCAGACTTTGATCTGATTTCTTGATTAGCAATCTCCATTCTCCTTGCATAGCCATAAACTATGATAGAAAACTTCAAAATCATATCAAAAATTCGTATCGAATGATCACCGTCAAGAATCGAGCGAAAAAATCCTAGTTCGGACTAGTATGAATTTCCACAAATCATATATTCAAATCTGAATCAAAACTGTGATGCAAATAAATGATCTACACACAACTTACATTTTTTTATTGGTTTCTTTTCACATCATTTACTTTTCATTTATTTGAATTCTCATTCATTCATACAAGATCATCTTTTATTAATTTTCATTCATTTACTTATAAATTTTTCCCATTCAATATTTTAAATCATCAATGAATAAATTCTTAAAGTATTACATACATTTCATTGCAATTTAATTCACATTTATTATTATGTAACTTTGACTTCCATTTAATATTAATTAATATTCATTAGTGAATCATTTCATACTTAAGTTTCTTTACTTTTTAATTCACATTTATCCCTTCACATATAGTATCATTTAATAATAAACTTATTTATGAATCATTTCAGTTATTTTCTTAAGTATATAATCATTTACTTAAATAGTATTCACTTTTTACTATTTAGTTGAATTATTAGCATTTCAAACATCAACTTATGTTTGAACATTCCTTGTACATCTTAATTTTCTTTTGTAAACATATGTTTATTTTGAAGCATTTTTGTTATTAAGCTTTTACTTATATAATATTCTATTACATATTCATATTTAACATTACAACATTTTTTTAAACACTTCTGGTAAGTTTTATATATGTTTTTAGAATGTAATTTAGTGTTATACAAATTTACCTTATTCATTTCCGTTAACAAAAATGTTCAATAGTTTACATCTTGTTAATTTTCATTATCTTTTAATTTACAAGTTACAAATCTCCAATTTCCTTACAGTTTCATTAAGCACTTAGCTTCTAATTTCTTATTTCTCATTTTAGATGTTTACACTATTAAAATTTCACTTAATTTCTACAATTGAAAATCATTAATTAATATGAACTTAAGAATTCAAATACCGGGTTCACTTCAAATTATTTTCAAATAATATATATATATATATACGCATATCTTTTACATATATCGAATCATATTTAAAAAATTTAAATCAAAATCCGTTTATTGAACCAAATGCGTAGCAAAGCTACTAAGTGGTCTTCCCATTTTGAAACTCGAAAATGAAAATCGATGATGTCGCGATCATCACCGAAATTATTTTTCAACGACAGAAGATGGGAGCACAGAACTTATTTTCTTTAAAATTCTTTTAGAAACATTTCTTTTAAATCTTGTTGAAAATATTTATATCCGAAAATACTTCCAAATAATATTAATATATTTTTTTCCAAAAATCTTTGAAAACCAATTTTAAACACCAGAATTTAAGTCCTCAACTTTCCAATCAAATTCATTTTATTTATAAATCATATTTTGTAAACCATATTTATAAACTTACTTTTCTTATAACATACAAGTCAATAGTTTTAAGGACCTTGACTATCGAAACAATAAATGACAATAATTAACATTATCATTTCCTAACAAACAACACACCAAAAATAACTATATCAATTTATGAAAAATTATTCTTTTAAATACAAAATAAAATATAATAGTAGGTAAAATTATTTCATTTACCAATTTTTAAAAACAATATTGTGTTGGTTTACCCTGTTAAAGTGTTTAGAAATTTCTATTGATGCCATATCATCTATGTACTGACTGGAATTCATAAATACTCAACAGAACAAATTAACACAATATAAAACATTTTTATAGCACTAAAAAATACACTCTCTCATATATATATATACTCTTAGACTCATTTTATGGTATTAATAACCCTATCTCTAATGTGTTAACCCCAACAAGCTAAGGTATCTCTAAACCAAAGCTCTGATACCAATTGTGACGACCTACCTTTTTGGACGGTTTAAATCGATAATAAACCACACATGTCTAACTCAAATCATTCAAAAGGGAGGATTGTCAATGGGATTTAATAAGAAAATAAGAGAAAAGAAGGAAAATAAAATACAGAATCTCGCAGCGAAATGGCAAAATATAATAATCAAATAAATAGTTCATGACGCTGTTTTACAATGTACATTTGATTACACAACTTTTACAACATAATCAGAGTACAAACAACAACATACCAATAATGACGCAGTGGAATAATACTAATAATATTATACGCCAAACTCCATCTTCGTCCTCCAGAAATAATGTCTTCAAACACGAAAATACTCAGGCTGACCCGAGCGTAATGAAAAGACAGAACACTCGGGTCAGAACTAAAAGTTCTTATTTAAGTTAAATCAACAACAAGTAAATAAGAGTGTAATAGCTTCAGAGATGTTTACGGGATTTTACATCTCCTATCCAGTGTATAACGTGAGTGCAATAACTTAAGGGATGTTACGGGATTTTCCATCTCTTAAGGATCAGTTAAACTATCTATATGTAGTATCTAACAATAAAATAAATGTTTTTTCTTAGCGTTAAGGCTTTACATTAATCCTCCTTAAAAAACATTTTTAAGCAGGTAGTTTGTGTAGGTAATGTAACACAACCCACTGTAACAAAGAGTATTACGGGAGTAATACTGTCTGTTAAAGCGGAGAATAGAGTATAGTGGAAGCGACCATCTATAATTAAGCTATAACTATCTACCGAATACGTCGAAAGGTGGAATCTATTTAAATTTTTCTCAATCAGGTGGTTCGACATATTCGGTAAATACTTATAACGAAATTACAAATGGCTAAAGATCTATCAGGACAAAGCATAATAATAAATGATAAAAACATCACAGAACAGAATCACATAACAGATATAAAATCCCAGAACAATACATCATCAATGCAGATCCAAATATCATAAGTGGGTACAAAGCCACTGCTCACACATGTGAGTCAAAAATATGTACATATCAGAGTCTGAATAATATCATAAGCGGACACTAAGATAAGCTATCTCAAAAGCATAGCAGATAAGTCCAAAGCGGAAGCACAGAAGCTAAGTCCAGAGACCTAACCTGAAACAACTCGGTCTGACCCGAGCGAAAACACTCGGGTCAGGCTAGCTAAACAATCAGTAATAACTGAGATATATAATAATGCGGTACATAAATAAAATAGTACTTATCCAAAGAGAAGTATATTATGAACCACATGAATATAATGACGATCCCTAATCATCAATAAACAATAAAAATCTCCAAAGAGAAATCAACACCAAAGTGTAGAATAAATAAAGTCGCCTCATATCATCAGCGTAGCCAAAGCCATAAAAAGATGCCCATAGGCAATAATCCCAATAGTGACCAGAGTCTGTGATCAATGCCCAAGCAAAGATCGATGCTCCAAAGAGCCATGGGGATATACTGAAAAGTCAATGAAATCAAACACTGAAAAGCAGTGTCCAGAGACACTGTGGATCCATAAGGTAATCGCACTTACATCGTATGGTTCCATAGAACCAACACCGAATGGCGGTACTCGAATGGATATAAAAATAATCAGATAATACAAGTTTTGCACGTGCACCGACCAGAGTCGTTGTTGCCAAGTACTGTAGAGTTGTGATCGATCACTCGCACCGATGCGAAACGCGCGAGACGGCGAGATCCTTCCCAGAAGGATAAAGGCCCAGAGGCACACGCCGAAAAATAAACTGCTCCATAGAGCAGGTGTCCAGAGACGGTTGCCCAGAGGCGTGGTGACCCAGAGGTCCAGTACTGGCCGCCCAGAGGCTAATGTGTCACTAACTTCTTGGAGAGGAACCCGCAAAGTGTTAACAATGAGTCCCATACCCCACCTTCGCACTAAACGGTTTCCTAACCAATAGCAAGCTCACACTCCAAACAATAAAAAGTCTACCTCATATCATCGGTAAACTAGACCCAAAGGTCAAAACGATCAATCGAATAGGTCGGGGATTAACCGGAAAGAAAATACACACGGTTTCCATAGGCCGGAGATTTCCTAACCGTTTAAGCACCTTTCCACTTCGCTCGACGTGCTAAAAGTGAGTGTGAGATTTTTATTATAGAAAATAATGGTGTAAAACGGATTTATAATTGATTTTCGGAATCACTTTTAAAACGGTCTTTTGAAAGGTCTCCTATTATGGAGTAATTAATTTAATAATTAAAATAATATTATATAATAATTTTCAAAAGCCATTTAGGAGTGAAAAATCTTTTGAAAATGATTCATAAAACCCGTGTACGAAATCTAGAGACAAATCTCAAAGAAATCAATGAAAACCAGAAAATCATCAAAAATAGTAAGTGTTTGTAAACATTCAAAAACAGCTGTGAACTCAAGTTCGATAATTTATTTGGACCAGCAAACTATGTCCAAATGTCATGAAAATTTGCAGGCATGTAGTCCAACATCACTACTTTAATATGCAAAAAGAATTTCTGGATTCCGAGTTGAGACGAAGTGGCAGCGACGTCTCAAAGTTGGACCCAGAACAAGATTTACACTGTTTACAAACAGCGACTAGAGTTCAACTTCGACACGAAATTCGAAGTACCAAACGAACTCCAATGTTGTCCAAATTTTGCTGAGATGGAGTTCGGAACTCCACCTTTCTAACGAGACCAAAAACGTCGAATTCCGACTTCCGATGCGAACGTGGAGGCATCGCGGAGTGGCGCTCAAAAGCTGGAAACAGAAGGGATATTTGATTTTCATTCTAAGTGTTTGACCATTCAAAAACTGCTGCGAACCCAAGTTCGGCAATTTATTTGGACCAGCAAACTGAATTCAAATGACACGAAAACTGGTAGGAATATAGTCCAACATCCCTACTATAAGATGCAAAAAGAATTTCTGGAATCCGTGTTGAGACGAAGTAGCAGCGACGTCTCAAAGTTGGACCCAGAACAAGATTCACACTGTTTACAAACAGCGACAAGAGTTCAACTTCGACACGAAATTCGAAGTACCAAAAGAATGCCGATGATGCCTAAATTTTACAGAGATGGAGTTCGAAACTCCACCTTTCCAACGAGACCAAAAACGTCGAATTCCGACTTCGGATGCGATCGTGGCGGCATCGCGAAGTGGAGAAAAGAAATCCGGAACAGGGTTTAAAAAAAAATTATTTATTATTTTTTTTTTCTCGGGACAGTGGTAAGAATGTACAATTTTGACCAAAATAACTTCGAAATTTCATGAAACTCAAAACATGAAAGTTTTAGCTCTAAATCTAAGCTTTGCAGAACATCCAAAATTATTAGATTTGGATAAGAAACGAGAGAGATACATGCAAAACAATATCAGATTGAAACTCAAGATAACTTGTTAAAGACAGAATTGGTCTTCTGTCTTTGAACGCATTTCAGGTCATCTAAATGGCAATATTACAGAAAACTCACTGAACAAAAATTGTACCATATGTTTTAAGCTTTCCGGAACATCCAAAATTATCTAATTCGGATCAAAAACGAGTAACTTATGGCCAAATCAATTTCAGGGTTTTATTTTATCAACCTTGTAGTTTGTTGTCAGGTCAGCGACAAACAAACGTGATTTCGACCATTGAAACCACAAAATTAGGCAAAGCTCAAAACATGAAAGTTATAGGCTACAGAATAAGCTTTCCAGAACTTCAAGAAAATCTTAATTCCGATTTAAGATGAATGAGATATGCCTAATTTACTAACAGCAATAAACTAATTATAATTTCAGCTAGCATATATTACCTCTTTCCAAGCAATGAAAAGAAGATCAAAGAGTTTCACAATCTAAATGCACAAAAAAAAGAGGATTACAAAATAATTTCAGAAATTAAAGAATGAATTAGAGGTGGGTTTTGTAATTGCTATTACCTCTTTTAGTAGTTTGGATTAACTCTCTTTGATTTGGTGTAGATTGGAGTCTTGCTTAGGAGGCCATGACTAGGTTTTGGAGCTTTCTAATTAGGTTTAAGTGGTTATGAAATGAAGTGTTGGCTGAAATGGGAGAGTAAAAGATACTTTATAGGCTAATGGTTAGGGTTATTGGATCTAATACCCATTAGGACTTTGTATTATTCATGTGCATACATATATAGGCAATTTTCTCTAAGTACACTCTACATACAAATTACTAAATACATTTCAAACCATAGAAAATTATGAAAATATGTTAACAATTACTTTTAGTCATTTCATAAAATCCTATATCAACAATATTTTACATTTTAACCCCTAATTTTTCCAAAACACCGTTTATAGTTAATATTAGCCAAAATCACCATTTTGCAAATAAATTGCAAATTAATTTCCCAAATCAAATATTGCACTATTTTACACATATAAAATTTTGCAATAATATAAATTACAAATTTCCCTAATTAATTTCCTTGAAATGCTCCATTTTACACTTAAGCCCAAAATATTAATTTATTCAAAATGACTAAATTTTGAACAAATTAGCCACATTAAAAATTCATTAATAGCTCCAATTAAATTAAAATCCCAATTTTACTTTATTATTTGGTAACCGCAATCACGGGTTGTTACAGACTCCCCCCTTAAGAAAATTGCGTCCCCGCAATTCCTTAAATATAGAAGTCGTCTATAACATCTAATCCACAAAAGGAATACAGAAGACGGAGCTCGATTTCGAATATCACACATAGAAAGAGTCTCAAGAATATCGTCGATGAAAACCAGAACGAATCTATTGATGTATTCCCGGAATACTCGATTCATGAGATCGACGAAGAAAGCCGGAGCGTTCGTCAAGCCGAACGGCATGACCAACCACTCAAAAGAACCATGACGAGTGCGAAATGCTGTAAGAGGAATGCTGTCTTCCATGACTCGTAGCTGATGGAATCCGGTGGCAAGGTCAAACTGAGAGAAGACCTTCGCACCGCTCAATTGGTCAAACATGTCGTAACGGGAATTAGAGTTAGACATGATTCAATGATAGATAATTAATTAAGGAATACTACGGAATATAACGGATTCCTATACATATTCCTAACTTATCTATCAATAACCATAAGGAAGGGATTTGATTTAATTCGGATCTAATTTAAAATGTATTGTACTAAGTGTATCTGTTCTGTGTTTATTATGCTTATTCCTGAAACCAGGCTCTGATACCAAGCTGTAACGCCCCACTCCGAGACCCACTGTAACAAAGAGTATTACGGGAGTAATACTGTCTGTTAAAGCGGAGAATAGAGTATAGTGGAAGCGACCATCTATAATCAAGCTATAACTATCTACCGAATACGTCGAAAGGTGGAATCTATTTAAATTTTTCTCAATCAGGTGGTTCGACATATTCGGTAAATACTTATAACGAAATTACAAATGGCTAAAGATCTATCAGGACAAAGCATAATAATAAATGATAAAAACATCACAGAACAGAATCACATAACAGATATAAAATCCCAGAACAATACATCATCAATGCAGATCCAAATATCATAAGTGGGTACAAAGCCACTGCTCACACATGTGAGTCAAAAATATGTACATATCAGAGTCTGAATAATATCATAAGCGGACACTAAGATAAGCTATCTCAAAAGCATAGCAGATAAGTCCAAAGCGGAAGCACAGAAGCTAAGTCCAGAGACCTAACCTGAAACAACTCGGTCTGACCCGAGCGAAAACACTCGGGTCAGGCTAGCTAAACAATCAGTAATAACTGAGATATATAATAATGCGGTACATAAATAAAATAGTACTTATCCAAAGAGAAGTATATTATGAACCACATGAATATAATGACGATCCCTAATCATCAATAAACAATAAAAATCTCCAAAGAGAAATCAACACCAAAGTGTAGAATAAATAAAGTCGCCTCATATCATCGGCGTAGCCAAAGCCATAAAAAGATGCCCATAGGCAATAATCCCAATAGTGACCAGAGTCTGTGATCAATGCCCAAGCAAAGATCGATGCTCCAAAGAGCCATGGGGATATACTGAAAAGTCAATGAAATCAAACACTGAAAAGCAGTGTCCAGAGACACTGTGGGTCCATAAGGTAATCGCACTTACATCGTATGGTTCCATAGAACCAACACCGAATGGAGGTACTCGAATGGATATAAAAATAATCAGATAATACAAGTTTTGCACGTGCACCGACCAGAGTCGTTGTTGCCAAGTACTGTAGAGTTGTGATCGATCACTCGCACCGATGCGAAACGCGCGAGACGGCGAGATCCTTCCCAGAAGGATAAAGGCCCAGAGGCACACGCCGAAAAATAAACTGCTCCATAGAGCAGGTGTCCAGAGACGGTTGCCTAGAGGCGTGGTGACCCAGAGGTCCAGTACTGGCCGCCTAGAGGCTAATGTGTCACTAACTTCTTGGAGAGGAACCCGCAAAGTGTTAACAATGAGTCCCATACCCCACCTTCGCACTAAACGGTTTCCTAACCAATAGCAAGCTCACACTCCAAACAATAAAAAGTCTACCTCATATCATTGGTAAACTAGACCCAAAGGTCAAAACGATCAATCGAATAGGTCGGGGATTAACCGGAAAGAAAATACACACGGTTTCCATAGGCCGGAGATTTCCTAACCGTTTAAGCACCTTTCCACTTCGCTCGACGTGCTAAAAGTGAGTGTGAGATTTTTATTATAGAAAATAATGGTGTAAAACGGATTTATAATTGATTTTCGGAATCACTTTTAAAACGGTCTTTTGAAAGGTCTCCTATTATGGAGTAATTAATTTAATAATTAAAATAATATTATATAATAATTTTCAAAAGCCATTTAGGAGTGAAAAATCTTTTGAAAATGATTCATAAAACCCGTGTATGAAATCTAGAGACAAATCTCAAAGAAATCAATGAAAACCAGAAAATCATCAAAAATATTCCAAGTGTTTGTAAACATTCAAAAACAGCTGTGAACTCAAGTTCGATAATTTATTTGGACCAGCAAACTATGTGAAAATGTCAAGAAAATTTGCAGGCATGTAGTCCAACATCCCTACTTTAATATGCAAAAAGAATTTCTGGATTCCGAGTTGAGACGAAGTGGCAGCGACGTCTCAAAGTTGGACCCAGAACAAGATTTACACTGTTTACAAACAGCGACTAGAGTTCAACTTCGACACGAAATTCGAAGTACCAAACGAACTCCAATGTTGTCCAAATTTTGCTGAGATGGAGTTCGGAACTCCACCTTTCTAACGAGACCAAAAACGTCGAATTCCGACTTCCGATGCGAACGTGGAGGCATCGCGGAGTGGCGCTCAAAAGCTGGAAACAGAAGGAATATTTGATTTTCATTCTAAGTGTTTGACCATTCAAAAACTGCTGCGAACCCAAGTTCGGCAATTTATTTGGACCAGCAAACTGAATTCAAATGACATGAAAACAGGTAGGAATATAGTCCAACATCCCTACTATAAGATGCAAAAAGAATTTCTGGAATCCGTGTTGAGACGAAGTAGCAGCGACGTCTCAAAGTTGGACCCAGAACAAGATTCACACTGTTTACAAACAGCGACAAGAGTTCAACTTCGACACGAAATTCGAAGTACCAAAAGAATGCCGATGATGCCTAAATTTTACAGAGATGGAGTTCGAAACTCCACCTTTCCAACGAGACCAAAAACGTCGAATTCCGACTTCGGATGCGATCGTGGCGGCATCGCGAAGTGGAGAAAAAAAATCCGGAATAGGGTTTAAAAAAAAATTATTTATTATTTTTTTTCTTTTTTTTTCTCGGGACAGTGGTAAGAATGTACAATTTTGACCAAAATAACTTCGAAATTTCATGAAACTCAAAACATGAAAGTTTTAACTCTAAATCTAAGCTTTCCAGAACATCCAAAATTATTAGATTTGGATAAGAAACGAGAGAGATACATGCAAAACAATATCAGATTGAAACTCAAGATAACTTGTTAAAGACAGAATTGGTCTTCTGTCTTTGAACGCATTTCAGGTCATCTAAATGGCAATATTACAGAAAACTCACTGAACAAAAATTGTAGCATATGTTTTAAGCTTTCCGGAACATCCAAAATTATCTAATTCGGATCAAAAACGAGTAACTTATGGCCAAATCAATTTCAGGGTTTTATTTTATCAACCTTGTAGTTTGTTGTCAGGTCAGCGACAAACAAACGTGATTTCGACCATTGAAACCACAAAATTAGGCAAAGCTCAAAACATGAAAGTTATAGGCTACAGAATAAGCTTTCCAGAACTTCAAGAAAATCTTAATTCTGATTTAAGATGAATGAGATATGCCTAATTTACTAACAGCAATAAACTAATTATAATTTCAGCTAGCATATATTACCTCTTTCCAAGCAATGAAAAGAAGATCAAAGAGTTTCACAATCTAAATGCACAAAAAAAAGAGGATTACAAAATAATTTCAGAAATTAAAGAATGAATTAGAGGTGGGTTTTGTGATTGCTATTACCTCTTTTAGTAGTTTGGATTAACTCTCTTTGATTTGGTGTAGATTGGAGTCTTGCTTAGGAGGCCATGACTAGGTTTTGGAGCTTTCTAATTACGTTTTAGTGGTTATGAAATGAAGTGTTGGCTGAAATGGGAGAGTAAAAGATACTTTATAGGCTAATGGTTAGGGTTATTGGATCTAATACCCATTAGGACTTTGTATTATTCATGTGCATACATATATAGGCAATTTTCTCTAAGTACACTCTACATACAAATTACTAAATACATTTCAAACCATAGAAAATTATGAAAATATGTTAACAATTACTTTTAGTCATTTCATAAAATCCTATATCAACAATATTTTACATTTTAACCCCTAATTTTTCCAAAACACCGTTTATAGTTAATATTAGCCAAAATCACCATTTTGCAAATAAATTGCAAATTAATTTCCCAAATCAAATATTGCACTATTTTACACATATAAAATTTTGCAATAATATAAATTACAAATTTCCCTAATTAATTTCCTTGAAATGCTCCATTTTACACTTAAGCCCAAAATATTAATTTATTCAAAATGACTAAATTTTGAACAAATTAGCCACATTAAAAATTCATTAATAGCTCCAATTAAATTAAAATCCCAATTTTAATTTATTATTTGGTAACCGCAATCACGGGTTGTTACACGTTAAGGCTTTACATTAATCCTCCATAAAAAACATTTTTAAGCAGGTAGTTTATGTAGGTAATGTAACACAACTAGTAACGTCGGTAGCCAGTGAGTCCCCTATAGGTACCATACTAAAACAAAATCATAGTGGACACGAATAAGGATAAAGAGTATGACAAGGTACGTGAGGCAATGCTTAAGGTAGGATATTACCAGTTCAAGTCACCGGGGCGGTGGTAATGCATCGTAGCTACGACCGCCCACCGCGGCCAACAACCCCAAAATCAAATCAAGGTGCACCGATCAAGCCAGCATCAATATAGTAATAGGAAGAGGTGTGTCCGCTAGGGGTAGCTAGCCCACTTGGCTCTGACAAACCGTCCTGTTTTTGTCATTTCAAATTGGCACAAGTGCCAGGGTCATCCATCATCGTTCTCTTTCTTCAAATGCAGCAAACGCCTCAAATTCAACCACTTCATTCTGGATCATCCACCACATACACAGTTGTAAAAGTGGTTCCAATATTGACAGAGAGTATGCCAATAAGAGGCCCTGGTGTCTTTTACAACCGAACGTCATTTCTCAAACCGGTTGGTTCTTTTACATTTGGAAACCAATTCATATTTGATATCAAAATATCATATTCACTTAAAAATATCCTCATTTCAAAATACCATATTTACTCAAAATATGTCATTTTCACTTGAAAATATCATTTCAAATTCCAACATAGGTTATAACCTCATTTAACCACATTTGCATTTAAATCAATGATTTAAATATAAACATTCCAACTTTGCACAGTTTGAAATTTTAGAAAATAGTTTGAATAGTTATGAATAGTTTAAATAGTTTAGAGATTTAAAACAGTTTAATATAAAATGGTTTGAGTATTGAAAATGGTTTATATAGTAAAATAATTTGGAAAATCTAAATAATTTGGGTATTAAAAAGAATAGATTTTAAATAGTTTATATTAAAATAATTTATTTTGAAAATAATATCAAATCAAACTGTTTCTTTCCATTTCAACAAATCTGGACCCATATCCAATTTCAAATCAACAACTCAATTTCCAACCTTTCAATTCAATTGACTCAATTTCAATTTAGTTTCAAATCAACTTGATTTCAATTTCAATTCAAATTAACTTTAATTTTTGAAACATTCATTTTTAACTTCAAATTTGATTCAACAATCCAATTTAATGATTTAAATTTCAAATCAATTCTTATTTTAAACCATTTCAATTTATATCAATTTCAAGTCCGATTTCAATTTACTGATTTAAAGCACTTAAATCTAATTAAACCTCATTGTTCAATTTTAAGATCCAAATCTTTAAAATAATTCAATTTCCAAAATCAAAGTCATATATCAATTACTACTTCACATTTCCAATTCAATTTTTTTTAACAATTTCCCTTTGACCTGTTTCCGTTTCAACATTTCAAAGCTTGAATTAGAAATAATTCAATTCATATAAATCCACAATTTATTTCCTTTAAAAATATATCATTTAATCAAAAATCCAAATTCAAGATTTTAAAACCATTTAATTTAACCAGTCCGGTGTCCGTACATAATTTTCTACCCTATGGTCAAGTGATCAGTTATTTCAATTTTTAATTTCAGGGATGGATATACATCATTTCAATCTAAATCAAAGTGTCATAGGTATATATTATTTCAACTTATTTCTTAATTTATTCGAAATAATTCAAATAAATGTTTATATGATGTCACTTAATATACAGGGTGATAACAGGGATATATAAAAATAAATAAACATCTAATCATCCAAAATATCAACAAATAGACATCCATTACAATCAACATCCAAACCAGCGAATAAATCACAACAATTACTGGTTATCGATATCAGGTATTTAACTAGCAATTCAATTTAAATGGCAATTTAAATCAAAAAAATTCAATTACAATTAAAATGGAAAATTTAAACTACCAAACAACAACCAATAAATTCTTATCGCTTCATAAATTTAATTTAACTAACATAAGAAAATTTGCTATTGCTTGAGTGGGTTAAATCACTCACCTTTGATTTATAGTCGATTAAAAATCCATTAAAAGCCCAAAAATCCAGTAGTCTCTAAATTCAACCAAACCAGTTCCATGGTTTCCGAAATTTCGATACGAATCCAACGGAAGAAACCACGCGTCAATCGGAGCTCGTATGAAAAAGTAATGCAAGTTAGAACATTTGAATTTTAAAAATTAAATAAAATAGTAGTGGCAACATTGTAATTAGGTTTATCTTCCCCAAACCAACGTTATAGAACAAATGAAACCCATGGCCGCTCCATACCTCGTTGAACGCACGTGCCTCCATGCACCAAACCTCAGATCAGAGACCACCATGAGATTGCCGCCGCCAGCTACACTCGGGCTCCGCCACTTCAACCGCGCCACCGCCTAGAGCTCCTCCACCGAGGATGAAATTCAGCCAAAGATCATCGATTTTTAGCAAAATCGAGCGCATCCAAGTCGATCTAATTATTCAGAACGTAGAGGACGATGATATATATAACTTTCATTTAGGAGTCGATGCGAACTAATGATTGGATGGAGAGATCTAAGAGGAAGAAGGTGAAAGATTTTCAGCCATTGAAAAAGAGGAAGATGGCGGCCATAGAAAATTTAGTGTTTTGGAATATTTTAATGATATTTTTTCTCGTTTTGCGTACCGTATTTATATAGCTAGGTCCAAAACAACCCTAACTCCAATCGAGGCATGCTAATAGGCAATCTAAGGTAAAAAGGCCTTATGAACACAATGGAACTAGTTTCAAGGCCTAATTCCATCGTATACAGAAGTTATCTTTTAAAATCAAATTATATTCATTTAAATTCCATTAATTAATTTCTACACGTTTCGAGCTCGCATGATCAAACGATAAGTCTGATCGCTATGAAACTTGATATCCTACCATAGTTCACTATTACGGATCTGATGAAACTGGTTTCGTCGGAATCCGAGATATTGGTCAAAAAGACTAATTTTACACGTTAGTTAAAATAATTTATTTTAACAATCAATTTAATCACTTTTAAATTTAAATATAAAAGTTAACAATTTTCATCATTTATTAAACAGGAATTAATAATCTTTTAAAATTAATTTTCCATGTTGATTCCAAGATTTAGGAATTACGTTAATTTACAATGTGAAATTGCAACAGTAATCAAACCCCAGTTTATTGTATTTTAAATTCCAATAAATTCTTTTATTTTGATTTACACTCTTATTATTAAATCAACCAATGCCTTATGAATTTATTTAACATAAGTTTCCATCTTATTATACTCATTTTCTACAGTTAACATCTTTTCTTACATTAACTGCAATATTTAATTACATTAAATTTCCATTAATTACCAAATTATTCAAACGGATTAAATAATAAGGTGATAAATAAAATAATGGTTATACATTAGTAATTCAACACATTTCTAACTTTATTGTTTACAACAAAAGCTAATAAATTTACGTACTAAATGATTTATTTCATATTCTATATTAAAACCAATTTCAATTAATTGCATATAATTTCTCTTTTTAATACAACATTTATTTTATTCCTCATTAACTTTTATTATTAACATTAATTGAAATTACATTAAACAGTTGTCAATTTCATTCAATCAATATTATTAAATTATATTCTAATAATTTTTTCCATTAATAAATCATAAATTTTAATTTCTCACATTATTAAATCCCAAAAAACTTAGTATTTTTTATAATAAAAAACACGGGTCGTTACACAATCCACGGTCTATTGTTACCAAAATGAATCCACATTATTTGTTAAATTAACCGATGAATTATCACATACATGAACATGTATATTTGATATACAAGCAGTATATCTTTGACAAGTTCTTGGAATTTAAGACGAAAGTAGAAAACATAACATGTAAAGGAAATAAAACTATTCGCTTTAATCGAATAAGCGAGTATATAGGAAAGAGTTCCAAAAGTACCTAAAAGTGAATAAGATTCAATGTCAAAGTCACTTCCCCTTATGAAACATAATGATTTATCAATTAGAAGTGATCGAACTTTGTTTGATAAAGAATGATTGATGTTGAGTGAAGTTGAGTCAACTTCTTTCCATATGGATAACAAGTATATATGTTAGTTTTAGTTTCATATAAACCGAAGTTTATGAAATCATATAAGTTATGACTAGATAAGAAATCCTTACATGTCCTAGGTCAAGAAGTTGATAGGTTATGCGAGGCGAGAGACAACATGTAAAATAGGTAGTGAGGGATTTTATGTGGACCATCCTAAAGGAATCAGGGACTGACCAACAATGGTTTACTAATTTATTTTATGAACATTGGTTTCTTGAACTCAAAACTTTAATTAGTTTTATATAAGTGTTCGATAAAATCTAAAGACTCTATCATAGAAACCAATTATGTAAGATGAAGTGAAATTAACTAAGCCTAAAATGGACACTACTCATTAGAATGCCTAGTAAGCGCTCACAAATGAAAGAGAAACTATGAGCTTCTTAAATGTTGAGAAAAGGATTTGTTAGTAATAAATATATCCTCAGTTGTCAATAACCCATGAAGAGTATAGACTCTGCCATGTGGCAAGTTGCTTTAAATTCAAGATGGATTCCAAGTACATTATCAAAATACGATTCTGATTGTTGTACACGAACTGATAAGATCCATTGGTCGTAGGTGTTTCTTAAAGGAAGACCAATGCAGTTGGAATATAGTATGCAACATTGATGAAAAATAATCTCATAAATTTCAATTGTTAAAATTAGCTTAACGAATTTGTCAGCTTATGTGCTCGAATTAATTTGGATTCTACTCGTAAAACTATCGCACAATATTACTTTGAATTTTAATACATATTTGCTTAAACAAAAACTCTAAATAATGATTTAGAATAGACTATTTGCAAGTGATAACTAAAATGTCATAAAAGCATTGGGAGCAATAACTGAGTTTGTAATTGTTAGATAAGATCCAAGAAATGTATGACAGTGTTGTTTAACAAACATCATAAATGAGTAAATATTTTGGCAGAGAAATCAAATAGTTTATTAGTCAAAATGCAGAGGAAACACGTGCCCATGTGTAAGAATATAAAAAGGGACTAAAATGTTTCAAATACTATAAGTAATGATTTTGGCACTATTTAACGATATACACAGACACCATGTTAAAATGTTTAATATGAAGCATATGAGATGGATTTCTTATGCAGCGGCAATAGGAATATCATATATGGAATGTGTTTCAGTAGTTGGTACATTTAGATAATATAAGATTCAAACTAAGATCACTAGATGATAGTTAAGAGTATTTGTAACGACCCGTATTTTTACGGATCGAAACATCGTAAAACTGTTGTCATTAGATTGATAGTATTGTTAAGTCGTTTGAAGCTTAAGTCGTGTGGTAGTTAGGTCGTGTTGGGACTTAGGTCATGAAGAAGGATAGGTCGTGGAGCGACTTAAGGGAGTTGGCGACCTAAGGAAGTTGGTGGTGGTAGTTGGCGACTTAAGGAATTGACCGACTTAAGGAATTGGCGACTTAAGGGAAGCGACGACTTTAGAGTTAGCGACTTAGGGGAGTTAACGACCTAGGGGATTAAGCGGGGTTAACGACTTAAGGAATATGGGATAAGTCGTTGAAGTTTAGGTCGTAAGACCCTGTGTGTGTAGTTAAGTCGTGGACGAGTTGAGGATTTAAGTCGTTGAGCTGCTATGGCGTGTTTAGTTAGGTCGTTAGACGACCTAAAGGTGTTAGGTCGTGAGCTGTTAAGTCGCGTGAGGACTCATTTTGTTAAGTCGATAAGTCGTAGGTCGGAAGATCTGTTGAGTCGTTAAGTCGCATCTCTGTTAGGTCGTAAGTCGCGCACGTGTGTTATGGCTTAGGTTGTTGAACCGTTAGGTCGTGGATGCGCATAGGCTCGTGAGTGTTAAGTCGTAGGTCTTAAGTCGTGGGGTTTTAGGTCGTAAGTTTTTATGAGTCGTAGGTCATGGGTTTTCATAAGTCGTGGACGACTTAAGGAGCGGACGACCTAAGGATTCAGCCTATAAATACACGTCCTCGCCTCACTTTTTGGGATCCGGATTTTGAAGCGACGAAGTGCTGCCATTTTGAGAGCTCGATTTCTACACTTCTTCACTTCTTTTCTCCACTTTGATTTTGTGCTTCCTTCCATCCAAATCGAAGATCCAAGAGCTTAGATTGAAGATCTGCATCCATCGAAGAAAGATTTCATCGTTTGAAGCGGAATTTTGGAGAATCGAGTTAGATCCTTCGCTGTCCAGATCTGAAGTGTGTTGCTTTTGAGGTGTTTAGGTGATTCGGTGAGTGGTGGTTATCTCTCACACGGATCCAAAGGAGTATATCGGATTGGTGGCTTGATTATGTGTTAAAATAGTGATTTCCATGTATTTTCTTAAACTTAAGTATAGATCTATTATTCATGAGGATTTGACATCCATTTTACTACATGTTAACCTATGTAAGTTCATTCATCAAGTTATAGAGATATTGCTCATAATTCATGCTTGTTAGATTTGGACTCTTTATTTACAAAATTGCCATTATTGTTATAATTGTTTATTAGATCATGTTTGAACGCTTGATTACTTGGATTAATGATTGACTTGATTGATTGTTATAAATTAGTTGATTGATGATTTGATTTGGACAAGATGGTCGAAGATGATTCAAAAGCTAAGGGAAAGGCTCTTGAATTGGAAAAGCTGCTCGTGACATATGTGGCGGATGATGAAGCTCATATGGATAGATTTGATGATGTTGATGTTGAGATGAGGCTTTGCTATGATGAGATGAAGCGAGGCATGGTATGAGATAGCCTTGGTTTAATCCAGACGGGATCATTCCAAGCATGTTGATAACTCGGTGAAATGGTTCGGGTTTGAGGATAATGGTTTGCTCGAGAGGCGCTTGAGCTAGTATGGAAATAGTCGTCGAGAAGGATGACTAGAAGGCTGAGGTTTCATCGTTATTGAAGGTTCTAGCAGACTCAAAGCAAGAGTATGCTGGGCAAATTCGATAGTCCCTAAAGACTATGATTGTAGTCGAGTACTCTGGGCAGATTCGATAGTCCTAGGCACGGGCTGCGACGACATGCGGAGTTCTGTCTAGAACCGGGGTTGCCATTAACCCTTGATGGACGGCTGAAAGAATGTGCCGGTCATTCAATTAACGGTGGTATCGAAGCAAAGATAATAGTTATAGCCAGAGTCATGGATGTTTGGTTGTATCGTCATTCGGTCTCAAGAGCAATGTTTTCTGGGTGCTTATCTGATCTTGGTTTAGGCCTTGGGGGTTTGTACTTGGAAAATGTTGACCTTGACTCGAGTGATAATTGCTTTACTTTAAATGTCTGTTTTTGCTATGTTTACTTCTGCTTAGTGTGTCTGGGGGCTATCACTGTAGAAAGAGGTGAAGTGGGAGGGTTGGATTCCTATTCCTTTTTCTTTTATGCTCTTTTGGTATGATGTTAGTTAATTTACCACTCACTAAGACTGTTGTCTGACTCAAGGCTTTATGTTTAACTCTTATTGCCTTGGGCTGTTCATCCGCTTTGGGATGGGCAGACTAGGTAGCAGGTGACATGTGATGTTCTTAGTTTCCGACGATGCTGATGACGAAGACGAGCTGGAGGCTTGCATATTATATTCTTACTATATGTACTGGATGTTCCGCTGCTTGTATAATTCTCTGAGTGATATGTAGTGAGGCTTGATGTATTGACTATTCAGATGTTTGTATTCAACTATTATGAAGCTTAATTGATGAGATTCTATTTTGTGAAGCTTCACTATATATATTCTCTATTGTATTTTATCCATGCGCTGTGAGTAATACGGTAGATTCTGCTGTTTTAAATTTACCTTGACAGTCGTCCATGGCTGCCTGGCACACTTTACAACGCACTATTTCCATGTTCAGTGCAGGGGTCTTGGGCGGTCGTCACATTTGGTATCAGAGCATTGGTTAATCGATTTTACCCAACGCTCGCTGATGTAACTACGTATGAGAGACGTAATTGTATTTTGATGGATGATTACTATATATAATATAGTAGCTTAAAAGGATTTGAGTCCTTTATGCAGTTGTTTCTCAAGGTGTATTAATCATTCCTTTTTATAGATATTAAGGATGAGTCGAAGAGGGAGACCAGCTGCTAGGGAAGGCCGTGCTGCTGAGGGGGCTGTTGATTTTGCAGTTATGTCCGAAGCCATGATGACTTCGATCATGAGAAGGATGCCAGCTTCGGGGCCAGCAGTTAATGTTGGAGTTCAAGTTCAAACTCCAAGACCGTTGGATTTTGCTAAGCTGTGTAAAGACTATACTGCTCTTCGAGGAAAGGTTTTCTTGGGAACAGAGTCAACCATTGAAGTCTAGAGATGGATAGATGCTTGTAGAAGAATCTTTGGTGACTTGGGAATCGAGGATGCAACCAAAAGGAAGCTAGCATCAAGACAGCTTCAAGGAAGAGCTTCTGATTGGTGGAACTCTATCACCATTGATACTCCGGAGGAGGAAATTACTTGGGAGCAATTCCAAGCCAGATTTGAAGCTAAGTTCATTTCTACAGCTCAGAAATCTGTTCTGTTCAAGAAGTTTGTGGAGCTCAAGCAAGGTGGAAGACCAGTTCTTGAGTATGTTTCTGAGTTTGAAGCTTTGTCCAAGTATGCCCGGTCGTATATTGAATCTCCTTATCAGAAGAACGAGAAGTTTGTGACAGGCTTGGACATTTATCTTGGGAGGCAGTTGGTGGATCATCTGGACGATCCATTTGAGAAGCTTATGGAGAAAGCTCTCAGGCACGAGAATCTGTTTCCTAAAGAAGGATCTGTTGTTGCTGTGACCAAGGAAGAGTCTAAACCACAGCAAGGTGGAAACAAGAAGAGGAAGCAGCAGCAGCAAAAGGGTAAGGATGGCCAGAAGAAGCCGAAGGGCGAAGTGACCTGCTACAATTGTCAGCAGAAGGGCCATTTCTCCAGGGATTGCAAGAATCCTAAGGTGCCGGTGAAATGCCACAACTGTGACAAGCCGGGGCATATTAAGAAGAATTGTCCAGAACCGCGGAGGGACAAGCAGATTGTGCAAGCTTATGCTTTGGGGGTTGTTCCATCATCTTCAAAAGCTCCTACCGCTGAAGAGAAAGGAAAGAGTGTGGTGGTTCAAGGTACTCTTTCCATATGTGGTGTTCCAGTTAGAGTGTTATTCGAAACTGGGGCGTCGCATTCTTTTGTTTGTAATGAACTTGTAGGCCGGTTGGGTTTAGAACCAGATATCGTTGATAGGCCATTGGTTGTGACTAATCCAGTTAGGGGTTCGTCTTGTCTGTGTATGCTATGCCGTGGTCTGATTGTATCGAGTCATGATTGCTCTTTTGTTTGTGATTGTTTTGTTCTGAACTTTGCGGGGTTCGGAATTATTTTGGGTATGGACTGGCTTAGGAAGTATGCGGCAAAGGTTGATTGTGAAAGGTTGGAGGTGACAGTCGAGAATGTGGAAGGGCGAAAGGTTGTGATACGATGTAAGCATGAGGAAGGTGTCTTCATGAGCTTCATGTATTCGCTGGTTGTTCCACGGGATGGACTGTCATCGGTGCCAATCGCTAATGGATTTGAGGATGTCTTTGATGAGGTCAAAGGGTTACCGCCGCATAGGGAGATCGAGTTTCGTATCGATCTAGTTGAAGGAGCCAGACATGTTGTGATGCCTCTTAGGCGGATGGCGCCTTGGGAATAGCAAGAGTTGAAGGTGCAAGTTGATGATCTTTTACAGAAAGGATTCATTCGGCGTAGTGTGTCCGAATGGGGTGCACCAGTTGTGTTTGTAACCAAAGCAGATGGATCGTTGAGGTTGTGTGTAGATTATCGTGAGCTGAATAAAGTGACTAAGAAGAACAAGTATCAATTGCCGAGAATAGATGACTTGTTTGATCAGCTTCACGAAGCTAAGGTGTTTTCTCAGATGGATTTGGCAATGGGATTTCACCAGTTAAGAGTGGCTAAGGATAGTGTGCCGAAGACTGCTTTCAGGACACCATCCGGTTTCTTTGAGTGGCTGGTGATGTCGTTTGGATTGACCAATGCGCCAGCATATTTTGTGGATCTTATGAATAGAGTGTTCAGAGATCAGTTGAACAAGTTCGTACTAGTGTTCGTGGATGATATTTTGATTTATTCCAGAACTGAAGAATAGCACAAGACGAACTTGCGTATTGTTTTGGAAATCTTACGAAAACATCAGCTGAAGGCTAAGTTTTCGAAGTGTCACTTCTGGAAGAGTGAAGTGAGTGTAACGACCCACTATTTTGGACCATTCAAATCGACAATAAATCCACACATGTCTGACTTGAATAATTCAAAATATCAGATTGTTAATTTAAATTTGGCAAACTCATCATATACAGTAAATAAATCAATCACAGAATCACAGACACAGAGTAATACAATAATACGCAGCGGAATAGATAAAATAGTAGTTCATGAAGCTACTATATAAACATCAGAGTTAAAATAAAATACAACAGAATATCTCAAATACAGTGAAGTCTTCAGTACGAATAGGTAACCTCTCTGAACAAATCAACTGAAAAAGCTGAAAGCTGAATCGATAGTTGGATCTCCAACGAAGCTCCAAACTCCAAAGGTGAGTCTCAGATGCTGTATCACTCGGTCTGACCCGAGCGTAAAGCAAAACACAAAACACTCGAGTCAGGATTAACATACTTATATCAATAAATCCAACTCAAGTGAAATATCAACTGAAATACAAGTAACTTAAAGGATGTTTGGGATAACCATCCTCTAAGGATCTGTGGAACTATCTACAAGGTAGAAATATGCACTATAACACCATGGTCATTTCAATTTAATTTACACTTCAAACCCAAATATCATTTCATTTCAAATATATCTATTTTCCAAAATAGTATCTATAGGTTGAATAATTTATAAAGTAAAGTATTTAATATTTCCTCAAGTCTCACAAATCGATTCAAATCAACTCAAATTCCAATTCTAATTTATTCAAAGCTCAATTCATCAATTCAATTCAGTTCTATATAGACCATTTAAATTTTCAATATATTTCAAAGCTTTAATATTCAACTTTTCAAAGTTAAATTTAACAGTTTCATAAAGCTCTTGATTTAACTTCATTATTATTTAATCGGGGAATGTTCACTTAATAAATTCAATATCATTTAACTAGCCTTAAATTACATTCTACTAAATATTTCCTTAAATTTATTTAAACAAGAAATATTCATTAATTTGCTTAAATCAAACCCAAATTATAAATCATATCTTAAATCTCAATTTCAATAAGTTTCAAATCGGTATAATTAAATAAAATTCTTTAATGAATAAAATTTCAACTAAATTCAAATTATCTTCCAACCTTAACTTATTCAAATTATTACCAAAAAACTATTTTTGAAATATAAATTTTATACTTAAACATATTATATGTATTAAATCCATCTTAATTAAATTAAATATCATTATTTAATCTATATATATCATTACTATTTATATGTAATAATTTAAGAATCAACTTTTATTTAAAACCGTATATTTCTTTCCAAAACCATAGAATTTATTTTATATATGACCAACGGTGTCTGTATATAATTTCCTATTTATGGTCAAGTGATATGGATATTTATCATTTCAATCCGAAAATTTAAATACATACGGGTAGATATCATTTCTACTCGTAATCCCAAATTCAAATCAGTTGAAAATCGCTTGGGTTTATCATTTCAACCCATAACGATTTTCTCCTATTCTAAAGTCCGTTCGGGTATGTATCATTTCAACCCATAGTGAATTCTATACTAACAGGGAACTTGCAGAGTGATAACAGATAATATAAAATACAACAACAGGCATATCATCAATAACAATATAATATAAACAACAGGATATGGTGTCATATCCCACAGGTGAACAGTTACAGATAATAGCATATATAGCAATTTAGATAACTACAGCAGCATATTTCAATTGTCGTTTCAATTGAAATCAAATTTAATAAATACAAGAACGTTAATCGTGAGTGATTGCTCACCTTTCGAGGTTAGAGAAGAACGAGAACGAGCTGAGTTATGAATCCAAGCACGAATTTCAAAGCAAAGCACGATGGACACGAATTCGATGGACAAAGTTGATAAATGGGAAATAGATGAGAATGGGTTAGATAAACTTAATAAAAAAAGGTAGATGTACACTATATTTTAAAATCAAAAATTACAGAAGATCAATATAACTATATATATAAACCCAAAATTATATTGTAAGCTTTCAAACCGAAACGTATATCTCATTTATAAAATTACATATTACAGGACTTTAAAAATGGGAACTTTAAATCAATATACTTGTAAATTAAAGCATCCATTTATATTAAAACAAGATTTTAGATCAAAACATCCATACATTTAAAATCTGTATTACTTAACAAATCAAAACATCCATTTATATACTTGTAAATCATATTACATATAACAACCTTTATATAAAGTATATATATGACTCATATTTTAAAGCAAAATATCTAATATATTTTTATCAATAAAACCTTACAAAGCAGCATAGTCTAAGCAAACTTTCTACATACCATATAATTATACGCCATAACATTACTCATATAGCAGAAAATCTTTATATATACAGAATATATATATGAAATATAATCTTATACCAAAACTGTAATCCGTATAATATGTAAATATTCTTCCAAAATATCATATATAGTATGCTTATAATATAGCATACTGTAACAACATATAAATCTTTATATATACTTTACAAAACAACAAAAACACAACAAAACCAGAACACACGCTATATTAAAATACATATATATATTAAACTGATATTTTATAACTTTTATAGACTAGAATATAACTTATACTATAATAGTTTTTCATACTATATATACTTACACATGGGATGCATGCAAATGGAAGGGCAAAAGCCAGAGGGAGGAGAGGCCCTGCACAACGAGGTGAGGTCGGGGATGCGGTGACCTTTGGCACTAGGTGGATTTGACGAAGGGAAGGGAGGCTCTGGAGGAGAGAGACATCGGTGGAGAAGGCAGAGCCTTGGCTGGTGAATGGTTGCCAAAGAGATTGGAGTTCGGCTCGGGAAGCGCGGCACGTGGGAATGGGAAGGCGTGCGCTTAGAGTTGCGTGGCGACGAGAGAAGAGGGGAGAGGTGGAGCAGTGGTTAAGGGGAAGGCCGGCTGTGCTTGTTGGCAACGCGGCTGCGTGCTTCGGCAGGTGGAAGGGAAATGGGGAAGTGATGGGGTGATGGGTTCGGCTGGGTGGATGTGCTGTCGGAGTGGATGAGAGGCGGGTCTTGGGGAGTTCGCGGATGATGGAGGAAAGGTACAGGTGAATGGAAGAATGGCAGTAGGCTGGGTTCGGCGATGGGTTGGTTGCAATGGAGTGGGCACGGCAAAAATATTGGGAATGAGGATATTTGCAGAGGAGAAGGAAGATGAAGAACCAAATATGATTTCACAAAAAAAAAGGTGAGAAGTGAAACAAGGACAGAAGTAAATATAAAGGAAAGGAATGGCAACGGCTTCCCTAAATTCAGCTGCCTAGTTAAAGCAATTTATTAATTGATTGGGCTGAACGTTTGAAAAGAAAGGGCAGAGGTAACGTAAACGAAACGTACCACAGCAAATATAAAAATTGAAGTTATGGAAATGTAACAGCTGTAAATTGATTGAGCAGCTATTAAAGAAATTTATTATATTGCTTGGGATCCATGTTCAAAATTGAAAAGGCAAAGGAAAGCTAACGGTCACAAATTATAGTACCGATACGATGCACATTTTATTGTTTCCGTCGCGTACCAGATTTCAAAATACGAAAATAAATATACCGCGAAGATCAGCACGACGAGACGATCAAAACGGTATACAAATATCAGTGGTACGATCATCCGATCAAAAGTCGATAATCGGTACCTAAAATGCTGCCATTTTACCAGAATTAAGATAAACTGAGCAACAGAAGTCCAAATTTTGAAAAACGAAAGATGACGACTTACTTAGAAGATGATTTAGAAATTTATTATATAAAAATATTCAAGTTTGGAAAACGTTTTATTATCATCAATTTTTAACTGATCTGAATTGAAATAAAATTACACAATAAAATAAACTTCAATATTATCAGATGAAAATTTCTCATTTGCTATATTTAATTATACGTAATTCAAATATTAAATTTTTATTTCAAAGTTCAATTATTTAAAATTTCACAAAAATTCAGTTAACTACGTTATTAAAACTAATCAAAATTTATTGGTCGTTACACTCTCCCCCACTCAAAACTTTTCATCCCCGAAAAGGAAGGAGGTAGGAGAATAGAAACAACCAGACAGAAAAGATAGATTAAAAGACAAGGATAAACAATCAATTTAAACTATATAAATTTTACTTGAAATATTCATTCGAAAACTTCATTTACAATGCAATTATTTTTAATACCTTAATACTTTTCAAACCCATTTGTAAAATTTCTTGTTTCCTTTATAAGTATCATTTATAGATTTAAATAACACCTTTATAAATATATGTAAGCTATTTGAAATCAACAATTTACATTATTACTTATTTTTTTACAAAGAAGTTATTGAAAACATTTAAATCCATAATTCATAAGTTTATAAATTTCATTTCAAGATACCTTTCAAATATTATTAATGAATCAATAATCATTTACCTTAAATATGTTTTATTTAATTAATAACTTCTAAAATATTTACAACACTAAAAAAATTTCTATTAAACCATATAGTATATAAATAAACAATATTTAAAAAGGATATAGTCAACAAGGAAAAGAAGGTGGATTCAGAAAATCAGAAGGAATGGGCTAAAGTATAGGTGAATAAATAAAGCTGAGCAGATAAAGTAGATTCAAAAGATAGAATCGGGCACGAATAGTTAATTAGAACCATAAGAATTTCAATTTGAAATATTAATACAAAATTTCTTTGTTGGAAATACTTATAAAATAAAATACCTTTATATCGAAACAAATTTCCTTTCGAAAATACTTTTATAACTCGATGTTTCAACAAGTTTATCCTCGTTCCTGCAGATTCTGGCAGTGCGTTGATCAGGCGCAAAGCTAGAATTCTCCAAGTACTTAGTAGACTTGTTTCAACACCCAGTGAAAATACTGGAAAAACTTTTAAAAACAGATATGGAAAGTACAATCCAAACAAAAACAAACAAAACCTTTGTCTAACCATGGTTCGCAGATACACAATGGTTACGCCTGGATCCCCCAGGAAACAATCCATATCTGTAAGCTTTCTCAGCCCTGCGAGTTACGCCATGATGACTAGTAGAATGCAGGATACACAATGGTTATGCCTGGATCCCCCAGGAAACAATCCGTACCCCCAGGCAAGACTCAGCCAAGCATTTGCGCTACTATTCGCGACCTACATAGATGCAGGATACACAATGATTACGCCTGGATCCCCCAGGAAACAATCTGTACCCCTAGGCAAGACTTAGCCAGGCAGTTGTGCTATGCATCCGCGCTCGTAAGACCATGGGTAACGCCATGGAATTCGAAGGACACTCGAGTATCATATCCGGAAAACCAAAAATCAGAGAGAATAATATCGATAGAATGAATCCAAGATGTGGCCACAAATCGGATATCAAGCAGAAGGCACTTTCCATATCTTTACTTCGAAAATATGTATCATATAGTACCTTTTCAAATCACTTTCAAATATCGTACTTATATAAAATCCATTATATATAAGATTTAATTTTCAAATCAAATACTTTTCCAAAATCAAAAGTATATCATATCATACTTATATAGACTTTAATTATATAAGATTTCACTTTTCAAATTGAGTACCTTTTCAAATCCATAGTTTTCGAATCAATTTCATACTCATACAAATCAATTTTATATAAGTTCGATAACTCCCAAATCAAGTGTTTAGTAACATAAGGTTCTCAAATTTCAATTCGTTTCAATATCAGTTCAATTTCAAAATCATATACAATTTCACCAAATTATTTCTTCTCAAATTAAATATCTTTAGTTTCAAAGTTTCCAAAATAATAGATCTAGAAAATAAATCCAAATTTCCAAATCAATATAATTTAAGTCAACCAATTCCTTTCCAAAATCAAATGTTTTCAAAATCATCTTATACTTACGTAAGGTCTATCTTATATAAGGATCAAATTTTTCAAAATAAATTTCGCTGTATGAAGAGCCATATGGGATTAAATATCTTTGCTTTTATGGGTTATATATCTTTGTAATCTAAATTGGAAATTTTCTTTTAGTAAGCAAAGATATTCTAACATGACAGCTTTCAATTTCAGCGTCAAAATATATCAATGATATTAGAATATAAGATGTACATACGTCATCATTTCGCAGAATCACATTTGATCGCTCGCTCGATCACACAAGTTCGCTTTTGAACTAGTATTGTCCATTCGACTTCCCTAATGCGGACTTCGATATGGTTTCTCGACTAGAAACCATCAGTCTCCTTTCATAGCCATATACTATGATAGAGAATTCTAGAATCGAGCCCAAAATCCATATCAAATATTCGCCATCAAGAATTGAATTAAAAATCCTAACACGAAATGGTGTAATCCACCTCGAACTTGTGTACTCAAACTAGGATCAAATTAATTATGCGAATAAAACAGCATACGTACAACTTATATATTTATTCCAACTTGTTAAATATATAGTTTCATAAAGATGTTACTAAGTTAAAACATTTAAACTAAATTTTATTCCAAATATTTTGAAGACCAAATTCTTTTCAAAGCCTTTCGAATCTAAATTTCATATTAGAAAAATTCAAAATAGCCTTATTCATTTACTTAACAAAACAATTTCAGCTTATTTAAATCATATTACTACATACTTTAAACATACATACCAAACTTATATACTTTATACTTTTCGAAATTTCTTAGCTTTGAAAAGTTAACCTTGATTTGGAAGTGCTCGAACCTTCAAAATAGTTGAAGAAATCATTTTCAAAATCAGGAGTTGGAAATCAACAACAAATTAGTAAGTCAATTTCAAAAGATAGGTTTATATCAAATTCGGACCACGAGGACTGAACACCGACTTACTTCAAATCATTTCAAGTATATATATACATATATCTTTCGAATATCAAATCATACTTTGGAATTTGAAATCAAAATCGGTTTCGCAAAAAAAATCACTCGCGTAGCAATGCTACTAAAGTGGCCTTTCCCTCACTCTGAAACTCGAAAATCAATGTCGATGATGCGTGCACTCATCACCGAAATTATTTTCCAGCGACATAAGTGAGTTCTGGACTTCTATTTTCTCAAACTTCTTTTGAAATTTCTTCGAAACTCATTAAAATCATTTGAAACATTTCTTATTCGGAAATTATTTTTAAATCATATTATTATTATATATTTCAAAATCTTAAAACCAATTTCAAATTACCGGAGTTCAATTCTCGAATTTCAAATTTAAAATCCTTCAGTTATAAATCAAATTTCTTATATAGTTTTTTCAAAATTACAAATCCTTTCGAAACCTCAAATATTTAAAAGGGTTTATAATCTTTATTGAAAACATTTCACTTTTATACATAGAATATAATAATTTCGATATATAAAACAATTTCTAAAATATAAAAAAGCCTGATTTTTCAAAGGATGGTTCAAGAATGGATTTCAAAACAAAGATAGAAATTTAACTTAGAGGGACTCTAATCAAATAGGATTCTGATTCGAAGATAGGCTCGAACGAAGATGAGATAATTAATTACAAAACAGTAGATGGATACACTTATATAAATCGCGGCGACCTTAACCGGCTCAACTGTGACTTCAAGAATATAATCGATTCGGAAATCTAAGGCAAATCGACGTTCGATCGCCAGAGATAGAATTCGGCATAACAAGAGATGGCAACATCAAAACCGAGGGATATATAAATCTCCGGTGAATCAATGCCAATTGTAATGGAGTTCCACCCCTTTACAAATCATCCAAAGATTGGCGAGATCGCCTATTTTTATAGAGATCATTCGAAGTGGAGTTATGGGATACTCCAGAATCAAAAGAATACAAATAAGGAGAGACAAGAATGAATTTTGGAACCGCAAGGAACGTTCCAAAGTTCAAAAGAAATCGAGTCAAAAGGAAGAGATTAAACTCGAACGAAAGTGATTCTGTAAATAAATTTACAATATATGCTAAGTTTTGCCTAGAGCCAAAGCTCTGATACCAACTGTAACGACCCACTATTTTGGACCATTCAAATCGACAATAAATCCACACATGTCTGACTTGAATAATTCAAAATATCAGATTGTTAATTTAAATTTGGCAAACTCATCATATACAGTTAATAAATCAATCACAGAATCACAAACACAGAGTAATACAATAATACGCAGCGGAATAGATAAAATAGTAGTTCATGAAGCTACTATATAAACATCAGAGTTAAAATAAAATACAACAGAATATCTCAAATACAGTGAAGTCTTCAGTACGAATAGGTAACCTCTCTAAACAAATCAACTGAAAAAGCTGAAAGCTGAATCGATAGTTGGATCTCCAACGAAGCTCCAAACTCCAAAGCTGAGTCTCAAATGCTGTATCACTCGGTCTGACCCGAGCGTAAAGCAAAACACAAAACACTAGAGTCAGGATTAACATTCTTATATCAATAAATCCAACTCAAGTGAAATATCAACTGAAATACAAGTAACTTAAAGGATGTTTGGGATAACCATCCTCTAAGGACCTGCGGAACTATCTACAAGGTAGAAATATACACTATAACACCATGGTCATTTCAATTTAATTAACACTTTAAACCCAAATATCATTTCATTTCGAATATATCTATTTTCCAAAATAGTATCTATAGGTTGAATAATTTATAAAGTAAAGTATTTAATATTTCCTCAAGTCTCACAAATCGATTCAAATCAACTCAAATTCCAATTCTAATTTATTCAAAGCTCAATTCATCAATTCAATTCAGTTCTAAATAGACCATTTAAATTTTCAATATATTTCAAAGCTTTAATATTCAACTTTTCAAAGTTAAATTTAATAGTTTCATAAAGCTCTTGATTTAACTTCATTATTATTTAATCGGGGAATGTTCACTTAATAAATTCAATATCATTTAACTAGCCTTAAATTACATTCTACTAAATATTTCCTTAAATTTATTTAAACAAGAAATATTCATTAATTTGCTTAAATCAAACCCAAATTATAAATCATATCTTAAATCTCAATTTCAATAAGTTTCAAATCGGTTTAATTAAATAAAATTCTTTAATGAATAAAATTTCAACTAAATTCAAATTATCTTCCAACCTTAACTTATTCAAATTATTACCAAAAAACTATTTTTGAAATATAAATTTTATACTTAAACATATTATATGTATTAAATCCATCTTAATTAAATTAAATATCATTATTTAATCTATATATATCATTACTATTTATATGTAATAATTTAAGAATCAACTTTTATTTAAAACCGTATATTTCTTTCCAAAACCATAGAATTTATTTTATATATGACCAACGGTGTCTGTATATAATTTCCTATTTATGGTCAAGTGATATGGATATTTATCATTTCAATCCGAAAATTTAAATACATACGGGTAGATATCATTTCTACCCGTAATCCCAAATTCAAATCAGTTGAAAATCGCTTGGGTTTATCATTTCAACCCATAACGATTTTCTCCTATTCTAAAGTCCGTTCGGGTATGTATCATTTCAACCCATAGTGAATTCTATACTAACAGGGAACTTGCAGAGTGATAACAGATAATATAAAATACAACAACAGGCATATCATCAATAACAATATAATATAAACAACAGGATATGGTGTCATATCCCACAGGTGAACAGTTACAGATAATAGCATATATAGCAATTTAGATAACTACAGCAGCATATTTCAATTGTCGTTTCAATTGAAATCAAATTTAATAAATACAAGAACGTTAATCGTGAGTGATTGCTCACCTTTCGAGGTTAGAGAAGAACGAGAACGAGCTGAGTTACGAATCCAAGCACGAATTTCAAAGCAAAGCACGATGGACACGAATTCGATGGACAAAGTTGATAAATGGGAAATAGATGAGAACGGGTTAGATCAACTTAATAAAAAAAGGTAGATGTACACTATATTTTAAAATCAAAAATTATAGAAGATCAATATAACTATATATATAAACCCAAAATTATATTGTAAGCTTTCAAACCGAAACGTATATCTCATTTATAAAATTACATATTACAGGACTTTAAAAATCGGAACTTTAAATCAATATACTTGTAAATTAAAGCATCCATTTATATTAAAACAGGATTTTAGATCAAAACATCCATACATTTAAAATCTGTATTACTTAACAAATCAAAACATCCATTTATATACTTGTAAATCATATTACATATAACAACCTTTATATAAAGTATATATATGACTCATATTTTAAAGCAAAATATCTAATATATTTTTATCAATAAAACTTTACAAAGCAGTATAGTATAAGCAAACTTTCTACATACCATATAATTATATGCCATAACATTACTCATATAGCAGAAAATCTTTATATATACAGAATATATATATGAAATATAATCTTATACCAAAACTGTAATCCGTATAATATGTAAATATTCTTCCAAAATATCATATATAGTACGCTTATAATATAGCATACTGTAACAACATATAAATCTTTATATATACTTTACAAAACAACAAAAATACAACAAAACCAGAACACACGCTATATTAAAATACATATATATATTAAACTGATATTTTATAACTTTTATAGACTAGAATATAACTTATACTATAATAGTTTTTCATACTATATATACTTACACATGGGATGCATGCAAATGGAAGGGCAAAAGCCAGAGGGAGGAGAGGCCCTGCACAATGAGGTGAGGTCGGGGATGCGGTGACCTTTGGCACTAGGTGGATTTGACGAAGGGAAGGGAGGCTCTGGAGGAGAGAGACATCGGTGGAGAAGGCAGAGCCTTGGCTGGTGAATGGTTGCCGAAGAGATTGGAGTTCGGCTCGGGAAGCGCGGCACGTGGGAATGGGAAGGTGTGCGCTTAGAGTTGCGTGGCGACGAGAGAAGAGGGGAGAGGTGGAGCAGTGGTTAAGGGGAAGGCCGGCTGTGCTTGTTGGCAACGCGGCTGCGTGCTTCGGCAGGTGAAAGGGAAATGGGGAAGTGATGGGGTGATGGGTTCGGCTGGGTGGATGTGCTGTCGGAGTGGATGAGAGGCGGGTCTTGGGGAGTTCGCGGATGATGGAGGAAAGGTACAGGTGAATGGAAGAATGGCAGTAGGCTGGGTTCGGCGATGGGTTGGTTGCAATGGAGTGGGCACGGCAAAAATATTGGGAAGGAGGATATTTGCAGAGGAGAAGGAAGATGAAGAACCAAATATGATTTCACAAAAAAAAAGGTGAGAAGTGAAACAAGGACAGAAGTAAATAAATATAAAGGAAAGGAATGTCAACGGCTTCCCTAAATTCAGCTGCCTAGTTAAAGCAATTTATTAATTGATTGGGCTGAACGTTTGAAAAGAAAGGGCAGAGGTAACGTAAACGAAACGTACCACAGCAAATATAAAAATTGAAGTTATGGAAATGTAACAGCTGTAAATTGATTGAGCAGCTATTAAAGAAATTTATTGTATTGCTTGGGATCCATGTTCAAAATTGAAAAGGCAAAGGAAAGCTAACGGTCACAAATTATAGTACCGATACAATGCACATTTTATTGTTTCCGTCGCGTACCGGATTTCAAAATACGGAAATAAATATACCGCGAAGATCAGCACGACGAGATGATCAAAACGGTATACAAATATCAGTGGTACGATCATCCGATCAAAAGTCGATAATCGGTACCTAAAATGCTGCCATTTTACCAGAATTAAGATAAACTGAGCAACAGAAGTCCAAATTTTGAAAAACGAAAGATGACGACTTACTTAGAAGATGATTTAGAAATTTATTATATAAAAATATTCAAGTTTGGAAAACGTTTTATTATCATCAATTTTTAACTGATCTGAATTGAAATAAAATTACACAATAAAATAAACTTCAATATTATCAGATGAAAATTTCTCATTTGCTATATTTAATTATACGTAATTCAAATATTAAATTTTTATTTCAAAGTTCAATTATTTAAAATTTCACAAAAATTCAGTTAACTACGTTATTAAAACTAATCAAAATTTATGGGCCCTTACAGTGAGGTTCTTAGGCCATATTATCTCTGGAAATGGAATAGTGGTTGATCCCTCCAAGATAGCAGCAATCCAGGATTGGGTTAGACCTAAGAATGCATCTGATGTGAGAAGTTTTCTTGTATTAGCAGGATACTATCGTCGTTTTATCAAAGACTTTTCCAAGGTGGCTGCACCATTAACAGGATTGACGAAAAAGAATCAAGTATTCAGATGGGATGCTAAGTGTGAGCAAGCTTTCGGAATCCTGAAAGAGCGACTGACAAGTGCTCCTGTTTTGACTATTCTAAGTGGAAATGATGAGATGGTGGTTTACACCGACGCATGTGGTACTGGACTTGGAGCAGTGCTGATGCAGAAGGGTAAAGTTGTTGCGTATGCAAGTCGACAACTGAAGCCGCATGAAAGGAATTATCCGACTCATGATTTGGAGTTAGCGGCGATTGTTTTTGCTCTGAAGATGTGGAGACATTACCTATTGGGAGTTCGATTCGAGTTTTTTACAGATCATAAGTCGTTGAAGTATCTTTTCTCCCAAATGGATTTGAATCTTAGGCAGCAACGATGGCTAGAGTTTTTGGCATCATATGATTTTGGTATAGCCTATACTCCGGGAAAGGGTAACGCAGTGGCAGATGCGTTAAGTCGAAGACATGCAGGATTGGGAGCCATGTTTTCAGAATGGAAGAGTCTCGAGTATTTGGCTGGATTTGACTTCAGGCCCAGATGTGAATTGGAACCTGAGATGTTGGCGAACTTATCGATAAGACTTACTCTTGTGGAAAGGATTGGCAAGAGCCAAAAGCGAGACGATAAGCTTGTCAAGATTATCCATAATTTGGAATCTGGATTGGACCCAGAAAAGGATAAAGGATTCGAGGTCGATCGAGAGGGTTGGCTTCGGAAGCAAGGATGACTAGTTGTTCCCGATATAGATGAATTGAGAAATGAAGTTCTGAAGGAAAGTCATCACTCGAAGTTGACAATTCATCCAGGTGGAAATAAGATGTATCGGGATATGAAGAGAACTTTTTACTGAGAAGGTATGAAGAAGGATGTTGGAAATTTTATTTCCAAGTGCATGAACTGCCAGTTGGTAAAAGCTGAGCAAAAGAAGCCTAGTGGATTACTTTAGCCATTAGAAGTTCCTACATGGAAGTGGGAGCAAATATCGATGGATTTTATCGATGGACTACCTAGAACAAGAACGGGAAATGAAGGGATTTGGGTCATCGTAGATCGTTTGACTAAGAGTGAAAGATTCGTTCCTGTTCGATCAACCAGGACTGCATCAAAGTTGGCTGAGCTGTATGTTAAATGGATAGTTCGATTTCATGGTATTCCGAAGAGTATAGTGAGCGATCGAGACCCATTGTTCACTAGTGGATTTTGGAAGAGCTTCCAGGAAGTTTTGGGAACCAAGTTGTGTTTGAGTACAGCTTATCACCCTCAAACAGATGGTCAGACCGAGAGAGTCAACCGAGTTTTGGAAGATCTCCTTAGAGCATGTGTTTTGGATTTCGGAGGATCATGGGAAGATCATCTTCATTTGGTGGAATTTTCGTATAATAACAGTTACCAGTCAAGCATTGGTATGGCACCGTATGAAGCATTGTATGGAAGACCGTGTAACTCTCCGACATGTTGGTTAGAAGCAGGAGAAAAGCTGATACTTGGGCCAGAAATGATTCGACAGACTTCGGATTGCATAGAGATCATTCAGCAACGAATGAAGGCAGCCCAAGACCGACAGAAAAGTTATGCCGATAAGCGTCGTAAGGATTTGGAATTCGACGTAGGTGATATGGTTTTTGTGAAGATTTCTCCACTGAAGAATGTTATTCGATTCGGGAAGAAAGGAAAATTGACTCCGAGATTTGTTAGACCATTCCCGATCATCGAGCGAATTGGAAAGCTCGCCTATAAATTGGAGTTACCAGAAAAGATGTCGGGTGTGCACAATGTTTTTCATGTATCGTATCTACGGAAGTATGTGCATGACTCGAATACAGTGGTTTCTGCTGATAGCTGTGAAGGTTTAGAGGTTGACCTAGTCGATAAGAGACCTCGTAAGCCGCTTCGTGTTATAGAAACTGACACGAAACAGCTTAGGAGGAAGGTAGTTAGGTTGCTCAAGGTACAATGGAGTGATGATGTTAATGACTGTACATGGGAGGTGGAAGAGAGGATGAAGGCAGCTCATCCTGAACTCTTCGAGGTATGGCCATAAGGTGTCATGTCATCTCACGACATTGTAACTTGTTCTAGTTTTAGAATTCTGCATGCTAGGCTAGAATTGGACGCATTGTTTGTTGATTGCTATGGATGGTAGGCATGCAGAATAATTTTTGATTGCTTGTGTTTGTTTGGAATTTCGGGGGCGAAATTCCTAAGGGGGAGAGAATGTAACGACCCGTATTTTTACGGATCGAAACATCGTAAAACTGTTATCATTAGATTGATAGTATTGTTAAGTCGTTCGAAGCTTAAGTCGTGTGGTAGTTAGGTCGTGTTGGGACTTAGGTCGTGAAGAAGGATAGGTCGTGGAGCGACTTAAGGGAGTTGGCGACCTAAGGATGTTGGTGGTAGTAGTTGGCGACTTAAGGAATTGACCGACTTAAGGAATTGACCGACTTAAGGAATTGGCGACTTAAGGGAAGCGGAGACTTAAGACTTAGCGGCTTAGGGAAGTTAACGACCTAGGGGGTTAAGCGGGGTTAACGACTTAAGGAATATGGGATAAGTCGTTGAAGTTTAGGTCGTCAGACCCTGTGTGTGTAGTTAAGTCGTGGACGAGTTGAGGAGTTAAGTCGTTGAGTTGCTATGGCGTGTTTAGTTAGGTCATTAGACGACCTAAAGGTGTTAGGTCGTGAGCTGTTAAGTCGCGTGAGGACTCATTTTTTTATGTCGATAAGTCGTAGGTCGGAAGATCTGTTGAGTCGTTAAGTCGCATCTCTGTTAGGTTGTAAGTCGCGCACGTGTGTTATGGCTTAGGTTGTTGAACCGTTAGGTCGTGGATGCGCATAGGCTCGTGAGTGTTAAGTCGTAGGTCTTAAGTCGTGGGGTTTTAGGTTTTAAGTTTTTATGAGTCGTAGGTCGTGGGTTTTCATAAGTCGTGGACGACTTGAGGAGCGGACGACCTAAGGATTCAGCCTATAAATACACGTCCTCGCCTCACTTTTTGGGATCCGGATTTTGAAGCGACGAAGTGCTGCCATTTTGAGAGCTCGAGTTCTACACTTCTTCACTTCTTTTCTCCACTTTGATTTTGTTCTTCCTTCCATCCAAATCGAAGATCCAAGAGCATAGATTGAAGATCTGCATCCATCGAAGAAAGATTTCATCGTTTGAAGCGGAATTTTGGAGAATCGAGTTAGATCCTTCGCTGTCTAGATCTGAAGTGTGTTGCTTTTGAGGTGTTTAAGTGATTTGGTGAGTGGTGGTTATCTCTCACACGGATCCAAAGGAGTATATCGGATTGGTGGCTTGATTATGTGTTAAAATAGTGATTTCCATGTATTTTCTTAAACTTAAGTATAGATCTATTGTTCATGAGGATTTGACATCCATTTTACTACATGTTAACCTATGTAAGTTCATTCATCAAGTTATAGAGATATTGCTCTAATTCATGCTTGTTAGATTTGGAATCTTTATTTACAAAATTGCCATTATTGTTATAATTGTTTACTAGATCATGTTTGAACGCTTGATTACTTGTATTAATGATTGACTTGATTGATTGTTATAAATTAGTTGATTGATGATTTGATTTGGACAAGATGGTCGAAGATGATTCAAAAGCTAAGGGAAAGGCTCTTGAATTGGAAAAGCTGCTCGTGACATATGTGGCGGATGATGAAGCTCATATGGATAGATTTGATGATGTTGATGTTGAGATGAGGCTTTGCTATGATGAGATGAAGCGAGGCACAGTATGAGATAGCCTTGGTTTAATCCAGATGGGATCATTCCAAGCATGTTGATAACTCGGTGAAATGGTTCGGGTTTGAGGATAATGGTTTGCTCGAGAGGCGCTTGAGCTAGTATGGAAATAGTCGTCGAGAAGGATGACTAGAAGGCTGAGATTTCATCGTTATTGAAGGTTCTAGCAGACTCAAAGCAAGAGTACGCTGGGCAGATTCGATAGTCCCTAAAGACTATGATTGTAGTCGAGTACTCTTGGCAGATTCGATAGTCCTAGGCACGGGCTGCGACGACGTGTGGAGTTCTGTCTAGAACCGGGGTTGCCATTAACCCTTGATGGACGGCTGAAAGAATGTGCCGGTCATTCAATTAACGGTGGTATCGAAGCAAAGATAATAGTTATAGCCAGAGTCATGGATGTTTGGTTGTATCGTCATTCGGTCTCAAGAGCAATGTTTTCTGGGTGCTTATCTGATCTTGGTTTAGGCCTTGGGGGTTTGTACTTGGAAAATGTTGACCTTGACTCGAGTGATAATTGCTTTACTTTAAATGTCTGTTTTTGCTATGTTTACTTCTGCTTAGTGTGTCTGGGGGCTATCACTGTAGAAAGAGGTGAAGTGGGAGGGTTGGATTCCTATTCCTTTTTCCTTTATGCTCTTTTGGTATGATGTTAGTTAATTTACCGCTCACTAAGACTGTTGTCTGACTCAAGGTTTTATGTTTAACTCTTATTGCCTTGGGCTGTTCATCCACTTTGGGATGGGCAGACTAGGTAGCAGGTGACATGTGCTGTTCTTAGTTTCCGACGATGCTGATGACGGAGACGAGCTGGAGGCTTGCATATTATATTCTTACTATATGTACTGGATGTTTCGCTGCTTGTATAATTCTCTGAGTGATATGTAGTGAGGCTTGATGTATTGACTGTTCAGATGTTTGTATTCAACTATTATGAAGCTTAATTGATGAGATTCTATTTTGTAAAGCTTCACTATATATATTCTCTATTGTATTTTATCCATGCGTTGTGAGTAATACGTTAGATTCTGTTGTTTTAAATTTACCTTGACGGTCGTCCATGGCTGCCTGGCACACTTTACAGCGCACTATTTCCATGTTCAGTGCAGGGGTCATGGGCGGTCGTCACAGTATTATTGAATATTCATGAAATATAAGAGAATTGTTTATGAAAACAACGAACTCCTTATGAAGAAGTATTCAGACTTGAATATCATAAGTGATATCAAATATGTTTTTTGATCTTAAATTCATGTTCAACTTTAGTTAAGAAGCCTTAGCTGGAAATGTTTCAAATAAGAGGTGACGGTTGATTCAATCGATAGGCTAAGTACATTGCCTTGAATAACACCAAGATAAAAGTAGTACAAACATATGCATAAATTTATAATTTAGCTAGGGTTGATTCCAAAAGTTGAAAATCCCACGATTTATTTTGTAAAGACAATGTCGCGATACAGATCATGAAAGAACCTAAGGCTCAGTAGATGTCTAGGTACATACTCCAAAAGTCCCACATAATAAAAGCAGTTTATTAATAATGGAGAGATGTTGGCTGACAGAGTAGATAGTAAAACGATATTGTAGACTGTTCACTATGAGACTAGCTCGATTATTTCTAGACTAATTGATGGATGAGATTAATATTCCATAATTAAACCTAAGTGTAAGTGGGAGATTGAAAGAGTTAGTGATTTTCCCAAGGGCAATTATGTCATTGTTACATATATCTACTATGTAACCAATCTTGTTTGTAATATATGTGTTTGCTTTTCTTTTATATACTTTGTTATATTATGATATAACCAGAGTGTGTAACACTCTCCAAACTTTGGGCAGTGTATTACTTGTGGCTACTAGGGACACCAAGGGGTTATGTACTTATACTTATTGGATAACTATGAAATGACCCATCTGAGAGTTTCCTATCGGTTGATAACAACTAGGTCAATTAAGAAATCTTAATGCGACGATCTTACACCATTCTCTCAACTTGAGAATACTGTGGAACTTTAATGTGAGTACTCCATTTTTTATTATACTTAAATCATAGAATAGAAATCCATAGCGTGGCTATAGTTGGGGTCAGATTTGATGCATTGGAAGCGAAACATTATTCAATAGAGAATTTTCCTCCTCAATTGTATATGGCTAGTATCACAGTCAATTATTGTCAACTCAAAGTCAAAATCTCTAGGAAGAGTACAATGGTTAGTAATAAATGTTATTTTTGAAAAAGGGAGTATATTTATGGACAGGTCGAGTTGAATATGGATATATTAGAGTTTTGACCAATACTTGACTCCATACACCCTAATGTGATAGTGTCGACGAAGAGAATGTGTGTAAATTATTATCATTATTGGTACCACTTAAAGTAATGTAAAATATGATTTTACCAAAAAGATAAATAAGTAATGAATTTTGCCAAACTATCATGCTAGCTAAGGTGTGGTGTGAATGTTGATATTTAAATTGTTCAATATTAACCGTTGAATTAATTCACACCTTTGAGTCTCACAACCGTATTTGTGAATTTTTCGAAAAACTACATGATTGAATCAGTTTATAAAGTGTAATAAATTAATTTTAGCTGAGCCAAGGGGTTAACTGGCCTCTACCAAGAATTGAATTAAGGAAGAAGAAACCATAGGAACACTCATCCTATGTTGAGTTACAATATGAAGCCATATAGTATAATATTGCAATAGCCAATGAAAGATATTACATATTATAATTGACTAACAGCAAGTATGCAAAAATCCTATACATAATTATAGCAGCAAAACTAATTATTTAAAAATATAAGTAATCAAATTCCCTTTCGAGTATTTCATATTATTATAAGTACGATCATTCCTCTCTTTCCAAATGATAGCAATAAATTTCTTCAAAGTAAAGAGAAGAATTTTTCCCTTCCTGTTTTCCCATCTGGTTGCCTTAAATATACAGATCCACTCAATGGAAGAATCATCAACTGGATTATGCAACATAAGGTGCATCAGTATGGCTCTCTATATCTTAAAAGAGTAGCGGCAATTAAAAAATGGGTCATTATTATTCTTAGGTGCACTGTTACAAAGAACACGGATAGAATTAGAAGTAATTCGTTTGATCATTAAATTGTCTTGAGTATGGTTAGCATTATTGATATTTTCACTGTAAAATATTGTCTTTAGGTTTTGACTTGCCAAACCATATTCTGGAATCCCATGAGAAGAAAGAGTTCTGATTTTTAGTGGCTCATTCCTTATACACTCAATTAATTGAGTGTGGCATATAACACCATCTTGATTTAATATCAGAAAATTCATAAACATTTTTCTCTATTAAACACAAGACTAATCTTATTTCCAAGGAAGTGGAATGTGGCAAGAGAATATGTCCATCATTATAAATAAGATGCCCTACCCCGAGACCCACATTAAAAAAGTGTATTACTGAGTAATATTGTCTACTAATGCGGAGAATGGGGCTGGTTAGGAGCGACCATCCATAGCTTTGTCTTAAACATGTATTGAATACGTCGATTGGGTGCTCTAAATTTTTTTTCTTTCTCAAGTGGTTCGACATACTCAATATATGCTTAATAAAAAACTACAGTGGCTAACGAAACTATCAGAAAAAAATATAACAATGAACACAAAAGATCACAGAACAATAGTCAAACATATTTATACATATACACAGATACATCACAGTACACTACATAGTGATACAAAAGTAGTAGTACAAAGACCATAATATATATACATCGAGTCAAAACGAATAGATACATATCAGAGTTTACAAAACACTACAAAACACTACAAAACTACTCTAAAAGTGACAAGCAAAAAGTCCAAAGAGGAAGCAGCATAGCAGATATCTACAACAGGTGTCTAACCCGAAACAACTCGGTCTGATCCGAGTATATAAAAATACACGGGTCAATCTAGCTTAAATAAACTGATTAGTATGTGATAAGTGAAATATACGGATAAAGGATAATATTTCTTCTTGAAAGAGAAGAAGTAACACAAAGATATGTCAACTACTAAATATGAGATGGTGTCACTAAAATATCATAGGAGGATATCTCGAAAAGGGCAAGTTCAATGCCAATATCAACACAAATAATCACCTCATATCATTGGCATGTACAAAAGTCAATATAATGGTTTTCATAAACCATAAATCCTTAATAGGAGATCATAAGACTCCAAATTCGCCAAAGAATGGCAATCACAAATAAATCCTATAATATGAAATCCAAAATCTCCAAAATACGCAAAAAGATGGCAATCACAAATAGCTCCCGGAAAGGAGATTGTAAATTTCAAAATAAACAGCAAAAGATGGCAATCACAAATCATAATATATAGAACTTGATTCAGAGTTCAAACTCAAAAATGTAATCGCCATATAATAATGTCTCAAATGGCTCAAAAGGACAAATAATCTCGAAATGGCGATACATTTGGAAAATCACAAATAAGTCAGGAAACATCACAAAAGATAGCACATGCTTAATAAAATGGCCGAAGCCCGCCAAGTACTGTATCTCAAAATAAGGCGCCAAATACGTCCCGAAGGACAACATCCTGAAGAACAAAACATCCCGAAGGACAACATCCCGAAGGACAAAACATCCCCGAAGGACAAACATCCCGAAGGACAAATGACCCGAAGGTCCAGTATTGGCAATCAACCTGAAGGTCCATAAAAATAGCCTCAAACGAACAAGTCCAGAATTAACCGAAAAAGTAAACGCATGTGTCCCATACCACATATTTTACTAAATTGTTTAATTCTCTTTCTCATACGCTCGAAGAGTGTGCAAAAATTAGCTTCAAACGAACAAGTCTGGAATTAACCGAAAAAGTAAACGCATATGTCCCATACCACAAGTTTTACCAAATCATTTAATTCACTTTCTCATACGCACGAAGAGTGCAAAAACGTGTATTTTATATAGAAAATAATTTGTTTTGAGAAACCTAGCTTTGAAACAATTTTCTGAAATCATTTGGAAAACCAACTTTTGAAATTTCTCTTTATTATAGAGAATATATATATTTTTAATAGCTTTAAAATAATTTATAAATATTATAAATTATTTATTTCAAAAGCCACTTTATTATAAAAATCATTTCGAAATTGTATTACAAAACCCGTGTTCGAAAACATCAAAAATCACCGAAAACGCTAAAAATCAGCATATGAGATTGTCTTGAAAACTCAACAATCTGGAATATGGATCAACTAAAATATTGGCTTACCTATTGGTAGGTTAGAGCCCAACAAAAAATTTCAAAAATATCACAAAAGTGGTTGCAAACGTCGCTGGTGCAAGCAAAAGAAGATACAGAACAACAGGAAACAAAATTGCAAAAATAGGCATACTCAGGTCGACCCTTGTATGGCATAGGTCAACCCTAAGATCGACCTATGTAGTGCCTGGGTCGACCCTAAGGTCGACCCCTAAGGGTGCTTGGCCGACCTATAAATCGTGAATTCTACTAGCAGTTTATGCCTTCTCCGATTCAACTTTTGAGCACTAACTTGAAGCAGTTCTGAGATTAAATTTTCAGAGAAATTTTGCATACACAAACTATAACACTCAAACAACAATCCGGAGAAGATTCGACATGTTTTCATGATAAAATCAAAGAGTTATAAACAAAAAAAGAAACACTATAGAACAAATTTGCACTGTAACTTTTCAGCAGCAAATTCTGGTTACAGTAAGCACAAATTCAACCAATTTCAGCACATTACTTGTTCAAAGCTAGAGTTTGTGAGATTATACTCACCTTAGCACGATTTTGAGTGGATTTGAGATGCAAGAAGCTAACTTTCTGATGCAAAAGATCTTTACAGACCTGTAGAAACTAGAAAAAAGAACATGCAGACAAGAGGAAAGAATGTTACAGACAATCATCTTCTCAAAACAGAAGTTGATGGAATAATTTTTGAATTTTGGTTTTGATTACCTGTATTTCACTTTAAATTACTAATTTTCAATTTAATTTCCTCTTAATTTTGCTTAATTTTGACATTGGATTTGAGAATCAAGAAAGAAGCAGCCATTGTATTTTTTTTCAGGTAGGAGATGGGAAAATGAGTACTGTACGTACTCTTTTCTCAAACCAAAAGGAAGAAACTTTGTTATTGGGTTTGGGTTTGAGCTCAAAACCACCCAATAAACCAGTATGTAAATACTTTGTGAAAATGAGCTAAGTAAATTCATATTTTCTCTTAATTTACACATATTTCACAAATTCAACTTATATAAAATCAAACTAACATGTTTATGTATACCAAAAAAAATGTTTTACAACATATAAAAGATATTTTATCTATTTAAAATCAATTTCTATTGTTAAAACCCTATTTTTAATTAAATACTACAATTTACACTATTAAATACATAAACACTATTTTTAACATCAAAATTTACACAAAATCATTTTCTTGTCCAATTTAAATACAACAAACCTTATTAACATCATTTTACATCCAAATATTAATTTAGAATAAAATTCCACCTTTTTATTTACACTATTTACCATATAAAATTTTAATACTTCATTAAAATTTACAAAAACCAATATTTGGCAATAATTTGCAAAATTATTGCATTTTACCAAATTAAAACAAAATAATGTTCATTTTTATCACAAACTAACATAATAAAGGTTTAAAACTTTATTTCCAACATTATTTAATTATTTCAACAAAGTATTATTAAATTGAATTCTTTTATCCTACTTAATTAATTCAATTAATATTAACATATTACCATTATTCACCATTTATTACCAACATCACCATCTTAATTCCATTTTTATTTATTCAAAATCCATTGTTTATTCAAAATAAACAATTTAAATAAATTTACATCTCCAATTTATTTTATTTCTTTATTATTAAATTATAATCACTATTATAATTTAATTTACAGGTAATCATCAAAACCAGGGTTGTTATGGACTCCCTCCTATAAAAATTGCGTCCTCGCAATTTTTAAAGAAGAGCTGTATTCAACACGATTTATTTCATCAAGCAAAAGAAAATAGATAAGATTGAGTTTAAAATTCTCACCTTCACCACGAGAAGAAAGAAAACTAGGATAAGATCGCTCGATAAATTCTCTGGTTTCCCAAGTGTCGTCATTGGGATTAGCGGGCCATTGAATCTTCACGAGCGGTACATCCTTATTTTGAAGGCGTTTCACCTCCAAAGCAAGAACTCGAATAGGATGTTACACAATAGATAGATCAGGTGAGATCTCAAGCTCTTGTAGACAAGGAGAATCAATAACAGAATCTGAATCACGAAGGCACGTCCGAAGCTGAGAGACGTGAAATAAATCATGAATACCAGATAAATGAGCCGGAAGTAATACTCAATAAGCAACTGGGCCAATACGCTCAGTAATAGGAAATGGTCCTATGAATCGAGGAGTCAATTTCCCGGACCTACTGAAACGCATTACCCCTTTCAATGGAGATACACGAATATATACAAGATCACCAATAGAGAACTTGAGAGGCTTCATACGGTTGTCCATGTAGGATTTCTGATGGCTCTGTGCCTCTTTCATTCTCTAACGAATAAGATCGATTTTCTTTGAAGCTTCTCGAATAGAATCGGGGCCTAAAATCAACTTCTCCCCAGATTCCAACCAACAAGAAGGTGATCGACATGGCTTTCCGTATAGGTCTTCGAAAAAAGCCATACCGATACTGGACTGAAGGCTATTGTTGTAAGAGAATTCAACAAGGGGTAGGTGGTCCTCCCAACTACCACCAAAATCAAGAATGCATGCACAGAGAAGATCCTCAAGAATACGATTCACCCTAGTCTGTCTGTCAGACTATGGATGATAAGTTGTGCTGAAGTTAAGCTTTGTACCCAAAGCTTTCTGAAGACTCTGCCAGAAATTACTGGTGAAAAGTGGATCTCTATCACAAACGACCGAACTAGAAATACGGTGAAGTCTCACGATCTCTTTAATATATAGCTTAGATAGATCAGAAGCTGTTCTATTAGATTTAATAGGAATAAAATCAGTAGATTTAGTCAAGCGATCCACAATGACCCAAACACTGCTACTCGATCTCGAACGAGGTAGGCCATCAATAAAATCCATAGATACTTGATCCCATTTCCATAAGGGACTTCAAGAGGCTGAAGAAGACCACTGGGGCGTTGATGTTCGGCCTTAATGAGTTGACAAGTCATGCAATTACTCACATAACTTGCAACATCACGCTTCATGCCTTCCCAATAATACAAGCGTCTCATATCGGCATAGATTACTGCTGAGATGAATAGTATACTTAGAATGGTGACAATCATCAAGAATGTCCCACCTAAGATCCGAAGCACAAGGCACGATCAATCGATTCTTCTTGCGAAGACAACCATAAGTATCAATGGTGAAATCCCTCAACTCATCATCACGGGATTCGAACTTACATAGCTGAATAAGGCACACAAGATCTGGATCTTGCATTGAGCATCGGCAATACGATCCAATACGCTAGGACGAACTTCCAAACTATATAATAAGATAGGAGAATCTGAAGCTGGAGCACGAGCCCGAATATCACAGAGAGATAGAGTCTCCAACACATCCTACTCGACTAACATCATAGAGATAACAGCCGAGTGTTTACGACTTAGCGCATCTGTAACTCGGTTCCCCTTTCCAGGAGTAACTGGATATCAAAATCATAAGAGGCTAGGAACTCGAGCCAACGCTGTTGTCGCATATTAATCTCTTTCTGGTTGAACAGATATTTCAATGATTTATGATCGGTATAAAGAATGAAGCGCTCGCCTAATAAGTAATGGCGTCAAATCTTCAAGGCAAAGACTATGGCAGCCAACTCTAAGTCATGGGTGGCATAGCGAACTTCATTCGAACGCAATTTCCTAGAAGCGTAGGAAACTACCCGATCACTCTGCATAAGCATGGCATCAAGACCACATCTACTAGCATCGGTGTAGACAACAAGATCTCGATTCCCTTCGGGAACCACAAGGATAGAAGCATTAGTGAGAAGTTCTTTCAATTTCTGAAAAGATGCTTCACACTTATCAGACCAAATAAATCGAACACCTTTTCTAGTAAGGCTAGTGAGAGGAAGAACAATGCAGGAAAAATCCTTGATGAACCGACGGTAATAACCCGCCAATCCAAGGAAACTGCGAATCTCAGAAATGTTCTCTGGCCTTTTCCAATTCTGAGTGGCTTCTATCTTCAATGGATCAACAGAAATGCCATCAGAAGATATAACATGGCTAAGGAACTTCACCTTATTCTCCCAAAAGTGGCACTTGGAGAATTTGGCTTTAAGTTGATCTGACAAAGAGTATTCAAAACAATCTTCAAATGATGAGCATGATCGGCTTTGGATTTAGAGTAGATAAGAATATCATCAATGAATACAAGGACGAACTTATCGAGATATTCCCGGAATACACGATTCATGAGATCGAAGAAATAAGCTGGAGCGCTTGTCAAACCGAATGGCATAACAAGCCACTCATAAGAACCATAACGAGTGCAGAATGCGGTAAGAGGAATGATATTCTCCGCAACTCGTAACTGGTGAAAACCGGTGGCAAGGTCGAGCAGAGAAAAGACCTTAGCACCACTCAACTAATCGAACATGTCATCGATCCTGGGCAATGGATACTTATTCTTAATGGTTAACTCGTTAAGCTTGCGGTAATCGATGCAAAGCCTAAGAGTACCATCAGATTTCTTAACAAAGATGACCGCGATACCCCACGGTGAAGAGCTGGACTGAATGAATTGCTTGGCTTCAAGTTCCAACAACTGTTTATGGAGTTCCTCATTCTCCTTTGTAGACATCCTCGTGGGAGGATGACTAATTGGTTGCGCACCTGGAATGAGATCAATACAGAACTCAATTGCCCACTTGGGTGGCAAACCCGAAACAGGCTCAAATACATTAGCAAAATCACAAACGACTAGAATTCGAGATACATCATCATCATCTCAAGACTCAAGAGCAAATAAAGATGCTTCGGAATCATATCAATGTTCTGAAGAATAAGACATAACTAATCAGCCAAACTAGGATGCCTAAGATATAGGATCCTCTCAGAACATAGATTTTCGGGCTTGATAACATACAAGCCAATCCATCCCCAATATCATATCAAATCCAAGATAGAGAATAACGTGCAGATTTGCATGGAAGGAAAAACCACAAAGAATAATCTCAACACTCTCACACAACATGCTAAGGGTTGTGGATCTCCAGATAGGATTCGCAATCCTTAAAGAAGTACAAGGCAAGAAACATCCAATGGTATTACATCAACAAACTCCTTCGATACGAATGAATGCGAAGCACTCGTATCGAAGAGAACTCGAATAGAACGGTCATGAAATAATATAGAACCTTCAAGAATAGAAGGAGAAGTACCTCTGGGCTGAAAAGAACCACCTGAAGCATCCACCACATTAAGCTTTCCTGACTTAGTATTACTAGGAGCAATGGGATAAGATGAAACCCGATGTCCCTCTTTCATGCACTAACAGAATACAAGAGGCTTAGGATAATCTCGAATCAAATGATCAGAGGAGCCACAATTGAAACACCCCTTCTGATGAGGAGGTTCTCCACCGGGCTGAGAGCTAGAACCATCAGACTTCTTCTTCTTGTTATGAGGAAAAGACTTGGACTTTTGAAAAGGAAACTTTTTCTTGTTGGGGTTCTTACGAACCTCAATCTCATCACTACTATCTCTCTCCTTCTCGACTGGTTCAAGATGAAGCGTCGAGTCAACCAACTCCTCAAATGAAAGCTTAAGCTGAAGCATCAAATGTTTCTTTAAATATTTCTTAAGGCTAGAAACAAACTTGAGATTCTTCTTATAAGAAGTGCTAAGGTACTCGAGACCATACTTGGACAAGGCCTCGAATGAAGATACATACTCGGAAACTGAAGACTTCCCTTGCTTCAACTCAAGGAAGCGACGGGCTAAGATAGCTTTTTCGGACTCGGGAACGAACTTAAGTTCGATTCGCTCCCTAAACCGGATCCAAGTAAGAGTAGACTCATCAGGCTCAGTAATAAGAAGCTCATAACAATCAAGAGCACGCTCTTGCAACATACTCGATGCTACAAGAACTCGGCGGTGGTCGAAAAGATCCATACGAATAAAGATGCGCTCGCATGTACGAAGCCATGCCTGGACCTCAAGAACAGACTCTGAGCCTTTAAAAGACTTGCCTCCAAGATGAGAGAAATCATTGCACATACGCGCAAAAGTAGACTTGCGTGGAGGAGATGATGGAGTATGAGCTGGAGGCTGAGTGCTCCTAAATAACTCCAAGAACTGATCGGCAGACATATAAACACCGGCTGGATGTGAGCCACTGGATAGCCTAGCATTAGAACGGCGACCTCTGTCTCTTCCAGCCATAAGCTGAAAGTTTAAGATAATATAAGGATTATTCATAGGGTAGATATCATTAATTCAATTATGGAATACTATGGAATTAAAATGCATTCCTAGATGTATTCCCAACTTATATCTACCCCAAAGACATGGAAAGGTTAAGGACACGATGATTGAGTAATATGTAACACTAATACTGTACTTGGATGTACTGTTCTGTGTTTATCATATTTTGTTTTGAACTCAACTCTGATACCAAGCTGTGACGCCCCACCCCGAGACCCACATTAATAAAGAGTATTACTGAGTAATACTATCTACTAATGTGGAAAATAGGGCAGGTTAGGAGCGACCATCCATAGCTTTGTCTTAAACATGTATTGAATACGTCGATTGGGTGCTCTAAATTTTTTTTCTTTCTCAAGTGGTTTGACATACTCAATATATGCTTAATACAAAACTACAGCGGCTAACGGATCTATCAGAACAAAATATAACAACGAATAGAAAAGATCATAGAACAGCAGTCAAACATATATATACATATATATACACAGATACATCACAGTACACTACATAGTGATACAAAAGTGGTGGTACAAGGACCATAATATATATACATCGAGTCAAAACGAATAGATACATATCAGAGTTTACAAAACACTACAAAACTACTCAAAAATTGACAAGTAGAAGGTCCAAAGCGGAAGCAGCATAGCATATATCTACAACAGGTGTCTAACCTGAAACAACTCGGTCTGACCCGAGTATATAAAAATACATAGGTCGGTCTAGCTTAAATAAACTGATTAGTATGTGACAAGTGAAATATAGGGATAAAGGATAATATTTCTTCTCAAAAGAGAAGTAACACAAAGATTTGTCAACTACTAAATATGAGATAATGTCACTAAAATATCATAGGAGGATATCTCGAAAAGGGCAAGTTCAATGTTAATATCATTTAAACACAAATAATCGCCTCATATCATCGGCATGTACAAAAGTCGATATAATGGTTTTCATAAACCATAACTCCTAAATAGGAGATCACAAAACTCCAAATTTTCCAAAGAATGTCAATCACAAATAAATCCTATAATAGGAAATCCCAAATCTCCAAAATACGCCAAAAGATGGCAATCACAAATAGCTCCCTGAAAGGAGATTATAAATCTCAAAATAAAAGCCAAAAGATGGCAATCACAAATCATAATATGTAGAACTCGATTAAGAGTTCAAACTCCAAAAATGTAATCGCCATATAATAATGTCTCAAACGGCTCAAAAGGCCAAATAATCTTGAAATGGCGATACATTTGGAAAATCACAAATAAGTCATGAAAACATCACAAAGATAGCACGTGCTTAATAAAATGGCCGAAGCCCGCCAAGTACTATATCTCAAAATAAGGCGCCAAATACATCCCGAAGGACAAAACATCCCGAAGGACAACATCCCGAAGGACAAACATCCCGAAGGACAAATGACCCGAAGGTCCAGTACTGGCAATCAACCCGAAGGTCCCAAAAAATAGCCTCAAACAAACGAGTCCAGAATTAACCAAAAAAGTAAACGCATGTGTCCTATACCACATGTTTTACTAAATCGTTTAATTCTCTTTCTCATACGCTCGAAGAGTGCAAAAATTAGCTTTAAACGAACAAGTCCGGACTTAGCCAAAAAAGTAAACGCATGTGTCCCATACCACAAGTTTTACCAAATCATTTAATTTACTTTCTCATACGCATAAAGAGTGCTAAAATGTGTATTTTATATAGAAAATAATTTGTTTTGAGAAAGCTAGTTTTTAAACAATTTTCTGAAATCGTTTGGAAAACCAACTTTTGAAATTTCTCTTTATTATAGAGAATATATATATTTTTAATAGCTTTAAAATGATTTATAAATACTATAAATTATTTATTTTAAAAGCCACTTTATTATAAAAATCATTTCGAAATTGTATTAGAAAACCCGTGTTCGAAGACATCAAAAATCACCAAAAACGTTGAAAATCAGCATATGAAATTGTCTCGAAAACTCATCAATCCGGAGTATGGATCAACTAAAATATTGGCTTACCTATTGATAGGTTAGAGCCCATCAAAACATCTCAAAAATATGACAAAAATGGTTGCAAACGCCGCTGGTACAAGCAAAAGAAGATACAGAACAAAGGAAATAAAATTGCAAAAATAGGCATACTCAGGTCGACCTATAGGTCAACCCTTGTATGGCATAGGTCGACCTATGTAGTGCCTAGGTCGACCCTAAGGTTGACCCCTAAGGGTGCTTGGTCGACCTGTAAATCACGAATTCTACAGGCAATTTCTGCCTTCTCCGATTCAACTTTTGAGCACTAATTTGAAGCAGTTCTGAGATGAGCTTTTCAGAGAAATTTTGCATACACAAACTACAACATTCAAACAACAATCCAGAGAAGATCCGACATGTTTTCATGATACAATCAAAGAGTTATAAACACAAAAAGAAACACTATAGAATAGATTTGCACTGTAACTTTTCAACAGCAAACTTTTGGTTACAGTAAGCACAGATTCAACTAATTTCAGCATATTGCTTGTGCAAAGCTAGAGTTTGTGAGATTATACTCACCTTAGCACGATTTTGAGTGGATTTGAGATGCAAGAAGCTGACTTTCTAATGCAAAAGAGCTTTACAGACCTGTAGAAACTAGAAAAAACAACATGCAGACAAGAGGAAAGAATGTTACTGACAATCATCTTCTCAAAATAGAAGTTGATGAAATAATTTTGGAATTTTGGTTTTGATTACCTGGATTTCAATTTGATTTACTAATTTCCTATTTAATTTCCTCTTGATTTTGCTTAATTTTGATGTTGGATTTGAGAATCAAGAAAGAAGCAGCCATTGTATATATTTTTTCAGGTAGGAGATGAGAAAATGAATACTTTACGTACTCTTTTCTCAAACCAAAAAGAAGAAATTTTGTTATTGGGTTTGGGTTTGGGCTCAAAACCACCCAATAAACCAGTATGCAAATACGTTGTGAAAATGAGCTAAGTAAATTCATATTTTCTCTTAATTTACACATATTTCACAAATTCAACTTATATAAAATTAAACTAACATGTTTATGTATACCAAAAAAATGTTTTACAACATATAAAAGATATTTTAACTATTTAAAATCAATTTATGTTGTTAAAACTCTATTTTTAATTAAATACTACAATTTACACTTTTAAATACATAAAACACTACTTTTAACATCAAAATTTACACAAAATCATTTTCTTGTCCAATTTAAATACAACAAACCTTATTAACATCATTTTACGTCCAAATATTAATTTAGAATAAAATTCCACCTTTTTATTTACACTATTTACCATATAAAATTTTAATACTTCATTAAAATTTACAAAAACAAATATTTGGCAATAATTTGCAAAATTATTGCATTTTACCAAATTAAAACCAAATAATGTTCATTTTTATCACAAACTAACATAATAAAGTTTTAAAATTTTATTTCTAACATTATTTATTTATTTCAACAAAGTATTATTGAATTAAATTCTTTTATCCCACTTAATTAATTCAATTAATACCCAAATTAACATATTACCATTATTCACCATTTATTACCAACATCACCATCTTAATTCCATTTTTATTTATTCAAAATCTGTTGTTTATTCAAAATAAACAATTTTAATAAATTAACATCTCTAATTTATTTTATTTCTCTATTATTAAATTATAACCATCGTTATAATTTAATTTTACAGGTAATCACCAAAACCAGGGTTGTTACAATAAAAGTTGATAGTCTTTGCTTTATAATGAATACCTATCATATTCTTCAAGCTATGATTAAGGATTGAAGATAGTATCATACCCTTACATGCCCACAAAGAGTGTCAAAATTATGCGTTCCTTGTGATACTGCTTTGAACCATTGATAGAAAGGATGCCCTAGATTTCATAACATTTCTCTAGAACCAACTAGTGTCATTAGGGATTTCCATAGTCCAGAATTTGAATTTCCTAATAAGGTTAGACCTAGTCCATGATGAAAGAAAATCATTATTTCTTGCCTTTAGTCTTTCAATATGCTTAGATATAGCAGCCATATTCCAAAGGCCATTATACATAACCCTGAGAACACCTCAATCATATGGTTGAGAAATTTTCTTGAAAGATATTGGGATAGCTTATCTGAGTGGGGGTTGATATCACATACATATTTGAGAAATATTGATTATCAATTTATTTGACATTTGGGTTGTTATTAGAAATTATTTTGATGTGTATTGTATATATATCATATCGATATTGTTTGCGCCAAAATTGGTCACAAACACCAAATTGCAAACGAAAGCACCCAATCACAATCACAGATCACAGATAGATTGTATATAGTATAATTAAATATGAAGAATACTTAAAAAATTAAAAGAAAAGCAGTAGAAACACAAGGTTTATAGTGGTTCAGCGTTGTAGCCTACGTCCACTTTGAAGAGTTGTTGTTTTATTGATGATTCTCTACTGATTTGCAAGAGTACAATTGATAGTATCAGAGTTACAATGGAGTTCAGTAGAGTAACGGCATAGAAGAGTCAAAAATATCCTTTTTCTGAAAGCCTAGGACTGCTATTTATAGGTGTAGGCTGCAAATATCTTGCTCAAATCTCGGAAGACCCTTTCTCTCACGTGTGTGGCCTACGTGATCGATCCGAAGTGAATCGGAATCGATCCATGATCGATACGCATGTAATTCATATCGATCCAAACTTGGTCCTTTTGGGCTGAGATCGATCATGAGCATTCTTGAGGTAGTACACAAGCTCCTATGAAAATTTAGTGGCATTTGGAGTTGTAGATCTCGAGTTATGATCAATCCAAGTTTAAATTTCCATACTCTAGCGCCTTTGTATCAATCCATCTTGCATCGATCTATTCGTATCAATCAAATGATGGTGACGTGAAGCGATAAGTTAGGGTAGATCCATCTTCTATGCCAGATACAACTACCAGCTATGCAAGATACAGCTGCCTTCAAACCATGGATGGATCTGGTCGATCCACCGATACTACCGCTGCATTGAATCGTGTCAGAAAACTCCTTAAAGATTCCCCGTTTCTTTGCTTCAATGTTGTCAAACTCATCACATTCTTGGGTCTCAAAATTTGAACTCTGAAATGCCTCATAAACTTCTCAATCAACTCGATCCATGTTCCAATGGAGCCGCTCTCCAATTGCAAGAACCACAGTGCTGCTGTGTCTGTCAAATACAATGGGAAACACCGGGCCATGACCTCCTCCGATGCCCTCAGTACCTCCATGTGCCTCATATACCTCGTCAGATGAACAACAGGATCGGTCCTTCCATCGTACGTCTCCAGTGTTGGTAGCTTGAATTCTGGTGGATTCCTAGCCTGCTTAATTGTGTGAGTGAAGGAGCTCCTGTTCACATCTTTCATATCTCTATTCACTAATCCGCCTCTCATGGCTCGTCTGACCATCTCCGCCAATCTATCACTGTCGCCAAGCTGTAGTCCTTGTCTGTTGCCTCCGATCTACCCTCGAGTTCATGAGGGAATCCTGGAATCTGCCCTCCTGGACGAGCATCCATTCCTCTATCAACGCCGTGTTGAACAGATCCGCCTGGTATCCTGCTTGAGATTGGATCAGCATGCTCCTGGGGAGTGCCCCCAGCCCAGGGGCTGCTCCTGATGGTCCTGCTCTATTCGCTTTCCTATTAGGTCCTTCTAGTCTAGCTCCACGGATCTGAACTCCAGCAGCTCCTGCTGTTCCTGCCTGTCCAAACTGTCTGAGAATGTTTTGCATCCTTTCCTCTTGCCTTTTCAACAATTCTTCATGCATAGCCCTCATCATCATCTCCATCTCATCTCTGGTGATAAAGGCCGAAGTCTGATTAGCTCTTAAGGATGCCTCCTGGCTTACTTCATGTTGACTTCTTTCCGCTCTATGTCTCCTTGTTGATTGCTTCGTGATAGCTTTCCAGATCCAAGTCTTTAAGCCTTCAGATCCAAAGTCCAAGTTGTAGAATCCCTGAGTTCAATTCTCAGTGAAAGCACCAAAATGTTTGCACCAAAATTGGTCGCAAACACTCAATTGCAAATGAAAGCACCCAATCACAGTCACAGATCACAGATAGATTGTATGTAGTAGAATTAAATATGAAGAACACTCAAAAAATTAAAAGAAAAGAAGTAGAAACAGAAGGTTTATAGTGGTTCGACATTGTAGCCCGCGTCCACTTTGAAGAGTTGCTATTTTATTAATGATTCTCTACTGATTTGCAAGAGTACAATTGATAGTATCAGAGTTACAATGGAGTTCAGCAGAGTAACGACGTATAAGAGTCAAAAAGATCCTTTTTATGAAGGCTTAGGACTGAAATTTATAGGTGTAGGCTGCAAATACCTCGCTCAAATCTTGGAAGACCCCTTCTCTCACGTGGGTGGGCCCACGTGATCGATCTGGGGTGAATCGGAATCGATCCGTGATCGTTATGCATGTAATTCGTATCGATCCAAACTTGGTCCTTTTGGGCTGAGATCAATCATAAGCATTCTTGAGGTAGTACGTAAGCTCCTGTTAAAATTTGATGGCATTTGGAGTTGTAAATCTCGAGTTATGATCGATCCAAGTTTTACATTTCCATAGTCCGGCGCCTTCGTATCGATCCATCTCGCATTGATCTGTTCATATCAATCAAATGATGGTGACGTGGAGCGATAAGTTAGGGTAGATCCATCTTTTATGCCGCGTTGACTGCTTCCTCATTTGTACCCATCGGTTGCTATGTTCTTCATATCGATCCCTATCTCTTTTTGTATCGGTGCATGGCTGTCTCCTTCGTATCAATCATGTGTTCTCGCTCTCATATCGATCGAATGATCATTAGTTCGTATCGATCATTTGACCGATCGATACAAAACATATACCAAAAGGACCGATACGAAAACTATGATCCCCTTGCACTTTGCATCGATGCTGGGTTTGTGGCTTCGTATCGATCAATGGTTTACTTCTTCATATCGATAAACTAATTGATCGATACAAAACGTGTAGGAGCTTGATTTATAAGAAGCTGGTGAGTGTGGAGGTAAATGTATCGATACGAAGTGCATGAAGGGGATGGATCTGGAGCTCATGGATACGAACTAGATGGCATGACGTTGATGGATACGAAGTGGATGGTTTTTGATTGATCTGTGGCCTTGACTCAAAGCGGCCACCTCCTTGAACCGAAGTAGACCTGTCATTGGCTCGGAGCAAGTGCCGCAGTGACTTGAAGCAACTTGTAAATATGCTAATCCACCAAAGACCCGAAGTAATCCCTCTGAAAACCCAAAGTAAGCCTAAGGACGACTCGGATCAAACTCCAAGCGACTTGTAGCGGCTCGATCTTTGTTGAAACCATATTTTAAACGTCTTGTGCTATTTGTTCATCGACTATGCTATGTCTTGTGTGGTTGATTAGGTTAAATCCACTGGTATATTTCCTTGCCAAAAGACGGGTTAACGGATATACCATATCGATATATACTTAAAAAAGCTTTAAATATATTTAATTACTAAAATAGACCCTGTGAATTTTTTAGTCCATATGGGAAGAAATCATGGCTGACCATAAGAAAGAAACAAATGATCTAAATAGTGATTTAGATTTAAATGAGGAATTAAAGAGGAATTTTTTAAAAGAGAGAATGGGAAAGGTTTTCATTCTCTCCAAAAAATAAATTTCCTCATTAATTCATTCGCTCAATCTTTCCTCTTAGTTCTTCCTCTTTCATGACCACCATTTTCCCTTCCATTTCTCCCATGGTCGAAAATTTTCACCTTAAATAAATAAAAAATAAAATGAAATAAGTGGTTCATTCGATTCTAGCAACATTGGATGGTGATATAAGGAATCTAGGAGTCAATTTACAAATCAAGGTGCCGCGAAGGGCTGGATCTACAAAGGTAAATCCATATTTGTTTTATATACTTATACAAATTCATACCCGACCCAAATTAATATATTTAACATATATTTTAATTTCTATCGTATATTATTGAAATTTTTATTATATGTGTTGTTTAGAAATAAAATTCAAAAGAAAAAGGGAAAAACAACAATGAAACTTGATCTATTTATTTTGTTCGACTTTGAATCCTATTTTTGAATCATGATATTTTATACACTTATGGTAAAAAAATTGAAATTTTAATTTGTTAATTATATTGATTATTATTTACATACATACATACATTAATATAAACTTAATTTATAATTATAGGGAAGTTTGTTTATATCACACACACATATATATATAAACATTGTCTTATACAGAAAATCAAAATTAAACATAATGCATGTAATAGTATGTTGATCTATTTAATTTGCATATATGTATTTGTTTATTATTTTATGAAAATTGTAATTTATGTGATATCACATATTCTATCACCTTTTTAGGCTACGAATAATTTTGGAGGTTAAAAGTTACAATATATGAATTAGATCTCAATTTTGTTATGAATTTACAAAGGAGGTAGGTGGAAAATCTTTCCATTTTTCTTAGATGCCAATTAGATATTTCATTAATTAAAGAGTTAAATTTGAAATTAATCTCATTACTGTTCTTGGATTATTATTTATATAAACTTAAATTTATGTCCATACACACACACGCACATATATATTTGTGTTTACGTACGTATCTATGGTACTATTGATAAGTATATACAAACTGTATACATGTATTATATAGTATATTTAAACAAATGTATATACCTAAGTGATTATCTTTTTGATATGCATATGGTTCTGTCATACGTATATGCAAGTATAATCTATACTTATATATAATAGATATGAATTCTAATACCTACATGAGTATATATTGTTATATTCATGTTTATATATCCTTTTGTTCCCATGTCTTATTATGAATATATATATATACATACAATGTTCAAATAAAAATAAAAATTTGATTAAGTAAATTAATATGATTAATTAATTAAAAATAGAATATTATAAAGTAAAATATGATTTTATTTTAAGTAGATGGATAGGATGTAATACCCGTTAATAGATTACAAAGGCCCATTAAGATCCAAACAGGGAATTTTTTAGATTTATCCATTTCACCCACTGCTAAGACGGGTCAGACTCAATAATAGTATCAGAGCCTGTATAGTCTACGTAGTCTAATTAGCCAGCATTAAGTGCTAACTAATAAACTTTTCTATCTAACGGGTCTCTATTATAGTAGAGTCAAGGCTTAGGTTGGCCAAAAGCAGTATCACCTCCGTGACTATTGCCTTGGTCTAATGGATGGAGTAAGTACATAAGGTTAGCCCAAATGCAAGGTCAAATTTATTTTGGGCATTGTTCTAATTTCAAATTAAGACTTGAAAATTCAAAATATGTTTAAAATTTAAATGTTAAGTTTATAATATAAAAGGAAATTTTATAAATAATTTACAATTTTTCAAAACGGTTTTGAGAAATCAATTTGATAATTTTTTATATTTTTTTATAAATATTTAATTGATTAATTAATTAAATAATTGATTTAAAGTTAAATAATTAATGCATACATACATATATAATTATAAAGGTTATTATTGAAAATTTATTTTAAAATGGTCTAATCTTCATTTTTTTACAGTTATTTAATTAAAATGTTTAATAAAATAAATAACATTTTTGATAAATAAATAATTAAATGTTAATATATATATATGTGTATATATAAATAAAAACTATAAAGGTTATAGTTTAATAATTTAAAATGTTTTAATTTTCTCAAAATCTTTTTAAGAAATTAAACTAAATAAATTTTCAAAATTTATTAAGTATTTCATTTAAATGTTAAATTGAGTAACCAATTAATTAAATCGTTAATTGATTAATTATATATAGATATATATATATATATTTAATATATTTATATAAAACTATAAATGTTATAGTTAAATACTCTTCTTACATAGCTTAAGATGAATAAAGCAAAATTTCTAAAATTTTAAAATAAAATTTAATTAATTTAGTTAATCAAATTAAGAATTATAATTATTTAAGTATGATTTAATTAATAAGACTCATATAAATAATATATAAATTTATTAAATTACAATAGCTATAAATAAATTGTCAAGGATATTTAGCTCAAGTGGTTAGAGGTGTGACGCTTTAGATAGATGTTTTAAAGGCTATAGGTTTGAGCACCTGAGACATCATAATTATTGTTTTACTTAAATAAAGTATCATTCTGGTTATAAAATAAACTAGTTATAAATAAATTGAACTTATATAATTATATGATAGATTAAATTTTAGTGGAACTAAAATAGACCCAAATAGATTTTTGGAATAAATACATACGTATGTACATATACCATGATTTCAAATTTGTCTGACACTTAAATCGCGAGTGTATTTCATAAGAAATACATTATTCCTTAAATCGATATCACTTAGAGTGTATTGAAGATTATGAATCTTTAATATAATTTCCCTCTGTTATTTATACATTGATAGATTAGTTGGATATGCACTAGTTATTGAACAAACACAAGTTAGAGCTGTTATGTTTAATACCATTAATATATTACCTAGATGAGGTAAGATATATGCATGTATTTGCTTAGAAACTCAAGGTATATGTATTATACTTAGGCCATCATAAAATAATATGTAAGATGAATAATCTCTCTTAATTTATTGAGCAAACTCAAGGTTGAGGTCACGATTAAGGAAAAGATCGCAGTTAGGATTTGTATATGGCACAAAGGATAAAGTGTTATCCTTTGCTTGTGGGCCTATGATTTGTTGAGCAAACTCAGGGTCAAAATCCTAAAGTATGCGAGTCCTGACACTCACCAATTAAAAGATTTCTATATTTCTCTTAAGGTTTTGAGGAATATAAAAATCTAGTGGGAGCCTTATAAGAAAAATGAAATGACAACATTCTACTTTTCTAATATTGTAAGAACACATGATATACACAATTAAAATTATCTACTTCAATATTTTCTTGCAACTGATCTGACTGATAATTATTATTATCTAGACCTAAATTAAGATTAACAAAAAAATATAATATATACTTACTAATAAATCCTTTGGCATGTTGTCACTACAAGACCCACGCAAGAGCCAAATTATACAATTATCAAAATGTATTTTCATACATTGGTCACTTGAGTGTTTATTTGCCTGAGACTGTGGATGTTTTAAACTCTAAAGCAATACAAGAATGTGGTGTTTGGTCCATATTAGATCATATACAAAAGTCATATGGTGAACAATCATATTCATAATATACAAAATCTCAATGAAACATGTTCATTCGAAATGGGAAATCAAACCATGATGCAAGATCATGCATTCAATATGATTAACTGCGGTGAGAATCTTGTTTGTTGAAAATAATGAAAACCAAGGACTAAAGACCAGCCTAGTAATTTGATCACTAAAATGTTAGTTTTGATCAGTTTACTTAAGTGCAATCTATTCGATATACTTAAAATGTTAAGGATGTCTGAATGTACTTTTATAAAGAGTTCAGAGCAGTCTTATAGCAAGGGTTTCCTTTTGAATGGTTCGACCATTTAAGAAAGAAAGGATTATTAGATGCCAGGTGTAAAATAAGCATAATTGGGATGAAGGGAGAATAACCATTTTTGCATCATAAAGAGACATTAGAAAAGACAATTATATAAAATACTAAGTAGATGCTTAATATGGAATGATAAATGTGATTTATATTCCAAATGTATTTAATTATAGAAAATTGTTTTATAAGAGTTAGTTATTTTTGGTTAAAATATTTGATTCGAAACTCTCGACAGTAAACTAGTTACAAGGATGAAATAAATGGCCTATAATAAGTGGTTCAATAAAGCTTCATATTTCAGGTCCCATTATAGTAATGGCTAAAATAGTTAAAGAATACAATATGATGCTTATTAGTGGATACATCAAGTTATGAAAGATTTCTTTTAAATATATACAAAATATTATTTTGAAACAATAATGTTTTCAATATTGACTGAAAATAACCATAGTTTTGTTTCAGTATGATTATTATGAATATTCGTTATAAAATAAATCTACTATAAAATGGTATATATTTTCACAACCATGGTTATGCATTAGCTATAGAAAACACAGAAATATCTAAAATTATTTTGGAACAATGGACTAAGCCATATCCTTAAGGAATAATTCTTTAATCATATAATTATAAATCATTTCATGAAGTGTATCTCAAAAGATTAAAGGCAAAACACCCATTCAGTAGGAGTGATGAAAGAGTTTATGAATTCTTTGGACTAACACATATAGTTTTATACAGTCCAAAGCCTAATGATACCAAAATGAATCCACTTACTTCATTAAATTGGCAGATGAATTATCACATACATGAACATATATATTTGTACACAATTAGTAAATTTTGATAAGTCCTTAGAATTCAAAACAAGTGGAAAAAATAACGTGCAAAGGAAATAAAACTATTCGATTTAATCGAATAAGCGAGTATATAAGAAAAAGTTCCAAAAGTACCTAAAAGTGAATAAGATTCAATCTCAAAGTCACTCCTTCCTATGATACATAATGATGTATTGATTAGAAGTGATCTAACTTTGTTTAACAAAGAATGATTGATGATGAGTGAAGCTGAATTAACTTCTTTCCACATGGATATTACTTAAGAGCAAGTATATATGTTAATCTTAGTTTCATCTAAACGAAATTTATGAAATCATATAAGATATGGTTTGATAAGAAACCCTTGCATGTCCTAGGTCGGGGAGTTGATAGGTTGTGTGAGTCAAGATGCTGAACGTAAAATTCGCTAGTGAGGGATCTTATGTGGACCACCCTAAAGGACTTGGAGACTGACCAACAATGGTTGATTAATTTATGTTATGAACATACGTTTTCATGAACTTGAAACTAAATTTTTTTGTGTAAGTATTGGATAAGATCCAAAGACTCTATTAAAGAAATCGATTATATAAGATGAAATGAAATTAACTAAGCCTAAAATGGACACTACTCACTAGAATGCCTAATAAGAATTCTTGCAAATTTAGAGAAACTACGAGCTTCTTAAATGTTGAGAAAATGATTTTTTAGTAATAACTATATCCTCAATTTTCAAAGAGTCATGAAGAGTATAGACTCTACCATATGGCAAGTTGCTTTAAATTCAAAATGGAATCCAAGTATATAATAAAAATACGATTCTGATTGTTATATACAAATCCATTGGCTGCAAGTGTGTCTTTGAAAGGAAGACTTATGCAGCTGGAATATAGTAAGAAACACTGATAAAGAATAACCTTGTAAATTTCAATTGTTGAGATTAGTGTAACAAATTCATTAGCCTACATGCTTGAATTAATTCAGATTCTACTTGCAAAACTATCGCCCAATATGACTTTGATTTTTGTTGCTTATTTGCTCAGACAAAAAATCTGAATAATGATTTAGAATAGACTATTTGCACATGATAACCAAAATATCACGACATCATTAGGAGCGATAATAGAGTTTGTAAGTGTTGGATAAGATCCAAGAACTATATGAAAGTATCGTTTAACAAACACAAAAAATGAGCAGATATTTTGATAGAGAAATAAAATAGTTTGAATATCAGTCAAAATGAAAAGGAAACATGTGCCTGTAAGAAAGAATATTAAAATTCATAACAAATTTCTAAAACTATAAGCAATGATGTTGGTATTATCCCTAACGATATGCACAAACACCATGTTAAAATGTTTGATATGGAGTATATGAGATGGATTTCTTATGCATCGACAATATAAATTATCATATATGCTCTATTGTCTACTATATTACATTTCACTTATGTAATTGATACATTAATCGAATATCGGATTCGAATTAAGATCACTAGATGGCAGTTAAGAGTATTATCAATTATTTATGAAATACTTGAGAATTGTTTATGGAAACAACAAACTCCTTATGAAGTAGTATTCAAACTCGAACTTCATAAGTGATATCAAATATGTTTGTCAATCCTAAATTCATGTTCAACTTTTGTTAAGAAGCTTTAAGTTGGAAACGTTCCAAATAAGAGGTGGTGGCTGATTCAATTGAAAGGCTAAATACATCGCCTTGAATAACACCATAATAAAAGTAGTACACACAGATGCATAAATTTATAATTGAGCTAAGGGTGATTCTGAAAGTTGAGAATCCCATTACTTTGTTTTTTAAAAAACATTGTTGTGATATCATCATGAAAGAACCTATGGGTCAATAGCTGTCTAGGCATATGCTCTAGAAGTTCCACATGATAAAGGCATTTTATCAGTGATGGAGAGGTGTTGGCTGACAAAGTTGATAGTAAACTGATATAGTAGATCAGTTCACTAAGGGACTAGCTCAATCGATTCTGAACTAATTGGAGAAATGAGATTAAAAGTCCATAATCAAACTTAAGTGCAAGTGGGAGATTGAAAGGCTTAACGGTATGCCCAAGGGCAATTATGTAATTGCGACATATATTTAACTCTATAATTAATCTTATTCGTAACAGAAGTGTTTGCTTTTCTTTTTTTACAGTTTTTTTATATTATGATATAAATAATTATGTAATTAATTTAAGGTATAAAACTAAGACAATCCTTAAATATCATGTCATTATAGTTGCAAATAGTACAATAGTGAGTAATTAATCACAAAAAGAAATAGCGTTTTGTTTTAAATATTCCTGGTCAAGATGTTTCTAAATAGGACATCGATACATCCATTTAGACCAGAGTTCTTAACGCTCTCCAAATGTTGGAGTGTATTATTTATAGCTGCTAGGGGCACCAATGGGTTAAGTACTCATAGTTATTGGATAACTATGAAATGACTCGTTCGAGAGTTTCCTGTTGGTTAATAAAAACTAGGTCTATTAGGATATGTTATTGTGATGATGTTACAAAATTCACTCGACTTAAGAATATTATGGAACTTTAATGTGAATACTCCATTTTGATTATACTTAAATCATGGCCTGGAAATCCATCAAGAGAGTATAGTTGGGTCAGAGTTGATGCATTGGAAGTGAAGCGCTATTCAATATAGAATTCGCCTCCTTTATTGTATGCAGTTAGTATCACAGTCAAGTGTAGTCAACTCAAAGTCAAAATCTTTAGCCATAGTAGAACAATTAATAATAAACGGTATTATTGAGCCAAGGACTATGTTTATGGATTGATCAAGTTGAATGTGGATAATATTGGAGCTTTTACCAATACTTGACCCCATACATCCTACTGTGGTATAATGTCGATGAAGAAAACGTATGCAAATTATTGTCACTACTGGTACCGCTTAAAGTAATGTAAAATATGATTTTACCAAAAAGATATATAAGCGATGAATTTGACCAAGCTATCACACCACTAGCTAAAGTGATATGCGAATGTTGACACTTAAATTGTTAATATCAATCGCTGAATGAATTCATACCTCTTAATCTCACAATTGTATTTTTGAACTCTTCTAAAAACTACACGATTTAATGAGTTTAGAAACTGTTATAAATTAGTTAATTTAATTAATATTAAAAATATTAATTATTAATTTATTTGATGTTTGGGTTGTTGTTAGTAATTAATTTAATGGTACATAAAATTTATATATATGCAAATCGATATACAATATCGATATATATTTAAAATAAGCTTTAAATTTATTGAAGAACTTAAATAGGCCTTGGGTTTTTTTTGGATCCACATGGGACAAAATCATGGCCGGCTATAAGAAAAAAGAAATGGCCTAAATATTTATTTAGAATTAATTAGAGAATTAAAGAGGAAAGTTTTAAAAGAAAGAATGAGAACGATTTTCGTTCTCTCCGTAAAATAAACCGTCCTCATTAATTAATTAATTCAATCTTTCCTTTTACTTCTTCCTCTTTCATAGTTACCCATTTTTACTTCCTTTTCTCCCATGGTCAAAAATTTACAGCCAAAATAACATTAAACAACAAGTGGTTCATTCAATTCTAGCAAGATCAAATGGTGATTTAAGGAAACTAGGGGTTGATGTACAAATCAAGGTATCGCGACGAGCTAAATCTATAATGGTAAATCCATATTTGTTTTATATACTTATACATATTCACACCCGACCCAAATTAATGTATGTAAAATCTATTTAAATTTCCATTGTATATTATTGAAATTTTATTTGTTACATGTGTTGTTTATAAATGAAAGAAAAATGGAAAAACAACATAAAACATGATCTATTTATTTTGATCTTATGCATTTGTGAATCATCAATTTTAAATATCTTAGGTTATATGTAGACATATACACACACAATGATTATTTATTTTTGATATAATCAAACATGTGTATTTATGTGAAACTAAAATGATTCCTGGATTCTTTTTTGAATCATAATATTTTGTACACATAGTGTAAAAAAATTGAAATTTATTTTGTTAGTTATATCGATTGTTATTAATATACATACACATAACCATATTATAATTATAAGGAAGTTTTTTCATATCACACACATATATAAACATTGTTTTATACATATCTGCTTTTTGCCCGTTTAAATCAAATGGGTGATCTTTTTTCCTGGTTAAATCAAGAGAGTCTACCTTGAGCTCAGAAAGTCAGGAGAATGTATCTTGTTGCATTGAAATCAAGATTGTATTCTGGTTTTCTAGCTACCTGATTAAAGTAGGCATTTGAAAGGAAATCTGTACCGATACTGTACAAAACTGGATGTAGGATTGGTCGGTCTAAACCAGTACAAAACTCCTGGTGTCATCTCTCTTATTTTTACTTTATTTTTACTATATTTATATATATATGTGTGTGTGACTGCTTGTTAATATATATCTATGTTGATTAACTGTATTTTGATATAAATCTTAAAACTACTTAGAAAAGTTCTATAAAGGTTATAAAACACTATTCATCCCCCTCTAGTGTTAAAGTAGTCTTAAGACATGTTCACACTAGTATAATTTATACTACATCGTTTCCTACACGAGCCGTGTCAACAATCTAAGAGAGGAGCAATCCACCAATGACATAGCAGCAAGATTCCTATAATACAAGGCACAAATCCCCTTATATGAGAGTGGACCCTTGTTCATTGGATTAAGAAATCATTTGTAATCATTCTATTTTGAGACTTAAGCTTTTATAGAATTCCCATTAATGGCGGACAAAGCCATAAGCCACCTTTGGCTTATTGACAAAGTGGTAAAAGGAATTCTTAGTGGTGGATAAGGAAAAGGCTCCTGAACCACTATAAATCTTTATGTCTTTACTTTCCAGCACTTCTCTTTGTTATTTATATGCACCTTACCTTCGACCGACTTTCTCTTTTCATTTCTACTTTTAGAGGTTTCCTTCATAACTTTGCGATGTTGGTATGTGATGAAGAATCCCACAAATAAAGATGAAAACTTTTCGCTTAAATCCGTTCGTATTCTACTTGAAGGCAAAGCATACTATGACTTCAAAATTTGGAAATGGACATTAAGAAGACTTTTTTAAAGGTGATTTAGAAGAGATAATTTATATATCGCAGTAGAGGGTTTCGAGGTTAGTGGGAGCAATGATAAGGTAGGTAAACTCCTAAGATCGATTTACGGTCTTAAGTAAGCATCTCAAATCTAGGAAAAATATTTTGATAATGTAATAAAATAGTTTGGTTTCAATCATGACACACAGAAAGCATGTAGATACAAGAAAGAGAAAAATGGTGTTATAACATTCTTAGTTTTATATTGATGGTTTGCTACTAATTGGTAATGATGTATCAATGTTACAATCAGTGAAGGCTTGGATATCTAATAACTTCTCGATGAAGGATTTAGGAGTGGCATCCAATATACTAGGTATGAAAGTATATAGAGATAGATATAAAAAGATATTAACACCGTCCCAATATATGTACATAAACACCGTGCTAAGACGATTTAGTTTGGAATATTCTAAGCATAGGAATGTTCTAATGTGACATGGAATTATCCTTTCTAAATAGGACTCCCCAACTATGGATGAAGATACAATGCATGAGTCAGATTACTTATGCTTCGACAATAGGATCGCTCATGTACACCATGATATGTACTAAGCTAGATGTTGCTTTTGTACTAGGTGCAATAAGATGATATCAATTTAATCTGAGAGAAAACCATTGGACAACATTTAAGGTCATCCTTAAGTATTTAAGAAATACTAAGGATTTACTTTGGTTTATAGAAGCAACAACCTCCTTATGAAGTGGTACTTGGACTCAAGTTTTTCAAAGTGATATGAATGATAGCAAGTCTCGGGTTTTGTATCTACTTTTAATGGAGAGGTCATTAGTTGCAAGAGTTTCAAATAGGAATTTGTGGTAGATTCATTAATAGAAGTTGAGCACATCACCTTGAATGATGCCGCAAAAGAAGAAAGTGTAGATGTATAACTTTATTAAGGAGCTAGGTGTGATCCCAAGCATTAAAGGTTCAATGCTTATGTATTAACCAATAATGTGGCAATATAGAAACCTAGAAACTGTGAGCTCACAAGAAGTCAAGACACATCTTCCACAAATTCCACATGATATGGAACTTTATCAGTGATATGGAGATTACGATAGGATAGATACAAAAGCTAATATTGCAGATCCATTCAGTAAGGCACTTTCTTAGTTTATTTTAGGAAGACTGACCAAAGGCATGCAAATGAAGTTCCATAAGTGGCCCCAAGTGCAAGTGGAGATTGAAAGAGTTAAGGGTATGCCATATTATGTAATTTGTTTTATAATCTTAACTCCGTAAACAATCTTATTTGAAACAAAATATTTTTTGGTTTTGTTTTCTATTATATGTATTGGTAAATTATGATATAAATAATGAATTAATAACATTAAACATGTATAAGTAGAAAATACTTAAGAGTAGTATTTTATCAATTGCTTTTATGAATGAGTTCATAACCATGAGTATTGAATATATATAAACAAAAAAGGACAACTTCTTAAATGTTCCTATTCGATAAGTATCGAGAAAAGGATATCGATATATCAGTTGAGACTAGTATACGTAACACTCTACATACGATGGATGATGATTTACTCATGATCGTTGGGGGCAAGGGTTTACGTACTTTTAATTGTTCAGAACAATCACAAAACAACTCGACGAGAGTCTTCTATAGGTTAATATAACTAAGTCAAACTAAATGGTCCCAGGGAAACAACGTATAATATTCTTATAACTTGAAGTATTGTCAAACTTAAGTGTGTAGACTGTACTTTGATTATGAACAACCATAAGGCATGGCAACTATGTTACAACAATAGTTGGGTACTTGTTGAAACACTACTCAAAGAGGATTCGTTCCTTTGTTATATAAGATTAGTATCAGCATAATTGGCATATGAATTAAAAGTAAAAATATCTGGCCATAGTAAACCAGTTAATGGTTAAATGTTGTCGGATTGAACCAATGAATTTGAAAGTTGATTATGTAATTAAATCTGGATATTAATAGTGTTTTTGACTACGGACCAAACTCTATATATTTAAGTGATATAGTGATGACGAAAAAAATCATGTGTGCAAACTATCATTACTAACGAGCTTATTTTAGATTGGAAATACGATTTCACCTAAATGGTCTATAAGCATTAAACTTGAATTTATAATGTGCTTCAGCAAAGTCTGTATAAACTTCGCTATTTAAATTGTTTAAATATTGGTTGTGAGTCAATTTCACACCAAAGAGTTAACCCAACCACATTGTCAATTATTTTAAAGTTATGGTAAAATTAATTTGTAACTATTATAAATTAATATAAATCTTGTATTAATATTTACGGCTAATTTTAGTTGTTAGTTTCGTGCTTAAGATTGGATAGAACGATGTATAACTCTTATATGATGTTTCAATCGGTTTAGGAACTAGAAATTAATTAATTAATTAAATGATGATTCAAGAGAAATAAAAAGGGTGTTTGACCTTGCTTAGTCAACACCCAGGGTGTAATGACCCGTATTTTTAACTATATGATATTTAAATAATTGATTTAAATATTGATTCATTATCTAATTGACGGTCCAAAAATATGATTTTTGCATAAGGTCGAATTAAGACCCGAGACCACTTTCACTGAGTCTATATCGATGTTACGAATTAAAATGAGTTAAGCATCATTATATTTGGAGATCAGATGATCCGATGACCAAAACGATCTCGAAATGCATGAAATTATCATCCCATAGCACTGTCCGGATATCGATGAAATTTATATCATTAGAACTGGAAAAATGAGGTAATGGATGCTGATGAGTTTCGTTGCGATCAAATGCGCCGTGTGATCGTACAAGCTCAAAATGTATAATGGTTTATTTGAGAAATTCAAATAAAATAGATATACAATATTATTTAAATAAGTAATCATCCAAACCCTCTCTCCCTCTTTACCCATTACGGTTTCATTGCCTAGAAACAAAAAAATGGCCGCCGCTTCCCTAAATCCATCTGAAAAAAATTAAATCGAGCGATTCACTCCATAAAAATTAACGAAACCGGGTCTGTTAAACTTGTATTAGAGAAAGCTTCACATTTATAGAGTAAAGATGGGGTGTAGTAGTGATTGGAGACATCAACCTTCTCATGACGTCGGTAAAGGTTTAGGTTCATCGGATATTGAGGCAACAATAGACAAATATATGTGTGGCATCGCATTTCTCGTTCGAAGGGGAGTAGATGGTGATGATATGGTGACATGCAGCATTTCCTGGTATTGTCCGACATTCATACGGTCGTGAGAGCTTCATCAGGTCGTGACTTGATTAAGGTGGCCGAGTTTTGCATCTTTGGGTCCATGGCGAAGAGATGGCATAAGGGAGTTCGTTAGGGAAGACGGTTCATTGTTTCGTGGTGTAGACAAGGAGAAATCAAAGAGAGATGGATGTTGGTTTGGGATGTGCACTGATACATGTATAGGAATATTAAATTAGGTGATTCGGTAAGAAAGGTTAGTGGGTGATTAATTGATAACTAAGTAAATTAATAGTTTATTTTAATCTCGATTCTTATATGATTCCTATATTTTGCATAAGAAGTCCATTTTGGATGTGGTTTCTTACATTGTGCTCGTGATTGAGAGCACTACGACTTGGCATTGGATTTGTTAGCTTTTGCTAAGGTAAGTGATATTTTCTCTCACCGTACTATGATTGTTAGTATAGTATTAAAATGATGTTTTGAGATGATTTCTAACTTTAAGCTGTGATTTTATTATATTTAAACCTACACTTTTTTTGTAAAAGAATTTAAAAGTGGTTTTAAATCAAATATTACATTTTTCTTATTAATGCACTATTTTGACAAAATTGCTAGACTTATGCTATTTTTGATATCAATCCCACATTGGTTGCTTAGATGTAATGTATATGTGTTATTATAGATGTATGTAGGTTATTATAGATGTTTGTATGCTTGTTAGTTATATGTATGCTTATTTGCTTAGTTTGGTTGAAAACACCGATCGAAGGCGATATACTGTTAGGAAATATTCCATAGGATAGAATTTCATGCATAGAGTTTTGTGCATACCGATCGATCTGAAGATGAAAGATGATGGACTTGAGGATGTGCTTCGACTTCGTGATGGATGTCAGACTTTTTAATTTAGTTTGTACCTAGCCATTTTTGGCTAAGTACACAACCAAAGTGGTTATTATCGATTATTCTAGAGTGGTTGATATCTACCACTATTATGATAGCCGATTTGGCCAATTTTGACGTGGATGATGGAGAGGCTTTGAAGAGCATGATGTGATGCTTTGTTCATTTGTTCAACATTCGATTTTGATGTTATGGCTTTTCGACAAGTGGTTTTAGCGGTGAAGCGAAGATGTGATGCTTGATGTGATGACTTCATGATTCGATGATGATGATTTTGTGATAGGAAGTGATGGCTTCGATGATGGATAGCTATAGTTCGGGATGTAGAATAGTCAGATTAAAGGGACTGTGGAGGAAGGTTATCGGATGCATGATAACATTATATGACTAACGATGGGTGTCTAGAATAATTCCCAACCGCTGCAACTCAAGGCAAGAGTTGTAAGGATAGTTTTGGGATGAGCTTTGCTGTGGATGGCATATGTGAAAGGATCATTGATATTCATAGGTTTCGATGTGTAGTTGTAAAGTAAAGGTATGTGTGATGATATCTATTGGGTTATGGATTATGCCCTGGATACTTCACTTGGGTTATGGATTATGCCTTGGATCACATGATTTTTCGATCTATTTACCTTGGACTGTTATGGGTATGCATTCTAGTTCCTGACATACTGAGTGGATGGATTCGAATACCAAGAAACCAGGACGTTGAGTATTCCTTGACTCTATGGAGTGGTCATATGAATATCATATATCCAATGCACTGAATGAGTGAAAGTGAGGATGGATGACGGATGTTATGTTTGCTTTGATTTCTTGTCACCCTAGATATGTCACACGATGTGGATATTATTGATGTTGATATCTAGACACCCCTTAGTACTTTGATGTATAGTACACCCACGATGACTATGATAGAGTAGCATATATCTATGTTATGTGCTAACACTTTGGATGCAGGGATAGTCGGGTATGATTCTCCATACGCTCTGTTTCATATACTATATCAACTTTTATAGTATTTTGAGATTATTTATCGCTTAGACCAGACTATTGTCTGACTTGACGTTTTATTCTTTGCTTATTATTACCTTGGATATTCTTAAATGAGTAGACTAGAAAGAGGGAGTAAACGGTACATGGAGTTCTGTAGATGGACTGGCATGAGGCGACACATTCTCATAATTATAACTGGGCTTATTATTGCATATTCTGCTATGTGACACTATAGAGCTTTGACAATGTTGATTTACTATTATTAGAGATAGTTTATCAGATGAGTTTATTTATCATTTGTGTAAACTTTATTACTATTTTGTATAATTGTATGAGCCTATGTGCTATGATTTTGTGGTTCATGTAGTTATTATTATCTTGCCTGTTTTATATATGTGATGCTGATTATATTTTATTCGATGTGCTGTGAGGTATACGATAGGTTTTGTGATTGTTTGATGTTTTCTTTCTCTTTTCTTCTCTTCTACCTCTCTTGTTTTCTTTCCCTTGAACATCATCCTACATCGATCGGATGCTTCAACAGTGTATTATTCAGTTATATGAGCATTAGAGATGTAAGGCATTCTTTACACTTGGTACCAGAGCTTAGGTTACATGATTAACCTATGTTGATACCATGGTCCAGTAGAAATAGTTTAGGGGTTGTCGCCATAGACTAGTTCTAGAGTATATACCAATATGAGAGAGTGCATATTTGTTATATATTTTGGTTTTCAAAACTATATAGTAGTGTTTGTGTGTGTGTGTAAGTGGTTTTGCATACACGAGTACCATTGGTGTAGTTTTCTTTATGAGATACTGATCATCCTTATTGTAGATTAGGAATGATCTGGCATATGAGAAATGTTGATATTGAGTCCATCTTCGTAGTTGAGGAGTGGGCAGAATCGAGGGCCACTAACCCTGATTTACAATTGTTCGCTAAGATGGTGCAAAACATTATTTGGAATGCCCAAGTTGCTCCAAATAATTATGGTGCTCAAGTGCAAAGATCAAGAGTCGACTTCGTCGAACTATAAAAGATTATGTGAGTCTAAGAAGCAGACAATTCCTTAGAAAGGACTTGGTTATTGAGGTGCAAGGCGGGATGGATATTTACAAAAGGGCCTTTAATGACTTGGAGTTAGATGATGCAATGAGGTAGAAGTTGACCTCTAGATGACTAAGGGACGAACAATGAACCAGTGGAGTGCCCTTATAGCTTCAACTCCCAAGGATCGATTTACTTAGGATTAATTCATAGTTCGCTTCGAAGAAAATTTATCTCGACTTTTCAAAAGTCGTTGTTGTCTAGGAAGTTCATCGACTTGAAGTAAGGCGGTATGTTTATGTTGGAGTATGTAGCTGAATTCAATGTACTGTTGAAGTACTGTTTATCTTTCATTGATACTCCACTCAGATAGATTGAAAGTTTGTCACTGGGTTGAGTGGTCATTTTAGGAAGCGATTGATTGGTTATATCAACGAGAGCTTCAATAATTTGATCGAGAAGGCTTTACGACATGAGAGCATGTACCCAGTGTAGAAGGATTGTCCTGAACAAGCTAAGTAAGGGCAAATTATAGAAGCATATGCATTGAATGTCGTTCTGATTACATCACGTGCTACATCGATGAAAGAGAAGAGAAATAGCATTACCATCTAGGGAATGCTTCCCATTTATGGTGTTTTATATGTATTTTATTCAATGTCGAGGTTTCATATTCCTTCATATCTAGTGATTTGATAGATAGATTGGGATTGAGACCCGAGATAGTTAATCAACCTTTAAATTATGACGAACCTTGTTGAGGGTTCAATCAACCTATACATGATTTTTCTTGACTTAGCTTTATCAAGTCATGGATGTTTATTTGTTGTTATGATTTGTTTTGGGTTTAATTGGGTTCAGCGGTATAGTCTGGGAATTGACAGACTAAAGGGATGTGGAATATTGGTGGATTGTGAGAGGCTTTTGGTGATTATAGGGACAGACGATGAGTGGAAGGTACTGTTCGGTTGCCCACCTGATGATGAAGTTATGTGGCTGTAGTGTTGGGATTGAGACCCGAGACATTCTATATTCGCTCGATATCCCACACGACGAGTTGTCATCTGTGGCTGTAGCTAGAGAGTGTCCAGACACATTCGATGAGATGACCAGATTACCACCATGTAGGGATTGAGTTTTGTATCGACTTGGTTAGAGGTGCTAGATCAGTAGTTATGCCTTTAAGGCATATGATGCCACTACACCACAGATAGGATTTTGGCGCAACCTTAGGCGGCACATTTGATACGGCTATAAGCCGTATCAAATTTTAATACGTCTTATAGCCGTATCTATATTATTTAATACGGCTGTAAGCCGTATTAACATTTGATATGGCTTATAGCCGTATCAAAATCTGTGCCTCTTTTCGTGGGAAAATTTTCCCCAAAACGCACACCCTCCCTCCTTTTTTATTTCCAGCTTTCATTTTTTTCCCAAAACTTATAAGAAGCCTCTTCAAAATAACTGCATTAAACTTACTTCCGGTCCTTCTCGCTAAAAACTTATAAATCTTGGTTAGCAGCTTTCGGTATATCTCGTCAGATTTTGTCGTTGTGCGCTTCGTCTTCTTGCTCCTGCCATCGGTAATGAGATCGATACCCATTTTCTTCTTCCGCGTCAAGAAAGCCAAATGATTTTGTGATAATATGTGATTCTCTAATAAAAAGTAAGTAAATAAAAATAAATTATAGTTTAATGCAAAATTATCAAGTGAAACATCGAGTTTACAATTTGCGTACAGATTTTTTGATAAATCAATCGATCTTGATTGAGGATTGAAATTTAAAAGATGCTTGATATTCAGCTAGTATCAATTTTACTAGAAATTCAAAAGCCGTGGATTTTAGGAGATGAATGGATTCAAATTCAAAAAGAAAAATTCATAAGTTGATTAGGACTGAAAATCCTACCTGTCTAGAAGAGAATGAAGTGTTAAATTCGTAAGTTGGTTGATAGAGTCTGAGCCAGTAGTGTTGATGAGAGCGCTTTCAATTTCTATAGCAATATTCTTACACAGAGTCTACTTGGTCTTTATTTTCTCTAGGAAAATTCTATTTGAACTCGTGAATTTGTTGAGTAACCCCATGTAATTTGAAAAAAATGAAGAAACCTGTAACGACCCGCTATTTCGGACCATTCAAATCGACAATAAATCCACACATGTCGGACTTGAATAATTCAAAATACCGAGTTGTTAATTTAAATTTGGCAAAACTCAGCATATGTAGTAAATAAATCAATCACAGAATCACAGACACAGAGTAATACAATAATACGCAGCGGAATTGATAAAATAGTAGTTCATGAAGCTACTATATAAACATCAGAGTTAGAAATAAAATACAACAGAATATCTCAAATGCAGTGAAGTCTCCAGTACAACAGATGACTTCTCTGGACAAATCAACTAGAAGAGCTGAAAGCTGAGGCGATAGTTGGATCTCCAAAGGAAGCTCCAAACTCCAAGGGTGAGTCTCAAATGCTGTATCACTCGGTCTGACCCGAGCGTAAAGCAAAACACAAAACACTCGAGTCAGGATTAACATTCTTATATCAATAAATCCAACTCAAGTGAAATATCAACTGAAATACACGTAACTTAAAGGATGTTTGGGATAACCATCCTCTAAGGATCTTCAGAACTATCTACAAGGTGGAAATATACACTGTAACACCGTGGTCATTTCAATTTAATTTATACTTCAAACCCAAATATCATTTCATTTCAAATATATCTATTTCCAAAATAGTATATATAGGTTAAATAATTTATAAAGTAAAGTGTTTATAATTTCCTCAAGTTTCACAAATCGGTTCAAATTAACTCAAATTCCAAATTCAAATTTATTCAAAGCTCAATTTTCCCATTTTAATTCAATTCAGAACTTTAATACTCAACATTTTCAAAGTTAAATTTAACCGTTTCATATAGCTCTTGATTTAACTTATTTATTATTAAATCAGGGAATATTCACTTAATAAATTCAATATCATTTAACTAGCCTTAAATTACACTTTTACTAAATATTTCTTTAACTTTATTTTAAACAAGAAATATTCATTAGATTACTTATAAATCAAACTCAAGTTATAAATCATATCTTAAATTCTAATTTCAATAAGCTTTATATCGGTTTAATTAAATAAAATTCTTTACTAAATTCAAATTATATTCCCAACCTTAACTTATTCAAATTTTTACCAAAATCTATTTTGAAATATAAATTTTTTTACTTAACATATTATATGTATTAAATCCATCTTAATTAAATTAAATATCATTATTAAATCTATATATATCATTGCCGTTTATATATAAAATTTTAAGAATCAACATTTGTTAAAACCATATATTTCTTTCCAAAACCATAGAATTCAATTTCAAAATAATTATATATATGGGCCAACGGTGTCTGAATATATATATATCATATGGTTAAGTGATACGGATATTTATCATTTCAATCCGAAATTTAAATATATACGGGTAGATATCATTTCGACCCGTAATCCCAATTTCAATTCAAATGGAAAACGCTTGGGTTTATCATTTCAACCCATAACGATTTTCTCCTATTCTAAAGTCCGTTCGGGTATGTATCATTTCAACCCATAGTGAATTCTATACTAACAGGGAACTTGCAGAGTGATAACAGATAAAAAAAATATAACAACAGGCATATATCATCAGTATAAATAACAGATACGGGTGTCAGATGTCACAGGTGAACAGATACAAATAATAGTAATAACAGGCATATAATACTAGATACTGGTGTCAGATGTCACAGGTGAACAGATACAAATAATAGTAATAACAGGCATATAATACTAGATACTGGTGTCAGATGTCAAAGGTGAACAGTTATAGATAATAGCATATATAAAAATTTAAATAACTACAGCAGCATATTTCAATTGCTATTTCAATTGAAATCAAATTTAAATAATAAAAGAACGTTAATCGTGAGTGATTGCTCACCTTTCGAGGCTAGAGATATTTGACGATGAAATGAATTACGAATCCAAGCGTGAATTCCAAAACAAAGATAGATGGGCACGAATTTGATGGGCAAGCTGATAAATAGAATTGATGAGAACAAATCAGAACATCAAGATAGAGACGAAATATATATTATATTTTTCCCATGAAATCAATATTAATTTAAGACGAATATAAAAATTATATATATGTATATATATATAAAATAAAAATAAAAATTAAAACATTGTTTACATTTAAACACGCATATAAAATAAAACCTTCCTATATACTTGAAACCAACTCATGTACAAAAATGTATGTATTTTATAATATACGAACCAAAGGAACAAAACTGTTCTTCATTGTTCATCACAAATATATTATACATAATATAATACGTAACAGATTTGAAATCATACATACTATAACTTACATATGTATAAAGCAAAACAGAACCTATTATACTTAGCAACTAATATAAAATCAGATTATATAAACTATATATATAAAATATATAAACTTTATATAACAGGGAAATATACATCTATTTATATACTCAATATAATATATATAAATTTAAAACCAACCCAAACATACAAAACCAGACAAGTAAACAAATAGTTATATATACCACTTTATGAAACCAGTATAATACCAATCTATAACTTATGTAATATATGAACAACAGGTTATACATATAGCCTATATAAAATAAATATATATGATGTCAGACCGACTGTATATATATACATGGACTTTAAAGATCTTACAGTTATTTACTATTAAAGTGTAATATATCTATTCTGTAAACGAACTAAGAGCCAATAACCTATATATAAACTCTAATATATACTATAAACTTTGGGAGAGTAGCCATATATATATTATACGTATATAACTTAATATATTTATTACAGAAATATATATATATATATAAATAAACAAGAATCTATAAAACTCATTTCATATACACGCAGCAAGCAGTAAGTATAGACATACTTACAAACAAATTTTCTTTGTATTATAAAATTTAGAAATATTTATATTATTAAAATATATATATGTTAACAAAGCAACCCAAAATACTGTAACTAACAATATACATAGGACCGAACTACATAACTAATATATGTATGTACAACAGACAGTAAAAGCCAATACAACTTTATACAAATATTATCTTCAAATCAACACTTATATAAATATACTTTTATATAAAGTAAACAGACTAATACATATAACATAAACACTGTACATATATCAGCAGACATATATTAGATGGTCTATATATATAACATATATACAAATAAAGGTTGCAAATATAAAACACTGAAATTATCACGTCTACACAATTATATATATTTGTAACTCAGGTCAAATATAAACCGTATATATACACACGCAAGAAAATTTAAATCGATATATACATAAATCAGTATATATAAGTATACTATAAATCTATAAACTTTGTAAACACATATACTCACGGCAAGGTTGAGGCACAAAAGGGTGGTAGGGTAGATGCGTGCTGTGTTCGGCCACGAGAAGCTTGGGAGGAGGCTCAGATCTCAAGGCGGGAGGAAGAAGGTGGTGGATCGACCGAGCTGCGTGCATGGGAATGAGCGGTGAGGAACGTGGAAAAGAAAAGGAAGAGCCAAAAATTTGAAGGGGAAGGAGGAATTTCGTGGAAGGAGAGAAGTCTGAGGCCAAAAGAAAAGGACATGTGAGAATATTATAGTTTCTATTAAAGAGAGAGAAGATGGGGAGGTGGAGAAACAGCTGGAAACGTGGTTACAGGAAACAATATATAAAGTTGAAATATTTGTTTATAAGGTGCAAACGGTAAGAAATGGAGAGCCCCAAATAAACGTACCGACAAATAATAAATTGAAACGGCCATTGATTTAGCAAAAGTTAATGAAGCCATTTATTATCATGCTAGGGCTGCACGTTTAGATCTGAAAAATAACCGGCAGTGAAAAGCCACGAATTTGGATACCGTTACAATGGAACGTTTTATCGTTTCCGTTGCGTACCGGGACTCAAAACACAGAAATAAATATACTGTAGAGATCAGCACGACGTGATGATCAAAACGGTATACAGATACTAGTGGTACGATCATCCGATCAAAAGTCGATAATCGGTACCGGAAACGCTGCTATTTTGCCAGAATTAAGATAAACGGAGCAGTAGAAGTCCAAATTTGGAAAAACGAATTTCGCAGTCTGATTCAGAATGATCTGAATAAATTTTCTCCTATTGACATATTTTGGTTTCGGAAAACTTTTAAATTCACTGTTATTAACCGGTTTGATTTGAAATAAAATTTCACAGAAAAATAAACTTCAATATTATCAGATGAAAATTTACCAGTTGCTATATTAAAATAGACGTATTCCAAATAATAAATTTTTATTTTCAAATTTTATTGTTTAAAATTTCACAAAATTTCAGTTAACATATTATTAAAACTATTAAAATTTACGGGTCGTTACACTCTCCCCCACTCAAAACTTTTCGTCCCCGAAAAGAAAGGAGGTAGAAGAATATAAACAACCAGAAAGAAAAATAGATTGAAAGTTAAGATTAAACAATTAATTTAAAACTATATAAATTTTACTTGAAATATTCATTTGAAAACTTCATTTGCAAATCAATTATTTTTTTATAATTTAATACTTTTTCAAAACTCATTTGTAAAATTTCTTTCTTCCTTTATAAATACCATTTATATGTTTAAATGACACCTTTATAATTATATGAAAACTATTTGAAAACAATTATTTACATTATTACTTATATTTACAAAGAAGCTATTTGAAAACATTAAATCCATAATTTATAAATTTATTAATTTATCTCAAGATACTTTTCAACATTATTAATAAATCAATTATCATTTCTTTTAAATATGTTGTATTAAATTAATAACTCAAAATATTTATAACACTAAAATTTCTATTAAACCATATAGTATATAAATAAACAATATTTAAAGGGATATAGTCAACAAGGAAAAGAGGGACTTGGAAAAACAGAATATAGGTGAATAAATAAAGCTGAGCAGATAAGATAGATTCAAAAGATTAGTATCGGGCATGAATAACTTATTCAAACCATTAGGATTTCAATTTCAAATATTAATTCAAAATTTCTTTGTTGGAAATACCTTTATAATAAAATACCTTTATAGTCGAAACAAATTTCCTTTCGAAAATACTTTATTAACTCGATGTTTCAACAAGTTTATCCTTGTTCCTGTAGACTCTGGTAGTGCGTTGATCAGGCGCAAAACTAGAATTCTCCAGGTACTTAGTAGACTTGTTTCAACACCCAGTGAAAATACTGGAAAAACTTTTAAAAACAGATATGGAAAGTACAATCCAAACAACAAAACGAACAAAACCTTTGTCTAACCATGGTTCGCAGATACACAATGGTTACGCTTGGGTCCCCCAGGAAACAATCCATATCCGTAAGCTTTCTCAGCCCTGCGAGTTACGCCATGATGACTAGTAGAATGCAGGATACACAATGGTTACGCCTGGATCCCCCAGGAAACAATCCGTACCCCCAAGCAAGACTCAGCCAAGCATTTGCGCTACTATTCGCGACCTACACAGATTGCAGGATACACAATGGTTACGCCTGGATCCCCCAGGAAACAATCCGTACCCCTAGGCAAGACTCAGCCAGGCAGTTGCGCTATGCAGTCACGAGAAAAAATAAGACCATGGGTAACGCCATGGAATTCGAAGGACACTCGAGTATCATATCCGGAAAATCAAAATCAGAGAGAATAATATCGATAGAATGAATCCAAGATGTGGCCACAAATCGGATATCAAGCAGAAGGCACTTTCCATATCTTTACTTCGAAAATATGTATCATATAGTACCTTTTCAAATCACTTTCAAATATCGTACTTATATAAAATCCATTATATATAAGATTAAATTTTCAAATCAAATACTTTCCAAAATCAATAGTATATCAAATCATACTTATATAGACTTCAATTATATAAAATTTCACTTTCAAATTGAGTACCTTTTCAAATCTATAGTTTTCGAATCACTTTCATACTCATACAAATCAATTTTATATAAGTTCGACAACTCCCAAATCAAGTTTTTAGTAACATAAGGTTCTCAAATTTCAATTTGTTTCAATATTAGTTCAATTTCAAAATCATATACAATTTCACCAAATTATTTCTTCTCAAATTAAATATCTTTAGTTTCAAAGTTTCCAAAATAATAGATTTAGAAAATAAATCCAAATTTCCAAATCAATATAATTCAAGTCAACCAATTCATTACCAAAATCAAATGTTTTCAAAATCATCTTATACTTACGTAAGGTCTATCTTATATAAGGATCAAAATTTTCAAAATAAATATCGCTGTATGAAGAGCCATATGGGATTGAATATCTTTGCTTTTATGGGTTATATATCTTTGTAATTTAAATTGGAAATTTTCTTTTAGTAAGCAAAGATATTCTAACCCGACAGCTTTCAATTTCAGTGTCAAAATATATCAATGATATTAGAATATAAGAGGTACATATGTCATTTTTTTCGCAAAATCACATTTGATCGCTCGCTCGATCACACAAGTTTGCTTTCGAACTAGTATTGTCCATTCGACTTCCCTAATGCGGACTTCGATATGGTTTCTCGACTAGAAGTCATCAGTCTCCTTGCATAGCCATATACTATGATAGAGAATTCTAGAATCAAGCCCAAAATCCATATCAAATATTCGCCATCAAGAATCGAATGAAAAATCCTAACACGAATTGGTGTAATTCACCTCGAACTTGTGTACTCAAACTTGGATCAAATTAATTATGCGAATAAAACAACATATGTACAACTTATATATTTATTCCAACTTGTTAAATATATAGTTTCACAAAGATGTTACTAAGTTAAAAAATTTAACTAAACTTTATTCAAAATATTTTGAAGACCAAATTCTTTTCAAAACATTTCAAATCTAAATTTCATATTAGAAAAATTTAAAATTTGCCTTATTCATTTACTTAACAAAACAGTTTCAACTTATTTAAATCATATTACTTCATACTTAAACATTCAAAACAAATTTATATACTTTATCAAAATACTTTTCAAAATTTCTTAGCTTTGAAAAGTTAACCTTGATTTGGAAGTGCTCGAACCTTCGAAATAGTTGAAGAAATCATTTTCAAATTCAAGAGTTGGAAATCAACAAATCAGTAGATCAATTTCAAAAGATAAGTTTCAAATCCGAAACTAAAGGAATGAACACCGGCTTACTTCAAATCATTTCAAATATATATACATATATCTTTCGAATATCAAATATTACTTCGGAATTTGAAAAATCAAAACTGGTTTCGCAAAATCACTCACGTAGCAATGCTACTAAAGTGGCCTCTCCCCCACTCTGAAACTCGAAAATCAATATCGATGATGCGTGCACTCATCACCGAAATTATTTTCCAGCGACATAAGTGAGTTCTGGACTTCTATTTCCTCAAACTTCTTTTGTAATTTCTTCGAAACTCATTAAAATCATTTGAAACATTTCTTATTCGGAAAATATTTTTAAATCATATTATTATTATATATTTCAAAATCTTAAAACCAATTCCAAAATACCGGAGTTCAATTCTCGAATTTCAAATTTAAAATCCTTCAGTTATAAATCAAATTTCTTATATAGTTTTTTTCAAAATTACAAATCCTTTCGAAACCTCAAATTCTTATTTTAAAAGGGTTTATAATCTTTATCGAAAAAATTTCACTTTTATATATAGAATATAAAAATTTCGATATATAAAACAATTTCTAAAATATAAACAAGCCTGATTTTTCAAAGGATGGTTCAAGAAAGGATTTCAAAACAAAGATAGAAATTCAACTTAGAGGGACTCTAATCAAATAGGATTCTGATTCGAAGATAAGTTCAACGAAAATGAGATAATTAATTTCAAAATAGAAGATGAATATACTTATATAAATCGCGGGCGACCTTAACCGGGTCAACCGTGACTTCAGGAACAAGATCGATGCAGAATTCCAAGAAAAATCAACATTCGATCGCAAGAGCTAGCGGCATCTAAACCAAAGATATAGAAATCTCCGGTGAATCAATGCCAATTGTGAAGGAGTTTGACCCCTTCACAAATCATTCAAAGATTGGCGGGATCGGCTATTCTTATAGAGATCATTCGAAGTGGAGTTATGGGACACTCCAGAATCAAAAGAATACCAATAGAGAGGGACAAGAATGAATTTTGAAACCGTAGGGAACGTTCCAAAGTTCAACGGAAATCGAGTCAAAAGGAAGAGATTAAACTCGAATGAAAGAGATTCTGTAAATAAATTTACAATATATGCTAAGTTTTGCCTAGAGCCAAAGCTCTGATACCAACTGTAACGACCCGCTATTTCGGACCATTCAAATCGACAATAAATCCACACATGTCGGACTTGAATAATTCAAAATACCGAGTTGTTAATTTAAATTTGGCAAAACTCAGCATATGTAGTAAATAAATCAATCACAGAATCACAGACACAGAGTAATACAATAATACGCAGCGGAATTGATAAAATAGTAGTTCATGAAGCTACTATATAAACATCAGAGTTAGAAATAAAATACAACAGAATATCTCAAATGCAGTGAAGTCTCCAGTACAACAGATGACTTCTCTGGACAAATCAACTAGAAGAGCTGAAAGCTGAGGCGATAGTTGGATCTCCAAAGGAAGCTCCAAACTCCAAGGGTGAGTCTCAAATGCTGTATCACTCGGTCTGACCCGAGCGTAAAGCAAAACACAAAACACTCGAGTCGGGATTAACATTCTTATATCAATAAATCCAACTCAAGTGAAATATCAACTGAAATACACGTAACTTAAAGGATGTTTGGGATAACCATCCTATAAGGATCTTCAGAACTATCTACAAGGTGGAAATATACACTGTAACACCGTGGTCATTTCAATTTAATTTATACTTCAAACCCAAATATCATTTCATTTCAAATATATCTATTTCCAAAATAGTATATATAGGTTAAATAATTTATAAAGTAAAGTGTTTATAATTTCCTCAAGTTTCACAAATCGGTTCAAATTAACTCAAATTCCAAATTCAAATTTATTCAAAGCTCAATTTTCCCATTTTAATTCAATTCAGAACTTTAATACTCAACATTTTCAAAGTTAAATTTAACCGTTTCATATAGCTCTTGATTTAACTTATTTATTATTAAATCAGGGAATATTCACTTAATAAATTCAATATCATTTAACTAGCCTTAAATTACACTTTTACTAAATATTTCTTTAACTTTATTTTAAACAAGAAATATTCATTAGATTACTTATAAATCAAACTCAAGTTATAAATCATATCTTAAATTCTAATTTCAATAAGCTTTATATCGGTTTAATTAAATAAAATTCTTTACTAAATTCAAATTATATTCCCAACCTTAACTTATTCAAATTTTTACCAAAATCTATTTTGAAATATAAATTTTTTTACTTAACATATTATATGTATTAAATCCATCTTAATTAAATTAAATATCATTATTAAATCTATATATATCATTGCCGTTTATATATAAAATTTTAAGAATCAACATTTGTTAAAACCATATATTTCTTTCCAAAACCATAGAATTCAATTTCAAAATATTTATATATATGGACCAACGGTGTCTGAATATATATCTATCATATGGTTAAGTGATACGGATATTTATCATTTCAATCCGAAATTTAAATATATACGGGTAGATATCATTTCGACCCGTAATCCCAATTTCAATTCAAATGGAAAATGCTTGGGTTTATCATTTCAACCCATAACGATTTTCTCCTATTCTAAAGTCCGTTCGGGTATGTATCATTTCAACCCATAGTGAATTCTATACTAACAGGGAACTTGCAGAGTGATAACAGATAAAAAAAATATAACAACAGGCATATATCATCAGTATAAATAACAGATACGGGTGTCAGATGTCACAGGTGAACAGATACAAATAATAGTAATAACAGGCATATAATACTAGATACTGGTGTCAGATGTCACAGGTGAACAGATACAAATAATAGTAATAACAGGCATATAATACTAGATACTGGTGTCAGATGTCAAAGGTGAACAGTTATAGATAATAGCATATATAAAAATTTAAATAACTACAGCAACATATTTCAATTGCTATTTCAATTGAAATCAAATTTAAATAATAAAAGAACGTTAATCGTGAGTGATTGCTCACCTTTCGAGGCTAGAGATATTTGACGATGAAATGAATTACGAATCCAAGCGTGAATTCCAAAACAAAGATAGATGGGCACGAATTTGATGGGCAAGCTGATAAATAGAATTGATGAGAACAAATCAGAACATCAAGATAGAGACGAAATATATATTATATTTTTCCCATGAAATCAATATTAATTTAAGACGAATATAAAAATTATATATATGTATATATATATAAAATAAAAATAAAAATTAAAACATTGTTTACATTTAAACACGCATATAAAATAAAACCTTCCTATATACTTGAAACCAACTCATGTACAAAAATGTATGTATTTTATAATATACGAACCAAAGGAACAAAACTGTTCTTCATTGTTCATCACAAATATATTATACATAATATAATACGTAACAGATTTGAAATCATACATACTATAACTTACATATGTATAAAGCAAAACAGAACCTATTATACTTAGCAACTAATATAAAATCAGATTATATAAACTATATATATAAAATATATAAACTTTATATAACAGGGAAATATACATCTATTTATATACTCAATATAATATATATAAATTTAAAACCAACCCAAACATACAAAACCAGACAAGTAAACAAATAGTTATATATACCACTTTATGAAACCAGTATAATACCAATCTATAACTTATGTAATATATGAACAACAGGTTATACATATAGCCTATATAAAATAAATATATATGATGTCAGACCGACTGTATATATATACATGGACTTTAAAGATCTTACAGTTATTTACTATTAAAGTGTAATATATCTATTCTGTAAACGAACTAAGAGCCAATAACCTATATATAAACTCTAATATATACTGTAAACTTTGGGAGAGTAGCCATATATATATTATACGTATATAACTTAATATATTTATTACAGAAATATATATATATAAATAAACAAGAATCTATAAAACTCATTTCATATACACGCAGCAAGCAGTAAGTATAGACATACTTACAAACAAATTTTCTTTGTATTATAAAATTTAGAAATATTTATATTATTAAAATATATATATGTTAACAAAGCAACCCAAAATACTGTAACTAACAATATACATAGGACCGAACTACATAACTAATATATGTATGTACAACAGACAGTAAAAGCCAATACAACTTTATACAAATCTTATCTTCAAATCAACACTTATATAAATATACTTTTATATAAAGTAAACAGACTAATACATATAACGTAAACACTGTACATATATCAGCAGACATATATTAGATGGTCTATATATATAACATATATACAAATAAAGGTTGCAAATATAAAACACTGAAATTATCACGTCTACACAATTATATATATTTGTAACTCAGGTCAAATATAAACCGTATATATACACACGCAAGAAAATTTAAATCGATATATACATAAATAAGTATATATAAGTATACTATAAATCTATAAACTTTGTAAACACATATACTCACGGCAAGGTTGAGGCACAAAAGGGTGGTAGGGTAGATGCGTGCTGTGTTCGGCCACGAGAAGCTTGGGAGGAGGCTCAGATCTCAAGGCGGGAGGAAGAAGGTGGTGGATCGACCGAGCTGCGTGCATGGGAATGAGCGGTGAGGAACGTGGAAAAGAAAAGGAAGAGCCAAAAATTTGAAGGGGAAGGAGGAATTTCGTGGAAGGAGAGAAGTCTGAGGCCAAAAGAAAAGGACATGTGAGAATATTATAGTTTCTATTAAAGAGAGAGAAGATGGGGAGGTGGAGAAACAGCTGGAAACGTGGTTACAGGAAACAATATATAAAGTTGAAATATTTGTTTATAAGGTGCAAACGGTAAGAAATGGAGAGCCCCAAATAAACGTACCGACAAATAATAAATTGAAACGGCCATTGATTTAGCAAAAGTTAATGAAGCCATTTATTATCATGCTAGGGCTGCACGTTTAGATCTGAAAAATAACCGGCAGTGAAAAGCCACGAATTTGGATACCGTTACAATGGAACGTTTTATCGTTTCCGTTGCGTACCGGGACTCAAAACACAGAAATAAATATACTGTAGAGATCAGCACGACGTGATGATCAAAACGGTATACAGATACTAGTGGTACGATCATCCGATCAAAAGTCGATAATCGGTACCGGAAACGCTGCTATTTTGCCAGAATTAAGATAAACGGAGCAGTAGAAGTCCAAATTTGGAAAAACGAATTTCGCAGTCTGATTCAGAATGATCTGAATAAATTTTCTCCTGTTGACATATTTTGGTTTCGGAAAACTTTTAAATTCACTGTTATTAACCGGTTTGATTTGAAATAAAATTTCTCAGAAAAATAAACTTCAATATTATCAGATGAAAATTTACCAGTTGCTATATTAAAATAGACGTATTCCAAATAATAAATTTTTATTTTCAAATTTTATTGTTTAAAATTTCACAAAATTTCAATTAACATATTATTAAAACTATTAAAATTTACGGGTCGTTACAAAACCCAGTTTTTTTGCTGAGTAGCCCCATGTCTAATTAAAAAAAACCAATAATACCATGTCTAATACAATAGTCAATCTTATGCTATTTTGTATTATTTTGATCTCCTTGCATAATTTACAGCTTGGTGCTAATGTTGTATATGGTTCTGACATTGTATATGGTTTTGATATTGTTGTATAAGTGGATAAAATTATTGTTAATGGCGCAAGCCAAGTATCAGGAGAGGGGTAATGCATAGACATTACTCCGGTGCTACAAAATAGTACCGTTGTAATGGCAAATTTTTTGGAAACAGTTTGGTGCTAATGTTGTATATTGTTCTGACATTGTTGTATAAGTGGATAAAATTGTTGTTAATGGCGCAAGCCAAGTATCAGGAGAGGGGTAATGCATATATATTACTCCGGTGCTACAAAATGGCGCCGTTATAATGGCAAATTTTTTGGAAACAGTTTGGTGCTAATGTTTAAAATAAACCCTATATTTTGAGTTCCATTTATTGAAATTTAAATAGTCCATATATTTTAACTATTTAAAATTAATTAAATGTTTAAAATCATACTACAAAATTCTAGGTCGTACAGGAAAACAAAAAACGATCATGAAAAAGGCAAGCGTATAAATCTTACAAGGAAGTTAATTGTTTACTAAATTATATTGTTCTTTACTAAACAATTTATATTATGAACGATCAAGTAGCTTGAATCATGTAAAATTACTAACTTAGAAAATGAAGTTACATCTGTTTCCCCATAAAGCTTTTTTTAAAACAATGATGATATCAAGTTTAGATATGTCCTCACAATTTGATGATGGTGAATTATCATGTGGATTAAATCATGTTCTAATTTGGAAAGGAAAGTTACAGACTTATTTATTTTCTAGAAAAGATGCTTTTATGATAGTGATTTCAAATTTTGAAATATTTTCACAATTTGATACTAGTTAATTTCTGGTTTTGTTAGAAGAAATATTCTACCAGTTTCCACTCTAGTTGAGGGTAGTTCAGTCGTTCACATAAATTTACTTATATGTTTTTGTTTGCCAATGGTTCTATTTGTCATATAATTTTTAAATAGTTGTGTAATACTATTTTTGCGAAGTAGAAGAACTAGATCAATTGTACAATCAATTTTAAAAGGTTTGCAGTTCTACCAAATATCCTTTTGATAATGAAATATTATTTGTGATGTCTCAGTTCTCATTCATGAAGCTAAATTTAACAACTACATTTGAGTTATTATACTATTACAGTTAGAGACTCTTATTTTTCCCAGTAATCTAAAATGTTTCCATCTTTATTACCCTATTAGCTTACAACTGGACTGGGAAGAGCTGTCCATACATTAACTTGTCTGGTCGTTGATTGTACAAGTTTCATTCATATTTTGATTTTTTTTATTTCTTTTTTCCTTTTTAATCAATTCGTAGTGGAGTTTTAGGCTTAGTTGAGTACACTTATGGTCACATCCTGTCCCTTGTAAATAACCAGTTACATACGATGCACAAGAAATTATTAATCAAATATCTGTGTTTATTTCTATTGTGCACTTTTCATGCAGTTTCATATTAATTCACATGATTCATCTATTAGAGGCAGCATGATAAGTACATATACATGATTCATCTATTAGAGGTATTGTCATGACATGCCACATAGGTTTCATTTTTCTTTCAAACTATCCTAGTTATAGAAAGCCAAAAGCAAGCAATGCATTAACAGTTTCTTTACGGTTGGTTGATGAGAATGTCTACAGCTATAGCAATGATATGGAGGTAGTCCGACCATCTTCACCTTACATTACGGTGTATGTTTCCAATGTGTAAACCAAGAAATGGTATTCTTCATTCATGAACATTCACTAAACTGAATTAATAAATATATTAGTAAAAGTCAACAAGCTTTTTGTTTATTTTTTACGTGAATCACGTAGTTAACCACTATAAATTAAATAGTTTATCGATTTTATTTCTGATCACATTTGTTTATAAGAAGTGGAATGGCCAAGAGATACGTGATTGATGTTTATAGCATGTGTTGTCTGCTTGTGCATTTATCCCTATATTAAAATCAATATACCTAGTCAATAGCCATAAAGGGTTATCCGTTTTGTATATTTTTGAATTATTCTAAAAGTTCTTAAATTTAAAAGCTATATTAATAAAATCAGCTAGATCATCTATTAAAATCAATGGTTATCAGTTTAGGTTTAAAGTATTATTTCATAGTTCTTTCCTTTATAGAAAAGTTTTACTCTTTTGATAAATCGTATCATGGAAGCTGAGCGAGGAAGACTAGGTGCATTGTAAAAGGTACGCGTGCTTCAAGTTAAAGTGATATAAAGCATTAAAATAATAATTATTTTTGTAAAGTCCGAAAAATACATGTATTACTAATATTTTATTTTGTTGCTCATCCGTTTATATACTGTGTGAATGCCCTTTTGTTAGAAAACATTGATTATGTAACAGAAAAGTTGGTACAACCATGTTTTAGATCATGCCATCATGGTTTTTAGGAGAAAATATATAAGAAATAATTTTAATAAACTTTGGATGTCAAAATTTGATGGTTGAAACACTATTTACTCTCACATTAGCTGAACTATCAAAGAGAACGTGCACGCAAAAAAATGGCCCAACTAATGGTAATCGGTCAATACAATTAATTTTCATCAATTATTTGTGTTCACGGTTCACTTATTATTTCATTCACATAAACTCTAATAAGTATAATGAATGAACCTGAATAATATCTTAGGTTTCACCCTAAAATCTCAAACTGTAGAAATGAAATGGTTGTTGATATTGACGTTCACTTTAAATACATTATGCTTGGGACATCTTGAAAATAGAGGTTATATGGAATCTGTATATACAAGAATAGAGATATTTCGATGTACAAATGAATGGCAGATTGTCATAGTTTAAAAGCATAATGAGAATTAGAAAATGAATATGTGTTGTATATAGAAAAGAAGTAATTTACTATAGTAACATCTTTTCCATCCAAAAAAGAAAGAAAAAGAAAAAGCTACTTCAGATAATAAACGGAAATAAATAAGAATTGGTTTGTCAACATATGTACATACTACATAGTTACTACAATGTGATAGCACTATCTTGTTCTCATAAGAGGATCCAAGTTCTTGAAGAAAAAGGTAAGAATTTAGATTCAATAAGCAATTAGTTCCATTTTAGTTGAGGATAAAGAACTCAGGCCAACAAAATTTCAAAGGCCGAACTATGCTGAACTGTATAGTTTGGACTACTTAATAAACTGACTATGCTGAACTAGCAAAACGGCAATAGAAAAAAAATAACTATTATATTTAACAAGAACAATATAATTTAGTAAAGTTAAATATGTAGAATTAAATATGTATAATTAGCCAACAGGGTTGGCGCAGTTGGTTGATGGTCCAGACTGCAAGATCGAAGGTCACGAGTTCGAGCCCCGAAACTGACAACCCCGTAACAAGTACCCGAAGTATGTGTTTGGCAGGCACATACTTCCCTAGAGTTTACAAGCGAAGCTTGGTTCTCTAGGTAATTCAAAAAAAATGTAGAATTAATCTTACAACAAATTTCTCAATATAATTTCAAAAATATTCTTTTCGAGCAGTTGGAACGAGGACCCATTGAAGGGCAAGTCTCATGTTCTGTTAAATATGATATAGGAGGGCAGTATGTCTTTCAGCATAGACAAACAATGGATAAATGAATCAGATCTAAGATCTACATACTATATAGACGGGGTGCAGAAGTTCATTAGTTTTGTTGAAGAAAACGGTGGTAAGAAAGGATTGTATTTATGCCCTTGCACCCAGTGCAAAAATATGAAGACGATCAAATTAGATGACATTCATTTTCATTTGCTTAGATGGGGTATTATCCAATCGTATACAGCATGGTATTTTCATGGGGAAAAAGGGTGGAGATGGAAAAACAGCAACCAGTTAGTCATGGCAGAACTACTGCTGAGTCTGAACATATTAGGATGGAAGATCTGGTCAATGATGCAGATAGATTTCATCATTTTCAACCTACAAATTCGTTGCCTGATCATGCTAATGTTGGAGAGCAGTCTACTGATTATCCAGATTGGTAGGCCAATGAAAGTAAGAAGTATAAATCGCTTTTTGGTAGCGTAAAAGAGCCACTGTATCCTTCATGTTCAAAAGGGATTACGAAGCTGTATGCCATTGTGAAACTGAATAGCTTGAAGACCCAATACAGCTTTTCAGATAATGGCATGACTGCACTTCTCAAACTAATAAAGGAGTTACTCCCCGAAGGTAACACGCTGCCGACAAAGTACTCCGACGTGAAGAAGATCATTAAGCAAGTTGGGATGAATTACAAAACTTATGATGCATGCATCAATGATTGCATATTGTACTGGAAAGATGATGCGAACAAAGTTTCTTGTACAAATTGCAATGAACCAAGATATATGACATCATTAAGCGAAGAGAGAAAATGCACCAAAGTACCTAGAAAGACATTAAGACATTTCCCTTTAATTTCTAGATTGAAGAGACTGTATACTGTACCATGGATGGCAAATGCGATGACCTGGCATGGTCGTGCCAAGTCTGATCCAACCGTAATGCGTCATCCATGTGACACTTCTCAATGGAAAGTCGTAGATTCATTGGATCAAACTTTTGCTGCCGAGCCACGAAATGTCACACTTGGAATAGCAACAGATGGTTTCTGTCCACATGCTTCTCTCTCTAACCCTTACAGTTGTTGGCCAGTAATTGTAGTACCATATAATCTTCCTCCGTCTATGTGCATGAAAAGGGAGTTCTCAATGTTAACATTGTTGATTTCTGGGCCAAAACAACCAGGAAAGGATATTGATGTTTATTTACAGTCGTTGATAGACGAGTTAAAGCAGTTATGGGAAGGAGTAGTTACATTTGACCCGTTAAATAAATCTGAGTTCACAATGAGAGCTAGGGTGCTGTGGGCAATCCATGATCACCCTGCTTTTGGGACTTTATCGGGATGTACAACTCACGGTTACTTTGCATGTCCTGTTTGTGGGGAAAACACTTGTTCTTATTATCTTCCTGAAAGTAAGAAGATGTGTTACATGGGACATCGAATGTTTCTTCCTAACGAACACAAGTTTCGATACGATAAGACAAATTTCAACAACGAACAAGAACTTCGTCGTCCTAAATGGCCATTGACTGGTTTTCAAGTTGAAAAGAAAGTAGCGAATATCAAAATGAAAGTTGGTAAACAAAAAGAAGAAATTGGTCGAAAACGGAAAAAGTCAACCAATGAAGATGTTGACAATATTTCTGGATGGTATAGGAGGTCTATCTTTTTTGATTTACCATATTGGAAAGCAAATTTGGTCCGACATAATATTGATGTTATGCATACGGAGAAGAATGTCACGGAGCATCTCATCAGCACCATTATGGACCATAAAGATAAGTCAAAAGATGGCATCAATGCAAGCAAGGATTTGAAAATCATGGGTATAAAACAAAAGTTGTGGGTGATGGAAGATCCTGAAACAAGTAAAACAATCATACCAAAGACAACTTTCGCTTTGAGCAAAGAAGAAAAGATACGGTTTTGCACCGTTTTGAAAAATCTGAAAGTGCCTAACAAATTTTCTTCTAACTTTCACAACAATGTGAGCATCAATCCTCCTGAACTAAGAAATATGAAGTCACATGATTACCATGTCATAATGCAGCATTTGCTTCCGGTATTGCTTCAACATTCTTATCCACAACATAAGGATCTATGAAATGTTGTTCATCGTATTAGTTTATTCTTTAACATTTTGTGTTCAAAGGTGATCAATAGGGAACATCTTTTAAAAGCAAAGGCTACCTTAGTAGAAGCAATGTGTGTTTTTGAAAAACATTTTCCACCTGCATTTTTTGATATCAGTGTCCACCTTATGGTTCATTTTGCCGATGAAGCGTTGATTTGTGGCCCTGTTAGATATAGATGGATGTATCCATTTGAACGGTAAATTTCTAATTTCAGTTATGCACATCATTATTTCATATAAATAGCTACCGTCTACAGTATATAATTGATCACATTTATAGATTGATGAAAACATATAAAGGATATGTGCGCAACAAAAGATACATTCACTACTACAAAACAGGCCATTTGCATCGGTTGTTTACCCCCCTTTTGCATCAGTTCAACAACCGATGCATATGCAACCGATGCAACAAACTTAACGCTTTTGCATCAGTTCTGAAACCGATGCAAAAAGGTCCTTTTTACATCGGTTGTTACTAACAACTGATGCAAAATATCATGGTTGGTTGCTTGGACACAACCCTCATATTGCATCGGTTGTAATGAAAACCGATGCAACTCATCCCTCTATTGCATCAGCTATTTATACCTGATGCAAAAAATCATTCTTAGAAACCATTATTACAGTACTCAAATAGACTATATATATTATTGATTATAACAAACAATTATTGCATGCAATATTACAAGCATTCAAAATTAAATTTGATGGCAAATACATAATCAGATTTAATAATTCTACAAAAGAATGAAAAACGTAAATAAATTCCACAGTACATAATCAGACAGTCAGTAGTAAAAAATAAGTGCAACGTGTTATATGTAAACACACAAAAATACATATATACAAAGAAGAGAATGTATCGTTGACAGTGGATAAACAACCTTTTTCCTTCACTCGGTTCTTTTGTAACCCTTCGAACCCTATTACGATGAACAGTATCTATCCTAGAACTTGAAGATTAATACCTGCAACTATCAGTTAAATTAGCATTTGAGTGGAAAAATGAGGGCAGTAATCCTAAAAACACGATGATTACAATAATTTATTACTTGATAGACCAACCACAAATTTACCTAACTTGTTTGTTGGTGCAGATGTAATTAAACCTTCACACATCCCTTGAAATACATTGCCTACTTGCATTTCTTCTTGAAGCTAAACATTTTCCCTTGCGCAATCAAAAATTCTTTGAGAACCCATGTTTGTAGCCTCCTCATAAGTAATGCTATACAACCTGTAGTTGAGATCATCCATATATAGGAACATATATACTTCAGATTAGTCAAGCTTTACGTCATTATAGTTAGATCCTGAACCCTAAAATCAATAATACACTGTTATAGAACATAACCAATTAGCAAAAGGAAACAGAAATGTGCAAAACAAAATATGCAGAAAAGGTTCTAAACAAGCAACATTGCCTACCTGATTTGACGAAGCAGCAAGAGGATTAAAAATGAGGCTCTGAACAAGCATACACGTATCGCTGATTTGATGAAACAGAAATAACTGCAAGAGGACGTCAAATGTCACTCATTCAGATATGTATTAAATATGAGACATAAATAATCAATAATATCAGCCAAAACAAATCATAAGCTACAATACTATTTTGTAAATTGATGGTAAACATAATATAAGTAGACTAAATGTTCTGTTTGGAAGAATAATTTAAGGAGAAAAGGATTGAAAGTAAATGATTATTTCTACATTAAATCGATTTAAAAAAAACAAAAAACATGTATTAATGATTATGTATTTTCATTTATCATGCACAAAATTATTAGGATATAACCATTTTATTCATACAGCAATAATAACTACAATGTTCAATATTATATTACAAGCACCAAATTTACATATGTACAGACATTTAAACTTTAAATTTTACAATGGAAATATACATCTTTGAAGAAGCCAAAAACAAAACCCTAACAATCAAAATATACAAGTTCAAAAATAACTGAAGTGTAGGAACAAATAGTGGTTCCTCAAATCTAATAGTTCCACTTTAACTTTCTCAGTCCATGACAAAGAACAAAACGATTCTAAAAAAGCTAATGTTAGAGTTAGAGTTGTGCAAAAAATTTATTCTTCAAAATATTAGACCAAAATATCATATTATTGTTCAATCCGGAGAACATGATGTTACACTTTACACTATCATTTTGAGGTAAAGTAGCAGATTGAAGAACAAATGACTTCTTACAATGGAAACCATCCAGTGTAGAACATTGAATTGAATTTTCTATGCATTAATTAATGTGATAAAATATTCTACTGATCAGGTCACTGATTTTTTAAAGTTGTTAAGTGCATGTCTTACGAAACTAAACGCCACCCAGCCTCAAAATTAAGCATATTTTAAAATCTCAACCATAATATACGAATGCAAAATTTTGTAATATATTCATACCCGAAACACAATTAATGATGCTTCTCCATCACTCTCTAGGCTTACGTACAACCCTGGAGAAAAGAGAGACTATATAAAATATAGAATATTATGTATTATATTCAAAATATCATGGTATGTGCACTCACATATAATAACAATTGAGCAAGCACATCACATTCAATATAATTTGTCCCTTATCTTAAAAGAGGATAACTTTGGGAAATGTATGTTTAAAGGGAAAGTAGATCCATTCTGAACAAAAGACTTAAAATTATTATTACTAGATTTATTTAGTAAGCAGAAATTTTGCCAACAATAGATTTGGTGTGCAGATTATAGAGAATGACATGGCAACTTGAATGGATTATATGGGCAGATACATGAGCTGTACAACAGGGCATCAGAAAACAAATACAAGGACTTACAATTTCACAAAGAATTTGAAAAAAGATAATTTTGCAAGCAATAACAAAGGTAGTCAAAGGAATCTGGAACAGATATTTAAACTGAAAGATTTAATAACAGGAAATGAGAATTTGCAAGCTACATATTACTAAAACTGAAATCAGAAGAAAAAAGATTATCAACTAAAAATAGGAAATAACAAGAATGGTAAATGGCAAATTCAAGAGTAAAGAACTAAATTGCAAAAGTTGAACAAAAATGAATAGAAATTGAACTATAACAGGCAAATGAACTAACAAGACATTGCTAAGTAACAAGATTAGGATGTAAAGGACAGAGAAGATAAATTGGAATTGAACTGAAATAAGAAAATGGAGATAAACTGCTAACTAAAGGATTGTAATAGAACAGTAATGAACAGAAATGAAAATTTGATTCAGATTTCTTCACACGTCTCATACAAGCATGCACTACTGTATATATACACAACCCAGGCCTGGACTAACTCAACTCAACCATTTGACTGAACTAACTCATACAACCCATACAGATTCGATATCGACAAGTCAATTCACACCCCAAGTTCTCTTCACATTACAACACCCTGCATGAGCACTCTTAAATAAAGGATACACAGATAATCGATGTAACATAAAAGAGAATAGGATCAAGCAAACCCGGCCCATCATTACACAGAGCATCCGCAAATACAAAGAGAACAGAGGCATATGTGAATATATGATATTACAATTAATTTTTTATATTCATTATGGTGGAAGTGACAATGAATCTTTATATTTTTCATATTTTTAAATAAACAACCACCATATGTGAATATATGATATTTTTGCGAATTAGAACATACTGCATATTTACAACAAGATTTAATTTAAAATATTTGCGAGGCTTTTACGTTTGTAGTGTTTTATTTGAGTTGCGGAATATTCCATAAGAAGACATAAAAAAGTTATTTAAAAATGTAGTGCAAGGTAATAATACCCTCTGCAACTTAAATTAGTCAGAATTTCTGAAGTTTTCATTGGATTTGCTAGCTGGTTACGGTTACCTTCTTCAAAACTGAAGTTGTTGTAACTTTAAAATAAAAAAGATATTAATAGACATGATTACGAAATATGAACAAAAAAATCAAAGAACTGTAATGCTGCATTTATAAGAGACTGACATCTTATTAGTTTTGATGAATTATTTGATTAAAATTCTAAACCTATTAAAAAAAATAAGAAAAGAAAATTTCTCAAATATAAAAAATATTAAAATTTTAACTTAGTAAACAGCAATGCCTATTAAGTTTTAACATTTCCAGTAATCCAGTTGACTAGTGCCTTATTTTGGCTACAATCCCATAAAAATACATGGCATTCATTTGGAATTGGTGTCATGCCAAGCTAAACTGACTAGCGGTGCATTTTCTTATGCTCTAATAGACTCAGAGGTAGCGAATTTCAGTCAAAGGTTCATGGATAATAACAGAAGTAATGACACTGCAAAAATTGTCCTCCTTACCTCTGTGTGAAGCATTTGAAATGAGAGAAATAATAGATTGTTCAAGGGTATATATAGCAGTGAACAATATACTTGCAAACAGATTTTAGAGCATGTAAACATCAGATCCATTGGGTCCAAACAAAGACATCATATCAACATCAAAGACCAAGAAATTTGTAGAGAATTAAAGAGTTAAAAAGTTCACGAACCATTGTAAGAGCGGTTTACCAAAGTATGATCAAATGAACTGCCTTCCTTCATAATGGATCTTTGCTGCTTTCTGGTATGAGATTCAACCTGTATTCATTTTACATTTTGTTACACAAATTTTCATTTACAGAGAATAGAATACACGATAACATACCATCAATTAGAGATATTCGACGAGGGCCCAAATTCCTGCAACCAAAATCAAATCAAATATTGACACTGAGCTGGAGAGATCAAGCATTCCAAGCAGGTAAGACAATGGTACCTATATCCTGAAATCTTATATCTTAATGTAAGTGGCAATGAAAGCATGACTGCTTCGTGTTAATTTTGACAGATAAATCAGAGCAACGCTCCGCTAAACTCCATTCCAACGATTCCGTCGAGCTTCCCTTCCGAATCTCTACTTGACCATACCAATATCGTCGAGCTCGTCACCTCCAGTAGAAACATGACCGTATCTCCCCTCCACGTATTACTGTAGCAACGCAATTATCTATAGGGCACCGAGCTTTACCCAATCTCGATCATAGATGCTAATTTCTTCACTGAACTCGAATCCATCCTCCATTATCACCAATTCTCCCTCAAATTGATGCAAACCGAAGCCCTAGTTCGAAGTCCCCACTGTCGAAGCCCAGACAAGCAACGCACCTATAAAAATGCATATGAAAATGAAGCTATCCGCGAACGAAAGATTTTAAGGCTTGTTTCGTATTTTTATATTGAGCAGATTTTTATATATTGATTTTTGAATTCAAACATTTTTTCTTTTCTCTGGCCGAGTTTAAATAATGGAAAGGGGAAAAAATAAATTTTCTGGCAGCGAGATTCTGAGGAGGAGAAGAAATTTTTTTTCCGAGTGGGTTACTGAGGAAGATGGAGTAAATTTGTCCAAAGCAGTAACTTTGGAGCCAATTTTTCATTATTTCCCACCTAAATTTCATATCTTTGCCATCAACATGCAGTTGCATCGGTTGACTTGAAAACCGATGCGAATAAAACTATTTGCATCGATGTATTTGCATCGGTTGTTGGTGACAACTGATGCAAATTTATTTTTTTATTACCTATTGCTTTCCACGTACCAATTGCATCGGTTATTAAGATAGAACTGATGAAAATAGTCCTATTTGCATCAGTTTTTACTTCAACCGATGCAAATAAGGCGAAGCAATATGCATTTTTTGTACTAGTGATTGAAGGGTGTATTGCAGAAGGATATATCGTACAAGAAGCTAGTCCTTACTGCATGGAATATATGCCAAACGGAGGTGATGGAAATCATAAACATACCCGCGAAGCATTTTTAGACGAGGACGATGAGTTTGCTGGTGAGATACCTCTGGATAATGGTAAAGACATAACGTTAACCCAAGTGCAGTTTGAACAGGTGCGTAGATGGGTCCTTAATAAGTACGATGGATTGGATGAATGGAAGAAGTAAGTTCACGAACTTGTTTGGAATTTTAATTTTTTTAATTCAATTTATATATACATTTTGATATGTTTTTTTCGTAGGAGGTATAACTCCTATGTGAAAAGTACTAGATTTCAACCTGGAGGCAGGGCTACCACCGTGGAAGTAGTTCAAAGTTTTAATCTATGGTTACGTAATGAGGTTTAACTTCGTCTTAAGTATTTCATGTGTTTATAAGTGTGCAATACACCTTTGTCACCATGCTTTTTTACTTATTAAAATTTATGTAGCTGTTAAAGACCATCGATGTTGATCCAACTCTGTGGCGGCTAGTGCATGGGCCGAAGTTCATAACGCATAGTTATATGAAGTACCAAGTGAATGGATTTTCATTTTCCACGAAAAAGTACGAAGACCGTATGGTAACACAAAATAGCGGTGTATGCATGAGAGCAATAACAAAATTTAGAGCGAGTGGCAAGGATAAAAATTATAAGGAAGCAGAAACAACGTATTACGGAGTCATTCAACAGATAATTGAGTTGGATTACACTGACTTCAAACAAACAGTTTTTTATTGTGATTGGGTAAAAGTCGAGGATAAGGTCAATGGTTGCAAAATAGATCCCATTTCAAACCTCATCATGGTAAATTTAGGGAAATTGAAGAACAAAAATAACGTGAATGACGAGCCATTTATTCTTGCATCAGAAGCGAGTCAAGTTTTCTACTCAAAAGAATTAAAAAATAACGGATGGTCTGTGGTCTTGCATACACCAAAACGGTTGACTACAAATGTGGATGACATTGAGTTCCCTACCGTCTATCAATCAGCTTTTGAAGACAATGAAAAATTAGAAGACCTTACCAAATCCATATGTTAACTTATTAGTATTCGTACATCACATGATTGTGTGTCTGTATATTTTTAATTGCACGATTGTGTGTATGTATGGTTTTGAATATTTTATACATTCCAATGCAATTCCAGGTGTTGTCACTTAATAATTTTGTATGTGCAACTGTGTTATATTATGGAGTGTTGACATTGATACATTGATACATGTATAATTATTATCGTGACTTATTAAAATAATTAGTAATATTATATTTTGCAGGAAACTATGTCAAAAAATCCACCATCTTCACATTCGTCATGTTCAGAGGCGAAGAAAGTTGATCAAAACTTACTTGGTATTTCGGTCTCAGATAACGATGGAAAAATCGCTACTATGCTCGGTAAACTAGTAAGAGCTCATGTGCCGATATCATATATAAGTTGGAATAAAGTACCTGGAATATACAAGGACAACGTTTGGAACGAATTGGTGGTAAGTATCCTTATCTGTTTGACAACAACTATTTCATTCAATAGCCTTATGGTTTCAACTCTTTGCACAACACATAATTTAATATATTTTTTGCAGAAAATTTATGAGCTCGGTCCGCTTTCAAAGGAAATGTTTTTAAAGAGAATGGTCGAGGCTTTTAGGAGAAACAAGAAAAACTTGAGAGAAGTTTATTATGACCCTTTCAACAATGACGAAGAACGGTTGAAAAATTGCCCACCTACAGTTGCTCAAGAAGATTGGGCAGAGTTCGTAAAAAATGAAGCAACGCCTGAAGCGAGCGGAAGAAGGGAGGTAGGCAAAAAGAACAGAGCATTGCTCAGTTATGCTCATCATGCAGGACGTAAAAGTCACACTAAAATAGAACAAGAAATGGTAACTGAATATAAATTACCATTTGTCTACCGAAAATGAGATGAAAAGACATCCCTATTCTTTCACTTTCTTCTTCTTCCCCCTCGGCGTTGACTTGCTAGAGCTACCGCTTGGATGCCTTTTTGAGCCCTTGCCTTTTGATATAAATTACCATTTCTTGTTCTATTTTAGCGTGACTTTTACGTCCTGCATGATGAGCATAACTGGGCAATGCTCTGTTCTTTTTGCCTACCTCCCTTCTTCCGCTCGCTTCAGGCGTTGCTTCATTTTTTACGAACTCTGCCCAATCTTCTTGAGCAACTGTAGGTGGGCAATTTTTCAACCATTCTTCGTCATTGTTGAAAGGGTCATAATAAACTTCTCTCAAGTTTTTCTTGTATCTCCTAAAAGCCTCGGCCATTCTCTTTAAAAACATTTCCTTTGAAAGCGGATCGAGCTCATAAATTTTCTGCAAAAAATATATTAAATTATGTATTGTGCAAAGAGTTGAAACCATAAGGCTATTGAATGAAATAGTTGTTGTCAAACAGATAAGGATACTTACCACCAATTCGTTCCAAACGTTGTCCTTGTATATTCCAGGTACTTTATTCCAACTTATATATGATATCGGCACATGAGCTCTTACTAGTTTACCGAGCATAGTAGAGATTTTTCCAGCGTTATCTGAGACCGGAATACCAAGTAAGTTTTGATCAACTTTCTTCGCCTCTGAACATGACGAATGTGAAGATGGTGGATTTTCTGACATAGTTTCTTGCAAAATATAATATTACTAATTATTTTAATAAGTCACGATAATAATTATACATGTATCAATGTATCAATGTCAACACTCCATAATATAACACACTTGCACATACAAAATTATTAAGTGACAACACCTGGAATTGCATTGGAATGTATAAAATATTCAAAACCATACATACACACAATCGTGCAATTAAAAATATACAGACACACAATCATGTGATGTACGAATACTAATAAGTTAACATATGGATTTGGTAAGGTCTTCTAATTTTTCATTGTCTTCAAAAGCTGATTGATAGACGGTAGGGAACTCAATGTCATCCACATTTGTAGTCAACCGTTTTGGTGTATGCAAGACCACAGACCATCCATTATTTTTTAAATCTTTTGAGTAGAAAACTTGACTCACTTCTGATGCAAGAATAAATGGCTCGTCATTCACGTTATTTTTGTTCTTCAATTTCCCTAAATTTACCATGATGAGGTTTGAAATGGGACCTATTTTGCAACCATTGACCTTATCCTCGACTTTTACCCAATCACAATAAAAAACTTTTTGTTTGAAGTCAGTGTAATCCAACTCAAGTATTTATTGAATGACTCCGTAATACGTTGTTTCTGCTTCCTTATAATTTTTATCCTTGCCACTTGCTCTAAATTTTGTAATTGCTCTCATGCATACACCGCTATTTTGTGTTACCATATGGTCTTCGTACTTTTTCGTGGAAAATGAAAATCCATTCACTTGGTACTTCATATAACTACGCGTTATGAACTTCGGCCCGTGCACTAACCGCCACAGAGTTGGATCAACATCGATGGTCTTTAACAGCTACATAAATTTTAATAAGTAAAAAAGCATGGTCACAAAGGTGTATTGCACACTTATAAACACATGAAATACTTAAGACGAAGTTAAACCTCATTATGTAACCATAGATTAAAACTTTGAACTACTTCCACGGTGGTAGCCCTGCCTCTAGGTTGAAATCTAGTACTTTTCACATAGGAGTTATACCTCCTACGAAAAATACATATCAAAATGTATATATAAATTGAATTAAAAAAATTAAAATTCCAAACAAGTTCGTGAACTTACTTCTTCCATTCATCCAATCCATCATACTTATTAAGGACCCATCTACGCACCTGTTCAAACTACACTTGGAAAACGTTATGTCTTTACCATTATCCAGAGGTATCTCACCGGCAAACTCATCGTCCTCGTCTAAAAACGCTTCGCGGGTATGTTTATGATTGCCATCACCTCCGTTTGGCATATATTCCATGCAGACTAGCTTCTTGTACGATATATCCTTCTGCAATACACCCTTCAATGTATCTTTTGTTGCGCACATATCCTTTATATGTTTTCATCAACCTATAAATGTGATCAATTATATACTATAGACGGTAGCTATTTATATGAAATAATGATGTGCATAACTGAAATTAGAAATTTACCGTTCAAATGGATACATCCATCTATATCTGACAGGGCCACAAATCAACGCTTCATCGGCTAAATGAACCATAAGGTGGACACTGATATCAAAAAATGCATGTGGAAAATGTTTTTCAAAAACACACATTGCTTCTACTAAGCTATCCTTTGCTTTTAAAAGATGTTCCCTATTGATCACCTTTGAACACAAAATGTTAAAGAATAAACTAATACGATGAACAGCATTTCGTAGATCCTTATGTTGTGGATAAGAATGTTGAAGCAATACCGGAAGCAAATGCTGCATTATGACATGGTAATCATGTGAATTCATATTTCTTAGTTCAGGAGGATTGATGCTCACATTGTTGTGAAAGTTAGAAGAAAATTTGTTAGGCACTTTCAGAATTTTCAAAACGGTGCAAAACCGTATCTTTTCTTCTTTGCTCAAAGCGAAAGTTGTCTTTGGTATGATTGTTTTATTTGTTTCAGGATCATCCATCACCCACAACTTTTGTTTTATACCCATGATTTTCAAATCCTTGCGTGCATTGATGCCATCTTTTGACTTATCTTTATGGTCCATAATGGTGCTGATGAGATGCTCCGTGACATTCTTCTCTGTATGCATAACATCAATATTATGTTGGACCAAATTTGCTTTCCAATATGGTAAATCAAAAAAGATAGACCTCCTATACCATCCAAAAATATTGTCAACATCTTCATTGGTTGACTTTTTCCGTTTTCGACCAATTTCTTCTTTTTGTTTACCAACTTTCATTTTGATATTCGCTACTTTCTTTTCAACTTGAAAACCAGTCAATGGCCATTTAGGATGACGAAGTTCTTGTTCGTTGTTGAAATTTGTCTTATCATATCGAAACTTGTGTTCGTTAGGAAGAAACATTCGATGTCTCATGTAACACATCTTCTTACTTTCAGGAAGATAATAAGAACAAGTGTTTTCCCCACAAACAGGACATGCAAAGTAACCATGAGTTGTACATCCTGATAAAGTCCCAAAAGCAGGGTGATCATGGATTGCCCACAGCACCCTAGCTCTCATTGTGAACTCAGATTTATTTAACGGGTCAAATGTAACTACTCCTTCCCATAACTGCTTTAACTCGTCTATCAACGGTTGTAAATAAACATCAATATCCTTTCCTATTTGTTTTGGCCCAGAAATCAACAATGTTAACATTGAGAACTCCCTTTTCATGCACATAGATGGAGGAAGATTATATGGTACTACAATTACTAGCCAACAACTGTAAGGGTTAGAGAGAGAAGCATGTGGACAGAAACCATCTGTTGCTATTCCAAGTGTGACATTTCGTGGCTCGGTAGCAAAAGTTTGATCAAATGAATCTGCGACTTTCCATTGAGAAGTGTCACATGGATGACGCATTACGGTTGGATCAGACTTGGCACGACCATGCCAGGTCATCGCATCTGCCATCCATGGTACAGTATACAGTCTCTTCAATCTAGACATTAAAGGAAAATGTCTTAATGTCTTTCGAGGTACTTTGGTGCATTTTCTCTCTTCGTTTAATGATGTCATATATCTTGGTTCATTGCAATTTGTACAAGAAACTTTGTTTGCATCATCTTTCCAGTACAATATGCAATCATTGATGCATGCATCATAAGTTTTGTAATTCATCCCAACTTGCTTAATGATCTTCTTCACGTCGGAGTACTTTGTCGGCAGCGTGTTATCTTCGGGGAGTAACTCCTTTATTAGTTCGAGAAGTGCAGTCATACCATTATCTGAAAAGCTGTATTGGGTCTTCAAGCTATTCAGTTTCACAATGACATACAGCTTCGTAATCCCTTTTGAACATGAAGGATACAGTGGCTCTTTTACGCTACCAAAAAGCGATTTATACTTCTTACTTTCATTGGCCTGCCAATCTGGATAAGCAGTAGTTCTGCCATGACTAACTGGTTGCTGTTTTTCCATCTCCGCCCTTTTTCCCCATGAAAATACCACGCTGTATACGATTGGATAATACCCCATCTAAGCAAATGAAAATGAATGTCATCTAATTTGATCGTCTTCATATTTTTGCACCGGGTGCAAGGGCATAAATACAATCCTTTCTTACCACTGTTTTCTTCAACAAAACTAATGAACTTCTGCACCCCGTCTATATAGTATGTAGATCTTAGATCTGATTCATTTATCCATTGTTTGTTTATGCTGAAAGACATACTGCCCTCCTATATCATATTTAACAGAACATGAGACTTGCCCTTCAGTGGGTCCTCGTTCCAACTGCTCGAAAAGAATATTTTTGAAATTATATTGAGAAATTTGTTGTAAGATTAATTCTACATATTTAAATTTACTAAATTATATTGTTCTTGTCAAATATAATAGTTATTTTTTTTCTATTACCGTTTTTCTAGTTCAGCATAGTCAGTTTATTAAGAAGTCCAAACTATATAGTTCAGCATAGTTCGGCCTTTGAAATTTTGTTGGCCTGAGTTCTTTATCCTCAACTAAAATGGAACCAATTGCTTATTGAATCTAAATTCTTACCTTTTTCTTCAAGAATTTGGATCCTCTTATGAGAACAAGATAGTGCTATCACATTGTAGTAACTATGTACATATGTTGACAAACCAATTCTTATTTATTTCCGTTTATTATCTGAAGTAGCCTTTTCTTTTTCTTTCTTTTTTGGATGGAAAAGATGTTACTATAGTAAATTACTTCTTTTCTATATACAACACATATTCATTTTCTAATTCTCATTATGCTTTTAAACTATGACAATCTGCCATTCATTTGTACATCGAAATATCTCTATTCTTGTATGTACAGATTCCATATAACCTCTATTTTCAAGATGTCCCAAGCATAATGTATTTAAAGTGAACATCAATATCAACAACCATTTCATTTCTACAGTTTGAGATTTTAGGGTGAAACCTAAGATATTATTCAGGTTCATTCATTATACTTATTACAGTTTATGTGAATGAAACAATAAGTGAACCGTGAACGCAAATAATTGATGAAAATTAATTGTATTGACCAATTACCATTGGTTGGGACATTTTTTTGCGTGCACGTTCTCTTTGATAGTTCAGCTAATGTGAGAGTAAATAGTATTTCAACCATCAAATTTTGACATCCAAAGTTTATTAAAATTATTTCTTATATATTTTCTCCTGAAAACCATGATGGCATGATCTAAAACATGGCTGTACCAACTTTTCTATTACATAATCAATGTTTTCTAACAAAAGGGCATTCACACAGTATATAAACGAATGAGCAACAAAATAAAATATCAGTAATACATGTATTTTTCGGACTTTACAAAAATAATTATTATTTTAATGCTTTATATCACTTTCACTTGAAGCACGCGTACCTTTTACAATGTACCTAGTCTTCCTCGCTCAACTTCCATGATACGATTTATCAAAAGAGTAAAACTTTTCTATAAAGGCAACAACTATGAAATAATACTTTAAACCTAAACTGATAACCATTGATTTTAATAGATGATCTAGCTGATTTTATTAATATAGCTTTTAAATTTAAGAACTTTTAGAATAATTCAATAATATACAAAACGGATAACCCTTTATGGCTATTGACTAGGTATATTGATTTTAATATAGGGATAAATGCACAAGCAGACAACACATGCTATAAACATCAATCACATATCTCTTGGCCATTCCACTTCTTATAAACAAATGTGATCAGAAATAAAATCGATAAACTATTTAATTTATAGTGGTTAACTACGTGATTCACGTAAAAAATAAACAAAAAGCTTGTTGACTTTTACTAATATATTTTTTAATTCAGTTTAGTGAATGTTCATGAATGAAGAATATTGTTTCTTGGTTTACACATTGGAAACATACACTGTAATGTAAGGTGAAGATGGTCGGACTACCTCCATATCATTGCTACAGCTGTAGACATTCTCATCAACCAACTGTAAAGAAACTGTTAATGCATTGCTTGCTTTTGGCTTTCTATAACTAGGATAGTTTGAAAGAAAAATGAAACCTATGTGGCATGTCATGACAATACCTCTAATAGATGAATCCATTATATGTACTTATCATGCTACCTCTAATAGATGAATCATGTGAATTAATATGAAACTACATGAAAAGTGCACAATAGAAATAAACACAGCTATTTGATTAATAGTTTCGTGTGCATCGTCTGTAACTGGTTATTTACAAGGGACAGGATGTGACCATAAATGTACTCAACTAAGCCTAAAACTCCACTACGAATTGATTAAAAAGGAAAAAAGAAATAAAAAAATCAAAATATGAATGAAACTTGTACAATCAACGACCAGACAAGTTAATGTACGGACAGCTCTTCCCAGTCCAGTTGTAAGCTAATAGGGTAATAAAGATGAAACATTTTAGATTACTGGGAAAAATAAGAGTCTCTAATTGTAATAGTACAATAACTCAAATGTAGTTGTTAAATTTAGCTTCATGAATGAGAACTGAGACATCACAAATAATATTTCATTATCAAAAGGATATTTGGTAGAACTGCAAACCTTTTAAAATTGATTGTACAATTGATCTAGTTCTTCTGCTCCGCAAAAATAGTATTACACAACTATTTAAAAATTATATGACAAATAGAACCATTGGAAAACAAAAACATATAAGTAAATTTATGTGAACGACTGAACTACCCTCAACTAGAGTGGAAACTGGTAGAATATTTCTTCTAACAAAACCAGAAATTAACTGGTATCAAATTGTGAAAATATTTCAAAATTTGAAATCACTATCATAAAAGCATCTTTTCTAGAAAATACATAAGTCTGTAACTTTCCTTTCCAAATTAGAACATGATTTAATCCACATGATAATTCACCATCATCAAATTGTGAGGACATATCTAAACTTGATATCATCATTGTTTTAAAAAAAGCTTTATGGGGAAACAGATGTAACTTCATTTTCTAAGTTAGTAATTCTACATGATTCAAGCTACTTGATCATTCATAATATAAATTGTTTAGTAAAGAACAATATAATTTAGTAAACAATTAACTTCCTTGTAAGATTTATACGCATGCCTTTTTCATGATTGTTTTTTGTTTTCCTGTACGACCTAGAATTTTGTAGTATGATTTTAAACATTTAATTAATTTTAAATAGTTAAAATATATGGACTATTTAAATTTCAATAAATGGAACTCAAAATATAGGGTTTATTTTAAACATTAGCACCAAACTGTTTCCAAAAAATTTGTCATTACAACGGTGCCATTTTGTAGCACCGGAGTAATGTCTATGCATTACGCCTCTCCTGATAATTGGCTTGCGCCATTAACAACAATTTTATCCACTTATACAACAATGTCAGAACAATATACAACACTAGCACCAAACTGTTTCCAAAAAATTTGCCATTACAACGGCGCTATTTTGTAGCACCGGAGTAATGTCTATGCATTACCCCTCTCCTGATACTTGGCTTGCGCCATTAACAATAATTTTATCCACTTATACAATAATGTCAAAACCATATACAATGTCAGAACCATATACAATGTCAGAACCATATACAACATTAGCACCAAGCTGTAAATTATGCAAGGAGATCAAAATAATACAAAATAGCATAAGATTGACTATTGTATTAGACATGGTATTATTGGTTTTTTTTAATTAGACATGGGGCTACTCAGCAAAAAAACTGGGTTTCTTCATTTTTTTCAAATTACCTGGGGTTACTCAACAAATTCACGAGTTCAAATAGAATTTGCCTAGAGAAAATAAAGACCAAGTAGACTCTGTGTAAGAATATTGCTACAGAAATTGAAAGCGCTCTCATCAACACTATCTGGCTCTGACTCTATCTACCAACTTATGAATTTAACACTTCATTCTCTTCTAGACAGGTAGGTTTTCAGTCCAAATCAACTTATGAATTTTTCTTTTTGAATTCGAATCCATTCATCTCCTAAAATCCATGGCTTTTGAATTTCAAGTTAAATTGATACTAGCAGAATATCAAGCATCTTTTAAATTTCAAGCCTCAATCAAGATCGATTGATTTATCAAAAAAATTGTACGCAAATTGTAAACTCGATGTTTCACTTGATAATTTCGCATTAAACTGTAATTTATTTTTATTTACTTACTTTTTATTAGAGAATCACATATTATCACAAAATCATTTGGCTTTCTTGATGTGGAAGAAGAAAATGGGTATCGATCTCATTACCGATGGCAGAAGCAAGAAAACGAAGCGCACAGCGACAAAATCTGACGAGATATACCTGAAACTGCTAATCAAGATTTATAAGTTTTTAGCGAGAAGGACCGGAAGTAAGTTTAATGTAGTTATTTTGAAGAGGCTTCTTATGAGTTTTGGGAAAAAAATGAAAGCTGGAAATAAAAAAAAGGAGGGAGGGTGTGCGTTTTGGGGAAAATTTTCCCACGAAAAGAGGCACAGATTTTGATACGACTATAAGCCGTATCAAATGTTAATACGGCTTACAGCCATATTAAATAATATAGATACGGCTATAAGCCGTATTAAAATTTGATACAACTTATAGTCGTATCAAATGTGCCGCCTAAGGTTGCGTCAAAATCCTATCTTTGGTGTAGTGTATGCCGTTTGGGCTAACCAATACGTCGGCATGCTTTGTTGATTTCTTAAATAGTGTTTTAAGGGATCACTAGAGCAAGTTTGTATTGTGCTTATTGATAATACTTTTGTCTGCCCATGGACGAAAGAGGAGCACAAGACACGATTGATGATTATGTTGGAGGTTTTGAGGGATCACTAGAGCAAGTTTGTATTGTGCTTATTGCTAATACTTTTGTCTACCCATGGATGAAAGAGGAGCACAAGACACGATTGATGATTATGTTGGAGGTGTTGAGAAAACACCGATTGATGGTGAAGTCTTCGAAGTATCGCTTCTGAAGGAGGAAAGTGAGATGCTTGGGTCATGTTATTTTAGAGTAGGTCATTGTTATGAATCCTGTGAGTTACATCAATCCAAGATTGGAATAGATCCAAGAGTACTATGGATATGAGGAGTTTCCTTAGACTAGCAGGATAATATATATGTTTTACCAAGGATTTCTCGGAGGTAGCGACACCGTTAACCGATTTGATGAGAAAAATCATACTTTTATTTGGGATGTGAGGTGAGCACATGCGTTAGTGAATCTGATAGAGAGGTTGATGAGTGCGCTAATGTTACACATTTTAAGTTGGAATGAGGAGTTGATAGTACATGCATGTTTGTGGTACTTGACTAGGTGTAGTATTGATGCAGATAGGTAAGGTTGTCACATATGCTATTCTAATTGAAACTACACGAGAGGAAGTATCCGACTCATGATTGGAGTTCGCAACGATAGTATTCGTTTTGAGGATTTGGAAGCTCTATCTATTAGGAGAGGGATTCAAGTTGTTCGTTGATCCCACATCATTTAAGTATCTCTTCTCGGAAAAGGATATTTACCTTCGCTAGTAGCGATGGTTAGGGTTCTTGGCCTCTTATGACTTTGACATTTCTTATACGCTCGTAAGAGAAATGTAGTCTTTGATGCTTTGAGCGGAAGACATACTAGTTTGGGAGCGATATTCCTAGAGTGGACATTGCTTGAGTTTATTGTTGGTTATGACTTTAGAGCTCGATGTGAGATACGACCAAAGACGATGGCTAGTTTAACTATCGGGCCTACTTTCATTTGGCGGAGCGGTACTAGTCAGTGGCATGAAGCTAGACTAGCAGAGATCATGGCTAAGTTAGAGGAACGAGTAGTGTATGTAGAGGTGGTACAGTGTAACAACTCGAAATTTAAGCTATAATAATTAATTAACGAATAAATGAAATGATAAAATAACTTTGTGAAATTATCAGAATTGAGCCACGGCAGTTGCACCATTGTGTCTGCGGTAATTTTTTGGTCAATTTCCATATGTAAAACGTCAGAATCCAAGCTTATATGAGTAAGATACAGAATTAACAAGATAAACGAATATATATATAGGAAGGTCGACCTAAAGGTCGACCATCCCAAGGCCTAGGTCGACCGGTCGGTCGACCTGGCACTATGGGTGGTCGACCTGTAGGTCGACCCGCCTACGTTTGTGAGGCGAAGGGATTTTTCCTTCATGCTGTGCGATTTTAACACGTCGATTTCATTCTTTTGTTCAATCTGGTCCTTTCGTGCTTCCATCTGATGGCTCCTATTCAGCCTATGACGTGGTTGCATCCTATTCTATCCCCAAATCTAACGGTCTGCGATCCCTTCTACCCCTATAAATAAGACCCTAGGCCTAACACTTTTTCTCACTGTAAGATTTTCTCCAATTGGGTTCACCTTTTCATGAAGGACCCTAAACGGAATAATTTTCCAAGGAGAAAATCATTTTCAATTAAAATATTTAACAACCCCAAGTGGATCTGGGAAGACCTAAAGGGAAGAGCTTAGGACCACAGGTGAGTGATTGTAATTATTTAGATTTTTAAGTAATCTAAAATAATAGGGTTTCCGGTAGTTGTAGTTTTACTATGATTTTTGGAATAACCTTTTTAGTAGTTTATTTCCAGTTTTTAGAATTATTTTCAGTCTATTTCTTTTAGCTATTCTTTTAAGTTGATTTTAGTTTATTTCTATTAATTATAGCTTTTCCATTTAATTACAGTATTTTAATTTATTTACTGTTATTTATGCATTATTTACATCCTTTTCCTACGCTTTGGATTTTCTTCTATTTTCAATTTTCTTTTATTTCTCCTTCTTCTTCGCGTATGGATTAGAATAGATTAAACGCGATTATGGATTAAAATTATAAGAATACTGAAATAACGGAAGATAATATGTAAATTGTAAAGACTGTAATAAAAATGGAATTAAGACTGAAATTGAGCCTAATTATGATATTAATGTTAGAATTTGACTAAATTAAAGAAATTGGCCTAGTTATAACTTAGAATTATAACTAAAAAGAGTAAAAGATGAAAGAACCTTATTTTCACACTTAGACCTTGGGTTAAGTATTAAGCATGATTATAACATAGGTTATAATAAGAAAGCAGAACAGAATGAGGCTTATTTTAAGACATGGGATAAATTAATAAGCACAGGTAGTAAGAACAATAATAAAGGCTTATTTGAATAATTTATCTAAGTTAATAAGCAAAGAAGTAAAGTAGGACCTGTACCAAATAGCATTCCCCTATTATTTCTATAGACACGGTGTTTCACATAATCCTGAAGTGATATGAGGGGCTCGCATATGCTAATAATGGTAGTAATTGGTCAATAAGTAGAAGTCCAAATCATGGGGATTTGGGCAAAGGGGCGCAACTAGATATTGTTTGGATGAAGGGCCGGTACCAACAGCATTTCCCCTATTATTTCTATGGACACGGTGTTTCAGATAATCCTGAAGTGAAATGAGGGGCACGCTTATGCTGGAGCTTGAGGTAATAAGAAGATCCAATAGGTGGAACAACAAGTAACGCGAGCTTAGTGGTGGTCACGCGTGCGACTTCCAGTGATGGCTCATAAATTGTTATGAGTTCCTAGAGCTTAGTATGTGTGTCTTTTGTAGACACCATTGCCTTCTGTGTAAGGAGCTATATAACGTCTAGTCCACAGTAGATACTTTGCGTGTCATTCGTAGACACCATTGCCTTCTGTGTAGGGAGCTATATAGCATCTAGTTCGTAGTAGGTTTATGGTGTAGCAGGCCGATTAAAGGGTAGAATTAGGATTTCAGCCCAATTATAGGATTAGGAATTTAGCCTAATCAACGCAGCTATCAAAGAAAAGTGCAAACAATCAAAGTTAATCAATTATGTCAATTTAGTTAGTTCGTTTTATTTCCAGCTTATTTATTCTCTCTATTTCCTTTCTTTCCTTTTATATACTAGAACAGTTGTAAAGTCTATTACTTTTACTTTGCTTAAAGATTCTAGTAATTACTATTATTCACCAGACTTTTAGTCTGACCCACTCCTCCATTTTTCCCTTTCCCCCCATAGGCTAGCAAGAGCAAGGACGATATATTGCAGACACTTGGAGACTTCTTTGCCAGAGATTTCTTATGTATTTCTCTTCTTTATTTTCAGTTTTTAGCTTATTCCATGTACTGGCACTTTGTGAGGGATAGTTTGTACTTTGGTATTTATGAGACTGAGGTTTTGATTTCGTGGGACATATATTGGTATTTTGAGACGTATGATGTATTTGGTTTTATAATTCAATATTATGAAGTTTGACTTTTGGCAAATTATTATTTTAATTGTTTCCATTGTTTTTATCTATTTTGTCTTTTGAATCTTAGTCTATGCTAGTTTTAGTTATACCAATAACGCTCCATGCCTTTTAGTGTGTCCCTTTAGGTATACTAAAGGGTGTGGGGTGTTGCATATGGTATTAGAGCCTAAGGTTACAGGATTCATAAAAACTTGTTTTAAAAATAAAGTATTTTTCCAGAAGCAGCTTATTTTTAAAAGTAGCATATCTTCAAACTGGAAGTATTTTTCAGAAAGAAACTCTTATTATAGAGGTAGTTTTTCAAGTATAAAAGAGTCTTTAAAAAATCCTCTCAAAAGTCCAGTTCAACCTTCTTTCGATTCTTTCGAGCCTAAGTTTTCTTTGCATAGTATGGCTGACTGGTTCCGTAGAGCTACGGTACCAGAGGTGGAAGGGCAAGCACCCAATACAGCACCGGTAGGTGGAGATCCCTACAACAGCCAATTTTTCTAAGCTATGCAAAAACTTCGCTAGTCCAGGAGGCAAAACGTTTTCTAGCACTGAGGATTTCGAGGAGGCACGAGCTAGGTTTGAGGTTACAGAGAATAGGTTTAGGATGTTAGATTTGGAGGACCTCAAGAGTGGATCAGGAAATGCAATAACTATGGATAGGTTGGGCATTACGCAAAGGACTGTAAGAATAAAAGGTGTTATAACTATGGGCAGCCCGGTCACCTTAGTATAACTTGACCTTAGAAAATGGGGCAAAGAGCAGGCGCACCTACAACGCAAATACAAGCTTTGGATACAGCAGTGGACCGAATAGAGGTAGGAAAATCTCTTTAGAAGGATTGATCTCTCTTTCTGATTTTCCCATTCAGACTCTTTTCAATTCTGGAGCATCACACTCTTTCATCTCTAGTTCTATAGTAGATTGTTTGCACTTAGACATCTATAGTAGTAGACCCCATTGTTGTTTCAAACCCCATAGGAGGATCGGCACACTTGTCTATGGTTTGTAGGGGTTTGAAAATTTTTATCCTAAGCGTAGAATTTGACTGTGACGCCTATGTTTTTGGATTTTCGAGGTATGGGATGATTTTGGGAATGGATTGGCTATCTACATATGGAGCTATATTAGACTGCGAGAGGAGAGTCGTTAGACTAGAGACATGCAGCGGTAGGACTCTCGAGGTTTCTTACGACCTGCAAGGGTCAGTTATGTTGAGTTTCTATATTCCCTCGATTCATCTTCAGCAGAGCTAGATTCTGTTCCAATCGTTAAAGATTTCTCAGACATTTTAAGGAGGTTCTTTGTACACTTCGCATTCATCAGTTGAAGGTAAAAATTTTCAAGTGTCACTTTTGGAGTAAAGAGGTGCGTTTTTTGGGGCATAGAGAAGGTTAACTCATGGAAAGAGTTTGAGAAACGGTTTTGTACATTTAGGTTCAGATAAATGGATTTAACGATAGTGCATTGGAATAAATATAAGCATAAAAGAGGAATAGGAGTAAAAGACTTTAGTAAGGAAATGAGATTTCCAAGATTTAGGAAGGGTACTTCTAGGGTAGTGAGAAGAAAATCCACCTTATGTTTAGCTCAGTAGAATATAATTGTTAGAATTGAAAATTTTCATTGTTAATATTTTTTTAGGAAATAAATATTGGGTTTTTGAAAAATGGTATGAAATTTAAACTGGTTTTTATATGATGTAAGTTTTGTTAAAAGTGAAATTCTTTTTGAAGAATTATAGAGCATATATAGCTCGCTGGTTTTGTTATAGGTAAACAAAGATTTTAAATATAAAAGCCTAGAGTGTATTAAGTATCGAAAGCATAGGTTACAACATTTATTGTTGTAATAGATGCTTTCGTGGAAAATAAAGGGAGCATAGGCTATAACACTATTGTTATAGCAGGTGACTACGAAAGGAAATGTTTTTACATAGTATATGAGGTTTATTGGTATTTATTTTTAATTAAATTCATACACTAGAATTTTTGGGTTGTAGTAACGGTGTTTTACGCAACATCTGTTCTAAACCTAAATAAAAATGAATTTTAAAAGGATAATTTCTAAGAGTAAAAATAAAAGTGATTTGTAAAGTATACTTACTATAAGGAAATGTTTTTGGTTATGGATATATTAAAGCGGTTTTGGAGGTGAGTTTTTCTGAAAAGAAAAGAGTAAGTTAGATATTAGAAGATGTCTATCATAAGAGAATGTAAATTAAACATACTTTAATCTATTGGAATGAAAAATAAAGTAATGGTATAATTTTCTATGAAACCAATAAAATTGTTTTGTGCAAGTTACAAGGAATACATGAAAGAGATGTACAAGGTATGAGAAGTAGCATATTTTGTATAGCCTATTTCGAAAAGTATAAAATAAGTTCCTTGTAGTTTCATCTAAACATGAAGTCCTCTTTTAAAAAGGTTCATAGAAGATTTTAGCGTTGATAATTTCTCATAGGAGAAAGTAGTTCCAATACATTAAGTTATGAGACTATTAGGTATAATGAGAAGATGTTTTGAAAACACACAAGGATATTTTAAAGATATTCTAAAAGAAATTAGTTTGGTGAAAAAGTAAATAAGTGTTTGGAAAACTTAATAAAAGTAAATTTTGAAAATTCAAATTTTTATAGAAAACTAAAAAGGTCTTTAAAAGAAAACGAGGAATAAGTTTTGGACTTAAAAGTTTTTCCCTCTAGGTTTGGGAAATAATGTAAATTCAAAACGCTGTGAAGATGCAAGTCTAGATAGATAATATTTTAAGTAACCTAGTATTTTTGAATTTAATAGAAACTTAAAGATAACACTTTTAAAGACAAAGGTTTTGGGATTTGATGTTTTAAAATTTTAGAAACCTTAATTTTTAAAATGGAACTATAAACACCGAACCAAACTTATAAGTGTGGAGTAGATAGGAGCCATTTCCTAGATATGACGGAAAAAGGTGTAAGGCTATAAAGGAGACAATAGTGATTACTTTTAGAAGTAATAATGGAAGTCCATGTAAAGTGTATAGGACACTAATGAGAATCTACGAGTGTTGATTCATGTGTGCAGACTAAAGAAGAACAGTAAAGTGAATTTAGTAAGTTTATAAGGCACACATGGTTGAGGACGTGTATTTTTTATTTTGGAAAAACTTGGGAGAAGCATCTTCCTTTAGTGGGATTCTCATATGATAATAGTTTCCAAGCTAGCATTAGAAGTGGCACCTTTCGAAGATCTTTATGGAAGATCGGGCAAGTCACCTTCGTGTTGGATAGAGTCTATAGAGGGATTGCCTTGGTTCCGACATAGTTAAGGAGACTTCGGAAAAGATTAGTTTGATTAGGAGAAAACTCGTATCTCATATCCACATCTCTTTGATAGTAAATTTCGAATTTCCTATTTCCATCTTTAGTTTTGAATAGGTTCTTTCCTTTATCATCCCTTGTGAGGGTAGAACTTAGGATTTAACCTTTGGATGATAGGATTTGATGTAAACATGTTAATAGAACATGTTATGAATGATGTATGCCAGTGGTTGCAAGTGTTTGCTAGTGCACTAGGCACTATTATCTCTTAGGGATCAGCCTAACTAGGACAATAGAGCATATGCATATGGATGTGTGCGCATTTTATGTTATTTTCCATGATTGCTATAAATGGATGATTATCACATGATTGTTGCATTTGGATGATGTTTAAAGCACGCATATAGAACTATCAGCTATCATTAGGAATTTTTTCATTTATTTGGATACATAGCACGGGCATGATTGTGTAAAAGGAGGTCAACTGAATCAGTAGACCGCCTAATCTTTTGCATTAGTTAGGGACATTAACACTACACTAATTGCATAAGTAACATAAATCGTATTAGAAAACTTAAGGACAATGGATGAATGGTTGATGATTGAGTAGTTGGGTGTAGATATTGGGTGAAAACATTTAGTTCATTCTTTTATCCTTAGAGATTTCGAGGACGAAATCCATTAAGAAGGGGAGAATGTAACAACCCGAAATTTAAGCTATAATAATTAATTAACGAATAAATGAAATGATAAAATAACTTTGTGAAATTATCAGAATTGAGCCACGGAAGTTGCACCATTGTGTCCGCGGTAATTTTTTGGTCAATTTCCATATGTAGAACGTCAGAATCCGAGCTTATATGAGCAAGATACATAATTAACAAGATAAACGAATATATATATATATATAGGGAGGTCGACCTAGAGGTCAACCATTCCAAGGCCTAGGTCGACCGGCCGGTCGACCTAGCACAATGGGCGGTCGACCTGCCTACATTTGTGAGGCGAAGGGATTTTTCCTTCGTGCTGTGCGAATTTAACATGTCAATTTCATTCTTTTGTTCAATCTGGTCCCTTCGTGCTTCCATCCGATGGCTCCTATTTGGCCTATGACGTGGTTGCATCCTATTCTATCCCCAAATCTAACGGTCTGAGATCCACTTCTACCATTATAAATAAGACCCTAGGCCTAACACTTTTTCTCACTCTAAGATTTTCTCCAATTGGGTTAACCTTTTCTGGAAGAACCCTAAATGGAATAATTTTTCAAGGAGAAAATCATTTTTAATTAAAATATTTAACAACCCCAAGTGGACCGGGAAGAGCTTAGGACCACAGGTGAGTGATTGTAATTATTTAGATTTTTAAGTAATTTAAAATAATAAGGTTTCCAATAGTTTTAGTTTTACTACGATTTTTGGAATAACCTTTTTAGTAGTTTATTTACAGTTTTTAGAATTATTTTCACTCTATTTCTTTTAGCTATTCTTTTCAGTTGATTTTAGTTTATTTCAGTTAATTATAGCTTTTCTATTTAATTATAGTTTATTTACAGTATTTTAATTTATTCACTGTTATTTATGCGTTATTTACATCCTTTTCCTACGCTTTGGATTTTCTTTTATTTTCAGTTTTCTTTTGTTTCTCCTTCTTCTTCGCATATGGATTAGAATAGATTAAACGCGAATATGGATTAAAATTATAAGAATGCTGAAATAACGAAAGATAAGATGTAAATTGTAAAGACTGTAATAAAAATGGAATTAAGACTGAAATTGAGCCTAATTATGATATTAATGTTAGAATTTGACTAAATTAAAGAAATTGGCCTGGTTATAACTTAGAATTATAACTAAAAAGAGTAAAAGATGAAAGAAGCTTATTTTCACACTTAGACCTTGGGTTAAGTAATAAGCATGATTATAACGTAGGTTATAATAAGAAAACAAAACAGAATGAGGCTTATTTTAAGACTTAGGATCAATTAATAAGCACAGATAGTAAGAACAATAATAAAGGCATATTTGAATAATTTATCTAAGTTAATAAGCAAAGAAGTAAAGTAGGACCTGTACCAAATAGCATTCCCCTATTATTTCTATAGACATGGTGTTTCACATAATCCTGAAATGAGACGAGGGGCACGCTTATGCTAATAATGATAGTAATTGGTCAATAAGTAGAAGTCCAGATCATGGGGATTTGGGCAAAGGGGCACAACTAGATATTTTTTGGATGACGAGCCAGTACCAACAACATTTCCCCTATTATTTCTATGGACACGGTGTTTCACATAACCCTGAAGTGAAATGAAGGGCACGCTTATGCTGAAGCCTCAGGTAATAAGAAGACCAATAGGTGGAACAACAGGTAACGCGAGCTTAGTGATGGTCATGCGTGCTACTTCCAGTGATGGCTCGTAAATTGTTATGAGTTCCAATCGCTTAGTATGTGTGTCTTTCGTAGACACCATTGCCTTCTGTGTAGGGAGCTATATAACGTCTAGTCCACAGTAGATACTTTGCGTGTCATTCGTAGACACCATTGCCTTCTGTGTAGGGAGCTATATAGCGTCTAGTCCGCAGTTGGTCTATGGAGTAGCAGGCCGATCAAAGGATAGAATTAGGATTTCAGCATAATTATAGGATTAGGAATTCAGCCTAATCAAAGCAGCTATCAAAGACAAGTGCAAACAATCAAAGTTAATCAATTTTTCAATTTAGTTAATTCGTATTTATTTCCAGCTTATTCCTTCTCTCTATTTCCTTTCTTTCCTTTTATATACTAGGACTGTTGTAAAGTCTGTTACTTTTTCTTTGCTTAAAGATTCTAGTAATTACTATCATTCACCAGACTTTTAGTCTGACCCACTCTTCCATTTTCCCCTTTTTCCCCCATGGGCTAGCAAGAGCAAGGATGATAGATTGCGGACACTTGGAGACTTCTTTGGCAGAGATTTCTTATGTATTTCTCTTCTTTATTTTCAGTTTTTAGCTTATTCCATGTACTGGCACTTTGTGAGGGATAGTTTGTACTCTGATATTTATGAGACTGAGGTTTTGATTTCATGAGACATATATTGGTATTTTGAGACATATGATGTATTTGGTTTTATAATTCTATATTATGAAGTTTGACTTTTAGCAAATTATTATTTTAATTGTTTCCGCTGTTTTTATCTATTTTGTCTTGTGAATCTTAGTCTTTGCTAGTTTTAGTTATACCAATAACGCTCCATGCCTTTTAGTGTGTCCCTCTGGATATACTAAGGGGTGTGGGGTGTTACATATAGTGAAAACTCAACTAAGATGGTTGGCTTTGTATGGATGAGAGATTGTTTGTTCCTGATGTCAATGGGTTGATGGATGAGGTGCTCATAGAATGCTACACTCGAGAATGACTATACATCCCGACGGTAATAAGATGTACCATGATACGAGGTAGACATTTTATTGGGAAGGGATGAAGAAGGACGTTGAGACATTTATTTCGAGATGAATGAATCATTGGCTAGTAAATGCTAAACAAAAGAAACCAAGTGGTTTTTGCTACAACCACTTGAGATTCCCGAGTGAATATTGATGGACTTCGTCTTTGAAATGTTAAGGACTAGAGAATACATTAGCATTTGGGTCACATTCTATAGATTGATGAAGAATGCTAAATTTATATTCATTAAGTCCAGTGGAATGGCATCCAAATCAGTCGAGTTATATGTGAAGTGGATTATCTGATTCCACTTTATGCCAAGAGCACTGTAAGTAGCAGAAACCCATTGTTCACTAGTAGGTTTTGTGAGAACTTACAAGAGGCATTTGGAAATTTGGCACCAAATTGACTTGATGGTATCGAGAATGAAACTGAAACTTCAAGACCTCATAGACCTATTTGTACTGATAGATATAATATGAGACAAATTAGGAGGAAGGCGATGGAGTAGTAAAGATTCAGTTGAGTAAAAGCGAAAGCGATTTCATATGAGAGACTGATGAGAGCATGAGGATCGCTTGTCTAGAGCTCTTCACTAGGGGAGATTCTATTTTTCACCAGCTTTTATATTGGATATCATGTTTGATGTATTATATATTGTTTAGTATCCTGCATGCTAGGATAGGCATGGATGTTACTTTTTGATGTTTGATCTTATATATGCCTATTTGATGTTTGATTGTTGAAATTTGATATGATAGCTTATGCTTATATAGTTGTTAAGCATATAGGATAGCTATGTTTTGATATAGCATATTTATTTAAGACGAATGTTATATATATATATATATATATATATGATTTAGTATGTCTAAATACATGATGATGTTGCTATTGCGTTTAATCCTTTTTGTTGAGTACATGTTCTGGTACATGGAAGCAAGTGTTGGCTATTTGGATGCTTACTCGCTTTTATTCACATCTAAATAGTATGCTCTTGCTATAAAAGAGGTATGTAATGTTTGTAGTGCAGATTTGGTTATATATGTTTGGTTATTCTTGGAAACGAGATGCCTCAAATATTAGATGTATATATATATCTACGTTGTATTGGAATTTTTCCTAGACATAGTTGCACAAAAGAGGTGCTGTCAAATTTTTCCAAAACATAAGGGGCTTTGAAAGCCTTTAGGTTAGGAGACATTCTCCTTAGTTTGGGAATTTTGAGGACAAAATCCTTTAAGAAGGGAAGAGTATAATGACCCGTATTTTTTGCATATGGTCGATAGGACCCAAGACCACTTTCATTGAGTTTTGATCGATGTTGTGAATTAAAATGAGTATAAGCATCTTGTATTTGAAGATCGAATGATTTTGTGGCCAAAACGATCTTGAAATGCACGAAATTATCATCCCGAAGCGCTATCTCGAAATCGACGAAATTTATACCACTGGGACCGGAAAAATGAGGTGATGTATGCTAACGAGTTTCGTTGCGATCGGACGCACTCAAAACTTACTACGGTTTATTTAAGAAATTCAAATAAACTAGATATATAATATTATTTAAATAATAAATCACCTAAATCCTCTCTCCATCTTTACTCATTACTGTTTCTTTGCCTAAAACAAAGAAATGGCCGCCACTTCCCTAAATCCATTCAAAAAAATTAAATCGAGCGATTCACTCCATGAAACAGATCTATTGAACTCATATTATAGAGAGCTTCATGTCTATGGGGTCGAGATAAGGTGCGCCGGTGACTGGCAACATCAACCTTCTCATGGCGTTGGCTAGGGTTTAGGTTCATTGGAGATTGAGGCGACGATTGACAAATCCGAGTATGGCATCAGCTTTCTCGTGCGAAGGGGAGTAGATGGTGATGATATGGTGACATGCGGCATTCCCTGGTGATATGCGACATTCGTACAGTTGTGAGGGCATCATCAGGTCGCGACTTGATTAAGGTGGTCGAGCCTTGCATCTTTGGGTCTGTGGCAAAGAGATGGCGTAGGGGAGTTTGACCAAGATGGTTCATTGTTTCATGGTGTAGACGAAGAGAAATTGAAGAGAGATGGATGCAGGTTTGGGGCATCCACTGATACATCTACAGGAATGGTAAATTAGGTGATTGGGGAAGAAAGATTAGCGGGTGATTAATTGTTAACTAAGTGGATTAATAGTTTATTTTAACCTCGATTCTTATAATATAATACTTATCTTTTGCATACAAGGTCCGTTTTGGATGAAGTTTCTTTTTTTGCTCTTGTAATGGAGAGCTTTACGATTTGGCATTGGATTAGTCAGCTTTTGTTGAGATAAGTGATTTTTTTCTCACCGTACTATGATTGTTAATATAGTATTAAAACAATGTTTTGAGATGATTTCTAACTTTAAGAGGGGATTTAATTTATTTAAACCTACACATTATTTTATAAAAGAATTTAAAATGGTTTTAAATTCGAATATTACATTTTTTCTAATTAACGCACTATTTTGACGAAATTGCTAAACTTAGGCTATTTTATATATTAATCCTACATTTGTTGCTTGAATGATTGTAAGTGTGTTATTATAGATGTATGTAGGCTACTTTAGAAGTTTGCATGCTTGTTGGTTGCATATGCTTGTTTGCTTAGTTTGGTTGAAAACGCTGATCGAAGGTGATATGATGTTAGAAAATATTCCATAGGATAGAATTTCGTGCATAGAGTATTGTGCATACCGATCGATCTGAAGACGAAAGATGATGGAATTGAGGATATGCTTCTGACTTTAGGATGGAGCCTCACATTTTCATTTGGTTTGTACCGAGCCATTTTTGGCTAAGTACATGACCAAAGTGGTTGTTATCGACACTCTGGAGTGGTCGATATCTACCACTATTGATGATGGCGGATTTGGCCAATTTATATGTGGATGGTGGAGAGGCTTTGAGAAGCACGATGCGATGGTTCATTCATTCGTTTGACATTTTATTTTGATGTTATGGCTCTTCGACGAATGGATTTAGCGATGATGTGAAGATGTTATGCTTCGACGCGATGACTTCATGATTCGGCGATGATGATTCCATGATGGGAAGTGATGGCTTTGACGATGGATAGCAATACTTCGAGATACAGAGTAGTCGATGGTATCCCGCCTTTTGGCAAGGCCGCGATACCAAGGAATTGATTGGAAATCAAAGATGGTTCATCCCGAAAAACGGTTATACAAAGGTTCGCTATGGATGCTGGTAAATTTTGCTTGAGTCCGAATCAAGCTACGATTGATATGACATGACAAGCAAAGCTATGACAGCCAACGTTTCAAATTTCAAGTCGATCGGAGTCTGTATGCTTGAGATATGGGTTGATCAAGATTAAGGGAATCAACTTCGTTCGTATCCATCCGAGTTAACTCTCTTCGCATCCATCCAAACAAGCCCGCTTCGTATCCATTCAGATTAACTCTCTTCGTATCCATCCAGACAAGCCTGCTTCGTGTCCATCCAGATTAACTCTCTTTGTACCCATCAGTAGTGACACATGAGTTCAGTTCGTATCGATCCACTGCCAAACATGCTTCGTATCGAATCGACCATAGATCGATACGAAATCAACTCCTCCCATTGGTACAAACCCATCCAATAAGTGATATGGAATGGCCACTGAGTTATCCATACGAAGAACATAAGTTTGTATCGATACGAAGCAATTATAAAGGATCGATACGAAGTAGGGTGCGAGGGATCGATACGAAGTTAGGTACAGTAAAACGATACGGAAGGGATATTCTGGGTCGATACGAGCAAAGCATATATAAGTGGAAGACTCGGTCGCTCGGCATGAAAGGTGGATCGATCCTAAAAGTTAGCACCACATCAACTAGCAAGCACGTGCCCAGAAGCGATACGAACAGAAGCGATGCGAACTTAGCAGCCTTCAACAAACTCAAACTTGCATCGATCGTAACTCGAGATCTACAAGTCCAAATGCTACCAAATTTTCACAGGAGCTTGCGTGCAACCTTAGGAATGTTCATGATCGATCTCGATTCAATTGGGCTAAATCTTGATCGATACGAATTTCATTCGTATCGATCACGGATCGAGTCCAAACGACCGGGGATCGATCGCGTGGGCCCACCCACGTGAGAGAAGGGGTCTTCCAGGATTCGGGCGAGATATTTGCTGCCTATGCCTATAAATAGCAGCCTCGGACCTACTGAAAAAGGACTTTTGGCTCTTTCTACATCCAGAATCTGCCAAAATCACTGTTGTACTTGGATTGTACTGTTGTAATTCATTGTAACCAGCAAGCAAAAATCAATAAAATATAGCCATCTCATAGTGGACGTAGGCCATCTACCGAACCGCTCTAAATCTGTGTGTTTCTGTGTGATTTTCCTGTTTATCGATTGGTGTGTTTGTTATATCTTCCTCATTTTCCATTTATATTCTTTATTTTATCTCTTCAAACACATCTAAAGAGTGTTGTGCCCAATTTGCTACAAACACTTTGGTGCTTTCACTGAGAAAACCCAGTTTTCTCCTGCTCATTGGATCTACTACCGATATTGGATTGCAAGAATCTAAGGAGAAGATCCAGATTTCAAGTCCAGAAGTTCTTCCATCCTATTCATATTTGTATCAAGTCTAGGAGAGAGCTTCGCTATCCACCATGGTCAACACTAGGACTACTTCAACAACTGCAGATCTAGAAGGACGGGATAGACAGAACCCCGCGAAGCTTCCTCCTACCGACCAGAATGCTGTCGGACCTTCAGATCCGCAAAGCCCTGTCACCAAGGAAGAGTTTCAACTGTTAATGCAAGAGCTGACGCAGAGTCGTCAACAGCTTACTCAGCAACTCCGTGCCAACACGGAATTGACCAACCAACTGAATCGTTATAGAGGAAGGAGATCCAAAAGGAATCAGGCTTCCTATTCATCCATTGAAAGTTCAGCCTCTTCTGACTTTAATCACAGATCCATGCGCCCATGGCTGGATGGAAGCTATACACAAGCTACTGGACATTGGCCCACCTTGAATCTTGGGCAACCGAGAGTTGGTCCGTCAACCAGCCATCAAACCGGACCCTCCTCCCGAAGAGGTAATGTTCCTTATCATACTACTGACAACCATGCTACCACTACTTCTACATAGTTGGAAGTTGATGCTCGGAACCGAACGGATCCGACCCACCGTTAATGCAACTATACTCCTAAGCCTTATGTCCCAGAAGACCTAGAACAAAAAAGGCGAGACATGGACCATCGACCACGACCGGCCCATCCTCGCATTGTGGAACCCGACCACACCTTGGCTCAGCATGCCCAGAACATCCAGATGCCGGATATCCCAACAATGATCCGTCAAATGATCCGCGAAAGTCAGAGCCTCACTAATGACGACGGGGGAATCTCTCGAAGTCATACCCCCTTCATTGTTGACATCCTCTATGCTGAACCGCCTCGGCGATTAAGGATGCCGACTCTACCCATTTATGAAGGGAGCTCTGATCCTAACCAGCACATTCTAAAGTACGAATGGTTAATGAATTCCACACGAGCTAATGATGCAGTCAAATGGCGAAGTTTCCCGATCTCCCTGGGGGGGCATAGCAACTATGTGGTTTACTCGTTTGCCACCTCAATCTATTTCATGTTTTGACCAGTTAGCAACGAAATTTGTTGAACAGTTCTGCATGCATGTCACAAGGCTGAAAGATGTTAATACCTTGTCTAGCGTCGCTCAAGTTCCCGGAGAGACACTTAGACGTTATTTGGAGAGGTTTCACGCTGCATGCACTGAGATTAGTAATCCCAATGATAACTCAATTATGATGGCACTAACTAAGGGGATCGATCCCGATTCTGAATTTGGCAACTGGTTGGCCGGAAAACCTGTTGCATCGTTGGACCGTTTCTATTCCAAGGTAGCCCAGTTTTTGAGAAGGGAGGATGCGAAACAGTTTAGGAAAAAGGATGACGCAGGACCTAGTGTGGAAGGAATTCAAAGCAATGTCATTGTTAAACAAACCGAGGAGAGTTCCGGAAAGGTACAATTGAACATACAGAATAAAAAAAATCAACAGAGAGGCAATGGAAATCAAAACAAGAAACAGGATCAGAATCGTGGGCCATGACGTAGGGCTCCTATGTTTGACAATTATACTCCTTTAAATACGTCACTGGAAAATGTGTACTTGTAGATCTGCAATACTATTCAATATAAGAAACCTGCTCCGAAGCAATCGTCAGAAAAATAGATTCAAATGGGAAAGATTTACAGATTTCATGATAGTTATGGCCACAACACAAACGAATGCCATCATTTACAGGATATTATTGAAAAGTTGATACGAGAAAGAAAGTTGGAGCAGTTTGTGCGGGCGTCGCAGTCTGGAGGAGCGGGCCCATCGAATCAGAACCAAATACCAAATCAGGCGAGACCGGAGGAACCCGCTCGTACCGGCGGGAGGTTGGTGAATAATACTGTCAGTGGTGGTCCTCATCCAGCAGATTGAAGCTGGAAGGAAATGGAGTCGTATGCCAGTTCTATTAGGCATGCGAGCTTCAAATGTTGTAGTAATTTGGAAGATGGGGCTCCGGCCAAGCAACGGAAAACGATGACGGACGACATCGTATTCCGGAGCAGGGATGCCGATAGAGTCGAAGCCCCAACCATAGATCCACGTCATTTCAGCTCAAATAGGTCCTGCTTGGATGAAGAGGATCTTGGTAGACAGTGGAAGTTCGATGAACATATTGTTTAAGCAAGCTTATGACCAGATGAAGATGGAAGCAAAGGATTTGAAGCCTTATCAGTCTCGCATTCATGGCTTCAATGGAAGTGCGACTATACCCACTGGGATGGTGGAGCTACCGGTGAAATTGGGAATTGGAGAACGCTGGAGAGTCCGGATATTACAGTTTGTTGTTTTGGACCTAAACTCGCCATACAATGCTTTTTTGGGCCGACCGGCCCTAGCCGAGTTCAGGGCTGCCATTGCCCTTTGGTGTCTGACTTTAAAATTCCCTACTGACAACAGAGTTAGAGTCGTTCAGGGATACCAGGCTGCTAGATGAGCCTATTATGTTGCCGAGCTGCGGGAGGCGCGGCGAAAAGATAAAGGAAAGGGCATAGAGGAATCTCTCTGCGTCCGCTTTACGGAAAATTGACGACTAACGCCTGGGCCTAGGTTCGGGCACCCCAACCAATTCCCAAGGGATCTTGACCCAAGGGATACTGAAAGTGAAGACGAAAGTAAAGACAGTCAAGCTTCCCCGGCCAAGCTGACGATCGATGTTCTGATCGACGATAATGACGATTCTAAAATGATAACGGTTGGATCTCAGCTAAGCCAACAAATGTAGGAGGAATTGGTTGAATTTCTCCGGGCAAACCTCGATGTGTTTGCCTGGACGCATTCCAACATGTATGGAATCTCTCCGGACATCGCGAGCCACACATTGAATATTGACCCACGGCATGTCCCGATCAAGCAGAAAAGGCATGGTATGGATCCAGAGAGATCTGCCGCTCTTAAGGAAGAGGTAGATAAGCTCAAGTCGAATGGGTTTATCCAAGATGCACTATATCCGGAATGGGTGTCCAATCATGTACTTGTCAGAAAGCCCAACGGGAAATGGAGAACATGCGTTGACTACTCAAACTTGAATAAAGCTTGCCCCAAAGACAGTTTTCCACTTCCCCGAATCGATCAGCTCGTAGACTCAACAGCTGGACACGAACTCTTATCCTTCATGGATGAGTATTCCGGCTACAACCAGATATCCATGCACTTGCCCGATCAGGAGCATACCAGCTTCGTCACCGATCTGGGACTTTACTGCTACAAAGTCATGTCATTTGGACTCAAGAATGCTGGAGCAACTTACCAACGGCTAGTTAATCGAATTTTTGCTAACCAAATCGGAAAAACCATGGAAGTATATGTGGACGACATGCTTGTGAAGTCGTGATTTTCCACTAATCATATCAAAGACCTGGAATCGATGTTCAACATCCTCGGAGAGTACAGAATGAAACTCAACCCGTTGAAATGTCACTTTGGGGTCGCGTCTGGAAAATTCCTTGGATTTATCGTCAATGCCCGAGGAATTGAAGCCAATCCCGAGAAGATCTGGGCAATTAGAAATCTTGAGACTCCAAGGACTATAAAGCAGGTTTAGAGCCTCAATGCAAAAGTAGCAGCACTGAGCAGGTTCATTTCAAAATCCACCAACAAATGCATTCCCTTCTTCTACCTGATCAGGAAAGGGAAATGAAATTTTAAATGGACTACAGAATGCGAGGGCGCATTCCAAGCACTGGTGCAACACCTGTCCACACCACCCATTCTTTCAAAGCCTATTGATCATGAGAGATTGTACATCTACTTGGCGGTGTCAGAAAATGCAATCAGTGCTGCCCTAATTTGGGAGGAAGACCGGATACAATAACCATTCTATTACATTAGCAAACAACTAACCGGAGCAGAGAGAAATTATCCAAAGCTGGAAAAGCTGGCTTATTGTTTTTTCATTGCCTCAAGGAAGCTTCGCCCATATTTCCAGGCTCATCCTTTTACCGTCTACACCGACCAGCCGTTACGACAGGTCCTTACGCGGCTCGAGACGTCTGGAAGGTTACTCAAGTGGAATATTGAACTGAGTTAGCTCGACATCACTTACACACCAAGGCGAGCCATTCAAGGACAAGTCTTAGCAGATTTCATCGTTGAATTCACTATCCCGGAAGACTTGCCCGAAACCAGTGAATCTCCTAAATATGTCTGGAAGCTACATACTGATGGTGCATCAAATGACCGATGCTCGGGTGCTGGAGTTGTACTTGAAACTCCTGAAGGCCGATCTATATGATATGCATTAAGGTTCGATTTTCGTGCAACTAACAGCGAGGCCGAATATGAAGCCCTGCTCGCCGGATTGAGACTTGCCAGAGATTTAAGAATTATTGCTGTAGAGATTTACTGTGATTCACAATTAGTCGTGTGTCAAGTTCGGGGAGAGTACCAGGCCAAAGACCAAAGACTGACTGCTTATATTGCTCGGGTTCAAGAAATATATGATCAGTTTGATTATTATGTCATCTATTGCATACCCCGAGAACGCAATCAGAAAGCCGATTCCTTAGCAAAGTTAGCCACTACAGGTGAGGCGCGACAAATGGGAATCGTTCTCATGGAGACATTATCTTCCCCGAGCATTGAACAGATGGAGACAGATTGGGTATTCAAAGTCGTTCCCGATAAGGAGTCATGGATGACCCCGTTCAGGAACTATCTTGAGCATGGAACCCTGCCGGAGCGCAGGAGTGGAAAAAGACAAGTTCTTCGAAAGGCTTCGCGGTTCACTATTCAAAATGGAGTCATGTATAGAAGAGGATACTCTGTTCCTTTACTCCAGTGTATTGCCCACGATGAAATCAAACGAGTATTGCATGATGTACACGAAGGAGAATGTGGTGATCACACCGGAGGGCAAGCTCTTGCCAAGAAAGTGCTCTGATATGGATATTATTGGCCGACTGTAAATTGCGATGCATCGGATTACGCCAGAAAATGTGCCAGATGTCAAAAACACGCTTGGATTCCAAGAGCCCCGCCTACCGAAATAACTCAGATGGGCAGTCCATGGCCGTTCGTAGTATGGGGCATCGACATTATCGGTTCTCTACCTCTAGCTAAAGGTGGTGCGAAGTACGCCATCGTTGTGGTTGATTACTTCACCAAATAGGCAGAAGCTGAGCCCCTTGCTACTATCACAACGAAGAAAGTGATCAACTTTGTTGTATGCAACATTATCTGTCGATTTGGCCTCCCATATACCATCATCACTGACAATGGAGCACAATTCGATAGTGTTGAATTTAAGGATTTCTGTCAACGATTACACATTCAGAAGAAGTTCTCCGCAGTTGCACACCTTCAAGCGAATGGACAAGTTAAAGCTGTTAATAAAGTTATAAAGTCCATTCTGAAGAAACGACTAGTAAATGCCGGAGGCAAATGGGTCGATGAACTTCCTATGGCTTTATGGGTTTATCGGACAACCCACAAATCCACGACCGGCCACACTCCATTGTCTCTTTCCTACGGCTCAGAAGCCGTTATTCTAGTCGATATGGAAGTACCTTCTCATCGTGTGACATAATATGATCCAAAGACGAATGCTATATTACTTGCCAAATCCCTTGACTTATTGGATGAGAAGCGTGAAGAGGCTGATTTGAGGGTAGCCGCATACCGAAATCGAGTCGCCCGATTATACAATGCCAAGGTCCGACCCCGAAACTTTGAACTCGGCGATCTCGTCCTTAAGAGAATTTACCCGGTTCCTTCACGTATGAAACCAACATGGGAAGGGCCATATGTCATCGAATGAAAGCTCGAAGACGGCACGTTTAAATTATCGACCATTGACGGTCTTACTCTGCCGAGAGCCTGGAACAGCGAGAACCTTCGTCGCTACTACACATAACAGGCTTTGTTTTTTTTTTCAGTCTAGTTTTCATTTGCAATTTGTTCATGCATTTTGAAATCTGAATTTGTAATAAGGCAACTGACTTTGCCGTATTTTCTTATTTCAGCAATAAAATGCAATCTCTTCGAGCCAGAGCAGTGATTTCTAAATGCGTCATACGACTATCACAATGCACGAAGAGTTAAATTCCATCCTATGGTGGGGCTTATTCAAATAGGGAGTGACTGTGATATGACCGATCACTCGCTAAGTGAAACCCGAGCTTGGGGGCAAGTCATCACACTGAAGCCAAAAAAGGATTGATACACAACAATCCTCTAACTAACTCCAGATTCCCAGAGTGTGAACTGGAGTATAAACTTGCAAATGCGAGCTCGAAGAGGGTGGATCCGTCCACCTAGCGACTTCGCTCGTGTTTAAACCAAGTTCAAGGAGGATGGACCTATCCATCTAACGACCTCGCTTGTTAACTCAGGGTGGATGTGATCCGACCATCCACGATCCTAATACATTTTTCGTTCCCGGAGTGCGAACGAAGTTTCGAAACCCATAACAGATGTGGTTAACCAACTGTTAACTAACTCCAGATTCTCAGAGTGTAAACTGGAGTATAAACATCAACCAATTTTAAGTCCCTAGAGCATGGACTAGAGTATAAACATCGACTAACTCTAAATCCCCAGAGTGCGGATTGGAGTTTAAACACAAACTGGGTGTGAATCGACCACCCGTAGGACAACTCCGAGCCCCCGGAGTGCGGGCCGGAGTATAAATGCAAAGTGGGTGTGACTGACCACCCACAAATCAATCTAAATCCCCAGAGCGTGGATGCAATCACCAATGGATGAGCAGGTGTGATTCGACCACCTGAACTCATCTTGTTTCGGCCTCGATTCAACAGAATTGGACTTGATATATTAAAGGAGAAAATGATGGCCTACCGATCTTTTCAATTTGTCCCCGAAACTGGAGGCAGAACTTAAGTATCAGCCACTGATTGAGACAGTACAGTATTATCATTTGACTTAACAATCCGATCGTGACCCAAAGCCGTGGCTCCAGAACTTAGCGACTGAACCCGGGTCCGATTCAAAAACTAAAACTCCACAAGTACATTGAATGGAAGTTCGAACGCTAAAATACTTAAGCGAAATAAACGCAAAACTGTGTTGAAGACAAAATGAGATTTTATTTCAACTATTCTTTGGAAGAGAAGGATAAGTACCAAATTATTCCAAAAAATCCTACTAGCAGGGGCCGAACCCGCATCTATACACGGCCTACAAAAAACAAAAAGGGATTTCTATTTGTCTACCGAAAATGAGATGAAAAGACATCCCTATTCTTTCACTTTCTTCTTCTTCCCCCTCGGCGTTGACTCGCTAGAGCTACCACTTGGATGCCTTTTTTAGCCCTTGCCTTTTGGCGGTTGATCTTTAGTCGGGGGCATTATGGTATCTTCCTCCTCCGAACTCACATGGAATGGAATGCTTCCTGAAGGCGGAGTTGGAGGGACAGGATCAATGTTAGAAGATGGAGGGGGGCACACTGGTGTCAACGACCGTGCCTCCATGAGAAATCATTCGCAAAGGGGCTGGACCAGGTCCCGCCATTCCACCTCCAAAGCCACTGCCCCGTGTAGCTGCTTCCATCTCGACGTTAATTTCAGCCATTATCTCCTCTTCGTGGATTGTTTGGGCATCGCCGGGATGTTAGCAGTTGGGCCCGAGGAGTTGATCACAGGTGCGCCTCCACCCATGACGAATGGCAGATCGGCAAAAGGGTCACTTTGATGACCAAGAAGTTCCTCCATCATCTTTTCATCAAAGGTAAGAGTGCTCCCTTGCGCTCCATCGGTCAGTGCAGTGGCTGTTGTCGTGGTCGCTTCCGTTATGATGGTCTCCTGCTCGTGATGCGGCTCTTGAGTTGCAGGAGGCGGGCAGATGTAGCTCCTATCACTGAATAGAGACAAAGAAAAAGAGTTAGAGATTACTACAATCAACGTTTCCAGATTTGAATGAACGCAAGAAATGTTTAGAATACCTTCCTCAAATTGGCTCGCGGGTGGCGGAGCAGCTTCAGAAACATGCTCGCGAGTTCAAGACAACTGCGGTTGATCGGGATTATATGCAGGAACAGACTGAGGATCAACCGCAGGAGTAGACTCAGGCAGGGTTGGCACAAGAGTTTCGGAACCGGCATCATGGCGCTCAACACCAGAACCTTCTCCAGCCTCCAAGTGCTGGGTACCGAGTTTCTCCTTTTCATATGTAATAGTGATGTCGTGGAGAACTCTTCTCTCGTCTTCACTCAGCACCCGGTTCTCTAGTTCAAATTCATCAACAGATTCGGCTTAATGCTCAGCTTTCTCGTCTTCCACCAAGTGGCCCCAAGCATTATACAAGTGTGATGAATAGTTATCGAGCCAGGTTAGGTTTCGGTACTTCAGAACTTTGGTGTTGTATGTGATAAGAAGATATTCGATATCAGCCTCCAACCTGGTCTCTGCCATCTTCACTTCATTCTCAACCCTGGCCTCGGCTTCCTGAATTTTAAGCGCTGCCGCATCCCTCTCATCCCTAAGCACCACAGCCTGCTCACATGTCTCCTGGACAGCTTTGTTTGCATTGTCTTTCTCTTTAACGATTTCTGCAAATTTGGCCTTAAGCTCTTCAAGCTCTTTGAGCGCCCCGTTACGTTCGGCCATGACTGTGGTGGTCCGATGCCCCATCTCCTCGACCAGGGCTAAGTGCATCTGCCTCATTTCTTCCATTCGCCAAGTGGCCTCATCAGCCCTTGTGTTGGCCTCTGTCTCTGAGTTTCTAGCGGACTCGCTCTCCTCATGTAGCACCTGAATTATGCAGTCCTTTTGAGCAAGACTGGTTTCTAATTTCTCAATCGTTTTCTCCCGCTCGAAGGCCACCGTCGATGCTTTGTCCACGGTCTTCATCCACTCCCGATATTGGCTGTAAACGTCATGGATGTAATCGTGCATAGTTTGTTCCACCTCAACTGGAATTCTCTTTAAATGCGGAGGGAAGATGAAGCCATCAAAACAGATGTTTGGAAAGTCTTTTTTTTAGCTGGGCGATTCTGATCGCTCCCTCCCCAGTGGGCTCGGTGACAACTTGCTCAGTGATAATGGGAATTTTGGTTTCAGTTCTTTGGCGTTGTGAATCGGACCTTGATACTTGAGTAGGTGGTCTTTGGCGTGCAGGTTCCAAGGGTTGTTTACCATGACCGGAAGGTTGTGTTGGGACTCGAGGTGGCGGAGAACGTGATCGGGAGCGAAGCCTATATTCTCTCTCTCTCTCTTTCTCTCTTTCTCTCTGTCCCTCTCCCTTTCATAACGCTCCTGGCTAGAATAACCACGATCGTGGTCCCTATCAGCCTCCCTTCCGCGGGACTCATAGTATGAACTAGATGATTGGCATGTCGAGCGAAGGCTACCGAGCATGGATTCCCGTCTTGACATCGTATCTGTAAAATAGAAAGAGAAGCAGAGTTAGTAATCTCCGGAAATGAACAACTTATGATTGGAAATCGTGTAGTGCCGTGAAGTGTGTATATGCATGTGTTAAACCCCCTGACCAACCGGTTATGTCGACCACACTCATAGGAAGTGAATCGCTTAAATCTAAAGCGCTTTGAAACCCTTCCAATCCGGTGTCGTGTTGAAGCGACACATAGTCCGGAATTGGAATGTCAGTGAGTCCTTCGAAAGGATTCTCCATTTGTGCGGAAGGAGTTTCCAAAATTCTAACACCGGTGGCTGGTAGGGACATCACCACGGATTTCCATCTTGTAGACTTATGAAGCTTATGAGCAACTGCATTGCCTTTCCTCCTTCCCTCTAAATGCCGAGAACTATCTAGGGGCCCGGCTACGGGTTCGTCTTTGGTGGGCGTATCTTCTTCATCGCCTTCCTCAGCAATTACAATCTCGGGCGCCTTACACTTCACCCTTTTCACCAAGGCTGTCCTAAGCGGTCCCTCAAGTCTTATACTCTGGCCTTGATCGATTAGCCCAATAACCCTCAAATTTTCATCTGTCAGCACCGAGTCAATCACTCTTATCTCACCAGGCACCTCCTGAAGGATCCGCACTATTTCTTTAAATTGGGCACCTTCGGGTCGCGGAATTGCGGCTGTAGAGAAAAGGAAATATTAGATTCAATGTCGATTATAACTATCTTGTAAGCCACTGGAGAAATTGCGACACTTACGTCTAACTAACCACCTTCTAGCAAACCCTGGCGGGCATCGAACGTAGAACCACTCTGTCTTGAAGTAGCTAAGCCTAGTCCAGGATCCAGTCACCACTTGGCAATTCCTGGCCGCCTCAAGGAATGTGAATAAGGGGTTATCTCCCCAACTCTTGGCATTGAACAAGAATCTGACTTCCTCCGGAGTCGAGGGGGTGCAAGAGATGCTCCATAAAGACAATGAATAAACTGTTCAACAATTCATATCCATTTGGATGCAACTGTGATGGAGCGATCCCAAAGAAAGATAACACTTCTCGAATATATTGGTTAAATGAAGGAAGTGTTCCAGCTCTGCATGAATGTCGATTAACGGTTGTGTATCCTTCTGGAGGAGTATGTGGCCTATCGTTTGTCCCCGGTAACAGGACATCATTCAGCGATAGCTCATGCCTCAAACAAATCCTCCCCAACATATCTTCGAAGACGTTAGACGGTACGGAATCTTGTGGATTCCCAAAAAAGATTGATCCTGGAAGCTCATCTAGAGCTGGAATAATGACTTCGGCCGCGATGGCCGACATCTCTATTATCAGAGGAGGTGAACTTTGATCCCCCTGCTGCTGCGAACTCCTGGGTTCCATAGCTAATCAACTAAGTAAAAACCATCATTAGATGATAATAGGCATGTGTGTTTCCCAGTGTGAAGTGCATGAATGTGTTGTGCAGTGCAGTGCAGTGTTACAGGATACTTAAGAAACTCTACAGAATTTGAGAAAATGTTCAAACAATAAGATTTTGAGATTCAACTGGAGCGACCGTCATCGCTGACCATCACAACCGTGCCATCTAGACTTCAGAGATCGATCCAGGTTGAAGTTCGTCAAATTTTTCAGGTTACAGTTCCATCGACAAGTTTTGATAGGCAGTCAAATATGCAGTGAAATGGTAAAGTCCAATTATGCAAGGCAGAAGCTCGTCGGAGTCATATGTTTAAGTGTACAAAGTGCTTTGAATTCGCCAAGATTCAACTTGGATCGATCACCAAGATTCCAATTCGTATCGATCAAGGAGGCAACTCGTATCCATAAAAATATGCGAGTTCGAATTGACCGTTGACCGAGGATTTCGCATCGATTTTGAACATGGGATTTCGTATCGATCTCCGACATGGGATTTCGTATCGGTCGCATACAATGGGAGTTCATATCGATCATCGGCTCCTTGACTTCGTATCGATCGCTTCAGATCGATACGAAGTTCCACCACACCAGATTGATACGTGACTCCTCCTTTCACCTATCGGTTCCGGATCGATGCAAACTTCCCATTCTAGATCGATGTAAGATCTGATTTCTTTCCTTCCTTCATTGATACGAGATCGGGGCTAAGGGTCCTTCCAATGATTCTTTCGTATCCATCATCACTCCTTCTTCCCCGATGAAATGACCCTTCAAATTTTACCTATATTTTCTAGGATTTTTTTTTACATTTACAATTCAATTTAATTCTCAGAGTCATTTTCTTTTCAAACAATTTATCCAGGATTCAAAATTACCACTAATATAGATATATCAGTATGTTCAAAAAGATATGCACATACATATGAGGATGTATGTGTTCCTCTTGTTTAAATCAGAGTAATATAATTTTTTTTCTAAACAAGAGCATATTCTGTTTGATTTGAATTTAATTTAAATTTAAATCTAAATCTTCACTTAAATATATTTTTTTTGTTACTTATTATTTATATAGGTAGATCCTGCTTAAATCTTAGAATTTCAATAATTTTATCTTGATGGAATTATCTCAGAAATTAAAGCTATTTTATTATTCTCAGAAAATGATATTTTCCTTTATCATTTTCAATTCATGGTTTTGCCTTTTGCATCTCTCTTGTTTCTGATTCCATCAATTTAACACTACCTTAAACTGGTCATTTAATCATTTGCTTCTGAGTTTGAGATGATAAAAGTACTTGATATGAGAATGATTTATAAGTAAATACCCACTATATTTTGGGATGAACCAAATCTTACTGGTTTGATAATGCAAACCAGTTAATATGCATATTAGTCAATAATACTTGAAGAAGAGTTTAGTACAGCATTTACCAAAATGAACTAAGGATTTTTAAAGAGCACTTGCTTATCAAATCACTGACCTACTTGATCAACCAGACACTTTGGTCATGGCAATTGGAATACCATTTAGTTGCAAAGCACCTAAGCCTTCTTTAGATATGTTTTCTTTTTAAAACAACTTATAAGTGAACTTGAACTTTCTACAAAATATTTCAATAAAAAGCTACTGAATACTTAAAAATATTCTTTAAGTTTAAAGCCAGATTTTAACTTCATAACTAACTGCTTTTGAATGAATGAAACTTGACTAATACATATAAATTTTTGTATGACAAATGCTCAATACAATTTTATTATTCCCTCAGATTTTCACAGGTAACTTTTAAGCTTATTTTCCTTGATTCAACTCAGATGATCTTTTAATTTTCAAACTTTAATACTTAACAAGATTCAACAGAAAACAACTAGTTTAACCAAACATAGTAAGTTCATTACATATCAGCAAATTCAAACATAACTCTCCCATGAATACATGCAGATAAAATCATTACAGGCTCTTATTAAAACTATCGAGCATGTTCATTCATTCCTTCTCATTAGCCATAACTTCACTTTCTACTTAGTTCCTGCATTTCCTGAAAGAGCATTGGTGGCTGCCTCATTTAAAATGAGACACCCCCATATGCCATGAGCAAACAAGGGTCAGATCTATGATCTGGTATGTGCAACATCAATATATTCATGATATTAAGCAAATGAATGATACATGAATACTAGCCAGTTGCTTAAGCATTTTTTCTTAAATCAACTATATTACTATGTTTCAGATAAATTGTTATGCAAGTGTAATGACTTCATAAATTAACCATTAGCACAAGCATGTTTATGCAAGTATTCACATCAATCTGCAGCACTTAGATGCCCTGGAACAATCATGGTTCCAATTCAACAAATCTAAGAAATACTCATTCTCTTATTTCATAATTTATGCATAGCCTTTACATATATATCACTTAAATCCTAGCCTCATCTGTAATCAAGGAATCACAGGGACACATTGAAATGAACTAATTCACATCATTGCACAAAGATCTCAGGGCTTAAACAAACCATGTGCCAAACTTGCATACTTCAAATATGACAAGCACTCCAGCAGCCTTCTTAGCTCACAGTTCCTAGTTCATTTACTAATTTGTATTTATTTAAGCCTATCATCAGATAGGTAAGTGAGCATGTCACTGTGTTCATTGAAACACCCATGTAATACTGCAAGCATATTTTCCAAAGGCAAACAAATAATTATTTTCAAGAATATTGCTAACATATATCTTGTCTTTGAATCAAGTACAAGAATATTTACACTGAGAATAGAAACATGGCATAATGAATTATTATGATCTGCAAATAACTATGATTGAGCCAGATTCAAGATCTAGCTAAATCATAATTTTTGTCTTGTAGATTTTTGCTATTTGATCAGGGACTCGGCACATAGAAATCTCTATTGCACCCCTAATACCTTTTCTAAAGCCTCAGCACTTATACAATGTATATTGCAGCTTATTTTATTTTCTCTATTGAGATTTACTTGCCATGATTCCATATCAGTTATAAGTATTCTTCCCCTGATTTCAAGATCTGATGCCTTAGCTTTTCAGAATATAATAAAACAGTAGCATGCACATCCATAATAAAACATCTTATCAGATCAAGGCCATCCAAAGAGCATCCATAACAAAACATTATATCAAATCAAATCCATTCAAAGAATATTAATAAAACTGTGTTTAACAATAACCAGAAAATATCAATAGCAACATAAAAGTTTGGCTGCCTCATATCAGGTCTTAATGCCATGAATCTAGTGAGATTACTCACCTAAGTATCCCCTTCTAGTTGATTCAGAAAATCCCTGAGTATTTTTTTCCCTTCCTTTAAAATGTTTTCTTCCTTTCTTATTTTTTTAAGTATCTCGGGTAAAAATGATTTCCCTGGCTATAACTACTTATTTATAAGCATTTTCACTAGGGTTTTTATCAAGGCAAAATTCCATTTTTGTCCTGACTAACATCATGTATTTTGCATTTTATGTTTTCATATTTTCATCCTTGATTACCCCGGCCAAATCAATTAGTTAAGGCTGCATTTTCTTTTCTTTACTTTTTCAGAAAATGGCCACTCACCTAAGTCATGTTAAAAGTGTTTGACTTAACTATATTTACTAATTTGTTTATTTCTGGAAATCCCCCTCTTTCTATTTTTGCCTATACATAACATACTTGCTTATATTATATCTCAAACCATTTTAATGTTATTTTTCTTGCTTAGTTCCAATATATTTCTGCTCAAAGAAAAATGTACCTGTGTATAAACATATATGTATTTATTTAATTCTTCCTTACTTCCTGTAAAAATATTCATATGCATGTGTTTCATATTTTTAATTTCAATATACAAATATATTTTTAATTTCAGTATGTATACATGTCCAATTTCATAAAGAGTATTTAATTTCAATGTATACTGAAAAACATATTTTAATTAGATTAATAATTCACATTTCAAAATCATATTTGAAATGCTTCCTTTCTTTGTTTATTTATTTTATTATCATCATTTTTTTTTCAGAGATCATAAACCTTTTCCTTGTGCCATTTCCAGTGTGCATGTGCACACATACTCTTGCACATCATTTCATCAAGAAATCCTTCAACATTTAATCTAAATATTTTAGAACTGAGTTTTTTTATTAAAATAATTTTCCTCAAAATTTTGGGGCATTACATTCACCCCTCCTTTTAGGAATTGTGTCCTCACAATTTTTTTCTAATACTTATAACAAGCATTTATTGACCCGAAGGAATCCATCAAACATATGCATAAGCAAACAAATTCAACCATAATAACCACACATATTAAATTCTCCAGAAATTAAAAATTACCTTTAATCTACAAAAAGTTTAGGATAATTCATCCTAATTTTGTCTTCTATCTCCCATGTACAATCATTAGAATCAAGACTCCACTGGACCTTCACTAGTTTCAAAGTTTTGCTTCTCAATTTCTTTTCTTCTTTAGCTAAAATCCACACTGGTTCTTTCTCATAAACCAAATTAGGATTTATTTGAATTTGGGTAGGCTTTTCCAGAATTTCTTCTTTATCATGTACCCATCTTCTAAGTTGTGACACATGAAAAACATTATGCATTGCTTTCATTTCCTCTGGTAGTTCCAATTTGTATGCTAAAGAGCCTATTCTTTCCAGAATTTTGTAGGGTCCAACATATCTTGGTGTGAGTTTTCCTTGCTTGCCAAACCTCAGGACCTTTTTCATGGGTGAAACCTTGATGAAAACAAAGTCTCCCACTCTATATTCCACCTGCTTTCTCTTCATGTCTGCAAACTTCTTTTTCCTATCTTGAGCTGCTGCCATCCTTTTTCTTATTAGCCCAATTTTCTTTGTAGTCTCTTTTACATATTCAGGCCCTAAAACAGCCCTCTTCTGTCTCTACCCAACATACAGGTGATAAACATGGCTTGCCATATAAGGCTTCAAATGGAGCCATCCCTATGGTGCTTTGATAACCATTATTGTATGTAAACTCAGCTGGATGGAGATGATCCTCCCAGTTGCCTCCAAAATCCAATGCACATGCTCTCAATAAGTCTTCTAGAACTTTGTTCACCACCTCAGTTTGTCCATCTGATTGTGGATGGTAGGCAGTGCTTAAGCATAACTCACTCCCCATGGCCTCCTGAAAACTTTTCCAGAATCTTGAGGTGAAGATGGTATCCCTATCACTCACAATGGTTTTGGGAATGCCATGTAACCTTACCACCTCTTTCATGAATACTTGAGCCAATTTTGGTGCATTTATTTCTGATTTCACTGGGATAAAATGTGCTACTTTAGTTAGCCTATCCACTATTACCCATATACTTATGTTTCCTCTTTTAGATCTAGGCAGTCCATCTATGAAATCCATAGATATATCCTCCCATTTCCACTGTGGTATGCTTAGAGGTTGTAACAACCCTGATGGTCTTTGTGTTTCTACCTTAACTTGTTGGCAAGTCATACACCTTGCAACATGTTTGGCTACATCTGACTTCATTCCCTTCCACCAAAAATTTCTTTTTAAATTTTGATACATCTTTGTACTGCCTGGGTGTATGGAGTACTTACTCATATGGTATTCATTCAATATTTCCTCCTTCAACTCCATGTTTTCTGGAACACATATTCTATCCTTGTTCCTTAAATAACCATTTTTATCAATATGGTAATTTGTCACTTCTTCCCCTTTTGATATGAGAATTTTCTTCTCAACTATAATAGGGTCTTGGTCTTGCATTTTACTTACCTTCAAAATTAATTCAGATTGAAGTGTCATCAAGTTCAACTTCCCTCTATTTTCCTATGCACCATGCACATGTACATCCATGTGCACATAGCCATTCTCCCCAATTTCTAACTCAGCAAGCAAAGACAAGTCCTTAAACTCTTCTATCATCATCATAGCTAACTTAACATGTTGTCTACTTAGAGCATCAGCAACTTTGTTTGCTTTACCTGGTGTATAGAGTATATCTAAGTCATAGGCAGCTAGAAACTCCACCCACCTATGTTGCCTCATGTTTAAATCTTTTTGTGAGAATAGATATTTCAGTGCCTTATGATCAGTGTACAAAATAAATTTGGCACCTAATAAGTAATGTCTCCAAAGCTTTAAGGCATACACTACTGCTGCTAGTTCAAGATCATGGGTTGCATACCTAGTTTCATGTGGCTTTAATTGCCTAGATGCATAGGCTATTACTTGGTCTTGTTGCATCAACACAGCCCCTAGCCCAGAGCCACTTGCATCAGTATACACAATTAATCCCTCATTTCCTTCAGGTACTCTCAACACTGGTGCATTAACTAAGGCTTCCTTTATTTTGGTAAAAGCTTGCTCACATTTTTCAGTCCATATAAACACTTGATTCTTTCTAGTTAAATTTGTAAGTGGTGATGACATTTTAGAAAAATCTTTTATAAATCTCCTATAATATCCTGCCATCCCCATAAATGATCTTACCTCACTCACTGTACTTGGTCTTTTCCATGCTTGAATTGCTACAACCTTATTGGGGTTCACTGAAATTCCTTTTGCAGAAATAACATGGCCAAGGAAATGTACTTCCTCTTTCCAAAATGCACATTTTGAAAATTTTGCCTTTAAATCTTTTTCCCTCAATCTAGACAAAACCAGATGCAAATGACTTTTATGCTCTTCTACTGTTTTGGAATAAACCAAAATATCATCAATAAAAATCAGCACAAACTTGTGTAAATAATCTCTGAATATTCTATTCATTAAATCTACAAAGTATGATGGTGCATTAGTCAAGCCAAATGGCATAACCAGAAACTCATACAAACCATATCTAGTGTTAAATGCAATGTACTTAACACTTGAGTCCTCAACCTTCATCTGATGGAACCCAGATGCTAAGTCTAACCTAGAAAATATTTTAGCTCCACTGAGTTGATCAAAGAGATCATCAATTCTAGGCAATGGGTATTTGTTCTTAATAGTAACTTTATTTAGCTCTCTGTAATCTATACACATTCTCAAAGTACCATCATGTTTTCTTACAAACACTACTGGAGCTCTCCAGCATGAATTACTTGGCCTTATAAATCCTTTGCTTTCTAATTCTTCTAACTGATTTTTTAATTCTTTTAGTTCACTTGGTCCCATTCTATAGGGTTTCTTTATTAGGCTTGCTCCGGGAACAAGATTGATTTGAAACTCTACTGGTCTATGGTGTGGAACGCCCTTAACCTCCCCAAACACATCCAAGTATTCATTAACTATGGGAATTTCTTCAATAGTAAGTCCACTGAAATCTTTTCCCAAGTCAATTAAGTGATATAATTTTCTTTCTTTAGCTACTTCACATAAAATTGTGATTCTCTGGCCTCTAAGATTTTGCAATGATATGGTGGATGAATCTAAATTAATTATGGCTTTAAATTTCCTTAACCAGTCTACCCCCAATATAACACCTATATTTGGGTAGTTTAAAACATATAAATTGGAAATAAAAGTATTTCCTCCTATGTTTAATTCCACATCCACACAAATCATATCTAAAACACTAGAACTCCCCAGTGGACTTTGTATAAACAATGGAGTTTCAACCAATATGCAATTCAATTTTAGCATTTTAACTAGTTCATAAGAAATCAAAGAGTGAGTTGCCCCAGTGTCATATACTACTACTATGGGTACGGTACAAATAAGTAATGTACCTTCCACTTGGCTATGATTTTCAGCATTAATTTCCACTGTAGATTTGCTTTTGCCCTCCAGATTTGCCAACTTCCCTTGCTGTTTGTACTCAGGACAGTTCCTCTTCATATGCCCCTCTTTCCCACATAGGTAGCATTTGAAGGCTCCTCCTTTTAACTCTGGGCACCTTGGTTTAATGTGTCCTTCCTTTCCACAATGATGACAGACCAATTTCTTCTTAGCATCATTAGCCTTATTGTCATTGGCCTTCTTGTTGTCTGTCTCCTCCTTCTTTTTATCATAAGGGTGATATCTTCCCTTATTATTCTTGTTACTTTGGTTCTTAAAATTCCTGTACTTCTCTCTTTCCTTATCATGCTGTTCCAATTTTAAAGCCAGATCTATTACTTGATCAAAAGTCCTATCTGCATATGGTAGCATGGCTCTGCTAAGTCCTGGGTTCAAACCTCTAATGTACCTATCATTTTTGGATGCTTCATCTGCCACTAGCATTGCTCCATATTTGGATAATCCCTCAAACTTTTGAGTATACTCAGTGACATTCAAAGTTCCTTACCTGAGTCTAATAAATTCTTCAAGTAATGTGGTCTTAGCTGATGCTGGTACAAATCTTGCGTCCAACATCTCCTTGAATTGATTCCAAGTGATTTCATTTTCAATTCTCCAAGCTATAATCACCTCCCACCACCCTAAATCTACTCCTTTCAGCTGTCTTGAAGCCACTTGACTCTTCTTCTGATCATCAAGTTGCATGTCATTGAAAATCCTATCCAGTGTTCTCAACCATGCTTGAATTTCCATCACATTCTCAGTCCCTTCAAAACTTTTGCCTCTCAAGTTTGTATAAGCCTTTAATAGTTTTGAAAGTTCCTCATGTGGATTCTCAGGCCTATGCCCAATTCCATCCCTTAAAACCCTTACAAACTCTTGCATATCAAGCATTTGTGGTGCACTGGTTCCTGCTTGATGTGATCCCCTTCCTACCATGGTTTGCTAACCAAGTTATGGGCAAATAGTGTTAGTGTACTGTGAGTATTTTCTATAGTTAATATTTTCCTATCTAAATTATTTCATCCAAAACAAACAGATATAATACATTTCTATAGTATTCAACAATCAATGCAACCATTTGCTCTGATACCAACTGAAATGACCCTTCAAATTTTACCTATATTTTCTAGGATTTTTTTTTACATTTACAATTCAATTTAATTCTCAGAGTCATTTTCTTTTCAAACAATTTATCCAGGATTCAAAATTACCACTAATATAGATATATCAGTATGTTCAAAAAGATATGCACATACATATGAGGATGTATGTGTTCCTCTTGTTTAAATCAGAGTAATATAATTTTTTTCTAAACAAGAGCATATTCTGTTTGATTTGAATTTAATTTAAATTTAAATCTAAATCTTCACTTAAATATATTTTTTTTGTTACTTATTATTTATATAGGTAGATCCTGCTTAAATCTTAGAATTTCAATAATTTTATCTTGATGGAATTATCTCAGAAATTAAAGCTATTTTATTATTCTCAGAAAATGATATTTGCCTTTATCATTTTCAATTCATGGTTTTGCCTTTTGCATCTCTCTTGTTTCTGATTCCATCAATTTGACACTACCTTAAACTGGTCATTTAATCATTTGCTTCTGAGTTTGAGATGATAAAAGTACTTGATATGAGAATGATTTATAAGTAAATAACCACTATATTTTGGGATGAACCAAATCTTACTGGTTTGATAATGCAAACCAGTTAATATGCATATTAGTCAATAATACTTGAAGAAGAGTTTAGTACAACATTTACCAAAATGAACTAAGGATTTTTAAAGAGCACTTGCTTATCAAATCACTGACCTACTTGATCAACCAGACACTTTGGTCATGGAAATTGGAATACCATTTAGTTGCAAAGCACCTAAGCCTTCTTTAGATATGTTTTCTTTTTAAAAAAACTTATAAGTGAACTTGAACTTTCTACAAAATATTTCAATTAAAAGCTACTGAATACTTAAAAATATTCTTTAAGTTTAAAGCCAGATTTTAACTTCATAACTAACTACTTTTGAATGAATGAAACTTGACTAATACATATAAATTTTTGTATGACAAATGCTCAATACAATTTTATTATTCCCTCAGATTTTCACAGGTAACTTTTAAGCTTATTTTCCTTGATTCAACTCAGATGATCTTTTAATTTTCAAACTTTAATACTTAGCAAGATTCAACAGAAAACAACTAGTTTAACCAAACATAGTAAGTTCATTACATATCAGCAAATTCAAACATAACACTCTCATGAATACATGTAGATAAAATCATTACAGACTCTTATTAAAACTAGCAAGCATGTTCATTCATTCCTTCTCATTAGCCATAACTTCACTTTCTACTTAGTTCCTGCATTTCCTGAAATAGCATTGGTGGCTGCCTCATTTAAAATGAGACACCCCTATATGCCATGAGCAAACAAGGGTCAGATCTATGATCTGGTATGTGCAACATCAATATATTCATGATATTAAGCAAATGAATGATACATGAATACTAGCCAGTTGCTTAAGCAATTTTTCTTAAATCAACTATATTACTATGTTTTAGATAAATTGTTATGCAAGTGCAATGACTTCATAAATTAACCATTAGCACAAGCATGTTTATGCAAGTATTCACATCAATATGCAGCACTTAGATGCCCTGGAACAATCATGGTTCCAATTCAACAAATCTAAGAAATACTCATTCTCTTATTTCAAAATTTATGCATAGCCTTTACATATATATCACTTAAATCCTAGCCTCATCTGCTATCAAGGAATCACAGGGACACATTGCAATGAACTAATTCACATCATTGCACAAAGATCTCAGGGCTTAAACAAACCATGTGCCAAACTTGCATACTTCAAATATGACAAGCACTCCAGCAGCCTTCTTGGCTCACACTTCCTAGTTCATTTACTAATTTGTATTTATTTAATTTTATCATCAGATAGGTAAGTGAGCATGTCACTGTGTTCATTGAAACACCCCTGTAATACTGCAAGCATATTTTCCAAAGGCAAACAAATAATTATTTTCAAGAATATTGCTAACATATATCTTGTCTTTGAATCAAGTACAAGAATATTTACACTGAGAATAGAAACATGACATAATGAATTATTATGATCTGCAAATAACTATGATTGAGCCAGATTCAAGATCTAGCTAAATCATAATTTTTGTCTTGTAGATTTTTGCTACTTGATCAGGGACTCAACACATAGAAATCTCTATTGCACCCCTAATACCTTTTCTAAAGCCTCAACACTTATACAATGTATATTGCAGCTTATTTTATTTTCTCTGTTGAGATTTACTTGCCATGATTCCATATCAGTTATAAGTATTCTTCCCCTGATTTCAAGATCTGATGCCTTAGCTTTTCAGAATATAATAAAACAGTAGCATGCACATCCATAATAAAACATCTTATCAGATCAAGGACATCCAAAGAGCATCCATAACAAAACATTATATCAAATCAAATCCATTCAAAGAATATTAATAAAACTGTGTTTAAAAATAACCAGAAAATATCAATAGCAACATAAAAGTTTGGCGGCCTCATATCAGGTCTTAATGCCATGAATCTAGTGAGATTACTCACCTAAGCATCCCCTTCTAGTTGATTCAGAAAATCCCTGAGTATTTTTTTTCCTTCCTTTAAAATGTTTTCTTCCTTTCTTATTTTTTTAAGTATCTCGGGTAAAAATGATTTCCCTGTCTATAACTACTTATTTATAAGCATTTTCACTAGGGTTTTTATCAAGGTAGAATTCCATTTTTGTCCTGACTAACATCATGTATTTTGCATTTTATGTTTTCATATTTTCATCCTTGATTACCTCGGCCATATCAATTAGTTAAGGCTGCATTTTCTTTTCTTTACTTTTTCAGAAAATGGCCACTCACCTAAGTCATGTTAAAAGTGTGTGACTTAACTATATTTGCTCATTTGTTTATTTCTGGAAATCCCCCTCTTTCTATTTTTGCCTATACATAACATACTTGCTTATATTATGTCTCATGCCATTTTAATGTTATTTTTCTTGCTTAGTTCCAATATATTTCTGCTCAAAGAAAAATGTACATGTGTATAGACATATATGTATTTATTTAATTCTTCCTTACTTCCTGTAAAAATATTCATATGCATGTGTTTCATATTTTTAATTTCAATATACAAATATATTTTTAATTTCAGTACGTATACATGTCCAATTTCATAAAGAGTATTTAATTTCAATGTATACTGAAAAACATATTTTAATTGGATTAATAATTCACATTTCAAAATCATAATTGAAATGCTTCCTTTCTTTGTTTATTTATTTTATTATCATCATTTTTTTTCAGAGATCTTAAACCTTTTCCTTGTGCCATTTCCAGTGTGCATGTGCACACATACTCTTGCACATCATTTCATCAAGAAATCCTTCAACATTTAATCTAAATATTTTAGAACTGAATTATTTTATTAAAATAATTTTCCTCAAAATTTTGGGGCATTACACCCGAACAGCCTGAACGCCATTCTCTCTTTCCTCGACCTCGCCCTGGCCCAACTCCGGCATCAACCATGCCAAAACTGGCCATGACTTTGGTCGAATTGGCGTTAAAGCTCAAGTCTCATCATTTTAGAGTTGATTTAATTGGTCAATTACCTAGTTTAAAGGATTGGTTTTAGAGATTAAGGAGTTATTTTGATTTGGGGATGAAGACAGCTTTTCTTTCTCGAAGTTCTCTATCGATACGAAAGTAAGGGTGAAAGCAAAGAGCAAGTAAAAAATTTGGCTAAGTACAAATCCTTTTATATATGGATTCGTGACTAAGCAAAAACGCTTCATCTCCCAGTGCTAAATGACCAGTGGAAACAGTTTCTCATGTTATCGATGCGAAGAGACGTCGTCGTATCCATCCGCTATCAGTCCAGGATGAGACTGTTCGTACACATCAACAAACCACCAATACGAAGTGCCAGTTTCGTATCCCTTTGTTCAAAGACCTTGAGATTCGTATCCATCGATACGAACTGCATTGAGACTCCAAACAAATTCGTGTCCATCGATGCAAGATATTTTAAAGGGCCAACTGATTTGTATCAATCGTCGTCGATACAAAAACAAATTTTTAATTCTTCGAATCGATCCAGGAGAGGATCGATACGAAGAGATACACTAAAATAACCGTCCAGCGTTGTTACAACTCGAATTTCACATCGATTCAGGATAGGATCGATACGGAATTCGATACGAGAAAACTGACAACGACTCATGAACGTGCGAACGTTAACGTGAGTCAGGTTAGCATACGTACATGTATGACGGACTAACATCCAATTTTAAAAACTCACAAGGAGTTAAATGCTCACCTGGTGACAATTACAACAACGAACAACAGTTTGCTATCATTCAATACTCAGTTACAACAGTGTGCAGTACAGCAATTGGCAGTCAACAGTTCGTTATTTGTATTGCTGAAGAACAATCGAAGGTTACATCTTTCGACGAGAAGACAACAACCATTCAACAAGTCAAATGGAACTTTTCAGAATGAAGATTGAAGCTTTTCAAAGCACGTCATGTCCGCACAAGACATACTTTAGGGGGAAATGTTATCCCGCCTTTTGGCAAGGCCGCGATACCAAGGAATTGATTGGAAATCAAAGACAGTTCATCCCCAAAAACGGTTATACAAAGGTTCGCTATGGATGCTGGTAAATTTTGCACGAGTCCGGATCAAGCTACGATTGATATGACATGACAAGAAAAGCTATGACAGTCAACGTTTCAAATTTCAAGTCGATCAGAGTCCGTATGCTCGAGATATGGGTTGATCAAGATTAAGGGAATCAACTTCGTTCGTATCCATCCGAGTTAACTCTCTTCGCATCCATCTAGACAAGCCCGCTTCGTATCCATTCAGATTAACTCTCTTTGTATCCATCCAGACAAGCCTGCTTCGTGTCCATCCAGATTAACTCGGCAGTGACACATGAGTTCAGTTCGTATCGATCCACTGCCAAACATGCTTCGTATCGATCGACCACAGATCGATACGAAATCAACACCTCCCATCGATACGAACCCAACCAATAAGTGATACGAAATGGCCTCTGAGTTACTGATATGAAGAACATAAGTTTGTATCGATACGAAGCAATTATAAAGGATCGATATGAAGTACGGCACGAGGGATCGATACGAAGTTAGGTACAGTAAAACGATACGGAAGGGATATTCTGGGTCGATACGAGCAAAGCATATATAAGTGGAAGACTCGGTCGCTCAGCATGAAAGGTGGATCGATTCTAAAAGTTAGCGCTACGTCAACTAGCAAGCACGTGCCCAGAAGCGATGCGAACAGAAGCGATGCAAACTTAGCAGCCTTCAACAAACTTAAACTTGCATCGATCATAACTCGAGATCTACAAGTCCAAATGCTACCAAATTTTCACAGGAGCTTGCGTGTAACCTCTGGAATGTTCATGATTGATCTTGACTCAATTGGGCTAAATCTTGATCGATACGAATTTCATTCGTATCGATCACGGATCGAGTCCAAACGAACGGGGATCGATCGCGTGGGCCCACGCACATGAGAGAAGGGGTCTTACGGGATATGGGAGAGATATTTGCTGCCTACGCCTATAAATAGCAGCCTCGGACCTACTGAAAAAGGACTTTTGGCTCTTTCTACGTCCAGAATCTGCCAAAATCACTGTTGTACTTGGATTGTACTGTTGTAATTCATTGTAACCAGCAAGCAAAAATCAATAAAAGTTAGCCATTTCATAGTGGACGTAGGCCATCTGCCGAACCACTCTAAATCTATGTGTTTTTGTGTGATTTTCATGTTTATCGATTGGTGTGTTTGTTAGATCTTCCTCATTTTCCATTTATATTCTTCATTTTATCTCTTCAAACACGTCCAAAGAGTGTTGTGCCCAATTTTGGTACAAACAGTCGAATTGAAGGGACTATGGAGGAATGATATGGGATACACGATGACATTCTATGACTAATGATGGTTATCTAGAATAGTTCCCAACCACAGCGACTTCGGACGGGAGTTGTAAGGATGGTTTCGAGATGAGCCCTGCTATGGATGACATATGCAAATGGATCATTGGTATTCATAGGTTTCGATGTGTACTCGTAAAGCAAGGGTATGTGTGATGGTATCCATTAGGTTGTGGAGTATGCCCTAGATAATTCACTTGGGTTATGGAGTATGCCCTTGATAACAGGATATTCGATCTGTTTACCTTGGACTGTTATGGGGTATGCAGTCTAGTTCCTGGCCTACTGAGTGACATGAATTCAAGTACCAAGAAACCGGGATATTGAGTAGTCCTTGACTTTATGGGGTGGTCATACGAGTATCATATATCCAACGCACTAAGTGAGTGAACGTGAGGATAAATGATGGATGCTATGTTTGCTTTGATTTCTTATCACCCTAGGGATGCCACATGATGCATATATTTGTAGAATTCTAGACACCCCTTGGTACTTTGATGTATAGTACAACCATGATGACTATAATAGATTAGCATATATCATATATTATGTGTTAACTTTTGGATGCAGGGACTGGTCGGTTATGATTCTCCATACCCTCTGTTCCATATACTATATCGACTTTTACAGTATTTTGAGAGTATTTATCACTCACATCAGACTGTTATCTAACTTGAGGTTTTATGCTTTGATTCTTATTACCTTGGGCACTCTTAGATAAGTAGACTGAAAGTAGGTGTAAACGGTATGTGGAGTTCTACAGATGGACTAGCATGAGGCGACGCATTCTCGTACTTACATCTAGGCTTATTATTGCATATTCTGCTATGTGACACTATGGAGCCTTGACAGTGTTGACTTACTATTATTAAAGAAGTCGATCGATTGAGTTTATTTATTATTTGTGTAAATTCTATTACTGTTTTGTATAACTATGAGTCTATATACTCTAATTCTGCAGTTCATGTAGTTATTACTATCTCACCTATTTACATTCGTGATGACTGTTATGTTTTATTCGATGTGTTGTGAGATATACGACGGGTTCTGTGATTGTTTGATGTTTTCTTTCTCTTTTCTTCTCTTCTATTTCTCTTCTTTTCTTCTTTTCTTTTCCTTGACAATCGTCCTACATCGATCGGATGCTCCATCAGCACACTATTCGGTTATATGAGCATCGGAGGTGTAGGGAAAAAGTCACATAGGGCCCACCATAATAGTGATATAAGAGGGCTTACTAAATCTTCAAGGATATGAGAGAAAGGTGGAGAAAATACTACAAATCCTCAGTTGTAAATAGTATAGCCTCCACCATAATCCAGTATGCTTTTTTCTGACCCTTCTCCTGCTTTAGCCGACCTCCCCTAGCACCCTAACATTGTTGAAACCAACTTTTTAAATTTGCAAATTGAAGAGAATGAGGAGTTTTAAATCTTGAAGAGGAAATTCTATTCAAACAATGTGTTAAATGCTTTGCAAGACCTCTTCAATGAAAGGTAACTTCTTATATCTTCATATATTATTAAACTATATGTTACTGTTCATAAATCACCATGATCCCATATTTATATTCGACTATATGTATTTTAAAAAAATTAAAATCGTTTAATATTTTAAACTATTTTAAAACGTGTGTGTGTGTATAATTATTTATACACATGTTAAATAATGTTTTGCTTTATAAAAATGTAACATTCCTTATCAGGAGGCCCGAAGCTATGCACTACAGATGTTGCAGTCATCAATAGTATTAACATCCAGTGATAAAATATGGTAATGTTAATGGTACATGTAATATCAGAAGCACATGAGTAAGAAATAAAATCAACACGGATTTAAAACAACTTTTATGGTTACATTTCAAATCAATATTTCATATTCATATACATAATCCTAAACGATTCCTAGGATTTGATCAAATATAATTATTACAAATTACGCCAAGAGCGACATATAAAGATGCCCCCTTGGAGGATCGGAGTACTAGATAGACAAATCAGTCTTGATACAACACAGGGGAAATACAACTAAATATCTTCAATATATCTAGCATTGCCTCCTGCACGTCTTTGGAAGCTTATTTGTCCAACCTGCTAAACCTAAAAAACCTTAACTCTCAATCTACTCAAATTAAATTTTGAAAACCCGAGAGTTTAAGGGGAAAAACATAAACTTCGAGTCAGGCATAAAGTCTGGTGTCAATAATACTATTACATCTCAATTTACTGATAGCAAGTGAGACCATGCCGCTTAGCGGAATGGGTTTCCCTTCACTAATATCCCTTTGAAAACATATCTTTTGCAAATCAGAATCGTGCAATCAAACTGATTAAAGCAATAAAAGCAGTATCATATATGCACATAAATCAGGTAATCAAAGGACTACTGTCCGAACAATATAGTTTTGTTTAGCTAACTACTGACCATTGGTTGACTCGGGCCTACCAGACATGCTCAATTATCTAACATCTGTTAGACATACTTTTGGGCTATCTTCCCTTAACTATCTTCTTCTAGGGTCAACTAAGCCTAATGGTTTTGCGGGCTCATCAATAACCTATCCTCTCTCTGTATATTCCTTTTTGTGTGTAACATCATTTTAGTCTTACCTGTGACAAAGCCCTACAAATTGGAATTTTGGACTTATATTAGCTAGGGGCTTATTAGCCAAAGTATAGGGCGCGACCATATACCAGTCCCATCTGGCATTCTAATATTTGAGTCATTTACTTAGGGTTAACTATCCAATTTTCCTTGAAAACATTTCTTTCAAATTAATTTAACCCTTTAAATCATACTTAAACAAGGAAAATATACTCTTTGCTTTACTCAAATCTTTTTGCCATGATATATACTTTACACAAAAAAATGTTAATTAAATATAATGGGATTATCTATCCTTCCAAAGTAAGTTAAAACCCTTTTTAACTTAAAAGCTCTTAGGCCGTAAAGTCAAGGTAAACCATTCGAAACCTTTACTTAAATAATTTAAAACAATACCTTTCGAATCCATTGAAAGTACCCCTTTCAAAATAAGATAACTATTATACCTTGGAACATTAGGCCAAAAGGCCAAAATATACCTTTCGAAATCATTGAAGGTATCTCTTCAAAAGCTTTATAAACCTTAGACATCCTCTTTTCAAAACACTTTAAACTTGCCTTTCGAAAGCATTGGAAATCTTCCATTTAAAAGCTCAAGTGAAACTTTCGAAAACATTGGGGTGTCTCCCCTTCGTAACCTACATTATATACCTTTCGAAAGTATTAAAACTCCTTGCTTAAAACAAACTTTTTGAAAGCATTGGGTCCAAGTAAAAGTTTGTGGAACATAGCTTCGAAACCTTTTAAAACCATTCCTTTCGAGACCTTTGTGTTTAACTTTCAATTTATCTAAGGGTCTTGAGAGAACTAAGGCGAAAGCGACTCTTTCGAAAGCATTATTCCTAAGTAAAAGAAAGTGGGTGGTTTCGAAACCAACCCTTTCGAAAGCATGGAGAAGCATCTTCAAAGTTTAAGGCAAAAGAACCCTTTTGAAGGCATTGATTCGAAAGGTTGAATGCGGTAGCAGGGGTTTCGACCCCTTCGAATGCTTACCTTAAAATCAAATGGCGACAACCTCTTTTGAAAGCCTTTATCCTAAAAAAAGGTGTATTGACTAAGTCAAAAGTTATTTCCTTCGAAAGCCTCATTTTGTAATCAAAATAGTTCTGAGTTTATAAAGACTACTTCTACCCCTTCGAAAGCATGTTTCGACTCTAAAAATTTCGCCTATCTCCAATCCACTACATACCAAGGCATTGATACCATGTGAATTGGTTTCGACTAGGTTGAAGGCGGTAGCATGGGGTTCAATGATGGCTGTCGAAAATGGTGGAGCAACAATCCTTTACAAAACTGATTTTTAACTTTTTAAAGTAATATCTTTCCAACTAACTTGCCTTATTTGTCAACATATAATTGGTTTCCAATTCTTTTTCAAAATATTTTCTAAAGGTGAGCTGAATTCAGTAATTAACAATTTTAAACAATTTAGCAAATTGCCCTTCTTTTTTTATAAACACATAAAACATTTAAGTCCCATACCTTAAATAATTTTATATCTTTAATATACTTAGGAAAATTCTCTAAAATTGCCATAAACCACTATTAATATGTTTTCTAACATATTTAAATTTCTGACCCAAAGCTAACATATAATAGCCGAAAATAATTTAAACCCAATTTAACCATTTTCTTTACTAGAAAATTCATAATAAATCCACAATAACTTAGAAATTTATGAAACCTAAAACCCATCCCTAAAATAATGTTTCTGACCTTATACCAAAATCGCAAGCCACTTGGATGTCATAATAGGTTTTCAAATCAAATCTTATCATAAAATTTATATGAAATAACATAAATCATCAACACGCATATATATATCCATTTAAATAGTCAAAAAAAATCTTAATGTAAATTTATTTGAAGTAAAAAAACAGAATTTTGTAATGAAGTGTGATAAATTTTTGAGATAAATGATTATGGTTGATTTACAAATTAACTTCGTACATAGATTAATGTATTTGATCTATATATCCTTATAGATGAATGAAAAAATATAACTTTACCTTTTTTGCTAAAATGAATATGTGTGTGTACGTGACATATATTTTTAGGATTTATTAGAAAAATAGACAACTATTAGCTGAGATTTCTTAAATAGTTGAAATTTATCATAATAGTTTAAGTAAATGAATTTAAATACAATATACTAGGAAAGAATTAGGGGATGTTTGAAAATAATTTAAGAAATGTTAAAATGTAGGTATTTAAAGCTAAAAATGAATTTTACATTGTAGTTTGTGATAAATTTATTAAGATAAATGAATAATAAACTAAATTTGTTGATATTGTTTATGTGTATTATTTATGTTATGTTATTTATATTTCTCTATATTTAAATGAAAAAACAATTTCTTCAATTTTATTGATATAAATATAGTATATGTACTGAAACCGCCATATTTTTAGGATTTGTCGAATAAATTAATGAATATTTGTTAATTGAATTTATCTGAATAGTTTAAATTCAAGATTAGAAAATTAATTAATAATATATCGACTTTAATGCACAATATTATGCGATATCGATGAGGGTTTTGTAAATAACTAAAGAAATTTCAAAATATAGGCACTTGACATCAAGAAAAGAATGTAACAATGCAATGCATGGTAAATATATTAATATAAATGAAAAATTAAATTCATAATTATTATTTATGTATATAATTTTGTTTATGTGGTTGATGTATTTATATACCTAAATGAATTTTATACATTTTTGTTAATATGAATATGGAATCAATGTTGAAAGTTTCATATTTTTATGATTTATTATATAAATCAAAGAGTTGTAGTTTGCTGAAATTATAAATGGTTATAGAAACATATGGACTTATGTGATTGAGGAGAGGTTGTAAATGGTTATAGAAATTTTGAAATAAAGATATCTGAAGTAATTTTTTTGTAATGCTTTATATTATTAATTTATTGAGATAAATGAATTATAGATTGAATTTTTTATTATTGTTTATGTACATATTTACGTTATGTGACTTATGCATCTTTACTTTAATGAAAAGGTAAATTTCCCATTTTGGTTAGCATGAATATGGTGTACATATTAAATTATTTACATTTCCATTATTTAGTAGATGAACTAATGAGCATTATTTAATTATATTGATATAATAAGTTTAAATTTAAGATTTCATGATTAATTCAAATATATAGACTAAAACGTAAAATATTAAGAGAAAAGTGAATTGGATTTTGTAAATATTTGTATTAATTTTAAGTGTATGCATTTGAAGTTAAAAATAGAATTTGACACTATGTATGCTATATTTTAAAATAAATGAATTACAAATTAAATTTGTTATTATTGTTTTATGTGATTTATATATCATAACCGAATAAAAAATTAATTTCATAGTTTTAGTTGGTATGATAGTGCTATACATAACTGTTGCATACTAGTTAACTGAATTTATTTAAATAGTTTAAATTTTGTATCTTGTAATTAATATAAATATATGGGCTCGAATATAAAATGCTAGAGGTAATTGATGAGTTACTTGTAAATAATTACATAAACTTTTAAATGTACATATCAAAATGTAAAATGATGGGGAAGATTAAAATGAGTGTAAACTGATAAATTATGGGTGATCTCCTCCTCATAGAGGATCACTCATTTTCCTAAAAATAAGTGTAAATTGATAAATCAAAATATTTGAAAATAAATTATCAAGAGAGAATTAATAAGAATGAAAACTCCTAAAATCAATAAAAGAGCTATAAGTTATTCTGCTTTACTATTATTTAATAGATTTGAATATCATAACATATTAAATATAAAGTAAAACAAATTAATAGATTAGCTTTAAATTATAATCATTAATAAATTTATTTAAAATATTAACATTTAATAAATATTTTAATCAAATTAGTTAAATTAAAATATTTAAAATCTCTTTTATTGTGCAAAATACTAAATTTTACTTAGTATAAACAAATTTTATTTACACCAACACAAAATAAAGATATTGTGCAATTTAATATAAAATAAATCTTTTGAAATTTACCCTTTTAACCCTCATCCAACGGTTGTAGCATGACGCATATCCTTATTAGTGAATTTCACCACAATGACACTTTTGTTATATATGCAAATGTCCCAGATGTAGATTCAGAAGTAAGTTGATGATTTCTTAGGATGTTAATTGTCCAAGGCCTACGACCATATTGAAGATGACGTGCATTTAAGCATCAATGATTAAAGCGAATCTTGTGTGCATGGGGTCGAGTTTTTTTAGCTTTGTAATCTAATTCTTCTAGAGTTTTCTTCTTTATAGATTCAAGGGCCACGTAACTTTTACCCTTTTTGAAATGGGCGAGATAGTGGTGTAACATGCCCATTTCAAAATCCAAAGATGAAACTCTAGTATGTTATAATCACCTTGGTATTATCTTTAAGCGACGTAATGAGATCAGCAATATAATATTTTCATCAATTTAAGTAAACAGAGCAGCTAATAAATGCCATACTTAATCATTATTGCGTTATCAAATTGTTCCCATAAACATGACCACGCGGGGGGTAGAAATACAGTACAACATAATAATAGTGTCACACCCAACATATGAAGACGCCGACATGAACACTTCATACAATGGAATAAACAACATTTACATTTAAACCCCCGCTTCATCTTTTGAACTCTTCGTCATGTATTAAAAGCAACCTGCCTGAATCCATAAGCTTTCTACTTGAAAGAGTACTCATGAGTTTATGGGGAAAACTATAACAAAAAATACGACTCAGACATAATGTTCGGTATGAATAATATATTACCCTAAGTACAAAATATAATGAGACCATGCTATAAAAGCATGGAACATGTTTCCCCCTCACTTTTTATAGCATTCATTTAACAATTTGAATCATAAACATAAATCATTTTTCAGTCCAACAGGTCGCATACATGCTATGATATCCTAATAGGAATCAGTAGCCATTTCACTTGGTATGTCATTCGGTACTCATTAACTTTTCCTTTAAAATCTAAGCTACAAAGCATTCGGTTACCACTAAGGCCTTATACCTCCACTGCTTCCTTAGATACTACTAGTTATATTTTCAGTATCGGTTACCACTTAGGTCCTCAACCTATGCTTTCGTTTCCGGTTTCATTTTCACTCATACCTTGCACCTACACTTTCGAGTTTCGGTAGCTACTCAAACTTTACAGCTGCACTTTCAGTTCTAGGCTTCCACATTAGGTCTTACACCATTTACCGAATTTTGCATTAGTTGGCGCTCTAGGCCTTACACCAATGCTTTCATGTTTCGGATGCCACCTTAGGCCCTACCCTAACACTTTTAGTTGTGATTGCCACTCTAGGCCTTACACTTGCATTTTCATGTTTCAGTTGCCATTTAGGCCTTATACCTGTGTTTTTTGTGTTTCGGTTGTCATTTTGTAACACCCCTTCAAAATGGGAATAATAGTCCCACATCGTGGAAAAACACTATGAAGTGGGTGCTTATATACCAAAGCCTTCACCTCATAATAACGTCATGGCCTTTTGAGGAACAAAACCCCACACCTTGGCTTGGCCCATGAGGCGAAGGTGACTAAGTTGGGGACATATCTGCGTTAGGTAAGGTGCGGGTTGTTACAATGGTATCAGAGCCATACCCAGCCGGAATTGTGGTCTGTACGTGTTACAGCCATGACGCCTGGGTGGTGTTGTGTTCATGAGCCAACGAGGGCGTTGGGCTCTAAAGAGTGGATATTGTAACACCCCTTCAAAATGGGAATAATAGTCCCACATCGTGGAAAAACACTATGAAGTGGGTGCTTATATACCAAAGCCTTCACCTCATAATAACGTCGAGGCCTTTTGAGGAACAAAACCTTACACCTTGGCTTGGCCCATGAGGCGAAGGTGACTAAGTTGGGGACAATATCTACGTTCGGTAAGGTGCGGGCTGTTACACGTTTAGGCCTTACGCCTATGTTTTTTGATTCTTAGCTGCCACATTGAGCCTTACACCATCTACCGAATTCTTTGCCTAACCATTCATTCATTAGGTTTTATCTTTAGCTATTCATTAAGATACTTAAAGTTTCAAAACTATCTTTGGCCTTCTAAACTTTAGAACTATCTCTGTTATATATTACGTTTTATAATGTTTAAGTACTAGTTTTGGCCATCTTAAGCCTTAGTATAAACCCTCTCCTATGGAAGCCAATAGATTTCAGTGTTAATTTTCCATCGAAAATTAATACGTATCAACAATCACTATCCATGGTCTTGTTTAGGGAAGCTTAACTTATATTTTAGTTATGTTTCATCTCTAGGTGGAGGTCACTACCAGGTCTCGGAAATCACCTCGTCTACCTAAGATTCCTCTACCGCCCTTCGTTCGATCAACCTCGGCCATCGGCTATTGCCTCTGGTATGTAGTACCTAAACGCATACTTATTCTTAGTTTTCTTTATTTAAGCCTTATTTTGAAAATCCCTTGTTCACTTTCTTTTTGGTTCTAGCGCTCTACCTTCAGGACACTCCTTCGGTACACGTCAAAAACCTACCTTTTGCGCATCTAATGCCACTTTTACACCTTTCAACCCCGCATTTATTATGACTTCGGCCTTTTACAATTATTATGGTACTTTACTAATTATTCAGCACATATCATGGATCTGGTCTCTTGACCATTTATTAGTACTGTATTTATATAAAACATCTTCTAGTCCTTTATATTTACCTTTCGGCGCATATAATTCCCATTTTCTGCATATCTATTTCAATTTGGAGGTCACTAATAATAATACTAGAAAATCTTAAAAAAATTAAGGTATTGATTTTCTTTTCATAAAATTTCTCGAACTTCCTATTTATATTAATTTCTACCATGAGCGACTCCATTGATAATTCATGACTAAGTATTAGAGACTCCTTTGATAATTTATAACTAAGTATTTACTCGAAAAAAAATTCCAAAAATCAAAAACCATCTCTACAAATAAGTTTATAACATCTTATTAAAATTTTAGTTTGTTTTAATCTTAAGAAGCATAAGAACAACTCAAAATAATCATGACCATGTCCAATTATAGGGAAAAAGAGGGATTAAAGGATATATTACCCACCAATACCTCTTAACTGGCTTGATCTTAGATCTATTTTAATTTCCTTGGCTTTGATCTTCTTTTCCTATTTCTCTTCCTTAGGCCGCCACCAGTAAAATGCTCTAAGCTTATGTTTTTTGTAAGGATATATAGAAATACATAATTCAAAACAATGATTAAGTTTATTATCCATGTTAAGTTGGACCGTCGGCCCTTTATCCTCTTTTCCATTTAATTCTTCTTAGTAAGTTTTATTTGGTTTTGCATGTAATAGGTTATTGTTATGATTAATCTTTAGATTGTTATTGTCATATTTATCTTCTTATGGTAAGTAGGAGTCTTCTTAGATGAAATAATTGCATGGAATTATTTAATATGGTATGGGGTGTTACAAGAGAAATGCGAAGAGTTTGCCTAGTAAAATGAAGACTTGTTCTGCAACGTGATTATTCTGAGTGTCACTATTGTCTTTTCGAAATAATTATACTTTTAGGCTAGATGATCGAAATGTCCTAACCGATAGGAGCCCGTGCCCAAACTAATGGTTAGGAGTCATAGTTTTTCTACAATGTGCCTGAATTAATCATCTTTTTTTGCCACATGTTATTTTTTGTGACCGAATGTTAGTGTGAAATTTGAATTGTTAACTACCCTCTCAGGAGCTCTAATCTCGGGTGCATATGACTTAACAGCTTTAGATAGCATATGAAAATTGCCTTGATTGAGTGTTGGACATTGTTATCAAGCAAGTAGTTTCCTTGTAAAGTGTTATGATCGAGGGTCTAATGCTAGTTTGAGAGCATAGGGATGGAGGTTAAGCCTCCAACATGTTGACAATGAAGTATGGGTTGGTTTTTAAAATGTTTATCTTACGTAGTTTTGGGATAAAGTTTGTTTTTGACACTAAAACATAAAATTGTTGTCTTTATGCCCAAAAAGGATTGAATTTTGTCTTTGACATAATTTTCAAGTCAACTAGCTCATGTTAAAAGATAAAATAGAGACAAGAGCAAATAGGGAAAACATAAATTCCATTAATCTCATTTCTACACTTAACACAATGAAATAGGGCTATTTATAGGCTTGTGATTGAGAATGAAAATTACAATAATGTCCATATAACATTTAGCATATTCACCCTTATAATTTATATATATTACCACACTTTCCATAGAATATGTGTATGTAAAGATGATATGAATAATTGCCTCATTAAAAACTTTGTTATTATAAAACTCGGTGGAAATAAAATCATAAACAAGGAAAAGTGTGCAATTTTATTTCGTCTTTAGGTAACATGTTTCATAATGTTATTATGAGGTTTGATACTTCTGGATCAAGATAATGCATCATTAAAACCTTATTAACAAAATCGCAGTAGGAAAAATATTGGTAAAGGAAAAGAATATATTATACCATACATTTGGATGCTCCTTTTGATTTACATCGCATTATTCAATTAGTCTGTTGATGCAGCCGACACATACTAATTTTATGTAACATCTTCTGTAATGTTGATATTGAAAGTGCCTTTTTGAATAGATTTGATAAATTTTCTTGGGACCAGATTTGTTTCACTTCTATCTTATTATCCATTTATAATTCATATGTAAAGAAAATTTAGGAGAAATCTGCTTAGTCCTATCACCTTTGGTATAACCTGCTTGTATCTGAGCTCCGCAAGATGCATTGTCTTTATAAGTAACGGTTGATCCTTCTATAGCTGAAGGGAGTTGAAATGCCTTTTGAATGTGCTCGATTAATGGCCTAAGCCAAATGCATTCTTAAATTGCTTTATGCGGTGATAATATTTCAGAGTGATTGGATGATGTTGTTATTGATGTTTTCTTCATGGATCGCCATGAAATAGTCATACTACTATTACAAAACACATACCCAGTTTGCAATCTTGCTTCATGTGGGTCAAATAGGTAACCCATGTTGGCATAGCCAACTAGATTCAGAATATTGCCTATATCAGAATAAAACTAGCCTAAATTTATCATTCTATGAAGATATATCATTATATGTTTTATACCATTCTAGTGTCTTCGTTGGTGCAGAACTGTACCTTGCTAGAAGGTTTACTAAGAATGCAATATCTGATCTCATGCATTGTGCTAATATTATAATGCACCAATGGCACTGAGATATGGTACTTCTAGACCAAGTACATTTTCACCATCTTCTTTTATGCAGTAAAGGTCCCTTTTAATATCTAAATATTTGACAACCATGCGCATACTAAGTGGATGTGTGACAACCCGCACCTTAATGGACCAAATTTTTGCTAAATCAAAACCCAAGTCCACCAAAGTATGGATCGTTGGTTTCGGTATCCTACAAATAAAAATCATATCAGAGCACTATCGATATAAACTCAGAGTGGAATAATAAATTATAATAAACATATAATTACTGACCAAGGCTAACACCTTTGAACTCTAGTGTCATTGTTAGTGTCGAGCATGCATAAGGAAATCCATCCTTCCACGGTTCTTTCCTTGTACTTGTATTTGTCCCTTTAAAGCAATCCTATGGTTGTGATGAGAAATGGTCAGAACAACGTTCTGGTGGCTGGTAAATTACATATTTTGTACATAATAATAGTTTATGCCAATTGCCGTTAATTACATGTTATGTCTATTGTTTTACTTTGTTGTCTCGACACCACGTCTACTCGAAGTAGACAATAACGACGTACGTATACACACACACACCACAGTCCCACTTCCTATAGTATCCATAACCCAGCACATTGTCAGGATCCATCATCAATGCAATATCACATCCTCGTCGCCCGTGCATGACAAGAAAATCCCATAGTGCTTAATAGCTACATCACCATAGTTTAACCTATTCTATTTCATATTTGAAATACTCATCAAAGGTTATCTAGCCTTGCCTCCTATCACAAACAAACCAGCAAACAACTGTGAGGCGGTTAATGTCCTAAACGGAATTTCCATTACTGGAGGCATGGTCCATTTAGGCATAACCCGTCGTCTTTCTGCTGATCGCTCAGGACCGATGACGTTCTATACCTATGAAGCAGCTCCTACCCCCGAATATGGTACCGATCACACTGTCATAGCGTCGAGCCTTGCACACCGTTTCCTTTAGATTGCCTAATGCAATCTAGGAAATATGCCTTGTTACTAAATACCCCTAAATGGTTGAAGCAGACTCTACTTGTCCTTTGACACTTCAACCCGAGGCGAACATCCTACTTGGTATTCCCTTTACCTATATGCAAACGTATAATCCCAAGGGTCCTACAGTTGGATATGACTCACATTAGTATAATATATACACAACTATTGGTAGCCCCTTACGGTGGGCAGACTTCTGTTGTGTAACACTACTGACCTCACATTCTAACCCATTTTAACGACTAAGCCATTTCTGATTAATCTAAGTTATTGATCGGATTCAACGGTTCACGCTTGCCATAAATGCATACTTGAGGCTGTGTTATATATCTACACTTATTTATTTACTACGCCTCCAATGTTCAACTATTAATATTTAGTTATTCTTACATAATCGACTCCTTATTTCTTTAGTGTCAATTTAATGTCATTTACCGTTTACTTTCAACTTAAAAGATTTAGTTATCTTTTACTGTGTACTTCCCCCTTTTATTTTATTTGATCTATTTTATAGTTCCTTTTTAATTCTTATTATATTCCTTTGTTTACGACTTTCTTACCTGCATATTTCATTACTTTACCTCCATTTCTTTACATTATTTAAATTTTGAACTTGTCTTTTATTGCATATAATAGTTGTACATTTAGACTGGCATTATTGTCCATACATACAATTCTTTAATTTATACTTAGGGATTTCTATATTTAAAGCATTGGAATTATATCTTTCCCAAAAGAGATTATTAACATTGCAAACTTCTATAACTCACTCAAAAGGTGATTGTGTACCGTTTGGAATTACAATAAATTTTTCTATTGTTTTTATTATTAAAATAGACAGTACAAAATATGATAAACATCCAAAGTTTATATATATATATCTTTCTTTTAGGCATATTCCTTGTTATTTCAAACGAAATACTTTTATTCCTAATTATAAAATTGGACAATTTATAGAAATTTACATTACAACAAACTTCATTCTAATGAATTAAAATACTGCTTAAGTCCCAATTCAATTTAAAATAACTTCTATTTTACATTTACTTGCACATATCATTAAACCAATAAATCTGGAACTACTATATGATTTATCAAATTCAGAGACTATTACTACCCAATACTTTCCAGATTGAAGTGTATGCAATATTAAATCTAAATTATCAATCACAAAATATGTATTGAGAGATTATAAATTCATTATAAGTATACAATTTGGCCTACAAATCCAAAATTATACTTAGGCATACAGGAACAGATTTACAATGATATGATCCAATATTATATAAAAGTATATAATTTCCCACTCATTTAGCTTTCCAAATCTCCATATTTAAACCCTGTTATTTTCTTTGACTACCTTTTTCTCTCTAACGAAATATGTACCGCAAGCATATACATATTTATTAGAAATTTTGATCCAAGAAGAGATTTGGATTTAGATTTACCTTTTCTTCTTAGAACTGATTCACCCCTTTCTCTTTTATTTTTCATTGTTCTTCACCTCCCACCCCTCACACACACATATATATATATAAGATACTAACTTATAATATTATATTTCCTAGAATTTGTGGAGAAAAGAAAATGGCAGAGCTTCACTTTTTGATTCGGAAAATATGAGTAGAAAAGTGTGGGGTTAGGTCTATATTTACAGGCGTATGAATCAATTCCATCCATCAGATTTAATTTATTAAATCCGGGCCATTCAGCCTAGGTTCGATCTCGCCGCCACAACAGCCACCGGTCGACCGCTTTACCCCTACGGTCAACCACTAGCAGTTGATCGGTTCCAATAAGGACGTCAACTGGACGCTATATATGTTAAGTTTTTATTTCGTTTATTTTCTTCTCCGCCTGATCTCTTTTCATTTGAAATTAACGTTAACGTTAATTTAACAATGATTAGACATTAAGTATTATTTACCATTAATTTAATCTAATTATCTATATTTAATTCATGATTTCCTTCCCTTAAATGTTAACGTTCTTTCTTATTAACGTTTGTTTTAACATTGATTAATTCTCATTTATTATTTCCTTTTCAGTGCTAATTTATTTTGATTTAATGCTGATCTCCTTTGATAATTTCCTTCTAATCTCTGATTTGATTAGATTTAACATGGCAATTATTTAAATGATAATATTTACATCTAATGTTTACACTAACGTAAGTTATTAATACTTATTTGCTTCTATGCCCAATTTATTTACTTATACGCTTTCTTAACTAGATTTAATTTGATTGCGTGCTCTTAATTAATATTTATATTTAACGTTAACATTTATACTTAATGCCCATTTTAATGCTAAGTTATTAACATTTACTTTCTTAATTGGTTCTGAACTGTTTCCGATCCGAAAAACGTTAATAACATTTTTGTTTGAACTTCGATCGTAAAACTTTATATATGAAAATTGATCAGAAAATTGCGACAAACCTGAAAGCGTAAGTTTCATAGCCAAATTATGATATTTACAAAAATCCTATTTTTGAGGTTTAATAATTACTTATTATTTAATTTCCTTTTTAATTTGCGGGATGTTAAAGTATCTTTTATCCATTTGAAATTGCTTCAGATTTTTTCTTAATATAGGTTGACTGATGGATCTGTATGCCATTAGTACTATGCTTGATCTACATGCTAAGATAGTATTTAGTTTTTTCAATATCTTTCATTTCAAATTATTTCTTAAATAATTTATTGTTTCATAATCTCTTCCGAAGTCCCAATCAAATTTATATCATCAAAATAAAATGCTAAAATAGCAAATTCCTTTAGTGATTTCTTTATAAAGACACGTAGACAGATGAGAAGTTTTTATATACCTCTTTTATCAACTATTCATTAAGATATTTATACCGCTTTTTTTTGAATTATTTCAAACCACGTAGTGATCGTCTGAGTTTAATGAGTACATCGACTTTGATTTTGCTTAGGTAACTTATACCCATTTGGGATTTTCATGTAAATATCGGTATCTAATTCACCGTAAAGATAAGCCATCATAATATCAATTAGTCTTATGTCTATTTTTTCAGAAGTTACAAGGTTTACCAAATATTAAAATGTTACGACATCCATGATAAGAGAGTATGTTTCTTTAAAGTCAAAACCTGGTGTCTATAGGAACCTTGTGTGAGAAGTCGTGCCTTATATCTCATGATTTCATTTTTATCATTTTGTTTTCTAATGAATACCCATTTATAACCTGATAGTTTAATATTTTTTGGTGTTTTCTCTATCGGTCCAAACAAACCATGTTTTTTGGACGAATTTAGTTAAACTTAGATAATATCTTTCCATTTTAGTCAATCATGTCTTTTCAACATTCATTTATGCTAGTTGGTTCGGTACTATTATTCTCATTATAGTCATGACTTTCAATTATTTTAGTAGCTATTGCAAATGAGAGTACATCATTAATGATTTTTTTACTTCGATCCCAAATTTCTCCATAGTTTGTATGAAATATTAAGATCTCATTATTATTACGTACATTTTACTTTTGAAAGCTTCTATTATTTCTTCTGGGATAATAGTTTCTTTTGGATTTTTAAGACAATTGGAATTTTCATTCAAGTGATCTTCTGGATCATTTATGATTTCTTCAGGAGGTTTATCAATAGATTATTTTTCATTAGATTTTCTTTTTATAGGCGCTAAATCTTTTAAACCAAGTTTTCAACTCGTTTGTCTTGTTGTAGATTCTTTTGCTGCTATATTAAACTTTGGTCCTTCTAGGACTTTAATTATAGCTACTATATTCGTTGCTAGAATATGAGATATAGTTATTTTTGCAACATCACTAAATGATTTTGGCATTTTGATTAGCAATATTATGAAGATGCAAAAAATTTTGTAGCTCATATTGGCATTGTTTGGTAAGTGGTTCTAAATGAGACACAAATGGATTATTCCATGATATTTCATGTTGTTCTAATGGGACGGTCTTTTCTCCCCTTAATGGTGGAAAAATTGTCTCATCAAATTCACGGCTTGAAAAATTTTGCAGTGAAAACATCACATGTAAGAGGTAAGTTGATGAATTATCGAAGGGAAATCAAATCCAACATAAGTTCACAACTTATGTCGAGGACCCATTTTAGTATGAAGTGGACGACTAATGGGTACATCCTGTAACGACCCAGAATTTTCGTCATTTGAAATTCATATATTTAATTAATTTTAAATATTAATAAGTAATATTTGGAAGTCGAATTAATTTAATTTCGATATAGTGATTTAATTGGGCGATTAAATTATTAATTTAATACTTGAAATTGGGTAAATAATTGAAATATGAATTAAATGTGATTAAAAATGATTTAAAAAGTTTTATTAAATCATATTGGAGTTATAATGATGTTTGTGAACTTTTAAAATTGAATTAAAAGTCAAATTATGAAAATTGAATATTTTAATAGTTAATTGACGAGTGAAAATAGTCATTTTTCAAATAGTCTCGGATTTCGACGAAACAAGTTTCATCGGATCTGTAATGTTGAATTATTGTAAGATTTCAAATTTCGTGTCAATCGGAGTTGTCGTTTGTCCGGGGCAAGTTAAAACGCATCGAAATCGTTTTAAATCGATTTAATTTAAATTTGATCGTTTATTTTTGTAACTCTCACATACGGCCGAATTAGCTCCCGAAACACGTTCCATTGTGTTCGAAACGCGGGGTAAACCTTAGAAATGCCAGCCGGCATGCTCGATTTGGAGTTCGGAAAATTTTCGATGAATAGTGTTTTGGCAAATTTTCTATAAAAGGATGTTATTCTTTCTATTTGCAAACCACAATCAACCTTAGGGTTTCAGCCGCCACAAAGAGATTCAATGGCCGAAACGTTCCAGTTTTCATCTCCATTTTTCTCACAATCCATTCGTTTAAATCAAAAAATTCCAACTAAGAAACTGTCGAGCACTTCGAGCTCTTGATATCCAACGGCTGAGATTGGTTATGGCGCTACGATTTAGGGGCAAACGACCAAGAATACTGGCCGTTCACGCGTGATTCTCTGGTGATGGGGTTAGCCGAGCTCGACGCTATCCTGGGCGATGGTAGGGGACACGATGGGCTTTCGATTGGTGCTATTGGATCGTCGCGTAGTCGAGAGTAAAGGTCGCGATGATTAGGGCATAAACGGCGGCATGGGTTCGTTTAAACTGAACGCGTGCGTTGTGGAGAAGATGAAGGCGCTCGGCCAGATTTTCCTTGATCAAATTGAACGGCTCAGATATAGTAGGGTTTTAAAATAAAATAGAAATTGTAATTTATTTATATTAAAAATCGTATAACTTTATAAAATCATATCTTGTTCATACGAGGTCGAAAATCGACGAAACTGGCGGCGCCGGAATCACAGCGATGAGCAGCTCGCTGTGGTGCAGACGGGGAATCATTTCGAGCAAGTGAAAATTTTGCGTTAAATCGAATGTAAAAATTGAACGCTCGACATTTTAAAAGCAAGGTGAGAACTCCTCACTCAATCGAATATTTTGTTTCGATTTAAATTTTAAATAGTTAGATTTAAAATTATTGATTGTGTGAATTGGATGATGACTGTTATTTATTGTGTTAAATAGACCCTATACGCCGTATATTAAGCGGAGGTTATTTATTAAAAACATATACCGCGATAATTTCACATTGAAGTGGAATTGGTATTATATATGTATTTGGAGTTGATTTCCCGCATTATATAGCGGATGAGACCCTATTGCACCGCATAATAGCGGATAATATTTATAAATCCCATATACCGCGATATTCCACTTCGAAGTGGAATTGGTATTGTGCTAACATCTGTGGATGCAGGGAAACAGGTTGGAGGGATCCAACTGGATTCCTCAAACATTTGAATTTATTTCAATGTTGTGTGTTGATTATTTATAATCGCCGTGTGATTGGAATTGTTGACAGCTAAAATTTAGCCGAATATATTTTTGGTATCGTTGGATACCGAAAATAAATAAAAATTGGATTTCGAAATATGAGTTGAAAATTTATCGAAAATTTATTTTTGATAATTGGATAAATTAAAAAAGGGTTAAAAGATAAAAGTCTTATTTTTGAACTGTATTGAATTAAATTTCAAAAAGGCTTAATAAATGGATTTCGAAAATATTATTTATAAGTTGAGAATTTATTTAAAATTTGGATTTGTAAATAGTTTGGAAAATAAAGGAATTTATCTTCTTAAAAAGGAATTTATTTTGAAAAGGAAATAAATTTAGAAATCCATTTAGTAATTGATTTTTGGTGATTGAAAATAAATCTTTTGGAAATGTTTGGAAATTTATTTGATTTAAATTAACCAGATGATTAAATTGATCCTATCTATGGATGTTTGGATTTTACTGGATGTTGAATTGTTTGACATCTTTGATATGTGATGCTTTGTGATACATCCTGATTTGTGTTGTGATTTGTGATATATTTATATACGATATGAATATCTGTGATCTATGAATGAAAGATAAGCGTTATAGTTATACCGCTTATCAAATATCTTGTTATATTTGATCTGTGATGGTTGAATGTTGTTGCACTATTGTGTTGAACCCGTGGACTACACAATACACACACAAATGTGGATTTCACGTGGAAATCGGTTAAGTCAAGATTTTTATCAATTTTGGAAAATTGAGTTTTTGATTCCAAAATAGTTTTCGAATTGGAATTGAAAGCTTTTGAAAATGAGTTTCAAAAATAAAAGTTATTTTAAATAACTTAATAAAATTGGAATTTAAATCATTTGATTTAAATTTTGAATTCAATATTTTGAAATTGAATTCAATAATTTGGGAATTTTGATCTAAAATAATATATAAGTGTAAGAGGTGTTTATATGGGTTTTTAACCATTTGAAATATGATTTTGGAAATTTAAATTTAAATTAAAGTTTTATACTTGGACGGCTTTAATTTGTGTAATTGTAACCGGTTTTTTCCAAAACGAAAACTATTTGTTTTCAAATAATAATAGCTTTCATAAAGTGAAAAGATTTCCAATTTGTATCGAAACATTTCAAGTTGAAAAGAAATTGTGAATAGTTTAGAAAAACTATGAATTAACCTTTGTAAAGATGATTAAGCTTTATTTTGAAATCAAAGAAGATTTTAAAAGGTGTATCTTTTATATTATAAAAGACTTGAATTGTGAATAGTTTTGAAAGCTATAAATTAAATCTTAATTTAAAGATTTAATGGGTTAATCCAATTGAAATGGAAATTGATTTGGGAATCTGTGAATGAATCTTTGTGAAACTGGGTGAACTTTGTGAAGTAAATCTTTTTGTTTAAAGATTTAAAATGGTAATTTGTTTAAACCATTTAAACGAAAGGATTTGGGTAATAAGTTGTGACTTAATTGAAATCCCTATATCCATATGTTTTAAATATTGTGCTCACTATTCGGGGTAGCCGGGAAAAGACCTTTGTGTCATATAACCCATTCTGAATTAGTGATACGACGATATGGATCGTATTGAAGACCGGTGTGAAGACCGGGTATTTTCGAAAATGAAAGGACAACCTATCGAATGTCTCTGCACCGAGTTGCTCCGGTATAGTGATTTATATCACTCTTCTTGTGATGGGAAGTCCGGACGTGATTAGTGAATATCCGGATTGCAAGGGCTTCTTTGGAAGTGCCTTCGGTTCTGTTCGAACCCGGAACAGACTTGTATGGTTGTATGTCTGACATTACACTTTGAGATGTAAAGCTGGTTTCTATCAAATACATTTCTGTTGGTGGCGGAGAATTTATTCTCTTAGCTTAACACCCTTTTCTGAGACGTACGAGCTCAGAGGTTATGTAGTTGATGGTTACTAGTGATACATTCCCAATTTGGTAATGTGGCATACGAAGTGTTGTTGATCATTGTTGATCAAAGCATGGCTTTGTGAAAAAGCGTAGTTTTGTGGACGAGACTTCGTCGAGCCTCACAACCCGGTAATGGTCGAAACAGGAATGTTGCGGCAAGGTTATTAGGGGTCGCGCCCCTAGGGTATGTCATTTCCTTCTGGATAAAAGGTGATATCATGGTATGGAGCCTAGATATTTTACCTATGTTGATGCTGCAAATTTATTATACTTTATGGTTGTTGCTTTGTAGTTGAGGATCCTCGGATAAAGGACGGTAACGACCGGGGGATGGCATAGCTCGTGTGTTAGCTACCTAGTTACAGCTGTACAGCGTGAGGTAGCGTCGGCCTTGTGTTTGCAGAGAGCATGTTGACACTTGGGGCGTCTTTCCAGAGGCGTTTCCATTTCGGTGTAAGGAAGTTCCTTTGCCTGACCATTTGTTGGAAATCCAAAGAAACAATACGAACCCTATACGGTTTTTAGTTGTATTACCTGTCATGGAATGTGGCGGCAACCTGCTATTGAACATGGTAGCTATAGTAGGCATACAATAATGGTTGTATGTTGGCTAAGATTAATATTATACTTTCGAAACGTTTTTCTGCACTATGCACTAATAATAATATCAAACCGAATGATTTTTGCATAGTAAGCATGTTTGACTATCATAAGGAGAAATCTCCTCCAATTCTGTGTTTGCATTGTGTGTGTGGCGGGAGGCCTTATGGTAGTTTCATTTTCCAAAAGCATTGCGAATGTCTTTTACTTCCTTTGTTGTTGTTGTTTTAAAGATAAACTATTTTATTTCTCACACCAGTCACCATGACTGACCTGGAGTTTATTGTTTCCTTCCTAAACTCTGGGTGCCCACCAATTTCCACACGGGCAGTTTAGAGTCAGGTTATTAGGTCATTCTGGATTCAGGAGATGCTGTTGAGCTCAGTGGCGAGCTGGATGGCGAGGCGTATCACTTGTATATGATATTATTATTCCGCTGTGTATTCTGTATGAGGACAAGTTTATATAACTGTCCAGTGTGGTGTTGTATATTGTTGTGTAAACTCTGATGTTGATGTAATGTATTAAATGATATAGTTCTTTGATTTAAAGATTATTCATTTATCTATTATATGTTGTTCTGATGCGATATGTGAGATTCTGATATTGTTTCTGTTGTTTCTTCTTTCTTTCTTTCTGTCTTCTTCTACCTCTTCTTATAACCATAACAATTCGGTTTTCCGGCATTCGATTGCTCGACAGTTGATACAGTGGACGTATTAATGTCGATTTTCGGAAGTCGAAAATCATGAAACGTTACATTTGGTATCAGAGCATATGGTTAAGTGATAACCTTGGCTCTGTTTGGAATTACTCATTAGAGATAGAGTCAGTAGTACACTAGAATGAGTGTGAGTGTAATAATAGATATGAGCGCGTATTTGTTAGTGAATATAAAAATATTTTATATTGTGTTGCTTATCCGTTGAGCTGTTTATGAATTTTGGTCGGTATGTGGGACGCCATATTATCGATAGGGGTTTCTAAACACTTAAACAAGGCAAGTCGACATAGTATCATTTTTAAATTGGGTAAATGAAATAATTTTACCTCGATTATATTTTATGTATAAAGGAAATAATTTATCAGAATTATTAAAGTGTATATAAATTGATTGTTTGGTTGTTGAAAATGTAAGAATATATATAAGTCAATAAAAGTTGTTTGAATCAATTAAATAAAAGCAACAATTGTATAAGTATAGAATTATAATTAAAATGATTTACAATTGTGAAATAATCTTGTATAAGTAAAGTTAAATAGTGAAATTATATGAGAAAAAGATTTATAAATGTGATTTATAAATAAAAGGAAATTTTGAAAGAATTTAAGCACTGGATTCACTACTGTTACTAGGAAATAATAAGGGTGATGACTGCAGCATCATCAGTATCATTTTCAAGTTTCTGTTTGATGGATTTGCTACCATAGTAAATTAGAAATTGAAGTTTTGTTGTGATAAACAAATTTTGAAATTAAAATCCAAATTGTAATTGATGAATATAAGTAAAATGAGTTTTGAACTTATAATATGAAATAAAAGATTTTAGCATTGGTAAAGTTAAATAAATTTAATCAGATTTGAATTGGATTTATAAGTGGAAAATTAAGTGAAGTTAAACAAATAATGTTTAAAATGAATATAACTTAAGTTGTATAGTGAAAGCAAATGTAAGTGGAAATTTGAAATGGAATATAACTTAAGTAATGTTAAAATGAAGTCGATTTTGATATCGAAGTAAAATAATAAAGTGAATTAAATAAATGTGAACTTGAGTTATATAAAAATAAAATTCGAATTTATTTGTTAAATGAATTAGCAATTGAATTAATAAATGGATTGAATATTAATCAATCGAATGGGAATAAATTGATATGGAATAATGAATGTAAGTGTTAATTCATTAAAGCAAATTGAAAGTGTTGAACCAAATTGAATGTAAATTTAGTAAATTTGGTTGCATTGAATATACATTGGTTGTTATATGATTGTTGGTTGATTGTATATAGTATAATTCATTAAGTGTTAATGAAATTGAATGGAATTTGTAAAATTGAAAGCTATGTAATTAGATTTAAATTGAAAGTGAACCAACTTGAATTTAAATTAGTGAATGTAAACTAATTGAAAATGAATAAATGAATGTCGTTGTATATGAATTGGTTGTAAACAATTACAAATAGTGTCGAAATTATATAAGTTGCTTATAAACCTTGTTAGTATGCATTTCTTTTGATATGCAAGTGTTGTAGTTGTTTAAAAGAGTAAAATTGTTAATAACTTTGTATATATATTACTTATGTGTTTAAACTGAGTAAGTACAGGTGTCGTGGCTGCCATTCGGTTGATTGGGTTGCGCTAAAATGCTTAATAAATAACTGCTTTGCTTAAAAATGCTAAAAAGGTACGCCTACGCAATAAAAATAGGAAATATGAACTGTTTTTCTGCTTTTCCGACCGTGTGGGTCGATGTATATATATTTATGTCTATTATGATCCTACAACGATCGAACCACGCAAAGGAGACGCTTGCAAATTTTTCTGAAATTTTAAGGCGTTAGAAAATTTTCGGGAAATTTTGGAAAATTCGTGAAAACTAAATTTTGAATTTGGAGTTAAAAGTTAAACGATATAGTTTGTTTTGAAGAATATAACTAAGTATAGATTTGAAAAACTTAGTAAAGCTTTTGGAAGAGTTTAACTATTGGATTTTGGGAAAGTCGTACACTTAAGTGATTTTGAAATCTAATTTGAACGAATTGTTTGAAAAGTTAATGAATTTGGGGCATTTTTCTTACTTTGCAATTTCGAGGATGAAATTCTTTTAAGGGGGGAAGTTTGTAACGACCCAGAATTTTCGTCATTTGAAATTCGTATATTTAATTAATTTTAAATATTAATAAGTAAGATTTGGAAGTCGAATTAATTTAATTTCGATATGGTGATTTAATTGGGCGATTAAATTATTAATTTAATACTTGAAATTGGGTAAATAATTGAAATCTGAATTAAATGTGATTAAAAAATATTTTAAAAAGTTATATTAAATCATATTGGAGTTATAATGATGTTTGTGAAAAAATTGAATTAAAAGTCAAATTGTGAAAATTGAATATTTTAATAGTTAATTGACGAGTGAAAATAGTCATTTTTCAAACAGTCTCGGATTTCGACGAAACTAGATTCGTCGGATCCGTAATGTTGAATTATTGATTTCAAATTTCATGTCAATCGGAGTTGTCGTTTGTCCGGGGCAAGTTAAAACGCATCGAAATCGTTTTAAATCGATTTAATTTAAATTTGATCGTTTATTTCCATAACTCTCACATACGACCGAATTAGCTCCCGAAACACATTCCATTGTGTTCAGAACGCGAGGTAAACCTTAGAAATGCCAGCCGGCACGCTCGATTTGGAGTTCGGAAAATTTTCGATGAATAGTGTTTTGGCAAATTTTCTATAAAAGGACGTTATTCTTTCTATTGGCAAACCACAATCAACCTTAGGGTTTCAGCCGCCACAAAGAGATTCAATGGCCAAAACATTCCAGTTTTAACCTCCATTTTTCTCACAATCCATTCGTTTAAATCAAAAACTTCCAACTAAGAAATTGTCGAGCACTTCGAGCTCTTGATATCCAACGGCTGAGATTGGTTATGGCGCTAGGATTTAGCAGAAAAACGACCAAGAAGGCTGGCCGTTCGTGCGTGATTTTCTGGTGATGGGGGTAGCTGAGCTCGACGCTATCCTGGGCGATGGTAGGGGACACGATGGGCTTTCGATTGGTGCTATTGGATCGTCGCGTAGTCGAGAGTAAAGGTCGCGATGATTAGGGCATAAACGGCGGCATGGGTTCATTTAAACTGAACGCGTGCGTTGTGGAGAAGATGAAGGCGCTCGGCCAGATTTTCCTTGATCAAATTGAACGGCTCAGATATAGTAGGGTTTTAAAATTAAAATAGAAATTGTAATTTATTTATATTAAAAATCGTATAACTTTATAAAATCATATCTTGTTCATACGAGGTCGAAAATCGACGAAACTGGCGGCGCCGGAATCGCAGCGACGAACAGCTCACTGTGGTCCAGACGGGGAATCATTTCGAGCAAGTGAAAATTTTGTGTTAAATCGAACGTGTTCGATTTAATGTAAAAATTGAACGCTCGACATTTTAAAAGCAAGGTGAGAACTCCTCACTCAATCGAATATTTTGTTTCGATTTAAATTTTAAATAGTTAGATTTAAAATTGTTGACTGTGTGAATTGGATGATGACTGTTATTTATTGTGTTAAATAGACCCTATACGCCGTATATTAAGCGGAGGTTATTTATTAAAAACATATACCGCGATAATTTCACATTGAAGTGGAATTGGTATTATATATATATTTGGAGTTGATTTCTCGCATTATATAGCGGATGAGACCCTATTGCGCCGCATAATAGCGGATAATATTTATAAATCTCATATACCGCGATATTCCACTTCGAAGTGGAATTGGTATTGTGCTAACATCTGTGGATGCAGGGAAACAGGTTGGAGGGATCCAACTGGATTCCTCAAACATTTGAATTTATTTCAATGTTGTGTGTTGATTATTTATAATCGCCGTGTGATTATATTTTGTGATTGGAATTGTTGACGGCTAAAATTTAGCCGAATATATTTTTGGTATCGTTGGATACCGAAAATAAATAAAAATTGGATTTTCGAAATATAAGTTGAAAATTTATCGAAAATTTATTTTTGATAATTGGATAAATTAAAAAGGGGTTAAAAGATAAAAGTCTTATTTTTGAACTTTATTGAATTAAATTTCAAAAAGGCTTAATAAATGGATTTCGAAAATATTATTCATAAGTTAAGAATTTATTTAAAATTTGGATTTGTAAATAGTTTGGAAAATAAAGGAATTTATCTTCTTAAAAAGGAATTTATTTTGAAAAGGAAATAAATTTAGAAATCCATTTAGTAATTGATTTTTGGTGATTGAAAATAAATCTTTTGGAAATGTTTGGAAATTTATTTGATTTAAATTAACCAGATGATTAAATTGATCCTATCTATGGATGTTTGGATTTTACTGGATGTTGAATTGTTTGACATCTTTGATATGTGATGCTTTGTGATACATCCTGATTTGTGTTGTGATTTGTGATATATTTATATACGATATGAATATCTGTGATCTATGAATGAAAGATAAGCGTTATAGTTATACCGCTTATCAAATATCTTGTTATATTTGATCTGTGATGGTTGAATGTTGTTGCACTATTGTGTTGAACCCGTGGACTACACAATACACACACAAATGTGGATTTCACGTGGAAATCGGTTAAGTCAAGATTTTTATCGATTTTGGAAAATTGAGTTTTTGATTCCAAAATAGTTTTCGAATTGGAATTGAAAGCTTTTGAAAATGAGTTTCAAAAATAAAAGTTATTTTAAATAACTTAATAATATTGGAATTTAAATCATTTGATTTAAATTTTGAATTCAATATTTTGAAATTGAATTCAATAATTTGGGAATTTTGATCTAAAAGAATATATAAGTGTAAGAGGTGTTTATATGGGTTTTTAACCATTTGAAATATGGTTTTGGAAATTTAAATTTAAATTAAAGTTTTATACTTGGACGGCTTTAATTTGTGTAATTGTAACTAGTTTTTCCCAAAATGAAAACTATTTGTTTTCAAATAATAATAGCTTTCATAAAGTGAAAAGATTTTCAATTTGTATCGAAACATTTCAAGTTGAAAAGAAATTGTGAATAGTTTAGAAAAACTATGAATTAACCTTTGTGAAGATGATTAAGCTTTATTTTGAAATCAAAGAAGATTTTAAAAGGTGTATCTTTTATATTATAAAAGACTTGAATTGTGAATAGTTTTGAAAGCTATAAATTAAATCTTAATTTAAAGATTTAATGGGTTAATCCAATTGAAATGGAAATTGATTTGGGAATCTGTGAATGAATCTTTGTGAAACTGGGTGAACTTTGTGAAGTAAATCTTTTTGTTTAAAGATTTAAAATGGTAATTTGTTTAAACCATTTAAAGGAAAGGATTTGGGTAATAAGTTGTGACTTAATTGAAATCCCTATATCCATATGTTTTAAATATTGTGCTCACTATTCGGGGTAGCCGGGAAAAGACCTTTGTGTCATATAACCCATTCTGAATTAGTGATACGACGATATGGATCGTATTGAAGACCGGTGTGAAGACCGGGTATTTTCGAAAATGAAAGGACAACCTGTCGAATGTCTCTGCACCGAGTTGCTCCGGTATAGAGATTTATATCACTCTTCTTGTGATGGGAAGTCCGGACGTGATTAGTGAATATCCGGATTGCAAGGGCTTCTTTGGAAGTGCCTTCGGTTCTGTTCGAACCTGGAACAGACTTGTATGGTTGTATGGTTGTATGTCTGACATTACACTTTGAGATGTAAAGCTGGTTTCTATCAAATACATTTCTGTTGGTGGCGGAGAATTTATTCTCTTAGCTTAACACCCTTCTCTGAGACGTACGAGCTCAGAGGTTATGTAGTTGATGGTTACTAGTGATACATTCCCAATTTGGTAATGTGGCATACGAAGTGCTGTTGATCATTGTTGATCAAAGCGTGGCTTTGTGAAAAAGCGTAGTTTTGTGGACGAGACTTCGTCGAGCCTCACAACCTGGTAATGGTCGAAACAGGAATGTTGCGGCAAGGTTATTAGGGGTCGCGCCCCTAGGGTATGTCATTTCCTTCTGGATAAAAGGTGATATCATGGTATGGAGCCTAGATATTTTACCTATGTTGATGCTGCAAATTTATTATACTTTGTGGTTGTTGCTTTGTAGTTGAGGATCCTCGGATAAAGGTCGGTAACGACCGGGGGATGGCATAGCTCGTGTGTTAGGTACCTAGTTACAGCTGTACAGCGTGAGGTAGCGTCGGCCTTGTGTTTGCAGAGAGCATGTTGACACTTGGGGCGTCTTTCCAGAGGCGTTTCCATTTCGGTGTAAGGAAGTTCCTTTGCCTGACCATTTGTTGGAAATCCAAAGAAACAATACGAACCCTATACGATTTTTAGTTGTATTACCTGTCATGGAATGTGGCGGCAACCTGCTATTGAACATGGTAGCTATAGTAGGCATACAATAATGGTTGTATGTTGGCTAAGATTAATATTATACTTTCGAAACGTTTTTCTGCACTATGCACTAATAATAATATCAAACCGAATGATTTTTGCATAGTAAGCATGTTTGACTATCATAAGGAGAAATCTCCTCCAATTCTGTGTTTGCATTGTGTGTGTGGCGGGAGGCCTTATGGTAGTTTCATTTTCTAAAAGCATTGCGAATGTCTTTTACTTCCTTTGTTGTTGTTGTTTTAAAGATAAACTATTTTAGTTCTCACACCAGTCACCATGACTGACCTGGAGTTTATTGTTTCCTTCCTAAACTCTGGGTGCCCACCAATTTCCACACGGGCAGTCTAGAGTCAGGTTATTAGGTCATTTTGGATTCAGGAGATGCTGTTGAGCTCAGTGGCGAGCTGGATGGCGAGCCGTATCACTTGTATATGATATTATTATTCCGCTGTGTATTCTGTATGAGGACAAGTTTATATAACTGTCCAGTGTGGTGTTGTATATTGTTGTGTAAACTTTGATGTTGATGTAATGTATTAAATGATATAGTTCTTTGATTTAAAGATTATTCATTTATCTATTATATGTTGTTCCACTGCGATATGTGAGATTCTGATATTGTTTCTTTTGTTTCTTCTTTCTTTCTGTCTTCTTCTACCTCTTCTTTCTAACCATAACGATTCGGTTTCCGGCATTCGATTGCTCGGCAGTTGATACAGTGGACGTATTAATGTCGATTTTCGGAAGTCGAAAATCATGAAACGTTACACATCCACAGTGCAAAAAAATTTCCATAAATGGGAAATTTGATTGACATCCGGTTAAAAGTTGTGGTGGTGAAAATTAATGATAAGTTGTTGGTCTAGTTTAAACGTTATATGCAAAATTGCATGTCCTTAAGTCGAAACATGTAACTTTGATTTCATAAGCAATGGCCTTGAAATAAGTTGCAAACGCTTAATTAATGACCCTTCTAAACCATTTTGAGTGTGTACATGAGCTATTAGAAGTTTAACTCCAATTCCCAATGATAAGAAATAATCATCAAATACTCGAGAAGTAAATTCTCATGTATTATCTAGTCGAATTAATTTAATTTGATAATTGGAGAAGTGTGCTCTGAGTTCGATTATATAAACAAGTAATTTGAAAAATGCCATATTTCTTGTAGAAAGAAAACCTTTATGTGACCAACGAATTGACACATCAATTAATATCATAAAATATTTAAATGGTATGCATTTGGGGTGAATTAGACCACATATATCATTTTTAATTCTTTGTAGAAATGTTGATGATTCAGAAGTGATTTTACTATATGAAGTTCGAGTGATTAATTTTTTTATGCAAATGGGGCACAAAAATGACTTGGTAAATTCAATTGGTTTGATAAATCATGCCTATTTGAGCTTTTAGTAGTTTTATGCATCATATTTAACCCATGATGACCCAAGCAATCATGCCAAAGAATTGGTATCATTGTATTTATGAGCTTCTGACTTATGTTTACAGAGTGTGACACAACTACACAAATTTTAGTAAGATATAATCCTATTGAAATTGTACCGGATTTTTTTAAATAAACTTCAGTGTAACGTCCGGGATTTTCGACTTTCGAAAATCGACATTAATACGTCCATTGTATCAACTGCCGAGCAATCGAATGCCGGAAAACCGAATTGTTATGGTTAAAAAGAAGAGGTAGAAGAAGACAGAAGAAAAAGAAAGAAGAAACAACAGAAACAATATCAGAATCTCACATTCGCAGCAGAACAACATATAATAGATAAATGAATAATCTTTTAAAATAAAGAACTATACCAGTTTATACATTAGATCATCAGAGTCGATATACAACACAATACATCAATGGACAGTTATACAAACTTGTCCTCATACAGAATACACAGCGGAATAAATAGTATTATATACAAATGCTACGTCTCGTCATCCAGCTCACCACTTGAGCTCCACAGCATCTCCTGAATCCAGAATGACCTGATAACCTGACTCTAGACTGCCCGTGTGGAAATTGGTGGGCACCCAGAGTTTAGGAAGGAAATAATAAACTCCAGGTCAGTCATGGTGACTGGTGTGAGAACTAAAACAGTTATTATCTTTAAAACAACAACAACAAAGAAGTAAAAGACATTCGCAATGCTTTGGGAAAATGAAACTACCATAAGACCTCCCGCCACACACACAATGCAAACGCAGAATTGGAGGAGATTTCTTCTTATGATAGTCAAACATGCTTACTACGCAAATCATTGGATTATTATTAGTGCATAGTGGAAAACATTTCGAAGGTATAATATTAATCTTAGCCAACATACAACCATTATTGTATGCCTACTATAGCTACCATCTAAACGGTGGTGACCACCATAAGTAAATGGCAGGTTCTACAACTAAAACCGTACAAGGTTCGTATTGTTTCTTTGGATTTCCAACAAATGGTCAGGCAAAGGAACTTCCTTACACTGAAATGGAAACGCCTCTGGAAAGACGCCCCAAGAGTCAACCTTCTCTCTGCAAACACAAGGCCGACGCTACCTCACGCTATACAGTTGTAACTAGGTAGCTAACACACGAGCTATGCCATCCCCCGGTCGTTACCGACCTTTATCCGAGGATCCTCAACCAAAAATCAACAACCACAAAGTATAATAAATTTGCAGCATCAACATAGGTATAATATTTGGGCTCCATACCATGATATCACCTTTTATCCAGAAGGAAATGACATACCTAAGGGCGCGACCCCTAACAACCTTGCCGCAACATTCCTGTTTCGACCATTACCGGGTTGTGAGGCTCGACGAAGTCTCGTCCACAAAGCTACGCTTTTTCACAAAGCCACGCTTTTTCACAAAGCCACGCTTTTTCACAAAGCCACGCTTTTTCACAAAGCCACGCTTTTTCAAAAAGCCACGCTTTTTCACAAAGCCACGCTTTTTCACAAAGCCGCGCTTTGATCAACAAATGATCAACAGCACTTCGTATGCCACATTACCAAATTGGAAATGTATCACTAGTAACCATCAACTACATAACCTCTGAGCTCGTACGTCTCAGAGAAGGGTGTTAAGCTAAGAGAATGAATTCTCCGCCACCAACAGAAATGTATTTGATAGAAACCAGCTTTACATCTCAAAGTGTAATGTCAGACACACATCCATACAAGTCCGTTCCGGGATCGAACGGAACCGAAGGCACTTCCAAAGAAGCCCTTGCAATCCAGATATTCACTAATCACGTCCGAACTTCCCATCACAAGAAGTGTGATATAAATCTCTATACCGGAGCAACTCGGTGCAGAGACATTCGATAGGTTGTCCTTTCATTTTCGAAAATATCCGGTCTTCAACACCGGTCTTCAATACGATCCATATCGTCGTATCACTAATTCGGAATGGGTTATATTACACACAAGTCTTTTCCCGGCTAACCCGAATAGTGAGCACAATATTTAAAACATATGGATATAGGGATTTCAATTAAGTCACAACTTATTACCCAAATCCTTTCCTTTAAATGGTTTAAACAAATTACCATTTTAAATCTTTAAACAAAAAGATTTACTTCACAAAGTTTACCCAGTTTCACAAAGATTCATTCACAGATTTCCAAATCAATTTCCATTTCAATTGGATTAACCCATTAAATCTTTAAATTAAGATTTAACTTATAGCTTTCTAAACTATTCACAAATTCGAATCTTTTATAATATAAAAGATACACCTTTTAAAATCTTCTTTGATTTCAAAATAAAGCTTAATCATCTTCACAAAGGTTAATTCATAGTTTTTCCAAACTATTTACAATTCAATTTTCAACTTGAAATGTTTCGATACAAATTGGAAATCTTTTCACTTTTATGAAAGCTATTATTATTTGAAAACGGATAGTTTTCGTTTTGGGAAAAACTGGTTACAATTACACAGGTTAAAGCCATCCAAGTACAAATCTTGGATTTAAATTTAAATTTCCAAAACCATATTTTAAATGGTTAAAACCCATATAAACGCCTTTTATAATTTATACAATCTTTTAGACCATAATTCCCAATTCATTGAATTCAATTTCAAAATATTGAATTCAAATTTTAAATCAAATGATTTAAATTTCCATTTTATTAAGTTATATAAAATAACTCTTATTTTTGAAACTCATTTTCAAAAGCTTTCAATTCCAATTCCAAAACTATTTTGGATTCAAAAATTCAATTTCCAAAATTGATAAAAATCTGTGACTTAACCGATTTCCACATGAAATCCACATTTGTGTGTGTATTGTGTAGTCCACGGTTTAACACAATAGTGCAACAACATTCAACCATCACAGATCAAATATAATAATATAATTGATAAGCGGTATAAACTATAACGCTTATCTTTCATTCACAGATCACAGATATTCATATCATAGATAAACAAATCACAGATCACAACACAAATCCGAATATATCACAAAGCATCACATATCAGAGATGTCAAACAATTCAACATCCAATATAATCCAAACATCCATAGATAGGATCAATTTAATCATCTGATTAATTTAAATCAAATAAATTTCCAAAGTTATTTCCTTTTTAAAATAAATTCCTTTATCTCTTCAAATCTATTTAAAACCAATTTTAAATAAATCCTTTAACTTATAAATAATATTACCCGAAATCCATTTATTAAGGCTTTTTCCCAAAATTTGGAATTTAATTCAGTATAGTCCAGAAATAAACTTTTATCTTTTTAAAACTCCTTTTAAATTTATCCAATTCTCAAAAATAAATCTTCACAATAAATTTTCAACTTGAATTTCAAAAATCCAATTTTATTTATTTCTGGTATCCAACGATACCAAAAATATATTCGGCTAAATTTTAGCCTTCAACAATTCCAATTCACAAATATAATCACACGAAGATTATAAATAATTAACACACAACATATGAAACAAATTCAAATGTTTGAGGAATCCAGTTGGATCCCTCCAACCTGTTTCCCTGCATCCACAGATGTTAGCACAATACCAATTCCACTTCGAAGTGGAATATCGCGGTATATGGGATTTATAAAATACTATCCGCTATTATGCGGCGCAATAGGGTCTCATCCGCTATATAATGCGGGAAATCAACTCCAAATACATATATAATACTAATTCCACATCACGGTGGAATTATCGCGGTATATGTTTTTAATAAATAACCTCCGCTTAATATACGGCGTATAAGGTCTATTTCAACACAATAGATAACAACCATCATTCAATTCACACAATCAAGCAATTTTAAATTTAACTATTTAAAATTTAAATCGAAACAATTTGATTGAGTTAGGAGTTCTCACCTTGCTTCCAATAACAGTTGCAGTGTTTTAAATTTTAAATTAAATCGATCCGTTCGATTTAATCCAAAATTTCCACTTGCTCTGAATGTCTCCGGATCTGCACTGCAGCGTAGATCGCGTCGCTGCGATCCCGGCGCTTCTTGTTTCGTCGAAATCTGATATCGTATGGCAAAGATATCACGTTTTAAAGTTTAAACAATTTATATAAATCAATTTCACTATTTTTTTTTCAACCTCAGTTTAATCTGGCCGCACGTTTTACAAAACAAGATCTGGCCATGCTTCGCTTCTTCCCCACCAGCCCATTCACGTACGCGTGAATACCCAACGAGCCGCCATCTTCAACCAAATCACGCGCCTTCGTCGACGATCGTGACGACGATCAGGTTACACCGTTCGAACGCCCATTGACCCATGCACCTTCATGCCAAACGCGGCTCAGCTTGGCCCCTTGTACCACTCACAAAACCTTCTCGACCGCCGCCCATACACAAGCAGATCTCGCCTCCATCGTCGCGCTATACGACAAACCCTCCGTTGGATTTAAAGAGCACATCGAGCTCTTCAACGATGCCGTTGGAAGTTTCTCCTAATTGCTGATGGATTGGCCAAAAAATGAGGAGGAATAAACGAACGATATCGGCCGTTGAAAAGTTATTAGGGCCAGCTGAAGATAGGGTTAGGGTTTGCTTGAAAATTGTGAAATGTTGTGGCCTTTTATAGAAAATTGCGCGACACTATTCATCTCCAAAATTTTCGAACTCGAAATCAAACGTGCCGGCTGACGTTTCTAAGGTTTTACCCGCGTTCCGAACACAATGGAACATGTTTCGGGAGCTAATTCGGTCATATGTGCGAGTTACGGAATTAAACGATCAAATTTTAAATCAAATCGATTAAAACGATTTCGATGCGTTTCGGCTCGCCCCGGACAAACGGTAAATCCAATTGACTCAAAATTTGAAATCTTACAATAATATAACATTACGGATCCGCTGAAACAGGTTTCGTCGAAATCCGAGACTGTTTGAAAAATGGTCATTTTCACTCGTCAATTAAATATTAAAATATTCAATTTTCACAAATTAACTTTTAAATCAATTTTAAAAGTTTCCAAACATCATTCTAACTCCAAAATGATTTAAAATAACTTTATAAATCATTTTTATACACATTTGATCCAATTATCAATTATTTCTTGAATTTCAAATATTAAATTAATAATTTAATTGTCCAATTAAATCACTATATTCGGATTAAAATTCATTCGGCTTATAAATCTTACTTATAAATATTTAAAATCAATTAAATATACGAATTTCAAATGACAGAAATTCTGGGTCGTTACAATCTTCTCCCCTTAAAAGAATTTCGTCCTCGAAATTGCACAGTAAGAAAAATGCCCCAAATTCATTAACTTTCCAAAACAATTCGTTTCAAAATCACTTAAGTGTACAACTTCCCCAAAATCCAATAGTTAAACTCTTTCAAAAACTTCACTAAGTTTTTCAAATCTATACTTAGTTATACTTTTCAAAACAAACTATATCATTTAACTTTTAACTCAAAATCAAATTTTAGTTTTCACAAATTTTCCAAAATTTCCAGAAAATTTTCTAACGCCTTAAATTTTCAGAGAAATTCGCCATAGCCTCCTTTGCGCGGTTCGATCGTAGTAGGATCACCATAGACATAAATATATATACATTGACCCACACGGTCGAAAAAGCAGAAAAACAGTTCATATTTCCTATTTTTATTGCGAAGGCGTATCTTTTAGCATTTTCAAGCAAAGCAGTTATTTATTAAATTATTAGCGCACCCAAATCAGCCGAACGGTAGCCCTGGGTACCTGTGCTTACTTAATTTAATATGTAAGTGACACATATATAAAGTTATTAACAATTTACTCTTTTAAACAACTACAACACATGCATATTGAAAGAAATGCATACTAAACAAGGTTTATAAGCAACTTATATAATTTCGACATTACTTGTAATTGTTTACAACCAATTCATGTACAACGACATTCAATTATTCATTTTCAATTAGTTTACATTCACCAATTTAAATTCAAGTTAGTTCACTTTCAATTTAAATCCAATCACATAGCTTTCAATTTTTATCAATTCAATTTCATTAACACTTAATGAATTATATTATATACAATCAACCAACAATCATATAACAACCAATGTATATTCAACACAACCAAATTATTAAATTTACATCCAATTTGGTTTAATACTTTTTAATTTTCCAATTGGTTTAATATCAAATTGGCTTCCATTCGATTCATTCAAATTCCAATTTATTAGCTTTTAATGAATTAACACTTATATCCATTATTCCATATTAACTTATTCACATTCGATTGATTAACATTCAATCCATTAGTTCAATTCAATTGCTAATTCATTTTACAAATAAAGTTGAATCTCCTTTATATAACTCAAGTTCAAATCCATTTAATTCACTTTATTATTTTACTTTGATATAATCAACTTCATTTAACATCACTTAAGTTATATTCCATTTCAAATTTCCACTTATAAATCCAATTCAGATTCCAATTCTAAAGTAAATTCTATTTAACTTTTACCAAAGCTAAATTTATTATCTCATATTATAAGTTCAAAAACTCATTTTACTTATATTCATCAATTTCAATTTGGATTTTAATTTCAAATCTGTTTATCACAACAAAACTTCAATTTTTTTTTGAATTTATTATGGTAGCAAATCCATCACACAGAAACTCGAAAATGATACTGATGATGCTGCAGTCATCACCCTTATTATTTCCCAGCAACACTAGTGAATTCAGTGCTTTAAATTCTTTCAAAAATTTCCTTTTATTTATAAATCACATTTATAAATCTTTTTCTCATATAATTTCCTTTTATTTGCGGATCCAACCATTAAGGAAACTTTACTAGAAATATTTTTAGACAATTTGGAGAAAATCTTTTGGTTTTTCAAAATTGTGTAGGTAGTTGCACAGTTTAGCAGGCATATATCTTTACTCAAATATTGATGGTCCATGTGTTAAAAATTTATTAATGATAACATAGTTAGTCAATTGTTAGACTAAGTTGTGAACATAAATAAATGCTAACACTTTCCAAAAGGATTTGAAAACAAACTACTTAATTATTAAAACCGACATCCATCATACACACTATTTCAACTAGTTCAATGAAAACTTAAAAACAAACATCAACTTCAGACCAACTTATTAATATAAGAAAAAAAGGAAACCACACAACAAGCTTCAAGATACTTTTAGTTGATCAGATCGGCCATATCATCAATCATTACATTGAGATTTTCATCATTATCTTTGAAAAAATCATCCAACTTTAAGTCAGTATTATCAGACAATCATTTAATTAAATATTTTTCTAACATTGGTATTCTTTAATTGTCTTCTTTGATCACCTACATGTACGTGATCATAACTATAACAACCCACCTCTAGACAATCACTCAATGTTTTCTAAATTTTTCAGGAAATCGATTAACCTAAGCTCTGATACTAAATGTAACAAATCGCACTCCAATGGACCTAGATTTTTGCTAACCTGAAAACCCAAGTCCATTAAAATATGGATCGTTGATTCGGTATCCTGCAAAACAAAAATTATATCAAAGCACCAATGGTAATAACTCACAGCGGAAATAAGTAAATATAATAGATCATAATAATCACTGACCTAGAATTGACTCCTCAAATGTCAAGTTCCTTAGCCAAAGTACCGCTCCAAACAATACCGGTACCTGCCCTTCTAAATCTCATGGGTTGTAATGAGGAGGGGCTCAAAACAACATTCTAGTGATTGTTAAATTATATACCTTATACATAACACTAGCTTATGCCGAATAGTTCACCATTTCTTGTTATGTTAGATTTATCATTAGTCACTATGACTCCATCGCTGTGTACAAACCATTCCCATCTACACCACATGTGTGTGTCCCATCCTCAACTAATGGACCTAGATAATATTCCTGCTAGTATCTATCGCTCAACACCACATAATAATTCATCACCTCATTGCATCATAATCATCGTATAACTCGAGGAGATTCTATAGTGTGCAACGACGACCTCTAATCCATAAGGTTGTGTATTCTTCAGGGATTTCCACCTTTGTTTGCTTCATATGCCGTGGATTTCCGGGCCCACACACCTCTACCCCATCCATATTTTTTAAGGAATCTCTGATATGGGTTAACTAGCCTTGCCCTATAAAATAGACTAACAAGCAACTATGGTGGTGCATAACCCAACTAAATAAATCCTTGTATGCGGAAGAGATCGGTTAGGTGTAACTATGTCCTTCTTGTTGGTCGTAAGGAACCGACGTCGAGCTCGCTAAATATGCAACTCATACCCCTTGTTTTGGTACCTACGGATGTCAGCCTTTGTGCGCCCTGTTGCATAAGCCTAATCTTCACCCATCGTTCATTTACATTACCTAGTGCAATCGTGGTAATACCCTGCTCTAACAAATTTGAAGCAGACTACTAGTGATGTCACAGTCTTGCCATCCATAAAAGGTCCGCCCGTTGCCTGCAATTACGAAGGCTCATTTCCAAGCACCCACAGACTTGAGGGTATCCCTTCATCTACACGCAAGCGTATACTCTCCATGGGTCCTATTGGTTGGATATGTTTCTAGCATCCTAACCCAGTCTAATGACCTTAAGTCATCTATTCTCTATAATTATAACAGACAATTTATAATTATTCACATCTGTCATAAACGCATATCCGAGGTTACATATATACATATTTCATATCCATGTATATTTATTCTTCTTACATTTTCTTTACTGCTTATACATCTTTTATGTTTGACCCTAGGTCTTTATTTTACTATGCGTTTAACTTTTCACTTACCAAATTCATTTATCGCTTCTCGTTTTCTGCCATCAATATCGTTGCTACTACATTCTTTTATTCAACTCTAATTTCTATTCCATTTCATTTAATTATCAAACTTAATCCAGACATATTTCAGTTTACTTGCTTTAAGCAAATTAATCCATTTCATTTGATTATTAGACTTAATCTAGACATCAATTCCATTTTCCAACTTCTTTTTCTTGCATGTCGCTCGAACTTCCTTTTTCATTTGTTCCCATTTTATTAACTTTTTCATTTCCTTTTTATCTCAGCATTCGACTTTTGGGGTTTACTGCATTTTAATAAATTGGAATTCAACTTTAACAATTAAATGTTATATAGCAAATTTCCATATCTTATCCAAAAATATTGGTTTTGTGCAATGTTTGTGATTATAAGAAATTCTCTTTTATTTATTGAAATAAACAGTATAAAACACAGTGATCACCTATATTTATACATCTCTTTCTTTTATAAGTATATATATATTTATTCCTTATCATTCCAAACATCGCGCTTTTTAAATGTAAACTTGTTAGTATACGGAAATCCACTTTCAACAATATACATTCCAATAAATTAAAATATCAACAAAATCCTAAAAGTCCAATTAACTATATTTTTTATTTCATTCATCAATATCAACTAAAATGAAATCTTAATTTGTTACGTTTCAGTAAACTAATCCTATGTAAAATTGATAATTGAAATCATTGCGTAACTTTAATCAATTACATATAAAATTGCAAACTTGTTCATAATAGGGAAGTATTCAATTTTAACAATAAAATTCATAGGTAATATTAAATTTTAAATCGTTCATATAACAAGGATTAACTTGTGTAACGACCCGGATTTTTAGCCATCGGATATTGGGCAATTAACTAATTTTAATTATTGGAGTATTGATTTGTATAAGTCGAATAGATGAGTTTTCTGATATTTAAAATATCTGAATCTATATATTGATTGAAACTATGTTTAATTTTAAAATATAAATTTATGGATATGATAAATTTTATTGATATATAAATATATAAACTCCACCATTTAAAAATTTAAGATAGAATATCCTTATATGTATATATATGAGTATATACAAGTTTTATGATGTTTAAAAATATATATAAGTTATATATGTGTATTTATGTTTATGAAAGATATTGTGTAAGTAAATGACTATATATATGGGTAAATGTTTATAAAAAAACATAGTGCATATGGAAAACATATATATGAGTTTATATGTGTATATGTGTTATAAGAATATTGTATATCAATAAAATTTATATATGTAAATATGTGTAAAGGTAAATATGACAAAATACATATGTGCATTGTATATGTATGCATACTTATTTATATAAAGGTAATTATGGTAAAAATGGTGTGTGTGTAAATATTATATATATATATATATATGTTTGTATATGCAAACTTGTGATATAAAATAAATAAATAAAAATAAAGTAAATACATGTAAGTGGCTAATTATGTTTGTATGTAATATAGTGTTTATGTTCAAACCTTAGCATGTTAAAATATGTTAGTATATAGTCAAAAGCATTTACATATGGTCAAAACAAAATCCATCTATGTATATATTTAAATGAAATATGTATATGCATAAGGAGACATCATAATGAAACAAATCTAGTCAAGCATATAATAAATCACATCTTTCACTCAAAAGTTTTCAAGTCACATTTTTTGTCAAATCAAGTCAAACCATTTTCAAATCAAAATAAAGAAAAATGAAGTACTGTATATGATAACAACCTTCAGCCTTTTGTTTACTTGTTCCCTCTCTCCATATATATGCACTGCCCTGTTTTTGTGCACTTATACATTATAGCCCAAGAGAAAAAGAAAAAAAATCTGCCATTAAAACTATAGAGAAGCTATATATTCAAGCTCCAGGAAGAAGAACAAAAAGAAAGCAACAGCGTGTCATTTGTTTCAAAACTGTGAGTAAACACTTTTTTTTGTTTTATTGGACATCACTTATATTTTCATTTAGGACTGTGATATTGATGAAACTTTGTTCTATGACAATCATACACGTTTTTCATATGTATACATGGTATATGTATTAGATCTGGTAGGCACTCAAACTCTGTACTGGTTCCAGGAAAGAGCTCCTCTGTTCTTTGTTTTTGTTTAAAAACAGTTCAAAAACTTAACTTCAAAAAAATCCAAATCTCATTATCCAATATGTTTTAAAATATGATCTCAAAACAAAAGTTATTTGTTTTTAAGTATAGAATATATTAAAATTTGTTTTGTTCCATTTCATGAACTATAGGGAGAGGAAATCATATTTTACAGTAAGTAACTTAGGTTGGTTAAATTTTGAATGTCATAATTAAATCAATGAATGATATAGTTGTGATCGTTGGGTAAAAACATGATTTTTAAGAGGGTTTTGGGAATTTTTAGTGTTGTGTGGAGGTGGCATTGTGGAGTTGATCAGAGATGGGGGTTTTGTCGAATTACGGCGACGTGGTTGATTTTGGGCCTTGGGGTTCATGGTGGAGGAGGTATAGGAGATGGCATACTCGAGAAAAATGGTGCGGCAGTTTTCAGACGCTTATGGTGGCCAGACGAGGTCAGACTAGGGTTAAGGGGGATGTTTTGGTGGTCGCAGTTTTGAGGAAATGAGTGAAGTGGAGAGGGAGAGAGGAGCGTGCAGTCGTGGGGGAAACGGTGGAGGAGGAGGTGGCGAGTTTATCGGTGAAGTTTGGTGATGAATGGTGTACGGTGGCGGCGCGGCGATTGTAGGAGTTTGGGTTAGTTCCAGGTTTTGAATTTTAGTTTGAATTGTCGATCGGAGGTGTTGACGTGTTATTGGGTGGATGGACATGGGGTAGAGGTCAAACGTGACGTGTGGAGATGGTCGGCGTCGAACTACGGTGATCTGAGGCAACGTGCACGTGTACGTGCACATCTGCGTGCAAATGCCTAGGTGTTCGAAAGTGAAGAGGGAAGAAGGGAAAGAAACAGGAGAGGTTTAGGTCTGGAACTGTTTTTTTTTCTTGGACCGAAGTGGGCTGGGCTTTGTTTATAAAAAGTATAAAGAAATTTAATAATATTTTGTTGATAATCTTTAAAACTAAAAACATTGTTTTATCATTCATCTTAAACCCAATCAAACGTGGAAGTTTTTCTTTGCATTGGGATCATAGCACCTAGTTTTATAATCTAAAATTATTTTGTTAATTTGCGGTAATATAAAATTAGGTTATTATAATAATTAAAGAGAATAAATAATTTAAGTCTTAATTGATTTAACCTTATTTTAATTAGTAAAATAGTTATTAAATGGATTGTATTAACTAATAATAAATCGTTTAAAATCTCCTTAATTTATAATTAATTTTGGATTAAAATATAAATGGATTCAGTTGATTGAAGTTAATTGAATTCTGGTTTGTAAATTGTTTAATATAAATTATTGATCGTTAAATTAGTTAACGATCTATGCTTTGGTTTATTGTTATTGGATACTTATTTTAATTGTTCTTATCTGTGCCATTTAGTAGCCAAGTGAAATTAAATGGTTGGAATAAAATGTTGATACGTTTTATTTGAAATAAACATATGTAGTAAATCCCCATATGTGTATATTAACACTCTGAATATAAATTGTTTATTTTAAACAATTTGGCCTTTAAAGGGTTATCGATTTGTTTCGAAGATACCCGGATCAGATATCAGTGTTATCCGGAACCACTTCGATTCAATAATCACTACGAACCTCTACGATTTTGATTATAGAGTCCTATATGCTTGGATTGGATTAATTTAGCAAATTTGACCATTTTTAGTAAGTAATTGTACTTAGACATTACTATAATATTACTGGATTTCCTGAAATGTGTTTTGGTTATCGTAAGATAAAAACCCATCGTGTTATATGTGACGTGGTCTTACGAGTTACCTTGGTTTTTCAAAGGATTTGATAACTTTAGTAGTTCAAATTTAGTGAATTTACTCACGCTGGTTTCCAGCCTGACTCGGGTGTTACTTTATTGTAATGCTCGGGTCAGACCGAGTATTACAGATTCAGGTTAGGTTGCTTTGGAGCTCAGAAGACGAGCTGGATGGTAGAGACGTATTCCACGTATTTGACTATATCACGCTATGTAGTGTAGGCTGTATATTCAGCATATGAGGACAAGTTATTATAACTGTCCAGATTTATACGTTGATGATTGTACTCTGATAACTTGTATGTATATTAACTGTTACAGTTTTCCTTTGTATAAAATGCTGTTATTATATATTATATTTTGTTCCGCTGCGATTGTGAGATTCTGTGTTGTGGTTATTTATGTTTCTTCTTCTATCTCTTTTCTTCTTAAACCCTAACAACCTGGTATTTCTGGCACTTGATTGCTCGGCATTCTATATAGTGAACGTATTAGTGTTGATTTTCGGGGTCGAAAATCGCCTGGTCGTTACAACTTATAATATTCCTACTCACCTTTAATCTGCAACGATATAACCATTTTTGACCCCATATTCGGATCCACAGACAATACGTATACATCTCTCATTAGAAATTGGATTTAGGGAAAAAAGATTTAGATTTAGGTTTATTAATTAGAACCAGATCAAAAAGTTTACTGTTGATGTAACCATCTGATTTGAACCTATTTCCTATCCTCTGCTCTTTCCTATTCTTCTTCAAACTGTATTCACGCAATTTAGATCTATTTCTTTATATGTAGAAATTTTAGAGGAGAAAGGAAAATGGCAGAGCTTTTGCGCTCATTAGAAAAATAATGAGCTAGAAGTGAAGCCCTAGGTCTTAATTTATAGAGGCTCAAATCAGCGCTAACCGTCAAATATAAATAGTTTAGATCTGGGCCATACGACCTTAATTTACAACCGCCACCAAAACAAGGCGGGTCGACTACCCTATGACCCAGGTTGACCGCTCATGGTCGACCATGCCTAGGTCACGGTCGACCTGACTAAGCCAAAATAGTGTATTTTTGAGCGTTGCATAATTTAGTTGATTTGTTACCTTTTATCCTCCAATTAACGTTAACCAGCATTTTCTTATGCCTTAATTAATTTTCTTAAACGTTAAGCTACCGTTAACTATAACGGTTTAATCGATCATTAATTAATTTTAAATTATTTTCTTAATTACGCATATAATTATCTCCAACTATGAAAATTAAAACGCTGATAACCTTTTCGTTTGAACTGTGATTGGAAAAGTTTTATATGAAAATTGATCAGAAAATCACCACGAATCCAATAGTATAAGTTTCGTGGCCAAATTCCAACATTTACAAAAATTCCATTTTTCACTGTTTATTATTTATTAATTAATTTATATTTTAATTAATTAAGGTAAAAATATGGGGTGTTGTGTTCTACCCCCTTAAAAAAATTCATCTCCAAAATTCCACAAGGGTTCGATCATGTAAACCATCGCACATTCATTCTACACTAATAATCAATTAGTGTAAAACCAATTTTGCAAAAATCCATGTATATGTGCACAGTGCATCACAATACATATGATGTGTATGAACAATGATTTCTAATTGGCGCCTCCTATATGAATGATTGCTTTTTTAATCAATTTCAAAAACATGATGCTGACATCCTAAATATACTGGCAGTTCTACATGAATGCAACTTTTTGAAAAATCAAAACAGATTTTCATCTAGATTTTTGCACACTTCTACGAGTAGAAGCATAGTTCAAACAATTTTTCATTCAATTATTACCATCCAACTTCCTAGCACGCCATGGCTAACATCCAAAATTAGAAAATTTTGGTTTTCTAAGCCTATTTTTTTTATGCCTGGAAAGGATCTAAATGGAAAATTCCATATTTCCACCATTCTCTTATGTAACCTTTTTCCATTGTACATTGAGATCTACTTCTTTACCCCCATTCCTTTTTCCTATCTTCCCAATTATAGTTTACATAAGTAACTTTTAAAGTTCAAAAACGTTGTTGTTCCAAAAATCAACTTTTTAAATTTCCTTCATTGATAAGGTTCCTCAGAAAACTTCCATAAACAAAATAGCTTCTTTGTCGCTCACCGCATCCATTTTACTGCAACTACCGCTATGCAATAAAATCTACACTAATCAACTTGCCGACTATTCCCCAATGTCAGCATGCGCTATTTTAAAATTTCTAAAACTTAAAATGCTTAACTTTTAGAATCTTTTCAAAGATATGCATATATTTATAATGAAAATTTTCATAAGTAAATTTTAAGTATATGTATAATTACATTTCTTTATAAATAACTTTTCCACATTTCTGATATCAGGGTCTAGCTAACTTTCCACCATCCATAACGGAATTCATTTAATTGCGTGGAAAATTTTAAGTTCTCAAAAACTTTTCTTTCTTATTAATATCAACCAACACACATGTTGAACTTTAAATTTCAGCCTTTGAAGAACATGAACATTGACCCATGGCTTACTTCTCCGTACTCCTGTCCTTCGTCAACTGAAATTTACCTTCCAAAAAATCCCTATTATTTTCTGAACCTACATTTTTTTTTATTTAGTAGTTAGTTAAATAAATTTTCTTAATCTATTACTTAACTTCCAGTTTCAACTATTTTTTTCCCTCGCATTAGCTAAGTGGCTCCTAGAAATTTCCTTTTATTGCTTTCTCAAATCATTGTGGCCCACCTAGAAAACACATAAAAATGAATATTTTCCTAAACGTACATGGATCATAGCAACAATAATGCTTACAATCCACACAAAAAACTAAAACTAAATGGTAGTACAACACCACTAACTACTACTACAAGAACAGACCTTTCTAACAAGCTATCCCTTTACAACAACCTTCATACCTTATCCTTTCTTTATTACTTACGATGAATAAGGCCTATTCACCTTTTCCATTCCATACCCAATTATGGAATAACTCTCTCACTACAGTGGATAAGAAATACAGCCTATGAAATCTTTATATTAAATGGAAACTAAGCATGGGAAAGTAACCTTCCAATCCCAATCTTGTTTCCCCAACTTAAGTCTACCAATATCCTTCATGTGTGTTTACGCTCTCATTACTATCTGTTACTATCTTCTCTTAATCTTGTCCTTTTGATAGTTTTCTCAATCCTTGACATTTTCTTTATCCATAAGCCTCCTACAAACATATCCAAAACTTATAGAGGTGTACTTTAAAATCCTCTTTGTGGTTTACACACACATCAAAATAACATTCCTAGGCCCTTTTTAGTGTCCTTACGGTCCACATGGATTTCTTCTTACTATTCCAAAAGTAATCATTGTTATCGCCTTTATAGCCTTATTATTTCCCCCATCTTACCTAGGTACTAATTCTTATCTACTTCATATTTAAAATTCCGGTTTGATATCTATCACCTTTTTTTCAAAAATTAAAACTTCAAAAATTCTAAAATATTTAATCCCAAAACCTTTGTCTTCAAAAGTGCTGCTTAGAGACTTTATTAAATTCAAAATTACTTACATTTTAAGATTTTTGAATTTAATTTATTCACTAAACTTAAAAGAAAATATTAACAAATTTAAGTTCGAAGTCAAATCGGCTTTTTCTTTTAAAGACCTTTTTAACTTTTATTCCTTAAAATTTTGGGATTATTAATTCAACCATGTATTAAGTTTTCCTTCCAAAAAAAATTATTTATTTCTAATAAACCATTTCTTTCAAAAATATACTTTACATGTTTCTAAAACATCTTTCATACTTTTTAAATTATAAAACTGAAGTAGACAAGAACAACTCTCATCCTATCACTTTCCTTACATCTCATTCTCTCCCTACATCCAATATTTGGAAGAGTTTCTAACATCATGAAATGTGGACTTCTAATAGATATTAGTAATAAATGCGCATAACAATGGAAATTGCACATTTTCCTTTGTTCTGCTTCTCTAATTAGGTTAGTAGCCTTGTTTTAATATAATTTACTAACAATTTTTATTATACTTAAGGATCCTATATTTTAATGTACTGGAACTACTTTTACCTTCAAGAGGATAACTCTCTATGAATCGTTTAAAAGAGGATTCGTGTTTTATGTGAAATTACAAGGAATTATATTTCATTTTCTTTCTTGAAACACACAGTACAAGATACGGTATTTCTGATATTTTGTACATCTCTTCCTTTGCATTTACATTCTTTATTATTTCAAACAAAACACCTTTATTTGTAATTTGATTGATTCATAGAAACTTATTTTATTACTTCTTTTCATTCCAATGAATTAATTTATGTCGAATCCCAACCTAGTTACAATAAACCAAACCTCTCTTTCATTTATACATCCTAACTTCCTACTATTCAATTCTTCAGCCCAAACTACACTAATTCCAACTATTTTTCTCTTAATTTATCATCTTTTTTCTTAAACTGTTGTAGTGCAGCCACTTACAGCTTAATTTTTAAGACACTAAGTCTTCCTCTCTATAACATTCATCTTGATTCGATTTATATACCACTCATATTGTCCACCCATATAAATATTTTTCATATCTTAAAAACTTTCATTACATAAAAAATCCACGAGCTATATTATTCTATCATTTCTTTTCAAAAGAAAATAGCCACTTATAAAATTTCCTTTATTGAAATCAAATTAGCTAAACATATATATATATATATATATATATTCTTACAAGACCTTTATTATATATATATATATTTTTCCAAAATTCAACAGTCGCTTACATTTTCATTAAAATCCTCTTAAAGTATACAATTTATACTTTTTCTCATTTTCCAAAAAATTTCATATTGTTAGGTTAGACTCAAAGTGGACTTCTAAATATTTTCTCAAGACATCCTTCTTTCCAAATTCAAAAATCCAATCATTAGTTAGGAGTGACAATTTCACATCCTTTCTTTAAGAACTTCCATATCTTCCATTATCTATAACATATGGATTCCTATTTTCTTTCTATCTGGACCTATTTTAGATTATCAATCGGTAATCATATAGGGAACTACAATCATTAGGCTACTGAGACCCGACTAGGGAGTCTTGTACCATCCAACTTTAGGGATTTTCCATATGTAACTATTCTATAGGGTCTAATATATATTATGCTTATAAGAATAATACAAATACGTTTACTCTAGGTTTTCTATTTTTTTTCAAAATTGATTAACCTAAGCTCTGATACCAAATGCAATAACCTGCACTCCAGTGGGCCCAAATTTTCAATAATCCAAAAACCCAAGTCCACTAAAATATGGATCGTTTGTTTGGTATCCTGCAAAAGAGAAAATATATCAGAGCACTAATGGTAATATCACGGTGGAAATGAATAAATATAATAGATTATAATAATAACTTATCCAGAATTGACACCTCAAATGCCAAATGCCTCAGCCAAACCACCGCTACAAACAATACCAATACTTGCCTTTCTAAATCCCGTGGTTGGTAATGAGGAGGGGATTAGTACAATATTCTAGTGACTGGTAAATTATACATCTTATACATAACACTAGCTTATGCCAAATAGTTCACCATTTTTTGTTATGTTAGATTTATCATTAGTTGCTATGACTCCATTGTTGTGTATGAATTGTTCCCATTTACACCATGTAGATCTGTATCTATATATATAAGTATATATATCACATTTTCCACTAATGGACTTGGATATAATCCCCACTAGTATCTATCGCTCGGCACCTCACAAGGATTCATCTCCTCGTTGCATCATGGTCATCGTATAACTTAAGGAAATCCTATAGTGTGCACCGACGATCTTCGATCCATAAGGTCATGTACGCTTCGAGGATTTTCACCTTTGTTTGCTTCATATATCGTGGATTTTTGGCCCCATGCACCTCCATCCCATCCGTATTTTTTAAGGAATCTTTGATATGGGTTAACTAGCCTTGCCCTATCAAATAGACTAACAACCAACTGTAGAGGTGCAAAACCCAACTTAACCAATCCTCGTAGATGGAAGGGATAAAGTAGGTGTAACCCTGTCCTTTTTATTGGCCGCAAGGGACCGATGTTGAGCTCGCTAAATATACAACTCATACCCCCTTATTTTGGTACCTATGCACGTCGGCCTTTGTGCCCCCTATTGCATAAGACTGATCCCATCCATCGTCCATCTAGGTTTCCAAGTGCAATCAAGGCAACACCATCCTCTAGCAAATTTGAAGCAGACTATAAGTGCTGGTATAGTCTCGCCATCTATAAAAGGTATGCCCATTGCTCCCAATTATGGAGGTTCCTTTTCAAGCACCCACAGACTTAGGGATATCCCTTCATCTATACGCAAGCATATACTCTTTACAGATCCTATTGGTTGGATATGTTTCTAGCATCCCAACCCAGTCTAATACTATTAAGTCATCTATACTATATAATTATAGACAATTTATAATTATTCATACCCATCATAAATGCATAATCAAGGCTACATATATGCATATTTCATATTCATATATATTTATTCTTCTTACATTTTCTTTACTGCCTCTACATCTTTTATGTTTGATTTTAGGTCTTCATTTTATTGTGCATTTAACTTTTCAATTATCAAATTCATTTATCGCTTCTTATTTTCTGCCATCAATATCGTTGTTACTATGATCATTAGTTCAACTTTGATTTCTATTCCATTTCATTAATTATCAGACTTAATCCAAACATATTTCTATTTACTTATTTTAAGAAAATTAATCCATTTCATTCGATTATCAAACTTAATCCAGACATCAATTTCATTTCCCAACTTCTTTTTCTTGCATACCACTCGAACTTTCTTTTTCATTTGTTCTCATTTTATTAAATTTTTAGCTTATTTTTATCTTGGTATTGCACTTTTGGGGTTTAATACATTTTAATAAATCGGAATTTAACTTTAACAATTAAATGTTATATAGTAAATTTCCATATCTTATCCGAAAGAGATGATTTTGTGCGATGTTTGTAATTACAAGAAATTCTCTTTTATTTATTGAAATAAACAGTACAAAATACAGCTTGATCTCTATTTTATACATCTATTTCTTTTATAAGTATATATTTATTCTTTTTTATTCCAAACATCACGCATTTGTTAAATTTAAACTTGATAGTACATGGAAATCCACTTTCAATGATATATGTTCCCATAAAATAAAATATCGCAAAAATTTCAAAAGTCCAATTAACTTTATTTTTAGTTTCATTCATCAATATCAACTAAAATGAAATCCCAGTTCATTACGTTTCAGTTAACTAATCCGACGTAAAGCTGATAATTGAAATCATTGTGCAACTTTAATCAATTACATATAAAATTGCAAACTTGTTCATAATAGGAACGCATTCAATTTTAGCAAAAAAATTCATAGGCAATATTAAATTAAATCATTCATACAACAGGAATTAACTTTGTAATGACCCACATTTTTGGACAGTTTAAATCGACAATAAACCACACATGTCGAATCCAAACCATTCAAAAGGGAGGATTGTTATGGGGTAAATAAGAAAAAGAAGAGAAAAGAAAGAAAACAAAACACAGAATCTCGCAGCGGAATGACAAAATATAATAATTAAATAAACAGTTCATGAAGCTGTTTTACAAATAACATTTGATTACAAATTTCACAACACAGATCGAAGTTATACATACAGCAGGAATAAATAAATAATGCAGTGGAACAACATGATGCAGTAGAATAAATATAATAAATAGTAATAGTATACTAAATCTTCGTCTTTGTCCTTTAGAAAGTAGTCTTCAATGCACTGAAAAGCTTAGACTAACCCGAGCGAAAAGAAAAGACAAAACACTCGAGTCAGAACTAAAAGATCTTATGTAAGTTAAATCAATGGAAAATAAATATGAGTGTAACAGCGTTAGAGATGTTTATGGGATTTTACATCTCCTATCCAGTGTCTAACGTGCATGCAATAACTTAAGAAATGTTCGGGATTCCATCTTCTAAGGATCCATTAAACTATCTACATACATAGTACAATACGCAATTATAGTATGTCTACAGTAAAGTAAAGTATTAAAAGAGCGTTAAGGCGCTACCCATATCCCCCTTAACACATTTTCATAAATGTCGTAGTTTATACAGTACCGTAATTCCTCCGTAAACTAGAGGGTTATTAAAGGGCACTCCATAGTGTACGACACAAATCAAACTCGTAATGGGCTCAATAAGGCATATGACAAGGCAAGCGAGGCAATGCCAGGGTAGGATTCTACCGTTTGCACTCCCGGACTGGTGGTAACGCATAGCAGCTACTACCTCCCACCTCGGAACACACTCCCATAATCAAATCGAGGGGTGGCCACCAAATCAATCACAAAGTAATAAATATGGTATCGAAGAAATGTGCCCGATAGGGGGAGCGACCCCACTTGGCCTGGTATAACTCTTGTTTTAGTCATATCAAGCTGACTCGAGGGAGTCAGGGCTGCGTACATACCTCATATAGACATTCGCCAAACCATCCTACTTCGTTCTGGATTCTCCACCATATGCACAGTTGTTAAAGTGGTTTTCGATATTGGCAGAGAGTATGACAATATCTGGTCTCGGTCTCTTTAACAACCAAACGCTTATTTCACACTGGTTGGTTCTTTTACATTTTCAAAACTGATTCATAATTGATATCAAAACATCATATTCGCTTCAAAATCATATCACTTTCGGAATCATATTCACTTCCGAAATCATATACACTTTCAAAATCATATACACTTTTGAAATTATTATTCACTTTAAATCATATTCATCTTCAAAATTATAACCATAAAATAGGTTAAACCATCATATCAAAATATTTGCATTTGAATTAATTAAATCTAAATCGTAACAGTTCCAACTTAAACAGTTTGAATATTGAAAGTAGTTTATATATTGGAATAGTTATAAATTAAAAATAGTATATATTCTTAAAAATAGATTATAGATTAAAATAGTTTATATATTAGAAATAGTTTATATATTAAAATAGGTTATATATTAATAGTTAATGTATTTGAAATAGCTTATAATAGTTTAAAATAGTTTTAATAGTTCAAAGTATTTTAATAAATTTAAAACAGTTAAATAGTTTAATATAAAATGGTTTGATTATTGGAAATGGTTTATATAGTAAATAGTTCAAAAATCTAAATAATCTGAATTTTAAAATAATAGATTCTTAAAAGTTATATTAAAATAATTAATTTGAAAATAATATCAAATCAATTGTTTCTTCCATTTCAACAAATCTGGACCATATTCAAATTTCAAATCAACAAACTCAATTTAAATCTTTCGATTCAAATTCATATAAAACTCATTTCAATTTATATCTATTTAAATCCATGTTTGAACTACAATTTAAACCACTTTAAATTCAATAGATTTCAAAGTTTAAATATTCAAACGTTTACAATAACTCAATTTTGATAAATTTCATTTATATTTCAAAATTCAACTTTATGATTTCAATTTAAATCCTTTAAACAATTTATTTACACTAATTTCACTTCCAACATTTGAAGGCTTGGATTTCAAAAATAATTCAGTTCATATAAATCAAATTTTTTATTTCATAATATCATTTAACTGAATTCAAAAATTAAGGATTTAAAAATCATTTAATTTAACCAATCCGGTGTCTGTATATAATTTTCTACCCTATGGTCAAGTGAAACCGATATATATCATTTCAACCCGCAATAATTTAAATTTACGAATATATATCATTTCAACCTGCAATCCCGAGTAAACTTCAAAATCCATAAAATCGCTCGAGTTTATCATTTCAACCCATAATGATTTTTCCCTAATCTATAAGTCCATTCGGGTATGTATCATTTCAACCTATAGTGATTTTCCTAACGATAACTAAGGGAACTTGCTGTGTGATAACAACATATAAAATAAATATAGTATCAAATCATCCAAATATCAACAATTAAACATCCATCACAATCATCATCCAAATCAACCAATAAATAACAACAAATAACTGTTTATCACTATCAAGTATTCAATTAACAATTTAAATTCAATATTAAATTAAATGGTAATTAAATTCAATATAATTCAAAGTAAATATGAATGACAATTTAAATATACCAAATAGCAGCACTCAATAAATTTCTAATCACATCATAAATTTAATTTAACTAGCATAAGATGATTTAGTATTCGTGAGTGGGTTAAAACACTCACCTTTGATTTCAAATCGATTTGAAATCCAATTTAGGCCCAAAATTCTAACAGTCTTCGAATCCAACCAAACTAATTCCATAATGTCTGGAATTTTGATACAATCGCAATGGAGAAAACTGCACATAAATCCGACCCCGTATTCAAAAGATATGATAGTTAGAACGCTTGAAAATTAAATTTTAACTAATTAATTAAATTAAAAGAAGACACGTCACCTTCTTCTGCAGTCAAACCCTAGCATGCATCCAGACAGTTGCGTATGTGAACAATAAGCTACAGCGCTGCCACCTAGCATTATATATCGCCACCACGCCGATCAACTACCACCAAATTGAACATCGCCATAGGCTCCGCCTGACCGAGCCGCACCTCCTCCACCTTACCACGTAAGCTGCGCCGCCTCAAATGACAGTGCGCCGCCGCCGCCTAAAATCGCCGCTCATGGCGATTTTGAAGACCAGGGTGGACGTGAACAAACAACACCCCCAAGACCTGCTCGACCTCCCCTTCCCAACGCAACTCCCCGATCATCAAATGAATGAAGATCCACTGTTGGATCGAAAACCCTAGAAATGGACAGCCGAGGTTCTTCATCGATTTTTGGTCAAACAATGCACCAAATTGAAAAATGAATTACTGCAGTGAATTGCGCTCGTCAAGAGCTTTCCAACAATATATAATTTGCTATAGTTTGAGGAGTTTAAATTTTTCGATTTGATTTTGATTTGAAATGGGATTTGGAAATTCGGGTTTCTACCATTGGAAGGAAGGAAGAAGCAGATGGAGATGTACGTACAAAAATAAGAAATGAGAAACAGCTAGGGTTTATAACAGCCTATATATAGGCAAAGGTAGATAAGAAAGAATGGACAAATCAAATTGGGTTGAAACGATAACGACGACCCGAAAAGCCCGTTCCGTTTCCGAAACGGAAGTAGGTCATCCAATATATCAAAATAGATGTTTTTGATATTTTTAAACTCAATGGAACAAGCTTCAAACCCAAATTCCATTGTATACAGAAGTTAGCTTTTAAAATCAGCTTATCTCAATTGAATTCATTAAATTGATTTCTAAGCGTTTCGAGCCCGCACAATCAAACGATAAGTCCGATCGCTATGAAACTTGAAATCATACAATAATTCACTGTTACGGATCCGATGAAACTGGTTTCGTCGAAATCCGAGATAGTGGCCAAAATGGCTATTTTCACGTTAACTAAATAAATTATTATTAAATTAAATTAATTGCTTTCAAATTTTAAATTTATAGTTGACAATTTCCATCATTCTTGATTATATATAAATTTAAAATCTTTAAAAATAAATTTCCATGTCGAAACCAATATTGAATATTGCACTAATTACAGCGTTCAATTTCAATTGCAATAAATTCATTAATTATAATTTAAATTCCAATAAATTCATTTTTCATTTACATCTTATTATTCAATCATCCAGTACCAATATGAATTCATTTGACACTAGTTCACTTTTATTAAAAAAAATATTCTACAGTTATCATCTTAACTCATGTTAACGCAATATTTAATTACATTTAATTTTATTAATTTCGAAATTAATTTCAATGGATTAAATAATAAGACGATAAACAAGCAATTGTTACCTTTACATAATTTAATCACATTTATAAGTTTATTGTTTACAACAAGATTATAAATTTACGTACAAATAATTGATTTCACATTATACACTAAAACCACTTAAATAAAATAACATACAATTTCATTATTAATACAACATTGAATTTATTACTTATTTACAATTTCTATCCTAATTAACTTTACAATTATTTCAATTGTTTGAAATTACATTAAAATAGTTATCAATCACATTAAATCAACATTATTAAATTACATTCTAATTTTTTTCTCATTAATAGATCATAAATTTTCAATTTCACACAATATTAAATTCTAAAATCTTATTAAATTCAATATTTTTAATTATCGAAAAATATGGGTTGTTACACTCTCCCCCACTCAAAACTTTTCGTCCTCGAAAAGGGAAAAGAAGGAATTAAGAACTAATATGTTGTTATTCAAAATATTCAATTTATAAACACTTTAAATTACATAATTAAGTATTTTAAATAAAATATATCAATTTATAAACAATTAAATCTTTCATATTCAAGTTTAATAAAAGTTTGAAAATATTTTAACTTTCACAAAAAATTTCTAAGTCTTAAATTCACGAAAAATTTCGGCAGAGTCTCTTTTGTACGGGTAAGTCCGGAAAAATAATAATATCAGTTTGCACAAAAAATGGACAAACACCTCAAAGTTGTATGATTTAGTAGATCTTATGTTGCTCTTAGCGATTTGAGTGATTTATGCAAATATATGAAAAGCAGGGGCTAAACTGTAAAAAGACACGCAAATTTATAGTGGTTCAGCCAGAATGTGCCTACGTCCACTTTATATGTTATTTCTCTTTTCTTGTTTTGATTACAAGTACAAAGCTTAAATACAAGTAAAAGAAAGTTGTTTGAAAGTTCTCTCCGTGCTTGAGCTCTCAAACTTGTCCCCATTGTTGTATCCCTGCCCCTCTATTTATAGAGTGAGGCTGGGGGTAGGGGTCATGGATGTATATAACAGCTGGTGGGCCTGGGCTGACGCGACCTGGCCTGGTATTGTTGGCCTGAAAGGAGTACAGTCCGGTAGGAGTATGGTCCGGTAGGAGCATGGTGGAATTGAGCTTTGGACCGGTTGATGGACTTGGTCCGGTGAGGAGCTTTGGACCGGTTGATGGACTTGGTCCGGTGAGGAGCTTTGGACCGGTTGATGGACTTGGTCCGGTGAGGAGCTCTGGACCGGTTGATGGACTTGGTCCGGTGAGGAGCTCTGGACCGGTTGATGGTTTCCATTCGGTGGGGAGTTGTGGACCGGACGAGCGTTTCCATTCGGTGGGGAGTTGTGGACCGGACGAGCGTTTCGGCAGCATTGGTTCGGCATGTGTTTGGTGGTGAAAATTCGCCCAATCATTTGCCCCCCAAAGTAAGGCATATGCCTGTCATATGTCTTGCTTTGTTTCAGCTGAGCCATCGTATTCGGTATTAGGACCGAACCATCTGGTCCGGCTATCAAACTTTCTTTTATAAATAAGAGCCTCAAGCCTTCGTGTTTCCTCACCAAACGTGATAACCGGATCAATCTTTCGAACTGCCGAATCAGGTGAGCTTGTTTTCTGTCGAGCGAACTTCTAGGGCTAGGCTACCGAACGAACTCGGAAACTTTGGGCTCCCAACTAACTGAATGGACTTTCTTATTGGGATGCCGAATGAGCTCTTGGTTGGAATTTACTGACCGAATGAACTCTCATATCGGGGTGCCGGATGAGCTTTTGGTTGGAATTTACTGACCGAATGAATTTGGGGATTCCGAGTGTCGAATGGTTTTCGAGACTCCGATACCGAAGGAAATTTCATATCCACTTTACTGAACGACAATGGGAGTTTGAGCATTTTGATTTTATGAGTGAAATTTCATATTGCACACACTCGCTTTTTTTACTTCCTTTAGTCTAACGACGTTCTTCTTTGTGTTTACAGATAATGTCTCGTAAAGCGGAAACTCGGTCAGATAAAAAGAGGTCTCAGGGCGAAGGAGAATCTTCCACAGTGCCCCCTGCTCAGCCAGGACCAGAACGTCACGGATCTACCCCGAGATCTTTGGTGGACGGGTACGGCCCTCAGGAGCTTCTGAACTCCCCGCCTGATTGCTTTCCCAGCTCCCTCAAGGAGGAGCAGCTTGATGTCATTTCCCGATCTTTTGGAATCGATAGGGCGCACTTGCTATTGCCAGGGAGAGAAGTTATGCCGTACGATCCTCCTGAAGGGTACTTCGCCTATAGCAGATACCACTGCATGTGTGGTGCCATTCCTCCTCTTAACGCTTGGATAGCCAGCTTCTTCACATATCTAAAGGTGGCCCCATTCCAGCTTCAACCCAACTCCTATGCTATATTGGTGAGCCTCTTCGTCATTTTCCAGAGGAAGTATGGTCGTGCTCCTTCCAACCGGGAGATCCGGTATCTATATAATCTGAGGGGCTATAAGAAGGGGTCCCCATACATTAGCTTGGAGTCAGCCGTGACCTTCAAGCCGGTCTTGGATCTGTATTCTAAATTCAGCATGTTCAAGAAGGAGTGGTTCTTTGTCAGGGACGACTCCGTTTCAATTCGGCGCTTTACTTCTGGATGTAAGTTGATGCTTTTACTTATAATTTCCATCCCGATTGCGATGCTTCTTCTCATACTTTCTCATTTTTGCTAGCGACAGGTGGCTTTGCGATTGTGGAGACTGACCGCCTGGTTCAGACGGCGGCTGAGATAGAAGCTATTCTCAGGAAATATAGATCATTTGCCTTCCTGATCAGAAATGCGACCCTTCTGGAGTATAACTTAATCCTTCCACAGCAGTCAGCAGTCAAGCTGAGGGAAACGGCGGAGGAGAGGGCGGCTGCTCAGACTAAGGGAGGTGTTACGGTAGAGAGTAGCAAGAGGAAACCTTTCACAAAACCTCCAGCCGTCGGAGGTAAGAAACTCAAGAAGTCGGACGGTCCCTCCCCCAGCAATTGTCCACTTACCCAGGAGGAGGAAGACATAGAGGAGGAAAGAGGTGAGGGTGGAGATGGTCGGGAAGGTGATAAAGGTGGCGATGGCATCGGGGACTTGCTTCCTGGGCAAGCGGGCGAGATTCAGGAGTAGACAGATGATGCGTTCCACCAGGCTTTCGAGGGGCTGGACGAAGATCCGGCTTTGGTAGAGAAAACCGGGAAAGTGGACAAGGCCGGGACCGGTGCAAGCGAGTCTTCTCAGACCATTCCAGCCAAGGTGGCTCCGACGACTCAAGGTGAACTCTTGACTCCTGCATGCTTCATTAATGATAGGGACTTAGGAATATTTTATGATCCGCTCCCGTCCTGGAATGAAATCCAGGACTCATTGCAGTATCCTACTTCTCCCCAGGGTTTGTATAACAGACGTGCTTTCTTTCTTCTTTTAACTTGTAATTTACCGCGTTTCTCGAATCATATAGTGATGTAAGCTTGTGACACTTGTTCTTCATATCAGGAGCAGGCAAGACATCCAAGGCCTCAGACCTTCGGCACAGGCTTGAGCAATATAAGCTTTCCAAAACTTCTGTCAAGCCGAAGCCTTCGACCCACCGCTCCGGGGATGTAGTCGGCTACCGTCCTCTTCTCGGGGTTATCGAAGAGGGTATTCAGCAGAGAAAGAGGAGTCATCCTCTATCCTAACCTTCGCCCGGTCCTCAGCTCCCGGCTCAGCCTCTTCATGATATCACGGAGGAGGACAACGAGTTTGCACCCTCTCTGCACCCGTCCGGAAACCCTTCCGTTACTCATATCGACCGTCCTGACTTGGCTCGTAATCCATTTGCGGGTCATCCTGATCTGGATCCAAGTTCCCACGACATTACCTTTGACGAGGTTACTGGTGAGCACCTTCTTCCCCGCAATCCCATGGTACGGGTGCTTGATGAAGCTAAGTCCTTAGATCTTGATCTACTTACCACTCGGATAGTTACCATGGGAGACGAGGCCAAGGCTAATATTGACCGGGTGGCGGAGGAGACTAGGAAGCTGATGGGGCATCATGCCCGGCTGGTTAAGGCTGGAGAGGAGATTGGGAGTGCCAACATCTGACTAAGATTGATGGTTTCGGACCAGGCCAAACAGCTCGATGATCAGGCCATTCAGATTTCTCAGCATGAGGCTGCCTCCGGGCGGTTGAGGAAGGCTATGGAGGAGGCTAGTAAGGCGGAACTGCAGAAGATGGAAGCTGCCTGCAAGGAGCAGATAAATATGGCCATCTCAACAGTGGATGAGGTTCGGAGGGCGGATCTTGAGCGGGTAGAGGAGCTGTCGGGGAAGCTTGAAGCCGTAGAGCTTGCTCAGGTTAGGCTGAAGGAGGAGATGGAGGCGATGCGGAAATCCCTTCAGGCTGACTGCTCGAGATACCGTTTGGTGAGAGAAGCTACTGTTGGAAGGTTGTCGGCTTCCGAGGCCCGGATGAGGGAGTTTGAGGAGAATGAGGGGATGGTGGATGAAATGCTTCAGGACATGTACTTCCGAACTTGGAAGCAGGGCAACCTATCCTGGATGGATGATTATCCTAGGGTCATGGCTAAGATCTATCTTCGGGCTTTGGAGGAGGCTAAGGCCGATGCGGATAAAGATGGTGGCGTGGTCTTCAGCATGGATGCGGTCACTGCTCAGTTTGCCAAGGAGGAGAAGGTGGCGGTGAAGGAAGGTATGCGGTTGCTTGCCGCTGAGGAGGTAGGCGTGCAGGTAGAGGATGACGATCAGGATAGTCAGGAAGCAGGCGCTGGTAAGTCTCCCTTTTTAGTTTCTCCATCAACTTGGTTGCTTATTGCTAATGAATCCTTTCTCTGACTGGACAGGGGGTCAACAGGACAAGGATAAAGCTCCACTGCAGCCGGCCCCTTGATTATACCTGGAAAAACTCTTTTTGTGGATTTGACAGGGTTGTATATGTTAGTCGAAAAATAGTAAAGTAGCCTTTAGGTTGTAATATTTTGCCACTTGTAATAAATAGTCTTATTTTTGACGTGTAATTCTTTAACTTAAGCTGATTTTGTCGTCTTTTGAATGTTTGCTGTTATTTTGGCATGTCGTATGAGAAATATAGCTATGTATATTCTTGTAATTAAATTGTGTTTGATGTCGGGTTCTGGTTTAAGACATAATTTCATGACTTGCAATGTTAGTGTGTGGTGTGAACAAATTATAGTCATGTATTTGCACATAAAGGAAGAAAATACCGCCTTTCATGTTCTGTTTGTAGATGGCAGTTTCGAATATCTTGTATGACCGAGCATGGAAAGCAGTTGAATGCCCTGCCATCCGATTGTGAATCTCTGCATCCATTGGCGAGTATCTCCTACTCTGTATCCTGTACTTTATGGATTGTTATAGAGGATAGGAGGAAAGCTTTTTAAGTAAAATTGAAATATGTGAAATAGTAAAACTTCCAATCACGGAAGGCCTTCGATGTGCTTAAGTTCGTGGCAAATGGGTTTTGTAGTCACTTTCCCTAGCCGTGGGTCTTGGAGACATTTGTCACCCATCTTACGCCTCCGCAGGGAGTTAATTGTTTTTTACCACAGCCGCACCTAAGACACATCGGAGCCGAGATCGCGCACAGTAACTACCCGGGCCATTATGGCCCGTAATCGTGGGTATTATTCGATTTACTGTGGCCGGCTAGCGTGGGTGCCGATCGTCAACTGGGAACTGCCCCTGGCTGGCCACACCTTATGTTGGGGCTTATAGTCGGTTCACAGTTGCCGGCGAGCCTAACGCCGTAATGAGCTGCCTCGGCTATAGTCGGCCTTCTCGGTGGCTTATAATCGGCTCATTACAGTTGGCTTTAAGGGCCGTCGCGAGCAATGAGTTAACCCACAGCAGAGGGATGCTGGAGCAAAAGTGTCTCATTGGCGAGGGCATAGATTCGCATAGTACCTGTTAGGTTTTGCCCAGGCGAAGTTGCACCGTGGAGTGCTTTGAGTGGAAATGCTATACCCACAGGATTTTGTTCAACAGAAAAGGATAAAGTTAACAAGTAGCCAAGATATAAAGGAACAAGTTAAAAAAGAGACAAAGTTTTTTAAAGTGGTTCGGCATGAAAAAGGCCTACGTCCACTGATTCTCTTTGTTAATTCACTTCATATGGGCAATACAAGTTAAGAAAAGTATCGACGGAGGTGTTGGATGTTCCATGCCCTCTGGAACACCTCTCCGTCCACTGTTAACAAAATATAGGCTCCGTTGTGGAGATCTTTATGAATTACATATGGTCCATCCCAGATTGGGTCTAGTGCTCCGGGGCGAGGGAAGATTCACTTGAGGACAAGATCCCCTTCTTGTAAGGTACGATGCTTGACTTTGGAGTTGTATTGTGCTGCCACTTTCTGCTTGTGGGCTGCTGTTTTAAGGACTGCATCATTTCTTCTCTCCTCAACTAGATCCAAAGACATGTGGAGGAGCTCTTCATTCTCTTCCGGGTTATAGTGGATCCTACGGTGGGAAGGCACAATGGTTTCAACTGGGAGCATAGCCTCCGATCCGTATGCCAAAGAGAAAGGAGTGTGCCCCGTTGATGTTCTGAAAGATGTGCGGTAGGCCCACAGTGCCGTAGGGAGTTCATCCACCCAAGCGCCCTTTGACTTTTCGAGCTTCTTTTTTATCAGAGTTTTCAGAATTTTGTTGACTGCTTCGACTTGTCCGTTTGCCTGGGGATATGCTACGGATGAGAAGCTTTTATGAATTCCGTGTTCTTGGCACCAGTTGGCAAATTCCTCGCTGTCAAACTGAAGTCCATTGTCTGATATGATTTTGAGTGGGACTCCGTACCTGCATAGAACATTTTTGATTAAGAAGTTAATAACTTTTGCTGAAGATACTTTATTCAGAGGTTCCGCTTCCACCCATTTGGTGAAATAATCAACTGCCACTATAGCATATTTGGCCCCGCCTCGGCCCGTCGGTAGCTCGCCGATTAAGTCAATTCCCCATATTGCGAAGGGCCAAGGGCTGGTCATTTGAGTAATCTCAGTTGTTGGTAGCCGTGGAATCTTAGCAAATTTTTGGCATCTGTCACACTTCTTGACGAAATCTAAGGCGTCCTTGCTTAAGGTTGGCTAGAAATATCTGTATCGGAGTATCTTTTTTGCTAATGTTTGCCCTCCGGTGTGATCTCCGCAGCTCCCCTGATGGATGTTGGATAAGATTTCCTTGGCTTCTCTCCCAGCGACACACCTTAATAACGGGTTAGAGAATCCGCGCCGATAGAGGATGTCTTCTTGTATTGTGTAGCGGGATGCTTTCCTCAAGATTTTCTTGACTTCGTTACGGCCGTTGGGTAGAGTGCCACTTTGTAGGTAGTCTCGGATGGGAGTCATTCAAGTTGCTTCTTCGGTTGCAGCTATCAGATTCACTTGCTCAAAACTTGGGGCCAGTTGCTTTGAGATGGTTACTGCCCCGAAGATGGTGATGTCTCTCACACTTGCTTGCTTTGCTAATTCGTCGGCCTCTCGGTTCTCCTCCCGAGGGATGTGTTTGACTAAGTAGTGGTCCAATCGGCTGAGAAGTAACTTGGTCTTCTTTAGATATGCTATGAGTCGTTCTTCTCGAGCTTGAAATTCTCCTAGTATTTGATTAACAATAAGTTGAGAATCGCTGTGAAGACACAAAGAATTGGCCTCGATTTCTATGGCAATTTCTAGTCCAGCTATCACTGCTTCATATTCTGCATCATTGTTGGTGGCAGCGAACTCCAACCTTATAGCATAGTGCAGTTTGTTTCCCCTGGGAGTGATTATTACCACACCTGCCCCCGAGCCTTGTTCGTTTGATGCACCATCCACAAAGAGATTCCACTTGATATCTTCTGTTATTTCCAATTGCTCCTGATCTTCGTTGGTAGTGAACTCTGCAATGAAATCAGCCATGGCCTGTCCCTTGATGGCGGTGCGAGGGTGATAGGTGATATCATACTGACTCAGTTCAATGCACCATTTAAGTAATCGCCCAGAAGTGTCGGGACGATGGAGTACCTGCCTCAGTGGTTGATCGGTCAGAACTTTGATGGAATGGGACTGGAAGTAGTGACGCAATTTCCGTGATGTGATTAGTAAACAGTATGCTAACTTCTCAAGTTTAGGATATCTGACTTCTGCCCCAGTAAACCTTTTGCTGACGAAGTAAACTGGTCGTTGCGTGCGGTTGTCTTCCCTTACCAAGGCAGCGCTTAGAGCGTGAGATGACACAGCAAGGTATAGGTATAATTCTTCGCCTTCGCTTGGAGTCGAGAGTACCGGTGGTTTCTGGAGGTGTTCGATTAGGTTAAGGAAAGCGGTTAAGCATTCGTCTGTCCATTCGAACTTTCCTTTATCTTTCTTTAGAGCTTCGAAAAAGGGGACGCACTTGTCCGTTGCCTTGGAGATGAATCGGCTTAGGGCGGCCACTTTTCCATTTAGGCTTTGCATTTCCTTTCGGGTGGAAGGTATCTTGATATCCCTTAGCGCTCGGACTTGTTCAGGGTTTGCTTCAATCCCTCGGGCATGGACGATGAACCCTAAGAATTTTCCCGATGATACTCCGAAGGAGCACTTTAGTGGATTCAACTTCATTCCATACTGTCGAAGTACCTGGAACATTTCGCCTAGGTGGCTTACGTGATCTTTGGCTTTCCGTGATTTCACCAGCATGTCGTCCACATATACTTCCATAGTTTGTCCTATTAGCCCCGCAAACATCTTGTTGACGAGGCGCTGGTAGGTGGCTCCTGCATTTTTAAGTCCGAAAGGCATTACCTTATAGCAGTACAAACCCCGGTCGGTGATGAAACTAGGGTGGTCTTGGTCGGGAGCATGCATAAGAATTTGGTTATATCCTGAGTATGCGTCCATAAAAGATAGGAGCTCGTGTCCGGCTGTGCTGTCTACAATTTGGTCGATTCTGGGAAGTGGGAAGCAATCCTTTGGGCAGGCGTCGTTTAGGTTGGAGAAGTTGATGCAGGTCCACCACTTCCCATTAGCCTTCTTTACTAGTACCGGGTTGGCGATCCATTTCGGGTAAACAGCTTCTCGTATAAAGTCATTGGCGAGTAGATTCTTTACTTCTTCATCGAGGGCTGCTGATCGCTCTGCCCCCATACTTCTCTTTTTTTGTTTTACAGGCGCCTTGGTAGAATCAATGTTTAATATGTGGCATGCTATGCCGGGGGAGATTCCGGTCATGTCAGCGTGTGACCAAGCGAATACATCCAAGTTGTGGCGGAGAAAATCGATGAGTTGTTCCTTCAATTCGACTTTTAGTTGGGACCCAATTTTCAATAGTCTACTTGAGTCGTGCTTGTCTACAGATATAAACTCCATAGCCTCTGCAGGCTCGGCGGTGGCCTCCTCCTCTTTGTCCCTATGGTCTAATTCATTGAAAGGGTCGCTGGTATATCGAAGAGGAGGGGCTTTCTTTAGTTGCTATGCTTCCAGACTTTTTGTGCAGAGGGCAATCTCTACACCCTTCCCTTTATCCTTCCTGTGGTTGTTGCGAAGTTCAGTCACATAACAGTCTCGAGCAACGTCCTGGTCTCCTTCTACTTCCCCTACTCCATTGTCCGTTGGAAATTTCATCTTTAGGCACCATGGGGCTAGGACAATTTGAAAATCAGACAAAGCTGGCCTTCCTAAGAAGGCGTTGTAGGCCGAACGGTTTTCTATTAGCACAAATGTCTATTTTCGTACAACGGAGCGGGGATGGCTTCCAATCTCAACAAAGAGGTCCAGTTGTCCGAGAGGCATCTTCGCATCTCCAGTGAAACCGTGTAGTGGTTTATCGCAGGGAGATACATCCTTCATTGATAGCTTCATTTTATCGAATGCGTGTTTGAACAGGATGTTTACTGAGCTTCCAGTATCTACCAGGATTCGGTAAACTTCGGCGGGACCGAGTCGGGAAGGGATAACCATGGGATCTATGTGAGGGTACTGCCTTCCTTCTAGGTCACGCTTACCGAATGTGATGTCATCACTTTCTTTCCGCTTCGGGTGGTGTTCTTCTATAACCGAATTGACATAGTCTTTATTGTCTCTAAGCGACTTTCCGTACCTTTCCATCTCTTTCCAGCTTCTGTCTGCGATGTGTGGCCCTCCTGAGATGGTATGGACCACTATCTTTTCTTGACTAGAGCTGCTAGCGTTGCAGTTTCCTCTGTCGGCCCCTGGTGAGGGTAGCCTTGGGTTTTCATTGGCAGGAGCTGGGGTCCTGTCCTGACCTTTTACATAACGTTCCAGTTTCTTTCTTCTGATGTGTTCCTCAATCAGATCTCGGAGATGATGGCATTCGTTGGTATCATGCCCGTGAGATTCGTGGAAGCAGCAGAACTTTCCAGACTTCTGTGCGTTATCTGATTCCTTCTTGTATGGTGGGCGTTTGTATCTAACTTCGCCTTGGGTGGCAAGGAAGATATTTTCGACGGTCTCGTTCAAAGGAGTGTAAGTGTCGAAACTTGGTCCTGGCCGATATAGGCGCTTTTCTCCCTTCTTGCCCCCAGCATTGTCTCTGGAATCATTTCTTCGAACGTCCCTTGCCACAGCAGGGGCGTTGCCATGGGTTGTCTTATTTTGCTGTCCTGACTGCCCCTCAACGGCAGCATCCTCAAGCCTCATGTATTTCCCGGCTTCATGGAAGAAATCGGGTAAAGTAGCTGGTTTTTCTTTTGTCAACCTTCTAGCAAATTTAGTGTCCGGGTGCACACCACTGCAGAGGGCCATTAGGATAAGATTCTCATCGGCATCTTGGACTGCGGCCGCTGCGGCGTTGAATCTGGTTAGGTATTGCTGCAGCTTTTCTCCAGGTTTCTGTTTGACGCTGGATAAGGAATAAGCGTCCTTAGGTTGCTCCATATGAATGCGGAACTGACTGATAAATTTTTCTTTCAACATTTCCCACGAGCTGATGGATCCTTGGGGTAGATGACAGAACCAGGAGATAGCAAGATCTGCTAAGAAGAGCGGAAAGCATTTGCACAGTACTCCCTCTGTCGCCCCACTCATGAGCATATGCTGCGTGTACCTCTGTAAGTGTACAACGGGATCGGAGGTTCCTTTGTAGGGTTCCATTGTTGGCATCTTCCATTCTCGGGGGGTGATAGCAATTTCGATATTGCGGGCGAAAGGGCTGGTTACCCTAGCACCTATCCCTCGATCTCTTTGCTCCCGTTGGACACACTCTCTGAATAAGCATGCCATCCTTTCATCAGAACTTGGAGCAGATAGAAATGAGTTTGGTTATGTTCTGTGGGATTGATTCCGTCCAGATGACCTGTAGGGATGGTATCGTCTATCATTCCTCATATTTTCTAGTGGCTGCCTTTGATCTTCTGGGAGCATGCTCGGGTCAGCTACAGTTGGCCCTTGCCTTGATCTCCCCCTGCTGGGTTCTGATCTAAGCACTTCCTCGGGACCAACTTCGGGCTGGACTCTAGCTCGGCCCCGTTCACTGGCGTTTCTGTGGTTAGGCAGCATGACAGGCTCAGCTACAGTTGACCTTCGCCCGGTACCTCCCCCGTTGGGTTCGGTACCAAACATTTCCTCAGGCCTAACTTCGGGATGTGCTCGGTCTCGGCTCCTACCATGGCTACTTCTGCCGTTAGCTCCTTCGAAGAAGGAAGATCTTTGTTGTCTCTGAGATCCTCCAGACTGGGACTCGCCCCATGATTCAGTGTTGCGGTTGGATTCTTCAGCGTCCCTTAAGCGTGACATGAGATGGTCCACCAAGGCTTCCTGCTGGGACGTGAAGCGGTTAGTTACTTCAACCACAACTCTGTCTAGATCTGCTCTAGTAATTGCTGCAGGCTGTTCTGTGGCAGGAGTGGTTGGGTTAGCCTGCTCTTCATTTGTTACTGTTGCTGGAGGAGGATGATTTACTTGATTCGTGATAGCTGGATCTGGAAGACTGCTGGATGCGATGTTTTTTCCTTTGTTAACATCTTTTCTCTGTTTGGGAGGCATGTTTTCCAAGTGGCGGACGATGCTGTTAGGAAAACTTGTTAAGCGGATGAAGCTGAAGCTTCGAGCTTCTATTTCTCAGTGAAAGCACCAAAAATGTTTGCACAAAAAATGGACAAACACCTCAAAGTTGTATGATTTAGTAGATCTTATGTTGCTCTTAGCGATTTGAGTGATTTATGCAAATATATGAAAAGCAGGGGCTAAACTGTAAAAAGACACACAAATTTATAGTGGTTCAGCCAGAATGTGCCTACGTCCACTTTATATGTTATTTCTCTTTTCTTGTTTTGATTACAAGTACAAAGCTTAAATACAAGTAAAAGAAAGTTGTTTGAAAGTTCTCTCCGTGCTTGAGCTCTCAAACTTGTCCCCATTGTTGTACCCCTGCCCCTCTATTTATACAGTGAGGCTGGGGGTAGGGGTCATGGATGTATATAACAGCTGGTGGGCCTGGGCTGACGCGACCTGGCCTGGTATTGTTGGCCCGAAAGGAGTACGGTACGGTAGGAGTATGGTCCGGTAGGAGCATGGTGGAATTGAGCTTTGGACCGGTTGATGGACTTGGTCCGATGAGGAGCTCTGGACCGGTTGATGGACTTGGTCCGGTGAGGAGCTCTGGACCGGTTGATGGACTTGGTCCGGTGAGGAGCTCTGGACCGGTTGATGGTTTCCATTCGGTGGGGAGTTGTGGACCGGACGAGCGTTTCCATTCGGTGGGGAGTTATGGACCGGACGAGCGTTTCGGCAGCATTGGTTCGGCATGTGTTTGGTGGTGAAAATTCGCCCAATCAATATCAATAATTACAATATATATATATATATATATATATATATATCATATTTCAAAATAAAACATCCCAAACTATGGGAAAAACAATAAAATATCGCTATAAAACCGTAATTCGAAAACATACCTATTTGTCGGGCAAACAACTTTATTTATGAAACCAAAAGCAGTAGTTATTGCTTCCATAAACCTGTATTTCACTTATATAATCCAAAATAGTGAGAATTATGTACAAGAGAAATATTTAGTTGTTTCAATTTAATGACAAATGCAAATCATACAAACATAGGCAAACAAAATAGTACAACCATTACATGCAACAAAAGAATCAATCATACATTCATAGCAACCAATACTAATGGTTTGTTCCGGTTCAGAAACTTTTAATTGCACAAGGGCGATAAACAAACTATCAAGTGTACCCTGCGCTCAGCAGCCTTAGATAATAACTTAATAGATTATTCATACAACCTTAAACAATTTGAAGTATCCTTTCCCTAAACTTCCCATCAGCCAAACAATAATGAATTGTAAATATTATTTAAGTTTATTCAATCAGTGTGACGACCCACATTTCGGAAGGTTTAAATCGACAATAATCCACACATGTAAGACTTAAACAATCCGAAACATAGATAATCAATGGGGTTAATTAAGAAAAATAAGAAAAGAAGAAAAAAACAAACACGGAATCTCGCAGAGGAATGACAAAATATAATAATCAAATAAACAGTTCATGAAGCTGTTTACTATACTTTTGATTATAATTTATATAACATTTGTCAGAGTTACATATATATTACAGAACAAATAAAATAATACAGCAAACAACATGATGCAGGGATAATAATAGTAGTAGTATACCAAATATTCGTCATCGTCCTCCAGAATAAATCTTTAATAAGCTGAAAAACTCAGGATTGACCCGACCGTAATGAAAAGACAAAAACACTCGAGTCAGGACTAAAATATCCTTATGTAAGTCAAATCGATATCGCATATAACATGAGTGTAACGGCATCAGAGATGTTTACGGGATTTCACATCTTCTATCCAGTGTATAATGTGCGTACAATAACTCGAGAGATGTTACGGGATTTTCCATCTCTTAAGGATCCGTCAAAATATTTATATGTAGTAGAATACGCTACATATATATGTCTAATCAGTAAAATAAATATTTTTCTTAGCGTTAAGGCTTTACATTGATCCACCTTAACGCGTTTTTAAGCATTGTCGTACAGTTTGCATATAAAACACCAGTAAACCGTCGGTGGATAGGGATGCGCTATGATACGACAACACTAAACCAAAATCGTAGGGGTCTCGTATAAGGATAAAAGTATGACAAGGCACGTTAGGCAATGCCCAAGGTAGGATACTACAAGTTTACCATTCCCGGCTGGTGGTAACGCATCACAACCATGATCGCCCACCGCATCCAACACTCTCATAAAATCGGAGCACCAATCAATCACAATGTAAATGATGGTAATACGAAGAAGTGCGTCCGCTCGGGGTAGCTAACCCACTTGGCCAGTACGGCTCCTGTTTTAGTCATTTCAAATTGGCACAAGTGCCAGGCTAATCCATCATTGTTCTCTTTCTTCAAATCCAGCAAACGACGCAAAATCCAACCACTTCTTTCTGGATCATCACTCCACGTACATAGTTATTAAAGTGGTTCCGGTATCGACAAAAAGTATGCCCATATCCGGCACCGGTCTCTTTAACAACCAAACGTCGTTTTACACACTGGTTGGTACTTTTACATTTCGACAACCGTTCATACTTGATATCAAAATATCATATTCGCTTCAAAATCAAATCCATTTCGAAATCATCACATTTACTCAAAATATAATATTTCAATTCAAAATCATTTTCGCCTTAATATCTCGGTTTCAGTTCCAAAATCGTTTCGAATTTCAATTTAGGTTATAACTTCATTTTAACCCAATACGTATTTAAATCCATGATTTAAAAATGAACATTTCACCTCTGACCGGTTTGAATTTTTGAAAAATAGTTTGAATAGTTTTAAAATAGTCTAAATAATTAAAATATTCAAAAATAGTTTAAATGGTTAATATAGTTAAAATTAGTTTAAATGGTTAAAATAGTTTAATATAAAATAGTTTAAGTATTAAAATGGTATATATAGCAAAATCGTTTGGAAATTCCAAAATAAATTGAATATTTTGAAAAGGTTTATATCAAAATAATTTATTTGAAAATAGTTTCAAAGGCAAACTAATTCAATTTCCAAATTTCCAATTCAAATCACTTTTAAATTTCCATTTCGATTTTTATCAATTCTGAGTTCGATTTCAAAACATCCATTCAAAACACTTAAATCAAATTTACTTTCAATATCCAATTTGAAATCCAAATCCTCAAGTGTAATTCAATTATGAGCTTAATTTCGAAATAGTTCGATTTCCATAAATTCAATTTTCATTTTCTTAAAATCAAATCATTTAAATAAATTTCAAATCAAAAATTTTAAAATCATTTGGTTTAACCAATCCGTTATTCGTATATAATTTTCTATCCTATGGCCAAGTGATCAGTTATTTCAATTTAATTTCAGGGATGGATATATATCATTTCAACCCAAATCACAGTGTCATAGGTATATATCATTTCAACCTATTTCTTAATTTATTCGAAATAATTCAATTTACAGTTTTATGTACTGTAAATAATGTACATGATGATAGTAGGATATATCAAAATAAATAAGCATCCAAACCATCCAAAACTTCAATCAATAACATCAATCACAGTCAACATCCAAATTAGCCAATAATTCACAACAATTTCATAGTTATCAATCTCAGGTAATTTACTGACAATTAAACTCCAATTTCAAATTAACTGTCAATTTTAATACCTACAGTCAATTCATATGTCAATTTCATTTTCAAATAACAGTCAATAAAATTAGATAACTTCACAATTCAATTTTAATAGACATAAAAATATTATAGTACGTCGTGAGCGTTAAAAACGCTCACCTTTTACTTTGTTGTCTGTTTTGATCTCTGATTCCGATTTCGAATTTAACTGAAAATTCTGCAAGCTCTAAACTCAACCAAATTGATTCCATAGCAAAGATCTCGTTAATACAAATCCAACGCGACTGGCCGCGTTGGATTTGGACCCAATAGCCAGCCCACGATCAAAACGACCCGGTCCAATTCTTCTTCCTCCTCTCTTTCTTTTCATTCGCCTGTACACGCACGCTGCCTACCCAATCTCGTGCACGGCTAGAGACGAAACCAGGATTTTCACCACGGAAACAAGTCGCGAATGTTCTTAACCCTAAAATCGGGCCTTGCGCGTTGCTATTTGGATCACGATGAACTGTTAAACAACAGACATTTCTTTTCCAGATCACCAACGATTAACCATTCTCCACTCAAATATTCCTAGTCTATTGTAGAAATCTGCTCACATATCTATGAATGGCCAAACAACAACAAAAGTACTCATAGAACCATCTAAAATTAGCACTTCGGTACACCTCCTCGTTTATAAACAAATAATCACTTCCTCCAACCAAAAGTAAACCCCGATGGAAGAGTTTGTAATCGACTACTACAAACAGGTGTTTGGCACCCTCGACAAAGGTGGAGACAACAAAGTATCGTCATCGGAGCTTCAAACCTGCTTGGAAAAGTCGGAATCACACTGCCGAACGAAGGTGTAAAATCGCTGATGGAACTTGACGAGAATGGCTTCTGGACATGGAGAAATTCGTGAAATTGTTTAAGATGGAGGAGAGCGGGGCGGAGAAGGAGCTTAAGGAGGCGTTCGGGATGATAGATCTGAGAGGGGAAGGGTTCATTACGGCCGAGAGCTTGAGGACGATGCTGGGTAAAGTGGGAATGGATAAAAATACTGAAGTGTGTAATGGGATGATTAAAAAAATTGTTTTGTACCCAGATAAATTTTTTTATTGTAAAAAATGATGATGTTCCTCAACCTTTTTTTTCCTGTTTCAATCTCTGTTTGCTTTGTTTAAAAAGTAGAAGAGAGGGAAGCAATTTAAAGAAGAGGTAGGCACTTGGATGGCTGATGTGATGTTTTGGTGGGCGTGATGTGAAATGAACGTGGGATGTGGTCAAAATCAAGAATATATATATATTATTTAAATTTTCAAAATATCAAGCTGTAAATTTTGGATCCTAGTCGAGGCGTGCCGCCTGGCGTTCCTAATGTTATATCCCTATTCCAAACGCAATAGAACAAGTTTCAAGTCTCAATTCGATCGTATGGAGAAGATAGCTTTTTAGACCCAATTATTATATTGAATATTCGATATTAATTTCAGCACGTTTCTATCCCGTACGACCAATGATAATCCTAAATGTTACGAAATTAGAAATCCGATAATAATACACTATTATGGATCCCATGGAACTGGTTTCATCAAAATCCGAGACTATGGCCAAAATGGCTATTTTTACTCGTCAATTATACTATAAAATTTTCAATTTCTAATTATTCACTTTTAAATCCAATTTTAAATGTTAACAATCTTCATTGTTGTTTAAATAAAATTTACATCAACTTCCGATATCATTTTCAATCTTATTAAATTCAGAATTCAATTATTCAAATAATTTCCAATATTAAATTTAAATAATTTAATTGTTCAATGTTCAACAAATTTCAATGCTAGATTTTAAATGAATTTTAGTTATCAATGAATTACTTTATTTACATCTAATGAATTCAACATTTATTATTCAATCCAACTATTCATTATAAACACATTCAATACATAGCATTACCTTTCAATACTTGTTATTACTTAAATCTTCGAAATTAACTATTTCAAAATTTTATTGAAGCTCATATTCAATAACTTACATTAATAAGTCATTAAATTTTTTATTTTTAACCATTTTTATTCATTAATTACACTAAATTTAATAATTTAAAATAGTTAAAAATACGGGTCATTACAATCAGTTTCCCTTTTCACTCTTTTATTTATTTTTATTCATTCATACAATGTCATTTATTTCGTTAATTTACATTCATTTACTTACATAAATTATTTTCCATTCAATATTTAAAATAATAAAATAATCAATGAATCCATTATTTAAGTATTACATACATTTCATTTATTTTCAATTTATTCATACAAGGTTATTTCTTATTAATTTATATTCATTTCATTGCAGTTTAATTCCCACTTATTATTATATATAACTAGATTTAAATTTAATATTAGTATTGATTAAGGAATCATTCAACTTAAGTCTTTTAATATCTTAATTGACATTCATCCTTTCTTATATAGTGTCATTGAATATTAAATCTATTTCTAAATCATTTCAACATTTTCTAAAGTTATAATCATTTGCTTAATATAGTATTCACTTTAATTATAAATAGCTTCAAACATTAACTTAAGTATAAAATCATTTACTTACAGTATTCACTTTTTCTATTAAATTTAATAAGTAGCATTTCAAATTATTAACTTAAGTTTATAAAATTTTGTAACATCAAAATTCTTATTTATGGAAATAATTCTGTTTAAACACTTTCATTACTTAATTTTTACTTGTATAATATTTTATTAGATATTCCTATTTAATGTTACAACTTATTAAACATTTCTAGTAAGTTATATATATGTTTTAAGAATGTAAATGAATGTTACACAAGTTCACCTTATTTATTTTAGTTAACAAAATGTTTAATAATTACATCTTCTAAATTTTCATATCTTTTGATTTTCAAGTTACAGATTTCCAATTTCTTTATAGGTTCATTAATCACTTAGCATCTAATTTCTTATTTTTCATTTCAGAAGTTTCCAACTATTAAAATAGTCAAGATTTTATTCATTATAATAATTAAAATTTCTAATTTACAAAAACTTAAGAACTAAATATCGGGTTCCTTTTCAAATCATTTAAAATAATATATGTATATATGCTCATAGCCTTTATATATCCAATTGTTGGGTGTGTTTCCACCACTACCGAACCGAATTCATAGCCATGGAAGATCAAACCAATTCATTCCCAAAGCCTACCGGACCAGCTGCCTCCCAGGACCTACTGGACCAACCCAGCTCCACACTACCGAATCAGCTACCTCCCAGGAGCTACCGAACCAACCCAGCTCCATACTACCGAACCAGCTACCTCCCAGGTGCTACCGGACCAGAACCACCGGACCACTCCTCACAACTATCACCGAACCAGGGAGTACCGAATCAACATTGCCAGGCCAGATTATATCAGCCCAGGCCCGCCAGCAGCTTTATACATCCAAGACCCCTACCCCCAGCCTCACTCTATAAATAGAGGGGCAGGGGTACAACAATGGGGGACAAGTTTGAGAGCTCAAGCACGGAGAGAACTTTCAAATACTTGTATCAAAGCTTTGTACTTGTAACCTGAACAAGAAAGGAGAAATAATATATAAAGTGGACGTAGGCACATTCTGGCTGAACCACTATAAACCCGCGTGTCCTTTACAGTTTATTCCCTGCTTTTCATATATTTGCATAAATTTCCCAAATCACAAAGAACAACATAAAATCAATTAAATCATACGACTTGGAGGTGTTTGTCCATTTTTTGTGCAAACATTTTTGGTGCTTTCACTAAGAACCTAGAAGCTCGAAGCTTCAGCTTCTTCCACTTAACCTTCTTCCTAACAGCGTCATTCATTGCTTGGAAAACATGCCTCCCAAGCAGAAGAAAAATGTTAACAAAGGAAAAAACATCGCAACCAGCAGTCTCCCAGATCCAGTGGTCACGGATCAAGTAAATCGTCCCCCTCCAATAGCAGTACCAAATGAAGGTCAGGCAAATCCGACCACCCCTGCCGCGGAACAGCCGACAGCAATTACTAGGGCAGATCTAGACAGGGTTGTGGCTGAAGTGACTAACCGCTTCACGTCCCAGCAGGAAGCCTTGGTGGACCATCTCATGTCACGCTTAAGGGATGCTGAAGAGTCCAACCGCAACACTGAATCATGGGGTGAGTCCCAGTCTGGAGGATCTCAGAGACAACAAAGATCTTCCTTCTTCGAAGGAGCTAACAACAGAAGCGGCCGTGGTAGGAGCCGAGATCGAGCACAGCCCGAAGTTAGGCTTGAGGAAACGCTTGGAACCGAACCCAACGGGGGAGGTACCGGGCGAAGGTCAACTGTAGCTGAGTCGGTTGCACTGCCTAACCACGGAAATGCCAATGAACGGGGCCGAGCTAGAGTCCAGCCCGAAGTTGGACCCAAGGAAGTGCTTAGATCAGAACCCAACAGGGGAAGATCAAGGCAAGGGCCAGCTGTAGCTGATCCTAGCATGCTCCCAGAACACCAAAGACAGCCATTGGAAAATATCAGGAATGATAGACGCTACCATCCCTACAGGTCATCTGGACGGAATCAATCCCACAGAACAGAACCAAACTCGTTTCTATCTGCTCCAAATTCTGATGAAAGGATGGCACGCTTGTTCAGAGAGTGTGTCCAACGGGATCAAAGAGATCAAGGGATAGGCGCTAGGGTAACCAGCCCTTTCGCCCGCAATATCGAATTTGCTATCACCCCCCGAGAATGGAAAATGCCAACAATGGAACCTTACAAAGGAACCTCTGACCCTGTTGTACACTTACAGAGATACACACATCATATGCTCATGAGTGGGGCAACAGAGGGAGTACTGTGCAAATGCTTTCCACTATTCTTAGCAGATCTAGCTACCTCCTGGTTCTGTCATTTACCCCAGGGATCCATCAGCTCGTGGGAAATGTTGAAAGAAAGGTTTATCAGTTAGTTCCGCATTCATGTGGAACAACCCAAGGACGCTTATTCCTTATCCAGTATCAAACAGAAACCTGGAGAGAAACTGCAGTAATACCTAACCCGATTCAATGCCGCAGCGGCCGCAGTCTAAGATGTCGATGAGAAGCTTATCCTAATGGCCCTCTGTAGTGGTGTGCATCCGGATACTAAATTTGCTAGAAGGTTGACAAAAGAAAAACCAGCTACTTTACCCGATTTCTTCCATGAAGCCGGGAAATATATGAGGCTTGAAGATGCTGCCACTGAGGGGCAGTCAGAGCAACAAAATAAGGCAGCTCACGGCAACACGCCCGCTGCAGCGAAGGACGTTCAAAGAAATGATTCTGGAGACAACACTGGGGGCAAGAAGGGAGAAAAGCGCCTATATCGGCCAGGGCCAAGATTCGACACTTACACTCCTTTGAACGAGACCATTGAAAAAATCTTCCTTGCCACCCAAGACGAAGTTAGATACAAACGCCCACCATACAAGAAGGAATCAGATAACGCACAGAAATCTGGAAAGTTCTGCCGCTTCCACGAATCTCATGGGCATGATACCAATGAATGCCAACATCTCCGGGACTTGATTGAAGAACACATCAGAAGGAAAAGACTGGAACGCTACGTAAGAGGTCAGAACAGGGCTCCAACTCCTGCCAATGAGAACCCAAGGCTACCCTCACCAGAGATAGGCAGAGGAAATCGCAACACTAGCGGCTCTAGTCAAGAGAAGATAGTGGTCCATACCATCTCGGGAGGACCGCACATCGCCGACAGAAGCTGGGCAGAGATGGAAAGATATGGAAAGTCGCTTAGAAACAATAAAGGCTGTGTTAATTCTGTCATAGAAGAGCGCCACCCGAAGCGGAAAGAGAATGATGACATCACATTCGGTAGGCGTGACCTAGAAGGAAGGCAATACCCTCACATGGATCCCATGGTTATCTCTGCCGGCTCGGTCCAGCCGAAGTTTTCCGAATTCTAGTAGACACTGGAAGCTCAGTGAATATCCTATTCAAACATGCATTCGACAAAATGAAACTATCAATGAAGGATGTATCTCCCTGCAATAAACCACTACACGGTTTCACTGGAGATGCGAAGATGCCCCTCGGGCAACTGGACCTCTTTGTTGAAATTGGAAGCCATCCACGCTCCGTTGTACGGAAACAGACATTTGTGCTGATAGAAAACCACTCGGCCTACAACGCCTTCTTAGGAAGGCCAGCCTTGTCTGACTTCCAAATTGTCCTAGCCCCATGGTGCCTAAAGATGAAATTTCCAATGGACAATGGAGTAGCGGAAGTAGAAGGAGACCAGGACGTTGCTCGAGACTGCTATGTGACTGAACTTCGCAACAACCACAGGAAGGATAAAGGGAAAAGTGTAGAGGTTGCCCTCTGCACAAAAAGTTTGGAAGCATAGCAACTAAAGAAAGCCCCTCCTCTTCGATATACCAACGACCCTTTCAATGAATTAGACCCCAGGGACAAAGAGGAGGAGGCCACCGCCGAGCCTGCAGAGGCTATGGAATTTGTATCTGTAGACAAACATGACTCGAGTAGACTATTGAAAATCGGGTCCCAACTAAAAGCTGAGTTGAAGGAGCAACTCATTGACTTTCTCCGCCACAACTTGGATGTATTCGCATGGTCACATGCTGACATGACTGGAATCTCCCCTGACATAGCATGCCACGTACTAAACATTGATCCTACCAAGGCGCCCGTAAAACAAAGAAAGAGAAGTATGGGGGCAGAACGATCAGCAGCCCTCGATGAAGAAGTAAAGAATCTACTTGCCAATGACTTTATACGAGAAGCCATCTACCCAGAGTGGATCGCCAACCCGGTGCTGGTAAAGAAGGCTAATGGGAAGTGGCGAACATGCATTGACTTCTCCAACTTGAATGACGCCTGCCCGAAGGATTGCTTCCCACTTCCCCGAATCGATCAACTTGTAGACAGCACAGCCGGGCACGAACTCTTATCCTTTATGGATGCATACTCAGGATATAACCAAATTCCTATGCATACTCCCGATCAAGACCACACTAGTTTCATCACTGACCGGGGTTTGTACTGCTATAAGGTAATGCCTTTCGGACTTAAAAACGCAGGAGCCACCTACCAGCGCCTCGTCAACAAGATGTTTGCAGGGCTAATAGGACAAACTATGGAAGTGTATGTGGATGACATGCTGGTAAAGTCAAGGAAAGCCGACGATCACGTAAGCCACCTGGGCGAGATGTTTCAAGTACTTCGCCAGTATGGAATGAAACTTAATCCTCTAAAATGCTCCTTCGGAGTATCATCAGGAAAGTTCTTGGGCTTCATCGTCCATGCCAGAGGGATTGAAGCAAACCCTGAACAAGTCCGAGCTCTAAAAGATATCAAAATACCTTCCACTCGAAAGGAAATGCAAAGCCTGAATGGGAAAGTGGCCACCCTAAGCCGATTCATCTCCAAAGCAACGGACAAGTGCGTCCCCTTCTTCGAAGCTCTAAAGAAAGACAAAGGAAAGTTCGAATGGACTGACGAATGCTTAACCGCTTTCCTTAACTTAATCGAACACCTCCAGAAACCGCCGGTACTCTCGACTCCAAGCGAAGGCGAAGAGTTATACCTATACCTTGCTGTGTCATCTCACGCCCTGAGCGCTGCGTTGGTAAGAGAAGACAACCGCACGCAGCGGCCAGTATACTTTGTAAGTAAGAGGTTTACGGGGGCAGAAGTCAGATATCCTAAACTTGAGAAGCTAGCATACTGTTTACTAATCACATCACGGAAACTGCGTCACTACTTCCAGTCTCATTCCATCAAAGTTCTGACCGACCAACCACTGAGGCAGGTACTCCATCGCCCCGACACTTCTGGGCGACTACTTAAATGGTGCGAACTAAGTCAGTATGATATCACCTATCACCCTCGCACCGCCATCAAGGGACAAGCCATGGCCGATTTCATTGCAGAATTCACTACCAACGAAGGTAAGGAGCAATCAGAAATAGCAGAAGACATCAAGTGGAATCTCTTCGTGGATGGTGCATCAAACGAACAAGGCTCGGGGGCAGGTGTGGTAATAATCACTCCTAGGGGAAATAAGCTGCACTATGCTATAAGGTTGGAGTTCGCTGCCACCAACAACGATGCAGAGTATGAAGCAGTGATAGCTGGATTAGAACTTGCCTTAGAAATCGGAGCCAATTCTTTGCGTCTTCATAGCGATTCTCAACTTATTGTTAATCAAATACTAGGAGAATTCCAGGCTCGAGAAGAACGACTCATAGCATATTTAAAGAAGACCAAGTCACTTCTCAGTCGATTGGACCACTACTTAGTCAAACACATCCCTCGGGAAGAGAACCGAGAGGCCGACGAATTGGAAAAGCAAGCAAGTGTGAGAGACGGCGATATTTCCGGAGCAGTAGCCATCTCGAAGCAACTAACCCCAAGTTTTGAGCAAGTGAATCTGATATCCGCAACCGAAGAAGCAACTTGGATGACTCCCATCCGAGACTACTTACAAAGTGGCACACTACCCAATGGGCGTAACGAAGTCAAGAAAATCTTGAGGAAAGCTTCCCGCTACACAATACAAGAGGACACCCTCTATCGGCGTGGATTCTCTAACCCCCTTTTAAGGTGTGTCGCTGGAAGGGAAACCAAGGAAATCTTATCCAACATTCATCAAGGAAGCTACGGAGATCACACCGGAGGGCAAAATTTAGCAAAAAGGATACTCCTATATGGATATTTCTGGCCCACCTTAAGCAAGGATGCCTTAGATTTCGTCAGAAAATGTGACAGATGCCAGAGGTTCGCTAAGATTCCACGGCTACCAACAACTGAGATTACTCAAATGACCAGCCCATGGCCCTTTGCAGTATGGGGAATTGACTTAATCGGCGAACTACCAATGGGCCGAGGCGGGGCCAAATATGCTATAGTGGCAGTCGACTATTTCACCAAATGGGTGGAAGCAGAACCCCTGAATAAAGTATCTTCAGCAAAAGTTATTAACTTCTTGATCAAAAATGTTCTGTGCAGGTACGGAGTCCCATTCAAAATCATATCAGACAATGGACTTCAGTTTGACAGCGAGGAATTCGCCAACTGGTGCCAAGAGCACGGAATTCACAAAAGCTTCTCATCCGTAGCGTATCCCCAGGCAAACGGACAAGTCGAAGCCGTCAACAAAATTCTGAAAACTCTAATAAAAAAGAAACTCGAAAAGTCAAAGGGCGCTTGGGTGGATGAACTCCCTACGGCACTGTGGGCCTATCGCACATCCTTCAGAACATCAACAGGGCATACTCCTTTCTCTTTGGCATACGGATCGGAGGCTATGCTCCCAGTTGAAACCATCGTGCCTTCCCACCGTAGGATCCACTATAACCCAAAAGAGAATGAAGAACTCCTTCACATGTCTTTGGATCTAATTGAGGAGAGAAGAAATAATGCAGTCCTCAAAGCAGCATCCCATAAGCAAAAAGTGGCAGCACAATACAACTCCAAAGTCAAGCATCGTACCTTACAAGAAGGGGATCTTGTCCTCAAGCGAATCTTCCCTCTCCCCGGAGCACTAGATCCAATTTGGGATGGACCATATGTAATTCATAAAGATCTCCACAACGGAGCTTATATTTTGTCAACAGTGGACGGAGAGGTGTTCCAGAGGGCATGGAACATCCAACACCTCCGTCGATACTTTTCTTAACTTGTAATGCCCATATGAAGTGAATTAACAAAGAGCATCAGTGGACGTAGGCATTTTCGTGCCGAACCACTTTAAAAAAACCTTGTCTCTTTTTTTTTACTTGTTCCTTTATATCTTGGCTGCTTGTTAACTTTATCCTTTTCTGTTGAACGAAATCCTGTGCATATAGAATTTCCATTCAAGGCACTCCACAGCGCAACTTCACCTGGACAAGACCTAATAGGTACTATGCGAATCTATGCCCTCGCCAATGAGACACTTTCGCTCCGGCATCCCTCTGCTGCGGGTTAACTCATTGCTCGCGACGGCCCTTAAAGCCAACTGTAATGAGCCGATTATAAGCCACTGAGAAGGCCGACTATAGCCGAGGCAGCTCATTACGGCGTTCGGCTCGCCGGCAACTGTGAACCGACTATAAGCCCCAACATAAGGTGTGGCCAGCCAGGGGCAGTTCACGGTTGACGATCGGCACCCACGCAAGCCGGCCATAGTAAATCAAATAATACCCACGATTACGGGCCATAATGGCCCGGGTAGTTACTGTGCACGATCTCGGCTCCGATGTGTCTTAAGTGCAGCTGTGGTAAAAAAGAATTAACTCCCCGCGGAGGCGTAAGATGGGTGACAAATGTCTCCAAGACCCACATCTAGGGAAAGTGACTACAAAGCCCGTTTGCCACGAACTTAAGCACATCGAAGGCCTTCCGTGATTGGAAGTTTTACTATTTCACATATTTCAATTTTATTTAAGAAACTTTTCTCCTATCCCCTGTAACAATCCCTGAAGTACAGGACATAGAACAAGAGACATTCGCTAATGGAAGCGGATACTCACAGCAAGATACTGGACCGTATTCTATACCCGGTCACACAAGACATTCAAAGCTGCCATCTACAAGCAAAATATAAAGGGCGGTATTTCCTTCTTTCATGTGTAAACACGTGACTATAATTTATCCACACCTCACGCTAACATTGCAAGTCATGAAATTATGTTTTAAACAAGAACTTGACGTCAAACACAATTTAATTACAAGAATATGCATAGCTATATTTCTCATACAACATGTCAAAATAGAAAAAACATTCAAAAGACGACAGAATCAGCTTAAGTTAAAGAATTACACGTCAAGAATAGTGTTGTTTATTACAAGTAGCATAATTACAACCTAAGAGTTACGTTACTGTTTTGAGACTAACATCTACAACAATGTCAAGTCTACAAAAAGATATCCAGGTCTAATCAAGAAGCTGGCTACGTCGGAGTCTTATCCTTGTCCTGTTGCCCACCTATCCAGTCAGAGAAAGAATTCATTAGTGATAAGCAACCAAGTTAACGGAAATACTAGAAAGGAAGACTTACTAGCATCTGCTCCTTGATCATCTTGATCATCATCCTCTACTTGCACACCTGCCTCCTCAGCTGCAAGCAACCGCATGCCCTCCTTCACCGCCACCTTCTCCTCCTTGGTAAACTAGGCGGTAACCACATCCATCCTGAAGGCCACACCTCCCTCCTTATCCGCCTCAGCCTTGGCCTCCTCTAGAGCCCTGAGATAGATCCTAGCCATGACCCAGGGGTAATCGTCCATCCAGGACCAGTTACCCTGCCTCCAAGTACGGAAGTACATATCCTGGAGCATCCCCTCCATCATCCCCTCGTTCTCTTCAAACTCCCTCATTCGGACCTCAGAAGCCCGCAGCTTTGCAACAACAGCATCCCTCTCCGATCGATACCGTAACCGGTCAGCCTGAAGGGACCTCCTCATCGCCTCCATCTCCTCCTTCGACTTGACCTGAGCAAGCTCCGCGGCCTTGAGTCTCCCCGATAGTTCCTCTACCTGCTCAAGGTCCGCTTGCCGAACCTCATCCACCGTGGCAATGGCCATATCAATCCGCTCCTTACAAACGGCCTCCATCCTCCGCAACTCCGCCCTACTGGCCTCTTCAATAGTCTTCCTCAATTGTCTGGATGCGGCCTCATGCTGGGAGATTTGGATGGCTTGGTCGGCGAGTTGTTTAGCCTGGTCGGAAACCATCAACCGTAGCCGGATGTTGGCGCTTCCTATCTCTTCCCCAGCCTTGACCAATCGAGCATGGTGCCCCATCAATTTCCTGGTCTCCTCAGCAACCCGGTCAATATTTGCCTTAGCCTCCTCCCCCAGAGTTACGACCCGGGTAGTAAGCAGATCAAGGTCCAGGGACTTAGCTTCGTCAAGCACCCGTACCATAGGATTACGAGGGAGGAGATGCTCACCAGTAACCTCATCAAAGGAGATGTCATGAGATGCCGGGTCCAGGTCCGGATGACCCGCAAACGGATTGCGTACTAAGCCAGGATGATCTATCGGGATGACGGTTGGATTCTCAGACGGATGGGGGGAAGGCATAAGCTCGGTATCCTCCTCCGTAGTGTCGTGAATAGGCTGGAGTGGGGCCAGGGGGTCAAGAAGAGGTTCAGACGAAGATCGACTCCTCTTCCTCTTCTGTATATCTTCTTCAATAACTCCCAGAAGAGGACGATAGCCGACTACGTCTCCAGGGCGGTTAGTAGAAGGCTTCGGCTTGGCGGAAGCTTTGAGGAGTTTGTATTGTTCAAGCCTATGCCAAAGATCTGAGGTCTTGGCCGTTTTGCCCACTCCTGGAGTAAAAATCAAGTGTCACCAGTATGCATTGAGCCATCATTCGAGAATTAAAAAGAATAGAGGGAAATTCACCTTGAACCGCAGAAGTTGCCTCAGTAGAAGCGCTCTCAGAAGATAAATTGACGCCAGTCCCAACTTTATCAGCTTTCTTGGACTTCTCTGTTCCCTCCAAACCTTCGAAGGCTTGGCGGAAAGCGTCATCCGTCCACTATTGCATCTCGCCCACTTGCCTGGAAGACAAAGCCCTGGTGCCATCACCACCTTGTCCTTCGCCACCATCATCACGGTGACGGTCGCCGTCACCTTCTCTACCACTTCCGCTCTCCGCCTCACCTCCTTCGTCCTCACCTTTCTCCTCCTCCCGAACATCCGGATGTGTGCTGGGAGAGGGTCCATCGGACTTCCTGAGCTTCTTCCCCCCGGCGACTGGATGCGCCGAGAAGGGTCTCCTTTTGCCGCTCTTCGCCGTGGCCCCTCTTGTGGCTTTGGCAGCCCTCTCCTCCGCCGTGTCTCTCTGCTTGACCACAGACTGGTGTGGTAGGATCAGGTTGTGCCCTAGAAGTGTAGCGTTCCTAATCAAATAAGAGGCCGACCTATCCCTTCCCGTGATGGCTTCTATTTCCGCAGCCATCTGAATCAGGCGGTCACTCTCTACGACCGCAAAGCCACCTGTCGCTAGCAAGAAACAAAAACACATAAGAAGAGGTATTGCAGTCAGAACGGAAATTATAAATAAGCTTAAGACTTACAGCCGGAAGTGAAGCGACGGATGGAAACAGAGTCATCCTTGATAAAGAACCATTCTTTCTTAAACATGCTGAACTTCGAGTATAAGTCCAGGACCGGCTTGAAAGATACGGCTGATTCCAAGCTAATGTATGGAGACCCCTTCTTATAGCCCCTCAGGTTGTACAAATACCGGATCTCCCGGTTGGAAGGAGGACGCCCGTATCTCCTCTGGAAGATAACAAAGAGGCTCACCAGAATGGCGTAGGAGTTAGGCTGAAGCTAGAATGGAGCCACCTTCAGATATGTGACAAAGCTGACTATCCAGGCATTGAGAGGCGGGATGGCACCACACATACAGTGATACCTGTTGTAAGCGAAATATCCTTCGGGGGGATTATATGGCATCACTCCTTCCCCCGGCAATAGCATACGCGCCCTGTCAATCCCGAAAGAGCGAGAAATGACATCAAGCTGCTCGTCTTTGAGGGAGCTAGAGAAGCAATCAGGAGGTGAGTTCAGAAGCTCTTGAGGACCGTACCCATCCACTAGCGATCTCGGGGTGGGCCCATGTCGTTCTGGATTCGGCTGAACTGGGGGCACGACGGGAGATTCTCTTCTGTCCGTAGATCTCTTCTTTTCTGATCGGGTTTCCACTTTGTGAGACATTATCTGCAACACGAAAAAGCACATTGTTAGAACAAGGGATGTAGAGATATAAACAAGTAAGTGAGTACAATCTAGAGTTTCATTTGTAGTTCGAGACATAAAAGGTTCAAGATTCGTCCGGCATTCGAACTCGATCAGTAATTCAAGCATGAAGATTCATTCGGTTAACCAAGGACATCGAATTCATTCGGTCATTCCAAGACATCGAAGCTCATTCGGTAGTCCAAAGGCTTCGAGTTCATTCGGTGCTTGAAGCGCCCCGAGTTCATTCGCTAAGACAAGTCTTCATTCGGTACTCGAACTACACGAGTTCGTTCGGTAGTTCGAAACACGATAGTAATTCGACAACCACCTGATTCGGTAGTTAAGCGTGATCCGGCAAATCTGATTCGGCTATCTCGCTTGGTAGGGAATAACGAGGGACATGAAGCCCACATTTATAGACAAAACAAAGATAACCGAACCAACTGGTTCGGCGTGTAGGACCGAATGGAAACGTTCAAACTGAAACAAAGCACGACATATCTGGCATATGCCCCACTTTGGGGGGCAAGTGTTGGGTGTGTTTCCACCACTACTGAACCGAATTCATAGCCATGGAAGGTCAAACCAATTCATTCCCAAAGCCTACCGGACCAGCTGCCTCCCAGGACCTACCGGACCAACCCAGCTCCACACTACCGAACCAGCTACCTCCCAGAAGCTACCGGACCAACCCAGATCCATACTACCGAACCAGCTACCTCTCAGGTGCTACCAGACCAGAACCACCGGACCACTCCTCACAACTATCACCGAACCAGGGAGTACCGAATCAACATTGCCAGGCCAGATTACATCAACCCAAGCCCGCCAGCAGCTTTATATATCCAAGACCCCTACCCCCAACCTCACTCTATAAATAGAGGGGAAGGGGTACAATAATGGGGGACAAGTTTGAGAGCTCAAGCACGGAGAGAACTTTCAAACAACTTTCATATACTTGTATCAAAGCTTTGTACTTGTAATCTGAACAAGAAAGGAGAAATAATATATAAAGTGGACGTAGGCATATTCTGGCTGAACCACTATAAATCTACGTGTCTTTTACAGTTTAGTCCCTGCTTTTCATATATTTGCATAAATCACCCAAATCACAAAGAACAACATAAAATCAATTAAATCATACGACTTGGAGGTGTTTGTCCATTTTTTGTGAAAACACCAATCATATTTAGAAATTGAAAATTAAGATTTGTTTATCAAAACAAGTGTACAGTAAATCTACTACATTGGTCTTCCCACTTTGAAACTCGAAAATGAATGTCGATGATGCGTGCACTCATCACCGAAATTATTTTCCAACGACAGAAGAGGGAGCACGGAACTTATTTCCTTTAGAATTTTTTTAGAACCATTTCTTTTAAATCGCATTAAAATATTTATATTTGAAAATACTTCCAAATAATACTAGTATTATATTCCAAAACCTTTGGAAACCAATTTCAAAACCACGGAACTAAAGTTCTCCAATTTCTAATTAAATTCATCCTATTTGTTAATTCTATTTTGCAACCAATATTTATAAAATTTCACTTCTTAACAAACAAATATATCACATACAACTATATCCATTTGTAAAATTTATTCTTATATATACAAAATATGATACTAGGTAAAATTATTTCATTTACCAATATTTCGAAAACAATATTGTGTCGGTCTGCCCTATTAAGTGTTTAGAAATCCCTATCGATGCCATAGCATCCTATGTACCGACCAGAATTTATAAATACTCAACAGAACAAATTAACACAATATAAAAACATTTTGTACCACTAACAAGTATGCTCTCTCATATATACACTCATACAGACTCGTTCTAGGGTATTACTACCCTATTTTTAATGAGCCACACCCCCACAAATGTAACGACCCACCTTTTTGGATGGTTTAAATCGACAATAAACCACACATATCAAATCCAAACCATTCAAAAGGGAGGATTGTTATGGGGTAAATAAGAAAAAGAAGAGAAAAGAAAGAAAACAAGACACAGAATCTTATAGCGGAATGACAAAATATAATAATCAAATAAACAGTTCATGAAGCTGTTTTACAAATAACATTTGATTGCAAATTTCACAATACAGATCAGAGTTATACATACAGCAGGAATAAATAAATAATGCAGAGGAATAACATGATGTAGTAGAATAAATATAATAAATAATAATAGTATACTAAATCTTCGTCTTCATCCTCCAGAAAGTAGTGTTCAATACACTGAAAAGCTCAAACTAACTCGAGCGTAATGAAAAGACAAAACACTCGAGTCAGAACTAAAAGATCTTATGCAAGTCAAATCAACAGGAAATAAATATGAGTGTAACGCGTTAGAGATGTTTACAGGATTTTACATCTCTTATCCAGTGTCTAATATGCGTGCAATAACTTAAGAGATGTTTAGGATTCCATCTCCTAAGGGTCCGTTAAACTATCTCGATAGGGGGAGCGATCCCACTTGGCCCGGTATAACTTCTGTTTTAGTCATATCAAGCTGACTCGAGGGAGTCAGGGCTGCGTACATACCTCATACAGATGTTCGCCAAACCATCCTACTTCGTTCTGGATTCTCCACCACATGCACAGTTGTTAAAGTGGTTTTCGATATTGGTAGAGAGTATGACAATATCTAGTCCTGGTCTCTTTAACAACGAAACGCTTATTTCACACCGGTTGGTTCTTTTACATTTCCAAAACTGATTCATAATTGATACCAGAATATCATATTCACTTCAAAATCATATCACTTTCGAAATCATATTCAATTCTGAAATCATATACACTTTCGAAATCATATCATATACACTTTCGAAATCATAAACACTTCAAAATCGTATCACTTTCGAAATCATATTAACTTCCAAAATCATATACACTTTCGAAATCATTATTCACTTTAAATCATATTCATTTTCAAAATTATAACCACAAAATAGGTTAAACCATCATATCAAAATATTTGCATTTGAATTAATTAAATCTAAATCGTAACAGTTCCAACTTAAACAGTTTGAATATTGAAAGTAGTTTATATATTGAAATAGTTATAAATTAAAAATAGTTTATATTCTTAAAAGTAGATTATAGATTAAAATAGTTTATATATTAGAAATAGTTTATATATTAAAATAGGTTATATATTAAAATAGTTAATGTATTTGAAATAGCTTATAATAATTTAAAATAGTTTTAATAGTTTAAAGTAGTTTAATAGATTTAAAACAGTTAAAATAGTTTAATATAAAATGATTTGATTATTGGAAATGGTTTATATAGTAAATAGTTCAAAAATCTGAATAGTCTGAATTTTAAAATAATAGATTCTTAAACATTTTATATAAAAATAATTAATTTGAAAATAATATCAAATCAACTGTTTCCCATTTCAACAAATCTGGACCATATTCAGATTTCAAATCAACAAACTCAATTTAAATCTTTCAATTCAAATTCTCATAAAACCCATTTCAATTTATATCGATTTCAAATCCATGTTTGAACTACAAATTTAAACCACTTTAAATTCAATAAATTTTAAAGTTCAAATATTCAAACATTTACAATAACTCATTTAATAAATTTCATTTATATTTCAAAATTCAACTTTACGATTTCAATTTAAATCCTTTAAACAATTTGTTTAAACCAATTTCACTTCCAACATTATAAAGCTTGGATTTCAAAAATAATTCAGTTCATATAAATCAAAAAAAAATATTTCATAATATCATTTAACTGAATTCAAAAATTAAGGATTTAAAAATCATTTAATTTAACCAATTCGGTGTCCGTATATAATTTTCTACACTATAGTCAAGTGATACGGATATATATCATTTCAACCCGCAATAATTTAAATTTACGGATATATATCATTTCAACCTGCAATCCCAAGTAAAATTCAAAATCCATAAAATCGCTCGAGTTTATCATTTCAACCTATAACGATTTTTCCCAAATCTATAAGTCCATTCGGGTATGTATCATTTCAATCCATAGTGATTTTCGTAACGATAACTAGGGGAACTTGCAATGTGTTAACAACATATAAATAAATATAATATCCAATCATCCAAATATCAACAATTAAACATCCATCACAATCATCATCCAAATAAACTAATAAATCACAACAAATAACTGTTTATCACTATCAGGTGTTCAATTAACAATTTAAATTCAATATTAAATTCAATATAAATTCAAATTAAATATGAATGATATTTTAAATATACCAAACAGCACTCAATAAATTTCTAGTCACATCATAAATTTAATTTAACTAACATAAGATGATTTAGTATTCGTGAGTGGGTTAAAACACTCACATTTGATTTCAAATCGATTTGAAATCCAATTTAGGCTCAAATTCTAAAAGTCTCAGAAACCAACCAAACCAGTCCTATTATGTCCGGAATTTCGATACGATCGCAACGAAGAAAACTGCGCGTTAATTCGACCTCGTATGCAAAAGATATGATAGTTAGAACGCTTGAAAATTAAAATTTTAAATAATTAATTAAATTAAAAGAAGACACGTCACCTCCTCTGCAATCAAACCCTAGCACGCATCCAGACAGTCGCGTATACCAACAATAAGCTACAGCGCTGCCACCTTCCATTCGATATCGCCACTACGCCGATAAACTACCACCAGATCGAACATCGCCATAGGCTCCCCCTGATCGAGCTGCACCACCTCCACCCCTCCACGTAAGTCGCGCCGCCTCAAATGATAGTGCGCTGCTTCCACCTTAAATTTCCGCTCATGACGATTCTGTTGACCTGTGACGCGAATGAACAACACCCCCAAGACCTGCTCAACCTCCTCTTCCCAAACGCAACTCCCTGATCGTCAAACGGATGAAGATCCACCGTTGGATCGAAAACCCTATAAATGGATGGCCGAGTTTCTTCATCGATTTCTGATCAAACGATGACCAAATCGAAAAACGAATTGCTGTAGTGAATTGCGCTCGTCAAGAACTTTCCAACGATATATAATTTGCTATGGTTTGAGGAGTTTAAATTTTTCGATTTGATTTTGATTTGAAATTGGATTTGGGAATTCAGGTTTCTACCATTGATAGGAAGAAAGAAGCAGATGGAGATGTACATACAGAAATAAGAAATGAGAAACAGCTAGGGTTTATAACAGCCTATATATGGGCAAAGGTAGATAAGAAAGAATGGACAAATCAAATTGGGTCGAAACGATAACGACGACCCGAAAAGCCCGTTCCGTTTCCGAAACGGAAGTAGGTCAACCAATATATCAAAATAGATGTTTTTGATATTTTTAAACTCAATGGAACAAGTTTCAAACCCAAATTCCATTGTATACAGAAGTTAGCTTTTAAAATCAGCTTATTTCAATTGAATTCATTAAATTGATTTCTAAGCGTTTCGAGCCCGCACAATCAAACGATAAGTTCGATCGCTATGAAACTTGAAATCATACAATAATTCACTGTTATGGATCCGATGAAACTGGTTTCGTCAAAATCCGAGACAGCGGCCAAAATGGCTATTTTCACGTTAACTAAATGAATTGTTATTAAATTAATTGCTTTCAAATTTTAAATTTATAGTTGACAATTTCCATCATTCTTGATTATATATAAATTTAAAATCTTTAAAAATAAATTTCCATGTCAAAACCAATATTGAATATTGCACTAATTACAACGTTCAATTTCAATTGCAATAAATTCATTAATTATAATTTAAATTCCAATAAATTCATTTTTTATTTACATCTTATTATTCAATCATCCAGTACCAATATAAATTCATTTGACACTAGTTCACTTTTATTACATTTTTTTTATTCTACAGTTATCATCTTAACTCATGTTAACGCAATATTTAATTACATTTAATTTTATTAATTTCCAAATTAATTTCAATGGATTAAATAATAAGACGATAAACAAGCAATTGTTACCTTTACATAATTTAATCATATTTATAAGTTTATTGTTTACAACAAGATTATAAATTTACGTACAAATAATTGATTTCACATTATACACTAAAACTAGTTAAATAAAATAACATACAATTTCATTATTAATACAACATTGAATCTATTACTTATTTACAATTTCTAACCTAATTAACTTTTCAATTATTTCAATTGTTTGAAATTACATTAAAATAGTTATCAATCACATTAAATCAACATTATTAAATTACATTCTAATTGTTTTCTCATTAATAGATCATAATTTTTAATTTCACACAATATTAAATTCTAAAATCTTATTAAATTCAATATTTTTAATTATCGAAAAATATGGGTTGTTACACTCTCCCCCACTCAAAACTTTTCGTCCTCGAAAAGGGAAAAGAAGGAATTAAGAACTAATATGTTATTATTCAAAATATTCAATTTATAAACACTTTAAATTACATAATTAAGTATTTTAAATAAAATATATTAATTTATAAACAATTAAATCTTTCATATTCAAGTTTAATTAAAGTTTGAACATCGCCATAGGCTCCGCCTGACCGAGCCGCACCTCCTCTACCCCACCACTTAAGCCGTGCCGCCTCAAATGACAATGCGCCGTCGCCGCCTAAAATCGCCGCTCATGGAGATTTTGAAGACCTGGGTGGATGCGAACAAATAACACCCCCAAGACCTGCTCGACCTCCTCTTCCCAACGCAACTCCCCGATCATCAAATGAATGAAGGTCCAACGTTGGATCGAAAACCCTAGAAATGGATGGCCGAGGTTCTTCATCGATTTTTGGTCAAACGATGCACCAAATCGAAAAATGAATTGCTGCAGTGAAATGAGCTCGTCAAGAGCTTTCCAATGATATATAATTTGCTATAGTTTGAGGAGTTTAAATTTTTCGATTTGATTTTGATTTGAAATTGAATTTGGGAATTCGGGTTTCTACCATTGATAGGAAGGAAGAAGCGGATGGAGATGTACGCACAGAAATAAGAAATGAGAAACAGCTAGGGTTTATAACAGCCTATATATGGGCAAAGTTAGATAAGAAAGAATGGACAAATCAAATTGGGTCGAAACGATAACGACGACCCGAAAAGCCCGTTTCATTATCGAAACGGAAGTAGGTCATCCAATATATCAAAATAGATGTTTTCGATATTTTTAAACTCAATGGAACAAGTTTCAAACCCAAATTCCATTGTATACAGAAGTTAGCTTTTAAAATCAGCTTATTTCAATTGAATTCATTAAATTGATTTTTAAGCGTTTCGATCCCGCACAATCAAACGATAAGCCTGATCGCTATGAAACTTGAAATCATATAATAATTCACTGTTACGGATCCGATGAAACTAGTTTCGTCGAAATCCGAGACAGTGGCCAAAATGGCTATTTTCACGTTAATTAAATAAATTATTATTAAATTAAATTAATTACTTTCAAATTTTAAATTTTATAGTTGACAATTTCCATCATTCTTGATTATATATAAATTTAAAATCTTTAAAAATAAATTTCCATGTCAAAACCAATATTGAATATTGCACTAATTACAGCGTTCAATTTCAATTGCAATAAATTCATTAATTATAATTTAAATTCCAATAAATTCATTTATTTTTATTTACATCTTATTATTCAATCATCCAGTACCAATATGAATTCATTTGACACTAGTTCACTTTTATTACATTTTTTTATTCTACAGTTATCATCTTAACTCGTATTAATGCAATATTTAATTACATTTAATTTTGTTAATTCCCAAATTAATTTCAATGGATTAAATAATTAGATGATAAATAAGCAATTGTTACCTTTACATAATTTAATCACATTTATAAGTATATGGTTTACAACAAAATTATAAATTTACGTACAAATAATTGATTTCACATTATACACTAAAACCAGTTAAATAAAATAACATACAATTTCATTATTAATACAACATTGAATTTATTCCTTATTTACAATTTCTAACCTAATTAACTTTACAATTATTTCAATTGTCTGAAATTACATTAAAATGTTATCAATTACATTAAATCAACATTATTAAATTACATTCTAATTGCTTTCTCATTAATAGATCATAAATTTTTAATTTCACATAATATTAAATTCTAAAATCTTATTAAATTCAATATTTTTAATTATCGAAAAATATGGGTCGTTACAAACTTGCAATTTAATTTAACTTCTCAGACATGTTGGAATAGTTCTGCAATGATATAATCTAGTATTATATACAAATATATAATATTCCCACTCACCTTTAATTAGCGATTCCAAATCTCTAGATCTAATCCAGATCTAACATGTTATCTGTATTCTCCATTTTTGATGCCTATTCGGATCCACAAACAATATGTATACATATCTCATTATAAGTTGGATTCGGGAAAAGAGATTTAGATTTAGATTTATTAATTAGAACCAGATCTAAAAGTTCACATATGATGTAACCACCGGGTTTGAACCTATTTCCTATCCTCTATTCTTTTCTATTCTTCTCCAAAGTGTATCTGTGCAATCTGGATATATTTTTGTGTATTCAGAAATTTTGGAGGAGAACGAAAAATGGCAGAGCTTCCGTGCTCATTAAAAAAACGAGTTAGAAGTGAAGCCCTAGGTCCTAATTTATAAAGGTTCAAATCAATGCTAACCATCGGATGGAAATAGATTAGATCTGGACCACATGACCTTAATTTACAACCGCCACCAAAATAAGGTGGGTTGACCGCCCCACGACCAAGATCGACTACTCATGGTCGACCCTGCCAAGGTCATGGTCGGCCTGACTAAGCCAAAATAGTGTACTTTTAAGCATTGGTTGATGTAATTGATTTGTTACCGCTTATCCTACAATTAACGTTAACCAGCGTTATTTCATGCCGTAATTTATTTTCTTAAACATTAAGCTACCGTTAACTTTAATGGTGCTAATCAATCATTAATTAATTTTAAATTATTTTCTTAATTGCACACATAATTATTTCCGACTATGAAAATTCAAACACTGATAACCTTTTCGTTAAACTCCGACTGGAAAAGTTAATATATGAAAATTGATCAAAAAATCATCATAAATCCAATGGTATAACTTTCATGGTCAAATTCCAACATTTACAAAAATTCACTTTTTCACTATTTATTATTATTAATTAATTCATATTTTAATTAATTAACATAAAAATGCGGGGTGTTATAATAATGTCCATATCTATAACAAACTTCCTCATGATGCCTTTTATTTTCTAGAACCGAATCATTATTCTTTTCAGGCTCATTTTCTTTATTGCTTTCTAAAGTTAATAGTTTTGTTACATTTAAAGTCACTATAACCACCTCTACTGGAGTTATATCTATGTGCATGACCACGCCCTTCATCTCGACCTCTTCTTGAGTGGGCAAATTTAGCATTAACTTATGGTAATGTAGCTGAACCAGTTGGAATTGGGGAGTTATTTTTAATAAGAAATTTATTGTATTGCTCAGCGGTTAATAGACATTTTATGAGTTTAAAATATTTTATAAATGATGCTCTTGGTATTGTTGTTGTAGGAGTATGTTCGAGGCATGAAAGCTGAAAAGGCTATTTTAATCATTTGTGCATCATCTACCTTTTCTCCATACAATTTCAGTTTAGAAGTGGTTCTAACATAGTAGAATTATATTCCCTTATAGATTTAAAGTCTTGAAACCTCAGGTTCAACCACTCTCCCTAGTGTTCAAAAATAAAACTGTCTTCTGGTGGTCATAAAGATCCTTCAGTGAATTCCATATATGGAGAGGATCTTTTTCAATTAAATATTCTGTGTTAAGATCATCATGAATATGACGTCTTAAAAATATTAGAGTCTTTACTTTATCCTGCTAGGACATACTGTTGCCAACTTTTCCAGCATTTTCAAGACAACGAGACATCATGTGGATCTTAACATCCAATATCCATTATAAGTAGTTATCTTTAGATATATCCTCATTGATGTGATATTTAAATTCAATAAACAACTTAAGTTTACAAATAATAATTAAACAATTTAAATTTGTAATCGCTGTTGTATGACATTAAGTTATGGTTGATGATAACAAAATCATCATTTTTTTCTGTTAAAAACCAATCGATATAGTCAAGGACCAATTGCCCTAGTGGCAAGTTGTAAGACGATCTAAACTGAAGTTTTAGAGGTCTTGGGTTCAAAGCTCCAAGGCATCAAAATTAGAACTCTACTTGAATACAATGCCATTCTTATTCTAGGAAAAACTATACACACACTCACACACATATACATACATACACATACATATATACATATATATACATACACACACATATATATATACACACACATATAAGCATACACATACATATGTGTGTGTAATAAATAGTTTACCGATAGTGATCATTTCGGTACTTACATCAATTTTTACCGTTGATATAAAAAACTTGATTTTAATTCATGTCAAAACACAATAATAAGATTATTGATAACCTATACAACTTCACCAAAACTACCTAAGTAGACTATGGAGTATATATCAATCTATTTATGTTGGAACTTTAAGTGAACAAATTAAAAATAAATAAAAACATGTTAATGGTTATATATTTATGAGCCTTTATTATAATTGAGCCATTGCAAACATGTAACGATCATATATTTATGAGTCATTGTTATAATTGAGCCATTGCAAATGTATTACGGTAATATATATTCATGGGCCATTATAATTGAGCCGTTGCAAAAGTTAATGCTATTAAAAATTCATTTTAAATGACAATAAATTCAAATTCATTACAATTCCCACACTTTAGTAACGTATACAATTTCCATTCTACATATTTAAATGATAGATAGACAGAAGAGAAAAGTGAATAATAGACAAATTTTCTTTTTTTTTTCTTTATCCTTTGCGTTTTTCTCTCTTTGAGAAATTTTACAAGGAATTAAATTAGAAAGTGTTATATTCGGAACAATTTATTGTAGTGCAAACAGCAAATTGACCAAATTTCAAAGGTTTTTTTATCCTGAGGATGTAGCGGTTGATAGATAGCTTTACACCTTAAGGCTAAGCCGTGGATCGTCTTAAAATATGCTCTCCTATACGTATATACCCTCGGACTCATTCTATGGTACTACGGACCCTATCTCAAATGAGTAATCCCCACCAAAGCCAAGGTTCTCGCTTAACCTCGCTCTGATACCAAGTGTAACGATCCAGAATTTTCGACCCTCAAAAATCGATACTAATACGTTCACTGTATAGAATGCCAAGCAATCAAGTGTCGGAAATACCAGATCATTATGGGTGAAGAAAAAAAGGTAGAAGAAAATAGAATCAACAACATAGAATCTCATAATCGCAGCGGAACAAAATATAATAATAACAGATCTTTATACAAGGAAAACTGTAACTGTCAATATATATACAATCATCAGAGTACAACAATCAATACATCAATATGGACATTTATTATAACTTGTCCTTACCAGTGTTGACTATACAGTCTACTCACACAGCGGAATATAATCAAGTACGTAATATATGTCTGAAATCCTCCAGCTCGTCTCTTGAGCTCCAAAGCACTCTAACCTGAATATGTAATACTCGGTCTCACCCGAGCATTATAATAAAATAACACCCGAGTCAGTCTGGAAAACCAGCGTGAGTAAACACACTCAATTTGAATTATTTAAGTTATCAAAATCCTTTGAAAACAAAGGTATCTCGTAAGACCGCGTCACACATAAACACGACGGGTTTTCCCTTACGATAACCAAAATATTTTTATAGAAAATCCAGTGATATGGTAATAGTGTCTAAGTACGAATATTTATTTAAATAGCCAAAATTATTACATTAATTAAAGTCTAGCATGCTGGGCTTTATAATCAAAACCGTAAAGGTTCGTGGTGGATAGTGGATTGAAGTGGTTTTTGGATAATGCAGATATCCGATTCCGATCTCCTCGAATCCAAACGATAAATTTTTAAAAGATCAAGTCGTTTAAATAACAATTTCACAATCAGGGTGTCCATATTCCCTCATGGAAATTCATTCCATATGTTTCTTACCACGACCAGTCCATCGGAATTAATTCGCTTGTAATAATCACATTTTTCCGAAATTTAGAATAGTGATCAATACGAGTCGATTTACTTCTAATAAAACGTGTCAACATTTTATTCTAACTACTTTAAATTTATTTGGCTACTTAATGGCACGGGCAAAAGATAATTGAAATCAATATCTAAAAGCAATATCAGTCAAACATAGATTCATTAACTCGATCGACGATTTAATATTAAATCAGTTTACAAATCTGACTGGATTGTTTTAACTTAACCGAGTCGAGTTATATTTAATCCAGATTACTTGTTAATCAAAGAAATTAATTAAAATAATTTATTTTTAGTTAACTTAAAATTGAAACAGGTCATTTAGTAATTAACCGATTAATTTACATAAAATAATTACATAAGAATTTACCTATTTGTTTATTTTCAATCTTATAAATCGTTAAATTTCCATACTGTAGAAATCTCGACAACAATAGTTCATATGGAACTACTCGGCGATAGGGTCTCGGTATAAAAATCGGCTCGTCGTTTGAATTTAAAACGAGTGAGAAAGTAATGTTTTAAACTTAAAGATTATTAAATACGAAAATATATTTGGATTTTCTTCTAACCCTCGGCCCAACCACACCCAAACCCGGCCCACTTAAAGGAAAAAAAACTCTAGCCTACAACATTTCTTCTCCTTCCAATTTTACTCTCTTCTTCCTCTCACTTGAAACTGAAACGTGCACAAGGCTGTGCATGATAAACGTGCACATACCCACACACTCTGGCCATCGTTACACGCCACCGTCCATCCACGCACATCGCCCATGACCACCTCCACACGATCACCCACCTAGAACACAGAGCAAAACCCTCGTTCGAAATCGAACCACTCGCCCAAACCTGGAATGAAATTTCACCACTTAACCGCCTCGCCTCGCCTTCTTCCTTCACCATCCATCATCAGAACTTCGCCTCAACCTCCTCTTCCCTTTCCCCTTGGTGCGCACGCTCCTCTCTCTCTCTTTTCTTCATCATTGATCGAAACCCGAAACCCAAATCAACCTACCTTAAACCCAACAATGACCTCAGCTGACCTCCACATGCTACTACAAATCGCCGCACTATTTTTCCGTGTATGCCATCACCTGTCCTTCCTCCACGACCAACGCTGAGACTCGAAATTGACCACGTCGCCATAATTTGGTGAAACCCCCATTTTCGATCATATCCCATTTCCTCACTCCACACATCATTAAAAATTACCAAACCTATCTTAAAAATCATGTTTTTCAACACAGCCATATGATCCATGGTTGGAAATTTGAAAATTTAATTTTGACCCTAGTAGATCTTCATACTGTAAAATGGGATTTTCTCTTCCTTCACTTAATGAAATTTCATGAAATCAATTTATAAAATATCCTATATTAAAAAACAAGCATCTTTTGTTTTGGTCTCAAGTTGTAAAACTAAATGGATGATTAGATATTGATTTTTAAAGTTAAAGTTTTAACTGTTTTTAACAAAAACAAATATGTATAGAGAAGCTCGGAAGAAGAAGTACAGTATTTGAGTTATAGGTGGAAATACTCATGTCTAACACACATACGCATGTGCATATACATACAACAATCACATATACATTCTGCATAGATCAAAATTTATCCATATACACAGATATATACACATTTATGTTAACCAATAAAGGAAAGAAAAGAATGTTTACTCACTGATTCTAAAGTAATTGAACACTGTTGCTTGTTTTCAAGCCTTTGGTAAACTACTCTTCCTTCTCTAGCTTGAACACTTAACATGTTTTATGTTATATGACAGATCTTTTTTCTTTTGTCATACGTGAACATGAACAAGTAAAAAAGGCCAGGCCATTTATAGATGAGAATGGAAGGGAACATTGCAATAAAAGGATGCTGAGATTGTTTGTAGACTTCATTTCATATATTTTCTTTTCCTTTCAACCTTCTCTTTTGTGTGTTGATTTGATGAATTATGGCTGATTTGATTTTTGGGTTTGATTTGATTTTTGTGGTGATTTGATTTATTATGTGGGCTGATTTTAAGTTTTGTGGGCTTGACTTAATGTTTTGCCATCATGATGTTCTTATGCATATACATACATACATACATACATACATACATACATACACATATATATATATATATATATTTACATATACACTATTTACATATATACATTTATATGTATACATATTTACACTTTACATATTTACATATATACAATATTTTTATAAACATATATACATATATATATATATACTTATATATATATATATATATATATATTTTGTCATCATAAGTTTGAAATGCCTTCATGCAGCTTGTATATGTGTGTGTGTATATATATTTATAGATATTTTATCATACGTTTTGAAATGGTGAAATACATATGCACATTTTAAAATTTATTATGGTTTTCAAAATTTATATCCAGATATCTCTAATATCAAAAAATTTTATTTATTCGGCTTATAAAAATTAATATTTCAATATTTAAAATTAGTTAATTATTCTAATAACAGACGTTTAAAAATCTGAGTCGTTACAGCGACCTAGTTCGCGACTCAAACTAAAGAAAAAAGATGCTGCAGATTTAGATTGAGGTGCAGCAATTTTAAGACGATTATGGCTTCGATCGCTGACAACTCTACTGCCCCGATGTCGATGTTTGAGGTTCCGACTGTATCTGCTACACCTTTCAGATTCGAAGGCTGGCATTTTAAATGATGGTGCCAAAAGATGGAGTTTTTTCTGTCTACGCGAAAGGTGGTGCATGTGCTAACGATCGAAAAACCAACGCTGCATAGAAAAGCAACAAACGATCAGAAAAAGGCTTTGAAGGACTGTCTACCTCTGCAAAAATTACGTTCTTAATAGCTTGAGCGATGATTTGTATGATTACTACAATTCAGACAAGATAGAAAAGCAGATCAGGGATGCACTACAAAAAAATATGATACTAAGGAAGCTGGAGCAAAATAATATGTTGTTAGTTGCTATTTGAAGTTTTAAATGATGGATGACAAATCTATGGAGGAGCAGTTGCATGAGCTCCATAAAAGTGCACATGAGATCATCTTCAAAGGTATGGCTTTAGATGAACTGTTTTAGGCTGCTGTGTTAACTAATAAATTACCCCTTAGTTGGAAAGATTTTAAAAATAATCTCAGACATAAGACTAAGGAGTTTTCCTTAGAGAGTTTGATTACTCATCTTCGTATTAAAGAGGAGGCCCGAAAATAGGATTAGAAAGAAGAGGTGCTTGTTGTATCTACCAACAACACTAAGAAATCCATAAGCAAACTGAATCAAAACCACAATAATCAGCACCAGAAAAATTAGCATAATACACCCCTAAAAATGGTACTGGACAATTGTTCTTATGTTAAACTATAGCAAACCAGGCCATATGGCACGTAAGTGTCAAAACAAGCCAAATCCTACACCACAGGCTAACCTGACTGAAGAAGCCCTTGTGGCTATGGTTATTAAGATCAACCTAGTCGATGGATCAAAAGGGTGGTGGGCAAACACTAGTGCTTCTCACCGTGTCTTCTATGATCGTGAAATGTTTAAAACAGATAATGCTGCTAATGAAATGAAAATGATGTTGGGAGATTCTCACGGCACTATTGTTGCTGGAATTGGGGCTGTGGAGTTATAGTTTACCTCTGGAAAGAATTTATTACTGAAAGACGTGATGCATACTCCAGAGATGTGGAAAAATTTAGTACTTGGTTTTTTTATAAAATAAAGCTGTTTTTACTCAAACTATTGGATCTGACTTATATACCATCACTAAAAATGATGTTTTTATTGGTAAAGGATATGCTGTAGATGAGATGTTTAAGTTGAATGTCGAGGTTAACGGTTCTGTTTATATGCTAAGTGATTTTAATATTTGGCATGTTAGACTTTGTCATGTTAATAAGCGACTAATTCGTAACATGAATAACTTAGGCTTATCTCTAAAGTTTACATAAATGGTTGAGAAAAATGTGAATATTGTAGCCAAGCTAAAATTACTAAGACCGCACATAAATCTGTGTTTAGAGAGTCAGAACCTTTAGATTTAATACACTCTGATATATGTGAACTTGATGGCACTCTAACTAAGAATGACAAACACTACTTTATTACTTTTATTAATGATTGCTCTAATTTTATTTATATTTATCTCATGAAGAATAAAAGTGATGCGTTTGATATGTTTAAATTATTTGTCACTGAAATTGAAAATCAGTCTAATAAAAAAATTAAAAGATCCGAAGTGATAGAGGAACAGAGTATGAATATAACTTATTCATTGAATTTTATAAACAACGTGGCATAATTCATGAGAGAATTGCATCTAATTCGCTTAAAATGAACGGTAAAGCTAGAAGAAAAAATATGACTCTTATCGAATTAGTAATTGTTGTTTTATTAAATTTGGATGCAACATCTCACTGGTGGGGAAATTTTTTATTAACTGTTTGTTATATAATTCCTAAATCTAATAGCAAAATTTCATATTTTGAGATTTAAAAAAATCATAAACCCAACTTGTCTTATATTGTCCGCGGGTGCGGCGCAGTGGAAAGGAGGCTTGAGTTCTGGTAAAAAGACCTAGGTTCGATTCCTACCATGCGCTTCCCTATCCTATATAAATTTACCAAGGGGTATGGGGGCTTGGATCAGCGGATGACTTTACTATGCCCTCCTCAGAAGTTTACCGGCCCTCCGGGTTCTCCTAGGTTTTCAAAAAAAAAGACTTGTCTTATTTTAAAACTTGGGGTTGCTTAGCGTATGTTCGTATTCTTGACGCTGAAAGAATTAAATTAGCAAGTCGTGCATATGGACTTGTTTTCATTGGTTGTTCCCTTAACAGTAAAGCATATAGATTTTTTGATTTGAATGCTCGAGTTATTATTGAGTCAAATGATGCTAGTTTATGTGAAAATAAATTTCCGTTTAAACTTAGGAATAGTGGGGCACTTCTACCATTAATAATCCAATAATAAAAAATAATGAACATAATGTGGAAAGTGAATCTAAACTTAGATGAAGTAAAAGAGCTAGGATAACTAAAGATTTTGGTCCAAAATATTATGCTTATGCACTGGAAGAGGACCCTGCTAAACTAAAAGAAGCTTTGTCTTCTTTGGATTTAGATCTCTAGCAAGAAGTTATAAATGATGAAACAAAATCTCTTGAATCTAATAAAACTAGGCATCTAATTTGTGACGATCCATATTTCGGAAGGTTTAAATCGACAATAATCCACACATGTCCAACTTAAACAATACGAAACAAAGATAATCATTGGGGTTAATTAAGAAAAATAAGAAAAGAATAAGAAAATAAACACAGAATCTCGCAATGGAATGACAAGATATAATAATCAAATAAACAGTTTATGAAGTTGTTTATGTTATACATTTGATTATAATTATACAACATTTATCGGAGTTATATATACAACAGGGATAAATAAATAATGCAGCAGACAACATGATGCAGGAATAATAATAGTAATAATATATCAAATCTTCGTCTTCGTCCTCCAGAATAAATCTTCAATAAGCTGAAAACTCAGGGCTGACTCGAGTGTAATGAAAAGATAAAACACTTGAGTCAGAACTAAAATATTCTTATGTGAGTCAAATCGATATCGCACATAACATGAGTGTCGTGGCGTACGAGATGTTTACGGGTTTTCACATCTCCTATCCAGTGTATAACGTGCGTGCAATAACTCAAGAGATGTTACGGGATTTTCCATCAATTAAGGATCGTCAAAATATTTATATGTAGTAGAATATGTTAAAGCTTTACATTGATCCCCCTTAACGCGTTTTTAAGCATTGTCATACAACTTGCATATAAAACACCAGCAATCCGTCGGTGGATAGGGATGCGCTGTGATACGACAACACTAAACCAAAATCGTAGTGGTCTCGTATAGGGATAAAAGTATGATAAGGCACGTGAGGTAGTGCCCAAGGTAGGATACCACCAGTTTACCCTTCCCGGCTGGTGGTAATCCCTAACAACCTACTGCGTCCAACACTCCCAATGTGACGCCCCACCTCTAAACCCATGCTATCCAAGAACACTACGGTGTAGTGCTGTCAACTAGCACGGAGAATAAGGCTGTTGAGGAGCGACGATCTATGTAATTGCTTTGTGCGAGCACCGATATGTCAGATAGAATAACATGCATTTTTATTTCAGGAGGAAATCCGACATACCGATACAAACTCAAAGCTACTACATAGTGGCTATAATAGTTTAGGACAATTGATATAAAAATAACACAGATAACATAAATGCGGAACACAGATGGAACAAAAAGTCTCATATATATAATAACTGATGTCAGTTACAATACATTTGACACGATACATATGATACAACTATAACTGTCGACTCTGGAAGTTATATATACAAGTACATTATCAACTAATATACATGAATACATATCATCCTATACAATGACACGACTTCTACAAAATAACAAAGACAACTTCAGAAGATATAAAAAGTCTTCATATCCCGAACAACAACTCAAAGCAGGAAATCTACAACCTGAAACAACTCGGGTTTGACCCGAGTATTAAATTCAAAAGAAAATAATACACGGGTTAGTCTAATTCAAACTCAGTTATTAATGCACAGGAGCAATAATAATCAATATCGAATAGACAACAGTAACAGAAATCTCGTATATCCAACTTCTCGATAAGAGAATCGGATAACGGCAAATATAACACTAAACAGTGTTAAACGCCAAATCAACAATCCAAATCAGAATACAACTCCAAAACATTGAAATCAACCAACGAAACAATTCAACAAATCGAAACATCAATTTAAAACTGTCAAAACTGATAGGGTTGCAGTACACGCACACGTGTACTGCCTCGCCACTATCGCAGGAGATACGCGAAAGCTCAGTGAAAGTCACAATGATCGCAAGGTCAAACCCCGAAATCGGGTTCAACTCAAGTGAATTTGAAAACAGACCTAAATGCATTAATACAATGCAAGCCAACAAGGGAAAAACTGCATATAAAACTAAACTGCAGTCACAAATGAATACGAGGGGCAAACTGCAACAAAACTGCAGCTACCACAATAATCACAAAGGCGAAACTACACAAAAGAAAGCAGAAACAACTGCATAATAAAACTGCAGTTGAAACAAGTGAATAACCAGGAAACTAAACAGTCAAACAACGACAACTCAAGTGTCAAGCTCAACTGGATAGCACGACCTGGTCAAAATACACAAAACAATTACAAAGCAACCACCATAATGAAACTACAGTTGCAAATACAAAGAAGACAGTGGCAACAGTTCAGATGACCATGAACTAAGGTAAAGACCACAAAATAACATCAAAGGTAAAGACTCAGCAATGTCAAAGCCAAGAAGAAACTACATGACAAACTTAATACAAATGTCAAAGCAGGCTACAAAGCAACCCATAATACAAGCGAATTCAACTCAGGTGAAATTCGAAAGGTCAAGTCAATGAATCAACACAGCTACAGTTCAAATAAAATGGTCAAGATATAAAACTAAGTCTCGGCCGTAGTTCAAATCGACTAACAGAAAACAGAGGCTGAAACATCTCTGTTCGATTCTATAAAATTTAATATTCAGTCAAATGCGAGCATGGACATAAAAACAACATAACAATGTACACACTTCGAGGTGGCACCTCGCTAACGCAAGGCAAGACTGCAACAAAATTGCAGTCACGAAAAGGTCAACAGCAAGCAATCAGGATTAACATTTTACCGCAAATGTACATGTAGGCATATATAGGTACACGCATGCATATCTACTCAATGAAACAGGGCCAGTGAACTAAGCTCAAATGTGCAGGTAAATGAGGATGCAATGAAGCCAAAGCAAGCAATCATAAACAAAGTCGAAGTCAACTAGACCAAACAACATGTAACGGCAGTTACAAATGACTTAGGCAAATATACAGAAGCATCAACAACTACAGGTGCAACATAATGCAACAGTGGACAGGGACAAGGCTACAACTCAAAATCCATGAGCAAATTGAAATAGGCAGTGACAACTGATGGTATACACGTGTAAGATTCAAAACAGTATATCCCTATACCAGATTACAGTGAATCAAAAAAAAGAACTGCAACAACAGGAAGTGGCAGTCATGCCAATGACAACTATTATCACAATCAAAGTCAAGTGATATCAAATGCAAGTGAAGTACAAGAAGCTCAGACAAGTTTAAATATGGAACAGAGATAGTGGTACAATCTGTACATGTAAAGTGAAGATAACTTCACGTAACTAGCTTAGTCAAAACCAAAACTACTGAGCATAAAAACGTTTCGATAAGTCAAGGCTGAAATCGAACAAAACAGTGGTAATTCACGAGTGTTACTAGAAGTCAATACCGCGATGGTCACGAAATATTGAACAGCTCAAAATCAAAGCCGAGTTAACCAAATATCACGAAAATACACGAATTTGATAAAATCAGAGAAAGCATCAACAACGAAACCTAATCATACGCAAAGAATATTACTAAGGCGAATTAGATGTGAGAATTACTCACTTGAATCGCCAGAGACAATAGAGCAAAACCCTAATTCCAGAGCTACAGAGAATCGACGAAGCAGAAGCTTCAATTCGCTAGCAAGACGAAGTTCAATTTGCCAGTGGAACGAACGGGGTAAAACCCTAAATCAAGATTCAAGGCAAAGAAGCATCGAGCAACTACGCATCGATCCCAGCCTCCAGATCAACAGAGAATCGAGGAGTTAAATCGCCAGAGATACAAGAAATCGAAGAATCGCCGAAAACCCTTAATCATTGAGTCGCCATATTTTTCTCAATGGATCGGGGTGAAGAATTTTTGATCGGGCTGGTGAAATAAAGGGGGTCGAAGATAAAAATAATAATGGGCCGAAGAAAAAGAGCCGGCCATTTTTAAAAATAAAGAAAAATATTTATCTAAAGCTCAAAATAAATTTCTCAATCGTTTTTATAAAAGAATTTCAAGTTGGTTTTAAATTTCAATAGCAATTTTAACCGTTTAATGACGATAATCAATTGATGCAAAATACTGGGTTGTTACAGACTTCCCTCCTTAAAGAAATTGCGTCCTCGCAATCATAAGGAATAAATGGATAAAAGGTAACAACCATAAGAGCATGGCAATGTCGAATGCATAAGCAAAGCAAAGGTCAACAGGGAAGTATTGGAATCATGGAAGTATCAGATATAAAATCAAAAGGTTCGACTGCTTCAAATCAAAAGAATCAACATCGTGGGGATCAAGGAATCAAAATCAGACGACTATATAAACAACCCCAAACATCATCATCGACTAACAAAAGCAAGAACAATCGAGTTCCAGCAATTAAAAGAAAAGGAATCAGAGCAGAAATCACATACTGAGCACGAATTGAATGTGAGTAAACCAAATTACTCACCTGAATCGCCAGAGAAAAAGACGAAGCTCAAATCTCAAAATCGCAAATATTCAATCATCAAAAACGATAATCGAATTCTCAAATCGCAAATATTTAATTATCTCAAACGGTAATCAAATCAACAAATATTTAATTATCAAAACGACAATTAGAATCTCAAATATCTAATTATCACAAGCAATAACCAGAAACAACACGATTATCAAAATTATAATCAGAAATCACAAATATCCGATTATCAAATCGAAAAATATTTAATTATCTCAAACGATAATTAAATCGAAAAATATTTAATTATCACAAATGATAATCAAATTTCACAAATATCTGATTATCAAAAACGATAATCAGAAACACAAATATTCGATTATCAAATCGAAAAATATTTAATTATCTCAAACGATAATTAAATCGAAAAATATTTAATTATCACAAATGATAATCAAATTTCACAAATATCTGATTATCAAAAACGATAATCAGAAATCACAAATATCTCAATTAACGAGTCCGGAATTAACCGAAATAGTAAAAGTATGGTTCCATACTCCACACTTTTGCTAAATCGATTAAATCTCTTTATCGTTTCCTTGACAGTGCAAAATTGTGTATTCTAAAAATAACATTCCACATTCTCAAACGGACAAGTCCGGAATTAAGCGAACCAGTAAAAGAAAGGAGTCATAGTCCTCGATTTTGCTGAAATGTTTAAATCGCTTTCTCATTCTTTTGAAAATGCAAACTGTAAAAATTTTGAAAACAATTTTAATTTATATTTTGAAACAACTTTTTTAAAATAACGAATTTTGAAAACACGTGATTAAATTAGCAACATGAGTAGCAACTTTGATAAGGAAGTTGCACTTCTCAAAATACCTTAAAAACGGATAACAAAATCAGCATTGCGGGAGAACCGCTTGTAAATCCATTTCAAAATTGACGGTTACTAAAGTTAACACGTCAAAATCTCATCAAAATAACTGGCATCAAAATATAATACCAATGAATTTTCATTCATCAAAAATGTCACAAGAATCTTCTCAAAGATAGAAAGGGATACCATACCCTAAACTTGTATTCATAACAAGTCAATGACACACGAATTCACCAATGCACAAAAATTGATAAAACTTATCAATAAAAATCACGAAAATTGGTGAAGCACAAATTCTAGAAATCATCCCAAGAAATCCAGAAAACACAAATTCTAGAATCGACACACGAAATCCAGAAATCACAACAAAAAAAGGGGGGAAAGGCCTATCATAAAACGGGAGTATGAAAACTCCAAAACACCGGTATCACAAGAACGAGAAGCTATCTCATGGTGGCTAACCATTAAATTTTCACACAGGAATGGCCCGAAGACCGTGCAACAAAGAAATATGTGTGAGACGAAATCACACAAATGGTGTCTAGACAATCCTCAAAGCCCAAGAGATATGTGTGAGACGGAATCACATCGATGAGGTCTAGTCTAACCGTGCAACAAAGAAATATGTGTGAGACGGAATCACACAAATGGTGTCTAGACAATCCTCAAAGCCCAAGAGATATGTATGAGATGGAATCACACCGATGAGGCCTAGTCTAACCGTGCAATATGTGTGAGACGAAATCACACAAATGGTGTCTAGACAATCCTCAAAGCCCAAGAGATATGTGTGAGACGAAATCACACCAATGAGGCCTAGTCTAACCGTGCAATAAAGAAATATGTGTGAGACGGAATCACACAAATGGTGTCTAGACAATCCTCAAAGCCCAAGAGATATGTGTGAGATGGAATCACACCGATGAGGCCTAGTCTAACCATGCAATAAAGAAATATGTGTGAGACGGAATCACACAAATGGTGTCTAGACAATCCTCAAAGCCCAAGAGATATGTGTGAGACGGAATCACACCGATGAGGCCTAGTCTAACCGTGCAATATGTGTGAGACGAAATCACACAAATGGTGTCTAGACAATCCTCAAAGCCCAAGAGATATGTGTGAGACGAAATCACACCGATGAGGCCTAGTCTAACCGTGCAGAGAAAGAGACATCGCACATTTGCTAGTCTAAATCGCAAAAATGATCGTCATGATCGTTAAGAAGTGTCTATTACACTAAGTTAGTGAATATAAGAGTTAAGCTTCATGTCCCATAACCACTTGCTTAACTCAAATATTTACGAACAAACTATAGATCTTCACTAGAAAATTGTCACAAAAGATTCAATCGAACAAGTCCAGGAGTTAACCGACGAAGTAAACGCAAGCGTTTCATACCACTTGTTTTACTAAGCCGTTTAATTCAATTTCTCGTACGAGTGAAATAAAGGCTTGTATATACTAATAGATTGGAAAACGGTTTAAGAAAAGGAGCTTTGTAGTATAATAGTTTTGAAATTGTTTGGAGAAAAGGATTTTAATATTTACTACTAGTATAAAAAACCTTTATATTTTTAAAGTGACAAATCACAAAAATGATTGTAGAAACAATCAATTACAAGAATTCACATACAAAGATGTGAATAGATCCAAGGAAATTGATACCGAATCCATCAAAAAGTATGTTCACAAAAATCCCGAAGAAAATGTCATCAAAGTTGCTAATAAATGATAGCAACAAATCGGGGAAATAATCAAGAACCGATTAAATTTGGAAACCAAGTCAATTCACTAAAATTTCACATTCGAAGATGTGAATAAAATCCAAAGAATTCGATTCCAAATTCATCAAAGTAGAAATACCCAAAAATTCCGGAAGAAGTAGAAGTTATCAAAGTCGGCAAAAGTGATAACAACCAATTGGAAAAGAAGAATCGATTAACACTTGGAAAAACGAAGCAAAACAAGCATAAATGCAGAAATGACTTCAACAAAAAATAAAAATCGAGTCAATGTCGAAGTCAACAATTAATGGCCGCAGTCGAGTACAAAATGAATTAATCATTATCATCAAAGAATCCAACGGCAAACAAAATCAGAGTCTTGAAAATCAAGAAATTAGCAATTTCTCAAAAATAAAGTGACCGAAGTCGAATGAAAACCAAGCCGAGGAAAACACAAAATATCAAGTTCAAAATTGCTGAGATTCGAACAAAATCAACATCGGCTAAATCAATTCAAGCCGAAAACACAAGAACAAATTCCTCATCATCAAAAACCCAACTTGAGTTCGTAAAGCAAACGGAGGCAGAAGCCAAAAATACTTTCACGAAATCAAAATCAAACATAGGCAAAGATGAGAGATAAAACATCGACAAATAGTTGTAACATATGCTCCATCTAAGTTATGTTTTATAATTGTCCTAAACCCCAGGCTCTGATACCAAGCTGTGACGCCCCACCTCTATACCCATGCTAGCCAAGAACACTACGGTGTAGTGCTGTCAACAAGCACGGAGAATAAGGCTGTTGAGGAGCGACCATCTATGTAATTGCTTTGTGCGAGCACCGATATGTCAGATAGAATAACATGCATTTTTATTTCAGGAGGAAATCTGACATACCGATACAAACTCAAAGCTACTACACAGTGGTTATAATAGTTTAGGACAATTGATATAAAAATAACACAAATAACATAAATGCGGAACACAGATGGAACAAAAAGTCTCATATATATAATAACTGATGTCAGTTACAATACATTTGACACGATACATATGATACAACTATAACTGTCGACTCTGGAAGTTATATATACAAGTACATTATCAACTAATATACATGAATACATATCATCCTATACAATGACACGACTTCTACAAAATAACAAAGACAACTTCAGAAGATATAAAAAGTCTTCATATCCCGAACAGCAACTCAAAGTAGGAAATCTACAACCTGAAACAACTCGGGTCTGACCCGAGTATTAAATTCAAAAGAAAATAATACACGGGTCAGTCTAATTCAAACTCAGTTATTAATGCACAGGAGCAATAATAATCAATATCGAATAGACAACAATCACATAAATCTCGTATATCCAACTTCACGATAAGAGAATCGGATAACGGCAAATATAACACTAAACAATGTTAAACGGCAAATCAACAATCCAAATCAGAATACAACTCCAAAACATTGAAATCAACCAACGAAACAATTCAACAAATCGAAACATCAATTTAAAACTGTCAAAACTGATAGGGCTGCAGTACACGCACGCGTGTACTGCCTCGCCACTATCGCAGGAGATACGCGAAAGCTCAGTGAAAGTCACAATGATCGCAAGGTCAAACCCCGAAATCGGGTTCAACTCAAGTGAATTTGAAAACAGACCTAAATGCATTAATACAATGCAAGCCAACAAGGGAAAAACTGCATATAAAACTAAACTGCAGTCACAAATGAATACGAGGGGCAAACTGCAACAAAACTGCAGCCACCACAATAATCACAAAGGCGAAACTACACAAAAGAAAGCAGAAACAACTGCATAATAAAACTGCAGTTGAAACAAGTGAATAACCAGGAAACTAAACAGTCAAACAACGACAACTCAAGTGTCAAGCTCAACTGGATAGCACGACCTGGTCAAAATACACAAAACAATTACAAAGCAACCACCATAATGAAACTGCAGTTGCAAATACAAAGAAGACAGTGGCAACAGTTCAGATGACCATGAACTAAGGTAAAGACCACAAAATAACATCAAAGGTAAAGACTCAGCAATGTCAAAGCCAAGCAGAAACTACATGACAAACTTAATACAAATGTCAAAGCAGGCTACAAAGCAACCCATAATACAAGCGAATTCAACTCAAGTGAAATTCGAAAGGTCAAGTCAATGACTCAACACAGCTGCAGTTCAAATAAAATGGTCAAGATATAAAACCAAGTCTCGGCCGTAGTTCAAATCGACTAACAGAAAACAGAGGCTGAAACATCTCTGTTCAATTCTATAAAATTTAATATTCAGTCAAAATGCGAGCATGGACATAAAAACAACATAGCAATGTACACACTTCGAGGTGGCACCTCGCTAACGCAAGGCAAGACTGCAACAAAATTGCAGTCACGAGAAGGTCAACAGCAAGCAATCAGGATTAACATTTTACCGCAAATGTACATGTAGGCATATATAGGTACACGCATACATATCTACTCAATGAAACAGGGCCAGTGAACTAAGCTCAAATGTGCAGGTAAATGAGGATGCAATGAAGCCAAAGCAAGCAATCATAAACAAAGTCGAAGTCAACTAGACCAAACAACATGTAACGGCAGTTACAAATGACTCAAGCAAATATACAGAAGCATCAACAACTACAGGTGCAACATAATGCAACAGTGGACAGGGACAAGGCTACAACTCAAAATCCATGAGCAAATTGAAATAGGCAGTGACAACTGATGGTATACATGTGTAAGATTCAAAACAGTATATCCCTATACCAGATTACAGTGAATCAAAAAAAAAGAACTGCAACAACAGGAAGTGGCAGTCATGCCAATGACAACTATTATCACAATCAAAGTCAAGTGATATCAAATGCAAGTGAAGTACAAGAAGCTCAGACAAGTTTAAATATGGAACAGAGATAATGGTACAATCTGTACATGTAAAGTGAAGATAACTTCACGTAACTAGCTTAGTCAAAACCAAAACTACTGAGCATAAAAACGTTTCGATAAGTCAAGGCTAAAATCGAACAAAATAGTGGTAATTCACGAGTGTTACTAGAAGTCAATACCGCGATGGTCACGAAATATTGAACAGCTCAAAATCAAAGCCGAGTTAACCAAATATCACGAAAATACACGAATTTGATAAAATCAGAGAAAGCATCAACAACAAAACCAAATCATACGCAAAGAATATTACTAAGGCGAATTAGATGTGAGAATTATTCACTTGAATCGCCAGAGACAACAGAGCAAAACCCTAATTCCAGAGCTACAGAGAATCGACGAAGCAGAAGCTTCAATTCGCTAGCAAGACGAAGTTCAATTTGCCAGTGGAACGAACGAGGTAAAACCCTAAATCAAGATTCAAGGCAAAGAAGCATCGAGCAACTACGCATCGATCCCAGCCTCCAGATCAACAGAGAATCGAGGAGTTAAATCGCCAGAGATACAAGAAATCGAAGAATCGCCGAAAACCCTAAATCATTGAGTCGCCATATTTTTCTCAATGGATCGGGTGAAGAATTTTTGATCGGGCTGGTGAAATAAAGGGGGTCGAAGATAAAAATAATAATGGGCCGAAGAAAAAGGGCCGGCCATTTTTAAAAATAAAGAAAAATATTTATCTAAAGCTCAAAATAAATTTCTCAATCGTTTTTATAAAAGAATTTCAAGTTGATTTTAAATTTCAATAGCAATTTTAACCGTTTAATGACGATAATCAATTGATGCAAAATACTGGGTTGTTACAGACTTCCCTCCTTAAAGAAATTGCGTCCTCGCAATCATAAGGAATAAATGGATAAAAGGTAACAACCATAAGAGCATGGCAATGTCGAATGCATAAGCAAAGCAAAGGTCAACAGGGAAGTATTGGAATCATGGAAGTATCAGATATAAAATCAAAAGGTTCGACTGCTTCAAATCAAAAGAATCAACATCGTGGGGATCAAGGAATCAAAATCAGACGACTATATAAACAACCCCAAACATCATCATCGACTAACAAAAGCAAGAACAATCGAGTTCCAGTAATTAAAAGAAAAGGAATCAGAGCAGAAATCACATACTGAGCACGAATTGAATGTGAGTAAACCAAATTACTCACCTGAATCGCCAGAGAAAAAGACGAAGCTCAAATCTCAAAATCGCAAATATTCAATCATCAAAAACGATAATCGAATTTTCAAATCGCAAATATTTAATTATCTCAAACGGTAATCAAATCAACAAATATTTAATTATTAAAACGACAATTAGAATCTCAAATATCTAATTATCACAAGCAATAACCAGAAACAACACGATTATCAAAAATGATAATCAGAAATCACAAATATCCGATTATCAAATCGAAAAATATTTAATTATCTCAAACGATAATTAAATCGAAAAATATTTAATTATCACAAATGATAATCAAATTTCACAAATATCTGATTATCAAAAACGATAATCAGAAACACAAATATTCGATTATCAAATCGAAAAATATTTAATTATCTCAAACGATAATTAAATCGAAAAATATTTAATTATCACAAATGATAATCAAATTTCACAAATATCTGATTATCAAAAACGATAATCAGAAATCACAAATATCTCAATTAACGAGTCCGGAATTAACCGAAATAGTAAAAGTATGGTTCCATACTCCACACTTTTGCTAAATCGTTTAAATCTCTTTATCGTTTCCTTGACAGTGCAAAATTGTGTATTCTAAAAATAACATTCCACATTCTCAAACGGACAAGTCCGGAATTAAGCGAACCAGTAAAAGAAAGGGGTCATAGTCCTCGATTTTGCTGAAACGTTTAAATCGCTTTCTCATTCTTTTGAAAATGCAAACTGTAAAAATTTTGAAAACAATTTTAATTTATATTTTGAAACAACTTTTTTAAAATAACGAATTTTGAAAACACGTGATTAAATTAGCAACATGAGTAGCAACTTTGATAAGGAAGTTGCACTTCTCAAAATACCATAAAAACGGATAACAAAATCAGCATTGCGGGAGAACCGCTTGTAAATCCATTTCAAAATTGACGGTTACTGAAGTTAACACGTCAAAATCTCATCAAAATAACTGGCATCAAAATATAATACCAATGAATTTTCATTCATCAAAAATGTCACAAGAATCTTCTCAAAGATAGAAAGGGATACCATACCCTAAACTTGTATTCATAACAAGTCAATGACACACGAATTCACCAATGCACAAAAATTGATAAAACTTATCAATAAAAATCACGAAAATTGGTGAAGCACAAATTCTAGAAATCATCCAAAGAAATCCAGAAAACACAAATTCTAGAATCGACACACGAAATAAAGAAATCACAACAAAAAAAGGGGGGGAAAGGCCTATCATAAAACGGGAGTATGAAAACTCCAAAACACCGGTATCACAAGAACGAGAAGCTATCTCATGGTGGCTAACCATTAAATTTTCACACAGGAATGGCCCGAAGACCATGCAACAAAGAAATATGTGTGAGACGAAATCACACAAATGATGTCTAGACAATCCTCAAAGCCCAAGAGATATGTGTGAGACGGAATCACATCGATGAGGTCTAGTCTAACCGTGCAACAAAGAAATATGTGTGAGACGGAATCACACAAATGGTGTCTAGGCAATCCTCAAAGCCCAAGAGATATGTATGAGATGGAATCACACCGATGAGGCCTAGTCTAACCGTGCAATATGTGTGAGACGAAATCATACAAATGGTGTCTAGACAATCCTCAAAGCCCAAGAGATATGTGTGAGACGAAATCACATCGATAAGGCCTAGTCTAACCGTGCAATAAAGAAATATGTGTGAGACGGAATCACACAAATGGTGTCTAGACAATCCTCAAAGCCCAAGAGATATGTGTGAGACGGAATCACACCGATGAGGCCTAGTCTAACCGTGCAATAAAGAAATATGTGTGAGACGGAATCACACAAATGGTGTCTAGACAATCCTCAAAGCCCAAGGGATATGTGTGAGACGGAATCACACCGATGAGGCCTAGTCTAACCGTGCAATATGTGTGAGACGAAATCACACAAATGGTGTCTAGACAATCCTCAAAGCCCAAGAGATATGTGTGAGACGAAATCACACCGATGAGGCCTAGTCTAACCGTGCAGAGAAAGAGACATCGCACATTTGCTAGTCTAAATCGCAAAAATGATCGTCATGATCATTAAGAAGTGTCAATTACACTAAGTTAGTGAATATAAGAGTTAAGCTTCATGTCCCATAACCACTTGCTTAACTCAAATATTTACGAACAAACTGTAGATCTTCACTAGAAAATTGTCACAAAAGATTCAATCGAACAAGTCCAGGAGTTAACCGACGAAGTAAACGCAAGTGTTTCATACCACTTGTTTTACTAAGCCGTTTAATTCAATTTCTCGTACGAGTGAAATAAAGGCTTGTATATACTAATAGATTGGAAAACGGTTTAAGAAAAGGAGCTTTGTAGTATAATAGTTTTGAAATTGTTTGGAGAAAAGGATTTTAATATTTACTACTAGTATAAAAAACCTTTATATTTTTAAAGTGACAAATCACAAAAATGATTGTAGAAACAATCAATTACAAGAATTCACATACAAAGATGTGAATAGATCCAAGGAAATCGATACCGAATCCATCAAAAAGTATGTTCACAAAAATCCCGAAGAAAATGTCATCAAAGTTGCTAATAAATGATAGCAACAAATCGGGGAAATAATCAAGAACCGATTAAATTTGGAAACCAAGTCAATTCACTAAAATTTCACATTCGAAGATGTGAATAAAATCCAAAGAATTCGATTCCAAATTCATCAAAGTAGAAATACCCAAAAATTTCGGAAGTAGAAGTTATCAAAGTCGACAAAAGTGATAACAACCAATTGGAAAAGAAGAATCGATTAACACTTGGAAAAACGAAGCAAAACAAGCATAAATGCAGAAATGACTTCAACAAAAAATAAAAATCAAGTCAATGTCGAAGTCAACAATTAATGGCCGCAGTCGAGTACAAAATGAATTAATCATTATCATCAAAGAATCCAACGGCAAACAAAATCAGAGTCTTGAAAATCAAGAAATTAGCAATTTCTCAAAAACAAAGTGACCGAAGTCGAATGAAAACCAAGCCGAGGAAAACACAAAATATCAAGTTCAAAATTGCTGAGATTCGAACAAAATCAACATCGGCTAAATCAATTCAAGCCGAAAACACAAGAACAAATTCCTCATCATCAAAAACCCAACTTGAGTTCGTAAAGCAAACGGAGGCAGAAGCCAAAAATACTTTCACGAAATCAAAATCAAACATAGGCAAAGATGAGAAATAAAACATCGACAAATAGTTGTAACATATGCTCCATCTAAGTTATGTTTTATAATTGTCCTAAACCCCAGGCTCTGATACCAAGCTGTGACACCCCACCTCTATACCCATGCTAGCCAAGAACACTACGGTGTAGTGCTGTCAACTAGCACGGAGATAAGGCTGTTGAGGAGCGACCATCTATGTAATTGCTTTGTGCGAGCACCGATATGTCAGATAGAATAACATGCATTTTTATTTCAGGAGGAAATCTGATATACCGATACAAACTCAAAGCTACTACACAGTGGCTATAATAGTTTAGGACAATTGATATAAAAATAACACAGATAACATAAATGCGGAACACAGAAGGAACAAAAAGTCTCATATATATAATAACTGATGTCAGTTACAATACATTTGACACGATACATATGATACAACTATAACTGTCGACTCTGGAAGTTATATATACAAGTACATTATCAACTAATATACAAGAATACATATCATCCTATACAATGACACGACTTCTACAAAATAACAAAGACAACTTCAGAAGATATAAAAGGTCTTCATATCCCGAACAGCAACTCAAAGCAGGAAATCTACAACCTGAAACAACTCGGGTCTGACCCGAGTATTAAATTCAAAAGAAAATAATACACGGGTCAGTCTAATTCAAACTCAGTTATTAATGCACAGGAGCAATAATAATCAATATCGAATAGACAACAATCACAGAAATCTCGTATATCCAACTTCACGATAAGAGAATCGGATAACGGCAAATATAACACTAAATAGTGTTAAACGGCAAATCAACAATCCAAATCAGAATACAACTCCAAAACATTGAAATCAACCAACGAAACAATTCAACAAATCGAAACATCAATTTAAAACTGTCAAAACTGATAGGGCTGCAGTACACGCACGCGTGTACTGCCTCGCCACTATCGCAGGAGATACGCGAAAGCTCAGTGAAAGTCACAATGATCGCAAGGTCAAACCCCGAAATCGGGTTCAACTCAAGTGAATTTGAAAACAGACCTAAATGCATTAATACAATGCAAGCCAACAAGGGAAAAACTGCATATAAAACTAAACTGCAGTCACAAATGAATACGAGGGGCAAACTGCAACAAAACTGCAGCCACCACAATAATCACAAAGGCGAAACTACACAAAAGAAAGCAGAAACAACTGCATAATAAAACTGCAGTTGAAACAAGTGAATAACCAGGAAACTAAACAGTCAAACAACGACAACTCAAGTGTCAAGCTCAACTGGATAGCACGACCTGGTCAAAATACACAAAACAATTACAAAGCAACCACCATAATGAAACTGCAGTTGCAAATACAAAGAAGACAGTGGCAACAGTTCAGATGACCATGAACTAAGGTAAAGACCACAAAATAACATCAAAGGTAAAGACTCAGCAATGTCAAAGCCAAGAAGAAACTACATGACAAACTTAATACAAATGTCAAAGCAGGCTACAAAGCAACCCATAATACAAGCGAATTCAACTCAAGTGAAATTCGAAAGGTCAAGTCAATGACTCAACACAGCTGCAGTTCAAATAAAATGGTCAAGATATAAAACCAAGTCTCGGCCGTAGTTCAAATCGACTAACAGAAAACAGAGGCTGAAACATCTCTGTTCAATTCTATAAAATTTAATATTCAGTCAAAATGCGAGCATGGACATAAAAACAACATAGCAATGTACACACTTCGAGGTGGCACCTCGCTAACGCAAGGCAAGACTGCAACAAAATTGCAGTCACGAGAAGGTCAACAGCAAGCAATCAGGATTAACATTTTACCGCAAATGTACATGTAGGCATATATAGGTACACGCATACATATCTACTCAATGAAACAGGGCCGGTGAACTAAGCTCAAATGTGCAGGTAAATGAGGATGCAATGAAGCCAAAGCAAGCAATCATAAACAATGTCGAAGTCAACTAGACCAAACAACATGTAACGGCAGTTACAAATGACTCAGGCAAATATACAGAAGCATCAACAACTACAGGTGCAACATAATGCAACAGTGGACAGGGACAAGGCTACAACTCAAAATCCATGAGCAAATTGAAATAGGCAGTGACAACTGATGGTATACACGTGTAAGATTCAAAACAGTATATCCCTATACCAGATTACAGTGAATCAAAAAAAAAGAACTGCAACAACAGGAAGTGGCAGTCATGCCAATGAAAACTATTATCATAATCAAAGTCAAGTGATATCAAATGCAAGTGAAGTACAAGAAGCTCAGACAAGTTTAAATATGGAACAGAGATAATGGTACAATCTGTACATGTAAAGTGAAGATAACTTCACGTAACTAGCTTAGTCAAAACCAAAACTACTGAGCATAAAAACGTTTCGATAAGTCAAGGCTAAAATCGAACAAAACAGTGGTAATTCACGAGTGTTACTAGAAGTCAATACCGCGATGGTCACGAAATATTGAACAGCTCAAAATCAAAGCCGAGTTAACCAAATATCACGAAAATACACGAATTTGATAAAATCAGAGAAAGCATCAACAACGAAACCAAATCATACGCAAAGCATATTACTAAGGCGAATTAGATGTGAGAAATTACTCACTTGAATCGCCAGAGACAACAGAGCAAAACCCTAATTCCAGAGCTACAGAGAATCAACGAAGCAGAAGCTTCAATTCGCCAGCAAGACGAAGTTCAATTTGCCAGTGGAACAAACGGGGTAAAACCCTAAATCAAGATTCAAGGCAAAGAAGCATCGAGCAACTACGAATCGATCCCAGCCTCCAGATCAATAGAGAATCGAGGAATTAAATCGCCAGAGATACAAGAAATCGAAGAATCGCCGAAAACCCTAAATCATTGAGTCGCCATATTTTTCTCAATGGATCGGGGTGAAGAATTTTTGATCGGGCTGGTGAAATAAAGGGGGGTCGAAGATAAAAATAATAATGGGCCGAAGAAAAAGGGCCAGCCATTTTTAAAAATAAAGAAAAATATTTATCTAAAGCCCAAAATAAATTTCTCAATCATTTTTATAAAAGAATTTCAAGTTGATTTTAAATTTCAATAGCAATTTTAACCGTTTAATGACGATAATCAATTGATGCAAAATACTGGGTTGTTACACCCAAAATCCGAGGGTGTGCCCCAATTAATCACAATGTAAATGATGGTAATACGAAGAAGTGTGTTCGCTGGAGGTAGCTAGCCTTGTTGACCGATACGTCTCCTGTTTTAGTCATTTCAAATTGACACAAGTGTCAGACCAATCCATTATCGTTCTCTTTCTTCAATCCAGCAAACGATGCCAAATCCAACCACTTTGTTCTGGACCATCACTCCACGTAATAGTTGTTAAGGTGGTTCCAATATTGACAGAGAGTATGCCAATAAGAGGCCCCGGTTTCTTTAACAACCAAACGTCGTTTTACACACCGGTTGGTACTTTTACATTTCGAAAATAATTCGCATTAGATATCAAAATATCATATTCGCTTCAAAATCAAATTCATATCGAAATCATCATATTTATTCAAAATATACTATTTTAATTCAAAATCATTTTCGCCTTAATATCTCGATTTCAGTTCCAATTCAACATTACTTCGAATTTTCATTTGAGTTATAACTTCAATTTAACCCAATTCGTATTTAAATCCATGATTTAAATATAAACTTTCCAACTTTTGACCAGTTTGAATTTTAGAAAAATAGTTTGAAAATTAAATTGTTTAAAAATAGTTTAAATAATTAAAATAGCTTGATATAAAATGATTTAAGTATTTAAAATTTTTTATAAGGTAAAATAGTTTGGAAAATCAACATAAATTGAATACGTAAAAGGGTAGATTTTAAATAGTTTATATTAAAATAATTTATTTGAAAATAGTTTCATAGTCAAACTGATTCAATTTCCAAATCTTCTTAATTCAAATCAATTCAATTTCCATTTCCATTTAAATTGCTTTAATTCCGATTCCAAATTAATTTAATTTCTATTCCAATTCCAATTCCAATTCTATTCCAATTTGAATTAATTCCAATTCAATTCTCAATTTCAACCGTTTTGATTTATATATATATTCAAGTTCGATTTTAGAATATCGATTAAAATCAGTGAATTCAAATTAAACTTCAATCTTCGAATTTAGATTCAAAACTTAAAATAAATTCCATTCTTGAGTCCAAATCTATATATCCAATTATATTACTTTTACTTAGCAATAATTCAAAGTTCGAATGAAATTTCAAATCTCTTTAAAACAAATCAATTTTCGAAATTCAAACCATATTTCAATTTGAACTTCAAAATCTCAACTTCGCTTGTTTAAAACATTCCTGTTATCAACTTTAAATTTCAACATTTCGAGCTCAAGTTCGAAAATAATTCGATTCCCATAAATTCAATTTTTATTACTTAAAATCAAATCATTCAAATAATTTCAAATCAAAATCTTAAAATCATTTAATTTAACCAATCCCGTGTTCGTATGTCCTATGACCAAGTGATCGGTTATTTCAATTTAATTTTAGGGATGGATATATATCATTTCAATCCAAATCACAGTGTCATAGGTATAAATCATTTCAACATATTTCTTAATTTATTCGAAATAATTCAATTTACAGTTTTATATACTGTAAATAATATACATGATGTTAACAGGATATATTAAATAAATAAACATTCAAATCATCCAAAATCTCAAACAATGGCATACATCACAAACAATCATCCAAACAATCAATAATTCACATTAATAAATCAATTATAAAAAATTGGCAATTTTACTAGTAGTTAAATTTAAATTTCCATTTAATTGTTAGTTCAAATTTCTAACATATAAATTTCTCTATCGATTTCCATGTCAGTTAAATTCACTAAACAACAATCAATAACTTAAATAACTTCACGATATAAATTTAACCAACTTAAAATTTTATCTGAGTCAATTGTGAGCGTATAAACACTCACCTTTTATTTGAAACTGAAAATATTTCAGCTTCAAATAAATGTCACTTTAATTCCATGCCAAAGCCTTTGTCGATACGATTCCAACACCACTTGTTTCATCTCAATATGACCTCGTATACGAAAGATATACATTTTTAAAGATCGAATTAAATTAAATAATTTATTTTTCCTTAATCACAAAAATTAATATGTTAATCACCTAGGTTAATTTTCTAATTCCATCTTCCTCTTCTCTATTGAACGCACGCATACCAGGCCGAACAAAACCCAAACGCATGCCATGCCATCAACGTACGCGCGCCACTACCAACGACCAGAGGCAGATCCACGACCACCACTCGATGCGCCATCGCCTCCTACGCCTAATGCCACCATCGCCGTCCCCCTAAGCCTCGCCAATGTCAAGAAATCAGCCACGAATAACAGCATGAACGCAAGCAGATTCTGACTGCTTCACTTCACCAATGATGATCACCATCGATCATCACCTTCATCTCGTCGAGGCACACACATCTCCAGTTGATGTCGAAGTCAGATACGACATGGATGTGGAGAAAACGAGGGAAAAAGAAGATGAAGTCTCAGCCATTAATTTTTGATGGAGGTGGCTGCGTTAAGAAAAGCTAGGGTTAGGCTGTAATACGCGTATTTATACGTGTATACGTATTATTTTATTATTATTATCCACTATTCACATACTTTTTCGGACGGACTCCAAACGAGGTGTGCCGCCGGCGTTTATAATGCTTTACCCCCATTCCAAATACAATGGAACATGTTTCGAGGCCTAATTTGATCATATGTGGAAGATATATTTTCAAATCGAATTACAATATTAAATTTTCAATATTAATTTCAACGCGTTTCTATCCCGTACAACCAAACAGTAACTCCAAATGCTACGAAATTTAAAATCCGATAACAATACACCATTACGGTTCCAGTGGAACTGGTTTCGTCGAATTTTGAGACTGTGCCCCCAGAAGGCTATTTTACCGCGTCGATTAAATCGAGCGATTTTCAAAATCGACGAACTTACTTGAAATTCAAATTTAAAAACTTACCAACTCAATTGTAATTCAAATAGAATTTATATTTATATTAGAAACCATTCCGATTCATATTAAATCACAAATTCAATTATTTACACTATTCCAAATATTAAATTAATATATAAAAATTTCAAATTTTAATTTATCGACTTTTAATTCCATTCAAAAGTCCACTATCATCACTCAAATTCAAATAGAGTTTAAATTAACTTTAAAAATTATTTTCGTTCATATTTAACTCCAGATTCACATATTTTTCCCAATTTCAAATATTAAATTTACTGTTCACCAAATCCATTTAATCGTTATATTTGAAATTTTAAACCATTTCACTAATTCAACCAAAATATCCATATTCAAAATCAATCAATATTTCAAATTCAACATTTAAAAATAAATTAAACGTTCAAAATCAAATGACCAAAATTCACGGTCATTGCATTCCTCTCCCCTTAAAAGAATTTTGTCCCCAAAATTGCTAAAGTAGGAAAAATGCTCCAAACCCATTTGGTTAAAGTTCTGTTATTACCATTTCCTAAGTCTTTTAGACTCACCCCAAATCCACTACTTCCTATTTATTCATCTAATTCCATTATTTCAAGCTATAATTCCAAATCAAATTTAACTAACCAAAAATTTTCTAACACCCTAAATTTCCGAAATTTTTTGGCAGAGTCTCCCTTGTACGGAGAGCCTTTTACAATATGACAAAAATGATAAAAATATATACATCGACCCACATAGTCAGAAACACAATATATATATATATCAATATTTATATTATCGCTGTATTTAATCTGAAAACGTACCTTTATTTAGCGTTTTTAAGCGAGCGAACTTACTTATATGCAATTTCGCAATCCAAAATATAGCCAAACGGTCTTCTCGTACCTGTATTTACTCAACTTAAACACGTAAGTATCAAAACATGAAAATTTAATAACATCTAATTTATTTTACTAGTGCAAACACATAGATTTCATAACCAAACAAGTTATAGCATGAATTTATAAATAATCGCAAGATTTCAACATTCGATTATTTATTTCAATCGATTTACATACCATTTTACTCAATTCCAAGTGATTCACAAACAATTCACTCGTATTCAATTCATATTTGCACTAAACATATTCATATTCACTCCTTTAATTCATTTCCAAGCAAATCTAATTTCATTTATAATTTAATTTATTAGTTCATTCCATTACCCGGTTCCAAATCCCAATCCATATTCGTTAATTAATTCATTACAATTCGAACTTAATTTATTCCCACTTATGTTGACTTTTCATCAATTTATTTAGGATCCAATTCATAAATTAGATACTTATATTGGATTCCACTCTTATTAATAATATTCCCGACCATATTCAATTTACACATAAATTGGATTTGCTTATAACTTAAGTCATCACCACTTCAATCCATTTCTATTTTATTCGACAACATTTCAAAATATATTTAGTTCGCTTATATTTAGGTCGAATTTCATTTATAAATCAAACCCCATTTCAATATTCAACTTACTAACTAATTCATCTAATTAATTGCTTCCTTTTTCCAATTTGCAATTAGATTTTTATTTCAAAAATCATTTCATTCAGTTGGCTTGAGTATACATCCATTTTATAATTCAAATTATAATTTCCATTTTGAAGTTTAAGCTCACTTCCCATAATTCATTCCATCAAAATTATTTCTTATTACAAACATTTTATACCATTACTTAAGTTTATATATACAACTTTAAACCTAAGTTCATATTCACTTTAATCGCTCAATATTTCCAATTCAAATTCAATTCACTAATTTATTATTTTAATTGGTTCACTTCAAATTTACTTGAGTCAAATTTCTATTCAAATATTTCTACCGACTTAAGTTAATTTGTTATCATATAAACACTTTGACTATACTTAAGTTCATTTTTATTGTAATCAATTTCCATTCCATACAATTTTACTTAAGTCCAATTCTTTTCCACTTAATCACAAATCACATCCAATTTTATTTAACTTAGCTTAAGTTAAATTTAAATTCATACAATTTCCTTTTACAAATTTAATTTATTTAATTTTCATAAGTTAAATTTAATTTCATATTTAAATTCACATTTCCCAGGTTATAAGTTCAAAAACTTATCTTCTTTTGGTTTTACCTCTCATTTAGTTGGAAATTCCAAAATTCAATTACCCAGTTCTATTTCAAATCATCTTGAAATCATAGATATGTATATTTATCTGCATACCAAATTACACTTTTTAAATTTTAAACCAAACTTGTTTTTTTTCAAACAAGTCCAAAACAAATAATAATGGTGACAACTCATTACTTAGAAACTCGAAAATAAATACAGACGATGCTGCAGTCATTACTAGGATTATTTTCCAGCGACTATAGTGAGTTCAATGCTTTTATTTCTTTCAAAAGTTCTTTCAAAATATTTTTATAGTCAAAACTCTTCCAAATAACATATTATTAATTTTTGAAGGCTTCAAAAACAAATTTTGAAAGTAACAAGTTTGAAATTAAAAAATTCTCGACTTTTAAATCCTTTCTATTTATAAGCCATTTTATAAATATACTTATACAAATTTTATTACCTTATTGCCAACATTTCATTAATTTACTGCTTTGTCATTTTAAATGATTTTATTGTAGTTAGATTCAATTTAATTTAATTATCGAACGCTTCGTAAAATAAAATTCACAAAGTATTCGTGTTATTTTAATTCAACCAATAATCGATGATAATTAAATATTATCATCTCCTAACAATAATTTCATTAAAAATTATCATTTTTTTATATATAATATAATTTAGGTAAAATTATTTCATTTACCCTATTTTAAAACAATATTATGTTGACTTGCCTCGTTTAAGTGTTTAGAAACCCCTATCGATAACACGCGTCCCGCGCATCGACCAGAATTCATAAACAACTCAACGGGTAAGCAAGCACAATATAAAACATTTTATAACACTAACAAGTACGCTCTTTCATATACATACACTCAAACAAACTCATTCTAGGGTATTACTACCCTATCTCTAATGAGTCAAACCCCACAAAGCTAAGGTTATCACTAAACCTCGCTCTGATTCCAACTGTGATGACCCATATTTCGGAAGGTTTAAATTGACAATAATTCACACATTTCCAACTTAAACAATTCGGAATATAGATAATCGTTGGGGTTAATTAAGAAAAATAAGAAAAGAAGAAGAAAACAAACACAGAATCTCGTAGCGGAATGACAAGATATAATAATCAGATAAACAGTTCATGAAGCTGTTTATGTTATACATTTGATTATAATTATACAACATTTATCAGAGTTATATATACAACAGGGATAAATAAATAATGCAGCAGACAACATGGTGCAGGAATAATAATAGTAATAATATACCAAGTCTTCGTCCTCCAGAATAAATCTTCAATAAGCTGAAAACTCAAGGCTTACCCGAGTGTAATGAAAAGACGAAACACTCAAGTCAGGACTAAAATATTCTTATGTAAGTCAAATCGATATCACATATAACATGAGTGTCGTGGCGTCAAAGATGTTTACGGGTTTTCACATCTCCTATCCAGTGTATAATGTGCATGCAATAACTCAAGAGATGTTATAGGATTTTCCATCTCTTAAGGATCCATCAAAATATTTATATGTAGTAGAATACGTTATATATATATAATGTCTAATTGGTAAAATAAATATTAAAATAGTGTTAAGGCTTTACATTGATCCCCCTTAACGCATTTTTAAGCATTGTCGTACAGTTTGCATATAAAACACCAGCAATCCGTCGGTGGACAGGGATGCGCCGTGATATGACATTACTAAACCAAAATCGTAGTGGCCTCGTATAGGGATAAAAGTATGACAAGGCACGCGAGGCAGTGCCCAAGGTAGGATACCACCAGTTTACCCTTCACGGCTGGTGGTAACCCCTAACGGCTTACCGCGTCCACACTCCCAAAATCCGAGGGTGTGCACCAATCAATCACAATGTAAATGATGGCAATATGAAGAAGTGTGTCCGCTAGAGGTAGCTAGCCTCATTGACCGGTACGGCTCCTGTTTTAGTCATTTCAAATTGATACAAGTGTCAGGCCAATCCATCATCGTTCTCTTTCTTCAAATCTAGCAAACGACGCCAAATCCAACCACTTCGTTCTGGACCATCACTCTACGTACACAGTTGTTAAAGTGATTCCAATATTGACAGAGAGTATGCCAATAAGAGACCCCGGTCTCTTTAACAAACAAACGTCGTTTTACACACCAGTTGGTACTTTTACATTTCGAAAATAATTCGTATTAGATATCAAAATATCATATTCCCTTCAAAATCAAATTCATTTCGAATTCATCATATTTATTCAAAATATACCATTTCAATTCAAAATCATTTTCGCCTTAATATCTCAATTTTAGTTCCAATTCAACATTACTTCGAATTTTCATTTGGGTTATAACTTCAATTTAACCCAATTCATATTTAAATCCATGATTTAAATCTAAACTTTCCAACTTTTGACCAGTTTGAATTTTAGAAAAATAGTTTGAAAATTTAAATTGTTTAAAAATAGTTTAAATAATTAAAATAGTTTGATATAAAATGATTGAAGTATTTAAAATGATTTAAGTATTTAAAATGTTTTATAAGGTAAAATAGTTTGGAAAATCAACATAAATTGAATATGTAAAAAGGTAGATTTTAAATAGTTTATATTAAAATAATTTATTTGAAAATAGTTTCAAAGTCAAACTGGTTCAATTTTCAAATCTTCTAAATTCAAATCAATTCAATTTCCATTTCCATTTAACTTACTTCAATTCTGATTCCAAATTAATTTAATTTATATTCCAATTCCAATTAATTCCAATTCTATTCCAATTTAATTCTCAATTCCAGCCATTTCGATTTATATATATTTGAGTTTGATTTTAGAATATCAATTAAAATCACTAAATTCAAATTAAACTTCAATCTTCGAATTTAGATTCAAAACTTAAAATAAACTCCATTCTTGAGTCCAAATCTATATATCCAATTATATTACTTTTACTTAGCAATAATTCAAAATTCGAATGAAATTTCAAATCTCTTTAAAACAAATCAATTTTCGAAATTCAAATCATATTTCAATTTTAACTTCAAAATCTCAACTTCACTTGTTTAAAACATTCCTGTAATCAACTTTAAATTTCAACATTTCGAGCTCAAGTTCGAAAATAATTCGATTCACATAAATTCGATTTTTATTACTTTAAATCAAATCATTTAAATAATTTCAAATCAAAATCTTAAAATCTGATACCAAGCTGTAACGCCCCATCCCTAGACCTACATTAGCAAAGAGTATTACTAGGCAATACTGTCTGCTAATGTAGAGAATAGGACTGGATAGGAGCGACCATCTATAGCCTTATCTTAAATATCTATTGAATATGTCGACAAATGCCATATTTTTTTAAATCTCAAGTGGATCGACATATCCAATAAATACTTAATACAAAGCCATAGGTGGCTATAGGATCTATCAGAACAAAATACAATAACTTGAATGCAAAACACATCACATAACAGTAGATCATAACATATATATATATACACACACACATATACAGATACATCACATGGTATACAAAATGATACATGTCAAGTGGTATAGCAACCACAAAATACAAGCGAGTCAAAAGAATATACATATCAGAGTAGCAAACCAAAAAGGACTACACAAAAAGCTATAACAAAAAGAGCTAGCAGAATAAAGTCCATGCGGAATCAGAATAGGCTAAATCCAAATGTACCTAACCTGAAACACCTCGGTCTGACCCGAGTATAAAATACACGGGTCAGTCTAGCTAAACAAACCAGTTAACAGAGATAAGCGATAATACAAGCATAAGGATAATGTGATAATATTCTCGAGTGAGAAGGGACAACTAAAGTGTATGATTACATCAAGTGATAATACGGTATCACTACACAAACATATAATCTCAAAAGAGATAAAATAACCCATAAAACGCTAAAAGTAGCGAGCCTCGTATCACCGGCATTCATAAAACATCAAATATGGTTTAGGGAAAAACCTAAACCCGCCATCTTGGCAAACCCAAAACATGCATAAAGAGATCCCATCTCAAACACGTCATAAGGCAAATATATCTCCAAAGAGGAAAATAAAATCTCAAGTAAATGCCATAAGGCAAATCTCATATAACGCCAGTGTAGGCAATTCAATCTCAAAAATAGAACTTCCAAGAGTTCAAATTCCCAAAAGGTAATCACCACAAAGATATATCGAATGGTTCAAAGGACCGATTCCGGAAAGGGGCGATACACTAGGGAAAATAGTCAAAGAAACCATCTCAAAAGTGTTTTTATTTATTTAATTTAACCAATCCGGTGCCTGTATATAATTTTATATCCTATGACCAAGTGATCAGTTATTTCAATTTAATTTCAGTGATGGATATATATAATTTCATTCCAAATCACAGTGTCATAGGTATATATCATTTCAAATTATTACTTAATTTATTTGAAATAATTCAATTTTCTGTTTTATATACTGTAAATAATATACATGATATTAACATGATATATTAAATAAATAAACATCCAAATCATCCAAAATCTCCATCAATAGCATACATCACAAACAATCATCCAAACAATCAATAATTCATATCAATTAATCAATTATAAAAAATTGGCAATTTTACTAGCAGTTAAATTTAAACTTCCACTTAACTGTTAATTCAAATTTCTAACGTATAAATTTCTCTATCAATTTCCATGTCAGTTAAATTCACCAAACAACAATCAATAATGTTAATAACTTCATGATATAAATTTAACTAACATAAAAATTTATCTCAGTCAATTGTGAGCGTCTAAACACTCACCTTTTATTTGAAACTGAAAATATTTCAGCTTTAAATAAATGCCGCTTCGATTCCACGTCAAAGACTTTATCGATACAATTCCAACGTCGCTTGTTTCATCTCAATCGGACCTCGTATGTGAAATATATACATTTTTAAAGATTGAATTAAAGTAAATAATTTATTTTTCCTTAATCACAAAAATTAACGTTAATCACCCAGGTTAAGTTTCTAGTCCCATCTTCCTCTTCTCTGTTGAACGCACGCATACCAGGCCGAACAAAACCCAAACGCACGCGATGCCATCAACGTAGCGCGCCACTGCTAACGACCGGAGGCAGATCCACGACCACTGCTCGATGCGCCATCGCCCCCTACGCCTAACGCCACCATCGCCGTCCCCCTAAGCCTCGCCAACATCAAGAAATCGACCGTGAATAGCCACACAAACGCGAGCAGATTCCGGCTGCTCCACTTCACCAACGATGATCACCACCGATCATCAACTTCATCTCATTGAGGCACACACATCTCCAGTTGATGTCGAAGTCTGATACAGCGTGGATGTGGAGAAAACGAGGGAAAAAGAAGATGAAGTCTCGGCCATTAATTTTTGATGGTGGCGGCAGTGTTAAGAAAAGCTAGGGTTAGGCTATAATACACGTATTTATACGTGTATATGTATTATTTTATTATTATTATTATCCACTATTTACATGCTTTTCCGGACGGACTCCAAACGAGGCATGCCGTCTGGCGTTTATAATGTTTTACCCTCATTCCGAACACAATGGAACATATTTCAATGTCTAATTCGATCATATGTGGAAGATAGCTTTTCGAATCGAATTATAATATTAAATTTCCAATATTAATTTCAACGCGTTTCTATCACGTACAACCAAACAGTAACTCCAAACACTATGAAATTTAAAATTCGATAATAATACACCATTACGGATCCAATGAGACTGGTTTTGTTGAATTCCGAGACTGTACCCCGAAAGGCTATTTTAACGCGTCGATTAAATCGAGCGATTTTCAAAATCGACGAACTTACTTGAAATTCAAATTTTAAAAACTTACCAACTTAAGTATAATTCAAATAGAATTTATATTCATATTAGAAACCATTTTGATTCATATTAAATCACAAATTCAATTATTTATACTGTTCCAAATATTAAATTTCACTATTAAATTAATATATAAAAATTTCAAATTTTAATTTATCGACTTTTAATTCCATTCAAAAGTCCACTATCATCACTCAAATTCAAATAGAGTTTAAGTCAACTTTAAAAATTATTTCTGTTCATATTTAACTCTAGATTCACATATTTTTCCCAATTTCAAATATTAAATTTACTGTTCACCAAATCTATTTAATCATTATATCTGAAATTTTAAACCATTTCACTAATTCGACCAAAATCTCCATATTCAAATTCAATCAATATTTTAAATTCAACATTTAAAAATAAATTAAACGTTCAAAATCAAATGACCAAAATTCCGGGTCGTTACATAGTTGATTTACCTCCAGGTTGTAAGATTATAGGTTGTAAATGGGTACTTAAAAAGAAGTTGAAACCCGATGGTACAATTGATAAATATAAGGCTCGTCTTGTAGCTAGGATTTAGACAAAAATAAAACATTGACTTCTTTGACACTTTTTCACCTATTACAAGAATAACATCAATTCGAGTATTGATTTCTCTTACTTTACTATATGATCTACTAATTCACCAAATGGATGTAAAAACTGCTTTTCTGAATGGTGAATTAGAAGAAGAGATTTATCTGGACCAACCTGAAGGTTTTGTTATACTTGGTCAAGACATAAAGTTTGTAAATTAGATAAACCTTTATATAGTCTTAAACATGCACCGAAACAATGGCATGAAAAATTTGACAATTTAATTATTTCACATATTTTAAAAGTAAATGAAAGTGACAAGTGTATTTATTATAAATCCGAGAATAATATTTACACTATCATATGCTTACATGTTGATTAATTACTATATTTGGTTCAAATATTAATGTTGTAAATCATGTTAAGTCCATACCATATGCCAATTTTGATGTGAAAGATCTTGGTGAAGCAAGTGTGAACTTTGGTATTAAGATGACTAAGTCTGAAAAGGAAATTTCTTTAGATCAATCTCATTATATTGAGAAGATGTTAAAGAAATATAATTACTTTGAATGTACACCCGTTAGTACACCATATGATCTAAGTGTAAAACTATTTAAGAACACTGACGAATGTGTAAAACAATCTGAATATGCGAGCATCATTGGTAGTCTTCGGTATGCTACTGATTGTACTAGACCTGACATTGCATATGTCATAGGATAGTTATGCAGGTTTACTAGCAGACCTAGTATAGAGCATTGATATGCTATTGAAAGGGTCATGAAATACCTTAAAAAACTATGAACCTTAGGTTACACTATCAGAAGTTTTCCGCTGTCCTTGAAGAATACAGTGATGCAGATTGGAATACTTTATCGGACGATTCCAAAGCTACCAGTGGATATATTTTCTGTATTGCAGGAGGAGCTGTTTCTTGGAAATCTAAGAAACATACTATCTTGGCTTAATCCACTATGGAATCAGAAATGATAGCACTAGCTAATACTTGTGAGGAAGTGGATTACTTAAGAAATCTGCTAGTTCAGATCCCTTTATGGGAAAAACTGATATCGGTTGTGTTGATCTATTGTGACAGTGCCGCGGCTATTGCAAAAGTTGAGAACCTTTATTACAACGACAAGAGACGACAGATTCATCATAAGCACAGTACTGTAAGAGAGCATATCTTTTCAGGATATGTAAGAGTAGATCATGTACGCACCGATGAGAATTTGGCGGATCCTTTGACGAAAGGACTGGACAGAGAGAAAGTCCTTTCTACATCTAAAAGAATGTGACTATTGCCCTTAGATTGTTAAGTCATGCACAATGGTAACCCAACTTAATGACTTGAGATCCCAAGATCCAGGTTCAATGGATAATAGCAAGTTGTAAAGTGATATAAGTTGAACATGCTATTTTTATATACTTAGAAGCATGTATTCCTGAAGTGATTAAAGGATGAGTTAATAGAAACTCTTAATGAGATATACACTCTAAATGGAGTGGAGTACCTACCTTCAGGAGTACTTTTGACAGACTCGCCTGTGTGAATATAGAAATGTGGATGTTTCCTATGAAATTTTGGGCAAGATTCCTACGACATTCATTAAACTGGGATAGACGCGCATGACCATAAATGCACGGGCTTAGTTGATTGCACTTTAGAAAGGTTGCGTGTGGACAAACACCATTGTCCCAATCTGTGTAGTTAGCTCGGCAGATTCAATGCGGCGGAGGTGCAAAAAGTCATAACGGGGATACAACGAGGATATAGCGGGATACAGCGTATGACTCTAAAATAGCATATAAAAATCAAACTTAAAGTTTTTACAAATATATAAATGGTAATTAAATGAAAAATTAACATTCAATTGAATTATAATTAATACATAAATAATTTTGAATAAAAACATGTGTGAATATACTGTAAATAAACGTAAAACTGTTATATAACATAATTGAATTTAGTTGAATATTAGAGTATTTTCATTTCTGAAAATATATTAAAAATTCAATTAAATAAATTAATTTCATAATTTTTATAATGTATAAATGACATTTTTCAATTCATTTCTTTTAAAGAAGATATAGCGGAAATAGCGAAATATAGCGGGAATAACGGGATATAGCGGGGCTTAAAGCGGAAAGGCTATATTTGGGGCTATATGGAAAAATCGTAGCGGTAGAAATCCACTATGAGATATAGCTGGGTTATAGCGGGGTAATAGCGGGGCATTAACTGCACAGGTCCCAATGATTAAGTGATTCGATTTTGGTACGAGAGGGTCACAAGTTCGAAACTTGCGTAGCGTGATTCGAACATATATTGACATATGATTTGTGATAGGTTGTCCCAGTGATATGTTGTATCTAAGTACCAATTCAAAAAAAGGTTGTGTGTGGTTTGATGTCAGAAATAGAGTTCAAGGCTACGAGTCACTCTAGTAAACTGAATCTTAGTCACTACGCAAAGATTCAAATCGAAAGATGCTTTTGTTTATGTAAAATTCTATATTTTAAGAAATTGCTTAGAATTTTTTTTAATAATTCAAGTGGAGGATTGTTGGAACTTTAAGTGAATTAATTAAAAAATAAATAAAAACAGGTTCACGGTTATATATTTATGAGCATTTATTATAATTGAGTTGTTGCAAATGTATAACAATCATATATTTATGAGTCATTATTTATTGAGCTGTTGCAAATGTATTACGGTAATATATATTCACGAGTCATTATTATTGAGCCGTTGCAAAAATTAATAGTATTAAAAATTCATTTTAAATGATAATAAATTCAAATCCATTAATATTTCCTCACTTCAGTAACGTGTACAATTTTCATTATGCATTTTTAAACGATAGATAGGCAGAAGAGAAAATGTGAATAACAGACAATTTTTCTTTCTTCTTCTCTGTCCTCTGCATTTTTCTCTCTTTAAGAAACTTTACAAGCAATTAAATTAGAAAGTGCTATATTCAGAATAATTTGTTGCAGTGTAAACAACAAATTGACCAAATTTCAAAGGCTGTTTTATTCTGGGGACGGAGTGGTTGATAGATAGTTTTGCATCTTGAGGCTAAGCCGCGAATCGTCTTAAAGAGAGCAACCCTAGTCCGCGACTCAATCAAAAAGGAAAAAGACGCTGCGGATTCAGATTGAGGTATAACAATTTCAACTTGAAACAATAAAAAATGTACAATAATCATCAAAATCACTCGTATAATTCCATGGTTGCCAACATATTTGTAACCACTTAATTTGTTTGCAATTAAAATCGAAACTACTATACTATGAAATCAATATAAAAAAATAACCATAGGATTGCATCTTTTCAAACACAATTCTAACAACTTAATAAGTTTAATTATAATAACTTAATAAGTTTATAATTAAGTCAAAAGCTAATATAAAACGATATCAATATAAAAAATAACTTCTAAGACCAAATACCTATTATACGTTAATTCAAGTTAATTTCAACATGCTTTGTTGCATCCAAGCTTTTCATCATAATTGCATAGTGAGAGAACTTAGCAGTAAATTAAATTCAAAACAAACATAAATAAAATAACTTTTAGAAATAAAAATAAATATCTTAGAATATATAATAATATTTGAAGAATTTTGTCCATTAAAATGAAACCTATAACTCTAAACTGAATAAACATAAAGATTTACCAACCATTATATTTATTGATATTTATTATTATTATATTATAAATAATTTAAGAGTTTATTTTTTCATCTTAATAAGCTTACCGTACTCACTTAACGATATTTAATTTTCATCGTAAAACTTTTATTTGGAAAAATAATACCGATATAATAAAACAATGGATCATGTTTACTTATTTAAAACAACCACGAAAGGTTGTAAGGTTTGAAATCAGATTTTGATATATAGATTATAATGTAAGAAGGGACTAAAAAAGAAAGAAAAAACATATTATTGAACTCCATGATTTGAAAATGTATAGGATAAAATGAGGATGGTGTGATTCCGCTTGTATTTTGTTATAGATAGAGGGAAGCAACTAGAGTTGAATGGTTTTAAAATATATTAAAGAAAATGTGGTTAGTAGGATTCACAATTGAATGGATTGCTCTTCAAATGGATGATGCAAATGGATGATGCTTAAAAATCAAGTGAATCAAGCAGAGTGAAGTGTTTCTAATTCTAAAATTATGAGAAAAAATTGAAAAATGCTGAGAGAGATCCACCAATAAGATGTGTAGTATAGGATTGGAAAATGAAACCACAAAACAAAAATGGATTATGCTTACTTGTTTAAAATAAACACAAAATGATTATAGGATTGAACTCGGATTTTAATATAAATTATAATGTAAAAGGAGGCTAAAAGTAAAAAGAAGAAAAACAGTATTATTGAACTTCATTATTCTGAAATGTATTTGATAAAATGAGGATAGATGGAGGAAACCTATGAGAGTTGAAGGAATTGAAATAAATCGGAGAAATTATGGTTAGTGGGATTTGAACTTGGGTGGAGCACTAATCAAATGAACGATGCTTAAAAATTGAGTGAATCAAGAAGAGTGAAGTATTTTAATTCTAGAATTATGAGAAAATCGGAAAAAAAGATAGATCCCTAATAAAATACATTGTATAAGAAAACATCTTTTATAAAGCATGAAAAAGATTAAGCAAGCGTGAATTCTAAGATAGTTAGTATTGCCTAAAAATAGGCAGACATATGAATAGATAATAGAAATATATTTATTAAGTTTAAAAAACAACTAAAAGTTGAGAAGTATTCAACCACTTCATGCTTCATAGATGGAGCGCATAGACTACCAATGAAGCAACTACAAAGACTACCAATCTAATATTACACAGCTATTAGATAGAGTGTCGTGTTGATAACATGTTAAAACACAAAAGAGAGACAAAAACAAACAGAGAAAACATAAATTTCATTAATCTCATTTTTACACTTAATGCAATACATTGAAATTTTATTTATAAACTCGTAATGGAGAATGAAGATTACAATAGTGTCCAAGGTTTTAAATCTCGGATTTCGGTCGCGTTTCGTCTCGGAAATTTTACACACATTATCTCGTATCGGACGAGATCTCGGGTGAGATGAGTGTATCTCGGGTGTACATCTCGGATTGACATCTCGGAATTTAAAGTCCATCTCGGGACTATCTCGGAGTAACTTAAGTCTAAATTTGATATTTTTAAGATTATTGTAATAACTGTTATCTATATATATAAAAGTTTTTAACATACATAATTTATATAAAATGAAAATATTAGTTTTACATTTTAGATCAGAATGATAACACGATTGATTTGGTATTAACTAAATAATTCCCTAATCATCTGAATATTAAAAGTTAAAAAATAAATAATAAGTTTTTTTTGCTCATTCATTAAACGATAAAAGAAGAATTAAAGTGTAAGTAAAAAGTCATTAGAGTGCAATTTATTGTGCTCTCACATAAGAAGTAAAAAAATGTAAATGAAAAAACATACTTTCTATGGGAGCTTCTATTGAGATCTCACCTCAAATTTCACTATTTTGGATGAGATGAGCGTCAAATAATATATTTAAAAAAATTAATGTCTCGTTTCGCTAAATCTCGTCTCGCTCAAGTTCGAAAATGAGATCTCGAGCGAGATGAACGAGATCTGAAACAGTAGTGTCAATGTAACATTTGACATATTTATCCTTGTAATTTATATATTACAACAACTCAAAATATTTAAATCAATGTTTAATACAATAATTTTAGCATTACAAATGAATATAACCTACTTGTACCATTATATTATTTGCAGATGATTAATTTCACCCCCTTTCAATCTTATTTTCCTTCTTCAAAAAACCTAGAAATTCAGATGAAATATACCTGTCTTTTTATTCTCAAAAGAAGTATTGTGGATGAACATTATAAATTATTTAAGAGCATCTTCAACCCTTATGGATTTCTCATGTGAAGTTAATGCCACATAGACGATTGACATAATTCTTTAAATTTTGGTCTCCAATGGTAATTTAAAATGATTGTGAAACATGACATGACAAGATTTATGTTAGACATTGTGAGGTGGAATGTCTACTACTAGACATTCCACTTCACAATGTCAAGTAATAACCACCACTACTATCATGCCACATAACCAAAGTTAAACAAATTTGGTTGTTTGTAATGTATTTGCATTGGAGTAAGTAAACATAATTTTTGTCATTTAACATAAATTTTTTTTTACATGTATTTGACAATGTGATATAACCAATTCCATGTCATCATTTTAGAACATTACAAGATAAATGGGTTGGAGATGCTCTAAGTAAATTAGATGGAAAATCTGACTTCCACCTTTACATTTCATCTCGACCTGCGAATGTTCAAAAACTTCAAATTCTACATTCAGCGAGCGTCAAGTAACACACTTCAGTTTGGAAGTGGAATGATAATTTACCACTTAACACCCTCATCGTGCACAGTGATTTGATAACGTTAACTAATTTAGGGAGCTCTTGGTAGTTTTTCTTCACAGTTTCGGATTCGGATCAACCCACGTAATTCCGATTACCACTCGCTACTCTTTACTTTCTAGTTCTAGGGTTTCACCGAAAACCCAAAGCCCAAATCTGAACCTTTACTTTTGTTGTGCTCGTTTCAAATTCCTTCGTTGATCAAAGCTCATTCCGTACTTTCTAATGGCGGTATGTTCCTATGGCTATCGTCTTCTTCTTTTTAATCATTTTATAGATTTACGATTGTTGCCAACTCTTTTTCCCTTTTTTCTTTCCCTTTTTGTTGCAGCGGCTGTTTAAAGATGAAGCGACCGAAGAAAAAGGAGAGCGTGCTCGAATGGTTAGTTCGTATTATAATTTGTCGATATTGTTTTTTGATAATGGTTTCGTGCAGTTGTTGAAGTAACCAGTGATGGTTTGGATTTGATTTGTGTAGTAATGGAGGTAGTGATTAATGGTGATTGATAACAATGCATATATTGAAAATCCCGTAAGAAGAAATAATTCATAAGGTTTTGTTGCTGCACAAACTTTCTTTATAGCGGAAAAATCAATGTCTTTTTTGTTGCTGCTGCTGTTTTTTAAATACATAAAGAACCAAGCGAGCTTGTAAACTCTTAGGAGAACATAACCAAAGTCAAACACAGGGTTTTTCATGTCACTACTGTTACTGCTGGTTGGACTCATGACATTCTGCACACCAACTAGGCAACCCTCTGAGATGGAAAAATCAATGTGTACGTTGGGAGAGGAAATTGTGTTTTGGGCTCCAAACAATGCTTTTCTTGCATATCAGTTTTTTTTTACAGTGTTGCGCTTGTTGAGTAATCAATTGCTGAATCCTATGACATCAGCTGGCAATAATTTGTAGATGTTTATTTAATATAACAAAGCTGCAGCTAATATTTACACTCTTTCCTCGGAAAGCACCTAATATTTCTTTTGATATCATTACATTCATGGTATGACCATGTTGTTCAGAGATGTAGTTTTGGAGTCAAACCATTTAATGTTTTTGTTGCCTATACATTATATCATTTTAATGAGATATTTCTTCAAAATGTTGTTCTGTTGTGTTCTATTGGTATAGTCTTCTTCTGTTCACCCAAGATATGTGGGAAAGGACTGTTCTTTTTTATACCCTATATCAGTGACACGTTCTTATGTATCACAGAAAACATCTAATAATATTCAACACTAATTGATTTATCTAATCATGGATGTTAAGTACTATACTCTATATCTTTGTACCGAGTAATACTATACCCTAACAATACATTATTGATGCAGGTGACACATATTGGTGCTATATCAATTGCAGACTTAGTTAAGACGACTTTAGGGCCCAAGGGGATGGTATGCTGTTATTACTTTATAACCTCTTTAGTCAATGCCAGACTACTTTGGTGCTTTGTCTTGGAAGACCTATTACCACTGACATGTTTTTATATAGGATAAAATTTTACAATCGACGGGTAGGGGGCGTTCTGTAACAGTTACCAATGATGGTGCCACTATCTTAAAGTCACTTCATATTGATAACCCTGCTGCCAAGGTTCTTGTTGGTATCCTTATCTCAAATATGCATGCATGTAATGAAAAGCATCTCGTTCTTTTTCATTCTGTTAAATAATATTACTTGGAATATTTTTACCATTAAGGTCCACACTTAATTCTTCATACTTAGTCAATTTCACGTCAACAAGAATGTTGTTGCTTTTGGCAAATAAAATAAAATAAATAAATAAACAAACAAATAAAGAAAAAAAGGGAAAAAAGAAAAGAAAAGAAAGAAAAGCATCGTGTCTACAAAAAAATTATGTTGATCCCTAATTTAAGAACCAGATATATCAAAAGTTCAAGATGATGAAGTAGGCGATGGGACAACTTCTGTAGTTGTTTTGGCTGGAGAGCTTTTGAGGGAAGCTGAAAAGTTGATCATGACTAAGATTCATCCAATGACCATTATAGCAGGTGTGTAATTAAGTGACTATCATAGCCTGTCTGCATTTTTTTTTTTTTGCTGTTTGCCACAGACATCTTTTGCGATGAAATTTATGGAGGTTAAAATGCTCGAAACATGGCTTATCACCAAGTTTCATTATCCTACACCTGCTAGTATTTCACACATTTCAACCTTTTTTTTGTTTTTTTGTTTTTTTTTTGGTTTTTTGATTACTTAGGTTACAGAATGGCTGCTGAATGTGCTAGGAATGCATTGTTGAAGAAAGCAATGGATAACAAACAGGATCCAGGTACCAATCATTATTCACATGTTGCTTGGAGCTGAATATGTCTTTCCTTATTTAAGTAGTATGCTAAAACAATAATACATTCCCCACCAATCAATTATCTTGATCACTGCCTTCAATGCTCTGTATTTTCTCATTTCCAACAGTTTGTAAGCAAAAACATATCTTGGATGAACTTTGATTTATGCTCTTATCTTTTTACTACATGCATATGTGATTGTTGCAGAGAAGTTCAAGACAGATCTGATGAAAATCGCTATGACGACTTTGAGTTCAAAAATTCTGTCCCAGGATAAGGAGCACTTTGCTGCATTGGCAGTTGATGCTGTTATGAGGCTTAAGGTAATTAATTGTCTGTTATGCTCTAGTTGTTTTGCTTCTGTTAAGTTTTAACTATTTGTCTGTACATGATTTGTTTCTTCTTTACTTAAGAAGAAAGTGTTCGTTCTTTTTTTGGTAGATAACTTAAATGAACCAGAAAAAACTATGATTTTTGAAAGTTAATCTAAGATTAATACTGTTTTTGGACTGTGTATTTGTCTCCAAACCCTGGCTTGAAATGGGATGGATGTCATGCGTTACATCGCATCTGTAAACATATTATACTAAAGCTATTATTTGAAAATTTAACTGTAAAGCATGCTATACAATTATTCCATTTAAAAATTACACACACACACACAAATGTATGTATGTATGTATGTATAGAATCACTGATACAGAATCAAAAAAGGTTGCTAATTGCAGAAATGCCCAATTTCTCGTTATTTCAGTATAATCTTTACTAGCATTGCAATTTTTTATATTTTTGTTTATATGACAATGATATGATTGACTAGTTTCTTTATTCTCATTAACTCATGAACTTACGTGTTCTCAAACTTTCTCAAAGGCCTACCAACCTATCAAGAGATTATTCCTAGTGAAAAATGTGAAGTTTTTTGGCTTGAAATCACAGCTTACAGCTCAATGAAGAGATAAATTGGTTTTTATTTCTGGATATAGTATTTTTGGGGGTCTTATGTTCTTTTAATACCCAACAGATTAATTTTGAACTATATAAATTCAGCAAAGATAAACGGTATATATTTAAAAAAAAATATGCAGGACTATTTTAATGAAAAGTTAATGGTGACAGAGCTGAATCAGATTGGAATATTCTAATCAAGTATAGTTAAATGTAAGGTGTGGTTCAATGAAAGAGATTGGACATGCATGGTATCTAAGAGCAATCAGAACTTTTACGTCTAAGCTTAAATCTATGCTGTCGTGGGCATCGTTTGAACACCACTGAGACAGTGATTATTTGTTGAGGCAACCCCGTTTTTTTTATATATACCGCTTTTTCAAGTGCTGCCCGGGAGCTCGTGTTCTAATAAATGCTAATAAGCATTAATGAGTGCCTTGATCATTTTTGGACTTCTGTTTTTGTTTAACTTGTTAAATATTTAATATGTTTATGTGTTTATTTTGTTTTTTCAGTTATGTATATTAATTTGACTGAATATCATTTGATTTTTGTTGAATACAGTGTATAATGATTGTGATATAATTATTTACTTAGTTACATACTTCAGTAGTTAGTGTCTAATGTATTTAGTGATCTGGAATTTATTAGTTGAATTGCAGATGGCTTATGTTTACATTCAATAGATACTTAATACAGATTATGATTAATATTTGTTTCACGATGGTCATGGAGCTTTTCCTAGGGTCTGCTTGGATTTTGTTTGAGCAATTAGGGAATCCTTGGCATCTAGCATTTCTTTTCTGCCTTAAATGATGCAGGATTGATAGCTTGTATTTTTAAATGAAGATTAGTCATAAGAACTCCAATGTTTGCTATGTTCCAATACAGTCTGTAAATGTCATGTTATCTATGCCTCCAGTTTGAATGTTCTGTAATTTTTTCGTGATGGTGTTTAAATCGAGATGCCGTGGAAATCAGCTCCTTTTTTTAAAATATATTTTAGGTTAGAACTTTAGAGTGAGTAGTAATTTTAGACAGATATATTTCAGATTTTGCAGTGCCAGCTAACTGGAAGGAGCAGCTAACATATATGTTTATAGACTTCCAACTTTGATAAAAATATGATTATCATTCTAAGAGTTAGAATCCTACATGAAACTGCTTATTTGTTGCCTCTATATGCTGGTATATCAGCTGTGGTGGGCTGAAATAATTTGCTTGTTCCAATGGATTTGTGGGAATGCATTTAATCATTATACCGTGATCCTATAAAATGCTACTATACCTGCTCTTAGACTACAGGCATACCATAATTTTTACTGCTATAGTGTTGTTTATAGATAGATAAATACCATTGGCATTCTGCATGTTGCTACAAGTATCTAAATTTATTGGATATTTGTTGATGCTCTGTAACTTCGCATATGTTGTTGATGACAGGGTAGTACAAACTTGGAGTCCATCCAAATAATAAAAAAAGCTGGAGGTTCCTTGAGAGACTCATACTTAGATGAAGGGTATGTCTTTGTAGATAGTAATAAAATATTTAAAAATAATACGAAAAGATTCGCATTCAACATAGACTCTTCCAAGCCTATGTTATTTGTAATTTGTCATGTATAAGCGGCATGTTTTTCTATACAGAGGATGCCTCCAAAAAGATGCCGAATCTCATACTCTAATAATTGTATTGTTTATATTTTTTCCGTACTATATTTATATATGCGAGGTCAAGCCTTGGCGCAACGGTTAGGTCTCCCGCATGGTGATCTACGCGTCTAGGTTCGAGTCCGGAAACAGTCTCTTCGTAATGCGAGGGAAAGGCTGCGTACATTATCGACCTCCGCAGAGCCTGCTATCGTGCGGGAGCCTCGTGCACTGGGTTTCACCTTTTTGTATTTATATATGCCTTTTTCACATGCCCTGTTCGCATCATCTCATTTTCCTTTTTCCATCATCATATCTTATGATGCCATGGCAGGTACATAGAAAATACTGCACCCTGTGCGCGCGCGAGCGTGTGCATATCTGTCTCTGTATGTGTACATATGTATGTGTTTTCTGTATATCTATATATATGGGTGTGTGTGTGTATAGTTTATAAAAGCATTGCTCATTCAAATACTGGATGAGACTGTAGACAACTCCTGAAAACACAATTGTGCCAAAGTAATAAATATATGGATTTGCCATTTGGAAAATTGAGTGAAAATATTGAGAGTAAGATAGTTACCAAATACTTGTGCAAGGAATTTCCTTTGGCTCAGAACTTGTTTACTCGGTAGAGATATAGAGAAATATGACAATCATAGGAGAGTGTGTTGTGTATTGTCAAAAAAAATGTCCATGTGGCTCGAGAAATGTCTAACATAATGATATAATTTATTGGTTAAGGAAAACGGGAAAGAGAATCATTCAAAGACCATTCATGTTTCAGGTTGTCATCACTTACTAATTATTAATGCTATTTAGTATTTATGACGAATAATATTTCTTTCCTAATAATTCAAAACTATATACTATATGATTCCTTGATCCGTATTAAATCTATGTATACACTGATTTAAAGTAACTTCTCCTTTCAGTACAACCAAATTTTGCTAAGAGCATGATTGACAACTACTCAAGTAGTTAAAACAACTTATAAGTTATTTGTTACTATCACATATTTGCCAAAAACTTATTTTGAGGCAAAATAAGCTGCTTTAGAAGTTGATGAGTCATAAATAACAAACAATTGCTTATGACTTATTTTGGCATTTAACTAAATTTTATCACAATATCCATTGTTTACCCGAACGCTGTTACATTTCCACTATTCACTTAAAACTATTTAAAAATTTATAGTTACTATTTATAACTACCTTTAAGTAATTATGGAAGTTGTTCCAAAATGGGCTGTAGCTCTACCCAATATGCTGGCTTGAAAGTCACTTGGGTACTACGGCTTTGTCTTTTGATTTTTTTCACTCGAGAAATAAAGACATACGACAATCATAGGGTAGCTTATTCTGTATTGCCAAAGTAAATATTTCCATATGGTTCGAGAACTGTCTGATTTATTTTTTTTGGTTAAAAGGAAAATGGGAAAACAAGCTTATCATATTTCATGTTATCATCACTCATTAATTATTGATGCTATTTCTAAAGTGTTCTTACCTTTCCTGATGATTCAAAATCATATACTAATTGATTCCTTGCTCCGTATTTGATCTGAAGTATTTTTTTTCCTTGAATCACGTCATGATTTGATGCTAACCACGTCATACATACATACACACAATACACGTGCGGCCACACACAGACACACACACACATACATATGTACATACATATGTACATACATATACATATATGATGTATATACACACAAATTTGTGCATACATATGTATGTATGTATACACACACAGACAGAGACACATTCACACATTAGTAATGAGTAATCAGGGTACTTAGACTTACTGTTTCGTTTTCATTTCATTACACATTCTGCAGACACACAGTAATTCTTGTTCTAAGGCCATGAATTTTGTATGTATATCGGATAATTTTCAGAAATTCAGATCCTACTGTATTAATGTCACAATCGATGCATAATTTAGAACCATATTTTGCTTGTAATCTATACGGGCCTTCTCTTTGTACTTAACTTGAAATTATGACGTTATATTACGCAGGTTTATTCTCGACAAGAAAATTGGCATCGGACAGCCTAAACGCATCGAAAATGCAAAGATATTGGTTGCAAACACAGCTATGGATACAGACAAGGTTAAAATATATGGAGCACGTGTCCGGGTTGATTCAATGGCCAAGGTAGCACAAATAGAAGGAGCTGAAAAGGAGAAAATGAAAGAAAAAGTGCAAAAAATAATTGGTCATGGGATAAATTGCTTCATAAACCGACAATTGATTTATAATTTTCCTGAAGAACTGTTTGCAGATGCAGGCATTCTTGCCATCGAGCATGCTGATTTTGATGGAATCGAAAGACTAGCTTTAGTTACTGGCGGTGAAATCGCTTCTACATTTGATAACCCGGAATCCGTGAAACTTGGTCATTGTAAGCTTATTGAAGAGATTATGATTGGCGAGGACAGACTAATCCACTTTTCTGGAGTTGAAATGGGACAGGCCTGTACAATTGTTCTGAGAGGTTCAAGGTGCACAATTTTATGTTTTGTTGCTTGTTGGTTCATATATTGTTCATATTTAGCGATTTAGTGCACATAAGCCTCAACATTTAACTGTAATTCACGCATATTATCTACCTGAGTTATTTTTCCTGCTTGTGCCAGTTTATTTTAACAGCATGATAACAAGTTAGCTTCCTTGATTGAGTGTCTAGGATCTAGTTTTTGGATCTTTACCGCTTATCAAGAAAAAGAAAAGAACAAAGAAAACTGTAAATACATCGAGTCTGTGTGACATCTGATCCATAGAATCCAAGGGTGAAAGTGAGTGCTGAACCGGAAATACCTTTTAAAAAAGGTCAAATTTGGAAACAATTGGAAACATAATCTAACAAAAAAAAGTTCATAATTTGTTGTAATGTTTGTTACATTCTGAATTCTGTTAAAATTATTGTTGTTCTTAGAAAAAGTAATGATACTTGTTAGTCTTATGAGCTTTTTAGCTAATATTTTAGTTCATGTTAATTTGATTTTATGATAATATTGATTTTTTTTTCTTCCAATGCTTTTATCAAATAATATATGAAATTCACAATTTGAATATACCGAAATTCTTTTTAAACCGAAATTTTGATAGCAAATTATAAGAATATGAACTAGCAAATACACAAGATAAGCGTAAAATATATTTAACTTTAACTTGGAACAACTAAAAAAATAGTAATCATCTGGCTATATTCCATTGTTTGATTGCTTCATCTGTAAATTCTAGAGGTACCACAACTAGAATAATCCGTTAGGGTTTACAATTTATTACTACAATAGTGGAATTAGTATATAAATTATAAGGGGAATCAAATATTCAGTGATCCCTCATACTAATACGTATATTATTGAAATGTTGGACTGTTAATTATTCTTGGAGTCCACAACTCTCTTTATTTATTCTAGACCATAAACATCCCCTTGTACTTGTTCTCTCCATCTCAAGCCATAAGTATATTATTGTAACTGATGACATAACTGCATATAAGAAATAATAAACAATGCAGTAGATGCGCTCACTAGTTAACACATGTAAATGGATTCTTTAGGTATACAATTGCTTGAATATATTTTTCTTTTTATATTCAGGAATCTACACAAGTTTTGTTGATTCATACTGATAATCTTGTTGCAACAGCAATATATCATATGTATATCTGCACTGGTGTCATGACTTTTAAATTGTAGCAAGTGTTTTTACTTTTCCCCTACGTATCAGCTTCATATTAAACTTTGTTATTTTCATCAATGAACTTAGATGTTAATCCTTAGTCGAGCAATGTTGCCCTCACACCTCCATTACTAGTGTGAAAATAATTTTTTATTTTATTGGTTAGTTAGTATCAAGATCATTCAATATTACACTGAGTAGGTTATTTGGTTTCTCTATTCAAATATGGTGCTTTGGTTCACACTCCTAATACGAATGTGAACGTGCTCATCCTTAAGCTGTATTTTTGTTCTAGCTCACCAACATCTTCCTTTCCTTGTAACTTTGCCTTGGGTAATAAGTTAACTTGATGTTAGCTGTCGATTTCCTACAATTTTTAAACTTCCCACTAACATGCTGTGAGCTTTCAAAGCTATTCTAAATATCCCTTCATTCAATATTACACCAAAAAATAAACCCTCCCACTATTTTGCTGTAAACTTGCGAAATGATTCTAATGTATTTCAAATATGGTTTATTTTTCCCATCCTATTTTTATACGTTATACATGTTACTATACTACATTTTTTTAAGATTTACAGTATCTCTGACTAAATTATCTTAATTTCTCTGTTGGATGTTTTAGGACCAAAAAAAAGCACCTTCCAGAAATGAAAAAATTCCTGTAGTTCACCAAGTCAACAGATAAAAGCTACAGTGTTACACATGCTACATCAGCTCTATATCAAGCAGAACATAAAACAAATCAAACTATTATGTTAATTTCATTTAATTTACTTCACTTTCAGAATGAAATATTTAATACTCCATGTCTGTTAACTCAGTCTACAATGGGGAAAATCTTATCAAAAGAACATTAAAAACACGGCATATTTGGTTCAACTTTTTAAGAAACGAAAAGTTGGAGCATGTCTTCTACTCCAAAGGGATAAGAGTAATAGAAAATCCAAATTCTATACATCATTGGTTGTAACTTAGAAAGTCTGTGGTATTTCAGTGGAAATTAACATTGTTTAGGGTGTTTTAGTGGAAATTAGCCTTATTTAGGGTGTTTTTAGTAAAAATTAGCTGTAATAATTTTTCATGCTGTCCTGTAGTGCATGATAACAAATGAAAATAGTTAAAAACAGGTGTCATGCCTACGCTGCAAGTCTATTCAAATATTTTGGTTGTTTCCTCCGTGCTTGACTTGAAAAAACAAAGTGATATCTCTGCCTAAGCTACCCAATTCAAATAGTGTTTTGCTTGACCGTCTCCTGATTATATTTTAAGAAATGGTTAAGAACTAAAAATCTGGCATTCACAGGTTGCAATAGTTAGGTGAAAAGGTACATAACAACATCCCAGTGATAACATCAACTGATTTCTTTTATACAGCTACCATGTTCTTGATGAAGCTGAAAGATCCCTGCATGATGCTCTATGTGTCCTTTCACAAACTGTAAATGACACACGTGTGTTGCTTGGGGGTGGATGGCCTGAAATGGTGATGTCAAAAGAAGTGGATGAACTTGCACGCAAGACACCGGGAAAGAAGTCTCATGCCATTGAAGCTTTTTCAAGAGCACTCCAGGCAATTCCAACTATAATAGCTGATAATGCTGGCCTTGATAGTGCTGAGTTGATCTCACAGCTTCGTGCTGAGCATCATAATGAGAACAGCAATGCTGGCATAGACGTCATATTGGGCATGGTAAGTGTTACATAACACTTGTGTGTGTGTGTGTGTGTGTCACATTTTGTGTTTTATTGCTAAAGATGGTAACATTATATAGGTAGGGGATATGGAAAAGCTTGGCATATCCGAATCATTCAAAGTGAAGCAAGCAGTTCTACTTTCCGCTACAGAAGCAGCTGAGATGATACTTAGGGTTGATGAGATTATAACCTGTGCTCCGCGACAGAGAGAAGAAAGGATGGGACATTAATTATTGCCATTACGTCGGACTTAATTCTATTATCATGTAATGAATATGCTCTTGAGCATTTTTGAACCATTTGGATGCTAATTTGAAATTCTTTTTTGTTTGATTTTGGTTGTGTGATGCTAGGGGGATGCTTCTCTAGTTTATCTATCTAATATATTTTTCCACCCTTTTCAGAAAAGTTATGTTGAGCAGAGGAGCTCAACATATTTTGATATTTTGAGCAGCACAAATAAAAGGCATTTCTCTAGTTTCTCTACTTTATGCTGAATGCTGACAAAGGCAATTTTTGTTTTGATGCTATTTATGAATGAGGATATTTTTCTCTCTTTTTTTTAATTACCCACAGAATCAAGCTGCTCTTGTCACTTTTGTTCGTAACAAAGGAAATTTTATGATTGAGGAAATTTTTATTTGGTCATTTCTGTTCATAATCAAAACTATCTTTAGGGAGTTTTGCTTAGTGTTCAAATTGACCATTAGAGAGGTTTGCCCATATTCTAAGGGGCTGAAATAAAATAGTTCGAACTCAAAAATAATAGGATCTTGTCTTTGCTTCTATCTGCAAAGCGATTTCATCTATAAAATTATACACTTTCAGTGCATTTCCATCAGATCCAAATATCCCTTTTCCATCTCCTCGCCATTCAAAAATCGCAACTACAACCAATAAATCAGATCGAATTGAGGCAACCTTCCTCCCACATCCGAATCTGTAATCCCCTACCACATCTGGATGATTTAGTACGCCTTTAGAACTTGCTGCTGTGACGAGCCTACCATCTTCCATTATTGTTACTTTGCCCAGTACCACCAATCTGCCCACCGAGTTCTCTATTTTCCCCAAATCCAAGACCTAACACCATCGCTCTAGCCATTGGATATTCCTTTAGAACTTGCTGCCTCACACATTGTTGTCGGCTTAAGGTAAGCAAATTTATTTTTCAGGATTTCCACTGTACGACTATTGGGAATTGTTAGTTTTAGGGTTAGATTATTAAGTTTTAAGAAACTGCGAGTATATATTTTTCAGATTATTAATGATAGCTATTTTTTGTTTGTGCTTTCTTCCTGTTTCATGAAAACAACCGCCGGTTACTTTTCGATATGTCTACATCAAAAGTTGGCACACACCCAAAATATTTATAGAAAAGGATAAAATAAAGAAATTAAATGAAAAATGGGAGAAAACAACACATGGTAATTATAGTGGTTCGACTAATCACTGATCTACGTCCACTTCAACTTGTTTTTGATTTTGCAAAGTTTTTACAATAGATGGTCTTATGGTTCGGTATTGTTCCGAGAGATTACAACATAAGTACAGAAATTTATAATACAAGCAAAAAAGATCATAAAACAATGCCTATCATCATCTATTTATAGCTGAAGGTGAACAGATTTTTCTCCACCACGTTCTTCTCCACGTTCCTCACGTCCAGAACGAGTTGCCTTGAAGAGATCATGGTTAAATCAGTAAGGTTTAGGGATCGCTACCGAACCATGTCTTATGGATCGGTACCTATCCATAAGATTGACTATCCATAAGATTGACTGTTAATCTTCATTTGATCCCGTGAGGTTGCTTGAATGGCTTGTACCTTCATTTGTGGAGCTTGGGTGTATCGATGTGAGCTCAAACTATGGTGAAGTTTATGGTTCGTCGGCTAGGTGACATCATTTGATTTAACTGCCCTGAAATTGGGATTTATCAATCATTCGCTTAGATTATGTGTTGCTAGCGATCCATCTTATACGGCGTGCATTAACCGAGGAACACTCTAGCTTTATGCGATGTGAGCCATGTAGCAAATTTGAGCAAGCACCTAGGGATCGATACCGATCCATGGCCACAGATCGGTACCGATCCATGGCCACAGATCGGTACCGATCCAAGACTTAGCTTGAATCTTGGATTTTTGGACTTGGCACTAGGAGTGGATTTGTGTGTAGGCTGCCCTTGAAGATTCTTGGCAAGTTAACGACTTCATCCATTGACCATGCTTGGTATCTGGGTTTAAAAGTAATTGTTCTGGATTTCTGCTTGGTTATTTTTCTGTCTGGTCGATCTGACTCGTCCAAATATGGCTCAGTCACAAAGCTGGATAACATTTGCCTTCCAAAACATATCTTGTTTTAATAAGATATGTTTTGAATTAAGACAAGCTGTGGATTTACTATCATTAGTTTCGAGTTTTGTTTAGAATAGATGCTACTTTTTCTCTGAGTTGTTTTCACGAAGCATTGTATCTTTTGCCAATCGTTGAATTGCCTCAAACGGCCTTGAACTTGCAACTCTTGTGTAGTATAAGAACTGGAGAACACTTTTCAAGTCTGTCGTTCCAATTTCGGAAAAGTTTCAACAATTTCTATCTTTGAACTCCATAGGTAGGATTCTTTTCTCTTTCCAAAGGATAATAAGGGCAAGGAAATGAATAGAAGGAAACCCAACAGATCTGGTGCGCATTCCTTTGGAGAAGGGAGGAAGGAGGCGAAGAAAAAGATGAAAAAGACTTAGTTACTGTTTTTCCTTGTTTTTCTATTGCTTTGGTTTAGCTTCAAACCTGTGTAAATAGGTCGACGCTATGCAGGTGCAGCCCTCGCATATTTGCTAAGGAAGTTTGTTAATAAAGAATATATATGTTTCTTTCAAACCTTGTGTCCATCTGTTGATGTATTGAGGAATGTTTTCATTTAATTAACTTAATAACGTGCTTCACTTATCTTTAATCGAGCTTCATTCGACTAATGATGGCGATGAAGTTTATATCATCTTCCGTTTCAAGAGAGTAATATCTTGAATACCAATCTATGGACATCCGTGTTTGGTCTTGCCTATCTTCGAGCATCGACCGAGATTGATCACCTTTGACGGTGATTTGAACGCCTACTTCTTAGACATTTTATCCGTTCTCACCTAACATTGGGCGTTGATCGTATATGCCCCATCTGTGGGGCTTGGTAAACACGACGCCTTCCTCTAGGCACTGTAACGTCTACCTCTGGATGTTTGCATTAGATCTCGCCTAACTCTGGATGTCGATTGTCAGTTTTTCCGACTTTTGGGTGATGATTCGATGCTTTCCCTATCTTTGGGCAAAGTTCTTGCGGCCTACTATTTCGTTTGATCCATACGTGTTTATACTCCAATGCTCAAGTCATGGGTTAAAGGAGTTATTTGGCAATAACTCAAGATACCCGGAACAGTCACGTTCCTCGGGCCCAGTCATGGACCGCGAAGTTCAGTTAGTACTTACCTTTGGATACTTGCATACATGCATCATATAAGTGTAAGTTGTTCAATTTTGTCGTTGTCCACAGTGCAAGGTTTAGCTAATGAGAATACAAATTCATTGATCCCCAAAGCCAATTCATTTTATATCCACAATAATGGTAAATCATGCCTTGTTACATTGAAATCAACAAAGTATGTACAAAAATAATCTTAAGCAAAATAGCGTCGTAAATACTCGCTATTTCACACCATTGGAAGTGAAATTCTGTCAACAATCGTTAGCTTGAATATTCCATCTCCAAGCTTATGTTCGATAACATATGAACCTTCCTAAGTCGGGCCCATGTTCACTGGGCTAGGGAAGATTCATTTAAGGATGAGATCACCAGTCTCGAAGTTCCGTTCCTAACCTTTACGTTGTAATGTCAAGCTACTCGTTTCCTGTGAGTAGCGGCTCTCAAGTCAGCTTCGTCGCGTTTCTCACCGATCATATCGATGGATTCAAGCATGAGTTCCTTGTTCTTTTCAGGATCATAATGGATTTTTCGAAGAGATTGCACTTCCAACTCAATCAGAATCATAGCCTCTGATCCGTTGGCCAAAGCAAATGGAGTGTGTCTAGTCGCGGATTTGTGGGTCACTCGATAGACCCGAAGTGCCAGGGGCAATTCATCGACCTACTTGCTTTTGCCCTTTGCCAATCGTTTTTTCAGAATGGACTTGATGATTTTGTTTATTGCTTTCACATATCCATTTGCCTGCATATGTGCTACCTTGGGAAATATTTTCTTTATTCGATACTTGCTGTAGAAGTTTTTGAATTCCGCACTGTCAAATTGGGTCGCATTGTCGGAAATGATCGTTTGTGGGATCCCAAAGCAACAGATAATGTTTTTTACTACAAAATTGATCAACTTCTTCATGGTGATCATGGCCAGCGATTCTGCTTCAGCCTATTCCGTGAAATAGTCGACTACAACAGATATTTTGTTCTATCTTTTGACGTCGGTAGCACACCAATAATGTCGATTCTCCACACCGCAAACGGCCATGGCTGATCATCTATGTAATCTATGTTGGCGAGGTTCTAGGAATTTTTGCAAATCTTTGGCATCGATCACGCCTTCCGATATAGTCGGCTGCATCTCTATTGACAGTTGACCAAAAATATCTGTAGCGAAGAATCTTGTTTGTCAAAGTTTGCCCCTTTAGTGTGATTGTCACAGGCCCCTTCATGGACATCTGCAAGGATCTTCTTTGCCTCCTCATTGGCGATACATCACAGCAGGGGAACGGAGAACCTCATTCTATATAATACTCCTTCCTGAACAATAAACCATGGAGCTTTGCGTGGGAGTTTTCTTCATTCATTTCTTCTATCTGAAAGTGTTCCCTTCAATAGATACTCCTTAATTGGAGTCATTCATGATTCTCTCTCAAGTTCAGCCTCCAAGATCTAATTGACATCCATCTGGTCGATGCTTGGAGTTGATAACACCTCCACTGGAATCAAGCCCATGAGTTATGCATCCCCGGAACTAGCTAGCTTGGCTAGTGAATCGGCTTTTGTGTTCTCCTCCCTAGGGATGTGCCCTATAATGTAATAATCAAAGTCATTGAGCAATTCCAGATCCTTCGTCAAATAAGGGGCTAGCTTTGCTTCCTTAGCCTGCAATTCTTTCCTCACCTGGCAGACCATCAATTGAGAGTCACTATATATGTGCAAAGCCTTGACTCCCAATTCTTTTGCTATCTTGAGTCTCACGATCAATGCTTCATATTTGACTTCATTGTTCATTACGGAAAACTCAAGTTTTAGGGCATAGCAAACTGACTGTTCGCCCGGGATTACCAAAACTACTCTTGCCCCTGAGCAACGCTCAATGGATGCTCCGTCGGTTTATAACTTCCATTGAGCACTCCGCTCTAAAGCTTCTTCTCTCTCATCATCCCTAGTGGTGAACGTCGCAATAAATCAGTCAATGCTTGGCCTTGGATTGCTCTCCTCGGGCGATATGATATTTCATACTGATTCAATTCAATATTCCACTTCAACAATCTCCCAGAAGTCTTAGGTCGTTGTAGAACCCAACTTAATGGCTGATCAGCACCTTAATTGGATGAGCTTGGAAGTAAGGACGAAATTTCCTCGATGCAATCAACAAACAATAGACCAACTTTTCCAACTTCAGATATTTTCTTTCCGCTCCTGCCAATCGTTTGCTAATATAATACACTGGCATTTGGATTCTGGTTTCTTCACACACAAGAGCAACACTCAAAGCATGAACACACTGGCAGATAAACAAATAAATCTTCTCCTTTCAAAGACTTTGACAAGATATGTGGTCTTTTGAGATGATCTACCAAGGCTTGAAAAGTGTCCTTACATTCTTGTGTCCAAGCAAAGTTTCATTTGCCCACTTTGAGGACATCGAAGAACGGTATAAGTTTGTCTGTAGCCTTTGAGATAAATCGACCTAGCTCGGCTACCTTCCCATTCAGACTCTGCACCTTGTCTTTGGGGTTTTAACATTTTTCAAGGCTTCAATCTTTTTTGGATTGGCCTCAATTCCACTTGAGTTTACAATAAAACCCAAGAACTTTCTTCGTGCAACTCCGAATGAGCATTTCAGCGAATTAAGCTTCATTCCATATCTTCATAGCATGCCAAACATTTCAGAAAAATCTTCCAAATGGTTCGTCAATCGCCATAACTTTACCAGCATATCGTCCACATAGACTTCTATCGAACGTCCGAAGTTCACCAGTCTTTGGTAGGTGGCTCCGGCGTTTTTCAGACCGAATGACATAACAAGGTAACAGTACAATCCCAGGTCGGTTATGAAGCTGGTATGTTTCTGGTTCGGGATGTGCATTGGAATTTGATTATAGCTGGAATAAACATCCATGAATGTTAGCAATTCATGGCTGGTGGTCGAATCCACCAGTTGATTGATCTTTGGCAGTAGAAAACTGTCATTTGGACATGCCATATTGAAATATGAATAGTTGATGCATGTCCTTCATTTTCCATTGGACTTCTTGATTAGGATTGGATTGGATAACCATTTGGGGAATAAAACATCGTGGATAAAGCCGCTAGCTTATCCAACTCTTCTTTCAGCGCAGCGAATCGCTCCGAACCCAAGCTATATCATTTTCGCTTCACAGAAAGATATTTGGGGTTCACATTCAGTGTGTGGCACGCTATCTTCAGTGATATTCCACATATGTCAGAATGCGTCCATGCAAACACATCTAGGTTCACCCAGAGGAACTCCATCAATTCCTTCTTCATCTTCATGTTGAGTTGAGATCTGATTTTTCGGACTCGAGTATGATCATCCTGACTAACTGGGATACTGATCGTCAACTCAACAGGCCCACCCTCGCATCCTCTGGCTCTTTCCTTGAATCTATAGGTTTACGAAATCTGCCATGCAGACCGAGCTAGGGCTTAGGCAGTGGTTGCTACTTGCTACGCATTAATTGATTTGATGCAGAGAGTCTTCTCTACATCTTTTTCCTTCTCACGTCGCATTGCCTCCCTCAGCTCTGCAACGTAGCATTTATGTCCAACATTATGGTCACCCTGGATGACCCCTACCCCGTTCTCTGTAGCGAACTTCATCGTTATGCACCACGATTCGGGCCACTTAGAAACTAGCTAGGGCTGGTCGACCCAAAAGGCATTATATGCAGAAAAAACATCTATTACCACGAAGGTCAACCCATACCCTCTTGTGGTCACCTTTACCTAAAACCACCGATAAGTCCACACGTCCCATAGGCTCCCCAACCTCTTCGGTAAATCCCCAAATCTGAGATTTATAAGGCTTTAGATCATGACCGTCCATCATCATTTGGTTGTAAGCTTTTTTAAACAAAATACTAACAAAACTTCCATAGTCAACAAGAACTTTCCTCACAGTTGCTGGCCCAATTACGATCGATATCACCAAGGGATCAAGCATGGGTGCTTCACAGTCTACATCTCGATTTTTGAATACTATGTCATCAGTCATGGTCTTTAGTAGCTTTGTTGGAGCTCCATCTTCGACGGTGAAGCAACTTTCTTGTACAATATACCTTAGAGAACTCACATATCTTTCCATCTCATTCTAGCTCTTCTCAGCTGGATAAGGTTCGCCAGTGACTTTATTGATAACAAGTCTTTTTCCAAGCTGCCTAGGCTCGTCATCACTAAGCCTAGCTTGTCCCCGTCGGAGAAATTGTCTTTGGGGTTGAGCACTTCCTTACCCGCCATCTTGCGTGGCATTCACATATCTTTGAACCTTTTTCTTTCTGATTAGGTCCTCTATCACATTACGAAAATGCCTACATTCGTTCGTATTATAGCCATGCGTCTCGTGGAAATCGCAGTACTTCCCATATCTCTTCCTTTTTCGTTGATTTCCTCGGAGCTGGTTTCTTGTAATGTTCTGTACCTTGCATCGCAAGGTAAATATTCTCTATTTAGTTGTTCAACGACGTATAGTCCTCATACATTAGGAATCTCGGACGTTTCTTGGGATTCAGTTTTCTATCTCTATTTCCCTGATTATTTCTTTTTTGATTGCCGCCTTTGTTTTCCACGTTTGTAGCCACATTTTTGAAACTCTCTCTAGGTAGCATTACTTTGAACCACTCACTTTATTATTGCCTTCCTATAGAATTCATTCGTAGTCGCTGGAGTTTTCATTTTCAACCACCTTCCAAAATCGATATCCGGGTGTATTCCCCTGATAAATGGCAACAAAACAATGTCTTTCTTAATATTACTCACATCCGTTACTACAGTGTTAAATCTACTTAAAAAGTCCTTCAATGACTCTCCGATACTTTGAAAAAGTTTTGATAATGACATTACATCCTTCAGACTGCTTGTTTGCAAGCAAAACTGTTCGATAAACTTCTTAGCTAGCCGATGGAACATAGCTATAGATCTCGGTGGAAGCCGGGTTAACCACATCATGCAACACTTTCTAAAAATATCGGGAAGCATCGACATCTAACAACATCTGTTGCCATTGCCGTGTCCATATGTCATTTATATTTTAGCATGTGCTACATTGGATCCATCGCCCTGTTATAGGATGACATAATCAACATAGTGAACCTTTTTAGGTACTCCTCTCGTAGTATCTCTTCCATGAATCAGTTTCTGCTGGGAGAAGATCCCCAATCATCATTGTGTCTGTGCTAGTTTTCACTCACCAGCCTTCTCACCATGTCTGCCAAAAATTCTTGTTCTACCGGATCAGCTGAACGGCGATAATCATAGCCTGCCCCCATGTGTTTGGCCTTGCAAATGGTGTCGGGTAGTTCCGCGATACTTCGGTTCTCCTATCTTTGGGAGAATCATTCGTCCAGATGATCGGTTTCGATGATTCCCACATGAATTATTGATAATTACAGCTTGAACTCAAACATTTCAATCATCCAACACTGGACCATCTCCAGCAACAACATCAACCTTTCAAGACATTGACGCCCTCAACATCCATTTTGAGAGAAGTGGGTATCGATCCGTAGAGATGGTTCGGTACCGAGTGGTGCATTTGCACTCCTGGGCCTATTTTCCTTATTCTTCTTGGTCTTGACACCCTGCCTTTTCATCTTTTGCTTCCCTTCTCAGTGTTTCTCATTGGATGATGAAGAACTGTCTTCTTCTGAATCGGATGGTGATAACTCCCTTCTGTTCTTTCTGTGACTATGAGATAGCTAGTTCAACAAATTCAAACTCTCCTTCGTCCGTTTCCTCATTTCTTCCTAGCTTTTGCATATTTTGTCCTTCAACTCCATCATCATGTCCATCTCATCCCATGTTATCATATCTAAGGGGCTATGAATTTCAGTAGTGTTAGATTGAGTGACTTCTTCAACATGTTGAGAGACAGTGTTCTTGACATCATTAACAAGTCTGGAGGTGGCATATTTTCTCTAGTGTTTCGTGGAGCCATTACTTTGCTTAATCCTATAATAGATTTTGAAAAAATTTGAATAGTCATGGATTATAGGAACGAAACTAATGGATCTACTTCATGGACTAAGTCAACCCAAAAGTAGAAAATACACCAAATAGCAAGAGAACAATACGTTCTTAGTGAAAGTACCAAAATGTTTACACTAAAATTTGGCATAAAAACCTAAAAGATTTATAGAGAATGAAAAATGAAGAAATTAAATGAAAAATGAAAAATGAAGAAAACAACACACAACAATTATAGTGGTTCGGCAATCACTTCCCTACGTCCACTTCAACTTTGTTTCTGATTCTGCAAAGTTTTTACAAAAGATGATCTTATGGATAGGTAGTTTATGGATCGGTATTGACCCGAGAGATTACAACATAAGTACAGAAATTTATAATACAAGCAAAAAGGATAATAAAACAATGCATATCATCCTTTGTTTATAGCTGAAGGTCAATAGATTTCTCTCCACCACGTTCTTCCCCACATTCCCCACGTCCAGAAGGAGCTGCCTTAAAGAGATTGTGGCCAAATCAGCACAGTTCATGGATCGGTATCGAACCATGCCCTATGGGTCGGTACCGATCTATGCCCTATGGGTCGGTATCGATTCATAAGATTGATTGTTAATATTCATTTGATCCCGTGAGGTTGCTTGAATGGCTTGTACCTCTATTTGTTAAGCTTGGGTGTATCGATGTGAGCTCAAACTATGGTGAAGTTTATGGTTTGTCGGCTAGGTGAAAGCACTTGATTTCACTGCCCTAAAACCTGGATTTATCTATTAATTGCTTGGATTATGTGTGGCTAGTGGTCCATCTTATATGGCGTGCATTAACCGAGGAACACTTTAACTTTATGCGCCATGAGCCGTGTAGAAAATTTGAGCAAGCACTTAGGGATCGATACCGATCCTTGGCCACAGATCGGTACCTATCCAAGACTTGGCTTGAATTTTGGATGTTTGGACTTGGCACTTGGAGTGGGTTGGTGTGCAGGCTACTCTCGAAGATTCTTGGCAAGCTAATGACTTCATCCATTGACCTTGCTTGATATCTGGGTTTAAAAGTAATTGTTCTAGATTTCTGCTTGATTATTTTTCTGTCTGGTCGATCTGACTCATCCATATATGACTTGGTCACAAGCTGGATAACACCATACTTATCCATTTCCTCCATTTTGAAATAGCAACACCGGAGTAGTTTCATATAATAGTCGCAGTCCTATTTATATACTCCTTATTGCAGCCTAGTGAGATTTCTATTTGTTGAGCATGTTTTAGCACCCCATTTCTTTTTTTTGTTCTCACGTTTATTTGGTTTTGAAATATTAATTTTACTAGTTTTATCTGGATGTTTGAAATACTTTTTGATTTTATTTTCAATATATATATAGCGTTTAATGTTTGTTTGGATGCATTAACATTATATGTCATCGACTTCTTTTATATATTATTGTTGGAATTCATGCTTTTAAGATTTGAGTTAGGAGTCTAATTTCTTTTTTTGTTTTACAGCAAATTCATGGGAAAATTCATTGTTATTGTTTATGATTATTTCGCACATGTACCATCTTAACCTTTTTTTTACTGATACTTTAATATCATATTGGATCCAACTAGATACACTTTGAAGTGAATCTAACCTTCATTACTGTGATTTAAGGTCAATACAATTTAGCCAGTAATTATGTCTTATTTATATCAATTATTAAAACGATCGGGTTTGATGTGAACTTATAACTATGCCAAAAAACACATTATGCGGTAAATATGCCCCGTTGTATGAATGCATATCTATTTGTCGTTAAATCTGGTGTCATCTCATTGCACATCAAACCACAGAAATGCCTCGTCGTCTGATATGCACTAACACAACAGAGAAAAAAAAAGTCGTATGTTGTCTGATGTTATAATACCATTCCCAGAATTACCTATTAGACAACATATAAATATTGACTAATATAAATACAAATTTCACTGATATGTTGTTCATAGAATGAAATAAATATTTGTAGAATGAAATAAATGAATCATAATTTTATTTAAACAATTATTTTATTTCAACTCTTCAAATAGTACACATTTGGTTTCCACTATATTTACATTTTCAAATACAATACAACTTTCATCGTACACTATTTCACACTCTCATATACAACATTTTTACTCTCACTTGAATTTGTTTTTGATATCTTCTTGCTCCATCCTGTGTCTAGTCGTCCGCTATACTTGTCAAATAAATTGCACAGTAAAATAAAAAAAGAAACAAACAGAAATGATACAAATAGAATTATAATTTTGATTTAATATTGCCCAGTTATTTAGGTCGTTTGCTTTCATATTTTAGACAAGGACAAAAAATTAAGTGTGCACGAACAGCTTATGATATGCACAGTGTATCACTATGAATATCACAAGGCCGAGTATCGATTATCTCTCAGGGACAAATGCAAAGGTCAAGCCCGAAGGCTCAACATACTGCAAGTATGCACAAGGTCAAACCAAAGTGGGCTTGGTGCAACACATATTAGTTTTAAAAAGCATGAACAAGGCTGAAGTGCATAGGTTCGAGCACATGGTCAGGAAACAACAATTCAACCAGGGTGATCAAGTATCACAACCAGACCAGAACTAAAGTCAAGAGCACATGGTCAGGAAATAACAATTCAACAATGGTGCATAAGTTTAAGCAAAATCAAGTTTCAGCAATTCAACAACATTCCAGCAAGACTCAAGCAATTCAACAACATGGACCAGAAAGACCTTCAAGAATACAACAAGACATGGTAATGCAAATGGAACTCAAGTGTACACGTGAATTATTAAATGAAGTCAGGCAAATTTGCAAACCAGATCAAACAAACATGCACACTGGGTAGAATACTGGTGCAAGTGCACAAACAAGTAAAGGCACAAGCATATGAAAGATTAATGAACATAACACATGCACATCTAAGATGCAAACTAGGTTCAGTCAAGTGTGCTCATATGTAGGAAATACAGCAGTGCAGAGTGCAAGTGCACACGTACACATATAATCCTAGAAAGCTCAGGTGCATGCACACAATTTAGAAATATGCATACGTAGAAATAGGCAAAACAAGTTAAGCACATACTAGTAATGAGTTCAAACATGAAAGGGCAAGGTTAGGTAGAATACCTGTTTCAAGCAACAATGCAAACATTTCAACATAAACAGGCACACTGATATACATATATACACATATGTATATACATGTATATATGTACATAGTGAGTAGAAATGCAACTCAATAGCATGTATGGATGAACCAAGATAACATAACAAGAGTTCAAATGTATGGAAATCAGTTTCAGGCAACAATACAACAAGATGGAATCACATCAGTTCAGAGACCCAAGTACATGCATATTACATAATAGGGCAGCAAAGTACAAGTCTAGACTTAAAACTAAACCAGAAGCTAGATGAGTGCACCAAACATACCTACCAAGGCCATTATGAAGCAAACAGTTCACATCAAATGGTATAAGGAAACACATCAATGCACTTAGGATATAAGATGCATATACATGTACACAGAGTTCAGGTCAGTGACCAACTAACAGCCAGTATTAGTGAACAAGCAAAACAAGGAGAAGCAGATACATGGAAATATACAAGTGCACATGTATAAACCAGATAGGAATGAAGTAGTGCAACACCACAGAGTGCACATAGACAAAAACAAAACAGGTACATCAATGATGCAGATCAACAGGCCAATGCAGGTGCAAGTGATGATTCAAGGGGAATTATACATGGTGCAGTGATATATAGGAAAAAGTTCAAGCATTGGACAAGTATCAGTTTCAATTGAATAACGAAATATGATCGTAGTTCACCAGAGACCAAGACCAAGCTATAGAACAATGTCAAGGCCGAATGTGAAATTAATCATGGGTCAAAATATATGCAAAATATTCAGTTAGAGAAATTAGATGAATAAGTCAAGTTTCAGATAATCATTTGATCAGAAATCCGTGGCCGAGAAAAATAAACCGAAAAAGTCAAATCGAAGCATATATTCGAAAATATAGGAAATTAATTCCTATATAAATAACCCATTATCATCATCTGTTGAAAATCATTCAAGTTCGAGCAAAATTAGAGAACAAGCCTTAAAATAAATCATGAACCAATTTTTAACTCGAACAAGAAGTCGAGATCAATACAAAATCAAAAGGGGCAGAAATCATACCATATATCAACTGAAGAATACTCGACAAATCGAAGTAGCCATAATCTACAAGTGCCAGTAAATTGAGGAACGATAGCACTAGAGGAATAAGATGAATGATTCCCAAGAGGCAGCTTCAATTCAGCGAAACACTAATTACAAGCGGTGACCATCAAAGCAAGCTTGAATGAACGATAATAAGTACTGGATAAAAGAGATAGAAAGGGAGGATACTTAAAGAAACTCTAATTTCATTATCAATCGTTGTTTGAGACATAGAGAGTATCGGGAGAGTGACAATTTTCTGATATGGAAACCAAAATTGAGAGGGAAATTGTTCAAGGAATGCAGCCACAAAATAGAATGGAAAGAAAGAGAAAGGAAAATAATTTAAGGAACACGACCATAAAGTAATTCAGCCAATATTGAGAGGGAAACCAAAATATCAATATGGAGCCTAAAACTAAATTTTTTGATAACTTAAATCAAACAATAGATAAAATGTTGCCTAAATGACAAGCATGAAATCTCAATAAAATAATAATTTCATGGGCTATGTCATACAACATATGGTTTTTTCATATATTGTGTGAAAAAGTGGAATAACAGAAAATTTACCATATGTTGTATGATCACTGCTGTCTGATTCACTTTGTGCCATAGTGTATGTTCCAAGTTGAACTTGTTCGTTACTTCATTCATCGAGTATGTAGTTTTGATATCGTCTTCCATGATAGTGAGTACAATATGTTATTGCTTTAGGACAATAGTTTTTCAGGTGCTTTGTATTCTCGAAAGACAGCTTAAGTTCTAAAATCCCCTAAATCCTCGTATTTGTATAAGCCTAAAAATGATGAAGTTGATTCCTCTTTTTATTGATTTTGCCTAGGTAGGTCATATAAGGTACGAAGGGTTCATAATTAAATTTAATGGTTGTAGGAGCTTAGAAAATAATTATTGGGAATCAAATGGACATTTTTTAGATAAGGGACACTTCATTTAATCATTGTAACATTTAGGTGCCAGCCCTTTTTCTTACAGTTGTGAGGATTTATTCATTGTTACAAATTTAATGACTTCAATTCACCTTATTATGTTTTGATTTTTTGAGATATTTTTTCATGATTTATGTTGAAAAAGATTTGTTAGGAATGGATTGTAGGTTGACTCATTTTGTATTTGTTTTACTTTTCTTATACCTAGCTGTTTACTAATAAATTCAAAAAAGAGTGGATGAACATATGTTTGCATTATCAGATTTTATAATTATCATTTAGAAACCAAACCATATTGTATTCATTGCAAATATTATTTGACTTAAACATATTAAATTGGTTTCAATTCCTATACCGTTGATCTAATTACTGGTCATTTTGTTTCATACCGATCTTATACTTTTAATCAAATATAATTACATTTATCTAAATTATATTCAACTCTAGATTATTTTTATGATAAGACTATGTTAAACGCTTTAGCATGCATTTTTTACGCTCCTTGATTGCCTATTTGTTACTGTTTGTCATTATTTGTCACCGTTTATTAAACATCTATGAATAGGGCTCAAATACGATTGCCTATTTGTCACTATTTCAACATATACCAAGCAATCCGAAATGCTCTGACCTATTCCTTCTACCTACCCCTATTTTGACTTATCACAAGCCTTCTCGGTTAAGTCCTAACCTATTTAAGTCTATCTGGCTCCTCTGATTTATAATAAGTCTAGCTACGACTAATCCTTATCTCCGACCTATTTAAGTCTATCCGAACCTTCATGAAAATATATACTTAGTTGACTGAGCTTGGGTCCACAATTAATTTGTGCCACAAATTTGCATGAACTTGGGTGATTGAGCTAGCTTACAGGCCTTAAAAAAAATTATGATAGAAGTTAATGAATTATTTTTTAAGTTTGAATATTTAAAGAAATGTAAAAATGAAGTCATTTCTAATAATTTGTAGTCATGTAGTAAGTATTGACATATTGTTACGGCATCTTAACTAAATGCAACTAGTATTTTTGTTACTATATCATATTTGGTGGTTCATTCTTGCATGTTAGTTTGTAATTTATATTTAAGACAATCATGCAAGTTTCCATGGAAACTTTTGCATTTTTTCAAAGGTTCGATGTTGCTCATGATACTGAAATCTCCACCTAGTCTGAGGATATTCCCAATCTCTTTTCTGAAGTCATCAATTATAAAGTATCTATTTATATTTCTTATCATCCTCAACCAATAATTAATTTAGTTATTTCTTTTCAGTTTTACATATACAACTCAGTATCACAGATCGTGTTGATATATATACTTCTTTTGTACTACAGCGTAGAGATATTATTGCCAAAGCTACATGAAATGTTAACTGCCCATATTGTTTTGGTTGGCTATAAAACAATGAGTTCCTTGAAATTTTCCCTCAAAGATGGGTGAGATTTATCATGTTGAAGGAAAAAAATTCCTCCTGATTATTTTCCTAATCCTGACTTGAAAGGTTGTACCGATTCAAAAGTGGTTTCAGTTAAATAATTAATGCTTGCTAGTTTTGCTTGTTTAGAACAGTTAGTTCATAAAGATCTTATTCAGACTTTAAAAGCAAAATATTACTTGTACGAAACTGTTCAAATTAGCATGTGCGACTCATGTCTGCCTTTCACTTTACAAATCATTCTCTACAATTGATTATGTTGTTGCATAGTGCCTTAGGTGAGTTTATATATTTGTTCTGGATAGACACTAAGTCGGAGTCCATGACTTACTAACACCATCACTTAGTTAAACATGCCTAAGGAATCCTAAGTATATGTGTTGAATATATTAACGTGTGGAATTTTCTATGTTGATTTAAAACTAGGATATGTATTTCACATAAATCCTTCTATGTTTATCTATTAATCCTTCAGAATTCAGATATTCATCATAGCTGATATTTTGTTTTTCCCAAAGATTACATTTCAACATATGTTTTGATTGTTCGGTTATGATGGTAACACTGTATCATTGTGTTTGAAATTAATAAAATCTCGTACACTTACAAATTATCATCACCTCCATTTTCTTTTAATGTGTTCAGTATGCCTCGTGTCACCATTTTCGTTGTAATTATTATTTGGAAAAATGGATAGATAATCTTCAACTTTCATCATAACCTCTTTTGTTCATCAATAAGGAAATAAAGTTATCAAAAATAAATATCATACGCCCAAAGATTTTTCTGAACCACACTAACTACATTATTTATCTAATTACCCGAGAGTTTTTAATGGGACGTTGTGCATACTTTTTAAGAGATGACAAGCATAACATAGTTGTCTTGTTCTTCTAAATAAATAAATAAAAATAAAAAATTGCTTTGGAACACTTTACATTATCCCTCCCAGTTGGATAAACTAGATTTAATAATCTGTTATATACGTACCATTTAGTTACCACTAAAATTTTGACGATATACTCTATTCAACTAGTTAACTTAATACTTCTCAAGCAATTTAATCAATTCAAGAAGTTCTATACAAGAGATGGTTGATGCACAATCACATGGAAATTTTTAAAAAGATTTGCATCATTTTTAATCCTACATTAAGGTATGTTTACATTTCTTTTCTTAAATTTTCATACATTTTCATGCATATGACTATGCCATTTCTATACTTTTGTCTTAGTATTAGTATTAGTAAACAACATCCAAATTCCATTTAAAATGTTCTAGCTCATGTTCCATATTAAAACAAAATATTTCACTTTCTTGAGCTTTATATTTTTGTTAATTTTATTTTCCTATCATTACTAACCCTCCTTTTCACGACATTTGATTAGCAATAAGCATACAAAATAGAACATGCACTACAACAAAAAAGACCTTTTGCAGCGTTTTAGAAATACTGCCATACACATCTACAGCGTTTCGAAGAACGCTGCCTAACAGTCTACTGCAATAAAGTCAGGAGATACCGCATCATTTTTGAAAACGCTGCTAAAAAATGTCTACCGAAGCTTTTTCAAAATGCTGCAGTAACATATTTTGCAGCGTTTGCAGCCTTTTAAAGAACGCAACCTAATAGAAGCTTCAACAAATCACAACAGTTATGAAACACTGAAAAAAAAATTATAGAAGTGATTTAAAAAATATTATGGTTTTTTATTGCATCAGTTATATGCCATTATGTTTAAAAAACCCTCAATTTAAACATCTGTTCAACAACAAACTGCTCAATTTAAAAAACATTAATAGATATAATCTTACAATATAAGCAGTTATAAGGTTAAACACAATCAAAGCTACACTAATTTCGTACACCAAAAAAATTAAGTCGTATACAACATTTCATAAGCAATGTTATAAGCACAAATGATACATAAAGTCTTACAAAAAGAGCTTGCTAAAAGAGCAAAATATAAATCGTGGAAAGTCGAAACTTGCCTTCTTCAAAGTCCAATATCCTTATAAGAAAAAAATGCAATTAGAGTGTGGTAGAAGAGAACAAATATGAATTTATTTAGCATCAAATATGAACAAAAAATGCAATTAGTTTGACTCAGCTTGAAATGATTTCGACTGAGTTTGAAATGAGTCGAAAACTCAGGTTCCGAACCAAGTTCTGACTCAGGTTTCAAACCTGAGTTGAACTCGGGTTTCGAACCTAAATCAGGTCATGGCTGCATTTATGTTGGGTTATGTAGAAGCAATTATTTTATTAGTGTTATTGTTACTAGTGGTAGTATTATAATTAACTAAATTGAAACCATGATATTAATTAACTTAGAATTGTATGATACAAGATGTCATGTAACTATATTATTAACTAACTTAAATTTCAAATTAACCTATTTGGGGCACACAACAGTGTTTCCCTTATTGTTGTGGTGCAAACAAATCATTAATTTAAAAAAAAAATATTGTGCACCATGAGAAACGTTAAATTCAACATATAGATAGTTCAAATAACCTTTAACCAATACAAAAGTTCAAACTGCAGTAAGCTTATTAATATGGTTGAAGATGTGAATAAAAAAGATACCTTGGAGAACGTGCTACAATTTGGCTAGATTGATATTGCAGTGTGGCGCTTTCAAAATACTCTACCATAACAGCCCTCTTCTCCATCTCTGCCAACAGAGACATGACTTCGTCACACTTTTCCTGCATACATCTGGAAATATGGGATAAATCCATATAATCAACTTGCAGATGCAACATAGACACCATAATTTATTAACATCACATAATCCTGTAATGAGCTAACAAAAACTACAGCAACCTGCCAACCTTTGAAATCAAATAAAAAAAATTAATTAAAACATGTCACAGTGGATTCCTATGCACTCTTTCCGACCTATTAGAATGTTACTATGCATTATAATTACTTAATACATTTTAAGGCACAAAATATGCTGATATATTTATAGGCATAAAGCATAATAAAATAACACCTAAGTTTAAAATTGTTGGAATAATGTCGGCAAAATATTGAACATGGCAATAACAAGTCAAATTATAACAATAATAAATAGAAAACCCGATTTTCTTTTTATACTGTAAAATAAGCTCTTGAAATGTACAATAATAAAATCCCATATAAACTCACTGCAATTAAAAAATAGAAATCGACATCATAAATCCAAATCTAATATCTTCGTATTAATTGTAATAACGACCATTTAAGTTATCAGTACTTGTAAAGTGTAAATATCAATGAAAAACCAAACATGCATAATTGAGAGTATGTCTACAATATTAACACTTTATATGATTTTGATGTATTGATATATCGCTTTAATAGATATAATCCCAGTTATTCTAGCAGTAACATATAAATTAAAAATATGTAAGATACATTTTAGCAATGCAACAATCCAAACAATATTTGGTTGATTGCACTTGTATAAAATGCAAGGAATAAAAGAGATATGTTTTAGAAATCTATAAAATACAAATGCCACTTTATATTTTCAAAACTTCCAAGGACCAAGATAGTCAATAGCAAATAGCGCAAAGCTTGCGCTATGTGCTATTTTGTGCTATGCGCTATTTTGCTATTAAAAATAAAAAAGCGTGAAATGGAATAAATCAAATAATTTGAATGCTTGCTTGTAGATGTGTATGGTTAGGGGGTTTGGATGTTTGATTGCATGATCGTTTCTTATTAGTGATATTATTTGAGTACTAGTATAATCAGCATTAACATATAAATTTACAAGCATATGATTTTGATAATGTAAGGAAATTAATTATAAATTAAAATACCTAAAAAAAAATTGTAATTAAATTCATGTCATTTTTTCTGTTGAGTGCTTTAAAAATTCTGGTCGATGCGTCCAACCAACGTTAGCGATAGTGGCTCCTAAACACTAGAATGAGACATCCCAACACAATCGGTTGAAAAGTAAACGAATAAATATTTTACTATTCAATGTTTAGTATTTAGCAACTTACATTCACCTATACATTCAATATTAAGCAACCTAACATTAAAAACAAGCACGACCTCACATTTCAAGTTATAAATTTGTTACCAACTGCATTACTCAAGATGGTTGCGTAATAGATAAAGATATATTTCAGTTTCTTTACATAATCGAACATCTTAGTTGGAATATAATGCACAAATATGGTCAGATGAATGAGATAGCATGCGGTTAGCAAAAATGCACATAAGTGCACAGCATGTGAAACATGGTGAATCATGCATTGATAAACATGAAATGTAATAATATGACAGGCTGCGAATGTAATAAATCACGCATGCATGTCAAATGGATTTATGAAAAAAAAAGAATTGAATAAATAAAGAAACGTTTCCTTCTCGCATTATGTACGTGCGATTACTAAGCTGCTATACTTAATTTATAGGAATTAAGTTTGACTGTTAAGTTTATATTCTATTAATAATCAGCCTATTACGTAGGATACTGCTTGCAGTAACACTTAATGAAACTGAGTGTTAGCAAGCCCCAAATGAAGTTGGCTTTACTTACGTGTATACATAACCTGAGATAGATCTGCTTATCTATGTACCTTTGTTTTCCTACCAGATCAATCTGTAGATATATGTGTGTCCCTTAAACTGAGAAACAGTAGCTGAACAAACAAATATTTTGAGTTATATGGCTGCGCACATGTTATATTGTTACTTAACTTGGATTTCCTTATGTGCTTTGATAACTAGTTTAGTTTTTCAAATGCATACTCTTTCTAGTGTATGAGGATTAACAATATATAACGTACCTCTCATACGATCTCTAAACCCAGTAAGTATATATACGAGACAAATAAAAAAACGAACCAGTCATAACGACGCGTGTTTGTTGTTAAGTTACAAAGTTGAAAAAATGACCATTTTACCCTCTTTAATTTAATTTAATTTTTTTATCAATTCAATCTAATTAAAACCATCATTATATTTTTAAAAGTCATAATAATGACACGAACATCTAACATTCAAAATCCCCAAAATACCCCTCAACCAACTTTCGCTTCCTCACCAAACCGATTTCTCCATCTCGAACCCTATCAGCAACGGTAGCGCATCCTCCCTCAACATGCTCTTCTCCTCCACGTGGCAGCAATCCGACAACGCCCCTCCTCCAATCACGTGTCTCAGCACATGCTCGAAGAACTCTTCGTCGCACAGGAGGGAAAGCGGGCCGGGCCGATCGAATCCGTACTCTTCCTCGGCCTGCATGAGCAGCTGCTTAAATGCTGGGTGGTTCAGCATAGAGGTTTGAACCACGAAGCGGCGGTAGGAGGAGCCCACGTAGATCGCCACGTGGCCAGATGGAACGTACGAGGGGGATGTTCTGGAAGTGGCACGGTGGCGCCAGCGGCGGAGCATTTGGTGTAGTCGTACTATGTGTCTGATTTTGTTGCATACGTTCTTCGCTATTTTGCGCATTGATAAAATAGCACTCTATTTTGCGCTATAGATGACATGCACGCTATTAGAGATTAAATAGCGCACACCATGCGCTATGGGCAATTTTGTGCTAGTGTGCGCGCTATGATAACTCTACTAAGGACTAATTTATATAGTGATAAGTCTCATGGATCTTTTAGTATTTTTGAAAATAATAAGGGTGTAAACACAATTTCCACTTCTAGTGTATAATTTATGTCTATTACTAATGATAACCTACAACAGCTCTTGTGAAATCATTTAAGGCTACATATATATATATATATATATATATATATATATATATATATATATACATACATACATATTACAGAATTTGTGCCAACTAAAAAGTAATCAACCTCTTAAGTAAAATAAGTATGATTTAAGCTTTGCCAAGAGTAAGTTAATGAATACTATATTTTGAATCAGGGTGTATTTTTCTATTTCATATATAAATATTTACATAGTTAACACTACAGTTAGATATATTATTGGATATTATTCAAAATTTGAGCAATAGAAATTATTACTGTACCAGACAAAATCCTACAAATCTTTACCTCCATTAAAAAGTTTACCATATAAAACAATGATACATCCAATTAATTATCATTTGGTATCACCAAATTAAAGAAAATCATTTAAATGAATGCAAGATACCTTACCTTTTTCTATTACCAATCTTCCTTCCCTTCCAATATATATGCATGCCATCTTACAGTTCATTCACAACTCATTCACTTTTATTTTCAAATACATTTCGGTAAAGCAAATAATATAAACAATGTCAATTATTTAGTCCGCTGCATCTTCATTACTTACATTGGCATATGCATTCTACATATTGCTAGAAAACATGGTGCATGGAATATCATCATTTGTGCTTGTTCGTGAATGTCAATTAGTAGTAACAAATATTCCTTCCATTAACAAGTTACCATTGTTGTTTTTGTCACCCTACAGTTTATGCGTTTATGAAATGTATGTAATTTAAAACGCTGTTCTAAATTATTCTCCTTTTTTTCCAGAGTTACTCGTACTTTCTAGTGACACTTTTTTTGTTATTCGAAAATGTGTAAATTAGTTCCAACTACGATAATGTACTCCCTTCTGTTACTAATTTTCTAGGTAATTTGAAATATACACTGTCCTGAACATAACTAAAACTATGGTTTTGGAACACTGCTGCATACCTCCTGATTTTGAATTTTGCGCAAATGAAAAGATTGCAAGTTTAGTATACCTAGTGAACTGTGCACAATAAATTGTTTTTGTAATAAATAAACATGTGCTCTTTTGAATAGGAGGCAGTTATAGTTGCATAACAATAGTAAGGTCGTATATTCTTTTTACATCAATAGGTTTTTTCTCATAATTTAGTCTGCTTATATGGATCTTTTTTTAATTCTTCCACTTTATAGGCTTAAACCATGCTTGTGTAGGGCTCATACTATCTTTTGACTTATGATATTTCAGTTAACAGCCATTTCAAGGTTACATCTAGAAATCTTCAAGCAGATAAATTTCAAATTTATAAGTTAGTTACCAGTTACAAATAATATAGAAAGAAAATAGATGAAAAGGAGAGTAACCCTTCCATGAAATTGATTCTAACTGTAAGGGTATCACACAGTCAAAGCACATGAAAACAAAAAGCCTAAGTTTCCTTTATTAAAAAGCTTATTGGAGAAGAAGAAGAAAAAGATACAGTTAGAATTAACAAAATAGCGTGTTTGCATTTTTTATGTGTCCCTGTATTTTCATTTACTGCATGATAAATACACAATTTAAGAATGTTAACAGATTTATTTGTCTTCTTTTAATTTCATCATCTAACATAGTTGCCAATAGTCATCAAAATTTCAATATATTACAGTAAATATTAGAGAGATACATAGGCAAATATCAACCTATATAGAGTTTTGTGTGTGTGCCTATCTATCTACATGTAGTATGCATGTTTCTGTGAAAGATTTCATAAAAATATCTACCTGGAGAAGATGAGAAGCAAGTTTTTGTCTAGCAGCCTCATGACGAATACACATGCATCTTCGCCCCTTTTTATTCTTGTTCCATTTGCATTAAAACCTATATAGTAACAGAATATTTAAATATATATTTTTACAACAAATCGCAAGGAAATCAAGATGTGGTAAGTAGCGGGCAATTCAAATAAAGATACCTGAATTAAGGCATGCTCCTGTTCTTGTTGGTTTCATAGAGACTGTTGTGCTTCTGACACTTCTTGCTCTAATTGTTCGACCTATAAACATATACATTCTGAATTAGTTGGCTAACTACTAAAGAGTAAAGATGTCATTTAAACAACATAGTTGGAGAAGAAAATATTTTAATTGTGGCCAGAAGAGCAAACGTACAGTCACATATATTTGATATAATGATACACCAAGAAAGATGTAAAGTTGAGTGATTACAGGTTGATCCACATATCCAAAACTTGTAGTTCTACACCAAACCTCACAAAATACATAAAGCACCAAAATTCACATAAACACATTGTTACCTTTCTAAATCAACAAGTGGGGTTACCTGAAGCTTAACAAATATATACATGATGTAGAAGAATATGAGCCTGTAAGCTTAAATAAACACAGCTCACACCACCTTAACCACCATGTTTAATCCTTTCTCAACTCTCCCCATCATCACTAAAAGTACTTTTATGGGCCCCCAACCCATCATGATATCCCATACCGTATTCCAAAAAACAACATATTTACTTATTTTTAATTTCAGCCAAACCACGAATATTTACAGCTTTGCAAAAAAAAAATTATTTTTAAATTGTTTAATCTTGTTCATTTTAACAATTTTTCAATGCTCCAGTGAATCTTATCGACTTGAACAAAGGAGAACCACCTCAACTCTGAGATATTAACAATCAAAGAATTGTATTTTTTTTCCATAGAACAATGCTATTTAAATGACAACAAAAATATGTACTCTAATCCCATGGGCAATAGGGAATTTGGCCCAAAAATAGAAGCCCAAAAAAGTAAAAAGCCTCACTATACAGAGAAGCATACGTCATCATCAGGGTTATTGATTCACAGGTAAACCATAATTATGGAAAGAACTACTCCGACCGTCCAAAGCTGCTGTGACTATAATAGGGCCTAATGCATGAGTTGAGTTGCTACACGAAGTATTCGGAAACTGGAATTGAAATTTACAAATATGGCTACAGATATGACAATTCTATTTCACTAGTTCAATTTTAAGTTTTATCACTCCAATCAAAAAGCTAAAACAAAACTGAAATGGTCAGACCAATGCTTATCTCATTTTTTAGCTCTTGGATGATACATCAACCAGAATAGGAATTATGATATACAATTATAACGTATATGATATATAGGAGTAGGGCATACCTTAACTTAGGCTCTTGAGGTTGTTGCGGCCTGGTATCTGGGTTTTTATTTCCAAGCCATTGCTGTCTAGTTTGAACCCAAAGAACATAGCCTGCTCATTATCATATAACAATGAATCAGGAAAACCAAATACCTTACATAATACTTTGCTTAATTTTCATCTCATAATTTTTTTGTTGATACGGGATGATTGTGCCGCATGTATATTGAACCTTGCGTTAAAGATTAGAGTTATGAAACAAAGAAGTAAAAACAACCGTTCAAATAATTTATTTCACAGATTTGTAATAAACTTCATTTAACTAATCGATTTCTAGAATAAATTTGCATTTTGAACTTGCATCTTAGTAAAAGAAAACCACCATAAAACTTCTCTGTGAACTTATATCCGCTTTATCACTTTCACAATACAAAGAACTCACATGCTACCCAAAAATTAAAGCATTGTTTAGACATCACAAAAATGGATAAAAATCATGTGAAAAATATACGACACGATACTGATATAAAATATAGGTCCAAATTGACTTTACAAGTTAATTTACATGGAGAGGAACCATAGATTCCTACACCAGGTTATCAAAAACGTAAGATGAGGTGAAGCATAAATTAAAGCATTTGTAAATTTAAAAAAAAATCTAAAAATGGAGAAACGGTAAGATTACCTGAATATTTGGAGTGGGTGATGAAGAACGACGACTCTGGATATGTGGAACGCAAGAGAATTTCTGAAGCTCGAAGAAGCAAGAGGGTTGCTGAAGCCCGCGATCGACATCAGAGTTGTGGAGATTTAGATGATGATCAAAAGAGTTTGATTTTTAATGAAATTTGGGATTAGTGATTTTTGGGAAAGAGAGGGATCGATGTTGAGTGACTTGTGAGATAGGCGGGACCGTTTTCTTTTTGGCGTTTTTTACTAAAACCATGCGAATTTGTAAAGCAGCAGCGGTTTTACAATAATTTTCATTAATAGCCTAGATAATCGCAGCTTTTTTATTAAAACCCTACGAATTGGTGCTGCGAAAGGTTTATTTTCTTTTGTAGTGACAAGGTATTATTTTACAGATTTACTGTCTACTTCTCAAAAAGAAAAATGAATACATTATGTTATAAACTTTTACATCCTTAATAGAGCATCGTCTCTTTCCCAATGAATCCTTGTACAAATTTCTATTTGAATTTTAATAAATTTAACAAGTAGTCAGGTCTTATATTACATTTAGACACCGATACTTTCTTTTTTTGACTGTTAGTTATAAAATTATTCAGATGAGTGTTAGTACCAAAAAGTGGCATAAACACCTAAGAAATTAGAATAGAGAATGAAATGAAGAAATATAAATGGAAAATGAGTAAAAACAAAACACCGTTTATAGTGGTTCGGCTAATTGTTGCCTACGTCCACTCGAGATTTCTATTGATTATCTTATTGTTTTTCAAGTACAATTCTTATGGTTCGGTATCACTCCATGGGTGATTACAAGAAAATATATAATAATTGTAAGAAAGCAAAAAGATCCCTGAAAATGAGCTCCTAGCATCCTTTTTATAGTTGTAGGTTGTAGTGAAAACCTTCACCACGTTTTCGTCCATGATCTCCACTACTTGGCAACGGTTGTCCTCAAGAAAACAAGGCCATGTCAGCATGCAACTATGGATCAGTACCGATCCATAAGATTCACTTATGGATGTAGAATATGTTAGTATATGATTTCTGTTTGACGATAATAAACATATATATATTCATTTAAATGTATTTGATATTGTACTATTTTATTTTTCACATAATTAAATAAATATTTGTTGATTAAAATAAATTACACAGAATTTAAATTCAAACAAATATTTTATTATAATTTTGAATATTACAAATTTGAGCTCTCACTGCATATATACATTTTTCAATTACATTGCAATTTCGATTACATCACAAATTTCATTTTACAATTTATCATCTCACTACATATCACTCATTCACTCATATTTATTCTTCAACTCTATTCTAGTTTGAATCCAACATTTGAGCAATCTGCAAAAATAAACACCGACACAGTAAAATTGAAAAAGAAATGCTTTAGTGCAACAAAAGTGTGTGTTTGAAAATTTTATTTGCCTCGGTTATTTGGGTTATTCGTCATCATTTATTTTGAATTCATCTTACACGAACAACTTGTAATATGCACAGTGTATCACTATATATGTCACAATGCCGTGCACATCGATATACACTTGATAAAATTGCAAGGACATGTGAGCACAAGGTCAAACCCAACCAAATGGCGGATTCAACACAAGTGCAATCCAAAAGACAAAACAAAACCAGTTCATCAATGAAAGTACACAAGCAATGGTCAGGCCTACGAGTTCAAGTGCATAAGCAGACTACATGACACAAACAGCCCAAATATGAACATCAATGTACACATGAACAATTGAACCCATACCCAATAGGCCAGAAAATCAGAGTGCAATCAAACTGCACAGCTCCACATGAAACCTGACTACATGAACACACATGTATACATATATGCAATGACAATTGAACTCAACCAAACAACAAAGCAGTGCAAAGCATAATGGAACCATAATACAACTCAGATGAAAGCAAAACTAACCAAGTTCAGTTACAACATGAACCAGCACAATGGAGTATGAAAACAAGTTAACCTCAAGTGGAACACAAAGCAAACCGTGTACCAAAGTACAAAGCAGTGCAAGTCAATGCAAGTGGACAGGCAACATCAAGTGCATGACAGAACCAAGGCAATGCTCAAAGCCACACAACAGAAAATGAATCAAGCAAATCAATTTCAACCAGACAGTATCACAAGAAGGACCACCAGTGCAACATAAACAAGACTTCAAGACCACATTCATATGAAACCATGGACAAGTACACACACATATATGAATAGTGAACACAAAGGCAACAATCAAGCCAACAAGTTTGCAAGACTCATAATCAGAAGCTCAAAGTGCAGAACTATCAAGACAGAAAAAACTCAAATGCATATGACCAGTCTACATGAAAACAGTAGAAGAAAATGCACAAGTGACTCGAAGCAGATGAATCAAATACACAAAACAGAACCATAGTCAGAAAAAGGTGCACCGGGCTCATAAGGAACAAGAATAGAATGCAGTGGTACAAGTAATGCCAGACTCACATAGACTAGGCACAATAATTATACACATACATACATATGTATGTATATACATGTTTGTATGTGCACAGATACAAGCATTATATCAATATGAACAGGAGCACTTTCAAAAAGAGAGTGTCAAGCAAAACAACATTGCATCCAGACTTAATCTGAATCAGACAAAGCAATGCAGACAACAGTTCGATATGCTCAGGACATACACATATATACATACATACATATATGTATGTATGTATACGCATGATGAACATCACATGTAACCAGAACCAAGACTCAACCAAAATTTACCTGACTACAAATATACAAAGACAAGGTCAGACACCAGCATAAATGGATAGAAGCTCAAAAACTCGAAGTCTGAAAACAATGCAAGCAAATTGAACATGGAACTCCACATCAAATCAACATACATGAATCAGTTGTAATATGAAAAAACCGCACATGCAACTTACACCAGACTTCGTAACAAGACCAGAACCAAATTTATATGTGTAGAGTTATTAACAGTAGCAATGTGAATATAGTCGTAGAGAAAATCAAGTCACGGTTCAAAGAAAAAATATTTATGCAGAAATTCGAATATATGTACCAAAATAGAATGGGTCAAAGCCAGCAAGAATGGAACACGAATCCAACAAGTCAATAAATTGAACAAGCCAGTGGCAGTAAGAACGAAACCGACGCAGAGAAAACCCAAAGCATCGGAGTGAAATTCAAATTCATCAATTATGGAACAAGTCAGCAAATAACACCATCATTCGATTAAAAAATCACGGCCAAGTAAAATCACGGAAGAGTTCAAACAGAATTATACGAACAAAAATTTAGGGTGTTCGAACCCTATAAATTTAGACCCAAAAATCATCATTGGCATCATCGAGTTCGAGCCCAAGCAATTAATCAGAGCATAAAGTCAAATATATTCAAAAATCAAAAAGGGGCGAATATCACGTACCAAATTATAATTCAAACTCGAATTATTGAAGCAGCCGAAAGCCAATCAAAGCTAGAAGGCGATTGATGGAGCAAAGCGAGGCAATTTTATCACTTCAATCGCTCGTAAATCAAGCGGCAGCTTCAATCACAAAGCCCTAATTTTAAAGGAGGAACGCAAGAACACAACCGAAGATATTTCACGAAATAAAAGAAAAGGGAAGTCGCCTTTTTAATACTTAAGTGGGCCGGCTGTTGTTTTGTGTTATTTGGGCTTAAATATAGGGTTTTGTTTTAAGTGTTTATTTTCATTTTGTAATTTTATTTTAAACTTTTGTAAAATTATAGTCGTGTGACTAGGTGACGAACTACAGTGGTGTAGTTCGAGAATTTGCAACTCAATGGCTGAGTTGTGGCAGGGTTTTGAGCGTAGAGTTAGGTTAGTCGATAGCGGGTGTCGCAAGTTTACGTGTGTGAGAGTCTGACTGCTTAATTTCTAGTAGAAACCTTGGGGGTAGCACGTAGGCAGGGTTTTGCCGAAGTTGGGTAAATCTGTGTTGTTCTATTTCTGCTTTTATTATTCTACTATTATCTGTGCTGCAATTATTTTATATATTTTTGCATTAATTTTTATTATTATTAGTATCACCCTATTCACCCTCCTCTAAGGTGTAATCGATCCTACAAGTAGTATCGGAGCTAGGAACAAAAACCATTTTTTTTTAAATTTTGATTTTTTAAAATGGCTTCTTTTAATAATGCTTTTGCTGAAGGACAATCCATAGTTAGACCACCCATGTTCAATGGTGAATATGCTTACTGGAAAAATAGAATGAAATTTTTTCTGAAAACTATTGATGCTTGGAATATTGTTGAGACATGATATAGGACACGAACTATAGTGGTAGATAATCAAGAAATTGAAAAGCCAATGGATCAATGGACAGATCTTGAAAATAAACTACAGAATGCTAATGCTAAAGCTATGAATCCTATTATTTGTTCATTAAATCAAATTGAATTTAATCGTGTCTCACATTATCTAACTGCGCAGGAAATCTGGCACACACTTGAAGTGACTCACGAAGGAACATCTCAAGTCAAAGAATCTCGCCTTGCCATGCTTAGTAGCGAATACGAAAACTTCACAATGGCCAAGGATGAGAATGTCAAAGAGATGTACGGACGACTTTCTAATCTCATATACAAATCAAAAGTTCTTGGAAAACCATACACAGAATTGGAAATAGTCCAGAAAATCCTCAAAGTTCTACCACGAAATTTTGAAGCAAAAGTTACTGCCATTCAAGAATCAAATGATTTGAAACAAGTTAAAGTCGAAGAACTCATCGAAAATCTCACCACTTATGAGCTAGAAATGAAATTCAAGGAAGAACGTGAAGGTGGTGATACTCAAAAGAAAACAATAGCTCTCAAAGGAACAACAGAAAGTGATGACGACGACGACGATGATGGAGCAGCTGAATTGGCACTATTAATAAAGAAATTCAAAAGGTGGAATCACAAGTATGGAAATCCAGCTCTAAATCAACAACTGAAAAGCAGAATAGTCAAAGTTCTAGACAACCCAGAAGAGCAGGAGATCATTTGTCACAAGTGCAATAAACTTGGTCATATCAAGCCCAATTGTCCTCAGAATCGACTCAGCCAAGGAAAGAAACAGAAAAGGAGAAATTTTGCAGCCACTTAGGATGAAACTGATGAAGATGATAAAAGCACTGGTAGTGAGAGTGAAAAAGGAAATCTGTGCCTTCAAGGAGAAACAACTGACAGTGATGATGATGAGCCAAGCGAGGTACCAAAACTCACTCACTCGGAATTACTTATATATTTTCACGAAGTAAATGGCTGTTTTGAAAGACTTAGGGAGAAATACGCTAAAATTGAATCACAAAGAGATAGTTTGATAGAATTAAATAAACAGCTTGATCAATTAGTTAAAAACTATCGAAACAAAAGCCCTAAGTGTGATAAGTGTCCATCATTTGGAGAAGAAATTAAAAAAGTCAGAAATTAAAATTAAATCATTTGAAAATGAAATTTTGATTTTGAAAGAAAGTGAAAATACCAGGCGAGAAAATTCTATTAAAAAGTGCACTCAATTATTAAATGAAAATGAATCACTCAAAACACAAGTCCAACAATTGTCTACAACTTTAGGAAAATTCTCTAGAGGTGAAAAATCACTAAATATGCTAATAGGGAAACAAACAGTCAATATTGTTAGACAAGGACTTGGGTATACTCAATCTGAACGTGTTGGTAGCGAAATTAATCAAGTCAATTCCAAGTGCACAATTTGTGGAAAAACTGGACACAATCATAATAATTATTGGTATAGACCCAAACACATGAAAAACATACCAATTTGGGTTCCTAATGGTACAAATATAAAATCCCTTAAAGTCAAACAAATTTGGGTGCCAAAATGAACAAATATAAAGTGTTTTGGTTCTACACAAACTTGTTCTTCAAAATATTTTGTCACTAACAATCATGGACCTATAAAAATAAATAGGTCACAAAAATCTTGCCTCGTGTAGATATGGTGGCAGGCTAAGGAACAACAACAGTGTTACCTGAATTCTGGCTGTTCCAAGCACACGACGGGCGACAAATCAAAGTTCCTTAGCCTAGTACAAAGGTTGCAAAATCACAATGAGTAACAAAGAAAAATTATCGTGAAGGTAAAATAGGTAACAGTACATTTATCTTGAACGATATATTAAATGTGAAAATCTGCACCATAATCCGATTTAATTCAGCCAGTTATGTGATATCGAAATAAATGTTGATTTTGGTTCTGATTTGTGCAAAAATGTTGACCAATCATCTTTTCATCCGTGAACTAGTTCATATAGATTTGCTTGGACTAACTATATTGCAAAGTTAGGTGATAAGAGATGTTGTTTTATATTGATTGATGATTACTCAAGATACTCGTGGATATATTTGTTTATTTTACCGATTTTAGACCTGTTATTATGTTCACTGTTTGCTTATTTGCACGGTTTCAATTCAAATCCAAAAGGAATCACATTTTAAAAACTGTAAAAAGGATTATAAGGTATTTGTTGCACACATCACGGTTTGGTCTATGATAGCTATCTAATGATAACTTTGAGTCAAAGGGGAATTCAGATGCAGATTACACCGGTAGCCAAGTTGATAGAAAAATTACTAGTGGAAAGTGTTTTATGTTGAGACATCCATTAGTTGCATCACATTTCCAAATAAAATATCTGCATAATTTTTATTTTTATTGATTTTCAATTGGCAGACATTTTTTTAAAAAACCCTTTTAGAAAATAGTTTTTGTTGACTTCGTTTCAGATTAGGCATTTTAGAAATTTGATTTTATATTTATTTTTGGATTTGATCTTAAATGAATACATTAATTAATCTGACTCCCTACTGATTATCGAAAAGATAAATAGTGATTGAAAAAAAATGATGAATGTTGATATTAATCATATATTATGACTTGAGACAGTATATTTAGTAAATTTCTTTAAAAATTTAAACAAGATTTATAATAACTTTTGTTAGTAAAAATTCCATGACCATCTCTAGTTCTATCACATTTCTAACGACCATCACTCATCAACCTCCAATATAGTATGTCAAAATGTGGTATTTTAAACGGGAAATTATTCGTTTTTTATTTTATTTTTTGCAATAAAAACATCCAAAGTATTCACTCTCATTTAAAAGTTCTCACGGTTATGCATGGGTGAATTGCTTGGAATATTTGTTTATGTGCTTTCATGCTCATTTAAAAATCCTTACGGTTATGCATGTATGGAACACATATCAAAATTGGTTATTAAATAGACGAGTTGATTCTAATCCCATTTAAAAGTCCTCACGGTTATGCGTGGTTAGAAGATATTTGAAATTCATTTTAAAAAATTTTTGGAAATACTACTAATCTCATTTAAAAGTCCTAACGGTTATGCATGGTTAGTAAGTATTCAAATTCCTGTCATAAATATACCACAAATAGATACAACTATGTGGTTTTATATACCGACATCACCCCTATCACTCTAAAGTGGAATATGCGCCTAATAGAGTATTTATGATTTTTTTTATTTTTTATTGAAATTTAATATTTATACTCGATTGGGTATTAATGTTGTATTAATGTTTATCACTTTATATCTATTTTTCTAACACTTTTACTCTTTTGCTGATAACAAAAGGAGGAGAAAGAAGTTAAGATTTTGGCAAATAAGTCAAGTCATATTTTTTATTTGCATATTCTCATCTAGGTTCATTTGCATATTTTTTATTTATTTTCATGCATATGTGAAGGGGGAGCTTTGATGTAGGGGGAGCATTCAAATAGAGGGAGCAAATAGAGTTCATCAATGACCAAATACATTTAATAAATTCAAAATCTTAATATATGTTTGTTATCATCAAAAGGGGGAGATTGTAGAATATGCTAGTATATGATTTTTGGTTGATGATAATAAACATATATATATATATATTCATTTAAATGTATTTGATATTGTACTATTTTATTTTTCACATAATTAAATAAATATTTGTTGAGTAAAATAAATAACACAAAATTTAAATTCAAACAAATATTTTATTCAAACAAATATTTTATTACAATTTGGAATAGTACAAATTTGAGCTCTCACTACATATATACATTTTTCAATTACATTACAATTTCGATTACATCATAAATTTCATTTTACAATTTATCATCTCACTACATATCACTCATTCATTCGTATTTGTTCTTCAACTCTATTCCAGTTTGAATCTAGCATCTGAGCAATCTGCAAAAATAAACACTGAAACAGTAAAATTGAAAAAGAAATGATTTGCAGTGTACAACAAAAGTATGTGTTTGAAAATTTTATTTGCCTCAGTTATTTGGGTTATTCGCCATCATTTATTTTGAATTCATCTTACACGAATAGCTTGTAACATGCACAGTGTATCATTGTATATGTCACAATGTCGTGCACATCGATATACACTTGATAAAATTGCAGGGACAAGTGAGCACAAGGTCAAACCCAACCAAATAGAGGATTCAACACAGGTGCAATCCAAAATACAAAACAAAACCAGTTCATCAATGAAAGTACACAAGCAATGGTCAGGCTTACGAGTTCAAGTGCATAAGCAGACTACATGACACAAACATCCCAAATATGAACATCAATGTACACATGAACAATTGAACCCAGACCCAATAGGCCAGAAAATCAGAGTGAAATCAAACTGCACAGCTCCACATGAAACCAAACTACATGAACACACATGTATACATATATGCAATGACAATTGAACTCAACCAAACAACAAAGGAGTGCAAAGAATAATGGAACCACAATACAACTCAGATGAAAGCAAAACTAACCAAGTTCAGTTACAACATGAACCATCACAGTGGAGTATGAAAACAGGTTAACCTCAAGTGGAACACAAAGCAAACCGTGTACCAAAGTACAAAGCAGTGCAAGTCAATGCAAGTGGACATGCAACATCAAGTGCATGACAGAACCAAGGCAATGCTCAAAGCCACACAATAGAAAATGAATCAAGTAGTTCAATTTCAACCAGACAGTATCACAAGAAGGACCACCGGTGCAACATAAACAAGACTTCAAGACCACATTCATATGAAACCATGGACAAGTACACACACATATATGCAATAGTGAACACAAAGGCAATAATCAAGCCAACAAGTTTGCAAGACTCATAATCAGAAGCTCAAAGTGCAGAACTATCAAGACAGAAAAAACTCAAATGCATATGACCAGTCTACATGAAAACACTAGAATAAAATGCACAAGTGACTCGAAGCAGATGAAGCAAATACACAAAACAAAACCATAGTCAGAAAAAGGTGCACCGGGCTCATAAGGAACAAGAATAGGATGCAGTGGTACAAGTAATGCCAGACTCACATAGACCAGGCACAATAATTATACACATATATACATACATACATACATACATACATACATACATACATACATACATACATACATATATATATATATATATGTTTGTATATGCACTGATACAAGGATTATATCAATATGAACAGGAGCACTTTCAAAAAGAAAGTGTCAAGCAAAACAACACTGCAACCAGACTAAAACTGAATCAGACAAAGCAATGCAGACAACAGTTCGATATGCTCAGGACATACACATATATACATACATATATGTATGTATGTATACACATGATGAACATCACATGTAACCAGAACCAAGACTCAACCAAAATTTACCTGACTACAAATATACAAAGACAAGGTCATACACCAGCATAAATGGATAGAAGCTCAAAACTTCGAAGTCTGAAAACAATGCAAGCAAACTGGACATGGAACTCCACATCAAATCAACATACATGAATCAGTTGTAATATGACAAAACCTCACATGCAACTTACACCAGACTTCGTAACAAGACCATAACCAAATTTATATATGCAAAGTTATTAACAGTAGCAATGTGAATATAGTCGAAGAGAAAATCAAGTCACGGTTCAAAGAAAAAATATATATGCAGAAATTCGAATATATGTACCAAAATAGAATGGGTCAAAGCCAGCAAGAATGGAACACGAATCCAACAAGTCAATAAATTGAACAAGCCAGTGGTAGTAAGAACGAAACCGACGCAGAGAAAACCCAAAGCATCGGAGTGAAATTCAAATTCATCAATTATGGAACAAGTCAGCAAATAACACCATCGTTCGATTAAAAAATCACGGCCAAGTAAAATCACGGAAGAGTTCAAACAGAATTATACGAACAAATATTTAGGGTGTTCGAACCCTATAAATTTAGACCCAAGAATCATCATTGGCATCATCGAGTTCGAGCCCAAGCAATTAATTAGAGCATAAAGTCGAATATATTCAAAAATAAAAAAGGGCGAATATCACGTACCAAATTATAATTTGAACTCGAATTATTGAAGCAGCCGAAAGCCAATCAAAGTTAGGAGGCGATCGATGGAGCAAAGCAAGGCAATTTTATCACTTCAATCGCTCGAAAATCAAGCGTCAACTTCAATCACAAAGCCCTAATTTTAAAGGAGGAACGCAAGAACACAGCCGAAGATATTTCACGAAATAAAAGAAAAGGGAAGTCGCCTTTTTAATACTTAAGTAGGCCGACTATTGTTTTGTGTTATTTGGGCTTAAATATAGGGTTTTGTTTTAAGTGTTTATTTTCATTTTGTAATTTTCTTTTAAACTTTTGTAAAATTATAGTCGTGTGACTAGGTGACGAACAACGGTGGTGTAGTTCGAGAATTTGCAACTTAGTGGCTGAGTGGTGGCAGGGTTTTGAGCCTAGAGTTAGGTTAGTCGATAGCCGGTGTCACAAGTTTATGTGTGTAAGCGTCTGACTGCTTAATTTCTAGTAGAAACCTTGGGGGCAGCACGTAGGCAGGGTTTTGCCGAAGTTGGGTAAATCTGTGTTGTTCTATTTCTGCTTTTATTATTCTGCTATTATCTGTGCTGCAATTATTTTATTTATTTCCACATTAATTTTTATTATTATTAGTATCACCCTATTCACCCCCACTAGGGTGTAATCGATCCTACAATGGATCGATCACATTGCCTTGTATGATGTCGTCTTGTTGTTTGCTTAATGATACATATCTTGTTTACATGGTTATGAGCTTGTTTCTAGGCCAATAGGATGGATCGGCGGAGGAGTAGAGTTGCTGATTTCTGGTGCTCGAGCCATTCAATAGCAGACAACGTGCGATCGATTATTGAAGCCTAAAATAGGTTGCTGGCATTATTACTTGGTAGTAGGAGGAGAATGAGTCATTTCTAGAGAACTTTTATGCATCGGTAACGGTACTTCACTTGGATGGATATTGACTTGGAATTTTCGTGGATGGCTTTGCTTCCATCTTATGGCCTTGATTGTACTTGACTTCTGGACTTTACAACTATCTCTCCAGGTCTCCTCCCTCGACAATTTTCAAGTTCAATTCAATTTTGTCTAGATACTGCTTGCTCAAAAGGATGGATACCACTTATCCTCCAAAGTACATCTTGTTTCAAACACGACGTAATTTGAATCGAAACAAGTCGAGATTGCCATATAAGGTTCCAACCCATGCTTTGAATAGTTATTATCTTTCCTTCAGAATGTTTCGATGGAGTGTTGTGTCTTTAACTATTCGTTATGATGCTTCACTAACATCTGGGATTATAAAACCAAAATGTGCTCGCATGATCTGCCATTCTGAGCTTAGCAATTTCGATGGTTCCCTTTTTGGATTTTCTAGGTTCGAATCTACTTTATTCCGATCCTAGTTATGAAATGTTAAGTATGTGTACACACATGTACTCTAATCGTCCATCATGTTGTGATTCCATGTGCACACACATCCCTGTGAAACATTTGGTGTACATGCATACACATATGTTATACACACATATATATATATGTATAATATACATAAATATATAAACACACACACACACACATATATATATATATATTTATTTATCGGATCGTTCGGTACCGATCCATGGGCATGGATCGGTACTGATCCAAGCCTTATAAATTGGCGATTTTGTTGCCTATTCTTTTGGTTCGTGGGTTATATACCCAAACCATCTCCTTTTCTCTTTACTTTATTTATGTCATCATGTTCAAGCCCTTGTCTTCCATTAAAGTTCTTTCTCACCGCTACCGCCTAGATTTCTTGAAACGCCGACATCCCACCTTTAGCTTGAACTCGTCATTGAACATGCCATCAGGATTGCACTTGATCCATCTTATCATCGAACATAGCCCTATTCCTGAAGCCCAACATTCAAACCAAACAATCTCCTTTGAAATTCAACGTCCTTAGGTGGGTAGATGATGGTGAGCTGGAGACCATCGCACAGATGGCCATGACTTGGGTCGGGGGAAAAGAGAGAAACCACCAAAATCCATCCAAGGGGATGGATCGGATCGATCCAACACTTGGTGGATTTTGGTTCTTCATCCATCTAAATCATTATGATATGTGTCATACTCGAATCTTTCCTAAACACTATCTCCCAAGTTCCAAAACATTTCCAAAACATGGTTGACAATGTGAAGCCAGTTGAGACAGTCAGCGATAACGGTCTCAACAGATAAGCTCCAGACTTTTAAATGAACTGTTGCACAGTATCGAAAATTGGCACTATACGACATTGCACAACATTGTAGCTTGCATCACATTGCACCGTTTTGTCACTTTAGCATTGGGGCATAACTTTTAATCCTTTTAATATAAGTTGTATGTTTATTTTTGGTAGTTATGGGTCATAGACATTTCGAGCGTCTTTCTGCTCAAGCGGCAGGTCCATCAGTTTCCAAATATACCGAGTTAGATACTAAGTCGAGCTTGACCACAGTTCCTTCTGCAAGACAAACTCTGGTGCAACATTTTCCTCAACCTGAAATCCACAAGTAGATCAACCCGCCCCGAAAATTTCTGTAGAACCTATGGAAGGGCCAACAGTGTAAGATGCTTTCGGCACTCTTGACGATGCTGTTATATTAGATGATCCAGTCGATTCCATATTATCTAAATTTGAGGCGGGATCACTCAGAAGGATCTACAAGGAACACGTTATCCAATTTGAGGACGTGTTAGTTCCTATTCTCCACCAAAGGGCACATAATCCCCCAGATGGATACAAAGTATGCAACAAATATATATGCTTAGCATGAGATGTTTCACCGTTCAATCAGTTTATCCGACGAGTCTTGCACTTTATTAGGCTGGCTCCTGCTTAGCTCCATCCGAGCACCTACACATTCATTCATAGCTTGTTTATAATCTTCGCTTGCAATTTTAACCAGGTTCCCAGTAATCAAGAGATTCGATACCTATTTAGCTTAAAGCAATGCAAGGGATATCCTTTCATCATTTTCTTGGAGCCATCCAGAGGTTTTTGAATCGTGGTTGGCACCCATAATAAATTAAGCTATTTTAAAGATGAGTTCTTCTTTGTTTCCTTTCCTCTTGGATTTGCTCAGCAATGGCTGTCTCCCCGTAAGTTTTATTCTTGTCCATTTCATGCAAATCCAAGTTTATAGTTTTGCTATTGCTAAATGTCTTTGTCATTCTTTGCAGATGTACCGCGCAGTCCTAGTAATGCTGCTCTGGCAGAGACTCTTCGATAGTTTCATGCAATTTTAGAGGCAGAGAGAGAGGCTAAGGCACTGCTTAGCAACGAGAATCTATGAGCATGTAACTTGTTGGATCCAGATCGTAGTGTTGGTCTCGCTCCTAAAGCCACTGGTAATGACAAGGATGAGTCTTCGTCCAAAGATAATGGGGATCATTCACCTATGGCCCCAGTTCAAAGTCTAGCGATTAAGACTGGCGACATACAAGAGCACGCCGAAGAAGGTGAAGTCAGAGAAGAAGGTGTAGGAGGAGGTAAAAGAGGAAAAGAAGGCCAGGCCAGTACTGATGCAGGCCATAATCCATCTATTGATGAAGGAGACGATGACGACCAAGAGCCTCTTCAAAGAAGAAATCTCAAGATTAAAATTGCCAAAAGGCAGACTTTGATTCTGCCTCCACTGGTCACAGCTGCATCCGAAACTCCTTTATAGCATTTGGAGGACCCTCATGTAAACCTTGGGCCCATCTCAGACGTAATCGACTCTTTCGGTATCAACAATACCAACATTGGGGACGTTGGATCCTCCATTCGTTTCCAAGAAGATGAGCCTTCAACTAAAGCAGGGGAGATTACCCCTGTTAGCAAAATTCAAACCCACGGTCCGTCTGGGGGACACTTGCACACACACATGCACTACACTTTACTCAACTTATGTCATATTCTTGTCTTGTTAAAGGCCAATTTCTTTATTTCATTAGCAGGTTCAATGGAATGATGTGGCCTGTATGAGGATATCGAGGATCAAATAACGTATCAACCGAGACGCAAACCAACCGCACGACCCATAAATCTATTCATGATTCTGGTTCCAGCCGACATTCAAGCCGTGATCGAGGGGGCAAAGAGATGGAATATAGGTCATACAACTTGTCTGGTCTAGATCTAGATCGCCCCCATCCAGAGGTTTGAAAGGCACTCTAGCCGTCGCGACGACATTCCTCATGATGACCCCTCTTGTTTATCCCTCTCTGCTAAACAAACAGCGCTGTCTCATGCTTCTTGGCATTCTGATCGTCCTTTGAAATCTACTACTTCTGATTCTTCTCGACACAAAGCTGATAAAGTGCCTCGGCCTATTGAATAGCCTGTTACCGAAACAGAGCAACAATCTCTTCAATCCTCAGGTAGCAACGTCGCTTCTTAAAAATCAACTTAAAGGTTGCAAGTTTATCCCCAATTTGGAAGACATTCCTTATGATATCAAGGGTTAGACGGTAGCGTACATTGGTGATGTGTATGACCAGTACTTCACTTGGAGGAGGCTGGCCAAGAAAATTTCTGACTATGCCGAGGGCTTGGAAATTGAGGCCGCGGGACTGAGGCTTATGGAGAATCAGAACGATGAGACTATCACTCATCTTGATGCAGAGGTCACCGAGCTGAAGAAGGCGAAGGTGGAAGCCAATCAGAAAGTCAAAGACTTAAATGTGACGATCGAGCGAGAAAGTAAAGACCTCTTAAGCCAAGTTGAATCCGTTCATCATAAGAATTTTGAGCTGACTGAAGAGGTGAAGGAGCTGAAGGCACGGCTTGAAAAAGAAAAGAAGGAGAAAGATGAAGCCCATCAAGCAACCCCAAACTACTATGAAGAAATGCTCGACACTTGTCAGTAGAGGGACAGAGTGTTGGACAAAGCCAAGAAAGTGGATGGGTTGGTGGCAACCTCGAAGAGGCGGGTTAAAGACAAGTTTGAGCCACTCATCACAAATTATAACACCAACTTAGTCAAGTTTCGAGATTTGGCGTGGCTTGGTAAAGGTTATCCTTGAGCACTAGCGTTGGCTTTGGATCAGATTGTGTAAGAAGAGCAACAACATTCAGAAGGTGGTGAAATAAATCTGATGGAGCTGGACAACGATATTCTAAGTCAAGCAGAAATTGAGGCACTCGGATGATCTTATCTTAAACCCGGAGTTGGCTACTACAGTTCAACAAGATCGAGCTGAAGGCTCTGACACTACTTGCTATAGGTCTCACTTCTGCACCTCTAGCTGCTTCTATTGCTTCGTCGGTCCCTCCACACACTAGATGTGTCGCAAATGCAGAAAATAAGCATGTCATCTCCCATTCAAGAAGGGAATTTAGATGGTATGCCTGTCCATACGGAGTCTCAATCCGACGGAGGTGTATCGTTGACCTCACCCATATTTGAGAAGGTGCACATAACACCGGTCGAAGTCGCTAATTTCTCCTTTCATCTTTCTTAAATTTCAGGTTAGCCTGCGATTTCTAGTCTCTCGAAGGAGGGCTCCAAATCAAAATGACAAATGATAACGATCGATTCAACGATCGTGATTATCTCTAGGACAACTCCGAGCATTCCAGTTGGCAACACTCCGGGCCTTGGTGTGCAAATAGTTCATGCTTTGGAAGAAGAGGGGTTGGTGACCTCCAGGGTACGCAAGCTGACGATGATGTTTAGATCACCGGGTCGATTGATCTTGCTCAAGGGCTTTCAATGAGCGAACTTATTGAACATCCCAAGTCCGCTGTAGAAATTAAGCAAGAGCCGAACGACTTCTTCCCTCCCCCTCTATCCATCGCTTTGCTCGAAGAGACCATTTTCACTCCGTTCACTCTACCTATGGACGGAGCTACTCAAAGTGTGTCTTCCATTTTATCTTATAACTTGCCTTTGAAAGGCAATGGAAGTGGAGGAAGAATGAGGAAGAAGCCTGAAGGGTTCAGTGCACCATCTTCTATGGAGGAGAAGAAGAAAAAGAAATCTAAGAAGTGATCATCTGTCTCCTTCATGTTTTTGGTTGTATAGCCATAGGACCAATTTTGCATTTTGTTTTCGGGTCGGCTTTTTGTGGGTTCGACCCTCGCTTTTACTTTCAGTTTATATGTCAATATCACTTGTATTTTTCTTCCAAGTCTTATTTTGACTGTGAATAATATAGACTTCTCATTTCATCCAAATCTTGTGTGAATTTGACTAAATGTTTGAGAAATGCACTTTATATTCAACATGCTTGCGATGCACTTCTCATCATTATCATTGGACTAAAGTACTAGTCCATTCTATGGTTTAGGCGGTAATGGGATGATTATCAGAGCGTCTATTCGCACATGCCCGCACATGACCATATCCAGCTCTGAAACTTGATTGAATTTCGAATGCTTGGAGAAATGACTTAAACATTCCTTTTGGGGTTGTTTTGAGTATGATTGCGCCTAAATCTAGGCGTCAATCGAAATGATTCATCTCTAGATAGCAATTTGGGCATTCTACTTTAGGATGCACGCTTTGACCATGCCACACTCTTAGTGCCGCTTGAGAGTTAACCACTTAAGATAGTGGTTTGGGACATCCCTATCCAGGATGTTTACTTGCAATCGCGCCTAACTTCGGGCATCGATCGAAGTTGCTAGAAGATCCTTCCTAACTCTAGGTGTAGATCTTTTGTCTTGCCTACTCTGGGCAAGGTGTGGATGCTCTGCTAAACTCTGAGCGTGAGATGCAGAGGTGAACTATCTTGTTTGGCCTTTGAATGTTTATACTCCTGCCCCCAAGTCATAGGGTAGAGGAGTTGATGTGTATCTATCTCCGGATAAAAAGTGTGGTTGAGCTTCCTGGGTCCGATCATGGATTGCAGAAGCTTAGTTGGTACCTATCTCTTGGTACTTGCACACCTGCACTTTGCACATGCAGATTTATTCAGATATAACACCGTTTGTAGTGTAAAGTCAAGCATAAACAGATTTATGAGCTCTGGAAGCCATTTCTTTTAACAAATTCTGTCTGGTTACACAGCTTTGATTAAATATGTACAAATATGCATTCAAGTGAAATAGCATCATAAGTGCTCACTATTCCACGTCCGAGGGAGGGAGATCCCATCCACTATTGCTAGCTTGAACGTGTCATCTTCAAGCTTCTATTCAATTGCGTACGGACCTTCCCAACTTGGGCCCAAGTTCCCAAGGCATAGGAAGATTCATTTGAGAATGATGTCGCTAATTTCAAAGGTCCAAGTCTTAACCTTGGTGTTGTAGTATCGGACGACTCGACTTTGACATCAAGTCGGCTTCATCACACTTCTCATCGATCATATCGAGAGACTCTAGCAGGAGTTCCTTATTCATTCGTGGATTATAGTGAGTCACTCGATGAGAAGGTTCTTCAACTTCAACTGGGATCATAACCTTAGATCCGTAAGCCAGGGCGAATGGAGAATGGTCGGTCATGGACTTGTGGGTCGTTTATTAAGCCTAAAGTGCCAATGGAAGTTCGTTAACCTTCTTGCCCTTAGCCTTCTCCAATTTCTTCTAATGAATGGACTTGATAATCTTGTTTATTACTTCGACCTATCCATTTGCCGGGGGTGTGCCACCACTGCAAATCTCTTCTCAATGTGGTGCTGGGGGTAGAAATCTTTGAACTCGACACTATCAAATTAGGTCCCATTATCGAAAATGATCGTTTTCGGAACTCCAAGACGACAGAAGATGTTTTTGACCATGAAGTTGATCACTTTCTTTGTAGTGATTGTGGCTAACGGCTCTGCCTCAACTCATTTGGTAAATTAATCAACAACGACAATGGCATACTTCACGCCAACTTTAGACATTGGTTGCACACCAATGAAATCGATTCCCCAAACTACAAATGGCCATGGACTGACCATTTGAGTGATCTCCATTTGTGGAGCTCTTGAAATCTTAGCAAATCTCTAGCACTTGTCACACTTTTTGGTTTGATCGGCCACATCTCGGTTGATAGTAGGCCAAAAATACCCGTAACGAAGGATCTTTTTCATTAAGGTTTGCCCCTTGGTGTGGTCGCCACAGGACCCTTAACGTACTTCTCTTAGGACTTGCTTGGCCTCATCATTGGCAATACACCGAAGCACAGGAACTGAGAATCCCTTCCAGTAAAGTGCTCCCTCTTGCATGATGAATCTTAAAGCTTTACGAAGGAGCTGATGTTGCTCGCTTTTTCTGTCAAGAAGGGCTCCTTTCTCCAGATAATTTTTATCTGGGTCATCCATGACTCCTTATCACATTCAACCTCCAGGGTCCAATCGACGTCCATCTGGTCGATTCTTAGAGCCGATAACACTTCCACTGGGACCAGGCCCATGAGTTGCTCATCTCCAAAACTAGCTAACTTAGCCAGTGATTCAGCATTTGCATTTCCTCTTTGGAAATATGCGTTATGGTGTAATATTCAATATCATTAAGCAGCTGGTCGTAGGCTTTATTGAATAAAATGATGATTGAACTACCACAGTCAACCATCACCTTCCTTACAACAACATGGCTAATCATGGCCGGTATCACCAACGGATCAATCGTCGAGGCCTCTACCCCATCAGCATCTTTATTTCGGAAAATAATATCATCTATCATGGTTCTAAGTTGCTTTGCTAGAAAATCGTCTTCAATGACAAATTAGCTCTCATTCATTGTGTACTTCAATGCACCTACATATCGCTCCATCTCATTCCAGCTCTTCTCGGTTGGATGTGGTCCTCCAATAATAGTATTGATCACCAATCGCTTCTCAAGCCGCTTGGGCTCATCAACGCTAGACCCATCTTTCCTCTACTGGGGGTTTGAAGGTCCTTTCCCACCATTCCATGGGGTTCGCACAAACTATTGTAACTTCTTCTTACAAATTCACTCTTCGATCACATCACACAAATGCCTGCATTCGTTGGTGTGGTGACCATATGTTTCATGAACTCTATAGAACTTGCCAAACTTTTTATCCTTTTTAGTTGAGTCCCTTGGGGCCAGCTTTCTGTATTGCTCTTTGCCTTGAGTAGCGAAGTACATGTTCTCAATCGAGTTGTTCAATGGAGTGTGGTGGTCAAACTTCGGGATTCTCGGACGCCTCCTTGAATCCGATTTCATATCTTTAGCTCCATTGTCGTTCTTTCTCTGTCACCACTTCTATTTTCTACATTAACATCGACATTGCCAGAATTCCCTTCGGACTATTTTACAGCAACATTACTTTGTATCATTTTGACCGACTGACCGATATCGGTCTTCCTGGTGGTAGTACTTGCCCCCTCCAAATGCAAGAACCGATTCGCCTTTCTTTAGAACACATCCATCGTCGATGGGGGTTTCATCTTCAACCCCCTCCGAAAGTCAGTCTTGGGATGAATCCCACTAATTAGTGCCATCAACACAATATCTTCTTGAGCATTGCTACCTCGGTCAATGTAGAATTGAAACGGTGCAAGAAATCTTTCGAAGACTCTCTCACTCCTTGGAAGAGGTTAGAAAGTGACATGTCATCCTTCGGACGGGTAGTATGCATACGGAATTGCTCAATGAAATTTCATGCTAATTACTCAAAAGATGATAAGGATCTCGACGGCAGCCGGTGAACCACATCGTCCCTACTCCATTCAAGAAAATCGAGAAACGATGACATCATACAACATCGGTAGCTCTGGCAGAGTCCATGTACCAATCGTATTTCATTGTACGTTGCCTAGAATTTGTCTTCCCATTATATGATGGCATCGTCGGCATCACAAATCTCCTTAGGTATTCCATGCAAAGGATCTCTTTTGTAAACAGATTTCGGCTTGGGGAGGAGCCTCAATCATCATTAGTCCGATGATGGCTTTCACTTATAAGTCTCCTTACCATTTCAGTCAAATCCAGCTTAGGTGGATCTATTGAACGGTGGTAATCGTGAACCTCCTTGAGTATTTGGCCTAACAAATGCTCTTGGTTAGTTTCGCGATACCTAGGTTCCCCTGACTCCAGGAGAAACTATTCATTCAGCAGTTCCGTGTACATAGTCTCTTCATGGAGGATCCACAACAGCCGCCTGATCTCCAACGTTTTGGTCATCCACAGCATGACCAGAAGCCAAAATAGCACCATCACCTAGAGGTCAACTGCCCGAATCAAGGTTAGATGGTTCGATAGCGATCCCTCTTGATGGATAAGTACTGATCCTTAGGCCTTTGCCATGTTTTGGTCCCGACTTCTGTTTCGACTTCTCGGTCTCTTTTCTAAGCATCTTCTGTTTTCTATCCCTCTGCCTTTGCTCTGACGATGAGGAAATGTTAAATTCTAAACTAGAAGGTGTACCGTCCCTCCTTCTTCTCCTGCAGATGTTTGTCAGGTGATTCAACAAATCCAAGTTCTGCTTCATTTGCCAATTCAATTCATTGCGGCTTTCCGGCTTTCTTGGAGCCTGTCTTCCATTTGCTTCATCATGCGGTCCATCTCAACTCTGGTGACCACATCCATTGGGTTCTGAACATCTTTAGCATCTAGTTGCGCAATGTCTTCAACTTGCTGAGGGTCAACATCCTCAACATCTTCAGTAGCTTGTGAAGTGGTGGATCGATCTCTTTTCTAGGGGCCATGGAAAAAAGCAGTTGTGTAGATTTCTGAAAACCTGAGTAGTTGAAAATTCCAAAAATGGAGAAAACTAGAGCCGTCTCTCGGATTTAGGCAATCCAATAGTAGATGATGGATCCAAAAAGACCGAGAATCACGTTTTTAGTGAAAGCACCAAAATGTTAGTACCAAAAACTTGCATAAACACCCGAGAAATTAAGTATAGAATGAAATAAAGATATATAAATGGAAAATGAGTAAAAACAAGACACCAAGCCTTTGTAGTGGTTCATCCAACAATTTTCTATGTCCACTCGATATTTCTTTTGATTATCTTGCTGTTTTTCAAGTACAGTTCTTATGTTTCGGTACCACTCCATGGGTGATCACAAGGAAATATATAATAATTGCAAAGAAGCAAAAAGTTCCTTGAAAATGAGCCTCTAGCCTCATATTTATAGTTGTATGGTGCCAAAAAATGCTCTATCGCATCTTCCTTCACGAACTCAGTAGCGGTTGTCCTCAAGAAAACGTGGCCATGTCAGCACACAGCTATGGATCAGTACCGACCCATAGACATGGATCCATATCGATCCATAAGTTTCACTTATGTATCGATCATATTGCCTTGTGTGATGTCGTCTTGTTGTTTTCTTCCAGATTCCTATCTTGTTTACAAGGTTATGAGCTTGTTTTTGGACCAATGGGATGGATCGGTAGAGGAGTAGAGTTGTTGATTTCTGGTGCTCGAGCCATTCGATGGGAAACAACGTGCGATCAATCATTGGAGTCTGAAATAGGTTGCTGGCATCATTACTTAGTATTAGGAGGAGAATGGGTCATTTCTGGAGAAATTCTATGGATCGGTACTGATCCATAGGGACAGATCGGTACCGATCCATCACTTGGGTGGATATTGACTTGGAATTTTGGTGGATGGCTTGGCTTCCATCTTATGGTCTTGATTGTACTTGACTTCTGGACTTTACAACTATCTCTTCGGGGCTCCTGCCTCGACAATTTTCAAGTTTGATTTGTCAAGTCTATTTAGACACTGCCTGGTCAAAAGGCTGGATAACAATGAGATTGCTCTACTTAACTTCCATGAAATAAACATGTCAAGTGCATCAAATTGATTGTTACGCCATGGAAATTTGACTAAATGTACTTAATATGTATAACAAAAGTGAATTGGATTAAAGAGCATTATGGAAATCACATAAAGCTTTCCGAATAATAAAAGAGAGAGAAAGATAAGTTGTAGGCTACTAGTGTATAAAGTGTTTATGTCAATTGTTTTATTTCTAGCTAAGTGGAAGTGTATTTCTTCTCAACTTTTTAACTAGTCAAGAAAAAAGTTTAGATAAATAATCCATCATGGCCATTCAATTACTTCAATCTATTTATAGTTTATGAAGTGTTAATTGAGAAGTGATTTTAACAACACTACAAGATAAACAAGGCAGCGATCAACAAACTTATCATTTGGTTTTTGTTCTTCATCTCTATTTCATGAATCATATCAAACATTTTATTATGCATTAGAAGAAATTATGTACACCAAATAAAATTATTTAAGTTGTTTATTGGATCTTTATTTAACATTATAATCATATGTATATTGAGATTATTCTTCTCCCTTATACATTCTTGTTGCAAATAATTTTTTATATAATATATATCATTATGTTTTTATTTGTATGGTTGGAATTAATAAAAAATTGCAATAATTATCTTTTTAAAATAGAAAATCGAACTGTCGGTTTCCTCACCAATATGCGGTTGTACTAGTAAAAAATATCAATGCATTTCAGCACTATTTATTTTCTAGTGTAATCTCCTACCATTCAGATACAATGTAACTGATGTAGTTTCATAGAAAATCCGAGTTTGAGTTTGTTTCTAATATAAAATCATAATTTTTATGTTTTTGTTACTAGATCCACTTTTATTTTAGCTTTGTTTTAAATTAAACGTAAGTTAACTTCTAATGGTATAAAATAAGGGTTTTGAGCATTATATAAAGAAAAATCTTCTTAACAACGTGCACATCGGATCTTTATTTGTTAAAAACTGAAGCACAATATGATTAGCACTACTCCAAAAAGTTGAATTACATTTAAAAATTGGTCTTTTCTTCTTAGAAGTGCCGTATATGTTATTTATTATGTTTTCTACCAAAAAAAATTCATACTTGTACCACTGTCAAATTATGCAAAATAATCATTATTTCCTTTTATGGAAAGACTTTTTGTAAATGCACATTAAAAAGAATGATTTTATATATAGAGAAAATCTATTGGGGATGTTGACATAATCGATGACATAATAGATCTCAACCATTAGATTGTCCCATAGTTTCTATTTCATATGTAAATTCAATGACATCCAACAGTTAAATTATATATATATATATATATATATATATATATATATATATATATATAGACACACACACACACATACATACACATACATACATATATGTCCTAAGTGTTGGTAAATTTAAATATTAGCTTTGAATGACTAAAATTTTGCATTATTTGTTTTCAAAGAGTAGGAAAGTGCGAATACTTATACTTAATGACTAAAATTTTGCAATGTCTATTTCGAAGTGCATGCAAACACAAATAATTGCACTGTCTGTTTCAGAATGTATCTACTTCAAACCGTAAATATTTACATTAGCAAAAAAAAATATAAAAAATGATTATTTTTTATATTTGGCATGCAAATTTGTTGGAAGAAATATAAAATTTGTAAGTTGATGTATAAAATAAATTTTTAGATGATGTTTCTATGTAAACAAATCACTACTTGCATATCTAAATTAATATAGGATTGGCAATTGAGGAAGATGCAAGTTTATATTTTGTGTGATCAAATTTTTAAAATTTATGTATAATTTTTCATCTAAAGAGTTACATCTAAATTACCACTTCATAAACCATGAAATTTATGCACCGTACTTTGTTTTTTTTTCCTCTTAAATTACCAAGACCTCTACCATGTAGGCTAGCAAAATATTTTGTATGATATTTTTTTTTGGAGATTAAGAAAGGTTTTTATAGAGGTCCCTTACCTCATTTTATTATAAAATACAAAGAACATAAGGATTACAAGGGAACATATACTGGAAATAAAAAGGAAAAAAAAGTTAAAAAGGAAGAAAAGGGAAAAAATAACGACTAGAGAGAATAGCCAATCCATTTATCATAGAGCAACCTATCATCCAAAGTTTCAACCATATCACCGCCCCATCTTGATATCTTTCTTCTTATAATCTTAGCACACAGCATAGCCACTTCAGCAGCACTCCTTTCCTTCCTTTCAAACAGCCTCAAATTTCTTTACCTCCATGTCTCCTATAGGCACACATTCAGGCTTAAGAGAATAACTCTCCCCTTATAATTCCTACCTCGTAGATTGGAAGAATAAAAACCATTCCTCTCGCTGTCATGATAAGTATATAGTTGACATATTTCTATCCAAATTCCAGACGAAAAAGGGCATTGGAAAAACAAGTGAGCATTCGTTTCATTGTTTTGAGAACAAAATATATAGCATGAGCTTGTCATGTATCCATGGTGGCATAACTTATCCTAGGTAAGGATAGCATTTTTGATCACCCTCCACATGAACAATTTTGTTTTGGAGCATCTGAAGAATCCTAAACATGAGAATGCCATGGGTTAGGCTGAACTTCAGGTAGAAGGAGCTTGTAAGCATAGGATATAGAGTGGCTCTTCTATTTATTATCACATAATAGCTCATCATGCTCGACGTATGATAGAGAAGCCGCAACAACCCCCTGCCATAGCTCTCTAACTCTATCACTAGTGCAATGAGGAAGCAAAATAACCCCATTCTCAAAGTAATCAGAGGCCTTAGCTTCTAGGGGAATTCCAGTTTGCATAATGTGGGGACAACTTAGCTTTTAATTTAAAATAAAACCCCTGGCTACCCAAGGTGAGGACCAAAATGAAGCTCTGGACTATGAAGATACAACAAGGTGTTAAAAAGAAAGAAGATCTTCTTTCAGCTTGAAAATGCTCCTCCAAACCCAGCTAGCACTGGGTTTTAAGTCAATTTGCCATAAGTCCTTATTTCCAAGGTAATGCTTCGTGCACCAGGCTTTCCAAACAGAGATGCTATTGTTGATTAAGTTGTTTAAATGAAAAGAGTTAGCAACCCTATTTCATTTGACCATGTTAACAACTCCAAGCCCTCCTAACTTAAGAGGCAGTTGAACTTTGATATATGATATCGGGATACTTTTCCTAGAGAAGGGGAAGCCAGACTAAAGAAAGTAATTACGGGCCTGCTCTATCATCTAAATCAGCTTCTTAGGCAGGATGAATACCCTAGAATAATACACCTACATGAAGAAGTTGATAGATTTGATGATGGTAAGTCTACCAGCAGCAGAAAGGAATATATTGTCCACATTCCCATTATGGTAGTTATCTTTTTATAAAGTTTCATGCATTGATTCTTCTTAATTCTGCTCATTGTAAGTGGGATTCTGAGGTAGAATATCTCATTGCCTTGTATCTGAAAGGGGGCAACAATAGGAGCCAGGGCATGCTCTTGAATATTAGAGAACAAGACAGATGATTTGTTAGCATTAATTTGGAGCCTAGTGAGAAGGTTGAAGCTGTATAAAGTTCTGACAACAGAGTGCAAAGATTTAACATTAGGTTTATAGAAAATCAGAAGATCATATGCATAGCGTAAGCTTGTTATTCTCGGGCCCGTGCACTTGGGATGGTAGTCAATATTCTTAGTGGAAAATTCTCATTCAAGCAATTTAGATAGAATTTCCATTATGATCAAGAAAAGACAAGAGCTAAGAGGGTTACCTTTTCTAATCCCCGGCTTTCCTTTAAAGTGACCACATACCTAATTATTGGCTTGAACAGAAAAGCTTGTGGTGGAGATGTAGGCTTCTATCCACTTAATATACTTAGCAGGGAACTCCATCTTGCTCAAAGCGAATAGGATTGCTCTCCATTTAGTAGTGTCATAAGCTTTCATGAGATCAATATTTAAGCGGCACGTAGGGCTTAAATTTTGCTATCATAACCCCTGAGCAGCTCATCGGGTCAGAAGAACATTGTCTATAATATCCTTCCAGGACAAAATGCGCTATAATTGTTGGAAATGATCTTGGGCAAGACAAGCTTCAGCTTCACAGCCAGCACGTTAGAAACGCATTTATATATAGTATTACAACAACTAATAGGTCTGAATTGATTAACATTCATGGGAGCCTGCACTTTAGGAACAAGACATATAATAGTGTTGTTTATGCCTTTAAGCATTTTTCCACGGTTAAAAAAATTATGTACAACTTTTAAAAAATTAGCACTAATTATAGGCCAACATATCATAAAGAAGCTGGAATTAAATCCATCTAGACCTCCAGTGCTGTCTCTAGGGATGGAGAACAAAGCATCTTTGATCTCTTTGTCAGTTATGTCCCGACCTAAAGAGGAGGCATGCTCTTGGGAGAGGCAAGGTAATGGAATGCCATTCATTTGTTTAGTAGAGATGCTTTGATCTCTGGAGCTGCTTAGGATGGAGAAGTGTTGAACAAAAGCCTTACTAACAGCTTCATGCCCATTGTGCATATTATTGTCTATGTCCAAAATTTTATGATTCTTGCTTCTGCTAGCTTTGGCATTAAAGTAGGTAAGATAGTATTTGGTGTTTTTGTCCCCTTGAGAGTCCCATTTATCCCTGCATTTCTGTCTGACCATAGCTGCCTCCGCTATATGAACTTCTTTTAGCTTATTTGTAATTTCCAACTCCTGCAAAGGTAAAGTTAGAGAAGCAGGATTATTATATAGATTGGTTTTATCATGTCTTGTTGCTCTTTTTAAATTGGAGTATAGCTTGTTTCTTTCCCAAATGTCTCTCTACTCCAGCTCCTTAAGGCAAGTTTGGTAAGCTTAAGTTTTTGTTGGATATCAGATTTCCAAAGACAGGGGAAGCCCATGCTTGGGAGACAATGTGAAAGAAGTCCGAGTAATCGTCCTAGGAATTGAAATATCTGAAAGGGGATGGATAAAAGGAAGGGATATCAAAAGAAAGCACAAAAGAAGTTTGATCAGACAACCTAGTGGGAAGGATTTCATATTGGATGTTGGGCCAATTGGATAGAGCATCACAGTTGAGGAAAATTCTATCGAGCTTTGAGAAAGTTAGGTTGCCACTTCTTGATTTGTTAGTCCAAGTATGATAAAGGCCAAATAAGGGGACTTCAAGGAGCTTAGAATTCAATATAGCTGAATGGAGGGGAATAGTGGCTTTGAGAGATAAAGGGAAGCCATCAAGTTTTTTTTCCAATTATTCTTCTCTCCGATTATTTTTCGAGATCTGTCTCTGGATTGATTATGTCGACTCCATTTTCTACAAATCTGGTGATCTTTTCACACAAGCTTTCTGTGAAATTGGACAATACCAATTTTCTTCTATGGCGTCCACAAGTGCTTGCTGCGATTCGTGGATACGATCTTTCTGATTACATCTCCGATAGCTTTAATCCACCACAGAAATTTCTTACTGAGGCGGATCAACTAACTGGTACTATCAATCCTGCTTTTAATCTTTGGTTGAAACAAGATCAATTATTATATGCTTGGTTATTGTCCTCCATGACTGAAAATCTTCTCACACGGATTGTTGGATGTGAGACTTCTGCTCATGTTTGGAAGGTTCTTGAACAACATTTCTCTTCTCAAACTTCTGCAAAAATTGATCAATTCCAGAACCAGTTACGCAGTTTCAAGAAAGGATCACTGTCGATCTATGAATACCTGCTTCGACTCAAGTCTCTTGTTGACAAACTTGGATCTGTTGGCCATACAGTTACTGTTAAAGAACATGTTGCTGCTATTTTCAATGGATTGCCTTCAGACTATGATATTTTCATCATATCCATCAATTCTCGCAAGGAAGAATACACTGTTGTGGAAATTGAGTCCTTACTGTTGTCTCAAGAACATCGACTTGAGAAGCACACTCAAGATCTTGATTCCAATCCAGTTGCGAATCTTGCTCATGGTCGTGGTGTTTTTCGGAGTGAATCTGGATATGGCAATCAACATTCTGTTATTAAAAGCAACAATTCACCTTCTGGTTTTACTCGAGGAGGTTTTTCACAACCTTCGAACAGAGGCAAATCTTGGAATCCATTTGCTACTGGTTCTCGATCTAATAATGTTGGTGCCGGCTACTCTCGAGGCTCTTTTTCTGGTCGATCTGGAACTCGTCCTATATGCCAACTTTGTGGCAAGATTGGTCATGTTTCATCCAAATGTTATCAGCGGTTTAACATGGAGTTTCCAGGTCTTGGAGCAGTCAATGTAAACAAAGATTCAGCATCTATGCAAGCCATGGTTGCATCTGCTAGCACAGTTAGTGATCCAGCTTGGTATCCTGACTCTGGAGCCACCAATCACTGTACATCAAATGAAAACAATCTGATGCAGAAACAGGAGTACCATGGATCTGACCAAATTCATGTGGGAAATGGTGCTGGTCTCACTATTTCTAATGTTGGTAAGTCATTCTTCAAATCTCCACACTCCTCAAAATCATTAGTTCTTAATCAAATTCTTCACGTTCCTCAAATCACTAGAAATCTTCTAAGTGTTTCGCAATTTGCTCGTGATAATCATGTTTATTTTGAATTTTATCCTGATTTTTGTCTTGTCAAGGATCAGGTTTCCAAGCTCATTCTGATGGAAGGCAAACTTGACAATGGTCTATATGTCTTCCCTACATCTACTATTCCTCTTTGCCAGCCTGCTTCACTTCGCTCTTCACCAAATTTTTCTTTTCAATGCAATAATTTGAGTTTGTCAAATTCTACAGCTTGTACTATGTCAACTGTATCTTCTTTTTCTATTTGGCATAATAGGTTGGGTCATCCTAGTGCTCGAATTGTTAAAAATGTACTCAGCAAATGTAATGTTCCTGCTGTTAATAAAAGTATATTTGACTTTTGTACTGCTTGTTGTCAAGGTAAAATTCATAAACTACCTTTTCCTACATCTGAAACTCAATACACTAAACCCCTGCAATTGATCCACTCCGACTTATGGGGTCCAGCTCCTGTTGTATCCTCAAATGGATACAAATATTACATTCATTTTATTGATGCTTTTTCACGTTACACTTGGGTGTTTTTATTAAAGTGTAAATCAGATGCCTTGCAAACCTTTTTAAACTTCAAAACTCAAGTTGAAAATGAGTTTGATTGCAAAATAAAAACCCTCCAATCTGACTTGGGAGGTGAGTTTCAAGCTTTTCGGAACACTCTTACAACTCATGGTATTACACATCGTGTTTCTTGTCCAACCACTCATGAACAAAATGGAGTGGCTGAAAGAAAACACAGACATCTTATAGAGACAGCTTTGACTCTTCTTGCTCATTCATCCTTACCTCTTAAATTCTGGGATGAAGCTGTTCGAGCCTCTGTTTTTCTCATAAATAGGTTACCCTCACCGGTAATTAACAGTCAATCTCCCTTTCAAGTTCTTTTCAATTTAAATCCAGACTATTCTCAACTAAGAGTGTTTGGTTGTTCGTGTTTTCCCAACATTAGACCCTTTAACAAGAATAAACTACAATTCAGATCTGAAGAGTGTACTTTCTTGGGCTATAGTATCAAACATAAGGGGTATAAATGTCTGTCCAAATCTGGTAGAATTTATATCTCCAGAGATGTGATTTTCAATGAGCATTCCTTTCCTTACTCAAATCATTCGTCAGGATCAACTTCTGTTTCCACAGTCCCTACTCACACTAGTGTACCAATTCCACTACTTTCCCCTCTCAATACATCACGCTCTGATACCATGTTAAGAAAAATATTCAGAACGAAAAAATGATTCTCTCATTACAATTAGCAGTAGTACATAGAGTATTTATAAGCAATATATGACAGCTATATTACAGCCATGTTACAGAGTTACCAATAGTAATAACAAAATACTAACTAACTCTAACACCTAGGACCAACCAGGGCATGTTTAAGGGTTTAAAAAGGTGGAGGTTATCAAATAGACTCTGCCTGGGAATGGGGTGGTTGTTTGCGTAGATAAATTAGAGAAAAAAGTGGCGTTAGATTCAATACGAAGCACCAAATAGTGGTAAGACTGCCTGCAAGAGGAGCTGGGGGTAATAGAAAAGACAAAGGGATTCATAGGAGTAAAATTCTGCCAAATGGAGCACATTCAAGATTATGGTGGGGATTCCATGCTGCTCTAGTGAAAGACCAATTTGTATGATATAGTTACTAAAGGGTTCTATTGACAACCATCATTTGTTGGAAGGACCAATTTTTGGTAAAAGATTACCTTGCTAAAGGGAATAGATTAAAAAAGTTCTCCCCTTTGTAAAATTTATTCTGGTGTTGATATATGTTTTAGATCAACTATTCTGCTGTTAAGTAGATTTTTAGGTAGTGTATGTACTTTAAACATTCATATTTATTATTAAAGCACCATCGCTATTCACGTCGAATAGTAGAAACACAATAGGTAAAAAGATACACAAGATTTATAGTTTTTTATTCAGGGATATCTACGTCTACTTTGGTTATACTCATTTCAATTTTTCTTTTTATTGCTAGTACATTGTCATTATCATAGTAAAATTGAGGAACCAAATCAATTTTATTATGCATTATTTGGTTGTTCATATAGTTTATCTTCCTTTTTCTTCAGTCGTGGAAGATATGTCGTGGGATATTTATGGTTCAAATCTTGAGTTTGAATGAGTCCCAGACTTCTTTGATCTGACTTGTGAGGTTTGAGATATAGTCTAAGAAAAAAAATTAAAGTGCTACTTTTTATGGCATCTTAAAACAGACTACAGGTGAATATTAGAGGACTGAGTATCTTAGAAGGTATGCCTTTGAAGGGTGCAAAGGGGTGAAGCATAGTAAGTAAACTTTCAAAGGGATAAGGCAACATGCTTTGCTTCGTGCTTAATCCAAGGGCTTTCTTACTCAACCAATGTAATGACATTATTGGATCATGTCCATTGAGTAGCGGGCTAAAAGGAGAAATTTTCAAAAAAATCTTTTGGTTAATTATGTACAAAATCTTTTAAAGTGCTATCATGAATAACATTGTTAACACTAAATCATATTCAATATTTTTATCGAATGAATTCATTTTGAATATTAGTTTATATTGTATTATCATTATATTAACCATATTAATTTGAGTTACATTGTTATTATTTACTCAAAATATTTGATGCGATGATGTTTTACAAATTAAATAACATTTACTCACTGTAAACTATTTAATAATAAAATAAAACACACATATAATTTCTTAATTTTGAATAATAACTATCTAAATAATAATAAATAAGTTAAATTCAAATAGATCTTGTTTAATTTAATATTTCACAAATTGATATTATGAATTTAAATAGTTATAATTTATTTCAATTCAAATATCAAATAGTCGAATCAGTCAAATAATATCTTAATATATTGACTTTGATTAATTGTGTTGATATGTAAACATTTAAAAATAATATTAATATTATAATGTCCAGTTCATAGTACTAAAAATAAGTATACCTATCGGAAAACCTCAATGTGTTCACAATTTAATTACGAACTCATGTGTGTAAAACGAAGTTCTTATGTGAGAGTTATTCATATTTAAAAATTCAAAAGTGAATTTCAAAGGTAAGATGTAAATCATATTGAACTAGGTGATTCAAATATTTTACCTTTCTTCTTATAGAAAACCCCAGCCGCCCCCACTTAATCTTCGACCGATTAATTCCACCATTAGACTCGCTTAGATGCCCTGCTACTGCCACTAAACTCCTTCCCATGTCATGAGAAATCGATAGATCCTTGAATTGCCACCTCCTACATCCGAAACCCTAATTCTAGTCAATGTCAATTTAATTGTCATGTTGTCGCCTCCAATGCAAAGTAGCTTGCCGCATCATCGCTATTGCAAAGCTGCTCTAATATCGAGTTCAATAACACTAACCATGTGTGCTCCGATCGACGGCAGTGGTTTGCACGGTCATGCACATTAGTGAATAGATAAAATAATTTCTAGGAAAAAAACAAAATTTTAAAACAAATTTATTTAAAGACAATTTTAAAATCAATTTTTTTCAAAAACAATTTGAAATTTGTTTGTCGATAATCCTACCTGTCAAATATATCTTGGACTGCCGTTTCACATATGAGAGAACAATTCATTAACTCGATGCTGGAGTTGCAAAGTCCACCATTAAGATGTAATTTATTTTAGAAAGAGAGAGAATAAAATTGTTTGTCTTTGGAATGAGGCATCTTGGTATATTTATAACATCAACATACCATGTAAAATATATTACGTAAATCCCCCATTCAAGGTATGATCAGTTATAAGTTAGATCTTATTTTGTTTGGACAAGTAAACTCATTTATTCAATTCACACACATACTTTGGTTGCCTTATTTTAAAATAATTTCAAAAAATCGACCATCAAAGTAATATATATACATATATAATTCTGTTGGCCCAAATAATAATAAAATAAATATATTATAAGTATATATTATTAATTAATTTTATTCCCTTCTAGTAAAATTAAAATTAATGGTAAATTGATCAATATAATCATTATATTAATTTTTCTATGGTATTTATTTGTAGCTTTTATAAATTGTTTCAATAAATTATTTTCGATCGAAACTGAGGGTTGTGGTTGTTCGACTCCCACGTGTGAATTCAGCCTCAGTAATATTTAAACAACTTATTAATGTTTATATGGACTTTATTGAAACATGATAATGGACACAAGTTTAGTTGCTTACATATTATTTAGGTGAAATCCAATTTCTTGTCTTTTAAAGCGACAAACTAAAGCAATGATTTGTTGTGCTCATTTTTCCCTAGGTTGTCACTTTTCTACTAGATATCTAGAGCTAGTTCAATGGTTAAAAATCTAACAATCATAGTTAATTGCATAGTACAACAATAAAGTACATGGTTCATTCTAATAAAATTTATCGATTAACTAATCTACTTTTACCAAAGATTTTGACTTTAAGTTGACAACCAATTATGGTGATACTAACCTTCTATTCAAAGAAGACGAATCCTCTCTTAAACAATGTTTTACTTCAAGTGGTTCAACGTATACCCAACTAGGGCGTTAACACGATCATCGTTGTCATGTAACTAACCGTAGTTAAAGTATAGTTTATACACTTAAGATTCGTTAATTCTCAAGTCAAAAGACTACAACACATCATGATGTGAGATCTTCTATTTGAATTTTAACCTATAGAAGACTCTCAATTAGTCATTCTGTAACTGCACCAAACAATTACACATACATTACCCTTTGGTGCCCTTAGCAGTCATGAGTAATCCATCATATGGAGAGTGTTACTTATGCTAGTCCCAATGAATATATCGACATCCCATTCTCAGTACATCTTGACTATGAACATTTGAGAATAAGTATTTTTTTATATAACTCAATACCCATGGTTACAAACATTTTCGCAACTGAAATTGGTAAAGTACCTTTTCTAAGATTTTCTACTTGTATATATTTAATGTATTTAAAACATGAATTATAGTTCACTATAACAATATATATAATAGAAAATAAAACCAAACACTTACTTTAAAAAAGATTCACTATAAGAGTTAAGTTATACAAATAAATTACAAAATTTCCCCAAGGCATACCCTTAATTCTATCAATCTCCCACTTGCACATTGGGCCAATTGGATCTGGTGCATCATGTAGCGAAGTATAAGAGGGAAACTAAAAAAAAAGAAATCTTTCAATTCATTATGCATTAGATCTTTCGTAGCGTGTTATCGTGAATAATGTTGTTTGCATCAAATCATATTTAATGTTTGTTATTTGATTTTGATTTTAATTCAAATTTTGATTATATCATCATTATACTAACATTATTAATATGGTTTATAATGTTATTGTTTATTCAAAATATTTAACAAGGTAATTTGTTATCAACTTAAATAACATTTATTTAATTGTAAATCAATAATGAACTAATTTTCTTGTATAAAGGTATGTACACGATTTTAATTTTGAATAATAAATATCTAAATAACTACAATATAAATTAAAATAGAAATTGTTCAATTTTAATATTTCATAAATTAATATTTTAAACTTAAATGATTATAATTCATCTTAAATCAAATATCAAATATTCGAATAGAACAAATAAGGTCTTACTATATTAATTATAATTAATGATGTTAACTCTTAATTGTGATGTCACATGCAACCGTGTAACATACGGTTAATAATATCGATGCATCTAGAATTGTAATATGAACTCAACGACACAAGTTGTATACAAAATATAATTTGTATGTGAGAGTTATTCATATTTAAAAATCCAGAATTTAAAATATAATTTTAATTTTAACTTGAATTCAATAAAAATTACTGGCACCTACCGATTATTTTTCGATGTTGCATCTCATCTTTGACCACAAAATTTGCCAAGATGACCAACGTCGCCAGAAAGACCAACATCACCTCAATATTACTAGATAAACATAACACCACCCTTTACGTCAAGTCTGGTTTACCTCAGATCCATCGCCATTTGTCTCAATCGAAACCATAGGCGAGACAAAAGCACTATAGTGCTTTACTTCTGACATGCCTTGCCACCACTGACCTGCATCTCTTTGATAGCCAATCACGACTATGTTGGCGAGCTCGATTCGACCTTTAGTGATTATTATCATCAATTAAGCTATAGCCATAACATCCCCCACTTCGAGACTCGAAAATAAATGATTATGATCATGCAATCATCATCGAAATTATTTTCCGACGATAAAGTAAGTAGTATCATTTTGCACAACATAAGTAAACAAGTAGCTAAATAACTTTTCATTACATCAATTTAAATTACATGGTTAATGACGTCATCTTTAACCCATATCGTTCCCATGCAGGGGTAAATACAATAATAAATAAGAGTAGTGTCATGTTCGACATATGAAGATCCCAACATGACACATAACCAGTTATAATTTCTGGTTTTACATAATGGAAATTTTAAAACATTTTAATTCTCTAGACAAGCCTCATGCTTCGTCTTTGAAATCGTTATCATCCTCCTAATATATACCCGTCTAATCCATAAACTCAACCTACTAGAATGAGTATGCGTGAGTTTAGGAAAATAATCAAAACATGGGTCAGATATAAAGCCTAATATGAGTAAAATATTTACCTTAATAAGTCATAGTGAGATCACGCCGCTAACGCAAAATGGGTTTTCTGCTCACTTTATCATCATCAAGATATATCATATATGTATACAACATTACATAAAAAGCTACCATAAGCATATATTCAATCAAGAAGTGTATCCTACATTTATCATCCAATTACGAACCATGTCATAGATCAATTAAAATTAAGTATACCCTATACTTATCATCCAGTTATGAACCATGTCATGCAATCATTCATCATCCATTCAAACATCACCTAATCTCTTGTTTTAGGCTTCCATCGTCAAGTTATCACTAACTTATGTAGTTATTACCTCCGTAGGCTTTTCTATAACTAATTTTATCTTTTCTCGAACAATGTCGCCTAATGAAATGACCATTTAATCCACCAATAGGAGCCACCCTGCTTCTCCTTAGAGATTGAATGTATGTATCCAGAATACATTTTGGTAAGCATTCTTACTAGGCATCAATAGCCCCTCTTAGTCCCTAAACCGTTATCATTCACATTGTTGATTTCTTTATTTTAGCTATAACACCACCCTGATGTTTTGGCACTCTATCATAACTCCCCTTTAGAGTTTATAAATCATTTAGAATTGAACCCTATCATAGCACCATGCCATATGCCATTGGACTTTAGACTAATAGTCAAGGCATCCTGCCATCCAATAACTCCATGAGTCGGCATATCTTTACGATCATAGTTCAAAACCCTTTTCTTTCATTTATTTATAGTGTAACCTACACAATCATTAGACAAAACATCTTTATCTTTCAGTTTAAATGATACCCTATCATTTATTAGCTTCGTTAAACTTTCCTTCAATTTGAAAATAAGTTAACACAATTTTAACTTATTAAAATTCCTCCTTTATTTCATCCCTATGAAATAGCTTATTGATACTTAGAAATTATCTTCCAAAGTGCCCTAAGTATTCTTATTTTACTTAGAAAAATATAGCTTTTCAAGCTATTGCACATTGACTTTAGTCATCACATGGTAGCTATCCCATATCTTTCGAACGTCGAGCCTAGTCATTGTGTATTTATCATCCCATAGCCCTTGCGGGTTGATTCTTCCTAAACCATCATCCATTTATTTTCATTCCTTAGCTATCATATGTTAGCATCTTAAAAGCCTTTGTGGGTTGATAGCTTCCCCAAGCCATTGTGTATTGAGTTCTAATTAGCGGTCGTGGTTCAGTCCATCTAAGCCATCGTGTGTTAACCTCATTAAGTGTCATCGTGAGTAGATAGCTTCCTTACGCTACCTTGTGTTAACTCCTTTAAGTGCCATCGTGAGTATATAGCTTCCTTAAGTTATCGCATATTGATAACTTTAAAGGGTTAAGGTGAAGAGTCATCACGTCATGACTTCCTAAAAGCCATCGTTAGTTGATAGCTACCCAAGCTATCATGAGTTGTTTCTATTAAACACTACATGTTTTGATACTTACAGCTTTCAAAAGTTGAAAGTGACAATCTTGTAATTAAATTGAAAACTGTTTCTTTGCTTTATTAAGCACTACACCAAATTCCAATTGTTGTCGAATTCTCATTGGCTAATATTCTTCTTTACAATTTACTTTTTAGAAATGGGCTAACTACATCTTTCATTTATCAATTAATTATAATTAATTAATCACTTCTTTATTTAGCCAATTAATTCATATAAAATCAAAAACTAATTGGAAAAATCCAAAAAATTCACCAAAAATCACATCATATTTTACCTTGTCCTAAAATTTCAAGTCAAAATAATAAATTTTATTATTTTTAATAATTTTTTTACCCTAGATTAACCATTTCTCAACTTAGAAAATTCAAAATAATCCCAATTAATCCCAAAATTTGTGAAATTAAAAATCCATCTTTATTTCATCATTATAAACATCATATTTCAATTCAGAATCATTTAACTTAGATTAATTCATGTTTTAGCCTAAAACATGGATAAATCCACGTTATTGAAATTTCCAAACATAAACAAACAATAATTAATCATTTAAACATGTTTACCATCTTTAAAGCATTCATACAAGTTCAAATCCGAGCCCAAACGGGTAAGGATAGGTTTTAAGGAAAGTTTTTACTCACTTTTGATTATGAAAACTTTGAATAATATCCTCTCTTTAAAATAATAGCTTGAATATTCTATCTTTGATTTTCCCCCTTCCTCTTGCTAAAATGGTGGCGGGCCTTGACTTAAGCTTCTAGGGATTTGTTTTGTGAAATCAGATGAAGTGGAAGGAATGAGGGGTTAGGGCTAAAGGAAATAGGTTGGTGATTTTTGGCTTGGTCCATTCAATTAACAAGGCCGACCTTAATTTTCATTAACAAGGCCAATTTTAATTGCTCTAATTACACTTGGTCCATTCAATTAAACCTTTAAAGTATCCCACACTTAATTAATCAAAACTCCTTTAGGCAATTCTTGCAGTTAAACTATTTTATCCATATTTTAATAATTTCTTATTATTAATCTAATTTAATTTTCCATATTACGGACCTTCCAAAATATGGGGTGTTACAGTGCCCTCTCCTTATAAAAATGTTGTCCCTGAAATTTTGATAAGAAAGATAAAATTTACACTAACACCCTAAAAATGCAAAGTCATCATCATATAAGTACACAAAAGTACAAAAGATTACACTAATACCCTATTAATGTAAACTAACATCATCAAACAAAAGGTATCAGTGCAACTACTAATACACAATCATATTATATATGAATATACTAGTACCCTACTAGCCTATACAATAGGCAAACAAAGCACCCTGATATACTTTCGGGATAGATATTGCTAATCTATGATCTACCTCCTAGGTACAATCTTCTTTGTAATCACTCTACTGTACGTGAACAAGTTCGATAACTTTGTTCCTTAGCTCCTTCATATCCTGACCTACTACCCCTTTCGTCTCACATATATAAAATTTAGCTCTACAAGTAAGTCCTTTATCACCTTCGGTTCCACAACCAAACTTGGCATGTGCACACCTTTCTTCAAATGCGATATATGAAAAACGTTATGCACACTCGCTAAACTACTTGGTAACTCGACTCAATAAGCGAGTTTACCGATCCACTCGATCACTAGAAATGGCCCTACATATTCAGGTTCCAACTTCCTCGTCTTCCTAAAGTGCATAACTCCTCGCATCAGAGAATTTTTGATGAATGCATGATCGTCTACCGCGAACTCGAGCTCTTTTCTTTACTTGTCGGCATAGCTCTTTTGCCTTGATTGCTCTGTCTTCATCCTGGCATGAATTAACTCTACCCTCTCATTAACATCGCTTATCAAATAGAGCCCCGACACAAGTTTATATCATGTGTCTAACCAACAAACGATGACTTACACTCTACCATACAACACCTCAAACATTGCCATCCCGATACTCGACTGGTAACTATTATTGTAGGCAAACTCTACTAGATGCAGATGATCTTCCCAAGATCCTTCGAAACCTAGAGCACATGCTCTTAGAAAATTCTGGAGTACACGGTTCACCCTTTCGGTCTGACCATCAGTCTGTGGATGGTAAGCAGTGCTCAAGTTCTACTCTTTACCCAATGCACTCTATAAACTTCTCCTAAACTCACTGGTAAACAATGAGTCTCTGTCACTAACAATACTACTTGGTATCCCATGTAGTCTCACCACATTATTCATATATAGCTTTTCTAAGCTAGCTATTGTCATTGTCGACTTTACCGTAATAAAATGGGCGCTCTTAGTTAGTCTATCAACTATTACCTAAATGCCATCATTCCATGTCTTTGACCTAGGCAATTCATCAATAAAATCCATAGACATTGCATTGCACTTCCAAGTTGGTACCTCCAAAGGTTAAACTAAATCGCTCGGCTTCTGATGCTCAACCTTCACTTGTTGATAGGTGAACCACTTCTTCACACATTGTCCAATATCTCTCTTCATCCCTTCCCAAAAGAAAACTCTCTTCATATCATAATTCATCTATGTGCCTCCGGGATGAATAGTAAACCATGACCGACGACTTTCCTCCAAGACATCCTTTTGGAGATCCCCTACATCCTAAACACACAGTCTTCCTTTCTTTTTAAGCTATCTCTTTGAGTCTATCTCGAATCCTTCCAAATCCTCAACATCTGCCCCCATCTCTAATCGTCTAATCTTTTCAGCAACTAGTGTATCCTCCTTCTGTCGTGCAACAATCCTATCCCCAAGTACTAGATGTACCTCCAGACTTGCTAACATACCTGAATCTCTACTCGATCCAGCATACTGCCTATAATGCACTCGACAAGAGGCTAACGTCCACAATGTCCTCCAATTTTTCAATCATGCCTGACCACCATTTAAACGTTTCCTACTCAAGGCATTGTCAACCTTGTTCCCTTTCCTTAGTGTATATTCTATCCCAAAACCATATGTCATCAAGAATCTTAGCCATCTTTGCTGCCTCATATTCAACTCCTTCTAAGAGAATATATTTAAGGGACTTAAGGTCGACGTATCTCGAACCGTTCTCCCCATAAGTAATGTAACACCCAATAACACATAAGGATTTCTATCACTGATGATACTGCTAGGAATTCCATGCAGTCTAACGATGTTCTTCATGAACAACTTAGCCAAAACAATGGTGCTCCCTGCAATTGCCTTGAAGCAAGTCTCCTCTTCTGCATATCCGTCAAGCCGAGATCTGAAAATATCCTTTCATAATGCAATAGCCAGTTCTCCACTCCTACTGCATCCTCAGTTCCCAAAAAAGGCTTCCCTCCAAGACTAGCATAATCCCTGCTCAGCTTGGCATAATTATTTCCAACTGGGGCCATCGGATTAGCTCCTCCATCATTTCCTACAGCCACTCCCGCAGCTGCTCCAGCTTGCATCATATTCATGAAGAACTGATACATCATCCACATATCAACCGGCGGAATCTCAACACCAATATTGGCATTTTTATTTGGGTTTGCATTTGCCTATCGACCATGGTTGCTCCTAGTATTGGGTCGAACATTTCTACGTGTTGCGGTGTGTCTTCCACCTTGATTCACTCTTCCGTTTCCTGCCTCCATATCTTACTTCCCTACTACCTAAAATCCAATCTTGGTAAGATACAGAAGAACGGTCTAAGAGAGTGGGGAATACATGCTTAGGTATTTAGTTTTGAGCCTCTGGAAGCGAGGTGTTACAAGTAATGTCTCATGTTCTTCAGCACGAATACCACCGCTGCCAACTCTAAGTCATGATTCGGATAATCAACCTTATGTGGCCTCAATTGCCTTGATGCTAAGCTATTACTTGCTCTCTCTGCATCAACAATGCTCCCAAGCCCGTTCCACAAACATCCACATATACTACCAACTCCCGATTCCTTTCAGTCATAGTCAACACATGAGCGTTCATCTATAACTTCTTTAACACTTGAAATGATTCTTCACACCTATCTATCCATGCGATTAATGGTTTCTATCTTCGACGGATCCATGGCTAATCCATTTTCTAAAACAATATTCTCGAGAAACTTCATCTCTTGTTCCAAAAAATGGCATTTTGAAAACTTCACCTTCAACTTGTGTTGTCCCAACGTCTCCAGCACCAATCTAAGGTGGACTTCGTGGTCACTTTCATCCTTAGAATACACTAAGATATCATCAATGAAGATCAACACAAAATTATCAAATTGATCATGATAGATTCGGTTGATAAGGTCAGCGAAGAATGTTGGGGCATTGGTTAGTTCAAATAACATCACTAACCACTCATATGAACCGTACCTTATTCGAAATGCGGTCAATGGAATAATATCTTCCACTACTCTCAGTTGATGTAAACTCGTTGTAGAGTCTAGTTACCAGAACACTCAAGCTCAACTCAACTGATCAAACAAGTTGTCTATCCTGACAAGGGATAATGATTCTTCACTGTCAACTCGTTTGGCTTTCGATAATCAATACACGTCTACAAAGAACCATTCGACTTCTTTACAAATACCGCTGATGCTCCTCATGGCGAACTATTGGCCTAATGAAGCTTTTATCCTCCACGGGCCCGTTTCTCCAAACAAAGAATTTTGGCAATCGTGCCATGTGCAAACATAAGTAGTAAAAAAAAGTAAATAAGTACATGATAAATAAGGAAGATCACAGAAGAGATGACAGTTGAAATATTAATCTTTTCATTCCTTATAAAATTTCTATACAAAGTCAAAATGTGGGGGCCGTACCCACACAATATCGGCCAACAAAAAAAAGTACAGACGCCAAGAGTCATGTCGCTGCCTGAAATATCAATTATCGACTTTGTGCCTAAGTCTCCTCCTTTTTCTTCGACCCGCTCGAAAGACTTCCCCTTGGTCTTGCGCTTTCGGTACTTGCAGGAGCTCCTTGAAGACTTTCTCTCCTTAATCTTTTCCCTCTTAATGGCCACCATTTGCTGTTTAGATTTACTTAGCTGGCCAGCTTGGGCTATCTGCTCTTGAGCTTCTGCTCTGTTAAATCGCCCTCCAGAGATACAGAAGGATCGTCCAGGCTAATGCAGCAATCTTCTCAAATTCAGGTACTGGTTGAGAGCTAGACACGGACATGGTGATCAAAGCAGCTACAAATACAAGCGTCGAAGCGGTCGAAATAGCAGCAATCCCCGGGACCGAAGAAATTGGCAGTTCGATAGGCAAGGAAGATGGAACTATAAGATCAAAATTGAAAGCATTCAATTCGTTTTGTTCTTGTGGCATGAGTTGAAAGTTCTCAAACTCGGGAGGAATAAGAAGTTTACCTGCATCTGAAGTGTGACTGAGAATTTCAACCTCATACTCCTCACCGTCTTCTTCTTCGGATGGTTGCACGACCTTTGGAAAAGTTCCAGGATCATCCAAGGCTTTCGAAACTGCTGCTGAAGGGGTAGACAACAAAGCAGTACCGGTTGAACCCGGAATAGTTCCCAACTACTCACGAGGATGCCTTGATGATTTGCCAAGCCCGAAAATGGAAGGCTATGATAGCGCTTTAGCAGTTGCAGGTGCAGTAGCATCGGGAGCTTCCTGCTCCCCCGCAATCCGAATAATCTCACGGCCCCCTACTAAACCTTCCTCGACTATTTGTTAAGATAGGCGTCCTCCAACTCTTTCTCAGTGTATACATCCCCGTTTTTTGGAAACGGGTCAGAACTTCTTCCTAAACCATAGTAAGAGTATGCGGGAATTTAGGGACTAAATAACTGAGGTTTCCCTGATGCAACAAGGACTTAACGTAGAAATTCAAAATGGTGTCATCCATCCTCCCCATCTTCCTTTCGAAAGTATCCTGCAGCTCCAAGTAGTCCGCCATCATGGTAGCCTTCTCAACTTCAACTTGGGTGTTTTCAACGTTAAGCTGCATAGCTTTTTCCTAAAGCGAAGCAATCATTTGATCCTGGTCAGAATGGTCTTGTCACGGGATTCCACCATTCCCGCATGATCGTCGACTGTCTTTTTATGAGCTTTGACAGCTTCGTCATGACTAGTAATAGTTTTCTTTTGAGCTTTGATGATCTCATCTCGAATTTCAAGCTCCTTTTTCAGCTTAACTTCATCAGTGTGGGCCTTCTTGACTTCGTCTCTGAACACGATCTTGATTTTTGTATGGGCCTCTTTCAACTCCTTCAGCAAGCTAGCGTTGCTCTTACTCTCCTGAATTGCAACATCCCTCTCCTTTGTCAGTTGCTCAATTCTGACGTCACGTTCCATCAACATCCTCTCGTAATCATCCTTTTCTGACTTGAAGGAAAGGATCTCTTGGTAGTTGTTACGTTTTATGTCCGCCAGTTTCTTACATAACTTCTCACATCCTTCAACTTGATCCAAATCGCTTGAATCACCTGGATATGGGGCATTTAAGAATCTTTATGGATCGAGCACAGGTCATGATCAAATCTAACTCCCTTTAGAAAGCATCCGAGGAGTGTGGCCTCAAGCTTAGGAGGACCGGGCGGGAGAATATAAGTCGGCCTCCTACGGGAGCATGAAAACCAGAAGTAGGCACTACGTGAGTTGACGGAGGCTTGATTGATGGAGAGACTTGAAAAGTAGAAGTCGGAGCTTCAATTCCAACAGAGACTGGAGCTGGGGCAATTGCTTGGTGCTCGGAAAGATGAGAACCACGGTCTACCTTCGATTTCTTGGATAGTTCTTCCCGATCATTGGGAGTTTTCCTCTTCTTATAACCACTCCTATAAACTCTGCCTCGATCTCTGTCGTCTCGACGACAAACTTCGGCTTCCAAATCTTTCCTCCTCCTCCACTCTTCCTTAGTTTCATGGGGCTGATGGCGGCTTCAAGTCCATCTTGACCCGCATTGTGCATCTATATCCTCATAAAGTCTATGACCTCTTATAGTACCTAATATAAAAAAATAAATGAATAACTATAGCGATAGAAAATGAACTCAAATAATGCATATGTAAGTGTACGTGACCCTAGTGAAATGTGTAACGTGTCATAGGCGGCCTAAAAGGACTTCACAAACCATATCGGGAAGCCACCACAGTGGGAATCAGGTTAACTCTAGACACAGCATGACTGTGATGAGAAGACAATCCCTCGAACTCGAAATCATCTCCCATGAGTTCATCGATGTCGGTTTCCACAGACGGAGAACCATGAAGTTATTCAGCTACTGGGAGAGCGTCTTTAGTAATAATATCTTAGAGAGGCGAATCCAAGAGAATTGGACTCATTCGCAGCATTTTTTCGCATGATTCAAAGTCTCCTTCACTGGAAACTACATCAAATTCCTCATCATTAGAGGAGGAACCATAGCTAGCACTGCTCTCAATTCGACCCTCCTTCTTTTCCGTGATAACCGCAGCCTTGCCCCGATGCTGCTTGAACTCTTCTTCCCCTACCTCCAGGATCGAGGGCATCCTAATCGGGCAACTGGATCAGGTCCTAATGCCTTTTCCTTCATGAATTTCTTCAGTTGATCCGTCGGATGGACTTTCTCCTTCTGGTAGATCGCCCTCTTCGGAGTTGTGCAATGAAGAAGCATAGTGTGTTCGAATCCTGGAATGGGAAGGAGATGGAACTTCAATGGCAATGGCAGATCTCCCAGGATGCAGCAACACGTACCGAAGCAAATTCTCATCCATTAACAAAGACTTGACCGACCTCTCTCTAGCATCTATGGCCTTTAAAGTATGGAAGATGGGACCAAGTGATGGATCATTGTTTGGCCACGGAATAACTGCAAGGAGTATTCAGTCTATTAAAAATCCTGCAACATCGTATTAAACCGCAATGAGTAAAAGGGAAGACTTACCCCTTGTCATCCAAAGACAATTAAATCCCTTAGGATACCAAACAAAAAAATATTGGGTCTTGAACTGGGACAAATTACTTTGAAGCTGTAGCACAATTTTGCAAGTTCTTTGGGCCTCGATGATCACAAGAGATGGACACTCATCTATCTTCTTGAATGAGAGGAAGTATCTTAGCTCATCAAAGCTTGGAGCACGATTGAATGTCTGCATAAACAAAACGCGAAGACAAGTCAAAATCATGTATCCGTTGGGGTGAATCTGAAATGGAGCAATTCCCAAGTTCAGAAGAGTCTCTCTCAAGAAAGGATTGATGTAGCACCCAAGATTTTTGGTAACATTATTTATAATATTTAATTAGCTAAATTAAATAAAATAACGTGTTTATTAGGGGATTGAGATTTGATTTAATTAAGGTGCAACCGTGCTATTTAACAACGAATTAAAATATGAGTTAAATTGAAATAGAGGAGGGGTAAAATAGGAAAGAGGCCATTCCTATATCCTCCAAACCTTGGTCGTGTATTGGAATACACATTCATTTCACTTTGATTTTTTTAAAAAATAAGTGGCCGGCCACCATTAATAAGGAAAAGGGGAAGAAGAGTAAGAAAAGCTAAAGAAAAAGATAACTCAAATCAAATTCATCCAAATCTCAAGCTCCTTAATCTCTAAAGCTAAGTGAATAATGTTTACATCTCATTTTTGATTGTGTTTTCGAGTTTAAGATGAATTCCCAATATTTTGCAATGATTTGCCATGTTTTTGAATGATGGAATGAATATATATACTTGTTGATGAATTATGGTTTTTCATATTGAGTTTATGATATGTTTTAAGATGAAAAACCTATTAAATGACATCCAAATGCCTTGCAAATTTTTATGAAGATCATAAATATTATTTTGAAGATGGGTTTCAATTTTTAAATTTTTCTGAGTTTTCGTGGAATTAATATGAATTTTTTAGTAAAGAAAATAGTATTTTGGGTTATAAATTATTTAAGGGTATTAATTGTTTGGGTCTGAAATTTTCATATGTTAGAAAACATATATAATGTGATTTTCTAGAATTTTTCAAGATTTTTCCTAAGTGTTTTAATGGTTATATAAAATTATTTAAGGTATGAGACTTAAATGTTTTATATAATTAAAGAAGGAGAAGGGGCTTTTTGAACAATGTTTAAATTGTTAAATCTGGAAAGTCGGCAGCACTTTTGAAAAGTGAAACCTTGTAACCAATCAGATTTAGACAAACAAGGCAGATATAGGTACAAAAGAATAGTTTAAAAGTACAAATAAATAGGTTTTTCACTGTTTCGTCTCTTTCGGCACCAGGTTCCGCCTCCATATAGATCGAAACCAATTCACATGGTATCAGGTAACTGGTACGTAGTGAAATGGAAGAGGGCGAAAGGTATAGGGTCAAAACTAGGGTGGTTTCTAAGGGGTTGAAGCATTGTTTTGGTTTTAAAGAAAAAAAGTGCCTGCTTGCTTTCGACTAAGATGCTTTTGACTTAGTTGGCTTTCGACTAGGTAAATAGTTTAAAAGAATGGTTTCGATTGGGTTGCGCCTTTGTTTTTAAACGCTTGCTTTCGACTTAGTCGAATGTTTTAGATGCCGCTTCCTACCTTTCGATCTAGATGGTTTCGAAAGGGTTCTTTTTTGTTTTCTAAAAAATGACCACCTCTCCAATGCTTTCGAGGGGATGGTTTCGACACCATCACTTCATTACTTAGGAAATGGTTTCGAAACAGATGCTTTTGATATAAATGTTTTTAAAACCCATTTTCTATGTTTGAAGTAAAATCCAAATGGTTTCGAAAGGGATGATTTTAAATGGTTTCGAAGCAGATGCTTTCGACTTTAATGGGTTTCTGATCCTTTTGCTCTACTTGAAGGCAGAATCCAAATGGTTTCGATCGAGACATTTTTAAAAGGTTTTGAAGGAGTAAATTTTCAAATGGTTTCGAAAGGTTTCCACATGTTTTTAATTGAACCCAAAGTGCTTTCGAAAGGATTGAGTTTCAACTGTTTTGAAAGGTTTTAATGAACAGTTTCAAAAGGGGTGGTTCCCTAGGGTTTCGAAAGGATTGAAAGGAAGGATTTTTTCTATGTTTTCGAAAGGCAATACTTAAAGGTTTTAAAGAGGGATGTCTAATGCTTTGAAGCTTTCAAAGCAACACTACAACAAAAAAGGCTTTTCATAGCATTTGAAAAACGCTGTTAAAAGTTTTCACAGCGTTTTTAAAAACGCTGTATAACGACATGCGGTCGTTGACCCTAAATTTTTAACTGCAAAATATAAACGCTGTCAAAAACCCACTTTCTACAGCGTTTTTTAAACGCTGTTAATAATTTTTCTACTGCAAGGTATAAACGCTGTTAATAGTTTTCTACTGCAAGGTATAAACGCTGTCGTAGGGATATGCATTTTTTTCCCAATGAATTGACAGCAATGTATAAACGCTGTCGTAGGGATATGCATTTTTTTCCAATGAATTGACAGCAATGTATAAACGCTGTCGTAGGGATATGCATTTTTTTCCAAAGAATTGACAGCAACGTTGTGCCATTGCAATATTCACACATATCATTAATATAAACTATATTTAATTATATTTTAATCAGTTAATGTACATAACATAAACAAATCAAACTAAAAATTGTAAAATAAAAGCATAACTATTAATCACTTCCATAAAATAAGTTGAACACAATATCCATGAACAAAGTTTACATAAACCCGTAAAGAGAGAAAATTTATAAACCAACTGCATACAAAATTAGACAAATGCACAATATCTAGAAAGCAAGTTTGCATCTAATATCATCGGAATATTGTAAAATTAAAATATTAACGTTATTGGAAAAAAGAAAGAAAACCCTTCAGCCAGCATGTATGATAGGTTTTCCATAAGCATCATGAGTGCAACTTCACGATCAGTAGAGTGCCTGGAACATTAAATACCAAACATCAAATAACACTAAATTCATGGGTATTAGTTTATGACTAGCAAGTCTCCATTTTCCTTCATTAAAGAAATTGATCAAACAAACCTGGCAAAATATAACCTTTTGATGATGTATGCACTGAGCAATCCAGTCCGCATATGATATTTCAAAATCATAGTTAAATATTATGAGATCCACAAGGAAAGGGAAAATATGAACATTCAAAACTTACAAAAGCTCCTAAAAAGTGTTGGATAGAAACAGATAGATGAAATCCCTAGCAAGTTGCAACGCAGTGTCGGCATCAATATGTTCGAGATCGAAGTTATGAATTGCATTTAAAAGCAGTACAGATGTCACAGGCTTAATAGTTAATTAGGACAGAGTAGTGTATCTACATTCTCAAGTCAAACATCAAGATCGATTTCAAATTATGTACAAACCTTATAATATGAATTTTTGAATTTACGATTTACAATTTCAATCCCATATCAATTTTGATGTTTGAACATTACGATTTATAATTTAAATTCTATTTTTGAGAACCTTGCTGCTTCATATCTAACGGTTGCAAAGGATTTAAGGGTTTCCATGTGTGTGTATGTATGTGTATGTATATGTGTTTGTATATATATATATATATATATTAATTACGTATACTTTAGTTTCAAGTCTAAGACATTGAACAAATCAATGGTTGTTTGATCTCTTGGGTGAATTTCTCTGGAGTGTTTTAAAATTTGTACAAGATTAGTATTTACTTCAAGTTGAATGTAACCTTGCAAGTTAAACTGAATTCTTGCAATATCTCATAGAAATGAAAGTAATTAGTATCAAAAAATTAAATCCAATTTACATAACAGGTTATTTTTCTAGTATTGTTATAATCTTAGAGGAAATTAAGATTAACATATTTTTCTACTCTTATAGAAAGTGGAACAATTCATTTTTAGAATTTTTAGAAAATCACTTATTAGTGTTTTTGTTCATGATTTAGATTCAAAGATATATTTTTTAATGTGAAACTCAGATATTCTTTACTTTTTGTTATGATTGAACAATTTTGCTAGAGAAGGAAAATTGGTAAAACTTGAATGCCACAGCTCGCAAGACGCTTATTATAATGTCCATATATTACAATTGAGTTGTAACCTTCTTCTTTTTCTCTTTTTAGGGTCTAAAATCACTACATCAATCAATTATTTTTGCAACTTTTTCTATATATTTATTTCTACAAAGCTGAGTGGGGGCAACTCCTCTCTTGGCTTCTATATATATAGTAAATGTAGGATTTTATTTTTCTTTTTTTAGTTTATATGGAAGTTGACTAATCGTGTTTTACTACAAAGCTGAGTATACTGTTACTAAGGCTATTGCTACTAAGGTGCAGTGAGAACTTCTCTATTTTGAGTATAGTTATCTTCTTTTTGTACTCTCTGTTTATATAAGCTTGCAATATTCATTACCATCCTTAGTCTACTCTTAATATGTTAGCCAGGAAGCTGGTAAGAGAAACAACAGTGCTATGCGTCCTCATTGGCAATTTAAAACTCAAATGGATTACATGTCACGGTCTTAACAGTTCAAAAGATGCCTATTTAAGTTAAGAATAGATTATGCCACTCTAACCTACTTAATTCCACCTTTATTATATGATTGCATATATATAGTTAAGATATCAAGCCCTACCAATTTGATTGATATAATATGCAGGCTCATATTGTCTACAACTAACATGCACAAAAGGAGATACATAATTAAGGGGTGTAGATATGTTAAGTGTCATCGTAGTGCACGCTCTCTTTTAATTACATAGAAACAATATTAGTTCATCTGTAGATAATCAAGTGGAACTCATTTAAGCATTGTTGTGCTATGTTTCTATATAAAATTTTGAAGTACGACATTACCTTTGAGTACTCTAGAACAAACACGTTTTGTCCTTGCCCATTCGATCAACTGCATCAGAGATAATGAAAATATTCAATTATGTCAGTAACACTACAAAATTAGATATTTAGCATAACTAATGTGTAGAAAGTCAATTAAATAGATAACTGTTTGACCTGTTATTAAAATATTTTACAATTAAGAAAACAAAAGGAAGGACATTAGTACCATCTGAAAGAATATGTCTGCACAACAAAGACATTTAACAAGAACCAACTGCAAATTAGCATTTGTCTTCATTGGTATAATCAGGAAAACCATATTGGTACTGACTGTTGTAATAGACTTAAAGCATATTTTATTCACATAATACAACCAACCACTCTCATTAATTTATAGTGAAATCTAAAAGAAAGAGGAATACATATAAAACAAGATATACCAATCAATCTTAATGTGATCGTAGGGAAGTAGGACCTTCTGCTAATACACACACACGCTCTACATTGCTGAAGAGAAATTGTTACCAATTACTATTGAGTACACTCTATATTGAAATATTGATAAAGGGAAATAGTTACTCTACAATGTTATATACTCTTCCTTATATTTGTTTGTTTTCTGTTGTGTGACATGCTCTTTTCAATTTCAGTTAGTAGAAATTAGAAAAGATACAAGTGACAGTTGAGGATATAGTATTGTATATAGTATTTCTTTAAGTGTAAAGCATTTCAAAAGTTACACTATATGTTGATTTTCATAATTTTATATAATTTCACAAAATTTTTATAGGTCAAGTAAATAATTTCACCTCAAGGTTAACAAGTTGTCTTCATAATCTCATCCATCTGTTTATGCACAGTATTATTCATTACGTGAAATTTCTGTGGATTAATTCATTAGTCTGCTTCACCTTATACTGCTTTTTATAAAAACATGCAGATTTAAGAAATATTATCAAAATATGAGAGTTAAAGGCAACCATCTATGATGTTTTTCCTTTTGAATAGAAAAAACTAAATACATGGTAGTGACTGTTGCATCTCTCTTGACAATTTAACTTATCATATTATACCACCCGCTTTAACTTATTTACTATTTAACTGTAATGCCTAATGCATCGATTGCAAAATCGCTATGTTATTGCTGAAACCCTTGACAATTACTGAGATCATGAATCTATCTAGGCCTTTAACATGATAAATAGTATGCAATATATGATTATTATTATTTGCTATTCTACAGTATTTGATTGAGTGATTGCTTATGCCTTAAATTTTGAACAAACTGTATGTTAAAAATGAAAGTCAAATTAAAAAAACAAATACAAGTTAGCTGAATAGCCCCCTTAATGGGTGCAACAACTAAAAATTTCGTAGTGGTAAACTGTTAATGATGCATGAATCGTAAACTAACTAGGCTGTCAATGCCATTGAATTTATTTTGTTCTGTTGCAATCTCCTTTATTATCTAAAACCATGCAGAGAGGTCATGAGATAAAAAAAAGAAAGAATCACAGGGACTGAATTATGTCCTGAGAAGTATAAAATTATTAATGACTTGATTTTCTACAAAGGGAGAATATTACTAAACTTTGCAAATAGGCGAAATGTGTCTGACATCATTACATTCATTTTTATGGTCTTAAACATCCATACACAACAAAAGTATGTTTTGATGGTGTTTTAAATTACATTCTACGTCAAAGACAATTATATGCGATAGACTCACATTTCCTATTCGAATTTAAAGACAGTTTGAAGTTACCTAAGGCTAAGGAAATATACTGAAACTTGCAAATAACAAAAGAAAAGGAAAGAAATTTTTTGCATGTGAACTTCAAAAACAATGATGCATATGTTAGACAATCAGGAAATTGTGAAGAAGAGCACATAAGAAAATTGCTTTACATTAACTTTGCAAGCTATTAACTTTGCAATTTGATGCTCACAAAACAATCGTATTTGCATGTTTTGATTTTCTATGTGGTGTAATCAACTTTGAAATGCATAGAAGGCACACAAGGAACCATACAAGGAAATTGATTCAAAATTTACGAGAAAAATGAAATTGATATCATTAAGATCATCATCTAGACAGACCATACAAGGAACCTTTTGACATGTTTCTAAAAGATGCAAAGGGAAGTATCTAATTCCCAAACAGAATTTTGAACTTTTGAACAAACAAAAATTTATCTTACAAGATGCCCATGACATATTATATTTGCACAAACACACGCAAGCACATGCGAAAACACAAAAATTGAAAAGAAGGTAGATAAGAAGCCAACTTAACCTAGCAATAAAGGAGACTTGTGTCTTTACCCCAGAATATTTTAGCTATAAGCCAACTTAACCTAGCAATAAAGGATCTTCAATGTATGTCTAAATGACATGTTTGAATGTCTTCTGATATAACGATCTAAAAACTATGTGTAGTTCACCGTTTTGATGATGGGTAGCCATTCTTATTGATTAATTTGTTTAATATTTCGTAGAGAGAACAAAAAAGTATTGGTCCAATATAGAAACATTTCAGTAAAAATAAAAGGCCAATATGAATTGAGCTATGTAACCAAGGTGCATTCATTTAGACTTTCCACCAAACTACAATTAATAACGTGTAATTACATGAATACAAGAAATTAAATACTGCCTCCGTTTTTAAATATAAGATGTTTTAAGAAAATGCAACTTATTAGTATAGATTCATTTACTAGAAGCTTGAATATGCTACTATGCAGTATAATACATATGACATTATGCAATATTATGCTACTAATTTAAACAAAGAATTCACTTTATTACCTAATCATCATTCATAGATCCTGGGTAGACTTCTATGTTAGAACTATTGCACCATTGAAAATGGTAGCATGCTCCTTGTTCCTACCAAAAAATAATAATTATTGAAATAAGAGCATATTAGACATGCTAATCCATAATTATTATCTCGATTAAAACAAAAATTACTAAAATATTAGTTAAATTCCATTACCCTTTCAATATGACAAACATAATATTGTCTTCCTTCATTTGGTTTCTTGTCACATTCCTCTATTAAACATGGTCCTGCCCCACATATGCATATTGGATTCATTTCCTTCCTGTGAAAATTAGATATTATTATTAGTATAAAATTTTGCTACTGCATACAACATACGAATTGTACGAAACTAATGATATGATGGACTTTTCATTAAACTGTAGTTGTGCACTTCTTTTATACTACATTTGGTTACTGCTACAACATACGAATTTGCAAGTATTAAGTTTGAAAACAGGTGCCATAATGCAAAGCCAAAATATAATACTGAATCTGAGATTCTGAATAGATCGATAAAGCACCCTTTCTATGATTGAAGAACCAAAAGAGACTAGCACTGAAGCTAACTTACCTATGTGTATACATATATATATAATCCAACTACACAAGTGTGTGTATCCAATTTTTCAAGCATTAAGCAAATGATTTTCCTTACATAAGGTTTTGCATATTAATATTTGGTCCACTATATCCTCTCTATATGTACTAATTATCTTATCAACTCCCCTCTCTCTCCATCGTATATTTTCGCAACATACAAATAAAGAAAACATGCAGAATTGATAACATAGTGTAGCCTAGTTACTTGTATTTTCATTATTCATACCCAGAAACAGAGAGCTACCAGACCAACATGAAAGTTTTAACAAATCAAAAGAAAATAAGTTTTACAAATGACAAAAATTGTTTAAATTTTATATTCTTAAAAATCCAGCACACCTGAATTAGAAACCAAAGATGTAACTTTTATGTATCAAGAATGCTTTAGCATCTCAAAACAATATGATAATCAAACTCAAAACCGGATGATCTTCTTTTCGTTAATGAAAAATACTAAGTAAAATTGACATAGCATAGCTATTGTAAGCTAGATCAGGTTACTGTAAATTATTATGTAGGACAATCATTTCCCTAATTGGTCTAATACTTACATGACAGTATAAAAAATGTAAAGTAAGATATAAGTCAATTAACCATAAGGGAAAATAATGCCAGTGTGATTTTAGTAGGAAGATAAACAAACATAAAGTGTTCTTGCTTGAATGTAATATCCTAAAATGACATTAAATTCTATAACTACCCGAAAACAAAAAATAGTGTTTCATAACAACATACACTATCATGGACTTGTAGCACTCGGTGCCATTCATCAAATCATGCAAATAGCCTACAACACGCCTTGAAGGAATCTGCAAAGGTTTACTACCTTTATTCCGGTTAAAATTTCAATGCCTATTAAAAATTTATGCCTTTATGACTACTAACTTAAAAAAAAGATTATGCACTGTTTTAACTACAAAATCAGTTTAATTATTCCTAAAGTAAACTAACTACAAAATCAAAACTAACTACACAGTTAAAAAATCAAAACTAACTACGTGTGTGCTGTGCAATAGGATGGATGAAAGTAAGAGCCGGTTCCATGCATTTGGTTGCTCTAGGTAAGATACATATTTGTTGCCTATATATATATATAAAAATTCAATGCTGAAGTCCAAAACAAAATGACAGTGAACACTTTCAAGCATACATTATGTGTTCTGCATTCTCAGAGGCTTTTGCAGCTTGTTCATTCAGTTTTGCCTTTGCATTAGATCTCCTTTCTTCAGCTTTTCTCTTTGCATGCATTATGGTTTTCTTTGTTGGGGTGATAATGGTTGCTTTGAAGAGGTCTTGATTGCATAATTTATCATCCAACGATCCCATTTCTTCAAAATGTTGTAAGGCTTCTTACTTTCAGTACCTAGGTACAATGCAAAGATATGATGAAACAACTACTATGTATAAGAACTAAAGTAATGTGGGAAATAGCGTTGACAAATATTATATACAAAATGTGTACTAACAAAAAAGATTTGTGATGCAGCACTGAAATCAATAAAGTGCAGAAGTCAATATGAGATTTGTTGCCAAAAAGATGCAAAACAAAAACACAGATGATTCTTTTAGTTTTAGCAGAAGATGGTGACAGAAGAACTCACATTTCCTGCCTTTAAAAAAAAAATCAATGCTGAAGTCCAAAACAAAATGACAGTGAACTGGACACTTTCATGCAGCAGCAATCTAACAATGTATTCATTCCACTATTATAAGCAACAAAAAGACAGTGCATTGAAGTACATATGCAGCAACAAACTGAACTTAAGAAAACTATATATTCCACTATTATAAGTAACAATACATGATATTAAACATGAAAAAGATGGACTATAAACATCATATTATTACATACATAACAAAATGCACAAAATACATGATATTAAACCAAAAGTGTGACACAGTAGACATCATATTTTTACATACATAACAAGACACAAAATACATGATATAAAACCAAAAGTGTAAACATGTCATGGCATCTTTAATACTAATATTATTCAACAAAAACTTTTGAAAATAAACATATACTCTACAATGTTACTCTACAATGTTATATACTCTTCCTTATATTTGTTTGTTTTCTGTTGATAATTTCACAAAATTTTAGGTCTTTCGTGCATACATGAATGGGTCAGCGTTTAGGTTTTTGCTGAGTATATATTCAGATATAAAAAGACCTATGTATTATGATATTACCATGAAATTCCTACTCCATCACCCAAGATTCAAATATCATCCCATAAAACATTTATAAACCATAAATTGATAAATCTGATTGTGCTTAAAAGAAATGAATCATGTAAATATATTCATTAATTTGTAACTTAATTTTTAAGCATTACGTTAACAATATTTTATCACTAGTTATAATATAATATAGCAATCATGTTGTGTTTTGTGTTTATATATGGCAATATGTAAATCTGTATATTAGCACTAACAGCGTAGACCGACTACTGACCACCACCGACTGCAATATCATACAATTTTGTATACAACGAGCTTGTCTTCAACGTAATCTCGTTCTTATTGTCAAGACCACAATTACCAAGCAAATTTCTCACTACACAAATGACTATACTTTTAAATGGATATTCAGCTTTAACTAAAAGAAAATAAAAGAAAATTACCTTAGTTAATGCATAATCGAGTCTGCTTACTATTGAGAAAATTAGATAACTAGAGAAAGTGGTGGCATGGCGATTGATGGTTATGACGGTGGTAGATGTGTTCTCAAGCTCGAAGCCAACGGGTTTGATTAGGGTTCTTCAATTTTTACGAATTGATTTAGGGGGTTGTCGTCGCTCTTTAGCCGCCAAAAAGATGATTTCGAACGACGTAGGAAGAAATTACCTGGGATGAGTATGAATGAGAGAACTGCCTAAGATTTGAAGAAATTCAGAGGATGAATAAAAGGTAATGTTTTTTGGAGATAAATTATTTTGGGGAAGATGCGTAGTGGTATAAAGAGGCGGCCTAAAAGAGTTCTGTTACTTATTCTCTCTTCAGCTTTAACGCTAATGATTTGTCAGCGTTTCCAATAGATATATTTCTGTTGAAATAACTTTTAACGGCATTTACTGCTTAAACGCTGACCTTTAATGCAGTTGTAAGTGATTTTTCTTGTAGTGCAAAGGCTTTTAATGGGTTTGAAAGGGTCACTTTCAATGGTTTCGAAGGGGCTACCTTCAAGGGTTTCGAAAGGGTTGTTTAAAGGTTTTAAACAAAGGTTTCAAATGAATTGAATAGGCAATATAGCCTGAGTATTTTCAAGTTAAAAAGAGTTTTAACTTGTTCTGGAAGGATAGCTAATCCTTATTAAAATTCATCAACATTATTTTGAGTAAAGTATATATAACATGGCAAAGTGACTTAGAGTAAAGCTAAAGATATATTTTCCTTGTATATATACGATTTGAAAGATTAAATCATTTTGAACAAGTTTTCAAGGAAAATTTAAAAGGTAGTTAACCTTAAGAAAATAATTCGGACAGTTAGTCCATTTCGCAGGCAGTCAGCCTAGATTTTGGACAGTTAGTCCAGTTTGCGGGCAGTCGGCCCAGTTGTATGGACAGAGAGTCCATTTGTAGCATAACAGACCTTGCTATTATATTATGGGCAGATAGTTCACATATTACTTGTTTTACGGATAGATAGTCCATTTTTTAGCATAAAGGATATTGCTATTTTGATATAATCAGTTTGATTAATCAGTTTGGCTGCAGGAAAGGATTGCAAAATATATATTTTGAAAAGGGTATTAGTGAGGGGAAACCCGTTCCGCTAAGCGGTGTGGTCTTACTTAATATCAGTAAACTGAGATGTAACATAATTATTCACACCAAGCTTTATGTCTGACTCGAATTTTTTGTTTCCCCTTAAACTCTCGGATGCTTAAAATTGATTAAAATAGGCGGAGGGTTAAGGTTTTCAGATTTTTTATATTTTGGCGAATAAAGCTTCCTAAGACGAGCAAGTGGCTGACGGATAGCTAATTAGGAATACAAATTATTCTATTTATTTTCCACTGTGTATATTAAGTCAGATATGACTATATTTCTCTGATGAACTAAGGGGGCATCGTCATATGTCGCTCTTGGCGTAGTTTTGTAATGATTATAATTGATCTTTACTTGGAAAACGATATGGAATTATGTAAGTTGGACATGAATTTGTTTTGAAATGTAATCAGTAACATGTTGTTTTTGAAATCTATTTTTTTATTCATATTCAAGTGCTTTTGATATTATGGATACCATTATCATTACTGTATTTTGTCACTAAAAGCTAATACTATGGATGACTGCAGCATTTGTAGCGCTTACCTTTTGGCCTCCAGATACGGGATGTTACAACTTGGTATCAAAGTATAGGTTTATGAAAAACTTTAACTAAAAATGCTTTTTAAAACATAATGTTGAAGAATTAAAGTAATAATGGGGTATGAGATAACGCTATAGTAATGTACTTGTATTTGCTATATATAAGTATGCACTTTATCTCTAGTCTTCTATCGTTGTTAGGTCATTTTCTATATCTCATGAGGTTTGAATACAGATATGGAAGGAATAAGATGAAGAGTTAACACAGGAGGGGAAGGCACCGATGGGAATGCCATGCCTAATGTGAGAAGAGGTCAAGGTCAGGCACAAGCAGAGAATGTGGGTGTTGGAGTCCCACAAGTTGGAATGGAAGTTATGTATTAGTTCTTCGTGAATATGGTGCAGTCAGGTGTTCCCGCTGGAGTAGTGGGAGGAGGAGTTCCGGGAGCTCTAGTTGTCAACGACTATGCTAAGTTGAGTGGGGACTACATTATTCTTGGAGGGAAGCTGTTTGTTAAAACAGAGGATGCCATTGAGGTAGAGAATTGGTTGTTGCACTGTGAAAGGATTTTTGTAGATTTGGGGCTCAATTATGAGCATAAGAGGAAGTTGGCATCTAGACAACTTCAGGGAGCTGCTTTGTTTTAGTGGAATAGTGTGACTGTGGTAGTGGATGAGGAGACTATGACCTGGGAAGATTTCAAGGGAAGGATCCAGAAGAGGTTCATGTCTCAATGGCACAGTCAGCTCTGATCAGAAAGTTTGCTGAATTAGAGCAAGGAGAGATGTCTGTTCTGGAGTATGCTAGGAGGTTCGAGGAGTTGGCCAGATATAGGTATGCTTTAGTGGATACAGTGATGAAGAGGAACGAGAAGTTTATCAGGGGGTTGAAGCTTGAGTTAGCCAAGGCTACATTACCTCGTATTAGGGATCCTGCTGATTTCGTAGTGGAGATGGCCTTAAGACATGAGAAGTTGCTTGATTCTCTAGAGAAGAGTAAGGATAAAGATGTCCCAGTTGGGCAGGGTTAGAAGAGGAAGTTCTTTCCTAAGAAAGGTGCTCAGAAGGGTGGAGCGGCTAAGAAAGGGAAGTCTGAGATTGTCTGTTTCAAGTGCGACAAGAAGGGGCACTTTGCCAATGAGTGTCGTGCTGGGAAGGCAAAGGAAGTGGCTGGGAGGAAGAATGTCAGGCGCTACAACTATGACCAGATAGGCCACTATAAGTGCCAGTGCAAGGAGCCCACTAAGGATGGAAAGGGCATAGCGTATGCATTGGAGCCTGTTACTTCGAAGCCAACAGCTCAGGAGAAGGGAAAGGTAGTTTTGGGAGGTACGCTTCAGATTCATGGTATGACTGTTAGCGTTCTATTTGATACTGGTGCATCGCATTCTTTTATATCTAAAAGTTTGATAGATAAGCTTAACCTAGAACCCACTTATTTAGTAACTTCCTTACAGGTTGCAAATCCAATAGGAGGGTATGCAACTCTAGGGTTGAGATGTGACCAGTTAGAGTTTGACCTGTTAGGTCATACTTTTGTTTGCAGTTTGCATGTGTTTGATTTTTTGGGGTTCGGGATTATTCTTGGGATGGATTGGTTAAGTGAGTACGATGCTAGAATATTTTGCCAAGATAGGAAAATATCGCTTAGACCCCCAGATTGTAGTGATTAGATAGTTTATGCCTTAGAAGGTTCTAGCGGTGAAGTGTATGCTTTGTTGGATGCTATGGAATCAAAAGATGAGCTGGGTCGAGTTCTCTTAGTTAGAGAATTTGCAGATGTTTTTGAGCCTGTTGTTGGATTGCCGCCAAAACAAGCTATTGAGTTTCGGATAGATTTAGTTATGGGAGAAGAATCAGTGAGTAGGCCGCCAAGCAGGATGTCACCTTCAGAGATGAGGGAGTTGAAGGTGCAGTTGGTGGATTTAGAAGGTAAGAGTTTTATCAGGCCGAGTTGTTTGCCTTGGGGAGTAGCCGTAGTGTTTGCTAAGAAGCCAGACGGATCGTTAAGGCTATGTATCGATTATCGTAAGTTGAATGAGAGGACGATAAAGAATCGATATCCATTGTCGAGGATTGACGATTTGTTCGACCAGTTGAGTGGAGCAAAGGTATTCTCGCAGTTTGATTTTGCGGCAGGTTTCCATCAGCTCAGAGCAGCAGAGGATAGATACCTTTGATGGTGTTTAGGACCAGGTATGGGTCGTACGAATAGTTAGTCATGTTGTTCGGACTGACTAATGCGCCAGCTTTCTTTGTGGATTAGATGAACCGGGTTTTCCAAGAGCACTTGGATAGGTTCGTATTGGTTCTCATAGATGATATCTTGATATACTATAAGGATCAAAGAGAGCATAAAGTTCATCTTAGAGTGGTGCTTGAGACGCTGAAACAGCATTAGCTGAAGGCGAAGTTCTCAAAGTGTCATTTCTGGAAGAAATAAGTAAAGTTTCTTGGCCATGCAGTCTCAGAGGAAGGGTGTTAGTAGATCCGACTAAGATTGAGGCGGTAAATAGTTGGAAGAGACCCGAGACAGTAACCGAGATAAAGAATTTCCTTGGGTTGGCTGGTTATTATCGGAGGTTCACTAAGGATTTTTCGTGGATAGTGGCACCGATGACTAAGCTAACAAGAAAGGATGTGAAGTTTGTGTGGGCCGATAAGTGTGAGGAAGCATTCCAGAATTTGAAACACTTATTGACCCATGCACCTGTGTTGGTTGTTCCGAAAGGGAATCAGGATTTAATGGTTTACACCGATGCATGTGGAACATGAATAGGAGTTGTACTGATGCAGAGAGGTAAAGTTATTGCCTACGCTTCTAGACAGCTTAGACCGCATGAGGTCATATATCCGACACATGATTTAGAATTGGCTGCAGTTATTTTTGCTTTGAAGGTGTTGAGACATTACATTTTAGGTGAAAGGTTTGAGTTATATACAGATCATAAGTCGGTGAAATATTTGTTCTCTTAGAAGGAGTTGAACATGAGATAACAAAGGTGGTTAGAGTTTATTGCCGTTTATGATTTTGGGATTGAATACACACCGGGGAAAGGCAACAAGGTTGCAGACGCACTTAGCAGGAAACATCAGAATGCAGTTTTGGCAATGATTGCTGAGTGGAAGGATTTGGAAGCATTAGCAGAATGCAGAGTGCACTGGAGATCCGAGGCTGGGTCTAGTGGAGATACAGTTGTATTATCATGTTTGGAAGTTCAACCAGTGATGATCGAAAGGATTGCTTCTATACAGATAGAAGATCCAGTACTAGCCGAACGGATCAGGAAGCTAAAAGATGGAACTGAGAGCGATGACTTGAAAGATTTCAGTCTTGACCAGAATGGGAGGTTGAGAAAGGAAGGAAGATTATGTGTTCCGAGTGTAGGAAACATAAGGAAAGAAGTTTTAAAGTAATGCCATCATTTAAAGTTCTCTATTCACCCAAGAGGTACTAAGATGTATCAGGATATGAAGAGGAGTTTCTTCAAGGAAGGTATGAAGCGGGATATTGGGTTGCGTGTGAAGCAGTGCATGAGTTGCCAGCAGGCAAAGCCCGAACATCAGAAACCAAGTGGGTTGCTTTAGCCATTAGATATTCCAGTATGGAAGTGGAATTCTATATCTATGGATTTTATTGACGGGTTGCCAAGGTCGAACAGAGGAAATGATAGTATATGGGTCATAGTGGACATATTGACCAAGAGTGCCCATTTCATTCGGTTAAGTCAACCAGAACGGCACATGTTTTGGCAAAGTTGTTTCTGAAGAATGTGGTTAGACTGCATGGAATTCCTAGTAGCATAGTTAGTGATAGAGATCCTTTGTTCACTAGCGAGTTCTGTAAGAGTCTGCAAAAAGTTTTGGGAATCAAGCTCAAGATGAGTACCGCTTACCATCCGCAGACCGATGGGCAAACGGAAACAGTTAACAAAATCTTGGAAGACTTGTTAAGAGCTTATGTATTAGATTTTGGGGGATCATGGGAAGACCATCTGCATTTAGTCGAGTTTTCGTATAACAATAGTTATCAAACTAGTATTAGGATTGCACCGTTTGAAGCTTTGTATGGAAGGTCATGCAAATCTCCGGTATGCTGGCTAGAGACTGGGGATAGGTTGGTTCTTTGTCCAGATTTGGTCAAGGAAGCTGCAGGAAAGATTGAGATCATTCGAGCTAGAATGAAGGAGGCTCAGTCTAGGCAGAAAAGTTATGTAGATAAGAGACAGAAAGATTTTGAGTTCTCAGTTGGAGATCAAGTTTTCGTCAAAGTGACACCGATGAAGGGTGTGATTAGGTTTGGAAAATTGGGGAAGTTGGCACCGAGGTTCGATGGACCTTCTCCTATTGTTAAGAGGATCGGCAAACTCACATATAGAGTTGAGTTACCGAGTAGTTTAGCAGTAGTCCACGATGTTTTCCATGTTTCTCATCTCAGAAAGTGTGTTAGAGACCCGGAAACTACTATTGCACTGCCTTTACTGGATGACTTAGTAGTAGAACCAGATTTGACTATTGTAAGAAAGTCTATTCGTATTGTTGCGAGAGATGAGAAAAGGCTTAGAACCAAGGTGGTCAGATTAGTCAGAGTCCAGTGGAGCGACGATGACATGGACTTTACCTGGGAGAATGAGAGCAGGATTAGAGAAACTTATCCTGACTTGTTTGATGGTATGTTTTACCTTCTTGTTTGATATGTTGTGTACCTTATCGTAATTTTGAGGACAAAATTCGTTAAGGAGGGGAGTCTGTAACACCCCAGATTTTTAGTAACATTATTTAGAATATTTAATTAGCTAAATTAAATAAAATAATGTGTTGATTAATGGATTGAGAATTGATTTTAATTAAGGTATAGCCGTGCCATTTAAAAATGAATTAAAATAAGAGTTAAATTGAAATAGAGGAGGGGTAAAATAGGAAAGAGGCCATTCCTAAATCCTCCAAACCTTGGCCGTGTATTGGAATACACGTTCATTTCATTTTGAAATTTTTTAAAACAAGAGGCCGACCACCATTAACAAGGAAAACGGGAAGAAGAGTAAGAAAAGCTAAAGGAAAAGCTAATTCAAATCAAATTCATCCAAATCTCAAGCTCCTTAATCTCTAAAGCTAAGGTGAATAATATTTACATCTCATTTTTGATTGTGTTTTCGGTTTTAAGATGAATTCCGAATATTTTGCAATGATTTGCCATATTTTTGAATGATGGAATAAATATATATACTTGTTGATGAATTATGGTTTTTCATATTGAATTTATGATATGTTTTAAGGTGAAAACCCTATTAAATGACATCTAAACGCCTTCCGAATTTTTAGGAAGAACATAAATATTATTTTGGAGATGGTTTTCAATTTTCAGATTTTTCTAAGATTTCGTGGAATTAATATGAATTTTCTAGTAAATAAATGGTATTTTGGGTTATAAATTATTTACGGGTAAATATTTAATTGTTCGGATTTGAAATTTTCATATGTTAGAAAACATATATAATGTGATTTTCTAGAATTTTTCTAGATTTTTCCTAAGTGTTTTAATGGTTATATAAAATTATTTAAGGTATGCGACTTAAATGTTTTATATAATTAAAGGAGGAGAAGGGGCTTTTTGAAAAAAAATTAAACTGTTAAATCTTGAAAGTCGGCAGCACTTTTGAAAAGAGAAACCTTGCAACCAATCAGATTTAGGCAAACAAGGCAGGTTAGGTACAAAAGAATAGTTTAAAAGTACAAATAAACAGGTTTTTCACGGTTTCGTCTCTTTCGGCACCGGGTTCCGCCTCCATACTATCACCTCCGACACAGTCGAAACCAATGCTCATGGTATAAGGTAAATGGTACGTAGTGAATTGGAAGAGGGCGAAAGGTATAGGGTTGAAACCAGGGGGTTTCAAAGGGGTTTAAGAATTGTTTTGGTTTAAAGAAAAAATGTGCCTACTTGCTTCCGACTAAGATGCATTTGACTTAGTTGGCTTTCGACTAGGTCAAATGGTTTAAAAGAATGGTTTCAATTGGGTTGCGCCTTTGTTTTCAAACACTTGCTTTCAACTGAGTCGGAACTTTTAACTGTCGCTTCCTACCTTTCGATCCAGATGGTTTCGAAGGGGTTCCTTTTGTTTTCTAAAATACGGCCACCTCTCTAATGCTTTCGAAAGGATGGTTTCGACACCATCACTTCATTACTTAGGAAATGGTTTCGAAACAAATGCTTTCGACATAAATGTTTTTAAGACCCCTTTTCTATGTTTGAAGTAAAACCAAAATGGTTTTGAAAGGGATGGTTTTAAATGGTTTCGAAGCAGATGCTTTCGACTTTAATGGGTTTCTGATCCTTTTTGCTCTACTTGAAGGCAGAATCCAAATGGTTTTGACTAAGACGTTTTTAAAAGGTTTCGAAGGAGTAAATTTCCGAATGGTTTCGAAAGGTTTCCACATGTTTTTAATTGAACCCAAAGTGCTTTCGAAGGATTGAGTTTCAACTGTTTCGAAAGGTTTTAATGAATGGTTTCGAAAGGGGTGGTTCCCTAGGGTTTTGAAAGGATTGAAAGGAAGGGTTTTTCCTATGTTTTCGAAAGGAAATACTTAAAGGTTTTAAAGAGGGATGTCTAATGTTTTGAAGCTTTCAAAGGAAAGGCTTTTAATGGTTTCGAAAGGGTCACTTTCAATGGTTTCAAAGGGTTTACCTTCAAGGGTTTCAAAAGGGTTGTTTAAAGGTTTTAAACAAAGGTTTCGAATGGATTGAATAGGCAATATAGCCTATTTTCAAGTTAAAAAGGGTTTTAACTTGTTTTAGAAGGACAACTAATCCTTATTAAAATTCATCAACATTATTTTGAGTAAAGTATATATAACATGGCAAAGTGGCTTAGACTAAAGCTAAAGATATATTTTCCTTGTATATATATATGATTTGAAGGATTAAATCATTTTGAAAAGGTTTTCAAGGAAAATTTAAAGGGTAGTTAATCCTAAGAAAATAATTCAGACAGTTAGTCCATTTTGCAGGCAGTCGGCCTAGATTTTGGATAGTTGGTCCATTTTGCGGGCAGCCATCCCAGTTGTATGGACAGATAGTACATTTGTAGCATAACGGACCTTGCTATTATATTGCGGGCAGATAGTTCACATAATACTTGTTTTACGGACAAATAGTCCATTTATTAGCATAAAGGATATTGCTATTTTGATATAATCAATTTGATTAACCAGTTTGGCTGTAGGACAGGATTGCAAAATATATGTTTTGAAAAGGGTATTAGCGAGGGGAAACCCGTTCCGCTAAGCGGCATGGTCTCACTTAATATTAGTAAACCGAGATGTAACAGTATCATTCACACCAGGCTTTATGTCTGACTCGAAGTTTTTGTTTCCCCTTAAACTCTTGGGTGCTCAAAATTGATTTGAGTAGGCTGAGGGTTAAGGTTTTCAGGTTTTTGATGTTTTGGTGAATAAAGCTTCCAAAGACGAGCAGTTGGCTGACGGGTAGCTAATTAGGAATATAGATTATTCTGTTTATTTTCCATTGTGTATATTAAGTCAGATATGATTATATTTCTCTGATCAACCAATGGGGCATCGTCATATGCCACTCTTGGCATAGTTTTATAATGATTATAATTGATCTTTACCTGGAAACGATATGGGATTATGTAAGTTGGATATGAATTTGCTTGGAAATGTAATCAGTAACATGTTGTTTTTGAAATCTATGATTTTATTCATATTCAAGTGCTTATGATATTATGGATGCCATTATCATTACCGTACCCTTTCATCAGAAGTTAATACTATGGATGACTACAGCATCTGTAGCGCTTAGCTTTTGGCCTCCAGATACGGGATGTTACAATTGAAGGGTGGTACCACTCCATTAAAGCACATGTATTGATGACAGGCAGTGTACCCCGCAGGTGGCATGTGAGAAACTCATTTTTCAATGGAAGGCATACATCATCATCCCGGAAGTCATGCTACAAACAAATGTTGTGCAGGACTTTAGCAGAAATTACGGTGGAAGCTCTCTCTGGAGGGTTGAGTAGAACTCTAAAGTTTGGAGGAGTTCGATCTACAACCGGACCAATTGGAACCAATTGACCATATTCGCCTTGTGGTGCCGAAGAAGTAGGCACCGTATGAAGGAAAAACTGATGTTGATTCGGCTTCTGAGAGTGTTGGACTTCCTCCACTGGATTTACGATGGGATGACGGGTGCTTCATTCTATACAAGAGAATTGTATCTAACGCAGTCAGGTAATTCTATTTATAACTAAAATTCCCTCTACACTTAACACTTGGATTCCAAAAATATGTTGATTTGTGCCAAGTTATCGGATTTCCAGTGTTGACTGGGGCAAGTGTAGTGTGTTATATATGTGGGATGGGCACGGTGTCCTGAACACTACAAATGCTTTATCCTGTGTAGATAGTTCACTCACAGCAAAGAAAGGTAAAAGCTTTTCATATCAATAGTTAAAGTTATTTCTCCTACACTTACCCGTTACCGATCAACGATCGATAACGGATCCGTTGTCCGAAGCGACACGGAAAGCTCATCCTATTTCAGGTACATCGACTGTGTAATGACAGGACCAATCTAAAGTGAGCAACTATAGATCAATTTGTCTGAATCGAGTTGAGAATTCTCAGCATAAGTCAATTTCAGTTCTCTGGAAAGTGATAATAGCATGATTTGCATATAGGATGCTACCCTAAGCTATTATCACCTCTCAGAAAAAATAAAATCAATCCACAAGATGTCGTGCCGGGATCAGCGGTGTAACTTGGTGCAAGTTAATTCTGACTCTGTGGATGAAGATAGAAAAACATGTCAAGCACCGGGGGCAAATCCCAAGCTTCGTTTCATGAAGAATTCAAGAATCGATTTACTATCCTCTTCCACAAAGTCACAATCAACTAGAATTTTCAATTACATCTGTCACCAACATAACTTCGTCACCAATCACTAATACTACACCAAAATTCACAAATTTCAATTCGCGGGCGATCCAAGCTAGGCAAGATCGGCCGCGATTTAGGCAGACAATGATTCAGGTGCTGGAAATTGGCTCAAAGAGGCGGCAAGATTAGGCGGGGTCAGAGGCAGAAAGCTACAGTGGTAAAGATCGACGAAGGTGGTGGCGTAAGGGAGCTAGGGTTTAGTCGTAGAAAGTTTGGATCGGGTCGCAAGAGGGGATAACTCAGTTTGCAAACAATGAAATGAAAAAAGGTCGGCCCGAACAAAGTTAAGTAGGAGGTTACTCTGAAAAAATTTGTTAAGTCCTTGAATCGCTAGCGATCCATCGAGTTACAATCAATTTTCTCCAAACTCACCAAGTATGATCTAAGTGTTGTTTGCAAGCATTAGGAAAGTTATGGGGTTGAAATTGATTTATCATTTCGAACAATGACGGTTCACATTGAAGGCTCAACATATGGCTGAATAGCAAAAGCCAAATTTGCATGATAACCTCAACATGATCAATTAGACTTCACGAAATGAGAACTCAAAAGCAGTAACTTCCAGAGCACACCTTGTTTCTAACGAAGACATACTCTTCGAGGGGCAAATGTTAACCAGTTTTTATCCCAACAGAATTCAAAAGAAGTTAGAACATCTATGACAAGTTTGAAATCTCAAGAATCAACCAAAAGAACCAGAAGAAGGAACTAGGAATTACCCAAAAGGGAAGGAGCAAAAATAAGCTAAGGTGATGGATCGCTAGCGATCCATCACCTATGGATCGCTAGCGATCCATCACCTATGGATCATTAGCGATCCATAAGGCTTGCTCATAGACCTTTCAAACTTCTTGCATCATGATCCAGTATCTTTTCTAAGGATGTTTGACAAGTTTCATGGTATTCCAAGCAAACTAGTTCGAAAAATAAGCATTCATCTGATTTCAGTTGTAGTTTAATGCAACCTATATGCGAATCACCATCAAAATAAGGCAATTAGTTACTAAATTACATGGAGAGAATCTACATGAGGCAAGCAACACAACCCAAGTGAAACAATGCAAGAAAATTCCAATTGTATGGATCGCTGGCGATCCATGCCCTATGGATCTCTGACGATCCATCATATCAGGTCAGGTCGCTGTGAAATTTTTGGAGCACCTTCATGTCATTTAGTTTAGGTCTCTTGCAAAGTGGCCTAGCCCAATAGCTCTCCAATCTCTATAAATACACACCCATCTGCAACATAAAGAGGATCTTCTAGACTGGCCACTGAAACTATGCAGAAACTATTCTTCACTCTTCTCCTCCTACACAACAGTCACCTAGGGGTCACTGTGATTTCCAGTAACTTTTGCACTAGTAACTTGTTTTAACTTAGGAGATTCAATCATATTGTAATCTACTTTCACGTGTACCAACAGTCAGTTAATAGAAAGTTATAAAGTGGACATAGGCTTCATTAATAGCCAAACCACTACAAAAATCTTTTTGTTCCTTTACTTTTTCTATGATCCACTATTGCTTTTCCTATTTTATTTGCCTTGATAAACAGGGCTGATGCTTTCACACTCAATCCAGGGTATTGATCCATTTTTTGGGTTAACACTATCCATTCTATGTTTAGTTTTCACAGGGTAACTACCAACCCACATTGCTGACACGAACCTACTAGATATACCAAATTTTCCTACCGACTGTTAGCAGAAAACTAGATGGTCTGTCCAAACACACTTATCCTAGTGTTTACCTGACTATTTGTCAATCTCATAGTAATCTTATAGTTTTGCTAGGCTTACCATGAACCTAAAAGTTTTGCATGTCAACCTATAACCTATTTATCTTTATGTGTTCATTTCTGTGCATAGACCTACTTTTTGTCTTACCCTTGACAAAGCCATACACACTTGAATTTTAGACCTATATCAGCTAGGGGCTAATAGCTGAAGTATAGGACCTACCCTATACTAGTCTCATCTGGTTTTATTTAATTTTTTTTTTACTTCGCCTGTCACACCACATAAAAAAATTCAATTTGAACTCTAAGTCAATTCATCCCATCATAATTTATCTAAAAGTGATAAGAGTAATAGTTCATTAGTAAATTCTGGGCTAAATATCCTTTTCTATCTCCTTGAAACACTTTCTAAATAAGTGATTTAACCCTTGAAATCATATTTCTAAAACAAGGAAAATATAGCCCTTTACTTTGTCCAAAATTATTATGCCATGATATATGCTTTTATAAAATAATATCGACGAATCTCAAAATCGCTTAGAAGTTATCTCACTTTGAAACCATAGGCCATATAGCCAAATAAATAAACCTTGTATAATGATAAAGCTCGGTGACTTCATCACCATTAAGGATCTTCTTCCTTCTTTAATATAAAAATATGTTAAAGCCTTTAACTTTTAAAACATAAGGCCTTAAGGCCGATAACACGGACGTTGTACTTCATAGAATGTCGACGTCCTAAGGTATAAAACTTAGTTTGCATAGGAATAAGTCTTAATAGAATAGGGTCGACATAGCTAAATCTCAACCTCATTGCCTTAAGGAAAATAAGCAGCTTCATTAGAGCCGAAGTCATAGGAGCGGTATCATAACCCTCTTCGAAAACATATGATTTTGAACAAAGGCGGCATCGTCATCAACGATGTCGATATAGCTAAAAACGCATAGTTGTCTATATTGTCGAAGTCAATAGGTATAAAAACATGTGGCCTCATTATTGACACTATAAGTTACTTCGAAACCAATGGAATTGGTGTCCTTAATAAAAATAAGTGGCACTGCTTTCGTCGATGTCGACAAGGATAAAAGCAGCATAGTTAAAGTGTTTAAGGGAAACAAGCGACGTCATTCTATTCGAAGCTCATAATGTCGATGATACCTATGTCAACATTAACTCCAACCTTCCTGAATTAATTCCATATCATCTAGAATGATATCCTATGTATTCATTAAGGTCGGCAACGTATATCAGCGCCATCATGGACTTCGACAACCATGACTTCGAAGTGGCAATGTCGTAAATAACCTAAAAACAGCTATTTTGCTATTCAAAGTAATTTCTTTTCACCAACTCCTTGCATTTGTCAAAATACCATTGGTGTGACACCCCACCTCTATACTCACACTAGCCTAGGACACTACGGGGTAATGCTGTCGACTAGCACGAAGAATAAGGCTGTTGAGGAGCGACCATCTATGTAATTGCTTTGTGCGAGTACCGATATGTCAGATAATATAACTTACATTTCATTTCAAGAGGAAATCCGACATATCAAATACAAACTCAAAGCTACCACACAATGGCTATGAGGCCTTCGGAAACAAATATATAAATAAACATAACACAAATCAGTCACAGATATTCATATCACAAAGGCGGAATCAAATATGAATATAACACATAAAAGTGTACATCAAAGTATTGGTCAAACAGGATCCACTACAGAACAAAAGAATAGATACATGTGCTAGACAAAAGAATAAGTATACAACAAGGAGTCTCCATCTCAAATGTATACTAACAAAAACTACTATGCTAAAGTAGTTAGCCAAAAGTCAGGTGACGGACCCTGATAAGAAGTCAAGCAGAAGCACCTGAAATACCTCGGTCTGACCCGAGTATTATTTAAGAAGAAAATAATAAACGGATCAGTCTAGCTATAAATATCAGATAAAATGAGATAGGATAAGAGATATGACAAAAACATGTGTATAACAAGTATACATAAGGCAACAACAAAAATCATACAATATCTCAAATATTCTCAAACATCCAAAAAGAATGGCACATTCTTTAAATTAATCACCAAACATAAATATTGGCAAACATATCGATGCCAATCGCAAAATCGGTGAAACGTAAATAGTAGAAATCATCAACTAGAAATCCAGAAACGCAAATGGAATGCTAATCCATAAAATAAGCCGGTGCAACGACGTAGTACAATAACGGTACGTCCGATGAACCAAAACTCAAATAAGAACATGGGTCGCTAGCCCATAAAAGAAATGAGACAAAGCTCAACATAACGGGGTATAGTCCCCCACACGAACAAAGAGACATCGCACATCGCTAGTCTAAATCTCAGAATGATCAACATAAATACTAGAAATCCAGAAATCACAAAAAGGGTGAAGGCCTATCTCAAACGGGAGCATAAAAACTCACCAACACGTGCATCTCAAACGGAACGCTATTCCATGGCTGCTAACCATCAAATTTGAGCCAAACCTCCGCAAACGGCCCAAAACCACGGGTCGCTACCCCACCAAATTTGAGCCGAAGCTCCTCAAACGGGTTTTAATCCCCATACCAACAAAGAGACATCGCTCAATCGCTAGTCTAAATCATAAAATGATCATCATTGATCAATTAAAAAGTGTCAATTACACTAAGCTAGTAAATATAAGAGTTTAGCTTCATGTCCCATAACCACTAGCTTAACTCAAATATTTACGAACAAATTGTAGACTTCCACTCAAAGATTGTCACAAGATTTTCAATCGAACAAGTCCAAAAATTAACCGATGAAGTAAACGCAAGCGTTTCATACCACTTGTTTTACTAAGTCGTTTAATTAGATTTCTCATATGAATAAGGTAAAGGTTTATATATACTAATAGATTGGAAAACGGATTTAGAAACGAGCTTTGTATTTAAAAGTAGTGTTGAAATCGTTTTTGTGAAAGAGTCTGAGTATTTACTACTACTATAGAACCTTTGTATTTTAAAGTGACAAACCATAGAAATGATTGTAGAAACAATCAATTACCAGAAATTCACATACGAAGACGTGAATTAAATACAAAGAAATCGATACTAAATCCATCGAAATGGATATTCTCAAAAATCCGAAAAAGAAGTCATCAAAGACGATAAATGATAACAGCAATTCAGATCATCAAAATCGATTAAAAACCGGAAATCCCACACAAAACTGCCTAAAATAGGCAAACTGCTCCTTGCCCAGATTCAGTCGACTGGACTGAATAGGTCAGTCGACTGATCCATACCCAGAAATTCTCGGGTTCCAGGTTCAGTCGACTGAACTATATGGTTAGTCGACTAACGCTGGAACAGAAAGTTTTCTGTTCCCAGGTTCAGTCGACTGACCAATACGTTCAGTCGACTGAACTGTCTTCTGCAGCATTTCCAGCCTAGCCCCCTTGTGGGGCAAAACCAATAACACGGAACGGAAGCGAACGAGCGAGCTACAACAACTAGGGATTTACGCCAAGCGACAACCCAGCCTTGTATGGCCCTCCGAAACACCCCACTAACGTGTTCAAACATCAAAGATTTGATTTTTAAAGATTTGACCTCAAAAAACCAAAAATTGGAAGATTCACCAATTCAATTCAAATCAAAAGCAAATGAACATAAACAAGTGTTAGGAATTCATACCTAACAACAATGATATCTATAGGAGTAGATGTGAGTTCAAAAACTCACCTTTAAACCCCAAAACACAAGAGAGAGAAGCTATAGAGCAAGGCAAGAACAATCACTCTTCAATTTTAACCCAAGAAGCTTCAATCTAAGCTCAAAAGAAAAACATTTCCTAAGTTAGGGTTTAGGAAATTTCTGAAATTGAAGAGGAAATGAGGTTGAGAAGATGAAGAGGATACTTACCTAAGCTTCTCTTAGAATTTGGAGCTAGAACTTGAGTTTGCAAATGAATCTAGGGCTTAGGAATTTCTAATTCCTTTGCTCTTCCCCCATTTTTCTAAAGCTTGAAGTGTTAGGAAATGATAGTGTATGAAGAGGAGAGGGGGTGGAGTTAGGATATAAGATGAGTTGGGTTAGTGGGCTGAAACCCAAACTCAAACCCAAAGCCCTAAGTGAAAATGTCAAAATTCTACCCAACTCCAAACATATCGATGTTTATACTCAAAAAGGTCGCAAATGCCATTTTGGACTCAATGGAAGTGGTCTAGAGTCCCAATTCGACTGTTTGCAAAAAGTGACATTTCAGACTTGAATCCGACTAACGATGCTATATTTAAATAAAAGATTTAAATATACAATCGTAAAATATGCGGGTTTTTGCAGACTCCCCTTCTTAAAGAAATTGCGTCTTCGCAATACTTAAGAAGAAAATAAAGAGTAACAACTATAAAAGCCTATCAACACAAAAGAAAATTGAAATAAGAAGTTCACCTTAAAGGGCACAAGAGAGTAAGTCCGGATGTGTTTGCTCGATGAATTCTCAAGGTACCCAAGAGCAATCCTTAGGATTTGAGGACCATTGGACTTTCGCAAGAAGAACATCTTTATTTCGAAGGCGTTTAACCTCCGAAGTAATGATACGAATAGAATGTTGCTCATCAGTCAAATTTGGTGAAACTTCAATTTCCTTAATAACACCGGGCTCAAGAATAGAATCGGAATCTCGAAGGCATTTCTGTAGTTGAGAGACATAGAATACGTCATGAATAGCAGAAAACTGAGCCGGTAATAAAAGGCGATAAGCCACGGAACCAATGCGTTCGGTGATGGGAAATGGGCCAATATATCGAGGTGCTAATTTTCCCGATCGACTGAAATGCACAACACCCTTCATAGGTGAAACACAAATGAACACCAATAAAGTTTGGACCTAAAACCAGCTTCTCACCGGCTTCAAGCCAACACGAAGGAAATCGGTATGGCCTTCCGTAGAGTGCCTCGAAAGGTGCCATACCAATACTAGATTGGAAGCTATCATAGGAAGAAATCTCAAGAAGAGAAATATGATCTTCCCAACTTCCACCAAAATCAAGAACACATGCACGAAGAAGATCTTCAAGAGTTTGATTCACATGCTCGGTTTGTCCATCGGACTGAGGATGATAAGCGGTGCTAAAATTAAGCTTTGTTCCCAAAGCTTTGTGAAGACCTTTTCCAAAAATCCACTAGTAAACAATGGATCACAATCGCTAACAATAGAAGTAGGAACTCCATGCAATTTAACAATTTCCTTGACATAGAGTTTAGCCAAAATAGGTACGGTCTGATTAGATCGAACGGAAATAAAATGGGTGGATTTTGTAAGTCTATCTACAATTACCCGTAAACTGTCATGACCCAAACGAGAATGGAGAAGACCGTCAATGAAGTCCATGGAAATTTGATCCCACTTCCAAATTGGAATGTCCAAAGGTTGCAATAACCCACCGGGCCTTTGATGCTCAGCCTTAATGAGTTGGTAAGCATGCAACGCTTAATGAAGTTAGCAATAACAGATTTCGTTCCATCCCAATAATAAAGTCGCTTTATATCCGCGTACATTTTACTACTACCAGGATGAATGGTAAATTTAGATCGATGAGAATCTTCTAAAATGTCTTTATGAAGATCAATAATATTTGGCACAATAAGTCTACCAAATTTTCGAATACCGCCACAAGCATCAATATCAAAGTCTTTCAAACCTTCAATATCAATTTTATCCCTACAACTTTAGCTAAGAAGAACCAATTCGGGATCATGCTTTTATGCTTCAAGAATGTGGTCTAAAAGAGAAGGATGAGCCTCAAGGCTACATAAAACAAGAGATGAACATGAATTGGATTCACGATCTCGAATCTCACAAGTGGATAAAGCCTCGAGATCATTCCATTTGGATATCATCATGGAAACAACCGCTTGTTGCTTACGACTAAGGGCATCGGCAACACGATTTCCCATTTCCGAGAAGGTAAAGAATTTCAAGATCATAAGATCCAAGGAACTCGAGCCAACGTTGTTAACACAAATTAAGTTCCTTTAGAGAAAATAAATACTTCAAAGATTTATGATCGCTGTAGAGAACAAATTTCTCTCCCAAAAGATAATGACGCCAAATACTAAGAGTGAAAACAATAGCCGCGAGCTCTAGATCATGAGTGGCATATCTAGTCTCGACAAGCTTTAATTGTCAAGAAGCATATGTGATAACACGTTTCCTTTGCATGAGAACGACATCCAAACCAATACGACTAGTATCGGTATAAACAATAAAATCATGGTTCCCTTCGGGAATCGCAAGAATAAAAGCATCGGAAAAGAGTTCTTATCCTCTTTCCCGAAAAGCTAAGACATTCAAAATTACAATTAACTTTATGTAATCACCTTTTTAGAAAATTTTACTTTTTACAAGTCAATTTATTGTGTCTGACTGTCTCATCATAGCGTTTAGGAGATTCCTATCGATAACGTTGATCAAGTGCATCGACCAGAATTCTTAAAGCACTCAATGGGCAAAACAACACAAAATCATCTTCTATATGATAAACATGTCTCTTAAAAATTTTACAAATATTCTTTGCTCGTTTTAAGGACAAAATCCAATCATACTTATAAATATCTTATTAAAAAGATTTGCAAATTTGAAATTGTTGTTTTCATCCATAATCAATAAATACAAGGATAAACTCATCGAGATATTCGTAGAATACTCGATTCATAAGATGGATGAAATAAGGTCGAAGGTTCGTCAAACCGGATTACATAACGAACCACTCACAAGAATCATAACGAGTGCGGAATGTGGTAAGTGGAATGCTACCCTCCGCAACTCGTAGCTGATAAAAACCGGTGGCAAGGTCGAGGTGAAAAGACCTTAGCACCACTCATTAGATTGCTTAGGTGATAATCCTAAGTCAAACTCAAAAATACCGGAAAACTCACAAACTACTTGAGAGAGAGAAATAACATCTTCCTCATCAAGTGGGTTTAAAGAATAAAATGTTGCCACCAAATTTGGAAATCAAAATCTTTAAAAACAATAGAAATTTGCTTAACAGATTAAGAATGTCGAAGGTATATAGTCCGCTCAGGACATAGGATGTGGGCTTCATAATGATCGAGCCAATCCTTTCCCAAAAATCAATTTCGAAGCTTAAGTAACACATAACATGCAAATTGGCTCGAAAAGAATAATCACATAAAATAATCTCGACATTTTCACAAAGTAAAATGAGTGTTGCGGATCCACCAATCGGATTCGCAATTCTCAAAGAAGTCATCAAGCCTATAATATTTAAAGAAAAAGAATCAACAAGTTCTTTTGATATAAAAGAGTGGGACGCACCCATATCAAAAGAAATCAAATAGGAAGATCATGAAATAAAATAATGCCATCAAGGAAAGAAGGAGAAATATCTTGACCATGAGAAGTATTACTAGGGGCTTGCACAACATTCAGCTTTCCCTCTCTCCTACTTTGAAGTTTGGGACATGAAAATAAAAGATGACCCACCCTTTTGCAATAGCGACAAGAAAAGGGTTTTGGACACTCAATCCCATAGTGGTCCATAGAACCACAATTGTAGCATTGTCCACGACTAGTGGTAGGAGTCTTTGCTATTGAAATTGCCTACCTCCCTTTCTTGTTGGGATTAGGGCTTTTGAACTTAATACGCCTCTTCTTGTTGATGTTGAAGTTTTGTTTGGCATCCATAACTTCAACATCACTTTCTTTATCGGCCTCTTCTAGTCGAAGAGTGATATCTACAAGCTGGTCGAAAGGAACTTCTAGTTTTAGAGGCAAAACCTTTTTGGGGTCCTTACTTAAAGCACAGATAAACTTTTGATTCTTTACAAGATCCAAAATTTATTGGGCAGACATAAATAAGCCATCCAAAGAAGGACTACTGGATTGACCGGCGCTGGGACTGCCAAATCTAACCATCTCTTCTTCTTTAAGAAAGAAAGAAAAAGAAAAAGATTATTCTCAAAATGAATATCAAACAAACTTGATTGATAAAACAAGGCATCATAAAAAGAAATAGGATAGAACGGTACGAAGACTCGAATTAAATCATATGGCACGACTCTTAAGAGAGACTTAGGACAATGATCCTTGCTAGATTATTCTACATTGTTCCGAAGTTTGGCTCTGATACCAAGCTGTGACGCCCCACCTCTATACACACACTAGCCGAGGACACTATGGGGTAATGCCGTCGACTAGCACGAAGAATAAGGCTGTTGAGGAGCGACCATCTGTGTAATTGCTTTGTGCGAGTACCGATATGTCAGATAATATAACTTACATTTCATTTTAAGAGGAAATCTGAAATATCAAATACAAACTCAAAGCTACCACACAGTGGCTATGAGGCCTTCGGAAACAAATATAGAAATAAACATAATACAAATCAGTCACAGATATTCATATCACAAAGGCAGAATCAGATATGAATATAACACATAAAAGTGTACATCAAAGTAGTGGTCAAACAAGATCCATTACAGAACAAAAGAATAGATTCATGTGCTAGACAAAAGAATAAGTATACAACAAGGAGTCTCCATCTAAAATGTATACTAACAAAAACTACTATGCTAAAGTAGTTATCCAAAAGTCAGGTGACGGACCCTGATAAGAAGTCAAGCAGAAGCACCTGAAATACCTCGGTCTGACCCGAGTATTATTTAAGAAGAAAATAATAAACGGATCAGTCTAGCTATAAATATCAGATAAAATGAGATAGGATAAGAGATATGACAAAAACGTGTGATAACAAAAATGTCATACTATAACAAGTATACATAAGGCAACAACAAAAATCATACAATATCTCAAATATTCTCAAACATCCAAAAAGAATGGCACATTCTTTAAATTAATCACCAAACATAAATATTGGCAAACATATCGATGCCAATCGCAAAATCGGTGAAACGTAAATACTAGAAATCATCAACTAGAAATCCAAAAATGCAAATGGAATGCTAATCCATAAAATAAGCCGGTGCAATGCGCAGTACAATAACAGTACGTCCGATGAACCAAAACTCAAATAAGAACATGGGTCGCTAGCCCATAAAAGAAATGAGACGAAGCTCAACATAACAGGGTATAGTCCCCCATGCAGACAAAGAGACATCGCACATCGCTAGTCTAAATCTCAGAATGATCAACATAAATACTAGAAATCCAAAAATCACAAAAAGGGGGAAGGCCTATCTCAAACGGGAGCATGAAAACTCACCAACACGTGCATCTCAAACGGAACGCTATTCCATGGTCGCTAGCCATCAAATTTGAGCCGAAGCTCCGCAAACGGCCCGAAGACCATGTGTCGCTACCCCGCCAAATTTGAGCCGAAGCTCCTCAAACGGGGTTTAATCCCCATACCAACAAGAGACATCGCTCAATCGCTAGTCTAAATCATACAATGATCATCATCGATCAATTAAAAAGTGTCAATTACACTAAGCTAGTAAATATAAGACTTTAGCTTCATGTCCCATAACCACTAGCTTAACTCAAATATTTACGAACAAATTGTAGACTTCCACTCAAAGATTGTCACAAGATTTTCAATCGAACAAGTACAAAAATTAACCGATGAAGTAAACGCAAGCGTTTCATACCACTTGTTTTACTAAGTCGTTTAATTAGATTTCTCATACGAATGAGGTAAAGGTTTGTATATACTAGTAGATTGGAAAACGGATTTAGAAACGAGCTTTGTATTTAAAAGTAGTGTTGAAATCGTTTTTGTGAAAGAGTTTGAGTATTTACTACTAGTATAGAAACCTTTGTATTTTAAAGTGACAAACCATAGAAATGATTGTAGAAACAATCAATTACCAGAAATTCACATACGAAGACGTGAATTAAATACAAAGAAATCGATACCAAATCCATCGAAATGGATATTCTCAAAAATCCCAAAAAAGAAGTCATCAAAGACGATAAATGATAACAACAATTCAGATCATCAAAAATCGATTAAAAACCGGAAATCCCACACAAAACTGCCTAAAATAGGCAAACTGCTCTTTGCCCAGATTCAGTCGACTGGACTGAATAGGTCAGTCGACTGATCCATACCCAGAAATTCTCGGGTTCCAGGTTCAGTCCACTGGACTATATGGTCAGTCGATTGACGCTGGAACAGAAAGTTTTCTGTTCCCAGGTTCAGTCGACTGACCAATACGTTCAGTCGACTGACCAATACGTTCAGTCGACTGACCAATACGTTCAGTCTACTGTACTGTCTTATGCAGCATTTCCAGCCTAGCCCCTTTGTGGGGCAAAACCAATAACACGGAACGGAAGCGAACGAGCGAGCTACAACGACTAGGGATTTACGCCAAGCGACAACCCAGCCTTGTATGGCCCTCCGAAACACCCCACTAACGTGTTCAAACATCAAAGATTGGATTTTTAAAGATTTGACCTCAAAACACCAAAATTGGAAGATTCACCAATTCAATTCAAATCAAAAGCAAATGAACATAAACAAGTGTTAGGAATTCATACCTAACAACAATGATATCTATAGAAGTAGATGTGAGTTCAAAAACTCACCTTTAAACCCAAAAACACAAGAGAGAAGCTATAGAGCAAGGCAAGAACAATCACTCTTCAATTTTAACCCAAGAAGCTTCAATCTAAGCTCAAAAGAAAAACATTTCCTAAGTTAGGGTTTAGGAAATTTCTGAAATTGAAGAGGAAATGAGATGGAGAAGATGAAGAGGATGCTTACCTAAGCTTCTCTTAAATTTTGGAGCTAGAACTTGAGTTTGCAAATGAATCTAGGGCTTAGGAATTTCTAATTCCTTTTCTCTTCCCCCATTTTTCTAAAGCTTGAAGTGTTAGGAAATGATAGTGTATGAAGAGGAGAAGGGGTGGAGTTAGGATATAAGATGAGTTGGGTTAGTGGGCTGAAACCCAAACCCAAAGCCCTAAGTGAAAATGTCAAAATTCTACCAAACTCCAACATATCGATGTTTATACTCAAAAAGGTCGCAAACGCCATTTTGGACTCAATGGAAGTGGTCTCGAGTCCCAATTCGACTGTTTGCAAAAAGTGACATTTCGGACTTGATTCCGACTAACAATGCTATATTTAAATAAAACATTTAAATATACAATCGTAAAATATGCAGGTTGTTACAATTGGATAACAAACTTCTTTATCAAAATCTTTTCCAAAGAACCTGCCTCACCCTTATGTTTCTTTTTCAAAAATATTTGCAAACCATATATTTTTATACGAGTGTTGGAAAAATCCTCAAAAATCACAATAAATCAAATTAATCATATTCTACAATATATAAAAATTTCATGGCCAAACATAATTTAATTATTTTAAGTAATTAAAACCTGAAATATCTCATTTTCAACATTAGAAAATTTACCAAATATTCTCATTAAATCGGAAAACTATGAAATTAAAAAACCATTTCCAAAATAATGTTTCTAACATAATATTAAAATTTCAAGTCATTTGGGTATTATATGATTGGTTTTCTAACTCAAACATATCACTTAATTTCATAAATAAATTCCATAAATTCACCAATAAGCATATAATCATTCAAACTATCATACATGACATAATATGATCAAAATAACCATATTTATTCTTAAAATAAAAATAACAATTAATACATGAAATTCATAACTATTATTCACATTGAATGGTTTAAGAAGGTTGAGATTTGTATTTTGATTTGATTTCCTTAAGCTTTGATCTTTCTTTTATAACTTTTCTTCTCTTGAATCACTTTGCTATGGCCGACCTAGCTATTTTAGTGTTGATTGTAATGAATGAAATGAGGGAGGAAATAAGAGAATAAGGGTTTATATTTAGGAATTAAATCTATTCCTATTTTTCCCTTAGCGTATATTCCTCCTTATTAAGTTTTTAGACCATTCTTATCAACTCATTCATTAAGGCACGACCCGTATTAATCATCAAATCTCAATCCATTTAACCTTTTACATTATTTTATTTAATTTATCCAATTAAATATCGTAAATAATGTTAATTAGAATTAAGGTTGTTACAGACTCACCTTCTTAAAGTGTTTTGTCCTTAAAATTACGATAAGGCACACATCAAACATAAAAGCATAGATGTAAAACATACCATCAACCAAGTCAGGATAAGTATCCCTAATCATGTCCACTACCTCCCATGTACAGTCTCTCTCATCATCATTCCATTAGACTTTTACTAATCTACTGTCTTGTTCCTTAGCTTCTTCTCATCCCTCGTTATAACTCGAACTGGTTGTCTCATAAAAGTCAGATCTGGTTCTACTACTAAATCTTCCAATGCAGTCAGAGCAACTATAGCCTCTGGATCATGCACACACTTCCTTAGCTGAGAAACATGGAAAACATTGTGGACTCCTACTAAACTGCTCGGTAACTCTATCCTTTAAGTGAGTTTCCCAATTCTTTCCATAATAGAAAACGGTCCAACAAACCTAGATGCCAACTTCCCTGATTTCCCAAATCTTATTACATCCTTCATTAGTGATACTTTAATAAAAACATGATCTCCAACTGAGAACTCTAGGTCCTTTCGTCTCCTATCTACATAACTTTTCTGCCTAGATTGAGTTTCCTTCATTCTAGCTCGAATCAACTTAACCTTTTCTGCAGCTTCTCTTATCATATCTGGACCAAAACCAACATATATGTGATTTACACGGACTTCCATATAAAGCTTCAAAAGGCGTCATTCCTATACTTGTCTGATAACTATTATTATAGGAAAACTCAAGCAAGTGCAAATGGTCTTCCCACGACCCACCAATATCTAGTACACAAGCTCTTAACAAATCTTCAAGTGCCTGATTAACTCTTTGTCTGCCCATCTGTCTGTGGGTGATAAACGGTACTCATCTTAAGCTTGGTACCTAAAAACTCTTGTAGACTCTTTCAGAATTCACTAGTAAATAAAGAATCTCTGTCACTGACTATTCTACTATGAATCTCATGCAGTCTAACTATATTCTTCATGAATAATTTAGCTAAAATAGGTGCCGCTCTTGTCGATTTAACAGGTATAAAGTGTGCACTCTTAGTCAGCCTGTCCACTATAACCTAGATACTTTAAATTCCCCTACTCGACCTTGGCAACCCTTCAATGGAATCCATAGATATAGAATCTCATTTCCATATTGGTATATCCAAAGACTGAAGCAATCCACTTAGCTTCTGATGCTCGGCTATTACTTGCTGACTGTTAACCCAAAAAATGGATCAACAACCTGGATTGAGTGTGGAAGCTCCAGCCCTGTTCTTACAGAGCAATAATATAGAGAATAAATGTAAAAAGAGCAGAAATAGTAAAAAGATAAGAAGATTTTTATAGTAGTTCGGATGTTAATAAAGCCTACATCCACTTTATAACTTTCCATTATCTGACTGTTGTTACAAGTTGAATTGGATTACAATAGATTGAATCTTCTAAGTTAGATCAAGTCACAAGTACAAGAGTTCACCGGAGAATCACAGTGAACCCCTATATGACTATTATGTGGGAGGAGAAGAGTGAAGAATAATCTCCGCAGAGTTCCAACAGCCAGTCTAGAAGATCCTGTTTATGTTGTAGGTAGGATTGTATTTACAGGGGATGGGGAGCACATGGGCCATAAGTTTTAGTGCAGAAGAGTCCAGTTGTTATGCTAAGTCATCATGGAAAATCACAGATCAATCTGATTCATTTCTATAGATCGCTAGCTATCCATAGGGGATGGATCGCTAGCTATCCATCAACTTAGCATATTTTCTACCAGAAGCCTTTACTTAGTGCTACGAAGGAGCTCGGAAAGTTTGAGGGCGATCCGATATATCTTGATGGATCGATAGCTATCCATAGAGGATGGATCGGTAGCTATCCATCCATTTAGCATATTTTTCTACCAAAATCCTTTACTTAGTGCTACTAAGGAGCTTAGAATGTTTGAGGGTGATCTGACCTATCTTGATGGATCGCTGGCTCTCCATAGAGGATGGATCACTAGCTATCCATCCACTTAGCATATTTTTGAGTGATCTTAGTTTTGTTATCTACCTATCTTCTATTAGTGCTTTTCCCAAATATCAAGTCGTTTGGAGTTTGTTTGATCATCCATCTTCATGGGTTATCTGGTCCAGAAGAATCATTTATAACTCACTCAAAACTTAACGGAATCAGACTAAACTTTGCAGGTACAATCTAGAGAGTGTCTGGGACCTACCTTAAAAATTTGAGGTGGTGGGGTTCAATCTTCATGGATCTCTAGTGATCCATCTAGTTAGGTAGCTAGCGATCCATCTAGCCTTATCCAATCAAGCTTAGTTTTGGTGAGTGCCTTCTTCTATGTCTTCTAAGTGTTCTTCCAAAATTTTAGGTCAATCTGACTTTGTATGAGTTCTCTAGGTCCGTTTTAAGTTAGCTTCTTTGGTCAAAAAGCCGGTAAACAACTTGAATCAGATAAGTCTTTACTTCTTGAACTACGCTACTTGGAATGCTATGGAACTAGATAGGTATTCTTAGAAGAGGTAATAGATCATGATGCAAGAGGCTTTTACAACTCATGGTGCTTCCTTTTGGATCGCCACCGATCAATGGATGATGGATCACCAACGATCCATCTACTTAGCGGATTTTTTGCTTGTTTCTCTTAAGTTCCATTGGCTTGTTCTTTTAGATACCTTGTTTAAGTTTCAAGTCATTCTGGCTTAGTTTGGATGTTCTAACTTCTATCGAATTCTGCATGGTTTAAAACCTAGTTAACATTTGCCCCCTAGAGTATGCTTTTGTTGGAAACAAAGTGTGCTCTAGAACAAGACAAGTTTCAGATTTCTATTCTGTGAATTTCAGTGAATCATCGGAGTCCATCTCCAGATGTTGTTTTTAATTGACCGACTTCTGATAGTCGTTCGTTTTTTGAATTCGATCTGAATTTCAGTTCCTGGTATTGACGATGCAATCTTTGCTCTATAGTTTACACAAGGGTTTAGGTCAATAAGTAGGTGCACGACGTAGGTTTGAAGTCAACTTATTTAGTTTTAACTCGACTAGCGGTGAAGCTAAGTTTTGTCTCTAACGATTGTACGCCATTCTAGAGCGAAGTCTTGCTTTTTGTCTTTAATTGTTTCTTTTCGAGGACTTGGTAAAGTTCCTGTCACCGTTTTGAATTCTAATGCGACGATTTATTCCAAAATCGGATATAGTGGATGATTCAATCGTATTGCTCTTCCTATTTCTGTACTGCGGTGATCCTTAAAAGAAAAGCTTCCGACGTTGCTTCACACAGCGATTCCATTATCGATCGTCGATCGATCACGGGTAGTGTGGAAAAGATAATTTCAAAGGACGATGTGGATTGTTTTTCAAATGTAAGCAAGTTATCTACACTAGATTGTTCGTTTGCAGTATTCGGGATACTGGACTTTTCTCATATAGATAACACACTACATCTGTCTCGGTCAATGCTCAGTTCCCGCCTGGTCAACATACGTTGACTTCCCTTGGATTCTGGGTGTTGGTTATATGAGGATATTATTTAAAGTAAAACATACCCGATAGGGTTGAATGCCAAGTTTTATTGTTGAAAATGACTTTCCAGTCATCCAATCTTTAGTATGGTGGAGGGACTTCCACTCCTCCAGAAGCTGGGTCCTTCGTAACTTAGGCTTTGCTTATTATTCCTGTCATAATGGGATGATTGATTATAGTTAAATTACAAGGCACAACTGCTCTTGTAGAGTTGTAGTTGAAGTTCGATCAAGCACAATTTCAGTCTTTGGAAAATGGTGCATGACTTGTTTAATTGCGATTTCAGAATTCAACTTACACACCAGCCTCTATCTTCAGGGACTATTGGTTTGATTGCTCTATTCCAAGCATTGTTTTTTCTCGATGTTGCACCTCTTGCATTCATGTGCATCATACTCGTTTACTGTAATTCTATACATGTAAGTAATACTTCTGCAGTCATTTTGGCATATTCTATTTCATAGCTTTGTTCAGAACTATGAGGTAGCTTGGTCTAGCCAGTTCTGTAGCTAATCCCTACTCATGGTCAATTGAGTTCATTTCAACGAAGTGTTGGTGTATCTGCCCAAGTCCATAGGGCTGATTTCTCTGAATACTAAGTCTACATGTTTCTAGGAGACTAGGTCTCCCAGGCAATACGTTCGATTACCCCAGTTCGATTGACATGATATCTCCTATCTACAGGAACTAGGGACTTTGCTACTTGATTCCAAGCTCTGATTTTTTCAACGATGTCAGTTTCCCGACTATAATTGAATTCCTCCAAGTTGACATCGTCATCTAATGTCATTCTGGGTACATGTGCTGGAAATATGTGTCACCGTCCTATTTTGCTAGAGTGAATTCTTCCAAGTCCAGTGTTGAGACCCTAATCATGTATCAGTTTTTCTCTCCAGAAACTAGTGCATGGATGACTCAACTCTGTGGATTTTTCCTTGATTTTGTGAATCTTCAAATAGCATGAGATGCTAGAAGGTAGGGCTGAAGATTTAATCAAACTCTAGCTTCTGATTTCGAAAGCCGATGTATCGATAGTTTCATTCTGGGGTTTTCTTCTTAGCATCACCAAACTTCGGGTATTGGCGTATTCCTACAAGTTGAAACCAAATTATCTAGTTAGACCGTAGGTAGGTCATCGACCCTTATCATCATCGCCATACTACGAGCGATGGTTGATTTCTAAATGTTAAATCATTTATTTCCTTTGTTGGTGATTTTGTTGCCGGAATGCTTTATTTTGCGATACAGAACCATTATATAACCAACCTCGAGGTTATTTGTGTTTGGACTTTGCAACATTTCTTTCAATCAAGTATCTATGCATCATTCCCGCTCGAGGGACTAGCTATTTTGAATGCCTGTATTTAGGCGATTGTTAGAGATGGAGAGGTTTGAGACAAATGATTTGATTGCCCCGGGTCTGGCTCTCAATCCTATTCTAGGATTGAGGAAGTCTGATGGTTTTAGTTCCGACCTTCCATGATTGTCCCTACCTGTCCTTAGCTGTGCATGCTTTGCTTGATTGCTATCATCACGGAAATTATGTTCATACTCCAATTCCTGTCTTCGTGAATTAATAACCTAGCTGTTTGGTTCCAAGCAACACTTCCTCGAGGCTGCCAATCATTTGGTTGTATCTAAATTCTTTCTATACTAAATTCAAGAAGCTTTCATCCCTACAAATTAGCACACGAGCAATTCAATCCTAGGATCTCCTTTCGACGCTGCTTTATTCCTGTAGAGTGGCTGATTCCTATGATGAAAGGTCGAACCAACCAATCCTGTATAGTTGAGTAGATCCCTTTCAACCCAATGTTATTCTTATTTAGAAAAATCAGATTTCCTCTAACAAGTTTTTGTTATGATCTGACTTCTATCTATGGAACCCTTCATTTCTAGGCAGAACCCTTCATTTCTAGGTGTCAAATTCTAGGTTCTTATAGAAAATTAGAAATTGTGGAGCGAGTCATCACATTGCCCCCGATACGATCGTGCTCGTTCCTATCCTGACCACACATCGGTAGAGTTCAGTAGTGTTTGTCTTGAATCTGTAACACTTAACCTTGCTTGTTTCAGGCCATATGCGTTATGCTGGGCTGATAGCATTATTGTGGATATCAACCTTATTCGTTGGTTCCAATCTTCGGGAATGAATGATTTAGCTCCTCGATTTAGAGCGTTCTCTCCTTATCGTTGTCTACCTTCGAATAACAGCTAGTTTTCTACAAGTTGGGGTTTGAGACCTCAGTCGAGCACCTACTTCCATCTTTGGAAACTTGTGCGTTGATAATTTGATTCTGGAAATGCCTTCCATCGTCGTCTATATCTAGATGATGACAAGTTACTCCTTTAAATACAAGTTGGAGCGATTTTCTATCCTGACTAAGTGTTAATGTGTTATGTGCCCCTCAGTCCACATGGCTTATTATTCTAAACAATTGATGTGAGACTTGATGTTCTGGGTGGCTCCCTAGATGCCCCCAGTCAAAGGTATGTTATAGCTCCTATCTCTGGGGACTCGTGACTTGGATGTCATGAATTTAGACATTTTGTACATTAACTTTGGTCAAAGAATAGAATTCTTTGTCGACTTCTTGGTTTGTGAACTTTGTGGCATTATCGGAGCATTGTCGATTCTTTCGGGTAGCGAGAGTTGATCCCTGTTAAACTTGCAATAGACAAGTTTCCCGGTGTTGTCGGAACAACACAGGTACTTAGAAAATTTTAATGGTTTGCTGATCATGCCAGAGAAAAATCAAGCAGTGCTTACATGGCTTATGAAATGCGCGGCTTATGAAATGCACGACTTACGAAATGCGCTGCTTTTGAGAGTGCGCGGCTTACGAAATGCGTGGCTTTTGAGAGTGTACGACTTACGAAATGTGCAGCTTTTGAGAGTGTGCGGCTTACGAAATCATGGCTTATGGGATCGATCTGCAATGGTTTGGTACTTCTTGACGTTGCCAATCTTCGGGTAACGTGAGGAGTTCATTCTTCGAGAGCATGGTTCCATGGCTCAAGAAGTGATGCGCGTCTTATGGGAGTGCGTGGCTTATGAGATCGATATGACCCATCGATCTGAAATGGTTTGAAACTTTTTGACATTGCCAATCTTCGGGTAACGTAAGGAGTTTGTGCTTCGAGAGCGTGGTTCCACAGCTCAAAAAGTGATGCACGACTTATGGGAGTGCGCGGCTTATGTGATCGATACGACTCGTCGATACGAAACGGTTTGGAACTTCTCGACGTTGCCAATCTTCAAGTAACGTGAGGAGTTTGTGCTTCGAGAGCATGGTTCTACAGCACAAGAAGTGATGCGCGACTTATGGGAGTGTGCGGCTTATGGGAGTGCATGGTTTATGGGATGCACATAATGGTTTGGGCCTTCCCGATACTGGAGGAGTGGTACTAGTTCTTAGAAGGTAAGGATTGAGTTTTCCCATCAATCCAATGATTTGACTTTATGGGAACGCGATTTCGTCGATTCTAAGATATAATTGGTTTTTGGATTGGGTAATCATGGTTTGGACGATCCTCCCGTATTTCGAAAAGATGCGCACGGCCAAACGGATCGGGTTGCCATGGTGGAGGATCTACAGCCGACCGCATGGAGATGATTATGAAGAAAGAGCTTATGGGAGTTCAAGGCAAGACTCTTAGTTTTTGTCCAAACTGCCTTAAGAGAATTGGTTGTCAACTGGCATACAATCTAAGAGGAAAACGAACTGGTCACCAAGAGTGGTAAAGGAGGAGTTGGGAAGAAGTAAGCAAGTATTATGCTTTTATTTCATTTGTTGCGCTAGCTAGGTCATTAAGTCTGTAGTTGTCAGAATGCCAGAATTTTCGATCAGGCATAATATAACTATGGTATGATTAGTCTTGGCTTTCCTTGTAGCTATTTAAGTATGTATGATGCCCTCCATGCCACAGGGTTATTCACTCGCTTAAACTGTGTCCGAGGTTTCTCCATAACCCATTTGGTTGCACGCGGTCTAGTGGATGCAACTGTGTCTTCTAGATGATTACAGCATGGGAGAGCCTCTACCTTCAAAGACATATATATTAGACATTTGAGATACTTGGTTCTCCAAGGTGCCGAATCTTGGCTTGATTCGACTCGGCCTTTGATTGACCACAAGGTCAGTTCAGTTTTGGCTTAGTTTCTTTGAGCGACTTTGAAGCTCTGGAATTCAGTACTATTTGTCTCATCGGTAGGTGGAAGTGATTCTGTTAATTTTGCAGAGTGACTGATGTGATTGACAATTTTTGGCCCTGGAGCATGACTTCGCTGACTTCGGGCAGTTCTGGATGAGATGACCGCTGATCTTTCAGTTGGCCTTTGCGATGCTTTAGTTCATGAAGGATTTTTGGACCAGTACTGATCTACCAGTTTGCCTTCATGACAATATAGTTTGTGAAGGACCTTCATGACGCTTTAGTTCATGAAGGAGTTTTTGTATCGGATGCCCGACGACCAGACGGCCTTGGAACGATAATTTATCGATTTCAAGAGGAATTTTGGTCGGATGTCCGGTGACCAAACGACCTTGGAGCGATCATTCATCGACTCCAAGAAGAGTTTTGGGTCGTGTGTCCAACGGCCCAGTGGTCTTAAAGTGATGATTCATTGACTTCAAGAGAAATTTTGGTTGGATGTTCGACGACTAGACGGCCTTGGAACGATAATTCATTGACTCCAAGAAGAGTTCTGGGTCGTGTGTCCGACGGCCCAACGGTATTAAAGCGATGATTCAATGACTTCAAGAGGAATTTTTTAGATTCTGCTCGCGGGAACACAGTTTTATCGATTCCTGGAAATTAAGGGGTTGGATCTGTTTGTTCGACGATACTTTGGACAAGACTTCTCGACGCTACCAGAGCAATGCTAGTTCTCAAAAGGAGGATCGACATTAATCATCGAAAGCATAGAAGCATTTCTTTCGCCGAGCTGTCTGCAATGCCCCCAATGTCCCAGTATCGCTCATTTAGAAAAGAAAAGTAAACAAGGATGGATGAGAAGGCATCACTTTAGGTTGCTGCCCCATTCCTTAGTAGCTTGCTAGCCAAAGTGTTATTCGATAATCATCCTTTCGTCTAATTTCGTTAGTTAGCTGGGGCGCTTTTCTGCTAGGTCTTAGTGGCCTAGCTTAGGTAGAAGGTCCCCGAGGTCCTGTAGCTCCTTCACGTTTGGTATGTTCTTTGGCAAATTGTCGGGTTTTGCTTCTGCCGATTGCATTACCTCTAGTCTTTAGAACTGGTTTTCCTTCCCATAGAATTCTTCCAAGATAGTAGGTTGTTTCATCCTTTAATGATTCCTGAGGCCCTTGCAGTAGAATGCATCCGTCACCCTCACTTTGTCCATATGATAGTCATACCTGTAAAAAAAATTGAATCAGTTGTACAATTGTAGAAAGGTATAGTTGCCATGATAGACTTCTTTATATATTCTGCATGTTGAACGGCTTCGGTAAATGGGTTTCGATTGGGGAAGATGCTCTTTTCGGTGTCAGACCAGTCCATTTTCAACTTACGGCTGTTTATAATGCACGAGAATGATATATGCAAGATTGTCCTATGCTTGAATGATTTGAAATGCCGGTTGAATGACAAATCAATTATGATGGGGTCATGTATCAGTGACGATCCCTAAAAAATTTCAAACTAGGTGAGATCGGTCTACGGTGACAAAAAAGGCCCTATAAGGTTGCATTCTGAATTTCAAGGCATTTGGAGTTCGCATGTTCGAGTTATGGGCAAAAGAAGATGGATCGGCATTGATGGATCAGTGGTATTTTACATGGAGTCCGACCCGACAAACTTTGCCATTTACTTGGGGTCGGCACATCGTTCGCTTAGAGTCATAGAATTTGAAGTGCTGGGTTGGTGACAAACGTTACTTAGAGCCATTTGCAAGTTTGCTAGGAGAAAATCTTGGTTTACCGGAGTCTTATTTCGGGCCAGAACTTTCTAGATTTACTTAGAGTCAAATGGGTGATTACCCGAGTTCGACTTCAAGTTAGAACTTCTAGAATTTGCTTCGATTCAAATAGGCAATTACCCGAGTTTGACTTCATGTCAACCCTGAAGTGAGTTTATCATCGACCATTTTGAAATTTTTTGATGATTTTCGACGATAACTATTCATGATTCGATGATGGGAGCTCCATGATGGGATTGGAAGCTGGTCAGTTGGTGTTAACCCAAAAAATGGATCAACACCTTAGTTTGAATTTGAAAGCACCAGTCCTGTTCTGACAGAGCAATATCACAGATAACAAATATAGAAAAAGAACAGTAAAAGAAAGAAGACATGGAATTTTTATAGTGGTTCAGCTGTTAACGAAGCCTACATCCACTTTATAATTTTATTATAGACATATTGTTGTTAAAAGAAGTATTTGATTACAAGGCTTTGATTATCCTTAAGTAGATTGAATCCCCAGAGTTGGAATCCACTGGAGAATCACAGCGAATCCCTTTGGAGATTGTTGTGAGGGAGGTAGAGAGTGAAGAATTTTTCCAGCGAAGCTTCAACAACCAGTCCGGGGAAGATCCAGTTTATGTTGCAGGCAGGATGGTATTTATATAGATCGAAGAGCTTCTAGGCCAGACCTACTCGCTGACTGCTGGCAGATGGATGCATAACTACCTAGAGGAGCTTAGCTCATAATCTGAGCCAAAACCATGAATCGCTAGCGATACATGGCCTATGGATCGCTAGCAATCCATAGATTTGGGTCGTTCCGAGCTAATTACTTGGCTGCTCACCCTCTATCACTTCATCACACTAGGTCACCAATAACATTGCTCTGTATGGATCGCTAGAGGTCCACTGTATATGGATCACTAGCGATCCATACACTTAGTATTTTTGTGCTCTGTCTTCTAGGCCTTTCACCCCTTGTTTATCTTAGATGAATCATCATGCTGCATGGATCACTGGCGATCCATAGGGTATGGATCGCTAACGATCAAAGCACTTGGTTGGTATTTGGAGTTTGACACACAGAGTGCTTTCTTGGCCTTGTATCATTGTTGTTAGTGTATTCTCGTTGCAGTTGTTCCGTTTTGATGACTTTCTTCTAGCTGGTTATGCTTAGCCGTTGATTGGACTGGACAGACGTTGGTTTCTTGGTCTAGTCAAATTAAGTTATCGCTTCAGTAATATGGCTTGGATCTCGTTAACTCCTCATTTTAGCCTTTTTCGGTTAAGTTCTAAGCCATTATGATGTCATGAAATTGTTCTGTTTTCTAGTGGGTCCTGCTGGGTTAAAAACTCGGATAACATTTACTCCCCAGAGTACGTCTTCGTTGTAAACAAGGCGTGCTCTGAAAGTTATCGCTTTCAACATCTGTTCGTCGAATTCCAAGTGATCGCATTAGAGTTTTACGAATACATGGCAAGCATGTCGTTGATCACCCAACTTTAGTTTTGAGTGCTATTGCTTATCGTAACGGATCAAATTTCTGTCCATAGCTTCCTGATATGCTCCAAAATGATGGGTAGATGTCGAAGTTCGAGTTCGAGAAAAATTCGCCTTCAATCTCATGGGTCGCTAGTGATCCATGTGGGATGGGTCGCTAGTGACCTAACCACTTGGATAAATTTTACTTTGAAAGGATGGGTCGCTAGCGATCCATGATGGATCGCATGCGAATGACTTAGCAATTTTTTGCTTCGTCATTCCATTTGTCTACATATACCTACTCAGGCCGACCTAACCATTCATTTGAACCGACCTAACTACTTACTTGAGTCGATCTACTTCAACCTCTTCATGCGACCAGAGCCTCCTTGCGATCCAATTCCTATTGCTTGTAGCAATCGATCCTTTCTCTCAGTCGTGATCCCTTCCGGTGATTGGCCTAGTGAATCTTAGATCATTTCTCGTGAATTTTAGATCGTTTCTTGCTGGAACCCTAGCTCACTTCTGCCCTAACACGTTGTCGATCCATCCTTTTTCTTGCTACCGATCCATCTTTAGCTTGTTGATTTTGCATCTTTGATCGTTCCTATATTCTAGAATTCAATCAAAGGTGGGTTTGCTAATTGGATTGCTAATTACAGTGTTCGTGTAACGATTTGATGGCGAGTTTGCATTTGCAATGTTGGTCGTGAGAAGTTTGGGTTGATTGCGGTTTAATGGCGGAAGATAGTAAATCGAGTCTTGAGTTTTCTCCCGAAATGACATTCGGGCTTTGGCCCAATGCTTGACGCATTTAGCTATCTTCGTCCATTAGACCAGAATTGACTTGTGTCCAGTTTCATAGCTGTTACTGCATGTTACATCACTAACCGATCCCGATCTTCCAGAGAATTCGAACTTATTCTGCTTGCTTGTTGCACGCTCAGTGTCCCTGTAGCGAGAAGAGTTTTCCACGTTGCTTCGGACAACGGATCCGTTATCGATCATTGATCAATAACGGGTAAGTGTACAGGAAGTAAAAACAAATGGGAGCAATGTAGGAAATTCATTTCCATTTCCACTGCGAACGGACTATCTACATGTGATAGAGCGTTTGTAGTGTTTCGGATATAGAGCTCACCCACTATAGACAGCATGCTGCACTTGTCCCAGTTCACACTTGAAGTCCGTCGCGTGGGCACGGGTTGATATCTCTCCGAAATTCAAGTGTTGTAGGGGAAAAATTATCAATTTAGAATAAAATCACTTGACCATTTAGAATACAAGTTCCGTTGTTTTAGAATAAAGCACCCATCTTCGCGCCATAAATCGAGTGGAGGAAGCCCAGCACTTTCCGCAGCCGGGTCGTCATCCGTCGCCCTTTCTCCTACCACTTCACAAGCGGAATACGGTCAGTTGGTCCCAGTCGGGCCAATCATGGATCGAATGCCTCCCAACTTTAGAGTTCTACTCAATTCGCCTGAGAGGGCTTCTTTTGGGGTTTCTGCTAAAGTTCTTCATAACATCTGTGTGCAACACGGTATTCCAAAGGATGATGCGTATCTGCCAGAGAAGGACAAGTTCGCTCATATACCTCCTTTGGGGTACACCGCTTGCCACCGGTATATGTGTTTGAATGGAGCCGTGCCTCCCTTTAACGACTTTCTGCATGAGACTCTTTTGAACTTGGGTAGTGCCCCATTCCAGATTCATCCTAACTGCTATGCCATCTTGACTTGCCTACATGTTCTTTTCATGCGGACATTCAACCGTGCTTCAAGCTTTGATGAGTTATGATACTTCATGTCTTTTAAAAGGAGAGATGACTGCCCCTCCTTGATCGTAATCGAAGCCCAAATAAACCAGAAAATCGTCTTGCACTTGCAAAGCAACTTGTCGCAATTCAAGACGCAATATTTCTTCGTTAGATTCCCCAAGGGGTTCAATCGTCGATGGAGGACAGGAGGTAAGTTCCTCTTTCCATCTACCGAGCTCCAATGCGTTGCAATGGAATTTCTAACCAGCCGTATGTCTCTTGCAGTTATTCCAAAGCCAAATAGGGACGTGGCTCTTGATGAAGTTTGTCAGACACTAAAGGTTATTGATGCTGAAGAACGATGCGTTGAAGTTTTGCTGACCAATGAGAACTTGCATCGATATGAGTTACTGTATCCGGGTAGATTTGTCATTCAAGTGAAGTCCCCTCTCCTGCCCGATCCAGAGTTCGCACAAGATCTACTTCTTCTTCCCATGGTTCCGAAGAAGGTGCTTCTCAAGAAAGAGAGCCTGTCCGAAGGATCAACCGATGAGGCCCGCGAGGGAAGAGATGCTACTGTGACTGGATTTAGTGGCCCGATTAGAATGCCTCCAATTCCGGAGGAAGGAGAAGAAGAGTTCAAGAAAAGAGAAGGCAAGGCCACATTGGACTCAGAAAAGGAAGAGGGGGAGTTTGAGAGTAGTAGCGATGAGTTTACTGCAAGTGATGACCTTTACGTAGAATCCAATGACGAGGACTCGGGATCGTGCGATGAGAACCCAAGCATGAGTTCCGTCCTTTCGATCTCTCCTACTCCAGACACGAACGGCAAAGATAATGCCCAAGAGAACAGAGAGCCTCAGGATGCTCCGAATAAAGATGTCGGTGCAGAGTTCGGGGATTTGAGCGACGTCTATGTCAATTTTGACGTGCTTATGAGAGAATATTTTTAATTCGCTGAGGTGGCCCCCCGCTCGAGCGGAACTGTGCTAGAAGTTAGCCCGGTTCCGCCTACGATAGCCGAAGTTAGTCCGATTCCACCTACGATGGCCGTCCGATCCGATTTGTGATGACGTTTTAGGCCTATCCCAGAAACACACTACACATCTCATTATGATCACACTCACTTCCATTAATTCATTCATTTCTGTTGTGTCTATTTTATGCTTTTGAAATCTTTTAGTTATGCTTCATGCCATAAATGACGAGAGGACGCGGCCTTTACGATGACTTTGAAGAATTCACTAACTCGCAGCGGTACTCCAAGCGCACCTCCGGTCATCATCAATCCCAAGAAACAGAGGAGGAATATAGGAGGAGGAAAGAACTAGAGGCCGAAGTCCACCATCAGGAAGAAAGTGATCAAGGCAGATCGTACAAAGGCGGGTACGAGAAGATGATAACTTTTGAGGAAAGGGAGGAGCCATCAAAGAGATCAAAGTTCGACCACCGCCCGCATTCTTTAGAACAATAGGTTTCCGCTCCGATACGCTCCTTAACGGGTCAAGAAATCACCGTCACTTCTGCTCCTGCTCCGCCTTCGATTTGTATTCGACCATCTTCGGTCGTGCTTGCTCCTGGTGCTTCACGTCCTCACCAGAGACCTGCTTATATTCTTCCTTCGGGCCTCCCTAAGCTTGAGGCAACGTTTCCTGGTTGGTTCCTGAAAGGAGTTAAGTTTGATCGCGATCTACACCCAGTTCGCAAGGATTCGTATATGCCCCAACTTCAAGCTATTCAGAGCGACTTGGATCAGGCTGAAGGATGGGAAAGACTGTGTAAACAGCTGGCGGACACCAATTGCGATAACTACCAAGAGATCCTCTCTTTTGAGTCGGAGAAGGATAACTTTGAAAGGGCTCTGTCAAAACGTGATGCCAAAATTAAATTTTTGGAGGAAGAAAAGGCAACAGCACTGCATGAGGGCAAGAGGAGCGCCGACTTGCTAAAAGATGTAAAGGAGGCACATGCCAGAATTGAGATCGTCTATAGAGATGAAATAAAGAAGGTTCACGCCGAAGAGGCGAAATTAAAAGAAGAAGTGGCCGCTTGCAATGCAACGATCGAGGCTCAAAGGAAAATCATTGCCGATCACGATGTCATCGTTGAAGGGCACAGCAAGACTATTTCCGACCAAGCCGAGACAATTGCCAGGCTACAGGCTCAGGTCGCGCAGCTCAGTGCCGATAAGTCTGCCGTTGAAGTTGAGAAAGCCGCCATCAGAGCGGATTACCTGCAGCTCCAAAATACTTTTGAAAGGAAATGGAAAAGCTAGATGCAACCGTTCTGAATTTTTATGTTAACTCCCTGTTGCACTAAGGGAGTCTCGGCTACTTGGGTCCGAAGTTACCGCGCACTATCGCTTTAGTTTGAGAAGAAATCTTATCCCGCTTTTTCGATAACGGTGATGTCTATACTGAGCAGGTGTTGAAGGACGCCTACCTTAATTAAGAGTCAAAGAAGGCATTGCTCGAGGGCCGGAAGATTCTTTGAGTCGAAAGGGAGAAAGAAGCCACCGACGCTGCTTTAACGACTGCCGCCGAAGTGCTCACCAAGCCTTTTATTTCTGACGCGGGCAAATCATCGGAGCAGCCCCACAACCTTCCAGCAAGTTTAGAGCTCGAGACTCTCCCTCAGGTAGTGGAACCATCGAAAGAAGGCGAAGGTGGAAATATGAAGTTGACATTCTCGACCGTTCCTCCGGTGCAGGTGATGTTCTCGCTTCCTCCAAGTTTCGGGGCTTCCAACTTACGCCGCAAGAGCAGGAAGAATTTAACGCTTTTGTTTTTGATCTTATAGGTCCGTCCACCTTTCCTGTTGATGTGCCAGCTTCCTCGGCTCCCGGACCCGCTGCTATTTCTACAGCATTCGTGGTTGTCTCTGTTCCTGTTTCTATTTCTACGTCCGTGTCCGGCTCGCAGCCGGGGTCGGAGTCCGAAAAGATAGCGTACTTCATGACCTGGATGACCCTTCTATGTCTTTAGAAGGCGACATAACAGTGGCAGAAATTAAGGAGCAGGGAGTCCAAACAGAGCAGCCTCGCAAGACTCAGCATGAGCTGGTCGCTATCAAGAAGGAAAAGGTTGAGCTCCCGTAAATCACAGAAATGCAAAGGGAAGGGAGAATCTTTTGAGAAGGTTGCAGAGGAGGAGGACATTGCCACTGAGGTGTTCTTAGACATTACCGACAGTGACAACACTCCTGAGACGAGGCAGAAACTGCCAACAAAGGGCAGAAAGAGGAGCAGTGGAAGGAAGCGTTGAGAGGCTTGTGTGAGGACTGATTTGATCTTAGGTTCCTTTTGAGTCATTTTGTTCAAGTGCAGAGTCTGCACTTAGTGTTTTTACTATGGAGTCTATATTTTCTTTTTTGTTGGCCGGTGTTGTGTGGGTACTGCCCCTACATTTTGACCCTGTGTAAAAAAAATTATAAATAATATATTGATATTTTGATTGTATTCTCATCCGTCTGCTCATATATGTTCTGTGCACTTGTGCTTGTTTTATTTTATACTTATCTAGTCATGTGATTACTGCCAAAATCCTTCGTTTGAAGTAACAGAACTTAAAAATTAACAGAACTTAAAAATTCTTTACTTGAAAATTAACAGAATTTAAAAATTATTTATTTAAGAATTAACAGAATTTAAAAATTCTTTGAACAAAAACTCTTTGTTTGGAGTGACAGAACTTGTGAACTTATTATTTTCATGCGTTTTTGTTCATGACAGAACTTGTGAACTTTTTGTTTCCATGATTTTTTGTTCAAGTACTAGTGTATGCCCCCCAGTTTACAGGGATGTTTACTTCAAACAAAATTCAAATGACGGGTAACTTAGGGTTTAGATAATTTTTATATTAAACTTGAAATTTGGTTAAGTCACGGCTTGGTTTTCCTTTTTTTGGAAGTTTTGCAACTTTAGCACGTAATCCAAGTTTCTTGTGATATTCCAGCAAGTATGCAATATATGCGTATGTGAGAGGTGCACACTGCATGGGTTAACCGAGGGCTGTATTAATTATTAAATTTCCTTAGCTGAAACTTTTCTGTTGGTTTGTAGCATTCCAATTTTGTTAGAGTTGTGCTCATTATTCCTGTTTATAGAAGCAGTTGGCGCTGGCTATGAGATGCGCAGTTTTTGGTGCTCCTCGGCGTTGCCTATATTCGGCCATGCGAGGAGCGTGTGTTTTAGTGCTCCCCGATGTTGCCTATCTTCGGGCAGGGTAAGGAGTTTACGTTTTAAGAATTAGTGTGAGATTTTTCATGCTCCTCAAAGTTGCCTATCTTCGGGCAACGTAAGGAGTTAGTGTTTTGGAATTTAGTGCACGACTTATGGAGTGCGCGACTTTTCATGCTCCTCGGTGTTGCCTATCTTCGGGAAACGTGAAGGGTGTAAGTTTTAGAAGTCAGTGCGCGGCTTACAAAATGCATGGCTCTTTGTGCTCCTCGATGTTGCCTATCTTCGGGCAACATGAGGAGCGTAAGTTTTAGAAGTTAGTGCGCGACTTATGAAATGCACGGCTTTCCGTGCTCCTCGGTGTTGCCTATCTTCGGGCAACGTGAGGAGCGTAAGTTTTAGAAGTTAGTGCGCGGCTTCCGAAATGCATGGATTTTCGTGCTCCTCGGTGTTTCCCATCTTCGAGCAACGTGAGGAGCGTAAGTTTTAGAAGTTAGTGCGCGACTTATGAAATGCACGGCTTTCCGTGCTCCTCGGTGTTGCCTATCTTCGGGCAACGTGAGGAGCGTAAGTTTTAGAAGTTAGTGCGCGGCTTCCGAAATGCATGGATTTTCGTGCTCCTCGGTGTTTCCCATCTTCGAGCAACGTGAGGAGCGTAAGTTTTAGCCTTCTCGATGTTTTCGGAGCAGCATCGGTTTTTGGAAGATCAAGATCGGGTTCTGCCGGTCTAACGGTTTGAGTCGATTTGCTTCCATCGACCCGGCGGTCGGTTATTATGAACACGGTTTTGTTGGTTCAAGAAGCAAACTTTATTAAGGAAAACATGACAGTTTTTTCCTATGTACAATGCCCCCGGAATCTCGGGATGGCTTATTTGCTGGAAAATAAAAAGTACATAAGATAGCTTTCAAACAAAGTAACGGCGGAGCGATTCACTATTCCATGCCCTGGGGACTTGAGTTCCGTCGACGGTTGTCAGCTTGAAAGTCCCGTCTCTTAGCTTTTGATTGATGACCTACGGTCCTTCCCATTTTGGTCCGAAGGTCCCTGGAACGGGGTAAACTCGCTTGAGCACAAGATCTCCCACATTGAAGGTTTGATTGTGAACTTTTGAGTTGAAGTACCGTGCGACCCTTTTTTGGTGGGCGGCGGTTCTCAACTCTGCTTCTTCTCTTTTTTCGTCAATTGTGTCTCAATTCGAGTAGGAGCTACTTGTTTTGCTTTTTATTGAAGTTTTTCCTTCGGTGTGAGAGTACTTTCAGTTCAACAGGAATCATTGCTTCTGAACCATACGCTAAGGCGAACGGAGTGTGGCCAGTTGCCGCTTTGTGGGTAGTTCTGGAAGCCCATAGTGCGAGTGGAAGTTCGTCAACCCAGTTTCCTTTTGCTTTTGTTAGTCGCTTTTTGATAGTTGACTTGATGATCTTGTTTATCACTTCCACCTGCCCGTTTGCTTGCGGATGAGCCACCGCGGAAAAAAGCTCTTTTCAATTTGGAAGCGTTTGCAGAAGTCTTTGAACTCGGCACTTTCGAATTGAGTTCCATTGTCCGTGATGACTTTTTGCGGCACACCAAACCTGCAAATAATGTTTTTAGTAATGAAGTTAATGACTTTCTTTGTGGTTATGGTGGCCAGCGGTTTCGCTTCGGCCCATTTTGTGAAATAATCTATGGCAACTATAGCATATTTGGCCCCTCCTTTTTCTATCGGCAGGGCGCCAATCAAGTCGATTCCCCATATTGCAAACGGCCATGGGCTGACCATCTGCATTAGCTACATTGAAGGAGTTCTCTTAATTTTGCTGAATCTTTGACAGCGATCGCATCTTCTGGTGTAGTATGCAGCATCACGGTTTATTATTGGCCAAAAATATCCATACTAAAGGACTTTCTTTGCTATGGTCTACCCCCAGTATGGTCTCCGCATTCTCCTTCATACACCTCCTTTAGGATTCGTCATGCTTCATTATCGGTCACATACCTAAGTAGGGGGTTGAGAATCCCCTTCGATAGAGTATTCCATCATGTATCATGAACCGTGGTGCCTTTCGGAGGAGCATTTTCCGTTGGTTCCGGTCAGTTGGAAGGGTTCCCGTAAGTAGACAGTCCTTTATAGATGTCATCCATGTCTCTGACTCGACGGTTGTCTCGAGGATCCAGTCGACATTCATCTCATCTATGCTCGGGGGTAGTCAAAGTTTCGACTGGGATGAGCCCCAATGATTGAGCTTCTCCAGAGCTTGCTAGTTTAGCCAAATAGTCTGCTTTGGTGTTTTGTTCCCGTGGATGTGGGCTATGGTATAATGCTCGATGTCACTTAGCCGTTCTTGCACTTTGGTTAGATACAGGGCAAAATTCTCTCCTCGAGCCTAGTATTCCCCCTTTACTTGACAGACGACAAACTGGAAGTCGCTGTAGATGTGAATGGATTTTATCTTAAGTCCTTTCACCATCTTTAGTTCTGCAATAAGCGCCTCATATTTTGCTTCGTTATTCGTCGTAGGGAATTCCAAGCGCAAGGCGTAGCAAATGGCTCTCCTTTTGGGGTTTCGAGTACTACCCCTGCCCCTGAACATAGATTGTTAGATGCACCATCTAGAAAGAGTTTCCATTAAGTCTCCACTTCCAGCGGCGCTTCTTTCTCGTCGTCCCGTATGGTAAACTCGGTGATGAAGTCTGCAAACGCTTGCCCATTAATAGCTTTCCTAGGATGGTATGCAATATCATATTAACTTAGCTCTATGTTCCATTTGAGGAGTCGCTCGGAGGTTTCGGGTCAGTATAACACTTGTTTCAAGGGCTGGTCGGTTAACACTTTGATTGGATGTGCCTGAAAGTATGGTCACAACTTTCGGGACGCGATCAAGAGGCAATACGCTAGCTTTTCCTGAATCGTTTACTAATGTAATACACGAGTCATTGGTTTCTTGATTCTTCCCGCACGAGAGCGGCGCTCAATGCATGCGGTGAGACTGCCAAGTAAACGAATAGGTCTTCTCCATCCACCAGCTTAGACAAGATTGGCGGAGTTTCCATGTGTCGTAGCAGTTCTTCGAAAGCGTTTTGACAAGCTTCACTCCATTCGAAGTTTTTCTTTCCTTTCTTTAGTGCATCGAAGAATGGAATGCACTTGTCGGTAGCTTTCGAGATAAATCGGTTAAGCGCTGCAATTTTTCCATTTAAACTTTGCAGTTCCTTCTTATTTCACGAGGCTTGGACTTCTTGTAGCATCGTTATTTGTTCTAGATTTGCTTTGATGCCTTGGGCACTTACTATGAACCCCAATAATTTCCCAAAGGCTACTCCAAAGTGACATTCTAGTGGGTTGAGCTTCATTCCATACTTCCGGAGTATTTCAAACATTTCAGCAAAATTTTCTAGATGGTTCGTAGCTACTCGAGTTTTGACCAACATGTCATCCACATAAACTTCCATAGTCTTTCCGATTTGACATTTGAACATAGTATTCACTAGCCTTTGGTATGTTTCCCCGACGTTTTTTAAACCGATTGGCATTACTCTATAGCAGTACAGTCCCAAATCGATGATGAAACTGGTGTTTTCTTGATCTGGCTCATGCATCAGGATCTGGTTGTAGCCCGAGTATGCATCCATAAATGACAGCAACTCATGCCCCGCCGTTCCAGCCACAAGCTGATCGATTCTGGGGAGTGGGAAGATATCTTTCAAGCAAGCTTTATTTAGATCCGAGAAGTCAATACAAGTTCGCCATTTTCCATTAGATTTCTTAACTAAGACTGGATTTGATACCCATTCAGGGTAAGTTGCGGCTCAGATGAAGCCGTTAGCCATCAGTTTATCTACCTCCTCTCTCGGTGCTTTGAATCGTTCAGGGCCCAAGCTGCGCCTTTTTTGCTTTACTGGTGTGAATTTGGGGTCAATGTTGAGCCCGTGGCAGGCAATTTCGGGTGATACCCCACACATATTGGAGTGTGTCCAAGCAAATATGTCCAAATTGGCACGGAGGAATTTAGTTAGTTCCAACCGCATCTTGTTTCCAAGGTGCAATCCAATTTTCAAGACCCGTGTTGGGTCATTCATACAGACTGGGATAGACACCGTCAATTCTGCAGGTGCGACCCGATCCTCCCCTGAACTCTTCTTTCTAGGGTCCAAAGCCTTGTCTAATCGGCCATGGTCCCCGAGCCAGGGGCGGCTTTGTAATTTCTATTCAGTGGGCTCACGGATGTGGAGAGTTTTCCCATTGTCCTTTCCTTTTTCCTTTCTTCTTAACTCACGCAATTCTGCGATGTAGCATTCCCGGGCGGTGCTTTGGTCTCCTTTCACAATTTCGACTCCGTGCTCTATAAGGAACTTCATTGTAAGGCACTATTGGGCCAATGCTATTCTAAAGTCGGCTAATGCGGGCCGTCCCACGAAGGAGTTATATGCTGACATTTCATCCACGATCACAAAAGTCTGAATGAGGTTGACCCTTCGCTCACCTCTCCAAGCTTCACAGGTAGGTCAATTGTTCCCACCGGTTGTTTGGGTTCACCGGTAAACCCCTAAATCTTTGTTTGGCATGCGGATACGCTTTTCATGTCAATCTTCATTCGTTCGAAAGTACGTTTCAAAAGTATGTTAACGGAGCTGCCACAATCAACCAACACCCGCCGAACTACCGCAGGTCCGATTCCTACCATCATCACCATTGACTATATCGTCATTCAGAACCCTTTGCAGCTTGGCTGGAGTTTCATCTTCTAAAGCTAAACATGATTCCTTTGGAGCATGCTTCAACGAACTTGCATATCGCTCCATTTCCCCTCAACTTCTTTGTGTAGGGTGTGGTCCCCCAGATATTGTTCCAATAATAAGCCTTTGTTCAGTTCGTTTTGACCCTTCTTCGCTAGTTCCATCTTGATTCCTTCGTTCTCTTGGATGTTGGGGAGTCGCAGATTGATCGAGGTTCTATGGCTATCTTAGGTACTGCTAGAGTTTGTTATTCTGTATCAGGTCCTCAATGAGATTCTTTAGGTGGCGATATTCGTTTGTATTGTGGCCGTGTGTTTCATGGAAGCGACAGAATTTCCCTGAGCGCTTTTTCTACTCAGTTGCTTCCTTTCTAGGGGGCTTTTTTATTCCTCAATCCCTTGAGTCACGAGAAAAATGTTTTCTGGTGTGTCATTTAGGGGAGTGTAGCCTTTGGGCCTAAACCCTTTGAGCTTTTTATTGTTGCCATTACTATTCTTCTTATTGGAGTTTTGACTTTTTCTCTTTGAATTTCCGTCTTTCCCAGTGATTCCTTCATCAGTCCAAGAAGTGTGCACATTTTGATTCATTACTACATTGCTTTACCCGACGTTCGTCAGTTGCGCACTAGTAGACTTCCTTTCCAAATCATGCGCTTCCTCCAACCTTAGGTACTGACTTGCTTTACGATTGAAGTCTTTCCTGATGGTAGGTTGCTTCATCTTAATCCACTTCCGGTATTCAGTTTCCGGGTGAATTACAAGGCCTAATTCCATAAAAACCATGTCTTCATTGGGGTTGCTTACTTTTGTCACTGCGTTGTTAAACCTGCTCATGAAATATTTTATTGATTCGTTATGCCCTTGGAACAATCCAGATATGGACATGACATCTTTTAGCTGCTCAGTATGGAGTCTGAACTGATCAAGGAACCTTGTCGCCAATTGGTCAAAAGTAGAGATAGATCTTGGTGGAAGCCTAGTAAACCAGATCGACGCAACTCCTACGAGAAATATAGGAAAGAATCTACATCGAACAGCTTCGGAGGCATTTGCTCTGTCTATATACTAACTGTATTTGTACAAGTGAGGTTTTGGGTCTTTTGTCCCGTCATAGGACGGAATAGTTGGCATTGTGAATTTTTCTGGATATTTCTCATTTAAGATTTCGTCGGTGAAGGGAGTCCGACTTGGTGCAGATCCTCATTCATCATCTCTTCTATTTTTACTCTCTTCCGTTAATCGTTTAACCATAACCGCTATGAATGCCTCTGATGTCCGGTAGTCCTGAGGACGGCAGTCACTACGCCAAGTGTTTGGTTTTGCAAACGGTCTTGGTGAGTGGGTTGAAACCTAGGCTCTCCTGTCTTTGGGAGAGCTACTCCTGCAGGGTCACGTTGGCTTGCGGTTGGCCTAAATGGAGCAGTTTGAGTATTTCTAGCATTATTGAATGCATTGGCATTCTCTTTCAATTTGTCGTCTTAATCTTCGTCCTTTGAGTCAGAGAAATCCATAGCTATGTCTTCCAACGGGGTCTTTGCCCCTTGATTCAAGTTCGGAATAGGTTGCCTTGTGGAGAGTGGAGTACTTGCATTTCAATCCATGTTAAGTCCTATTGTCAACCTTTTTGTGGCTATTTTCCGTTTCTTCTATGTAGACAAAAAACGGAGGAATTCTCTTGTTCTACAGCAGTCACGGGTTCAGGCATAGTCCTTGGAGCAGGGTATGGCTATAGGGTTAGGAGAGCGTTAAGTTTACCCATTAGAGCCTTTTGGCCACTTTTCATTTTTTGGTTGATCTCATCAACCATTTTATTCAACTCATCATTGGTGACAACTTCGTATTGATTGGAGGATGCTGGCGCCTGATTTCCTAAGTTAGCACAATTTACTTCAGTTTGTTGGGGATTAACATCCTCTCCAGCTACTATTGCCCCTATCCAAAGGTAGTTCTTCTTCTTCCAGGGACCATTGATTCCAAACAGCAGATTTTTCAAGCAAGGATTGTGGATCTAACTCCTAAACCTATGGGATCCAAGGTAGATAGCTAGATCTGGATCCTGAGTTGGGTTTCTCAGTGAAAGCACCAAAATGTTAACCCAAAAAATGGATCAACACCCTGTTAGAATTTGAAAGCATTAGCCATGTTCTGATAGAGCAATATCACAGATAACAGATATAGAAAAAAACAATAAAAGAAAGAAGACAGGGAATTTTTATAGTGGTTCGGCTGTTAACGAAGCCTACGTCCACTTTATAATTTTATTATAGACTAATTGCTGTTACAAGAAGTATTTGATTACAAGGCTTTGATTATCCTTAGGTAGATTGAATCACCAGAGTTGGAATCCACTGGTGAATCATAGTGAATCCCTTTGGAGATTGTTGTAAGGGAGGTAGAGAGTGAAGAATGTTTCCAACAGAGCTTCAGCAACCAGTTTGGAGAAGATCCAGTTTATGTTGCAGGCAGGACGATATTTATAGAGATCAGAGAGCTTTTAGGCCAGGCCTACTCGTTAACAGATGGATGCATAACGACCTAGAGAGGCTGATCTCGCTATCCGAGCCAAAACCATGGGTCACTAGCGATCCATGGCCTAATGGGTCGCTACCGATCCATAGATTTGGATCGTTCGCGAGCTAATTACTTGGCTGCTCACCTTCCATCACTTCATCACACTAGGTCATCAATAACATTGCTCTGTATGGATCGCTAGCGATCCATCGTGTATGGATCGCTATTGATCCATACACTTAGAATTTTTGTGATCTGTCTTCTAGGCCTTTCACCCCTTGTTTATCTTGGATGAATCATCATGATGCATGGATCGCTGGCAATCCATAGGGTATGGATTGCTAGCGATCCAAGCACTTGGTTGGTTTTTGGAGTTTGACATGTAGAGTGCTTTCTTGGCCTTGTATCATCGCTATTCGTGTAGTCTCGTTGCTCGTTGTTCCACTCTGATGACTATCTTCTAGCTAGTTATGCTTAGCCGTTGATTGCACTGGACAGACGCTGGTTTCTTGGTCTAGTCAAATTGAGTTGTCGCTTCAGTAATATGGCTTGGCTCTCGTTAACTCCTCGTTTTAGTCTTTTTCGGTTAAGTTCTAAGCCATTCTGATGTCACATAATTGTGTAGTTTTCTAATGGGTCCTGCTTGGTTAAAAACCCGGATAACAGTTGGAAGTGGTCACAATATACCATGGGAGCTTGGCCTTGTAATCGATCTTGGTTTGTATCATATCTTCTTGGTTCTCCTGCCTCTAGGAGTACCGTTTGAGTAGCATTTTCTCGTCCATTGCTTGGCACTGTGCTGGGGCACGGGTTTTAGAGCTTCTTCTAGCATTTTGCACATTGGCATTTTCATCCAATTTGTCTTCCTCAAATTGTTTGTCATCTTCAGAGCTGAAGAGAGCCATCGTTATATCCTCCCGTGGGGTTTTTACCCCTAAGTTCGGGTTTGTAGTCGGCGCTTTCGCAGTGGGTGGAGTGTTAAAGTTTTCTTCCATCATGATTCTTGAAGCTTCGCCAATTGCTTCCTTTTGCTTTTTCCTTCTGTTTCTTCCGTTCAAGCCAGAAATAGAAGAATGCTCTTGCTATGTAGCAGCCACGACTTCAGGCACCGTTCTGGGAGTAGTTTGTGATTGGAGCGCAAAGAGAGCATCTATCTTTTCCATAAGAGCCTTTTTGACTTTTTCCATTTTATGGTTAATTTCATCAACCATCTTGTTCAATTCTCCCTTAGTCACAATTTCATGCTATGTGGAGGATCCTAGAACCTGATCTTCAGAGTTGGTTCCTAATAGCAGGTTATTTGGGTTGTTGACTTCAAGTTGCTGAGGGTTTGTTTCTTCTCCAGCAATGGTAGCTCCTATGGATCTTCTGGAGGTAGTTCTCTTTCTTCATGGTGCCGTTGATTCTCAACAGCATATCTTCTAAGCAGAGATTGAGTATCTAACTTCTGAATCTATCTGATCCAAAGTATATAGCTAGATGTAAGCCTGAGTTGGGTTCTCGGTGAAAACATCAAAATGTTAACCCAAAAAATGGATCAACACCCTGTATTTAGTGTGAAAGCACCAGCCCTGTTCTTACAAAGCAATAATAAAGAGAATAAATGTAAATATAGCAGAAATAGTAAAAAGACAAGAAGATTTTTATAGTGGTTCGGCTGTTAATGAAGCCTACGTCCACTTTATAACTTTCTATTAACTGACTACAGTTACAAGTTGAATCGGATTACAATATGATTGAATCTTCTAAGTTAGATCAAGTCACAAGTAAAAAAGTTCACTGGAGAATCACAATGAACCCCCATATGACTATTATGTGGGAGGAGAAGAGTGAAGAATAACCTCTGAAGAGTTCCAGCAGCAAGTCCAAAAGATCATGTTTATGTTGTAGGTTGGATTTTATTTATAGGGGTTGGAGAGCACATAGGCCAAAAGTTTAAGTGCAGAAGAGTCCAGTTGTTATGCCAAGTCATCACTGAAAATCTCAACAATCCAAGTCATTTCTATGGATCGCTAGTTATCCATAAGGGATGGATCGCTAGCTATCCATCAACTTAGCATATTTTTCTACCAAAAGCCTTTACTTAGTGCTATGAAGGAGCTCAAAAAGTTTGAGGGTGATCCCACCTATCTTAATGGATCGTTAGCTATCCACAGGGGATGGATCGCTAGCTATCCATAGAGGATGGATGGCTAGCTATCCATCAACTTAGCATATTTTTCTACCAATAGCCTTTACTTAGTACTACGAAGGAGTTTGGAAAGTTTGAGGGCGATCCGACCTATCTTGATGGATTGCTAGCTATCCATAGGGGATGTCGCTTGCTATCCATAGGGGATGGATTGCTAGCTATCCATCCACTTAGCATATTTTTGAGTGATCTTTGTTTGGTTGTCTCCCTATCTTCTATTTAAATGCCTTGTCCAAATATCAAGTCGTTTGGAGTTTGTTTGATCATCTATCTTCATGGGTCATCTGGTCCAGTAGAATCATCCATAACTAACTCAAAACTTAACTAAATCAGATGAAACTTTGCAGGTACACTTTAAAGGGTGTTTGGGACCTACCCTAAAAATTTGAGGTAGTAGGGCCCACTCTACATGGATCTCTAGCGATCCATCTGGTTAGGTAGATAGCGATCCATCTAGCCTTACCCAATCAAGCTCATTTTTGGTGAGTGCCTTCGTTTATGTCTTTTAAGTGTTCTCCAAAATTTCAAGTCAATTCGACTCTGTATGAGTTCTCTAGGTCCGTTTTAAGTTAACTGCTTTGGTCAAAAAACGGATAAACAACTTGAATCAGATGAGTCTTTACTTCTTGAACTACGCTGCTTGGAATGCTATAAAATTTGGTAAGTATTCTTAGAAGAGGTAGTAAATCATGATGCAAGAGGCTTTGATAACTCATGATGCTTCCTTTGGAACCGCTAGCAATCCATGGATGATGGATCGCTAGTGATCCATCTACTTAGTGGATATTTGTCTTGTTTCTCTTAAGTTCCATTGGCTTGTTCTTTTAGATACCTTGTTCAAGTTTCAAGTCACTCTAGCTTAGTCTAGCTGTTCTAAATTTTTTTGAATTATGCTGGATTTAAAACCCAGTTAACACTGACAATTCAAACACTGCTTTACCCATCAACCTACATCCCTTTTCATACCTTCCTAGAAGAAACTTCTCTTCATATCCTGATACATCTTAGTCCCTCCAGGATGAACAGTAAATTTAGATTAATGACATTTCCTAAGAACTTCTTTCCTTAGGCGACCAACATCTGGAACACATAATCGTCCTTTCTTTCTCAACCATCCATTCTAGTCAAGGTAAAAATCCTTCAAATCATCAATCTTAGTTCCACCTTCAAGTCTTCTGATTCTTTCAACTAGCAATGGATCATTTCTTTACTTAGAAGCAATTCTTTCGATCAATACCGCTCGAACTTCCAAACAAGAAAACATTGCGGTACTTTGATGAGAAATGGAAGTCGATCTTAATCGCACACTACAAGTAGTCAATGCTTCCAAATATCTCCACTCAGCCAACGTAGCTAACACCACATTCTGATGTTTCCTGCTAAGTGCATCTGCAACTTTATTTCTTTTTCGCGGTATATACTCAAATCCAGAATCATAAGTAGTTAAAAACTCCATCCATCTCTACCGTCTCATATTCAACTTCTTTCGAGAGAATAAGTATCTTAAAGATTTATAATCCATATACAACTTGAATCGTTCTGCCAAAAGATAATGTCTTCACACCTTCGAAGAAAATATTACAACAGTAAACTCTAAGTCATGAGTCAGATATCTAATTATGTGTGGTCTGAGCTATCGGGAAGCATAGGCAATCACTTTACCCCTCCGCATTAACATAGCTCCTAATTCTGTTCCACACGAATCAGTATACACCACCAAATCTTGATTTCCATCTAGAATAACTAACACGGGCGCATTGATCAATAAATGATTCAGCTCCAGGAATGCCTCCTCACATTTATCGATCCAAACATACTTCACGTTCTTCCTTTTTAGTTTAGTCACTGGCGTTGCTATACTAGAGAAATCCTTAATGAATCTCTAGTAACAGCCAACCAATCCTAGAAAACTTCTTATCTCGATCATCGTCTCGGGTCTTTTCAACTGTTAACAGCTTTGATCTTAGCTGGATCGATTGACAGCCCATTTTCGGAAACTACATGACCAAGAAACCTCACCTCCTTCTAAAAATGACACTTTGAAAACTTTTCTTTTAACTAATGCTGCCTCACGTCTCAAGCATTATTTTAAGATGAATCTGATTATCTCTTTCATCCTTAGAATATATTAAAATGTCGTCAATGAATACCAACACGAACCTATCCAAGTGCTCTTGGAATATCCAATTCATCATGTCCACAAAGAAAGCTGGTGCATTAATCAATCCGAATGACATTACTAACCACTCATACGAACCGTATCTTTTTATAAATGCCATCAATGGAATACTATTTTCCACCACCTTTAGTTGATGGAACCCTATCACCAAATCCTCTTGGAAAAACACTTTGTCTCTACTCAACTTATCAAATAAATCGTCGATTCTCGACAGGGGATATTGGTTCTTTATCGACTTTTCATTCAACTTATGATAATCGATACACAATCTTAACGACCCATCCGGTTTCTTCACAAATATCGCAACCGCTCCTTAAGGCGAACTGCTTGGTCTAATAAAACTCTTCCCTTCTAAGTCCACCAGCTGCACCTTTCACTCCTTTATCTCGGTAGGTGCCATTCTGCTAGGTAGTCTACTTACAGGTTTAGCTCTAGGTACAAGATCTATTCGAAACCCAGTAGCTCATTTCGGCGGTAGTCCTGTAACAGGCTCAAAAGTATCTACAAATTCTCTAACTACGAAAACCCGATTCAACTCATCTTCTACCTTTATCGCACCCAACAAAGCACAACATCCAAACTTGGATTCTCTACTCAGTATACAATTCGGCCACTACTATTAAGGTGTCTTAGTGATATTTTCCTATCATGGCAAAATATCCTAGCATTATACCTATTTAACCGGTCATATCTAAAATAATCCCAAAGCCTACGAAATCAAACACATGCAAACTGTAGGCAAATATATGACATAATAATGCAAACTCTAATTGGTCACATCTCATCCCTAGAGTTGCATATCCTCCTATCGAATTCGCAACCCTTAAGGAAGTATCTAGATATAAGGATTCTAGGTTAAGCTTATCTATTAAATAACGAGATATAAAAGAATATGATGAACTAGTATCAAACAGTACTCTAACCGGTGTACCATGAATCAAAAGCGAACCTCATATTATAGCTTTTCCTTTGTCCTCGGCTGTTGCTCTCGACGTAGCAGGTTCCAAAGCAAATAGTTTTCCTTTTTCTGCCTTAGCCACTTCTAGACATTTGTTCTTGTAATGTCCCACTTGGTCGCAGTTAAAGCACTTAATATTCTTCTTTCCAACAACATCCTTCCCCTTGCCGGTTCGACACTTATGAGTGTAATGTCCCTTCTTGTCACACTTGTAACACACAACCTCAAACTTCCCTTTCTTGGTAGCTCCACCCTTCTTAGCTCCCTTCTTCTGGAAAAACTTGCTCTTCTGATTCTGTCCACCCTGACTCTCTGTTGGCTTGTTATTACTGAACAAGCGAGCATCTCTTCATTTCTCAAAGCCATTTCCACTACTACATCACATGGATCCCTGAGATGTGGTAACGTTGCCCTAGCAAGCTCAGATCTCAAACCACGAATGAACTTCTCATTCCTTTTGATCACAGTATCCACGGTAGAATACTCATATCGGGATAGTTCCTCAAATCTGGTTGCGTATTCAAGCACTGTCATATCACCTTGCACGAATTCTACAAACTTCCACAACAGAGTTAAGTTAGCAATCTCAGACATAAATCTTTCTTCAAAACTCCTTCTAAATTCAGCCCAAGTTAAAGTTTCCCCTACTACCCCAACAGTTACACTGTTCCACCAGTACAACGCAGCTCTTTGCAGTTTCTTGAACGCCAATCTCCTCTTCTATTCATCATTCAAACCAAGATTAGTGAAAATCCTTTCATAATGAAGCAACCAATTCTCTACTTCAATTGCATCCTCCGTTCCAATAAATGGTTTCCCTCCAAGTCTTGAATAGTCTCTGCTCAAAACAGCATAATTGTTGATAACTGGAACTTCTTGATTATCACCCCCAGCATTTCGACCATCTAATCCAACAACAGCTCCTGCTTGTATCATATTGACAAAGAAATGATACATTGCTCCCATATCAACCTGTGGTGTTCCTGCACCCACATCAGCAGCTGTTTGTCGATCCAGGTTCTTCTAGTATTGGGCTTGACATTTCCATTCGTAGTGGTGCTTCCTCCACCGAGATTCGCTCTTCTGTTTCCTGCCTCCATATCTTAATTTTTTAAATCTGCATTCGAACCTTAATAAGATACAAAAGAATGGTCTAAGAGAGAAGAAGAATAGAGATAAAGCGTATACTTATATATAGCAATTACAAGTATGTTACTATAGCGTTATCTCATACCCCAGTCTTATTCTCTGATTAATTTGGATTATTTTTTCAAAAACTCTTTCTAAAGTTCAAAATTCTTTAGTTTTTACATAAACCTATGCTCTATGCATAGTTGTAACACCCTCTCCCCCCATTTTGAGGTCCGAAACTAAGCGCTACAAATGCTGCAGTCATTTATAGTATTAATCTTCGATGAACAAATGCGGGTATGTTAATGGTATCCATAATATTAGAAGCACAAGAATATGAAATAATTTTAAAAACAATTTCAAAGCAAACGTTCACATTTCATTTCAAAGCCATAATTTCATATTCAGTACATAATCCCAAATGTTGCCCAAGTTCAGATGAAATATAATTATTACAAAATACTCTAAAAGTGACATATGAAGATGCCCCCTTGGTTGATCAGAGTTACTAAATAAATAGATATATCTACTGTCAATACATTCATACAACAACTAACATAACATGGCAGATGATAGTAATAGATAGACTCCTACATAGCTAGCTTCGCCTCATGCATGTCTCTAGAAGCTTTATTCGCCAAAACCTACTTAACCTGAAAAGCCCTTGCTCCCGACCTACTCAAATCAAATTTTGAGCATTCGAGAGCTTAGGGGAAAAACATAAACTTCGAGTTAGACGAAAAGCCTGGTGTGAATAATAATATGCCATCTCGGTTTTAAGATATTCAGTGAAACCACGCCGTTGAGTGGAATGGGTTTCCCCTTACTAATATTCCTTTTAAAATATATCTTTTGCAAATCAAATTCCTGCAACCAAACTGGTTAAAATAGATAATATAAGCAACAATATGTATACATGTTACATGGGTAATCTTGACATCCGTCAAATCAGTGGACTGTCCATCCCAATGTTTAGTTTTCATAGGGTAACTACCAACCTACATGGCTGACTCGAGCCTGCCAGATATACCAAATTTTCTAACTGACTGCTAGAAGAAAACAACACGGTCTGTCCAAATACACTTATCCTAGTGTTTACATGACTATCTGTCAATCTATAGTTTTGCTTGGCTTACTATGAACCAAAAGGTTTTGTAGGAAAATCCATAACCTATCTATCTTTATGTGTTCCTTTCTATGCTTAAACCTATTTTACCTTTGACAAAGCCCTACACATTGGAATTTTGGACTTAAATCTGCTAGAGGATAACAGCTGAAGTATAGGGCGCTACCCTACAACAGTCCCATCCGGTTTTCTAATCTCTAAGTTAATTCATCCTATCACAATCTATCCAAAAGTGATAAGAGTAATAATTCTTTAGTGAAATTCTAGGGTAAATACCATTTTCTATTTCCTTGAAACACTTTCTACATAAGTGATTCAACCCTTGAAATCATACTTTCAAAACAAGGAAAATATAGCCTTTTACTTTATCCAAAATGATTATGCCGTAATATATGCTTTTATAAAATAATATCGATGAATCTCAAAATCTCTTAGAAGTTATCTCACTTTGAAACCATAGGCCATAGAGCCAAAATAATAAGCCTTGAATAATGATAAAGCTCGACGACCTAATCGCTATTAAGGGTCTTCGTCCTTCTTTAATATAAAAATATTTTAAAGCCTTTAACTTTTAAAACATAAGGCCTTAAGGCTGATAATATGGATGTCGCACTTCATAGAATGTTGGCGTCATAAGGTATAAAACTTAGTTTGCATAGGAATAAGTCATAAAAGAATAGGGTCGACGTAGCTAAATCTCGACGTTGTTGCCTCAAGGAAAATAAGCGGCTTCATTAGGCTAAAGTCATTAGGAGCGGCATCATATCCCTCTTCAAAAACATATGATTTTGAATAAAGGCGGTATCATGTCGATATAGCTAAAAGCGGCACAGTTGCCTATATTGTCGAAGTCGGCCTCATTATTGCCACTATAAGTTACTTCAAAACCAATGGAGCCGATTTCCTTAACAAAAATAAACGGCATTACTTCAATGTCGACAAGGATAAATGCGGCATAGTTAAAGTGTTTGAGGGAAACAAACAACGTCATTCTCTTCAAAGCTCATGATGTCGATCGTATTTATGCCGACGTCGACTCCAACCTTCCTGAATTGATTCCATATCATCTAGAATGATATTATATGTATTCATTAAGGTCGGCAACATACAACAGCAGCATCATAGACTTCGGCGACCATGACTTCGAAGTGGCAATGTCGTAAATAACCTAAAAACTGTAATTTTTCTATTCAAAGTAATTTCTTTTCACCAACTCTTTATATTTATCAAAATATTATTGGATAACAAACTTTTTATAAAAATCTATTCTAGAAAACCTGTCGCACCCTTATCTTTCTTTTCCAAAAACATTTGCAAACCATATATTTTTATATGAATGTTTTAATAATTAATTAAGTCTTTCTAGCTTAAATAATTCATAACAAATCTTAAACCCTTGAGAAAATTCCCAAAAACCATAATAAATTAAATTAATCCTATTCTTCAACATATAAAAATTTCGAGGCCAAAAACATAATTTAATCATTTTAAAAAATTAAAACCCAAAATATCTTATTTTTCAACCTTAGAAATTCACTAGATATTTTCATTAAATCAGAAAATTATGAAATTAAAAACCTACTTCCAAAATAAATTTTCTAACATCGTATTAAAATTTCAAGTCGTTTGGGTATCATATGATAGATTTCCTAACTGAAACATATCACTTAATTTCATAAATAAATTCACCAATAAACATATCATCATTCAAACTATCATAGCATGTCATAATATGAGAAAAATAATCGGATGTATACTTAAAACTAAAAATAACAATTAAAACATAAGATGCATAACTATTATTCACCTTGAATGGTTTAACATGGTTGAGATTTGTATTTTGATTTGATTCCCCTAAGCTTTGATCATTCTTTTCTAACTTTTCTTCTCTTGAATCACCTTACTATGCTGGCCTTGCTCCTTTAGTTTTGATTGTAATGAATTAAATGAGAGATGAAATAAGAGAATAAGGGTTTATGTTTAGCAATTTAGATCCATCCCTATTTTTCCCTTAGCATATATTCCTCCTTCTTATTTAGTTTTTAAACCATTCTTATTAACTCATTCATTAAGGCACGACCCCTATTAATTATCAAATCTCTATCTCCTCGACCTTTTACATTATTTTATTTAATTTATCCAATTAAATATCCTAAATAATGTTAATTAAAATTAGGGTTGTTATACCCTTCCTCAACCCTTCAATGAACTTCTCTTTCTTTTTCAGTGGGATATTGATGTGCTTCCTCCTATACTTCAACAAAGCATTAAAGCACTGAATGTACTCCGCTAAATTCATCTCTCCCTGCTTCAAGTTAAGAAACTCCATACTCAAAGCACTCTTATGAGATTCGGGGATAAACTGAGATTCAAATCGCTCCTTAAACTGCTCCTAGGTTATCTCCTTCTCTAGGACTTCAAGTATCACAGCCTCCCACCGGTCTAATGCGTTCCCCTGGAGCTGATGAGAAGCCAATCTCCCTTTTCGAGCATTATTATATCCCAAGTCTCCACAGATACGTTCACATATTTCAACCAATTCAACACCTTCAAAGTAGACTCCTTCCCTGTGAATTCCTTTTCTCCATAACTTTTGAAATCTTTGCTCATCTCAGAAAAGTATGCTTCTTTTACTGCCTCCTGTCTCATCTCAACAACTCTAGTTAGCCGCTGCCTCATTATCTCCATCATAAATTGGCAGAATAAAGCATTCACATCCATTCCTCCTTCAACCGGGGCACGCACTTGAGTATCGACTTTAGTACAGACTTTTAGGTCTACCTCCCCTCCTTGGTTATGTTGCATACTATCATCTCCTCTACTAAATTCCCTCTCAAAATTCCTATGGTCAAACATTCTCGACTTCCGCATAAGCAAGAGTTCGTAAGAAAGGAAAGTAAAGATAATGAGATCAATCGTAGAGGGGTAGATATATTATCCTACATATCTACATCAAAATACAAGTATGTTATATATAGAGTATACCCTCCCCAAGGTATTCATTTTCTACTAATAAGTTTCTGCATAACTCTATTTTACTTAAGTGTTCCCTTAACCTAAGTTCTGATATCACTTTGTAACATCACCTACTTCGAGACTCGAAAATAGATGGCGATGATATTGTAGTCATTACCGAAATCATTTTCCAGTGACAAAGTGAGTTCAGTATCATTTTGCATAACATAATTAAATAGAGCAGCTAAATAACTTTTACATTACATTAATTTGAATTACATAGTTGATCACATCATTTTTGACCCATATTGTTCCCATGCAAGGGTAAATACACTACTAAATAAGAGTAGTGTCATGTCCGACATATGAAGATGCCAACACAACACATAACCAGTTATAATTTTGGTTTTACACATTAGAAATTGCAAAATATTTTTATTCACTAGATAAGCCTCTTGCTTTGTCTTTAAATCTTTATTCGTCCTTCCAATAGATACCTGCTAACTTATAAACTCAACCTACTCGAATGAGTACGCATGAGTTTATGAGAAATAATAAAAACATGGGTCAGACATAAAGCCTTGTATAAGTAAAATATTTACTCTATTTATCCATAGTGATATCACGCCGCTAATGTGGATCGATTTTTCCCCTCACTTTATCATCATGAAGATACATCATATATGTAAACAACATTACATAAAAAGCAACCATGCGCATATATTCAATCAAGAAGTGTACCTTACACTTATCATGTAGTTATGAACCATGTCATATAATCATTCATCGTCCATTCAAACATCACCTAATCTCTTGTTTTAGGCTTCCATCGTTAAGTTATCATCAACTTATGTAGTGATTAGCTCCCCAGGCTTGTCTATCATTAATTTTATTTTTTCTCAAACAACGTCACTGATGAAATGGCCACTCATTCCACCAATTAGAGCCACCCTGACTAGAGGCACCATGATTCTCCTAAAAGGTTGAATGTAAGTACCATGAAACATTCTAATAAGCATTCTTACTAAGCGTCAATAACCTATTTTAGTCCCTAAACCACTATCGTTCACATTGCCGATTTATTTATTTTAGTTATGACACCACCCTGATATTTGGGCACCCTACCATAACTCCCATTTATAGTTTATAAATCATTTAGGCTTAAACCTTATCGTGGCACCATGCCATATACCATTGGACTTTAGACTAATAATCAGGGCACCCTGCCATCCAATAACTCCATGAGCCGGTATATCTTTACGATCACAGTTCAAACCTCTTTTCTGTCATTTATTTATAGTGTAACCTCCACATTCTTTAGATAAAACATTCTTATCTTTCATTTTAAATGATACCCTTTCATTTATTAGCTTTGTTAAGATTTCCTTCAATTCGAAAATAAATTAACACAATTTTAACTTATTGAAATTCCTCCTTTATTTCATCTCTATGAAATAGTTCATTAATAATTGGCAACTATCTTCCAAAGTGCCCTAAGTATTCTTATTTTACTTAGAAAAATATATCTTTTCAAGCTATTACAAATTGAGTTTAGTCATTGCATGGTAGTTATCCTGTAGCTTTTGAACGTTGAGCCTAGTCATTGTGTATTGGCCGTCCTATAGCCATCACGGGTTGATTCTTCCTAGACCATCACTAGTTTATTTTCTTTCCTTAGCTATCGTGTGTTAGCTCTTCGTGGGTTGATAGCTTCCCCATGCCATCGCGTATTGAGATCTATGTAACAGTTGTGGGTTGACTCACCTAAAGCTATCACGTGTTGAATCCTCTATAGTTATCACATGTTAACTCCGTCAGAGCCATCGCATGTGAACTCCTTCAAGTGTCATCATGAGTAGATTGCTTCCTTCAGATATCGAGTGTTAACTAGTTCCAATGCCATCGTGAGCAGATAGCTTCCTTAAGCTATCATGCATCGATATCTTTCGAGGGTTAAGCTCGAAGAGTCATCACGTATTGACTTCCCCAAAGCCATCGTCAGTTGATAGCTACCCAAGTTATCATGGGTTGTTTCCATTAAAGCCTATATGTGTTCATACTTTTAGCTTTTGAAAGTGGAAATCTTATAATTAAATTGAAACTATTTCCTTGTTTTACTAAGTAAGCATTTTACATCAATATCATTTGTTGTCAAATTCTCATCGGCTAATCTTCTTCTTTACAGTTTACTTTTCAAAAATGGGCTAACTACATCCTCCATTAATTAATTAATGATAATTAATTATTTATTTCTTTCCTTAGCCAGTTAATTCATATAAAATTGAAAATTGATGGAAAAATCACCAAAAATAAAATTCATCATGTTTATATTGTCCTAAAATTTTAGGTCAAAATACTAAATTTACTATTTTAATAATTAATTTACCCAAAATGGATAATTTTCTCAACTTAGAAAATCCAAAATAATGCCAAATTAATTTCAAAAATTGTGAAATTAAAAATCCATCTGTATTTCATTATAAACATCATGTTTCAATTTTGAATCATTTAAATTAGATTAATTCATGTTTTACCTTAAAATATGGACAAATTCACTTTATTAAAACTTCCAAACATAAACAAACATTGCTTTAATCACTTAAACATGTTTACCATGATTAAAGCATTCATACAAGGTCAAATCTAAGCCCAAACGAGTAGGGATAGGTATTAGGGAAAGCTTTTACTCACTTTTGATTATGAAAACTTTGAATAATATCCTTTCTTCTTTAAAGTTGATAGTTTAAATTAGCTTTGATTTTTCCACTTCCTTGTGCTAAAATAGTGGCTGACCTTGACAAATGCTTTTAGGGATTTGTATTGTGAAATGAAATGAAGTGGCATAGAATGAGGATTAGGGCTAAAGAAAATGGGCTAGCAATTTAGCTTGGGTTAACATCCCATGTGGCCTAATCTCACTAATGCATCTCCTATAACACAAATTCTTCTCATTCAAAACTTACTCATTTATTTTCATTACAAGGCTGACCTCGATTGCTCTAATTACTCTTGGTCCTTTCATTAAACCTTTAGTGTACCACACTTAATTAATTGAATCTCACTTAGGCAATTCTTGAAATTAAACTATTTTATCCATCTTTTAATAGTTTATTATTATAGATCTAATTCAATTTTTCATTATGGGCCTTCCAAAGTATGGGGTGTTACGATAACGGTGTGCTGTGTGTATATGCATAGAAACGTACACATCAAAATAACAAATTTTTTTAAAACAATATGCGAAAAAAACAATTTATTTTTAGTGAAAAGATAAACCCAATTAAAACTTTATATATGTGTCTTTTAGTACAAAATAATTATAAATAATTTAGTTTAAGTTATGGACCATTGGCTCAAGCGGTAGTGGTATGATGCTCTAGGCTGAGGTCCTAGAGGTTATGGGTTTGGATCCTCAAACATAAAAAATGAGTGCTTTACTTGAATAAAAGTACCACTATTACTATCAAAAAAATAGTTCAAATCATTCGATAATCATGTCGATCAATCACACCTTGAACCATCAACTTTACCTTGGTGGGAAACAATTCTCTAACTCAATAACGGAGTTGCAAATTCCACCATTAAAATATAAATTAAAAATAAAGAGAAGGGAAAGTTCTGTTTTTCTAAAATGAGACTTATAAAGACATGTGATTTATGTATCAAAGGATCACCAAATATTATTTCTAAATTCAAATTGGGTTATGATGATATAACTTTGAGTAATGACATTTTTAATCCCCAGAGATTCTATTGGATGGCTTTGACTCTAAAAACTTGTAGGCCTATAATTTTTTATAGCAGTAGAATTAGGGTTCATGCCCACTTCCATTGGAAAGATATTATGGTTTCTGTGAGGTTGGAATTTAGGCTAAACTAGTGTCACTTGACTTTAAGGAGCCAGCGTACTTGAGTAGGATGGGTCCCATAGTCAATTATACTTATATGGAGCTCATATGAAGTCATTGCATGATTAGTTTTTAATTCAAGTCCTTTGTTGAAAAGTCATAAAGTTCTCAAGGTCAAATTGGCCATTGACGCCACAAATCAAGCTCTTAATATTATACAAGAATTAAAATTAAAATAAGGAAGAATATCAATTTTGAATTCGCCCCTTTCTAGTAGGGGTACATATCTATTTATAGAGAACTCTAGCCCTTGAATTTCTAGCACATGTCATCTGAAATAAATAGATGGTCGAGATTTGTTGACATAGCAAGAGCTTTGGTGATCAACATGCGATAGTAAAGACTCCACGTGGCAGTTAAGAATACTAATTTCGAATGTGTTTCCCAATATTTGATAGCTCTGGTTATCAACATGCGATAGTTTCGTTGTTCCTTAATAGGCGATAGCTCATGTTAGGCTGATAGCTTAATTGTTGATCAAGCAGCTTGATAAACTAACATGTAATGATGTCGAAAAATATTGACCTTTGATGGTTTACTTGCTAACTTGCGATAACCCCTTAACTTCAGTATGCGATGGCTTATAAACTCAACCCAGGATAGCTTCTATGACAACCCACCTCCTCGACTCTCAGAAATCGACACTAATACATCCTCGGTATTCATGTGCCATAATCCAAGTGCCGGAGAGGCGGATTATAATGGAGTAAAAGAAAATAAGATGGAAAACAAAACAAAATAGAATCTCACATCGCATTCAACATTTAATTATATATATGAGTAGTACATGCAATTACTCCAAATTGCTCCATCAGAGTTCTAGTAAGTACTAATCCAACCAGGATAGTTATAACTACCTATCCTCACAAGTGATGGTAGATACTTAATACAAAATACAACGGAATTAGAAATAGATGACTATCTACATAGGACCTCCAGCTTCATGCTCCATCCAAAATGCTCTGAGCTTCTCCCAAAAATTTTCATGCTACCTAATTACTTGGCTGCTCAGAAAAATAGGGCACCCAAATTTTAGGGGAAAAGAAAATAAACTCTAGGTCAATCATGGGACTTTATGAGAAACTCAAAATATGGATGTTTGAAAACAAAGGGTATCTCATAAGACCACGCCGCACGTAAACACAGAATGGATTTTTACCTTATGATAATCAAATCCTTACTATGTAAAATCTGGTAATATTATTTTTAGTAACATTGTTTTGAAAACACTTTTCAAGTAAATATACATGATATTAGCCGAAATTGTTACATTATTAAATTCCAGCATACTAGGTTCTACAATCAAGTCTGAAGGCACTTATTGGAAAATGGATTTTCGTACAATGGCAGGTATGGAACTACCTTTCGTACATTACATCTCTAGAGGGATGTACCGAGGATTAACAACTTTTGAAACCTCTGCACTAGGAAAGATCGGTCAACCCACAGACTCATCTTGGTGGCAGATAGAACCGAATATGACATTACCCCCGTCGTAATCGACCTATCCGATATCCCATAGCATACACAACATACTCGACATATATAGAGTAATCTAGAAAGGTGATGACCACACCCTAATGGTTGCGAACCACATAGCCCTACGGCATGCCCTGTTTAGGCCATTTTTGGGTGATGAGGCCCAAGGTAACGATTACCTTTCACATAGCACATTCCACTTTTAATGCCACACTGCCAATTCCATCACACACCATTGATTTCTACAGATGTACAACCTTTTAGCTCGTACGTCTCAAAGAAGGGTGTTAAGTATAGGAGAGTCACTTTCTACACCACCAAACAAATGTACGTTGATAAAAATCAATGTATGTGTATGTTGGAAATGCAATGTCGGATATTCGTCCATACAAGTTGTTCAGGAATAGGACAAATCGAAGGAACTCTCCTACAACATCCTGTCAGAATTATCCCTAGGATTAGTAGCAAGCAACCCTTTCATTGAAAATCAAATGAAGATACTAATACCACATATTTATGATATGGGAAATTTTCCACTGAGGGTCAGTGACAACCAGCCCTTCATTCCATTTATTATCATACCATGTCTTCACTTCGAATATGTAAATTGGTTCCAAGTGGTTTTCAGATAAGAATCACTCAAATCCAACCCCGGTTCCTTCGTACCAATCATCATCAAAACAATGTTAGGTAAATATGTGTTTATCATTTGATTGATTACTTTCATTTTATCAAAAATATCTTCTAGAGATATATATCTTTAAAACATTTCTTTCTGGTATATACGAAATCATTAAACCTCTCTTTAACTTTGGAAATACCAAATCATTTTCATAATTCATATTGGAAAACATTATTGAGTAGAAAGGGTCGATAGAAATTATACTAATTCTACTCAACATCAATTTTTGTATTCAACCTTTACTATCCGTCGAATAACGGTGAAATCACCTTTTAAATTCACACGGATATTACAGGTTCCCTCCTCAGAATTTAATACCAAGTGTAAGAAGATTATTTCTATACAATCCAAGTTGTATTAAATGTGGAAAATTGAAATCTTTTAAACTTGCCTCATTTTCGACATCTTAACCTTATTTATTACTCGCCCAGGAAAAAGGACAGGTGAGTCAGGGCACTAGTTACTCCTAAACATCTCCTTAGTTTAAGCACCTTACATCCGGATCCCATGATTAGAAAAATTCAGTCTACTCATCGGCTTTTAGAGCCAAGATTAAATTACTTGATTTTAACAGCTTTTCTTTAAATCGTTTATTTAAACTCCTTTAAAATAAATTATAAAACCTCCAAATTATCTATAAAATACTTAATTAATTATTTAAAAATATTTATAAAAGATTTGGGAGAGAATACTTAATTTTAAAGCCATATTTCAAAAGTTATTAAAAGTGCTGCAAAAAATGCTGCGAATAGTGTTTTTAAGGCTTATTTGATCAAAACAACTTTTCGATCATTTAGGAACTCATTTTTATAATTCAAATATCTTTTAAAACATTTTAAAAATAAAATTTATTTCATATTTTTAAAGAATTAAAAATATCAATTTTAAAGAATTTGTTGCTTTGGTTTCCGAACTGTCAAAGCACGACTATTTTGAAAACTTATTTTGCTCATATTTCAAAATCTATTAAATAAAATCTCGATCGTTTTCTTTTGTTTAAAATCTATGATTATAAGAGTTCGGAAAATTCTTATTACAAAGAATTCCGACTCTGGATCCATCATATAATTGGATTTACCTTACGGCTCGAGATCGAAAACTGTTGTTACGCAACGCGCCTATTTTTGTTTTAATTTTCATAACTTGTCCAAACTTCACCAAATTGGATTTTAGTGTTTATAAAATATTTATAAACCATTTTAAAGAGGTTTAACAATCTCATATACACCATTTTATTTATTAAAGGAAAGTGTTCCTTTGTGATATTCGACGTGTATTAAACGTGAATCATTTCAACATCAAAATAAACATATAATCAACATCCAAACTTGATGATCAAACATAGTAAACAACCATAGCAATCATACCACATCATAAATTTATATATATATAGAGAGAGAGTTTCTCACTTGATTTTCGATTGGACTAACTTTAAAATGGCTATAGCTCTGCTACGATTGCATTGGAGCCTATGGAATCGAGACTTGGACTTTGGGAAGGCTCGGCTTATGCTTGCTAATGGAGGTGGGCTTGGCCTTGAGTGGTGGATGGTGTGGCCGTGGGTTTAGAGGTAAGAAAGGAGTGGATTTGCTTTGGGTTTGAAGAGTTTTGATAATATATACTTACTATATAATTTTAATTTCTTTTTGGCATAAATTTGACATAACTTTCTTTAGGCGAGAAGCCATTAATGTAGAGAATAAGAAGGAAGAATATTAGAATATTTATGAAGAAATGAAGTGAATGAAGTGAAGAGAGGTGGGTGCTACTTATAGGCAAAAGTAAGGAGGAAAATATTATGATATTTCCACACAATTACATCACCATTTGCTCATCACCACACTCCCCTCCCATGTCATCATGCTCGGCCATGTACCCCCATTGTGTGAACCTATGTGCTTGTACTTAGTGTGTAAGAGTTTGACTTTAGATTGCTTAAGGATGAAGTATATGGAAAATATCTTGATATTTTGTAATATATATATATATATAAATGTATAAGTATATTTGTATGTATATATGTGTTTATGTACATGTGAATGTGTTCATGTATATGTACATGTATGTGTGCATATTTATATCTCAAATGATTCACAACATTGAACAACTATTCTACGTTGAATCGTTACGGATTCCAATTTCAATTTCCGGTCATATTTTCACTTCTTATTTAATATATATAGTAAAAAAGTTTGATAATAATATTTCTATCATTGTATAATAATTAAAAGGGCTTATTTAATAATTAAAATAATAACTAAATCATTTAAACTCAATTTAATTTCAAAAATCATTTATTCCAAAATAGTGATATCATTGACGATGTCATAAAGAGATTTTATTTTCCAAAAATAAAATAAATAATTTTATTACATATTCTCACTCATATATATAAATGAGTGTATGTATCCAGCTCCATGCACGATGTCGGATGGTCTAAGAGCTATTTATTGATAAAAAAGTTTTCGGTAATTTTATCGATATATCTTCTAAAGTATATATTTTTGTAAATATTTATTCAAAATAAGATTACCAATATTATTTATTTTTCAAAACATTATCATTTATATTAAAAAAATCTTATATTTGAATATTTTAAATTTTTTCTGAAGTGATGAATTTGCAGGTCGTTACAGCTTCCTACTTCCATCACACAACAACATTATAAACTCAGTACACAATAGCTTGGATATATTTCAACCTTCAATGGCTCTTGAAGACATTGTGTGATATCTCAAACATCTCAACCTTCAATTGTTCTTGGAATCAACATGCGATGGCTTAATCATCTCAACCTTCGATAGTTCTTGGAGTCAACATGCGATAGCTCAAACATCTCAACCTTCGATAGTTTCTGGGGTCAACGTGTGATGGATCAAACATCTCAACTTTCGATAGTCCCTAGAGTCAACATACGATAGCTTAAACATCTCAACCTTCGATAGTCCTTGGAGTTAATATGGGATAGCTCTAACATCTCAACCTTCGATAGCACCACACTATATCTATTCTTGGAAATTTGGGTGTAAGAGTTACCCCCCTCCCATAAGAAGCTTTTTTATGCTTTAGCTTAAGTGAACTTCTATTCTTGTCTAGCCTCTTTTCTTCCCAAGTGGTAATTCCTTGTTGTTGTTATGCTTTCATCATTGATCATTTGTGAAAACCTCAATTTTTCTACAAGCTATTTTTATTAAAAATGTATTCCAAAGCATTGAGGTTTTATAATGTATTTATATTTGCAATAATCACTTTCATTGAAAATGTTCCTTTTGGTAAAAATTCCCATTAACTTATTCGAAGGTATCTTTAGAAATATAAAAGATTTTCATAATTTTACTTGGAAATCATTTTATGTAAAGACCAAATATATATCTATTAAAGTATGGTTTTCGGAAAATAGATTTTTGAAAGTAAGGAAATCCTCTTAAAACTTATGAAAAATAATTTTTATCAGAACTAATTAATGTTACCGTAAGGTGGAAATTTCTTGTAGTCTTGAGGGAGTTTACTTTGTTCTTGCTTGTTCTAAGTTTGGTCGTTCATCGAATCAGGCGTTCAATCAATCATCCTTCTTTGGATGGTTGCTTTTGAACACCTTATTTGATTATCAGAATTAACTTTAACCACCTTCCTTAGATGGGTGCTTTGGACAAGCCTGATGGGGAAGGAGGGACCAAATGTTTAATTGACCATCACTCTTTGGATAGGTGCATTGGTAGGCTTTGTGGTGGGACCGAAGGCTTTTCCTCCATCTCCTTTGGATGGGTTCTTTGACCAGGCCCAACGGTAGGATTAAAGGCTTAATTGATCTTCACTTTTTGGATGTGTGCATTAGCCAAACCTTGCGACGGGACCGAGGTTTTTCATCCATCTCCCTTGGATGGGTCCTTTTACGAGGCCCAATGGTGGGATCAAAGGCTTAATTGGCCATAACTCTTTGGTTAATTGCTTTGACCAGGCCTTACAGCTGGACCAAAGGCTTCTCATCTATCTCCCTTGGATGCGTGCTTTGACTAGGCCCGATGGTGGGATCAAAGGCTTAATTGACCATCATTAGATAGTTGCTTTGGCCAGACCTTATGGTAGCACCAAAGGCTTATATCTCCTCTTCTAGATATGAAATGTGCTTCTGCTTAATGAATCTTGTTAGGATCAAAGGCTTAAATGGCCATCGCTCTTTGGTTTGTTGCTTTGGTCGGGCCTTACGGCGGACCAAAGACTTCTCGGCCATCTCCCTTGGAGGGTTGCATTAGCCTGGCCTGGCGGTAGGACAAAAGGCTTCTCGTCCATCTCTCTTAGATGGATGCTTTGACTAGATCTAACAGTGTGATCAAAGGCTTAATTGACCATCACTCTTTAGATGTTTTCTTTGACCAGGCCTTATGGTGGGACCAAAGGCTTCTCATCCATCTCCCTGGGATGAGTTCTTTGACTAGACCTAACGGTAGGTTCAAATTCTTAATGGACCATCACTCTTTGGATAATTGCATTTGCGAGGTCTTGTGAAAAAACCAAAGGCTTAGATCTCCTCTTCCAGATATAAGGCGTGTTTCTGCTTAACAAATCTCGATAACCTCATCAGGTTAAGTTAAACATAACACATCTCAGTTCAAGGGCAATTATTTTGGGAAAAAGTCCTTTGATAATCCAATTTATTCATCTAATGTTGTAAAGTACGGTCTTAATTCTCATCATTCCACGTTCTTGATATCACATTTCCATCTGGTCTGCTCAACGATAAATTTCTGAGGGAATAACTTCGTGAATAACTAATGGCCCTTTCCAATTTGGTCCCAATGGACCGTCCGCCGGATCCTTGGTATTTTCCATTACCCTTCTTAGCACTAGATCCCCCTTCTTGAATGCTCTTTCTTTTACTTTTGAATTATAATACTTGGAGATTCTTTGTTGGTATTCAACTATTCATATGGCGACTTGTTCTCTTAATTATTTAAGTAAATCGAGTGACTCTCTTTCATTTCTTGATTCATTTCATAAGTATAAGCAATCCTTTGACACAAGGGGACTTTGATCTCCATTGGTAACATAACTTCAAATCCATATGTCAAAGAATATGGAGTATGTCCAGTAGCTGTCTTACTTGTTATGAGTTGGAAAATAAGCATTGAAAAACACTATTGGAGTGATTCAAAGTTTGAGGTTCTCAGATGGAATTGCTTCTAACATTAAAAGATGTGGTGATATGAAAGATCTTCAAATGCCTGGTATGAATAGTCGCGATTGTCATGTATTATTAGGTACTCTTTTCTCGGTAGTAGTTAAGGAGCTATTGTCGTCGAAGGTGTGATGCCTATTACCGAGCTTAGTTTGTTCTATAAAGTATTATTCTTAACCACACTTAATAAAAGTAATTTGGAAAAATTGGAAACATATATACTGAAATAATTGTGTAAATTGGAGAAAATATTTTCCCTGGAGTATTCAACTGCACGAAATATCTATCTGTATATCTACTAACCGAATCTTTAATGCAAGGACCTGTGTAACATGGATGGATGTATCCTTTTGAGAGGTACATAAAATACAAATAGGAATCATATATTCTTTTTTGATGTGATGGCATTTCTAAAGAAATTGTGAGGACTTGGGAAACCTAGCATCCAAATAATATTGAGAATGTATGGTCTACACAAGTATGGAAAAAAGCATCCATCCCTTGTCCAGGAGATATCAGAACAATTCTTACAACATTGGGAGGTTGAGAAAATAAAAAAGGAAGTGGGATAGAATGTCGATATTTGGAATAGAAATCATAGATTGCATAGTGATGGCTCTAGATCATACGCAGATCATCATAACGATCTGATATATATTTATTTGTTGAATTTATATAACAGTTAAATACATTAAAATAGACTTATATGATAAATTACCTAATTCAAATTTCAGTATGAAGAGCAGCATAGTGAACCTACATCTTGGCTAGTCTAATTTTGGACTCATAAGATTGAGTCATCGGATGGTCCACCGCTATAACTAGGTACATGATGTTCTCATTGAGTTTGCAGTAAGTTATCCCTAAAACTTCATTTAAATAATATTTACACACACTTATATACATGTTTTAAATTCTAATGAATGCGTAAATACAAAAAAGATGAAACACAAGGTTAGGATTAAGGAGCTTCAGAGTAAAGGTGTTGAGATCACAAAAGAAGCAAAAGAAGATGTATTCAACACACTCAGTAGAGCTATTGCTAAAAGGGCGGACTGTAAGCCCAATTATGATAATATTTTGAAGGTAATAGCTTAAATGTTCGTTATATACATATAACATAAAGTATATATGTATAGAAAATCATAGACACACACACACACATATGTATGTTTATGTATGTATGTATAGTATAATATACTATATGTATATGTACATTAGTTCTAAATCCCAATAAACATATGTATGTATATGTTTTTTATATGCATGCTTAGTATAGTTACTTAACTTAATCCTCACTTCTACTAGATGTTATAAATCATCATTTTAAAAGTAAACTGAATTTGAGAAAAAAAGGTAATTAAACAAATATATAATTAAGTTAAATCATACATTTTCTTTCAATAAATTAAAAAAAGATTATTTGAGTTAAATATAAAATTTGTTAAATCACCCAATAAATTAGATAAATATATAAGTTTTTGTGCTGGAAAATGGCACAATACCCCAATATCAAATGAAAGCACCAAAAATGCAAATCTATCAAAATAAACAAAGACAAGAACATGATTTTATAGTGGTTCGCAAATTATCTGGCCTGGTCCACTTTAACTTTATTATCTTATGGTTTCTCTTTGGAACACAAAGATTACCACTCAAATTCGACCATAATCTAGTAGATCTCGGATTTAAAAAGATTTGGGGAATAAGGAGATAGAAAAAGGAAGTCCAAAAGGAAAAGTCCTTCCAAGTTGTAGGTAGCTTGCTATTTATAGGCGATTCCACGCACCAATCTCGCTATCCGGGCTTGAATTCGTCCAAATATTTAAGATCCGATAATCCAGCAGTAGAACTTGTCACACCGCACAAATATCAGAAAGAAAATCAGGTCGATACCCATCTGAATTAGGTCGGTACCAACCTAAATTTATGCATCCAAATCCGATTTTCTCTTCATATTTAAGCTCATTTCATCCATCTCTTGTCATTCTAAGTCTCAAAATCATGTCGGCGTCAATCAAATCAGGTCGGTACAAATGTAGCATCCCCCTACTTGGAGGCCCAAAACTAATGGCTACAGATGCTGCAGTCATCCATAGTTATCAATCCTCGGCGACCAAATACATCGATATTAGATTGATACACAAAAACACAAGAATATGGAAAAAATAATTAAATAGCAAATAAAATCCACATTCCATCTCAAATTATTTCAAATTGATTACATAATCCTAGTTCGCAAACCACGTTCAGATAACATATAATAACAAAATACGCCTAGAGTGACATATGAAGATGCCCCCTTGGTTGATTAGAGTACAAAATAAGGCATAAAACAGATTGCCTTTACAACCAAACATACAGCGGAAATAAAATAACTTTAAATAACTATCTGCCTCCAGAAGCTTTATTCATCTAAAGAGAAACCTAAAACATTTACAAAACCATATACTGTGCTTCCTTCATCCACAATGGTTAAAACATAGTATTTCAAAATATTATGATGATATACAATAAATAAATCATTTTTGGATTACCCATCCCCATTCATTCTGACTATCTATCTCAATCATAGTTTCTAGGTTTACTATTAACCGATTAATGTTAAGGACTAGCTGTCTAATTACATAGTTTTCATGGGATCACTAAGAACCTATTGGTAACTCCAATATCATATTTATTATTATAGTTTTCATGGGCTAACTAGGAACCTATTGGCTGATTTCCAATATCTTAATCCGGATATAGTTTTCATGGGCTAACTACAAACCTACTGGCTTCTGCCAGTATCAAATCATAATTTTCATAGGCTGACTATGAACCTATTGGCCCCTGACAATATCATACAGTTTTCATGGGCTTACCGTAAACCTATTGGCCCCTGCCAATTTTTTTAAATTAAGAATTTAACATTTGTTAAGTTATATTCACTACTGGTTTAACCTAGCTAGTTATTCTACCCTTTCCCAAAATTCAGTTATGGGTTGAAAACAATGTAAATAACACATCAAAATCTTTATTTATTTATGTCATGGTTTTTCCTTAAAAATGAGAATGGGTTATTTGTTTTGAAACATCACTTTCGAAACTGCTGGATGACCTCCTTCGAAAGCTTAGAAATCCTCTTTCCAAAACTCTAATTATATATATATACCTTTTGAAACCAAAAAGACCTTTTGATGGTATCAAGAAAACGTTCTTTAAAACATAGGTTTCGAAACAAATGAAATACCCTTTCAAAAGCATTGGGTTTTACTCTTTAAACATAATTTGGGTCAAGATAGTTGTATATGAAAATATCTTTTTCGAAACCAAAAAATACTAGATATGGGAAAAATTGATGGTGTCGGAGCCATCTAGTTCGAAAGCAAAAGACTTAAAAATCAAAACTTCAAAGGTCTGGGTTGAAACCCCCTTTCGACTCTATCTCCTTCGAAACCCAACCCCTTTCGAAAGCAATTAAGAAAAAGGTTTAGTTTAAAGTAAAAACAAAGGCAACTCTTCGAAAGCATTTTTAGACAAGATGGTCGAAGGTAGAGTAGTGGCTAGGCTTCGACTAAGTCGAAACCAACCCTTTTCGAAAGCTTTTATTTAAAGAAAAAGATCTCCTTCGAAAGCTAGTACTTTTAGTATAACATGGCAACCTTCTTTAAAAGCTAAACATACACCCTTTCGAAAACAATAAGTTTCGACTAAGTCGAAAGCTTTAAGCAAAACAAGGCAAGGACTTTAACTTACAAAACAAAGTAGGGTTTCGATCCCATCAGAGACATACCCTTTGCCACCAAAGCTTACGCCCATCTTCCAACCCACCACGTACCTTCCAGGAGATACCATATGTATTAGTTTTGATTATGAAGGTTTCGACTTTGATGGTTTCGACTATAATGGGGCGGAACCAAAGGCATCAGAAGGTATCTTCCATTAAAGGCGAAATACCTTTTTCTGATTTAAAGGCTGAATCATAACAACTTTAAGTAATTTCTTTTTAACAACTTGCCTAGTTGGAAAACACCGATTGGCTTGCCATAAAACTTTTCAATTACTTTAAAACTGCTGCATTTATTCAGATCCTAAATTAAAGCATTTTAATGTTAAAACCTTTCCAAATAACTTAAATCCGACATTTGCAGAAAAGCCCCTCTTTCAAAATAATTTATTTCCCCTAGTAAATCAATTGGGAAAAATCCTCAAAAATCACAAAAATTCGAATTAATCATGTAATCAAACATATTAAAATTTTAGATCCAATTTCTTCCTGAAATTCACAAAATAAATATTTAACCCAATCGTATCGTATTTTCCATCAAAAATTCATAATAAAATTTCCATAGCTTGGAAGATTCTGAAAATTAAAATCCATCTCCAAAATTATGTTTTACTTAACATAAAAATTTTCCATGGCATTTCAAAATCAATATCTCATGGTTTTACCCTTAAAATCATACTAATTATATATAGAAGATAATTGTTTAAATCTAACAAGTCATAATTTAAGCATATCATCATCCAAAATTTCATAGAAATGGAGTAAAACATAAATATGAAATCATAGGATTATATAAACCAAAAAGAGATGGAATAAATTATTATTCACCTTAGATTTGATAAGGAACTTGAGATTTGTTGTTGATGAATCCTTCCTAGCTTGATCTTTGGCTTTAGATTAAAAATTCCTTCCTTTCCTCTTTGGTAATGGCCGGCTTTGATTTAGGTTTAAGATTTTGTGACCGCGAGAAAAATGAAACGTGAATGGACATAAAGGAGAGGTAATAGCCGTGTAAAATAATAAGGAGGCTATTTTACTAATATGCTTGTTTAACGATGATTTTCTATGAGTTAGAAAATCACCGATAAATTTTGAATTAAAATTTATACTTCAAGCGCACGACGTACAATTCTAGTACGTGGCGAGTACGGGTCGACCCGTTGGGAATTGTTATATTTTAAATTTCTATTCAATCAAATTAAACCAAGAATTTGAAGAGTGTGAACTGAAAATGTAAATAAACTAACTAACTAACAAAAGAAATTTGATAAAAATATGAGAGTTAAATGACAATTTAGTGATAATTCCACTCTTTAGATCATATAGTTCAACAAAACATGAAATTATGATCTCTCTTTTTTGGTCATAAGTGAATTTAAATAATGTGTTTATTATAAGTATGACATATTTGTGCTATTAGTTAGCTCAATATAAGCCATCAAACTATAACACAACCTTTAAACCACTTTTAATTCTCATGAAATATGACAACAAAGTTGAAAGCAAAATCTATTTTAAGTGTGGTCTATTAACTATTAATTAGAAATATAGACCATCAAAATTTAATTTCAACATTCACTTCATTACCATCATCATATGTAAATGAAGAGGTAATTATTGTTTGTGATTGTTTAAGCATAACCTATTTGTTATGAACAACATTGACTATCAAATTCAACATGAAACAATAAATCACATCAACATTCATTTAAGCACAAAAGAGATCAAAATTAACAAGTTATGTTGAAGCTACATAATTAGAGAGTTTCATTACCCCTAAATTGAAGGGGTTTAGCCTCTCATATTTGTTATCAATCAACAAATGTAGCTTGCAACATGAATGAAAAAAGAAGAGGAAAAGAGAGCTAATTAACAAGAAATAAAACTAATCTACTTGCATTAAAATCAATCTACACTACTAGCATGAAAGGAAATAAACAAGAAAAGAAAAGAGCAATGTATTAAAATTGCATAAAAAAATTACATAAAAAAATGGCTAAGTAGCCATGAAAAAGAAAAGAGAAGAGCTTTGTTTATTTTTGTTCCTAAACTAAAACTAACTAAGAGAAAGAGAGGTTACATGAAGCATAAGGGGTATTTATACATGTATGAAACCCTAATCCACTTTTTTGGGGTTAAGTGTACATGAAGATTTAATGGCCTTTTAGCATGTGCATTAGCTCCTAAGTGTACATTAAGGTAGGTGGGTAAGTGGGGTCCTCCATGATCATCACTTTGAATTATTTCAATCTCCATTCCTTTGTATTCACTCTTGTGCATGCATATCCTCATAAAGCCACTTGTAAAATTCACTTAAATTCCTACAAAACAACATAGAAAATTCCAAGTAAATTTTCATAAATTAATAAATGCACAAAAATGACTATTTTCCCCTATATGAAGATGAATATGTGACCATTTGAAAATAATTTGAATTTTAGTTTAAACAAGTTAAAACACCCAATATGATCATTTATTTAATTTAAATAGATTAAATATGGTGGTAAAAATATGCATATTTACGTGCATATTAATGCCCATGCGTAACTAAATTAGCCCTTAAACCAAATTAAAGCCCATCTATTCAATTAGTAAGCACGACCATATATTAATTTAATTAAATCTCAATCTCTTTATCATCATTATTCTATTTAATTTATCTAATTAAATCTTCTGAATAATGCCATCAAAATTAGGGATGTTATAGGCTTCCCCTCTTAAAGAATTTCGTCCTCAAAATTCAGTAAGGACTAAATACTAAACATAGCAATCATCTGTAACAATTCCTAACAACCATACTAGTCTAACTGACTAGCAACTATCTATATAAATCTAATATAGACATACCCTCAAAGCAAATCAGGATAAGTATCTCTAATCATGTCCTTTGTCTCCCAAGTACAGTCCTTCTCGTTGTGGCTGCACTAAACTTTCACCAGTTTGACTATCTTGTTCCTTAATCTTTTCTCATCTCTAGCTACAACCCGAACTGGTTGTCTAACAAAAGTCAAATTAGGCTCTACTGCTAAATCGTCCAACCTTGTCGGAGGAATAGCAGTCTCTGGATCATGCACATACTTACGAAGATGAGACACATGAAATACATCATGGACACCTGCCAAACTGCTCGGCAACTCTATTTTGTATGCGAGCTTTCCAATCCTTTCTAAAATCTGGAATGGACCAACATATCTCGGGGCTAACTTCCCTGACTTTCCAAATTGTACCACACCCTTCATAGGTGATACTTTAATGAAAACCTTATCCCTAACTGAGAATTCTACGTCTTTACGCCTCTTATATGCGTAACTCTTCTATCTAGACTGAGCTTCCTTCATCCTTTCTCGGATTAACTCAAGCTTCTATGATGCTTCTCTGACCAAATCCAGACCTAGGACCAATCTGTCTCCAGTCTCCAACCAACATGCTTGTGATTTGCATGGCCTTTCATACAAAGCTTCAAACGACGACATTCCTATACTAGTTTGATAACTATTATTATAGGAAAACTCAACCAAATGTAGGTGATCTTCCCAAGATCCACCAGAGTCCAATACACAAGCTCTCAATAAATCTTCGAGTACCTTATTGACTCTCTCCATCTGCCCATCTGTCTGAGGGTGATATGCAGTACTCATATTAAGCTTGGTACCTATTACTTCCTGTAGACTCTTCCAGAATTCACTAGTGAACAATGCATCTCTGTCACTGACTATACTACTAGGAACTCCATGCAGTCTAACTTTGTTCTTTAGGAACAACTTAGCTAAAACAGGTGTCGTTCTGTTTGACTTAACTGGAATGAAATGGGCACTCTTGGTCAATCTGTCCACTATAACCCATATACTTTCATTACCTCTATTTGACCTTGGAAACCCTTCTATAAAATCCATGGATATCGAATCCCATTTCCAAACTAGAATCTATAAAGATTGAAGCAATCCACTAGGCTTCTGATGTTTAGCTTTCACTTGTTGACAGTTTGCACACTGTCTAACCCACAAGCCAACATCCCTCTTCATGCCTTCCCAATAGAAGCTCCTCTTCATATCCTGGTACATCTTGGTTCCTCCAGGATGAATCGTAAACTTGAATCGATGACATTCTCCAAGAACTTCTTTCTTTAAGTCCTCCATATTCGGAACACACAACCGTCCCTTCTTTCTTAGCCACCATCTTTGGTCAAGGCTAAAATCCGATCTCTGTTCCAACCTCAAGTATTCTGATCCTCTCAGCTACTACTGGATCCTCCTTCTGCTTAGAAGCAATTTTCTCAATCAATACTAGTCGAACTTCTAAACAAGACAACCCGGCGGTACTCTGACTAGAACCAGAAGTCGATCTTAATTGCACATCACAACTGACTAAAGCTTCTAAATCTCTCCATTCCGCCAACATAGCTAACACCACATTCTGATGTTTCCTGCTAAGGGCATCTGCCACCTTATTACCTTTTCCTGGTGTATATTCTATCCCAAAATCATAAGCAGCCAAAAACTCCAACAACCTCTGTTGTCTCATATTCAACTCCTTCTGAGAGAATAAATACCGTAAAGACTTATGATCGATATACAACTCAAATCTCTCCCCTAAGAGATAATGTCTCCAAATATTCAATGCGAAGACCACAGCTGCTAACTCCAAATCATAAGTAGGATATTTGACTTTATGTGGTCTAAGCTACCTAGATGCGTAGGCAATGACTTTACCACTCTGCATCAACACCGCTCCTAACCCAGTTCCACATGCATCCGTATACACCACAAAATCCTAGTTTTCGTTTGTAACTACTAATACTGGTGCATTGGTCAACAAATGCTTTAACTTAAGGAATGCTTCCTCACATTTGTCAAACCAAACAAATCTCGCTTCCTTTCTAGTTAACATAGTTAAGGGTGCTGCATTCCGCAGAAATCCTTAATGAATCTTTGATAGTAGCCAGCAAGTCCAAGAAAACTTCTGATCTTAGTCATCGTTTCTGGTCTCTTCCAATTATTCAGAAAACTTCAATCTTATCTGGATTAACTGACAACCCTTTCTCTGAAACCATATGACCAAGAAACTATACCTCTTTCTTCCAGAAATGACACTTGGTAAACTTTGCCTTTAGCTGATTCTGCCTCAGCGTCTCAAGCACTACTCTAAGATGAACTTCATGCTCTCTCTCATCCTTAGAGTATACTAGAATGTCATCTATAAATACTAGTATGAACCTATCCAAGTACTCTCAGAAAACTCGGTTCATTAAATCTACGAAGAAAGAAGGTGCATTCGTTAATCCAAATGGCATCACCAACCACTCATACGAACCATATCTAGTTTGAAATGCTGTCAAAGGAATACTGTCCTCTGCCACTCTTAACTGATGGAAACCTATCGCTAAGTCCAACTGAGAAAACACTTTGGCTCTGTTCAACTGATCGAACATATCGTCTATTCTTGGCAAAGGATACTTATTCTTAGTGGTTCTTTCATTCAGCTTACGGTAGTCAATACACATTCTTAACGACCCATCTGGTTTCTTCACAAACACCGTGGCCGCTACGCAAGGTGAACTGCTTGGTCTGATAAAATTCTTTCCTTCTAGATCCACTAGCTGCACCTTCAATTCCTTCATCTCAGTTGGTGTCATCCTGCTAGGTGGTCTACTCACAGGTTCAGCTCCAGGCACAAGATCTATTCTAAACTCAACAGCTCTTTTAGGGGGTAATCCAGTGATCGGCTCAAAGACATCTGGAAAATCTCTTACTACCCGAAGCTGACTTAACTCGTCACCTTTCTCCATAGCATTAAGCAAAGCACTAACACTCCGGTCAGTATTCTCTACTGAGAAGAACACTCGGTTATGACTATCAGGGTATCTCAGTGATATCTCTCTATCCTGGAAAAATTTTCTAGCCTTATACCTACCCAACCAATCCATTCCCAAAATGATCTCGAAATCTACGAAATCAATAACATACAACCTAAATGCAAATTTATAAACTAACCAGTCAAGTTCTAAATGGTCACATCTCAACCCTAGAGTTTCATACCCTCCTATAGGATTCACAACTGTTAAGGAAGTAACAAGGTAGGTGGGTACTAGGCATAATTTATCAACCAAACACTGAGATATAAATGAATATGATGCACCGGTATCAAAAAGTACTCTAACTGAAATACTCTAAATCGAAAGCGTACCTTCCATCACAGTCTTTCCCTTATCTGCTGTAGTAGGCCTAGCTGATCCAATAGTAAAGACCTTTCCTTTATCCTCCCTAACTAGCTCTGGACACCGATTCTTGTAATGCCCAACTTGATCACAGTTGAAGCATTTCACATTCTTCTTAACTGCAGCCTTCTTCCCATTTCCTGATCGACATTCATTAGCAAAGTAACCCTTCTTATCACATTTATAACAAATGACTTCAGCCTTTGACCTCTTAGCTGTGTCTCCCTTCTGGGCTCACTTCTTTTAAAGAATTTCCTCTTCTTTCCGTGAGAACCCTGGGTTTCCACTAACTTCTCTTTGGCTAGATCAGCGAGCAACTCCTCATGGCGAATAGCCATCTCCACCACAATATTACGGGGATCACTGACATGTTTCATGGTCATTATAGCAAGCATTGGTCTCAATCCCCAAATGAACTTCTCATTCCTTTTAATGTCAGTATCTATAAGAGCATACCCATATCTAGACAGCTCTTCAAACTTAGTAACACACTCAACCACTGACACCTCTCCTTGCACTAAATCCATAAATTTCCTCATCAGCTCGGACTTGGCCAACTCAAATACAAACTTTTGCTCAAATCTCATCTTAAAATCGTTCCAAGTTAACTGTTCTTCCGGAACTCCGATGGTGACACTGTTCCACCAATGCAGTGCTGACCCTTGCAACCGTCTAGAGGCCAACCTCCTCCTTTGCCCATCATTCAGACCTAAATCAGTAAATATACGCTCACAATTCAACGGCCAATTCTGAACTTCTACGGAACTCTCCATTCTCAAGAATGGCTTTCCACCCAAACTGGTGTAATCTCTACTCAACAAAGCAATATTCCCTACTAGAGCCACATGATTAGCTCCTTCTCTATTTCCAACAACTCCAGCCGTAGTACCAGCTTGCATCAAGCCGGCTAAGAACTGATACATCGCCCGCACATCTACTGGTGGATTTCCAGCACCCACATTGGCTTCAGCATTTTGGTTACTAGCATTAGCCGGTCGACCCGGGTTTCTCCTAGTAGTGGGTCGAGCATTTCCATTAGTTGTGGTGCTTCCTCCACCGAGATTTCCTCTTCCGTTCCTGCTTCCATATCTCCTTTCTCGTAAATCAACATACGAGCCTTAGTAAGATACAGAAGAATGGTCTAAGAGAGCGGGGTATACGTACTTATATATAACTATATATATCAAATACAAGTATGTTATTATAGCGTTGACCCAAACCCCAATCTTATTATTTGATTCATTGGATTATGTTTGAAAAATCTTTTAGGTTTAAGTTTCTTTTAAAGTTTCATAAACCTATGCTCTGATACCAACTTGTAACATCCCCTACTTGGAGGCCCAAAACTAACGGCTACGGATGCCGCAGTCATCTATAGTTATTAATCCTCGGCGACCAAATATGACGATATTAGATAAATTGATACACAGAAACACAAGAATATGAAGAAAAAAATTTAAACAACAAATAAAATCCACATTCCATCTCAAAATATTTCAAATTGATTACATAATCCTAGTACGCAGACCACGTTCAGATGACATATAATAACAAAATACGCCAAGGGCGACATATGAAGATGCCCCCTTAGTTGATCAGAGTACATGTAAGGCATTAAAACAGATTGCCTTTACAACCAAACATACAGCGGAAATAAAATAACTTTAAATAACTATCTGCCTCCTGCACACCTCTAGAAGCTTTATTCGTCTAAAGAGAAACTTGAAAACCTTTAACTCTCAATCCACTCAAAATCAATTGAGTACCCGAGAGTTTAAGGGGAAAACAAAAACTTCGAGTCAAACAAAAAACCTGGTATGAATAATAATCTACCATCTCAAACCATTAGATATTTAGTGAGACCACGCCGCATAGCGGAACGAGTTTTCCCCTCACTAATACCCTAAAACATTTACAAAACCATATACTATGCTTCCTGCATCTACAATGGTTAAAACATAGTATTTCAAAATATTATGATGATATGCAATAAATAAATCAATTCTGGATTACCCATCCCCATTCATTTTGACCATCTGTCTCAATCATAGTTTCTAGGTTTACTATTGACCAATTAATGTTAAGGACTATCTGTCTAATTACTTAGTTTTCATGGGATCGCTAAGAACCTATTGGTAACTCCAATATCATATTTCTTATCCAAGTTTTCATGGGCTAACTAGGAACCTATTGGCTGACTGCCAATATCTTAATCCGGATATAGTTTTCATGGGCTAACTACAAACATACTGGCTCCTGCCAGTATCAAATCATAGCTTTCATGGGTTGACTATAAACCTATTAGCCCCTGCCAATATCATACAGATTTCATGGGCTTACTATAAACCTATTGTCCCTGCCAATATCTTTAACTTAAGAATTTAACATCTGTTAAGTTATATTCACTACTAGGTCAACCTAGCTGGTTATTCTGTCCTTTCTAAAAATTCAGTTATGGGTTGAAAACAATGTGAATAACACATCAAAATCTTTATTTATTTATGCCATGGTTTTTCCTTAAAATGAGAATAGGTTGTTTGTTTTGAAACATCACTTTCGAAACCGCTGGATGACCTCCTTCGAAAGCTTAGAAATCCTATTTTCGATACTCTAAGTATATATATACACCTTTCGAAACAAATAAGACCTTTCGATGGTATCAAGAAAACATTCTTTAAAACATAGATTTCGAGATAAATGAAATACCCTTTCGAAAGCATTGGGTTTTACTCTTAAAACATAATTTGGGTCTAATGGTTGTATACGAAAGTATCTCTTTCGAAACCAACAAATACTAGTTAGGGGAAAAATTGATGGTATCAGAGCCATCTAGTTCGAAAGCAAAAGACTTAAAAATCAAAACTTCGAAGGTCTGGGTCGAAACCCCCTTTCGACTCCATCTCCTTTGAAACCCCAACCCCTTTCGAAAGCAATTAAGAATAAGGTTTGGTTTAAAGTAAAAACAAAGGAAACTCTTCGAAAGCATTTTTGGACAACATGGTCGAAAGGTGGAGTAGTGGCTAGGCTTCGACTAAGTCGAAACCAACCCCTTTCGAAAGGTTTTATTTAAAGAAAAATATCTCCTTCGAAAGCTAGTACTTTTAGTATAACATGGCAACCTTCTTTGAAAGCTAAACATACACCCTTTCGAAAACAATAAGTTTCGACTAAGTCGAAAGCTTTAAGTAAAACAAGGCAAGGACTTTAACTTACAAAACAAAGCTGGGTTTCAACCCCATCGGATACTTACCCTTTGCCACCAAAGCTTCCGCCCATCTTCGAATCCACTACGTACATTGCAAGATATACCATGTGTATTAGTTTTGATTATGAATGTTTCGACTTTGATGGTTTCGACTATAATGGGGCTGAACCAAAGGTGTCGGAAGGTATCTTCCATTAAAGGCGAAACACCTTTTTCTGATTTAAGGCTGAATCATAGCAACTTTAAGTAATTTCTTTTTAACAACTTGCCTAGTTGGAAAACACCGATTGGCTTGCCATAAAACTTTTCAATTACTTTACTTTTGATACTGCTGCATTTATTCAGATCCTAAATTAAAGGATTCAAACATTAAAACATTTCCAAATAACCTAAATCCGACATTTGCAGAAAAGCCCCTCTTTTAAAATAATTTATTTCCCCTAGTAAATCAATTGGGAAAAATCCCCAAAAATCACAGAAATTCAAATTAATCATGTAATCAAACATATTAAAATTTTAGATCCAATTTCTTCCTGAAATTCACAAAATAAATATTTAACCCAATCATATCATATTTTCCATCAAAAATTCATAATAAAATTTCCACGGCTTGGAAAATTCTGAAAATTAAAAATCATCTCCAAAATTATGTTTTACTTAACATAAAATTTTCCATGGCATTTCAAAATCAATATCTCATGCTTTTACCCTTAAAACCATACGAATTATATATTGAAGGTAATTATTTAAATCAAACAATTCATAATTTAAGCATATCATCATCCATTCATAGAAATGAAATAAAATATAAATCTGAAATCATAGGATTATATAAACCAAAAAGAGATGGAATAAATTATTATTCACTTTAGATTTGATAAGGAACTTGAGATTTGTTGTTGATTAATCCTTCCTAGCTTGATCTTTGGCTTTAGATTAAAAATTCCTTCTTTTCCTCTTTGGTAATGGCCGGCTTTGATTTAGGTTTTAGATTTTGTGACTGTGAGAAAAATGAAACGTGAATGGACATAGAGGATAAGTAATAACTGTGTGAAATAATAAGGAGGCTATTTTACTAATATGCCCATGCGTAACTAAATTAGCGCTTAAACCAAATTAAAGCCCACCTATTCAATTAGTAAGCACGGCCATATATTAATTTAATCAAATCTCAATCTCCTTATCATCACTATTCTATTTAATTTATCTAATTAAATCTTCCGAATAATGCCATTAAAATTAGGGATGTTACAACCGACTTGATTTATCTTCTCGAAATCCTGTCAAACTTCTTGTACTCTTTCATTTCTTTATTCTTGACAGCTTTTCAAGTCCTTGGGTCCATTCCTTTATTACTCCTTAGTACAATTCATCTGTTTGAGTTTGTTCCAAGACCGTGGAAAATTTGACCATAATACTTACTCCCCAAATTATGCCTTATGAATGTAAGTTGTGCTTGTTTTGCTCAAGAACAAGTTTCGGGAGCAGTCAATTTCTGATGGTTGAGCTATCCGGCCATTTATCGATTCCAATCGTGGTGAATTATCCAGTTCCTTCGGATTCACTCATAATTCAAATGTCATTTTAGACTGTCATAGCCAAGGACTCTAGTCCTTTCTTAAGTGTAAGTCACAAATCATAATCAGTTCGTTTTCATTCGGAGTTGTGATATCATATATCAAAATTGTCCTGTGTTCACCCAGAATTTATCTATTCTAGTCTAATCATAAGGCATTCGAATCCCAAGGTTCAGTCTAGATCCCTTCGGATCGCATCATTAAGGTTTAATTAGGATCTGATCTTTTTGGTCGTCATCCAATCCAGGGTCTGATCTGTTCGGATCGTTCAACATCCAATCTAGGGTTCGATCTCTCCGGATCGCTCAACATCCAATCTAAGCTTCGATCTCTCCGGATCCATGCTGAGTCCAATTTGCTCGCTCTCCAGCGCGGGGACCTAACGTCCAAGCAAGTCCATCCGCTCACTCTCCGATGATGGGACTTACTTTCCTAGCTAACCCATCCACTCACTCTCTGGGGAGGGAGCTAGTTACTTGTACAAGTCCAATCCACTTGCTCTCCGGCAAGGGGACCTACACCTTATGGTCATCGCCCCGTCTCTTCGTACAGGACTACCATGTTCAATCAGTATTAGTCATTATGTTTTAGTGGTTTTCAAAATCATAAAATCCAAATCAAAGCAGCAAACAAATACCCTAAATATCCATCCTATCTATTATTACCCCGAGCATCCAACTCAGAGTGTGGCTAGAGACCGATTGAGGTCTCGTATAAGTGTAAGTAGCCTGAGAGTAGTAATGTATTATTTAATTGAAGATAAAAAGAAAAATCATAGGAATCTAACCCGACTCCCTTCCATCTCAATCATGGGATACCAATCTCGACCTAGATCTGCGGTTGTGTCTTGACGTACTCGCTACAGACGGTGGCTGCTCTGGCTACACCACTGTAGTTTGGTTTCTTACATACTGTTGTAGCAGGTTACTCTAAACCAGCTCTTCTATCAAATCATAAAGGTAACAGGTACTCGTTTGTCTCATGCCCGTCCATCTCGTGAAAAAGGAAAAAAAATCTTCGGGATCTTTCCTCCCGATCCATGGGTTCTCTCTTAGTTGGCTTCCGATATGTGATCTGGTCCCTAGTATCAACATAAATCATTTTTAGGCTTTCAATTAGATCAGTATAAGAGGAGAATTTTTGTTCCCTCCTTTGTCGCTTCGGTTCTCCAAAGTCGTCGTCAGCTTTTCGCTTCCCTTTGTCTTTACCGTATCCTGCTTCGGACGGTTCTCTATCATCCACAGCATTAACCTCAGCATTATCAAATTCAGCATCCTCCTGTCGCAAATATCTCTCAACTTCATGATAAAACTCCGTGAGATCCATCGGCGGATCCCTTTCCAATGCAACCTTGAAGTCGATCTTGTTTGCCACTCCAAATACTGCCGGCATTAGGACTATCGATGGATCCGACAAATCAACCACAACAGCTGCTACGTCAAATCTCGTTAGATAACTTCTCAAGGTCTCTTCGGCTGCTTTTTTATGCTCAAAAGCGTCATCACATTCTTCGGTCGAGAGATATAAACTTTGAATTACCTCCTAAATCTGTCAATCGATATGACCTATGTGCTGATGGACCCATTCTTTAGCTGTCTAAACCGTACCGGAGCCGACTCAGTCAGGTATAATAGGAAGCATCGTCCTATTACTTCTTCAGATGCATCCAACACCTCCATATGTCGGATGTATCTCATTTGATGAAAGGTTGGATCTGTCCATCTGTTGTACACTTCCAGAATCGGTATCTTGAAATCTAATGGATTCTTCGTGTATCAGATATTAGAGGTGAATGGATTCCCGTTGACGTCCTCTAAACTCCAGTCTGGAGGTCCACCCTTTAGCATCCTTCTTACCATTCCAACTAATCAGACATTGTCATCTAACAGAAGCCTCTGATCTACAACTACATTTTGCGCCCCCCCCCCCCCCCGTTCCTACGGGGAAATTCCAATACATACTTCTTTGGTCGCACATTTGCATTCTGATCGGCACCTTTAGCTTCATTCTTCCTCCCTTCCTACGGGGAAACTCTATCACATATTCCTCCGGTTGAAGTGCATTTGCATTTTGATCTGCGTTTCTGGCTCCGGCATCGTCCGCTCTTGGTATACTAGCTCGTTCTAAGTTCAAATCCACTGTGCCCCCTACATTTTCATGTCGGTACTGATCTGATTCTGGTCGATACCAATATGAATTGGTTGCGGGGGCTCAGTTCTAGCTTGCTCTGTTCTAACTCCAAATGCTTCTGCATTGGTATCTGGCCTTGGGTTTTGAGTTGACCTTGGGTTTTGAGTTCCAGCCTCTCCGACCGTTCCTTGTTGTCCCATCCTTCTGTAGAATCCCTTCAAAATTTCCTTTTGTCTAGCTACCATTTCATCCTACATCTCTTTCATCATTCTCTCCATCTCTTCTCCAGTCATGTAGATTGTTGGATTTGAACTTGAGGACACCTTTTAGCTGCCACATGCTCTCGTTGACTTTCTCCCTTAATAACTCTAGTAGTAGATCTCTTCATTTTTTTTAAACTTCAGATTCAAGCTTTAAGTCTTCAAATCTATTTCGTTCTCAATGAAAGCATGGAAAATGTTGCGTCCGATGGCACAACGCCCCAATATCAAGCATCAAAAAACAAGCCTATCAAATTAAACAATGATAAGAACACGATTTTTGCAGCGGTTCGGTAAATTTTTCAACCTACGTCCACTTTAACTTTATCATCTTATGTTTTCTCACCGAAATACAAAGATTACCACTCAAATCCGACCACAATATAGTATATCACTATTTACAATTGTTTTGGGAAGAAGAAGATTAAAAAAAAAGTCCGAAAGGAAAAGTCTTATGTAGGTAGTCTACCATTTATAAGTGTTTTCATGCATCAACCTTGCTATGCAGATGTGAATTCGTCTAAATTTTCAAAATCCGATAATCCAGTATGTAGAGCAGGCCACGTCGTATAAATATTAGAAAGAAAATTCTAAAAATCAGGTCAGTACTCGTTACCATGTAGCTCGGAACGTGAGGATCTTGCATTGTTCTAGTGATAACCAGTGTCACATTTGATTTTGTCCTAAACAACATTTGAATCTATTGATGCACCAATCTCATTACACATGCATAACATAGCACATACTACGTTCATACATCATATTGTCACTCAGGCCCGGCCCAAGGGCAATGCCCATGAGGCTTTTGAATTGGGCAATCCCCCATGGGGGCAACAGGGAAAAAAGAAATGTTAATTGTTTGCATATACTTCAAATAATTTTTTGCTGTACATATTTTAAAATACAGTGTTTAGTTCAGTGGTTTATAAGCCCCCTTCATAGAATTGAAAGGTGCTAGGGTCGATTCCTAGCGGTGGTTAACTTTCAAAATTTTTGCCTTCCTGTCTTTTCTGATTTTTTTCTATGCTTTAAATTGGCCTTGGGCAACCCAGTTCAATGGGCCGGCCCTGTTGTCACTACCAAACCGACTAAAATATTCACCCTAAGCCTTTAGCAGATTTCTAAATTAACTAAGGAAACAGCCACGTACATACCGTTTCTAACTGAAAGATATCATTTGCACCGTGTTTTCAGTTTAAAATTCAAAACAGTCAAGCGACCGCCATAAACTTCAAATATGCGCCTAAACACCAAGCACAAAGTTGTAAAGCGTAACTCGTAAGGGATTTTTTTGTAAAATAACATAAACCCACTAAAAACCATTAGAAACTTCCCATAATAAAATAGGAAATCCATTTCAAATTCGGACAGTATTCTTGTCCAATCCCAACCCTAACAGTAACCACTGCTCATTTCCGTACATCTCTGAATCAATTGAAGGTGATTATTATCTCTAGTTTAATCCTTGTTATTTCAACCTTATTTTACTCTGTACGTAGATCTGAATTGGTTTGTAATGTTATCTTTCAACTGTTTTGTACTAAAATCTTTCTCTTTCTTATGGTACACATTTAAGAATTAATCGTAGTTTATTATCATTTCATTAAGTTTTAGCTTGTTTGGAATATTTTTAGGTTGAAGTCCCAGATAATAATGGATTTTATGCACTAAATTACCTTGAGAGCTTGTAAATGACGTATTTGCGGTTGTGTACTGGTTGAAAATTCATCAACATGTACCTTTTTCTGTATACTTGCACCCTTGTTTCAATACAACTGCTAAACTTTGAAACTGGAGTAATATTCTTCGCTGACAAAGATAGGATGCTACCTGTGTTTGTACCAAAATTGGTCACAAACCCAAAAGCCGTGGAAGCACCGGTGTATATACACAGATTCACAATATTCCAACACGGATCTCAGATCTAGATAACCTAGAGAATAAAAATGAAGAAACAGTAAATTCAAATGGAAGAAAGCAAGAAAGAACACAAGGTTTATAGTGGTTCGGCAATCGGCCTACGTCCACTTTGAATCAATCCTCTTTATTCCATTTTTACTGTAGTTACAATTACAAGCCTTTAGTTTCAATTCAAAAATGGCAGAGCTTCAACGTTAGAGAAAGAGAAGATCCCCTTTTTAGTTGCCATATGACTCCTATTTATAGGTGTAGATCTGAAAATATCCGCCTCAAAACCTGAAACACCTTTTCCTCTTGCACAAGTGGGCCACCAGATTGATCCAGAGTGATTTGGGATCGATGCGTGTTCATTTCGTATCGATCCAAAAGTGGTTCAATCGAGCCGAGATCGATCATGAAGGATCACGAGTGTATCATGAAGCTCCTCTGAAAATTTCACAGCGTTTGGACTTGTAGAGTGAGAGTTATGATTGATGCAAGTCTGTGTTCACCGGTTGGTTGTCGTATTCGTATCCATAAATTCGTCTCCATCCCTTCATATCTATCACAATCGCATCGATGACGTGGCTCGGAAACCCAGGGGAGATCCACCTTTGATGCCGAGCTGACTGCTTCTTCATCCAAACACGTTTCCTTCGTATCGATCGAATGCTATGCTCTTCATATCCATCGGACCGTAGCCTTTGTTTGCATCCATCAACCAATCCTCCTTCGTATTCATGTTGTTCGTACCGATCCAAAACGACAGCTTGGATCGATACGAACAAGACCGATACGAACTCTACCTCCGTACCCATCCTGATCGATACAAAATCTTCGATTTGAAGCGTGCAACTATTTCTGTTCCGATCGATACGAACTACCACCGATCCAAAGCCATGTGTGCTATCCACAATCGCATCCATCTGCTGACACCCCTCGGTCGATACGAACTGTATCAATACAACCGACACCCATCGACCCGAAGTAACCCATGCTGATCGATATGAACAACATCGATTCGAATCATATCGATACGAAGGTATCGATGCGAACCATTTCTCACCAATATTGATCCATCCATATCTCGAGCATAAGAACTCCGATTGACCTAAAATTTGAAATGTAGCCTCACCTAACCATGTTCATCACTCCCAATCGATCTCGTCTTGATTGAAGTTCGGTCAAGTTTTGACGATATCGATCATAACCTTGTTCCTAGTCGATCCCCAATCCCGACACTCATCCTTTTTAGCCAATTTGTTGATATCCCGGTCTTGACCAAAAGGCGGGGTAACATTGTATATATCTTTTTCTTGGTACGATTATTATAATTTTTGCCATGAATTTATGCTATGATATAAGGGAGGCTAAACTAATAATGGAAATCATAATATTCATGATGGTATTACTTAGGCAGTAGTGTAACAAAGTCCACCGAAAATTCTTGGTTATTTAGCCTTTTCATTGTAATTTTCATGTCTATGATTGGCACCGCAATAATCCCCGTTTATTGGGTACTAGTTTCTGATATCATCTGTTGTCCGTGGAAAAGCTCAGAACTATAATACATTTATTCATGACTTCCGTTCCAGCAAAAATTTGAATTTCTAGGATATTTACATTTATCTACTTTAATATTCTCATGTCCTGCATATACTGGTTTCAAGATTATTAGTCATGTTGAATGGTTTTCTTCCTCAAAAATATTTTGCAAAATCGGGATTTGTTTTGTAGGTTTCTCTAAAGTGGATTACAGTCTGATAACTTAAAACTCTATAGTATGTTCTTTTAGAACCTATCATGACATTGATGAATATGCTAAAATTTCTGGCATATCGGTCAGATATTCACATTTGAGGGTCCTTTTGGATTGAGAGTTTAAATAATCTACCGGAGGTATTAGAGTGGATTTTAGAATCAACTTCTGTAGACTAGTTAAGAAAAGGATATCTGCTACCACTTCCAGGATTAGACAATTTACTCGGCTAGAGAAATTGAAGTCAAGTATTCATCAAAGCTGGTTTTAATGAAACACAAAAATTACGAAAGCACCCCTGTCTATTTTCCACAGGCTGATCGGGCCAAATTAGGTATTGCTGCTGCACAGCATAGTGGTTCTTATGTAACCATTTTCGTACCTCGTAGTCTATATTATATGCATTTATTACAGAGATGTAAAAGTTTCTTCAACATAATGCTCTAAGTATAGCATGATAGAAACATGTGGGTAACTGCAAAGAACTTTATGATAATAGACAAACATAATCAATAATTATAAATTAGGATTAAAACTGCGCTAATGTTCCTTGATGGAGAGGATGATATGTTGAAAAGGTTGAGTGTGTAGCGCCACCAAAGCAGGTGTAGTTTTCGTGAACATCACAATGTTTTCTAAGGTTTTAACATGGTTATTTCCCACAAGAATATGAAGTTAGCAAGATGTTTTCTGAAGTTTTTTTCTTGGCTGTACCAGATAAAATCTATATGTTTCCCTGTATTAGATTATATTGACGGGGCCTAAGGGGTTTGTATGAGTTTCTCATGGTAAACAATTTTGAGTATGTTTGAAGAAGAGCTAAGCTAAAAAAATCTTTGAAAATTGCTAGCTAAGACACTCAGTTTTTTATGGGAAAAATAAGTCTTTATATAGGCAATTAATATAACATAAATGGGCCACTACTCAACTAAATAGATAAATTTGAGCTTAATACTTCCGTTTGCTTATTATTAACGAGTGTATAACTTGTGCATTGCATACGGTAATATTGTAAAAAAGCATTTCAAAGAAGTGGACAACTTAAGTGAAAATTTGAATGAGAGGACCGAGGGAAGTTAATCATAGCATGAAATATCAAAATGAAAACTTAGCGAGATAGTTAATGAGAGTATGAAAATCCTTCTGCTTTGTTATATAACAGATTTGGAATTTAAATAGGGAGATTCATACAATGTTTGAACTTATCATATCAATTTACGCACATTCATAACGTGTAATAATAATACACTTAGATACTCTCGCTTAACTAGATAATCATCCTTTTTAACTCTCTTTTTTGGGTGATTTGATGGTGCTGTTGTTGTTTGAGCCGTAATCTTATATGAATGAAAACTTTGGATCTGGTGTACTCTTAGAATATTGTATGCCCAAAAAAATAATTGATTAGTGTTTTGATTTCTACCATGTTTAGCTAAGTGCACAACTGCTCCAGGCATTAGTTTGCTCTTTTTTTACCCTTTAATAAATATAACAATCATTAATGTAATTTGATGTGCCTGCTAGTCCCATATTGATTAGACCTCACTTTATCCAACAATTTGCAAATAATATTTTAGTAATGTCCTATATCTCTGCATTGATATTATTTAACTGTGTGGTTATATTATCTACATTCTTTGCTTGAGGCCATTGGCCAACAAATGGAAGTAATGAAATTACTTTTGGGTAAATGATGTTCAACTATGTTAGCTAAAAAAACAGCAACAACAGTAATACAAATGAAATTCCTTGTAACAATAGACATTGAAAGCTATTTGTATCCTTAGCTATTTGCAGCTTATAGTTATCTACTGGACTAAAAGCTAACAATGATGATATATACACAAGAGATTCCTCTATGTTGTCTAACTGTTCTTAGAGAAAACTTGTGTATAATAACTAATAACCCATGAATGTTAATATAGCTTAAATGATTTGAAAGTCCCATGGCAGTTGTGTAAAGTACCTGGTAGCTTATGAAAAGTGTATAGTAGTCAAGAATTGTATTAAGTTAATGGCATCAAGTAAGCTATATTAATTTATTCTATTTTTGTATGTGAACATCACTGCAAGTAGAATTAGTTTAGTGATGTATGTAATTTTTAAACCTTTGACTGTTCGGTTGCTTTTGCAGAGTTTACCATGGATGCTGCTTCAACCAAAAATCACCAATCGCGATTCTTCACAATCAAGCTATGGCCACCGAGCGAAGGCACCAGATCAATGCTTGTAGAAAGGATGACCATAAATCTCTCAACTGAGTCTATTTTTTCTCGGAAGTATGGGCTTCTAACCCTAGAAGAAGCCAGCAAAAATGCTAAGCACATCGAAGAAACATGCTTTACCTTCGCCAATGATCATTATAAGAGAGAACCAGATGGTGATGGAAGCGCTGCCGTGCAACTATATGCCAAAGAAACAAGCAAGCTCATGCTCCAAGTTCTCAAGGAAGGCCCAAAACCAAAAGAGGGAAAAAATGTTGAAATCGAACAACCCAAGCAAAAGGTTTTTGATATATCTCAAGGAAAGCGATCATTTATTGAAGCTGAAGAGGCTAAAGAGCTTTTAAGCCCACTTACTGAAGAAGGAAATCATTACACTAAAATTATTTTAAGCAACAGAAGCTTTGGTATCGAAGCTGCTAAAGTAGCTGAACCAATACTTGCCTCACTAAAAAATCAGCTTAAAGAGGTTGATGTATCAGACTTTGTTGCTGGTAGACCTGAAGATGAAGCTTTAGAAGTCATGAGAATATTCTCTTCAGCACTAGAAGGGTGTGTTCTAGGCTATTTGAATTTATCAGACAATGCTTTGGGTGAAAAAGGAGTAAGGGCATTTGGGTCATTGTTAAAATCCCAAAACAGCTTAGAAGAACTGTATTTGATGAATGATGGTATATCAGTGGAAGCAGCTAAGGCTTTAACCGAACTAATTCCATCGACTGAGAAAATTAAGGTTCTTCATTTTCATAACAACATGACTGGCGATGAAGGAGCTATATCAATTGCTGAATTGCTAAAATCTTCACCGTTACTAGAGGATTTCAGATGTTCATCGACTAGAGTAGGGTCAGAAGGAGGTATTGCACTTGTTGAAGCTTTAAATGGATGCAAGCATTTAAAGAAACTTGACTTAAGGGACAACATGTTTGGTTTTGAAGCAGGCTTAGCACTTAGCAAAACCTTAGAAAAGCTTAATGAAATAACTGAGATATATCTAAGCTATTTGAACCTGGAAGATGAAGGGGCAATTGCTATATTGGAAGCTATTGAAAAGCATTTGCCTAATGTTGAAATACTGGAAATGGCTGGAAATGATATAACAGTTAAAGCTTCAAAAGCATTGGCTTCTTGTATCAAGTCCAAACCATCGTTGAAAAAACTGGTGTTATCGGAGAATGAGTTGAAAGATGAAGGGGCAATTGAAATTGCTAGTGCCTTGGAGGAAGGTAACTGTGAACTTAGAGAAGTGGATTTGAGTAGTAATATGATTAGGAGAGTTGGAGCTAGAAGCTTAGCTCGAGCAATGGCTTCAAATAAACCGAACTTTGTGGTTCTGAATATTAATGGAAATTATATATCTGATGAAGGTGTTGATGAGGTTAAGGAGATACTGAAGGAGGATTTGCTTGGGCCATTTGATGAGAATGATGTTGATGGAGAAGAGGAAGGAGATAATGAAGAGGAAGAAGAGGAGGAGGTCGAGATAAAGCTGGGAAATCTTAAAGTTGAGGACGAGTAGCCATATGTATGTATGATATTTGTAATGTATTAGGGATCATGCTGAATTCTAGGGTTTTAGTTTAGTAGGATTAATGTTTTTATAAATTGTATGGTGTTATGAATTTATTAGTAAGAGGAGTCAGAACTATGTATGTGTCTAATGTGGTATTGTAGTAATTTTATTTATAGTCAATGTGGTATGTGCGAACTCATGCTGTATATTGGAAGATTTGCTTCGATCACCAGCTTAATTTGCATATATTCTAGAATCATTGAGAAAGCATAACTTTTATTTGAATGGATTGGTGCTAGGGTCAGTGACCCTGGGTACTTGGCTGGAGAAAAAAGTTTAGCAAAATATGGAGTCATTTTAACTTTTTGACAGCTACAATGCCTGTGATTTCTTTTAATAAAGAACGCACCTATGTCATAAAGGAACTGAACGTGTACTAGAAATGCAAAACACAATCGAAAAGTCCACCAGTGTGGAAATATTATACAAACATCCTTTTGAAGTTTCAAGATTCACTTCAGTCATCTGTCTAAAAAGATTTCATGAAAAATCTATGTCTAAGGTATTTAAAAAACAAAATGTGCATTTTAAACTGTACATATTTATAATTAGAACTGTAAATTTTGCATTCAACACTGCAAATATTTGCAATTTTAACCGCATATTTTATTTGTAAATGGAAATTTGTAGGTTACACCGTTAGAATATGCAATCTACACCTTAATTATTTGTAGTTTATAATGCAAATATTTGTTTTACAAATATGTTCATTCTATACCGACGTATTTGCATTTTAAACTGCAAGTATTTGCGATTCTAATAGTGAATTCGTACAGTTTAAAATCCATATTTTCGTTGAAAACATTGAAAGTGGTGTTTTGTAACATTTGTTTTCGAAAATAAGTTTTGGCTGTATTAATTTTGATGATAAGGTATATATTCCAATTTCCACAATGTGTGGAGTCGGTGCAGTTAGAAAGCCAAGTCAATGAGAATAATAACAGAAATGCTCTGGTAAAATAAACTTGCACTCATGCATATGTTGTTGAATTTAAGTATTTACAAATGCATTCTTCACCGTGGTAGATTTGACATCTTCCTAGGGTAATACGATGTAGTACATCAAAATTCCTTTAGCAGTGCCAACGGGCTAGTGAATGAGTGACCCCTAACAAAGAGTAAATGAGCCTAAATTTTTACTCACAACTACCTCATATGATCGCTTGAGTGATCTTGGATTGCTTACTTATCCGGCATTTATAATACTAGATAAACATATATGGCTAAGATAAATTATTCATCACGTGTACTTCAATTCTGACCATAGATACTTATCCGACATTATAAATACCGAATAAATTTGTATAGTATTTGAGGTGAGTGGGTGTTGGTTAGTTAAAAAAATAGTATTTAAATCAATACCCACCTTCGCTATTAAGAATGCTCTAAAGATCCTCAAATGTACAATTGAGAGTCCCAAAGCACTATTACAATTTGATAGTTTTTCAATTAAAAACAAAAGTTTATGTTTACGTTTTATTATTTAAAAATAGTAATAGAACAGACAAAATAAATCAGTTGTTTTTCACCAATTTTCTCATCAAAATATTTTACAAGTAAACAAAGCAGAGCGAGAAGAGCATAGCAGACTATGTAGAGTGGATAGTGCAAGTTAGAGGTGCACGTAGCCTTCAGCATATGAGTCAACACAGTTCTAGTAAGGTGCGCCCTTAAGCTGCATCAACCAGTAACCGACATGTTCCAAATACAACGTACATGACACTACAAATCTCGTACTATGTTATCCTACACCAACAGGCCCACAGGGTAAGACCTAACTACTAGCGCAATACACCGTTCAACTACACGATATAGCCCAACTTGAGGTAGAGCACTAAAGCATCTCAAAGTGACGAATCATGAGATCAAAGAGGGAATTAATCTAGAAGTCATCCCACTAAAACCGAGCAACACATCAACACACAACATGGCTCTTGGACATGTGAAAAACATCCGACGATAGCGTGATAATTCCAACATTTCAGTACCAAATAACCTTGCTTAAACCAAATTATCCTACCTAAATCAAAGCAGTAATCCGTAGCACACAACCTAAGCCAAACCGATGGACGACACGTGGCAAAATATGATGGTGGTGTATAATTAAGAGAATGATGTCATCAATCCATATGATGTCACTCACCTATAAAAGAAAAAGAACATTATAGCAGAAAGGACATCTAACTTTTAGAAGTCGTCGAAATATTATTAAAAAAGCTGTAAAACAATCTTTATAGAATTCGGTGCTTGTACTTTCAAAGTTATAAAAGAGAAAGATATATTGATCAATGAACGTAGGATGCCGTAACATATGAACCACATAATTTTCTGTCTTTTATTTTTCTGTATGCTTTTATGCTTTAAGTATCTAAAAAGTTAGATCAAATCCACCTAGGCATTTTAATAAACAGTTGGCTTTCAACATCTTAGTTGTATAAGTGTTCAATAGTATAATTACCTCCTAAACAAGCATCTTGACAAACACTTAACCTACTACTTTATAGTTGTATAAGCATACAATAGTACATTTACTTCATATTGGTATTATGAGACCAAAACTATCGTTAACATTTTGATGCCAGAAGAAGGGCACCCCCAGCAAAATTTTCCAGTCTATATACTCTAGTCACTAGTCAAACCATCACCTTCCATAAAAAAATCCTCCAACCATTCACAATCTTACAAACTCACATTTACATCCTCTTGTTAAGGTGGCACACCAAGTCGCTAAAGCATAATTAAAAACTGACTTAACTTCCTCAAAACAACTCGGGGTCCTTCACCCACCATTTTTGAATACCCTATCCTTGAATTTCTGGATCAATCCACCTCCCAAATAAACTAGAGAATGGCCGGGTTGGTAAGATGTAATACCTTAGAAAATTCACAAACATTTGAATAAAATATTAATAATAAAAAAAATGTGAAAATAGTTGAATTTAATGAATTGATTGAATAAACTAAAAATAAGAAGAGATAAAGTTGTCATTTTTCCAACTCCGGAATTTGACGATAAAATCATTGCCATTTTGGTTTACCTCGTTTGAAGTTCGCATGAAGGAAATATGGGTGAAACGGTATCGGATCGAACGAACGCCAAAACATGAGATTTGAAATTTGAAATTAGGAAGATAGTTTTCCTCCAACCACTTAAAAACATTCACGTACATTCAGTTTCAGAAACCACCCAACCACTCCTTCTTCTTCCTCTTAACCTACCAAGAATTAAAACACAATATCTCTCTCTAAACTCAATGAAATTCATGAAACTAAAAGCGTGGCGAAGCCATCGAAGAGGACTACATACCAGTAGTGATATGGAGGCGAAAATTTGAAGCTCGGAGGAGTAGCAGTCCTGACAGTTGGAGTTCAAGTAGGAAATGTTGTAATTGGTGAGCTATTTACCCTTTTTCCTTTGTATAATGTCATTATAATGTTATATTTATGACATGCTAGCTAAATTAGTGTAGTATAACATATATAAACATCTAAAATTGGATTTATTTTGAATTTTAGAGGAATTTGTCTATGAACAATATAAACAAAATAGGTTTATACTAAAATATGTAATGTGATGAATTTGCATCCCATTTTATTAAATAAACTATGAAACTAGACATAGAAACATAATACTAGGCACTAGGGACGTTTTTAGGCGACCAAAGGCAGGGCGGTGGTGGCTCAAATGGAAAATGATAAGATAATAACTGATTTTTGAACCTGGCATCTGCTACGACATGGTATACACTGGTGCATCGGTTGCGCCTACCTGTCCATCAGTGCACTATAACTTCAGCCAGATCGAACCTGGACCCGTAAGGGCCTATATAAATAATAAACGATCGATTCGAATCTTGTTTCTCCCATGTTTTGGAAGACGGTTGGAGGCTATTGACGAGGAAAACAACGATGATACAAATTGAGTGAATGATTGTGATTAGGGGTGGGCATTTAACCGATTTAACCGACTTAACTGACTGAACTGACCACTACCGAACCGACTTAACCGTTAAAATCGATTAACCGACATCATTGGTTAACCGACCGACCTTAACCGAATATTTTCGGTTCGGTTAACGGTTAACAAAAATTAGGTCGGTCGGTTAACCGTTAACCGACTATATTATTTTTTAATGTATTTGATCATCTCGTGCCCAGCCCATAGCCTAGCCCACTACCCAATTCCAATTGTATACCCAGTAACCCACTAGTACTCCCATGCCTTAGTAGTCTCGTGCCTGCAAAGTAACTTCAGTATTTCAGTTCGAAATAGAAAAAAAACCCTAGATCTGTAAAACTTAGTCAAAGCCTCAGTCCCCCAAATCCCAATCATTCGACAACTTCGAGCGCATCTGCCATCTCGTCATCTACGGCCACTGCAAGTTTCCGATTGCTGTTCGAGTTCGACTAATGCAGGCGAGATAATGGCAACGCCAACGATTATGAATCTATCGAGGACGACGAGAAAGAGAAAGCATGTGAGTTATTTGCTGTTATTCAGATTGCTAATTTGCTATTCTAGTTGCTAATTACTTGTTATTTGCTTTTAATGTAGTCTTATTTTGCTACTTGATTTCAGTTTGGAAAGTACAACTATGACATTATATAAAAAAATTACACATACAAACAAACTGTGGAAATTAGAAATAGAAGCATATGATTTTATCTGTACATATAATTGGACTAGGGTTGAGTTCCATGTGATAAGAGGACTGAAACTGTGAAACATATAATTGGTAACATTTTCAGCTTCTGATTTTGAATAGTTTTTTACTTTTTTAAACATCATTGCAATATATGCACATTCTCTCATGTACGCACTCTATAATCTTTATTTCTGTATTGCATTTGTTTTATCTCTTAACTGATCAATTTTGCTGAAGTTATGAAACTCTGAAATAGTCTTCTGTTAAGATAAGATGGCTTTGTATATACATAATGAAGATATACAAGTCTTGACCTATAAATATTTTCATAATTACTCTCGACTGTGGGAACTATGATGGTTGCACTTGCATGAGAGCTTGATGAATCAGAAAAATCATTATCCAAAAAAGTTTTGTTTCTACTTTTGAAAAAAAAAAGAAAAAAAAATCATTATCTAGAAAAGTTAATTATATAAGTTATGTTAACGCACGTTGATTACTTGGTAAATTGTAAGGTAAAAAGTAAAAACTCTCTAAATACAGTTAAATAGAGTTATGAATGCAATGTTAAAGTAGCCAATGTATATATAAATAAACACAGTGAAACTCAATAAATGAAATGGTGAATGCAGTAATATTATGTTAAAGTATTGCTAATTCAGTTTTTGTAAATAAATAAGTTCAGCTTGTATGTGGTATGAATACAATGTTCTGATCAATGTCTATATTTTTATTTTTAGATGGAAGTTGGCACTACTGAGGTGGTCATACGAGCAGCCACTTAAGTTCTTTTTCCATTCATATGTTTTATATGTTTTCAGTTCATATGTTTTGATATATATTTAATATGGTGCCTTCTGTTTTGAGCCTTTTGACAGTTTATATGTTCTAACATGTATCATAAATATACAATGGGGTAGAGCCTGTTATGTTACCGACATGTTATGTGGGTAGTAGAGCCTGTTATGTGAATCTTCCTGCATTTTTTTTTCCAAATTTGCTTGCATGTTTTAAATATTAGTGAATGTACATTAGTTTGTCAACAACTTATTGCACTAGTGTACAAGGAAATAAAGGAAAAATACAGTCCAGTGTAATGTCTTACAATCCAATTTAATAATACATGCTGAAAGTATCTTTGATTAATATTGTACTCATAGTTGCAAGTTATCAAAAAGTGCTTGTTACCGAAAAAAAAACCAATATAAATTCTAAATAAGATATCAAAGTTGCAAGTTTTCATTTAGATTAATACTATACTCATAGTTGCAAGTTTTCATTTAGATTCACATATATTAAACAACAGTTTCATTTTGATTCACACATCTTACTGTCTCGCAGTTTCATTTTAATTCACATATATCAAATAATTGCTTGCATACAAGTATATCATTTTAATTCACATATATCAAATAATTGCTTGCATACAAGTATATCATTTTAATTCACATATATCATTTTAATTCACAAATATGTATAGTAACAACTGATATGTTGCTTGCATATAAGGTAAGCCGATGTTTCTTAGTTTCATATCCTTAGACATCTTCTTGTTCATATGCATAGGAAACAAATCTATATTGTGACAGTTTATAGGAAATACAGTTCATAATTCATATGCATAAAAGATTGTTCAGTTTATAAGAAACATATATGAATTGTGAAACTTTAAGTCTGAACATACATGAAAGTATTGATCAGTTTGTATATGCTATAGTCTATTGCCTCATTTTATCATGTTTTGAGTTTTAACAATTTAACTTACTGAAAGTATTGCTCCACTTCTCACTGTCGTAACGTGGAGATTCAGGGACTGGTATGGTTTGCTGAAGTCTGGACTATCGGTTTATCATGCAGTCTCGACAACTTCGAGCGCATCTGCCAATATGTTTACATCAACTGTTATTGTATGTTTATGTTATTTATTTTGAACTTTGAAACACTATCTTTGGAACTGGTAATTTGTTGTAATTTGTATCTGATAAGTGATAATCCGTGTTGCATTTGAACTGAGAAAATGAACTTTGGACTTTGTATCATGCTGCTATGAACTGTTATGTTAAATTTATTCACTGTCTAACAATTGATCTATGTATATTTATTATCTGATGGTGAGAATCTATTTTGTATGATAAGCTAAGTATGTTTAATCATTTTGATAAATTTATACTGCTTCAAAATTGAGTTGCAGTTTACCATTTATATGTTAACGGTTAACCGATAAAATTTGTTCGGTTAACCATCCAACGGTTAACCGATTCAATATAATGGTTAACCGTGGTTAATATTGGTCGGTTCGGTCGGTGTTGTCAGACTAATATTAACCGACAAACGGTTAACCGAACTGATCATGAAGTACGGTTAACCGAAAATATTAACCGATCGGGTCGGTTAACCGACCGCGGCCACCCCTAATTGTGATGATTGGTTGTTATTCGAAATGAATATATATGCTATTGCGATGCTGAGATGTGATGCGATGGTAAATGTGAAAACTGAAAGTCGCTATGGTTTGAGTAATATGAACCACTGAATTAAAATTTGTGCGAATATTGATAGAATAAAAATAATAAAGTAAAGTGCACTAGATATTTTTATACTGGTTTGAACTTCTCATTCTACGTCCAGTCCTAGACTCTTTCTAGATTTAAATAACACTCTCACTTAACCTGAAGGAATAGATATTACAAATCGTTTAAGATACCGAACATGACTTTGTACCCGAAGATCTCCAATAGGACTTTGGCTGCGAACAGTGGTAAAGTGTTTGACTTTGTGTGCTCTTAAATAACATGAATGAGTCAATAAAGTACATCCTTCCTATAATCTCCTTGAGATGATGATTTGAACGTGATTATTTAGGAAGTAGAAAGTTGAATGCTTTGTAATTCACAAGAATATATAGACTAAAAAAGCAAGTAAGAATTGGTAAGTTAAAATGACAAATCCCAGCTCTATTTATAGTTTTGAAAGGTTCCAATTGAAAGGTTATAGCCATTAGAAAGATTGCAACCTTTAGAGAAGAAAGCAACTTTTCAGATTTTGAATTTCTATGAAGAGACACTTCTTCTCTTATAGGTCAGCTGGCTGAAAATAAAAATCAGATAGATGAAATTATACAGGAAAAGGCAGAAATAAAACGGTGCAAAAGTTGCCTAATTTAGATGGCTGAAACTATATTTCAGACATCTGACTTTTATTTTAGACATCTGAAATATAATTTCAAACGATTGAATAGTCTGTTTTTGTAAATCTTTACTTTCCAGTTTTTAATTTTAAATTGAGTTTAAAAATTTTAAATTCTTGATTATGAAAAAATCTGAAAGATAATTTTTCTGAAACTAATTTTCGAAACAATATTTATGTGTGTGTGTGATCATCATATAGGAGATTGCACATTATAACTAAAATAACTAATATACAACAAACTCTTTTTTGTCTTCAATATTTGAGCTTGATTCCAATATTGATTGTCTTGTCTCCTTGTATATATTTCTACAAATATAATAGTAGTGTGTGTGTGTATAAATGTATAATTGTCTCATTGAAACCTAAAAGGAAGGATCTAACATTCTCCCCCTTCTTGCTGATGACAACTATACTTTTTTTGAGTATGTATGCAATGAAAAATCTCCCCTATCAATATGCCCTATGTATGAAAACTCACCCTACCAATATGCCCAGATATTTGATACTATTTCTCCTCCTTTGTCACCAGCAAAATATAATTTGTTTATAGTATGGAAAAACCAAAAGGTAGAGATAGGAAACAAGATATAATATTACATAACAGACGATTACAACGTTTATGTAACATAACACGACATAAGGACGTTCTTTCTAATAAGTTTTCAAAATAAAATTGACTACATAGATTGTTCAACATGACGATCACATAAATTAACATAGGCAAGCAAAACAGAATATTCACAGGAAAGAAACTTCAAATGCTCCATTCCATGCAAGAACACCAAACAAGTACAAGAAATCCCCATGGTGCAAGATCTAAAGCAAATATGAGTTATATGAGTGAACGATTTTTTTATAAAGTTTTGAGAATGTTGCAAGAGAAAATGTAAAAAATGTTACCTTATCATTCTCCGCATGTAGGTGAGGGAATTGGAAAACGATCGGCAAAGTGTTTCCCAATTCTCTTAAGTATAGTTTTCATTATTTTGACTTCATTTGAGACTCAGTCAATTTTGGTTTTCAGTTGATCAACCCTTGAGTTAACTTTTGTAAATCCCGTAGACATTTTTTTTCAACTTCTTTTGATTTCTTGTTATAATGATGAATGAAGAGTACATCTCGGATTGTCCATAGGATATCACGTCGTTACGAATTACCTTGACCGATTAAACTTCACTTTCTTCTTCATTCTCATCATCATCGTTGTCCTCATCACTCTCTTCTTCTTGTTGTTGCATTGCTAGTTGTTTGACTTTATCTTGTTGAGTGGGGGGTTGAGCTTGAGCACCTTTTTGAGCTTGAACACGTTGAAGATAAATCTCAAATGGATCATATTCTGAAATAGTTTTTGAAAGACATATAAGGCTGAAGAACTTTTTATCTGCTACTTTGCTATGAATGCGATCTTCTCCGTATAGTTGAATATTTTCAGAATTTAAGAGACGAGTGTTGCATGCGGCAGAAACAAGTGTAAATTTTTTGTAGTTAAAATAATTTTCAAGCTCATGATAGACATGACGATCCCAATTCACTTCAATATTCCCGAAGAACACATCCAAAAAATTTAATCCAAGTCATAAATTATTTCATAACTACCAAGCTTTGGAAGAATGGTGTTTATTATCATTCTCAACAATAGTCACGGTCTTGGACGTAGATCTTTTGACTTACTCTCTCCTCTAATGTCTTTCCAAAGACGATGACTAGCTTGATTATGAACTCTATCCTTAATATCAACATCATCTAAATTTATTCCATTTCTTCCACAACTCAATATCCGAGCAATGTCATTTATGTGAAATTTCACAACGTTACCATACACAGTAGACCATAGCCAATGTAACATCCCAGAATTTTATCGTTTTGAATTTAAATATTTAATTAATTTTGAATATTTAAATAATTGTTTTTAAAATATAAATAACTTATATTCAAATATAGGGATTGATTAAATATTTGAATTATGAATTAAATAATAATTAAATGGATTAAATAGCCTTATTTAATTCCTTTTAATTAATAAATAATAATGATGAATTTATTTTATAAATTTATTTACACTAATAAATGGTTTGAATATATAACAAGAAAATCAATTGTTAATAAAATGACTTGATTTTTAATGACATATTTTTAAATGAATTTATAGAATTTTTCCATAATTTTTAGTTTGGAAAATATTTAAATTATCATTTGATGTATTTTACAGCAAACGATGATATTTTTGAAATTTTACAAAATAAGATAACCGGTGTATATTATAATTGTTTTGAGATCGTATCGCATTTTTGCGCACGATCGTATTTGTTATCACCATTTTCGACCTCGAAGATGTTCGACATGCTACTTGATCATGACGCCACATCAGTAAGCAATGCCAAAGTAATGGAAGTGAGTTAGTGCTGACACCACGATGCCGACTCTCATCAATATTGGCACGCATGTCATCGGTAAAGCTAAAGAACCCTAGACAACATCAGTGCCGCCTATCACCCATAGGGTTAGGTGGACTTGCATCACAAAGCAATAACGAATGGAATCAGCACTGTAAGTTACCAAAGAGAATAATGATATCGAGTATGATCGACATCGCTCATCGATGATACCACAATTCATCAATCATTGAATATTACCTCATGATGGTACCGAGAATCATAGTTGCCTAAGCAATACTATATGAATCCGCCTCCTATCAACATTGCGTCTCATTGATGTCGTGCCTAATAAATGTCATCCACTTAATAAGCGATGTTGTGCACCATTGTTGCTGAAAAAAGGTCTATGGTCGTTGCTGCTCCAATAATGTTGCTCGATGTTAGTAATGTCGTCGCTGATCTGGCCACCATTCCATACCACCATTCATATATAATGTTAAATAATGATGTTACATCTCCATGATGTTGCTCCAATACCAACGTCACTGCTCCTTAGAGTTGTCCTCCAGATAGAACCATCCATCATTAAGGTCGCCTACGATCGAAGCTGCCATTCTACAATGATGGTAGTGAACGTCGTCAATGACTATAGAGGCTACATGCGATGTTGATGGTGAACAACATCAATGTCCATAGAAGCTATCAATGTTGTAAATCCTTAGTGTCGCTTTCAACTGATGTTGTTGATAATCAATCCAGAGCGTCTCAGTACATAAAACTGACGATGTCGAAAGCCATCAACATTCATTAGATCTATTAAGGTCGATGTTTTGAAGAATGATATAGCTTCATCGCACCATAGCAATGTCGGTCCATATCGATTCCGAATACTACCAAAGCAACATCAAAGCTCAACCGTGCAACATCGAAGCTAATACCGTGTAACATTGTTGATGTCAAAGACCAGCGATGCTGACCCAAAGCTGCAATGCCGCTTACATACCCCTATAAATACGACTCTAGAGGGTTGAAGGAGGGGTGGATCATTCTTACCTCTCTTCTTACATTTTTCACTTTGTAACCCTAAATCAATTTGGGGATTTTGGTCGATTGTAACACTCAAACTTTATACACACAAGGGATTGTATATTAAACTATGGCATAACATATTTGATTTAATTTGTGACTTGCATATCGACTTGGCTTGACTTATAACTTACATCTCGACTTTGTTCTCACATGACTTTCGACATGATCAAAACCTTGTTATTTGATGCCCAATTGAATTACTATGGACTTGACATTGAACATACTTCGCCCTAGCTGCTTAACCTAGCATTGCCTTAACCATCCCTCAACCAAGACAACTTTCCCTACACTTTTGCGGTTAACAAAGAAATTCGTTAACATTTTGGCGCTAGAAGGAGGACTTGAACCTCCGTCTCCGTTAAACCCCTAAGTGGAACTACCTTAGCTTGCATATTTAGGGCTTAAAAGACTTGCCTTTATCGAGCATATCCCACTCCAAGCCATACCTTTGATTTTAAACACCAATTAACCGCACCAACTAAGTTTTGCTTAATCATGCCAATTAATCGTGTTAAAATCTCTGAACAAGGTTCCTCCAAGCCTCAAGTGATTAAACCGACTTACCAAATTACCAATAATCCCCGGCTTCATGAAGAACAAGTGCTGAGACTTGTGGCATTACTAGTTATAGAAGAAAAGAAAAGACAAGTGGTTCCATACAATCTCGAAAAATGGAGTTTAATCCCTTCCATATTGGGCCAACACCAATCTTTGCCCTGGGTAGGCAATAAAAAAAGGATAGCATATTCTTGAAAATGAGAAAAGAGATCCAAATCAAGGTCAATCGATTCAGTAGAAAGTGGAGAACTGTGCTCGATCGATCCTATAAAACAAATGAAGTGCAAGACTCACTAAAAAGAAAACTTACCATCGAGAGTGAAGGGTCCGTCACAAGCAACAAAAGAGTCAAGCATCAACCGAGAGGGTCATTTCCCAGAAAACTATGACTTCCTAAAAACTGCTCTCTTACTACATCTTATGAGAATATATATCTCTTGAATAAAGACAAGCTCAACTGTTGGCCTTCACAAAAGAAGCATCCAAATAGTGAAAGGGATCTCGGAGGACTATATTGTTACTATCATCGGGCAAATGGATATGCCACAAACCAATGTTGAAGCTTGGAGGGCCCGATCAACAATTTCCTATGGCAGGGATATCTCAAAGAGTTTGTACAAAGATGTTAAATCAGCCATCAATAAAATGTGATCTTCTGAATGAAATAAGTATATCTACATGGTTGAGGAGTAAAACTCTCCTAAAATAATGGAAAGCCTAAACTACTACCTAAGATGATAGTAAGGGGCAAAGCCTTTGTCACCGCCAAGATAGACTGGTTAAAGCACCTCCTAAAGAGAGGTCAGAGTTAACCTTTGGTTCCATTTGAAAAGGCCTAACCAAAGCATCTGCAAGCTTTTAACCCCTGCATATGCGGCCTAGTTGGCGTGCCTCTTAGAGGGAGGACGGGTAAGCATTTGGCCTTTCCAAAGCCTCGAACTAGCCTTTAATGTCGTTATCAAAGGCCTCATTGAAGCGCCTTCTAGGGGTAAGTCGGGTAAGACTTTGGTTCAACTTAGTGATAACTAGCCAAATGGACCGGACAAAGCCTTTAGTGCTATCATCAAAGGACTCACGAAAGCGCCTCTTAGAGGGAGGTTGGGTAAGTCTATGGTCCTGGTTGATGAAGCTAACCAAACGCTCCGGGCAACAAAACCTAAATCATCACCTAAGATGGTGATAAGGAGTTCGATCCAAGTAGAGATCATCACCCAAGATGGTGCCAAAAAAATCAATCAAAATCAGAGCAAAGTAGCATTCCGAATCAATAAATCTTATAGACGAAGATCTATCAAAAATCAGAGCCAGTTAGCGCTCCAAGTCAAATAATCTTCTAGAGAACAATCCATCAAATATGAGTCATTTATGCTCCTCAACAAACATAATCTTCAATTGCCATATAAGTATTTCTGGTCTTCTATTATTATTGCTAGATAAGGATTTCTGGTCTTCTACTATTATTACCGGATAAGGATTTCTGGTCTTCTTCTATTATTGCCAGATAAGGATTTTTGGTCTCCTTCTATTATTGCCAGATAAAGTGTTCTGAACTTCTATTATTATTGCCAAATAAGGTTTTTTGGTCTTCAATCTACTTTTGAATTGGTTTTCTGGTCTTTTATCTATTGTTGATTTAGTTTTCTGGCCTTCTATTAATTAATGTTGAATGGGTTCTTCAATTATCAACCGACAGACATAATGCTTTAAGAAATTATTCAAAGAATTTATCACTTTGATGACAAAGTTTCACCTAATAATTCTTAGTTCAAATTCAGTTAATGGGGATCTTCGTTACTGGACAAGCTACTGAATATTATGGGAAAGCAACTTCTTGTATTAAGTTCTAAAGAGCTCAATAAGCAAGGTTCTTAGTTCCCTTAATAAGCAAATATTGATCTATTCATAAAAGGCTCAAAATATACAACAAAGACATTTATCGTCAAGCAATTCAAGTAAGAGCCAATATTTGATTCAAGGCTACATATCTTACATCAAAGATGATATTTGTTCAATTATAATTTTTTTTACAATTTAATACATTATGTACAAAGTCACATGTACAAAAATTGGATCACAAAAGGAGCTGTTTCAAGATCTGCAAGCTACAATTTAAAACTTTAAGCCAATTTGTTTAGATCTTTAGCAACTGGTGATGAGTCGGTGATGTGATGGATTGCTAAACTTAAGAGTTGTTTAAGCTTCCTCTCCTTTCACTGAATAGTGTTTGAATCATCAATCAACGTAATTTGAATATTTAGTGCATGGTCGAGAGTTTTATTTGCTTCCTTCAAAATGTTGATCTTACCTTTTAATTTCTCAATTTCTTGATCGGAGGTGAGTTATTCGCGCTCAAGTCTGTCAACCTTAGTTTCATAAGCATTAAGATAAGTAGAAACCTTATCTCTCCACTATCTAGCATACATTAAAACCTAACTCTTTGACTCCATTGAGTGATTTTATTACCATTGAAGCTTGAAGGAAGATTTAAAAGAGCAGAAAACCTTTCTTGATGAGTTGGAGTAGAAGACTAGATTTGCCTCCACTTGCAAAAAGTTTCAGAGATTGACAATTCACCCGATTTGTCAACAATTGCACTTCAAGGTCCAAAACATTTTGATGTAATCGAGCAATTTCGACATCGGCCTCGGTGTTTTGAGAAGAAAGATTAGATTCACTAATAACGTCCGTTTTCTTGTTCAATCTTTGAATTCTCTTATCCTTTTCTTTAATTTATTTTTCTTAAATCGAAATTCACCTCTTTCACCCATCTAAATATATACCTTAATTTGTAATATTTGTCATGCTAGTTCTAAGCGTCAGGATTATCTAGAAATTGTATAGGAGTGCCTTATGAAGAGCGTTTCTTCTTAAACTCTGCTCTAAGACTTTCCTTAATAGAGTCAATGTGAGCAAAGATATTTATGTCAATAGATACAAGGTTCAATTGTTTTGCCTAACAAAAAGTAGAAAAGGAAATTAGTATATGGGAGAAGTATCATTTTCATTAAATAACAAAAGTTTACAAACAATAAGGAAATCCGAATTACATCACAATTCCATTTCTAAACAATCAACTAGCTAATTAAAGTTTCGAAGCAGCGATTTTGGCCTTTCCAAATGACCCCGCAGACAGGGTAAGAGTGGAGTCAAAAGAAGCTTTAATCCTTTCTAGGTATTAATGGGAGGAAGTCAACAATAGTCTTATTCCCCGATGGGAAAGCTAGCATGATCACATACCATTTTGGCATAAAAAGTTCGAATTTCACTCAATAACTCATCTTTTTCATTACCCAAGAAATCAAAGCAAAAGTGAGGAAACCGCATGTAGACTTCTTGTAGGTCTCTAAGAATGCAGCGTCTCGCTATTTGCAATGTCTTGAGAATTAGAGATTTTTCTTTGAAATCCTTCTTTAATTTGACATATTTAATCAAGAGTTCCATAGAAACAGGATTGCTTGAGATTTCTTTAATCTGTATGATATATTAAAATTAGACTAGTAATAGTAAAGCTAAAATGGTAAAATTCATAAGCTACTCAGGTTACAATTATATAATCATTTGGGTTTATACAAGATTGATTTCTTATAAAACTCAAAAATAAATCTCTTCCTATTATATTTAAGTTTTTCGAGGGAAAGGTAATGAGAACAAAGAGGAATATGGGCAAGTCTCGGGAGATTCCAACATGCCCTGGGATGAGGATTGTACCCGTGTACATCCATATATCTACGATGAAAGCGTCCGAGCAAACCCTTGCAGTTGTTGCCTAAATAGGAAAAATCAACAAATATTCCCCTAAAATAAACATTTTATAGAAATTTTTCCAACGTGTTCCTATCGCCAATCAATATCCAAAAAAGGGTCATTAGTTCTGCATTTTCCGCTAAGAGTCTCTCCTAATGAATGCGTGCCTTCTTCATTCGTGGAGCGACCTGCCTTCTTTCATAAATCTTAATTTAAGGCATTGGCTGTGAGATTCTTGTATTTCTCAGGTAACTCATTATACTCTTTTAGTTGTCCACCCAACTCTCTATTCAATCGATCTATTTCCATTTGTTTCTTTTCAAGCATAATGTCTTATAGATATTTTGATTCTCTCCTTAACTAAATAGTCAGCATGTTAACCAAAAGCTATTTGGTAATCTAAGATCTTTAAATAAAGAGATCCATACGTTACAGAGTGGAACTGAAGATAAAGGAGTTTATTCCTTCCTTTTTAGTTTGTGGCTTTGAGGAGTGTTGTCCTTCTGGAGAGAACTTTCATTTGAAGAATCGGGAATTTCAGTAATGTCTAATGCCGAATCTAGGTTAGCACCTCCCGATCCTTCCTTCTCATTTGTCAATCCAGAGAGACCCTTTCCCCCCCCCCCCCGTCACCATTGTCATCATTATTACCATCATTATCATCATCATTATGGTCATCGCCATTCTTGTTGTTCCATCAACATTCCCCTCCTCATCTGATTCCGTCTATTCATCTAGTGGGGAGACGTCAAAAGCCAATAGTTTTTTGGCATCGATCTCTTCCTCCTTAGAGGATTCTTTTCCAAATGCCTATGTTTCCTTCAATGTAGCTTTGAATTTCTTTTTAAATCATCCTTTCCAAGCTGGAGAAAGAGAGGCGAAGTCTAGATCTGGGCATCGCTGGATATTATCGGCATATGCTATGAAAAGTGCATTCTCATAGGATTTCTCGATAATGGAATCGAGAACCGAATCAACAAAGTGAGTTACCTTTTGCTTCTTTGCATGATTAATTATGCCAGTTGATTTGTTAAAGAGAACTCTTTTTCTTCGCAATTTATCCTTTAATGATCCATTCTCCTCTATAAGCTTGGCCTCCTTCATACCGGCCTCCTCAAGCTCTATCTCAAATAATTTTGCTTTATCACTTAAAATTTGATTAGTAGATCTTTCTTCAGCAAGTGAAGTTTTCACTTCTTCAAGTGAAATAGAAAGTTTCTCTTTCTCTTTTACATCCTCATCCTTTGCAGTCGTAATGTTAAATATGTAGTTATTGAGCAAAGAGATATGTTCCTCGAGTTTGGAAACTTCACCGTAAGATGCTGAGGCATCATCTTGAAATTAAAACATATGCTTAGCTACCTAATAAGTGACAAGTATGAATTAAAATTTTACCAAGAACGTGAAGAACTTGAGACAAGTAAACAAAAAGGATACATACCAATAAAATTTTCTTGATAATAGCAAAGTAGTGGTCTTAAGAATAAGATATATATATATATATATATATATATATATATATATGAATGTATGTTCTTTCATCTCAAAGTTTGAAAAATTAATTTTGGTGTGAAATTGCCAATTTAGTTTTAAATCTTTCCTAAATTAAAACTAGATTTGAAATTGTTTATTTTAAACTTCAAAACATATTAGTTAAAATTAAGATGTGTTTGAGCGTTCAAAATTATTTTGAAGTGGCACTAAAGGATGAGTAAATGAAAGGAGATAATTTCCCCACCTTTTCCTCTCATTTTTAATTACTTACTTAAACACAATTGATTGTCTTTTTAATATAAGTAAAATTTTGATTAGTTAAAATAACTTTACAATATATTATATATGTGAAATAAGTTAACTATAAAAACACACACATACATACACACACATATTGTTAGTTTATATAATTTCAAAAAAAATTTTTGACAGCAATGGCATATATAAAGGTATAAATGGATCCCTTGTGGTGTAAAACCCAACACTTATATACGGTTACATTAGCAATGTACACTACTTATATGTTGCACTTGCACTTTGCACACATGAGGTTGTATTTGATACACTCATTGCAATTTACATTTAAATTTAAATTCTTTTAAACAAATAAAATAAAATAAATATTTTAGTTAAAATATTTTAGATTGGATCTAAAATTCATTTAGACTTCATAGGCCTTGTAAAGATCTAAAAATAAAAAAAAATGAAATTCACCCATTTAACCATTTTCCGACTAGCCGGGTTCCTTCAATGATACCAGAGCCGAATGGTCTATGCAGTCTAAATTAGCAATATTAGGGCTAATTGACTAAAGCCTTCTCATTTAATAGAATGTCTGAAAAGTAGTATGTAAAGTTGGATTTAGGTAATAAGCAGTTTGCCTTACCTGGGTACTGACATGGCCCGATGGATGAAATAAGCCCAAAGGTTATTCCCTGATATAAATGCCAAAATAGATTTTGGGCCTTAGGCTAATTTTAAAATCTGTTTGAAAAATTAAAAGATTTTTAATTTTGAATGTTATGTTTAAAATATAAAAGTAAAATTTTATAAAAGTTCTAGAATGCATTCAAAATTTCAAAATTGTTTTGAGAAATTAGATAATTAATTTTAAAATTTAAAATATAATTAATATGATTAATTATAATAAATTAAAAGTTAATTGATTAAAGCATAAATATTGATATATGTATAGCCATATTTATTGTAGTTATTTATTTATCCTAAAAATTTTATCGACAAATTAAGTTAAAATTTCAAATTAATTAAAATACATAATTAATTTGTTTAATTAAAAAAAATTAAAATAAAATTAATAACAATTTAATTAATTAAAATGTATACATATATTGATATATACATATAAATAAACTATAAATGTTATAGTTGATTAACTATCTTAAATAGTTTAAGATGAGTAATATAAAATTTTATACAAATTTTATATAAAATATGATTTAATTAGTAAGAATTAAAATTAATCAAATAAGATTTAATTAAAAAGATATATGTATATATTATAAGTGTAAACTAAAATTTAAAAGTTATAAATAAGTTAATACTTATATTACCATATATAGTGGAAGTGGAAGGAATTTCAAATTAGATTTAAGAAATAAATACATACATATAGTATGTACAATGTGATTTTAGATGTGTTTGACACTTGAATAACGAGAGTATTTCATAAGAAATACATAATTCACTAAATCAATATCACATATAATTGTATATTAAAAGATTATGAATCTCCAATAAATGTGGTCCTTTACCATTTATGTATAAAAAATTATCTGCATATTATCTACGTGTTTAGAAAACTCAAGCTAGAGATGTTAGGTATGTGAGAAATGAGGATTACGGATCTTAAGGCTGGAATAACACTAGAGGGGGGGTGAATAGTGTTTTATGTATTTTAAAATCCTTTTGAATTTTGTTCAATTTAAACACTAACAAATGCAATTCACAAACACAGATATAATCATGGAATCAGACACAGATGCAAATACTAAAATAAAAGCAGTAAAGGAAAGAACACACTAGGATTTTATACTGGTTCGGAGTTACCCTACATCCAGTCCCGTACAATCGTACGGATATCTTTTCAAAAATAATCTCCCAGATTACACCCTCGGTTTCAAGGCTACGAGGTACCCTCCTGTATTCGAGTTCAGGGCAACTCTCTTGATTTAACCAGGCTACAAGATTACTTAATTGATTTCTGGGGCTACAATCACACCCAATTGATTTCAAGGCTCAACCGCACCTTTTACTTGACAGTTTGATTTACAAAAGATCCTATAACTATGAATAGCACTGAGATCTTATGGAGAGAGTGGCAGAGAATCAAACAAGAGATAATCGAGTTTGATTCACTTGGTATTTTGGCAGAGTATAGTTTAGGATTCTTTAGAATAAATGTGGAAGATGAAGAGGAGAGAAAATAAATGTGGTAAAAATTCGTTTATAACTTATTGGTATTTATAGTAGAGCAACAACCATATCTATTCGTGAAAGGATACGACGAATAGACACTTCTTTTGAAAATTTAAATTTGAATATAACGGACACCGTGTCGACATGGGGGGTTGAGGTATGTCGACATGCTCAAGGCAAAAATTGATGTTTTGATTTTCTTATTAAAATTGGTTTCTATAATTGTCAAAACAATTTCTATACTTGGTAAATATATTTGAATATAGTTTAAACATATAAAAGAGTTTGGAAAATAATTTTTAATATATATAATCTTAATCTATAAAGTGATTTAAAAACTGAGTATATAAATATTTTAAAGCTAAATATTTAAAACAAGAGATGGTTTAAAAACAAGGACAATTTTTAAATCAAAATATTAAAAATGATAAAAATAGTTTTGAGGCTAAAATATTTCAAACAAGAGAGTTGTCTTTTTGAAAAGAAAGTTTTGAAAACATTTTTAAAAAACAAGAGATATATTTTTGAAAAACATTTTTATAAAATTAGTGGATATCAAAATAGGACCACTATATGTTCCACTAGATATTGTCATGGGTTCCATCCCACTAGGGTTCCATCCCTTTAACAGGCTCAAAGTGGATTCCATTCCACGAATAAATTTCGAATAAAGATGCAAGTGCTTTCAAGAAGTTTTAACATAATTCTAGACTGACTACATTATCTTGTACTGTTTGAAATCTTGGACTCTTGATAACTTGATTTCTTGATACTCATGAGTCTTCAATCTTGATATCTTCGATCTTTAAATTCATCAGTCTTATATCTCTATACCATATAGTCTTCATTCTTGGTACCTGCATGTTTATATTCTGCATATACATATATATCTAAACGATAACGTTAGTATTTATATTTTATAACAAGTTCTAAGGTTGTTGTCATCAAAACCATCATCTTAAGAACTAACAATCTCCCCCTTTTTGATGATGACAACCTATGTTTATAAAATACACTTCACCTTCACTATAACTCCCCCTAAAACTAATAACTCCCCCTTAATCTAAGCCTGACTACTCTATTTTATATTTTCCCCCCTTTGTCATCAACAAAAACTAATTCTAAACTTATATAACTCCCCCTTGGGCTTATACTGGAGCACCTATAACAAAATATGATAGTGTGTGTATATATATATATAATAACATGAGTTAATGACAAATATGAAAGTTTAAACCTAACAAATATGTACTATGTTTAATATAATGTTATACGATCCATTCAAACCAAATTAATTCAAATCAAATCAAATCAAATCACACAATTCAAAAACAAACTATTCAAACCATAAGGAGATCAAATATTTCTAGGAACTTCAACCCATCCTTCTTCTCCAAAGATAGGATCCTTTTTAATAACTTCCCAATCTTTATTATCTTGAATCAAAGTTCCTACAGGATTTGCATTGAGATCATCTTTGTTGAGGGCGGAAATCATCCAACGTAGGGCATTAAAATGCTTCTCTTGTTCTTTTATCATCTGCATTTAACTTAGTTCTAAGTGCCTTTGATTGCGGAGAATAAAAGTAAGTATATTCTTGAATGAATTGAGAGTTTCTTCAAGATTATCACTTAGAGTTTGAGAAGAGGAATCCATTATTGATAAGTAGTGAAGAGATGCAAATAGAGATAAGTAGAAATGAAAAGATTACAAATTTCTAGAAGAAACAGGTGTTTAAATAGGCAGAAATTCATTTAAAATGAATAGACACGAGTTAGTTATTTTAATTTCAAAATTTAAAAATAACCAAATCTAACTATTATATGTCGACATAGGGGGGTAGAGGCATGTCGACATGGGTTAGTTAATTTATGTGTCTTATTTATTTTGTGAATAAGTATGTATATATATAAACTTATATACTATACTAACATTTATTGCAGAGACACGATAAGGTAGGAAAACATAAGATAGATGATTTTTATACATAGATGAGATGATACATAAGATATTACATAATATGATAAAAAAACAATACAAGCTCACACAAAACAAACTAATACATCACAACCTAGTTCTTAGAATGTGCTAGAGGATGAAGATGAAGATGATGATGATAAGCCAAGTTTCCGACCAACTTTAGCAAAGAATTTGTTCGTATTAGTGGACATTTTATCCAATTTCTTACTAACGGATCTTTTTAGAATCCGTTGATTTTCCATTATAATCTTTTGATTTTTGAGGATAGTTTTGTTGGAAGGATTGTTAGTATTGGTAGGATATTCAATACTTTCCAAGGAGGTTTCTTCATTATCTTCTTCAATTTCCATTTCTTCCCCTTCTTCTTCTTCTTCTTCTTCTTCATCTTCTTCCTCCATATCTTCATGTGTCAATCTTTCATCCTTTTCAGCAAGAGATTCATATTGTTGAAATATGAAAGGAATTTTCATGAGAGAAATGTTGGCTTGATTAAACACTTCTCTTGAAACAAATTCTTCCCTTTTGTAATCAACGCCAAAATAATTAAAAATCCGAGTGAGATAGATTCCATGATACAAGGTATTCTCACCGATTTCCAAATTCTTAGGAAGAAGTTCATCCATAATCACTTGCGCCCAATTAATGTCATAATGACCAAAAATAGCCAAAAGAGCTTTACAAACTTTTAAAGTCGGGTTATTGAAATTTCCCAATCTAGGAGTGATAGTATGCTGCAAAAGAAGATTGACAATACGTACTTTCGAACGAAAGTTACGATTTTTAAATTCAAACTTGTCATCTCCTTCGAAAATGTGATGAAATGTCTCACGATTATGTTCATCAATATTAAAAGTAGAAAGATCTATTCCCGAATTCTTGCAATTGAGAATGTTGCCCAAAATTTCACAATTTAAAACAATTTTAGTGCCTTTAACAGTACTCCAAATTTCATATTCATTTCCTTCATAAAAACCGCGATTCAAATTCACATAAAACATTTTAACAAGAATTGGGTAACAAAAAAATCATTTTGAAAATTGTAAAAAAGACTAAGAATATGATTCTCTTCAAGAAGAGTATTGATTTCATATGTAGAGAAATCGCTAAAGATAGCAAACTTTCCTGTATGAACTTTTCCAAAATTAGAATAGCTTATATAAGCCTTGATTGCTTCCGGATCATTATAGAGATACTCTTTAATGGTTTTAGACAGCCTCATTGTGGATGGAGTGCTTGAAGAAGCCATTTTTGAAGATAGTAGAAAGTTTGAAAGAGTGAAAGAGAGTTTGAATTTTAAAATGAAAGTGAAAAGATATGATAAGATAATGGAAATAAATAGATATTCAATAGACATGTTCTCTGGTCAAGAGGCACCTTTCCAGAACATTGAATTTGGTGAAAGGTGGAGGGAAGTTCAAAGATTTGAATTCAAATTCGAATTTCAAATTTTTGACAGGGATGTCGACATCATGGGTAGGGCCATGTCGCCATAGGTCAGAGAATTCATGTGACTTATATTTTCCTATATACTTTAATATCTATATACATATATATATTATTTTTAATGTCTATATATTTTCTGGAGTAATATAATAATTTCCTTTTAATAAAAAATATATTATAATATTAAAAATAAAAATAAACATAATAATAAAAAATTTAAAATTCAGACAACACATAATTTCAAAAAACAATCAAACAATCAAAAGCAAACAATTTCAACCAATATATTGTAAACATGTGCCTTTTTCTAGATTCGTATCTCCGTGATCATCAGAATCATGAATAGCCGTAAAGCACATATTTGAATTTTCTGTCTTCTGATCATCATCGCTTAAGGATGAGTCTGGGTCTGAATCGTCTAGTGTAGCAGTAAATGCTCTTTTCCTTTTCTTTGTATAATCATTACTTGTAGGAAACTTTTGCTTATCAGGATGCAGACAGTCTCTTTTGAGATGGCCTGGTTCGTCACAGTTGAAACATTTGACGTGATTTGGTACTTCATTATGATTTCCAGAATTCCTGTGATCATTCTTTTTGAAGTTGTTCATCTTTCTGTATCTCAGAAACTTCCAAAAATTCTTTGTCATGAAAACTTCCAAAAATTCTTTGTCATGAAAGCTATTTCTTCATCATCATCACTTCCCGAGTCTGATCCATCTGTTAATGTATTGAACGCAATTGACTTCTTTTCGAATGCCTTGCTATCTCTTCTCCCTTGCATTTGTACTTCGAACGACATTAGATTTCTAATCAATTCTTCAATCTTTAAAGTACTGATATCATTTTCTTCTTCGATTGCAAGAGTTTTCTGATCCCATTCTGGAGTAAGAGAATTGAGAATTTTTCTGACTTGATCTTCTTCGGAAAAGCTTTTTCCCAATGAAATTAGAGACTGCACAATCTCCTGAAATCTACTATACATATCTGAAATGGACTAATTAGAATTCATTTTGAATAATTGAAACTGATTTGTGAGTATGGATATTTTGGTTTGTTTGGCTTTGCTTGTTCCTTCATGAGTAACTTGCAAAGTTTTCCAGATATCATATGCAGACTTACAAATAGATACTCTATTGAATTCATTCCTATCAAGTGAACAAAATAAAATATTCATGGCTTTTGAATTATTTTTTGCAATATTCTTTTGCTCAACAGTCCACTGTGCAAAACTAGTTGTGGGTTCAGAATATTCAGTTTGTGTGATATTCCAAGTGTCTAATCCTATTGACTGTAAATATATTTTCATTCTACATGGCCAATATGCATAGTTACTGCCATTAAAAAGTGGTGGTTTGGCAGTAGACTGACCCTCTACAAATGAACTAGTGGTAGTGTTAACAGAACCAGTGTTGGTAGCCATTTTTAAAACTATTAAAAATTCAGATTATGAAAACTTTGAAAACCTTACTCTGATACCAAATGTGAGAAATGCGGATTACGGATCTTAAGGCTAGAATAACACTAGAGGGGGGGGGGTGAATCGTATTTTATGTATTTTAAAATCTTTTTGAATTCTGTTCAATTTAAACACTAACAAATGCAATTCACAAACACAGATATAATCACAGATTCAGATACATATGCAAATACTAAAATAAAAACAGTAAAGGAAAGAATACATTAGGATTTTATACTGGTTCGGAGTTACCCTACATCCAGTACGGTACAATCGTACGGATTTCTTTTCAAAAATAATCTCCCAAATTACACCCTCGGTTTCAAGGCTACGAGGTACACCCTCTTGTATTCGAGTTCAGGGCAACTCTCTTGATTTAACCAGGCTACAAGATTACCTAATTGATTTACGGGGCTACAATCACACCCAATTGATTTCAAGGCTCAACCGCACCTTTTACTCGATAGTTTGATTTACAAAAGATCATATAACTCTGAATAACACTGAGATCTTATGGAGAGAGTGGCAGAGAATCAAACAAGAGATAATCGAGTTTGATTCACTTGGTATTTCGGCAGAGTATAGTTTAGGATTCTTTAGAATAAATGTGAAAGATGAAGAGGAGAGAAAATAAATGAAAATATGGTAAAAATTCATTTATAACTTATTGGTATTTATAGTAGAGCAACAGCCATATCTATTCGTGAAAGGATATGACGAATATACACTTCTTTTGAAAATTTAAATTTGAAAATAACGGACACCATGTTAACATGGGGGGTTGAGGTATGTCGACATGCTCAAGGCAAAAATTGATGTTTTGATTTTCTTATTAAAATTGGTTTCTATAATTTGTCAAAAAAATTTCTATACTTTGTAAATATATTTGAATATAGTTTAAACATATAAAAGAGTTTAGAAAATAATTTTTAATGTATATAATCTTAATCTATAAAGTGATTTAAAAACTGAGTATATAAATATTTTAAAGCTAAATATTTAAAACAAGAGATGGTTTAAAAACAAGGACAATTTTGAAATCAAAATATTAAAAATGATAAAATAGTTTTGATGCTAAAATATTTCAAACAAGAGAGATGTCTTTTTGAAAAGAATGTTTTGAAAACATTTTTAAAAAACAAGAGATATATTTTTGAAAAACATTTTTATAAAATTAGTGGATATCAAAATAGGACCACCATATGTTCCAATAGATATTGTCGTGAGTTCCATCCCACTAGGGTTCCATCCCTTTAACAGGCTCGAAGTGGATTCCATTCCACGAATAAATTTCAAATAAAGATGTAAGTGCTTTCAAGAAGTTTTAACATAATTCTAGACTGACTACATTATCTTGTAATGTTTGAAATCTTGAACTCTTGATAACTTGATTTCTTGATACTCATGAGTCTTCAATCTTGATATCTTCGATCTTTAAATTCATCAGTCTTGTATCTTTATACTGTACGGTCTTCATTCTTGATACCTGCATGTTTATATTCTGCATATACATATATATCTAAACCATAACGTTAGTATTTATATTTTATAACAAGTCCTAAGGTTGTTATCATCAAAACCATCATCTTAAGAACTAACAAGGTGTAGTATTATTAAATTAGATGAGATAAGATACATGCACGTGTTTTTTGAACTTAAGGTATGTGCATTATACTAAAGCCATCATAAAATAATGGGTATGAGTGAATAAGCTCTTTGATTTGTTTAGCAAACTCAAAGTTGAGATTGAGATTAGGACAAAGACCATGGGCTAAGAGTTATATATGATACAACCGATGAAGTGTTATCCGTCGCTTGCAGTCTATGATTTGTTGAGCTAACTAAAGGTTAGAATCTCAAGGCAAGTGAGTCCTAATGCCCACTAGAGAAATCGAAAGATTTATATGATTTTTCTTAGGGTTGTGAGAAACTTAAAAATCTAGTGGGAGCCTTATTACAAAAATGAAATGATAACATTTAACCTTTCTGATATTGTAAGAACATTTGCTATATAAAGTTAAAATAATCTACATCGATAAATTTATGCAACTATTAAAATTGATAAAAAGTTTATCCATTAAGATATACAAATATACTAAATTAAAGATTGACAAAAAAATTAAAATATTCTTACCTTCAAAACCTTTGGCATGTATCACTTCATGACACATATAAGAGCCAATTTGTGCAACCACTAAAACATTCATGTCTCGGTCGCTTAACTGTTTATTTGTACAAGACTATATGAAACTCTAATAGCAATACAAGAACATTGATATTTGATCCATATTCAATCACATATAAATGCTATACGATAAATATTCTCAGTTCATAATGTATGAAATTTCAATGAAATTAGTTCATTGGAAATAAGAAAATAAACCATAATGTGAAATCGTGTATTCAGTATGATTGATTGTAATAAGGATTTCCTTTGAATGGTTTGACCATTTTGGAAAGGAAAGTGAATGTAGAAGAGTGGATGTCACTTAAGCACAATTTGAATGAAGAATCTAAACTATCCTTTGCTTCATAAAGGAACATCAAAAACGAGAATTGTATAAAATATTAAAAGATACTTAATATGGAGTAAGAAATATGATTCTTATTTCAATGTGTTTTCATATAGAAAATTCTTTTTTGCGAGAGTTATTTTTACGAGTTTAAGATATTTGATTGAAAATTCTAGACTACAAGCTAGTTATAGTAAAAGAAATAAATAGCTCATAATAAGTAGATAAATGGAGCCTCATATTTCATACGCTATTATAGTAATGGTAGAAATAATGGGAGCATGCCATATAATACTTAACGGTGGATGCTACAAGATACGAAAAATTATTTTCCTAAATATACCAACTATTACTAATGAAATAATAACTATTTTCAGTATTGACTAAAAATAAATAAAGATTTATTTTATTATGAATATTTTGAATATTTATTATAAAGTAGATATATTAGAATAACAATATTTTTTGCATTAGCTATGCAACACATAAGTATCTAAAAAATTTACAATTATTTTGGAGTTATGGACTAAGCCACATTTTTAAGAAATAATTTTTTAGTCATATGACTATGAATCTTATGGTGCTAGCTAATCGCATCTCAAACAATTAAGGGAAAAATATCCGTCAGTGGGAGCAACATAAGAGTTTGTAAACTCTTAGGATTGATACATATAGATGTATGCAATTGTAGGTCCAATAATGCCAAAACGGTTTTGTATACTTTACCAATTTATCGATGAATTATCGCAAACATCAACATGTGTATTTGATACACATGTTGTATATTTATGATAAGTTCATGGAATATAATATTGAGGAAAATAACATAACATGCAAAAGAAAGAAATTCCATTTAATCCAATAGGTGAGTGTATTAGAAAGGAGTTCGAAATGTACTTAAAATGAATAAGATTTTATATCAAAAGTCACTTCTCCCTATGATACATAATGATGTATCGATAAGCAGTAATCAGACTTTGTTGGACAGTGATAGTGAGTGAAGTTAAGTTACCTTCTTCCTTTAAGGATGTGTACTTGAGAGTAAATACATAAGGTTAAATTTAATTCCATCTAAAACAAAGTCTATAAAATTATACAAGATAAGACTTGATGAAACAACCTCAACATCCTAGGTCAATGAGTTGACAGGTTGTGTGAGTCAACGACTGCATGTAATACTTGTTTGTGAGGGATCTTTTACGGGTCACCCAAATGACTTTGGGGCTGATCAATCTTGATTGACCAATTTTTATTTCAAACATAAGTTTCATAAACTTAAAAACAAATTAGTTTTATACATATATATAGGCAATTTGTAAAATGCTTATGAATATCTATTCCATTGCTCTGAGAAACGATTGTTGTTTAAAGAAACACTAACTTCTTGATGAAGGAATTTCTTTTAGAAATTACTGGTAGTAAATTGGATTTGGATATGATATAATGATGAAATTGATTACGAAGGATGAAATGAAATTAACTAAACCTAAATGGATACAACTAATTGGAGCGTCTAATAAGTCTCGTACAGTAAAGAGAAATTGTGATTTATTATCGATGTCGAGAAATGAATTTACTCAGTTGTCAATAAGTCTTTAAGGGTATTGACTCTACCACATGGCATGATGCGCAAATCTCAAATGGATTCTAGGTACATTTGAAAATATGATATTGATGTTTGTACCCAAAGGGATATTATCCACTAGTCGTAAAAGTATCTTTGAGAAGAGGACTAATGCAGTTGAAATATGGAAAGCTACGTACATTGGTAGAATAAAATTATAAATTTCAATTGTTGAAATTAACGTAACAATTCATCATTCAACGTACTTAAGTTAATTTGGATTTTACTCACAATATTATCGCTCACTATGATTTTGAGTTTGGTATATGTACATTGAAAGAAAAATTCTAAATAATTATTTGGAATATGTTGTTTTGGCTTAATAACCAAAGTGTCTCGAAGTCATTAGGAATGATTCTGAGTTTGTTAGTCATTGGATATGATCCAATAAAGGACATGAGAGTATTATTCGATAATCATAATAGTTAAATTAGTATTTTGAAAAAGAAATCAAATCGTATGATTTTCAGTCAAAATGCCGAGGAAGCATGTATTTGTAAGAAAGAATATTAATGAGTGCAAAAATTTCTAAGAGTATGAGTAAACAATAAACTTATGACTGTTAACAATGCATCCATGTTAAAATCAATTCAATTTGGTTGTTTAATTCTTGGTATAGGATTTGAAAAGTGGTCTTTTATAATCGGTATAAAGGGATATTAGGAATGTCCCAAAATGATAGACAAACATTATATTGAATTATTTAATAAGGAGCATGTAAGATGGGTTCCTTATGCAGTGGCAATAGGAATTATCATACATGCTATATTATTTACGATATCACACATCGCTTATGTATTTGATACATGGAGCAAGTATCAAATTCAAAATAAGATTGTTGTATGAAATTGAAAGTGTTCTAGAATATTTATGAAATACTAGAGAATTGTTTATAGAAAGAATGAACTCCTTATGAAGGAGTGCACGTACTCGAGCTTCATAAGTGATATCGAGTATAGTATGTCAATCCTAATTTCATGTTTAATCTTAGGTTAAGAACTTTAAGTTGGAAATATTCCAAATAATAAGTAGTGGCTGATTCAAAATGGCTAAGTACATTGCCTAGAATATCATTGCAATAAAAGAAGTATAAATAAATACACAAAATTATAACTGAGCTAAGGGTGATTCCAAATGTTAAGAATCCCATGACATTGTTATATGATAAAAATGTTGCAATACAGTTCGTAAAAAATCTAATGCTCATTAGAAGTTGAAAAGAATACTCCAAAAAGTTCCACATGATAAAGGCTATTCATCAGCATTGGAGAAAGTTAACTAATATAGTAGATAATTAAAATAAAATAGATTAGCCATTCACTAAGTGAGTGACCTGATTAGAGTTTGAGAAAACTGATCGAAGGCGTTGGATAACATTCCTTAATTAACCTCAAGTGCAAGCGGGAGATTGATAGAGTTAGGGATATGCCTTAGGGTCAATTATGTAATTTGTTACATATATCTAACTCGATAACCAATCTTGTTTGTAATAAAGTTGTTTGATTTTTATAATATACTTTGTTATATTATGATATAATTAATTAAGTAACTAAGTTAAATTATGTTAAATAGAAAATTCTTAAATGATACGTTATGTGATAGTAACCATGAGAAATTTATTGCATTAAAACGATACATTATTATAAATATTCCTAGTGAAGATGTTTCGAGAAAGGATATCGATTCATCCACTGAGAATAGAGTACATAACGCTCTCCAAATGTTTGCATTTTATTTACTCATGGCTGTTGGGGTCACCAAGGGTGATAGTTATTGGATAACTATGGAATGACTCACTTGAGAGTTTTCCATTGGTTAATTTAACAAGGTCAAACAGAGAATCTCGAAGTGATAAAATTATGTAGTTCTCTCTACTTGAGAATACCATTGAACTTCAATGTGGACACTCCACTTTGACTGTAGGGAAATTGTGGCATGGCATCCATTGAATGACTATAGTTGGGTTAGAGTTGAAGCATTGAAAGTGAAAAACTGTTCAATAGAGAATTTGTCTCCCCGATTATATGAGGTTAGTATCACAATCAACTGTGGTTGACTCAAAATCAAAGTCTCTAGCCATAGCGGTGTGGTTAATAATAATTATTACCATCGAACCAAGAATTTTATGTTAGGACTAATCAAGTTAAATCGACGATCAAAACCAAATTCCATGAGTCCAAATGTGATATAGCATTAACAAAGAGAATTGGTGTAAATGATCGTTATTACCCGTTAAGGCTTATAATAGTGAAATTGGATTTTACCGAAAAGACATGTAAGTGATAAATTTAGCTAATATATTTACCGCTAGCTAAGGTGACATGTAAATGTTAATATTTGAATTGATTGATATTAACCGTCGATTGAATTTACACCTTTGAGTCGTACAACCGTAATGATGAATGCTCCGAAAAAACATATGATTTATCTAATTTATAATCATTGTAAATTAATTAATATTTATGAAATATTAATTATTAAATTTCATTTGATTTGTTTGAATGCCATTAGTATTTAATAAAGTGCGTATATAAAAATTATATATGTACGCATCGATATACGATATCGACAAACATTTTAGTTTGATTTAAATCAATTAATTACTGAGTGTTTTTGAAATTTTGTGGGCACAAAAATAACATCCATCTATGGTCAGCCATGTATGTTAAAAGGGGGATTTGATTTTGATTTAATTTAGGTTTAATAAATAATTAAAGAGGGGAAGTTTTAATGAAGCAATTGAAAAGGTTTCAATTGTTTGTTCAAAACAAAAATTCCTTTTATTCATTGATTCACTCTCCTAACAATTCGTTTTTCTTTCTCTTCTCCTCTCCCCCATGGTCTTAAATTAATTTCTTTTTTGCCATAAAATTGCCTAACCAAAATTAAAAAAATAAAAAATAAATAAATAAAAGGTGGTGCTTCTGATTGTTCGAAAATCTGGAGATGGTTCAATCAGATGTAGGAGTTATATTCTTCATTCAAGGTGCCATTTTTGGTTATATCTATAAAGTAATTTCTAATCTTACCTTATTATGAAATATATGATGATAGTACAGTTAGATCCCATGCACATTGTATTTCTTTTGATTATTTGTTCGTCTTGTATGTACTGTTTTGATTCCAATCATTCTTCGACGAATGTGTATATGCCTAAGTTGTCTACTCTATTTTATATTTTAAAATTAATGTTTATAAAAAACAAACTTTTTGATTAAATATTAATTTGTATTAATTATTGTATTTTCATAATTATCACAAACACAAACATAAATATTGAAACCATCTTGAAAGACGATTTAATGTTTTGTATGTTGGTTTTGAATGTGAATTATTTTAATTATTGTTTGCATATGTTTAACGGCTGTTTTGATTCAAAAGCTATAAGTGGACCTTTATGCAAAATCATAAACCTGTTTTCAACTCCCATAACGACCCGAAATGTTTAACGTTTTGAACAAGAATATTTAATTTACTTAAATATTCAAATTTAATTCGAATATAATAAATAATAAGGAAATTGATTTTTATTAAAACGACTTGATTTTTAATGAGACATTTTAAATTGGATTTGTAGGATTTTTTTCCATAATTTTTAATTGAAAAATATTTAAATTTCGTTTGATGTATTTTAAGGCAAACGTTGGTATTTTTGAAATTCAACAGAATTTGATAACCGGTGTACCTTATTGTTGTTTTGTGTGTTCGCGGTCCGTATACGAATGGGATATTGAATAGCACGGTATCGAAAATCTCACTTTTCAAAAAAAATTAAAATTAAAATCTAAAAACAAGATTTCAACCAAACATTAATGTGATCTGCTTTGTGATTTGATTTGGATAAGATGGTAAATTGTGAATTTTAGTTTACTTGAGTTGGAAGTAATGGATTGTTTTAATTATTAGCACGCATCATCACATCACACTTCTTCTTTCTTGTGGCTGTCATTATTTTCCCTTTTGTTCATCTTTCCTATGCATTTCATAACAAAGAAAATAAACTTCCCTCTCTATTTCAAAAATCCATATCTCTCAATCCACTTAAAATTAGCCAAAACCAACAACATAAAAGTTGTTTGTTTACTTGTCTAGTTTTTTTAAATAACCTGTAATGATCCGCCTTTCTTACTACCAAAGACGACACTTAATACATCCTCGGTATTCATGTATCGATCATTTAGTCGTTCGAAAGACAGGTCATTAGGGGTGAAAGAAAGAAAGATAGAACATAAGAAACTAAACAACGTGGAATCTCACAAAGCAACAGAACAATGTATATATTGCTCAATATAATATATTACAAAGTCATTTCAAAATATTACATCAGAGTCATACTAATACAAATTCTACCCTAGGACAGTTATAATAGCCTGTCCCTACCTAACATATACAATATACATATAATACAACGAAAACAAGAAAAACAACTAGCTATCGATGAAGCCACCTGCTCCAAACTCCTCCAAATGAATCTACGGAAAAACCTGAACTACATGGCTGCCCCTTCAAAATTTAGCACCTAGAATTTATGAAAAGAAAATAAACTCTGGGTCAGACATGGGTCTAGTGTGAGTAAAGCATATATTTTAACTTTATAAAAACCTTCAAATCAAAGGTATCTCGTAAGACCACACCGTACATAAATATTGAAGGGTTTTTACCTTACGATAACCAAAACATTTTCTATAGAAAATCCTTTGATATTATAATAATATCTAGAGGTCAAAGTAAAATATGAATATAGCTGAAATGCTTGCATCTCATATTTCAACATAGTTGGGTACAACTAAGTTCGTACGATGCTTATTGGATAATGGATTCCATACAATGACTAGGCTATTGCGGTACCGCCTGTCACGGTGCATCTCTAGACAAAATAATACCAAGGTCGAACCTATTGACCCCTTCCAATACAGGACCGGCCTACCCTTTACTAGGTAGCATCGAATAATATCACCAATTATTTCATAGGCCCTGAAGCATACAAATGAGAGATAATATCGACTCTAGATAGAGATGATCATATCCTACTTGGGATCGACGCACTTAGCTCTGCTGCTCTTTCCCGTTTTATTCATTCCCAGTTGATGAGGCTTAAGGATACTTTTTACCTTTTTATACAACACTTCCCACTTTGAATGCTAACACTTCCCTCCATGCAACAATGTAATGCCAGCATTCATCCATACAAGTTCGTTCTGGGACTGAACGAAATGATTGAGAGCTCTATCTGCAATTCCATTATTTCCAAGATGTCTTCACTTCGAAACGCTTCAGTTAGATTAAAGTGGTTTTCAGATAACATACCTGATCCAGGTCTCTTTGATACAACATTCGATAGTTGCTGGTAAACTCAACCCCAGTTCTTTAGGAAATAAATAGTCAAAGGTAAGAGTGGAGATCACCTCCTAACCATTAGTGGACGGATTTGCTTATCATTTGTCCTAGGAGAACGAAACGAGATTTATACGCACAGTGCAGCATCATCAAAGATGACTGTGCCATATAACTCACGTGTTTTCCTAGATATTTCCAAAGTTTAGTTTTGGATCCATATTTAATAGTCGTTTATTTGACTATCAAATAAACAAACAACAACCAATTCCATTGAGATTTATTTATCCATGGCCACCATTATGGCTCAAAACAAATCTTTATTTAATAATTCTCTTTTCAAAATGTTTATCCAAAACATTCATATATTTATATCTCATATATAAGTATATATACAAAAAAAATTATGAATAACTTTTTACCTCCAAATCTTGTTAAAAGGATCAAACAAATGTTGTTTACATTGGAGGTAAGGACAATCCTAAACACTATTCCCTCGGTGCTAAGTGTGGAACGGATGTTCCATACCACCATTTTCAAACGGTCAGTTTAGAGAAACCCATATCTCAAATTCTTTTTATACTTCTTTCGATAAATCATTTTTATCAAATCTATTTCATTCATGAAATCTCTTTTACTTCAATTCCAAATCCATTTCAAAATCTTTCCAACTCCCAAATTCATTTATAAAACACTTTTATAAATATTCAAAATCATTTATGTTAATTGCTTTTATAATTATCCAAACTTTTTTTATAAGCTCCCTTTATGAATCTCTATGTTATTTTCTAAAATACTTCTTTTATAAATACCCCAAAATCATTTATAAAACTTCTTTATAAACTCTTCCTATTTAAAAGACTTTCTAATTAACCTTAAATCAATTTAGCTTCCTTTAATAAGCAAATCCATTTTATAAATATTCCTTATTTATGAAATCTTCTTTGCTTAAATACTCAAATCCGTTTACCCAAAACACTTTATAAATTTCCAAACTCCTTTAAAAATCTTATTCAAAATGCAATAACTTTGAAACCATTTCAAACAGAAAATGAAATATTTATCTTTACAAAGTCAAACAGAGGCTTAGCGACTACAATGGTGCTTTAAATTTGATTTTACTTATCCTGCTTAACATGGCATCACATAACAATAGGTATAAAAGGGATCAACATGTAACAGTCAATCAACTTAAGTAAATGTCCAAGTTAATTGTAATAGTAGAATGATGTTTTATTCTACTAATTGATGTCATTTAGTTTTGTTGATCATATGGGGTTACTTAAGGATAAGTGACATTGAAATCCCTTGATTTAAAATAAATTTGAAAAGAAAACAATTTAAAACAAAACTGATTACTTAAACTTAAAGCGATTTTAAAATAAATTAAATCCCTTATAAATGAGAATCAAATCCTTGTTAAACAGTAATTAAACTCTAATTAAAAGAAGTTAAACTTTAATTAAACCTTATTAAAACATAATTAATTTTAATCAAAGATTAATTAAATAAAACCCCTTTTAAAATAATAATTAATTAATAATTTTCTTAAATAAATAATTAATTATACCTTGATTTAATAATTTAATAATACTTAATTTTAATTAAGTAACAAATCATGATTAACTTAATTTATTAACATTTAAGTTTAAAAATTATTTTTAACTAATGGTTAAGTACTAATTACCTTTACTAATTAATAAATCAATTAAATAATCATTAAATAAATAAATATATAATTGTTCTCTAATTACTAGATTAAAGTTAGAAAATATTTCCAAAAAGATTTTAAGTTAAAACAAGTTTAGATTAAAAATAATAATTAGATTTTTCGAACTGCACGTATAGCGACTATCGCTATACGGACCCGTAATTTCAAAACTTGGTTTTAAGAAAATTGACTTAAAAACTTTATTTTCATACTGTAAAACTTATAACAAAGTTAGAAAACATCTTTCAAAAAGTTTCTAGATGGAAACAAGTTTCGGATTTGGAAATAGTTTGGTTTTTGCGAACTGCGCGTATAGCGACTATCGCTATACAACCCGTAATTTCAAAACTTGATTTTTTTCCTTTTTTCTAACTATCAAAACTTAACTTTTGACTCTTATTACTTTTATAACATACAAGTAGACTTTTGAAAACAAAACAAAGATTAAAACTTTGTAAAATTCAACTTATAAAACAAATTTCAAAACTTTCAGAAAAGGATTTCAAATGCTCGCCTTTGGTTAGCAAGTCACTAACTTTTACTGTTATAAACAACATAACCCAATATCATCACGAACTACACTACCACATAACATATAAATGTTTATGACACACATACAATAAGATCTAACTTGCAATCAAATATGATTAATCAACTTTCATAATCAACAATATTCCGACTACTAAGCGCATTCACATACAACTAAATCACATCCATTTCCAAGTATATTCAAGTATAACCAAACCAAACTTCAATGTTACATAACCAAACATCAATTTTACTAATAAATATACACATTTATAAAGTAAATAAATTTGGTTTTAAAAGTGCTAACTTTACTCACAATAACTTATCTAATCAAACTAAACTTCCACTGAACTTGGCTACAACACTAGTAAACCGCTTAGCTATGAGATATGACCTAATGTGGGCTTATAGGGTGAAATATGGCTCAGCCAAGAGGAAAATTGGGCTCGTCCTGGGCTAGTAAGGGCTCGGCCATTCATGGGTTAGGTGGATGTGGGCTTGTTTTTGGTAGAGAAGAGTTTGTGAGGGAATGCAGTGAATTTAGAAGTGAAGAAATGATATTTTTTTTCAAACTTTTAACATGGAATTAATAGCTGTGGAAATTATGAAGGCATGAAGAAGATGGAGATGAACATGGAATAGAGATGTAAAGTAAGAGAATGAATATGTATAGTGGCATATATAGGCAAGGAGAAGAGGTAAATAACTAATTATTTTTGTATTAAATAATGTAAATATGTCATGTAACACCATACCTCTCCACATGTCCTCCTCCCTCTCCATACCTTCATCTACTAACCTAGGTGATTTAGGTGATGTTTAGGTACTAACTTAGGTTATTATATATGTGTGTATATAAATATGCATAATTAGTGTTATCATGAATGTATATGTTTATATTATTAAGTATTCATGTATGTATACATGTATATGCATGTATATTATTTGCAAATTTGGTCAAACCCTAGTTTATATGTGTGTGCATGTTTAAAACAACTGTGCACAACGTTCCTGTCGACTTTCGGGTGTCGAAAAACCGAAATTTCAAAAAACGTTCTTCCGTCATATTTTCTATTTTTATTTGAACAATCTATATTGATAAATAAATTTTAAAAACTATTTTATCATCACTATTAAATAATTAAAATAGGTTTATATGCCAATAAAAATCTATTTATTGATTATATAAAATATATTTAAATTGCCTATTTCAAAGTGGCAAAATCTTGGATTGTTACAAATCTATTTTATCAGCATTTGTTATTATTTAAAAGAGTTATATTTTAATTATAAAATCTATTATTTGAAAATTAAAAATTATTAAATATTTGTAAATCAAGGCAGTAAAATTCTGGGTCGTTACATAACCGCTCGTCGTTTCGTCGAGCGAGGTGGCTGGAATTATTTGAGGATAGTAGTGGTCGAATTTTGGTTGTGTTTCGACGAACAGGGAATGGAGAGTGGAGGATATGGATGGGTTCGTATTGTCCATTTGAGATTTTTAAAGGTGTTTGTAGAGGCTAATGTTGCCGGAGTTGGCCGTGGGTGGGGGATGATCATTTTTCGATCATCTTGGAATTGTCGACGCTACGGTCGACTAAGGGAGGAGCGGCTGCACTGGAAAGAAGGTGGGGTCATGGCGGAACCATTGGTGGTGGTCATTGGTGGTCCGGTGGTCTATGGTGTCCAGTCGAGGTGGAACTAGGATTTGGTTGGTATTTTTTTGGATTCAGGATTTTGATTTTAAGCGACGAGGGGCAGCATCGAGTCCATCATGGGTTGGGGCGGAGGTGAGGTAAGGGACTGGTATTCGAATGGTGGTGGTGACATTGGTCAAGAACGGGTATGGTGGCGGTAGGAGGTGGTTGTCGTGTCTGGTCTATGCATATTTTAGTTAGCGAGAATGCACATTTTTTGTAAGAAGGGTCCTTGTTGATGCGTGTCGCGTAAAGTGGTATTAGGCCGGTCCTACGTGGAGTTGGGTGAGATATTATACTTGATTTATTTGTTTTAAATATTATAAACTAAGTGTTAATTTTGAAAAAAAAACAACATCTTCTTCATTTTAAATTCGTTTGACCTGTGGGTTTTTGCATTAGACTCGTATTGACGAGTACAACACTATGATATAACTTGTTGATAGTTTGGAGGAAGTATACTTTTATGATACTATAATAGTGATTAAATTTAATTACATTTTTTTAAATAGTAACGTAGTTAAATTAAGTATACTTCATTGATGTTATCTATTTGGCTAAATAAAATACTGTTCTGCTATAATTAAATTGAATAGATTATTGATGACATCTGTTTGCATAATAAATCCCCGTTCTGCTATTATGTTAAGATGGACATTTATTCATATGTCCGTTAATTGATATGTGGATTAATTAATATTGGATAAGTGATGGATTAGTTAGTGATTGTTGATTGTTTATTTTATTTGCATATATGCTTGCTTATGTAAATGCTAGTGGTATGACTTGGAAAGTGAATTAAAAATAAATATAGCATGTTCAAGTACCATTGTGATCACTAAATCTCTTTTTGAATTTGAAAAGTTATGGATTTAAATTAACTTAAATTTTATGATAATTTGAGGTTAAGTATTATATATTATTAATGATGTTTTAAAGTTAATTTATTATTGTATTAAAGGTGTTTTAAAGTTAATTTATTATTTTATTTAATGATGTTTTAAAGTTAATTAATTATTTATTTAGTGATGTTTTAATGTTAATTCATTATTTATTTATGATGTTTAAAGGTTATTAAATAATGTAGTAAAGGCATTTATAAATTATAAATTGCTGTATAAAACAGATTTTACTTAATAAAAAGGATTTATTTAAAGGAGATTTACAAATGGTTATTTGTAAAGGGGCTTTATAAACGATTTTTTGTAAAGTAGTTTTATAGGTGATATTTCGTAAGAGAGGTTTATAAATGGTCATTATAAATAAAAGAATGGATTTATAATTGATATTTTAAAAAATAACGAAGATTTGTGTTAAATATATAAGATTTATAAAAATGAGTTTTGGATTTATAAAAGGGTTTTTATAAAGGATTTTATAAAAGATTTTCATAAAGGAGTTTATAAAGGAAGATTTATAAAAGAGTTTTATAAATAGAAAAGAGTTTTATTAATAAAAAGAGTTTTATAATTAGAAAGGAATTTTACAAATTATTTTAGAGACTTATAAAAGAAGTATTATAAATTTGTAGATTTATAGAGGGATTTGTAAATATGGAATGGGTTTATAAAAAGGGAATTTTATAAAAGGAATGAGACTTGATTTTTATGAATAATCCTTCTTAATTATGGTGGTGTGGAAGCATTCTTTCCATACTTAACACTGAAGGAAAAGTGATTTTGATTTAGAGTAAGCAATGTTTAAATGATATTTGTTTCTGGCCCATTTAAATTTGAATTTGGAAAAGAAGAAATCTCCCTTAAGTTTTGTTAATATACTTATACCATTAAAATAAGCATACAGACACATTTCCTAAGTATGGGAAGTATAATGTTTTGTTAATATACTTATACCAGTGAGATAAGTATATGAATGTTTTTCCAAGTATTGAAAGAATATAAAGGGTTTGTGAAAATATCTTTGTAAAGGTATTTTGAATCAAATAATTGAAGAGAGATTTAGTTAATGAAAGATTAAAATAGAGGCTTAGTGGATCCCACATGGAATTAAATATATGTTTGATTGTTTGATTGTTTGATAACTAACTATCAAATCTTGGCCAAAATATAACTCCGGAAATATCTAGGAGAAACACGGGGGTTATATGACACAGTTATCCTTGTTGAGGCTATACTGTGTGTATAAATCTCATTTTGTTCTCCTAGGACAAATAAAAAGGAAATCTGTCGATTTAAATGGTAAGGAGGTGGTCTCTGCTCTTATGTATTATCTAATTATTTCCAAAAGAACTAGAGTTGACTTTAGTGGAACTATCAACTTGGTTTTGGAGCGACCAGTAAATGGGGGAGTATACTTATATGAAATGACTCAAAACCGTAACCACTCCAAAACCATATGCATGTTCTATGCTTTAGAAGATGTTCGAGATGATGAGATCGAAGACGGAGTTCTTTGAAGTGCAAGGGTTACTTGCTACTAATCCTGAGGGTGATTTCAAAATGAATGTAGTAGAAGTTGTGCCTTTGGTTTGTTCATATACTAAACAACTTATATGGATGAATGCTAGCACTGTATTATTGCCTGGAGGACAGTGTTAGCATTCCAAGCGGGAATTTCTAGGAGTAAAAGGCAAAGGCATAACCTCATAAGCCTCAGAACTCGGTAACAGTTGAAACAAGATATGCTCGTAGAGCTATGTGGTGAGCTACCAGTAGGAGCATCATTCCTTGATCTAGATCAGGATTTTTTTGGATATTGGTATGTGCATGCGGGGAGATCATGTGGTAATGTTTGCAGCCTCAGTTCCCAAGGGATGATGTAATCCAATATGTCATATTAAAGGGGTAGCCGGCTCTATGTTTGCGGGGGGTCTATATGTGGCCCTCGGGTACATTTTATCTAGAGGTGTACTGTATGAAAGGCGGTCCCTTACCTTATCATTGTTGGAATCCATTCTCCAATAGGTGTCTTTACGGATTTAGTTGTATACCTATTATGTTGGAATGTAACTAATGTAACCATTTCGGCCATGATTCAATATTATTTTAAACCCTAGACATTACCATAATATCACTGAATTTCTTATAAAAATGGTTTGGTTATCGTAAGGTAAAAACCCGTCTATATTATGTGCGACGTTGTCTTATGAGATACCTTTGGTTTTGAAAGGTTTTTATAATATTAAGAATCCGTTTGATTGTATTTCTCACGTTGGTTTACTAGACTGATCCGGACGTTATTTTCTTTTAATGCTCGGGTCAGCCCGAGCATATTTCCAGATTTAGTGATGGATTCTTTGGAGCTTCAGGAGACGACTTGGATGCCTCTAAGACGTATTCTCGTATTTTCTTTTATTTATGTTATGCTTCTGGTTTTGTATTTATCAACAATTGTGAAGGGGTTGTTATAACTGTCCAGGTCGATGATAGATTAGTTACTCTTATTTATGTATGTATATCACAGTTTTCTTTTATAAAGATCGTTTGTATATTATATATTACTCGTATTGTTGTGAGATTATGTCCCGTCTTCACTTTCTTTCACCCCAACATATGTCTTTCTGACACTTGGATGTTCGACACATGAATATCGTGGATGTAGTAATATCGACTTCTGAGGATCCAAAAGGCAGGTCTTTATATTCTCAAAAAATTTAAAGCTAGGTTTCAATCTGTTTAATCTAAGTTTGGAACATAATTAAACCACAAACTTCATATACATATGCTATTTCAAATTTAAAATATACTTGCAGTTATATATATAAGTTATTTCATCTCAAAGTTTGAAAAAATGGCTTTTGTGTAAAATCTTCAATTTAATTTTAAATCTTTCCTAAATTAAAATTGGATATGAAGTTGTTTGTTTATATTTCAAAATATATTAGTCAAATTAGGATGTGTTTGGGTGTTCAAAATTGTTTCGAAATTGCAATAAAGGATGAGTAAATGAAAGGAGATAACTCCTACGCCCTTTTCTCCCTTTTTTAATTGCCTACTTAAACACAATCGATTATCTTTTTGAATATAAGCAAACTTTTGATTAGTTAAATACCTTTATAACATATTATATATATGTAAATATAAGTAAACTATATGTACATATATTGTTATTTTAATAATTTCAGAAAGAAAAAACTTTAGACAACAAAGGCATATATAAAGGGACAAATGTGTCTATTGCGGTGTAAATCCCAACACCTATAGTAAGTCATATTAGCCATATTCACTACTTATATGTCGGGCTTGCACTTTATACACATGTGTGTATTTGATATACTCATTACCGTATATATTTAAATTTAAATTAAATTCAAACTTTTTAAAGAAATAAAATAAAATAAAAGTTTTATTTAAAATATTTTAGATTGGATCTAAAATCCACTTAGACTTCATAGGTCCAATAAAGATCTAAAGAAGAATTATTTTTTGAAATTCACTCATTTGACCCTCTTTCGCTTAGCCCGATTTCTTCAAAACTAGCCTCTAAATGATCCATCCTTAAAGGAAACAACTCACCCCTTCCCCCACCAGTGGCGATAAGTTCTCTTGATTTCAATGGGAACTTGATCACCTCAACCGAAAATAACCTTGGTGTACGCTCCCTAAAAGTTGACTAAGCAATGGTGAAGACATGAGCTAATGAAAAAGAAGAGCCAATAGCAGTATCCTAATTTGTGATAATAAGCATATATACATGAAGCTAAAACTCGACGATTCCCATGTTAAGTACGAGAGAATTAAATATAATAAATGATGGTGTTGTATGCATTTCAGTGAAATGCAACATAAACTGAGAAATGAATGCTTGTTGAAAATGAAACTGCATACAAATATGTTCTAACTATGATGCAGAATATGCTTGAGATGTGGATAAGTGTTTATGAATATTAACTACTTCGAAATAAACTTAAAAACAATGGGTTGAGGTTAAAAGTGTAAAATAAATTATTTGAATGTTTAAAGTATCTAATGTGACTTAAGTTATATAGTGTAATAGATATAAGAAAAAATACTAGTATGGGGAGAACTTGACCAAGGCCCATTAAGGAACTCTAATTGAAGAGGCACCATACACTAAGCAATCATATAACAGCATTTTTACTAGTTGTAATTACATCGTCGAAACTGCTAAAATGCATAATTCCATGCCTAAACGCTAGAGACTTGCTACCATAATTCAGAAAAATATAAGACTTATGAAATCATAAAAAAGTAGCGTTTAGATATAGTAAAAGTCTAACTAACCCTAAATGTGTTTCGGTTTCAATTTTTCAAAATGGGTAACGTATCTTAAACCAATCATCCAAATGTTGTCTACTAGTACACGACAGCATACTAGAGTAATTAAATGATCAAAAATGTCCATAAAAAAATCAATTTTTACATATGTTATTGTATGTAAGGGGTAATTTGTGTTATAGATAATATAAAATTAATGGTCATTGCATTCCTAACATCGATGCAAACCTAAACCAAACAAATATTTGACATATAATGCCCTAAATCAAGTGAAAACAATTCATGTTTAGAAAGGGAATGAAATTGGGATTGAAAATGCAAAATTTTGAAGCTAATTCAATGTAATTAGATGATAGAACGATAGAAAATCACAAGGCAAGGGTCATATCTGAAGTTGGTGAAGATCAAAGTCAGTTTGATTGCATTTTTAAAGATAAGGGACCTGGGCTTGAAACGACAGCAAAAAATTTATGAGAGAAAGAAATGAGACCGTGAATTTACAAAATAGATAATGCGCAAAGTGGGCGCTGTTCGAAATTGTGGAGGGTTTGAGTTATAGGGCCGACCGAAACCGAGTGACGTTCAAAAGTTCAAGCCCTTACCCACTCGAAATTTTGCACTTATCCAAAAATTGATAAAATAGATGACAATTTAAAATGATTTAATTAAACATAAAAATAGCGGCTCCTCTCCTGAAATCCCCTAATTCGTTCCTTAGCACTAATTTGCTTCATCGTTCTTTTTGTTCGTCGTTTCAAGCTTTGCTTTCTTGCTTCGCCTTCTAACTTTGTCGATTCGCCTTCAACTCAGTTTTTTGCCAAGCTCGTCACCTTCACCTAGTCAGTCTATTTTAATTTGTTGTGATTATGTGGAACTTTGATTTTAGATCTGTCCGTGTTACCCTCGGGCGTGCGTTATTCGATGGCTGGCTTATCCCTTAACTTGGACGCGAATGCTGACTTTCCGCCTCTACTTGGGGTTTCAATTGAATTCGGCCCTGGTTCTAATGCCATTGTTGTTGGACTCCAATGTGCTTCTGGTGTCGTTTCCCAACCTTCGGCTGTTTCAATTGTTTCTTCTGTTACTCAGGCTTCGAAGGTCAACCCTATTAATCTCGTTAGTGTTAACTTTTCTAAAGATATTAGTGTTAGTGCTGAAATTGCTTTTGTTCTTCAAGCTGATGTTGATAAACCCGGTTCCTTCTGTAATTGGTCATCCCTGTTCAAGAAAAAGCCGATTAATGATGGATCTTTCACCCCTAAACAATATGTGGTAGATTTTTTTGACAAACCTATCCCCCCGTCGAAGGAAATTATTGACACTGGTATTGCCTTTTGGAAAGACTACTTAGTTGGATTCTTTTTAAATGAGGCATCTCGTTTCTCGGTTGTGAAAAATCATGTTCTAGGTGTTTGGCGTCTTAAAGGTTCGGTAAATGTCAGGTGTGATAACTCGTTGTACTTTTTAAATTTTCATGCTTGCAAGAGAGATCCCGTATTTTGGAATCATATCCTATTATTACTGAAGGTAAAGTGTTTGTTATTGTCCAATGGAGCCCTTCTATTGACTTTGCTCATGAGCAAGTCCTCTCCGTTCCCATTTGGGCCAATATTTGGAAAATTCCTTCTATATTCCAATTTCTTGAGGGGGTAAACTAATTAGCAAATCATATTGGTCATTTGATTTGCTTTGACAATTCCACTAAACGTAGACAAATTCTACACTATGCCAAAGCTCTTATTGAGATTCCCCTTCTAGGAAGTTACCATCTCAGATTCCTGTTTCCTTCGATGAGGTAGAGTAGCCTATGTTGAGGTCTCCTATAATAGAAACTATCGATTTGCGACCTTTGTCATTCCTTTGGCCATAATATCGAGGCTTGCTTGCTTTCAGTTACTGACCTGGACAACGTTCCCCCTAAGAATCCCCTTATGAAACCTTCATCTAGGCGATGGAATATCGTTCCCCCTTGACTTATTCCTCTTGCTCCTTCTATCCCTACTTCCGTTTCTCCAGACCACCCGCCCGCCTAGCTTCCCCTCGCCTACCGCTCCTTACTGCACCCCATGCCCGCCCAGTGATTCTCCTACTACTTCCTTAAGAATAAATTTGTTCATGCTATCATTTCCGATCCTTCGAGTGCTGGAGGCATTGCTCACGAACTGTCTGGAATAGCTAAAGGTACATGGTTAGTTTGGAGTAGAGAGGCAGAGACATGGTCGTGCAAGTATAGTGGTTTGTGCTTTCACACAAAATGGAAGATTTTTGCAAAGTGGGTCTCAAAGGATGAGAATGATAAGCGGGAACTCTTTTATATACTTTTGGATGATAAGCTTGTCCTTTGTAATGATGGGGAATTTGGAGCCAACAACGAAGAGATTATGGCTACTCTAGATTGGGATCGGAAATTTAGCTTCTTGCCATGCACTCCCGGCTATTGTCCTGAGCTTCTTGGCCGGTTCCGACTATTGTTGGTTTTTTGTCATCGCTATTTTCTTGTTCTTGTGTCTGGTTAGTCTGTGGTGCTTATTTGATGATTTTTTGCTTGCTGGCCAGGATGTTGGTAGTTATTATTTGGTGTGGGCTTCTTGCCCAGGACTTCTATACCTTTTATTATATTTATAAATATGATGATTAGTACGGTTGTATGATCCTCGGATCATACATCCTTTATATAAAAAAAATAAGTATATTAATATGATTATTTGTGTGAATACAAAGACTCATCTCACTTAACAATGAAGATTTTCTAGTTATAAAGAACAACAATGACTATTAGCTAGTAATTTTGAGAAAAGATGTATGTTGGTGCCCAAGATGATGCTATGATCTAGAATAACCGAGCAACGATTCATTTGAAAATTGTTGTGAGATGATTCAAAGTGTATTATGAATTTGTGTTCAAAAGTTCTGTTTGCTAAAGAGAAAGTAAACTTTGGGAGATAACTGTTCTACCATGTTTTTCCCTACTAGATTTTGTGAAAACATAATCAAGCATTCATTAGAGATAGAAATCAACAAATTTTAAGAAGTTGCTAGAAGATGCGCACATAAAGGTCATGGAATTCAAATTTATAAGATGGTTGAAATGTGGGTATTATGCATTCAAAATGAGACACAATAATGCATTCAAAATACAGTGAAGTATGGTTTTGAAATCAAGTAGAACAAGGTGGTTGAAGAAGTGAGAAAAGTGGCACTCGAAATAAAGGTTCAAGTAGGTCAAATTCGACCTCAAAGGGCATTTTGGATCCAATCAATCTTGATCCTCCGATTTAAAAGCAAACATGATTAATAGCCAACATTCGAAATAATAATGATGTTTTTAACTTCTACAATTTGGTTGAAGATTTATGACTACGACTTAAGCAATTAAAAAAAATATATCAATGCTTTTTGTTGAAAATAGCCAAAATTCGATCGAAATCCTTACATTTTATATTTTTATCTTTTGTATTTTTGAATCTACTATCGTAGATAAGCAAAGTCACTAGAGATCAAGTAAAAAAAATATAAAGTGTATATAGGCACATTACCAAACCACCATAAAATTATATGTCTTGTTTTTCTGCAAAATTTCCTAATCTATTTCTTATTTATGTTAATATTATGATCCTGTTTTATCTTTGAATTATTTACTTCAAGTTATATTTCATCTCAATTATTCAGTTTGTCATATATCTTATTTTGCAAGTTTAACAAAAATTAAACGAAATAATTTCAATGACATTTGTTGCCATATCAAATTGTTAGGAATTTTCCTAAGATCTCTACACAATTCGATTTTAAAAGAGTTAAGAAGCGAAGAAAAACAATGACAAAAAATTACTCTAAAACAAAACCTTTATTAATTCACCAAATGATTATAAAAGAAAGCCTAAAATTGGGAAGGTATCTTGTTTGCAACCAAATTGGTCACAAGCACCCAAGAATAGATTTATGTAGAGAAGTAAATGAAGAAAGTAAAATTAAAATAGAGGAACAGAATAAACTATCAAGAAAATCAAAGCAATAATCAAGAACATAAGAATTTATAATGGTTCGGCATTGTATGCCTATGTCCACTTTGAAGAATATCTTTATCGATTAACTAACAGTTTTGATTACAGCAGCGAACAACAAGAAGTAAGAAAAAACTTGATTACAGTATATACTAATCTAACAGCAGCGTAAAGATCCTTAGAACGACCCCCTAGGCCAGTATTTATAGGTGAGGGTGACCATCAATCTCTCTGAAACTTTGGCTATAGGACCTTTTTATCCATATAGGCCCACTATAGGGGTCGCTAGGCCCAAATCCTAATGAAGAGGGATTGGTACCGATCCCTTTATTGGTCGATTCTTGGGCAACGATCCCTATGGTGGCTTTTCCATGCTTAGATATGTTGGCTCTCCAAATATCAAGTCATTTCGACTAGTGGAGCTCATGCTTTGATTGATCTTTGTCTCAACTTCCCTTGTAAGCTATTTTCTACCGAACCCTTTAAGTAGTTATATGTCGATCCCTCATAGTAGGCTCCAGTATGTCGATCCCCTACTACCTATTAAACTCTACCGATCCCTCTTACATGCTATGCCAATCCAAAAATTTCCATCTATGCCGATCCACACACTTCCATCTATGCCGAACCAAACACTTCCATCTATGCCGATCCCTTCTTTTCTTCGACCATGCCGATCCATCGTATAACCAACCATGCCAATCTCTTAGGCTCTACAAAGCCATGCCGATCCCTTGTCTGTTTGAGCTAATATCCCTATTTCAAACATCCTGCATCGTTTATCTACTAATTCCATTCAATTCAGGCTTCGTATAACCATCTTTGCTTTACTTTCGGGTCCCACGGCCATTGCTCAATGGTCATCGTTCTTGAAACAATCGAATCTATCTCATGCAATCAGTCCAATATAGCCAGGTTAGGATACCAGGTAATACTTGCCCCCCAAAGTATGTCTTGTAAGTAACATGACGTGCTTTGAATTTTCCAAGGCATTGAATTTTTCAGTGATTTCCATGATGCTTGGTCGATTCCCAGTAATATAAATCCAAAGCCATATTCCATCAATAGATACAAGTCCGATCATGCGTAACTTATAAACTTTTTTATTGCCTGGTTCAGCCTCGAACTTGAAGGTTTCAGGTTTGATTTCAATTTCTATTGATTTCAAAAGGTCATACTTTTAAACTACTCTCATGTATATTCATATACATGTTTTTTCCACTGGCTCCCGGACGTGTTCAAATGCTCACGGGTCGTTCCCAATTTCCAAAACCCTTGGTATGTTCACATTCACAACCAAACCTTCACGATCATTTTCCATTTCATTTCAGTTTTTTGTTTTCTTTTTTTTAACATCTATAGTGATCGGCATTCATTATGCCGATCCATCCTTATGGCCACACGAATAGGGATCGACAGGCTTCTATGTCAACCCCTCTCCTTATGACTTGTTCAACTTTCCTGCGGTCGAACCCTCTTCATATATATATATATACACACACAAACACAAGAGCCTTCCTTAATTTCCTTCTTCACTTTTCATATGCTTTAGAAACTTTCTCATCTCCCCACTGAGCTCTCTTTTATTTCCTGCTAACCAAACCCTCTTCCTTCACTTAATCTTCACTCCCACCTGTTAAATCATACCTTCATTTATTCCTAGCCATCGCCACACCTTCAACCAAACCGCAACCCAACTCCATTCCTCTCCGTAGCTTTCTTTCAATTGATTTAGGTGAGCTCCGCTTCTTACTCTTGATTTTAATGTAATGCAATAGGTTTTACTTTGTTGGTGAAAAATTGATGATGTTCGATGCCGTGGCGACAAACGGCTTGAGGAAGATGGGTGATTGGTGACTCAGTGGAACAAGTTAAGAGATAGGTGTAAGATCGTTTTTACCCTAGAGGGGGGGTGAATAGGGTGATACTAATAATAATAAAAATTAATGCGGAGCTAAAAATAAACACAGAAAATAATGCAGTAGAGATCACACACAGATTTACCCAGCTTTGGAAATAACCTGCCTACGTGCTGCCTCCAAGGTTTATACTAGAAATTATGTAGTCATACGCTTACACATGTAAACTTATGACACCCGCTAATGACTAACCTAACTCTACGCTCAAAACCCTGCCACAACTCAGCCACTGAGTTGCAAATTCTCGTACTACACCATCATAGTTCGTACCTAGTCACATGACTAGAAAGTTACACAATTTAAAATAGAAATTACAAAAAAAAAATTAAACAAAACCCTATTTAATAAATTGTAGCCCAATAAAAAAATTGAAGACCGGCCCAACTAACTAATAAAGAAGAACGTTCCTTTTCTTTTGTAGTATTTTCGGCCGTTCTTTGTTCCTCTTCCATAAGCTAAGGTTTTGTTGTGTTAAAGTTGCCGCTTGATCTTTTGCTTCGATTGAAGTATGCGTTTTCTTTGGATTGCTACTTCATTCACCTTCGGCTGCTCCAATTGTCGAGTTCGACTGAATGATAAAAAATGGTACGCGATATTTCCCCTTTTCGATTTTGATTATACTCGACTTCGATTCGAGTTCTGGATTGTTTTCTATGATTCATTCTAAGTATGCTCTCTGATTTTGCCTTGAACTCGAATGCCTTTTGATGCCGACGAAACTGGGTTATATAGGGATGAAAACCCTAAATTTACGTTCGTATTTTTGAGTTTGACTTTTTTGCATGATTTGCTTGGCCATTGATTTTTGATCGAACGTTGGTGATGATATTGACTGCACTTGTATCAATTTGTGGTCATGTTGTATGCATATGAACTTGATGTTTTGATGTTGAGGCTTTGTTGTTGAATTTTTAAACTTATTGCACTTGTCTGGTTCGATGTTGAAGTCACTGTGCACTGTTTGCTTGACTTGTACACTTGAGTTTTGAGGTTGTGTTGTTTGTGTTGCATCATGTCTGGTTTGGTTGGACCTATATCAGTTCGAGTTCTACTGTGTAGTTTGGTTGGCTGGTTAGTCTTGCATTTGTCTTGTGATCATAACTTTATAACATTGGAAGGCCTGATTTGTATGTGGTCATTACTACTTATATTTGGTTGAGCCTACTGTATTCTCGATTCTTGTTGTTCTTGTTCATTGTAGTCTGCTTCTATATGTGTCCCACTGACTTTGTTATTTGAGTCATTGTTGCATGAGAACTTTGTTATGTTGTTATGGTCCTTGTTGCTTTTGATGTTGTGAGTGTTTGTGTTTGCACTTTTGAACATGTCTTGTAGTCATCCCTGAAATGCCTTGTATTCATGTTCATGTTGAAATTTGAATGTCTGGATGTAGACTGGTCCGGTTCAGTTTTGAGTTGAGTCTTGTTGTTGCATTGTAACTTGCATTCTCTGACTTGCTTGGTTTATTGGAAATCTGGTTTTCATGTTGTACTGGCCTGCTGTGGACTTGAACTGTAGCTCTTACATTTGTCTTATACTTGATTCCATTTAACTTGATTCCATTTAACATGTATAGTGGTCTTCATGTTGCACCTAACCATTGCATTAAGTCTTATTCCAACTGGACTCTGATTTGTTGTTGCCTCTAGTTGTGATGGTCTCTAGTTCACTCGAGTCTGCACTTGAGTTGAATCCATCTTTGGCTCGGTTTTGACTTCGTGCTCACCTGTCCCTGTAGTTTTAACAAGTAAGTGTATATCAGTGTGCACGACCTTGTGGCATGTACAGTGATACACTGTGCATGTTAGAAGTTGTTTGTGTATGATGAATTCAAAAGAAAATGATGACGAACAACCCAAATAACTGAGGCAAATAATATTTTCAAAACACTCATTTTATTTTGCATTGCAAAAATATTTCTTTTTCAATTTTACTGCATCAGTGTTTATTTTGCAGATAGCTTAGATGCTGGATTCAGGTTGGAACAGAGTTGAAGATAAAAATACGAGTGTTGAGTGACTTATGTAGTGAGGTGAAAATTGTAAAGTGAAAAATTGTGTTGTAATTGAAATTGTATTGTAATTGAAGATGTGTAAATGTAGTGAGAGTTCAATTTGTACTATTCGAATTTGTAATAAAATATTTGTTTAAGTATGAAGTCTGAGTTATTTATTTTATTCAACAAATATTTATTTAATTATGTGAAACATAAAATAGTATGACACACAAATACATTTAAACAAATATGTATATGTTTCTTATCATCAAACAAAAATCATATACTAGCATATTCTATAATCTCCCCCTTTTGATGATAACAAACATATATTAAGATTTTGACTCTATTAAATGTATTTGGTTTTGATGAATTCTATTAGCTCTCCCTATTTGAATGCCCCCCCTACAACAAAGCTCCCATACACAGATACGTGTAGTTAAAACTGAAAAATTAATTAAAAATAACTTTGAATAAAAACACTCTCGAATATTAGTAAGGATACTGCTCAAAAATCAAAATCTTAACCTCTCTCCCCCTTTTGTTATCATCAAAAATAATAATAGTAATTGAAATAGCTACGATTTTGATTAAAAATATAAAATCAAATCAGGAGGGAAATATTAATTTCAAATTCCAATTAATCAAACAAAAATCATAATATTTTATTAATTAGAAACAAAATCCACTTTGGAGAAATGGTAGGATTATGAAACTTTTTATATAGTGACAAGAGTTTGATATTTTCAATAGAGGAATAATTTATGCATTTTCTCTTTTCAAATATTATACAAAAAAATGTAAAGCACTTACTAACCATGCATAACTGTTAGGACTTTTCAATGAGGTTAGTAGTTACCTTTTTTTTAAATATGTCAAGTATTTTCTAACCATGCATAACCGTGAGGACTTTTAAATGAGATTAGAATATACTTGATATTTATCCCTTCCTTATATGCCTCCCATCCATGCATAACTGCGAGGACTTTTAAATGAGAATGGGAGCCCATATATAGAAATTCAAGTAATTCATCCATGCATAACCGCGAGGACTTTTAAATGAGAGTGAATACTTTAGGATATAGTTATTTTACAAAAAATATATTTCCTTATTTTGAAATACCAAATTCTGTACACTATATTATGATGTATGGATTGACAGAAATGTGAAAATGATAGAAATGATCATGGAATAAGTACTAATCTAAAAATATTATAAAATTTGTTTAATTTTCATGAAATTATAAAATTATGCTTCCTCTTGTTATGAAATATATTTTAATCACTATCCATCACTTTTCAAGCACTATAATAATTTTGATAAGTTCCAAAAGATTCGATTAGTCAATGATTATCTTTTTTAGAGTAAATCTCTTACAGAAATAAACTAGAGTTGTTTTATCATGATGAAAACCCAAGTTACAAAAATTAACATAAGTGAAAATTAATTTTCTGTAAGGGGGTTTTGTGAAAATGACTTCTAGTTGAAAAATGATTTCAACATGAGATGATATCAGATACCACTTGTATTTGAGGTATTCATGGTGATATATAGTGGTATATAAGAAAAACGTGTACTCCTCAACACTTGAATTGTTTTTTGAAAATTTCACCACATCCATTTATATCAAGCACAAGTAAAGTAATCTATATTGAGCAAAAACACACATTCAATAAATTCATCAAAGCAGTTTTTCATGACATTCCAAAGTGAATCAATAAAAATAAAAAACTAAAAACAGAAAAGTTGTAGCATTATTGGTTAGCTTTCCAGAACTTCAAGAATTTTACAAATCAAAGTTGAGATGTTCAAGGTATGGCTAAGATGTTCAAGATATGGTAGAAATACTTCAACAACGTCGATCAAAACAAAATTAACAATATGTGAAAAAAATTGAGTTAAGAGATCACACCTCACTTTCCTTCGATTTCGTGATATCTGAAATGCGATGATCTCCATCTAATCTTTATAGGCTAAGGAACATTTAAATTTTAGTTTATCAATCACCTAGAACAACTCGAAATCTATCTCCATCAAATTTGTTCCTTAGCCCACTTATGTGTCTAAATTTTGGAGAAGGCAAGTGGTCTAACTAAGGATGTATGACAACTATTATTATCTATTGAAATCTTTGGTACCCAAATTTGTCTATATAACAAACCGTTAGTATCTACAATTGTACCCTTAGGAATCCAAATTTGTTTAAATTTCAAACCATTTATATTCGTACCTTTTGGAATCCATATTTGTTTAATGGTTTTGTGTTTGTATATATTTTGGCAATTATTCTTGTCATGCCCAATATTTCCACACTTTACGCATTTGGGTATCACACTTTTCCCTTTAATAGTGTTATTAGTCGTTTGTTCATATTTTGGCACTTTCACAAATCCAAATCCTTTCCTTTTATTTACGAAGAGTTGATTTTCTAAGAGCATATTAAATGATTTTTCCCTATTGAAAAATTTCCTAGTAATCAACTCAAGTTTATTAACTTTGGATTTTAAAAGTTTATTTTCATTTATTAGCTTCGAACAACAACTAATGGTAATATCTCTCTTTTCAATATTATTCATTTTCAAGCCCATATTTTCATTTTCAAGCTCTTTAATTTTAGTCTCAATTTCTAGCATCTTAGTTTTAAAGAGTTGGAGTTTTTTAAATTCAATTTTTTTCAAAATCCTTGATTTTTTTAATCTCCTTTTCAAACTCGTGATTTAATCGAATAATTTTAGATTTTCTCAAAATTACGTTTTCTTTTTCAAGGGTTTTGAAATTTTCATTGACCTCATTTAATTTGTTTTCAAAAATCGCACATTTAGAACTTTCCGACTTCTTAAAACTATCCAACTCTTTTTGCAAAATATTATTTTTACAAATCAACTCAGTTTTGTTGTTCTCCCGAATTAAAATTTTGTTTTCCAACCTTTGAAAGTTTTCATGAAAACAGGCAAATTATTTTTCATAGTCCAAACACCTTTTGCAATTAGAATTTTTATTTTTCTTAATATTTTTAAGCTTATTTTCCAAATCATTATTTTTCTAACACAGTTTAGATTGTTCCTTATCAACTTATTATTTTTCATCTCAAGAGCTTCATTGTTTTCAATTAATTTTTGGCACAAGAGAACTAAATCATAGAATGAAAAATCACTTATCTCATCGGCTATTGAATCTTCATAACTACTGTCTTTTGCAAATCCTGTCAAGCACGTTTCTTCAACTGAGTCGATTGTGGAGGATTTCTCACCGTTGTTGACTTTTGCACCATATATTGCATCAAAAATATTCCAGATTTCCTGTGCACTTTCACAATGAGAGATATAGTTAAAATTATCTCGATTAATATGAGAATATAGTATATGCTAAGCAAGAGCATTAATCGAAGTATTTTTCTTGTCTACTATATCACACCCATTTTTAATAATATCCCAACATCTAGAATTAAAAGATTTGAAATAAAATTCCATTTTTAATTTCCAATTTAAAAAATCCGTTCCATCAAAAATGGAGGGAATAATATTGGACCGACTCTCGCTAGATTTGAAACTAGGGTTAAACATCCTTGCTATTAACCTTGCTCTTATACCACTTATAGGATCGTTTTCACCCTAGAGGAGGGGTGAATAGGGTAATACTAATAATAATAAAATTAATGTGAAATTAAAAATAAACACAGAAAATAATGCAGTGGAGATCACACACAGATTTACCCAGCTTCGGCAATAACCTGCCTACGTGCTGCCCCCAAGGTGTCTACAAGAAATTAAGTAGTCGGACGCTTACACACGTAAACTTACGGCAGCCGCTAATGACTAACCTAACTCTACGCTCAAAACTCTGCCACAACTCAGCCACTAAGTTGCGAATTCTCGAACTACACCACCATAGTTCGTAACTAGTCACACGATTAGAAAGTTACACAATTTAAAATAGAAATTACAAAAAAAAAATTAAGCAAAACCCTATTTAATAAATTTTAGCCCAATAAAAAAATTGAAGACCGGCCCAACTAAATAATAAAGAAGAACACTCTCTTTTCTTTTGTAGTATTTTCGGCCGTTCTTTGTTCCTCTTCCACAAGCTAAGGTTTTGCTGTGTTGAAGCCACCGCTTGATCTTTTGCTTCGATTGAAGTATGCGTTTGCTTTGGATTGCTTTGTCAATTGATTGTTGCTTCGTTTGCCTTCGGTTGCTCCAATTGTCGAGTTCGACTGAATGATAAAAGATGGTATGCGATATTTCCCCTTTTCGATTTTGATTATACTCGACTTCGATTCGAGTTTTGGATTGTTTTTTGTGATTCGTTCTAAGTATGCTCTCTGATTTTGTCTTGAACTCGAATGCCTTTTGATGCCGACGATGTAATTGGGTTATATAGGGATGAAAACTCTAAATTTACGTTCGTATTTTTGAGTTTGAATTTTTCGCGTGATTTGCTTAGCCATTGATTTTTGATCGAACGTTGGTGATGATGTTGACTGCACTTGTATAAATTTGTGGTCATGTTGTATGCATATGAACTTGCTGTTTGGATGTTGAGGCTTTGTTGTTGAATTTTTGAACTGATTGCACTTGTCTGGTTCGATGTTGAAGTCACTGTGCACTATTTGCTTGACTTGTACACTTGAGTATTGAGGCTGTGTTGTTTGTGTTGCATCATGTTTGGTTTGGTTGGACCTATATCAGTTCGAGTTCTACTGTGCAGTTTGGTTGCCTGGTTAGTCTTGCATTCGTCTTGTGTTCATGACTTCATAATGTTGGAAGGCCTGGTTTGTATGTGATCATTACTACTTATATTTGGTTGAGCCTAATGTGTTCTCGAGTCTTGTTGTTATTGTTCATTGCAGTCTGCTTCTATATGTGTCCCACTGACTTTGTTATTTTAATCATTATTGCATGAGAACTTTGTTATGTTATTATGGGCCTGGTTGCTTTTGATGTTGTAAGCGTTTGTGTTTGCACTTTTAAACATGTCGTGTAGTCATCCCTGAAATGCCTTATATTCATGTTCATGTTGAAATTTGAATGTCTGGATGTAGACTGGTCTGGTTCAATTTTGAGTTGAGTCTTGTTGTTGCATTGTAACTTGCATTCTCTGACTTGCTTGGTTCATTGGAAATCTGGTTTCCATGTTGTACTAGCCTGCTGTGGACTTGAACTGTAGCTCTTACATTTGTCTTGTACTTGATTCCATTTTAACATGTATGGTGGTCTTCATGTTGCACCTGACCATTGCATTGAGTCTTGTTCCAACTGGACTATGATTTGTTGTTGCCTTTGGTTGTGATGGTCTCTGGTTCACTCGAGTCTGCACTTGAGTTGAATCCAGCTTTGGCTCGGGTTTGACCTCATGCTCACCTGTCCCTGTAGTTTTAACAAGTAAGTGTATATCGGTGTGCACGGCCTTGTGGTATGTACAGTGATACACTGTGCATGTCACAACGTTGTTCGTGTATGATGAATTCAAAAGAAAATGATGACGAACAACCCAAATAACTGAGGCAAATAATATTTTCAAAACACACATTTTATTTTGCACTGCAAAAATATTTCTTTTTCAATTTTATTGCGTCAGTGTTTATTTTGCAGATAGCTCAGATGCTGGATTCAGGCTGGAACAGAGTTGAAGATAAAAGTACGAGTGTTGAGTGACTTATGTAGTGAGGTGAAAATTGTAAAGTGAAAAATTGTGTTTGTAATTGAAATTGTATTGTAATTGAAGATGTGTAAATGTAGTGAAAGCTCAAATTTGTACTGTTCGAATTTGTAATAAAATATTTGTTTAAATAAAATATTTGTTTGAATATGAAATCTGAGTTATTTATTTTATTCAACAAATATTTATTTAATTATGTGAAAAATAAAATAGTACGACAAACAAATACATTTAAACGAATATATATATATATATATATGTTTGTTATCATCAAACAAAAATCGTATACTAGCATATTCTATAATAGGAGAAAAAGCGAGGGGTCGGAGTGGTACTTCTATGGGAGGAAGGTTAGGAACACATGAATGAAGGGTTCGACAAGGGGTCTTGATAGAAAAAAATATAATAGTGGAGGAATGTATGGATCGTATGTTATGGTATGGCAGTGGCAGGGGTCAGTTGGGAAGGGGATCAGTTGTTTAGTTGATTTAATCGAGGATCGGGATCGGTAAGGAAGGTGTGGAGAGAGATAGTAGGATAGGTTCTGATGGAGGGATCTATAGTTCTAGTTGTGATGAGGAATCGGTATAGGATAATGGTATAAGGATCGGAATTCCCTACTCTAGGATAGAGTTTGGTATAAAGGCTTTTGATGGAGGGATCGGTGGTTGTGGTTAAGAAGAGGGATCAGCATAGGAGTTCTTTGAAAAGGGATCAATATCTGAATCCTGGGGATTGGCATGCACACTATAAATTACTTCCAACTTAACTTGTTCGAACAATCACCATTGGTTTGCCTTGCTGACCTTGAATATATGATGAAAATGGACAATCGAACATGCATACTTAAACTATCGAACTTGAGATTGAACAATCAAATTTCCGGGACTTTCAATATGGACTAAGTGACAAACTTGCAAATGAACTTAAGTAATAGCTTCATACTTTGATGCCGATAGTCGATCCCAAAGATTTGATAATCGATTACTCCGTTTTGTCAGTTGAGACGGTCAGCGATGACGGTCTCTCTGAGCAAACTCCCAAGTCTCGTCATTTTATTTCGTTTTTTCGATTTCTAGCTGTTTATATTTATTATATATTGTACTGCATTACACTAGTTCACAGTTAGCATGGGGGAAACAGGTTATTTATTCTAATCTTGATTATCTACATAGTATAGCTGATATAGATTCCAGACGCTTGAAGTGTTCAACTGACATGTCTTCTGATTCGACGATGCGACGCCTTGGTTCTGAAGCGAAGTCAAGTTCTGCATCTATATCTGGAAGGCCTTCTCCAAGCCATCATGTGGAACAAACAAAAGTTTTTAACCCACAAGCCGATCTTTTTTTTGATATTCCAGACCTTCCAATGGAAAACACTAGCCCTCCTCCTGATGCTGTAGAGGGCGCCATTCTTCTAGATAATCCAGTGGATTCACAGGCTTCTCGAATTGGCGTGGCTTCTCTCCCCCGACTATGCTCAATTTATGAAATTCCATTTGGGGACGTCCTAGTCCCTTCAAGACCAGATGGACCTCACTTTCCCCAGGCAAGCTATACAACATGCAATAAGTTTATGTGTTGGGATGGATGCGTACCTCCCTTTAACTCGTTGTCCGAGAAATGTTGAGATATTTTGGTATCGCCCCTACGCAACTATATCCCAATAGTTATGCATTTATTCATGGAACCTTCTTGTTGTTCATGAATGTTTTATTCCATCTGCCTACTCCCGAAGATATAAGATTTATCTACAACTTCAAATGACGATCGGGAAGCCCTTCTTATGTCTTTCTCGAACCTTCGCTAAACTGCCAAGTTCTGATGAGCGCTTAGAACAAACTCTCATTGTTCAAGCATGAATGGTTTTACGTGCAATGCCTTCCTGGATTTGCGAGACGATGGTTAGAAGGACGTAAGTATTACCTTCACTTCTCTTTCAAGTTCTCTAATTCAAGTCATAACTTTTCCTTTGAATCCATTAACATCTGGAGTTCTTTCAGGTGTTCGCCCACGTCCTGAAGGTGCTGACTTTACAAGAGCTATCGTTACTATCCATTCTACCCCCGTTGAGGATAGGGACATCAAACTCATTGTAACTGACGAGTTGCTATCCTTATTCGGGCTGTTGGAAGATGGTCATAGTATCAGACTTCCTGGAAGTGCAACATTATCAAGGAATGTTGCAGAACAAAGGAGGGATACTGTCCACCCTATTGTGCCCCCTGCCGAAGGTACTCGGAATGATACCGAGGAGGGCAATATTAAGGATTCTCAAGTCGAGAAACTGGGAGATGTCGATGCAGGCCTTGGAAAAGCACCAATGGTTGAACCGTCGCAAGTCGGACAATCCCAAACACCTACAAAGAGAAAAAAAGAGGTTGGTGTACAGGCTTCGTAGAAGAAAAACTGCCTTGGACCCAGAGTTTGTTATTACTCCAGTTGAAGAGGAATCGTCCTCTTAGCACTTGGAAAGCTCGTTAAAGGCAATTTCCAGTCTTTAAATTTCAGATGACATCATTTCCTATGACTTTCCAAACATTAACGTTGAAGAACTCAACTCTCCCACCAGAAGTGGTGAAGGCATCCAACCTTCTGATAAAGTAGATAAAACGTTGATGAGAAAAGCTATCGTTACCGGTCTGTTGGGGGGAACACTAAGACACTCACAACCACATGCACTTCACTATGTACTTTTTGTTGATCCTTCGTGTGATAATTACTGATACGCTCCCATTTGATCTTTACAGGTGCAATGTCTCAATCACGAGCCTTCGATCGCCTCAGAAGTTCTTCTACATACCATCGATCAAGCCAGGATTAGAGTCTAATCGGCGCAGGGAGAAGGATGAGGGACAGGATAAGAATTATCATTCAAGGGAATCCTCTTCCGCTTCCAAATGCAAATCCCAATCCCAGACATCTCGACAAGGCGAATAGTCTGACTTTCCTGCTCAAAGTAGAGACCAGCATTCCTATCATGGTCCTCATATCGTTGAATCTCACAAGCAACACTCCGGCTCCTCAAGCTTCAGACAATCTCGTGAATGTCGATCGGGAAAACATCCACTGGCTACCTCTAATTTGGCTTTGCCGGCTATTGCTCCTGACGTTTCCACAACAGAGAAGTTGGCCGAGCTCAAGGTCACTTTTCCAAAGATTTGTTTTGATGGTCTCAAATTCCTTCCATTCACATAATTCTGAGGCAAGCGAAGGAAAGTTCTCTTGCGTGCATGAATGATTTATTTGTGCAACATGAATCATTTATACACTTAGCAGAAAAAGTCTCAAAGTTTCTATTAAGAGATAACACGAGATAGACTACCTCAAGTTGGAAGCTATACATAACAAAGATATAATCAAGCATTAGGACGCTGAATTGTTAGAATTTAAAACCCAACTTATTGAAGCAGAGAAGAATGCCAAGGAAATGGTAGAGGCAGAAAGCCGTTTAGATGCTGATCATAAAAAGGAACTCGATGCGGCACTTCATCGCAGCGGGACACTTGCTTTAGAAAAGGACTCCTTGCACAAGGAGAAAGATGCTCTGGCTTGCCACGTCGAGGAACTTGAAGAACTTCTAAAGAAGGAATGGGAGGAAAAAATTGAAGCTCAAGAGGAATAGCAGAAATACTGTAAGGAAGTTGTTGAGGCAAGAAGCTTAAAGGCTAAACTCAGCGAGTAATTCGCCAGAATCGAAGCTCTTAAAGAAGAAGCTCAAGAAGAAGGCTGAAGAAAGATGACCGAACAAGTTAACTCCCAAGTGGAAGCTGCCATGGAGTCCGGTAGGAATGAGATTAAGGACTTATTCGATCCGTTGATTACTGAATACAATGCCAAAGTCCTGATCCAATGCGACTTAAGCTTTCTCGGTGAGGGTTACCTCGAATCGCTCGTTGAAGCTTGGGAGCACATTATCGAGATAAAGAAGAAAGAGCTGGGTGAAGCCGAAATCGATGAGGAAGAATTAGTGAGGGAAATTCTTCCCGGGAACGAGCCTTCAGATCTAGCTGCCGCAAAACTTAGATTTTTTAATGCTTCTACACCAACTGGAGGAGGAGAGAATATTGCCGAGTCTTCAAGGACTGATCCTAAAGGTCCTTCTCCATCCTAAATACTCGGAACATCAATTTCTCTTGATACGGAGCAGGATCTTGGCTATGATCCGGACAGGCCCAACTTCGAATCCAAGATGTTATCCCCCATTTTAGAAGGAGGCACCTCGGCAATGACGGAGAGTCAACTAGATGCTGGTATTTCACTTCACTTCTTAGTACATGAATTTTTTTCGTTCTTCACGCGCAATGGCTTTGAGCTAATCTCCCTGTTTTATCAAATTTTGTAGGTCTTCCAAGCCCCGGTCAAACTCCCAGAAGTGGTGTTGTTCTAAAACAACACGTGGAAACGCCTGAAGACATGGCTACTGATAATGTACCGGGACCCGATGCTCAAGTCATTGGTGCCCTTGATGAAGATAAGACCGAGGATCCACTCCCGACCGATGAATCTGATGACGTAATAATTATTGGTGCGTCGGAACACACTGATATGACTAGCATGAAGGAGTAGATCGAAAAGGAGGAATTGTTGAAAAAAAGGTTAAAATTGAACTCGCCGAGATGGACGTCGATGATCCTCATCTTGTGCCATTGAAAATTATTCCATCGGGTGGGTCAATCCCTGATGGACTTCCTTCTACCTCTTCAAGCTCTTCGGCCAAAGGCAACAAAGGGTTCCGAAAGAGAAGCACGAGTGGTTCTAACCCCGAGAGATCCAAAAGAGAGAGGAAGTCGAAGAAGTGGTTGTTGCTTCAACTCAATGTATATACTTTGCATAGTCTTTTCTTTCACTAGTCGTAGTGGTACGGGTATGAATCCCGATCGTTTGAAATAACTTGTATTAAAATTTTGGCACCTGTGATAAAAGCTTTTGTTTTCTATTATGCTTCGTGTGAGTTGTTATTTAAGTAGTTAAACGATTACTTTTCATTAAATGTACTTGTAATTCATTGCCTGTAAATTTTGTTAATAATTCACCATCTTCATCCCAAGACCTCTAAGTGGTCATGGCCTGGAGTCGTATCAAACACCAGGCTCGGGCCTTAGTGTTACGCTGTCGGGTTCAGCGATTTTTTGAATGACCGTTCTTCTACCCCCGACATTGATTTGGCGAGGCCAAAAGTCGGATGGTCAAATTTCATTCTTAGCAAGTTTATACTCCTCCTGTCGGTATCAGGCCAAAGTTTATGGAATAGAGAATAGTCGAAATCCACTCATATATTCATTCATGATTATATCCACACTCTGGGGATAAGGTTCAGTTGATGGGTAGTTGGTTCGCACCCAGTTTATGTTTGTACTCTATTCCGCACTCTAGGGACTCAGAGTTATCTTGCGGCAGTCGGTCTCCACCCGATTTATGTTTATACTCCAGTCCGTAGTATGGGGACTCGGAGTTGTTTGCGGGCAGTTGGTCTCCACCTGATTTATGTTCATACTCCAGTCCGCACTCTGGGGACTTAGAGTTGTTTCGTGGGTAGTCAGTTTGCACCTGATTTATGTTTATACTCCAGTCCGCACTCTGGGGATTTAGAGTTATTTCACAAGCAGTCGGTCTCCACTCGATTTATGTTTATAGTCCAGTCTACACTTTGGGGACTTAGAGTTGTTTCACGGGAAATCGGTCTCCACCAAATTTATGTTTATACTCCAGTTCGCATTCTGGGAATTAGAGTTCTTTCGGAGAGTAGTCAGGTCACACTCTTTTTTGGTTGATTAATTTGCCTCCCAGAATTTTGGGTTTTGATTTAGCGAGCGATCGTTGTACCTTGGTCGCTTTGATTTTTGTTTTAGTCCCACAATCCAGGCAAGAATTTTTCAATCTCTAGATCGTCGGCCATATTTGTTCCTTCTTCCTTATTGCGTATCCCATTCTTCGGATTGTAAATGGGAATTATTAAACGAACAAGTTGATTGAGCTCATCTTGATTGATCCCAGTGGGAGTTGGCATGATTGATTGATTCCAAACTCTAGGAGCATGTTCATACACATCGATATCAATTAGTTTCGCTATGTAATTATCATGCAATGCAGTAGCAAACATAAATACATAGGAAGCCTGAAACTTTATTCATTAAACGGAAAGGAACAACATAAACTATCCTATTACATATTCGAAAAATCAAATGCTAAAGCAAATTCTGAAAATAAATACAACTGAAATGTAAAGGAAATAAGCTAAGTAAAAAAATGTCGTAAATGTTCGTTATTCCACGCTCTTGGAAGTCTAATGCCATCGACAGTCGCTAGCTTGAAAGTTCCTTCTCCAAGCCTCTGTTCAATGACATATGTTCCTTCCCAAATTGGATTCATGTGTGATGGGGTAGGAAAAACCCGTTTCAGGACGAGATCGCCAGTTTCGAAGGTTCTCGGTTGAACTTTAGTGTTGTAATACCGGGCAACTCGATGTCGGTGTATGGCTGCCCTCAGATCAGCTTCCTCGCGCTTCTCATCTATAAAGTTCAGAGATTTCAAAAGGAGATCTTGATTGTTTTGGGATCATAGTAAGTCACTCGATGAGAACGGACTTCGAGCTCAACAGGGATAACGGCTTCGGAACCGTAAGCAAGGGCGAATGGAGTATGGTCAGTCGTGGACTTGTGGGTGGTTCTGTAGGCCTAAAGTGCCGTAGGGAGTTCTTCCACCCACTTGCCTCTAGCCTTCTCCAAACGCTTTTTCAGAATAGACTTGATGATTTCATTTACAGCTTCAACCTGTCCATTTGCCTAAGGATTAGCAACCGCTGCAAATCTCTTTTCAATATGGTATCTTCGACAAAGGTCTTTAAACTTAGTACTATCGAATTGAGTCTCATTATCCGTTACAATAGTCCATGGAAGATCGAAGCGACGTATGATGTTTTGGATAATAAAGTTGATTCCTTTCTTGGTCGTGATTGTAGCTAAAGGCTCCGCCTCGTCCCATTTGGTGAAGTAATCAACTGCAACAATAGCGTACTTCATGCCACCTTTAGAGATTGGTAATGAACCGACGATGTCTATACCCTACATGGCGAATGGCCATGGGCTGACCATTTGTGTGATTTCTGTTGCCGGAGCTCTCGGGACTTTTGCATATATCTGGCATTTATCACATCGTCTCGATCTACGGTTGGCAAATAATACCCATAATGGAGTATCTTCTTTGCCAGAGTTTGCCCCCCACTATAATCGCCACATTCTCCTTCATGAACTTCTTTTAAAACACGCATTATCTCATCATGAGCGATATATCAAAGTAGAGGGACTAAGAAACCTCTCCTATACATGGCTCCTGCTTGCATAATATATCATGAGGCTTTGTAAAGGACCTATCGCTTTTCATTTCTTTTATCTGGCAGGACCCCATGCAGTAAATAATCTTTAATTGGAGTCATCCACGATTACCTTTCAGATTCTGCCTCCAGTATTTGATCGATTTCCATCATGTTTATACTTGGGGTATCTAATACTTCGACTGATACAAAACCCATCTGTTGTGCATCGTCAGTACTAGCGAACTTTACCAATGAATCAGCCTCTCTGTTTTGATCGCATGGAATATGTGAAATGTCATAGTATTCAAATTCTGTCAATAACTCTTGAACTCGGGTACGATAAGAGGCAAGCTATTGTCCCTTAGCCTGATAGTCTCCTCTAACTTGATACACCACCAATTGTGAATCACAAAAGATTTCAAGAGATTTAACTCCAAGTTCTTTAGCGAGTTTAAGTCCAATAATCAAAGCTTCATACTCAGCCTCGTTGTTTGTTTATGGGAAATCAAGCTTCAAAGCATAACAAATCGACCGGTTTTCAGGAGTTACAAGCACAATCCTAGCTCTAGAACAATGATCATTAGATGCTCCATCGGTATATAATTTCCATCATACAATAGGGATTTCACTTCCTTTTGGAAGATCATCCTGCACAATAAACTCTACTATAAAGTCCGCCAAAGCCTGTCCCTGGATAACTCTTCGAGGGAGACAAGTAATGTCGAATTGGCTGAGCTTAATGTTTCCATTTAAGTAACCTCCTAGATGTCTCAGGTCGTTGTAGGACCTATCCTAACGGCTGGTCGGTGTAAATACTGATCGGATGTGCCTGAAAGTAGGGACGAAGCTTTCGTGATGTAATTAGCAAGCAGTACACCAATTTTTCTATTTTTGGATAATTCCTTTCTGCTCCTGTCAATCATTTACTGACGTAATACACCGGCCTCTGGATCCGATTCTCCTCGCAAACTAAGACGGCACTTATAGCGTGTGCTGATACAGCCAAATAAACGTACAACTCCTCATGATAACTGGCTTTGACAAGGTAGAGGGTCTCTCCAAATGATTCATCAGAGATTGGAATGCATCTTTATAATCCTGCGTCCATTTGAAGTTCCTTTTTCCCTTTCTAATCAAATCAAAGAAAGGAATGCATTTGTCGGTAGCTCTGGAGATAAATTGACTTAAAGCAGCAACCTTCCCATTCAGACTCTACACTTGCTTAATGGTTCTTGGCCCTTTGATATTACTGATAGCCATAATCTTCTCTGGATTAGCTTTTATTCCACGAGCATTAACAATAAAGCCTAAGAACTTTCCCGATGCAACACCAAATGAACACTTCAAAAGATTGATTTTCATCTTGTAATACCAGAGGATGTCAAACATTTTTGCCAAGTCTCTGATGTGGTCGCTTGATCGTCGTGACTTCACGAGCATATCATCCACATACACTTCCATTGTTTTTCAATCTGATCTTTAAACATCCTGTTAACCAAGCGCTGATAAGTTGCTCTGACATTCTTCAATCCAAACGGCATTACTACGTAACAATACAGCCCAACATCTGTAAAAAAAAAAATGGTGTGCTCCTGATCGGTGATATGCATCGGGATTTGGTTATATCTCGAGTACACATCCATAAAAGATGGCAATTCGTGTCATGTAGTTGAATCAACCAGCTGATCAATCCTTGGAAGAGGAAAGCTGTCTTTTGGACATGCTTTGTTCAAATCTGAGTAATCAATGCATGTTCTCTATTTTCCATTCGCCTTCTTCACAAGTACGGGATTATATATCCATTCAAGATAGAGGGCATTATGGATAAACCCATTGACTTTTAGTTTATCCACCTCCTCTTTAAGAGCGGCCGATCTCTCTGGATCCATGCCTCGTCTTTTTGCTTCATCGGAACATACTTTGGATCAATATTCAATGCATGGGTCGCAATGGCAAGCGAGATTCCACACATGTCGAGTGAGTATAAGCGAATACATCTAGGTTCACTCGAAGAAAACCATCAAGTTCTTTCATTATCGGAGGGCTGAGTTGTGACCCAATCTTCAAGACTCATGATGGGTCATCGTGGATGACTGTGATATCAATCGTCACTCAGCCAGTACAGCCTTAGTCTCTTTGGGCTTCTCTTCATCATCTCTTGGATCTATATCTCTACAGAACCGACTGTGGCGCCCGAGCCAAGGCTCAAGCGCTGGTTGTCAATCTTTGGTGGCTTGGATGCGGACAGCTTTGTCCATACCCTTTCCCTTCTACTTGCGTTGAGATTCCCTCAACTTAGCTACATAACGGCACGTCTAGTCGCTTGATCGCCATGAACAACTCCTATACCATTATCCGTCGGAAACTTCAAAGTTAAACACCATTGTGTAAGAGTTGCCTGAAATTCAACCAGGGCCGGTCGGCCTAGAAAAACATTATACGGTGAGTCAACATCCAAAACAATAAATGGTAAAATTCGAACTCTCCTTCATTAACCTTCTCCCAATTCAACAAGTAATTCCACGTATCAACAGCCTCAGTTGCAACGTCTTTAAAACCATGAATACGAGCTTTAGATGGTTTTAAGTCTTTGGCTTCCATTCTCATCTGATCGTATGCTTTTTTGAATATTATATTCATCGAATTTCCACAATCAATCAAAATCCTTCTCACCAAACACAGGACCAATCATAGCTGAAATGACCGCCAGGTCAATTGTTGGAGTTTCTACCTTGTCTGCATCCCTATTTCTAAACACAATATCATCCGCCATTGTGCGCTATTGTTTTTTCGGAGTTCCATCTTCCGTATTCGAACAACATTCAAAATCTACATGCCTATCGCGCTAGCATAGCGCTCCATCTCTTTCCAACTCCTGTCCGCAGGGTGCAGTCCCCTAACTATTGTATTCATCACCAGTCTTCCACCAGTCCATGCAGGCTCCTTAGCCTTAGGCGGAGCTTGTCCTCGATTAGGGTCAGATGTCCTATGTCCGCCATCCTGCAGAATTTTCATAAACTGTTGCAGCTTCTTTTCCCAAATCAATTTTTCTATAACATCCTGAAGATTCCTATGTTCATTTGTATTATGCCCATAACATTCATGAAACCAACAATATTTCCCGGTCTGCTTCTGTCTCTCTGACGACTCTTTTGGAGGCGGCTTCCTGTATTGCATGGTATTGCAAGTGGACAGATAAATATTCTCCAAGGACGTGTGTAGTGGCGTGTAGTTGTCATACATTAGCATCCTAGGCTTTAGTCTCCCAAAATCCCTCTTCCGTTCTTGATTCCTATGTCCATCTTTCTTTTGTTGATTCGGCTTATTCTGAACATTCACCTTAACTTTTCTGAAACTGTCATCAGACTGTTTTATTGCAATATTACTCTGTACCGCTTCTCCACTCGATCCTGCGGAATTCTTTTTCTTAGAGGACATGGCTTCCTCCTTCCTCAGAAACTGAGCTGCCTTTTAATAGAAGCGCTCAACATGGAAGGCGGTTTTCCAGCCAGCCAGTCACCAAACTCAAATTCTGGATCAATCCCTCTCATCACGGCCATAAGTATAGCATGATCATTTGGGTTATTAACCTTCACGACGGCGGTATGAAATCTCTCCAAGTAATCTTTCAATGATTCGCCTAGGACCTAGATCACATGGAAAGAGACATCACGTCTTTAGGACGAGTCGCGTGCATTCAGGATTGCTCTACAAACTTGGTTGCCAACTCATCGAATCTCGAAATTGACCGCGGAGGTAGTCTTGTGAACTACATCATTGCTATCCCGGAAAGGGTTATGCGAAAGCATCTACACTTGGTTGCGTTGTTAGCTCTCGTAGAATCCATCAGCCATTTGTATCTCAAGATATGCTGCCTAGGGATGGTTTTTCCCTCGTAGGCAGGCACTAATGGCATGTTGAACCTTCTCGGGTATTTCGCATGCAGAACGTTGTCAGTAAACACGGTATGGCTTCTCGAGATTCCCCAGTCATCATTAGTCAAGCCTTGGTTCTCTCTCACCAACTGTCTGACCATTGCTGATAAGTCCGGCGTCAGGATGGGTGGTGCCAAGCGGTGGTCGTGCTCCACCTCACGTGAATTGTCCGGTCGATGTCTACGGGCCGTTTTACGCCTTCTTGGTTCACTATCCCCTTGATGCACACCTCGAACATTAATCTTGTTGTCATTCATGTGGGGTACCTGTTCAGCATTCGATCGAACTCCAGCATCCAAGCTTCTAGGAAGAACTCCACCATGATTTCCTAAGTGTAGTGGGGGAATCCTTCCTTTGGAGGAGGGATCAGTACCGATACCTAGGGAGGGATCGACACCGATTGGTCTTGGAAGACCATATTGGTCTGCTAAACGGCGCTACGATGTTTCTACGTGATCTCCTTCAAGCCTGTGACGCCTAAGCCTATGGTATTCATCCGATGAGCTTGAACTTTCCGATGCCGAGTAAGGAGTGGGATCCCTTCTGGCCTTCCCACGCTGTTGTTGAGTAATCTGGTTCATAAGGCTAATATTGGTGAAACTGCTCATTTAGTTATCACCGTCTTTCCATCAACTCTCTCATTAGATTATGAAGTTCAGCTTGGGTTATAGAATCAGCAGGGTTCTGAACTTCAACCGGATCAGCATTCAAATTTGCAGGTTGGTTGCTTGGGCCTCCTTGTTGAATATTAGCAATCTCGTTTCCATCAACATTTTGATAAGTAGATCTTGTATGTCTTACCATTATCAATCTCCTTGTTTAGATTTTATCAAATCTGAGTAGTGTAAGTAACTTTATGAAGATAGCTATAGATCTCCTTCGATGGATTTGCCTAATCCAGTAGCAACAAAAGGGATCCTAACAGGCTGAGAATCAGTTTCTCAGTGAAAGCACCAAAACGTTTGCAACCAAATTGGTCACAAGCACCCAAGAATAGATTTAGAAGTAAATGAAGAAAGTAAAATTAAAACAGAGGAACAGAACAAACTATCAAGCAAATCAAAGCAATAATCAAGAACACAAGAATTTATAGTGGTCCGACGTTGTATGCCTACATCCACTTTAAAGATTATCTTTATTGATTCATTAATAGTTTTGATTACAACAGAAAACAACAAGAAGTAAGAAAAAACTTAATTACAATATAGACTAATTTAACAGCAGAGTAAAGATCCTCGGAATGACCCCCTAGGCCAGTATTTATAGGTGAGGGTGACCACCAATCTCTCTGAAACTTCGGCTATAGGACCTTCTTATCCATATGGGCCCATCATATGGGTCGCTAGGCCTAAATCCCTTGAAGAGGGATCGGTACCGATCCCTTTATAGGTCGATTTTTGGGCAGCGATCCCTAACTATGGTGGCTTTTTCATGCTTAGGTATGTTGGCTTTCTGAATATCAAGTCATTTGGATTAGTGGAGCTTGTGCTTTTGATTGATCTTTGGCTCAACTTCCCTTGTAAACTATTTTCTACCGAACCCTTCAAGTAGCTATGTGTCGATCCCTCAAAGTAGGCTCCAGTATCCCGATCCCCTACTACCTATCAAACTGTCGATCCCTCTTACATGCTATGCCAATCCATACACTTCCATCTATGCCGATCCATACACTTCCATCTATGCCGATCCCTCCTTTGCTTCGACCATGTCGATCCATTATATAACCAACCATACCAATCTCTAGGGCTTTACCAAGCTATGCTGATCCCTTGTTTGTCCGAGCTAATATCCATATTTCAAACATCCTACATTGTTTATCTACCAATTCCATCCAATTCTGGCTTCGTATAACCATCTGTGCTTTACCTCCAGGTCCCACAGTTATTGCACCGTGGTCATCGTTCTTGATAACAGTCGAATCTATCTCGTGCAATCAGTCCAATATAGCCGGGTCAGGATACTGGGTAACATATCTCAATCCCAAAAATCCTAGAAAAATAACTATTTTCCCACGCATATAATGAACCACACACATGTCTATTTATAATAGTCTTGATTAAATGCATTCTTTAACCAACAGTTGATTATTTCCATCTCCCAACATAAATCCTCCCATGTAGATAATTATTTACCTAATTAATTATCTCCAAAATCTACAAAATACACAAAAGAGGCAATGTATTTGAGCCACATTTCCACCTTAACTCAAATATCTCCAAAATACACTTAAATATGAAATATTATATCACCAAAATCTAACAATCTCCATCTTTATATGATATTCCATAAATTTCATTCAAGCTCCACCTAGAACCTCAAATTCCAAATAATCTCCAATATTACAATGGAAACAAATATCTCCATCCAAAAAAAATTTAACCAACTTTCAAACCAGCATGCCTCCTAATTGAACATGCACATCACCAATAAATCAAAATTGCTTGTAATAATTCAAAGATCTCCAATCATACTCTGTGGTTTTCCGTTGCATGTTCCACCTTAATTCTAGCAAAATTTCCTCTCCAAAACCACTTTGAGAAGTCCCTTCATTCTCCATCGTTCTTCCAAGAAACTTATACACATTGTTGCTTCCTCTTTTTGCATGCAGCACCTCCTTGTTTCCCTTCCAAACCCTTGTAACTCCACCTCGAGTTGAAAAGTTGCAGCCTTTTCCTTTCAAATGTCCCACTGAAATAAGATTCTTTTTAATTTCTAAGACATGTCTAACTTCTGTGAATTTCACCTCTCTCCCATCATATATGTTCAGCATAACCAAACATATGCCTTTCACCTCCATATCTCCACCACTAGCGGATTCACTTTACTCTCTTGCTCCTTATAACCAATGAATGCTTCCTTTTGGTGACATATATGAAAACATGCACCCGAATCAAGCACTCACTCATCTCCTTCTCTTCTGTCAATAAAGAATGTCATTACTAATACTAAAATTCACCTCAGCGTCGTTACCTTCATCAAGCTTGTCTTTCTCTTCCTCTAATGCTTTCATCCTTTCTTTATCCTTTTTAAGCTCGTTGCAAAATTTTAATTCGTCACTAGGTTTTTCGTGGTAATAGCAGATAAAATCCTCTCCACGCTTGATCTATTTGATCGTCTTTCTATGTTTGATCGGTTATCCCTCCTTGCAAGATGCACCTTTCCCATTGGATTTTCAATTTTCTCCTTTTCCTTATCTTTTTCTTCCATTAGATTCATCCACTGCATCTCCTCATTAAGAAGGCTACTAACCACCGATCCCGATGAAACAACTTCATCCGAATTTGAGTTGTTCAATGCAACCACAAACGTTTCCCAACTCTCTGATGATGAACTCATTAATATCAAGGCTTGTATCTTGTCATCCACCTTGTAATTTACAACTATCAATTGGTTCACAATTGCTTGAAAATCATTGAGATGCTCTCCAATTGATCCACCTTCCTTAAGCTTTAGATTTAGCAATCTTCGCATAAAAAGTGTCTTGTTTGTTGCGGAGTTCTTTACATAGATTCCTTCCAATTTCTTCCAAATTCCAAATACAGATGTTTCATTAGCAACAATATGAAATCCATTTTTTCCAAAAACACCGAATAACCCCTCCAGCCTTTTTATCCAAATTCTCTCCTTTTGCTTCAGATACATTAGTAGGTTTCTCCTCTTTGTTCTTCAATAATTGATGAAGATCGTTGAGATATAGAAAATCCTCCATCTTGCCTTCCATAATCCTCAATTTCTCTCACTAAGTTTTCCAACACTTATATTCTCCATAACCAAAACTCTCTTCAAAAAATTTGTGCAGTAGACTTTGATACAACTGTTATGATTTTTCCTATGATTCCTACACAATTAAATTTTAGAAGAGATAAGAAGTAAAGAAAAACAATGACAACTAAATTTCTCCAAACAAAACTTTTGTTAATTCATTAAATGATTACAAAAGAAAGCCTAAAGATTGAGAAGATATCTCAACCTCCAAAACCAAAAAAATAAAAATTCTCACACATCTAATGAACTATATATCTGCCTATTTACAATAGTCTTGATTAAATGTATTCTTTAATCAGCCGTTGATTATTTCCATCTTCCAAAATAAATCTTTCGCACGTAGAAATTCTTTTTCATTTTTAATGCAACAAAAGACAATTAATCATCTTCAAAATCTACAAATTTCATAAAAGAGACAATATATTTGGACCACAATTCCACCTTTAACTCAAATATCTTTAAAATCTATTTAAATATGGAATGTTTTATCATCAAAATCTAATACAACTCCATGTACAATATAAACGCAATGCAAAAAATGTGATGTCCATGGCTTATCAACCATTTTTTTTAACGTTAATGTGTGTTGTTTCCCTGCTTTTTTTCACAGTAAACTTTGTGTACAGTGTCAACTTATGACAAATTATATTTAGCAATTATATGCGAGCGGATTAGCTTTTAAACTTTTGAAATATTAATAACAACAATCACCTATGGATTTAATATCATGTGAGTAACACGAGTTTAGCTAGCTTTTTTTTTCTTTCTAAAAAACACATTAATAAACTAAATGGATTAACACTTACAAAATACTAATAGTCTTACCATTTAACATCAACCAATGTCCAATTACGTTGATATCTCCAAAACCAATAAATGCTCACCATAAACACAATTAAATGTCAGAAGTACCCAACTAATCGATTCTAGCAAGATTGTAAAAACGAGGGTGGATAAGTCATTTCAGAATCAGATAGTCCATTTTCTGCGATATTAACAATGTTTCAGATCTCTTTAAATGCTCATTTCTCGCTTTAATTCTTCTTCCATAAAACTTATAATTTTCTTGAAACTGATTCAGAATATCTATTATTAATCGATGGCATCAATTTCTGGATCGACAATCAGGATTTCAGCTTCGCCTCGATTGGCGATGCAGAAGGTATTGATCTAATTATTATTTTTGATTTTCCTTGTTCCTTTTTAAAATTTTAATTTGTGGTTTGAAGCTTTTTAGGAATGATAGATCTAGTTAATATTATAGATGTGAAAACATTTGCTATAAAATTTACAGTTAAAAAGCTGTATTTAATATAAAATGATTTAGGTTGCATGTTTGGTTTAGTGAATGTAATTCTACTGACTACGATTATTACTCTAATTGTGATGCCATCATGGTTGAATATCAGACTAGTGAATACGCCAATGCATTTGTGTATGGTTTTGTTTGTTATGAATGTTTTATGCACATGATATGATCTATATCTCTTATAGGAGGAAAAAGAAAATGTTAAACGATAATATTACCGATCAACCATGTTATAAATTTTTGGTTGTTTTAGAACTGAAAATTTACAGTAGGCAAACCATTACCAAAATGTCTAAGTATTGCAAAGCGATGATCAGTTGGAAGAAGCTTTAAAGATAACAGTAAGTTTATGGCAATGATTATAGTGGCAGTAATTCATATTCGAAATCATTGGTAACGGTTGTTTTAATAAACTTACATAGTTGTAACTATTTATTTTTTCATGCTAAACTGACCAAAAATGTTATAACAACCAAATCCTAGTTTGTCAAATTCTACACTAGAAACAAAAATTTAGTAGGAGATTGCACATCAAATCACCAAAGAAGTTCCTTAATTCCTCCTTTACACACTGTTTTGCATATTTTGACCCAAAAAAATGTGTCGGTCATAGCATCAAAGCTCTTTTGTGACAATCTTCAATGATAAATTTCATGATGCTTCAGTTTTCAATTTATGGAGTTGCTTTTCGAAAAAAGAAACAAAATTGAATTCATGAAGCCCCATTGTCAAGTTTATAACATCTTAAGTACAGGGACGGATCTATACTTATTGTACCTTGGGCTACAGCTGACTCATATTTATGAATAATTATTATATATTACCAACAACCCATTAAAATAAGCTGAAGTCCTTTCTTTTAATTCATTTGTAAAAAGTGAAACATGCTTTATATGCTCCTTGTTTTGTTTTCTTTAATTTGATAAAGAAATAATAGGATTGAAGTGATGAGAGCAAGATCTTGGTGTTATCTTCTTGAGTTGGTCAATTATGTTTAATTATGTTTCACTCTATTACTCTGTTACTTTATTCAATATTATTCCTCATCTTCTTAGCCGAACATGCTTGGCAAACAGCACCTCAGTCCACTACTACCCTCTGTCATTTGGATGTACACTAACTAAACAAATACCGAATCTTATTGGGTTAATATTTCTGACATATGATGTCAGTCTTGTATTTTGTTTGTAAGTAGATCAAATACTTAGCATGAACTTGTAACTAATTTTTTTTTTTTTGGATTATTTGCAGAGTGATTTCTCTGGTCACAGACTAGTTTCTTTTACCAGAAAAAGCATTCAGACAGTACCGCGTCTTAGGATTTCCTGTGCTGTATGCTTCTTCAACCATGCACCATGTGTTATATTTATAATGATCGGTTTCTTGCTATTGTTTCCTTCACCAATATAAATCATGATCTTCAATTGCTCATTAGTATTATACTTAAGTTGTTTTGAGTTCTCGATGCTATGCAATCATGATGAAAATCAAAGGTTAAATTGATACTTCATGCTAATAGTTTTTGGGGATTCATGAAAAACTTGTTACTTCATGCTGCTTGAAGTTGATTCAAATTAACATTTTGATTTGTACAACAAGATGCATATTAGTTCTACAGGAAATTATTGTCAAGGACAAAAATTTTCAGCGTTTTTGCCTCAAGGACAGGCCTTCAATATTTTATCCTGAAGGACAACTTTCTTTAGGTATCAGTTTTTAGTCATTGATGGTATCAGTTTGTAATTATCGGTAGCAGTTTTTAGGTATCAGTTTTTAGCTTGGTAGCAGTTTTGTTGTCCTTATGAATAATTTTGAAAAATATTTGTCCTTATGAATAATTTTTAGAAGAATGTTTGTCCTTATGGTAAAAATATTGAGGTTGTGTCCTTGAGGCAAAAAATATACAAATCTTTGTCCTTTAAATTAATTCCCCCTTAGTTCTATTCATTCTCAATCTTACTGTAGAACATTGCTTTCTTTTTTCTTTTCTTTTTTTGTGTGTGGACCATATAGCCTTAAGCTCTTTTTTTTTTGAACGTACGTCAAATTTCTCATCATCACCTATAACTTAATGTCGTATAACCGCAATTACAAATTAAATAATTTTGTGTACGTCTATTGGTTATGAAATTACTGTTTTAACATAAATTAAGTAGATGACATGCATTTCCATTTCCTTTATTTAGACAAATGAAACATTGTGTTATGATTCCACAATGTTGACACTTGACACGCTTATGTTTTCCTCCAAATTGACAAAACCTTATACGTCACCTGTGCTTGATTCACTTTTTTTCTTGTGCATGCTTTGCTTGTATGCTCGTGTTTATGAGAGCATTAACTCATCTTTTTTTTTTGTATTTTAAGCCACCAAAAGAGGATAATATTCCTTCTTTTGTCCATTAATAAAATAACAGGTACTCTCTAGGGAATTTTTAGCATATGATTGTTTAGTGATGTTTTTTCTCTTAGGTTAGTCCGTCTGTGTTTATATATATATATATATATATATATATATATATAATTGTTTTAAAATGCAAAAGCATACATAAAGCATTTTCAAATCCATGGGGCGAGGCGTAAGCCTCGAAACGTTAAGGCATAAGCTTTTCGGGTAAAAATAGAACGCAAAACATATAATAAAAATTGACCCTTTTAATTAACCTTTGCAAAAAATAAAAAAGCAAATCATTCAGGTTTGACTTAAACAGGTATAGATCTCTTATTTTATTTTCAAAAATAAAAAATAAATAACTGGAATCTATACGATTCTCTTCTTTTATTATAAATAACTGGAATCTATATGATTCTCTTATTTTAATTTTAAAGATTAAAAAATAAATTACTGGAATCTATACGATTCCAGTTTCAAATTCGCAAAATTATTTTGGAAATTCTGTAAAATTTTAGTTTTGATTCTTTCTACCAAATCAAATTGATCTCCGAAACTTATTTGAAGATTCAATTAAGTCCATTAAGAAATTATTTTTAAATAGTAATGAAAAATCCATTACATAACTTTTGACCATTGTTTCAAGAATAATCTTACTTAATCATGTCGATTTTGAAATTGAAAAAAAAAATCAACTTATATTTTCTTAAATTTTGTTCTTTTTTGTTTTCCATTAAATAATTGAAGTTTAAAATTTCTGTTAGTGTCAATATTTGCAATTAAGGGCAAAATGATTTCTGAGTTGTATGTCTTAGCAGTTTGAGGCGTGCGAGACATACACTTTGTATGCCTTTTATGCTCAAGTTGTTGAGGAGTATGCTTTAGAGGTAGTAAGCCTTTTGGGGAACGCCTCAAGGCGTTTTATCTCTTATTTCCCGAAGGCGCTCCTCGAGACGAGTATCGAGGTGAGTTTTTTAAAACAATGATATATATATATATATATATATATATAAAGCAGGTTTGATGATGCCTTAAGTTTTGGAGCATCTCTTTAACACCTCTATTATATTTTAAGTTACACTATTTAAATACTTCAAAAAAAATTGAGTGTGTGTGGGAGCAAGGATCGGCTACACCTCGAATCCCTTTGATTTCAATCATATGTTCTGATTTATATAATTATACTTTCTTTCTTTTGTCATTTCATTCTATTATTTAATTGAAACATGCGGTTGAAATCAGGGGATGTAAGGTGTAACAAAAATGAGGTGTAGTTGATCTTTGCCATACAAACACATATAATAAAGAAGGTTTGATGATGCCTCAAGTTTTAGAGCATTCCTTTAACACCTCTATTGTATTTTAACCTACACTATTTCAAATACTTCAAAATTTTGTAGATTTAATTCACATTAGGATTAGGAATATATCATTTGTACAAAGAATGCGATTATTTTGAAATTTTGAGCCTCTGCAAAATTATGTATCAATACTCACCATTACAACATTTTTTTACTATAATTTTGAACATCGAATATATTATGTTAAATACTCATGTTAAATATTCAAATGATTTCAATTTTGTGAAGATGGTCTTGAGTATGGTGCTAACTATCTGCAAAAAAGAATTTTTGATAATAAAAGCGATACTTTATTCAAGTCGTGCACTAATTATAATGTCTCAAGGGTCCGAACCCATGACCACTAGAATATCTATTGAAAGCATCATACCTCTAACTATTTGAGCTAAAGGTCTTTGACATATATCTACAAAATTTTATAACATTTGAAGTAGTTTAACTCAAAATACGTTAAATGTGCTCCGAATTGGGGTGCCAATGAACTTGGGCCGTTATGATAATGGTATATGTTACCAATACGAGAATAATCGTTACCCTACCGATATAATTGGTAATTCAAAATGACTACCAATGCTTTACTGGTACCATTAGTAAAATGATTATTGGTATACCGATCGACTAGGAAACTGTTGATTGGTAATAATAAATTTACAACACATTAAGATATAAAATCTTATTGCATTAAGACTTTGATAATGATAAAAAAAGTAAATGTTTTATTGCTCATACTAAGTCTGCTAATGCACACCCAAAAATCTTTATATTGATTTATTTTAGTTGATATTGAAAAATTTAGCGATTCATCGCAAATTATTTACAAGAATAATTTTGTTTATTTCGAAATCTGAAGTTAGAGAAACTATTATTGGAAATAAAATTACATCCTTCTTCTTAAAATCTTTAAAAGTGTCCATGATTAGAATTAATAAAATAATGAAAAAAAAAAATTAATATGATTGGTAAATTTAACGTTACCACTAGTTTTAACATTTCTTTACCATTAGATTTAGCTTTACCAACGTTAAATTTACCATTTTTATGCTATTAACAATTGTATACCAGTTCAAGATTGATTACTTAATGCTTGGTAATGGTAAATTTACGACACCATAAAAGCTCCCCAATGAACCTTCCTCAGATTGTGTGTATAAATGAATCTTTTCTTATTGTCTTAATAATATTTGTATAGTTGTTTGTTGTTCACGGAGAAGCTTTGATTAGAACAGTGCACTAAGAATGTAGAACCTGGGCTTTGAATTAGCTTCCGGCCCTCTTTTTACCAAATATTTTTTTAAGTATCCCAAGCCTTGTTGTTCAAGCAGCACTGTGTATTGGCACACGTGTAGCTTGTCATCCTAGTACACGTCCAGTGTTTTTACCTTTTCTGATGGAATGCACTTGTTTTTTTTATGAGCAGGCCAAGCCAGAAACTGTAGAGAAGGTTTGTGAAATCGTGAAGAAGCAGCTTGCACTTGATGATAAAATTTCTGTCACCGGCGAGTCAAAATTTTCTGACTTGGGAGCTGATTCATTAGATACGGTATTAAATATTGTTTTACTAAATTTACATTTTATCTTCTTTTTATTCTCCTTCTTGAATACAAAGGAGATATTTGCACACCTTTATTTTTTTTGGCCTCGTCATAGCTCTTTTATAATAACCATTAGATCAGTAAATCGATGATCATAAAAAATAATGATGTAAAAGATAAGTATTAACTATATACATTAAATGCATTCACTAATTCACAGTATTTAATTATCTAAAAGTCCAGTAATTTCAAAATCCTAATGATGTAAAAGATTAAAAATGATGATGTGAAAGCTCGGTAATGTCAAAGTGTGGTGGTGTTGGTTGTAGTATCTGTAGACTGGAGTTGCATGTTTTGACAGTTATGTTATAAAAAAAAATGCAATCTTAAAAATGTAAAAAGCTGGTACCTGACACCACAATGAATCCTTCACCTTTTTTCAGCATATGGTAAAATCAGATGCGAAATATTGTTTTGATTTTGAACTCATTTGGGTTACAACTAAACCGAACATATTATAATTTTTTTGGGACATTTGCATACTTCTCTATGATGTCCATTTTTGTACCTAATAAGTGGTATTATAACAGTAATTATAAATGTATGCATAGGTTGAGATTGTTATGGGTCTGGAGGAAGCATTTGGCATTAGCGTGGAAGAAGATGGTGCTCAAAGCATTGCCACCGTTCAAGATGCTGCTGATATGATTGAGAAACTTGTTGAGGCGCAGTAAATGCAAGTGTTTACTGCAAAATTTTATAAATTAGAATGAAGAGATCCTTTGCTTGCTGGTGTTATAGGTATTGTGGTCTAGCTATGCGTGCTTTTTTTTGTGTTGTACTGTCCGTCTCTTGTTTGAATATTGCTAAAAATTTCTTCTAGTTTATCTATCTGCTAAGCAGTCATGATTCTGGTTTGCTTTGTTAGTGTCCTAATCTGTTAACTAGTTTTCGTCTGGGATTAGCATTGTTTTTGTTTGTCTGTTGATGATTTAATGCATGTATCTGTCCAAACAAAATTTGATTAGTCTGAAGAAAGATTGTGAGATAAATGGTAGAATTCATGGTAAATGATTCTATGCTCTACATGGTTTTACAAGGGTCGTCCCTATCCATACAACGCCGGGTTACACAAATGCAAGAATATTACATGCATAGTTTGGTTAATTTTATGGTTCTTTTAATAAGGTATCAGTATGTTCAACTTCAGGTGTCATTTTTGAGATTGATTTGTAATTCATCTGGCTTTTAATGCAATGCTAAATTTAGTTTGAATTGATTTAAATACTTTTGTACGAAGAGAGTTGAAATATAAATCTGATAAGTGTAGCACTAGAAATGCAACTTATTAAGCAGCACAAACAGACGTTGCTTTATCGCACGTTTAAATCAAGCTGTACGCGACCGACGATGCAAAAGGTAGCCACTAAAATCTGCTCAAGTGACGGTTTATTGTACTTTTGTATTCAACAAGGGTTATTGGTGGCGACAATGATAGGCATGTGCTTTTATTCCACGAACGGTTTAGTTGGCGTCGAAATGTTTGATTTTAATCAACGGTTAGGTTTTATTCAGTATTTCTAGTAAATAATGAGTTGTAGCTTTTTCAACCTTCTGACTGATTGCGACTGAATTTTGACAAAAATACCCTAATTATTTCATCCAAAAATAATAGTAGCTGAAACTGTTGTAATATACTATTATAAATTTAAAAGAGAACAAGAATAAGAGGAAAAACACGAAGTTTTATTCATTTTTGTTTCTCTATGTACATAATACTAACACAAAACAGCTCTATTCATAGACTCAAGATGGAATTAGTAAATAACATTAATGTATTTGTAATTTTAGCATATTCACAATCAACATCATTTATATTATAACACTTCTATTTGAACATGCATCAATAAAGAGGTTATTAATTATTGTCTCGTTAAAAACCTATGTTAAGACAAACACACTGGAAAAAAAAATTCATAAACAAGTAAAAAAAAAGTGCAATTTTGTTTCATATCGTGTAAGATGTTTCATTACTTTATTAAGGGGTTGGTATTTCTGTACAAGTCAATGGCTCATCAAAACCTTGTCAATAAAAACCTATTGAGAAAAATATTAATGAAGGAAAAAGATACATTATAGCATACCTCTCAATACTCCCCTGAATTATAGTGCATTATTCAATTAGACAGTTGATGTAATCGACGCATACCAATTTTGTGACGACCAACATTTCGGTTGGTTTAAATCAACAATAATCCACACATATCCAACTTAAACAATCTGGAATATAGATAATCAATGAGGTTGATTAAGAAAAAGATAAGAACAGAAGAAGAAAACAAACCAGAATCTCGCAGCGGAACGATAAAATATAATAATTAAATAAACAGTTCATGTAGCTGTTTACTATACATTTGATTATAGTTTATACAACATTTATCAGAGTTATACATATACATCAGAATAAAATATAATGCAGCAGACAACATGATGCAGGAATAATAATAGTAATAATATACCAAATCTTCGTCTTTATCCTCCAGAGAATAAATCTTCAATAAGCTGAAAACTCAGGGCTGACCCGAGCGTAATGAAAAGACAACACTTGAGTCAGGACTAAAATATCCTTATATAAGTCAAATCGATATCGCATAAACATGAGTGTAACAGCGTCAGAGATGTTTACGGATTTTCACATCTCCTATCCAGTGTATAACGTGCATACAATAAATCAAGAGATGTTACGAGATTTTCCATCTCTTAAGGATCCTTCAAAATATTTATCTGTAGTAGAATACGCTATATATATAATGTCTAATAAGTAAAATAAATATTTTTCTTAACGTTAAGGCTTTACATTAATCCCCCTTAACGCGTTTTTAAACATTATCATACAGTTTGCATATAAAACACCAGTTAAACGGTCGGTGGATAGGGATGCGTCGTGATACGACAACGCTAAACTAAAATCGTATAGTCTTGTATAGGGATAAAAAGTATGACAAAGCACGTGAAGCAATGCACAAGGTAGGATACTACCAGTTTACCCTTCCCGTCTGGTGGTAACGCATCATAGCTGTGATCGCCCACCGCGTCCAACACTCTCATAATTTGGAGGGTGCGCACTAATCAATCACAATGTAAATGATGGTAATACGAAGAAGTGCGTCCGCTCGGGGTAGCTAACCCACTTGGCCGGTACGGCTTCTGTTTTAGTCATTTCAAATTGGCACAAGTGCCGGGCTAGTCCACCATCGTTCTCTTTCTTCAAATCCAGCAAACGACGCCAAATCCAACTACTTCGTTCTGGAGTCTCCTCCGCGTACACAGTTGTTAAAGTGGTTCCGGTATCGACAGAGAGTATGCCCATATCCGGCTCCGGTCTCTTTAACAACCAAACGTCGTTTTACACACCGGTTGGTTCTTTTACATTCCGAAAAGAATTCATACTTTATATCAAAATATCATAATTGCTTCAAAATCAAATCCATTTCGATATCATCATATTTACTCAAAATATAATATTTCAGTTCAAAATCATTTTCACCTTAATATTAAGATTTTGATTCCAAAATTGTTTCAAATTTCAATTTGGGTTATAACTTCTTTTAACCCAATTCTATTTAAATCCATGATTTAAAGATAACATCCCACCCTTGACTAGTTTGAATTTTTTTTTTGAAAAATAGTTGGAATAGTTTAAAATAGTTTAAATAATTAAAATAATGTAAATGGTTGAAATAGTTTTATATAAAATAGTTTAAGTATTAAAATGGTTTATATAACAAAATAATTTGGAAAACTAAAATAATTCGTATATTTAAAAAGATAGCTTTTAAATAGTTTTATTTATTTGAAAATAATTTCAAAGTCAAACCGACAATTCCAAGCTCCCAATTCAAATCAATTCCAATTTCCATTCAACCGATTCAATTTTGATTTCAATTCAAATCAATTTCAACTTCGATTTCAAATTAATTCAATTCCACTTTCAAATTCAATTTCAATTTATATCGATTTCGAGCTCGATTTTCAAAATATTGATTCAAAACATTTAAATCAAATTATCCTTCAATATTCAGTTTAAAATCCCAATCTTCAAATATAATTCAATTCTGAGCTCAATTTCGAAATATCGTTTTTATATCACTTTTACTTAGTAATATTCAAAGTTCGGATAAAAGTTCAATCTTTTAAAACAAATCGATTTCCAAAAATTCAAATTATATTTTGATTATAACTTCAAAATCTCAACTTCGATTATTAAGACAATTTCTTTTAACCAACATTAATTTCAACATTTCAAACTCGAATTCGTGATTAATTCAAATTTATAGATTTGATTTTCATTTCTTTAAATTCAAAATCATAAAATAATTTCAAAGCCACTTTTAAAATCATTTAATTTAACCAATCCGGTGCCTGTATATAATTTTCTATCCTATGGCCAAGTGATCGGTTATTTTAATTTAATTTCAGAGATGGATATGTATCATTTCAATCCAAATTAAATGTCATAGGTATATATCATTTCAACCTATTTCTTAATTCATTCGAAAATAATCCAATTTATAGTTTATATACTATAAATAATTTACAGGGTGATAACATGATATATCAGAACAAATAAACATCTAAATCATCCAAAATATCAACCAATAGCATCCATTGCAATCAATCATCCAAACAATCAATATAATTCGCAACAATTTCATATTTATTAATATTAGGTGTTTTATTGGCAACTAAATCCAATTTCAAATTTAACTGTCAATTTTAATTTGTTACGGTTAATTCAGATGACAATTTAGATGACAAATAAATTTATCAAACAGCAATCAATAAATTTATATCACTTCATAATTTCAGATTTAACTAGCATAAAATATTCTAGTACTTGTGAGCGTTATAAAAACTCACCTTGAGTTTTTGATTTTAAATTAAATCGAATGACGTTCAATTTAACCTAAAATTTTAACTAGCTCCAAATGACTCCAACTTAGTTCCATGACGTAGTGCTCGTCGCCACGATTCCATCGCCGATTATTTCGTCCAATTCCGACCTCGTACGCAGGAGTTATACAATTTTTAGTTCATCGATATAATTAAATTAAATTAGACACTAATATAATACATTTTTTAAACAAGATAAGAGTCACATGTCCCTGTTTTTGATGTTGTTATACAAAAAGTCCCTGCAGAAATGAATTTGTAAATTTGGTCCCTATTTTTCAAAAATAAAAAAAACGCAAAGCGTTTGCACTTTTCTGATAGAAAATGCAAGATAACTTGCACTTTTCTAATTTTGAAATATTTTTCGAAATTTTCGAAATTTTCTAAAATTTGAAAATTTTGAAAAACGCAAGTTAACTTGCACTTTCTATCAGGAAAATGCAAGCTAGTTTGCACTTTCTAATTTTGAAATTTTTAAAAAGCGTAAGGTAACTTGCGCTTTTTAATTTTGAAATTTTTTCAAAAATTTTAAAATTTTTGAAATTTTTGAAAAGCGCAAGGTAAATTGCGCTTTCTATAAGGAAAACGCAAGCTGGTTTGCACCTTTTGATTTTGAAATTTTCGAAAATTTAAAAAGCGAAAGCTAACTTGCGTTTTCTGATTAGAAAAAACAGGGACTAAATTTACATACTTATTTCTACATGGACTTTTCTTGTAACACCATCAGAAATATGGACCTTTCATGCAAAGCCCCTTTTTAAAAAACCCATACCGAATATCTACAAGACCCGGCCCACTAACGAACTTGGCCCGCTTCAAAACTTCCTCCCAAAACGTGATCACAGCCTCATCTCAATTTTTCTCTTTTTCTTCGTTTTCTTTTTCCCCTTTTCTTTCTTTTCTTTTACTTTTTTTTATACAGCCAAAGGCCCAAACGCCAGAACCCAGCCCAAACATGCAAGCTCCTTCTTCTCCCTCTTTGCCACTGCCTGTACACGGACATGGAACCATGGCCGTGCATGTTGGATGATGATACGGAGCTATGCCGCTCCGTTTCGCGAACCGATTTCACCAACGAACTCCACACTCGAATCTCCATCTGGCCATCACCAAAACGTCGAACTCGATCCACCATTCCAGATCGCGACAGGTCATCACCTCGAGCTGCTACAGTGCGAAGTCGCACTCCCCTACATACAACCGCACACTCCCATTTTTCGCGCCTAGGTGCTATTCGATCCTCCCATTCCAAAAACGAACTCCAATTTGCGAATCGATGAACCAAAACCCCATAAACTCGAACCCTAGCTCCCCCACAAAGAACGGCCTCGACCCCAACAGCTGCCGCAACCACCAACGATCATACCACATCGAAGCTCTGGGCAATTCATGATTTTAGAAAGTGGTTTTAGATTTTATTGTTGAGTATATTGGGAGTTATGAATTTTTCAATGTTGCCGTGCTTTATTTTCTTCACTGTAAGTGTTTGCATGTGAGATTACAAAGGAGAGGACGTGATTTAAAAGAAGGATGGAGGGAAACGTGAATAGAAAGCAACAGTGACCATGACAAGATATAATATGTGGCTGAAAAGAAATTGACTTGACAATATATTAATTTATTCTCAACGGACCTCGATTTACGCAACTCAAAATCTCGAACCTCTATCGAGGTGTGCCGCTAGGCGTTTACGATGTTATACCCCTATTCCAAACACAATGGAAAAGGTTTCGAACTCTAATTCGATCGTATGGAGAAATAGCTTTTTGGACCCAATTATTATATTGAATTTTCGATATTAATTTCAATGCGTTTCTATTTTGTACGACCAAACGATAACTCCAAACATTACGAAATTTGAAATCCAATAATAATACACTATTACGGATCCAATGGAACTGGTTTCGTCGAAATCCAAGACTGTGCCCCGGAAGGCTATTTTTAACGTCTCGATTATAATATAAAATTTCGAATTTCTAGTTATTCACTTTTAAATCCAATTTTAAATGTTAACAAATTTCATTGTTTTTTAAATAAAATTTACATCAACTTCCGATATCATGTTCAATAATATTAAATTCAGAATTCAATTATTTCCAATATTAAATTTAAATAATTTAATTATTCAATATTCCACAAATTTCAATATTAGATTTTAAATAAATTTTAGTAATCAATCAGTTACTTTATTTCCATTATTGAATTCAACATTTATTATTTAATCCAACTATTGATTGTAAACACATTCGATACATAGCATTTCCTTTCAATACCTGTTATTACTTAAATCTTCGAAATTAGTTTATTTCAAAATTTTATTCCAGTTCATATCCAATAACTCACATTCAAAATCATTATAAAAATTATTTTTAACCATTTTTATTTAATAATTACATTAAATTAATAATTTAAAACTAAAAGTACGGGTCGTTACAAATTTCATACACCGTCTTTCAAAATGTTGATTTTAACGGTGCTTTTGTAAATTAATATATGGGATTTCTTAAGGCTGGATCCATTTCACTTTAATCATGTTATGTTTTTGAAGTTCATCTATGAAGAAAAACTAAGGAGATATATGATTGGTCATGTTGCCTTTGATAAAACCTACTTGAATTTGAGCTATGCAATATGTATTGTCTTCATAAGTGATAGTCGATTTTTTGTAGTTGATGAGAGTTGACGTGAATTTTGAATGTGTTCAATTAATGATCTTATCCAAATACATTCTCAACTTGCTACATGTAGTGCCAATTTTTAGAGTGGTTGTATGACGTAGCTTATAAAGTTTGCTTTGTAGATCGCCATGAAATAACTGCAATGCTATTAGTAAATACATGACCTATTCGTGACATTGTTTTATATGGATCAGAATGGTAAGTTGCATCAACTTAACCAACTAAATTTGGAGTACTTCCAATATTAGATAAAATAAGCCTAAATAAGTTATTCCAAGGTATCTCATAATATGCTTTATGCCAATCCAACTCCTTTGCATTGGTGCAGAACTATCTATTCATCAAACTCATTATCAAGTCACATAAACGACTCCTAATCCCTTTTAAATTAATTTATTCTTTATTAATCAAAAACTCTTTTTATTATTAAAACCCCGTTTTCTAATAAAACTTCTTTTATAAATCAAGACTTCGTTTATTAATTAATACTCCTTTATTAATTAAAACTTTCTTATATGTACTTGTATATATATATATATTTAATTTCTCTTTATAAAAGATAAATATATACTTGTAATCGTATATTTAACTGTTCACTTATACTCTTTTCGGTGCTTAAAATGTATTCATATACTTATCTGATCAATGGTACAAGTATATTTACAAATCACGTAACAAAGTTTTTCTTATTTAACATATAATCAAAGAGGTTAAAAACATATACTACTAAAACACTATTACTATAATCCCCTTCTCTTTTATATATAACTTTTTCCATTTTTTATAAAAGATTTCAATACTTGTTATTATCTTTAAAACTTCAATATTAAAGATCTAATTATACTTATAATATTATTCCACTTAAAAATATAATTTAAGGGTTTAAAAACAAGTGTTACTAAAACATTATTTACTACAAACCCAAATCATTCCATACTTAAAAATATTCCACTTATTGTGATCTTTAAAATATACAAATAAATATCTTATTATATCCCTAAATATAATTAATAATAAGGGTTAAAAACAATTGTTACTAAAACAATGTTTGCTACAACCCAAAACTTTTTACTTATATCAATCACTAACTTTAAAACATTTATTTTAAAGATCCAAGCAGGTCCACACTTATTAATAAAGATTATGCACTTTTAATTAATTTCAAAAAATCGTTTACTTATTTCAACTTAAGTATTAAAACCCAAACTTCCTTTATTAAATTTATAAAATACTTCACTTAATATTTAAAACTTTTATATATATAGGAATACCTTTAAAATACTTACTGATATGTTAAAACACTTTTAGATCCACTTTAATATATATATATATATATATATGCATGTATGTATGTATGTATACTTACTAATTTATAAGATAAAATATTTAATAATAAGAACAATTTGAAAAGATATTATATAACATAAGCTTTTATTTACTATAATAAAATGTTTAACTAATTTTTCTAAAAACTATATATACTTATAATACTTTTAAGAACTATTATATACTTAGAAATACATAAAAAAAACTATCATATAATGATTTAAATCATTTATATTAAATATCTCTTAAAAATACATATTTTACAATTTATTTAAAATCCATAAAAAAAAGTTTTAAAATATAAAATCATTTACTTTAAAATTTAGAAATAATTATAAATTTTTAAACTTCAAAACTCCTTTATTAAAAATTCTTTAATAAATTTTCACCAACTACTTTAAAAAGATTTGAAAGAATATTTAAAGTAAAAGCCTTTTATACTTTATTAAAACAAAGAATTTCAACCCAACTTTGTTTCCTAATTTCTATAACTTTCCAAAACTATCCATTTATGTCAAACACATCAAAACGTGTGTAGAACAACCCAATATATATATATATATATATATATATCCTCAATATCACAATTAGTCCGATTAAATATATCTTAAATAACATGGATTTCAAAGCATGTTTATAATGACTATGACGCTTCAAACATTATAATGTAATTTTAAGCTTAGTTAAATAGCAATATCAAACATGCAAACTTGTCTTGGCCACGATACATGTTATAGAGGATTTAAAAGAGAGAGATTACATAACATATATTATTGTCGTTTGTTTTTAAAAGCAACGAGGGGTTCAAAAATAATAATTTGCATTGTTATCAATATTTTTCACAATAAATAATTATCACATTTATATACAAATAACTTATGAGTACAGCTCACCCAAATTCCAACTAATGCTTATGCGTTTTCTAATAGTCCAAAATCGAACGCCGTTCGATTTTGACTAAAATTCCAACAACCTCTAACTCGATGATCCAACTCCAATGCGTAGATATCATCGCTACGAGTCTAATGAAAAAGACCGCGTCCAAATCTGACCTCGTATGAACAAGATACGAATTAATGAACATCAAGAGATTAAATACTTTTTAATTAGCATAATTAATCAGGTAATTAACTAAATTACCTATCCTCTAATCACGATCAAACCCATCGTCTTCATTTAAACCCCAGGTTGCCATCTTCATCTTTACGTCGCCACCGCCTTACCTCACCAAAATCCGTCACACTCCCATCGAAGGAATACTCGACCTCGACACCTCCTATGCCACCAGCCGTGCCTCCGATCATCCACCGTAGCTCATGAACGAGCTAAAAGAATCACCTCCTTACAAATCGAGATCTGCACTGCCTCAAGCCGAATCACGACGATCCACCATCGTCGATAAACTCCCCATGGCCCCCGCACCTTTTTCATGTTGACACCCTCACCTATTGCAGCCTCTAGTTTACTACAACCGCTTGAATTTCCCAAATGGAAGTGGGAGCTGATATCGATGGATTTCATCGATGGGTTTCTAAGGACCAGAGGAGGGTACGATATCATATGGCCATAATTGATAGAATAATGAAAAATGCCATGTTCTTACACATTGAGTCTACAAGAATGACATCCAAGTTGGTCGAGTGTATGAGAAGTGGATAGGTAGGTTTCATGGTGTGCCCAAAGAGCATTATGAGTTACAGAGGCCCATTGTTCACTAGTGAGTTTTGGAAGAGCTTACAAGAGGCATTTGGGATCGAGCTGCATCTCAGTATAGCTTATCACCCGCAAATAGATGGGCATACCGAGAGGGTGAATCATATATAGGAGGATCTCTTGCGAGCTTGCATTCTTGATTTCAGAGGCTCATAGGACGATCACTTACACTTTGTAGAATTCGTATACAACAATAGCTATCAGTCAAGTATTGGTATGACATCATACGAAGCATTGTATGGCCGACCGTGTAATAGGTGGAAAATGAGCGAGAAATTGATACTTGAGCCAGATATGATTAGAGAAACCTCGAAGAAGATTGAAATCATTCGGCAACGAATGAAAGCTGCTCAAGATAGACAGAAAAGCTATGATGATAGGAGACATCAAGAGTTAGAGTTCTCTATCGGTGATATGGTATTCGTGAATATTTTTCCATCGAAGAATATTTTTCGATTCGGTAGTAAGGGGAAGTTGGTACTGAGATTCGTAGGTCCTTTTTCGTTATAAGAGAGGATTGGGAACATAGCATATAGGGTCAACTTACCTCAGAAGATGGTGGGCGTACACAACGTCTTCCATGTTTCTTGTCTATGGAAGTTTGTGCACGACTCAGGCGTGATGATTGCATCGGATCAGCTTAATGATATCAAAATTGAGCTAGAAGCTTCGAGAGCTCATAGGTCAGTTTGTATTGTCGGATGTGATACGAAACAGCTTAAGAGAAAATAATGGTGTAGTTAGTGAATGTTCAATGGGGGTAAAAGTGAAGACAATTGCTCATGGAAAACCAAAGAGAGCATGAGGGCCACGTATCCAGAACTCTTTGCATGGTAAGGCCTATTGTTTATCATATTTACTTTCACCTTGATATTGTATAGGGTAGTTTAGTATCTCGCATGCTAGGATAGGCTTACCTATACTATTGGTTGCATAGCTGCTTGGATGATATGTATGATGGTTGCATATGATTGTTAGGCATGTGGGGTAACTATATTTGACTATTCTTTGACTTATTTGGGGTTTCCGATGGAAAAATTCCTAAAGGAGGGAGTGTAACGATCTGCATTTTACGTGTCGAAGGATTACAAAATATTTTTATTTCACTCATACGAGGCATATGACTCTAAAATTTTGAAACATGACTCTTAGGGACATTTTCCACATTTATGATTTTTGCCAAATTTCTATACGACTATTTTGACCCTGAAAATCGTGTGTGGACTATAACTTTTGATAGGCGATGAATTAGAATCTCAAACCACTTCCATTGCTTCAGGATGACCTTTTCTCATTCTGTAGATTGGTCATAGTGGAAAAATGGCTTACCGTTTGAAAGTTATGTCTATTTTAAGTTTTGGCTACTGCAGACCTATATTAGTGGGTAATTAACTAAGTCCATACTTAGGTCCACTAACCTATTTCAAAAATTATGCTAAGGGAAGGCTGTTGAGACTGATCTAACTGACTTCCATCTTTCCCAAAATAGTTTTAAGCTTCTATAAGCATCAATCTCTTCAAAAATCATCTTTTTTCCTTAATAATCTTAGTCAAATCATCGTTAGAGGAGTAATTGGCATAGAGGGGTTATAGATTATCATTTTTGGTTGATTTGCATTCATCCTCCTTGCTATTCATATTAGATCTAAGGGGAGAAATAGGTGTTTTGGGTACTTGATGAGTAATTCTTGATCTCTCACTATACTATGCATGTTTATATAGTTAAAAATAATGTTTTAACGTGATTTTGACCCTAGAATGTTTTCTAACTTGAATCAATTTTTCATATATGTTTATGGCAGATATTTAAAGGTTTCAAAATAGTATTTAAATGGTTTTCAGCCCTTTTTTCATATTGACATATTAGTGAAAAGTTAGATTTAGAGTAGGATTCGCTTGATTATCATATATTGGGAAATTGCATGCATGAATGGATGTATATGATGATATTTCATGTTTGTATGTTGTGCTTTGATTTGGTTTGCTAATGTTTTTAGGTAGTTAGGAAAGAGGTTGTCCAATTGGGCAAATCGAAGGCAAATATGGTCAGAATTAGATTAAACTTGGAGGAGAGGCTCTGGAGCATGAAAGGAGCCCAGGGTCAAGTTGCATCAAGTTTGGAGCAAAGGATAGAAGTCGGTACTGAGAGGTTTTGGTCAACCACTCGGTGAGAGATGGTGCTTGGGGTTGGGATTAAGAGTGATGAGCAAAGACCAAATGCCAAATTTTGGCTAAGTGTTGGAGCAGTACTGTAACGACCCATAATTTAACTACTTTAAAATATACTATTTAAAGTGATTTTAAATATAAAACATGTAATGTTATATGATTCAAACAATATTAGATAGGATTTGGAAAGAGAAGTATACACAAAAATAGTAACATTTGCCTATATCGACAAAAGTGACAAAATGCTAATTTCAGAATAGTAAGTTTCAATGGTTAAATATTTTTTTTAATTAATTTGTGAGTGTTTATATTTTTAAATAGCAATATACAAATTTATTTTTAAATTTGATTTACATAAATAAATAGTTTAACTAAAACATCAAAATGTTAACGTAAAATATTTTGTCGAAAATCAACGTTGTCGCTCCTTTATTTTCTTATATAGGAACATATATTCAAATAGTATAAGTATTAATTAATTCACTAATCAAGTTTACTTTTACTAAACATACTTAGAAAATTCTAGAATATAATTAACAAAAAGTAAGCATTACAAAAGTCAAAAAGTAAAACATCAAATCAAACAAACATAATTATTACTTTCTTTACTTAATATTTATGTGAAATGACATAAAGTATTGATTTGAAATGTGATGTTAAGTGTTGAAAAAAATAAGGTTGCTTAAAAAGTAAGTAAGGTTATTTTGATAATTTGGTAAAGGGATATTTTGGTAACTTACCACTTTATTTTTTTTCTATAAATACCAACCACTTTCTAACTTTTTTCCACACCATTTCTACCTTCTTCTTCCCTCCTTGAAGCTCTCTTTAATGGCTTCTTCTTCTCTCTTTTCCTTACGAACTTTTTCAAAATCTTATCAAATCAACTCCAAACACAACCAAACTTTGCTAAAAATCTTAGAATACCATTAAAACATGGTTTAGCATCTAAGAATGGAAGAAATGATGGAGGAGAGGTTGAAATCCATGGAGGACAAACCATTTGGAAGGAAGAAAGCAAGTTCGGGAAGCTCCGGAGCAAGAAAAAGAGAAGGAAGTGTCGTCGATTTCATTCCAAGGAGCTAGGACCAAATTCAAGGTGCTGCGGAAGCTCTGCCGAATTTTTCGAAGTTGGTTGAAGTTGAAAATAATAGTGAAGTGTTGGATTAAATGAATGTGGGTAGAAAGTTAATCAATTTGGTTAAAGGTGAGTACTCATATTTAAAGTTACTAATTTCTAAAAATATTTCAAGTTAATAACATGGAGAGTTTAGTATATGTTGGATGATTTAATGGATGATAACTTGGTTGATATTATGGTTGATTTTATGTTCGTGATATGGATGATAACTTGGTTGATATTATGTTGACTATATGTTTGTGATATGGATGATAACTTGGTTTGATAAATGATAAGAAAAATGGTTAGTAAGCATAGTTAATTTAATAAGAATTTAAATCCATATAAATATGTGTATGGAAATTATTTAGCCTCTTAATGAAATCAAAATATTTAAGAAGATTGAAAATGATATAATACTATAATATGAACTGAAATGGAAAATGGATTTGAAATATGAAAAATATTGTTTAAAATGAGTTTAAAATGATTTAGAAATGTTTTATAAACATTTAAAAGTGTTTCCATGAAGTTTGAAAAGAAATTGAAAATTTAGTCAAAAATAGGCGCGTCGTGTAATGGTAGTTCACGATTTCGCGCCATAAAAGTCAAACGAGTGTAAAAGTAGGAATATAGTTCGGAATTCTTCGAGATAATATTTTTTCAAACCATTATATCCATAGTTCTCCAACGAAGAAAGAAAATCGAGATTTCGATAAGTATATTTTAAGATAGGAGTAAAACAAGTTTTTGGAAAAATCGCGGTTTTGTAGTTCGGAATCCAAAACTGGATTTCTTTGAAATTGATGTTTTAAAATTGTTTAAAAATATGAAATAAATCTTATAAATCTTTTAAAAAAATTTAAAAGTGATTTAAGTAATAAAAATAAATTTTCAAATAATAAAAAGTCATGTTAATCAATATAGCTTTAAAAAGCACTTTCCATAGCACTTTTTCGCAGCACTTTTCAATAACTTTTGAAATATCGTTTTAGCACAACCGTTCTTTTCCAAATCTTTTTTAAAGGTTCTTAAATGATTAATAAAGTATTATAAGGGTGATTTGAAGGATTTATGAAATGGTTAAATAAATGAATAAGTGTTTTAAATAATGATTTGAAGTTTTATAAATCATTTCTAAAAATGAAAGGAGTATGCAGAAATGACTAGTACATTTGTCCCGCTTGTGAGATCTAAACGGTAAAACAAGGTGTGTAACTAAGGTTAGGAATGGAGCAACCAGTGCCCTGAACTTACATGGCCTTCATTTTATCTTTTAGACGAGGAGTGGAACAGATCGAAAGGAAAGCCCGGATGCTCTAAAAGGTCATATTTAAGTTTTTTCCAAGATAAAAGAAAAAGAAACAAATCCTTTAAATTAAATGTGTAGAAGTAATAAATTTGGTATGGGAATTATATTCACGATTTTGGATGGTGAATAATCCTTTAAATTAAATGTGTAGATGTAATGATTTTGGTATGGGAATTATATTCACGATTTTGGACAGTGAATAATCCTTTAAATAAAATGAATGTTTTGGAAAGTGATATTATAAAATGGAGTTTAAATGGTTTGAAAATAAAATGATTTGTGAATTTACTTTTTTTATTAAAGAAGTATATGAAAATGTTTTCCAAATATCCAATAAGTGAAATGGTTTTGAATATTATCTTTTTAAAGATAATTTGAATTAAATGATTTGGAAAAGCGATCTATAAACGATTAATAAAATCAGGTCCAGTGACTGTTTATGTGCTAGATTTTGTTTGTTGCTTTGATAGTTAAATAACCGACTATCAAATTTGGCCATTTTAGTTTCTCGACTTGATGTCTAAACTATTTAGTCGTACACTTAGTACATAGCCATCTATTTAGGCTTGATTATCATTTGTGTTAAGAATGTTGATTCGAGTAGTGCAGAGTGATTACTCCTATCTACCGAGCTTCCTTCTTGGCCGAAGGATAGCAAGTTGAAAGTTGGAAACGTGATAAGTCTACGAGACTTGGTTTCCATATGAGGTTGAGAAACACTTTTGCTTTGTTGGTGTGAAGAGACGGGGATCAGATTTATCTGAAAACCACTTCGGACCAATGTATATGCGACGATTGTGCAGGTTGGTCGATGATATTGAGATTTCAGATTTTCATAGTGAAGGACTGTTTGTTGATCGTTTGGGGTTAAAATCCCAATATGCATATAGTAGCAGTAGTCTCTTCATTATGAAATATCTAATGCAAGGACTATTCGCTACTAATCCTAGGGATTTCCCGACAGGATGTGGTAGGAAAGTACCTTCGGTTTGTCTTGTTTCTGGACAACTTGTATGGACGAGTATCAGATATTGCATTTCTAATGATTACGTACATTGGTTTTTACAAACGTACATCTGTTTGGTGGCGGAGAAGGAAACTTCTCTTAGCTTAACACCCTTCCTTGAGATGTACGAGCTCAAGGGTTGTATTTTTGTGAAAGGCAATTCGTAGTCAATGGAAATGGAAAATGTGGCATTCAAAGATGATGTGATATGTGATATGTGAAAGGTAATCGATACCTTTTTGGCCTCACTTCCCGGAAAATGACTAAAACAGGGATAGAAGCAGCAAGGCTAAAATGGATCGCTCCCATTAGGAGATGCCATCACTCTTCTAGATATATCTTTACATGCTATGACGTCGTGTATCTGATTGTTGTTGTGTATGCTCATAGCCACGAATAAAGGTCGGTAACGACCGGAGTGATGACATATTCGGTACTATCCAGGTATGGGTAGGCCGGTCTTGTGTTGGTTTAGGCGGTCAGTATCTGCCCCCTAGGTACATCCCTCTAGAGGTGTACTGTGTAGTTCGAAAAGGTAGTCCCTTTACGTAGTCATTTGTATGGAAATCCAAAATCCAATATGTGCCTGCCATTTTCTATTGTAGAAAGCCTTGTATTACAAGGTGTATGCTGGAATTTAATAATGTAACAATTTCAACTATTTTAATATTATTTGTGTGCAATAGACACTATTATAATATAACGAGAATTTGATATGAGATGTTTTGGTTACCATAAGGTAAAAACCTTGTCGGTATATATTTGCGACTCGGCTTACGGGATACCTTTTGTTTTGATAAAGGAAAAGTTTTGATGACTTTATAAATCCAGTTGAGGTGTGTTTTCTCACGCTAGTTTACCAGACTGATCCAGGCGTTCTTCCCTTTCAATGCTCGGGTCAGACCGAGTATATTTACAGGTTCAGTTTTGGTGCTTTTGGAGCTTCAGCAGGCGAGCTAGAGATCTTCTTGTCGATACACGTATCTGTTTATTATTCCGCTGCATTGCATTGATTGTTGCTGTTGTAAATTATCAGCATTTATGAGGACATGTCATTATAACTATCCAAGCTGATGATTACTTATTGTGTACTCTGATATTGACTTATGTATATTACAGTTTCTCTTTGTAAAGATTATTGATCTATATTATATGTTATTCCGCTGCGATGTGAGATTCCGTATTGTTTTGGTTCTGCTTCTCTCCTTTTCTTCTCTTCTCTATTTCTTCTCACCCTCTCTTTTCCTTCTCATGATTATCTACAATCGGTGCACTCTGGTTCAGACATGTGTGGTTTATTGTCGGATTCAGAGGGTGTCGAGTGCGGGTCGTCATAGGTACCGAGAGCTTTTACGGGGAAGTGGTCTAGTTCTAAGCATTTGCAACATAGAGTACTAGAAGAGAAGGACTCCAGGAAAGGAAGAAACCTAGCAAAAATTGGCTAAGTATACCACTAGGTACCGAGAGGTTGCTTTTGATGGAATCCAGGTGAAAACTTCCATGGGGGGATGCATAGCTCTGTAGGTTGTGCTGAAGGTGTTTATTTGTTCGCTTGGGGTTTTGATGGTGATATAGTAGCATGATGATAGCTTCAGGACTTCGGTGATGACAACTTGACAGTGAATGGAGTTTGGTCCCGATAATGGGGATTGATGTTGAAGCGAGCCTTGCGGATGGTTATCCACAACGGACAGGTTCAAGAAAGGATGACCCGTGAATATAATATTGAATGGTCCTATCATGGAACAGAGGAACTTGATGGTTCCTTGAGGATAACAGAAATTAGATGGAGCAAGGAAAGGGCTTGGTTACGCGTGTTAAGGGATCATTAATACTCGAAGTGTTTTCTAATGTACTCGAAAGTAGGGATATTGCGAGGATGCTCATGGTACTTTGTTTAGATGCCCCAGATCAATTGTTTAGATCTATATACTCCAGACCTGTGGAATAGGTCTAGTATCAGCTTTGAGCTAAAGGTGAGTACATCCAAAACCGAGATTGTCCCTGGTAGAAGGAAGGTTATACGAGTTATCATATATCTAGAGTATATTCAGTGATAGTGAAAATTGTTTGATAGATGTTATGGTTGCTTTGATTGTTTTAGTGTACGCAGTGTAGTGCAGAGGATGAGCATGATGAAGCTTCTTGTATTATGTAGATATTTTGCTTATTTCACCGTGGAGAGACAATGTTTGCTTACTACTGTGAGATGATTTATTTGTGTTTATTTCCATTTTGTATAAATTCTATTACTATCTTTCCTATTTTTTTATCTATGATGTATATTGTATTTTATTCCATACGCTATGAGATATACGATAGGTTCTCTGATGTCTTACTTCATTTAAAACCCTTGATGATTGTCTTACTTCGGCCAGACACCACGATAGCGCACTATTTAGTTATATTAGGTGTCGGTGGTGTAAGGAGATCGTCACATTAATCAGTACATGCATAACACAACCAAATTCTATGAATGAGAAATATTTGGTTAGGATCCTGTTCATAGCTACGACGGTGAAAATGATAGAGTTAAGGCAATTATGTAATTTGTTACATAACTTAAGTCTTATAAGAAAATCTTGTTCAAAATAAATATTGCTTTTAGTTTTGTTTTCTTTTATATATGTCGCTATATATAGGTACATGTAATGATATTAACACATTAAACATACATAAATATAAAATCATTAGTAGAATATTTTATCAACTGCAATTACGACTATGCCTGTAACTGTGAGTATTGAATCAATATTTAAATATATATTCCTTAAATATTTCTAGTCAGGATGTATCGAGAAAAGAATATCGATATATCCATTAAAACTAGTGTTTGTAACAGTTTCCATGCGATGGATGGTGAATTACTCATGAATGTTCGGGACACCAAGGGGTTGTGTGCTTATGGTTGTTTGGAACAATCACAGAACGACTTAATGAGAATTTTCTATATGTTAACAAGTAAGTCAATATATGATCTCATTGTAACAAAGTGCAATAGTCTTCAGACTTGAGGATACCATCGATCTTAAGTAGCTAGGATGTACTTTGATTATGGTCAAGCACATGGCATAGCGACCATGTTATGACTATAGTTGGATACATGTTGAGCTATTTGAACTGAGACACTACTCAAGCGAGGACCCATCTCCTTTGTTGTAGAAGGTTAGTATCACCGTAATTAGTAGTCAACTTAAAATAAAAAACTCTAACAGAGTAAATCAATTAATCAATAAATGTTATCGAATTGATCCAAGGTCTTTAAAAAGATCCATGCATTTAAATACATATATTATTATAGTTTTTGACCTTGAAATAAACTCTAGATATCTAAGTGATACAGTAATGATGAAAAGAATAAATATACAAAATGTTTTTGCTACACGAGCTTATTATAGACTAGAAATAGGATTTCATCTAAATGATTTGTAAGCGTTGAACTTATGCTCGATACTGTTCAACAAAGTCTGTATAGTATTTGAATTGTTTAAATACCGATTGAGGATCAAGTTCACACTAAAGAGTCAACACAACCACATTGTTAATTAATTTCCAAGTTTGACCAATTTAAAATTAATTTATAAATGCTATAAACTAAAAATAAAACTTATACAAATGTTGTATTTAATTTTATGGAATTTTGGTTATTTATTTATAGTAAAGGCATTAACTAAAATGATGTGTAAATTGTTATATGTTGATTCAATTAAGACACATGCTTAACAAATTAATTAAATAATTAATTTAGTAGTTAAAGTAATTAAAACCAAATTTAGGAAGCCTAGGCAAGAGGGGCCGGAATAGAGGAGATGAGGCGTTGGGGACAGTGTCTTTAGATCTGGAGAGAAGGGTGCTAAATATTTGTGGTTTAGTTGGATACAAATAGAACCCTAGCCTCCACTATATGAAATTGGTGATACCTTGTGCACTGAGTTACATCCCGTGGTTAAGGGCATGGAACCTAGAAATTTAGAGAATGAGATCGCTAGTGTCGGCAGTCCGAGGATCTAAAAATGGTAAAAACATATTTTAAAATTAAATCATAATTGTCAAGGACTACTAGCTCAAGTGGTAGGATCTCTAGATTGTGTATCTAGCGGACTTGATTTCGATCTCCGAGACACTAAAATGAGTGTTTACTTAAATTAAGTATCACTCTTGTATCAATTTTTTTTAATCATAACTATATACATGAATGTTTTCTCTTTTCTACATTCAGTTATAAAAAAATGTTTTCGAAATAATTTATATATTATGAGTGTTTTGCTTAAATCAAGTATCACTCTTCTTATCAATTTTTTAATATATATTTTTAAAATTAAAATAACATTTATTTACGTCCGCCTTAGTGGCGCAGTGGTTAGGGGTTCTCGCTACCTGGTAATAGGTCCCGAGTTCGAGCCCTGGCCTGCGCACCTTTGCCCCAAGTAAATCTCACCCGGTATTGCGGACTGTCCAAGGGGGACTGCGATAAGCTGTACAAGCTTGCGGTTGCGGACTGGGTGGCCCATACCTTCCTAAGATGAGCGGTTTCCGTTAGTCTTCGGTGACCGTTCATTTTTAATAACATTTATTTACTTATAATACACACACATAAACATAAATGTCGTTCAAATTTTGAAATGGCTATATATTTGATTTATTAATCATGATAAAAATAATTATGTTTTTTCTTTCTTAATTTAATTTTTTTTAATTTCTATATATGTATGTATGTATGTGTATATGTATGTATAAATGTTTATGGTTTATAAATTATTAAAAAAAATATTTAGGGTCAATAGTCACGACTTTTTTTTAATAAAATACATTTATTTACTATTTTGAAATAGCCAAAATTTATTTAAAATTAAAATTTTAAACAAGATATATATATTTTAAATTATTTATTTATTTATTTAAATATATATACATATTTGATGCTAAAATAAAAAATTGTTATATTATTGTTTTATTTATGCATGTCGAGAATAATATATATATATATAATATTTTGATAGGTGAATATAATAATAATTATTTATACAATGAATATATACATATGTGTGTGACATCGTTATCAAATTATATGACATCATTATCAACTATTGAAACTGGCTCGGTTCGTAGTGAGTGAAATTGGTACATTTCAAAAAAATTCTAATTAGATCTTAGTAGGCCTACGAAATCTAATGTTTAATATAAGATCCACTGGTTATTTTAATAAAACCATATTTTAATTGAATATTTTATTTTATATAATTAATTCATATTACTTTAAATATAATAAGCATTTAAATATGAAAATATGAATATATCTTCATGCATATGTGAGATGTCATACATGTGTGATATATATAATATCGTACAAAAAGCATGGTCAAATATATACAAGTGTCACATTGGCATTAATATCTACCATGTATATACTTAGCATTTGTATATACATTAATTGTCATAATTAATTTATTTGACATTAAAATATAATTATATAATACATATATTTCAAAAAAATCATTTAGTAAAATAATAATATAATTTATTGAATCATATATAATTTGATTAAGTCAAGATTTTAAAAATTTTAAATTTTAAATAAAATATCTGTTTTGACTTGGTAAATAGATATTTATATATATGCAATCAAAAATAAATTTTAATTAATTTAATAATATATATGCATGTGTATATATATTTTTATTTAAACATTTTGAGTATAATATGTATTGTATAATAATATATATGTGCGTGCGTGCGTGTAGGCGCGTGCATGTGCATGTGCGTATGTGGATGTGTATAATACATCGTCATCAATTTTTCTATAAATGTTGAAATTAATTAAATTGCATATTTATCTACATATAAACATCTAATTTTGAAAAATGTCCTTTTGATTATATCAGAATATACATATACATATATATATACACACACACATACACATACACATAAAAAATAAATAAATTATATATTTCTACATGAATTTTTTTAATCTTTTTATAAATTGTCGAGAGAAATTTAAATTAAAATATAAAAATATATATAATTTTTAAATCTAATTTGATTTATATATATATATATTATAATGTAAATGATTTTAATTAATAAAAATAAGTAAAATTAGTAAAAACCGTGTTTTAAATTTACAAAGTTATCTTACACATTTTTAAAACAATTATATGACCAAAACTCAAATTTACGTATACATATATTATTTATATTATTATTATGTTAAATTGAATAATTGCATTTAATAAACTATAAATTGTTAGATTGAATTATCAATTAAACATGGCAATATACATACATACATATATATATATATATATATATATTGATGGTACTATATAGCATACAATAATAATATAAATATAAATTGGAACATACCTTATAGAGATGTAGCCTTAAAATCACATTTCGGTTCAGAAATTCTCTTAGATCCCTACCCAAAGATTTTGGTTTCGGAGTATCACCACTTGAATTAAGTTGTTTCATGTTTTGGGGTTGAATGGGAGTTTGGCCTTGGCGTGGAAAGCTAAAGATTGTAGTGGCCAAATATGGGAGAGAGTGGAGCATAAAAAAGAGAATAGAATATGAAGGCTTTGGGTTGCTTATATAAAGAATCAAGTGGAAATAATTTCCACTATTTCCTTTTGCCGAGTCAAAATCCCAAGATTCCTCTTCTCCCAAATTCCTAGCCTATTCATGGTCCCTTAATGGACCTAATGAAATTCAAAACCCATGTGTAATTAATTCCATTTATATCTAATTTAAATGTATATTGATATCATATATCGATATGCACATATATAACTTTTATATATGTACCCAATCAACTTGTAATAACACCCAGAACATTTTTAAAGGCTCCATCATTTACTAAATACACCCAAATATCAAATACAAAAATAATTAATATTTCTTAAATATTAATTAATTAAATTAATTTAATTAATTTATAACATATTATAAACTAATAAAATGGAGTGTTCAGTTGTGCAATTCACAAGTGTGAATTCAGTCAAAAATTAACACTTGCACCATTCAAAATGTTAATATTCACATATCACCTTTGATAATGGTGTAACAGTTTTGCTGAATTCATCACTTATAGATCTCATCAGTAAAGCCCGATTTTACTTATTTTTAAGCACCTTTTAGTAACGATAATTTACATACATTCTCTTCGTCAAAGCTATATTGCTTTAGGATATATGAAATTTGGCATTTGTCAAAATTCCAATATCATCTACATACAACTCGATTATTCCATAAATAAAGGCCTTTGTTCAATAATAATTATTATTAATAACAGTAGCACTCTAGTTAGAGATTTTGACTTTAAGTTAACTAAATTGACTATGATACTAACCTCAAACAACCGAGGAGACGAATTCTCTATTGAATTGTGCTTTACTTTCTATTTTTCCACTCAGACCCTACTATAGTCACGTGATGATCACAATGTCACTTTTTAAGTATAGTCAAAGTGGAGTATCCGAATAGAAGTTCCACAACATTCTCAAGTCAAGAAAACTGTGTAACATTGTCACTTTGAGATATCTCGTTTGACCTAGTTGTTATTAACCAATATAAATCTCTCGGACAAGTCATCTTATAGTTATCCAATAACCATGAGTATGTATTCACTTGATGCCCCTAGTAGCCTTACGTAATACGCTGCCGAAAATATGGAGAGAGTTACGTACTCTAGTCTTAAACGATGTATCAATATCCTTTCTCAAAACATCTTGACCAGAAATATTTAAAACACAATGTACTTTTATATTATGATCAATTACTCATAATTGGAAACACATAACATTTTATTTAATGATTTCATTATTAATATACTTTAAATTATTTACTTAATTATTTATATCATTATAATAAAGTATATAATAGAAATCATACGTTAATTGTTTCACTATTTAAGAAATCCAAATAGTACGCTCCATATTAAACATTTTAATAGGGCGCCTTTGTAATCATTTAGGATAAATCGAACATCCTTTTATACTAATCACAAAAGATGTCATTTATAGATCCAATGTGTAGGATTAAACAACCAAAATAAAATTGATTTTAACATAGGTACATCATTAACAATCAGTAGTATGTTGTTTACTTAAGTTTTAGAAATATTTTAGTACCTCTTAATATTCTTTCCTATAGACACATATTTCCTTTGCATTTTGATCGAAAATCAAACTATTTGATATTTCTATTAGAATACCTATTATACTCTGATGCTTATCTGAGGCCATATTTTATCGGCTCTTGGATTATATTCAAAACATACAAATCATGTTATCGATCCACTACTTTGATACATTTTGGTTGTTATGTGCAAACAGTCTCTTCTAAATCACTATTTAGAAGTTCAATTTCAATATCAAAGCACCAAAACTCAAAATCAAATTGTGTGATAATTGCACATAGAATATGAATGGACTTAAGTATGATGACCAGTGAAATTGCTTCACTAATTTCGACATTTGAAATCAGTGAAGTCACTTCCTATCAACACCACTTTGTATAATTCCAATTGCTTTGATCTTCTTGATAAAGCACTTGCGACCAACGGATCATATCCTTTTGGATACAATATTAAAATCATATTGTACTACCATTAATTTCTAAAAGAAATTCCTTCGACCACCAAGGTGGTGTAAACAATAATTGTTTTTCAGTATGATGGAACAAGCATTCATAAACATTTCATAAACTGCCTTTGTACTTACATGAAGCTGATTTTGTTTTGAGTTTATGAAACATATGTTCATAACATAAATTAGACAACCACTCATCTTAAACTATTTAAAGTTGGGTTTTTAGTCATTTCATATCTTATATGAATATGATCTCATAAAGTATGTTTTAGATGAAATTAAATTTAACATATGTAATTACTGTAACGATCCATATTTTACGTATCAAAAGATCGTAAAATATAGTCTTTTAAATCGAAACTAGGTCATATGAGGCTATAACTTTGCATAATTTTGTGTATTGACATTTTTGACCCTTAGAAATTTTATTAGATGGTTTTGACTCTAAAAAATTGTAAGGGCTATAACTTTTGATATTAGCCGAATAAGGGTTTGAAACCACTTTCAAATGAAAGATATGATGGTCTCTCTTTCCATAAATTAGTCATAATAGATCTTTTGTTTTACTGCTTAGGTGATACGACCATTTGAACTTAGATAGTTTTTGGATATGTTAGTGGGTAATTAACTTAAGCACCCATTTCGGAATTTATGCCTAAGCAATCTGATGGGACAGCCCTTAATTATTATTCCATTTTCAAAATTTTATCTAAAGCTCCATTAATCATTTCCTTAGCCAAAATCAACCTAAAACCTTACTTTAATTAGTTATATCAACCAATTAAAGAGAGATTAGTGAAAGGATTAGCAAGATATTTATTAATTGTTGTCGGGGTGCATTGGAATTCATGATAATCACTATTTATCTCGGATTTTCCTTGTTATTTATGCATTTTAGAATCTAGGTAAGGGGTTTACTTTGCTCACTATACATGTTCATAAAGTTAAATATTATGTTTTTAGCATGTTTTCAAAGTTATGAACATGAATTTGCGCAACTACTATTTGAATGTATGCATATGTTTTATGTAGTATATGTGTTGTAATGTTTAGATGTATGTATGTACATTTGGTTGTATTTAATGAAATGTCGATCAATATATGATTTAGAGTAACTGATATTCCATAAGGAAATGGAGGCCAAGATACTTAGCTAATTTGGATAAGAACTGACCAAAATCATTCGATGTCAAATGATCCTGATTTTTCAACATTGAACGATCCCGATCATTCAGCATTGAATGATCATAATTTACCAAATGGAGCTAGAATTTTTGTGGTGTGATCGTGCCAGCTTAAGGAGCCCTCATTGATGATTTGAGCTTGGAATAATGAGCGATGGTTGGTGATTGAACAAAATTTTCAAAGGATGATGACTTTCGGATCTACTTAGATGATTTGCGCAACTGCTTCGAGGCATGCCTAAGGAATCTAAGTGCTGACTTCAGGACTTGCCTGTGGATTTCGGGAATGACTTCATGACTTAATAGCAAAAAATCTACAACTTTTTATGGATATCTAGAGATATTCCAGACTTATACGACTCGATGACTATGGAGATGTGTTAAATGGGATGTTAATGTGTTATACTGGGGAGACGCATGCTACTGGGTTGTTAATACTTAGATGTTTCGATGTATGCTTTTAAAGAGGGGGTTTGTGAGGAAGTTCACCTAAATTTGATCGTATCCCGAATCTTTGAATGTAGATTAGTGTACCATGGATTTTTTTATGTTGAATCTAGTTTCTATACTTACGAAGTGGCATGGATCAAGCACTGATGAGATGTTGAGCAGTCTCTGACATTGATGTGGCCATACGAGATATCATATATCCAATGCATTATAGCGATTGATGTGAGGATGACTGATGGTTGCTATGTTTACTTTGTTATGCTAGTGATGTCACATGATTTAAGTATCATTGACTTAGTTATCTAGACACCCCCACACTATATATTGACTTATAGTACATGCACATGATGATAGTAGATTAGAATATACTATTATGTGCTAACTCTTTGGATACAGGAACAAGTCAGGTATTATGCCCCATACCATGTGTCCTATTTTACTATATCGATTTTTATAGTATTTTAATATTGTAAATCACTCATACTAGACTATTGTTTGACTCAAGGTTTTATGTTTTATTTTTTATTATTTTGGAAATTCCTAAATGAGTAAACTAGATAGCAGGTATAAGACAATGCATGGAGCTATTCAGATGATGAACAAGAGGCTACACTTTTCATACACTTGTTTTTGGAGCTTATCCTTTTTATTTCCATTGTGAAGCACTATGGAAAGATATCAGTGCAATGTTTTATTTATCTAGAGATGGTTTATTATGAGTTTGTTATTTGATGTATAAGATCTATTAATTTCCTTTTGTATAATTGTGATGGATCATTCTACACTTTGATTTGATTTAGATTTATCTAGTAATATTTACTTTATTTCCCATTTTATATCTATGATTATATTGCCATCCTATGCATGGTGAGATATACGATAGGTTTGCTTTGGTGTTTTACTTACTTTACCCTCATGATAATCGATTTACATCGACCGAGTACCATCGTAGTGCACTCTACAAGTTATATTAGGTATCAAAGGTGTAGGACGGTCATCACATTTGGTATCAAAGCTTAGGTTTATAGTTAACCTAAGTAATATTAGGATCCATTAGAGATAGAGAATAAGTTATCACTCTAGAATGGATCGAGTGCTATATAAGAGAGCGTACTTTTTATTTTTCGATTTTCAAAAATATAGTAGTACATATATGATAAGTCACATTGCATATATAAGTACCATTAATGAATTTTTCCTTTTGGGATAACTTTCGTCCTTATTACAAATTGTAAGAATGGGTCAAAAAATAAGTAATGCAGTAAGAAACTCCAGCTCTATAGTAGAAAGGGAGACGACCTAAGGGCAGCTAACCCCGACTTGCAGACTAGTCAACATGATGATGGGGAATATGCTGCAAATTACCTAAGGGGTTCTCTAGATGTTGCAATTGGTGGTGGTGCTTAGCTGTAATCGCCCAAAGTTAACTTGACAAGTTGAACAAAGATACTCTAGTCTTGGTGGAAAACCGTTTCAAAGTACAAACCAACCATGAAAGTGTAGGATTAGTTAGACACCTAAGAATAAATCTTTAATGAATTGGAGTTGGATAATGCCACGAAGAGGATTTTATCCTCTAGTCAACTCCAAGGGAGGATGATTAATTGCTGGAACACTCTTAGAGCTGTTATATCTAAAGATCGATCCATATGGGATCAATTAAAAATCAAATTTGAAGAAAAATTTATACCGATAGCTCTGAAGTTAGTTTTGCTCTAATTTTTTTGATATGAAGCAAGGAGACTTGTCTATTTTAGGATATGTGACTGAGTTCAGTACTCCATCGAAGTACGTGATGTCCTTCATTGAAGCTTCGTGCAAGAATAATGAAAAGTTCATTATTGGATCGATCGACCATCTGGAGAAACGAATGATAGGCCAAATTGATGAGAACTTTAAGAAGGTGGTCAAGAAGGCTTTGAGGCATGAAAGCTGGTACCCAAGTCGATCTTAAGGAGGAGCCGAACCCATAAGTGAGTGGGGAGGCAAGAGGAAATTGAACAAGAAGAAGAAGAAGTTTCAGAACAAAGATGGCTAAAAAAGGGCAAATGAGAACCTACTTGCTACAACTATGAAGAGAAGGGTCATATGAGTAAGGACTGCAAGAATGATGGAAAGAGCTATAACTACAAAAAGTTTGGGCATATCCAGAGAGACTGTCCTGAGCCGCCAAAGTAGAAGCAAATGGTGAAGGCATATGCTCTCAATGTTGTTCCAACATCATCGAATGCTCCATCGACTAAGGAGAACGGGAAAGATGTTATTATCCATGGTATGCTTTCCATTTATGATGTTCCATTATGTGTTTTATTTGATATTAGGCTTTACATTCCTTTATATCTAGTGACTTGGTAGGTAGAATGGGATTGAGATTTGATTTATAGACAAACTCTTTGTTATCAAACCCTATGGAAGGTTTAATTAGCTTATATATGGTTTGTCGTGATGTGATCTTATCGAGTCATGGATATATGTTTGTTTTTGATTGTTTTGTGCTTAGTTTTATAGGGTTTGTGTTATATTATGGATGGACTGGTTTCAAAAATACAGAGTAGTGGTGGACTATAAGAGTCTATTGGTGATGATAGGGACCAACGATGAGCAGAGATTAGAGTTAGTGCTACCTTCTAAATGATGGGGTGATGGTTAGCTTTCTATGTTTGCTCAAGATCATGCATGATGAGTTATCATCGATGGTTATAGCTAAGGAGTATCCAGGCATATTTGAGGAGATGCTTGGATTACCGCCACATAGGGAGATAGAATCCTGTATCGATTTGGTGAAGGATGTCAGGCCAATAGTTATGCCTTTGAGGCGTATGACTCCCAAAGAGTAGAGGAAACTAGTGATGCAAGTGAATGATTTATTGAGAAAGGGGTTCATTTATAGGAGTTTACCAAATGAGGGGCACCTATAGTATTCACCACTAAGGTGGATGACTCTTTGAGGTTGTGAGTTGATTACCATGAGCTGAACAAAGTGACAAAGAAGAATATGTACCCACTCCTATAGATTGATAAGATCAGATCCATGGTGTGAAGGTAATCACTCAGTTGGACCTTGTGATACGATTTCATCAGCTGAGAGTAGCAAGAGAGACTGTGACGATTACTGAGTTTCAATACCATCTAGATTCTATGATGGTTGGTTATGCCGTTCAGAACCAATGCACCGACATAATTTATTAATCTCATGAACCATGTCTTGAGGGATCAACTTAATAAGTTAATACTTGTGTTCATTATATATTCTTGTCTACTCACGAGCAAAAGAGGAATATGAGACACACTCAAGGACCATGCTAGAGGTGTTGAGGAAGCACCGATTAAAAGCAGAGATTTCTAAGTGTCACTTTTGGTAGAGGGAACGTGATTTTTGGGTTATGTTATTTTTGAGCATGGAATTGCTATAGATCCCGCCAAATTATAGCAATCTAGGATTAGGACAGACCTAATAGTGCTACAGATATGAGGATTCTCCCAAAATTAGAGGGTTATTATAGATGATCCATAAAGGACTTATTTAAGGTAGCAGCACCGTTCACTAACTTGACGAAGAAGAATCATACTTTTGCTTGGGACGTGATGTGCGAGACCGCATTCGTGAGTCTGAAAGAAAGGTTGACGAGTGCATCAGTATTGACCATTTTGAGTAGGAAAGAGGAGTTAACTGTGTGCATAAATGCTTGTGGTATCGGATTAGGCATGGTATTGATAATAAAGGGTAAGGTTGTCGCAAATGCTAATCGGCAACTGAAGTTGCCTAAGAGGAAATACCCAACCCATGATTTGGAGCAGGCAATGATCATGTTTGCTCTAAATATTTGGAGGCACTATCTATTAGGAGAGAGGTGGGAGGTATTTATCGACCATGAATCATTGAACTACCTCTTCTCATAGAAGGATATTGGCCTTGATTAGCAGCGATGGTTAGAGTTCTTGGCCTTTTACGACTTTGAAATTTCCTACATGCCTAGTAAGGGAAATGTAGTTGTTAACACTTTGAGTAGGAGACATGCCAACTTAGGATCGATGTTCCTAGAGTGGAAGCAGGCCGAGTATATACCTAGTTATGACTTCCGCCCTCTATGCAAGCTAGGTCTAGAGATGTTGGCTAGCTTGACCATTAGACTAACTCAGATAGAGCAGATCGTAGTCGGAGATGTAATGTTGGACTAATCGACATCATGGCTAAGGTAGAAGGAAAATATTCTAAATAGATAAAACAATACAGACTCGACCATGATGGTTGGCTCCATAGGAAATGTAGGCTGTTTGTACCTGATGTCAATGGGTTGAGTGATGAGGTGCTATGTGAGTGCCATCATTTTAGATTGATAATTTATTCTGGAGGAAATAAAATGTATCATGATATGAAGCAGACATTTTGTTGGAAATAGATGAAGAAGGATGTCAAGACATTCATCTTAAAGTGTATGAACTACTAGTTGATGGAAGGTAAGCAAAAGAAGCTAAGCGGTTTGTTGCAACCTTTTGAAGTTCCCAAGTAGAAGTGGAAAAATATATAAATGGACTTCATTGATGTAACGTCCCAGATTTTCGCGTTCGAAAATCGACATCCATACTTTACATCGTACTCGAATGTCGTAGATTCGAGCGTTCAAATCCGAGTCGCCGGAGCTTATAACACAGTTAAGTAAATATCACAGCGGAATAAAAAGAATATAGATATACAACATCTGATACAATATACAGATACAATGATGATACAATGAATATCTATATACATCAGAGATATGATACAATAAATAGCAGCGGAAAAGAAAACGATAACATCAGCAGCGGATAATCTCCATCTTCAAAGCACTAATCCAGAAATAGCTTGAACTCCCAATAACGATACACCAAGATAAGCAAGTGCAGTCCGATCCAAAGACTGAACTAGCTCCAGATAACCTACTAATCTGACTATCTGAAAAACCAAACTCTAGACTGCTCGTGTAGAAAAATTTTGAGCATCCAGAGTTTAGGAAAGAAACAATAAACTCCGGATCAGTCATGGGACTGGTGTGAGCAACAAAAACAGTTTATCTTTAAAACAAATAGCAGAGAATTTTAAAGTCAATTCGCAATGCTTTTGGAAAATGAAACTACCATAAGACCTCCCGCCACACACACAATGCAAACGCAGAATTGGAGGAGATTTCTTCTTATGATAGTCAAATATGCTTACTACGCAAAATCAAATCATTTGATATTATTACTAGTGCATAGTGTAGAAAACAATTTCGAAAGTAGAATATAAATCTTAGCCAGCATAGACATTTCGCACTTATGCCTACTATAGCTACCATGTTCAATAGCAGGTTACCACCACATTCCATGGCAGGTAATACAACTAAAACCGTACAGGGCTCGTATTGTTTTGTTTGGATTTCCAACAAATGGTCAGGCTAAGGAACTTCCTATTCCACGAAAGAAACGCCTCTGGCGGGACGTTCCGAGAACCAACTGTTCTCTGCCAAACAAGGCCGGCAACCCCTTTTCCCAAGGGATAAAAGAAACCTCAGATATGCCACCCCCGGTCCTTTGGGACCTTTAACCGAGCGCTCGATAACCAACATCACACATCATAAAGAAAGTGTATCCACATGAGTAAGTATCTGGGCTCCATACCATGATACTACCCTTTTCCAGAAGGAATGGTCATACCCTAGGGGAGCTACCCCTGAAAACCTTGCCGCACAATTCCTGTTTCGACCATTACCGGGTTGTGAGGCTCGACGAAGTCTCGTCCACAAAGCTACGCTTTTTCAAAAAGCCACGCTTTGGGTCAACAGATGATCAACCTATGATCACAAGGATAAATGATCAAACAAAAGATCATATCACAAATGATCAAACACTGATCATCACACAGCAACACTCAGCATGCCACATTACCAAATTGGGATATATCGCTGATAAATTTCAACTACATAACCTCTGAGCTCATATGTCTCAGAGAAGGGTGTTAAGCTAAGAGAATAAATTCTCCGCCACCAAACAGAAATGTATTTGAAAGAAATCGGCTTTATATCTCAAAGTGTAATGTCAGACATGTATCCATATAAGTCTGTTCCGGGTTCGAACAGAACCGAAGGCACTTCTCACGAAGCCCTTGCAATTCCGGATAACTTTCAATCACGTCCAGACTTCCCATCACAAAAAGAGTGATATAAATCTCTATACCGGGAGCTACCCAGTGCAGAGACATTCGACAGGTTGCCCTTTCATTTTCGAAAATATCCGGTCTTCAACACCGATCTTCAAATGCGATCCATGTACGACGTATCACTATTCGGAATGGGTTATATGACACAGATGTCTTTTCCCGGCTAACCCGAATAGTGAGCGCAATATTCAAAAACAAATGGATAATGGGATTTCAATTAAGTCACAATTTAAACCCAAACTTTCTCTTTCAAATGGTTGAACAAATTTCCATTTAAATCTTTTTAAACAAAAAGATTCAATTCACAAAGTTCACTTAATTTCACAAAGATTCATTCACAGATTTTCCAAATCGATTTCCATTTCAATTTAATTAATTCGTTGAATCTTTAAATCAAAGATTTAACAAATAGCTTTCAAAACAATTTCATTTCGAATGGGTTAAACAAATCATCATATTAAATCTGTTAAAAATAAACAGATTTAATTCATAGCTTTCAAAAAGAATTCATTCATAACTTGGAAAATCCATTTTTCAATTCACTTGAAATTCCTTTACCTAAATTGGAATTTCATTTCTCATCTAAAAGCTTTTATTCTTTGAAAACAAACAGTTTTCAATTTGGAAATCTGATTCATTCATACGAGTTGAAATCCTTGGTTTAAATTCAAATTCCCAAATTAATACCTTAAAATGGTTTAATTCATACAAACACATCTATAACATTTTCAATCCCTAGTTTTAAATCATAGGATTCAATTTCAAACTTGAATTCAAATTTAAATCAAATTATTTAAATTTCAAAACTCGATTAAGTTATTCAAAATAACTTTTATCTTTGAAATTCTATTTCAAAAGCTTTTCACTTTAAACCCAAATTTCAAATTTCAAAATCAATTGAAATTAAAATTTCAAATTTCAAAAAACATCAATTTTAAATTATCTGCGACTTAACCGATTTCCACGTGAAATCCATATTTGTGTGTGTAAAAGTGTAGTCCAGGGGTTTAACACAATAGTGCAACACAATGAATCATCACAGATCAAAATACAGGATATAGTTGATAAGCGATATAAACTATAACACTTATCGTTCATACACAGACCATAGATATATAAATATCACAGACAATAAATTACAGATCACAACATAAATCAAGATATATCATAAAGCATCACATACCAGGGAATATCAATCTAATACATAGCATCTAATAACAAATATATCAATCCATCACATAGCATCTAATAACAATCAAACATCTATAAGTAAGATCAGTTGATGGTTTGAGTAATTCAAATCAGATTTAATTACTTATGAATAATTACTAATCCTGGTTAATTACAAATTATTTTGGTTAATTATTCTTTAATCATTTATTAATTAATCATTAATAACAAATTTAATTAACCTTTAATTATAATTCATCAACCTTTAAAATAATTAACCTTTTATTATTTAATTTACCATTTAATTATTTATCTTTAATTAATAAATTAACCTCTAATTAATAAAATTTCAATAAGTGATCATTCCTAACCACTTACATTGATTAATAAATCTTTAATTATTTAATTTACCATTTAATTATTTCTTAACAAATCACATAAATTAAATTAACCTTTAATAATTAATTAATCATTCTCAATTAATCAATCAATCTTTAGTAATCAATTATCTTTTATTAATTGTCATCAATTAAACTTTACTTAATAAATCATTCATATCATAAATTAATCAAATCAAAAATTTACCCATTTTTAATTATCTTAATAATTTAATGAATCCAAATCATTAAATCCTAATTATCTTTAAGATAAACTTTATTCTTATAAATGATCAAAACATTTAAAACAATTTACTTCCAAAATTTACTTAACTTTTCATTTTAAATTTAAATAAATTTACAAATCCACTTTATCATTTAACTGTTCAAAACCATTTAAAATCTCCCTTTATTTTAAAACTAAGATTCAAATTTTAAATATGAACCCAGATTTAAATTTAACACTCACAGATTTAATCCTGTAACATGAAATCTACCCGAGCCTCACGACAATTTCTTCGAGTCAAACTGCAGATTTCACGAGTTCAACCCCGAGACCTTCCTCTGGTTCTTCACGCACCCTTCTTCTTCCCATTTCTTTTCTAGCTTAAGTTTAACAATTTTAAAATCTGGACTAAACACTCACAAACTCTCTCGTCCTCACCACTTCGATCCAAACATAGGAATACGCGAACTCGAACTCGAGACGAAGCCATCTTCCCCAAATTTCAACCATACCAGATATCTGTGCACACGCGTGCACATGTACATGCGATCATCCACGATCTGATCATCGATGATACCTCCGGCATGTCACCGCAAACCACCACGACTAGCCCAGCCCTCCAGAATCTCCCTATTCGCCGTAGATCGAAATCGAGTAACTCGATCGAACGTGAACCCAAAATAGACCATCGAAAACACCTCGCTACGACAATGCCGATCATCAAAGGCCACGCGACTTCTGTCAGAGGTTCGCCTAACCTCAACGCGTCGATCGCCACCGGACCGGTTCGACTCGATGCACCGGTGATGCTGCATTCTCCTCGAAATCAATCGCTACCCAGAACCAGGCTTAAACCCTAGTTTTACCTTGTTTGATCATTATTTGAAATAGAAAAATTATCTAACATTTTTCCTAACTCCATTGATGACTAAGCAAGCTTCAAACAAAATTTCAACATCTAAAAATTCTTTGGTGACCGGAAATCGATCAAAAGGTATTTCCCTTTCATTTATGAACTGCTCACAAATTATACCACTAAAAATCACCATTTAAGTGTTGAAAATCCTATCTTTGACTGTAGATTCAAGTTATAAAATAAAATCAGTACTTTAAAATATTCGAAATAATTCATATGATTTCTTTTTACTGTAAAATTGAGTTTACAGAGTCAATATTTCTTCAAACCAATTCTAGGCCATGCTTTAAGTTTAAACAAACCTATTTTGTTTACAAATCCTAAGCTTAAATGTTTGTATGAAGATTTATTGAATTCCTTTGTTACATTTTCAATTTTTATAGCAAACAGAGATGAAACAAGCATTACACTTTCAACCATTTATACACAGAGGCTTATATATATATATAGATAGATATAAATATACCTACACACATACACATTTCCAGATATTATTCAAGCAACATATAAAATTTATACTAAAGCAAAATTTTCAACAAGGAGTAGTTACTCACAGTTTTTCCAGGAGAAGAAAACAGAGCTTCTTTGATAAATCTGGCTTTAATATCTTGCCTTCTTTTGATCTTCTGATTTAAGTTGAGTTGCTTGATTTGTTGTTTGTGATTGAATTTTGTTTAAGTTTTGAACTAAAGCTCATCTCAGATTTTTTTTTAGTTTTTTTTTCTTTAGTGTTTCTTTTTCAGCTTTGAGGAAACTAAATTGAAATGAGAAGAGACAGATGTATATAGGAAATGAAATGAACAGGGTATACAATATTGGTTTGTACAACTTTACATATTTTTTTCTCCCTTTACTTCGGCTGAAATGATATAGGATGGTGTACTTAGAGATGATGGCATTAAGGGCTGATGTACTGTATGTCTCTATACTTGCCTTATTCTATTCTTTTGTTCATAAATTTACTTTTTTTTATTTATTTGCCAGGTTCATTTTGGAGGCTGAAAATCTTATTTCAGTGGCTAAGGATGTTTGCATTTATTGCTTTGTACAAAGCTATATATTTATTTTTCTTCTTTTGCCAGCCTATACATCTCGGCTGAAGACAATTTGGTGGCTTGCATTTATCACTAGGCTTGTATTTTTATTTGTTTCTACTTTGTTTATTTGTTTCTTTTGTCTTGTTTATTTTTCCAGGTTGTATACTTTATGTTTGTTTCTATACTTTGTTTTTTTCTTACCTTCGGCTGAGAGATGATATAGGGATGGTTTACATATTTTTGTTTGCCTTAGAGATAAAGTCTGGTGGCTTCTTTACTTTATGTACATATTATAAAAGTTGTTTTAGTTATGTATTAAATTCTTGACTTATGAAATTATACTTATGCTAATGGATATAAAGTTGTTATTGCTATTTGTTGATTGTATTTCTTTTGTCATTACTTTATAGTTTTACTTCCATTATAACTCAATTATTTATTTTACTTTAGTATTTATTATCTTATATTTATTTTATAAACTCAAACCATCTTTAACCATAATTTCAAATATATATATATATTTATCATTTATCTCTAAACCATTTATTTAAGTTTTAATTTTAAATCCAATATATACAAACATTAAATTTAAATGATCGTTCAAATAAAATTGGGACTCGGGGAAACTCGCTCAAATTTCCCTAATTAAATTTACAATTTTTTATCAAAAATTTATTTAATTACTCAATTAAATTCAAAAATTCATTTAATTATTAATTTGAATAAATTTAAATTTCGGGATCGTTACAAATTTCCCCCCTTAAAAGAATTTCGTCCTCGAAATTCGCAGGCACGAAACAAAGACAGAGATAGACAGATTCGATCTTCTATAACTCCTCAAACACAAGATACGGTTTCCAAACTCAAGTCGGAATATCTCAGAATACATACCAATTTGTCCCTCTTCGGACTTTGGTATTCACAAGAAATTTCAATAGAATTTCAAAATTTGGGTTCAAACAATATCGTTTTATCGATACTATTCAAATTTAGCTTCATATTCTTTTAATCGATTTAACTCAATTCAAAATTCCAATTCCAAATTCATTAAGGTTTAAATCCAAAAGGCTGATAAGAAACCGATGAAATACGAAAGTAAAGATCTTCGACAGTGATTCATAGGGCCATCACCACACCAAAACTTCTTCTTGTAGCTGATACGAAGCAATGAAAAGAATTTTGGAAACGAATCAAAGAATATTGATAAGAAAGTTGTTTCCACTGTCGCAGGGTATTGACCATTTATAGTCGTACTCCTTTGTCCCCTATCTCGTCCTCTTCTTGCACTCATACTCACTATCAGTGGATAGTAAGAGAATTTACTGAGACGTTCGTACGGATATCTGAGAATATACTCATTCTAGAGTTTACTTCACTCTATCTCTAATGAGCTACTTAATGTGTTATACTCCTGAGCTAAAGTTCAACCTTAGCTCTGATACCAAATGTAACGTCCCAGATTTTCGCGTTCGAAAATCGACATCCATACTTTACATCGTACTCGAATGTCGTAGATTCGAGCGTTCAAATCCGAGTCGCCGGAGCTTATAACACAGTTAAGTAAATATCACAGCGGAATAAAAAGAATATAGATATACAACATCTGATACAATATCCAGATACAATGATGATACAATGAATATCTATATACATCAGAGATATGATACAATAAATAGCAGCGGAAAAGAAAACGATAACATCAGCAGCGGATAATCTCCATCTTCAAAGCACTAATCCAGAAATAGCTTGAACTCCCAATAACGATACACCAAGATAAGCAAGTGCAGTCCGATCCAAAGACTGAACTAGCTCCAGATAACCTACTAATCTGACTATCTGAAAAACCAAACTCTAGACTGCTCGTGTAGAAAAATTTTGAGCATCCAGAGTTTAGGAAAGAAACAATAAACTCCGGATCAGTCATGGGACTGGTGTGAGCAACAAAAACAGTTTATCTTTAAAACAAATAGCAGAGAATTTTAAAGTCAATTCGCAATGCTTTTGGAAAATGAAACTACCATAAGACCTCCCGCCACACACACAATGCAAACGCAGAATTGGAGGAGATTTCTTCTTATGATAGTCAAATATGCTTACTACGCAAAATCAAATCATTTGATATTATTACTAGTGCATAGTGTAGAAAACAATTTCGAAAGTAGAATATAAATCTTAGCCAGCATAGACATTTCGCACTTATGCCTACTATAGCTACCATGTTCAATAGCAGGTTACCACCACATTCCATGGCAGGTAATACAACTAAAACCGTACAGGGCTCGTATTGTTTTGTTTGGATTTCCAACAAATGGTCAGGCTAAGGAACTTCCTATTCCACGAAAGAAACGCCTCTGGCGGGACGTTCCGAGAACCAACTGTTCTCTGCCAAACAAGGCCGGCAACCCCTTTTCCCAAGGGATAAAAGAAACCTCAGATATGCCACCCCCGGTCCTTTGGGACCTTTAACCGAGCGCTCGATAACCAACATCACACATCATAAAGAAAGTGTATCCACATGAGTAAGTATCTGGGCTCCATACCATGATACTACCCTTTTCCAGAAGGAATGGTCATACCCTAGGGGAGCTACCCCTGAAAACCTTGCCGCACAATTCCTGTTTCGACCATTACCGGGTTGTGAGGCTCGACGAAGTCTCGTCCACAAAGCTACGCTTTTTCAAAAAGCCACGCTTTGGGTCAACAGATGATCAACCTATGATCACAAGGATAAATGATCAAACAAAATATCATATCACAAATGATCAAACACTGATCATCACACAGCAACACTCAGCATGCCACATTACCAAATTGGGATATATCGCTGATAAATTTCAACTACATAACCTCTGAGCTCATATGTCTCAGAGAAGGGTGTTAAGCTAAGAGAATAAATTCTCCGCCACCAAACAGAAATGTATTTGAAAGAAATCGGCTTTATATCTCAAAGTGTAATGTCAGACATGTATCCATATAAGTCTGTTCCGGGTTCGAACAGAACCGAAGGCACTTCTCACGAAGCCCTTGCAATTCCGGATAACTTTCAATCACGTCCAGACTTCCCATCACAAAAAGAGTGATATAAATCTCTATACCGGGAGCTACCCAGTGCAGAGACATTCGACAGGTTGCCCTTTCATTTTCGAAAATATCCGGTCTTCAACACCGATCTTCAAATGCGATCCATGTACGACGTATCACTATTCGGAATGGGTTATATGACACAGATGTCTTTTCCCGGCTAACCCGAATAGTGAGCGCAATATTCAAAAACAAATGGATAATGGGATTTCAATTAAGTCACAATTTAAACCCAAACTTTCTCTTTCAAATGGTTGAACAAATTTCCATTTAAATCTTTTTAAACAAAAAGATTCAATTCACAAAGTTCACTTAATTTCACAAAGATTCATTCACAGATTTTCCAAATCGATTTCCATTTCAATTTAATTAATTCGTTGAATCTTTAAATCAAAGATTTAACAAATAGCTTTCAAAACAATTTCATTTCGAATGGGTTAAACAAATCATCATATTAAATCTGTTAAAAATAAACAGATTTAATTCATAGCTTTCAAAAAGAATTCATTCATAACTTGGAAAATCCATTTTTCAATTCACTTGAAATTCCTTTACCTAAATTGGAATTTCATTTCTCATCTAAAAGCTTTTATTCTTTGAAAACAAACAGTTTTCAATTTGGAAATCTGATTCATTCATACGAGTTGAAATCCTTGGTTTAAATTCAAATTCCCAAATTAATACCTTAAAATGGTTTAATTCATACAAACACATCTATAACATTTTCGATCCCTAGTTTTAAATCATAGGATTCAATTTCAAACTTGAATTCAAATTTAAATCAAATTATTTAAATTTCAAAACTCGATTAAGTTATTCAAAATAACTTTTATCTTTGAAATTCTATTTCAAAAGCTTTTCACTTTAAACCCAAATTTCAAATTTCAAAATCAATTGAAATTAAAATTTCAAATTTCAAAAAACATCAATTTTAAATTATCTGCGACTTAACCGATTTCCACGTGAAATCCATATTTGTGTGTGTAAAAGTGTAGTCCAGGGGTTTAACACAATAGTGCAACACAATGAATCATCACAGATCAAAATACAGGATATAGTTGATAAGCGATATAAACTATAACACTTATCGTTCATACACAGACCATAGATATATAAATATCACAGACAATAAATTACAGATCACAACATAAATCAAGATATATCATAAAGCATCACATACCAGGGAATATCAATCTAATACATAGCATCTAATAACAAATATATCAATCCATCACATAGCATCTAATAACAATCAAACATCTATAAGTAAGATCAGTTGATGGTTTGAGTAATTCAAATCAGATTTAATTACTTATGAATAATTACTAATCCTGGTTAATTACAAATTATTTTGGTTAATTATTCTTTAATCATTTATTAATTAATCATTAATAACAAATTTAATTAACCTTTAATTATAATTCATCAACCTTTAAAATAATTAACCTTTTATTATTTAATTTACCATTTAATTATTTATCTTTAATTAATAAATTAACCTCTAATTAATAAAATTTCAATAAGTGATCATTCCTAACCACTTACATTGATTAATAAATCTTTAATTATTTAATTTACCATTTAATTATTTCTTAACAAATCACATAAATTAAATTAACCTTTAATAATTAATTAATCATTCTCAATTAATCAATCAATCTTTAGTAATCAATTATCTTTTATTAATTGTCATCAATTAAACTTTACTTAATAAATCATTCATATCATAAATTAATCAAATCAAAAATTTACCCATTTTTAATTATCTTAATAATTTAATGAATCCAAATCATTAAATCCTAATTATCTTTAAGATAAACTTTATTCTTATAAATGATCAAAACATTTAAAACAATTTACTTCCAAAATTTACTTAACTTTTCATTTTAAATTTAAATAAATTTACAAATCCACTTTATCATTTAACTGTTCAAAACCATTTAAAATCTCCCTTTATTTTAAAACTAAGATTCAAATTTTAAATATGAACCCAGATTTAAATTTAACACTCACAGATTTAATCCTGTAACATGAAATCTACCCGAGCCTCACGACAATTTCTTCGAGTCAAACTGCAGATTTCACGAGTTCAACCCCGAGACCTTCCTCTGGTTCTTCACGCACCCTTCTTCTTCCCATTTCTTTTCTAGCTTAAGTTTAACAATTTTAAAATCTGGACTAAACACTCACAAACTCTCTCGTCCTCACCACTTCGATCCAAACATAGGAATACGCGAACTCGAACTCGAGACGAAGCCATCTTCCCCAAATTTCAACCATACCAGATATCTGTGCACACGCGTGCACATGTACATGCGATCATCCACGATCTGATCATCGATGATACCTCCGGCATGTCACCGCAAACCACCACGACTAGCCCAGCCCTCCAGAATCTCCCTATTCGCCGTAGATCGAAATCGAGTAACTCGATCGAACGTGAACCCAAAATAGACCATCGAAAACACCTCGCTACGACAATGCCGATCATCAAAGGCCACGCGACTTCTGTCAGAGGTTCGCCTAACCTCAACGCGTCGATCGCCACCGGACCGGTTCGACTCGATGCACCGGTGATGCTGCATTCTCCTCGAAATCAATCGCTACCCAGAACCAGGCTTAAACCCTAGTTTTACCTTGTTTGATCATTATTTGAAATAGAAAAATTATCTAACATTTTTCCTAACTCCATTGATGACTAAGCAAGCTTCAAACAAAATTTCAACATCTAAAAATTCTTTGGTGACCGGAAATCGATCAAAAGGTATTTCCCTTTCATTTATGAACTGCTCACAAATTATACCACTAAAAATCACCATTTAAGTGTTGAAAATCCTATCTTTGACTGTAGATTCAAGTTATAAAATAAAATCAGTACTTTAAAATATTCGAAATAATTCATATGATTTCTTTTTACTGTAAAATTGAGTTTACAGAGTCAATATTTCTTCAAACCAATTCTAGGCCATGCTTTAAGTTTAAACAAACCTATTTTGTTTACAAATCCTAAGCTTAAATGTTTGTATGAAGATTTATTGAATTCCTTTGTTACATTTTCAATTTTTATAGCAAACAGAGATGAAACAAGCATTACACTTTCAACCATTTATACACAGAGGCTTATATATATATAGATAGATATAAATATACCTACACACATACACATTTCCAGATATTATTCAAGCAACATATAAAATTTATACTAAAGCAAAATTTTCAACAAGGAGTAGTTACTCACAGTTTTTCCAGGAGAAGAAAACAGAGCTTCTTTGATAAATCTGGCTTTAATATCTTGCCTTCTTTTGATCTTCTGATTTAAGTTGAGTTGCTTGATTTGTTGTTTGTGATTGAATTTTGTTTAAGTTTTGAACTAAAGCTCATCTCAGATTTTTTTTTTAGTTTTTTTTTCTTTAGTGTTTCTTTTTCAGCTTTGAGGAAACTAAATTGAAATGAGAAGAGACAGATGTATATAGGAAATGAAATGAACAGGGTATACAATATTGGTTTGTACAACTTTACATATTTTTTTCTCCCTTAACTTCGGCTGAAATGATATAGGATGGTGTACTTAGAGATGATGGCATTAAGGGCTGATGTACTGTATGTCTCTATACTTGCCTTATTCTATTCTTTTGTTCATAAATTTACTTTTTTTTTATTTATTTGCCAGGTTCATTTTGGAGGCTGAAAATCTTATTTCAGTGGCTAAGGATGTTTGCATTTATTGCTTTGTACAAAGCTATATATTTATTTTTCTTCTTTTGCCAGCCTATACATCTTGGCTGAAGACAATTTGGTGGCTTGCATTTATCACTAGGCTTGTATTTTTATTTGTTTCTACTTTGTTTATTTGTTTCTTTTGTCTTGTTTATTTTTCCAGGTTGTATACTTTAAGTTTGTTTCTATACTTTGTTTTTTTCTTACCTTCGGCTGAGAGATGATATAGGGATGGTTTACATATTTTTGTTTGCCTTAGAGATAAAGTCTGGTGGCTTCTTTACTTTATGTACATATTATAAAAGTTGTTTTAGTTATGTATTAAATTCTTGACTTATGAAATTATACTTATGCTAATGGATATAAAGTTGTTATTGCTATTTGTTGATTGTATTTCTTTTGTCATTACTTTATAGTTTTACTTCCATTATAACTCAATTATTTATTTTACTTTAGTATTTATTATCTTATATTTATTTTATAAACTCAAACCATCTTTAACCATAATTTCAAATATATATATATATTTATCATTTATCTCTAAACCATTTATTTAAGTTTTAATTTTAAATCCAATATATACAAACATTAAATTTAAATGATCGTTCAAATAAAATTGGGACTCGGGGAAACTCGCTCAAATTTCCCTAATTAAATTTACAATTTTTTATCAAAAATTTATTTAATTACTCAATTAAATTCAAAAATTCATTTAATTATTAATTTGAATAAATTTAAATTTCGGGATCGTTACAATTGATGGATTACCGAAGACTAGAGGGGGGTACGATAACATCTGGTTCATAGTTGATAGATTGACGAAAAGTGCTCGATTCATACCCATAAAGTCCAACGAATGACAGAGTTTTATATGAAATAGATAATGCGATTCCATGGTGTGCTGAAGTGCATTGTAAGCAATAAAGACCCATTATTCACTAGTGGATTTTGAAAGAGCTTACATGAGACATTAGAGATGGGGCTGTATTTGAGTACAACTTATTACGCACAAGCTGATGGGTAGACTGATAGGGTGAACCTTATCTTAGAAGATCTTTTATGAGCTTGCGTTCTTAATTTTAGGGGATCATAGGATGATCACTTACATCTTGTTTAGTTCGCATGCAATAACAATCATCAATCTAGGATTGTCATGGCACCATTTAAGGCATTATATGGCCAAAACGCGAACTCCTTCATATTGCTGAAGCGGGTGAGATACTAATGCTAGGGCATGACATGGTTTGGGAGACTTAGGAGGACATCGAGATTATTTGACAATCGATGAAAGCCGCTCAAGATAGATAGAAGAGCTATGCTGATAAGAGAATATGTGATTTAGATTTCTCTATCCGCGATATGGCGTTTATCAAGTTTTCTTTGTTAAAGAATTTAGTTTGATTGTACTAAGAGGAAGTTGGTATCGAGATTTGTAGGACCTTTTCCGATAGTTAAGAGGATTAGGAACCTAGTTTACAACTTCGACTTACTTCAGAAGATGGTGGGTTTTGTGTTGTGGAAATTTGTGCATAGCTCAAATGTAACTGTTACAATGGATTAGCTGGATGATATCGAGATTGAACCAGAAGCTTCGTGACCTTGTAGTCCTAGTTGTATTGTTGGATATGATATAAGACAGCTTAGCAGAAAGACAGTGAATTTGGTGAAGGTTTATTATGGTGAAAGCGAAAGCAATTGCACTTAGGAGACTGAGGATGGTATGATGGCTGCATATTTGGAGCTCTGTACTTGGTATGATTTCCATTTTAATCATTAGATTTTACATTTGATATCACATTTGACATTTTATACTGCTAGTTCAATATCTTTCATGCTAGGATAGGCGTAGATTTTATTTCTTACTTATGTGTGCATGTTGGATGCTTGATATGATTGCATATGATTGTTAAGCATATAATGTAATCATATTGTTTGACCTTACCTTAGTTGATTGGATTTCGAGAGAAAAATTCCTAAAGGGGAGGTGGAACGACTCGTATTTTACGTATCGGAGGATCATAAATATTGTTTTAAAATATAAATTGAGTTGTATGAAGCTATAACTTTAGGGTATACCGAGTACTGACATTTTTGACACTAATAAAATTTATTGGATAGTTTTGACACTAAAAAATTTAAAGACTATAATGTTTGAAAGGAACTGAAATAGGGTCTAGAAACACTTCCAAATGAAAGATATGATGGTTTCTTTTTCGGTAGAGTGGTCATAATTTATTTTTGGTTATACCGTTTAGGAGATATGGCCATCTAAATTAGACAGTTTTTGGGCAGGCTAGTGGGTAATTAACTTCAACCTAAATTAGGCCCATTATCCTATTTTGGGATTGGTGCCTAACCAACCCGATGGGACAATCCCTAATCTTTATTCCACTTCACAAAAACTTATATAAACCTTCATGAGTCATCTCATTTGTTAAAAAGGAACTTAAAACCTTATTTTAACCAGCCAAATCAACCAATTAAAGAGAGACTATTGAAAAATTTAGCAAGGGATTCATTAATTGCTATTTGGGATGCTTTGGAGTACGTTTCGTCTTGGTTTTGCCTTGATATTTATTTATTTTAGGATCTAGGTGAGTGACTTACCCACCCCACCATATTATACTATGCATATAGTTAAAGATGATGTTTTAAAAATGGTTTTAAAGTTAAAAACGTGATTTTTACTATATCTAAACATAAATATGCTTTAAAGACAAATTTGAAATGTTTTATAATGATTTTAACTTGATTTTGTGCACATGTTCATATGGATGCACCATATTAGAGAATAGGCTAGATTTTATTTAATTTGATATTTAATCTGAATTTGAGTGTATGGATATGTTGTATGTAATATTTGTTAGTTTGGATGTATGTATATTTGATTGTATTAGATGAAACGTTGATCGATAGGCGATTTAGAGTCAGAGATATTCTATAGGATAGAGTTTCATACATATTTATGAATGCTCAAATGACAGAAACTAGAATTGATGGAATAAGTGCATGAGAGGGTGTGCTAGAGTTGAAAAGGAGCAAGTTAGATGCAAAATTTTTGAAAAAAAGCTAAAAAGATCGTTCAGTGCCACCCGATATTGGTAAGCACTAAATGGTTTGAGGGTTGATACAAAAGTGCACATGGCACTTAAGAGATGCTTCAAGGAAGAGGGGATTGCTTCGAGCTTGGATGGAATGGATTTCAGGCAAGGATTATAGCTTTGAGATAGGATACTTAGCCATTTTTGGCTAAGTACAAAACAAAATGGATCATTGTCGATTCATATCAATAGATACTGAGCCACATTGTTTTATGTAGGTTGAAGAGGAAGCTTCGTGGGGAAGTGGAGGCCAAGATACTTAGCCATTTAGGCTAAGCATTGGCCAAAATCATTCGACATCGAACGATGGCAAGCTGTCAAATGAATATGGAATTCTTACGATGTGCTCGTGGCAGCTTGAGGAGCTCTCATTGATAATTTAAGCAAGGAATGCCGAGGGATGGTTCGTGACTGAAAGGTTTTGCAAAGCATAGTGACTTCGATATCTACCTAGGAGATTTATGTGACACCTTCGGGAGTTGCCTAGGGAATCCAAGGAGTGAGTTTAGGACTTTCCTGTGGATTCCATGGGATGACTTTGGGACTTAGTAGCGAGGAGTACTACTTTTGATGGATGTCTAGAGATACCTAGATGACTCGATGATGAGAGTTGTGATGATGATCCATAAGGACAAGTTTATTGATGTGAATTTGTGAAGTGGGACATTGATGTGTTCTACTATGGAAATGTGTGAAGTGGGACGTTGATGTGTTTTACTATAGAGATGCATGCTAAGAGATCATTGATATTCAGAGGTTGCGATATGTGCTCATAAATAGGGGGCATATGAGGACGCTAACCTGGAATCGATCGTATCCCGGATCTTTGACTGTAGATCTGTGTACTTGGACTTTTTAATGTTTGTTGTAATTAGACAAGCCCATGGCGGAGTAATTAGGTAAATTACAAAAAATTCCATTACTGGCTCTTTAATGGGCCTACGTATTCATTTAGAACTTTTCTAAATTTCTTTTAAATAAAACCAATATTTTATTTAAATTTATAAATAAAGTTTTACTTTATATAGTTTATATTATATTTTATATATGTGTATCATGTACACATATGTGTGCGCGTGTGTGTACGTGCAACATGATAATGCATACATGGTTTGATGTGCATGTATATAGATGTTGGAATTTATACTCTAACGGACGTGTTAGCCCCTTGTGTATGCAAATGGATTATCTAAATGTGTGTGTGTGTGTCTATATATACATACATATACAAAGATATATATATATATATATATATATATGCGTGTAAACATCAAAATTTTGTATAAATAAATGTACATATTTAAAAATATAATTATAATAAAATATTTGTTGTAAATTATTTACATAAAGCATTTATAAAATATACATATACATATGTGTATGTGTGATTAAATTAAACGTTATATCAAATATTTGTTTGTAAAATAATTTTGAGCATTAATAACATGAAATCAAACTGAAATTATTAAATTAAACGTTATATCAAATGTGTGTGTGCGCGCGCGTGCGCATATATGTGTATGTGTGTGTGTATAAATTTACAAATAAATATATATTTTGCTGCTACTCTCGGCCAAATAATAACATATTTTTTTAAATTTTCTTTTAGGTTTTAAATAATTTATTAATAAATACTTCTAATTAAATTAAATCTGTGTGGAAATAAATTTTTTAAAAAAATTAATTATTCATTTCTGAAAACATAATGTATATTTTATGTTACTTATATTTTTTTTATAGAATTTTATATTATTTATAAGTGTGTATATATTTATTTTATTTATTTAACTATTTTTATTTAAGTAAATAACTAAACTATGTATAATATATATATATATATATATATATATATATATACACGAATTTTTTTTAATTTTTTTATTGCCTCAAGCTTTTTAGGTATGAACATTTTTTTTAAAGTTTATAATATATTTATTATATGATTTAATATTTTATGTTTGATTTGATTCACTAAAATTGTTTAATAATATTATTTTAATAAAAAAATTTCAAGCCATAAGCAGCATACAAGTATATATGTATGTATGTATATATATATATATATGCACTTATATACACAACCATCAGCATGTAACAATCTATCGATATACTGATTCGTTATATTTTTGACTAAGCAACATATGGAATAATGAATACATAAACTTTATTATATAATAATAGACCATCAAAGTATCTTTAACCAAAGCCCAAAATTCACATGCTGAAATGAAGAAATAAACTCCTTAAATCCAATCCTAATCCCAAAGCTGCGAGCTTCTGAATTGCCTTACCAACTGATGATTGATTTGAAGCAAATTGATGTGAATTAATGCTTGGATTTTAGGGTTGTTATAGGGTGATGGTGACCTAAAATGAGCAGTAAAGGAGTGAATTTAAAAGTATTTGCAAAGTGAGGGTTAAATGGATTATATATGAGAGAGATAGGGAGTGAAATGAGGATCAAGTTCCACTTATTTCTCTTACAATTTCTCTCTCTTTTGAATTCAAAATTACTTCCTTCTTTTCCATCATATGGTCAGCTCTAATGTGCTACCCTGTGGCTTTCTATACCAAGCCACTTATGGGCCTTAAGACCAATCCAAGCTCAAACAATTGTTGTTGCATTTAAATCTAATTTAAAAGCGTACGAATATCGTATATCGATCAACATATTTATAACTATTATAAAAAACTATTTAATATTATTCAACAGATCAAATAAAATTTTATAGTTAATATTTCATAAATATTAATTAATTTAATTTATTTATAATGATTATAATTTAGTTAAATCGAGTGGTAAAAGAAGTATTCCACGTTTCGGTTGTGTGACTCTTAGGTGTAAATTTGATCAGCAATTAATATCGAATAATTCGAATATTAACGTTCACATTTCACTTAGCAGGTGATATGATATTATGGCTAAATTTATCGCTTACTTGGTGTCGGTAAAATCTAAATTTACTTTATTAGGCGTTATTTGGAAGTGACAATTATTTACACTAGTTCTCTTCGTCAAACTATATCACTTTGGATTTATGGAATTTGTTAATAGTTAAAACTTGAACATCGTCCATATTCATCTTTATAGTCCAAAGACATTATCCTTGGTTCAATAATAACAATTATTATTGACTAAATTACTCTGGCCAGAGATTTTATCTTTGAGTTGACTTCAATTAACCATGATGCTAATCTCATATAACCGAGGAGGCGAATCCTCTCTTGAATAGTATTTCACTTCTAATACTTCCACTCGACCCAAATATAGTCATGTGATGGATGTCGTGCCAGGATTGTAACGATAACGAATTTTTCTCGCTCGAAAATCAACATCCATACTTTACATCGTATTCGAATGCCGTAGATTCGACCATTCAAATCCGAATCGCCGGAGCTTATAACAAGATTAAGTAAACAACACAGCGGAAATAAAAGAATATAGATATACAATATCTGATACAATATCCAGATACAATGATGATACAATGAATATCTATATACATCAGAGATATGATACAACAAATAGCAGCGGAAAAGAAAACGATAACATCAGCAGCGGATAATCTCCATCTTCAAAGCGCCAATCCATAAATAGCTCGAACTCCCAATAACGAGGCACAAAGATAAGCAAGTGCAGTCCGATCCAAAGACTGAACTAGCTCCAGATAATCTACTAAATCTGAATATCTGAAAAACCAAACTCTAGACTGCTCGTGTAGAAAATTTTGAGCATCCAGAGTTTAGGAAAGAAACAATAAACTCCGGATCAGTCATGGGACTGGTGTGAGCAACAAAAACAGTTTATCTTTAAAAACAAATAGCAGAGAATTTTAAAGTCAATTCGCAATGCTTTTGGAAAATGAAACTACCATAAGACCTCCCACCACACACACAATGCAAACGCAGAATTGGAGGAGATTTCTTCTTATGATAGTCAAAGATGCTTACTACGCAAAATCAAATCATTTTTGATATTATTATTAGTGCATAGTGTAGAAAAAAATTTCGAAAGTAGAATATAAATCTTAGCCAGCATAGACATTTCGCACTTATGCCTACTATAGCTACCATGTTCAATAGCAGGTTACCACCACATTCCATGGCAGGTAATACAACTAAAACCGTACAGGGCTCGTATTGTTTTGTTTGGATTTCCAACAAATGGTCAGGCTAAGGAACTTCCTATTCCACGAAAGAAACGCCTCTGGCGGGACGTTCCGAGAACCAACTGTTCTCTGCCAAACAAGGTCGGCAACCCCTTTTCCTAAGGGATAAAAAAACCTCAGATATGCCACCCCCGGTCCTTTGGGACCTTTAACCGAGGTACCTCGAAACCAACATCACACGTCATAAATAAAGTGTGTCCACATGAGTAAGTATCTGGGCTCCATACCATGATACTACCCTTTTCCAGAAGGAATGGTCATACCCTAGGGGAGCTACCCCTGAAAACCTTGCCGCACAATTCCTGTTTCGACCATTACCGGGTTGTGAGGCTCGACGAAGTCTCGTCCACAAAGCTATGCTTTTTCAAAAAGCCACGCTTTGGGTCAACAGATGATCAACCTATGATCACAAAGATAAATGATCAAACAAATGATCATATCACAAATGATCAAACACTGATCATCACACAGCAACACTCAGCATGCCACATTACTAAATTGGGATATATCGCTGATAAATTTCAACTACATAACCTCTGAGCTCGTACGTCTCAGAGAAGGGTGTTAAGCTAAGAGAATAAATTCTCCGCCACCAACAGAGATGTATTTGAAAGAAATCGGCTTTATATCTCAAAGTGTAATGTCAGACATGTATCCATACAAGTCTGTTCCGGGTTCGAACAGAACCGAAGGCACTTCTTACGAAGCCCTTGCATTTCCGGGTATTCACAATCCCGTCCAGACTTCCCATCACAAAGGGTGATAAAATCTCTATATCGGGGCCATTCGATGCAGAGACATTCGACGAGTTGTCCTTTCGTTTTCGCAAATATCCGGTCTTCACCACCGGTCTTCAAATGCGATCCATATACGACGTATCACTATTCGGAATGAGTTATATGACACAAAGGTCCCCTCCCGGCTAAACCGAATAACGAGCGCAATCTTTAAAAACATATGGATATTGGGATTTCAATTAAGTCACAACTTATTACCCAAAACTTTTCATTCAAATGGTTTAACAAATTACCATTTTCAAATCTTTAAACAAAAAGATTCATTTTAAACAACCTTCAATGGTTTAACCAATTTTCCACACTTTAATCTTTTAAACAAAAGATTCATTTGCAGATTTTCCAAATTAATTCCCATTTCAATTGAATTAACTCGTTAAATCTTTAAATCAAAGATTTAACTCATAGCTTTCAAAACAATTCCATTTCGAATGGTTTAAACAAATCATCATTTTAAATCTGTTAAAAATAAACAGATTCAATTCATAGCTTTCTAAAAGAATTCATTCATAGCCTTTCAAAACATTTCAATTCCATTTTAAATTTGAAACCTTTCAACACAAATTGGAAGTTCACTTATCATATGAAAGCTGTTATTATTTGAAAACAAATAGTTTTCGTTTAAGAAAAATCCAATTATATTTGCACGAGTTAAAACCCTTGAATTTAAATTCACATTTCCAAATCAATATTTTTAAAATAGTTTAACCCTTATATAATTGGTATAACATCTTTAATCCCTTGTTTCAAATCATAGAATTCAATTTCAAATCTTGAATTCAAATTTAAATCAAATTATTTAAATTTCAAAACTCGATTAAGTTATTCAAAATAACTTTTATCTTTGAAAATTCCATTTCAAAAGCTTTTCACTTTAAACCCAAATTTCCAATTTCAAAATCAATTGAAATTAAAATTTCAATTTCAAAAACATCAAATTTAAATTATCTGTGACTTAACCGATTTCCACGTGAAATCCATATTTGTGTGTGTATGGTGTGGTCCAGGGGTTTAACACACAATAGTGCAACATCAATCATCACAGATATATCGATAAGCGGTATAATCGATAACGCTTATCTTCATTCACAGATTCATAGATAAAATAAATTTATCAGTCACAAAGATTCATAATTACAATTCGATGTGGGTTTCGGATAACCAACTGGAATCCGACTCCCTGTCGCATCGAAATTCAAATGTCGTTTTACGGCCCAGGGTTTCATATTCATATAACAATATATCACAGAAACAAAAATCACAGATCACGACATAAATCAAGACGTATCACAAAGCATCATACATCAGGGATATCAAACAATTCATATCATTCAACAGAATCCAAACATTCATAAGTAAGATCAATTAATTTATCTGATTTATTTAAATCAGATTAGTCCCTCATCCTGGTTAATTACATTAATAATTTACAAATCGTTTTTGATTAATTTTCCTTTAGTCATTATTAATTAACCCTTAATAATAAATTAATCGACCTTATAATTCATCAACCTTTAATTTTTTTTATACATAATTAACCTTTAATTATTTAATTCATCGTTTAATTTATTATCTTCAATTTATAAATTAACCTTTAACTAATTAACTACCATTTAATTAATTATCCTTGATTAATTACATTAATTAATCCTTTAATTATTTAATTAATCAATTTAATCATTTATTTAATTTCTTTTAATTAAGAAATTATCTTTAAGTAATTAATTACTTTAAATTACTTATATTAATTATCCTTAACCCTTCACAGTAATTAAACATTAATTTCCTTTAATTAATATTCATAAATCTCTAATCAGTAGTTAATCAATCAAAATCATTAGTTAATTTAATAAAATTCATTTTAAAACCTTTAAAATCACATGTTAAATAATACCTTTGTTTTAAAGGAACTTAAAAGAGTTAGATCAAATCCCTTTTTAATTTCACATATTTAAATTATGTTTTACTTATTTAACATTTAGATTTACAAAACTCTATTCAAAAAATTAAAAATCCAAATTCCATTTCAAATTTTTCTTTTTTCAAAGTTTATTTTAACTAAACTTAAAACTTTAAACTTTAAAACCTGGTACCCCTTTCCTCAATTAAAAATCTGAGCACAAACTGCTATGTTTAAAAACCCAGGCCAACACATCAAATCCTCAAACTAACCCCCGTAAAATTTCGTTTCAACCCCGAGCTCGAACACGAGAAGAACTCGAACTACTTCGAGTCAACGTCTTCATCTCCAAACCCAGAAAGCTCAGTTACATACCATGGTCGCCGTGCACGTGCACAACCTTTCTGGTGAACTCCGACCAACTCCATCGCCTCCCACACATCGAGCAAACCACCATCATCGAATCTAACACACCCGCGAACCCCCACTCGTCCATAGTCGAAATCGAGCACCACGACCCAGACTTCAATGAAACCAGACCTCCAAATCGCCTCGTCCCCCCCTTCTCTGACCACCAGAGGCGGAACAACTCCGGCTACACCACGACAACACGCCAAGCCATCATCCCCCGAGACCTCGTGAAGCTCGATCAACTCAAGATAGCGCAATCCTCTCTTTACTGAACACGTTCAAAATTGGAACTAAAACCCTAATGTGACCTCGAATCAAAGATTTACGAATTTATAAATTATGCTAGTATTTTTCTTGTAATCTCGCACCTCTAATCTATCCCTGACAATGAACTCGAGACCCACCATCGTTTGGATCACCAGGAATTCATAAAAATACAATTTTTGTTCAAATACAGACTGCTCTGTACATATTCAACTAAAAATCTTCATCTTTGTTTTAAAAATCGTAACTTGCAATAAGAATTCAAGCTATATAATCAAATAATTCAATTAAAATTCTTGAATTCATCATGAAATCTGTTGTTACTGTAACTGAGTTTTCTAGAGTCAGGTTCTTTATTTTCGAGTTTAAAACAATTTCGAGATCATAACTTAAGTTTAAGCAAACTCATTTTGTTTAACATCCTCAGTAAAAAAAATCATTTGTATGAAGACATATGAATTTTTCTATTTTTGTTTGCTCTGTAACCAGAGATTGGAAAACAGGTACCCCAAAGATATGCAGAGTTGTCTTTTAAAACATACATAGCAAAGCATGATTTGCTCATAGATTAAATACACAAATATGGTATTTTACATATTTAAAGCAGTATGTTTACTCATAGATAAGGGTTCAGCAGATTCACACTTTCAAGTTTTAAGACAAAATATACTCGCAGATTAACCCATACACTAAACAATTCAAGATTTTAGTTTAAAAGCTTTTGTTTACTCAAATACTTAAACTTTTTTAAGTTAAATGTTACTCACCTTTGTGTTTTGAGAAGAACAGAGCTCATCATCTTGAAACCAGTTTGAATTGGCTAGATAAAGATCTTCTTTTTATTCTCTGGTTTTCATTAAATTTGTTGGTTGATTTATTTGTTTGAGTTGAGCTTTTGTTTAAGTTTTAGATGTTATTACTTCAGTGTTGAAGATGGACGAAAAATGAGATGACGGTGATGGATAAATAAATGAAGTTACAGGGTATAAACTTTGTACAGGTGATAATGTACTTAGAGATGCAACATTCAATGCTAATGTCCTCTATGTTTTCATTTGCAATACTTCGGCTGGCAGAGAAAATATTTTTGGTGGCTGATGATGTTTTCTTCATGTACTAAGGAGGCCAGCATTTATTATCATGTACAACTTGCTTATTTTATTTTCCTTTACTTTCGGCTGATGATATTATGTTTTGTGTGAGAAGATGTGGTATTAATTGGTTTGTACAACATCCCTTGTTTTATTTGTAAGTTTATACACATCTATTGTTTATTCGTTTCTTTAGTCTTGTTCATACTTATCTTCTTTGTCTTGCCTGTACATAAATATTTGATTTTTCTTGCTTAGCTTGCTTGTACAGGAAAATATATATTACTATCTTATTACTTTGTATTTTTCTTTACTTATTTTGTAGTCTATACTATTTATATTACTTTGTATTGGTTTATTAATATGATATTAAGATTTATATTTTTTTACTTTACATTGTATAAAACTATGTAATTTATTTATTTTTATTTGTATTTTATCACTTTGAAATATTTTTCATATGTATACCTTTCTTCAAGTCTATGTACTTATATTTTCTTTTATTTTTAAAACTTAAACTATCAAATATAAAATTTACTAATGTATTCACTTTCTATTTTATAAAACTATAAAATTTATCTTACATATTTTGATTCTATTTATAACTTAATATCTATTATTATCATTTATTATTATTAAACCATTTAAACTTAGATTTAACTCGAATTCAATATACATATATTTTCTATTTAAAACGGGGAAACTCGCTTCACTTTATCGATTTATTTTACTATTTTTATTCAAAACTAAATAAATTATTAATTTAAATTAAAAAAAATCTGGGGTCGTTACAAACTTCCCCCCTTAAAAGAATTTCGTCCTCGAAATTCGCAGGCACGAAACAACACAGAGATAGACCGATGAAGATACGAAGTAAGGATTTTCTACAACGATTCGATCATCATATCGAAACTTCTTCTTGTAGCTGATACGAAGAAATCAAAAGAATTTGAAATCGAATCAAAGAATATTGATAGAGAAAGATTGTTTCCACTGTTGTTACAGAGTATTGACCAATTATAGTCGTATTTCCCTGTCCCCTATCTCATCCTCTTCTTGCACTCATACTCACTATCAGTGGATAGCAAGAGAATTTACTGAGGCGTACGGACGGATATCTGAGAATTACTCATTCTAGAGTTTACTTCACTCTATCTCTAATGAGCTACTTAACGTGTTATACTCCTGAGCTAAAGTTCAACCTTAGCTCTGATACCAAATGTAACGATACGGAACATTGCCCGCTCGAAAATCAACATCCATACTTTACATCGTATTCGAATGCCGTAGATTCGACCGTTCAAATCCGAATCGCCGGAGTTTATAACAACATTAAGTAAACAACACAGCGGAAATAAAAGAATATAGATATACAATATCTGATACAATATCCAGATACAATGATGATACAATGAATATCTATATACATCAGAGATATGATACAACAAATAGCAGCGGAAAAGAAAACGATAACATCAGCAGCGGATAATCTCCATCTTCAAAGCGCCAATCCATAAATAGCTCGAACTCCCAATAACGAGGCACAAAGATAAGCAAGTGCAGTCCGATCCAAAGACTGAACTAGCTCCAGATAATCTACTAAATCTGAATATCTGAAAAACCAAACTCTAGACTTCTCGTGTAGAAAATTTTGAGCATCCAGAGTTTAGGAAAGAAACAATAAACTCCGGATCAGTCATGGGACTGGTGTGAGCAACAAAAACAGTTTATCTTTAAAAACAAATAGCAGAGAATTTTAAAGTCAATTCGCAATGCTTTTGGAAAATGAAACTACCATAAGACCTCCCACCACACACACAATGCAAACGCAGAATTGGAGGAGATTTCTTCTTATGATAGTCAAAGATGCTTACTACGCAAAATCAAATCATTTTTTATATTATTATTAGTGCATAGTGTAGAAAAAAATTTCGAAAGTAGAATATAAATCTTAGCCAGCATAGACATTTCGCACTTATGCCTACTATAGCTACCATGTTCAATAGCAGGTTACCACCACATTCCATGGCAGGTAATACAACTAAAACCGTACAGGGCTCGTATTGTTTTGTTTGGATTTCCAACAAATGGTCAGGCTAAGGAACTTCCTATTCCACGAAAGAAACGCCTCTGGCGGGACGTTCCGAGAACCAACTGTTCTCTGCCAAACAAGGCCGGCAACCCCTTTTCCCAAGGGATAAAAAAAACCCTCAGATATGCCACCCCCGGTCCTTTGGGACCTTTAACCGAGGTACCTCGAAACCAACATCACACGTCATAAATAAAGTGTGTCCACATGAGTAAGTATCTGGGCTCCATACCATGATACTACCCTTTTCCAGAAGGAATGGTCATACCCTAGGGGAGCTACCCCTGAAAACCTTGCCGCACAATTCCTGTTTCGACCATTACCGGGTTGTGAGGCTCGATGAAGTCTCGTCCACAAAGCTACGCTTTTTCAAAAAGCCACGCTTTGGGTCAACAGATGATCAACCTATGATCACAAAGATAAATGATCAAACAAATGATCATATCACAAATGATCAAACACTGATCATCACACAGCAACACTCAGCATGCCACATTACCAAATTGGGATGTATCGCTGATAAATTTCAACTACATAACCTCTGAGCTCGTACGTCTCAGAGAAGGGTGTTAAGCTAAGAGAATAAATTCTCCGCCACCAACAGAGATGTATTTGAAAGAAATCGGCTTTATATCTCAAAGTGTAATGTCAGACATGTATCCATACAAGTCTGTTCCGGGTTCGAACAGAACCGAAGGCACTTCTTACGAAGCCCTTGCATTTCCGGGTATTCACAATCCCGTCCGGACTTCCCATCACAAAGGGTGATAAAATCTCTATATCGGGGCCATTCGATGCAGAGACATTCGACGAGTTGTCCTTTCGTTTTCGCAAATATCCGGTCTTCACCACCGGTCTTCAAATGCGATCCACATACGACGTATCACTATTCGGAATGGGTTATATGACACAAAGGTCCTCTCCCGGCTAAACCGAATAACGAGCGCAATCTTTAAAAACATATGGATATTGGGATTTCAATTAAGTCACAACTTATTACCCAAAACTTTTCATTCAAATGGTTTAACAAATTACCATTTTCAAATCTTTAAACAAAAAGATTCATTTTAAACAACCTTCAATGGTTTAACCAATTTTCCACACTTTAATCTTTTAAACAAAAGATTCATTTGCAGATTTTCCAAATTAATTCCCATTTCAATTGAATTAACTCGTTAAATCTTTAAATCAAAGATTTAACTCATAGCTTTCAAAACAATTCCATTTCGAATGGTTTAAACAAATCATCATTTTAAATCTGTTAAAAATAAACAGATTCAATTCATAGCTTTCTAAAAGAATTCATTCATAGCCTTTCAAAACATTTCAATTCCATTTTAAATTTGAAACCTTTCAACACAAATTGGAAGTTCACTTATCATATGAAAGCTGTTATTATTTGAAAACAAATAGTTTTCGTTTAAGAAAAATCCAATTATATTTGCACGAGTTAAAACCCTTGAATTTAAATTCACATTTCCAAATCAATATTTTTAAAATAGTTTAACCCTTATATAATTGGTATAACATCTTTAATCCCTTGTTTCAAATCATAGAATTCAATTTCAAATCTTGAATTCAAATTTAAATCAAATTATTTAAATTTCAAAACTCGATTAAGTTATTCAAAATAACTTTTATCTTTGAAAATTCCATTGCAAAAGCTTTTCACTTTAAACCCAAATTTCCAATTTCAAAATCAATTGAAATTAAAATTTCAATTTCAAAAACATCAAATTTAAATTATCTGTGACTTAACCGATTTCCACGTGAAATCCATATTTGTGTGTGTATGGTGTGGTCCAGGGGTTTAACACACAATAGTGCAACATCAATCATCACAGATATATCGATAAGCGGTATAATCGATAACGCTTATCTTCATTCACAGATTCATAGATAAAATAAATTTATCAGTCACAAAGATTCATAATTACAATTCGATGTGGGTTTCGGATAACCAACTGGAATCCGACTCCCTATCGCATCGAAATTCAAATGTCGTTTTACGGCCAAGGGTTTCATATTCATATAACAATATATCACAGAAACAAAAATCACAGATCACGACATAAATCAAGACGTATCACAAAGCATCATACATCAGGGATATCAAACAATTCATATCATTCAACAGAATCCAAACATTCATAAGTAAGATCAATTAATTTATCTGATTTATTTAAATCAGATTAGTCGCTCATCCTAGTTAATTACATTAATAATTTACAAATCGTTTTTGATTAATTTTCCTTTAGTCATTATTAATTAACCCTTAATAATAAATTAATCGACCTTATAATTCATCAACCTTTAATTTTTTTTATACATAATTAACCTTTAATTATTTAATTCATCGTTTAATTTATTATCTTCAATTTATAAATTAACCTTTAACTAATTAACTACCATTTAATTAATTATCCTTGATTAATTACATTAATTAATCCTTTAATTATTTAATTAATCAATTTAATCATTTATTTAATTTCTTTTAATTAAGAAATTATCTTTAAGTAATTAATTACTTTAAATTACTTATATTAATTATCCTTAACCCTTCACAGTAATTAAACATTAATTTCCTTTAATTAATATTCATAAATCTCTAATCAGTAGTTAATCAATCAAAATCATTAGTTAATTTAATAAAATTCATTTTAAAACCTTTAAAATCACATGTTAAATAATACCTTTGTTTTAAAGGAACTTAAAAGAGTTAGATCAAATCCCTTTTTAATTTCACATATTTAAATTATGTTTTACTTATTTAACATTTAGATTTACAAAACTCTATTCAAAAAATTAAAAATCCAAATTCCATTTCAAAATTTTCTTTTTTCAAAGTTTATTTTAACTAAACTTAAAACTTTAAACTTTAAAACCTGGTACCCCTTTCCTCAATTAAAAATCTGAGCACAAACTGCTATGTTTAAAAACCCAGGCCAACACATCAAATCCTCAAACTAACCCCCGTAAAATTTCGTTTCAACCCCGAGCTCGAACACGAGAAGAACTCGAACTACTTCGAGTCAACGTCTTCATCTCCAAACCCAGAAAGCTCAGTTACATACCATGGTCGCCGTGCACGTGCACAACCTTTCTGGTGAACTCCGACCAACTCCATCGCCTCCCACACATCGAGCAAACCACCATCATCGAATCTAACACACCCGCGAACCCCCACTCGTCCATAGTCGAAATCGAGCACCACGACCCAGACTTCAATGAAACCAGACCTCCAAATCGCCTCGTCCCCCCCTTCTCTGACCACCAGAGGCGGAACAACTCCGGCTACACCACGACAACACGCCAAGCCATCATCCCCCGAGACCTCGTGAAGCTCGATCAACTCAAGATAGCGCAATCCTCTCTTTACTGAACACGTTCAAAATTGGAACTAAAACCCTAATGTGACCTCGAATCAAAGATTTACGAATTTATAAATTATGCTAGTATTTTTCTTGTAATCTCGCACCTCTAATCTATCCCTGACAATGAACTCGAGACCCACCATCGTTTGGATCACCAGGAATTCATAAAAATACAATTTTTGTTCAAATACAGACTGCTCTGTACATATTCAACTAAAAATCTTCATCTTTGTTTTAAAAATCGTAACTTGCAATAAGAATTCAAGCTATATAATCAAATAATTCAATTAAAATTCTTGAATTCATCATGAAATCTGTTGTTACTGTAACTGAGTTTTCTAGAGTCAGGTTCTTTATTTTCGAGTTTAAAACAATTTCGAGATCATAACTTAAGTTTAAGCAAACTCATTTTGTTTAACATCCTCAGTAAAAAAAATCATTTGTATGAAGACATATGAATTTTTCTATTTTTGTTTGCTCTGTAACCAGAGATTGGAAAACAGGTACCCCAAAGATATGCAGAGTTGTCTTTTAAAACATACATAGCAAAGCATGATTTGTTCATAGATTAAATACACAAATATGGTATTTTAAATATTTAAAGCAGTATGTTTACTCATAGATAAGGGTTCAGCAGATTCACACTTTCAAGTTTTAAGACAAAATATACTCGCAGATTAACCCATACATTAAACAATTCAAGATTTTAGTTTAAAAGCTTTTGTTTACTCAAATACTTAAACTTTTTTAAGTTAAATGTTACTCACCTTTGTGTTTTGAGAAGAACAGAGCTCATCATCTTGAAACCAGTTTGAATTGGCTAGCTAAAGATCTTCTTTTTATTCTCTGGTTTTCATTAAATTTGTTGGTTGATTTATTTGTTTGAGTTGAGCTTTTGTTTAAGTTTTAGATGTTATTACTTCAGTGTTGAAGATGGACGAAAAATGAGATGACGGTGATGGATAAATAAATGAAGTTACAGGGTATAAACTTTGTACAGGTGATAATGTACTTAGAGATGCAACATTCAATGCTAATGTCCTCTATGTTTTCATTTGCAATACTTCGGCTGGCAGAGAAAATATTTTTGGTGGCTGATGATGTTTTCTTCATGTACTAAGGAGGCCAGCATTTATTATCATGTACAACTTGCTTATTTTATTTTCCTTTACTTTCGGCTGATGATATTATGTTTTGTGTGAGAAGATGTGGTATTAATTGGTTTGTACAACATCCCTTGTTTTATTTGTAAGTTTATACACATCTATTGTTTATTCGTTTCTTTAGTCTTGTTCATACTTATCTTCTTTTCTTGCCTGTACATAAATATTTGATTTTTCTTGCTTAGCTTGCTTGTACAGGAAAATATATATTACTATCTTATTACTTTGTATTTTTCTTTACTTATTTTGTAGTCTATACTATTTATATTACTTTGTATTGGTTTATTAATATGATATTAAGATTTATATTTTTTTACTTTACATTGTATAAAACTATGTAATTTATTTATTTTTATTTGTATTTTATCACTTTGAAATATTTTTCATATGTATACCTTTCTTCAAGTCTATGTACTTATATTTTCTTTTATTTTTAAAACTTAAACTATCAAATATAAAATTGACTAATGTATTCACTTTCTATTTTATAAAACTATAAAATTTATCTTACATATTTTGATTCTATTTATAACTTAATATCTATTATTATCATTTATTATTATTAAACCATTTAAACTTAGATTTAACTCGAATTCAATATACATATATTTTCTATTTAAAACGGGGAAACTCGCTTCACTTTATCGATTTATTTTACTATTTTTATTCAAAACTAAATAAATTATTAATTTAAATTAAAAAAAATCTGGGGTCGTTACAATTTAACTATAACTAAGGTGAAGCTTTCATATTGAAAATCAACAGTATTCTCAAGAAAAGAGAACTCTATAAATTAGTCGTATTTACCAATAGTAAACTATCGAGGGACTCGTTCTACGGTTATCCAATAACTATCAGTACATAACCACTTGGTGCCCTTAGCAAATCATGAGTAATACACTACTCAACATTTGTAGGGTGTTACATACTCTAGTCTCAATGGATGTATCGATATCCGGTCTCAATACATCTTGCTTAGGAATATTGAAAATGGTGTGCTTCTTATATTGTGGTACGATACTCATGATTACAACTATTTGTAATTATTTTTGCAAACACACCATTTATGGATTTTTTTATTAAATATATTTAAATTAAATATTTAATTATTTATAATAAATATATAACAAAACGAAAAGACCTTTTATTATGAATGAGCATTTATTACGGAGTTAATAATTTATAGTAAATTACAAAATTGCCCATATGGCATACCCCTAACTCTATCAATGTTGAGTCCAGTTCTCGGCCTATGAAGTGGCATAGAGTTAAGCATTGAGAAACCAAGATGTTGAGTAGTATCTGATGGTTGACGTGGTCATATGAGCTATCATATATCCAATGCACTTGAGCGAGTGATGTGGGGATTATTAACGCTTGCTATGTTTACTTTGTTATGCTAGGGATGTCACATGTATCGTTGATTTAGATATTTTAACACCCCATGCTGTTCTTTGACTAGTAGTACACCTACATGATGATAGTAGACTAGCATACAAATTATGTACTAAACCTTTGAATGTGGGGATAGGTAAGGTATGATTCCCCATGCTTTATGTCCTATTTTACTATATCGACTTTGATAATATTTTGAGATTGTAGATTGCTCATAATAGACTGTTGTTTGAATTAAGGTTTAATGCTTTGCTTTTTATTATCTTGAGTATTCTTAAATGAATAAACTAAACAACATGTATGCGATAGCATGCGAAGCCATTCAAAGGACGAGCAGGAGGCTACACTTATCATATATCTATGTTTGGAGCTTATCCACTTTATTTCCATTATGCAACACTATGGAGCCTTTTTAATTCTATGCTATATTTATTTGGAGAGAATTTATTATGAGTTTATTATTTGATGTACAAACTCTATTGATATCTATTTGTATAACTGTGATGGATAATTATGCAATCTGATTTGATTAGGTTCATCTAGTTTTATTTAATGTCTTGCTTATTTATATCAATATGATTATTATATGTTATCCTATGCATGATGAGATGTACTATAGGTTTTCTTGGGAGTTTTACTTACTTTACTGCTCTTGACGATTGCCCTACATCGGTCCGGTACCATCTTAGCGAACACTACAGATTATGTTAGATACTAGAGGTGTAGGGCAGCCGTCACACTTACTCTTTATTACACATCCTTACAGAAATTAGTTATCTTAACTTCTCACCATCAACCATACTTTGTCCAACAAAGCTCGATTGTTCCTTACATTATTATGTTTAGGAGGAGTGAATTTGAGATTAAATCTTTAACTTTTTAGGTACATTTGGAACTTTGATCTAATCTAATTGTAATACTTTCTTTGCACGTTATGTTTTCTGCCTCTGTTTTATATTCTATGAACTTATCATAGAAATACTACTTATGTATCAAATACATATGTTCATGTATATGATAGTTCATTGGTGAATTCAACAAAGTAAATGGATCCATTTTGGTATCGTTAGACGTTGGACTACATACACATACATACATATATATTTCAAAGAGTTCACTAACTCTTTTATCACTCCCACTGAATGGGTGTATTGCTCCTAAACGTTTGAGATACAATTCACATGTACCATACGATTTATAATCACATGATTAAAAAATTATTTCTGAAAGGTATGACTTAGTCTATAATTCCAAGATGATTTTAAAATAATTTGATACTTCTGTATTGTCTATAGTTAATGAATCACTTTATAATAAAAAAATACCATTATTATAGATTATCTTTTAATGAATATTCATATTAAATTAATATTATATCTATTTTTAGTCATTACCAAAAACAGTTTCATAAATAATATTTGGTGTGTGTGTATAAACACACACACGCGCGCGAAAGGCTATCTTTCGTAACTTGATGCATCCACTAATGAGTGTCATATAGTATGCTCCTATTATTTCTGCCATTATATTAATAGCATATGAAACACAAAACTCCATTCTACAACTTATCATAGGCTTGTTTTTTCATTCATTGTAACTAGTTTGCAGCCGAGTGTTTTAGATCAAATAACTTGAACTTAAAAAAATAAATCGCATTGAAAAGAATTCTATACTAAAATACGTTTAGAATAGAAATTTTATTTCTCATTCCATATTAAGTTTATACTATTATTTTATATAATTCTCTTTTCTAATTTCTCTTCATAAAGAAAAAGTGAACATTCACTCTCTCCATCCTAACCGTGCCTATGTTACATTACTCTGATACATTCACTTTCCTTTCCATTTGGTCGAACCATTTAAAAGGAAACCCTTTATACAAGACTATACCGAAATCTTTACAAAGGTGCATTCGGTTATGCTTAACAATTAAGGTATCGAATATTTTGCACTTTATGTAAACCGACCAAATGCGCACATCCCCAGAGAGGAGAATTCACAAGCTAATTCACTGGCTAAGCTTGCAAGTTCTGGTGAAGCATAACTGATGATTTTGGTTCCAGTGGAGGTTTTAACAACTTTGAGTATCAACATGATGGATGTCGATTGGATTCTCAAGACTATGAAAGAAGTAAAGTCGCATATGACCCCTATCAAGGACTATTCACATATGGGATCCTCCTTAGAGATAGAAATAAATGAAATAAAATCCTTCAAAAATGACGTGCGTCATGATGCAAGAAGGAGTGTTGTAATGAAGAAGATTCTCTATCCCCTTGCTTCGATGTATAACCAAGGATGAGTCTAGGAAGATCCTCACGGAAATATATGAGGGCGGTTGTGGTGATCACTACTGGGGCCAGAATTTGGCAAAGAAGATACTTCGCTATGGATATTTATAGCAACAATAAACAGGGATGCAACCAAATATACAAAATGATGCAACCGTTGCCAAAGGTTGGCGAAGATCCTGAGAGCCCCATCTTAATAGCTCACACAAATGGTTAGTCCATGGGCATTTGTGGTTTGGGGAATTGATCCTATTAGAGTTCCATCGATCGCGAAAGGAGGAGCTAAATATGCAATAGTCAAAGTGGACTACTTCATGAAGTGAGCTAAAGTGAAACCGCTTGCTACGATCATAAAAAAAAGGTGATCAACTTCATGATGGGAACATCATTCGTAGGTTTAGAGTACCTCAGAAGATCATCACAGACAATGGGACTCGGTTTGAAAGTACTGATCCAAGGATTCCTACAATCGATATAGGATTGAGAAAAGCTTCTCAATAGTAGTACATCCACAGGTGAATGGATAAGTGGAGGCGGTGAATAAAATCATCAAGTCTACCTTGAAGAAATGGTTAACTAGAGCCAAAGGAAATTGGGTAGATGAGCTTCCACTAGCATTATGGGCTTATAGAACAACCTATATGTTTACGACTGGACATACACCATTCGTTCTGGCATACTGATCAAATGCTACGATCCCGATATAATTGGTAGTCCCTTCTCATCGTAAAAGGCATTATGATCCAAAGGTAAAAGAGGAACTCTTGCTTGAGTCCCTCGATAGGTTAATGAGAAAAGGGAAGAAGTAGGATTAAGGGTAGCTGCTCACTAATAAAGAGTAACTTGACATTTCAATGCCAATGTCCAAAACCATACCTTTGAGATAGGAGATCTGTTTTGAAACGAGTTCTCCCGAGAACGAGGGCACTTGGTTCAAACTGGGAAGGACCCTATGCAATCTATTAGAAGCTCGGAGATGGAATTTTCAAGCATGCAAAGGTTGATGGAATTGCAATCCCACATGCATGGAACAATGATCTACTGCGATGCTACTACACTTAACTTTCCTTAGTATATTTTTGCAAATAAGCCACCTAAAAATTCTAGAGGCAGTGTAATAAGGTAGGACCTTCCTCGTCTTCTGTTTATAATCAATTAGCTTCTCGAACCAATGGAACCACGTTCTTGTAAGCAAAATTCCCATATTGCGCGATCAGCAGTATGGCAAGGAACATGCTTCTCAGGCCTCAAATCATGTCTAGGGAGCATAGTTTTAGGGATCGATCGGATAGTTCGAACCTAACCTTTAGGATTCTAAAGTTGCCAGAAGATTGTTAATGTTAGAAGGAAAACCCATATAGGGGTCGATTGGATTATTGGACCCAACCTTTAGGAATCTAGCATTGCTTGAAGATTGACAACGTTAGGAAGGAAAACCCATATAGGGGTTGATCGGATATTTCGACCCTAAGCTTCATAAATCTGGCTTTTTTTGGAGATTGGCAACTTTAGGTAGGTAAAACCATATAGGGGTCGATCATATAATTCGACCTTGACTTTATAGGTATTTTCCATTGTTAAAACTTTGGCAACATCAAGTAGAACTAACCACATAGGGTTGATTGGATAATTCGACGCTGGCTCACAAATATCGACCATTGCCCTGAGGTGGCACCATCAAGAAGGAATGTTTGAAATCAAGCAGATAAAGCACCGGTTCTCAAAAACCAGAACTAATGTCCGAAGTGGATATCCACGACTAAGCTAGCAGCCTAGCAAGAAAGGCTAGGCTGCTGATAAGCAAGGAAGTCATTAAAAACCAAAAAATGGTATTAACGAACCTTCTCGGTCCAAGATTGGAAATTAGGAAAGTGCAATCGGACCGAAGGCATGAGATAATTTGCCCTACCATGTTTATCTCCTACTCATGCCTAATTCTAACATTTGGAAAATTAAGTTCCACAAACAAGACTTGGTTCACAGCAGAAATATATAAACAAGAAGTAAATAATGCAACTAATGCTCCCCAGCGATAGGGAGTAACATAAAACTTGAATTACCTGCGGCAAAAATCGGTCCAAGGAAACTCAACTAAACACAAATAGGAAAAACCACATCGTTGGTTAAATTTTGGTTCTGTTTGACCAAGTGAAACACTTTGGCGACTAAACCACGGTATATAACTAGTGTAACTGCAGGAATTTTATTTATATGCACATAATTAAGTAAGTAAAAGCATTGCACGAGAAAATTATATATAGGCAAGCGCAGAATATGAATGTGAAGAAAAGTAAAATGGAACAAAGATTACAAGACAAAACAATCTTCCATTACTCACACTTTTCTGTACAAGAGTAGCGGGGGCCACACCCGCACAAACATGGCTTGTTTGCAATAAGAAGGGAAAAGACAAAAGGAACAACAAAAGGAGCCACTACGCCCACAAGCTTTAGGAATCCTCTACTTGTGTTTCCCTTTTCTTCCTCCCTTGCCACCGGAACTACCGGGTCACCTCTTGTGTTTTTGTTTATCTTTGATTACCCTTCCTTTGGGGGTGTTACCCTCAGGTTGAGTAGTATCGCCTTCAATGGCAATGTGAGGCTCGTCAGAATTCACGGCAAAGGTCTTAGTTGTCTTCATCTTAGAGGGGTTCTTCTTAATTGGGGGAAGCTTAAGGATAGGGCTTATAGGCATGTAGCTAATAGACTTTTCCATGCCAGGGTCCTTCTTAACTTGACCTTGGAAAGGTTAATCTTCAATTGCTTCACCATTGTAATTTGGTCAATCAAATATATGGCACTTGTAACAACGACCTCTACCTCCAAGGACAAGAGACATCCTCTAAGTTCTCTAAGGCAGCCATCTTCTCAGAATTGAGCCCTAGACTAGAACTAAGAGGAACAACCAAATCAATAAGTCCTATGGAGATTGAGGTCGACACGAAAACTTGCACTAGGATCCAAGCCTTGAGTGACCGATAGTAGAGGAGGAAGATGTTGATGACCTAGAATTTGGCAAATAGAGTGATAAAGATTAGATATGGACTCACGTGAGAATTGATGCTTCTCGGAAATAGGTAAAACGAGTGATATACCTATGCATGGGCTTTGTTAAGTAGGAGACATGGAGATTTCTCCTTCTTTAAATGAATGTTGGATTGGTTGATCTACGAAGGGGGGAATATAGGGCTCAACGTGAGAAGACACTGTAGATGTTGGAACTGTTGAGTGGCCCCAAAGTTGGCACCCTCAATCCTGGAAATTCCTTTCATAGGCTCCTCTGACTTCGGAACGGATGAATCTGCTAGACCCGATGCGCTTGGGCAAGCAGAAGCCTAGAAAATAGCAGCAGCGACGACTATATCTTCAACGATGAATATGGATTTTCCCTCATTAAGTTTTGCTATGTCATCGACATCGAGGTACTTAGCCATGAGCTCTTCCTCGATGAGGCCTTCATCGGCTGCTTCAGAATAATGTGGTGCTTCTTCCCAGGCATCGGCAAGAGTTTCGGCATATGTGCTCCCCAGCCACTTCAAGTTCTTGAATATAATCACATTTGCAAAAAAGTGTTGGATCGTGTTATTCAACTCTTCTTTCTCTTGGCCTTCTCCTCTTTAAGCTCCTTTAGATATAGCACAATGGCCGCATGTTCAACCTCATCATCCAACTTTGCAACCTTCAGAAGTAGCAGATCATTAGTGAGTGTCTCATTCTCTGCTCTAAGCTTTTGGAGTTCTACCACCTGCTCTTTGATAGTCTTGTCCCTGACCTGAATGGTTTCATTCTCTGTAGTGAGAGCTAGATCCTTCTTGGCAATCTGCATTTTCAGGGCGGCACCCTCCTCATAACCAGATTTTAGCATGTTTTGCAACACGGCCACAGCATCATCATGGACCTCCTCATATCTACCATCAAGCTATCGGCCTTGGCCTTGGATTCTAAAGTTGCATTCCTCTCGGTCTTCATCTTCTCCAATTCCCCCTTATACCCTAAAATGAGGTCTTCATAATTTTTCCTCTTGGATTCGAAGAATTGGATATTTATGTAGTTAATTTTGTTGATCGTGGAGAGAGCATAGCAAAGCCTTTTCCATAAATAGCCCTGTTCAACAAGCTTTTGAATCCACTAGGAATCCCAGTCTTCTTCTTCCATTGGAATGTCTTGGATGCTATGATCGAACATGACACCATGCAAGAACGGGGTCAGGAAAAGAAGCTTGAGGGTTCAGTGGAGTAGTAGAAAGAGAAGTCGAAGGAATGGAGATTCCCTTAGAACATCGGGGCACGGTAGTATTTAAGGACTTTGGAATTGGAGCTTGTTGATGAGGAGGAAGCTGACGTTCAATACTGGGCAAAGGAATGTTAGAAAAGGAACCGTGAAGATTGGAAGGATCCTCATTCATCTACTTTGATCATGGTACAATCCCTCTTCTGGCTGCTTTTGTTTCCTCTCCTTTTTTACTTTGCGGAATTCTTTCGCCTTATGCTCCCTCTCCTTCCATTAAAATATTTCCTCATCAATCTCGAGAAGACCTCGATAGATGGAGCGAAATGGATATGGGTTGGGAGTCCACCCCCTAAACCCATCCGCATTATGCTGAAGCTTTTTGTACCTATCTTTGGCTATGGAACCTGCAACAAGAAGAAAAGTAGTATAAGAATCGAAATTTTAAAATAAAATGAATGCACAGATGTGTGTTCATGATTCTAGTGAGGTGTATAGTGATGATGACCCCCTAAGTACTCTACAGACCATGCTAGCACGGGGTCGTGTCTTGCTACCTTCATTCCAGGATAAGGAAAGAAGTTGAAATTCAGAGAACCTTCGACGAGGAGATCGCTGATAGAGATATCAAAATACTTAAGCCGACGAAGACAAATCCAAAGCAATGAGCTAGGATAGTTTCATCGTCTGAACGCAATGTACTCTACTCTGCAGCCTTTTTGGGAGATTTGATGATGACATGCTTAGGACGAAGTAGAGCATGAAGTTCGGGGCTTTCAGAAGACGTCTCACCAAATGACTCGTCTCCCACCGAACTGGCAGCATATTCATTATCGCTGCCATTAGAACTTTCTTCTTCCTCTTCCACCATCTCTTCCCTACTCTCCTACTCCCACTTTCACTTTCTTTTGGAATTGGTTGCATTCTGACTCCTTAATCCCCTCCTCTTGGGGCCTTACTTGCAACATGCTCTTCTGTTCCCCTCTCATCGGCCTCTTCAGCATGTTCTGAACTCGATGTACCTTCATCTTCCCCTTGAGCATTCTAGCCAGAGCTACTGACAGGAGCAGAAGATTAGGCAGGCACTCTAGAACTGCTGGGCGAAATGGTACATAGACAATTGTAACGACCCGCAAACTAGATGATTCAAGCTGATAATAAACCATACATGTCCAACCCAAATTTAATGGAAAGATGGATAGTTGTGGGAAAGAAAGATAAAAGAAGAAGAGAAGAGAAGAAGAAGAGGAAAAAAACTAAGATAGCACAGAATCTCACAATCGCAACGGAACAACATATAATATAATATCAATGATCTTTACAAAAGGGAAACTGTAATATACATACATCCATTAGAGTACAACAATAAATCACAATCATTAGCCTGGACGGTTATAATAACCTATCCTCACAAATGCAGATAGTTTCAACAACAATGCAACGGAAAAAATAAACAAATATGGGTATACATCATGAAGCCTTCCAACTCGCCCGTTGAAGCTCCAAAGCACCAAATCTGAATCTGTAAATATACCCGGTCTTACCCGAGCATTGAAAGGGAAGAATGCCCGAATCAGTCTTGTAAGCCAGTGTAAGAAAACACATCTCGACTAAATTTTAAAGTTATAAAAACCTTTCAAAACAAAGGTATCTCATAAGACCACACCGTGAATAAAAACGGACGGGTTTTTACCTTACATCGTTTAGATTTTAAGTTTTAAATTTAATTTAACCAAAGTTAATTATATACATATATATAAATACTTTAAAATACTTACTAATATGTTAAAACTACTTAAAATAATGTTTTGATATATACACACTAATATTTATAAGGTAAAATATTTAATACTAAGAAAGATTTAAAAAGATAATATAATATAAAACTTCTATTTACTTTAAAGTAAAATATTTAACTTGTTAACTAAAAACTATATATATATATATACCTAAAGTACTTTAAAAACTATTATATTATTAGAAATACTTTAAAAACTATTAGTATTAGAAATACTTTAAAATCTATCACATTATTATTTAACACATCTATATTAAATATCTCCTAAAAATACTTATTTAAAATCCATAAAAAATATTCAATATGAAAACCCATTTACGTTTGAAATTATGAAATAATTATAAAACATTTTTAACTTCAAAACTTCTTAAATTAATTTCTTTAGATAAATATTTACAAAATTATTTAAAAAGATTTGAAAGGATATATATAAAGTAATAGTCATTTTTACTTTATTAAATCAAATATTTCCATCACCACTTGTTATCTAATGGTAATAACTTCCCAAGTTATCCATCTATGTCCACCACACTAAAATGTATGTAAGCAAACCAACATATATATATATATATATAATATAACATGTATTTATCCTGATTTATCGAATTTAAATACAGGCTTAATTTCAGGGATTTCAAAGCACGTTTATAACGACTTTATCGCTTTAACCATTCACAATATAATTTCGAACATATCATATAACACAATATATGAAAAGTAAAATCAACAGTATGAGGAATCCCATTGGATCCCTCCAACCTATCCTCCTGCACCTCAACTCATGTATCAACAAAACTCATATATCAACACACGCACAAATATATATATATATATATATATATATATATATAAATCAACAGCTGAAGAAGAATCATGTTGTATCCCTCTAACTTTCCCCCCTACATCACATACAGTATATAATAATAAAATATAAATTAGCCCGCTTCGAGACGAGATCGTATACAAAGGGTCATCCACTCATCTACGGGAATGTATAATGTCTCATCCGCTCCAAGGGCGGGAATATATCCAAACCAACTGATAAATATAGTAAATAATCCAAACAAGCAACCATAGTCAACAATAAAAATTGATCCATACTTATATAAAATATAAATGGGCTAGAGAGGTGTTAACTCACCAAAATTATAGTAATGGCCAAAGCACTCCGGTTTGAATTAAAATTGAGCCGACATTAAATTTTAACCCAAATTCCTACTAGCTCCAAATTATTCCAATCCAACTCTATAACGTAGATTCCGCTGATACAATCATAACCCAATTTGTCACGTTTGATTTAATGAATTAGATGTGAATTAATGAAGTTTAAGATTATTTAAATTAACTTAAATTAAATTAAATTTAAACTTAAATTTGTATACCTTCCCTCCATCCCTCTCATTCGCTCATTCTAGGAAATGAAAACGCGATTGCGTTCCATCATCACCGCCGCCTCCGTTCACCATCGTTCGCCGCCGCAACCCACGCCATGCATTGCCGACCTCGCCGCGCCTCCAGCTAGCAAAGCCGTCTCCCCCGATCATTGCCAATCAATTGAAAATTGTGAACCCATTGTCGCCGCAAATGAGGAACTTTGCTACCACGTCGAGCCTTCGATTGTAGATCAGCTTGCGTTGATGAACTCGCGGAGAGGAGAGCAACAATTTCATGTAGAAGTCGAGGCCTAAAAATGCCTAGATCGGCTGGAGAAACATAGGCCATTGGATGAAGGGCAACAATGGCGGCTGTTGTTCAAATTAGGGTTTTAATTTTCAAATGAAAACATCTCAAATCCTTTTATAGAAAATTTTATAAAACACTATTCATGCTTTAAATTTCCGAACTCTAATCGAGACGTGCTGATTTGCGTTCTATATGTAATACCCCTATTCTTAACACAATGGAACTAGTATTAGGACCCAATTCCATCATACAGAAGTTAACTTTCAAAATTAAATTATATTAATTTAAATTCCTTTAATTGTTTTCTACACGTTTCGAGCTCGCACGACCAAATGATGCGTTCGATCGCCATGAAATTCGATGGTATATAATAATTCACTATTGTGGATCCAATGAAACTAGTTTCCTCGAAATCTGAGATAGTGCCCCGGAAGGCTATTTTCATATGTTAGTTAAAACGAATTATTATTAAAACACTTCAAATCACTTCAATATTATAAATTAAAGTTTACTATCTTCATTCTTATTCAAATAGAATTTGAATCAACTTTCAAAATCATTTTCATTCACATTAAATTCAAGATTTAATTATTTTAACAATTCCAATTATTCAAATAACCCTTATATTTGAAATTCAAGTTATTTCGCCTATAAAATTAACTTTTCAATATTTAAAATTAATTAAATATTCTAAATTTGAATGATTGAAATTCTAGGTCATTATAATAATAGATCGATTCGGAAGCAGAAGATCACACCATCGGAGGTTCTCATTTGTTAGGAGATATGCAATAGTGCGACGTTGGAAGCAAATTTCCTTCAGCGCTGTTAGAGTATCAGCAAGCTCGTCATGAACATTACAAGTAGGAATGTCTACAAGGAAGTAAATAATAAGTTAAGCGCTTAGGTAGAAGGTATCGAAGAACAGAAAGAGAAAAGAGGAAGGGATCTTACTTTTGGAAAGCTAGCGCCCATTAAAACCATATGGACATCAAATGAAGAAGTACTGGTTCTTGAAGTAAGAACATTTGTTATGGAGCTTCTCAATGTCCTTGCACTTGGACCAATCCTCGATAATCATGAATGACGGTGAGTCGTGCCTTTGTTTGAAGGTTAGAAGTAAAGTTAGCTCATTGAAATTCAGAGGTCGTTGAAACCAATTTGCGAAGAGCACGAATAGGGAGCTCAGGAGAGTATACCCGTTGGGGTGAACTTGGAATAGAGCCAGCCCAAGCTCTTAAAGAATCATTCATAGAAAGGTATTAAATGATGGGACAACACCGCCAAGATACATATACCGATTGCATGTCGTATACCCCAATGAAGGATTGTGCACTCGTTGACCCTAAGTAGGAAGCAACACATCGAGAATCTCATGTTGTCTACATATGTTTCAAAGCATCTTGGCAGTTAGAATAGTCGACACCTGTTTGAGTGGTGATCATCCAAAACTCGAAGGCCAAAATATTCGAGTCCTGTAGAAGGTAGCTCTTTGGGTGGGACAACTATCCTCTGTAGCTTTACGGTAATCATCCTCTTGGTGGCAGAAGGTGTTGAAGTAGAAGTTTAAGCCATGATATACCCGGCTTCGAGAGGAGACGATGTCTCGATGTCGATTTTGAAACATGGCGATTGACGAGTTATTCTGGACAAGAAAACACGGCGTTCAATATAGTCAGGTATGCTTTATCACAAATATTAAACCCATGTGACAAGTGCCTAGAATCCAAAGGATGTCAACATGTGTTGCCAATTAGATTCTAAGCGTCAACCAGGACAAGTGAAAGTGTTAATGTATGCAGTGTGAATCTTGTGTCCCGTACACGACGAATGGACCATCATGTCTAGATAGCTCGCTCATGTTAGAAAAACGAGCCACGTCGCAAGATGGAACCTTGCATCGGATCTCACCCATTATCATCAGATCATCGATAACAGAATAGTTGTTTGAAGCAACATGAATGCTTTTCCTTTATAGGAACATGAGAAGTGTAACAATAGAAAAAGCAATGCGATGGAATTGCCCAATATGACCGTTCTTGAAAGGGAACCGTCCTATCGGTATTCGAATAGTGAAATGTGATCGATTAAGTACTGAAGGAAGTTAGTCAAAGTGTTCTGGAATTTTGAAGTTAGAAGTCAATGAGTAGAGTATCCCCTTTAGATGATTGAAGCATGGCTTAAGGTGAACTCGGGGCCGACCTAGAAGAAACCCAAGAATGAACACTATACATTCCTAGCCTAAACATTGACTAATGGCCATCAAAACCCTCCGAATCACCATCCTCGATGGTCGTCATCCCAATGGAGAAGAGTCACTGATCTTAGCTTAAATCGAGATTTGGATTTTTGTAGATAGACAAGAGGGGTTGGTGGTGAACGCTTTGGAGTGGGTGGCAATTATGAGGTAGTGATCTAGCAACGGTGGCAGTTGGAGGTGAAGAGGGATGGTGGTAGCAACATTAATAAGGTAGTGGTGGCCTCTAGTGACCGACGGTGAACAGTTTGGACTTGGAAGAACAAATTTCTCAGGGTGTAAGCATCGACGGTAGGAAGGTTGGAATGCAAAAAGTAGAGAAAAAATTCTTAAGTGTTTGAATATATAAAGGTTGATGATGAGCAAAAGGATTCGGTACTGAGAGAAACCACTCGGTACCGACCTGAATTCCTCGACCGAAATTTATGAATAAGAGGAGGAAAGGAAGGAAATACCTTGCTAAGGTGTGGAACAATCATCAAAGCGTAGATGTTGTCCTTAGCATGAAGAATGGAATTTCAGCTATGTAAACTAATTAAAAGAATATCTACATAATGAAAGCAACGATTCAAAGCAATTCCTGAGCGACGAAACAGACTTGGTATATTGTGGGTGGTACTTGTCTTGTTTCAAAGCACACTTTGTTTTCAAAGAAAGCATACTCTAGGGGAAAGTGTTTTCTGGCTTTTTGATCAAGTAGATTTTCACTGGAACCAGAATGTCAAGGTGAAGATGAAATGATTCACGGACTTGGGAATATGCCTAGAAAGGCGATAGAATCATATTCAAAAGTTGCAAAGGCAAAGGACTAAAGTTGACCACTCAGTACTGAGCCCTACCATTCGGTACTAAGTCTTTTTTACTTCACTTTGGACTCCTAAAACTATTTGTATGTGAACCACTAGCTCAAGTGACCATCATGAAGTGATTTTCTCAAGGGATAGGAGAGCTATTCTTAGGATTCTCGCGAAGAAAGCAAAGAAAGTAGAGATGAATAAAGCAATATTAGAAACCTCTCAGGAATAGCTTAATCACAAAGGGATAGACCTTGGAACATAAGCGGTTGAAGACAGAAGATCAAATAGGAAGAGTTGAGGAGCTTTTCCCCCAAGAAAACCGATCGATAACGAGTGGAAGCACTTGGTAGTAAGTGGTTTTTATTACCAATTACGAGTCGCTTTCCTCTCTTGAGTGCTTAGAAGTAGACCTAGACTTGATGTTTACTAGACCTCCTGTTCTATTGGCTGATTTCCCTATAAATACAAAGACCCTATAGCTATTGGAAAAGAATATTTGGCACTTCATCTCTTATCACCTCTCCATGACAGTTACTAAGGAAGCTAATATTTACTGTTCTAGGCTTTAGTTAAGTAAATCCCTTGTACTAGCGACTTTAAATCTCTCCATATCTCTCTAAAACTCCCTCAAACCTATAAATCAATAAATGCTACATTGATGTAGGACAGAGATTGCCGAACCACTATAAAAATCTTGTTGTTCTTGTTTTTTTACACTTTCCTCTAGATCTCAATATTTTCAAAATGTTTTTGGGTGTTGTTCCACTCTTGGCGTCAACATTTTGGTGCTTTCACTGAGAACTTAATTCTTATGGTCAGATCTAGCATGCTATTTTGGGTTTTAAGAGATCCAGTGGTTAGATCTAGAAGATTTTCTTTAAGGAAATTGAAATCTTGCTGATAGAAATTAACAGTGCCTAGGAGATTTGGAAGATCCTCGTGAGTAGTAGCTAGTGGGATGAAGGAAATGCTCACCAATTGGAAGTTAGTAATCAATCGATAACACCAAGATCATCTATTCAGTAGAAGTTTGTTACCAAAGTTGAATTCAATAGATGATGTAGGGGCTTAAAAAAGTTGGTGGATAGTCAAAAGACTCTATTGGATAGGATGGATGCTAACATAGCTCTCTTAACCCAGCAAACATAAGGCATAGAAGAAGCTGAAGGGAGACTTCAATTGCACGATCTGACGAAGATAATTCATTTGTTTCTGGTCAGAATAGGCGAAATGACAAGTAGACGCAGAAGGAAAGAGTTGTCGGGCAAGCAAAAGGAGTTGTTGGAGGAAGTCAGCATGCACCCCGCATAAGGAGACCACTTAGTGCCAACCACAATCAGGTCGGTATCGAGAGGAATGTTGAAGGACAAAGGGAGCAGGAATCTAAGGCCGTGGACTTATTTGACTCAAAGGATGACCTACAACATGATGGTGATGATTACGAGCTTGACGTTGGAGTTAATGGAGCAGTAGTTCAAGCAATTATAACAGAACCAACCAGGCATCAACGGAAGATTGGAGGAGTGGTACTTCCAGAGCCTGGAGAACCTAGATGTCAATGAACAAACTAAGAACATTTGCGAAGCCAAACACTCGGTGTAGCCCTGGTAGTTACCCTTCAGAATACCGTGCTGGTGAGGAATACACATTAGATATGGTTAAACGGTTGGTAGAGGAAAGAAAATGTAGAAATAACAAGGATTGGGGTTCCACACCAAGCAGAACTCCGTTCATGGAAAATATTCTAAGAGAAGAGTATCCTAGGAAGTTTATGATACCTATGATGCCATTGTATAATGGGACTACTAACCCTAGGCAACATTTACTCAAGTATGAATGGAACATAGACGGTGCAATGGCAACGAATGCTGTTCGATGTAGATATTTTCCTATCTTCTTGGAAGGAGTTGCATCAATATGGTTCACTAGGCTTGCGCCGAGATCCACAACAACTTTTGATGAGTTGGCTAAGAAGTTCATGGAGCAGTTCCGGCTCAATACTGCATGACCTAAGGATGTGATGTCCTTGTCGAGTCTATCTCAAGGACTTAAGGAGTCATTGAAACGGTTCTTGAATATGTTCATTAGTGTTGTTACAGAAGTAAGTAATCCAAAGGAGGATCTGGTATTTATGGAGTTGGTCTGGGGCATACACCTGGACATGGATTTCAGTAGATGGCTAAAAATGAAGCAACCTATGACTATGGAAGAATTTCATCGAAAGGGTAATTAGTTTCTGTGATTGAAAGAGGCAAGTCTAGCTGCAAGAAAAGCTGGTGATGGATAATCAAAGGAAGTTATCCAAAGCAACGCGGCGATTATACATGTCGGAGAAAGCTCTAGCAACATGATTGTTAATGTTGGAAATTCTGGCACTCAAAAGAAAAGGAATCAAGGCCCTAGAAATAGGTGCAATGAAAACAAGAAATACCCAAGGAATATGAAACCAAAGACTATACGCCCTTGAATGATACATTGGAAAACATACACCTCGCTACTCAAGAAATGAAACAGTACAAGAAAATGCCTAAGAGGGAGGTGACAGAGCAAGAAAGATGCTATGGAAAGTACTGTCTTTTCAACGAAACACATGGATACAGCGTGAACAAGTGCGAACATTTGAGGGATCTAATTGTAGAACTGATAAGGGAAAATAAGCTCCAGTAGTATTTTAAAGAGCTATGGGAAGGTGGTCAAGTTGCAAGATTGCAAGGGCTCCCTGCCTAAGGGAGTCAGCCTAAACCAAGCGAAGAAAGTCCCAGGCAAAATGATGGGAAGTTAATTATCAACACCATAACTGGAGGACCTCATCCAACAGGGAAGAGCTGGAGGGAAATGGAAAGGTACGCAAGCTCGCTAAAGTAAATACCACATGAGGATTGCTTTATTGTATAAGTTGAAGCTCCAGCTAAGTAGGAAAGGATGATATCTAATGATATCGTATTCAGGAATGAGGATGCAGTTGGAGCCAAAAGCATCAACTTTCAATCCCATGGTAATAACGACAGGTATATGAGTGGCAATGGAACATCTGATCTTGGTAGACAATGGGTGTTCTGTGAACATTCTGTTTAAGAAAACATTCGACCAATGAAGATCGACATGAAGGAGGTTACAGCCTGTAAAACCAAAATTCAAGGGTTTATCGGTGAAGCGAAACAATAAATCAGGATGACTGACCTACCTATGGAGTTAGGTGAAGGAGATCATAGGATAAACCTGATTTAGAAATTCGTTATAGTAGATAAATACTGGGAATATGATGCCTTTTGGGCCGATCATCCTTTACTAATCTGAGAATTACACTGGCTCCTTGGTTCTTGGTGATGAAGTTCCCTATGGAGAACTGGCTCAGATCTGTAAAAGGAGAACAGAGCATTAAAACGAAATGTTACGTTGCAGAATTAAGAAAAGTGAAGCGACATGAGAAAGGTAAGAATGTAGAGAGGTCTCTTCACATTCAAGATTCGTAAGCATAGTAATTAAAGCCTAGACCTTGGCTCGAGAAACATAGCAGGTTTGGTACGGTTTTGGATCTCGGGGAGAAGTCATAGGAAGGATGACCAACACCAGCTGAGTTGATGGTGAATGTTTTGATTGCATGGATGATCCTTCTTGGGCTCTAAAGTTCAGATCTCGATTCAATGCTAACTTAAGGAAGGAACTGGTTTATTTCCTCCAAGAAAATTTGGACGTATTTTCTTGGACACATTCGGATATGTATGGGATATCCTCAAAGATAGTGTGTCACGTACCGAATATTGATCCAAAGTTTATGCTAGTAAAATAGAAAAGGAGCAGTCTAGGTCTTGAGAAATCCCCAGCGTTGAAAGAGGAAGTGTACAAACTGATGATAAACTGCTTTATCCACGACGCTTTATAACCCAACTGGATATCCAATCCCGTGTTGATCAAGAAATAAAATGGAAAATGGCAGACATATACTGACTATTTGGATTTGAATAATGCTTGAAGGACAGCTTACTTTTGCCTAGGATTAACAAACTGGTGGATGGGGCTGTAGGACATGAGTTGCTCTCATTCATGGATTCCTATTTGGACTATAACCAAATTCTATCGCATATACCAAATCAGGAGAATACTAGCTTTACAACAGATTTGGAGCTGTATTCCTACCGAGTAACGTCATTCGGCTTGAAGAACAATGGAGCTACATACCAAAGATTGGTAAATTCTACGTTTAAGAATCAAATCATACGGATAATGGAGGTGTATATGGATGACATGCTTGTGAAGTCATGAGTATCGCGAAACAGTTTGGATGACCATTCAGAGATGTTTGAAGTTTTATGAAAATATGGAATGAAGCTGAATCCGTTGAAATGTTCTTTCAAGGTAGCATCGGTAAAATTTCTGGGAATACTTGTTAATATGACGGCGTCGAGGCTAATCCGGAGTAGATTAATGCCTTGAGAAACGTAACCACCTTGACTTCAAAGAGCCAACTACAAAACATGAATGGGAAGATAACCGCTTTGAGTCGGTTCATCTCAAAGGCAACAGATAAATGCATACCATTCTTCGATGCCTTTAAGAAGGGTAAGAAGAATTTTGAGTGGAATTGAGATTGTTAGAATGCATTCAAAGTGCCGTTGAGGCACATGGAGACACTGTTAGTCTTATCCAAATCGCTGGATGAGGAAGACTTATTCATCTATTTGGTAGTGTCTGCTCACACATTAAGTGCAACACTTGTACGTGAGGAGGCGAGGATTCAAAGACTGGCCTACTACATCAGCAAGCGGTTTATTGGAGCTAAAAAGAACTACACAAAGTTGGAAAAACTTGAGTATTGCTTGCTGGTTGCCTCTAGGATGTTGCATCCATATTTTCATGCTCATCCAATCAAAGTATTAACGGATCATCCTCCATAGCAGGTATTGTACCGACCTGAAACTTTAGGCAGCTTGCTGAAGTGGAACGTAGAGTTGAGCCAATACAATATCACTTACCAACCTAGGAGAGTGATAAACGGGTCAGCAATGAGTTTACAGCATGGGATGATGAGGAGGAGGATGATACAATCGCATTCTCCCATTGGAAGTTATTTGTATATGGAGCTTCGAACGAATATAATCCGAGCAAGGAGTAGTGCTGGTAACTTGGAGGGACGCTCGGTTTGTTATGCACTAAAATTGGAATTTCCCGCAACTAACAACGAGGTCAAATACAAGGCATTGATAGTGGGATTATGGATAGCTAAGGAGCTAGGAATAAGGACGCTACACATATTCAGCGATTCCTAACTTGTGGGTTTTCAAGTGGAAAGGGAATACCAAGAAAAGGGCGCGAGACTAGCTCCTTACCTGATAAAAGCACTGGAACCATTGGATGACATAGAACATTATATGATTGTGCCATAAAGAGGAGAATGCAAAGGCTGATTCATTGGCTAAGTTGGTAAGTTCTAGGGAAGCACGACCGAAGGGCTTAGTTCCAGTGAAGGTTTTAACAACTCCGAGTTTCGACAAGATGGATGTCCATTGGATTCTCAAGACTACGAAAGAAGTGGAGTCATGGGTGGCCCCTATCAAGGACTATTTACTTAGTGGATCCTCCCTAGAGATGGAAAAGAATGAAAAAAACTCCTTCGAAAAGCATCGTGCTTTATGATGCAAGAAGGAGTGCTATAAAAAATAGGATCCTCTACCCTTTGCTTCGGTATGCAACCAAGGATGAGGCTAGGAAGCTCCTCATGGAAATCCATGAGGCCAGCTTTGGTGATCAAACCGGGGGCCAGACTCTAGCAAAGAAGATACTTCACTATGGATATATCTGGCTAACGATAAACTGGGATGTAGCTGATTACACCAAATGATGTGATCGTTGCCAAAGGTTTGCGAAGATCCAGAGATCCCAATCTTTTGAGCTCACACAAATGGTTAGCCCATGGCCATTTGCGATTTGGAGAATTGATCTTATTAGAGTCCAACCGATCGCGAAAGGAGGAGCTAAATATGCAATAGTCGTAGTGGACTACTTCACGAAGTGGGCTGAAGTGGAATCACTTGCTACGATCATAACAAAAAAGGTGATCAACTTCGTAATGAAGAACATCATTTGCAAGATCAAAGTATCTCAAAAGATCGTCAAGGACAATGGGACTCAGTTCGAAGTATTGACTTCAAGGATTACTGCAGTTGATACAGGATCGAGAAGAGCTTCTCAACAGTAACACATTCGTAGGTAAATGGACAAGAGGAGACAGTGAATAAAATCATTAAGTCTACCTTGAAGAAACGGTTAGCTAGAGCCAATGGCAATTGGGTTGATGAGCTTCCACTAGCATTATGGGCTTATAGAACGACCCATAAGTCTGCAACTGGACATACACCATTCACTCTGGCATACAGATCAAAAGCCATGATCCTGATAGAATTGAAAGTCCATTCTTATCATGAAAGGCATTATGATCCAAAGGTAAATGAGGAACTCTTGCTTAAGTCCCTTTATTTGGTTGATGAGAAAAGGGAAGTAGCAAAACTAAGGGTTGCTACTCACAAGAGTAGCATGACATTTCAACGCCAAGGTCCGAAACTGTACCATTGAGATAGGAGATCTCATTTTGAAATGAGTTCTCCTACGAACATGTGCACTTGGTCCAAACTAGGAAGGACCATATGCAATTGATCAGAATCTAGGGGATGGAACTTTCAAGCTTACAACGGTTGATGAAATTCCAATCCCGTGTGCATGGAACAACAATCTGCTGCAGTGCTAGCACACTTAGTTTTCCTTAGTCTATTTTCGCAAATAAGCCACCCAAAGATTTTTGGGGCAGTGTAATAAGGCAAGACATGCCATATCTTCCATTTATAATAATCAATTAGCTTCTTGAACCAATGGAACCGCGTTCTTGTAAGGAAAATTCTCATACTGTGTGATTGGTAGTATAGAAAGGAACATGCTCCTCAAGCCTCAGATCATGGCCGGAAAGCATAGTTTCAAGGATCGATCGATAACTTGAACCCAACCTTCAGGAATCTGACATTGCTAGGAGATTGGCAACGTTAGGAAGGAAAACCCAATATAGGGGCTATCAAATAATTTAACCCCAATCTTCAGACATTTGGCACTGCCCGGAGATTGGCAACGTCAGGAAGGAAAACCCATATAGGGATCGATCGAAAAATTCGACCCCATCCTTTAGGAATCTAGCATTGCCCGAAGATTAGCAACGTCGGGAAGGAAAACCCATATAGGGGCCGACTGGATATTTAACCCCAACCTTCAGGAATCTAGTGGGGAAGGAAAACCAATATAGGGGTCAGTCAGATAATTTGTCCCTGACTTAACAGGTATTTGTCATTGCCTACAGTTTTGAGATATCAATTAATACTAACCATGTGAGTGTTGATCATATAATTTGACCCTGGCTTGCAAATATCGGCAATTGCCCTGTAGTTGGCACCGTCCAGAAGGAATGTTCATAATCAAGCAGTTAAACTACCGGTTCCTAAAGATAGAAACTAGTGTCCGAACTGGGTTTCCGCGACTGTTCTCGCAGTCTAGTAAAAAAGGCTAGGCCGGGGAGAAGCGAGGATAGTTGTTGAAAACAAAAAAAGATATTGCCGGACCTTCTTGGTCTAGGATTAGGATTCGGGAAAGTGCGATCGGACAAGAGGCAATCAGATAATTTACCCTACGACGTTTATCTTCTACTCATGCCCGAATTCTGGCATTTGGAAAATTAAGTTCCACAAACAAGATTAGGTTCACAACAAAAATATATAAATAATAAGTAAACAGTGCATTTGATGCTCCCAACGATAGGGAGCAATAAAAAACTTAAATTAGGTGCAGCAAAAATTAGTCGTAGGAAACTCGACCCAACATGAATAGAAAAACCATAGACTTGGTAAACCGATGGTTTTGTTTCACCAAGTGAAACATCTTGGCAACTAAACCATGGTATATAACTAGTTAAACCGTAGGAATTTTATTTATATGCAAAGAATTGTAGTAAAAGCATTGCACGAGAATAGTTATATACAGGAAGGCATAAAATACGAAAGTGCAGAAAAGTAAAATAGAACAAAGATTATAAGACAAAATAACCTTCATTGCTTACACTTTTTTGTACAAAAATAGTGGGCGTCGCACCCATACAAACATGGTCTCTTTGCAACAAGAAGGGAAAAGGAAAAAGGAATAACAAAAGGAGCCATTATGCCCACAAGATTCAGGAATCCCCTACTTGTGTTTCCCTTTTCTTCCGTCCTTTCCGCCAGAATTGCTGGGTCACCACTTGTGCTTCCATTCATCTTTAATTACCCTTCTTTTAGGGGTGTTACACTCCGATTGGGTAGTCTTACCTCCAGTAGCAGTGTAAGGCTTGTTGGACTTCTCGATAGGGGTCTCGGTAGACTTGATTTTTGAGGGCTTCAGCTTAATCGAGGGAGGCTTGAGGATAGGGCTTACAGGAACGGAGCTAACAGACTTTTCCATGCTAGTCTCCTTCTTATTCTTGACCTTGAAAAGGTCAATCTTCAGTTGCTTCACCGTAGTGATCTGATTAGTCGAGTCTGTAGGAAACTTGTAACAACAACTTCTTCCTCCAAGGACAAAGAAACGTCCTCTATGTTCTCCAGGGCAGCTACCTTCTCGAAATCAGGCCCTAGACTAGAATTAGGAGAGATAGCCAAAGCAATAAGTCCCGTGGAGACAGAGGTCGATGCACATAAGGATCACATTAGGACCCAAGCCTTAAGTGCCTGGTGGTGGAGGAAGAAGATGTGGATGACCTATAAGTTAGAAAACATAGTGATAAGGATTAGAGATGGACTCGCATGAGAATTGAAGCTTCTCGAAAATAGGTGAAACGAGTGATATACCTGCTCCTGGGCTTTGTTGAGCAGGGGACATGGAGATTTCCCCCTTTTCGAATGAATGTTGGATTAGCTGATTTACGAAGAGGCGAATATGGGACTCAACGTAAGAAGCTGCTATGGATGTTGGAACTGCTTAAGTGGCTCCAGAGTTGGCCCCTTCAATCTTGGAAATCCCAATCATAGGATCCTCTGACTTGGGAACGGACGAATCCACTAGACCCGATGTGCTTCGGCCAACGAAAGCCTTAACAGTAGCAGAGGCCGCATCTTTAATGACAAGTATGGCTTTTCCCTCCTTAAGTTTTTCCATGTCATCTGTGTCGAGGTACTTAGTCATAAGCTCTTCCTCGATGAGGCCTTCACCGGCCGCTTCAGAATGTCACGGTACTTCTTCCCAAGCGTCGGCAAGGGTTTTGGCATATATTCTCACCAGCCACTTCAAGTTCTTATGTATAATCATGCTTGCAATGAAGCGCTAAAGAGTGTTACTTAACTCTTCTTTCTCCTTGGCCTTCTCCTGTTTAAGCTCTTTTAGCTCTAGCGCAATGGTCGCTGTTCAATCTCATCATCTTGCTTCGCGACCTTTAGAAGTAGCAGATCATTGGCGAGTGTCTCATTCTCTGCATTTAGATTTTGTGGTTCTTCCGCCTACTCTTTAATAGTTTTGTCCCTGGTCCAAATGGTTTCATTCTTTGCAATGGGAGCTAGGTCCCTCTTGGCAATTTGTGTTTTCAGGGCGGGCCCTCCTCATGAGCATATTTTAGCATGTTTTGCAACACGGTCACATTATCATCATGGGCGTTGCCCATCTCCACCGTCAAGCTATCAGCCTTGGCCTTGGATTCTAAAGTTGCGTTCCTCTCGGTATTCTTCTTCTCCAAGTCCCCCCGTATACCCCGAAATGACGTCTCTGTAAGTTTTCTTCTTGGACACGAAGGATTAAATGTTTGTGTAGTTAATTTTGTTGACCATGGAGAGAGTAGAGCATAACCTTTTCATTCATAGCCCTAGTCAACAAGCTTTTGAATTCATTGGACATCTCGGTCTGCTTCTTCCTTTGGAATGTCTTGGATGCCACAATCAAACATGACACCATGTAGGAATAGGTCAGGAAAAGCATCCTAAAGGTGTGATGGAGCAGTAGGAAGAGAAGTCAATAGAGCATGGTAGCAGTATAGTATAAGGAAAAGAAATGTTAGAAGAAGAACCGCAATAATATAAGGATCCTTATTGTTGGACAAATTCCCATCACCGAACCAGGTCTCCACCGAGTGAAGCTACCCACCGAACCAGGTTTCCACCGAACCAGGTCTCCACCGAGTGAAGCTACCAACCGAACCAGGTCTCCACCGAACGAAGGTTTCCACCGAACCAGGTCTCCACCGAGTGAAGCTACCCACCGAACCAGGTCTCCACCGAATGAAGGTTTCCACCGAACCAGGTCTCCACCGAGTGAAGCTACCCACCGAACCAGGTCTCCACCGAGTGAAGCTACCCACCGAACCAGGTCTCCACCGAATGAAGCTCTCCGCCGAATCAACTCAGCTGCCACCGGACCGAGGCATTCCGAACCAAGCTCCTTTCGGACCAACCATACCAGGCCAGACCGTGTCAGCCCAGGCCCACCAGCAGTTATATACATCCAAGATCCCTACCCCCAGCCTCACTCTATAAATAGAGGGCAGAGGTACAACAATGGGGGACAAGTTTTGAGAGCTCAAGCACGGATAGAACTTTCAAACAACTTTCTTTTACTGGTATCAAAGCTTTGTACTTGTAATAACAACAAGAGAAGAGAAATAACATATAAAGTGGACGTAGGCACATTCTGGCTGAACCACTATAAATCTGCATGTCTTTTTACAGTTCAGCCCCTGTTTTTCATATATTTGCATAAATCGCTCAAATCACTAAGAATAACATAAGATCCACTAAATCATACAACTTTGAGGTGTTTGTCCATTTTTTGTGCAAACATTTTTGGTGCTTTCACTGAGAAATAGATGCTCGAAGCTTCAGCTTCATCCGCTTAACGAGTTTTCCTAACAGCATCGTCCGCCACTTGGAAAACATGCCTCCCAAACAGAGAAAAGATGTTAACAAAGGAAAAAACATCGCATCCAGCAGTCTTCCAGATCCAGCTGTCACGAATCAAGTAAATCGTCCTCCTCCAGCAACAGTAACAAATGAAGAACATGCCAACCCAACCACTCCTGCCACAGAATAGCCTACAGCAATTACTAGGGCAGATTTGGACAGAGTTGTGGTTGAAGTAACTAACCGCTTCACGTCCCAGCAGGAAGCCTTGGTGGACCATCTCATGTCACGCTTAAGGGACGCTGAAGAATCCAACCGCAACACTGAATCATGGGGCGAGTCCCAGTCTGGAGGATCTCAGAGACAACAAAGATCTTTCTTCTTCGAAGGAGCTAACGGCAGAAGTAACCATGGTAGGAGCCGAGACCGAGCACAGCCCGAAGTTAGGCCTGAGGAAACGTTTGGTACCGAACCCAACGGGGGAGGTACCGGGCGAAGGTCAACTGTAGCTGAGCCTGTCATGTCGCCTAACCACAGAAACGCCAGTGAACGGGGCCGAGCTAGAGTCCAGCCCGAAGTTGGACCCGAGGAAGTGCTTAGATCAGAACCCAGCAGGGGGAGATCGAGGCAAGGGTCAACTGTAGCTGACCCAAGCATGCTCCCGGAAGATCAAAGGCAGCCACTGGAAAATATGAGGAATGATAGACGATACCATCCCTACAGGTCATCTGGACGGCATCAATCCCACAGAACAGAACCAAACTCATTTCTATCTGCTCCAAGTTCTGATGAAAGGATGGCACGCTTATTCAGAGAGTGTGTCCAACGGGAGCAAAGAGATCGAGGGATAGGCGCTAGGGTAACCAGCCCTTTCGCCCGCAATATCGAATTGCTATCACCCCCCGAGAATGGAAGATGCCAACAATGGAACCCTACAAAGGAACCTCCGATCCCGTTGTACACTTACAGAGGTACACGCAGCATATGCTCATGAGTGGAGCGACAGAGGGAGTACTGTGCAAATGCTTTCCGCTCTTCTTAGCAGATCTTGCTACCTCCTGGTTCTGTCATCTACCCCAGGGATCCATCAGCTCGTGGGAAATGTTGAAAGAAAAATTTATCAGTCAGTTCCGCATTCATGTGGAGCAACCTAAGGACGCTTATTCCTTATCCAGCGTCAAACAGAAACCTGGAGAAAAGCTGCAGCAATACCTAACCAGATTCAACGCCGCAGCAGCCGCAGTCCAAGATGCCGATGAGAAGCTTATCCTAATGGCCCTCTGCAGTGGTGTGCATCCGGACACTAAATTTGCTAGAAGGTTGATAAAAGAAAAACCAACTACTTTATCCGATTTCTTCCATGAAGCCGGGAAATACATGAGGCTTGAGGATGCTGCCGTTGAGGGGCAGTCAGGACAGCAAAATAAGACAACCCATGGCAACGCCCCTGCTGTGGCAAGGGACGTTCGAAGAAATGATTCCAGAGACAATGCTGGGGGCAAGAAGGGAGAAAAGCGCCTATATCGGCCAGGACCAAGATTCGACACTTACACTCCTTTGAACGAGACCGTCGAAAATATCTTCCTTGCCACCCAAGGCGAAGTTAGATACAAACGCCCACCATACAAGAAGGAATCAGATAACGCGCAGAAGTCTGGAAAGTTCTGCCGCTTCCACGAATCTCACGGGCATGATACCAACGAATGCATCATCTCCGAGATCTGATTGAGGAACACATCAGAAGAAAGAAGTTGGAACGTTATGTAAAAGGTCAGGACAGGACCCCAGCTCCTGCCAATGAAAACCCAAGGCTACCCTCACCAGGGGCCGACAGAGGAAACCGCAACGCTAGCAGCTCTAGTCAAGAAAAGATAGTGGTCCATACCATCTCAGGAGGGCCACACATCGTAGACAGAAGCTGGAAGGAGATGGAAAGGTACAGAAAGTCGCTTAGAGACAATAAAGACTATGTCAATTCGGTTATAGAAGAACGCCACCCGAAGCGGAAAGAAAGTGATGACATCACATTCGGTAAGCGTGACTTAGAAGGAAGACAGTACCCTCACATAGATCCCATGGTTATCTCTGCCCGACTCGGTCCCGCCGAAGTTTACCGAATCTTGGTAGATACTGGAAGCTCAGTAAACATCCTGTTCAAACACGCATTCGACAAAATGAAGCTATCAATGAAGGATGTATCTCCCTGCGATAAACCACTACACGGTTTCACTGGAGATGCGAAGATGCCTCTCGGACAACTGGACCTCTTTGTTGAGATTGGAAGCCATCCCCGCTCCGTTGTACGGAAACAAACATTTGTGCTAATAGAAAACCGTTCGGCCTACAACGCCTTCTTAGGAAGGCCAGCTTTGTCTGATTTCCAAATTGTCCTAGCCCCATGGTGCCTAAAGATGAAATTTCCAACGGACAATGGAGTAGGGGAAGTAGAAGGAGACCAGGACGTTGCTCGAGACTGCTATGTGACTGAACTTCGCAACAACCACAGGAAGGATAAAGGGAAGGGTGTAGAGATTGCCCTCTGCACAAAAAGTCTGGAAGCATAGCAACTAAAGAAAGCCCCTCCTCTTCGATATACCAGCGACCCTTTCAATGAATTAGACCCTAGGGACAAAGAGGATGAGGCCACTGCTGAGCCTGCAGAGGCTATGGAGTTTATATCTGTAGGCAAGCACGACTCAAGTAGACTATTGAAAATTGGGTCCCAACTAAAAGCCGAATTGAAGGAACAACTCATCGATTTTCTCCGCCACAACTTGGATGTATTCGCTTGGTCACACGCTGACATGACCGGAATCTCCCCCGACATAGCATGCCACGTATTAAACATTGATCCTACCAAGGCGCCTGTAAAACAAAAAAAGAGAAGTATGGGGGCAGAGCGATCAGCAGCCCTCGATGAAGAAGTAAAGAATCTACTCGCCAATGACTTCATACGAGAAGCTGTTTACCCGGAATGGATCGCCAACCCGGTACTGGTAAAGAAGGCTAATGGGAAGTGGCGGACCTGCATCGACTTCTCCAACCTAAACGACGCCTGCCTAAAGGATTGCTTCCCACTTCCCAGAATCGACCAACTTGTAGACAGCACAGCCGGGCACGAGCTCCTATCTTTTATGGACGCATACTCAGGATATAACCAAATTCCTATGCATGCTCCCGACCAAGACCACACTAGTTTCATCACCGACCGGGGTTTGTACTGCTATAAGGTAATGCCTTTCGGACTTAAAAATGCAGGAGCCACCTACCAGCGCCTCGTCAACAAGATGTTTGCGGGGCTAATAGGACAAACTATGGAAGTATATGTGGACGACATGCTGGTGAAATCACGGAAAGCCAAAGATCACGTAAGCCACCTAGGAGAAATGTTCCAGGTACTTAGACAGTATGGAATGAAGTTGAATCCACTAAAGTGCTCCTTCGGAGTATCATCGGGAAAATTCTTAGGGTTCATCGTCCATGCCCGAGGGATTGAAGCAAACCCTGAACAAGTCCGAGCGCTAAGGGATATCAAGATACCTTCCACCCGAAAGGAAATGCAAAGCCTAAATGGAAAAGTGGCCGCCCTAAGCCGATTCATCTCCAAGGCAACGGACAAGTGCGTCCCCTTTTTCGAAGCTCTAAAGAAAGATAAAGGAAAGTTCGAATGGACGGACGAATGCTTAACCGCTTTCCTTAACCTAATCGAACACCTCCAGAAACCACCGGTACTCTCGACTCCCAGCGAAGGCGAAGAATTATATCTATACCTTGCTGTGTCATCTCATGCTCTAAGCGCTGCCTTGGTAAGGGAAGACAACCGCACGCAACGACCAGTTTACTTCGTCAGCAAAAGGTTTACTGGGGCAGAAGTCAGGTATCCTAAACTTGAGAAGTTAGCATACTATTTACTAATCACATCATGGAAATTGCGTCACTACTTCCAGTCCCATTCCATCAAAGTTCTGACCGATCAACCGCTGAGGCAGGTACTCCATCGTCCCGACACCTCTGGGCGATTACTTAAATGGTGCATTGAACTGAGTCAGTATGATATCACCTATCACCCTCGCACCGCCATCAAGGGACAGGCCATGGCTGATTTCATTGCAGAGTTCACTACCAACGAAGATCAGGAGCAATTGGAAATAACGGAAGATATCAAGTGGAATCTCTTTGTGGATGGTGCATCAAACAAACAAGGCTCGGGGGCAAGTGTGGTGATAATCACTCCCAGGGGAAACAAACTGCACTACGCTATAAGGTTGGAGTTCGCTGCCACCAACAACGATGCAGAATATGAAGCAGTGATAGCTGGACTAGAAATTGCCATAGAAATCGGGGCCAATTCTTTGTGTCTTCACAGCAATTCTCAACTTATTGTTAATCAAATACTAGGAGAATTCCAAGCTCGAGAAGAACGACTCATAGCATATCTAAAGAAGACAAAGTTACTTCTCAGCCGATTGGACCACTACTTAGTCAAACATATCCCTCGGGAGGAGAACCGAGAGGCCGACGAATTAGCAAAGCAAGCAAGTGTGAGAAACATCACCATCTTCGGGGCAGTAACCATCTCAAAGCAACTGGCCCCAAGTTTTGAGCAAGTAAATCTGATAGCTGCAACCGAAGAAGCAACTTGGATGACTCCCATCCGAGACTACCTACAAAGTGTCACTCTACCCAACGGGCGTAACGAAGTCAAGAAAATCTTGAGGAAAGCATCCCGCTACACAATACAAGAAGACAGCCTCTATCGGCGCGGATTCTCTAACCCGTTATTAAGGTGTGTCGCCGGGAGAGAAGCCAAGGAAATCTTATCCAACATCCATCAGGGGAGCTGCGGAGATCACACCGGAGGGAAAATATTAGCAAAAAAGATACTCCGATACGGATATTTCTGGCCCACCTTAAGCAAGGACGCCTTAGATTTCGTCAAGAAGTGTGACAGATGCCAGAAATTTGCTAAGATTCCACGGCTACCAACAACTGAGATTACTCAAATGACCAGCCCTTGGCCCTCGCAGTATGGGGAATTGACTTAATCGGCGAGCTACCGATGGGCCGAGGCGGGGCCAAATATGCTATAGTGACAGTTGATTATTTCACCAAATGGGTGGAAGCGGAACCTCTGAATAAATTATCTTCAGCAAAAGTTATTAACTTCTTAATCAAAAATGTTCTATGCAGGTACGGAGTCCCACTCAAAATCATATCAGACAATGGACTTCAGTTTGACAGCGAGGAATTCACCAACTGGTGCCAAGAACACGAAATTCATAAAAGCTTCTCATCCGTAGCATATCCCCAGGCAAATGGACAAGTCGAAGCAGTCAACAAAATTCTGAAAACTCTGATAAAAAAGAAGCTCGAAAAGTCAAAGGGCGCTTGGGTGGATGAACTCTCTACGACACTATGGGCCTACCGCACATCTTTCAGAACATCAACGGGGCACACTCCTTTCTCTTTGGCATACGGATCGGAGGCTATGCTCCCAGTTGAAACCATTGTGCCTTCCCACCGTAGGATCCACTATAACCCGGAAGAGAATGAAGAGCTCCTCCACATGTCTTTGGATCTAGTTGAGGAGAGAAGAAATGATGCAGTCCTTAAAACAGCAGCCCACAAGCAGAAAGTGGCAGCGCAATACAACTCCAAAGTCAAGCATCGTACCTTACAAGAAGGGGATCTTGTCCTCAAGCGAATCTTCCCTCGCCCCGGAGCACTAGACCCAATCTGGGATGGACCATATGTAATTCATAAAGATCTCCACAACGGAGCCTATATTTTGTCAACAGTGGACGGAGAGGTGTTCCAGAGGGCATGGAACATCCAGCACCTCCGTCGATACTTTTCTTAACTTGTATTGCCCATATGAAGTGAATTAACAAAGAGAATCAGTGGACGTAGGCCTTTTCATGCCGAACCACTTTAAAAAACTTTGTCTCTTTTTTTTAACTTGTTCCTTTATATCTTGGCTACTTGTTAACTTTATCCTTTTCTGTTGAACAAAATCCTACGCGTATAGCATCTCCACTCAAAGCACTCCACGGCGCAACTTCACCTGGGCAAAACCTAACAGGTACTATGCGAATCTATGCCCTCGCCAATGAGACACTTTTGCTCCAGCATCCCTCTGCTGCGGGTTAACTCATTGCTCGCGACGGCCCTTAAAGCCAACTGTAATGAGCCGATTATAAGCCACCGAGAAGGCCGACTATAGCCGAGGCAGCTCATTATGGCATTAGGCTCGCCGGCAACTGTGAACCGACTATAAGCCCCAACATAAGGTGTGGCCAGCCAGGGGCAGTTCACAGTTGACGATCGGCACCCACGCTAGCCGGCCATAGTAAATCGAATAATACCCATGATTACGGGCCATAATGGCTCGGGTAGTTACTGTGCGCGATCTTGGCTCCGATGTGTCTTAAGTGCGGCTGTGGTAAAAAAGAATTAACTCCCCGTGGAGGCGTAAGATGGGTGACAAATGTCTCCAAGACCCACAGCTAGGGAAAGTGACTACAAAACCCATTTGCCACGAACTTAAGCACATCGAAGGCCTTCCGTGATTGGAAGTTTTACTATTTCACATATTTCAATTTTACTTAAAAAGCTTTCCTCCTATCCTCTATAACAATCCATAAAGTACAGGATACAGAGTAGGAGATACTCGCCAATGGATGCAGAGATTCACAATCGGATGGCAGGGCATTCAACTGCTTTCCATGCTCGGTCATACAAGATATTCGAAACTGCCATCTACAAACAGAACATGAAAGGCGGTATTTTCTTCCTTTATGTGCAAATGCATGACTATAATTTGTTCACACCACACACTAACATTGCAAGTCATGGGATTATGTCTTAAACCAGAACCCGACATCAAACACAATTTAATTACAAGAATATACTTAGCTATATTTCTCACACGACATGCCAAAATAACAGCAAACATTCAAAAGACGACAAAATCAGCTTAAGTTAAAGAATTACACGTCAAAAATAAGACTATTTATTACAAGTGGCAAAATATTACAACCTAAAGGCTACTTTACTATTTTTCGACTAACATATACAACACTGTCAAATCCACAAAAAGAGTTTTTCCAGGTATAATCAAGGGGCCGGCTGCAGTGGAGCTTTATCCTTGTCCTGTTGACCCCCTGTCCAGTCAGAGAAAGGATTCATTAGCAATAAGCAACCAAGTTGATGGAGAAACTAAAAAGGGAGACTTACCAGCGCCTGCTTCCTGACTATCATGATCGTCATCCTCTACCTGCACGCCTACCTCCTCAGCGGCAAGCAACCGCATACCTTCCTTCACCGCCACCTTCTCCTCCTTGGCAAACTGAGCAGTGACCGCATCCATGCTGAAGACCACGCCACCATCTTTATCCACATCGGCCTTAGCCTCCTCCAAAGCCCGAAGATAGATCTTAGCCATGACCCTAGGATAATCATCCATCCAAGATAGGTTGCCCTGCTTCCAAGTTCGGAAGTACATGTCCTGAAGCATTTCATCCATCATCCCCTCATTCTCCTCAAACTCCCTCATCCGGGCCTCGGAAGCCGACAACCTTCCAACAGCAGCTTCTCTCTCCAAACGGTATCTCGAGCAGTCAGCCTGAAGGGATTTCCGCATCGCCTCCATCTCCTCCTTCAGCCTAACCTGAGCGAGCTCTGCGGCTTCAAGCTTCCCCGACAGCTCCTCTACCCGCTCAAGATCCGCCCTCCGAACCTCATCCACTGTCGAGATGGCCATATTTATCTGTTCCTTGCAGGCGGCCTCCATCTTCCGCAGTTCCGCCTTACTAGCCTCCTCCATGGCCTTCCTCAATCGCCCAGAGGCAGCCTCATGCTGAGAAATCTGAATGGCCTGGTCAGCGAGCTGTTTGGCCTAGTACGAAACCATCAATCTTAGTCGGATGTTGGCACTCCCAATCTCCTCTCTAGCCTTAACCAGCCGGGCATGATGCCCCATCAGCTTCCTAGTCTCCTTCGCCACCCGATCAATACTAGCCTTGGCCTCGTCTCCCATGGTAACTATCCGAGTGGTAAGTAGATCAAGATCTAAGGACTTAGCCTCATCAAGCACCCGTACCATGGGATTGCAGGGAAGAAGGTGCTCACCAGTAACCTCATCAAAGGTAATGTCGTAGGAACTTGGATCAAGATCAGGATGACCCGCAAATGGATTACGAGCCAAGTCAGGACGGTCGACATGAGTAACAGAAGGGTTTCCGGACGGGTGCGGAGAAGGTGCAAACTCGCTGTCCTCCTCCGTGATATCATGAAGAGGCTGAGCCGGGAGCTGAGGACCGGGCGAAGGTTCGGATAAAGGACGACTCCTCTTTCTCTGCTGAATACCCTCTTCGATAACCCTGAGAAGAGGACGGTAGCCGACTACATCCCCGGAGTGGTGGGTCGAAGGCTTCGGCTTGACAGAAGTTTTGGAAAGCTTGTACTGTTCAAGCCTGTGCCGAAGATCTGAAGCCTTGGCCGTTTTACCTGCTCCTGATATGAAGAAAAAGTGTCACAAGCTTATATTGATCTATAATTCGAGAAAACACGGCAAATTAAAAGGTAATAAGAAAGGAAACACATCTGTGGTTGTACAAACCCTGGGGAGGAGTAGGATACTGCAATAAGTCCTGGATTTCATTCCAGGACGGGAGCAGGTCATAAAATATTCCTAAGTCCCTATCATAAATGGAGCCCGTAGGAATCAAAAGTTCACCTTGAGTCGTCGGAGCCACCTTGGCTGGGATAGTCTGAGGAGGCTCGCTTGCGCCAGTTCCAGCCTTGTCAGTTTTCCCAGTTTTCTCTACCAAAGCCGGATCTTCGTCCAGCCCCTTGAAAGCCTGGTGGAACGCATCATCCGTCCACTCCTGAATCTCACCCGCTTGCCCAGGAAGCAAGGCCTCGATGCCATCGCCATCTTCATCACCTTCCCGACCATCTCCACCCTCACCTCTTTCCTCCTCTATGTCTTCCTCCTCCTGGGTAAGTGGACAATTGCTGGGGGAGGGACCGTCCGACTTCTTGAGTTTCTTACCTCCGACGGCTGGAGGTTTTGTGAAAGGCTTCCTCTTGCTACTCTCTACCGTAACACCTCCCTTAGTCTGAACAGCCGCCCTCTCCTCCGCCGTTTCCCTCAGCTTGACTACTGACTGCTGTGGATGGATTAAGTTATACTCCAGAAGGGTCGCATTTCTGATCAGGAAGGCAGATGATCTATATTTCCCGAGAATAGCTTCTATCTCAGCCGCCATCTGAACCAGGCGGTCAGTCTCCACAATCGCAAAGCCACCTGTCGCTAGCAAAAATGAGAAAGTATGAGAAGAAGCATCGCAATCGGAATGGAAATTAGAAGTAAAAGCATCAACTTACATCCAGAAGTAAAGCGCCGAATTGAGACGGAGTCGTCCCTGACAAAGAACCACTCCTTGAACATGCTGAATTTAGAATACAGATCCAAGACCGGCTTGAAGGTCACGGCTGACTCCAAGCTAATGTATGGGGACCCCTTCTTATAGCCCCTCAGATTATATAGATACCGGATCTCCCGGTTGGAAGGAGCACGACCATACTTCCTTTGGAAAATGACGAAGAGGCTCACCAATATAGCATAGGAGTTGGGTTGAAGCTGGAATAGGGCCACCTTTAGATATGTGAGGAAGCTGGCTATCCAAGCGTTAAGAGGAGGAATGGCACCACACATACAGTGGTATCTGCTATAGGCGAAGTACCCCTCAGGAGGATCGTACGGCATAACTTCTCTCCCTGGCAATAGCAAGTGCGCCCTATCAATTCCAAAAGATCGGGAAATGACATCAAGCTGCTCCTCCTTGAGTGAGCTAGGAAAACAATCGGGCGGGGAGTTCAGAAGTTCCTGAGGGCCGTACCCGTCCACTAGTGATCTCGGGGTTGGTCCGTGACGCTCTGGATTCGGCTGAGCTGGGGGCACGGCAGAGGAACCTCCTTCGCCCCCGGATTTCTTTTTTGTCTGAACGAGTTTCTGCCTTTCGAGACATTTATCTGCAACACAAAAGCGCGTTGTTAAAACAAAAGGTGTAGAAGTATAAAACAAACACGTAAAGTTTTCAAATTCATCCGGTACTAAGTTCATTCGGCACTCATAGAGTACACAGGTTCATTCGGCGCTCATAAACACTAAAGCTCATTCGGTAGTACGACACAAGGGTTCATTCGGCGGCAAGAGAACTCACCTGGTTTGAATAACACTTTGGTTCGGCAAAAAGGTCACTTCGGTTCGGCAAAGACAAAACTTTGGATCGGCAAAGACAGCACTTCGGTTCGGCAAAGACAAAACTTTGGATCGGCAAAGACAGCACTTCGGTTCGGCAAAGACAGCACTTTGGGTCGGCTACACACTTGATTCGGCAAATGACAAGGGAATGGTTCGGTTGATAAAAAAAAACAAAGGCATAGGCCCCCTACTTATAGGCAAGCACGAAGTAACCAGACCAGACGACTCAGCGCTAAGGACCGAATGGGACTGTCCAATTAACAAAGCATGGCATACGCAGGCGAATGCCCCACTTTGGGGGGCAAGTGTTGGACAAATTCCCATCACCGAACCAGGTCTCCACCGAGTGAAGCTACCCACCGAACCAGGTTTCCACCGAACCAGGTCTCCACCGAGTGAAGCTACCCACCGAACCAGGTCTCCACCGAACGAAGGTTTCCACCGAACCAGGTCTCCACCGAGTGAAGCTACCCACCGAACCAGGTCTCCACCGAACGAAGGTTTCCACCGAACCAGGTCTCCACCGAGTGAAGCTACCCACCGAACCAGGTCTCCACCGAACGAAGGTTTCCACCGAACCAGGTCTCCACCGAGTGAAGCTACCCACCGAACCAGGTCTCCACCGAATGAAGCTCTCCGCCGAATCAACTCAGCTGCCACCGGACCGAGGCATTCCGAACCAAGCTCCTTCCGGACCAACCATACCAGGCCAAACCGTGTCAGCCCAGGCCCACCAGCAGTTATATACATCCAAGATCCCTACCCCCAGCCTCACTCTATAAATAGAGGGGCAGGGGTACAACAATGGGGGACAAGTTTTGAGAGCTCAAGCACGGATAGAACTTTCAAACAACTTTCTTTTACTGGTATCAAAGCTTTGTACTTGTAATAACAACAAGAGAAGAGAAATAACATATAAAATGGACGTAGGCACATTCTGGCTGAACCACTATAAATCTGCATGTCTTTTTACAGTTCAGCCCCTGTTTTTCATATATTTGCATAAATCGCTCAAATCACTAAGAATAACATAAGATCCACTAAATCATACAACTTTGAGGTGTTTGTCCATTTTTTGTGCAAACACTTATGTCGTCTACTTTGCTCATGGGACAATCCCTTTTCGGCCTACTTTTGTTTCCTTTCCCTTTCAGTATTGCAGAAATCTTCAACTTCACGCTTCCTCTCCTTCCTATAAAATCTTTCCTCGTTGGTCTCGAAATGACTTTAAACTCAGCTGCACCACGATGAAGTTTTCTATACTTATCTCTGGCCATGGATCCTGCAATAAGTAGAAAGGTAGTATAACAATCAAAATTTCAAAATACAAACAAATGCAGGGATGTGTGTTCATGATCCTAGTGAGGTGTATAGTGCCGATGACCCCCTAAGTACTCTACGGACCATACTAGCATGGAATTAAAGATGGAGTTTCACCACCATTATCTAGGATTCCCCTAGGAAAGAAGATGAAATTCGAAGAACCCTCGGTAAGGAGATCACCGATAGAGATATCAAAATCATTTAAGCCGGCGAAGACATCTCCAAAATTACGAGTTAGAGGAGTTTCATCGCCTGAAGGCAATGTACTCATTTTTGTAGCCTTTTCAGGAGATTCGACGACGACATTCTTAGGATGGGGTGAAGTAGAAAATTTAGGGCTTTCATCGGACGTCTCACCAAACGAATCATCTCCCCCCGAATTGGCAACATATTCACTATCACTACCATCAGAACTTTCTTCTTCATCTTTACATTCCTCTTCCACTATCTCTTTCTTCCCTTTTATCCTCTTGGTACTTTCACTCTCCTCTAGAATCGATTGCATTCTAACTCATTCATCCTCTCCTCTCGAAGCCTCGCATACAATCAGCTCTCATGTTCCCTTCTCAACGAGCTCTTCAGCATGTGCTGAACTCGATAGACCTTCAGCTTCTCCTTGAAGATTCTCTCCAGAGCTACGACCAGAGGTAGAAGATTGGGCAAGCACTCTAGGACTACTGGGCGGAGATGATACAGGGATAATATATTGGTTAGGAAGCATAAGCCCATACCATCGGAGGTTCTCATTTGTTAGGAGATATGTGGTGGTGCAATGTTGGAAGCTAATTTCCTTTTAGGCTATTAAGTATCAGCATGCTCGTCACGAAAATCACGAGCAGGAATGTCTACAAGGAAGTATACAATAAGTTAAGCACTTAGGCAAAAGGTATCTAAGCATGAAAATAGAAAAGAGGAAGGGATCTTATTTTTGGAAAGCCAACACCCATTAAAACCATATAGGCATCAAATGAAGAAAGATTCATTCTTAAAGTAAGAATGTTTGCTGTGGAGCTTCTCAATGACCTTACACTTGCACCAAGCCTTGATAATCATGAATGATGGTGAGTCGCACCTTTGTTTGAAGGTCAGAAGATAAGTTAGCTCATTGAAGTTCGAAGGCCATTGAAACCAATTCACGAAGAGCACGTACAAGGAGCTTAGGAGAGCATACCTATTAGGGTAAACTTAGGATAGACCTAACCCAAGCTCTTGAAGAATCATGCATAGAAAGGGATTGAATGGCAGTACAACACTGCCTAGACACATCATGTTGTATACCTTAACAAAGGATTGTGCACTCGTTGACCCTGAGTAGGAAGTAGCACATCATCCTCGTGAATCTCGTGATGTTTAAATATGTCTTGAAGCATCTTGACAGTTAGAATAGCCAACACTTGTTTGGGTGGATCATCCAAATCTCGAAGGCCAATATATTCTTGTTTCAAAGGAGAATAGCTCTGTGGTCATCGTCCGCTTGGTGGTAGAAGATGTTAAAGTAGTAGTTTGAGCCATGGTAGACCCTACATTGGGAGGAGTAGATGTCCCGACATCGATCCTGAAATGTGGCAATTGACAAGTTATTCTGGATAGGAAGACTTGACGTTCAATATGGTCAGGTATGCTTTATCATAAATATTAAACCGATGTGACTGGTGCATAGAATCCAACGGATGTCTATGTGTGTTGATCGGTCACATTCTGAGCACCGATCAAGGAAAATGAAAGCATTAATGTATGCTGTGTGAATCTCGTGTCCTGTACACGACGAAAGGACCATCCTATGTAGACAGCTCGCTCGTGCTAGAAAAACGAGCTACCCTGCACAACGAAACCATGCATTGGATCTTACTCGTTACCGTCGGATCATTGATAATCGAATAGTTGTGTGGAGCAACACGAAAGCTTTTCTTTTATAGGATCACGAGAAGTGCAATAATAGAAAATGCAATGTGATGGAATTTTCTAATACAATGGTTCTTGAAAGGGAGCCATCCTGTCGGTATTTGAATAGTGAAATATGAACGGCTAAGTGTTGAAAGAAGTTAGTCGAAGTGTTCAAAAATTAAAGCTAGAAATCAAGGAGTGTAGCCTCCAATTTAGATGATCGAAGCATGCCCTAAGGTGAACTTGAAGCCGATCTAGAAGAAACCCAAGAATGAACCTTAAAAACTCCTAGCCCAAACCTCGACCAACGCCCATCAATGCGCTACGAATCGCCATCATCGATGGTCATCATCCCAACTAAGAAGAATCATCGACCTTAGCTTAAACTGATATCTAGATTTGGGATGGAGGATGAGAGGTGTCAGTGGCGAATGCTTTGGAGTAAGTGACAACTGTGAGGTAGCGATTAAGCAATGGCCGCAGTCGATGGTGAAGCGGGGCGGCGGTAGCTACGTCAAGAGGGTAGTGGTGGCCTCCAGTGATCGACGACGATCGGTTCAAACTTGGAAGAATGAAGTTTAAAGTTCTCGAGGTGTAAGCATGCAGTAGTAGGAAGGATGGAATGTGAAAAGTAAAGGAAAGAATTCCTAAGCGTTTGAATATAAAGAGGTAGGTGATGAGAAAAATGTTTCGGTACCGAAAGAAACCACTCGGTCCCGACCTTAATTCTTTGACCTAAATTTATGAAAAAGTATGGGAAAGGAAGGTCATACCTAGCTAAGGTGTGGAATGTTCATCAGAGTGTAGATCTTGTCCTTAGCAAGAAGAAAGAAATTTTAGCTATGTGAAGCAGTTAAAAGGATATCTACAGAATGAAAGCAATGCTTCGAAGCAATTCCTAAGCGACTAACTGGACCTGGGAGATTGTGAGTTGGTAGCTGTCTTGTTCCAGAGCATGCTTTGTTGTCAAAGAAAGCATATTCTAGTGGACATGTATTATCTGGATTTTTAACCAAGCAGATTTTCACTGAACTAGAATGTCAAGGTGACGATGAAACGATTCACGGATGGGAATATGCTTAGAAAGGCAATAGGATCATACTCAAGAAGTTGCAAAGGAAAAGGACTAAAGTGGACCACTCAGTACCGAGCCCTACCATTCGGTACCAAGTCCTTTTTACTCCACTTTGGACTCCCAAAACAACTTGTACGTGAAGCACTAGCTCAATTGACCATCGTGAAGTGAATTTCTTAAGGAATAGAAAGCAAAGAAGAACAAAGCAGTATTAGGAACCTCTCAGGAATAGCTCACACCAAGGAAAAGATCTTGGAACATGAGGGGTTGAAGACAGAAGATCATATAGGAGGAGCTGGGGAGCTATTCCACCAAGAAAACTGATCAGTGTTGAGTGGAACTACTCGGTACCGAGTGGTTTTAGTACAGATTGGGGCGCTCTTTACTCTCTTGAGCTCTTAGAAGTAAACCTGGACTTAATGTTTAGTGGCCCTCCGGTTCTGCTGGCTAATTTCCTATAAATACATATCCTATAGCTGCTGGAAATGGACTTTTGGCATTTCATCTTCTTTATCTCTTATCTCCTCTCCATGGCAGTCACTAGAAAGCTACTATTTGTTGTACTGGGCTTTAGTTCAGTAAAATCCCTTGTACTAGTAATCCTAAATCTCTCCAAATCTCTCTAAAACCCTCTTAAATCTTCATATCAATAAAAGCTACAGTGGACATAGGCCAGAGATTGCTGAACTAGTATAAAAATCTTGGTGTTCTTATTGTTTTTCTTATACTTTCTGCTAGATCTCAATATTTTCAACAGTTTTTTAGTGTTGTGCCACTTTTGGCATCAACATGTACGTAATCTCTTTGTGCCCCCAATAGCCATGAGTAATGCACCACCTAACATTCGGAGAGAATTACATATTATAGTCTCAATGAATTATTGATATCCTTTCCCAAAACATCTTGACTAAGAATATTTGAAACAAAATGTACAATTGTATTGTTAATAATTCCTCAAGATTACAACTATTTGGAACTACAATTACATAACATTTTATTTAAGGATTTTCTTATTTATATACTTTACATTAATTGCATAATTAATTATATCACTGTATAACAAAGTATACAACAGAAATCAAACACCTTAACTATGAACAAGATTGATTACAAAGTTAGCTATATGTAACAAATAACATAATTGCCTTGAGGGAATACCCTCAACTTTCTCAATCTCTCACCTGCACTTGAGGCCAATTATGGATTATTAATAACATTCCTTCAATTGGTTACTTATAAGCGATCGAGCAAGTACCCTCGTGGATGAATATGCCATATTATTTTAATTATCTACTTTGTCAATCAACACCACTTCGTTGTTGATAAACAACCTTTATCATGTGGAACTTTCAAAGTATGTTTCTTGAATTCTCATGGGTGCTAGATTCTTTTGCGATCTTTATCATGGCATTGTCATCATAAACAATTATACAATATTCTCAATATTTGGAATCACCCCTAGCTCAATTATAATTTTTTGGATTATAAATATATAGCTCTTATTGCGGCACTACTCAAGGAATGTGCTTAGCTTTTTGGTTAAAGCAATCACAATATCTTGTTGGGAACATTTCCAAATTAAATCTCCTTAACTAAAGTTGAACATGAATATAGGATTGACATACTATGCTCGATATCACTTATGAAGTTCGAGTCTGAATACTTCTTCACGTGGAGTCATTGTTTCAATAAACAATTCCCTAGTTTTTCGCAAATAATCGGGAATGCTCTTAACTACCATTTAGCGATCTTAATTTGGATTTAATATTTGATCAGTGTACGAAGTACATAAGCGAAATATGATATAGTTGACAATATAACATATATGGTAATTCCTATTCCTAATGCATAAAGAATCCATCTCATATGCTCCATATTAAAAAAAATTCGTTTTATATATATACGTGTGTGTGGGTGTGTGTGTTTTTGTTTGTATATGTATATGTATGTATAACTGTTTATGGTTCATAAATTAAAAAAAAGTAGGTTCGATGGTCACGACTCTATTTAATAGAAAGAATATTTATTTTATTATTTCGAAATAGTCAAAATTTATTCAAAATTCAAATTTTAAACAAGATATTTGTATTTGAAAATATAATTAATATATAAATATAAATACAAATATATATACAGATTTGAAATTGAAATAAAAAAGTTATATTATTATTTATTTATTTATGTATGTCGAGAACTATATATATATAATATTTAAATGGTCGAATATAATAATATTTATTTATATAATATATGTATATATACACATACATACATGTATGTGAAATCACGATCAACTTATATGACATCATTATTAACCGTTAGAATTTGCCCGGTTCGCAACGGGTGAAATGGGTAAATTTTAAAAAATTCTCTGATTTGATCTTAGCGAGCCTATGAAATTTAATATTTAATCCTAGTCCAATCTAGTTATTTAAAAAAAAATTATTTTATTTAATGAATCTATATTAATTTAGATATAAAATGTGTATAATATGGATATATCAATATATATTCATGCATATGTATATCTTGTATGTGTGATGTGTGTAATATCAGATAGAAGCATAGTCAAATATATACATGTGCAGATATTGAAATTTTTATCAGCCATGTATATACTTAGCATTTATATACATATATCAATACATGTGTTAAAAAATTTATTTAATATAATAATAAATATATTTTTATAAATTTATATATAATTTGATTAAGTAAAGAATTTTTAAATTTCAACATTTAAATAAAATAGTTTTGACTTAGTAAATAAATATTTAAATTCAAATTTAGATCTAATATGTTAATTTAAAATTGTAAAATATCTTATGTTTGATTAAGAAATATTATTATGAATAACTATATTAATTTATATACACACACACACACATGCAGTCGAAAATAATTTTTAAATAATTTAATAATATATATTTATATTTAAACATTTTGATTATAAATAAATAATATAAAATAATATATATATATATATGTATAATACTTTTGGAAATAATTTTTCTACTAGATACCAAATTAATTTAATTATTTATATATGTTTTAAATATATATTAATATCTAATTTTAAAAATATCCTTTTAATTATATCATGAAATGTATATGTAAACCGAATATAATTATATGTTTTAGCTTGAAATAAATTGATTTTTTTAATAAATAATCAAGAGAAATTTATTTTAAAATATAATATATAAAAGTTTAAATTCAAATTTGATGTATATATATTATAGTTGAAATGATTTAAAGTAATAGAAATAACTTAAAATAGTTAAAAATTTCTTTAAATTTAGAAAACTATTTTACATACTTTTAAAACAATATGGCCGAAACTCAAATTTACATATAGATATATTATTAATGAATTTAAGTATTAACATTAAATTGAATTATAAATTAAACATGGAAATACTGTATATAGAAATGGTTCTATGTAGCATATAATAATGATATACGTATAAATCAAAATATGTCTTATGGAGATGCAATCATAAATCACATAAAAATTTAGAAAGTCTCCTAGATCTCCTATATCACTACCCAAAGTTGTTGGCGTTGGAGTACCACCACTTGAGTTAAGTTATTTGATGTTTTGGAGTTGAATGGAGGTTCCATTATGGTGTAGAGGATTGGAGACAATGGCGGTCAAATATGGGATATAGTGGAGCATAAGAAAAAGAGAACAAAGTATAGAGGCTTTGAGTTGCATATATAGAAGATCAAATGGAAAAGGTATTCCATGTTTTCCTTTTTCCAACTCAAAACCCCAAGACTCCTTCTCCTTCCCAAATTGTTGGCCGATTCATGGTTCCTTATTGGACCTCAAAATCCCTGTGCAATTAATTCCATTTAGATATAATTTAAATGTATATCAATATCGTATGTAATATGCATATATACATGCCCAATTAATTATTATAGCATCCAAAACATTTGTAGAGGTTGCCCCATTTTCTAATTATGCCCCAAACATCAAATACAACAATAATCAATATTTTTTAAATACTAATTAACTTAATTAATTTATAACATTTTATAAACTAAGTAAATCGAGAAGTGTTTCAGAGACTGGATGAATTTAGTTATGCGACTCACATGTGTGAATTTAGTCAGTGATTAATAATATTTGAAGAATTCACAATATTAATGTGCATACGTCATCCTAGCTAGTGGTATAATAGTTTGGTCAAGTTTAAGGCTTATATATGTCATCGGTAAATCCAGTTTTACATATTCTTAAGCAGTGCCTTTGGGTAACGATTATTTACACACATTCTCATCCTAAAAACAATATCACTTTAGGATATCTGGGATTTGGTATTAGTCAAAACTATAATATCATCCATATTCAACTTGGTTTTTCCATAGACAAAGTCAGTGGTTCAATAATAAGATTTATTATTATTAATTGTATTACTCTGTCTATTTATATTGACTTTGAGTTGACTGTAATTGACCATGATACTAATCTCATACAATTGACGAGACAATTTCTCTATTGAACAGTGCTTCACTTCCTATGTTTCCACTCAAACCCAACAATAGTCATTCAATGGTCATCATGCCATTATTTAACTATAACCAAAACGAAGTATCCATATAGAAGTTCCATAATATTCTCAAGTCAAGAGAACTGTGTAAAATCATCAGTTTAAGCTTTTTTGTTTGACTTAGCTGTTATTAACCAGTGGAAAACTCTCAAACAAGTCATTATAGTTATCCGATAACTACGATACGTAACCTCTTGGTGCCCTCAACATCCATGAGTAATATATTGTCCAACATTTGAGAGCATTATGCATTATGGTCTCAACAGATATATCGATATCCTTTCCCGAAACATCTTAAGTAAAAAATTTAAAACAAAATGTACATTTATATTGTGATTAAATACCCACGATTATAATAACATAACAATTTGTTTAAGGATTTTTTTATTTATATATATTAAATTGATTACTTAACTAATTATATCACTATAAAACAAAGTATATAATAGCAATCAAACACTTCAATTATGGACAAGATTGATTACAGAGTTAGATATATCTAATAGATTACATAATTGTCTTTAAGGCATACCCCTAACTCTCTCATTAATCCATGACATTAAACCATATTTATTATCTATAAATTCCAATGGTTAATTATACACCTATGACATCTATTCATCATGTATACCTTAAATTAGATAACTATATTTAAAATAGTTATAATGTTGGTATTGTGAATGCGAACATATTATAAAATGAAAATATAAATTGAATTAAGTCAAAATAAAATGCTAACATGTATTATAATTAAATTATGAAATGTAAACATAAAATGTTTAATATAAATAAATTAAATTAAAATTGTCATGGACTTCTAGCTCAAGTGGTCAGAGGTATGACGCTTTAGACAAAAGTTATAGAGGTCATGGGTTTAAGCCCCGAGACATCAAAATAAGTGCTCTGCTTGAACAAAGTATCACTCTTTATAAAAAAAATTAAAATTAAAATGAAAACCTCAAACTCTTTTATTAATCACTATTAAAAATGATTTAATATAAAATGTTTATTCATGTAAACACGAAATATGATTTGGTGCAAACTAATGAATTTTTTTTTTTGAAAATTCCCCATTTTACCTCGCAGATAATGCACCTGATCTAACAAATAATTGTTGATATGACTTTGTTTAATTTTAATCAGTTTCAAAGCATGAAACATTGCATGTTCCCAAACTGAAACTAGTAACTTAAGTTACATAAGCAATGATCTTATAATAAGTTGTAGATGTTTAATTAATAATTTTGATAGGCCATTTTGAGTGAGAACACGAGGCACTGGATGTTCAAATTTGATTCTCTATGGTTAACAATAATCATCAAATACTTAGGAAATAAATTCTCCTAGATTATCTAATCATATTGATATAATATGATGATTATGGAAATGTGCTCTTAATTTGATTATTTATGCAAGTAATTTGGCAAATGCCATAATTCGCGCGGAGAGTAAACATACATGTGATCACCTTGTAGATGCGTATATTAGCACCATAAAATATCCGAATGGTCTAGATTTAGGACGAATTAGACCACATATATCACATTGAATTCTCTATAGAAATGATCGATAAAGATTAAGAAGTGACTTTGTTATATGAATGTCTTGTGATTAATTTTCCTTGCGCACATGGGGCACATAAATAATCACTTGGTAAGTTTAGTTTTTGTGATAAATTATACACATTTGAATTCTAAGAAACTTTACGTATCATAGATGATCTAGAATGACCCAAATGATCACGTCGAAGAATCAATGTCTTTGTATTTATAAGCTTCCGGTGCGAAATTTATAGAGTGCGATTCAACTATACCAAATTTTATAATACCGGTGTACTGTATTTTCCTAGAATGAGCTTCTGGCTTTCAGTTTTAGAAATAATACAAATATATTCTTTGTTGTTTCATTTATAGTTTCGATATGTTAACCATTCATTCTTATATATTTAAATCTTAGTAATTTTCTTTTAGAATTGCTTGAGTATAATGCACTTTAAATGAAAATATGTGTGTCATTTAGTAATATTATTTTAGCTTTTTCAAACCTTTCAGTTATATTTACATAGCTATAGTGGAAACTTTAGCTGAAATTTCAGAGAAAACTTTGATTTTTCAAAATGACATAAGCAGTTAAACTATCTACTAGGCATATATGTTCACCAAAGTATTTTAGCCTGTACCTTAAATTTTTTGTTAAAGATAATATTAATAGTCAATTATTAAAATAAATTGTGAACATAAATAAGTGCTAACAATTTCCAAAAGAATTTCAAAACAAACAACTATTTTAATTATTAAAATAGACATGCATCATTACACATTAGTTCAACTAGTTCGGTGATAATTTAAAATAAACAGCAACTTAAAGCTAACTTATTAGTACATGAAAATAAAAATGAAAGCCATGTAAAAAACATCATGCTACTTTTACTTGATCAGTTCGGTCAAATCAATAGTCGTTACATGAGATTTTCATTATATATGAAATTTCCATAATCATCTTGTAAAAAAATCATTTAACTTCGGCTTAGTGTTATCATACATTCCTTCAATATTATTTCCTTCAATATCTTTGAATGTTGGTGTTCCAGATCAATGTTTACTTTGATGATCTACATGTATGTGACAAGTGACCAGGAGTCCACATCTATAACAAACTTTCTCATAATATTTTTTTATTGATAGAAGATTCATTATTTAGGCTCATTTTTCATTTGTTGCTTTTTTAAAATGGTAGTTTTGTTACCTCTAAAACCAACATATGCACCTCTGTTGGAGTTATTTCCACGTCCTTTACCTTGACCACGACCTCGACCACTTCTGGAGCAAATAAAATTAGTATTAACTTCAGGTAATGCAGATGAACCAATTGGCCTTGAGGAGTGATTTTCAATAAGCAATTCACTATTTTTTATAGCAACCAATGGACATTCAATAAGTTCATAATACCTTGTAAAGTTACACTATCGATATTGTTGTTGTAGGAGTGTTCAAGTTGTGGAATGTTGGAAAGATCTTTTCAAGAATTTGTGTATCATCCACTCTTTCTCCGTACAATTTCAATTTACAAGTGATTCTAAACATAACGCAACTATATTCATCTGCAGATTTGAAATCTTAATATCTTGTTTGCGCCAAAATTGGTCACAAACCCCAAATGTTGTGAAAGCACTAGTGTATGAATATAAATCAACAATATTCACACACAAATCTCAAATATAAGCAAACAGAGTATCACAATTCAGAAATAATGAACAGAAACGCGAGATTTATAGTGGTTCGGCGATCTTGCCTACGTCCACTCTGAAGTTGATGATTTTATTGATGTTCTCTTGATGATTACAATTTATTCTGATGTAGTACAACTGATTATATGATTACAATCTGAATCTAAGGAAGCAGTGGTGATTCTGAGTAGATCTGGCAGAGTCTGGGCGCTCTTTAGCTCTCAAAATTGTCCGACCCCTTTTCTGAATGACCAGGGGCTCTATTTATAGGTGTAGGAGGCTGATATTTTGCCAAAAATGAGGGGAGACCAGTTCTGGTACGTCAGGGGGCCCACATGGCCGAAATCTGGAGATCCGGGCCCACTTTGGGATCGATTCGACCCTTGGTTCGAATCGATCAAGAAATCATCCAATCGAGCTGAAATTTGGTGTGGACATTCTTTATCATGTGTTTAAGCTTCTGTGAAAATTTCATGGCATTTGGACTTGTAGAACTCGAGATATGATCGATTCAATGTTGCATTTCTGGAGAACATGGATACTTCGAATCGATCTTAGTTCGAATCGATTTGGTCGACTCGATGCCTGCTGTGACATGGCGCGTGCTTCTCGCATCGATCCGCTTTATACTCTGGTTTGACTGGGTCGAATCCATATCCTTCGCTGCTTTGACTGGGTGGACTCGTGGCAATGGATTCGAAGACGTGGCCCTTCGAATCGATTGAAGGGATGTTCCTTCGTATCGATCAGGATATTCCATTGTCGATCGATACGAAGACTTCTCAACTGAATGGATTCGAAGTGCCTGACTTTGAGGGATTCGAAGAGAGGATACTTGATGGAGTCGAAGGCGGGGAATGCTCCAATGGGTTCGAAGCTTGAGGCACGCGCGGATGGATTCGAACTAAGGAGTGCTCGATGGATTCGAAGGACATTATCTCGATGGATACGAACAATGCAAGCACGAGGCTAACTCCTTCTGTCGATGGATACGAATGTCATGGATTCGTTTACTGATGGATTCGAGCATACCATTGTCCATGGATTCGGAGTGAAATGTTTTTGATCGATGCGAACTCGTGCTTGTGGTTGTGAATTAGATGGATATGAACTTGATCGATTCGAACAGTGGCTCTCCTATGGATTCGAACATCGCATCTTCCCTAACTTGCATCGATCATATCTCATTCATACGAACCCCGATTGACTCAAAATTTGGAACTCTGGTTCCCATGAATCTGCTTGATGTGTCCTATCAATTGTAGCCTGATCCGGACTTGGGCAAAATTCATCGATATCCACGGTGAACTTGGGATGTAGCCGTCCTACAGGATGGGCTGTCTTTGATTCCTAGTCAATTTCTTGGTGTCACGGCCTTGCCAAAAGGCGGGATAACATTTGCCCCCCAAAATATGCCTTGTGGTAGGAAGGCGTGTTTTGTAATACCATAAGCTGGATGTTCATATCCTGTTGATGACCTGCAAAGAAATAGATTGTTTTATCTGATCATGAATGACGATCGTTCGCGATCGTATGTCATTTGAGGTAACATGGGACCGTTCAAGGTCGGATGCCGTTTGCAGCCAATAAAGAAATGGACCGTTCGCGGTCGGATGTCGTTCTAGACGAATTGTGACTGTTCGAAGTCGGATGTCGTTGAAAGAGGAACGTGATCGTTCATGATCGTGTGCCGTACGAGGCAAAGACGCGATCGTTCGCGATCGAATGTCATATTAGGTGAATTGTGACCGTTCGTGGTCGGGTGCCGTACGAGGCAAATGGTGACCGTTCGAGGTCGGGTGCCGTTCGAGGCTAATGGTGACCATTCGAGGTCGGGTGCCGTTCGAGGCTAATGGTGACCGTTCGAGGTCAGGTGCCGTTCGTGGCGAATTGTGATCGTTCGCGATCGAATTGTGACCGTTCGCGGTCGGATGCCGTTCGAGGCGAATTGAGTGTGCCCGGGGAGGGACTTAGTATCATCAATACCAGGTTTCACGTTCGGGTGAATCCCCGGATTGTTTCTTGCAACGGTTTATCGCCATCTCAGAGCATGCCTAGGGACCGTTCGTGATCCCGTACATGTGTAAGTGGCTTAGCCGTTATGAAATCACAAGTAGCATTTTTTCATTGAAAATAAGTCTTTAGCAGAAATGTTAAACAAAGTCAAGTTCAAATATCCAAATCAAGATGAAACAAAAGCAAAGCAAGGATGTCAAAGTGTAAACTCCCACAACGATAGGGTTAGTAGTCATTCACAACATGCCTATGGACCGTTCGTGATCTCGCACATGTGTAAATACTTACCCGTGTTGGTGAGAGGTTTACAACTTGTCCATCGTTATTTCAACTAATTGATAATCATACGATGTCCTGGCTCGGGGGCACCCCTGGCTGATGTAGACGGTGGTCGCTCTGGCTCCACCGCTGGAGCTCGCCTCCTCACATACTAAAGTAGCATACCGTTCCTGATGTGCTCTTCCACCTCATCCTTCAGATGTCTACAGTCGTTAGTGTTATGACCATTCAGTTCGTGGGATAAGCAGTATCTGTCTGATTTCCTCTCGTCAACTGTGGGATCCCTTCGTATAGGCCTACGGTAGGGAACTTGCTCTCGTGTATCTTGGTAGATTCGCTCCAAACTCTCATTCAACTCTGAATAAGTGGTGAATCGTGGCTCTCTCCGCAGTCGCTTTGACCTGTCACCATTGTCCTCAGCCTTTCGTTTTCCTTTATCCTTGCCTGAATCATTTTCGAGAGGCTTTTTGTCTTTAAGTGCATAAACTTCTATTCCCTCTCCTTCTTCTCTTTCAGCATTAGCGTCTTCCAATCGTAAAAACTTTTCTGCCTCGTGATAGAATTCTCCTAGATCCATCGGCGGATCCTTAGTTAATGAATTTTTGAATTCCGTGCCATCAGCTATTACGGACACAGCTGCCATCATAACCATGGATGGATCTGGCCGATACACCGATGTTGCTGCCGCATTGAACCGCGTCAAGAAATTCCTTAAAGACTCCCCAGCTTTCTGCTTTAGCGTTGCCAAACTCATCACATTCTTGGGTCTCGAAATATGAACTCTGAATTGCCTCATAAACTTCTCAATCAAATCAGTCCATGTCCCAATGGAGCCGCTCTCTAGCTGTCTGAACCATAAAGCTGCTATGTCTGTCAAATACAATGGGAAGCACCGGGCCATGACTTCCTGTGATGCCCCCAGCACTTCCATGTGCCTTATATACCTCGTTAGATGGACCGCAGGGTCCGTCCTCCCATCATACCCTTCTACTGTTGGCAGTTTGAATTCTGGTGGGTTCCTAGCCAACCTAATCGCAGGAGAAAAGGGACTCCTGTTCACATCTTCAAGATCTCTGTTTACCAATCCTCCTCTCATGGCTCGCCTGACCATCTCTGCCAATCTATCATTGTCTCCAAGCTGTAGTCCTCGTTCACTACCTTCGATCTGCCCCCCGAGTCCGTGTGAGCTTTCAGGTGTTTGCCCCCCTGATTGAGCGTTCATCCCTCTATCGCTGTCAGGTTGCTCGGATGTCCTTGTCTCTCTTCCCGTGTTCGGATCAACATGTCCTAAGTGTGTGCCCCCCAGCTCCGGCGCTGCGTTGGATGGTCCTGCTTCATTTTGGGCCCTGGTTGTTCTTTGATTTTACGCTCCAAGTTGCCCAATCTGTTGAAGCAAATTCTGGATCATTTCCTCCTGTCTCTTCATCATTGTCTCCATCTCTTCCCTAGTGATGAAAACTGAAGCTTGGTTTGCTCCTGAGGAAGCCTCTTGACTCCCTTCATGCTGACTTCGCTCTGGCCTCTGCCTTTTACTTGTTTGTCTTGTCATGATTCTTCGGATCTGAATCTCTTAGCCTTCTGAATCAACTTTCAAATGATAGAACTCCTGAGTTCAGTTCTCAGTGAAAGCACCAAAGTGTTTGCGCCAAAATTGGTCACAAACTCCAAATGTTGTGAAAGCACCAGTGTATGAATATAAATCAACAATATTCACACACAAATCTCAAATATAAGCAAACAGAGTATCACAATTCAGAAATAATGAACAGAAACGCGAGATTTATAGTGGTTCGGCGATCTTGCCTACGTCCACTCTGAAGTTGATGATTTTATTGATGTTCTCTTGATGATTACAATTTATTCTGATGTAGTACAACTGATTATATGATTACAATCTGAATCTAAGGAAGCAGTGGTGATTCTGAGTAGATCTGGCAGAGTCTGGGCGCTCTTTAGCTCTCAAAATTGTCCGACCCCTTTTCTGAATGACCAGGGGCTCTATTTATAGGTGTAGGAGGCTGATATTTTGCCTAAAATGAGGGGAGACCAGTTCTGGTACGTCAGGGGGCCCACATGGCCGAAATCTGGAGATCCGGGCCCACTTTGGGATCGATTCGACCCTTGGTTCGAATCAATCAAGAAATCATCCAATCGAGCTGAAATTTGGTGTGGACATTCTTTGTCATGTGTTTAAGCTTCTGTGAAAATTTCATGGCATTTGGACTTGTAGAACTCGAGATATGATCGATTCAATGTTGCATTTCTGGAGAACATGGATACTTCGAATCGATCTTAGTTCGAATCAATTTGGTCGACTCGATTCCTGCTGTGACGTGGCGCGTGCTTCTCGCATCGATCCGCTTTGTACTCCGGTTTGACTGGGTCGAATCCATATCCTTCGCTGCTTTGACTGGGTGGACTCGTGGCAATGGATTCGAAGACGTGGCCCTTCGAATCGATTGAAGGGATGTTCCTTCGTATCGATCAGGATATTCCATTGTCGATCGATACGAAGACTTCTCAACTGAATGGATTCGAAGTGCCTGACTTTGAGGGATTCGAAGAGAGGATACTTGATGGAGTCGAAGGCGGGGAATGCTCCAATGGGTTCGAAGCTTGAGGCACGCGCGGATGGATTCGAACTAAGGAGTGCTCGATGGATTCGAAGGACATTATCTCGATGGATACGAACAATGCAAGCACGAGGCTAACTCCTTCTGTCGATGGATACGAATGTCATGGATTCGTTTACTGATGGATTCGAGCATACCATTGTCCATGGATTCGGAGTGAAATGTTTTTGATCGATGCGAACTCGTGCTTGTGGTTGTGAATTAGATGGATACGAACTTGATCGATTCGAACAGTGGCTCTCCTATGGATTCGAACATCGCATCTTCCCTAACTTGCATCGATCATATCTCATTCATACGAACCCCGATTGACTCGAAATTTGGAACTCTGGTTCCCATGACTCTGCTTGATGTGTCCTATCAATTGTAGCCTGATCCGGACTTGGGCAAAATTCATCGATATCCACGGTGAACTTGGGATGTAGTCGTCCTACAGGATGGGCTGTCTTTGATTCCTAGTCAATTTCTTGGTGTCACGGCCTTGCCAAAAGGCGGGATAACATATCTCAAGTTCAACCATTCTTCCTTACTGTTTTGAAGTATGGTCGTCTTTTAGTGGTCATAACGCTCATTCAGAGGGTTTCATAAGTGATAGGGGTCCTTTTTAGTTAGATGTTATATTTTGAGATCGTCATTAATACAACATTTTAAAAAATATTAGGGTTAGCTGGGACATATTATGACCATCTTTTATAGCATTTTCCCCACCTTGAGAATGCAAATGAATCTCAACAACCAAAATCCATGATAAATAGTTGTCCAAAGTTTTCAATTTCAGTTTTGCTATGCTGTCATGTTATGAACTCAGTCTATTCCGAAGTGGATTTTTCTTTTGTAAAGTATACATTAAAGTAAGATAAAGTTTACTGTAAAAAATTATATATCAACAAAAGTCTAGTATGTTATGATGTCTACAAGGAATAAAGCTCCAAAAACTTTATGTACAAAAATTATATTATATCAACATCTAGCCTAGTAGAATATAGTCAAAACATAAAAGTTTTCCACAAAGTAATCTTTGAATGGGAGAAATTCACGTGGACCAAAGTTTAACGTCTCGTTGTGTCCAACTAATCATAATGTTTGAAATTTCGAGAAGAAAAAAATCAGTTTACTTTTGTTTAAGGACGTACTTGCAAAATAAACGCTGACATATCTTGCATTATGTGGCTGAGCACACCGGGACATCAATGTTTGGATCTAGGTGATTTGCACCCTCATGGTGCACTTGGTAAAAATATACATACATACTAGCTTTATTTTTTAGCACTACTATTGTAACTTCTTTAATCCTATTAATGATTTCTCCATACTTTTGCATTACAACAATTAGTTATGAAAGCTTTTATAGTTGATATTTTAGGTTTATGATAGTTAAATTTATTAACTTCTTCGTAAAAAGTATAGATTTGACCAAATTTCGTTGGTTTTTAGTTTGATTGATTATAAAATGATTAAAAATGCAATTAATAAAAATGATATCTTAGTAACAAATTATTTTTAAAAAAATGGTGTATACTAGATGATTTTCGATGGATGAATAGAACTCACGTACATAAATATACGGTAATAGTGCGCAAAATGAATAAGACAAACGTATATAATAGAAGAAAAAAAAACGGTTCTTTGTTTTTACTTACTACCAAAATAACTTTGTTTTACTTACCACCAAAATAATAGACGGTTGTAAGCCTATGAGCATTGAATGCTATTTATTAACCAACCATAAGCAAAAGTAAATATCATGAATATTATAGCACCGCAAGAATAAACTGGAAATTATGTTTTAGTGACTATTAGGTATACCCTATTTTTTTCAAGGACAGTTGTTTAAAAAATTAAGTTCCCAGGACATTTCTACTTCTCGGCCGTTATTTTGTTTACGTTTTTCAGATTATATTCGTGCTTCGTTTCTCTGCTCTTCGTTTCTCTGGCTTCCTATCGCTCCTCTTCGCCTTTCTTAATCCCAGTTTTCGCTCTTTTTCGATTCTCTTAATCTCAATTTTTGGTCAATTACCGCTCCTCTTCGCTCCTCCTAATCTTAATTTCCGCTCATCTTCGCTCCTCTTAATCGCAATTTCCACTTCTCTTACTCTGAGTTTTCTTTTTAGTTTTGATTTCAGTATCGATTTCGCTGTCGATTGAAAAAGTTTTAGCAGATATATCATTTTCGCTCTTCTTCCTTCCTTTTACTGTAAGTCGAATTTGTGTTTTTATTATTAATATTTTTTTTAGCAGTGTTCATATTTCTTTTTTGCGTGTGATATGTTAAAATTACGCTGATTTGATAATATTATGCTTATTTGCTTTTGGCTACAGAAAGATGATAAATATTGATGATGAAAGGTTTGTAATGTTTTTACTATATTTTTTGATTGTTTTTTGATATTGTTGTATACTGAATTTTTTTTATATTGTCAGACTTAGCATTGCAGCAACTGTTCTGGTTGTTTTTGATTTCAACAAAAACAACTTTAGTTTTAGGTTTGTTTTGGACTCTCCTATTTCCGCTGTTCAAAGCAAGATATGTGAAGTTTGGGATCAACTTTCTCCTTTATGCTTTGATATGTTTTATGTTCGAGATTCAAAGACTACTTTCATTGAGACAGGCAGTGATTTGCAAGCTATTTTATGCTTGTCATTTTTTAGAAAAGAGGAATTTGTGGTTGTTTTTGTTAAATTGAAGAAATTGTCTCAGAATAATATTGGTTGTAGTAGTAGATCTTGCTCTAGCAGTAAATCACGTGGTATTGAAGATTGTGTGAGTAGTGTATATGATGGGGTTGATGGTTTGGAATATTCTTCTGATAAAGAGATTGCTTTTAATGAGTTGATGAAGAAAGGTTCTAGTTTAGAATTTTTTACTGGTGTTGGTCAAAAATTTCAGTCTGCATCTGATTTTCGTAAGACTGTCATTGCATATTGTGCAAAAAATGGATTCAAACCTAAGTTCTTGAAGAATTGTAAAGAGCGAATTACCGTGCAGTGTTCTGTAGAAGGTTGTAGTTTTAAAATTCATGCTTCTTGCAAGTTTAAACAATTGGATCATTTTTTAGTTAGAAGGTTTGAATCTAATCATTCATGTGGTGGTGGTTTTAGATCTATTAACAGTCCTTTAATTAACAGTGATCTTGTGAAGACCTTGATTTTAGATGAAATTCGCGATGAACCAACAAGAAAGACTAATGATATTATTGCTAGTTTTAAAAGAAATTATGATATTAGTTTAAGTTATTACTATGCGTATACGGGTAAGAAGATGGCTTTGAAGGAAATTTTTGGTAATGAAGAACAATCTTATAATGATTTGGTTTGGTATTTGAAAGCAGTTGATAGAAGCAATCCTAATAGTCATACATCTATGGTTGTTGATGAAAATACCAATCAGTTTGAAAAAGTCTATATATCTTACGAATCATGTATTTATGGATTCTATCATTGTCGTCCTATGATATTTCTTGATGCCACCTTTTTAAAAGGTAGGAATGGTTGTTTAATGGCTGCTACTGCAAAAAATGGGAACCAAGGTATGATTTATCATTTTAATATTTATAAATTAATTTAAAGTGATGATGATGATATTTCTGTGCTAGTATTGTTAGTGATTGAAAGTGATAGTTATTAAATTAGTTATCTCTATTGTTTAATATTTATAAACTAATTCTTTGATCATTGTTTCTAAAAACCAAATCACACATATTTTTGATGAATATGTGTGCAAATTGCATTGCTGATTATTATTATTGTAGAATGGTAATTCTTTTATCAATTTCTGAAAAATGATAAATTCTTTTATCAATTTTTAAAAAAGATAAATGGTGTTATCTTTTTAACAAAAATGAATATCTATGTAACATAATAAGCCAGTAAGGCTGATTTAATGCTTATATAGAATGATAAGTTTTTTAATTTTCTATATTTATGTGTTTGCATGCTTTTATAACTTTATGAAAATTTTGATATTTAATAAAAATGATAAAAGAGTTTATCAATTTGTAAAAATGATAAATCGTAATATTCTTTTATCTAAAAATTAATATTTTTCTTATGTGTTAACAATATTGTAATGCTTCCTATAAAATTAAGAATTGTTATATTTTATATACTAAAAATGATAATTCATTTACCAATTACTGAAAATCCATAAATTCTTTTTTCAAGTTCTACAAAAGATAAACGGTGTTATCTTTTTAACAAAAATGAATATTGCTGTAACAGCATTTATCTAAAAGTAAGGTAATAAGCATTTTAATTTATTGTCAATTGATAACATGCATAAATATGTAAGAGTTGTAAGCGCATTATCACCCACTAGCATTTAAATAAGTATACTCCATATGTTGATAAGCAAGAAAATACAGCTATGTAAATTGAAAATATATTTTTATTTATATATATGTTATATGCGAGTTATAGTTTTAAACATTGAAGTCGCTAATAACTGAAAGAATTATAAATTGTTTAGTATAATTATTAGTATAAATTGGAAAAATCCATTTATAATTTTACTTTACTGTATATACATATATACAGTTTTTTATATTCACTAACAATGTTTTTTTTAGGTTTTTTTCCATTGGCTATGGCTATTGTTGCAAAGGAAAATGAGGAAAATTGGTCTTGGTTTTTAGATCATTTGAAATGTTCGATTGGAGTTGATCGAGCTTTGGTCTTTGTATCAGATAGACATTGGGGTTTGCTTTCAAGTATTCCTAAATTTTTTCCAATGGCTTTCCATTCATACTGTTTATATCATATGCAAAGTAATGTTGCTAATATGGTAAAGGGTGGAAAGGGGCCTTGGGTAGCACATTTATTGGAACGTTGTTCCTTAGCATGTACTCCTTATGAATTTCAAAGAGCTATGACAAAATACAGTCAAATTGGAGGTGAAAAAGCTGTTGAATTCTTAAAAGATAAGCCATTTGATCATTGGGCTGATTTATTTTTTCCTGGCAATCGCTATGGTGAGAATAAATCAAATGTCGCAGAGAGTTTTAACTCCTAGATTGTGAAAGAAAGGCATCTTCCTATTACATGTTGCCTTGATGGAATTCGAATTAAGCTTATGGCTCAAATGTCAAAGCGTAGAGAAGAGGCATCTAGTTGGACTACTGTACTTTGTCCTAAAATGGAGAATCGTTTATTGAAATTAAAAGAAGAAGGATTTGGGTGGAATGTTTCCCGTTCTTCTACTTATGTTTTTGAAGTACATTCCTCTACTTCTCACAAAGTTGATCTTGAAAATCGAATGTGCACTTGTAACCAATGGAGAGTTACTGGTTTTCTTTGTGCACATGCATTGAAGTGCATTACAATGGCCAAACTTAATGTTTATGATTTTATTGAATATTATTTCACAACTAAGGCTTATCGTGCTTCTTACTCGCATGTTATTAACCCTATTCCTACTTTTGATAAAAATGATATTGTTTCTGAAGGGTTTTCTCCTATTCTTCCTCCTAAGGCTATTCGTGCAGCTGGTAGACCTAGAGTTAACAGACTTGGTGGGTTGGATGTTCTCCATGGGAAGCAAAATAAGTGTGGAAAGTGTAAGAAGTTAGGTCATAATCGTAGAAGTTGTCCATTAAGTGGTTGAATGTTTTTATAATTTTTATGTCATTTTCTCTTGTTTATTTTTGTAGAAAATTATGTTTTTGCTTACATTGTTGTATTGAGATATTCTTGGATCCTACAATTTAAAAGTTGTTGTATTGAAATATAATTTGTTCTATGTTATTCTTTTACTTTTAATATTAGGTTATTCTTGTGTTTGCTATGAATTGTTCAACTGGTTTTGTATGACACTATGTTGATGATGAAGGTGCTGTAAATGGTAGTTGTATGTTGATGAAGAGTGTATGTGATATATAGAGTGATGATGTTGTGGTCAAGAAGTGGTTGGTGGAAATGTTTGGAGTAGGTGGATGGTTATGGAATTTGTACACTGTAGTGATGGAAGTTTATGTTGGAGAATTAAGTTGATAGTGGAGGAATATAGCTTGTGGTTGAGGAACAGAAGTTGAAGCAGGGATATGGAATAGGAGTGATGATGGTTGATGGACTGGAGAGTGGTATGTGGGTTGAAGCTGTGTGGATGGGAGAGGCTTTTATGGTCAGAGGATGTTCACTGGTGTTGTGTGACAGCTGGATGGTTAAAGTGGTATTAGAGCAGGTGGAATCAGTTGTTTGTGATGGTGGTTTTCAGGTGATTGAAGATGTAGCCAGCGGTAGAAGTAGTGGAGAAGTGAACTGGAATGTATGTTATGGCACAGTTTTGTAGATGTGTTGTGGCATGTGGTTTGAACAATGGTGCATGGTTTTGTGCACTATGGTGTAGGTGGCTGGAAGCGGTGGTGGTTCAGGGGGAAGAGGCAGTGAACATGGCAGTGTTAATTTGTAGATGAATGGGTTGTGCATAGGTGGCTGGACTGTTGATGAAATTGTATTTTTTCTTCTGTAAGTTAACTATTGTTCAGTTTGTAAATTAACTATTGTTCAGTTTTTTTCTGATAGTTATTTTGATCCTTCTGGTAAACGTGTTTGGAATATATGCATTATCTGCTTTTTCAGTGCATATTTTGCTGTCATTAATTAGCACTTCTTATTTCTAGGTTGGTCTTTGCTTCATTTTTTGCTGGTCTTTGCAATGACTCTCCTACCTTTACTTGCTGAGTTCAAAGGGAATTTGGCAGAATACTTACCAGACTGCTGAGGAACTGTCACCGCATTTGCACCAGAATCATGTGTTATTTTTGTGCCTGCATCCGAGCTTACTACTTCAGACCTGATGAGTCTCCATTTCTGCTTTGTTCTGCTTTACAATTTTTGCTGTGATAGACATATTAATGTTGAATGTAAAGATGGGTCTACAATCTAAACAGATGTGTCTGAACTGGGACCATGTATATTAATTTATATTTTGAATTAGAGTCTGATTTTGTGCACTTGTCTGGACTTCATTTTGAGACTGCAGGTTTTGGTTCATATTTTGACTAATTTTTCATGCTAGTTTGAACTTCATCTTGTATCATAGCAGTACTATAAACACTTCATATTTTGATTTTTTTATAAGAAATCACACAGCTTTTATTATAAGTAGGCCATAGAGATATAGCAAGGCAATCAATCAATAACAATCTACTAGACATGACTAAACATCATAACAATATCGAATTACAGAAAAAATACAAGTACAGCAAAATCTAAATTATATCAAAGAAGAAATGGTAGAACAAAGATATGAAATATAATATATGTACAGTGCAAATATAAAGATTTTTTGTTCCAACATAAAGTGCAATTTTGTTCTTTTCCTATACAAAATACAAGTTAAAACTAACTAAATATAAGATGTTTTCTTTCAATAATGTCAACAAACTGCTTTAGTATTCATCTTGCTTCAACTGCTTTTTTCAACATGCTTGTTTTCTTCCTCTAGCTTCTGTTGTGAACTACAGAACTTTTCCATTGTCCAACATATGGTTCATCTGTCATAATATCAACTACCATATTTGCTCTTAACTTAGCAATATCTTCTTCTGAAATCTTTTCTATCAATGGTAATCCTCCTGCTTTTTTTCTCATGTTTATCATGACAAACATTCCACAGTCATATCTATTGTAAAACATTTAGTTAGTAAATAATAAATAATAGCAACGTGTTTGTAAGTAGGCCAGACAAAGTGCAGTAGGCTAGGCAACGTGTTTGTAAGTAGGTTGAGTAAGTGCAAAATAACCGGTTGAACTATGTATGCAGCAGCGACATAAAATAACCGGTTGAGTGAGTGAGTGTGCTAATCGCTTTCAGGTTGAAAATAGATTGTTGGCGATATAAGTTGATAGACTAGACTGTATATGCATGTACATACCAACATTGGAGTTGCTACTTCAGGAGGAAAGTTGATATTGCGTGGTAAAGCAACAGTACCTGAGTTGTATTGATATCAACAAGAAGTGCGTATCCACTTATCCTATGGTTGTTATTCTAAATGCATACTTCTTCTGACTCATGGAATTAGCTTCAAAAGTTTTAGCTGCATTAATTTTATAGGTCCAATTGAGATTACAGGAGAGGCTTGCTTTATGGCTGATTACTACAGCTAGGCTTCAGTGAAAGTGATCTGATGAAGAACTCGACTACAACTACTGTCATGCCTACTATATTCCACTATAATTTTTTGAAACGATTCAGAGCCTTTAATTACCAGCCATAAAAGACTATGTACAAACATTCCACAGTCATATCTATTGTAAAACATTTAGCTAGTAAATAATAAATGATGAATGCTGGATATATATGGTCAAAAATTGAGTTTTATGCATTAACAAAAATGCTATAGAGATATTAAAAACTGTCTTTAAGGTTACATGCATTGACAAATAAATAAACAAACTGTTTGCAAAAATAAATGATAAATTCTTTTATCAATTTCTACAAAAGATAAATGGTGTTATCTTTTTAAATGCTTTATAAATGGTGTTTACATGCTTTTATCACTTTATGAAAATTTAACAATTTAATATAAATGATAAGAGAGTTTATCAATTTGTAGAAATGATAAATCATAATATCTTTTTATCTAAAAATGAATATTTGTGTAATGTGTTAACAATATTTGTAATGCTTCCTATTAAATTATGAATTGTTAAATTTTATATACTAAAAATGGTAATTCATTTACCAATCACTGAAAAACGATAAATTCTTTTATCAATTTCTACAAAAGATAAATGGTGTTATCTTTTTAACAAAAATGTATATTACTTTAACATAATAAGCCAGTAAGGCTGATTTAATGCTTATATGTTTACATGCTTTTTATCACTTTATGAAAATTTAACAATTTAATATAAATGATAAGAGAGTTTATCAATGTGTAGAAATGATAAATCATAATATCTTTTTATCTAAAAATGAATATTTGTGTAATGTGTTAACAATATTTGTAATGCTTCCTATTAAATTATGAATTGTTAAATTTTATATACTAAAAATGGTAATTCATTTACCAATCACTGAAAAACGATAAATTCTTTTATCAATTTCTACAAAAGATAAATGGTGTTATCTTTTTAACAAAAATGTATATTACTTTAACATAATAAGCCAGTAAGGCTGATTTAATGCTTATATAGAATGATGACTATTTAAATTTTCTATATTTAAGTGTTTACATGATTTTATCACTTTATGTAAATTTAGCAATTTAATAAAAATGATAAAAGAGTTTATCAATTTCTGAAAATGATAAATGGTAAAATCTTTTTATCTAAAAATGAATACTTTTTAAATGGGTTAACAATATTGTAATGTTTTGTATAAAATGATGAATTGTTATATTTTATATACTTAAAATGATAATTCTTTTATCAATTTCTGAAAAATGATAAATTCTTTTATCTATTTCTGAAAAATGATAAATTCTTTTATCAATTTCTAAAAAAGATAAATGGTGTTATCTTTTTAACAAAAATGAATATTGTTGTAACATAATAAGCCAGAAGGCTGATTTAATGCTTATATAGATAGCTGTTTAAATTTTCTATATTAAAGCGTTTACATGCTTTTATCACTTTATGAAAATTAACAATTTCATATAAATGATAAGGGAGTTTATCAGTTTCTGAAAATGATAAATTGTAATATCTTTTTATCTAAAAATGAATATTTTTCTAATGTGTTAACATTATTGTAATGTTTTCTACAAAACGATGAATTGTTATATTATATATATATATATATATTTAGAATGGTAATTCTTTTATCAATTTCTGAAAAATGATAAATTCTTTTATCAATTTTTAAAAAAGATAAATGGTGTTATCTTTTTAACAAAAATGAATATTGCTGTAACATAATAAGCCAGTAAGGCTGCTTTTATCACTTTAAGTTGGTAGATGCCTTTATCACTTTATGAAAATGTAGCAATTTTATAAAAATGATAATAGAATTTATGTATTTCAGAAAATGATAAATGGTATTATCTTTTGATTACAAACGAACATTTGGATCTACAAAATAATGAATGATTATATTTTGTATACTTAAAGTGATAATTCTTTTATCAATTTCTGATAAACAATAATTCTATACACATTAGCATGTATCATATGGTTTACTTGCATCAAATTTGAACTTGGCTCTGTTGGAATTTTAATTGATAATTAATTAAGCATGAACATATATAATTGAATATAATTTAATATAATTTAAAAAATATTACCCATTTTCTTGCTGAGCATAAGTTCCCAATGTAAGGGTGTTTAAATTTTTCAAATTTGTGCTGGTTTCATGGCATTTGAACTCCTTGATGATCTCATTGACAATTGTTTTCTGTGTACAACAAGATTAAAAAACATAAAAATATATATAAAATAATTTAGGATTTTATGCAAATTCTGATGAAATAAAAAATTTCTTACTATTGCCAAGGCAGCCCTCTTATGCTTGCTGCTTCTGGGATTTTTATTTCTTGATGTACCATACAAAGAGTCATAAAGAATCCAGGATGACGTTTCTCTATCAAGTTCTAAAAGCGTCCAATGTGCTTCATCATGTACTGGAAATAGTATAGTACATCACAAAGGATTTGATAGAGCTTTTCTTATTGCTGGAATGAACAGTTGATTTTTGACATTCTCAATGTTATCGGATGCACTTTTCTGTAAAGCGAAATAAATACTGTAAATAATATTTTATTAACGATGGATAATATTTACCTATATAAAATTGGTCTTACAGTCATTGTTGTGTTAATGTATGTTATGCTAGAACTGTTATCATACATCTTCGCTCTCCTGAACCAATACCAATCAATAATCTATACAAAAAATCAAGTATATAAGTTACTATTAAAAATAATTTGATAAGAATATAAGTTTTTTATTTTACATTTGGACTAACCTGCCCAGTAATGAATCCACCAAAAAGTATTTCTTCTATCATACTTTTGTATATGACAATCATATTTTCATCATCCAAATTATAAGCTTCTTCACTGAAAATTTCAATAAATGTTTATTTCAATTATTCTATACAAATATATAAATAGTATAAGAAATATTTACAATTTCACTTACTCAATGTCTCCAACCACTTTGAAGAAATCTATAATCATCTTCGCTTCATTGTGTGGTAAATGCTTCAATAATGGACATTTTTCTATGTTTCTACTGTTCTTTATTTGCTCTTCCTTCTTCGCTATGTTGTAGTTTTCCACATCTATTACTTTATTATTTTTTTCATAAATATAATCTGGATCTTTTTTTGCCACCCTTACCTTTTGTTTTATTCTTCTCTGCATAGAACTTGGTTTTATTTGTGCTCTTTTTGTCTTCTTTTTTCCTTCTGGCTTTATTTTCACTTCAGCTTTTTTTAGTTCTGTTTGCATTTCCTTTTCTTTTTCATTTGCTTTTTCATCTTCTTTCAGTTCATGTTTATCTTTAGGTGTTTTAAAATCTTGAGATTCAAATAATTTGAAACATGTAAACTCTGATGAACTGTTTGTGTGCCCAGCAAATTCATGTTTTCTTTTGCTTTCCATTGTTTCATGTATATCCTCTTCCCCCAACTCTATCAATTTAGCTTCAAATCTTTTCCTCAAAATTTGTTCTTCTTGCAATTCCTTTTCTTTTAAAAAAAGAGTTTTTTCCAGTTGCAAAACTTTTTGTCTTAGACTTTCTATTTCCTTTTGTTTACCTTCATTTTCCATCAATAATATTTCTTCTTCTTTTTTCTCTTCTCTTTTCCTTTTTCTATTTTCCCTCTTCTTTGTGTTGCTCTCATCTTGAACTTGTTCTTCAACAAGTTCAGTCACTTCAGTTAGTAGTTTTTTCTCATTTTGTGATATTTTTCTGAACCTTTTCACAATCTGCCAAAATATGTTAAAAGAGTCAAAAGATGTTGAAAGATGTTAAATTAATAAAAAATTGCATAAATAAGAAGTGAAAATTGCACTGCAACAAGTTAATAGAAAACAGTGGCTGTAATTACTAATTTTTACTGCAACAATATTGCACTGCAGAACAATTAGACAGATAACAACATATACATCTTTACTAGACAGCTAACAATAAGACTGCAGTCCATAATAATTGAAAAATTAATAACTAGGCAAGAAGAATAACAAGAAGTCTAATTTGAACTCTTTCACCTATAAACAAGCATGTACTACTAAAATTGAAAAAGATAAAATGAATTATCTTTATTAATAAAATTATTATACCTTTTTTCCATCAACCGTATCAACTGACACATTTTTCAGCTTTGACAAATTCCATTTCACCATCCTTGGGCTTGCCATTTGAAAACCTTTTTTTTCTTCTATGATTCCTGTCTTTTCGCATATCCAATACTGTGGAATAAAAATTACAGTGTTACTTTTCTGTACAATTATTTTCTTTTTGGTACATAATTATTTTATAATAAGAATTAGTACATACCAATAAAATCATAGAACAGCCTGGCATGCTTCTTGGATCTTGTGCAAACTTCTCAACATTTTTTGAAACATGATTGTATATTGCTTTTGGCCAAGAAATTGAATTCAGGGTTTTCAAATTTAATATTTTTGGAATAAAACCCCATTGCAAATATGTTTGATTATTTGGAAACAAAAATGTTATAATCATCAATAAAATTAGCAATTTCACCAAGTCGACACCTCCATCTCCCCTTTCAATTAAAATCTTCAATCTCTTTCCAACTGTTTTTTTGTTAATTCTTTCTCCCCCTTCAAAATTTCTATCCACGAAATCAGAAAATTCCTCAGGCAAGTTATCTCTGCTTATTACTCCAATAGGGAATAAATCCTTACCAAATAATGGCATTCCCAAAATCAAGCTAACATCTTCAACTGTTATTTTCAACAATGAACCTCCTATTATAAATGCTTTCTCATTTTTATCATAAGATGTTATAACTTCATCTAAACTTTTTGCACTTTTTCGAAAATCTTGCCTTTGTATTTTGTCTTCCAAAAAGATTTCAAAGAAATTTATGAATGGAGTTTTGCTCAGATATGAAATACCTGAAGCTGATAACAAATTCTTTTTATTGATTCTGCTCATCACTTTAAAAACTGCATCTAAATTACACCTATATGTTCCACTAAAATGCTTTGGTTCTTTGTGTTGTACTTCATACTTTTCAACGTCTTCATCAGTTTCAGTGTCTTCACTATTGTTTGTCAGATATATTTCTTTTTCTTCACCTATTTCATGAATTTCAATTGCCCTGTCATCTTGTTGTTGACTTTGCTGTTGAGAATCAATGGTTCTTTCTTCCAATTCGGTTACTTCTACAGTGGAGATCTGTTTTGTGTTTTATAATAGTGAAAATAACACATTAGTATGTGAAAATGAAATGAGGGTAAATTTTTAATAGTCTCTTAACATATAGATTCTGTATAAAACTAGTAGTAGGTTCAGTGCTTAATTAGATTGTACATTAAGCAGTTTAGATCTATTGATTGAAGTAAAACCTGAATTAATCTCGATCAGTTATTATTATAGTAGCAAGTAAAAATGATTCGCATCATAATAAAAGTGTTAATAATAAAGAAACTTCACATACCGTTGCTGTGTGCTGTTGAGTAGATGGAGATTCTGTAGTTGATTGGCTATGTCTTTGACAATAGGCATTGCTCGTAGGCCTCATGTTGATACATTGTTGTCCATTTATGTTGATAAATATACAGTTTACAGTTTTCATTGAATTAGTTTGGTTTAATTTCTGCTTTTCTGCGGTTTTGGAACTCTTTCTAGTATGCATGACTATAGCTGTATTAAAAAAGGAAATTTTATCATTTTGATATGAAGATAAATATAATGCCAAATTAGACATTAAAGTTGCAGTTGCTGTGCCAGATGTTTGAAAATGCATAGGGGAGTATTTATATTCAATTCAGTGTTAATGTCAAATTCATACATATTTAACTTAACTTTATTAAATTATATTTAACTTTATTAAAAAGTATTTATATTAAAGATAAATACTATTATCATTTAGTGAAAATAGTTTTATCATTTAATACAAGGTAAACATATTTCATTTAACTTTAGTAACGAATATTTATATAAAAGATAAACATATTTATATTTTATAATTAAAAGATAACTATCAGTTATATAAAAATAATTATAATTCAATAATTATAAATCATTTTGAGATAAAGATATGTATAATTATTATTTAATAATCAATAATGTAAATTGACTTTTACCATATATTTTAAATAAAGATAAATATTTTTATCATTTGCTAAAGTATAAAGATAACTATCATTTTGAGATAAAGAAAAAATAATTATAATTCAATAATTATAAATCATTTTGGCATAAAAATAAATACTATTATCATTTAATAATTAATAAATGTAAATTGACTATTGCAAAATATTTTAGATAAAGATAAATATTTTTATCATTTACTAAATTATAAAGAAAAATATCATTTTAAGAAGATAAAAATAATTATAATTCAATAATTATAAATTATTTGGACATAAAGATAAATACAATCAACATTTAATAATCAATAATTATAAATTGACTACTGTAGCACATTTCAGATAAAGATCAATGTTTTTATCTTTACTAGACTATATATAGTTTTATCACTTAACACAAGGGAAACAAATTTAACTTAATTTTATTAAAGAATATTTATGTTAAAGAAAAAAATTAAAATATTGAATACAATTATTTTTTCATAAAGATAAAAAGAATTATCATTAAATATATCTATATGTATTATAACACATAAACTTAAATATATTATCAATGTATAATTAAAATATTTAATATTAATATTTTGCTACAAACATAAAAAGAATTATCATTAAATCAATACAATTATTCTGAAATTAATATAAACATAATTATCATTTAATAAAAATTTTATTAATACAGTCATTTTTCCATAAAGATAAAAAGATTACTGCAATTCTTTTGACATAAAGATAAATAGTTTTATCATTTAATAAAGAATAAAGCTAGAAGCAAATGTTTTCTGATAAATATTTTACCATTTAGCAAACAATAAATAGCTGTAGTATACTCTTAAGTAGCTACATCTACGTTGATTTTCAATAAAAAATCATATTCCAACAGTTAAGGTCTGAAAACAAACGTTTGTTTAGTTTTCACTGATTGGCCAAGATAATACCATTTTAAGTGAACTGTTCAAACATTTTCAAAATATAGGCAAATGCATCAGAGGTAACTTGATTTAATCTGAAAAGGAACAATTTCACCGACATGCAGTTACTATTCATGGAGTAAATCAAATCGGCAACACCACAACTCGAAATTAGAGACACCAATACAGAAGAAACATTCGAATCAACAATAATTGTATGAAAACGAACTCAAAATAGAGAATTAATGTTACTTTACAATCCTATAGGCATTAAATTTAAAAATAGATAACAAAATTACCTTATCTTCAGTAGAACTCCTTCGGTCGACTGCAGATATAGGGTTAAAGCGATTTGAGTTCAAATCTATTTGGAAGAAAGAGCGGTTGTGTAAATTTTGGACGATTTAGTGAATCGTTCGAACTGATTTGGAAAAAGGTGCGTTGAGAAATTTTGAACTGAGTTGTATAAAATGCTAGAACGAAAAACCTAAATTTTCGAAAGCTTTTTGTTGCGCGCAAAACAAAAATGTCCTGCAAACTTATTTTTTGAAGTTGTGGGCCTGGAAACAAATTAATAGGCCTAAAAGTGCCCTTTAGCCTAATTTCCCCAAGAATAAATTAATCTGTATGCGCATAGCCTACATCACTTTTGTAGGACCAGACGCATTAATTATCTAAATTTTTTGTCGATTCATTGATTGCTATTTATTATAGTGTACTCATAAATTAGTGCTTTGCTATTTACATATTATAAAGTAAACGAAAAAAATGAAAGTTGTACATCATACCACTGAACCATAACTATAAAAAAAAATGAAAAAACTACTAGTACATCATACCACGTCATAGTTGTGAAAACTATCAAAAGTGAAGAATGAAATAGTAGAGTATGGCTCAAATAACGGTTATAAACTCCGCAGTTCATATCAGGCTCCGTTTTGAGAATTTTATACTACCGGTTATAAGACATTTTGAGAGTATCGATTATACTCGTCAATAATTGTAATGGTTTCGATTGTTTTAAATAAAGTATTGTTATAACCGATCAATACGTGCTTAAAAATGTACTGTATACAGATTTTAAGAGTCTTCTACTAAAATAACATTACAAATATATCTTTATATATATATTCTCTAACTACTAATGTGGAATCCCTTCGAATTGGGGAAATTAGCCATAAGGCTCTCTTTAGCAAACACAATTAGTTTATAAGACACATAACTGAAATAATTACTTTTAAGAACAAAATGCAAAATAATCAGTTTCTAAGGCCTAAAAACCTATGAAATTATGTCATTGAAAGTAATTGAACTGCTGACTTTGTCCTTAAAAGTAATTATTCTGCTGACTTTGGCATTGAAATTAATTTCTGTAGATGTGTGTCCTACAGACTAATTGGACTGCATAGTTTGTCCTTCTGGTGAAATGCCCCATATCTAATTTTATAAAGATTAATTTTTCCAATATGATAAGTAGAAGTATAACTGGAAATAAGCTAGAATCCTTTAAAATACCTCAATTTGATAGTTGAGAATTACAATCAAAATTACATTACATAGGTTTTCATCGGTTTTATAACCAACAATAACCAATGTGATTAAAAAACTTAAAAAAAAGAGTTGCAACAACACCTCAAATAATGAATTGTCCAAAACCAGTGAACACTTGTTGAAAAAACCTCTCAAACGGACCCTCAGTGACTAAGGGTGCATTCACAGTATTTATTTGTCATGTTTCCGTTTACAACGCGTCAGATGCGTCTGACGCATTCGACGCACGGAAAAAGGTAACGAAGCAAATGCCCCATTCGTTTAAATTTTTATAAACTTCTAAAATTAATAGCTTGTGCAAATGATGTCCTTTTTGGGATGTTTTTTTGCGTTGCGATCGTATCAAAGTGCTCCACATTAGGTAGTTGGTTTGAACTGAATTCGAGCAATTTATAGTTTCACAATTTATTTATTTATTTTTCCAAATTATTAACACATATTATTTAAACATACATAAATAATGACTAATTGAATAACGTGAATGCATTATTAATACTATCGATCTAACGTTATACTCATACGAGGATAATATGGTGCTCATAGCGTGTTGTAGTATAAATTTAAAAGAGAACAAGTACAAAAAGAAGAAACATGAAGTTTATTTAGTTTTCTTTCTGTGTACAGAATACAACGTAAAGTAGCTTTATTTATAGACTCAAGATGGCAGTTACGAAAATAACAATATTGCCCTTGTAGTTTTAGCAAATTCACACCCAACATTATTTATATTTTAGCAGATGCTACATAGTTCAACAACTTGGACTTATTAAGAATTCAACATTCCACTCCTTTTTTTCCTAATTTTCTTTTTCTTTTTACTTTTTGAGTTTTTTTATTATTATTAATTTTCTTTATTCATTGTGTTCATGTTTGACCAGATGTTTTAATATTTGGCATCGATGGACGTGACTGATAAGAGCAGTTTACTAGTGTTAGAGCTTTGTAGGAATCTCGCCAATTGTTAATAGGAATTAGGGTTTCAACTATGATATCGAAATTAGAGACTTTATAGCTACGACCGGAAGTGGTGAGGCTGGCACTGTGAATGTCAACATTAATGTAGAGTCAACCAGTGGTAGGTACAGGCCCAGCTCAAAAATCAATTTTGTATACCGTTCTAAGTAATATTCAAAAAAAACAACAAAGATAAAGTGCAGAATCGAACACTGGACCTCTCCCAAGCAATGCATAAGACATGCCACTTGACCATGCTCTTCTACTATGGTTATATTGTTCAACGTTTTATATATATTGTATTCATATTATAAATACTTCAAAATTTTGCCCTTGACCAGGGGGTTGCCCCAGCCCACGGGCTTGGTGGGCTTCCCCCTGGGCCGGCTCTGGGTAGGTAGTGATGCTGCAGCAATACTAAAATTCATCAAAGTTGGTATAGACCCGTTAAGTGCAATTATTTTCATATTAAATAACTACACTGCAAATAATTACATTGCATATAATTTTATCAAAATATTTGTGGTTTTGTTAGTATTATTCTTATATTTGGTACTGTGTGTTATGCATTACAACGATCCATATTTTACGTATGAAGTATCACAAAATATTATTTTTAAATTCGTATTGGGTCGTATGATGCTATAATTTTGGATAATGTTAAGTAATGACATATTTGACCACTAGAAGTTTTATTGGATGATTTTGACTCTGGAAACTTGTAAGGCCATTAACTTTTGATTGAAGCCGAATTAGTTATAAAAACAGTTTTCATTGGAAAGATATGATGTTTCTCTTTTCGTAGAGTAGTCATAGAAGATTTTTGAATTTACCATTTAGGAGATATGACTGTTTGAATTTTTGATAGCTTTTGGATAGATAAATGAGTAATTAGTGAGATTTATGTTAGGCCCAAATGCCCATTTCAGAAATTGTGCTAAGCAGAGATAATGGGATATTCTCTTACTCATTTTACTCTTCTCGAAAATAGTAAAAACCTACACTAATCTACCTTTAGCTAAAAAGCATATTTTTCCTACTTTAACTAGCCAAATCACATCATTAAGGGGTACTAGCAAGAATATTAGCTTGATTACCGTTTGGATCATCTCGAGATTTGTGCGTCCACTGTTAAACCTCGGGATTTATGTATTTTGGTATTAGGTGGGTGATTTTTCATCTCTCACTATCCTATGTTAATATATCAAAAATGATGTTTTTAGGATGGTTTAAACGCTAAAATGTTTTTAAACTTAGATCTAACCTTAACAACATCTTTAAATGGTTTTAAAAAGGTAAAAGTGTATCGTGATTCGTTTTTGATCATTTTGCAAACACTCGTCATTATGTGCAGGGTTAGACCTAGGACAATATATATGTTTTAATTGTGATTTGATTGCTTGTATATGATGTTTGAATGCTTTGTGATCTTTGTACATGGATGCTTGTTGTATTTTAACTCATTTTAGTGTAGTTAAAAAGTGGTCATCATTTGAGTGATTCGACGAGCAAAATTCTTCAAAACATGATGCGATTGAGTTATAGTGCTTTTGGAAGCCTAGAGACCCTAAACCTGTTGATCTCAAGTGATTTGGTTAGATTTGATAGAGCCTTGGGTAATGGAAAACAAGTCGGTGGTGGTCGTGTAGAATAAGTTAGGGGAAGGTGACTTCAAGGATTTGGTGGTGTGACTTCGAGCATATGAGGGAGAAATTCCGGGCTTGGGATGTAGACGAAAGGACTTTGGTTATGGTGGAAAAATAAACTAAGTGTTTTACCACCGAAAGGTCTAGGACGAGAGACCTGGACTTGGTTGCATATGACTTTGGGTTGCGTAGCAAAGGACTCCAAGGCATGAAGATTTGAAGAGAAGGTTCATATGCATGGACTTAGAAAATTTGGCTAATGCATCAACTCAGCGTCGACATGATTTGGCATGAGAATTTGATGTGACTATTTCGGAGCAACAAAGGGAGTACTTCACCTATTTGAGAAAGATGAGTTTCAAGTTAAAAGATCTAACCATTTTTGGTCAAGTGAATCTTGTGGAGACCCAACATGATCAAGTTGGTGCTGACATGATTGAGGTCGGCAACGACCATATGTGGACCAAAGGGGTTCGAGGCATGAACTTGGAGATCTGTGTCATGCGTCTTCGTTCGTCTGTTTAGTGTGCAATTTCGACGTATTGCGCAATGAAGAATGACATTGGCGATGAAGCGATGACACAACATTTCTAATAGAGTTAGGGATATGCCCTAGGCGAAAATCTGTAATTTGTTGTGAATTAATTAACTTTCTAATCAATTCTCGTTCATAGTAAAGGTGTTTTCTGTCTGTTATATATTTGTTATAATATGTTATAAATAATAAATGTTTAATTAAAATATATTTTGATAGAAAATCCATAAATGACATGTTTATGATAGTAATTAAAATTAGTTTTAATCATGAGTATTGTATCACAATATAATAAACACATCATTTTAAATATTCCCAATCAAGATACATCGAGACTGAATATCGATGTATCCGTTAAGACTAGAGTATGCAATGCTCTCCAAATATTTGGGAGTGTATTACTTATAACTATTGGCGACACCTAGGGGTTACGTACTGATAGTTATTGGATAACTATGGAATAATTAATTCGATAGTTGTCTATTGGTTAATATAACTATGGCCAAACAAAAAATATCGATGTGACAAATTTACACAGTTCTTTCGACTTGAGAATACCGTTGATCTTCAATATGAAAGCTCAGCTTTGATTATAGTCACGATGTCGATCGAACAAATATAGTTGGGTCGAGTGGAAGTATTGGAAGTGAAACACTATTCAAGTGAGGATTCATCTCATTGGTTATATGGGGTTAGTATCAAGATCAACTCAAGTCAACTCATAGTCAAAATATCTGGCTAGAGTAGTTCGATTAATAATAATAATTATTATTGAACCAAGGATTTTGTTTTTGGACTATAGAGTTGAATATGAATGATATTAGAATTCTGACAATTACCAAATTCCATAAGTCCAAAGTGATATAGTTTTCATGAAGAGTATTGATGTAAATAATAGTCATAATCGGGAAACGTTCAATAGAGTAAAATTGGATTTTACCGAAACCACATCAGCGATAAATATGGTCAAAATGTTGCACCACGTGCTAAGTGAAGTATGAACGTTAATATTTGAATGGTTCGACATTAATCACTGACCAAATCTATACCTAACGGGTCACACAACCGAAACGATGAATACACCTTTGTAAATGTTGTAAATTAATTAATATTTGTGAAATATTAGTTATAAAAATTGATTTTGATTTGATGAAGAAAGATTATTGAATGTATTATAACAGTTATAAATATATTAATTGATATACGATATCGGTAAGCATTTAAATTGGATTTAAATGCAAAATATTTTGTTCGGGCTTTAAATGGGTTTGAAAGCCATATAGGGGCTGGTTAATTCGGCCATGCAAGGACATATTGGTGTGGCCACTTTTTATGGCAACTAGGTGGGCTGGATTTGAATAGAAAAGGAAGGAGAATGGGAAACGATCTAGATCCTAACCTGTCTTCATCCCTCCTCTATATAACCATCTCTAGCTACACATTTTGGAGAACATTTTGAGCCTCCAAACATATCTATTTCTAGCTGAACCCTACCTTCTCCATCTTCCATTAATTCAAGTTCCAATCAAATAAAATCAAGTTCTATTCAAAAGTTGGTGGTCATCGGTTCAAGGACTAGCACTCTACTGGATTGGAAATCTGTTCAAGGAGCAAATTTCATCACTTCAAGGTGTACTTACAGGCTTTGGATATAAGGTATATTCGTAATCTATTTTGAATATTAATATAATATATAATGTTTATATATCATATATTATTGTTAGTTTTATGATGATTCAAACATATAAATATATTGTCACAATCAAATTTGTAACGACCCGGAAATTTCAATGGTTTTATTTACATAATTAACTGGAGTTTTGTGAAATTTTAAATAAAAATTTAGAAATAAAAATTTAATATTTGGAATGCGTCTAATTAAACATAGAAAATGGTAAATTTTCATCTGATAATATGGAAGTTTATTTTATTGTGTAATTTTATTTCAATTCAAATCAGTTAATATTTGATGATAATAAAATGTTTTCCAAACCTGAATATTTTATATAATAAATTTGTAGACCATCTTCTGAGTGAGATGTCATATTTCGTTTCTTCAAATTTGAACTGCTATTGCTCCATTTATCTTAATTACCGGCATTTTAGCAGCATTTTCGGTACAGATTATCGACTTTTTATTGGATGATAGTATCGCTGATATCTGCATACCGTTTTGATCGTCTCGTCGTGCTGATCTCTATGGTATATTCAATTGTCAATTTCGAAGTCCGGTGTGCGGTGAAATTTGCGAAACGCTTAGCATATCGGTTCCGCAACCGAGTCCTTTGGTTTCCTGTGACCTTTTAGTTTTCCACCGTTAAAACCAATGGTTGCTACCTTTTACAATTCCCATAAATTAAATATTTTTGTCTGTTACTCTTCTCACCTATTCATTAAATTGTCTCGTCCATTTTTATTCTACCTTCTGTTACTTTTCAATAGCTTGGAATATATGTAAATATAAAACAAATTAGATGATCAACCTAGGCCTGTCATCTTCCTTGCCAAAGCCAGTTTTGTTCATGGCCGAGATCACCTTTTCCCTCTCTCATCTCCTATAGCCATCTCCTTCCCTGACCCGAGCCTTCCTCCATCAAACACCCATGGCTCGCCTTGGATCCAACGCCACCCGAGCACAAACTCACCAGTTTCTCACATCCCGGTCACGGCTCACCCAAACCACCACGAGCCTCCTCCTCTTGATAGCCGCTGTGCCTCCCCATCAACTTGTGACCACATCGGCTTCTCTTCGCCTGCCACCATCTTGCTCGTGCACCTCTCTTTTATATTTTATAAAAAGGTAGACAAATCTCTTTAGTTCTATTTATACATAAAAGTTATATAAGTAGTTATTTTATATTATATACGTATATATATATATAATTGTTGTATGAGTTTGTTATATATAAACTGATTGTCATATTTTATGTATACATGTTAGGTATGATTCATTTAAGTGTAGAGTTAATGATAAAGTAAGTTGTATTGTGTATAATAAATATTGTAAAGTAAAAATATATAATACATATATAAGTTTAGATATATATTATATTTTCTTTCTGGGATTTTGAGTATAGTATTGTTGTCTAATATATGTAGTTTATATTATATGTATATGTATATATATATATATATATTTCGGCCAGTCGTATTGTTTTACAAAAGTATTGATTTTTATAATTTATATGCACCCTGACCATTTTCCTCCTATCATTATATACAAGTCTCATATAGGCTATAGGTTTGCTCATAATATACGTTATGTTGTTGTTATATGTTTATTGAGAGAGATATATATATATATTTTAAGTCGCATACATATTTTCCCTTTAGCCCAGTTTTCAAGCTTGCATATATATATATATATTGTATATTGGTTTACATATTTGTTCGAGATCTTCATATATAGCTTGTATGTGTTATATATATGGTTACAATATGAAGGCTGCATATTTGGATGTATATATATCTGTGGTTTATATATGTATATATTTTAGACAATGTTTTATTTTAATTCATTAACTATTGGGTAAATCATAACATGGAGAAGTTTATATATTATACATGTATAAACTTTAAGTACTATATATAGACTGTATTTTTGTGTTTTGATTCTATTTTAAAATGTATGTATATAGAATAAGAAATATAAGTTGAGAACATTGAGATACTTGCTCTTTTACAAGTTATAGTATATATATAAGCTTATATGCGTTAATGTAAGTATAGAGGCAGAAGATGTAAGATATGTGTGTTGATTCTTAAACCATATATTGATATTTTTGATTGTTAGAAATATATATATTGAAAATTTTGAAGAATAAAGTATACATATTTTGATCCTTATTATATAGAAGCTTATTTATGTATTAACTATTGATTTTGAATTTTTTTTTTAATATTTGTCTCAAATTAAAATATTGAAATGATAATAATAATAATGTATATATTTTTAAGTTATATCGAACTGATTTGATTTGTTTCCATCAATTTCTGTTATCAGCTCTATTCGCCGAATTCGTGCCATCTACCATTGCTTTGGAATTCGTAGCTCATTCCTTTGACCAAATCTATCTAGCCTCGAAAGGTGAGCAATCACTCACGATTAACGTTCTTATATTTATTAAATTTGATTTCAATTGAAACGACAATTAAAATATGCTACTGTTATATTATTATCATACTGTTATCACTCTACAAGTTCCCTGTTAGTATAGAATTCACTATGGGTTGAAATGATACATACCCGAACGATCAGTAGAATATGAGAAAATCGTTATGGGTTGAAATGATAAATCCAAGTGATTTTCAATTGAATTGAATTTGGGATTGCGGGTTGAAATGATATATACCCATATATATTTAAATTGCGGATTGAAATGATAAATATGTGTATCACTTGACCATAGGATATAAAATTATATACAGACACCATTGGTCTATGTATATAAATATTTTGAAAATGATTTCTATGGTTTTGAAAAGAAGTATATGGTTTTAATAAATATTGATTTTAAAGATTTATTAAAGTTGATTTAATAAAGTTGATATATAATATGTTTAAGTATTTATTTAAAATATATATTTTCAAATATAGAATTTATATTGATTTAGGTTGGAAAGATAAATTTGAAATTGATTTGAAATGTTATTTATTTAAGAATTTTACTTAAATAAGTTTGATTTGAAATTTATTAAATTTGAGATTTTAAAGATATATTTTATAACTTGAATTTGATTAAAAGTGACTTAAATGAATATTTCAAATTTATATAAATTTAAATGGGATATTTTTTTTATTTAAATTTGTAAATTGAAGTTGTATTTAGATGTTATTGAAATGATCAAGTAAATATTTCAAAACTAAATAATAGTAAAGTGAATTTGATATATATATATATATGAAATTATCGAATTTAGTTTTGAAATGTTGAATATTTAAAGCTTTGAAATATATGGAAATTGAAATGGCTTATTTTATGGTTCAAATATGTATTTGAAATTGATAATTTGAAATGGTTTATTTAGAAACTGAATCGAATTGAAATTGATGATTTGAGATTTGATTAAATTTGAATTTTGGAATCCGAGTTGAGTTGAATCGATTTGTGAAATTTGAGGAAACTATTTTTAATATAACTATTTTTAATATAAACTATTTTTAATATAAACTATTTTTAATATAACTATTTTTAATATAAATTATTTTTAATATAACTACTTTTAATATAAACTATTTTAAATATACTAATTATTTTAATATAAATTGTTTTAACTTATAACTATTTTATATAAATTATTTTATTTTGTAAACTATTTTATTTTATATACTATTATTAATATCTAAACTGTTTGAAGGAAAGTGTTATGGATTCCAAAATGTTATGATTTCAAAGCTATGGTTTCAAAGTGTTATGAATTTCAAGGTTTTGATTTCCAAAGTGTTTTGATTTTAAAAGACTTATGATTTCGAAAGCATTATAACTTTGGAAAGTGATATGATTTTTGAAAAAGGATATATTTGAAGTGAAAATGATATCGTTTTGATATGGTTTAAAAATGGAAATGATATTTTGGTTTTGAAGTATAAACTATTTTGAAATGACCGCGGTGTTATAATAACGTTTGTTTGTTAAAGAGACCGGGATCAGATATGGGCATACTCTCTGTCGATACCGAAAACCACTTTAACAACTGTGTACGCGGTGGAGATTCCAGAATGAAGTAGGATGGTGGCGACGATCCTATATGAGGTATATACCTGGACCCGACTCCCGTGAGTTGGCATAAGGTGGCTAAAACAAGAGCAATCGACGGGCTAATGAGGTAGCTCCTCTGATCGGACACACTCCATCGTATGCCATTCTATTACTTGTGATTGATTTGGTGTGCACCCTTGATTCGGGAGTGTGGCTCGAGGTGGGCGATTGCTGCGGCTCTGCGTCACCACCGGCCCGAAAGTGTAATTTAAATATCTACCCTAGCATTGCCTAGTTGTGCCGTGTCACCTACCCTAGCGTGCTTTACTACGAGTTTGTTTTGTACCATACCTATGGAGTGCCCTCTGACGACGCCCATTACGGGGGAGATTGCGGTACTGTATAGACTATGCACTACACCATAAACGATATTTTGATACGGCTAAAAGCCATATCTAATAAGTTTAGATACGGCTTTTAGCCGTTTCAAAATTGGGCGAGCTTATAAATTTGATACGGCTATTAGCCGTCTCTAATGAGACAATTAGATACGGCCTGAAGCCGTATCTAATTGGTACATTAGATACGGCTAATAGCCGTATCTAATTGTCTCATTAGAGACGGCTAGTAGCCGTATCTAATGTACCAAATTGACACATTAGATACGGCCAGAAGCCATATCTAAGTAGTCAATTACACATACATATATAATATTCCGCACTCAAATGATATTAGAAAACAAATAATATTATAAACAGTGCACATTCAAATGATTCAATAATCTGCATTGCAGTGCATAATAACTTAACAACATCATTACATAACACGAAAAATAGTACATACTAGCATTTAGTACAAATATGAAGTTAAGCTCAAAACAAGAGCTACACAAGTCACAATATCAATACAAGACCTTAAGATGTTCAATAGAACCCAGAGTACAACAGTGTCTCTGGCTTAACCTTTTGCAAATGAATTACTCCAAGTCTCTTGCTACACTATTTGCTAAACCAAATAAAATTAGGTAGCACCAAAGATTGCATAAAGATCATTCCTGATTCAACCTGCAAACATAAAAATGGGTATAAATTATAGTGGTACAAAAGACAGTTTGAGAAGTATGTGTCCTACCAAAAAAATAAACGCTAATGACAGTTTGAGAAGTATATTTGCTGATGTTTGAGAAGTATGTTCTTTCGTTGCATAAAAATCTTTCAATTCTACCTGTTACTTTCTGTTGATTACTTGCTGCTTATTTTTTTCTTTGTTACTTTTCATTTTCTGTATATTTCCATATAGTGTTTAGTACATTAACATATCAGAGCACGATGTCGGGGGAAAATATAAAATTAAAACCATACATGGAAGAAAAGGATCGAGGATTCTCTACATTGCATTCATCATAAACACATATATTACTTCATATATAATCCATTTCAGCATTTTATAAAACTGCATTTTGTATTGTCATTTTACATTGCGTCCATTTGTGGGTACTTTCCTTTAAATTTAGAAAACATTTTGAATATTGAGGACACTGTCAAATTTAAGGTGGGGGAGACTCATGATGCATTTATTTTTTAATGAAATTTGCACGGTTATTTTGCAAAATTTCGCACTTTTTTTATTTGCATTTATTTTTTAATGCTGCATTTATTTTTCACATATATTCGCATTTTTGTAGGCGTATGCATTTAAGATATAGCAGTTTTACTATTTATTTTTAAATTAGTTGAAACCGATTTATTTTGAACAGGCATGACAAAGTAGGTGCACTATGTTAGTTGATCGAAAGAAATTTTTGTGAATCGCTAGCTTCAAAAGGAATAAAATGGAAAGTTTAAATTACAAGCGATAATATAGTGAAGTAGGTATATATGTTGATTCATAGGCGACGATTATGAAGCTTGTTGAAATTTGTTTTCATCGTTTCAAAGAGGTAAGTTTAAAGTAAGTGCACTAACAATTTTCAACTCTTTGTAATTAAAAGGCGCTAAGATGATTTTAAATTACTCTCTCTCTCTCTCTTAAATGAAACTAGTGATAATAATTATAAATAAACCAAATGGTAACCAACATTGCTAGTTCATCTAGAGATGGTGTACACACCCGTCGAGCTTTGTCCTTCTCTTATGCAGGCCCAAAAGGCAGTGCATGGGTGATATATATTAGTTCTAGTTAAGAAAAAAAGGATATTTCAGTAATATATTTTTTGAAAAAATAACGGCATTTGTTAAGTAATTTTTGGTGTATAAATAGAATTTTCCTTCCTCATATTCTTCTTCTTTACCTCCATTATCAATCCTATAAATTTCTTTCCTCAAAAAATAATAAAATCTTCTCTACCTAAAGTGTATATAGCTTACCATATAATGTTGATTATAGCATGGAATATTAGGAGTATGAATGCCCAGCAAAACAAACTGAAGTTCTTAATATTATTAGTAAGTATAAAATCACAGTTGCTATAATGGTAGAAAATAAGCTAAATAATAGTAGCTATGAGCAATTTGGTCAAAGAATGCAAATTAATTGAAGTGGTAATAATATTAATATCATTATGGGTAACGGTAGGATTATGTTAGAACACAAACATTTGGAATGTAAATGATATAACTCGTGACTTTCGGTATATAAACTATACTATTCAAAATTCTGGTGGATTAATTGTTCAAATAACTTGTATTTATGCCTGTATTTTTGAATCTGAAAGGGATAACCTTTGGATTAAACTTATAGAGATTGGTAAAAAATGTAATATTCCGTGAGTTTTACTAGGCGACTTTAATACTGTAATAAACTTTAAAGAAAAAAGTGGAGGTAATCCAATACCTTCTAAGAAATTAGAGAAAATAGAAAATTTTCTTTTTGAAATTGATCTTATAGAGCCTTTATTAGAAGGTAATAAATTCACTTGGAGATCAGGTGAATGTAGAAATATACAATTAAATTGGATATATAGAGTGCTTTTCGTTGCAAACTTTATGAATAAATTCATTAATTTTTCATGCACAACAATAGAGCAAAATACTAGGGGTATTCTTATTTTACAAAATTTGAAAAGTGTTGAAAGAAAAACAACTAATATCCCTTTTAGATTCACCAATGGGTGGACAAAAAATGAAAACTACAAAGAATTAATGAAAGTATGTCAATCTTTTCAAAGTCAAGGAATTCGACAATTTCAGTTTAGCATGTTTTTAAAACATACTAAATAAAAGATAAAACAATGGAATAAAGTGAATATTAAACATTCGTATACAATTTTAAATATTAAAAATGAGGGTAAAAGATTACAAGAACTACTAAACGGCAATCCTGGCAATATAGAAGTAGCCTTGAATTTTTTCAACAACCAAGTAAACATGTCAAAAGAATTGCAAACAAAGGTTAGTAATCTTAAACAGAAAGAAAAGTAGATTGGCTAACTCAAGGGGATGAAGCAACTAAATTCTTTTATGCTAGAATGTCAAGTAGAAGGCACATGAATAATTTATATAATATTTTTGACAATGTGGGGAATTCAGTTAATTGCTTTGAGAAAATTGCAAAGGATGCAATTACATATTATGAAGAATTATTAACAATCAAAGCGGTTTCTCTGAAAGCCCTCATATTATATGTAGAAAAGAAAGTAAATTATGTTGCTTTTAAAAAAATTAATGGAGAGATTCAATGAATTAGAAGTGAAGCAAATTACTTTAATTCAAATGATTATAGAGTCCTAGTCCGGATGAGTTCAACTCTAAATTTTATAAAACTCATTGAGATAATATTAAGGAAATGTAGTAAAAGTGGTAAATGAATTCATAGAAAATGAAAAGTTACTTGAAAGCTTTAACAATACTTTCATAACTCTACTTCTAAAAACTAACAGTCGTAATAATATTAGTGATTTTAGATCGATCTCTTGTTGTAATTATACATATAAAATCATTTCAATGGTGCTTAGTAATAGTTATAAAGAATTTCTTCCATATATCACTATAACAAAATATCCTACATGCAGAGCATGAAATTCTTGAAAACAGAGACGATTATATGTTAAGTTGGTCATGAATTGCTAACTCAACATATCTTGCTGTATCATGTATTGACTGGACTAGACTAGCAGTATTGATTTCAGACAGGGTGAATTCCTCCTAGCCAGTATTGAAATTATTTGTTGGGCCTGTAATATTATCACTTGTAGAAGCAAAAGGGACAAAGTGAGAGTGCCTCCTAGATTTACAAGGTTTGTTGCCTCTATTCTCAAATTGTTCTGGAGTTATACTCTTCATGTCTGATACCATGAGTGAACACATTTGCATATCATGTTGGGAAAAGAAGAAATATGATTCAATTGTCAAAAACTTTGCAACTAGATGAATGATGATTTTGAATTCAGCTAAAAGTATTTATATCTGAAAAATGATAGTGCTGATTGCATAACCTTAAGGAACCGCTATCACCATTTAGTACCCTATCTCTATCGTTGAAGAAACAAATAGTTCAATAATATTAGACTGAAAGATAATATTCTTGAAAACAGAGCATGAAATATCCTACATGTTCAGGTAAAATTTACATCTTATATCTAGGTAAAACCAGTGTATAAGATGTAGTTATGTACAAGTATTTATTTTTCTTGGTATTTTAGGGGGGTGAAACAGAGACGCAAAACAGTGAATCAAAACATCGAGAAAAGCTTGTGGATACCGCATCCTCGGATTGGCATTTACTACCCGAAAGGATATGAATGGGTGATGGATGATGTTCCTAATGGGGCTGCTTCTTTTAAACAGATGTATTGGTTTAGGAATTTGGAAGGGACTGACAAGCCTATTGCAGAGGATCCTTCTAACAATGTCATATTTGACCATCCATTTCTTCACATGTAGACTTGCATTATGTGATCAAAGAACTATCTATATACATATGTGTAAGATGAAGAATAAATTGGACTGTTATAAGCAAATCCTAAGGTTAAGAACAAATTGATATTATGATATATGTGATAAGTGAAGTTTCGGTGTTCGTGAACCATTTCTTATTTTCTCTAATTTACTGCTGCCATATGATTCATGAACCATTTTTTATTTCTCCTGCCAAATATACCTGCTCCATCATCTAGAGATATCGAATAAGACACTTCGGATGGCACACATATCCACCCACTCCAACATCAGCAAAGGTCTCTGCAAATTGATGATTCATTTTGCTGGTTCTCTCATCTAGTAGCAGTATACTGTCCAACACCACTTTTTCATGTGTGGATGGTACAGATTTCCCATGGATGTTGGACAATGTAGAATCTCGGCATATAGTACCTGTTGCAATAAAAGGGAATATTTATTATTATTTAAGTTTTCTACTTATTATGTCATAAATGTTTAAATGTTAAAAATACCTGTTCCTATTAATTCTAAATCAGAGTTGAGGATTTCGCATTTTTGATTGTTCGTAACATTGGTCGAATCCTGGAACTGCGAAGCAATGAATTCAGGAGCATTGAATTGTGTGGCGCGTCCTCCATCAGAAGAATTGACCGGTGCACGAATTCCCTATTCAATATTTCCCACCATGTTGATCAAAACCTCCATTTGCCCAAACAAATTTCCCACCATACTCTCCAAACTTCCCACCCTCATTTTCAACTCATCCTGCTCGCCATGAACATGTCGGAGTCGTTTCTGTGCAATGGCACAAGCCTTAACTTTAGTCTTTGGTATAACGGTCCCAACACCGCGGCTCCTACCCCTTGCATCCTTACCAAGCACTTGTGATAAGATGTCTTCATCCACTGTCAATTTTTCTTCATCACTATCAATGATCTTTTCCTTCGCTTTCGCAATTTGATCCTATAATATGATAATACTTACATGAATAAGGAATTTTAAAGAATATGCAAGTTAATATTTGTTTAACTTACAAAGTATGGAGAAGTGGCTGAAAGTCTATATGAGTGGATCGTCTAGATTATATGCAAGTATAGACAGTTAACTATATAATATAACACTATAAACGATAGTAGCAAAGTAAAAAAAACTAATCACACCGGTATTTTATACTGGTTCGGACCTCCCGTCCTACGTCCAGTCCCGAAGCTCCTCTTCGGAATTTCCTTTCAACTAACCCTCGCTTAACCCGGAGGAACAGGTTTACAATAGCAGAGTTTCTTTGTCAAGAATGTGTTCTGTAACACGGATGTTGACTATTGAGTACAAGAGTGCTTCCAATATATATTTATCAAGAGAATATCCGAATGAGGAGTTCTATATATATGGAAGAGTTGATTACAGGTAGTTGATTGCTTGTAGATCAGGAATAAACAGAGTACAAGAGATAAGAGAGTAAGTAAGTCAGGTTGTTCTTTTCTCTTGAATTCCTGATGCTATTTATAGTGATGAAGAGTTTTCTTGTATAGTTGCATCTGTTGTAATCTTCGTAAAGTCACTTCTGATGATGATGAAGAGTTGCGACAAAGAGAAGTGGATGTGTCTTTTCGAATGTGACAGTTGAGCTTTTAAAATGCACAGTCGAGTCTTGAATCAGACGTCTGGAAAGTAACCTCAGACGTCTGGTCTTCATATCTGTTATAAGCCTGGATACTTTTCAGACGTCTGATGTTGGTAACCAGACGTCTGGTTGCTTCTGAATTATGAACCAGAGGAATCATTCAGACGTCTGGCTTGTGCTCTCAGACATCTGAAAGTGTCTGAAAGTGTGCATGTTGCTTTATCTTGTGCATGTCATATTTCTCTTCAATCTCTTCTGATTTAACGTCTTTTGATTCTTGTCTTGAGTGTTGCTTTAGTCTCTTTGGTGACGTTACTTTATCAACTATCTGTAAATATAGATATATATGTATATTCGATTTCCATTGTATAGTTGTTATCATCGAAACCATAGAATTGATTTCCTAACAATCTCCCCCTTTTTGATGATGACAACTATTCAATGTACTTATATATATATTTCAAATCTCCCCCTGAATATGTGCTTAGTTTTGTTGATACGATTATATATATATATATTTCTCCCCCTTTGACATTATCAAAAAGAATATGTAAACGATCAAGTCAAAAAGAAATTTTCATTAAAGATAAGAAGGAGATATATGAGAGAGATATCAAAGCTTAGACAATATCTTGAAGTGAACAAATTCCTAAACTTCGTCTGAGTTTTATGAAAGTTTGTTCATTTAATGGTTTTGTAAATATGTCGGCTACTTGATTTTCGGTACTTACATATTCTAAAGATATAGTTCCTTTTTCAACATGGTCTCGTAAGAAATGATGTCGAATATCTATATGTTTAGTGCGTGAGTGATTTATAGGATTTTTTGACAAATTTATAGCACTTGTGTTGTCACAATATATTGGAGAATTTTTTATGATTTTACCAAAATCCATTAGTGTTTGTTGCATGTATATTACTTGCACACATGCTAGAGCTGCGGAGATGTATTCAGCTTCACAAGTGGATAAAGAAACACAATTTTTCTATTTACTAAACCACGAAACTAACGATTGTCCGATAAAATGACAAGTTCCACTAGTACTCTTACGGTCTGTTCTACAACCACCAAAATCCGCATCGCTATATGAAACAAGTTCAAAAGGTGATCCTTTAGGATAAAACAAACCATAATCTTTAGTACTAGATAAATAGCGTAAAATGCGCTTAACAGATCATAGATGAGATTCTTTTGGTTTGGCTTGAAATCGTGCACAAAGACATACACTCATCATAATATCTGGTCGACTAGCCGTTAAATATAGTAGAGAACCAATCATACTTCGATATAACTTTTCATCAAAATCTTTTCCATTTTCATCTTTTTCTAAGTGAATAGTGGTACTCATAGGTGTTGGTTTGCTTGAAGTTTTATCCATTTTAAATCGATGTAATAGATCGTTACAATATTTTTCTTGGTGAATAAAAATTCCATTTTCTAGTTGTTTTATTTGTAATCCTAAGAAGAAATTTAATTCTCCCATGTGTGACATTTCAAATTCATTTGTCATAATATTTGAAAAATCATTACATAGTTTTTCGTTGGTCGAACCAAAGATGATATCATCAACATAAATTTGTACAACTAAAATATCGTCATCTTCTCTTTTAATAAATAAAGTTGTATCTATTTTTCCTATATGGAAACCAGATGTTATTAGGTGATTTTTAAGACGTTCGTACCATGCACGAGGTGCTTGTTTTAATCCATATAGTGCTTTATGTAATTTAAAAACATGATCGGGATAATTTTCATGAACAAAAAGCGGTGGTTGTTCAACATATACATTTTCTTTGATAAAACCATTCAAAAAGGCACTTTTGACATCCATTTGAAATAGTTTAAAATTGTTATGAGTTGCAAAGGAAAGTAAAGTACGAATGGCTTCTAATCTTGCTACCGGTGCAAAAGTTTCATCGTAATCTATGCCTTCTTCTTGATTGTAGCCCTGAGCAACTAGTCGTGCTTTATTTCTAACAATATTTCCATTTTCGTCCGCCTTGTTTTTAAATACCCATTTTGTTCCTATTACTGATTGATCTTCAGGTCTTGGTACTAATTCCCATACATTATTACGTTCAAATTGATGTAGTTCCTCTTGCATAGCTAATGTGACGACCGCCCATGACCCCTGCACCGAATCTAGAGATAGTGCGCTGTAAAGTGTGCCAGGCGACCATGGACGATTGCCAGGGTAAGTTAAAACAATATAATCTATCGTATTACTCACAGCGCATGGACAAAATACAATAGAATATATATATATATAGTGAAGCTTCACATAATAGAATCTCATCAATAAAACTTCATAATAGTTGAATACAAACATCTGAATAGACAATACATCCAGCCTCACTACAATCACTCAGAGAATACAAAGCAGCGGAACATCCAATACATATAATAAGAAGATAATATGCAATACTCCAGCTCATCTTCGTCATCAGCAACGTGGAAAGCAAGAACAGCACCTGTCACCTGCTACCTAGTCTGCCCGTCCCAAAATGGACGAACAGCCCAAGGCGATAAGAATTAAAACATAAAGCCTTGAGTCAGACAACAGTCTTAGTGAGCGGTAAATTAACTAACAACATACCAAAAGAGCATAAAGGAAAAGGAAAAGGAATACAACCCTCCCACTCCAACCTCATTCTACAGTGATATCCCCCAGACACACACTAGGCAGAAGCAAACATAGCAGAGCATACAATTTAAAGTAAAGCAATTATCACTCGAGTCAAGGGCGATGTTTTCCAAGCACAAACCCCCAAGGCCTAAACCAAGATCAGATAAGCACCCAGAAAATACCGCTCTTGAGACCGAATGATGATACAACCAAACATCCATGACTCTGGCTATCACTGTTATCACTACTTCGGTTTCACCTTTAATTGAATGACCGGCACATTCTTTCAGCCGTCCGTCAAGGGCTAATGGTAACCCCGGTTCTAGACATAACTCCCGCACGTCATCGTGACCCGTGCCTAGGACTATCGAATCTGCCCAGAGTACTCGACCATCAACAGTTAGTCGTTGGGACTATCGAATCTGCCCAAACATACTCTTGCTTGGAGCATGCTAGAACCTTCAACAACGATGAGATCCAAGCCTCCTAGTCATCCTCCTCGACGACTATTCTCATATCCATCCATTATCCTCAACTCGAACCATTTCACCGAGTTATCAACTTGCTTGGAATGATCCCGTCTGGATTAGACCAAGTCTTCATCACATGATGCCTCGCTTCATCACATCCTCGCAAAGCCTCATCCCAACATCACATCATCAAATCTATGCATAAGAGCTTCATTATCCCGCTACATATGCCACGAGCAGCTTTCCCAATTCAAGAGCCTTTCCCTTAGCCTTTGAATCATCTTCGGTCAAAATCAAGTCATCAGTCATCTAATTCATAGCAATCAACCAAGTCAAACATTAATCCAAGCAATCAAGCATTCAAATATGATCTAAGTAGACAATTATCACAATAATGGCAATTCCGTAATTAAAAAGTTGAAAGTCTAACAAGCATGAAAACATGAGAAATATCTCTACAATCTTGATGAATGAACTTGCATAGGTTAACATTTAGTAAAATGGTTGTCAAATCATCATGAACAATGGATCTACATGGATCTACACTTAGGATGAAGAAAATGCATGGAAATCACTATGTTAACACCAAATCGAGCCAACAATCCGATATACTCCTTTGGATCCGTGTGAGAGATAATCACCACTCACCAAATCACCTAAACAACCTCAAATCAACACGCTACAGATCTGGACAGCGAAGGATCAAGCTTGATCTATCACGAATCCGCTTCAAACGATGAAATCCCACTTCAATGGATGAATAAGCTCTTGAATCTTCAATTTGATCTTCAACTTGGATGGATGGAATCACTAGATTAGAGTAGAGAAAAGAAGTGAAGAAGTATAGAAGTCGAGCTCTTAAAATGGCAGCACTTCGTCGCTTCGAAATCCGGATCCCAAAAAATGAAGCCAACCCCCTTCTATTTATAGGCGAAAATTCCCTTAAGTCGTAACTCGAAATTAGGTCGTCTCCGACCTACGACCTAAGATTCCCACCGACTTAAGCCTTCACCGACCTAACCACTCACACGACTTAACAGCTGCTCTGCCTAACACATGCGCATACGACCTATCTACTAAGCCGACCTACGACTTAACTAAACCCAAGTCCCTCCGACTTATAACTAAACAGGGCCTCCGACTTAACAAAGACCTTCCGACCTACGACTTAACTACTTAACCAACACGCGACCTAAGACTTAGCCAACAACTCCGACTTAAAGTCCACACGACCCAATACTTAACCCCTTAGGTCGTTTAACGACCTAACTACTAAGTCGTTAGCTAGCTTATCTCCTAGGTCGGTCAACTTGCTAAATCTCTTAAGTCGCTATCCTACCTAAGTCGTTAACTCTTAGGTCGGTCAGTCCCATAGGTCGCTCACTCTACTAGGTCTGCCTACCCTATAAGTCGTCTACGACCCAACAGCCTTAACTCGCTAACTCGTCCAACTTCTATAAGTCGTCCCAACCGATCTAACCCTTAACTCGGTCAGTTCTCTTAAGTCGCCCCTATTCCTTAAGTCGGCAACTCGACCCAGACTTATTCCTTAACTCGTCCAAACCGACTTAGGACATAGAAAAATTCTGCCAAAATCTGAAACGACTTCAAATGCTGAAAATTCCAGATTTCAACGAACTTTTCGATCCGTAAAAATACGGGTCGTTACATTCTCTCCCCCTTAGGAATTTCGCCCCCGAAATTCCAAGCAACAAAGCAATCAAAGACTATTCAGTATGCATACCATCCATAGCAATCATCAAACCATGCATCCAATTCTAGCTTAGCGTACAGAATTCTAAAACTAGAACAAGTTACAATATCGCGAGATGACACGACACCTTAGGGCCATACCTTGAAGAGTTCAGGATGAACTGCCTTCATCCTCTCTTCCACCTCCCACGTACAGTCGTTATCATCATCACTCCATTGTATCTTGAGCAACTTGACTACCTTCCTCCTAAGCTGTTTCGTGTCGGTTTCAACAACACGAAGCGGCTTACGAGGTCTTCTATCGACTGGATCAACTTCGAAATCTTCACAGCTATCAGCAGAAACCACTGTATTCGAGTCGTGCACATACTTCCGTAGATATGACACATGAAAAACATTGTGCACACTCGACATCTTCTCTGGTAACTCCAATCTGTAAGCGAGCTTTCCAATTCGCTCAATGATCGGGAATGGTCTAACAAATCTCGGAGTCAATTTTCCTTTCTTCCCGAATCGGATAACATTCTTCAGAGGAGAAATCTTCACAAAAACCATATTACCAACGTCGAATTCCAAACCCTTACGACGCTTATCGGCATAACTTTTCTGACGGTCTTGGGCTGTCTTCATTCATTGCCGAATGATCTCTATACAATCCGAAGTCTGTCGAATCATCTCTGGCCCAAGTATCAACTTTTCTCCGGTCTCTAACCAACATGTCGGAGAGTTACACGGTCTTCCATACAATGCCTCATGCGGTGCCATACCAATGCTTGACTGGTAACTGTTGTTGTATGCAAACTCCACCAAATGAAGGTGATCTTCCCATGATCCTCCGAAATCCAAAACACAAGCTCTAAGAAGATCTTCCAAAACTCGGTTGACTCTCTCGGTCTGACCATCTGTTTGAGGGTGATAAGTTGTACTCAAACACAACTCGGTTCCCAAAACTTCCTGGAAGCTCTTCCAAAATCCACTAGTGAACAATGGGTCTCGATCGCTCACTATACTCTTCGGAATACCATAGAATCGAACTATCCACTTAACATACAACTCAGCCAACTTTGATGCAGTCCTAGTCGATCGAACAGGAATGAATCTAGCACTCTTAGTCAAACGATCTACGATGACCCAAATTCCTTCATTTCCCGTTCTGGTTCTAGGCAATCCATCAATAAAATCCATCGACACTTGCTCCCACTTCCATGTAGGAACTTCTAATGGCTGAAGCAATCCACTTGGCTTCTTCTGTTCGGCTTTTACCAACTGGCAGTTCAAGCACTTGGAAATAAAATTTCCAACATCCTTCTTCATACCTTCCCAGTAGTAGGTTCTCTTCATATCCCGATACATCTTATTTCCTCCTGGATGAATTGTCAACTTCGAGTGATGACTTTCCTTTAGAACTTCATCTCTCAATCCATCTATATCGGGAACAACTAGTCGTCCTTGCTTCCGAAGCCAACCCTCTCGATCGACCTCGAATCCTTTATCCTTTTCTGGATCCAATCCAGATTCCAAATCACGGATAATCTTGACAAGCTTATCGTCTCGTTTTTGGCTCTCGCCAATTCTTTCCACATGAGTCGGTCTTATCAATAAGTTTGCCAACATCTCAGGTTCCAATTCGCATCTAGGCCTGAAGTCAAATCCAGCTAAATACTCAAGATTCTTCCATTCAGAAAACATGGCTCCCAGTCCTGCATGTCTTCGGCTTAACGCATCTGCCACTGCGTTACCTTTTCCCGGAGTATAAGCTATACCAAAATCATATGATGCCAAAAACTCTAGCCAACGTTGCTGCCGAAGATTCAAATCCTTTTGGGAGAAAAGATACTTCAACGACTTATGATCCGTAAACAACTCGAATCGAACTCCCAATAGATAATGTCTCCACATCTTCAGAGCAAAAACAATCGCCGCTAACTCCAAATCATGAGTCGGGTAATTCCTTTCATGCGGCTTCAGTTGTCGACTTGCATACGCAACAACTTTATCCTTCTGCATCAGCACTGCTCCAAGTCCAGTACCACATGCGTCGGTATAAACCACCATCTCATCATTCCCACTTGGAATAGTCAAAACAGGGGCACTTGTCAATCTCTCTTTCAGGATTCCGAAAGCTTGCTCACACTTAGCTTCCCATCTGAACACTTGGTTCTTCTTTGTCAATCCTGTTAACGGTGCAGCTACCTTGGAGAAGTCTTTGATAAACCGTCGATAATATCCTGCTAATCCAAGAAAACTCCTCACATCTGATGCATTCTTAGGTCTGACCCAATCCTGGATTGCTGCCACCTTAGCGGGATCAACCGCTATTCCATTTCCAGAAATCACATGGCCTAAGAACCTCACTTCACTCTTCCAGAAGTGACACTTCGAAAACTTAGCCTTCAGCTAATGTTTCCGTAAGATTTCCAAAACAATAAGCAAGTGTGTCTTGTGCTCTTCTTCAGTTCTGGAATAAATCAGAATATCATCCACGAACACAAGTACAAACTTGTTCAACTGATCTCTGAACACTCTATTCATAAGATCCACAAAATATGCTGGCGCGTTAGTCAATCCAAACGGCATCACCAGCCACTCAAAGAAACCAGATGGTGTCCTAAAAGCAGTCTTCGGCACACTATCCTTAGCAACTCTCAACTGGTGAAATCCCGTTGCCAAATCCATCTGAGAAAACACCTTGGCTTCGTGAAGCTGATCAAACAAGTCATCTATTCTCGGCAATGGATACTTGTTCTTCTTAGTCACCTTATTCAGCTCACGATAATCCACACACAATCTCAACGATCCATCTGCCTTGGTTGCAAACACAACTGGTGCACCCCACTCGGACACACTACGCCAAATGAATCCTTTCTGCAAAAGATCATCAACTTGCACCCTCAACTCTTGCTGTTCCCTAGGCGCCATCCGCCTAAGAGGCATCACAACAGGTCTGGCTCCTTCAACTAGATCTATACAAAACTTGATCTCTCTATGCGGCGGCAACCCTTTGACTTCGTCAAAGACATCCTCGAATCCATTAGCGATTGGCACCGATGACAGTCCATCCCGTGGAACAACCAGCGAATACATGAAGCTCATGAAGACGCCTTCTTCATGCTTACATCGTATCACAATCTTTCGCCCTTCCACATTCTCAACTGTCACCTCCAACCTCTCACAATCAACCTTTGTCGCATACTTCCTAAGCCAGTCCATACCCAAAATAATTCCGAACCCCGCAAAGTTCAGAACAAAGCAATCACAAACAAAAGAGCAATCATGACTCGATACAATCAGACCACGGCATAACATACACAAACAAGACGAACCCCCAACTGGATTAGTCACAACCAATGGTCTATCAACAATATCCGATTCCAAACCTAACCGGCCTACAAGATCACTACAAACAAACGAATGCGACGCCCCGGTATCAAACAACACTCTAACTGGAACACCACATAAGAAAAGAGTACCTTGAACCACCACACTCTTTCCTTTCTCTTCAGCGGTAGGAGCTTTCGAAGACGACGGAACAGCTCCCAAAGCATAAGCTTGCACAATCTGCTTGTCCCTCCTCGGTTCTGGACAATTCTTCCTGAAATGCCCTGGCTTGTCACAGTTGTGACACTTCATCGGTGCCTTCGGATTCTTACAATCCTTCGAGAAATGGCCCTTCTGCTGACAATTGTAGCAAGTCACTTCGCCCTTCGGCTTCTTCTGGCCATCCTTACCCTTCTGCTGTTGCTGCTTCCTCTTCTTGTTTCCACCTTGCTGAGGTTTAGACTCTTCCCTGGTCACAGCAACAACAGATCCTTCCTTAGGAAACAGACTCTCATGCCTAAGAGCTTTCTCCACAAGCTTCTCAAATGAATCGTCCAAATGATCCACCAACTGCCTCCCAAGATAACTGTCCAAACCTGTCACAAACTTCTCATTCTTCTAATATGCAGATTCGATATATGACCGGGCATACTTGGACAAAGCTTCGAACTCAGAAACATACTCAAGAACTGGTCTTCCACCGTGCTTGAGCTCCACAAACTTCTTGAACAGAACAGACTTCTGAGCTGTAGAAATGAACTTAGCTTCAAATCTAGCTTGGAATTGCTCCCAAGTAATCTCTTCCTCCAGAGTATTGATGGTAATAGAGTTCCACCAATCAGAGGCTCTCCCTTGAAGCTGTCTTGATGCTAACTTCCTCTTAGTTGCATCCTCAATTCCCAAATCACCAAAAATCCTTCTACAAGCATCTATCCACCTCTGGACCTCAATAGTTGATTCTGTTCCCAAGAAAACCTTCCCTCCAAGAGCAGTATAGTCCTTGCACAACTTAGCAAAATCCACTGGTTTCGGAGTTTGGACTTGAACTCCAACATCTACTGCTGCCCCCGGAACTGGTATCCTTCTCATGATCGAAGTCATCATAGCTTCGAACATAGCTGCATAATCAGCAGTCCCCTCAGTAGCACGGCCTTCCCTAGCAGCTGGTCTCCCTCTTCGACTCATTCTCAATATCTATAAAAAGGAATGATCAGAACATCTAGAGAAACAACTGCATAAAGGACTCAAACTCAACTAAACTACTATATTATATATAGTAATCATCCATCAAAATTACAATTACGTCTCTCATACGTAGTTACGTCAGCGAGCGTTGGGTAAAATCGATTAACCAAAGCCCTGATACCAAATGTGACGACCGCCCATGACCCTTGCACCGAATCTAGAGATAGTGCGCTGTAAAGTGTGCCAGGCGACCATGGACGATTGCCAAGGTAAGTTAAAACAATAGAATCTATCGTATTACTCACAGCGCATGGACAAAATACAATAGAATATATATATATATAGTGAAGATTCACAGAATAGAATCTCATCAATAAAACTTCATAATAGTTGAATACAAACATCTGAATAGACAATACATCCAGCCTCACTACAATCACTCAGAGAATACAAAGCAGCGGAACATCCAGTACATATAATAAGAAGATAATATGCAGTACTCCAGCTCGTCTTCGTCATCAGCAACGTGGAAAGCAAGAACAGCACCTGTCACCTGCTACCTAGTCTTCCCGTCCCAAAATGGACGAACAGCCCAAGGCGATAAGAATTAAAACATAAAGCCTTGAGTCAGACAACAGTCTTAGTGAGCGGTAAATTAACTAACAACATACCAAAAGAGCATAAAGGAAAAGGAATAGGAATACAACCCTCCCACTCCAACCTCATTCTATAATGATAGCCCCCAGACACACACTAGGCAGAAGCAAACATAGCAGAGCATACAATTTAAAGTAAAGCAATTATCACTCGAGTCAAGGGCGATGTTTTCCAAGCACAAGCCAGAGTCAAGGCCTAAACCAAGATCAGATAAGCACCCAGAAAATACCGCTCTTGAGACCGAATGACGATACAACCAAACATCCATGACTCTGGCTATCACTGTTATCACTGCTTCGGTTTCACCGTTAATTGAATGACCGGCACATTCTTTCAGCCGTCCATCAAGGGCTAATGGTAACCCCGGTTCTAGACATAACTCCCGCACGTCATCGTGACCCATGCCTAGGACTATCGAATCTGCCCAGAGTACTCGACCATCAACAGTTAGTCGTTGGGACTATCGAATCTGCCCAAACGTACTCTTGCTTGGAGAATGCTAGAACCTTCAACAACGATGAGACCCAAGCCTCCTAGTCATCCTCCTCGACGACTATTCTCATATCCATCCATTATCCTCAACTCGAACCATTTCACCGAGTTATCAACTTGCTTGGAATGATCCCGTCTGGATTAGACCAAGTCTTCATCACATGATGCCTCGCTTCATCACATCCTCGCAAAGCCTCATCCCAACATCACATCATCAAATCTATGCATAAGAGCTTCATCATCCCACTACATATGCCACGAGCAGCTTTCCCAATTCAAGAGCCTTTCCCTTAGCCTTTGAATCATCTTCGGTCAAAATCAAATCATCAGTCATCTAATTTATAGCAATCAACCAAGTCAAACATTAATCCAAGCAATCAAGCATTCAAATATGATCTAAGTAGACAATTATCACAATAATGGCAATTCCGTAATTAAAAAGTTGAAAGTCTAACAAGCATGAAAACATGAGAAATATCTCTACAATCTTGATGAATGAACTTGCATAGGTTAACACTTAGTAAAATGATTGTCCAATCATCATGAACAATGGATCTACATGGATCTACACTTAGGATGAAGAAAATGCATGGAAATCACTATGTTAACACCAAATCGAGCCAACAATCCGATATACTCCTTTGGATCCGTGTGAGAGATAATCACCACTCACCAAATCACCTAAACAACCTCAAATCAACACGCTACAGATCTGGATAGCGAAGGATCAAGCTTGATCTATCACGAATCCGCTTCAAACGATGAAATCCCACTTCAATGGATGAAGATCTTCAATCTAAGCTCTTGAATCTTCAATTTGATCTTCAACTTGGATGGATGGAATCACTAGATTAGAGTAGAGAAAAGAAGTGAAGAAGTGTAGAAGTCGAGCTCTCAAAATGGCAGCACTTCGTCGCTTCGAAATCCGGATCCCAAAAAATGAAGCCAACCCCCTTCTATTTATAGGCGAAAATTCCCTTAAGTCGTAACTCGGAATTAGGTCGTCTCCGACCTACGACCTAAGATTCCCACCGACTTAAGCCTTCACCGACCTAACCACTCACACGACTTAACAGCTGCTCCGCCTAACACATGCGCATACGACCTATCTACTAAGCCGACCTACGACTTAACTAAACCCAAGTCCCTCCGACTTATAACTAAACAGGGCCTCCGACTTAACAAAGACCTTCCGACCTACGACTTAACTACTAACTACTTAACCAACACGCGACCTAAGACTTAGCCAACAACTCCGACTTAAAGTCCACACGACCCAATACTTAACCCCTTAGGTCGTTTAACGACCTAACTACTAAGTCGTTAGCTAGCTTATCTCCTAGGTCGGTCAACTTGCTAAATCTCTTAAGTCGCTATCCTACCTAAGTCGTTAACTCTTAGGTCGGTCAGTCCCATAGGTCGCTCACTCTACTAGGTCTGCCTACCCTATAGGTCGTCTACGACCCAACAGCCTTAACTCGTTAACTCGTCCAACTTCTATAAGTCGTCCCAACCGATCTAACCCTTAACTCGGTCAGTTCTCTTAAGTCGCCCCTATTCCTTAAGTCGGCAACTCGACCCAGACTTATTCCTTAACTCGTCCAAACCGACTTAGGACTTAGAAAAATTCTGCCAAAATCTAAAACGACTTCAAATGCTGAAAATTCCAGATTTCAACGAACTTTTCGATCCGTAAAAATACGGGTCGTTACAGCTATTATCCAAAAATTATCATTTGAGGCTTCTTTATAATTCTTTGGTTCAAAGTTTGATACAAACGCTATATGGCTTATTTGATTTAGTTGATTTCTAGTAACTCTTGAATTAAGATCTCCAATAATATTATCTATTGGATGATTCTTAAGGATCCTAGGAGATGATAAAATAGTGTTATTTTGTATATTGGCTTCATTATTACTAGAATTTGTTGAGTTTGTTGGTGGAATAACTTCTTCTTCATCATTAGTTTGTTGTTTGAAAGAGTTTTCGTCAAACGAGACATGTAGACTCTCTTCTATAGTATTATTCTTTTTATTAAAAATTCTATATGCCTTGCTACGATCCGAATATCCAACAAAGATACCTTCATCGGCTTTTGGATCAAATTTTCCTAATTTGTCTTTTGTATTTAATACAAAACATTTTGAGCCAAAAGTTTTAAAGTATGATACTTTAGGTTTTTTACCAAAAATATTTCAAAACAAGTTTGTTTAGTCATTGGACGAATAGTTACTCGATTTAATACATAACAGGATGTAGCAATAGCTTCGTCCCAAAAGTGTTTTGGTAATCCGCTACTATTTAATAATGTTCGTGCGCACTCTTGTAATGTACGATTTTTTCTTTCTATGACACCATTTTGTTGGGGTGTACGAGGAAAGGAAAAATTATGAGTTATTCCCTTTTTATTGCAAAAATTTGAAAAAAGATCATTTTCGAATTCTCCTCCATGATCACTTCTAATATTTTTAATTTTCAAATTCATTTGATTTTTAATCCATTTTGCAAATATTTTAAACATACCAAAAGTATCGCTTTTATATTTTAGAAATAAAGTCCATGTATATCTTGAGAAATCATCGACTATTACAAAAACATATTTGTTATGATTAATAGATCTTACTTGTGTTGGACCAAATAAATCTAAATGTAATAATTCTAATGGTTGTTTTGTAGAAATATTATTTTTAGATTTAAACGAGCTTTTCTTTAGTTTACCAATTTGACAATCATCACATAAATTTTCTACCTTGTAACTCATTTTAGGTAACCCTCTTACTAACTCATATTTAGCTAACTTATTAATATTCTTAAAATTAATATGACAAAATCGTTTATGCCATATCATCATGTTTGGCAGTTAAGCATAAGCTTGAATCTTTATTAATATTCATGTTTAATATATAAATATTTTTGTTTCTAAAACCTTCAAAAATGAGTTGTTTGTTATTATCTAAAATGTTACATCTATCTTTTTCAAAATTTATTTGAAAACCTTTATCACATAATTGACTAATGCTTAATAAGTTGTGTTTTAAATTTCTACCAGTAAAACATTTGTAATAACAGGAGAGTTAGATATACCAGAGTTGATGACTTCTCCAATGCCTATGACAAATCCCTTTGAATTGTCCCCAAATGTTACCGTTCCACCATCGATGTATGTTATATTTGATAACATTTTTGAATTTCCAGTCATATGTTTGGAGCAACCACTATCTAGTATCCATTTCTCCTTGTTTTTCATTTTGGGTACCTGCAAGATAAAAAATATTTTAATTGGTACCCACATATTTGATTAGGGTCCTAATTGTTAGAGGGAGGTAGCCATACCCAAGATGGTTTGGTACCTTTATAAATATAATTTTTACTATATACTACATTTTCTAAGTAATTATTGATATGCTTTTGTCTAATCAATTTATTATTTGTTTTAGGAACCCAAATTTTCACATTTTTGGTATTCAATTTTTGTTTAGATAAACTTCTAGTTTTTATATAACTAATATTTTTAGCCTTATTTTCTCTTTGTTTAGAGCCTTTTTTAAATCCTATTCCATTTCTATTTCCTGATGGTTTTGATGTTTTGATAAGATTTTCCAAGTCTTGTTTCCCTTTGTTAAATTTTGACACATTATTGGTAATTTTATCTAATTTTTCTTTTAACTCTCTATTTTCTGTTGTCAATAATTCAATATCCTCTTTAAAATCAATATTTTCTTTTAGCAAATTCTCTTTTTCTAGAGTAATGTTCTCACTTTCTATCACAATATTTTTTAATTTTTCTTGAGATATTTCAAGTTCTTCTTCTAAAATAGTTTTTTCATCTTTCAACATTCCTACTTCAAGTTCTAATCTATTTACTTTTACTATATATTCTTTGTTCAATTTTTTTATTTGTCTAAATTTATCATCTAATTCTATGCTAAGTTCAAGTAATTCTTCATAGTTAAGTTCTGGACATACCTCATCTTTTTGTGCCATAAAACACACATTAGCTTGTTCTCCATCGCTATCACTATCACTTTCTGAAGATGAAGACTCGGAGTCATCCCATGTTACCTTGAAAGCTTTCTTCTTTTTGAGTTTTTCAAATTTGCTCTTCTTTTTATCATTGTTAAGTTTTGGGCAATCCTTCTTCATGTGTCCGTATTGATCACATTCATAGCACTTGATTTGAGATAGATTTGTTGAATTGGTTTTTCCTTCTTTTTGAAACTTGGTCATCTTTCTAAACTTCTTGAATCTATTGTAGTTTTTGGCAATGAATACTATCTCATTTTCATCTAAATCTGAGTCATCATTCTTTATTGATGGAAATGCTATGTTCTTTGTCTCCGAATTTAATTCTTTACGTGCCTGCAAATTAGCTTCATAGGACATCAAATTTCCTACCAACTCTTCAACTTTGAGAGTAGAGAGATCATTAGCTTCTTCAATAGCTAATACCTTTCTTTCCCAATCAGGTGTTAAAGAGTTGAGTATTCGAGAAACTAAATCAAAATCAGTAAACTTAACTCCTAATGCCATAAGATCATGTTGAATAGTTTGAAATCTAGAATACATGTCTACTATAGTTTCATTTTGTTTCATTTTAAATGATGAAAATTGATTTTGCAAAATTGAAATTTTAGTTTGCTTGACCTTTGTTGTACCTTCATGTGTAATTTGTAAGGTACGCCAAATATCAAATGCAGTAGTGCATAACATGACACATGAAAATTCATTTTTGTCAAGTGAGCAAAACAGGACATTCATAGCTTTAGCATTATTTGATGCTAAGGTTTTTTGTGCATCAGTCCATGTGTTCATAGCAGTAGTTGGAGCTTCATATTTATCTTGAGTGGCTGACCAAATTTCTAAACCATTAGCTTCCATAAAAATTCTCATACGTGTAGACTAATAGAGCCATTAAAAAGTGGGGGTCGTGCTGTGGATTGTCCTTCTTGAAAAATACTTGCCATATTAGAATGATTTAAAAAACGTGTTACTGTTTTTCTAAACGAACCTTGCTCTGATACCAATTGAAAGTCTATATGAGTGGATCGTCTAGATTATATGCAAGTATAGACTGTTACCTATATAATATAACACTATAAACGATAGTAGCAAAGTAAAAAAAACTAATCACACCGGTATTTTATACTGGTTCGGACCTCCCGTCCTACGTCCAGTCCCGAAGCTCCTCTTCGGAATTTCCTTTCAACTAACCCTCGCTTAACCCGGAGGAATAGGTTTACAATAGCAGAGTTTCTTTGTCAAGAATGTGTTCTGTAACACGGATGTTGACTATTGAGTACAAGAGTGCTTCCAATATATATTTATCTAGAGAATATCTGAATGAGGAGTTCTATATATATGGAAGAGTTGATTACAGGTAGTTGATTGCTTGTAGATCAGGAATAAACAGAGTACAAGAGATAAGAGAGTAAGTAAGTCAGGTTGTTCTTTTCTCTTGAATTCCTGATGCTATTTATAGTGATGAAGAGTTTTCTTGTATAGTTGCATCTGTTGTAATCTTCGTAAAGTCGCTTCTGATGATGATGAAGAGTTGCGACAAAGAGAAGTGGATGTGTCTTTTCGAATGTGACAGTTGAGCTTTTAAAATGCACAGTCGAGTCTTGAATCAGACGTCTGGAAAGTAACCTCAGACGTCTGGTCTTCATATCTGTTATAAGCCTGGATACTTTTCAGACGTCTGATGTTGGTAACCAGACGTCTTGTTGCTTCTGAATTATGAACCAGAGGAATCATTCAGACGTCTGGCTTATGCTCTCAGACGTCTGAAAGTGTCTGAAAGTGTGCATGTTGCTTTATCTTGTGCATGTCATATTTCTCTTCAATCTCTTCTGATTTAACGTCTTTTGATTCTTGTCTTAAGTGTTGCTTTAGTCTCTTTGGTGACGTTACTTTATCAACTATCTGTAAATATAGATATATATGTATATTCGATTTCCATTGTATAGTTGTTATCATCAAAACCATAGAATTGATTTCCTAACAGTGGCATCTGATATGCTACCATCTTTTTTCTTGTGTGTCTTCTCCCATACTTGACGACGACTGATATTTGTTGATGGACTAGCAACGATCCGCAATACAAGTTGATGCAACGACATGAATATCCAATCACAATGTGTAAATCATTTGAATGAAAATGAATATAAATTACCATTTCTTGTTCTATTTTAGCATGACTTTTACGTCCTGCATGATGAGCATAACTGAGCAATGCTCTGTTCTTTTTGCCTACCTCCCTTCTTCCGCTCGCTTCAGGCGTTGCTTCATTTTTTACGAACTCTGCCCAATCTTCTTGAGCAACTGTAGGTGGGCAATTTTTCAACCGTTCTTCGTCATTGTTGAAAGGGTCATAATAAACTACTCTCAAGTTTTTCTTGTATCTCCTAAAAGCCTCGGCCATTCTCCTTAAAAACATTTCCTTTGAAAGCGGATCGAGCTCATAAATTTTCTTCAAAAAATATATTAAATTAAATGTTGTGCAAAGAGTTGAACCCATAAGGCTATTGAATGAAATAGTTGTTGTCAAACAGATAAGGATACTTACCACCAATTCGTTCCAAACGTTGTCCTTGTATATTGCAGGTACTTTATTCCAACTTATATATGATATCGGCACATGAGCTCTTACTAGTTTACCGAGCATAGTAGCGATTTTTCCAACGTTATCTGAGACCGGAATACCAAGTAAGTTTTGATCAACTTTCTTCGCCTCTGAACATGACGAATGTGAAGATGGTGGATTTTCTGACATATTAATTTTTAACCATGCACATATTAATGAAAGTAAAAGTGCCACTATATTAATTTGGGTTACGACAACACCTGATACACCTGATACGTAATCATTCAAAACCAGTTAAAAGGATAAAGCATAAACTATACTACTACAATGTAAAAAATATAACAAACTTTTGATTTTTTTTTCACACAAAAAAGTTACCAGTCATTACTTAACAATTAATAATTTTCACTATACTAACCTTAGTATAGTGACAAATTGGTACCGGTAATGTTAACATTATGATATGTTATGTCAGCTTACTGCCAAAAAGGGTACCCCATATTTTAAATGGTAACAGCCTAAAGCTAAAACATATTAAAAACAAAGGCAAGGGCTTTAGGAATCAAATGATAGCAAACTCAACTAATTAGAGGACACGAGTTTTAAACTAGATCAAAAAAATGATGCAGACAGATCAAACCAGTTTAGTAGCCAGAGTAAAGACAGTGTCATATAGTTCCTGGTTCATTACCAAAAAAAGTTGAAAACACTTACTATTTCCAGAAAGGTGGAAGCTTCATGGTCCTCTTGCAGTATTGTGCAAGACGATGGATCCTGCTCTCAACAAGGATGAGTCTGAACTTAGAATCCTTGTCCTTCCTGTTCTTGTCCAAATGCTTTCTGATAGCAACTGCTTTTTTAATCAAATGGTACAGATCCTCGGGAATCTCAGGTGTAAGTCCTGCATAGCATCATACGTTAGTAATTAGTTGAGTCTTACTATGAATTATGAACACACATACATACATACAGATGGAGTTAGTCCTTTCTTGGCAAATTTGCTCTTGAACCTGACATGTATTCAAAAGTAAATTAAACCAACCAGATTCTATAAAAAGAATAATGACGAAGTGACACATAAATTATGTTGATCGTCCATATACAATTTTTACCCAAGAATTTCATGACATATATTAGCATATCTAGTTCATAAATGATAAAAACACACATAGTAAATTATATTTCAATTTGCTGAGTTTAACCTTAAAAAATAACAAAGTTGCCTTTCTACATTGTTTTCTTCATTCTATTTTTTACTGAGTTCTTCAGCTTCTTCCAAATCTAGGTTAAAATATCAAACGCCAACATCAAAATTCTCAAATATGATACAAGTTTAGAAATTCAATGAAGGGAAAGGATTGGAAAATTAACTAGAATAGCTATGAAGGGAAAGGATTGGATGCTAATTAGATACACCTTGGAGGTTACATAAGCAGAACACACACATGGTTAAACAATAGTCTACTACTACTAATGTACAGCCATTCATCAGTTTAACATTGCAAGATGCAGAGAAATTGTGGTTGGTAAACATGATCCCAATATGATATTAATTAAAACACAATGCTGGGTGATAATTTTGTGAAAATATATTAATCGATTGTTTCAGCCTAACAATCAAATGCATATTAAATATGCACCTGACTATTAAACGTCCATTAAAGAAGTGCTTAAAACTCGTTTGCCACTTCTAGAAATACTAAAATACTACGTGGATACGGGTTTCTTCATTTAATTTCCGAAGACCACTTTGGAATTGTCCGTCCTGTACTTGGAGGTTCGGAAGAATACCCGTACCCACGTAGGGGAAAGACCAATCGACCACCTACAAGGACATGTAAATTTGAAATGATTTATTTTATTTAGTTTTTCGGTGTTCATATTGCTTTGCATGAATGACTGCGGGTTAGGCATGAGTATCTACACCTGAAAAATAGAGTTCAGCTTGTTTTGATCACTTCAGATCTATGAATCGGATTAGGCATAATTGTTCATGTACCGCACATGAGTTAGTTGTGTCAAATTTCAAACTAGTACTTTTATATGTCTGTTGTAGGTAACTTTATACGTTGTACCAAAAGATTAAATCTCATTATTTTATATGCTCATAATTTTCATCAAATGTAATGAAAACCACATTCACAATATAATGAATGTATGAACAAATTGATTAAAAAGTGTCTACATGGTTCAACAAAAGAGCACAGACTGACACTGATATACTAACAATTTCAATCAACATAGAGTAATGACAAGCATTTATTTTTCTGATGCCTCGGATCCAAATACGGAAAGCAGATTACTATTAACAGGCCTTGACATTTTTGTTCCTAGAGATGAAAGGTTCGGACATCTTAAAATGGCAGACTTTCTTGGTTACAGTCTAAAAACACTATCAAATGCATTTATTCCCATCCTAAAATCAATATTCGATTTCACAATCATTTAGATCACTGGAAGATTGTCCACATGATTTGGTCACTAGAACAAAAGACAAAACTTAAACAATCTTACTAGCGATATATATAACATGCAGCAAAATGAATCATGATTTTGTTTGATACTAGAATGCAGCAAGGTAATAGAATTAGGTACGGTGTTGTTAAAGAGGCACTAACAAATACAAAGCGAGGTTACCTGAGAGCAGTGATCGAATTCGAGAAGATGCGGAACGTTCGATCGATCGAGGTTACCTGAGAGTAGTGATAGAATTCGAGAAGATCGTCAACCCTAAATAAGCACGGGAAAAAAAATAAAGCTGAAAATAAAAAAAAGGAAGGAGGGGTGTGCGTTTTGGGGAAAATTTTCCCATGAAAAGAGGCACAGATTTTGATACGGCTATAAGCTGTATCAAATTTTAATACGGCTTACAGCCGTATTAAATAATATAGATACGGCTTTAAGCCGTATTAAAATTTGATACGGCTTATAGCCGTATCAAATGTGCCGCCTAAGGTTGCACCAAAATCCTATCTGTGGTGTAGTGATGGGAATATATAAAATGTGTTAAGGTGGAAAATGTAAAGCCTTAACGCTATTTTGATAGTTTTACTTTACTTTAGACGTATTATAATAGCGTATTACTACATAGTAGATAGTTTAACGGATCCTTGGAGGATGGTTATCCCAAACATCCTTTAAGTTACTGTATTTCAGTTGATATTTCACTTGAGTTGGATTTATTGATATAAGAATGTTAATCCTGACTCGAGTGTTTTGTGTTTTGCTTTACGCTCGGGTCAGACTGAGTGGCTCAGTGTTCGAGACTCACCTTTGGAGTTGGAGCTTTGCTTGGAGATCCAGCTATCTATCCAGCTTTCAGTTATTCAGTTGATTCCAGTGATGTATTCTGATCTTGTATTTGACTATTGTATTGAGACTACTATTGTATCTTGTTTTAACTCTATTATATATATAGTAGTTTCATGAACTACTATTCTTTTGTTTCCGCTGGTTAATTTTATAATACTCTATGTCTGTGATTCTGTGATTATTTTATTTACCGTATATGCTGAGTTTTGCCAAATTTAAATTAACAATCTGATATTTTGAGCAATTCAAGTCCGACATGTATGGATGCGAATGGTTAAAAATTTCAGGCTGTTACAAAATTGGTTGTATGTTTATATATGTATATATATATTAGTCATGTATATACCCAAAGATAGCATGGCTCAAAATAAATAAATGAACATTATATTTTATTTTTAAATAATTTAATATACAACATTTAAATGCATACATAGTTTAAATTTTAAATATTTTGTTATACTTATACAAAATATGGTTGTATAATTTTATATATAAAATTTCATAAGTATAGCAATTTTGGAAAAAATAATATATATATTATTTAAATCAATGGAAATTTTTTTGGCTAATCATGGTGACCAAAGCCCTAGGGCGATTCCTAATACCGAGGCAGATGAAGATGATGAGACAACTGGATGGAAAGAGGTAAGCAGGAAAAAGAAACATTTTTCTAGGGTTGAACCCGACAAATTAATCAAATCAAATTCTCTCAAAACACGTTTTACAAGTAAGGCCAAGAATCAATCAAACGTGGAGCAATCTCAGCAATTCAAGCCAGATATACGCTGATGGGCTACTGCTTTAGTGGGGATGGTTCAAAAATCTGAAGTAGCAATAGATGATGAAGGTAATTTTGAAGATCTGGATGACCTAGTACTTAATGATGCTAGAAGATATGGAAACATTCAATTTACCTGTGTTTGGTTGGTAAACGACCATATTATATACACCTAAATGCCTATATCAAAAATGAATGGAACCCTAAAGGAATTTATGATATATTTGCGAGGTAAAATGGTTTCTATCTTATACAATTTTCAAATGAAGAAAATTGTAATAAAGTATTAGCAGGGGTCCATGGTTCATGGAAAACAAACTAATTTCCACTAAACGTTAGGAGCCTAATTTAAAGCTTGAGAGGGATATGATGGAAACACACCTAATTTGGGTAAAATGATGAACCTGGATTTAGCATTATGGAACGCAGAGGGATCAATAAACTTGCTAGCCTTATAGGCACACCCCTAGCCATAGAAGATTACACCAAACAAGTCATACATCTAAAGTATGCAAGGGTGCTGATAGATGTTAAGGCTAGTGAGTAGCTTAAAAAACAAGTGAGAGCCAAGGACAGACAAAGGAATGTGTTTTTTCAAGATATGGAATATGAATATATTCCCCCTGTATGAAAGCAATGTAAATGTTTTGGGCATAATGATGCACAATATGAAATAATCAAACTAGTTAAACAGATTTGGAGGAATAAAGTGAAAGCAACATATATAACAACATACACACAAAATAGATATAAAGCAAAAATTCAAGCACAGATACAAATGAGCCCGAGAAGACAATACTTGCTACATAAAATATACATTCATCCATATATATACACACAACGTGATGACATATCTGAAGATCCTAAGGGTAAGAAGGTGGTAGAAGACCCCCCGGTGGTCCTTGTGGAAACGAAAAGAAAGGAGGACTAGGGAGCGTCATTTGGAGAAATCCAGGACGAGATAGCGTTCTAAACCCATGCAACAATGGAGTAGGAGCGGTCACCTGATTCAATGGAAGAGTTGAATAAATTAAAATTGATCTACATAGTTCTAAAGAAAAAGAGGGGGAGGTACACATGGATAAGTAATATACTAAACAAAACCAAAATTATGAAAATCAGTTCGCTTCTACGGTAGCTAAAAGTAAGGAAGCAAGTTTGGAAGATAGTGTAACAACCCTAGATTTTAGCCTATATTTTAAAATTTGAATTTATTTTTATTTTGAAACTATTTTAAACTTGTTTGATTTCAAACATTTCATTTTTAAAAATAAATGTTAATTATTATGTGAACTATAACTTCAAACTTGTATAAATTGGATATTTCACTGAAAAGTGAATTTCTGTTCAAACTAGTCAAACTTTGACTTTTAACTTTTAAATTTAAATATTCAAATTCTTAAATTTTATCTTTTATTATGAAAATAGATTTAATAACATGAATACAGCTTTTCGTTTCGTTGGAAACAGAGTTAAATTGTGAAAGTTATGTATATTTCAATAATGTGTGTAAACTGATGTATTTAGCAATATTGTCTATTTTAAATTATATTTTATTTGTCATATTTTGTTCTAATATGTGTTAATATTTTATTTTATGTATAATTTTGCCTTTTAATAATTTAAAGTGATTATATAATTTTTCCAAAGCTTATTGAATTTATTTTCTATTTTTAAAGGCTAGTTTCTATCTTTCTGCTATTTTCTTCAATTAAATTATATTTAATTAAAATTTTATTTATTCATTTTGTGAATGCATTTTTATTTTATGTTCTTATATTTATTTATAAATATTTTCCCAAATCCATATAATTTTTCCAAAGTTTATTCTATTTATTTTCAAATTTTCTAGACTAGTTTGCAATTTTGTGCAATTTTCTTATTTTAACCTTATATAATTAATAAATATTTATATATATTTTATATTTTGTTATATTTTCGAATTTGTGACTGAAATTATTATTATTTTCAGCAATATAAACTTATATAAATAAATTAAAGGTAATTTGAAAAGATTTTGACTTTTGGTTTCCAATGGCTCTTTATTTTCCAACCTTTCATATTTGTAACTTACTTTTTCATCAATTTGCCTTAACTACTCACACCTTCAGCCGACCACATCTTTTTTCCTCATTCACGTACTCTCTTTTTTCTCATTTCCTGAAGAAAAAAATTCAGCCCTTGCTTGAGAAAATTTTTGGGTAAAAACTTCTTCTTTCTTTTCCTGTTTTCTCTTTTATCACTTGATTTTGCATCTTGTTCTCACCTTTGTAGATCAGCTTCTCCTCCTCCAGCCCTTGGCCGACCTCCACCACCTCATTCTCTGATCATCACCCCCCTCCAGTCCACCACCCCATCAGGTTGAGCAACCCCAAGGCAAGCCTCACCACCTAAAGCCACAAATCCATCACCTAGCATTCAAACCAAGCCTAGAATTGCAACATCACCTTCCATCACCTTCCATCACCTTCTACCACCTTTAGCCGCCACATCCACCACCACCACCACCTCTGACCTGACCTCCACCCTCTACCATGTCACCCACCACCTCCTGGAGCCACTGGCCGTGACCCATGACCTCTGGCCGAACCTATTTGTGCCAAAGATGTGGGGTTATGTTGCATTGTTTAGCCTTGAACACCTAGTTTATGCACCTAGACTTCACCAATTTGTTAACACATGCTAGGCCGACCTTTAGGAACCCAAACCAGATCCAAACCATGCTATTAGCCATGTCATTTCAGATCTGGAGCTGAAACATAGATGGTAGAAAGCAAGTGCAAACACTTTGGCTTTATTTCATGCATTTATTTGTAACATTGTTTTATTGAATTTTTGGGTTGAAAACTCATGTTGTTTATATTTGTTTTGTTTGAATGTGACAAGGCAATTAGTTTTGGCTTTTCCAATCTCAAATCATTGTCGTGCTTTCGTGCCTCTGGAAATCCTTGTTGTGTGTTCGTGGTCGTCATCTCCAGCTTATACAAGTGAGTAAATCTCACCAGACTAATATGTACTTATATAGTTGATAAACTGACATCACTTGAATCTGTAAAATTATATCATCCTGTTATAACTGTTATATTATGATCATATAATGTTTAGCCCTGTTATTACATATGTTATATCATCCATTACTGTTATATGATGTTATTATGTTCATTTTTATCAGTTTATCACACTGCAAGTTCCCTGTTAGTATAGAAATCACTATGGGTTGAAATGATACATACCCGAACGAACTTTAGAATAGGGAAAGATCGTTATGGGCTGAATGATAAGCCTGAGCAACTTTTTATTTATTTATTTAACTTGGGATTGCGGGTTTGAAATGATAAAACCCGATTTTTCTTTGTAAACTGCGGATTGAAATGATACATATCTGTATCACTTGACCTAGGCTAGAAAATTATATACAGACCCGTGGTTTATATATTTTTTTGAAAATTTTAAAATATTTTAAAAATGTAAATATTATGATATTTTGATTTAAATTTTATTAAAAATGATTTCTATTAATATTTGTGATTTTCTACAAATTAAATAAGTGAATTAAGTAAATGGTGAAGTAGAATTTGAAATATAAGTAAATTTTGGAATTTATGATTTTGTTTATAAATGGAATTTATGTAAAGTAAGAATATATGACAAGTTTGATTTAAAAGATGAATTTAATGATTTTATTAAGTAATAATAATTTTTTTTAAAGTGTTAATGATTTTGTATAAATTAAAATATGAAATCAATGAATGTTTAAGTTGAATTTTTTTTGAAATATAACTTAAATCAGGAAATTGTAAATTTTGTTAAAAGTGAGATTTTAATTAAGTAAAATAAATGGATATAAGTTATATTTTGGAAATTTAAACTTAGTTGTTAAGTTAAGAATTTAATTAAAGAAATGAAAATTTAATTGTTATTTAACTTGATTTTTGTATGGAAATTTGACTTTATAAAATCATAGAAATAAAGGTATTTAAATGATTGTTTTTAAATGTGAAAATATATGATTTTATAAGTTAAAATGATTTATATTAAAAGTTAATTATGTGTGAAATTGTAAATTAAAACTCTGAATTTGATTTGACAGCATTTTTGAAATGCAATGTAAAGATATTACAGCATTGGAAAATGCTGTAGTTGTTTTAAATGAACCAAATAGCAAATTTGAACTAAGGGTTATTATAGCACTTTGTTAGTGCTATCTTTGTTAAATTTAACTAAAATTTTAATTGAAACTAAATTAAGATATTACAGCATTTTAAATGCCGTCTTTTGTTAATGAACTTTTTTAAACATAACATTTCGTAGCATTTTCTAAGCGCTGCGAAAGTTGAATTTTCTTTGTTTAATAAACTTAAATGGATAAATGATCTTTAAAAAAGATTAAATTTTGTAAATTAAATATTTAATTATTAAATATAATGAACTGACTTTAAATGATTTAAATGGAATAGTTGATTTGGGAAATACAACTATTTTGAAATGTGATTAAATGGTATTTAAATTTAAATTAAATAAATGATGTTTTGAAATGATATTTTGATGATTTGAAATGAATTTGAAAGGATATTAAATCTTGGAATGAATAATTGAAGTTTATATTAGTGTGAAAATATTTGGTTTACTTGTAATTTGAATCTACTTAAAAGATATTGGACTTATGAAATATAGGATAATAAAGCTTTGGAATTTATTTTATAATTTGAATAGTTATTTTGTGGATTAAATATATATTTGAAATTTATAAGATTTGAAATTGTCTATGGAAATTTAATTGAAATAAATGATTGAATTGAATTGAAACTTTGGAAATTTTAATACTTGATTTGAAAGTATAATACTTACACTTTTAAATGGTTTAGATGAATTATTTGATTGAAATATAAACTATTTAAAAGGTGACTTGAAATGATAATAAATGAATGATATCTTTGAATTTTAAGGGATTTAAAGTTGAATATTTGGATTTGAACTCAAATAAATGATTTGAAATGAAGTTTTTGAAAGGATATGATATTTTGATATATTAAATGATTTGAAATGAATTTTTGGAAAAATATGATATTTTGATATATTAAAATGAGTTGAAATGAAGTTTTGAAATGATATGATATTTTAAAATAAATTGAAATGGTTTAGAATTGATTTGATCTTTATTTTGATAAAGATTTGGATTTGAAATGATATTCTATTTTGAAGTATAAAATACTGTTTTTAAATTTATTACCACGGGTTATAATAACGATTGGTTGTTAAAGAGACCGGGATCAGATATGGACATACTCTCTGTCGATACCGAAAACCACTTTGACAACTGTGTACGCGGTGGAGTTTCCAGAATAAAGTAGGATGGTGGCGACAATCCTAAGGTATATACGTGGACCCAACTCCCGTGAGTTGGCATAAGGTGGCTAAAACATGAGCGATTGACGGACCAAAGAGGTAGCACCTCTGATCGGACACACTTCTTCGGTACCATTCTATTACTTGTGATTGATTTGGTGCGCACCCTTGATTTGGGAGTGTTGTTCGAGGTGGGCGGTAGTGGCTGCTATGCGCCACCACCAGTTCAGATGCGTAATTGGTATATCTACCTTGGCATTGCCTAGTTGTGCCGTGTCACCTACCATATCGAGCTTTACTACGAGTTTCTATTTGTGTCGTATCTATGGAGTATCTTCTCATAGCCTTGCGTGGTATGCAGGTTCTATGTAGACTATTGGCATTTTACGTGTTAAGGTGGAAAATGTAAACCCTTAACGCTATTTAAAAGTATGTTTATTTTATGATTAGGCATTATTATAATAACGAATATTACTACATAGTAGATAGTTTAACGGATCCTTAAAGAATGGGTGATCCCAAGCATTCTTTAAGTTACTTGTACTTTTATTACGGTTCACTTGAGTTAGTTTACATTATATAAGTATATATTGTCCTGACTCGAGTGTTTTGTGTTTTTCTTTATGCTCGGGTCAGCCTGAGTTATTCACAGATTTGGATTTCCACTCTCTTGGAGATTTGAATCGCTGGAGATTATCTGCTTGTCTTGTCCTATCTATTTCAGTTCCATTGTTCTACTCAGCTTGTACTTGGTTATTTTATTGAGACTTCTGTTGTACTCTATTTCTTCTGTTATATCTTATGTAACTCTGATATTTATATAGTAGCTTCATGAACTACTATTTCTTTTACTTCCGCTGCATTATTTTACTCTGTGTCCGTGATATGTGATTATTTATTTACTGTATATTCTGGATTTGCCAAATTTTATTTACAACGCGGTATTTTGAGCAATTCAAGTCCGACATGTGCGGATGCGAATGGTTGAAAATATCGGATCGTTACAGTTGGTATCAGAGCTTTGGCTTTAAGGCAAAACTTAGAATGTATGGTAAATTTAGTCATAGAATCACTTTCGTTCGAGCTTAAATCTTTCCTCCTTGATTCGAATTTCCTTTGAATTTTGGAATGTTCCATGCGGTTCTAAAATCCATTCTTGTCCCTCACTATTCATCTTCTTTTGATTCTGAAGTATCCCATAACTCCACTTCGAATGATTTTTATAGTAAAATTGGCGGTCTCCCCAATATTCTAATTTTCTTGTAAAGGTGAAAACTCCTTTACAATAGCATCGATTCACCGGAGATTTATATATATCCTCGGTTTAGATGCTAATATCTTTTATTACTCCAAACTCTATCTCCTGAATCGAATGTAGATTTATCCCAGAAAATCCACATCGATCTTATTCTTTAAGTCACGGTTGACCCGGTTAAGGTTGCCCGCGATTAATTTAAGCTTATCAATCTCCCTACTCTGTTATAATCATCTTGTCTTTTGTGTCCAACCTATCTTCATAACATTTTTAAAATTGTACTTGTAAATCTATGTTTTGTTTTATATATTGTGTTGTTTGAGTTGTTGATGTCGATTTGGGTTTCCGGTCGATTCGTCTGATCAACGCTATCGATAGGAATTCTAAAACACTTTGACAGAACAAACTGACACAATATTATTTTAAAATTGTTAATGAAATAATTTTTATATATCTAAGCAAATTTATGGAACATAATAAATTGATTTAAATTGATTATCTAAAATGATAATACTTGATTTATCATTTATTGTTCTATGAATGAATTTATAAATAGTTGTTTATAAATTGATTTGGGAACTGAAATGAATTTAAATCAAGAATTTGAGAATTTAATTTTCGATGGTTTCAAACCTTGTGTTTAAAGTTTTAAAAGAATATATTATTTAAAGTATTTTTGAATAGAAATTTGTTTCCAAAGAATTTTAAAGTTTAAAAATCAGTGCTCTTCTCTTTGTCGCTAGAAAATAATTTCGGTGATGACTGCAGCATCATCGACGTTCATTTTCGAGTTTCGAAGTGAAGAGACCATTTTGTAGTCCTGCTACAGCTTTGTTTTGGAAAAATTTAATTGAATTGAATTTCTAAAATATGATTTGGTTTATAATATACAAGTATATGATTTAAATTTGATTTGACATAATATGTACATATATTTATTTATCTCCAAATGGTTTGAAAGGAATCAGAAATTTTATTCTTAAATTCTATCATAAATAATAACTTCAAGTATAAAAAGAAAATCAAAATTTTGAATAAATATTCAAGCTTGAAATGATTGAATTAGAATGTTTATAGTGTATATTAATTTTAGAAATTTTTATTTATATAATTCTCAATTGCATTCCAATATAACTTACCTTAATTTTTAGAAGTTAACAATGTAATTGTATAATATACAATATAAAAAGATTTTATAAATAAAATTTGAGTGGTTATAATAAATGTTATACACTTAAATTTTAGTTATAAAAAGATTAACAGAGGTAAATAGACTAAAAGGTTAATTGAATAATTTACAATACAAAATGATGTTAAAGGAACTAAAAATAAATTAAAACAATTATAATAAGAGTAAGTATATTTAGCATAGATGATAGAATATATTGAGAGGAATAAATTCGATTTCAATGAGGAATAAAGAGGAATTAAATTTATTAAGTACATTATGAGTATAAATAATGATTTTTCAAATCCATGATTTTTGAAATTGTTAGTTTAAGAAAATTGGATGATAAGATAATGAAATTAGAGATAGTAAGATTTATTTAACTTGTGTAAAATTAATTATCAATTTAAGCTGAAACTATGGAAATTTCAAAATTATTATCTTATTTTGTTTTTCAAACTATCTTTTGGTTGTCCTTATTTTTCCTTATCTTGAAACAGACTGGTATAGGCCTTTTCCTATAATCTTTCTGTTTAGAAATCTTTCTATAATCTTTAATAATCTTTGCTACTCATTTTGAATCTAAGCACAGCTTTCATCCACAGACCGTCGGTCAAGCGGAAAGAATGAATCAGATTTTAGAGGATCTTTTCGTGCTTGTATTCTTGATTCTGGAGGATCTTGGGAAAATCACCTCCACCTTGTTAAACCTACCTATAACAACAGTTATCAAGTATAATTCAAATCTTCTTGTCATATTGTCTTAATCTTATTTCACTCTATCTTTTTCTTATGCTTTCTCGTACCTCATTCCTTTTCGGGGACGAAAAGTTTTGAGTGGGGGAGAGTGTAACAACCCTAGATTTTGGCCTATATTTTAAATTTTGACTTTATTTTTATTTTGAAACTATTTTAAACTTGTTTGATTTCAAACATTTCATTTTTAAAAATAAATGTTAATTATTATGTGAACTATAACTTCAAACTTGTATAAATTGGATATTTCACTGAAAAGTGAATTTCTGTTCAAACTGGTCAAACTTTGACTTTTGACTTTTAAATTTAAATATTCAAATTCTTAAATTTTATCTTTTATTATGAAAATAGATTTAATAACTTGAATACAGCTTTTCGTTTCGTTGGAAACGGAGTTAAATTGTGAAAGTTATGTATATTTCAATATTGTGTGTAAACTGATGTATTTAGCAATATTGTCTATTTTAAATTATATTTTATTTGTCATATTTTGTTCTAATATGTGTTAATATTTTATTTTATGTATAATTTTTCCTTTTAATAATTTAAAGTGATTATATAATTTTTCCAAAGCTTATTAAATTTATTTTCTATTTTTAAAGGCTAGTTTCTATCTTTCTGCTATTTTCTTCAATTAAATTTTATTTAATTAAAATTTTATTTATTCATTTTGTGAATGCATTTTTATTTTATGTTCTTATCTTTATTTATAAATATTTTCCCAAATCCATATAATTTTTCCAAAGTTTATTCTGTTTATTTTCAAATTTTCTAGACTAGTTTGCAATTTTGTGCTATTTTCTTATTTTAACCTTATATAATTAATAAATATTATATATATATATATATATATATTATATTTTGTTATATTTTCGAATTTGTGACTGAAATTATTATTATTTTCAGCAATATAAACTTATATAAATAAATTAAAGGTAATTTGAAAAGATTTTGACTTTTGGTTTCCAATGGCTCTTTATTTTCCAACCTTTCATATTTGTAACTTACCTTTTCATCAATTTGACTTAACTACTCACACCTTCGGCCGACCACATCTTTTTTCCTCATTCACGTACTCTCTTTTTTCTCATTTCCTGAAGAAAAAAATTCAGCCCTTGCTTGAGAAAATTTTTGGGTAAAAACTTCTTCTTTCTTTTCATGTTTTCTCTTTTATCACTTGATTTTGCATCTTGTTCTCACCTTTGTAGATCAGCTCCTCCTCCTCCAGCCCTTGGCCGACCTCCACCACCTCATTCTCTGATCATCACCCCCCTCCAGTCCACCACCCCATCAGGTCGAGCAACCCCAAGGCAAGCCTCACCACCTAAAGCCACAAATCCATCACCTAGCATTCAAACCAAGCCTAGAATTGCAACATCACCTTCCATCACCTTCTACTACCTTTAGCCGCCACATCCACCACCACCACCACCTCTGACCTGCCACCCTCTGCCATGTCACCCACCACCTCCTGGAGCCACTGGCCGTGACCCATGACCTCTGGCCGAACCTATTTGTGCCAAAGATGTGGGGTTATGTTGCATTGTTTAGCCTTGAACACCTAGTTTATGCACCTAGACTTCACCACTTTGTTAACACATGCTAGGCCGACCTTTAGGAACCCAAACCAGATCCAAACCATGCTATTAGCCATGCCATTTCAGATCTGGAGCTGAAACATAGATGGTAGAAAGCAAGTGCAAACACTTTGGCTTTGTTTCATGCATTCATTTCTAACATTGTTTTATTGAATATTTGGGTTGAAAACTCATGTTGTCTATATTTGTTTTGTTTGAATGTGACAAGGCAATTAGTTTTGGCTCTTCCAATCTCAAATCATTGTCGTGCTTTCGTGCCTCTGGAAATCCTTGTTGTGTGTTCGTGGTCGTCATCTCCAGCTTATACAAGTGAGTAAATCTCACCAGACTAATATGTACTTATATAGTTGATAAACTGACATCACTTGAATCTGTAAAATTATATCATCCTGTTATAACTGTTATATTATGATCATATAATGTTTACCCCTGTTATTACATATGTTATATCATCCATTACTGTTATATGATGTTATTTTATTCATTTTTATCAGTTTATCACACTGCAAGTTCCCTGTTAGTATAGAAATCACTATGGGTTGAAATGATACATACCCGTACGGACTTTAGAATAGGGAAAGATCGTTATGGGCTGAAATGATAAGCCTGAGCGACTTTTTATTTATTTATTTAACTTGGGATTGCGGGTTTGAAATGATAAAACCCGGTTTTTCTTTGTAAACTGCGGATTGAAATGATACATATCCGTATCACTTGACCTAGGCTAGAAAATTATATACAGACCCGTGGTTTATATATTTTTCTGAAAATTTTAAAATATTTTAAAAATGTAAATATTATGATATTTTGATTTAAATTTTATTAAAATTGATTTCTATTAATATTTGTGATTTTCGACAAATTAAATAAGTGAATTAAGTAGATGGTGAAGTAGAATTTGAAATATAAGTAAATTTTGGAATTTATGATTTTGTTTATAAATGGAATTTATGTAAAGTAAGAATATATGACAAGTTTGATTTAAAAGATGAATTTAATGATTTTATTAAGTAATAATAATTTTTTTAAAAGTGTTAATGATTTTGTATAAATTAAAATATGAAATCAATGAATGTTTAAGTTGAATTTTTTTGAAATATAACTTAAATTGGGAAATTGTAAATTTTGTTAAAAGTGAGATTTTAATTAAGTAAAATAAATGGATATAAGTTATATTTTGGAAATTTAAATTTAGTTGTTAAGTTAAGAATTTAATTAAAGAAATGAAAATTTAATTGTTATTTAACTTGATTTTTGTATGGAAATTTGACTTTATAAAATCATAGAAATAAAGGTATTTAAATGATTGTTTTTAAATGTGAAAATATATGATTTTATAAGTTAAAATGATTTATATTAAAAGTTAATTATGTGTGAAATTGTAAATTAAAACTCTGAATTTGATTTGACAGCATTTTTGAAATGTAATGTAAAGTTATTACAGCATTGGAAAATGCTGTAGTTGTTTTAAATGAACCAAATAACAAATTTGAACTAAGGGTTATTATAGCACTTTGCTAGTGCTGTATTTGTCAAATTTAACTAAAATTTTAATTGAAACTAAATTAAGATATTACAGAATTTTAAATGCCGTCTTTTGTTAATGAACAGTTTTTAAACATAACATTTCGTAGCATTTTCTAAGTGCTGCGAAAGTTGAATTTTCTTTGTTTAATAAACTTAAATGGAAAAATGATCTTTAAAAAAGATTAAATTTTGTAAATTAAATATTTAATTATTAAATATAATGAACTGACTTTAAATGATTTAAATGATTTAAATGAAATAGTTGATTTGGGAATACAACTATTTTGAAATGTGATTAAATCGTATTTAAATTTAAATTAAATAAATGATGTTTTGAAATGATATTTTGATGATTTGAAATGAATTTGAAAGGATATTAACTCTTGGAATGAATAATTGAAGTTTATATTAGTGTGAAAATATTTGGTTTACTTGTAATTTGAATCTACTTAAAAGATAATGGACTTATGAAATATAGGATAATAAAGCTTTGGAATTTATTTTATAATTTGAATAGTTATTTTGTGGATTAAATCTATATTTGAAATTTATAAGATTTGAAATTGTCTATGGAAATTTAATTGAAATAAATGATTGAATTGAATTGAAACTTTGGAAATTTTAATACTTGATTTGAAAGTATAATACTTACACTTTTAAATGGTTTAGATGAATTATTTGATTGAAATATAAACTATTTAAAAGGTGACTTGAAATGATAATAAATGAATGATATCTTTGAATGTAAAAGGTATTTAAAGTTGAATATTTGAATTTGAACTCAAATAAATGATTTGAAATGAAGTTTTTGAAAGGATATGATATTTTGATATATTAAATGATTTGAAATGAATTTTTGGAAAGATATGATATTTTGATATATTAAAATGATTTGAAATGAAGTTTTGAAATGATATGATATTTTAAAATAAATTGAAATGGTTTAGAATTGATTTAATCTTTATTTTGATAAAGATTTGGATTTGAAATGATATTCTATTTTGAAGTATAAAATACTGTTTTTAAATTTATAACCACGGGTTATAATAACGATTAGTTGTTAAAGAGACCGGGATCGGATATGGACATACTCTCTGTCGATACCGAAAACCACTTTGACAACTGTGTACGCGGTGGAGTTTCCAGAATGAAGTAGGATGGTGGCGACGATCCTAAGGTATATACGTGGACCCAACTCCCGTGAGTTGGCATAAGGTGGCTAAAACAGGAGCGATTGACGGACCAAGGAGGTAGCACCTCTGATCGGACACACTTCTTCGATACCATTCTATTACTTGTGATTGATTTGGTGCGCACCCTTGATTTGGGAGTGTTGTTCGAGATGGGCGGTAGTGACTGCTATGCGTCACCACCAGTCCGGATGCCTAATTGGTATATCTACCCTGGCATTGCCTAGTTGTGTCGTGTCACCTACCATATCGAGCTTTAATACGAGTTTCTATTTGTGTCGTACCTATGGAGTATCTTCTCATAGCCTTGCGAGGTATGCAGGTACTGTGTAGACTATTGGCATTTTACGTGTTAAGGTGGAAAATGTAAAGCCTTAACGCTATTTAAAAGTATGTTTATTTTATGATTAGACATTATTATAATAGCGAATATTACTACATAGTAGATAGTTTAACGGATCCTTAAAGAATGAGCGATCTCAAGCATTCTTTAAGTTACTTGTACTTTTATTACAGTTCACTTGAGTTAGTTTACATTATATAAGTATATATTGTCCTGACTCGAGTGTTTTGTGTTTTGCTTTACGCTCAGGTCAGCCTGAGTTATTCACAGATTTGGATTTCCTCTCTCTTGGAGATTTGAATCGCTGAAGATTATCTGCTTGTCTTGTCCTATCGATTTCAGTTCCATTGTTCTACTCAGCTTGTACTTGGTTATTTTATTGAGACTTCTGTTGTACTCTATTTCTTCTGTTATATCTTATGTAACTCTGATATTTATATAGTAGCTTCATGAACTACTATTTATTTTACTTCCGCTGCATTATTTTACTCTGTGTCTGTGATCTGTGATTATTTATTTACTGTATATTCTGGATTTGCCAAATTTTATTTACAACGCGGTATTTTGAGCAATTCAAGTCCGACATGTGCGGATGCGAATGGTTGAAAATATCGGGTCGTTACAAGGAATCTCCTAGGAAATTGAGGAGCAGGACTCTCAAACCTAAACGTCCATAATAAGCTAGAATGTTACAGGTCTAAACAATGATACCTGCAAATTAGACCTCTATAATCTTAGAATGTGTTATCTACCATCTATAATGGATATATTAGAGAATAAATTCAATGATAACAACTTAACTTTCTTTTCTGAGTCAGTGGGGATGAATGGGAATTCTTACACAATAATGATTTAGGTGAGAAAGGCAGAATTCTTTTAACGTGGAACAAATATATTTGGCAGGTCCAATTGATGGACAAAGATGTTCGACAAATTACAATTAAAGCCATTAATGCATGGGGTTTAGTCCTATTTATCTTTGTTGTGTATGCCAGCAATTTAGCTAGTAGAGAGAAACCTTGTGGAAGAAATTTAAAGTGTTGCTAAAAACATTAATTATTTCTGGACTGTCATGGATGACTTGAACGTAGTGTTAAAGGTAGAAGAGAAGAGTGGGGGACTTACAATGAAGTTGGGCAATTGGTCGAGTTCAACAATTGTGTCGTTGCATTGGATTGACCGAGCCTGTCCACACTGGCCTAAAATTCACATGGAGAAGTGGCGAGTGCAAATTTTTTTTTTGCGCAAATTAGACATAGTGTTGGTTAATTCAAAATGCATTAACAAGTTTACTGATATCAAATTCAGCATTCTCTCTAACTCTACTAGTGATCATTGCCCTATACATATCAACTTAAAGGAGAGGAATAGTTAGGAAAAAGGCAAGCCTTTTTGATATGCAAACGATTAGCAGTTCTTTGAAGGCTATCATGAAGCAGTGAACTTTCAGGGGTGTGATCAGGTTAAAGGAAATCACTTCTATAAACTAGTTCAAACCATCAGAAATATTAAACTCGATCTTAAGGAGTGGAATGCAGACCCAAAGATAACGATAACTTCAAAAATTTAGAAAATAAAAATGAGAATCTGTTAAAGCTTATTGATTTTGGTTCGATTGTGAAGACCTTTAGAAGCATTACTATAAAGTGCAAAAAAATTAAAAGAAGCTTTGAAAATCAAGGCGACTGAATTAAAGAAAAAAGCAAAGGAGAAATGGATTACTAAAGGAGAAGAATGCACAAAAAGTTTTACACTAAATGTCAATAAGAACTAATAATAACTAAAATTTGCAAACTTTTGACTAGGATGGAAATGCTATAGTGGACTTTGCAAAAATTAAAGAAGATGCTATCAACTATTTCACTGGATTATACAATAGCCAATGTGATACAAACTTATCCAACATTCAGACCAGAAGGCTGGTGAATGCTCGTGGAAGGAGGATGCTGAACTGAAGTGTGACTGAGGCCGAAGTCTGGGATGTGCTGCAATCCATCTGTATTGACTCCAGCCCGGTCCAAACGAGATGGGTTCCAACTTCTTCTCACTACACTGGAACGACCTAAAAAGTTACATTGTGTTAGCTATACAGGAATCATATCAGACGAGTAAAATATTAAAAGAAATTAATCACACATTCATCCGCCTGATCCCAAAAAATGACAAGCCTTCCAGAATAGAAGATTTTAGACCAACAACCTACTGTAATGTAATTTATAAATCCTAAGCAAGGTGATATGCAACAGAATGAAAAAGGTCCTCCCAGATACTGTTGCTAAATACCAAAACGCATTTATTAAAGGCAAAAGCATATCTGAAAACTCATTATGACACATGAATTAATATGGAATTTTAATAAAAAGGTGTAGATAAGTTTTGTTTGAAAGTTGACCTTCACAAAGTATATGATAAGGTTAATAGATATTTCATCCTCTACCTTCTTAGTTGTATGGGATTCCCAGATAATTTTGTTGCATTGATTACTAAATGTATTACCACTAATACCTTCTCTATTCTTGTGAATAGGATCCCCAAAGGATTTACTAGTAGTAATTGAGGGATATGGCAAGGACATCCCCTATCTCCTTACCTATTTGCAGTTATTATGGAGTAATTTACTCTCCAAATGGAATTAGCATGTCACAGTAAACAAACCTAGACAAAGCACATTTTCCAACCTAGAGTGAGTCATCTACTATATGTTGACGACTTGATCATTTGCATAAAATCAAGTTGTGAGGCAGCCCAAACTATAATAGATATATTCCAAAATTTGGAAAGGAATGTGGGTCTCAAGCTGAATGAGGAAAAAATTAAGTGTTATTTTAACAAGTTTTTCAAGAAAAAATTTGCTATGTTGAAGGTTCTAAAAGTCAAGGACGGTGAACTTCCAGTTAAGTACTTGGGAGTTCACCCCTCCTCGAATAAAATAACATACAGAGAATGTGCGGTCTTGATCATAAAGGTTAGAGAGAAATTACGAGGCTGAAGTTCTAGATTGCTATCTTTTGCGGTAGAATTGAATTGGTGCATGCAATGATTCAGGCAAGGCTATACTTTTGGTTACAAACTTTTTAATTCCCTGATGTCTCAGTTGAGAAAATAGAAAAAGTTTGCTCTGATTTTATACGGAAAGGAGGTCATTTTAAAATTAAGTTCCAGGGTCTTGGTAGACCAAAGGAAGTGGAAGTTGGTCTAAGAAGATTCAAAGACACGCGAGAAGCATTTACACTCAAATAAGCATGGAGAATAATTAACTCAAAAGTTCCGTGGGCAAGATGGTTGAGATAAAGATACATAAAAGGTAATTTTTGGCAAATGGCTGTTGACATTAATGCCTCGGCTACTTGGAAGGCTATTTTGAGAATTATAGACAAGTTAGTAGAAAATTGTAGAAGAGAAATTGTTAGGGGCGTTGAAATTGATTTATGGAGAGATCCATAGCTCGAAGGTAAGTCTTTTGTTGATACTTTGGGATGAGATACTTACTCAGCGTATGGTTGCCCAGACAACAAAGTTAACTCAATAATATAGGAAGGCAGATGGAAGTGTAAAGCTTTTCCATGTAATAGTGATCAACGAAAGCAAATCGAGTATATGCCATTATTTTCTGGGAGAGATAGTGACATTTGGATTTGGAAACCCATGGGAAAAGATTTTACTATCACATTAGCATGGGAGGTAACCAGATTGAAGATCAAAAAGTTAGTTGGAGTAAAAAAAATTGGGATAGGTCTAATAACCCTAAAATGGCCTTAACAATATACAAAGCTATCCTGGGTAGACTTCCTACTAGGGACGGACTGTCAAAGTGGGGTATAATCGAAGAAAAACAGTGCTATCTGTGCGGCAATCAGGAAGAAACACACTTACACTTATTTTTTAACAGTTAATTTTCAAAAATGTTTTAGGATAAGTGTAAACTCACATCTAACCTAGCAATCTCGACTGATAACCGTCATCAAATAATTTCATACCTAGTAACTCAAGGAAGAATGAACACTTGGAATCCAAAATGTATTGCATCGGGTTAACAATTATCGTGCAGAGCATTTGGAAGGAACGCAACAGGAGAATTTTCCAAAAACAGAAGAGAAACGCAACCGATGTTAGCAAATTAGCTTTACCGGACATGCAACTAATCCTAGGGATAATTCCCGACAAGATGTGGTAGGAGAGTGCCTTCGATTTGTCCTGTTCTTGGACAACTTATATGGATGGATGTTTGACATTGCATTTCTGAGACTCATCGTTGACTTTTACAAACATACATCTATTTGGTGGCGGAGAAGGCAACTTCTCTTAGCTTAACACCCTCCTCCGAGACTTATGAGCTCGGAGGTTGTATGTTCATGAAAGTCAATAGTGATCGAAGGAATGACAACGTGGCATTCAAAGTGAAATTTGCTTTGTGAAAGGTAATCGTTACCTTATGCCTCATCACCCGAAAATGACAGAAACATGGTAGAAGTGGCAGGGCTATGTGGGTCGCTCCTATAAGGATATGGTCATCACCTTTCTAGATTACCCTTTATATTCGAGTATTTGTATGTTGTGGCCACAGATAGGTTAGGAACGACCGGGATGATGTCATATTTGGTACTATGCAGGAAGGGGTAGGTAGGTTCTTTGTTGGTTTAGGAGTTCAGTATCTGGACCCTAAGTGCATTTTTCTAGAGGTGTACTATCGGAAGGTAGTCCCTTACCTTGTCATTCGTATGGAATCCATTCTCCACTATGTGCTTGCCAGTTTGTTTGTAAACTTATTACATCGTCAAATTTAATCAATGTAACAATTTCGGCTATGATTAATATTATTTGTATACTAGACACTAGTATAATATCAGATGATTTGATATGAAATGTTTTGGTTATCGTAAGGTAAAAACCCGTCCGTGTTTATGTGCGGCGTGGTCTTACGAGATATCTTTGTTTTGATAAAGAAAAGTTTTATAACTTTAAAATAAATTCGCGATGTTTCTCTCAGGCTGGTTTACCAGACTGATCCAGGCGTTCTTCCCTTCCAATGCTCGGGTCAGACCGAGTATATTTACAGATTTAGTTTTGGATGCTTTGGTGATTCAGCAAACAAGCTGGAAGTCTTCGGGTCGTATTCCGCGTATATGCTTATTTTCCGCTGCATTGTTAGTTAAATGATCAGCATTTGTGAGGATAAGTTATTATAACTGTCCAGGCTGATGATTTTGATTTGATTGCTATACTCTGATTGATGTATGTATATTAAAGATTACAGTTTCTCTTTTGTAAAGCTCATTGATATTATATTACATGTTGTTCCGCTGCGATTGTGAGATTCTGTGTTTGATTTTAGGTTTTTTCCCTCTTCTTCTCCTTTCTCTCTTCTTCTTATCTTCTTTCTTCTTTCTTACCCATAACGATCGGTTTTTCCGGCACTCGATTGCTCGGCATGCAATACAGTGAACGTATTAATATCAGTTTTCGAGGGTCGAAAATCCCTGTTCGTCAAGGTTGAAGTATAGGGTGCTACCCTACACTAGTTCCATCTAGTCTTCCAATCTCTAAGTCAATTCATCCTATCACAATTTTTTTAAAGGTGATAAGAATAATAATATCTTGAGTAAATCCTTGGTTAAGTACCCTTTTTATTCCCTCAAAAACATAATTCTTTATAAATGATTTAACCCTTGAAATCATACTTTTGAAATAAGAAAAATATAGCCCTTTACTTTATCCGAAATATTTATGCTATGATATATGCTTTTATATAATAATATTAATGAATGTCGGTATCACTTAGAGGTTGTTGTACCTCAATACATGAGCTATAAAGCCAAAACAATAAAACTATGTATATTGACAAAGTGCGGCATGAATAAAGCTGACATGGATCATCGCTCCTCTTCACTATTAAAATATTTTAAAATCCAAGTTTCATAGGTTTGCATAGTGTAAAGTTTTAAAGTTTAAAATATGGAAATAGCGACGTTGATGACCGACAACATCAATGTCTTAAGAGAAATATGGTGTCATTATAGCTGTCATAAAATCAACGTAAAGGTAATGAGGTCGGCGTCACCGCCTAAAGGAGTTAACGTAGTAAAATAGCGCCATTGCTGCCTTTTAGAGTCGACGACATTATAAAAGTATATGGCACAATTCATGTGGCATCTTTATTACCTAAAACAAACTATATCAATACAAGCGGAATCAATAGATCGACGCCGATATTGAAAACGTGCGACATTTCTAAAGTCGAAGTTCCTGATGTCGACTTCGATGCTACGCCTCTTACTTCATCCAAGACTATCCATTTCATACCAACTAGAGTTCATATCGTATGCATCGTCCATGATTGATGTCAAGACCATAGATGCGGCAACATGGAAGGCGACAACCCATAGATTGTGCTTAGAGTAACAGTACATCCATATGATAATAGTTTAGCATATACTGTTATATCTGCAAACTTATTGGATGCAGAAACATGCCAGGTATGATTTTCTATGCCATATGTTCATCTTTACTATTTTTACTGGATATATCTATTTTGAGGTTATAAATCGCCTATACCAGACTTTTGTTTGATCTGAGGTTATTTGCATTGCTTCCTACCATCTCGGTTACTCTTAAATGAGTAAATTGAGAGACGGATATGAGATAGCACATGGAGCTATGACATGAGACTATACATTTCATATATAAATATTTGGAGCCACTATTGCTATTTTCCACTGTATAGTGCTGTGAAGCTATTTCAGCACTTATCTAAGAGACAATGTTAGAGTTTATTTGTTTAGATGTATAAACTATATTATCATTCCAATTTGTATAAAATCTGATGAACCTAATGCACTCTAATATAATGTTTTATTTTGGTTCATTTATATTATTATTATCTCATCTGATTTACATCTATTTGGTTATTATATTTTATCTATGTGTTGTGAGATATTCTACAAGTTCTGGACTGATTTATCATACTTTACCTTTGATTGCTTCCCTCCATTGGTTGGGTATCGATGCAACGCACTTTATATGGTATTAGATGTGTATTTGAGTACTCAAGGTGGAGGAGGGTTGCCATAGAACATATTCAATCATTTTTCCCCCATACTAGTTATATCCACATTATTACTAAATTTGTGGAATTGGAAGTCGAAGATTAAAAATAATTTTTACATAGAAACTAATGTGTATAAACTAAGCATGATATTCAAACCTTTAATTTTCAGAATGAATGAAGTACCATATAACATAGCTATGTGAGTATCCCAAATAGAAAAACGAAATTTTTACCAACCTAGGCGATTAAAATCTTCTCAGTATCAAATAGTGAGTTTTTTGATGATTTATTTTCTACTAATTAATTACTGATGCTGATTTTTCACTATATTAACTTGTTATTTTATGACACAATTGTTTCAACCTAGGAGTTGTTTAGAGAAAGTGGGATGATAAAAATTGAAGTGCCATGCCAATTGGTATCATATCAAGGAAAAATGCAGCATCAGCAAATATAGTGAATTCATTATTGGTTCTACAACTATATATCTCATCTCACGGGGCTTTACAAGAGTATTATGTTGTACCATAACTCCATGTAAACTTTTTATATTTACATTACGTTAAATCTTCGCAGAGGCCATAGACATGTATAATGAATCTACTATTGATAATTACATTAAAAGGAACTAGAAATCAATAATAGCTCACAAAAGAAAATTGAAAGTCCGAATGATTTCTGTTATTAAGCATAAACGATTACAGAGAGCTTTTAAAGAAGCTTAGCAAACTGAAATAGAAACTAACGGAGAAAAACTAGGAAATAAACTTTTCAAAACTAAAGACTTATTCTACTCCGGAAATACAATTATTAAGCTTGATTTATTCAGACTTTGTCAAATATTCAACAAATTCCTCCCCTTAAACTGACATACTTCTCAATCGTTAGTTTAATTTTCCAAACTTCGAACTCCAAGTGACCTTCTAAGCTTCTCAAACTGGTCCAGCTTGATGGGCTTTGTCATGATGTCTGCGACTTGCTCATTTGTACCACAGAAAACAAGCTTCATAATCCCATCATTAGTAAGATTTTGTAAGTAATGATACCTCACATCAATGTGCTTCGTTCTTCTATGCATGACCGGATTCCTTGACAGCTTAATAGTCGAACTGTTGTCACACATGATGTTGATACAATCATTGCCCAACACATTCAACTCTTGTAGTAAACCTTTCAGCCAAACACAGTGACACGCAGAGGATGTTGCTGCTACATACTCAGCTTCAGTTGAAGACAAAGTAACAATGTCTTGTTTTCTTGAATTCCAACAGGTTGCTGCTCCATTTAGTAAGAACACATAACCAGATGTGCTCTTTCTATCATCCACATCTCGAGCATAATCACTATCGGTGTAACCCACTATTTCCATGATTTGTGACCTCCGATAAAAGACACCAAAATCCAGAGTCCCTTTCACGTACCTTAGGACTCTTTTGGCAACTATCATGTGTTCTTCTCTGGGATCAGCCATAAAACGAGATATTAAACACACTACAAACATGAGATCAGGTCTGGTTACCGTGAGATACATCAGCCTCCCCACGAGTTGCTTGTAGAGTGTTGCATCAACCTGTTTGCTTCCCGCCTTTGAGAGAAACGTGCCTGGAACAATCGGATTTTTAACTGAGTTACAGTTCCACATGTTGAAACGTTCCAGCACTTCTTTAGTGTACTTCTTTTGACTGATATGTATCCCATTGTCTCCTTGATGCACTTCCACTCCCAAGAAGAACTTCATCTTTCCCATGTCTGTCATCTCAAACTCTTTTTGCATCGATGATTTGAACTCTGCCCATAGCTTCTCATCATTTCCACAGTAGATCAGATCATCTACATAAAGACTTACCACCAAACACTTGTTCTCTATGGATTTCAGAAACAAGGTGTGATCGTAATTGCTCTTTTGAAACCCATTCTTCTTGAAGTAACTCTCAATGCGACTGAACCAGGCTCTTGGTGCCTATTTCAGACCATATAAAGCCTTTTTCAAACGATACACCTTATCTTCCTCTCCTGCTTTGATAAACCCTTCAGGCTGATCCACATAAACCTCCTCTTTTAATTCTCCATATAGAAAAGCACTTTTTACATCAAGCTGAAAAATGCACCATCCTCTTTATGCTGCGAGTGCCAAAAGGCTTCTTATTGTATCCCAACGAGCAACAGGTGCAAACACTTCGGTGTAGTCAACACCAGCAGTTTGAGAGTACCCTTTTGCAACTAACCGCGCTTTGCACCTTTCCACCTTCCCCTCCTCATTCAGCTTGGTTTTGTAAACCCATTTGACGCCAATCTTCTTTGCTTGTGATGGCAGTTCCACGAGTTCCCATGTGTGATTCTTTTCAATGGAAAGAATCTCCTGCTTTATAGCTTCTTTCCACTTTTTTTCTTTCATAGCATCATGAAAATAAATCGGATCATCACTGCTTATATAAAGAGCAAAGTTTATCAAAGCATTTTCTTCATCACTTACTTCTTCTCCAGTTACGAAGTTTTCCATCCACCTAGGTTGTTTTCTCAGTCTTTTTGATTGTTCTCCAGTTTCAGTCATTCGAATGTCTGCTCTCGAAGCTTCTACTGCTTCTGCTTCTTCAGTTTCGACTTCTGGTTCTTCTGCAGTTTCCGGATCTGTTTCCTCATCAGTTTCATTGCTTTCAACAGATCCATCATCTCCCAAAACGAGCTCTTTTTGTTCTGGTGTGTTCAAATTCCAATCCCATTTGGCATCTTCTTCGAATATGACATCTCTGCTGATAATAATCTTCTTTGTGACTGGATCATATAGTCTATACGCCTTGGATTCCTCACTGACTCCAAGCAGTATACATTTGTGACTTCTATCATCAAGTTTTATTCTCTTCTGTGCTGGAGCGTGAACATGAGCAATTGATCCGAATACTCTGAAGTAACCAACCATTGGTTTGATTCCCGTCCATCTCTCTTCAGGTACCTTATCTTTTATCGCCTTCGTCAAGCTCCGGTTCAGGACATGTGCAGTCCATCTTGCTGCATCGGGCCACAAGAATTTTGGCATCTCTTTCTCGGACAATAAGCAGCGAACCATATTCATTATTGTTCGGTTTCTCCTCTCTGCTACGCCGTTTTGTTGAGGAGTATATACTGCAGTCAATTGTCTTTTTATGCCATTGTCTTTGCAGAATTGATTGAACTTGTCTGAGGTGAATTCTCCTCCCCTGTCTGTGCGCAATTCTCGAATCATAGTCTTTGCCTCCTTCTCCACCAAGTTTTTGAAAACTTTGAAAGTCTCAAAAGCTTCTGATTTATCTGAAAGAAAATAAATCCATGTTTTTTGAGAGAAATCATCAACAAGAACCATCAGATACCTTTTTCCACTTTGAGAGATTGGAGTGATTGGTCCACATAAATCAGTGTGAATCAGCTCCAACTTTTCAGTCGCTCTCCACTTGCTCTTCTTTGGGAATTTTCTTCGCTGTTGCTTTCCTATGTTGCAGACAGTGCACACCTTTTCTTCGTTTTTCATGTTTGGTAACCCTTTCACCAACTGCTTCTTTTTCATCATTTGAATGGACGTGTCATTGAGATTTCCTAATCTTCTGTGCCACAGGAAACCCAAATCTTCTTCCTCGACCTTTAGACACTTCTCAAAAACTGTTTTTTTCTTTGCATAAATCAAAAACATCCGATTTATTGTCAGCTTTGTCTCTACGGTTATATCTCTTTGGCGATGATAGATTCTGCAAACCCCATTTTCGATTATGAACTTCAACTGCTTCTCTTGCAGTTGTCCAATGCTCAGGAGATTGTTGGTGAGGTTGGGAATATAGTAAACATCGGTTATTACTAGTATGATGCCTTCAACTTCGATTCTGATGTTACCCTTTCCTTCAACAGCCAATCTTGAGTTGTTTCCCAAACGAACTGAGTGCTTGAAACCTTCGTTCAACTCTGTAAACCACGATTTCTCTCCAGTCATGTGGTTAGAGCAGCCAGAATCGAGAAACCATACTTTTTTTTCTTCAGCCTTACTTATTTCTGCATGAGCCATCAGCAACAGCTCTTCTTTTTCATCAAACTCAACATAGTTTACCTTCTCAGTACACTTAAACGAGTAGTGACCTAGCTTCCCACAGTTGAAGCATTCAATGGCTGATCTATTCACTGACGATCTACCTCTTCCACGTCCTCTGTAACTGCTTCTTCCTCTTCCTCTCCAATTTCCTCTTCCTCGAGCACTCCTTGGCTCGTTTTCAACTTGCAAGACTTGTTCTTCGCCTTTCTTCTCAGTCACCTTGCTTTCATGAATCTGCAGAGACGCTTGCAATAATTCATCAACAGAGAGCTGATCAATATCCTTTGATTCCTTAATGGAGCAAACCACGAAATTGATATTCTCCGTGAGACTCCGGAGAATTTTCTCAACAATGGCAACATCTTTCAGATTCTCTCCGCAATTTCGCATATCATTAGCTACCTCCATAACTCTCCCAAAATACGCTTCTACCTTTTCTCCGATCTTCATTTCCAAAGTCTCAAACGATCTCCGTAACCTTTAAAGCTGTGCCCGCTTTACCCTAGCTGTTCCATGATGTTTGGTTTTCATGGAATCCCACAGTTGTTTGGATGTGTCCTTCTGGGCTATTGTCTTCAAAATGGTTTTATCGATTGATTGGAATAGATAATTTTTGGCCTTCAGATCTTTGAGTTTTGCTTCGTCAAACGCCCTTTGTTGTGCAGGAGTAGGGTTTGTGATTCCACTTAGATCTTGAATTCCTGATTCAACGACGCTCCAATACTCCTTGGATCGCAGAAGATTTTCCATAACCAGGCTCCAATGGTCGTAGTCTCCATCGAATTTTGGGACAACAGGTACCGAGAAATTCCCAGCTTCCGTCATCTCTCCGAACTCTCACTTTGTATCTTTTCGCTCTGATACCAAATAAAAGGAACTAGAAATCAACAATAGCTCACAAAAGAAAATTGAAAGTCTGAATGATTTCTGTTATTAAGCATAAACGATTACAGAGAGCTTTTAAAGAAGCTTAGCAAACTGAAACAAAAACTAACGGAGAAAAACTAGGAAACAAACTTTTCAAAACTAAAGACTTATTCTACTCCGGAAATACAATTATTAAGCTTGATTTATTCAGACTTTGTCAAATATTCAACATACATAACATTTCGAAGCATTAGAACTATGAGTTTTTGGATTCACCATATTTACTAGACCATTAGCAGGGTATGCACACCAAAATATAATGATGTCCTTAAACTAAGCATATTTGTTCTTTTATGAAACATTCACAACATTCATGTGCCCACAGCACAGGTTCTACTGAGATATTTTACAATGATAATGTTTAAAGAACCGACATTTAATTTGATACTTATAGTTTCAAACTACACAAATATTCTATTAGAATAGGGGAGTAATATTGTTCAAACGTTTTAAATCAAACAATAACATACAAAATGTTCAAAAAAAATCAACATAATTAGTTCTCTGCAAGTAACAATTAAAACAAATGTGCAAACAGCAAAATTTGAAGTTGAAAATGAGCTTAATGGGTCGTTTGGATCGACTCAAATAAACCGTATTTCTGTTTTTTAAAAGTCAAAATAAATGGGATTTTTTTTCAAATAATCTTTATTAATAGTTGTAATATCTTTGGTGTCACATTTTTTTGGTATGAGCGTGAACTATCAAAAATGCCCCTCTACAAATATATTAGTAAATCTTAATATCACTTAAAAATAGAATCTAACAGCAAAAAATTCTTTACAAATTCAAAATGTTCCACTACAGGATTTAATAAATAAACATCATTTACAAATTGGTTGTTTATTAATTAATAATATAAATAAAATTCAGACTAACAAAAAATTTGTTGTTGCGACTTAAAAATAATAATTTAAATTAACTACACATGATTTTTTTAATAATAGTTCTAATATCTTTGATGTCACATTTTTTTTTATGTTTGCATGAACTATAAAAATTATCTCTCTACAGATATTAACAAATCTTAACAACCCTTAAAAATTGGATCTAACAGTTAAATTTCTTTACAAATTCAAAATAGTCTCTCTACACTTGAAAATATGATCTAACAAATAAACGTTATTTACAAATTCGTTGTTTATAAATTAATAATATAAATAAAATTTAAACTAACAAAAAATTAGATGTTTCAACTTAGAAATAAAAATTTAAATTAAATGCACATGATTTCAACGTAAAAACATGACTAAATATTTATGCAAATCATATTCTTTTAAAGGTATTAAACATATATAATATGTAGAAAAACTATTCACGCGCGAAGCCCATGATATTATCACGTGCGAAGCACATGTCATTATCACGCGCAAATCGAGTGCCGTAATGCTCAAAATAATAATAATAATTTATTTTAGTCGATCTAAACGGAATTTAAATTTAATTTTGGTAGAAAAAAAAAGAAAGAAAGCAGAATCGGTGTTTCTGTTGGCTACCAAAACAGGTGTAAGGAAATGCACTTGTCCACCCGACAGTTTGCCACACATTATGGTCAAATAAACGTGGAAACCAGGTGGCATTCTCTTGCAACATCCTTTAGCCACGTATTCTTTTCGTCTCAAAGCACACATAGCACTCTTCGCACATTCAGCTAATCGATCACGCCAGACGTAGTATTAATCAGGTATATTTATAATGTTCCGTATACGTCTTTTCCTCCTTCAGTAGATTTGGGTCCTTTTAGTCGATCAGGTTTCGAAAAACGGATTATTTTAGTCTGCTTTAGGTTATTTATATGTTTTGTTCATGATCACTATAATTGATCTGATGCCTGTTGATATCTAGGTAGAAATGGTGAAGGCTGTAGCTGTTCTTAATAGCACTAAGGGCGTGGAAGGTACTGTCTTTTTCAACCAGGAAGGAACTGGAAATGGTATTTTTACCATGTTATCTTTATCTTTTATGTGTTATACACCTACAATTTTCTGGTAAAATCATAAATATAGTGACATTTAACATGTTTTACCTTTGTATCTTTTATCTAGATGGACCAACAACAGTGAAGGGTAAAATTTCTGGTCTTAGTCCAGGGCTTCACGGCTTCCACGTTCATCAACTTGGTGACACAACCAATGGATGCAATTCAACCGGTTCATTAAAACTCAAATCTCATTCTTAAATTATGAAGCATTTTATCTTGAGTTTATAATGTTTTATTTTTTATATTTTAACATGTAAATGTAGGCCCCCATTTTAATCCAACGTCTATGGAGCATGGAGCTCCTGAAGACAATGCTCGTCATGTTGGTGACCTTGGAAACCTGACTGCTGGATATGATGGTAAAAATATTAATTGCTGATCATCTTTCTGATTTATAATTGTCCTGAAGTTGTGATTCCATATTTCTAATTTTAATGTTTCAGGAAATGCAGAGTTCAACATTGTGGACAAGCAGGTGGCTATGTTATTCAAATGACATCAATTATTATGATGCAACTGTAACATTTCATTTAATTGCTGCTAATGTACTAACTATGAGCTGTAATGCTCGCACAGATCAAGCTTTCTGGGCCACATTCTATCATTGGAAGGGCTATTGTTGTCCATGCAGATCCCGATGATCTTGGAAAAGGTGAACGAATTTTGATGGAAGGCTATACATCAATATTGTGCATGTTAGGAAACCCTTCATGAAATGCTTAGTGCCAATGAAATGAAATGTGCTAGACAAAGGTAGATATACGTAGGCTATACATCAATCCTGTGCCACCTTGTAAAGCTCACTCAAATTTTGTCTTCAGTCTTGTATTTTGCATCTTATTATGTACATTCTGCAGAAAATTTATATCAGTTAACTTGAGACCCTATTGAATTGATGTCTGATTTTTTTGTCTCATTTGCTTCACTTGTTGCCACAACTAATTGATCTTTTGTGATCTGTCCCTTTACAAAAATGCATGCATAGGAACACAACACAACACATCTTTATGTATTGGTTAGTATGTTTTCTAGTATGTATTACGAGCTCATGGATATCTGAACCTAATTTAGTTATCGGGTATAGTTGTGAGTTAAACGATATTGCCATTAGACAGTAACTTACATATGCTGAAAAATCAACGATGAACATGAATGAAAAAAATATGCAGGGGGGCATGAGCTTAGCAAAGAAACTGGAAACGCTGGTGAAAGAGTTGCTTGTGGTGAGTTTTTTTCCCCGCCTAAACTGAATATTTCTCTACTTCATGGCATCATACAGGGTAAATTATGCACGATCAGATATATCTTTGGGTCAGCATATCCAGAAATCACGGATAGACAATATTTTCCAAATTTACATTTGTATATAGGATGACGTGAACAGAAATGAATATGCTTACTCCTTGAAAAAACGTGTACCTGATGCTTATGTCCAGTGAAAATTTTCACATAATGCGTTCTGATTTAAATATTTTTGCAGGTATTATAGGGTTTCAAGCTTAAGCTTTATCTCTAGGACTTTGTTTAGCTACTGCAGTATAGTGTTTGTATCAAGGAGCCTGAGCTTGTTCTCTACAGTATGTTTGTATGTAAATTGCATCTGTATATGTTGCTGACATTGTATTATATATGGTATGGAATTTGCGAAGATCTTATGGTTTGGTACTGTTTGCTCTTTTAGCCTATTCATAACCTGTGAATTGGATGAGGTCTTTTAACAGTATTATTTGTGAAGACGGAAGTATTGCGCATCGAATTTTTTGTTGAGTGGACTCGTTAAACTAAAATAATCCAGACTAAACGTAAAATATATATATGTTTTTGTAAGGGCATGCATAGTTGAAAAATGATTTTGTAAGGGTATGCAAAGATGACATTGCTTAATAAGCCTGTTTCAAACAAGATCAGGCGTGAATATCCAGGCGTTTAAACCATAGTAACTTTAAATTGTAGAGAAATTGGCAAGTCATTAATTGAAAGAAAATTTAAAAGTGGTAAAGAAACTAGTTTGTGGTTTGATAATGAAGCCTTTATAAATAAGGTTGGGTGGAATAGTTTAGTTATATGGGGTGGATCAAATGATAAAGTATCTTATATCTATTAAATAATAGTAAAGCCGAAGAATTTTAAGCTCTATGATTAATTCTAGGAATTATCTTAATTCTCTCCAACTATAGATATTTTATTTTTAAAATTTTATAATTTATCACTTTACAATTATTATACTAAACTTCTCATACTATTTTATATTCAAACACCTACTCTTTTAATAAGTCTACAATTATTTATAAATCTTTCTCGATTCTCTTCCGATATTTTACATCAAAGCCCACATATTTAAATTAATTACATAATCCAAATTTTGAATTAATGGACAACCTTAGTCAACTAATATTTATTAATAAATTCTAAAAAATTAAAGTTTCAATATATATGCTACAGGCGTATCAACAAATTGGTATAAAAAAGATCTTTTTTTATTTAGATATGTGTGTGTGTTTGTGTGCGTATATAAATCACATAGCATAAATTATATACATTAACGATAATAACAAATTTATTTTATAATTTATTTACTGAACAAATTTATCATACAATACATTATATAATTCTATTAACTTCAAACACCAAAAATTTAATTTTTTTTACAATTTCTTAGAAACCATTCTCAATTCTTTTCTAATATTTTACACTCAAGTCCATATATTTAACTAATTGTATAATCTTAAATTTAAACTATTTAAATAAATTTGATTAACTGATATTCATTAATCAATCTAATAAATACGAAAAATATAAGAATTTCAATATATATAATATTCATTTATATGTGGAAAAAATGATAAAGTTATTTCTTTATTCAAACATAATGATATATAAATCGCATAACATAAAATGTGTACATAAATAACAATAACTCTTTTAATTTCTAATTTAGTTACCTTTAAATTTTTATTGAACATTATGTTACATTACATAACATAATTTTATTTTTAACAACCTTTAAAAGATAAATTTATATTTTATAACATTACTATGTAGACGCACAAATTTCATCGATAAAAATTAGATTATATAAACATTTACTTTTAACATGTTATCAAACCATGTCAAGCTCATAACTCAACTAAATGCTATGTAACATTATTTGCGATTATCGAAGTTGTAAGTGTGACTCTCCTATAACAACATAAAATCTATGGTTAACTATGAAATTGTTTAAAAATGAAAACTAAATAATGGATCAAAGTTCACATGTAGATAAATAGGCATAATGCTCTTCTCAAGTACAAATAAGTACAAAGCTCTTCGTAATTTTCTATAACTTTTCACATTCAACTTCTTATTTTTGATAGTTATGTTGATTATTAATTCAAATTATTTACATTTATTAAATTAAATTAACATTCATAAATCTATTTATAAATCCTTGAAAAATAACAATTCAATATATACACAACAATTAAAACAAAAATGGTAAAGTTATTTATTCACTCATACATATAAAAAAAATATATCACATGACATAAATTATTTACATCTATAGTATTAAAAAAATTAATTTTTTTAGTAGGACATTAATTGCTACAAATATATATAGCTAGCGAGGATTGAACCTTCAACCTTACATCTGAGCATCACATGTCATTTTGATTTATGATTAATATACCACAATAAATTTATCATAAATTACATAATAAATTTCTAATTTTAGCAATAATTAAAATATAAATACTATTTTTTATTAACATCGCCGTGTGCAACGCACGGGTTACACACTAGTTATTGTAAATAATCAATGGCGACCACAATTACACCCAATTACTAATCCACATAAAGATGAAATATGCAATATTCAATTTGATAGAGAATGACTATTGGGAATGGAAAGCAAGCAACAGAGGGAAGTTTTCTTTTAAAACAACTTGGTATTTTATAAGAAACAAATTCCCAACAGAAGAATGATATTATTGCATATGGAATAGAGTGAACTGTCCTAAGATGGCATTTTGTACATATTTTGCAATTAAGAACAGATTGCCAACTTGGGATAGACTTAATAAATGGGAAAACAATATAAATTCACTCTGTTCCTTATGCAATTTATGTGCTGAAAATGCTAATCACCTATTTTTTAAATGCAGTTATTCCTACTTCATCTGGAATCAAATTAAAGTCATTTTGGATATTGATGACAACAAGCAAATGGATCCGACGCATATTATCAAAATAATCAACAACAAATTCAGATCTAAATCTAAGGAAACTGATTTTGCTCACATTCTATTGACTACTGCAGTGTTCAACTTGTGGAAAGAAAGAAACTTGTGTGTGCACAACAAAGGCACCAGAAGTAAAGAGCAAGTTTGGCTACTTATTAGTACGGTCAGCAAAATAATTCTGCAAAAATCAAAGAAAATATTGAAAAATCAAACCGAATTTGCTTCCCTTGCCGATGACTGGAAATCTGAAGCTGGTAGCAAACATTTAGAAGCTTATCTGTTGCATTCGAAAAGCTTTCAGACCGACAATCATGTTCGTGAGTCGTGCTTTGTCAACCAACAAGAGCTAGTTGATAAAAATGATAAGATCTACTCCCATGAGGCTTAGAACAACTGCCTTAACCAACACCAATCAAGTATCAGAGCCAATTTGGGTAGGCATAGCAATTCGCGGGTGACATTGTTAGATCTAGGTCGTGATGACGCTAGATCTAACAATTATTTCAGAACGGTTTCTTATAAGGCGGAGAACAACCCATAGCAAGCTACAGCAGTCAATTTCTCAAGCGTTAGAGCTAATTTGGGAAGTAACTGCATCTCGAAGAAGACACCGTTAGATCTAGGTCGCGATGACGCTAGATCTAACAACAAACTATATGACAACAGTAATCGTAAAGCTTCGAACAAGGATGAGAGTGGAAGGGGTATGAGAGATGGTTTTAACAAAGCTCTTTCATACTGGGAACGTGGCGAAACAAGTGGGATGAAGAATGAAGGAGAATCAGCGAAGTTTTGATTCGATCGCCTTGGTCGCCATTATTTTTTCTGTGAAGCTTTGTAAAGTGATTGTGTTTGTCGGCAGCCCTAAACCTATGTTTAGGTTTGTAATGAGAAGCTGTGGCTTCGGGTATTTTACCCGTTTCATGTAATTGGGCTGGGCCTTTTTAACTTTCTTCAAAAAAAAAAAACTTTCAACTGAACGTTATTTCTATGTGAGTATATAGTTGGCCTTGTCAACATTTCATTTTAACAAACATAATTACTACCAATATCAAATAGATACTATACTACATATTTCTTACTATTTGGGGATACACGTAAGTTCCATGCACTTCTCCATCATACAATGCAAGCCACACTTTTTAGTGAAAATATCTCCTGTTCCCTTTTAAATTTCACTTTCTTTGCATACATTAAATATTCTTATTATAACAATATAACCATATTTATGATACGTCCCAGCGTTTGTAAAACATTTTCGTGAGTCCTTTTCAAACACAATTTCAAAAAGCACCCCTGTTATTGTTGGCGTTAGAAATAATCTCCTATTTAGAAGGAGTTGTTGTGTTGATTTGTTCCAAGAAGACCTAGTCTTCCAGCATAACAAACTCCATACTTAGGACTAGTTTTTTAATATTCTTTTTGTTTCTCTATTTAAAAGGAGCCAAGTTTGTTTAATAATAAAAACACAATACTATTTAGTTTTTCTATATTTGATTGAGTTTGCAATCTGATTTCAACAAATTGGTATCATATCATCATCAAGAAACCTGACAGAGTGTTGTGAGAAACACTTCAGATGGCAGAGTCAAGCAATTTTGCACAACCAAGCATTCCCATATTTGACGGTGATTATGATCACTGGAGTCTCCTCACGAAAAAATTGTTAAAGTCCAAAGAGTTTTGGAGCGTGGTGGAGACTAGTTTCATAGAGCCTACAACTGAAGAAGGACTATCTACTGTAGAAAAGAAGTCCTTGGCTGAAACAAGGCTGAAGGATCTTAAAGCGAAGAATTATCTCCTTAGCTCAATAGACAAGACCATTTTAAAGACAATTACGAAGAAGGAGACATCCAAGGAGCTATGGGACTCGATGAAGATCAAGTAACAAGGGAATGCAAGAATGAAACGTGCTCAGCTTCAAACTCTACGAAGGAATTTCGAGCTACTAGAGATGAAGTGTGGAGAATTAGTAACAGATTATTTTGCAAGAGCGGTGGTGGTGGCCAACAACATGAGAAAATGTGGAGATAACATAACCGATGTCACAATTGTGGAAAAAATTCTACGTACTCTAACGGAGAATTTTAACTACATTGTATGTTCGATTGAGGAATCTAAGGATATCGACACACTCTCTGTTGATGCCTTGCAAAGTTCTCTACTGGTACTGGTTCATGAACAGAAGTTCAAGAGAAATACAAATTTAGGTGAAAAACAAGTGCTTAAAGCATCTTATGAGGAACGAGGAACCAGAGGAAGGGGACTCTTGACTCGAGGAAGAAGAAGATGCCAAGGAAGGTCACAGAATAGATCGATCGTGGAATGCTTCAACTGTCATCAGATTGGACACTATGCTTCTGAATGCCCAGAACGAAAGCAAAAGGCGCATTATGCAGAAGTTGATGAAGATGAAGAAATGCTGCTTATGGCATTTGCGGAGACAAATAATGCCAGAAAAGAGGAAGTTTGGTTTCTGGATAGCGGATGCAACAATCATATGTGTGGAAGTAAGCTCTGGTTCTCATAACTTGATGAGTAGTTTCATCACTCTGTGAAGCTTGGGAATAATACTCGAATGGAAGTAATGGGGAAAGGAAACATTCTCTTGAAGATAGATGGAAATTCACATGTAGTTGCAAATGTTTATTACGTGTCAGACTTGAAGAGCAATCTTCTCAGCATTGGCCAACTTCAAGAAAGAGGTTTAACTATCCTTATTCAACATGGAATTTGCAAGTTGTTCCATCCTAGGAGAGGCCTGATTATGCAGATGTTTTCATTACATGCAGTATAAGACAAAGAAAATCCAAAATCTAGCTGCTTGCAGGTTTCTACAAAAAAGGAGCTGCAGTTATGGCATCGAAGGTATGCACATTTAAACTACAAAGGTTTGAGGACCTTAAAGTATCAGAATATGGTAAGGGGTTTGCCTGCGTTAAAAGGAAAGTTGAAGACGTGTACTAGTTGCTTAGTGGGAAAGCAATTCAGAAATTCCTTTCTAAAGAAGAGTCTCTGGCGTGCTAAGAAAAAACTGCAGCTTGTGCATGCAGATTTATGTGGACCGATAACGCCTGCTTCAAATAGTGAGAGAAGGTATATGCTCACCTTTATAGATGACTACCGCAGAAAATTATTGGCATACTTTCAAACAAACAAGTCTGATACTCTAAGTCACTTTAAGATGTTCAAGAATCTTGTTGAAAGGGAGTGTGGATCGGTTTTATGTTGCTTACGTACCGACAGAGGAGGTGAATTTACCTCCAATGAGTTCGTATCTTTTTGTAAGGAAGCAGGCATTAACAGGCAACTTACAACTACATTCACACCACAATAGAACGGAGTGGTTGAGCGTAAAAATCGTACTATCATGAACATGGTACGTAGCATCTTTGATGACAAAGAGGTTCCCAAAAATTATTGGGCAGAAGCAGCTAAATGGGTGACACATGTATTGAACAGAAGTTCTACTCGGTATCTGCAAGGAAAGACACCCGAAGAGACTTGGAGTGATGTTAAACCTAATGAAGACTACTTTCGAGTATTTGGTTGTTTAGCTCATGTGCACGTACCTAATAAGAAGAGAAAGAAGTTGGATATAAGAGTATTACTTCCATGCTGCTAGGAGTAAGCAGTGAATCCAAGGGCTGTCGTCTTTATAATCCAGCAACTAAGAAAGTGGTGATAAGTCGAGATGTTGTTTTTAAAGAAGACAATGGTTGGAATTGGGAGAACACAAACAAAGATGAGAAGTTGTACTACGAAGAAGGAGAAGATAAAAAAGCTACAAAGTCTAAAGAAGGGAGTGAGGCTGGTGACAATGCAAATACTGATGGTGTTTCAAGTGAGGAAGATGCAACAAATGAAGAACCTGAAGCTTCCAGCAGGGTTCGAAGGGTTCAAAGACCTCCTGCATAAATGCAGGATTATACACCAGGGCATGAACTTTCTAAAGAGGAGGAAAATATAAGCTATTTATTAATGTTTACTGCTTCGGAGGATCCTTTAACGTATGGAGAGGCTGTCAAGGAAAAAAATGGAGAAAGGCCATGAAGGATGAGTTGGAAGCTATTGAGAAAAACAAAACATGGCATCTAGCAACTTTGCCTGCAGGTTCAAAGAAAATTGGTCTTAAATGGGTGTTCAAGACCAAAATTAACGAAAAAGGAGAAGTAGACAAGTATAAAGCTCAACTTGTGGCGAAGGGTTATGCTCAACAACAAGGAGTTGACTATAACGAAGTATTTGCACCGGTGGCTAGATGGGATACCATACGACTACTTCTTGCATAGGCAGCTCGGAGGGGGTGGCCTGTTTATCGACTCGAAGTGAAGAGTGCATTCTTTCATGGTGAGCTTGAGGAGGATGTTTATGTTGAACAACCTTTGGGTTTTATACAAAAAGGTGATGAAGATAAAGTGTATAAGCTGGATAAGGCATTCTATGGATTGAAACAGGCACCTCGTGCATGGTATAGAAGAATAGAGGCACATTTTCTGAAAGAAGGATTTCAACGTTGTAACGACCCATAAATTTTTAATAATTTTTATTTGTTTTATTAATATATTTAATTGAAATTTTGTGAAATTTTAAAAAATAAAATTTTGATACAGAAAATGTTTAAAATTTTAAACAATAAAATTTCGATGGTAATAAAATGTTTTCCAAACCTGAATATTTTTATACAGGAAATTTATAAATCATCTTCTGAGTGAGACGTCATTCTTCATTTCGTAAAATTTGGACTTCTATTACTTCATCGATCTTATTTTCGACGAAATAGTAGCATTTTGGTACTGATTATCGACTTTTGATTGGATGATCATACCACTGATATTTGTATACCGTTTTGATCGTCTCGTCGTGCTGACCTCTGCGGTATATTCAAATGTAAATTTCGAGATCCGGAAAACAGCGAAATCTACAGAACGATTTCCGTATCGGTACCGGTTCCGTGCCTTTCGGTTCTTGTGGCTTTTTGTTTTTCCATTGATTGTAAACGCTTTGGTTCTCACCTCCTGTCTCTTCGTTGTTCGCGTGCATTTGTTTGTTTTTTTAATTAAAATAAATAATTTAATATAACTTATATTTTTTTATCAGTTCATATTCCATTGAGAATTCTTCAACCTTCTCATACTTTCCTTTCCTCTTCAAAACCATTGCCGAAAAAGGAAAAAAATCTGCTGGCTCCTTCCACCACGTATCTTGCACTTTCACCGTCGAACGCAGCTCCTCCGAGTCCCCTCTGCCTCGTTTGCCGATCCTCCGCCTTCCTCTCGTTCATGGCAACCGACCCCACCGCTTCGGTCGAACTTTCCCCACCACTGCCGAGACCGAGCTGCTACCCCACCTCCACCGATCACCACAGCCTTCTCCGCCCTCTAGTTGTGCCAAGCTCTCCACGTGGCCGAACTCACTCATCTCTGGCCGATCAACTTCCCTAGCTCGGCCTAGCTTTGCTCCTCTCGTTATATAAACGGTATATATATGTATTTAAAATTTATATTTGTTTAAAGCTATATTCATATGGGTTTAAGAGTTAGTTTGATCATAAAGTATGGCTATGTTAACCGATAATATAAGTATGTATGTTTATTGTATATGTATTATTCTATGTTACCGTATAAAGGTTTTATATGAAAGGTTTGTTCACAAGTTTACATTGGCTGTCTGCATGCATTTTTTTATTTGTGTCTGCACTTATATCAGGCTCATGTATATGATCTATATATATAGTATTAAATTTTAAGTATATAAGCCACAATCCAGTTTCAATAAACTATAATCTGCTATATATTTATAAGCTATTTGAATAAGATCTGCTATTGATATTTAAAAGTATATATGGATATAGTTTATACCAGGTTTGTTATCTAAGTTATATAAAAGTTTATATAACGGTGTATAGTTATTATAGGTTATAAACCATGTTGTCTGCATATATATATATATATCAGGTTCATAATATGAGTTAGATATATAGTAGTTTGGGCATATCTTTTGTTCAATGTCTGATTTACATATATATATATACACTTGTTTTTTTAAATGTAAATTATATGTTTGATTTTTGAATACTTATGTTACTGGTAAGGTTAATATGTAAAGGTTGCAGTTTATATATTTGTATATATACATGATTGTTGTTCGACTATAGTTATAATCTGTTTTAGAAAAAAAATGTATATATAAATTATAGAACAATTCTGTGTACTGATAGATAAGATTTTATATATATTAGTTAGTTATATATATATTGTGTATATATGTTTGATTTTTTTATGTGTTTATAGTTTTAATGTTGTCAGTTATATAATATATATATATACAAAATATGGTCTGCATATTTTCCATAGCCTGCTTGTATATATAACTTATAACTTATATATGTAACAGTTTACATGGGATTTCATATAATAAGTTATGAACTGGGTTATATTATATATATATATATTTGAAATCAGAAAGAAAAATACTTTATATATATATATATTATATTATAAAAGCTTAGTCTGTTATATGATATGATGGTGTGCAGATATATAAGTTACAGTAAATTTTACATAGGTTTAAGTGTTATATTTATAAGTTTTGGAGTGCATTGTTAGTATTAATATAAAGCAAGTTATATAGAATTTATTTTAAATATTGATTTCTAAAGATATAACTTGTATATAAGTTACACATATGTTTATATATTAGTCTGTATAGCTATTCATATTAATTTTAAACATATTATGTATGTATGTTGATTTTGATATATGTGTTTAAATTTGAAACAATGGATTTTGGTGATACACATATATATATTATTTAATATATGTTTGAATTTGGAATATGATTTTATATATAGTTATATATATGTTCACTGATACCATTTATCATCATCGATCCGGTTCTAATTTGATTTCGTAAATTCCTATTTATCAGCTTAACCGTCGAATTCGTGCCAATCTAGCTTTGCTTTGCAATTCGTGCTTGGATTTGTAACTCATCTCATTCTGTTCTCTCTCTAGCCTCGAAAGGTGAGCAATCACTCACGATTAACGTTCTTATATTTATTAAATTTGATTTCAATTGAAACGTCAATTGAAATATGCTGCTGTTAGTTATTTACATTGCTATATATATTGTTATTTGTATCTATTCACTTGTAACATCTGACACCATTATCTGTTATTTATATTGATGATATATGCCAGTTATATTATTATCATATCTATTATCACTCTACAAGTTCCCTGTTAGTATAGAATTCACTATGGGTTGAAATGATACATACCCGAACGATCTGTAGAATATGAGAAAATCGTTATGGGTTGAAATGATAAACCCAAGCGATTTTCATATGAATTGAATTTGGGATTGCGGGTTGAAATGATATATACCCATATATATATTTAAATTGCAGATTGAAATGATAAATATCTGTATCACTTGACCATAGGATAGAAAATTATATATAGACACCGTTGGTCTATATATATAAATGAAATGATTTCTATGGTTTGGAAAGAAATATATGGTTTTTATAAATATTAATTTCAAGATTTATTAAATTTGATTTAATAAAGTTGATTTAATCAATATAAAATATGTTTAAGTATTTATTTAATATCTATATTTTCAAATATAGAGTTTATAATGATTCAGGTTGGAAAGATAAATTTGAAATTGATTTGAAATTATATTTATTTAAGAATTTTACTTAAATAAGTCTGATTAGAAATTTTTAATTTTAAGATTTTAAAGATATGATTTTTTAACTTGATTTTGGTTTAAAGTGATTAAATGAATATTTCAGGTTTAATAATCGAAAGAAATATTTAGTGGTTTGAAATTTGGGCTTTTATTTAAATGATATTGGGTTTATTAAGTGAATATTTCAAACTAAATAATAGTAAAGTGAATTTGATATATATATATATATATGAAATTTTCGAATTTAGTTTTGAAATGTTGAATATTTAAAGCTTTGAAATATATTGAAATTGAAATGATTTATTTTTATGGTTCAAAAATGTATTTGAAATCGACAATTGAAATGGTTTATTGAGAAACTGAATCGAATTGAAATTTATGATTTGCGATTTTATTAAATCTGAATTTCTTGAAATTAAGTTGATTTGAATCGATTTGTAAAATTAAGGAAGCTATTTTATTTTATAAAGTATTTTTAAACTACATCTAAAACTATTTATATTTTACTTTATAAATTATTTTAATATAAACTATTTTGTATAAATCATTTTCAATATAAATTATTTTATTATAAACTATTTTAACTTATAACTATTTTATATAAACTATTTTTATTTTATAAACTATTTTTATTTTATAAACTATTTTATTATATATACTAATTTTAATATCTAAACTGTTTAAGAGGAAAGTGTTATGGATTCCAAAATGCTATGATTTCAAAGTGTTATGAATTTCAAGGTTTTGATTTCCAAAGTGTTTTGATTTTAAAAGACTTATGATTTCGAAAGCGATATAACTTTGGAAAGTGATATGTTTTTTGGAAATGGATATTTTTGAAATGAAAACGATATCGTATTGATTTAGTTTTTGAAAAGGAAATTATATTATGGTTTTGAAGTATAAACTATTTTTAAATGACCACGTTGTTATAATAACGATTAGTTGTTAAAGAGACCGGGATCGGATGTGGGCATACTCTCTGTCGATACCGAAAACCACTTTAACAACTGTGTACGCGGTGGAGATTCCAGAATGAAGTAGGATGGTGGCGACGATCCTATATGAGGTATATACGTGGACCCGACTCCCGTGAGTTGGCATAAGGTGGCTAAAACAGGAGCAATTGACGGACTAATGAGGTAGCACCTCTGATCGGACACACTCCATCGTATGCCATTCTATTACTTCGTGATTGATTTGGTGCGCACCTTCGGATTTCGGGAGTGTGGCTCGAGGTGGGCGGTAGTGGCTGCTATGCGTTACCACTGGCCCAGAAGTGTAATTGGTATATCTACCCTGGAATTTCCTAGTTGTGCCGTGTCACCTACCCAAGCACGCCTTTTACGAGTTTGTTTTGTACCATACCTATGGAGTGCCCTCTGACGACGCCCATTACGAGGGAGATTATGGTACTGTATAGACGGGAATATATAAAATGTGTTAAGGGGGATATGGGTAACGCCTTAATGCTATTTTAATAGTTTACTTTACTATAGACATTATTATAATAGCGTATATTACTACATAGTAGATAGTTTAACGGATCCTTAGAGGATGGTTATCCCAAACATCCTTTGAGTTACTTGTATTTCAGTTGATATTTCACTTGAGTTGGATTTATTGATATAAGGATGTTAATCCTGACTCGAGTGTTTTGTGTTTTGCTTTATGCTGGTGTCAGACTGAGTGATTCAGCATTCGAGACTCACCTTTGGAGTTGGAGCTTCGCTTGGAGATCCATCTAATGATTCTGCTTTCAGTCATTCAGTTGATTCCAGTGATGTATTCAGATCTTGTATTTGACTATTGTATTGAGACATCTATGTATTCGTGACTTCTGTTGTATCTTGTTTAACTCTGTTATATATATATATATATATAGTAGCTTCATGAACTACTATTCTTTTGTTTCCGCTGCATTATTGTTATATTTATTTGTGTCTGTGATTCTGTGATTATTTATTTACTGTATATGTTGAGTTTTTACCAAATTTAAATTAACAATATGATATTTTGAACAATTCAAATCCGACATGTGTGTCTGCCTATGCACTTGGCGGGTGCAGCATGATAGGGGGTTCTTGCATTTGGTTTGGTAGCGAGCGGATGACTCTTACTCCTACATGTCCCTACGGGGTTGGTGCAGTCGAGAGGCTGGCCGTAAAGGCAGAACACGGGTACCAATGTATGCTACGGTGGGCATGCGGGATGTTACATGTGGTATCAGAGCTTTGAATTTAGGCAAACTCAACATATAGAGTAGATTTAATTACAGAATCACTTCGTTCGAGCTTGAATGTCTTCCTCTTTGATTCGGTTTCGTTTGAATTTTGGAACTCTCCCATCGGTTCCGAAATCCATCCTTGTCACTCCCTATTCGTGTTTTCTTAATTCTGGAGTATCCCATAACTCCACTTCGGATGATATCTATAATGAATCGGCGGTTCCGCCATTCTTAGAATGATTTGTCAAGGGGTGAAACTCCTTTGCAACGAGCATTGATCCATCGGAGATTTCTATATCCTCGGTTTACGATGCTGCTATCTTTTGCTATACCCGAATTCTATCTCTGGCTATCGAATGTCGATTTGTCCCAGAATTCTACCTCGATCTTATTTTGAAGTCTCGGTTGACCCGGTTAAGGTTGCCCGCGATTTATATAAGTCTATCCATTCTTTTTTCTCTTGAAATCTATTTATCTCCCTATCGAGCCTACCTTCTAGTTGAATTCTTTTGGTTAAGATCCCTCTATATTTAAATCCCTATCTTTGTTTTGAAATCCATTCTGGAATCGTCGAGCGAAGAAGTGTATTTGTATTAATATTAAAATGTTTTATAGTATGTTGTTTGAGTTGTTGATGTTGATTTGGGTTTTCGGTCGATTCGTCTGATCAGCGATATCGATAGGATTTCCAAAACACTTGAACAGAGCAAACTGACACAATATTTTCTTCAAATTGGTAAATGGAATAAATATTATAGTATATATATATATATAAGTAAAATTTTCTGAAATTAAATTGTTAAATAAACTGGTTGTTGAAATGATAATATTTGATTATCATTTATTGTTCTATAAATGAATTTATAAACATCGTTTATAAATTGATTAGAAATTGAAATGAATTTAAATCAGGAATTTGAGAATTTAATTTTCGGTGATTTCAAACTCTGGTTTTAAGGTTTTGAACTGTATATTATTTAAAGTATTTTCGAACAGAAATTGTTTCAGTACTCTTCTCTTTTGTCGCTGGAAAATAATTTCGGTGATGGCGGCCGCATCATCGACATTCATTTTCGAGTTTCAGAGAGGAGAGACCATTCTGTAGCTTTACTACGGTTTTGTTTTGGAAATTAAATTGATTTGAATTTCTAAAGTATGACTTGATTTATAATATATAGGTATATGATTATAGACTTGATTTGATATATATATATATATAAATTTATCTCTAAATGGTTGAAGTTAATCGGAAATTTAATTCTTAAATTTTTGTTAAAGGATGATTTCAATTATAAATAAAGCTAAAAAAATCGAATAAATATTTAAATTTGAAATAATTTAGTTGGGAAAAGTTTACTTGTATAATACCTAATTTCATTCTAATATAACTTACCTAAATTTATTCAGAAGTTGACTATGTAATTGGAAAGTATACAATATAAAATGATTTTTATAAATAAATTTGAGTGGTTATAATAAATGTGATACACTTAAATTTTAATTATAAAAATGTTAATAGAGATAAATAGAATAATAAGTTGACTGAATAGTAAATGAGACAAATTAAATAAAAAATTTAATTTGAAAAGAAGAAAAAAAAACCTTTTGTATCTAACATTAATAAATTTGAAATTAAATCAATTTAAGGAAAACCTTGAATTTAAAACCAATTGTTGAATATAAATTAATTCAAATTGAAATTTATATAGTTTGAATTAATTGTTTTATTTTGTTTTTCAATCTATTTTTCTTTCTAGTTGCTTCTACTCTCCTACCTCCTTCCTTTTCGGGGACGAAAAGTTTTGAGTGGGGGAGAGTGTAACAACCATATATTTTTAATAATTTTTATTTGTTTTATTAATATATTTAATTGAAATTTTGTAAAATTTTAAACAATAAAATTTTGAAATAAAAATTTGATATTTGAAATGCGTCTATTTTAACATAGCAACGGGTAAATTTTCATCAGGAAATATGGAAGTTTATTTTCTAGTGTACTTTTATTTCAATTTTAATCAGTTAAAAATCGATGGTAATAAAATGTTTTCCAAACCTGAATATTTTTATACAAGAAATTTATAAATCATCTTCTGAGTGAGACGTCATTCTTCATTTTGTAAAATTTGGACTTCTATTACTCCGTCGATCTTATTTTCGACGAAATAGCAGCATTTTGGTACCGATTATCAATTTTTGATTGGATGATCATACCGCTGATATTTGTATACCGTTTTGATCGTCTAGTCGTGCTGACCTCTGCGGTATATTCAAATGTAAATTTCAAGGTCCGAAAAATAGCGAAATCTACGGAACGATTACCGTATCGGTACCAGTTCCGTGCCTTTCGGTTCTTGTGGCTTTTTGTTTTTCCATTGATTGTAAACGCTTTGGTTCTCACCTCCTGTCTCTTCGTTGTTCCCGTGCATTTGTTTTTTTTAATTAAAATAAATAATTTAATATAACTTATATTTTTTTATCAGTTCATATTCCATTGAGAATTCTTCAACCTGCTCATACTTTCCTTTCCTCTTCAAAACCCATTGCCGATAAAGAAAAAAAACTGCTGGCTCCTTCCATCACGTATCTTCCACTTTCACCGCCGAACGCAGCTCCTCCGAGTCCCCTCTGCCTCGTTTGCCGATCCTCCGCCTTCTTCTCGTTCATGGCAACCGACCCCACCACTTCGGCCGAACTTTCCCCACCTCTGCCGAGACCGAGCTGCTACCCCACCTCCACCGATCACCACAGCCTACTCCGCCCTCCAGTTGTGCCAAGCTCTCCACAAGGCCGAACTCACTCATCTCTGGCCGATCAACTTCCCTAGCTCGGCCTAGCTTTGCTCCTCTGGTTTTATAAACGGTGTATATATGTATTTAAAATTTATATTTGTTTAAAGCTATATACATATGGGTTTAAGAGTTAGTTTGATCATAAAGTATGGCTCTGTTAACCGATAATATAAGTATGTATGTTTATTGTATATGTATTATTCTATGTTACAGTATAAAGGTTTTATATGAAAGGTTTGTTCACAAGTTTATATTGGCTATCTACATGCATTTTTTTTATTTGTGTCTGCACTTATATTGGGCTAATGTATATGATCTTTATATGTAGTATTAAATTTTAAGTATATAAGCCACAACCCAGTTTCAATAAACTATAATCTGCTATTTATTTATAAGCTATATGAATAAGATCTGTTATTGATATTTAAAAGTATATATGGATATAGTTTAAATCAGGTTTGTTATCTAAGTTATATAAAAGTTTATATAAAGGTGTATAGTTATTATAGGTTATAAACCATGTTGTCTGCATATATATATCAGGTTCATAATATGAGTTAGATATATAGTTGTTTGGGCATATCTTTTGTTCAATGTTTGATTTACATATATATATACTTGTTTTTTTTAAATGTAAATTATATGTTTGATTTTTGAATACTTATGTTACTGGTAAGGTTAATATGTAAAGGTTGCAGTTTATATATTTGTATATATACATGATTGTTGTTCGGCTATAGTTATAATCTGTTTTAGAAAAAATATATGTATATATAAATTATAGAACAGTTCTATGTACTGATAGATAAGATTTTATATATATTAGTTAGTTATATATATATTGTGTATACATGTTTGATTTTTTTATGTGTTTATAGTTTTAATGTTGTCAGTTATATAATATATATATACACATTATCGGTTGGTATATATGTATACATGGATATATATATATATATATTAGTTTAAATATGTATGTTTAACTGTTATAAGAAAACAAGAATTGGTTGTCCATATCAAAACTATATATATTTGTTTATAAAAAATATGGGTGCATATTTTCCATAGCCTGCTTGTATATATAAATTATAACTTATATATGTAACAGTTTACATGGGATTTTATATAATAAGTTATGAATTGGGTTCTGCTATATATATGTAGATTTTTGAAATCGGAAAGAAAAATACTTTATATATATATATATATATTATATTATAAAAGCTTAGTCTGTTATATGATATGATGGTGTGCAGATATATAAGTTACAGTAAATTTTACATAGGTTTAAGTGTTATATTTATAAGTTTTGGAGTGCATTGTTAGTATTGATATAAAGCAAGTTATATAGATTTTATTTTAAATATTGATTTCTAAAGATATAACTTGTATATAAGTTACACATATGTTTATATATTAGTCTGTATAGCTATTCATATTAATTTTAAACATATTATGTATGTATGTTGATTTTGATATATGTGTTTAAATTTGAAACAATGGATTTTGGTGATACACATATATATATTATTTAATATATGTTTGAATTTGGAATATGATTTTATATATAGTTATATATATAGGTTCACTGAGACCATTTATCATTATCGATCCGGTTCTAATTTGATTTCGTAAATTCCTATTTATCAGCTTGACCGTCGAATTCGTGCCAATCTAGCTTTGCTTTGGAATTCGTGCTTGGATTTGTAACTCATCTCATTTTGTTCTCTCTCTAGCCTCGAAAGGTGAGCAATCACTCACGATTAACGTTCTTATATTTATTAAATTTGATTTCAATTGAAACGTCAATTGAAATATGCTGCTGTTAGTTATTTACATTTCTATATATATACTGTTATTTGTATCTGTTCACCTGTGACATCTGACACCATTATCTGTTATTTATATTGATGATATATGCCAGTTATATTATTATCATATCTGTTATCACTCTGCAAGTTCCCTGTTAGTATAGAATTCACTATGGGTTGAAATGATACAAACCCGAACGATCTGTAGAATAGGAGAAAATCGTTATGGGTTGAAATGATAAACCCAAGCGATTTCCATATGAATTGAATTTGCGATTGCGTATTGAAATGATATATCCCACTTATATATTTAAATTGCGGATTGAAATGATAAATATCTGTATCACTTGACCATAGGATAGAAAATTATATACTAACACCGTTGGTCTATATATATAAATATTTTGAAAATGATTTCTATGGTTTTGGAAAGAAATATATGTTTTTTATAAATATTAATTTCAAGATTTATTAAAGTTGATTTAATAAAGTTGATTTAATCAATATAAAATATGTTTAAGTATTTATTTAATATCTATATTTTCAAATATAGAGTTTATAATGATTCAGGTTGGAAAGATAAATTTGAAATTGATTTGAAATTATATTTATTTAAGAATTTTACTTAAATAAGTTTGATTTCAAATTTTTAAATTTGAGATTTTAAAGATATGATTTTTAACTTGATTTTGGTTTAAAGTGATTAAATGAATATTTGAAGTTTAATAATCGAAAGAAATATTTAGTGGTTAAATTTGGGGTTTTATTTAAATGATATTGGGTTTATCAAGTGAATATTTCAAACTAAATAATAGTAAAGTGAATTTGATATATATATGAAATTTTCGAATTTAGTTTTGAAATGTTGAATATTTAAAGCTTTGAAATATATTGAAATTGAAATGACTTATTTTTATGGTTCAAATATGTATTTGAAATCGACAATTGAAATGGTTTATTGAGAAACTGAATCGAATTGAAATTGATGATTTGCGATTTGATTAAATTTGATTTTCTTGAAATTAAGTTAATTTGAATCGATTTGTGAAATTGAGGAAGCTATTTTATTTTATAAAGTATTTTTAAACTACATCTAAAACTATTTATATTTTACTTTATACATTATTTTAATATAAACTATTTTGTATAATTCATTATCAATATAAATTATTTTATTATAAACTATTTTAACTTATAACTATTTTATATAAACTATTTTTATTTTATAAACTATTTTATTATATATACTAATTTTAATATCTAAACTGTTTAAGAGGAAAGTGTTATGGATTCCAAAATGCTATGATTTCAAAGTGTTATGAATTTCAAGGTTTTGATTTCCAAAGTGTTTTGATTTTAAAAGACTTATGATTTCAAAAGCGATATAACTTTAGAAAGTGATATGTTTTTTGGAAATGGATATTTTTGAAATGAAAACGATATCGTATTGATTTGGTTTCTGAAAAGGAAATGATATTCTAGTTTTGAAGTATAAACTATTTTTAAATGACCACGGTGTTATAATAACGATTGGTTGTTAAAGAGACCGGGATCGGATATGGGCATACTCTCCGTCGATACCGAAAATCACTTTAACAACCGTGACGCGGTGGATATTCCAGAATGAAGTAGGATGGTGGAGATGATCCTATATGAGGTATATACGTGGACTCGACTCCCGTGAGTTGGCATAAGGTGGCTAAAACAGGAGCAATTGACGGGCTAATGAGGTAGCACCTCTGATTAGACATACTCCATCGTATGCCATTCTATTACTTTGTGACTGATTTGGTGCGCACCTTCGGATTTCGGGAGTATGGCTCGAGGTGGGCGGTAGTGGCTGCTATGCGTTACCACCGGCCTGGATGTGTAATTGGTATATCTACCCTGGCATTTCCTAGTTGTGCCATGTCACCTACCCTAGCGCGCCTTTTACGAGTTTGTTTTGTACCATACCTATGGAATGCCCTCTGACGATGCCCATTACGGGGGAGATTACGGTACTGTATAGACAATGGGAATATATAAAATGTGTTAAGGGGGATATGGGTAACGCCTTAACGCTATTTTAATAGTTTACTTTACTATAGACATTATTATAATAGCGTATATTAGTACATAGTAGATAGTTTAACGGATCCTTAGAAGATGGTTATCCCAAACATCCTTTGAGTTACTTGTATTTCAGTTGATATTTCACTTGAGTTGGATTTATTGATATAAGAATGTTAATCCTGACTCGAGTGTTTTGTGTTTTGCTTTATGCTCGGGTCAGACTGAGTGATTCAGCATTCGAGACTCACCTTTGGAGTTGGAGCTTCGCTTGGAGATCCATCTAATGATTCTGCTTTCAGTCGTTCAGTTGATTCAAGTGATTTATTCATATCCTGTATTTGACTATTGTATGGAGACATCTATGTATTTGTGTAACAATCCGCATATTTTACGATTGTATATTTTAATGTTTTATTTAAATATAGCATCGTTAATCGGGTTTAAGTTCGAAATGTCACTTTTTGCAAGCAGTCGAATTAGGACTCGAGACCACTTCCATTGAGTCCAAAATGGCGTTTGTAACCTTTTTGAGTATAAACATCGATATGTTTGGAGTTGAGTAAAATTTTGATATTTTCATTTAGGGCTTTGGGTTTGGGTTTCAGCCCACCAACCTAACAAATGACCCTAACTCCTCAACTCTTCATCCATTCACTCATTCTATTTCCTAACACTCAAGCTAAAGCAAAAATGGGGAAAGGAATTGGAAATTAGAATTCTGAAACCCTAGTTTGTTTAGGAAATACAAATTCAAGTCCAAAATCAAGGAGAAGCTTAGGTAAGCATCCTCTTCTTCTTCTCCATCTCAATCCCTCTTCAATTTTCAAAAATTCCTATAACCTAACTTAGGAAAAACTTCACCTTTGATAATACATTGAAGATCCTAGAGGTGTTGTTGAAGAGAAATCAATCTTTGCTTGTTCTAGAGCTTCTCATATGTTGTTTTGGGTTTAAAAGGTGAGTTTATGAACTCACATCTATGTCTATATCTTTGATAGTTGTTAGGTAGTAATTCCTAACATCTATTCCTTGTTCATTTGTCTTTGAATTGAATTAGTTTGATGAATATTCCATTTTTTAGTGTTTTGAAGTAAAATCTTTAAAAATCCTATCTTTGATGTTTGAACATGTTGTTGGGGTGTATCGAAGAGCCTATAAGGCTGGGTTGTTGCTTGACATAAATCCCTAGTCTTCGTCGCTCGTCCGATCACTTCCATTGGATTTTTTTCCCGTCAAGGGGCTAGACTGAAAATACTGCAGATCACAGTTCAGTCGACTGAACCAGAAAGTCAGTCGACTGAACCAGGAACCAGAAAATTCTCTGGCCTTGTATCAGTCGACAGACCTTCTGGTTCAGTCGACTGAAACTGGGAACCGAATGTCCCTACCCCTGTATCAGTCGACTGAACCAGAAGGTCAGTCGACTAAACCAAGAACCCGAGAGTTTCTGGCCTTGTATCAGTCGACTGACCTTCTGGTTCAGTCGACTGAATCTGGGAAATCTGCATTTTTGCCTATTTGAGGTAGTTTTGTGTGGATTTCCGATTTTTAATCGATTCTTGATAATCCGATTTGTTGTTATCATTTATCGACTTTGATGATATTCTTTTTCGGGATTTTTGGGAATATCCATTTTGATGGATTCATTATCGATTTTTATGGTTTTAATTCACGTCGTCGAATGTGGATTTTGGTGATTGATTGTTTCTACAATCATTTCTGTGATTTGTCACTTTTAAATATAAAGGTTTCTATACTAGTAGTAAATATTAAAACTCTTTCACAAAGATGATTCCAACTCTATTTTTAATACAAATCTCGTTTATAAAACCATTTTCCAATCTATTAGTATATACAAACCTTTATCTCATTCGTACGAGAAATCTAATTAAACGGCTTAGCAAAACAAGTGGTATGAAACGCTTGCGTTTACTTTGTCGGTTAATTCTTGGACTTGTTCGATTGAACTCTTGTGACAATTTTCGAGTGGAAGTCTACAATTTGTTCGTAAATATTTAAGTTAAGCCAGTGGTTATGGGACATGAAACTAAACTCTTATATTTACTATCTTAGTGTGATTCAAACTTTTTATTGATCGATGATGATCATTTTGTGATTTATACTAGCGATGTGCGACATCTCTTTGTTTGTGTAGAGGTTAAACCCCGTTTGTGGAGTTTTAACTCAAAATTGGTGGGGTAGCGACCCATGGTCTTCGGGCCGTTTGTGGAGCTTCGGCTCAAAATTGATGGTTAGCGACCATGGAATAGCGTTCCGTCTGTGATACATGTGTTGGTGAGTTTTCATGCTCCCGTTTGTGATTGGCCTTCCCCCCTTTGTGATTTCTTGATTTCTAGTTGATGATTTCTAGAATTTGTGTTTCACCAATTTTGATGATAGGCATTGATGAGCTCTATCAATTATTTTTGTTTTTGGTGAACAATTTAAAGAATGCGATTCTTTTTGGATGTTTGAGATGATTTGGGATATTGTATGATTTTTGTTGTATTTGATGTATACTTGTCGCAGTATGGCATTATTGTTATCATACGTTTTTGTCATATCTCTTATCCTATCTTACTTTATATGATATTTATAGATAGACTGATCCGTTTATTATTTTCTTCTTAAATAATACTCTGGTCAGACCGAAGTATTTCAGGTGCTCCTGCTTGATTTCTTATCAGGGTCCATCATCTGATTTTTGGCTAACTACTTTAGATTTGTAGTTTTTGTTATTATACATTTGAGATAGAGACTCCTTGATGTATAATTATTCTTTTGTCTAGCACTGGTACCTATTCTTTTGTGATGTAGTGGATCTTGTATGACCACTATTTTGATGTACACTTTTATGTGTTATATTCATATCTGTTTCCGCCTTTGTGATATGAATATATGTGACTGATTTGTGTTATGTTTATTTCTATGTTTGTTTCCGAAGTCCACATAGCCAATGTATGGTAGCTTTGAGTTTGTATTCGATATGTCGGATTTTTTCTTGAAATGAATTGTAAGTTATATTATCTGACATATCGGTACTGGCACAAAGCAATTACACAGATGGTCGCTCCTCAACAGCCTTATTCTTCGTGCTAGTCAACGGCATTACTCAGTAGTGTCCTTGGCTAGCGTGAGTATAGAGGTGGGGCGCCACAGCTTGGTATCAGAGCCAAACTAGATTGGAACAATATAGAATAATCTAGCAAGGATCATTGTCCTAAGTCTCTCTTTGGAATCGTGCCATAGGATTTAATTCGAGTCTTCGTACCGTTCTATCCTATTTTCTTTTGTGATGCCTTGTTTTATCAATCAAGTTTGTTTGATATTCATTTTGAGAATAACCTTTTTCCTCTTCTTTCTTTCTTTCTTAAAGAAGAGAAATGGTTAGATCTGGCAGTCCTAGCGCTGGTCAATCCAGTAGTCCTTCTCTGGATGGCGTAATCATGATTGCCCAACAGCTTTTGGATCTTGTAAAGAATCAAAGGTTTATCTGTGCTTTGAGTAAGAACCCTGAAAAGGTTTTACCTCTGAAATTAGAAGTGCCTTTCGACCAGTTTGTAGATATCACTCTTCGACTAGAAGAGGCCGATAAAGAAAGTGGTGTTGAAGTTGTGGATGCCAAACAAAACTTCAACATCAACAATAAGAGGCCTATTAAGTTCAAAGGCCCTAATCCCAACAAGAAAGGGAGGCAGACAACTTCGGTAGCAAAGACTCCTACCTCTAGTCGTGGACAATGCTACAATTGTGGTTCTATGGACCACTATGCAAATGAGTGTCCGAAACCCCTTTATTGTCGCTATTGCAAAAGTTTGAGTCGTCATATATCTGCGTGTCCCATAATTCAAAGCAAGAAGGAGGGAAAGCTAAATGTTGTGCAAGCCCCTAGTAACACTTCTCTTGGTCAAGGTATTTTTTCATTCTGTCCTTGATGGCATTATTTTATTTCATGATCTTCCTATTTGATTTCTTTTGATACGAGTGCATCCCACTCTTTTATATCAAAAGAACTTGTTGATTCTTTTTCTTTAAATATTATGGGCTTGATGACTTCATTGAGAATTGTGAATCCGGTTGGTGGATCCGCAACACTCAGTTTACTTTGTGAAGATGTCGAGATTATTTTATGCGATTATTCTTTTCGAGCCGATTTGCATGTTATGCGTTACTTAGGCTTCGGAATTGATTTTTGGGAAAGGATTGGCTTGATCATTATGAAGCCCACATCCTATGTCCTGAGCGGACTATATATCTTCGTTATTCTCAATCTTTTAAGCAGATTTCTATTGTTCTTAATGATTTTGATTTCCAAATTCGGTGGCATCATTTTTTTTAAACCTACATGATGAGGAGAATATTATTTCTCTCATTCAAGTAGTTTGTGAATTTTCCGGTATATTTGAGCCTGTCTTAGGATTATCACCTAAGCAATCTATTGAGTGGTGCTAAGGTCTTTTCAGCTCAACCTTGCCACCGGTTTTCATCAGCTACGAGTTGCGGAGGGTAGTATTCCACTTACCGCATTCCGCACTCGTTATGATTCTTATGAGTGGTTCGTTATGTCATTCGGTTTAACAAACCTTCTAGCTTATTTCATCCATCTTATGAATCGAGTATTCTATGAATATCTCGATGAGTTTATCCTTGTATTCATTGATTGTGGATGTAAACAACAATTTAAAATTTGTAAATCTTTTTAATAAGATATTTATAAGTATGATTAGATTTTTTTCTTAAAACGAGCAAAGAATATTTGTAAAAATTTTAAGAGACATGTTTATCATATAGAAGATGATTTTGTGTTGTTTTGCCCATTGAGTGCTTTAAGAATTCTGGTCGATGCGCTTGATTAACGTTATCGATAGGAATCTCCTAAATGTTATGATGAGACAGTCAGACACAGTAAATTGACTTGTAATAAGTAAATTTTTCTAAAAAGATGATTACACAAAGTTAATTATAATTTTTAAAGTCTTAGCTTTTCGGGAAAGAGGATCAACTAAAAGAACTCTTTTCCGATGCTTCTATACTTGTGAATCCCAAAGGGAACCAAGACTTCACTGTTTATACCGATACTAGTCGTATTGGTTTGGGTGCCATTCCCTTGTAAAGGGAACGTGTTATCGCTTATTCTTCTAGGTAATTAAAGCCTGCCGAGACTAGATATGCCACTCATGATCTAGTGCTCGCGGCCATTGTTTTCTCTTTTAGAATTTAGCATCGTTATCTTTTGGGAGAGAAATTTATTCTCTACACCGATCATAAATCTTTGAAGTATTTATTTTCTCAAAAGGAACTTAATTTGCGTCAACAACGTTGGCTCGAGTTCCTTGCATCTTATGATCTTGATATTCTTTATACTCCGCAAAAGGGTAATCATGTTGCCGATACCCTTAGCTGAAAGCAACAAGCAGTTGTTTCAACAATGATATCCGAATGGAATGATCTCGAGATTTTATCCACTTGTGAGGTTTGAGATCGTGAATCCAATTTATATTCATCTCTTGTTTTGTGTAGCCTTGAGGCTCATCCTTCTCTTTTGGACCGTACCTCTTTTGGCTAAACTCTATGTCAAAGAAATCGTTAAATTGCATGGAGTTCCTACTTCTATTGTTAGCGATCGTGATCCATTGTTTACTAGTGGATTTTGGAAAGGTCTTCAAAAGGCTTTGGGAACAAAGCTTAATTTTAGCACTGCTTATCATCCTCAATCCGATGGACAAACCGAGCGTGTGAATCAAACTCTTGAAGATCTTCTTCGTGCATGTGTTCTTGATTTTGGTGGAAGTTGGGAAGATCATATTCCTCTTGTTGAGTTTTCTTCCAATAATAGCTTCCAATCTAGTATTGGTATGGCACCTTTCGAGGCACTCTACGGAAGGCCGTGCCGATCTCCTTTGTGTTGGCTTGAAGCCGGTGAGAAGCTGGTTTTAGGTCCAGATTTTATTCGTGTTTCACCTATGAGGGGTGTTGTGCGTTGCAGTCGATTGGGAAAATTAGCACCTCGATATGTTGGTCCATTTCCCATCACCGAACGCATTGGTTCCGTGGCTTATCGCCTCTTTTATTACCGGCTTAATTTTCTGCTATTCATGACGTTTTCCACGTCTCTCAACTGCGGAAATACCTTAGGGATTCCGATTCTATTCTTGAGCCCGGTGTAATTGAAGAAATTGAAGTTTCGCCTAATTTGACTTATGAGCAACATCCTATTCGTATCATTACTACGGAGGTTAAACGCCTTTGAAATAAAGATGTTCCTCTTGTGAAAGTTCAACAGTCCACAAATCCTAAGGATTGCTCTTGGGAATCCAGAGAATTCATTGAGCGAACACATCCGGACTTACTCTTTCGTGCTCCTTAAGGTGAACTTCTCATTTCAAAATTTCTTCTTTTTGTGTTGTTATGCCTTTGTATGGTTGTTACTTTTTATTTCTTTTTCATAAGTATTGCGAGGACGCAATTTCTTTAAGGAGGGGAGTCTGTAACAACCCGCATATTTTACGATTGTATATTTAAATGTTTAATTTAAATATAGCATCGTTAGTCGGATTTAAGTTCGAAATGTCACTTTTTGCAAACAGTCGAATTAGGACTCGAGACCACTTCCATTGAGTCCAAAATGGCGTTTGCGACCTTTTTGAGTATAAACATCGATATGTTTGGAGTTGAGTAAAATTTTGATATTTTCATTTAGGGCTTTGGGTTTGGGTTTCAGCCCACCAACCTAACAAATAACCCTAACTCCTCTACTCTTCATCCATTCACTCATTCTATTTCCTAACACTCAAGCTAAAGTAAAAATGGGGAAAGGAATTGGAAATTAGAATTCCAAAACCCTAGTTTGTTTAGGAAATACAAATTCAAGTCCAAAATCAAGGAGAAGCTTAGGTAAGCATCCTCTTCATCTTCTCCATCTCAATCCCTCTTCCATTTTCAGAAATTCCTATAACCTAACTTAGGAAAAACTTCACATTTGATAATAGATTGAAGGTTCTAGAGGTGTTGTTGAAGAGAAATCAATCTTTGCTTGTTCTAGAGCTTCTCATTTGTTGTTTTGGGTTTAAAAGGTGAGTTTATGAACTCACATCTATGTTTATATCTTTGATAGTTGTTAGGTAGTAATTCCTAACATCCATTCCTTGTTTATTTGTTTTTGAATTGAATTGGTTTGATGAATATTCTAATTTTTGGTGTTTTGAAGTCAAATCTTTAAAAATCCTATCTTTGATGTTTGAACATGTTGTTGGGGTGTATCGAAAAGCCTATAAGGTTGGGTTGTCGCTTGGCATAAATCCCTAGTCTCCGTCGCTCGTCCGATCACTTTCGTTGGATTTTTGCCCTTCAAGGGGCTAGACTAAAAATACTGCAGATTACAGTTCAGTCGACTGAACTAGAAGGTCAGTCGACTGAACCAGGGACCAGAAAATTCTCTGGCCTTGTATCAGTAGACTGACCTTCTGGTTCAGTCGACTGCAACTGGGAACCGAATGTCCCTGCCCCTGTATCAGTCGACTGAACCAGAAGGCCAGTCGACTGAACCAGGAACCCGAGAGTTTCTGGCCTTGTATCAGTCGACTGAAACCAGTCGACTGACCTTCTGGTTCATCGACTGAATCTGGGAAATCTGCATTTTTGCCTATTTGAGATAGTTTTGTGTGGATTTCCGATTTTTAGTCGATTTTTGATGATCCGATTTTTTGTTATCATTTATCGACTTTCATGACATTCTTTTTCAAGATTTTTGGGAATATCCATTTTGATGGATTCGATATCGATTTTTATGGTTTTAATTCAAGTCTTCGAATGTGGATTTTGGTGATTGATTATTTCTACAATCATTTCTGTGATTTGTCACTTTTAAATATAAAGGTTTCTATACTAGTAGTAAATATTCAAACTCTTTCACAAAGATGATTCCAACTCTATTTTTAATACAAATCTCGTTTATAAAACCGTTTTCCAATCTATTAGTATATACAAATCTTTACCTCATTCGTACGAGAAATCTAATTAAACGGCTTAGCAAAACAAGTGGTATGAAACTCTTGGTTTACTTTGTCGGTTAATTCTTCGACTTGTTCGATTGAACTCTTGTGACACTTTTCGAGTGGAAGTCTACAATTTGTTCGTAAATATTTAAGTTAAGCCAGTGGTTATGGAACATGAAGTAAACTCTTATATTTACTAGCTTAGTGTGATTCACACTTTTTATTGATCGATGATGATCATTTTGTGATTTAGACTAGCGATGTGCGACGTCTCTTTGTTTGTGTGGGGGTTAAACCCCATTTGTGGAGTTTCAACTTAAAATTGGTGGGGTAGCGACCCATGGTCTTCGAGCCATTTGTGGAGCTTCGGCTCAAAATTGATGGTTAGCGACCATGGAATAGCATTCCGTTTATGATACACGTGTTGGTGAGTTTTCATGCTCCCGTTTGTGATAGGCCTTCCCCCCTTTTTGATTTCTGGATTTCTAGTTGATGATTTCTAGAATTTGTGTTTCACCAATTTTGATGATAGGCATTGATGAGCTCTATCAATTATTTTTGTTTTTGGTGAACAATTTAAAGAATGCGATTCTTTTTGGATGTTTGAGATGATTTGGGATATTGTATGATTTTTGTTGTATTTGATGTATACTTGTCGCAGTATGGCATTATTGTTATCATACGTTTTTGTCATATCTCTTATCCTATCTTACTTTATATGATATTTATAGCTAGACTGATCCGTTTATTATTTTCTTCTTAAATAATACTCGGGTCAGACCGAGGTATTTCAGGTGCTCCTACTTGACTTCTTATTAGGGTCCATCATCTGATATTTGGCTAACTACTTTAGATTAGTAGTTTTTGTTATTATACATTTGAGATAGAGACTCCTTGATGTATAATTATTCTTTTGTCTAGCACTGGTACCTATTCTTTTGTGATGTAGTGGATCTTGTATGACCACTATTTTGATGTACACTTTTATGTGTTATATTCATATCTGTTTCCGCCTTTGTGATATGAATATATGTGACTGATTTGTGTTATGTTTATTTCTATATTTGTTTCCGAAGTCCACATAGCCACTGTGTGGTAGCTTTGAGTTTGTATTCGATATGTCGGATTTCCTCTTGAAATAAAATGTAAGTTATATTATCTGACATATCGGTACTCGCACAAAGCAATTACACAGATGGTCGCTCCTCAACAGCCTTATTCTTCGTGCTAGTCGACGACATTACTCAATAGTGTCCTTGGCTAGCGTGAGTATAGAGGTGGGGTGCCACAATTCGTGATTTCTGTTGTATCTTGTTTAACTCTGTTATATATATATAGTAGCTTCATGAACTACTATTCTTTTGTTTCCGCTGCATTATTGTTATATTACTCTGTGTCTGTGATTCTGTGATTATTTATTTACCGTATATGTTGATTTTTTGCCAAATTTAAATTAACAATCTGATATTTTGAGCAATTCAAATCTGACATGTATGGATGCGAATGGTTGAAAATTTCAGGATGTTACAAACGTTGCAGCTACGAACATACATTATTTGTCAAAACCGATGGAGGTAACAATATTTTGATTGTTAGCGTGTATGTTGACGATTTGATCTTTACTGGAAACAATCATGTTATGATTATGAAGTTCAAGTCAGCGATGAAGGAGGAATTTGACATGACTGATTTAGGGAAGATGAAGTATTTTCTTGGTATTGAAGTTGTTCAAAAACATGAAGGTATTTTCATTAGTCAGCAAAAATATGTTGGAGAGTTACTACAGAGATTTAATCTACAAGATGGAAATCCAGTTCAAAATCCTATTGTGCCAAGTTCAAGATTGACAAAGGAGGGTAAAGGGACTAAAGTGGATGCAACTTTGTACAAGAAACTGATTGGAAGCCTAATGTATATTACAGCCACAAGGCCTGACTTAATGTATGTTGTATGTTTATTAAGCCAGCTCATGGAAAATCCTTCACAGGAGCACATGCAAGCAGCAAAGAGAGTGCTGTGTTATTTGGAAGGAACCAGGTCATATGGCTTGTTCTATAGGAGAGGAAAGTATGATGAATTGGTTGCATACAGTGACATTGATTATGCTGGTGACCTTAATGATAGAAGAAGCACAAGCGGGTATGTGTTCTTATTGAGTAAAGGAGCAGTGTCATGGGCGTCCAAAAAGCAACTAGTTATGACTTTGTCCACAACTGACGCGGATTTTATTGCTGCAGCATACTGTGCATGTCAGTGTGTTTGGATGAGAAGAATTCTTGAGTAATTTGGTTTGTTGCATTCACAGGGTACAACTATTTGGTGTGACAATAGTTCGGCTATAAAGTTATCCAAAAATCTAGTGCTTCATGGTCGTAGTAAGCATATCGATGATCGTTTTCACTTCTTAAGAGATCTTGCGAAAGAAGGAGTTGTGGAGCTCAATCACTGTGGAACAGAATCATGGCTGCTAGATATCATGACTAAACCTCTCAATTTGGATGCATTTATCAAGCTGCGTGAGGAGATGGGTGTATGTGATGATGTAAACTGAGTGTTATCACATTTCATTTTAAGAGAGGCATTGTTGGGCTTAAATTAGTATTTTATTATTACTTTAATTGATATATTATAATAGTTTGCATTAGAAATAATCTCCTATTTAGAAGGAGTTGCTGTGTTGATTTGTTCCAAGAAGACCTAGTCTTCCTGCATAACAAACTCCACAGTTAGGGCTAGTTTTTTTTTAATATTCTTTATTTCTCTGTAAGGCTATTTAAAAGGAGCCAAGTTTGTTTAATAATGAAAACAGAGTACTATTTAGTTTTTCTATGTTTGATTGAGTTTGCAATCTGATTTCGACAGTTATTCAGGTTTTTACTGCAAATATTTACAGTTCTGAAGTAAAAAACTAAAAAATTAATAATATTTTATATCATATTATTAAATTTGAAAAGAAATTACATAATCGCAATTTGAAACATCTTTTTTAGAAAGGTATTACTTGTATTAAATTTGAAAACAAGAAAACGATCAATTTTTTCGCTGTTTAAATTTTTGTTCTAATTTAATATATTAATTTAAAGTAATAAGTGATTCTAAAAGAAAGTTTACTTCTTTGTCAATCATGGTATAATTCCAAAAGAATAAAATGGTAACTTTAGAATTATAAGAGAAAACCATGTTCTAACATAAAATGATCACTTTTGTTTTACACTTGTACCAGTTTCCCCCAACTTATTTCTTCTGTCATGAGTTCATTTTGTTAATGATACATTTCAAAAAAATCCAAACAACTTTGGTTAATTGCGTACAAATTCAAAAAATTACTTAGTAGTCCAATCTTAATTTAAAAAAATTAGTTCGATAAAAATGTCTCATTTCGCTCTTCTTTATTCTATCTCACATGATGCACATGAAAAATCTTTTTCTGTAACTCACTTATTTTCACAAATCATAGTCTTTAAGTTCAGCAAAATAAATCCAATTTCTTTTTTAAATTAATGGATTTTGATAGGAATGATGAAATATTCAGCAATCGAAAACTCATTATTATTTTTATTTTTACATTTCTATTCGGTTGAAAATTTTGTTATATCGTAGAATTCAAATTGCATGAATCATAATGTCTTCTTTCTACAAATACTTTTCTGCAAACAAAAATTGATTAATTCACCGAAAGATTACTGTAACCCCCCGTAAATTGGAAATAATTAAATTAAAACGAAATTAATTAATAACCGTTAATGTCGAAAATGGTTTCACAAACGTCGGAATTTGGTTACGAAACTGCACCAGTGTTCGTGGCCATTTTCTGATCAATTTTCATATATAAAGTTTTCCGATCGGAGCTCAAAGTTATTAACGTTTGAAGATTTCATATCGAAAATAATTATATATGTAACTAAGGAATTAAATATAATTAATTAATGTTAACTGTTACTTAACGTCTAAGAATAATTAACGTTAAATTGGGTCGCTTAAAAACAGTGTAAAATAAACAAAATAACATAAAACAGGAGTGAAACAAACGCCTAACAAAAATGGATAACCGGTCGAACCCTAATTGGGACTAGTCAACTGCTAGCGGTCGACCGGTGGTGGGATAGCGGCCGACCACTATTTGACTGGCAGCTTGAACCTAGGTCAAACAGTCTGGATTTAAAAGAGTCTAATCTAACAGTTATCATTGATTCAAATCCCAATAAATACGGGCCTAACCCCTCATCTTTGTTCTCATATTTTATGAAGCACGACGAAGCTCTACCATTTTCTCTTCTCCGCGAATTCTAAAATCTATATAGAAAATAATATATAAATATATACAAGTAGAGAATAGCGGATGATAATAGAGAAGAAAAATAGGATAGGATCGAATCGCCAAAGCCAAGATAAATTATAAATCCAAATCCGAATTAAATTTAGATCTCTTCTCAGATCTAAATTTCTAATGGGTATGTATATTCTTGTGGTACATATTTGGATATGGACAAAATGAGAGTCAAACAGGAATAACAAGGTTTAGATTTGGAGATTTGGAAGCTAAAAGGTAAGCGGGAAATTATATATTTTTATATAATATTGGATTTATATTGTTGTAAATTTGTTTCTTGTATACCTGAATATAATTATTTGGAGTTGTAGGCTTAAACATGTACATGTCTTGAATTTGAAAACCATGTCCATATATTTGTAGATTGTTAACTTGAACTAAATATTGCATGTATTTGAATCTGGAAAGTAAGGATGAAAGTAGTACCTAAGTTAATGAATTGTATAGTAATTTCAGCTTTGCTGGTTAAATGATATATGTTAGTAAGTATGAATTAGAAGTTATTATAAATTGGATTGGGATTTAAGCAATATTTTAATACATTGGAATGAAATGTGTTGCAATGTAAGTTTCTATAAATTATCTAGTTCTATAAATATGAATAAAAGTATATCGTTGAAATAACAAGGAATTCTAAAAGAAAGAGACGTATAAAATAGGGATGTTTACCGTATTTTGTATCGTCTATTTCAATAATAAAAGAAAAGATAATTTCTTGTAATTTCAAACATAACACAAGTCATTTTTTTGATAAGTTATGATAATTTACAGTGTTAACGTTTCCTTTTGGAGGATGTAATTCCAGTGCATTAAAATACATAAATCCCTAAGTATAAATCAAAATATTGTAAGTGAAGATAATAACAATAAATCAATTATAAATCTAGCATATGCGATAAGTTATAAAATGAACAATAAAGGAAAAAGTATATGTAAAGCAACGGAATGAGTAAGTAAGAAGATTATAATTATGAATGGAAGATATTCATAGCTGAAAAGGAACAGTAGAATACGCTTAATAGTATCAAGTAGAATTTAAGTAGTAATGGGTATTTAATCTACTAAAGTAGAGGTAAGCGGTAAATGACATTAAATCGCCGTAATTGAAACAAGAAGCAAGTTGGGTAAAATAACCAAATACCAACAGTTGAACATAGGAGGCGGAGTAACTAATTAAATTTATGTAGACTCAAGTATGCACTTATGATGGGGGTGAATTATTGAATTTAGTCAATAACTTGGAGTAATTAAAAATGACAAAGTCATTAATATATGTTGGAATGCGAGATCAGTACTATTATACAACAAAAGCCTTTCCACAATAAGGAGGCTACCAGCAGTTGTGTATACATTATACTGATGTGGGACATATCCAATTATAGGATCTATGGAAATATGCGTTTGTGTATAGGTAAAGGGATTATACAAAAGTAGGATGGTTTACCTCGATCGAAGTGTCAAAAGGGTAAGTAAAGTCTGCTTCGACCTTTTAGGGGGTACGTTTTAAGTAACCAAATGGGCATTTTCTTAATGGCATTAGGCAATCTAAATGTGACAGTGAGCATAGACTCCAGGCTATGACAGTGAGGTTAGTACCACATATACGAAGAGTGGGAGCTGTTTACATAGGTCAAGATCGTCATCGGTCCTGAGCGGTCAGCGGAAAGACCAGGGTTACGCCTAAACGGACTATAAATCCTACTAGTGTAGACCATGTTTAGAACTTGCATTGCCTCACAGTTATTTGTTAGTTTGTTTGTTACTATGAGGAAAAGAAAGATACCCTTTTAATGAAGGTCTTTCAAACGAATAAAATAGTCCATGGAGTTGAGTACATGATGTAAAGCAAGATGAATACAATACGTCTAAATAGTTGTAATGCCGTTATTAGGCACTATGCGAGTTCATTGGTATGCATGATGATGAGGACGTAATACTGCATTAACGATGGATCATGACGATGTGCTGATCTACAGATACTAGCGGGGAACGTATCCTAGTTCAAAGTGGGATTGTGGTACTTGTATACACCCCTCTCATGTATGTGGTCATTGTCTACCTCGAGTAGATGGAGTGTATCATACGTGTACATGAATTCAAGACGACTAAGTTAAAATAATAGACATAACATGTATTGGAAGGCAATCGACATAAACTAGTGTTATGTATAAAGTGTGCAATTTGTCAGTCACCAAAACGTTGTTTTGACTTCCTCCTCATTACAATCCATATGATAGCTTCAGAGGGACATGTATTGGTAAAAAGTGGGAATGGTGGAAGAACGGATTTCCTTATGCATGCACGACACTGATAAGAGCACTTGAGATCATAGGTGTCAAACTTGGTCAGTAATCATATGTTTTATTATACTTTACTATTCCGCTGTGAGTTTAACAATAGTGCTATAACATACATTTTTTATTTATAGGTTACTAATACTAATAATTCGTACTTTAGTGGAATTGAGTATTCGATTAGCGAAAATTTAGACCCACTAGGGTGCGGGTTGTTACGGTTGGTATTATAGCATAGGTTAATCGAGCATAGAAATTAAAATACGATGAGTAAACGTATTTGTATTTTTATCTATGATTACAAACTTTTCAAACTCCAACTATAGAAGTAGTTGTAACCATGTTATGAAAAATGGATAAAACCAACTATGAGTTGCAAATGTAAATAGAGTTAAAAATATTTGTTTATCCCGATTACCCCATGGAAATAGGTCATATTAGAAGGCATTGACTTAAGCAGAGCATGAATGACAACATGTAGAAGAGTCCATGAAGTTGGATGGTACTTGACTCCGTTGGTGGGCCCTAGTTGCCCAATGATTGTAGATCCCTATAGAATCACTGATTGATAATGTAAATTAGATCCAAGTAAGTGGAAAGTAAGAATCTATATGTTGCAATATTCGAAAGAATAATTAAATAAGTTCCTAGAGAAAGGTGTGTAGAAATCACTCCAAGTTGATAACCAAATCGTTAATATTCTGAAAGAGGATAAGTCAAAAAATAAATAGAAATGAAGAAAGTCCGAAAGAAGGAAAAATTAAAAATCCACTTTGATTCCGACTCCGCATGAAAGAATTTAATGTAAAAGCTAAAAAAAAGTTTAAGAAAAATTTATAAATAATATATTTGAAATGATTTTCGAAGAATTTATTTGAAAGTAGAAAAACACTGTTTTTGAAAACTAAGTAAATATTAAATTTTTGAAAAAATAAAATATCTATATTTTATTTAAATAAAAAGTTCTAGTAGAAAATAAAATTAGTCAAATCAAAATTTTTAGAAAAAGGGTTTTAATAAAATGTTATTTCTTTTGAAAAATAATAATAGAGCATATACAGCTCGCCGCTTTTTCCAAAAGGAAAAAATTCTAAGTTGTAAAATTCATTTTAGGGGTGGACAATAGGAAGTGGTAAGAGTTTTAAATGGGATAAATAGAACGAGAAAGAAGATTAGAACCCAAAAGCTACGTGATGGGCATGTGCACCGGTATGGGTAGATATGAATTTTTCAGGACAATCAGAACAAAGATGAAGAAGGCGGAAGTGGAACAAAATAACGTTAGTATAATAAATTGATTATATTCGACCTACCCAGAATAGGGTCCAAGTTCAACCTGGCCCAAAATGGCAAGGAGCGGTCAAACTCTTGGGACCAAACGGTCAACCGGTAGCGGTCGACCACCTAAGATTAGCGGTCGACCGGTCATGGATATCGGGCATGACCCGAACCTCGAACGCGACATAAATTAGCATCCTTGTTTGAGCCGCCGCTTCATTTCCTCAAACCCTCTCTTCTTTTAGCCCTGACTCCTATCTTCTCCTCAAAAATCGAGTGACCCATCGCTAGCAGCCCCTACAACAACGACAACGACTGCAACAGCTTCCTCGACCCCGAAGACCAACAGTGCTCCATTCAATTTAGCCCTCGAATCTAGATCTCGAACCCCTATTAAACCCAAACAATGGCACCTCCACCCGGCGGCATCTCATCCTGCCACCCAGGTTTAACCCCATAGGAGATTGCTGAAAGTGCACACGGATCTTGTATAATATGGCTTATGTGTATACTAACATATATAGTCTAAACTAAGCAGAACTAACTAGCAGAGTATAAAAATAGAGTAAATAAAAGCAATCGCACTAGTATTTTTCTACTGGTTTGGACCTCTATCCTATGTTAAGTCCCCAAGATCCTCTTTGGAATTTACTTTAACCAAATATCCTTACTTCGCCTGGAGGAACAGGCAGTACAATAGAGTTTCTTGAGTTGATAAGCTTATGTTCTGATAACACAAATTTTGGCTGCTAGTACAAATCATCATATAATCTCCTTGATGGTTCAATATGCATGCTTTGTGATTATGGAAGTAAATCAGATGATTCTTGAGTAAAGAATTGAATTTGAATTAGAGTTGAAAGTATGCTCAAGAGAATAGAGACCAAGAAAGATAGACTAAGAAAGTTAAAAATGATTTCAGATGATGATCTCGATATATAGATATCAAATAGTTACATTGAATAGTTGTAATCATTCAATTGCAGCCTTTACCATATGTAGAGATGCTCATGAACGATCACAACTATTGGAGATGACTTTTCAGAAAATAGCCGTTATAGGGTAATCAGTCGACTGAGTGTGAATAGCCAGGCTAATGAATAAGAACATTGAATTACGTGTCAAAATTCAAAAATAAGTTTGTATGATAAAATATGAAGTTCGGTCGACTGAGATTATTTTCAATCGACTGCCTTCAGTTGACTGAAAATAATCTCAGTCGAATGAGTTGTAAAATTGTTTTTATGTAATATTGCTTTTGAAAACTTGTTTAAACTCGTTGATAACTAAAAACATTTGTATATAGGTGTGTGTGTGTGTGCATATGAACTACAAAGGAGATTTTACAAGTGTATCTAGGACCAAATACATACATTCGATTTGACAATCCATATTTTTGTAGCTTTTGAATTGTAGATGATCCATCTTGCTCTCACCTTGATACTTTGATTCAATAGCTCGTTATACCTACATAATAGTGTATACTAGATATACACAAAGATATAGTTGTCATCGTTAAAACATAAAACCGGGGTCCTAACAATTACGTGGCTCCGAAGCGATGAAGAAAGAGTGAAAAGCTATGAAGAATCGACAAACCTTACATTTCTATAAGGACGACTGGTAAAGTTTGAGGACTTCGCTGCATATGATTTGGAGGGTCTATTTGAGGCTACAGGATTACTATCGATCCATAACCATGATATGTTCGAGCGGGGATGTTACATGTGATGCATGCATCTGTTTGACCTTAATTTGTAGTATTTGTTCGATGAGGAAATCACTAACTTTACAAGTGATGGGAGTAGAGATTCAAATGACAGTTAAGCAGTTTGGAGGGATTATACACGTCTCCATAGCAGGAGAGGATTAGGAGGACATCGAGACCTCTAATCCAGCTATTCTTCAACGGATCTTCCGTAGGGGTGTGGACGTATAGCGAACAGACAAATGTGAGACCAAGCCCGTCTTGTCACCTGCATTGTTCAACACAACATCATCCCTAAGACGAGGAGCATTCACCAGATCTACCTCTTGTCTAGAAAGTTACTGACGCCATCATAAGTGGTACTCAAGTGTGTTGGGCTAAGACCATCATTTGGGCCCAAGAGTTGGGATACGAAGAAAATATCTTCCATACTATTTCACTCTCGTTTTTCGATAGTACGGAGTTAGCCTCTAAGAAGAGCCAGTGTAGAAAAAGGCACTTGGGCCCCTGGATAGGTCCTCCCTTAGGAGGATGAGGACTGGAGAGGCGCCTGGAGAGTTTGGAGCGCAACAAGTGGCAAGATAAGCGCATATGGATTGGGCTCTATGGCTGGATCAAGAGACTGCTCAGCCACAGCCATAGGCCCCCAAGTATGGAGATATACGAGATTTCAAGATTCGGATTGAGGTCAAGCTGTAGGAGATAAGGATGCAGCAGTAGGAGATACGGACGAAGCAACGACACCAAGGTCATGAGCTTGGATGAATATCATCCATGCTTTGATCATTCAATTGTAGTTGTGGTTAGGCTCTCACTGAGGAGCAGGGCCATTCCTAAGTCCATAGATAGTAGTAGTATTAGTAGTAGTTGTTATTTCCTTCTAGCATTTGTTTTCTTTAGGTTTGGGTTGTAAGCAATAGTTGTTTCGGTTGTATAAAAATGCGTAAGATGTTAATGAGAAATGCTCCTTTTTATTTGTTTTATGTGTTGATCGCAGTATTTATTGAATAACGGTAAAATAAGGAAATCTCATAAAAGAATCTTAATTGATGCAAAAGAGAGAAAAATGATAAAAAGCATGAACTTTATAAGATTAATTAGGAAATTTATTTAATTAGCTACTAAAAGGAAAAATAAAATTAAGTCCCAAAAAGTATAAAAACATTTTGGAGATAAATTTTGACGAGCGAAGGATATGGAAAGGTTATTGTGAAACCATGGGTCAATATCCCAACGCCATAAAAGCTAAAAGTTATAAATGAACTTGTGTGCTGGTTGATATTTTAAATAAAAGAAAAAGTTTTTGAAATTTCAAAATTTACCATGTAACAATAAGATAAAGTCAATCATGGAATTACACCGTTGATTAAATCCCGACTGCATAAGATGTGGCTAAATTGGTTTAGAAACATAAAAACAGATACATTTGAAAATTTTGTTCAAAAATCTTTGATTTTAAATATAAAATGTTTTTGAAAAAAAGTTATGAAGAAGCAAAGTTTTATTTTAAAAAATTTCAACTATTTTAAAATTTTAATTAAAAAGGATTTTAAATAGAAAAGGGAAAATCTTGATTTTTAAAAAGCCACATGTTTAGCATAGGGAAAAGTCAACAGATTAGTAAATATGAATTTTATTGTGCAGCAGACGCGACAGTAAGAAAAATATGGTTAGTGACGAGGGAAATATCTATTTTAGCCTTGGAATTTAAATTTCCATACCTTCTTGATAGTATAGAAAAAAATGATTTTTAAAATAATACTTTTTTAAAGTTTAAAGAGATGAAAATAAATTTTCTTATGTGGACTATACGTGGAAAAGTTAGAAAAGAATTGCGGGCGAAAAGAGGAGGTTCCAAAGTGTAGCGGAATGGGTACAAGGGATAAAGATGGAACTATTGAATTCTCCATCTAAACTCCATTTCCGACATAAGAATATATGTTTAGAAAACTGGATTTTTCTAAATTTTGGATGTTAGAAGTGGTGTGCTAGCGTTTTGGATGGTAGGAATTGGATGCGAATTGGTTGAACTATACTTCTATTCGTAGAAGTGTGGAAAATTTGGATGCGAAAGCAAACATTTTGATTTTCAAAATTTGCATACATATAGAACTGCTAGTATATGTTTCTTGTTTGCACCACATTATCAAAACCGTTTAAAGAATACATTCATATAGGAGGTGCCGATTTATAATTATTCGGCATACATATCATATGTTTTGTGATATACCATGCACTTGTACACAATTGACAGTAAAAATTGTTGTAGACAAATTGATTGGATAGCTTAGAATTGTCGTGCATTATGTTACATGAGTTCGTCCTTTAAAAATTTCGAGGATGAAATTCTTTTAAGGGTGGATTATGCAACACCCTGTAACTGAACAATAATTAATTAAAAAGAAATTAATTAATAATTATTAATATCGAAAAATGGAAATTTCAAAAATGTCAGAATTTGGCTTTGAAACTTGCACTGTAGTATTCATGGCGATTTTATGATCAATTGACATATATAAAGTTTTCTGATCGGAGTTCAAACAAAAAAGTTATTAACATTTGAAAATTTTGTATCGGAAATAATTATATATGTACTAAGGAAATAAATGTAAATAATTAATGTTAAATAATGTTAACTGTTACTTAACTTCAAATAATAATTAATGTTAAATTAAGTCGGTTAAAAACAATGTAAAATAAACAAAATAACGTATAAAAGGAAAAGAATGAATGCCTAACAATAATGGACCATCGGTCGACCCCTAACTGGGACCGGTCGACAGCCATCGATCGATGGTGGGATAGCGGTCGACCGCTATTTGACTGATGGTTATGAATTGAACTTAGGCCGAAGGACTGGATTTAAAAGAATCTGATCTAATGGATGACATTGATTCGAACCCTATATACGGGTCTAACCCCTCAATTTCTTCTCATATTTTCTGAAGCACGTCGGAAATCTACCATTTTCTCTTCTTCTCGAATTCTAAAATCTATATAAATATAATATATCTATATATAAGTGGAGGTTAATGGAGGATAATAGAGAAGAAGAATATGATCGAATTGAATCGCCAAAACCAAGGTAAAATATAAATCCAAATCTAAATTAAATTCAAATCCCTTCTCAGATCTAAATTTCTAATGGATATACATATAAATTCTTGCAGTACGTATTCCGATAGGGAGAAAAAGGGAGTCAAAAAAGAGTAATAGAGTTTAGATCTAGAGATTTTGAAGCTAAAAGGTGAGTGAGAAATTATATATTTTTATATAATATTAGGTTTATATCATTGTTAATTTGTTCTTTGTATGGCTGTATATAATTATTTTGGAGTTGTAGGCTTAAACATATACATGTAATGTATTTGAAAACCATGTCCGCATATTCTATGAATTGTTAACTTGAATTAAATATTGCATGTATTTGAATCTGGAAAATAAGGGTTAAAGTAGTCCCTAAATTAATAAATAGTATGGTAATTCCAGATTTGTTGGTTAAATGATACATGTTAGTAAGTATGAATTAGAAGTTATTATAAATTGGATTGGGATTTAAGTTGTATTTTAATTCATTGGAATGAAATGTGTTGAAATGTAAATTTCTATAAATTATCAAGTTTTACAAATATGAATAAAAGTCGTTTAAAATAACAAGGAATATCTAAAAGAAAGAGATGTATAAAATAGTGATATTTACCGTATTTTGTACCGTCTATTTCAATGAGAACAAAAAAGATAATTTCTTGTAATTCCAAATGTAACACAAGTCCTCTTTTAGATAAGTTGTAAAAATTTACAGTGTTAAAATTTTCTTTTGGAGGATGTTATTCAAATGCATTAAAATACAGAAATCCCAAGTATAAACCAAAATATTGTAAGTGCAGATAATAACAATAATTCAATTATAAATCAAGCATATGCAATAAGTTAGAAAATAAACAATAAGCGAAGAAGCACATGTAAAGCAATGAAATAAGTAAGTGAGAAGATTATAGTAATCAAAGGAAGATATTAATAGTTGAAAAGGAACAATTAAATTTGCTTAATAGTATCAAGTAGAAATTAAGTGGTAAAGGGTATTTAATCTAGTAAAGTAGAGGTAAGCAGTAAATGACATTACATTAGCGTAATTGAAACAAAAAAGCAAGTTGGATAAAATAAGTAAATACCAACAGTTGAACATGGGAGACAGAGTAACTATGTAAATTTATGTAGCCTCTACTATGCGTTTATATCAGGTGCGAATTATTGAATTTTGTTAATAAATTAGAGTAATTAAAAATGACAAAGTCATTAATATGGACTGGAATGCGAGGTCAGTAGTGTTACACAACAGAAGCATGTCCACCACAAGGGGCTACCGGCAGTTGTGTATACATTATACCGATGTGGGATATATCCAAATGTAGGACCCATGGAATTATATGTTCACGTATAGGTGAAGAGAATATACCAAAGTAGGATGGTTCGCCCCGTTCGAATTATCAAAAGGGAAGTACAGTCAGCTTCAACCTTTTAGGAGTACTTTTTATGTAAAATAATGGGAATTTCCTTGATTTCATTAGGCAAACTGAATGGGACCGTGAACATAGACTCGACGCTGTGACAGTGAAGTAGGTACCATATATACAAGGAGTAGGAACTGTTTACATAGGTCGAGGTCATCATTGGTCTTGAGCGGTCAACGAAAAGACACAGATTATGCCTAAATGGGCTACACCTCCTACTAGTGTAGACCACATTTAGGACATGTACCACCTCACAGTTATTTGTTAGTTTGTTTGTTATTAGAAGGCATGACTATAATCTTTTAATGGAGGTCTTTCAAATGAATAGATTAGTCTATGGAGCTGAGCACATAATGCAAAGCAAGACAAATAGAAAACAGCTAAATAGTTGTAATGTCGTTATTAGGCACTCGTGGAGCTGAGTACATGATGTAAAGAAAGATAAATAGAAAATGGCTAAATAGTTGTAATGTCGTTATTAGGCACTACATGAGTTTCTTGGTATGCACGACGACGAGGACTTAATACTGCGTTGACGATGGATCCTAACGAGGTGTTGAGTTACAGATACTAGCAAGGAAAATATCCTGGTCCAAATAGGGACTATTGTGTGTGTGTTTTGAAAATTGGTTCTTTATTAAAGACGTTAAAGAACACCTAGTCGATTCGTCTCCTTAAAAAACCCTTCCAGAGTAGTAGGGAAAAAGAGTACGATAGCGAACTAGTTACAATAGATATCAACACTACACAAATACACACTGTTGGAAAATAAAACAAAACAAATCACAACTTCTGAAATCCGGCCCGACCCTTGCCTTCTTATATCTCTAAAACATCCTGCTCAAAATTAGAGAGTGAGTGTGTGTGTGTGTCTGTGTGTATAGACACGCACACACATATATATGTAGTTATTGTCCACCTCGAGTAGATGAGGCATATCATACACATTCATTAAGTCAAGACGACTAAGTTAAAATAATAGACATAACATGTAATAGAAGACAATCGACATAAACTAGTGTTATGTAAAAAATGTGTAGTTTACCAGTTACCAGGGTGTTGTTCTAACACCCTCCTTGTTACATCCCACATGATAGCTTTAGAGGGATAGGTACTGGTACAAAGTGGGAATGGTGGAAGGACAGATTTATTTATGCACGCTCGACACTGACAAGGGCACTTAAGATCAAAGGTGTCAAACTTGGTCCGTAGTCATATGTTTTATTATACTACTATTTCGCCATGATTTTATTGATAGTGCTCTAATAATCTTTTGTTTATTTATAGAATACCAATACCAAAAATTTGTACTTTGGTGGACTTGATTTTTTGATTTAGTAAAAATTTAGACCCACTGGTGGCAGGTTGTTAAAATTACAAAGAAACCCCCTAAAAGTTGAGAAGAAAACGCTATCCTCAAAACCATAATACAGTCACTCTCCTTCTCTCTAATCATAATGAACTCTATATAAGCATAGTTATAATAGCCTTATAAAATGTCTTCCTTAATCAACTGATTAAGAAGTTGAATGATTACTTTCATCCCTTAAAATAATTCATTCTCATATAGATAATTGTTTGCATTTTCTTTAATGTAATAAAAGAGGTAATTAATATTTTTTAACCACTCTCTGAAATCTAAAAATAGGAAAATATATTTGAGTCACAATTCGACATTGACTTATACTCTCCAAAATGTGACAATCCACACTTTGATACTATATTTTCATACAAGTCTACCAACTCTGCGGATATTCTCATACTCCCTAAGCAATCTCCAATATCACCAAGGAAACAAATGTCTCCATTCAATAAAAAAACTTCACCAACCTCCAAAAACCTAACTATGTTGGGTCGCTAATCAAACTTGCACATAATCAATGAATTAGGAATAAAGGTAATACCACAAAGGCCTTCATGCAGATTTTACAGCTTTCTATTGCTGGCTCCGTCTTGATTTGGAAAATTTTACCTCCCCAACTCCAACTTGAGAGCTCTTTTCATTCTTTAATGTTTCCCAAGTATTTTTTTGTATAGTATTCTTCCCCGACTACCCTTCCAAACTATTATGACTCAATCTCGAGTTGAAAATTTTGAATCTTTTTCATCCAACTTTCCTAGTTAAACAAGAATCTTCTTAATTTTTGGTACATACCTAACTTCTGTAAGCTTCACCACCATTCCATTATACATCATCCAAAATGAACCTATGCTCTTAAATGAAAATCCCCACCATTAGCAAATTCTGCCTTATCCGTTTGCCTTTCATAATTAATAAACGCTTCCTTAATTGCATATGTAGAAACAAGCACCTTAATCAAGCCCATTTTTGCTTTTGCCTTTATCTACACTAAGATGTTGTCTCCAATTTCCTCACCACAATGCACCTCACCGTCACTATTACCATTATGTTCCTTTCGGTCTTCTTCCAATGTATTAATCCTATCTTTATCCCTTTCAAGCTTTTTACAAAATTTCAGTTGGTGACTTAGTTTTCAAAGTAATAGAAGATGAAATCCTTTTTCAAGTTTGATTTATTTGATCGTCTTTACATATTTAGACGATTACTCATTTTTACAGGATGCTCCTTTTCGGTTGGATTTCCTTTTGCTCTTTTATTATTAACCCTTTCATCCATTCGGTTCACCTTTTGCATCTTCTGATTTCTAAGACTACCAACCACTGATCCCTTTGAAACATATGTATCTGAATTTGAGAGTTTAATGCAATCACAAATGTTTACCAATTTCTCAATAATGAACTCATCAAAATCAAGGTCTGTGTCTCATCGTCAACCTTACAATTCATGGCTGCTAATTGATTCACAATTTCTTGAAAATCATTAAGATGCTCTCCAATTGACTCATTTTCTTTAAGCTTCAGATTTACTAATCTTCTCACAAGAAGAGCTTTATTTGTTGCAGGTTCTTCATGTAAATTTCTTCCAATTTCTTCTAAATTGCGTAAGCAGATGTTTCATTGGTAATAATATGAAATATCATATTCTCCAAAAAACATGAAGTCGCAGCCTTCTTATTCAAAGTTTCACATTTTGTTTTCCTTACACCACTAGGTCTCTCAACTATTTTCTCCAATGGTTGGTAAAAATCATTAAGATATAGAATAGTCCTTCATCTTTGCCTTCTATAAACCTTAATTTATCCAATTAAGTTTTTTAACCCTTACTTTCTCCATAACCAAATCCGTTTTAGAAAAATTCGTTTAGTGGGCTACGATACCAACTGTTTAGATTATCACAAGAATTCCTACACAATTAAATTTGAGAAGAGATAAGAAGTGAGGAAAAACAAACGACAAACAATTTTCTCTAAAAAAATATATTAATGCACCAAAAGATTACAAAAAAATCCTAAAAGTTGAGAAGAAATATCTCAATCCCCAAAACCATAGTACAATGTCTCACCTTCCCTCTAATCATAATGAACCCAATACAAGCCTATTTAAAATAGATTTGATAAAATGTCATCTTTAATAAAATGATCAAGGAATTAATTAATTACTTCCATCTCTGAAAACATTTATTTCTTTGTAGATTAATGCTTACATCTTCTTTAATGCGATAAAAGATGAAATTAATATTCTTTGATTACTCCCCAAAATTTATAAAGAGGTAATATATTTGAATCACAATTCCACAGTTACTCAAAATATCTTCAAAATTTACTTCAATTTTGAAATATTATACATCGAAATCTAATGATCTCCATCTTAATATTATATTTCGAAAGCCTACCAACTCCACCGACATTCTCACTATCCAAACATTTTCAATATCACATGAAAACAAATGTCTTCAATAAAAAAAAACTTAATCAACCGCCAATTCACCTAATTATGCATGCCTTCAAATCGAACATGCTCATCACCCCTGAAATAGAAATTCTTATAATACCATAAAGGTTTCCATGCAGACTTTGCGGCTCTTTTGCTGGCTCCATCTTGATTCGGACGAATTTGCCTCTCAAACTCCAATTTGAGAGCTCTCTTCATTCTTTATCATTTTTCCATGTAGTTTATATATACTGTTGGTTCACCATTTTGAATGTAAAACCTCAACATTATCCATCCAAACCCCGATAACTCTGCATTTTTTTTCTTCCAACTATCCTACTTAAACAAGATTTTTCTTAATTCTGGGATATGCCTACCTTGTAAGCTTCACCATCTTTCCATCATACATCTTCAGCATAATTGAACATATGAACTTAACATGCAAATCCCCATCATTAATAGATTTCAAATTATTATTTTGCTCTCCATAATCAATAAAACCCCTTTTTTATTGCATATGAGGAAACAAACACTTAAATCAAGCATACAATTTTTATTTTTCCATTATGTACACATAGGACATTATTACCAATTCCTAACCAAAATGCACATCACTATCGCTATTACACTCTTGTTCTTTTTGGTCTTCTTCCAATTCCTTTATCCTCTATTTATCCCTTTTGAGATTATTACAAAATTTCAGCCGGTGACTTAGTTTTTCACGGTAATAGCATATGAAATCTTTTTACAAGTTTAATCTATTTGATCATCTTTCCATATTTGGATGGTTAACCCTCTTTGCAAGATGCACCTCTTCAATCGGGTTTCCTTATTCCCTTTCTTTATCAACATTTTCTTCTATTAGGTTTGTCCTTCGCATCTCCTTATTGAGAAGCCTACTAACCATCGATCACATTGAAACAACTCCCTTTGAATTTGAGTTGATTAATGCAACCACAACTGTTTTTCCACTTTTCGATAATGAATTCATTAAAATCAGGACTTATGTCTCATTATTAATTCTGTAATCCATGACTGCCTATTGATTCACAATTTCTTGAAACTAATAAGATACTCTATAATAGATTCACCTCTTCAAACTTCAGATTTACCAATCTTCTCATAAAAAGAGATTTATTTTTTGTAGAGTTCTTCGTGTAAATTTCTTCATATATCTTCTATATTGCATAAGTAAATGTTTCATTAGCAACAATATAAAACATTGTATTCTCCAAATAACATCGAATAGCTATAGTAACCTTCTTATCCAAATTTTCTCATTTTGTTTCTATTATAACATTAGGTCTCCACCTTTTATTCTCTAATGTTTGGTAAAGATCATTAAATATAGATAATCCTCCATCTTTGCCTTCCACAACTCCCAATTTTCTCATTAGGTTTTTCAACACTTATCTTCTCCATAACCAAATTCTCTTTAAAAAAATTATGTAGTAGGCTCTTACCAAACGTTAGGGTTATATCAAGGATCCCTACACAATTAGATTTGAGAAAAAAGTAAAAATCGATATACAATTCCATTAAACAAAACTTTATGAATTCACCAAAAGATTACAAAGATAACTCTTAAAAGTTAAGAAGAAATCTCAATCCCCAAAACATTAGTATATCGACTCTCCTTCTCTCTAATCATAATGCCTTCTTTAGTCTTGATAAAGCTTAATTCCCTTTCCTTAGTCAGCTGATTAAGAAACTGATTAATTATTTCCATTTCTCAACCTAATTTATTTCCACGTAGAAATTTGCTTGTATTTTCTTTAATGCAATAAAAGAGGCCATTAATATTCTTTAATCACTCTCCAAAGTCTACAAAATCTATAAAAAGAGGCAATATAACACGACTATGGGGTAAAATTATTATTCATGCAGAGCAACTGTGTGGTTAGGATTTTACCCCATAGTCTGACTATAAGGATACGCATTGTAGTTATTTTGAAGGAAAAAATGAACAGTTCTAATTATCTCAAATTGATCATCAACTTTCAATTGAGTAGATTTGGTTAGGGTTTCTGATTTTCATTTGAGCAGATTGATTAGGGTTTAAGATTTAGTTAAAGAATACTACGATGGAAAATTCTATTTAGACACAAGAATTTGCTGAGTTGCCCTCCTAATTTAAAAAAAAAATAGGAAAAACTTACCCTTACTAGATTCACATATCCATTTGCCTTCTTTCTCCATTCCCTATCATATTCTACCTAAAATATGTTAGTCATTGAATAATTCTATTATAAATTATAGCTAAAATTTCATATTGTAACAAACCGCATATTTTACGATTGTATATTTAAATGTTTTATTTAAATATAGCATCGTTAATCATATTAAAGTCCAAAATGTTACTTTTTGTAAACAGTCGAATTGGGACTCGAGGCCACTTCCATTGAGTCCAAAATGGCATTTACAACTTTTTTAAGTATAAACATCGATATGTTTGGAGTTGAGTAGAATTTTGATATTTTCTATTTTGGGCTTTGGGTTTGGGTTTCAGCTCAGTAACCCAACTTAATACCCTAACTCCTCTACTCTTCATTCATTTCATTCCTCATTTTCTAACACTTAAGCTCAAGAGAAAAATGGGGGAAAGAATGGGAAATAGAAATTCCTAAACCCTAGTTTGACTAGGAAATACAAATTCAAGTCCAAAAATCAAAGAGAAGCTTTGGTAAGCATCCTCTTTATCTTCTCCATCTCAATCTCTCTCCAATTTCAGAAATTTCCTATAACCTAATTTAGGAAATATTTGCCTATGATCATAGATTGGAGCTTCTAGAGTTGAAGTTGAAGAGTGGTTGATCTTTCCTTTGTTTTTAAGCTTCTCATTCGTTGTTTTGGGTTTAAAGGTGAGTTCTTTAACTCACATCTACGTCTATAACTTTCATTATTGTTAGGTATGAATTCCTAACATTTATTCATGTTCATTTTCTTTTGAGTTGAATTGATTTGGTGAATTTTCCAATTTTTGGTTTTGAAGTCCAATTTTATGAAAATCCTACTATGGATGTTTGGACATGATATTTGGGGTGTATCGAAGAGCCTATAAAGTTGGGTTGTCGCTTGGCATAAATCCCTAGTCTTCGTTGCTCGTTCGATCACTCCCGAATCGTTTTGGCCGTCATGGGCTAGGCAAATTGTTGCCCAAACCAGGTGACCAGACGTCTGGTTGCTCAAGTCCAGACGTCTGGTTATGGTTCCTGGAGAAAAAATTATAAGAACGCAGAAAAAAAGGCAGAAACTGGAACCAGACGTCTGGTCCAAACCAACCAGACGTCTGGGAAGTCTATCAGATGTATGGGAAAGTTTACCAGACGTCTGGAAGGTTTATGAGAATCTCCAAAACCTAAATCCAGACGTCTGGATTTACAACCAGACGTCTGGAACTGTTCATTTTGCCTATTTTAGCTATTTTTTAGTGGATTTCCAATTTTAATCGATTTTTTTTGATCCGGTTAGTTGTTATCACTTATTATCGACTTTGATGACTTCTTTCTTTGGATTTTTGGGAATATCCATTTGATGGGTTTGGTATCGATTTCCATGGTTTTGATTCATGTCTTCGAATGTGAATTTTTGGTGATTGATTGTTTTTACAATCATTTTTGTGATTTGTCACTTTGAAATACAAAGGTTTCTATACTAGTAGTAAATACTCAAACTCTTTCACAAAAACGATTTCAAAACTACTTTTAAATACAAAGCTCGTTTTTAAAACCGTTTTCCAATCTATTAGTATATACAAACCTTTACCTCATTCGTATGAGAAATCCAATTAAACGGCTTAGAAAAACAAGTGGTATGAAACGTTTGCGTTTACTTCGTTGGTTAATTCTTGGAGTTGTTCGATTGAACTCTTGTGACAATTTTCGAGTGGAAATTTACAATATGTTCGTAAATATTTAAGTTAAGCTAGTGGTTATGGGACATGAAGCTAAACTCATTTATTTACTAGCTTAGTGTAATTTACACTTCTCATTGATCAGTGGTGATCATTTTATGGTTTAGACTAACGATATGCGATGTCTCTTTGTCCACGTGGGGGACTGTACCCAGTTTTGTGGAGCTTTGTCTCATTTTTATAGGCTAGCGACCTATGGGTTTAATGGAGTTCGGTTCATCGGGCGTAACGCTGTACTACGTCGTTGTTCTGGATTATTTGTGTTCAAGTTCATCGGGCGTAACGCTGTACCACGTCGATGTTCCGGATTATTTGAGTTTCAGGTTCCTCGGGCGTTTCGCTGTACTACGTCGTGGCACCGGCTCTATGGTTAGCGACCATGGGATAGCGACCCGTTTGTGATACACGTGGTGGTGAGTTTTCATGCTCCCGTTTGTGATAGGCCTTCCCCTTTTTGTGATTTTTGGATTTCTAGTTGATGATTTCTAGAATTTGTTTTTCACCGATTTTTTCAATTGGCATTGATATGTTTTGTCAATATTTGTGTTTTGGTGAATAATTTAAAGAATATGACATTCTTTTTAGTGTTTGAGAATATTTAAGATATTGTATGATTTTTGTTGTTACCTTATGTATACTTGTCACTATATGGAATTATTGTTATCATACGTTTTTGTCATATCTCTTATCCTATCTCATTTTATTTGATATTTATAGCTAGACTGATTTGTTTATTATTTTCATTTTAAATAATACTCGGATCAGACCGAGGTATTTCAGGTGCTTCTGCTTGACTTCATATCAGGGCCCGTCATCTGACTTTTGGCTAACTACCTTCGCTTAGTAGTTTTTGTTGTTATACATTCGAGATAGAGACTCCTTGATGTATACATATTCTCTTGTCTTGCACTTGTATCTATTCTTTTGTGATGTAGTGGATCTAGTTTGACCACTATTTTGATGTACACTTTTATGTGTTATATTCATATCTGTTTTTGCCTTTGTGATATGAATATCTGTGACTGATTTGTGTTATGTTTATTCCTATATTTGTTTCTGAAGTCCACATAGACACTGTGTGGTAACTTTGAGTTTGTATTTGATATGTCGGATTTCCTCTTGAAATGAAATGTAAGTTATATTATGTGACATATCGGTACTCGCACAAAGCAATTACACAGATGGTCGCTCCTCAACAGCCTTATTCTTCACGCTAGTCGACGGCATTACCCCGTAGTGTCCTTGGCTAGTGTGAGTATAAAGGTTGGGCATCACACATATATTTGGATTGAATTGATGGATCTTGATGATGATAATGCAAATCGACAATAATCAGAACTAGTAAACTTGGAATTTATTTTTATTTTTTGAATTTTTTAAGTTTGAAATCGCTCAGGTCATAGAAGATTGGACGAGAGATTGATAGTATAATCATGTAATGATAACGTATGGTTTATACACCAACCATGCAGTGTAAATACGAGGCTAGCTTTATTACCTTGCACTATCACTGTAGGGTAGAGTACACATCCACGTACATCGACTACATGGTTGAACAAACAGTCACTCATACTGCTGGCTCTATAGTAATGTAATCCCATTTTGAATTTGCATTAATTTGGAGGGTGGTTGCATGATTTGATGGAGTGGTTCTTGGAATGGTGAACTTTTTACCTAACGATTTACTACTAGGTAAAGGTATTTTGGGAAAAAGTTAACAATATGATGAGTAAACTTGATAAAAGTAGGAATCTAGTGGTTTTTTCTATTTTGTATGGATGCTACTCAACAAATTTATGTATTTAGCCCACTGTGAATTTAGTTTTTATTTTTATTTTGTAAGAGTGATAAAATTGAAACTATTTCATCTCTAATTCTGACCACTATGTAGGTTGTGCCAAAATAAAATAGAACATGCATCATCGTCTAATCGTGATTTACTTAATTACAACATTTCCCTCCCTTTTAGTTATAGAAATATATCTCCTTCTCTAATCTCTTATTCAAATTCCAGTTCTCAATTAAATCCCCTTGGATATGAAAAATATCTAATAGATTGTAACCCAAATCAATGCATTGAAACTTCACCCCAAATAAATTGGAATCCCAAATCAATGCATCTAAAACCCAACTTAAACCGATCAAACTTGCCTAACCCTAGATTTCTACTTTCTTTATCAAATTCATTCAACAACTATCGACTTATCCTCCACCCCATATTATTTTCATTATAAAATTTCAAATATAATAAATGAGGGATTTGAAGAAGACTGAGATTAGGTCAAGAATATGGTTCGTTATGAAGTCTTTCCTTAACGATGGAAATTTCCACATGCTCGCTACTTGCATCATCCGATCTATCGACATGGTCAAGGTAATTTTTTCATAATTTGCTTACCTTTAGTCACTGATACATAAAAAATTCTCTTGCTATTTGATGGAAGATAAGGAATTAAATAATTTTAATTTATTAATAAATATGTTAAAAAGGAATTAAAGGATGAAAAACCGTTGTTGGAGTGGTATCTAAGAACATGATCTTTGTACAATATTGCATTTTCCAACTTACTATCAAAAAATCTGGATATGATAGGGAAAAATGAATGAAGCTTAACATAAAATATATGCACTATTTATAACATCCTTTTTATAGTTAAAAATGGATATAAATTACCAATGTAGTAACCGGAATATATTTTTGGTTTTGTTAGTTTTGCAAAGGTAGGTTTGATTTTATTCTCTATCTTTTTGAATGTTGAGTTAGGCTATGCACAAGTTTTACTACAATTTTAGGCAAACACCTGTAGTTTGGTATAATTAATAAGATTGTTACTTGGAAATGAAGTTTTGAATATAACCTCTTAGCACTTCTATATTCATTTTGGCTCAATATTGCCTGCATGAATAAAATTTTACACATAGTTCTTTTCTGTTTGACCCTAAATATATTAGCATCGAATACAATTTCTCTTTGGTTTTATCTCGTAGTCTGTCTTCAATATATGGCACCAAACACCTCCATTAAATTTGGTAACATGCTTGTTTCCTATCTGCTTTCCAACTTGCACCTTCTTTCATCATTTGATAGAATTTCTTCTACATATGTTCAATTAGGTAACTTCATCTATGTTTCCTTCTTACATTTATAATTTGATTGTTTCCCATTTGATTCTACTGTTATAATTAGCTTGATTCGAATTCGCTTCCCAAATTGTTTTTCTAAACCGATCTGAATTTAAGGAAAATGTGTTCAAATGAACCAATACTTACAATAATAATAATCATTAACATATGTTATCACACGAATAATTGGACCACACATTGCAGCATTCGAGACACATAGGAGTTTCGGTATTCCATACACTTTAGGAGTTTTCGAGTTCTATAATAGAACTTATTTACTCAATACATTTTCTGAAATTGTTCCCAAAAAAGATTATTTAGAAGTGACATATAAGAATATTTCATATATTGCCTTTGGAATGATTAAACGAGTAAATATCCTAAACCGTGTTGTTAATAAACTTGTTATCCTAGTATTATGAATCGGTATATTAGCAACAACTCTTAGTATATTTTAAAAAAACTAGAAATTAGGACCCGCCTCTTATTTTTGTTGAATTTGGTCAGCATGCAGAAGGATAAATGGGTGAATTTCAAAAAAATTGTCATTTCAAATCTTATTGGGCCTATAAGGTCTAAATTGATATAGATATGATCTAAATTAATTTAAATCAAATCATTATGTAATTTTATTTATTAATAAAATGAACTTATATATATACTATATAATGTGCATATGTGTATCATATATAAATGCACGTATACCTGCATATGCAACATATATAGTGTGTATGGTTTAACATGCTTATATCTAAATTCTTGGATTTAGATCATAGTGGATAAGTTAGCCCTTCCATGTAAATATATGTTGTCTAATTTTTATATTTATAATTAAATGATATGAATTATATTGATATAAGACGACATATACATACATAAAATAATGTAAAGGTAAGCTTATGTTAATATATATGTATATATAATAAATTTATAAATATAAGCAATTTTAAATTCAAAATCAAGTTTCAAATTTCAAATTTTAAAATTAGATCTAGATATGAAATTATCTTTTAAGTTTAAATTCATAATTTAAAATCAGCAAATAAATTATATATTATTACTAAAATATAGATCTTTTTATGAATTTTTTTAAACGTAAGTAAATATATACACATTTATATTAAAATTAATATATATATATATACATATATTAATATATAAAACGATGCTATATAATAAAGTATATATAAATATAAAATATAATATAAATATATATATACACAAGTATTACTTTTCGGCCATAATTATGTTTTCATAAAACCAATTTTTTTATCAATTAAATCCATACGGTTTTTTATTTTGAAAACAAAAATATGTACGATTTTTTAATGAAATGAAATATCAAGTAATGTTTGTAGTTTATGTATGTTAACATATACACGTATATATATTATAAATTATTAAAACCAATATAATTCATTGTATAGAAAATCAAATTACATATACTTATATATATATATATACATATATATTTCAAATATAATAAATATATATACATTAATTTATTTCAATTTTCAAAAACAACATTTTAAAATCCAACAATAAAATTTCAAGCGTCTAATGTTAATTTATTTTGATTTGAAAATTCGATTCAGTTTAAAATTCCTTTTAAATTGATTTTCAATTCAATAAAACAAATTTTATTTTATTTTTTTACTTTTTTGAACTTAGGTCAAAAATAAAAGATGCATATATGTATAGATAAATGTTTTTTCAATAGAAATATATATGTTGATATATATGAATCGTAGATTGACAGCATATATATACAAGGATTCACGACATATACAGCTAATCTAACCAGATATAACATAATAAATGAATGATACACACACACACACACATATAATTGTTAATTAGTATGTTACCTCAACCATAGCCTAGTGATAACAACTTGAATGCCGAATCTACAGAATTCCTAGGATCTAAATCCAAACTCTTTTAGAAAGTACTAACAGACTGAGAGATCTATGCACCTTTCTTCAATTTGACTGGAATCGGTGTTTTAAGTTTGAAATGTCGATGGTGAGGGGGTATGTTACTTACGGCCGAGGGTAGAGGGAGAGGGAGAGATCAAAAAAGAGATAAAAAAACTAAAGGGTAAATTAGTTTAAATACGAGAGAAAAGAGAGAGGAGATTGTGGATTTAGATCCACACTTTTCTATACTAATTCAAACTCATAAATATCATAACAATACCCCTCTGCACCTCATGTAAAGGCCTGCCATACCATAGGCCTTTATGGGCTTCCATTTCACTTCAAATCAGATTGGACAATTCACGTTTTAATTGGATATAAATGTACATCGATATCGTATATCGGTACATGCGTATATAACTTTTATATACGCACAATTTTCAACACTGATCAATGCAAATAAAATAAAATTTTATAATTAAATTTAATAATTATTAACCAATTTAATTAATTTATAGCAATCATAATTTAACTAAATCAGGTGGTAGTCAGAATATTCAACGGTGCGGTTGTGTGACTCTTAGGTGTAAACTCGGTCAGCCATTAATATCGAACAATTCGAATATTGACGTTCTTACATCGCTTTAGCTATTAGTGTGATAGTTTGGTCAAATTTATCACTTATACTGCTTTGGTAAAATCCAATTTTACTTATTTTAGGTGGTCCTCGGAAGTGACAATTATTTACACCAATTCTATTCGTCAAAATTACATCACATTAGGACTTATGGAATTTAGTAATGGTCAAAATACAAATATCTTATTTAACTTCTATAGTAAAAAAAGACCTTGGTTCAATAATAACAATTATTATTAATCGAATTGATCTAGCCAGAGACTTTGACTTTCAATTGTCTTTAGTTGACTGTGATACTAACCTCAAATAACTGAGGAAATGAATTTTCTATCAAATAGTGTTTCACTTTCAATGCTTTCACTCAGACCTAACTATAGTCGTTCGATTGGTGTCATGCCATGATTTAACTATAGTCAAAGTGGAGTGTCCACTTTGAAGTTCAATAGTATTCTCAAGCCGAGAGAATATTGTAATATTATCACATTGATATTTTCTTTTTGACCTTAGTTATATTAACCAATAAAAAACTATTGAATGAGTCATTCCATAGTTATTTAATAACTATCATCATGTAACCGTTTGGTACCCCCAGTAACCATGAGTATACTGTCCGACATTTGAAGAGCGTTACGTAATCTAGCCTTAACGGATGTATCGATATCAGTCTCGATACATCTTGACTAGGATTATTTAAAATGCTATGTTTATTTTCATTGTGATAAATTACTAATGATTACAACACATGTAACTACTATAACAAAACATATCGTTTTTGGATTTTCTATTAAATATACTTAAATTAATTAAATAATTAATATAATACGTTATATCAAGTACAAAATCGAAAAAAAAAATTACCTTTTATTTCAAATGAGATTTTATTACAGAGTTCAATTTACGGTAAATTACATAATTTCCCCTAAGGCGTACCCCTAACTCTATCAATCTCTCACTTGCACTGGTGGCAATTATGGAATCTCTATCCATCCCTTCGATCAGTTTGAGGAGAACTGATCGAGCAAGTTCCTTCATGAATGGATCTACTATGTTGGTTTAATTGTATACTCTGTCAATCAACTCTCTCTGATGCTGATAAACTAACTTTATCATGTTGAACTATTCAGAGTATATTCTCGATTTCTAGTGCACTCTTGTCATTATATTGTTATCATATGACAACGATGTAGTATTCTCAATACTTGGAATAACCCTCCCTCGATTACAATTTTGTGCATTTATTTTTGTACATTGCTTTTATTGTGGCTAATTCAAGATGATATACTTAGACTTTTCGTTGAATCAATCACATCATTTTGTTTGAAACATTTCCAACTTAAAGCCCCTTAATTAAGGTTTGAATGTGAGTTTAATATTGACATATTATACTCGATATCACTTATGAATTTCAAGTCTAAATACTCTTGCATAAGGAGTTCATTCTTTTATAAACAGTTATCTAGTATTTCAAAAATACTCGAGAACACTCTAAGATACCATTTAGTAATTTTAATTTGGATTTGATATTCACTTCGTGTACCAAATACATTAGATAAATACGATATTGTAGATAATACGGCATGTATCATAATCCCTATTTCCAATGCATAAGGAATTAATCTTACAAGCTCTATATTAAACAATTAAATATGGTGTATGTGCATATCATTTAGGACATTCAACATCTTATATACTTATTGTAAAAGATATCATTTACAAACCCAATATCGAGTATTAAACAACTAAACTAGAACTAATTTGAACATAGGTACATCATTAACAATCGCAGTATGTTGTTATAGCTCAGAAACATTTGTGTACCTTTTAACGTTCTTTCTTTTAGACACACGTTTCCTTTGTATTTTGATTGAAAATTAAACCATTTGATATTTCTATTGAAATAGTTGTTCAACTCTGATGCTCGTCGAACAATACTTTCGCATCCATTCTTCGATCATATCCGAAAAAACCCACAAACTTAAAATCGCTCTCACTAACTTCAAGACACTTTGGTTGTTATAGGCAAATAGTCTATTCTAAACCATTATTTAGAATTTTCTATTTCAATACATATGTACACAAAACATAAAGTCATACCAGGTGACAATTTTGTGAGAAAATCCCGAATTAACTTAAGTTCACTAATTGACGTATCTATTATGCTAATTTCAAAAATTGAAATTTACGATTTTATTCTCATCAATGTTGCTCACTATATTCCAAATGAATTTGTCATTCTCTTGAAGATGCATTTGTGGCTGGTGGATCATATCTCTTTGGGTACAAATATCAAAATCATATTATGATGATGTACTTGGAATCCTTCCGGATTTGTACATTAAACCATATGGCCGAGTCAATACTATTAAAGGTTTTATTGACAACCGAGGATTATATATTTTCAACATTAATAAGAAATTCATATTTTCTCTTTAATGTTCGAGAATACTTATTAGACACTCTAATTCATTGTGTTCAATTTAGGTTTGGTTAATTTCATTTCATCCTACATGATCAGTTTCAACTTTTGATCGTATCCAATTTTGTTTTACTACCAGTAATTCCTAAGAGAAAGATCTTCGCTACGAAGTTGGTATTTATTGAAACAACAATTATTTCTCGGTGCAACGGAATAGGTATTCATAAACAATTTATGAATTTTCTTATATATATATATAACTTATTTGGTTTTAGTTTATGATACTTATGTTCAAAACACAAATTGGTCATCCAATGATAACCGTTCCTAGCCTCCTTTTGGGGTGATCCATACAAGACCCCTCACGTATAATTATTACATGTTGTCTTTCATCTCACACAACCTACCAACTCTTTGACACTGGATTTGTTGGGGTTTCTTATAAACCCTTGTCTTGTATAATTTTTTAAACTATTCTTTAGATGAAATTAATTTTAACCTTGTTTACTACACTTAAGTACATGACCTTATAGAAAAAAATTACTTAACTTCACTCATCATTAATAGTACTTTGTTCAACAATGTTCGATTACTTCTTATTAATACATCATTATGTGTCATAGAGAGGTGTGACTTTAAGATTAAATTATTATTCATTTTTAGGGAAAATTATCAACTCTTTCCAATATACTCACCTATTTGATCAAATAGAATCATTTTATTATCTATTGCACATTATTTTGTTTACTTCCAATTTATATTCTGTGAACTCATCATAGCATACTACATGTGTATCTAATACATATGTACATGTTTATGATAATTCGCCGGTGAATTCAATGAAGTATTTGATACCGTTTTGGTATTATTATATTTAAGATTGCATATATCTATATGCATCAATACGAAAGGTTCATCAATGCTTATGTCATTCTCGTTGAATGAGTGCTTTGCCCTTAATTATTTGAGATATAATTCACTAATGCCATATTATTCATAATCATATATGCAAATAATTATTCATTGAAGTCGTGGCTTAGTCTATAAGTCCAAAATAATTGAAAATAATTTTAGATACTTCTGTATTTTCCAATTCATCACTTCCATTATGAAAAAAATACCACTATTGAAGTTTCATTTTATTATGAATATTCAAAACATTAATATCGAAATCAAAATATGTCTATTTTTCAATCAACAATAAAAACAATTATTATTTCATAAATAGTGTTTGGTATACTTTATGAAAATAGTTTCGTAACATGATGAGGCCAATAAGTGATATATGGTATGCTCCTAATATTTCCCTCATTACTATAATAGTGTACGAAATATGAAGCACCATTTTATCACTTGATAGAGGCTATGTATTCCATCTAATGTAACCAATTTATAGTCGAGATTTTTTAGATCAAATATTCTAATAAAGAAATAAATCTTATAGAAAACAATTTTCTATATGAAATATATTTCGAAATAATCATATTTCTCATTCCTTGTTAAGTATCTATCATTATTTTACAATTCTTATTTTCGATGTCTCTTTATGAAGCATAAGTGACCATTCAATCTCATCATCCCAATTTTAATTCAGTTACATCCATTCTTATAAATTCGTTTTCCTTTCTAAATGGTTGAATCATTCAAAAGTAAACACTTACTACAAGGTCTTAATGAACTCTTTACAAAAATGCATTCAGTCATCCTTAATATTTAAGGATATCGAATAAGTTGTATTTCACATAAACTGATCAAACTGACTTTTTAGTGATCGAATTCTCGGAACTATCTTGTAGCTTTAGGTATAGTGTTACATTTAACACAATAAGATCATTATTGTAATCAATCATATTGAATACATGATCCCACAATATGGTTTATTTGCTTATTCTTAATGGACTATTTTATCGAGGTGCGTACATTACGAATTGTAATCGTTCACCATATAAAATTTCTATGTGATCGTATATGTATCAAATATCCATATTCTTATATTTCTTTTAGAGTTCGAACTCATAAAAGACAATACATAGTCTCGGAAAGGTAAATACATAAGAGACCAAGTTACGATCGTATTTAGTAGTTGTATAATTAGGCCCTTGCATGGGTCTTTAATTGAAAACATGCAAAATTTATTGGTAAGTATATATTATATTTCTATTTATCAATATAAATTCAGTTTGTTTGTATATTTTAATTGATAAACATTTTATCAATTATGTTAAATGCACAAAATTTGTCGACGTAGATTAGTTTAATTTATACAAAGCAGATGTTCTTGCAATATTAGAAAGGTTAAATGTTATCATTTCATTATTCTAGTACGGCTCCCACTGGACGTTAAGACGAAACATAGAAATCTTTCGACTTCTCTAGTGGGAGTTAGAACTTGTATGCCTTGCGATTTTGAGCTTAAGGAAATATCAACAAATCATAGATCTGCATACGACAAATAATCCTTATCGGTTGTATCACATACAACTCTTAATCTTGTGGTCCTTGTCCTAATCTTATCTTTATCTTGAGGAAAGCTCAACAAAGAAAGAGAGATTATTCACTTATACCTACCATTTTACGATGGCCTAAGTACAATGCATATACCATGAGGAAAGCTCAACAAATATGTGCATATATCTTACATCGTCTATTTAACATGTTAATAGTACTATACATAACATGTGACAACCTGCACCTTAATAGGCCCGATATTCTGACTAAATCGAAAAACCAAAGTCCATTAGGGTACAAACTGTTGGTATTGGTAACCTGTAATAAACATAAGTATATCAGAGAACTATCTATATGAACATATAGCAGAATAATAAAATATAATAAAACATATACATATCGACTAAGGATAATGCCTTGAAACCAATAACGTTCCTCGGATATCTAATTCCCCTGTCAGTGTAGAGCATGAATTAAAGAACCTACCTTCTCACTATTCCCGCCTTATACTAGTACATGTCCTTCTAAATCTATAACGTGGTTTGTAATGAGGAGAGGGTCAGAACAATGTTCTAGTGACTAGTAAATTACATACTTTATCCTTAACACTAGTTTATGTTGATTGGTTTCCATTACGTGTTATGTCTATTATTCATAAATTAGTAATTTTGACTTCATATATGCATATGATACGTTTAACCTACGTTGAGGTATAAAATTGATATATATATATATATATATAAGCATCGTTGTCACCAATGGACAAGGATACATCCCCCGCTTGTATCGATAATACACTGCACCCCACGTCCTCTAAGAAACCTTCCGTTGTTGCCTAATAATGACATTACAACTAATTAGCCATATTACTAACTCATCTCAAAGGCTTATCTAAGGGTTAACTAGCCCGCCTCCTAAAAATAAAAATAAACAAACTTTAAGGCAATTGCATATCACATACGAAACCTACACCAGTAGGAAGTGTAGTCCTTGTCTAGGCGTAATCCAAATCTTTCTAATGACCACTCAAGGCCAATGGCACTCTTGACCTAATGTATATAGCCATACTTCTTAAATATACGGTACCATCAATATTGACATAGAGCCAAGCTTTCTTCCACCATTCAATTTAGATTCCCTAACGCAAATTAAGGAAATGCCCACCGGGTTACTTAGTACATTATGTTGGAATTGAAGCATACTTTAATTGGCCATTTAAAATTACAAATGCAAGGCAAACCCACTTTGGTATATTCCCTAAGCCTATAATCGAATGTATATCCCTACAAGTCCTACAATTGGAGATGTCCCACATCAGTATAATGCATATACAACTGCTGATAGTCCCTTGCGGGGGGCAGACTTCCATTGTGTAAGATTACTAACCTCGCATCCCAACCTATACTAATGACTGCGTCATTTATAATTAATCTAAATATTGGGCTATACCCAATAATCAACACCCATCATAAATGTATTCTTGAGGCCATATAATTTCAATTCGAAAATTATTACATCTTCTAAGTTCAATTATTTGTATTCATTTACTTGCCACGAACTTACATCATATTTCACAAATTCCATGAAGTATCCTTTACTACTTCTTTTTAATTAATACTATTAAGTACCATTTACAGCTTCTTTCCAATTAATACAATTAAGTATCATTTACTGCTTCTTTTCAGTTAATATAATTAAGTACTGCTTCTTTCCAACTAATATAATTAAGTATCATTTGCTTCTCCTTTTAGATTAATACCCATTTTAACTTGATTACTGTAACTTCTATAATTCTTTAATCCTATCTTATTCATGTTTAGCGTGTATTATTTATTTTCTAATTTATATTTAATCATATATATTTAATCGATACAAAATTTTTATTATTTCTATTTATAACATTTTAGTTCTACATTTAGGGATTAGTACATTTTAATGCATTGGAGTGTATCTTTCTCAAGAAGGAAATGTATCACTGTAATTTGTTGTGTTGTATTCGAAATTATAAGGAATTTCCTTTTCTGTTTTTTTATAGAAACAATAGTACAAAATACAGTAAACATCCATACTTTGCACATCTCATTCCTTTGGGCATATTCCCTGTTATTGCAAATGATACACTTCCATATGTAATGGTAAAGTTGGACAATTTATAAAAACTCACATAGAAACATACCTCATTTCAATGAATCAAAATATAAACCTAAATCCTAATCAAATCAGAAACACCTTCAATTCAAGTTTAACAACTTATAACGTTCAAATAACGAAATCTGGAATTAACATACAATCTTATGCATAACTTGTTTCATAACTGTTAGGGACTATTTCATCCTTACATATTGATCTAAGTGTATACAACATTTAATAAAAATTAACAATCTACTGAATTTGTAGGCAAGAATCTCAAGTTTATTATATATATACACATACACATATACGTATATATATACACATATATATAAGCCTACAATTCCATGATTTATATACTGGCATAAAATAAACAGATTCACAAACGATATAAATCTAGTATTATGCAAAACACATAATTTTCCACTTACCTCTTAGCTTCCAAATCTCCAGATCTAAATCCTTTCTCCTTATTTGACTCCCTTTCTTTCTATCGAAATATGTATCAAAAACATATACATATTTATTACAATTATAGATATGAGAGGAGATTTGAGTTAGGCGGAGTTTAATTATAATTCTAGAATTTACCTTTTTCGTAGAATCAATTCAGTCCTTTTGTTCTCTTTATTTTCTACTACCCCCCCCACACATATATATAATATTTTATAATTTCTATAATTCTTAAAATTGGTGAAGAACAGAAAATGGTAGAACTTTGCTTCTTGATTTAGAAAATATGAGAAAAAACATGAGGGACTTGTTCTTTATTTATAGGCGCATGAATCAGTTCTATCTGTTATATTTTATATTATCAAATTCGGGATGCTAATCGGAGGTTCATATAACTGCCGGTCTTTCCCAACCGATCGAATGGTTTGATATTAATGGTCGACTGCCAGCGGTTGATCAGTCAATATTGGCTGTCGACTAGTGGGCTCTTTGTAACATCCCAAATTTCTGATAACATTATTCAGGAAATTTAATTAGATAAATTAAATAGAATAATGATGATAAGGGGATTGAGATTTAAATAAACTATAGTGGAAATTAGGTTGAATGGCTTCTCATTACAGGGTAATAAGTTTTAAGGACAACAATTCTGAATAATTAGTTTTAAGGACAATTTACAGAAAAATGATAAATTCATTTATCTTTTTAAGTTATACAGAAAAATGATAAATTCAATTATCATTATTTCTGTACAACTGAAAATGATAACTTCATTTATCTTTTTCCTAAAATTTGTCCTTAAGACTAACTTTTCAAAATTGTCATCCTTAAAACTTATTACTCTGCACAAAGAAGCCTTTTAAGTGAAAATCCCCTAAACCATATATAGGGCCGTGCTTATTAATAAAGTAAATGGGCTTTAATTGGGTTATTAAACTAATTAAATTACACATGGGCATAGTAGTAAAATAGCCTCCTTATCATACATGGCTATACACTTTTTACCCTTGCCCATTCACGTTTCATTTCTCACCTACACAAACAAAAATAAAAAACTAAAATATAAATTGCTATTAACAACGAGGAAAATTCAATCTAAAGCTAAGGATCAAAGCTAGGAAGGATTAATCAACAACAAATCTCAAATTCCTTATCGTACCTAAGGTGAATAATAATTTCATACCATCTCTATTTTATTCTATGATTATATGTTTTTCGAATTTAGGATTAAATTTGTTTTTATGATGATATGGATGATGATATGCTTGAACAATATTATGTTTGATTTATTTTAATTCATTCACATATGAATTTGCACGGTTTTGAAGAAAACCCGAGAGTTTAAGATTTTAGAATGCCATGGAAATTTTTTATGCTAAGTAAAACATGATTTTGGAGACGGGTTTTTATTTTTCAGAATTTCCGAGCTATAGAAAATTTATTATGAATTTCTAAAGGAAAATATGATATAATTGGGTTTAAAAATTTATTTTGAGTATTTCAAGAAGAAATTAGGTTTGAAATTTTAACATGTTTGGTTACATGATAAAATTAAATTTCTTTGATTTTTGGGGATTTTTTCTAGTTGATTTACAAGGGAAAATAAATTATTTCACGAGAGGGACTTAATTGCAAATATTGGTTTTGTTAATAGAAGGGCTTAAACATTATAATTCCTTTAATTTAGATCTGAATAAATGTTGCAGTTATCTTTATAAAGTATTTGAAAAGTTATACGGCAACCAATCAAAGGCATACAAATAAGCAAGCGGTTATAAGAGTAATTACTAAAAGTAGCTATATTTCAGCCTTAAATCCGGAAAAGTAGGTTTCGTCTCAAATAGTAGTACCTATTGACTCCTTTACCTTTGCACCATCTCAGTCGAAACCATCTCAGTCGAAACCCACATGGTCGAACCAATGCACATGGTATCAATGGTATTGGTACGAAGTGAATTGGTAAGTAGCAGAAGGTAGGGTGTCGAAAGCAATGCTTTTGTTAGGGTCGAAACCATATTCTGTTTCAGAAGCTAAGTTCTTGCTTTGTTTTACTTAAAGCTTTCGACACAGTTGAAACACATGCTTTTGGAAAGGTTTATACAAATAGCTTTTGGGGAAGGTTGCTTTATTATGTTGAAGTATTAGCTTATGAAGGGATACCTTTCTCCTTTAACAAGAGCTTTCGAAAGGATTGATTTTGTCCAAGTTGAAACCCAGCCACAAATTTTCTCCTTTCGACTGTATTGAAGCTATCTATGCTGTCGAAGGGTTCTCTTTGTTTTAACTTAAACTAAGCATTTTTCCTGAATGCTTTCGAAGGGTTGGGAGTTTCGAAGGCAATGGAGTCGAAAGGGGGTTTCGACTCTATCCTTTGATGTTTTAATTTAAAAGGTGGTTGCTTTCGACTAGATCGTTCCGACACCATCAACTATTTCCCTAAAATAATTTTTATAATTGGTTTCAAAAGAGGTACTTTCGTATATAATCATTTTGACCCAAAGAATGTTTTAAAGAGTAAACCCAATGCTTTCAAAAGGGTACTTTTACTTGTTTCGAAGCTATGTTTTAAAGAATATTTTAATACCATCGGAAGGTACCATTGGTTTCGAAAGTGAATATTTAACAAGGACTTCGAAAGGTATGTTTATTATGTTTTGGAAAGAAGATTATGCTTTCGAAGGAGGTGATCCAGAGGTTTCGAAGGTGATGTTTTCAAGTTTCAAAACGAATAACCCACTCTCACTTTTAAAAAGAAAATACCATGGCATAACTAGAAATTTTAGAAGTATTACTTCTTCATATACTTATTCACATTGTAATTAACCCATAATAGTACTTTGGGGAAGGGCAGAATAACCAATTAGGTTGACCCAGTAGTGAATATAACTTAAGAAATGTTAAAATCTTAATTAAAGATATTGGCAGGGGAAAATAGGTTCGCAGTAAGCCTATGAAAACTATGTATAAAAATAGATATTGGCAGGGGCAATAGGTTCATAGTCAGCCCATGAAAACTATGATTTGATGGTGGCAGGAGCCAGTAGGTTTGTAGTTAGTCCAAGAAAATTATATTTGGATTAAGATATTGACAGTTAGTCAATAGGTTCCTAGTTAGCCCATGAAAACTAGGATAAGAGAAAAGAGATTGGAGTTATCAATAGGTTCTTAGTAATCCCATGAAAACTATGAAATCAGACAGATAGTCCATAAGCATTTAATAGGTTAATAGAAACCCTTAAAACTATACTTGAGACAGACAGTCAAAATGAACGGGGATGGGTAATCCAGATTTGATTTACTTGTTTTGCATATCATCATAATATTTTGAAATATTATGTTTTAATCATTGTGGATGCAAGAGCACAGTATATGGTTCTATAAATGTTTTAGGATACTAGTGGGGGGTAAACCCGTTCTGCTTAGTGGCATGGTCTCACTAGATATCCAAATGGTTTGAGATGGTAAATTATTATTCATACCAGGCTTTATGTCTGACTCGAAGTTTTTGTTTTTCCCCTTAAACTCTCGGGTACTCAATTGATTTTGAGTAGGTTGAGAGTTAGGTTTCCTGGTGTTCTTTTAGACGAATATAGCTTCTGAGGACGTGCAGGAGGCAAGCTTGTTATTAGAGTTCTTTTATTTCCACTGTGTGTTTTGTTTATAAAGGAAAATTTGTTTTCTTGCCTATTTACATACTCTGATCAACCAAGGGGGCATCTTCATATATCGCTCTTGGCGTATTTTGTAATAATTATAATTTATCTGAACATGGTCTGCAAACTAGGATTATGTAATCAATTTGGAATATTTTGAAATGGAATGTGGAATTTGTTTGTTTTTTAATTTTTTTCCATATTCTTGTGTTTCTGTGTATCAATGGAACTAATATCGCCGTATTTTGTCGTCGATGATTAATAACTATGGATGACTGCAGCATCCGTAGTAGTTTGTTTTGGGTCTCCAAGTAGGGGGATGTTACAAGTTGGTATCAAAGCATAGGTTTATGAAACTTTAAAAGAAACTTAAACCTAAAAGATTTTCTAAACATAATCCAATGAATCAGATAACCAGATTGGGGTTTGGTTTAACACTATAGTAATGTACTTGTATTTGATATATATATATATAGTTATATATATAAATACGCATTCCCCGCTCTCTTAGACCATTCTTCTGTATCTTACTAAGGCTCGTATGCAGATTTACAAGAAAGGAGATATTGAAGTAGGAAACAGAAGAGGAAATCTTGGTGGAGGAAGCACCACAACTAACGAAAATGCTCGACCCACTACCAGAAGGAACCCGGGTCGATAGGCTAATGCTAGTACTCAAAATGCTGATGCCAATGTGAGTGTTGGAAATCCACCAGTACATATAGGGGCGGTGTATCATTTCTTTGTTGGTTTGATGCAAGCTGGAGCTGCTGCTGGTGTATCTGGAAATGTAGGAGGAGCTAATCCCGTGGCTCCGGTTGGGAATAATTATGCTTTATTGAGTAGTGATTACACCAGTTTGGGTGGGAAGCCATTCTTGGGAACGGAGAGTGCCATAGAGATTCAGAATTGGCTATTGCATTGTGAGCGTATATTCACTGATTTGGGCCTGAATGATGGGAAAAAGATAAGGTTGGCCTCTAGACAATTGCAGGGGTCAACACTACATTGGTGGAATAGTGTCACTGCCGGGGTTTCGGAAGAGCAATTAACTTGGGCTGATTCTAAAACGAGATTTGAGCAGAAGTTCGTATCTCAGTTTTCTAAGTCTGAGCTGATGGGGAAGTTTATGGATTTAGTGCAAGGAGATATATCGGTAGTCGAGTATGTTACTATTTTTGAAGAGCTGTCTCGATATGGATATGCTGTTATAGATATTGACATCAAAAGGAATGCGAGGTTCATTCGGGAATTGAGCCTGAACTTGCTAGAATGACCACGACACATGTCCATGATCCTTGTAATATAGTGTTGGAGATGGCCATTCTCCATGAGAAGTTACTTGCTGATTTTGCTAAAGAAAGGCCGGTGGAAACTCAGGGTTCTCAAGGTATAAAGAGGAAGTTCTTTAAAAAGAAAGGAGCCCAGAAGGGAGATACTGCTAAGAAGTCAAAGGCTGAGGTAGTTTGCTATAAGTGTGACAAGAAGGGTCACTTTGCTAATGAATGCCGGTCAGGAAATGGGAAGAAAGTTGCAAGTAAGAAGAATGTGAAGTGCTTCAACTTTGATTAAGTTGGGCATTACAAGAATTAAGTTCCAACACCAGTTAGGGAGGACAAAGGAATTTTTTTGCTATAGGACCAACTAGGCATACTACAGCTGATAAAGGAAAGACTGTGATGAAAGGTACGCTTTTGATTCAGAGTATTCTAGTTAGAGTACTTTTTGATACTGGTGCATCACATTCATTTATATCTTGATTTTTGGTTGATAGATTATGTTTAGTACCCACCTATCTTGTTACTTCCTTAAGGGTTGTGAATCCAATAGGAGGGTATGCAACTCTAGGGTAAGAAGTGACTAGTTAGAACTTGACTTGTTAGGTCATAAGTTTACCTGCAATTTGTATGTTATTGATTTCATAGATATCGAAATCATTTTGGGTATGGATTGGATGGGTATGTATGAGGCTAAAATATTTTGCCAAGATAGGGAGATATCACTAAGACACCCCGACGGTCATAACCGAGTGATAATACTGACCGGAATGTTATTGCTTTACTTAATGCTATGGAGGTAGGAAATGAGTTAAGTCGGGTTCGGGAAGCAAGAGAATTTGCAGATGTCTTTGAGTCATTCACTGGACTACCACCAAGAGGAGTTGTTGAGTTTAGAATAGATCTTGTGCCGGGAGCTAAACCTGTGGGTAGACCACTTAGCAGGATAACACTGACTAAGATGAAAGAATTGAAGGTGCAGCTAGTGGATCGAGAAGGAAGGAGTTTTATTAAACCAAGCAGTTCACCTTGGGGCGCGGCCGCGGTGTTCGTAAAGAAACCAGATGGGTCATTAAGGATGTGCATTGACTATCATAAGTTAAATGAAAGGACAATTAAGAATAAGTATCTTTTGTCCAGAATAGATGATCTGTTTGATCAGTCGAGTGGAGCCAGAGTGTTTTCCTGGTTAGATTTAGTGATAGGTTTCCATTAGTTAAGAGTGGCGGAGGACAGTATTCCTTTGATCGCATTTCGAACTAGGTATGGTTCATATGAGTGGTTGATGATGCCATTTGGATTAACGAATGCACCTGCTTTCTTTGTGGATTTGATGAACCGAGTTTTCCAAGAGCATTTGGATAGGTTTGTATTAGTGTTTATAGATGACATTCTAGTCTACTCTAAGGATGAGAGAGAGTATGAAGTTTATCTTAGAGTGGTACTTGAGACGCTGAGGCAGAATCAGCTAAAGGCGAAGTTTACCAAGTGTCATTTCTGGAAGAAAGAGGTAAAATTTCTTGGTCACATAGTTTCATAGAAAGGATTGTCAGTCGATCCGATAAGATCGAAGTTGTGAATAATTGGAAGAGACCAGAGACGGTGACTGAGATTAGGAGTTTTCTTGGACTTGCTGGCTACTACCGGAGATTCATTAAGGATTTCTTATGGATAGCAGCACCCTTAACTAAGATAACCATGAAGGAGGTGAAATTTGTTTGGTCTGACAAATATGAGGAAGCATTCCTTAAGTTAAAGCATTTATTGACCAATGCACCCGTGTTAGTAGTTCCAGACGGAAACCAAGGATTGGTGGTGTATACTGATGCATGTGGAACTGGATTATGAGCAGTATTGATGTAGAATGGTAAAGTCATTGCCTACGCATCTAGTTATCTTAAACCGCATAAAGTTAGATATCCTACTTATGATTTGGAGTTGGCAGCTTTGATCTTCGCATTGAAGATTTGGAGACATTATTCCTAGGGGAGAGGTTTGAGCTTTATACATATCATAAGTCTTTATGGTATTTATTCTCTCAGAAGGAGTCGAATAAGAGGCAGCAGAGATGACTGGAGTTTTTGGCTGCATATGATTTTGGTATAGAGTATACACCAGGAAAAGGTAATAAGGTGGCAGATGCTCTTAGCAGAAAACATCAGAATGTGGTGTTAGCTATGTTGGCAAAGTGGAAAGATTTAGAAGCTTTAGTCAGTTGTGATGTGTAGTTAAGATCGACTGCTGGTTCTAGTCAGAGTTCCACCAGGTTGTCTTGTTTAGAAGTTCGACCAGTATTGATTGAGAAAATTGCTTCTAAGCAAAAGGAGGATCCAGTGTTGGTTGAGAAAATCAGAAAGCTTGAGGTTGGAACTGAGATCGACGATCTAAAGAATTTTAGCCTTGACCAGAGGGGATGGTTGAGAATGAAGGGACGATTATGTGTTCTGAATATTGAGGACTTGAGGAAAGAAGTTCTTGGAGAATGTCATCAGTCCAAGTTTGCGATTCATCCTGGAGGGACCAAGATGTATCAGGATATGAAGAGGAGCTTCTATTGGGATGGCATGAAGAGGGATGTTGGCTTGTGGGTTAGGCAGTGTGTAAACTATCAACAAGTAAAGGCCGAACATCAGAAGCCGAGTGGGTTACTTCAGCCTCTAAAGATTCCAGTTTGGAAATGGGATTCGATATCCATGGATTTTATAGATGGGTTGCCAGAGTCAAGCAGAGGAAATGAAAGTATATGGGTCATAGTGGACAGATTGACAAAGAGTGCCCATTTCATTCCAGTAAAGTCGACCAGGACAGCACCTGTTTTGGCGAAGTTGTTCATGAAGAACATAGTTAGACTTCATGGAGTTCCTAGTAGCATAGTCAGTGACAGTGATGCTTTGTTCACTAGTGAATTCTGGAAGAGTCTACAGGAAGTGATGGGTACCAAGCTTAATATGAGTACTGCATATCACCCTCAGATAGACGGGCAGGCAGAGAGAGTAAACAAATTACTCGAGGATCTATTGAGAGCTTGTGTATTATAATTTGGTGGATCTTGGGAGGATCACCTATATTTCGTTGAGTTTTCCTATAATAATAGTTATCATACAAGTATAGGAATGACGTCGTTTGAAGCTTTGTATGGAAGACCATGCAAATCACTGGCATGTTGGTTGGAGACTGGAGACAAACTAGTCTTAGGTCCAGATTTGGTCAGGAAGACGTCAGAGAAGATTGAGTTAATCCGAGGAAGGATGAAAGAAGCTCAGTCAAGACAGAAGAGTTACGTGGATAAGAGGCGTAAGGACTTAGGATTCTCAGTTGGAGATAAGGTTTTCTTTAAGGTATCACTAATGAAGGGTGTGATACGATTTGGAAAGTCAGGGAAGTTAGCCCCAAGATATGTAGGTCCATTCCAGATTATAAAGAGGGTTGGAAAGCTCACATACAGCGTAGAGTTGCCGAGCAGTATGGCAGGTGTCCATAATGTACTTCATGTGTCTAATCTTCACAAGTATGTGCATGATCCAGAGACTACTATTCCTCTGACAGGGTTGGAAGACTTAGTAGTAGAGCCTAATTTGACTTTTGTTAGACAACCAGTTCGGGTTGTAGCTAGAGATGAGAAAAGATTAAGGAAGAAGACAATCAGGTTGGTGAAAGTTCAGTAGAGCAACAATGAGAAGGACTATACTTTGGAGATAGAGGACAGGATTAGAGATACTTATCCTGATCTGCGTCGAGGGTATTGTTAACCCGCCTTTTGGCAAGGCAGTATACATGCCGATTTAACCCAATAGACTTCACGATTATCAAGGTTCGAATATCATAGACTTGGTTCACATGGATGGACAATTGATTACGGATAATAAATATGAATATGAAACCGCGATTAAGCATGCTTGATGGATAAACGATGCAGGGTACTTGGAATATGGATTTTGGCAAGAGATGAGTTGCTTAGGGTTCTACTTTGGGTCGGCATGGTGTTTACTTCGGGTGCTACTTAGGGTCGGCATGGTGCTACTTCGGGTCGGCATTGGTTTCACTTCGGGTTGGCATAGGGTTTACTTCAGGTTCTACTTCGGATCGGCATGGTGTTTACTTCGGGTCCTACTTAGGGTCGGCATATGGCTTCAGGTCGGCATATTACATGGGGTCGGCATTTGTTTCACACCGGGTAGGCATAGGGTTTACTTCGGGTTCTACTTCAGGTCTGCATGGTGTTTACTTCGAGTCCTACTTGGGGTCAGCATATGGCTTCAGATCGGCATATTACATGGGGTCGGCATTGATTTCGCTCCGGGTCGGCATAGGGTTTACTTCGGGTTCTACTTCGGGTCGGCATGGTGTTTACTTCGGGTCCTACTTGGGGTCGGCATATGGCTTTAGGTCGGCATATTACATGGGGTCGGCATTGGTTTGGACTTTGGGTCGGTGAAGAGTTTACTCTGGGTCGGCGTGGACTTCGGTTCGGGTTAGCATGGACCTCGCTTGGGGTCGACATAGGCTACATTTCAGGTTGGCATTAGACTTCACTTGGGGTCGGCATACGAACTACTTCGGGTCACCAAAGGAATTACTTTGGGTTCTACTTGGGGTTGGCATAGGATGGACGAGTTGGGCTCGGCGATCATCATGGTGGGCCCATGTAGGTGAGAAGGCCCTGTAGCCGGAGTTTCGCCTATAAATACAGCAGGTGTGGCTTCAGAAAAGGGGATCTTGATTCTGCTTCACTTCATCTTCTTCCACTTAGAGGCTACTCTGCCATTGTTATTCTGGAATTCTAGATTGTAACAATAATCAAATTTCAGTATAATAAAAAGGAATTTTCTGGAGTGGACGTAGGCCGGAGTTAGCCGAGCCACTATAAATCTTGCCTTTTTACTTGCTTCCATTTTAATTTTGGCTATTCTTCATATTATACTCTCTATATATACTCTATCTGTGATCTGTGACTGGATATTAGTGCTTTCGCTTGCAATTGGGTGTTGGTGGCCAATTTTGATGCCAACATTTTGGTGCTTTCACCGAGAGAGCTTGCATTCAGGGATTTGGAAGTTAGGATCTTGGATTTGAAAGCTTGGGAACTTGGATTTCATAAGCAATGGCTAAGCAATCAATAAGGAGACAAAGAGCAGGGACAAGATGGAATCAATGATGGATGCTATGAAAAAAAGGATGCTAACGAGACATGAGGAAATCCAGGATCAGAACCAGGGAAAAGACAATTCTTAGCTAGATATAGGATGGTGCTATGGATTTTGGCATGGATCAGAACTCAGATGCGCGTTTGGAAGAGGATAATCTCGGATTCCCTCGTGGATTTAGGGGCATGATGGAAATGACAATCGGAGACCACTTATGGATGTTGGAACAGCTGGAAATTGGAATCCAGGACCTATAGCATAAATTAGTAGGCTTAGATATGGATTGGATCAACCGGGGGAAAACCCCAACAAAGGAGAATGGATTAGCACAACTCCCTATGGAACTGGGGATACAGATTTTTATGGCTTTGCTTAGAAATGGATTGCGGTGATGGAACAGGAGCAGTCATCATCTGCCACAAATTGGAGCTAGCCCGGATTAAGGGCACAGGTTGTCATCTCTTGATGACATGAACTAAATAATCAATAATAAATCCTTCACCAAAACGGCTAAGTCACTTACACATGTACGGGATCGCGAACGGTCCTTAGGCATGCTCTGAGATGGGGATGAACCGCCATAACGAATGATTCTGAAACTCACTCGAACGTGAAATCTAACATTAATAATACCGAGTCCCATCCGGGTACTCACATTTCGCCTCGAACGGCACCCAATCTCGAACGGTCACATCTCGTCTCGAACGGCACCCGACCTCGAACAGTCACATTTCGCCTCAAATGGCACCCGACCTCGAACGGTCACATGTTGCCTCTAACGACACCTGACCTCGAACGGTCAAATCTCGCCTTGAACGGCACCCGACCTCGAATGGTCACATCTCTCCTTGAACGGCACCCGACCTCGAACGGTCACATCTCTCCTTGAACGGCACCCGACCTTGAACAGTCACATCTCTCCTCGAACGACACCCGACCTCGAACGGTCACATCTCGCCTCGAACGGCACCCGACCTCGAACGGTCACATCTCACCTCGAACGCCACCCGACCTCGAACGGTCACATCTCGCCTCGAATGGCACCCGACCTCGAATGGTGACATCTCGCCTCGAACGACACCTGACCTCGAACGGTGACATCTCGCCACGAACGGCACCGGACCTCGAACGTTCACATCTTGCATCGAACGACACCCGACCTCGAACGGTCACATCTCGCCTCGAACGACACACGATCCCAAACGATCGTTATTAACAATCAGGCAAGATCATTGATCTCTTCGTAGGTCATCCGCAAGTTTCAAACATCGGACTTTAGGAAATTCAAAACATGCCTTCCTATCGCAAGGCATGTTTTGGGGGGCAAAGTGTTAACCGGCCTTTTGGCAAGGCAGTATACAGGTGGATTTAACCCAATAGACTTCATGATTATCAAAGTTGGAATATCATAGACTTGGTTCAAATAGATGGTTGGACAATCGATTACGGATAATAAATATGAATATGAAGCCAGGATTAAGCATGGTTGATGGGTAAACGACGCAGGGTACTTGGAATATGGATTTCGGCAAGAGATGAGTTGCTTAGGGTACTACTTCAGGTCGGCATGGTGTTTACGTCGGGTCCTACTTGGGGTCGGCATGGTCCTACTTCGGGTCGACATTGATTTCACTCCGGGTCGGCATTGGGTTTACTTAGGGTTCTACTTCGGGTCGCCATGGTGTTTACTTCGGGTTCTACTTGGGGTCGGCATATGGCTTCAAGTCGGCATATTACATAGGGTCGGCATTGGTTTCACTCCGGGTCAGCAAAGGGTTTACTTCAAGTTCTACTTGGGTCGGCATGGTGTTTACTTCGGGTCCTACTTGGGGTCGATATATGGCTTCAGGTCGGCATATTACATGGGGTCGGCATTGATTTCACTCCGGGTCGGCATAGGGTTTACTTCGGGTTCTACTTCGGGTGGGCATGGGGTTTACTTCGGGTCCTACTTGGGGTCAGCATATGGCTTCAGGTCGGCATATTACATGGGGTCGGCATTGGTTTCACTCCGGGTCGGCATAGGGTTTACTTTGGGTTCTACTTCGGGTCGACATGGTGTTTACTTCAGGTCCTACTTGGGGTCGACATATTGCTTCAGGTTGGCATATTACATGGGGTCAGCATTGGTTTGGACTTCGGGTCAGTGAAGAGTTTACTCCGGGTTGGCGTGGACTTCACTTCGGGTCGGCATGGACCTCGCTTGGGGTCGGCATAGGCTACATTTCAGGTCGGCATTAGACTTCACTTGGGGTCGGCATACGAACTACTTCGGGTCACCAAAGGAATTACTTTGGGTTCTACTTGGGGTTCTACTTAGGGTCGGCACAGGATGGACGAGTTAGGGTCGGTGATCGTCATGGCGGGCCCATGTAGATGAGAAGGCCCTGTAGCCGGAGTTTCTCCTATAAATACAGCAGTTGAGGCTTCAGAAAAGGGGATCTTGATTCTGCTTCTCTTCATCTTCTTCTACTTAGAGGCTACTCTGACATTGTTATTCTGGAATTCCAGATTGTAACTATAATCAAATTTCAGTATAATAAAAAGGAATTTCCTGGAGTGGACGTAGGCCGAAGTTAGCCGCACCACTATAAATCTTGTCATTTTACCTGCTTTCAATTTAATTTTAGCTATTCTTCATATTGTACTCTCTACATATACTCAATCTGTGATGTGTGACTGAATGTTGGTGCTTTTGCTTGCAATTGGGTGTTGGTGGCCAATTTTGACGCCAATATGTATGTCTATATTAAATTTATATAGATAGTTTCTAGTCAGTTAGACTAGTATGGTTGTTAGGAGTTGTTACTGATGATTGCTATGTTTGTATTTAGTCCTTACTGAATTTTGAGGACGAAATTCTTTAAGGGGGGAGCCTGTAACATTCCTAATTTTTGATAACATTATTCAAGAAATTTAATTAGATAAATTAAATAGAATAATGGTGATAAGGGGATTAGGATTTGAATAAACCACATATAGTACCGTGCTTATTAATAAAGTAAATGGGATTTAATTGGGTTATTAAACTAATTAAATTACACATGGGCATAGTAGTAAAATAGCCTCCTTATCATACACGGCTATACACTTCTTACCCTTGCCCATTCACGTTTCATTTCTCACCTTCACAAACGCAAATCAAAAAACTAAAATATAGACGGCCATTAACAACGAGGAAAAGAGGAAAATTCAATCTAAAGCTAAGGATCAAAGCTAGGAAGGATTAATCAACAAAAAATCTCAAATTCGTTATCATACCTAAGGTGAATAATAATTTCATACCATCTCTATTTTATTATATGATTATAGGTTTTTCGAATTTATGATTAAATTCGTTTTTATGATGATGTGGATGATGATATGCTTGAACAATATTATGTTTGATTTATTTAATTCATTCACATATGAATTTGCACGGTTTTGATGAAAAATTGAGAGTTTAAGATTTTAGAATGCCATGAAATTTTTTTATGTTAAGTAAAACATGATTTTGGAGATGGGTTTTAATTTTCAAAATTTTCCGAGCTATAGAAAATTTATTATGAATTTCTAAAGATAAATATGATATAATTGGGTTTAAAATTTTATTTTGAGTATTTCAAGAAGAAATTGGGTCTTAAATTTTAATATGTTTGATTACATGATAAAATTGAATTTCTGTGATTTTTGATGATTTTTCCCAGTTGATTTACTAGGTAACATAAATTATTTCAAGAGAGGGACTTATTTGCAGGTACTGGTTTTGTTAGTAGAAGGGCTTAAACGTTATAATTCCTTTGATTTAGAACTGATTAAATGCAGTAGTTATCTTTATAAAATATTTGAAAAGTTATACAGCAACCACTTAAAGGCTTACAAATAAGCAAGCGGTTATAAAAGTAATTACTAAAAGTTGCTATATTTCAACCTTAAATCCAGAAAAGTAGGTTTTGCCTCAAATAGTAGTACATGTCGACTCCTTTACCTCCGCACCTTCTCAGTCGAAACCCACATAGTCGGTACAATGCACATGGTATCAATGGTATTGGTACGAAGTGAATTGGTGGGTAGCGGAAGGTATGGTGTCGAAAGCAATGCTTTCGTTGGGGTCGAAACCATATTCTGTTTCAAAAGCTAAGTTCTTGCTTTGTTTTACTTAAAGCTTTTGACACAGTCGAAACACATGCTTTCGGAAAGGTTTATACAAATATCTTTTGGGGAAGGTTGCTTTATTATGTTGAAGTATTAGCTTACGAAGGGATACCATTCTCCCTTAACAAGAGCTTTCGAAAGGATTGGTTTCGACCAAGTCGAAACCCAGCCGCAAATTTTCTCCTTTCGACTGTATTGAAACCATATATGCTGTCGAAGGGTTCTCTTTTTTTTAACTTAAACTAAGCCTTTTCCTGAATGCTTTCGAAAGGTTGGGGGTTTCGAAGGCAATGTAGTCGAAAGGGGTTTCGACTCTATCCTTTGATGTTTTAATTTAAAAGGTGATTTCTTTCGACTAGATGGTTCTGACACCATCAACTTTTTCCCCAAAACAATTTTTATAATTAGTTTCGAAAGAGGTACTTCGATATATAATCATTTTGTCCCAAAGAATGTTTTAAAGAGTAAACCCAATGCTTTCGAAAGGGTACTTTTATTTGTTTTGAATCTATGTTTTAAAGAATATTTTAATACAATCGAAAGGTACCACTAGTTTCAAAAGTGAATATTTAACAAGGACTTTGAAAGGTATGTTTATTATATTTTGAAAGAAGCTCATGCTTTCGAAGGAGGTCATCCAGAGGTTTCGAAGGTGATGTTTTAAAGTTTCAAAACGAATAACCCACTCTCACTTTTAAAAAGGAAATACCATGGCATAACTAATTTTTTTAGAATTATTACTTCTTCATATACTTATTCACATTGTAATTAACCCATAACAGTACTTTGGGGAAGGGCATGATAACCAGTTAGGTTGACCCAGTAGTGAATATAACTTAAGAAATGTTAAAATTTTAATTAAAGATATTGGCAGGGGCCAATAGTTTTGCAGTAAGCCTATGAAAACTGTGTATAACAAAAGATATTGGCAGGGGCCAATAGGTTCGTAGTCAGCCCATGAAAACTATGATTTGATACTGGCAGGGGCCAGTATGTTTGTAGTTAGCCCACGAAAACTATATCCGGATTAAGATACTGATAGTTGGTCAATAGGTTCCTAGTTAGCCCATGAAAACTAGAATAAGAGAAAAGATATTGGAGTTAGCAATAGGGTCTTAGTAATCCCATGAAAACTATGAAATCGAACAGATAGTCCATAAGCATTTAATAAGTTAATAGAAACTCTTAAAACTATACTTGAGACAGACAGTCAAAATGAACTGGGATGGGTAATCCAGATTTGATTTACTTGTTTTGCATATCATCATAATGTTTTAAAATACTATGTTTTAACCATTGTGGATGCAGGAGCACAGTATATGGTTTTATAAACGTTTTAGGATACCAGTGAGGGCAAAACCCGTTCCGCTTAATGGCGTGGTCTCACTAGATATCTAAATGGTTTGAGATGGTAAATTATTATTCATACCAGGCTTTATGTTTAACTCGTTGTTTTTTTTCCCCTTAAACTCTCGGGTACTCAATTTATTTTTAGTAGGTTTAGAGTTAGGGTTTCCAGGTGTTGTTTTAGACGAATAAAGCTTCCAAGGACGTGCATGAGGCAAGCTTGTTATTAGAGTTCTTTTATTTCCGCTGTGTGTTTTGTTTATAAAGGAAATTTTTTTTTCTTGTCTATTTACATACTTTGATCAACCAAGGGGCATCTTCTTATGTCGCTTTTGGCATATTTTGTAATAATGATAATTTATCTGAACATGGTCTACGAACTAGGATTATGTAATCAATTGGAATATTTTGAAATGGAATGTGGAATTTGTTTGTTGTTTACAATTTTTTCCATATTCTTGTGTTTCTGTGTATCAATGGTTTTAATATCGCCGTATTTGGTCGCCGAAGATTAATAACTATGGATGACTACAGCATCCGTAGCTGTTAGTTTTGAGCCTCCAAATAGGGGGATGTTACACTCTTCCACCATTTAATTTATTTCTTTCCTTCTGCGCAGATTTGATTAAATATAATACTTTCGTTACTCACAATTACTTTAATGTTAACATTTATATTTAACGTTTAATTTAACGCTAAGTTATTAACATTTATTATCTTAATACGTTTTAAATTATTTCCGATCTGAAAACTTTAAATGTTGATTACTTTTTCGTTGAACTCCGATTGCAAAACTTTATATATGAAAGATGATCGGAAGAACGCCACAAATGCAATGGTGCAAGTTTCATGGTCAAATTCTGATGTTTTCTCAAATTCCATTTTTAAGTTTTAATAATTATTTATTGATTCTTTTTAATTAATTAATGTTTACGGGGTGTTACGTTACATCCTTAGCTTGAGGAAAGCTCAACAACTAAGAAGTATGCCGGTAATCTATTAATATATAAATGTAGAGGACAACAATTATACTAAAGATTCATAATCTTTAATAAATTTAATTAAGCGATACCGACTTATGAAATAGTGTATTTCTTATGAAATACCATTGTGATTCAAGTATCGGACACATCTGAAATCACGGTATACATACTATACGTATGTATTTATTCCTTAAGCCTAATCGGGTTTCATATTGTTCCACATTTTATTATACATTTATATTATATGCATTTAACTATTGTATAATGTTTTATAATTTAATTAACTTATATAATAATGTTATGCATAATCTTATATTAACTAGTTAATTAAGTCTTATTTAATTAATTAAATTAATTAAGTAACATTTTAATTAATTAAATTAATTAATTAACATTTTTATTAATAATATTTTATACTTTTTAAATTTTTAAAATTAAATATGTTCACTGTAATGTTTATAGTTATACACATATATCCTATATATATGTATTATATTATTTATTAATTTATTTATTTTTTTAAAACTATTTTAATTAGTAATAGTTAATTTCGAAAATTATATATATATATATATATTACCTTAACATTTTAAAATAATGTTACATATATAAATATATATATATATATGTTATCTAATTATATTAAATATTTATTTAATTATTCATTTAATTAATCTGATTAATTATTAATCATTTTCGAAAATAATTATTTTACTTTCAAAAAAATTTGAAAAATATTTTATAACATTTAGAAAATCATTACCTATTTAAAAATTAACCTTTTAAATTTTATTTTAATTTCAAAATAGATTTTGAAAATTAGCCCAAGGCCAAATAAATTTAGGCTTTTATATTGGGGATAACTTTTGGGCTTACCTCTTCCTTTTGGGCCAGGCCAGTAGCCAGGTAGGGTAGAGCACTTGAATAACCAAATCCAAGCTTAGATACTACTTTTTTAGACACCATACTAAATGGATAGGATTTAATAAGTTAGCCATAACACTGTTAATTTAGACTGGATGGACTACTAGGCTTTGATACCACTATTGGATCTAGACTACCTGCAGCGATTAAATGGGTGTATTTTAAATTTTTTGCCATTTTAGATCTTATTGGGCCTATGAGGTCTAAATTTATACAGATATGATCTAAATTAATTTTAAATAAAATCATTATTTTATTTCATTTTATTAATAAAAGGATTTTATTTGATGTTACATATAATATATAATGTGCCTATGTGTATCATATACACGTGTAGGTGTATGTGCACGTGCAACATATACAGTGTGCATGGTTTAACATGTCTATATTTGAATGCTGCGATTTACACTGCAGCGGACATGTTAGCCCCTCCATATGCATATATGCTGTCTAATTTATATATTTATAATTAAAATATATGAATTATATTTATATAAGACTAAGTATATATATACATGCACAAAATAGCGTAAAAGTAAGCTTATATTAATACACACACACACATAATATATGTAAGTATGTATGTATGCATGTGTGTATGTGTAATAACGTTTATAAATACAAGTATAAACAATTTAAAATTCAAAATCAAGTTTTAAATGCCAAATTTCAAAACTAGATCAATTTCTTATCTTTTCAGTATAAATTTTTGAAAATAGCATATTAAAATCCACCAACAAAAGTACAAGTATTTAATGTTAATTTATTTTGATTTAAAAATTCAATTTCTTTTTAAATTCCTTTTGAATTAATTTTCAATTCAAAAGGACCAACCTTTTTTATTATTTTTTAGCTTGGGCCGAATATAAGAGATGCATATATGTATAAAAAATGTTTATAATAACACTACAAGAAAAGCTGAAAATAGCGACAAAGAGTAGCGACGGAAAATTCCATCACTAAATTTGCGACGGATTGGCGAGTGATTTCAAAAAATTCCAAAATGTTAAAAAAATTCAAAATTTGGAAAATACAGACATTACCTTGCAAATTATTACTTCCATTTGCATCTGCAGGTTTTCAAATATAACCATCTTCTTTGACACATGTACAAGTTTTTAATATGTTTATAGTTATTTAAAATATTAATAATCATTAATTAATAATTAATAATCTATGAGTGTGTTCTTATGTGACATAAAAGGACATGTGGAAGGGGCATTTGAAAAGGGTACGAAAGAGGATTGGTTCGCAAAAGGAAATTGTGTTCTTGTATCACGAAAGGGGCATTCTGCAATAGGCAGTTTAATTATTTTCTTATAAATAATTATTTTTGTTTTAATTTTTTTTAAATTAATACAGTTAAATAAATTTATATAATTTTTAATTATGAAATTATAAAAAAGACAATTTTATTACATACAAGTAGTTCAAAAAAAAATTACAATATTAGTTCGTATATATTACTAATAAATTAGTCTTGTGTCGTACAACTTTAGATTACATGCATATTAATAATAATTGATTGTTGCTACAAAGGGGGGGTCCAAGGGGCTGACAACCCCTTTATGTGGTGGTACGGGGACAACGCCCCCGCAAATGACATTTGATCTGGCCAGTCAGGTCGTGGGAGTCCAAAGTTCAACGCCCATGGCGGAGTGTGGAGTAGCATCCCATCCAAATAGAGATATATTTCGTTCATGTTTGAATTTGAAGTTTGAAATGAATTAAAATAGTAATATATATTAAATATTTAGTAATATATAATTAATATTTTGTTATAATTTAATATAATAATTCATAAATAATAATTTAGAATTATTGATTAATATATTTAAAAATAAATTATTTATTATAATTAATTAATATATAAGTTATAATAAATAAAAATTTATGCTTAATAATTAATAACTTATGCTTGTAAAACATTATCTATCGATTTTCATTTACTCCACCTCTTAATTTTCATTCATCCGCCAAAATGCTTTATTTTTCAAAACCTTGAATCTCAAATCTTCATCCCACCTCCAACCAGCATGCTCCATTACGTACACCATACGCGTTTCTAGACCACAATTTGTACAAGCACCTACGATCAACTTTGACGACCTCTATCGACAACGCGACTCTATCGACGACTTCTCCATCATCTGCTGCTTTGATCAGGTAATATATTACTTTCTTTTGCTGTTGTAATGTGGATATCTAGCGGTTCAAATTAGGGTTTTGTTATTTTGTATTTTGGTATTTTGATAATTTAACCAAAATGTTGTTATCATTTTATGGGGATTTTAATTTTGGTTCTATGGTTTTCAAACGTTTTAAAAAAATTATAGTTATCATAAGCTATTTAAAATCCAAGTATTAAACCAGAATTCTGACAAAACCAAAAGATAGTATATGCATTACAAGAACAATGTCTAACTTGACAAACCATTTCACTTGTTTTGAACTTTTCGGATTACATTTCTTCTTTATTTATTGAACTAGGCCCTGTTTAGCAATTGATTACAGTTTTATATTCGTCGTTGTTTTAAAGTTTCACAAGAATTTTACCCTTGGTTATTGTGGTTATGTGGATTTCTCACACTTGATACCATTTATTACACAGCATTTTTTTCTCATATTCTTGTTTACTGTAATTTAAGTAGTTGCTTTGGGATATAATCATGTCATTCCTTAATCATGATATATGTTTCAATTACTTCTTGCTTAAGGCATATTAATAGAGGCTTGAAAACAACCATCTAAATACACAAAAAAATTGTTGTCATTATTCAACAATAGATATATACATATATGTACACAAAAATCATGATAGCACTACATAAAAAGTTACAACCGCGTACCATTATGGCTTTTTAGTATAATTCTAATAATACAAATTTTTTTAGTACCTCTAAATTTAACATACAAAGACAAGTAAAAGTTATAATATGTGAAAATAATGCTTACTTGAAAGGATGTGGTTATAAATTTTAAGGGTTAGAACAGAAAAGGCATTGTAATACCTTAAGGTCTGACATACAAAACGTATTGGGTTATTTCATTATTGTATTTTTAAGTTTTAACCATTCATCCTTCATTTTAATCTTCTCTATTTCAGTTTATATTTTATAAACCTCTACTCCTACAAAATATATAAAAGCCAAGTTAAGGACTACCTTTTGTTTTACTTTCATTTTCTAAATCCTGAAGTGGTCATTTAACCTCCTTAGGTACAACATAACTCTGCCTCTGGTTGTAAATCATAGCTCCACCTTTGGATATAATCCGATTTTTTATTTATAATTCCTTCTATTAATGGCTTGCCTATTTTATAAATAATATTAGAAAACTATAGTTAAACATTCATTAACTTTTCATGGTTTGATAAATTTGCTTAGTAGTGATGCTCAAAATTCATATTTTTGCCTCAGTTATCGCTGCATGGTCCTGAACAATTGTTCAGCCACTTCTTTTGCATGATAAGTTAAAAATTATAAATAAATTTTGTTAGCTAGATTATAGCAATTTTAGTGACTAAATGTTCTAAAGTGTGATATTTACGGGGCATTGCAGTTTATTTTCTATTATCTCTACTAATAATACAAATACCTTCTCTTGGTGAAGCTTTTTACAACTTCCCATCAGCCCCTTGCCCCTACAACGGCCACAACCACACATTTAACTTACCGACCAGGGCAAATTCGTCCTTACCCACTCCCACTTCTTATTCCCACAACCCTATCCGTTCTCATCCATTCCTCCAACTTCTCTCCTACCCCCACTTTCCCCTCTTACTGTTTTTCACAACCTTTCAACCGCATTCTCCCCAAATTCTCCTCCTGCTTAACCTTTTCCCCTCTCCCTCCCCCTACATCGATTCTTCGACCTACATACAACAAACACTGTCCAATGGTAACCGATGCCGCCTCCCCGCCTCAATCTCCGACTGCTATTCGCGACTATACTTCCAATTTCACTCGGGTTGATTCGGTTTCAAACTGAAAGGCTTTCTTCCCCAACCAACACTTACGGATACAAAGCAGGCGATTTGGTTTGTGGCAAAGTAAAATATCATCCATGGTGGTCTGCTCACGTGTTCAACGAGTCATTTGCATCTTCACCGGTTCGACGAACTAGGTTTGTTATTAGTCGCTTTTTTCTGTGATAGTATTTACGGATGTTTCGATCCATCTCCGTTGACCTACTTCTCCGCTTCTACAGGCCAAACATCAACTTTGGGCGATGATAGAATTACAGTAATGTAAGATCCATAATTTTTAATTTGTTTGATGATCGGTCAAATTAGTATTATTACAAAGTCTTATACGCTTGACTTTGTACTTAATTAACATGTTTAACTGATTGATATTATTTTACTATTGTTGTAGATCAAAGAAGCTTGAAAATTTGAGTTTCAAATAAAATCCCAATAACATGAAATTCAAGAAAGGAAGCAAGGTGGAAGTTTTGAGTACAAGGGATGTTCCTACTGGCTCTTGGTTTCCTGCAGAAATAGTTTCCAGAAAGGGATATTATTACAATGTAAATTTTGTTCTCTTTGTAAATTTTGTTGTTATCAATTCGGATGTAACTGACTGTGCACAAAATTATACACAGATGACACACAGCATATTTCTAAACTATATCATTAATGGCTTATTGCAACATGGTCAGTGTAACCATGCTCGTCCGATATGGGCATACATTATGTAACAACAAATTTAAGAACAGTTATTGACTGTTAGTAGTGACCTATGTACCCATTGGATGTTTAACTCTTTTAAGCTTTTTCAGGGCTGAAGCTGGAAGCCTTGCATTGCATTGCTTGCTTCTTCTATGCTTCAAGAATATGTTGGTGAGCAGTCATCACCTTTTTTTCCTTAAATTTTCTGTTGTATAGGCCCTACATATAAATATCCCAATAGTTGCCTAGAATCAGTAAATTAGCATGCCATTTACTGATATATAGTTTGTTGTCGTGTATTAGTGGTTGAGCAGTTCATGTTGTGACCAAATTCAGCTTCTTGACAGCAAAGTAAATGTGACATTCTGCTTTAGTGGATGATATTTGTTACTTCTTAGCATGTCTTCTGTACTATTTATAGATATATTTACTATGATGGTTTTACGACTCTTAAATGATATTTTTTCGAATTCTTAGTACTAGCATTTGAGGACAACATGAGCAGCTGAATGGTACTGGCGCCATGAACAAGATCTACCTCATATGGAAACATTCCACAGCCTCATGCTACATTGTACTACTCACAAAGAACATCAAAAAGAGGGCTTTCAATCACTGAAGAGACAGGGGTTTTTGTACCGTTCAAGGGTAATTTTTGCTACATATTTGGGAATAAAAGTATGTAACCTATAACTTCATACTTTTCTTATGTATTTCATTTCAAAATTTTGGCTTCTGTGTTTAGAAATCATAGTTATACAAGTATGACAACTAATTAGAAACTAAATGCATTAGAATTCCACCCAGTTCAAATAAAAAAGTATATATAGATGATTAGTTCTTATTGTTTTACACGTCCACTGTAAATTCAAATTGTGAGATGGTTTGTCATCATGAATGGTTCATTATAGGTTTAAGAGATTAAATAGGTGTGTACAATATTCTTTTGTTTTGATCATGTTCCAAATATAATTACTTTTATATTTTATACATATAAAAACATGTTTGTGAAAAAAGATTTTAGAACTTCTTTCTAATACTGGAGATGGTTGTTTAAGCCATCACAAATATTTTCAGTTTTTAAAATTACTTTGGTTTTACAACGACTCCAAAACATATTGCATAACGACCTTTTACGGCCACAAATCAAATAAAAGAAAGCATGTAGTTAAATATGTTTGAAACTGTCATAGGAAAATGTGAATCAAACATTTTGCATCCAAAATGTCATATTCAGAGCCATATCAACCTCTTTACTTATGTTTTTATGAGAATCACCTTTCTCTAAAGATTTGTGTACAAAGAATTGGAATTACTGTGTGATTACATTGTTTTTTATTTATATTTTGGTTTTACAAAACATGAAATCTGTTTTTGACACTACAAACAATGCAGTTCTTCACCATCCTAGGAAGCCATGTGTGTTGAAAAAGAAAGCAAAATGGATTACAGTTGTTCACTGATGTAAGCTATAACTCAAACTTTTCTTACCGTATTTCACTTCAAAATTTTGGTTTTTTGTGTTCAGAACTCATAGTTATACAAGTATGACAACCAATTAGAAACTAAATGCATTAGAATTCCACCCAGTTCAAACAAAAAAGTATATATAGATGATTAGTTCTTATTGTTTTACACGTCCATTGTAAATTCAAATTGTGAGATGGTTTGTCATCGTGAATGGTTCATTATAGGTTTAAGAGATTAAATAGGTGTGTACAATATTCTTCTGTTTTGATCATATTCCAAATATAATTACTTTAATATTTTATACATATAAAAACATGTTTGTGAAAAAAGATTTTAGAACTTCTTTCTAATACTGGAGATGGTTGTTTAAGCCATCAAAAATATTTTTAGTTTTTAAAATTACTTTGGTTTTACAACGACTCCAAAACATATTGCATAACGACCTTTTACAGCCACAAATCAAACAAAAGAAATCATGTACTTAAATATGTTTGAAACTGTCATAGGAAAATGTGAATCAAACATTTTGCATCCAAAATGTCATATTCAGAGCCATATCAACCTCTTTACATATGTTTTTATGAGAATCGCCTTTCTCTAAAGATTTGTGTACAACGAATTGGAATTAATGTGTGATTACATTGCTTTTTTATTTATATTTTGGTTTTACAGAACATGAAATCTGTTTTTGACACTACAAACAAGGCAGTTCTTCACCATCCTAGGAATCCATGTGTATTGAAAAGGAAAGCAAAATGGATTACAGTTGTTCACTGATGTAAGCTATAACTTCAAACTTTTCTTACCATATTTCACTTCAAAATTTTGATTTTTTGTGTTTAGAACTCAGTTTATACAAGTATGACAACTAATTAGAAACTAAATGCATTAGAATTCCACCCAGTTCAAACAAAAAAGTATATATAGATGATTAGTTCTTATTGTTTTACACGTCCATTGTAAATTCAAATTGTGAGATGATTGAATAAGTTTCGGATTATATCTTTGGAGATGATAAGCATCGTCTAGATCTCCTATTCAATGATAAATGATTTTTTTAACTACTGTTAACTATGGTGATGTTTAAATTTAAGCATTTGATGTGTCTTTGATTCGTAGATATGGTAGAGCACGCTACCAATCCCTTTTGTATTTGTTTTTTATTCATTTTTTATGTATCGCCGCTCTCTGGTAATATTTGAACTAAAATTTCTGGAAATGAGATTTCTGATGTTGCAATATGCAGCTATGGTCTGCTTTTTTTTCTTCGTTTTTTCTTTTTCTAGAGGTGCAAACAATTTGATTTTGGATATTTATGCAGAACAACCACGTTTATTTGATTTCTTCTTAGCAACTGAGCTGTATTGGTTGGATTTCCATCTTTTTTAGGAAACTGTACTTATTTTTGGTGCATTTAAAATCTGTTATGGCCCTGTGATAATTGTTTAGACTAACATGAAATATACAACTAAACTATTTACCATTAAATGATTTACCAGAAAAAGGAAATTGTAGAGGGATTCAAGGACCAGTAACGGCAAGGCAAGCACATCATTTGCATGTATAGAACACACTCATATCCTGCAATTTCAAATTGAGGTTACAAAATATGCATGCATATCAAATATTTTTGTTGATGGCCATCTAACCATTTTATATATATATATACCAGATATATAAATTAGTTGTGAGAAAAAGAAAGAAGAAACTAAAGGAATCTAAGTAAATAAGAATATACGTAATTGTTAGGGAAAGCAGAATAAACAACTAGCTAAACAGCTGGATGGGCGGAAGTAGTTAAAGGGGGGAAGGAGCATGGGTAGGCTGTGTTTGAGACATGCATGGCTCGAAGCAGGCATCCAAAAAATGGGACAAGTTTTTGTTTTTAATAACCAATATTTTGGAGCAAACTTCATTCCCGAAGTGTATGTGACAACAATAAACATTTTAAAATATAGCTGTTTGCATCTTAACTTTTCAAGTTTATGCTTTATGTTTTAATACTTTTGCATGTGTTTATTTTGTCACTTAAATAGTTTATCAAATGTGTGCTATATATTGACCACAAATAAGCATAAGAATTAGCTTATATGTACTGTATGTAACTATAAATTTTACACAAGACAAAATATCAGGTGAAAGCAGAAGGCTTCAGGGAACTGTTGAGTTAAATATGATACCGTTGAGTAAACATTGGGACTGACGTGTAGGGACTAACATGTAGAATGCTACAGGTAAACATTGGGAGGGGAGAGAAAGGGTAGGGACTGACGTGTAGAAGTATATGTTTTATTATTTTCAAAAATAACTTAGTCTCATTGCAATGACAAACGATCGAATTTTAAATCAACCACTAATGCACACATGCATCGTATGTGCCAAAGTATGTAATAACGTTAGAAGTTACAACTCAAATTCACCTTTGGTCACGATTTTTTATACACACGTCCATCGGACGTGCCTACATACTTGTAGTAATATAAGTGAAGAGTTTGATTAGAAAGATTGAAAGTAACTTTATAAAAACTCGAATAATAATAAAATATTCAAGTATTACTTGTATTTTTGAAGGCTTTTAGTGTTCAAAATTGTTAAATTTCGTTACGTTTTTGACAAAAAACATTGAAAATTTTGAAATTAAAAGCCCTTTTAATTCAAAATTTGAATTTCTAAAATTTTGTTGTCAAAGTTCTACATCTTCTATATGACTCTCACTTTGAACTACTAATGTTATTCCCTCATTTCCTTCAAATAATATATCAATTTTCACTTTCTTTGCTACTAATACTATTTTCTTCTATTTCCTCTGCTTTTGGAAATATATTATGCTTATTTCTCCTCTTTTGCTATGTATCCTTATTATATTGTGATATGTGGCATCTTCACTCTCTAACTGTAGTTCTTTTCTATTTTTCTTAGAAAATATGTTGTCTTTTCTGAAATTATTTTATGTGTGTTTAATTGATTAATTTATGCAGATTGTTACATTTCTGAAGGATATATTCATGTCTTATTTGTTTTTTCATCGAATCTGACTAATAAAAAACTTTTTATGAAACTTATACAAAGTAATGTTATTGCTATTATTATTCTCGAAGATATGCAGCATGTAATATAGCTCTGATGCCGCACCAACAACCAATGCTGAAAAAATGTGAGTGAACTAACACCAACAGTATGAAAGACTATGATTCTGCTTCTCATCAATGAAAGGTCATATGCGACATCGCATGTCATTAATAAAGCTAAGGATACTGGACGCCGATGATGTCGCATATCATCTATAAGGTGAGATGGTTAATACTAACTCTTTTATGTCGCTGAGCAATGCCCAATGGAATTAATAGCGAAATTCATCAAGGAAGTATTGATGTCTTACGTGATCGATATTATAAGCCATCAATGTCGCCTCCCATTGATGTCATTCCTATCGATGTCGTCATTCACCTATGGAGATAAAATGGACGACACAACTCAATAATACCGCACTTTATCAATATCGCTCATCATTGATGCCATCTATTATCAAGGCCGCTATACACTGATGTCGCATGTCATTGCTATCGAAGTCGTCTTACTACTGACGCTACTCCAGTAGTATTGAATCAATGATGCATATTGTTGATATCGCCAATAATCAATGCCGCATCTTATTGATGGCGCATTTCATCAATCTTTAGAGGACTCCGCACATTTGTGAACGCAGTATTGATGTCGAAAGCCATTAATATCCATGGAAATTATCATGCTGCTCCTTCTCGATGTGTTGTTCCATCTCCCGCTCTCAACCAATGCTTCCTCATACTGATGTCGCTGCATGTTGATGCCATCTATTATCAATGAAGAGTGTCGAAAGTCATCTAAAGTAAGGAATGGAGCCTAGCGTTATTGAAGTTGCCGAAGATTATGCATGCCGAAGACGAAGCATGCCAAATGTGGCGTTGAACAGTTATGCCAAACCACATACCCCTATAAATACGGACCAAGAGGTTTGAGTAATGGGAAAACAATTCTTTTCTCATTCTTTTACATTTTAAACTTTATAACCCTAAATTGATTTGGGGATTTTAGTGCCAAGTGGGCTATTGCACATAGGACTTTGTACATTCAACATTATATGGAATAAGAATAAAAATTTCTTGATTATGGCTTGCTTTCTAATTCCAAAGCACTTATGATTTCTTAATCATAGTTTGCATTGAATTCCAAAAGTGCTCATATTTTTTATTTCTATTTCTGCATACTATTGTCTACATGGATCAACTTCAAGTATATGTGACTTCAAATGATTATGCATACGACTCCTACATGGAACTAAGCCTACATACGACTCCTACATGGAACTAAGCTTGCTTATTCACTCCTCTTAAGCCTTAACTTAACCAAGTATCACTTTTTGCCAACACTCATTGAGGCTAAATCCAGGCTCTCCAAATTCCTTCATTAGCCAAGGTTTCCTTCCTTGCACTTTTTGGGGTTAACGAAGAAATTCGTTAACATAATCATTCTCTTTATTGGACACTAATAAAATCTTATTGATTCTTTTTATGAAATTTTATGTACCACTAATGTCTTGAAACCTTATTGATCCGTCCATAAGGATAAAATCTTGGGTTGTTATGTAGTAACATTGCATGGGTCATTATGTATTAACAATTTTTACATCAAATTTCTACTATTCAGTATTTTTGTTCTCATAATTGTTTTGAAAATAATTATTATTTAAAAATTGCTTCAGAAGAAGAAATGAAAGAAAGAAAATTTTCAAAATTTGAAGCTATGTTACATACTTTAGTATGTCAATAAAACAAACAACAAAGGAAATAAATGTTATTCTTGCTCTTATGTGGAGAAAAAGCATAAAGAGTTGTAAAGACATATTTTGTCTGATTTTTTCTCATTTGGATAAGTGTTGTGTAAATCATTAATCTTTATAGATAAATAAAAGGAAAAACTAATTTTTTGCATAAATTATAACATGCTGGATCTTAATCATAATAGGCTAGATCCAAATCTTAATAGGCTAGATCCAAATCATAATAGGCTAGATCTTTTAGCAAAATGATTCTCACAATCACATAATAGATTAAGAGTACCTTGATTCTCTATAAAATAAATTAATTTTTAGTGAATAATTGCCTAGGATTGTATTTCTCCCTCTTGAACCCTTTAGTTTGAGAAGCTTTCTTGATGGAGAGAAAAACTAGATGAGTGGGTAGAGAGAGAGCAAATCATGTTAAAGTTTTCTATTCTTTATATACATATACCATTAAGATGTTAGCAGGATATTACCTTTTTATCCACCATTAGAAATTATTCTCTTTATTTTATTAAACCCAATTCGGTACTATTCGCTTGATCTGGTTAATTACCCACTTGTTCTACATATGGGCTTATAGGTAAGTCCAACATTCTACCACTTGGCCCATGCGACATTATGTACTTTAATGGTTTAATAATAAAACATAATTCGTATAGTGAGAGAAATAAATCCATCCTCAGATTGGTCACGTCATAAAGTTATTATTAAGTAGAGGCAGTCGTATATCAATTTATCGACATAGTTCCTTCCATGTACCACAATATTAGTCTTTCACATAACATAACACATAATAAGGTATCCAATAATGGCTTGACAGTAATGTCTTTTTCAAAGACAAAATCTTGTTCAACTTACATTACGTATTCATGTATATATACCAATCATATGGAACAAGATTCATAAATTCATATCAGAAACAATAAATAAACGAGCTCAAGGTGTCAAAATTCATAACTTAAAACATAATATAACATCATGGTATCTGATAATGCTCATTCTTTCGACATGTACGAGCTAAGTCGTTAAATTTATAAAATTCTTTTAAAGTAGGTGGAAAATTTATGATTACCTAACGGTATTGCTTCAAATTTATGTAGATGTGTCAATTTAAATAGTATGAAAATGAACAGAATGAATACTCATGATTATTATTTATTTTTAGAGAACCTTTTTTCCAATTGCTTTCAAAGAGTTTCTTTCGCATAAAGGTTGGTGTGTTATAACGAAGCTAAGTCTGTTTTAAAAGGAGTTATGCACAATAACATTAAAATTGGAAAGAACTAAGAAGCTTGAGAAGATCATACCAGTACTAATGTACAATTTCTTTGATGAAATGGAGCATCTTCCAATACATCTTCCTTTCAAAGCCATAATGCGAGGCCTGTTCAATATGGTTGGATGTATCCTTTCGAAAGGTTAGGTATAGAACTCATATCATATTAATATATTATAATTTTTGAACTTCGCTTATACACGTTACTTTAGGTACATAAGACACTTAAAAGAAGGTGAATAATAAGGCATGTATGGAGGGATCAATTTGTAATGCCTACCTAATGGAAAAAGTGGCAACTTTCTTTTCTCATTATTTTGAGGATCATGTAAAGAAAATTAATAGATTTATCTCACGTAATGATCATGGTACGAAAGAATTTTCCAATGATTGCTCACTATCTACGTTTAAAAAAGGAGCATGCCTCTATGGTTGTTAGAAAAGAACATTAGTTGAATGATGAAGAATACCATGTTTCTCGAAATTATGTACTTCTTAACTGCAAAGAAGTAGAACCTTTTATAAGGTAAATTTAAATATCATTCAATGACTTTACTGTCAAAATATAAGCACCTCACACATTTTAATGTTCCTACAGTATTTTTGAGGAGATGAACCTGATATCCACTTGCACCCAATTTCATTTATTGGTTTCCCAATTATGTAAGATTAAAATAATAATTTATAGTTAACGTTTATTTGAACATGCATTGCATATGTTTGCTTATGTATTAATTTATGTTTGTTTTATTAATATATATGTGACTCTAATAATAAAGCGATGGATAAACGATTAATTTTTCCAATGTTTGGACCTCAAATCAAAGTGAGAAAATGCAAAACATTTTTCATGAATAGATTTAAATTTCAAACAGAAAAGTATGGTTATGGAAAATCAACTTATAATAGCGGTGTATGTGTTAAAGTAGCAAAGATCCAAAAATGCATATGCAAAACTATAGAATCTGATTGCTGGAAAAGGCTGAGTTGCGTATTTCGTCGCTTTCTTTAAAACAATTTGCAGCTTAGGCCTATGGTGCAAGAATAGCTATCAAATGCTCTGTCCTCAGGACAAAACAACCACTAAATTTGCCGTTTGCATGACAACAAAACATTCTAAATTTAGCACTTTTTAATTTAATTATTTGGAAGAATTCTATAGAGAGAAATGACAGAGGAAGAAGAAGAAGAAAGAAAATTGTCCATTGCCTTATATTTTTCCTTCTACCTATCTATCATTTAAATAGGCAGAATAGAAATTTTATGCGTTACTGAAATAAGTGATTGTTAACGGATCTGAAATTATTGTCATTCGTTACGAATTTTATTATCCTTAATTTTGCAACGACTCAATAATAATAGCTCATAAATATATTATCATTATACAACGTCACTCATTATGAATTTTATTACCATTAATTAATTTTATCTAAATTAATTCACTTATACAAAAATCCCTCACTGAATTATAAAAAAAAACATTTCCAAGATATTTTTGAAAATATAGAATTGTGCATCAACAAATGTATCATTCGATTTGAAGCTTTGCATAGTGAGTAAGATTCAGAATATACTAGAATGACATATAATCTTGAACTCTATCTTTGACATCAAACCACATACAACCTTTCTAAAGTACTACTAGCATGTGCATTAACGGTCATGCACGTCTATCCTGGTTTAGTGAACGCTCTAGAAAACTTTTGCCTCTATAGTTTTCATAGGAAACGACAACATTCCCACATTCGCAAAGGTGAGTCTATCAGGAGTACTCCTATAGCTAGGTACCCCCCTTCACATAGACTATAGATCTCATTAAGAGTTTCTATTACCTCATCCTCTAATCGCTATAGGAATACATGCTTTAAAAAATTCTATAATATAGCATGTTCACCTCTTATCAGTTCATAACTTGTTGGTTACCCATTGAACCTAGTTCTTGGGATCTCCAGTCATATAGGTTGGGTTACCATTGTGAGTGTCTAAGTGCAATAGTCCCATCCTTTTGGATGTTTTATGGACTTTCTCTCTGGCCAATCCTTTCGTCAAAGGATCAGCCAAATTTTCATCAGTGTGGATATGATCCACTCTAACAGCACCTTAAGAGAGTAACTCTCTTACAGTGTAGTTCTTACAATGTATTTATCTTCTCTTACCATTATAATAACGGTTCTGAACTTTTGCAATAGTCCATGGTGTTATCGCAATGGATCAACATAATTGGTATCAGTTTTTCCCATAAAGGAATCTTAATTAGCAGATTTTTTAAGTAATCTGTTTCTTCACTAGCTATTGCTAGTGCTATCATCTCGGACTTCATGGTGGAACGAGCCAAAATAGTCTATTTCATGGATTTTCAAGAAACAACCCCACCAGCTATGCTAAATTTATAGCCGTTGGTTTCTTTAGAACCATCGAATAAAGTATTCCAGTCTGCATTGGTGTATCCTTTAAGTACAGCTGGAAACTTTTCATAATGTAATCCAAAGTTCTTCGTTCATTTTAGATATCTCATGACTCTTTCAATAGCATGCCAAAGCTCAATACTAGGTCTTCTAGTAAACCTGCATAATAATCCCATGACACATGCTATGTCAGATCTAGTACAATCAGTGGCATACCGAAGGCTTCCAGTGAGGCTTACATAGTCAGACTGCCTTACACCATCACTACTATTCTAAATAGTTTTACACTTAGATCATACGGTGTACAAGTAGTTTTATAATCAAAGTAATTATATTTCTTTAATATCTTCTCAATATAACGAGATTGATCTAAACAAATTCCTTTAATAGACCCAGTGATCTTAATACCAAGGATTACACATGCTTCTCTCAGGTCTTTTAAGGTTAGCACTTAAAAGAGATTTAACCGTATTAATAGCATCAATGTTTGAACAAAAAATAAGTAAATCATCTACATACAAACATATAATAATGCAAATGTCATTCTCATATTTATAATAAATACATTTGTCACTCTCATTAACTTTGAAACCACATAAATAATCAAGATGTCATTCAATTCATTATTTAGGTGCTTGTTTTAGACCATATAAAGATTTATCTAACTTGCAAATATTATGTTCTTTTCTGTGTATACATAACCATCTGGTTGGTCCATATAAAATTTTTTCAAGTTCACCGTTTAAAAATGTAGTTTTAACATCCATTTGGTGTATTATTAAATCATGAATAGAAGTAAGTGAAATTAATAGTCGAATGGATGTAATTCTAGTTACAAGTGAAAAGGTATCAAAAAGTCTACATTTTCTCCTTGCTTAAAATCCTTCGCTACTTGATGGGCTTTATATTTATCAACTATTCCATCGGGTTTTAATTTCTTTTTAAGTACCCATTTACAGTCTATGGTCTTACAACTAGGTGGTAAATCAACAAAATACCAAGTCTTATTGGATTCAAAAGAATCCATCTCTTCATCTATAGCCTCTTGCCCAAAATCGGCATGTAATGAAGATAAGGCTTCTTGGAGGTTTAAGGGGTCCTCCTCTCAAGTCTAAGCACAAATATCTGAACCATAACATTTTGAAATTCTAGCTCTTTTACTTCTCGTAGGACTATTTTCAAAAGAGTCATTTTGTTTATTTCTTACGGAAATAATATTACTAGACGTGCCCCTATTATTCCTTAATTAAAAGGAAATTTCAGTTCATAAAAATCAGCGTCATTAGATTCTATTATAGTGTATGCATTAAGGTCATAAAATATATATGCTTTGCTATTAATAGCTTAGCCAATAAATACACATTCATATGCTATACTTACTAATTTAATTCTTTTAGGGTCAGATATACGAACATATGCTAAACAACCTCAAGTTCTAAGATATGACACATTTGGTTTATGATTTTTCAAAATTTCATAGAGAGAAACTTTGCTCTTAGATTTAGGAATTCTGTTCAACATATAACATACAGTTAACAAGATTTTCCTACACCAATATGACGCTGCACCTGAATTAAGTAAAATAGCTATAACTAATTCAGTTAAAGTTTTGTTTTTTCTTTTAGCTTTACCATTCATTTCAGGTGAGTAAGGTGCAATTCGTTGATGTATTATACCATGTAAATAAAAAATTTCAATAAACATATTGGTTTCATATTCAGTGCCTATATCACAACGTAATCATTTAATTCACTTACTAAACTAATTTTCAATTTCAGTTATAAAAGATTTAAACATTTCAAATGCATTGCTTTTATTTTTTATTAGGTACACATAAGGAAAATCAAAGTAGCCATTAATAAATGTGATAAAACAACGATGTCCATTTCTAGTCAAAGTTCCATCTAGTTCGCATATATCAGAATGAATCAACTCTAAAGTTTCAGATTCTCTAATTACTTATTTATGTGGAGTTTTTTAAATTTTAGTTTGACTACAAAAATCAAAATTTTCAAAATCTTTTAAGGATATACTAAGAATATTAGGAATTAATCCTAAGCTACTCATATTCTTTATTATACGTTTGTTAACATGATAGAGTCTAACATGTCATATATTAAATGAAAACAATATATAAGCAAAAGGAGAAAATTTATTAATTTCAACATTCAACTTAAACATGCCCTCACTAGCATAACTCCTACCAACAAACATACCATTTATAGTGATGGTGTACAAATCGACCCCTATAGTTTGAGTAATGCCAGCCTTATTAAGAAGACAACCTGAAACTAAGTTCTTTCTCATCTCTGGAGTGTGCATTATGTCCTTCAGCATGATAGTTTTTTCGGAAGTAAACTTTGGCTCAATGCTTCCAATCCCAGCAACAGTAGTGGTGTGAGAGTCTCCCAGCAACACTTTCTTGCACTTAGCATCCATGTATGTTTTGAACATAACACGATCATAGTAGACATAGTGTGTAGTGCCAGTATTTACCTTCCATCCTTTTAATCCTCCTATAAGGTTAATCTCTGCAATTATAGCAGTTTGAGGCTGCTCTTCATTCAGGTTCGCTTGAGGAGCAAGACGAGGCCTGTTTTGACACTTTTGTGCTATATGACCTAGTTTGTTCGGTTATAACGAATAAACCGACCATAATCACTTTTAAAGGTAGTTGTTGATTTGGTGCAGTATGGTACCATTGAAGGTTCCCATTCTTGTTGCGGTTCAGATTCTTAAAGATTTTGGTATTTGATTTTAAAACCGCAACTTTCTTAGTGTTGCTGGAAACAGCAAGCACTTCCTCTTTCATATCCTATTTTTGGTATTCCTCCTCAATTCAAAGGCTAATAATCAGACTTCTGATATTTAAGGTCATGATATTGCATCCCTACTGATCTATCATAGGACATCTGATATTTAAGGTCATGAGACTGTATCCCTACTGATCCTATTTTTGCTCCAACTTCCTATGTGTCATGCTTCTTTTGCAGCGCCTACCAGACCACCTTAACTGATTTGTCCTCTACGTTGTAGTAGTCATATAGGTTATCATATAAGCTATTCAGAATGAAGTTTTTGCATAGGTAGTCATGCTCAATCCTGGATTGCTACTCCTTGCTCTCAGCTTTGGTGGGTGGATTAGACAGTGGTGGTTTATTAGTGGTCAGAACATAGACCACCTTTTTAATTGTCAAGAAAAATTTCAACTTATGCCTCTATCTTTTAATGTGCACCTCCTCGAATTTGAAGGGCATGTTGGTGTCTAGCAGTGCTATTCTAGTAAAATCGTAGGTCGTGGTCATTTGCAGTAGGTGGAATCATCTTAATTGTTGGATCTGACTATTAGAAATGGTTGAGTCGTGCATTTTGTCACTTTCTTTAAGAGGATTCACGGCTTAGCCCCAAGGTGTAAGGCTAGCTATAAACCGCTTCATCCCCTAAGATAAAACTACCTCTAAAATTTGGTCGGTTTGCCGTTTGCATGACAACAAATTATTCTGAATTTAGCACTTTCTAATTTAATTGCTTGGAAGAATTTTTCAGAGAGTGAAATGGTAGAGGGAGAAAAAGAAGAAAGAAAATTGTATGTTGCCTTATATTTTTCCTTCTACCTATGTATCATTTAAATAGGTAGAATTGGAAATTATATGTGTTAATAAGATGAGGGACTGTTAATGAACCTGAAATTATTGTCATTCATTTCAAATTTTGTTACCATTAATTTTGCAACAGCTCAATAATAATAACTCATAAATATATTACCATTATACAACATCATTCATTACAAATTTTGTTACTATTAATTATTTTTTTTTAATTAATTCACTTAAATTTCCAATAATGACTATTATGGTGCTTTAAAGGAAATTTACGAGCTGGCATACTCTATCAATCCAGAGGAAAAAACTTTCCTATTCAAATGTCATTTGGTTTGACAATGCATATAAAATTGGAATCAATATGCATCCTTTGTACAATCTTATTGAAATAAATCATAAATCCAAGTATAAGGCCTATGATCCATTTGTGCTGGCAACACAAGCAATTCAAGTCTATTATGCAACATATCCATCTTAAAGAAGTAATAAAAATGAATGGTGGGTTGTATGTAAAACAAAAGCTAGGTATAAATTTGACACAAATATTTTGAATGATCAAGCTTATCAAGCAGACCTTGATCAAATCAATGAATTCATTGTGGACAAAGAAGCTAACTTTCGACCTCTTAACAATGATGTTCATGTCACATAAGTATTTGACATAGAGGAAGAAGAGGATAATATAGCGGTAGACCTTGAGGGTGAAAATAGTACACATAGAGAAATTTGATGTTGATAAAGAATGACAATAGTCTTTTATTACTAATACAATTCCATTTTTTGTTTACTTCTGTTTTTTGAAACAGAAATTCCATTTATTTTCATTTTGTTTTTACCTTCTTTGGGAAGCATTGATGTCTTTTAACTGCTTTTTCATGTTTGGAATTTATAGACAATTTCAAGAAGGCTTGCATTTTGATAGTATGATAAGTGTATTCTAGCCTTTATTGAAATAATAGCAAAGGAATATATTGTGCATGTTGTGTGGATGTGTGAGTTGAATAAAGCATATTCTTTTTTGTACCATAGACTCACAGACTCATTGTATGTTATTTTCTTCTTCTTACTGCTGTTACTCATAGTGTATCATCAATTTTCATATTCTTGTTTTTGTTATTGCTTACTATTGTTACTCTTGATTCTTATCGTATCATGTCTGCTTATTGTTGTTATCATTTGTATTAAATTTCAGAGTATTCTAGTTTTATATTTGATCATTGATAATTTGATGTTTCAAATTTTCTCACATGTACTATTAAGTTCTTATGACAGTAATAATACTACTAGTAATGTATACAAATGTAATTCTAATTGTTGAAATACTGTGCATGATTCATAGATATGGTTGGCATTACACTTGGACACTTATATACTTTCCAAGGACATGGATAAGGAAATGTAAAAGGTCAAGGAGGGGATGGGGAAATGGTGATCCTCCACTTATTCAGCCTACTCTACACCTAGTCATACCATTAAACCATATCCTTAAAGTAAATTCAAAAATAATCAATCGACATCATTGCATCGTCGCTCGATTGCACGATCTCTTCCATTTTAGCCCACTATGTCCGAGGCACCCTATGTTACTACTTCCCAACATTTGAGCATACTCGTATTAAAGCTACATCGTGTAATAAGGATGACTCCACTCTACCTACTTGGATAGATCCTAAGCTGCGAAGTTTTATGTATGTAATAAAAAAGTTAAAGTAAAAGCAATTGAGGATAAATTTTTACTATTAAAATAAATTATTTCTTAATAGGACAATTTGATTAGAGCTTGTGCAGAGCATCTTACCACACTTCAAGAGACAACTGGTGATGACACAGTAGAGTTCCCTCCGGAGACAGTCGGTACCATATTCGAATCACTTGTGGTGCCAAATGCAACAAACATTTTTACCCCATTGAGAATCAAGAGGTACTAAATTACTTTTCTCTTTTTACTTATGTAATTTTTTCCTTTTTAAAATTTGCCTTAATCTTGATTAAAAAATTTCATTAGTTTTTGTGGGTTATTTCATTAGTTAAAGCACCAAAAGTTACATTATTTCATTAATTAATTACTAGTACCAATATTAAATGTGCTTTAGGCAAAAAAGTGTGTAGACCACATCTATCACATTAAACTTGTAGCATAAATACAATGTTTGTTATAACTTTTGCAAATAAAATATTAACTTTCGATATATCTTGGGGTTCTTTGAACATTTTGGTTAGAATGAGCATAACTGTCCAAATACTTAATTTGGCAGCATAACTATTTTAAATGCATCACTAATACCATTTTAAAAGCGTAATTTTGGTTTGGAATAAACGTTTTGGTTCTGAACCGTTCACATTTTAAATGCATCATTGGAACCTGTTTTTCCTGCTATGGCTGGAGCGCATAAATGAAATACATACGAATAGAAAAAATTAACTATCGGTTAACTATGCTGGATTAAATGAAATGCATCATTAACTATGCTGGATCGAAAAATTATAAAAAATTTATAATGCGAATGCATCTAAAATAGTAATGCATTTGCTGGTTATTACAATTTTGTATAGCTTGTACTGGTTAATCCAATAAACAGCTTAAAAGCTTTTGAAAACTATGTAACTATCAAAGTTATTAGTTTGACATTCTTCATGTAAATTAGGAAGATCATTCATCAACCTTATTGTTGAATTTTTTGTGTGATTCAAATATTTGGAAACTTCCCTAATTTGTAATTTTGGAATATATGGAAACTTTTCTAACTACAATCCTATCTTATTTAAACTTTCTATATCTGCACTTGAAGAAGACTATAAATAAAAGGGTAGTCATATGGAGTTCATCATCCACACAATTCAAAATTAAATAATATTAGTCAATGAAAAAACAAATTGTAACCATAATTAATCAAATTAGGGACTCTTATTATTATTCTGTAATCTCTCTTGTTTTTTAAAAGTAATAAAACTCCTCTTTCCCATAGTGGATGTTATCACGACAAATAGTGGAACGACTATAAATCTCTTGTGTCCATTTTTCTCTTTTTTAGTTATTTACTATTACTTTTCGAATAGTTGTGATCTGATTGGAAAATTGATCGATCTGTTTGTTTTACCACACCAGAGCATAATCTTATAATTAGGTTTTTTCACTGCAAAAGGATTGATCACCCCTTTACAACTGGTATTAGAGCTTTCAGGTTTGCTTTGCATAAAATGTGTTGGGTAGAATGGTAGCTGAAGATAATACATCAGAGATTAGCTTAGCACCAGTAGTTGCTCCATATCTTAGGGGTTCCTTACGTGGCTTCAGGTTCATAGTTATTGGTAGAGAAGTGGAATAAAAAGGAGATTTGTAGAAGTGACAATGGATGATGAAGGTAGTATTACGAAGAAATCACGTCCATAATGTGGTTTATGACATAGAGGATTTAAATCCAGTTATATTTGATGTAGAGAAGAAGATGAGGGAAGAATGGGCTTGTACTACACTCCAACTAGCTATGGGTAAGAATATTATTTTTGAAATTATTCAGAAAAATACCACTAGAGCAATTTGGAAGAAGGTGAAAGACCTGTACATGAAGAAACCTTTAACCAACGGATTGATCTTGCTGAAGACCTTCTTTACCTTAGAAGGTTCTCCCATCAAAGAACATTTGAGTATATTTAATGACCTTTTGATGAAGATGAAGTCAGTTGATTCGAAGATTGATGAAGAACATAAAGTCATGGTTTTGTTATGTTCGATTTCGGAGCGGTTTACCATTTCTGTAATAGCCACATCTATGGTAAAGAAACATTAGAATTGGACGATGTAAAGAAAGGTTTGCTTAGTGAGGAGTTGAGAGATCAGATGAAGGGTTTAGGTTCAGGAGATGGTGGTGGAGGAAGTGATAGTAGTTTAGGCTTGTTTGTTGAGAAAGGAAGAATGGAGAAGAAGAAAAAGAATTATAGGGGTCGTTCTAATTCGAAGAATCCCCACTAGCATAGTAAGTCTAAAGATGGAAAATGTCATCATTGCAAGAAACCAGATCATTGGAGAAGAGACTAACCAGATTTAAAGAAGTAGATTGGGGGTTCTTCATCTATTGTAGTGGAGAATAAAGATAGCGATGTGTTGACAATTATAGTATCATATGTTGCAGACCATTGGGTCCTTGATTCAAGAGATTCATTCCATATGACATCCAATAAGGATTTTTTTCCTCCTTTGTCATCAATGAAGGAAATTCCATCCTTATGGGTAATGATGCAACATGTAGGTCTATGGGAGTTGGTTCAGTTCGCATTCGCATGTTCGATGGGATTGTTCGCACTCTTTCTGATGTTCATTATATACCATGTCTTCAGAAGTCTTTGATAGGACAACTAGCATCACAAGGATGCAAGGTTACCATCAATAGAGATGGTTTGAAGGTTTCTAGAGGGTAACTTATAATAATGAAGGGTATAGAGGTCTGAAATCTTTATTTGTTGAAGGTGCCATTGTTCAAGGGGAATCGTGTGTTGGAGTTGATAGAGCTAAAAGTTTGGATGCTACTAAGCTTTGGCACTTAAGTTTAGGTCATATTTCAAAGAAGAACGTAGAATTGCTTCTTAGGAAGAAGAAGACCAGAGGAGAAAGCCTTAACAAATTGGATTTCTATAAGGAGTGTGTTCTGAGTAAGCAAACCAAAGTATCATTTGGTGCAGGCAAGCATACTTCTAAGGGAGTACTTGACTATGTGCATTCAGATGTTTGGGGACCACTTTCTATAGCTTCCATTGGGGAGCTCACTACTTCGTACCTTTCATTGACTAATACGAGTGCAAGGTTTGGGGTGTATGTAATGAAGGCTAAGTCGAAAGTGTTCGAAAAGTTTAAGAAATGGTTAGCTCTCATCGAAAACCAAACTGGATGGAAATTGAAGATTCTTTGATCTGACAATAGCGAATAATATGTCTCAAAGAATTTCCTTGAAAACTGCATACAACATGGTATTAAGAGACATTTTACTACCCCCGGTGATCCATAATCCAATGGGGTTGCTGAGAGGATGAATAGAGCTCTACTAGAGAAAGCTCGTGGCTTGAGATTGACTGCGGGCTTATTTAATGGCTTTTGGACTTAGGCTATATCGACTGTTGCTCATATCATAAATCAGATTTTGTGTTTAGCCATTGGTGGGAAGATTCCAAAAGAGATGCGGAAAGGGAAGTTTACTATACTCAGTTACTTTTGTATTTTTAGTTGCCCTGTTTATGTGCATAACACATGATTTGATAAGTTGGAGCCAAGAGTTACCAAGTGTGTTTTACTAGGTTATATAGATGAAATAAAGGGATATTGTATTTGAAATCCAACAACAAATAAGGTGATACAATCCAGACATGTTATCTTTGATGAGTCAGCCATGTTTAGACCATTGGAGGAGACATTAACCAGCTCGGGTTTAGAAGGAGACAAGGCTAAGGAGGTGGAGATTGTTCCCACATTCAACCAAAGAGTAGAGTTAATATTGTTGATGAAAAAGAAAATGTAGTCAAAGAACCATCATATAATAATCCACATATTTCCTTAATAGTGATAGTTATGAAGTTGGAAAAGGTTCAATTCAAGGTAGAGCTGAAAGAGTGGAAGGCAATGCTGGAGCCGTCCGTGCTACTCGGCGAATTAGGAAGGCACTTGAAAAATATGGAGATTGGTAGTTTGCAAACCTCAGCCTTCATGATTGGTTCGCTTACGCTTTGCACGTGATTCACGAGGAGCCATTTGACATTGAAGATGCTTTGAAGTCAACGGACAGTTCGAAGTGGATTTGCTCCATGGAGGAGGAAATGCAATCCTTGAAAAATAACAAGACATTGGATTTGGTCTCATTACATTAGGAAATAGAGCCAAAGGTTGTAGATGGATATTCAAAGTAAAAGTCAATGGAAGGCATAAGGCTAGTTTGGTAGCAAAATGGTTTTCAAAGAGAAAGGGGAAAGAGTACAATGAAATCTTTGCTTCGATTGTGCGACATACATCTATAAGGATTTCGTTAGCTATAGTTTCTACTCATGATATGGAGTTGGAGCAGCTAGATGTGAAGATAAATTTCCTACATGGAGACTTGGAAGAGACAATCAACATGAAACAGCCAGACGGGTTTGTAGTGGATAATAAGTCATATTGTGTTTGCAGACTAAAGAAGTCGATGTATAGTCTTCAGTATTCGTCGAGACAATGATACAAGTGGTTCGATTCTTTCTTGTTGAGAATTGGCTTTGATAGGAGCATATAAGACGCTTGTGTTTATTATAAACACTTGGAAAGTGGTGACTGGATGTACTTACTCTTGTATATGGATGATATGCTTATTTCTTCCAAGGATAGAGAAGAAATCAAACGATTGAAGATGCAATTGAAAGAAGAATTCATAATGAAGGTCCTTAGAGAAGCAAAGAAGATTTTAGGCATGGAAATCTTTAAAGATAGAAATCTTAGACTTTTGAGACCGAGTAAAAAGGAGTACGTATTGAAGGTGCTTGTTCACTTTAGCATGGGTACTGCAAAGACTATTTCGACGCCCATTCCTTTGTATTTAAAGCTTTTGGAAAAAGGATCTTGCATTTTAGTCGAAGACAAGACTTATATGGAGAAGGTGCCCCATGCTAGTGCAGTTTGGAGCTTGATTTACGCTATAGTCTGCATGAGGCTAGATATTGCTCATGTTGTGAGCATGGTTAGTCGCAACAGGGTTAATCTAGGGAAGACTACTTGGGAAGTTGTTAAAGCTATTTTGAGATACTTGAAGGAAACATCATATCATGGGCTTGTTTTTGGAACTAGAAATAGTTACAGCTTTTACTATGATTCAGACTATGCAGGAGATAGAGATAGAAGGAAGTCAACCTTAGGCTACGTGTTCACTCTTGAATGTATAGCTATTAGTTGGAGAGCAAGGTTGCAGTCTATGGTTGTATTATCTACTATAGAAGCAGAGTTGGTAGCTGCTGTTGAAGTAGCTATGAAGTCACTTTACTTGAAGCATCTATTGTGTGATCTAAGATTTGCGTACGATAGCGTGGTTGTAAATTGCGACAGTCAAAGTGCAATTCATTTGGCTAAAAACTTTGCATTTAGTTCGAGAACAAAGAACACCAAAGTCAGAGAGTCATTCTCTGTTGCCATGAATGAATAATGAGAAGATCAATGCAAAGGACAATGCGGGGACATGTCTATTAAGGCGTTGCCGATTACTAAGTTCGAGCTTGATTCATTTATTGAAGTGCTAGTCCCACATGGTGGCACCAAGGGAAGAGTGGAGTAGAATTAGTTGAAGCTAGAGGGGATGTAGTATTCTTCTTATTGGAGAGATAGAAGTTATCGTATACTTCTTATTTGGAGATTGTTTTGACTCTACCTTTGTTTTGAGTACTTTTAACACTTTGTTGGGGGTGGCCTTGGTGGAACTTGTTGACAAAGTGTGATTGGAGGTGGTCGAGCCAGAACCTAGCGGGAAGGTACTCATATTAAGGTGGAGCTTGCAATAGGAGTTGGTTGAGATAATTTGAATCAAGGTAGAATGTTGAATTTTTTATGCGGTTCAAATATATGGAAACTTTCCTAATTTGAAATTTGGAATATACGAAAATTTTCATAATTTGCAATTTTGGAATAAATGGAAACTTTCCCAATTTGCAAATTTTAAATTTATTGAAACTTTCCTTAATTACACCCCTACCTTATTTTAAACTTTCCATATCTCCACTTGGAGAAAACTATAAATAAATGGGTAGTCACATGGAGTTCATCGTCCACACAACTGAGAAAGAAATAATATGAGTTAATAAAGAAAAAAATTTAACCCTAACTAATCAAATTAGATATTTTTATTATTCTTTTGTAATCTCCCGTAATCGCTCTTGTTTATTAAAAGTAATAAAGCTTCTCTTCTCCAAAGTGGACGTACACTATCATGACGATAGTGGAACCACTATAAATCACTTGTGTCCCATTTTTGCTTTTATCTTAATATGATCCGGTTGGAGAATTGATCAATCTGTTTGTTTTACCACACCATAACATGATCCTATAATTATGTTTTACCGCTATAAAGGAATTGATCACCCCTTTACATATATAATCTATATCTCTACATTAATATTTACAAAACCATCCCAATACATAAAAATCTATAAACTGTAATGTTTAATCAAAAATAAAAGAATCAAAAAAAATGTTGAAACCAAAATAAAATAAAAATGTATTGAGTAGATCATTCCTAAATCAAATATGCGTTCCAAAATTATTTAATGGTGATGTATCCATAGCCCCTAAACTAAGATATTTCATTTTATTTGCTATTGTAGAAAGAAAAAAAATAAACACACCTGAATCAACTGACACCAGATTATACATGATGCATCTAAAATATTGATTCATCATTGGTTGGAGTGTGCAACTATATATGCTGGATCGAAAAATTAACACACCCAAATCAACTGACACTAGATTATACATGATGGTCTTTAGTCAGTTTCAAATTAAATCAATTACAAATTAATATTAAAGGTATCCAAAAATTAAGAAATGTATTTGAACATATATGTAAATATTCATCTTAAATATTTTAAAGACTAGATATTTAGAGCTAAAGTACGGTCATTAGTCATATGTATGTATATATGTGTGTGTGCGTGTGCGCTCGCATGCATATGTGTATATGTACATACATAAGTAATATCAAAATGTGTGCGTGTACGCTAATATAGTAATTATAACAATTAACTGTAATGGCCCGGGATTTTCGACCCTCGAAAATCGGCATCAATACGTTCACTGTATAGAATGTCGAGCAATCGAGTGCCGGAAATACCAGATCGTTAGGGTTAAGAAGAAAGAGATAGAAGAAGAAACAGAGAGCAATAACACAGTACCTCACAATCGCAGTGGAACAAAATATAATACACAATAACAGATTTTTATACAAAAGAAAACTGTAACTATTAATATACATACAAATTATCAGAGTACAACCATCAACATAGAAATCTGGACAGTTATAATAACTTGTCCACAAAAGTGCTGAATATACAGCCTACAATACACGGCGGAATATAATCAAGTACGTGTAATATGTCTCTGTCATCCAGTTCGTCTCCTGAGCTCCATAGCATCCTAACCTGAATCTGTAATACTCGGCCTGACCCGAGCATTATAACAAAATAACACCCGAGTCAGTCTGGAAAACCAGCGTGAGTAAACACACTCAATTTGAATTATTTAAGTTATTAAAATCCTTTGAAAACAAAGATATCTCGTAAGACCGTGTCACACATAAACACGATGGGTTTTTCCCTTACGATAACCAAAACATTTTTATAGAAAATACAGTGATATTATAAGAGTGTCTAAGTACGAATACTTATTTAAAATAGCCGAAATTGTTACATTAATTAAATTCCAGCATACTGGGCTCTACAAATCAAAATCGTAAAGGTTCGTGGTGGTTATTGGATCGAAGTGGGTTTCGGATTGTAACAACCCATAATTTTCGATAATTAAAAGTAGTTAATTTAATAAGGTTTTATGATTTAATGTTGAAAAAAAAATTGTGATTTAATAATGAAAATATAACTGGAATGAAATGTAATAATATTAATTTAAGGTAATTGATGACCACTTTAAATGCAATTCCAATTAATTAAAATGATTAAAAAGTTATAATTGGTTATAGATTGTAAACTTATTGTAATAACATGTATAAATTGATAATTGGATTAAAGGAGTAATTGATAATTTAAAGGTTGTATTAATTAATGAAATAGCATGTAATTAATTGTAATTGATAAAGGTAGTGTTGTGGTAGTAGTTATGACATTTGTGTGTAGATAACAAACCTACAAATGTTATTAAATGTGGAAAAGGCGACAGTTGTTATTTGTTACCTATTTGTTTAACTTGTTGAAATCAAATTAGAAATAAATTGCAATAAATGAAATTAAATATAGCGTAAATATGAATTAAGATAATGACTGTAGAATATTAATGTAATAGGATAGAAACTAATGTTAAATGTATACATAGAGCAATGAATGATTGAATATAAAGATTTAAATCAAGTTTGATCAAATTATTGGAATTTAAATTATAATAAATGGACTTATTGCAATTAAATGTAATTAAATACTACGTTAATAAAAACTAAGATGATAGTGGTAAATTTTTAGTGTAATAAGATAAACAAATGTTAATTACAGCCATGAGATGCCAATTGATTGAATAATAAAACAGAAAGGCGAATAAATGGATTTATTGGAATTTAAAGTAATAATCACTGTATTTATTTCAGTTGGTATTAAACACTTTCACTAGTAGAATAATTGACATTAATCTGACATGGGAATTTGTTTTAAATTATTATAAATGTCCAAGTAATCAAAAATGAGGAAAATTGTTAGTTATTAAAAGGGGAATTAAAAAGTGATTTAATCAATTTAATAATAATCTATTTAATTAACGTGAAAATAGCAATTTTGGCAACTGTCTCGGATTTCGACAAAACCAGTTTCATCAGATCTGTAACAGTGAATTATTGTAAGGTTTCAAGTTTCGTAGCGATCGGACTTGTCGTTTGATCGTATGGGCTCGAAACGCGTAGAAACCAATTTAATTAAATTCAATCGAAATCAATTTGAAATAGGCTGATTTTAAAGCAACTTCTTCATACGAGGGAATTTGGACCTGAAACCTATTCCATTGAGTTTAAAAATATCGAAAACATCTATTTTGATATATGGGATGACCCATTTTTGTTCTCGAGACAGAACGGGCTTTTCGGGTCGTTATCGTCAATTCAAATCTATTCGGATGTTCATTCTTTCTTATCGGGCTTCATTAGTATATATTGTTTTATTCAAAACCCTAACAACCTTTCATTTCTCATTTATGTACGTACAATTCCATCTGTCTGCTTCTCCTTCTCAATGGCAGAAACTCTATTTCCTATATTCAAATGGAAAATCAAAATCAAAATCAAATCGAAAAATTTAAACTCCTCAAACTAAATCATATTATATATCAATTCAAAGCTCTTGACGAGCGCAACCTACTGCAATGATTCGTTTCTCAAATCAGATCATCATTTTTCCACAAATCAATGAAGTAATCTCGGCCGTTCATCGCGTGTTGATCAACTTCGACTGATCGTCGATTGGAAGATACTTGGTTGTGGAGATTTGCGAATGGAGTTCATCGGGGCAGTTGGTTGGGCATATCATCGGTCAAATCGTTGTGTAAATTCAACTAGGGTTTAGGGTATTAGTGGCGGCGGCCGCTATTTAGGTTGTCGCCTGAGTTGATCGCGCACGGCATGGAGGGCGATAGTCGCCTCGGGTGGAGTGTGTGGCACGCGGCCGGTCTGGGCGCACGATCGATCGAGGGTGGCGCATGATTTAAGATTCCTAGGGGCGGCTCGATCTGTTGCTTCAACATCGTCTTGCCTATGGTTTCGGTGGTGAGCGTGTAGAACGAGATGACGTGGAGGTAATTGTTTATTTTGTTTTATTTATTTTCAATTTAAAAACTCTAGTGTTCTAATGTTAATAACTTTTACGTACGAGGTCCGATTCGCGCGTGGTTTATTTTGTTGGGATCGTATCGAAATCCTAAACATTTTGACGCTGGTTTGGATGAATTCTGAGACTGTTGAAATTTGAGCCCTATTTTGGATTTCAATTCGATTTGAAATCAAAGTTAAGTGTTTTAACCCACTCACAACTACTAAATTATCTTATGTTAGTTAAATTAAATTTATAATGTGATTAGAAGTTAATTGATTGACGTTTGGTATGTTTAAATCGTCATTCTAGTTAAATTTGACTTTTATTGCATTTAATCATCGTTTATTTTAATATTGAATTTAATTGTCAATTTAATACCTGTTAATGATAATCAGTTATCTATTAATGTTTATTGGTTGATTTGGATGATGATTTTGATGGATGTTTGATTTTTGATATTGGATGACTGGATGTTGTATTTTTATATCGTTATAACACTGCAAGTTCCCTATGGGTTGAAACGATACATACGAGAACGATCTATAGATTAGGGAAAAATCGTTATGGGTTGAAATGATAGACTCGAGCGATTTTATGGATTTTTATTTAATTCGGTATTGCGGTTTGAAATGATATATATCCGTAAAATTTTAAATTGCGGATTGAAATAATAAATATCCATATCACTTGGGTATAAAATTATATACGGACACCGGATTGGTTAAATTAAATGATTTTTAATTCTTTAAATTTTGAATTTAGTTAACTGGCATTTTGAAATAGAAATTTATTTATATAAACTAAATTATTTTCGATAATCCAAACGTTAATGTTGAAATTGGAATTGATTTAATGAATTGTTGAAAGGATTTAAATTGGAATTTCAAAGTTGTCTTGTCAAATATAAATGAATTATCAAAATTGAGTTATTGAAATTGTTTGGATATAACTTCGAAACCTATTTTAAACTAATTTAAACTATTTTAATTAATTTAAACTATTTTAATTAATTTAAACTATTTTAATCAATTTAAACTATTTTAATTTATTACAACCAAATTAATCCAATTTAATCTATTTTACCTATTTTAAACTAATTAAATTTATTTAATCTATTTTAAATCTATTTAATTTAATTTAAATCCATTTAATCTATTTTAAATTTATTTAATCTATAAAAAATCTACTTAATATAATTTAAATCTATTTAATCTATCTTAAATCTATTTAATATAATTTAAATCTATTTAAATCATTTTAAATCTAATTAAATCAAATTTAAATCTATTTAAAATATTTTTACTATTTAAACTATTTTTACTATATTAATTATTTTAATCTAATTTAAACTATTTTTAAAACTATTTATGACTATCGAAACTATTTTCTAAAATTTCGAGATTGTGTAAGGTCGAAGTATTTATATTTAAATCATTGATGATGATACAACCTAAGTTGGAATTTGGAATTGATACCTTTTGTGAAATGACATATTTGAGTAAATATGATGGTTTTGGAATGAGGATTTAATTAACCTATCTTATTGATAATTTCAAAAGTGAATATGATTTTGAAAGTGAATATAGTTTTGAAAGTGAATATGATTCCGAAAGTGATATGGTTTGGGAATATGATATTTTGATATCAATTGTGAATTGACTTTGAAATGTAAAACAACCATCCGGTGTGAAATAAGCGTTTGGTTGTTAAAGAGACCGGGATCAGATATTGTCATACTCTCTGTCAATACCGAAAACCACTTTAACAACTGTGTACGTGGTGGAGATTTCAGAAATGAAGTAGAATGATTTGGCGAACGATTTTGTATGAGGTATTTACGTAGCCTTGACTCCCGTGAGTTAGCTTAGATGTGACAAAAACAGGAGCCATGCCGGGCCAAGTGAGGTCGCACCTCCGATCGGACACATTTCTTCGACGCCATATTATGACTTTGTGATGATTTGGTGGCCAGCCCTTGATTTTGATAATGGAAGTGTGTTCCGAGTTGGGCGGTAGTAGTTTTTATGCGTTACCACTAGTCCGGATCCGCAATTGGTATATCTACCCTGACATTGCCTCGAGTGCTGTGTTCACATTCCCTATCGCGCCTTCTACGAGTTTGGTTTGTACCATACCTATGGAGTGCCCTCTGATAGCCCTCTGGTTTACGAGGGAATTACGGTACTGAAGGGGGATATGGGTAACGCCTTAACGCTATTTTAATACTTTACTTTACTATAGACACTATTATAATAGCGTATTGTACTATGTATGTAGATAGTTTTGCGGATCCTTAGGAGATGTAAATCCTGAACATCTCCTAAGTTATTGCACCCACGTTGACACTGGATAGGAGATGTCAAACCCCGTAAACATCTTTTACGTCGTTACACTCATATTTAGTTACTTTTGATTTAACTTACATAAGATCGTTTTGTTCTGACTCGAGTGTTTTATCTTTTCAATTCGCTCGGGTCAGTCTGAGCTTTTCAGTTTATCGAAGACTGCTTTCTAGAGGACGAAGATGAAGATTTTGTACTATTATTATGTATTACATTTATTCACTGCATTATGTTGTTCCGCTGCATTTTTTTATTATTTATTCTTATTGTATGTAACTCTGATCTGTATTTATAAAGGTTAAATCAATGTTATTTGGAAACTGCTTCATGAACTATTTATTTGATTATTATATTTTGTCATTCTACTGCGAGATTCTGTATTTGTTTTCTTTATTTCTCTTCTTTTTCTTGTTTACCCATAACAATCTGCCCTTTTGAATGGTTTGAGTCTGACGTGTGCGGTTTATCGTCGATTTAAACGTCCAAAAAGGCCAGTCATTACAGTTGGTATCAGAGCTTTGGTTTAGCGATAACCTTAGCTTTGTAGGGTCTGACTCATATAAAATAGGGTAGTAATACCCAAAAATGAGTCGCTGAGTGTATATATATGAGAGAGCATATTTGTTAGTGTTATAAAAGGTTTTTTTTGTATTGTGTTAATTTGTTCCGTTTTGTATTTATAAATTCTGGTCGGTGCATAGAACGCTATGACATCGATAGGGACTTCTAAACACTTAATAGGACAAACCGACACAATATTGTATTGAAATATAGGTAAATGAAATAATTTTGCCTATTATATTTTTTATATAAGATAACAGATTTTATAAAAGATAAAGTTGGATGTAATATGTTACTTGTTAGGTAGAAAGTTTTATGAATAATTGATTAAAAAATTTTAGGATTTACAAATAAAGAAAATATAAATTGGAAGTTTAGAACTGAAATTCTGAGATTATTGAAATTTCTTTCAAAAGATTTTGGAATATAGTATTAATATTATATAGAAGTATTTTCTGATATAATTATTTCAAGATGATTTGAAAGAAATGTTTTAAAAGAATTTTTTTAAAGGAAATAAGTTCTATACTCCCCTATCTGTCGTTGGAAAATAATTTCGGTGATGAGTGCACGCATCATCGACGTTCATTTTCGAGTTTCAAAGTGGGAAGACCGTTGTAATAGTTTACTATACATTTGTTTTGATAAATAAACCTTAATTTTAATTTCCAAATATGATTTGATATATATAATTAAAATAATTAGAAAGGGACCCGGTATTTAGTTCTTAAGTTTCTGCAAATTGGAAATTTCAATTATTATAATGAAATGAAATCTTAACTATATAATAATTGGAAACTTCTAAGACGTGTAATTAGAAACTAGTTGCTAAATGATTGATGAAAATATAAGAAGTTGAAAATTTGTAAACTGTAAATAAAAAAGGAAGTGGAAAATAAGAAATTGTAATTATTGAACATTTTATTAACTAAATAACTAATACGAACTTGTATAATATTCAATTGCATTCTAAAAGACATATATATATATATAACTTACCAAAATATCATAAGTTGAAATGTTAAATAGGATATATAATAGAATATTCTACAAGTAAACTTTAGTAAATGAAAGTGTTCAATGGAATTACTTTTATAAATAAGAGTCTGATATTATAAATTGTTATAAACTTAGGTTAATAGTTTGAAATGTTACTAATCAAATGTAATAGAAAAGTGAATAATGTAAGAAAAACAATTATAAACTTAAGTTAACATTTTAAGCTATCTATAATCAGATTAAATAGTAACGACGAATACTGTAAGTAAATAATTATAAACTTAAATTAATGTTGAAGCCGTTTATAATTAAAATGAGTATTATGTTAATTGAATGTTATAACTTCAAAAAGCATTGAAATAATTTAGAAACGGATTTATTATTCATTAATACTATATATGGAAGAATAAATGTGAAAAGGAAATATCTACTAATGATGAATTAAACTGTAAAGAAACTTACATAATAATAAATAGTCTAATATTAAAATGGAAATAACTTATGTAAGCAATGAATGTAAAGTAATGAAAAGAAAAATGGTATTGTATAAATGAATGAAAAATGAATTTTTGTAAGTGATAAATGTAAAGGAATTAAACAAACATTGTATGAACTAATGAAAATGAACAGTGAATAATGAAAAAAAAGAGTAATAAGAATAAAACTTAAATATTATTGGAAATTATTGTTTGTTTTGGCTTATGGATGTTTGGGGAAGTGATGCTTTAAATTGTTTAGGATGTTTAAATAATCTATTAAGCTTTATCTGAGACTATTGAGTGTATGGTATACTTATTAGTTGTTTATAATTCTATACGATTAAAAGTGTCTAAACCCAAACAAACAATTTGTTTAGATGCTATGGATGTATGATTGATTATACTGATTTCATGTGATGATTGTATGCTTTTGGTTGCAAGTGATTGTTGTTATGTTATATTGATTTGTTTTGTTATTAATTGAGACAACTTAAATATTTCACTTTTATACAATTATTAACTCTTTTGGATTATATAAGTGAAATACAGGTTATGAAAGCAATTGCTACTGCTATTGGTTTCATAAGATAAGCATTGTTTGCCCGACAAATAGGTACGTTCTCGGATTACGGTTTTCTAGCGGTATTATATTGTTTTCCCATGGTTTGGGATATATTATTTTGGAAAATGTGATATATATTATATTATTGATATTATTATTTCTCCCAGACCTCTTCGTACAAAGGAGACTCTTTCGAAATTTTGAGTGAATTTTGGACTTAGAAAATTTTTGTGAAATGTTTTTCAAACTTTCATTAACTTGAATATAAAGGATTTAATTGTTATAAATTGATATATTTTATTTAAACTATTTAATTATATAAATTAATTGTTTATAAATTTAATATTTTGAATAAGATATATTGATTACTTAATTCCTTCTTTTCCCTTCGTTTTCCTTTTCGAGGACGAAAAGTTTTGAGTAGGGGAGAGTGTAATGACCCGTAATTTCGATAATTAAAAGTAGTTAATTTAGTAAGGTTTTGTGATTTAATGTTGAAAAAAAATAAAAACTTGTGATTTAATAATGAAAATATAACTGGAATAAAATGTAATAGTATTAATTTAAGGTAATTTATGACTGCTTTAAATGCAATTCCAATTAATTGAAATGATTAAAAAGTTATAATTGGTTATAGATTGTAAACTTATAGTAATAACATGTATAAACTGATAATTGGATTAAAGGAGTAATTGATAATTTAAAGGTTGTATTAATTAATGAAATAGCATGTAATTAATTGTAATTGATAAAGGTAGTGTTGTGGTAGTAGTTATGACATTTGTGTGTAGATAACAAACTTACAAATGTTATTAAATGTGGAAAAGGTGACAGTTGTTATTTGTTACCTATTCGTTTAACTTGTTGAAATAAAATTAGAAATAAATTGCAATAAATGAAATTAAATATAGCGTAAAAATGAATTAAGATAATGACTGTAGAATATTAATGTAATAGGATAGAAACCAATGTTAAATGTATACATAGAGCAATGAATGATTGAATATAAAGATTTAAATCAAGTTTGATCAAATTATTGGAATTTAAATTATAATAAATGGATTTATTGCAATTAAACATAATTAAATACTACATTAATAAAAACTAAGATGATAATGGTAAATTTTTAGTGTAATAAAATAAACAAATGTTAATTACAGCCATGAGATGCTAATTGATTGAATAATAAGATGGAAAGGCGAATAAATGGATTTATTGGAATTTAAAGTAATAATCACTGTATTTATTTCAGTTGGAATTAAACACTTTCACTAGTAGAATAATTGACATTGAATTGACATGGGAATTTGTTTTAAATTATTATAAATGTCCAAGTAATCAAAAATGAGGAAAATTGTTAGTTATTAATAGGGGAATTAAAAAGTGATTTAATCAATTTAATAATAATTTATTTAATTAACGTGAAAATAGACATTTTGGAAACTGTCTCGGATTTCGACAAAACTAGTTTCATCAGATCCGTAACAGTGAATTATTGTAAGGTTTCAAGTTTCGTAGCGACCGGACTTGTCGTTTGATCGTATGAGCTCGAAACGCGTAGAAACCAATTTAGTTAAATTCAATCGAAATCAATTTGAAATAGGCCGATTTTAAAGCAACTTCTTCATATGAGGGAATTTGGACCTAAAACCTGTTCCATTGAGTTTAAAAATATCGAAAACATTTATTTTAATATATGGGATGACCCATTTTCGTTTCGAAGACAGAACGGGCTTTTCGGGTCGTTATCGTCAATTCAAATCTATTCGGATGTTCATTCTTTCTGATCGGGCTTCGTTAGTATATATTGTTTTGTTCAAAACCCTAGCACCCTTTCATTTCTCATTTCTATACGTACAATTCCATCTGTCTGCTTTTCCTTCTCAATGGCAGAAACTATATTTCCTAGATTTAAATGGCAAATGAAAATCAAATCGAAAAATTTAAACTCCTCAAACTATATCATATTATATATCAATTCAAAGCTCTCGACGAGCACAACCTACTGCAATGATTCGTTTCTCGAATCAGATCATTGTTTGTCCACAAATCAGTGAATTAATCTCGGTCGTTCATCGCGCGTTGATCAACTTCGACCGATCGTCAATTGGAAGATACTGGGTTGTGGAGATTCGCGAGTGGAGTTGCTTGGAGTAGTTGTTTGGGCTTATCATCGGTCAGATCGTCGTGTAAATTTGACTAGGGTTTAGGGTATTGGTGGCGGTGGTTGCTATATGGGCTGTCGCCTGAGTTGATCGCGCACGGCATGGAGGGCGACAGTCGCCTCTGGTAGAGCGTGTGGCACGCGGCCGGTCTGGGCGCACGATGGGTCGAGGGTGGCGTGCGATTTAAGATTCCTAGGGGCGGCTCGATCTGTTGCTTCAACGTGGTCTTTCCTAGGGTTTCGGTGGTAGAACAAGATGGCGTGGAGGTAATTGTTTATTTTGTTTTATTTATTTTCAATTTAAAAACTATAGTGTTTTAATGTTAATAACTTTTACGTACGAGGTCTGATTTGCACGTTGTTTGTTTGGTTAGGATCGTATGAAAATCCCGGACATTTTGACGTTGATTTGGACGAATTCTGAGACTGTTGAATTTTAAGCCCTATTTTGGATTTCAATTCGATTTGAAATCAAAGGTGAGTGTTTTAACCCACTCACAACTACTAAATTATCTTATGTTAGTTAAATTAAATTTATGATGTGATTAGAAGTTAATTGATTGACGTTTGGTATGTTTAAATCGTCATTCTAGTTAAATTTGACTTTTATTGTATTTAATCATCGTGTATTTTAATATTGAATTTAATTGTCAATTTAATACCTGTTAATGATAATCAGTTATCTATTAATTTTTATTGGTTGATTTGGATGATGATTGTGATGGATGTTTGATTTTTGATATTGGATGACTGGATGTTGTATTTTTATATCGTTATAACACTGCAAGTTCCCTATGGGTTGAAATGATACATACCCGAACGATCTATAGATTAGGAAAAAATCGTTATGGGTTGAAATGATAGACTCGAGCGATTTTATGGATTTTTATTTAATTCGGTATTGCGGTTTAAAATGATATATATCCGTAAAATTTTAAATTGCGGATTGAAATAATAAATATCCGTATCACTTGACCATAGGGTAGAAAATTATATACGGGCACCGGATTGGTTAAATTAAATGATTTTTAATTCTTTAAATTTTGAATTTAGTTAACTAGCATTTTGAAATAGAAATTTATTTATATAAACTGAATTATTTTCGATAATCCAAGCGTTAACGTTGAAATTGGAATTGATTTAATGAATTGTTCAAATATAAATGAATTATCGAAATTGAGTTATTGAAATTGTTTGGATATAACTTCGAAATCTATTTTAAACTATTTTAATCAATTCAAACTATTTTAATTAATTTAAACTATTTTAGTTTATTTTAATCTATTACAACCTATTTAATCCAATTTAATCTATTTTACCTATTTTAAACTAATTAAATTTATTTTATCTATTTTAAATCTATTTAATATACTTTAAATCCATTTAATCTATAAAAAAAATCTACTTAGTATAATTTAAATCTATTTAATCAATTTAAATTTATTTAATCTATTCAAATCTATTTAATATAATTTAAATCTATTTAAATCATTTTAAATCAAATTTAAATCTATTTAAACTATTTTTACTATTTAAACTATTTTTACCATTTAAACTATTTTAACCTAATTTAAACTATTTTTAAAACTATTAAAACTATTTATGACTATCGAAACTATTTTCTAAAAATTTCAAACTATGTAAGGTTGAAGTATTTATATTTTAGTCCTTGATGATTAAACAACCTAAGTTCGAATTTGGAATTGATACCTTTTGTGAAATGACATATTTGAGTAAATATCAAGGTTTTGGAATGAGGATTTAATTAACCTATCTTATTGATAATTTCAAAAGTGAATATGATTTTGAAAGTGAATATGATTCCGAAAGTGATAAGGTTTGGGAATATGATATTTTGATATCAATTGTGAATTGACTTTGAAATGTAAAACAACCATCCGGTGTGAAATAAGCATTTGGTTGCTAAAGAGACCGGGATCAGATATTGTCATACTCTCTGCCAATACCGAAAACCACTTTAACAACTGTGTACGTGATGGAGATTTCAGAAATGAAGTAGGATGATTTGGCGAACGATTCTATATGAGGTATTTGCGTAGCCCTGACTCCCGTGAGTTAGCTTAGATCTGACAAAAACAGGAGCCATGCCGGGCCAAGTGAGGTCGCACCTCCGATCAGACACATTTCTTCAATACCATATTATGACTTTGTGATGATTTAGTGGCCACCCCTTGATTTTGATTATGGGAGTGTGTTACGAGGTGGGCGGTAGTAGTTGTTATGCGTTACCACCAGTCCGGATCCGCAATTGGTATATCTACCCTGGCATTGCCTCGAGTGCCGTGTTCACATGCCATATCGCACCTTCTACGAGTTTGGTTTGTACCATACCTATGGAGTGCCCTCTGATAGCCCTCTAGTTTACTGGGGAATTACGGTACTGTATAGACTATGAGAATATATAAAAATGTGTTAAGGGGGATATAGGTAACGCCTTAATGCTATTTTAATACTTTACTTTACTGTAGACACTATTATAATAGCGTATTGTACTATGTATGTAGATAATTTAACGGATCCTTAGGAGATGTAAATCCCGAACATCTCTTAAGTTATTGCACTCACGTTGACACTGGATAGGAGATGTCAAACCCCGTAAACATCTTTCATGCCATTACACTCATATTTAGTTACTTTTGATTTAACTTACATAAGATCTTTTTGTTCTGACTCGAGTGTTTTGTCTTTTCAATTCGCTCGGGTCAGTCTGAGCTTTTCAGTTTATCGAAGATTGCTTTCTGGAGGACGAAGATGAAGATTTTGTACTATTATTATGTATTACATTTATTCACTACAGTATATTGTTCCACTGCATTTATTTATTATTTATTCTTATTGTATGTAACTCTGATCTGTATTTATAAAGGTTAAATCAATGTTATTTGTAAACAGCTTCATGAACTGTTTATTTGATTATTATTATATTTTTTCATTCCGCTGTGAGATTCTGTATTTGTTTTCTTTTTTTTCTGCTTTTTCTTATTTACCCCATAACAGTCTGCCCTTTTGAATGGTTTGAGTCTGACGTGTGTGGTTTATCGTCGATTTAAACCGTCCAAAAAGGTCGGTCGTTACATGGATAATGCTGATATCCGATCCCGGTCTCGTCGAATCCAAATGATAAATTTTTTTAAAGGCTAAGTTGTTTAATAACTATTTCACAATCAGGGTGTCAATATTCACATATGGAAATGCATTCCATTTGTTTACTTTATCATGACCAGTCCATCGAAATTGATACGATTTTAATCATTACATTTTTCGAAATTCGGAATAGTGATCAGCACAAGTCAATTTACTTCCAATAAAACATGCAAATGTTTTATTCCATCCACTTTAATCTGTTTGGCTACTTAATGGCACAGACAATAGATAATCGAAATCCACATCTAAGAAAAATATCAGTCAAACAATAGACCATTTACTCAATCAACGATTTATAATTGATATTAAATCAATTTAAAATTCAGAGCAGAATTAGTTATCAATTAACAGAGTCGAGTTATGTATTTTAATCCAGATTACTTGATAATTAGGGAGATTTAATAAATAACTTTTTTTGTTAATTAAAATCAAATAGTCCATTGAAAATTACTTGATTAATAACATATAATTAAATTTTTCGAAATTACTAATTTATTTTCTTCCCTTTGTTTAAAATCATTAAATTTTTGCATTACAGAACTCTTGAAGATATTAGTTCATATAAAAATACTCTACGTTGGGGTCGAGATGCAAAAATCTGTTCGTCGGTTGGATTAAAAACGGAGGAGAATTAGAGTTTTAATTTTTATAAATTTAGGTAAAATAAATAATTTAATTTTAAATTAAACCCACCCAGCCCATCAAAACAAAAACAAAAAACTCTAGCCCAAAGCATTATTCTCCTTCTCCCAGTATCCTTCCCTTCCCTCTTTCCTTTACCTGAACCCACGAAACCATGCACGAGCACCGTGCACGAATACACTGACGTCGGCCCCCAAAACTCACTGTCGACCCTCCTTACCGATCGCCCATGACTACCGCGAGTTGTCTACGCACCTGGAACATCGGCCAAGACCCTCGTTCGCAAATTCGAATCTCGACCGAACCTGGACCACCCCTTCAAACGCCTCGCCACGACCACCCCGCCACCTTCCGTCACCAGATTTCGCTCAAATACTCGCCTCAACCTTCTCTTATAGTTTTCCCCCTAGCGCACCCCTCTCTCTTTCTCTCATCAACGCCATGGCCACGAAACCGAAACCACACACTAAACCCCCTAAAAACCCTAAAATCTCCTTGTCCAGCACACACGCCCCTCCAGAATTTACTGCGCCATTTTTCCTTGATGGTCCATCGCCCCAGCTTCCTCCACACCCAACGATACGCCACGAAATCCATTGCATCACCGATATTTGGCATCTCCCCCAATTCCGTTTATCTTCCCATTTATACCTCCACACTCCCTTAAAAAATTACCAAACCACCTCCAAAAATCGTATTATCTCATGATGGACATAATTGTATAATCCATTTATCAAATTATGGAAGTCGAATTTTTGATTATAGTTGACCTATTTCTGTAAAATGAGATTTCTTCATCCATGCTTGATGGAATATGATGGAACAAATCTTAACATAACCTATACCCAAAAACAAATAATTTTCCTTTGGAAGTGAAGATCTAAAACTAAATGGTTGTAGAGCTATGGAATTTTGAAGTTAAAAGTTAACTGTTTTAAACTAAAAAAATGAATAGAGGAGAATTTACAAGGTTTGATGTATCTGACTATGTCTAGTGTCCACATACATACACATACTCACATCACAACACATATATATTTGATATATCTCAATGATTCATTCATATCTCAGTTATATATACACCTATGTAATAACCTGTAAACAAAAATTAAGTTGTTCTACTCACAGTTTTTAATATAGATGATTACTGCTTGCTTTATTTTCCCTCCCTTCAAGCTTTGATCAACTTAAACCTTTTAAATGTTAATGGCAGATCTCTTTTTTTCTTCTTTTGTATGAGTAAGTGAACAAGTGAACAAAGGAGGCTATGTGTATATATAGAGGCTGAAAAGAGAGTGAGGCTATATGGTGGCTGTAGTGCTTCATGTACAGGTTCCATTTTCTCATTTTTTTTTATTTTCTTACTTATGTAGGCTGATGTAATTTCATGGTTTGATTTGATTAGATTTATTTTGTGGCTTGATTTAATGTTTTGTGTGTGATTGGATTTAATTATGTGCTTAAATTTAAGTTTGTGGGCTTGACTTGGAATTTTTGTGCTTGACTTTGAAGTTATCATGATGATGCTTCCCATGTGAATATATATCCTACATGTATATTTATATACATAGACTTACATATACACTATTTTTACTTTATATATATTTACATATTCACTATTTACATATACATATTTACATTTTTACCTATTACCTTTAGATATATACATATTCATTTTATCATATTTACTTATACATACATATATATATATAGATATATAAACATATATATTTACATATTTTCATATTCATATATACATTTAGATATACACATGTTTACTTATATATATGCACTATTTTTATAAACATTTACCCATATATATAGTCATAAGTTTGAAATTTTCCATTATGAAGTTTATACATGTATATATATTTATATTTACATATACACATATATATCTATATACATACTTATATATATTTTTCATTTTCAGAAATTATCGTTTTGAAAATATAATATAGCTCCCAGAAATATATCTCCAGATATTTTCCAATATCAGAAAATTTATTTATTCGACTTATGTCCTTCTTTTATTAACAACCAATCAATCTCGTATTTAAGAATAAACATTTGTTAATTTGAATTCTATTTGTTAATTCCTTACAATCAATATTAAAAGGTTATATTGAAATTTGTTTTCCTCTTTTATCTTATTGCACATTTATTCAATTTCTTTATTTAAATGACATTTATTATTCATACTTCAGTTATCAATTTAATACAATTGAATATTGTTTGTTTCAATTCAGATACTAATTAAAACTTTTCTCTTATTGCAATTTTGTCATTTACAGATTCAATTTAGATTATCACTTCCATTCGATATATTTTCATTAATTACAATATAAATTTTTGTTTCTAACCATCTTTATTCGATAATTAAATTAAATTAAATATTTTTAAATGGTCAAAAATACGGGTCGTTACAATCTCCCCCACTCAAAACTTTTCATCCTCGAAAAGAGCAGAATAAGAGAATAGAAAGATAAACATAAATATAGAAAATTCTTTTATAACAAAATACTTAAATGTTTGAAAATTTTCTTTGTTAAGAATTCTTTTATAACAATATACTTTTATATCGAAAAGACTTTTGATAACTCAATTTTTCAACAAGTTTATCCTTGTTCTTACAGAATTTAGTAATACGTTGATCAGGCGCAAGACTAGAAATCTATAAGTACTTAGTAGACCCGTTTCAACACCCAGTGAAAATACTTGAAAAACTTTTAAAACAGATATGGAAAGTACAATCCAATCACCGAAATCAAATGAACGGGGTCGTCATGGAACGCAGTCCTTAAGGTCGCTCTCTCGCTAAGTCAAGAGGACAGAGCGACGCGGCCTCGGGTGACTTTAGGCAGTCACTGCTCTACGTCTTACGCCATGACATCCAAAACAACCATAGATCGCAGATACACAATGGTTTTGCCTGGAACCCCCAGGTAACATCCGTACATGTGAGCAATCACTGCTCTACGAATTACGCTATGCAAAACAATCGCATGGATCATAGTCTACTTAATAGTAACACTAGTGGTTACGTCGCTATCACCTATAGACTCAAGGCAATCATTAGCCCCCTCGAATTACGCCATGTGGACCGCAGATACACAATGATTTCGCTTGGTTCCCCCAGGAAACATCCGTACCTCAGGGAAATCGCTCTACCCAGGCGGATTACGCCGAAAATGACCATAGATCGCAGTTACACAATGGTTTCGCCTGGTTCCCCCAGGTAACATCCGTAACCGTAAGCCTTCACAGCCCTGCGAATTTCGCTATGCAACCGAGTCGAAAGAAACTCATGAGTATTATATCCAGACAACCTATATCAATTAGGACCCATTTCTGGATCCACCCAAGTCCATCTGGGATCAAATCAAAGAATCAATAGAATGTATCCACAATGTGGCCATAAAGCGGATAATCAAGCAGAAGGTACTTCCTATATCTACAATTTCAAAATGTATATTATACTATACACAGTACCTTTTCAAATCATCACTTCAAAATCATACGTATATAAATTCTGTTATATATAAGAGTATCACTTTTCAGATCGAGTACCGTTCAAAATTAATAGTTTTCGAATTAACTTCATACTTATACAAACCAGTTTCATATAAGTATCGAAAACTTTCATATCAAATATTTATATAAAGTCAAAGTCTTCGAAATCAATCCATTTTCAAATATCAGTTCAGTTTCAAATCCATATACGATTTCAACAATCATTTTTCCCTTTCAAATCGAATATCATTCAAAATTCAAAATTTTCAAATTCAAATCAATTGTTTTTCACAACTTCAGTTTTATGTTTATATCAAATTCATATAAAATCAAAAAAAATTCCGATCAAATACTTTTCAAAATCTTTTTTTTCATAAACATTTACTAGGTTCAAATTGTTTCTTGAAACAAATTCCATTATAAACCTTTCAATACTATTTTTTATATTTATACAAAGTTGGAACTGCTTAAGAAAAATCAATTTGCAAAAAATAAGATTTTATAATACGTTCAAAACATTTCTTAAAACTCTTTTCATTTAAGAACATTTCAAAACTAAATTTCATACTTGTATAATTCAAAATAAGCTTATAAAATTTTCTTACCAAAATATTTAGCTTTTTTAAACTTGTTCAACTTCCATTAGTTTTTATTTTAAAATTTTCAAAACTAAACTTTATATACTTTCCAAAAATTCTTAGCTTTGAAAATTAATTCTCAATTTGGAAGCGTTCAACTATTCAGAATAGTCGGAAAAGTCAAATTCCAATTAGAAACTGAAAATCGGCAATCAATCATCTCAACCAGATGCACAATCAATCCTAATGCATAGGATACATGTTCATAATATTATTCAATAGAAAGCTCGAGAACTGAACACCAGGTTTTATTTCAAATCGTTAGAAATAAATATATACATATCTCTTTCGAATATCAAATCATACTTCAGGGATTTGAATCAAAACAATTCCATTAAACAATCGAGTAGTAAAGCTACTAAAGTGGCCTCCCCCACTTTGAAACTCAAAAATGAATGCCGATGATTGCGCAGACATCACCAAAATTTATTTTCCAGCGATAGAAGTAAGTTCCGGACTTCATTTCTTTTAAATCTTTTGAAAATCCCTTTTTGAAATCACTTCGAAATCATTTATAACAGTTCTACTCGGAAAATAATTTCAAATTATGCTATTATATATTTTCAGAATCTTAAAACCAATTTCAAAAAAATCCCGGAATTCAAACTCTCAAATTTTCAGTTTGAATAACTTTTTGTTTATTTATTAACCATGTCTAGATAAACCATATTTCATATATCACTTTCAAATGGTATCCATTACTCTTTAAAATGATACAGGGGGAAATTCAAATATATATTCACTTCAAAATCCATGTTAAACATGCAGTTTCTCACTTGGTTAAATATTTTCCGAAAACCAAAATTTTCCAACCATAGTCAAATGCTCAAATCAACAGCCAATAGTCGATGCTCATAAACTGGCCGAGCATGACTCATCAATCAATAAGCGATAATATGTACATCCATACTAATCGAACAATCAATCAACAAAGAGATAACATCCAATCATCATCAACAGTCACGATTGATTTTATCAGTTTATAGAATTCATTCTTTTATATTCTATATAAAATCCAAGTTAAAATCATTTCATTTATTAATATCAAAATATTTTTAAATCACTAACAAATACGCTCTCTCTTATATGTGTATACACTCAGACTCATTCTAGGGTACTACTGACCCTATCTCTAATGAGAAATCCCCAACAAAGCCAAGGTTCTCGCTTAACCTTTAGCTTTGATACCAGCTGTAACGGCCCAAGATTTTCGACCCTTGAAAATCGACATTAGTACGTTCACTGTATAGAATAACGAGCAATCGAGTGCCGGAAATACCAGATCGTTAGGGTTAAGAAGAAAGAGATAGAAGAAGAAATAGAGAACAATAACACAGAACCTCACAATCGCAGCAGAACAAAATATAATATATAATAACAGATTTTTATACAAAATAAAACTGTAACTGTTAATATACATACAAATTATCAGAGTACAACCATCAACATAGAAACTGGACAGTTATAATAACTTGTCCTCAAAAGTGCTGAATATACAGCCTGCAATACACATCGGAATATAATCAAGTACGTGTAATGCGTCTCTGTCATCCAGTTCGTCTCCTGAGCTCCATAGCATCCTAACCTGAATCTGTAATACTCGGTCTGACCCGAGCATTATAATAAAATAACACCCGAGTCATTCTGGAAAACCAGTTGGGTAAACACACTCAATTTGAATTATTTAAGTTATCAAAATCCTTTGAAAACAAAGGTATCTTGTAAGACCGCGTCACACATAAACACGACGGGTTTTTCCCTTACGATAACTAAAACATTTTTATAGAAAATACAGTGATATTATAATAGTGTCTAAGTACGAATACTTATTTAAAATAGCCGAAATTGTTACATTAATTAATTAAATTCCAGCATACTGAGCTCTACAAATCAAAATCGTAAAGGTTCGTGGTGGTTATTGGATCGAAGTGGGTTTCGGATAATGCTGATATCCGATCCCAGTCTCGTCGAATCCAAATGATAAAAAAATTTAAAGGCCAAGTTGTTTAATAACTATTTCACAATCAGGGTATCAATATTCACATATAGAAATTCATTCCATATGTTTACTTTATCATGACCAGTCCATCGAAATTGATACATTTGTAATCATCACATTTTCCGAAATTCGGAATAGTGATCAGTACAAGTCAATTTACTTCCAATAAAACGTGCAAATGTTTTATTCCATCCACTTTAATCTGTTTGGCTACTTAATGGCACAGACAATAGATAATCGAAATCCACACCTAAGAACAATATTAATCAAACAATAGACCATTTGCTCAATCAACGATTTATAATTGATATTAAATCAATTTACAATTCAGTATCAATTAACAGAGTTGAGTTATGTATTTTAATCCAGATTACTTGATAATTTAGGAGATTTAATAAATATAATTTTTAGTTAATTAAAATCAAACAGTCCATTGAAAATTACTTGATTAATAACATATAATTAAAATTTTCGAAATTACTTATTATTAAAATTTTGCATTGTAGAACTCTTGAAGATATTAGTTCAGATAAAAATACTTTGTACTGGGGTCTCGATGCAAAAATCTGTTCGTCAGTTGGATTAAAAATGGAGGAGAATTGGAGTTTTAATTTTTATAAATTTAGGTAAAATAAGTAATTTAATTTTAAATTAAACCCACCCAGCCCCTATATCTTTCACCAAGCTATACCCGGCCCATCAAAAAAAAACTCCAGCCCAAAGCATTATTCTCCTTCTCCCAGTATCCTTCCCTCTTCCCTTTACCTGAACCCACGAAACTATGCACGAGCACCGTGCACGTATACATTGACGCCGGCCCCCAAAACTCACCACCGACACTCCTCACTGATCGCCCACGACTACCGCAACTTGTCTACGCACCTGGAACCTCGGCCAAGACCCTCGTTTGAAAATTTGAATCTCGACCGAACATGGAAACAAAACTCCACCCCTTCAAACGCCTCGCCATGACCACCCCTGCCACCTTCCATCACCAGATTTCGCTCAAATACTCCCCGCAACCTTCTCTTCCAGTTTTCCTCCTAGCGCACCCCTCTCTCTTTCACTCATCGATGTCATGGCCACGAAACTGAAACCCCACACTAAACCCCCTTAAAACCCTAAAATCTCCTCGTCCGGCTCACATGCCCCTCCAGAATTTACTGCGCCATTTTTCCTTAATGGCCCATCGCCCCAGCTTCCTCCACACCCAACGATACGCCACGAAATCCATTGCATCGCCGATATTTGGCATCTCCCCCAATTTCGTTCATCTTCCCATTTCTACCTCCACACTCCCTTAAAAAATTACCAAACTACCTCCAAAAATCGTATTGTCCCACGATGGACATAACTATATAATCCATACACAAACTCACATCACAACACATATATTTGATATATCTCAATGATTCATTCATATCTCGGTTATATATACACCTATGTAATAACCTGTAAACAAAAATTAAGTTGTTCTACTCACAGTTTTTAATTTAGATGATTACTGCTTGCTTTATCTTCCCCTCCTTCAAGCTTTGATCAACTTAAACCTTTTAAATGTTAATGGAAGATCTTTTTTTTTCTTTTGTATGAGTAAGTGAACAAGTGAACAAAGGAGGCTATGTGTATATATAGAGGCTGAAAAGAGACAGTGAGGCTATATGGTGGCTGTAGTGTTTCATGTACAGGTTCTATTTTCTCATTTTTATTTTCTTTTTTTTCATTTACTTACTTATGTAGGCTGATGTGATTTCATGGTTTGATTTGATTTGATTTATTTTGTGGCTTGATTTAATGTTTTGTGTGTGATTGGATTTATTACATGCCTGAATTTAAGTTTGTGGGCTTGACTTGAAATTTTTGTGCTTGACTTTGAAGTTGTCATGATGATGCTTCCCATGTGAATGTATATCGTACATGTATATATATAGACTTACATATACATTATTTTTACTATATATACATTTACATATTCACTATTTACATATACATTTTTACATTTTTACCTATTACCTTTAGATATATACATATTCATTTTATCATATTTACATTTACATATATATATATATATATATATATATATATATTTGCATATTTGCAAATTCACATATACATTTAGATATACACATGTTTACACACACACACACACACACACACACACACATATATATATATATATATATATATATATATATATATTTGCATATTTGCAAATTCACATATAAATTTAGATATACACATGTTTACACACACACACACACATATATATATATATATATATATATGCACTATTTTTATAAACATTTACCCATTTATATAGTCATAGTTTGAAATTTGCCATTATGAAGTTTATACATGTATGTATTTATATATTTACATATACACATATATACCTATATACATACTTATATATATATATTTTTCTTATTCAGAAATTAGCGTTTTGAAAATTTAATATAGCTCCCAGAAATATATCTCCAAATATTTTCCAATATTAGAAAATTTATTTATTCAACTTATGTCCGTCTTTTATTAACAACCAATCAATCTCGTATTTAAGAATAAGCATTGTTATTTCGAATTCTATTATTAATTCCTTACAATCAATATCAAAAGGTTATATTGAAATTTGTTATCCTCTTTTATCTTATTGCACATTTATTTAATTTCTTTATTTAAATGACATTTATTGTTCATACTTCAGTTATTAATTATATACAATTGAATATTGTTTGTTTCAATTCAGATACAAATTAAAACTTTTCTCTTATTGCAATTTTGTCATTTCAGGATTCAATTTAGATTATCACTTCCATTCGATATATTTTCATTAATAACAATATAAATTTTTGTTTCTAAGCATCTTTATTCGATAATTAAATTAAATTAAATATTTTTAAATGGTCAAAATTATGGATCGTTACATTAGCATTCAATTATTAATAAAAATAAAGAAAATGCACAGTAGAATTTAATGTAATATGAAATAATTCCAACATTATACTAAGGCTAATTATACCTTTCAAAATATTACAAGTATTTCATATCCATAGCAACAACAATCTAATGAGATATATTTTAACATAAGTATACACAAAAGATTTCATAAGTACACTTCTAACTTCTTCTCCCTGGCAAAACCTCAAGCACTTTAACTCCAAATAAGATGGCGATACAAATTTATTCAAGCTTTAGCTCTATATAATTTTTAAGATGCTTTATACCATTTAAACCATTCCATTAAACAAAATTTGCTAGAAAACAACAAAAAATATTTGAGCTGCCTGCTCCTACAAACAAAAAGAAAAATTACAAATATATAAGAGAAAATGTACATGAACAAAGTAAACACTTCACAGAAGAATAATCATATATTACTTTATACACTTTGATTTCTATACATGACATTATCCATGTTATTCTGAATAACCAAAATAAAACACTATGTTGCAAAAACAAGCTCATATGTACATGTGAATAGTTTTCTATAAAATACTCACTTGAAGAATAAAACGATACCCTTAAGTTCTAATCTAGAGGAATACAGCCCTAGAAATTACAAATAGTAGTGTAATTTATGGAATACTTTTGGGTTTTTATTTTAATTATAATATGTAGAGAGGTTACCAAAGTCATATGAGCCATGTAAAAAATTAGCGTTTTAGAGGTGCTTTACTTCACGCAATCCTCCTTAGTTTCGTTAGCACTTCCTAAAAGCATGACTACTCTACATAGTTAACATTGCCATTACTGTAACTACAAATCTTTAGAACAAACACAATTAGCATAGTTGGAAACGTTGGCAGCCATTGGGTTGGAAGTTTTTTTTGAGTTCTTTGTTACATGAACAAATGTTCATGAGGGAAAAAATAGTCAATTGTAATAATAGGAGATGAAGAAGAATTGCTACAGCAAAATGATTCTATTACAACGTGAATGAGATTGTGGCTTGTGAGTGACCTTAATTGTAGCAGAGTGGGAAAAAGTGTAAAAGTAAACTAATAATTTTTTATTTAACTTGGACTAGTAAGTATATCACGTGGATCATTAAATTCAGCCATTAGATATAGTATGAGACAAAAGTTCCAACCATTAGATAAATAGTTATGTAGAGGCCAATTAAAATTTTAATTAGAAACTGGATTTAAGTCTTTAAATCGTTTTGAAATTTATAGACCAATCGAAAACTGATATTCAGTCTTTAGTTTGTAAAATTAATGATTGATTTTTTTTAGTTTGTGATCAGTATTAAATTAATAACTAAAAAAAATTAGTTTTTATTTTCTGTCTCTAACCGCTGTTTTTTTTAGTGAATGCTCACTTCATTTAAGTTTTCGTAACCCTGTTTAAAATAGTTTACTCCATTTAATGCTCACTTTACAGCTGAGATTTCATATCCATAAGAAAATTTCTCCTTCAAATGTTTAAGTTTATTTTTTTAAGAAGTACCAAATATTTTTAGTTTACTATTGTCGATACTAATTTCATTTTTACTTTACAGCTTCCCTCATCTTCTCAGTATCAAAACACCATTGTGCTGGCAATAAAGATGATGTTCATGAGCTATAAAAGACTACCGAGGAAATGCACTTAGGGCCTGAGAATGGGAGAGCAGAGTGGCTTAGGATGGAGGCAGGGAGAGCTAAGAGCCAAAGACTCGAGGAATAGCAAGCAAGGCTTGCACAATAGCAAAAGGTAGATAGAGATAACTTTCGTGCACAGATAACAAAGGTGATGCCAGTGCATCAGAAGCACAATGGATCTGATTATGAAGCTATACGGTTAAAACACCTAGCGGTTCTATAGTGGTGGAGGTGCCTAAAGTTATGGCGGGGATATAGCTGAAAATAGCGGAGGTGCAAAAATCTTTATTTTCTATAAAACAAAATATTTATAGTTAATTTGTTCTTATTCTCACATCATTTGTGTCGGGAAACAAAATATTGTTTAATCTTATATAATAAAACTTAAGATTATAATGATTTATGTAGACTAGATTTGGTGATTACAATAGATTTTTAACTTATGTTGAGTACTTATGTCTTAAAATTAGGTCTTTATCCTAGCTTTGTTGATTTGGTTTAAAAGAGAACTAGTCAAATATTTATATATTAATATTGCTAAAGCAGATGCTAAAAAACCTTGATTTAACGGGTGTAGCGGAAAATAACAGGGCTTAAAGCAGATCTACTATTTAATAGCGCTAAATTGAAATAGCTAAGTGGTCAAAGAGCGCTATGCGCTATAGCGGGGATATTATGGGGCTTTAGCAGGGGTTTAACTGTGCAGTTATGAAGACCCTTCACCATCGTCACCTTCGTAAGCTCTTCGGTTATGGTAGTTGGACACATTTTGTTGTAAATACAACATTATGTAGTTTTTTGTATGGGTTTTGTGGCTATGGATAATAATTTTTTTTATATGGGATAACAGTAGCACTATTTGAATAGTTTTGTTGTTTCGAATTCAACTTAATGTATATATGGATCAATGAATAGCTATGGATGACATTGTTTTTTGTATGGGATATTAGCACTAGTTGAAAAGTTTTATCGCTTAAAATTCAATTTAGTGTGCGTATGATCAACAGATTTATAATTGAATTTTCGTTATTGTTTATGCTATTCATTTTATATTAGTGCATATATATATATATATATATATATATATATAATTTTATTATTGACTGTTGAACAATTAATGGTTACTGCGTATAGAAACCTGCAATAAAAATAATAATAGATATCAACCGAACAGAAAGAGAATACCGGTGGAACTTTCAGACAAAACCGCTACTAAAATATCGTTGAAATAGGCAGATGATTGTCAAAATCATCGCAAAACCTTTACATATCAGCGTGAGATTAGCGACAGAAATAAAAAATTTTATCACTAAACCCAGGCTAAAGCATTAGGATTAGTGACAAATTACCGACAGGTATGTAAGACTAAAGTATACACATGAAAATTATCCGTTGCTAATCCCTTGCTATTTAGCAAGAGTTCACCGATGACACATTATTTAAAAAGAATTTGGGAAAAACTTGGCCTTTATATATCCATCGGAAAACATAGGTAAAATATATTTTTTTAGTAATTTTAATATTTAGATGAACAATGGAAAAATGTCGATGAGTTCACGCTAATTTCCATCGCTAAATTGACACTAGATTACCGACTTCAAATGTCAGTAAGTTTAGCAATGGACATACGACGGATTCTTCCATTGTAAAATCAAGGTTTTCTTATAGTGATATATATATATATATATATATATATATATATATATATCTGTGTGTGTAAATCCTAGATTGACATCATACATATAAAGGATTCATGATATATACAACTAATCTAGATAGATATAACATAATAAATGAATGATATATACGTATATATTATTGTGAATTAGTATTTTACCTCGACCGTAGTCTAATGATAATAGCTTGAATGCTGAATCGACTGAAACCTAGATCTAAGTCCAGACTCTTCCAAAAAGCGCTATCAGATTAAGAGATCTATGCACCTTTCTTCTGTTTGGGTTGAATTTGTGTTTTAAGTTTGAAATGATAGTGGAGAAGGGATACGTTGCAGAGGTAGAGGGAGGGAGATTCAAAATGGGAGATCAAAAAGCGGGGGTTGAATGAGTTTAAATATAAGAGAAAAGAGAGAGGAGAATGTGGATCTAGGTCCACACTTTTCTATACTAATTCAAACTCACAAATATCATAACAAGGCCGCTCCTCCACTCATGCATAGGCCAGCCATACGATGGGCCCTTATGGTCTTCCATTCCACTTCAAACTAGATCGGACAATTTACAATTAAATCAAAATTAAACGTACATCAATATTGTATATCGATACGTGTGTATATAACTTTTATATATGCACTATTTCAAATTTTTACAAGTAATATTTAAAAAATATTAATTATTTAATTAATTTACAATAATTATAATTTAAATAAATAAGGTGGTAGTCGGAGTATTCAACATTGTAGTTGTGTGGCTTTTAGGTGTAAATTAAGCCAGCGATTAATATTGAACAATTCGAGTACTAACATACTAACGTCAACTTAGCTAGTAGTGTGATAGTTTAACCAAATGTATCGCTTACACAATTTTGGTAAAATCCAATTTTACTTATTTTACGAGGCCACGGTAGTGACAGTTACTTACATCAATTCTCTTCGTCAAACTATATCATATTAGAACTTATAGAATATGGTAATGGTCAAAATTCCAATATCGTCCACATTCAACTTGTTAGTCCAAACACAAAGTCCTTAGTTCAATAATAATAATTATTATTAATTGAATTTCTTTGGGCAGATACTTTGATTTTGAATTGACTTCAGTTAACCGTGATACTAACCTCATATAACTAAGGAGACCAATTCTCTATTGAATAGTGATTTACTTCCAATGCTCAACTCAGACATAACTATAGTCATTCGATAAACATCGTGCCATGATTTAACTATAATGAAAGTGGAGTGTCCACATTAAAATATGATAATATTCTCAAGTTGAAAGAACCGTACAATATTGTCATATCGATATTTTTTGTTTGAACTTAGTTATATTAACCAATAGAAAATTATCTAGTGAGTCATTCCATAGTTATCCAATAAGTATCAATATGCAACCCCTTCAGGCCTCCAACGGCTTTGATTAACTGTCCAACATTTGGAGAGCGTTACATACTTTAGTCTCAATAGATGTATCGATATCCAGTCTTGATACATCTTGATTAGGAATATTTAAAATAGTATGTTTATTTTCATTTTGCTCGTGATCACAATCATTGTAACTACTATCATAAATATACCTATGGATTTTCTATTAAATATAGTTGAATTAATTAAATAATTAATATAACATATTATATCAAGTATATAATAGAAAGTCAAACGCCTTTTATTTCGAACGAGATTTTATTACAAAGCTAATAATTTATAGTAAATTACAGAACTACCCCTAGGACATACCTTAACTCTATCCGTTTTTAAACTTAATATCTAAAAAACTTCCTTAAAAATAAGTTTTACGAAATACCTCTGCCAAAGTTTTCGGCAAAATATGCATTTTAAGCTGCATATATATATGCAGCCAGAAGTAGAACTGCAAATATTTACAGTTTAAAATACAATTATTTGAAGTTTTAGGTGCACATTTTTATAAAATGAAAATTTTTAGCTCCACTACAAATATATGCAGTTTTGGCTGCATATATTTGCAGTTCTAGCTGCAAATAAATTTATTCTAAAAAAAATATTTTTGCTGCAAAAGTTGTTAAGGGTGTTTCATGAAACTTTTTTTGAGAGGGAGCGAAAGTGAATTTTGATACTTTTTTTTTATGTTTGGAAAAATGTCCTTAAAAAAATTTCATGATAATATACTAATGCTTTACAGATCATTTGTAGAAATAGTATGTAAATTATGCTTTTTTGAAGCATATAAAATGTAATATTTTTATCCTTTGCATGAATAAAAGAAGCAATTTTTTGAAGGTAACTTTTATTTCCATCCACGGTTTCTTTCAGTTGATCCATAATAGAATTTCATTAAGTTAACATATAAATTATTTGTATGTCAATCCACATGTAGATTAACTGACAGAATATGCTATTCTAATTTCTTTGCTTTTTTATTTTCTTGTGTATAATTCTATATTTTCTCGTACTTGTGGAATACAAAATCTGTACATTATATTACATATTTATTGCATATATAAAAACTCAAATCCACACTCTATCCAATATGACTATAATAAAATCAAAAGTTTCAGAACCATCTACGTATCCTTAAAAGCTTTAATCATTTTCATATTTGAACTCAGTATCAAAAGAAACAAAAGATCTAGGGCCATCTGCAACTTTTAATAAAGTAAATACGTAAACGAAGTTGATTAATGCTGACATGTTCATATAGTGTTTATCCTTTGTTAGTCTAGCAAAAAAACAAACAGCATGAAAGACATAATGAATAAAAAAAATTCAGTAAATTGTGACTCTAAGTGGGAGGTTGTCGTAAGTTTTTTAGTAGATAAAGCACCATTTTTTGGAACTTGTATTATTCCTTGATTATCATGGAAATCCCCTCTTCAAAAGATTCAGCCACCATGTACTCCTTACAAGCGAGCTTACATTCATTTAATTTTTGGAAATTTAATTCACTTAACATAAGACAGTTACTAAAGATAAAGAAAGGTAAGGAGAGAAGGTAATTAACTGAAAGCGTGCTTGCTTGTGTAAGTGAATGTTGTTTCTTCTCTTATAAAAATGTTGTAATCATGGTTTAATTACATTTACTGTTGTTACTTCTATTATAAAAAAGCATCTCATATGATTCAATGGAGTGGTTGGAATATCAAATTATTTGGAGCAGTAGATTTAATTTACTTTTACTGTTTTATTAAAGAAGAAAGGTTGACATATACTATAAAAGATGAGAAGAAAGAAGTATATGTGGTGGATAAACTAATCATTTTGTTTAAAATTATGTAAAAGGTCAAAAATACAAATTTTGTAGATGGATTATGAGACTAAAAATATGGATTCATATAAAACTTACCTTTTTTGAATCCTACTCATTGTACACTTTATCTACTAATGCTATTCATATTTTGAATTAATTATAGTAACTTTATTTCTTTGAACCAAATATTAGTATAGTTATCTACAACTACCATACAAATTCTTTTTTTTTAACGTGGTTCATTAATGCCAACAAGTGTCGATCTCAGAGATCGAACTCATGACCTTTAATCTCATAGTCTAAACTACCAATCAACTGAGTCAACTATGTTGGCTACATACAAATTTTTTTATAACTAATAATAAATAAATTTAGCTTTTGAATCCTAAAATCTTCATCCTTTCTCATTGTGACCTCATCAAAAGCTATACCATTGTATGTTTTTTTGTTTTATCTCAACACCATTTTGAACATAGTTGATGATAGTTGTCCTACGTATATTTTTTTTCCAGAAATTATTGAATCTACATATCAACTCAATTCTTTTAGGCTAGAAGAATATCACCAATCTTGCTTGAAAGTCACTCCTCAAATTCTCTATTTTTAGAAATTCCGAGATTCATGAATGCTTCAATTCTAAGGAAATTCAATTTATGGATATTGTAGAGGAAGATCCAACTTGAATTTAAAGTATTTTTAGGATAATTTAGGTGGAGAGATAAAGAAGCTATGATGAGAGGATGATGGGTTAAAGTTTGATGAAGTACGAGAAGATGGAGATGAGGCAAATGAAAAATAATGAGAATTAACTTCTGAAATTTGCCTTCTAAAGTCCCTCCTCTTGCCAACTACAAATTAGCGTCTTTCGGCACAACTCCTTCCACTCTCCGGTTCCTTTGAGTCTTATATGTTTTCTAAACATAAATGACATTTCAAACATAATGAAACTAGTTTCATCCTAATTTCACCATCTTCAAAAATTTGACTTTTACGCACAAAAATTACTTACTATTAACTCGATTAAACGCGTTTTAACTTGTTAAAACGATTTTAACGGCATTCATAAAACTTTTTGAAAATCCAAGTCTTATAGCCATTTTACACAGAACTTTAAAATTATGACATATAACATTATATTTTTTTTCATGTATATTTATTTACTTCTCATTCTTTTAAATGAAAATACAACTAGAGAAGCAAGGCTTTGGCATGTGAATAAGGTTTAGAAGTAAAGCATTTCCATAATAACTCCTTTCTGATGTAATACGTTGATTTAGTAATGGCAAGTTCTATTCATACCTCAAAAATTACATAACATGCCCCGTTAATTTTCTTAAAAAATCTTTCATTAAAATTACCATATTTCTTAGCTGCATCTTTTGTCTCTTTCTTTTGACCCAATAACTTAAAACCCGAAAGTTAATAAAATTTAACCAAATCGATACATTTTGATGAAGAAGTTAATGAATTTTTTTTATCATGAAACATAGAATATCTTTTAGACATCTTTCACCACAAACTACTGTAATTTCAAAGTACTTAACTTTATTGTTATAAAATTAGGGTTGACACCTCTTTGAAATTGAGAAAACTAAAAAAGAGGTGAAGCCTTGGTGCAACGGTTAGGTCACCCGCATGGCGATCTGAGCACCCAGGTTCGAGTCCGGAAATAGCCTCTTTTGCAATGCGAGGGAAAGATTGCATACATTATTGACATCTACAGAGCCTCTATCGTGTGGAAGCCTAGTGCACTGGGTTCCTTTTTTTGAGAAAATTTAAAAAAAATAACACATAAGTTACAGTATTAGTGATAGTAATTAAAGTTCATTTTGTTCTATTAGACTCAATTTAATGCTAGAAATTTGAAGTTATATGCGAATGGATTTTTAGATTGGAAGAGCGAAGATCATGAAGATGGGAATAAAGGTAATGTTGTAAAAAGAAAATGTGTATGTAAAGTAATATTTGATGTTTACATTTTTGTTATGTTGTTTGGTGTATGTTAAGTAATTATCAGTATATGAATAAAATTAGTTTCATTTAGTTACATTTTTAAAATTTTATATAATAAGTTTGTAGTGTTATAGGTCTAGTATACCAAAACAGAGAATAAATAATTATAAACTCGTCGCACAAGTTTATAGCTCAGATTTCCACTACACTGGAATTCTGTATTAATTATTATAACAATATGAATGTTGTAAATAAATTACAACAACAGCGTTATACTATTTTGAATAAATAGTATAACAAAATTAAAGGATAGAATGAAGAATAAGAATAATAATTCTAACCCGATTATGTCTGAGGCTCGTCGTAACGATTTCCTTAAGAATTTTATTTCAAAATTCCCCCAAGGTACAACAGACGTATTCTGCTCGAGATTGTAGTGAGTATATCACTCTGTGATTTAGAGTATAGCAGCAGAAGAGAAGAAGAAGATTAGGATTTCTAAAATTGGTTGGGAAAGTGATCAGTTTTCCTTCCTATTTATAGTTGGTCCGTATCTCTTCCGAACGGTCGTGTCTGCACCCGTTCGCTCAAACAGTCGCGTCTGTACCTCTTCGTACAGTCACATCTGTTTTTATGCCATCGCTGCTCTTTAACGGGTCGCACCCGCTCATGCCGCATCCATTCGCCCGCGTCTGCTTCAGTCGGGTCGCACCCGCTACTGTTCACGCCTATTCAACCCACGTCCGCTTTGACCTGCATCTGTTCGTATGGCCTGCAACTGTCAAAAAACCCGGTCCAGTTTGCAGTAAAAATACGAGTATCATTTTAGACCCAAACCCAAACCCGACCATACCCGGTTCGGTCGGTCGGACGGACGGACGGCGGCGGCACGCGCGTGTGTAGTGGTGATGCATGATCTCCCTCCTCACAACGAAGCATACATTTGGGAGCCCCAGGCCCCCAACCTCCTAATGAGAAAACCATATATAAACCAATATAGCTCTCAACAATTTGGCGATGTGGGACTTTGTATATTTCTATTCATTTTATTTCTTAAGGAATTCCAACAATCCCCCACATGAATGATAATATACATATCCCCCACACAAAGCGAAATATCACAGAGTACATATGGAATAATGCTTTATCGTGGATAAGTAGATATTTCACTTTGAACTTTCCCTAGTTAAAACTTATCGGATCTACTTGGCTAATCGGTGAATTATTTCATCTTGAACCGTCGGCCTTTATTGTATATCCAGACAATAAGCTTTACGAAGCATTGATTCCCTTCTCATCCAATCTCTTGGTTGTGTTCATTTTGGTCCTGAACAATTTTTGGTTCTGCGAGTGTTTTAGAGAATAAAAGCCTTTTAATATTCTTATAGAGCCGGCCCAGCTCACACTAACATAGGTGATCGCAACCATTAAGAGTATCCTACATATACCCCACTTGTTATTTCCAAGATATGGTCATCATTAAAAAACATAGTTTTAACCTTTAAATACTTCTGTGGCATGCATTTATATTGTGCACCATAGGAATGGAGTTGGACTATGTCCACGCAAATGCATTACGTCTTGAGTTGTTCAGAACTGGTTTGCCTATTGATCCTAGTCCGTAGGATCTCCAGTCGCTAGGATAGGTTTCCGTATAAGATAACTCTTGGTGGTTTAGGCTTTTAAACTCATTCCCCTCGATGCGCAGTCAATTTTCTCTCTTGATAAACCTTTAGTAAATGGATCCGTTAGGTTATCATTTGTTCTCACATAATCTATGGAAATAGTCCCATTTGAGAGTAACTGCCTAACTGTGTTATGGCGTCGACGAATATGTCGTGACTTTCCATTATACACAAAGTTGTGCGCTCTTCTTAGCGCAGCTTGGTTATCACAGTGTATGCATATGGCCGGTACAGGTTTAGGCCAAAATGGAATATCTTCTAAAAAGTGACGAAGCCATTCTGCTTCTTTGCCTGCTTTATCTAAAGCGATGAACTCTGATTCCATAGTGGATCGAGCTATGCATGTTTGTTTAGTAGATTTCCATGACACTGCTGCCCCTGCTAAGGTAAAGACATAACCACTCGTTGATTTTGATTCCTCTGAATCAGCAATCCAATTTGCATCACTATATCCTTCTAAGACGGCAGGATATTTTCCATAATGTAAGGAATAATTTGTGGTATTTTTTAAATATCCAAGCACTCTCATTAGTGCTTTCCAGTGTTCCTTTCCTGGATTGCTTGTATACCTGCTCAATCGACTTACTGCATACGCTATATCTGGTCTTGTGCAATTCATGAGATACATGAGACATCCTATTACACGAGAGTATTCCAGTTGCATTACACTCTCATTAGTGTTTTTATGCAGTACTTATGATGGATTAAAAGGTGTTTTCACTCCTTTAATTTCATAGTCTTGGAATTTTTCAATCACTTTGTCTACATAGTGTGACTGAGACAATTCAATTCCATTAGGAGTTCTTATTATTTTGATTCCCAAAATAACGTCTGCAACTCCTAAATCTTTCATATCGAAATTGCTAGTTAACATCTTCTTTATGGTCTCTATTACCTGAGTATTTGGACCAAATATTAACATATCGTCTACATATAAACAAATCATCACATATGATTGTCCAATTTGTTTATAATAAACACACTTATCGCATTCATTTATACGAAAACCATTTCTCATCATGACACTATCAAATTTTGCGTGCCATTGTTTTGGAGCTTGTTTTAGTCCGTATAATGATTTTACTAATCTACAGACTTTGTTTTCATTTCCTTTGAAAATAAAACCTTCAGGTTGCTCCATGTAGATCTCCTCATCGAGATCTCCATTTAAGAATGCTGTCTTTACATCCATTTGATGAATTTCTAGATCATAAATTGATGCAATTGCTATTAGCATTTTTATAGAGGTTATTCGTGTTACTGGCAAATATGTATCAAAGAAGTCTACTCCTTCTTTTTGACGATATCCTTTGGCTACTAATCTGGCTTTATACTTGTCGATAGAGCCATCTGCTTTCATTTTCTTCTTGAAAATTCATTTGCAGCCAATAGGTTTTATTCCAGGTGGAATATCAACAATTTCCCAAGTTTTATTACTTAGAATTGAATCAATCTCACTTTGGATTGCTTCTTTCCAACATAAAGATTCAGAAGATGACATTGCTTCCTTGTACGTTTGAGGTTCATGTTCTAACACATATGTGAAAAAATCCGAACCAAATGTCTTGGAAGTCCTAGCCCTTACGCTTCTTCTTGGTTCAACTTCCTCAATCTCATGATGAGTTTCATCTTCATGTGAATTGCTTGATTCTTCTCTTGTCCTTTTCGGAACATTACTCCCTTCATTCCTTTTGTGCGGAAACACGTCTTCAAAGAATGAGGCATCTCTAGATTCCATGATTGTATTTACATGAATATCAGCTATATCAGACTTGAATACCAAAAATCTATAGGCACTACTATTTTGGGTTGGCCCTAAATAGTAACAATCTACAGTTTTTTGTCCAAGTTTGACTTTCTTGGGAGGTGGAACTGGAACTTTTGCCAAGCACCCCCACACTTTGAGGTATTAAAAACTTGGTTTGTGTCCTTTCCATATCTCATATGGAATTGTTCCTGTTTTATTATGAGGAACTTTGTTTAATATGTGATTAGACATATTTAAGGCTTCCCTCCACAAGTTCGTTGGTAGACCAGAGGTTAAAAGCATGGCATTAATCATGTCTTTAACGTTCTGTTCTTCCTCTCGGCTACACCATTTTGTTGTGGTGAATATGGAGCTGTTGTTTGATGAATTATACCATTTTCGACACAGAACTGTTCAAATGGTGATTCATATTCTCCACCTCGATCAGATCTCAATACCTTGATCTTTTTATTTAACTGATTTTCTACCTCAGCTTTGTACTTTATAAATGATGTAATTGCTTCATCTTTATTATTCAAAAGATATACATAGCAATATCTCGTATAATCGTCAATAAACGTAATAAAGTACTTTTTCCCACTTCTTGTAGGTAATGATTTAAAATCACATAAATCTGTATGAACCAAACCAAGTGGTTCGGTGCTTCTATCAACAGATTGAAATGGTTTTTTTAACCATTTTTGCTTCTACACATGTCTCACATTTGTAGTTCTTATCTACTTGGAATTTCGGAATTAATCCCAAGTTTGATAATGTTTTCATTTTTCGGAAGTTTACGTGTCCTAATCTATCATGCCATAGTAAAATTTCATGCTCAAGCAAGTAAGAAACTTCAATTTTATTAATAGCACAATCAGAATACATAGTTTTATTGCCGATAACGGCTACATTTGCCTTAAATAGGCCATCGCATAAATATCCCCTTCCGATATACATTCCAGCTTTGGACAGAACCATCTTGTCTGACTCGAACACCATTCTGAATCCTTTCTTTGATAATACTGCACCAGAGATGAGATTCTTGCGTATGTCTGGAACGTGGAGCACGTCATTCAACTTGACAGTTTTTCCCGAAGTAAACTTAAGGATTACTGTGCCACTGCCTTCGATCATAGATACTGCAGAATTACCCATATAGAGTTTTTCTTCATGATCGAATTTCTTGTATGTAGAAAACATGGATTTGTCAGAGCAGACATGACGAGTAGCGCCTGTGTCCACCCACCATTGGTTAGGATTCTGAACCATATTGCATTCAGATACAACTGCCGAGAAGTTGGACTCATCCACTTCCATGTTGTCTACTAAATTTTCCTCTTTGTTGCGGTCCTTTATGAGTCTGCAATCTCTAGCGGCATGTCCAACCTTTCCACAAACCCAACATTCACCATTAAACTTTTTGGTTCGTTTGTTGTCTTTTGGTTTGTTGTCTGGAGCTTTCCTTTTCTTCTGGAAATTCTTCCTTTTGTTTTTGGTCTTTGAATCTTCAGCCACAAATGCCTCCTCACTTTGTTTTGTAATTCCATGGTTATCTGCCTCAATTTTCAATCGAACTATGAGACCCTGTAAAGAGATTTCCTTCTTTTTATGCTTTAGATAATTGCGGTAATCTCTCCACGACGGTGGCAGTTTTCATGTGATGGCTTCAACCAAAAACGATTCTCCAACCTTATGACCTTCCGCTTCGAGTTCATGAATAATGATTTGTAGTTCATGCAGTTGAGCAGTCATCGGTTTGGAGTCGACCATCTTGTAGTCCATGAATTTGTCTACAATGAATTTCTTAAGACTGATATTCTGCGTCTTATACTTCGTGGCAAGTGCATTCCAGAGTGCTTTTTCTGTCTTTAGAGGTTGATATACTTTGTATAGCACCTTGTCGAGACAATTCAGAATATAGTTTCTGCATAGGAAATCGGAATGTTTCCACGTAGCAACATCTGCTTCCTTGCCTGGTGCAGAAATCGATTCCTCCTCCTCGAGATACCGTTGCAGACCGAGTGTGGTGAGGTAAAATAACATCTGATTCTGCCATGTTAAAAAATCGTCACCATCTCCTTTGAAAGAATCGGGCCTGTTGTGTGTAGTAGCCTTTGTTGAGAGCTCTACTGTTGCCATCTCTGTTTTAGTGAAAACAGTAAAATTCTTAAGATGTTATAAGTCTAGTATACCAAAACAGAGAATAAATAATTATAAACTCGTCGAACAAGTTTATAGCTCATATTTCCACTACACTGGAATTCTGTATTAATTATTATAACAATATGAATGTTGTAAATAAATTACAACAACAGCGTTATACTATTTTCAATAAATAGTATAACAAAATTAAAGGATAGAATGAAGAATAAGAATAATAATTCTAACCCAATTATGTCTGAGGCTCGTCGTAACGATTTTCTTAAGAATTTTATTTCAAAATTCCCCCAAGATTCAACAGACGTATTATTCTCGAGATTGTAGTGAGTATATCACTCTGTGATTTAGAGTATAGCAGCAGAAGAGAAGAAGAAGATTAGAATTTCTAAAATTGGTTGGGAAAGTGATCAGTTTTCCTTCCTATTTATAGTTGGTCCGTATCTCTTCCGAACGGTCGTGTCTGCACCCGTTCGCTCAAACAGTCGTGTCTGTACCTCTTCGTACAGTCACATCTGTTTTTATGCCATCGCTGCTCTTTAACGGGTCGCACCCGCTCATGCCGCATCCATTCGCCCGCGTCTGCTTCAGTCGGGTCGCACCCGCTACTGTTCACGCCTATTCAACCTGCGTCCGCTTTGATCTACATCTGTTCGTATGGCCTGCAACTGTCAGAAAACCCGGTCCAGTTTGCAGTAAAAATACGAGTATCATATTAGACCCAAACCCAAAACCCGACCCGGCCCGGTTGGTCGGACGGACGGACGGACGGCGGCGCGCGCGTGTGTGTTGGTGATGCATGATCTCCCTCCTCACAACGAAGCATACATTTGGGAGCCCCAGGCCTCCAACCTCCTCATGAGAAAACCATATATAAACCAATATAGCTCTCAACAATTTGGCGATGTGGGACTTTGTATATTTCTATTCATTTTATTTCTTAAGGAATTCCAACATGTAGTTTGCAAGAAGAAGGAATTAGTCTAAAAGAAAAACCTAAAACCAATTTTGATCTGAAGGATGCGAGTTTTAAAATTTATTTTATAGGATAACAGAATGATATATTCATATATCATTACATATATAAAATGTTGTATTCATATAACATTACACGTATATAATACTATATTTATGCGACATTATACATACATACATATATATATATATAATACTATATTCATGCGGCATTACACATATATAATGCTACATCAGTACGACATTACATATATATAATACTAGTTCATATAGCATTACACATAAAATGCTAAGGTCATATAGCATTCTATTTTCCAGTTCAGTTACACCATTGATCGTCATTGCCACCTTCACCACCACCAGTCTCCTTCACCTCCACTCCACCACTGCTCACTTGAACTATGCCATCGAAGTCGTCATCGAAGTACATTTATCGTCGAAGTCGTTGCCAAAGACACTAAACGCTTTTGAAGTCGTCATCACCATCTACATTCTACCACCTTCGCCTTCACGAGCCCACCTTCACCTATGCTGACACCACCTATGCTTGCATTACCGTCTCCACTGTGCATTTTAGCTTTTTCCTTCAGCCTAATTTTCTAGGCCATGTCCTTCATTCAAAAAAGTCGCTCAACTTTTTCTTTCTTCTTATTTTCCCGTTGCAAGAAATATAAATTCTTTTCTATGTTCGCTGTTTTTCAAATACACATTTCACGCACGTTTATAGTGACCGTAATAAAAAAATTGCGTAATTCACTTAATTTTTTTCTTCTTTGAATTAAAGGAAGCCTATTGATTATATAGTGCAAATACCAGTTTCAAAGTTACATATTTAAGTTTAATACATAATTTTATTGTTATTGTCACTCCTTTTTAATTCTTATAATTTCAAAGTATCATTTTCTTTAGACATTTTGACCTTTTTTCTAATACATGTGACATGATTTTATTTATCAACCATTTCTAGTGCATAACAAAATATTCACATGGTATTATCTAAGAAGTTGCATAAGTTCACACATTGATAATAAGCTTTCGCTAACGAGTTTTGAAAATCTTCGTTCCATATAATATGCAATGTTTCAGAAAAGGGATATAGAAATTAATATTTTGATTTTCAAAGCAATCCTAACTATCCTCTTCCAGTACATCTTCAAATGCATTTAAATTGTATATTTTTTCCACCATTTTTTGTCTCTTTTAATATAATACAATTTGTTTCTTTATATTAGTTTTAAATTATATTAGATATTTTTGTTTTCTTAGTTGAAATTAGATAGAGGTATCCATAGAAGATTGAAATATCACTGTTATCATTCTAACAAAGTGACACCCCATTAGAAAATTTTGTTTTCCTTTCATGCATTTGTTTGTGTATTTTGGAAGCTACTAATCTTTGTTTGGAAATTGTGGGAAGTAAGTCCAATTAGACTAGTTTTAAACTATATTTTAATTAAGTAAGTTTATGTCCAACTATTTTGATATTTCTAAAACTGTCTCATTTACGCTAAGCAGATATAAGTCATTGGAATTTGGAAGGAACAAGAAACTGCTAATATCTTAAAAGAAAAGGAGACCTTAGAAGCAAAAGAGCAACTAGAAGGATGATCAAAGTGATGAGAAATCTATGATAACTATGAAAGAAAAATGTAAATAAGAAGAATATTTTAACGAAACTGATGACGAAGAGGAGAATTTGGTTCATGATAAGAATAAATATGCAGAAAGTTTGAAATAATTTAAATGGTCTTACTTAATTTGTTTGATTTGACTTAAGCTCTTAAGGATGTCCTAATATAATAAGTTTGAAATTTAGAAATAATGTTGATTGCTATCTACCTCTCATTCTAATACATATTTGGAATACGTATAGTTACCTTGATCAAATTACATATACACATGGTTGTTTATTGCAATAATGCATTATAAACCTAAGCTGAGTGTGGATGATATTGTTTTTGCACCATTTATTTTATACCTTATAAAGTAATTTGGCTCTTCAAATGATCGCGAGATCTTATTTCAGAGATATGGTTTCAGGTTGAGTATAAAGATTTTGTTTAGTAAATTAACTTTTGTGCATCCAAAAAAATATTTGATCATATATTAAATACACTACGCCATAGATTGCATACTGCAATACCAAAGAAGTGATGCAGGAAGTGCCAAAAAATGTTGCTGTAGGCTAAAAAAGGGCAAAGGCAACACTTTCTCGGTGATGCATTTTGCCGCGTTGCCGCAGACCTCAAAGGCAACATTTTGACTATCTAAGGCAACATAAGAAATATTGTTGCAATAGAACCCTATTTGGGTCTATAGCAACATCCATAGGTGTCTGTACCAACATTCCAAAATGTTGCTATAGATATTAACTTTCTGAATTTGTGGGCCCCACAATGTAGAGCATATTTGATTTTTTAATAGAAATAAATATTTATTTAATAAAATGCTATTGCACAGAATTTGATATTCAAACAGTAATTTATTTAAACAAATATTTTATTCAACATTTAAAATAGTACAAATTCCTGACTCCACTATTTTACAATTCAATGATATATAACACTGATATTCACATATACAGATATTCCTCACTACATCACTCAGTTCACTCATTACATATGCAGTTTCAATTTATACAGACACCGACACTGACAAATATATGACGAGCCAAGTGTCGAGCCGAAGGCGAGCCGAGAAGCGAGTCCGGGCGCAGCGCCGGTGGGGGTCCGGGGCCCCACAGTCCCGGCGGGGATCGAGCCTTCTTTGAAACGACGTAAAATGATGCACAAATGGTAATTGCAAGCACTACAACAATAAATGAGGCAACTGTAATAACTGGACCAACAGCCACCTTCAAACCGTCAACAACCTCTGCCGAACACTCACAGCACCACAATAAAACTTCTACCAACAATCACCTCTGCCACTCACAACCTGAACATTGTAATCATCAATTCACCATCAAACAGCAGTACTACATGAAAACGTGCACTAGATTATAAAACTGAACTTGGAGCTCCTAAGTTCAACACTATTTCCCTTAACAACAATTTGAAAATAAAACACTAAAAATTATCTATAATGAGGATGTATATAAACAAGTCTATGAGTATTAACTAGTAACCGACATGAAGAAAATGCTATAATGTGGATTATATACACATGATACCTGCAAAAATATAACTAGAAAATGATATATAGTTCCAAAGGAGCATTTGCACAAACATATGGGGGGCGTACTACCTTATTGAAATTACCAGTACCATTCCCATGCTTATCCTTAATAATGTCATCATCTTGCAATCTATCACCATTAGCAGATAAGTTTTCAACAAATAAATCATAATTTTCCGAACATCACACCAAAGGCCTTCAGTACCAAGTGAAGCAACCGCAATCATAGGGGAAAGTACGAAGAGATCAGCCTGAGATGTACCTGATATAGGAGCCGTGGACGGATTAATTGTTGCGAGAATGACAGCTAAATCTCGAGGGCAGTTCGGGTTTTGGGAGAAATTAAGACGCTAGAAGGGTTTGCAGGCGAAGTAGTCTAAAGGAGAAAGGTAGAGGGGTTGGTGGCGAGCAAGTCTTCTGTTGGAGGTGAGAGCCGATGGCGACGACAGCGGTGGCAAAAGGGGTTTGAACGGAAAACTTTGTTTGCCTTCGGGTTTTGGTGTCGTGACGGGGCTCTGGTTGGAGCTAGATGGTCGCGATGGGTTAAGGGGTAGCTGGGGGTGAGGGTGACAATTTGGTGGCGGAGGCGAATGAGGAAGCAGAAGAAGAGGAGGGTGACAATTTGGTGGCGGAGGCGAATGGGAGGAGGCGAATTGAAATGAAAACCAAAGGGGATCTACTCTGAACTAGTTCAGGCGGGAAAACGAAATTTTGGGGCAAATTGCAGTGGTGATCCATTTTAACAACCAGATTAAATGTAGACCGTTGGATCATATTCACGCGGATTGCTAATTTTATTAATTTTTTAATTTGAATACATCTATAGCTACTGCAACATTTGGTTGATACATATGCTAACACCTTGAAGCGAATGTTGTAATAGACAAAAATCAGCATACCTATCGTTACATTATAGCTAGCAACACCATGTAATTTCGTTGCAGTAGGCCATCTATGGCGTAGTGATATCTTAATACATTTACAATCAATAATTTTTATACACTTTGCTATTTCCTATTTTATTGTATTAAGCAATGAATAAAAGATGGTGATTTTCTATTTAAAAAACTTCATAAATGGAAGTTTTAATCAATAACTACAAATTTGGTTATTTAACTAAGCTAGCCAATTTAACTTATTATTTGATGCCAATATATTTTTTCCTTCTTGGTTTTTTATGTTAATTCTCCTTCTATGTTTTACCATGTTTCTACCAATTTGGTAATTTTGCTCGGGTTAAACAACTTAGTATTATTTGATACTATATACTATTCTTATCATTTCTTATGTTATTTCTGCATCCATGTTTTACCATGTTTTTATTAACATAATATTATGTTCATGCTTTTATGAACAAGGTGCATTGTATGTTTCTACCAAAAAATGGAATGTGTATTTTGGTTAATGGTGTGCATTTGCAACTACATTATCATCGTTTCCAAACAATTGCGATCAAAATGATGATTTCAGTTTTGAAAGATTATCGACATACGGACAAATGATAAATGAATTATTTATATGCGTAGCACATGTCCACACTATTTATTGTTTTATAGTTGAATTACCATCTTCACTATATACTTTAGCTATTATTCTTCTCAAATAAACTAGTATATTCTCGATCAATCGTGCTTGCCTTGTAAATAAAAGATTTTGAACAAATTTATTTTATTTTTTTTGTTCGTGAGAAGAATCATAAGGTATTTAGAAAATTTGGTAATTTAATTAGGGGAATGTTTTTTTATTAAGTCGCTAAGTATATTTTATGGCTCTTAATAAATAATAAACAATGATGTCTCTTTAATTGAATCTTTAATATATTATTTGACTATGTAGTTAAAGCTCCACTAAAGTCTAGTTAAATCTCTACTAAAGAGTTATTAACTGTGTATTTGTTTAAAACCCTGCTATTACTGCTAAATGCGATGTAAACTTTGTAGCACATGTTTTAGAATAAAAAAAAATTAATTTAAGTAGTTCCTTTTTTAAAATATCAACAATATTAAGGTATATGCCTAAGTTTAAGGTCAAAATAAGTTAGAATGCTATTTTTAGCCTCCAAGTTTGAATTGCGTTGCTCATGACGTAATAATAACGTAATCATTATAATAATAATGAATCCATTTTACAAATTGATTTTATCTTCAATTTTGCTTTTTTGCATCTCCGCTATTTTCAGCTAAGTTCTTGATTTATTTCGCTATATATTTTTTTGTCTTCAGTTTTAGGTGATGATTTAAAATAATGTCTGGCGAGGAAACAAACACTCCAACGTGTATAAAGTAATTATTCAATTAATTCATTATTATTGATAGTACAGGTCTCCTTCCCTGATAAGCTCAGAGGAAAAAACAATGAAAAAGGAACTGCATTTATACGACGGGGCATGGGTCGAGTGGTGCACCACAGAGACACTTGTTACCATCGAAAGAATCCTCGGAAAATTTACTCATGGACCCACCCGTCGGTATCGGTCCGCACAACTCGTTATTGCTCACATCCAAAGTAGACAGCAGTTGAAGCTTTGTTATCTGTTCCGGAATGCTCCCATACAACTTGTTATGCTCCGCTGTAAAAACTTCCAGTGTCAACGGAAACAAGACTTCAGTCAGATTAAAAGCCAGTCTATTTTCACTCAGATACAAATACTTGGCTTTCTTCTGCTCCCCAAACAAATTCCTCGCATCAGTGAACTGGTTCTCAAAAAGTGCAAACTGAATGACAGGAGCATTTCCAACAGAGACAGGGATCACACCACTAAGTCTGTTGTGAACAAGACTCAAATATCTGATATCAGCATCAGTAGTTCTTGTACTTAAAAAAGTAGCAGGAATAGAACCTGATAAGCTGTTGTATCCAAGATCAATGCCTGTCAAATTTGCACCTAAGCAGCCAGGGATTCGCCCGGTCAAATTGTTCACCGATAAGGTAAGAGTGTCCAGTGCAGGAAGGTAGCATAAAGACTTTGGTATAGGACCTGTAAGTTGATAGTTACGTGAGATTGTGATTGCTGTAAGTTTCTTCAAGTTTCCAATAGTGGAAGGGATTGAGCCAGTGAGATCAGTGTGGCCTTTTATGATAAGCTCAGTGAGCTCGCTGAGTTTGCCTATGGATGGTGATATTGTTCCGGAAATGTCGGTGTCTTCTAGAAATAATGCAGTGACTCTGCCTTTGGCGGATATATCGCAGGAGACGCTGCTCCAGGTACAGCAGTCGGTCGAGTTGGTCCAGCTGGATAAGGCTGAAGGGTTGTTGAATGATTTTTTCATATCAAGCAGTGCAGTTGAGTCTTTTTCGCTGCATTTGAAATCTGTGTTTGAGAGTGTGCATGATATGGATGTGAATAATGCTGTAAAAAGCAAGAGGAGGAGGAGCGGTGAAGAAGAATTGAATGTAAGCATGATGATCGATTTGTATGAAATAGGTAAGCAATTGGGTGGGCTATTTATATCAGAATGAGTTTGAGTTGAAAAGCAGAAAGATGGTGTATGGATAATATTGAAGAGCTGGCATATGACAAGTTGTCATTAGTTTTGAGCAAGGTTACAGTGATTTGAACTTGTTCGATAAGGACTTCTGACTTCTGAGGCAAGTCAGTGGACAAACATAAACCCACAACTTAATATGTTTAACGTGCGAATTGCTTGAATTAGGAGATGTCTATTAGAGAAAAACAGTGCAGATAATGTAAAATGGATTGAAATGTATGCATTGTTTGCTTAATGGTTTAACCATACCGCATACCAAATGCGGTGCTTGCATAGACTAAGATTAATGATATTCTGGTCTCTATAGTACATCTCATTCTTTGACTACACCACATACTATTACAAGCCATAATGTGTTGAATACGGACTTCTGACTTCCGAGGTAAGTCAATGGATAAACATAAAGCCATCATTTAATGCGAATAACGTGTGAATTGCTTGAATTGTGGGATGTGGTTTAGAAAGAGATGGTGCAGAGATACTTGAGAAATATAAGCTAATGTAAAATGGATCAAAATATATGTACTTTGGTGCTCGACTTTTTTTTTTTAATACACACAGAACCAAGCTTCCTAGAACCAGATATTGAAATCCAAATTTTACATTCTATTATGAATCATTTGTAATAGATTACATTACATTGACAAACGATGCCGACATTTGAATGCCAGATCAGAGGGTTGATTTTATTGCCCGCCTTCTTTTTGCTTGCTTATGTTTAATATACAAAATAGTCAATATTTATGCACATAGAAACAGTACTTGTGAGCCTAAGTGGTGATAGTGAAATCAGATGTAGGATACTTTAAACGTGATCATTAATATATGCTGCGCTACCAGACAGTACCTGGCAATTGACTAAAGTATTGTGCTTCTTAATCTTAATTAATGAATACAAGTAGGGGTGGGTACGGAAAATTTCCGTACCAACCGAGACATTTCCATTTTCTTCCAATTGCCAATGGAATGATACTCGATGTTCCAAGTTCCGTTCCGCTAACTTCGGAATTTCATTATGCGGTAGATGGAAAAGGTGGAACGGAATATGGAATTTCATTTTTTCCGTTGATGTATTTAGAGGCCGTTTGGATGACAATAAATAAGTTGTTTTTTTGCTTATAAAATGCAAAAGTTAAAAAGTAAATATGGATAAACAAAATCTACCGACTTTTAAAAGCCACTTTTCAACTTATTTCAAAGGCAATTTTTTTTTGCTTTTCGATTTACATAAGTCGATTTTTTATATAAAAAAATTCTAAAAAAAATGTATTTTCAAAAAATTTCAAAATTCAAATTTCATATTTTCAAATTTCAAAATTTTAAAAATTTCAAAATTTAAAATTTCAAAATTTCAATTTCAAAATTTTAAATTTTCGAATTTCAAAACTCAAATTTCAAAACTCAAATTTCAAATTTAAATTTTCAAAACTTCAAATTTCAAATTTTCAAATTAAAATTTCAAATTTCAAATTTCAAAATTTCACAAATTCTAAATTTCAAAATTCAAATTTTTAAATTTCGAAATTTCAAAATTTTAGAATTCAAATTTCAAATTTCAAAATTGAAATTTCAAAATTTCACAAATTCAAAATTTCAAAATTCAAATTTTCAAATTTCGAACTTTTAGAATTCAAATTTCAAAATTCAAAATTGAAATTTCAAAATTTCATATTTCAAAATTTCAAATTTCAAAATTTCGAATTTCGAATTTCAAATTTTGAAATTTCAAATTTTCAAAATTTCAAATTTAAAAATTTAAAATTTAAAATTTCATATTTTTTATATGTCTGGTCCAGTTAAACTAATCATACAAGAATATCGGTAGGAATAAAATTTTCATGAAAAACAGTGGAAATTTCCGCTTTTTTCCATCAGAAACCGGAAGGAATTCCTTCCGAGCTATTTTAAACGGAAAAACATGGAAATGGAAATTTTCGGAAATACATGGAAGGAAAATTCTGAAAAGCCGGTAAAGCGGAAAATAATCCAGCCCTAAATACAAGTGACAGAGAGTGGTACTCTAGCGTTTCTTCAATGGCGGTTCCTAACCCTAGGTGATTAGGGTCTCTCTGAAAATTTTCTTCTCTCTCATTTTATCTTCTCTCTATTTTTCATTTCTTCGCCTTTCTCATCCCTTTTCATCCTCCGTTTTCAATTTTCTCATGACGTCTAAGGAGGACAAAGGCAGGGCTATTTTGGGGAGTGATGGCAGTAAGGAGGCGGCGGCCGAGCCGAGGGAGGAGAGTTGGCAAACCGTCAATTATAAGAGGAGAAAATCATGCCTGGTACGGGATCCAATACGAAATTCATAAAAACCTATCAAATTTTCCATTGCTTCCAATGCGAAAAAGGTTTGTATTGTGACGTAGTTAGGCTGTTACAGGGACAGTAAATTTCTCCAAACCGCTAAATTCACCGATCTACTTATGACACATGTATATTCATCCAATGTGTTTTATTATTATAAGCATTTAAAACCAAGCAAGTAATTAAATTTAGTTTATTTATTTAGGTTAAATAATGCTAAGTACACTTATTTTATTTTTTATTACTGTCTTTTGTTAAATAACACTATAAATTGTATAATGAAACATAATTATAATGCAAAAAACATGTCAAGTTACTAATTATTTTAGAAAATCGGTAATTTACCATTACCAGTGTAATGGCTACAGTTTAATGGTATACTAATAAATCGGTAATAGTAGCAGTAACAGTAAGCAATTTTAGTTTATCACTAAAAATGGTACGGTAATGATATTTGCAAAATGATAACGGTAAATTTTACCACAGCAGCCCTAACCCAGTTAAATGTATTGGATGGTCATGCCCTAAAGAGATGCTGCTCTGATTTGTAGGACCAGTGGACATAGGTGGAAAGAAAAAAGGTAAATTATTTAACGTTGCTACAGATGAGGCAGAATTGGGATGGAAAAACTGTGTTCTCCTTTACACTGTAGGGTCAAGACTGTATTTTAAAAACTTAGAAAACTACATGAAAAGAGTTCGAAAGACGGGGAGGGACGTTTCTTTACAATCCAAAGAGAATTTTTTTTTGTTATTTGGATCAACAGTGACAAAGATTGTGAGAATATTATTGGTCAAGGGCTTGGATCTTTGACAGAAACTTAATTATAACAAATCGTCTCAACCCAAACATGAGGACAAATAAGGATCTTCTGGTTTCGTTACCGGTTTGGATTAGACTTCCTGACTTGAGTTTTATGCTTTGGATTCTGAGGCAATCAATGTGTTAGTTAGTTCGATAGGTATTCTGTTGTGGTGGATTTCAATCGAGACCACTCAAATTAAAATCCCCAAACGCAGCGGAAAAGCTAGATCGTGATAGATAGTGCAAAACAACCAAACACCACTAGAATTCAATATATCCAAACCAAAACACGATCACAATAACACCACATTCAATATATGATAAAGAGCAATAACGAAAAGAATAAATCACACACCGATTTATAGTGGTTCCACTAACGTCGCGTTAGTGTACATCCACTTTGAGAGATATCTTTTATTATCACCAAATAAGAAGAGTACAAGAGATTGATTACAATGATCTATTAGAGAATCAATGTTTGTGGAGATTAGAATTGAAGAAATAGAGTTGTGCCTAAAACCCTAATTAATGGAGGACTAAACCCTTGATTAGATAATTGCTTGATTGATCTCCTTTACCCTCTTTCAAATGAAGAGAGCATATATACTGGTGGAGAAAACCCTGGCAAAAGACGAACTTGCCCCTGAACGAAACAACACAAAACCCACCCCAAAAACCTGCAACTCGTCGGCTCAGACGTCTGGAACAGGGCTCTAGACGTCTGACCGAACATTCGAGAGACTGCACCTTGTAGGACTAGACGTCTAGCCCATGCCTGCAGATGTCTGGCTACAGGCAGCCAGCACAGTGAAATCACTTCAGTTTGCTCCTCCGGACTCCGTTTCACAACCCGTCTTCTCCGACACTAAACTACATCCATCCCCTTCAATTCACCTTCATATAGTGTCACAAAATTTAACACTCCACCTTGACACTATATCCATCTCCAACACCAATGGTACCATACCATCAACAATCGATAGCTCCAACTACCAACACTTCTACCTTCAACCAAACATGAATGTTTCCCCAACGGGTTCAGGCAAAGCCACCCCCCATTGCACTCCATCAACGAGTTCGGGCACAAAGCCCCCACCCGCCAACGAAATGTTGAAAACATTCATACACCGTCTCACCAAAGACAAGAGCACTAGGAGTGTAAACTAGCACTACACCAAGAAGATAGAACCACAATCTCGTACCAATACTCTTCCTCATCTACAACCAAGTATCTCTCTCAACCGTGCCACCCCGTGGCACCTAGCACTTCTCCAAGCGAATTAAGTCCGAGCAATGCTCGAACTTCCCAACCGGCAATGCCTTAGTGAACATATCCGCTGCGTTTTCCTTTGTGTGCACCTTTCGAAGATATACTTGCTTATCCTCATCCATGGCTACCAAGAATGACTCCCTCACTTCTATATGCTTCGTCCGTGAGCTAAATGCCAAATTCTCCGCCAAGTGAATAGCACTTTGGCTATCACATTGAACATCAATGCTATCGTGTTCAATACCCAAGTCACACAATAATCGCTTCAAATAGAGTGCTTCCTTCGCCGCCTCTACCGCGGCTATCAACTCCGCCTCCGTAGTGGATAAAGCTACTACGGTCTGCAATCTAGATCTCCAACTTATGGTCATACCACCAAGTGTGAAGACATAACCGAAAGTTGACTTTCTTCTATCTCTATCACCGGCGTAGTCCGAATCACAATAACCAACCAAGTTGCAATTCATTTTCCCACTACCGCCAAAAACAAGACTATGAGTGATGTACCCCTAAGGTATCTCAATATAAGCTTCACAGCTTCCCAATGAGATTTTCCCGGATTAGACATAAAACGACTAACCATCCCGACGGCATTTGCTATATCGAGCCTTGTACACACCATAGCATACATCAAACTTCCAACCGCACTTGCATATGGCACCTTTGCCATATAAGCCCTGTCTTTCTCCAAGATAGGTGAGCCTTTACTCGAAAGCTTCACATGCAACGGTAAAGGTGTATTTGACGCCTTTGCATTCTCCATGCTAAACCAGCAAAGCACTTTCTTAATGTACTCCTTTTGAGTCAATTTCAACTCAAAATGCTTTTGATCCCTTTCTATTTCCATGCCCAATATCCTCTTTGCTTCTTCAAGGTCCTTCATTTCGAATTCCGACTTTAATTGCAATTTCAACTTGTTGATTTCATTCTTGTCCTTCGAAGCAATGAGCATGTCGTCCACATACAAGAGTAGATACACCCAACAATCATTTCCAAACTTCTTGAAATACACACAAGCATCCTTGACGCTTCTATTGAAACCGTTTTCAAGCATAAAATGATCAAATCTCTTGTACCATTGTCTAGGTGATTGCTTCAACCCATATAGTGATTTCTTCAACTTGCACACCATATTTGACTTACCGTTTACAACAAAACCTTGCGGTTGCTCCATGTAAATGTCTTCATCCAAGTCACCATGCAAGAAGGCAGTCTTCACATCAAGTTGCTCCAACTCCAAGTCGTGAATAGCAACTATGGCAAGTAATATCCGTATGGAAGTATGACGCACGACCGATGCAAATATCTCATCATACTCCATACCCTTTCTCTGTGCAAACCCCTTAGCCACTAGCCTAGCCTTGTATCTCCCATCGTCCTTCACCTTGTAAATCCATTTGCACCCTATAGTAGGGTTTCCTTTAGGAAGCGGAACCAAACTCCAAGTTCGATTCTTCATCAATGATTGCATCTCTTCCTCCATGGCACAAATCCACTTCGAACTATCACTCGAATTCATGACGTCATCAAGGTCCATTGGCTCATCTTGGACTACATGAAGTGCATAGTCCAACTTATCACAAAAGCTAAGATAGTTCCAATCACCATATCTTTCGGGTGGTCTTATGGGACGACGCCCAACCCGAGTAGCAATATTTTCACCCAAACTCCTTTCGGCTCCACCTTGAACCGAAACTTCTCCAGGCTCGTGTACATCACCAACACTACTAGAGGCACCACGTGGACTTTGTGATGTAACATCAACCGCATTTTCTTCACAAGCATCTTCAACTACTCTACCTCCTCTACCACTGGGATGAAATGGTGGAATAATTTCCTTCTCCTTCGATTCATCACGAACCAAGACCGGAATATCCTATGAGCTCTCATTCTTCTTGAACAATGCCGACTCATCAAAAGTAACATGACGAGAGTTTGTCACCTTCTTCGTTTCCGGATTCCAAATCCGATAGCCTTTCACTCCATCCGTATAGCCAAGCAAGACCCCCTTGAAAGCTCCTGGTTCAAGCTTATCATTACCCGGATCATGCACATAAACCGGACTTCCAAAGACACGAAGATAGCTCAAGTCAATACTCTTTCCCTTCCACACTTCCTCCGGAATTTTGTTATCAATAGCCGAGCACAGAATTTGATTAATGATATGCACCGTGGTTGACAAAGCTTCGGCCCAAAATCCCTTAGACAAACCCGATGTCAATCTCAAGCATCGAGCTTTCTCTAGTAGAGTACAATTCATCCTCTCCACAACTCCATTTGATTTCGGATCTCCCGGTGTAGTAAAATGTCTCCGAATACCATGATGCTTGCAAAACTCTAAGAATTCTCCGGAAACATACTTCCCGCCATTGTCGGACCTAAGAACCTTCGAAGACTTACCACTCTCATTCTCAACAAGAGCCTTCCATGCTTTGAAACTTTGCAAATGCCTCCGACTTAGCCTTCATAACATACAACCAAACTTTACGAGAAAAATCATCTATAAAGGAAATATAATACCTTGCTCCTCCCAAAAAAGCTACCGGTGCCGGTCCCCATACATCCGTGTGCACATACTCAAGAACATTTCTTGAATCATGTTTTCCTTCACCGAATGATACTTTTGTTTGCTTCCCCAAGACACACTCTTCGCAAAACTCCAATTTGTTGAAACTCTCACCATTGATCATCTCCCTCTTCCGAAGAATTTCCAAACTCCTCTCCGAGCTATGACCCAACCTCAAATGCCACAACCTTGTCACATCCAAACCACGAGAACTATCAACACCTACACAAGTTTCACCTTCTACGGTCTCTCCACGAAGCAAATAAACACCATGAGCCCTAGCACCTTTCATGACCACAAGTGCCCCTTTCGAAACCCGTAAACAATCACTCTCAATAGTGATCTTACATCCAAGAGAATCCAATTGCCCCAAAGAGATAAGAGACTTCCGAAGTCCCGGAACATAGCGTACATTAGTGAGAGTACGAACCACTCCGTCAAACATTCGAATTTGCACGAAACCAATGCCTTGAGACCTACACATAGCACCATTTCCCATAATAATTGAATTTCCCTCTTTAGCAACAAGAAAAGAAAAACAATTCCTATTAGGCATCATATGATACGACGCCCCCAAGTCGAGCACCCACTCACTACCAGAAACATCCGATGATACCGCCGTCAACACATCTACGTCTTCCTCACCAAAACATCTCTCCACCTCTACAGATGAAGATGCTACTTCCCTTTTACCCTTCTCCTTGTCCGGACATTCATTTCTCCAATGACCGTGTTTCTTACAAATATACCACTTGCCTTTCCTTTCCTTTGATTTTCCTCTCCAACCAGGATTCCTTGATTTAGAATGCCCTCGGTTGTCCTTCTTCATATATCTTTCCTTCTCCACAAACAAACCTTGACCATTACCGGCACTACTACCACCAACACTCAACTCCTTCATTTGATCTCTCAATTCCTCACTAAGAAGACCCGTCTTGACATCATCTAACGTCAATGTATCCCGGCTATAGATCAAACTATTTGAGAAACCCGTATAACGGTCCGGCAACGAACATAACAATATCATCACCTTTTGCTCTTCCTCAATCTTCAAATCTACTGCCTTCATCTTCATTAGCAAATCATCAAACACATTCAAATGTGCCTTTAGCGAAGTTCCTTCTTTCATCTTATAGGTGAAAAACGTTCGCAACAAGATCAAACGATTAGTTAGAGACTTCTTCATATACAATTCTTCCAACTTGTCCCAAATTCCCTTAGCGGTGGTCTCAACACTAATTTCGGAGATCACATTCTCTCCCATAGCAAGTTGAAGTGTAGTAAATGCCCACTCTTCCATTTCTTCTCTCTCAACATCCGAGATGTCCGCCGGCAACAAATGTGTATCAAACACCACTCGATGTACCCGATTCCTCCTTAGAACCGCTTTCATCTTCCATTGCCATTTTTCAAAATCATTATCGCCATTCCACTTGTCGATAACCAATTGCGATCCCGATGCCACATACGACCCACGTACATACGACGCTATACCACTTGGACTAACCATTGAATTTCCAGAGTTATCCGTTTCCGGCATTTCAACAACCACCTACCAACTCCAAAGCTCTGATACCAAATGTTGTGGCGGATTTCAATCGAGACAACTCAAATTAAAATCCCCAAACGCAGCGGAAAAGCTAGATTGTGATAGATAGTGCAAAACAACCAAACACCACTAGAATTCAATATATCCAAACCAAAACATGATCACAATAACACCACAAGCAATATATGATAAGGAGCAATAACAAAAACAATAAATCACACACCGATTTATAGTGGTTCCACTAACGTCGCGTTAGTGTACATCCACTTTGAGAGATATCATTTATTATCACCAAATAAGAAGAGTACAAGAGATTGATTACAATGATCTATTAGAGAATCAATGTTTGTGGAGATTAGAATTGAAGAAATAGATTTTTTCCTAAAACCCTAATTAATGGAGGACTAAACCCTTGATTAGATAATTGCTTGATTGATCTCCTTTACCCTCTTTCAAATGAAGAGAGCATATATACTGGTGGAGAAAACCCTGGCAAAAGACGAACTTCCCCCTGAACGAAACAACACAAAACCCAGCCCAGAAAACTGCAACTCGTCGGCTCAGACGTCTGGAACAGGGCTCCAGACGTCTGACCGAACATTCGGGAGACTGCACCCTGTAGGACCAGACGTCTGGCCCATGCCTGCAGACGTCTGGCTACAGGCAGCCAGCACAGTGAAATCACTTTAGTTTGCTCCTTCGAACTCTGTTTCGCAACCCGTCTTCTCCGACACCAAACTACATCCATCCCCTTCAATTCACCTTCGTATAGTGTCACAAAATTCAACATATTCCTATTAAAATGTATGTGCCTACTTCGACTAGAAGAAGAATATCTTTTGCTTGAGTATTGGTTGAACTTAAGGCAGATGTAGGGTTCCGGAAGGAAGTCGAAGGTATATTCAAATATGGTAGTATCCACATGCAGATAATTGAGTATGAAAATTCACCCCCGTGATGTGATAATTGTGTTTGTTTTTGGCATATTAAGTCCCAATGTCCGATGGTTAAAGTGTGGTCCCATTAGGAGAAATTAGATACAGACGCTGCTTTTCAGGATAGTAGTAACACCCCATAAAATAAACAATAGTTAATTAAAAAGAATAAATAAATGATTATTAAAGCTCAAAAATAAAATTTTACAAACATCAGAATTTGGTTACGAAACATGCACCATTGTGTTCGTGGCGATTTTCTTATCCACTTTCATATATAAAGTTTTACGATCGAATTTCAAACGAAGAAGTTATTAACATTTAAAATTTGAAATTGAGGATATTTCAAATATATTAAAGGAAATAAATTATCAAAGAAAATATATCACACGTTAATTAAATAACATTAATCGGGCGACACCGGTTAGGACCGGTCGACCCTTAGCAGTCAACCGCTCCCTAGTGACCGATCGACCGGTGGCGCTGGGTCGGCTAGGGTTAGCATAGGTCGGAAGGCCCGGATTTAATATAATTAAATCCAATGGACAGAATTGATTCGAGCTCCTTTAAATACAGGCCCAGCCCCTCACTTCTCTTCTCATATTTTTTGAATTAAGGAGCGTAGTCGTGCCATTTTCTTTTCCCCGCTACTCTGGGAATTATATAAATTATAAAATAGTGTGTGTGTGTGTATAGCTATGTGTGCCCGTGTGTGGAGAATAGCAGAAAATAAAAGGAAAGAAGGATAGGGGTAAATCGATTCTGCGATAAGGAGTAAATTTTAGATTTATAAATTTAAACTATGTTTAATTCAAATCTCTTTTCAGATCTATAATTATAATAAATATGTATCGCTCTTGATACATATTTCGCTAGAAAGAAAAGGAGTCAAATAAGGAGAACGAATTTAGATATGAAGATTTGGAAGCTTAGAGGTGAGTGGAAAATTATATGTTTTACATAATATTAGATTTATATCATTGTGAATCTGTTTCTTTGGTGCCTACATATAAATCATGGAATTGCAGGCTTATAGATATGTATGTATGTATGTGTGTGTAATGAACTTGAGATTCTTGCCTACATATTCAGTTGATGGTTAATTTTGATTAAATGTTGTATACACCTAGATCTGGAATGTAAGGGTGAAACGACCTCTAAAAGTTATGAGATAAGTTATATATATATATATAAGACTATGTGTTAATCCTAGATTCTGTTATTTGGATGTTATAAGTTGTTAAACTTGGATTGAAGATGTTTCTAATTTGATTAGGATTTAAATTTATATTTTAATTCATTGGGATGAAAAATGTTTCTATGTGAATTTTTATAACTTAGCCAGCTTTATAATTATTTATGAAAGTGTGTCATAATGAATATGTCCAAAGGAAAGAGATGTGCAAAATATGGATGTTTATCGTATTTTGTACTATTTATTTCAATAATAACAGAAAAGACAATTCCTTGTAATTCCAAACATAGCACAATTCTCCTTTTAGGCAATTATGGAAAATTACAGCGATAACATTTTATTCTTAGAAAGAATACCGTTCTGATGCATCAAAATGTAGAAATCCCTAAATGTAGAACTAAAATTTTATAAATAGAAATAATAATAATCCTATATCGATTAAATATATATGATTAAATATATGTTATAAAAATAATGATAATAGGCGTTAAACATGAGTAAGATAATAAATTGAAGAATTAGAGAAGTTATAATAATCAACTAAAAATATGTATTAATTGAAAAGAAGTAGTAAATGGTACTTAACTTTATTAATTGAAAAGAAGCAGTAAATGATACTTAATTGTATTAATTGAAAAGAAGCAGTAAATAACATTTAATGACATTAATGAAATAAGAAGAAAGTTCATGGCAAGTAAATGAATACTAATAATTGAACTTAGAAGGCATAATAATTTTCCAATTGAAATTATATGGTCTCAAGAATACATTAATAATGGGTATGGATCATTAGATCTAGCCCAATATTTAGGTTAATTATAAATGACGCGGTCATTACTATGTGTTGAGATACTAGGTCAGTAATGTTATACAACAGAAGTCTACCCTCCACAAGGGGCTACCAGCAATTGTGCATACATTGTACTAATGTGAGACATCTTCAAATGTAGGACTGATAGGGATATACGTTCGCGTATAGGCTTAGGGAATATACGATAGTGGGTTTGCCTCGGATTTGAAGTCTTAAATGACTGAATAGGGGCTGCTTCAATTCCAACATATAAGTAACCAAATAGGAATTTCCTTGATTTGTGTTAGACAATCTAACTTGGACGCACTACGCCATAAATGACCTTCTGCAACATTTTTGCAAGGTGTTGCCAACTAAACTGTTGCGATAGATATAAAATTTTGGTCCTACTGCAACGTTGTATTTATGGTGTTACCTTAGCCATAAAAATGTGTTGCTCTAGCTAAACAAGTGTAACACGATGCAACATTTTTATATAGTGTTGCTATAGATGTATTCAGATTAAAAAATTAATAAAATTAGCAATCCGCGTGAATACGATCCAACGGTCTACATTTAATCTGATTGTTAAACTGGATCACCGCTACAATTTGACACAAATTTTCGTTTTCCCGCTTTACTTTTCATATCATTTTCGTTCTCACCCCCCATTTCCGAAATCCCTAATTTCCAAATCATATTTTCGTTTCTTTTTTTTCTTCCAAAAATCCCTAATTCCCAAATCCTACCAACCGCAGCCCCCAACAAAACTCCACTACCCCACCACCGTTTCTACAGCCTGATTCCGATGGTCATCGAGCACATATCCCGTGGCGATGGAGTTCGGATTTAGTGATGGAAATTGGCGATTGGTGGTTATAATTGGGTTCGCTGCTGCTATTAATTTGCAGAGGAAGTCAAAGTTTGAAGTAGGTCGTTGGTTGGGTTGCGATGCTGCCGATTGAGGGTCAATTGATGGTTGTTGGCAGTTGACTGGTTGAGTATTGTGGTGGTATGGCTGCAGTTACTGGAAATGGCAGCTGTGTATAATGTTCTGTTGATTGAAGCTGGTTCGAAGTGTTGTCGAAGTAGTGTTGAAGTTTGATGGGCAAGTGGTAATTGAGGCTGACAATGGTAATTGAGCGTGCCAGGTGATGTTTTGTTATATTTATGGAAAAGTTGTGAACTTTAACATTGGATTTACATTTACCGACGAATAGGCTTACATGTTTTTGTTGATTGGTAATTGTGGTGATATGCTAGTTCAACACGAGTTGCCACTTTGTCCTCCTCTTGGCTTATGACTAATTATGTGAACATACTGCTGCTATGATTAGCTCTTTGATTACATTTAGTTCCAATCTCAGTATAGATTGCACGTGCTTATACTAGAAAGTAGCCAACTAGATTGCAGGCTGCAATTTCATATCCTGATTCAAAATGTACCAACTGTTGTTAAGGGCTGTAGGGGATGTAAGTTGCAGCAGTTTGGGGAGTGGATGGTGGCAATGTAGAGGTTGAAGTTTGGTAGTATTCAAGGAGAAGGAGTTGATGTCTAGTAGGATGTTTAGATGAGTGAACTGTGGTAATGTATTACTTATTAACACGCAACATGTTCGATGAAATGTCAATTTTTATTTATCATGGTTTCAGGTCTTTTACCAAGGCAGAGCTAAAAGTAAGGTCGGATGATTCAGAAGAAGCCACGAAAGAGTTGCAAAAGTCAATCATCGAGGAGGTGTTCAAATTCGTAGGAGGTGTTCATTTCTGCATCATTTTACGTCGTTTCAAAGAAGGCTCGATCTTCCGAAATCGGATGAATCGGGCGGTGCTGCGCCCTGTCACCCGCCGGCGCTGCGCCCGGACCCGCTTCTCGCCTCGCCTTCGGCTCGGCATTCGGCTCGTCATATATTTGTCAGTGTCAGTGTCTGTATAAATTGAAACTGCATATGTAATGAGTGAACTGAGTGATGTAGTGAGGAATATCTGTATATGTGAATATCAGTGTTATATATCATTGAATTGTAAAATAGTGGAGTCGGGAATTTGTACTATTTCAAATGTTGAAATAAAATATTTATTTAAATAAATTACTGTTTAAATATCAAATTCTACGCAAAAGCATTTTATTAAATAAATATTTATTTCTATTAAAAAATAAAATATGCTCTACATTGTGGGCCCCACAAATTCAGAAAGTTAATATCTATGGCAACATTTTGGAATGTTGCTACAGATACCTATGGGTGTTGCCATAGACCCAAATAGGGTTCTATTGCAACAATATTACTTATGTTGCCTTAGATAGTCAAAATGTTGCCTTTGAGGTCTAAGGCAACGGCAAAAATTGCATCACCCTAAAAGTGTTGCCATAGACCTATGGCAACATTTTTCGGGCCTGAGCCAACATTTTTTTTGTGTTGCAGTAGGCCATTTATGGCGTAGTGACGGTGGACGAAAGCTCGACGCTATGTTAGCACTATTGTATATATTTGAGGAGCAGGGTGTTCACATTAGGTCCAGAGAGCCATCAATCCTGAGCGGCCATTAGAAAGACATGGGTTATGCCTAGAGACGGGCTACACTTCCTATTGGTGTAGGTGTCGTATAGGATATGCAATTGCCTCAAAATTTGTTTGTTGTTGTTTGTTAGGAATCAGACTAGATAACCCTTAGATAAGTCTTTGAGACGAGTTAGTAATACGGCTAATTAGTTGCAATTCTGTTGTTAGGCGCCAATGGATTGTTCCTTGGAGAACACAGAGTGCAGTGTACAGTTATATATACTTGCGGGGAATGTATCCTTGTCCATTGATGATAACGATGCTTGTATACGCACACACACACACACACATGTATATATCTATTTTATACATCGGGGTAGGTTGGACGTATCGTATGCGTAAATGAAGTCAAAACGACTAAGCTATGAATAATAGACATAACACATAATGGAAACAATCGGCATAAACTAGTGTTATGGATAAAGTATGTACTTTACTAGTCATCAGAATATTATTCTAACCCTGTTCTCATTATAACCCAAGGGATAGACTTAGAAGGACATGTACTGGCATATGGCTGGAGCAGTCAAGGGTAGAGGAATGTTATTGGTTTCAAGGTATTAGCCTCACTCAATACGTATATGTTTAATTATATATTATTATTCTGCTGTGAGTTCATATAGATAGCTTTCTAGTATACTTATGTCTATTACATGATACCAGCACCAACAATCTGTACCATGATGGACTTTGGTTTTTCAATTTAGTCGGAATATCGGACCCTAAGGTGTAGGTTGTTACATTTGGTGTCAGAGCTTAGGTTAGTCTATCAAAGGAATTAGAATATATAGAGTGAACTATTTGTATTTTTACCAATATATATATATATGTATGTATGTATGTATGTGTTATATATATATATATATATATTACACACCAAACTCTATAAATTCCGGCTATAGAAGTAGTTGCGACCGTATTCTAAAAAGATGGATAAGGCGACTATGAGTTTGAACAACAAATAAAGTTAAAAATATACGTTTGTCCCAGTTACCCTACGGGATGTAGACCGTACCGTAAGGCCCTGAGTTAAGAAAGCATGACTGCGACATATAGAAGGGTCCTCGAAATTGGATGGTACTTGAATCCCTTGTTGGGCCCAGATTGCCCTATGGTTGTGGATCCCCGCTAGATTGTCGATTGGTGACATACGTTTTATCCAAGCAGATGGAGGGTAATGAATCTATTGTTGCATATATCTAAAAGTAAGAATTGAGCAAATTCCCAAAGGAAGATATGTAATAATCACCTCAAGATGATAGCGGGATTTTGATATATTCTAAGTAAGAATAAGTGAAAAGAAGAAAAGTTCAAAAGAAAGGACAAATGAAACCCATTCACGAGTCCGTCTCCATGTGAAAGAATTTAATAAAAAGGTTTTGAATTCCTTAAAAATATTTGAAACAGTTTTCAAAGGATTTAATAAAAAATAGGCAAACCTTATTTTTGAAAACCAAGTAAATACTAAAATTTTCTCTATGAAAAAAATTCTTTAAAAAATAGAATTTGGATACACACACACACACATACAGGGAAATTTAGAAATTTTAATTAAAAGAGCTATTTAAAGATTTCTAGTTGAAATTTAAAACTGGTTGGATTTAAAATTTTCAGTTAAATTTTTTTGATAAAGAGATTTTTCCTTGTTGAAATAAATTGAAAATAAAGTGTATTTTTGGCTCGTTGGTTTTACTATTTTTGTAAATGTGAGGTTTTAAAAATTCTTTTTAAGGGGTGGATAAATGCAAATGGTACTTGATTTAAATGAGATAAAGAGAATGGAAGAGTAAGAGCACCAATTGGGAAAATATGAAGAATATTCCCGTATAAGGAAAATACAAAGAAAAACAGCAAAAATGGATTTATACGTAAAAATCAAACTGTTTCTTGTTAATTAAGATAAGCCCAATGGCTAAAACAAATGCTTAATGCACTGCAATGAAGAAAACAATCAAAGAGAAAGAGGGAAGCCATTTAAATAAGAGCAATTTAGGTGGAAGAAAGCTATTAGATTTAAATTGAATCACCTCTAGACATTACAACAATATGAAGCACCCCTTTTGTATTATTTAATTTGATTTTGTTTTGGAAAGTTTTTATGGCTTAGAGGCCATGAATTTACGACCAAAAATGTTAAAAAATTGAAGATGGAGGTTAGGATTTAGAAGGAGAATGATTAAGGGAGGCAAGTGAATGAACGTAAGGTATTCATAGAGGGAACCTTCCTTAACCTCCTCCCTTCATTTTCTGGATTTGACCATTGGATTTCAAGTCTCATTATTACTTACGGAAATCTATGAATGAGGCTAGATGGGCCTCAAAATATTCCCAAAACACATTTAGTAATTAATATATTTATATCCAATTTAAATGTTTTATCAACATCATATATCGATACCTACATATATAACTTATATATACACACTTTATCAAATACTAATGGCATTCAAACAAATAAAAATTAAAAAAATAATAATTAATATTTTATAAATATCAACTAATTTAATCAATTTACAATTATTATAAATTAATTAAATCATGTGGTTTTTCAGAGCTTTCATCATTACGGTTGTACGACTCAAATGTGTAAATTCAGTCAGCGATTAATAAAGAACAATTCGAATATCAACATTCACACGTCATCTTAGCTAGTGGTGTGACATTTTGGTCGAATTTACCGATTACACACCTTCTCGATAGAATCCAATTTTACTATTATAAGCGGTACCCATAGTAATGATTATTTACACCAATTTGCTTCATAAAAATTGCATTAGTTTGGACATATAGAATTTGGTAATGGTAAAAATTCCAGTATCTTTCATATTCAACTTCATAGTCCAAATACAAGGTCCTTGGTTCAATAATAACAATTATATATTAACCGAACTACTTTAGTCGGAGATTTTGACTTTGAGTTGACTTTAGTTGATCATGATACTAACCCAGCAATAACCCCTCCCTCGTAATGCCTAAAAAATCAGTGCCTTACATCATCGCCTAACTTTCGAATATCACAAAAGACAAATTGTTGGGGTAAAATTAAAATAAAACAACAAACCAAGATATCGATGAGATCTCACCACGGGATGATAACATATAATACATTGAATGTACATGAACAGAATAGTATGGCAATATATAAAAGACTGCACTAGCAGAAGCAACTGATAAATAAATATCGATACAGGAAGTCAAAATACATCAACTCCCAACAACATGGAGTTTTGAATAAATATCTAATACAATGGGTCTTGTATACAAATAAACGGTCTGTCACGTACTACTAAAATATCAAGTATACATATCCAAAATATCGATGCCACGCTTCCAAAATGCTCCAGCTACGCATCTTGATAACGTATCCTCAAAAGTACCTAACTCCTAAACCACTCAATTGATTACCCGAGAGTGGTCATGACATAAATAGACAAGGAGTTGTCATGACATAAATAGACAAAGGAAAAACGTGGGTCGGTCTTAAATCCTGGTATGAGGGGAACAATCTCAAAATACTGTATATCAAAATTATATACAAATAAACATGAAAAAACTAAATCATAGTCGACTCTCTCTAAAAACGTGGTTTAGGAATAATCCAAACCGCCCATAAACAAGTACAGTAAACCTATCTCAAAATTAGGGAATTATACCATAACCCACTCTTCTCATGTAATCAACGAGCCAACACAACTAATATAATGTGACTGTCATGTAATAATATATTGTGATAAAGATAGTTGCAATATACAAGTGTAGAAGTGATAAAAGCGTCATAATATAAGTCTACACTATGCTACACACAAAGATAATATTAATCAACTAGTATAGCACAGGCACAACATAATAAGATGTGTCAAATGGAGAATATCTACTATCGTCCGATACTGAATGAAATGTATAAATGAATTAACTACTCCTTACATGGTTTTGGATCTATGTGATGACCATAGGACTCAAATCCTTGGCATCCCAGAAAGCAACACCATGCACTAACCACTGTGCTAAAAGATCTTTGTGTTAACTTTCCAAAAAGGGATGTTACAGACTACTCCCCTTAAAGAGCCCTACGTCCTCATTGGCTCATCACCATACACCTCCTAGGCGTTTTGCATGTAACTCGCATTAGTACCACACCGATTGACATCCGCAGCATTATACACACAATTTCGACTGAAATAGGCTATGATACCAATTATAACGACCTTGAGACTCGAAAGCCTAATGTCCCGAAGAGCAACACCATGCAGTAACCACTGTGCTAAAAGATCTTTTTGTTAACTTTTCAAAAGGGATGTTACAATCTATATACATTCCTACCCTTGAGAGTCCGCGAACGGAACTGAGCATCCCCATATGATCTCTTGTCTGTACTGGTGCCCCCATACAGACCTAGACCGCTCTCCTAGCAACAATGAAAAGCCCTACCACTACAGTTCCTCCTAGCGTCTATATTTACGCTACTAGGTACAAATACCCGTAAGCTACTTCAGACCCTCTTGAAGGCTTGGTCGGAATGTAACAACCACCAACTTATTAGGCCTAAATTTTCGATAAATTGAAAACCAAAGTCCACTAGGGGATGGGTCGTTGGTGTTTATATCCTATAAATAACAAAAGTATATCAGAGCACTATCAATATAAACTCATAACGGAATATTAAAGTACAAATAAACATATAATTACTGACCAAGGCTAATACCTTTAATATTTAGTACCCTTGTTAGTGCCGAGCATGCAAAATGAAACCTGTCCCTCCACATTTCCCACCTTATACCAGTACTTGTCCCTCTAAGTCTATCCTGTGGGTTGTAGTGAGGAGAAAATCAGAGCAACGTTATAATGACTGGTAAATTACAAACTTTTTACATTATACTAGTTTATGCCGATGATCATCAATTATGTGATACGCTTACTATTTTAACTTAGTTGTCTGGACTTCATGTGCGCATATGATACACCCTACTTACTAGAAGTATATAATAACTACATGTGTATGTGTGTGTGTAAATACCATAGTCCCCGATGGATCATGATATATTCCCTGCTATTATCCGTAACTCTACACCGTGCTGGGAATCTGCCATCTATGTCTAGATAAATTTGTCTACGTACACCGAGGATCTTTTCGCTAGTGCCTAATAACAGCATTGCAACTATTTAGCCGTATTCTACCTCATCTTGAAGACTTATCTAGCTACTTCGTATTGAGGACTTTGTTCCTTGGACTAATCATGGACTAAGCTCCACAGACTATTAAGGACAGCTCCTCAGGCTATCATATTTATTTAAAAGACCTCAATCAAGTGTTATCTAGCCTTGCCTCCTAACAACACACAATTATGAGGTGGTGCATGTTCTAACGAATGTATTTGGTGTTCGTGTGTTATTAGTAATTATTTGGTGTGTATATTAAAGTTATATTTGCATGTATCGATATACGATATCGATATATATTTAAATGAGCTTTAAATATAATTAATTATCAAATGGGCTTTTAGATTTTTTGGTTGATTTGTGGATTCAATTATGACCGGCCGTAGAAGGAGAATTATGGTTTAGATATATTGATTTAGATCTAATTGGAATTGATAAGGAAAATTTAGAAAGAAAGGAATGAGAAAGGTTTTCAAAAACAAAACCTCCTTAAAAATTCAATTTTAATTACTCCTTTTTCATCTCCTATCTTTTAATGGCCTCCACTTCTATACCCTACCTCCCTATAGCCAATTTTTTTCCAAAATAACATGAACTAAAAGAAAACAAAGTGGCTCATTCGGTTCTAACCAGATCAGGTGATGATTTAAGGAGTCCACGAGTTTATTCACAAATCAAAGTGTCTTGAAGGACTGGATCTGTAAAGGCAAATCCATATTTGTTTTATATGCTTATACGTGATCACACTTGATCTAAATTTTTGTATGTAACATATAATTAATTTTCATTGGATTTAATTGAAATTTGATTTATTATACATATGTTGAAATTAAGTAAATTTCAAAAAGGGAAAATTAAAACCTAAAACTTTGATCTGTTTTATTTGTTTTACGTATTTGTGAATTAATCTTTCAAATGTTTTTTATATATCATTGAATCATTTACGTACACAACACACACATATGTATGTATGCATACAGTGATCATTTACTTTGGTTGCAATCAAGTATGTATGTTAATGTGGATCTAAAAATTGATGCCTAGAATTTATTTTAAATTATGATATTTTGTTGTTATTTAGTTAAAATAATATTTGAATTTCATTCTGTTAATTATTTTGGATTTATATATATATATATTTATATTGACATAACTTAATTTCTAATTATATAGAAGTTTTTTATTTATATACATATGTATACATGCTATGTTATAAACAAAGTTAAAATTAAACATATGTACACATAATATGTTAAATCTATTTATCCTTTGTGTGTGTGCTTGTGTATTGACACACACACGCACTCTTTTTATTATTTCATGCAAGTCATGCAAGTCACAAATTGTGTAATATTAAATCTCTTATTCATTTATTTTAGGCTACAATTAAATATGGTATATATATTACAATATATGATTTGAATCTAATTTTAGTTAGGCGTTTATAAGAGAGGTAGGTGGAAGGAATTTTTGTTTTTTTAAGATACTGATTATATATTCACTTAGCCAAAGAAATAAATTTGAAATTTGTTTCATTCGTTGTCATTTGATTACAGTGTATCCAAATTTAGTTTATATAGCAATATATGTATGTTACATACACATATAACTGTCTAAATTATATATATATATATATATATATGGCACTATAAATATCTGTATACAAAAAATATACACATATTATAGTATATTTAAACACGCACACACACTCTTAAGCATTTATATTCCAGGTATTCATATGAATTATCATATGCATATGTAAGTATAATATACATGTATATACAATTGATAGGAATCCAATATCTAACGATATATATAGTTATACACTTGTTTACACATCATCTTACTATCATGTCATGTTATGAATATATGAAATATATCCAAAGTAATTATTGAATAAAGCCAATTAATGTGATTAATTAATTGAATATAAAATATTTTAAATAAATTTTATTTTATTTAAATAGATATACATATCAGATCTAATGCTAGTTAATAGATTTCATAAGCCCATTAAGATTAAAATTTGATTTTTTTTAAATTTACCCTTTCACCCAGCGACATTACAAGCCAGACCCAATAGTAACGACATACAATATTCTTCAGACTTGAGAGTACTAATGATTATAAGTAACTAGACTATAGTTTGATTATAATTAATCATATGACATGACAATCATGTTACGACCATAGTTGGGTACATATTGAACTATTTAAGTGAAACACTACTTAAGAGAGGATTCGTCTCCTTCATCATAGAAGATTAGTATCACTATAATTGGCAGTCAACTTAAAGTCAAATCTTTGGCAAGAGTAAAATGGTTAATCGATAAATATTATCATACTGAACTATGGACTTTAAAGTGGTTTATGCTAAATACAGATATTATTGAAGTTTTTGACCATTAACCAAACTCTAGATATCTTAGAAATAAAATTATGAAAAGAAAATGTGTACTAAATATCATTTCAAAGGGTAGCTTAAAAAAAATTAAAAATTATATTTTGCCTAGATAATCTATAGGAAACTAAATTTGTGTCTGATACTATACTTCAGTAAAGTCCATATAAACTTTAGTATACAAATTATTTAAATTTTACCGAGCACCTAATTCACACAAAAGGGTCAACTTAATAGTGTTGCCAGCTAATTTTCGAGTTCAGCTAATTTAAATTAAATTATAAATGCTATAAATTAATAATAAAAATAAATACAAATGTTTTACTAAATTGTTATGGAATTTAATTATTCATTTGAGGTCTTAAAATTAATTAAATATTGTATAATTATTATATATTATTTTATTTAAATATATATACTTAATTAATTAATTAATATATGGTATATTAATTAGGCCTAACATCGTAGAAGCCCATGACAAGGGGACCAACCATACAAGGAGAAGAGGGGAGATTTTTTGACCAGATCTTTGATCTAGATCGAATCTAGATTTAAAAGAGAGAAAAATATGGAGATATTATATTTTATAGTGGCTATATATATAGCCCCTTCTTCCCCCATTCAGAACGCAAAAAAAATCATACAACCCTTGCCTCTATTTAAAATTAGTTGAAGCCTTTAAGCCAGGATAAGTACACCAAGCTTGTAAGGAGAAAAGAATAGTGATTCGAGGAGGAATAGCTAGCAACCAACATGTAGCACCACCACCTCTATACATTCCTACAAAAGTATGGTCATTACGATGACAAACCAGCACCAACTCCTTTAGATCATAGTATTAAATTAGAAAAGAACACTGGACGTACTATCTCTCAACTAGAGTATTCCAGTGTTATTGGGAGTCTTATGTATGCTACGCATTGCACTAGACCAGACATTGCACATGCTATAAGTGTATTATGTCGATTTACGAGTAATCCAGGTTTCAAACATTGGAAAGCTATTTCAAGAGTTTTAGCTTGTTTGAAAGGAACCATTGAATATGGTTTATCTTATAAAGGATATCCTGCTGTAATAGAAGGATATAGTGATGCAACATGGAACAATGTAGAATCCAAATCCAAGTCTACTACTGGAAGGATCTTTACATTAGGAGGCGCTGCTGTGTCTTGGGCTTCCAAGAAGCAGACCTGTATTTCTGACTCAACAATGTTGTCAGAATTGATTGCATTAGCAGATGCATGTAAAGAAGGGAATGGCTTAGGAATTTATTAATGGAAATCCCTTTATGGAAGAAGCCATCTCCAGCAGTCTTGATTAACTGTGACAATCAAGCAACGATATACAATGTGTCTAATAAGACATATAATGGAAAGTCTAGACATGTGAGTCTAAGACATCAAATGGTGAGACAGTTACTCAAAAGAGGAGTTATAACCGTTGACTACATAGAAAAGAAGAAAAACTTGGCTGATCCACTTACAAAGAGTCTTCCAAAGGCAATGGTTTCTATAAAGTCACAAGAAATGGGACCAAGCTCTATGAATGAAGGTTGATCATCCTTAATAGAAACCCAACTTATGTCTTGAAAAGGATAGACAAAATTCAATGGGTACCAACAAGTTAAGAGAATGATTATGGAATACTAAATCGATAATCCCATAGTGTTGGATTCTGCAAGAACAAAGGATGGATATATATCCTTAATAAGTCTAGAAACCTTAAAAGGTGAATCGCAGAAACACCTTAAGAGACTTACCTATATGAGTATGGAAATCAGGCCGTTTCCTAGTAAAGTAAGACCGCTTTCTAAGTAGACTCATGAACCAGGATTTAAGCACATGGCCATTAATGTGCTGACCAATACAGAACACTTTACCTAAGGAAATCAACATGTGTGATTGTTCCGGTTTTATCATTAGGGATACTTTGTTCAAGATTCGTTCACCATAGAATCTCGAAAAGGCTTTGAATGATTTACACTAAGTAAAGGTTCAAATCCAAAAGATACCTTTTATTTATGTGTTGGTTTTCACGATGATGCAAAACTTGATCTTAAAACTACATAGGCTTGATCCCACTTGGATATGTAGGAAGTCACTCTAGTGATGCAGCCGTCCTATTTATTTATTTTTCTTATTTGAAAATTTGGGGAGATTGTTGTAAAATTTTCAAATATAATTTTGGGGCTTTGGGTTTTGATTTGGAAGAGAAGAAGTAAAGAGGGAAGAAGAAATCAATTAGTCCCACATGCTAGAAAATTATGCAATATATTTGTATAAATATAGCTTTCTCATGTGGATGATGGGGCCTTGGGGCTCCCACATGTTTGCTTTGTTGTGAGGAGAGAAGTCATGCAACATCACACGCGCGCCGCCGCCGTCCGTCCAACCGAACCGAACCGGGTCAGGTACGGTGTTCGGATACGAAAATATTTTTGGATCGAATGTAAACAGTAACGGGCCAGATTTTAGCCCGTTAAGGACCCAAAACCGAAATTCCTGAATTTGAATAAATGGCGTGAAATTTGTAACGTTACAAAATGAATAGACGCAACATTTAAATATTGAATGGATAAAGCCGTTGCAAACAATTGTGACACTTAGCGAATAGGCACCTCTCTACCACTATAAATAGTGACGCCCAGAAAACGTTAGAAATTCTTCTGAATCTTCTTCTTCTTCACAGAGCAGTTTTTTGCGACGTCAGAAAGTGTTACAAAACACTGTGCCACCATTACTCTGTTTTGTGACGCCTCCAAGGTGTTGCAAACTCAGAAAACGTCGCAGAATTGCTCTCTTCTTCCCTTTCATTCTATTCTATACAAATTGCATCATCAGAAACCATTACTAAAGTGTTCTTGGTCGGATCAAAGGCGTACAAACTTTGAATTCGATTTCGCTGTTATAGGGCTTCATTGAATCCTGAAAGCCGATAGTTCGATAACCCGTTTGTACCTGGTGGGTTGAACTATTGTTTGAAAGAATCTATTACATAGATCATTGAAGTCGGAAGTACATCATTATCTTCTTCACAATCGCCATCAAATTTGTCTCGAACCGCAAAATTCACAACAAAGGCCCTATTTAACATTTATAGAACTATTAGTAAAGTTTCTATAATTACACATGCAAGTTTTGGATAATAATAGTAATATAAATTACAAGGCCAGTTTCAATCCTCTCACGTGATAATTGTAAACTTTCTATTTAAGTTGGGTTAATAAATTTTACTTTTGTTTCTAATTTGTGTGTCTAGAACTATTGTAGCAGTTAATTGATTTAGGTATGCATATTGTTATCTACCTAGCTACAGCAACATTTATAATAACCCACGTTGAATGCACTAAGAACCCTTTTAAATAATTTAATATTATCTTAGTTTTAGGCACATTCAACTCATGAATCCTTGAATGATATGAATGAATACTTTTCTTTTCTGATTTCTAGACTAAATTTATGTGATAACTATGTATTTTATGAAAAACACCATTTCATTCTCATTTAATTTCATAAACAATCCAAGTTAGAGATCCAATAACCAATCAATAATTTTGTATACATCAAGGTGGTTTCGAATCATTTTGGGGCCATAAACCATGATATCAGAAGTTATAATGATTTACATGATAAACAAATAACAAAACGTTGAACATCCTAGCCAAGAAATTAAAAATAATGCATAATGTAGCAACAATCTTTAGTTACTACAATTGTTATTGACATAATGTAGTAGTTTTCAAAAGTAAGAGGTTCACCAGTCTCTTGTGTGCTGCTTGATAAGTGATCAAACTTTAAAGAGGATCACTTCCAGTTTAATCTAAACTTTGTACAAACTTGGACAAATAGTGTTTATGTTTCACCAAACTATTTAATAAACCAACTACATATACCTATTCTCAATTTCCACCGATGGTATGTGGATACATATTTGGAATAGGTAGATATGGTTTCATTTTCATCTGAAATTTATAGTAAGTGTGGTCCAAACCTACCATTTTTACATGCGAGCAGGTCTGCACTCTTTAGCCAGCATCCACTGTTTGTTTTCTCATAATTTACATATTGATTTTACTTCACATCTCTTATTAAGTATTTGGTCATAGTCTATGTTACAATGTTGATAATTGAACTGTCAATATAGGCAAGAAGATTATTAGTAGCATTGGCAGGATTAGTGAAGCTTCAAGCCTTAGTTAGAGGCAACATAGTCAAGAAACAAACAGTTGAAACTTTCAGGTACATTCAAGCATTGATCAAGGTACATGCTTGAGCTCGTGCTTCTTCAATTCAGTCAAAAGAGAATTCATCATAAATTGAGATCACAAGCTGAACAGTAATTGCTTCTTCTTTTTTCTTCGACAACTTATTGCGGTTATTTTATATTTGACGTTATGTTTGAAAATAGTATTGTTTGTTATATTTAGGATCCAAATACACTAAAAAAGGATGAACTGGTTAGAGCTAATGTTTAAATGCTTATTAGGTCATCAACTCTTAAGGTAAGTTTGACTCAATTTACAATGTTTCAATGTTTGTATAGTTTTGCCTAATGTAGCAATTTTCCATGGTCTATAGAATTTACCATTTCAATAATTTGGTCTTCAGTGATTATTTTTTGGGTTTCATCAATTACTAGTTACCCATTTTCAATTATACAAATTGTAGTTGCTCTACTAGGAAAGGTTGTTCTGTGCACCATACTGGGTCCAACCGAGCAAAGTACACGCATGAACATGATAACTTATAATGGATTTTTTCATCCACTTACTTAATGGGTCTTGATCAACCATATTTATCAAAATTTGTTTGAAGCAGTCAAAAATTATGCCCAATGAAATTGAATAACTTATAAGTTATAAGCGGCATTTATTCCAAAATTTTGTATTAATAACTGTAACAACAACCCTACTAAATATTAAAAATTAGAGCATTGTTATTTACCCATGAAAAACACTAAAAATCACCCAACTCAAAACATTGAAAATTGAATGGTGAACTCTTAAAATTACCAAGCCAAAACAATAACTCTCTGCTTACTTCTCATTTTGTGTTTCCTCCTAAACCCGATACCAAAATTATTACTGTAATCAATCTTAAAGAAGTAGTAAAAATTGTAATTTTCCTTTTTCAAATATTTGATTATTTCTATTTTTTCTGAGGTGATCTATTTTACATATAGTTTTATTATTTGTTTAAAGTTGTTCTACTTCTTAATCTTCATGAAGTGGATAAATAATATCATAGTGTTGCTGAGAATAACTGCGACAGATGGAGTTGCTGAGTAGAACTGTGGCATGACTACTGTTAAATGATGGTTTCAGGCATGGTTCGTGTTATGGTGGATTTCGATCGAGACCGCTCAAACTCAAAATCCCCAAACGCACGCGGAAAAGCTAGATCGTGATAGAGAGTGCAAAACAACCGATCACCACTCGTTCAATATATATCCAAAGAAAAACACGATCACAATAACACCACAAGCAATATATGATAACAAGCAATAACGAAAGCAATAAATCACACACCGATTTATAGTGGTTCCACTAACGTCGCGTTAGTGTACATCCACTTTGAGAGAGATCTTTTATTATCACCAAATAAGAAGAGTAAAAGAGATTGATTACAATGATCTATTCAATAAGAATATCTGTTTGAGGAGATTAGAATTGAAGAAATAGAGTTTTTGCCTAAAACCCTAATTAATTGAGGACTAAACCCTTGAATAGAGATGATCAGCCTTCTTCTCTTCTAAACCTGAATAGAGAATATATACTAATGGAGAAAACCCTGGCGAAAGTCCACTTTGCCCTTCAACAAATCACAAAACAGCTCAAAGACTCGGCCCAGAAAAACAGGAAAACGCCGCCTCAGACGTCTGGTTTCAGACCTCAGACGTCTGAGGTCAGGTTCTGGTTGGCAAACACAGGCAGAACCAGACGTCTGGCCTCAGACCTCAGACGTCTGAGGCCAGGTTCTGTTTGGCACAGGCAGAACCAGACGTCTGACCAGAGGGACCAGACGTCTGAGAGATGTTTCTGGAAACAGTCCGAACCTCGTCAGACGTCTGGCTCTCTCAACCAGACGTCTGACCTACAGCAGAACTCCAGCTTCATCCCTCCTATCTTCTTCCTTCGGACTCCGATTTTTGAACCGTCTTCTCCGACACCAAGCTACATTCATCCCCTTCAATTCTCCATCATATAGTGTCACAAAATTTAACACTCCACCTTGACACTATATCCATCTCCAACACCAATGGTACCATACCATCAACAACCGATAGCTCCAACTACCAGCACTTCTACCTTCAACCAAACATGAATGTTTCCCCAACGGGTTCCGGCACAGCCACCTCCCATTGCACTCCATCAACGAGTTCAGGCACAAAGCCCCCACCCGCCAACGAAATGTTGAAAACATCCAACACCGTCTCACCAAAGACAAGAGCACTAGGAGTGTACACTAGCACTACACCAAGAAGATAGAATGACAATATCATACCAATACTCTTCCTCATCTACACAAGTATCTCTCTCAACCGTGCCACCCCGTGGCACCTAGTACTTCTCCAAGCGAATTAAGTCCGAGCAATGCTCGAACTTCCCAACCGGCAATGCCTTAATGAACATATCCGCCGCGTTCTCCTTTGTGTGCACCTTTCGAAGATATACTTGCTTATCCTCTTCCATGGCTACCAAGAATGACTCCCTCACTTCTATGTGCTTAGTCCGTGAGCTAAATGCCAAATTCTCCGCCAAGTGAATAGCACTTTGGCTATCACATTGAACATCGATGCTATCGTGTTCAATACCCAAGTCACACAACAATCGCTTCAAATAAAGTGCTTCCTTCGCCGCCTCCACCGCGGCTATCAACTCCGCCTCCGTAGTGGATAAAGCTACTACGGTCTGCAATCTAGATCTCCAACTTATGGCCGTACCACCAAGTGTGAAGACATAACCGGAAGTTGACTTTCTCCTATCTCTATCACCGGCGTAGTCTGAATCACAATAACCAACTAAGTTGCAACTCCTCTTCCCACTACCGCCAAAAACAAGACCATGAGATGACGTACCCCTAAGGTATCTCAATATGAGCTTCACAGCTTCCCAATGCGATTTTCCCGGATTAGACATAAAACGACTAACCACCCCGATGGCATTTGCTATATCGGCCCTTGTACATACCATAGCATACATTAAGCTTCCAACCGCACTTGCATATGGCACCTTTTCCATATAAGCCTTGTCTCTCTCCAAGATAGGCGATCCTTTACTCGAAAGCTTCACATGCAAAGGTAAAGGTGTATTTGACGCCTTTGCATTCTCCATGCTAAACCGGCAAAGCACTTTCTTAATGTACTCCTTTTGAGTCAATTTCAACTCAAAACGCTTTCGATCCCTTTCTATTTCCATGCCCAATATCCTCTTTGCTTCTCCAAGGTCCTTCATTTCGAATTCCGACTTTAATTGCAATTTCAACTTGTTGATTTCATTCTTGTTCTTCGAAGCAATGAGCATGTCGTCCACATACAAGAGTAGATACACCCAACAATCATTTCCCAACTTCTTGAAATACACACAAGCATCCTTGATGCTTCTATTGAAACCGTTTTCAAGATAAAATGATCAAATCTCTTGTACCATTGTCTAGGTGATTGCTTCAACCCATATAGTGATTTCTTCAACTTGCACACCATATTTCACTTACCATTTACAACAAAACCTTGCGGTTGCTCCATGTAAATGTCTTCATCCAAGTCACCATGCAAGAAGGCGGTCTTCACATCAAGTTGCTCCAACTCCAAGTCATGAACATCAACTATAGAAAGTAATATCCGGATAGAAGTATGGCGCACAACCGGTGCGAACATCTCATCATACTCCTTCCCCTTCCTTTGTGCAAACCCCTTAGCCACTAGCCTAGCTTTGTATCTTCCATCGTCCTTCACCTTGTATATCTATTTGCACCCAATAGCACGGTTTCCTTTAGGAAGTGGAATCAAATCCCAAGTTTGATTCTTCAACAATGATTGCATCTCTTCCTTCATGGCACAAATCCATTTCGAGCTATCACTCGACTTCATGACGTCATCAAGGTCCAAAGGCTCATTTTGGACTACATGAAGCACATAGTCCAACTTATCACAAAAGCTAAGATAGTTCCAATCACCATATCTTTCGGGTGGTCTTATGGGACGACGCCCAACCCGAGTAGCAATATTTTCACCCAAACTCCTTTCGGCTCCACCTTGAACCGAAACTTCTCCAGGCTCGTGTACATCACCAACACTACTAGAGGCACCACGTGGACTTTGTGATGTAACATCAACCGCATTTTCTTCACAAGCATCTTCAACTACTCTACCTCCTCTGCCACTGGGACGAAATGGTGGAATAATTTCCTTCTCCTTCGATTCATCACAAACCAAGACCGGAATATCCGATGAGCTCTCATTCTCCTTGAGCAATGCCGACTCATCAAAAGTAACATGACGAGAGTTTGTCACCTTCTTCGTTTCCGGATTCCAAATCCGATAGCCTTTCACTCCATCCGTATAGCCAAGCAAAACCCCCTTGAAAGCTTTTGGTTCAAGCTTATCATTACCCGGATCATGCATATAAACCGGACTTCCAAAGACACGAAGATAGCTCAAGTCAATATTCTTTCCCTTCCACACTTCCTCCGGAATTTTGTTATCAATAGCCGAGCACGGAATTCGATTAATGATATGCACCACGGTTGACAAAGCTTCGGCCCAAAATCCCTTAGACAAACCCGATGTCAATCTCAAGCATCGAGCTTTCTCTAGTAGAGTACGATTCATCCTCTCCGCAACTCCATTTGATTGCGGATCTCCAGGTGTAGTAAAATGTCTCCGAATCCCATGATGCTTGCAAAACTCTAAGAATTCTCCAGAAACATACTCCCCGCCATTGTCGGACCTAAGAACCTTCAAAGACTTACCACTCTCATTCTCAACAAGAGCCTTCCATGCTTTGAACTTTGCAAATGCCTCCGACTTAGCCTTCATTACATACACCCAAACTTTACGAGAAAAATCATCTATAAAGGAAATATAATATCTTGCTCCTCCCAAAGAAGCTACCGGTGCCGGTCCCCATACATCCGTGTGCACATACTCAAGAACATTTCTTGAATCATGTTTTCCTTCACCGAATGATACTTTTGTTTGCTTCCCCAAGACACACTCTTCGCAAAACTCCAATTTGTTGAATCTCTCACCATCGATCATCTCCCTCTTCCGAAGAATCTCCAAACTCCTCTCCGAGCTATGACCCAACCTCAAATGCCACAACCTTGTCGCATCCAAGCCACGAGAACTATCAACACCTACACAAGTTTCACCTTCTACGGTCTCTCCACGAAGCAAGTAAACACCATGAGCCCTAGCACCTTTCATGACCACAAGCGCTCCTTTCGAAACCCGTAAACTATCACTCTCAATAGTGATCTTACAACCAAGGGAATCCAATTGCCCCAAAGAGATAAGAGACTTCCGAAGTCCCGGAACATAGCGTACATTAGTGAGAGTATGAACCACTCCGTCAAACATTCGAATTTGTACGGAACCAATGCCTTGAGACCTACACATAGCACCATTTCCCATAATAATTGAATTTCCCTCTTTAGCAACAAGAGAAGAAAAACAATTTCTATTAGGCGTCATATGATATGACGCCCCCGAGTCGAGCAACCACTCACTACCGGAAACATCCGATGCTACCGCCGTCAACACATCTACGTCTTCCTCACCAACACTTCTCTCCACCGCTACAGATGAAGATGCTACTTCCCTTTTACCCTTCTCCTTGTCCGGGCATTCATTTCTCCAATGACTGTGTTTCTTACAAATATAGCACTTGCCTTTCCTTTCCTTTGATTTTCCTCTCCAACCGGGATTCCTTGATTTAGAACGCCCCCGGTTGTCCTTCTTCACATATCTTTCCTTCTCCACAAACAAACCTTGACCATTACCGACACTACTACCACCAACACTCAACTCCTTCATTTGATCTCTCAATTCCTCACTAAGAAGACCTGTCTTGACATAATCTAACGTCAATGTATCCCGGCTATAGATCAAGCTATTTGAGAAACCCGTATAACGGTCCGACAACAAACATAACAATATCATCGCCTTTTGCTCTTCCTCAATCTTTAAATCTACTGCCTTCATCTTCATAAGCAAATCATCAAACACATTCAAATGTGCCTTTAGCGAAGTTCCTTCTTTCATCTTATAGGTGAAAAACGTTCGCAACAAGATCAAACGATTAGGTAGAGACTTCTTCATATACAATTCTTCCAACTTGTCCCAAATGTCCTTAGCGGTGGTCTCACCACTAATTTCGGAAATCACATTCTATCCCATTGCAAGTTGAAGTGTAGTAAATGCCCACTCTTCCATTTCCTCTCTCTCGACATCTGAGATGTCCACTGGCAACAAATGTGTATCAAACACCACTCGATGTACCCGATTCCTCCATAGAACCGCTTTCATCTTCCATTGCCATTTTTCAGAATCATTATCGCCATTCCACTTGTCGATTACCAATTGCGATCCCGACGCCACATACGACCCACGTACATACGGCGCTATACTACTTGGACTAACCATTGAATTTTCAGAGGTTTCCGTTTCCGGCATTTCAACAACCACCTACCAACTCCAAAGCTCTGATACCAAATGTTATGGTGGATTTTGATCGAGACCGCTCAAACTCAAAATCCCCAAACGCACGCGGAAAAGCTAGATCGTGATAGATAGTGCAAAACAACCGATCACCACTCGTTCAATATATATCCAAAGACAAACACGATCACAATAACACCATAAGCAATATATGATAACAAGCAATAACGAAAGCAATAAATCACACACCGACTTATAGTGGTTCCACTAACGTCGCGTTAGTGTACATCCACTTTGAGAGAGATCTTTTATTATCACCAAATAAGAAGAGTACAAGAGATTGATTACAATGATCTATTCAATAAGAATATCTGTTTGAGGAGATTAGAATTGAAGAAATAGAGTTTTTGCCTAAAACCCTAATTAATTGAGGACTAAACCCTTGAATAGAGATGATCAGCCTTCTTCTCTTCTAAACCTGAATAGAGAATATATACTAATGGAGAAAACCCTGGCGAAATTCCACTTTGCCCTTCAACAAATCACAAAACAGCTCAAAGACTCGGCCCAGAAAAACAGGAAAACGCCGCCTCAAACGTCTGGTTTCAGACCTCAGACGTTTGAGGTCAGGTTCTGGTTGGCAAACACAGGCAGAACCAGAAGTCTGGCCTCAGACCTCAGACGTCTGAGGCCAGGTTCTGTTTGGCACAGGCAGAACCAGACGTCTAGCCAGAGGGACCAGACGTCTGAGAGATATTTCTGGAAACAGTATGAACCTCGTCAGGCGTCTGGCCCTCTCAACCAGACGTTTGACCTACAGCAGAACTCCAGCTTTATCCCTCCTATCTTCTTCCTCTGGACTCCGATTTGCGGACCGTCTTCTCCGACACCAAGCTACATTCATCCCCTTCAATTCTCCATCATATAGTGTCACAAAATTTAACAGTTCGAAATTTCGGTAGAATTCTGGTTATTCCGGTGATACCGTTCCTGTTCCGCTCATAGCCGGAACGAAATCCGATCAAAATTCCGGCTTCATTCTAAATTCCGGATTTACTTTTAAATATTGAAAAAAACTTATAAAAAGTTAAAAAATACAACAAATATATAATAATTAAAAAAAAACAAATTAATCGGGACAATAAATAAATGGAGAAGAAATCATGTAGTTTCATAAAAAAAGTTGTTATACTTTTGTTAATTGACATCGAATAATAATAAAAAATTTAAAATTTTCAAAATTGATCAGTTTTAAAATCTCAAATGAATAATACCGAATCTTACACAATGTATTTTAATTAAAGTATGTATTTTATATGTAATGTAAAAAATTTACTATAAATTTACGACAATATTGGATATTTATTAGCGTATATAGCAAATTAAAGCAAAAAAAAAGTACCGGAATTAGAAAACTAGAATTAAAGTGGAACTTTCAGAATTTCTGGAACGGAACCGAAAATTTTAAAATTACCAATGGCCGGAATGAAAATGGAAAATGGAATTTCGAACCTTGGTTTCAGGTTGAATTCTGGTGTCAAATGGTAGCATCAAATGAGTATAACAGTGACATACTTGTAGATGTAAATGGAGGGAAACTGCAAACAAAATGATGTCAGGTTGAGTTTGCCTAATGTTGCCGAGTAAAAGTGTGCCTACAGTAATAGTGAATGGGATTGATAGTGCCTAGTCTATGCATTTTGATTTTGAATTGAGGCAGTGTACAATAGTGATTGCAGAAAGAATGTTGAAGCACTAATGCCAAACAAGAGAATGACGATGAAGACCTGCTGCTGTTGTGGTGTCTGGCTGAGTTGAAGCGAGTAATCAAATGCTTGTTGACTGAATAGGAGGCGGACTTGAAGTATTAAAGAGAATGAGGCTAGCATTATTAATATTAAAATGAACGAAGTGAATAAATACATGAAGCTGAGGCAGGCTCGAAGCTGATGAAATCTGTCTGAGGTCGTTGTATTGGGCAGGCAGAGTTCGGTTGCAGACTTGTAGAAGGAAGCAGGTGCAATAGTTTAGGACTGGACTACACTGAAATGAGGATGAGACTGAGTGCAAGTGTAACGACCCGTAATTTTTGATAATTAAATTTGTTAATTTAGTGAGATTTTGGTAATTTAATATTGAAAGAAATAAAATTTTGTAAATTGAAATTGAAATAATAACTAAAATGAAACGTAACAATGTTAATTAAAACTAATTATTAATAAATTGAATGAAGTTCCAATTAATTGAAATAATGTAAATGTTATACTAGGCTATAAATTGAATATAAAAAAACAAACGTAAATATTGAATTAATTAATGAATTAATATATAATGAATGGTAATTGAATAAAACTAGTATTGTGTAAAGAATTATAATATTTGTTGTATTAATGTGTGAATTAAGTTATAATGGGATATAAAAGTTTATTGATAATTTAAAATGTTGACTTATTGATAAAATAGTGTGTAATGAATGGAAATGGAATAAAATTAATGTGATGAAGAAAATGGTAACATTTGCTGTAAGTAATAAACTTATAAATGTAATTAAAAGTAAATAGTGACAATTATTGTAAGTTACCTGTTTATTTAGTCAGTTGAATTGAAATTGGAAATCAAATTTTGCAAATTAATGAGATTAAATATTACGTAAGTTGAAATTAAGATGAAATGGGAAGATATTAATGCACTAAGATATAAACCAATGTTAATTTAACCCATAAGATGATAATTGATGGAATAACAAGATTGAAAATTAAAGAAATGGATTTATTGGAAATTTAATTTATAATATCTGAATATACTGAAACTGAAATTAAAACTTTGAAATTGGAGGAACATGCAACATTAAATTGATATGGAGATTAGTTATAAAGGATTTAAAATTACTAAGTGACCCAAAATGATAGAAATTGTGATTTATTAAATTTGAATAGAAAAGGTGATTTAATTAAGGGGATTTTCACTTCAAGGGCTTATTTGTGCAGGGTAATAAGTTTTAAGGACACTACTTCTGAAAAATTAGTTTTAAGGACATTTTACAGGAAAAAGATAAAAGAATTTATCATTTTCAGTTATACGGAAATAATGATAAAAGAATTTATCATTTTCCTGTATAGCTTAAAAAGATAAATGAATTTATCATTATCTTGTAAATTGTCCTTAAAACTAATTATTTAGAAGTGTTGTCCTTAAAACCTATTACCCTGAAAATAGAAGCCCTTCAACCTAATTTCCACTTTAATTAATTTAATATTAATTTATTTAAGTAAGTGAAAATAGTCATTTTGGCCACCGACTCGGATTTTGACGAAACCAGTTTCATCGGATCCATAACAGTAAACTATTGTAGGATTTCAAGTTTCGTAACGATCAGACTTGTCGTTTGATCGTACGGGCTCGAAACGCCTAGAAATCAATTTAATTAAAATCAATTGAAATCAATTTGAAATAAGCTGATTTTATCATAACTTCTTCATACGATGGAATTTGGGCTTGAAACTAGTTCCATTGATTTTAAGATTTCGAAAGCATCTATTTTGATATATGGGATGACCCATTTTCGTTCCAGAGGCAGAACGGGCTTTTCAGGTTGTTTATCGTTCCAATCCAAATTGATCTGGTCCATTCTTTTCTATTTTAGCTATTCATATAAATAGCTCGTTATAAACCCTACTGTTTCTCAACTTAGTTTGTCTGTACGTACAATTTCATTTGTTCCTCTCTTTCTAATAGCAGACAAACCCTAAATTATCCAATTCAATTGCAATTCAAAATCAAATCCCAAAATCAAACTCCTCCAAACTATATCGAATTATATATCGTTTTGAAGCTCTCAACCATACGAGTCTACGACAAGTGTTCGTTTTCCGTAATAGAGCTCGAGTTGATCTGGAATCGCGGTCAAAGCCTTGAATTTTCGAAACCCTAAGCCGATTTGGGCTTTAATCGATGAAATTGTCTTGGAGGTTTGGAAGAGTTCGCCGAGGGGAGTTCAACGCCGGTGGTCTTGTCGAGTATAGTGGCCGGTGGTGGCCGAAATCGGCGATCTAGGGTTCGAAAACCATAGACAGTGTGTGGCAGCCGGCGGCGTAAGATGGGACCGGACCTAGGCTGGTGGTGCGGCGATCGAGGGGGAGTGCGATGGGGTTGGCCGGTGAGGCTCATGTGGCCGGCGGTGTAACAACCCTGGTTTTGGAGATTACCTTTAAATATTAAATTATAACGGTAGTTATGATTTAATATTGTGAACTAAAATTAAAATTGGAGATTTTAAATTGCTTATTTGGAATAAACAATGAATTTTGGGAAATAAATGTGAAAATAAAGTTTAAAAGCTTTATTTTATTTGTTTGGGTTAATACTGAATGAAAAATGATTTTTATTTGGAGAAAATGCAATAATTTTAGTAATTATTGCCAATTACTTCTTTTAATAATTTTTAAAGGAAGTGTTTAATTTTTAAAGGTTGTTTAATCAAATAAAAAGGTGGAAATTGGTTTAAAAATGAGTTTTAATTATAAATTTGAGTTTAGAATGGTTAATAATATTTTTCTAAGCAAGAAAAATATTTTTGTGGAATTTTTGAAGTTAAAAATGAAGATTTATACATTCATTTGTGCAAATTGCATATTTTTGTAAAACAAGTGTTAATTTTAATAAAACTATTTTTAAAACTAAAATTATCTTTTTATATGATGAAAAATATTTTATTTCACAAGTATGTAAGTTTACATAAATTGTTTGTATGAAAATATGAAAAAAATGTAATTTGTTTTATAAAATAGTGTAAACATGTGCATTTTTGTTTAAGTGTTGTATTAAAGCCTTAGGGTGATTAATTTATTCCTTAATTTGGGTCCAAATGGCCCATTAGCCAACTTAACCTGATAGAGGAAGTGAGAATCATTCTACAGTACGTTCAAAACCATTCTCACCTTCTTCCTCTTCAACTAGCAAAAGAAAATAGCCATTTTTTTCAAAACCCAAACTTTCAAACTCAAATTTCTTCAAAGCAAGCTGTAATTTTTATCAAACTAGAGTAAATTAACAGGTAATCTAATCCCAAAACCTAAATATTTCATCCAAATCTTGTTTTTAGAAGAGTTTGTTTGTTAACAATCTTTTTCTTCTTTGCATGCATATTTTTCTTCTTTTGTAGGTGTTTGAAGGCCAATTTCTCCACCAAAGCTTCAATCTTTTTGCCTAAATCCGGATATTTGTGCGACTACAGCAAGGTGAGTTGAAATACTCACATAATCTAGCTGAGCCAAGCTCAAAAAATTGGAATATAAATCAAAAATCTAGCTTTTGTTGATAAATTTGTGGTTTTTTTTGTTTGAAATCTATTTCAAGTGCCAAATTTGGCTGTCCATAACTTTCATCTCCGGCAACGAAATGCTGCCAGATCTTTTTCTGAGTCAAGTTTATATGTTGAACTTTGTTTCTGCAAAATTTGGTTGAAAAATATTGCTATTGACTGTCCAAACCGTTGCTTCAAAATCAACAAAACACAGTTTTTCTGCCTGTAGAAACTATGTTCTCTGAGTTGCTGCAAACATGGTCTGAGTCCATGTTTGAGATCGCATAACTCTTTCATGTCTTATTGAAATTGCATGATTCATTTTTTGTTTGAAAGCTGAAGTTTTCTACTATATTCATATTAATTTTCAGCTCAATCCCAGGTAAATTGATCCACTGTTTCATGCCTGGAAGTTAAACCCAAGATGGTTTTCAGGCCTGGGCATATTTGTGTTTGAACTGTTGCAAATATGGACTGAGTCCATGTTTGAGACAGTGTAACTTTTTCATTTCTAGTCGGAATCCATTAATTCTTTTTTGTTTGAAAGATGAAGTTTTCTACTATGGGAATACCTAATTTCAACTCAATATAAGGTAATTTAATCCTCATTTTCAGGCTAGTAAGTTGGACCCAGAATTGATTTTTAGGCCTGAGCACATTCTTGTTGAACTGTTACAAACATGGTCTGAGTCCATGTTTGAGACATCATAACTTTCACATACTTTATCCAAATTGCATGATTCTTTATTTTTGAAAGATAAAGTTTTCTACTATATGTCTACCAATTTTGAGCTCAATCCGATACAGTTTGGTGCTCTGTTTTATGCCTGGAAGTTGAACCCAAAGAAGATTTCAGACCTCGGTATTATTTTGTCCAAGTTTTTTTATGTTCATTTTCCGTCTGATTTTTGACTTTTACTTCATGTTTTGTGATATTTCAAAAATGTTTTGAGGGTTATGGTGCCTATCAATAGGCTAGCCAAGTTTTTATGAATTTGAAATTCAAATTTGAATTGAATTTGAATGACAGTTTTGAGTGATTTCTTTGATTTCGAGTACAGATTTTTCTAAACAATTTTGAAATAATTTTTAAAATAAATTAGCATTAAAAATAATTATTATGTAATATTATTAAATTATTTTAAGCTATAAAATCTATTTATTCTCTATAATAAGGGAATTTTCAAATATCGTCTTCAAAATTGATTTCGGAAAATGGTTTTAAAAGCTTGTTTTCTCAAATAAATTATTTTATATATAAAATACACATTTTTGCACTATTCGAGCAAATGAGAAGGAGAATTAAACGGTTTGGTAAAACACGTGGTATGGGACACGTGCGTTTATCTTATCGGTTAATTCCCGACTTATCCGTTTGATCTTTTTGACCTTCGGGTCGAGTTTACCGATGAGATGAGGTAAACTTTTCACTGCTTTGAGTGTGAAATTTACTGGCGATTAGTAAACTGTTTAGTGCAAACGTGTGGTATGGGACACGTTAACACTATTCGGTTCCTATTCGAGAGTTTGTGACACATTTGCCATTGCGGCGTGCCAGTACTGGACCTTCGGGTCATTGCCGTTGCGGCGTTTGCCATTACGGTGTATTTTGCCATTGCGGCGTATTTGTCTTCGAGACGTTTGCCATTGCGGCGTATTTGCCATTTCGGCGTATTTGTCATTGTGACGTTTTGCCTTTAGGCGAGGTACCTATTTGAGATAATAGTACTTGGCTAGACTTCGGCCACATGCACGTGCAAACACTTTTGAGATGGTTTCTTTGACTATTTTCCCTAGTGTATCGCCCCTTTCCGGAATTGGTCCTTTGAACCATTCGATATATATTTATGGCGATTACCTTTTGGGAATTTGAACTCTTGAAAGTTCTATTTTGAGATTTGAATTGCCTACATTGGCGTTATATGAGATTTGCCTTTTGGCGTTTACTTGAGATTTTATTCTCCTCTTTGGAGATATATTTGCCTTATGGCGTGGTTGAGATGAGATCTCTTTATGCATGTTTTGGGTTTTCCAAGACGGCGGGTTTAGGTTTTTCCCTTAAACCATATTTGATGTTTTATGAATGCCGATGATATGAGGCTCGCTACTTTTAGTGTTTTATGGGTAATTTTATCTCTTTTGAGATTATATGTTTGTGTAGTGATACCATACTATCACTAGATGTAATCATACACTTTAGTTATCCCTTCTCACTCAAGAATATTATCACATTATCCTTATGCTCATATTATCGCTTATCCTTGTAAACTGATTTGTTTAGCTAGACTGACCCGCGTATTTTATACTTGGGTCAGACCGAGGTGTTTCAGGTTGGGTACATTTGGACTTAGCCTATTCTGCTTCTGCATGGACTATACTGCTAGCTCCTTTTGTTATAGATTTTTGTGTAGTCCTTTTTGGTTGTAACTCTGATATGTATATTCTTTTGACTCGCCTGTATATTGTGGTTGCTATACCACTTGACATGTGTATCATTTTGTATACTCTGTAATGTATATGTATATGTGTATATATATGTGATGATCTACTGTTCTGTGATGTGTTTTGCATTCGAGTTGTTTTATTTTGTTCTGATAGATCCTATAGCCACCTATGGCTTTGTATTAAGTATTTATTGGATATGTCGATCCACTTAAGATAGAAAAAAATATATATGGCATTTGTCGACGTATTTAATAGATATTTAAGACAAGGCTATAGATGGTCGCTCCTATCGAACCCTATTCTCTACATTAGCAGACAGTTATATTACCAAGTAATACTCTTTTTTAATGTAGGTCTTGGGGTGGGGCGTCATAGCTTGTTATCTGAGTTGAGTTTAGAACAAAATATGATAAACGCAGAACATAAACACATATTACAGTAGATCAAAGTGTAATACAATTGTTATGAATCCCTGAATCATTGTGCCTTTGTTCTTTCCGTGTCCTTTGGGGTAGATAGAAGTTTGGGAATACCTCAAAGAATGTATTTTAATTCCTTAGTATTCCATATTTAAATTAATGATATATACCATGTGAATAATCTTTATCTTATCTTAACTTTCAGCTAATGACTGGAAGAGGTAGAGGATGACGCTCGGATGTTGGGCAATCCAGCGGCTCGCATCCAGACGGCGTTTATATGTCTACCGATTAGTTTATGGAGTTATTTAGGAGCACTCAGCCTCCAGCTCCTACTCGAGCATCTCCTCCATGCAAGTCTGTCTTTGCACGCTTGTGCAGTGGTTTCTCTCATCTCGAAGGAAATCCGTTCAAAGGCTCCGAGTCTGTTCTTGAGGTCCAAGCTTGGATTCATACGTGCGAGCGCATCTTCTCTCGCATGGATCTTTTTGACCACGACAGAGTTCTTGTAGCATCTAGCCTATTGCAAGAGTGTGCCCTTGATTGGTACGAGCTTCTTATAGTCGAGCTCGATGAGTCTACTCTTTCTTGGACTCAGTTTCGAGAATGATTCGAGCTCAAATTCGTTCCTGAATTCGAGAAAGCTTTATTGGCCCATCGCTTCCTTGAGTTGAAGCAAGGGAAGTCCTCCATCTCTGAGTATGTTTCATCATTCGAGGCCTTATCTAAGTATGGTCTTGAATACATTAGCACCTCTTGTAAGAAGAATCTAAAGTTTGTCTCTGGTCTTAAGAAGTATCTTAAGAAGTCTTTAATGCTCCAGCTCAAGCTTTCTTTCGAGGAGTTGGTTGACTCGACGCTTCATCTCAAAGCCGTCGAGAAGGAGTGTGATAGTGGTGATGATGTTGAGGTTCGCATGAACCCTAATAAGAAGAAGTTCCCATTTCATAAGCGAAAGTTTGTCCCTTCCAAGAAGAAGAAGCCCGTTGGATCTGGTCCTAATTCCAAGCCTAGTGGAGCACCTCCTACTCGAAAGGGGTGTTTCAATTGTGGTTCTCCTGACCATATGATTCGAGATTGTCCTAAGCCTCTCTTCTGCCGCTATTACAAGAAGGAAGGCCATCGTATTTCTACTTGTCCTATTGCTCCGAATAATTCTAAATCTGGCAAGCTAAATGTAGCGGATGCTTCTGCAGGTTCTTCTCAGCGCAGATCTACTTCTCCCTCTATTCTTGAAGGTTCATTATTGTTTCGTGATCCTTCTATTCGAGTCCTCTTTAATATGGGTGCGTCGCATTATTTTGTATCGAAGAAGCTCGTCGATGATTTGTCTTTGGATGTTTCTTTTATGGTTACTTCATTGAGGATTGCAAATCCTATCGGGGGATCCGCAACCCTTAGCATGCTTTGTGATGATGTTGAGATTGTTTTATGTGGCTTGTACTTTCGTGCGAATCTTCATGTTATTTCTTATTTGGGATTTGATATGATTTTGGGTATGGACTGGCTAGTGCAATACGATGCCAGGATTATTTGTTCTGAGAGAATTTTATATCTTCGACATCCATATTTGTCTACTCAGCTATCACTTGTTCTTCAGAATGTGGATAATTTGAAATGGCTTTATATTCTTTAGACTCACGAGATGCTGATGATATATCTCGTATTCCTATTGTTTGTGACTTCTCTGATGTATTTGAGCCTGTTTCGGGTTTGCCACCCAAGCGGGCAATTGAGTTCCACATTGATCTCATGCCAGGCGCGCAGCCAGTTAGTCGTCCTCCCACGAGGATGTCTACAAAAGAAAATGAGGAACTCAAGAAGCAGCTTTTAGAGCTTGAGTCCAAGAAGTTGACTCGGTCTAGTTTTTCACCATGGGGTGCCGCGGTCGTCTTCGTGAAGAAGTCTGATGGAACTCTTAGGCTTTGCATCGACTATCGCAAGCTTAACGAGTTGACCATCAAGAATAGATATCCATTACCTAGGAGAGATGATATGTTCGATCAATTAAGTGGCACCAAGGTCTTCTCTCAGCTCGACTTTGCCACTAGTTTTCATCAGCTCCGAGTTACGGAAGATATCATTCCTCTTACAGCTTTCCGCACTCGATATGGATCTTACGAGTGGTGCATTATGCCGTTCGGTTTGACAAACGCTCCTGCTTTCTTTGTCGATCTTATGAATCGAGTATTCTAGGAATATCTCGATAAGTTCGTCCTTGTGTTCATCGACGACATCCTTGTCTATTGGAAATCTAAAGCCGAGCATGCTAATCACTTGAGAATTGTCTTGAGTACTCTTCGTCGCCATCAGCTTAAAGCCAAATTATCCAAGTGCAATTTCTATGGGAATAAGGTTAAGTTCTTAGGCCATGTTGTTTCTTCTGAAGGCATTTCGGTCGATCCTTCGAAGATTGAATCCATCCAGAATTAAAAGAGGCCAGAGAATGTTCATGAGATTCGTAGCTTCCTTGGATTGGCGGGTTATTACCGCCGATTCATTAAGGATTTCTCTCGTATTGTGCTTCCTCTTACCAGCCTTACTCGAAAAGGCATTCGATTTATTTGGTCCGACAAGTGTGAAGCTTCTTTTCAGCAGTTGAAGGAGCTTCTCACTAATGCTCCTATTCTAGTGGTTCCCGAAGGGAATCAAGATCTTGTTGTCTACACCGATGCTAGTCATTGTGGCCTCGGTGCCGTGCTTATGCAAGAAGGATCGGGTAGTTGCTTATGCTTCTAGGCAGCTGCGACCGAATGAAGTACGCTATGCCACTCATGACCTCAAGTTAGCGCCATTGTCTTCGCCTTGAAGATTTGGCGCCATTATATATTAGGCGAGCACTTCATTCTATACACCGATCACAAGTCCTTGAAATATCTGTTCACACAGAAGGAACTCAACATGAGGCAACATCGTTGGCTTGAGTTTCTTGCTTCCTATGACTTCGATATCCAGTATACCCCTGGTAAGGGTAATCGTGTTGCTGATGCGCTTAGTCGCAAACATTCAGCTATCGTTTCTATGATGCTTGCCGAATGGGATATTCTTGAGACTCTATCTTTTTGTGATATTCGTGATCGAGCTCCATCTTCTGATTCTCCGATATTATTATTCAGTTTAGAAGCTCGACCTTCTCTATTGGATCATATTGCCGATGCTTAGCGGTGTGATCCTGATTTGTTGTACCTTATTCAGCTTTGTGAGTCCGAGTCTCGTGATGAGGAGTTTCGGGATTTCAGCATTGATTCTCATGGGTGTCTTCACAAGAAGAACTGTCTTGTTGTGCCTTCTGATTCTGCACTTAGGCATGACATTCTCAATGACTGTCATCGTTCTAAGTATACCATTCATCCTGGCAGTAGTAAGATGTATGCAGATATGCATCTCCTTTATTATTGGGAAGGCATGAAGCACGATGTGGCGAGTTATGTAAGTAATTGCATGACTTGTCAACGTATCAAAGCCGAACATCAACGCCCTTCTGGTCTCCTTCAACCTCTAGAGATTCCATTGTGGAAATGGGATCAGATTTCGATGGATTTCATTGATGGCCTTCCTCGTTCGAGATCGGGCCATTCTAGCATTTGGGTTATTGTTGATCGCCTCACCAAGTCTGCTCATTTTATTCCTATTAAATCTAATAGGACTACTTCTCATTTGGCTAAGTTATATATTAAGGAAATCGTGTGACTTCACGGTGTTCCTACTTCTATTGTCTGTGACCGTGATCCTTTATTCACGAGTCATTTCTGGTCCAGCCTTCAGCAAGATTAGGGGACAAAGCTTAACTTCAGCACAGCTTATCATCCGCAGTCTGACGGACAGACTGAACGGGTGAATTGTATTCTTGAGGATTTGCTCCGTGCTTGCATCTTAGATTTTGGTGGTAGTTGGGAGGATCACCTACCTTTTGTGGAATTCTCCTATAATAATAGCTTTCAGTCCAGTATCGGTATAGCTCCTTTCGAAGCTCTTTACGGAAGGCCATGTCGATCACCTTCATGTTGGTTGGAATTTGGAGAGAAGCCTGTTCTTGGTCCAGATTATATTCGTAATTCTTTTGAGAAGCTTATTCTTATTCGGCAGAGGATGAAAGAGGCATAGAGCCGCCAGAAATCCTACGCGGACAACCGTAGGAAGCCTCTCGAGTTCTTGGTTGGTGATCTCGTCTTTATTCGTGTTTCTCCTTTGAAAGGGGTTATGCGTTTCAGTACGAGTGGGAAATTAGCTCCTCGCTTTATAGGACCATTTCCTATTACTAAACGTATTGACCCTGTGGCTTATAGATTTTCACTTCCAGCTCATCTATCTGGCATTCACGATGTGTTTCACGTCTCTCAGCTTCGGAAGTGTCTTCGAGAGTCGAATTCTATTATCGATTCTCCTGATTTGCAAGAGCTTGAGATCTCACCAGACTTATCTATTGTGCAGCAGCCTATTCGCGTACTTGCTTCGGAGGTGAAACGCCTTCGAAACAAGGACGTGTCGCTCGTTAAAGTTCAATGGTCCGCTAATCCCAATGACTGCACTTGGGAAACCAAAGAGTTTATCGAGCGATCCTCCCCTGGTTTTCTTTCTTCGCATAGCGATGGTGAGAATCTTTTTATCTCAAGCTTATTTCTTTTCTTTTGATTGATGAAATTAAATAGTTGAATACAAATTCTTCTCTAAGAAATGCGAGGACGCAATTTTGTTAAGGGGGGAGTCTTTAACAACTCTGGTTTTGGAGATTACCTTTAAATATTAAATTATAACGGTAGTTATGATTTAATATTGTGAACTAAAATTAAAATTGGAGATTTTAAATTGCTTATTTGGAATAAACAATGAATTTTGGGAAATAAAATGTGAAAATAAAATTTAAAAGCTTTATTTTATTTGTTTGGGTTAATAATGAATGAAAAATGATTTTTATTTGGAGAAAATGCAATAATTTTAGTAATTATTGCCAATTACTTCTTTTAATAATTTTTACAGGAAATTGTTGTCAAAGACAAAATTTCTCAGCATTTTAGCCTCAAAGACAGACCTTCAGTATTTTAGCCTGAAGGACAACTTTTTTAGGTATCAGTTTTTATAGTTTTTAGGTATCAGTTTGATTATTAGTAGTAGTTTTTAGGTATCAGTTTTTAATTCGGAAGCAGTTTTGGAAGAATGTTTGTCCTTATGAATAATTTTGAAAGAATGTTTGTCCTTATGAATAATTTTGTTTGTCCTTATGAATAATTTTTAGGAGAATGTTTGTCCTTGTGGTTAAAATATTGAGATCGTGTCCTTGAGGCTAAAAATATATAAATTTTTGTCCTTTAAATTAATTTACCCTAATTTTTAAAGGAAGTATTTAATCAAATAAAAAGGTGGAAATTGGTTTAAAAATGAGTTTTAATTATAAATTTGAGTTTAGAATGGTTAATAATATTTTTCTAAGCAAGAAAAATATTTTTGTGGAATTTTTGAAGTTAAAAATAAAGATTTATACATTCATTTGTGCAAATTGCGTATTTTTGTAAAATAAGGGTTAATTTTAATAAAACTGTTTTTAAAAGTAAAATTATCTTTTTGTATGATGAAAAATATTTTATTTCACATGTAAGTTTACATAAATTGTTTGTATGAAAATATGAAGAAAATGTAATTTGTTTTATAAAATAGTGTAAACATGTGCATTTTGTTTAAGTGTTGTATTAAAGCCTTAGGGTGATTAATTTATTCCTTAATTTGGGTCCAAATGGCCCATTAGCCAACTTAACCTGATAGAGGAAGTGAGAATCATTCAATAGTACGTTCAAAACCATTCTCACCTTCTTCCTCTTCAACTAGTAAAAGAAAATAGCCATTTTTTTCAAAACCCAAACTTTCAAACTCAAATTTCTTCAAAGCAAGCTGTAATTTTTATCAAACTAGAGTAAATTAACAGGTAATCTAATCCCAAAACCTAAATATTTCATCCAAATCTTGTTTTTAGAAGAGTTTGTTTGTTAAAAGTCTTTTTCTTCTTTGCATGCATATTTTTCTTCTTCTGTAGGTGTTTGAAGGCCAATTTCTCCACCAAAGCTTCAATCTTTTTGCCTAAATCCGAATATTTGTGAAACTACAGCAAGGTGAGTTGAAATACTCACATAATCTAGCTGAGCCAAACTCAAAAAATTGGAATATAAATCAAAAATCTAGCTTTTGTTGATAAATTTGTGTAGTTTTTTTTGTCTGAAATCTATTTCAAGTGCCAATTTTGGCCGTCCATAACTTTCAATCTCCGTCAACGAAATGCTGACGGATCTTTTTTCGAGTCAAGTTAATATGTTGTACTTTGTTTCTGAAAAATTTGGTTGAGAAATATTGCCATTTGACTGTCTAAACCGTTGCTTCAAAATCAATAAAACACAGTTTTTCTGCCTGTAGAAACTGTGTTCTCTGAGTTGCTGCAAACATGGTCTAAGTCCATGTTTTGAGATAACATAACTCTTTCATGTCTTATTTAAATTGCATGATTCTTTTTTTGTTTGAAAGCTGAAGTTTTCTACTATATTCATATTAATTTTCAGCTCAATTCGAGGTAATTTGATCCACTGTTTCATGCCTGGAATTTAAACCCAAGATGGTTTTCAGGCCTGGGCATATTAGTTTTTGAACTGTTGCAAACATGGCCTGAGTCCATGTTTGAGACGGTGTAACTTTTTCATTTCTAATCGGAATCCATTGATTATTTTTGGTTGATAGATGAAGTTTTCTACTATGTATATAACAAATTTCAACTCAATATAAGGTCATTTAATCCTCGGTTTCAGGCTAGTAAGTTGGACCCAGAATTGATTTTCAGGCCTGGGCACATTCTTGTTGAACTGTTACAAACATGGTCTGAGTCCATGTTTGAGACTTCATAACTTTCACATAATTTATCCAAATTGCATGATTCTTTTTTTGTTTGAAAGAAAAAGCTTTTTACTATATGCTTACCAATTTTGAGCTCAATCCGACACAGTTTGATGCTTTGTTTTATGTTTGGAAGTTGAACCCAGAGAAGATTTCAGACCTGGGTATTATTTTGTCCAAGTGTTTTTATGTTCATTTTCCATCCGATTTTTGACTTTTACTTCATGTTTAGTGATATTTCAGAAATGTTTTGAGGGCTATGATGCGTATCAATAGGCGCCCAATTTTTACGAATTTGAAATTCAAATTTGAATTGAATTTGAATGACATTTTTGAGTGATTTCTTTGATTTCGAGCACAGATTTTTCCAAAAAATTTTGAAATAATTTCTAAAATAAATTAGCATTAAAAATAATTATTATGTAATATTTTTAAATTATTTTAAGCTATAAAATCTATTTATTCTCTATAATAAGGGAATTTTCAAATATCGTCTTCAAAATTGATTTCGGAAAATGGTTTTAAAAGCTTGTTTTCTCAAATAAATTATTTTATATATAAAATCCACATTTTGCACTATTCAAGAAAATGAGAAGGAGAATTAAACGGTTTGGTAAAACACGTGGTATGAGACACGTGCGTTTATCTTATCGGTTAATTCCTGACTTATCCATTTGATCGTTTTGACCTTCGGGTCGAGTTAACCGATGAGATGAGGTAAAATTTTCACTACTTTGAGTGTGAAATTTACTGGCGATTAGTAAACTGTTTAGTGTGAATGTGTGGTACGAGACACACATTAACACTATTCGGGTTCCTATTCCAGAGTTTGTGACACATTTGCTATTGCGGCGTGCCAGTACTGGACCTTCGGGTCATTGCCATTGCGGCGTTTGCCATTGCGGCATATTTTGCCATTGCGGTGTATTTGTCTTCGAGACGTTTGCCATTGCGGCGTATTTTCCATTGCCGCGTATTTGTCATTGTGACGTTTTCCCTTCGGGCGAGGTACCTATTAGAGATAACAGTACTTGGCAAGGCTTCAACCACATGCACGTGCAAACACTTTTGAGATGGTTTCTTTGACTATTTTCCCTAGTGTATCGCCCCTTTTCGGAATTGGTCCTTTGAACCATTCGATATATATTTGTGGTGATTACCTTTTGGGAATTTGAACTCTTGAAAGTTCTATTTTGAGATTTGAATTGCCTACACTGGTGTTATATGAGATTTGCCTTTTGGCGTTTACTTGAGATTTTATTCTCCACTTTGGAGATATATTTGCCTTATGGTGTGGTTGAGATGAGATCTCTTTATGCATGTTTTGGGTTTGCCAAGACGGCGGGTTTAGGTTTTTCCCCTAAACCTTGATGTTTTATGAATGCCGATGATATGAGGCTAGCTACTTTTAACGTTTTATGGGTTATTTTATCTCTTTTGAAATTATATGTTTGTGTAGTGATACCATACTATCAGTAGATGTAATCATACACTTTAGTTGTCCCTTCTCACTCAAGAATATTATCACATTATCCTTATGCTCATATTATCGCTTATCCTTGTAAACTGATTTGTTTAGCTAGACCGACCCGCGTATTTTATACTCGGGTCAGACCGAGGTGTTTCAGGTTAGGTACATTTGGACTTAGCCTATTCTGCTTCTGCATGGACTATTCTGCTAGCTCCTTTTGTTATAGCTTTTTGTGTAGTCCTTTTTGGTTGTAACTCTGATATGTATATTCTTTTGACTCGCCTATATATTGTGGTTGCTATACCACTTGACATGTATCATTTTTTATACTCTGTGATGTATCTGTATATGTGTATATGTATGTGATGATCTACTGTTCTGTGATGTGTTTTGCATTTGAGTTGTTTTATTTTGTTCTGATAGATCCTATAGCCACCTATGGCTTTTTATTAAGTATTTATTGGATATGTCGATCCACTTGAGATAGAAAAAAAATATGGCATTTGTCGACGTATTCAATAGATATTTAAGACAAGGCTATAGATGGTTGCTCCTATCGAGCCATATTCTCTACATTAGCAGACAGTATTACCCAGTAATACTCTTTATTAATGTAGGTCTCGGGGTGGGGCGTCACAGGCGGCGCGTGGTTTCGGCGGTCAAAGATTGGTGATGGGTCGGGTTTCTCACGATCGAACGTGGCTGTTTGTGTGTGTTCTCGGTTGCTGACGTGGACGTCTTTGTGTGGGTGAGGTTATTTTATTTTATTTTTAAAATTTTCAAATCGTATAGCTTCTAACTCAAATAACTTTCGCATACGAGGTCAGTTTCACGCGCGGTTTTCTCTGCTAGGATCGTATCGAAATTCTGGACACTTTGACCTTGGTTTGGACGAATTCAGAGACTGTTCAAATTTTGGGTTTAAATTGGATTTTAAATCGATTTAAATTCAAAGGTGAGTGTTTTAACCCACTCACAACTTCAAAATTTCTTATGTTTGTTAAATAAATTAAATAAATTTATGATGTGATTAGAAATTTATTTATGATTGTTTGGTATATTTTAAATCATCTCAGTTAATTTGAATTTATTTGAATTAAATCGTTATTTAATTTATTATTGAATATAAATTTCCAATTAAATACCTGTTATTGATTATTAGTTCTATATTGATATTTATTGATTGGTTTGGATGATGTTTGTATTGGATGTTGATTGTTGATATTAGATGAATGAATGTTTTATTTTATATCGTTATAAATTGCAAGTTCACTATAGGTTGAAATGATACGTACCCGAATGATCAATAGATTAAGGAAAAATCATTATGGGTCGAAATGATAGACTTGAGCGATTTTATGGATTTTGAATATTTTCGGGATTGCGGATTGAAATGATATATATCCGTAAGTATAAAAATTTTAAATTGCGGATTGAAATGATAAATATCTGTATCACTTGACCCTAGGGTAGAGAATTATATACGGACACCGGATTGGTTAAATTTAAATGATTTTGAATCCTTAAATTTTGCTTTGAGTTAAATGATATTTTTGAAATAAAAATTTTGATTTATATAAATTGAATTTTTATCGAATTTCGAGTTTTATACTAAAATTGAATTGTTTTAAAAGAATTGTTAAAGGAAAAAATTGAAATTTTATAGTGAATTTGAAATATAAGTGAAGTTTATCGAAATTGAGTTATTAAAATTGTTGAAGTATAACTCTGAAATATATTGAAGCTGGAGTAATTAAACCGATATTTCAACATTGATTTGAAGTGATATTGAATTAATTTTTTTTTGAGAATTTGAATTGGAAGATTTGTAATTTGGTTTTGGGACATTAAAATGGTCCAAATGTATTGGAATGAATAAATAGTTTAAATTGATAAAAATTTCAAATTCATATTTTATATAAACCATTTTAAAAATATATTATTTAAAGACTTTAAATATTAAGATTATTCAAACTTTTAAACTAATTAACCCACTCAGCTTATTTTAAATCTAATTAATCTATTTTAAAGTTATTTAATCTATTTTATTTATGTTTAATATATTTTTAAAATCTATATAACTATCTTAAAGCAAGAAAACATTTTTAAATCTATATTAAACTATTTTAGAGTATTTTAACTATTTATAACTATTTAAACTATTTTTCTAAATTTTTAAAACTAAGGAAAATGGGAAGTGGTTATATTCAATTCACTGGTTAAAAGCGAATACGGCTAAATGATGTTATAATTTAAGTGGAGACTTAAATGACATAATTAATTGAATACGATGATTTTGAAGTAAGGATTAAACCTATTTGGGAAGATGATTTTTGGAGGAAATTTTGATTTTGGAAATGATATGATTTGTAAGAGAATATGATTTCAAGTGAACATGATTTCGAAAGTGATGGTTTTGAGAATATGATATTTTGATATAAATTGTGAATTGACTTTTGAAATGTAAAAGAACCATCCGATGTGAAATAAGCATTTGGTTGTTAAAGAGACCGGGATCGGATATGGGCATACTCTCTGTCGATACCAAAAACCACTTTGACAACTGTGTACGCGGTGGAGATTCTAGAATGAAGTAGGATGGTTAGCGACGATCCTATATGAGGTATATACGTGGACCTGACTCCCATGAGTTAGCTTAAGGTGGCTAAAACAGGAGCAATTGACGGGCTAAGTGAGGTCATTCCTCCGATTGGGCACATTCCTTCGATACTATATTCCGACTTTGCGATTATTTGGCGGCCACCCCTCGATTTTTGATTTGGGAATGTGTTCCGAGGTGGGCGGTAGTAGCTGTTATGCGTTACCACCAGTCCGGAAGTGTAATTGGTATATCTACCCTGGCATTGCCTAGTTGTGCTGTGTCACCTACCCTAGCACGCCTTCTACGAGTTTGTTTTATGCATACCTATGGGGTATCCTCTGGCGGACCCAAATTACAGGGAGTTATGGTACTATATAGACTATTGGCATTATAAAATGTGTTAAGGGGATATGGGTAATGCCTTAATGCTATTTTAATACTTTTACTTTACTGTAGACATATTATAATAGCGTATTGTACTACATAGTAAATAGTTTAACGGATCCTTAGGAGATGTGAATCCCGAACATCTCTTAAGTTACCGCACTCACGTTAGACACTGGATAGGAGATGTAAAACCCCGTAAACATCTCCGATGCCGTTTACACTCATTTTTATTTACCGATGATTTAACTTACATAAAATCTTTTAGTTCTGACTCGAGTGTTTTGTCTTTTCAATTCGCTCGGGTCAGCCTGAGCATTTCAGGATTTGAAGACCTTATTTCTAGAGGACAAAGACGAAAATTTGTACCACTATTATTTATTTTATTTATTCCACTACATCCATACTGTTTCGCTGCATTTGTATATTTATTCTCTGATATGTGTAACTCTGATTTTGTATTGTATAAGTATAATCAAATGTTTTGTATACAGCTTCATGAATTATTATTTGATTATTATATTTTGTCATTCCGCTACGAGATTCTGTTTTGTTTTTTTTCTTTCTCTTCTTTTCTTATTCACCCTAATAACAATTCGTCCTTCTATATGGTTTGAGTCGGCATGTATGTCTGCTTAAGGCATCCAAAAGGCGGGATGTTATAGCAAGGATGTCTGCTGATATTTGATGAGAGATGCTAGCATTGACGTGCAAAAGTTGATGTACATAGTGGTGCAACTGAAACATGAATTGAACTAAACTAGATAAAATGAGTGAAGGAATGGATATAATGAAACAGTTGCTGAGATGAATTGGACCGAGAAGGAGCATATTTGCTGAGATGCTAATGCTTCAAACTGGGTGAGTAATGTTGAGATGCCAATATGGAGATCGAAGCACAAAAAGTGAAGCATATTTGCTGAACCGAACTAAGAAATGCAAGTTTGGACTAAATTTGCTGAATCCAGATCAATGTTGAAGCTGCAATGGTATTTGTACCAAAATTGGGCACAACACTCTTCGTATGTGTTTGTAGAGATAAAATTAAGAAACTAAATGTAAAATGAGGCAGATCTAACAAACACACCAATCAACAGATAAGAAAATGCACAGAAACACACGAATTTAGAGTGGTTCGGCGTATTGCCTACGTCCACTATGAAATGACTTATGTTTATTGAATTTCACTCACTGTTTACAAGAGATTACAATAGTACAACTGAAGATTAATAATGATTTCGGCAGAGTATTGGCGTAGAGAAGCAAAAAGTCCATTTTCTATAGGTCCAGGGTCACTATTTATTGGCGTAGGCAGCAAATATCTCGCCCAGATCTGGGAGGACTTCTTCTCTCACGTGGGTGGGCCCACGGGATCGAGTTCAGGTGGTTTTGGCTCGATATGGGAGCGATACGAATGGAATTCGTATCGATCAAGAATTGGTCCTTTTTGGCTGAAATTTATCTGGTACATTCTTGACGTTGTTGGCAAGCTCCTGTGAAAATTTGGTGGCATTTGGACTTGTAGATTTTGAGTTATGATCGATGCAAGTTAAGGAGAACAGCTACAATTCGTGTCCATCAATGTGAATAGTGAAGCGATGCGAACAAAAGCGATGCGAATTTGATAGCCTTCAACAAATTCAAACTTGCATCGATCATATCTTGAGCAAACGAACTCCGATTAACTTGAAATTTGGAATATTGGCTTTTATAGCTTTGCTTGTCATGCCATATCAATTGTAGCTTGATCCGGACTCGGACAAAATTTGTCAGTATCCATAGCGAACCTATGTATAACCGATCTTCGAGATGGACCGTCTTTGGTTTCCAGCCAATTCCTTGGTGTCACGACCTTGCCAAAAGGCAGGATAACATTTTCCCCCCAAAGTACGTCTTGTGTGAACATGACGTGCTTTGAAAAGCTGCCATCTTCATTCTGAAAAGTTCTATCCGATTCGCTGAGTAGTTGCTATCTTTTCGTCAAAAGATGTAACCTTTGATTGATATTCAGTGATGTAGATGTCGAACTATTAATTGTCAATGATCATGCGGTGTTTTTTTGTAACTGAGTGTTGAGCGCTAGCGATTTGTTATTCATCGTTCTGATCGTCACTAGGTAAGCATTCAATTCCTGTTAATTTTGAAAATTGAATGTTAGTTTGGCATACATGCACATATGTTAACTTGACTCCTGTTCATGTTTGCACATTTGCGGGTCATTATCAAGTTCTTTTGATCAAGTTTCGTACCCATCCTCTCCTAGATCGATGTGAAATTCGAGTTGCAACAACGGCCGATGGTCGTTTTTGATCCATTTCTTTGTATCAATCCTCTCCTAGATTGATCTAAGATGCACTAAGGTAGAATTCATATCGATGGTTATTTATACGTGATGGACTTACATAAGGTGTGCTTCGTATTGATGGATACGTAATATTGGGTCTCGGATCGATGGATACAAAAGTAATGCTTTGTATCGATGGAGTCGAACGATCCAGACATAATCATGCAGTGATGCTTCGCGGAGGATATGCCATTTCTCATTCCTCTATTCAAGAAGAATTCCCCATAGTAGATAGTCTTTGATAGGAGTCATCCATGACCCCTTTCCTTGCTCCATCTCTAAGATCCAGTCGATCTTCATCTATCAATGCTTGGAATAATAAGAATTTCTATTGAAAGTCTATAGTATGGTGGATCGATTATATAAATGACAGGTATATAACTAAATTAAACTATAGTGTAACAATAGTAAAGAATGTAAATAAGAATAATCACACCAGGATTTTATACTGGTTCGGACCTCCCGTCCTACGTCCAGTCCCGAAGCTCCTCTTCGGAATTTCCTTTCACCAAATAACCCTCACTTCACTTGGAGGAACAGGTTTACAATAGCAGAGTTTCTTTGTCAACTATGTGTTCTCTATTACATGGATTTTGACTATATAGTACAAATGCTTCCAATATATATCTAGAGAGTATTGTCTACGAGGAACTGTATATTTGGAAGAGTAGAATACAAGTATAGATTGCTAGAGATCAAGAGTATATGATGGAGTGTATAATCAGAGAGCATAAGTAAGTAAGGTTAAGTCTTCTCTTTGATTCTTGATGTTATTTATAGTGGTAGAGAGATTCCTTGAGTAGTTGCATCCATTAACAAGTGTTCTATGGTCGCTTCTGATGGTGATGAAGAGTTGCAGCGAAGAGAAGCGAAGATGTCTTTTCAAATGCGGCAGTTGTAATTTGAATTTTCAAATCCGAGTTTAGCACCAGACGTCTGGTAATTATTTCAGACGTCTGGATATTATTATTTTTGTGTGCAATAGCCTTTCAGACGTTTGAGTATATTAACCAGACGTCTGATCCTTTCTATTTTAAATTCCAAAGGATTTCTTTAGACGTCTGGCTAGTGCACCCAGACGTCTGAAACCTGTGCATGTTGAATTTGTGCATCTGTGTCATTGCTCCATTGATCCTATCAACTTGTAGTCTTTTGTAATGTTCTTTGAGCCTTGTTCTTGTCTCTCTAGTAATGTTGCTCTAGCAAGTTCCTGTATATATACATATATATGTACATTTGATTTTCATTGTATAGTTGTTGTCATTAAAACCATGGATTTAATTTCCTAACAATTTCAACTGGGACAAAGTCTATTTGTCGCGCATCCCCAGAACTGGCTAGCTTGGCCAGTGATTCGGCCTTTTCGTTTTGTTCTCTGAGGATTTGTGTAGTGGTGTAATAGTCGAAGTCGGCTAGTAGCTTTTGGATCTGGTTGAGATAAGGAGCAAGACGTTTCCCCCTAGTCAGATAATCTTCCCTGACTTGACGTACTACTAACCAATAATCACATAAGACATGTAAAGTTTCCACTCCTAGTTTTCTTGCAAGTTTGAGCGTTGCGACCAAGGCTTCATACTTAGTTTCGTTATTTGTTGCTGGGAAGTTGAGTTTCAAGGCGTAGCAGATCGATCGTTCCTCAGGAGTCATTAACGTAAATTCGACGTTAGAAAGCCGATTATTGGAGTTCCATCTATGTACGTTCTCCATCGGTTGGACGGTTCTCCACTGTTCTTCGAATAATCGTCTGATGTAGTGAATTCAGATATGAAGTATGCTAATGTTTAACCATGGAGAGCTCTCCGAGGGAGATAAGTGATATCAAATTAGCTTAGCTCGATACTCCATTTGAGTAACTTTTCAGACATCTAAGGTTGCTATTGGACCTATCGTAACAGCTGCTCGATATAGACGTTAACGGGGTGAGCTTTTCAATAGCCAACCTTCATCATATACTAGTCTTTGGATTTGTTTCTCTTCACATAGCATTGCGATGCTTATGGTGTGTGTTGACACGGCCCAATTGATGTATAAATCTTCACGGTCTAAAGGTTTGGGTAAAATGTGAGGTCTCTTTAAGTGATCTATCAGAGCTGGAATTGCATCAACGCAGTTGTTAGTTCATTCAAAAGTTCTCTTCCCTCTCTTGGTCAGGTTGAAGAAGAGAATTCACTTGTAGATGGTCCTAGAGTTGAATCAACTTAGGACGATAATCTTCCGACTTGGGCTCCGTACCTGCTTGGTTGTCCTCGGTACATGGGTGTCTCTAATTATTGGAATTTTCTGGAAATTAGCCTTGATTCCATGAGAGTTGATGATGAAAACAAAGAATCTTTCTGATGTAATGGTGAAAGAGCATTTCAAAGGATCGAGTTTCATCCTGGATTTTTTTGAGACCACTGAATATCTCTGCTAAGTCATCGATGTGGTCATTTGATATTCGTGATCAAATGAGCATATTAACCACGTCCACTTTCATCGATCGGCCGATCTGATTTTTGAATGATCTGTTAATCGTCCTTTTGTAAGTAGCATAAGCATTCTCAAGTTTGAATCCGGGGGTTGCAACATAGCACTATATGCCCAGTTCATTAACGAAACTGTTGTATTCCTGGTCTAGGACATGCTTCAGTATCTGATTGTATCTGGAGTTTTGTGTCCATGGAAGTGAGCAATTCATGTACGATGGTCGAGTCTACCAGTTGGTTGATCCTTGGAAGTGGAAGGTTGTGCTTTGTCATGCCTTGTGCAAATCTGAGTAGTCGGCATACGTCCGCCACTCTCCGTTCATTTTTGTTATAAGTAAAGGATTGGATACTCATTTTGGGTAGAGGAACCCATCAGTTTTGAGTAAATTCACCTCCTCTTTAAGTGCAGCAGATCTCTCTGGATCCTCGTCGTATCATTTTTGTTCACCGAGACATGCCTTGGGTCGACATTTAACGCAGGGTTATCAATAGCTGGTAAGAGTCCATATGTATATTTGAGGTTGAGTCCAAGCGAACACATCAAGATTCAGCCGGAGCAACGCAGTTTACTCTTTCATCATCATTGCGCTGAGTTGTGATCTAATATTTCGTACTCGTGATGGGTTGTAGGCGCTTTATGTGCTTATTTGCAGTGGTAAATGATTAGGCTTGTAGGGACGTTGAATCGAAGGCTTAGTAGAGTTTAGCCTTGTATCGCGTGCTGCAGCATAGCTGGCTCCAGCTATGAGTTTGAATCTACTTGTGTTTCCGAGCAATGTGCTTTCCATTCAATGTACCCACGTTCCATTGCTCATCGGAAGGGTCAGAATGATGATCAGTTGCCCATAAGTCCGAGCGTCGATCTAATGATTCTATTTCTAAGCATCCTCTCGGTCATAACTTCAAGTTGTTATAAATACTAGGCATGAGCTATAGGATTGAGTAGTCGTATCCAGCTCTTGGATGATCAGACTCATGCCCCCATTCTTGGGTTGATGGACGTATTGTGCGAATGATCGAGCCTAGCTTCTGCTATGTTTATACTATAATCCAAGCTGTAAGAGCCAGAGTTGTTTGATGAACGATCAAATTACATTCAACTTATTTCTCGCACGTGCCCTCAAGTCTGGAGAATATCTCGATAAGTGGCAAGGTAGATAATGTACGCTTCAATTTCGAATTCTATCCCGTTGAACCATGGGATCGAGTTAACCGATGGAAGGCTGAGTTGTGCCTTATCCTGCATTCTGTCCTAGTTATTTCCTCTAGGCAGAATACTTCGTTGCCTCGCCGACATTCAAACATGAGCTAAGTTCTGTACATTCAATGACATTCACTTTGCTGTTTATATCGCCATACTCTGGGCAGAAACTGAAGAGTGAATCGTCCAGTCAGATACAATGTAGGATTGATGCTTCCCATGCCGGATCTAGGGCAAGAATTGGTGTGCAGATGTTTAGGTTGCACTTTTTTTGAATTGCTCTTTTAATCGAATCATGGTAAAATTCAAAGAATGAATGGCCACATTGCATTCTTTTGGAGTTAGGCAATTAACTACATCCATTTCGGTTTACATTCTCCCATCGAAACTAGGGATAATGTCGGCCGAAATGCAGTCAGGTCATGCCCATCCGGTTTCCCACTTTTCCGAACGGATCGAAGGAAGGCGTCGAAGGACGAATGGTCAAGTCACACTCATTCATGGTTTATTCTTCTATCCATGCTCTGTAGGTCAAAGGTATTCGATGGACGTTTGGGTCACATCGATTTATAGTCGAAGAGGATCGATATTGACCGTCGATTCAACGGCACGATGTAGAATGCTCGGACCTCATTTCCTGTCGATCTAATGGTATGATATGGAAGGTGCAGATCGACATTGCCCATCGATCCGGCGGTACGATATAATTGGTTGCCCAGAACTTCGGGCATCATTTTGATTGGTTAGCATTAGGGTCTCCTTGTAGTCGTTGCCTGAAGTTGTAAAGGACGCTAAGTTGGAGATGTAGCGAGTCACCTTTCTCTTCTTTCAATGATTTGTAATTCTGCCTCCAGTCTTGGGTTAGCAGAGTTAGTTCGTGGATGGTCAAATTGCACCTATAGTGAGTTTATACTCCTCATGTCGAGTTTAGGTCAGAGTTGGTGAATGAATGGTCGAGTCACATTCATTCGTTTATCTATGCTTATAGCCGCACCTTGGGGATCATAGTGAGTTGAAGGGCCATTAATCATACCTATTTAATGTTTATACCCTGTCCGCACTCTAGGGACTAAGAGTTTTAGCAGATAATGGTCGGACCGCATTTTCCTCGATTAATTCCTCTGGCACTAGTCAATGGGGAAAGTCAAAGTGTGGTCGGTCACACTAAGACAACTTTACTTTGATGTCTCTCCTACTAAATTGTAAGAAGGAATTGATTGGTGGGTGGTTGGATCACACCCGTCCATGCTGCGCGCACAATTTGTCGGATAACATGCGAGAGTTAGCAGATGAATGGTCATGCCACGTTCATTTGCAGTTGGATGGTAGTAATATCAATTCAGAATAGGACATCCAGCTAGGTCCATTTTGCGAATCTGCATCTCCCCGTCGAATCAAGGAAGAAATTTTGTCTTGTAGGGTTGGAGTGCATCCCTATAAATTTATGTTATGGGTCCCATGCTTAGGACAAGAGTTGATGTATGGACGGTCATGTCATGCCCGCTTAGTGCTAGATGGTCGAATCGAATCCGATTTTGTGTGATAAGTGTGCCCCCAAGTGAGGGTAGAGTTGAAAAGCGGATGGTTGAACCACATCCACTTTTTATACTAGAGGACTTGCTGAGGAATCAAAGTTGATAGATGGACAGTCGAATCACATCCCTTTTGGTATTTATATTCCAATCCTAGCTTTGAGGACTAGAGTTGGTTGATGGGTGGTCTGTTACACCCATTTGGTCTTTATACTCCAGTCTGCGCTCTCAAGACCAGAGTTAGTTGATGGGTGGTTAGTCGCACCCAGTTGGTGTTTATACTTCAGTCCGTACTCTGGGGACTTAGAGTTAGTTGATGTTTATAATCCAGTTCGCACTCTGGGAATCTGGAGTTAGTTGATGTTTATACTCCAGTTCACACTCTAGGAATCTGGAGTTAGTTGATGTTTATACTCCAGTTCGCACTCTGGGAATCTGGAGTTAGTTGATGTTTATACTTCAGTTCACACTCTGAGAATCTGGAGTTGGTTGATGGGTGGTCAGTCACACCCATTTGGCGTTTACACTCCGGCCCGCGCTCTCGGGACCAGAGTTAGTTGATGGGCGGTCAATCACACCCATTTTTGTTCATCATCCAGTCCACGCTCTAGGGACTTAGAGTTATTTAATGTTTGTACTCCAGTTTGCACTCTGGGATTCCACATTTAGTTGATGGGTGGTCAGTCACACCCATTTCAGTGTTTATACTTCAGTCCACGCTCTGGGGACTTAAGAGTTATTTAATGTTTATACTCCAGTTCATGCTCTGGGAATCTGGAGTTGGCCGACAGATGGTCAGTCACATCTGTTTAGGCATTTGGATCCCGTTCGCACTCTGGGAACAGGAGGTCGATTAAAGTTGTGGATGGTCGGATCACATCCACCTTGATTTGGAAAGTGAATTCCTAGATGGACGGGTCCATCCCCGTCGAGTTTGGATTTGGAATTTTGTACTCCATCTCGCACTTTGGGAATCTGGAGTTTGTTCGAGGATTGTCGTGTTTCAATCCCTTTTGATTTAAGTGGTCGGCCCCCGAGCTCGGGTTTCACTTAATAAGTGACTGGTCGGATCCTGATCACTTTCCACTTATCCGCCCTCAACGAAAGATAAGATTTAGTTGATGGACGATCGAATCAAGTCCATGTTCGTTTGGATTCCACTTTTGCTAGCCTAAGGAGTAAGATTAGTGTTCTGGCAAGCTTTGAGCTCGAGCAGAGGAGAGGATGGTCGAACTACATCCACTTTGAGCTGTGTATTTTCCCTTAAGTCAGGGGCAAGAGTTGGAGAGCAGATGGTCGAGTCACGTCCACTTTATGCTTTGCACTCTTCCGGTCAAGTTGAGGAAGAGAGTCGAAATGATGGCTCGTGATGGTTAGCAAGTAGGCAGTTAGTCGTTGATGATTTTAAGTTGAGACTTGGGCCCTGACGAAGTTGGTTTAAGGCATGATTGTTTTTGTCGAATCACAGACGCAAGCTGGAGAGTGAATGGTCAAATCATATCCACTTTAAACATATGTTCTCAAATTACCCTAAGTTCTAATGTAGGATTGGATGCATAGATGGTCATGTCACATCCACCCTTAGTGTGATTCCAATTTTACTGGGCATCAGAAAAAGCATAAGTATTTTGGCGAGCTTTAAGTACGAGATGGAGAGTACATTGTTGGGACATATCACTCTAAGTCTTTCCCAGATCTCCAATTAAATTGCATAGGCGGATGAGTGGATGGTCGGTTGCATCCACTTTGTACTAGAGTCCTGACCTTGTCGGTCTCTTCCGCTTTGATGCCTTGCCCCCAGTCAGGGGCATATAATAGCCGATGAGTGGTTGAATCATGCTCGTCATGATGATACCCCAATGATTTGATCATAGTCCGCGGAAGTTGTTTTGCACCCAACCTTAAGTACTCGGTTACGTACATCATTTGCAAGTAGTTTAATTCAAGTTGGTCAAATTTCGCAACATAAATGAAATTGAAATAGAAATAATTCAAAAGAGATCGGATTAAATCTCATTGATAAGTGAAGTGGCGTCATATGCTCGCTATTGCACTTCGATCCAGCCCTTCACAGTTGGAAGTCTAACGCAAATGGTTCAATTTGATCAAAGTTCTTGATCGATAGGGGTCGGGTGTTCCCAGTCCTTCGTTTTATGGGGCTTGCACATATTGTCGGATCTATCCTTTCTGGAGCAGCCTTTTGGCGTTGGCGTCCATGGTAGCCATCTAAAGAAGAGGAGTTTTCCGATCTAGTGTATGGAGTAGGTTCCCTCCTTATCTCGCCATGTTGATCCTTCCTCTGATTCAGCAACTCAATATTGGCCTGGACATGTTAGTGTAGTCGAAAGCGGCTATCCACCAGTTCTCTTATCAAAGTCCGGAATTAAGCTCCGATGATGAATTCATTTATGGGTATTGGCAGCAACTGGCTGTGGGCTTTGGATAAATTCGTTGGCTGCCGGCTTCTTTATTCCCTTCAACAATCTGAGAAGTAGAACTGGTATGTCTAACCACGATTGACAGTGTTCTTTGAGGAATGGGGGAAGGCATCTGCATTTGATGGCAGTCATCACTCTTGGTGGAAGCCATGCGCAATTCTCACTTCATGAGGTAGTGCCGGGGGTTATATTTCCAAAGTACACTAAAGTAATCAGCATGTTGAATTTTCGATGGAAAATCTGCATGTAGGATGGTTTCAATAAATAGGTCTCGACTAGGAAAGGTACTTCTATCAACATTATCAGGTCCATTTTATGGCTACGGGGTCTTGTAATACTGGTGAATGATGTATGCACGATTGCCCAATGTTCGAGTGGTTGGTAATGCCGATTGATGGTGAGTTGGTTAAGATGGGCTCATAGATTGGTGATTATTTCTAATTTTCACCCAGGTAGGAGGCCCATATAAGGTAGTAAGGAAGTTTCCTTAAGGTTGTATGTCATGCTTCTAGTCATATGGACACGGTATGATTAAGATGCGGGCATTTGAAGAAGGTTCAACGGCGACCAGCTATGTTTTGAGTTGGCAGAGTAGACAGTGTAGGGCAGTCGTCATATTAGCCATCGTACCATAGTTGTCAATTCAGGAGTTTAAAATCTGGTCAATTCGGGGAAGTTGCAGTCCACCTTAGAAGCATGATATATTAACCAACTCTAGTTCTTGGCGTATTAGCTAGGTTTTCCAGCCTTTGGGAGCACCGGTTGAGTAGTATTTCTTTACCCATTCCTTGATTGCAATTCAGAATTTGTTGTTGTGATCCCATATGTCTTGTTCAGTCATGGAACAATCAGAAGCATGGATGGAATGTTCCTTCATTAAATTGAGCTTTGAATCCACTATGCGGGTGCTCTTTTTCGGAAATTTGGGTATTACCCGAAAATATCACTACAAGAAAATATATATTTGATTGCAACATGGTACAGCATTGGAAAGCTTCTTGCTATCTTTGACAACCCGCGCTTACAAAAATAGCGTGTTTACATGCTATAACATGTGACCCTCTCCATTAAGACCAAAACATAAAAGAAAAAGCGGTAAATATTTTCCTTCCCTCCCATTTCCCTGACTCTACATTTTTTGCTCCCAAAACCTCATTTCCCACTTTGCTCAGAAAGCCCTTACAACCGCCTTTCTTTCTCGATCCAACGTCTAAATCATCGGTTGAACTCGATCTGGAAGCCCTAACATCTCTTATTTCCACTGAAGGAAACCCTAACTCAGGTGAACTATTTTCATATTCTTTTTTTACCTAATTCGATATGTTCAATTTGTTTATTTTGCATTTTTTTGTTTAGTCCTTTTGATTTATTAATTTAACCTATTCAATTTAATTAGTTCGATTAATGATTAGGTTATATTTGAAGTATAGAGTATTGCGGGATTGAAAAATTTGTTGATATGAGACACATGTATTTTACTTCCAAGCTGAATTGTTCACTTTTACGTTTAGTCCCATAGATATATTTACAGCTTTTCACATGGGATCTCAGATTATGTTTGATGTTCACATCAATATATGATGTCTTTAGGCCAAATATGGATATTTTTGGGTTATCTTTAAACTATTTGCTATTATAGAAAAGGGGTTGCTAATTATTACTTGTTTCGTAACCCATGTGTTTGCTGTCTCATTTAAGTGGCGATAGGAGATAGTGATGCATTATGTAGACATTGGTTATGTAGACATTGCACTTGGCAGTTGGCTAGGTTGGTTCACAGCAGCCCAGGAAATCGAAAGCGTTAAAATGTTAGATGAAGAAAAGTTGCCAAATTTAGTGAAGTGGCAGAGAGATTTAGCCCAGATGATATTTTGCAGGGAGTTGTTATATAGCAATTTCCTCAAGTTTCTTCACACAACTATAAATAAAATCTAAACAGAGGTTACGTGAGGAGTGTAACTTACCACAGATAGTTATATAGGGATGATAAAGGGTCATAGTAATTGTGGTTACTTAATGGAATTAATGAAAGTCCTTAACATTTATAACAAAAGTGGATTATAAATAGGTAGCTAATCTACATCTTTAAGCTAAAGAATTTTCTATTCAAGATTGTCATTGGCTGACATCTTTTTTATAAAATGAAGAAAGCCATATCACTACAATTGATTTCATTTTTTATATTTTCCAAAGGTTTTACTGAATTACCGTACTATGTTACAAGGTTATATCTTTTAACAATACTCCTTTCAAAAAACATCTCTCAAATTGTACGAACATTTCTGGCATAAACCGATACCATTAGGAACATACAGTGCTAGATAGCAGATTTAGAAATTTTGTAGTCATAATTTACAACTCTTACTATTTATTCCTCTTGTAATTTGTAGAGAGGTAAAATTACATGGCAATGCTGGAAAAAGAAAAACAAAACTGCTAGAAAATGCCATATAGTTTGAACACGAATGAAATTCCACAAAAGAGAGAAAAAAATGTATTAAACTTACTAAAACACATGGATTAGGTGAACCATATATAAACAATGGCCACCACAAAATGTCAGATAAATTAGAAGGAAAACATGTAAGTCCGCGAATTACCTGACGTCATCACAGTGACTTCATAGCCAACAATAAATTTTTTGAAGCCAATGATATCGGTGAAATGCGACGACGGAGACAGCAGCATCGATTTACTCATGAACTTTATCCATTTTCATGCATAGAATCCCTATTAATAAACCCTAAGACATGATTGTAAAACTGAAAATGAGAAAATAAAAGAGGAAAAAAGGAAACAGAGAGAATACTATTATTTTCAGGTTGGTAAAAAACAGAGAATTAGCAATATATATATATATATATATAAAGTTTGCTACCATCAGATGCAAGTAATGGTCAATCGAGAGTTGGTTGGCCGAAGAAAGAAAAAAGAGAGGAAAAGTTCAGTGAATAGAAATACACTAAGACACACTGCAGCTACTTTAGGAAGAGCATTCAAACCTTGTTACCATTATTTTTGAAATGTGATACCACAGTCTTAGTGCTATGTCCAAACACAAAACAATTGTACCATGGCCTAGGTTTATTTTTGAAATTTGTTAGATTATGATTGACCCGAGAAATGTATGGTTTACCCATCTTCACAAATATGTGTCCAATTTACAATCACCCAAGACTGTTGATAACTTGAGCATTTAGGTGCATCTGGTTACCCAGAATTCGATAGGAATATTTTTTTGCACTTTTTGGATCCATAGCCTTCAAATCTAGTCAATTTTTTTTTATATAACTCACATTACTTATGATATATATCTTTATACATTTTAACAGCTTAACCTTCATAATTCAGAAAAATAACAGTTCCTTCTCTTTCAGGAAATTGTTGGAAGTACTTGCACCTTTGTTGCTCTGCATAGATCAATGTTGCGCCTCAAACGGTTAGTACTTTATAGTCAGTTCATCGAATTTTGTTAGTAGCTGAAAACAAAATTGCAAGTTTGGATATAGAAGATTTCTTCATGCTCTGCCATTTTCAAGCATTAGTACATTGCATTTTCGCTTTATGCCCAGTGAATATGGTAAGTCTTACTTCTCAGATTGTGTAAAATATTTTACTCGTCGATATACATGTTATGCCATTTATAACTTTGATGCTCAACAAGCACATATAAAGAAACAATTTGATAAATTTTAGACGTTGTTATACAATTTTTCATATGCAAGATTAATGATAAGAGATTCAGTTTTGATCGTTCTCCTTGTTAGTACTCTTTGTATAGTTTGTATTGCCACGCTTGCAATATATGCAATATGAAGATAGCAATGAATACTCAAGTAGGTCGGAAAGACAATAAATCGCTAAGTTTCGAAACAAAATAATTTGAATAAAACATTCATCACTTAGTTGAAAATGCATGCCATTCGCAACGCGTGGGTCAGTAAGAAGTGGACTGTTTAAAAGCAAGCTTTTAAATCTCAAATTTTAAAATAAATCTCAGATAGACATCTCACTTCATATCTCGGTTGAAATCCTAGGTATGAATTCAAGTTAAATCACGAGGAATGGATCAATACTGTGAAACCCCAGATTAGTCTATGCAATTCTTCTCGAGTTTTTACAGCCATAAATACTTCTCATGATAATGTTAAATTCTTATATAAAGTCCGGGCAGAGCTAAGAACTGCCTTAAATAACCTTCTAAAGGTACTTTTTTTAATGATAATTTTTGCATAACAGATAGTTGATATATGGCTGGCATGTACTTTTTTTAATAGTCGATGACATGTACTATGCTATTATTAGAACTAACAGACATAAGATAATTTATTATTCTGTCTACAAGTTTAAATATCTGATAATATACTTTTGAAACACTAACAGCATGTATAAATTGAACTATTTATTAATTTGTATTTGTTTTTATGTATTCATCAATAGAATGATGGTATTCTTGTGATTCTTACAATCTCGGATTTTCCTGTTAAACGTTGCTCAAAGAATAAATTATCACCTGAGATTGAAGACCGATTACTAGCTTTATTAAGCATAGCAGGGATGTCTGGTTGCTGTCAGGTACACTATCAAGCATATATCTGTAGATGATAGTGTTATTTTTTGAAGGTTGGTTATAGAGAAAAATAAGTTTGTCTAAATAGGTCTTTCACTCCCTCAAGAGAGCTGATAATTTTTTTCTTTCAGGTTGCTGCGCCTCTAGGAAAGCATGATAACTATAATGTATCTATGTCGTTCATTGCTGCACATGGAGCTGATAAGTTTTTACTGGATACATTATCAGATATGCATTCTTCTATACAAGAACAAATCAATGCTGTATCCAATTGTGTTCCAACAGAAGATATAAATGGTGATATGGATGTTTCTGAGCTACTAAAAGAAAAGGTAATTTGTTTGATCTTGCAGAAAAATTATATTCTGTAACTTCTACACCATTTCGAAGTTTGGACTGCATTGAAGTCTGTAATCCAAGTATCAAATCATCTTTTGGATGAACTTTGCATTGAATAATAGTTTCTGAAATTGTTGGAATTGTTTTGCATACTGTAAACCATAGAGCAACGGTTGGTTGGGACTTACTGTACTGATTTTCAGCAGTGATGCATTTTCCTAATTACCGTCATCACTGTAGAACTGTCCCAGCAATACTTCCATCTAGCCATCAGACCTAATTTGTGGGAACTGCACTTCTAGCGGTATGACATCCTGCTGCTGGTTCCTGTTTCTATTTCCATCACCATGGAAAGGATCAACATATACTCCTCCACGTGAAATCTGGGTCCCTAGTCCTACAGATACCTCTTGAGCCTTTATGCTTAGACCATATGCTTCTCTGCTTATTTTGAATGTGAGATAAGCTCCGTACGTTGTAAAAGGAGTCAGCTCTCTACTGTTGATGCCCCCAGAAACATCTAGCCTACACACTGCCCGTAGTTCTGCTACTTCACTGAACCTGATACATGGATGTATTTGTTATATTTAATATGTTTAATGCATGTTAATGAACTTTGCTTTTATTTTCTCACCATTTACTGTATGCATAACACTGAGTTGAAGAATACCTGGAGTTAGGATGGGCAACCCATCTCCAATACCTCTCATCATTTCCCCACACTATTGACAACTGTTTAGAACTGTTGATGTTGATGATAGAAAGAAACTTACATACAAATTATTGGTCAACAAAATCGTTATTTGAAGTTGTATGTACTAATCTAATCTGGTGACTGATTATGACTTTGCAAGCAACTTGTTTCAGTTGCACATTTGGCCGTAGTTAATTACTACACACTGCAAAAAATTCTAAACCTTGAAAATGTTAGGTACTGAAGTCATACAGATCAGGTTTCATTTCAAAACCATGATTAAATTATTAATGACCTGGAGCAAAGGAACTATGTCCCAAAATTAATCTGTATAACACAACAGTTCAAAATGCATTTAAATTATTTTGTGCTGCCAGTGTCATGGTTTGGAATCTGTTACCCTCTAAAAGCCTGGACCTCGATATATATATATATATATATATATATATATATATATATATATATATATATATTAAAGTTAAAATTTATTGAATCATGTTTGGACATGTTAATTGCGTCTTTAAACATACAACTAAATGTTGCTACTTGGTCTAATGCATGCATCATACCTATTTTATTATTAAGTCTGATTACTAGCTTTATTCAACTTTGTTAATCATCTTGTGATTGTGCTTCTTGTTGTGGTATCTTGGAGAGACACCTCTAGCAGTACTTATCTGGATTGTATTATGTTAGCAATTTTCCTCATGAACATTAAATTATTTACAATGACAGGGAAATGCTGCGTTCAAAGGCAAACAATGAAATAAAGCTGTTACCTTGTATTCTGAAGCTATTAAATAGAATGATAGCTGTGCAACTTATTACTGCAACAGGGCAGCTGCTTATTTGGAACTTGGGCGGTGAGTAAATTTCTTACCGATTTGGACATTTCTTGGTACTCTTTTGTTGGTCACTGAAACGCTTGTGTGCTTGCATATTACTGCATTCATGTATATTGCAGCTTCCAGCAAGCAGAAACTGACTGCAACCAGGCCATATCTATTGATAAAAAGGTTACCTGAAATCTCTACCATGTATTTTTAAGCATGCTCCTTAGTTACTTCACATTATTTATCCTAATCTATTAATTTATTGCCTGATGGTTAGTTACTGAACATACAAAACAACATCATCTATCCTGTGATGTCATTGCAACATTTTAGAAATAACCATAAGAAATTAAGGCTCCGTTTGGCTTGTCGTTTTTAGTTTTGTGTTTTCGTCTATACAAAAGCGCCACTACAAGTTTTTAATCTTGTTATAATTCACAGGATAATACACCAAGTCTTGCTAAACGTCTGGAAAAAAGTGACGCTCGAGAAATAGAGGGCTTTTATCGGCAATACTATGAAAACCATGCCAGATCTTTAGATAAGGAACAAAGCAAATAGGTCCATATAGTTACCTTCCCATAAGAATTTTGCATAATAAATAACAGTACATGCACAGATTCGAAACATGAATCTTTTGCTTATTGTTACATTTGTTTAATAGAGCTCAGCTTGCAAAGGCATATCAAACAGCTGGCATGCTATTTGAAGTGCTTTGTACTGTTAACAAGACTGAGAAAGTCAAAGAAGTTTCGCCTGAGGTTTGTGTGTTTGTCTCCTTGTACTTTTCAACTAGTGTAAATTCAGTTCAATTATTGTTGCTAGCATATAGAAAAAAAGAAGAGATTAAGTTTGAGATTAAGTTTATTGTAAATTTCTTATCTTCATATTATATTTCTTTTATAATTGATTTCATCTTTAACATTTGTTGGCTGCATCCATTATTGTTCTGTTTTCTTCAAAAATTTCTGAGTTGCATGCCCAAATATATGACCATACTCAAATTTTAGTTGTTTATATTTTGTAATCATAAAAAACAGATGTACACCTAAAAAGTTTCACCTGTCCTCGTACAAAGATATGAAAAGTGTGCATGGTAATGTTGTTTTTGTTTCACCGAAAATTGTACAAAAATTTGTGTCCTGTCCTTATTTGCTGTTTCACCTGAGAGGAAGTGGGTGATTGGGTTTTGCTGTTTAAATCATATTTATAACTAAAAATGAAGTTTTTGTTCTTCTGCATTCTATAATGCCTGGTAATAATCCGCTTCTTGTTGCTGTAGTTTCTAAATCACACGTTTTTTTGTTTTATTTCACGTCAATGTCTGTTTAGTTAAACTGATGTACTGGCAGTCTATTTAGTTAAAATGATGTACTAACAGTCTTTATCTTTTTTGTTATGAAAATTATATAACTTGCGGATGATGTTTGGATTTGAAAAATAACTTATGTGCTTCGTTTTGACAGGTGCTGTATGATGATACCGGGGTTACTACAAGCTGGAAGGAAGGAAAAATTATTTTGCTGCATTCATTATCTTTCAAATCGGTCATGCTTGGATTAACATATTTTGTATTAATGTTCATATATCTTTGCTTTTAGTATGTATCGTTTTGGTCAACTATGGTTGTATGTATTGTTTTTTTTAAGATCACAAATATTTGAAACTTTATGTACGAAATATTATGGATATATATTTAAATATATATTGTGGTTTGGCTTATGTCTTCATTTGATTACGTACATCATTATGTGATAATTGTGTTTTTTGAAATTTTATAATATATTAGTAGAATTGTAAGCTTGGATGTACCTAGTAAAAAAACCGCAGGGATAAAAATTTATAGCGTTTTAACTGTGCTATGGAAAGGTTGTTTTTTCCAGTTTTATATACTACAGCATTATGATAGTGCTATAAACAATTTTCATAACAAAAAAACAACGCAATAAAAGACAGCAAACCGCTATAGAAAGTAGCTGTACTTATACATACAATGTACTATAGCAGTCATGAAAACGCTATAGTTTCACTTCATAGCGACTTTCCAAGGCTATTAAAAGTCATGTTTACAGCACTCATAAAACGCTATGAAATGACCTTTTCCATAGCGTCTCTTATAGCGTTTTGTATGTTGCTGTTATAGGTCACCGACCTATTACAACATGTTAATATACAGCGTAAGAAAAAACGCTATAATAGCTTCTAATAGCGTTTTTTAAACGCTATTAAAGGGTGTTTTTGTTGTAGTGTATTTTTTTTTGAAATTTCGTATCGTCGTCAGCAACGTTTGAACGATACAAATGTAGGTGAAATTGAACGATCCAAAAAGTGGACAATTGGATCGATACGAAAGGCGCACAACTGGATCGATACGAAGTGGTATCTGAGGATCGATACGAAATGCACACTGCTGGATCAATACGAAGTGGTATCTAAGGATCGATACGAAATGCACGCGACTGGATCGATACGAAGTGGTATCTGAGGACCGATACGAAATGCATGTGGCTAGATCGATACGAAAGTTGATCGATACGAATGTTGATCGATACGAAATTCGATCGATACCAAAGTTGAACGGTACGAAATTCGATCGATACGGAAGTTGATCGATACGAAAACCGATTGATACGAAAAGTGATCCGTACGAAAGTTGAACGATACGAATGTTGATCGATATGAATGTAGATCAATACGAATGTTGATCAAGATGAAAACTGATCGATAGGAAATTCGATCGATACAAAAACCGATCGATACGAAGTTCGATCGATATGAATGTTGTCATATTTTCTGGATGCGAAAACATGGATACGAAAATCTTCATATTTTCTGGATACGAAAATCACCATATTTTCTGGATATGAAAACATGGATACGAAAATCTTCATATTTTCATGGACACGAAAATATGGATACGAAAATCTTCATATTTTCTGGATACGAAAACATGGATACGGAAATCACCATATTTTCTGGATACGAAAACATGGATATGGAAATCACCATATTTTCTGGGTACGAAAACATGGATATGAAAATCACCATATTTTCATGGATACAAAAATATGGATACGAAAATCTTGATGAATGTAGTTCCTCTTAGATCTAGAGCAATCTGAATAGAATAGAAGGAACCACTTGACGATAGGTCTGGATCTCCTCCATAGATTTTTGTAATCCAACGACGGAAGTAGATCCACAGAGTTGGAGAAAAACTGGGTTTTCTCAGTGAAAGCACCAAAGTGTTTGTACCAAAATTGGGCACAACACTCTTCGGATATGTTTGAAGAGATAAAATTAAGAAACTAAATGTAAAATGAGGCAAATCTAACAAACACACCAATCAACAGATAAGAAAATGCACAAAAACACACGAATTTAGAGTGGTTCGGCGTATTGCCTACGTCCAGTATGAAATGACTTATGTTTATTGAATTTCACTTGCTGTTTATAATAGATTACAACAGTACAACTGAAGATTAATAATGATTTCGGCAGAGTATCGGTGTAGAGAAGCAAAAAGTCCATTTTCTGTAGGTCCAGAGTCACTATATATAGGCGTAGGCAGCAAATATCTCGCCTAAATCTCGAAGGACTTCTTCTCTCATATGGGTGGGCCCACAGGATCGAGTTCAGGTGGTTTCGACTCGATCTGGGAGCGATACAAATGGAATTCGTATCGATCAAGAATTGATCCTTTTTGGATGAAATTTATCTGGTACATTACTGACGTTGTAGGCAAGCTCCTGTGAAAATTTGGTGGCGTTTGTACTTGTAGATTTTGAGTTATGATCAATGCAAGTTTAGGAAAACAGCTACAATTCATATCCATCAATGTGAATAGTGAAGCGATGCGAACAGAAGTGATGCGAATTTGATAACCTTCAACAAATTCAAACTTGCATCGATCATATCTTGAGCATACGAACTCCGATTGACTTGAAATTTGGAACGTTGGCTTTCATAGATTTGCTTGTTGTGCCATATCAATTGTAGCTCGATCCGGACTCAGTCAAAATTTGTCATTATCCATAGCGAACCTGTGTATAACCGATCTTCGAGATGGACCTTCTTTGGTTTCCAGCCAATTCCTTAGTGTCACGGCCTTGCCAAAAGGTGGGATAACAAATGGGACACTATTTTGATGGATTGAACTATTTGCTTAATGTATAGTACTATGTAAAACTAATTTGTATTTCGGTGTATAAAATAAAGTTCAAATTTGATTGTATTTGATGTATGTGTAGTATGGATTGATTAGTAAATGTGATTTTATGACCGTCGTTTACTTTTTTTTGAAATGGTACTTAGATATAACATGTTACTGAGACAACAAACCACAAATCATGTGTCAATAAATGTTGGAATCACACTACGCAAGTTTCGAACTTGTGACCTCTCGCACCAAAGTCGAATCACTTAACCATTAGGACAATGGTGCTTGTCAAAATCTAATTACACTTTTTATTTGAAATGGTACTTAGATACAACATGTCACTGTGACAACAAACCACAAATCATGTGTCAACAAATGTTCGAATAATGCTACGCAACTTTCGAACTTGTGACCTCTCGCATCAAAGTCGAATCACTTAACCACTAGGACAATGGTGCTTGTATTTTACTTAATTATGATTATGGTAAAAATATAATATAGTATCTTTTAGGATATTATAATTGATTTACAATAGTTTTTTTGTGGTGTAAAAACTCCATGGCAGATTTTTATAAATGCTGTTACTAACATATGACTATGTCTGTTAAATGCTATCTTAGTAGTATATTAATACATACAATAGTGTTACAATGCTATTATATAATAACGTCCAAAAGCGTTTGTCCATTCGCAATCATATCCAAACATATAATAGCGTTTTCAAAATTGCTTTGGTAAATCATAGACCTATTATAGCATGTCGTTATATAGCGTTCTTTAAAACACTATTAATTCCTACAATAGCGGTTTTGAAACGCTATTAAAAGTCCTTTCTGGTCGGTGTAGGAGTAAAATTCACTGATTTTGATTTAGTCACACGAATTTTGAACTCTCTGACAAACGAATGGGAAAGAAAAGTTTTAGCCATCGAAGAAGCTAACGATCTTTCCCAACTCAAAGTCGAAGAGTTAATAGTAAATCTGATGTCGTATGAAGCTAATTTATAGGCAAGAAAAGAGCAAAATCAATAAAGGAAAAACATCGCATTTTAGGCAAGTAACGACAACTCCGACTTGGAAGAAGATGAGATTGTGTTCATGGACAAAAATTACAACAAGTTCAAGAAGTTCAAAATGATGACAAAATTTCAAAATAACAGCAACACAAATTCCTCAAATCAAACATCAATGAAGTGCTTCGGGTGTGATAAATTTAGCCATATGAAGAAAGACTGTTCACTACTCAACAATGATAAAAAGAAAAACAAATTTGAAAATCTCAAGAAAAAGAGAAGAGAATTTCAAGTAACTTGGGATGATTCTGACTCTTCCTCATCATCCGATAGTGATAGTGACTAAGAACAAGCAAATGTCTACTTCATGGCTAACACAAATGAGGTACGTCCTGAATTAACATATGATGAAATTTTTGAAATTAGTATAGAATTAGATGACAAGTATAGAGAATTAAAAAAAATTAAGTAGAGAAAATATGGGAAAATTAAATAGAGCTGAATTTGGATTTTTAAAAGACAAAAAAACTATTTTAGTAGAAGAATTAGAATTAGTACAAAAGGAAAGTAGAAAATTATCATCTCAAAATGCTAATAACACATGGTATAGAGAATAACGAAATAGAGAATTATAAACTTGAAAAAGAAAAGGATGAATTAAAACAAAATTTAGAATTAGCTAATTCAGAAATTTCTGATTTCAAAAATAAATTAGATAAAATTACTAATGATGTTTCAAAATTTAATAAAGGAAAGCAAAATCTAGATAATTTGATAAAAATTTCAAAACCATCAGGAAATAGGAAGGGATTAGGATTTAACGAAAAAATTCATAAACATTCTAGAAATAATCTAGTTTCTGATAATAATCAAAGATTCAAGAAGTATAGTACATTATATACAAATTTTAGGAAAACAAAATCTAAACATGAAAAAAAGGAAACAAAAATGATTAAAATATGGATTCCTAAAACAAATAACAAATTGATTAGACAAAAACACATAGATATATATCTAAAAGATATAGTTCATAATGAAAATTACATATCTAAAGGTTCCAAACCCTCATGGGTATGGCTGCCTTCTCCTACTAACAGATAGGACCCTAATGAAGAAATTGGGTGTCAGTTAAAACTTTTTATTATTTTGCAGGTAGCCAAAAACAAACCAATAAAAAGGATAAATGGATACTAGATATTGGATGCTCCAAACATATGACAGGAAATGCACACATGTTATCAAACATCACTTACATGGACGATGGCACGGTTACTTTTAGGGATAATTCCAAAAGATATGTTATCGAAATTGGAAATGTCATCAATGTCGGTATATCTACTTCTCCTATTATTTCAAATGTTTTACTAGCTAAAAATTTAAAACATAATTTACTTAGTATAAGCCAATTATGCGATAAGGGATTTAAAATCGATTTTGAAAAAGATAAATGCAATATCTATAATCAAAATAAAACTTTAATTTTTGAAGGAACAAGAAATTGAAATATTTATATTCTAAACATGAATATTAATCATAATAATTATTTATGCTTAACAACAAATCATGATGATCTAGGGATATGGCATAAAAGATTTTATCACATAAACTTCAAATATATAAACAAATTTGTAAAAACAATTTGGTCAGAGGATTACCCAAAATAAATTTCAAAGTTGAAAATCTATGCATTGCATGTCAACTTGGAAAATTAAGGAAAAGCTCGTTTAAATCTAAAAAGGAAATTTCTACTAACAACCTCTTGAATTACTTCATTTGGACTTATTTTGTCCAAATCGAGTATATTCGATAAATCATAATAAATATGTCTTTGTAATTGTAGATGATTTTTTAAGATATACTTCAACGCTATTTTTAAAACATAAAAGTGATACATTCGAAATGTTTAAAAATTTTGCTAAATGAATTAAAACTCTAATGGATCTAAAAATAAAAAGTATAAGAAGTGATCACGGTGGAGAATTTGAAAATGAATTATTTACAAAATTTTGTAATAGAAAGGGAATTACTCATAATTTTCCATTTCCACGAACACCAACAAAATGGGGTAGTTGAAAGAAAAAACTGCACCTTGCAAAAATGTGCTTGAACTCTCCTAAATAGCAGTGATTTACCAAAGAATTTTTGTGTCGAAGCAGTCGCTACTGCATACTACGTATTAAATCATGTAACTCTTAGACCTATGCCTAAAAATACATGTTATGAAATGTTCCACAAAAAGAAACCAAAAGTACCATATTTTCGAATATTTGGATCAAAATGCTTTATTTTGAATACAAAAGATAACCTTGGTAAATTCGATTCAAAAGCATATGAAGGAATTTTTGTTGGATATTCCGATCAAAGTAAAGCTTACAGAATTTTTAACAAACGAACAAATGTTATAGAGGAAAGTCTTCATGTCTTGTTTGATGAAAACTTTAAAAATATAAATAAAGACGGCGAAGAAATTTTTGACACTAATCAAAATAAAGCCATTGAAAATGATGATGATAATCAAAATAACAGTAATTTAAAATCACCACCCGAATTTTAAAAGATCATCCTATTGATAGCATAATTGGAAATCTGATAACAAAGTTTCGACTAGAAGACAAATAAATCAAATGGGTAATGTAGCATTTATATCTAATTTTGAACCAAAAAATTACAAGGAAGCATCAAATGATGATTTCTAGATTTTAGCAATGCAAGAAGAACTTAATCAATTTGAACGAAATAATGTCTGGGAATTAGTACCAAGGCCAAACGATCAGTCGGTAATTGGAACTAAATGGGTTTTAAAAACAAAGCTGATGAAAATGGAAATATTATACGTAATAAAGCAAGATTAGTGGCACAGGAGTACAATTAAGAAGTTGGAATCGAATATGATGAAACTTTTACACTTGTGGCACGTCTTGAAGCCATAACAATATTACTTGATTTTGCATGTCATCATAACTTTAAGCTTTTTCAAATGGATGTTAAAAGTGCTTTCATAAATGGTTTTATAAAAGAAAATGTTTACGAAGAACAACCACCACTATTTGTTCATGAAAAATATCCAGATCATGTTTTTAAACTTAAAAAAGCATTATATGGTTTAAAACAAGCACCTCGAGCTTGGTATGATCGAATAAAATCACATTTAATTAATTCCAGTTTTCAAATTGGTAAAATAGATACAACATTATTTACTAAAAGAGAATAGAAGGATATATTAATTTTTCAAATTTATGTCGATGATATTATATTTGGATCTACTAACGAAAATTTATGTAATTAATTTTCTACAATAACGACAAATGAATTTGAAATGTCTCATATGGGTGAATTGAATTTCTTTTTAGCATTACAAATGAAACAATTAAACAATGGAATTTTTATAAATCAAGAAAAATATTGTAAAGAATTACTAAAACGTTTTGGAATGGATAATATACCAAGTAAAGCCACTCCAATTAGTACTACTACTCATCTAGACAAAGATGAACATGGTAAAGAGTTCGATCAAAAACTATATCGAAGAATGGTAGGATCCTTACTATACTTAACCGCTAGTAGACTGGATATTATGATGAGTGTTTGTTTATGTGCAAGATTTCAGCACAGTTAAAGAATCGCATCATCATGGAGTTAAACGAATTTTATGATATTTATCCAACACTAAAGGTTATTGTCTATTTTATCCAAAAGGCAGTGCATTTGAACTTGTATCTTATAGTGATGTGGATTTTGGTGGATGTAAATCGGATAGAAAAAGTATAAGTGGAACATGTCGCTTTATTGGTTAATCGTTAATTTCATGGTTTAGTAAAAAGCAGTGTGTTTCTCTTTCAACATGTGAAGCCGAATATATTTCCGCTGCCTTAGCTTGCGCTTAAGTAATATATATGCAACAAACACTTAAAGATTATGGAAAAATAATAAACAAATCTCCAATATATTGCGATAATAATAGTGTTATAAATTTATCTAAAAATCCAATTAATCACTCACGAACAAAACATATAGATGTTCGTCACCATTTTCTGACAGATAATGTTGAAAAAGAAATAATAACTCTAGAATTTGTTACTACCGAAAATCAAATAGCTGATATTTTTACAAAACCATTAAGTGAACTAACTTTTATTAAGTTAAGACAGGATCTAGGAATTTGTTCATTCAATGAATTGGTTAATTAAAGTTATAGAAATAATGTTCTGATCAGTTAAAATTTGTAACTTAAATTAACAACAAACACATATTTCTTTTAATACCAACCATTTAAAAACAAACCAATATCTGTTAACTTCCTATGGGTTAACTCATTTCTCTCAACTACATTTCTAAATATAGCTAAACTTTAACTTATAATTCAGTTATATATGACTAAAAATAAATAAACATAGATAAATTTTTAAAAGAAAAATAAAAAAATGTCTTTCGATCACAACTCCATCTATACAGCTATCGACTATAAATCTCCCTCGTACAATAGCACTTACGTATCACCAACTAAAACCACACCTACATCAACTCCTTCTCTAAGCATTATTGCATCACCAACATACCACACTGGCTTTTCTCCAAAAGGAAAGAAAGATAAACGATCAATTGATCTGAAATCATCATCTCTTTCTAACAAAGCCGATGAAACAAGAAATGATCGGTGTTCAACGTGAGATGTATTATGAGCAATGACATCAAGGATCTCATCTAAATTTTCTCGAAAAATGTATTTTATAAATTTATGGTCATTCACCAACGAAAAATTGCATACATTAAAAGTCTCCTCGATTACAAGAAACTCCTCCAAGAGCGCATAACATTACTCCAAGAAATTTATGCAAATCGGTACCATCAAACCAAGCTTAGATTGACACTCCAGCTCTTCCAAGTTGGTCTCCACTAAAGCCATTACTTGACGATACAAAAGTTGAACCAAATTTGTGGGATATACAACAAAACAGTAATTCAGAATTCTCCGACAAAAATTAATATTTATGTTACACATCATATTTATTTTTGATATGTATACTGTTTGTTATATTTAAATTTTAAATATTTTCATTCATATTAAAATTTTCCTCCAGAAAATAGAAATTACATATGACGGACGTCCGTGAATATACCATAGACGTCTGTCATCGGTTATGGGAAAATTTTCCCTGTAACCGCAGACGTCTGTTGGAACCTCACAAACGTCTGTGAAGACTCTCTGTTTCAAACTTCTATAGCCACAGACGTCTGTGGATACATCACAGATGTATGTTGACTCTTTTTGCCTTATTTACACTGAAGCCACATACGTCTGTGACTTTCTCACAGATGTTTATCGCTGCTCTGGCAAAAAATCCAATAGCCGTATATAAAAAACTTTCCCTTTTCTCTTCACTCTACCTTTATTTCAACTCCAAATTCCTAAAACTCTAGATCTCAAAACAATTAAATTATAAAATCAATGGCTTCCAAGAAGGTTACCATCTCCAAGAAGAAAAAGCAAGGCCAATCTTCATCCTCCTCCCAAGCACCAATCACACAAGCTCACATTAATCAATGGCTCCACAATAATCCCAATGCAATTAAAAGATTCAAGGAGCTCACCCAAAAGAAGATCCGCTCAGGTCCTTTTTATTGCCTTGCCAACATTATGGAATATGAAATCTTAGGAATTACTACTGATGTCGGCTGTTGTAATTTGATTAGCTATGATGCGAATAAGGTAATCATTGACCTCTTGCTATTTACCTCTTCTACTCCAATCTATGTAGTTCAGAGATTTGGAATTCAGAGAAAGATGAGGGTTGGTTATGGTCAAGTGTTTATGGTAAAGAAGTTAAAATTGATGTGTATACCATTGGCTGTATTTTAGGATGTTCCTATGAGAGGATACCTATTCGCAGTCTTCTACCTAGGGCCGAAGTTACCCATCAAATATGGGAGGATAGAATATGCCACAATGGAAATCCATTTATCTTCGACCACGGGCTAGACTATTAGATCAAATGATAATTAATTCCATCATTCCTCATCTAGGTAGTCATGAACAAATTTATCCTAATGACCATAGAGCTTTGTATGCCATATTTGCTCGCCTACGGGTTAATTGGGAAAAATTTATTCATGACCAAATTAAAAAGATTTTGGTCAACGCATCGTCGTTCCATTGTTTATGCTCCATATATCATGTGCATCTTGCAAAATCTTGGAGTCCCTTCGTATATCTCACAACACGAAGAAATTCCAACCAAAGATAGCGGACCACGATATCTTTAACTGATGCATCTTCCGAAGAGTCCACCTCGTATCATTTCATTCAACCAATGGACTCAACAACAACAAGAACAAGAACATCATGGTCCTACTCAAACTAGCGCTCCTCAACAACCCAACTCCCCTCATCCTTTCCAACATCCACCTTCCTGTAGTCATGGTACCGAATATTATTCGGACTCCGAAATTCAAGAAGCTCGGGTTGAACTAACGCCAAATGAATCCCTTCGCGATTTGAACATCAAAAACCAAAAACTAATCATGGCCAATCAACAAGCTTTAAATCGAAAAATGACTGGACTGGAACGCTCATTCTCCACTAGGATGACAAAGATGGAGAAGACTCTGGACAAAGTGGTCCCCAATTTAGGGAAAGTAATGCGCAAAGTCTATGGTCGATCTTCCTCACGCTCATCATCTTCACCTTCCCGAACACCTCCATCTCAGATTCAAACATTAGTTTGTCATCCTCAAGCCTCGCCCGAAGGTACGTCACACGATAAAAGTGATCGAGGGAAGACTCCCATATGCACAAGCCGAGGAAGAAGAAGAAGACAGTGATGAAATGTACGTCTCTGATACTCCACATTTTCAATAACCATCTTACATGGCATTTCAAGGCCTATCAATCAACGAAGATGAGGAGTACCACGGTCAAACTACATGGCCAGGTACATATGAGCAGGATCCATCCGCTTACTAGGAATATTACGAGAACTACATAGGCATGTCTTATTCCATAAATTAGTACGATTAAACTTTGTTTTATTTTATTTTGAAACTCCAATGTATAACTTTTGTTGCAATTCCTTCTAATTTTTGGTTTGAATTTTCAAATTTGCTTTTCCATAATCTGAAATGATGACATACTATGACCATTTATATTGTTTATATATGTATCGTATATCGTTTCCCTCCATTTTGATAATGACAAAGGGGGAGAAGTTTATGCATATACATAGGGGGAGATGTATGTGCATAAAGGGAGATAAAATACACAAACATAATAATACTTCCATTCTATAGTTGATATTTTAATCATATAGTTTCACTATACAGTTGTCATCATCAAAAGGGGGAGATTGTTAGAACCTCCAAATTATGTTTCAATGGTAACAACTATATAGTCATATACATATATGGGCCTTATCAAGATTACATGTATATGCTTCAAGAAGACCATGTTCGAAGATATTGAGACTCACAGAGAAACGAAGATTCATTGACCATAGTAAGATTATTCTACAGTAAAAGAGTTCTAGATATAATATTGTTACGGTCTCCTTGAGTATATATGAATACGAGAATACACAATTTCATGTACATCAAAATAAGGTGAAAAACAATTTTTACACCTCACAGACGTCTGTGATAAAACAACAAACGTCTGTGACAAGTTTCAGATTAAAAATTGAACAGGTCACAGACATCTGAGGATTTTACCACAAACATCTGTCATGGGAAAAACTGCCATATTTGAAAAGACGCTTCTGATTTTAATAAAAAGGAAATCATCTTTCACTAAAGAGTTGCATGTTTTTAATCAAAAGGAAATCATCTTTCACTAAAGAGTTGCAGCCATTAAAATAAAGAAACTTTCTCCAAGAGTAACAATTTTTCATTAGCAAATTTCTGAATCTATAATACCACTTAGATTGAGAAGTAAAATTCACTGAACTTGAATTAATCTATTCTTTACTCTCTTGATTTCTAAGCACTCTCTTGCATATATACTGTCTATATACTCTCAATCTATTATAACCAAAATAGAATTTTGGTTAAATCACTTCCTACAACTCAAAGTAGTCATATTCATATACTCAAAGGAGATTATAGGAAGATTTACTGTAAGTCAAAAACCGTGTTATTGGAACACAAGATTGCCAGAGATACTTTTGTATTAGTCTATTCCTCCGGACGAAGAGAGGGTAATTTGTTTGAAGGAAATATCAAAGGGGAGCTTCTGGACTGAAGGTCCAAACCAGTATAAAAAGTCTACTTTGCACGCTTTTTATTTTACTAATTATTATCTACTATTGCATTAATTTATATACTTGCATATTATACACAAGTTAGATAGTATACAATTCTTAAGACTTTCAGGGGAGAGGTTTGAGTTGTATATTGACCACAAGTCTTTGAGATATTTGTTCTCTCAGAAGGAGCTGAACATGAGGCAACAGAGCTGGTTAGAGTTTCTAGCATCATATGATTTTGGGACAGATTATACTCCAGGAAAAGGCAACAAAGTAGCGGATGTTTTAATCCAAAAACAATAAAGTTCTGTTTTGGCTATGATGGAGGAATGGACCACGTTAGAAACATTATCCGCCTGTAATTTGGAATTTTGGTCTAGTGCAGGTTCGATCAATGCACCCAGAATGCTAGCATGCTTAGAAATCAAGCCTGAGCTGATAGAAAGGATAGCTGAACTGTAGAAGGGAAATAAGTTTTGCATAGACACCGTAAGGAATTTGGACTCAGGAGTCGGAGCAGTAGAGCTGAAGGGATTCAGTGTTGATAAAGAAGGCATACTGCAGAAGAAAGGTTGGTTGGGGAAGGAAGTATTGAATGAATGTCATCATTCAAATTTTACTAATATCATGGAAGTACAAAGATTTATCAGGATCTGAAGTGGAGTTTCTTCTAGGAAAGGATGAAGAAGGATGTAGGAAAGGATGTCTTACATGCCAACAAGTGAAGGCAGAACATCAGAAGCCAAGTGGGCTCCTGCAACCTTTGGAGGTTCTAGTGTGGAATTAGGATTCGGTATCTATGGACTTCATAGATAGGTTGCCAAGGACAAGGGCAGGGAACGAAGGCTTATGGGTCATAGTTGATATACTAACTAAGAGTTCCCATTTTTAGCAAAGGCTAAGAAGACTACGCCGAAGTTAGCAGAGATATACGTGAAGGTAATAGTGAGGCTGCACGGGGTGCCTAGCTCTATTATTAGTGATCAGGATTCATTGTTCACTAAAGCGTTCTAGAAAAGTTTGCATAAGGTATTAGGTATAGAACTGCGCATGAGTAGTGCATACCATCCATAGATAGAAATGCAGACTGAGAGGATCAACATGGTCCTGGAAGACTTGCTAAGAGCATGCATTTTTTACTTCGATGGATCTTGGGAGGATTACTTACACCTGGTAGAGTTCTCTTATATCAACAACTATCAGAGCAGTATTGAGATGACACCATTTGAGGTGTTTATGGAAGGCCATGTAAGTCTCCTGAATGTTGGTTGGAGGCAGGGGATAGGATTATGTTAGGACCAGATGTGGTGTAGGATGCTACGGAGAAGGTAGAACTGATCCAAGCTAGAATGAGAGCAGCGCAGTCTAGGCATAAGAGTTATGTCGATACAAGGAGAAAAGAACGAGGTTTCACAGTATGCGATTAAGTGTTCGTAAAGGTTTCTTCGATGAGGGTGTAATTCGCTTCGGAAAAGCTGGAAAGTCAGCACCTAGATATGTAGGACCGTTTTCAATCATAAAAAGGATTGGGAAGGTAACATATAAGGTGGATCTACTCAGTGTTTTTGCAGGGATTCATAATGCGTTTCACGAATCATGTTTGCAGAAATATATTAGAGATCCAGTCACAAAAGTTAATTGGAGCACAGTAGAAGACCTGGTCATAAATCTAGATATGACATATGTGCGCAGATTGGTTTGAATAGTGAGTTGGGATGAGAAGCAACTTCGGAACAAGGTAGTGAAACTAGTGTGTGTCCAGTGTAGCGCAGATCGGGAGGACTACATGTGAGAAACTAAGGATAAGGTTAAAAGGACCTATCTAGAGCTATTTGTTTTAGATTAGTGCATGAGCTAGGTATTGAGTTGTACTACTGCAGACCATATATATGTATGAATATTATGATTGCTTACTGTATTAATAGATAGAACCAGTACATTTTATATGCATGGATTGGGAATTCATGAGTATGCTTAGATAAAGCAAGGGATAGTTGGCAAATCGCTACCATGCCTCAATTGAATTTCGGGGGCGAAATCACTTTAAGGAGGGAAGGCTATAATGACACTAAATTCTTAATTAATCAGTTAAATCGATTAAAAGGCCGAGGCAGGCTAAATTAGAGAAATAAAGGAAAATAAATTAATGGAAAAGGGGTATGAGGGTGCAGCCCAAATTATTGTAGGACAATAAGCATTACTCTTTTCTATTCATTCATTTCTTATTACTAAAACTAAAAAATTACAAGCTAGGGAATAGCACTACTAGTAGCTTAAAAAGGGCAAATAGAGAGGAAGATAATGGAAATGTAAGGCAAAAAGGGGATTAAGAGGACTAAAGCAAGATATCTTACATGATCTATGCGAGTAATACTTAACCTATCTACATCGAACTTCCATATATGGTTTCGGTTTATATTTGTATATTTTTAAGTATGATATGATCTATATAGATTTTATTAACAAATATAAAAAGATTAATAAATGTTTTGGGGAAGGACTGATAAACATGGGATGTTTAGACATGTTTCCCCTACTTTAATGATTTTGAAAGTTAATGGAAATTATATGTCATGTTCTAATCATGGCTATAGCCATGGGATTTTAGTTTGAGAAGTTTCTTAAGCTTATATGATTTTATTTGATTTATTGAAGGAGCATAAGTAAATGATGAAAACACAATTAAAACTCCAAATAAAGAATAAGTGTGTTAGAACAAGTGTTCACAAATTTCCTGAGAATCTATCAGAATTTTCTATATGGAATAATAGACTAAAGTGGCTAGTACTGTGCTGGGGCAAGTAGAGAATTGTGGGGGTGCAAGAAAAATGAATTTACATAGGGAAAATATACCAAAGGGTGTTGGGAAAAAGAGAAAGTAGATCCAAATCATTGGCTAAAAAGAAAGAAAAAGGACATTGTAAATAACAGAAAGTAAAATAGGAATTAATAAGATAACGACATATGTAAAGACGTTGCCAGACAAGTCAGACTCTGTCTTGCTTGGAGCTGAGGCGGCAGCCTAACGGGTCATATGAGAACTGTGCACACGGGGGAAATGGTAGAGATTAGCCAAAAGGATCGAGTAGCTTTTAGAGGAAAGCAAGTCTGTGATGCAAAAATGTAGAAAACATTACGCACCGCAATTTGAAAGGATTCACTAGTAAAGAGTGAACTGCGCACCTAGGTTAGGGCGAGGAACTATTACGCCATGGAGACTGAATGAAAAATCAATTCGGTAAGATTTGGGGTGGATCTAGGCTAAGTAATTAATATTAGTATCGGGTACGTATCGGTCAAGTACCAATATGGGATATTTCAAAATATCGTGATAATATTGGATAATATCGATAAAATATCGGACATGTGAGAATATGTTATAAATGATATTGTACTATGTTCTAATGTTATATTGATGTTAAGTATTCAAATATTTGGATAAATAACTCCAAATTACTATCAAAGTCTGATTGCATATAATTTATAAATAATCTATTTACTGAGATATTCTATTTAATACAAATTATAATATAGCCTCATAAAAACCGAGAAATTCATATAGTGTACACTTTATTATTTTCCTCGTTTTTATACTATATTCATTGTTTCTTTAGTCATCTAATAATCTATATTGCTTTCACAAGTTTTCCATATTTATAGCTTCATCGTTTTCATTTTTACTTAATCTATCGAATAAGCAATGTTCATTTGATACTAATTACTACTTTAGCTCGTTTCTTATCGATATATCAAATATAACTTTGCAGCTCTTCAACTTTTAGTTCTGGGTGCATGATAATAGCTAATAAAATGAATTTTCATAAGCTAACTTACCAATTAGAAACGGTGAACAAAAAATAACTAAAAAGAGAAGTGGCTCTTTCATGATCTTTTCTTTAGTGGTAAAGTCTTTAAGGAAAATAAAACTTATAAAATAATGAAATAAGTGGAGTTTTTCTTATTGATGTACCAATGAAAAAGTCAACGGTATAGTTAAAACTAAAAAATTAGTGCATTGGGATTTCTGATATGGTCTACCAATTTTCATTACGATATACAAAAAAAAATATTGAGAATGTGAAGATATTTATTTATATAGATATTTTCTACAACACATACAATAATGAACGATATTCTAAAAAAGTATAGGGTATCTACACTAAATATCGGAGCGATATATCGACAAAATCAGACGATATATCGGTAACGATATTTTAAGTGATATTTTGAAAAAAAATTGGCTTAGGAGCGATATGAGATATATCGGCGATATTATCTGATATTAACTACATAGGGTCTAGGGATAGTAAAGAAGAAAACCCCTATGCTAGAGGTAAAGATAGAAGGACTATCGACGTCGGGGTGGGACACTCACTCGAATGCACACCTAAGGAAGGTGAGGAGAGGCATTCAACTTCCAGAGACTACTGTGGGTAATCCCAAGCAGTTTCAAATTAAACAAATGTTTAAGAACCGCAGATGGTTGTTACACAGTAGTCCAGAGCCCAAGCGAATAAATAGGGACTCCTGGTGGTTGTTTCACAGTGGTCCAAAACATAAGTTAAGAAATATAAAAGGACTACGTGTGGCTGTTTCTTTGTGGTCCAGGGTATAGTTAATAAATATTTGAATATTGAGGGTGGTTAGGACTACGCAGTTTGAACTAATGAATGAATCTAAAAGAACACTACAAGGGGTTGAGTCTATGCAGTCTAAATCTAGAGAACAAATTAAAAAAATAAGTGGTACTTTAGAGGGGACTAATTTTAGGCAGTATCAGTTGAAAGACAAACCTAAATAGGAAGTCAAGTGGGGACTGCGTCGGGTCACAGTATTATATAGGAACAATAGACTAAATAATAATCTAAAGTGAGAACTAAGTGGGGACTGTGCCAGGGACGCAGCAGTAATTGGGGACCGCAGAAGAATGTATAAGGCATGTTAGTGAATAAGAAAATATTATGCAGTATCTATTGTTATTTCACTTATGATGTGCAAATAGTGAGGGGAAAACCCAATATGAGTACGGTTTGGTCTCACTACATGAATGTTTTAGGGTAAGTATTATTCACATCAGACTTTGTGTCTGACCCGTGTTTTTATCATTGTTTTCTCCATAAACTCACGGGTGCTCATTTGAGTAGGCTAAGTTTATGGGATTAGATAGGTATAAAAATAAGGGTCGTAGCAGCAGATTGAAGATGGAGTAGGAGGCTTGGTAGCTAATAGAGAATTCTGTTTTCCGTTGTATTAAAGAGTGCTGGCCGCATCATTATATGTTGACCCAACTCTTTCTATGTTATTATTTTATTATATTTGACCCTTTTGTGGGCACGTTTTCGGTTTAATTGTGATATAAGTATGTGTAATAAATGTTAAAGAAAACTCTTGATGTAGTAAAAATATTTATCTGCTCTGTTTATTTAATAAACTGAACTCGCTTTTGTCATTGGAAGATAATTCTAGTGATGGCTGCAGCATCATCGACATTCATCTTCAAGTCTCGAGTGGGGGAATGTTATAATGATGCTACTGGTATAAATAAGGGTGGTGTCTTTGTGTTTGCGTTAAGCAAAAAAATTATACAAGTTTAGTTCCATAATAAAAAGTCTCTTCCATTCAAATATTCTCTTCGTCTTTCTCCTAAAATATTCTAAAAAGGTGATATAAAAGCTTAAAGATCCTCCTAAAATGACGGCGATTAGCGGTGTTCCCTTTCAAGTCCCAATGCTCATCAAGATAAACTATGACTATTGGACCTTAAGGATAAAGTCTCTTCTTGGAGCACACAACATGTTAGAGATAGTTGAGAAAGGCTATATCGAATAAGAGAATGAAGGTAGTCCATCTCATACTCAAATGGATAGCTTGAGAGACTTAAGAAAAAGATACAAAAAGGCTCTCTATCTAATATATGATGGATTAGATTGTAACAATCCACTCCAAAACAGGTCTAATTTTCGATCAATAGAAGTCCACCGAACCTTAGGTTCATTCTGGAGCTAGCTTTTCGTTGGTATAAATAAAGAATTCATAGAGCTGTCATCTATTCTTTCAGAATCTCACGGCAAAAGAGATAAAATATAATAATCAAATAAGTAACCATTGCATAATAACCGTATCTCATAAATACAATGTACCAAAAAACATAAACGTTAAATAAATTATTTTTAGGGTACATCAAAGTATAGATAGATAATTAGTACCACCACCACCAAGTCTTCGCCGTCTTCTCCTTCACTCACATCATCAAATTTAACCTATATATTGTAATGAGGACGGGGTCAGAACAACAATGTCTGGTGAATGAAAATCTCAAGTTTTACAATAATAGTATATAGGTAGTAAATATTCAGATTAGCATAATACCTTATGCATTTGTTATGTTTCTCTATATATATCTCCATTTATGGGAATTTCTCTACATATATCTTCAACTATAGACAATTCTCTATGCGTATCTCCAACCATGGGCTAGCAGCTCTATAAGCCCTACTCTGTGACTATAAAAATGGGTGCATGCAACTATATCATATTGGGTTCAATAACCCTTCTTTCATCCAATCATAACCTAATGATGCTAAGGAAGGAACTACCTGACTATTTAATACTCTTAAATTAGGAAATTGGAAACCTCCAACCATTTAATCCTAGCCCCAGGCAAACCCATGTTGGTACTCCTTAACCGACATCATACGAAATCTCTTCTAGGCTACATACTACATCTTATATAGGGAGGAGGTAGACCCTAACATATCCATTTAATACCTCCATCCTGAAGCAGACCCCTCCAAAGAGATTTCTCTAACACTTATAAGCGATAATCCCGACCGTATAATATGCTCCTATAAGATAATCCCGACAATTTATTACTTCTCGAATAGGGAGGAGGCAAACCCTAACACAACCATTTAATACCTCATTCACCTATGCAGGCCTATCCTGGGATATCCGGTCTATGACCGTAACCCAAACCATGATGTCTCATATTAATCCAACTATTCGTAGGTGTTCGTAGCCAGAATAGCCGGATAGACTTACCCTACACAAATAGGACTAACCCCATGTCCATCGTGTGTACTTATTTAGGCAATGTCCCATATCTGTTCCAAAGTCACACTACTAGTAGTCAGATTAACTTGGTAGAATTTTGTTTTCTTTTAACCAACGCCGCATTCTCATAACTTAGCCATATTTCCAATCTCCAACACTACAAAAACTATACCAACATATATATATATATAATACATTACCTGTTATTATGCATTAAAGGCCATATAAGGGAAACTCCTTATTTCGCCTTTATTTATGAATTAAATTTCATAATTATCCTAACTCTTTTTCTTAGATAAATTGTCAATAGGTTACTATGTATGTTACTGTTTTATAATTATAATTGTAAATTTGGGGTTTAAATGAATATTGTATTATTATATTTACGCCTGGTTCATTTTATGCGTATTTAGGTAATTTGTCCACCTCCTTATTTAGGTGTTATATTATTTAATATTAACAACTGCAATAATTATACAACAATTCATTACAGCAATTACACGGTAACCAACATTATCAATAATTTGGGTATATAAAGTAATCTTGTATACAAAAAAAGGAATCCAAAGAAAATGATTTATTTTACATTAATATAGTAGAACCATTCCTCCCTTTTCCAAGAAGCCAATTTACGATATCAATCTTTTGTGTTCCATTCAAGCTTTTTAAACGAATAGTGTTGCAATGACATAGAAATCAAAATTATTTTAATTATTTTTTGAGATTGTTTTCCATTACAATCACAAATGGAAAAGTGAAATCAAATAGAATACAAATTATTTATATTGTAAATATTCATGAATTAAATTCTACCGCGTTAATGTAAATAAAGAAGATTCCAAGCAATTCACAAATTCATATACTAAGGAGAGATTTTAGGGTTTAGGTTGATAGCTTTTGCATACAAAATCAACCACCGCACAATGCAAATCCTAACATCAAACTATACAATATTATCAATGAAAAACTTAGAGTCTCACTCACAGATAATTCCCAATGAACCAGTGTGGATTTGCTTTTTTGCAATAGCCTTTCCCTTTCTCCAAGTTATCACCTTTTTATTACATAATAAATTTGTTTATGCATATAAGATTAGGAAATATAGATTGGGGAAGAAGATATATATGTGTGTGTTTGTGTCTGTGTAGAATTACCTTTCTCTATTGCTTGACTTCTTTAGATCTTCTTTTAATTCTTGGATGTATAACATTTAATTTTGAAATTGGAAATCGAGAAGTTTTATTATGGAGAAAGAGAACGGTAGAGTGTCATTGATGGCATAAGATATGTATGAAAAAAAAGAGGGTTGGCCTCTTATTTATAGCAGTTCAGATGCGCTGGAACCGTCGAATGAAGAATATTTTTAAATTTTTTAGATGAGGGTTGTTCAAGCCTAGGCGAACCCTAATCGTCACAAAAAGACCGGTCGACCTGCCCTTCATAGGTAGTTGATCACTAGCGGTCCATCGACCATATAAAAACGATCGACTGGTTAATGTTTCCGACCACATATTTATCAATGTTATCTCGTTTATATATATTACCTTATTTTAACATAAACGTTAACGATTACTTAAATGTTAAGTTTGATAATTATAGTTTATTTTGACGTTGGTTCTAATAATATTTATTATCCTAATTCATTTTGTATTATTTTCATTTTGAAATTTTCAAACATCGATATCTTCTTCTTTTGAACTCCGACCATGAAGCTCTCTATTTGAAATTTACTCAAAAAATCACCACGAACATAATGTTGCAAGTTTCGAAGCCATATTCTAACATTTACAAAATTTCCATTTTTAGTGTCATTATTAATTAATTCATTTTTCTTAATTAATTTCTGTTAATTTTACCGGGTGTTACGTTCTCACTCTCCCACTTAAAAGAAGTTTGTCCTTGAAATTCCTAAGAGACGGATAGTGTAATGCGTACTCTACAACTATTGTACAACTAAGTTATCTACATAACCATCTACTTAACCAAAAGTGCAATATGATTATGTATGAAACATATCTATATCTGTGCTCAACCCTTACATGAATGCAAGATCATGACATATATGCGTGTATGCAAACAACCTAAATATGCCTGAAGTGAAAGAAGCTATGCGGTAGGATCGTATAATATGGAATAGTGGAATGGTCTAGGTAGATAGTAATAAGCAGTAAGTAAAGTAGACACCAAGACTTTATACTGGTTCAGACCTCTTGTCCTACGTCCAGTCCTTAAGCTCCTCTTAGGAATTCAACTAACCAACAACCCTCACTTAATCCGGAGGAATAGGTTTACAACTTACTCGAACAACCGAACGAGATTTCTTGCCTCAACTACTGAAGAGGACTTCAACTAGATACAAAGAGAATTTCTGACTTGTTGTGTTCTTGATAACACTAATGAGTCTAATTGAGCACAACTTTCCTATAAGCTTATCCTCAAGAATATGAAATGTGTTTATGAAGATTTAGGAAATATAAATTGCTATGAATCAAAAGAGTGTTTAAGATAAATCAGAGATTCAAGCAATTGAAGTGGTTTGTGATTGCTTTTGAAAACTTAAGAAAATCTGAAAGTATGTTCAAGATAATAGAAAGATTAAAGCAATTAGAATTTGTGATTTGCAAATGATAGAAACATGTATTTATAGGTGTAGAAGAGGTGTATCTATTTGCAAAAGTTCAAGCAAGAGATGCATCCATTACCATTGGATAATGGTTGCAACTCTTGGGAAGAAGAAGGTGTCTTTTCATTAAAAATTCGCAGGTTCGAATTCAGTCGACTGAACAGGGAATTTCAGTCGACTGAAACTGTGCATGTTGTAATTCTGTAACAGGTTCAGTCTACTGAAATTTCTTGTTCAGTCGACTGAACTAGTAGTTTCTGCACAGTGAACACTTAACTTAAAATTAAGTTATGAAATGTGTTCTTGTGTTTGTGCAAGCTTCTTGAGGATAGATTTTAACAATAAAACTAAACTAAGACCTATATTTAAATCATACTTATGGTATCTTTGGTCTTCATAGTTCTCCCTTTAGCTTTGCACATATCTCTTCCTTTTTGTTGAAGCACATTGTCATTGATCAAAATATAGCGTATCAACATTCTCCCCCTTTTTGATTGATGACAATACTTATGTGTGTAATTATTTCCTCCCCCTGAATATATGCACTGTCTTTCCTACAAAACAAAGTTAGTGACATAGACTTTTCTCCCCCTTTGTCATCGACAAAAAGGAAATAAGAATATGTAGAAGTATATAATTGGCAAGCAACAAAGCAACCACATGTATATAAAAGCACAGTGTGAATCATACAAACCACAGAGTATTACAAATAATAGAAGGCTATTTATACAAGCCTTTTCAGAAGTGGTTAAAAATTAATAAAGAGTTCCGGAAATCAAACCATCAAAATGATCAAGGATCCCTGTCCCAATTATAAGAGCCTTCATGATCTCCTTCTGGTTCACGAATAACAGGGCCACCGGTTGGTTGTCTAAAAGCTCTTCCTCCTTGACCATCATTGTTACCACTAGTGCTGCTGCTCGGATTCTCCTCGAAAGATGTCCACGTGAACGTTGGAGCTGGGTGCTTGCCGCGTGAGGTTGAAACAGAAGTGGTGCTGGTGCATGAAATAGTATCCCATAGTTTGGTGAAGAACCCTTTTACCCTATCAAGTTTGTGATCAACCTTTTTGAGACGAGTAGCAAGGATTTGTTGATTTCTTGATAGAATTCCCAACGATTGATTTGTAGTAAAATCTGGTTGAACAACACGGATTTCATCATCGTGATCACGAGGTTTTTGTTGTGGAGGTTGAGGTTGGTGAGGTTCTTGATGACATGCTTCCTATTCGGCTAGAGACATGATACGAGGAGGCCTTACTGGTAGTTGCATGAGGCTTATAGTCCGATGGTTGATTTGATGAACCATCATATTTTCTGAGTCCGGTAGTGGCGTATCAACGTCTAGTAGAAGTTTCATTATGTATTCGCCAAAATATATTGTTCTCATTTTACCATTGTTGAAGGAAAGAAATTCATCAAGTATCAATTGCACCCAATTTACTTTAATATTTCCCCATATAGCATATAGTGCTCGGTAGTTATTCGGGTATACTATTTCATAGGAGCCGGTGCGGGGGGTAATGGTCCTCATAAGTGCTTTGTGTAGAAGCCTAGCTCTTGGTCTTAAGGAGGTGGATTTAATATCTAGAACGTTGATCTCATCGTCTAAAAATTGATGATTTATATTATCACGAATATGAGGATTGAAATCTATGTCCTCAAGCTTTATACCAATGTTTGGGGATCCTAGAATATGAGCTATGCGATCAAGTGAAAACCATACCTTTTTCTTGCATACCATACTCCAAATACTGTCGTTCGGATTTCGTGGAGTTTGGTGTCCGAGGTTGAGGTTGGCATAGAATAATTTGACCATAATATGGTTGATGGCTTGGTCATTCCGATTAATGTCTAAAAGTGATGTCAAACTTGCCTGGTCTGTTAAAGCTTGAATATTGTAGGATTAAAGACCTTCGAAATCAACAAATGAGTGCTCGAAGATCCTTGAATTCTTCATCTTGTTCCACCGAGTGACCGCAACATCATTGTAAAGCCATTGAGCGATTTGAGCATCAACTGAGTCGGAGTAGGTTGAAGTTGAAGCTCTAGAATGTTTAGGCGGCATAATTGTGGAAATTTGAGGAAGAAATTGTGAAAAAGATAGAAATTGGGGGCTAGGGTTTTCTTTGAGATGGGAAGATGAAGTTTGGAATCGATAAAAAATAAAAGTAAAAGTGAGAAAGATGGCTAAGTAGGGTAAAAAAAACCCTGGTAAACTGCGTTCAGTCGACTGAAATTATCTGTTCAGTCGACTGAATTAGAACCCGAAAGTTTTCTGGGTAAAATTCAATCGTCTGAACAGAGAGTTTCAGTCGACTGAACTATTGGCTGATAGTTTCTGCCATATATTCAGTCGACTGTGTTGAACTATTCAGTCGACTAAATTTTGCATTTTTGGTTTTTCTTGACTTTTTGAATGCAAATGTTTTATTAAAAGAAATGAGAGAAGGACTAATCGTTCTTCGGTGTTTTATTTCCTTCATTCGCCATATAGTTCCTGTCCCATGAATTTGGGCTATATTGAGGAGTTTTTGGCGATACCCAAGGATTTATCGGATCGTTTGGTGTACGATATGATGAAGATGGATCAAACGAACTAACTGGTCGAGGTAGGGGCTCACTCACATCATTTTTCTTCGAGCTACAAAATCGTAAACCAATTTTCTCAAGAAAGCTTAAGCGTCTAGCAGTTACTTTTTGTTCAAAATATAATTCATGTTGAAGATCAATTTGCTGCTGTTGATAATGATGAATTTCATCAATTTTTCTTTTCGTATCAGGAGAGGTAAATAGTCCACGTTTGGCCTTCTTCGAATCCGGTGTATAGCCAGTTTGATAATTTTCCCATTTATAAACCGGCTCGTGTTTTGGTGTTGGAGTAGGAAGATGTGGTGATGTAGGTGAGATATCAGTTGATGAGGTTATGTTGATTAGAGAGTTTGATTTGTTGGAAGACATTTTTCTACAGAGTTTGAAATTTTTAGTTTTTGAGAAATCATATGTGAATGTATATATAGAATTAGTGGTTTAAAAATGTGTGGTATAGAGTTAATAGGAATTTAGAGCCAGATATTATGTTATTAGTTCATATTTACTTTGAAATGAATGGTCTTAGGAGTAGATTAAGTTTTTAAACCTATAGTTAAGCGAACTAAATTTTTGTTTGACTTTTGTTTAGATGAAGTATATTTAAGTATTATATTTATTATCATATTTGATATTAAATATCTTTGAAAGAAATTATTCCTAGTTCTCTTCGTAATTTTATAAACGAGTTTTCTAGTAATGGTTTAGTAAATATATCGATATTTGTGCACGATCTTCTTTTCAAAGCTTTTTCCAAATAAAATCAAATTCAGAATCTTAAACTTGCCTTTATGGTGATTTGTATGTTGATGTAATGGATGGGATTAGTAGTTTGAATTTTTGGGTTAACTTGTGGGTTTTGGTTAGCTTGAGTATGAAAAAATGAAATTTGATTTTGATTATAAGTAGATCACTTCACCTCATTTTTACTTCACCTATTTGCTTCTGCCTCTATCCTTTTTCTTCTTCCTTTTGTTTCTTTTTTAAGTCCTATGAATTAAAATATAAGCTCCTCCTCCCTTCAAAATTCATTATCTCCAAATCTATTCGTTTTTAGCCAAATCTCCCAATATGAAAGTTGTTTGTTTCCTCCTCTCATATTTTTTTAAAAATAGTCATTCGAAGTTTCATGGAATAAGGAGGCAAGAATTGCTCGAAAATAGTGAATTGTCGAAGATGATAGTTTTTCGACGATCGCAGAATGAAGATTGAAGTGTACAGTTGGGTTTGTATCGTCGAATGATATTTTTATAGGTAATCGCTATATTTTCAGTACTACAAATTGCATACGGGAAGAGATAACCATTTTCCATTCATGTGCCAATTTCTGATGAAGTGGTGATCTAGGAGAGTAGCAATGTTGTCCGGAAGCTGCCTTGAGTCGAGAGGAGGTCGTTGGAAGTGGTCGCAGGTGGTCCAATTCACTGTAGATGCAGTGATAGCTCGTTCTAAGGTTTTGACGAGTTTGGTTTCTTGCATGTAAAAATTGATGTGCTGATGGTGATATAGTGGATCAAAGTTGACGAGGTCGGGCTTAGAGGTGAGGTAGAGGGTGGCGGAGCTGATGGAGTAGGCGGCAGTGGTCGTAGGTAGCCGAGGCGGTAGTGGAAGCTCGATCTCCGTGCTCGGGTTCGATTTCCTAGGCGCGCGATTTTGAATGGGATGCATGGTCAGAATTGGCTTAGAGGAGCCAGAGGTGGTGGGAATGGTGATGAGCTCGAGTAATGGAGTTTGTTGATGGCTTAGGTTCGAAGATTGGCGGTGCATAGGGGATGTGCACGATGGGTTCAGAGATTTGCAAATTTATTTGGGGGGAAATCAATTTGAGGAGATGATCACTATAGCTAATTGGGTTCGGATTGGGAGCAAGCGGGCCTTGGGCTTGATCGATGTCTGAGTGAGAATGATTTATATTTAATTGTTTAAATAAACTAAACCAAATATTTTGTTTTTTTAAAATGTGATAGCTCACTCATATGATATCTGGTTAACCCGTTGATTTTTGTATTAGACTCATATTGACGAGTATAACAGTATGGTATGAATAGTTGATTTTTTTAATAAAGTACAAATTTATGATAACGTAATAGCGGTTGAATTTAATTAAGTTATTTTAAATAATAACGTGGCAAAATTAATTATACTTCATTGGTGATACATATTTGGCTAAATAAAACACCATTCTGTTAAATTAATTAACTTAGATTATTTTGGATACCTGTTTAGTAGAATAAATCCCCATTCTGCTATTATGTTAATTTGGACATTTGCTCATATGTCAGTCAAGTAATAAGTGAGTTAATTAATATTGAATAAGCAATGGAATAGCTTGTGATTGTTAATTTTATTTACATATATGCATGCTTATGTAAATACCAGTAATATGACTTGGAAAATTAAATTGAATAACATAGCTTGTCTAAGCACCATTATGGTCGCTAAACCTGTTTCTGAATTGGAAAGGTTATACATTTAAATTTGACTTCAACTTTTATAATATTCTGAAGTAAATGTTTTTCTATATTCAAAATGGAATCAAAAATCGAAATAAAAGGAGTTTTAAATATATTATCAAAATGTTCTTTACAATTATTAAGTAAAGATTCTGATTTGTTAATTATAATTATTAATGTTGTTTTAAAGCTAATTAATTATTTTATTAATGATGTTTAAAGTTAATCAATTATTTTACATATGATGTTAGGATAATTAATTATTTTACTAATGATGTTTAAGGTTAATTAATTATTTTACTTATGATGTTTAATGTTAATAATAATTATTTATTAATGATGTTTTAAAGCAAATTAATTATTTTATTAATGACGTTTTAAAATTAATTAATTATGTTAATTAATGATTTTAAAGTCAATTAATTATTTTATTTAATGATGACGTTTAAGTTAATTAATTATTTTATTAATAATGGTTAACGTGAGTTAAATATTTATTATTGATGTTGAAAGTTAATTAATTATTTATTTATGATGGTTAAAGATAATTTATTAATTTAATAAAGATGTTAATAAATAATAAATTGTTTTTAAAAGGAATTTTACTTAATATAAGGTTTATAAAAGTAAGTTTGGAATTATAAAAGGATAATTATAAAAGAGTTTTATAAATATATTTAGAGATTTATAAAAGGAGTTTTATAAATAATTTTAGGGAATTATAAAAGAAGTTTTATAAATTAATTTGGAAAGTTATAAAAGGATTTTAAAATATGGAATGAGTTTATAAAAAGGGAATTTTATAAAAGGAACGAGATCTAATTTTGATAAATAATCCTTCTTGATTATAGTCGTATGGAAGTATTCTTTCCATACTTAACACCGAAGGAAAAGTGATTTATGTTTAGAGTAAGTAATGTTTTAAATGATATTTGTTTTCGGCCCATTTAAATATGAATTTGGAAAAGAGGAATCTTCTTTAAGTTGTGTTAATATACTTATACCAGTGAGATAAGTATATGGATATATTATTTTAGGTATTAAAAGTATAATATTTTGTTAATATATTTATACAGGTGAGATAAGTAGTAGAATGTTTTTCCGAGTATTGAAAGGAGTATAAGTGTTTGTGAAAAAATATTTTATGAAGGTATATTTGAATAAAAAAATTGGAAAGAGAATTAAGTAATGAAAGATTAATTAACAAAGGCTTAGTGAAACCCACATGGATTAAATCTATGATTGTTTTTTTGTTTATTTGATAGTTAAATAAATGACTATCAAATCTTGGCCAAAATATAACTCTGGAAATATCTAAGAGAAACGCAGGGGTTATATGGCACAGTAATCTTCGATGAAGCTATACTATGTGTATAAATCTCGTTTTGTTCTCCTAGAAAAATGGTAGGGAAATCCATCCGCTTAAACGGTTAGTAGGTGATCCCCGCTCTCATGTATTGTCTAGTTGTTTCTAAAAGAACCGGAGTTGTATTTACTATAACTATCGATTTGGTTTTGGAGCAACGGGTAAGCGGGGGGAGTGAACTTATATAAGATGACTCGAAACTGTAACCACTCCAAAACCATATGCGCGTTCTACGCTTTGGAAGAGGCTTGGTCATGGCTCGAGATGATGGAATGGAAGATGGTATTCTTTGAAGTGCAAAGGCTACTGACTACTAATCCTGAAGGTGATTCCAAAATGGATGTAGTAGAAGTAGTGCCTTCAGTTTATTTATATCCAGAACAACTTGTATGAATGAATGCTAAAATTGCATTATTGCTTGGAGGGTTGTGTTCGCATTCCAAGTGGGAATTTCTAAGAGAAAAAAGTAAAAGCGTAACCTCACAAGCCTCACAACCCTGTAATGGCTAGAATAGGGGATGCCCCTGGAGCTATGCGGTGAGCTACCACTAGAATCATCATTCCTCGATCCAGATTTGGTTATGGATTTTGGTATGTGTGTAGGGGGACCATGGGGCAATGTTTGCAGCCTCGATGCCTGAGGGATGTGTCATTCGATATGTTATGTTAAAAGAGGCTCTATCTTGGCGAGGGTCCATGTGTAGGCCTCAAGTACATTTTATTTAGGGCTGTACTTTATGGAAGGTAGTCCCTTACTTTATTATCGTTGGAATCCAGTCTCTAATACATGCCCTATAGTTTTAGTTGTAGAACCTAGTACCGTTGAATGTAATTATGGGTAACTATTCCAGATATGTTATGTATTTGTTTCCACCCTTAGGCATTATTATAATATCATTGAATTTTCTAATAAAAAAATGGTTTGGTTATCGTAAGGTAAATACCCATCCATGTTCATGTGTAGTGCAATCTTACGAGATACCTTCATTTTCAAAGGGTTTTATATATATATATATATATATGTATGTATGTATGTATGTATATCCATAAGATTTGATTTGAGTTTTCTTATGCTAGTTTACCAGACTGATGTGGACATTATTTTCATATAATGCTCGGGTACACCCTAGCATAGTTTCCAGATTTAATCATGGATGCTTTAGAGCTTCATAAGACGAGTTGGATATTTTCAAGACATATTCATGTTTTTTATCTTCCGCTGTTTTGTTCTTGTTTGTAGTTATCAGCATTTGTGAGAACATGCTATTATAACTGACCAAGCTGATGATTGGTTAGTTACTCTAATTGATGTATATATACTAAAGATTTCTTTTTGTAAAGATCATTGGTATATTATAGATTACTCCTCACATTGTGAGATTCTGTTCTGTTTTTTTTCTTTTACCCCAACAATCTGTATTTCGGCACTTGGACGTTCGGCACATGAATACAGTGGATATATTAGTGTCGACTTCTGAGGATTGAAAAGCCGGGTCGTTGCAGTCCATGTATCGGTGTAAAAGTCGTGGTAGTTTGATTTGAATATGTGTTGATCTTGGTCAGTAAATCTCACTTTTAAAAACCAAGTTTTAAACTTTATTTGTTGTAACAATAATATTAATTAGTTGCTTATGTTTATAAGTGTTCGAAAGTGATGTTGTTTGGTTTGGTTCCCACTCGAAGCGGATGGTGTATGTGATAATTTGTTGAAAACTTGAAATAGGGTCGAAGTGCTTAAGTAATAATTTACAAGTGATAATCTTTCCTTGTTTTATGGATGCCATTTACATTTTTATAAATATGTATGTACTTATGTATATGGAGGATTGTATGTTGGTTGGAAAGTAACACACTTGAATTGGTTTATGTTTCGACATCGATATCCGTGTTCTTTTAAAACTTGTTTACTTCCTTGTTTTCTAGAAATGTTCTTAAAGGTTTTCCGAACTTTACTTTTCGTTTTCAAACCTTTATACAAATTTATCTAAGCAATTTAAATATATAAGGAAATGATTTAAAAACTATTTTGATTTATAAAACAAGTTTAAAAGTTATTGTCCATATAGCGATATTCGCTATGGATGTAGTTTGTTAATCGAAATTTTTTGTGTAAAGTAAAAAAGAGTTTTTAGTTTAAATACTTTTGAAATGTCTTTTAAAATACGTTATAAGTAATAAAAAGGAAGGTTAAATATTAAAAATTATTTAATTGTTTAAATAAAAGGTTATAATTTTTAAAGATTATTTAATTATTTAAGTAAACAGTTATGATTTTTAAAGATTATTTAGTTGTTTAAATAAAGGTTTTAATTTTTAAAGATTATTTAATTATTTAAATAAAAGGTTTTAATTTTTGAATAGTTTATTTCCAAAAGTCGGGTTTTGTTTAAAAGCAACTATCTTTTAAAGAACGTTTTATATACAACCGATTTCTTTGTTTGTGCCATTATGTAGCCAAAAAATATGATAAGTAGTGCAAAAATGTTGACATGTTTTATGGAAAGTAAGTTATCTTGTATTTAGCACTAAAAGACCATATGTAGACTTTTCTCTATTTGTGAGATCTAGAACTAGATTTTCTAGACGAGGGATAGAGAAGTCGAAATGTTGAAAATGTGATAAGTATAAGAGGGTTAATTTTGATAAATGGGTCATGATTAATTAAGTATACGGAAGATACTTCATTGTATACTTAACACCAAATTCCGAGGTATGGAAACTCGTCTCTATCCCGAGAAGTAAGAATGTACGTCGAGGCAAGGGTAGTTTTTCTAACCTGTATGACTTCATTGTTAATCTAGGGATAGTGCTATTTGAAATTGAAAAGTGGTGGTAAGTATAGGATGTCTTATTTTTCATATACAAATCTATACTTACACCTAGATAATGGATTTGTCCACTAGCGGTAACTTAACTAGTTTTAAAATTATCGAATGCTGGTTCAAAGGGACCGGGATCGGATAAGCATAAGTTATTTGAAAATCACTTCGAACCAACATAAGAATTCGAATTGGAAACATTTTGTAGACGATGGAATCGAAGATAAAGATCCCGAAGTGCAAAGGCTACTTGCTACTAATCCTAAAGGTGATTCTAAAAAGGATGCAGTAGAAGTAGTGCTTTGGTTTGTCCATATCCTGAACAACTTATATGGATGAATGTTTGCATTACATTGTTGCTTGGAGGGCAGTGTCAGCATTCCAAGTGGAATTGCTATATAAAAGGTAAAACGTAGAGTTGAGCCTCACCAACCGATAATGACTAAAAAAAGGGATATGCTGCATGGCTATGTGGGTCGTATCCATTAGGGTATGGTCATCACTCAATCTAGATCAATATTTATGGATTTGTGTATGCTAGTGGCGCCGGTACGGTTGTTGATAGCAACCGGGGTGATGACATAATCGGTACTATCTAGTAAGCGGTAGGTCGGTCCAATGTTGGCGGGGGTCCATGTGAGACCCTCGGCACATTCTTCTAGTGGTGTACTGTGGCAGGCGGTGCCCTAGTAGCCTTATCATTAAAAGGAATCCATTCTCCAATAAGTGACATACAGTCTTAGTTGCCCCCAACTATTGGAATATGAGTTGGAAGCATTTCAACTATGTTATACATCTATTTTAAGCCCCAGACATTATTATAACATCACTAGATTTTCTATTGAAATGTTTTGGTTATCGAAGGTAAAAACCGATCCATTTATATGTGCGGCATGGTCTTATGAGATACATATATTTAGAATTTTATAAGTATAACAATTCAGTTGTTTTGAGTTTACTTACACCAGACCCATGTCTGATACGGAGTGTTTCTTTCTTTCCTTAAAACTCTTGGGTACTCAAATTTGTATGAGTAGCCAAGTAGTCCAGGTTCTTACGGAAACATTTTAGAGGAGCATGGAGCAGGTGGCTTCGACGTTATCTAGTTATCTATTTCATTTCTATTGTGTGTATATATGTATCAACATTGTATGGGCAGACAGTTAAAACTGTCCATGGTTGAAGTTAGTACCCGTTGTAACTCTGATGTTTCATTTTGAAAGTGACCATATGTAAAATCTTATGTTCTATTATATATGATTTCCTTACGTTGTGAGGTTTTGTGTTTCTTTCTTCTTTTCTTTTCTTTTCTTTTCTTTTTACCCAAACGGGCAGTCTTTCTAACACCTAGATGATTGGCACATGAATATCATGGATGTATTAAGTGTTGTTTTTAGGGATAAGAAAGGCATATCATTACAATTTAGAAATTATAGATTAAGGAAGAAGAGAGATATACATACATACATAATTACCTTTCTCTATTGCAAGATCTCTTTAAACATTCCTCTAATTCTTGGATGTATATATTTATTTTTGAAGTTGAAGTTTGAGAATTTTTATTATGGAGAAAGAGAATGGTAGAGTGTCATTAACGGCTTTATATATATATATATATATATATATATATATATATGTGTGTGTGTGTGTGTGTGTATGTATGTATATATATGAAAAGAATGTGGGGGCTATCCACTTATTTATAGTAGTTCAGATGTGCTGGAACCATCAGATGGAGGATATCTTTAAAAAAAATTAAATTGCGGTCATTTAGGTCTAGGAAAACCCTAGACATCACACAAAGGCTGGTCGACTGGCCCTTCATAGGTGGTCAACGGCTAGCGGTTAACCGGACTATAAAGGCGGTCGACCGGTTAATGTTTCTGGCAGTATATTTGTTAACGTTATCTTGTTAATATTTATTACCTTATTTTAGTTTAAATGTTAACGATTACTTAAACGTTAAGCTTGATATTTACCATTTATTTTGAAATTGATTTTAACAATATTTATTACATTAGCTTATTTTGAATTATTTTCAATTCGAAAATTTTCAAACGTCGATATCTTCTTCATTTGAACTCTAATTGTGAAGCTCTATATACGAAAATTGCTTAAAAAATCGCCAAGAACACAATGTTGCAATTCTCATTGTCAAATACTAAAGTTTAAAAAATTTCTATTTTTAACATTAGTACTAATTGATTGATTTTTATTAATTAATTTTCTATTAGTTTTACGTGGTGTTACATATATGAAGGTACTTTTGAGAAGGTTTTGGAAGCAAAGTCATCCAATGAAGCATGAGAGAAGCTTCGTACATCTTACTAGGGAGTCGACCAAGTCAAGAAGGTACGTTTTCAAACTTTAAGAGAAGAGTTTAAAGTTTTGCATATGAAAGAATGTGAACTTGTCTTTGATTACTTCTTAAGATTTTTGACAATTACTAACGATATAAAATGGTAAGAAGTTAGATTATGTAAGAATATTGAGAAGATTCTTAGATTATTGTATCCCCGAACATATTATCGCCATCATCGAAGAGACAAAAGACTAGGAGGCTATGGCAATAGGGGAATTGCTCGGCTCGTTGAAAGGCTATGAAGAAAAAAGAAGAAGGAAGAGATCGTCGAGCAAGTACTCAAGGTACGAGTAGATTAAAAAACGAAATCGAAGCTAACAAAGACAAGGTTGTGGTCAAGAATGAGGAGTCATGGATAGGGACATGAACGAGGTTGGAGGCTCAACAACGATAATAAGAACAACAACCAAAGAGGAGAAAGTTCAATAAGAGGTCGTAGGAGAGGAAATTCAAAATCAAGGTATGATAAGTCATGCATTGAATGCTACAATTATGAGAAATTTGGACATTATGCATCTGAATGTAGAGCTCCAAGCAACTATAGATTTGAATAGAATGCTAATTACATTGAAGAAAGAAGTCAAAATGGTATGTAACGACCAACCTTTTCAACCCCTAAATGTCGACACTAATACATCCATGATATTCACATGCTAATCATCCAAGTGTGAAAAAGACAGAATGTTAGGATAAATAAAAAGAAAAAGAAAAAGAAAAAGAAAAAGAATAAGGAAGAAAGTACAAAACATCAGAATCTCATAGCGGAACGATAACATAAAATATCAAAAAGATAGTAAAAAGTGCCACTCTAAGATACATGGCATTTTAGAGTTATGATCCTAAGTACTATCTTCAGTCTAAGTAGTTATAACAGCATGTCCTCGCAAATGTTGATATATACATACTAGAAGTGCAACAAAAATAAGAATACTATGGTAAGTGAAAAATGCATCCTGGCTCCTTGAGCTCCAAAGAATATCCAATCGAAAACCTGCCTTTCTTAAACTGCTCCAAAGAGCACTCGAGCAATTAAAGAAAAAATAAAACCATGAGTCAGGCAAAAGTCTGGTATAAGAAACTAAAGAAACATATGCCCACCTAATAGCACCTACCTTTTAAGACCAACCGAATCACCAGAATGGTTCTTAATAGAACAAACAATCTAATAAGTACATATGACGATATAATAGTATGAGGTAGGATATAAATTAGAAAATAGCTTGCTGGTTGCATCTCACAACACAAAAATATTAGAAGTACAACTAAAACCTCCAAGGTACATTCGTATAATGGGTTCCACTAGAGGACTCCTCAATACATCGAGGCCGGCCTTCAGACAAGGGTCAGAAACTGCCTTTTGAAACAACGCATATCTCTGGATAAAATAAGTCACAAAGGAAAACATAGGTGGTCCATGCCAGAACACGTGATACCGAATACTAACAACTCAGCGCGCCTCAACCGAAAGCATTTTTAGATATTTGAAGTTGATGTACCTTGGGTTAGTTAGACCCACTGGCTATGTGCTTACTCTTTCAATCATTACCAATGGTGAAGTCACGTTCAAAATCTCAACACATGAGTCTTCATCGCTCAAACAGATCCTGAATCTCTCTTTATATTTTAGTATCTCGAGTAGATCTCTAATCTCTACAAGGATTCCGACATCTCAAATAGTTCACAAATCTCTACATGGATTCTTGCATAAGTCATCCGACGAATTCCAACCTTTCCTCTCTCTTGGAATCAACCTCAAGATAGACAGTACCCTCGCTAGCATCATTTGAAATGTTAACGCTAATCTCTCCCTTGGACTTAACCTTAGGATAGACAATGCAACCCTATAAAATTCCATTTCACAACCACTTTCAAAACATAGAACACATATATGGTTTTGAAGTGGTTATAGTTTCGAGTCATCTCATATAAGTACACTCTCCCACTTACCAGACGCCTAAAAACCAAATCGATTAACTTTCGGTTAACTTGACACTAGCTCTTTCAGACATAAATAAACAATGCATAAGGGCGGATATCATTATCTATCCGGATGGATTTCCTTATCTCTTGTCCTAAAGGAGCAAGACGAGTTTATACGTAGGATGTAACATCATCGAAGATAATCGTACTGTATAATTCTCATGTTTCTTCTAGATATTTCTTAAGTTAGTTTTGGATATATTCAATGACAATGACAATGATCGCATATGGAAACCAAGTTTCAAATACTTATCATGTTTTTGACCTTCTGCAGTTACACTATCCCTCGGTCAAGAATGAAGCCGTTAGGTTAGAGCACTATTTTCTTTTAAGTCCTACTCAAACATTATTCTAAACTCTCACAGATAGAACAAGCCTACTTTGTCGGCTTTTAGTACTAAGTGCATGACTAAATACTTTCCATGGATATAAACACACAAAGCACAATTAAGTCACGCAAAGCATGATTGAGTCACATAAGCAACTTCTAATCCCTTTTTATATAATTAATTCTTTTATTAATTAAAACTTCTTTTATCGAATAATACTTCCTTCAAAAGTAAGTGAACTATATATAAGAGTCGTCCCCGAGGGATCTCGAATACATGCATTAGTAAGAGATGATTCAGACGAATGAGTCTTCCTCGGGGGATCTCATATCATATGAATACATGATGCTTCTATTCACTTCCTTTTTCTACTTGTATATATATTTAAAGTACCTTTATAAAAGGTATATACATGTATCCTACTATTTCACTATTTATTTCTACTTTTTTCAATACTAAAAAACATATATATTCGTATACTTATCTCAAATGGTATAATAATATTCCATTGAACAAGGTTTTTCGCTTGACAGTATAAACATAGGGGCTAAAAAAATGGTACTAAAGCATTGTTTACTATAAACCCAAACACTTTATACTTTTTATTACCCTTAAAACATTTTTTAAAATATTTAATTACATTTATAAGTGTATTCAAAAGGATTAAAGACAAATGTTACTTAAACATTATCACTACAAACCCGATACCATTTCACTTAACATTATCTTTAAAATATTCATTTTAAAGATCCACTTATATTCAAATGGGTTAAAAACAAATGTTACTTAAATACTGTTCTATAAACCCAAAACGATTTCACTTAACATTATCTTTAAAATATTCATTTTAAATACCTAAGTATACTTACTAACAAGATAAAATACTTTTATTTAACTTCTCAAAATCATTCATTATATAACCAAAACCACTTACCCTTTTATAAAATACTTAACTTACTTTTCCAAACTTATATATACATATAAATACTTTAAAAATACTTACAAATAGGTTTTAAATATCTATATAAAATGTACTTAAACATAACAAATTTATAATTTAAAAAAAATCATAAACAAAAAGCATGTTTTATAATTAGAAACCTTTTACTTTAAAAATTCATAAATAATTATTAAAAATATATTTAAACTTGAAACAAGTTTTAGAATACTCTAATATATGTTAGAAAACATCCCTAAAAAGATATAGGAACAATACTTTCTTTAAATTTCATTTTAAACTATTTAAAATTTCAAACAATAAATGCTAACATTTACAAAATTGCTATCAAAAGTTCTAAAACACCCAGAAAGTGTTTCAGATGCTAAGTATTGCAATTTCACACTTCTGCCATAAAACAAGTTTTAAACCCATATATATTCGATCAGCATTCAAAAAGTTATTTATCAACTTAAAGTCCAATTTTTTTAAAGTAAGTACTTTACTTATAGTACTTAATAACCATGTAAAGAAACCCCTAAGGATGTCTTTACAAAATCCTAAAAAAATCAATCAAAACAAGGCTTTTACGAAGTGCACATATAGCAACCTTTTCGCTCCTATCTTTTGCAACTTCGTTCAACTAGTTTCAAAATCATTTAAACCTTGATATTTTTACAGCAATAAGTACACATATAGTATTATTAAAATAACAAAGAAACCCATATGGATATCTTTCAATATCCTATTAAAAATTGGCAAACAATAGGCAATTTCAAAATGCTCATATAGCGACCATTCTCGCTATAACTTTTGAAACTTGGTTTAACAAGTTCTATAACTTTTCAAACCACTGACCCGATGTCCTATACACTACTATAAGTATAGAGCACAACCAAGATATATACTTTTACAATATATTCATAAATAACCATTTTAAAGAGGTTAAAAACAAGGGATTTGTAAAGTGCACTTATAGCGGCTATTCTCGCTAGAAACATTTTCAATCACACTTCAATTGCATACACAACCAAACCAAACATGTAAACTAAATTCAAGGTCACATTAAATGTTTTAGAGGATAATAGAAGTGATAATTTTACATATAAAGTTGACACTTCCTTTCCAAAGCAAGGGGGTCAAAAAGTTATAACTAACATTAGTTAACTTTGCTTAACTTTATATTCAAGCACACAACATATACGCACATAATATGTATCATACAATGGTGGGTTAACTCACCTAAATCCATGCTAAAACCATGCACAAGCACTAAAGAACACATGAACACTTTCTACTATACCAAACATCTAAAGCATCCACCCTTGCTTCGCTTTTTCCCTTGGCCTCTCTTCCTTACCCACTAATTGCTCACAGTCCTGAGATGGTGTACCATATTTTCCACTTCTTCCAATTTTGAGTTGCTTTTTCATGTTTCAAAGATGATCTATGGCCTTTTTCAAAGTTTGAGAGAATTTGGAGTTTATTTATTTTGATCATAAGTTAGTTGGTGGAGATAGAAATGGATTAAGACTAAGTGTTTCTATCTTTAAAAATTAACAAATGTGTTAAAGTATTCTTATGGAGAGTTTGATTTCAAAGTGACCAAGAGGTAACCACTCACCTCTTAGCCTTCATGTAAGGTAACCATGCATGCTCCCTTCCATGTGCCAACTTTATACCTCATTTCATAAAATAAATATCTAAACACTATTCACCAAAATATCTTCTCCTTAATCCATTTGTTAAGATTTTACTTTTAATATTTAATTAGCCATAAATACTAAAATATTTTTAGTTGCTACTTAATTAAACATTAATATATTAAACAAGCATTAAAAGTTTGAACAACTTTTATCGAGAAAATAGTCATTTATTGATAAAACGATTTTCGGCCATATTATCAGTATTTCTTCGAAGTATTCATTTAACATCTTTCAAAAAAAGTTTTCTTCGTTAGTAATAATAAAATGGGGTTAACAAGGTTATCAAATCCATTTAACCATTTTCAATCCAAGATTCAAATATTTAAATAATTTAGATATTTAAATACGAAGTGTTCAAAATTCCAGATCGTTACATGGTACCTTATTGCTGGCTTACAAAGATAATAAAAGAGGCGAGGATATCAAGTGTACCTAGATAGCAGTGCAAGCAACCATATGTGGGGAAGAAGAAGCATATACGTGGAGCTTGATAAATCGGTAAAAGGCAACGTGGTCTTTGGAGATGAATCAAAGCTAGCAGCGAAAGGTAATGGAAATGTTCTCTTCCGATTGAAGAATGGAGAGCACCAATTCATTTCTAATGTTTACTATGTGCCAAACACAAAAGGTGACTTCTTAAGACTAGGAATACTCTTAGAGAAATGTTATGATATTCGATTAAAAAATAATAATCTTTCTATGACAGAAAGTGCAAGTTACTTCATCGATAAGGTTCCAACATCAAGAAATAGAATGTTCATTCTATATATTCAAAATAATGTCACATAATGTCTTAAGATATGCTACAAAGATGCATCTTGGCTTTGGCTTCTTTGATTTTGGAATATCAATTTTAGAGGATTAAAGATGCTCTCCAAGAAGGGAATGGTAGGAGGATTACCATGAATCAGCCATCCCGATCAAGTGTGCAAAGGAGTCGGACTCAAGGGCTCAAAGACCGTTGGAACTCATACACACGAACATGTGCGGTTCGATTAAGACATGATCGCTTAGTGAGAGTAACTATTTCCTTCTCTTCATCGATTAAATGTGGTTGTATTTTTTAAAGGAGAAATTATAGGTGCTCAAGAACTTTAAGAATTTCAAAGCCCATGTTGAGAAAGAAAGTGGCCTTATGATCAAAGCCATGAGATCCAATCTTAGAGGAGCGTTCACATCAAAAGAATTCCAATAGTATTGTGAATATAATGGAATTCGACGATAGTTGACAGTGTCTAAGTCTCCCCAACAAAATAGAGCAGCGGAAAGGAATAATAGGACAATCCTTGAGATGGCGATGAGCATACACAAAAGTAGAGGCTAGCAAAGAGTTTTGGATAGAAGAAGTTGCTTGTGCGGTTTTCCTATCAAGGTAATCCCCAACAAGAAGTAGGGGAAAAGTAACACAAAAAGCATAGAGTGGAAGGAAGTCTGGCATTTTTCATCTAAGAGTCTTTGGAAGCATAGGTCGTGTACACTACCGAATAAGAAGTGAAGCAAGTTAGATGACAAAGGTAAGAAGTACATCTTCATTGGTTATGACACCAACTCCGAAGGCTGCGAGCTGTATAATCCTGACATAGGGAAGACTATCATTAGTCGAGATGTCATATTTGATAAAGAATGTGAATGATATCGGAGATCACATAACAAACATGACAACTTCTTTTCACTCTTTGAAGAAGAATGATTTGCAACAACCAAGGATGGAACAATCAAGAGAGGAGCCTTCTACCCGACCAGCCGTGAGTCCTCCAAAAGACGAAAGCTTAAGTAAAAGGGTTCCACACTTAAGAAGACTTTAATATATTTATGAGGTAACCAAAAATCAAGACAATCTTACTCTCATTGTATATTTGCTAATAGTTAGCCCATGAACTTCTAAGAAACTTTGCAAAAGATGAGTTAGAGAAATGCTATAGTTGAAGAGATAAACATAATCAAGAAGAATGACACATGGGAGTTAGCTTCACTTCCAAAAGGGCACGAGGCGATCGGTGTGAAGTGGGTGTACAAAGAAAAGAAGAATGCTAAAGGAGAAGTCGAAAGATACAAGGTGAGATTGGTGGAAAAAGCTACAGTCAAAGAGCCAGCATTGATCATGATGGTGGATAAGCTCTGGTTGCTCCACTAGAAACTGTTAGACTAATAATTTCATTGGCATTTCAAAAAAATTGGAAGATACATCAAATGAATGTGATATTTGCCTTCTTAAATGAAGTCCTTGAAGAAGTAGTCTACATTGAGTAGCCATAAGGCCAAGAAGCCAAGGGAGAAGCATACAAGGTTTTGAAGCTAAAGAAGACACTATATAGGTTGAAATAATCCCCAAGAGCTTGGAATACTCGAACTAATAAGTGTTTTCAAGAGGGAAATTTCATCAAGTGTCTATATAAGCATGCACTCTATATCAAAATCCAAAATGGTGATACATTGATTGTATGCATTTATGTAGATGACTTGATCTTCACAGGTAGCAATCTAAGCATGTTTAATGAGTTTAAGAAGGAGATGACATAGGAGTTTGAGATAAACAATATTGGGCTCATGTCTTACTATCTCAGCATTGAAGTAAAACAAGAAGGCAAAGACATCCTAATCACTCAAAAAATCTATGTTATGGGAGTGCTAAAGAATTTCAAGATGGATGATTCTAACCCGGTCTACATGCTTACGGAATCTCAAATCAAACTGTCAAGGAACGAGAAAGGAGAAACGATGGATCCAACACTCTTTAAGAGATTGGTTGGAAGTTTTTGACATTTAACGTGAATAAGACCCCACTTCCTATATGCGGTAGGAGTTGTCAGTCGATACATGGAGAATCCAACAACAACTCATATGAAGGCGGCTAAAAGGATTCTTTGCTATGTCAAAGGGACGTCAAATTTTGGCTTTACTACTTTGTTTTTGATAATTACAAATTTGTTGGATATAGCAACAGTGGTTGGAGTGGATATATCACTACAAAAAACACAGTAATTGGCAATGGAGCATTCGAATGGCCACTGACGGCCCCGTCATTTTGCTTCTGAAGGCTGGTGACGACACCTCATTTATTTATTTAAATTTATTACTTTATTATAATATATTAGTTATATAATTTTGAAATTTGATTAAATATAATAATTTAAATCCTAAGAATTTGTAGAGATATTTATATTCAATTATTCAAATTTATGAAAGTTTCTGATTAATCAAAATTAGTGTTGTCGATGATCTTTTTTGTTGTATAATTGTATTAAATAATTAACTTTATTCACTACACCACAGATAGGATTTTGGCGCAACCTTAGGCGGCACATTTGATACGGCTATAAGCCGTATCAAATTTTAATACGGCTTATAGCCGTATCTATATTATTTAATACGGCTGTAAGTCGTATTAACATTTGATACGGCTTATAGCCGTATCAAAATCTGTGCCTCTTTTCGTGTGAAAATTTTCCCCAAAACGCACACCCTCCCTCCTTTTTTTTATTTCCAGCTTTGATTTTTTTCCACAACGTTCCAACTGCTTTAATCTACACCCTATTAATTTCCAATCGCATGCCCTAAAACAGCGACAATCAACACGCCAATGTTGAATGACATCACGGAAAGCATCACCGTGTAAGACAGCAGCTGCCTGATAGCAGTCAGTCCGGTCAGCACGATTCGGTTTCCCTTCTTCACTGGAACGTAGGAGAGTAGTTCTACGATAAGAGCCAACATAAAAACGAGGAAGAGGGCAAGAAGGTAAATTCCCAGTCCGCGATCGCCGGGGAAGCCAGAGAAGAGGATTTCGACGCGGCGGCCTTTAATCATCGACAGACGCTTTGGCCGAAACCTTCTGCTGTTAAGTCAATCCCCATCTCTTCCGTAGTTCGCTGCCATAAAAGTTTCTAGGTAATTTTTCTATTATCGGTAACTAATGTCAATTTGAGTTCTGACGGTTTAAAAATAAAGAAGAGGTGGGACAGACGGTTTAAAAATAGTTTTGAAAAATAGGGATTACAACATAATTTGAAAAATAGTTATAATTTGAAATGATGGTTCATGACATTACAATATAAGAGGGTTGGAGATGCTCTAATCTTCATTGACCCTTTCAAGTTTATTTGGTAGAATGTTCCAAAGACTTGATAACACCATAACAAGGTGTGTTTCTTTTCATTGCTCATTAATGACCTGATAGCTAAATTCTGAAGACATTAGATTCTAATAAACCATACAAGAATAGTCCTTATTGATCGAGTGTATGGGAATTTAATGGCAACTCATTTTCTTTTATTTTTGAGAAACATTTTAGTATGTCCGACCCAAAATAGGATTTATAATCATGCATTCGGGTTGACCTATCATATCGCGATTACGAAATTTACATATATATGCTATGCACTTCTATAACTGAAAAATGATCTTCTCAACTTTTATAGTTCCATTCATCAATTATCAGATCATCAAAACTCTGTTATCTTTGCGCATAATCAGTCGTTACATCATACTAATTTTTATGCTTGATGGAGATCAGAAGGTACTATATATTCAGCGGATTAATAAATATATGGTTCTGACATTGTATATGGTTTTGATATTGTTGTATAAGTTGATAAAATTATTTTTAATGGCGCAAGCCAAGTATCAGGAGAGGGGTAATGCATAGACATTACTCCGGTGCTACAAAATAGCGCCGTTGTAATGGCAAATTTTTTGGAAACAGTTTGGTGCTAATGTTGTATATTGTTCTGACATTGTTGTATATTTGTATCCATGCACCTTATAGTACTCAAGTTTTCCATATGAATTCTATTCTTTTTTGGGTTACATAGTTTCAGCAGGATGGTAACAATACATAAATACAGCCTGTAGATGTTTCATTTTGCAAATAAACTTCTACATGTCTGTTAGGCTTCAGTTTCCCTTTAACCTTAGATATTTAAATTAACTGATGTAGAGTTTTCCAAAAATTCACATTTTGTTTTTGCTCCAGAAAAACGTTGTTGCATCTAAGTGTTTTACCCATGTTTACTCGAGAGTACATAGGTTATGTTTGTATGCATTTTTTGTCATATTGACATGACCTGCAATGATATATCCTGAAAATTTCACTAGATACTTTGTGAGATGGAAAATTCTCTCCCATTTAGGAAGACTAGGGTGACCAATATTGCGTTTACCTTTGCTGTTTAATTTTCAGTGAATGCACTTAAACTATTTCTGCATTCAACTAAATAGAATTATACGATAGTTCTAAATGCAAATATTTTTTCTAATTGTTATTTCGATTTTGCTTATTTTTTTCTTAAATTTAGCAATATGCCATGTTGGAAAAAAGAAAAAGAAAAAAGAAACAGTGAGTGTATACTACCTTTTTCACTTCAGACTATTGTTTTTGATGTCTTATAAATGTTTATCATTTCAATTATATCTTCCCCTAGTTGATTTATTTTCTGAATAAATAGATTATCCATTTATAAAATTTGAGATACAAATATGGAAAACTTGTGTATATATTGTTTGACGTCATTAGTTGCATCTTCCAAAACATGAGTAACGATGCTACTGTTGTAGTAATTGTTGTTTTTGCTAGTGGAAGCAATTTTTGTTATATAAAGAATGAATGAATATGTGCTGATCATTTCATTTTTTAACATTCCAAGTAAATGTAAATAAATTTTACATTTCAAAACCCTCTTCCTTTTACCACAAGCATTTTAATAAAATTTAATAAAAACTGTATACCTTCTTGTACCACATCTCATTTTCACTTAAGTTAGCGGTACTTCACCAAAGTCCCTTAATCCATCTCAGAGACTCAGAGCACGTCAAATTCATTTGGAGAAGTCCACCAAACAAAAACTAGTTGAGACGGCTAAACTCTACCAGTCTACAATTGATGCCCATTCATGCTTTGCAATGGTACCATTTCCTCCATCAAACAACATAAAATTTAAAATACAAAATGAAGTATTATAAAGTTATATACAAAATAAATACTCTATGACAAGCTGTTTACGAAGGAAGTTGTTACAATGTGATGTGTTGGAGCATCAATGCTTTTCTGCTTTATGGTTTTTGAATTGAACAGAAGAGAAATTAATCAAGGATAATGCAATGGTATTCTAAAAAATAAATGTAGTATTGAGAAGTGAAAGTAGCGTAATTTTGTGGTAATTTTCAGCGATGAAATTAGAAAGAATAAAAATGGATGCTTTTAGCTGCTTACTATATTTTCCATCCATGCAACAAAAAATGGCCCAAGTATGATATTAATGTCAAAACGAAAACATAATTCTACAATTTTATGGAACATACGCATTAGAGACATTAGAGACTGCATAGGTATCCCTCTAACATTGTCCAAAATCAAGAAACACCCCTACATGCCTTTATAGATGAAAAGATCATTGCTAAACTTAGCTCATAGCAGAACAAATATTTTTCTCATGCTGGTAGGCTCACCATAGTTAAATCCATTGCCTTTACTATGCAAGTATGAAGTATATATAGTATTCTCGCAACTTTATTCTTCCTATTTTATAAGGTTTGGTGACCCATTTTAGCCGTTTTCAATTAAATACTCCAAAATCCAAAGACCTGTGAAAGTGGTGGTTTGGAGAAGTTGATCTTATTCAGTGGAATAAAGCAGCTTGCTCCTCCCACTTGGCTAACTTAACTGGAAATAATGATAGTCTTTGGAAACATTGGGCACACTCTTCTAGAAGATGAAGCAAAGATGCTTAGGAATATTTTTATAACTATATAAATATACATGTTAGATTATTGCATCATTAAAATATATTTTGCCGGAAACTATGTCAGAAAATCCACCATCTTCACATTCGTCATGTTCAGAGGCGAAGAAAGTTGATCAAAACTTACTTGGTATTCCGGTCTCAGATAACGCTGGAAAAATCGCTACTATGCTCGGTAAACTAGTAAGAGCTCATGTGCCGATATCATATATAAGTTGGAATAAAGTACCTGGAATATACAAGGACAACGTTTGGAACGAATTGGTGGTAAGTATCCTTATCTGTTTGACAACAACTATTTCATTCAATAGCCTTATGGTTTCAACTCTTTGCACAACACATAATTTAATATATTTTTTGCAGAAAATTTATGAGCTCGACCCGCTTTCAAAGGAAATGTTTTTAAAGAGAATGGCCGAGGCTTTTAGGAGATACAAGAAAAACTTGAGAGTAGTTTATTATGACCCTTTCAACAATGACGAAGAACGGTTGAAAAATTGCTCACCTACAGTTGCTCAAGAAGATTGGGCAGAGTTCGTAAAAAATGAAGCAACGCCTGAAGCGAGCGGAAGAAGGGATGTAGGCAAAAAGAACAGAGCATTGCTCAGTTATGCTCATCATGCAGGAGGTAAAAGTCACGCTAAAATAGAACAAGAAATGGTAATTTATATTCATTTTCATTCAAATGATTTACACATTGTGATTGGATATTCATGTCGTTGCATCAACTTGTATTGCAGATCGTTGCTAGTCCATCAACAAATATCAGTCGTCGTCAAGTATGGGAGAAGACACACAGGAAAAAAGATGGTAGCTTATCAGATGCCACTTCTTCATACTTTGTAAGTTAAACAAATATTAACTTGCATATTCTTTAAAATTCCTTATTCATGTAAGTATTATCATATTACAGGATCAAATTGCAAAAGCGAAGGAAAAGATCACTGATAGGGATGAAGAAAAATTGACAGTGGATAAAGACATCTTATCACAAGTGCTTGGTAAGGATGCAAGGGGTAGGAGCCGCGGTGTTGGGACCGTTATACCAAAGACTAAAGTTAAGGCTTGTGCCATTGCACAGAAACGACTCCGACATGTTCATGGCGAGTAGGATGAGTTGAAAATGAGGGTGGGAAGTTTGGAGGGTACAGTGGGAAATTTGTCTGGGCAAATGGAGGTTTTGATCAACATGGTGGGAAATATTGAACAGGGAATTCGTGCACCGGTCAATTCTTCTGATGGAGGACGCGCCACACAATTCAATGCTCCTGAATTCATTGCTTCGCAGTTCCAGGATTCGACCAATGTTACGAACAATCAAAAATGTGAAATCCTCAACTCTGATTTAGAAGTAATAGGAACATGTATTTTTAACATTTAAACATTTATGACATAATAAGTAGAAAACTTAAATAATAATAAATATTCCCTTTTATTGCAACAGGTACTATATGCCGAGATTCTACATTGTCCAACATCCATGGGAAATCTGTACCATCCACACATGAAAAAGTGGTGTTGGACAGTATACTGCTACCAGATGAGAGAACCAGCAAAATGAATCATCAATTTGCAGAGACCTTTGCTGATGTTGGAGTGGATGGATATGTGTGCCATCCGAAGTGTCTTATTCGATATCTCTAGATGATGGAGTAGGTACACAACTGGACTGCATTTGAAATACCGCAAATTGGCAGCATCTCAAATGCCGCTACCTACATTTTGAAATAAAACATGTACTGGCGGCATTCGAAATGCCGCCGGTACACGTGGCCGCTGATGTGGTCAAAACTGGCATATTTTTGTAAATAGTTTACAATTTGGCCTAAATTTACAATTACTTTGAGAAATTGCTCTAAATTAAAATTTTATCCATAAAACAATGCTTCGCTTTTTTTACAATATACTTTAATTGGTTTTGGTGACATTTTAGAATGTACTCAATGAAGGTATTATTATTTTTCAATTTTTTCTAAAAAACTGAAAGAAAACACCTAGCGATGACCTAACAACTCCTAATACTACACATATTTAAAGACGAAAGATGCTTTTATATAATAAAAAAATCATTTGCACTTTTAATTTCATCAAAGTCCAAGGATGCATCTAAATCTTTTCATTTGATCAAACATTTTGTCCAGTGACCGGAGAATGGCTTTGATGCAGCCGTGTAATAATAAAATTTTATACGAGACTCTTCGACTTATGCCAAACATATATTATATGACTTTAGGCCAATAACTGCCCATAGCCATCAATAGTTCTAGAATTTTTTTCAAATTTCAATTAGAAATCATGTATATAGGCTATATTAAGAGGCATTTTTTCAAATTTCATTTAGAAATTTGTATAACATAACATTATTTGCTAAAGATGTCATTCAAAAAGTTGCATCTAACTATTTAAATAATTAGCAGTAACTTGTTTTCGCATAAGATAATATTAGTGCCTTTAAATATAAATACATTATAAAACGTACCTTTGTCGATTTTCTATTGCTTGCAGTTGCGTAAAATTTGTTTAAGAGTATAACATTTTGTACCTTATTTTTATACAAACCATTGTTATTGCTTGCTGTTGCTTAAAAATAATAATAGATGAGCCTAGGCATTGCAGTTGGTAATGTTAATTAAGCTCTATGGATAGCTGCCTATAACTATTTTAAATTATTCATGGTATAAGGGTAAAACAAGTTTAAAACACATAATAGAATCCGAGAGGGTTAATTTCAATGTTCTTTATCTCTAAATGTTAAATAATCTAGAAGATGCTGGTATCATAGAGGCATATAATAATGCCAAATTCAGCCTTGAAAGAATTATGCATTGCCACACTTTCGAAAATCAACAAAAATCAAAAATCAAATGGCTTAATGAGGGTGACTAGTGCATAATTTTTTTATGTAGGTATGTTCTATAAGAAAAACAACAATAACATCAAACAATTGTTAGATTCTAATGGTAACCCCTTTACTAACACTGAAGCCCTTCAAAATAATGCCTTATCAGTTATCTCATCCATTTTTAATTCAGATGCTATTATCACTAATTTCCCAAATGTTATTTGCAAGAAAGTTTTATCGGAACAAGCCAAACTAAAACTAGATGTAGTTATTATAGTGGATGAAATTGTTATTGATCTATGTTTTATAACATTTTTATTTTCACTGCATGCATCTTCTTTTAGTTGAGACCGACCAATTTTAACCTTGTATATTAACATTTTGATACTTTAATGCAGCTATGGCGCATGAGTCACTTGATCTCCAGACCACAAGAGGAAGTTCTTGATGAGCTTGAGAAGTTTAAAGAACACATCTTGTCCTGTGGGCCTCCTAAAGCCTAGCAACCCGTTTTAGTTGCTTTGTAGCTGGACTAGTTGATCTGAAACTACTATGCTACGTGATCAACTGTTGTAGGATGATAAAGCTAACTTTAACTTGATGTCTATTCCTTTGCTTTGATTCTGCTGCTACATTTTTACATTAACATGTTGATGCTCTGCCCTGTTCTTACTGTGATTGTGGTTGTTACTTTGATTTGCCCTTGGGTTTCGTATTTTAAAATTTGAGGGGTTTTATTTTTTGGGTCAGCATAGGATATATCTATATCTAATTGACTAATTAGATACGGCTTTTAGCCGTATCTAATTGGTTCATTAGACGCTGCCTATTTGTCAATTAGATACGGCTTCTGGCCGTATCTAATGTGTCAATTAGATATGGCTAATGGCTGTATCTAATTGGCTCATTAGATACGGCTAAAAGCCGTATCAAAATATTAAGCTCGGCATATTTTGATACGGCTTTTAGCCGTATCAAAATATCGTTTATGGTGTAGTGATTGAAAAATGAACACAGACAATCATTTTTTGCAACTTTCAAACTATCAATTATAAAACTTTTGATGAAATTTATGATACGCAATAGTTTTGTGAATTTATTTTGTAAACATTAAGTAACTATAATTTAAAAAATTTAAATTAATTTGAAAAGGCAAGAGGTTGTAATCATTAATATTTATTTCATATTCATTGATAACTAATATAAACTATTCAATTTTTTCTTAAAATTAATTTTTTTAACAAACCAATGTATATTAAATTTATATTAAAAAGTGTTTAACTTTAATAAAAAGTATATAATAGCCGTCGGAAGCCGTTGGAAGCCGTCGTTAATAGAAGCCGTTGACGGCCGTCGGAAGCCATCAGATATTGCGAATATACAACAACTAAGTCGAGACCTGATTCATTAGGCCACTGTCCTACCTTTCTCCCCCAAAATCACCATTTTCCACCTAAAGTCGCTGCACTCCAACCACAACCACTACAATCTTCATCAGCATCCACTCTCCGGCCGCATATGCGTTGATTTCAGCCCAAAACGGGTATTTTTCCCTAAATCTAATTTATCCCAATATGTTAAATTAGTGTTAATTTCTAGTTGTATTTGTTATACTAGCCCTTTGACTGTTTACAATTGTATATTGATTGATTGTGATATGCTAATTACGGTTATAAGTATCTAAGTCCGATAATTAAAATACAATTAGGGCTAACTTGTTTTAATTAGTTTATCTACTGACTAGTGTAATAATTTAGTGATAATAGCATATGTGTTAGCTAAAATGTCGATAAAAATAATTTATTTACACAAGCATTGATGGCATGCTCTTCCCGCATGAATTGTTTTTTCCATAAATTGTATACTTTTTGATACATTGAAAAAGAAAAATGTTTTGCATAAATATTTAGTCATATATTTGCATTGAAATCATGTATAGTTAGTTTGGAAATTTTAAGTTGCAATATTTAATTTTTATGTTTATTTGAATTTTTATTTGTTAGATCATATTTTTACATGATATTAAGATTTGATAAAAAAAGTAAAAAAGGAATAATATATATAATAAAACATTAAAATGTATAAATGAATTATGCTAATATATGTTACATAATTAATAAAAAATTATAATGTATAATGGTAATATATAAACAATTTGGTATATAATATATAAACAATTTGGTATATAATGTACTTTATTTTTTTATCCCTTAGAGAGTTTCTTGCCCCGTCTGACAAGTATTGTATATGATCATTATATAGGTATTCATTTTTATCACAAAACAACATCAATATTCATCTGATATAATATTTGTCGGATTTATCCCTATATTGGACAAGTTACAAATATAATAAAGTAACTACATTTTGTAAATCATTTCATCTTAAATAATTCATGAAATTTTGATAGCACCTTCTTTTTGTTCCCTAGGTATATGCATTTGTGTACGATGTAGGAAACAAAGGGGAAGTGTTGTTGAAATTTGTTGACTTGTTTAAAATGAAATAATTTATGTAACGTAATTATTATTGTGTTTGTAATGGAACGTAGGATGGCCGACCATCGAAGAAGAAAACAATAAACTAAAAATTTAATATTATACTCATAATTTGTAAAACTGAATATATATAAGATTTTATAAAAAATCAAAAAAGAATAATATATTATATAATTAATACAACATTAAAATGTATAAATGAATTGAAAAATAAAACATAATTCCATAAAATGATCAATACTTTATTGAATTTCTATCATTTTTTTAAGTAGGAAAATGGTCAATTATTCTATTGATCGGAGGAGCTAAATGTATCAACGAAAGGGATTGAGAAGCTCAATAAAGGAACAATTTTATAATAGTGTATACATATTTATTGAATTCGCTTTAAGTAATAATGGAAATTATGAAGAAATTCGATGTCCAGGTAGTAAGTGCAAAAAATTGAAGCAGTTGATATCGGATATGGTTAAAATTCATTTATGCTAAAACGGTTTCGTGCCGGATTATTATGTGTGGGATCGTTATGGAGAACTTATATCACCTAATCTTGTATAGTCAGGGGAGGAGGTGGGTAATGACATTATTATGGCGAATCCCATAGAATATATGGTTGAAGTTGCAGCACAATCAAAGTTCCCTACGGTTAAAGTTGATGACAACGATGTAAATGTCGAAGAAGAATCAACTATTGAAGCAAAGAAAATCTATGATTTATTGGATGTTGCTAAGAAACCCCTTTAGGATGGCTGTAAAAGAGGCACCCAACTATTAGTAACTGCATAATACAATGAAAACAAAATACAACTTCACAAAAACCAGACCTACAGCTGTTGCACAGGCTGCAAAATGACATATGCCACCTTGTAATTTAATGTGCAAAAATCATTATGAAGTGAAAAAACTTATGTCTGCTTTTGGTTTTCCATATCAAAAAATAGATAAATGTTTAAATTGTTGCATGTTGTTTTGGAAAGAAGATATCAATCTTAGGAAGTATATAATATGTAACGAGGAAAGATACAAACAAAGAAAAATGAAGAGAAAGGAAGTTTCATACAAGCATATGCATTACTTACTCATCACTCATAAGCTTCAAAGATTATATGCATCTTCTGTAACCGCCCCTCATATGAGATGATACAGTGTGAGAACATAGGAAGAAGGTACGTTAACACACCCAACTGATGGAGAAGCATGAAAGTATTTTGATAAGACATATCCCACTTTTGTAGTGGAGAGTCAAAATGTTATTGGTTTATGTACGGATGGATTTTCACCGTTCTCTCAATTTGGTTTTAAGTATTCATCTTGGCCTATCATTGTTACACCTTACAATTTACCTCCGTGGATGTGTATGAAAACTTCATATATGTTTCTCAATATTGTCATCCCTGACTCTGATAATCCGACACAAGGAATCGATGTTTATTTACAACCATTGATTGAGGAGTTGAAAACATTGAGGCATGAAGGAGTTGAAACATACGACATTTCGAAAAAAAACTGAATTTTTGTATGTTCGCTTCTTTGTTATGGACTATTAGTGATTTTTCTTGCATATGCAATACTTTCAGGTTAGAGTACTACCGATCGTCTAGCTTGTCCTTATTGTATAGAAGAAACACAAGTATTTTCTTTACCGCATAGGAAGAAAATTTGATGGTTTGATTGTCATTGATGTTTTCTCTATATTAATCATCCTTTTAGAAAAGATAGAAAAACTATACAGCTAATAGAGCAGAGACTATGTAACCACCAACGATTTGGTCAAGCGATGGAATATATGAAATTGTAAAGGATTATCCAAAGATATATGAAACTGGAGTATAAATTGAAATTATAAGTAAATCGACTATTCATAATTGGTGCAAACGAAGTATATTTTAGAGTTGCCTTATTGGAAAGATCTCCTGCTTCATCATAATATTGACGTGATGCACAATGAGAAAAATGTGTTTGATAATGTGTTTAATACAATTTTGAATGTTAAGGGAAAGACAAAGGACAATTTGAAATGGAGATGTGAGCTTCATATCAAGCCAAATGACACTAAAAATCCCAAAGCATGTCATGAGTTAGATAGTAACCAAGTTAAAGTTGTGTTAAAATGGGTGGAAGGATTAAGATTTCCTGATGGGATTTCTTCTAATCTTCGTCGATGTGTTGACTTTAAAAACAGTAAACTGAGCGCGACGAAAAGCGATGATTATCATGTAATGATGCAAAATTTGTTACCCGTCGTTTTCAAAGAACTATTGCCCGTAAAAGTTTGGATGGTTGTAACATAACTAGTTTGTCACAAAGAGCTTTGTTCTACTACGTTAAAAGTTGAAAATCTACGTAAACTTGAAGTAGAAATCTCTATACTACTCTGCAAACTGGAGAAAGTGGTTCCTCCAAGTTTCTTTAATGTAATGGAGCATTTACCTATTCATCTTCTACCTGAAGCACATTTTTGAGGTACTATGCAATATGGATGAACGTATCCATTTGAGAGGTATTAATATTGAGTATATCAAGTATTAGTTTAATTACATATATGAGTAAATTTTAATTTGAAATAATTTTTTAATAGGTACTTAAATCATCTAAAGTAAAAAGTTAGACAAAAAGCACGAGTTGAAGGTTCGATTTGCAAATCATATATCAAAGAAGAAGCTTCATTCTTTTTCTCTCATTATTCCAGTAAACATATGAATTTATAATTTAAAAGTGTTCCACATAATGATTAAGGCATTAAATGAACACCGACCTACTAGGAAATGTGTAAAACTATGGTTAGACAATAGAGATTACCATGTAGCACACACATATATTCTTCTTAATTGTGCTAAAGTTGCACCATTTGTTAGGTAATATTAACTAATAATGCTTGATATATTTATTTCAATAATACACGTGTAGGTTATAATACAATATATTATTTATATCTGCAGTGTTTACGAATCACAACATCCACGCGGCAGTCTCAATAAAGAGTTCGCTGGTTGGTTTTGGAACTACGTTTACGATCCAAGAAATTATGTTGTCGACGAAGGATTCAAACATCTTATGTTGAGACCAGAAAGAAATGTCAAGAAATATCCAATATTTTTCCTCAATAGATATAAATTCAACACCAATGAATATGGTGCTGAAAAATTAACTAACAATATCGATGTATTTGTTAAAGGTAGTGATGATCTAGATAATCATATAAATGATTTTTACAACGTGTTAACCCAGGTTCTGCAATTGACATATCTCACATGACCTATAGAGGAAGTTTTTTTGTTTAGATACAATGGGTTCAGCAATATTTCAGGTTTTGGAATTAACGGTTGCACAAAGATTATAATCTTATTAAAATAAAGCATACCTCGCATTATCAAAAGTACGACCCTTTTGTACTAGCCAAATAAGCACTACAAGTTTATTATGCTCTTTATCTGTCTCTAAAAAGAGATAAAGCAGATTGGTCAGCAGTTTTTAAAACAAGCGGAATATTTACGTTTAATGGAAAGAATATTCCAAACAAACAAATTTGGTAGATCTTGAGCAAAATAGCAAAATAATAATAACCAACGATCATACTGATTTTGGACCTTTAAACGATGAATCAAATGTTTTATTAGAAGCATTTGAGACTACAAAGGAAAATAATATAAGTATGAGATCGAGTTTGAATCTAAAACTCACGATGACTGATTAATAATGTACATTTTGATAGAAGGTAATTTATGTAATTATTAATGTTAAAATTTTCTTACTAAAAATGATATGTTTTCTCATAATTGAATGATATATTCTACCATAATAAAATGATATGTCTGTGATAGGTATTATGTCGTTTTGACGTTGTAGTTCTTCCTATTCATCAAGTTCCCCCTCTTCTACACAGAGAGGGACCGTCGTGGGGAGGTGATGGCAGCTGCCCATCACAGTAGGAACAGTGTCCCGAATGGGTAAGTATTAAATTTATTTCAGCATCATAAATATTTTGTGTATGATATATTAATCATGATTTATTAAATGTCTATATCATATTTAACACGGGGGATTTGAGCTGGAGCCATCAGAAGTTATTCTTGATGTTTCCAACTTGCTTACAGGAGCATGATGAGCGTTTTTTAGCCTTAGTGGGATAATATCTCACCTCACATCATAGAGTGTATTTGGCAGGACTTCCTTATAAGTGTAAATTTGTATATCATTATATATAACCACTATATAAATTGTTGACTAAGTATAAATTTATAACATATATTTTTTCAACGTGTGGGGGCGGCAGACTTGTAAGAAGTTGACCATCTCCTTTATACAAACTACTGGATGAAGAAAATGATGAAGAGCTACCGTGGCACGATGTCAGCTGTAAAAAAACAAGAAAGAAGCCTGACTGGATAGGGGCAAGCATGTGGGAAGCTTGGGTTTCTCACCGGAATAACAATGAAGCGAAGGTAAGTTTACTAATCTCTTATTAATTATTTAAATTGAAGTTTCATATACAATCTATCAAACATTATATAGAGTACATTCCGATAAGTCAAGGTATCACTTTAACTTATTACATATATACTATATAATTTACAAATGTAAAACATAATGTTCAATTTAAATTTATAGGCAGAGGCAAAGAGGAACTCTATGAATAGAAATAAGAATCCAATCACACACCGCGATGGTTCTAAGTCATTCTAGCGTTATCGATAAGAGCTAGTAAATTTATTAATTGCGATTATAAATAGTTGTTACATTGTATAATTTTGTATATATAATAATAATAAATCATAATAATTATTTCAGGGAAGAGAGCGTCAGTTTCCCATCTCCTATATGGACGTGTTTGCATGTACTCATGCCATCGAGCATGAAAATGAAGATGGCACATTCACATACACATGGCATGACTTAAAATCACTACAGGCCCATGTAAGCATATTTTAAGTTATAAGTTATTAATAATCAGTTTAATTAATTAGTTATAAAGAATAAAAATAATGCAATGTTAATGTCAATTGTATTTTTATTTGGAATTGCACGAAAAATTTATATAACGACGAGAGAAGCTACTTGAGGGAAGGGGCGGGATCAGTTGACTACTAGCGAGGAGGATGCGATTTTTGAAGCTGTCATGGATCCGGCAACACGTAATGGGTGTTATGGCTTTGATAACCAAGAGGTAATGAATAGTATGTTTAGATTTGACTATTTACTAATCTCTCGACTACAACGAACTTAAAATTGTTTAGATTATTCTGGCCCAATTGCTTCTGGGTTTAAAATTAAAATTCACATGTGTTGCTTACTTGCTTTTAGTCTTTCTTATTTGGGTTCTTAAACTTGTATATTAATTGTTAGTTAAATAATAAGGCAATAAATAAAAATATTTCTTCAATATATGTTTTTTCTTTTAATAACTACTAAACCTTAATTTACAGCAATTTGTGCTTTAACATGTATAATACTTGATGTTAAAAGGAAAAAAAATTAATCGACTAGGTTCCAAGAATATAATCTCGATTATCTTATATCTTTACAAGCTATTAAAGGATTCTTACAACTTAGTTCATATGTTTCAATCACTATTTCACAATCACGCTTGTTACATAAACAGTGTGCTAGTTTAGGACTAAGCAAACAAAAATTAGAGGTAACTTATAAAATCATTTTCTTATATGATCTTATATATCACATTGCTATAGCAGCTGCTAAGCTCATATTTTTTGCTAGCTATTAGATAAAAATCCTTTATTAAATCATATAAGTGTTGCAAGCTAGAAGCCAGCAGAGCGTCTACAAAAAAGCTCAGGATCCAGCAGAGATTCAGGACTTGAGAGCTAGGGTTGCTGAGCTGGAGGAACGAGACCGCCGTCCAGTTGTGAGATGAAGCGGTTGGATGAGCGCATTGCTACGTATATGCAGCAGCATGGCTCTTCATCTGCTGCTTCCATAGACGATCAGTAGTGATAAGTATGATTTTTTAGTTTGTATTGGGATATTGTACATATATGCACTTGGAGATAGTGGGGATGATATTTTTGATATGTTTGATACATTTTAAGGAGATGCTGGTTGTTTGAGGTTGATTTGGGTTGTTTGATATGTGTTGGGTTGTTTTGACATGATTGATACATTTTTAGATGTTAGAGGTTGATTATGTGTATGTTGTTGGAATGTTTTGTTATATGGTAGATTGTTTGATTTTGAGTTATTGTAAATATTGATGTTTTTTATTATTAATGTTTTATATGTGATTTAGGCTTTATATACATACATATATATATATACATATCTATATATATACATACATATATATATACATACATATATATAAAGATACATACATACATACATACATACATACATATATATATATATATATATATATATATATATGTATATTATATGCGTGAAATTGAGCTACGATATATATTGATATGTATATGTTGTATGGAAAATGAATGGCTGTAGAAAAAAATCATTTTAGATTTTTGACAGCTGCCGACGGCTACCAACGGCTAATTGGTAAACAATAACCAACGGCTTTCGACGGCTAATACCAACGGCTTCTGACACAAATATAGTTAAACCGTGATTTTTCACGTGTACACGGCGGCCGTCAAAAGCCGTCGGTATTAGCCATTGGGAGCCATTGGCTTCCGACAGCCGTCGATGGTTTATAGCCGTTGGAAGTAGGCTTTTTCCTTGTAGTGTATGGGTAACCGGAAGAGCACAAGTGGCTTGGTTACACGGAAGATGCGGCCTTCACATGAATGTTCAAGAAGCAGTTGATTGTTACTCTTTCCACATGTCAGTAGAGCACGTAACTGATACTTCATGTATTTTCCATACGATTTGGTTACGAAACTTATTAAAAGAATTGAATTTGCCACAAAAGGACCCGGTCAAGATTTTTGTGAACAACAAGTCAACGGTTGCTTTGGCCAAGAACCCAGTCTTCCATGATCAAAACAAGCATGTTGATATCCACTATCACTACATTAGAGAGTTTGTTACCAAAAAGGATATGTAACTGGAGCACGTGAAGATGCATGATCAAATAGCTGATATTTTTATCAAACCCGTCAAGCATGATGATTTTGTTAAGTTGAGGAGTTTGCTTGGAGTATTGAAATCCAATTTAAAAAGTGGTGTTAAAATATTTACTTGATTTTTGACTTTGTTTTTTGTTTTAATCATTTGATGTAATAAGCTCAATTCGGAGTCATTATATAGAAAGATTTTTCTAGATAAGTCCATAGAATAGTGCGAAAAATAAAGATAAGTTTGGACATGTGGAGAAAATTTTAAAACGAAATTATAACGCTTTGATTGAAGTTGTGATGACAAAATTTTAAACATTGTTTGGATGATGTTGCTGGTATAAATAAATGTGGTGTCTTCTTGTTTGTATCAAATAAAAAAGAATACAAATTTAGTTCAATAATAAAAAGTCTCCCCCATCCAACATTCTCTCTATATTTCTCCAAAAATATTAAGCATATTGGGCTCTTAGATGTATAATCGTGACTGGACTGTGAACTTCAGTGGCTTGGTTTGTTGTTCGGTTTTCAATACATTTGTATTGACGGTTCAATAGTGTTTTGGTCTGCCCGCCTCTATTCATAAAGCATTTCTTTTAGACAGTTTCTAAATGAGCCGTAAACAGTTCACGACCTGAAATGATTGGATTTGGGCTCGGTCTGTGACGATGAATTAAGTAAGGTGGATGGCATATCTACTATAATCCAAAAACTGAGAATTCAATATGATTTGTTACTATGGCAGACTCCACGTCTTCTTCTCTAGTATGAATGTTTTATAGTTAATTAACTTGGAGTTTCTACAAGAATAGAGTCGCTCACCAAATTGTACTGTTATTTTCGTAATTGGCTTCTCTCCGCAAAAAATTTGTAAACTATACTAATGAGAATCTTACACTTGGCACATTAATATGTTTATTTGGTAAAAACCATAGAAGACTTTGTAGTACAAACGACAGATATGAAAATGCAGCATCTACCTAACGACACATGGCTTGAGTGGTGCACCACAAAGGCACTTATTGCGATCAAACGAATTCTCGGAAAACTTAGTCACGGTAGTAGGTATCCGCCCGCACAACTCATTATTGCTCACATCCAAACGCCAAAGCCGTTTAAGCTTCGTTATCTGTTCCGGTATGCTTCCATAAATCTTATTATTTTGCACATAACACGTTTCCAGCGTTAAAGGAAACTTAACTTTAGACAAATTGAAAGCCAGTCTATTGTCACTCAACTCCATGTACTTCACAATCATTTCTTCGCTAAACAAACCTGTCGCGCCAGTGAACTGATTATCAGAAAGCAAGACAAAATTAGAACTTGCAATAGAGCCGCACCAGTAAGCTTGTTATGCTCAAGTTCAATTGAAAAAAACTCAGCATCCGTGGTTCTCTTACTTAGGAAAGAAGCAGGAATGGAACCCGACAAACTGTTGTTGCTGAAATTAATTTGCATCAGATTTGCACCAAAGCAGCCTGGGATTTGGCCAGTTAAATTGTTTTGTGTTAAAACTAGGCTTCCAAGGCTAGGAAGGGAGCATAAAGACTTGGGTATAGGACCAGTCAGTAGAGGATTGCCTTCTATTAAGAGTCTAGTAAGTTTCTTCAACTTGCCGATGGATGAAGGGATGGTGCCAGTGAGATTACCGTTGCCAGTTAGGATGAGGTCTGAAAGCTGGCGGAGTTTTCCAATGGAGGGTGAGATTGAGCCCGAGATGTCGGTGCCCGCCAAATATAAACTGGTGACTTTGTCTTTAGGGTGCTCTTGGCAGCCGATGCCCACCCAGTTGCAGCACTGTGCTTCTGTGGTCCAGCCTGATGTATATGATGGGTTGTTGAATGATTTTTTCATTTCAAGCAGTGTTTCCATGTCTTTTTTGTTGCAATACTTAAATGTTGAAGTCGAGAGTGTACATGATACGGATATGAATGATGCAGATGATATTAAAAAGAATATGAGGAGGAAGGGTGACATGATCAACAACAAGTGAATTTGCTCAAGGTTGCAATCAGTTTGTCAGGTATTTATATGATGATCAGTTTGAGTTACCGTGTATGGATATGAAGTGCCTGTACATGTATGTCAATTTGCCGTTATTTTTGACTAATGTTGACAGACTTTCAGATTTTCATGCACCGCTTTATTTATTCATTATCAAACTGGTTTCTGAATAGTACTACTTTGTTGTTTCTGTGGATCTTAATCAATCTTCTATGAGAACCGGAGAGTTAGATTACATTGCATCTTCTTTGCAATGCATAAATATCCGTCTGTTTACATGAGCATTTTCCTCGGTAAAAGAATATAGTTTCACTAACTCACCGTAATCTTGGATAATTCTGAGATAATTAAGAGATCTGGGATAGAATCAACGATGTTTAAATGATTAGCGCATATGTCGACATGACATGTTTCTTTTATGGATCGAAAATATCTTCATTGTATGTATACTATAGTTTTCTTATCATGTAAGAACATATCCAGCACCACATGATATATTGAAAGTGGTCACAATATTGACTATTGGACAGTGTGTTTTGTGGCCCGTTGCTCCTAGTTTGAATGGTTCTTATACAGAAATATTAACGGAATCAAGTCAGATTTATGGCATGTATAGTAGGCAAGTCGCTTTTGGATCATGTCCAAATAGTTATAAGTGGATCATGACGGACATTTATTTCCTTAAACTTGCCGACCTACACAATTATATATTGACCATCAACCTCATTTGTAGGTGACACATTGTACCATTTCAGTGTTCAACAATACCAATTTATACCTTATTTTATTATTATTATTATTATTTTTTACTTTTCAAGCCTATACATTGAAATCTATATTAAAGTACGCAATGGAAACTAAATTTTAAGTAGTAATCCCTTGACAATAATATTCTACCATGTTTCTCTTGAGCTAAAACTTAATGGAAAATTTTAACATTGTTTTCGTTTATTCCATTACGCAATACACAGGTATATCACTACAAGAACAACAGTATATTCCGACAACAGGTACCGACGGCCGCCGACGGCTAAATTCCGACAGCTTTCAACGACTAGTATATTCTGGATTTTGTTACGAATAAAATAATTAGTCATCGAAAGCCGTTAGAATTTTGTCATTTGCGGCCGTTGATAGCCGTCGGAAAATCACGATTATCTTCTTCCACAGGCCGAACCAGAAATATTTCACTCCCAAAATCACCAAACCCTCTTCCACCATTTCCATCTCAACGTTCAACGCCCGAAATTCGAAATTGCCTCCTTCTTCGTCAATTCGGAATCTCATCTCCTCCAAACCCCTAATCTCCTCTATTTTAGGTATTATTCATAAACCCTAATTTCATGAATTTGTTAATTTAGGGTTAATTTGTTAGTTTAATTGTCTATATCGTCTCATTGATTGCGTAGTATAGTTTATTGAATGTTAATTACTGTTATTATCCTATAAGTGTTGAATACTAACTTGTTTAGTTTGTACGATAAGAAATTAGTGTGCATTAGTTGAATAATTTAGTGCTTTTACGCCTTACTTGGGTTATTTAGTGTGGATGAGCATAATTTAAGTTATGTGTTTTCTAAAACGTCGAAAACAATAATTAATTTTATATAACGTACGGTTAGTTAATTAAACTTTTAAACATGTGCGTATATGATAAACTATCGTATACGGTAGTTTAACTTAAGTTAAATGTTAATCAATTTAATTTAAAAGTCGAAAGCTATTTTTAAAAAAAATATGAAATATGTAATATACTTTAGTCATAAAACCCTTAGAGTGTTTTTTAGCTCCGTCTGATAAGTATTGTATATGATCGTTATGTGGATATTCGTTTTTTGTCATAGAACGGACATCTATATTCATCATATATAATATTTGTTGGATTTGTCCTTGTATTGGACAAGTTACAAACATAGTAACGTAATTACATCTCGTAAACTATTTCATTTTAAATGGTTCACAAAATTTCGATAACGCTTGCTTTATGTTCCTTGTGTACACGCAATTGTGTACGACTCAGGGAACAAAAGGAAAGTGCTGCCGATTTTTTTTTGAATCGTTTAAAATGAAATGATTTATGAGATTTAATTACGTTACTGTGTTTGTAATGGAAAGTTGGATGACCCAGCAACAAAGTGTCAATGATCAATTAATATAAAACATTAAACTGTAAAATTGTATTGGAAAATAAATTGTCAATGTGGTTTTAATTTATATCGTATCTTTTAATTAGTAAGAGAGATGATCAATTATTTTATTGATCGAAGCTGGATGTATCAACAAGGAAGAAAAATTGGAGGCTCAATAAGTGAACATTTTAAAATTTGTGTACACGTATTTATTGATTTTGCTTTAAGTAATAATGGAAACGATGAAGAAATCCGTTGTCTATGTAGTAGGTGCAAATTGTTGAAGTATTTGATACCAAAAATGGTTAGAGTTCATTTGCGTCAGTACGATTTCGTGCCGATCTATTTGGTATGAGATCGTCATAGAAAACTTGTAGCACCTAATTCTGTACAGTCAGAGGAGGTAGTGAGTAATGAAATTGTTACGACGAATCTCATAGAACATATGGTTGAAGATGCAACACGTTTAATGTTTCCTACTTCTCAATTTGTTGATGACGATGTTAATGTTGAAGAAGAACCAAATATTGGAGCAAATTTTTTTTATGTTTTATTGGATTCCGTAAAGAAACCCCTTTGGGAAGGCTGTACAAGCGGCACTCAATTATCAGTAAACGCAGAATACATTGCGATGAAATCTAAATACAACCTCACAAAAGTTGGATTTACAGTTGTTGTACAAGCTGCGAAGCGGCATTGCGAAAATCATTATGAAGTGAAAAAACTTATATCAGCTTTTGGTTTACCGTATCAAAAAATAGATACATGTTTAAATGGTTGCATGTTGTTTTAGAAAGTAGATATCAATCTTAGGAATTGTAAAATATGTAATCAATAAAGGTACAAACCAAGAAAGAAGAAGGGAAAAGAAGTCACGTATAAACGTATGCATTATTTACCTATTACTCCTAGGCTTCAAAGGTTATATGCATCTTCTGTAACCGCGCATCATATGAGATGACACAGTGTTAGAATACAGGAAGAAGGTACGTTAACACACCCAGCTGATGGGGAAGCATGGAAGCATTTTGATCAGAAATATCCCGATTTTGCAACGGAAAGCCATAATATTAGACTTGGTTTATGTACGGATGGATTTTCACAATTTTCTCAATTTGGTTCTAAATATTCATCTTGGCCTATAATCGTTACACCTTATAACTTTCCTCCATGGATGTGTATGAAAACTCCATATATGTTTCTCACAATTGTCGTCCCCGACCCTGATGATCCAACATAAGGAATCGATATTTATTTACAGCCGTTGATTGAAAAGTTGAAAACACTATGGTACGAAGGAGTTGAAACATATGACATCTCAAAAAAAAAATTCATATGTTTGCTTCTTTGTTGTGGACTATTAACAATTTTTCTACGTATGCAATGTTTTCAGGTTGGAGTACGACCGGTCACCTAGCTTGTCCTTATTGCATGGAGGAAACACGGGCATTTTCTTTACCGCATGGAAGGAAAATTTCATGCTCTGATTGTCATCGTTGTTTTCTCCATATTAATCATCCTTTTAGAAGAGACAAAAAAAACTTTACAGCTAATAGGCACGAGCCCTTGCAACCACCAACGATTTGGTCAAGCAAAGATATATATGAAATTGTAAAGGATTTTTCAAAGATACATGAAACCGGAGAACAAATTGAAATTCAAGGTAAATAAACGATTCATAATTGGTGCAAACAAAGTATATTTTGGGAGTTGCCCTGTTGGAAAAATCTACTACTTCGTCACAATATTGACGTGATGCACAATGAGAAAAACATATTTGACAATGTTTTTAATACAATTTTGAATGTTAAGGGGAAGATGAAGGATGATTTGAAATCAAGACGCGATATCGAAGTAATATGCAATCGCCCTGAGCTTCATATCAAGCCAAATGAGACAAAAAAACCAAAAGCATGCTATGAGCTAGACAATAACCAAGTTAAGATACTTTTAAAATGGATGGAAGGATTAAGATTTCCTGACGGTATTTCTTTCAATATTCGTAGATGTGTCGACTATAAGAACAACAGACTTAGTGGGATGAAAAGCCATAATTGTCATATTATGATGGAAATTTTGTTACCCGTTGCTTTTAAAGAAATGTTGCCCGTAAAAGTTTGGATGATTGTAACAGAACTTAGTTTGTTTTATAAGAAGCTTCATTCCACTACGTTAAAAGTTGATCGTCTACGTAAACTTGAGGAAGAAATCCCTATACTGCTCCGCAAACTAGAGAAAATATTTCCTCTAGGTTTATTTAATGTAGTGGAGCATTTACCTGTTCATCTTTCATCTGAAGCACGTCTTTGAGGGCCTATGCAATATGGATGGATGTATCCATTTGAGAGGTCTTAATGTTTAGTACGTTAAATAATTTAATTACATGTATAAATAAATTTTAATTTGGAATAATTCTTAATAGGTACTTAAATCATCTAAAGAAAAAAGTGAGACAGAAAGTACGAGTTGAAGATTCGATTTGCAAATCATATATCGAAGAAGAAGCTTCGTTTTTTATCTCTCGTTATTTTAGTGATCATGTGAACTTATCGTTTGAAAGTGCTACGCATAATGATGAAGGCATTGATCAAGATGACTGTCAAGCGACTTTATCTATTTTTAAAAAACATGGCCGACCTACTGGTAAATGTGTGGAATTATGGTTGGAAGATAGAGATTACCATGTAGCACACACATATATCCTTCTCAATTGTGCTGAAGTTGCACCATTTGTTAGGTAATAAACATATATTCTTCTTAATGCATTATATCATCTACATATGCATATATGCACACGTGTGTTAATTATAATACAATATTTCTTCTACAATTGCAGTGTTTACGAATCACAACATCCAAATGGCGATATCGGCAAAGATTTCGCTACTTGGTTTTCAAATTACGTTTACGACACGACAAATTGTGTGGTCGACGAAGGATTGAAACATTTAGCTATGGGACCAAAAAGGAAAGTCAAAACCTATCCAATATTCATTGTTAATGGATATAAATTTAACACCAAAGAATATGGTGCTGGCAAAATTAACTAACAATATCAGTGTATTTCTTAAAGGTAGTGATGATCCAAATGATCAGGTAAATGATTTTTATGGCGTGTTAACCCAGGTTTTGCAATTGACATATTTCACAAGACCTGCAGAAGAAGTTTTTTTGTTTAAATGCAACTGGTTCAGCAACGTTCCAGGTTCTGGAATCAACGTGCACCCAAAGTATAATCTTATAGAAATAAAGCATACCTCGTGTTATTATAAGTACGATTCTTTTATACTTGCCAAACAAGCTCTTCAAGTTTATTACGCTCCGTACCCATCTCTACGAAGAGATAAAGCAGATTGGTCAACTATTTTTAAAACAAAGGAAAGATTTACATTTGATGGACAAAATATTCCAAACGAACAAGCTTATCAAGTAGATATCGAGGAAAATAGTGGAATAATAATAACCGACGATCAAACCGATTTTGGACCTCTAAACGATGAGTCAAATGCATTAATAGAAGCATTTGAGACTATAGAGGAACAAAACATAGAGTACGAAACAGAGTCTGAATCAGAAAACGATGAGGACTGATTAATAATCTACAGTTCGAGAGAAGGTAATTTCTGTGTTTATTTATGTTACGTTTTCTCATTAAAAATGATTTGTTCTGCTAATGATGATATGTTTAGTCGTAATCTGTTTCACATAATCCTTTTATGTTCTGCCATAATGTATGTTTTACATAACTAAATGATATATTTCTCATATATGATATGTCTGTAACATGTACTATATACATATTTCTTTTTTCGTAGATGTAGCTCTTCCCATACAGGATCTCCCTCTTCTTCTCAAAGAGGGACTGGTGCGCCTCCAGCTGGTGATGGTAGTGGCTCATCACAGGAGACAGCTCTTCTTACGGTCTGGTTGCAGGGCAAAGCCGATGGATCGTAAGTATTAAATTTATTTCAATATTAACGATATTTTTATATATGATCTATTATATATTAGTCTTGCTTTATTAAATGTTTGTTTCTTTTTGACACAGTGACTTCGAGCTCGAGCCATCAACTACAGTGCTCTCCATATCCAAACAGGCATATAAATGCAAGATGACTGCCAACTGGCCCAAGTGGAGCAAGATACCCGATAATGTCAAAGAGATCATTTGGCAGGACTTCCTGGTAAGTGTAAATTTATATTTTGCACTTTCTATTTGATCCTACTTCACTTTATATATTGTAGACTATTTATAAAAATGTATAACTTTCATTTTCTGAACGTGTAGGGTTCAGTGAACTTACAAGAGACTGATCTTTCCCTGGTGTAGCACCATGGAACATCACAATTGCCAAAAATTATAAGGATACAGTGTCTACTATGAAAAAAGCAAGAAAAAAACTGAACTGGTTGAGTGCTAGCGTGTGGGAGGCCTGGGTCGCATGGTGGAACAATGAAGAGTTCCAGGTAAGTTTACCACATATTAATTACTTTAAATTATTGTGTGTATTTAATACATAATTTAGAACCGTAAAATTTTATTTCAATTTAAATTTGCAGAGGGAGTCAGATAGGAACTCCGCAAACAAAAACAAGAATCCCGTCACATATCACGATGGTTCCAAGTCATTCCAGCATCATCGCGGGGATTTGGTACATTTTTATACTCACATTTTTATATTTTAAGTTATAAGTTGTTAATAGATAGTTAATGAAACAATATATATATATATATATATATACATATATTCATATTTTAGGAAAGAGCGTGCGGGGGTGCTGTGTCGTATTGGGATGTTTTTGCTCATACTCATGCCCTGAAGCAGACCAACGATTTGGGCTCAGTCGTATACTCATGGGAGCATAGTGATAAAGCGACTGCTGCCTATGTAAGTATATTATAATTAGTATAGCGATTAGTCCAACTTTTTATATTTTAAGTTATAAGTGTTATTTATACCAGTGACCATTCCAACTTTTTGTTATTTAGTATAGCGATTAGTCTACTTAAAAATGATTAGTGTTATTTTAATTACTGTTATTTATACTCAATTGTATTTTGCATTACAGTAAAAGTTCCAGGAAGCACGGGCATAGCTGCTGGCTGAGATAGGACGGGATGAGTTGACTATTGATGAGGAGGATGCTATTTTCGAGTCTGTCATGGATCCACTATCCCGCAGCAGGCGCTATGGATTTGGGAACCAAGTGGTAATTTTCAAAAAATAAACTAAATTAAAATATTGCATATTTTTCAACTAAAGTTATGTAAATTACGTTTATGATGTTGGAGGCATTATAACAATTTATTTTTATTCGCAGGCTAGGACATCTCAGAAGGCGTATAAGATGGTCAAGACAAAGAAGAAATTGCAGAGCTTTGAGCCCAGATTGCCGAGCTACAGGAGCATGATCGCCATCGTGCTGTGCGGATGGAGCAGCTAAACCGGCGCTTAACAGAGTATTTGGAGCAGCATGGGAGGTTTCCTTCATCGGGTGGTTCTACAGGGATTGATGAGTGATGATGGGTATGTTTTATTATGTTTTTTTGTTTGTATATATACCCTTCGAGTGGATGAGGATGGGTTTGATACATTTTGATGGATTCTATATTATCTTATGTGTATTTGGATGTTGATTTTTTGGATTGTGTTGGATTTGGATTTTTTGGATTATGTTGGGTTTAGATATGGATTTTTGGTTTGAATATTATGTTTGGTTATTTATATGATTAGTGGTTTATATATGCTCGAAATGAAGCTGTTATATGTATTGACGGATGTGTAGTGGCTGGAAGGCAGCATGCTTAAAAATGAAAAAAAATAAACCCAGATTTCCAATGGCTTCAAACGGTTTCCGACGGCATATTGGTCATCATATTCCAACGGTTTCCGACAGCTCTCTATGGTAGATTTCGACCATTTTCGACGGCTTCGAACGGCCATTTGGTCATTTTGATTTGCCACGTGTCCAACATGGCCGTCGGAAACCATCCTAAAATGCCATTGGTCACCGTCGGAAAATGGCTGCCGATGACGTCGGAAAGCGTTACTAAATGAGATTCGTATTCCGACTGCCTTACTTACGGTTTTCGATGACTACCGACGGCCGCTGACGGCTTTCAGCCGTCGGAAATCACTGTTGTTCTTGTAGTTTGAAATTTATAGCGTAAACTATAAAACCCATTAAATGACTGTACATATCTCTGTACTAAGAGATTTGTCTATTTTAAGTTCCCTTTGGGTTTTGGCTACCAAAAGCAAAAGTGATTTTCCTTGTTTCAAAGGTTTTTTTATACCATTAAGTAATCAAAAATTCAAAAAGTTGTAATTAACAAATTTTCGACACACAAGTAAAAAAGAAAACGTTTGAACTGAAATTTAAAATTTTGGATTTTGAATCTAAAAGTACAAATAGTGAAAACCTAAAATTAGATATTAAAATTATTTCATTTGAAAATTTGGCTCAAAAATTCAAATTTCAAAGTTTGAAATTTCAAATATTCAAATTTTTTATCTTGGAAATTCAAAATTAAAAAATTTTGATTTTGAAAATTACGATAAACAACTTTGAAAATTTGACAATTAATTATTTTTAAATTTTGAACTTTGTAGACGTGAAAATTAAAGTTTTGAAATTTCAATTTTTGAAGTTGAAATTTAGGAACGTAAATTTTGAAAGTTTGATAATTCAAATTTTCAAACTATAAAAGGTTGTTATTTTTGGAAGTAAAATTTGAAATTTAAAATTTTGAATTTGAAAATCAGAAAACACTAATTTTGAAAATTTAAATTTCGAATTTGATAATTCAAACTTTGAAAATTTGACGTTTGAAATTTTGAGATTTCAAATATTTAGTTTGAAAATAGGACAAATTTTAAAATTTTAATATATCAAATTTTAAAATTTAAATTTTGATTATTCAAATTATTAAATTTGAAATTTTAAAAACTCGAACTATGAAACTTCGGTTTATATAACACCCCGGATTTTGAAAGGTCCATAATATGCAGAATTAAATTAATAATAAGAAAATATTATTAAAGAGTTGAAAAGGGTAAATTTAATTACAAGAATTGCCTAAGGGGGGTTTGGTTAGTTAAGTGTAGAACACTAAGTTAATTGAAAGGACCAAGGCTGAATAGAGCAATTGAAGTGACATTGTTAATGAAGATAAACAAATTAAGTTTTATAATGTGAGGGATTTGTGTTAAGTGAGCTGCATTGGTGAGACTAGGATAGAAATGATATTAGCTTAAGCCAAAATCATTAACCTATTTCCCATAGCCATATTTTACCATTCCACTTCATTTTCATTTTACAAAATGAAAAACCTAAACTGTCTCAAGGCCGACCACCATTTTCAAGCTAAGGAAGAGGAAATTAAACCAAGAATAATTCATGCTTTAAACTTTAAAAAGAAAGATTATTAAAGCAAGATTTTAATCAAAGTGTTCTAGAACAACGTGAGTAAATTTTCCATAAAACCCTTCCTAACCCGTTTGGGTTCAATTTAGTTTTTGAAGAATGATTTTGATGATGATAAATGTGTTTGGATGATTTACACTGTTTTGAAGTTCATTTGGAATTTAAATGAAAGGAATTTGTTCAATTTTTGGGTAAAACATGATCTAATCACATTTAAATGCTATGAAAATTTAATAGGATGTTTATAATGATAAAAAAACGATGACTTTTTAATTTCATGATTTATGAAATATGTTTGGAATTTCTGTGAATTTTCTAAGTTGAGAAAATGGTTAGTTGCGGAAAAATTAATTATTAAAAGTATTAAAAATAATTATTTTGACCTAAAAAAATTGTTATGTGGTAAAATTTGATAAATTGGATTTTTAGTGAACTTTTGGGATTTTTCCTATAAAGTTTTGATTTTATAGGAATTATTTGGTATAAGGAAGAATTAATTGATTAAAGATAATTAATTAATTATATGACCATGTAACTAACAAGTTCCAAAAAGAATGCTGTAAAAGATATGTTGACTATTAAGAATTAAACATTAAATGAATTTGGTGTAAAGCAACTACTTAATAAGATAACAAAATAGTTTTTAAGTTAATTACGATAACACCACACCAACTTGCGATAACTCCCAAGATTGACCAACATGCCATAGCACTATAACTACCAATTTGCAATAGCTACACGTTAATCAACTTGCGATAGCTAGTTGAGGGTCAACTAGCGATAGCCTGCAGAATCAACTTGTGATGGCTTGATAGAAGCCAACTTGTGATAGCTTAAAGGAAACACAATTTGTGATCGCTTGGAAAGTCAACCTACGATGGAAAAAGAGGGCATCAACGTGCGATAGCTAATGAAGTTTTCAGCATGTGACATCTAAGAGAAGGGACAACACGCGATAGCCACTTGGGGCTCAACGCGCGATAGCTTGGGAAGTTATCAACTAGCGATAGCTTATAAAGCTAAAATAAACTATCAACATGCGATGACTAGTTGAGGGTAAACTAGTGATGACCTAGGAGAATTAACTTGCAATGGCTATGAGATGGCCAATATGCGATAGGTAAGTTCAAACTATGATAACTTGGGAAGCTTAAATTTTCTAAGTAAAATAAGAAATACTTAGTACACTTTAGAAGACAGTTTCCAAGTGTTAATGGATTATTTCATAGGGATGACATAAAGAAAAATATTATATGTTAAAATGGCGTTATTTTATTTTTGAAATAAGGGAAGGCTTCGAGAAGCTAATAAATGATAGGGTGTCATCAAAGATAAAAGTTTTTTTATTTGAAAAAAAGTAGGGTGCACTATAAATGAAAAAAGGAATGGGTTAAACCATGATCGTAAAGATATACCCACTCATGAAGTTATTGGATGGAAGGATGCATTGACTATTAGTCTAAAGTCCAATGGTATTTGGCACGGTGCCACGATAAGGTTCGATCCTCAAAGATTTATAAACTCTAAAGGGGAGTTATGGCAGGATGTCATGGCAAGATGCTAAAACATCGGGGTGGTGTTATAAATAAAATAAATAAATCGGCAATGTGGACGATAGCGGTTCAAGGACTAAGAAGGATTATTGACGATCGGTAAGGATGCTTACTAGAATGTATTCATTGTACTTACATTCAAACTCTTAGGAGAGTTAGCGTGGCTCTAGTCATGATGGCTCCTATTGGTGGAATGAGTGGCCATTCATTGGGTGACGTTGTTCAAGAAAAGATAAACTAGTGATAGACAAACCTAGAGAGGTAATCACTAAAATAGGTTAATGATAACTTAAAAATGAACATCTTGATAGAGTTAGGGGTATGTCCTAAGGACAATTATGTAATTTATTACATAAATTTAATTCGATAACCAATCTTGGTCAAAATAAAAAGTGTTTCCTTTCTGTTATATACTTGTTATAAAATGTTATCAATAATTAATTTTTTAATTTAAGTATATATGTCAGAAAGTCCATAAATGATGTGTTTGTGATTGCAATTACAAATAGTTGTAACCATGAGTATTATATCACAATATGATAAACACATTATTTTAAATATTCCTAGTCAAAATGTATCGAGATTGGACATCGGTGCATCCATTGAGACTAGAGTATGGAACGCTCTCCAAATGTTGGGCAATGTATTACTATACTCATGATTGTTGGAGGTGCCAAGGAGTTACGTACTGATATTTAATGGATAACTATGGAATGGTCCACTCATTAGTATTTTGTTGGTTAATATAACTAAGGTCAAGTAAAAAATATCAAAGTAACTAATTTACGCAGTTCTCTTGACTTGAGAATACTATTGATCTCAATATGAAAAATCCAATTTGAATATAGTTAAATCGTAGCACGACATCCATCGAGCGACTATAGTTGGGTCGTATGGAAGTTTTGGAAGTAAAATACTATTTAAGTGAGGATTTGTTTTCTCGGTTATATGGGGTTGGTATCACGATCAACTGAAGTCAAAATCTCTAGCCAGAGTAGATCGGTTAATAATAATTGTTATTATTGAACTAAGGACTTTGTGTTTGTACTATAAAGTTGAAAATGGACGATATTCGAATTTTTATCAATACCAAATTCCATAAGTCCAAAGTGATAATGTTTGGACGAAGAGAATTGGTGTAAATAATTGTCACTACCGGGTAACACTTAACAAAGTAAAATTAGATTTTACCAAAATCAAGTAAGCGATAAATTGGCCAAATTGTCACACCACATGCTAAGTGACGTGTGAACGTTAATATTCGAATTGTTCGATATTGATAGCTGACCAAATTTACACCTAAGAGTCACACAACTGAAATGTTGAATATTCCTTTGACCACCTGATTTAATTAATTTATAATCACTATAAATTAATTAAATTAATTAATATTCATGAAGTATTCATTATGAAATTTTATTTAATGTATTAAACATGATTAAACAGTGTATTTTTAATAGTTACAAATATACTAAACAACATGTGATATCGATACGCGTTTAAATTGGATTTAAATGTAGGAATTTTGTACGGACTTAGTATGTTTAAGATCCATGAGCAAGCACACATAACCAGCCTTAGATGTGGCCAACCATGGAAAGGAATAAAGGAGTCTTTATTTTTAAGTTACATGGATATTAATCACATGTTTATCCTCCTTCTATATTAAGAGATTGCCTCTTCATTTTCTTTAATCCATTCTCTCCAAAAATTAGAAAACTCCACCAAAAAATTTCGACCATGGCTTGCAAAAAAACAATAAAATATTCCCAATTTCATACTTCATCAAATTTGATACTATTCGATAGTCAATAGTCAACAATTCGAGAGCTAGCACCTTCTGATTTGTGAACTGATTTAGGGAGATTAATTCAATGTTTCACATGTATATAAAGGATTTGGTGAAATGTAAATCTTTGTTTTAATTTTGTTATTTCGTATTTATATGTTATATTATAGAATGTTAGATTATATTACGAATCTTATATATCAAAATGTTGTCACAAAATTGATTAGTTGTACACAGTTGCATCTATAAAATAAATAAATTTTATAAATGTTTGTTATGCTAATGCTCACGACCAACAAAAAAATATTATATTTTTATAAGAAAATATTAGTATTACTGAATTGGTAAACTAGTAATTGTTTTTAATGTTATAAACCATATATTACATGTTTTAAAATTTAATAAATTTTTTTATTTAAAACATACTTTAAAAAAAGTATTTTATTTAATATATATATATAATTATCATATTTATGTATAAGTGATTATTCAACTTAAATTAATTATGTAAATAAATATATGAATATATGTTTTTATGTATAATATTAAATTTGTATAAACTTTATGAAAATTATATTATGCATTTATGGACTTGAAAATAATTTTTTTTTTGTCTTGTACAACTAATTCCATATGAAATTAAAGAATATATATATATATCTTAATTTTGAAAATCGAAAGGAAAAAACTTATTTTAAATATGGGTCGTGTGCATAACTAAGTAAATATTTAAATATAAATTCTATTATATATGTATGTATGTATGTGTATGTATAAGTGTGTGTGTGTGTATGACAATTTAAATATACATGTATGACAAAGAGAATAATTAACTTTAAAATGAAAGGGCTATCTTAGTTGCAAGGATATTAAAAGGCTGTGTAAATTGGCATTAATCACTTATTAATGTTTACATTCAATTGCTCCTTTAATAAGAGATTGTCATTTCATTTTCATTCATTCCTCTCTTTTGACTAATACTTTTTAGTGTTAATTACATATTAATGTTTACGTTCAATTTCTCCTAGAATAAGAGATTGTCGTTTAATTTTCATTCATTCTTCTCTTAAATCTAATACTTAATTAATTTTATAACATGGTTTTGTTTGTGTGTGTATAAACATAGTTTATAAAAGTTTTACAAAATTGTTCACATTTATTATTTTAACTGAATTAAAAATGGATATACATGTATCTACTTATTTATATTCATATACATATATTTATATAATATTTTGATGTATACATATACACATTTAGACAGCGAATCGAATACAAGAGAGACTAACATGCCCGTTGCGGTGTAAATCTCAGCACATACACACGGACATGTTAAACCATGCACACATTATTATGTTGCACGTGCACATACACACATATGTCTATATGATACACATATTGTAACGACCCGCATTTTCGACCGTTCAAGTCGACAAAACATACACGTATGCCGACTCAAACAATCCAAAATACAGATAGTTATTGGGGGTAAATAAGAAATAGATAAGAAAGAATAGAAACAAACACAGAATCTCACAACGGAAGGAACAAGATATAATAATAAAATAACAGTTCATGAAACTGTTAAATAAATAAATTTGATTATTATTATACATCATAAATCAGAGTTACATACATATTAGAGATAATACAACAATGCAGCGGAAAAATAATACAGTAGTAGAATACAAATGATGTAATACCAAACTCCATCTTCGTCCTCCAGAATAGATCTTCAACCTTATCTGAAATGCTCAGGCTGACCCGAGCGTAATGAAAAGACAAAACACTCAGTCAGGACTAAAATATCTCATGTAAGTTAAATCGAATAAGTAAATATGAGTGTGACGGCGTCGGAGATGTTTACGGGTTTTAGGCACCTCCTATCCAGTATTTAACGTGCGTGCATTAACTTAAGAGATGTTCGGGATTTCCATCTCCTAAGGATCCGTTAAACTATCTACTATATAATAGAATACGCTATATACAATAATGTCTATCATAAAGTAAAATATCAAACTAGCGTTAAGCCATGGCCCATTCCACCCTTAACACATTTTTATTCCCAAGAGCATATACAAGACCGTAGTTTCCCCAAAACCGGAAGTCACCAAAGGGCAATCCATATACTAAAGGTACAAACCAAAATCGTAGTAGTCGCGAATAGGATAATCAGTATGACAAGGTACATGAGGCAATACCAACTAGGATACTAGTAGTTGCGTGATCCGGACTGATGTTGGGCATAGCAGCTACTACCCCAACACCACGAAACAACACTCCCAAAATCGAGGGATGCACCCAATTCGAATCACAAAAGCAATAAACATGGTAACGAAGAAGTGTGTCCGCTAGAGGTGGCGAACCTCAATGGCCCGGCGCGGCTCCTGTTTTAGTCATGTCAGGGGTCATCCAATATCGTTCTCTTTCTTCAGTCAACGCGTTCATCAAACCATCCACTTCATTCTGGATCAACACTTCGCGTATATTAGTCATTAAAGTGGTTTCGGTATCGACAGAGAGTATGTCCATATCCGATCCCGGACTCTTCAATAACTACGTAATTATTACACCGATGGCTCTTTTACATTTTCAAAATCAATTCATAATTGATTATCAAAAATATCATATTCGCTTCAAAAATCAAAGCCATTTCAAAATCATCATATCTACTCAAAATATACGATTTCATTTCAAAAATCATTTTCGCCTCAATATCTCATTTCAATTTCAAAATTGTCATATCTATTCAAAATATACGATTTCATTTCAAAAATCATTTTCGCCTCAATATCTCATTTCAATTTCAAAATCATCATATCTACTCAAAATATACGATTTCATTTCAAAAATCATTTTCGCCTCAATATCTCATTTCAATTTCAAAATCGTTGTATCTACTCAAAATATACGATTTCATTTCAAAAATCATTTCGCCTCAATATCCCATTTCAATTTCAAAATCGTCATATCTACTCAAAATATACGATTTCATTTCAAAAATCATTTTCGCCTCAATATCTCATTTCAATTTCAAAATCGTCATATCTACTCAAAATATACGATTTCATTTCAAAAATCATTTCGCCTCAATATCTCATTTCAATTTCAATTCAATTCCAAATTAATTAAATCTCAATTTCAAATTAAATTTCAATTCCAAACTCAAACTTGAAATATCATTTCATATAAATTTTCTTAGAAATATTCAGAGTTCGATTAAAAGTCCAATCTTTTAAAACAAATCAACTTTCGAAAATTTACGCCGTATTTCAATTTTTTTCTTAAAAATCTAAACTTCGAGTAATTAAACAATTTCATTTACATAGTTTAAATTCCAACATCTCGAGCTTTAATTCAAAATAATTCAATTTCCATAAATTGGATTTTATTCTTAAAATCAATTCATTTAAATAATTTCAAAACAACTTTTAAAATCATTTAATTTAACCAACCCGGTGTCCGTATATAATTTTCTAACCTATGGCCAAGTGGATAATTATTTCAATTTTAATTTCAAGGATGGATATATATCATTTCAATCCAAATAGATGTCATAGGTATATCATTTCAACCTATTTCTTAATTTATTCGAAATGATTCAGTTTACAGTTTTATATGCAATAAACAATATACATGATGATAGCATGATATATCAAAATAAATAAACAACCAATATCGACCAATAGCATCCATCATAACCAATCAACCATAAAGCCAATAACATTCACAACAATTTTATAATTATCAATATCGAGTAATATACTGCCAATTAAAATTTAAATTTATTTTAACGGTCAATTTAAATTCTATCAATTAATTCATATATCAATACAGATGTTAATTAAACCTGCCAAACAACAGCCAATGTAACGACCCGTATTTTTACGGATCGACAAGTTCGTCAAAATCTGGAATTTTTGCATTTTTAAGTCATTTCAGATTTTAGGCAAATTTTGCCTAAGTCCTAAGTCGTTCACGACTTAGCATGAGTCGTGAGTCGTATACGACTTAGGAGAGGAGTTCTGGGCGAGTTAAGGACTCAAGGAGATAAGTCGTAGCTGGGCTAGGTTAGTAGGTTGAAGTTTACTCGGCAAGTGTTAAGTCGTAGGTTGTAAGTCGTTGCCGAGTTAAGGGATAACAACCTAAGGAAGTGACCGACTTATAGTATTAACCGACTTAAGGATAGTGGTGAGTTAAGTGTTAAGTCGGCTGACGAGTTAAGGAAGTGGGGTTGACCGACTTAAGAGGTTAGGGCGACCTAAGGAAGAATAGTAGGCAGCCTAAGTACTCTGGAGTAGAGTTAGGTCGGCAACGACCTAAGGACATGTTGTGAGCGACCTAAGTGTTTGGGTGTTAAGTGTTAGGTCGGCAGTGTGTGTTGAGTTATGAGTCGGTAGGTCGTCTCCTGTGTTAAGTTGTTGAGTCGTCAACCGACTTAGGACTTGGGTTTTGCGGCAGTATGATGAGTCTGCTTCGTTGGGTCGGTCATATGGTTAAGTCGTAGGTCGGCGAGGCAGTTAAGTCGTTAGGTCGTATAGGCTGGTTAACTCGGCATAGCAGTAAGTCGTAGGTCGTCTAACTAGTTAAGGCGCGTGCGCATTAAGTCGTAGACGGGGTTTGTATATGCGCATGTGTTGAGTCGAAGCTTGGTTAAGTCGGAGGCCTTTTCAGTTAAGTCGTAGGCGCATGCCATAAGTCGTAACCGACTTAGGAGACAGCTGTTTTGTTGCGAGTCATAGGCAGATGAGTTTTTAGGTCGGCAAGGCACTAGGTCGGCAAGGCACTAGGTCGGCATGGTGTTAAGTCGGCACCGACTTAAGGGCAGTTTTCAGCTATAAATAGGAAAGCTTCTCTTCATTTTTGGGATCCGGATTTTGAAGCGACGAAGTGCTGCCATTTTGAGAGCTCGACTTCTACACTTCTTCACTTCTTTTCTCCACTCTAATCTAGTGCTTCCATCCCTCCAAATCGAAGATCAAGATTGAAGATTCAAGAGCTTAGATTGAAGATCTTCATCTTTTCAAGAGAGATTTCTTCGTTTGAAGTGAGATCTTGTCGGATCTAGCTTAGTTCTTCGCTGTCCAGATCTGAAGTTGATATCTTTTGGATTGTTTAGGTGATTTGGTGAGTGGTGATTATCTCTCACACGGATCCAAAGGAGTATATCGGATTGTTGGCTCGTTTTGGTGTTAAAATAGAGATTTCCATGCATTTTCTTCATCCTATGTGTAGATCCATATAGATCCATTGTTCATGATGATGTTGCATCCATTTTATCATATGTTAACCTATGCAAGTTCATTCATCAAGTTTGTGGAGATATAATACATGTTTTCATGCTTATTGGACTTTCAACTCTTTAATTACGAAAATGCCATTATTGTTATAATTGTCTACTTAGATCATATTTGAATGCTTGATTGCTTGGATTGATGTTTGATTTGATTGTTTGTTATGAACTAGATGATTGATGATTAGATTTAGATCGAAGATGATTCAAAAGCTAAGGGAAAGGCTCTTGAATTGGGGAAGTTGCTCGTGGCATATGTAGCGGGATGATGAAGCTCTTATGCATAGATTTGACGATGTGATGTAGAGATGAGGCTTTGCGAGGATGTAATGAAGCGAGGCAATCATATGATGAAGACTTGGTCTAATCCAGACGGGATCATTCCAAGCATGTTGATAACTCGGTGATATGATTCGAGTTGAAGATAATGAATGGATATGAGAATAGTCGTCGAGGAGGATGACTAGGAGGCTTGGATAGCATCGTTGTTGAAGGTTCTAGCATGCTCTAAGCAAGAGTACGTTTGGGCAGATTCGATAGTCCCAACGGCCAACTGTTGATGGTCGAGTACTCTGGGCAGATTCGATAGTCCTAGGCACGGGCTGCGACGACGTGCGGGAGTTATGTCTAGAACCGGGGTTTCCATTAGCCCTTGACGGACGGCTGAAAGAATGTGCCGGTCATTCAATTAACGGTGATATCGAAGCAACGATAACAGTGATAGCCAGAGTCATGGATGTTTGGTTGTATCGTCATTCGGACTCAAGAGCGGTATTTTCTGGGTGCTTATCTGATTTAGGCCTTGGTACTTGGAAAACATCGCCCTTGACTCGAGTGATAGTAGTTTTACTTTAAATTGTATGCTCTGCTATGTTTGCTTCTGCTTAGTGTGTGTCTGGGGGCTATCACTGTAGAATGAGGTTGGAGTGGGAGGGTTGTATTCCTATTCCTTTTCCTTTATGCTCTTTTGGTATGTTGTTAGTTAATTTACTGCTCACTAAGACTGTTGTCTGACTCAAGGCTTTTTGTTTTAAATTCTTATTGCCTTGGGCTGTTCGTCCATTTTGGGACGGGCAGACTAGGTAGCAGGTGACAGGTGCTGTTCTCTTCTCACGATGCTGATATCGAAGACGAGCTAGAGGGTTGCATATTATTTTCTTATATGTACTGGATATTCCGCTGTTTTGTATTCTCTGAGAGATTTGTAGTGAGGCTGGATGTATTGACTATGTGGATGCTTGTATTCAACTATTATGGAGTTTTATATGATGTCATTTTGTTCTGTAAAGCTTCACTATACATATGTTCTATTGTATTTTGTCCATGCGCTGTGAGTAATACGATAGATTCTTTTGTTTTAAATCTTACCTTGACAATCGTCCATGGTCGCCTGGTACACTTTACAGCGCACTACCTCTAGATTCGGTGCAGGGGTCATGGGCGGTCGTCACATTTGGTATCAGAGCATTGGTTAATCGGTTTTACCCAACGCTCGCTGTCGTAACTACGTATGAGAGACGTAATTGTATTTTGATGGATGATTACTATATATAATATAGTAGCTTAGTAGAGTTTGAGTCCTTTATGCAGTTGTTTCTCTAGATGTTCTAATCATTCCTTTTTATAGATATTGAGAATGAGTCGAAGAGGGAGACCAGCTGCTAGGGGAGGTCGTGCTACTGAAGAGACTGCTGATTATGCAGCCATGTTCGAAGCTATGATGACTTCGATCATGAGAAGGATACCAGTTCCGGGGGCGGCAGTTGATGTTGGAGTTCAAGTCCAAACTCCGAAACCAGTGGATTTTGCTAAGTTGTGCAAGGATTATACTGCTCTTGGAGGGAAGGTTTTCTTGGGAACAGAATCAACTATCGAGGTCCAGAGATGGATAGATGCTTGTAGAAGGATCTTTGGTGATTTGGGAATTGATGATGCAACTAAGAGGAAGTTGGCATCGAGACAGCTTCAAGGGAGAGCTTCTGATTGGTGGAACTCTATTACCATCACTACTCCGGAAGAAGAGATTACTTGGGAGCAATTCCAAGCTAGATTTGAAGCTAAGTTCATTTCTACAGCTCAGAAGTCTGTTCTGTTCAAGAGGTTTGTGGAGCTCAAGCAAGGTGGAAGATCAGTTCTTGAGTATGTTTCTGAGTTCGAAGCTTTGTCCAAGTATGCCCGGTCATATATTGAATCTGCTTATCAGAAGAATGAGAAGTTTGTGACCGGCTTAGATAGTTATCTTGGGAGACAGTTGGTGGATCATTTGGACGATTCATTTGAGAAGCTTGTGGAGAAAGCTCTTAGGCATGAAAGTCTGTTTCCTAAGGAAGGACCTGTTGTTGCTGTTACCAAGGGAGAATCTAAACCACAGCAGGGTGGAAACCAGAAGAGGAAGCAGCAGCAGCAGAAAGGCAAGGATGGCCAGAAGAAGCCGAAAGGCGAGGTGACTTGCTACAATTGTCAGCAGAAGGGCCATTTCTCTAAGGATTGTAAGAATCCGAAGGCACCGATGAAGTGTCACAACTGTGACAAGCCGGGGCATTTCAGGAAGAATTGTCCAGAACCAAGGAAGGACAGGCAGATTGTGCAAGCCTATGCTTTAGGAGCTGTTCCGTCGTCTTCGAAAGCTCCTACTGCTGAAGAGAAGGGAAAGAGTGTGGTTGTTCAAGGTACTCTTTTCCTATGTGGTGTTCCAGTTAGAGTTTTGTTTGATACTGGAGCTTCGCATTCGTTTGTTTGTAATGAACTAGTAGGCCGGTTAAATTTGAAGCCGGATATTGTTGATAGGCCACTGGTTGTGACTAATCCAGTTGGGGGTTCGTCTTGTTTGTGTATGTTATGCCGTGGTCTAGTTGTATCGAGTCATGGTTGCTCTTTTGTTTGTGATTGCTTTGTTCTGAACTTTGCGGGGTTCGGAATTATCTTGGGTATGGACTGGCTTAGGAAGTATGCGGCTAAGGTTGATTGTGAGAGGCTGGAGGTGACAGTCGAGAATGTGGAGGGGCGAAAGATTGTGATACGATGTAAGCATGAAGAAGGCGTCTTCATGAGCTTCATGTATTCGCTAGTTGTTCCACGGGATGGACTGTCTTTAGTGCCGATCGCAAATAGATTCGAGGATGTCTTTGACGAAGTCAAAGGGTTGCCGCCGCATAGAGAGATCGAGTTTCGTATAGATCTAGTTGAAGGAGCCAGACCTGTGGTGATGCCTCTTAGGCGGATGGCGCCTAGGGAACAGCAGGAGTTGAGGGTGCAAGTTGACGACCTTTTACAGAAAGGATTCATTCGGCGTAGTGTGTCCGAGTGGGGTGCACCAGTTGTGTTCGCAACCAAGGCAGATGGATCATTGAGATTGTGTGTCGATTATCGTGAGCTGAACAAGGTGACTAAGAAGAACAAGTATCCATTGCCAAGGATAGACGACTTGTTTGATCAGCTTCACGAAGCTAAGGTGTTTTCTCAGATGGATTTGGCAACGGGATTTCACCAGTTGAGAGTGGCTAAGGATAGTGTGCCGAAGACTGCTTTTAGGACACCATCCGGGTTCTTTGAGTGGCTGGTAATGCCGTTTGGATTGACTAACGCGCCAGCATATTTTGTGGATCTTATGAATAGAGTGTTCAGAGATCAGTTGAACAAGTTCGTACTTGTGTTCGTGGATGATATTCTGATTTATTCCAGAACGGAGGAAGAGCACAAGACGCACTTGCGTATTGTTTTGGAGATCTTACGGAAACATCAGCTGAAGGCTAAGTTTTCGAAGTGTCACTTCTGGAAGAGTGAAGTGAGGTTCTTAGGCCATGTGATTTCTGGAAATGGAATAGCGGTTGATCCCGCTAAGGTGGCAGCAATCCAGGATTGGGTTAGACCTAAGAATGCATCTGATGTGAGAAGTTTTCTTGGACTAGCAGGATATTATCGACGGTTTATCAAAGACTTCTCCAAGATAGCTGCACCGTTAACAGGATTGACGAAGAAGAACCAAGTGTTCAGTTGGGATGCTAAGTGTGAGCAAGCTTTCGGAATCCTGAAAGAGCGATTGACGAGTGCTCCTGTTTTGACTATTCCAAGTGGGAATGATGAGATGGTGGTTTACACCGACGCATGTGGTACGGGACTTGGAGCAGTGCTGATGCAGAAGGATAAAGTTGTTGCGTATGCCAGTCGACAACTGAAGCCGCATGAAAGGAATTACCCAACTCATGATTTGGAATTGGCGGCGATTGTATTTGCTCTGAAGATGTGGAGGCATTATCTGTTGGGAGTTCGATTCGAGTTGTTTACGGATCATAAGTCGTTGAAGTATCTTTTCTCCCAAAAGGATTTGAATCTTCGGCAGCAACGTTGGCTAGAGTTTTTGGCATCATATGATTTTGGAATAGCTTATACTCCGGGGAAAGGTAACGCAGTGGCAGATGCGTTAAGTCGAAGACATGCAGGATTGGGAGCCATGTTTTCTGAATGGAAGAGTCTCGAGTATTTAGCTGAATTTGACTTCAGGCCTAGATGCGAATTGGAACCTGAGATGCTGGCAAACTTATCAATAAGACCCACTCTTGTGGAAAGGATTGGTGAGAGCCAAAAGCGAGATGATAAGCTTGTCAAAATTATCCGTGAGTTGGAATCTGGATTGGATCCAGAAAAGGATAAAGGATTCGAGGTCGATCGAGAGGGTTGGCTTCGGAAGCAAGGACGACTAGTTGTTCCCGATATAGATGAGTTAAGGAGTGAAGTTCTGAAGGAAAGTCATCACTCGAGGTTGACAATTCATCCAGGTGGAAATAAGATGTATCGGGATATGAAGAGAACCTACTATTGGGAAGGTATGAAGAAGGATGTTGGAAATTTTATTTCCAAGTGTATGAACTGCCAGTTGATTAAAGCTGAACAGAAGAAGCCAAGTGGATTGCTTCAGCCATTAGAAGTTCCTACATGGAAGTGGGAACAAGTGTCGATGGATTTCATCGATGGATTGCCTAGAACCAGAACGGGAAATGAAGGGATTTGGGTCATTGTGGATCGTCTGACTAAGAGTGCACGATTCATTCCTGTTCGATCGACTAGGACTGCATCAAAGTTGGCTGAGTTGTATATTAAGTGGATAGTTCGATTCCATGGTATTCCGAAGAGCATAGTGAGCGATCGAGACCCATTGTTCACTAGTGGATTTTGGAAGAGCTTCCAGGAAGTTTTGGGAACCGAGTTGTGTTTGAGTACAGCTTATCATCCCCAAACAGATGGTCAGACTGAGAGAGTCAACCGAGTTTTGGAAGATCTCCTCAGAGCTTGTGTTTTGGATTTCGGAGGATCTTGGGAAGATCACCTTCATTTGGTGGAGTTTGCCTACAACAACAGTTACCAGTCAAGCATTGGTATGGCACCGTATGAGGCATTATATGGAAGACCGTGTAACTCTCCGACATGTTGGTTGGAAACTGGAGAAAAGCTGATGCTTGGGCCAGAGATGATTCGACAGACTTCGGATTGCATAGAGATCATTCGGCAACGAATGAAGGCAGCCCAAGACCGTCAGAAGAGTTATGCGGATAAGCGTCGAAAGGATTTGGAATTCGACGTAGGAGATATGGTTTTTGTGAAGATTTCTCCACTGAAGAATGTTATTCGATTCGGGAAGAAAGGAAAATTGACTCCGAGATTTGTCGGACCATTCCCGATTATCGAGCGGATTGGAAAGCTCGCTTACAGATTGGAGTTACCGGAGAAGATGTCGGGTGTGCACAATGTTTTTCATGTATCGTATCTACGGAAGTATGTGCACGACTCGAGAACAGTGGTTTCTGCTGATAGCTGTGAAGACTTAGAAGTTGATCCAGTTGATAGAAGACCTCGTAAGCCACTTCGTGTTGTGGAAACCGACACGAAACAACTTAGGAGGAAGGTAGTTAAGTTGCTCAAGATACAATGGAGTGATGATGATAACGACTGTATGTGGGAGGTGGAAGAGAGGATGAAAGCAGCTCATCCTGAACTCTTCAAGGTATGGCCCTAAGGTGTCGTGTCATCTCGCGATATTGTAACTTGTTCTAATTTTAGAATTCTGTACGCTAAGTTAGAATTGGATGCATGGTTTGTTGATTGCTATGGATGGTAGGCGTACAGAATAGTTTTTGATTGCTTGGAATTTCGGGGGCGAAATTCCTAAGGGGGAGAGAATGTAACGACCCGTATTTTTACGGATCGACAAGTTCGTCAAAATCTGGAATTTTTGCATTTTTAAGTCATTTCAGATTTTAGGCAAATTTTGCCTAAGTCCTAAGTCGTTCACGACTTAGCATGAGTCGTGAGTCGTATACGACTTAGGAGAGGAGTTCTGGGCGAGTTAAGGACTCAAGGAGATAAGTCGTAGCTGGGCTAGGTTAGTAGGTTGAAGTTTACTCGGCAAGTGTTAAGTCGTAGGTTGTAAGTCGTTGCCGAGTTAAGGGATAACAACCTAAGGAAGTGACCGACTTATAGTATTAACCGACTTAAGGATAGTGGTGAGTTAAGTGTTAAGTCGGCTGACGAGTTAAGGAAGTGGGGTTGACCTACTTAAGAGGTTAGGGCGACCTAAGGAAGAATAGTAGGCAGCCTAAGTACTCTGGAGTAGAGTTAGGTCGGCAACGACCTAAGGACATGTTGTGAGCGACCTAAGTGTTTGGGTGTTAAGTGTTAGGTCGGCAGTGTGTGTTGAGTTATGAGTCGGTAGGTCGTCTCCTGTGTTAAGTTGTTGAGTCGTCAACCGACTTAGGACTTGGGTTTTGCGGCAGTATGATGAGTCTGCTTCGTTGGGTCGGTCATATGGTTAAGTCGTAGGTCGGCGAGGCAGTTAAGTCGTTAGGTCGTATAGGCTGGTTAACTCGGCATAGCAGTAAGTCGTAGGTCGTCTAACTAGTTAAGGCGCGTGCGCATTAAGTCGTAGACGGGGTTTGTATATGCGCATGTGTTGAGTCGAAGCTTGGTTAAGTCGGAGGCCTTTTCAGTTAAGTCGTAGGCGCATGCCATAAGTCGTAACCGACTTAGGAGACAGCTGTTTTGTTGCGAGTCATAGGCAGATGAGTTTTTAGGTCGGCAAGGCACTAGGTCGGCAAGGCACTAGGTCGGCATGGTGTTAAGTCGGCACCGACTTAAGGGCAGTTTTCAGCTATAAATAGGAAAGCTTCTCTTCATTTTTGGGATCCGGATTTTGAAGCGACGAAGTGCTTCCATTTTGAGAGCTCGACTTCTACACTTCTTCACTTCTTTTCTCCACTCTAATCTAGTGCTTCCATCCCTCCAAATCGAAGATCAAGATTGAAGATTCAAGAGCTTAGATTGAAGATCTTCATCTTTTCAAGAGAGATTTCTTCGTTTGAAGTGAGATCTTGTCGGATCTAGCTTAGTTCTTCGCTGTCCAGATCTGAAGTTGATATCTTTTGGATTGTTTAGGTGATTTGGTGAGTGGTGATTATCTCTCACACGGATCCAAAGGAGTATATCGGATTGTTGGCTCGTTTTGGTGTTAAAATAGAGATTTCCATGCATTTTCTTCATCCTATGTGTAGATCCATATAGATCCATTGTTCATGATGATGTTGCATCCATTTTATCATATGTTAACCTATGCAAGTTCATTCATCAAGTTTGTGGAGATATAATACATGTTTTCATGCTTATTGGACTTTCAACTCTTTAATTACGAAAATGCCATTATTGTTATAATTGTCTACTTAGATCATATTTGAATGCTTGATTGCTTGGATTGATGTTTGATTTGATTGTTTGTTATGAACTAGATGATTGATGATTAGATTTAGATCGAAGATGATTCAAAAGCTAAGGGAAAGGCTCTTGAATTGGGGAAGTTGCTCGTGGCATATGTAGCGGGATGATGAAGCTCTTATGCATAGATTTGACGATGTGATGTAGAGATGAGGCTTTGCGAGGATGTAATGAAGCGAGGCAATCATATGATGAAGACTTGGTCTAATCCAGACGGGATCATTCCAAGCATGTTGATAACTCGGTGATATGATTCGAGTTGAAGATAATGAATGGATATGAGAATAGTCGTCGAGGAGGATGACTAGGAGGCTTGGATAGCATCGTTGTTGAAGGTTCTAGCATGCTCTAAGCAAGAGTACGTTTGGGCAGATTCGATAGTCCCAACGGCCAACTGTTGATGGTCGAGTACTCTGGGCAGATTCGATAGTCCTAGGCACGGGCTGCGACGACGTGCGGGAGTTATGTCTAGAACCGGGGTTTCCATTAGCCCTTGACGGACGGCTGAAAGAATGTGCCGGTCATTCAATTAACGGTGATATCGAAGCAACGATAACAGTGATAGCCAGAGTCATGGATGTTTGGTTGTATCGTCATTCGGACTCAAGAGCGGTATTTTCTGGGTGCTTATCTGATTTAGGCCTTGGTACTTGGAAAACATCGCCCTTGACTCGAGTGATAGTAGTTTTACTTTAAATTGTATGCTCTGCTATGTTTGCTTCTGCTTAGTGTGTGTCTGGGGGCTATCACTGTAGAATGAGGTTGGAGTGGGAGGGTTGTATTCCTATTCCTTTTCCTTTATGCTCTTTTGGTATGTTGTTAGTTAATTTACTGCTCACTAAGACTGTTGTCTGACTCAAGGCTTTTTGTTTTAAATTCTTATTGCCTTGGGCTGTTCGTCCATTTTGGGACGGGCAGACTAGGTAGCAGGTGACAGGTGCTGTTCTCTTCTCACGATGCTGATATCGAAGACGAGCTAGAGGGTTGCATATTATTTTCTTATATGTACTGGATATTCCGCTGTTTTGTATTCTCTGAGAGATTTGTAGTGAGGCTGGATGTATTGACTATGTGGATGCTTGTATTCAACTATTATGGAGTTTTATATGATGTCATTTTGTTCTGTAAAGCTTCACTATACATATGTTCTATTGTATTTTGTCCATGCGCTGTGAGTAATACGATAGATTCTTTTGTTTTAAATCTTACCTTGACAATCGTCCATGGTCGCCTGGTACACTTTACAGCGCACTACCTCTAGATTCGGTGCAGGGGTCATGGGCGGTCGTCACAGCCAATAAATTTCATATCACTTCAGAATATAAATTTAACTAACAAAAATTATTTTAGTCAATTGTGAGCGTATAAACACTCACCTTGAGTTTCAATTTCAAATCAAATCGAACGACGTTCGATTTAACCTGAAATTTTAGTTAGCTCCAAACGTCCCCAATCAATTCCATGACGTAGAGCTCGCCACCACGATTCCAACGCAAAAAGTTTCGTCCAATTCAGAAGCACATCCAGCCGTACATCGCGAACAACAGATCTGGGCCGCAGATTCGCTCCTTCTTCCATCTCTCGTACGCAACCACCATGAGCACAAAACCCATTACACGCGCCACTTTCTTCCATACGCACGCAACTAGGAGCGACCGGACGTTGATCAGGACGTCCCCACGCGAGCGCCTCCAGGAGAGCCACCAACGGCAGAAGTTGCGCATCACCAGTCGCCGCCGTTTTCTCGAAAAACATGAAAATACGCGCGACATTCAAAGCCAGATCTGGACCAATCCGTGACGAATTAGCACGAATCAACCGTATGGATTTGAAGAGCTCGTCGAGATCTACACTTTTTCTTTTGGAATTTTTCGATTTCGTTGAACGGATTGAGAGATATTAAGGAAAGAAGATCGGCAATTTCTGGCCATGGAATAGGTGGCGGCCATGGTTTGAAATTAGGGTTTCTGAAATGAAATAATGATAAAACTGTCTCGGTTTGCAAGCGTATTTATAAAGGTAGGTCCAAAATCTTCCGAACTCCAGTCGAGATGTGCCGCCAGGCGTTTATAAGGTTTTACTCATATTCCGAACGCAATGGAACTAGTCCCAAGGCCTAATTCAATCGTATGTGGAAGATAGCTTTTGAAGTCGATTATTTTAATTAAATTTGACATTAAATTTCTACGCGTTTCAAGCTCGCACGGCCAAACGACAAGTCCGATTGCTACGAAAATTGAAACCTTACAATAATTCACTGTTACGGATCCGATGAAACTGGTTTCGCCGAAATCCGAGAGAGTTGTAAAAATGGCTATTTCTACAGTTTAATTTTAATATAAAATTCCCAATTTTAAATTATTAACTTTTAAATCAAATTTCAATTGTTCACAAATTTCGTTTTTAATTCCACGGTGATTAACAATCTTTTACAATGCAGTTTTCCATTATAAATCCAGTATAAAAGATTATATTAGATTCAGCATTCAATTATATTGTAATTCAAATTCAAGTTATTTAATTCCAATTGAATTCTTTTATTTCGATTTACACTTTCATTATTGAACCAACCATTTACTTAAACACTATTATCAATAGTTTATAATTCATTTACTTTCATTTTCTTCAGCTATCATCTTATTTAAATTCACAGTAATATTAAATTACATTCATTTACGTTGATTTCAATATTATAACCTCAATATTAAATGTAACATTTTATTTATTCTTTGTTTACAATCATAACCAATTTGGTTTACAATCAAATTCAATCCATTATTTACATTCAATACAAGTTAACATCCATATTTAATTTACAAATAAGTTATTTCAGAATTCAGTTTTGCATTTTAACTTGTAATTCACATTTAACAACACAAAATTTTATTTCCTTCGGATTTTTATCCAAAATTTTTATTTTAATTCGTATTTTTAAAGTGTTAAAAATACGGGTCGTTACACATATACAAAATATAATACATATTAAACTAAAGTAAAACTTTACTTCTGAAATAAAATAAAATATTGATTTGATTTAAATAGAATTTAGAAAAGTTCTAAATGGATTAGACTTCATAGACTCATTAAAGATCTAATAAAGATTTTTTTTTTAAATTTACGATTTAACTCCATTGCGGGCTGGTATAGTTCCAATAATGGTATTAGAGCCCAATAGCCTATGCGGTCTAAATTAGTTATGTTAGGGCTAACTAAATAAGCTTGCTAACTTAGTACGGTGTCCAAAAAGGTAATGTCCAGGATTAGAATTGGGTGATCAAGTATTCTGTCCTACCTAGTTATCGACCTGACCTATAAGGTGAATTAAGCCCAAAAGTTGCCCCTAATAGAAAAAGCCCAATTTGAATTGGGTCTTAGGCTAATTTTCAAAACTGTTTTGAAAATTAAAGTAAAGATTTTAAATTTTGAATTTAAATTTCAAATGGAACATTTTTATTATAAAAGTTATAATATAACACAAGTTTTCAAAATGTTTGAAAAGATAATAAAATTTCAAAGTGTTTGAAATTTAAAATTTAAACATTAATTTTGAAAACTAATTTTTGAATTAGATTAATAAAAAAATAAATAAATAATTAAATTAATTGTATATACACACACATACATGTACTTTATATGTTTATATATGTCATACTATCTTAAAATGTTTAAGATAATATAAATCTACATGTATGTATATATAAAATTACTTTCAAAATTAATGTAATTTAATTGAAAATTTTTAATTAAATAAATTAAAAGTTAATTAATTAAATAAATTAATTAAAAGTTAATTAATTAAATTAATGATACATATATACATGTATGTATTATAATAAAGGTTATAGTATATATTAAAAAGGTTATAATATACATATACAATATAAAAGTTATTTTGGAATGATAACATAAATATTAATTAAAGAGTTAATTAATTGAATAACATTTAATTAATAAAATGTTATAAAATTATTTTATAAGTTAATGAAATATAAAAGTTATATAATAATTAAACTTATATAATATGAATGTATAAACCAAAGGTGGAACATTAAAAAACACAGTAGACTTAAGGAGTAAATACATATGTAAATTTACGCATACCGTGATTTCTGATGTGTTCGACACTTGAACCACGAAGGTATTTCATAAGAAATACATTGTTCCATAAGTCACTACAACAAAAAGAGTCATCAACAGCGGTAAAAATCTATAAAAGATAACTATAGCGGTTCAGTAAACGCTGTATATCGACATGTTATAAAAAGCAATAGCTTATTTATAGCACAAAAACCCACTACAAAAAAGTCTTCGTGTAACAACTTGCACCTCATTGGGTCTAATTTTCAATAAATTGAAAACCCAAGTCCACCAAAATACGTATAGTTGGTGGTAGTATCCTCCAAATAAACAAAAGTATACCAGAGCACTATTGATAAAACTCACAACGGAATAGTAAAGTATAATAAAGCATATAATAATTGACCAAGGCTAATACCTCTAGTATCTAGTACCTTTGTCAGTGCTGAGCACGCATAAGAAATCTATCCTTCCACCATTCCCCTTGTACCAGTACCCGTCCATCTAAGTATATCTTATGGGTTGTAATAAGGAAGGGGTCAAAACAACATTCCGGTGACTGGTAAATTATATATTTTATACATAACATTAGTTTATGTTGATTGCTTTCCATTACATGTTATGTCTACTTTTTAAACTTAGTCATCTTGACTTCATATACACGTACGATATGCCTCACCTACTCGAGGTATATAATAGCTACATATGCAAATATATTAGTACCACAATCCCTCTTGTTAGAACCTCCAATTATGTTTCAATGGTAACAACTATACAAACATATACATATATAGACCTTATCAAGATTGCATGTATATGCTATAAGAAGACACCATGCTCGAAGATATTGAGACTCAAAGAGAAACGAAGATTCATTGACTATACTAAGGTTATTCTGCTATAAAAGAGTCTAGATATAATATTGTTAAGGTCTCCTTAAGTATATATGCATACACGAGCACACACAATTTCATGTACATCAAAATTAAGGTAAAGAACTATTTTTACACTTCACAGACATCTGTGATAAAACCACAGACGTCCGTGACAAGTCTCGGGCTAAAAATTAAAACAAGTCACAGACGTTTGAGGATTTTACCACAGACGTCTGTCATGGGCTAAAACTGTCAATTATGAATAGACACTTCTGTTTTGAAATAAAAGGAAATCGCCTTTCAATGAAAGGTTGCCGCCATTAAAATATATAGACTTTCTCAAATAGTAACAACTCTTCATCCGCACCTTTTTAAATCTATAAATACCACTTTGATTGAGAAGTAGAAATTATCTAACTTGAATTAACCTATTCTTTACTCTCTTGATTTCTAAACACTCTCTTGCATATACATTATTCATATACTTTCAATCTACTATAACCAAAATAGAATTTTGGTTAAATCACTTCCTACAACTCAAAGCATTCATACTCATATACTCAAAAGGAGATCATAGGAAAATTTGTACTATAAGTCAAAAACTGTGTTATTTAGAACACAAGATTGCCATAGATACTTTTGTATTAGCCTATTCCTCAGGGCGAATTGAGGGTATTTTGTTTAAAGGAAATACCGAAGGAAGCTTCGGGACTGGAAGTAGGACGAGAGGTCTGAACCAGTATAAAAACTCTGGTTTGCACACTTTTTGTACTTTACTATTTATTGCCTACTATTGCATTAACTTATAAACTTGCATATTATACACAAGTTAGATAGTATACGATCCACAAGATTTTCAATTGGTATCAGAGCAAGGTTATTTCAGTCTACAGTAAAATGTATTTGAAATCATTAAAATGGCAAGTACATTTCAAGAATATCAATCAACTGCTCATCCACCACTATTTACCGGTTCTAATTATGCTTATTGGTCAACATGCATGTGAATTTTTATTGAAGCAAATGGATTAGAAATATGGCTAGCAACTCAAAATAAATATGAAGCACCTAACACTGATATTGGCACATGGACTGATGCACAAAAAGCAGAGGCATCTAACAATGCCAAAGCTATGAATATTTTATTTTTCTCACTCGATAAAAATGAATTTTCACAAGTCATGCTTTTTGCACTACTTCTTATGATATATGGCATACATTACAAATTACCCAAAAAGGCACAAACAAAGTTAAGTAAACAAAGATTTCTATTCTACAAAATCAATTTTCATCTTTTAAAATGAAATCAAATGAGTCAATTATTGACATGTATGCTAGATTTGAAACTATACAACACGATCTTATTGCACTAGGAGTTAAATTCACTGATTTTGATTTAGTCCCAAATTTTGAACTCATTGACAAACGAAAGGAAAAGAAAAGTTTTAGCCATCGAAGAAGCTAACTCTATTTCCCAACTCAAAGTTGAAGAGTAAATAGGAAATCTGATGTCGTATGAAACTAATTTACAGGCAAGAAAAGAACAAAATCAAGAAAGGAAAAACATCGCATTTTAGGCAAGTAATGACAACTCCAACTTAGAAGAAGATGAGATTGTTTTCATAGCCAAAAATTGCAACAAGTTCAAGAAGTTCAAAAAGATGATGAAATTTCAAAACAACAGCAACACAAATTCCTCAAATCAAACATCAATGAAGTGCTTCCGATGTGATAAATTTGGTCATATGAAGAAAGACTTTCCACTATTCAACAATGATAAAAAGAAAAACAAATTTGCAACTTTCAAGAAAAAGAGAAGAGCATTTCAAGTAACTTGGGATGACTTCGACTCTTCCTCATTATCCGATAGCGACAGACTCAAAACAAGAAAATGTTTGCTTCATGGCTAACACAAATGAGGTACGTCCTGAATTAACATATGATGAAATTCTTGAAATTAGTATAGAATTAGATGACAAGTATAGAGAATTAAAAAAATTAAGTAAAGAAAATATGGGAAAATTAAATAGAGCTAAATTAGAAATTGGATTGTTAAAAGACGAGAAAATTATTTTAGAAGAAGAACTAGAATTAACATAAAAAGAATGTAGAAAATTATCATCTCAAAATGCTACTTTAACACATGATATAGAGAATAACAAAATAGATAATTACAAACTTAAAAAAGAAAAGAATGAATTAAAACAAATTTAGAATTAGCTAATTTAGAAATTTCCGATCTCAAAAATAAATTAAATAAAATTACTGTAGGATCGATTGCACCCTAGAGGGTGGGGGTGAATAGGGTGATACTAATAATTATAAAAATTAATGCGGAAATATATAAAATAATTTCAGCATAGATAATAGCAGAATAATAAAAGCAGAAAGATAATGCAAAAGAGACCACACACAAATTTACCCAGCTTCGGCAAAAACCTGCCTATGTGCTGCCCCCAAGGTTTCTACTAGAAATTAAGTAGTCAGACGCTTACACACGTAAACTCGCGACACCCGCTATCGACTAAACTAACTCTATGCTCAAAACCCTACCACAACTCAGCCATTGAGTTGCGAATTCTTGAACTACACCACCGTAGTTTGTCTCCTAGTCACACAACTAGAATTTTACAAACGTTTAAAAGAAAACTAAACACAAAAAACCCTAATTTTAAAATTAAAGCCCAATAGAATAAAAGTCGGCCCAAAGAAAAAAAACACAGTGATAAAAACTAAGTATATTCCCTTTTCTCTTGTTTATGTCTTCGGTCGCTTTCTCGTTCCTCCCCGTTCTGAAAATTAGGGTTCTAGAATTTGAGCCCGCCGATTCAAATTGTTGATTGAATGATGATCTTTCTTCAGTTTGCTTCGTCAATCAACTCGTCGCTTCGATTTGCATATGGCTGCTCCAACGCGTCGAGCTCAAATGATAAAAGTGGTATGTGATTTTGCTTTATTTCTCTCGTTGATACGCTTGAACTCGATGCTCTAATTGCCAATGATGTTAATGGTATTTATAGGGAATAAAACCCTAAATTATCGTTCGAATAATTAGTCTGTTAATTTAGCTCCGCCATTCAATTTTACTTGAATACATGTGATTTGTTTAGACTAGTTCAATTCGAATATTTCTTTGCTTGATTATCATGGCTTGTTTGGTTTTCTAATTTTTCGTACTATTATTTGATTTTCTCTGAATTATTTTCGGTCTTTCCTCCTTTGACTTCGGCTATTTGAAATTTGAATAATCTGGACTTGTTCGATTCTTGTTATCGCCTGGCTTTGACTCTGACTTGTTCGAACTCTACCTTGGTCACCACAGCTTTGATTCTTTAGCATTTGACTTGACTTGGTTATTTTGATATCCCTTGAGACATTATTTTGTTTGAACTGCAGCATATCATTTCCTTTTGAAACATGACATTGTTTTGATTGCTTGTGACTTTGTTGTTGAATTTTGAACTGATTGCACTTGTCTGGTTTGATGTTGAAGTCACCGTGTTGAGTTTTGTGGTTCCTCTTGAGTCTGCTGTGGTTCTGGCCTCTGTTAATTTTTATCTCGGCCGTGACTCATCGAACTGCTTCTGCTTTATATATTTTGGAATATAGTTTTGTTCATGTCTTGCATACAAGTCTGGTTCAAGTGTGTTCATCATGTGTGTACATACATACATGTATGTGTGTATATATATGTATTGTGATGCCTTGTTCTGCTCATTGTTGTTGCATATGAATATACGTGTTGCTTCACTGTTTTTGAAATATTTAAACTGTTTGTTGGTTGAGTCTGGTTTCCACTACATATATATGTGTGTGTTCACGCATGTATATATGTATCTTGTGATGCCTTCACTTGTTCCGCTTGGAGTCTTCACTTGATTGTTGTATACCTGCACCTGTTTGCTTGAGTCACATTGATGTTGTGTTCATTTGTTTGGAACTTTTTTGTTTCACTGGTGGTTCCACTTGATTCTGGTATGGAGCTTGTTGCAGTCTTGTTTCATGTGCACTGCCCTGGTGCCTCTGGTTATGATTTACTTGAGTATGATCTTGTAACATGTCTAGTGTTGTTCCACTTGCATGTTGTCATTGAGTTCATGCCGAACTTGGGCTAACATGTGTATGTATATAGTTACATATATGCATACATATAGATTTTGTAGCTCTGTCCAGTTAGTCCACTGCTTTATTTCATCCCATATCTGAACAGGTGTTGCATTTGGTCTTTTTATAGTTGCTCATGCAGTCTGGAGCAGTTCTTCATGTGTACTAAATTATTAAGGCTACGCATAGCTGCTTGTTGGTCTCAGTGATGCATTGCTTGCACTGTGTCTTGGTTGAAGCTTCACTTGTCATGGCATATGTATATATACACCTTTGAATGCATGCATATCCTCTGTCCTCTTTGAATGCTTGCATTTGAACTTGTGTGTTCTGGTTGTGATGGTCTGTTGGTTCATGTGTACATGAGTTGTTTACAGTCTGAAGTTTTTTGTACACTTTCATCTGGATTTGTTTTTCGTATTGCATCTGAGTTGAATCCAGCTTATAGCTCGGGTTTGACCTTGTGCTCACCCGTCCCTTCCATTTTATCAAGTGTATATCGGTGTGCACGGCCTTGTGGCATGTACAACGATACACTGTGCATGTCATAGGTTGTTCGTGTTTGATGAATTCAAAATGAAAATGATGACGAACAACCTAAATAACTGAGGCATATAACATTTTTTCAAACACACATTTTATTTTACATTGCAAAAATATTTCTTTTTCAGTTTTACCGTGTCAGTGTTTATTTTGCAGATAATTCAGATGCTGGATACAAATTGGAATATAGTAGAAGAACAAATATGAGTGAACGAGTGATATGTAGTGAGGTGCAAATGTAAATGACAATTGTATAGTGAAAAATTATGTTGTAATTTGAAATTGTATTGTAATTGAAATTTTGTATATATAGTGAGAGTTCAAATTTTGTACTATTCAAAAATTGTAATAAAATATTGGTTTGAATAAAATATCCGTTTGAATTTAAATTCTGTGTTATTTATTTTTTTCAACAAATATTTATTTAATTATGTGAAAAATAAAATAGTATAATTAACAAATACATTTAAATGAATATATATATGTTTATTATCATCAAAAAAAATCATATACTTGCATATTCAACAATCTCCCCCTTTTGATGATAACAAACATATATTTAAGGTTTTGAATTTATTAAATGTATTTGATCATTCTATTTGCTCCCCCTATTTGAATGCTCCCCCTACACCAAAGCTCCGCCTTCATATATGCATGAAAATAAATAAAAATATGCAAATAAACCTAGATGGGAATATGCAAATAAAAAATAAAATATTTGACCTTTATTTGCCAAAATCTTAGCTTTTCTCTCCCCCTTTTGTTATCACCAAAAGAGTAATAGTGTTAGAAAAATAGAGAAAAAGTGATAGACATTAATACAACATTAATACCCAATAGAGTATAAATATTAAATTTCAATAAAAAGTCAAACAAAAGTCATAAATCCTCTACAAAAATCATAAATCCTCTGTTAGGTACATATTCCACTTTAGAGTGATAGGGGTGATGTTGGTATATAAAACCATATAGTTGTGTCTATTTGTGGTACATTTATATCAGGAATTTGAATATCTACTAACCATGCATAACAGTTAGGACTTTTAAATGAGATTAGTAGTATTCTCAATTTTTATAAAAAAAATGAATTTCAAGCATCTTCTAACCACCCATAACCGTGAGGACTTTTAAATGGGATTAGAATCAACTTGTCTATTTGATAATCAATTTTGATATGTGTTCCATACATGCATAACCGTGAGGACTTTTAAATGAGCATGAAAGCACATATACAAATATTCCAAGTAATTCACCCATGCATAATCATGAGGACTTTTAAATGAGAGTGAATACTTTGGATGTTTTTATTGCTAAAAATAAAATAAAATAAAAACGAATAATTTCCCATTTAAAATACCACATATTGACAGACTATATTAGATTTTGATGAGTGATGGTCGTTAGAAATATGATAGAAATTAAGATGGTCATGGAATTTTTACCCACCAAAAGTTATTATAAATCTTTTTTAAATTTTTAAGGAAATTTACTAAATATACTATCTCAAGTCATAATATATGATTAATATCAACATTCATCACTTTTTCAATCACTATTTATCTTTTCGATAATCAGTAGGGAGTCAGATTAGTTAATGTAGTCATTTAAGATCAAATCCAAAAATGATTATAAAATCAAATTTTCTAAAATGACTAATCTGAAACAAAGTCAACAAAAACTATTTTCTGAAAGGGGTTTTATAAAAAATAATGTTTGCCAATTGAAAATCAATTAAAATGAAAAATATGCAGATATTTTATATGGAAATGTGATGCAACTAATGGATGTCTCAACGGAAAACACTTTCCACTAGTATTTTTTCTATCAACTTGGCTACCAGTATAATCTGCATCTGAATTCCCATTTGACTCAAAGTTATCATTAGATAGATATCATAGATTATACCGTGAAGTTGCAACAAATACCTTACAATCATTTTACAGCTTTTAAAATGTGATTCCTTAAGGATTTGATTGAAAACGTGCACATAAACAACCACTAAATATAATGTCAGGTCAAATATATCCACGTGTATCTACAATAATCATCAACCAACAAAACACCATCATTAGTCCAAACAAATTTATATGAACAAGTTCAAAGATGAAAAGATGATTGGTCAACATTTTTGCACAAGTCAGAATCAAAATCAACATTAATTTCTTTATCACATAACTGGCTGATTTAATTCAGATTATGGTGCAGATTTTCACATTTAATATATCATTCAAGATAAATGTACCATTCCCTATTTTACCTTTGCCGATAATTTTTCGTTGTTGCCCATTGTGATTCTGCCACCATTGTACTAGGCTAAGGAACTTTGATTTGTCGCCCGTCGTGTGCCTGGAACAGCCAGAATCCAGGTACCACTCTTATTGTTCCTTAGCCTGCCACTACACCGAAATGAGGAAAGATTTTTGTGACCTATTTGTTTTTATAGGTCCATGATTGTTAGTGGCAAAAGATTTTGAAAAATATGTTTGTGTAGACCCAAAACAATCTATATTTGTTCCTTTTAGCACCCAGATTTGTTTGACTTTAATGGATTTTACATTTGTGCCTTTAGGAACCCAAATTGGTATCGTTTTCACGTGTTTGGGCCTATACCAGCAATTGTTTTGATTGTGTCCAATTTGTCCACAAATTATGCACTTGGAACTGACTTGATTAATTTCGCTTCTAACATGTTCAGATTGAGTATACCCAAGTCCTTGTCTTACAATATTGACTGTTTGTTTCCCTATTAGCATATTTAGTGATTTTTCTCCTTTGGAGAATTTTCCTAAAGTTGTAGACAATTGTTGGACTTGTTTGAGAGATTCATTTTCATTCAATAACAAAGTGCACTTTTTAATAGAATTTTCTTTCCTAGTGTTTTCACTTTCTTTCAAAATCAGAATTTCATTTTCAAGTGATTTTATTTTAATTTCTGATTTTTTGATTTTCTCTTCAAATGATGGACACTTATCATACTTAGGTCTTTTGTTTCGATAGTTTTTAACCAATTGATCAAGCTGTTTATTTAGTTCTATCAAACTATCTCTTTGCGATTCAATTTTAGCGTACTTCTCCCTAAGTCGTTCAAAGCAGCCATTTACTTCGTGAAAATATATAAGTAATTCTGAGTGAGGAGTTTTGATACCTCGCTTGGCTCGTCATCATCGGTATCAGTAATATCACCTCGAAGACACAGATCTGCTTTTTCACTCTCACTGCTAGTGCTTTTATTATCGTCATCACTTTTATTCCACATGGCTGCAAAACTTCTCCTTTTTGATTTCTTTCCTTGGCCGAGTCAATTCTGAGGACAATTGGGCTTGATGTGACCAGGTTTATTGCACTTGTGACAAATGATCTCTTGCTCTTCTGGGTTGTCTAGAACTTTGACTATTCTGCTTTTCAGTTGGATTTCCATACTTGTGATTCCACCTTTTGAATTTCTTTATTAATAGTGCCAATTCAGCTGCTCCATCATCATCATCATCATCACTTTCTGTTGTTCCTTTGAGAGCTATTGATTTCTTTCGTGTATTACCTCCTTCACGTTCTTCCTTGAATTTGATTTCTAGCTCGTAAGTGGTGAGATTTCCGATGAGTTCTTCGACATTGATTTGTTTTAGATCTTTTGATTCTTGAATGGCTGTAAATTTCGCTTTAAAATTTTGTGGAAGGACTCTGAGAATTTTTCGAACTATTTGCAACTCTGTGTATGATTTTCTAAGAGCTTTTGATTTGTATATGAGATTGGAAAGTCGTCCATACATCTCTTTGACATTCTCATCCTTGGCCATTGTGAAGTTCTTGTATTCGCTACTAAGCATGGCAAGGCGAGACTCCTTGACTAGAGATGTTCCTTCATGAGTCACTTTAAGTGTGTGCCAAATTTCCTACGTAGTTAGATAATGTGAGATACGATTAAATTCAATTTGATCCAATGAACAAATAATAGAATTCATAGCTTTAGCATTAGCATTCTGTAGTTTATTTTCAAGATCTGTCCATTAATCCATCGGTTTTTCTAGTTCCTGATTATCTACCACTATAGTTGGTGTCCTGTAACCTGTCTCAAAAATATTCCAAGCATTAATGGTTTTTAGAAAAAATTTCATTCTATTTTTTCAGTAAGCATATTCACCATTGAACATAGGTGGTCTAACTATGGACTGACCCTCGGCAGAAGCATTATTAAAAGAAGCCATTTTAAAAAATCAAATTTTTGAAAAAAATATTAGTTTTTGAAAAATTAATTTTTAAAACAAAAATTGGTTTTTGTTCCTAGCTCTGATACCACTTGTAGGATCGATTTCACCCTAGAGGGGGGTGAATAGGGTGCTAATAATTATAAAAAGTAATGCGGAAATATATAAAATAATTGCAGCACAGATAATAGTAGAATAATAAAAGCAGAAAGATAATGTTGAAGAGATCACACACAAATTTACCCAGCTTCGGCAAAAACCTGCCTATGTGCTGCCCCCAAGGTTTCTACTAGAAATTAAGTAGTCAGACGCTTACACACGTAAACTCGCGACACCCGTTTTCGACTAACCTAACTCTACACTCAAAACCCTAACACAACTCAGCCACCAAGTTGCGAATTCTCGAAATAAACCACCGTAGTTCGTCCCCTAGTCACACGACTAGAACTTTACAAAATTTTAAAAGAAAAATAAAAACTAAACACAAAAAAAACCCTAATTTTAAAATTAAAGTCCAATAGAATAAAAGTCGGCCTAAAGAAAAAAAACACAGTGATAAAAACTAAGTATATTCCCTTTTCTCTTGTTTATGTCTTCGGCTGCTTTCTCGTTCCTCTTCGTTCTGAAAATTAGGGTTCTGGAATTTGAGCCCACCGATTCAAATTGTTGATTGAATGATGATCTTTCTTCAGTTTGCTTCGTCAATCAACTCATTGCTTTGATTTGCATAGGGCTGCTCCAACGCATCAACCTCGAATGATAAAATTGGTATGTGATTTTGCTTTATTTCTCTCGTTGATATGCTTGAACTCGATGCTCTAATTGTCGATGATGTTAATAGTATTTATAGGGAATAAAACCCTAAATTATCATTCGAATAATTAGTCTGTTAATTTAGCTCGGCCGTTCGATTTTACTTGAATACATGTGATTTGTTTAGACTGGTTCAATTTGAATATTTCTTTGCTTGATTACCATGGCTTGTTTGGTTTTCTGATTTTTCGTACTATTATTTGGTTTTCTCTGAATTGTTTTCGGTCTTTTCTCCTTTGACTTTGGCCATTTGAAATTGTGATAATCTAGACTTGTTCGATTCTTGTTATCACCTGGCTTTGACTCTGACTTGTTCGAACACTACCTTGGTCACCACGGCTTTGATTCTTTGGCATTTGACTTGACTTTGTTATTTTGAAATCCCCTGCGACATTATTTTGTTTGAACTGCTGCATATCATTTCATTTTGAAACATGACATTGTTTTGACTGCTTGAGGCTTTGTTGTTGAATTTTGAACTGATTGCACTTGTCTGGTTTGATGTTGAAGTCACTGTGTTGAGTTTTGTGGTTCCTCTTGAGTCTGGTCTGTGGTTCTGGCCTCTATTAATTTTTATCTCGGCCATGACTCATTGAACTGCTTTTGTTTTATATATTTTGGAATATAGTTTTGTTCATGTCTCGCATACTAGTTTGGGTCAAGTGTGTTCATCATGTGTGTACATACATACATGTATGTGTGTGTATATATGTATTATGATCCCTTGTTCTGCTCATTGCTGTTGCATATGAATATACATGCTGCTTCACTGTTTTTGAAATATTTGAACTGTTTTTTGGTTGAGTCTGGTTTCCACTACATATATATGTATGTGTTCACGCATGTATATATGTATGTTGTGATGCCTTCACTTGTTCCTCTTGGAGTCTTCACTTGATTGTTGTATGCCTGCACCTGTTTGCTTGAGTCACATTGATGTTGTGTTCATTTGTTTGGAGCCTTTTTGTTTCACTGGTTGTTCCACTTGGTTTTGGTCTGGAGCTTGTTGCAGCCTTGTTTCATGTGCACTGCCCTGGTGCCTTTGGTTGTGATTTACTTGAGTCTGATCTTGTAACATGTCTGATGTTGTTCCACTTGCATGTTGTCATTGAGTTCATGCTGAACTTATGCTAATATATGTATGTATATAGTTACATATATGCATACATATAGATTTTGTAGCTCTGGCCAATTAGTCCACTGCTTTATTTCATCCCATATCTAAACAGATGTTGCATTTGGTCTTTTTATAGTTGCTCATGCAGTTTGGAGCAGTTCTTTATGTGTACTGAATTGCTGAGGCTATGCATAGATGCTTTGTTTTGTTGGTCTCAGTGATGCATTGCTTGCAGTGTGTCTTGGTTGAAGCTTCGTTTGTCATGGCATATGTATATATACATCTGTGAATGCATGCATATCCTCTGTCCTCTTTGAATGCTTGCATTTGAACTTGTGTGTTCTAGTTGTGATGGTCTGTTGGTTCATGTGTACATGTGTTGTTTACAGTCTGAAGTTTTGTGTACACTTTCATCTGGATTTGTTTTTCATATTGCACCTGAGTTGAATCCAGCTAATAGCTCGGGTTTGACCTTGTGCTCACCTGTCCCTGCAATTTTATCAAGTGTATATCGGTGTGCATGGCCTTGTGGCATGTACAGTGATACACTATGCATGTCACAGGTTGTTCGTGTTTGATGAATTCAAAACGAAAATGATGACGAACAAGCAAATAACCGAGGCATATATCATTTTTTCAAACACACATTTTATTTTACACTGCAAAAATATTTCTTTTTCAATTTTACTGTGTTAGTGTTTATTTTGCAAATTATTCAGATGTTGGATACAAATTGGAATATAGTTGAAGAACAAATATGAGTGAACGAGTGATATGTAGTGAGGTGCAAATGTAAATGACAATTGTATAGTGAAAAATTGTGTTGTGATTTGAAATTGTATTGTAATTGAAATTTTGTATATATACTGGGAGCTCAAATTTTGCACTATTCAGAAATTGTAATAAAATATTTGTTTGAATAAAATATTTGTTTGAATTTAAATTCTATGTTATTTATTTTATTCAACAAATATTTATTTAATTATGTGAAAAATAAAATAGTACAATTAACAAATACATTTAAATGAATATATATGTTTATTATCATCAAACAAAAATCATATACTTGCGTATTCAACAATTACTAATAATGTTTCAAAATTTAATAAAGGAAAGAAAAATGTAGATAATTTGATAAAGATTTCAAAACCATTAGGAAATAGGAAGGGATTAAGATTAAACGAAAAAACTTCATAAACATTCGAGAAATAATCTAGTTTCTAATAATAATCAAAGATTCAAGAAGTATAGTATATTATATACAAATTTTTAGAAAAACAAAATATAAACATGAAAATAAGGAAACAAAAATGATTAAAATATAGATTCCTAAAACAAATAACAAATTGATTAGACAAAAACACACAGATGTATATCTAAAAAATATAGTTCATAATGAAAATTACATCTAAAGGTTCCAAACCCTCATGGGTATGGCTACCTTCTCCTACTAGTACATAGGACCCTAACGGAGAAATTGGGTACCAATTAATTTTTTTAATTATTTTGCAGGTACCCAAAAACAAAAATAATAAGGAGAAATGGATACTCGATAGTGGATGCTCCAAACATATGATGGGAAATGCACACATGCTATCAAACATAACTTACACGGATGATGGAACGGTCACTTTTGCGGATAATTCCAAAGGACATGTTATCAGAATTGGAAACATCATCAATGTCGATATATCTACTTCTCCTATTATTTCAAATGTTTTATTAGTTAGAAACTTAAAACATAATTTACTTAGTATAAGCCAATTATGCGATAAGGGATTTAAAATCGATTTTGAAAAAGATAAATGCAATATTTATGATCAAAATAAAACTTTAATTTTTGAAGCAACAAGAAAGCGAAATATTTATATTCTAAACATGAATATTAATCATAATGATAATTTATGGTTAACCGCAAATCATGATGATCCATGGATATGGCATAAAAGATTTTGTCACATAAATTTCAAATATATAAACAAATTAGCTAAAAACAATTTGGTAAGAGGATTACCCAAAATAAATTTCAAAGTTAAAAATCTATGCGATGCGTGTCAACTTGGAAAATTAAAGAAAAGCTTGTTTAAATCTAAAAAGTAAATCTCTACTAAACAACCTCTTGAAATACTTCATTTGGACCTATTTGGTCCAACTCAAGTACGTTCGATAAATCACAATAAGTATGTCTTTGTACTTGTAGATGATTTTTAAAATATACTTGGATGCTATTTTTAAAGCATAAAAGTGATACATTCGAAATGTATAAATTTTTGCTACACGAATTAAGACTCTAATGGATCTAAAAATAAAAAGTGTAAGAAGTGATCGTGGTGGAGAATTTGAAAATGAATTATTTACAAACTTTTGTAATAAAAAGGGAATTGCTCATAATTTTTCATTTCCACAAACACCGGAACAAAATGGAGTAGTTGAAAGAAAAAATCGCACTTTGCAAGAATGTGCTCGAACTCTCCTAAATGGTTGTGGCCTACCAAAGAATTTTTAGGCTGAAGTAGTTGCTACTGCATGTTATGTATTAAATCGTGTAACTCTTAGACCTATGACTAAAAATACACATTATGAAATGTTCTACAAAAAGAAACCAAAAGTATTATATTTTTGAATATTTGAATTAAAATGCTTTATTCTAAATACAAAAGATAATCTTGGTAAATTCGATTCAAAAGCAAATAAAGGAATTTTTGTTGGATATTCCGATCAAAGTAAAACTAATAGAATTTTTAACAAACGAATAAATGTTATTGAGGAAAGTCTTCATGTTTCGTTTGATGAAAACTTTAAAAATATAAAGAAAGATGACGAAGAAATTTTTGACACCAATCAAAATATAGCCATTGAAACTATGATTGAAAATAATAATGATAATTGAAATAACTGCAATTTAAAATCACCACCTCGTATTTTAAAAGATCATCCTATTGATAACATAATTGGAAATCTAGATAACAAAGTTTCGACTAGAAGTCAAATAAATCAAATGAATAATGTAGCATTTATATCTAATTTTGAACCAAAAAATAACAAGGAAGCATCAAATGATGATTTCTAGATTTTAGCAATGCAACAATAACTTAATCAATTTGAACGAAATAATGTCCGGGAATTAGTACCAAGGCCAAACGATCAGTCAATAATTGGAACAAAATGGGTTTTTGAAAACAAAGCTGACGAAAATGGAAATATTATACGTGATAAAGCAAGATTAGTGGCATAGGGATACAATCAAGAAGAAGGAATTGATTGTAAAGAGACTTTTGCACCTGTGGCACATCTTGAAGCCATAAGAATATTACTTGCTTTTGCATGTCATCATAACTTTAAGCTATTTCAAATGGATGTTAAAAGTGCTTTCTTAAACGGTTTTATAAAAGAAAATGTTTAGAACAACCACCACTATTTGTTCATGAAAAATATCCAGATCATGTTTTTAAACTTAAAAAAACATTATATGGTTTAAAACAAACACCTCAAGCTTGGTATGATCAATTAAAATCACATTTAATTAATTCTGGTTTTCAAATTTGTAAAATAGATACAACATTATTTATTAAAAGAGAATAAAATGATATATTAATTATTCAAATTTATGTTGATGATATTATATTTGGATCTACTAACGAAAATTTATGTAATGAATTTTCTACAATAATGACAAACGAATCTGAAATGTCTCATGTGGGTGAATTTAATTTCTTTTTAGGATTACAAATAAAACAATTAAATAATGGAATTTTTATAAATCAAGAAAAATATTGTAAAGAATTACTAAAACATATTGGAATGGATAATACATCAAGTAAACCTACTCCAATGAGTACTACTATCATCTAGACAAAGATGAACATGGACAAGAGTTCGATCTAAATCTATATCGAACCATGATAAGATCCTTACTATACTTAACCGCTACTAGACCAGATATTATGATGAGTGTTTGTTTATATGCAAGATTTCAAGCACAACCTAAAGAATCACATCATTGGTCAGTTAAATGCATTTTACGATATTTAACCAACACCAAAGATTATGGTCTATTTTATCCAAAAGGCAGTATGTTTGAACTTGTATCTTACAGTGATGCGGATTTTGGTGGATGTAAATCGGATAGAAAAAGTACAAGTGGCGTATATCACGTTATTTGTCAATCGTTAGTTCTGTAGTTTAGTAAAAAGCAAAATTGTGTTTCTCTTTCAATATGTGAAGCCAAATATATTTCTGCTGCCTTTGCTCGCGCTCAAGTAATTTATGCATATACATGAAGGGGGAAATTTATGCATATACATAGGGGAGATGCATATACATAGGGGGAGAAAAACATAAACAAACATAATAATACTTATATTCTATAGTTAATATTTTGATCATATAGTTAATATTTTTATCATATAGTTAATATTTCATTGTATAGTTGATATTTGATTATATAGTTATCATCATCAAAAAGGGGGAGATTGTTAGAACCTTCAATTTATGTTTCAATGATAGCAACTATACAAACATATACATATATAGACCTTATTAAGATTGCAGGTATATGCTACAAGGAGACACCATGCTTGAAGATATTGAGACTCAAAGAAAAACGAAGATTCATTGACCATACTAAGGTTGTTCTATTATAAAAGAGTCCTAGATATAGTATTGTTAAGGTCTCTTTGAGTATATATGCATACACGAGCACACGCAATTTCATATACATCAAAATTAAGGTGAAAACCAATTTTTACACCTCACAGACATCTGTGATAAAACCACAGGCGTCTGCGACAAGTCTCGAGTTAAAAATTAAAACAAGTCATAGATGTCTGAAGATTTTACCACAGATGTCTATCATGGGCTAAAACTGTCAATTATTAATAGACACTTCTGTTTTGAAATAAACGGAAATCACCTTTCAACAAAAGGTTGCAGCCATTAAAATGAGTAAAATTTATCAAATAGTAACAACTCTTCATTTGCACCTTTTTAAATCTATGAATACCACATTAATTGAGAAGTAAAAATTATCTAACTTGAATTAATTTATTCTTTACTCACTTGATTTCTAAACACTCTACTGCATATACATTGTTCATATACTCTCAATCTACTATAATCAAAATAGAATTTTGGTTAAATCACTTCCTACAACTCAAAGCATTCATATTCATATACTCAAAAGGAGATCATATGAAGATTTGTACTATAAGTTAAAAACTGTGTTATTTAGAACACAAGATTGTCAGAGATACTTTTGTATTAGCATATTCCTTCGGGCGAAGTGAGGGTATTTTGTTTAAAGGAAATACCAAAGGGGGGCTACGAGACTGGACGTAGGACGGAGATCTGAACCATTATAAAAACTCTGGTTTGCACGCTTTTTATACTTTACTATTTATTGCCTACTATTGCATTAACTTAGACACTTGCATATTGTACACAAGTTAGATAGTATACGATCCACAAGATTTTCACCTCTTTGGACTTGGATACTTTCCCCACTAGTATCTGTAACTCTACACCATGTCAGGATCCATCATCAACACAGTATCATGTCCTCACCATGATGCATATGAAGGAACTCCCGTTAGTGCCTAATGAAGGCATTGTAACTATTTAGCCATATTCTACCTCATCTTGAAGACTTATCTAACTACTTCATATCATGGACTCAGCTCCATGGACTATTGTATTCAACCGAATGACCTCCATTAAAGGTTATCTAGCATTGCCTCCTAACAAACAACCGTGAGGTGGTGCATGCCCTAAAGGCGATCTACACTAGCAGGAGGTATAGCCCATTAGGCGTAACCCTTGTCTTTCCGCTGACTGTTGCAGGACCGATGACGCTCTCGACCTACGTGTACAGCCCTACTCCTCATATATATGGTACCAACCTTGTTTACATAGCGTCGAGCCTACTGTGAAGATCGCCCTACACCTTCAGTATGTAGTATACATGTATGATGCGCTGTGGAGGTACCCGTTCGATGGAGGATGGTAGTCAAGGCTGCAAGTAGAGAAAATCCAAACACGGAACCCGTAGAACATCTCATAACACATAAATAAAATAAATTACGACAACATAGATGTAAAACAGACGAGACCGTGATATAATCAAATGAACCATAAATAAGAACATCAAAGTGCATCAGGTTCGCAGAATATATAAAAACTGAAATAAAGAGTTATACATCCCAAATCTCCATAATAAACTCTATAACCATCTCTAATAATACAAGTACTGACATAGATCCACAATAATGCACAGCGGAATATAAGCGATAATAAGCTCCAAGTATAGATATATGAAAGCGTAGCCTCCTGCTCGAACTCCGTACAGCTCTATGCGCTATCCAGACATGATATCCCTAATCTACTCATTTAAGAGTATCTGAGATAATAAGAAGTAAAGCATAAAACCTTGAATCAAATAATAGTCCGGTGTGAGCGATATACCTCTCAAAATACTATAAAACTCGTATATAGTAAATAGGGCATAGGGTATAAACAGCCATACCTGACCTGTCCCTACATCCGAAACGTTAGCATATAAGCAATATATGTTGTAATACTAACATAATTGGAAAATATGGGGTATAGGTGTATCACACATCATACCAAGCACATAGTAAATATAACATCCATCACATAACGTCGCATCTCTCACTCAAGTACTTCAGATGTACAATAACTCTTTCAAATGCTCAACTCATTGTCCACGCAGATGACAAAGGACTGGACACACGCAAACATCCAAACATATAGGTACATGCAGACTACCCTTGGTACACTCAGACTACTTTGCCCTAACAATGAGCATCACAACCATAGAGTCATCCATCTATCCTTTAGGACATGTACCGACAACAGAACTATCCCATAAATGCTCAACTCTTACCCGCGTAGATGGCTAAGGACTGGACAGATATAGACTTCCAAACGCATGGGTACATGTAGACTACCCTATCCTACTCACGAGCATTACAACATCATCTTCTACCCTACAAACTATCATGCATAACTCGTCCTTTCGGTCCATCACCAGATGCTACAATCACTCGCCACATCGAGTCATCAAAGCCGTCGTACTTCATTTGGTTGCCATCCTAAAGTCATCCAGAGTCGTCTTGGGGTCATCCACCCTTACCCTGAACCAACTCCAGAAACAACCATGTGACCCCGAGTTTTTCCTTGAAGTTCATAACTAAACTTCGTTGCTCCACTGTTGTCGGTCCATCCTACAACCGAGCTAAGCGAGACACAACCGCTGAGCCATTCACACAACAACCAAACAAGGTCCAACAACCACACCGAACCACGCCCATGCCCAATCACCAAACAGGCCCCCGTGCTCAACCCCCAACAGGCCCACCATCGGACCGAATCCCTCGTCCAACCACTGCTCCGCCTACCACTGAACATACCGTCATGTCTGCTCACCAAGCCTCTTTACCATCGAACTGAGTTTATTGTTCGGTCATCACTCCACCTTGCCACCGAACAGATCATCATGATTGACCATCGAACCACCATAACCCTGAACTGATCAACACGACCGGCTACCGAACCAAGTTCCATATCCAGTTGCCGCACCCGTTCCTGCCAAACCAACCAGCGCCGAACCAAGCACGCCGAACTGAATTCCTACAGCACTCAACATCCTCATGATTCCATCAGTACACTCAATGCTTCGATCCTCATGCCATCGCCTATGCAACGATATGTCTCCAAATGCTCCAGAGCCAATCCATCAAAGTCCATTTCCATGATTCCTACCTCTAGCTCGCTCCGATGAGCGTTTTCAACCATACAAGCATATAAACAAACACCATACATACACCAAACAATACTCTAACATGTAAATCATGTAATCAATCATAACAATCATCGTACAAGATGTATACAACGTAGCCTAACATTATCAAGGCAATCACATGTCCAAATAACATGATTAAAACACAAAAAATCCATTTATTCACGTTTTTACTGTAAGTTGGGTTTTAAAACAGCGTTAAAACTTAATTTTGACTTTAAAAATGGATACACAACATGTTAAAACCTATATATGCATATATAATAAGGTGAAAGATAATAAATCACTCACCAAATACCCAAAAAGTTAAGATTTGCATGCAAATATGAAAATCAATAGCAAAGACCAGATTTTTCCTCTTTAAAAATGTAGATTTGATAATCTCTAATAAATCTCCTTGCTAATCTAACCCTAATCTATGATTTAGACTTGATTTGGAGGAGAAAAGAGAAGTCTTTGTGTAGAGAACGAGTTAATTAAGGCTTAGATCTATGAGGGAAGGTGTAAAAGTGATTTGGGGGTAATGGCTCAGCCATATACGGTCTCTAAACCCGAAATGGATTAGTCGGTTTGCCTCCAAATTCACTAATTACCCACTCAGCTGCTCCAAAAAACTACCAATGTTCAAACCACTATATCTCCTAGCCATGAAGTCCAAATCGCTATTATGACCACTCCATGGAAAACCATCATATCTTTCCAATGAAAGTAGTCTCGAATGCTAATTCGCATCCTATCAAAAGTTATGGACAATACAAATTTTCATAGGTAAAATCATCCAGAAAAATTCTAAATATAGGAAATGTCACTAGTACGCATTTTCCAAAGTTATAGAGTCATATGACCTCATTTGAATTTACAAAATAATATTTTATAATCATCTGATACGTAAAATACGTATCGCTATACCTACGCTCGTCGTCAAATTTAGATTGCCTAATGCAATCATGGAAATGCCCACTTGGTTACTTAACACGTACCCCCTAAAAGGTTGAAGCGGACTCTACTTAGTCCTTTGACACTCTAATCGAGACGAACCATCCTATTTTGGTATATTCTCTTCACCTATATGCGAACGTATAATCTCACGGGTCTTATAGTTCATGATGTCATATCAGTACAATGTACACACAATCGTTAGTAGCCCCTTTTAGAGGGCAGACTTTTATTATACAATACTAATGACCTTGCATCCCAACCCATACTAATGACTAAGTCATTTTTAATTAATCTAAGTTATTGACTAGATTCAATAATTCACACCCGCCATAATTACGTACTTGAGGCTATATATATTTATTTACTTACTATGCCTCCTATGTTTAATTGTTAATATTCAGTTATTTTTACATAACTTACTTCTTATTTCATTGAAGCCATTTAATGTCAAGTACCACTTACTTTTAATTTTAATCGGTTAAATATCTTTTACTGCTTGACTTCCACTTAATACTATTAAATATAGCTTATTATCCCTTTCCAACTATTTACTACCTTTCTATGATTATTATATCCTCTTGATTCCTTCATTGCTTTGTTTATATTTCTTCTCTTATTGTATATTTTATGACTTATCTTAAACCACATATATTAGATTCATAATTAAATTATTATTAGTATCACTAATTACATTACTTTGGTTTATACTTAAGGATTACTGCATTTTAATGTATTGGAATTACATCTTCTCAAAAGGAAACATTAACACTGTAATTCTCCATAAATGATCTAAAGATGACTTGTGTTATGTTTGGAATTACAATGAATTATCTTTTCTATTATCATTGAAATAGACGGTACGAGGTACGGTAAACATCCCTATTTTGTACATCTCTTTCTTTTGGCATATTTCATGCTATTTCAAACAATGCACTTTTATTCATATTTATAAAACTTGATGATTGACAGAAATTTACATTGCAACACACATCATTCCGATGAATTAAAATACTGCCTAGCCCCAATCCAAATTATAATAACTTCCAATTCATGTTTACTAACATATGTCATTTAACTAACAAACCTGGAACTATTATACAATATTATGAATTTAGGGACTACTTCCACCCTTACTTTCCAAATTCAAGTATATGCAATTTTTAATTAAAGTTAACAATTAACAGAATATGTAGGCATGGTTCTCAAATTCATTATATGCACACACACACACACACACACACACACACACACACACACATATATATATATATATATATTTAAGCATACACCTCCAAAATTACATTCAGACATACAAGGAATAGATTTACAGTATAAATCCAATATTATATAAAAATATATAATTTCCCACTCACCTTTAAGCTTCCAAACCTCCCAATCTAAAACATGTTTTTCTTGTTAGACATCCTTTTATTCCCATCGAAATAAGTATCGAAATCATATACATCTTCATCAGAAATTTTGATCGGAGAAGAGATTGAATTTAATTTAGATCTAGATTTAGATTTACAATTTACCTTGGCTTTGGCGATTTGACTCGATTCTATTCTTCTTCTTTATTATTCTCTATTATTCTACGTTTTTACATATATATTAGTTTATATAGATTTTAGAATTTGTAGAGAAAAGAAAATGGAAGCGTGTAACACCCCATATATTTAATGATAATTAATTAAAAAGAAATTGTTTAATAATTAGTAATTCCAAAAAGGGAATTTTCACATACGTTATAATTTGGCTACCAAGCTTATACCGTTGTCTTTGTGGTGATTTTCTAATCAATTTTCATACATACAGTTTTCTGATAGGAATTCAGGTGAAAAAGTTATTAACATTTGAAGATTTCAGATCTGACGTAATTATATATGTAATTAAGGGGAAAAATGTAATTAGTTAACATTTACTTAACCACTAAGCAGAATTAATGTTACATTAGGTCGGTTAAAAATAGTATAAAATAAGTAAAAGAACATACAACGGGAGAAAAAGTGTACGCGTTACAGAAATAAGCAACTGATTGACCCCTAATTAGGACTGGTCGACCACCAACGGTCGACTGGTAGTAGTATAGTGGTCGATCGCTTGTGTGATGATAGTTGTAAATTGATCCTATGCCGAACGGCCCAGATTTAATATAATAGAATCTAAAGGCTGGCATCAATTCGAATTCCTATAAATACAGGGCCTAACCGCTCACTATTCTCCTTATATTTTCTGAAGCAAAACGAAGCTCTGCCATTTTCTCTTCTCCTCAAATTCTAAAATCCATATTAGACTATTATATATATATATATATGTAAGTAGAAAATAGCGGAGGATAATAGAGAAGAACAACATGATCGAATCGAATTGCTAAAGCCAAGGTAAATTATAAAACCAAATCTAAATTAAATTGAAATCTGTTCTCAGATCTAAATTTCTAATAAATATGTATATCCTTGCGTTACATATTCTGATAAGGAGAAAAAGGGAGTCAAACATGAATAACAAGGTTAAGATCTGGGGATTTAGAAACTTAAAAGTGAGTGGGAAATTATGTAACGAACCGGGTTTTTCAACCCTCGTAAATTGACACTGATACATCCAATAAATCACATGTCGAACAATCGAAAGCAGGAAAACTGATTGTTAAGGAAAAGAAAGAAGGAAGAAGATTAGAAGAAGACTAAACAACATAGAATCTCACAGCGGAACGAATAATCCATAATATACCACAAATCTTTACATAAAAAGCAGAACTGTAATATGTATATATACAAACATCAATCAGAGTATACTAACCTATTTCAGCGTGGACAGTTATAACAGCTTGTCCTCAAAATTGCTAATAAACACAACAATGAATACAGTAGAAAATAACCATCTACGTGAATACGTCCCTGGGCCTCCAACTCATCTCTTGAAGCTCCCAGCATTCAAACCAATCTGCAAATATACTCGATCTGACCCGAGCATTATAATAAAATAACACCCGAGTTAGTCTAGAAAACCAGCGTGAGAAAACGCACCGACTGGATTTAAAGTTATATAAATTCTTTGAAAATCAAAAGTATTTCATAGGACCTCGCCGCATATAAACACAGACGGGTTTTTACCTTACGATAACCAAAACGTTTTCTATATAAAATCCATTGATATTATGATAATGTATAAGGGTGAAAATTGTAATAATCAAGTAGCTGTGATGCTCGTGAGTGTACATCACAACAATAATAGGTATATAATCGAAAATCGATAAGGCGCGTTCACTAATTGTGTAGTATTTCCATAGAGGTGCCCTCAGTACTTCGAGGAACGGTCCTCCTACACAAGGATTAGAGCTATCCTTCCGAAGCAGCATACATCCCTAGTGATGTACCATAGGAAAAACATAGCAGGTCTCGCTAAGGCCGAGTGCATCGCCCCATGCATGTATAACAACTATAAGTGACATCTAGGAGGAGCCGACTACACCCTATGGGTTTGCCAACCCTACTAGCCATGCCTCCTATCTTTGGTTTTAGTCATTCCCGCTGATGAGGCTACGTTTGGCATTCTAGCTTATGCACCGCCACCAAATAGATCATGGAATCCCACATTTGTTCCAATACCCCCAACGGGTTTCGGAATCACACAAAGATTCCCACATCTCAATTAGATTTTGGAATCACACTCGAATTCCCATACCCCAACGGGTCTTGGAATCACACATGGATCCCAACAACTTAATATATCATGAAACTCCCCCATAGAACCGTATATGGTTTCCAGAGTGATTACAGATTTGAGTCATCTCTTACGAGTACACTCTTCTGTTTCCTGGGTGCTCCACAAAACCAAACGCCGATTTTTGGAATGCTCAATACCGGTTCTTTTGGAAATAATCAAACAATACATAAGAGCGAGGATCACCCCCTAACCGTTTAAGTGTACGGATCTCCTTATCATTTGTCCTAGAAGAACGATACGAGTTTATACGTACAGTATAGCACCACCGATGGTAACTGTACCATATAATTCTCGTGTTTCCCTTAGATATTTCCAAAGTTAAAATCCTTCGGTGTTAAGTAGGGAATATTTCCGTACCACCAAAATTAAGAAGGATTACATATTTAGGCCAAGATTTGAATGTCGGTTATTTAACTATCAAATAAACAAACATTCAAACAAAGATTTATTCCATAGGTGAAAACAACATGGGTTCAGCACATAGCGACCACCGGACTCCTTTTAATAAATCCTTCATAAATAAAACCAACTTCATAAATTATTTGTAAATTACAAAGATATACTCGCAAATCTCTATATTTCAATACTTAGACATATCCATATACCTATCTCAATGGTTTAAGTATATCCACAAAATTTAGAAAGTTTTCTTTTATTCGATTCTCCAAAACCATTTATAAATCATTTTATAAACCTCTAAAAACCATTTATAATCCCTTTATAAAAATTCCATCCCTTATAGGCTTCTTATACATTTCAAAAATCACTTATAAATCCTTTATGAATCCATATCCCATTCATAAACTTCTCTATAAATCTAAAAACCTGTTTCTGAAATTCATTCATAAATATCTAATCATTTATAAAGTCTTCACTTTTCAAATAACCTTTCCTTAATTCTTTAAACCCGTTTTATAACTCCTTTATAAAATCTAAGTCTTTCAAATATTTTTTCGGGGTCTTGGAAATAATTATAAATAATTTTAAAATATTTTACTTCAAACACCATTATATAATAATAATTATTAACAATAAAATTTATAAATTTTAAAACATCTTAAAAATGATAATTAATAACTTCAAAATATTGTTTAAGAACAATAATAATTAACCTTTACCATTTTCATAAATAATAATAATTTATTTTAAAACCTTATTAATAATCCTTAATATTAATTCCAAACCATAATTGTTCTTAAACAATTAACCTTATCACATATGATAATTCTTTAAATCCATATTACTATAGGCAATTAACTTTAAATCAATACCAATATAATTAAATAACCTTAAATTCTTATTAGTATAATTAATTAACTTTAAAAGCATATTAATATAGTTAAATACTTTTTAAACAATATTAATTTAATTAAACACTATAAAACAATATTACTATAAAACAACATTAATATAATTGAATAACCTAAACATAATATTATTAAAATTAAATAAATAAATCCTTAGAACAAAATATTTCCGAAACCCGATTTCAGATTTAAAAATCATTTCTTGTCTTTTAAAACTAAATCTAACTTAACAGCAATTTATAGTATTTTTAAAATACTTATTTGAGGCCAATAGCCACCCAACACTTAACCAATATCGATATTGATTTTCTTATCACTACTGGGTTTCAGTTTCAACATATAACAATGTTATAACCACATTGTCCACAATCAGGTTCATTTTTCAATATACCATATAACATAAATATTACGAAAAATTCAACAATATCAAGGAATCCCGTTGGATCCCTCCAACCTGTCCCCCTGCATCATAGCTCATATATATTAGCACATACATATGTAATTAAAATCAACATTTGTGAGGAATCCTGTTGGATCGCTCCATCTGTTTCCCCTGCATCACCAACGTTATATAATCAAAAAATATAAATCAACCACTTCAAGGCGGGATTCGTATACAAAGGGTCATCCGTTGATACACAGGAACACAATAGGGTCCATCCGCTCCAGTAGATGGGAATATATCCAAACCAACTAATAAATATATAATTTATCCAAATAATTATTCAACAATTTTTATCAACTATATACCATACTAGTTATCCAAAAAGGTGAGATTAACTCACCGAATTTTTCTATTATTGCCGAAGCATACCGGTTTGGAACTAAAACCGGACGACATCCGATTTTACCCCAAATTTCCATAGTCTTCAAAATTTTCCAAACTAGTTCCATCGCGAAGCTTCCGTCGTTATGAGCGCAACACAAAAATCCGTGCCTCGGGTAGACCTCGTATGGACAAGTTACACAAATTTTAATTAAACGATTATTAATTTAAAAGTTTATAAACAAATTACATATTCATTAAACTAACCACCACCATAACTAAGCTCGACCCATCATTAACTCGCTTCCCCTTTCTTCCTACTCTCGCTCAAATCGCGTAACCCACCCGAGCCATCTCCACTTCAACGCTGTTACCACCCCAGTTCACCTACCGCCACCGCGACATCCCCCCATGCTCCGCCGACCTCGACAAGCCTCCAGTCCCTACCACGTCTCCAATACAAGTCCCATCATCAAGGATTCCCCTAAAAAATGCCATAAGTTCATCCTCCCGTGGCCGCCGTCACGCTCACCCATTGGCCACCAAATTTGGACCGCACCTAGCTCTCATCCCCATGCACCTTTTCCTATCACGACTCTTCGCCAAAAAATGAACGTAGGCACCGGAATTTGTGAAAAACTGCCGACCATTCATCACAACTTTCTGGCCAACTCCGTCCATGTCAATCCATCTCCACCGTTGAGCAAGTTCACTTCATCGCCCTCTACATATCTCTTGTTGGCAAAATCGTCCGAAAATGAAGATAGTGGCTCCAACCATCGTGAGCCGTTGGATTTGGTGGAGGTTGATAAAAAAAAGAAAAAAAACTCATGGCTGAAGATGCGATTTAAATAGGGAAACAAAGCATGGGCTACGTACAGATTGTGGGCTAATGGGAAAAGTGAAGGCAGTGAATGGTTAAGTCAATAGATATTTATATATAATTATTTAAATTCAAAATATCTAGTTATAAAGTTCGGATTCCAACGAGGCATGCCGCTTGGCGTTCCTAATATTATACCCCTATTCCGAACGCAATGGAACTTGTTTCGAGACCCAATTCGATCGTATGCAGAAGATAACTTTTTGAACCTAATTATTATATTAAATTTCTGATATTAATTTCAACGCCTTTCGATCCCGTATGACCAAACGATACGTATGATTGCTACAAAATTTGGCAGTGTAATATAATTCATTATTACGGATCCAATGAAACAGGTTTCATCGAAATCCGAGACTGTGCCTGGAAGGCTATTTTTATATGTTATTTAAAACGAGTTATTTTCAAAATCAGTTAAACCACTTTTAAATCTAATTTAAAAGTTTTATTACCTTTATTCTTATCAAAAGAAATTAAATAAGCCTTCAAATCATTTGTGTTCAACTTAGAATCCAAGATTTAATTATTAAAACAATTTTCAATTATTAAATTCAACAATTAAATTATCTAATAAATCATTATATTTGAAATTCAAGTTATTAAATCTATAAAATTAACTTTTCAACATTTAAAATTTATTGAATATTCCAATTTTAAATAACCAAAATTCTGGTTCGTTACAAATTATATATTTTTATATAATACTGGATTTATATCATTGTCCGGTCCTTGTGTACCTTAATATAGAGTTTTGGGCTTAAACATATACATGTAATGAATTGAAAACCATGCCTACATATTCGATGAATTTTTAACTTGGATTAAATGTTGCATGAACTTGAATCTGGAAAGTAAGGGTGAAAGTAGTCCCTAAGTTTATGAATTGTATAGTAATTGCAGATTTGTTGGTTAAACGATATATATTAGTAAATATGAATTAGAAGTTATTATAAATTGGATTGGATTTAAGTAGTACTTTAACTCATTGAAATGAAATGTGTTGCAATGTTAATTTCTATAAATTATCCAATTTTATAAATATGAATAAAAGTGTATCATTTGAAATAACAAGGAATATCTAAAAAAAGATGTATAAAATAGGGATATTTACCGTATTTTGTACCGTCTATTTTAATAATAATAGAAAAGATAATTTTTTGTAATTCCAAACGTAACACAAGTCATCTTTTAGGTAAGTTAAGGAAATTTATAGTGTTAATATTTCCTCTTGGAGGATGTAATTCCATTGCATTAAAATGCAGAAATCACTAAGTATAAACCAAAATATTGTAAGCGAAGATAAAAACAATAACTCAATTATAAATCTAGTATAAGCGATATAATAGAACATAAACAATAAGCGAAGAAGTGTATGTAAAGAAATGAAATGAGTAAGTAAGAAGATTAATAATCAAAGAAAGATATTAATAGTTGTAAAAGAACAATAAAATACACTTAATAGTATCAAGTAGAAGTTAAGTAGTAAAGGGTATTTAATCTACTAAAACAGAAGCAAGCGGTAAACGATATTAAATTGGTGAAAATGGAACAAGACGAAAATTGGGTAAAATAACTAAATACCAACAGTTAAACAGAGGAGGCATAGTAATTAAAAAAAATTATGTGGCCTTAAATATGTGTTTATGACGGGAGTGAATTATTGAATTTAGTCAATAACTTAGAGTAATTAAAAATGATATAGTCATTAATATGGGTTGTAATGCGAGGTCGATAGTGTTACACAACAGAAGTGTAACATCCCTAACTAGGAGACACAAAAAAATGCCAATGGTGTTGCAGTCATCGGCATAATTATTTTCAAGCCACCAAGAGTGAGTTCCATATTATTGAAAACAATATAAGTAAATAGAACAACAACTATTTTTGTTTCATCAAGTTTTTTAATATTCATTACATACACGTTCAAAGTTAACCTATGTCGTACCTACATAAGGATCAAAATATAACATAAAAACTACATAGTAGAGTGTGGGGTCAACATACGACGATGCCACCCAAAAACTTATAACAATGGAATGAAACAATTAACTAGGACTTTTGCATCGTCTTTGATCTTCAGTCTTCGCCCAAAATAATCTATCTATCTCACAATTCAGTCTACCCAAATGAGTACCCGTGAGTTTATGGGGATAATCATAGTAAAAACATAGGTCAGACATAAAGACTGGTGTAAATATTACTTCCCTGAAGATACAACATAAATACATAACGAGACCATGCCGCATAACACGGAACGGGTTTTCCCCTCACTACTTACAAACAACATATGTAATACTGCACACTACAAAGACAACGATCACTTACTTTGGAAACTTCCCAAGTTTTACTTAATATAGTTACTACTGCGCCCCTATGCGGTTTCCACCCGGTCCATAACTGACCACAGTGAAAATCTAATGCTGTAGGGAATCCTCCCCTAGTAACATCCCTTTAATTATTTCTTTGTTTTAATCACACTGCATTGACCCCGGTCTTCGCAATATTATAGTATTTTTTTATTGAATATTAGATTGCCTGGAATCACTTCCCTGTAGTATTGTTTTTATTTAGCTCTGTGCTACTATGCTATCTTACACCCTGACTCCATTCTTATAAACTTATTAATTTCAAATCTGCTATGAAATAGCCGCCCGTAGATTCTTCTTGTTTTCATCTTTTATAGTATTTAATTAGACTTGGGACCATTATGAATCAGTCACCTACAGTTTCCTATCTAATATTTATTTGTTTATTTCTAGCCTACTATGAATTAGCCACCCGTTGATCTTAATCAATTATTATTTAATTCTAGACTACAAAGAATCAGCCACATGTAGTTCCTTGCTACATAGAATTAGCCTTATGTAGTATTGTTTTATTTTACTTTGAGGTTTAATAGAATCACCCCCTGCAAATCTCTAGAAGTTGAATGCCTCACCTCACCTGAAGTTTCTTCAGGTGTTCATTCGAGCAAGCGTCCTTACTCGACATCAATTACCCTTCCGTACCTTAATTTTGCTCACAACACTTCGGCAAGTTCACCCTGCCCCGACCAATTTGTGCAATACACTCTTTTCTTATTGAGTGTCTTCTCTTCCAGATTGCGGCGCAGTATGGTGACGTAATTTGTGTTAATTGCGGTGGTATATCTTTTATAAAAATAGTGGTGTAGAACTACTTTCTCCAGAAAGTCCTTAGATTACTTTGGCAAATCACTACCCCACTACCCAGCGTGGTTTTATTAGGCGCGGTTCTCTTTTGAGACATTTGGCCACCACCTCCTTACCATTCCCTGACAATATCTGATACTTCTGACAAATCACATTTCACCTTTACACGTGTCTCTATTATATATGTTGCTTTACTATTTTCTAACATTTACAGTGTCTTTTATTTATCTTTTCGGCTATTTTTATGGATCTTGTCCCGTTTCATTATTATTTTAACATATATGTCATTTCCATCAACTCTTAGTATAGATCCCCCTTCCTATCAGTATAGTACTCCATATGTTCTTGGTTATTTTACATATATAATGTCTTATTAAAATTCCAGAAAATTTGTGAATAATTCCTTTTATCCTTATCTTGTCTTACATTTGAATTACGAGTTATTTTCCTTGTATATTCCCTAAATCTTTACTTCATAATTCACAACAATTTATTCCTAAGCCATGATCTTCTAAAATTATTAACCCCTCTTTTAGAACCATGATTAGGACATCATATCTGATTTTTATTTTGACAAAAGTTACCAATAAAATAACATGATTCAAATCAACCAAAACCAACAGAATAAAAGGTTAAGTATTACTCACTTAATTTTTTTTAAGAAATCTTGTTTAAATCTTCTTCTCTTTTCCTTAGCTTGTATTTCCTTTATCTTCTCTTTATTATCATTTCTCTAAGCCATCACTATTAACATATCTTTTGAGCTTTCATTTTAATTTTAGCAGAATGTAATAAATGAATGAAAGGAGTCATGTTTATTGTCCCACAGTTACTTGAGTTTTGGCCCATATACTCGTATTTATATCCCCTTTATTTTCTTATTTAGCCCCTCTTAACCTTTTAATTAATTAACTAAATTAATCATAAATCATGGTTTGTTACAGTCTTCCATTCTTAAAGGAATTTCTTATCGAAATTCAATCAAGGCTTGGTAATGGTTTCCACATGCTTACCCTAAGCATACCTATGAATTCCTAATCCATAGTTAAAATGTATTAGTCCTTTCTGCTAATACAATAATCAACCATAATATTCATATATACATATACACACATGGTTCACAGTCAATGTAATACAATACATAACTTATATGCTAATCAGAAACAAACAACTCTAGGTAGGTCTTCCTGACCTTGTCCTCTATTTCCCATGTGCAATCCTTTCAATCTGCTCTTCACTAAACACAGACTAGCTTCACCACCTTGTTTCGAAGCCGTTTCTCCTCCCGATCCACTATCTGAACCAGTCTTCGTGCTTAGGTCATATTTGGCTATATGACCAGATCTCCTACTGCCCTCAAATCAACCACTGTGTTTGAATCCTTAATGCATTTCTGTAAATGTGATATGTGAAATACATTATGGATCCCAGCAAAAACACTAGACAGCTCCACCATATACGCTACCTTCCCAATCCTTTTTGTGATTTGAAATAGCCCTACATATCTAGGTGCTAAATTCCCAGCCTTTCCAAAGCACATCATGTCTATCATTGGAGAAATCTTTACGAACACCTGATCACCATTGCAAACTCTGGTTCTCTTCTTCTAGCATCGGCATAACTTTTCTACCTTGACCGCACTGCTCTCATTCTAGCTCGAATTATCTCTACTTCTCAGTAGCTTCCTGGACTACATCTGGACCCAAAATGATCCTATTACCCACCTCCAACCAAATTGCATATGACTTACACGACCTTTCATACAAATGCTTCAAATGGAGCTATCCCACTACTGCTCAGGTATATATTGTTGTAAGAAAACTCTACCAAGTGTAAATAATCTTTCCAACATCCACCAATGTCTAAAATGTAAGCTCTAGGCAGATTTCTAGGCTTGTTAACTCTTTCAGTCTGCCCATCTATCTAAGGATGGTACGTAGTACTCACTACTGCCCTCATATATATCTCTGCTAAATTTGGCATAGTTCGTGTGGCTTTTACTGGAATGAAATTGTCATACTTAGTTAGTCTGTCCATTATGACCCATACGCTCTCATTCCCTACCCTTGATATTGGCAATACATCTACGAAATCCATAGACAGTGACTCTTTTCCAAACTGGAACATCAAAAGGCTGAAGGAGCCCACTTGGCTTCTAATATTCTACATTCACTTGTTGGCATGTAAGACATCTTCTCACATGCTCCCCTATATCTTTCTTCATCCCTTCCTAGAAGAAAATTCTCTTCATATCTCAGTACATCTTCATACCTCCAGGGGGTATGGTAAACTTTGAATAATGAAATTCATCCAATACTTCTTTCCACAGTCATTCTGCACTCGAAACATGCAAGCTTCCATTCTTCCGCAGTCTGCCCTCTGTATCAACATTAAATCCCTTCAGCTCTACTGCCTCGACTCCTGAGTCCAAGCTCATCATCAGGTTAATGCAAGACTAGTCTTTCTTCTGTAATTCAGCTATTCTTTCAACCAGCATAGGCATGAATTTTAAGCATGCTAGCATTCTGAAGGTATCGCTCGAACCTACACTAGACCGAAACTACACATCACATGCATACAATGTTTCTAAAATGACCCACTCCACTATTATAGACAAAACACAAATTTGCTGTTTTCGGCTCAAGGCATCAGCTACTTTGTTGCCTTTTCCTGAGGTATACTCTATCCCAAAATCATACGAAGCTAGAAACTATAACCACCTCTGTTGCCTCATGTTCAACTCCTTTTGAAAGAACAAATATCTCAATGATTTGTGGTCATTAAACAACTCAAACCTCTCCTCTAGAGATAATTTCTCTAAATCTTCAATGTAAAGACAACTGATGCCAACTCCAAGTCATGAGTTGGATATCGAATTTCATGCGAACGCAACTGCCTAGATGCATAGGCAATCACCCACCCTTCTACATCAACACTGCACCCAATCCTACTCCTGAAGCATCAATATACACAGTCATACCATCATTCCCTTTAGGTATCACTAACATAGGCGCATATGTCAATCGATGCTTTAATTCCTGGAATGCCACCTCATACTCCTATGCCCAAAAAAACTGCTCACTCTTCCTAGTCAACCTCGTTGTTGGCGCAGCTATACGAGAGAAGTCCTTAATGAATCTCTAGTAGTAGCCATCCAATCAAAGAAACTTCGCACCTCGGCAATAGTTTCATGCCTCTTCCACCCATTCACTGCGTTAACTTTCAAAGGATCAACGACTAACCCTTCTCTAGAAATTACATGGCTTATTCACTTTCCTTGTCCAAAACTAACACTTGGAGAAATTCGCCTTAATCTTGTGCTCCCTCGATGTCTCTAGCACATGCCTTAGGTGAACTGCATGCTCCTCCTCATTTTTGGAGTACACTAAGATGTCCTCTATGAACATCAACACAAACTTATCTAGATAATCTCAAAAAACTCTATTCATCAAATCAATAAAGAATGTTGGTTCATTCATCAGCTCAAATGGCATCACCAGTCACTTATATGAACCATACCTTGACCTAAATGTAGTCAATGAAACACTGTCCTCTACAGCTCTCAGCTGATGGAACCTCGTAGCTAAATCTAGTTGCAAAAATACCTTTGCTCCATTCAATTGATCAAAGGGATCATTAATTCTCTGTAAAGGATATCCATTCTTCACCGTCCTTTCATTCAACTTCCGATAGTCTATACATAGTCTTAATGACCAATCAGACTTCTTCACCAATACTGCCATTGCTCCCCATGCTGAGCTACTTCGTCGAACAAAGCTCTTACCTTATAACTCAACCAACTGCTTCCTCAACTCCTCCATCTCCTTCGGGGGCATCCTACTAAGAGATCGACTAAATGGTTCAGCTCCTGGTAGCAAATCTATACAAAACTGTACTGCTCTCGAGGGTGGCAGCCCCGAAACTGGTTTAAGTACATCTCAAAACTCCTTCAGTACCTGTACTGCTCCCAGCTCTTCTTTCGTCTCTAAAGCTAAGGAAAACAAAATGCTTCCTTGCTTAGCCTTGCACTCCTCTAAGACCATGTACATTCTGTCTTTGTGTTTTGGATGGTTAAGAGCAATAATTCTCTCTGTGCAGCATAGACATGCACAGTACCTCTCCAACCAATCCATTCCTAAAATGACTCCAAAACCTATGAAGTAAAATACGTAGAGATCACAAGAAAACTTGCACTCACCCAACTCAATATCTAGGTCGGTGCATCTCAATCCGAGAGTGGCATATTCCCTTATCAGATAGCTACATGCATGGAAGTGACTAAATAGGTAAGTTTCAACCCAAGTCAGTCAACAAAATCTCTTGCTATAAATGAATGTGTAGCACCAGTATTATAAAGTACCCTAACTGAAATACCAAAAATTAGAGCCATACCTTCCAAGATCTTTACTTTACCTCTCTCTTCGGTAGATGGTTCTTCCCTGGCCCCTATAAAGCATAAATTTATGCCTTAAGCTCTAGGCAGTCCTTCTTCAAATGCCTTACTTTATCACACTTCAAGCATTTAGCCCTCACTAGATTATTCGGTGCTAGACATAGCATAGTGTCCCTTTTGTCCATAGTGGAAACATATGACTTCCGTAGTAGCAGCTTCTCTGCTTTTTCCCCTCACTCCCTTCTTGCCTTTGGTATAAGGAACAAACTTCTTCTTCATCTAAGCTTTGGGATTTGTCCCTACTCTCCTCTACCCCCGATACATACTATCATATCCTCTGGCTATATCAACTACAAATTCAAAGAAGATTCCAAGTGATCCATCACCTTATGATCCAACCCTTACGTTAAGCCTATAATGAACTTCTCATTCTTTATTGGAGTGCTGATGATCTCCCTATCGTACTTGGCCAAAGAATTAAACTTATCAATATACCCTTCCATGGTAAGGTCTCCCTACTTTAAGTCTATGAACTCATGCAGTAACATGCTCTGTTGTGACTTGGGATATAAACGAAGCCTCAAATCTTTCTCTGAACTTCAACCAGGTAATCTTTTCCTAAGTTGTTCCAGCAATAACTATCTCCCACCAATCCAGTGCACCGTCCTCCAACTATCTCGATGCCAGCTTCCTCTTCTGCGCATCGTTCAATCCTAGATCTTCGAATATCCATTTGCAGTTTCTTAGCCAGTTTAGCACTTCAACCATTGGCTCTCTCCCCAAAAATGCTTTCCCTCCTAAACTCTTGTAATCTTTACACATCTTTAGGAAATCCTCTCTTACAACAACGAGTCTTGGGTCAACCACTCCAAGCACATTCTCCTTCATCATCTGAGCCATGAACTCTCTAAACAAGGCATTCATATCCATGCCCACAGCATTTACTTGCTGTGCAGCTTCCATCCACACTGCTTTGGGACTTCTCGCTCACTTCTACCATTGATCTGCTCACTTTCTACATCTCTCCTTGTGCTTGCCCCTCCTATGGTAATTTGCAGATTCCTCAAATCCATCTTTCTTTTTTTTGTTAAGCAAGTCTTCGTTGGAAACGAAAAGAAAGGGCAAAACAATAATAGAAGGGAGATATATCTTCCCATATATCTATATATAAATTTGCAAATACATTATATACATTATATACATACATACATATATATATATATAATAGCCCATCCCATTCCCAGTGTGTTCTTTTTATTCTAAGTTCTTATTCCTACTTCTAGCTCTATTTTACTTAGATTACCCTACCCTAAGCTCTGATACCAACTATAACATCTCTCACTAGGAGACTTAAAAATAAACGCCAATGATGCTCAGTCATTACCGGAATTATTTTCAAGTGACCAAGAGTGAGTTACATATTATTCAAAATAGTCTAAGTAAACAGAACAACAACTATTTTTGTTTCATCAAGTTTGTTTAATATTCATTACATACATGTTCAAAGTTAACCCTAAGTCGTACCCATGCATGGGTCAAAATATAACATAAGAAATACATAGTAGAGTGTTAGGTCAACATATAATGATGCCACCTAAGCACCTATAACAACGAAATGAAACAATTAACTAGGCCTTCTACACCGTCTTCGATCTTCGGTCAGTTCCCAAAATAACCTTTCTATCCCATGAACTTAGTCTACTCAAATGAGTATCCGTGACTTTATAGGAAAACCATGATAAAAAATGGATCAGACATAAAGTCTGGTGTGAATAATACTTATCTGAAAAAACAACATAAATACATAGTGAGACCATGCCGCATAACATGGAACAAGTTTTCCCCTCTTTACTTACAAACAACATACCTAATACTGTACACTACATAGATCATAATTACTTACTCTAGAAACTTTCCAAGTTTTACTTAGTATAATTACTACTGTGCCCCTATGCAATTTCCACCCAGTCCAAAATTGACCAAAGTGAAAACCTAATGTTGTAGGGAACCCTCCCCTAGAACATCCCTCTATTAACCCGCCTTTTGGAAAGTCCGTTGGCAGGCAGATTTAACTAAATCGACTGCTCGTTTGTCGAGACTGGAATACAATGGTTTTAGTCAACTGGATGGATAGACGATCAATCACGGATGATAAATATGATTACGAAGCCGGGGTTCGGCATAGCATGGGTCGGTCATGAGCGTTCAGTCATTGGAGTTCGGCCATGTGGGTCGGTCGTTCGACCAAGGTGGCTCGGTGAAGGAGAAGAGATCATGCATGGTTCGGTCATGGTGCTTAAGCCAGGGTGGCCCGGTGCGACTGCCTCGGTGAGTATGGCTTGGCGAGCATGGCTCGATAAAAGTGGGTCAGTGTTGTGAAGGTTTTGGATCGGTAGGAAGCCGGGTCGGTTATTGGAGTTGTTCGGTAGTGGAGGTGGTTCGGTCATGACGAGTGGATCGGTACACATATGTGGTTTGGTATATTTGGCAGTGGATCGGCATGCTTGGGAGGTATCAGAGTCGGAAGTGGCTCGGTGTTGGAGTATGGTTATGGTTCTGTCAAGGTAGGTCGGCATAAGTCTATCGGCGTGTGTGGGTCGGCATTTCATTCTCGGTTCGGTAAGCGTTTGGAGACGCGATTGGCTATTTGGTTTTGGATCGGTGAGGAAGGGGATCAACATTGAATGAGTGGATAGGGTCGGCTTCATCATGCTCCGAGTTCTAGCCTAGTTTACTCCGAGTCTTGGATAGGCCTGCTTCGAGTCATGCCTGGGGGATATCGGGTCGACGTATTATGAACTCGGGTCGGTCGTGGTGTTTGAGGTTTGGGTCAGCTATGATCTTGGTGGGCCCGGACCACTCAGGAAGCCATTAACTTAGGTTTTGCCTATAAATACAACAGGAGGCGCTTCAGAAAAAGGATCTTCATTCTGTTTCCCTTCATCTTTTACACTAAGGCTGCTCTGCCATTATTGTTCTAAAAACTATGGATTGTAACTGTAATTGATTCTGACGTCAATAAAAAGGAAATTTCTGGAGTGGACGTAGGCCGGAGTCAGCCGAACCACTATAAATCCTCTGTTATTACTGCTTTTTTTTTAATTTTAACCGTTCTTCATATTTGTACTCTCTACATACATTCTATCTGTGCTTTGTGACTGTGATTTGGTGCTTTCATATGGATTTAGGTGTTAGTGACCAATTTTGGCGCTAACATTTTGGTGCTTTCACTTAGATAGCTAGCACTCAAGGATTCTGAAGCTTGATTTCGGATTTAAAGGCTTGGGAACTTGGATTTTGGGAAGCAATGGTTAGGCCATCGACAAGGAGACAAGTGACGGGAAGGGGCAATCAAGGGGGAAGTCAAGAGGCCTCCTTTGGAGCTGGAGCAGATCAGGCATCCATCTACCTCACTACGGACGAGATGTAGATCATGATGGATTCCATGCAGGAGCAGTTGATGGAAAGGCAAGAGGAAATGATGCAGACACTTTTCAGACAATTTGGACAGGTAGGAACAGTAAGAGCTGCAGGAGCTCAGATCCATGGAGTTGGCTCAGAAGGACTCACTGGCAAGTAGATGGAGTGGTTCAGCAAGGGGCAGCCCCCAATCAGCAAACAACTATGAATCTGGATGAACCTAGACTCGGGGGCATACCACCGGGTAATGCTGGACCAATCCATGGAGGGATACCAGATGACACTGTGCAGCCCGGCGCCAACAGGAATACAGGAGTGTGTGACAAGGAGTATGTACCGAAGTTCCCTCGAGGACTTGGAGGGCAGTCAGGAAATGGAGATGAGGGCAGTTAGGACTTGGAGGGCAGTTAGGAGAAGAGGTCATGTATGGTTCGGTCATGGTGCTTAAGCCAGAGTGGCCCGGTGCGACTGGCTCGGCGAGTATGGCTCGGCGAGCATGGCTCGATACAGGTGGGTCTGTGTTGTGAAGGTTTTGGATCGATGGGAAGCCGGGTCGGTTATTGGAGTGGTTCGGAAGTGGAGGTGGTTTGGTCATGACGAGTGGATCGGTATACATATGTGGTTCGACATATTTGGCAGTGGATCAGCATGCTTGGGAGGTATCAGAGTCGGGAGTGGCTCGGTGTTGGAGTATCGTTATGGTTCGATCAAGGTAGGTCGACATAAGTCCATCGGCGTGTGTGGGTTGGCTTTTCGTTCTCGGTTTGGCAAGCGTTTGGAGACGCGATTGGCAGTTTGGTTTTGGATCGGTGAGGAAGAGGATCGGCATTGAATGAGTGGATAGGGTAGCTTCATTATGCTCCGAGTTCTAGCGTAGTTTACTCCGAGTCTTGGATAGGCCTGCTTTGAGTCATGCCCAAGGGATATCGGGTCGACGTATTATGAACTCGAGGTCGGTCGTGGTGTTTGAGGTTTGGATCGGCTATGATCTTGGTGGGCCTGGACCACTTAGGAAGCCCAGTAAATCAGGTTTTGCCTATAAATACAGCAGGAGGGGCTTCTAAAAAAGGACCTTCATTCTATTTCCCTTCATCTTCTACACTAAGGCTGCTCTGCCATTATTGTTCTAAAAACTCTGGATTGTAACTGTAATTGATTTTGACCTCAATAAAAAGGAAATTTCTGTAGTGGGCGTAGGCCGGAGTCAGCCGAACCACTATAAATCCTCTGTTATTACTGCTTTCTTTTTAATTTTAACCGTTCTTCATATTTATACTCTCTACATACATTCTATCTGTGATTTGTGACTGTGATTTGGTGCTTTCATCTGGATTTGGGTGTTAGTGGCCAATTTTGGTGCTAACACCCTCTAATTATTATTTTTTAATGATACCACACTACCTTCGGTCTCCGTAGTATTATAGTATTTGTTTGTTGAATATTAGACCGGTTGGAATCACTTCCCCATGGTATTGTTTCTATTTATCTTTGGGCTACTGTGTTATCCAACACACAGCCCCCATTCTTATAAACTCACTAAGTTCAAATCTGCTATGAAATAGCCACCCCAGATTCTTTTTTTTAACTTTTATAGTATTTAATTAGACCTGGGACCACTATGAATCAGCCATCCGTAGTCCTCTATCTAATATTTATTCATTTATTTCTGATCTGCTATGAATCGACCACCCATAGATCTTATTCAATTATTGTTTAATTCTAGACTATGAAGAATTATCCACATGTAGTCCTCCGCTGCATAGAATTAGCCCCCTGTAGTATTTTTTTTATTTTAATTTGAGGTTGCATATAATCAGCCCCTTGCAAACCTCTGAAAATTGAATACTCTCCTCACTTGAAATACCTTCAAGTGTGCTTTCGAGCAAGTGTCCATACTCGGTGCCAATAGCCCTTCCATACCTTACTGCTCATAATACTTTGACGTAGTACACCCTGCCCCGACTCATATGTGCAATACGCTCTTTTCTTATTGAGCGTGTTCTCTTCCAGATTGCGGCACAATATGGCAATGTAATTTATGCTACTCTCTTTATAATTACGATGCTCTATTTTTTTTATAAAAATAGCTGTGCAGAACTACTTTCCCTATAAAATCCTTGGATTACTTTGGCAAATCACTACCTAGTGGGTTTTATTGGGCACAGTTCTCTTTTGATACTTTTGGCCACCACCTCCTTACCAGTCCCGGACAATATCTGATACTTCTGACATATAACATTTCGCCTTTACACGTATCTCCATTAGATACGTTACTTTACTATTTTCTAACATTTACAATGTCATTTATTTATCTTTTCGGCTATCTTTATGGATCTTGTCCCCTTTCATTATTATTTTAATGTATATGTCATTTCCATCAACTCTCAATACAGATCTCCCTTCCCACAGCGTAGTACTCCATATATTCTAGCTTATTTTAGATATAGAAAGTCTTATTAAAATTCTAGAAAATTTGTGAATAATTCCTTTTATCCTTATCTTGTCTTTCATTTGAATTACGAGTTATTTTCCTTATATCTTCTTTAAGCCTTTACTTCATAAATTCATAACAATTTATTCCTAAGCCATGAACTTTGAAAATTATTAGCCCCTCTTTTAGAACCACGGTTAAGACATCATATCTGGTTTTCATTTTGAAAAAAATCTATAGGAAACCAATAAATTAACATGATTCAAATCAACCAAAACAAGTGGAACAAAAGGTTAAGTAATACTCACATAAATCTTTTTAAGAAATCTTGTTTAGATCTTCTTCTTTTTTTAAGCTTGTATTTGCCTTATCTTCTTTTTATTCTCGTTTCTATAAGCCACCACCATTAACGTAACTTTTGAGCTTTTATTTTAATTTTAGTATAATGGAATGAATAAATGAAAGGAGTCATGTTTATTGTCCCACAATTACTTAGGCTTTGGCGTATATACTCGTTTTCATTAATTCATTATCCCTTTTATTTTCAAATTTAGCCCTTCCTGGCCTTTTAATTAATTAATTAAATTAATCATAAAACATGGGTTGTTACAGAAGTCTTCCCACCCCAAGGGGCTGCTAGTAGTTGTGTATATAGTATACTAAAGTGGGACATATCCAACTGTAGGACCCGTAGAATTATACATTCGCATATAAGAGAAGGAAATATACCAAAGTAGGAGAGTTCGCCAAGGTCGAAGTGTCAAAGTATGAGTAAAGTCCGCTTCAACCTTTTACGGGGTATGTTTAGTAACCAAATGAGCATTTTCTTGTTTGCATTAGGCAATCTAAATGGGACGGTGAGCAGATGCTTGGTTCTATGATAGTGAGGCTGATACCATATATAAGGAATAAGAGCTATTTACATAGGTTGAAATCATTATCGGTCTTAAGCGGCCAACGGAAAGACATGGGTTAAGCCTAAATGGGCTAGCCCTCCTATCAATGTCGACCATGTTCAGGACATGCACCACATCATAGTTGTTTGTTAGTTAGTTTGTTGTTAGGATGCAAGGCTAGATATCCCTTTAATGGAGGTCTTTCAGACGAATAGAATAGTCTATGGAGCTTAGTCCATGATGTAAAGCAAGATGAATAGAATAAGGCTAAATAGGTATAATGCTGTTATTAGGCACTACGAGAGTTCCCTGGTATGCATGATGATAAGGATGTGATATTGTGTTGACGATGGATCCTAACGAGGTGCTGAGTTAGGGATACTAGTGGTGAAAATATCTTGGTCCAAAGGGGGACTGTGGTACTTATATACAAACACACACACACACACACATTTGTATGTATGTGTGTATGTATGTAGTTATTGTCTACCTTAAATAGATAGGGCATATCGTGCGCGTACTTGAAGTCAAGACGACAAAGTAAAAGAAAAGACATAGCATGTAATGGAAGGCAATCCGCATAAACTAGCGTTACGTATAAAGTGTGCAACTTACTGGTCACCGAAACATTATTTTGACCCTCTCCTCATTAAAACCTACATGATAGCATTAGAGGGATATGTACTGGTATAAGGCATGAATGGTAGATGGGTAGATTTCTTTATGCATGCTCGACGCTAATAAGGGCACTAGAGATCAAAGGTGTCAACCTTGGTCAGTAAGCATATGTTTTATTATACTATACTATTCTATTGTGTATCGATAGTGCTTTGATATACTTTTGTTTATTTATAGGATACCATACCAATGATTCAAACTTAAGTGGACTTGAGTTTTTGATTTAGCGAAAATTTGGACCCATTAAGGTGCAGATTATTGCATTTGGTGTCAGAGCCTAGGTTAGTCGATCTTAAGAATTAAGATATATTGAGTGAACATTTTTGTATTTTTACTATAATTATATACGTTATATATGCCAAACTCTACAAATTCCGACTATAGAAGTACTTACAACCATATTCTTAAAAGATGGATAATGCGACTATGAGATGGAACAATAGATGGAGTTGAAGATATACACTATCCCGACTACCTTACGGGAAGTAGGTCATATTGGAAGGCATAACTTAAAAAGAGGATGAATGCAACAAATGGAAGAGTACTTGAAGTTGGATAGTACTTGATTCCTTGTAGAGCATAGATTGCCCTATGGTTATAGAACCCCTCAGGATTGTCCATTGATGATGCACATTAGATCTAGATAAAGGGAAAGCAAAAATCTATATGTTCCGAATATCCAAAAGAAGAATTAAATAAGTCTTGAAGGAAGGTGTATTTAAATCACCCCAAGTTGATAATCGGATTTTGATATTCTGGAAGAAGATAAGTCAGTAACTGAATAAAAAAGAAGAAAAGTCCAAAAATAAAGTCAAGTAAAACCCACTTTTAGTTTGTCCCTATATGAAAGAATTTAATAAAATATTTGAAAAAGAAAGGTTTGAGGAAAATATATAAATAATATATTTGAAATGATTTTCAAGGAATTTGGTAAAAGTAGAAAAACCCTATTTTTTAAAAAGTGAATATTAAATTTTCAGAGAAATAAAATATCCTTATTTTATTTTAATAAAAAATCCTTATTTTATTTAAATAAAAAGTTCAAGTAGAAATTAAAATTAGTTAGACCGAAAATTTTCAGTTAAAATGGGTTTTAATAAATAGGTATTTCTTTTAAAAAATATAGAACATATATATAGCTCGTTGATTTTTCTGAGATGAAAATTTTTGAAGTTGTAAAATTCTTTTTAGAGATGGGCAATAAGAAGTGGTAAAAGTTTTAAATGGAGTAAATAGGATGAGAAAAGAAGATTGGACCCAAAATAAAGCGGTAGGCGAATGCACCACTATGGGCAGATAGGAATATTTTAGAACAGTCGGAACGAAGATGAAGAAGACGAAGGTGAAATAGAACAATGTTAGTTATAATTAGTAGAAATTATTTGACCTAAAAAGGGTCTAGGTTCAACCTGGCCCAAATAGGCCAGTAGTGGTTGACCACTTGAGACCGGCCGATCGATCGGTGCAGTCGACCGGTTACAGGTATCGTACGTGGCTCGAACCTCCAACGTGATGTATAGTCGCGTCCATATTGAGTCACCCTTTATTCTTTTTTCTTCCTCAATTTTTTCACCCCTGACTCCTCCTCTCTCCTCGTCAAACTCAGCTAACCCCACCCTAAACCCTCGGTGAACGTCGACGTCAGCTGTAGCAGCCCTAGCACCCCAAAGGTAAACGACATTCCACCTAATTTACCCCCTGATCCATATCCAAAATCTTCCACCAAACCAAACCATGGCACATCCAGGCAACAACATCTCCTCTCGCCACCCGGTTCTGACCCTACAAGAAATTGCAAGGCCACAAAACAACGAAGGAAGGGTGATAAGATACGAAGAAGAGGCAAACTTCGCATTTCTACAGGGAAAACCATTGAAGTTTGGGGACTTCCCCGCGTATTATTTGGAGGGTCTATTTGAGGCTATAGGATTACTGCCAATCCTTAGACATGATATGTTCGAGTGGGAATGCTACCCATGCTGCATGCATTCGTTTAACGCTAATTTTGAATATTTTTTCGACGAGGACGAAAATAGATTCACATCCAAAGTGAAAGGAGTAGAGATTCGGATGATGGACTAGCAGTTTGGAGGGATTCTACACATCTCCACGGTAGGAGAGGATCAGGAGGACATCAAGACCTCCGATCCAGCTATTCTTCAGCGGATCTTCTATAGGGGTGTAGGCATTTGGCGAACAGACAACATGCAGGACCAAGCCCGTCCAGTCACCCGTATTGTTCAGCACAACATCGTCCACTAGACTAGGAGCTTCGTCCAGGTCTACCCTTGGTGCACAAGGCCACCAACGCTATCATAGGTGGTATTCAGGTAATTGGGCCAAGGCGATCATGTTCCACTACATAGGCCCAGGAGCAGGGATGTGGAGGAATTATCTTCTATACCGTCATTTTTCACTTTCATTTTCCGGTAGTACAATGTTTGCCTTCGAGAAGAGTCGATGCAGAAGAAGGCATCTGCACCATTGAATAGGTCCTCCCTTAGGAGGATGTGGATATGAGAAGCGCCAGTGGATTTTGGAGCAGAGTAGGAGGAAAGATAGGAGCATATGGATTAGGCTCCTTGGCTGGAATAGTAGGCTGCAAAGCTGTAGCCACATGCCCCCGAGTATGGAGTAATCTGAGATTCAAATATCCGGATCGAGACCGAGATGCAGGGGAAATGGGTGTAGCAACAGGAGATACAGGTAAAGCAGTAGTGCCAAGATCGCGAGCTTGGATGCATATTAGCCATGCTCCGATCATTCGGTTGTGGTAGTAGTTCGGGCTCTCGTGGAGGAGCAGGGCCATCCTGTAGCCCATTGGTAATAGTACTATTAGTAGTAGCAATAGTTATTTCCTTCCAATATTTGTTTTATTTAGAATTTGGATTGTAAGCATTAGTTGTTTCTATTGTATAAAACACGTACAATGTTGATGAGAAATATTTCTTTTTATTTATTTTCTGTGTTGATCGTGGTATTTATTGGAAAACAATAAAATAAGGAAATCTCAGAAAAGACACTTAACTAATGCAAAAGAAAGGAAAATGAGAAAATGCTAGAAGTTAACAAAATAAATTATGAAATTTATTGAAGTAGTTACTAAATGAAAAATAAAGTTAAGCTCCAAAAAGTAGTAAAATTTTAGGAGATAAATTTTGGGGAGCGAAGGATAAGGAAATGTTGTGGCAAAGTCACGGGTCACTATCCCTACAGCTTAAAAGATGAAATTTACAAATGAACTTGTATGATGATTTTTATTTTATTATAAAAGAAAAAGGTTTTGAAGTTTGAAAATTTACCGTGTAACAAGATAAACTCAATCATGGACATCAAACCCTTGACTTAATCCTGACTGGACAGGGTGCGGCTAAATTGGTTTTGAAAAATAAAAACAGATATCTATTTGTAGAGTGTTTGGTTTGCCGTACACTTATTATGATCATTGTCGTATTATTCTCAGTTGTGAACAACATAAAGTTATAAATAGATCTTTTAAATTCAAAAAACTGTGGTTATTATAATCCAATTTTTCGAATTTAATTAAAAATAAATGGATTTCAGTGAGTTTTTATAATATTACAAATAAGGATAATTATGCTAAAAATTTTGTTTTAAGACTTAGGGATCTTAGGAATTTTCTTAAAAATTGGAATAAAAATGTTTTTGGCAGTATTAAAATTAAAAAAGAAAATATTCTTTCTGAAATGCTTAAAGTAAACAGGATAGAAGAAACTAGACAACTAAATCTAGGTGAGCGTAACGTTCTCGCTAATATAAAAGAATAGCTTAACTCCATTTTAGAAAAAGAGGAGGTTATGTGGAAACAGAGATCTAGAATTCAATGGATAAATGAAGGTGACAATAATACCAAATTTTTTCATAATATGGATAATAATAGAAACAGTTTAATACGATTAATCCTATTTTTGTGAATAATGAAGAATTGGTCGATCAAAGAGATCTTAATAAGGCTTTTATAGACTATTATAGAGATATTTTTGATAATAAAAATAAACATAGAATTAATGCTAGATGGAATGATCTATATCCTTCTGATTCTAATGTTGTTCTTTCTTAATTAGATAATCCTTTTACCGAAAAGAAAATTTGGAAAGCTATTAATGATATGTCAGGTGATAAATCCCCGGGTCCGAATGGATTCCCTATTTTCTTTCATAAAACATTTTGGGATGTTTTAAAATTCGATTTAATTAGTATGTTTAACGAATTCTATAATGGTAAATTGCAATTAGGAGAAATAATTTTGCAAATGTTATTTTATTGCATAAAAAAGTAAGTGCTGATAATTTTAAAGATTTTAGACCTATTTCATTAATTAACTGTTATGTTAAAATTATTTTAAAATTTTTAGCTAATGGACTTAGTATAAGAATGAACAATCTAATTGACTGTTCACAAACTGCTTTCATTAAGGGGAGAAATATCACTTATGGTGTGGCCGTTGTTCAAGAATACATTAATCACTATTGTAAGAATAATATAACTTATGCGATTCTAAAATTGGACTTTGCAAAAGCGTTTGATTCGGTTTATTGGGAGTTTCTAGTTGATATGTTTCATGCTAGAGGTTTCAGTCATAGATGGACTAGCTGGATTATGAATTTACTTAGAACTGGTAACTCTAGTATTATGGTTAATGGTATTTTAGGTAATAAAATTAAATCTAAGTGAGGTTTATGGCAAGGTGATCCTTTATCACCTCTTTTGTTTAACTGAGCTGCAGATGTTTTCGCTAAGATAATTATAAAAGCTGTTGATAATGGATCTTTGGGGACTGTAGGTAGCGACATCTCACGTAAAGATATATCTATCCTTCAATTTGCAGATGATACCTTACTTTTTCCTCTCATTTTCCTAGACACGTAATTACTCTCAAATTTATTTTATATATTTTTGAACTACTTTCAGGTTTAAAAATAAATTTTAATAGTTCAGTTTTAGTTTTAAATGATTTTGAAAAGGTTGAAAATTTAGTTGATAATACGCTTAATTGTAAAAATATGAATTTTCCATTTGATTATCTTGGTTTTTTTATTAGACCTACTAAACTTAAACACGATGACTGGTTTATTATCATTGATAAAATCAAAAATAGGATTTCTAATTGGAATGGGAGATTGTTGTCGAAAGCAGGTAGATTAGTTCTTATAAATTCCGTTTTATCAGCTCTCCCAATCTATTGGATGTCTACGCATCTTTTTTTAGATTGGGTAATCGATAAAATAGATAAAATAAGAAGGGACTTCTTATAGAGTGAGGAAAACTCTAACATCAGTATTAAATGTTTAGTAAATTGGGAAACTATTTGTAAATCCAAAAAAGATGGTGGTTTAGGAGTTATTAATCTGCGTAACATGAATTTGTCTTTGTTAGGTAAATGGTTATGGAAGTTTAAGGATATTAACGATAATCCTATTTGGAAAGAAATCATTTATAAATTTTACTATAATGGTAGTAATAATTTATATCAAATTACTCCTACAGTCATTTGAAAACTATCTAATTTTTGGAAACCTATTTTAAAATGTCATGAGATTTTTAACCTAGGTATTAATACAATAGTTCACTTAGGTAATAGTACTTCTTTTTGGCATGATCGTTGGATTCTCGTTATCTGTTCGTCGACGGAAATTCTATCGGTATAGAAAACCGTCGAACGAATTTATATTAAAAATATACCGCAAGCGCACGTCATACACTTGTAGTACGTGGCGAATACGGGTCGATCCGCAGGGAATTGTTGATTTTAAAAATCTATTCAATCAAATTTAACCAAAGTCGAGTGAAAGTTAAGCTAGAGAATTAGAGAATGAACTAACTATCTAAAAGAAAAGAGATGCAAATATAAGAGTTAAATGACAATTTAGAGAATAAATCCACTCTCTAGATCATGTAGTTCAACACATATGAAAGCATAATCTCTCTTTTATGGTCATTAGTGCTTTAATTGATGTGCATATCATAAGTATGACATATTTGTGCTATTAGTTAGCCAACATAAGCCATCAAACTTTGAAACACCCCTTAAATCACTTACTAACTTTCATGAAATTTGACAATGAAAGTGAAATCTATTTTAAGTATGGCCTATTAACTATTGATTAGAAATATAGACCATCAAATTTTAATTTCAAATCACTTTCTTATGCCATAATCATATTTTGATGAAGATGCATTTGTGTTAGTGATTGTTTAAGCATAGCCTATTTGGTGTCAGAAATATAGACTATCAAATTCAAAGCAAGAACAACAAATAAACCACTTCAATCATTCTTCATTAAGCACAAAAAGAGAGCATGAATTAACAAATAGTTGAAGCTACATAATTAGAGAACTTCATTACCCCTAAATTGAAGGGGTTTAGCCTCTCATATTTGTCATTTGATTAACAAATGTAGCTTGCAACATGAAAGCAAAAGTAAAGAAAAACTAAAGCTAAATGAAAGAAAATTATTCTATTTGCATGGAAAAGAAATCTACACTACAACATGAAAGGAAATGAACATGTAATTAAAAGGAAACAATAATTAACATTGCATAAAAAGAAAAGAAGATTACATAAAATAAAAATGGCTAAGTAGCCATGAAAAGAGAAAGAGAGCTTTCTTTTATTTGATCTAAACTAAACTAAAGAGAAGGAGGCCTAAGAGAGACTAAGAGGAGGAAGAGGGTTACATGAAACATAAGGGGATTTTATACATGTGTTAAACCCTAATTCATATTTTTGGGGAATGCCCAAAATACCCTCTTAGGAAGTGTGGAGGCCAAGTAATCATTAGCTTCAAATAATCCTTATTTAAGTGTACATGAAGCCCTTAACTCCATAAGCATGTGCATTAGCCTCTAATTTGTACATTAAGGTAGGTGGGTAGGTGGGGTCCTCCATTATCTTCACTTTGAATTATTTCCATCTTCATTTGTTCTCTTCACTCTTGTGCATGCATATATCATCATGTAACCACTTGTAAAATTCATCAAATTTCCTACAAAACAACATAGAAAATTCCAAGTAAATTTTCACAACTTAATAAATGCATAAAAATGACCATTTTTCCCCTATATGAAGATGAATATGTGACAATTTCAAATAATTTGAATTTTGGTTTAAACAAGTTAAAATACCCAATATGATCATTTATTTAATTTAAATAGATTAAATATGGTGGTAAAAATATGCACATTTACGTGCACATAAAATACCCCCACACTTATCTTTTTATTCGTCCTCGAATAAAGGAAAACTAAGATAAATCCGTTTTCGTAGGGAGCACGATTGCATTGAGCGTATGCAACAAGCCGTTAAACCTCTGGGTGTCCCCAGTAGGATGAGTGTTGTCTCGTGAGGGTTTTCAGCGGATACTACCCACAAAATCCAAATGCAGGATGAAAATATTTACAAAATGCAAGATATTTACAAAAATGTGAATGCAAGTTTTTGAAAATATTTACGAATGAATGATTTACTTTTAAATTAACACAGATAAGTTAAATATAGGTTTGGTCATTATCTTGAAATTTAAGTTATTTACTCGTTAAAATTTCCAACAAAAATTAAGTTATCATAACAAATAGACAATAGTTTAACTCGTTGTTTTGGTTGATAACATAGTGTAATTTGAAATAGATCCTTAGTTGATTATCAAAGTTTTTCAAAGTGGTATTTTCATTTCTTTTCAATAACAAATCAAATCAAATAAGTTTAAATGGTGCTTGGATTTCATTTGCTTACTCTCTCTTGTTTGAAAATTTTATTGATATTAACAATAGTTATATATGCCTAACTCAGGTAAACTAAGGCCAGATATATTACCCATGCACTGCCTTGCGGACTAATGTGAGGGGAATACAAAGCGTGGTGAGTGAACACACAGGTGTGAACACTTATCGACTGTAGGCGTTATTAGTAAAATAATTTTTATATACACACACCTAACTCAGATAAACTGAGGCCAGATATACCGATCGTGCACTGCCTTTCGGGCTTACGTGAGAAGGGTACAGAGCATGGCGAGTGAACACACGAGTGTGAACACATGACTCTAGGTGTTTTTTAAAAAAAAATATACATATATACAAGAAATATTTTTTTGTATTTTGTATTTTTTTTCTTTTTGTTTTGTTGTTTTTGTTTTTTTCGAAGAGAGAGTTTTGCAAAATCATCTTAGTACCATTTAACTTAGAAAAAAAATGTTATATCCTTTACTTTAAATTCACCACTTTTTAAAACAAAGATTTTCAATTAGGATATATTTCATAATTAACATGTATGAATCTTCCGATATACTAGTTAAACCATTGTTATTTGTAATCAAACTTCATTTTTATTTTTGTTAAGATAAATAAATTTTCAAAAATTTCAATTTAATAAACCAAAGCCATATATTTATCCTATAGTGTTTATTAAAAAATAAATCAAAATGCTTAAAAAAATTGTTTTTGGGATTTTTTTAAATTTTTTTTTTTGAGTTTTTAAAAGAAAAGGCAAAAACAAATCATGAAAAATCAAAAATGAAGATGAGTCTCCCCCCACACTTGATTTTGACTGTGTCCCCACAGTCAACCCAAGTGGAAGGAGAAAAATAAAAATCAAAACATGACCTTTATTTAAATGAAAATTAATGGTATTTATACGAGATCAGAAAGTATATCGTCAAAAAGTAAATGAAACGGTCTTCCAAAGACCGATTCATTTGTCTCATCAAGTATACGAGACACAACTCAAGCTCGAAAAACCAAATCGTAAAAGATTTCAAAGTTGAATGTTGATTTGGAAAAACGAATGTCGTTTTATTGAAAATCGTACGAGTTGTTTTATTTTCGATGATTTTTGGGGTCGATAAAACAATTGATTGAAATTCAAGTTTTTTTTCACCAAATTGAAATTCAAATTTATCATTGAAAACTTATTCAAAATTATTGATTTCAAAATCAGAATGGTGATGTAACTCTTCCCCATCAGAGTTTAACGACTCGTTTTCAAAAAGTCCATAAAACTTGTGTTCGTTAAATTCGACTTCCTTTGTTGGATTATCAACAACTTCATTGCGTATCTCAAGTTCAAAATCCAAAGTTGTTGTATTCAAATTTTCGAAATCGAGAAAAGGAAGATCGAATTTTAAATTTGGTTCTACACCCTCAAAAGAATTGAAATCCAACTCAATTACCGTGTTTTCAACAACTTCATTAAGATTGTTATTTTCAATTTCAAAAGTGATTATTTGAAAATCGTCGATTTGGGTAAAAGATGGATTATTGTTTGACTCGTCACATGTTGGAATTTGATTTTGTTTTTCACGTTGTTTCATATATGTTTCAAACAATGAATCTGTGTGATCATCGTAAATTGCGTTCATTTGCTCAAAAAATCCAATTTATAATTACTAACATGAGAATTTTCACTTTGAAATTGTTGAGAACAAAGATTTTCAATCGTAACGTGGTTAAGATTATTCCCATTGCCAAATTCGTTTGAAAAGTTGTTTCCATTTTCATTTTGGAGTTCGAAATTCATTTTGGAGTTCGAAATTGAATTGGCATGGGTTATAATCGAAATCGTTTGAATTTTGAATTGAATTCAAACTTTGAAATCCTTGACTCGAGTTGTTACACAAATATGAATTACACAAATCATTTATCATTTGATTTTGTTGTGTAGAGATTTCAAGTAGAGATGAAATGCTCTTTTCGAGATTCGAGGGTTGGTCATTGTTTTGAAAATTTTGTTGTTCAAAATTTGAATTATTTAAACAGTAGTTGTCGTTAAAATATCCATACGAATTTGGAGTGAAATTATATGGATTATATTGATTTTCACAACTATCGTAAAATTCATGTGAGTAGGGAAACTTGGACATTTTCAAGAATGTTTTTGGGGTTTTTTTTTGAAGGAAAAATATTTACAAATAAAATTTATTTTTCAAAAGGAAAATTGATTTTTGTTTTTTTTTGGTTTTTCAATTTTTTCTTTGTTTTTGAGAAGGTTTTAATTTTTTTTTTTGGACTTTCTAAATTTCAAAGAAAAAGGATTTAAAAATTTCAAAGGAAAAGGAATATATACAATTTATTTTAGTTTTGGATTTTGATTTTTTTTTAAATATGCATGAACTAATGCAACTAGATGAATGCAAGGATTAATTACAAATGATTTATCCTAAGTTAACCCAAAATTGTATAATTACACATTGTCTTAGTTCAACAAGATAGTTCTTAGCCTGGTAACGGACAGGATTTATCGGTGCACCACGAATCACCGTAGCAATGCAGCCGAAGGTTTAAGTACCTTCAGAGGAACAACCACTATAATATTTACGAATCACCGTAATATTTATAAATGGTTATTACTCTGCCGTAGCCTAGACACCAAGAAATTAAATTGTTCAAAGAAGACAACTTGTCAATATACAATTAAAAGTTATCAATGTCTAATCGTTATTATTAATCAAAATCTAGGATGAAATGCAAAACAGAAATTAAACGTGTATTAACAATGCAACTACGAATGGAATTTTTTTGTTTTTTTAATTTTTGATTTTTTTAAAAATATATATATGCAAATGCAAGCAATCAACAATGCAACTAAAATAAAAACAAGAGATATATACAATGCAAGGCAAATAAAAACAATAGATATATCAAGCAAGTAGTTTTTTTCTTTTTATAAAGCAAAGCGAAGCAATTATTTTTGGGCAACAGTTGAGCGAAGCACGCAACTTTTCCAATCTGCTTTGGCAACCTAAAATTTAAAACAAGATATATACAATTGTTTTTTTTTGCAAAGGAAACTTAAAAGTAAGGTTTTACTTAAAAAAATAAATAAATAAAAAAATTTGAAAAAATAAAAATTAAAACAAACCAAATTAAAGCAAAGTAAACAAATCTAAAAATTCAATTTTTTTTTAATATCAAAACAAAACTAAAAACAAATTGTGCAACTCCTTTTTTTGATGGAGTTAAAAAAAATTAAAACAAACGAATTAAAACAAAACAAAACAAAATTATTCACTCAACACTACACCTCCCCATTCCTTATAACCCGGCCCAATATGCAAAATCACTTCACAAAACTTATCAGGAAAATTCACAACTTTACTCAAACCAGCTTTCTTCATTCGATTCAAGAGCAAATTCCTATATTAAACAAAACGAATGTCTGTACTGAATAAAATTCGCAACTTCACAATTCAAATTTCTTCAATAGATTCGCGGGTTGTTGATGATGATCGTGGAGTTCTGGGAATTGGGATGCGATGGAGGTTGAGTCGAAGCCATGAATTGTTTGTTCGGAAAGTGGTTGGGTTAGCGATTGATGCCAATTGTGGGCAACAAGATGTTAGGTGATGGCTGTTGTTTGGTGATTCGGGGATGGCGACGGGTTCAGGCGAGTTTGACAACTGGTGATGGAGGCGAATTGGGTACACTGTATTCGATGTCGAATTGGGGTTGGTTGGTTCAAATTCGAGCGGCAATTTGGGAGGGGTCGATTCGATCTTGTGGTTAAGGGCACTGTCGAATGGAGATTGTGGATGTCGTGGTTTGATTCGATATGTGGTTGTTCGAGGTCGAATTGGTCTGTAGTTTCGACGGAGTGGTTTCTAGTGATGTAGTGGAAGTCGCGATTGGGGATTGTGGTGCGGTTGGAGGAGGCACGAATGTAGCTAAAGTGCTGTATGGGTCGCACTTGTGCGTAGGGGGTGCTGTTGTGTTGAAGTGCAGTGTATGATTGATGAGTTGAAGTCTCAGTTTTGTGAGGGTAGAGGGTTAATTGCGGGTTAGATGACAGCAACAAGTTGTAGAGGATGTTGATTTGTATGTTTTCAGGAAATGCTGGTGGAAGGAACTTTTGTAGAGGAGCAATGGTAAAGGAGTGGAGGTATGCAGCTAGCTGATAGAGGATTGTACTAGCTTGTTTGGAGATGAAGGTTGGTGGTTTTGTGGTGTTTGAGTGGTAAAGGGGTAATGACAGAATTGTGGAGATGGACTTTGCAAAGTGGTCAGCAGGATATGGTCTTTGCGAAGTGGTTATGGTTTGACAGCAGCAAGGTGATGGTGGTGAGAAGATGAAGTGCGGCAGTATATGGAGGCAGCAGTTGTTTTATGTGGTGGGATGGCAATTAATCAGATGATCAGAGATAGTATGGTGAGTGGATATTGATGTTGGTTGTGGTGAAGGGGTGGTGCATGAGATGGTTGAAGTTGTTTTGGAGTGCAGTTTTGAAAATGGAACTTGGGGATGGAATCTGTTGCTTGTAAGTGATTGTGGAATGTAGTGTATGGTGAGTGGAGAGTTGAAAGTAGGAGATAGTTGATATGGTGGTAGAAGTATATGTTGGTCAGAAGTTATAGTAGCTTGATGCAAGGGAGACAATGCACAGGAAGTGCACAGAAAATGCACTATGGTCAGTAAGAGTTTCGTATGATGTTTTTGGTAACAGGGGTGTAGGGTTGATGGCTGTAGTTGCTTGGAAGTTTGGGTGGTTTTGTTGTAAGAGGAGAAGAGGGAGTTGTAGAAGTGTGTTTATTTGTGGAGAAGATGTGGTGATTGAATGATGTGCAGGCAAGTTTGGTAGAGGAGAGTATGTGACAGTTTGTAGTGTATTTTTTTTGGTTTTGGTTTTGTAAATGTAAAACAAGAAAGAAAGAAGAGAAAAAAAATGTAAATCTAAAAGTATAGATGTAAAATGCAAATGCAATAAAATGTTTTTTTTAGAAATTGTGTATGTTTTTTTTTAAAATAGAAATGCAATGCAAAACAAATAGAAAACAACAATCACACAAACAAATGCAAGCAACAATCACACAATATTTTTTTTAAATGCAATACACACACAAAATGAAACACACAAAAATCAAACAAAAATAATTCGAAGAATAGAAAATTAAAATCAAAACAACTCCCCGGCAACGGCGCCAAAAACTTGTTAATCGACAAAATTTCTATCGAATTAGAAATTTGCCGAAATTTTTTAAATTAAAAATATACCGCTAGCGCACGGCGTACACTTGTAGTACGTGGCGAATATGGGTCGATACGTAGGGAATTGTTGATTTTAAAAATCTATTCAATCAAATTAAACCAAAGTCAAGTGAAAGTTAAGCTAGAGAATTAGAGAATGAACTAACTAACTAAAAGAAAAGAGATGCAAATATAAGAGTTAAATGACAATTTAGAGAATAAATCCACACTCTAGATCATGTAGTTCAACACATACGAAATCATAATCTCTCTTTTATGATCATTAGTGCTTTAATTGATGTGCCTAAGTATAGGATATTTGTGCTATTAGTTAGCCAACATAAGCCATCAAACTTTGACACACCCCTTAAATCACTTACTAACTTTCATGAAATTTGACAATGAAATCTATTTTAAGTATGGCCTATTAACTATTGATTAGAAATATAGACCATCAAATTTTAATTTCAAATCACTTTCTTATGCCATAATCATATTTTGATGAAGAGGCATTTGTGTTAGTGATTGTTTAAGCATAGCCTATTTGATGTCAACAATATAGGCTATCAAATTCAAAGCAAGAACAACAAATAAACCACTTCAATCATTCTTCATTAAGCACAAAAAGAGAGCATATGAATTAACAAATAGTTGAAGCTACATAATTAGAGAGCTTCATTACCCCTAAATTGAAGGGGTTTAGCCTCTCATATTTGTCATTTGATTAACAAATGTAGCTTGCAACATGAAAGAAAAAATAAAGAAAAATGAAAGCTAAATGAAAGAAAATTATTCTACTTGCATGGCAAAGAAATCTATACTACAACATGAAAGGAAATGAACATGTAATTAAAAGGAAACAATAATTAACATTGCATAAAAAGAAAAGAAGATTACATAAAATAAAAATGGCTAAGTAGCTATGAAAAGAGAAAGAGAGCTTTCTTTTATTTAATCTAAACTAAACTAAAGAGAAGGAGGCCTAAGAGAGACTAAGAGGAGGAAGAGGGTTACATGAAACATAAAGGGATTTTATACATGTGTTAAACCCTAATTCATATTTTTGGGGAATGCCCAAAATACCCTCTTAGGAAGTGTGGAGGCCAAGTAATCGTTAGCTTCAAATAATCCTTATTTAAGTGTACATGAAGCCATTAACTCCATAAGCATGTGCATTAGCCTCTAATTTGTACATTAAGGTAGGTGGGTAGGTGGGGTCCTCTATTATCTTCACTTTGAATTATTTCCATCTTCATTTGTTCTCTTCACTCTTGTGCATGCATATATCATCATGTAACCACTTGTAAAATTCACCAAATTTCCTACAAAACAACATAGAAAATTCCAAGTAAATTTTCACAATTTAATAAATGCATAAAAATGACCATTTTGCCCCTATATGAAGATGAATATGTGACAATTTCAAATAATTTGAATTTTGGTTTAAACAAGTTAAAATACCCAATATGATCATTTATTTGATTTAAATAGATTAAATATGGTGGTAAAAATATGCACATTTACTTGCACATCATTATCCCTCTTAGGATAGAATTTAAAGAACTTTTTGAAATCTGTAATTTTAAGAATGCTTTAATTATTGAAGTTTTTTCTCCCGAAATTGACCATCCTTAGAATTTTAGTTTTAACAGTATTTTAATAGGTTCAACTCTTAGGCAGCTTTCTTTGCTTTATGCTAGATTAAATTTTTATAACTTTGATACTGATGATAATAATATTAGTTGGGAATGGGATAAGAGTAAGAAATATACTTCTAATTCTTTTTATAGATTTATTAACTTCTCGAGTGTAACCAATAACTCTTTTAAATTTATTTGGAAATCAAATGCTCCTCCTAATTCTAAAATTCACATGTGGTTAATTATGCATGGAAAACTAAATACTATAGAATTTTTAAAAAGAAAAAATATGCAAATCAATAATAAATTTTATTTTTGTAAACTACATTTTGAAGATATTAAACATGCATACTATGATTGCATGGATACTTATTTCATTCTGAATAATACCCTCGAAATCTTTAATTTTAGTCTAAAAACTAAAATTTATGATTGTGATTACTATTGGAATAGTTTTAGATTTAAGTTAAAAAAGGAAAACAGATTTTTACTTGACACTTTATTCATTATAATTTGTTGGTATATTTGGTTTGAAAGAAATCAGAGAATTTTTAATAATAATAATAATAGTCATTTTAATAAAATGATTTTTATAATTTCTTCATCTTGTTTTAATTAAATTTCTAATCCTAAATATAAATTAGCTAAGAATAATATTTTTAAAGTACATCTTAATAAGGTTAATAATAATATTAAGCTATTTAAACATAAAAACAATATTTTTAAGATTAATAATTGTAGTATTAATATTTTTCAAACTTAAATGTTGATTTCAATGTGTATCATAATATCCTTTTGATCAAAGGACCATAAGGATAATTTTGATTTGTTTTAGTTATTGTTTTAGTTTTTGTTTGTTCTAGTTTATAGATCTTTCAGTTTCGTCGATGCCTTCAAGATTCAAATTCTATTATTGATCCTTGTGTGTTGCAAGATCTTGAGATCTCACCCGACTTGTCTATTGTGCAAAATCCTATTCGTGTGCTAGCTTCGGAGGTTAAACGCCTTCGGAATAAAGAAGTTTCGCTTGTGAAAATTCAATGGTCCGCAAACCCCAAAGATTGCACTTGGGAAACCAAAGAATTCATCGAGCGTTCTTATCCCGGTTTTCTCTCCTCTTCGGGTGAGGGTGAGCATTTTAATCCATCTTTTCTATTTTAAATCTTTGTTGAGATGAATGATTTGTGTTATAGACTGCTTCTAGTATGAAAATTGCGGGGACGCAATTTTTATAAGTGGGGGAGTTTGTAACAACCGTGATTTTATTTCCGTCGAAGTAAAATTTTAAAATAGAAATTTTAAATTAAAAATTTGAAAAAAAATGATGCAAATTCATTTGCAAAGTCAGTTGCATTGAATATAACTAAGTTGTGTTATATTTACATATAAGCCTTCATGTGTGAAAGAAAATATGAGTCCAATGTAAAACTAATTAGCTTGTGCTGTCACTTTCAGTTTATAAAGCAAGTGAACACATTGCTTTTGCTATCACAAAGTTGGAATATTTTTGTCTATGCTGCCGCTAATTTTGAAAGAACAACGTTGAGCAATTTGTTTTTACTGTCACATTAAAGCAGTGTGTCCTTTTTCTTTCCTATTGCACGTTTGCATTTAATGAATGTGTACAAAGTATTGCCAGCACCTTATTTCTTTTGACTTATACACATTTTGAGGAGAGAAGAGTAGCCTGCTTTGTTGGTGGTATCATTCGTTTGTTTTCAAAAATCTTTTCTGAAACTCAAAGATAGAAACACATTAATGGCAGTCATTCTTGCTTTCTTTGGATTCCTTCTTGCTAGATGTTTTGAAACAATCTAATGTGAGTGCAACTCACATTTCTAATTTTTATCTTTGTGCCCAGATATTTTTGTTTCAAAGAAAAATGAGTTACATGCCACATTGTCTTACTACCCATATACACGTGTAGCACAAGTTAGGTGAATATATGCATTCCAGTTTTCGAAAGTGAGGACCTGGTCTTAAAAATTTTCAGTTGCAATATACTTTCAGTCAGGTCATTTGATCTCTTTTATTTTTAGTTTTCTTTTGTATGTAAAGTTGCATTTCACAAAGAAAATGAGTCCAGACACCTCCTTTTCATTTTATATTCGTGCGTAGGTGTAAGGCTTTGACTAGCCATCATCTATTATTTTATCAACTTCATTTGCGTGCTAAGTTATAAAACACGAAAGCTAGAACCATCTTTTTGGTATATATAAATGCAAGATGCATGGCATGAAAGTGCTTTGGAACATCAGTATATCGTGCGTACCTGTTTAGCTTTGTCCTGGTACCTTTTGTGGTTAGTGCGTGCATGGAAGTGAAGTCCTGGTCACTTTGTTTACATTTATTAATTGCATGCATAATATTGTGTTGCCAGGTTACGTAATTTTGTAATTCATTATGAGTGGGCACATGTAAAATGCCCAAACCCTTAGTTTATTTCATACTTGCATGAAAAAATTATAGTATCCAGACCCTTTTAAATTTGTTACGTGCGTGTGTCAGTTGTTTTTAACAAAAACTATATCCAGGGCACATTATTTTGGTATTGGTTATATTCATGTGTGCATATACTGCATATTTTTACTTCAACTCGTGTGTTGCATACGAGTAAAATGTTTGCACGTTAATTTTTCCAGGTAATTTTGTATTTGATTAAATCTATTTCGTATATATATTAGGCTCAAGTCCAAGCAGTGTTATATTCGTTGAATATATAGTAGTGCAGTCTAATGTTTAATTTACTTTGAACCGATGTTTTGTTTGAAACGTATTTTGTTGTTGTTATTTTTATAAATGGTTTTTTCCCCGGTATTTATATTTGAAGTGTGTTGTTTTGTTGAGATTTTGACGAATAAAAATTACTGTTGTTTTGACTTCAGTAACCATCAATTTAAAGTGAATTTTGTAGCGGCTATCTTGCAACCAAGAAAACCCACAACATTGATTTGATATCCGTTTTTACGGTGTTTTGTGAAGCGTAATTTCTTTGTCGAAATTGCTATAAATGTTGCTGTTTAAATCACGTGTTTTCAAATCGTTTTAAAATAAAATTGTTTCCAAAAATTTCACAGTTTACGCTTTCAAAAGAATGAGGAATCGATTTAAACGCTTCAGCAAAATTAAGGACTATGAACTCTTACTTTTACTGATTCGGTTAATTCTGAACTTGTCCGTTTGGGAACGTAAAATGTTATTTATTTAAAATACACAATTTTGCACTTTCAAGGAAACGGTGAAGAGATTTAAATGATTTAGCAAAAGTGCGGAGTATGGAACCACACTTTTACTATTTCGGTTAATTCCGGACTCGTTAATTGAAATATTTGCTGGGGATTTGCTGTTTGAAGATTTTGTTGATTTTGTTGGGCTTTCGAGCCACTCTGCTGGACCTTCGGGTTATCTGATGGACCTTCGGGTCAATTACCAGTACTAGACCTTCGGGTCACTCTGTTGGACCTTCAGGTCATCTGTTGGGCGCCAAAAATTATGATGATAGTACTTGGTAGGCTTCGGCCATTTGAGATGCACGTGCATCGTAGCTTAGACTCGCCATCTGCTGGGATCGATCCACTTTTATGCTGATTTTCTAGTTATCTATTTTTGATTTCTAGATTTTGTGAATTGTTGTTTTGAATTCAATTGTGAATTTGAAAGTTGATTTGATGGAGTTTAATGAGATTTCTTCATTTAAACTATGTTGATTATTTATGCTGAATAGTCTCATTCGAGACTATGATTGATTTGCTTTATTGTTGTTTATGATGCATTCAATTCTAAGTTTAAATTAGACTGATCCGTTTATTATTTTCTTTTAAATAATACTCGGGTCAGACTGAGTTATTTCAGGATAATCGCTATCTCTGATTCAGTTGCTGCTTCATCTTTTGGGATTTCACTTCATCTTTTGTCTAGACTTCGAGGAGTACTTTTGGTGTATTGATTCTCATCTCATGTATGTATTGATGGATATGTATATGTACATTTGGTTCATGTGAACCATCGATTGTTGTAGCATGTATCCAGACTTGTCCTCCGCTATATCTGATATTTCTGTTCTAATGTGATTATACTTATCTGTGTTGTTATTATTAGGAGTTGTTATGAATTTTTCTTTAGCCACCGTGGTTTCGTTTTAGATTTGGATTGAAATTATATCGTTGGGAGTAATTTACACAACTCCTATCGATGTAATCAATACTCGTATAAGGCATAACTTACCGATGGTCGCTTCTAACAAGCCTTATTCTTCACAATAGGAGATGTTATTCCTTATAATAACCTTTGTTATTGTGAGCATAGAGGTGGGGCGTCACAGTTGGTATCAGAGCTGAGATTCAAAACAAATTATAATAAACACATAACAGAAGTAGAATAGAACATGCGTTACAACTATTCGAGGGTTTTATTCGTGCCTTTCTAATCTATTCTTTCCACTTTAACATGTTGGAGTATGTCTAGGAATAAATCTCATATTCCATAGTATTCCATTTGTTAAATTTCTTATCATTCTTATATTGTTTAACTAATCCTTATCTTCTCTTATTCTCTCAGCCTATGGCTGGAAGAGGTAGAGGGAAGCGTTCTTCTGCAGGTCCGTCTAGTGGTTCTCATCCGGATGGAGTCTATATGTCAGCTGATCAGTTTATGGAGCTATTTAGGAGTACTCAGCCTTCTGTTGCTACTCCCGCAGCTCTCTCTCAAAAGTCTGCCTTCTCCCGCATGTGTAGTGACTATTCCCACCTTGGAGGCCAGCCTTTCAAGGGAACGGAAAGTGTATTGGAGGTTCAGACTTGGTTGCACACTTGTGAGCACATATTTTCTCGGATGGATCTTTCTGATCATCATCGCGTTCTCGTGGCATCTAATATGTTGCAAGAGCGTGCGCTTGATTGGTATAAGCTTTTTATTGCGAAAGTTGATGAGTCCTCTCTCTCGTGGAATCAGTTTAAGGAACGATTCGAACTTAAGTTCGTTCCTGAATCGGAAAAGGCTAATCTTGCTCGTAGTTTCCTTGAGTTGAAACAAGGAAAGTCCTCTGTTTCTGATTATGTTGCATCTTTCGAGGCCTTATCCAAATACGGGCTTGAGTTCATTAACACTCTGCGTAAGAAGAATCTTCTTTTTGTTGATGGTTTGAAGAAGTATTTGAAGAAAGTCCTTTTGCTTCAGCTTAAGCTCTCTTTTGAGGAACTTGTTGATTTGGCACTTTGCCTTGAAGCTGTCGAAAAGGAACGTGATAGTGGTGATGAGATTAAGGTTTCTAAGAACCCCAACAAGAAGAGGTTTCCATTTCATAAGCCTAATTCTTCCAACCAGAAGAAGAAGAAGCAAGCTACCTCTAGTTCTCAGCCTAGTAGTGCACCTTCTAATCAGAGGGCGTGCTATAATTATGGTTCTCTGGATCATCTTCTTCGTAGTTGTCCTAAGCCTCGTATTTGCCGCTATTGCAAGAAAGAGGGTCATTGGATTTCTGATTGTCCTACTGCTTCTAAGGGTCTAAAATCTGGGAAGTTTAATGTTGCTAAAGCTTTTGGTGATTCTTCTCAGCCCAAAGGTATTACTCCTTCTGTTTTGGAAGGTTTTATTTTATTTCATGGCCGTTCTATTAGAGTTCTTTTCGATACGGCTGCATCACATTCATTCGTGTCAAAGGAGCTTGTTGATGTTATTCCTTTGGATGTTGTTAGTCTTTATGACCCTTTGAGGATTGTGAATCCTATTGGTGGATCCACTACTCTTGGTTTGTTATGTGTTGATGTTGAGATTATTCTATGTGGTTTTTCCTTTCATGCGAATATGCATGTTATGGATCATCTTAGTTTTGATATGATTTTGGGTATGGATTGGCTCGTTCGTTATGAAGTTCAAATCCTATGTCCCGAAAGAACTTTATATCTCAAGCATCCTGATGCTATCGAGCAGTTTTCTATTATATTTCGAAGCATGGACTATGATTCGAATGCTCTCATTTCTTCCTTAGAATCGAAGGATGTCATAGCTAATATTCCGGTTGTTTGTGATTTTTCTGATGTCTTCGAGCCTATTTCGAGTTTGCTGCTGAAGCGGGCAATTGAGTTCCGTATTTATCTTATCTCTGGTGCTCATCCTGTCAGTCGTCCTCCCACGAGGATGTCTGCTAAGGAAAATGAGGAACTCAAGCAACAATTATCTGAATTGGAAGCCAAGCATTTTATTCGTTCTAGCTCATCTCCTTGGGGCACCATCGTTGTCTTTGTTAAGAAGCCAGATGGTACTCTTAGGCTTTGCATTGACTATCGCAAGCTTAACGAGCTCACTATCAAAAATAGGTACCCATTACCTAGGATCGACGACATGTTCGATCAATTAAGTGGCGCTAAGATTTTCTCCCAACTCGATCTTGCTACCGGTTTTCATCATTTACGAGTTGCGGAAGATAGCATTCCGCTTACCGCATTCCGCACTCGTTATGGTTCTTACGAATGGCTTGTTATGCCGTTCGGTCTGACGAATGCTCCAGCATATTTTGTTGATCTTATGAATCTGATATTCCGTGAATATCTCGATAAGTTCGTCTTGGTTTTCATTGATGATATTCTTATTTATTCCAAATTTGAAGCCGATCATATTCAGCATTTGGAGATTGTTTTGAGCACTCTTCGTCAGCATCAGCTTTATGCCAAATTCTCCAAGTGTCACTTCTGGGAGAATAAGGTGAAGTTTCTCGGTCATATTGTTTCTTCCGATGGTATCTCTGTCTATCCTTCCAAGATCGAATCTATTCAGAATTGGAAGAGGCCCGAGATCGTTACTGAGATCCGTAGTTTTCTTGGATTGGCGGGTTATTATCGCTGGTTCACTAAGGACTTTTCTCGTATTGCTTTACCGCTTACCACTCTTATGAGAAAAGTTGTTCCTTTTATTTGGTCTGATAGCTATGAGAATTATTTCTTGAAGTTAAAAGATCTCCTTACTCATGCTCCTATCTTAGTGGTTCCCGAAGGGAATCATGATCTTGTTGTTTATACCAATGCCAGTGGTTATGGACTCGGTGCTGTTCTCATGCAAAAAATAGAGTAGTTGCCTATGCTTCTAGACAACTAAAGCCTAATGAGATTCGTTATGCTACCCATGATTTGGAGTTAGCCGCTATAGTCTTTGCTCTAAAGATTTGGCGACATTATTTATTGGGCGAGTGTTTTATTCTCTTCACTGATCACAAATCTCTGAAATATATATTCACTCAGAAAGAACTTAATATGAGGCAACAGCGTTGGCTCGAATTACTTGCTTCATATGATTTCGATATTCAGTATACCCCTGGTAAGGATAATCGAGTTGCTGATGCACTTAGCCGCAAGCAGCAAGCTGTAGTTTCCATGATGCTAGCAGAGTGGAATATATTGGAAGCTTTATCTCATTGTGATATTAGAGATTGTCCTTCAGTTTCTGATTCTCCCGTGCTTTTATTTAGCATGGAAGCTCGTCCTAGTTTGTTAAATCGTGTTGTTGATGCCCAGAAACAAGATCCAGATATCTCTTATCTTATTCAGAGTTGTAAATCGGAATCTCGAAGTGATGATCTAAAGGATTTCGATATTGATATTCATGGTTGTATTCGGAAGAAGGGAAGGTTGATCGTGCCAAATGTTCCTAATCTTAGGAATGACATTCTTGAGGACTGTCATCATTCTAAGTATACTATTCATCCAGGCAGTAGTAAGATGTATGCTGATATGAAACACTTATACTTTTGGGACAGTATGAAGCGTGATGTTGCAAGTTATGTGAGTCGTTGCATGACTTGTCAACTTATTAAAGCAGAACACCATTAGCATAGTGGTCTTTTGCAGCCTCTTGAGATTCCATTATGGAAATGGGATCAAATTTCTATGGACTTCATTGATGGTCTACCTCGTTCGAGGTCAGGCCATACTAGTGTTTGGGTGATTGTTGACCGATTGACCAAATCAGCCCATTTTATTCCTACTAAGTCCAATCGGACTGCTCCTCTGTTGGCTAAGCTTTTTATTAAAGAAGGCATTCGACTTCATGGTGTGCCTAGTGCTATTGTTAGTGACAGAGATCCGCTTTTAACTAGTGGTTTCTGGCAGAGCCTTCAGAAAGCTTTGGGTACTAAGCTCAATCTCAACACAGCTTATCATCCACAGTCTGATGGTCAGACTTAAAGGGTGAATCCAATTTTGGAAGATCTCCTTCGAGCTTGTATTCTTGATTTTGGTGGTAGTTGGGAAGACCACTTACCTCTTGTTGAGTTCTCTTATAACAACAGTTTCTAATCCAGTATCGGTATGGCTCCTTTCGAAGCCCTTTACGGAAGGCCGTGTCGATCACCATCTTATTGGTTGGAATCAGGGGAAAATTTAGTTCTCGGCCCCGATTATATTCGTGAATCTTCTGAGAAGATTGATATTATTAGACAGAGAATGAAAGTGGCTCAGAATAGGCTGAAATCTTATGCCGATCATCGTAGGAAGCCTTTGGAATTTTCTGTTGGCGATCTCGTGTTCATTCGTGTTTCTCCGATGAAGGGTGTAGTGCGTTTTAGTAGCTCCGGGAAATTGGCTACTCGATATGTTGAACCATTTCCTATTACGGAACGCATTGGCCCAGTTGCTTATCGTGTATCGCTACCTGTTCAGTTTTCAGGAATTCATGACGTATTTCATGTATCCTAGTTTCGCCGATGCCTTCGAGATTCAAATTCTATTATTGATCCTCGTGTGTTGCAAGATCTTGAGATCTCACCCGACTTGTCTATTGTGCAAAATCCTATTCGTGTGCTAGCTTCGGAGGTTAAACGCCTTCGGAATAAAGAAGTTCCGCTTGTGAAAATTCAATGGTCCGCAAACCCCAAAGATTGCACTTGGGAAACCAAAGAATTCATCAAGCGTTCTTATCCCGGTTTTCTCTCCTCTTCGGGTGGGGGTGAGCATTCTTATCCATCTTTTCTATTTTAAATCTTTGTTGAGATGAATGATTTGTGTTATAGACTGCTTCTAGTATGAAAATTGCGGGGACGCAATTTTTATAAGAGGGGGAGTTTGTAACAACCGTGATTTATTTCCGTCGAAATAAAATTTTAAAATAGAAATTTTAAATTAAAAATTTGAAAAAAAAATGATGCAAATTCATTTGCAAAGTCAGTTGCATTGAATATAACTAAGTTGTGTTATATTTACATATAAGCCTTCACGTGTGAAAGAAAATATGAGTCCAATGTAAAACTAATTAGCTTGTGCTGTCACTTTCAGTTTATAAAGCAAGTGAACACATTGCTTTTGCTAACACAAAGTTGGAATATTTTTGTCTATGCTGCCGCTAATTTTGAAAGAACAACGTTGAGCAATTTGTTTTTACTGTCACATTAATGTAGTGTGTCCTTTTTCTTTCCTATTGCACGTTTGTATTTAATGAATGTGTACAAAGTATTGCCAGCACCTTATTTCTTTTGACTTGTACACATTTTGAGGAGAGAAGAGTAGCCTGCTCTGTTGGTGGTATCATTTGTTTGTTTTCAAAAATCTTTTCTGAAGCTCAAAGATAGAAACACATTAATGGCAGTCATTCTTGCTTTCTTTGGATTCCTTCTTGCTAGTTGTTTTGAAACAATCTAAGGTGAGTGCAACTCACATTTCTAATTTTTATCTTTGTGCCCAGATATTTTTGTTTCAAAGAAAAATGAGTTACATGCCACATTGTCTTACTACCCATATACATGTGTAGCACAAGTTAGGTGAATATATGCATTCCAGTTTTCGAAAGTGAGGACCTGGTCTTAAAATTTTCAGTTGCAATTTACTTTCAGTCAGGTCATTTGATCTCTTTTATTTTTAGTTTTCTTTCGTATGTAAAGTTGCATTTCACAAAGAAAATGAGTCCAGACACCTCCTTTTCATTTTATATTCGTGCGTAGGTGTAAGGCTTAGACTGGACATCATCTATTATTTTATCAACTTCATTTGTGTGCTAAGTTATAAAATACGAAAGCTAGAACCATCTTTTTGGTATATATAAATGCAAGATGCATGGCACGAAAGTGCTTTGGAACATCAGTATATCGTGCATACCCATTTAGCTTTGTCCTGGTAACTTTTGTGGTTAGTGCGTGCATGGAAGTGAAGTCCTGGTCACTTTGTTTACATTTACTAATTGCATGCATAATATTGTGTTGCAAGGTTACGTATTTTTGTAATTCATTATGAGTGGGCACGTGTAAAATGCCCAAACCCTTAGTTTATTTGATACTTGCATGCAAAAATTATAGTACCCAGACCCTTTTAAATTTGTTACGTGCGTGTGTCAGTTGTTTTTAACAAAAAATATATCTAGGGCACATTATTTTGGTATTGGTTATATTCATGTGCATATACTGCATATTTTTACTTCAACTCGTATGTTGCGTACGAGTAAAATATTTGCACGTTAATTTTTCCAGGTAATTTTGTATTTGATTAAATCTATTTCGTATATATATTAGGCTCAAGTCCAGGTAGTGTTATATTCGTTGAATATATAGTAGTGCAGTCTATTGTTTAATTTACTTTGAACCGATGTTTCGTTTGAAATGTATTTTGTTGCCGTTATTTTTATAACGGGTTTTTTCCCCGGTATTTATATTTGAAGTGTGTTGTTTTGTTGAGATTTTGACGAATAAAAATTACTGTTGTTTTGACTTCAGTAACCGTCAATTTAAAGTGAATTTTGTAGCGGCTATCTTGCAACTAAGAAAACCCGCAACGCTGATTTGTATCCGTTTTTACAGTGTTTTGTGAAGCACAATTTCTTTGTCGAAATTGCTATAAATGTTGCTGTTTAAATCACGTGTTTTCAAATCGTTTAAAATAAAATTGTTTCCAAAAATTTCACAGTTTACGCTTTCAAAAGAATGAGGAATCGATTTAAACGCTTCAGCAAAATTAAGGACTATGAACTCTTACTTTTCCTGATTCGGTTAATTCCGGACTTGTCCGTTTGAGAACGTAAAATGTTATTTATTTAAAATACACAATTTTGCACTTTCAAGGAAACGATGAAGAGATTTAAACGATTTAGCAAAAGTGCTTAGTATGGAACCACACTTTTACTATTTCGGTTAATTCCGGACTCGTTAATTGAAATATTTGCCGGGGATTTGCTGTTTGAAGATTTTGTTGGGCTTTCGAGCCACTCTACTGGACCTTTGGGTTATCTGATGGACCTTCGGGTCAATTACGAGTACTAGACCTTCGTGTCACTCTGTTGGACCTTCGGGTCATCTGTTGGGCGCCAAAAATTATGATGATAGTACTTGGTAGGCTTCGTCCATTTGAGATGCACGTGCGGCGTAGCTTAGACTCGCCATCTGCTGGGATCGATCCACTTTTTTGCTGATTTTTTAGTTATCTATTTTTGATTTCTAGATTTTGTGAATTGTTGTTTTGAATTCAATTGTGAATTTGAAAGTTGATTTGATGGAGTTTAATGAGATTTCTTCATTTAAACTATGTTGATTATTTATGCTGAATAGTCTCATTCGAGACTATGATTGATTTTCTTTGTTGTTGTTTATGATGCATTCACTTCTAAGTTTAAATTAGACTGATCCGTTTATTATTTTCTTTTAAATAATACTTGGGTCAGACCGAGTTATTTCAGGATAATCGCTATCTCTGATTCAGTTGCTGCTTCAGCTTTTGGGATTTCACTTCATCTTTTGTCTAGACTTCGAGGAGTACTTTTGGTGTATTGATTCTCATCTCATGTATGTATTGATGGATATGTATATGTACATTTGGTTCATGTGAACCATCGATTGTTGTAGCATGTATCCAGACTTGTCTTCCGCTATATCTGATATTTCTGTTCTGATGTGATTATACTTATCTGTGTTGTTATTATTAGGAGTTGTTCTGAATTTTTCTTTAGCCACCGTGGTTTCGTTTTAGATTTGGATTGAAATTATATCGTTGGGAGTAATTTACACAACTCCTATCGATGTAATCAATACTCGTCTAAGGCATAACTTACGGATGGTCACTTCTAACAAGCCTTATTCTTCACAATAGCAGACGTTATTCCTTATAATAACCTTTGTTATTGTGAGCATAGAGGTGGGGCGTCAAAATCACCCACCTGATTTCCTAACTCAGACTACGATCAGGCTTCTTGTTTAGAAATCTCCATTCTCATTACATAGCAATATACTGTGATAGAAAACTTTGCTTCCATATCAAGAACCCTAATCAAGTGTTCGCCATCAAGAATCGAGTGATAGATCCTTATTTGGAACGGTGTGAAACACCTTAAAGTCATATACTCAAGTCTTGGATTAAAAACTATGTGAAAAGAGAAATGATCCACTTTCAACTTACGTACTTATTTTATTGGTTCTCACTAATACCAATTTCTTTTCCTATTAAGATTATTTATGAAAATATTTCAATAATCACCACTTAAGTTTTTAAACTTGTAAGATACCCCCTACATCCTGAGAGTATACACCACTATCTGGTTCAAACTTTTTCCTTTTTGAATTTGTTAGGTAAACTCAAAATCCAAATTACCGATTTTATTTCAAAACTCCTTTCCTTTTTTTGGATTAATACTATATATTTTAACCATAGAAAATATATACCTATACCATGAGTAACCCCATAATGATACTAAGAAACTGGATACTACCAAATAGTAGCATACATTCCATTACCAAGAAGGGTAATACTTAAGAGAAGCGTTTACCATCCGGACACATCTTTTCCCCATTTTTAGTTATTTTTGGGTCACTCGAACTACTTACATAAAAATACTTCTTCTATTTCAAAATTCCACTTTTTTGAACAATACTTTTCATATTTCCCAACAAATAATTTTAACAAAATATATATTACCAACTTGCTTTGGGTTGTTTCAGATTTGAACTTGTTTCAATTGTACAATGATAAAGAAAATAATTTACTAAGTGCTCTACAATGTTCACCTAGGCAAACATTCAATTCTCACTTAGACGATTATTCAAATCGTCACAAAACAAATCGAGACTCGTCCTCTGAACCAACCAAAGAAAATGCACCCACATAAAATTTTCATTCCTCAACAAAAATGTTTATACTTAAACAAAAATACTTTAAACTATTACTATTATTATTTTCCCCAAAACCTTGAAAACCATTTTCCAAAAGCACCGGTATTTAAGTCCTCAAATTGTTTTATTTATAAAACATTTTTTATAAACAAAATTTATATAATATCACATCTTTATACAAAATCATTTCTCAAATATTTATTCTCAAAATATTCTAGCTTTCTTTTAATAAACATCTTTCATTAAAATCCAATTTAACCAACATTAACATCGAACGCCTTATAGTCAAATTGAGAAACTTTTCATAAGGTGTTCGTTTCAATGTTCCCACAATTCTATCTACCCAACCCATGTTTTAAAAAAAAATACTGATAAATCAACAAACAATAGACAATGCTCCAAAACTGGATGAGGATGACTAATTAAACCGTAAATGATAATAATTGCGTAATATCATCTCCAAATAAACAAACACATCAAAAATAACTATATTCATTTTTTTAAACCATCTTCTTATATATAATATAATCCTAGGTAAAATTATTTTATTTACCGATTTAAAAACAATACCATGTCAATTGGCAATGTTCAAGTGTTTAGAGATCTCTATCAATAACGTTAGCTATTTGTATTGACCATAATCCATAAATCACTCAACAGATCAATTAACATGATATAAAACATTTACAGCACTAACAAATACGAGCTCTTATATATATACGCTCAAACTCATTCTAGAGTGTTACTACCCCTACCTCCAATGAGTTTACCACACAAGGGCCAAGGTTCTCGCTTAACATTTAGCTTTGATACCACTATAACAACCCGGCTTTACGACCTTCAGAAGTCGATGCTAATTAATTCACGGTATTCACGTGCCAAACATCCAAGTGCCAAAAAGACAGATCGTTGGAATGAAAGAAAAGAAAATACAAAACAAAATCTCACAACATGACAAGTAATATATAATATTCCAATGATCTTTACAAAAAGAAAAATGAACTTTAATTTACATACATAAAATCAGAGTAACTAACCTATCATTAGGTTTGACAGTTATAATAACCCATCCTTACAATTGCTGATAAATATAGACAAAACACAAATAGCGGATGATAAAAGAAAATACGGGAGTATGACTTAGAGGCATCCAGCTCGTCTCTTATAGCTCCAAGTGTCTAGCTAAATCTGGAAAAAAGCTTGGGTTGACCTGAGCATTATAAGAAAATAAACGTCCGATCATTCTAGTAAAACCAGCGCGAGAAACACACATCATATGGATTTTAATGTTATAAAACCCCTCAAAATAAAGGTATCTCGTAGGACCATGCCGCACATAAACACGGACGATTTTTTTACCTTACCATAACCAAACCATTTTATAGAAAATCTAGTGATATTATCATAATATCTAGGGATTGAAGTAAATTATGAATATAGCTAGAATGGTTGCATCTCACATTCCAGCATAGTTGGGCACAACTAAGTCCGTACGGCTCTTATTGGAGAATGGATTTCATACAATGACAAGGCTACCCGGGTACCGTCTATCACAGTACACCTCTAGAGAAATGTATCGAGGTCAAAAAGAACATCGTGCACCTCTGCTACATAGAACCAGCCTACCCCCTTACTAGATATTACCAAATATGTCATCATCTCGGTTCCTTTACAATCTTTTCCCGAGAGCTCTCATGCACAACCAAATCCATAAATGTATGTATATCTAGAAGAGTGATGACATACCCTAATAGGTGCGACTGACTTAGCCCTGCTGCATATTCCTTATTTTAGTCATTCCAGGTTGATTAGGCTTGAGACTACACTTTTACCATTTTAGAAAATCCCACTTGGAATGCTAACACTACCCTCCAAGCGACAATCCAATGCCAGCATTTGTCGATACAAGTTATTCAGGATATGAACAAACCAAAGACACTACTTCTACTGCATCCATTTTTAGAATCACCCTCAGGATTAGTAGCAAGCAGCCCTTGCACTTCAAAGATCTTCATCTTCGATTCCACCATCTTCAAGATGTCTTTAATTTGAACGCTTGAGTTGGTTCAAACTGGTTTTCAGATAATTCATACTTATTCGATCCTAGTCTCTTCGAATCAACATTCGATAGATTTCCGGTAAACTCAACTCTGGATCTTTTGGAAATAAACAAACAATAGCTAAGAGTGGGGATCACCCCCTAACCATTTAAATGGATGGATTTCCTTATAATTTTTCCTAGAAGAACACACAAGTTTTGTACGCATAGTATAGCATCCCCAAGGACAACCGTACCATATAGTTCTCACGTTTTCTCCTAGATATTTCCAATTTTAAAAGTTGATCCATATTTGATAGTCGGTTATTTAACTATCAAATAAACAAACAGTCAAACATAGATTTAATTTCATATGGGATCCACTAAGCCTATTAATTAATCTTTCATTAATTAAAATCTCTTCCAATTATTTGATTTAAAAAATACCCTCACAAAAGATATTTTCACAAACTCCTTATACTCTTTCCAATACTGGGAAAAATATTCATATACTTATCTCACCGGTATAAGTATATTCACAACCCATTATATTTTCAATACTTAGAAAATATATCCATATTCTTATCTCAATGGTATAGGTATATTCAAAAAACTTAAGGAATATTTCCTCTTTTCCAATCTCATATTTTAATGGACCAAATCAAATATCATTTAAAAACATTTCTTACTATAAACCAAACCACTTATCCTTCAGTATTAAGTATGGAAAGAATGTTTCCATACCACTATAATTAAGAAGGATTAATTGTCAAAACAAATCTCATTCCCTTTATAAATTCCCTTTTTTATAAGTCTATTTCATATTTTCAAATACTTTATAAATCTTTAAATAAAATTACAAACTTCATTTATAAAACTCTAAAATGATTTATAAAATCCCTTTTCTATTTATAAAACTCTTTTATAAATCTCCCTTTATAACTCCTTTATAAAATCCTTTATAAAATATCATTTACCAAATATCATTTGAAAAACAATCTCTTTTAAATAAATCCTTTTATAAAGTAAAATCCTTTTGATAAACAAATTATTATTTATAAATACCTTTTATCTAATGAATTGATTTCCTTTAAACATCATAATCGAATAATTAATCAACTTTAATACTTCATTAATAAATAATTGGCTAACTTATTTTTAAACATCATTTACCTCAAATTGATATAGAATTTAAGTTAATTTAGATCCATAACTATACAAATTTGGGAAGAGGCTTAGCGACTACAATGGTACTAAATCAAGCTACCATTTAATTCGATTTGACCTTTTAGGTCACACAACCGGTATTTACATAAGCAGGGATATATGTAAATAAAATCAATAATTAACCATCAATAGTTAACACATCACTTTTTTAAATATAAATCAACTGGCATATGAATAAATATCCAATTTAATATATAATAGCAGAATAAGGATTTATTCTGCTAAACAAATGTCATCAATAATATGTTCCATTTAATTATAACAGAACGGGGATTTATTCTGCTAAACAGATGTCCAAAATAATCTATTCCATCAAGTTATAATAGAATAGGGATTTACTCTGCTAAACTGATGTCATTAATAATCTATTCATATTTGTTTGGCTGCTTAGTAGCACAGACAAAGAGAATCCCTTGTATTTAAACTATTCTTGTAAAAGAAAGCTGCTTTTTAAACAAACCGATCCTTGGAAATAAAGTAATTAAAAATAAAAACCTTTATTTAACTAATTTACAATAAGTTTAAACTTTTGTTTAATAATACTTAAATCTTAACTTAATTTATAGTTAATAATTAAACCCCTTCTGATTAATAATTAATTAATTAAACCTCACTTAATTAATAATTAATTAATAATTAAACCTTATTAAATTATAATTAATTAAATAATTAACTTACTTAAACAATAATTATTTAAATAATAATTAATTAAATAATTAACCTTACTTAAATAGTAATTAATCAACTTTTACTTAATTAACTAATTATAACTATCTTACTTAATTAATAATTAAGTACTAATTACCTCCACTTAATTAGTGATTAAGTACTAATTATCTTTACTTAATTAATAAATTAAATAACCATCAAACCCTTACTTAATTAACAAGTATTACCTTTTAATACTTATAATATGTTTGAAAACGTTTCCAAAAATACTTAAACGAAACACCTTTAATTTACACAAAAGTGTTCGTTTTTACAAACTGCATTCTTAGCGACTATCGCTATGGATACCATAATTTCGAAACTAGTTTACATGTCTAATACCCATTAAGCCCTCACTTTTTCTTAACTTACTTTTCAAATAAAGTATAGAGTTTTTGGAAACTAAAGGTAAAAATAAAAAATTTATAAAACTTTTTTCTAGAAAATCAAGTAAGTAAACAAACTGAAACACAAAGGTCTCAATGTCTCAACATGAACAAATTCAAGTGCTAACACTCTCCTTAACATTCATCATCACATACATAAGCACAATCATATACATATATATATATATATATATGTATATATATATATCTATGCGTGTGCATGTTATAACATCATATAACATATAATGGTCACAACTTGCCCACCATACTTGATTTTCAACTTCATTTCCAAGTCAGTAACCAACATCTCATATAAATACATATATGTAAAGCACCAAAACACATTTTATTTTTATCCAAGCAACCATCAAAGTTTAGCAAACAAAAAAAGTTTAAAACTTGTTTAAAGGTGTGAGCTTTACTCACCAAACCACTCAAATCCAGAACAAACAACTATCACTTTCCCACTATCACCTAAAACTTAGCATTTTCTTCTCAAAAATTGATTTTTAAAACTTGAAATGTGGAATATGGATTGGGCATAAGGGTGTTTAGGCTTGGCCTAGCCTAGAGGAAGTGGGTTTGGGCTTGTCATTGAAAGAAAGGAGGTGTAGAGGAGGTAAGAGGTATATTTAATCTTGGTTTAGAGATTTAAAAATGGAAAAGATAGGATTTTTGAATTTTAAAAACTTTGTGTAACGACCGGGCTTTTCGATCCTCGAAAATTGACACTAATACTTCCACTGTATTACATGCCGAGGAATCGAATGCTGGAAAACACGATTGTTAGGGGAAAGTAGAAGATAGATAAGAAGAAAACTAAACAATAACACAAAATCTCACAATCACAGCGGAACAATATATAATAGATAATAACATATCATTATACAAAAAGATCTATAATTGTTACTATACATACCATCATTAGAGTACAACAATCAACAAATCAATTCTGGACAGTTATAATAACTTTTCCTCACAAGTGCTGAGTATACAGCCTACAATACACAGCGGAATATAATTAAGTACGTGTAATACGTCTCTGTCATCCAGCTCATCTCCTGAGCTCCATAGCATCCTAACCTAAATTTGTAATACTCGGTCTGACCCGAGCATTATAATAAAATAACACCCGAGTCGGTCTGGAAAATCAGCGTGATAAAACACACTCAATTTGAATTATTAATCTTATCAAAATCCTTTGAAAACAAAGGTATCTCGTAAGACCACGCCACACATAAATACGACGGGTTTTTATCTTATGATAACCAAAACATTTTATATCAAAATAATCTGATATTATAATAGTGTCTATAGAAAATAGCTGAAATGCTTGCATCTCACGTTTCAGCATAGTTGGGCACAATCAAAACCGTACAGGCTCGTAGTGGATATTGGATTCCATACAATGACTGGGCTACTAGGGTACCGCCCGTCACAGTACACCTCTAGAAAAAAATGTACCGAGATTGTACCTAACGATCCCTGCCAACACAGGACCGACCTACCCTTTAGTGGATAGTACCAAATATGTTATCACTCCGGGTGTTCTCACCTTAATCGAGCGCTCTCTTTTCCATGCACAACCATTTCCATAACTATAATATACCTGAGGGTATCTAGAAAAGTGATAACATACCCTACTTGGGTGCGACCCACTTAGCCCTGCTGCATCTCCCCTGTTTTAGTCATTCCCGATTGATGAGGCTTGAGGCTACGTTTTACCTTTAGGATAGCATTCATACTTGGAATGCTAACACTGCCTTCTAGGCAATGATGCAATGATAGCATTCATCCATACAAGTTGTTCTGGGTCTGAACAAACCGAATCTCCTTCAATATCACTACCTCCATTATCTTCGAGATATCATAATTCGTAATGCACAGATCGGATCGAAGTGGTTTTCGGATAATTAAATCTGATCCCGGTCTCATAGAAACGATTAACGAAATTGGCCAGATTTGATAGTTGGTTATTTAACTATCAAATAACATCCATAAGCGGTCACTAGGCCTGATTATAAATTTTTCAAACATTTATTTTCAAAATATCTTTATAAGATATATATTAAAATCTCTTCCAATATTTCAATAATTGAAAACAAATTTCAATTACTTATATCCATAACAGGATAATTTCGAATCATATCAATACTTAGAAATATTTTTCCAATTCCATTTATAATTCAACACTTTAAAATTATTTCTATAATAATAATCTTTTGGTTTAAATATTTTAAATTCTTCGGGTCCAATACTTTGGAATTATTTACACATATATTTCTTAAAATCATTTTATTCCAATACTTTAGGAAATATTCCATTTATTCCCTATTTCTCAAAATCCTTTACAATTATTTGTAAATTACTTAACTCACTTATAACAAATTCTATAAGTTTTCGGAATTCATTAATTAACTTCCTTTTAAATTTTCCAAAGTCGATTGCACTTGTCTATAATTCCAACTACCCATTTCTAACTTCTTTTATGAACTCTAATTCATTTTTTGAAGTTCTCTTGTTCCAACATTCCGAAAGTTTACTTAAGTTTCTAGAATTCCATTACAAGATTTCTCTAATAGAAATCATATCCATTAAATAGACCCTATTTCCAAATCTCCAGTGAATTTATAAATAAATTTCAATCATTTCAAAACTCTATATATTATATAATAAGTATTTTAAAAGAATAATAATTTATCTTTAAAACAAGTTTAAATAATTATTTAATATATCAAACATTTTAAAAAAAACATCGATAACTCATTTTCCAACTCATTTTAAAATAAAACAAATCAATTTACAAAGCTGATTATAAAAATTAGAATTCATTTCAATAAATATTAAATATTTGAATAACTAGCTTTTCCGAAATATTTTAATCTAAATAATAGTTTTTAACTACATAGTTTAATAAATAAAAATCCCATTTAAAAAAAAATTAATTTCTCGACAAAAAACTATTTTTAAAATTCAATATTGCCAATTTCAATTTATAAATCCATCTCGATTCATATCGCATCTATTAGAACCTCAATTATTGGATTTTAATGACAGCAACTATACAATTATACCAAAGAATCTCTAAGCTAATTTGCAGGTACATGAGCATCAAAAAGAGACAATTAAATACGTTCAAAATGAAGATACACAGTACAAAAAAGGATGAAAGTATGTATATGGAGATACAAGAAGAGATATACAGGATAGAGACAAAACGAAGGTGACAAACAAAGTATTATTAATCATAGAATGTCGAGTCTAGAGTTTACAAATGTTAAAATCTTCTCAAAATGGTATACACACATATACATTCATATTTTAAATGAAAAATCAAGTTTTCAACCCAGGTCAATAGTTTAGAAGGTAAGTGCTCTAACCAAATGAGCTATGGTAACTTTTGCTTATCAACATAATTCAGCCGGCTGAATAATACCATTCAGATGGCTGAATGTTGAAACAAAGCATAAATTATTATGTAGTTTCAGCCGGCTGAATTAGGCCTGAAAATGCCTATTTCTTTGCTGTTTTCGAAATTAACAAATTCAGAAGGCTGAATTATATTTTCAGCCGGATGAATATTTATAACGGCTATTTTTTATGAAAAGACACTTCTCTTTATCGAAGAGAAACATCTTCAAATCAACAGTTGCACCTATTTCTTTTCAATGTTATCTTTCATGAATGATTGCAACTTTTTAATCTATATATAGATTTCAGAATTCAACAAACAATTAACCTAACCGATTTTAATATTCTTGAATTCTTATCTCTTATTCTATTTTCAATTTGCACTCAAACTGCATACAATCTCTGATCATCAATCACTCTATCTTCCACATTTCTCAAGCACATTACACTATATACCATAAATGAGAAGATTATAGGAAGATTGTACTTAATTGACTTATCAGTGCTATTTAAAGGGCATACTACAGTCAGATACTTTTATTTACTTGTAAAAGAAGTCCTGTTCGGTTGCTCAGGTGGTAGAAGTCCTATTTGGTTGCTTAGGTGGTAGAAGTCCTGTTCGGTTGCTCAGGTGGTGTAAACCTATTCCTCCGGGTTAAGTGAGGGTAGTTAGTTTAATTCCAGAAGGAGTCTGGGACTGGACATAGAACGGGAGTTCGAACCAGTATAAAAATCTCTGGTGTCATTTACTTTACTGCTTTAATTATTTACTTACTTAGTTTATATTCCGCACAAGTAGTTTATCCATATCATACGATCCTATAGTACAGTCACTTTCATTTGGTATCAGAGCATAGCCACTTTCATTTGGTATCAAAGCCTGGAATTCTATCGATCGCCACAATATTATAGAATAATGGCCAGAAAAAGATCCAATCGAAATATAATAAGCAAAATCCCTATCAAAGCCACCAATGAGGACTACAAAAATGTACGTTTTGATTTACAAATTTCAGTAAATGGTAATAATGAATTAGTTAGTATATGCGATAAAATCTCAAAGCATAATTTTCTTATTTTAGAAAAGATGAAATTAATCAAAATTGAAAATGAGAAATTGAAAAATGAGAAATTAGATTTAGAAAATCAATATGGTGTTTTGACAAATAATTTTGAGGCTCTTAAAGATTTTCAAGATAAACAAAATATTATGTTTGAAAAAGAAAAAGAAAATTTTTCAAAAGAAATTACGGATTTGAAAATCAAAAATGATTTATTACAATCATCTTTAGATAATTCAAAATCTCGAATTTTTCTTCTCGAAAATGAGAACTGTACGTTAAAAAAGGAGAATTCCGAATTAAACAAGCAAATTGATATTTTGAAAAACAGTAATATTTCTTTTGAAAATAATAATTGTGACTTTAAAGCTAAATTTGATAAACTTAACACTGAAGTCACAAAATGTAATAAAGGTCAAAACGATTTAAACATGATTTTATCTAGTTCTAGACCTTTGCATGATAAAAGTGGTTTAGGATATAACAAAATTGATCGTAGAAATAGCACTAGATACGCTTCCATGTATAGTAAAAATGTTAGTGCTAGTACTAAATCTCGAGCAAAGTCTAAATCCAATTTTTATAGAAATTCAAATACTGCTATGACCAATAATGTTTATAATTTTTCTAGAAGTACAAAATCATTGACCGGAAATATGAATAAAAATTATCTAAGTATTTGGGTTCCTGTTAATTGGAAAAATGGAGAAAAATATACTGATGATTATTTTGATATGGTAGTTAATAATGAAAATTATATTTATAAAGGTTCAACCACACCGAAATGCGTATGGTTTCCCAAGACCTAACCCCCGGGACCCTAATTTAGTAAGTAGGTACCAAATATGATTATTATTTATTGCAGTTACTTAGAGAAACAAAAGGAAAAGGATAGATAGAATTTTAAAGGATGTTCCATACATTTAATATAATTACGTGCTTACAATGAAACATGGAATTAAGCAAATATGGTAAAATATAATATTTTCCTCCATAAATAATATTGGGTTTTTCCTGCTATTTACAAAAAAAATTATAAAATTTATAATATTCCCTCATTCTTTTTGATAATGACAAAGGGGAAGAAATTCATATGCATATAAATAGAGGGAGATATTATACTTAGGGGGAGATGTTATACTTAGGGGGAGCTTTAAACATATTATATTGTTTTATATATAGAATGAATATTTTTTTTAAAATTGTATAGTTGTCATCATCAAAAAGGGGGAGAATGTTAGAACCTCAATTGTTGGATTTTAATGACAACAACTATACAATTATGCAAAATAATCTCTAAGCTATTTTTCAGGTACATGAGCATCAAAAGGAGACAAACAAATACGTTCAAAATGAAGATACACAGTACAAAAAAGGATGAAAGTATGTATATGGAGATGCAAGAAGAGATATACACGATAAAGATAAGACGAAGGTGACAAACAAAGTATTATTAGTCATAGAGTGTCATGTCTAGAGTTTACAAATGTTAAAATCTTCTCAAAATGGTATACACACATATACATTCATATTTTAAATGAAAAATCAAGTTTTCAAAAATTGCATGGAGCAAGGCTCGAACCCGGTTACTAGTTTAAAAGGCAAGTGCTCTAACCAAATGAGCTATGGTAACTTTTGCTTATCAACAGAATTCAGCCGGCTGAATAATACCATTCAGATGGCTGAATGCTAAAGCAAAGCATAAATTATTATGTAGTTTCAGCTGGCTGAATGGTTTCTTTCAGCCGGCTGAATTAGGCCTGAAAATGCCTATTTCTTTGCTGTTTTCAAAATTAACAAATTCAGAAGGCTGAATTATATTTTCAGCCGGCTGAATATTTATAACGGCTATTTTTTATGAAAAGACACTCTCTTCATCGAAGAGAAACATATTCAAATCAACAGTTGCACCTGTTTTTTTCAATGTTATCTTTCATGAATGATTTCAACTTTTTAATCTATATAAATAGATTTCAGAATTCAACAAACAATTAACCTAACGGATTTTAATATTCTTAAATTCTTATCTCTTTCTATTTTTAATTTGCACTCAAACTGCATACAATCTCTGATCGTTGATCACTCTATCTTCCACATTTCTCAAGCACATTACATTATATACCATAAAGGAGAAGATTGTAGGAAGATTGTACTTAATTGACTTATCAGTGCTATTTAAAGAGCATACTATAGTCAGATACTTTTGTTTACTTGTAAAAGAAGTCATGTTCGGTTGCTCAGGCGATAGAAGTCCTATTTGGTTGCTTAGACTGTAGAAGTCATGTTCGGTTGCTCAGGCGGTGTAAACCTATTCCTTCGGGTTAAGTGAGGGTAGCTAGTTTAATTCCAGAAGGAGTCTAGGACTAGACGTAGAACGAGAGTTTGAACTAGTATAAAAATCTCTGGTGTCATTTACTTTACTACTTTAATTGTTTACTTAGTTTATATTATGCACAAGTAGTTTATCCATATTAAACGATCCTATAGCATAATCACTTTCATTTGGTATCAGAGCATAGTCGCTTTCATTTGGTATCAAAGCATAGTCAATTTCAACATCCACTACATTTCAATTCCATAACCATTTCCAAATTCCACAATAGAATTCGCTATTTCTTTCACAATCGATTTCCACGTGTCGTTATAAATCTACACTGTGAATTTTACATTTCAATTATCAACTGATAATCATCTCATTCTATTTATAAACATCGTTTATAAATTTATAAACCCATTCGGGTTTCACTTATTCAAAATAAATAATCTTATTTATAAAATTTCATTTATAAATCTATCACTTTATAAATCCCATATTTTCCAAATCTATTTTTAATATTTATTTCAACTCCTTTTCCGTATCTCAAAAAGAATACCACCTTAAGTCCATTGTTAAAAATCCTTTATATAAATTATTATTTTAAATCTCTATTTTAAATATTTTACGAATAGTTAAGTACAACCCCACAACAAATCACTGTTTTATCCAAATCAATTTAAAAAAAAATCCAAATTTCGATATAAATATTTTTATATTCAAAATTCGTTTTAATTTCTACAAATTTTAAAAATAATATTTTGGGTATTTAAAATACCAAAATCAAGGCCAGTACTACTATAGCATCCAATAAATCAAACATATCACAATCCACAACAGGTATTCACACACATCATATATCAATATATATGAAACAATCAATATATTTTGAGGAATCCAGTTGGATCCCTCCAACCTGTTTTCCCTGCATCCACAGATGTTATATATAATAAAATACCAATCCCACTTCGAGGCGGGATATCGTGGTAATATAGGGTCATACGATATTATGCGGGGCGCATAGGGTCTCATCCGCTCCAATAGGCGGGAATATAACCAACTACTAATATATATATATATATATACACACACACACTACTATATATATATAATATAACAACCAACAGATAAAAAAATATCAATCCGTCCAATCAACCAATAAATAATTTATAACACTTTAAAATAAAAATAATTATCCAAATGAGTGAGAGTTTCTCACCTTGATTTTTATTGTTTCTTCCACGTTCCAATTCCGACTAAATTCGAACGGTGTTCGAATTTGGCCTAAAATTCCAATAGCTCAAATCCTAGCCAAAACAAAACCATTGCATAGTATTCATCAATACGATTCTAACACAAAAACCCGCATTCAAATCCGACCTAAAATGAATGAGTTAACAATTTTCTAAGATTTCAATTTTATAACTAAAATTAGTATAAACAATTAAAATGAGAAAATGCGCTAACCCAAAACGACCAACCCAAAGCCCAATACCTAGACCCGCTACTGTTCCTTCTCCCCCCTCTCCTCTTCATCTTCTAGTAACTCAAATGCACGGCCATAAACGTGCACGTGCACGATACAATCCGATGATCCACTTGATCATTCAACGAATCAATGACACCGGCAGCTTCCTCTTCGCGAGAGCTTCGCCATCGTCTCCCATTCACACTGCCAAAAACCTCCCTTGAAACACAACTTCCAAGACTGCCCTTGTAGGATGCGGTCGCGATGACCAAATAAGAATCGCACAACCCAAAACTCCTCCTCCAGCTGCCCCTCGCTTCGCTGAATCCAAATCCAAGCTTCGCTCAAACCCATTTCCTCTCGATTCCATGAATTCGCCAAACCTAGATCTCGACCTATGCTCGATAAAATGGTCAAGCATCCAAACGACAACTATACCTCTCGAGAAGACCATCAATGCGAAGATTTCATCGAATCAGGATTTTTAAAATTCATTTGGGAATTTTTTGTTGAGAAAAGATTGAGTTATAAATTTTTGAAGCTTTCCAATTCCTTCTTTTTCTTCACTACTTTAAAAAGGAGAAGCACAAGGGGAGGTAGCATAGGAGTAGGGTAGTTTTTTTCAACGTAGGGTGGGCTGGTTCAGTTAAAAAGTGGGTTGATGTGAATGATGGTAAAAATATATATGTTTAAAATTCCAAAAATATCTAGATATTTATTTCGAACCCCGATCGAGGCGTGCCGCCCGGTGTTCCTAATGTTATACCCCTATTTTGAACGCAATGGAACAAGTTTCGAGACCCAATCCGATTGTATGGAGAAGATAGCTTTTTGAACCCAATTATTATATTAAATTTTCAATATTAAATTCAATGCGTTTCTATCCCGTACGACCAAACGGTAACTCTAAATGCTATAAAATTTGAAATCTGATAATAATACACTACTACGGATCCAATGGAACTAGTTTCGTCAAAATCCGAGATTGTGCCCCAGAAGGCTATTTTTATATGTTAATTTAAACGAGTTATTTTTAAAAATTAGCTAAATCAACTTTAAATCCAATTTAAAAGTTTTATTACTTTCATCCTTATTAATAGAATTTAATAAGCCTTTGAAATTATTTTTATCAAGCTTAAAACTCAATATTCCCTTATTTAACCAATTTCAATTATTAATTTTAACAATTAAATTATCCAATAAATCATTATATTTGAAATTCAAGTTATTTAACCTATAAAATTAACTTTTAAATATATAAAATCAATTAAATATCCCAATTTCAAATAACCAAAATTCTGGGTCGTTACACTTTGGAAGCCTATAAAATCTTTTAGAGCTTTGGAAAAAAAGATGAAGTTTTGAAAAGTAAGAAATGGATGAAAACCGAGAGAGAGAAATTTTGGAAATTGTTTTTATATAAAGTGGATTTAGCAAATTACTAAAATGCCCTTTATTCTTTCACCCTCCACCCATATTGTGCCACATCATCACTCCATCCTCCAACCCCTAATGAACACGCAACCCCCCCCCCTCTCAACTTCCATCATCACATCTAAGTACTACACATGGGAAAAGATATTGAATAATAGGATGAATCATGTACTTAAATCACTTTTGCACTTAAGATATCTAATTCATCCTTTCATTTCAATTTTAAATTAATTCTTCTTCTTATTTTTATTTTACTTGCTTATACATTTCAAAATAAAAGTGTTTTAATCATTTAAATATTTTTTTAAATGTATATAAAGGTTCAACAACTTTTTACAACTTGTTGTTCGATAAAAAGTTGAAAATTCAAAAAACGGTTTTCGATCACATTTTCTATTTTTCATCGAACTACCTATTTTAGTAAATAAAACTCAAAATGAATTTTTCTATCATTAGTTATAAATGAAAATAGGGTTAATTAATTATTAAAATCATTAATTGAATATTTAAAATAAATTAAATATCCACAAATCAAGGCGATAAAATTCTGGTTCATTATAGATTTAAGTAGTATTTTAATTCATTGGACTGAAGTGTGTTGCAACGTAAATTTCTATGAATTATCCAGCTTTATTAATATGAATAAAAGTGTATCGTTCGAAATAACAAGGAATATTTAAAAGAAACAGATGATAAAATATGAGTGTTTATTGTATTTTGTACTGTCTATTTCAATAATAACATAAAAGATAAATTCTTGTAATTCCAAATGTAACGCAAGTCCTCTTTTAAATAAGTTATGGAAATTTACGATGTTAACATTCTCCTTTTGGAGGATGTAATTCTATCACATTAAAATACAAAAATCCTTAAGTATAAACCAAAATATTGTAAGTGGAGATAATAAGAATAATTCAATTATAAATCTAGCATAAGCGATAAGTTAGAAAATAACTAATAAGCCAATAAGTATATGTAAAGCAACAAAATAAGTAAGTAAGAAGATTATAATAATAAAAGGAAGATATCAATTGTTGAAAAGGAATACTAGAATACACTTAACAGTATCATATAGAAGTTCAGTAGTAAAGGGTATTTAATCTACCGAAGTAGAAGTAAGAGGTATGACAATAAATTGGCAAAAATGAAACGAGAAGCAATTTAGGTAAAATAACTAAATACCAACAGTTGAATAGAGGAGGCATAGTAAGTAAATAAATTTATGTAATCTCAGGTATGCATTTATGACGGATGTGATTTATTAAATTTAATCAATAACTTAGAGTAATTAAAAATGATGTCGTCATTAATATGGTTGGAATGCGAGGTCAGTAGTATGCAGCAACAAAAGTCTACCCACCACAATAGGCTACCAACAGTTGTGTGTACATTATACTGATGTGGGGCATATCCAACTGTAGGATCCATGGAATTATACGTGTAACGACCCAGAATTTTTGTCGTCTTAAGTTTGAATATTAATTTTTAATATTCAATGATACAGTCTTTTAATCAGAAATAAAATCCCCGCTAAATGATAATTGGTAATAATATATAGCTTTTAAGCCAAGATAATATTTTGAATTTCCAAATTTTTATTTATAAAATAAGAAATTGATTTAGTTGGAATTTCTTATATATATATATATTCAGAACAACAGAATTTATATATATAATTTAGAAATAAATTCATAGCAAATAAATGTAGATGAATAAGAAGAATATTGTTAGCACCAAAATTGGTCACTAACCTCGTTGAGAAAGATTGTGTAGAGAGATAAATGAAGAGAGTAAATGTGAACAGAGAGCAATATGCTAAATGAAATGCGGAAAATAAGAAGACCAGATTTATAGTGGTTCAGTGTAATTGCCTACGTCCACTTTGAAGTTAATCTTTATTGCTTTACTTGATAATCGATTACAGATACAATCCGTACACCAATTACTTGAATGCAATTGCTAAGTAAAAAGGGTGAGTCTTGAAAACGGCAGAGTCTCCCCAGTGTTCTCGAAAAATGGTCCATTTCACTGTGCCCATGCCCCTCTATTTATAGACGAAGATGGGTTGGACTTCCCTGGTGGGCCTATGAGTGAGGTACCTCGGCCCATGATGAGTGACTTCTGCGTGCCGAGCCGTAAATGCCGAACAACAAAGGCTGAGCCACATGTTCATGCCGGTCGAGGCTTCTATGCCGAACGAAGCAGTGCGTTGCGCTAAGTGTGTAGGCCGAACAAAGCTGGAATGCCGAACGAGGCTGTAGTGTCGAACGAGGCTCCTGCCGAGCGAGGCTTCATGCTGGTCGAGACTTCTGCCAAACGATACTGAATGTCGAGCGAGGTTCATGCCGAACGAGTATAGATGCCGAACGAGGACAGATGCCGAATGGCGCTTGGATGTTGAACGATGCTGGAATGCCGAACGAGGCTCACGCCGAGCAACCAGGCTATGCCGAGCGACCCTGCTATGCCGAGCGACCCTGCTATGCCGAGCGACCTTGGATGCCGAACGACGCTTGGATGACGAGCGATGCTGGATGCCGAACGAGGACAGATGCCGATTGGCGCTTGAATGCCGAGCGATGCCGGATGCCTAACGAGGACAGATGCTGAACGGCGCTTGAATGTCGAGCGATGCCGGATGCCGAACGACCTCTGAATGCCGAACGCCCAGTTGTGCCGAATGACCAAGTTGCCTGGTCAAACCTCCAGGTAACACTTGCCCCCCAAAGTGCATCATGTGGTCGAACGTGATGTGATTTGAATCATGAGTCCCCCGTGCTTCGCTTCAAGCCTTGGCTTTGTCTTCTCGATAGCATTTTTCTTTAGGATACCGATTGGGGCAATGTATGCCGAGCGACATGCTGATGTCGAACGACGTACAAATGCCGAGCGACAGAGCTGATGCCGAACAAGGGATGTGCTTTGACCGGTTCTACCGGCCATGGTCCCTTCGACTTCCCTTCTTCCCCCTATAAAGGTCGTCACTTCCTTTCTCCTTTTCGTTTCTTACTTTTATCTCCGCTATTCTGTACTTACGAACCTCGCTTTTTAACAGACTCCAGAGAATTGACCACCCTTCCTTCCTTGAACATTGTACGTCGCCTCCCTTCTTTCCCCAAATAAATCGAAACTAATTTAAACCGTGCTCCTTACTCCAGAATTCCTCCAAGTTTCGAGCCAATTAATAGGTAATGACCCGTCTCTCTAAACAGTTACCCCTGGTTAATCAACTTAGCACGAGATTCAAGTTCGCGAATCTCTGTACAACCGTGGTCAATAGGAGTCGCGTGGATGAGGAAATCGAGTCGTGGTTAGGACACGTTCTAAGGCTAGGCGGTGTGGAGGAAAGAAAAAGAGGGCAGAGGTACGTGAAGGAGGGAGTTAGTGGAAATGTACTGCTGTGGTTCGGCATGGTTCCTCCATGCCGAACGAGGTTGGAGGGAAGAGCAGAGGAGTAGGAGGAATTGGCTAGAATGCCGAACGACACAGCCCGGTATGACTTGCCGAACAAGTCTACCATGTCGTTCGGTAGGGATGGAGGAGAAGGATAAAGTTGTTGTAAAGTACGGGGTGCCGAGCGTTGCGGCTCGGCGTAACTTCGGTTTGGCATGATTCGCCACATGCCGAACGGTGGAGTTGATAAGTGGAAGGGTGTCGTTGTTGAGAGTAGAATGCCTAGTGATGCAGCTCGGCATATAGATGGTTCGGCATGACTCCCTTATGCCGAACGGTGGAGAAGACAGATGGAAGTGTGGAAGGCCGAGTGATGCGGCTCGGCATGTTGTGGTTCGGCATGTCTCTCTTATGCCGAACGGTGGGAAAACAGTTGGAAGTATGGAAGGCCGAGCGATGTGGCTCGGCGTGTTGTGGTTCGACACGCCTTGTCGTATGCCGAACGACAATGGTGGGTGATAGAGGAGTTGTGCACAACAGCACTGCTAGTCGAACCTAACGCACAATTGACCTAACACATCCCATGCCTGAACATATGTTAATGAACAAGGACGGACTTAAACAACAAATCATATCGAATAATCCGGACTGATAACTTCTTTGTTTTTAAATAGCTGAAAACTTGGACTTAATCCTGCTTAATAGTTAATAACCATTCAAATGAAGTGATGATGTCGAGTTCAAAATATAAACCGTCTTACGATAAGCCTTCGTAGACGGTCAGCGATGACGGTCTTCGAAGACGACAATTTGAAGCTCAAACTTATTTTCTCAATCCAGTGTCTTTCCATTCGCTTGGCACTTACATTTGAATAATCGCACTAGTTCACACACCACACGGGGGAATACTTATGTTGTTAAGTCTAATGTTACTTGTTTTTCAAGTATAGTTCAAACAGGTGCTTTGTCAAATTCAATCTTTATTAGAGATGTCAAGAAATTCTAGCTCTGCTACGATCTCGGATAGACCCGGACCATCCTCTCGACAAGAAGTTACGGGAACCTCAAACCCGTTAACTACCCCCGCTGAAGACTTACCGAGTACCGCGACGACGTCTGCCGACTTGGCTCCCGACGCTCTGGAGGCAGCGATTTTCTTAGACGACCCAATCGATTCACAGGCCTCAAAGATTAATGAAAGTACACTCCGTCGGATATCCTCCGTCCATGGAATCCCCTTCGATGACGTGTTAGTTCCATCGGGGTATGATCATCCGCACTTGCCCCCAGTCGGATATACAGCCTGTAACAGGTTCATGTGCTAGGTCGGCAACGTTCCACCATTTAATTCCTTTCTTCGCGACGTACTACAATATATCGAGATCTCTCCCTCTCAATTACATCCAAATAGCCATGCATTCATTTACGAGACTTTCATCCTCTTCATGAGCGTCCTTTTCAAGCTTCCTACTTCTGGCAATATTCATTACATCTACCGCTTCAAGAGACGGTCGGACAGCCCATCTTTTATATTTCTGGAGCTATATAGTAAATGCCAAATACTGACTGGGGCATGAAGCAAATTTTCCTAGTACAAGCAAGAGTGGTTTTACGTGCGTTGTCCTCCCGGTTTTGCCAGGAGATGGGTAGAAGGAAGTAAGTTCATTTTCTAGATCAGCACTTGAATTTGGCGAAATTTGCATCTTTTCTGACTCTTTACCCACTTGCTTAGGTATCAACCCACGCCCCGAAGGCTCCGGGTACTCTGAAGGTGTTGCAACTATCTGGGCCCTCCCCGCAGAAGATCGAGACATCAGATCTCTCATTTCAAATGAGTCACTCACGAGATTCGGGCTGCTGATGGAAAGTCACCGAATAAGCGTTCCCCAGGGCGTCACTCTATCCAGACCTGCTTCGGGAAAAGGAAAAAAGCAGGCTGGGCCTTCACCACGTAACGCCCCTGACACACCAGAAGAGGGAGAAATTAGAGAAGGCAAGACGCCCAAAGTACCGGGTGAAAATGTTAGTCCCACACAGGACCCGATAGTCGAAGTCCACGACATTGAAACGTCATCTTCCCCTTCCAAGGGAAAAACGAATTTGACTTATAAGTTGAGGAGGACGAAAGTGGGTGGAACTTCTAAAGTTACCCTTGTCCCGGAAGAGAGAGAACCTTCCCCCCAACCCTTAGAAAGTTCACTGAAAGGTCTATCGAATCTCACCATCCCTGACGATCTGCTCAATTATGGTTTCGACGACTCAGAGGCGCTTAAGCTTCATTCGCCCGCCAGAGGCAATGTAGGCGCTCAAGCCCATGTCCAGGGAGAAAAAATTCCTATTAGTAAAGAAAAAGAAACTGGTCCGTCGCAGGGAACACTAGGACACACACGTACACGTGCACTTCACCCTACACTTTAATTTTTGGCATTACCCCGATCTTTCTAACTTGTCGTCATCCTCATTCTATGCAGGTGACATGGGACGCTCCCATGGATTCGATTGTCTTCACGGCTCATCCATTTTTCATCATTCTGGTCGGGATTCGGGCATCGGCAAGCACCGGGACAGAGACGACTCTGGAGACCGAGACAACCGTCCCCGAGGGTTGACTTATCGAAAGAAATCATACAACCAGTCTTCATACTCCCACGATCTTCCTTCTCAAACAGAACAAGGCAGAGAGAAGTCTTTGCTGAATGGGTCTCAACCTGATGTTCCCCGTGATCAACATTCTGGTTCGTCTAGCACACGGCAGTCTCGGGAACATCGTCAAAGAATGGAACTTTTAAAGCCACCTCCCCATGTTCCTGCAGCAGACCCGACGATATCGGAAAAGCTTCCCGAGCTTAACGTCAAATTCCCCAAAATCTGCTTTGATGGTCTGAAGTTCCTTCCAGCAATCCATCACATTCCGGGACTTGTTAAGCAGAGTGCTATCGCTTGCAACAACGACATTTATGTTCAACATGACGCGTTTGTTCATTTAGTCGAAAAAGTCTCGGAAGTTTCTGTCGAGCGTCAACATGAGATCGACCGCTTGAAGCCATTTTTGATAAAGACATTATCAAAAATCAGGATGAAGAACTCTCTTCGTACAAGTCCCAACTCGAGGCTGCCGAACAGAGTGCTAAAGATACTGCGGAGGCCGTCACTCGCTTAGAAATGACTTATAAAAAGGAAATTGACGAAGCGGTCCAACGTTGTGGAGCCCTGGCTTTAGAAAAGGACTCTGTTCAAAAAGAAAGGGATGCACTTGCCCTACAGGTTAAAGAGTTGAAAGAGCTACTCTCTAAGGAGAAAGAAGAGAAGATAGCTGCTCAATAGGAGTCCCAACGATACTGCAATGAGATTGTTGCCACACGACTCTTGAAGGCAAAGCTCAACGATGAGCTTTCTAAGGTTAGGACGGTGAAAGATGAAGCCCGTGAAGAGGGCAAAAGAATAGCATCTGCGGAGATTGACTCTCGCCTTGAGGCGGCTACAGAGGCCGGCAGAGAGGACGTCAAGTGCATGTTCGACCCATTGATAGGTGAATACAACGCCCATGTTCTCATGCATCAGGACTTGACTTTTCTCGGCGAGGGCTATCTCGAATCTCTGGCCGAGGCTTGGGAAACTTTAATAAGGATTAGAAAGGTGGAATAGGGTACCGAGGAGGTTGATGAGGAGGCTCTAGTAAAAGAATTTCTCAGGGGGAACGAGCCTTCAGATTTGTCTGCAGCAATGGCCCTTTTTGGCAAAAGCTCTTCTCCATCAAAGGAGAAAAATGACATGGCCAGTCCGTATGGAACCGGGCCTTCAGCTCCTCCTTCTACTCAATCAGTTGAACGGCCAGTGCTTGATCCGTTCGAACAACACGTCGGTTATGACCCGGAGGACCCTGGCCTCGGCATTCATGTTCTTTCTCCCATTCTAGAGGGTGAGACTCATCGGACGGTCGAAAGCCAGCAAGAGACCGGTATATAACTCTTTTTCTCAAAGTTCAAAAAACCGTCGTTTTCGACGAGAGGGTATTGTATTCTAACGTTCGTTTCTTGTAATTTTGCGCAGGCCTTTTTGACCCTGATCCGTCTCCAAGGAGCGATGACGCCAAGGAGAAGATGGGGAAAGCGAGCGAGGTCACTCACGCGGGAGTAACCCCTGGCCCTGATGCTCAGATGATTGGGGCGCTTGACGAGGATAAGTCTGAAACCTCGTCTCTCGTTGAAGAGAGTTATGAAATTGAAATCATGGGAGCTTCTGAACATACTGCTAAATTGAGCATGAAGGAACAACTTGAGGAAGAGAGAAAAAGGAAAGTTGAGATCAAGGTCGAGTCTCAAGTAGTAGAACTTGACGACCCGTTGAACAGGCCTCTAAAAGTCATTCTTCCTGGAAAATCCAAACCGCTAGATGTTCCTCCTCCTACCCTTGACACCATTCTCTGGCGGGCAAAACATCTAAGAGAAAGCGCATGGGGGAGGAGTCGTCTGAGAAAACAAAAGAGGAAAAGAAGATAAGGAAATCGAAGAAGTAGCCACCACACTCGTGCGACGAGGGTTAGCTTAGATCATTTAACTACTTTTACTTGCTTATTTTCGTAGTCAATGTAGACAGACTTTTGACTCCGAGTTTTGGAGGAGCGGTTGTATAACCCCATTTTGGATTAATGAATAAATTTTAGTTGCTTTGTCTTTCAAATGACTTCTGCTTTTTAGCTTTTTGTATAGCTGTGGTCGAAACTCAAGTTCTTATGAGTTACGTAAATTCCAAATCCACTCTCACATTGCTCGGAGATTCTTTGGAACTGTACATCTTTTATTTCACATTTCTGGTACTTAGAATAATTTTTAGTCCGTACTCCGGGGACTTTGATCATTCCAGTCCGCACTCAGGGGACTTGGAGATTTAAGTCGCTTATATCCTAGTCCTCACTCCGGGGACTTAGAGCACTCCAGTCTGCACTCAGGGGACTTGGAGATTTAAGTCTCTTATACTCTAGTCCGCACTCTGGGGACTTAGAGTACTCCAGTCCGCGCTCAGGGGACTTGGAGATTTATGTCGTTTATACTCTAGTCCGCACTCTGGGTACTTAGAGTACTCCAGTCCGCGCTTAGGGGACTTGGAGATTTAAGTCGTTTATACTCTAGTCCGTACTCTGGGGACTTAGAGCACTCCAGTCCGCGCTCCGGGGACTCAGAGATTTAAGTCGTTTATACTCTAGTCCGCACTCTGGGGACTTAGAGTACTCCAGTCCGCGCTCAGGGGACTTGGAGATTTAAGTCGTTTATACTCTTGTCTGCACTCTGGGGACTTAGAGAACTCCAGTCCGCGCTCAGGGGACTTGGAGATTTAAGTCGTTTATACTCTAGTCCGCACTCTGGGGACTTAGAGTACTCCAGTCCGGGCTCAGAGGACTTGGATATTTAAGTCGTTTATACTCTAGTCCGCACTCTGGGGACTTAGAGCACTCCAGTCCACGCTCCGGGGACTCGGAGATTTATGTCGTTTATACTCTAGTCCGCACTCTGGGGACTTAGAGTACTCCAGTCCGCGCTCATGGGACTTGGAGATTTAAGTCGTTTATACTCCAGTCTGCACTCTGGGGACTTAGAGTACTCCAGTCCGCGCTTAGGGGACTTAGAGATTTAAGTCGTTTATACTCTAGTCCGCACTCTGGGGACTTAGAGCACTCCAGTCCGCGCTCCGGGGACTCGGAGATTTAAGTTGTTTATACGAGTTCGCACGTCAGATAGAATAATGTAACTCTAGTTGTTTGTCACCGGATTATAAGGCATAGAAACATTGGTAATTAATAGAAAAGATGGCTTCAAGCCTTTATTAATGAAAACAAACTAAATTTTCCGATTACAGCTTAAAAGGAAACTAAGAATCAATGAAATAAAAACATACGGGAGATAATTGCACCTAATACATGAAAGAAACAGGCTAAATATAATAACGTCGCAAATGTTCACTGTTCCACGCTCGGGGGAGTGTCATGCCATCAACGGTCGCTAGCTTGAAAGTTCCCTCTCCAAGCTTCCGTTCTATGACATATGGACCTTCCCAGTTGGGGTTCATACGTGATGGTACCGGAAAAACTCGTTTCAAAATGAGATCACCCACATCAAAGATTCTTGTGCGGACTTTTTCGTTATAATATCGCTTAACTCGGTGCCTATATGCCGCCGCCCTTAACTCAGCTTCTTTGCGCTTTTCATCAACGAAGTCTAGTGATTCCAATGAGAGATCCTGATTCGTCCTAGGATCAAAATATGTCACCCGATGTGATGGAACTTCAAGCTCCATGGGTATAACAGCTTCCGAGCCATATGCCAATGCGAATGGAGTATGGCCAGTCGCTGACTTGTGGGTAGTTCTATAAGCCCATAGCGCCGTTGGGAGTTCATCTACCCACTTGCCTCTAGCCTTTTCCAAACGCTTCTTCAATATGGACTTGATTATTTTGTTCACGGCTTCAACTTGTCCGTTAGCCTTCGGATGAGCAACTGCGACGAACTTTTTCTCGATGCCGTACTTTAAACAAAAATCTTTGAATTTCCTACTTTCAAATTGAGTTCCGTTGTCTGTAATGATGGTTCACGGGAGGCCAAAGCGGCATATAATGTTTCGTACAATGAAATTAATGACCTTCTTGGAGGTGATTGTGGCTAAAGGCTCTGCCTCGGCCCATTTGGTAAAGTAGTCGACCGCAACTATCGCGTATTTTGCACCACCTTTAGATATAGGCAAAGAACCGATTATGTCGATTCCCCAAATTGCAAACTGCCAGGGACTTACCATTTGCGTGAGTTCCGTTGGCGGAGCTTTCGGGATCTTCGCGTATCTTTGACACTTGTCACATTTTCTTACATAATCTGCAGCATCCCGATTCACAATCGGCCAATAGTATCCGTAGCGGAGGACCTTTTTTGCTAGTGTCTGCCCCCCAGTATGGTCGCCACATTCTCCCTCGTGAACTTCCTCCAAGACCCGCTTTGTCTCATCATGGGCAATGCACCGTAGTAAGGGGACCGAGAACCCCCTCCGATACATTATTCCTCCCTACATCACATATCGCGTGGCTTTGCGAATGACCTGTCGTCTTTCGCTTCTTCTTTTGGGCAGAGTTCCATTTAGCAGGTATTGTTTGAATAGGGTTATCCATGACTCCTTCTCGATTTCCGCTTTCAATACAAAATCGACCTCCATCACATCTATGCTTGGAGCATGTAAGGTTTCGACGGGAACTAATCCCATTTACTGTGCATCGCCAGTACTTGCGAATTTGGCCAACGAGTCGGCTTCCTTGTTCTGTTCACGTGGGACATGCGAAATGTCATAATGTTCGAAGTTCGCCAATTGTTCCTGAACTAGAGAAAGGTACGGAGCAAGCTTTTGTCCCCTTGCTTGGTAATCTCCTCGCACTTGGTACACAACCAGCTGTGAGTCACAAAAGATTTCAACTGATTTCACCCCGAGTTCTCCAACGAGCTTTAAACCAGCAATCAATGCTTCATATTCTGCTTCATTATTCATAGCCGGGAAATTGAGCTTCAAAGCATAACAAATCGATCGATTTTCTGGAGTCACAAGAACTACACCAGCTCCAGAACAACGGTCGTTTGATGCCCCATCGGTGTACAATTTCCATCGAATGGAGGGAATGACACTATGACTATCTGGTTCATCTGATACAGTGAACTCAGCGATGAAATCTGCTAATGCTTGCCCTTGTATGGCTCTTCATGGAAGGTAGGTAATATCGAACTGACTCAACTCGATATTCCATTTTAACATCCTTCCAGAGGTTTCTGGTCGTTGGAGTACCTATCGCAAGGGCTGATCGGTATAGATACTGACTGAGTGTGCTTGAAAGTATGGACGCAGCTTACGTGATGCAATCACCAAGCAATAGGCCAATTTCTCAATTTTAGGATAATTTCTTTCTGCCCCCGTTAAACGTTTATTAACATAATACACCGGCTTTTGAACTCGGTCCTCCTCGCGACCAAAGCCGCACTTATAACATGCAGGGATACGGCCAAGTATACGTATAACATTTCATGGTCTACTGGTTTCGACAGCACTGGAGGACTTTCCAAATGCCATACCAGATCTCGGAACTCTTCTTCACAGTTGGGTGTCCATTCGAAATTCCTCTTTCTTTTCTTTATTGTATCGAAGAAGGGTATACACTTGTCTGTGGCTCTGGATATGAATCGACTCAGCGCAGCCACCTTTCCATTCAAGCTTTGTACCTGTTTTGTAGTTCTGGGCACTTGTATGTCTCGAATAGCTTGAATCTTTTCCGGGTTAGCTTCAATTCCTCGGGCATTAACAATGAATCCCAAAAACTTCCCTCACGCAACGCCGAAGGAGCACTTCAGTGGGTTGATCTTCATCCCATAATATCTGAGTATGCCAAACATCTCTGCTAAGTCTCGAATGTGGTCGTTTGACTGTCGTGACTTCATGAGCATGTCATCCACATATACTTCCATTGTTCTACCAATCTGATCTCTGAACATTCAATTCACCAAACGCTCATAGGTCGCTCCCGCATTTTTCAATCCAAAAGGCATCACTATATAGCAATATAGCCTAATGTCTGTGACAAAACTAGTGTGTTCCTGGTCCGGAATGTGCACCGGGATCTAATTGTATTCTGAGTACGCATCCATGAATGACAATAACTCGTGTCCTGTTGTGGAGTCGACCAACTGATCAATTCTAGGTAATGGGAAACTGTCCTTAGGGCACGCTTTGTTTAAATTAGAATAATCTACGCAAGTTATCCATTTCCCATTCAGATTTTTTACTAGCACGGGGTTTGACACCCATTCAGGGTAGAGGGCGTCGCGGACGAACCCATTAGTTTTGAGATTGTCCACCTCCTCTCTGAGAGCAGCGGACCTCTCCGAGTCCATTCCTCTCCTTTTTTATTTGACTGGGGCGTACCTCGGGTCTATGTTCAACATATGACTCGTGATAGCGGGAGAAATCCTACACATGTCGGAATGTGTCCAAGCGAAAACATCGAGATTTGCTCGGAGGAAATCACTAAGGTCCTCGGTCATCGAGGGGCTGAGTTGTGATCCAATCTTCAGTACTCGCGAGGGATCGTCTCGGCCAACTAAAATTTCAATCGTCAGTTCAGCCGGTGCTGCTTTTTCTTCCCTGGGTTCCTCATCGTCGTCTCTCGGATCTATGTCTCGGTAGATCCGAGAATTTTGCCCGAGCCAGGGCTCGGGTATTACTTGTCAATTGTAAGTATTCTGAATGCGGACGGAATTGTCCGCAACCTTTCCTTTTTCCCTCCGCTGGGCCTCTCGGAGCTCAGCCACATAACATGCACGACCGGTCGCATGGTCGCCATGAACAACACCTACTCCTTTGTCAGTCGGAAATTTTAAAGTCAAACACCACGAGGCCAATGCTGCCCTAAACTCAGCCAGAGCTGGTCGGCCCAGAAACACATTGTATGGAGAATCTACATCCAAAACTACAAAAGGCAGGATTCGCACCCTCCTATGCTCACCTTGTTCCAGTTCAACTAGCAATTCAACATACCCTACCGCATCAGTCGCTGCGCCATTAAAGCCATGTATACGAGCTTTAGATGGCTTCAAATCCTTCGTTTCCATCTTCATCTGGTCATAAGCCTTCTTGAAGATGATATTGACAGAACTTCCACAATCAATCAAAATTCTTTTCACAAAAGTCGGTCCGATTGTCGCAGATATGACCATCGGGTCAATGGTAGGAGCCTCCACCTGGTCGGCATCTCTGCTCCTGAATACTATATCGTCTGTCATCATGCGCTGCTGTTTAGCGGGGGTACCATCCTCCACGTTGGAACAACACTCAAAATCTGCATGCCTCAAGGAATTAGCATATCACTCCATTTCTTGCCAGTTCTTATCTGTAGGGTGAGGTCCGTCGATGATTGTGTTTATGACCAGTCTGCCCACGGTCCGAGCAGGCTCCTCAAGGTGACGTGGAGCTGGTGCGCGACCGGGATTGGACATTCCCTGTCCACCTTCTTGCGGATTCTTTACAAACTCCTATAACTTTTTCTGCCTAATGAACTTCTCTATAGCGTCGTATAGGTGTCTTCACTCTTCAGTATTGTGCCTATAAGTCTCATGAAAGCGGCAATACTTCCCAGTCAGCTTTTGCTCCTCGGTTGACTCCTTTGGGCGCGGTTTTCTGTATTGAAATGTATTACAAGTTGATAGGTAAATATTCTCAAGAGATGCATTTAGTGGGGTGTATTCGTTGTAGGTTGGAATTCTCGGCTTCCATTTCCCCGCTTCTCTTTTCTTCCCCTGATTTCTTCCTCCGGATTCCTTAGATTGCCCGTGCTTGTTCTGGACATTGACCTGAACTTTTCCCGAGTTGTCTCCGGATTGCTTCACATCGATGTTGCTTTTCATGGTCTCCTGAATAGGCCCCGGTGCCTTTTCTCGCCTTATCCACCTGGCTTCCTCTCTTCTTATGAATTGATGAGCCTTTGAGTAAAAACGCTCTAGCGTAGTTGGAGGTTTTCCTGCTAACCAATCTCCAAACTCTGAATCCGGATCCACACCTCGCATCACAGCCATAAGAATTGCATGATCATTGGGATTACTGACTTCAGTAACCGCAACATGGAATCTCTGCAAATACTCCTTCAACGATTCCCCTGGAGCTTGGATCACACTTGATAGAGACATCACGTCCTTGGGACGAGTAGCATGTATTCTGAACTGTTCTATAAACTTCTTCGCCAACTCCTTAAAACTGGATACAGACCGCGGAGGAAGTCGGGTAAACCACATGGTAGCGATCCCAGATAGAGTTATTGGAAAGCACCTACACTTGGTTGCATCATTCGCTCTAGCCAAATCCATCATCCACTCGTATCTCATCACATGCTTTCGGGGATCGGTCTAGGCCGAGATAGTTGGCATGCTAAACTTCCTGGGGTATTCTGCCTATAGAACAGTGTCTACAAATGGAGTGTGACTTTTGGATATCCCCCAATCTTCATTTGTCAGGCCTTGATTTTCTCTCATCAGTTGTCTGACCATAGCTGATAGGTCTGGGGTTTGTATGGAAGATGGAAGGTTGGAGTCTGTCCTACGGGATTGATCGGGTTGATGCCTCCTCTGCTGGCGATCTGCCAAACGTGCATCTTGTCGTTCGGCATCATTGGAATCTTGGTGAGCCGGGCGTCCAGCCTCCACCTGCGCTCCAGCTCCTAAGTTTCCCGTTCCTGCTCGGTTGCGGTCTCCGAGGTGTAAATGATCCTCAGTTGTTCGATCGGCAGTACCTACCTGCGTAGTTTCAGTCTTGCGGCGTCTACGCCTAGGGGGTTCATCAGTTGAAGTTGAGCTATCAGATGAAGAGTAAGGAGCTGGACTACCCTCAGCATTCTGATGCTGTTGTTGAGTGAGCTGTGCCATAAGGTTGGCGTTGGCTTGCATCTGCTCTCCAAGTTGTCTCCTGCTTTCCATGAGCTCTCTCATCAAGTCGTTGAACTCTGTTCTGGTGACAACTTGCATTTGGTCCTGGGCTACAGTCCCTGCACCCAGATTTGCTTGCTGATTACTAGATCCTATTTGTTGTATGCTAGCGGTCTCATGGGCATCCGCATTATGAGAGGCTGATCTGGTACGTGGTCTTCCCATTGTAGAGTTATTGGTAAGAACTCTGAGTAGAATCAACGGACGTCTTATGAACGACTCGGATCTCCTTCAGGGAATTTATTCAATCCAGTAGCTTCAAAGCAGATCCTTGTCGTCTGAGAATTCGATTCTCAGTGAAAGCACCAAAGTGTTAGCACCAAAAATTGGTCACTAACCTTGTTGAGAAAGATTGTGTAGAGAGATAAATGAAGAGAGTAAATGTGAACAGAGAGCAATATGCTAAATGAAATGCGGTAAATAAGAAGACTAGATTTATAGTGGTTCGGCGTAATTGCCTACGTCCACTTTGAAGTTAATCTTTATTGCTTTACTTGATAATCGATTACAGATACAATCCGTACACCAATTACTTGAATGCAATTGCTAAGTAAAAAGGATGAGTCTTGAAAACGGCAGAGTCTCCCTAGTGTTCTCGAAAAAAGGTCCATTTCACTGTGTCCCTGCCCCTCTATTTATAGACGAAGATGGGTTGGACTTCCCTGGTGGGCCTATGAGTGAGATACCTCGGCCCATGATGAGTGACTTCTACGTGTCGAGCCGTAAATGCCGAACGACAAAGACTGAGCCAAATGTTCATGCCGGTCGAGGCTTCTATGCCGAACGAAGCAGTGCGTTGCGCTAAGTGTGTAGGCCGAACAAAGCTGGAATGCCGAACGAGGCTATAGTGCCGAACGAGGCTCCTACCGAGCGAGGCTTCATGCCGGTTGAGACTTCTGCCAAATGATACTGAATGTCGAGCGAGGTTCATGCCGAACGAGTATAGATGCCGAACGAGGACAGATGCCGAACGACGCTTGGATGCTGAACGATGCTGGAATGCCGAACGAGGCTCACGCCGAGCAACCTTGCTATGCCGAGCGACCCTGCTATGCCGAGCAACCTTGGATGCCGAACGGCGCTTGGATGCCGAACGATGCTGAATGCCGAGCGATGCTGGATGCTGAACGAGGACAGATGCCAAACGGCGCTTGAATGTCGAGCGATGTCGGATGCCGAACAAGGACAGATGCCGAACGGCGCTTGAATACCGAGCGATGTCGGATGCCGAACGACCTCTGAATGCCGAATGACCCAGCTGTGCCGAATGACCTAGTTGCCTGGTCAAACCTCCAGGTAACAAATATATTATAAATAGAAATAATTTTTTCTTATGAAAAATATAGTGTATGAAGGGAGAGTTTAAAATTGGATTTTTCTTATATATATATATATACACACATTAGTTTAGAAGAATGTAAAATATGTATAAACTAAATAAAAGTAGTATGTTAAAAACAATATATGTAATGGTAAGTAAAATATATATATATATATAAACTAAATAAATATAGTTTATTAAAAATAATATATATTTATATATATATTGAAAAATGAAAGAAGAGATATATATGAAAATATATGATGATAGAAATGAGAAAATTTATAAAACCATTTTTAAATAAGAAATATTTTACAAAATAATGTTTTGACAAAAATGTTATTTTATACATTTAGAATGAAATAGCAAAAAATTTCATTTGCTTTGAATTATACATTTTAAATATAAAAAGAAATGTAGAACAAAAATGTTATTTGAAAATGGAATGGGAATTTTTTTTTAATGCCTTGAGTTATATATATATATATTAATAGAAATATATATATAAATGAGAAGACTTAATGGTTTATTTAAAACCACTTTACATCTTGTTTTCAAAATATATATATGAAAGCATAGTAAAATCAAAAGAAAGTTTAACTAAGTAAATAACAATAGTAAAACAAAAAGAGTAAACAAGTAAAAATGGGTAACATACATATATGTGCATATATAGTGGTCTGGTCAAAAGAAGTAAAGACCCAAACATTCAACCTTACTTCATTTCAATTAATACCAAAGCCACCTCATTTTTATCCATCAACCCATCAAAACCCTTGTACCCTAATACATCATTACGTTTTATATGAGCAAGTATATATATAGGTATGGGTTTGAGAATGTATGCTTTAGTTTTCAAAAGCCTGTAAACAAAAAAATACACTGTAAAACAAAGCTCTGTAAACCAAAACACAGTAAAAGAAAAAGGAAGAAGCATTCTCTTTCAAATTCAAATCCAAGGCAAAGCAACATTTATCAAGTTCAAATCATAAACTAAAGTTTTCAAAAGATTTCAAGCATGTGGAAGGTGAGAGTTTAAATAGAGAAATTCCTGGAAGTGTTTAAAATGCTGTGTTATTTTTAATAGTGAAATATATATACATGTTCAACTTTTTAAAAATCCATATCCCCGAATCTAGTTCGAATTTACTAATCGTGAAATATATATTACATTAAAAATAGTTTGAAGCTAGTTCGTTTTGTATATTGTGAGAAATTTCAAAAATACAGTAAACAAACTATGTTTCGACAAAACTTGACATGTTCAAAATATTGAATCGAGTATGAAATCTTGATTGTGGTTGGAAAATAGGATTTTTAATGAAGATCTCATAATTTTTAATGGCCCATGTCTCAAGAAATCTTGAGATGATCATTTTTTTGTTAAAAATAAATAAATTTTGGTGATCTAGTCGTCGAGGGGAGGTGCGGTTTGGAGGGGGAGGCGTGTGGCAGCGTGGGGAAGAGATTCACCATGGCCGATTTTCATCTTAGGCCTTGTTTTTGGTGCGGCATGATAGTTTAGGGTTTTGGGATGGTTTTGGTATGGAATCTAAACGCAGTGGTTTTAGGGGAGACATGGAGGACCGAGCTTGGACGGAGTTGGCGTGGAGAAAGTGGAGTACGTCACGGTCACATTGGTGGTGGTGGCATGTGCTATAGTGGTGTGTGGTGGTCATGGGACTTTCGTTTTTGGTCACGTTCCCTTTTGGTTGTCGTGTGTTTTGGCTCGGTTCGAGGTCGTTTCATCCAGGAGGGTCGGAGGTGAAGTTTGGGAGTGGAGGTGATCTAACATGGGCAGAGAGACGTGAATGTCACTGAGAGAGTGTTGTTCGGGGTTGGCGTCGCCTGTGCACGTGCATGGGAGTATTGGGCATGCACTTTGTCTTTGCACCTGGAACGAGAAGGCGAGGGAAGGTGATTGAGTTGTGGCGATGGGTTGCGGTAGCATGGCTTGGGTCTAGAGGCGAGTGAGAAGCTCGGTGATCAGCGAATGCTGTAGGTGATCGAGAGGTGAGAAGTTGATTTTGGGTTTCTAGTTCTCGGTTGGATTTGAGAGGAGGAGAGGGAGAAGGGAAAGAAGGGGAAACGGTTTCTTTGGGTTAGTGGGTTTGGGCTTCGGCCTAGAGAAAATGAGGGGGAAAACAAAATATAAATAAATGTTTTATTTAAAAAGGGTTTTCTTTGAAACTTTAAAATTTAATTTCTCGAAAACCGTAAGTCCGTTTGACGTGAAACTTTTTGCAATGGGTTCGTTTCGACGAATATTACGTCGTCGTATGAACTGTTGTCGAGTTTGAATAAGTGAAAATTATAAGCAATTTTAAACAGACGGATTTTTTAAAAATCAACTTAAAACAAGTAACGTCGTTTAAATTATATTACCCATCTATTGAAGTGATTTTCCCTAGTTAAAAATAACGACGAGTTAATTTATGTTACTTACGATGTTTTTTACATCTATTTTAGCGGGATAAAACACCGTTCCACTAATTATGTTTAACTGGACCCCTGTTAGCAGAATAAATCACCGTTCTACCATTATTACTGAATATATATGTGTTTTTGGACATTAACTAGCAGAAATAAAACCCTATTCTGTTATTATATTTGTACGGACATCTATTTATTATTCTGATAATTAGATTGGGCAATATGATGTTGAATTAATTGTTAAAAATGGATTTATGTGGATATCTGTATCTGTTATTCTGGATTGCTATGGAATGAATGGTAACTTGATTAAGTACCATCGAAATTAATAAGCCTCTTTTCCAATTTGGAAGTTGATTTTTGAATCAAAGGTATTTAAAGGATAATTATTATTTATTAATAATATTTTAAAGATAATTAATAACTATTTAAAAATGATTTGAAGTAAATCATTTTATTATTCTTAAAAATTATTTTAAAAGTATTTAATTATTGTTTCAAAGTTAAATAATTATTTTAATTGTTTAAATGTATATTTAGTTATTAATTAATTTATCTTATAATGTTTTGATTTAAAAGTTAATTATTACTTAAGAACTAATTGGTATTAAGCTATTATTATTATTATTATTTCAAAGGTAATTTGTTCAAATATTAGTTATGTTTTAAAAATAATATATTATATAGTAAACTGTTATAAAAGAGTATTTTCCTAACTTAAACTTGGAAAATTTATATAGAAACTTTATAAGTATTATTTTGAGATACTTATTAAAAATAGAGTTTTCGAAAAGTACTGGCATACTTTCATGGCGTAATCGAGAGGCAGAGATTGCCTAAGTTAAGTTTGGATTTCTCTGGGATAGAGACGTAATCATTGAGCTACGAATCCATGGTTGATACCACATGGTGCTTTGCATATTTATTTAAAAAGGTTTTCAAATATTGTTGAAGGAAATGGTTTATGAATATACTTATTCATGTGAGATAAGTATATTCTTTTTTATTAAGAGATTAATTTATTGAGACTTTAAATAAAATAAGGCTAAGTGATTTCAGTGGGAAATGAAATCTTTAGTTGAATGATTGTTTATTTGATAGTTAAATAACCGACTATCAAATTTGGACCCAAAACGTAACTTTGAAACTACCTAGTAGAAACATGGGAATTATAGGGTACAGTTACCGTCGGAAGGTGCTATACTGTACATATAAACTCGTTTTGTTCTCCTAGGACTATTATAAGGAAATCCGTCCACTAATGGTTAGGAGATGATATCATATCTTATTTTAGTCTGTTTATTTCCTAGAGAACCAGGGTTGAGTTTAATGGAAATCTCGAAAGTTGTTTCGAACAGACCGGGATCGGATAAGTTACCCGAAACCCACTTTGATCCAACGAATACGCTTTCGAAGTGAAGACAAGAGCATGGAATCGAAGATGGAGCATTGAAGCGCAAGGGCTAATCGCTACTAATCCTGAGGATGACTCCAAAATGGATGTAGTTGGAATAGTGCCTTCGGTTTTGTTCAGACTCAGAACGTACTCATATGGATGAATGCTATCAGTACTTTGTCACTGGAGTAAAAGGAGCATTCTTAGTAAAAATTCCTTAAAAAGGTAATCGTAGCCTCAAGCCTCATTAACCGAAATGATTGAAAATCAAGGGAGATGCGACAAGGCTAAGTGGGTTGCACCCAATTAGGGTATGTTTATCACCTTTCCAGATACCCTCGGATATTATAAATACGGTGCATGGAAGGAGCTCGATGAGGGTGGAACACCCGGGGTGATAGCATATTCGGTGCTACTAAGTTAGGGGTAGAACCGGTCTTGTGTTGTAGGGGATCCCGACGAGGTCCTCGGTATATTTTTCTAGATGTGTACTGTGATAGGTGGTACCCCAATGCCTAGTCATTGTATGGAAATCCATCCTCCAATACGTCCTTTACGGTTTTTGGTTGTAGAGCCTAGTATGCTGGAATTTAATTAAAGTAACAATTTCGGCTATTTGAATAAGTATTTGTACTTAGACCCTATTATAATATCACTGGATTTTCTATAAAAGGTTTTGGTTACGGTAAGGGAAAAACCCACTGTGTTTATGTGTGGCGTGGTCTTACAGGATATATTTGATTTTAAATGGATTTTGAAAGTTATAACGAATCAAAACATCTAAAACTTCATGGGAAACCGCACGTGCTTACATCGTGACTACTCCAATTGAGTACTCGTGATCTATAGTACTAGTAAACATCGTGAATGTGTCTCAACTTCTTAGATAGGAACCCAATAGGCATTAACGTACGTCCCATGCCATACGTTCACACCTAACGGTTTACTAGCCGTTAGTTAGTTCCACACCAGTAAAACATCATAAACATCATGAAAATATACTGCCTCATCTCATCGGCGAGTAAATACAATACCCTACTCGTCTCATCTCATTGACAAGTACTAGTGGCATCGTTACTTGTCTCATCTCATCGACAAGTAAAATCCATCATAATACATCTCAACATCGTAAAATCATCATAAAGAAGCTTACCTCATCTCATCGGTGAGTAAAAATAACATCTAGATGCCTGAGTCCATATTTGAGACAGTGTAACTTTTTCATTTCCAGTTGGAATTCATTGATTCTTTTTTTGTTTGAAAGATGAAGTATTCTAGTATGTGCATACCAATTTTCAGCTTAATATGAGGTCATTTAATCCCCCGTTTTAGGCCTGTAAGTTGAACCCAAGATGGTTTTCAGGCCTGGGCACATTTTTGTTTTTGAACTGTTGCAAACATGGCCCGAGTCCATGTTTGAGACAGCGTAAATTTTTCATTTCCAGTCGGAATTGATCGACTCTTTTTTTGTTTGAAAGTTGAAGTTTTCTACTATGATCATACCAATCTTTAGTTCAATCAGACGTAGTTTGTCCACCTGTTTCATGTCCGAAAGTTGAATCCAGAGAAGATTTCAGACCTGGGTATTGTTTTGCCTATGCATTTTTATGTTCTTTTTCCGTCCGACTTTTTACTTTTACTTCATGTTTTTGTGATATTTCCAAAATATTTTAAGGCCATGATGTCTATCAATAGACTAGCCAAATTTTGGATTAAATTTGAATTTAATTTGAATTGAATTCGAATATCGGTTTGAGTGATTTCTTGGGTTTTTATTCGTTTTCGAGCACGGATTTTTCCAAACCTTTTTGAAATAATTTTTAAAATAAATGGGCATTTTAAATTATTATTATATGATATTTTAAAGTATTTTCAAATATAGAATCTATTTATTCTCGATAATAAGTGAACTTTCAAATATAGCTTGCAAAATTTATTTCAAAAATTGGTTTTAAAAGCTTGTTTTCTCAAGTAAATTATTTTATATATAAAATACATATTTTTGCACTATTCGAGCGAATGAGAAGGAGAATTAAACGGTTTGGTAAAACACGTGTTATGGGACACGTGCGTTTATCTTATCGGTTAATTCCTGACTTGTCCGTTTGATCGTTTTGACCTTTAGGTCGAGTTTACCGATGAGATGAGGTAAACTTTTTACTGCTTTGAGTGTGAAATTTACTAGCGGTTAGTAAATCGTTTAGTGCGAACGTGTGGTATGGGACACACCTTAACACTGTTTGGGTTTCTATCCGAAAGTTTGTGACACATTTGTCTAAGAGACGTATTTTGCCAGTACTGGACCTTTGGGTCATTTATCCTTCAGGATGTTTGTCTAAGAGACGTTTGTCATTACGACATATTTGTCCTTCGGGATGTTGCCCTTCGGGATGTTTGTCTAAGAGACGTATTTATTTGTCCTTGGGGACGTTTGTCTAAGAGACGTGGCACCTTCTTTTGAGAGAGCGGTACTTGGCAGGCTTCAGCCATATGCACGTGCTACATCCTTGAGATGATTTCATTGATATTTGTGATTTCCCTAATGTATCGCCCTTCTTTCGGAATTGGTCCTTTGAACCATTCGATATATATTTGTGGCGATTACCTTTCGAGAATTTGAACTCTTGGGAGTTCTATATTTGAGATTTGGGTTTGCCAACACTGGCGTTATTTGAGATTTGCCTTTTGGCGTATTATATAAGATTTGCCTTTTGGCATTTATTTGGGGTTATAGTCTCCTATGTTGGAGATTTATATTTGATTGCCTTATGGCATATTTTGAGATGGTAATTTCTTTGACGTTGTTTTGAGTTGCCGATATGGCGGGTTTGGGATTTACTCAAGTCTATAATAACATCCTCATAAAAAGGTGAAATCAAAACATCTAAAACTTCATGGGAAACTGCACTTGCTTACATCGTGATGATGGTTATATGGTGATTTCATTTATGATGTTTTGAACTCTTATCGAGTTCCTTGAGTTATGAGTTTGGATGATTTCTTTATTTTATAGGATATTCTGGGTTTTGCCATTTTGGCGAGTTGAGATTGAGACTAATATACATTTATACCGATGAGATGAGATATAATGGAATTTGGAGATTATTCTATATTTGAGTTTTGGATCATCCTATTTGATAATGTTTTATGTTTGCCATTTTGGCGAGAGTTTGTATTGATGTTTCCCCCTTTTGAGGAGATATGTTTCATGGAAACCATGTAGACATTTTGGAATGTCGTCGATGATATAAGGCGAATGTTTATATTATTTGAGTATTATTATTGAATTTACCTCTTTTGAGGTCTTTGTATACTTCAGTGACATTAGTTCACATAAGTCTTGGGTTGTATTCTTTCTGTTGCCTCTTCTCATTCGAAAAGAATTATCACCTTGTATCTTATGCTTTATATTATCGTCTATCCTCATTAACTGATTGTTTTAGCTAGACTTACCCATGTATTTTGTACTCGGGTCAGACCGAGTTGTTTCAGGTTAGCTATCAGTTACGGGACTTAGCTTTAATGCATCTACTTGGATATCAGCCTAGCACTTTTGTGTAGTTTTTATTTCTTTCTGCTTGACTCTAATATGTATTTGATTAGATGTATATAGTGTGGTCTCTGTACCACTTTTGTGTATCAGCTTGTATCATACTGGGATGTATCTGTGTATATGTATTTATATATATGATGATTACTGTTCTGTGATGTGATATGCATTCTGTTATTATATTTTGTTCTGATAGATCCATTAGCCACATATAGTTTTGTATTAAGTATTTATTGGATATGTCGATCCACTTGAGTAGGAAAAAACATATAGCAATTGTCAACGTATTCAATAGATATTTAACACAAGGCTATAGATGGTCGCCCCTAACCAGTCCTATTCTCCGCATTAGCAGACAGAATTACCCAGTAATTCTCTTTGTTAATGTGGGTCTCGGGTGGGGCGTCACAGTTCCTTGTGATTTAAATTCTCACGCTGGTTTTACCAGACTGACCCGAGAGTGGTTTTTCCTAATTGCTCGGGTCAGACCGAGCATATTTCCAAGTTTACATGGATACTTGGAGCTTCAGGAGAGGAGCTGGAGGTCCAGAGAAGTATTCACGTAGATGATTATATTTCCGTTGCATTTTAATTTTGTTTATCTGCAGTTGTGAGGATAGGGTGTTATAACTGTCCATGCTAAATAAGTTAGTATACTTTGATTGATGTCTGTATATATATTAATTACAGTTTTGTTTTATGTAATGTTTTGTTCTATATTATAGATTATTCGTTTCCGTTGTGAGATTCTATGTTGTTTGGTTTTCTTTCTATCTTCTTCTACTTTCTTTTTCTTACTATCAGCCTTTCTGTTCAATTTGGACTGGACATGTGTGGTAAATTGTCAGTTCAAACTGTACGGAAAAGTGGGTCGTGATAATACGTTTGCGTATAAGAGAAGGAAATATACAAAAGTAGGAGGGTTCGCTCCGTTCAAAGTGTCAAAGGACAAGTAGAGTTTTCTTCAACCTTTTAGGGGGTACGTGTTAAATAACCAATTGAACATTTACTTGATTGGATTAGGAAATCTAAATGGGATGGTGAGCATTGGCTTGGCACTATGACAGTGAAGTTGATACCATATATGAGGAGTAGGAGCTGTTTACATAGGTCGAGATCAACATCGATCCTATGCAGTTAGCGGAAAGATGGGGGTTATGCCTAAATGGGCTACACCTCCTACTAGTGTAGACCACGTTTTGGACATGCACCACCTCACAGTTGTTTCTTAGTTTGTTTTTTATTTGGAGGCAAGGCTAGATAACCCTTTAATAGTGGTCTTTCAAACGAATAGAATAGTCCATGGAGTCGAGTCCTAAATTAAGATGAATAGAATACATCAAAATAGTTGTAATGTCGTTATTAGGCACTATGGGAGTTCCTTGGTATGCACGACGACAAGAATGTGATACTGCGTTGATGATGGATCCTGACAAGGTGCTGAGTTAGGGATACTAGCGGGGAAAGTATCCTGGTCCAAAGGGGGACTGTGGTATTTATATACGTATGTAGTTATTGTCTACCTCGAGTAAATAAGGTATATCGTACGTGTATGTGAAATCAAGATGACTAAGTAAAACAAAAGACATAACATGTAATGGGAGGCAATCGGCATAAACTAGTGTTATGTATAAAGTGTGTAATTTACCTATCACCAAAACATTGTTCTGACCCTTCTTTATTACATGATAACTTTAGAGAGACAGGTACTGGTACAAGGCAGGAATGGTGGAATGACAGATTTCTTTAAGCATGCTCGATACGAAAAAGGGCACTAGAGATCAAAGGTATCAACCTTGGTTGGTAATCATATGTTTTATATACTTTACTATTCCATTATGAGTTTTATCAATAATGCTTTGATATACTTTTATTTATTTTTAGGATACCAATACTAGCAATTCGTCCTTTGGTGGACTTAGGTTTTTGATTTAGCAAAAATTCGAGCCCGCTAAGGTGCAGGTTGTTTCACAGAGCTTCGTTGTTGCTTCAGCAAAAATGAGAAGAATTTTATGGGGTTAGGCCTGTATTTATAAAGGTTCGAACCAATGTCAGCCGTTAGATTAGATTATATTAAATCTGGAATGTTCAACCTAGGTTCAATTTATAACATCCGCTACTATTGGTCGACCGCTAAAATGTCACCGATCGACCAGTCCCAATGACGAGGTCAATTGATCGCTTTGTTTTGGTTAATTAATTTCTACATTGTGCTTACTTCCTTTTAAAACTTATTTTGTCCAATTCCAATTCTGATCGATCTGATTTAACGTTAATTCTACTTACATGTTAAGTAACCATTAACATTAAGTAACGTTATTTAATTACATTTATTTCCTTAATTACATATATAATTGTTTCTTTTCCAAAGTAACGTTAATAATTTTTTCGTTTAAATTCTGATCGCAAAACTTTATATATGAATATTGATTAGAAAATTGCCACGAATACAACAAAGCGAGTTTCGTAGCCAAATTCTGATGTTTGTGAAATTTCCATTTTTGACTTTAATAATGTTTAATTAATTACGTTCACTTTACGAGGTATTACACTTCATTCATAGCGCTTTTTCACCGCTATGTTATTTACACTATGGCGGTAAAATATGTTTTATTTTTATAAAACACTTATGTATCAACCTGTTATAAAAAATAATAGGCTATTTATAGCAACATATAACCGCAATAATATTGGAGTTTTTATCGTGTTATTCCTCCGCTATTTACATTTTACTATAGCGGTTGAATATATTTTATTTTAATTAAATATAATGCACATTTATAATTATAAATAACATCTGTAGCGGATTTGTCAACACAATATGTTGACATGTTATAGTATATACTGAATAACTCTGAATCGAAATGAAGTGCTAATAAACCGCCATAAAATATACAAACAAAAGATCGTTTTTATCCGTTATCCTTTGATGGTAAGGACCTACGATATACTAATTTTTTTATAGCGGTTATATTATATAACTATAATGTTTTTTAAGCGCTATGGTTTCTTTTATGTGTTTTTGCATCCTGAAATATATTACAATATATTAATAGCATATCAAAAGTGGGTCCTTTTGAAATGCAAAACCATATAAACAATGTAGGAGTTGTAGAATATAATAAAAAGAAAATGTAAGGCATTATATCAAACATACCAAAAAACCACATACATCCTATTAAACACAATCAAACGTACACACATAATATCCATTACATATGTTTTCGGCACATACAAAAAAGTAGCATCGAATGTTTTGAGTGCACCTCAAAAAGTTGTCCATGTTTATCTGATAATAAGTACATATCACACATAAAAAAGCAGTCAACATTCAGATTCTGCTTCTTTCGCACCTGCAGCAAACAAGAAAACGATATGTGTAACAATCGGAATTTTCGACTCTAAAAAATCGACATTAATACATCATCATGCCGCAAATCCAACTGCCAAAAAAACCTGATTGTTAGGGGGAAAAGAAAATAAAGATAGAACATAATCTCACAGAAATAGAATGATATATATTATTTAAAATATAATCTTTATAGTGGAAAGTTTTGAATACAATATCAGAGTCTAACCTAGATTTAGCTTGGACAGTTCTAAACTCTCTGTCCTTACAAATGCAATAGATGCAGCGGATAATAGAATACATCCATACGTAGATAAAGATCTTCAGCTTTCCTCTGGAAACTCCAAGTGTCTTCAACTAAACCTGAAACTACTCGGATCTGACCCGAGTATTAAATACCCGGATCAGGCTTGGTAAACCAGTGTGAGAAACTCGAACCATAAACATATGACGGAGTCATAGAAGGGTACTGAACAAAACCTTTGAAAAGAATAGTATCTCGTAAGACCATGTTGCTCATAAATACGGACGGGTTTTTACCTTACGATAGCCAAAATACTTTATGCGGAAAATCACTTTGATACTATTATTAGTGACATCAGTTTGAAAACACTTTCAAATAAATATATACAAAGAAACTATCAATACCTGGACTATGGTAATATATTCGGACTAGGTCAACGGAATATATCGGACGAAATATATAATACCAAAAGGGGTAGCTGAAATGTTTGCAAAGCATTACCACTATTTTGGGACTACAATCAAAATCGTAAAGCTCGTATTTGGAATTGTATTTCAAACATGATAGGCAACTAGTGGCCTTTTCGTTCAATCCACGCATAACAACCATAGTTCTCGCGATGACCTTATCACTTATCTTAAGCTAGCCACTTGGAACTGCGGTTGCTTACACTGCTATGGTACAGTGTATTTACTCAGTTGCTTTACGCAATCTCCGTCATCCTCTAATACCTGTCCATTTCATCATCTGAAGGCAATAGATGCCTTGCGGCAACAGATGCCTTTCATTGCTCATAACTGATAGCTCGAAATATGTCCTGCAGACCATATAATATCCCATATCATTCTTGGGATGTGAGGTTCATGAGCCTACATTTCTTTTTCATAAAACCATGTTTTTTCACAAAGTCCTGCTTTATTTTTCCACAAAGCACATTCCACTTGGAATGTCACATTGCATTCCTTAATTACATAACTGATTTCTACAAACGTATAACTTCTGAGCTCGTACATCTTAGGAAAGGGTATTAAGCTAAGAGGGGTTGCCTCCTCCGCCACCAAGCAGATAATACATTGATAGAGATTAATTCAAATGATTAGAAATGTACTGTCAGACACTCGTCCATACAAGTTCATTCTAGGACTGAACGAAACTGAAGGCACTCCTCCTACTACATCTTTTTTTGGGAATCGCCCCTAGAACAGTAGGGAGTAGTCCTTGCATTACGAAGATTTCAAAACACGATAGGACCACTACTATAATAAGTTTCTCTACATTACGAGCGACCCAGAGAATGTCAATAAGCAGTCCTTTCGCTATGAAGATCTTCGGTATTTAATACAACGAAGATTTCAAAATGCAAACACCACTACCATATAAATATAATATGGGGTAAACCCCTGGGACTCATGATAGCAATCCCTACATTCTGAAGATCTCCGGTCTTCAATGGTCATCATCTTCAACATGTCTTCACTTTCAGACGTATATATTGGTTCGAAGTTCTTTTTGGATAGGAATCACCTAAATCCAACCTCGGATTCTTCGAACTAACCATCGATAAAAAGGCATTTAGGTATATAGGTGATTATCACACAACATTCAATTAATTAACCTTTTTATTTAAATCAAATTTCTCTTAGAGATATCTTCATTAAATCATTTCTTTATCTTTTTCAAAGTATATGGAATCATTAAGCCTCATTTAAAATCCTTTGGTTAATTAAAACCCTTTTTACATCTTGGAATAATTGTAAATTTTTCACTTTTTATTAGGAAAAACATTACCAAATTATTTATTTAATCTAAACCGTTACGTGACGCATCTGGTTTTGACTCAATTACTATTTTCTATTTCAATTTTGTCAAAACAAGTATAAATGTTTATAAAACACTTAGAAATCATTTTAAACTTATTTGTGAACAATATTCTCATTTTCAAACTCATATTCTATTTATTTTATAGTATAATATTGTATTATTGTAATATTCATTTTAAACCTTTTTAGATATTTAAAACCAATAAGAGGCTAAACAACTCCATACACGTATTATTTATGGATTAAATTTCCATTTAATTAACTGTGGTTAATTACTAACCATTTCTCTTATCATTTATCAAACCATGTTATCAACCACATCACAACCATATAACCAATCATAATATCAACCAAGTTATCATCCAATATCAAACATTTAATCATCCAATATACTTAAACTTTCAGATCATTATACTTGAAATAATTTAGAGATTAATTAGTAAAGTGCGAGTACTTACTATCACAAATGCTCCCTTCTTCCAAAGCTCCAAAAAATCTGGCAAAGCTTCCGTAGTACTTCAAGTTTACTCCTATGTTCTTGGAACAAATCCGGCAGCACTTCTCCCCAATATTTTCACTCCGAAGCTTCTCGAACTCCTTCCTTTCTTCCAAACGGGCTTGGCCTAGCGTTATTTAGGTGGTGGAGCTTGGCCTCAGTGATGACGGTGGTGGTCGTGTACTTAGAAGAAAAAGAGGTGGAGTTTGGACTTGCTTTTGAGGTGGAATACTATATTTTTACTTTACTTTCTTTTTTCTACTTTTTTCACCATTATTTTCCTATGGAAGAAAGCCATTAAAATAGCTTAAAGGAAGAAGAAGAAGAAGAAAAAGTGAATGTGTGTGATAAAATGATAGATTGAGACACTTGTTTGTAATAGAATACATACGTTTTTCTATCATTTTGGCTATAAATACATAAGTTTTTCAATTGAGAATCTAGTAGGAAGAGCTTTCTTCTTCTTCTTTTTCTTCTTGTGTACTTCGAGAGTTTTCCATAATGGGGGAGGTGAAAACAGGAGGGAGGTCGTACCTAGGTAGGAAGGTTCCGATTGAGAATCTTTGTTTAAAAGTAGAGCTTTCAATTGAGACCCTTGTTTGTAATAGAATGCTTTCGAAAATGATGGTTCTGACCTAGTCGAAACTCTGCTGCCATTTATAAACCTTTCGAGTGTGTTGAAGTCATCAATGCTTTCAAAGGGTAGTTTTTGTTTTAAACTTATACTAAGCCAATTCCTAAATGCTTTCAAAAAGGATCAAGGGTTTCAAAGGCAATGGCTTCGAAAGGGGTTTTGATGTTATCCTTTAGTATTTTCCTTAAATGATTTGAAGATTTCGAAAGGATGGTGTCGACGCCATCAAGTTTTCCCCAATACTTTTATATGATAAAGAATGGTTTCGAAAGAGATACTTTCATTTATATTCACTTTTACCCAAATGATATTTTATATATAAACCCAATGGTTTTGGAAGGGATACTTCCAAAGGTTTCAAAAAGGGTACTTTCAATGGTTTCGAAGCTATGCTTCTAAGAGTTAATAAGTAATACTTTATTACATTAGAAAGGTTTCGAAAAAGAGGGTTTAAAGTGTTTCGAAAGGCAGGGGCCCAATGTTTTGAAAAGGGATCTATATGCTTTCGAAGGAGGTTATCCAATGAGGTCGAAAGCAAAGTTTTGAAGGTTTTTAAAGCATTAGTTTTTCAAAACAAACAACCCAATCTCATTTTAAAGGTAAAACCCATAGCTAAGTAAAGGAGTTTTGAATTGGTTTAAGAAGAAGTTTTCCATGATAAAATATTAGGTTAAAGGGATTAACCATGTTTTATATGAAAATAATTTCAAGGATATTAAACCCACAGGAGTGGTATTGTTATGTTATTATGTTTTCTTCTTCAAATATATATATATATATATATATTCACATTGTAATGAACCCATAACGGTAATTTTGGTAAAGGGCAGAATAACCAACTAGGTTGACCCATTGGTGAATATAAATTAAATTAATTAAAGATATTGGTAGGGGCCAATAGGTTCACAGTAAGCCCATGAAAACTGTGTATAGGAAAAGATATAGGCAGGGGCCAATAGGTTCATAGTAAGCCCATGAAAACTATTTATAAAGGAATATGTTAGGAAGACAGTTTTATGGTTAGCCCACGAAAACTATATCTGGATTAAGATATTGGCAGAAGTCAATAGGTTCCTAGTCAACCCATGAAAACAAGGGTAAGAGAAAGGATATTGGAGTTATCAATAGGTTCAGGGAGAACTCATGAAACAGTATATGGCAGGGGATAATAGGTTCTTAGTGATCCCATGAAAATTATGAAACTGGACAGGGAGTCCATAAACATTAAACAAGTTATTGCTAAGCCCATGAAAACTAATAGGCTAATAATGACCCTAGAAACTATAACTGAGACACATTCAAAATGAATGGGGATGGGTAATCCAGAATTGATTTACTTGTTTTGCATATCATCATATTGTTTTGAATTATTTTAACCATTGTGGATGTAGGAGCATAGTATATGGTTTTAAAAGGTTTTAGGATACTAGTGAGGGGAAGACCCATTCCATTAAGTGGCGTGGTCTCACTAGATATCTAAACGGTTTAAGATTGTAGTATATTATTCATACCAGGCTTTATGTCTGACTCGAAGTTTATGTTTTCCCCTTAAACTCTCAGGTACTCAATTGATTTTGAGTAGTTTGAGAGTTGAGGTTTTCAGGTACCTCATTAGACGAATAAGCTTCCGGAGACGTGCAGGAGGCATGATAGCTATCTAGAGTTCTCTTTTATTTTGATTCCGCTGTGATATTATTGTAAAGGCAAAGTTGTTAAAATTTCCTATATATACTTTAATCATCCAATGGGGCATCTTCATATGTCGCTCTTGGCATATGTTGTAATAAATATATTTTCTCTAAACGTGGTTCTCATATTGGCATTATGTAATAAAATTGAAATGTTTTTAAATGGAATGTAGAACTTGTTTGACGTTATTTTTTTCCATATTTATGTGTTTCTGTATATCAATGTATCAAACATTACCGTATTTGGTCGCCGAGGATTAATTACTATAGATGACTGCAGCATCCATAGCCATTAGTTCTGGGCCTCCAAGTGGGGGATGTTACAAGCTAACAGATGTATTTGGATGGAAAAATGGACCTAAGGTGAGATTTGATTTGACTTGTGTTGAATTTGGTGAAAATATCTTCTTTTTGTGTTTTTCTTTACTTAATTAAATTCTTAGCTTAATTAATCCTTACATAATATAAGCGAGGTGTTTATTTCTTTGTTAATGTGTTTATATAATAACTATTCAACTTGCAAAACATTTACACAACTTATATTAAATAAATAGTTGATTTTTGACAAAACGTTTTCTGGTCATATTTAGTATTTTTAATTAAACTATTTATTTATGTAAACAAAAGTTGAAAATTTATTTTTTATCATCTTTAAATAATTAAAGTAAGATAAATTGAGTTACAGAACTATATTGAATAATATTAAAATCCAATTGTGAAAATACGACGTCGATTGGTCAAAGTGAGACGAAGTTTGTCTATCTTTATAAAACAAGTGTGTGTGTGTGTATTTATAAAAAAATTATCAATCAATTATTATCATTTTATAACAATTTAAAAAGAATTATTTAACATTTAAAACAATTATTTTATTGTATATCCAATTTTATCGAAAATCGGCTTTTGTCAGTTTTACGATGAAACTTCAAAATCTCTTATTTTTGTAAACCAATTCTAAAAATAAATTTTCCATTCTTATTTATCGCATAAACATGATTATTTAATTTTGAAAATTCTATATTTGATTATTTAAAGTTAATTAAATTTCATTTAAAAGTGATAAAATTAAGGGTCGTTACAATATGCAACTGATTAGAGCTACCTAATTAAATAGTGCTCCTTTTATTTTAAAGTTAACATACTACTTGTTTTCTGCTATTTATTAGGATGACCGTAAGCATATACAAATAGAACTACAAGATCGAAACGATTAAATAAAAGCATGGAACTGTTATAACCAGAAACATGGACAAAATTACCACGATAAATTTAATAGTTACTAGTTTAGTCTCTATAATTTTTAAATAACATATTTATTAATCAATACTAAATTGTGGATAAGCTAAAAAACAATGGATAAAATTTTCACTTCACTATATATTATTATTCTATTCTTATTTTCTTGATAACTTACCATGTATTCATCTTTATTATTTATTATGCATAAGATATGAAACTAAATTTGGTTAAAATATCATAAATTATATTTACCCACTTTACCTCATAACTAAATAAATTTGGCTAGAAGTTTATTTAGCAGAACGAATATAGTGTTTGGCCTAAATGTTTGTAATTGGAACCATTGTTTTGTATTTCAGTATCACTTATGAATAATCAAAGTTTTGAAACTGAGAATAATATTCACCAAGAAGCTATGAATAATAGTGCTAGAAGTATGATATGGACTTTGCAAACAGATACAAGGAATGCTAAAAAAAATTCTTACACCAACTTTAAGTCACTTGTATCAGAAAAATGCATAATAATTACTCTTATAAGAACCATTTTTGGTAACATGTATCCTAGAAATTCAGCAATATGAGAACAAGATTACTCATAAACAATCTTCGACTTCGATAAGCTTACCAAGTTAACTTAATTCCAATTCTCTATTTTTTTTACTCATCAATACACATACATACATATACATATACATATATACATACATACATACATATATATATATATGACAGGTATTCGCAATGACAACCGTGATAAAAGTTCGCTTGCATTGTGAGACATGTGAAGATGATTTAAAGTAGAAATTGTTAAAACTTAAAGATACATAATGAATGTTTTTAGCTAAAAACCTACATCATTACATGAAAATTGCATAATTTCATTATGTAATCTTTGTAAAAATGAAATAGTAACCTTCAGAACATAAAACAGTATCATTCATCCGGAAGTCAATTACCACCTTATTCAAGAATCATTTATGGATAAGGTGGCATATTTTTAGAAAATATTGTACTAGAATGTTTACATTCTTTAAAACATTTAAGCTTTATTCAATGATTCTATTATAGTTTCTCTTTTACACAGTATTGTTTTACTACTGGGAATTTATTTCTACTCTAGAATTTTAAAAACTGAATCAAATTGTGGTACATGATTTCAATATTCAAATTCCACTGTTACTGATTTGCAATATAGTATCACAATCCAATAACATTTTCTATTTAAAATCAACAAAATATAAGAAAACGATTGCTCATAAACAATATATATATTGTTCCCGACGAACTATACTCGTTTGAAACTTCTAATCTCAGTTCAGTTTCAAAATTTCCAAAATTTATGTTTCGATTTTGGCTTCAGATTTATTTACTTTTCATAACTTTTTTCAGTAATTGCATTACTCAATACTATAAATGTGTATTTGAAATCAAAAAAATATCTTATTCATTCAAAATAGACTAACCCTTAAGTAAACAAAACTAAAAAAGCCTAATCATTTTACAATGCGGCCAAATTCTTCAAAATATTGCTAAAAAGGTAAATATGCTAAAACTTATCAAAATATTTTAACTAGGATTCAAATAGCATAAGAATTGAAGAAAGAGTAATTTAAAGACTTATTGAAAATTCATTTCATTACGATATGCGTAGTAGGCGAAGCTATGACAGAATATAGGGCATCTTCCATGTACTGTAATTTTGATGTTTGTCTTCATAGCTCTTCAATTGGCTCTTTTACAGCATGTATCCAAACTTTAACTACATTCTTTTATAGCTGTTTAAAATGGATCTTTGCATTTGGATTATTTGACTCCACACTCCTAAAGAACTACTTTTCTGTTTCTCGTAAATCCATCAACATGCATTTTATTGTTTGTTCTTGAATTTGCAGTCTGTAAGTTGAAAAAAGAAAAAAATGATGAAGTTACTAATCCTTAAAGATAAAGTACCATAATCCACAAAAAATAAGTACCATAAATGTTTGCACTATAGTCATGGGTGTAATAGGAAATGTTGTAGCATTAGCCTTCTCAAAAACTACTTGGGATTCAGGTCACGCTACCTTCTTACTGACAACATTCTCAATTCGAATCATACCTAGGGCTGGCCTAAAAGTGTTTGGATTTAGTAGATTATATGTCCAAACAATCATGGCTAATGGTCCAAGAGGAACGTTATTAATAATTTCCTTTGAGATTCTCGAGTGTAATGCCCTAAAGCCACTAATTGTTTGCTTCCTCTCAAATCAAAAATCTTGCATTTGCATTCCAGGTTGCTAGTTCTACTCTATTAAAGGTAAGAATATTTATTCAGTAAAAGTTGTATATATTAAAATTGAAACATCCCAAAATTTTAAGCGGAAATTTAATAAAAACATTAAATTTAAATGTAACAAGGGCAAAACTAAAATTTTAACAACCATCTGAATTTGGCTATAAAACTTGCAACGTTGTGTTCATAGTAATTTTCTGGATGATTTTCATATATAACCTTTTGAAATCGGAACAAGTATGAAGAAGTTATAAACGTTTGAAAGTTGGGAAACTAAATTATGAACTAAACAATTAAGGAAACAAATATTTTAAAAATAGAAAAATCCACCGGTCAAAAAGTAGATCAGGACCGGTCGACTACTAGCAGCCGACTACTCCCAACTATAGCGGTCGACCAGTTGATGAATTGCGACTAGGGTTTTGTTAAGCCAACGAACCAGATTTGATCGTATATTTTTATCAACGCTTCAAATTAGATCGTATATTTTGAATAGACCAGGTTAGTTTGCAGCCCCATAAATACCATGCTAATGTAAACCCTAATTCACAAATTATAATATGTATGTCCAAACTCTGCTCCTTTGAAAACTCAAATCTCTTCCTTTTTAAATCAAAATTTTATTGAAAATAAAATAAAAGTAGAGAGATTGAAGAAAGATAAATCAAGCGAAGATCTAGCAAATGAGGAAGATTCCAGATGTAATTTGAAGGAAATAACTTGGATTTGAGGTGAGTGGTTTCATTTTTAATTAGATGATTTACATACAATTAATTTAAGTATACCCTATTTGATCTAGGTTGATAGAAATTGAATTAAAAAAATTGTTTAATTAAGTTGGAAATTTAATAGTATTTGTATGAATGTGATTCCTCTTTTCTAATCTAGATCTGACTACTATTAACACGTAAATTAAGGAACTGATAAATATGAGTATACCCCTTTTTATCAAATTAATAAGAATCAATGTAACTTGTGAATGTTGATGTTAAACCTAGGTTAAATTGATTATAGCGAATTGAAATTGGATATGGAATTTTGGTAATTACAAATTATAGATTCATAAGTTAATTAACTGAAATTTAGGTTATAAGTTTACTATAATGAAATTTGGGAACGATAATCATTAACAAACAAAAATGAATAATAATCTGTAATAAAAAAACACCAAACAATTATGACTGGCCGACCGCTCTAGGAGCAAGCGATCAACCAGTTAGCATTTTCAAAGCACAGTACGAACTTCGGCCTAAGGCCCAATAAAATAGTGGTGTGTGTGTATGGATTTTAGTATAGGTAGGGAAGATAATTCCTTATGGGGCGACATTAGGATGTTGCGAGATTGGATAAATGTTATTTATCCAACAGGGGTCGATATTCGACCGGGGAAATTTTATCCTAAATTGCACTCAAGGAAGGTTCTATGATGGACATGCAATACTAATGACGATGCCTGATGGAGTATGCAGCCTGACACTAACAGTAGTTCCTTGGAATTCACGATGATGCGACGTGACTATGTTATTGATGGATCCCGGTGCAGTGCAATAAGAGGCATTATGTTACCATTGAGAGGTGGACATAAATGCAGCGACGATGAGACACTTCGGCAAATCAGCATTGCAGGCTCCCTCTTAATGCATAATTAGGATACATATATTTATGGGAAATGTGGTCCCATGGTGGAAATTTTTATGTAAACCTATGTGGAATAGTTCTGGTAGCTATTAGCCAACTATTAGTTGTCTTGAGGTTCGATTAGTTGTTCGACCCTAAGTATGAGCCTGTTGTTAGTGTAGGTGTGTATTAAGTTAAACCCCTTATATAAGAAATCAAGTAACTCACAGACACTTGTAGGACATCCTAGGTCACATAAAGTATAACTAAAGTCAAATACATGTTATCTCCATATATTAACGATTTACTCATTCATTAGACTTTTGTCTAGCATACCCCATTTTCCTTTCTTTTTCCACATCACAAGAGGACAGAGCAACAGGTGATAGGCCCAATGATAGTACTTGGATTGGTGAGCTTATCATTAGAGTTGCTTTTGTTTCCTATTAATCTCCATGTACTGTTCATCGTATCTAGTATTTTATCAGACTATTTGATGTATTTTTGTATATTGTGGATTTGACTATTACTGTTTTGAGACTGTATTTTTGAATATTTTCTGATCTGGCTATTTTTCAGTATTTATATTTTTCTGTCTTCCGTTGTGAGATCCGAAAGTGTAGTATATCTTGGATTTTATCCTTGTATATTTAGTTTCTCAAATGTTTAAAATCCCCAGCAATCGTACTTCTTGACACCGATGCGAGTATAAAAATCATCCTAGATTTTGCATTAGTGTGTCAGGAGGTGCGAGATGTCATAGTTGGTATCATAACCTAGGTTTGAAATTCATTAGGGATTAGTAGCATGTTGAGAGAACATACTTGAAAAAAAAATTCCAAATGTTTTCCAAAAGGTTTTCATAATGGGTTTTCAAAGAATGTATATATATATACACACACATAGATAAAAGCTTTCCAAAAGTTATATATATATAAGTGTAATGCGAATAACTCTTTCCCTCATCCTTGTTAATACTATATATGGAAAAGTTTCTAATAAATCCCTAAAATTACAGATAGAAAGGATGAGCGGTCTGACTAACTCCGGTGACACGGCTAAGATTATGGGTGTAAATGTCTTGATTTGGTTTCATCGATATCTACAAGCAAGAGGACAAGTCAAGCTTAACTCTAATACTGGACCCACAAAGTGAGCGCCAGGTGCAGTTCCTGCCCACCCACCTGCCATTGATTTAGCTAAGCTTTCTAAGGACCCTACGAGCCTAGGAAGGAATATGTAGAGAGTGAGTCGTATGTAGATTTGAGGACATAGATTTGTACTTATGAGAGGATTTTTGGATTGATGGGTCTTAGAGATGAAGTTAGGAGATAGCTTGCCACTTGGCACTTACAGGGGGAGGATCTGAATTGGTGGGATGTGGTAGTTGCCGAGATTGATGAGGGAGAGATTACTTGGGGTAATAGGAGATGTTTTTAGATGAAGTTTCTGTCTAAGGTTGAAGAGGGAGTACAGTTAGAGAAGTCTATCCAATTACCGTAAGGAGTGATGATGGTGAAAGAGTATGTTAATCGGTCGAATGAATTGGCTAAGTTTGAAATGGAGCTGATCAATACACCTGATAAGAAGGCTCCGAAGTTTGCAAAGGGACTGAATCAACCTCTTCAGAATTTGACCCTTTGTCATATTCCTATAGGTGCGACTTTCGAGGGATTACTAGAGATGGCTTTGCTGAATGCTATTTCCAAGGAGGATGTGAAGGGTGAGTCTAAGAAGACAGAAGGGAAGACGCCCTAGCAGAACCAGTGCAAAGGCAGATTGGCACTCAAGGGAAAGATCAAGAAGCAAGATTCATAGTGCAGGAAGTGCGGTAAGAAGGGGCATTTTGTAAGGGAGTGCCAGACGGACAGTTCGAAGATTAAGTGTTACAGCTGCAATCAATACGGGCACATAAGGTGGGAGTGTCCAGCACCTCAAAAGACCTCTACACAGGTGGTTTCAATTTACGCACTTGATGCTGCTCCTAGCTCGAGTGCGTCTCCAGTTGCGAACAAGGGTAAGAAGGTTGTAATTGAAGGTGTGCCAACTTTATCCGATTTACCTATTCATACCTTATTTTCCATGATGTCGTCATAATCTTTTATCTTGAGTAGACTTGTGAATGAGTTACACTTAGGCACTAGCATAGTTATAGACCTGTAATTGTATCAAACTATGTACGAGTATTGACTTAATTATCTATGATATGTAGGCGTTTGTAATTGTTTATTTTAGTGGTCGAGTTCGATTACGATGCTTATCTTAGGATTTTCTTGGTTTGGTTTGGTTTTGGGCATGGATTGGATGACGATGTATGAGCAATCTAAAATTATGATAGGAAGGTTGCTAGGTTATCTACTTGTAGTGGACACAGTCTAGAGGTTTATTGCGATCCAAGAGGTTTCGTTATGTTGAATTATTTATATTCTTTAAACCTATCGCATGATGAGTTAGATTCAGTGCATGTACTTAGAGACTACCCAGATGTCTTTTTCGAGGTTACCGGTCTCCCACCTCAGAGAGAGATGGAGTTCCACATTTATCTTGTGGAGAATGCCAGACCTATTGCCTTACCTTTGAGACATATGGCTCTGAAGGAGAGACGAGAGTTGAGTAAGCAAGTGAATGAGTTGTTGGAGAAGGGTTTTTTTAGGAGCAGTATTTCATGGTAGGGAAAACCGATTGTCTTTTCCACCAAGGAAGATGGTTCTCTGAGGATTTACGTTGATTATCAGGAGCTGAATAAACCAACGAAGAAGAATCTTTACCCATTGCTCCATATAAAATTTCTCTTTGCTCAGTTGGTTGGGGCGAAGGTGTTCTCACGGCTTGACTTGGCTACCATATTCCACTAGTTGCATGTAGCTGAGGATAGTATTCAGAAGACTGCTTTTCATACACCCAATGGACTATATGAGTGGTTAGTCATGCCCTTCGGACTGACCAATGCACCCGCTTACTTTGTTGATTTGATGAGTCTAGTTTTTAAAGGGTTTCTTAATAAGTTCATGGTGGTACTTGTGGATGACATATTAGTCTATTCGAAAAGCGAGGAGGAGCACAGGTTGTATTTGGAAGAATTGCTCAATATACTCTACAAGCATAAGTTGAAGGCAAAGTTTTCTAAGTGTCACTTTTGGCGCGAGCAGGTATGCCTTTAGGGATACGTTGTCTCTGGAAGTGGGTAGGCAGTTGATCCTAGTAAAGTTCTACATGCAGTAAAGGACTGGCATGTGTCAAATAATGCCACGGAAGTGAGGAGTTTTGTTGGTTTAGTGGGCTACTATAGGAAATTCATTAAGGACTTTGCTAAAATCTCTACCCCTCTAACCCACTTTTCTCATGGAACGGGAAATGCGAGGATGCTTTTATTAAGCTAAAGGAGGCATTGACTAGTGCACATGTTCTAGTATTACCCGATGGGACGAAGGCCTTCATAGTTACTGATGCTTATGGTATGAGGTTGGATGCGGTGTTGATGTAGGAAGTGAGAGCTGTGAGCTATGCTAGTCGATAGTTGAAGGTCCACGAGAGAAACTATCCTACCCATGATCTTGAGTTGGTGGCTATTGTCTTTGCACTAAAGTCATGGAAGCGCTATATATTAGAGGAGTGGTTTGAGTTTTATACAGATCATAAGTCTCTAAAGTATTTATTCTCCTAGAAGTATTTGAACTTATGGCAACAGAGGTGGATGGAGTTTCTAGTATTGTATAACTTTGATACCTCATATACTCTAGGTAAGGGCAATGTTGTAGCTGATGCCTTAAATAGGCAGCATGCGATGTTGAGTCCTTTGTTCATAGTGTCGAAGCATTTGGAGTTCATTTCTACATTCAATTTTCGACCATCGTTAGATATCACTCCATGATTATTATCAGCTTTGGATGTGCAGCATACACTTATGAACCACATTGGATCGAGTCAGAAGCAAGACAAGGAGATCTTGGATATTTTCGAGAGGGTTAGTAGAGGAGAGCAACAAAATCATTTGAGATGTTATGCCATTGACTCGTAGGGATGGTTACAGAGAGATAAAGATTGTGTATTCCTCTCATTAAGGATTTGATTGACAAGGTACTAGCTGAGTCTCATTGTTCTAGGATGACTATACCAAACTCTTAGGCATTCATGAATTGCTTCAACAATATGGTTAATGGTATACATATGAGTCCTTGCATTTATTTATACTTTGGGACAGTGGTAAATAATGAGACAGTTATAAAATAGGTGTTGATTTCATCCCCTTTCATATCGGCCAATTGAAATGGACTTGACAAATGATATACTTAAACATATTTCTGTTAGCACTAACTACAATTGCAATATTTAGAACGGTTAAATGTCATTAAACTGAAATTGCAAATATGAGGTATAACTTCAACTATTGTGACATTCACCAATTGTAACTGATAAAAAACTAACCTACTGGTTGCTATCTATATTTAGTATATAACTAATCAAGACCAAATACAAACGATCTAGCATACTATATTTGAACAAAAATTTAAAGGATGAAAATAATTCAAGTGAAATATTATCAATTTGCCATGCATATATTATCAATTTACAATGTCATTAGTGAAGTATATCATGGTATTTTATTGTGACAACCCATAAAATTTACTTCTAAAAATTAAGGTAGTTCATTCAATAATTAAACCATCAATTAAATAAACAAACCTCACAAGCAAATAAGACTAGGAATCAACTCAAATATGCATTCACATTCTTCTCTAACATAATAACATTCTCCATGGAATCAATATCCATGTCAGTTTCTTCACAACCTTTCCTAGCAAAGCTAACTTCCATAACATGATCATCTGTCTCTAATTCATGATAACCTCTTGGTGGTGCTTTCATTACAATATACCAATTAGAGTGCTCATTGTCTCTTGAATAAAAAAACTTGCTTCGCTTGAGATGTAAGGATATATGGATCTTTTACAAATGAAGCTTGATTTTGTTGTAAATTGACAAAAGTGAATCCATCTTTGACCTTCACTTTGTTACCTATATTTTCCTAGTGACACTTATATACCGGAATATAAAAGTGGTGATAGTTTAAAAAGACTTTCTCAATCACTATCCCATAATAAGTGACCATATCAGCTCTTTGAGAAATATCTTTTGCACTTGCCCTACACATGGTAATCGCATCATAAGTCGTCCCGTGATGTTGAGTTTCCCTTTCAACACCTTTTGTGTGAAAACGTCATCCATTAATTATATATCCTTTATTGGACAATGCATTACTACTTAGGCCAAAGGCAATCCATTTTAATATTTCATCATTTATTGATTTAAAAGGTATCTACAAAAAAATCATTTTACATAAAATAATCTAAAAAAATCTTTTTTCATCAATGAAAGGATAAATTAAATATAAACTAACCTTCTTTTTAATCCAATCTGAGAAATTATCTATATGTTTTTTCCAAAGCAATGTCGCATTTCTTTCCAAACGCTTATCTAAATTTTGTGACTCCTCCAAATGCATACTGGTGTTTAAATATTTTTACTAAGTTATATTTAACATTAAAAATTCATCAAAAAGGTACAAACAAAATATAATTTGTACTTACTCTAAATATGGTTCCACCACAGGCATATTCATTAGCGTGACCAAATGAGTAATATCTTTTTCATTATATGACAATGTAATTATCTTCGGTTGTAAAATTGGACGTCCTTCGAGTATCACATTGTTTTCTTAATCTACATTTTGGACTTCTTTCTCCTACATTGTGCTTTCCACTTTATAAATTCACTAAAAATCTCATTGATTCTTTTGCATGATAAGATTATGCAATACGCCCTTCAGGTCGATGCATAATTCCTTATATAATCTTTAAGTGTTTTCATATATCTTTCAAATAGGTACATCCAATGAAAATGAACTGGACCATACAATTGCACTTCTCTTCCAAGATGAATTGTCAACTATACCATTATATCAGAAAATGCGGCAGAAAATATCTTCCAAGTTCACACAAAATTCCAATAATCTCGTCATTAAGTTATCACAACGTCTCTCTTTTAAGAACACGTTAGCATTTTTATTGAAAAACAAACATAAACGAATTATTATTGTTCTGACTTTCTTTAGTTGTAATCCTTTAACTACAATAGATAATAAGTGTTGCATTAGAACATGATAATCATGAGACTTCAAATCACTAACTTTGCAATCTTCTAATGATACAAATCTTTTGAAATTTGAGCAATAACCATCAGGACCTTTAAATTCATATAACCTTTTACAAAATATATCTTTTTGGACAAAGATAATGTATATAGAGCCAATGGTAGATATGTTCAATTCCTACGAGGTTGTGTATAAAGACTTTGCCAAATCCCCCAATCCTCCAGTTCCTTTTTGGAATTAATTCCATCTTTCGTTTTATTATCATGCAACATCGTGTGTACTAGGTTTCAACAACATTTTTCTCAATATGCATTACATCTAAATTATGTTGCAAGGGAATTTCCTACAAATATCAGTAATTTAACATTTTAACAAGATAACCTTTTTATTGTTAGTTCAATGAAAGAAAATTTTATTTTAATACTAACCTCCTAATAAGGCAAATCAAAGAAGATTGATCTTTTTTCCACCTTAATAGCTCATTTTTCCTATCATCTTCGTCTTTTCTATTGTGGTTACACTTCCTCTTTTTAATTTTTATCTTCTTACTCAACTCCATCGTTAACTTCTACTTACTCTTCCTCCTTTTTGTTTCTTCATTCTTATCTTTCCGAAAATGTAGCATCCCCAAAAAATTTATAAATAACTTATATTCAAATATAGGGATTATTTAAATATTTGAATTGTGAATTATATATTAATTAAATGGATTTAATAGCCTTATTTAACTCCTTTTTAATTAATAAATAATAATGGTGAACTCATTTTGCAAATTGACTTATAATAATAAATAGTTAGAATAAGTAATAAGAAAATTAATTGTTAACAAAACGACATGATTTTTAATGTATATTTTTAAATGAATTTATAGGATTTTTCTGTAATTTTTAATTTGAAAAATATATAAATTTTTGTTGGACGTATTTTGCGGCAAACGTTGGTATTTTTGAAACTACACTGAATAAGTTAATCTCTGTATTTTTGTGTTGTTTTATGATCATGTCGCATTGTTATGCACGATTATATTTTTACTTCTATCATTCGCGGTTCATACGTGAACGTGATATTGTGTAGCGAAGTACCGAAAATTATAAACTTAAATAACCCTAACACTTGACCTATTTCATTGCCTCTCCCTCTTTTCTCTCTTTCATTTTCCTGTAAACTTAAGTAGCTGCCGCTTCAAATTAAATTCTTTCTGGAGCTTCGCTCAACGAAAATAGAAACCATCGGATCCGTTGAACTCGTGTGGTCGTAGGCTTCAAATCTATAACTTTGGAATTGGGTGTGTCTATCATTGGTCATGTGCGATATTTTGGGCCAATGCTAGAGTTTGAGATTGTCGGAGCTAAGGGTAGAGTTAATCGAAATAAAGGCCACCACCATTTTTCTCTTCGCGACACGCTTCATCCAATACCATCACCTGGTGATCCGATCGACAAGAGAAATGCATGACTTTTCACTGTAGGTGAACTAATGCCCAGGTCATGTTTTTAATGGCTTGATCGAGCTATATGTTGTGGTGACCATCACGAAGCACTCACGAAGAGGAGCGTGTAGGGATGACAACATGTGATTTTGTCTAGAAACAAGGGAAAAAGGGAGGAGAGATTGGATAGACAATAAGTTTGTTCGTGTACTAGGTATCATGTATACACGACTTAAGTTTGGATAAGATAATTATAAAGGTGATTAGTAATTTAGTTAAGTTAATTAATTATTTAAATTATTCGAAATCTTATAAAATCAATAACTCTTGCATATGAGGTCCAATTAAGACATGGTCTTTTGCGTTACGCTCGTAGGAGCGGTATCTATGCACTGGAATTAATTTCTTCAAGTTTGGAGTCAACAGAATTTTGAGCTAAAATCGATTGCCATTCAATTTTAGACCAAGCAGAGATGCTTAAGCGGTAGTTGGAATAAAAGTGAGTTAACTCACATTTGAATGAACTCTATATGATGTATGTGTTGATATAAAATATTTTTGCGTTCTTGAATGATTTCTCTAGTTGGTTTGGTTGAATTCCCGCTTTGAAAAGCGGATGACATATATGTGATTTATACGGGACTTATAGAGAGACCCTAAAGGGTTTCTCACCATTACTAATTTACTTTTATATGCATCTTACTTATATAAATGTTTGGATTTTGTTTGAAATGTTAAGATGGAAAAATGTTGGATAGTGGAATAATCGCGTTTTCGCACTTTGAAATTGCATTATTGCACTTTGAAATCTCATCTCTTTAAATTTTGTGTTTATAATCTTGTGCTTGTGTTTGCGTCAGTAAATATTTAGTCGTGCTTTTGTTCTTTTAAAAGATTGTTTGAACAAAGTTTTGATGGCTCCAAAATGGTTATAACACCTAACTCCAAAGTGTTTAAAAGTTAGAAAATTTTTGGTCATGGTTTTGCAGTTCGAAAGTCAAGTTTTAAGACAACTTTCAAATGGATTTTGTTAACTTCAAAATTCTTTAAAATTTTTGTGAATACGTACTAGACTCATAGTATATTGTTATTTAAATAAATTATAATATTTATACTGTTGGAACTGAGCCAGCCCGCACCAGAAGTCATGGATGAATTTCAAAAAAGAATTACCCTATTGGATCTTTATTAGGCCTAGAAGTCTAATTTATTTAGAAATTTCAAATTTTAATTTAAATAAAATCATATATTTCATTTAAATTCATACATTGTTGGTAGAAATTTATTTAATTTATTTTCAACTTATATATAAATTTCAAATGTATCATATACATACGTATATGTGTGCATGTATAACATGATATTGCGTGATGGGTATAACATGCCCGTATATAGATATTGTGATTTACATCGCAACGGACGCGTTAGCTCATCCTATATGTATTGTATGTTGTCCAAATATGTGTATATATTTTTATAGTTATTATAAATATTTATATCCAAATGGAAATATACATATATATGTATATTTATATTATGAAAAAATCATATATATATATATATATATCTGTGTACATAAAATATTATGTATTAAATATTAAATAAACATATATATAATATGTATATGTATATAACATATGATTTTACCTAAATATCTTTTTTAATTATTTACAAATATATGTATTAAAGTAAAGTAATTATATATATATGTATGTTTTATATGTATACATAAATATGAATATAATAATTAAAATGTGAATATGAGTTAGAATAGTTTATAAATTATAAACATTAAATAAATATTATTATTATTATTATAAAACATTCCAGATCATATAAACAATAAATCTGAAAATAAATATATTTGTATTATATTAATATATATATATATATTATGAATTAATTAGTTAATTAACAATAAGTAAATAAAAGAAAATATTTATATAATAGATATTTTGAATTTTAAACTTTCAGAAAATCTAGAATAGTATTACATAGGTTGCAAAAAAATTTCAGAATTTTCCAAGTCAAAATATTATTTTTTATTAATTAAATGCTTTTCGACTGAATTTTATATGATTTTAAAAAAAAATTGGTTTAAAAATTTTGATCGTTTGACTGAGAGCATATGTGATAACAAATTAATTTTTGAAAATTTAAAATTGAATTTTCGAAACATAGTTTATTTTATATGAATTTATAATTTGTGCAAATATTGAATAATATTAAAATATATTAAATAATTTAAAAAAAATATTTTGGTTACTAAAAATCATAATTCACAAAAATATACATTTGAAAATTATTACATCAATTATTTATGCAATATAATAATATGGATTAATACATGTCATAAAAATAAATTAGTTAATATATTCATCTATGTATATATTAATTAATAAAACATAATGATATTGGCTGTGTATCAAATCCTCAAAAAAAAATTATTTGATAAACATATACACATAATGAATCAATATGTGTGACAACAACAATACCTGTAGGAATCTCACATAACTAACAATTCAATAATAACAATATATATATATATATATGAATAATATAGAGTTATATAGAGAATATGCATCATATATAAAAATAAATACTTACCTAAACTAATGCCCTTAAGTACACCTTGTAATGATGAGTTCCCTCCTCTTGAAAACTTCCCGATTCGTCAGATCGTTAGCCTTTAAATCGCTGACCCTTTACTATCGAATAGCTATTGATTTAAACTAATTTGATTTGACATTTGCTCAGATGTAAAGAGGTATGGTTTGGCCATGATATGAATAGAGGAGGCAGGCAAAAAATTCTATAGAAAGTTAGGGTTATGATTCCTTTTATAGTGGTTGAATCAGAGAGAAAAGTGGATCACATCACTTACTTTTTTTCACCGGATCTTAGCTATCCATTACATACTCTAATACTCTATTTTGGCCGCTCCTTATATCATATAGTTGCTGCCGAATTTTTCCTCTAACATCATGGGCTAATAGCCCATTTAAGCCCAATAAATATATTTAATTAAATCCAATTTAATCTCTTTATCGATATACCATATTGATATATTTATCACTATTCTAAATATATACAACAATATTTATTCCTCAAATCATATTCAAATTTTATAATTAATATTTCATAAATTTTAATTAATTTAATTAATTTATAACAATTATAAAATAATTAAATCGTTTGGTCGAAAGAGAATTCATCATTTCGGTTGTGTGACTCGTGGGTATAAATTCAATCAGCGATTAACATCGAACTATTCGAATGCTAACGTTCACATGTCACTTAGCAGGTGGTGTAAAATTTTGGCCAAATTTATCGCTTACTTAGTTTCGTTAATATCCAATTTTAGTTTAATAAGCGTTACCCAATTGTAATGGTCAAAATTCCAATATCGTCCATATTCAACTCTATAATCTAAACACAAAGTCCTTGGTTCAATAATAACAATTATTATTAACTGAAATGCTTTGGCCAGACTTTGAGTTGACTTGAGTTGACCATGATATTAACCCTATATAAATGAGGTGGTGAATCCACTCTTGAATAGTCCTTCACTTCCAATACTTCCACTCTACCCAGCTATAGTCGCTAGATGGAACGCCATGCCATGATTTGACTATAATCAAAGTGGAGCTTTCATATTGAAGATCCACAGTATTCTCAAGTCGAGAGAACTATGTAAATCAGTCACATCGATATTTTCTATTTGACCTTAGTTATATTAACCAACAGAAAACTATCGAGTGAGTCATTCCATAGTTATCCAATAATTATCAGTACGTAACACCTAGGTGCCCCCAGCAGCCCTAAGTAATACACTGCCCAATATTTGGAGAGCGTTACGTACTCTAGTCTCAATGAATACATCGATATCCTGTCTCGATGCATCTTGAGTAGGAACATTTAAAATGGTTTTTTTTATTGTGATAAATTACTCACGGTTATAACGCTTTGTAACTTCTATCACAAAACATACCATTCATGAATTTTCTATTAAATTACATTTAATTGAATTAACTAATTTAACCATATTATATCAAGTACAAGTATATAATAGAAAGAAAATACATTTGATTTCGAACAAGATTGGTTGTTGAGTAAGATGTATGTAACAAATTACATAATTTCCTTTAAGGCATACCCATAACTCTATTAAGCTCCCAATTGCACTTGGGTTCAATTATGGAATCTTATTCGAACTTCTCTAATTGGTTTTCTTAAAACCAATTGGGTCAGTTCCTTAGTGAACGGGCATGCTATTTTGTTTTAATCATCTACTCTATCGATTAACTCTCTCCGACACTGTTAAACTACCTTTATCATATGGAACAATTCAGGGTATGTCTCTTGACTTCTTGTGAGCACTAAGTTCTATTAAGAAATATGTTGTGACATTGTTACCATATAACAATGTTATGGGATTCTCAACATTTGGAACCACCATCAACTCATTTATAAATTTGTGCATTTATATTTATATATACCGTTTTTATTACAGTGTTATTCAAGATGATGTACCTAGCCTTTTCATTGATCAGCCATACTCTTTCATTTGGAACATTTCCAATTTTAAGATTCTTAACTTGAATTTATTACTGACATACGATACTAATTCTATATCACTTATGAAGTTTGAGTCATATCACTCCTTCATAGGGTGTTCAATTTTTCTGTAAACAATTCTCTAGTATTTCATAGATACACGAGAACACTCCAAACTACAATTCGTGATATCAATTTGGATTTGATATTTTCTTTATGTATCAAATACATAAAAAAAATCACGATATCGTAGACAACATAATATGTATGATAATTCCTATTGCCAATGCATAAGGAACTCGTCTCACATATTACATACTAAACAATTAAATAAGGCGTCTTTGCATCTTGATTTGGGATATTTCTAATATCTTTTATACTCACTATAAAAGACATCATTAACAATCCAAATTTGATATTAAAAGAACAAATGTTGATTTTAAAATAAGAACATCGTTGAAATCAACAATGTGTTGTTTACTTATAGTTTAGAAATATCAATGTACCTTTTAAGATTCTTTCTTATGAACACACGCTTCCTTTGCATTTTGATAGACAATCAAACTATTTAATATTTCTATCAAAACACTTACTCAATTTTGATGCTTTTCGAATGATACTTTCATACCTATTCTTGGATCATATCCAAACACTCACAAATCTAAATATCGCTCCCACTTACTTCGAGACACTTTGGTTGTTATATGTAAATAGTCTATTCTAAATCATTACTTGGAATTATTCCATTTCAACACATATGTACCAAATCACAAAGTCTTACGAAGTAATAATTTTTTGAGTAAATCTGAAATTACTTGATTATGTTAAATGATGAATCTATTATGATAATTTCAACTTTTGAAATTTATGAGATTATTCTTATCAAAACTGCTCATTTAATTCCAATAGCTTAGTCTTGCTCATAAAGACACAACCACGGTTGATGGATCACATCCCTTCGGTTATGACTACCAAAATCATATTCTGATAATGTACTTGGAATTCATTTTCGGATATTCGCATCATACCATATTGTAAAGTCAACACTCTTAATTATTTAACTAAACAACTGAGGATTGTATACTTTCGATGTTGATAAGAAACTCATTGTTTCTCTTCAATGTGCGAGAATACTTATTAGACACTCTAAAATGATGCGTTCGTTTAGGTTAGTAAATTTCATTTCAATTTCATGTAATCTGAAACGACCAGATTTTCTGTCGTTTGATTTTGAATATTTAAATGGATTTTTGAAAATGACAATTTTGGTTGAAATTATAGAATGAATTTAAAATTTCACATATAGCGATTTATCATAATAGGGAAATGGTAAATAATTGACATTTGAGTTGAATATGAATCGAATGATTTCTAATGTTGATATAAATCCTATTTGAATTAGAATTGAGTTAATAAGTTTTTAAAACTGGAATTTCAAGTGGTTTCATAAATTTTTGAAATCGTCGATTTAATCGACGCATTAAAATAGCGATCCGGGGCACTGTCTCGGAATTCGATAAAACTAGTTCCATTGGATTTGTAATAGTATATTATTATTGGATTTCAATTTTTCTACTGTTTGGAGTTACTGTTTGGTCGTACAGGATATAAACGCGTTGAATTTAATATCGAAAATTTAATATTATAATTGGGTTCAAAATGCAATCTACTTTATACGATCGAACTGGGCCTCGAGACTAGTTCCATTAGGTTTGGAATAGGGGTATAACATTAGAAATGCCAGGTGGCACGCCTCAATAGGAGTTCGAGATTTCCCTGTATATAATACGAGATATTTTGAATATAAAATTTAAAATAAAAATTGAACACATCAGAGCGACCTACCCCTGAGATGAGCCATCCTATCGCCATTTAAGCCACCTTCATTTCATTTTAAATCTCGCAATTCTTTCTCCTTCTTCCTCTTTTTTTCTACGAAAAAAGAGAGAAAGCGATCGATCAAACGAGCAATAGGCGCGGAGGAGCATGGCAAGGTGCTGGATGACGAAGTCGATCGATTTGGGCTTAGGGTTTCTAGATCGGCGTGGGCGCGCGACAACTCTGGTGGGTCGAGTTTGACTGCGACGAGGGATTCGGTGAGTGTGGCATTCGCGCTGGTGATGGCGGCGCGTAGGATGTTGCGTGGTTTCATCGACAGTCACACGCATGGTGAAGTAGCCGAGCACGAGTTGGTCATTCGCGTGTCCTGGAAGCTTTATCATGAACGAGATGATTAGGGTTAAGGTAATTTCTTAGTTAAATACTGTAATTAAATTTAGTTAATTATATTATTAAAAATCGAATGCTTATAAATGTGATAACTTATCCATACGAGGTATGAATCGAATGCGACGAATCGCATTGCGATCGTATCGATGAGTGCTACACAAAAAAATTGGTTTGGAGATTTTTGGAGTCAGCTTGGATTTTAGATTAAATTGAACGCCAGTTCAACTTAATTCAAAATTGGAACGAATTGCAAATTAAAAATCAAGGTGAGTAGATCTCACTCATTTGGATTACTGGTTTTAATATAAAATGTGAAAAATTATTTATTGGTTGATTGGATGGATTGACAATAATTTATCAGTTGGATGTTATATTATATATATATATATCAGTGCATATATTAGTAGTTGGGTATATTCCCGTCGATTGGAGCGGATGAGACACTATGCGCCCCGCATAATAGCAGATGACCCTATATTACCGCGATATCCCGCCTCGAAGCGGGATTGGTATTTTATGTTATATAACATCTGTGGATGCAGGGAAACAGGTTAGAGGGATCCAACTGGATTCTTCAAAAATATATTGATTGTTTTTCATATATAGTGATATATGATGTAATTGAATAATCTGTTATGGATTGTTGTGTGCTTTGATTGATTGGATGCTATAGTAGCACTGGCTTTAATTTTGGTATTATAAATACCATAAATAATATTTTTGAATTTTAAAAAGGAAATTCAAAAGCAATTTTGGAAATAGAATATTTATATTAAATTTTGGGATTTTTAAGAGGAAATGGATCTGAATAGAATTAATGATTGGATATAGGATGTATATTTAACTATTTTCGAAAGAGTTGGAAATTGAGATTTTAAAATAATTGATAAAGAATTTGTATAATTAATTTTAAGTAGTATTTCTCAAAAATATGGCAAAGAAGTTGAAATCGGAATTTTAAACAAATTTGAGAAACAATTAGAATTTATTGGGAAATAGATTTATAAATGGGATTTTAAATAGAACTTGATTTATAAATGGAGTTGTTAATATAAATATGTTATAGACTGGAAATGAGTTTATAAAATTTATAAATGATGTTTATAAATTAAGTGTAATGATTATCATTTGATAAATTGGGAATGTAAATTCACCGGGTGAACTTAAAATGAAATATGGGAAATCGGATTAGAAAGGAATAGTGAATCCTTTTTTGGAATTTGGAAATAGTTGTGAGGTTGATAATGAAAATTGATCTGTGATAAATCGAGGGACATTTATAAATGTAAAAATGGTTATGTTAAATTGTATAGAAAAGTTAAGTTTTGTTTTAAAAATGGATTTTTATTTATTAAACTATATAGTTTTAAAATATTTTAATACTAGAATATTACAGGAAGTTGGTTATACAAATATTTTATACTAGTTGATAAATTCTAATTTGTATAATAAGCTATGTGTATCGATTTTATTTATAGATGAAATGGAAATTAGATATTGTTTTTACTAAAAAGTGTTTTGATATTTTAAATAATTTTTTAAAATGTGTTTTGAAAATAAATTACTATTCTTTTAAAATACTTATTTTATATATATAGAGTTTTGGAAAGTGATTGAAATTTATTTATAAATACTCTCGAGATTTGTAAACTATGTTTTATTTAAGGGATGTGATTTTATAGACTGGAAATGAGTTTATAAAATTTATAAACAATGTTTATAAATTAAGTGTAATGATTATCATTTGATAAATTGGGAATGTAAATTCACCGGGTGGATTTAAAATGGGATATAGGAAATCGGATTAGAAAGGAATAGTGAATCTTTTTTTGGAATTTGGAAATAGTTGTAAAGTTGATAATGAAAATCGATTTGTGATAAATCAAGGGAGATTTATAAATGTAAAATGGTTATGTTAAATTTTATAGAGAAGTTAGGTTTTGTTTTAAAAAGGGATTTTTATTTATTAAACTATGTAGTTTAAAACTGTTTTAATATTGGAATAATTCGGGAAGTTGGTTATACAAATATTTTATACTAGTTGATAAATTCTAATTTTTATAATAAGCTGTGTGAATCGATTTTATTCATAGATGAAATGGAAATTAGATATTTTTGTTACTAAAAAGTGTTTTGATATTTTAAATAACTATTTAAAATGTGTTTTGGAAATAAATTACTATTCTTTTAAAATACTTATTTTATATATATTGAGTTTTGGAAAGTGATTGAAATTTATTTATAAATACTCTCGAGGTTTGTAAACTAGGTTTTATTTAACGGATGTGATTTTATAAGAGAAATCTTATAATGGAATTCTGGAAACTTAAGAAATTTCCAAAATGGTTAGATACAGGAACTTCAGAAATGAATTTAAATTCAAAAAGGAAGTTATAAAATGTCAGATGAGATTTTAAATAAGTATAATCGAGTTTTTGGAAAGAGAATTGGAAATTGGTTCTGGAAAATTATAAAATGAGCTATAAGGGGTTGAGAAATTGCGAATGAATTTGGAAATGTCTTATTAAGTGGGTAAAAGGGAAATCTTCCTTTTTTTTGAAATTATACTCGTACAATCGATATAAGTTATGAAAATTTCCTAAGTATTGATATTATAAATGGGTTTTGGAAATTTTGCTTATAATATTTCCTAAGCATGGAAATGAAAGGTTTTGAAAATATTTTAACAATGAAATGATTTATCAAGAAATGTTTTCTAAGTAATGAATTATAAATTAAATTTGGAAATATTTCTAAGTGTTGATATGGTTTGAAAATATCCCATTAAGGATATAAGGATTTGAAATTGTTTTTAAATGTTGGAATACTGAAAGAGATTTGAATATATATCTGTGTAAAGATATTTGAAATGAATGTTTTGAAAATTTTAATAAATTATGGGCCTAATGACTGTTTATGTGTGTGATTTGATAGTTAAATAACCGACTATCAAATCTGGGCAATGTCGTTGATCGTTTCGAAGAGACCTGGATCAGATTTAATAATTAGAAAACCACTCCGATCCGATTTGTGCGTTACGAATTATGATATCTCGAAGATAATGGAGATGGTGATCTTAAAAGAGATTCGGTTTGTTCATACCCAAAACAACTTGTATGGATGAATGTTATCATTGCATTATCGCCTGGAAGGCAGTGTTAGCATTCCAAGTATGAATGCTATTCTTAAGGTAATACGTAGCCTCAAGCTTCATCAACCGAGAATGACTAAAACAATGGAGATGCAGTAGGGCTAAGTGGGTCGCACCCAAGTAGGGTATGTTATCACTTTTCTAGATACCCTCGGTTATATTATAATTATGGATATGGTTGTGCATGGAAAAGAGAGCGCTCGATAGGGTGGGAACACCCGGGGTGATAACATATTCGGCACTATCTAGCAAGGGGTAGGCCGTTCCTGTGTTGGCAGGGATCGTTATGTACGATCTTGGTACATTTTCTCTAGAGGTGTACTATGATGGGCGGTACCCCAGTAGCCTAGTCATTGTATGGAATCCATTCACCAATACGTGCCCGTACGGTTTTAGTTGTATAACAAATATGCTGAAACATGAGATGCAAGCATTTCAGCTATTTTATAGTTTATTTTCTATAGACACTATTATAATATCAGATGATTTTAATATAAAATATTTTGGTTATCGTAAGGTAAAAACCCATCGTATTTATGTGTGGCATGGTCGTACAAGATACCTTTGTTTTCAAGGGATTTGATAACAGTAATAATTCAAATTGAGTGTGTTTTCTCAAGCTGGTTTTCTAGACTGACTCGGGTGTTATGTTATTATAATGCTTGGGTCAAACCGAGTATTACAGATTCAGGTTAGGATGCTATGGAGCTCAGGAGACGAGTTGGAGGATTCTCAGGCGTATTATACGTACTTGATTATGTCCGTTGTGTGAGTCATGCTGTATATTCAGTATTTGTGAGGACAAGTTATTATAACTGTCCAAATTGATTTGCTGATTGTTGTACTCTGATGATTGTATGTATATTACAGTTACAGTTTCTTTGTATAAAGATCTGTTATTATATATTATATTTTGTTCCGCTGCGATTTGTGAGATTCTATGTGTTGTTTATGTTTCTTCTTCTTTCTTTCTTCTCTCCCTCTCCCTTCTTTTCCTTAACCTTCAGTCATTCTGTGCTTTTTGGGTCGGACATGTGTGTGTTTATTGTCGATTCAAAGGGTACAGATTTGCGGGTAGCTACATGTGGTATCAGAGCTGAAGGTTAAGCGAGAACCTTGGCTTTGGTGGGGATTGCTCATTAGAGATAGGGTCAGTAGTACCCTAGAATGAGTCTGAGTGTATTATAGACATGAGCGCGTATTTGTTAGTGAATATAAATTGTTTTATATTGTGTTGACTTATCGGTTGAGTGTTTATGAATTCTGGTCGGTACGGTCTGGATAATTGTATCAATAGGGATTTCTAAATCTGAACAAGTTAAATCGACATAGTATTGTTTTAAAGTGGGTAAATGAAATAATTTTACCCAAATTATATTTTTGATATAAAAAAAAATAATTTTCTGAAATTATTATAGTATATTGATGTGTTTGTTTGTTATTATTATAATCAAAACAAGATTATAAATTGGAATGGTCATCTATAACCAAATTAAAAGGTATAAGTATGAATTATACAAATGAGTTAAAATTAAAATTTGATTTAAAATAGAATTTGGAAATTTAAATCTTGGAAATTCCGAAAATGTTTTCCAAGTGGTTTGAAATAAATAATGGTAATATTATTGTGGAAATGTATTTGAATAGAAAATGTTTTCTTTTATGGATTTTGAAAGTGATAAGCACTGAACTCACTTCAGTCGCTGGAAAATAATCCTGGTGATGACTGCAGCATCATCAGTATCCATTTTCGAGTTTCTAAGTGACGGATTGCTACCATAGTAAATTGATACGGATATGTTGTTTGGAAACAAGTGTTGTTTTGAAAATTCCGAAGGGAATTTGTTTTGGATAAAACCAAGTTGATTTTGAAAATTCAAAAGGAATGATTTGTTAAAACAAAAGAGCTAAATAAATATATATATATATATATATATTACTTGAAATAAAACTGGGTATTTAAATTCTGAAATTCTAATCTAAATGTGGAAAGAAACATCAGGAAATAAGTTTTGAACTTATAATCCGGAAATTGATGAAGATAAGGAAGAAGGATGTGAAATTATGAATTTGAAATTGAGTATTAACTTAAGTAGGTTAAAATAAATGGCATGAATGGAGATTTAACTTAAGATGGGTTAAAAAAATCGATTTTGATTTGAAATGATATCAAATTGAAGTAAATACATGATTTGAGTTGTAAAATGATTTTATAACTATAAGTTTTAAATTTTAAATGGAATTAACTCAAGTTGAGTTAAACTAAGTGATTTCTAGAGTGGAAATCCGAATTTGAATTATATAATGGAATTGGATTTGATATGTGATAAAGTGAATGTGAACTCGTAAAAAAATGTTGAAATTAACTTAAGTATATAGTCGAAGTGTTTATATAATAACAGATTAACTTAAGTTCATATAAATTTTTGAATGGAAACAACTCAAGTAAAGAATTTATGAAAATGTGAAAAATAAGTTGTATAACTTATATATAGGAAAAGTGGAATGGTAAACCCAAAATGGAAGTGGTTTGATATTTTGGTAAAGAAATGAAAATCCAAAATTTGAATTATAAAATGAAGTTGAGCTCAAGTCATACCAAATGAGGTGATTTTTGAAATAAAAATCTGAATTTGAATTATAAAATGGAAGTGAACTAATTAGATAAATTAATTATTTAAATTGAATATAGAAATGGAACTTAACTTGGTTAAGTAAAATGGATTGTGGATTGAAATTGAAACTAAATGTGGGACTTGAGTATAAATGGAATTCGACTTAAATGTAAGTGAATCAAATATATTTTGAATGTTGTCGAATAAATGGAAATGGATTGGAATAGCGATGACTTAAGTTAAAAATTAGCTTGATATAAGTGTGAATAAATTGAATATGGTTTTGAGATGTTATGTAAATGAAATGGAGTATGGAATTAAATTGTGAAGTGGAAATGAATATAAGTGACATATAAAAGGTTATAATACATCTTAATATTAATTTTATGAAGTGATTCATAAATAAATTGACATGGAATGAAACGTCGTTAATATAAAATGAAGTGAACAAGATTTCGTGAATAAATTGAATATGGATGAATAGAAATTGATAAATTGATTAGAATCAATTTAAAATGGTTATAAACTTAAGTGGCTGTTTTATTAAATGAATATCACTGAATTTGCATAAAAGAAAAGTGTTGTTCAACAGAAAAGGAAATAAGCAAAGTTATGCAAACAGATGGAAGGTGAGTAAATTGATTTGGAATCAATTTGAAATGGATATGAATGTTATATGTGTAAATATAGATTAGATGCAAATGAATTGTTGTGAATGAATTTGAAATCGAATAAATGGTATGCAAATCAATTTGGAAGTGAATGATTAAATGTTGGAATATTGTATTTGCATGTGCATGCTAGATATACATGTTATAGCGTGTTTTGTTTGTAAAATTGGTTATACATCCATGATATAACATGTGACGCCCCACCTTTATACCCACGCTAACCAAGAACACTACGGTGTAGTGCTGTCAATTAGCACGGAGGATAAGGCTGTTGAGGAGCGACCATCCGTGTAACTTCTTTGCGCGAGCACCGATATGTCAGATAGAATAGAATGCATATCTTTTAAGGAGGAAATCCGACATACCGATACAAACACAAAGCTATCACACAGTGGCTATATATGATCTTCGGAAACAAATATAGAAATAAACGTAACACAAGTCAGTCACAGACAATTCATATCACAAAGGCGGAAAGAGATATGAATACAACACATGAAAGTGTACATCAGAGTGGTGGTCAAATAAGATCCACAATAACACAAGTTAATAAATACAAGTGCAAGATAATAGAATATGTATACATCAAGGAGTCTAATCTCAAATGTATACAAACAAAAACTACTAAACTAGAGTAGTTAGCCAAAAGTCAGAAGATGACTCCAGATAAGAAGTCATGAGGAAGCACCTGTAAAATCTCAGTCTGACCCGAGTATTATTTAAGAAGAAAATAATAAACGGATCAGTCTAGCTATAATTATCAGATAAAGTGATATAGAACAAGAGATATGGCATAAACATATAAGATATCCATAAAAGCATACTACTACAAGTATGAAAATGATAATCAACAAGAGATTAATCAGTATCACAAGAATCTTCTCAAAGATTAAAAGAATGTCATATTCTTAATTTAATTCACCAAACCATAATAAAATGACATACTCATCAATGTCAATGGTAAAAGCTGGTGAAACATAAAATCCAGAAATCTCAAGAAAAGAGGATGACCAATCCCATAAACTGAACATCGACGCACCTAGAAAGATATGCCCCATGTAAAGTCTAGCATCGATACACCTAGAAAGATGCACCCCATGCAAAGTCGAACATCGACGCACCTAGAAAGATACGACCCATGTTCTAGCATTGACGCACCTAGAAAGATACGCCCCATGCATAAATAAACATCGACGCAACTAGAAAGATACGCCCCATGTAATGTCTAACATCGATGCACCTAGAAAGATACACCCCATGAAAAGTCTAACATCGATGCACCTAAAAAGATACACCCCATGAAAAGTCTAACATCGATGCACCTAAAAAGATACACCCCATGAAAAGTCGAACATCGACGCACCTAGAAAGATACGACCCATGCATAGATGAACATCGACGCACCTAAATAGATACGACCCATGTGAGAAGTAAACATCGACGCACCTAAATAGATACGACCCATGCGAGAAGTAAACATCGACGCACCTAAATAGATACGACCCATGAGCCTAAACCATAAAATGATCGTCATCGATCATAAAGAGTTTCAATATGTGTGAATCGAAATCACACCAATGAGGCATAGACTAACCTTGAAGATAAAAAGATATGTGTGAATCGAAATCACACAAATCGTGTCTAGTCTAACCTCGCAAACAAAGAGACATAGCACAATCGCTAGTCTAAATCACAAGAATGATCATCGTGATCATAAGGAAGTGTCGATTACACTCAGCTAGTAAATATAAGAGTTTAGCTTCATGTCCCATAACCACTTGCTTAACTCAAATATTTACGAACAGATTGTAGATCTGCACTAGGAAATTGTCACAAGAGTTTCAATCGAACAAGTCCATCAATTAACCGACGAAGTAAACGCAAGCGTTTCATACCACTTGTTTTGCTAAGCCGTTTAATTATATTTTCTCATACGAATGAGGTAAAGGTTTGTATATACTAATAAATTGGAAAACAGTTTTATAAACGAGTTTGATATTGAAAATCGAGTTGATATTGTTTTAATGAAAGAGTTTTGATATTTAATACTAGTATAGGAAACCTTTATATTTTGAAGTGACAAATCATAGAAGTGATTGTAGAAACAATCAATCATAAAAATTCACGTTCGAAGACGTGAGTAAAGTTCAAAGAAATCAATTCCCAAAACCATCAAAGTAAGGAGTTCTGTTGAACGCTTTTCAGATAAGATTGCCTACGCAGAGTAATACGGGGTTCGACCTGCCCGGTCAGGTCGCGGGGGTCCAGGGGGCAGCGCCCACGACTTAACAAAGTCGAGCGTCCTACGACTTAACAAAGTCAAGCGACCTACGACTTAAGGTCAAGCGACCTAGTGAAATAGCAGTGGGAATGTTAGGTCGGAGACGACCTACGACTTAAGGTCATACGACCTAACAGTTGCGAGCTAGCAGAGTTGGCATGGCCGAGCGACTTAGTAGGAGCAGCGACCTACGACTTAACGATTTAAAAGCCAACGACCTAGGACTTAAGAGCTAACGACCTAGGACTTAAGCTCAAATACGAGCTACGAGCTAAGGTCATTACGACCTAACAGTCAAAAGGTCCTACGACCTAAGAAAATTAGGGTCATACGACCTAAAGAGGTTCGCGACATAAGGTTGTTCGCGACCTAAAAGTGCACGACCTAAGGTCTTACGACCTAAGCCTTGAACGACTTAGTGGAACGAACGACTTAACGACCTAAGCCTTGAATACGAGCTACGACTTAAGGCCAAACGACCTACAACTTAACTCGAGGCGAACGAGCTAACTGCAAACGACTTAAGCCTTTAACTCGTGAACGACTTATGCCTTTAACTCGTGAACGACTTATGCCTTTAGCTCATGAACGACTTATGCCTTTAACTTGTGAACGACTTAACATTTTGCCTGGAGATTATAGGTCGGCAACGACCTAAGACTTAAGGGCCAGAACGAGCTAAAAATGGCCAGAACGACCTAGTAGCAGTTTTTTCACCAAAATCACTAAATTTTGGAGTTTTTCGCCAATCCAATCCAATCCAAATGCAGATATTCATACAAATGCAATAGAGGATCATTCCCAACAGTCCAAGATAGATATAGGCAAGATGTGAGATCAAAAATCTCACCTTTTCACGGAATTTGATGAAGACGAAGCTCGGGGGCAAAGCAAAGATCAACCACAAGCTTGAATCAATGTCTTTACTTTGAATTTGGAGTTAGATGTTGAATTTGCTAAAGAACTTGAGCTTGGAATTTTAATTTCCTATTCCCTCCACCATTTTTGCTAAAGCTTCAAAGTTGATGAAGTGATGAAGAGAAGGAAGGGGTTGGGCTGAGTTAGAAGAGGTGCAGCCCAAACCAAAAGCCCAACACAAAAAGTGACGAAAATTTCACTATCTCCAAACATATCGAAGTTTACACTCAAAAAGATCGCAAACGTCATTTTGAACTCAATGGAGGTGGTCTCGAGTCCTAATTTGACCGTATGCAAAAAGTAGCTTTTCGGACTAACATCCGACTAACAATAAAATATTTAAATATAAAATCGATAAATATGCGGGTTGTTACATAACATGTTGGTTTATGAAAATAATGTGTTTAACTAGTAGAAATGAATGTAATGCTATTAAATTTCATATATATGAAACTGATGGGATTTAAAGTAAGTACAGGTACAAGGAGACTATTGGGCTAGATTTGGGTTGCGTAATTGCATATAAATTAAGCGAACTCGCTTAATAACGCTAAGATAAGGTACGTTTACGAATTTAGCACACGAAAAATAAAAATATTGTTATATATTGCGTTTTTCAGCCATGAGAGCTGATGTATATCTTTTTATCATATTTGTCATATTGCAAAAGGCTCTTCGTACAAGAGAGACTCTGCCAAAAAATTTCGGAAATTTAGGGTGTTAGAATTTTTTTGAAAATTATTGTTAACTAAAAAGTTGATTTTGAATTGTGATTGAAATAAAGGGTTTGAATTAGAAATGGAAACTAATTGTTTTGGTTGAAACTAAAAGATTTAGAAAAGTGAAATATCGAGTTTTAACTAAGTGGGTTTTTAAAAGTTAATGGGTTTGGAGCATTTTTCCTACCTTAGTAATTTCAAGGACGAAATTCTTTTAAGGGGGGAGGAATGTAACGACCTGGATTTTCCATCGTTTGATTTTGAATATTTCAATGGTTTTAAATATTGGATTTGGAATATAAATGGGTTTTTGAAAATGATGGTTTTGGTTAAAATTTTAGAATGAATTTAAAATTTCAATATAGAGATTTATCGTAATACAGAAATGGTAAATAATTGACATTTGAGTTGAATATGAATCGAAACGATTTCTAATGTTGGTATAAATTCTATTTGAACTAGAATTGTGTTAATAAGTTTTTAATCAAGTGATTTTGTAAATTTTTGAAATGGTCGATTTAATCGATGCGTTAAATAGCGATCCGGGGCACAGTCTCGAAATTCGATGAAACCAGTTCCATTGGATATGTAATAGTGTATTATTAGGATTTCAATTTTCGTAGCATTTTGAGTTACCGTTTGGTCATACGGGATAGAAACGCGTTGAATTTAATATCGAAAATTTAACATTGGGTTCAAAAAGCTATCTTCTCCATACGATTGAATTGGGCTCGAGACTAGTTCCATTGGGTTCGGAATAGGGGTATACCATTAAGAACGCTAGGAGGCACGCCTCAATAGGAGTTCGAGATTTCCCTGTATATAATACGAGATATTTTGAATATAAAATTTAAACTAAAAATCGAACACATCAGAGTAGACCTACCCCTGAGACGAGCCAACCTATCGCGTTTAAACCGCCCTCATTTCGTTTTAAATCTCGCGATTCTTTCTCCTTCTTCCTCTTTTTTTTCTAAGAACAAAAAAAGAGAAAGCGATCGATCGAATGAGCAATAGGTGTAACGACCAGTATTTTTAACTGCTTTAAATTATGGAATTTGATATAATTATTGAATAAAAATGGTTAAAATAAAAATTTAATGATTTTGAATGTAAGTTATTAGATATGAACTTGAATAAAATTTTGAAATAAACTAATTACGAAGTTTTGGCAATAACGAGTATTGAAATGAAATTCTATATATCAACTGGGTTTATAATCAATAACTGAAGTTGAATAATAATTACGAATTATTTAGCTAGAAATAAAATGATGTTGATAACTAAAATTTATTTGGAACTTAATGATTTATTTATATTGATTTGTGGGATAATTAAATTGTTTAAACTTAATATTGAATAATTGAAATCTGAATTTAATATGAATGAAAATGGTATCGGAAATTGATTTAAATTTTATTTAAGTACGAATGATGGTTGTCGACATTTAAAATTGGAATTTTAAGTGGATAAATAAAAATTGGAAACTTCATATTATAATTAACGAGTAAAAATAACCTTCCGGGCCACAGTATCGGAAATCGACGAAACCAGTTTCGTTGGATCCGTAATAGTGTGTTATTATCGGATTTCAAATTTCGTAGCGTTTGGGGTTATCGTTTGATCGTACGGGATAGAAACGCGTAGAAATTAATATCGAAAATTTAATATTTTAATTACGTTCAAAAAGCTATCTTCTGTATACGATCGAATTAGGGCTCTAAATATGTTCCATTGTGTTCGAAATAGGGGTAAAACATTATAAACTCCAGGCGTTACGCTTCGTTTGGAGTTCGTCCGAAAAAAATACGTCGATAGTGAAAATAATATAATTATACGTATATATATATATATACGCGTATCTTTTCCCAAACCCCTAAAATTCACAACCGCGCCTCCAACAAAATCAATGGCCGAAACGCTCTCGTCCTTTTCCTCTAATTTCTCCTTATTCTTCAACAATTAGCGAAAATCATCAACAAGAAAATTATAGATCCCAGCGAGATCTATCAGATCCACGGTTGAATCGAGTCGCGACGCCACGGGATGGCCGAGATCCAGTCGCGTTCATCACCAGTTCAAGCGCGTTTTTCTAGATGATGGGAGAACCGAGCTTCACGTGGCTCTAGGCACTGGTGCGGCGGAGCTAAAGCGTTTGATTGGCGGTGGTTGATCGAGCTATAACATCGAGGTGGAGGAGCGGCGATCAACTTATGTTCGGTGGCATTGGTTTGTCTTCGTTCGTGTATACCTGAAAAAGAAGAAAGAAAATAGCGTGCGGCCCTGATCTCGATCCAGCAAAAGCAATGGCCCAGATTTTTCTGTTGGTATTAATAAAAACAATTGAAATTTATTTATATTATAAATTCCTGAATTCTTTAAAAGTGTGTATCTTCTTCGTACGAGGTCCAAATCAAGCGAAACAAGCAGCAATGGAATCGTGGCGATGAGCACTACATTTTGGAATTGGTTTGGAGATGATTCGGAATGGCTGAAATTTTAGGTTAAATCGAACGTTGTTCAATTTGATTTAAAATTTAAAACTCAAGGTGAGTGTTTTATAACGCTCACAACGTACTAAAATATTTTTATGCTAGTGAAATTCAAAATTATGAAGTGATATAAATTTATTGATTGTTGTTCGATAAATTTAATTGTCATTCAAATTAACTATTAAAAATTAAAATCAACGGTTAAATTTGAAATTGGAATTTAATTGCCAGTAAAATACCTGATTTTGATCACTATGAAATTGTTGTGAATTATTGGCTGATTTGGATGTTGATTGTGATGGTTGCTATTAATTGACTATTTGGATGATTTGGACGTTTATTTATTTTGATATATCCTGCTATCATCCTGTATATTATTTACAGTATATAAAACTGTAAATCGAATTATTTCGAATAAATTAAGAAATAGGTTGAAATAATATATACTTATGACATTTATTTTGGATTGAAATGATATATATCCATCACTGAATTTAGATTGAAGTAAATGATCCACTTGGCCAAAGGATAGAAAATTATATACGGACACCAGATTGGTTAAATTAAAGGATTTTAAAATTCTTGATTTGAAGTTTATTTAAATGATATGATTTTAAGAAAATGAAAATCGAATTTATGGAAATCAAACTATTTCGAAATTGAGCTCGGAATTGAATTATATTTGAGGATCTGGATTTCAAATCGGGTATTGAAAGTAAATTGATTTATGTGTTTTGAATCGATGTTTTGAAAATCGAACTCGGAATTGATAACAATCGAAATGGTTCAAATTTTGAAATTGAGATTATTTTAGAATTGTAATTAAAATTAATTTGAAATTGGAATTGAAACTAATTTAAAAATTGACATCGAAATTAATTTGGAACTGAAGTAAAATTCGACTTGAAATCAGAATTGAATCGATTAAATCGAAATGGAAATTTAAAAGTGATTTGAATTGGAAAATTTGGAAATTGAATCAGATTGACTTTGAAACTATTTTCAAATAAATTATTTTGATATAAACTATTTAAATCTATCCTCTTAAAGATTTAAATTATTTTGAATTTTCCAAACGATTTTGCTATATAAACCATTTTAATACATAAACTATTTTATATTAAACTATTTTAACCATTTAAACTATTTTTAACTATTTTAACCATTTAAACTATTTTTAACTATTTTAATTATTTAAACTATTTTAAAACTATTCAAACTATTTTTCAAAAATTCAAACTGGTCAAGGATGTAATGTTTATTTTTTAAATCATGGATTTAAATACAAATTGGGTCGAATGAAGTTATAACCCAAATGTAAATTTGAAACAATTTTGGAACTGAAACCGAGATATTAAGGTGAAAATGATTTCGAAATGCAATGATATATTTTGAGTAAATATGATAATTTCGAAAGGGTTTTGGTTTTGAAGTAAATATGATATTTTGATATCAAGTACGAATTGTTTTCGAAATATAAAAGTACCAACCGGTGTGTAAAATGACGTTTGGTTGTTAAAGAGACGGGGCCTCTATTGGCATACTCTCTGTCAATATTGGAACCACTTTAACAACTGTGTACGTGGAGCGATGGTCCAGAATGAAGTGGTTGGATTTGGCGTACATTTGCTGGATTTAAAGAAAGAGAACGATGATGGATTGGCCTGATACTTGTGTCAATTTGAAATGACTAAAACAGGAGCTGTACCGGCCAAGTGGGCTAGCTACCCCGAGCGGACACACTTTTTCATATTACCATCATTTACATTGTGATTGATTGGTGCGCACCCTCGGATTTTTGGAGTGTTGGACGTGGCGGGGGATCATGGCTATGATGCATTACCACCAGCCGGGAAGGGTAAACTGGTAGTTTCCTACCTTGGGCATTGCCTTACGTGTCTTGTCATACTTTTATCCCTATACGAGACCACTACGATTTTGGTCTAGTGTTGTCGTTTCACGGCGCATCCCTATCCACTGACGGTTTACTGGTGTTTTATATGAAACTGTATGACAATGCTTAAAAACGCATTAAGGGGGATTAATGTAAAGCCTTAACGCTAAGAAAAATATTTATTTTATTGATTAGACACTATATATGTAGTGTATTCTACTACATATAAATATTTTGACGGATCCTTAAGAGATGGAAAATCACGTAATATCTCTTGAGTTATTGCATGCACGTTATACACTGGATAGGAGATGTGAAATCCCGTAAACGTCTCTGACGCCACGACACTCATGTTTTATGGCATCAATTTGACTTACATAAAGATATTTTAGTCCTGACTCGAGTGTTTTGTCTTTTCATTACACTCGGGTCAGTCCTGAGTTTTTTAACTTATTGAAGATTTATTCTAGAAGACCAAGACGAAGATTTGGTATATTATTACTATTAGTATTCCCGCATCATGTTGTTTGCTGCATTATTTATTTATCCCTGATGTATATATATAACTCTGGTAAATGTTGTATAGATTATAATCAAATGTATGGTACAAACAGCTTCATGAACTGTTTATTTGATTATTATATTTTATCGTTCCGCTATGAGATTCTGTGTTTGTTTTCTTCTTCTTTTCTTATTTTTCTTAATTAACCCCATTGATTATCTATGTTCCGTATTTTTTATGTCGGACATGTGTGGATTATTATCAATTTAAACCTTCTGAAATGTGGGTCGTCACAACTGGTATCAGAGCTTTGGTTTAGTGATAACCTTGGCTTTGAGAGGTAACTCATTAGAGATAGGGTCAATAGAACCCTAGAATGAGTTTGAGTGTATTAATAGATATGAGCGCATATTTGTTAGTGAATATAAAAATTGTTTTATATTGTGTTGATTGATTTGTTGAGTGGCTTATGGATTCTGGTCAATACGAGTAATTATCGTTAATTATAGGGATCTCTAAACACTTGAACAGAACAATTAGACATAGTATTGTTTTGAAATTAGGTAAATGAAATAATTTTACCCTGATTATATTTTGTATATAAAGGAATAATTATCAGAAATTATTATGGTGTATATAGGTAAATTGGTTGTTAGAAATGATAATATTAATAATTATCGTTTATTGTTTGATTAGTTAATATTCCTAAACTATTATCTATTATATGATTATAAGAAAATAAAACTGTATAAATGTGATTTGTAAAATATAATTTGAAAGTAAAATGAATATAAAAATTGAGAATTTGAGAAATTTAAATTTCGGTGCTTCTGAAAAAGGTTTTCAAGGTTTGAAAAATAATATCAGTATTGTTTAAAAGTATATACAAATGCAAATTATTTTCAAATAAATTTTAAAGTGAATGAATTGAGTACTCCCCTCTTTTGTTGTTGGAGAATAATTTCGGTGATGACTGCATGGCATCATCGACATTCATTTTCGAGTCTCAAAGTAGGGGAGACTTCTAAGAAGCTTTGCTGCAAAATTGTTTTGATAAAAGAATTTTGGTTTAAACTCCAAAAGTATGATTTGATATATAAAAGAGATACGTATATATACTTATTTAAAATGATTTGAAATGAACCCGGTGTTTAAAATTCTTAAGTTCTGTTAATTAATAATCTTTAAATTATTTAAATGAAATTAAATATTTGAATAACCAGAACTTACAAAATAAGAGAATTAAGGAATCTAAGCTAAATGTTTTGGGAAACTTTAGAATTGAAGTTTGCAACTCTAAAATTGAAAGTAAAGAAAATTTAAACAAGTTAAAATAGTAACATTCTAATTAAGTAAAATGAATCGGATTAATTTGTATAATACCAAATTGCATTCTAATACCATATAATAAGACTTACCAAATGTTAAAAGTTAAAAAGATGATTGGATATGTAATGGGATATTTACAAGTAAACAAAACATAAAAGTAATTAAAATGTATATAAATGGAAATTTAGTTGTAATAATAAATGTTATACTTAATTAGTATATTAGGAAATGATTAATGACTAAATGGAATAAGTAAGTGGAACTTAAGAAAGCAAACAAATGAATTAATTAATATCTTTGTAAATTGGTTATAGAATTAAATATAAATTTGCAAAGAAATTTTGAAATTGAATTTGTAACTTTAAGATAATTATAAATTTAGATAAAGTCATATATAAGAAGTTGGACTTTTATAGAATGATTATAAACTAAAGTGGTGATTAATAAAATGTTTCATGAAACACCCAACACCCCTTAATATACCCAAAAGGACACATTTAAAAGGCGTGGTGCATTATAGGTATAACTGAAACTAACAGAGACTAAGATTCACAAGACAAAATAGATAAAACAACGGAAACTTAAAATAATAACTTAATTACAACAAAACTTCATAAATAAGTTAAATACCAAATACAACGTCCATATCTCAAAACCCATCATGTCTTATGAAATAAAAATTCATAGTCTCAAAATCAGAGTACATAATATCCCTTATAATAAGCCAGTACACAAAAAGAACTAAAGCTGAAATAAAAGAAGTACACAGTAGAGAACTCCTCCAAGAAAACTCCAAGCATCAGCAATCTACTGACTTCACCCTTGATTGCTTATGCGGGGAAAAGGGGAAATTAGAGGAGTGGGTCAGACTAAAAGTCTGGTGAATGATAGTAATTACTAGAGTCTTTAAGCAAGATAAAAGTAATAGACTCTACAACAGTTCTAGCATAAATAAAAGGAAACAAAGGAAATAGGAAAGAGATAAACTGGAAATAAATACGATAACTATAAGATATGTTAACTTTGATTGTTTGCACTTGTCCTTGACTTCTGCTCTGATCAGGCTGAATTCCTAATCCTGTAATTAGGATGTAACCCTAATTCTACACTTTTTGATCGGTCTGCTACTCTAGAGACCTTACTGCGGACCGGCCTTTATATAACTCCCTAAACAGCAGCCAATGGTATCTACGAAAGATGCATGGAGCAACCACTGTGTTTCCGAACGACATATATAGCTCCCTACACAGAAGGCAATGGTGTCTACGAAAGACATCCATACTAAGCGCTTGGAACTCATAGCTATTACTTAGCACCCGAATGGAAGTCGCACGCGTAACTACCACCATGCCCATGCTACCTTTTTCTCCACCTATTGGGTCTTTTTATTACCTCAACATCCAGCATAAGCGTGCCCCTCATCCCACTTCAGGCCAACGTGAGATCACCGTGTATCCATCAAAAATAGAGGCAATGTTGTTGGTATTGGCCCTTCATCGAAACAATATCTAGTCGCGCCCCTTATCCAAATCTCCCATGATTTGGACTTCTATTTGACCAATTATTACCATTCTTAGCATAAGCGTGCCTACGTCTCGCTTCAGGCTAATGTGAGACCACCGTTCGTCTAATAGGGAATGTTATTTGGTACAGGTCCTACTTTCATCTTTGCTTATTAACTTAGATAAATTATTTAAATAAGCCTTTATTATCATCTTTACTTTCTACGTTTATTAATTTATCCCAAGTCTTGAAATAAGCCTCATTCTATTCTTTTTCTTATTATAACCTACGTTATAATCATGCTCATTACTTAACCCAAGGTTTAAGTGTGAAAATAAGCTTCTTTCATCTTTTAGTTACAATTCTACGTTATAACTAAGCCAATTAATTAGTCCAATTCTAATCATAATTAGGCATAATTTCAGTCCAATTCCATTTATGGTACAGTCTTTATAATTTACATCTCATAATTATAAATAGGCCAATCTCTTTAATTCAGTCCAATTAATATCATAATTAGGCATAATTTCAGTCTTAATTCCATTTTATTATAGTCTTTATAATTTACATCTTATCTTTCGTTATTTCAGAATTCTTATAACTTAATCCAAGTTCGTGTTAATTCTATTCTAATCCATACGCGAAGAAGGGGAAATAAAAGAAAACTGAAAATAGAAGAAAATCCAAAGCATAGGAAGAAGATGTAAATAATGCATAAATAACAGTAAATAGATTAAAATACTGTAAATAAATGGAAAAGCTATAATTAACAGAAATAACTAAAATTAACTAAAAAGAATAGCTAGAAAGAAATAGACTAAAAATAATTCTAAAAACTGTAAATAAAACTGCTAAAAAGGTTATTCCAAAAATCATAGTAAAACTACAACTATTGGAAACCCTATTATTTTAAATTACATTAAGAAATCCTAAAATAATTACAATCATGCACCTTCGGTCCTAGGCTCTTCCTTTGGTCTTCCCGGATCCACTTGGAGTTGTAAAATTTAATTTATAACGATTTTCTCCTTTGGAAAAATTATTCCGTTTAGGGTCCCTCCTAGAAAGGTGAACCCAATTGGAGAAAACCTAGAATGGAAAAAAGTGTTAGGTCTAGGGGTCTATTTATAGGGGTAGAAGTGGATCTCGGACCGTTGGATTTGGAGATTGAATAGGATGCATCCACGTCATAGTCTGAATAGGAGCCATCGGATGCGAAAATAGATGGACCGGAATGGTCAGAAGAATGCAAAACACATCACCAATAGGGTCTGGAACGTTCGAACGAACGTTTGTTCGATTGTGAAAAGCGAAGGCGGGTCGACCGCCCCCTTACCCAGGTCGACCGGTCGGCCGACCTGTATTTATTTTTTATTTTTATTTCGTTTCTTTGATTTTTGTTTATTCCTTTTTCTCCTCCATACTAGCTCGGATTCTGACGTTCTATATATGGAAATTGACTAGAAAATTACCACGGACACAATGGTGCAATTCCTGTGGCTCAATTCTGATAATTTCACAAAGTTATTCTATTATTTAGTTAATTAACGAATTAATTATTATGGGTTAAATTTCCAGTTGTTACATTCTCCCCTCCTTAAGGGATTTCGTCCCCGAAATCTCTAAGGATAAAAGAATATACTAAATGTTTCCATCCACTTCTACAACTAACTACTCAATCATCAACCATTCATTCATTGTCCTTAAGTTTTTCTAATGCAATTTATGATATTTATGCAATTAGTGTAGTGTAAATGTCCATAACTAATGCAAAATATTAGGCGGTCCACTGATTCAGGTTACCTCCTTTTATGCAACCATGTCTGTGCCATGTATCGAAATGAATACAAAAATTTCCTAATGATACTGATAATTCTATTTGTGTGCTGCAAACATCATCCAAATGCAACAATTATGTGATAAACATCCATTTATAGCAATCATGGAAATAAAATAAAAATGCACACACATCCATATGCATATGCTCTAGTGTCCTAGTTAGGCCGATCCCTAAAGAATGATAGTGCGTAGTGTACCTATATGCGTCCATTAGCATCCACTAGCAAACACTTGCAATCACTAGCATACATCATTCATAACATGTTATATTAACATGTTTACATCAAATTCCACCATCTATAGGTTAAATCCTAAGTTCTACCCTCCCAAAGGATAATAAAGGAAAGAACCTATTCAAAACTAAAGATGGAAAAAGGAAATTCTAAAACCTATTATCAAAGAGACATGGATATGAGATACGAATTTTCTCCTAATCAAATTAGTCTTCTCCGAAATCTCCCTAACCATGTCGGAACCAAGAAGCAACTTTTCCGTAGACTCCAACCAACATGAAGACGTCTTACAAGGCCTTCCCAAAAAGAGCTTCAAAAGGTGTCATTTCAATGCTAGCTTGAAAACTACTACCATATGAATTCCACTAAAGAAAGATGCTTTTCCCAAGTTCTTCCAAAATCATGAATACCCATTCTCAACCATGCTTGTCTTACTATCCTACTAATTCCATTTTACTGTTCTTCATGAATCAACATTCCTAGGTTCTTACTAGTGTCCTATACACTTTACGGAACTTCCATTATTGCTTCTAAAAGTAATTACTGTTATCTCCTTACACCTTTTCCATTACTCCTAGGAAATGATTCTTATCTACTCCACATTTAAGAGTTTGGTTTGGTATTTATCACCTTGTTTTAAAAACTAAGGTTTCTAAAAAAATTAAAACATCAAATCCCAAAATCTTTGTCTTTAAAAGTGTTATCTTTTCAGTTTCTATTAATTTCCAAAGTACTTGGTCACTTAATATTATTTCCCAAACCTAGAGGGAAAAACTTTCAAATTTTTAAGTCTAAAACTTATATCTCTCTTTCTTTTAAAGAATTTTACAGGTTTCTATAAAAATTTGAATTTTCAAATTTTACTTTTATTAAGTTTTTCATTTCAAAAACTTATTTATTTTTGACCAAACCATTTTCTTTTAAAATATCTTTAAAATATCCTTTATGTGTTTTCAAAACAGCTTCTTATTACACCTAACGGTCTCATATCTTAATGTATTGGAACTACTTTCTCTTATGAGAAGTTATTAACGCTAAAATATTCTATGAACCTTTTTAAAAGAGAATTTCATGTTTATGTGAAATTACAAGGAACTTATTTTATATTTTTCAAAATAAGCTATACAAAATATGGTGCTTTTCATACCTTGTATATCACTAGTACAAAAAGTGCATATTGCTTCGCCTCATTTGCATCGGTTGAAGTAAAAACTGATGCAAATAGAACTATTTGCATCAGTTCTATCTTAATAACCGATGCAATGGGTATGTGGAAAACAATAGGTAATAAAAAAATCAAATTTGCATCAGTTCTCACCAATAATCGATGCAAATAGTTTTAGTTGCATCGGTTTTAAAGTCAACCGATGCAACTACATGTTGATGGCAATATGAAATTTAGGTGGGAAATAATGAAAAATTGGCTCCAAAGTTTACTTTGGACAAATCTACTCCTTCCTCCTCAATAACCAACTCCGAAAAAATAAATAAATAATAATAATAATACCGTGCCCTCCCTTTCTTTTCATTTTCAAAATCGAACAAAAGAAGAAAAAATTAAAACGAAGCTTTTGAAAATTTTAATGGCGAAGATGGCAGCAAACTCGAAATCGATTTACAATAAGAAATCCATGGCCGAGCATCTCAAACAAATAAAAATCGAAATCAAAGTAGTTCGATAAAATTTCACTTCCCACCGATCTTCTTCACCCAATTCCCAAAGTGCAAATCAGAAAATTTAACGATGGCACATTGTCGACTCCATCGTGTAAGGCTCCTTCGGCCACACCATTCAAAGCCTCAAATTACCGGGATATCCCTGGTCCTCTATCGTCCAGCGGCGCTGCCGTCAGAGACTTCCCACTGTTCGTTCATTTTGCTCCCAATTGGATCCAATGGATGCTCAAAAAAAAAAATTTGTTGCGGATTTGCTGATGAATCCTGGACGCAATTAAGGCCGTGCTGAAGCTACATGGTGGGCTGCAGTTAATGAAGTTAAGTGAAGCTGGGTTGGGTTAAGTTGGGCTGAAGGATTGTGACAAGAAAATACAGCATCAACCGTTATACCAAAATTCGAGTATGAATCGAAAATACAAAAACTCAAAATTGAACTAATATCATTGCTTGTAGTTTGACATGTATCGATTTTACAAAACAAAGACAAGAAGAAGGCTCCAGCTTTAAGTTATTCCATTATTTATCGGATTACTCTAATCTTTTTTTAAAAGTTAGCATATTTTACTTATACGAAGTAATGCATTCATTACTGGTTTTTTTCCTGGTTCTCCATGTTATTAATGGGTTTACATGCTTGCATATTAATTAATTGGTCATTGAGTATGATTTCTCTATGTTTTTTCATATTACAACACCACCGGATGAGTTTCCAGAAGCCTATGTTGTTGCAAGTAAGTTGAGAATCGGGTATGTGGTTTCTTTTGAAGGGGTTGTGAGGTCAAAACCGGGCAAGTCTGTAAAAAACAATGAAGACTTGAGATGTTAAGGTCAAGTATATATTTTGGTTTCACCATTACTACATTGAAAGTAATGAATAACAAACAATATACTGATATGTTTTCCAGGTTAAAACAAGTATATGTTTTGAATTATCTATTGAGAAAATGCATTAATTTTAAGAAGAGACAATGATCACAAATATACAAATTGCTTGGTTTTTTTACCAATACATACATACATTCACACATGTATGCATTTGTTGTATAGTAATTCATAGTCATTCACAGAGAACATTCGTCGAGTCACTTTTTTGTTGATAATACTGTTTATCAATGTTATATTGCAGGTCGTTGTAGAGAATGTTGTTCTAAATTCTGTAAGTCACACATTACCTTTCGTAGTTTCTCGACCAGAAGACATAAAAGATATAGGGATGGAAGAAATACGACTAAGGTAACTTCATTTGGTTAGGAATTGAATTGTGAGCTTTCTTATGCTTTTAATTTGGAGTGGCAAGTTTAGCAGTTCAAATTGTTATAGTGAATTTCAATTACAAGTATAATACAGCCATCACCCACTACATACATCACCCACTATAGACATCCATACAGCATAATACTCCACATTGTGCACCTGTACATCACTCCCTGTCTTCATTCAACATTCACCACTACTAAAACTCTGTATCCCTGCCATATGCTCCACTGATACATATCAGTACACACCATATCGGCCACACAAACCTACAACTCCCATTCCATAAAACCACCACCTAACAATGAGAAATCAAGATGGGGGGAACTGTGTGATTTCGAGGTTGGTGACTGGTGGAGTATTTGGCAATCGTGAGTGGGGAAGTCGATGGTTTCTGGTGCAATTGGGTTGTTGAGATTGTTCGATTGAGGTTTGTTCTATTCTCTTTCTTACGGTCCTTTTTTTTGGTTTGAAGAGGAATGGCAATTGTTGATGGTTTTGAATGTGTTTACAGCAGTGCCAGTAGTGAAGGAGTGATGTAGCAGGGGGTATGGGGGTATGGTTGCTGTTTGAAGTGTACGGTTGAAGTGTAATAGCAGGGGATATGGTGTGTACTTGATTTTGTTTGAAATGTAGTGGAGCAGTGTTGTTGTATTTGTTTGAAATGAAATCGATTTTGTCACTGTGCACAGAGATGTTGACAGAATTGATTTGAATGAAGGATGTGGTGAAGTCTATTATGACAAAAAGAGTGATATATGAAGTATTTCAGGTGGAAGTGGTGATTGCTTGAAGTTGGGGTGGTGATCAGTGAGATGGGTGAGTGCAGGCAGAGGTTTGAAGTGTGTTGAAGGGAGAGGAGGTTAGAAATAATGGTGGAAGCAAATGAAATAGAAATGTGTACACTAGGTGATGCATAGGAATGTGCACACTAGGTGGCAGCAAATGAAACAGTGGTAGTTGTATTTGAAGTGGCAGTAGATGAAACAACAAATGAAACTTAATGGCACATAAATGATGGTTTATGTTGGGGTTACTGATGTATGTAGTAAAGAGGTGTTGATTTATGTGAGTGTGGGCAAAAATATAGAGTTGATGAGAGAAGTGTGTATGTCAGTGTGCAAGTGTTTGGCAGCAATTAATAGCAGTAGCAAGTGGTAAGTAAAGATGATGACAATGGTAAGGGAAAATCCGAAGAGGTAGGTTTGGTAAGGGCCGATGTTAGCAGTTCCAGGTTAGATGAAGGCAGGGTATTATTTGTATTGGCAGCAGTGATGAAGTGTTTTGGTTGCGAGGAGGATGGATGGGATAGAGATGCAATGTAGTCAGGTGGTTGTTTTGGCAGGGAATGTATGCACTACGCTTTGTGGTGAGGAGTTAGAAATGCAGGGTAGAAGTGGATGACTGATAGGGGAAATGTGATGTTGCTGTAATTGAAGATGGTCTGAGAGGTTGGTGTGTAGTTGCTGGCAACTGTGAAGAAATGAAGTGTGCACAGTGATGCACAGTGGAGATGATAGAAATCAATGTTGTAAATGAAGGTGAAAATTTGTAAACCAAAGCAGAATTTGTAAATGATAATGAAATAATCTTTTTTTTTTAATTTTTGTGTATGTTTTTTTCTTCTATATATATATATATAAAGATTATCAATAATATATATAGTCTATTTGAGTACTGTAATAATGGTTTTTGAGGGATTAGTTTGCATTGGTTGTTGTAAAAAACTGATGCAATAGAGGGATTATTTTGCATCAGTTGTTAGTAACAACCGATGCAAAAAGGACCTTTTTGCATCGGGTTCAGAACCGATGCAAAAGTGTTAAGCCTGTTGCATCGGTTGCATATGCATCGGTTGCATATGCATCGGTTGCATATGCATCGGTTGTTGAACTGATGCAAAAGGGGGGTAAACAACCGATGCAAATGGCCTGTTTTGTAGTAGTGTATCTATTTCATGTATTCCTTGTAACTTACACAAAACATTTTTTTCGATTTCATAGAAAATCGTACCATTATTCTTTTCATTCCAATAGATTAAAATATGTTTAAATTATATTCCTCTATGATAAATATTTTCTAATATCTAACTTACACATTTTCCTTTCAGAAAAACTCATCTTCAAAACTGTTTTAATATGTCCATAACTGCAAAACACTTCCTTATACTTATTAATAATAAGTGTACTTTACAAACCATTTTGTTTCTATACTTAGAAATTACCTTTTAAAATACATTTTTATTTGAGTTAAAATTGATGTTGCGTAAAACACCGTTACTACAACCCAAAAAATACTAGTGCATGGATTCAATTAAATAAATATCAATAAATCTCATATACCTATGTAAAAATATTTCTCTTGAGACCACTTACTAAAGCAATAGTGTTGTAGCCTATGCTCCTCTTATTTTCCATGAAAACATTTATTACAATAATAAAAGTTGTAATCTACGTTTTCGATACCTGATACACTCTAGGTTTTTATATTTAAAATCTTTGTTTACTTACAATGCAACTAGTGAGTTACACACACACACACTCCATTATTCTTCAAAAAGAATTCCAGTTTTTCATTATATAAAAACTAACTTAAATTTCATACCATTCTTCAAAAACCCCATGTTTATTTTCTGAAAGAAAATGTTAACAATGAAAATTTTCAATTCCAACAATTTCAATTTTTTCAACTTTTTGAATCTTGAAAATTTCATTTTATTTGGCTTAGCATAAAGTGGGTCTTCCTACTTACTACCCTCGGAGTACTTTTCCTAAACTAAAGGCTTTTACTCCTATTCCCCTTGTACACTCATATTTATTCTAAGGCATCACCGTCAAATCCACTTGTCTGAGACAATTATAATTTCTGCAATTATCTACACATGGACTTTCTTCTCTGCTTATCTACTGAATGTTATTGTACATCTCTAACCGTTGCCTACCTTTCTTTGGATTCCCATAATCCTAATCCTAAATGTACAAAACCGTTCCTACCATGTGTAGACCTTCTCTATGCCCCAAAAACACACTTCCTCATGCCTAAAGTGTCACTTCAAGAGTTCTATCTTCAACTGTACGAAGAACCTCCTTAAAATGATAATATGCTCCTCCATACTTCTTGGAAAACACCAAAATGTTGTCCACGAATACCACCGCGAACTTACTTAGGACATCTCTAAAAACATGGTTCATCAGATCTACAAAATAGGCTAGGGCATTGATTAGTCCAAAAGGCATAACCAACCACTCAAAGAGTCCATCGAGTGTCCTAAATGCGGTCTTATTAATGCTGTTATCAGCGACCCTAAGCTGATGAAATCCAGTGGCTAAATCAAACTGGGAGAATACTGATGAGCCAACTAACTCGTAAAAAAGATCATCTATCCTAGAGAGTGGATAATGGTTCTTCTTTGAGTTTATTCAATTCTCTATAGTTAATGAAAAGTTGAAGGGAACCACCTGCTTTGGTAGCGAAGACGACTGGCGCTCAATTCCCTCTCCAAAAGCTCACGAATCTGCTTTCTCAATTCCCTCCTCTCCCTAGGTGCCATATGCCTCATAAGTAACGCTACTGTCTTAGCATTCTCGGTTAAATAAATCCTAAAGTCAATCTCCCTCTTAGGGGGTAATCCTCTAACCTTCTCAAAAATATCTGAAAAAATCTCCGACGACGGGAACTGAATCTAACTTTGATGATGATTAGTCGAGGGAATAAAGGAAACTCGACATAACTGACCCTTGCGGTTTGCAAGAAATCTCGAGAGTCCTACCGATGCATGTCTCTAGTCTAACAACTCTCCTCTTGTAATTTAATATAGCTCAATACGTGGATAGCCAATCCATTTCCAAATCATCCCATACCTTGAAAATCCCAAAATATAGGCGTCATAGTCAAATTCTACGCCTAGGATATAAATTTTCAAACCCCTACAAACCATAGACAAGAGTGCCGATCCTCCCATGGGGTTTGAAACAACAATGAGGTCTACTACTAAAGAGATGTCTAAGTGCAAACAATCTACCAAAGAACTAGAGATGAAAGAGTGTGATGATCTAGGATCGAAAAGAGTCTGAATGGGAAAATCAAAAATAGAACCAAATTTTCCTACCTCGATCCGGTCCGCTGTTGGAAGGTGTTGCATCCAAAGCCTGAATCTGCGCTGCAGGTGCACTCGCTCCCTGCCCCATCTTTTGAGGACAAAACTTACTAAGATGACCGGGTTGTTCACAGCTGTAACACTTCTTCACTTCTCTCTCTTGCGTAATGACCAGTCATTCTAAAATGGTTACATCTCCCACTTTTCTTGACGCTTATGAGGGCCTTTCCTTTTCCTCTTATCCTTCTTGCCCTTCCACCATGGCTTCTTAGAGCTTGTAGGAACCGTCTTAAGATCTTCTTCCAGCTGCCAAGATATAGGTTGACCACTTTGTCGGTCCTCCAAGCCTAACCGCCTAAACTTTCGCTCCACATCTTCCAACCTAGCTTGTGTCTCTTTGAAATCCTTCATGCCAGAAAACATTCCACCCCCTATGCTAGTGAAGCTCTTGCATAGCTTAGAAAAATCAGCTGGTATAGGTGGATTAAAGGGATTTCCACCTACCGGTGTTGTATTGGGCGCTTGCCCTTGCACCTCTAGTACCATAGCTCTACGGAACCAGTCAGCCATACTATTAAAAGAAAAGGAAACTTAGGCTCGAAAGAATGGAAAGAAGGTTGAACTGGACTTTAAGGGGATTTTTATAAAAAATCTTTTATACTTAAAAAAAATGTTTCTAAGAGTTCTTTTCTGAAAAATGCTTTTAAAACAAGTTAATTTGGAAAATACTTTACTTTTAAAATAAGTTTTTAGGAATCCTGTAACATTAGGCTCAGATACCAAATGAAACACCTCACAACCCTTAATATACCCAAAAGGACACATTTAAAAGGCGTGGTGCGTTGTAGGTATAACTAAAACTAACAAAGACTAAGATTCACAAGACAAAAATAGATAAAATAGCGGAAACTTAAAATAATAACTTAATTAAAACAAAACTTCATAATTGCTTCATAAATAAGTCAAATACCAAATACAACATCCATATCTTAAAACCCATCATGTATTATGAAATAAAAATTCATAGTCTCAAAATCAGAGTACATAATATCCCTCATAATAAGCCAGTACACAAAAAGAACTAAAGCTGAAATAAAAGAAATACATAGTAGAGAACTCCTCCAAGAAAACTCCAAGCAACAGCAATCTACTGACTTCTCCATTGATTGACTATTGGGGGAAAAGGGGAAATAGAGGAGTGGGTCAGACTAAAACTCTAGTGAATGATAGTAATTACTAGAGTCTTTAAGCAAGATAAAAGTAATACACTCTACAACAGTTCTAGCATAAATAAGAGGAAACAAAGGAAATAGGAAAGAGATAAACTGGAAATAAATATGATAACTATAAGATATGTTAACTTTGATTGTTTTCACTTGTCCTTGACTTCTGCTTTGATTAGGCTGAATTCCTAATCCTATAATTAGGATGTAATCCTAATTCTACACTTTTTGATCGGCCTTCTACTCCAGAGACCTTACTGTGGACCGGTCGCTATATAACTCCATACACAGTAGCCAATGGTATCTACGAAAGATGCATGGAGCAACCACTGTGGATCCGGACGACATATATAGCTCCCTACACAAAAGGCAATGGTGTCTACGAAAGACACCCATACTAAGCGCTTGGAACTCATAGCTATTACTTAGCACCCGAATGGAAGTCGCACGCATAACTACCACCATGCCCATGCTACCTTTTGCTCCACCTATTGGCTCTTCTTATTACCTCAACAACCAGCATAAGCGTTCCCCTCATCCCATTTCAGGCTAACGTGAGATCACCGTGTGTCCATCCAAAATAGAGGTAATGCTGTTGGTACTGGCCCTTCATCGAAACAATATCCAGTCGCACTCCTTATCCAAATCCCCCGTGGTTTGGACTTCTATTTGACCAATTATTACCATTCTTAGCATAAGCGTGCCCACGTCTCGCTTCAGGCTAATGTGAGACCACCGTTCGTCTAATAGGGAATGCTATTTGGTACGGGTCCTACTTTCATCTTTGCTTATTAACTTAGATAAATTATTTAAATAAGCCTTTATTATCATCTTTACTTTCTACGCTTATTAATTTATCCCAAGTCTTAAAATAAGCCTCATTCTATTCTTTTTCTTATTATAACCTACGTTATAATCATGCTCATTACTTAACCCAAGGTTTAAGTGTGAAAATAAGCTTCTTTCATCTTTTAGTTACAATTCTACGTTATAACTAAGCCAATTAATTAGTCCAATTCTAATCATAAATAGGCATAATTTCAGTCCAATTCCATTTATATAACAGTCTTTATAATTTACATCTCATAATTATAAATAGGCCAATCTCTTTAATTCAGTCCAATTAATATCATAATTAGGCATAATTTCAGTATTAATTCCATTTTATTACAGTCTTTATAATTTACATCTTATCTTTCATTATTTCAGAATTCTTATAACTTAATCCAATTTTGCGTTAATTCTATTATAATCCATATGCGAAAAAGAAGGAGAAATAAAAGAAAACCGAAAATAGAAGAAAATCCAAGGCATAGGAAGAAGATGTAAATAATGCATAAATAACAGTAAATAGATTAAAATACTTTAAATAAATGGAAAAGCTATAATTAACAGAAATAACTAAAATTAACTAAAAAGAATAGCTAGAAAGAAGTAGACTAAAAATAATTCTAAAAACTGTAAATAAAACTGCTAAAAAGGTTATTCCAAAAATCGTAGTAAAACTACAACTATTGGAAACCCTATTATTTTAAATTACATTAAGAAATCCTAAAATAATTACAATCATGCACCTTTGGTCCTAAGCTCTTCCTTTGGTCTTCCCGGATCCACTTGGAGTTGTAAAATTTAATTTATAACGATTTTCTCCTTTGGAAAAATTATTCCGTTTAGGGTCCTTCCTAGAAAGGTGAACCCAATTGGAGAAAACCTTGAATGGGAAAAAGTGTTAGGTCTAGGGGTCTATTTATAGGGGTAGAAGTGGATCTCGAATCGTTGGATTCGGAGATTGAATAGGATGCATCCACGTCATAGGCTGAATAGGAGCCATCAGATGCGAAAATAGATGGACCGGATTGGTCAGAAGAATGCAAAACATGTCACCAATAGGGTCTGGAACGTTTGAACGAACGTTCGTTCGCTTGCGAAAAGCAAAGGCGGGTCGACCGCTCTCTTACCCAGGTCGACTGGCCGGTCGACCTGTATTTATTTATTTATTTATTTTCCTTTTCTTTTTATTTCGTTTCTTTGATTTTTGTTTATTTCTTTTTCTCCTCCATACTAGCTCGGATTCTGACGTTCTATATATGGAAATTGACCAAAAAATTACCACGGACACACTGGTGCAATTCCCGTGGCTCAATTCAGATAATTTCACATAGTTATTTTATTATTTAGTTAATTAACGAATTAATTATTACGGGTTAAATTTTGGGCAGTTACATTTTACAAATAAATTTGTTACTAAATGAAATTATGAAAAATAAATGTGAATTAAGTTGTAAACAAACTTAAGTAAGGATATAAGAAATAATTCATTAACGATGTTGATGCTAAACATGGAGATATGAGCATTATAATTCAAATGTTTCGCAAAAATGTAAAGTAAAGTTCATAGTTTATAACTTTGATAAATGTTAGTTAAACAAGATGTTAAATGTATTGATATGAGATGTTGCTAAACGTAAAATAAAACAATTGAAATATAACAGATTGAATTGAATGAAGTGGAATGTAAATGAAATAGATTTGAATAAATTGGAAGTAAATCAATTAAATGTTGATAAAATTTGGATGTTAATAAGAAATGAAGTGTATAAATTGAAATATTGACATTGGATAATGTAAATCCATATCATATGAATTAATTGGATAAATACTAATAATTGAATGGTTTCTTTTGTTGTAAATCGTCGTTATAACTGTTTTATTGTATATGATTGTTGTTTGTCATATATTAGTGCTAATGTTTATTATTTGGATTCAAAAATTCATGTATGCAATTCTATTTAACCCATATATACTTCCTATATCTTCATAAGTGACTAATATTCTAAATTAAGTTGAGATAGGTACATACGAAGACCGTTTGGACGTATACGCGGATTATATTTTGTTTTTGCTTGCTTAATACGAGCGAACTCGCTCGTATTAATAATAATAAGGTACACATCTCAGATTAAATATCACAGTTTTATATTTTTCCTTACGGCATGCCTCATCATTGAGATGAGATGTATATTTGATATATTTGGTATATATTTGGGTTATATATTGAATTGTAAAACTTTTTTCCGATCGAGCCGCGCAAAGGAGACTGTCGAAATTTTCCGTAAATCCGGGAGTTAGAAAAATTTTGAAGTTTTAAAATTTTATAACTTGTTTTGATAACTAACTTGTCAATTCCGTAAGCCGATCGGAGTGGTGTAGTCAAAACGTAGTAACTGTTTTATAAATGAGATTTAATGTTTTATAAGTTGATTATTTTGAATAAAATATATCAAGTATTAATTCTATACTTAGCCTTTTACGAGGACGAAAAGTTTTGAGTGGAGGAGAATGTAACGACCCGTATTTTTAACTACTTTAAATTATTGAATTTGATATAATTATTGAATAAAAATGGTTAAAAATAAAAATTTAATGATTTTGAATGTAAGTTATTGGATATGAACTTAAATAAAATTTTGAAATAAACAAATTTCGAAGATTTGGCGATAACGAGTATTGAATTGAAATTCTATATATCAACTAGGTTTATAATCAATAACTAAAGTTGAATAATGATTATGAATTATTTAGATTGAAATAAAATGACGTTGATAACTAAAATTTATTTGGAGCTTAATGATTTATTTATATTGATTTATGGGATAATTAAATTGTTTAAATTAATATTGAAAATTTTGTAAATAATTGAACTTTGAATTTAATATGAATGAAAATGGTATCATAAATTGATTTAAATTTTATTTAAGTATGAATGAAGGTTGTCGACATTTAAAATTGGAATTTTAAGTGGATAAATAAAAATTGGAAATTTCATATTACAATTAACGAGTAAAAAATAGCCTTCCGGGCCACAGTCTCGGAATTCGACGAAACTAGTTACATTGGATCCGTAAAAGTGTATTATTATCGGATTTCAAATTTCATAGCATTTGGAGTTATCGTTTGATCGTACAAGATAGAAACACGTAGAAATTAATATTGAATATTTAATGTTTTAATTGGGTTCAAAAAGCTATCTTCTACATACGATCGAAGTATGCTCGAAACATGTTCCATTGTGTTTGAAATATGGGTAAAACTTATAAACGCCAGGCAACACGCTTCGTTTGGAGTTCGTCCAAAAAAAATACGTTGTGACGACCGCCCATGACCCCTGCACCGAACCTAGAGATAGTGCGCTGTAAAGTGTGCCAGGCGACCATGGACGATTGCCAGGGTAAATTTAAACAACAGAATCTATCGTATTACTCACAGCGCAAGGACAAAATACAATAGAATATATATATATATAGTGAAGCTTCACAGAATAGAATCTCATCAATAAAACTTCATAATAGTTGAATACAAACATCTGAATAGTCAATACATCAAGCCTCACTACATAACACTCAAAGAATATACAAAGCAGCGGAACATCCAGTACATATAGTAAGAAGATAGTATGCAAGCCTCCAGCTCGTCTTCGATATCAGCATCGTGGGAAGAAAGAACAGCACCTGTCACCTGCTACCTAGTCTGCCCATCCCAAAATGGACGAACAGCCCAAGGCAATAAGAGTTAAAACATAAAGCCTTGAGTCAGACAACAGTCTTAGTGAGCGGTAAATTAACTAACAACATACCAAAAGAGCATAAAGGAAAAGGAATAGGAATACAACCCTCCCACTCCACCTCTTTCTACAGTGATAGCCCCCAGACACACACTAGCAGAAGCAAACATAGCAGAGCATACAATTTAAAGTAAAGCAATTATCACTCGAGTCAAGGGCGATGTTTTCCAAGCACAAACCCCCAAGGCCTAAACCAAGATCAGATAAGCACCCAGAAAACACTGCTCTTGAGACCGAATGACGATACAACCAAACATCCATGACTCTGGCTATCACTGTTGTCATTGCTTCGATATCATCGTTAATTGAATGACCGGCTCATTCTTTCATCCGTCCGTCAAGGGCTAATGGAAACCCCGGTTCTAGACATAACTCCGCACGTCATCGTGACCCGTGCCTAGGACTATCGAATCTGCCCAGAGTACTTGACTACCAATCAGTAGCCTTCAGGGACTGTCGAATCTGCCCAACGTACTCTTGCTTTGAGCATGCTAGAACCTTCAACAACGATGAGATCTCAGCCTTCTAGTCATCCTCCTCGACGACTATTTCCATACTAGCTCAAGCGCATCTCGAACAAACCATTATCCTCAAACTCGAACCATATCACCGAGTTATCAACATGCTTGGATTGATCCCGTCTGGATTAATCCAAGACTATCTCATATCATGCTTCGCTTCATCACATCCTCGCGAAGCCTCATTTCAACATCATCATCCAATCTATCCATATGAGCTTCCACATCCACTACATATGCCACAAGCAGCTTTCCCAATCCAAGAGCCTTCCTCTTAGCTTTTGAATCATCTTCGGTCTAAATTAAATCATCAATCATCTAATTCATAGCAATCAATCAAGTCAAACATTAATCCAAGTAAACAAGCATTCAAATATGATCTAAATAGACAATTATAACAACAATGGCAATTTCGTAATTAAAGAGTCAAAAGTCTAACAAGCATGAAAACATGAGCAATGTCTCTATAATCTTGATGAATGAACTTGCATAAGTTAACATGTAGTAAAAATGGATATCAAATCATCATGGATAATGGATCTATATGGATCTACACATATGATTAGGAAAATGCATGGAAATCTCTACTTTAACACCAAATCAAGCCAACGATCCGATATACTCCTTTGGATCCGTGTGAGAGATAATCACCACTCACCAAATCACCTAAACAACCCCAAATCAACACGCTTCAGATCTGGACAGCAAAGGATCTAGCTTGATCTATCACCAATCCGCTTCAAACGATGAAATCTCTCTTCGAAGGATGAAGAAATTCAATCTAAGCTCTTGAATCTTCGATTTGATCTTCAATATGGACGGAAGGAATCACTAGATTAGAGTGGAGAAAAAGAAGTGAAGAAGTGTAGAAGTCGAGCTCTCAAAATGGCAGCACTTCGTCGCTTCAAAATCCGGATCCCAAAAAGTGAGGAAATGAACGTGTATTTATAGCTGAAACCCCTAAGCCGTCCGCCTCCTTAAGTCGTTCACGACCTATAGACCATCACGACCTACGACTTAAGAGATACCACGACCTAACAAACTCACCTGTTTACGACTTACGACTTAACAGCTTAACTCCTAAGTCGCTCGCGACTTAACACATAGCATATGCGCGCGACTTACGACCTAACACATGCGCGCCTTAACGAGTCAACTGGGATACGACCTACGACTTATAAAACCTTGCGACCTAAAAACCCCACGACTTATCTATTCTGCGACTTACGACTTAACTAAGACGCGACCTAACTTCCCAATAACCACGCGACTTAACTGGGTTACGACCTAACCCTTTACGACCTAATACTTAGCGACCTAACAACCCACGACCTAACTCCTAAGTCGTCTACGACTTAACCTCCTTAGGTCGCTCACTGCTACCCCAGCTTCCTTAGGTCGTCGCCGACCTATCTATCCCTTAGGTCATTAACTCGCCCAAACTCTTAAGTCGTTAGCCCGCTTATCCCCCTAGGTTGTTAACTCCCCTAGGTCGGTCACTTACTTAAGTCTGCCTATTCTTCAGTCGCCAACTCCTTAGGTCGCCCATTTCCTAAGTCGGTCATTACCTTATGTCGTCTACTAACTCTTAAGTCGCAAATCCTATAAGTCGCCAACTTTCCTTAAGTCGTTCACTCGACCTAAGCCACCTCACGACCTATCTTCCACACGACTTATCCCAATCCTTAGGTCGCCTACGACATAACCTCCTTCACGACCTAAGCTCCAACATGACTTAACTTCTAGACAACTTAACTCCTACACGACTTAAGCTCTAGTCGATCTAAACTCAGAATGACTTAACAATACTAACAATCTAATAACAACTGTTTTACGATGTTTCGATCCGTAAAAATACGGGTCGTTACATTCTCTCCCCCTTAGGAATTTCGCTCCCGAAATTCCAAACAAACAAAGCAATCAAGGACTATTCTGCATGCCTACCATCCATAGCAATCAACAAACCATGCATCCAATTCTAGCTTAGCATGCAGAATTCTAAAACTTAGAACAAGTTACAATGTCGTTAGATGACACGACACCTTAGGGCCATACCTTGAAGAGTTCGGGATGAGCTGCTTTCATCCTCTCTTCCACCTCCCATGTACAGTCGTTATCATCGTCACTCCATTGTATCTTGAGCAACTTAACTACCTTCCTCCTAAGCTGTTTCGTGTCAGTTTCCACAACACGAAGCGGCTTACGAGGTCTCTTATTGACTAGATCAACTTCGAAATCTTCACAGCTTTCAGCAGAAACCACTGTATTCGAGTCGTGCACATACTTCCGTAGATACGATACATGAAAAACATTGTGCACACCCGACATCTTCTCCGGTAATTCCAATCTGTAGGCGAGCTTTCCAATTCGCTCGATGATCGGGAATGGTCCAACAAATCTCGGAGCCAATTTTCCTTTCTTCATGAATCGAATAACATTCTTAGTGGAGAAATCTTCACAAAAACCATATCACCTACGACGAATTCCAAATTCTTGCGACGCTTATCGGCATAACTCTTCTGACGGTCTTGGGCTGCTTTCATTCGTTGCCGAATGACCTCTATGTAATCCGAAGTTTGTCGAATCATCTCTGGCCCAAGCATCAGTTTTTCTCCTGTCTCTAACCAACATGTCGGAGAGTTACACGGTCTTCCATACAATGCCTCATACGGTGCCATACCAATGCTTGACTGGTAACTGTTGTTGTATGAAAATTCCACCAAATGAAGGTAATCTTCCCATGATCCTCCGAAATCCAAAACACAAGCTCTGAGGAGATCTTCCAAAACTCGGTTGACTCTCTCGGTCTGACCATCTGTTTGAGGGTGATAAGTTGTACTCAAACACAACTCGGTTCCCAAAACTTCCTGGAAGCTCTTCCAAAATCCACTAGTGAAACTCGATCGCTCACTATACTCTTCGGAATACCATGGAATCGAACTATCCACTTAACATATAACTCTGCCAACTTTGATGCAGTCCTAGTCGATCGAACAGGAATGAATCTTGCACTTTTAGTCAAACGATCTACAATGACCCAAATCCCTTCATTTCTCGTTCTTGTTCTAGGTAACCCATCAATAAAATCCATCGATACTTGCTCCCACTTCCATGTAGGAACTTCTAACGGCTGAAGCAATCCACTTGGCTTCTTCTGTTCGACTTTTACCAATTGGCAGTTCATGCACTTGGAAATAAAATTTCCAACATCCTTCTTCATACCTTCCCAGTAGTAAGTTCTCTTCATATCCCGATACATCTTATTTCCACCTGGATGAATGGTCAACTTCGAGTGATGACTTTCCTTCAGAACTTCACTCCTCAATTCATCTATATCGGGAACAACTAGTCGTCCTTGTTTCCGAAGCCAACCTTCCCAATCAACCTTGAATCCTTTATCCTTTTCTGGGTCCAATCCAGATTCCAAATCACGAATAATCTTGACAAGCTTACCGTCTCGCTTTTGGCTCTTGCCAATCCTTTCCACAAGAGTGGGTCTTATCGATAAGTTTGCCAACATCTCAGGTTCCAATTCACATCTGGGCCTGAAGTCAAATCCAGCTAAATACTCGAGACTCTTCCATTCTGAAAACATGGCTCCCAATCCTGCATGTCTTCGACTTAACGCATCTGCCACTGCGTTACCTTTTCCCGGAGTATAAGCTATACCGAAATCATATGATGCTAAAAACTCTAGCCAACGTTGCTGCCGAAGATTCAAATCCTTTTGGGAGAAAAGATACTTCAATGACTTATGATCCGTAAACAACTCAAATCGAACTCCCAATAGATAATGTCTCCACATCTTCAGAGCAAATACAATCGCCGCTAACTCCAAATCATGAGTCGGATAATTCCTTTCATGCGGCTTCAGTTGTCGACTTGCATACGCAACAACTTTATCTCTCTGCATCAGTACTGCCCCAAGTCCAGTACCACATGCGTCGGTGTAAACCACCATCTCATCATTCCCACTTGGAATAGTCAAAACAGGAGCACTGGTCAATCTCTCTTTCAGGATTCTGAAAGCCTGCTCACACTTATCTTCCCACTTGAACACTTGGTTCTTTTTCGTCAATCCTGTTAACGGTGCAGCTACCATGTAGAAGTCTTTGATAAACCGTCGATAATATCCTGCTAATCCAAGAAAACTTCTCACATCCGAAGCGTTCTTAGGTCTAACCCAATCCTGGATTGCTGCCACCTTAGCGGGATCAACCGCTATTCCATTTCCAGAGATAACATGGCCTAAGAACCTCACTTCACTCTTCCAGAAGTGACACTTCGAAAACTTAGCCTTCAGCTGATGTTTCCGTAATATTTCCAAAACAATACGCAAGTGCGTCTTGTGCTCTTCTTCAGTTCTGGAATAAATCAAAATATCATCCACAAACACTAGCACAAACTTGTTCAACTGATCTCTGAACACTCTATTCATAAGATCCACAAAATATGCTGGCGCATTAGTCAATCCAAACGGCATTACCAGCCACTCAAAGAAACCCGATGGTGTCCGAAAAGCAGTCTTCGGCACACTATCCTTAGCCACTCTCAACTGGTGAAATCCCGTTGCCAAATCCATCTGAGAAAACACCTTAGCCTCGTGAAGCTGATCAAACAAGTCATCTATCCTCGGCAATGGATACTTGTTCTTCTTAGTCACTTTATTCAGCTCACGATAATCCACACACAATCTCAATGACCCATCTGCCTTGGTTGCAAACACAACTGGTGCACCTCATTCGGACACACTACGCCGAATGAATCCTTTCTGCAAAATGTCATCAACCTGCACCCTCAACTCCTGCTGTTCCCTAGGCGCCATCCGCCTAAGAGGCATCACAACAGGTCTAGCTCCTTCAACTAGATCTATACGAAACTCGATCTCTCTATGCGGCGGTAACCCTTTGACCTCGTCAAAGACATCCTCAAATCCATTAGCGATTGGCACAGATGACAGTCCATCCCGTGGAACAACCAGCGAATACATGAAGCTCATGAAGACGCCTTCTTCATGCTTACATCGTATCATAATCTTTCGCTCCTCCACATTCTCGACTGTCACCTCCAACCTTTCACAATCAACCTTTGCCGCATACTTCCTAAGCCAGTCCATACCCAAAATAATTCCGAACCCCGCAAAGTTCAGAACAAAACAATCACAAACAAAAGAGCAACCATGACTCGACACAATCAGACCACGGCATAACATACACAAACAAGACGAACCCCCAACTGGATTAGTCACAACCAATGGCCTATCAACAATATCCGGTTCCAAACCCAACCGGCCTACAAGTTCGTTACAAACAAACGAATGCGACGCCCCAGTATCAAACAACACTCTGACTGGAACACCACATAGGAAAAGAGTACCTTAAACTACCACACTCTTTCCTTTCTCTTCAGCGGTAGGAGCTTTCGAAGATGATGGAACAGCTCCCAAAGCATAAGCTTGCACAATCTGCTTGTCCTTCCTCGGTTCTGGACAATTCCTCTTAACATGCCCCAACTTGTCACAGTTGTGGAACTTCACCGGCACCTTCAGATTCTTGCAATCCTTAGAGAAATGGCCCTTCTGCTGACAATTATAGCAGGTCACTTCGCCCTTCGGCTTCTTCTGGCCATCCTTACCCTTCTGCTGCTGCTGCTTCCTCTTCTTGTTTCCACCCTGCTGTGGTTTAGACTCTTCCCTGGTTACAGCAACAACAGATACCTCTTTGGGAAACAGACTCTCATGTCTGAGAGCTTTCTCCACAAGCTTCTCAAATGAATCGTCCAAATGATCCACCAACTGTCTCCCAAGATAACTATCCAAGCCTGTCACAAACTTCTCATTCTTCTGATACGAAGACTCAATATACGACCGGGCATACTTGGACAAAGCTTCAAACTCAGAAACATACTCAAGAACTGGTCTTCCTCCTTGCTTGAGCTCCACAAACTTCTTGAATAGAACAGATTTTTGAGCTGTAGAAATGAACTTAGCTTCAAATCTGACTTGGAATTGCTCCCAAGTAATCTCTTCCTCCGGAATATTAATGGTGATAGAGTTCCACCAATCAGAAGCTCTCCCTTGAAGCTGTCTTGATGCAAGTTTCCTTTTAGTTGCATCATCGATTCCCAAATCACCAAAGATCCTCCTACAAGCATCTATCCACCTCTGGACTTCAATGGTTGATTCTATCCCCAAGAAAACCTTCCCTCCAAGAGCAGTAAAGTCCTTACACAACTTAGCAAAATCCACCGGCTTTGGAGTTTGAACTTGAACTCCAACATCCACCGATGGCCCCGGGGCTGGCATCCTTCTCATGATCGAAGTCATCATAGCTTCGAACATAGCAGCATAATCAGCAGCCCCTTCAGTAGCACGGCCGTCCCTAGCAGCTGGTCTCCCTCTTCGACTCATCCTTAATATCTATAAAAAGGAATGATTAGCACACCATGAGAAACAACTACATAAGGGATTCAAATCATTCTAAGCTACTATATTATATATATTAATCAGCCATCAAAATACAATTACGTCTCTCATACGTAGTTACGTCAGCGAGCGTTGGGTAAAATTGATTAACCAAAGCTCTGATACCAAATGTGACGACCGCCCATGACCCCTGCACCAAACCTAGAGATAGTGCGCTGTAAAGTGTGCCAGGCGACCATGGACGATTGCCAGGGTAAATTTAAACAACAGAATCTATCGTATTACTCACAGCGCAAGGACAAAATACAATAGAATATATATATATATATATATATAGTGAAGCTTCACAGAATAGAATCTCATCAATAAAACTTCATAATAGTTGAATACAAACATCTGAATAGTCAATACATCAAGCCTCACTACATAACACTCAAAGAATATACAAAGCAGCGGAACATCCAGTACATATAGTAAGAAGATAGTATGCAAGCCTCCAGCTCGTCTTCGATATCAGCATCATGGGAAGCAAGAACAGCACCTGTCACCTGCTACCTAGTCTGCCCGTCCCAAAATGGACGAACAGCCCAAGGCAATAAGAGTTAAAACATAAAGCCTTGAGTCAGACAACAGTCTTAGTGAGCGGTAAGTTAACTAACAACATACCAAAAGAGCATAAAGGAAAAGGAATAGGAATACAACCCTCCCACTCCACCTCTTTCTACAGTGATAGCCCCCAGACACACACTAGCAGAAGCAAACATAGCAGAGCATACAATTTAAAGTAAAGCAATTATCACTCGAGTCAAGGGCGATGTTTTCCAAGCACAAACCCCCAAGGCCTAAACCAAGATCAGATAAGCACCCAGAAAACACTGCTCTTGAGACCGAATGACGATACAACCAAACATCCATGACTCTGGCTATCACTGTTGTCATTGCTTCGATATCATCGTTAATTGAATGACCGGCTCATTCTTTCATTCGTCCGTCAAGGGCTAATGGAAACCCCGGTTCTAGACATAACTCCGCACGTCATCGTGACCCGTGCCTAGGACTATCGAATCTACCCAGAGTACTTGACTACCAATCAGTAGCCTTCAGGGACTATCGAATCTGCCCAACGTACTCTTGCTTTGAGCATGCTAGAACCTTCAACAACGATGAGATCTCAGCCTTCTAGTCATCTTCCTCGACGACTATTTCCATACTAGCTCAAGCGCATCTCGAACAAACCATTATCCTCAAACTCGAACCATATCACCGAGTTATCAACATGCTTGGATTGATCCCGTCTGGATTAATCCAAGACTATCTCATATCATGCTTCGCTTCATCACATCCTCGCGAAGCCTCATTTCAACATCATCATCCAATCTATCCATATGAGCTTCCACATCCACTACATATGCCACAAGCAGCTTTCCCAATCCAAGAGCCTTCCTCTTAGCTTTTGAATCATCTTCGGTCTAAATCAAATCATCAATCATCTAATTCATAGCAATCAATCAAGTCAAACATTAATCCAAGTAAACAAGCATTCAAATATGATCTAAATAGACAATTATAACAACAATGGCAATTTCGTAATTAAAGAGTCAAAAGTCTAACAAGCATGAAAACATGAGCAATGTCTCTATAATCTTGATGAATGAACTTGCATAAGTTAACATGTAGTAAAATGGATATCAAATCATCATGGACAATGGATCTATATGGATCTACACATATGATTAGGAAAATGCATGGAAATCTCTACTTTAACACCAAATCAAGCCAACGATCCGATATACTCCTTTGGATCCGTGTGAGAGATAATCACCACTCACCAAATCACCTAAACAAACCCAAATCAACACGCTTCAGATCTGGACAGCGAAGGATCTAGCTTGATCTATCACCAATCCGCTTCAAACGATGAAATCTCTCTTCGAAGGATGAAGATCTTCAATCTAAGCTCTTGAATCTTCGATTTGATCTTCAATATGGACGGAAGGAATCGCTAGATTAGAGTGGAGAAAAAGAAGTGAAGAAGTGTAGAAGTCGAGCTCTCAAAATGGCAGCACTTCGTCGCTTCAAAATCCGGATCCCAAAAAGTGAGGAAATGAATGTGTATTTATAGCTGAAACCCCTAAGCCGTCCGCCTCCTTATGTCGTTCACGACCTATAGACCATCACGACCTACGACTTAAGAGATACCACGACCTAACAGACTCACCTGTTTACGACTTACGACTTAACAGCTTAACTCCTAAGTCGCTCGCGACTTAACACATAGCATATGCGCGCGACTTACGACCTAACACATGCGCGCCTTAACGAGTCAACTGGGATACGACTTATAAAACCTTGCGACCTAAAAACCCCACGACTTATCTATTCTGCGACTTACGACTTAACTAAGACGCGACCTAACTTCCCAATAACCACGCAACTTAACTGGGTTACGACCTAATACTTAGCGACCTAACAACCCACGACCTAACTCCTAAGTCGTCTACGACTTAACCTCCTTAGGTCGCTCACTGCTACCCCAGCTTCCTTAGGTCGTCGCCGACCTATCTATCCCTTAGGTCATTAACTCGCCCAAACTCTTAAGTCGTTAGCCCGCTTATCCCCCTAGGTTGTTAACTCCCCTAGGTCGGTCACTTACTTAAGTCTGCCTATTCTTCAGTCGCCAACTCCTTAGGTCGCCCATTTCCTAAGTCGGTCATTACCTTATGTCGTCTACTAACTCTTAAGTCGCAAATCCTATAAGTCACCAACTTTCCTTAAGTCGTTCACTCGACCTAAGCCACCTCACGACCTATCTTCCACACGACTTATCCCAATCCTTAGGTCGCCTACGACATAACCTCCTTCACGACCTAAGCTCCAACATGACTTAACTTCTAGACAGCATAACTCCTACACGACTTAAGCTCTAGTCGATCTAAACTCAGAATGACTTAACAATACTAACAATCTAATAACAACTGTATTACGATGTTTCGATCCGTAAAAATACGTGTCGTTACATTCTCTCCCCCTTAGGAATTTCGCCCCCGAAATCCCAAACAAACAGAGCAATCAAGGACTATTCTGCATGCCTACCATCCATAGCAATCAACAAACCATGCATCCAATTCTAGCTTAGCATGCAGAATTCTAAAACTTAGAACAAGTTACAATGTCGCTAGATGACACGACACCTTAGGGCCATACCTTGAAGAGTTCGGGATGAGCTGCTTTCATCCTCTCTTCCACCTCCCATGTACAGTCGTTATCATCGTCACTCCATTGTATCTTGAGCAACTTAACTACCTTCCTCCTAAGCTATTTCGTGTCAGTTTCCACAACACGAAGCGGCTTACGAGGTCTCTTATTGACTGGATCAACTTCGAAATCTTCACAGCTTTCAGCAGAAACCATTGTATTCGAGTCGTGCACATACTTCCGTAGATACGATACATGAAAAACATTGTGCACACCCGACATCTTCTCCGGTAATTCCAATCTGTAGGCGAGCTTTCCAATTCGCTCGATGATCGGGAATGGTCCAACAAATCTCGGAGCCAATTTTCCTTTCTTCATGAATCGAATAACATTCTTCAGTGGAGAAATCTTCACAAAAACCATATCACCTACGACGAATTCCAAATCCTTGCGATGCTTATCGGCATAACTCTTTTGACGGTCTTGGGCTGCTTTCATTCGTTGCCGAATGACCTCTATGTAATCCGAAGTTTGTCGAATCATCTCTGGCCCAAGCATCAGTTTTTCTCCTGTCTCTAACCAACATGTCGGAGAGTTACACGGTCTTCCATACAATGCCTCATACGGTGCCATACCAATGCTTGACTGGTAACTGTTGTTGTATGAAAATTCCACCAAATGAAGGTAATCTTCCCATGATCCTCCGAAATCCAAAACACAAGCTCTGAGGAGATCTTCCAAAACTCGGTTGACTCTCTCGGTCTGACCATCTGTTTGAGGGTGATAAGCTGTACTCAAACACAACTCGGTTCCCAAAACTTCCTGGAAGCTCTTCCAAAATCCACTAGTGAACAATGGGTCTCGATCGCTCACTATACTCTTCGGAATACCATGGAATTGAACTATCCACTTAACATATAACTCTGCCAACTTTGATGCAGTCCTACTCGATCGAACAGGAATGAATCTTGCACTTTTAGTCAAACGATCTACAATGACCCAAATCCCTTCATTTCCCGTTATTGTTCTAGGTAACCCATCAATAAAATCCATCGATACTTGCTCCCACTTCCATGTAGGAACTTCTAACGGCTGAAGCAATCCACTTGGCTTCTTCTGTTCGGCTTTTACCAATTGGCAGTTCATGCACTTGGAAATAAAATTTCCAACATCCTTCTTCATACCTTCCCAGTAGTAAGTTCTCTTCATATCCCGATACATCTTATTTCCACCTGGATGAATGGTCAACTTCGAGTGATGACTTTCCTTCAGAACTTCACTCCTCAATTCATCTATATCGGGAACAACTAGTCGTCCTTGTTTCCGAAGCCAACCTTCCCGATCGACCTTGAATCCTTTATCCTTTTCTGGGTCCAATCCAGATTCCAAATCACGAATAATCTTGACAAGCTTACCGTCTCGCTTTTGGCTCTTGCCAATCCTTTCCACAAGAGTGGGTCTTATCGATAAGTTTGCCAACATCTCAGGTTCCAATTCACATCTGGGCCTGAAGTCAAATCCAGCTAAATACTCGAGACTCTTCCATTCTGAAAACATGGCTCCCAATCCCGCATGTCTTCGACTTAACGCATCTGCCACTGCGTTACCTTTTCCCGAAGTATAAGCTATACTGAAATCATATGATGCTAAAAACTCTAGCCAACGTTGCTGCCGAAGATTCAAATCCTTTTGGGAGAAAAAATACTTCAATGACTTATGATCCGGAAACAACTCAAATCGAACTCCCAATAGATAATGTCTCCACATCTTCAGAGCAAATACAATCGCCGCTAACTCCAAATCATGAGTCGGATAATTCCTTTCATGCGGCTTCAGTTGTCGACTTGCATACGCAACAACTTTATCTCTCTGCATTAGTACTGCCCCAAGTCCAGTACCACATGCGTCGGTGTAAACCACCATCTCATCATTCCCACTTGGAATAGTCAAAACAGGAGCACTGGTCAATCTCTCTTTCAGGATTCTGAAAGCCTTCTCACACTTATCTTCCCACTTGAACACTTGGTTCTTTTTCGTCAATCCTGTTAACGGTGCAGCTACCTTGTAGAAGTCTTTGATAAACCGTCGATAATATCCTGCTAATCCAAGAAAACTTCTCACATCCGAAGCGTTCTTAGGTCTAACCCAATCCTGGATTGCTGCCACCTTAGCGGGATCAACCGCTATTCCATTTCCAGAGATAACATGGCCTAAGAACCTTACTTCACTCTTCCAGAAGTGACACTTCGAAAACTTAGCCTTCAGCTGATGTTTCCGTAAGATTTCCAAAACAATACGCAAGTGCGTCTTGTGCTCTTCTTCAGTTCTGGAATAAATCAAAATATCATCCACAAACACTAGCACAAACTTGCTCAACTGATCTCTGAACACTCTATTCATAAGATCCACAAAATATGCTGGCGCATTAGTCAATCCAAACGGCATTACCAGCCACTCAAAGAAACCTGATGGTGTCCGAAAAGCAGTCTTCGGCACACTATCCTTAGCCACTCTCAACTGGTGAAATCCCGTTGCCAAATCCATCAGAGAAAACACCTTAGCCTCGTGAAGCTGATCAAACAAGTCATCTATCCTCTACAATGGATACTTGTTCTTCTTAGTCACTTTATTCAGCTCACGATAATCCACACACAATCTCAATGACCCATCTGCCTTGGTTGCAAACACAACTGGTGCACCTCATTCGGACACACTACGCCGAATGAATCCTTTCTGCAAAAGGTCATCAACCTGCACCCTCAACTCCTGTTGTTCCCTAGGCGCCATCCGCCTAAGAGGCATCACAACAGGTCTGGCTCCTTCAACTAGATCTATACAAAACTCGATCTCTCTATGCGGCGGTAACCCTTTGACCTCATCAAAGACATCCTCAAATCCATTAGCGATTGGCACAGATGACAGTCCATCCCGTGGAACAACCAGCGAATACATGAAGCTCATGAAGACGCCTTCTTCATGCTTACATCGTATCACAATCTTTCGCCCCTCCACATTCTCGACTCTCACCTCCAACCTTTCACAATCAACCTTTGCCGCATACTTCCTAAGCCAGTCCATACCCAAAATAATTCCGAACCCCGCAAAGTTCAGAACAAAACAATCACAAACAAAAGAGCAACCATGACTCGACACAATCAGACCACGGCATAACATACACAAACAAGACGAACCCCCAACTGGATTAGTCACAACCAATGGCCTATCAACAATATCCGGTTCCAAACCCAACCGGCCTACAAGTTCGTTACAAACAAACGAATGCGATGCCCCAGTATCAAACAACACTCTGACTGGAACACCACATAGGAAAAGAGTACCTTGAACTACCACACTCTTTCCTTTCTCTTCAGCGGTAGGAGCTTTCGAAGATGATGGAACAGCTCCCAAAGCATAAGCTTGCACAATCTGCTTGTCCTTCCTCGGTTCTGGACAATTCCTCTTAACATGCCCCAGCTTGTCACAGTTGTGGCACTTCACCGGCACCTTCAGATTCTTGCAATCCCTAGAGAAATGGCCCTTCTGCTGACAATTGTAGCAGGTCACTTCGCCCTTCGGCTTCTTCTGGCCATCCTTACCCTTCTGCTGCTGCTGCTTCCTCTTCTTGTTTCCACCCTGCTGTGGTTTAGACTCTTCCCTAGTTACAGCAACAACAGATCCCTCTTTGGGAAACAGACTCTCATGTCTGAGAGCTTTCTCCACAAGCTTCTCAAATGAATCGTCCAAATGATCCAACAACTGTCTCCCAAGATAACTATCCAAGCCTGTCACAAACTTCTCATTCTTCTGATACGAAGACTCAATATACGACCGAGCATACTTGGACAAATCTTCAAACTCAGAAACATGTTCAAGAACTGGTCTTCCTCCTTGCTTGAGCTCCAAAAACTTCTTGAATAGAACAGACTTCTGAGCTGTAGAAATGAACTTAGCTTCAAATCTGACTTTGAATTGCTCCCAAGTAATCTCTTCCTCCGGAGTATTAATGGTGATAGAGTTCCACCAATCAGAAGCTCTCCCTTGAAGCTGTCTTGATGCAAGTTTCCTTTTAGTTGCATCATCGATTCCCAAATCACCAAAGATCCTCCTACAAGCATCTATCCACCTCTGGACTTCAATGGTTGATTCTGTCCCCAAGAAAACCTTCCCTCCAAGAGCAGTAAAGTCCTTACACAACTTAGCAAAATCCACTGGCTTTGGAGTTTGAACTTGAACTCCAACATCCACCGATGGCCCCAGAGCTGGCATCCTTCTCATGATCGAAGTCATCATAGCTTTGAACAAAGCAGCATAATCAGCAGCCCCTTCAGTAGCACGGCCTTCCCTAGCAGCTGGTCTCCCTCTTCGACTCATCCTTAATATCTATAAAAAGGAATGATTAGCACACCATGAGAAACAACTACATAAGGGATTCAAATCATTCTAAGCTACTATATTATATATAGTAATCATCCATCAAAATACAATTACGTCTCTCATACGTAGTTACGTCAGCGAGCGTTGGGTAAAATCGATTAACCAAAGCTCTGATACCAAATGTGACGACCACCCATGACCCCTGCACCGAACCTAGAGATAGTGCACTGTAAAGTGTGCCAGGCGACCATGGACGATTGCCAGGGTAAATTTAAACAACAGAATCTATCGTATTACTCACAGCGCAAGGACAAAATACAATAGAATATATATATATATATATATATATATATATATATATATATATATAGTGAAGCTTCACAGAATAGAATCTCATCAATAAAACTTCATAATAGTTGAATACAAACATCTGAATAGTCAATACATCAAGCCTCACTACATAACACTCAAAGAATATACAAAGCAGCGGAACATCCAGTACATATAGTAAGAAGATAGTATGCAAGCCTCCAGCTCGTCTTCGATATCAGCATCGTGGGAAGCAAGAACAGCACCTGTCACCTGCTACCTAGTCTGCCCGTCCCAAAATGGACGAACAGCCCAAGGCAATAAGAGTTAAAACATAAAGCCTTGAGTCAGACAACAGTCTTAGTGAGCGGTAAATTAACTAACAACATACCAAAAGAGCATAAAGGAAAAGGAATAGGAATACAACCCTCCCACTCCACCTCTTTCTACAGTGATAGCCCCCAGACACACACTAGCAGAAGCAAACATAGCAGAGCATACAATTTAAAGTAAAGCAATTATCACTCGAGTCAAGGGCGATGTTTTCCAAGCACAAACCCCCAAGGCCTAAACCAAGATCAGATAAGCACCCAGAAAACACTGCTCTTGAGATCGAATGACGATACAACCAAACATCCATGACTCTGGCTATCACTGTTGTCATTGCTTCGATATCATCGTTAATTGAATGACCAGCTCATTCTTTCATTCGTCCGTCAAGGGCTAATGGAAACCCCGGTTCTAGACATAACTCTGCACGTCATCGTGACCCGTGCCTAGGACTATCGAATCTGCCCAGAGTACTTGACTACCAATCAGTAGCCTTCAGGGACTATCGAATCTGCCCAACGTACTCTTGCTTTGAGCATGCTAGAACCTTCAACAACGATGAGATCTCAGCCTTCTAGTCATCCTCCTCGACGACTATTTCCATACTAGCTCAAGCGCATCTCGAACAAACCATTATCCTCAAACTCGAACCATATCACCGAGTTATCAACATGCTTGGATTGATCCCGTCTGGATTAATCCAAGACTATCTCATATCATGCTTTGCTTCATCACATCCTCGCGAAGCCTCATTTCAACATCATCATCCAATCTATCCATATGAGCTTTCACATCCACTACATATGCCACAAGCAGCTTTCCCAATCCAAGAGCCTTCCTCTTAGCTTTTGAATCATCTTCGGTCTAAATCAAATCATCAATCATCTAATTCATAGCAATCAATCAAGTCAAACATTAATCCAAGTAAACAAGCATTCAAATATGATCTAAATAGACAATTATAACAACAATGGCAATTTCGTAATTAAAGAGTCAAAAGTCTAACAAGCATGAAAACATGAGCAATGTCTCTATAATCTTGATGAATGAACTTGCATAAGTTAACATGTAGTAAAATGGATATCAAATCATCATGGACAATGGATCTATATGGATCTACACATATGATTAGGAAAATGCATGGAAATCTCTACTTTAACACCAAATCAAGCCAACGATTCGATATACTCCTTTGGATCCGTGTGAGAGATAATCACCACTCACCAAATCACCTAAACAACCCCAAATCAACACGCTTCAGATCTGGACAGCGAAGGATCTAGCTTGATCTATCACCAATCCGCTTCAAACGATGAAATCTCTCTTCGAAGGATGAAGATCTTCAATCTAAGCTCTTGAATCTTCGATTTGATCTTCAATATGGACGGAAGGAATCACTAGATTAGAGTGGAGAAAAAGAAGTGAAAAAGTGTAGAAGTCGAGCTCTCAAAATGGCAGCACTTCGTCGCTTCAAAATCCGGATCCCAAAAAGTGAGGAAATGAATGTGTATTTATAGTTGAAACCCCTAAGCCGTCCGCCTCCTTAAGTCGTTCACGACCTATAGACCATCACGACCTACGACTTAAGAGATACCACGACCTAACAGACTCACCTGTTTACGACTTACGACTTAACAGCTTAACTCCTAAGTCGCTCGCGACTTAACACATAGCATATGCGCGCGACTTACGACCTAACACATGCGCACCTTAACGAGTCAACTGGGATATGACCTACGACTTATAAAACCTTGCGACCTAAAAACCCCACGACTTATCTATTCTACGACTTACGACTTAACTAAGACGCGACCTAACTTCCCAATAACCACGCGACTTAACTGGGTTATGACCTAACCCTTTACGACCTAATACTTAGAGACCTAACAACCCACGACCTAACTCCTAAGTCGTCTACGACTTAACCTCCTTAGGTCGCTCACTGCTACCCCAGCTTCCTTAGGTCGTCGCCGACCTATCTATCCCTTAGGTCATTAACTCGCCCAAACTCTTAAGTCGTTAGCCCGCTTATCCCCCTAGGTTGTTAACTCCCCTAGGTCAGTCACTTACTTAAGTCTGCCTATTCTTCAGTCGCCAACTCCTTAGGTCGCCCATTTCCTAAGTCGGTCATTACCTTATGTCATCTACTAACTCTTAAGTCGCAAATCCTATAAGTCGCCAACTTTCCTTAAGTCGTTCACTCGACCTAAGCCACCTCACGACCTATCTTCCACACGACTTATCCCAATCCTTAGGTCGCCTACGACATAACCTCCTTCACGACCTAAGCTCCAACATGACTTAACTTCTAGACAACTTAACTCATACACGACTTAAGCTCTAGTCGATCTAAACTCAGAATGACTTAACAATACTAACAATCTAATAACAACTGTTTTACGATGTTTCGATCCGTAAAAATACGGGTCGTTACATACGTGGATAGTGAAAATAATAATAAAATAATATTATTATACATAAATATACGCGTATCTTTTTCCAAAACCCTAAAATTCACAGCTGTGCCTCCAACAAAATCAATGGCTAAAACGCTCTCGTCTTTTTCCTATGATTTCTCCTTATTCTTTAACAATTAGCGAAAATCATTAACTAGAAAATTGTAGATATCAGCAAGATCTATCGAATCCACAGTTTAATCGAGTCGCGATGTCACGGGATATCTGATATCCAGTCGCATTCATCACCAGTTCAAGCATGTTTTTCGAGATGATGGGAGAGTCAAGCTTCACATGGCTCTAGGCGTTGGTGCGGTGGAGCTAAAGCGTTTGATTGGCGGTGGTTGATCAAGCTATAGCGTTGAGATGGAGGAGCGGCGATCAGCTTAAGTTCGGTCGCGTTGGGTTGTCTTCATTCGTGTATTCGTAGAAACGAAGGAAGAAAATAGCGTGCGGCCCTGATGTCGATCCAACAAAAGCAATGGCCTAGATTTTTCTGTTGGTATTAATAAAAAAATTGAAATTTATTTATATTATAAATTCGTGAATTCTTTAAAAGTGTGTATCTTCTTCGTACGAGGTCCAAATCAAGCGAAACAAGCGGCGATGGAATCATGGCGATGAGCACTACATTATGGAATTAGTTTAGAGACGATTGGGAATGGCTAAAATTTTAGGTTAAATCGAACGTCGTTCGATTTGATTTAAAATTTAAACTCAAGGTGAGTGTTTTATAATGCTCACAACGTACTAAAATATTTTTATGCTAGTAAAATTTGAAATTATGAAGTGATATAAATTTATTAATGTTGTTCGATAAATTTAATTGTCATTCAAATTAACTGTTAAAAATTAAAATTGACGGTTAAATTTGAAATTGGAATTTAATTGCCAGTAAAATACCTGATTTTGATCACTATGAAATTGTTGTGAATTATTAGTTGATTTGGATGTTGATTGTGATGGATGCTATTAATTGACTGTTTGGATGATTTGGACGATTATTTATTTTGATATATCCTGCTAACATCCTGTATATTATTTACAGTAAATAAAACTGTAAATCGAATTATTTCGAATAAATTAAGAAATAGGTTGAAATGATATATAACTATAACATTTATTTTGGATTGAAATGATATACATCCATCCCTGAAATTAGATTGAAGTAAATGATCCACTTGGCCATATGATAGAAAATTATATACGGACACCGGATTGGTTAAATTAAAGGATTTTAAAATTCTTGATTTGAAATTTATTTAAATGATTTGATTTTAAGAAAATGAAAATTGAATTTATGGAAATCAAACTATTTCAAAATTGAGCTCGGAATTGAATTATATTTGAGGATTTGGATTTCAAATCGGGTATCGAAAGTAAATTGATTTAAGTGTTTTGAATCGAAGTTTTGAAAATCAAACTCAGAATTGATAACAATCGAAATGGTTCAAAATTTGAAATTGATATTATTTTGGAATTGTAATTGGAATTAATTTGAAATTGGAATTGAAATTAATTTGAATTTGACATCGAAATTAATTTGGAATTGAAGTAAAATTCGACTTGAAATTGGAATTGAATTGATTAAATCGAAATGAAAATTTAAAAGTGATTTGAATTGGAAAATTTGGAAATTGAATCAGTTTGACTTTGAAACTATTTTCAAATAAATTATTTTGATATAAACTATTTAAATCTATCTTCTTAAATATTCAAATTATTTTGGATTTTCCAAACGATTTTGCTATATAAACCATTTTAATACATAAACTATTGTATATTAAACTATTTTAGCCATTTAAACTATTTTTAACTGTTTTAACCATTTAAACTATTTTTAACTATTTTAGTTATTTAAACTATTTTAAAACTATTCAAACTATTTTTCAAAAATTCAAACTGGTCAAGGGTGTAATGTTTATTTTTTAAATCATGGATATAAATACAAATTGGGTCGAATGAAGTTATAACCCAAATGTAAATTTGAAACAATTTTGGAACTGAAACTGAGATATTAAGGTGAAAATGATTTCGAAATGCAATGGTATATTTTGAGTAAATATGATAATTTCGAAAGGGATTTGGTTTTGAAGTAAATATGATATTTTGATATCAAATACGAATTGTTTTCGAAATATAAAAGTACCAACCAGTGTGTAAAATGACGTTTGGTTGTTAAAGAGACGGGGCCTCTTATTGGCATACTCTTTGTCAATATTGGAACCACTTTAACAACTATGTACGTTGAGCGATGGTCCAGAATAAAGGGGTTGGATTTGGCATATGTTTGCTGTATTTGAAGAAAGAGAAACGATGATGGATTGGCTTGACACTTGTGTCAATTTGAAATGACTAAAATAGGAGTCGTACCGGCCAAGTGGGCTAGCTACCCCGAAGGGACACACTTTTTCGTATTACCATCATTTACATTGTGATTGATTGGTGCGCACCCTTTGGTGGCTACAGGCGATGGATTGAGGCTGGTTCTGTGGCGAACGTTCGGTGGTGGATGAGGTGAAGCTCTGGTGAAGTGCGCAACCGAAGGAGCATGGTGGTAGCGCTGGCGATCGTAAATATCATGGTTTTTGTTTTTGGCACTGAGTTAGAACGCGAACGGCGCTCTGGAGCTTCGGGCGAAGTTAGGGGGTCGGGCGAGAGGCACTAGGTCGAGTGCGGTCAGGGCCATGACGGTCGGAGGGCGGTGGCATCAGGTGGTGTATGGCAATGGGTTGAAGATGTGCATGTTTGGGTATCTCAGGTTCGTGTACAAGGAGGGATTAACATGGAGAAGAAGGGTATTAAGATGGTAATTAGCTTAACTAATGATGTAATTAGTGATTTAAAATATTTTTAAATTCTTGAATCTTATAATTGCAATATCTAATCTATACTAGGTCAGAATCAAATACGGTCAGTCGCATTAAGATCGTATTAACGAAATCTTTAATATGAAATTGGATTGGTAAAGATTTGAGCTTGCAGAATTTTATGTTGAGATCCAATGCCATTCGATTTTAGACGAAACCAGAATACTTCGGCGACAATTGGAATAATGGTGAGTTAAACTCACCTTTTTGGGTAACCAGTAATGTTATATAGTTGATAAAAATTGTTGATTTCATGTTTGGATGATTTACCGCTTTATCAGTTGGTTTGGATTTATTCCCGCCCCTAGAGTGGATGACCTTTTATATGTACCTGCCTAGTAGCGGATGACCCATATTATATAATTATATACTGTTTGTGATGCAGCGGGACCGATTGGAGGGATCTAACGGGGTTTCTTGCCATTGTTGAATTGTTTTCAATAATATTCCTGTTATATGAATCATTGAATATCAAACCTGATTGTTTGACACCATTGGTTATGACATTGTTATATGTTCAAACCTTAAACCCTGTAGTGATAGAAAATCAATATCGATATTGGTTAAGCGTTGGGTAGCTATTAGCCTCAAATTAGTATTTTAAAAATACTATAAATTGCCATTTGAGTTGGAGTTAGTTTTGAGACAGGAAATGATTTTAAAATCTAAAATTGGGTTTTAGAAATATTTTGTTTTAAAGGATTTAATATCTATTTTACTCCAACTTTATTATCTGTCTTTTCTAAGTTATTAGAAATGTTTTAAAGATTATTTATTTATATTTAAAATGTTTTAAAGATTAATTATTTATATCTAATATCATTTTAAAGTTAATTATTTATATTTAAATATTATTTTTAAAGTTATTTATAAATATTTTAATACCTTGAAAAGCTAATTATTTAAATAATTAATATGGTTTGAAATTAATGATAATGATTTATTATTAATGTTTTAGGAATTAATTATTACTATTATTTATAAGGATTTTGAAGATTTATTTATTACTATTCCATTAATAATGTTTTGAAACTATTATTTTTAAGATGTTTAAAAATTAATAACTATTATTTATTTATAATGTTTATTATTAATAATTATTTTTATATAATAGTGTTTTTGAAGTAAATTATTATTATTTATTTATTTATAAATGTTTTCGAGATTTATAAATAGAGTTTTATAAATGGTTCCGAAGATTTATAATTTTTTTATATAAATGGTTTTTTATAGGTTTATAAAGGAGTTAATGATTGTTCTTAGATATTTATAAAGGGATTTTTATAAAGAGGTTTATAGGTCTATAATAAGGGGTTTTATAAATAGTTTACGAATTTACAATGGATTTGTAAAGGATTTTTAGAAATGTATAAAAAGAATTTATAAAGGATTGAAATTTATAAAAGAGATTATAAATGATTTTCAGAGATTTATAAAATGAGTTATAAATGGTTTTAGAGATTTATAAGGAGTTTATAAATGATTTTAGAATTGAATAAAAAGAAAATCTTTCTCAGTTTGGTAAATATACTTATACCATTGAGATAAGTATATGGATACATATTCTAAGTTATGAAGTGTAATATTTGTGAATATACTTATACCGTTGAGATGAGTATATGGATATTTTTTCAAGTATTGAAAATATAGGAATTTGTGGATAAATCTTTATAAAGGTATTTTTAAGCAAGCATTCATAAAGTGTTTTTAATAAATGAGAAGATTCATTTAAGAGGCTAGTGATTGCTTATATGTTTAACCAATGTTGGTTTTCCGTACGGAATTAAATCCTTGATTTGAACATTTGTTGTTCGATAGTTAAATAATCGACTATCGAATTTGGACCCAAAACGTAACTCTGGAAATATCTAGGAGAAACACGTGAGTTATATGGCATAGTCATCTCCGATGATGCTGTATTGTGCGTATAAATCTCGTTTCGTTCTCCTAGGACAAATGATAAGGAATTCCATCCACTAACAGTTAGGAGGTGATTTCCACTCTTATCTTTGTCTGTTTATTTCTAAAAGAACTGGGGCTGAGTTAACCGGAAGATATTGAGTGATGTTTTGAAGAGACTGAGATCAGATATGTTATCCGAAAACCACTTCGATCCAACACAAGCGTTTCGAAGTGAAGACATCTTGGAGATGATGGGATCTGCAGACGGAGCTCTTTAAAGTGCAAGGGTTGCTTGCTACTAATCCTTAGGATGATTCCAAAATTGATGTAGTAGAAGTAGTACCTTCGGTTTGTTCATATCCTAAAAAAATTGTATGGATGAATGCTGGCATTGCATTGCTGCTTGGAGGGCAGTGTTAGCATTCCAAGTGGGAATTGCTATAAAAAAGGTAAAAGATAGTCTCAAGCCTCATCAATCGAGAATGACTAAAAAACAAGGATATGCAGCAGGGCTAAGTGGGTCGCTCCCAATTAGGGTATGATCATCCCTATCTAGAATAGATATTATCTCTCATTTGCATGCGTTGGGGCCCATTAACCAATGGGTGATCATATTCGGTATTACTAGTCAAGTGGTAGGCCGGTTCTGTATTGGCAGGGGATCCCAGCGAGGTCCTCGGTGTTATTTTATCTAGAAATGCAACATGACGGGCAATACACCAGTAGCCCGGTCATTGTATGAAATCCATCCTCCAATAAGAGCCTTTATGGTTTTAGTTGTATACCTGTAATGCTGGAATTTGATTAATGTAACAATTTCGGCTATGATTAATAACTATTTGTATCATAGACACTATTATAATATCATATGAAATGGTTTGGTTATCATAAGGTAAAAACTCGTATGTGTTTACTTCCGGAGCGGTCTTACTAGATCTTTTAATTTCAAAGGTTGTTTTATAACTTTAAAATCCAGTTGGGTGTGTTTTCTCACGTTGGTTTTCCAGACTGACTCGGGTGTTATTTTATTATAATGCTAAGGTCAGATCGAGTATATTTACATATTTCTTTGGATGCATTGGAGCTTAGGAGTAGAGCTGGAGGTCAAAGACGTATCTACATATTTCTTTGTGTTCCACTGTGTTGTTTGTTGGTTGTATTTATCAGCGATTGTAAGGACGGACTATTATAACATTCCGGGCTAAAATAAGTTAGCTCCTCTGATTGGTAAGTGTATATTACATTTTCTCTTTGTGTAAAGATTTGTTGTATATTATAGATTATTAGTTCTGTTGTGAGATTCTGTGTTATTTAGTTTTCTTCTTTCTTATTTTCCCTTAATAATCCGCCTTTCCATTCAATTTGAGTGGGTCATGTGTGGTTGATTGTCCGCTTAAACTGGATAGAAAGTGGGTTGTTACACATTGTTTTTCGATGCAATGGAATAGGTATTTATAAACATTTTGTGAATTTCCTTTTACATAAAAATGATTTGATTTTAGTTTACAAAACTTATATTCAAAATATAAATATGTCATCCAATGATAGTCTTTCCCAAAATCATTTTGGGATGATTCATACAAGATCCCTCATGAACAGTTATTACGTGCAATCTTTCGACTCATACAACCTACCAACTCCTTGGCCTAGGATATGTTGGGGTTTTTTATAAACCCTTAGCTTGTATAATTTGGTAAACTATTATTTAGATGAAATAATATTAACCTTGTGTACTACTCTTAAGTACATGACCTTATAGACTGAAATTAACTTCACCCACAACTAATCATACATTGTCCAACAAAGTTCGATTACTCCTTATCGATACATCATTATGTATCACATGGAGGAGTGACTTTTGAGATAGAATCTTTATTCATTTTTAGGTATGTTTGGAACTCTTTCCAATATACTCACTCATTTGATCAAATAAAATCATTTCTACGGCATGTTATATTATTTACTTTTGTTTTATACTCTATGAGTCTATCTTAGACATACTACATATGTATCAAATACGCATGTCTGTGTTGGTGATAACTCATCAGTGAATATGACGAATTACGTGGAACCATTTTAGTACTAATAGACTTACGATTGCATACATCTATATGTATCAATCTAAAAAGATCATCAACTCTTATGATGCTCCCACTAAATGGGGCCCATTGCCTATAATCGTTTGAGATATAATTAACCGGTAGCATATGACTTATAATCATATAATAAAAATTATTTCTCAAAAGTATGGCTTAGTCTATAATTCCAAAATAATTTTAAATAATTTTAAACATTTTTGTATTTTTCAATGCATCACTTTTTTTATGAAAACAAATACCACATTATAGTTTTATTCCATAACGAATATATTAGGAAATCAATTCTATGGTTTCGATGATAACAACTATACAATAGAAATCGAATATACATATATATCTATATTTACAGATAGTTGATAGAATAACGTCACCAAAGAGACTAAAGCAACACTCAAGACAAGAATCAAAAGACGTCAAATCAGAAAAGATTGAAGAGAAATGGGACATGCACAAGATAAAGCAACATGCACACTTTCAGACATTTTCAGACGTCTGAGAGCACAAGCCAGACGTCTGAATGATTCCTCTGGTTCATAATTCAGAAGCAACCAGACGTCTGGTTACCAACATCAGACGTCTGAATGATTTCTCTGGATCACAATCTCAGAAGAAACCAGACGTCTGATCTAGAACTCAGACGTCTGACATACATCCAGACACAAAACAGAAGTAAAGGCCAGACGTCTGAGGCTACTTTCCAGACGTCTGAAAATGGGCTCGACTGTGTAAATTCAAACACCAACTGTCACATCCGAAGAGACACATCCGCTCCTCTTCGCTGCAACTCTTCATCACCAAAAGGAGCAACTATACAACGATTGTTAATGAAGGCAACTATACATAGGGACTCTTCATCACTATAAATAGCATCAGGAATTCAAGAGAAGTTAACAACCTGACTTACTTACTCTCTTATCTCTTGTACTCTGTTTATTCCTGATCTACAAGCAATCAACTACATGTAATCTACTCTTCCATATATATAGAACTTCTCATTCAGATATTCTCTAGATAAATATATATTGGAAGCAATCTTGTACTCAATAGTCAACATCTGTGTTACAGAACACATTCTTGACAAAGAAACTCTGCTATTGTAAACCTGTTCCTCCGGGTTAAGCGAGGGTTAGTTGAAAGGAAATTCCGAAGAGGAGCTTCGGGACTGGACGTAGGACGGGAGGTCCAAACCAGTATAAAATACCGGTGTGATTAGTTTTATTTACTTTGCTACTATCGTTTATAGTGTTATATTATATAGTTAACTGTCTATACTTGCATATAATCTAGACGATCCACTCATATAGACTTTCAATTGGTATCAGAGCAAGGTTCGTTTAGAAAAACAGTAACTCGTTTTTTAAATCATTATAATATGGCAAGTATTTTTCAAGAAGGACAATCCACAGCACGACCCCCACTTTTTAATGGATCTAATTATTCATATTGGTCTACACGTATGAGAATTTTTATGGAAGCTAATGGTTTAGAAATTTGGTCAGCCACTCAAGATAAATATGAAGCTCCAACTACTGCTATGAACACATGGACCGATGCACAAAAAACCTTAGCATCAAATAATGCTAAAGCTATGAATGTCCTGCTTTGCTCACTTGACAAAAATGAATTTTCATGTGTCATGTTATGCACTACTGCATTTGATATTTGGCGTACCTTACAAATCACACATGAAGGTACAACAAAGGTCAAACAAACTAAAATTTCAATTTTGCAAAATCAATTTTCATCATTTAAAATGAAACAAAATGAAACTATAGTAGACATGTATTCTAGATTTCAAACTATTCAACATGATCTTATGGCATTAGGAGTTAAGTTTACTGATTTTGATTTAGTTTCTCGAATACTCAACTCTTTAACACCTGATTGGGAAAGAAAGGTATTAGCTATTGAAGAAGCTAATGATCTCTCTACTCTCAAAGTTGAAGAGTTGGTAGGAAATTTGATGTCCTATGAAGCTAATTTGCAGGCACGTAAAGAATTAAATTCGGAGACAAAGAACATAGCATTTCCATCAATAAAGAATGATGACTCAGATTTAGATGAAAATGAGATAGTATTCATTGCCAAAAACTACAATAGATTCAAGAAGTTTAGAAAGATGACCAAGTTTCAAAAAGAAGGAAAAACCAATTCAACAAATCTATCTCAAATCAAGTGCTATGAATGTGATCAATACGGACACATGAAGAAGGATTGCCCAAAACTTAACAATGATAAAAAGAAGAGCAAATTTGAAAAACTCAAAAAGAAGAAAGCTTTCAAGGTAACATGGGATGACTCCGAGTCTTCATCTTCAGAAAGTGATAGTGATAGCGATGGAGAACAAGCTAATGTGTGTTTTATGGCACAAAAAGATGAGGTATGTCCAGAACTTTACTATGAAGAATTACTTGAACTTAGCATAGAATTAGATGATAAATTTAGACAAATAAAAAAATTAAACAAAGAATATATAGTAAAAGTAAATAGATTAGAACTTGAAGTAGGAATGTTGAAAGATGAAAAAACTATTTTAGAAGAAGAACTTGAAATATCTCAAGAAAAATTAAGAAATAGTGTGATAGAAAGTGAGAACATTACTTTAGAAAAAGAGAATTTGATAAAAGAAAATATTGATTTTAAAGAGGATATTGATATATTGACAACAGAAAATAGAGAGTTAAAAGAAAAATTAGATAAAATTACCAATAATGTGTCAAAATATAACAAAGGGAAACAAGACTTGGAAAATCTTATCAAAACATCAAAACCATCAGGTAATAGAAATGGAATAGGATTTAAAAAAGGCTCTAAACAAAGAGAAAATAAGGCTAAAAATATTAGTTATATAAAAACTAGAAGTTTATCTGAACAAAAATTGAATACCAAAAATATGAAAATTTGGGTTCCGAAAACAAATAACAAATTGATTAGACAAAAGCATATCAATAATTACTTAGAAAATATAGTTTATAATAAAAATTATATTTATAACAGTACCAAACCATCTTGGGTATGGTTACCTCTCTCTAACATTTAGGACCCTAATCAAATATGTGGGTACCGATTAAAATATTTTTTATCTTGCAAGTACCCAAAATAAAAAATAAGGAGAAATGGATACTAGATAGCGGATGCTCCAAACATAAGACTGGAAATTCAAAAATGTTATCGAATATAACATACATCGATGGTGGAACGGTAACATTTGGGGACAATTCAAAGGGATTTGTCATAGGCATTGGAGAAGTCATCAACTCTGGTATATCTAACTCTCCTGTTATTACAAATGTTTTACTAGTAGAAAATTTAAAACACAACTTATTAAGCATTAGTCAATTATGTGATAAAGGTTTTCAAATAAATTTTGAAAAAGATAGATGTAACATTTTAGATAATAACAAACAACTCATTTTTGAAGGTTTTAGAAACAAAAATATTTATATATTAAACATGAATATTAATAAAGATTCAAGCTTATGCTTAACTGCCAAACATGATGATCCATGGTTATGGCATAAACGGTTTTGTCATATTAATTTTAAGAACATTAATAAGTTAGCTAAATATGAGTTAGTAAGAGGGTTACCTAAAATGAGTTACAAAGTAGAAAATTTATGCGATGATTGTCAAACTGGTAAACTAAAGAAAATCTCTTTTAAATCTAAAAATAATATTCCTACAAAACAACCGTTAGAATGATTACATTTAGATTTATTTGGTCCAACACAAGTAAGATCTATTAATCATAACAAATATGTTTTTGTAATAGTCGATGATTTCTCAAGATATACATGGACTTTATTTCTAAAACATAAAAGCGATACTTTTGGTATGTTTAAAATATTTGCAAAACGGATTAAAACTCAAATGAATTTAAAAATTAAAAATATTAGAAGTGATCATGGAGGAGAATTCGAAAACGATCTTTTTTCAAATTTTTGCAATAAAAAGGGAATAACTCATAATTTTTCTTTTCCTCATACACCCCAACAAAATGGTGTCGTGGAAAGAAAAAATCGTACATTACAAGAATGCGCACGAACATTATTAAATAGTAGCGGATTACCAAAACATTTTTGGGCCGAAGCTATTGCTACATCCTGTTATGTATTGAATCGAGTAACTATTCGCCCAATGACTAAACAAACTTGTTTTGAAATATTTTTTGGTAAAAAACCTAAAGTATCATACTTTAAAACGTTTGGCTCAAAATGTTTTATATTAAATACAAAAGACAAATTAGGAAAATTTGATCCAAAAGCCGATGAAGGTATCTTTGTTGGATATTCAGATCGTAGCAAGGCATATAGAATCTTTAATAAAAAGAATAATACTATAGAAGAGAGTCTACATGTCTCGTTTGACGAAAATCCTTTCAAACAACAAACTAACGATGAAGAAGAAATTGTTCTACCAACAAACTCAACAAATTCTAGTAATAATGAAGCCAATATACAAAATAACACTATTTTATCATCTCATAGGATCCTTAAAGATCATCCAATAGATAATATTATTGGAGATCTAAATTCAAGAGTTACTAGAAATCAACTAAATCAAATAAGCCATATAGCGTTTGTATCAAACTTTGAACCAAAGAATTATAAAGAAGCCTCAAATGATAATTTTTGGATAATGGCTATGCAAGAGGAACTACATCAATTTGAACGTAATAATGTATGGGAATTAGTACCAAGACCTAAAGATCAATCAGTAATAGGAACAAAGTGGGTATTTAAAAACAAGGCAGACGAAAATGGAAATATTGTTAGAAATAAAGCACGACTAGTTGCTCAGGGTTACAATCAAGAAGAAGGCATAGACTATGATGAAACTTTTGCACCGGTTGCAAGATTAGAAGCCATTCGTACTTTACTCTCCTTTGCAACTCATAACAATTTTAAACTATTTCAAATGGATGTCAAGAGTGCCTTTTTGAATGGTTTTATCAAAGAAAATGTATATGTTGAACAACCACCGCTTTTTGTTCATGAGAATTATCCAGATCATGTTTTTAAATTACATAAAGCACTATATGGATTAAAACAAGCACCTCGTGCATGGTACGAACGTCTTAAAAATCACCTAATAACATCTGGTTTCCATATAGGAAAAATAGATACAACTTTATTTATAAAAAGAGAAGATGATGATATTTTAGTTGTACAAATTTATGTTGATGATATCACCTTTGGTTCGACCAACGAAAAACTATGTAATGATTTTTCAAATATTATGACAAATGAATTTAAAATGTCACACATGGGAGAATTAAATTTTTTCTTAGGATTACAAATAAAACAACTAGAAAATGGAATTTTTATTCATCAAGAAAAATATTGTAACGATTTATTACATCGATTTAAAATGGATAAAACTTCAAGCAAACCAACACCAATGAGTACCACTATTCACTTAGAAAAAGATGAAAATGGAAAAGATTTTGATGAAAGGTTATATCGAAGTATGATTGGTTCTTTACTATATTTAACGGCTAGTCGACCAGATATTATGATGAGTGTATGTCTTTGTGCCCGATTTCAAGCCAAACCAAAAGAATCTCATCTACGATCTGTTAAGCGCATTTTACGCTATTTATCTAGTACTAAAGATTATGGTTTGTTTTATCCTAAAGGATCACCTTTTGAACTTGTTTCATATAGCGATGCGGATTTTGGTGGTTGTAGAACAGACCGTAAGAGTACTAGTGGAACTTGTCATTTTATCGGACAATCGTTAGTTTCGTGGTTTAGTAAAAAGCAAAATTGTGTTTCTTTATCTACTTGTGAAGCTGAATACATCTCTGCAGCTCTAGCATGTGCACAAGTAATATACATGCAACAAACACTAATGGATTTTGGGAAAATCATAAAAAATTCTCCAATATATTGTGACAACACAAGTGCTATAAATTTGTCAAAAAATCCTGTAAATCACTCACGCACAAAACATATAGATATTCGACATCATTTCTTACGAGACCATGTTGAAAAAGGAACTATATCTTTAGAATATGTAAGCACCGAAAATCAAGTAGCCGACATATTTACAAAACCATTAAACGAACAAACTTTCATAAAACTCAGACGAAGTTTAGGAATTTGTTCACTTCAAGATCTTATCTAAGCTTTGATATTTCCCTCATATATCTCCAGCTTTAATGAAAATTTCTTTTTTACTTTTATGTATTCTTTTTGATAATGTCAAAGGGGGAGAAATATATATATATAATCTTATGAACAAAACTAAGCACATATTCAGGGGGAGATTTGAAATATATATATAAGTACATTGAATAGTTGTCATCATCAAAAAGGGGGAGATTGTTAGGAAATCAATTCTATGGTTTCGATGATAACAACTATACAATAGAAATCGAATATACATATATATCTATATTTACAAATAGTTGATAGAGTAACGTCACCAAAGAGACTAAAGCAACACTCAAGACAAGAATCAAAAGACGTCAAATCAAAAAAGATTGAAGAGAAATGGGACATGCACAAGATAAAGCAACATGCACACTTTCAGACATTTTCAGACGTCTGAGAGCACAAGCCAGACGTCTGAATGATTCCTCTGGTTCATAATTCAGAAGCAACCAGATGTCTGGTTACCAACATCATACGTCTGAATGATTTCTATGGATCACAATCTCAGAAGAAACCAGACGTCTGATCTAGAACTCAGACGTCTGACATACATCCAGACACAAAACAGAAGTAAAGGCCAGACGTCTGAGGCTACTTTCCAGACGTCTGAAAATGGGCTCGACTGTGTAAATTCAAACACCAACTGTCACATCCGAAGAGACACATCCGCTCCTCTTCGCTGCAACTCTTCATCACCAAAAGGAGCAACTATACAACGATTGTTAATGAAGGCAACTATACATAGAAACTCTTCATCACTATAAATAGCATCAGGAATTCAAGAGAAGTTAACAACCTGACTTACTTACTCTCTTATCTCTTGTACTCTGTTTATTCCTGATCTACAAGCAATCAACTACCTGTAATCAACTCTTCCATATATATATAGAACTTCTCATTCAGATATTCTCTAGATAAATATATATTGGAAGCAATCTTGTACTCAATAGTCAACATCCGTGTTACAGAACACATTCTTGACAAAGAAACTCTGCTATTGTAAACCTGTTCCTCCGGGTTAAGCGAGGGTTAGTTGAAAGGAAATTCCGAAGAGGAGCTTCGGGACTGGACGTAGGACGGGAGGTCCAAACCAGTATAAAATACCGGTGTGATTAGTTTTATTTACTTTGCTACTATCGTTTATAGTGTTATATTATATAGTTAACTGTCTATACTTGCATATAATCTAGACGATCCACTCATATAGACGTTCAGAATATTCATAATATTCATATTGATTTATAACTATGTCTATTTTTCAATCGATACTAAAAATAGTCGTTATTTCATAAATAATGTTTGATATGTTTTACGAAAACAATTTTCGTACTTTGGTGCAATTAATAAGTATTATATGGCATGCTCTCATAATTCCACCATTACTATAGTAGTCTACTAAATTTGGAGGTCCATTATTCACTTAATATTGATTATTTATTTCATATACTGTAACTAATTTACAATAGAGAGTTCTTTGATCAGATATCTTGAACTCAAAGAAATAAATCTCATAGAAAACAATTTTCTATATTAAAATACATTTCGAAATAGAAATCATATTTCTCACTCCAATGTTAAGTATCAATTATTATTATTATTACAATTCTCGTTTTTGATGTTTCTTTATGAAGCAGAAGTGACTACTCACTCTCTTTATCCCAACTGTACCTTAAATCACATTTACTCTTGTACATTTGTTGTTCTTTCTAAATGGCCAAACCATTCAAAAGAAAACCCTTACTACAATATCTTAACGAACCCTTTACATAAGCGCATTCGGTTATCCTTAACTTTTAAGGACATCAAATATGTTGTGCTTTGCGTAAACTGATCAAATTGACATTTCAGTGATTGAGTTCTTAGATTTATATTGTAGTTTTGGTCTAGTGTTACATTTAGCACAATGCGATTCTTTTTTTAATCAATCAAATTGAATACTCGACCTTGCACTAAGGTTTATTTGGTTTTTCGGATGAAATAATTTCATCGAAATATTGTACATTACAAACTTTGACCATTCGTCATTTAACATTTATATGCGACTATATATGGATTAAATATTCATAGTCTTGTATTGCATTTGGAGTTCAAAACTCATAGAATGCAATACATGGTCTTGACCAAATAAACGCGTAAGTGACCAAACTATGAATGTATTTAGTAGTTGTGAAATCAGGCATGCATGGGTGTTGAAACGTTAATATGCAATAAGCTTTCATTGGTAAGTATATGTTATATTTCTATTTGTCAATCTTCGATTCATTTGTATATCTTAATTGATAAATATTTTATAAATCTTATAAAATGCACAAATTTATCAATGTAGATTATTATAACATTATATAGCATATGTTCTTACAATATTAGAAAGGTTAAATGTTATCATTTCATTTTTCTAATAAGGATCCCACTAGTCTTATGTTTCACCAAACCCTAAGAGAAACATAGGAGTCTTTGGACTTCACTAGTGGGTGTTAAGACTTGTTTGCCTTGGGATCCTGACCTTGGGTATGCTCAACAAATCATAGCCCTACAAATGATGGATAACTCCTTATCGGTTGTATCACATACAACTCCTAACCTTTTGGTACATTGTCCCAATTCTACTTCGACCTTGAGTCTGCTTAACAAATCAAAACGAAATTATGCACTCGTACCTACCATATCGCGACGACCTAAGTATAGTATATGTACATTGAGCCTGCTCAACAAATACATATGGTTATCATACCTCGTTTATTCGATATATTAATAATACTACATATAACATCCCCAGCTTAGGTCTGCTCGACAACTAAGGAGTATGCAAGTGATTTATTAATATATATATATGGTAGAGGACAACATTATATTGAAGATTCATAATCTTTGGTATATTATATTGAGTGATATCGATGATGGAATAATGTATTTCTTATGAAATTCCCACATGACTCAAGTGTCAGACACATCTAAAATCACGGTATATGTACAATACGTATGTATTTATCCATTAAGTTTGTTTAGGGTTTCTTTAATGTGCCACATTTAGTTTATACTTTCATGCTATATATGGTTTATTATTATATAACTTTTATATTTTATTTTACTCATATAATAGTCTTATGTCTAACATTACATTAAATAAATATTATTTCATTAATTTTAATTAACTAAAATTTTAATTAATTTTATATTATTTTAATATAACATTTATATAAATATTTTTTCATACTATAACCATTATAGTATTACATATATATCTTATACATGTGTATATTCATTTAATTTATTTATTTAATTAATTAATCTTTTTATTTATTAAATTAATTAACCTTTAATTAATTAATTTAATTAAACAATTTTAATTAAATTATATTATTTTCAAAATTCGATTCATATGCATACATGTATACTTATTTTATTTTAAAAAAATTTAAAATACCATAACATATACCATAATATATAATACATGCATATATATTTTATTAATTAATTAACTTATTTAATTAATTTATTTTATTAAAAATTAATAAAATTTTCAAATTTTCAAAACTAATATGTATTTTTAAACCTTTTGAAAATTTTATTATATTATAACCTTTTATAATATATTTATATCTTGTTTTAAATTTAAAATCTTGTATTTTTAGTTTTTAAACAATTTTGAAAATTAGCCCAAAGCCTAATTCAAATTTGGGACTTTTCTATTAGGGACAGCTTTTGGGCTATGAGCTTAATAGGTCTAACATGACTAATTTAGACCGCATAAGCTATTGGGCTCTGATACCATTGTTGGAACCGGGCCAGCCCATAGTGGAAGTTATGGGTAAATTTCAGAATAATTTACCCTGTTGGATCTTTATTGTGCCTATGAAGTCTAATTTATTTAGAACATTTCTAAATTTAATTTAAATAAAATCATATATTTCATTTAAATTCATAAATTGATGATAGAAATTTAGTTCATTTACATTCAACTTATATACAAATATACATATGTATATGTATGTGCATGTGTAACATGATATTCAGTAAAAAGTATAACATGCCCGTATATGGATGTTGCGATTTACATCGCAGTGAACACGTTAGCTCATCCTATATGTATTGTATGTTGTCAAAATATGTGTATATATTTATATCCAAGTGAAAATATATATTTTTATATTATATCATATATGTATGTATGTATGTACAAAAAATATTATAGTATTAAATATTAAATAAAAATATATACAATATGTGTTTGTATATATAATATGATTTTAGTTAAATATTTTTTTAATTATTTACATATATATGTATTAAAGTAACATAATTATATATATATATAATTAATTAAAATGTAAATATGAGTTAGAATAGTTTGTAAATTATAAAATAAAGTAATTATTATTATTATTATTATTCATAAAACATTCCATATCATATATGCAGCAAATCCGAATATAAATATAATTTTATTATATTAATATATATATATATATATAATATGAATTAATTAGTTAATTAACAAAAAGTAAATAATAGAAATATTTATATAATAGATATTTTGAATTTTAAACTTTTATAAAATCAGGAATAGTATTATATACATTGCGAAATTTTTTCGAAATTTTCAAAGTCAAATTGATACTTTTTATTAATTAAATGCTTTTCAATCAAACTTTATATGATTTTTTAAAAATATAAATATTGGTTTAAAAATTCTAAATTTTTGACCGAGAGCATATATAATAAAAAATTAAATTTAAAAAATTTAAAATTGAATTTTTGAAACATAATTTATTTTATAAGAATTTATTAATTCGTGAAAATATTAAATAATATTAAAAATATATTAAATAATTTTAAAAATTTTATTTTCAATTACTAAAAATCATAATTCATATATATAAACATTTGAAAATTATTAGATCGATTATTTATGCAATACTGTTATATGGTTTAATACATGTCATATAAATAAATTTGTTAATTTATTAATTTATATGTATATTAATTAATAAAATATAAATAATTAAAATATAACGATAATTTTTTTTATTTGATAAACATATACACATGACCAATCAATATAGGTGACAATAACAATACCTATAAAAATCTCATATAACTAACAATTCAATAATAACAATATATATATATATATATATATATATATTTGAATAATATAGAGTTATACAGAGAATATGCATCATATATAAAACTAAATATTTACCTAAAGTAATGCTCTTAAATACACCTTGTAATGAAGAGTTCCCTCCTCTTGAAAACTTTCTGATTCATCATATTACTAGTTTTTGAATCATAGACCCTTTGCTATCGAATGGCTATTGATTTGAATTGATTTGATTTGAGACTTGATGGGGTGTAAAGAGGCGTGGTTTGGCCCTGTGCAGTTAATGCCCCGCTATTATCCTGCTATATCTCATAGCGGATTTCTACTGCTATGATTTTTCCATATAGCCCCAAATATAGTCTTTCCGCTTTAACCCCTACTATTTCCGCTATATCCCGTTATTCCCGCTATATTCCGCTATTTTCGCTATATCTTCTTTGAAAAAAATGAATTGAAAAATAAAATTTATACACTATAAAAATTATGAAATTAATTTATTTAATTGAATTTTTAATATATTTTCAGAAATGAAAATACTCAAATATTCTACAAAATTCAATTATGTTATATAACAATTTTACATTTATTTACCGTATATTCGTACATGTTTTTATTTAAAATTATTTATGTATTAATTATATTTAAATTGAATGTTAATTTTTCATTTAATTACCATTTATATATTTGTAAAAATATTAAATACGAGTTTTATATGCTATTTTAGAGTCATCCGCTATATCCCGCTATATCCTCGCTGTATCCCCACTGTGACTTTTTGCACCTCCACCGCGTTGAATCTGCCAGGCGCTTTAACTGTACATGTTCGGCCATGATATGGATAGAGGAGGTAGCTAAAAAACGTCTATAGAAATTTAGGGTTATGATTCCTTTTATAGTGGTTGAATCAGAGAGAAAGGTGGATTACATCAATTACATTCTCACCAAATCTAAGCCATCCATCACATACTCTAATACTCTTTTTTGGCTGCCCCTTATATCACATAGTTGTTGTTGATTTTTCCTCTAACATCATGGGATAATAGACCATTTAACCCAAATATATATATTTAATTAAATCCAATTTAATTTCTTTATCGAAATCTCATACCGATCGATATATTTATAACTATTATAAATATATGCAACAATATTTATTCCTTAAATCATATTCAAATTTTATAATTAATATTTCATAAATATTAATTAATTTAATTAATTTATAACAATTATAAACTAATTAAATAGTTTGGTCTAAAGGGAATTCATCATTTCAGTTGTGTGACTCGTGTGTATAAATTTGATCAACGATTAACATCGAATTATTCAAATGTTAACATTCACACGTCACTTAGCAAGTGGTGTGACATTTTTGCCAAATTTATCTCTTATTTAGTTTTGGTAAAATCCAATTTTAGTTTAATAAGCATTACCCGGTTGTGATATTTATTACACCAATTCTCTTCATCAAAACTATATCACTTTGGACTTATGAAATTTGATAATGCTCAAAATTCCAATACTATCCATATGCAACTCTATAGTCCAAACACAAAGTCCTTGGTTTAATAATAAGAATTGTTATTAACCATAATGCTCTGGCCAGAGACTTTGAGCTGACTTGAGTTAGCCATGATATTAACCCTATATAATTGAGGTGACGAATCCTCTCTTGAATAGTGATTCACTTCCAATACTTCCACTTGACCGAACTATAGTCACTCGATGGAATGTCATGCCATGATTTGACTAAATCAAAGTAGAACTTTCATATTGAAGATCCACGGTATTCTCAAGTCGAAAGAATTAAGTAAATCAATCACATCAATATTTTCTTTTTGACCTAAGTTATATTAACCAACAGAAAACTATCGAGTGAGTCGTTCATAGTTATCCAATAACCATCAATACATAACTTCTAGGTGCCCTAGCAGCCATGAGTAATACACCGCCCAATGTTTGGAGAGCTTTATGTACTCTAGTATCAACGGATACATCAATATCTCGTCTCGATGCATCTTGACTAGGAACATTTAAAATGATATATTTATTTTTATTGTAATAAATTACTCACAATTACAACACTTTGTAACTACTTTCACAAAATATACCATTTATGGATTTTCTATTAAATACACTTTTAATTCAATTAATTAATTAATTAATATAATCACATTATATCAAGTATATAATAGAAAGAAAATATCTTTGATTTCGAACAAGACCGGTTATTGAATTAGATATATGTAACAAATTACATAATTACCCCTACAAAATACCTGTAACTCTACCATATACTTCGTAAAAGTGTGGAGAAAATTCCAATTTGGAAAGAACCGATTTATAGGGATTTTCTACTCTTTTTAGCGACAGTTTTACGGTACTATTTCCAACTTTTATAAAATGGTCTTAAACTTGATTTTTCTTCTTCAATCCTTTTAGTGAACTTTTATAACATATATTTAAGTGTTCAAAAAGTGATTTGAAATTTATGTATATAATAAATGATTTAATATAAATTATTAAAGAAGAAGTTTTATTTCAAAATAAGGAAAGGAAATGGTTTTGAGATTTTAATATATTTTAAACTTGAGATTTTCCAAGTAATATTTTAAATGGATGATTTAAATTATATTTCAAATATTTTTGAGTTTATTGCAAGTGAAAGCGAGGCATAGATTACAATATTGTTATTGTAACAAATTGTAACGACCCGAATTTTTTCGACCCTCGAAAATCACCGAAAAATCCATCCATTATAAAACTTCGGATGAAAACTACCAACTTAATACACAATATTTGATAAATATTCAACATTACTAAATGTATAGGATACAATTTCAATTATACAACTTATCAGAGTAATTAATTTATTTATTCTACAAGGTGTGCTTTAATACATATTAAATACGAATACAAATAAATCTACCGCTGGACAACTCTGATAAGAGAGACAACAATAATCATTCCTACTAACTCAATAAACATGTCAAATGCGGAATAAAATAGTAAGCAGGAAATGTACATCAATACACGATATATGGAAAACAATAAACAGAAAAATGTTATGTTATTATTGGGGATGCATCACTACCACTTGTGACTGCCTACGTACCCCTATCTAATTGGGTACCCAATTAGATACAGAATCAAGCCAACATAGTTCTCCTACCGCAAATAGGAATCATGGAGCCTACAATGCAACAAACAATATGCAATTCCCAAAACTACCCACTTAGGCTTAATCTTCAATTTTAGATTTTCAAATTTAATTACCTTTACGGAAGTTATCTCTTTGGACTTTATTCCCGAATTCTTATTTCAAAACTTTTGAAATATATATGTATATATCTTTTGTAACCAAATTAGTCCTTTACTTTAGGATATGAAAACAAATCACCTTCTTTGAAATGATATCAATATACATGCATACAAAACTATATGCTACCTGATTGGGAGGTTTCTAGCCATAACAAGGCAACTGGGTCCCAGCCTTCCAAAAATACATATAGATACGTATATCCCTCTACAACGAGAGCGGACTATACTAAGGCTATAGAACATCTTCATCTCCCTTGCCCACTTTTTAATTATGGGTTACCCGAATCATTGGTAACATAACAAATCACTTTATATCCCGAAGTGGCAAAATCATTTACACTAATAATTACAAATACTTCAAATCTATAATAATTTCCATTTTCAAATCCTTTCAAAAATCATCTTAAAACCATCGGGTTTAGTCCTCGAAATTCTTTCCGTTTTATAAAACATTTTTATAAAACCATTCTTTATATAAATCACTTTTATATAATATAACTTCAAAATATTCATTTCCAAATATTTCTATTTCTTTAACATTTCATAAAGTTCATTTATGAAAACCAACTTTCAAAACAATTCGTTAAATTGAAATGAACCAAATATTACCGCTAAACACCTTATAGTCAAATCGTGAAATAAACCACAAGGTGTTAGATACAATTATTTTCTACCCAGCCCATGCATATGGATAATTAATTGCTCATAAACTGGTCGAGCAAAGTCAACAATCAATAAATAATAATCAGTGCTCATAAACTGACCGAGCCTAATTTAAACAATCAATCAATGAAATAAACACAACAATAAATGATAATCAATGCTTCATTCTATCAAATATTTATAACACTTTATTTTATCTTGGGTTAAAGCGGTTTGATATTTATTTTGGAGCATCCAAGCTTTCCTTTCGACATCTTCCGTCCCTCGCCCAAGTTTCCTTGGATCTCACAGACGAAACACGTGTGCTAGTCGTTTCCGCATACCCCATTAAGTATTTGACTTCTAAATTTTAAAATACTTAATTAGCCATACAAATAGTCAAACAAGGAAATAAAACCTTTTTTAGCAAACAAAATAAAAAACCATTCGACAAGGGTTTTCATACAACACTTAACACTTAAAGTTCTTTCAACTTAGCAATGGTTTTAATGAAATTAAAGGAAGGAATAACTCACTTTGGATTCCACTCCGTCAAACTATAAGGTAAGAAACTCCAAATCTAAACCATACTTCCTACCAATTTTACTAACTTTGTCACTATGGATTTTGACTATAGCTTTACTACTATTTCCCGAAACTTCTGAAAATCTGGCAATAGCTCTGCTACCCTAGAAGTTGAGATGAAAAGAGGTGGAAATGGCTTCTAGGTAGGCATGGCCTTGGGTGGATAGATGGAACTCACTAGCTTGAACATGACTTAAGTGGTATACTTTTTGTCGATTATTTACCATAACTTTGTTACGCTTTTGGAATTTTTTAAGAGAGGCATGGAAGCCATTAAAGAGTGGAAGAAGATCTTGAAAATGGAGAAGAAAGGTGTGAAAAAAAGTGAGAAAGTGTGTTGATATTTATAGGAAAAAAATTGGATTAAAATAATATTTTATAAAAGACCAAATACCATTTGCTTATACTTTAAGCAAACTAATTTTTTTCAACACTTAACATCACATTTTAAATCATTACTTTATGTCATTTTCACTTAAGTATTAAGTAAACAATATAATAATTATGTTTGTTTGATTTAATGTTTACTTTTTGACTTTTATAACACTTTTTATCTTTTTATGCTTACTTTTTGTTAATTACATTCTAGAATTTTATAAGTATGTTTAGTAAAGGTAAACTTGATTAGTTAGTTAATTAGTACTTTTACTATTTGAATATATGTTCATATATAATAAAATAAAGGTGCAACAACGTTGCGACAACTTTAAATCAACAAAACGTTGATTTTCGACAAAATGTTTTACGGTCACATTTTGACGTTTTAGTTAAACTGTTTATTTATGTAAACCAAATTTAAAAATAAATTTGTATAATGTTATTTAAAAATATAAACATTCATAAATTAATTAAAATAATTTATTTAACCATTGAAACTTACTTTTTTGAAATCAGGATTTTGTCACTTTTGTCGATATAATCAATTATTCCTATTTTTGTATATATTTCTCTTTGCAAATCCTATCTAATATTATTTAAATCATAAAATGTTATATATTTTATATTTAAAATCACTTTAAATAGTATATTTTAAAGTGGTCAAATTCTGGGTCGTTACATAAATATTCCCCAAGGATTAGGAAAGAATTCATGGATTATAACAGTTTTGTTATAATAAATGATTTTGTTAAGTTATTAAGAGAACTTGTTACTTGACTTAATAAGTATTGATATTCTTAAATCTTTAGAGGAGCTTTGTTTTAAAGATGATAATAAGTTGATTTATAAGTGATAATTTTATAAATGAAAGGATTTTTAAACTGAATATTTTAAAAATAAAGCTAAGTGTAATTGGTTTTGGGTTCATGATAAACAATGTTTTAATGACGTTTGTTTTTTATCTTTCTTTTTAATCTACTTAGAAATATAGTTAGATCTTTGAAAGAATACTTCAAAGATTGTTTTTAAAGTGTTTAACATATATTTGTGATGTGAAAATCAAGCACAAATGTGAGTCAAATATTTCAAAAAGTTTGATTCCTTTATTGAAAATATTTAGTCTTACACTTAGCTCTAAACGTTGAGGAAACTCTTGCTATTCTTAAAGTTAAGAATGTATATCGAGTCAAGGTAGGAAGAAACACTGTCCTACCTCGTCCGGTATTATTGTTTTCCTCGGGGTATTTCTAATTTGGGATCGACATGTTATGTTCAGTGTAAGAGATTTAATTTTCATATACGATCATTTTGCTATTTCTGATGGTTGATTTATTCACTATCGATCCCGCTATCTTCTTTATAGTTGTCAATCTAAGATGATTTGTTGTTCATTAAGGAAACTCTTGCTATTCTTGAAGTTATAAATGTATGTCAAGTCAAGATAGAAAGCAACATTGCCCTAACTTGTCCAGCTTTATTGTTTTCCCCAGGGTAGGGTTAGTTTGAGATCGATGAGTTATGATAAGTATATGAGATTTTAATTTCCATATACGAGTATTTTTGTTATTTCCGATAGTTAATTCATCTACCATCGATATTAAAATCCTTCTTTGTGCTTCGTCAATCTAAGACAATTTGTAGCTCGTTTTGAGCATTTGCATCCAACACCGGAGATAACTAAAACTAAAGAGCAAGTTAGAGCCAAGCTATGTGGGTCGCACCCATAAGGTATGTTCACATCTATCTAGAGAAGTTTCAGTTGCATACATGCGGTGATATGAAATATTCGGATTCCCGTGTTTAGCGAGGGTCTAGCTTGGAAGTGCCCGAGAGTGACGCATGTACTATCAAGTATATTTTGTCTAGAGGTATGCTTTTGATGTAGAGGGGTATACCCTCCTAGTCATGTTAGATGAATTCATTCTCCTTGTTATAATTCGAACCTTGGAGTTAATCCTTTCTTAACTGCATCAAGAAGTACCTTATGCTCTTCTCTATATCTTTTTATTTGTCCATTCTTTAAGTTTGGATTTTGATCTTGTCTGTGTTCATCCTTTCTAATTTGGATTGTTGTTTTGATTTATTTTCCAATATTTCATGTATGCAAGTCATTCTTTTGAGGTAAAACCCATTCCGTGTTTAGCGACGTGGTTCCACAGATTGTTAAATGTTCACCATATTTCTTGACTTTTTTCATATTTGTTTTCCAGACTAATCCGTGTGTTATTTATTTATAATACTCGAGTCAGACCAAGTTTTTCTATATTGTTGTTGGTGAGACATAGAGCTCATGGAGTAGAGCTGGATGTTCACCTACCATAGTATTTTTATTTTCCATTGTATGTTATATATACCATCAATAATTATAAGGTTAGTAACTGTCCAGGCTGATGAGGTTTGTTTTTAACTCTGATATACCTTGTATCTTAGAGTGACGACTTTTACTTTCTTTGTTATATTATATGTGATCATTCCACTATGAGATTCTATTTTTCCCTTGTTCTTTTTCTTTATTTTACACAAACAATCTGCCTTTCCAACACTTAAATGCTCGACATTCTAATACCGTGGATGTATTAAGTGCCGACTTTCGAGAGTTGAAAAGGCGGGTCGTTACATTTGGTAATAGTGCCGAAGGCTAAGCGAGAACCTTGGCTTTGGTAGGGTAAACTTAGTTAAGATAGGGTAAGTAACACCTTAGAATTAGTTGAGAGTATTATATATACGGGAGCGTATTTGTTATTGCCATAAAAACGTATTGTATTAATTGGTCTATGGGGTTGTTTATGAATTCTGGTCGAGATGTGGAATGCCACTATGTCGATAAGGATTTGTAAACACTTGTACAAGGCAAACAAACATGATTTTCTGAAAATTTGGTAAATGAAATATTTTATCTAGGATTATATATATTATATATATAAGATATAATTTTCAAATTTATATAATTATTTATGGAGTTTGTTTGTTAATGATAATATTTTTTTATTATCTTTGTTGGTTGATTTGTCATGCTTAGGTACTTTGGGAGCATTGACTATTGTTTGTTGATTGTTGATTTATGCTCGTCCAGTTTATGATCATTTATTGTTTTGATAATTATGAGTACATTAAAATGAACCCCTTGTGAATTAAGTTTCACGGTTTGACTATAAGGTGTTCGATGAAAATGTTAAGTTAAAAATCATAGTTTAATAAAGTTGTTTAATATAACCTAAATGGGAAGATAAGACATTTAGAGGATAAATATTTGTGAAAATTTTATTATAATAAAGGAAAGTTATTATAATATAAGATGGTCTTAAAGGTACATTTTATATGAGTATTGTACATAAAGAGATTTATATGATTTATAAAGGGTGTTTTATAAGTAAGAAGAGTTTTTGAGAATTTAAATCTCAGTATTGCTTGAATTGATTTCAAAAGGATTTTGAAAAAAGTAATGGTAGTATTATTTGGAAGTATTCATAAGTATAAATATTTCTATGTGAATTTTTAATAAAGATACATTTTCTTTGGATAGTTCGAGGAAAACATCTCAATTAGGTTTGTGGTAATCTGAATAATCTTCTAAGTGATGATCAAATGTTTGCTTAGGCAAACGTTGTAGTGCACTTAGTAAATTGTTCTCTTTATCATTGTGCAATAGAAATGAGTTCAAATCTGAACGAACCCAAAATGAGTGTGAGTGAATAAATTGTTAAAGTTATTTCATATATAGAAATATATGTAGTATGATTTCAAAAATAGTTTTGAAATAAAAACTTGGTATTTAATTCTTAAATTTCCTTAAAGGAAATTGATTTAAAATAAAAGGTATTTTGATAAATGAATGATTAGATAAATCAAAATTTTGACCCTCGGATAGGAAGAAACAATTTAACGTAAGTTTTAAATGGGTTAAATTGGATAGGAAAGTTTTAATAACCATTATTTCATTTAAAATCGTAGTTTTCGTTTAAACATCCAAGTCTCATAAACTATCTGATGTTATTAGGCCAACTAATAAACATCTTTACCTTAAGGATGTCTAAGGAAAGTAGACACTACGACTGAATTTGGATACCAGCATCCTACTCATCTTAGCTACTTACCGAACTAGATAGATAGAGAGGTTGAAGTAGTCAACTCGTTTTGTCACATACCAAAATTAGCGGCTTTCGAAAATTCGACATCGATACTCACTTTATTGACTGCCGAGCAATCGAGTGCCGGAAACTCCAATAGTGAGGGTTTTAGAAAGAAGAAAAAGTAGAAGAAGAAGAAAGCAGAAGGAAGAGAGTAGAAAAAAGGAAAGAAGAACAACACATCAGAACAGAAACAGAAAACAATATCAGAATCTCACATATCGCAGCGGAACAATATATAATAGATAAATGAATATCATTTAAAAACAAAAGAATTATATCTGTTATTACATTACATCACATCATATCATCAGAGTCAATAAACAACAATGGACAGTTATATAAACTTGTCCTCATACAGAATACACAGCAGAATAAATACTATCAGATACAAATACTACGTCTCGTCGTCCAGCTTATCTCCAAAGCTCCAGAATATCCAGAATATCCTGATAACATAACTCTAGGCTGCCCGTGTGGAAATTGGTGGGCACCCAGAGTTTAGAAGGGAACAATAAACTCCGAGTCAGTCATGGTGACTGGTGTGAGATCGTAAAATAGTTATTTATCTTTAAAATAAACAACAGAAAAATTTCAAAGTCAATTCGCAATGCTTTTGGAAAATGAAACTACCATAAGACCTCCCACCACACACACAATGCAAACGCAGAATTGGAGGAGATTTCTTCTTATGATAGTCAAAGATGCTTGATACGCAAAATCAAATCATTTTTGATATTATTATTAGTGCATAGTGTAGAAAGCATTTCGAAAGTATAATATTAATCTTAGCCAGCATAGGCATTCCGCACTTATGCCTACTATAGCTACCATCCAAACAGTGGTGACCACCATAAGTGAATGATAGGTTCTTCAACTAAAACCGTACAAGATCGTATTGTTTCTTTGGATTTCCAACAAATGGCCAGGCTAAGGAACTTCCTTTTCCACGATGGGTACGTCCCTGGAATAGACGACCCGAGAACCTAACCGGATCTCTGCCAACACAAGGCCGGGTTACCTCTGCAAAAATAGGTAACTACTGACACGCGTATGTCATCCCCCGATCGTAACCGATCTTCCCGAGGATCCCCGATTTCCAACAAACCACATAGATAATAATGCAGCAACCACATAGGTTAAGTATCTGGGCTCCATACCATGATACCACCTCTATCCAGAAGGAATGACATACACTAAGGGGCGCTACTCCCTAGAACCTTGCCGCATCCTTCCTGTTTCGACCATTTCTGGGGTGTGAGGCTCGACGAAGTCTCGTCAACAAAGCTACGCTTTCTACAAAGCCCTGCTTCGGGTCAAACAAAATGATCAACCTATGATCACAAAGATATAAGATCAAACAAATGATCATATCACAAATGATCAAACACTGACCATTTCACAGCAACACTCAGTATGCCACGTTACCAAATTGGGAGTATATCGCTGATAAATTTCAACTACATAACCTCTGAGCTCGTACGTCTCAGAGAAGGGTGTTAAGCTAAGAGAATAAATTCTCCGCCACCAACAGAAATGTATTTGAAAGAAATCAGCTTTATATCTCAAATTGTAACGTCAGACACACAATCCATACAAGTCTGTTCCGGGATCGAACAGAACCGAAGGCGCTTCTCACGAAGCCCTTGCAATTTCGGATAATTTTCAATCACGTCAGGACTTCCCGTCACTAAGGGTGATAAAACCTCTAAACCGGAGATCAGCCGATGTAGAGTAACTCGACGGTAATCCTTCCGTTTTCAAAAATATCCGGTCTTCAACACCGGTCTTCGAATGCAATTCATAACGACGTATCACATATTCGGAATGGGTTATACGACCCAATGGTCCTTTCCCGGCTAACCCGAATAGTGAGCGTATATTTAAAAACAAGTGTGGCATTCAAATTCATCCAATCACAACAAATACCATTCAAGGGTAATTATTGATAGTCGGTTATTTAACTATCAATAAAGATGCGCAACATCATCAGATTCCAAATAATTTTCCCAAATTATTTTATCTTCAAAAATATCTTTACTAGATATATTATTTCCACACTTCACCGTTTGAAAACAATTTCAAATCAATTTCCACATTTCATTTTATCTTTGAAGATAAAATCTCAAAACAGTTCATTTCATATTGGAAAAGCATTTCTATACTTATTTAAAAATAAGTAATTCATAAATCATTTATTTTCAACATTTAGAAAATATTTTCAACACTTAGAAAATATTCGATATACTTAAAATCAAAATTAAGTATATATCTCATTCTTTAAGGAAATCATTCTTTTTAACAACATCTATTTGAGTCAAAACGAATGTTACGTAAAACATCGTTACGACGACTCAAAATCACTAGTATAGGGATTCGAATTTTAAGATAGATATATGTAAATCCCAATACTACATAAAACATTTTCTTTCGAAAATCATTTACTATAACAACAGTGTTATAGTCCATCATTTCCTTAAATTTCTCGAAAACGTCCATTTCAACAATGAATGTTGAAATCTATGATTTCGATATTTAACACGTTTTAAAACATCTTTAAAAACAATTACTTCATTTCGTAATATCACTTTTCCAAAACATATCCAATTTACTCAATAATATATTCACTGTCCAAAATCGTGAATATACTTCACTAACCAAATTTCAATCTTTCCTACACATTTATTCCAATAATAATCCGCTATCCAAAATCGCGAATATATCTCCTTTAACATTTTAATTTATCAAATCCAATTGATTTCGAATTTATAAAACAACGTTTATAAATTCTATTTCTATTTTCTAACGACTTCAATTTAATAAATCTTCTTTATTAATAATTCGATCAATATCCCATTTAAAGACAAAAAATCCAATTTATAAGTAAATCTCTTATAAATCTTTTATTCTACAGTTTCATCCATTTTATAATTTCATAATTTATGAATCTATAAGTTCCATATCCTCACGACTTATAATTCTATAAATTTCATCTTTAACACTTATCATCTCGTTTTAAAATTCCAATATTTTAAATTTATAAATATCAACTTTTTAAATCTTTTAAATAAACTGTTCACAAAAATTCGAAAATCTCAGTTCAAACCATTTTATAAATTGCTTAAACTATTTATTTCAAAAATCACCTTACGGTCATAATTCACAAAAATCTTAACTGTTATAACTTCAAAATTTTGAACGTTTCTTTATTTAAAATAAATCAATTCAACAATTCAATAAAACGTCTACTTTCAAAAATTACTTTAAAATCCTTTTAAAGTAAAAGTCGTTATTTTTAAAACTTGGATCCGATGATGCTACAGCATCAAACAATCAATCACAACAATCAAATATCATATATCATCATATGATAACAGAATATATCACAATATCTGTAAATAATCAATACGGTGAGGAATCCAGTTGGATCCCTCCAACCTGTTTCCCTGCATCCACAGATGTTAGCACAATACCAATTCCGCTCCAGTACGGAATTATCGCGGTATATGGGTTTTATAAAAATATCCGCTTACTAACGGCGCAATAGGGTCTCATCCGCTATACGAGGCGGGAAATCAATCAATCCAATATATACATATGCCAATATGTATATATTGCTATATATAGATATATATCCTACTATATCTAATATCACATCCAACAGCAATCATATCAAATCAATAACTGCAATACAAATTTAAATCTGAGTGAGAAGATCTCACCTTAGCATTTAAATTTGCCATCCATTTCCAAACTTGACTCGATTTCCTTGATTTATACCTTGTATAAATATTTTACACCATTTATTAATATTTGAACAGATCGAATAATAAACTTTCATTTTATAGTTTTGATTCATCTGTGGTTTCATTTTAATAGTTTAATTAACTGATAGTTTTATTTAAACCAATTTTAATTTCTAAATTTATTTCTTTTTAAATAAATTCTTTTATCTCTTTTAAACCATTTAAAATACGAATCTTAAATAATCTCTCCAACTATTAAACGAAATTACTCAAAATTTCCTTATTGAAAAATATTTTTAACCACTAAAAATTAAATAAGTTAATTTAAACAAATTTAATAAATTTCAAAAATGTATACTTGCATATTTATTTTCCTTCCTTTGAAATTAATCCTATATAGATTTTAAACCTATTTTTCATAAAATTCTATAACATTTTAAAAACACACACACACACAGATATATATATATATATATTCTCCAAAAATATCTTACTATGTATTTAAAATTAAATCAATCTGTATATAACCAAACGATGATTTTCTTAACTGTAAAACTTTTTACATCTCAAATATATGTATATTTATATTTATATTTCCCTTGGCTGCAGACTAAAACTTATCTATAAATGTCTGTTCATCTATATGCATATGTATATATAGATATTTCCATTCTCATCTACACGTATATACGAATTATTAAATCAAATTCACATTGAAATAAAAATCGAATACCTCACTTCACTGCCGATTGCCATCGCCAACCTCTGCCTCGCGACGCGACTTCCCCGGCACCGCCAAGGACCCCTCCTCTGTCCTCAATAATCCCCACGCACCATTTACTGTGATGCCACACTCCCAGTGAATCGCGATTCACTTCACGACCTCGCGAATCCCCAGCCACGAAGCCCTGCCGCGTCGCCGCCTTCTCCTCCGGTTGCCACTAGCTTCGCGATTGCCTGCTGGTCGCCCCTTTCCTTCCGTTATTGCTGCGAACCCTAGGTGCCATCGCGAACGCCTCCACACGTTGATCGCCGCCATCCCCTACTCGAGCGACGAACTGCCCCTACGCGAGTTGCCTCGACGCGAAACCCCACGCCTGCCGCCTGTCTCGCGAACGCCTGGCCTCGCGATTTCCGTTCGACTAGCAGAGAATAGGAAGAACGAAACTACGCTCAAAGCTCGAATTCATTTCGGCCATTATTTGTTTTGATTTGGGGATTTCGTTTGAACTGGAGAGGAGGGACGAGTTATTTAAAATTGGTTGGGGGGTATGGGTTACACGATAATCTCGTGATGCTCGGCGTGGATTTCGGCTGAAGCTAGGGGAAGAGAACGTGTGATTTTTAGTAATATAAATATAAATTTCAAATCGAATTCGTTTTAAAACTTCAATGCGTTTTCTAACCGTACGGTCACAAAACAACTCCGATAAATACGAAATTGGAAATCCAGTAATAATACAATATTACGGATCCAATGAAACTGGTTTCGTCAAATTCCGAGACTGTTTGAAAAATGACTATTTTTAAATATCGGTTCAAACAATTAAATTCAAAACTGAGCAAAACAGTTTAAAATTTCAATTCTGAAAGTTCGATTATCTTCGGTATTATCATTACGAATTTTAAAAGTTTTTGAAATATTTTTAATCGGCCTAAATTTGAAGATTCAAATTTTTATTCAACTATCAACAGATTAAACTTTATAATTTAATCGTCAATTTCAAAATTATATCGGGGATTCAAATTAAATCATCGTTCAAATATTTAAAATTAATTAAATATTCTCAATTTAATTCGTTCAAAATTCTGGATCGTTACACGTTTTAAGACCCATATTTTGTTTGGGCCTTCATTTGAATTTTGAAAAGTAAAATGAAAAATTGAAATTTTGTATATATACTCTTAGGATGTTGAACAGTATTATACAAGTAAACAAGAGTGGTGTAAGTTTGTAATTTAATGTTTTATAAAGATGTGTCTTTATAAAATGTTTATAAACTTAAGAGAACATTTATGGAGAAATTCATAAATAATTTTTGTATTGAATGAAATACTATAAATGAAAATGAAAGTGATTTTGAAAAAGATTGGTGCAGTTAAGAAACCAATAAGATTAAGTACAAAAGTTGTATGTAGATCATTTTATTTGCACGATTCTTGATCTAGGGTTCAAGTACCTAACTTTCGGGTGATTCATACCAGTCTGAAAAAGGATTGCTCACTTGATTTTTGACAGCAAATACTAGATTCAGATTCTTAATATGATACTGAGGTTTTCTATCATAGTATATGCTATGTAAAGAGAATAGAGGTTTTTAATCAAGGAACCTGATCAGAGTCCACACTAGGGAGGTCGAGTGAGCAATGCTCGTTCGGAAGTAAAGTTTAGGTATCCGACAAGTGGTCGGATTATATAACGCGTAAGGATGATCCATGTACATTATACGAGCTGAAGTATATTTGTATAATTTGTTGCATGGCTTAGGAAAGTTTAGGGAGTAACTTTCAATTTTGTTCTGAGGTAGCTTAAATAATCTTCTAAGTAATAACCAAAGGCTGATGAGTGTAATGGTACGCTTAAGAAATTATTTATATCCTTGGACGATCAAGAAAGTTGTGAACCTAAGCAAAATTTTAAATATTGTTTGTTAGTCAATTGATTATTTAAATAATGTTTATTGTTAGTTTATTCCTTTATGAAATTTGATTTGATTGATATTGTGATTTTATATACTATGGTTTATAAAGTATGAGTTTATAAGCAAAGGATTTTAAAGTTGTTTATTAGGACTTAAATCCCGGTGCTTTTGAGAAAGTGATTTCGAAAGAATTGGTGAAAGGAATAATAATATTATTATTTTGAAAACTTTAGTGAAGTATTATTCTTTCAAGATATTTGAAATGAGTTCTGTGAAGTGGTTTTTCAAATATTTTTTGTTATGACTAAAGTTGGGCGATTGGGGGTTTTCAGATTTGGAAGACTTGCCAAGTATATTTATTTAGAATCGGAATACCACTGGATGCTCCGTGTCATTTTGACTCTAGAGTTATACCTTGCTTTGGTAGGAGGAGCCCCCTTCTTATCATAATTGATTTTGGTTTTCATATATTTCTCTTTGGAGGTGTAACGACCCACCTTTTCGTACAGTTTAACCTGACAATAAACCATACATGTCCAACCCAAATTGAACGGAAATGTGGATGGTTAGGGAAAAGAAAAGGAAAGAAGACAAGAAGAACTAAATAAGAACTGAATCTCATAGCGGAACGAATAATCTATATTATATAACAAATCTTTACACAAAAACAAAACTGTAATTTATATATATACAGACATCAATAAGAGTACACTAACCTATTCAGCAGGACGGTTATAACAACCTGTCCTCACAATTTCTGAATAATACACAACAAGGTATGAAATGGAAACATAAACATCTACGTGAATACGTCTCGGCCTCCAGCTCATCTTTTGAAGCTCTAAATATCCATCTAAACATGGAAATGTGCTCGGTCTGACCCAAGCATTTAGGAAAAACAACGCTCGAGTCAGTCTGGTATCACAAGGAATTTTATTGATGTTAACTTGTAAAATCCTTTAAAATCAAGGCATCTCGTAAGACCATGCTGCACATAAACACAGACGGGTTTTTACCTTACGATAACCAAAATCTTTATATCAGAAAATCAAATGATATTATAATAATGTCTAAGGGCGAAAATATTAATAATAATCAAGTAGCTGTGATGCTCGTGCTGTGTATATCACAACAATACTAAGTACAAAATCAAAACTTGCTAAGGCTCGTTCGCTAATTGTGTAGGATTTCCACGAAGGTGCCCTCGGTACTTTGAGAACGGTCCTCCTGCACAAGGATCAGAGTTATCCTTCCAAAGCATCATACCCGTCTAGCTAGGGTATTATAGGGAGAACATAACTGGTCTTGCTAAGACCGAGTGCATCGCTCCGGCATGCCAAAAACAATTGAAGGTATCAGTATTGCTAGAAAAAGGAGCTGATTACACCCTATGGGTTTGCCAACCCTACTGGCATGCCTCCTGTCTTTGGTTTTAGTCATTTTTGCTGATGAGGTTACGTCCAATGTTCCATCTCACGCACCGTCTCCAAAATAGATCATGGAATCCCATATGGATTCCCACACAACAATGGCCTTGGAATCAATATAGATTCCCATATCTCAAATATATCATGGAATAACACACGAAATCCCACACCTAATGGTCTCGGAACCACACATGGATTTCAACATCTCAATATATCACGAAACTCCTCCATAGAACCGTATATGGTTTTCGGAGTGGTCACGGGTTCGAGTCATCTCTTACGAGTACACTCTTCCGTTTCCCGGGTGCTCCTCAAAACCAAATGCCGATTTTCCGGAATGCTCAATACCGGTTCTTTAGGAAATAATCAAACAATACATAAGATTGGGGATCACCCCCTAACCGTTTAAGTGGACGGATCTCCTTATCATTTGTCCTAGAAGAGCGAAACGAGTTTATACATACAGTATAGCACCACCGATGGTAACTGTACCATATAATCCCTGTGTTTCCCCTATATATTTCCAGAATTAAAATCCTTCGGTGTTAAGTGGGGAATATTTCCATACCACCAAAATTAAGAAGGATTACATATTTAGGCCAATATCTGATAGTCGGTTATTTGACTATCAAATAAACAGATATTCAATCAAAAATTACATTTTCCACTGAAATCACTAAGCCTCATTTAATTCAATTTTGATAAAATTAATCTCTTTGTCAAAAATAGTCATATACTTATCTCACCGGAATAAGTATATTCACAAACCATTTCTTTCAAAAATATTTGAAAACTTTTTAAAATAAATATGGAAAGCACCATGCGGTATCGACCATGGATCGCAGCTCAATGATTACGTCTCTATCCTAGAGAAATCCAAACTTAACTGCAGACAATCTCCACCTCTCGAATTATGCCATGAAATCAATCATAGATCGCAGTTTGCATAATGGTTACGTCGTTGTCCCAGCGAAAACATAATAAACTGTAGGCAGTCTTTGCCCCTTGAATTACGCTATGGAAATCAACCATTTCTTTGCAAATATCTTGTTACTTCATAAATATTTTCAAATTCATTTATAAAGATTCTTTATAAACTTCCCAGTTTAATTTGAAAAATACTCTTTTATAAATCTCAAACTATTTGTAAACCTTCCCTTTTTAAATCCTTTTATTTAAAACCAATTCTTTTAGAACAAAACATTACTTTATTATAGTGAGTAAACCTTTTAAATATTATAAATAAAAATACAACTTTAAATATTTTTAAATCATATATTAATTAATGAACTTGAAACCATATTAATAAATTATCTTTAAAATAATACTATTATAATACTAATTAACTTAAAAAGTATAATAACCTTAAAATCAATTTATTATAAAATAAGCTTAATTAATAATTAAAATTTAAAACACTTTAAATGGTTTAATAACTTTGAACAATAATTAAATATTCTTAAATAACCTGTAAGAATCATATTAATAAAATCATTAACTTAAAATCATTAATAAAACAATTATTAATTATCTTTTCAAACAAATAATAATTATCTTTAATAACCTTGTTAATAAATAATAATTATTTTTCAAATAACTTTGATTAAAAAATCAACTTTGGAAAAAGGCTTAGCAACTTCAACCGGACTTAATCGAGTCACCATAAATTCCATTAACTATCCAAGTTATAATCCAAGTATTTACATAACATCGTATATGTAAATTAAATTCGTAATTAACAAGCAATTGTTAATACAACACTTTATCCAATACTAGTCCATTGGAATGTAATTAAGTGTCCCTTCTAATGTAATAGCAGAACGGGATTTATTTTCGCTAAATAAATGTCCAATTTAACTTATCCAATTAAAAATAGTAGAACGGTGATTTATTCTGCTAACATGGTCCAATTAATTTAATTAGTGGAACAGTGGTTTATTTGCGCTAAACAAATGTCCAATTTACCACACTCAATCTAATTTAACTCACCAAAGAAGTTTATAAGTTTATAAAATGATTTATTCTTAATTAATTAAAATTTAACAGTCCATTAATAATTAATTGATTAATTAACATATAATTAATTAAATAAGAAATTACTTATTTGTTACTTTCAATTGTTATAAATCATTAAATTTTTACATTGCAGAAATCTTGACAATATTAGCTCAGATGAAAATACTAGACGATAGAAACTCAATGCAAAAACTCGCGCATCGATTGGTTTTGAAATGAAGGAGAAATAGTGTTTTAAAATTTATAGATTATTAAAATAAGATAATAAATTCAGTTTGGTTTATAAAACTACCCGGCCCATACTTGTTCAAACCCGGCCCAAAATCCTTTATCTCCTTCTTCTCCCCAGTTTTCCTTCTCTCTTTCATTTGAATACACTGAAATGTGCATGAAAACATACACAAAACTGTGCACGTACACACAGCTTCCAGTCATCATACCCTGCCGCCGACCACCCTCGCAAGTCACCCACGACACTAGCATCTTGCCTACGCACCTGGAATCACGATCGAAACTTTGGTACGAAATTTCGAACTCCACCCAAACTGGAACCAAAAGTCGTGCCCATCAAACTGCCTCGCCTCATCACCTCAGGCCACCATCTATCCCCAGAATTCACCTAGAGCATCGCCTCCTCTAACCAAATCCCCCCTATGCGCACCCTCATTTCTTCCTACCATTGTCGCCATTTTCCTCGAACCGAGACCCAACCCAAACCACCCGAAAACCCTAGTTCGATCTCGAATAGCCTATTCACGATACTAAAAATCATCGCACCATTTTTCTAGGCTGCACCATCCTCCTCCACGCCAAACGATGAGACATGGAATTGACTAAATCGCTGGGATTTTACAAAAAACCCAATTTTCGTTCATCTCCACATTCCTCCCTCCACACAGCACTAAAAATTCCCAAATCACTTCTAAAAAACATATTTTTCAATGACAAACACAACTGTATGATCCATTTCTTACATTATGATAGTTGGATTTCGACCATAGTTGACTCACTCACTGTAAAATGAGGTTTTCTCTCTCTCTACTTAATAAAATTAAGTGAAATCAATTTTAAAATATTCTATACTAAAAAAACAGCTTTTTTTGTACCATGATTTAAAACTCAATGGATATGAGCTATTGATTTTTAAAGTTAATAGTTTAATTGTTTTATCAAAAACAAACATGAACATAGGAGCTTTTGTGAAGAAGTACAAGGTTTTTGGATGTAGATGGAACTAGGCATGTCGAACACAATCATACATACACATATTTACATAACAACACATATATACTTAACATAAATAAAGGATTCATCCATAATCACATATATACAGGTAAATATAATAACCAGCTAACAAAATTTTGAGGTGTTTTAGTCACAGGTTTTAAAATAGAAGAACAACGGCTTTATTTACTTCCTCCAAGCTCTTGAATAACTCAAACTTTATCTTATCTTAATGGCAGAGATTTTTTTATTATTATATGAACAACATGGCTATATATAGAGAAAGGAGGGGACAGTACAATTAGAAGGAGGCTGTAGGTACACATAGGGTGGCTGAGATTTCATGTTCAAGCTTTTATCACTTTAGCTTTTTCCTTTTTTTCTTTTTTTGTGTGCTTGATTTGAAGTTTGCCTTGATGTAGCATATATATACATATACACACACACACATATATTTTTATTAAATGTCGCATTAAGTCATTTGCGGGAAAACTAACTCGAGTGTTAACGCGTCGTGCTGCTCATCGTTCTACACTAAATCCTCTAATTTCGGACACGACGAAATTATTCTCGAAATTCCAATTTTTAAAATTAGTTAATTATTGTAATAATAGATGGCTAAAAATCCAGTTCGTTACAGGAGGAATTTGAAAATATATTTTGAATATAAAAACCCGGGCATTTAGTTCTAAATTTATCCTTTGAAACAATTGTATAGTATTTTATTATAGAGTATTATCTGTACTTATGTTGCAGCTTTTAATATGGATTTTCTATAAAGGAAAATATAACTAATTAGATTTACTAAAAGCCAAGTAAGTAGTTTTATCTTTAAGTAAGGTATTACATTTTAATAATTTTTGGGATGAAATTCTTTTAAGCGGGGAGAATGCAACATCTTAAAAAAAAAACTTATATTCGAATATAAGGATTACTTAAATATTTGAATTGTGAATTAAATATTAATTAAATGGATTTAATATCTTTATTTAACTTCTTTTAATTAATAAATAATAATGGAGAACTTATTTTGTAAATTTATTTACAATAATAAATAATTTGAATAAATAACAAGAAAATCAATTGTTAATAAAATGACTTGATTTTTAATGACGTATTTTTAAATGAATTTATAAGATTTTATCATAATTTTTAATTCAGAAAATATTTAAATTTTTGTCTGATGCATTTTGTGCCAAACTTTGGTATTTTTGAAACTACACAAAATAAGTTTACCTGTGTATTTTTGTGTTGTTTTATAATCGTGTCGCAATATTGTGCACGATTGTATTTTTATTTATGTCGTTCGCGGTTCGTATGCGAACGTGATATTTTTTAGTGAAGTACCTTAAACTATAAAATTAAATAACCCCAACACATCTAATTTCATTACCTCTGCCTCTTCTCTCTTTTTCACTTTCCTATAAACTTAAGGTAGCCGCCACCACAAATTAAATTCTTCCTTGAGCTTCGCTCAACGAAAACCAAAATTTGTCAGATCCGTTGAACTCGTGTGGTAATAGGCTTCAAATCTATAGCCTTTGTAACAACCCGCATATTTATCGATTTTATATTTAAATATTTTATTTAAATATTTTATCGTTAGTCGGATGTTAGTCCGAAAAGCTACTTTTTGCATACGGTCAAATTAGGACTCGAGACCACCTCCATTGAGTCTAAAATGACGTTTGCGATCTTTTTGAGTGTAAACTTCGATATGTTTGGAGATAGTGAAATTTTCGTCACTTTTTGTGTTGGGCTTTTGGTTTGGGCTGCACCTCTTCTAACTCAGCCCAACCCTTTCCTTCTCTTCATCACTTCATCTACTTGCATAAACTTTGAAGCTTTAGCAAAAATGGTGGAGGGAATAGGAAATTAAAATTCCAAGCTCAAGTTCTTTAGCAAATTCAACATCTAACTCCAAATTCAAAGTGAAGACATTGATTCAAGTTTGTGGTTGATCTTTGCTTTGCCCCCGAGCTTCGTCTTCATCAAATTCCGTGAAAAGGTGAGATTTTTGATCTCACATCTTGCCTATAATTGTCATTGGACTGTTGGGGATGATCCCTCATCACTTTAGCACGTTTGTTTGCATTTGGTTTGGATTGGATTGGCGAAAAACTACAAATTTTGGCGTTTTGGTGAGTTTCTGGCCTTAAGTCGTTTCTGGCCATCGCTAGGTCGTCCACGAGTTAACTCCTTAGGTCGTCCAGGCTGCTAGCTCGCGTGTTGAAAAGTCTCCACTTTCTTAGGTCGTTCACGAGTTAAGACTTAGGTCGCTTGCGTGCTTAGGTCGTCCTGGCTTAGGTCGCAGGGAAATAAGTCGTAGGTCGAAACAACTTTAGGTTATAGGTCGTTGCCGACCTAAAATTCCTAGGCAAACCACTAAGTCGCTCGACTTTTGTTAAGTCTTAGGTCGTTGCCGACCTATAATCCCCCAGGCAAATGTTAGGTCGCTCGCACTGGCTTATCTCATAGGTCGTCTCCGACCTAAGCTTCTTTTCTATAAGTCATTCGCGAGTCAAGTGTTAGGTCGTCTCCGACCTAACGCCCCTTGTCACCTTAGGTCGTAGCTCGTAAGTCGCTCAAGTCGCTCGAGTTAGGTCGGCCAGTATATCTCGTAGGTCGTCTTCGACCTAATATTTCCCCTGCTATTTCACTAGGTCGCTTGACCTTAAGACGTAGGTCGTCGCCGACCCAACACTTCTTCTGCTATCACCCTGTTAGGTCGCTCGTCTACTATGTCGGCCTAGTTTACCTCGTAGGTCGTCTCCGACCTAAGTCCCACTATGTCGCAAGTTGTTAAGTCGGCTATCCTTAAGTCGTTCGCTACCCTTAACTCCAGTTAGGTCGCTCGACCACAAACCACTGAGTCGTAGGTCGCCTCCGACCTTACCCTTAGGTCGCATGACCTACTTTTCCTTAGGTCGCTTGACCAGCTTGCCTTCACTAAGTCGTACCGTGACGGGAACCCCGTATCACTCTGCGTAGGCAATCTTATCTGAAAAGCGTTCAACAGAACTTCAACTTTGATGCATTTTGAGCTAATTTCCTTGGATTTTGTTCACGTCTTCGAATGTGAATTTTTGTGATAGATTGTTTCAACAATCGTTTTATGACTTGTCACTTTAAAGATATGAAGGTTTTAATACTAGTAGTAAATATCAAAACTCTTTCATCAAATCGATTTCAACACTATTTTTAATATCAAAAGTTCGTTTTCTCAAACTGATTTCCAATCTACTAATATATATAAGCCTTTACTTCACTCGAATGTGAAATCGACTTAAACGACTTAGTAAAACGAGTGGTATGAAACGCTTGCGTTCACTTCGTCGGTTAGCTCTTGGACTTGTTCGATTGAACCCTTTTCGTGACAATTTCCTAGTGAAGATTTACAGCTTGTTCGTAAATATTTAAGTTATGCAAGTGGTTATGGGACATGAAGCTAAACTCATATATTTACTAGCTTGGTGTGATTGACACTTCTCGCTGATCATGATGATCATTTTATGATTTAGACTAGCAATTGTGCGATGTCTCTTTGTCCGTATGAAGGACTGTACTTCATTTTATTGAGCTTCGTCTCATTTCTTTGTGGGCTGGCAACCCAAGTACTTTTAATGTGTTTCGATTCATCTGATGTACCGTTTGTACTACATCGATGTCTCTGTCTTTCCGATTCATTGGACATACCGTTTGCACTGCGTCAATGTTTGATTCATCTGATGTACCGTTTGTACTACATCGATGTCTCGGCTTTCTAGTTCATTGGACGTACCGTTTGCACTGCGTCAATGTTCTGAATTGTATTGTCTGTCTGGTTCATTGGACGTACCGTTTGCACTGCGTCATTGTTCAATTCATTGGACGTACCGTTTGCACTGTGTCAATGTTCGATTCATCTGATGTACCGTTTGTACTACATCGATGTCTCTGTCTTTCCGATTCATTGGACGTACCGTTTGCACTGCGTCAATGTTTGATTCATCTGATGTACCGTTTGTACTACATCGATGTCTCGGCTTTCTGGTTCATTGGACGTACCGTTTGCACTGCGTCAATGTACCGGCTTTCATGCTCCTGTTTGGGATTGGCCATCCTTTTCTTGTGATTTCCGGATTTCTTGTTGTGGTTTCTGGGATTTATGTTTCACCACCTTTTTCAGTTGGCATTGATATGTATGTCATTTATTGTGGCTTGGTGAATTAAATTAAGAATATGACATTCTTTTTAATCTTTGAGAAGATTCTTGTGATATTGATTAATCTCTGGATTTATTTTCGATTAGATACTTATCACAGTATGACTTTATAGTTATCATACGTTTTTGTTATATCTCTTATTCTATATCACTTTATCTGATATTTATAGCTAGACTGATCCGTTTATTATTTTCTTCTTAAATAATACTCGGGTCAGACTGAGATTTTACAGGTGCTTCCTCATGACTTCTTATCTGGAGCCATCTTCTGACTTTTGGCTAACTACTCTAGTTTAGTAGTTTTTGTTGTATGCATTTGAGATGAGACTCCTTGATGTATACGTATTCTATTGTCTTGCACTTGTATCTATTCTTTTGTGTTATTGTGGATCTTATTTGACCACTACTCTGATGTACACTTTCATGTGTGTTATATTCATATCTATTTCCGCCTTTGTGATATGAATTGTCTGTGACTGATTTGTGTTATGTTTTTCTCTATATTTGTTTCCGAAGATTATATATATAGCCACCGTGTGATAGCTTTGTGTTTGTATCGGTATGTCGGATTTCCTCTTTAAAAGATATGCATTCTATTCTATCTGACATGTCGGTGCTTGTAAAGACCCAAAAGTTGGCCTTCGAAAATCGGCACCCATACTTCACTTGTACTCAAAATGCCGTAGATTCAAATGCCAAATCTGGTTCTCCGGAGCTTATAACACAGTTAAGTAAATAACACAGCGGAAGAAATGAATAATACATTGATATACAATATCTGATACAACAGAATGATACAATGAATATCAATATACATCAGAGATATGATACAACAAATAGCAGCGGAAAGAAAAATAGATAACTAACATCAGCGGATAATCTCCATCTTCAAAGCACTAATCCAGAAATAGCTTGAACTCCCAATAACGATACACCAAGATAAGCAAGTGCAGTCCGATCCAAAGACTGAACTAGCTCCAGATAACCTACTAAATCTGAATATCTGAAAAACCAAACTCTAGACTGCTCGTGTAGAAAATTTTGAGCATCCAGAGTTTAGGAAAGAAACAATAAACTCCGGATCAGTCATGGGACTGGTGTGAGCAACAAAAACAGTTTATCTTTAAACAAACACAAAAGGTTTTAAACATTGAAATCCGCAATGCTTTTAGAAAATGAAACTACCATAAGACCTCCCACCACACACACAATGCAAACGCAGAATTGGAGGAGATTTCTTCTTATGATAGTCAAAGATGCTTACTACGCAAATCAAATCATTTGATATTATTATTAGTGCATAGTGTAGAAAACATTTCGAAAGTATAATATTAATCTTAGCCAACATAGACATTTCGAACTATGCCTACTATAGCTACCATCCAAACAGTGGGGCGCCACCATAAGTGAATGGCAGGTTCTACAACTAATACCGTACAAGTCTCGTATTGTTTCTTTGGATTTCCAACAAATGGTCAGGCTAAGGAACTTCCTATCCACGATGGGTACGTCCCTGGAATAGACGACCCGAGAACCTAACCGGATCTCTGCCAATACAAGGCCGGGTTACCTCTGCAAAAATAGGTAACTACTGACACGCGTATGCCATCCCCCGATCGTCACCGATCTTCCCGAGGATCCTCGATTTCCAACAACCACATAATAATAATAATGCAGTAACCACAGAGGTTAAGTATCTGGGCTCCATACCATGATACCACCTTTATCCAGAAGGAATGACATACACTAAGGGGCGCTACTCCCTAGAACCTTGCTGCATCCTTCCTGTTTCGACCATTTCCGGGGTGTGAGGCTCGACGAAGTCTCGTCCACAAAGCTACGCTTTGTCACAAAGCCATGCTTCGGGTCAAACAAATGATCAACCTATGATCACAAAGATATAAAATCAAATAAATGATCATATCGCAAATGATCAAACATTGATCATCACACAGCAACACTCAGCATGCCACATTACCAAATTGGGATATATCGCTGATAAATCTCAACTACATAACCTCTGAGCTCGTACGTCTCAGAGAAGGGTGTTAAGCTAAGAGAATAAATTCTCCGCCACCAAACAAAAATGTATTTGAAAGAAATCGGCTTTATATCTCAAAGTGTAATGTCAGACATGTATCCATATAAGTCTGTTCCGGGATCGAACAGAACCGAAGGCACTTCTTACGAAGCCCTTGCAATTCCGGGTAATTTCCAATCACGTCCGGACTTCCCGTCACAAAAGAGTGATATAAATCTCTATACCGGAGCAACTCAGTGCAGAGACATTCGACAGGTTGTCCTTTCATTTTCGAAAAGTATCCGGTCTTTAACACCGGTCTTCAAATGCCATCCATATACGACGTATCACTATTCGGAATGGGTTATATGACACAAATGTCTTTTCCCGGCTAACCCGAATAGTGAGCGCAATATTCAAAACATATGGATATTGGGATTTCAATTAAGTCACAATTTAAACCCAAACTTTCTTTTCAAATGGTTTAACAAATTACCATTTTAATCTTTTTAAACAAAAAGATTCAATTCACAAAGTTCACTTAATTTCACAAAGATTCATTCACAGATTTTCCAAATCGATTTCCATTTCAGTTTAATTAGTTCGTTAAATCTTTAAATCAAAGATTTAACTAATAGCTTTCAAAACAATTTCATTTCGGATGGTTTAAACAAATCATCATTTTAAATCTGTTAAGATAACAGATTTAATTCATAGCTTTTTAAAACAGTTCATTCATAACTTGGAAAAATAATTCCAATTCAATCTTGAAATTCCTTTAATTAAACTGGAATTTCATTTTCTTATCTGAAAGCTTTTATTCCTTTGAAAATAAACAGTTTCGTTTTGGGAAACCTGATTCATTCATACGAGTTGAAATCCTTGGGTTAAATTCAAATTCCCAAAACTTTACTTTTAAATGGTTTAACTTCATATAAACACATTTATATCATCTTTTATCCCTAGTTTCAAAATCATAGATTTAATTTCAAACTTGAATTCAAATTTAAATCAAATTATTTAAATTTTCAAAACTCGATTAAGTTATTCAAAATAACTTTTATCTTTGAAATTCCATTTCAAAAGCTTTTCACTTTAAACCCCAAATTTCTAATTTCAAAAATCAATTGAAATTAAAATTTCAATTTCGAAAACATCAAATTTAAATTATCTGTGACTTAACCGATTTCCACGTGAAATCCATATTTGTGTGTGTATGGTGTAGTCCAGGGGTTATACACAGTAGTGCAACATCAATCAATCATCACAGATCAAAATACAGAATATAGTTGATAAACGATATAAACTATATCGCTTATCGTATAGATCACAGATATATATCACAGATAATAGATTACATCACAGATAATTTATCACATATCACAATACAAGTCAGGGTGTATCACAAAGCATCATATATCGGAAAATATCAAACAATTCAACATTCAATAAATTCTAAACATCCATAGGTAAGATCAATAAATTATCTGATTAATTTAAATCAGATTTATTTCTTATGAATTACTAATACTGGTTAATTAAAATTAATATATTACAAATCATTTTTGATTAATTATTCTTCAATCATTTATAAATTAACTTTTAATAATAAATTAATTAACCTTTAATTATAATTCATCAACATCTAATTATTAAATAATTAATCTTTAATTATTTAATTCATTATTTAATTAATTATCTTTAATTAATAAATTAACCTTAAATTAATTATTCTCAAATTAATTACCTTAATTAATTAATCACATTAATTTACTAATTTCATTCATTAATTAATTACATAAATTAATTAATCAACCTTAATCAAATTCAAAGTTTATTTTAAAATAACGGCTATAGATATTAAACCACTTTAAACTTAATTACTTTAATATAATTCATTATTTTTTTAACCTTTAACTAATTTCAAACTTAAACAAATAATTATTTTAAAAGAAGTTGTTAAGAAAAGTTTAACTTAGTTTTGTTTAAAGTTTTAAAACTGTAACGTCAAATACTCGGACAAAACCCGAGCCAACCCGTCATTGTCCCGAGACCAAACCCGAGTTTCCCCTCAATTTTCCCAAGCTTCCTTTACTCTTTCATTTTAAAGTTGTTATAAAATTTAAATTTTTAAAACTTTATTAAATTTTAAAATTGAGCTTCAAACTTCATTTTATCCCAAACTAAATTTTGTTTTGAACTTAGTTTAATATCTGCTTTACATTTTGAAGCTTACAGGTTTTAAAACCTGAAATTAATCTATCCGAGACATATACCAGGTGACTTCGAGCCCAAACAAAGTACTTCGAACCAATGCCAACCGGACTTCGAGCGAACCCACCAACTGCTTCGAGCAAAACTCAAATTGCTACGAGTAAAGCCTGGAGTAACTCGAATAAACACCATATCAACCGAGTGCACCGTGCACGTGCACTGTGGCCTCGCCCACCTCCGGCCACCCACCAGTACGTCAACCCATCCACCACCATCACTCTAGCCGATCGAGATCACCAGACCATCCCCAAATCTCGAAATTCGAATTCGAGACTCCACCCACCTGAAACAAGAAAGACAGGGATCGATCAAACCTGGAACAAGCCTTCGTCCCCGCCGCCTCGTCCACCGGTGGCCACGAAAATTCCGGCCACGGCTTCACTTGACACCCCGCTACCAACCACCAAACTCCGGTTGCACTCGATGCCCTGTGGCATTCGATCTAGACCAAAATGTAATCACCACTAAAACTAGGTTTATAAATTTAAAATGTTCACCGCCTTCACCACCGTCACCGATGGTACCTCCACCTATTTTTTTCCATCACCACTATAGGCTCCTCCACCTCCAGACCAAGCCCTGACCTTTCCCATCATCGCGATCGCCGGAAATACCCCAAAAACCACTTTCCGTTCAACTTCGAACTGCACCCCACTCCTTCCACTAAAAATCACGAATCTCGTTCTAAAAATCATATTTTCGCGTGCGAATTCCATTTATATTAACGAATTTGTAAATCAAGTAATTCGAAAATTAACAAATATGAAGATGATCTGTAGTTTGAGCCTTCCCAGTGACAACTCACATTCGTTTTTCTTAAAACAAATTTTAAACTAAAGTTTATGATGATACAAACGACTTTTGTTCAAATCTCAAATTCAATCATCAACTAGAAAGAGAGGAATTGATTTTTGAAATCAACAGTTTTGTATTTAGGAACTAAGAACAGAGAAAGTTTAAGCAACAGCAAGAATAACATACTTCCAGCTTCCATATATATATATATATATATATATATACAGATGATCATATAAGCGCAAATTTAAACACTTTAATTTTAAAAGAAATTTGTTACTTCACAAGTAAACAAGAAGAGTTGCTCACCTGTTTCAGAAGGAAGAAGAACAGAGAGCAATTGTTGTTTGAAAACTGCAGCTTTCTTGAATTCTGGTTGTATTGATTTGTTGCTTTCCATTGAATCATTGTTTAAGTTTTAAAGATGATGCTTCCTTCAGTTTATTTTTTTGTTTTACTTTGAGAGGAACAAAAATGAACTGATGGTAAAAGAAGTTGATATATAAAAGAAATGAGTTGTACAGGTGATATTGCTTTAGTCCTTTGATCTTTTGCCATGCCTCATTCCATACTTGAAGACATCTTGTTTCGGCTGATATGATGGTATGTACATTTGTTTTGTATGTATTTTATTTTATTTTTCATTTTGTTTACAGCAAACCACTTTTGTACTTCTTTTGTTTGAGTTTGAACTTAGATGAATTTGTTTCATTTGCAGGCTATTTCCTTTATACATAATTAGCTTTCATGCTTACATATATACTTACATATATATATATATATATATATATATATATATATTTACTTTATCTTATTCTTCAAGCTTGTAGATATTTTGTTTTATCATTTGTTTACATATATATATATCTATCAAGAATTAAAAACGACAATTTCTATGTTTATTTGTTGTTTTGCTATGTTCTTATTTTTCTCACTACCTTGAAATGTAAATAAATTACTTTTCTAAATTGTTGTTAGATTTTAACAAATATTCTACTTTTATTTTTATTAAAAACTTACCTTATATTAATTTCAATTTCTAGTTCAAATATTAATTATCATTATTTATTTAATATTTATTGTCTTATATTTATTTTATAAACTCAAACCATCTTTAACCATCAATTAAAATATATATATATATATTTATCTCTAAACCATTTATTTTTAACTTTTAAATCCAAATAGAAATATATATTAAATTTGCTCGTATATACCTAAATATATATATACATTCAATATACACACATATACTCATATATACACTATTTACAATATTTTATTCTCAAATGATTTATACAGAATATACTTGGATATCGGGGAAACTCGCTCTCAATTTATCAATTAAATTTACAAATTTTTATCAAAAATTTATTTAATCATAAATTTAACTCAAGAATTCATTTAATTATAAATTTAAATAAATTTAAATTTCGGGGTCGTGACAAATTTCCCCCCTTAAAAGAATTTCGTCCTCGAAATTCGCAGGCACGAAAACAACACAGAGATAGACAGATTCGATCTCCTATAACTCCTCAAACAAAAGATACGGATTCCGAATTCAAGTCGGAATATCTCAGAATACATACCAATTTGTCCCTCTTCGGACTTTGGTATTCACAGAAATTTCAATAGAATTTCAAATTTTGTTTTAAACGAAATCGTTTTATTGATTTAATTAAATTTTAGCCTTCATATTCTTTTAATCAATTTACCTCAATTTAAAATTTCCAATTTCAAATTCATTAAGGTTTAAATCAAAAAGCTGATAAGAAACCGATGAAAATACGAAGTAAAATTTCCTACAACGATTCGTAGGGCCATCATCATACTGAAACTTCTTTCTGGAGCTGATACGAAGAAATCAAAAGAATTTGGAAACGAATCAAAGAAAATTGATAAGAAAGATTGTTTCCACTGTTGCAGGGTATTGACCATTTATAGTCATATTCCTTTGTCCCCTATCTCGTCTTCTTCTTGTACTCATACTCACTATCAGTGGATAGCAAGAGAATTTACTGAGACGTTCAGACGGATATCTTAGGGATACACTCATTCTAGAGTTTACTTCACTCTATCTCTAACGAGCTACTTAATGTGTTACACTCCTGAGCTAAAATTCAACCTTAGCTCTGATACCAAATGTAAAGACCCAAAAGTTGGCCTTCGAAAATCGGCACCCGTACTTCACTTGTACTCAAAATGCCGTAGATTCAAATGCCAAATCTGGTTCTCCGGAGCTTATAACACAGTTAAGTAAATAACACAGCGGAAGAAATGAATAATACATTGATATACAATATCTGATACAACAGAATGATACAATGAATATCAATATACATCAGAGATATGATACAACAAATAGCAGCGGAAAGAAAAATAGATAACTAACATCAGCGGATAATCTCCATCTTCAAAGCACTAATCCAGAAATAGCTTGAACTCCCAATAACGATACACCAAGATAAGCAAGTGCAGTCCGATCCAAAGACTGAACTAGCTCCAGATAACCTACTAAATCTGAATATCTGAAAAACCAAACTCTAGACTGCTCGTGTAGAAAATTTTGAGCATCCAGAGTTTAGGAAAGAAACAATAAACTCCGGATCAGTCATGGGACTGGTGTGAGCAACAAAAATAGTTTATCTTTAAACAAACACAAAAGGTTTTAAACATTGAAATCCGCAATGCTTTTAGAAAATGAAACTACCATAAGACCTCCCACCACACACACAATGCAAACGCAGAATTGGAGGAGATTTCTTCTTATGATAGTCAAAGATGCTTACTACACAAATCAAATCATTTGATATTATTATTAGTGCATAGTGTAGAAAACATTTCGAAAGTATAATATTAATCTTAGCCAACATAGACATTTCGAACTATGCCTACTATAGCTACCATCCAAACAGTGGGGCGCCACCATAAGTGAATGGCAGGTTCTACAACTAATACCGTACAAGTCTCGTATTGTTTCTTTGGATTTCCAACAAATGGTCAGGCTAAGGAACTTCCTATCCACGATGGGTACGTCCCTGGAATAGACGACCCGAGAACCTAACCGGATCTCTGCCAACACAAGGCCGGGTTACCTCTGCAAAAATAGGTAACTACTGACACGCGTATGCCATCCCCCGATCGTCACCGATCTTCCTGAGGATCCTCGATTTCCAACAACCACATAATAATAATAATGCAGTAACCACAGAGGTTAAGTATCTGGGCTCCATACCATGATACCACCTTTATCCAGAAGGAATGACATACACTAAGGGGCGCTACTCCCTAGAACCTTGCTGCATCCTTCCTGTTTTGACCATTTCCGGGGTGTGAGGCTCGACGAAGTCTCGTCCACAAAGCTACGCTTTGTCACAAAGCCATGCTTCGGGTCAAACAAATGATCAACCTATGATCACAAAGATATAAAATCAAATAAATGATCATATCGCAAATGATCAAACATTGATCATCACACAGCAACACTCAGCATGCCACATTACCAAATTGGGATATATCGCTGATAAATCTCAACTACATAACCTCTGAGCTCGTACGTCTCAGAGAAGGGTGTTAAGCTAAGAGAATAAATTCTCCGCCACCAAACAAAAATGTATTTGAAAGAAATCGGCTTTATATCTCAAAGTGTAATGTCAGACATGTATCCATATAAGTCTGTTCCGGGATCGAACAGAACCGAAGGCACTTCTTACGAAGCCCTTGCAATTCCGGGTAATTTCCAATCACGTCCGGACTTCCCGTCACAAAAGAGTGATATAAATCTCTATACCGGAGCAACTCAGTGCAGAGACATTCGACAGGTTGTCCTTTCATTTTCGAAAAGTATCCGGTCTTCAACACCGGTCTTCAAATGCCATCCATATACGACGTATCACTATTCGGAATGGGTTATATGACACAAATGTCTTTTCCCGGCTAACCCGAATAGTGAGCGCAATATTTAAAACATATGGATATTGGGATTTCAATTAAGTCACAATTTAAACCCAAACTTTCTTTTCAAATGGTTTAACAAATTACCATTTTAATCTTTTTAAACAAAAAGATTCAATTCACAAAGTTCACTTAATTTCACAAAGATTCATTCACAGATTTTCCAAATCGATTTCCATTTCAGTTTAATTAGTTCGTTAAATCTTTAAATCAAAGATTTAACTAATAGCTTTCAAAACAATTTCATTTCGGATGGTTTAAACAAATCATCATTTTAAATCTGTTAAGATAACAGATTTAATTCATAGCTTTTTAAAACAGTTCATTCATAACTTGGAAAAATAATTCCAATTCAATCTTGAAATTCCTTTAATTAAACTGGAATTTCATTTTCTTATCTGAAAGCTTTTATTCCTTTGAAAACAAACAGTTTCGTTTTGGGAAACCTGATTCATTCATACGAGTTGAAATCCTTGGGTTAAATTCAAATTCCCAAAACTTTACTTTTAAATGGTTTAACTTCATATAAACACATTTATATCATCTTTTATCCCTAGTTTCAAAATCATAGATTTAATTTCAAACTTGAATTCAAATTTAAATCAAATTATTTAAATTTTCAAAACTCGATTAAGTTATTCAAAATAACTTTTATCTTTGAAATTCCATTTCAAAAGCTTTTCACTTTAAACCCCAAATTTCTAATTTCAAAAATCAATTGAAATTAAAATTTCAATTTCGAAAACATCAAATTTAAATTATCTGTGACTTAACCGATTTCCACGTGAAATCCATATTTGTGTGTGTATGGTGTAGTCCAGGGGTTATACACAGTAGTGCAACATCAATCAATCATCACAGATCAAAATACAGAATATAGTTGATAAACGATATAAACTATATCGCTTATCGTATAGATCACAGATATATATCACAGATAATAGATTACATCACAGATAATTTATCACAGATCACAATACAAGTCAGGGTGTATCACAAAGCATCATATATCGGAAAATATCAAACAATTCAACATTCAATAAATTCTAAACATCCATAGGTAAGATCAATAAATTATCTGATTAATTTAAATCAGATTTATTTCTTATGAATTACTAATCCTGGTTAATTAACATTAATATATTACAAATCATTTTTGATTAATTATTCTTCAATCATTTATAAATTAACTTTTAATAATAAATTAATTAACCTTTAATTATAATTCATCAACATCTAATTATTAAATAATTAATCTTTAATTATTTAATTCATTATTTAATTAATTATCTTTAATTAATAAATTAACCTTAAATTAATTATTCTCAAATTAATTACCTTAATTAATTAATCACATTAATTTACTAATTTCATTCATTAATTAATTACATAAATTAATTAATCAACCTTAATCAAATTCAAAGTTTATTTTAAAATAACGGCTATAGATATTAAACCACTTTAAACTTAATTACTTTAATATAATTCATTATTTTTTTTAACCTTTAACTAATTTCAAACTTAAACAAATAATTATTTTAAAAGGAGTTGTTAAGAAAAGTTTAACTTAGTTTTGTTTAAAGTTTTAAAACTGTAACGTCAAATACTCGGACAAAACCCGAGCCAACCCGTCATTGTCCCGAGACCAAACCCGAGTTTCCCCTCCATTTTCCCAAGCTTCCTTTACTCTTTCATTTTAAAGTTGTTATAAAATTTAAATTTTTAAAACTTTATTAAATTTTAAAATTGAGCTTCAAACTTCATTTTTATCCCAAACTAAATTTTGTTTTGAACTTAGTTTAATATCTGCTTTACATTTTGAAGCTTACAGGTTTTAAAACCTGAAATTAATCTATCCGAGACATATACCAGGTGACTTCGAGCCCAAACAAAGTACTTCGAACCAATGCCAACCGGACTTCGAGCGAACCCACCAACTGCTTCGAGCAAAACTCAAATTGCTACGAGTAAAGCCTGGAGTAACTCGAATAAACACCATATCAACCGAGTGCACCGTGCATGTGCACTGTGGCCTCGCCCACCTCCGGCCACCCACCAGTACGTCAACCCATCCACCACCATCACTCTAGCCGATCGAGATCACCAAACCATCCCCAAATCTCGAAATTCGAATTCGAGACTCCACCCACCTGAAACAAGAAAGACAGGGATCGATCAAACCTGGAACAAGCCTTCGTCCCCGCCGCCTCGTCCACCGGTGGCCACGAAAATTCCGGCCACGGCTTCACTTGACACCCCGCTACCAACCACCAAACTCCGGTTGCACTCGATGCCCTGTGGCATTCGATCTAGACCAAAATGTAATCACCACTAAAACTAGGTTTATAAATTTAAAATGTTCACCGCCTTCACCACCGTCACTGATGGTACCTCCACCTATTTTTTTTCCATCACCACTATAGGCTCCTCCACCTCCAGACCAAGCCCTGACCTCTCCCATCATCGCGATCGCCGGAAATACCCCAAAAACCACTTTCCGTTCAACTTCGAACTGCACCCCACTCCTTCCACTAAAAATCACGAATCTCGTTCTAAAAATCATATTTTCGCGTGCGAATTCCATTTATATTAACGAATTTGTAAATCAAGTAATTCGAAAATTAACAAATATGAAGATGATCTGTAGTTTGAGCCTTCCCAGTGACAACTCACATTCGTTTTTCTTAAAACAAATTTTAAACTAAAGTTTATGATGATACAAACGACTTTTGTTCAAATCTCAAATTCAATCATCAACTAGAAAGAGAGGAATTGATTTTTGAAATCAACAGTTTTGTATTTAGGAACTAAGAACAGAGAAAGTTTAAGCAACAGCAAGAATAACATACTTCTAGCTTCCATATATATATATATATATATATATATATATATATATATATATATATATATACAGATGATCATATAAGCACAAATTTAAACACTTTAATTTTAAAAGAAATTTGTTACTTCACAAGTAAACAAGAAGAGTTGCTCACCTGTTTCAGAAGGAAGAAGAACAGAGAGCAATTGTTGTTTGAAAACTGCAGCTTTCTTGAATTCTGGTTGTATTGATTTGTTGCTTTCCATTGAATCATTGTTTAAGTTTTAAAGATGATGCTTCCTTCAGTTTATTTTTTTGTTTTACTTTGAGAGGAACGAAAATGAACTGATGGTAAAAGAAGTTGATATATAAAAGAAATGAGTTGTACAGGTGATATTGCTTTAGTCCTTTGATCTTTTGCCATGCCTCATTCCATACTTGAAGACATCTTGTTTCGGCTGATATGATGGTATGTACATTTGTTTTGTATGTATTTTATTTTATTTTTCATTTTGTTTACAGCAAACCACTTTTGTACTTCTTTTGTTTGAGTTTGAACTTAGATGAATTTGTTTCATTTGCAGGCTATTTCCTTTATACATAATTACATATATATTTGCTTCATCTCATTTTGCAAGTGTACATAAATGAATTTGTTTCATTTTCCTGGCAGCTTTCATGCTTACATATATACTTACATATATATATATATATATATATTTACTTTATCTTATTCTTCAAGCTTGTAGATATTTTGTTTTATCATTTGTTTACATATATATATATATCTATCAAGAATTAAAAACGACAATTTCTATGTTTATTTGTTGTTTTGCTATGTTCTTATTTTTCTCACTACCTTGAAATGTAAATAAATTACTTTTCTAAATTGTTGTTAGATTTTAACAAATATTCTACTTTTATTTTTATTAAAAACTTACCTTATATTAATTTCAATTTCTAGTTCAAATATTAATTATCATTATTTATTTAATATTTATTGTCTTATATTTATTTTATAAACTCAAACCATCTTTAACCATCAATTAAAATATATATATATATATATATATATTTATCTCTAAACCATTTATTTTTAACTTTTAAATCCAAATAGAAATATATATTAAATTTGCTCGTATATACCTAAATATATATATACATTCAATATACACACATATACTCATATATACACTATTTACAATATTTTATTCTCAAATGATTTATACAGAATATACTTGGATATCGGGGAAACTCGCTCTCAATTTATCAATTAAATTTACAAATTTTTATCAAAAATTTATTTAATCATAAATTTAACTCAAGAATTCATTTAATTATAAATTTAAATAAATTTAAATTTCGGGGTCGTGACAGTGCTCGCACAAAGAAGTTACACGGATGGTCGCTCCTCAACAGCCTTATTCTCCGTGCTAATTGACAGCACTACATCGTAGTGTTCTTGGTTAGCGTGGGTATAGAGGTGGGGCGTTACATTGGAATTGGGTGCAGCTATCATTGGTCATGTGTGACATTAAGGGCCGATCCTAGGGTTTTAGATTGTCGAAGCCAGGGACAGAGTTGATCAAAGCGAAGGTCACCATCATTCTTCTCTTCGCGGCATGCTTCATCCGATACCATCACCTAGAGGTCCAATCGACAAGAGAGATGCACAACTTTTGACTATAGCCGAAATAATGCCTAGATCACGTTTTTAATGGCTTGATCGAGCTCCATGTTGTTGTGACCATCGTGAAGCACTTGTGAATAGGAGCACGTAGGGGGTGACGACATGTGACTTCATTAAGAAACAACGGAGAAAGGGAGGAGAGATTGGATCGGTAAAGGATTTGTTCATGTATTAGGTATCATGTATGCATAGCTTGGGTTTGGAGAAAATAATTATAAAGGTGATTAGTTATTTAGTTAAGTTAATTAAGTTAATTAATTATTTAATTAATTCGAATTCTTATAAAATCAATAACTCTTGCATACGAAGTCCAATCGAGACACGATCTTTTGCGTTGCGCTCGTATGAGCGTTATTTATGTATTGGAACTAATTTCACCAAGTTTGGAGCAAATAGAATTTTGAGCTCAAATCGAATGTCGTTCGATCTTAGATCGAGTAAGAATGCTTAAGCGATAGCTAGAATAAATTTGAGTTAACTCACCTTTGAATGAACTCTATATGATATATCTGTTGATATAAATCATTGTTTGCACGCTTGAATGATTTCTTAGGTTGGTTTGGCTTAATTCCCGCTTTGGAAAGCGAATGACATATATATGATTTAAAGGGGACTTGTAAAGAGACCCTAAAGGGTTTTTCACCATTATTAATTTACTTTTATATGCATCTTGCTTATATAAATGTTTAGATGTTGTTTAAAATGTTATAATGAATTTTTTTTTGAATAATGGAATAATCGCGTTTTCGCACTTTGAAATCATGTTGTTGCACTTTGAAATCTCATCTCTTTAACTCTTGTGTTTATAATCTTGTGCTTGTGCTTGTGTTACTAAATATTTGGTCACTTTTTTGTGCTTTTAAAATGTTGTTTGAAAAAAGTTTTAATGGCTCGAAAAAGGTTATAAACCTAACTCCAAAGTGTTTAAAAAGAAAAGTTTTGGTCGTGGTTTTGCAATTTGAAAGTCAAGTTTAAAAACAACTTCAAATCTATTTTTTTGACTTCAAAATTCTTTAAATTTTTTGTGAATATGTACTAGACTCATAGTATGTTGTTCTATAAATAAATTATAATATTTATACTTCATAAAATTGAGGAGAAAATTCATATTTGAAAACAACCGATTTAAAGGTTTTTCCATACTCTTTTTAGCGACAGTTTTGCAACACTATTTCCAACTTTTATAAAATGTTAGTTTTTCTTCTGCAATCCTTTTAGTTGACTTTTCTAACATATATTTAAGTATTTTAAAAGTGGTTTGAAATTTATATATATTTTAAATGATTTAGTATAAATTATTGAAGAAGAAGTTCTATTTCGCATTAAGGAAAGGAAATGGTTTTGAGATATTAATATATTTTAAACTTAAGATTTTCTAAGTAATATTTGAAATAGATGATTTAAATTATATTTCAAGTATTTTTGAGTTTATTGCAAGTGAAAGGGAGGCTTGGTTTACAACACCGTTGTTGTAATAAATGTTTCCAAAGGATTGAGAAAGAATTCATGAATTATAACACTTTTGTTACGATGAATGATTTCGTTCAGTTATTAAGAGAACTTGTTACTTGACTTAATAAATGTTGATATTCTTAGATCTTTGAAGGAGTTTTGTTTTAAATATATGATAATAAGTTGATTTTTAAGTGATATTTTTATAAATGAAAGGATCTTTAAAAAGAATGTTTTCAAAATAAAGCTTAGTGTAATTGGTTTTGGGTCACAGTAAACAATGTTTTAAGGACATTTGTTTTCGATCCTTCTTTTTAATACACATAGAAATATAGTTTGCACTTTTAAAAAATACTTTAAAGAATGTTTGTAAAGTGTTTTACAAATATTCTTGATGTGAAAATCAAGCACAAGTGTGAGTCAAATATTTTAAAAAGTTTGATTCGTTTATAGAAAATATTTTTCTTAAACTTAGCACTAAATGTTGAGGAAACTCTTTCTATTCTTAAAGTTAAGAATGTATAATGAGTCAAGATAGATGCAACATTACCCTAAATTGTCAGGCCTCATTGTTTTCCTTGGGGTAGTACTAGTTTAGCATCGAAAAGTTGAGATAAGTGTAAGAGATTTAATTTTCATATACGATCATTTTGTTATCCCAATAGGTGATTTATTGACTATCGATCCTGCATCTTCTTTATGTTTGTTAATCTAAGATGATTTGTTGTTCGTTGAGGAAACTCTTGCTATTCTTGAAGTTAAGAATGTATGTCGAGTCATGGTAGGAAGCAACACTACCCTAACTTGTTCGACTTCATTATTTTCTCCAGGGTAGTTGTGACGACCCGCCAATATGCACAATTCAGGCTGACAATAAACCACACATGCCCAACCCAAATTGAATGGAAGGACAGATAGTTATGGTGAAGAAAGAAGAAGAGAAGAAGAAGAGAAGAAGAAATCTGAAACAACACAATCTCATAATCGCAGCGGAACGATATATAATATAATATCAATGACCTTTACAAAAGATAAACTTTTATATACATACATTAATCAAAGTACAATAATAAATCACAATTATCAACTTGGACATTTATAACAAGTTATCCTCACAATTGCTAATGATTTCAACAATAAAGCGGCGGAAAATAAATATATACGTGAATATGAGTTGAAGACCTCCAACTCATCTCCTGAGCTCGAATGCATCCAAAGCAATTTGTAAATATGCTCGGTCTGACCCGAGCATTAAAATAAAATAACATCCGAGTCAGTCTGGTAAACCAGTGAGAGAAAATACACGCAGTTAAATTCTTAAAGTTATCAAACTACTTTGGAAGTCATGAATTTTTGGTAAGATATGGAATTTACATAGGAAACCCTAATCCACCTCCTCATGTTCCTTGCCACCGCCCTTCTTTCTTACCGTGTTCGGGCTTCTTTGCTCGTCGCTCCCTCTCAAGATCCCAACATGCCATCTCCCTCTCAAGATAGCCACCAATCACCTTCCCCCTAGATCTGCCTCCCGTCCTCCTAGAAACACCACCGGGGTTTTCCCCGTTATAGCCTCCAAATGATCAAATTGAGAATGAAGACGGCTTCATTCAATTTCGTTCCAAAAAAATGGGAACGTCACTATAAATCTGCGCAACAAAATTATTCGCAAGTCTCTTACCCTAGTAGTTTTCAAAACCAGAAACCAAGATCCTCCTCGAATCCAAATGTGAACCCGAACATTGCCCACAAACCAAATCAGTTCGCCCGCCCTGTTCAATCTGGTAAACAACGTGTGCCTAATAAATGGAACTTCTCTACTTCGTCTAGCAGAGCATGGAACGAAGTCGTCAAGGGTAATAATGTAAGAGTCTATATTCCCTTAAAATTCTATCAACCACGTGAATTTAATTCGATGAAGTGTGCTAAAATGTCTGTTGAAGTTGTTCAAGATGCTAAAAACAGTGGGATAATACCATTGTGATATACGTAGTTGGCCATAAACCGTACTATCCGTACTTCAGAGATTATATTATTAGAGTATGGAAGCCAGAAGAAGATTTCTCAATTTTCTCTAAGGAGAATGGATTTTATGTTATTAAATTTAATAACCAAAAAGATTTTGACAGAATATTAGAAGGTGGTCCCTACTAATATAACAAAAAATTGATGATGATGAAGCGATGTTCTCTTGAAATGCAACTTAACAAGGAACTCCTCAATTCTATTTTGATTTGGGTTCGTTTTCTTAACTTACCGCTTGACTATTGGACGAAAGAGAAGATAAGTCGTGTTGCATCGTTCTTGGATCTCCCATTAAATTGGATAAATTCACTGAAGGTATTATAAAAATTGCTTATGCTAGAGTTTTAATCGAAATCAATAACTCCTTTGAATTTCCAAATAAGATTCCTAATATTTCTGAAAAAGAAGAAATTTTTGGCAAGAGATAGCTCATGAATGGAAACCTACTACTTGCGCTAACTGTTCTAGCTTTGGACATACTGAAACTCATTGTCAATTCAATAAAGTTTGGAGACCTAAAGAACCTCCCCAAAATCAATCGCACGATGGTAATGAAATGCATATTGACGAAATCGAAGGACAAGAGAGTAATTTGGCCAACATATCAAGTAAATCAGTTTATATAGGCAGCCAATCTCAAAATGTATCTATAGAATAGGAGTCTTCAGTCATCAGCAAACAAATTGACAACAACAGTAACAACATGAAAGAATATTCATTGGAAAAGTCTCAAAATGTCTAGTCGGCTTCTCAGGCAACGATTATAAATACATTTACTAATAAGAATAATCAATCTACAACTTCACATATGGATATACAATCGGCTAATAACTACAATATAGAGGTGATAAAAGGCTCGGATGAACGGCATGCTACGCAGATATATACTGATCCCAGCAGCGTCACTGTTGACCATAATGTTGAATCTCTCCATGCCACCAGATTAAGAAACACACGGAAAATAAGACCGTTGAAACGCAATTTGAATTTAAAGCCACCAATTCATCTGATGTTATTGAGAATCCTGCATGGACTATTCTAGTTCATCAGCTGAAAGTAAAAAACAAAAAGACGAAAAAACATAAGACGTTGGGGGCGGCTACTCTCCCGGTTGACAGTAGCAGCCTAGATAATAATATATAGATGGATTTCCTATTTTGGAACATCCGGTGGATGAATGCCCCTTATAAACAGTTAGAGATTTTGCACCATTTAAATAATAATAATCTCTCATTTCTTGGTATTCTAGAGAATAAATTATCGATAGAGAACATCGATAGATTCATGATCAAAATCAATAATAAATGGAAGCATACACATAACATATCTAATGACAAAAAAGTAGAATTTTAATTTTATAGGACTCCTCTCAATGGTCTAATATTGTTCTACATTCTAGTGACCAATATATTTCTTGTATATTACACAATGCTAATGTTGTCAGTATTTTATGTACGATGGTATATGCATACGATGAGGAGACGAAGCGTATGGATTTATGGAAATATATTGTTGAGCAGCCTAAAAGTTTTATCCTCCCATGGATTGTGGTGGGAGATTTTAATTCTATTTTATTGCCTTATGATAGAATTAATAATGGAATATATAACTCGATGGGTGATCAGGATTTTATTGACTGTATGTATTCATCTAAACTCATAAAACCGGATTTTGTTGGTAACTATTTCACTTGGCGAGGAGGTCTAAATTTTTCTATTCATAGTAAGATAGATAGAGTTTTTGTGAACAATTTATAGATGGATGTGTTTTCCCAGTTTGGTGTAAATTTTGGAAATCACTCTATTAGCGACCATTCTCCAATTAATATCAAATTTATGTTGCATAATCAAATGAAATGTAAAGTACCTTTCAGGTATAGCAACTCTTGGCATATGCAAACTGGATATTATGCTACCCTTCAAGATGCTCTGACAAAAGATTTTCAAGGCAAACCTCTTCACATACTGTTGTGCAGGCTGAAAAATGCCAAATCCGCATTAAAGTCCCAGAGGAAAAATAAATGCAGCATCCAGAAAGCTATTGTTCAAGTTAAAGAAAAGGCAAATCAAATCTATAATCAATTAGTTTCAGCTCCTTTGAATGAGGAGTTGATTAAACAATACACTTCTAAAATTGATCAGATTCAACACCTTATGAGAAAAATTGCTGCTGCCAATGATCAACATATGAAATTAAATTGGTTGGTTGAAGGTGATAGGCCAACTAATTTTTTCTACAACAGGGTTAATGTGATTTAGCCTAATCAAAGGAGCAAATATATTCTAAATACTAACGGAACATGGTCACCAGCATTAGAAAAACTAGCCATTGAAGCTGTCAAGTACTTTTCAGATTTATTCTCTTCATCACATACCACAAACCAATTTCCAAGCATCACTTGTAAGAAAATCCTCTCTGAAAATGCAAGGTATGAACTATGCAAGCCTTTCCAATTAAAGGAAATAAAAAACATTGTTTTTCAAATTAATGATAATAGTTCCCCGGGTCCAGATGTTATGAATTCGAAGTTCTTTAAAGTACATTAGGAACACTTTAAAAATGATATATGGAATGCAATGAATGGCATTCTTCTATCGGGTAAAATTATTAGAGAAATCAATCACACATTTATTTTTCTAATCCCGAAAAAACCCGATGCTAGTGATATGACTGATTATAGGCCAATTTCTCTTTGCAATGTCACTTATAAGATTTTAGCCAATCTTCTTTGTAATCGACTAAAACCTTATGTGAATGACCTTATTTCTTATAATCAAAATGCCTTCATCCGAGGGAGAATTATTACTAAAAATTCTTTACTTGCATATGAAATGGTTAGAGGATTTAATATGAATAAATCAAACAATTTTTTCCTGAAAATTGACTTGCATAAGGCCTACAATAAAATTAGCAGAGAATTTATTCATCATATGCTGATTTCCATGGGGTTCCCTATAGTATTTGCTAATCTCATTTAATGCATATCAACTCCTTCCTTTTTGGTGTTAATTGATGGCTCCCCCTTTGGTTTTGTTGAAAGTTCTAGGGGATTAAGACAAGGCGACCCTCTATCGCCTTACTTATCCTCTATTGCAATGGAATTCCTTGCTATTAAAATTGATATGGAGTACATGAAAGGTAACATTACCCCTATTTATAAAATTGACCGAATGATCACCCAATTATTATATGCAGACGATATTTTAATAATGGTCAAAGCTATGAATAATAATGCTGAAAGCATTGTGAGCGTATTTCTAACCTTGAAAACTTTGGTTGGCCTTGACTTTAATGAAAACAAATCTACAGTGTTTTTTAGCAAAGGAGCTACAAACAAGCAGCAAATTGCAGATACCTTAAATATCAGTATTGGAAGTTTCCCTGTGGTTTATTTAGGTATCCCTTTATCTAACAATAAACTGAAATCAAGAGATTTTGGATATCTTATAGACAAAATAAATAAAAAATTCAACCACTAGAACAGCAAAATGCTTAACATAAGTGGCAGAGTAGAATTAGTAAAAACAGTCATACATCCGATGATCCAATATTGGGCGCGATTCACACAATTTCCTGTGAATGTCATTAAGAGAATTAATTCTATATGTGCTAATTTAATATGGAAATCTAAAGCACATAAGATGTGATGGGATGATGTCTATAAAAATAAAACTGAGGGTGGCCTTGGAATAAGAAAATTTGATGAAACTATTAAAGCAATGGCAATTAAACTGGTTTGGAAATTCATTCAAGGCGATACTTTATGGTCAAAATGGATGCGCAACAAATACAGTAAAGATATAAATTTTTGGTCTGCAACTATGAATAATAATGCATCTTATACTTGGAAACTTTTGCTTGGAGCTAGACAATGGTGCAAAGGTGTTATTGATAGAAAAATTGCAACTGGAGAAAATACAGATATTTGGCAAGATCCATGGATTAATGGATTTTCTTTGGTTGATAAATGGCGATAGTAATAGGATGGTCGCTAATCTTATATCAGGTAATAAATGGAAGGATCATAGTGAATATGTGCCTACTCAAATTCTTAACTCTATGCATACTATCAAAATTTATAATCCGTTGCAAGGAGATTTCTGGTCTTGGATCCCTAACAGCTCTGGTCAATTTAGTTTTTGCTCGGCCTGGAATCATATCAGAAATAAATATACAGAATTTAACTGGACCAGTGTTATTTGGGATTCCAGTTGTGCTTCTAAAATGTCTACATGCTCTTTGTTGGCTAAATTAAACAAGTTGAATACTAAAGATAGAGTTAGCAGATGGAACGACGATATAAACTAATCTTGTGTGCTATGTTTAAATCATAATGAAGATAGAGACCATTTATTCTTTAACTGTTCTTATTCGAGACAAATGCTTGAAACAAACATGCAGAAGCTTAAAATTAGACACGGTAATGATTTTAATATCAACCAAATCCGGGAAATATTCTGCCAAAATCATCATAATAACCCTATATACAGTCATCTTAAAAATATAGCATTTAATTCTCTGATTTGGAATATATGGTGTGAGAGAAACTCGCGGGTGTTCAAAGGAATTGAGTTGCCAAATCATGTTAGAACTACCCTTATTATTCAAGATTACAAGAACTTAATTTACAGTAAACTGGACCCAAAGAATTTAAGTTCGGATATTAGACTTATCCTATCAAATTTTGACATTGCAATGGATTCAAATCTGGAGTTCCACCCTCCTTGAATTCGGTAGTGCTCGATAGTTGTAACTGAGAAGATTTTGCCTTACTCCTTGAAGCTTGCTTCCAATTTTGTCTACCATTTTTCTAGGTCAGAAGAAATTTTAAGAACTGGAATTTTAGTAAAGTCGATGGTAAAGCGCCTCTTTCCAGAAGATTGCAAAGAGTTGTCATTTACTTCAGTGATATGTTTACTTAGTTGATATTTTATTTTTTCTCTGCCCATGTGTCTTGGCATATATTTGATTTTTCTTTCTTTTGCATTTGATCTTGTTTGATTGTTCTTCTTTAGCGTTTATAGCCCCAAGTTGATCGTATGGATGGTTTTGAGTGCGTCTCTACTTTGTTTTACTCCTCCATCCATTTGACAACTTTGATTTTTGGCTATTATTATATTGTACTGTTAATATATAGACATAATATGTACTCTTTTTCCTTGCAAGGCACCCATTTAGGTTAGGGGGTTGCAAGGTTTTATTGAGGCATATCATGGAAGTATATGCGTTTTAATTTGTTAATAAAGTACATTCTTCAAAAAAATGTTATCAAACTTTTTTCAAAATAAAGGTATCTAGTAAGACCACGTCGCACATAAACACGGATGGGTTTTTACCTTACGATAACCAAAACAATTTCTATGGAAAATCTAGTGTTATAACAATGTCTAGGAATTCAAAGTAAATATATAAAATAGCTGAAATGCTTGCATCTCATGATTCGGCATAGTTGCACACAACTAAGTCCGTGAAGCTCGTATTGGAGAATGGATTCCACACTATGACAAGGTAAGGAACTACCTTCTAATGGTACATCTCTAGATAAAATGTATCGGGATCTGACGAACCATCTCTAGATAGTAATAAGGAAGATTCTCTTTTTATACAACTCTAAATCATTTATAAATTCGGTTATAAATCTTTAAAACCATTTACAAACTATTTTATAAATCTTAGGAACCATTTACAAAACTCTTTTATACATTCAAAAAATCATTTATGACCCCATTTTAACTCCATAAAACCTTTTATAAATTCCTTTTATAAATCAATAAACCCATTTCTAAAATTCTTTTATATATATATAACCATTTATAAAACTCTTTTACTTGGTAAAACCTTCCTTTAAGCCCTTGAACCATTTTATAAAACTCCCCTTATAAAACCTAAGTCCGTTATAAACTCAATTTAAATATCTCAAACATTTATAAATAAATTCTAATCATTTATTTGAAAACACTATTATATAATAATAAATAGTATAAATAAATAGTAATTAACTTCAAAACATATTAAAGATAATAATTAACAATTTCGAAACATTCTTACTGAAAAAATAATAAATTGTCTTAACATTATTATAAATAATATTAATTAATTTCCAAAACCTTATTGGTAAATAATTATAATTAATTTCAAACCATATTATAATTTAAATAATTAACTTTTCAAAATATTAAAATATTAATAAACAACTTTAAAATAATATTAATTTAAATAAACAACCTTTAAAACATAAGTATACATCTTTAATAAAAATCCATACTTAAATTTTAACATAATCATTACCATATTCATAAAGCTATATTTATAAATCTCCATCTACTTTATAGCATATCGTTTAACAACTCCAAATCTATCCTTACTTTCAATTTTCCAAAAAAAAATCAACTATTTTTCTAAAGCAACATCCCACACATTATCATAAATCCATATTCGTGATTTATTTTCCAATTTATCCAATGATAAAGTTTCCCTCTATTTTTAAACACCGTTTATAAATCTATCCTTTTATTAATAAATATGATTTTTCAAATCTTCACTTTGTCTATAAAGTGTCCCATTTATACATTATCTCATTTATAAACTTCCCGATTTATAAAGTAACCTTAATATATGTGTATAAATATTACTTTAGGTAAAACGGTTAATAAATATTTATACCAAAACTATTCCTAACTTCTTTTTAAAACCATATCCCTTTATTATAAAACACGGGCTTATTTTTAACATTTATAAAACCTTTACTTTACAGTTCTAAAATCTCTATTTAAAATATTGAAATAAACTATTAATTTATAATATCTAAAAATCATACTTTTTATTATTACAATAAATTTCTTCTTTAAATAATTCAAGAAAAATTATTAAAACATATATAATTCCCAAAATCATTTTGAAATCCCTTTTTATATCAAATCATTATTATATAGTATTATAAAATACCAAAAATAAAGCCAAGTGCCACTAAAGCACTAAATAAGAAAAATCATATCCATGTCATCAATGTGGCATCCAACAAGTCATATATCATAATATATATGAAAAGTAAAATCAATAGTGTAAGGAATCCTGTTTGATTCCTCCAACATGTTTCCCTGTATCACATACAGTATATAAACATAAAATATAAATCAACCGCTTTGAGGCGAGATCAAATACAAAGGGTCATCCACTGTTACATGGAAATGTAATCGGGCCTCATTCGCTCCAGGGGCGGGAATATATCCAAACCAACAAATAAAATAGTAAATCATCCAAACATCCAATCAACAATTTTTTATCAACTGTATAACATTCTGGTTAACCAAAAAGGTGAGTTTAACTCACTTTGATTCCAGTAGTCACCAAAACGCTCCAATTCAAATCAAAATTGAACAGGCGTTCAATTTTAACCAAAATTCCTTGTAGCTCCAAATCCATCCAATCCAACTCCATATCGTAGTATTCATCAATACGATTTCAACGCAACTTGTCGCATTCGATTTGGACCTCGTATGGACTAATAACATTGAAATTATTTAAATTATAATTAACACAACTAATTAAGTTTCAAAACTTTTAAATCACCTTAATTAATTCCCTCCCTCGCATTCACACTTCTCGTTCCAGGCACAAACCAAACTCATGACCTTCAACTCGATCGTCGCCCTCCATTGTCATACCGCCATTGCAACCCATGTCGTACACCGTCGACCTCGCTACCGTTAACGCATCCCACACATGTCGCCTCAAAGCTCGTCGAACAAGCCAAACGAACCCAACGCTGCCAATGAACGCTGCCCAAAATCGACCTCCACACCATGCTATATGACAATCCAACCATTGAATAGGTTCGCCTTGCCGAGCTCTACATTTCTCTAGTTGGAATTTCGGCCTGAAATGGCCTTGAGTGGTTACGATGGACGTGGACCATCGATTGGCTATTTGGAAATGGCAGCTGAAGCTTATTTCAGTTAAGGTTTGCAAATGAAGATAGCTAACGTCCTTTTATAGAAAATTTCCAAAGCACTGTTCACTCGTTAAATTTTCGAACTCCAAACGAGGCGTGCCACCTGGCGTTCTATATGTTATACCCTTTTTCCGAACGCAATGGATTTAGTATTAAGACTCAATTCCCTCATATACAAAAATTAGCTTTCAAAATCAAATTATATTATCTTAAATTTCTTTAATTAATTTCTACACGTTTCGAACTCGCACGGGCAAATGATACGTCCAATCATCGCAAATTCGACGACATACGTAATTCATTATTACGGATTCAATGGAACTGGTTTCGTCCCATTCCGAGACAGTGCCCCAGAAGACTATTTTCATCCGTTAATTAAAACTAATTATTATTAAAAACAAGTTTATTCACTTTTATTCAAATCTAAAAGTTTGTTATCTTTATTCTTATTCAAATAGAATTTAAATCAACTTTAGAAATTATTCTTGTTCACATTAAATTCAAGAATCAATTATTTAAACAATTCCAAGTATTAGATTAACAATTTAATTATTGAATAAATTGCTATATTTGAAATTCAAGTTATTTAACTCATAAAATTAACTTTTCAATATCTAAAATCAATTAAATATTCCAAATTCAAATGACTAAAATTCTGGGTCGTTACATTCTCCCCCCTTAAAAGAATTTCGTCCCCGAAATTAGCAAGTAAGAGAAATGCCCCAAACCGATTCACTTTTCCGAAACCAATTAGTTGAAATAAATTATAAAATTTCTAAGTCTTTTAAATTCACCCACCTATACCAACTAATTTCCTTCCATTCATTTATGCCTAAGTTATAACTCAAATCATACTTTAGTTATAAAAAAAAGTCAAAATTATCAAAAAATTCCTAATGCCTTAAATTTACGGAAAATTTCGCCAGCATCTCATTTGCGCAGCTCGATCGAAATTTTTTACAATATATATATATAATCACAAATATACATCTCATCATCGAGGATGAGGCATTCCATAGGGAAAAATATAAAAATACGATATGTAATCCGAGATGTGTATCTTTTATTAATATTAACAAGCATATACAACCCATAAAATGCGAAAGCGAGCTCCAAATGTGTCGCACTTACTAATCACTCAACAACTAATAAGAACATGTGTATAGAGAGTAATATCAATATATAGCATGTACTAGTACAATATCTATATGCAAATGTAACAAGAGAAACCATCCAACAATTAGTATCCATCCAATTTATTTATCATCATATCAATTTGCATTTTTTTTGAATGTCACCATTATATTTATACACTTTCATTTCTTATTAACATTCAATTGATTCGTTTTCAATTTATTTACATTCAATTAATTTACATTCAATTTATTCCCACTCAATTGATTTACGTTCAATTATTAACAATTCACTTTATTTTCATTCACTTTACTTACATTCACTTTAAATTCAATTTATGTTTAACAACATTTCATTGCATACAAAATTCGTTTATGGACCATTTCATAAAATTGTTACATTTTAACTTCTCCTAAGTTAAATTTTATTTCATTATCACTTTGTATATTTCTTCGATACTAATATTATTTATGAACTATTCCATACAACAATTACTTTTTATTACAAACATTTCTTACTACACAACGCATGTTTATTATTATCTCAAAACTTACGTTCATATTTAATTTTTTATCAAACAAACATCCAAAATATATTCAATTCATTTTACAACTTAAGTTGAATTTCATTTTATAACTCAAATTCATATCCATTTAACTAATTCATACAATCAAATTCAAGTTCATTTAACTCATTTCATGAATCCACTTCATTTACCTTTTCTTGAGTCAAATTCCTTTTTAAAATTCATTTTATTTAATTTAACTTAAGTTAAATTTTAATTCCATATCTCAATTTCATATTTTCTTTCTTACTTATACCATTTTCAAATTATAAGTTCAAAAATTATTTTCATATATTTATCACATCATACTTTGGATTTTAAAATCAAAATCTATTTTACCAAAACACAACTTCAATGATAGCAATCCATCACTTTAGAAACTCGAAAATGAACGTTGATGATGCTGCTGTCATCACAAGAATTATTTTACAACAACTGGCGTGAGCTCAGTGATTTCTATCTCTTTTAAATCCCATTTTAAAATATTTCTAACCCAAATATTTTCAAAATAATACTATTATTATCCATTCAAAACATTTGAAAAATAATTTTCAAAATCAATAGGATTTAAATTCTCAAATTTCTTGTTTTAAATCCATTTTTATTTACAAATAAAATTTATAATTATACTTATACAATATCATTTCCTTTCCCTTTATAAATCACATTTATAAATCATATTTATATAATCTCGCTTCTTATGTAATACCATTTCACAAATGTTGATTATTTTAATTATAATCAATACTGTATAATTCATATCTATGAACTCACCCTCTTACATAACTCCTTTTACAAATATTTCTCTTTTTTTAGATTATAATAACAGCAACTTTTATTAGTACAATCAACAACAAACAACAAATGATAATAATCAAATATTATCATTCTCCAACAACAAACACTCCATATATAACTATAATAATTTCTGAAAAATTATTCCTTTATATATAAAATATAATTTTGGTAAAATTATTTCATTTATCGATTCTCAAAGCAATACTATGTCGGTTTGCCTTGTTTAAGTGTTTAGAAACCCCTATCAATACCATGGTGTCCTACGTACCGGCTAGAATTCAAAAGCCACTCAACATATAAATTAACACAATATTAATTATTTTTATAATCACCAACAAATATGCTCTCATATCTATAATACACTCAAAAACTCATAATAAGGTTTTCCATTACCTTATCTCTTAATGAGTTGCCCTACTAAAGCCAAGGTTCTCGCTTAACCTTGGATTCTGATACCAGGTGTGATGACCCGCCAATCCGCACAATTCAAGCTGATAATAAACCATACATGTCCAACCCAAATTGAATGGAAGGATGGATAGTTATGGAGAAGAAAGAAGAAAGAAGAAGAGAAGAAGAAGCGAAAAAGAAAACTGAAACAGCACAGAATCTCATAATTGTAGCGGAATAATATATAATATAATATCAATGATCTTTACAAAAGGTAAACTATTATATACATACATCAATCAGAGTACAACAATAAATCACAATCATCAGCCTGGACAGTTATAACAACCAATCCTCACAAATGTTGATGATTTCAACAGTAAAGCAGCAGAAAATAAACATATACATGAATACGACTTGAAGACCTCTAACTCGTCTCCTAAGCTTGAATGCATCCAAAGCAATTTGTAAATATGCTCGGTATGACTCGAGCATTATAATAAATAACACTCAAGTTAGTCAGGTAAACCAATATGAGAAAACACACCCAGTTGAATTCTTAAAGTTATCAAACTCTTTTCAAAATAAATGTATCTCGTAAGACCACGCCACACATAAACACAGATGAGTTTTTACCTTACGATACCTAAAACAATTTCTATAGAAAATCCAGTGATATTATAATGATGTCTAGAAATTCAAAATGAATATATAAAATAGTTGAAATGCTTGCATTTCAAGTTTTAGCATAGTTGGGCACAACTAAGTCCGTAAAGCTCGTATTAGAGAATGGATTCCATACTATGACAAGGTAAGGAACTACCTTCTAATGGTACATCTCAAGAGAAAACGTACCGGTCTGACAAGAACATCTTGTACCCCTGCCAGACAAGACTAACCTACCACTTGACTAGTAGTACCGAATATGATCACCCCTTTCATTAATGGTACCCGAAGCATACATGAGTAGATAGTAATCAATAATAATTTGGAATGACCATACCCTGATGGGACCGACCCACTTGGCCCTGCTACATGCCCGATTTTTTTCATTTCTCGGTTGATGAGGCTCAAAGCTACGTTTTACCTTTTATATATCACTTTCCACTAGGAATGCTAATACTGCCCTCCAGGCAACAATGCAATACCAGCATTCATCCATACAAATTCATTCTGGCACTGAACGAAACGCTTGAGAGCTCCGTCTTTAATTTCATCATTTTCAAGATGTCTTCACTTAGAAACGCTTAAGTTGGATTGAAGTGGTTTTCGGATAATATATTCGATCCCGGTCTCTTTGAAACAACCTTCAATAAATTTCGGTAAACTCAACCTCGGTTCTTTAGGAAATAAACAGTCAAAGATAAGAGCGGAGATCACCTCCTAACCGTTAGTGGATGGATTTCCTTATCATTTGTCCTGGGAGAAAGAAATGAGATTTATTTGCACAGTACAACATCATCAGAGATGACTGTGCCATATAACTCACGTGGTTCTCCTAGATATTTCCAAAGTTATGTTTTGGGTCCAAATTTGATAGTCGGTTATTTAACTATCCACAAACACACATCTAAATTAGGGATTTATTCCATAGGGAAAACCACATTGGTTAGGCACATAAGCATCCACTAGCCTCTTTTGATAAATCTTTTCATTAACTAAAATCACTTGTAAGTATTTGTACTAAAATACTTTTACAAAGATTCATTCACAACCCTTATATTTTCAATACTTGAAAAATATCCATATACCTATCTCAACAGCATAAGTATATTCACCAACGCTAATGAAGATTTTCTTTTTATACAACTGTAAATCATTTATAAACTCTGTTATAAATCTCAGGAACCATTTACAAACTATTTTATAAATCTCAGGAACCATTTATAAAACTCTTTTATACATTCCAAAAATCATTTATGACTCCATTTTAACTCCATAAAACATTTTATAAACTCCTTTTCTAAATGTATAAACCCATTTCTAAAATTCTTTTATAAATATCTAACCATTTATAAAATCTTTTACCTTGTAAAACCTTCCTTTAAGTCCTTGAACCATTTTACAAAACTCCCCTTATAAAACCCAAGTCTGTTATAAATTCTATTTAAAAATCTCAAACATTTATAAATAAATTCTAATCATTTATTTTAAAACACTATTATATAATAATAAATAGTAATTAACTTCAAAACATATTAAAGATAATAATTAACAATTTCAAAACATTCTTATTAAAAAAATAATAAATTAACATACACATTATTATAAACAATAATAATTAATTCCAAAACCTTATTGATAAATAATTATAATTAATTTCAAACCATATTAATAATTTAAATAATTAACTTTTCAAAACATTAAAATATTGATAAACAACTTTAAAACAATATTAATATAAATAAACAACCTTTAAAACATAAATATACTTCTTTGATAAAAATCCATACTTAAATTTCAACATGATCATTTCCATATTTATAAAGCTAAATCTCCTTCTATTTTATAACATATCATTTAACATCTCTAAATCTATTCTTACTTTCAATTTCCTAAAATAAAATCAACTATTTTTCTAAAGCAACATCCCACCCATTATCATAAATCCGAATTTGTGATCTATTTTCCAATTTATCCAATGATAAAGTTTCCCTCTATTTATAAACACCGTTTATAAATCTATCCTTTAATAATAAATACGATTTTTCAAATCTTCACTTTATTTGTAAAATGTCCCATTTATACATTATCCCATTTATAAACTTCCTCATTTATAAATTAACCATAATATTTGTATGTATATATATATACATATCACTTTATATAAAACGGTTAATAAATATTTATACCAAAACTATTCCTATCTTCTTTTTAAAACCATATACCTTTATTATAAAACACAGGCTTGTTTTTAAGATTTTAAAAACCTTACTTTACAGTTTAAAATTTTCTATTTAAAATATTTAAATAAACTATTAATTTATAATATCTAAAGATCATACTTTTTACTTTTAAAATAAATTTCTTCTTTAAATAATTCAAGAAAAATTATTAAAACATATATAATTTCCAAAATCATTTTGAAATCCCTTTTTATATCAAATCATTATTTTATAATATTTAAAATACCAAAATTAAGGACTAATGATGTAGCACTAAATAAGCAAAATCATATCCATGTCAACAATATGGCATCAAACAAGTCATATATCACAATATATATGAAAAGCAAAATCAAAAGTGTGAGAAATCCTGTTGGATTCCTCCAACGTGTCCCTCTGTATCACATACAGTATATAATCATAAAATATAAATCAACCTCTTTGAGGCGGGATCGTGAAACAACCCATAGTCCCGTACCCCTTAAGTCGACACTATTCTCCAACATATCGACCCAAAGTGAACGGAAATACGAACCATTAGGGTTAAAGAAAAAGAGGTAGAAGAAGAAAATAGAAGACAACATCAGAATCTAACCATCGCAGAAGAATAAAATATAATAGAGAATAACTAATCTTTACACAAAAACAAATCTGTTTATACATTACATCATCAGAGTACACATAACACACAACTGGACAGTAACCACAACATGTCCTCATAAAACTGAATACACAGTACACACAACACAGCGGAATATACACATCAAGTACGAGTGATACGACTCGCCATCCAGCTTGTCTCCTGAGCTCCATAGCAGTCCATCCAAAATCTGTACCCTATAATACTCGGTCTGACCCGAGTATTATAATAAAATAACACCCGAGTCAGTCTGGAATACCAGCGTGAGAAAATCACACTCAATTTGATTATTAAAGTTTCAAAACCCTTTGAAACAAAAGCATCTCGTAAGACCATGCCACAAATAAACATGTCAGGTTTTTACCTTACGATAGCTAAAACACTTTTATCAAATTCACAGATATTATAATAGTGTCTATAGAAAGTAAAATAGAATCTAGCTGAAATGCTTGCATCTCACGTTTCAGCAATAGTTGGGCACAATCAAAACCGTACAGGCGCGTAGGGAGAATGGATTTCCAACTAATGACTAGGCACTGGGGTACCACCTGTCACAATACCTGGTCTAGCTCAGCGTACCGAGGACCACGCCCGATCCCCTGCAACACAAGACCGGAACTACCTAAGGGTAATTCCGAGTAAGATCACCCCACGGTTGGGATCAGCAACCGCACCACTAAGCCGAATATAAAAAGGGACATCTAGACAGGGATGACCTCACCCTAATGGGCGCTACCCACATAGCCTTGCTGCATAACCCCTGATTTTCAGTCATTCCTGGTTGATGAGGCTTAAGGTTAAGCGTTACCTTTTTAGAACACATCCCTTAGAATGCCCATCGTCCACCTGACGATGTTCCGAAAGCATTCATCCATACAAGTCCGTCCCGGGTTCGAACGGAACCGAAGGCACTACTCCTACTACATCCATTTTGGAATCACCCTCAGGATTAGTAGCGACTAGCCCTTGCACTTCACAGTGCCATCTTCGATTCAAACTCGTTTCCCCACGAAAACGTACAAACCGGATCGAAGTGGTTTTTGAGAAATAAATCTCGATCCCCGTCTCTTTGAAACGATCAGCGCATTGGTCAATATTGATAGTTGGTTATTTAACTATCAATTAACATCCACAAACATCCATCAAACAATAAATAATTCTCCAAATTATTTATTAATCTCCAAATATCTTCGCAAGATATATTTCTATTTTTCACCCTTTTGAAAACAGTTTCACAACCGTCCTTCTCTCATGAATAAATTTCCCAAATATTTTAATTTCCACTGAAATCTCCAAGTACAAACACTTTAGATTTTTAAAGTAATTTAAAACACTATATTATAAAATATACTTTAAACAAAACATTTAAATTAAAACTACTTTAATACTTTATTCAAAGGTATATACTTTAAGAATATTTAAAATAAAGCTACTTTATAAAACTAAATTTTTATCTTTTAAAACATAGTACCAAATCATCTTAAATAATTACTACTAAAATAAATTTGAGAAGTACTTACCTTTAAACCTTAACATTTAAAAATAATAAATTTTCTAAAGCATACTTTAAAAACAACTTTAAAACCTTTAACTCATACTTAAAAGTTTGCTTTGGAAACGTACTTGGCTATCCAGGGAAATACACTTCTCTTTCACATCTTTAAAAAAATCACTATTTATTTTTAAACAAATTTACCCATTTCTTTAATAAATTCCCACCGTGAATTTATTCTTCCAAATATCCACTGATATATTACTTCACTTTTATAAACCCAGTTTATAAATTTCATAATCTCAACTTCCTTTTAAAATTTCAATTTCAAACACTTAATCAAATTTCCAAATTGATTTGAAAATCAATTCCATTTTGAAATAAATTCTTTTACTTACTCAAGTTTACTTTAAAATCCGTTAATTTCATTAATTCCAGATTCAGCTTCTAAATTAGGATTTTAAAAATCTTATTTAACTTGAAATTACAAATTCCATGTTTATTTTCAAGTTACTTCTTTATCATTCAAACAAGTTTAAACCTTGAAATTTTAAAATAAATTCTTTACTCCTTTTAAATATTATCACTTGAATTTATTTATTCAAAATATCTCTTTTCCCAAACTTTGGACTTACTTATTCTATTTAAGAAAAACCACTTTTATTCTTCCAATTCATTTTAAATTATCCAAATTCCTTATAATTATTTTATTTGATATTTTCCTTTTATTTACCTTAAAATTTTCAAACTTCATATATATATTTTAATTCTCAAAATTCCAATATATATATATACAACCAAGCCAGAGTAATCAATAAATTCCAATTCCCAATATGATCAATAAAATTCATCACAAATCATCACATAGTCATAACGTTGAATATAGAAAATAAATTCAAACGTTTTGAGGAATCCAGTTGGATCCCTCCAACCTGTTTTCCTGCATCCACAGACGTTAGCACAATACCAATTCCACTTCAAGGTGGAATATCACGGTATATGGGTTTATATAATATCATCCGCTATTATGCGGTGCATAGGGTCTCATCCGCTATATAATGCGGGAAATCAATCACTCCAATATATATATATACTACTACTATATAATATATCACATCCAATCAATTCAATCATTCAATCAAAATTTAAATTTAACCATTAAAATTTAAATAGCAAAGCCAGAAGAGTGAGATTAACTCACCTTTAATTTTGCTATTTGCAATCCATTCCAAACGGCTTGTTTCCATGATTTTAAACCTTGTATAAACAATTCACGATTTATTACTATTTGAATTAATCAAATGATTAATCACCATTCACTTATTTAATCTTAACTGATGATTTTATTTTAAACAAATAATTAAATTTTAAACTAATTTTCCTTTTTAAATCTTTAGTGACTAAAATAAATTACCTTATTTTAGAATAAACTTGTAAAGTGAAATACGTAAAGGTATATTAATTTTTCTTTAGGAACTACATATATATTTATAAAATAATCTTTATAGATTTCATAAAAATATAATTTGGATAAACTTTATCTAAATATAGATATGTCTATTGTTTACTATATATGGTTGTTTCCTGCTTTACTTATATACTTTAATTTTAATAAAATAAAATTCCTTTCAAACAATATATAAGTATCAAGCTAAGAGCAGAACAACTTTATATATCTTGCTGTAAGAAATAAAATTTATTAGTCACTACATCTACATAAACTGGACCTTACTGTTAAAACCAACATAAGTTATAAATATTGTTCTGAAATATTCACATATATAAGTGTTATTAATTTAAATCGAAATATATACCTTGTTGCTCGATACGAGCCTCCCTCTCGTTCGCCACCATGACCTGCTGCTGTCGTGCTCAAAGACAGGTCACCTCGCGCCAGATTTCGCGAGTTCTGCTTCCAGAATCTCTCCTTCGATCAACGTGCCACCACCCAAACAACTGCGACCCCATGAAATGGACCTGAAAAGCCTTCCCTTCCCCTCGTGAACGTCGCCGTCGAAGACAAATTGCAAGGAACCCCAAATCGATGCCGCCGACGATTCTCGTTCGAAATTGATTTTGATTTACCTCGTGGATTTGGAAGAAGGAGGGAAGAACCAATGATTTGAATTATTCGATTCAGTTAGAAAAACTACGATTTCGTGAATTCGTTCGTCATGCCTTGTTTTTTTTCTTTTCGTTTTTATTTGTTGAGATAAAATGTTTGGGCCCTTTTTTTCGAATACAAGGTGCTCGACTGTTATGAATTGAAGGGGAAGATTGATATTTGAAATGAGGGTAACATGCAGTTTCAGCTTAACTTGTTTGACCAGGTTAAAGGACTGTGATTTGATCCCTTAAAATGGCTGACGTGATTTGTGAAGAGTGCTGATGTGAGAATATATATATATATAGTTATATCGTCTCGTTTTACGCAATTCAAAATGTCGAACCCCTATCGAGGCGTGCCCCCAGTCGTTTATAATATTATACCCCTATTTCTAACGCGATGGAAAAGGTTCCGAGTCCTAACTCGATCGTATGGAGAAGATAGCTTTTTGGACCCAGTTATTATATTAAATTTCGATATAATCTCCAGCGCATTTATATATCGTACGCTCACACAAAAACTCGAAACACTACGAAAATTGAAATCCGATAATAAAACACTATTACGGATCCAATGGAACTGGTTTCGTCAAATTTCCAAACTGTGCCCCAGAAGGCTATTTTAAATATCGATTTAAACCATACATTTTTAAAACTAAACAAATCACTGTTAAATTTAATTTTAAAACTTCTATTATATTCAGTATTGTCAATATAAATTTTACAAGCTTTCAAATTATTTTTAACTGGCTTAAAACCCCAGATTCAATATTTTGCCCAATTTTCAATTGTTTAATTCAAGAATTAAATTATCAGATAAATAGAGATATTCGAAATTCAAGTTAAAATTAGCTTTTAAATATTTAAAATCAATTAAATATTTCGATTTCAAATATCCAAAAATTACGGGTCGTCACATTCCTCCCCCCTTAAAAGAATTTCGTCCCCGAAATTACTAGTTAGGAAGAATGATTCAATCCCCGTTAACTATTTTCTCAAATCCAAATAGTTTCAAACAACTTTCCAAAATAATCTTTTATTAAGACACACAAACCCTCTTTCTCACTTTATAACTTATCTATAAGTCCCAAACAATATTACTCACTTATCAATTCAAATTTAAATTTGAAACCAAATTTTAAATTATCAAAAAAAATTCTCAAATTTTTCTAACTCCTTAAATTCCCGAAAATTTTTGCCAGCATCTCCTTTGCGCGGCTAGCTCGGTATAACTACAAAATGCCTCTACGGGCCTTCCAATTTCAAAAGAAAATGAAAAACCAAGTGGCTAGACCAGAAAATCATCAAATTTCATACAAAAATTGAAACACATACCTCTTGCCTGCCAATTCAAATTTATCTTCTGAAATCAAAACCAATTTTTCCCTTGCTTTTAAATACCTGTATATCCTACCTATCAATAATATCCAATCACAGAATTCCCAAATCATTTTATTCATCACTTTACATATTTTCAATATTTGCTTTACTTAAGCCCGTACGATGCACATATATCATCCGTATGCAATATCAAATTTGATCGCTCACTCGATCACACAATTCCATTCCCGAACTAGTATCGTCCACCCGATTCTCTAGTGCGGACTCTGATCTGGTTTCTTGATCAAAAACCGTCATTCTCCTTGCACAGTCCTAAACTATGATAGAGAATATTTAGAATCAATCAAAAATCCATATCCAGGGTTCGCCGTCGAAAATCGAGTGAAAAATCCCAACTTGTACCGATATAACTATCTCGAAATTCTATGCTCGAATCTGGATCAAATTGCTATGCGAATAAAATAATATACGTACATCCTACGTATTAATTTCAATTGATTATTAGCTATATCAATTCTCTTTTATTCACATTCATTTGATTTCCATTTACTTATTCACAATTTCCCTTTTCACAACTTCCAGTTTTAATCTTCATTCAATTATCACTTAGTATATTTCTCCATTCCAAAATTACTTAGTATATTTCCAATACAAATTTACTTAAGAATTTCATCCTTTCATTTCTTAAGTCCAATATAAATATTTTATATACTTCTTAAATTTATTTTTACTTCACTATTGAAGTTTATATCCATTTCTATTCACTTTGCCTTTACAATTCCATTTGAATTCAATTTGCTTCAATTTACAAATCATTTCAAATCTAAATACTTTTCCAAATTTTCATCCAGATTTTCTTTTTCAATTTTACTTGGATTTAATTCATCTCCAACCTCTGAATATTGAATTTTTTATTTACCTTTATCTCAAATTTCAAATTTTAAATCATTTGTCGTTAGTGAAAATTTCAATAAAATTCTAACTCCCAAAATTTTCAGAAAATTTTGGCAGAGTCTCCTTTGTACGGAGGAGCTTTTTCAATTTGACAAGAGATATAAATATATATACATCGACCCACTCAGTCGGAAAAACAAAAACAACAACAGTTCATATTTCCTAACTTTGTAATGCGTAGGCGTACCTTTATTTAGCATTTTTAAGCAAGAGGATTATTATTTTAGCATTTTGCATGACCCAATCCAGCCAAACGGCTTTCCTGTACCTGTACTTTCTCAATTTAAATGTGTAAGTGCCAAATATATGAAATTTATTAACATTTCACTCATTTTCAATAGCTAACACATGGATTTCATAAGCCATACATACCAAACAACACTTATAAGTAATTAATAAGGTTTCAATCACCAATTCAATTGCCTTCACTCACTTTTCTTACCCTTGCATTCAATTTAAGTGATGTACAACTCACTTACTTACCTCTAATTCATTTCTAATTCCAAACAACTCATATTCATGTCAATTGATTCAAAAATCAATTTTGTTTACTTCTATTAATTCATAGAATTTTATTCAATTTTGTTTGCGTCAAACGACAACCATTTCTATGCAGATTCAATGATATTCACTTAATAGAATATCCATTCTAGTTTATAACTAATTTAAATTGATACCAACTCAATTTATACTCGAATTGGATTTTATTTGCAACTCAAATCATTTTCTATTATAATCCAATTCCATTTCATTTGACAACATCTCCACTTACATTAAATTCATTCCCAATCCAAGTTGAATTTTTATTTATTACCCGAGTTTATTTCACAATTCAACTTCTATTTTACCAAATTGGGTTCCATTCCCATATCTCACCAGCATATTTAATTTCTAATTTATTCCAAATTAGTTTACTCCCACTTCCAATTCAATATTTGATTTCTAATTTCAATTTTACTTCATTATTTTACTTGAGTTCAATCTAATTTATAATCCAAGTTTAGATTCCTATTTCACTTTCCAAAATACCAAATAAATTTTTATTTTGGCTTACACCTTCCAATTTTAGATTTTAACTCGAGATTATTTAGCCCAGAGTATTTTATTCAACGGACTTCTATTTCTTTATCAGCCATCGAAGAGTATTTATTCCAATTCAACCTTATTTAACTTAACTCCGGTTAAATCTAATCTCATACTATTCCTTTAACTTCTCACAATTCATCTGCATTTTATTAAGTAAGAACTTAATTTCATTTAATGTATCCACCACATGATACAATTCCATAAGCATTTTAAATTACCTTCCAGAGTTTAAGCAACATTTAAAAATCACCCTTGAAATCAATTATATCCAAAATTCTTTGGTAAATTCAATTTTCTCTTTAAATTTCAAAATCAAACCCGGTTCTGCAAACAATTTCCATTTAAAACAATTTAGCAGCAATTCCTCTCTTGGAAACTCGAAAATGAACATCGATGATGCTGCAGTCATCACCGAAGTTATTTTCCAGCGACCGAAAGAGAGTTAAATGCTTTTATCTCTTTAAAACCCCTCCAAATATTTTTAAATTCCAAATCTCTCCAGATTTCAAATCCAATTCAAAATATTTCCAAAATAATATCACTATTATTCCTTCAAAACCTTTGAAAACCATTTTCAAACTCAAAGGAATTAAATTTTCTCAAAATTTCAAATTCCAAATCCCTTTCAATTCATAATCAAATATTACTCTGGAATTTTTTATTTCATTTCCAATTACAAACCATATTTATAGTTCACATTTACAAATTTTATTTGTATATGAATTTATTTCTTAACTTTTAGTTATGATTTCAATTTCTTATACAATTTCCTCACAATAGTGATAATAATTTAATATTATCACTCCTTAACAATCAAGCATCCATATATAACTATAATAGTTTACGAAAATTATTTCTTTCATATACAAAAATAATTTGGGTAAAATTATTTCATTTACCCATTTTAAAACAATATTGTGTCGAATTGTTCTATTCAAATGTTTAGAGATCCCTATCAAAAGGGTTAATTACTCGTATTGACCAGAATCCATAAACTACTCAATAAACCAACCAACACAATATAAAACCATTTTATATTCACTAAAAAATACGCGCTCATATCAATTAATACACTCAAATCATTCTAGAGTACTATAAACTCTATTTTATGAGTAATCCCCACCAGAGCCAAGGTTATCACTAGTGTAACATCCCGAAAATTTTCGACTTTCGAAAATTCAACATCGATACTCACTTTATCGACTGCTGAGCCATCGAATGCCGGAAACCCGAAAAGTTATGGTTTTAAGAAAGAAGAAAAAGGGTAGAAGAAGAAGAATAGAAGGGAAAGAAAGAAGAAAGAAGAAACAACAGAACAGCAACAGAAACAGAACAATATCAGAATCTCACATATCGCAGCGGAATAACATATAATAGATAATCACTAGTCTTTTAAAACAAAGAACTATATCATTTTATACATACATAAATCATCAGAGTCAATATACAACAATGGACAGTTATATAAACTTGTCCTCATACAGAATACACAGCGGAATAAATGCTATCAGATACAAATACTACGTCTCGCCATCCAGCTTATCTCCAAAGCTCCAGAATATCCAGAATATCCTGAAAACATAACTCTAGGCTGCCCGTGTGGAAAATGGTGGGCACCCAGAGTTTAGAAGGGAACAATAAACTCCGAGTCAGTCATGGTGACTAGTGTGAGATCGTAAAACAGTTATTTTTCACAAAGAAAATAAAACAAATTCGCAATGCTTTTGGAAAATGAAACTACCATAAGACCTCCCGCCACACACACAATGCAAACGCAGAATTGGAGGAGATTTCTTCTTATGATAGTCAAAGATGCTTACTACGCAAAATCAAATCATTTTGATATTATTATTAGTGCATAGTGTAGAAACATTTCGAAAGTATAATATTAATCTTAGCCAACATACGACCAGTATCGTATGCCTACTATAGCTACTATGTTCAATAGCAGGTTACCGCCACATTCCATAGCAGGTAATACAACTAAAACCGTACACGTCACGTATTGTTTCTTTGGATTTCCAACAAATGGTCAGGCTAAGGAACTTCCTATCCACGATGGGTACGTCCCTGGAATAGACGACCCGAGAACCTAACCGGATCTCTGCCAACACAAGGCCGGGTTACCTCTGCAAAAATAGGTAACTACTGACACGCGTATGACATCCCCCGATCGTAACCGATCTTCCCGAGGATCCCCGATTTCCAACAAACCACATAGATAATAATGCAGCAACCACATAGGTTAAGTATCTGGGCTCCATACCATGATACCACCTCTATCCAGAAGGAATGACATACACTAAGGGGCGCTACTCCCTAGAACCTTGCCGCATCCTTCCTGTTTCGACCATTTCCGGGGTGTGAGGCTCGACGAAGTCTCTTCCACAAAGCTACGCTTTCTCAAAAAGCCCTGCTTCGGGTCAAACAAAATGATCAACCTATGATCACAAAGATATAAGATCAAACAAATGATCATATCGCAAATGATCAAACACTGATCATTTCACAGCAACACTCAGTATGCCACGTTACCAAATTGGGATATATCGCTGATAAATTTCAACTACATAACCTCTGAGCTCGTACGTCTCAGAGAAGGGTGTTAAGCTAAGAGAATAAATTCTCCACCACCAACAGAAATGTATTTGAAAGAAATCAGCTTTATATCTCAAATTGTAACGTCAGACACACAATCCATACAAGTCTGTTCAGGGATCGAACAGAACCGAAGGCACTTCTCACGAAGCCCTTGCACATCCGGATAATTTTCAATCACGTCAGGACTTCCCGTCACTAAGGGTGATAAAACCTCTAAATCGAAGATCAGTCGATGTAGAGTAACTCGACGGTAATCCTTCCGTTTTCAAAAATATACGGTCTTCAACACCGGTCTTCAAATGCAATTCATAACGACGTATCACATATTCGGAATGGGTTATACGACCCCATGGTCCTTTCCCGGTTAACCCGAATAGTGAGCGATTATTCAAAATAAGTGTGGCATTCAAATTCATCCAATTCACAACAAATACCTATCTAAAGGTAATTATTGATAGTCGGTTATTTAACTATCAATAAAGATGCGCAACATCATCAGATTCCAAATAATTTTCCCAAATTATTTTATCTTCCAAAATATCTTTACTAGATATATAATTTCCACACTTAACCGTTTGAAAACAAATTTTCAAATATTCACTTTTCAATTTATCTTTAAAAGATAAAATCTCTAAACAGTTCACTTCATATCGGAAAAGCATTTCCATACTTATTTAAAAATAAGTAATTCACAAATCATTTATTTTCAACACTTGGAAAATATTCGATATACTTAAATCAATATTAAGTATATATTCATTCTTTAAGGAAATCATAAATTTTAACATCTATTTGAGTCAAAAACGAATGTTGCGTAAAACATCGTTACGACGACTCAAAATCACTAGTATAGGGATTCGAAATTAAAATAGATATATAAATCCCAATACTACATAAAAAATATTTCCTTTCGGAAATCATTTACTATAACAACAGTGTTATAGTCTACCATTTCCTTATTTTTCTCGAAAACGTCTATTTCAACAATAAATGTTGAAATCTATGTATTCGATACTTAACACGTTTTAAAACATCTTTTAAAACAATTAACTTCATTTTATAATATCGCTTTCCCAAAACCATATCCATTCTACTTAAAACATATTCACTGTCCAAAATCGTGAATATACTTCACTTAACCATATTTAAATCTTTTCTACACATTTATTTCAAGAATTGTCCACTATCCAAAATCGTGAATATAATTCCCTTAATAACCTTCTATCTTAAATTCATCAATTTTGATTGATTTATTTCCGAATTTATAAAACAACGTTTATAAATTCCATTTTCTATTTTATATAACAACTCCGGTTTATAAATCTCATTTTATTAACTTCTAAAATTCACTTATAAGAATAAGTGATTTCGGATTTATAAACAACGTTTATAAATCGCATTTGTACTTTATAATGATTTCAACTTTTAAAAGAATCATTTATGAACAAATTCGATCAATATTCCATTTAAAGGCAACAATCCAAGTTATAAGTAAATTACTTATAAATCCTTTATTCTACAACTTCATTCATTTTTAACTTCACAATATAAATCTATTAATTTCATTCACTTATGAAATCCATTTATACTTCTTTTTTAACACTTATAAAATTCGCTTTATAAGTCCAATATTTTTTATTTATAAAATATCAATTTTATAAATCTTTCTATACAAATCGTTTATAGTTATTCAAAAATCCCAACTTAAACCATTTTATAAATAAATCGACTTTTATTTCAAAAACGACACTTCGGTTATATTTCACTAAAAATTATAACTTTTATAACTTTAAAATTTTATGTTTATAATCGATTCAAAAATTCCATAAAACGTATATTTTCAAAAATCACTTTAAAAACCCTTTTAAAGTAAAAGTCGTTATTTTTACATTTCCAAAACTGAATCCGATGATGCAACAACACCAATCAGTCCATCACAACAGTCAATATCATATATCAATATGATAACAGAATATATCACAATATCTGTAAATAAATAACTACTGGTGAGGAATCCAGTTGGATCCCTCCAACCTGTTTCCCTGCATCCACAGATGTTAGCACAATACCAATTCCGCTCCAGTACGGAATTATCGCGGTATATGGGTTTTATAAAATATCCGCTTACTAACGGCGCAATAGGGTCTCATCCGCTATACGAGGCGGGAAATCAATCAATCCAATATATACATATGCCAATATGTATATATTGCTATATATATAGATATATATCCTACTATATCTAATATCACATCCAAGCAGTCAATCAAATCAATCAATAACTGTAAAAATTCCACATTCAATTTGAGTGAGAAGATCTCACCTTGATTTTAATTCTGATTTCAGCGTTTATTTCGAATAAAATAAACAGACGTTTGATTTCATCCAAAATTTACACTAGCTCCAATTGGATCCAATTCAGTTGCACAGCGAAGTGCTCGACAAAACGAAGGCAACGCTTTTCGTTTCGTAATTTTCCGACCTCGCAGCAAAAAGTTATAGCAGTTTAAAGATTACACAAATTATACGATATAAATTTACAATTTTAAATTCATTTTTAAACCTAAAAATATCGTAGCCGTTCGTTTCAATCACAGCAGATTTGGACCGCGTGAGATTTTCTTCCCCCCCCCCCCAACGTTCAAAATTGCGAACGAAACCCAACCATAGCCGGCCCTAAGGCTTTAAACCGCGACCACCACGGTCCACTAGCATTCGATCAGGGACCATCCACGCATGCGCCTCCCCCAGAGCCACCCTCGCCTCGAGTTTCATTCGACTCGGTTGCGCCTTCATCTCGAAAACTGAGCCTAAAACGTGCGCGTTTGAACAAACTTTGCCGATGATCTACCGCTTAGATTTTGATCACAACCGTTGAATTCGTAGAGGAGGATGTGATCAACAATTTTGTAGTTGGGAGTTTTACGAATCAATTAACGGATTTGAAGAAAAACGAGGAGGAAGAAGGATGATTTTCAGCCATTGAATGATGGTGGCGGCCTGACCTTGAAACCCTAGGGTTGTTCTTCTTGTTTGCAAATGAGAGAATAGAGGTGCTTTTATAGAAAATTGCCCAATTTACTATTCATCGAAATTTTCCGAACTCCGAATCGAACGTGCCGGCTGACGTTCCTAAGGTTTACCCTGCGTTCCGAACGCAATGGAACAGGTTTCGGAAGCTAATTCGATCGTACGTGTGAGATATGGCAATAAACGATCAATTTAAATTAAACCGATTTAAATCGATTTCGAGGCGTTTTAATTTGTACCGGACAAATGGTAAATCCAAAAATTACGAAATTTGAAACCATGCAATAATATCACATTACGGATCCGATGAAACTGGTTTCGTCGAAATCCGAGACCTTTTGAAAAATGACTATTTTAACTCGACGATTTAAAATTAAAACGATATCGATGCGTTTCGAGTTGCCACGGTCAAACGACAACTCCGATGGATACGAAAATTGAAATCCGATAATAACTAACTGTTACAGATCCAATGGAACTGGTCTCGTTCAATTCTGAGACTGTTCGAAAATTGGCTATTTTTCAGTCGATAATTAAATATTAAAATATTCAATTTTCACAGATTAATTCCAAATAAAATTTTAAAAGTCCTGTAACATCTCTATAACTCCAGTATGATTAAATAAAATTTTACAAATCATTTTCAATCATTTTAAACTCGTTTTTCAATTATCTCTGGAATTTCAATCATTAAATTATCGATTTAATTATCAAATAAAACCCAATATTCGAAAAATAAATCATTCGACTTCTAAATTCCATTTATTAATATTTAAAATCAATTAAATATTCGAATTTTAATTATCAAAAATTCTGGGTCGTTACAAACTTCCCCCCTTAAAGAATTTCGTCCTCGAAATTACCAAGTAAGAAGAAGATACGAAATCCGTTAACTTTCCAAAACAATTCGTTCAAATTAGATTCTTCAAATCTCTTAAGTGTTTAACTTTTCCAAAATTCAATAGTTAAACTTCTTACAAAATGTTTGCTAAGTTTTCCAAATCACACTTAGTTTTCAAAATTTTCAGATTTTTCAAAAATATTCTAACGCCTTAAATTTTCGAAAAATTTCGCCAGCGTCTCCTTTGCGCGGCTAATACGGTACGACTACAAAACGTCCCTACGGACTCTCAGATTTCAAAAAGAAAAAGAAAAAGCCAAGCGGCTAGAGAAATAAGTCATCAAATCTCATATTGAAATTAGAATACATACCTTTAGTCGAGCAATTCAATTTTATCTTTGCAATTCAATTCCAATTCCTTTATACACCTGTATGTCCTACTAGCCATAATATCTAGTTATACATTCAAACCATTTTGCAAATTTGATTACAAAATTTTCAATATAAACTGCTTATATCATCTTTAGCTTACTATTGAAGTTGCATATTCATTATCATTCAATTTTTCATTTCAATCTCATTTGAATTCAATTTTATCTTTATTTATAATCATTGAATTTAATTCGTTCAAACCGTATTAATTTGTCATTTCTTCAATTAGTTTCAGTTACTAATTTTATTTCAATACTTTACTCTACAAATTCGAAATGAATTTTTTCAACATTCAATTTACTTTTCTCGCATTTGCCATTGCAATTTTATTTATTTGTTCACAAATTCTTTTATTTCAATTTGAACTTTCATTTCAATCAGATTTCAAATATTCTATAAGTTATCAACTTATTTTCATTTCGATTTATATAATCACTTATATATTCATATTACAAATTTCATTCCTTTATGAATTTTATCTTCAAATATTTTTCTGGAACTTTATTTCAAACTATATATCACATTAATATTTCATATTCACAAATTCTATTCATATATGAATTCATTTCTTTTAAGTTAGTTTTTTATTTAAACTTAAACTTTACAAGTTATCGACTTCATAATATTTCATAAACATTTTCATATAGCATTCCAGAGTCTTTTCAACATTTCAAAGCCATTTTGAAAACAATTCAAATTATCCTTTGAATTCCCAAAACAAAAATCCAAATTTTCAAACAACTTCCATTTAAAATGATTTGGCAGCAATTCCTCTTTTGGAAACCCAAAAATGAACACCAATGATGCCGCGGTCATCATCGAAGTTATTTTCCAGCGACCGAAAAGAGTTTAGAGCTTTTTATCTCTTCAAAATACTTTTCAAAACCTTTGAAATTCATTTTCCAATCAAAAAGGAATTAAACTTTCCAAATCTCCAAAATTTTCAAATTCTTCTCAAAACATTTCCAAAAACTTCTCTGGAATTCCGTTTCAAATTACAAATTACATTTATAATTTACATTCTCAAATTTCATTTGTATATGGATTTATTTCTTAACTTTGGAGTTACGATTTCAATTTCTTATTCAATTTCAATGATAATAATTTACTATTATTACTTCCTAACAACCATGCATCCAAATACTATGATAATTCATAGAAAATTATTTCTTTTATATACAAAAATAGTTTTGGGTAAAATTATTTCATTTACCCTATTTAAAACAATACTGTGCCGAATTGTTCTATACAAGTGTTTAGAGATCCCTATCGATAGAGTTGTACGGACAATACCGACCAGAATCCATATACCACTCAACAAACCAATCATCACAATATAAACAATTTTATATTCACTAACAAATACGCACTCGTATCTATTATTACACTCAACTCATTCTAGAGTACTACTGACTCTATCTCTAACGAGTAACACCCAACAGAGCAGGGTTGTCGCTTAACCATATGCTCTGATACCAAATGTAACATCCCGAAAATTTTCGACTTTCGAAAATTCAACATCGATACTCACTTTATCGACTGCTGAGCCATCGAATGCCGGAAACCCGAAAAGTTATGGTTTTAAGAAAGAAGAAAAAGGGTAGAAGAAGAAGAATAGAAGGGAAAGAAAGAAGAAAGAAGAAACAACAGAACAGCAACAGAAACAGAACAATATCAGAATCTCACATATCGCAGCGGAATAACATATAATAGATAATCACTAGTCTTTTAAAACAAAGAACTATATCAGTTTATACATACATAAATCATCAGAGTCAATATACAACAATGGACAGTTATATAAACTTATCCTCATACAGAATACACAGCGGAATAAATGCTATCAGATACAAATACTACGTCTCGCCATCCAGCTTATCTCCAAAGCTCCAGAATATCCTGAAAACATAACTCTAGGCTGCCCGTGTGGAAAATGGTGGGCACCCAGAGTTTAGAAGGGAACAATAAACTCCAAGTCAGTCATGGTGACTGGTGTGAGATCGTAAAACAGTTATTTTTCACAAAGAAAATAAAACAAATTCGCAATGCTTTGGGAAAATGAAACTACCATAAGACCTCCCGCCACACACACAATGCAAACGCAGAATTGGAGGAGATTTCTTCTTATGATAGTCAAAGATGCTTACTACGCAAAATCAAATCATTTTGATATTATTATTAGTGCATAGTGTAGAAACATTTCGAAAGTATAATATTAATCTTAGCCAACATACGACCAGTATCGTATGCCTACTATAGCTACTATGTTCAATAGCAGGTTACCGCCACATTCCATAGCAGGTAATACAACTAAAACTGTACACGTCACGTATTGTTTCTTTGGATTTCCAACAAATGGTCAGGCTAAGGAACTTCCTATCCACGATGGGTACGTCCCTGGAATAGACGACCCGAGAACCTAACCGGATCTCTGCCAACACAAGGCCGGGTTACCTCTGCAAAAATAGGTAACTACTGACACGCGTATGTCATCCCCCGATCGTAACCGATCTTCCCGAGGATCCCCGATTTCCAACAAACCACATAGATAATAATGCAGCAACCACATAGGTTAAGTATCTGGGCTCCATACCATGATACCACCTCTATCCAGAAGGAATGACATATACTAAGGGGCGCTACTCCCTAGAACCTTGCCGCATCCTTCCTGTTTCGACCATTTCCGGGGTGTGAGGCTCGACGAAGTCTCGTCCACAAAGCTACGCTTTCTCAAAAAACCCTGCTTCGGGTCAAACAAAATGATCAACCTATGATCACAAAGATATAAGATCAAACAAATGATCATATCGCAAATGATCAAACACTGATCATTTCACAGCAACACTCAGTATGCCACGTTACCAAATTGGGATATATCGCTGATAAATTTCAACTACATAACCTCTGAGCTCGTACGTCTCAAAGAAGGGTGTTAAGCTAAGAGAATAAATTCTCCGCCACCAACAGAAATGTATTTGAAAGAAATCAGCTTTATATCTCAAATTGTAACGTCAGACACACAATCCATACAAGTCTGTTCCGGGATCGAACAGAACCGAAGGCACTTCTCACGAAGCCCTTGCACATCCGAATAATTTTCAATCACGTCAGGACTTCCCGTCACTAAGGGTGATAAAACCTCTAAATCGAAGATCAGTCGATGTAGAGTAACTCGACGGTAATCCTTCCGTTTTCAAAAATATCCGGTCTTCAACACCGGTCTTCAAATGCAATTCATAACGACATATCACATATTCGGAATGGGTTATACGACCCCATGGTCCTTTCCCGGTTAACCCGAATAGTGAGCGATTATTCAAAATAAGTGTGGCATTCAAATTCATCCAATTCACAACAAATACCTATCTAAAGGTAATTATTGATAGTCGGTTATTTAACTATCAATAAAGATGCGCAACATCATCAGATTCCAAATAATTTTCCCAAATTATTTTATCTTCCAAAATATCTTTACTAGATATATAATTTCCACACTTAACCGTTTGAAAACAAATTTTCAAATATTCACTTTTCAATTTATCTTTAAAAGATAAAATCTCTAAACAGTTCACTTCATATTGGAAAAGCATTTCCATACTTATTTAAAAATAAGTAATTCACAAATCATTTATTTTCAACACTTGGAAAATATTCGATATACTTAAATCAATATTAAGTATATATTCATTCTTTAAGGAAATCATAAATTTTAACATCTATTTGAGTCAAAAACGAATGTTGCGTAAAACATCGTTACGACGACTCAAAATCACTAGTATAGGGATTCGAAATTAAAATAGATATATAAATCCCAATACTACATAAAAAATATTTCCTTTCGGAAATCATTTACTATAACAACAGTGTTATAGTCTACCATTTCCTTATTTTTCTCGAAAACGTCTATTTCAACAATAAATGTTGAAATCTATGTATTCGATACTTAACACGTTTTAAAACATCTTTTAAAACAATTAACTTCATTTTATAATATCGCTTTCCCAAAACCATATCCATTCTACTTAAAACATATTCACTGTCCAAAATCGTGAATATACTTCACTTAACCATATTTAAATCTTTTCTACACATTTATTTCAAGAATTGTCCACTATCCAAAATCGTGAATATAATTCCCTTAATAACCTTCTATCTTAAATTCATCAATTTTGATTGATTTATTTCCGAATTTATAAAACAACGTTTATAAATTCCATTTTCTATTTTATATAACAACTCCGGTTTATAAATCTCATTTTATTAACTTCTAAAATTCACTTATAAGAATAAGTGATTTCGGATTTATAAACAACGTTTATAAATCGCATTTGTACTTTATAACGATTTCAACTTTTAAAAGAATCATTTATGAACAAATTCGATCAATATTCCATTTAAAGGCAACAATCCAAGTTATAAGTAAATTACTTATAAATCCTTTATTCTACAACTTCATTCATTTTTAACTTCACAATATAAATATATTAATTTCATTCACTTATGAAATCCATTTATACTTCTTTTTTAACACTTATAAAATTCGTTTTATAAGTCCAATATTTTTGATTTATAAAATATCAATTTTATAAATCTTTCTATACAAATCGTTTATAGTTATTCAAAAATCCCAACTTAAACCATTTTATAAATAAATCGACTTTTATTTCAAAAACGACACTTCGGTTATATTTCACTAAAAATTATAACTTTTATAACTTTAAAATTTTACGTTTATAATCGATTCAAAAATTCCATAAAACGTATATTTTCAAAAATCACTTTAAAAACCCTTTTAAAGTAAAAGTCGTTATTTTTACATTTCCAAAACTGAATCCGATGATGCAACAACACCAATCAGTCCATCACAACAGTCAATATCATATATCAATATGATAACAGAATATATCACAATATCTGTAAATAAATAACTACTGGTGAGGAATCCAGTTGGATCCCTCCAACCTGTTTCCCTGCATCCACAGATGTTAGCACAATACCAATTCCACTCCAGTATGGAATTATCGCGGTATATGGGTTTTATAAAATATCCGCTTACTAACGGCGCAATAGGGTCTCATCCGCTATACGAGGCGGGAAATCAATCAATCCAATATATACATATGCCAATATGTATATATTGCTATATATATAGATATATATCCTACTATATCTAATATCACATCCAAGCAGTCAATCAAATCAATCAATAACTGTAAAAATTCCACATTCAATTTGAGTGAGAAGATCTCACCTTGATTTTAATTCTGATTTCAGCGTTTATTTCGAATAAAATAAACAGACGTTTGATTTCATCCAAAATTTACACTAGCTCCAATTGGCTCCAATTCAGTTGCACAGCGAAGTGCTCGACAAAACGAAGGCAACGCTTTTCGTTTCGTAATTTTCCGACCTCGCAGCAAAAAGTTATAGCAGTTTAAAGATTACACAAATTATACGATATAAATTTACAATTTTAAATTCATTTTTAAACCTAAAAATATCGTAGCCGTTCGTTTCAATCACAGCAGATCTGGACCGCGTGAGATTTTCTTCCCCCCCCCCAACGTTCAAAATTGCGAACGAAACCCAACCATAGCCGGCCCTAAGGCTTTAAACCGCGACCACCACGGTCCACTAGCATTCGATCAAGGACCATCCACGCATGCGCCTCCCCCAGAGCCACCCTCGCCTCGAGTTTCGTTCGACTCGGTTGCGCCTTCATCTCGAAAACTGAGCCTAAAACGTGCGCGTTTGAACAAACTTTGCCGATGATCTACCGCTTAGATTTTGATCACAACCGTTGAATTCGTAGAGGAGGATGTGATCAACAATTTTGTAGTTGGGAGTTTTACGAATCAATTAACGGATTTGAAGAAAAACGAGGAGGAAGAAGGATGATTTTCAGCCATTGAATGATGGTGGCGGCCTGACTTTGAAACCCTAGGGTTGTTCTTCTTGTTTGCAAATGAGAGAATAGAGATGCTTTTATAGAAAATTGCCCAATTTACTATTCATCGAAATTTTCCGAACTCCGAATCGAACGTGCCGGCTGACGTTCCTAAGGTTTACCCCGCGTTCCGAACGCAATGGAACAGGTTTCGGAAGCTAATTCGATCGTACGTGTGAGATATGGCAATAAACGATCAATTTAAATTAAACCGATTTAAATCGATTTCGAGGCGTTTTAATTTGTACCGGACAAATGGTAAATCCAAAAATTACGAAATTTGAAACCATGCAATAATATCACATTACGGATCCGATGAAACTGGTTTCGTCGAAATCCGAGACCTTTTGAAAAATGACTATTTTAACTCGACGATTTAAAATTAAAACGATATCGATGCGTTTCGAGTTGCCACGGTCAAACGACAACTCCGATGGATACGAAAATTGAAATCCGATAATAACTAACTATTACGGATCCAATGGAACTGGTCTCGTTCAATTCTGAGACTGTTCGAAAATTGGCTATTTTTCAGTCGATAATTAAATATTAAAATATTCAATTTTCACAGATTAATTCCAAATAAAATTTTAAAAGTCCTGTAACATCTCTATAACTCCAGTATGATTAAATAAAATTTTACAAATCATTTTCAATCATTTTAAACTCGTTTTTCAATTATCTCTGGAATTTCAATCATTAAATTATCGATTTAATTATCAAATAAAACCCAATATTCGAAAAATAAATCATTCGACTTCTAAATTCCATTTATTAATATTTAAAATCAATTAAATATTCGAATTTTAATTATCAAAAAGTCTGGGTCGTTACAACTAGCCTAAGCTCTGATACCAAATGAAACGACCCGCAGTCCCGTACCCCTTAAGTCGACACTATTCTCCAACATATCGACCCAAAGTGAACGGAAATACTAACCATTAGGGTTAAAGAAAAAGAGGTAGAAGAAGAAAATAAAAGACAACATCAGAATCTAACCATCGCAGCGGAATAAAATATAATAGAGAATAACTAATCTTTACACAAAAACAAATCTGTTTATACATTACATCATCAGAGTACACATAACACACAACTGAACAGTAATCACAACATGTCCTCATAAAACTGAATACAAAGTATACACAACACAGCGGAATATACATCAAGTACGAGTGATACGACTCGCCATCCAGCTCGTCTCCTGACCTCCATAGCAGTCCATCCAAAATCTGTACCCTATAATACTCGGTCTGACCCGCGTATTATAATAAAATAACACCCGAGTCAGTCTGGAATACCAGCGTGAGAAAATCACACTCAATTTGTAACGACCCGATATTTTCAACCATTCGCATCCATTATAAGTGTATAGGTAGACACTCATGCCGGAGTTGAATTGCTCAAAATACCACGTTGTAATTAAAATTTGGCAAATCTCAGAATATACAGTAAATAAATATAATCACAGATCACAGACACAGAGTAAAATAATGCAGCGGAAGTAAAAGAAATAGTAGTTCATGAAGCTACTATGAAAATATATCAGAGTTACATAAGATACAACATAAGAAATAAAGTACAGTAGAAGTCTCAATACAATAACCAAGTACAGGCTGAATAGAACAACGGAACCGAAGTTGATAGAACAAGACTAGCAAATAATCTCCAGCGATTCAAATCTCCAGAAGGTGGAAATCCAAATCTGTGAATACTCAGGCTGACCCGAGCGTAAAGCAAAACACAAAACACTCGAGTCAGGACAATATATACTTATATAATGTAAACCAACTCAAGTGAACTGTAATAAAGGTACAAGTAACTTAGAAGATGCTTGGGACCGCCCATCCTCTAAGGATCCGTTAAAATATCTACTATGTAGTAATATTCGCTATTATAATAATGTCTAATAAGTAAAGTATAATCATATAGAAAATAGCGTTAAGGGGATGGAGAACCTTAACGCGGTCGGATCTTAAAATCATAATCGTAGTAAAGCTCGATATGGTAGGTGACACGGCACAACTAGGCAATGCCAGGGTAGATATACCAATTACGCACACGGACTGATGGATACGCATAGCAGCCACTACCGTTCCACCTCGAACAACACTCCCAAATCGGAGGATGGCCATCTAATCAATCACAAGCAAGAGTATAATATCGAAGAAATGTGTCCGAGAAGAGGTGCTACCTCACTGGTCCGAGATCGCTCCTATTTTAGCCACCTTATGCCAACTCACGGGAGTTGGGTCCACGTAACATACCTTAAGAACGTCGCCACCATCCTACTTCATTCTGGAATCTCCACCGCGTACACGGTTGTCAAAGTGGTTTTCGGTATCGACAGAGAGTATGTCCATATCCGATCCCGGTCTCTTTGCCAACCAATCATTATTATAACCCGTGGTTATAACTTTTAAAAATAGTTTATGTTTCAAATCAAAATACATCCTTTAAACCATTTCAAAATCATATCATTTATTTCAAACTAATACATACTTTCAAACACAAAACATATCTATTCAAAACCAATTCAAAAATATATCATTTCCATTTCAAAACCAATTCAATAATATATCATTTCAATAAAACCCAAATTTCAAAATCACTGAATATTTCCTTTAATTTATTAAACTTGAAATCTTCCTTTAAATTATCATAGCATTTTGGTAATGTAACATTAAGGAATCATAGCATTTTTGGAATGTAATACTTCCCAATTTAACATTTTATATAATCAAAGTATTTATATACTTACAAATTTTTAACATGGTCATTTTATCATAGCCTTATAGTTAAATAAACTTTGTTACTGTAATATCCAATTTAATGCTAAAATTCTTATGTTAAGTTAAGAGTACCTTATTAACTTACATTATCATTACAATAAAGAAACTTTATTATTTTAGTCATTAAAATATGTCATTTACATTAATTAAAACTTACATATTAAATGTACTTTTTAACTTACATTCCTATTACAGTAAAGAGCATTTATCATTTAATCAGTATTACACTAATTAAACTTACATTATCGAATGTACGTTTTAATTTACGTTTTATTACAAAAGGGGCATTTATTATTTTAAATCAATATTACACAAATTAAGACTTACATGTTTCTTTCATTAATTAAGACTTTACATGTTTCTTTCAGTAGGTAAAACTTTACATATTTCCTTCATTAATTAGAACTTTACACGTTTCTTTCATAAATTAAACTTTACATATTTCTTTCATTAATTAGAACTTTACACGTTTCTTTCACAATAAATTTCTTATAATTAAATCCAATTTTCAACAATTTACTTAATAAGTTTAAGTGTAAAAGTTCCAATTCTTCACATTTCAACAAATAGACTTAACACTTCAAATTTAAATTACCATTTCACAATTTAACAAAATTTCCAATTTTATTTAATTAACTTAAACCTTTAATTAAAACCAAATTTCACATTTCCTAGTCAAGTTATATTTTAAAAGATCACTTTTAAACATTCATTTATTTAACCACTTAAATTCATAGAAAAATCAATAATACTTAATAATCACTTAAATTCAAATTTAATCAAATTATCATATTTACCATTTCCAAATAAAATTTAATATCCATTTTATTTATATAACTTAAATATCATTTTTAACCAAAATTCCAAATTTCCAACTTAAGTTATATTTCAAAAATCTAGTTAAACCATTCATTAATTACATTTTTAACACATAGAAAAATCATAATTTCTTTAATTCAAAATATTTCAAAATCTGTTTAAATCAAATTTCATAAATTTATATTTTTAAAATACTTAAAAATATTCAAAACACTTTATAAAATAACCACGGGCCTGTATATAATTTTCTAACCTAGGTCAAGTGATACGGATATGTATCATTTCAATCCGCAGTTAAAAAAGAAAAATCCGGGTTCTATCATTTCAAACCCGCAATCCCAAGTTAAAATAATTTAAATAAAAATCATTTAGGCCCATCATTTCAGCCCATAACGATTTTTCCCTATTCTAAAGTCCGTTCGGGTATGTATCATTTCAACCCATAGTGATTCTAATCTACAGGGAACTTGCAATGGTGATAATAGATATAAATAACAGAATAACATTAAATAATAGTAACATATGATATAATAAGTGTAATAACAGGTGTGAACATCATATGATAATAATATAAACATATATAACATGATGATATACATTACAGATTCAAATGGTGTCGGTTTATCAGTTATATACGTACATATTGTCTAGTGAGAATAACTCACCTTTTTATGCTGGAGATATCAATTAGAATGACACAACGGATCCAGAAGGCACGACCTTTGATTTGAGTGGAGAAAATAGCCAAGATATCATCTTGTAAACAATACCCAAACAAGACAAAACAATATAGCACATGAATATACTTAACATAAAACAATGTTGAACAAATTGAAATACAAAGCAATAAAGACAAGACTTTGCCTTTACCATTCAAATGCTTGACCATAAGGGATCAAGTGCTCAGCCATGATGTGTTTGGGCTCAGGTTAGCATCATATAGGTCAGGTTTAGCACACCTAAGCATGGCAACATGAAGTGATGTGAAGGGTAGGAGATGCAACATGAAGAATATCAATGGACAAGACAAATAGGTGAAGTTTTGGTCACAACAAGGCTCGACTTGGTCATTGCTTGGCTCAGCCATGCATGGTACAGGTCTGGACAGTGGAGGGTGATGGTGCAGCAGCAGCCAAAGGTCATGTAGTTGCTGGTGGTGGTGGTTCTAGGGGTGGCCAAGGCGATAGATGAAGGTGGTGGTGAAGCATATGTGGTTTAGGCATTGTTTGGAAGGGTTTTTGTGCAATTTTGTGGTGCTAACTTAAATGGATGGGCATGGCTTGTCATGGTCAGTGGAGGAGGAGGAGGAGGTGCTGCTGTAGATGGTGGTGGGGCTGAAGGTGGAGAGGATGGTGGAGATGAAGGTGGTAGAGGCCAAGCAAAGCTAGAAGAGGAGGAAGGCAAAATCAATGGAAATTGTGAAGTAAAGAAGAGATAAAGGAAGAAGTTAAGAGGAGAATGGAAGCCATATTTTTTTTAGGGTTTAGGAGCTTTGGAATTTCGTGAATGAGAGAAAAAAAAAGTGGCGGCTGAAGAAATGAGGAGATGTTGCCAATTGAATGAAAAGTTAGGTTAAAAAGTAGAAGGGTTAGAAAATAAAAGGGCCTTAGGAAGATAGAAAGTTTAAGGCCTTTCAAATTTCTTTAATTCATTTTTATAAGTTTATATTTCTGATAATAACAGAAATTCCAGTTAAAAATTCGAAAATTTGATAAAATATATAATATTTATTGATTATATAAAGTAGAATTAAGGAAAATAGTTAAAACAGTGAACTAGACTAGAAAATTTTGAAATTGAATAGAAAAAATTTTAGAAAATTCATATGAGCTTGCAATATATTTTTAAACATAAATAATATATAAAATAAAAATATATTCACAAAATAAATATTTAAAATTTAATTTACATATAATTTTTAATGAAGAAAATAGCAGAAAATAGGAAAACAGCCTTTAAAAATGAAAAATAAATACAGTAAATTTTGGAAAAATACTATTATCAATTTAAAAACATAAAAAGACAAAAATACATAAAAAAAATATTAACACATATTAAAACAAAAATATAAGAAAGAAAATATGATTTTAAAAAATTTAAAATAGGCAAAATTGCACAAATAAACAAATTATACTAAAAATTGAAATGTACATAACTTTTACATTTTAACTCCGTTTACAACGAAACGAAAAGTAGTGTTCAAGTTATTAAATCTATTTTCATAATAAAAGATAAAATTTATAATTTCAAACTATTAAAAATTTAAACTTAAAAGTCAAAGTTTGACTATTGACCAAAATTCACATTTTCAGGAAATATTATATTTAGTCATATTTGGAATTCTAATCCACATCAAAGTCAAAGTTTATATTTAAAATAACAAAATTTATTCTTTTCATAAATAAAGCTTTTGAATCTGGAAAAATCAATAAAAAAAAATATTTGAAAAATACAGGGTTGTTACACTCTCCCCCACTCAAAACTTTTCGTCCCCGAAAAGGAACGAGGTACGGGAAAGCACAGAAAAAGATAGAATGAAATAGAATTAAGACAAGATGATAAGACGATTGGAATTACACCTGATAATTATTGTTATAGGTAAGTTTAACAAGATGGAGGTGATCAAATCAAGAATATAAGTACGAAAAAGATCCTCTAGAGTCTGAATCTCCCTTTCACTTGACCGACAGTCTATGAACGGAAAAACAGTGTTCAGATCCAGATGAGTAACAAAGATTATCATAGATTACAGAAAGATTTATAAATAGACTGGTATAAGCAATAGCCTTCCCATTCTGTAACAAGATAAGGGAAATAAGGACAACCAAAAGATAGTTTGGAAAAAACAAAACCAGATAATAAATTTAAAACCATAATGCTTTGAAATCATAACAATTTAGGGATGTTTATCATTTGGAAATCACACTGCTAAAATCATAACACTTTGGACAAGTTATTCTTTTTTTTAAAAAAAAACATAATACTTAGAAAATCATAACACCCTAAAAAAAGTAATCTTCATTTAAACCATTTTAATTCAAGGTCAAATAATATTCATTTTAAAGTTGTAACATTTCTAAGTTCATTTAATTATAAAAATTTCCAAAACATTGTATTTTCAAAATAGTAGTACTTATAAAATGCTACAGTAGATATATTAATATTTCAAATCAGTTCAATTCCAGAAATATTTATTTGGATATCATTTAACTTATGACTTATTAAACAAACTTTATGAATGGAATATTCAAATCAAACTATGAAAGTAACGTGTATGTGTTAATGCGATACACAAGGATCGTGTAATATGGAATATAGCTAAATATAAATGCGGAAACAGATGATAATAGCAAAGTAAATAAAAACTAGAAAAATCACACCAGAGATTTTTATACTGGTTCGGATCACCGTCCTACGTCCAGTCCCAGACTCCTATCTGGATTTTCACTATCAACTACCTCGCTTCACCTGGAGGAACAGGTTTACAATACCCGAACAGCCGAACGGGATTTCACGCCTCTTACACACTGAGGACTTCAACAATAAGACAAATACAATTGTTGTTGACAACTTGTGTTCTTGAAAACACGGATTTGTCACTAGTAGTACACCCTTCCTATAATCTTATCCTCAAATATAAAATTTGTGTATATGAAGATTTGGAAGTGATTATCGTATTGAATCAAAAGAATACAAAGTAAATTCTAGGATTCAAAATGATATAAAGAACGAGCACTTTGAATACTTGAGAGTTCAAGAGATTGAAAGAATTAGCCAAGAATAGATAGCATCAAAAATTATTGTTAAATTGAAGAAACCATGATGATTATATAGTTAGTAAATAGTTGCAATCATTTGTGAAGAGATATGATGAAGAGTTGCAACCATTAGAGAAGAGAAAGAGATGCTTCTCTTGATAAAAAGAAGTGTCTTTTCGAAGAGATGCTTACTGGTTTAAAACGGTCGAATGGTGAAAAATGACCAGTAGACAGGAAATTTGAATATATATATCCGTTACATATGTGTGTGCACGTTTCTGTGCAAACAGCCCCGAACCGGTCGACTGGCCAAGACTTAGGCGGTCGACCGTTTCAAGTCTGACTGCACAGTTTTGTGCATACACATATATATGTATATATATATTCAATAATTGAGATTAAACACTATTTGAGGATAGATTTTGACATGCTAATACTGCTACCATACCTCAAAACAAATAATCTCAAACAAATACATCTCTTAATCGATCGAATATCTCCTTTTTGTTGACCACTTTGTTTTCGTGTCTTCTTTGTCAGAAATCAAAACCACTTGCTAGAAATTTTGACTCAACAAACTATACTTCATTTATTAAGTTAAAAGTTCACTATTTTAGTTAGCTCTTAATTTAACACATAACCTAACACTTTATTTAAAATACCCATTTCATAAATAGATATTCCTTTAATAAGTTACACTTAAAATTTCATTTGAAAACCAAATTCTCAATTATCAAATTTTAGTGATGTTAAAATACATTTTAACTATTTAAATCATAATTATTCATTTTTCAAGACGTATCTATTTCATAAATAAAATATTTATCATAGCAAATATAACAATCAAATTCCTTTACACATTTATTCATTTAGACATCAATTAAACTATGAATTCAAGTTAAATAAACTTTATTACAAAATGTCCAATTCCAATGTATTTTATTTTATCTATTCAAAGATACATTATTTATTATACAACATATTCGTTTCAGGAAATAACCATTATTAAAATTCCTAGGTTAGACTTAAGGTTCCATATTAAATCAAATTTGATTATTAAGTTATTTAAATAAAATCTCTTTAAATTCCTTTTTCACTATTTACCTCTGTTAATCTTTTATAACTAAAATTTAAGTGTATAACATTTATTATAACCACTCAAATTTTATTTATAAAATCATTTCTGTACTGCATATTATCCAATTACATTGTTAACTTCAAAAAAAATTTAAGGTAAGTTATATTTGAATGCAATTGTATTATACAAATAAAACTTTCCAATTCAATTATCTCAAGTTTGAATCATTTATCCAAAAAATTTATTTTTTCTTCTTATAATTGAAATTATTCTTCAAGATAAAATTTAAGAATTTGAATCTTCGAACATCTTCAAACCATTTGGAGATAAGTAATTATATATACATAATATGTTAAATCAAATTTAAATCATATATCTTTATATATATTATAATCCAGTCATATTTTAGAAATTCAAATCAATCAGATTTTCCAAAACAAAGCTGTAGCAAGACTACAGAATGGTTTCTTCACTTCGAAACTCGAAAATGAACGTCGATGATGCTGCAGTCATCACCGAAATTATTTTCCAGCGACAAAGAGAAGAGCACTAAATTTTTAAACTTTAAAATCCTTTAGAGACAAATTTTTTATTCAAAAATACTTTAAATTATATCCTTTTAAAAAATTTAAACACAAGGTTTGAAATCCATCGGAAACTTGAATTCTCAAATTCTTGATTCAAATTCATTTCAGTTCCCAAATCAATTTATAAACAACTATTTATAAATTCATTTGTAGAACAATAAGTGATAAATCAAGTATTATCATTTCAAATTATCAATTTAAATCAATTTATTAAGTTCCATAAATTTACTTATATATCAAAATTTTATTTCATTAACCAAATTTAAAATAATATCGTGTCAGTTTGTTCTGTTAAAGTGTTTTAGAAATCCTATCGATAGCGTTGATCAAACGAATCGATCGGAAATCCAAATCAACATCAACAACTCAAACAACACAATATATAAAACAAAACATAGATTTACAAGTACAATTCAAAATGTTTGGAGATAGTTTAGAAACAAAAGACAAGATGGTTAAACAGAGTAGAGAGATGGGTAAGCTTAGGTAAATCGCGGACAACCTTAACCGGGTCAACCGTGACTTAAAGAATAAGATCGATGTGGATTTTTCTGGGATAAATCTACGTTCGATCTCAAGAGATAGAGTTTGGAATAATAAAAGATATTAGCATCTAAACCAAGGATAGATAAAATCTCTGGTGAATCGATGCTGACTGTAAAGGATTTTCACCCCCTTTACAAGAAAATTAGAATATTGGCGAGATCGCCAATTCACTATAAAGATCATTCGAAGTGGAGTTATGTGATACTCCAAAATCAAAAGAAGATGAATAGTGAGGGACAAGAATGAATTTTGGAACCGCAGGAAACGTTCCAAAATACAAAGGAAATCGAATCAAAAGGAAGAGATTCAAACTCGAACGAAAGTGATTCTGTAAATAAATTTACCATACATTCTAAGTTTTGCCTCAAAGCCAAAGCTCTGATACCAACTGTAACGACCCGATATTTTCAACCATTCGCATCCATTATAAGTGTATAGGTAGACACTCATGCCGGAGTTGAATTGCTCAAAATACCACGTTGTAATTAAAATTTGGCAAATCTCAGAATATACAGTAAATAAATATAATCACAGATCACAGACACAGAGTAAAATAATGCAGCGGAAGTAAAAGAAATAGTAGTTCATGAAGCTACTATGAAAATATATCAGAGTTACATAAGATACAACATAAGAAATAAAGTACAGCAGAAGTCTCAATACAATAACCAAGTACAGGCTGAATAGAACAACGGAACCGAAGTTGATAGAACAAGACTAGCAAATAATCTCCAGCGATTCAAATCTCCAGAAGGTGGAAATCCAAATCTGTGAATACTCAGGCTGACCCGAGCGTAAAGCAAAACACAAAACATATCTATTCAAAACCAATTCAAAAATATATCATTTCCATTTCAAAACCAATTCAATAATATATCATTTCAATAAAACCCAAATTTCAAAATCACTGAATATTTCCTTTAATTTATTAAACTTGAAATCTTCCTTTAAATTATCATAGCATTTTGGTAATGTAACATTAAGGAATCATAGCATTTTTGGAATGTAATACTTCCCAATTTAACATTTTATATAATCAAAGTATTTATATACTTACAAATTTTTAACATGGTCATTTTATCATAGCCTTATAGTTAAATAAACTTTGTTACTGTAATATCCAATTTAATGCTAAAATTCTTATGTTAAGTTAAGAGTACCTTATTAACTTACATTATCATTACAATAAAGAAACTTTATTATTTTAGTCATTAAAATATGTCATTTACATTAATTAAAACTTACATATTAAATGTACTTTTTAACTTACATTCCTATTACAGTAAAGAGCATTTATTATTTAATCAGTATTACACTAATTAAACTTACATTATCGAATGTACGTTTTAATTTACGTTTTATTACAAAAGGGGCATTTATTATTTTAAATCAATATTACACAAATTAAGACTTACATGTTTCTTTCATTAATTAAGACTTTACATGTTTCTTTCAGTAGGTAAAACTTTACATATTTCCTTCATTAATTAGAACTTTACACGTTTCTTTCATAAATTAAACTTTACATATTTCTTTCATTAATTAGAACTTTACACGTTTCTTTCACAATAAATTTCTTATAATTAAATCCAATTTTCAACAATTTACTTAATAAGTTTAAGTGTAAAAGTTCCAATTCTTCACATTTCAACAAATAGACTTAACACTTCAAATTTAAATTACCATTTCACAATTTAACAAAATTTCCAATTTTATTTAATTAACTTAAACCTTTAATTAAAACCAAATTTCACATTTCCTAGTCAAGTTATATTTTAAAAGATCACTTTTAAACATTCATTTATTTAACCACTTAAATTCATAGAAAAATCAATAATACTTAATAATCACTTAAATTCAAATTTAATCAAATTATCATATTTACCATTTCCAAATAAAATTTAATATCCATTTTATTTATATAACTTAAATATCATTTTTAACCAAAATTCCAAATTTCCAACTTAAGTTATATTTCAAAAATCCAGTTAAACCATTCATTAATTACATTTTTAACACATAGAAAAATCATAATTTCTTTAATTCAAAATATTTCAAAATCTGTTTAAATCAAATTTCATAAATTTATATTTTTAAAATACTTAAAAATATTCAAAACACTTTATAAAATAACCACGGGCCTGTATATAATTTTCTAACCTAGGTCAAGTGATACGGATATGTATCATTTCAATCCGCAGTTAAAAAAGAAAAATCCGGGTTCTATCATTTCAAACCCGCAATCCCAAGTTAAAATAATTTAAATAAAAATCATTCAGACCCATCATTTCAGCCCATAACGATTTTTCCCTATTCTAAAGTCCGTTCGGGTATGTATCATTTCAACCCATAGTGATTCTAATCTACAGGGAACTTGCAATGGTGATAATAGATATAAATAACAGAATAACATTAAATAATAGTAACATATGATATAATAAGTGTAATAATAGGTGTGAACATCATATGATAATAATATAAACATATATAACATGATGATATACATTACAGATTCAAATGGTGTCGGTTTATCAGTTATATAGGTGCATATTGTCTGGTGAGAATAACTCACCTTTTTATGCTGGAGATATCAATTAGAATGACACAACGGATCCAGAAGGCACGACCTTTGATTTGAGTGGAGAAAATAGCCAAGATATCATCTTGTAAACAATACCCAAACAAGACAAAATAATATAGCACATGAATATACTTAACATAAAACAATGTTGAACAAATTGAAATACAAAGCAATAAAGACAAGACTTTGCCTTTACCATTCAAATGCTTGACCATAAGGGATCAAGTGCTCAGCCATGATGTGTTTGGGCTCAGGTTAGCATCATATAGGTCAGGTTTAGCACACCTAAGCATGGCAACATGAAGTGATGTGAAGGGTAGGAGATGCAACATGAAGAATATCAATGGACAAGACAAATAGGTGAAGTTTTGGTCACAACAAGGCTCGACTTGGTCATTGCTTGGCTCAGCCATGCATGGTACAGGTCTGGACAGTGGAGGGTGATGGTGCAGCAGCAACCAAAGGTCATGTAGTTGCTGGTGGTGGTGGTTCTAGGGGTGGCCAAGGCGATAGATGAAGGTGGTGGTGAAGCATATGTGGTTTAGGCATTGTTTGGAAGGGTTTTTGTGCAATTTTGTGGTGCTAACTTAAATGGATGGGCATGGCTTGTCATGGTCAGTGGAGGAGAAGGAGGTGCTGCTGTAGATGGTGGTGGGGCTGAAGGTGGAGAGGATGGTGGAGATGAAGGTGGTAGAGGCCAAGCAAAGCTAGAAGAGGAGGAAGGCAAAATCAATGGAAATTGTGAAGTAAAGAAGAGATAAAGGAAGAAGATAAGAGGAGAATGGAAGCCATATTTTTTTTAGGGTTTAGGAGCTTTGGAATTTCGTGAATGAGAGAAAAAAAAAAGTGGCGGCTGAAGAAATGAGGAGATGTTGCCAATTGAATGAAAAGTTAGGTTAAAAAGTAGAAGGGTTAGAAAATAAAAGGGCCTTAGGAAGATAGAAAGTTTAAGGCCTTTCAAATTTCTTTAATTCATTTTTATAAGTTTATATTTCTGATAATAACAGAAATTCCAGTTAAAAATTCGAAAATTTGATAAAATATATAATATTTATTGATTATATAAAGTAGAATTAAGGAAAATAGTTAAAACAGTGAACTAGACTAGAAAATTTTGAAATTGAATAGAAAAAATTTTAGAAAATTCATATGAGCTTGCAATATATTTTTAAACATAAATAATATATAAAATAAAAATATATTCACAAAATAAATATTTAAAATTTAATTTACATATAATTTTTAATGAAGAAAATAGCAGAAAATAGGAAAACAGCCTTTAAAAATGAAAAATAAATACAGTAAATTTTGGAAAAATACTATTATCAATTTAAAAACATAAAAAGACAAAATATACATAAAAAAAATATTAACACATATTAAAACAAAAATATAAGAAAGAAAATATGATTTTAAAAAATTTAAAATAGGCAAAATTGCACAAATAAACAAATTATACTAAAAATTGAAATGTACATAACTTTTACATTTTAACTCCGTTTTCAACGAAACGAAAAGTAGTGTTCAAGTTATTAAATCTATTTTCATAATAAAAGATAAAATTTATAATTTCAAACTATTAAAAATTTAAACTTAAAAGTCAAAGTTTGACTATTGATCAAAATTCACATTTTCAGGAAATATTATATTTAGTCATATTTGGAATTCTAATCCACATCAAAGTCAAAGTTTATATTTAAAATAACAAAATTTATTCTTTTCATAAATAAAGCTTTTGAATCTGGAAAAATCAATAAAAAAAAATATTTGAAAAATACAGGGTTGTTACACAATTTGATTATTAAAGTTTCAAATCCCTTTGAAACAAAAGCATCTCGTAAGACCACGCCACAAATAAACATGTCGGGTTTTTACCTTACGATAGCTAAAACACTTTTATCAAATTCATCTGATATTATAATAGTGTCTATAGAAAGTAAAATAGAATCTAGCTAAAATGCTTGCATCTCACGTTTTAGCAATAGTAGAGCACAATCAAAACCATACAGGCGCGTAGGGAGAATGGATTTCCAACTAATGACTAGGCACTGGGGTACCACCTGTCACAATACCTGGTCTAGATCAGCGTACCGAGGACCACGGCCGATCCCCTGCAACACAAGACCGGAATTACCTAAGGTAATTCCGAGTAAGATCACCCCACGGTTGGGATCAGCAACCGAACCACTAAGCCGAATATAAAAAGGGACATCTAGATAGGGATGACCTCACCCTAATGGGTGCTACCCACATAGCCTTGCTGCATAACCCCTGATTTTTAGTCATTCTTGGTTGATGAGGCTTGAGGCTAAGCATTACCTTTTTAGAACACATCCCTTAGAATGCCCATCGTCCACCTGACGATGTTCCGAAAGCATTCATCCATACAAGTCCGTCCCGGGTTCGAACGGAACCGAAGGCACTACTCCTACTACGTCCATTTTGGAATCACCCTTAGGATTAGTAGCGACTAGCCCTTGCACTTCACAGTACCATCTTCGATTCAAACTCGTTTCCCCACGAAAAAGTACAAACCGGATCGAAGTGGTCTTCGAGAAATAAATCTCGATCCCGGTCTCTTCGAAACGATCAGCGCATTGGTCAATATTGATAGTTGGTTATTTAACTATCAATTAACATCCACAAACAACCATCAAACAATAAATAATTCTCCAAATTATTTATTAATCTCCAAATATCTTCGCAAGATATATTTCTATTTTTTACCCCTTTGAAAACAGTTTCAAAACCGTCCTTCTCTCATGAATAAATTCCCCAAATATTTTAATTTCCACTGAAATCTCCAAGTACAAACACTTTAGATTTTTAAAGTAATTTAAAACGCTATATTATAAAATATACTTTAAACAAAACATTTAAATTAAAACTACTTTAATACTTTATTCAAAGGTATATACTTTAAGAATATTTAAAATAAAGCTACTTTATAAAACTAAATTTTTATCTTTTAAAACATAATACCAAGTCATCTTAAATAATTACTACTAAAATAAATTTGAGAAGTACATACCTTTAAACCTTAACATTTAAAAATAATAAATTTTCTAAAGCATACTTTAAAAACAAATTTAAAACCTTTAACTCATACTTAAAAGTTTGCTTTGGAAACGTACTTGGCTATCCAGGGAAATACACTTCTCTTTCACATCTTTAAAACAAATCACTATTTATTTTTAAACAAATTTACCCATTTCTTTAATGAATTCCCACCGTGAATTTATTCTTCCAAATATCCACTGATATATTACTTCACTTTTATAAACCCAGTTTATAAATTTCATAATCTCAACTTCCTTTTAAAATTTCAATTTCAAACACTTAATCAAATTTCCAAATTGATTTCCAAATCAATTCCATTTTGAAATAAATTCTTTTACTTACTCAAGTTTACTTTAAAATCCGTTAATTTCATTAATTCCAGATTCAGCTTCTAAATTAGGATTTTAAAAATCTTATTTAACTTGAAATTACAAATTCCATGTTTATTTTCAAGTTACTTCTTTATCATTCAAACAAGTTTAAACCTTGAAATTTTAAAATAAATTTTTTACTCCTTTTAAATATTATCACTTGAATTTATTTATTCAAAATATCTCTTTTCCCAAACTTTGGACTTACTTGTTCAATATAAGAAAAACCACTTTTATTCTTCCCATTCATTTTAAATTATCCAAATTCCTTATAATTATTTTATTTGATACTTTCCTTTTATTTACCTTAAAATTTTCAAACTTCATATATATATATATATATATATTAATTCTCAAAATTCCAATATATATACAACCAAGCCAGAGTAATCAATAAATTCCAATTCCCAATATGATCAATAAAATTCATCACAAATCATCACATAGTCATAACGTTGAATATAGAAAATAAATTCAAACGTTTTGAGGAATCCAGTTGGATCCTCCAACCTGTTTTCCTACATCCACAGACGTTAGCACAATACCAATTCCACTTCAAGGTGGAATATCACGGTATATGGGTTTATATAATATCATCAGCTATTATGCGGCGCATAGGGTCTCATCCGCTAAATAATGCTAGAAATCAATCACTCCAATATATATATATATACTACTATATAATATATCACATCCAATCAATTCAATCATTCAATCAAATATTTAAATTTAACCATTAAAATTTAAATAGCAAAGCCAGAAGAGTGAGATTAACTCACCTTTAATTTTGCTGTTTGCAATCCATTCCAAACGGCTTGTTTCCATGATTTTAAACCTTGTATAAACAATTCACGATTTATTACTATTTGAATTAATCAAACGATTAATCACCATTCACTTATTTAATCTTAACTGATGATTTTATTTTAAACAAATAATTAAATTTTAAACTAATTTTCCTTTTTAAATCTTTAGTGACTAAAATAAATTACCTTATTTTAGAATAAACTTGTAAAGTGAAATATGTAAAGGTATATTAATTTTTCTTTAGGAACTACATATATATTTATAAAATAATCTCTATAGATTTCATAAAAATATAATTTGGATAAACTTTATCTAAATATAGATATTTCTACTGTTTACTATATATGGTTGTTTCCTGCTTTACTTATATACTTTAATTTTAACAAAATAAAATTCCTTTCAAACAATATATAAGTATCAAGCTAAGAGCAGAACAACTTTATATATCTTGCTGTAAGAAATAAAATTTATTAGTCACTGCATCTACATAAACTGGACCTTACTGTTAAAACCAACATAAGTTATATATATTTTTCTGAAATATTCACATATATAAGTGTTATTAATTTAAATCGAAATATATACCTTGTTGCTCGATACGAGCCTCCCTCTCGTTCGCCACCATGACCTGTTGCTGTCGTACTCAAAGATAGTGTCACCTCATGCCAGATTTCGCGAGTTCTGCTTCCAGAATCTCTCCTTCGATCAATGTGCCACCACCCAATCAACTGCGACCCCATGAAACGGACCTGGACAGCCTTCCCCTCCCCTCGCAAACGTCACCGTCGAAGTCAAATTGCAAGGAACCCCAAATCGATGCCGCCGACGATTCTCGTTCGAAATCGATTTCGATTTACCTCATGGATTTGGAAGAAGGAGGGAAGAACCAACGATTTGAATTATTCGATTTAGTTAGAAAAACTACGATTTCGTGAATTCGTTCGCCATGCCTTTTTTTTCTTTTCGTTTTTGTTTGCTGAGATAAAATGTTTGGGCCCTTTTTTTTCGAATACAAGGTGCTCGGCTGTTATGAATTGAAGGGGAAGATTGATATTTGAAATGAGGGTAACGTGCAGTTTCAGCTTAACTTGCTTGACCAGGTTAAAGGACTGTGATTTGATCCCTTAAAACGGCTGACGTGATTTGTGAAGAGTGCTGATGTGAGAATGAATATATATATATATATATATATATATATATATATATATATATATTGTTATATCATCTTGTTTTACGCAATTCAAAATGTTGAACCCTTATCGAGGCGTGCCCCCAGGCGTTTATAATATTATACCCCTATTTTGAATGCGATGGAAAAGGTTCCAAGTCCTAACTCGATCGTATGGAGAAGATATCTTTTTGGACCCAGTTATTATATTAAATTTCGATATAATCTCCAACGCGTTTATATATTGTACGCTCACACAACAACTCCAAACACTACGAAAATTGAAATCCGATAATAAAACACTATTACGGATCCAATGGAACTGGTTTCGTTAAATTCCGAGACTGTGCCCCGGAAGGCTATTTTTAAATATCGATTTAAACCATACATTTTTAAAACTGAACAAATCACTGTTAAATTTAATTTTAAAACTTCTATTATATTCAGTATTGTCAATATAAATTTTACAAGCTTTCAAATTATTTTTAACTGGCTTAAAACCCCGGATTCAATATTTTGCCCAATTTTCAATTGTTTAATTCAAGAATTAAATTATCCGATAAATAGAGATATTCAAAATTCAAGTTAAAATTAGCTTTTAAATACTTAAAATCAATTAAATATTTCGATTTCAAATATCTAAAAATTACGGGTCGTCACAAATCGTATATAAAGGGTCATCCGCTCTTACACGGGAACGTAATAGGGTCTCATCCGCTCTAGGGGCGGGAATATATCCAAACCAACAAATAAAATAGCAAATTGTCCAAACATCCAATCAACAATTTATTATCAACTATATAACATTTCCGGTTAACCAAAAAGGCGAGTTTAACTCACTTTGATTCTAGTAGTCTCCAAAACGCTCTTGTTCGAATTATAATTGAATAGGAGTTCAATTTTAACCAAAATTCTTACTAGCTCCAAATCCACCCAATCTACCTTTATATCGTAGTATTCATTGATACAATCGAATAGCAACTTGTCGCGTTCAATTTGGACCTCGTACAAATTAAATATGAAGTAATAACATTGGAATTATTTAAATTATAATTAACATAACTAATTAAGTTTTAAAACTTTTAAATCACCTTAATTACTTCCATCCCTCTCATTCACATTTCTCGTTCTAGACATGAACCAAACTCGTAACCTTCAAATCGATCGCCGCCCTCCATCGTCGCGCCGCCATCGCGACCCACGCCGTACACTACCGACCTTGCTGCCGTTAACGCTTCCCACACGCGACGCCCTAAAGCTTGCCGAATGAGCCAATCGAACCCAACACTGTCAGTGAACGCGGCCCAAATTTGACCTACACGCCACGCCATACGATTACCTAACTGTTGAATAGGTTCGCCTTGCCGAGCTCTACGTTTCTCTAGTTGGAATTTTGGTCTAAAATGGCCTTGAGTAGTTACGATAGACGTGGATCATCGGATTGGCTATTTGGGAAATGGCGGCTGAAGCTTATTCAATTAGGCTTTGCAAATGAAGATAGCTAATGTCGTTCTATAGAAAATTTTCCAAGCACTGTTCACTCGCTAAATTTTTGAACTCCAAACGATGCATGCCACCTGGCGTTCTATATGTTTTACCCCTATAACGAACGCAATGGAACTAGTATTAAGACTCAATTCCCTCATATACAGATGTTAGCCCTCAAAATCAAATTATATTAACTTAAAATTTTTTAATTAATTTCTACGCATTTCGAATTTGCACGACCAAACGATACATCCAATCGTCTCAAAATTCGACGACATATGATAATCAACTATTATGGATCCAATGGAACTGGTTTCGTCCAATTCCGAGGTAGTACCCTGGAAACCTATTTTCAAACATTAATTAAAACTAATTATTATTAAAACTAGTTTATTCACTTTTATTCAAATTTAAAAGTTTGCTATCTTCATTCTCATTCAAATAGAATATAAATCAACTTTAGAAATTATTCTTATTCACATTAAATTCAAGAATCAATTATTTAAAAAATTCCAAATATTCAATTTAACAACTTAATTATCGAATAAATCGCTATATTTGAAATTCAAGTTACTTAACTTATAAAATTAACTTTTCAATATTTAAAATCAATTAAATATTCCAAATTAAAATGACTTAAATTTTGGGTCGGTACGGTAGTGTTAATTTGAGATCGACGAGTTGTGATAAGTATTTGAGATTTTAATTTTCAGATATAATCATTTTTTATTCCCAATGGTTGATTCATCGACTATCAATATTGATATCCTTCTTTGTGCTTCGTCAATCTAAGACGATTTGTAATTCTTTTTGAGCCTTTGCATCCAACACCGAAGATAACTAAAACCAAAGTTCAAGTGGGAGCCAAGCTATGTGGGTCACACCCATTAGGTATGTTCACATCTATCTAGAGAGGATTCGGTTGCATGCATGTGGTGATGTAAAATATTTGGATTCTTGTATTTGGTGAGGGTTTAGCATGGAAGTTCACGAGAGTGACGTGTGTGCTCTTAAGTATATTTTGTCTAGAGGTATACTTTCAGTGTAGGGGGTGCACCCTCCTAGTCATGTTGGATGAATTCATTTTCCTTTTTCTGATTCGAACCTTGGAGCTAATCCTTTCTTAATTGCATTGAGAAGTATCTAATGCTCTTCTCTATGTTTGATTATTTGTGTCCATTCTTTATTTGGACTTTGATCTTGTCTGTTTTCATCCTTTCTAGTTTGGATTGTTGTTTTGATTTGGTTAAGTTTCTTTTATGTATAGATGTCGTTCTATGAGGTAAAATCTTTTCCGTGTTTAGTGATTATGGTCTCATAGATTATTATATGTTCACCATATATCTCGAGTTTTCTCACGCTGATTTTCCTGATTGATCAAGTGTTATTTATTTATAATACTCGGGTTAGACCGAGTTTTTCCAGGTTGTCCTTGGTAGGACATGGAGCTCATGGAGTAGAGTTGGATGTTCACCTGCCATAGTAGTTTTATTTTCTATTATATTATTATGTATAACCATCAGCATTGTTGTAACAACCCGAAATTTAAGCTATAATAATTAATTAACGAATTAATTAAATAATAAAATAACTTTGTGAAATTATTAAAATTGAGCCATGAGAGTTGCACCATTGTGTCCATGGTAATTTTCTGGTCAATTTCCATATATAGATTGCCAGAATCCGAGCTAGAACGAAGAAGTTACAAAAGAAAGAAGAAATCAGAAAATAAGAGAGGGAAAAAATGGCTAGGTCGACCCTCCCATCAGCTAGGTCGACCTAACTCATATAGGGGTCGACACCAAGATCAACCCGCCTTACTAATGTGGACAAATAATCGTCCAGATGAAATCGTGGCATGTTTTTCTATTTTAATTCAATCTCGTGCGTCCGTGCTTCCATCCAACGGTTCTCATCGAGCTTATGACGTGCTTCCACAAGTGACACTATAAATAAGACCCTAGGCCTAGCTATTATTCTCATTCAGATTTTCTTTATCTAGGTTCATTGCCTAAGGTTGGACCCTAAAAGAAATATTTTTCCAAGGAGAATATCTTTTTAATTAAAATATTTTATACCCAAGAAGTGGATCCAGGAAGGCTAAGGAAAATGAGCTAAGGACCACAAGTGAGTGTTTAAGTAATTATTTCAGATTATTAAGTAATTTAAAATAATAGGGTTCTCAACAGTTGTAGTTTTTCTGCAATTTTGAGACCGCTTTTATATAAGTTGTTTACAGATAATTTTTAAAGTTCTTTTCAGTCTATTTTATTCAGCTATTTTTGTTTAGCTATTTTATTCATTTATTTATAGTTATTTACTGTTATTTACAGTTATTTGTATTTTATTTACATCCGTTTTACGTTAAAATTCAGTCTGTAAATTTAAGTTTCTTTTTGTTCCTTTTTACGTGAATAAAATAATAAAAAGAGGATAATTCGCAAATATGGACTAAAATATAAGAACACTAAATATACAAAAAAATTGATGTAAATAAGAAGAACTGTATTAAAAGAATATAGACTGAAATAGGCAAATTTGACATTTGCAAGCAAGTTTATAACTAGTAGTGGATTTAACAGTAGTGTCTTGGAATAAATATAATTGCAAAAATCAAAAAAGAGGAAAACCCATGTGTAAATAATTGCAAAAATTATAATTGTTTCAGATATGTGGATTTAACAGTAGCGCCTTGGAATAAATATAAGCATAAAAGAGGAATATGAATAAATGACTTTAGTAAGGAAATGAGATTACCAAAGTTTAGGATGGATACCCCTAGGGTAGTAAGAAGAAAATCCACTTTATGTCCAGCCCAATAAAATGAAATTGTTAGGATTGAAAAGTTAAAAAATATAATATTTTTTAGGAAGTAAATATTGGGTTTTTGAAAAAAAAATGGTATGAAATTTAAATATGTTTTTATATGATGTAAATTTTGTTAAAAGTGAAATTCTTTTTGAAGTATTATAGAGCATATATAGCTCGCTAGTTTCTTTGTAGGTAAACAAAGATTTTAAATATAAAAACCTAGAGTGTATTAAGTATCGAAAACGTAGGTTACAACATTCATTGTTGTAATAGATGTTTTCATGGTAAATAAAGAGGGCATAGACTATAACACTATTGTTATAGTAGGTGACTCCCAAAGGAAATGTTTTTACATAGTATATGAGATTTATTAGTATTTATTTTAATTGAATTCATACACTAGTATTTTTGGGTTGTAGTAACGGTGTTTTACGCAAAATCTGTATTGACCCAAATCAAAATGTGTTCTGAAGATAATTTCTAAGTATAGAAATAAAGTGATTTGTAAGTACACTTATTATTTAAATAAGTATAAGAAAATATTTTCTAGTTGTGGATATTAAAACAGTTTTGAAAATGAGTTTTTCTGAAGAAGAAAAAAGTGTAAGTTAAATATTAGAAAATTAATAAATTTCATAGAAATGTCTATCATAAGAGAATATAGATTAAACATACTTCAATCGATTGGAATGAATTGAATAATGATATAATTTTCTATGAAACCAAATCACAAATAAAGATGTTTTGTGCAAGTTATAAGGAATACGTGAAAGAGATGTACAAGGTATGGGAAGCACCATATTTTGTATAGCCTATTTCGAAAAAATATATAATAAGTTCCTTGTAATTTCACATAAACATGAAGTCCTCTTTTAAAAGATTCATAGAAGGTTTTAGCATTAATAGTTTTTTATAAAAGAAATTAGTTCCAATATATTAAGGTATAAAACCATTAGGTGTAATAAGGAGTGTAATAATTAGAGAGCCTTAGTAGAAAAAGCTAAGCAATGGAAATTTCATATATTTTTCCATTAATTATGCACATTGGTTGCTTGCCTTTGTAGAAAGTCCCAATTTGTAGTAAGTTAAGTACTCCTCCAAGGTTAGGTAATTGGACAGTTAAGGGGTTTTTAATAAAATAATTGTTCTTATCCAGTTTTTGCAAAAATTGAAAATGTACGAAAAGAAGATGTTTTAAAAACATGTGAGGACATTTTAAAGATATCTTAAAGAAAAATGGTTTGGTGAAAAAGTAAATAAGTTTTGGGAGTGAAAAGCTTAGTAACAGTTAAATTTAAAAATCCAAATTTTTATGGAAAGATGTAAAGGTCTTTAAAAGAAAGAGAGGAATAAGTTTTGAACTTAGAATTTGTAAGTTTCCCCTTCTAGGTTTGGGGTATATTGTAAATTCAAAAAGCTATAAGGATGCAAGTCTAGAAAGATAAAATGTTATGTAACCAAGTACCTTTGAATTTAATAGAAATTTGAAAATAACACTTTTAAAGCAAAAATTTTGGGATTTGATGTTTTAAAAATCTAGAAGCTTTAGTTTTTGAAATGATAAATACCAAACCAAACTTTTAAATGTGGAGTAGATAGGAATCATTTCCTAGGTGTGACGGAAAAAGTGTAAGGCTATGTAGGAGATAGCAGTTATTACTTTTACTGGTAATAATAGAAGTTTCTGTAAAGTGTATAGGATGCTAGTGTGAACCTAGGATTGTTGCTTCATATGTGTAGACTATAGAAGAATAGTAAAGTGATATTAGTAAGATGGTAAGGCACACGTGGTTGAGGATGTGTATTCTTGATTTTTTGAGGAACTTGGAAGGGGCATCTTCCTTTAGTGGAATTCGCATATATAACAGTTTTCAGACTAGCATTGGAATGGCACCTTTTGAAGCTCTTCATGGAAGACCGTGTATGTCACCTTCATGTTGGTTGGAGTCTACGGAGAGATTGCTACTTGGTCCTGACACAGTTTGAGAGACTTTGTAGAAGATTGGTATGATTAGGAGAAAATACGTATCTCTTATCCACATCTCTTTGATAGTAAATTTCGAATCTCCTATTTCCACCTTTAGTTTTGAATAGGTTCTTTCCTTTATTTTCCTTTGGGAGGGTAGATCTTAGGATTTATCCTATGGATGGTAGGATTTTATGTAAACATGTTATTAGAACATGTTATGTACGATGGATGCTAGTGGTTGCAAGTGTTTGCTAATGGATGCTAACGGACGCATATACTTACACTAGGCACTATTATCTCTTAGGGTTCGGCTTAATTAGGTCACTATAGCATATGCATATGGATGTGTGCGCATTTGCATTTTTATTTTATTTTATTTTATTTTCATGGTTGTTATAAATAGATGATTATCATATAATTGTTGCATTTGGATGATGATTGTAGCACGCATGTAGAATTATCAGTTATCATTAGGAATCTACATTCATTTGGATACATAGCACGGACATGATTGCATAAAAAGGAGGTCGACTGAATCAGTAGACCACCTAATCTTTTGCATTAGTTAGGGACATTAACACTACACTTATGCATATATATCGTGGATTGCAATAGAAAAACTTAAGGACAGTGGATGTAATGGATGATTGTTGGGTAGTTGGTTGTAGAACTTGGATGAAAACATCTATTTCATTCTTCTATCCTTGGAGATTTCGGGGACGAAATCCTTTAAGGAGGGGAGAATGTAACAACCCGAAATTTAAGCTATAATAATTAATTAACGAATTAATTGAATAATAAAATAACTTTGTGAAATTATTAGAATTGAGCCACGAGAAAGGCACCACTGTGTCCGTGGTAATTTTCTAGTCAATTTCCACATGTAGATTGTCAGAATCCGAGCTAGAATGAAGAAGTTACAAAAGAAAGAAGAAATCAGAAAATAGGAGAGGAAATATATATATATATAGGGCTAGGTCGACCCTAGGGTCGACCCTCCCATCAGCTAGGTTGACCTAACTCATATAGGGGTCGACACCAAGGTCAACCCTCCTTAGTTATGTGGACAAGTAATCGTCCAGATTAAATCGTGACGTGTTTTTCTATTTTAATTCTATCTCATGCGTCTGTGCTTCCATCTGACGGTTCTCATCGAGCCTATGACGTGGTTGCACTAGATTTAATCCTCAAATCCAACGGTCTGAGATCCACAAGTGACACTATAAATAAGACCCTAGGCCTAGCTATTTTTCTCATTCAGATTTTCTCCATCCGGGTTCATTGCCTGAGGCTTGACCTTAAAAGGAATATTTTTCCAAGGAGAAGATCTTTTTAATTAAAATATTTTATACCCTAGAAGTGGATCCAGGAAGGCCAAGGAAAAAGATCTAAGGACCACATGTGAGTGCTTAAGTAATTATTTTAGATTTTTAAGTAATTTAAAATAATATAGTTCTCAATAGTTGTAGTTTTTCAGCAATTTTGAGGCCGCTTTTATATAAGTTGTTTACAGATAATTTTTAAAGTTCTTTTCAGTCTATTTTATTCGGCTATTTTTGTTTAGCTATTTTATTCATTTATTTACAGTTATTTGTATTTTATTTACATCCGTTTTACGATAGAATTCAGCCTGTAAATTTTAGTTTCATTTTATTCCTTTTTATGCGAATAAAATTATAAAAAGAGGATAATTCACTAATATGGACTAAAATATAAGAACACTAAATTTGTAGAAATTTGATGTAAATAAGAAGAACTGTAATAAAAAGAATACAGACTGAAACAGGCGAATTTGACATTTGCAAGCAAGTTTATAGCTAATAGTTGTAACTAAAAAAACAAGATAAAAGAGAAATTATAACGTAGGTTATAATTAAATAGAAAGAACAGAAAATGCTTATTTTAAGACTTAGAGTTAAGTTAATAAGCAAATAGAGCAGAATTAACAGAAGAGGCTTATTTTAAAAACTTACACTAAGTTAATAAGCAAATATAGCAGAGATAACTGAAGAGGCTTATTTTAAGACTTAGATTAAGTTAATAAGCAAACAGAGCAGAAATAATAGAAGTGGCTTATTTTAAAACTTACACTAAGTTGATAAGCAAAGATAGAAGTAGGACCCGTACCAGCAGCATTCCCCTTTAGTCAGGAATTGATGGTCTCACAATAGATTAAGTGGGGCTGGACACGCTTATGCTGAAGTAATGGTAAATAAGAGGTCGATAGATAGAAGCTCAAATCAAGAGATTTGGGTATGGGGTGCAACTAGATTTTGTTTGTTAGGACCAGTACTGGTAGCATTTCCCTTATCAGACTAGGACTAATGGTCTCACAATAGATCGGGTGAGGCTAGACACGCTTATGCTGAAGTAATGGTAAATAAAAGGTCAAAAGGTGGAGTAATAGATAGTGCGAGCCGACGGTGGCCGAGCATGCGGCCTCGATGCAGGGATATAAGTCGCTATTGAGTTCCAAAGTGCTAAACATGTGTCTTTTTGCTGTGGGACCCACAGGATGGGACTAGCTCACAGTGGCACAACAGAGATGAAGACCAATCAATGGGTAGAATTAGGACTTCAGCCTAATTAAATTAGGATCTCCACCTAATAAAAGCGGCTATCTAAGACAAGTGCAAACAATCGAAATAATTAGGCTATCAAAGCAAATAGTTAAACTGCATTCTATTCCAGCTTTATCTTTCCTTTATTTCCTTTTATACTAGAACTGTTGCTAAGTCTATTATCTTTATCTTGCTTAAAAGTACTAGTAGTTACTTTCATTCACTAGACTTTTAGTCTGATCCACTCCTCTATTTCTCCTTCCTCTCCTAGGCCAGCAGAGGCAAGGGCAGTAGATTCAGATTTCTTGGAGATACAGTTGCGGGGTTTTTCTTCATGTATTCTTCTTCTTTTTAGTTTCTTTTCATTTGACTCTAGATGTACTGGTAATTTTATGAGAGGGATGGTTTTTATTGTTTATGTACTCTGATGATGTGACTGATATGGTATTTTTCACGAGACTTATGTATTTGGTTTTTAAGACATATCATGTATTTGGTTTTATGACTTATTTTATGGAGTAATGAAGTTTAATTTTAAATGTTTTCGCTTTTATTATTTATTTGTCTTGTGAATTTTTAGTCTTTGTAAAGTTTTTAGCTATACCTATAACGCACCATATCCTTTAGTGTTTCCTCTTGGGTATACTAAGGGGTATGTGGTGTTTCACTTGGTATCAGAGCCTAAGGTTATAGAATTCCTAAAAACTTGTTTTAAAAATAAAGTATTTTTCCAAAAGTAACCTATTTTTAAAAGTAGCATATCTTCAAACAAGAAGTATTTTTAAGAAAGAAACTCTTATTAGAGAAATAGTTTTTCAAGTATAAAAGAGTTTTTATAAAAATCCCCTCAAAGTCCAGTTCAACCTTCTTTCGATCCTTTCGAACCTAATTTTTCTTTTCTTTGCATAGTATGGCTGACTGGTTCCATAGAGCTACGGTACCAGAGGTGCAAGGGCAAGCGCCCAACCCAGCACCAGCGGGTGGAGATCCCATTAATCCACCTACAGCAACCAATTTTTCTAAGCTATGCAAGGGGCTTCACTAGTCTAGGAGGAAGAATGTTTTTCGGCACGGAGGATTTCATGGAGGCACGAGCTTGGTTAAGGAATACGGAGCGGATGTTTAGACTGTTAGGATTGGAGGACTGACAGGAAGTTCAGCTTGCATCTTGGCAGCTGAAGGGAGAGCTTAAAGAGGTTCCTAAGTCAGAAAGCTCTAAGAAGCAGTAGTGGAAGAACAAGAAGGATAAAGATAGAAGGAAAGGAGGACCTCTGAAACGGATCAAGAAAAGCGGAAAATGTCATAGTTTAGGATTGGTTGGGCATTTCGCAAAGGACTGTAAGAATAAACTAATGAAGGGGAGGTGTTTCGACTGTGGGCATCCTGGTCACCTTAGTAGAGCTTGTCCTCATAGGAAGGGACAAAGAGCAGGCGCACCTACAGCGCAAGTACAGGCTTTGGATACAACACCTTCTAGTAGTGGACCGGATCGAGGTAGGAAAGTCTCTGTAGAAGGTTTGATGTCTATTTCGGATTTTCCTATTCATACTCTTTCATTTCTAGTTCTTTGGTTGATTGTTTGCACTTAGATATCTCTTTAGTAGTAGACCCCATAGTTGTTTCAAACCCCATAGGAAGATCGGCACATTTATCCATGATTTGTAGGGGTTTGAAAAATTTTGTACTAGGCGTAGAGTTTGATTGTGACTCCTATGTACTGGGATTTTCGGGGTATAGGATGATTTTGGGGATGGATTGAGTATCCACTTATGAAGCGATATTGGTCTGTGAGAGGAGAGTCGTTAGACTAAAGACATGCAGCAACAGGACTCTCAAGGTTTCTTGCGACCCACAGGGATCAGTCATGTTGAGCTTCCTTTATTCCCTTGATTCATCACTAGGAGAGCTAGATTTCGTTCCAGTCGTTAGAGATTTCCCAGACATTTTTGAGCAGGTTAGGGGACTACCCCGCTAAGAGAAAGATTGACTTTAAGATCTATATGAATGATGATGCTAAGCCAGTGGCATTGCCCATGAGACACATGAGAGGAAGGGTTAAGTAAGCAAATTTGATGTAAATAAGAAGAACTGTATTAAAAGAATATAGACTGAAATAGGCAAATTTGACATTTGCAAGCAAGTTTATAACTAGTAGTGGATTTAACAGTAGTGTCTTGGAATAAATATAATTGCAAAAATCAAAAAAGAGGAAAACCTATGTGTAAATAATTGCAAAAATTATAATTGTTTCAGATATGTGGATTTAACAGTAGCGCCTTGGAATAAATATAAGCATAAAAGAGGAATATGAATAAAAGACTTTAGTAAGGAAATGAGATTACCAAAGTTTAGGATGGATACCCCTAGGGTAGTAAGAAGAAAATCCACTTTATGTATAGCCTAATAAAATGAAATTGTTAGAATTGAAAAGTTGAAAAATATAATATTTTTGAGGAAGTAAATATTGGGGTTTTTGAAAAAAAAGTGGTATGAAATTTAAATTGGTTTTTATATGATGTAAATTTTGTCAAAAGTGAAATTCTTTTTGAAGAATTATAGAGCATATATAGCTCACTAGTTTCCTTGTGGGTAAACAAAGATTTTAAATATAAAAACCTAGAGTGTATTAAGTACCAAAAACATAGGTTACAACATTCATTGTTGTAATAGATGTTTTCGTGGTAAATAAAGGGAGCATATATGATAACACTATTGTTATAGTAGGTGACTCCCAAAGGAAATGTTTTTACATAGTATATGAGATTTATTAGTATTTATTTTAATTGAATCCATACACTAGTATTTTTGGGTTGTAGTAACGGTGTTTTACGCAACATCTGTTTTGACCCAAATCAAAATGTGTTCTGAAGATAATTTCTAAGTATAGAAATAAAGTGTTTTGTAAGTACACTTATTATTTAAATAAGTATAAGGAAATGTTTTCTAGTTATGGATATATTAAAACAGTTTTGAAAATGACTTTTTTGAAGAAAAAAGTGTAAGTTAAATATTAGAAAATTAATAAATTTCATAGAAAAGTCTATCATAAGAGAGTATAGATTAAACATACTTCAATCTATTGGAATGAAATGAATAATGATATAATTTTCTATGAAACCAAATCACAAATAAAGATGTTTTGTACAAGTTATAAGGAATATGTGAAAGAGATGTACAAGGTATGGGAAGCACCATATTTTGTATAGCCTATTTCGAAAAAAAAATAAAATAAGTTCCTTGTAATTTCACATAAACATGAAGTCCTCTTTTAAAGGATTCATAGAAGGTTTTAGCGTTAATAGTTTCTTATAAAGGAAAATAGTTCCAATATATTAAGGTATAAAACCATTAGGTGTAATAAGGAGTGTAATAATTAGAGAGCCTTGGTAGAAAAAGCTAAGCAATGGAAATTTCATATATTTTTCAATTGGTTATGCGCATTGGTTGTTTGCCTTTGTAGAAAGTCCCAATTTTTAGTAAGTTAAGAACTCCACCAAGGTTAGGTAATTGGAAAGTTAAGGGGTTTTTAATAAAAATAATTGTTCTAATCTACTCCAGTTTTTGTAAAAATTGAAAATCTATGAAAAGAAGATGTTTTGAAAACATGTGAGGACATTTTAAAGATATCTTAAAGAAAAATGGTTTGGTGAAAAAGTAAATAAGTTTTTGGGAGTGAAAAGCTTAGTAACAGTTAAATTTAAAAATCCAAATTTTTATGGAAAGATCTAAAGGTCTTTAAAAGAAAGTGAGGAATAAGTTTTGAACTTAGAATTTGTAAGTTTTTCCCTCTAGGTTTGGGGAATATTGTAAATTCAAAAAGCTGAAAGGATGCAAGTCTAGAAAGGTAAAATGTTAAGTAACCAAGTACCTTTGAATTTAATAGAAATTTGAAAATAACACTTTTAAAGGCAAAAATTTTGGGATTTGATGTTTTAAAAATCTAGAAGCTTTAGTTTTTGAAATTATAAATACCAAACCAAACTTTTAAATGCGGATTAGATAGGAATCATTTCCTAGGTGTGACGGAAAAAGTGTAAGGCTATGTAGGAGATAGCAGTTATTACTTTTACAAGTAATAATAGAAGTTTTTGTAAAGTGTATAGGACGCTAGTGTGAACCTAGGATTGTTGCTTCATATGTGTAGACTATAGAAGAATAGTAAAGTGATATTAGTAAGATGGTAAGGCACACAAGGTTGAGGATGTGTATTCTTGATTTTTGGAGGAACTTGGAAGGAGCATCTTCCTTTAGTGGAATTCGCATATAATAATAGTTTTTAGACTAGCATTGGAATGACACCTTTTGAAGCTCTTCATGGAAGACCGTGTGCGTCACCTTCATGTTGGTTGGAGTCTACGGAGAGATTGCTACTTGGTCCTGACACGGTTTGAGAGACTTTGTAGAAGATTGATATGATTAGGAGAAAATACGTATCTCTTATCTACATCTCTTTGATAGTAAATTTCGAATTTCCTATTTCCACCTTTAGTTTTGAATAGGTTCTTTCCTTTATTTTCCTTTGGGAGGGTAGATCTTAGGATTTAACCTATGGATGGTAGGATTTGATGTAAACATGTTATTAGAACATGTTATGTACGATGGATGCTAGTGGTTGCAAGTGTTTGCTAGTGGATGCTAATGGACGCATATACTTACACTAGGCACTATTATCTCTTAGGGATCGGCTTAACTAGGTCAACAGAGCATATGCATATGGATGTGTGCGCATTTGCATTTTTATTTTATTTTATTTTCATGGTTGCTATAAATGGATGATTATCACATGATTGTTGCATTTGGATGATGATTGTAGCACGCATGTAGAACTATCAGTTATCATTAAGAATCTGCATTCATTTGGATACATAACACGGACATGATTGCATAAAAAAGAGGTCGACTGAATCGGTAGATCGCCTAATCTTTTGCATTAGTTAGGGACATTGACACTGCATTTATGCATATATATCACGAATTGCATTAGAAAAAATTAAGGACAATGGATGTAATGGATGATGGTTGATTAGTTGGTTATTGAACTTTGATGAAAACATTTATTTCATTCTTCTATCCTTGGAGATTTCAGGGACGAAATCTTTTAAGGAGGGGAGAATGCAACAACCCAATATTTAAGCTGTAATAATTAATTAACGAATTAATTAAATAATAAAATAACTTTATGAAATTATCAGAATTGAGCCATGGGAGTTGCACCATTGTGTCCGTGGTAATTTTCTGGTCAATTTTTATATATAGATTGTTAGAATCCGAGCTAGAACGAAGAAGTTACAAAAGAAAGAAGAAATCAGAATATAGGGGAGGAAATATATATATATAGGGCTAGGTCGACCCTCCCATCAGCTAGGTTTTTCTATTTTAATTCCTTCTCGTGCATCTGTGCTTCCATCCGACGGTTCTGATCGAGCCTATGACGTGGTTGCACCAGATTTAATCCTCAAATCCAACGGTTTGAGATCCACAAGTGACACTATAAATAAGACCCTAGGCCTAGCTATTTTTCTCATTCAGATTTTCTCCATCCGGGTTCATTGCCTGAGGCTGGACCCTAAAATGAATATTTTTCCAAGGAGAAGATCTTTTTAATTAAAATATTTTATAACCTAGAAGTGGATCCGGGAAGGCCAAGGAAAAAGATCTAAGGACCACATGTGAGTGTTTAAGTAATTATTTTAGATTTTTAAGTAATTTAAAATAATAGGGTTCTCAATAGTTGTAGTTTTTCTGCAATTTTGAGGCCGCTTTTATATAAGTTGTTTACATATAATTTTTAAAGTTCTTTTCAGTCTATTTTATTCTGCTATTTTTGTTTAGCTATTTTATTCAATTATTTACCGTTATTTACAGTTATTTGTATTTTATTTATATCTGTTTTACGTTAGAATTCAGCCTGTAAATTTTAGTTTACTTTTGTTCCTTTTTACGCGAATAAAATAATAAAAAGAGGATAATTCGCTAATATGGACTAAAATATAAGAACAGTAAACTTACAGAAAATTTGATGTAAATAAGACGAGCTGTAATAAAAAGAATATAGACTGAAATAGGCAAATTTGACATTTGCAAGCAAGTTTATAACTAGTAGTTATAACTAAAAAGACAAGATAAAGGAGAAATTATAACGTAGGTTATAATTAAATAGAAAGAGCAGAAAAAGCTTATTTTAAGACTTAGAGTTAAGTTAATAAGCCAATAGAGCAGAATTAACAGAAAAGGCTTATTTTAAAGACTTACACTAAGTTAATAAGCAAATATAGCAGAGATAACAAAAGAGGCTTAATTTAAGACTTAGATTAAGTTAATAAGCAAATAGAGCAGAAATAATAGAAGAGGCTTATTTTAAAACTTACACCAAGTTAATAAGCAAAGATAGAAGTAGGACCCGTACCGGCAGCATTCCCCTTCAGTCAGGAACTGATGGTCTTACAACAGATTAGGTATGGTTGGGCACGCTTATGATGAAGTAATGGTAAATAAGAGGTCAATAGATAGAAGTTCAAATAAGGGGATTTGGGCAAGGGATGCAACTAGATTTTGTTTGTTAGGACCCGTACCGACATCATTTCCCTTATCAGACTAGGACTAATGGTCTCACAACAGAGACACGACAGATCAGATGAGGTTGGACCCGTTTATCCTGAAGTAATGGTAAATAAGAGGTCAAAAGGTGGAGCAACAGATAGTACGAGCCGACGGTGGCCGAGCGTGCGACTGCGGTGCAGGGATATAAGTCGCTATTGAGTTCCAAAGCGCTAAACAGGTGTCTTTTTGCTGTGGGACCCACAGGATGGGACTAGCTCATAGTGGAAAAACAGAGATAGAAGGTCGATCAAAGGGTAGAATTACGACTTCAGCCTAATTAAATTAGGATTAGGATTTCCGCCTAATCAAAGCAGCTATCTAAGACAAGTGCAAACAATCGAAATAATCAGACTATCAAAGCAAATAGTTAAACAATATTCTATTCCAGCTTTATCTTTCCTTTATTTCCTTCTATACTAGAACTGTTGCTAAGTCTATTATATTTATCTTGCTTAAAAGTACTAGTAGTTACTTTCACTCACCAGACTTTTAGTCTGACCCACTTCTCTATTTCCCCTTCCCCCTCCCCCCCCTAGGCCAGCAGAGGCAAGGGCAGTAGATTCAGATTTCTTGGAGATTCAGTTGTGGAGTTTTTCTTCATGTATTCGTCTTCTTTTCAGTTTCTTTTCATTTGACTCTGGATGTACTGGTAATTTTGTGAGAGGGATGATTTTTATTGTTTATGTACTCTGATGATGTGACTAAGATGGTATTTTTCACGAGACTTATGTATTTGGTTTTTAAGACATATTATGTATTTGGTTTTATGACTTATTTTATGGAGTAATGAAGTTTAATTTTAAATGTTTCCGCTGTTATTATTTATTTGTCTTGTGAATCTTAGTCTCTGTAAAGTTTTTAGCTATACCTATAATGCACCATATTCTTTAGTGTGTCCTTTTGGGTATAGTAAGGGGTATAGGGTGTTTCAATTGTATGGTCAGGAAGTTATAACTTTCTAGGCCGATGAGGTTTGTTTTTAACTCTGGTATACCTTATGTCTTTAAGTGACAGCTTTTACTGTTTATATGTGATCATTCTACTGTGAGATTCTGTTTTCCCCTGTTCTTTTTCTTTATTTTACCCTAACAATTTGTCATTTTGATACTTGGAATCTCGATATTCTAATACTGTGGATGTATTAAGTGCCGACTTTCGCGGGTCGAAAAGGCGGTTCGTTATAGAAAACATGAAACACCCCACACCCCTTAGTATACCCAAAAGGACACACTAAAAGATGTGGTGCATTGTTGGTATAACTAAAGCTAGCATAGACAAAGATTCATAAGACAAAATAGATAGATAATAACACATCGGAAGTAATTAAAAACAATAAGTGATTTTAAAAATCAATACTTCATAAATACTTCATACAAACCACATATGTTTCAAATACCAAATACAATTGTCTTATGAAAATAAAATCTCAGCCTCAACTAAAAACCAGAGTACAAACACAAACTTTCCCTTAATACAGTGCCAGTACAAAAAAACAAAAAGCTGGAAATAAAAAGAAGGAATACATGATAGGGTCTCCAAGAAGCTGTGGTCTATCATCCTTGCCCCTGATTGCCTATGGGGGAAGAAAAAAGGGGAAAATAGAGGAGTTGGTCAGACTAAAAGTCTGGTAAATGATAGTAATTACTAGAATCTTTAAGCAAAGAAAAAGTAATAGACCTTACAACAGTTCTGGTATATAAAAGGAAACAAAAGAAATAGAGAGAAGGAATACGAATTAACTTAATAAATATAATTGATTAACTTTGATTGTTTGCACTTGTCTTCGATAGCTGCTTTGATTAGGCTGAATTCCTAATCCTGTAATTAGGCTGAAATCCTAATTATACCCTTTGATCGGCCTGCTACTCCATAGACCTTACTGCGGACTAGACGCTATATAACTCCCTACACAGAAATGGTGTCTACGAATGACACGCAAAGTATCTACTGTGTACTAGACGTTATATAGCTCCCTACACATAAGGCAATGGTGCCTACGAAAGGCACACATACTAAGCGCTTGGAACTCATAATGATTACTGAGCACCCGAATGGAAGTCGCACGCGTAACCGCCACCATGCTCATGTTGCATGTTGTTCCACCTATTGGGTCTTCTTATTACCTCAAGTTCCAGCATAAGCGTGCCCATTATCCCACTTCAGGCTAATGTGAGATCACCCTGTCCATAGAAAATAAGGGAAATGTTGTTGGTACTAGCCCGTCATCCAAACAATATCTAGTTGCGCCCCTTGCCCAAATCCCCATGATTTGGACTTCTACTTATTGATTAATTACTACCATTATTAGCATAAGCGTGCCTCTCATCTCACTTCAGGATTATGTGAAACACCGTGTCCATAGAAATAATAGGGGAATGTTATTTGGTACAGGTCCTACTTTAATTCTTGCTTATTAAATTAGATAAATTATTTAAATAAGCCTTTACTTTTATTCTTGCTATTTGTGCTTATTAATTTATCCTAAGTCTTAAAATAAGCTTCATTCTGTTCTTTTTCTTATTATAACCTACGTTATAATCATGCTTATTACTTAACCCAAGGTCTAAGTGTAAAAATAAGCTTCTTTCATCTTATACTCTTTTAGTTATAATTCTAAGTTATAACTAGGCGAATTATCTTTAATTAGTCAAATTCTAACATTAATATCATAATTAAGCTCAATTTCAGTCTTAATTCCATTTTTATTACAGTCTTTACAATTTACATCGTATCTTTCATTATTTCAGTATCCTTATAATTTTAATCCATATTCGCGTTTAATCTATTCTAATCCATACGCGAAGAAGAAGGACAAATAAAAGAAAACTTAAAATAGAAGAAAATCCAAAGCGTAGGAAAAAGATGTAAATAACGCATAAATAACAGTAAATAAATTAAAATACTGTAAATAAATGGAAAAGCTATAATTAAATGAATTAAATTAAAATTAACTAAAAAAATAGCTAAAAGAAATAAACTGAAAATAATTCTAAAAACTGTAATAAATTACTAAAAAGGTTATTCCAAAAATCGTAGTAAAAACTACAACTATTGGAAACCCTATTATTTTAAATTACTTAAAGAAATCTAAAATAATTACAATCATTCACCTGCAGTCCTAAGCTCTTCCCTTTTGGTCTTCCCAGATCCACTTGAGGGTATTAAAATATTTTTATTAAAAAGATTCTCTCCTTGGAAAATTATTCCTTTTAGGGTCCTTCCTTAAAAGGTGAACCCAAGTGGAGAAAATCTAGAATGAGAAAAAGTGTCAGGCCTAGGGTTCTATTTATAGGTGTAGAAGTGGATCTCGGACCGTTTGATTTGAGGATTGAACAGGATGCAACAACGTCATAGGCTGAATAGGAGTCATTAGATGCAAGAACGGAAGGACCGGATTGGTTAAAAGAATGCAAATGACGCGTACAACGTTCGAACGAACGAAACGAACTTTTGTTCGTTCAAAAGGTGAAGCAGGTCGACTGGGCGGTCGGCCGCCCTGGTGCCTAGGTCGGCCGGCCGGTCGACCTAGCCCATATTATTATTATTTTTCTTTTTTTCCGATTCTTCTTTATTTTTGTTTAATTCATAACTTGCTCATATTAGCTCGGATTCTAACGTTCTATATATGGAAATTGACCAAAAAATTACCACAGACACAATGGTACAACTCCCGTGGCTCAGTTCTATTAATTTCTCAAAGTTATTTTATTATTTCATTAATTAACGAATTAATTATTATAGGTTAAATTTCGGGTTGTTACATTCTCCCCCCTTAAGGGATTTCGTCCCCGAAATCTCTAAGGATAAAAGAATGTACTAAATGTTTTCATCCAAGTTCTACGACCAACTACCCAACCATCATCCATTCATTCATTGTCCTTGAGTTTGTCTAATGCAATTTATGATACTTATGCGATTAGTGTAGTGTCTATGTCTCTAACTAATGCAAAATATTAGGCGGTCCACTGATTCAGTTGACCTCCTTTTATGCAATCATGCCCGTGTCATGTATCCAAATGAACGCAAATTCCCTAATGATAACTGATAGTTCTATATGCGTGCTACAAACATCATCCAAATGCAACAATCCTATGAACATCATCCATTTTTAGCAACCATGGAAAATAAAATAAAATGCACACACATCCATATGCATACGATCTAGTGTCCTAGTTAGGCCGATCCCTAAGAGATAATAGTGCCTAGTGTAAGTATATGCGTCCATTAGCATCCACTAGCAAACACTTGCAACCACGGGCATACATCATTCATAACATGTTCTATTAACATGTTTACATCAAATCCTATCATCTATAGGTTAAATCCTAAGCTCTACCCTCCCAAGGGATAATAAAGGAAAGAACCTATTCAGAACTAAAGATGGAAAATAGGAAATTCAAAAACTTACTATCGAAAAGTTGAGGATAAGAAGTACGAATCTTCTCTTCAGTCCCCCACGAAGCTCCTGCAACATCGTCTCCTCATTGCACCTTTACTAACGGAACTTATTTATTCCTAAGTCGCTTGGTGTCTCGTCCAATGATCTTCGTAGGAATACGTCGAACCTATGCTTCCCTTTCTACTTCCACCTCCTCTAACTGACTAGGCTCTACAACCTCCGACGAGTCATGTTAGCAAGTGCGAAACATGGAAAACATCGTGCACTCCTGCGAGCCTCTCCGGTAGCTTCACTCGGTATGCCATCTTCCCAGTTCTCTCTAAGCTAGGAAATAGTCCTACAAATCTGGGGGCTAACTTTCCATTCGATCCAAACCTTACCACCTTCCTAAGCGAGGATACTTTAATAAAAACTAAGTCTCCAACCTCAAACTTAATGTCTCTCCTCCGCTTGTCCACATAAGATTTCTGCCTGCCTTGAGCTATTTCATCCTTCGCTGAATCAAATTGACTTTCTCTGATGTCTCCCTCACCATGTCAGGCCTAAGCGGAAACTTCTCCGTAGACTCCACCCAACATGAAGGTGACTTACATGGTCTCCCATATAAAGCCTCGAATGGTGCCATTCCTATGCTTGCTTGGTAACTGTTATTATACGTGAACTCCACCAACAGAGGATGATCCTCCCAAGCTCCTCCAAAATCCAAAATGCACATCCGCAACAAGTCCTCAAGCACTCTATTAACTCTCTTCGTTTGGCCATCAGTCTGAGGGTGATAGTCCGTACTCAATCTAAGCTTCGTCCCTAAAGCCTCTTGCAAGCTTCTCCAAAACTCACTAGTAAAAATAGGGTCTCTATCGCTCACTATGCTAGAGGGAATTCCATGAAGTCGGACTAACTCACGAACATATAGAGATGCCAAATAAGATGTCGTCCTCTTGCTCTTAACATGAATGAAGTGGGCACTTTTGGTCAAACGGTCTACGATTGCCCAAATGCTAGTATTCCCCTTTCTAGAACGGGGTAAACCATCTATGAAATTCATCGAAATGTTGTCCCACTTCCACTCTGGCACATCTAAGGGCTGAAGTAATCCATCGAGTTTCTGCTGCTCCACCTTAACCCTTTGGCAAATAAGACACTTAGCTACAAACTCCGCCACATCCTTCTTCATGCCATTCCAATAAAACATCCTCTTCATGTCCATATACATCTTGTCACTACCCGGATGAATAGTCATACGGGAATGTTGTGCTTTCTCTAAAACTGCTTTTGACAAATCACTAGTGCGGGGAACACAAAGCCTCCCATCTCTCCTAAGCCATCCTTTGCCATCCATGGAATAACGTTGGAGATGTCTAGAGACCTCTCCTCGGCTAATCCTATCCATAATGTCCATGAGCTCTGAATCCTCTCGCTGCCTCGAGCCAATCTGATCCATAAGGGTAGGCTTCACTTCAAGCATAGCTAACAATCCAGGGGTAATGTCCGTAGAGGGCTTAAAGTCAAAAGTAGAAATAAACTCCAAGCTCTTCCACTCTACGAACAAAGGACTAAGGGTTGCTTTCTTCCTACTCAATGCATCCGTAACCACATTACCCTTGCCAGGGGTATAAGCTATCTCAAAATCGTACGATGCCAAAAACTCCATCCACCGCTGCTGCCTCAAGTTCAAATCCTTCTGGGAGAATAGGTACTTCAATGACTTGTGGTCGATGAAAAGCTCAAACCTCTCTCCAAGTAAATAGTGCCTCCAAAACTTGAGTGCAAAAACTATAGCAACTAACTCCAAATCATGGGTAGGGTAGTTCTTCTCATGAGTCCTCAACTGCCTACTACCATAACATACCACCCTTCCTTCTTGCATCAACACCGCTCCTAGACCTGTCCCACATGCATTAGTGTATACAGTAAAAGGCTTAGCTCCATCGGGTAGATCTAACACTGGTGCACTAATAAGGGCTCTCTTAAGTCTCGTGAAGGAATCCTCACAATCCATGTCCCACACGAAAGTCTTATTCTTCTTAGTAAGACGCGTGAGTGGTGCCGAAATCTTGGCAAAGTCTCTAATGAACTTCTTATAGTAGTCCGCCAATCCTAGGAAGCTCCTAACTTCAGTGATGTTCTTGGGGGCCTTCCAATCTTGCACTGCAATCACCTTAGCGGGGTCAACAGCCAAACCTTCCTTCGAGACCATGTGCCCCAAGAAGCGTACCTCCTCTTTCCAGAAGTGACACTTCGAAAACTTAGCTCTCAAATGATGACTATGAAGTGTGCGAAGAACCTCCTCTAAATGAACAGCATGCTCCTCCATATTCTTGGAAAATACCAAGATGTCATCCACGAATACCACCACAAACTTATTTAGGACCTCTCTAAAGACGCGGCTCATCAAGTCCGCAAATTAGGCTAGGGCATTGGTTAGCCCAAAAGGCATGACCAACTACTCATAAAATCCGTCAGGAGTCCTAAATGCAGTCTTATCTATGCTGTCATCGGCGACCCTAAGCTGATGGAATCATGTGGCTAAATCAAGCTGGGAGAATACCAAAGAGCCAACTAACTGGTCAAAAAGATCATCAATCCTAGGGAGTAGATATCGGTTCTTCTTTGTGAGCTTATTTAATTATCTATAATCAACGCAAAGTCAAAGAGAACCATCCGCCTTAGTAGTGAAGACGACTGGCGCTCCCCATTCCGATATGCTTCTTCTTATGAGACCTTTCTCCAAAAGCTCACCAATCTGCTTGCTCAATTCCTTCCTCTCCCTAGGTGCCATGTGCCTCACGGGTAATGCTACTGGCTTAGCATTCTCCATCAAATAAATCCTAAAGTCAATTTCTCTCTTAGGGGGTAGTCTCCTAACCTCCTCAAAGACGTCTAGAAAATCTCTGATGATAGAAACTAAACCTAACTCTGACGATGAAGAATTGGGGGAATAAAGGAAACTCAACATGACTGACCCTTGCGGGTCGCAAGAAACCTCGAGAGTCCTACTGTTGCATGCCTCTAGTCTAGCGACTCTCCTCTCACAGTCTAATATAGCTCCATATGTGGATAGCCAATCCATCCCCAAAATCACCACATACCCCAAAAATCCCAATACATAGGCATCGCAGTCAAATTCTACGCCGAGGATATAAATTTTTAAACCCCTACAAACCATAGATAAGTGTGTCGATCCTTCTATGAGGTTTGAAACAACGATGGGGTCCACTACTAAAGAAATGTCTAAGTGCAAACAATCCACAAGAGAACTAGAGATAAAAGAGTGTGATGCTCCAGGATCGGATAAAGTTCGAATGGGAAAATCAAAAATGGAAATCAAACCTTCAACTGTGACTTTCCTACCTCTATCCGAAATGTCGCCTGAAGGTGCAATGTCTAATGCCTGAATCTGCGTAACTGGTGTACTAGCTCCCTGTCCCGTCCTCTGGGGACAACCTCTACTCAAGTGATCGGGCTGCCCGTAAATAAATCACTTTCCCTTCATCTTCTCCCTTTTCCAATCCTTGGTGGTATGTCCCATAATTCCACAGCTATTGCACCTCAATCCTTTCTTAATTTGCTTCTGAGGGCCATCGCCTTTCTTCTTCTCTTTGTTGTTCCTCCACCATTTCTTCTTTGGACCTTCCGACTTAACAGCTTCCTTAGACTCTCCTTCCTTGACTGCATCAGACATAAGTGCCATCTCTACTAAAGACTCATAAGTAGCTCCCATCGGTACGTGAGTCAACAACAATCCTTGAAGGGACTGATTCAATCCCTTCGCAAACTTCATAGCTTTCTTGTGCAACGTATTCGCTAACTCCATTCCGAACCAAGACAATTCATTAAATTGATTGATGTACTCCTTCACTGACAAACTCCCTTGCTTCAAATTAATGAATCGCTCCAGCTGAACACTCTCCTCTACTTGAGACAAAAACTTCCTATCAAATCGCTCCCGGAACCCATTCCAAGTCACCTCTCTTTCGTTCTAACTCATTGACCTCCCATAAATACGAAGCCTCCTCTTTCAACTGCCAAGATACTAGCTGAACTTGCTGTTGATCATCCAATCCAGATAGTCCAAATATCCTATGTGTGTCTCTAAGCCAAGCTCTCACCTCCACAAAAGTCTCCTTACCAGAAAAAGTCTTTCCACCCAAACTCGCAAAATCCTTACAAAGCTTAGAGAAGTTGACGGCGGTAAGTGGGTTGATGGGACTCCCACCCGCTAATGCTGGGTTGGGCACTTGCCCGTGTTCCTTTGGAGTTGTGGCTTGTAGATACCTATAAAACCAGGCTAGGACTGGAATGCCCTTGGGAAGGTTCGGGGGATCCGTCATTCTACGAAAAGAAAATGATAGTTCAAGAAAGAGTCGAAGGGAGATTGAACTGGACTTTTAAGGGGATTTTATAAAAACTCTTTTATACCTAAAAACTACTTTTAAGAGTTCTTTTCTGAAAAATACTTTAAAGCAAGTTATTTTGAAAAATACTTTACTTTTAAAATAAATTTTTAGAAGTCCTGTAACCTTAGGCTCGGATACCAAGTGAAACACCCCACACCCCTTAGTATACCCAAAAGGACACACTAAAAGATGTGGTGCGTTGTAGGTATAACTAAAGCTAGCAAAGACTAAGATTCACAAGACAAAATAGATAGATAATAACAAAACGAAAGTAATTAAAAACAATAAGTGATTTTAAAAATCAATACTTCATAAATACTTCAGACAAACCACATATGTTCTAAATACCAAATACAATTGTCTTATGAAAATAAAATCTCAGTCTCATCAGAAAAGCCAGAGTACAAACACAAACTTTCCCTCAACACAGTGCTACTACAAAAAAAACAAAAATCTAGAAATAAAAGGAAGGAATACATGATAGGGTCTCCAAGTCTCCAAGAAGCTACGGTCTATCTTCCTTGCCCCTGATTTCCTATGGAGGGAGAAAAAAAGGGAAAATAGAGGAGTGGGTTAGACTAAAAGTCTGGTGAATGATAGTAATTACTAGAATCTTTAAGTAAAGTAAAAGTAATAGACCATACAATAGTTCTAGTATATAAAAGGAAACAAAGAAAATAGAGAGAAGGAATACGAATTAACTTAATAAATATAATTGATTAACTTTGATTGTTTGCACTTGTCTTTGATAGCTGCTTTGATTAGGTTGAATTCTTAATCCTATAGTTAGGCTGAAATCTTAATTCTACCCTTTGATCGGCCTGCTACTCCATAGACCTTACTGCGGACTAGACGCTATATAACTCCCTACACAGAAATGGTGTCTATGAATGACACGCAAAGTATCTACTCTGGACTAGACGTTATATAGCTCCGTACACATAAGGCAATGGTGCCTACGAAAAGCACACATACTAAGCGCTTGGAACTCATAACGATTAGTGAGCACCCGAATGGAAGTCGCACGTGTAACCACCACCATGCTCATGTTACATGTTGTTCCACTTATTGGGTCTTCTTATTACCTCAAGCTCCAGCATAAGCGTGCCCATCATCCCACTTCAGGCTAATGTGAGATCACCGTGTCCATAGAAAATAGGGGAAATGCTATTGGTACTGGCCCGTCATCCAAACAACATCTAGTTGCACCCCTTGCCCAAATCCCTATGATTTGGACTTCTACTTATTGACCAATTACTACCATTATTAGCATAAGCGTGCCCCTCGTCTCACATCAGGATTATATGAAACACTGTGTCCATAGAAATAATAGGGGAATGCTATTTGGTACAGGTCCTACTTTAATTCTTGCTTATTAACATAGATAAATTATTTAAATAAGCCTTCAATTTTGTTCTTGCTATCTGTTCTTATTAATTTATCCTACGTCTTAAAATAAGCTTCATTCTATTCTTTTTCTTATTATAACCTACGTTATAATCATGCTTATTACTTAACTCAAGGTCTAAGTGTAAGAATAATCTTCTTTCATCTTATACTCTTTTTAGTTATAATTCTAAGTTATAACTAGGCCAATTATCTTTAATTAGTCAAATTCTAACAGTAATATCATAATTAGGCTTACTTTCAGTCTTAATTCTATTTTTGTTACAGTCTTTACAATTTACATCTTATCTTCCGTTATTTTAGTATTCTTATAGTTTTAATCCATATTCGCGTTTAATCTAATCCATACGTGAAGAAGAAGGAGAAATAATAGAAAATTGAAAATATAAGAAAATCCAAAGCGTAGAAAAAAGATGTACATAACGCATAAATAACAGTAAATAAATTAAAATACTGTAAATAAACTGTAAATAAATGGAAAAGCTATAATTAACAGAATTAAACTAAAATTAACTGAAAAAAATAGCTAAAAGAAATAGACTGAAAATAATTCTAAAAACTTTAAATAAATTACTAAAAAGGTTATTCCAAAAATCATAGTAAAAGCTACAACTATTGGAAACCCTATTATTTTAAATTACTTAAAGAAACCCAAAATAATTACAACCACTCACCTGCGGTCCTAAGCTCTTCCCTTTTGGTCTTCCCGAATCCACTTGAGAGTATTAAAATGTTTTTATTAAAAAGATTCTCTCCTTGGAAAATTATTCCTTTTATGGTCCTTCCTGAAAAGGTGAACCCAAGCGGAGAAAATATAGAATGAGAAAAAGTGTTAGGCCTACGGTTTTATTTATAGGTGTAGAAGTGGATCTCGGACCGTTGGATTTGAGGACTGAACAGGATGCAACCACGTCATAGGCTGAATAGGAGCCATCGGATGCAAGAACGGAAGGACAGGATTGGTTAAAAGAATGCAAATGACACGTACAACGTTCGAACGAATGAAACAAACTTTCGTTCGTTCAAAAGGTGAGGCGGGTTGACCTGGCGGTCGACCGGCTGGTCGACCTAGCCCATATTATTATTATTTTCTTTTTTCCGATTCTTCTTTATTTTTGTTTAATTTATAAGTTGCTCATATTAGCTCGAATTCTGACATTCTATATATGGAAATTGACCAAAAAATTTCCATGGACACAATGGTGCAACTCCCGTGGCTCAATTCTCATAAATTCACAAAGTTATTTTATTATTTCATTAATTAATGAATTAATTATTATGGGTTAAATTTCGGGTTGTTACAAAACATTTGGAAAACCATTTAGTATAACAAAAATATTTCTTCCCATTAGAATTCTAGGTTTATTACCTTCATCTACAGTGTTGTCAAACCAAGTTTTTTGTTTCCTCCATAGATGTGAAGGATCTAAGAATCTTTTATGTCCCGTATAAACATTTTTTTGACTATGACACAACCAACGACGATGAGTATTGACATCGTATAATAGGTAAGCTTTTTCACCTTTTGCACAACATCCTACAAGATTTCTATAAGCTGGAAAGTCCTTTATTGTCCATAGTAAAATTGTTCTTAATTTAATAACTGATCCACTAAATGCATCATATATATCGATTCCATTATTCCGCTCATGATTCGAGTCTTCTACCAATGGCACCAAATATACATTAATATCATTTTCGAGTTGCTTCGGACCAGGAATTATTAATGTTAGTATAATGTTTTCTTTCTTCATACATAACATAGGCGAGAGATTCAAGCATTACTAGCCAACAACTATATTTGGAACTCATCAAGGCAAATGGATTGACACCATCTATAGCAAGACTAAGTCTGAGACTGCGTGGATCGAATGAAAGTGATTTCCACCTCTCGTTCATCGCATTCCATGTTACAGAATCAATATGGTGATGCATTTTTTCATCACTACTTTAATTACTGAAATGCCGCCTTAGTTCTTCTGCCATCTTTGGAGATCCATGCATTCTCCTAAATCTTGAAATGATTGGAAAGTATCTTAACACTTTAACCAGAACACCTCGTATAATCTCCTTAGTGTCCTCATTTATCTTCCATCTCAAAGGGTTACATATAGGATGACTATCTAAATCTTGAAACTATTTTCTGAAAAGGAAACGGTCATTCTTACAAGCTTGAACCTTATTGAACCCCATGTTGAATACCGTGAGGAATTTTTTACATCATACAAAGTCTTAGTAAGTACATTATCCTTTAGAAACAAAAACTATTGCACGCTTAAAAACTTATCAAAACCATTATCAGATACTCCAGTCTCACATTTAAGATTAAAAAGCAGTGATGGTGGATAACTTAGTTTGATATATGCAATTGGGATACAAAGAACTTTCTACATCTACCAAATTCATGAGTAAATCATCCTCCTATTTTCGAACATCCTTATTTTCTTTATCATCAGAAAAAAAGAATGATTCAAAAAATCTTCATCTTCATAATGAATAGCTTTAAGTTGGTCAAAAGATCGTCAAACTTCATTTCTATGCCCACATTTAATTGCTTGCCATGATTATACCACATATTGCTGCTTTGTACTTAGGATCCATCCCTCTTATAATCAAATGTTCAACGATAATGTCATCATGATATTGACTAAGATTTCGACAATCTAAACAAGGACATAAAAGCTTCTCTACATTTCTTAAATTTCTCTTTGCAGCGTCCTCGAAACACCCAGCCCCTTGCTCGTACTCCTTAGAAGTTCTTAATAAAAAAACATAATTATTGGTTTTTGATATCAAATAATTTTATTCCCTGAAATTAAACATGGTTGAAAATATTGAATCATCTATTTACCTATGTAAATGAACTCAATCTTTTTCTATCGACATATAATGCGGAAGCAAGTTTCTAGAATTTGAAGCATATGTATTAGTGATTAACATAATTGACAAAAACAATGTAAAATACACAATTTTGTACAAATGGGAACCACACAAAAAAGTCATACTTTGGACAAAATAGTACAATAAGTGCTTTACTATTTTAGATGTTTGGACAAAATAGTCCATTAACTGCTGCATATTAAAGTGTGTGTTACTAAACTTCAAATGGAACCATCTTACACAGATGCCTCCTTTATTATGTAGAATGGTATCAACTGAATATTTCTTTAAATCTCAGGAACACTCATATACAAGTACACTTAAAATTGCATTAAAATATGCATTAGTGAAGTTAGCCAGTACCATGTTACCATTTCAAAGATTCACAACCAAATTTCTAAATAATATTTTGGATCATACAAAATTGGTACACATCGATTATATAGAACATAAATCAGTACTTTAAGGAAGCACAAAACTAAAATATTTTAAGGATTCAATTAATCTATTACTTCAAAAATTATAATATTTCAAAATAAGCATACAAAATAATCATCATATACTTTAAACTTTTATATTACATAAAATAAACGCCTTTCATACATAAATCAATTCACAAGTTAAAATAAGTATTTTACTTTATGTGATTAACATATAGAATTCTAAACCAGTATTTTCTAAATTTGCTTGTGCTGCCCCCTCCTCTGTCCATTCCGTATCTAATAAGTACCTTGTGTCAGAATTGAGAAATTCTATGGTATATTTTAAACCTTTAATTTAACATATATACCTTATTTATCCATTCTCAAACTTCAATCGAAAACATAATAGTTAAATGTCCTTGTATCTTTTATCAAGTTATAATCCTCTCACATCATAGTGTATATTCATTGTAGCCACCTTTATATACTTCTCCATTATCTACAGTTATTACATCATTATTATGAACACTTCAGAGCTAACCTTCATGTGATGTTTCGAAAAACATATTTATATATGTAAAAATTCATTAATAATAAATTTTGTTTTCACTATGTAGAAAGTTTATAAATTCACGTTTTAGTTCATATATCACCTAGACAGCTTTACTACCATAACAACTGTTTTATTATTTTGTACCAGTTAAAGCATTATATCTTGGTATATCGTGACTTCTATTTTCAAATCCGGCATGTCAAGCAAATTTCATCATCATTTTCACACTTAATGGTACATACATGTTAACATGGTTCACTCATTACTGTTTTAAAATTGCACTCAACAAATATATAATCGAAACTCGAGCTCAATATACAAATTATTTATCATAGTATGAATTCAAAGGTGATCAATATAGATACCGAACTTGCAGATAGTAAACAACCAACATGTCAATTAACTTCTGTTAATTGGAAAATAATATTATATTAATTTCTCAAAAAATCTATAAAAAAATAACTTTACTGCTTAAATTAAATATGAAACATTGCATATTCAACGGTTGTAAGGCATGTCGACCACATTACAATTGTTGGCCGTGTAGTTTGAAAATGGTATGAATTGTTTATTTGATAAATAGCAAAAGTGATAAGGACATTTTTACCAACAAACTACATAAAAAACCAAATTTCTTTAAAATGGGCACAAAAATAATTATTTGTGCCTATTTATTTGACTAAGTGTTGTCAAACTTACTGCTATATTTTATGACCAAATCACTTTGATGTACTCCTAACATAAAAAACTGACATAACCATGCTAATTCATGAGTAACCATGCTGTAGAATATCATGGAAAGGTTGTTAACAAATAGGATAACTCATGCTCAACTCATTTTGGACGACGATCAAACAACAAACTCATATAACATTTATTTATATTTGTATGTATCCTCCAATGGTTTACAAAATCTGTAGAACCAAATAAATTTATCTAGTAGACAAGTCAAAAATTTAAAGTATCTGAAAATAGAAAATCCAAAAACGAATTATCATTTAGGGTTCTAGACGATTTAGGGTTTTGAAAAAAATAGAAGAACAAATTCACATCAAATTGATTTAGGGTTGAAGACAATCACCTCAAATAGAATTACGTGTGTGCGACTTCTTCAAATCAACCTGAGTTCTTCGAATCGTTGTGAACTTCAAAGCGGAGACGTCGAAGATTGCAGATGGAGTATGGAACTGCTGAAGAGAGAAATCGCCGTCGACTTGGATTGAAGTTGGTTTGATTAGGGTTATTTCATTTCGGGAGAGGAGGAAGACAAAAAATTTGAAAGGAGTTATTTAGTTTTGGGGCCAAAGTGTTACGTATGTACAAAATAAAACAAACAAAGTAAATAACAAACAATTAAAGGTTAGCAATAATGCTTTACTATAATATGTTATCTAGTGGCGTTATTAATAACATACTTTCTTGTAGCGAGTCGATATCACTCAATTAAATATATTGAAGATTGTGAATCTTTAATTTAAGCATTGTCCTCTGCCATTTATTTATTAATAAATTACTTGCATACTCTCTGATTGTTGAGCAATCTCAAGCTAAAGATGTTATGTGTAGTATTATTAATACATTGACTAGACGAGGTAAGATAACTATATGCATCTGTTGAGCAAACTCAAAGTACATACACTATACTTAGACCATCACAAAATGGTAGGTACAAGTGAATAATTTCTTTTAATTAGTTGAGTAAACTCAAGGTCGAAATGATATCAAGACAAGGAACCATAGGTTAAGAGTTATATATGATACAATCGATAAGGAGTTATCCATCGTTTGTGGGGCTATGACTTGTTCAGTAAACTCAAGATTAGAATCGCAAGACATACGAGTCCTAACACCCACTAGTGAAGTCAAAAAACTTCTATGTTTCATCTTTGGGTTTGGAGAAACATATTAAATCGGTGGGAGCCTTATTAGAAAAATGAAATGGTAACTTATAACACCTCGTAAAATGAACCATAAATAAATAAAGTAAACTGAATTAAATATGATAAGGGTTGGATATGAAAATTTTATAAAAGTTGGAATTTGACCACGAAAGTTACTCCATTGCGTTCATGGTGAAATTCTGATCTGCTTCCATATATAATATGCTGAAAACAGAGCTCAAGCAAAGAATTATGAGCATTTGAATTTCTCAGATTTAAATTAATTTAGTTTGAATTCAAACTCAAATGAGAAATAAAATTTAGGGTTTAAATTTCAAAAATTAACTTGGAGGCTAAGTAAACAGTTAATGTTAAAAAGTTAATCGGGGAATAAAATAATCTTGCATGGAAATAAATAAACGTTCACCTAAATAAGAGGAGCGTCGACCTGAATAGGTCAACGGGTCGACCGTAGCGGTCGACCGGTCACCCAAAGGCATTTGACCGCTTGGAAATAGAAGTTGCCAGTGGCTTCTAAGGTTTGAAGTTATGTTTTATTCGATTGTACGCTCCAGATTTACTTATTTCCTACCTACTTCAATCCTACAGTTCTGATGTGTTTCAACTCCTATAAATAGAACCACATCCTCTCCACTTTTATTTATATTATTTTGGGGAATACGACGAAACTCTGCCATTGCTATCTCTCTCTAATAAGATTCAGAAACTCCATAGCCAATTTAGGTAAGAATTCAACTTGTTTCCTATTTGTTTCTTCTTCCTCCAATCTATTCTTATCCTATTCATCTCCAATTATTCTAAATCCAATAAAGATATATACCTCTTCCCTATTGTATGTGTGTGTGTGTATATCAAAAGAGAGAGATTCTAGAAGAGATCAGAAGGCTACAAATCCGTTTGAGTGAAGCTAAGGCTAATCTGTGAGTGGAAACCTTAGTATTTCTTTTCAGCAATTGTTTGGTGTATTTCTTTTTGGATTTGAATATTCCTTAGAGATTTTGGGATTTCAAAAATATGATACATAAAATCTCCTAAATTCCTTTTTATTTCGATATGTCAATTCTATGATGAGATTCCTGATTATTTACATTAATTTGATGGGATTTGTTTCATTTATGCAATTTTTGATAATTTCATAGTCTATTCCACTACTCCTTCTTTGGGTTAAATTGTGATTCTTCAATAAAACAAGGGGTTTAGATTATGAATTCTATTCGTAGTTTACACCACTTATTCTTCTCTATTTCTTTGTAATGGAATAGAATGTGGGGTTTTGATTGCAATTCTTACTGTTTAAGATATTCCATTGAATTGCTGTAATAAATTGAGTCTCTATTTTATTTACAAGTCTTTTATTGCAGTTTTGGTTACAAATATTTATTCCCTGTTTTGTACAATTGAATCCCATGAAATCTTGGGAATTTGAAGAAAAGGACTTGTAATAATAATTAGTTAGGGAATTGACATTTAATGCTAGTTTATAGCGTAAAATCCGTGCGTTTAGAACTTATTAGGTGTGAATATTTATTTATCTCTATTTACGTAATTAATGTACAATTATTGTGTATATGGCGTAGTTAATTAGGCATTTATTTACATCTATTTCCCCCATTAGGAAGGTAACTGATTTTGATGCGAAAATAAGAGGAAACTTGTAGGTAGCCTAATTATTATTTTAAGGCGTGATATGGAAGATTCCTTATAAGTCCTTATTTATGAAATGGTGAGATGACTGTGTCTATATATATATATATATAGTAATTGGTTTATGGCTAAGTCATAGGGATGCAGGTCAATAGAGTTACATGATGGAAGTCTACCCTTCACTTTGAGGCTACCAACATTTGTATATACTTTTATTGATGTGAGATATCCTTATGATAAATATTTATAATGATGTGAGGTTAGTTCCAAATTCTATAGGGGAAATCTGCCCAGCTAATCTAGCTACTAATTCCTACGAATAATGACTAATGTGAGACATCATTATCAGTATGAGCCATAAGACAAAGGCCTGCTTCAGAATTTTGAGGTATTAAGTGGTTGGACCCGCCTCTTTTCCCCAGATGAAGTATTAAATGGCCAAGGGGTTACGTTAAGTGGTATCTTTATAGGGGTTCGCTTCTAAAAATAGGTCTTAAATGATGGGATCTGCCTTATTTAAGGTCTTAAATGACCAGAGTCTGCCTATTTTCCACTTAGAAGTATTAAGTGGCCTATGAGATTCCTTGTGATGTCAGCTAAATTGTACCATTGAGGAGCACACTTCTGGAAATAGGTCTTAAATGATGGGGTCTGCCTTAATTAAGGTCTTAAATGACCAGAAACTGCCTATTTTCCATTGGGAAGTATTAAGTGGCTTGGGTAACGTCTCTCACATATTAGCTATTTATGACGTATGACTGGGATATGGAATTCTATAAACCTACTTCTGAAATGGAAGGTATTAAGTGGTTGACCTGCATCCTTTCCTTATAAAGAACTATTAAATGACTTTAAGGGTTTTATTTCGTAGACATATTCTTATTTTGAAATATACTGCCTAAGTACTGAAAAGGTAAGACTTGAGGTTTTTATTCACTAGACACTTATTGTTCTGACTCCCTCCTTATTACAACATAGGTTAACGACAGAGTGATGGCGGTGATGATGCATAGAGATGGAGAAGCTTGGCTAGTGGTAGTATTTATTATTATTTGCTTTTTTGTGTACCCATGGATTTAGGCAATTATTGTTACGGATATTATGTTACGGTTTTTATGGGATTTTGTGTTGTGACATTTTTATGGTTTTGAAATAAATGCGTATACTATTATATTTTGTTCCATCAGTTGTGAGTTCTAAAAGTTTAGTTCTGGCACTGTAATGTTATTTCTTTTTACTACTAATAGCTTGCCTTAGACTAGATCTAAGTTTCGACGGGCCTTTTCTGGGTCGACATTTAGGTCTATTTTGGGGTGGGTTGTTATATTTGGTATCGGAGCCTAGGTTACCCGATCAACGGGGGAAAACTATACGTATGAGAAACGTATTTGTTATTTTGAAAAAGGTTTTTTCAAAAGAATTTTCAAATAATTCTTACTATATATGTACACACCCTCTCTTCTTAAACACACACACATACACTAGGCAACTTTTCTTTTCTTTCAGCATGTAAATACTATCTTAGGAAATCGTTACTAAAGGTTTAACCTATAGATAGTTGCAATGACCCTAATTCTTAACCAAAAATTAGTATTTTTTTTTATCATACTTAGCTAAGACTACCTAGGGTCATCCTTCCCTATTCTCATATTATCCAGGATCTTTCACAATATAAAAATATTGTTTTAAATCTAAATCATTCCTAACATACATATATGAAGATATCTATGTTATATTCTACTAGAATCAGAGCATGATAATATGTAAGTAGAAATCCTTTTAAATCTATTAAAATGTGATAATTCCCTGATAAAAGATTAATTATTGTATCCTGATTTTTTGACCATAGAATCCACTGGAAACATGTACTTTAGTCTGTTATTCTAATTAAGAAATGATCAAGTAATAATCAGGTGGAAGAAAGCTTTTAATATGGATGATTGTGTTAAAGTCTGTATAGTATCAAACTCAGGCTAAAAGAAAGTGGATCATAAGTGAACACAAGCAACATCTAGGCGTAATGGAAACGCGCCTAACTTACACATGAGAGGTCACGAGTTCGAGTGCTATGCTGGTCGGTTCAAACCCAATTTTTGTTTTTCTTTTTATTTTTCTCCTGTATGGTTTAAAATCTGATATCTACCTATATCTACACATATATACTTAATTTTTGCCTATAATCTAACATACAAAACAATATTTCTTGCTTTATTATTTTTGAAACCCATTCCTACAACTGTTCTAGGAATTTATGTTTATATTTTTGCCCAAATATCAACATGTACACAGATATACATGTACATGTCAATGTCTTTGCTCATTTTCCAGAAAACTGGGTTCAAATGGTTCCTTGCTTCATTGATTTGAAGTGAACATTTGGTCTGACCTATGATCTAACCATGTGGTTAATCTGACCATTCTTTTATTTGCATTTTACAAACCAGAATCTACCCAAAACATTGATACTCCTTCTTTTCAAAAGCATGTTTATATATATATATGAATCAGACACCTTGTGATCAGATTTATATCATCCTTCCTAACCATAATTCTCTTTTAAAAATGCATATTCAGGGTATATACACTTTTACTTGCATTTGGACATATATCAATATCATGACTTGAAAATATAACAGTTATAATTCTTTCTGGATTTTCCCAATATAATTTCCTATATATCTATCTTTTGAAAGGACTTAGGATGAACTATAATCATCATAAAATGATTATGCTTATAAAATCCAGGTTTTTCCTCTAAATCAAAAACAACTTTAGCAAATAGATTTTCAAATCAGTTTAACATCAATATCCTTAATACATACCAAACCAGAAATAACCAGAAACAACATAACACGTATTTCTTACAAGTTCTTCCTACTTAATACATTTAGATAGCCATATCAATCAGGAAATACATGCATGAATTAACACATTCTAGCTCTTATTTCTAATTATCTTAGCATTCTCTATTCCATATCTTTTTAATCTTGCTTACTTAGCTCCATCACAACCTGCAAAAGCATTAGTGGCTGCCCTATTATGAATGAGACACCCCCATGTGCCATGAGCAATAAGGGTCAGATCTATGATCTGGTGTGAGCATTTCTAACATATCCATGATATTAAGCTAAGGATACAGCATAAATGTACCTTGCATAACTTGACAGGTATTATCATGAATGATTAATGTATAAATTGATCAGGTATTCCCATATACATACACAAGAGCAAACATATGCATTAAAACAATTTTTATCTGGAACTACTAAGGTTCCTCATACCAACCCTAATCCCGGAAAGACCCAAGTTTCCTATATCATCATTTAAGGTTGCCTTTTCTTCTTATAAATTCCTGGCCTCATCTGCTATAAGGAATCAAAGGGACACATTGCCATGAACTAATTAACATCATGGCACAAAGATCTCAGGACTTAAACAAGCCATGTGTCAACTTGTCTACTTCAAATAGGACAAGCATTCCAGCAGCCTTCTTGGCACAAAATCCTTAGTTATATTACTAAGTGTATTCATGTTCATTTTATCAATGATAGCTAGGTGTACAGACCACTTATATACATGAAACATACTAGTTACCTTGCAGACATAATATTGCAAGCAAGTTAAAGGTTACTTTCTAGAGGTATAACACCCAGTCATTCCATCTCACATTATTTAGCATATAAACACCCTATTCAAACATATACCAGAATGTTTGCAACTGAGAATAAATGCATGGCTCTATTGGGTTTATTTTGATTTTGCAAGCAACTATGTTTAGCCAGATTTTTAACCTTGTTTAAACATAATTTTTAGGCTTGTAAATTTTCTGTTTGGTTTAGGGCTCAGCACTTATAGAGAAAGACTCCATTGCACCCTTAACCAATTATTTCAAGCCTCAGCACTATACCATTGTATATGCAGCTCATAGTTTTTTTTTCTTCATTCTTTGTCTTAAGCCATGATTCAGACTAGTTACAAATACTCTCTTACATGTTCTTTAAGGTTTTGGTATAACATACAGGGATGAAAATAGAACAACAAAGTTATACATCCATCATAGCAGATCATATCTCATCAAGCATTCATGAAACCATCAGTAGTCAACATGGTTTGTAAATCAAAACATGCAAAATATAGCATATAAAAGCTTGGCTGCCTAATCTCAGGTCTTAATGCCATGTATATGAGTGAGGATACTCACCTAAATGCTTACACAAGCTTAATCCAGAAAACCCCTCAAATCTTTAGCCTTTTCCTCCTCTTCTTCCTTAGGTTAATTAATTCAGTGAGAGAGTAGTTTCCTGGTTAGGCTCTTGATTTATATATGGGTTCTACCTAGGGTTTTGGGTGATGCAAAATCCCTATTTTAGCCCAAACCAGAATCATGCATTTGGCATTGCATATTCTCTCCCTCCTAACCCTTAATGTCCCGGCCAATATTTTAAAACAAGGCTAAGTTGTGCCCATTTTCTTTTCTTTTCAGAAAGTGATTACTTTAAGTATTTTTATTATACTTACCTCAAACATGATAATGGTGTGACTTTCTATTTTCTGCCTTTATACATTTGCTTTCTTGCACTTTGGTTCTTACTATTTTAGTGCTTCTTTTACTTATTTTTCCTTTATTAATTTTCTGCTCAAATAATATCTGTATATATACATTTATACAACTATGGGTGTTAGTTTAACTTTAACCTTCTTTTATTTGCAGAAAACATGTGCATTCTTATATGCATTTCTACACTCCTATTATTCAAATAAAATTTCACTTATTCATTATAAATCAATGTTCTCTTCTGTCTTAATTTCCAGACAAGTCATACATATGCATATATATATAGATATATATATATATATACATATCCTCAGGAATTTTAATATTCATGTCTAGGCCTATATTTCCTTTATTTAAAACATTTTATCTAAATGTTTTCCTTCTTTGTTTTATTATTCAGGAATTCTGGATTTTCTCTTAGTGCCATAACTAGTGTGCACGTGCACACATGCACACAACCTTGCACCACTGAAAATCCCACCTATATAATAATTCTGATTTTTCCCCCAGAATTTTAATCATTTATTTAAAAGGATTTTCCTCAAAATCTTGGGGTATTACAATCACCCCTTCTTTTAGGAATTGTGTCCTCACAATTTGCAACATAATCTTTGAGTACTTCTAATTTCTTAGGGAAAAATTATTCAGCATATGCATGAGCAAATCAATTAGTCACTGTCTATCATACATATTAAACTTTCTTAGTAATCTAAGAATTTACCTTTTAAATTTGCAAAGAGCCTAGGGTAATCCATCCTGATTTTATCCTCTAGCTCCCAAGTACAATCACTAGGATCTATACTCCATTGAATCTTTACAAGCTTCAATGTCTTGTTTCTTAATTTCTTTTCTTCCCTTGCCACAATTCCCACTGGCTCTTTCTCATAGATTAGATCTGGATTAATCTGAACTTCAGTAGGCTTTTCTAAGATTTCCTCCTTGTCATGTACCCATCTCCTTAGTTGTGATACATGAAACACATTGTGCATTGCACTCATTCCCTCTGGAAGCTCCATCTTATAGGCTAGTGAGCCTATCCTCTCCAAAATCTTGTATGGTCCAACATATCTGGGTCTGAGTTTCCCTTGCTTGCCAAATCTCAAGACTTTCTTCATTGGTGAAACCTTAATGAAGACATAATCACCTACTTTGAATTCCACTGACTTCCTCTTTGCATCAGCATATTTCTTTTGCCTATCTTGAGCTGCTGCCATCCTCTTTCTCACTAGTCCTATTTTCTCTATGATGTCCTTGACTTATTCTGGCCCTAGGATAGCTTTCTCTCCTGCCTCAGCCCAACACATAGGTGATAGACATGGCTTTCCATATAGGGCTTCAAAGGGTGCCATTCCAATTGTGCTTTGGTGGCTATTATTGTATGTGAACTCAGCCAAATGGAGATGGTCCTCCCAATTTCCTCCAAAGTCTAACACACATGCTCTAAGCAAATCCTCTAAAATCTTGTTTACCACTTCTGTTTGCCCATCTGATTGGGGGTGATAAGCAGTGCTTAGGCACAATTCACTCCCCATAGCTTCTTGGAAGCTCTTCCAGAATCTTGAAGTGAAGATTGTATCCCTATCACTCACTATAGTTTTTGGAACACCATGCAACTTTACCACTTCTCTCATAAAAGTTTGGGCTAGCCTAGGTGCATTTCTGTCTGCTTTTACTGGTATGAAGTGGGCTACTTTAGTCAGCCTATCTACAATTACCCAAATACTTGTATTTCCCTTCTTGGATCTAGGAAGACCATCTATAAAATCCATAGATATGTTTTCCCACTTCCACTGTGGTATGCTAAGTGGCTGCAACAACCCTGAAGGTCTTTGGGTCTCATCTTTTATTTGTTGACAAACCATGCACTTAGCAACATGTCTTGCTACATTAGACTTCATTCCCTTCCACCAATAGTCCCTTTTTAAGTTTTGGTACATCTTGGTGCTGCCTGGATGTATGGAATATTTGCTCCTATGGTACTCATTAAGGATTTCTTCTTTCAATTCTATGATGTTTGGGACACATATCCTACCCTTGTACCTTAGGTATCCTTTTCCATCAATGTGATAATCCTTCACTTCCTCCTTCTTTAATAGGAGAGACCTCTTTTCTGCTAAGTCTTGATCTTCTTCTTGCATCTTTGCCACCTTCAAGACCAAATTTGATTGTAAAGTAATTAAACTTAACCTTCCTTTACTCCTTTCTTCCTCAACTATCTCCATACTTATCCCACTGCTCTCATCTATTTCCAAATCAGTGAGCATGGTCAAGTCTCTAAACTCCTCCATCATCAACATGGCCACTTTTGCATGCTGCCTACTCAATGCATCTGCCACTTTATTAGCCTTGCCTGGTGTATAAAGTATATCTAAGTCATAAGCAGCAAGAAATTCAACCCATCTGTGTTGTCTCATATTCAAATCTTTCTGTGAAAAGAGATACTTTAAGGCCTTGTGATCAGTGTATAAAATGAACTTTGCACCTAATAAGTAATGCCTCCAGAGCTTCAAGGCATATACTACTGCTGCCAACTCAAGATCATGAGTTGCATATCTAGTTTCATGGGGTTTTAGTTGTCTAGATGCATAGGCTATGACCTGATCTTGCTGCATCAACACAGCCCCTAGCCCTGACCCACATGCATCTGTATATACAACTAATCCCTCATTACCTTCTAGTACTCTCAACACTGGTGATTTTACCAAAGCCTCCTTGATCTGGGTGAAAGCTTGTTCACACTTATCAGTCCATATAAACTTTTGGTTCTTCCTAGTCAGGTTAGTGAGTGGCATTGCTATTTTAGAAAATCCTTGTATAAACCTCCTATAGTATCCTGCCATCCCCATGAATGACCTAACTTCACTAACATTGTTAGGCTTCTTCCATGCTTGGATTGCTACTATCTTATTGGGGTTTACAGAAATCCCTCTAGTAGAGACAACATGTCCAAGAAAATGTACTTCCTCTTGCCAGAATACACACTTAGAGAACTTTGCTTTCAAATCTTTTTCTCTTAATCTAGATAAGACCAAATGTAAGTGGTTCTCATGTTCCTCTATTGTTTTAGAATAGATTAGAATGTCATCTATAAAAATCAGAACAAACTTGTCTAAGTAATCTCTGAATATCCTATTCATTAGGTCTACAAAGTAAGAAGGGGCATTTGTTAGCCCAAATGGCATAACCAGAAACTCATACAAACCATATCTTGTGTTAAATGTTGTATATTTAACACTTGAATCCTCAACCTTCATCTGATGAAACCCAGATGCCAAGTCTATCCTAGAAAACACTTTAGCTCCACTGAGTTGATCAAAGAGATCATCTATCCTGGGTAATGGGTATTTGTTTTTGATGGTTACTTTGTTTAATTCTCTATAATCTATACACATTCTTAAGGTACCATCATGCTTTTTAACAAATACTACAGGAGCACCCCAGCATGAATTACTTGGCCTTATAAATCCCTTGGCTTCTAATTCTTCCAGCTGGTTCTTTAGCTCCTTTAATTCACTTGGTCCCATCCTTGTAGGCTTTTTGATAATTGGGCTAGCCCCAGGCATAAGGTTAATCTGGAATTCAACAGGTCTATGGTGTGAGACACCTTTTACTTCCCCAAATACATCCAAGTATTCTTTAACTATGGGGATTTCATTAATAGCTATTTCCTTGGGATTATTTTCTAATTCAATTAAATGATTTAGCCTGTTTTCTTTGATAGGTTCACACAGAATTGTAACCCTTTGGCCTTTAGAATTTTGTAGTGAAATGGTGGATGCATCTAGGTCAATTATGGCTTTGAATTGTCTTAGCCAATCTGCCCCTAATATAACTCCTATATTTGGGAAATTTAGAACATATAAATTGGAAACAAATGTGTTTCCCCCTATGTTCAAATTCACATCCACACAAATCATATCTAATACACTAGAACTTCCTAAAGGACTTTGTATTAACAGAGGTATTTCAGCCAAATTGCAGTTCATTTTCAACCTTTTAACTATTTCATGGGAAATGAGTGAGTGGGTTGCCCCGGTATCATATATTACAGCTAAAGGTATGGTACAAATAAATAGTGTACCTTCCACTTGACCATGGTTTTCAGCATTAGCCTCAATTATGGCCTTGCCCCTACCTTCCAGGTTTGCCACTTTCCCTTGTTGCTTGTATTCTGGGCAATTTCTTTTCATATGCCCTTCCTTCCCACATAGAAAGCATTTGAAAGCTCCCCCTTTAAGCTCTGGGCATCTTGGCTTAATATGGCCTTCTTTCCCACAATGGTTGCAAACTATTTTTCTTTTGGCTTCATTGGGTTTTGCATCTACTGCCTTCTTACCATCTGCCTCTCCTTTCTTCTTATCATAAGGATGGTACTTCCCTTTGTTCTTCTTGTTGCTATTGTTTTTGAAGCTCCTAAACTTATCTCTTTCCTTGTCATGCTGCTCAATCTTCAGAGCCAAATCTATCACTTGATCAAAAGTTCTGTCAGCATAAGGTAATATAGCCCTGCTAAGCCCTGGGTTCAATCCCTTGATGTATCTATCATTTTTGGATGCTTCATCAGCCACTAACATTGCCCCATAGGTTGACAATCCCTCAAACTTCTGGGTGTATTCTGTGACATTCATAGTCCCCTGTCTAAGTTTGATGAACTCCTCAAGTAAAGTGGTTTTTGCTGAGGCTGGAACAAACCTTGCCTCTAACATCTCCTTAAATTGATTCCAATTAATATCATTTTCATTCCGGCCAGCTATGATCACCTCCCACCAACTCAAAGCTGCACCTTTTAATTGCCTTGAGGCCACTTGCCTCTTCCTTTGGTCATCTAGTTGCATATCAGTGAAGATCCTCTCTAATGTCCTCAGCCATGCTTGAATCTCCATTACACTTTCAGTTCCTTCAAAGCTCTTGCCTCCCAAATTGGTATAAGTCTTCAATAACTTGGAGAGCTCCTCATAAGGGTTCTCAGGTCTATGCCCAATTCCATCTCTCAAAACTCTCACAAATTCCTGCATGTCAAGCATTTGTGGTGTGCTAGATCCTCCTTGATGATGAGACCCTCTTCCTACCATATTTCTAAATGTATATGTATTTCATTATATTAGTTTATAATACTTCGCTTTAATTTTAAATTGGTTGTATCTTTCCTATTTAATCATTGTGTATGTCACATGCACACACATACATTCAGGGAATACTTATAAACAGTCAAATATATCACAAAAAAACCTAGTATAAACATAAGCATACAAATATTTTGCTATGTTAATTAAAACATAGCTCTGATACCAAATGCAATGACCCTAATTCTTAACCAAAAATTAGTATTTTTTTTTATCATACTTAGCTAAGACTACCTAGGGTCATCCTTCCCTATTCTCATATTATCCAGGATCTTTCACAATATAAAAATATTGTTTTAAATCTAAATCATTCCTAACATACATATATGAAGATATCTATGTTATATTCTACTAGAATCAGAGCATGATAATATGTAAGTAGAAATCCTTTTAAATCTATTAAAATGTGATAATTCCCTGATAAAAGATTAATTATTGTATCCTGATTTTTTGACCATAGAATCCACTGGAAACATGTACTTTAGTCTGTTATTCTAATTAAGAAATGATCAAGTAATAATCAGGTGGAAGAAAGCTTTTAATATGGATGATTGTGTTAAAGTCTGTATAGTATCAAACTCAGGCTAAAAGAAAGTGGATCATAAGTGAACACAAGCAACATCTAGGCGTAATGGAAACGCGCCTAACTTACACATGAGAGGTCACGAGTTCGAGTGCTATGCTGGTCGGTTCAAACCCAATTTTTGTTTTTCTTTTTATTTTTCTCCTGTATGGTTTAAAATCTGATATCTACCTATATCTACACATATATACTTAATTTTTGCCTATAATCTAACATACAAAACAATATTTCTTGCTTTATTATTTTTGAAACCCATTCCTACAACTGTTCTAGGAATTTATGTTTATATTTTTGCCCAAATATCAACATGTACACAGATATACATGTACATGTCAATGTCTTTGCTCATTTTCCAGAAAACTGGGTTCAAATGGTTCCTTGCTTCATTGATTTGAAGTGAACATTTGGTCTGACCTATGATCTAACCATGTGGTTAATCTGACCATTCTTTTATTTGCATTTTACAAACCAGAATCTACCCAAAACATTGATACTCCTTCTTTTCAAAAGCATGTTTATATATATATATATGAATCAGACACCTTGTGATCAGATTTATATCATCCTTCCTAACCATAATTCTCTTTTAAAAATGCATATTCAGGGTATATACACTTTTACTTGCATTTGGACATATATCAATATCATGACTTGAAAATATAACAGTTATAATTCTTTCTGGATTTTCCCAATATAATTTCCTATATATCTATCTTTTGAAAGGACTTAGGATGAACTATAATCATCATAAAATGATTATGCTTATAAAATCCAGGTTTTTCCTCTAAATCAAAAACAACTTTAGCAAATAGATTTTCAAATCAGTTTAACATCAATATCCTTAATACATACCAAACCAGAAATAACCAGAAACAACATAACACGTATTTCTTACAAGTTCTTCCTACTTAATACATTTAGATAGCCATATCAATCAGGAAATACATGCATGAATTAACACATTCTAGCTCTTATTTCTAATTATCTTAGCATTCTCTATTCCATATCTTTTTAATCTTGCTTACTTAGCTCCATCACAACCTGCAAAAGCATTAGTGGCTGCCCCATTATGAATGAGACACCCCCATGTGCCATGAGAAATAAGGGTCAGATCTATGATCTGGTGTGAGCATTTCTAACATATCCATGATATTAAGCTAAGGATACAGCATAAATGTACCTTGCATAACTTGACAGGTATTATCATGAATGATTAATGTATAAATTGATCAGGTATTCCCATATACATACACAAGAGCAAACATATGCATTAAAACAATTTTTATCTGGAACTACTAAGGTTCCTCATACCAACCCTAATCCCGGAAAGACCCAAGTTTCCTATATCATCATTTAAGGTTGCCTTTTCTTCTTATAAATTCCTGGCCTCATCTGCTATAAGGAATCAAAGGGACACATTGCCATGAACTAATTAACATCATGGCACAAAGATCTCAGGACTTAAACAAGCCATGTGTCAACTTGTCTACTTCAAATAGGACAAGCATTCCAGCAGCCTTCTTGGCACAAAATCCTTAGTTATATTACTAAGTGTATTCATGTTCATTTTATCAATGATAGCTAGGTGTACAGACCACTTATATACATGAAACATACTAGTTACCTTGCAGACATAATATTGCAAGCAAGTTAAAGGTTACTTTCTAGAGGTATAACACCCAGTCATTCCATCTCACATTATTTAGCATATAAACACCCTATTCAAACATATACCAGAATGTTTGCAACTGAGAATAAATGCATGGCTCTATTGGGTTTATTTTGATTTTGCAAGCAACTATGTTTAGCCAGATTTTTAACCTTGTTTAAACATAATTTTTAGGCTTGTAAATTTTCTGTTTGGTTTAGGGCTCAGCACTTATAGAGAAAGACTCCATTGCACCCTTAACCAATTATTTCAAGCCTCAGCACTATACCATTGTATATGCAGCTCATAGTTTTTTTTTCTTCATTCTTTGTCTTAAGCCATGATTCAGACTAGTTACAAATACTCTCTTACATGTTCTTTAAGGTTTTGGTATAACATACAGGGATGAAAATAGAACAACAAAGTTATACATCCATCATAGCAGATCATATCTCATCAAGCATTCATGAAACCATCAGTAGTCAACATGGTTTGTAAATCAAAACATGCAAAATATAGCATATAAAAGCTTGGCTGCCTAATCTCAGGTCTTAATGCCATGTATATGAGTGAGGATACTCACCTAAATGCTTACACAAGCTTAATCCAGAAAACCCCTCAAATCTTTAGCCTTTTCCTCCTCTTCTTCCTTAGGTTAATTAATTCAGTGAGAGAGTAGTTTCCTGGTTAGGCTCTTGATTTATATAAGGGTTCTACCTAGGGTTTTGGGTGATGCAAAATCCCTATTTTAGCCCAAACCAGAATCATGCATTTGGCATTGCATATTCTCTCCCTCCTAACCCTTAATGTCCCGACCAATATTTTAAAACAAGGCTAAGTTGTGCCCATTTTCTTTTCTTTTCAAAAAGTGATTACTTTAAGTATTTTTATTATACTTACCTCAAACATGATAATGGTGTGACTTTCTATTTTCTGCCTTTATACATTTGCTTTCTTGCACTTTGGTTCTTACTATTTTAGTGCTTCTTTTACTTATTTTTCCTTTATTAATTTTCTGCTCAAATAATATCTGTATATATACATTTATACAACTATGGGTGTTAGTTTAACTTTAACCTTCTTTTATTTGCAGAAAACATGTGCATTCTTATATGCATTTCTACACTCCTATTATTCAAATAAAATTTCACTTATTCATTATAAATCAATGTTCTCTTCTGTCTTAATTTCCAGACAAGTCATACATATGCATATATATAGATATATATATATATATATACATATCCTCAGGAATTTTAATATTCATGTCTAGGCCTATATTTCCTTTATTTAAAACATTTTATCTAAATGTTTTCCTTCTTTGTTTTATTATTCAGGAATTCTGGATTTTCTCTTAGTGCCATAACTAGTGTGCACGTGCACACATGCACACAACCTTGCACCACTGAAAATCCCACCTATATAATAATTCTGATTTTTCCCCCAGAATTTTAATCATTTATTTAAAAGGATTTTCCTCAAAATCTTGGGGTATTACAATAGTTGATATGGCTGATAATCAATCTTCTTCTGAATAAGGGAACCCTACTCACGGAAGACCACCCATTCGTGGAATGCTCGAATGGTTTAAACAATATCTTAGGACTGTTGAGCAGATTCCTATTCCTCTAGCTGCACCGGTAGCACCCACTGCCCGGCCGCCGATGCAACACCCCATTCTGTCGACTTTCCTAAGCTGTGTAAGGACTTTCTTAATATCCGGGGGAAGACATACTCTAGAACTAAAGGATATTCAAAAGCTAAAGCATGGATTAGTAACTGCGAGAAGATATCTAGAGAGCTTATTTGGGATGATCAGCTAAGAAGAAGAATATCAGCTTGGCACCTCAGGGAAGAAGTCTTGAATTGGTGGAACTTTGTGACTGATGAGCACTCGGGAACGATACTCCTTTAGGATGAATTCAAGGATTGATTTGAGTTGAGATTCAGGTCTAGAGCAGAGGTTAGCTTGCAATTGGAAAAGTTCATTCAGTTGAGACAATAAGATTCTACCCTTAAGGAGTACATAGCTAAGTTTACCGAGTTAACTAAATTCGGGATGAGCCTGATAGACACACCTATGAAAAAGTCCATGAAGTTCATAAAGGGATTAAATTCTCCGCTAAGAGAAATGTTGTAGACCTAAGTACCTATGGGGAACACGTATGAGATGTTGGTAGAAATGGCGATGCTGCACGTAGACAATGAGGAAGATAAGGGAAGAGAGAAAGAGAAGTCTGCATTGACCCAAAATCAAGAAGAGTCCAAGAAGGGGAGATTTTGGGCCAACAAGAAGTTGAAAGGGAAGTTTAGGAAGGATGTAAGGGTGTGTAAGAAATGCCAAAGAAAGGGTCATGAAGCTAAAGATTGTAGGGTGAGTCTGATAAAGGAAGCCTTTAAAGGAAGGCGCTTTAACTGCCACGAGGAAGGGCATCACAAGAATCAATGTCCCAAGATGGCTGAGGAAGGACCAAAATGACATGCCTACGCTATTGAAGTTGTCCCTATTGCCAGTACGCCACCAAGAGACCAAGGGAAAGCAGCTCTAGAAGGTAAACTCTTATTTTTGGAGTTACTATTCATACCATATTTGATTCGGTGGCATCACATTCCTTTATAGCTAGGGATGTAGTAAATTCCTTAAACCTTAAAACCCAGATGGTCAATAGCCCAATAGAGGTTTCCAATCCCATTGGGGGTTTGACCCGTCTTTCTCTTATTTGCAAAGACCTAGTGTTAGACATATGCGACGTTGATTTCATATGTACTGCATATGTTCTAAATTTTGAGGGGTATGGGCTTATCTTGGGTATGGATTGGTTGTTATATTATGGAGCCATTCTTCACTATGATAAAATGGTAGTACGATTAAGGGGTCGTGGAGGTCGTGACCTAGAAGTTCTTTGTACACCCAATGCTTTAGTCGAGTTAAGCCAATTATACTCACTAAATCTATGTGTTGTTCGAGAGCCATTATTTGTACCTATAGTTTGTGAATTTCTTGATGTCTTCGAGGAGGTCTTTGGTCTCTTACCCCATAGGGAGATTGAGTTCCGAATCGATTTGGAGAAGGATGCAAGATCCGTCGCTCTATTTTTAGGACATACGACCCCCAAAGAAAGAAGGGAATTGAATAAGCTAATCTCGGAGCTATTGAAGAAAGGATTCATCTGTAGGAGTACTTCTAAGTGGGGAGCCCCTGTTGTTTTTGCTACTAAGATAGACGGTTCTTTGAGACTTTGTGTCAATTATTGGGAGTTGAACAAGTTTACAAGAAATAATAGGTACCCTCTACCTAGAATAGATGGCTTGTTCAACCAACTTGTAGGAGCTAAAGTCTTTTACCTATTAGACTTAGCAATAGGATTCCATCTATTGAGGACTGCAGAGGGAAGCAAGCCGAAGACCACACTCCGTCCTCTAGATGGGCTCTATGAGTGGAAAGTAATGCCTATTGGACTGACAAATGCCCCAACATACTTTGTGGATTTGATGAGTAGAATATATAGAGGGCAACTTAATAAATTTATCATCGTGTTTCTTGATGATATCTTGGTTTTCTCCAAAGGCAAGAAAGAGCATGAGGACCACATTAGGTAGGTATTGGAAACCTTGAGGAGAAACCAACTCAAAGCCCAGTTTTCTAAATGCCACTTTTGGAAAAATGAAGTTAGGTTCCTTGGGTATATTGTTTTGGAACAAGGATTGGTGGAGGACCTTGTTAAAGTGGAAGCTGTCTAAGGATGGAAGACTCCTAGTAATGCATCGGAGGTTAGAAGTTTCCTAGGATTGGCAGGCTACTATAGGAAGTTCATCAAGAGCTTTGCACAAATAGCAGCCCTTTTAACCCGATTAACTAAGAAGAATCTAGTTTTTGTTTGAGATGATAGATGCACCAAGGCATTTGAGAAGCTTAAGGAGTCATTGACTAGCGCACTTGTACTTGCTATTCCAGATGGAACCAAGCCTTTCATGGTTTTCACAGAAGCATGTGGTACAGGATTAGGGGCAGTTCTTATGCAAGAAGGGAAGGAAGTTGCCTATGCTAGCAGGCAACTAAAGGACCATGAGAAGAGGTATCCAGTGCATGATTTAGAATTGGTAGATTGTTTTTGCCTTAAAGATATGGAGGTATTCTCTCTTGGGGGAAAGTTTAAGTTATTCACTGATCATAAATCACGAAAATACCTATTTTCCCAAAAAGATTTGAACCTTAGGCAGTAGAGGTGGATGGAGTATGTAGCATCCTTTAACTTTAGTATTCAATATACCCCTGGAAATGGGAACGTAGTCACCTACGCCCTTAGTAGAGACACACTACCCTAGGTGCTATATATGAATAGAGACGGTTGGAGTTTCTCTCGAGTTTTAACCTCCAACCATCAACAGAACCCATCCAAGGTTTTCTATCAGTTATGAAGATTAGACTAGCCTTGATGAATCGTATTGGGCATGAGCAAGTAAAAGATGAGAAGTTAGTAGAGATTTTGGAAAGATTAAGACAAAAATAGCATTTTCCCCTATGCTAGGAGGTACTCAGTTGATGAGAAGGGATATTTGAGAAGAAATTGATGTCTTTGTATCCCAATGATTGATGATTTGATGAGAGATGTGCTTATGGAGTGTCATCACTCAAGGATGACCATTCATCCCAAAGGAGATAAGATGTATAAGGACATGAAGAGAATTTTCTTTTGGAATGAAATGAAGGGGAGCGTAGCTGAGTTTGTTGCTAGGTGTTTGACATGTCAAAAGATAAAAGCTGAGCAAGTGAAGCCTGGTGGATTATTATTATCTTTGGAAATTCTGACTTGGAAGTGGGAACATATTTTGATGGATTTTGTGGAAGAATTGCCTAAAAGTCAGAAGGGGAACGAAGCTATTTGGGTTGTTGTAGATAGACTCACCAAGAGTGCTCATTTTGTTCCAATTAGGCGAAATTAGACTAGCACCTCTCTCGCCCAATTTTATAATAAGGAGGTAGTTCATCTACATGGAATTCCATAAGCATGGTCAGTGATATGGACCACTTAATCACTAGCGAGTTTTGGAGGAGCCTACAAACCGCTTTGGGAACTTCTTTGAACCTTAGCATGGCATATCACCTCCAAATTGACGGACAAACAGAGAGGGTGAATATAGTTTTGGAAAACTTTCTGAGAGCCCGTGCCTTGGATTTTGGAGGACATTGGGAGCAGCATCTACCTTTGGTTGAGTTTGTGTAATAATAACAACCAAATTACGATTGGTATAGCCCCTTTTGAAGCACTTTATGGGCGACCATGCAAATCGTCTAGTTGTTGGCGGGAAACCACCGACAAAGTATTGCTTGGACCCGATTTAATCTATGATACCTCGGAAAAAGTAGAGTTGATCAGGCAAAGGATGAAGGTAGCGCAAGACTGTCAGAAATCTTATGCAGATAAAAGAAGGAAAGAGCTTGAATTTGAGGTTAGAAATTTGTTAAAATTTCCCCTTTTAGAAAAGTTGTTAGGTTTGGCAAGTCTGGAATATTGGGGCCTAGATTTTTTTGGGCCATTTAGAATTCTAAAAAGAATAGGAAAATTGGCATGTCGTGTGGAGCTTCTTGACAAGTTGGTAGGAGTCTACAATGTTTTCCACGCTTCTCACCTTAGGAAATACCTTCATGACACCACTAGCAGAATAGAATCTGACCAGTTGGGGGATTTTGAGATGGAGCCGACGGTGTCTTGTGCCACCGCACGCATTATGGAGCACGTACTAAGAGACTCCGTAATAAAATAATTAAGTTGGTCCGAGTACAATACGAGGACAATCCAGCGGAAAGCACATGAGAGACCGAGGAGTAGATGAAAAATGCTCACTCAGTGCTTTTCACTGGTAATTTCTCTCTCCAAAATTAGGATTTTGGTTACATCGCGGTTAGTTGATTAGATGACAGGAGATGGTTGTTAACTTTTCACAATCAGTTTACACTCATATAGAAATTTTTATGCATGTTTAGGATATTTGCATACATACTTACATGACACGATTACACATTCACGCTAGAATTGAGCTCATTTTAGCATGTCTGCAGTACATAATCACATTTTGCTATTGGTTGGGTAGATGGTTGTGTAAAAACTTGGTTCTATAACATGGATATTATTGCGAGTTACGCTGTTCGCCCCTTGGAAGATTTTAGGACGAAATCCTTTTTAAGGGGAGAAGAATGTAACACCCCGTAAAATGAACCATAAATAAAGTAATTTGAATTAAATATGATAAGGGTTGGATATGAAAATTTTATAAAAGTTGTAATTTGACCACAAAAGTATTATGTTGCGTTCGTAGCGAAATTTTGATCTATCTTTATATATAATATGCTGAAAATGGGGCTCAAGCAAAGAAGTTATGAGCATTTGAAGTTATCAGATTTAAATTAATTTAGTTTGAATTCAAATTCAAATGAGAAATCAAATTTAGGGTTTAAATTTCAACATTTGGCTTGGGGGCTAAGTAAACGTTTAATGTTAAAAAGTTAATCAGGGAATAAAATAATCTTGAAAAGAAAATAAATAAACGTTCCTCAAAATAAAAGGAGCAATCGACCTGAATAGGTCAACCGATCGACCGTAGCGGTCGATTGGTCACCCAAAAGCGGTCGACCGCTTGGCAACAGAAGTTGCTAGTGGGGGCTAGGGTTTGAAGTTATGTTTTATTCAGTTGTACGCTCCAGATTTACTCGTTTCCTACTGCTTCCATCCTATGGTTCTGGTGCATTTCAACTCCAATAAATAGAACCCTATCCTCTCCCCTTTTATTCATATTATTTTAGGGAACATGATGAAACTCTGCCATTGCTATCTCTCTCTAATAAAATTCAGAAACGCTGTAGAGAATTCAAGAAAGAATTCAACTTATTTCCTATTTGTTTCTTTTTCCTCCAATCTATTCTTATCTTATTCTTCTCCAATTATTCTAAATCTAATGGATATATATACCTATTTCCTACTGTGTATGTGTGTGTATCAAAAGAGAGATTCTGGAAGAGATCGGAAGGCTACAAATCCATTTGAGTGAAGAAGGCTAATCTGTGAGTGGAAAGCTTAGTATTTCTTTTTAAGAATTGTTTAGTGTATTTCCTTTTGGATTTTAATATGCCTTTGGGATTTTGAGATTTCGAAAATATGATAGATAAGAAATACTAACAATAATTTCTACTCGTCTCCCTTCTTCTTTTATTTCTACTCGTATATTCCTTCGGCCCGTATTTCTTTCATTGTGAAAAATGGTTGTCTTCTGCTCCTTTGTTCCTCTTGAGAAAATTAGGGTTTAGTGAATTTGTTGAAGCCGCCGACTTAAGTAGTTGATTGAAGGATGCTTTGTTAGCTTTCTTTGATTGATTTCTCGGCTGCTTCAAAATTGTCGAGCGCCTTCACCTGGTTGAAAAATTGGTACGTGATGTTCCTTTTGATTTTGATTAAGCTCGACTTTTTGATTCGAGTTTATTGATTTATCATTCTCGTTTTGCTTGAACTCGAATGCTTTTTCAATGCCGATGATGAATGGGTTTATATAGGGTTCGAACCCCTTGATTTACGTTCGTATATATTTGTTTGAATTCGTCACTTGCTATGCTTTGGCCATTTGATTTTGTATGGATGCTTGTGATGTTTCTGACTTGTTCAAATTAGTATATTTTTGTGATTACTTGATTATCACGGCTTGATTCTGACCTGTTGATTCCTTGACTACCACAGTTTTGAATTTGCTGGACTTTGAGATGAAAATTGACTTGATCGTTCATGTTATCATCTGGCTTTTATTTGGTGATGATATTTTTGAGTTCTTTATGCTTTGACTTCGGCTTCTCTGTCTTTGTTCAAAACCACCGTTTCATGACTAAACTCGTTTGCATTTTGGTTTGACTTGAAACTTGTAAAACCTGTTGTATCACTTACTTATGCTGGTTCAACCTGCTAATATATATATATATATATATATATGCATATATGTATTATGATTTCTTTGTGTAGCCATGCACTCTAGTCTTGATATCTTCATTGCATCGTCCACTGTTCTATATGTTTGCTGCCTAGGCGACATGTATATTAATGTCACCTCCGATGCCTCTGATCCTTCACTTGATATCTGCTGCACCACTATTTCGTTTGTCTGGTGGCATTTGGTCTTGCATATTTGTACATGTCTCTGGTTTCATAATGTGTGTTTGCAGCCTTGCTCATCTACTTGTATTTGCATGCTTGCTACTGCTTTGTACATGCTTTGATTCATGCATACTTGATGTCCACATGCTGTCTGGATTAGCTTGTGTACTTATTTACACTGAGTTTGTTTGTTATTTGATGTTGAGGCCTTCACTTGTAGTTTCACTGGCTCCATCATGATTTTGGAGTTTGTCTGCACTTGCTTGTATACTTCACTTGATCCACTTGCCTGATTTCATTGTAGTCTTCACTCGAATGTGATTATGTGTGTCTTTACTGGTTCACTTGTTTCACTGTTGGTCTGTCTCGACTGTCTACTACCTCTAGTCATTGCATATGGCTTTGAGTCTGTTGGTTCATCACTTTGTTGTACTACATATTCCAATATGGTCTGATGCACTTGAATATGCTATGCACTATACTTCATTGTTTATTGTTTTCATATTGTGTAGTATTAATTCACTGATGGTCTTCTGGTCATTGGTTCATGTTGTAGCTTGACTTGATTACTTGTTTCTCTGACCAGTCTGGGTTCAAGTGTACATTCGAATTTTGATCGAGGTTGTGTTGTATGTATCTTGACCCATAGTTTTGTATTGCACCTGAGTTGAATCTAGCTTAAAGCTCGGGTTTGACCTTGTGCTCAATATTGTGACTTAATATTTATTTCACTTGAGTTGAACCCGACATTTGATTTGGGTTTGACCTTGTGCTCACCTGTCCCTACAGATTTGTCAAGTGTATATTGGTGTGCACGGCCTTGTGGCATGTACAGCGATACAGTGTGCATGTCACATGTTGTTCGTGTATGATGAATTCAAAATTAAATGATGACGAACAACCCAAATAACTGAGGCAAATAATATTTTCAAAATATACACTTATTTTTCACTGCAAAATATTTTCTTTTCAATCTTACTGCGTTCGTGTTTATTTTGCAGATTGCTCAGATGCTGGATTCAATCTGGAATAGAGTTGAAGATAAATAAAAGTGAATGAGTGAAATGTAGTGAGGTGCAAATGTAAATTGAAAATTGTAATGTAATTGAATTTGTGTATATATATAGTGAGAGCTCAAATTTGTACTATTCAAAATTGTAATAAATATTTGTTTGAATAAAATATCTGTTTGATTTTAAATTCTGTGTTATTTATTTTATTCAGCAAATATTTATTTAAATATGTGAAAAATAAAATAGTACATTAACAAATACATTAAATGAATATATATATATATATGTTTATTATCATCAAACAAAAAAAATCATATATTCGCATATTCAACAATCTCCCTCTTTTGATGATAACAAACATATATTTAAGATTTTGAATTTTATTAAATGTATTTGACCATTCAATTTGCTCCCCCTATTTGAATGCTTCCTCTCTACACAAAGCTCCCCCTTCATATATGCATGAAAATAAATATTCAAATGAGCCTAGATGCAAATAGAAAATATTTGACCTTTATTTGCCAAAATCTTAACTTTTCTCTCCCTCTTTTGTTATCAGCAAAAAAATAATAGTGTTAGAAAAATAGAGATAAAGTGATAGACATTAATACAATATTAATACCCAATCGAGTATAAATATTAAATTTCAAAAAAAAGTCGAACAAAAATCATAAATACTCAGTTTGACGCATATTCCACTTTAGAATGATAGTGATGATGTCGGTGTACAAAATCATATAGTTGTGTCTATTTGTGGTATATTTATATCAGGAATTTGAATATCTACTAACCATGCATAACCGTTAGGACTTTTAAATGAGATTAGTAGTATTCCAAATTTTTATATAAAAAAATGAATTCAAGTATCTTCAAACCACGCATAACCGTGAGGACTTTAAATGGGATTAGAATCAACTTGTCAATTTAATTAATCAATTTTGATTTGTGTTCCATACATGCATAATTGTGAGGAGTTTAAAATGAGCATGGAAGCACATAATCAAAAATTCCAAGTAATTCACCCATGCATAATCGTGAGGACTTTTAAATGAGAGTGAATACTTTGGATGTTTTTATTGCTAAAAAAATATAATAAATTGAAAAAACGAATAATTTTCCGTTTAAAATACCACACATTGACATACTATATTGGATTATGATGAGTGATGGTCGTTAGAAATATGATAGAAATAGAAATGGGCATGGAATTTTTTTACCCACAAAAGTTTTTATAACTCTTGTTTAAATTTCTAAAGAAATTTTCTAATTATACTTTCTCAAGTTATAATATATGATTAATATCAACGCTCGTCACTTTTTCAATCAATATTTATCTTTTTGATAATCAATATGGAGTCAGATTAGTTAATGTAGTCATTTAAAATCAAATCCAAAAATAATTATAAAATCAAATTTTCCAAAATGACTAATCTGAAATAAGGTCAACAAAAACTATTTTCTGGAAGGGGTTTTATAAAAGAAAAATGTCTGCTATTTGAAAATTATTTGAGGTGAAAAATATGCAGATATTTTCTTTGAAAATGATGCAACTATTTAATATCTAAATATAAATCACGTTCCACTAGTAATTTTTCTATCAACTAGATTACCAATGTAATCTGCATCCGAATTTTCCTTTGACTCAAAATTATCACTCGTTGGATGTCATAGACCAGACCGTGAAGTGTGTAACAAAATATCTCAAAATCATTTTTAACGACTTTTAAATGAAGTTCTCTTGAATTTGAATTGAAGCCGTGTAAATAAACAAATAGTGACCATAATGTCAGATCTCGAAGCAATAAGATAAGCACATATATCCACATGTATTATGAGTAATCAGTAATCAATAAAACATCAACATTAGTCCAAGCAATTCTATATGAAATAGTTCAAGGATGATTGGTCAACATTTTGAATAAGTCAGAATCAAAATCATCATCCATCTCTTCATAACATAACTGGATGATTTAAATTTGATTATGGTGCAAATTATCACATTTAATATATCGTTTAAGATAAATGTATCGTTACCTATTTTACCTTTGCCGACAATTTTTTGTTGTTGCCCATTGTGATTCTGCCACCTTTATACTAGGCTAAGGAACTTTGATTTGTCGCCCGTTGTGTGTCTGGAACAGCCAGAATCCAGATAACACTGTTGTTGTTCCTTAGCCTGCCACCACACCTACACGAGAAAAGATTTTTATGACCTATTTGTTTTTATAGGTCCATGGTTGTTAGTGGCAACAGATTTTGAAAAATAATTTTATGGAGACCCAAAACTATTTATATATGTTCCTTTCGGCACCCAGATTTGTTTAACTTTGAGGGATTTTATATTCATGCCTTTTGGAACCCAAATTGGAATATTTTTTACGTGTTTGGATCTATACCAACAATTGTTTTGATTGTGTCCAAATTTTCTACAAATTGTGCACATGGGATTGACTTGATTAATTTTGCTTCTAACAAATTCAGATTGATTATACCCAAGTCCTTGTCTAACTGTATTAACAGTTTGTTTCCCTAATAGCATATTTAACGATCTTTCTCCTTTGGAAAATTTTTCTAAAGTTGTAGACAATTGTTGGACTTGTGTTTTGAGAGATTCGTTTTCATTCAATAATTGTGTGCACCTTTAAATAGAATTTTCTCCCCTGGTGTTTTCACTCTCTTTCAAAATCATAATTTCATTTTCAAGTGATTTAATATTAATTTCTGATTTTTTAATTTCTTCTTCAAATATTGGACACTTTTCACACTTAGGGCTCTTGCTTTGATAGTTTTTAACCAATTGATAAAGCTGTTTATTTAATTCTATCAAAGTATCTCTTTGTGATTCAATTTTAGCGTATTTCTCCCTAAGTCGTTCAAAACAACCATTTACTTCATGAAAATATATAAGCAACTCTGAATGAGTAAGTTTTGATACCTCGCTGGGCTCGTCGTCATCGTCACTGTCAGTTACATCACCTCGAAGGCACAGATCTGCTTTTTCGCTCTCACTGCCAGTGCTTTTATCATCCTCATCCGTTTCATCCCAAGTGGCTGCAAAACTTCTCCTTTTTTGTTTCTTTCCATGGTTGAATCGATTCTGTGGACAATTGGGCTTGATATGACCGGGTTTGTTGCACTTATGACAAATAATCTCTTGCTCTTCCGAGTTGTCTAGTGCTTTGGCTATTCTGCTTTTCAATTGTTGATTTAGAGCTAAGTTTCCGTATTTGCGGTTCCACTTTTTGAATCTCTTTATAATTAACCCAGCTCAGCTGCTCCATCATCAGCATCATCATCACTACTTTCCGTTGTTCCTTTAAGAGCTATTGATTTCTTTCGAGTATCACCTCCTTCTTGTTCTTTCTTGAATTTCATTTCTAGCTCATAAGTAGTGAGATTTCCGATGAGTTCTTCAACTTTGATCTGCTTCAAATACTTTGATTCTTGAATGGTTGTAACTTTCGCTTCAAAACTTCGTGGAAGGACTCTAAGGATTTTTCGAACTATTTCCAACTCTGTGTATGATTTGCCGAGAGCTTTTGATTTGTATACGATATTGGACAGTCGTCCGTACATCTCTTTGACATTTTCATCCTTGGCCATTGTGAAGTTCTCGTATTCGCTGCTTAGCATGGCAAGGCAAGATTCTTTGACTTAAGATGTTCCTTCGTGAGTCACTTCGAGTGTGTGCCATATTTCCTGCGCAGTTAGACAATGTGAGACCCGATTAAATTCAATTTGATCCAATGAACAAATAATAGAATTCATAGCTTTAGCATTTGTATTCTGTAATTTATTTTCTAGATCTGTCCATTGATCCATCGGTTTTTCAATTTCTTGATTATCTACAACTATAGTTGGTGCTCTATAACCTATCTCAACTATATCCAAGCATCAATGGTTTTCAGAAAAATTTTCATTCTATTTTCCAGTAAGCGTATTCACCATTGAACATTGGTGGTCTAACTATGGACTGACCCTCTGCAAAAGCATTATTAAAAGAAGCCATTTTGAAAATTCAAAATTCTTTAAAATAAATTGACTTTTGTTCCTAGCTCTGATACCACTTGTAGGATCGATTTCACCCTAGAGGGGGGGTGAATAGGGTGATACTATCAATTATAAAAATTTATTGCGGAAGTATATAAAATAATCGCAACACAGATATAGCATAGTTAAAGCAGCACAGATAATAGCAGAATATTAAAAGCAGAAAATATAACACACTGATTTACCCAGCTTCGGCAAAACCCTGCCTATGTGCTGCCCCTAAGTTTTCTACTAGAAATTAAGTAGTCAGACGCTTACACACGTAAACTCGCGACACCCGCTATCGACTAACCTAACTCTACGCTCAAAACCCTACCACAACTCAGCCACTGAGTTGCGAATTCTCGAACTACACCATCGTAGTTCGTCCCCTAGTCACACGACTAGAATTTACAAAAGTTAAAAATAGAAATACAAATTTAAAAACAATTAAAACACAAAAACCCTAGTTTTAAATATTAAAGCCCAAATAATAAATTATAGAAGCCGGCCCAAAGTTAAGCCTTAAGAAATAAACTCGTCTCCCTTCTTCTTTTATTTCTACTTGTATATTCCTTCGGCCCGTATTTCTTTCATTGTGAAAAATGGTTGTCTTATGCTCGTTTGTTCCTCTTGAGAAAATTAGGGTTTAGTGAATTTGTTGAAGCCGCCGACTTAAGTAGTTGATTGAAGGATGCTTCGTTAGCTTTCTTTGATTGATTTCTCGACTTCTTCAAAATTGTCGAGCGCCTTCAACTGGTTGAAAAATTGGGACGTGATGTTCCTTTTGATTCTGATTAAGCTCGACTTTTTGATTCGAGTTTATTGATTTATCGTTCTCGTTTTTCTTGAACTCGAATGCTTTTTCAACGCCGATGATGATTGGGTTTATATAGGGTTTGAAACCCTTAATTTACGTTCGTATATATTTGTTTGAATTCGTCACTTGCTATGCTTTGGCCATTTGATTTTGTATGGATGCTTGTGATGTTTCTGACTTGTTCAAATTCGTATATTTTTGTGATTACTTGATTATCACGGCTTGATTCTAACCTGTTTGATTCCTTGACTACCACGGTTTTGAATTTGCTGGACTTTGAGATGAAAATTGACTTAATCGTTCATGTTATCATCTGGCTTTGATTTGGTGATGATACTTTTGAGTTCTTTATGCTTTGACTTCGGCTTCTGTCTTTGCTCAAAACCACTGTTTCATGACTAAACTCGTCTGCATTTGGTTTGACTTGAAACTTGTAAAACCTGCAGTGTCACTTGCTTATGCTGGTTCAACCTGCTACAGTTTCATCGATATATATATATATATATATATATATGCATATATGTATTATGATTTCTTTGTGTAGCCATGCAGTCTAGCCTTGATATATTCATTGCACTGTCCACTGTTCTATATGTTTGCTGCCTAGTCGACATGTATATTAATGTCACCTCTGATGCCTCTGAGCCTTCACTTGATATCTGCTGCACCACTATTTCGTTTGTCTGGTGGCATTTGGTGTTGCATATTTGTACATGTCTCTAGTTTCATGATGTGTGTTTGCAGCCTTGCTCATCTACTTGTATTTGCATGCTTGCTGCTGCTTTGTACATGCTTTGATTCATGCATACTTGATGTCTACATGCTGTCTAGATTAGCTTGTGTACTTATTTGCACTGAGTTTGTTTGTTATTTGATGTTGAGGCCTTCACTTGTAGTTTCACTGGCTCCATCATGATTTTGGAGTTTGTCTGCACTTGCTTGTATACTTCACTTGATCCTCTGGCCTGATTTCATTGTAGTCTTCACTCGAATGTGATTATGTATGTCTTTACTGGTTCACTTATTTCACTATTGGTCTGTCTCGACTGTCTACTACCTCTGGTCATTGCATATGGCTTTGAGTCTGTTGGTTCATCACTTTGTTGTACTACATATTCCAGTGTGGTCTGATGCACTTGAATATGCTATGCACTATACTTCATTGTCTACTGTTTTCATATTGTGTAGTATTAATTCACTGATGGTCTTCTGGTCATTGGTTCATGTTGTAGCTTGACTTGATTACTTGTTTCTTTGACCAGTCTGGGTTCAAGTGTACATTTGAATTTTGGTCGAGGTCGTGTTGTATGTATCTTCACCCATAGTTTTGTATTGCACCTGAGTTGAATCCAGCTTAAAGCTCGGGTTTGATCTTGTGCTCAATATCGTGATTTAATATTTATTTCACTTGAGTTGAACCCGGCTTTTGATTTGGGTTTGACCTTATGCTCACCTGTCCCTGCAGATTTGTCAAGTGTATATTGGTGTGCACGGCCTTATGGCATGTACCGATACACTGTGGATGTCACATGTTGTTCGTGTATGATGAATTCAAAATTAAATGATGACGAACAACCCAAATAACTGAGGCAAATAATATTTTCAAAATATACACTTTATTTTTCACTGCAAAATATTTTCTTTTCAATTTTACTGCGTTAGTGTTTATTTTGCAGATTAGTTAGATGCTGGATTTAATCTGGAATAGAGTTGAAGATAAATACGAGTGAATGAGTGATATGTAGTGAGGTGCAAATGTAAATTGAAAATTGTAATGTAATTGAATTTGTGTATATATATAGTGAGAACTCAAATTTGTACTATTCAAAATTGTAATAAATATTTGTTTGAATAAAATATCTGTTTGAATTTAAATTCTGTGTTATTTATTTTATTCAGCAAATATTTATTTAAATATGTGAAAAATAAAATTGTACATTAACAAATACATTTAAATGAATATATATATATATATATGTTTATTATCATCAAACAAAAAATCATATACTCGCATATTCAACAAAATGATCATCTTGTATGACTTTGTGTTTTGGTACATATGTGTTTAAATGAAAAATTCTAAATAAAAATTTAGAGTACACTGTTTGCATATAATAACCAAAGTATCTCAAAGTCAGTGGGTTTTGGATAAGATCCAAGAACCAATATGAAAGTATCGTTCAATAAGCATCAAAATTGAACGAGGATTCTGATAGAAATATAAAATAGTTTGATTTCAGTCAAAATGCAAAAGAACAGTGTGCACATAAGAAAGAACGTTGAAGGTACATTGATATTTCTGAACATAAGAAAACAACATGATGTTGATTGTTAACGATGTACTTCTGTTAAAATAATCTTTTAGTTGTTTTAATACTCGACACTGGATTTGCAAATTATCTTTTTATAGTGAGTATAAAGGACAATAGGAATGTCCCAGACAATATACAGAAACACGTTATTAAAATGTTTAATAAGAAACATGTAAGATGTATTCCTTATGTATTGGCAACAGAAATTATTATTATACATGTTATATTGTCTACGATATCATGATTTGTTTATGTATTTGGTACATGAAGCAAAAAATCAAATCCAAATTAAGGTCACTAAATGGTAGTTTAGGAGTATTTGGACTCAGACTTCATATATGATATTGAGTATGGTATGTCAGTTTAAAATTCATGTTCAAAGCTTGGTTAAGAAGCTTTAAGTTGGAAATTTCCCAAATGAGAAATTATGGATGATTCCATAAAAGGCTAATTATGTTACCTTGAATAGCGCCATAATAAAAGCAATGTATGTATGTATGTATATATAATAAATGCATAAATTTATAACTGAGCTGAGTGTGATTCCAAATGTTGAGAATCCCATAACATTGTTATATGATAACAATGTCATGATATAGTTCATAACATAACTTAAAGCTCACTGGAGGTCGAGAGACATACTCTGAATTATTACACATGATAAAGGCAGTTTATTGACGTCGGAGAAAGTTGATTGACATAGTAGATAATTGAAACATAATAGCATACCCATTCACCGAAGGACTAACTCGATTGCTTTTGAAGAAATCGATTAGAGAAGTTGGAATAAGATTCCATAATTGGCCTTAAATGTAAGTGGGAGATTGATAGAGTTATGGGAACGCCCTTGGGGAAATTATATAATTTGTTACATAAATCTAACTCGATAACCAATCTTGTTCGAATAAAACTATGTGCTTCCTTTCTATTATAAACTTATTATAAAATGTTATAAATAATTAATTAGTTAATTTAAGTATATATGTCAGAAAGTCCATAAATGATGTGTTTGTGATAGTAGTTACAAATAGTTGTAACTATGAGTATTATATCATAATATGATAAACACGTCATTTTAAATACTCCTAGTCAAGATGTATCAAGGCTGTACATCGATGCATCCGTTGTGACTAGAATACGCAGCGCTCTCCAAATGTTGGACAGTCTATTACTTATGACTGTTGGGAGCCCCAAGGGTTATGTACTGATGGTTATTGGATAACTATTGAATGACTCACTCAATAGTTTTCTTTTGTTTAATATAACTAAGGTCAAACAAAAATTATCGAAGTGACTAATTTATACAGTTGTCTTGACTTAAGAATAGTGTAGATCTTCAGTAAGAAAGCTCCACTTTGATTATAATTTAATCATGTTACGACGTCCATCAAACGACTATAGTTGGATCGAGTGAAAGTATTGGAAGTGAAATATATTCAAGAGAGGATTTGTCTCTTCAGTTATATGAGGTTAGTATCACGATCAACCGAAGTCAATTCAAAGTCAAAATTTCTAGCCAGAGTAATTCAGTTAATAATAATTTTTATTATTGAACCAAGGACTTTGTTTTTGGACTATAAAGTTGAATATGGATGATACTGGAATTTTGGACGTTACCGAATTCCATAAGTCTGAATTGATATAATTTTTGACGAAGTGAATTGGTGAAAATAATTATCACTACTAGGTAACGCTTAACCAAGTAAAATTGGATTTTATCGAAGCCAACTAAGCAATAAATTTGGCTAAAATGTCACACCACCTACTAAGTGACATGTGAAATTTAATGTTCGGATTGTTTGATATTAATCGCTGATCAAATTTACACCTAAGATTCACGTAACTAAAACGTTGAATATTCCTTTGACCACCCAATTTAATTAATTTATAATCATTATAAATTAACTAATATTTATGAAATTTTATCTGATGTATTAAACATAACTAAATAGTATATTTATAGTAGTTACAAATATACTAAACGATATGCGATATCGGTACGCGTTTAAATTAGATTTAAATGTATGAATATTTTGTACGAACTTAAATATGTTTAAGCTCCATGAGCAAGCACACATAACCAGTCTTGGTTGCCTTAGATGTGGCCAGCCATGGTAAGGAATAAAGGGGGATTTTTTAAATTTTGAAATGAAAAGGAACCCATTATTGCAAGGATATTAATCACATATTATTCTCCTTTATTAAGAGATTGCATCTTCATTCGCTTTAATATCTTACCTCCAAAAATTAGAAAACTCTTCCAAACAATTTCGACCATGGCTTGCAAAAACAAACGAAATTCTCAAATTCATACTACATCAAATTCAATGCTATCAGATAGTTGGTGGTCAGCAATTCGAAAGCTAGCACCTTTTGATTTGTGAGCTGATTCAAGGAGACCAATTTAATGTTTCTCAAAGGTAAATTTATGTTTTAATTTTGTGATTTCATATTTATATGTTATGTTAAAGGATGTTAGATTAGTCACGAATCTTGTGTATCGAAATGCAGTCACGAAATTGGTTGGTTGCGTATACAATTGCATCTATAATATATATACTTCATTTTATGAATGTTTGTAATGCTAATGCTTACGACCAATAAAAAAAATTTATGTAATAAAATATTATTACTACTGATTTCGATAAACTAGTAATTGTTTCTAAACATTGTAAATCGCATATTACATGTTTTAAAATGTGGAAATTAGCCATAAGGGTCTCTTTAGCAAGTGGAATTAGTTTCTAGGACATACAACTGAAATAATTACTTTCAAGGACAAAACGCAAAATAATTAGTTTCTAAAATGTATTTATGTAAAACATATATTCAAAAATAAAATTTATTTTATTTATTATATGTATGTATTTATTATATTAATATATAATTGATTATTCAACTTAAATTAATTATATAAAAAAATATATGAATATATGTTTATATGTATAATATTAAATTTATATAAACTTTATGAAAATTATATTATGCATTTCTAGACTTGAAAATAATTTTTTTTATTATGCAATTAATTCCGTACAGAATTAAATAATTAATATATGTTTTAATTTTGAAAACCCAAAAAAACAATATTTTAAATCTGGGCCGTGAGCATAAGTAAGTAACTATTTAAATATAAGTTTTATTATTATTATTTACATTTATACACACACACACACATATGTAAATTTAAATATACATATATACATGTATGACAAAGAGAAAAATTAATTTTAAATGAAAAGGCTATCTTAATTTCAAGGAGATGAAAAGGCTATGTAAATTGGTATTAATCACAAATTAATGTTTACATTCAATCGCTCCTTTAATAAGAGATTGCCATGTCATTTCCATCCATTCCTCTCTTTAAACGGATACTTTCTAGTATTAATCACATATTAATGTTTAAATTCAATTGCTCCTTTAATAAGAGATTGTCGTTTCATTTTCATTCGTACTTCTCTTTAACCTAATACTTAATTTCTTTTATAACATGGTTTTGTGTGTGTGTGTTTATATAAACATAGTTTACGAATTTTATAAAAAATTTCACATTTATTATTGTAACTTAACTAAAAGTGGATATACATATATTTACTTGTTTATTTTCATATACATATATTTATATAATATTTTGATACGCACACACACATATATTTAGACAGCGAATCAAATACAAGAGGGGCTAACATGTCCGTTGCGGTGTAAATCCCAGCACCTACATGCGGGCATGTTAAATCATGCACACATTATTATGTTATACGTGCATGTACACACATATGTATATATGATACACATATACAAAGTATAGTATATATTAAAAAAGTAAAACTTTACTTATGAAATTAAATAAAATATTATTTTATTTAAATAAAATTTACAAAAGTTCTAAATGGATTAGGTTTCATAGGCCCATTAAAGATCCAATAAAGATTTTTTTTTGAATTTATCATTTCACTATGCTGCGGCCTGCTCCAGTTCCAACACACCTAAAGTAAAAGATTAGGTGATGTTTGAATGAATGATTGGATGACTTGGTTCATGATTGTTAATTAAGTATAGGGTATACTTAATCTAAATTGAAAAAATTAATATGATATGGTTCATAATTGAATGAAAAGTGTAGGGGATGCTTATCGATTGAATATGATGCACATGGTTTACTTTTGTTGTAATGCTTGTTTACATGATATGATGAAATTTCTATGATGAGAAAGTGAAGAGAAAACTCATTCCATGCTACAGCGGCGTGGCCTCACTATGATTGTTGAGGGTAAGCTTTTAATTATACCATACTTTATGTCTAACCCGTGATTTTATTATTTCCCATAAACTCACGGGTATTCATCTGAGCAGACTGAGTTTATTAGACAGGTATCTTTTGGAAGGGCGACTAAAAATTCTAAAGATGAAACATAAGGCTTATCTTCCTACTAAAAGATTTTTGAAAATTCCGCTGTGTAAAACCAAGAATTATAATTGGTTATATGTCGTGTTGGCATCTTCATATGTCGAACATGACACCACTCTTATTTTCTTATTGTATTTACCCATATGTGGAAGATTATGGTTAATGATGATGTAATGAACCTTGTAAAACAAATTTGTGTAATAGAAATTTATTTAGCTTGAAAATGAAAATGATTCTGGTGATGACTGTAGTATCATCGGAGTCAATTTTCGAGTCTCGCAGTGGGGGACGTTACAACTTGGTATCAAAGCTTAGGTTAGGGGAACATCTATGTATAGATCCTGCTCATCAAATATCAAGAAATCCAAGCTACAGTGAAACACAATTTGAAGCTCCTCTTGATTCTTGAAATCCGACTCTAAATTTCTTCAAAATGTGAACTTAAAGGCATGGATTTGTAAAAAAAAAAACTCTTAATTTGAATTTAGATATTTACTTTGTAACTTTTGATTGAAAGAAGAAGGAGTTATGATAATTTCTAATTCAAAATCCTTGCTTTCTTTGCTTGGAAAAGATGAAGGATGATGTAATGAAGGTGATGAATTCATTTTAGAAAATATAAAGGCAATTCTGGCCAAAATTTCGTTTTGCATTTGTCTTCTCTTTTCTTCTCATTTTAGCCCACTTACCCGATTTCAACAAGCTTAATATTCTTTCATATATAAACGACATTACAAACCAAATGGAATAGATCTCAAGTCATAATTTGTTAACCTTAAAAAAAATCCTCCTTTTACGATGTTTGTTCCATTAATTAAATTAGACGATTAATTATAATTAATTACTAAGCGTAAAATTATGGATTGTTACACCACGTATTAATGCTCCATTTGACAGCTTATGCCACATCAGAAAAAGTGAGAATAGTTATAATGACACAAGAGACCATCTCAAAAATGCCACGCGTCATATCGGTGATGTCGTTGATGTGCCACATTATCATCTTACCAAACAATCATGGTAGTTTAAAAGTCATAATATGTCATGTGTCAAACTTCCAAAATTGTGATTTTACTGTAAATAGGCATGTACATCCACATAAAAATGAGTCCTTTTTTGAATCTTCTTCCTCGATCTCATTTGCAATTCAAGACATTTTTAAATGCTTGATTTGGAATTTATTGGCCGATTAGATCAAATTTATGTCACTTAATTATAATCAATGACCAATGAAATGATATTTGAATATTTGACCATGACAACTTCTTTGAATATATTTGTCACTTAGGTTTCGGTTGGAAAATTTTTTTTACTAGTTTTAATTGGTTTTGAACGACTCTGTATTTCTGGTGTTATGATAACTTTTGATTGTAAGTTTTTTTTTTCACATCGGTTATTGTTGGTTATAAAACCAAAAAAACCAATGTAGTATAGTTTTAATAACAATTCTCAACCTATCAAATTGGGGTGTTTTGAGGGGTTCAAACTTTTTTTTTACATTTAAACCCTTACTAATCATATTGGAAATTAATGTTCACAAAACTAAAATATATACATGTAATATTACTTCAGTGGAAAACTATTACAATCGGTGTATGTTAAACTCTCATGTATGTATTGATCGGCTATAACAACACTTACGTAAACCAATCAAAACAACTACGATTATTTACGATCGAAACCGGTACTCTCAAAACTTTGAAAAATGATACTATAAAACTCTTGAGCGGAGCCTTAATTTCTACTTTTAACTGTGGAAAGTTAGACCAAATATTTGATTTAATAATTAGCAAGATGCAAATTTTCATTGAAATATACAACATATGACTCTAATTAGAAATACAAGATTTAAGATTTCGCGGCGAATACTAAATTCCAATCAGAAATCCCAAATGAAGGATCATTTTGTTATGTTTGAATTCATTTGTAAGTAAGATTACACGGAAGGTAAGCCTAACCTGATTTGATGTTAAACATTTAGTTTAATTATTTGGTTAGGAGTAACTTTTAGTGGAATAAGTTGGAAATTGAAAATAATAAGGCAAAGTACCACAAAACCGTATATGTATTTTTCATGTTAATTTTCTACATCGAGAGGTTCTGTGGAGTTCACATAAAGTTCCCATGCGTACCAAAAAATGTAGTAAAAATCGTAATGTATATTTGTACAACGATATCAACTTGGGCTCAGATATATCAAATGGGCTAAAAATAGTAGTTTGCTATTATATGTAGGGTTCGGAGCAGTCTTCGGTTTTTTTATTTTTATAAAACACTTTAAATCATCTCCTTCCCATCTCCAGATTTAAAATTTAATGGCGGATCAGCTCACCGACGACCAGATCTCTGAGTTCAAGGAAGCATTTAGTTTGTTCGACAAGGATGGCGACGGTAACTGTTCTGTTATTATTATTTTGTTAGTGCTAAAATGTTCCCGTTTATGGATATTTATGTATTTTTTAAATTGTTTGTTACCGATTTGTTATATTAATTATTTTTTCTGGGTATTATCTAATATATAGATCTATGGTTTTTCAATCTGTAATTTAGTATTTCGTTCTATATTTTTTTATTATAAACGATTTAGTCTCAAAGATTTTACATTTATTTGTTAAAGAACATGGTGCTATAAAGATAATAAGATCTAATTAATATTTATAGCTTGAGATCAGGTTACTTTCTTCTCATACTTATTACACGAACTTTAGCTTCTTAAAGAATTTTTTTTTTTGCTGATATCATACTTGAGTACCATTCCAGTTATTATTTTAATACTAGTTCTAATTTTTTAAATTTTCATGGCCTGTACTTGAGATCCTGTACTGTCTGTCGCTTTGAAACATCATACAATCATGGTCAAACATATTATGTGTTAATTAGGTTGATTTAGAGGTGTATGGTTGTTTTGAATCTCATCTATTATTTTATTAGTCATTTTAATGCAGTCTCGTATGCTATTAAGTCTGGCAATGTGGACAATTAGGGTATAGTTAGTGGTTGCTAGTGCTCGTCTTCCATTCCACATCTAGATGACATGAATTAAGTGTTCTGAAATCCAAATGACAAGGAAACAAGTAGGGATAATAACTGAGTTTGTTCATTGTATCGCTGATTATGGACTTATACGTGGGTATGTGTTAATCATTGTTTTCATCTTAGCTAGTAGTGTATCTTCAAATCATATACTCCTACTGTGTGGGCATTATTATCGCTGTCCCCACATGTCCAACCAATGAGAGTTTGAGAAATTTTGCAAAATAGTTTATTCTTTGTCATATCAATCATCTTGCAAATTACACGATTATGTGTCTAAATAATAGTGCCTTGACACATCCGGACAGAGAGAATCCGGACCAGGTGATCTGCATGAATTCCAACTTTTGTATTTGGCATTTCCAGGACTTTTGAATAGATTATTGTTTACACCTTTTATGTAGTTTGTGCTTGTAAACTAGTGAAAATCACAATCCAGTAAAAACTTGTCTTTAGAAATTATAATTTACTGTTGGGTTGAAATAAGTTTCCATATATGCGTGTATGTTTAAACATTAAAGTTAGAGATAATAAGAGTTTTTTCTTCTTATTTATTTACTTATTTAACTATTACTACTTATGGCTTTGAATTCTAAATATGGTATTTAGATTTATCCTAAGTCAACATGTTGATATGTAAAATGGTTCTGTAAAATTTTAGTTATTAACTCATTAAATCTGGGTCCTGAGCTCTTAAAGGGGCAATACCTCTTTAGAGCATCTCCAACAATTCAGAGTACGAAAATTAGATTTTTCGCACTCCGAAATGTTGGAGGCCTCATTTCTACAACAGAAATGAGGCCAGGCGCCTGTTGAACAGACGCCCGTGTTTTTTAAACATCGGGCGCCTGTACAACAGGCGCCTGGTGCGCCTGTTAAACAGGCGCCTGGATGCCAGGCGCCTGTTGAACAAGCGCCTGACAATGAGGCGCTTGTTCAACAGGCGCCTCACTCAATCGCATATCCCTGCACCAAAGCCCCACCTTTCTGCACTATTGGGAATTCTCGTGCTCTGTTGGACTGCTTTCTGGGTGCAGATTTGAGAATTTTAAATCTGTTGGAGATGCTCTTAGCTTCAAGTATATACGATTATGCCAAAATAACATTTCTATGACACGGTCTCATATATAAGTTGATGTCTTATATCCATTACAATATCTGTGAGGTTTTGAGACATTTTATGACTTTTTATGAGGGGCCCATATTTTCATCTAAAATCAATATTGCCATTAATTTATTTATTTCTAGATCATTACATGATGTTTTCAGATCATTAAAATAATGCGTAAATTTGGTGACTTTCGGATGTTCATGTTGTTATCATGTGGACCAGCACTAAGTTTGATAGGCGACCGCACCAGGCCCCATTTCAGATAATATGTGTATTAAAGGAAGTTCTAGTCCTCTAAATCATGTTAATATCACCCTCTGAATACTATTGAAGCCTAATATATTAAACAGATCAGATATATAAGCAAATGAAATAGATATAAATATCTACCGAACTGCAGTTAGTGATAAAGCATGAAACAATGCACATAGAAACATTTTCAATATTATAGGTTTATTTTTAATATTTTACCTAGGCTTATATTTACTTGGATTAGTCATGTTACTTGTGTTGTGGTGATTGGTGAAAAGTGGATGAAAATTTTGAGCTACTGTGGAAAACGTTTTCTTTTTGGTCTATTTGTTGTGGGAGTATAAATTATTTGCACTACACTTCATCCAACCTCAATTCAGATCATGGCCTCAAATGTTTAATGCTTCTTACGTGCATTACTATGTGGTTCGTGAGGTTAGAGAAAGTATTGCTTTCATGTTTGCTTGAAAATGATTGAAGATATTCCAAGGATCGATATCGGATGGTTTCCCGAAAATTTGATGGTGTCGTACTAGTATCATTGGTCACCGAACCGAAACCGAAGAAAGAAATCGGTTTCAGCTAGGGTTTCAAATTTAAAAAAAACAATCACCAAATCTAAGCCTAAATTAATGGAAATCAACCTAAATTGAACAAATTACCCGAGCAAAATCAAACATCACCTTCAGCCCTCTTCGTTTTCGTCCTCGACTTGAACAAATCAATTTTTCTTTTCAGCTGCGGCGCTTTTTCTCTCTTTGTTTTTTCCTTTTTGCTAGCATGCATGATGTTTTTTGAGAGCGAGAGTATAGTATGTTTTGTGCAACAGAACCCTAGTGATATTTCATTTATTTTGGGTTGGGCTGAAATGTAAAATATGAGAGTGGGGAGCCTGTGTGTTTTGATTAGGGTTTAAACAAAAATTATTTTTGGGTGGGCTGGCTTTGGGAATGGAAGTGGTCTGCTGATTTGATATAGTTTTGGGTTTGGCTATAAATAATACAAAATAAATAGTTTGCTGGGCTGCATCTAATTTAATGTAATTTCATTATTCAGTTTTGATTATAATGTTGTATGCTATCTTCTATTTCTTTATAGAATATAATTTATATTTTATTTATAAAGAACATTATTGCATTTTCATTCACAAATTGTTGAAAACTGAAACCGGGACCGCAACCGAAAGTGAAACTTTCGAAATTTCCAAAATCGTTTGAAACTTTAAAAAAATTCAATTGACGGAGACCGCGTTATCGAACCTTGAGATATTCTTCATTCGAGATCTTATATTGAAGTTTATTGATTAGATTTAGCTAAGCTGTCAAATGTTCCACACGGGCTCTGTTAGCAACTGAGAACTGACTAAGCTTTTATCCTTTTTGTTTGGCATTCTGACACTTAACAACGTTATAGCAGCACTTCACTCACCTTCTGTTGTGTAGCTTATTGGTGTCTTAAAACTTAGTAAAAGCTCAATATTTAGTTGTCTGCTCTGCCTGTAGGAACATAGATATTTAGTTCAGTATCCTCCTTTTCTTTTCATACAGATATAGTTTGTGTTTTCTTTTGAACCATTTTGTACTTCGCAATAATCTAAAAGTAATATTACTACTAGTTTATAATCATCTGATACGACAATTCCACTATTAATAGTGATTTTCTTTTAGTTAACTCTAATCCTTTGTTGGTTCAACTGTTTCTAGTTAATTGGCCTTGGAGTGATATGATTAACTCTTCATTGTTCATTACTCATTTGGTACATTTTTAAAGCTGAAATTTGATGTTTAATGGTGTATTCATTAGAAAGGATTTTTAACTAAAACATATCCAATTATCAGACTAGTCAATTATGCTTAATGTTTGATGAAAAAGACATGCCATTTGTACTTCTGACCATGCTGAATAAAAACAAGTGTTTTTTGCTACTGTTAAAATTGATATATAAATGCTCATTGTTATTGGAAACAGGTTGCATCACAACAAAAGAGCTAGGAACAGTGATGCGTTCCTTAGGCCAAAACCCAACCGAGGCCGAACTGCAAGACATGATAAATGAGGTGGATGCTGATGGAAACGGAACAATAGACTTCCCAGAATTCCTGAACCTGATGGCCCGTAAAATGAAGGACACGGACTCGGAAGAGGAGCTGAAGGAAGCATTCCGTGTCTTTGACAAGGACCAAAACGGCTTCATCTCTGCTGCTGAATTGCGACATGTGATGACTAACCTCGGTGAAAAGTTGACCGATGAAGAGGTTGATGAGATGATCAGAGAAGCCGATGTTGATGGTGATGGTCAGATCAACTACGAGGAGTTTGTTAAGGTTATGATGGCCAAATGAAGGAACCATTTCCCCTAGCTTTTCTTTCTTACTTCCATGGCTATTTATGACTTTAATATTGAATTTTAACTGTTTTATGCTTTCCCGCTATTCTTGTGCTCAGCAAAAATTAAATTCCTGTATTGCTTCTGTAGAAATTGCTTGTGCTGTATCTTGTGATTCTAGCAGTATTTATGCAACATTGAAGTGTATTATTTCTTTATACACACATTATCTCCCTTCTTGCTAGATTGAATCATTTGTAGTGATTTTGTTCAAACATCATGAATTTTTTTATACTTGTTTGCTGCTATCTTCGGGTATATAGCTTGGTTCTGTATGGCTCTCTATTTATGGCAGTCAGTTTGAACATTATAATTTAATAATTGTACGTCCTGTTTTGGTGTTACTCTCGCCTTAAAAATAGTATTAGCTGTAAATCGGTCAATTCCATGGTTTACATCAGTGTTTCAAGTAAGTGGGTTAACCGCGTGAACACTGTATTTTTCTTTTGTTGGGACTGGGAGGATGGGTTGCACAAACCATGAAATATCTTACCTGCTCCCACCTTCTTTGATATGTAAAAAGTTGGATCGTTTTGTGTGACATAAAGCTCATATAAATGAATTCAATATTAAAATTAAATATAAACATAGAACTTAAATCCCAGAAGACGAATTACGAATAGTAATATTAAACAATACTACAGAAAGTTGCAATGAAAACGCTAATAAAACCTGAAACATAGAATCTGTTATCTAAGGTCGTCTGAAATAGGGTGGATAAAACATTTGGTTCTGTTTGAATTGATAGAAAAATTATTGAAATCAAAATAAATATTCAATAAACAAAAACCACACAAAATCCAACAAACCAACCAAACATGATTCAACTACATTGGTTTATTAAGTTAACTTTTGATTGAGCAAGATTGCGTAGTTGTTGCCATGCCCTTGACCATTTTAGTCTAAAGGCATGATAATGATATAATATTTATATACAAACTTCTCCTCTTCAAAAAACATTCACATGAATGATTTTTTTTTATAGTAATATTGGAATTGATAATTATGTTCTTAATTAATTAAAGTTCAATTTTATATTAATGAAACCGAGACAGATAAAAATAAACAAATAAATATGGAAATAGAAACAAAACATAATCATTTAACTAACTAAATCAAACCAAATATGATTTGGTGGGTTTGTTTGGTTCGAACCAATAAATGCCAACCCAACTCTGAATACCATTCATATATAACTACTATAACAAATGTGTAAAATATATTTATTTTATGCTATGACATTAGTTTCTTTAAAGAAAGTTTTGGACAATAAATGTTTATCACTGGTAATAATAGGGAAAAAATTTCCAAGAAAAAAGCTACAGGTCTCTATTTTTAATGTTCTTATAAGAAAAGTCCCTGTAGAAATGTATATGTAAATTTAGTCTCTATTTTTGAAAAATAGAAAACGCAAGCTGTCTTGCACTTTTCTGACGGAAAATGCAAAGCAACTTGCACTTTTCAGATTTTGAAATTTTTTGTGAAAATTTTGAAAAGCGCAAGTTAATTTGCGCTTTCTGATTTTGAAATTTTGAAATTTTTTTTAAAATTTTGAATTTTTTGAAAAACGCAAGTTAACTTGCACTTTCTATCAGGAAAGTGCAAGCTAGTTTGCGCTTTCTGATTTAAAAAAACAGGGACATAATTTATAAATACATTGCTACAGGGACTTTTCATGTAACGACGTCAGAAATATGAACCTTTTGTGCAAAGCTCCTTTTGTTCAAAGCTCCGTAAAAAATTTCCCACCACACACATAATTTTTTTTTTAAAAATGGGTTTCTTTTTTTGCTTTAACATAATTAAAATTACAAAGTACAACACACAATAGCCCGAGCAAACAAGGCTACAATCTACTTAAAACCATAAATATATACATCTTAGTACATAAAATATAAACTCCTTATAACAAATTCTAGTCTTCTTTTCACTACATATGTTATCCAACAATTCTGTAACTAAAAAGCTTCGGCCCGGTAGTGAATGTGTACAAGTTTGTGGCCTTCTGATTATACTCTTCTCCAGACATCAAAACAAACTGGTTTGAAAATGTGAAACTGCCTCACATGCTTCTTCTAACTGCATCTCTTAACAACTGCCTATCACGTGGCTATAGCGAATCCGACAGCCCCCTCAGTGCTCAACTGCTCCTCCCTGACCAAGGTTAAGATCGAAATTCACAAAAAGGGTACGCGAAGCCCAATCTTACCCTGCTTGGAAAAATCGCTTTGAGTTGGTAAAGTGTGATAACCCTAATTTTGTGAGCAATTTCATGATTTAAATTAGTTTATGTTTGTTTAAAAATTGCATTGAGAAAGATAGGAATGGAAACTGATTGCAAATGTATGGTTTAAACATGTACATGTGCACAAGATAGTGCACACACATGCACACATTTTTCTGTATAAGGAAATAGGCAGAAATCAATTTATAAATTAGAATAAATAATTTAGAAATACATATGTATGAAGATATGATTATGTCTTTAATAAGTTTGGCACAAAGAAAATAAATGTTAGGCAGGAATGCAAGAAAAAAATATTTAGGTACTTAAAAATTATTTAAAGAAAGAAAATAAGGACTTAGGCAAAATAGGCATATATATATATATATATATATATATATATTATATGTGCACAAGCAAACACTTGCTGGAAGAAAACAAAAATTGCATGGAAATGACATGAACCCTCAAGCAAGTACTTTATCCATTTCCAGCAATTCTTTTATTTTGGAAAATAGGAATCATGCATATAACATGACCAGGGTGAGATTAAAGAGATAAGGATTATTTCTGAAAATAAAAACAAGGACCACATACCCTTTTTCTCTTGAATCAAATGAGAGGCAGACCATGTTTTGTATAGGGTAAAAATGACATTGGGTAATTTTGTTAAACCCTAGTAGCAGCCAGAGTTTTGTATAAGGAAGCTTAGTGTAGTGAGACCTTTTACATTTACTCTTCATCATTTCATAAGCCAGAGAAAAATAAGGAGCACCGGCCATTAGAATTAGAAGAAGGAAGAAGACTAAAAGGGTTCAAGAAGCTTAGGAAAAAGAGGGATTAAGTGTGAGTAACCTCATTGGAAACTTTGGCAATAAGTCCTGAATATTGAGGCAGCCTAATTAAATTTATATTTCACTTTTGCAAGCTATGTTCATTTTATGATTTGATAACTTTGGCTTGTCAATGATCTGCTCAAGTGTAATACCCTTTATAGTGACATTATCCAGTATAAAAGAGTCATGGATTTCATGCTTGAATATGGTTATCTGTGTTGTGGTTTAACTTTGAGATGAAGTAGATTTTATGGGTTTTCTTTATACATTTATTTACTTAAAAACCCAGGATTGATGTTGTAGATATATGGTCTAAAAATGAAAGGAAATGTGGGGCTGCAACATTGTGTTGTTGCTTATGTCTCACATCAACTAAAATAAAGATAAATGTAGAGGTGCAATGTTATGCATGTGCTGAGCTTCTATGTTTTATGAACTCTCCAAATCAAAGCATATACTTATGGTTTAGCCAGATCTTAAAGAGTAACAAAGGTCTGATTGAACCAGAGGTAAAAGGAGACAACCAGAAAACTATCTATGACCATATGTTTATAACTTGATCCATTGAAACCCATAGACAAAATAATATGCTTAGAAATCACATCTGTTTGCATGATTAAAATGCTTGCTTATGAGAACATGACTTACCAATCTCTGGATGAATACATGTTGGCTGAATGTTTATTTCTTTGATTAAAATATGATATGCAGAAGGGATTAGCATAGAAATGAAAAAAGGAAAGTAACACTTAGAAATTTAACTAAGGACTTTTGGATCTTAGGGCTACAAAATATGGCTTGGCAAGGTGAACATTGCAAGCTCACATATGGTATGCTTATACCCAGGGGTCTGAGTGTGCTGGGTTAACAGTGATATGTCCCAGGCAGTGTGTGGTTTAACAAGAGAAAGTAGCTAAAGGCCATAATATACTTGATAGTGAACAATAGAATTAGGTTCATAAGAGGGCTTGGGTAAAATCCCTGATGGCCAGTAATCTGGTAGAAAAGGCTTGATGATTGAATTGATGAATGTGTTGAGTGGTTTAAAATGTTTTATGGATGGATCCCATGATTGTTATCACTAAACTAAACCATTGAATCATGTATAATTTGTTGTGCACTAATGCATATACACATGTATCACAGAAACATGCACAAGAGTGGTATTGAGTTCCTTTATCCATTTTGAAGTTATTTGAATATGAATAAGTGTCATATAAATCATGTTTTCAGTTAGATTACTCATACCAGACTTTAGTCTGACCCTTGTGTGTTTTATGCACCATTGGGTGTCTCATGTTCTTATGGGGCAGTTCATGGTGATTTTGCAGGTAAGTAGGAATTTCTTTGATCAGGCTTTGGATGTTTAACTGCTTAAGGAATTGGATGCTATATTTAAATATTTGCTGAAGTTAAAATAGATGTTTATGCTGAATTATGTTAAGCTATTTTGTTTAAATTTGCTTAGAAAACTAATGTATGGTTAGAACTACTGTTTTACAAGTGTTGAGCCTATATGTGTATCAGCTGAAACTTATGTGTTTTGCTTTGCAAAATGTTTTGCTAAGAAATGGAATTTTAAGCTTTAAGAACAGTTAGTTTATAATGGTAGAAAATATAAGATTAAAAGGATTTATGGATTGAATGTACAATCAAGTATTTGACATAGGAAAATCCATGTTTAAGTTGATATAAAATCTGGCGGAAAAGGTTTTGAGTTGCTTTGAAAAGAAAACAGAATGAAATGTATTTTTGCTTAAGAATAAGTGCAAGTTGAGTATGGCTAACATGACCATTTTATTGAGCCTGGTTTAAGCCAGCACTAAAGAGTTTTAAGTTCAATTTTCAGTAAAGTTTAGAACCCAAATATAGGGTAGACTCAGTCATCTTTGATAACAAGAAGAGGTAAAAATTAGGCATTTTAATCTTCCACTAACACACACATGCACAAGAACATGCACACACATGCACATGCAAAAGCACAGTTCATACAGTAACAAAATTGTGGAAATACATGCAAAATGCTAAGTCTTGAGACATGAAACCAATATTTATGCAATAATCTAAGTATGCTTGGAAAACCTGGTTTTTAGAAACACTATTGCTATGTTGGAATTATTCCTTTTAATAATTCCCAAACAGATTTCTACTTCCAAACTTTTGTACTCTGATTCAAGTAGAAAGTAATTTATATATCTTCACATATGTAAGTTTAAGATGATTTGAGCAAACCAATATTTTTATATTGGCATAAAGATCCTGGATAGAAGAAAATTAGAATGTAATATTTTCTTGATTAAATGACCACTATATATATATGGAAAAAAACTTTAGGAACAGAAGGTGGGTCATTTCATAAAGTCAAACCTAAGGCCTCATATTGTCATCAATAATTTGCACCCGGTAGAAACACGCATTCGATCTCGCCACCAACACATAACTCGTGCTTCTGCAAAGGCAGTTGCGATTGTATGAGATTAGTTATGAAATGTCATCCTAATTTTGGGATTCAAGCTACTAAGAGCGAATGCCCATCAATCTGAAGGTGGATGGCGATTTGCATACCTCACTTTTCTCCAATTATTCACATATAAAAACAGGGATATGAATGAACAGACTTTAAATTGCAGATCCCATGAGTTGAATTTGGAGACCATCGCATATATCACAATCGAACCATGAATTCAGATGTCAAAACAAAATTGTAAACCATTAAGCACTATAAATTGGAAGTTGTGCCTACCAGAAATAAACACGCCCGAAATACAAAACTGTGAACCTCTACGGGCTGAAATCGCCAAATCTATAAAATCACCTAATCCTAAATCCATAATCGATTAAGGAATCTTACCCAAATTTGTGTATTAGACTGAAGCAATGAAATTTGATTTCATAAAAGTAAATGGTATCGCCACTAATACATTCTTTGATAGATCCAAAAATCGATGGATCGACGTTTGAATTCGTGAGTTCCTGCATCCCCAATTTGAAGCCGAATTGCAGAATTGGACATGAATCAGCATAAGATAATGGATTTGAGACATGATTTTGCCTAAATACACCAATTTTCTGAATTCGATATGGGTTGGAGTGGATCGACATAAGATTTGACAACCAAAAACACAATTTTAGGCATAAGACGGAATGGATACAAGATCCTATTGAAATTGACTCATAAATTGCCTAGTAGTTTCTCTCTCATGGGAGAGGTACACACACGCATATATGTATGAATGTGTGTGTGTGTACGTACTAGAATCAATAACCCACTTTATTTAGCATCATTTGTGGCCCCCAATATCAGCTACAAGTTTAATATTTAGAAATTTGGTTCATGTGACAGGAGAGAGAAAAAAAATGTTTAAATAAAAACTTGTGCCCGATATCAGGAGGCTACAAAATAGTGCTAAATAAAAGGGGCTATCTGTAACGATTCGGAATTTGGAATACTTCATATTTAAATATTTGAATCTTGGATTAAATGTCACTAAATTGATTTAATAACCTTGTTAACCCCCCTTTTAAATCATAAGTAATGATGGTAAACTTATTTTACAAAATAGTTATTTTGAAGAAATATTGATAATGTGACCGAAAATCATTTTATCCATAAACAATTTTTTACTGGTCAGAAGTTGTTCAAACTTTTTTTATATACACTTGAACACTTAGGAAATCATTAATAAGAAATGAAAATATTTTGTACTATGCGACTTTTGGTAAGCATCTAGAAGCTTCTAAAAGGGAGCGGTAAAATGGTAATTGGCTAAGGAATGGAAGAGATATTTTCCTTAGGAAATGAGGTGTAAAGGTGGCATGTGAGGGGGAGGCTCCATTGTGACCTTTCATGAAGGGTAGAAGGTGGCAGTAACCTCTTGTTCAAGCCTACAAATACACCCTTAAGGATTGCACCAATCACTTTTAGGAAATTAAGAAAATGGTAGAAACTAATTAGTACTATTTCATTTCTAACTCCACTAATGCTTTTCTAATCAAAGCAACTCATATCCAAACTTCACCAAACTTTGGATATAGGCCTAAATCATCATAGAAAACATGATTATCAAGTTGAAAGTGGAAGAAAGGAGGCACAAGGGGGACTTCTAGCATGGGCCGTGAACACTTTGGGAGGGATGAAGGTGGCCGAGCACTTTTTGGTAGAAAAGGTTGGATCTTTAAGCTTGTGGAGATGGTAGGAAATGGTCCTTGTGTTTGTATGTGCTTGTGCATGGGCATGGATTTGGATGATTTATCTCACTATCTTGTGTGTGTGTGTGTGTGAATTGTGTGTTGTGTATATATATGTGTGTGCGCAAATATAAAGTTAAAAGTGACATTAACTAATTAAATGTATAAACTTTGGACCCCTCTTCCTTCTGAAAGCAAATGATAATTTTATATTATATAACATCACTTCTATTACCTTCTATAACATGTCATGTGACTAAGACTTTGTATTTACATGTTTGGTTGACTTGTGGGTTGAATTAAAGTATGTTTGAAAGTGTTTGAAGCAAAAATAGTCGCTACAAGTGTACTTCGATAAACTTTAGCTTGTATAAATGGAAGATTTACGATCTTAATTTGGGATAATTTGATTTGGTTATTCTTTACGCATATTTTTGTGTATGAGACAGTAAATAAATAGTTTGGAAAGTTAGAAGCGAAAAGGTCGCTATGAATGCATTTTGAAAATGCCTTGTGTTCGGCGATTTTTAAAATTCACTTTGAGAGACATCCTAGGGGCTTCTTTGCATTTTTGATAAGTAATATGAGTGTACTTATTACTGGAAAAGTATGTAAGTTTAAATCATTCATTAACTTGTAAAACAAAGTTGCAAAATGCAATAGCGAGAAGAAGGTTGCATATGAGCACTTCAAAATACCTTGTTTTTTGGAATTTTTGTAATTAAAATTGAAAGACATCCTTAAGAGTTTCTTTGTACTTTCAATAAATATTATATGTGCACTTATTACTGAAAAAAATTTGGAGTTTAAAAGGTTTTGGAACTAGTCAGACAAAATGGCTAAAGCTAGAGTAATAATGTTGCTAAACGAACATTTTAGTAAATACCTTGTTTTCGAAAAAAATTATATATAAATGGGAATTAATCTTAAGGGATTCTTTCTATAATTTTTAGTTACCATAAGGGTAGTACTTCATGTATAAATTTCAAGTCTTAAATTATTTATTAAAATGGTTGAAACTGGTCGCAAAAATTGTGCTTTTCTATATTGTTCTTTATCAAGGTTTTTAACAATATTTAAAAATGCTGTAGTAAGTTGTTTATGGTTTTAAGTGTTTAAAAATGATATTTAAATTTGGTATTTCTCATAATCTTTTTGGGAACATTTTCTAACATATTTTTCAGTATTCTAAAGTTGGTTTGAAATTTAAATATATTTTTAATAATTACATATGAATTTTTAAAATAAAGAGGTTTATAATATAAGACATGTTCTTATTTATTTTCATCAAATTATAAATTAGTTATTTTTAAGTAATATTTTACATAGATATTCAAAACCTATCTATAAGTATTTTTAAAGTATATATATAAGTTTCTAAAAAGTAATTAACTATGTTTAACACTAAAAGCCGACGAAGTAGGTTTATCTATTTGTGAGTGTTAAGATTGATGTTCGAGTAGGGATAGAAGCAATCGTTCTCTAACCTACCGGCTTCACTCTTGACCAAGGAATAATTAAGTTGGAAATGTGTTAATCAAGTTGTTTGTTTACTCGTTTATAAAAGTCATTAATACTATTCTTAATATTAAAAGCCGATGAGGTTGAATTATCTATCTGGGAGGGTTAAGAATGGAGTGTCTAGGTAAGGCTTTGATATGCAACCAATACTCTAACTTACCTGGCTTCACTCTTGACCGAGGGATGGTATAAGTTGGAATGTTGAAAACATGTTAAGTATACGAACCTTGATTTCCATAAAAAATGAGAGATACAAAGTGTTGCAGCTAGGGTTAATTGTATTATGTTATGGCCACGGGTTTATACCCGTTTATGTATAATTCGTTTATTTGGGCTTTGGGCCTGTTTACTATTTCAAAAAAATAATATTGGAATTATGTTTGCAATTCAGACTGAATTAGGGTTGGGATAGTGTCTAGGCAGTGAGCTTTCATTTATCTGTGCTTTGAGAAAAAGAAAAAAGAAAATCAATTTGGAATCTATCTTAAAGTTATTTAAAATTTATCTTTTTAGAGGAAACATTTAAGAAATAAAACGAGTTGCAAGAAAGATGAAAATGTGTGGAATTCATGTCTCTTGATTGAGTCATGTGTAGGCCTTACAAGAGGGAGAAATTGTAGACATCTAACGTATGATACAAGTAGATTACGGTGCTCAAGAATTTAGTCTATGCCAGCTTCTCAAAAACTTCAAGTATACTACCTAGATAGAGAACTTGTAGTATGTCTCAACTCTCCAATTTTTAGTTTAGCCAAGGTTTTGCATAAAATAGTTGTCATAATTATAGGCTGTGGTACGTTTAGAATGAAACACAAACTGATTACATCCTTACACCCCATTATCACCCTCAAGTAGGTTGTTATATAGGTGAACTATTTTCCATGGTTTTAAAATGTTTTCCCCTTGCTTCCTTTTCTAGCCTTAACTGGTAGTATATGTTAAATTTTTCGGCATAACCTCGCATCTCCACCATGTCCGCACTTCATTTAGTGTAGAAGAGACAAGACCACTGAACGAAGCTTTTTTGGTGCCAGCGTCATGATTGGATATCCCGACATCTCCTTGGAGCACATAAATGTTCACAGGAACACTTGCTGTAAAAAAAGGAATCTTTTGTTGTTACATGCTACCATTCCCATATATAGGCTCATCTTTTCTAGAATATCTTACGACGTGAGACTAACCATAATCTAATTTACACACCCACTCCAATACAATGCAAACCAGACCTAACATTATAGTGGGTTACATATTGCTGGTCTAAATTTGTTTATAAGGCTTTGACATGTTCTTGATTGACCTGTCATATGCAGGCTTTGGTGACATTGAAGTTTGAACATCAAAGTAGTTTACTAGATGAAGGCAAGATGCTTCTATTGCACTAGGTCTTGAGCCCAAGTAAGAGTAATCAAAGCACAAAGTTGCTTCACATATAAGTGTGTTGTTACCTTTATCAAATTTTCTTGTATATTTGTAATTTTACATCACTTGGTTCAATAGTAAGTAATTGTCAAGGTCTTGGGTTGATGTACAATATAGACAAGCATGTGTTGCTGATTGCGTGGATGACCTGTAAAATTTGGATGGCAACTCATTTGATGTTTCATGATTAATAAGTTTGTGCTTTTACAATGATTTTAATGTTGTTAAAGGCCCTTTATAGTGAATGAGATATTGTCCCACATCGCCAAAAATAAGTTAATGTTCATGCTTATATACTACTTTCCTCAAACCCATATTGGCCCTTAGAGTCAGGTAATTTTGTGCGAGGGGGAGGACCTATATGGCCCTGAACTAACACACACGCGCGCGCACCGTCCGCCCATCCCATACGGAACCAGTCAGGTCGGATGCGGGTGCGGGTCCAATAAGAGTGAACCGCGTTATATTTTTGCTGCAAAGAAGTAAACAGTTTTCTACTGTTTAAATTCAAATAGAAGCGACTAGTGGATTGGAAATGCCCGTTGTCTGACCGAACGCGGCTTTTCAAACAGAAATAGGCGTTGCAAATAAAGAGATGCGACTGTTGCAAACCGCGACGGTTTTTGGCCGTTGCAAATGAAGAGATGCGACTGTTGCAACCCGCGTCGGTTTTTGGCCGTTGCAAATGAAGAGACGCGACTATTGCAAACCGCAACAGTTTTTTGGCCGTTGCAGACGAAGAGATGCGGCTGTTCCCAATAGACATAACCGTTGGGAATTAGCCTATAAAAGGAGAAGGAAACCTGATCAGTAATTGACTCCGAATTTTCTCTTCTTCCTTTTTATTTCTTAATCTCTACAATCCGTGCGCTTCTGCATATCACACAGAAGATCATACACATCACAATCTCGAGCAAATCACGTCTGTTGCATCTTGGAAGACTTTGAATAAAGTCTTAAGGAAATTGTTACGACAAACATCAGACGAAATTTTTTTCTTTATCCGGTTAGATTTCTATTTACTTATATATTTCTATACATCGTTCTGTAATCTTTCCGTTTCAACGTTGTGCTGTTTCTGCGAAGTAGCACAACGCTTGTTTATCATTATAGTTTAATACAACAATTTGTTGTTGTTATTGCTATAGTTTGTTATTGTAAATTCATTAAAACATAGTTATTGTTCAAAATTACTAATACAGAATTCCAAAGTAGTGGAAATCTGATTTGTAAACTTATGTGACGAGTTTATAACATATTGGTCTCTGTTTTGGTATACTGATCGTTTAACATCTTAAGACTTTACTGTTTTCACTAAAACAGAGATGGCGACAGTTGAACTATCAGCAAAAACTGCTACCCACAACAGGCCTGATACGTTTAAAGGAGATGATGATGACTTTATAACATGGCAGAATCAAATGCTGTTTTATTTCACCACGTTAGGGCTGCAGAAGTGCATTGAGAAGGATGAACCAAAGTCTAAAGACGGACAAGCTAGAGAAAAAGACGCAGATGTTTTCTCGGAATTGACTCATGGAAGCATTAGGACTTCTTGTGACGAAATTACATTCTGAACTGTTTGGATAAAGTACTATATAAAGTATATCAGCCACACCAGACAGAAAAATCCCTATGGACTGCACTTGTAAATAAATACAAGACGCAGAATGTCAGTTTGAAGAAGTTCATAGTAGATAAATTCATGAAATACAAAATGGTGGATTCCAAATCCGTAACTAGTCAAGTGCATGCACTCCAACTTATAACTCATGAACTTGAAGCAGAAAGGACATCAAGTTGGAGAATCGTTCCTTGTTGAAGCGATAACAAAAAAATTACCACCATCTTGGAGAGGCTACCACAACTATCTGAAACATAAGAAAAATGAGATGTCCTTAGAAGGTCTCATTGTCAGATTAAAAATTGAGGCAGATAATCGCGGAATAACACAACCCAAAGGCGAAGAGGCACTTGTTACAGAAGGGTCAAAGAAGAAAGAACACTTCAACAAAAAAAAGAAAAAGAGAAAGGCACCAGATAATCAATCCAAAGATAAGCAAACCAAGAAGCTCAAAGGCGAATGTTGGGTCTACGGAAAGACTGGGCACACAGCTAAAGATTGCAGGCACAAGAAGACGAATGACAAATCGGTGGTAAATATAGTGGAAAATTTGAGTTCAACCATTGAGGAGATGAACTTTTTAGGAGTTGTTTCAAAATGCAACTTAATACAGAACCCTGCACAGTGTTGGGTAGACACAGGCGCTACTCGTCATGTATGTTCTGATATATCTATGTTCTCCACTTACAAGAAATATGATCAGGAAGAAAAACTCTACATGGGTAATTCTGCAGTTTCCATGATCGAAGGTAACGACACCGTCGTCCTCAAATTTACATCCGGGAAAACTGTGACACTAAGTGAAGTTCTTCATGTTTCAGATATCCGCAAGAACCTTATATCTGGACCTGTGCTCTCAAAGAAAGGCTTCCGTATGGTCTTCGAGTTAGATAAAGTAGTTCTGTATAAGGCTGGAATTTATATAGGAAGGGATTATTTATGTGATGGTCTATTTAAGGCAAATGTAGCCGTAGTCGGCAATAAAACTATGTATTCTGATTGTGCTATTAATAAAAATAAAGTTTCTTATTTGGTTGAGCATGAAATTTTACTATGGCATGATAGATTAGGACACATAAATTTCCGAAAAATGAAAAAATTAGCAAACTTGGGATTAATTCCTAAATTCCAAGTAGATAAAAACTACAAATGTGAGACATGTGTAGAAGCAAAATTGGTTAAAAAACCATTTTATACTGTTGATAGAAGTACAGAACCACTAGGTTTAGTTCACACTGATGATTTATGTGATTTTAAATCATTACCTACGAGAGGTGGGAAAAAGTACTTTATCACTTTTATAGACGACTATACACGATATTGCTATGTATATCTTTTGAATAGTAAAGTTGAAGCAATTACATCGTTTATAAAATATAAGACTGAAGTAGAAAATCAGTTAAATAAAAAGATCAAGATATTGAGATCTGATCGAGGTGGAGAATATGAATCATCATTTGAACAATTCTGTGCAAAAAATGGTATAATTCATCAAACAACAGCTCCATATTCACCACAATAAAATGGTATTGCCGAGAGAAAGAATAGAACATTAAAAATATGATAAATGTAATGCTATTGACCTCTGGTCTACCGACGAACTTGTGGGGGGAGGCCTTAAATATGTCTAATCACATATTAAACAAGGTTCCTCACAATAAAACAGGAACAATTCCATATGAGTTATGGAAAGGACACATATCAAGATTACAAACTTGAAAGGGCTTAACTGTCGCAATTAGCTTCCCTGGCTTGCTTTGCTAGCTTCTACCTTTAGTTTAGGGAGGTATTCTAAAGTGGTTGTTGTCAGGTTCGCTTCGCAACTGCGAGCATATGGCACTCAAAGGAAATCCTATTTCGGCAAGACTTGAGAAGGAGTTACTACGGGAATCAGAAGGGCCATTTTATTTTGGACTTCAGAACCATCTCACTTAAAGCCATGGGACTCATTCCCACTCCAATTCTCCTACAGCTCCTTAGCCGAAGACAGAACCATTCATCTACTCTTTCCTGTCCGACAGCTGCTCTTTCAAAGTGGTCTTTGTCTTGCTTGCTAGGTAGTGAACGGGTCTCTCTCTTACTGAACTGAAGAAAGCCATATGCTTCAAACATATGCTGGGTCGCTTCGACCTTGCGGGAACTTAGACCCTCGAGGCTCGCCCCCGGTCAATATTAGATCAAACAATAGGGGACCGATCCAGTATATCATAGAAGGATGATAAAACGTCGTGATGCCAAGACAGATCAATTAGTGAGGGCTCTCACTATTTTCACTTTTCAAATGAATCGAAAATGAATTTTGAATTTGAATCTGATCGGTCGCTTAGTCGCACCTTAGTGTGTACTACACATTCTCTCACTTGTTTTGTTGATGAGCGAACTGCAGGCTCTATGAAAGGAATAGAAAAAATCTTGCTTCTGTTGACTCAAATTCATAACTGTCTCAATATAACCTTTTCCTTCCTTTTTCTTTTTTTTGTTGTCTGAATATTCAGGTTTCAAATACCTCAAAGTGTGGGGGTGCTTGGTAAAAGTTGCATTACCGCCTCCCAAGAAAGTCAAACTTGGACCAAAACTATAGACTGTTACTATCTAGGGCCAGCCCAAAATAGTAGTGCATACAGATTTTTGGTATTCAAGTCTGATATAGCTGATATTAATGTCAATACAATCATAGAGTCTCGAAATGCCTCATTTTTTGAAGATGTGTTTCCGCACAAAAGGAATGAAGGAAATTATGTCCCTAAAAGGACAAGAGAAGAATCAAGCAAGCCACATGACGATGAAACTCATCGTGAAATTAAGGAAGTTGAACCAAGAAGAAGCGTAAGAGCAAGAACGTCCAAGACGTTTGGTTCAGATTTTCTAACATACATGTTAGAACACGAGCCTCAAACATACAAGGAAGCAATGTCATCTTCTAAATCTTCATGTTGGAAAGAAGTAATCAAAAGTGAAATTGATTCAATTCTAAGTAATAAAACTTGGGAAATAGTTGATCTTCTGCTTGGAATAAAACCGATTGGTTGAAAATGGATCTTCAAAAAGAAGATGAAACCAAATGGCTCTATTGACAAATATAAAGCAAGATTGGTAGCCAAAGGATGTCGTCAAAAGGAAGGTATAGACTTCTTTGATACTTATTCACCGGTTACACGAATAACCTCTATAAGAATGTTAATAGAAGTTGCATCCATATATAATCTAGAGATTCACCAAATGGATGTAAAGACAGCATTCTTAAATAGAAATCTTGATGAGGAGATTTACATGGAGCAACCCGAGGGTTTTATTTTCAAAGGAAATGAAAACAAAGTATGTAGATTAGTAAAATCATTATATGGACTAAAACAAGCTCCAAAACAATGGCACGCAAAATTTGATAGTGTCATGATGAAAAATGGTTTCCGTATAAATGATGTGATAAATGTGTTTATTATAAACAATTTGGACAATCATACGTGATGATTTGTTTATATGTAGACGATATGCTAATCTTTGATCCAAATAGTAAAGTAATAGAGACCATAAAGAAAATGTTAATCAACAATTTCGACATGAAAGATTTAGGAGTTGCAGACGTTATTTTGGGAATCAAAATAATAAAACACCTAATGGAATTGAACTATCTCAGTCACACTATGTGGAAAAAGTGATTGAAAAATTCCAAAATTACGGAACTAAAGGAGTAAGAACACCTTTTAATCCATCGGAAGTACTGCATAAAAACACTAATGAGAGTGTAATGCAACTGGAATACTCTCATATAATAGGATGTCTAATGTATCTTATGAATTGCATAAGACCATATATAACTTATGCAGTAAGTCGACTGAGAAGGTATACAAGCAACCTAGGGAAGGAACACTGGAAAGCACTAATGAGAGTGTTGGGATATTTAAAGAGTACCACGAACTTTTTCCTACATTACGGAAAATATCATGTCGTCTTAGAAGGATATAGTGGTACAAACTGAATTTCTGATTCAGAGGAATCTAAATCAACTAGTGGTTATGTCTTCACCCTAGCAGGAGCAGCAGTGTCATGAAAATCTACTAAACAAACGTGCATAGCTCGATCCACTATGGAATCAAGGTTCATCGCTTTAGATAAAGCAGGCGAAGAAGCAGAATGGCTTCATCAATTTTTAGAAGAAATTCCATTTTGGCCTAAACATGTACCAGCCATATGCATACACTGTGATAATCAAGTAGCGTTAAGCAGAGCGCAAAACTTTGTGTATAATGGTAAGTCACGACATATTCGTGGACGCTATAACACAATTAGGCAATTACTCTTAAATGTAACTATTTCCATTGATTTTGTGAGAACTACTGATAACCTTACGGATCCATTTACTAAAGGATTATCAAGGGAGAAAATTGACTGCGCATCGAGGGGAATGGATTTAAAAGCCTAAACCAATAAGAGTTATCTTATATGAAAACCTATCCTAGCGACTGGAGATCCCACGGACTAGGATCAATAGGCAAACTAGTTCTAAGTAACTCAAGAAGCAATGCATTTGTTTGGACTTAGTCCTACTCCATTCCTATAGTGCACAATAGAATGCATGCATACAAAAGTATTAAAAGGATAAAGCTATGTTTTTTAATGATGACCATATCTTGAAAAAACAAGTGGGGTATATGTAGGATATTCTTAATGGTTGCGACCACCTATGTTAGTGTGAGCTGGGTCGGCTCTATGAGAATATTAAAGGCTTAAATTCTCTAAAATACTCGTAGAACAAAATTTGTTCAGGACCAAAATGAACACAACCAAGAGATTGGATGTGAAGGGAACAATGCTTTGTAAAGCTTATTGTCTGGTTACGCACAAATGGCTGACGGTTCAAGATGAAATAACTCACCGATTAGCCAAGTATATCCGATAAGTTTTAACTAGGGAAAGTTCAAAGTGAAATATATACTTATCCTCGATATAGCATTATTTTCATATGAACTGTGTGATATTACACTTTGTGTGGGGGAGACATATATCATCATTCATGTGGGGGATTGTTAAAGGCCCTTTATAATGAATGAGATATTGTCTCACATCGTCAAAAATAAGTTAATGTTCATGCTTATATACTACTTTCCTCAAATCCATATTGGCCCTTAGGATCAGGTAATTTTGTGCGAGGGGAGGACCTATATGACCATGAACTAACACACACGTGCGCGCGCCGCCCGCCTGTCCCGAACCGGGCCGGGTCGGGTGCGGGTCCAATAAGAGTGGACCGTGTTATATTTTTGCTGCAAAGAAGTAAACAGTTTTCTACTATTTAAATTCAAATAGAAGCGACTAGTGGATTGGAAATGCCCGTTGTCTAACCGGACGCGGCTTTTCAAACAGAAGTAGGCGTTGCAAATGAAGAGACGCGACTGTTGCAAACCGCGACGGTTTTTAGGCGTTGCAAAATGAAGAGACGCGACTGTTGCAAACCACGACGGTTTTTTGCCATTGCAAATGAAGAGACGCGACTGTTGCAAACCACAACAGTTTTTTGGCCGTTGCAGACGAAGAGATGCGGCTGTTCCCAACAGACAAAACCATTTGGAATTAGCCTATAAAAGCAGAAGGAAACCTGATCAGTAACTGACTCCGAATTTTCTCTTCTTTCTCTTTATTTGTTAATCTCTACAATCTGTGCGCTTCTGCATATCACACAGAAGATCATACACATCACAATCTCGAGCATATCACGTTTGTTATATCTTGGAAGACTTTGAATAAAGTCTTAAGGAAATTGTTACGACAAGCCTCAGACGAAATTTCCTTCTTCATCCGGTTAGATTTCTGTTTACTTATATATTTCTATACATCGTTCTGTAATTTTTCCGTTTCAACGTTGTGCTGTTTCTGCGAAGTAATACAACGTTTGTTTATCATTATAGTTTAATACAGCAATTTGTTTTTGTTATTGCTATAGTTTGTTATTGTAAATTAATTACAACATAGTTATTGTTCAAAATTACTAATACAGAATTCTAAAGTAGTGGAAATCTGATTTGTAAACTTGTGTGACGAGTTTATAACATATTGGTCTCTGTTTTGGTATATATACTAATCGTTTAACAAAAGTTTCAAAGGCCTTTGTATGGATAACTTTTAAGTTTTTTATCTAACTACGACGAACTATTCTTTTGCTATAAAAAAATCAATCGTATCCATGTCATAATCCGAATGATGGAATCTTAACATTGGTTCCATATATGAATTCTAAAGGATGAAATCTCAATATATATGTGTGTTCATATATAAGAGCTAGGTTTCACACCACCTTATTTGGCTCCATCGTATAACCCTATGATATCAGCTACATGTTAATATTTAAATATTTGGTCCATGTAATAGAATACTTAAATATTAACATGTAACTATTTGATGGAGCCAAATAAGGAGGACAATGGATTTTAGATGTATATTTCTTTAATATTTTTATTTTATGTTTTTATAATGAAATAATATTTTTTGATTTATGTATGAATATTATGCGGCTAATTAAAATTAATTAAAAAGTTATTTTTGTCTAAAATAATATAACTGAATAGTTTGTACTAATTATCTTATTCAAACAGTTGTAAACTTATTTTTCAAGTAGGGAGAGTTGGACTTGCTGTTCCATTTTTTGCCGCGTCTTCTGTGTCAATGTATATATGAAACGGAATAAGGTAACAGCGGACCCACCGTAAATGTTGGCCAACGGATTACCATTTACAAAAGATGTGCAAATTTTGAAGAATCAAAAATAGTTGATTAGAGCGAGTAAAAGGGAGAATCCTGCTCTTCCGTGCAGATATTGCATGGATGGTTTTCTTCTTCAACTTTTCTTCATTCCTCTAACCTTCTTTTTCACATTTTACTATCATTATTATCGTTCATCAGTATAGCTAATCATTTCTTTGCATAATTGTAATTCTATCCAGGTATCTGGCATTTCTTTGTTTTATATTTCTTCTTATTTATCATGGTGCAAACATATCATGTGTAATTCATGATACAGTAATTTGTGTTTCTGTCATATTAGATTACCTAACTGTATTTCTTTTTTTTTTCTTTAAAAAAAAAAGAAAAAAGAAAAAAAGGGAAAAAGAGAGAGGAGGAAACAGCATTACCAAAATCGCAATGAACATGGAAACAATGATGAAGCTCAGCTCAGATAAAAAGACTCCAACAAGCAGAAAAGTAGAGGAAAGTATGATGAAACTGGAGTTTGATAAAAATGCATCAACGATCCAAAATAGCAATCCATTTCGTGGGGAAAATGTGCACAAGGCAGAACAATCCTCGCCAATCTTAAAGAAGGAGAAGAACACGGAACCACCATGTGATATCATGCACAAGCCAAAAGCTAACAACGCTCAAAACATAACAAGCACTGCGAGATGTGAAAACAAAACGCCCAAGAAAAAGCTGGAAAATAATTTCCAGGACAAACAGTTAAGAAAGCAAAGATCATCGGTAAACTCGAGACATTCGGGTAAAAGTTACATAGGAAGGCTTCCAATTTATGCCGATGCATGGTATAATCTGCGAAGGTCCATCGTTCATTATAATGGGCAAACGGTGGGCACTATTGCTGCAATGGATGATTCAGAGTGCGTTCTTAACTATGACCAGGTACACATTTCAATATCCTATCATGAAAGGAGGGAGGCATAACCTCAAGAAATATAAACCGTGTAAACCATGAAACGCCTATCTGTAGGTATTTGTAAGAGACTTTGTGCCCAGCGCTTTGGCATTTCTGATGAACGGAGAAGAGGAAATAGTGAAGAACTTTCTAACAAGGACTCTTCAGTTGCAAGCATCGTTGAAGACAGTGGACTGCTTCACTCTTGCACAAGGAGTGATGCCAGCAAGTTTTAAAGTTTTGAATAATTCTGCAAAGGACAGGGATAAATTAGTTGCAGATTTTGGGGATACTGCGATTGGAAGAGTGGCGCCTGTGGATTCAGGATTCTGGTGGATTTTCTTGCTGTATGCTTATACCAAGGCAACTGGAGATTCTTCTTTGTCTCAGAATTCTGATTTTCAGACTGGAATGAAACTGATTTTGTCTTTGTGTCTGCATGATGGATATGAAACTTCTCCTACTCTACTGTGTTCAGATGCCTGCTGCATGATTGATCGAAGATTGGTAAGAATCTGCCAGAAAATTATGTTGTTATTATTGTTTAAGGAATTTTTATCCGTTCAAGCCGCTTTCTGAAAAAAATTACACATTTAATCTAGGTTTAAAACTTTAAAAACATAGCATTTTATGCCGAAGTAGCAAAAACTGAACCATTTTGTACCAGTTCATTGTTTCAAACACGGCAATATATATTCTTCTTTACGGTAATTCTGTACCATCATTATTTGAAACAGCACCTCCAGCACTTCTTTACAGAAAATATATTAGCGTTGTTTGAAGCAAGCACGACACAAAATGACATTTTTGGCGAATGTGAAATCTCACGTCCCTAAAAGTCATGTGTCACTTATCTCCCAATCTCTTCCATGTCAGTGAAATATTTATAAAATTTTGTGTGGATGCCTTTTTAGTCTGGAAAAGAATGTTTGAACTTATATTTACTTAAATACAAACCTCATAAGAGAATTATTGTACCCTTTGAGTTTCGAGATGTTTTTGTTGAGTTCAAGTCATGAATGATAATACGCACATACGTACCATCCGACCGGCCGTTTCGAACCAAGCCAAATTTATATTATACTTTTGGGCAAAAATTGAATGATTAATTTAGGCTTTTTAGCCCAACAAATTTTTTGAAAAATGCTCAAATTTTTAATGTTAAAAGGTGTTATTGGTGGAAATAAAACGACCATTTTTGGTCCGTTTTCTCTCTTCCATGGGTAGGAACATGTTTAGACCGTTGGATCCATTTCTCTATTGCCTATATATAGGCTTGTGCAAAAAATATCCATAATTCTTCACTCCGTTCCTCTACTCTTAATGTTTGATTTGTTAATTTTTACAAAATTATAACGTGTTAATTTGCAATACCACATGTTACCAACTCGATACTCCTATCATTGAAGCAATCTTGTTGAATAGTTTGAAATTTGAATGATTTCTGTAATGCGACCGTTTATTGTGATTAACTTCTTGAGCTCCATTGGAAAACATTTGTTATATATAACTCAACGCGAACATTCATTTAATCAAATGATGGAGAGGGAAAATAACGTCTCAAAAAAAAACCGGCATCAACGTGCCTTGGAACAAACTTTGTTAATTTGACTTCTACTCCTATTGTCACATCCTCCAGAATCCCACCAACTCTCCATGCATTTACAGTAAATAGTAATTAATAATTAATTTGAGTTATTAAAAAAAATGATCCAAGAAGAATGAACACAGATATTTGAAGATAGATGATCTCATTTGTTTTTGGCATGCATGCACAAAGTGGTCTGTTTTTCGCAACAGATAGGTTTAAATACGAAATATGTTTCGAAAATTTGGTTCAAGTATGAAATATGTTTTTGAAAATGGTATGAATGAGTGATCAATTTTTTGTTTAAAAGCACTAACCATATCATACTTATTTTGATAGGGAATATACGGACATCCAATAGAAATCCAATCGCTATTTAATATGGCATTGAGATGCGCTCACCAGCTTTTAAAACCCGATGGAGAAGGAAAGGAATATATACAGCTCATAGAGAAAAGATTGCCTGCCCTTGACTACCACATGTCTAGCTACTTCTGGTTAGATTATAAGCGTTTAAATGATATATATAGATACAAAACAGATGAGTACTCGCACAATGCAATAAACAAATTCAACGTTAATCCAGCATCGATACCATATTGGTTGTTTGACTTCATGCCAATGACCGGTGGATACTTTATAGGAAATGTTAGTCCTGGTCAAATGGATTTTAGATGGTTTGCTTTGGGTAACTGTCTTGCAATTCTATCATCCCTTGCAACTGAGGAGCAATCTACCGCTATAATGGATCTTATTGAACAGAGATGGGAGGAGCTAGTAGGTCATATGCCTATGAAAGTAGTGTACCCAGCTTTGCAAGATAATGAATGGAGTACGGTTACTGGTAGAGATCCAAAGAATACTAAGTGGAGTTATCACAATGGTGGTTCCTGGCCAGGTTAGTTTCCATTGTATTATAATTTTTTGACTTGATTATTTAAGAACTAGGATGTTAATATTAGTCCAGATAATACTTACCTTAACAGAACTTATACTAGATTCATGAAACATTTACGATTTTATAAAAGAAAAGCTCATGATTGTACAATAAACTATGTACAGTTCTTCTATGGGCACTTGTAGCAGCCTCTGTAAAAACAAACCGGCTACATATAGCAAGAAAAGCAGTTGATCTTGCAGAGTTGAGGCTTCCGAAAGATACCTGGCCTGAATACTACGATGGAAAAGATGGCAATTTTGTTGGTAAACAATCACGGAACTTCCAAACTTGGTCAATAGCTGGCTATCTAGTTGCAAAAATGATGCTGGATGATCCATCACATCTTCGAATTTTAGCACCTCCAGAGATTATTATTAAAGCGGTCAAGCCTATTCTAGATCGTGCAACAACAATGCCTCCGTTGCAGCGTTAGCGAGTATGATAAATTAGGTTAATAACGAACTTACAATGGCATTTAACTTTGCTGGAGTTGTTTCTGTTTCTTCGACTGAATATCTTGGTTGATTTGAAGCAATTTTTGATATGCTGACCGCTGAGTTTCGGGTGCTATTTGAATTTGCCTAGCTATGGATAAAAGTAGAAACACACAATTGTCCTACCCAATTAAAGTGGTCGTATAGAGTTATACTGGTATTTGCATCTGTCATGACAATAAGTACCATACAGATTTGATCATGAAGAGTATGAAATCTGAAATAAACGGTTAGAGTTGTACAATTTGAAGCATCAAAATCAACTACAAAATGGAATTTCAAAAAAAAAAAAAAATACAAACATAAGGGATACATCCCTAAAATCAAACTTAATACATAAAACATCCTACAAAAATATAAATTACATCTCTATTTTTAAATACTGCAATTTTATTTTTTAGAATATCATTCTGCTTCATGGCTGAATGTTGATTTTTCATATGTAGATGTTAATCTCACATGCATAATTAAAATTTGCACCTCATTAATTATCAATCTTTAAAACGCAATTACTTTTTGTAGGAACGACGGATTAACAAACCGTTTTCTCCATTAAATTATAAATTTTATTATCTTTCTAATGAGTGACATTAGACATATGTAAAAATAACGTAGATCAAGTCATATGCAATAATTGCAGACAATTCAGCAATTATATGTAATAATTGCAGAAAAATCTGCAATTACATGGTATAGTTGTACTTTTATGCGATTACTTGGAATAATTGCAGACTTTTCTGCAATTATTCGATATAATTGTATAAAAGTCTGCAATTATATGGAGTAATAGCAGAAAAGTCTGCAATTATTCCACTGAATTGCATAAAAGTCTGCAATTATATGAAATGATAGCAGAAAAGCTACAATTATTCCACTGAATTGCATAAAAGTCTACAATTATTCCATATAATTGCATAAAAGTCTGCAATTATATGGAATAATTGCTGATATTTGAAGAAAAATTGATGATTATTTTATATAATTGCAGAAAATGGCAAGTATGTGGAATAATTGTAGAAAAGTCTGCAATTATATGGAATAATAGCAGAAAAGTCTGCAATTATTCCATATAATTGCATAAAAATATGTAATTATTTCATATAATTTCATAAAAGTCTACAATTATATGGAATAATGCTGACATTTGCAATTGATGGTTATTTCATATAATTGCAGAAAATGGCAAGCATACGGAATAATTGCAGAAAAGTCGGCAATTATATGGAATAATAACAGAAAAGTCTACAATTATTTCATATAATTGCATAAAAGTCTGCAATTATATGGAATAATTGATGACATTTGAAGAAAAATTGATGTTTTTCAAAAATTGCAGAATTCTCTGCAAACATATGAAATAATTACAGCCTTACTGCAAATATGATTTTTTTTTGTATCAACAATGGATCTCATTTTAAAGATTGTAAAATTTATGAATTTTTAGTGAAAACGATATGCTGATCCGATGTTCTACAGAAAGTTATGCGCATTTGAAATGCTAAAAACGTAAAGGGTATTTGGGTCTTTTGGTCCAGACGGATTTGAAAATAGGGGCTAGTAACGTAAGTTTATTTTGGAAAGGATGTTTTCTCTATTTTGAAACTTAACAGGGATGTGAGCCAAACTATCCTTTAAAAAAAGTACGGACTATCTGAAAGTATTATGTGACAAGCTATTGTATCTATAATCTTTGTCTTTTTTAGTGATGAAATGAAGTGGGTAGATTGTTGGAAATTTATAGTTTTTAAAATGAATTCTTAAAATAATTGAATAAGTGTATTTTGCTCTCATTTTGAATAGTCCCGCATCATGGGATAGAAGAAAAGAAACAAGTAACCATACTTGTTTTTTAGAAGAAGGTTAGACTCTTAAGGCATTCAATGTTTGTCTTTTGTGAGGAGGAAAATCATGCTTGATCACACGCACGTGCCAACCAACTTGACCCTGGCTAGGCGTGATGTAACACTTATATTTTGTATGAAAATAACTTCGATTTTTTTACCGCTATTTATTTGATATGGTAAAACTTCATATTCGATTTTATCAGAACGATCCAACTTTTCTCCCCAATAAAACAGTAAACATGCCCTTATTTTTTCTAAACAGGAAAATGATTACTGCTCAGAAAAATAGAGTAGTTGCGGACAAAAGGGACATACATATTTTCCATCTCTTTTTCCTATTTCTTGCTTCTAATAAACCGAGCAACATACTGCCGGTTTGTAGAAAAATCAATTCCTTCAGTGTAGAGGTGGACTGATATATTTTATAACAGTCTGTTTTATCCTACAGACGGCGGCACTTGTAGTCTGTTTTGAACCATAGAACAAAGGGCTGAAACATCTTTAAAAAAGCGACGACGTACGTGACTCAGCCGAAGACATTGTTGATAACAATTTGAAAACGTTTGCCATGACAATGGTTTCTGTTGTACCAATTGAAGACCTAACTGTAACTGCTCCACTTGTTGTTTCAATGACTAGGGCTCCGTTTCGATTCGAGGGACTCCATTTTAAGCGCTGAAGGCAGAAGATGGAGTTCTTCCTTACAATAAGGAAGGCTGCTGATGCGTTGACAATAGGAAAGCGGAACATACCGGGGAAGCCCGTTGAATCAGATGTACAACAGTTGCAAGCCTGGACGGAACAGCGGCAAAAACTTCAAGCTTGGACAGAGCAAGACTACCTCTGCAATAATTTCAAACTCAATGGACCGAATGACGACCTCTACGACTACTACAACTCAGATAAGACAACTAAGGAAATCTGAGAGGTGCTGCGAAAGAAGTATCACACGGAGGAAGCTGGAGTAAAGAAATACGCAGTCAGGCGCTATCTCAAATACCAGATATCTGATGATAAGTCAGTAGAGATGTAGTCTCATGAGCTTTAAAAAATAGTTCAAGGGATCATCTCCAAAGGTATGACTGTTGATGAGCAGTTTCAAGTAGCAGTACTAATTGATCAATTGTCTCCTAGTTGGAAATAATTCAAAAATAAAGTTATGCATAAAACTAAAGAATTCTTACTTGAAAATTTGATAACTAGCCTCCGAATTGAAGCGTAATCCTAAAAACAAGATATGAAAAGGGAAGTGCTTGTTGTTTCTAGCAACACTAAGAAGACTAGTGTTCTGAAACTGAATCCCAAAATTTTTAAGAATCAGAACTACAACAAGTATGGCAACCATCAAAGGACCATTTTGCACCAAAGCAAAAACCATCGTTAAAGACTGATTATGTTCAGTTTATTTGTTATAACCGTAACAAATCAGGATATATAACACGAAAGTATCGGAACAAACCTAGTCTTGCTCCTCAAGTGAACTTGACCGAAGAGCAGCCACCAATTATTATGATTACAGAGATCAACTTTACGGGAGGGTTAGAAGGATGGTGGGTTGATATTGGTGCTCCATGCCATGTCTGCTATGACCGTGCTATGTTCAAAACATACACAGATGTCGAGGACAAGAAAGTGCTATTGGAAGGCTCTCACGTCACTCCCGTTATTGGGATTGGAAGCATAAAGTTGAAGTTTACCTATGGCAAAATTATCATATTGAAGGAAGTGATGCATACTCCAAAGATGAGAAAAAACTTAGTTTCGGGTTACCTTCTTATAAGGCTTGCTTTACTTGAACTATATGGGTTGATTTATATATCATCGCTTTGAATGGTATGTCTATGGGTATGGGTTATGCTACTAAGGGCATGTTTAAGTTGAATATTGAAATTAATAAAGTATATCTTTTTGCTTATATGTTGTGTACATTTAATATTTGGCATGCTTGACTCGGTCACAGTTAATAAACGCATAATAAATTAAGAGATTACGTAGTGATAGAGGAACTAAATATGAATCAAGTATGTTTATTGAATTTTATAATTCACATGGTATAATACATGAACAAACTGCATCTTATTCACCTGAAATGAATGGTAAAGCTGGAAGAGAAAATAAGACTTTAACTGAGTTAGTTGTGGCCGTTTTATTTAAATCAGGCACAGCATCACATGGGTAGGGGAAATATTACTGACTACTTGCTATGTTCTAATAAAATTCCTAAGACTAAAAATAAATTTTCACCTATGAGATTTTGAAAAATCATAAACCAAATATGTCATATTTTAGAACTTGGGGTTGTTTAGCATATTTTCGTATATTTGACCCTAAAAGAATTAAATTAGCAAGTAAAGCATACAAATGTGTATTTATTGGCTATGTTATTAATAGCAAAGCATATAGGTTTGATTATCTGAATGCACATACTATAATAGAGTCTAATGACGCTGATTTTTATGAACTGAAATTTCCTTTTAAATTAAGTAATAGTGGGGGCACATCTAGTAATATTATTTTTGTAAGAAATAGACAAAATGATTTATTTTGAAATTGAACCTAAGAGAAGTAAAAGAGCTAAAATTGCTAAAAATTATGGTTCAGATTTTTTTGCTTACACTTTAGAGGAGGACCCCTTAAACCTCCAAGAAGTCTTGTCTTCTTTAGATCTTGATTTTTGGCAAGAGGTTATAAATGATGAGATGGATTCTTTTGAATCCAATAAGACTTAGCACTCAATCAATTTGCCGTCTGATTGTAAGGCATAGGCTGTAAATGGAGACATAAAAAGAAATTAAAACCCGGTGGAACAATTATTAAATATAAAGCCCATTTAGTAGCTAAGGGTTTTAAGTAAAGAGAAAATGTAGACTTTTTGATAACTTTTCGTCTGTAAATAGAATTATATCTATTTGAGTATTAATTTCACTTGCATCTATTCATGACTTGATAATACACCAAATGGATGTTAAAACTACCTTTTTAAATGGTAAATTAAAAGAAGAAATTCATATGGACCAATCTGAAGGTTTGATAATACACAAACAATAACATAAGATTTGCAAGTTAAATAAATCCTTATATTGTCTAAAACTAGCCCCTAAACAATAGCATGAATAATTTAACAACTTGATTATATCAAAGGGTTTCAAAGTTAATGAAAGTGACAAATGTATTTATTATAAATATTAGAATGACATTTGCATTATTATATGTTTGTGCGTACATGATCTACTTATTTTTAATTCAAATATACATGCTATTAATATGGTTAAATCTCTTTTAAGTTCCAACTTTGATATGACAGATCTAAAAGAGCAAGGTAACTCTTAGTATTAAGATCACTAGGTTTAATAATGGAATTTATCTGGATCAATCTTATTATATTGAGAAGATATTAAAGAAAATAATTACTTTGACTGTAAACCAGCTTATACACCATAAGATCCAAGTGTAAAACCATATAAGAACATTGGTGTAGGTGTAAGACAGTCTAATTATGAGAGCATCATTGGCAGCCTTCGGTATGTCACTGATTATACTAGGCTCTACATAGCATATGTTATGGGATTTCTATGTAGGTTTACTAGTAGATCTACTATTGAACATTAACCATCCATTGAAAGGTTCGAGAGATACCTAAAACGAACCAAGAACTTTAGATTGTATTATGAAAAGTTACCAACTGTCCTTGAAGGATACGCCGATGCAGACTAGGACACTTATCCGATGACTCTAAAGCAACTAATTGCTATATTATTAGCATAGCTGGTGGGGACGTTCCTTGGAGATCCAAGAAACAAACTATTTTGGCTCAGTCCACTATGGAGTGTAAGATGGTAGCATTAGCCACAGCTAATGAAGAAGCAGATTACTTAAGAAATCTACTAGCTGAGATTCCTATGTAGAAAAAACAAATACCAGCAGTGTTGATTCGTTGTGATAGTACATGTTGGAACTGGGTCAGCTTGCAAGGGAAGTAATGGGAGAATTTTAATTTTTTATCATTTTGGTTCTTTATTGGGCCTATGAAGTCTAATTTATTTAGAACATTTGTAAATTATATTTAAATAAATTCATCATTTTATTTAAATTTATAACATATGTTTTATATTACGTAATTAATATTATATATGTCTATGTGTGTGTGTCATTTACATATATCTATGTGTGTGTGTCATTTACATATATAAATGTGTGCGTGCATGAGTAACATGGCAATACGTGTAAGGTTTAACATGCCCGTGTATAAGAGCTAAGATTTACTTCGCAACGAACATGTTAACTCATATAGTATATAAATATATCATCCAAGTGTATGCTTATATGCTTTAACTTATGTATATAAAATATTACATATATATTAAAAATTTATTTATATATATATATATAAAATATTACAATTATTTATATATTAAAATTTTATTTTTTATGTCGAAAAATATTTGAGGTATAAAACTATTTGTATGTAATTTTTGTATATATATTTAGTGTTTAAATTAAAATATATGTTTTAACTATTTATATATTACAAATATATTCTTTAACTATTTATATGTAATTTTTGAAACATATTTTGTATAGTATAATGTTTAGTATTTAAATTATGAAGTTTAGGTTATTTAAATAATGTATATTAAATCAATTTAAATTAAAAAAATCATTTTTTTAATCTTGAGCCATGAGTATAAAGGTATGTACATGAATTTTTTTCTAATTATATAAGCATATGAACGAACAACTATTATGAATGTGACAATATACCGATATATTAGAATCGTCACCTAACTAACAAAACAATATATGATATATAAATTATCTAAACATTAATATATAGTCTTATATTAGAAAACTACCTTATCTCCAAAGCCTATTAGTACACGCTGAAATGAAGAGATAAACTACCTGAACTAGATTCCTATTTAGCAAGATGCTTACTCTTGAACTGATGACCACCGATTATCGAACAACAATTATTTCTTTTTTATTTAAGTTTGGAAATGAAGAAGAGGGTAAAGGTAGATTTTGGCCATAAGTAGAGAGGGTGGATGCTTAAAAAATTAGAAAATGAATGAGGGTTAACGTATTTATAGAGGAGAGACTAAAGAGACAAGTTAGGATCAAGATCCACATTTCTCCCTTACCCATTCTTTCCTCTAATTCAATTAAAAACCCTAGCCCATCTTGCCATCACATGGCCACAACAAATCTAGTCTCTCATGGAAAAAATATACATGCCCCAATATGGGCTTTAAACCCATTTAAAGACTAAAAATATTATATTGCATCTAAATCCAATTTAAACATGTATCGATATCGTATATCGATTAATATATTTATAACCATTGAAAACATATTTATTAATATTGTTCATCAAATAAAAATAAATTTTTATAATTAATATTTCATAGATATTAATTAATTTAATTAATTTATAACGTTTACAAATTAATTAAATCATGTGGTCAAAGGTGTATTCGACGTTTCGGTTGTGTGACTCTTTAGGTGTAAATTTGGTTAGCGATTAATATCAAGCTATTCGAATATTAATGTTCACACATCACTTAGTAGGTGGTGTGACATTTTAAGTAAATTTACCGCTTACTTTGTTTCGGTAAAATCCAATTAAACTTAGATAAGCGTTACTCGATTGTGAATATTACTTACACCAATTCTCTTTGTCAAGACTATATCACTTCGGAGTTATGAAATTTTGTAATTGTCAAAATTTCAATATTATCTATATTCAACTCTATAGTCCAAACAAAAAGTCCTATATTTAATAATAACAATTATTAATAATCAAACTACTCTAACCAGAGATTTTGACTTTGAGTTGACTTGAGTTAACCATGATACTAACCCTATATAACTAAGGAGATGAATCGTCTTTTAATAGTATTTCACTTTCTTCCATTCGACCCGACAATAGTCACTTGATGGACGTTGTGTTATGATTTGACTATAGTCAAAGCAGAGCTTTATTATTGAAGATGAATAGTATTTTCAAGTCGAGAGAACCATGTAAATTTGCTATATTTCATACTCATAAAATGCAAACAATGGATAGCATAATTTGAATGGACAAAAGCATGGCTACTAACAAAATGATCTCGTCATAATTAATACCTTGAATTTGACAAAACTCTTTCACAACTAACCTTGCCTTATAAGTCTCTACTTCCCTATCTACATCTAGCTTTTTCTTAAAAATCCATTTGCAGCCAATGGGATTTATCCCTTCGAGTACGTCTGACAAAGTCCATGTTTTTTTCGTACATGGAATCCATTAGGATTTCATTACTCCAAGCTGAAGTCTTTACTCTGAAGTGCTTGTTGGAAAGATAGAGAGGTGTCATCATCTAAGACACGGTCCTCCTTCTCGCCATCCACGAGAAAACTTTTGTATCTCTTTGGTACGCGAGATTCCCTACTAGACCTTCTAATAGGTTGCTTGTTTTCGTATATGGGTGAACTTGGTTCCCCCACTGGTATGGCCTCAATGTTATCTTCTTGGATCTCATCCAATTCTACAACTTCACTATTAATTTCCTCTAAAAGAAATTCCTTTTTCTAAAAAGACAACATATCGAGAAACAATAACGTTTTGTTCCTCAGTGTAGAAAGTACATCCTATTGAGTTTTTGGGATATCCTATGAATTCACACAGTATCGATCTTGCCTCTAGTTTATTCGGTCCAATGTTCTTAACATACGCTAGACAATCCCATATCCTCAAATACTTGAGTTGGGGTTTCTTATCATACCCCATCTTATATGGTGTTTTAGGCACAGATTTAGTGGGCAACAAGTTCAACATATGCAGTGCGGTTTCTAGCGCATATCCCCAATAGGACAGAAGTAACTCAACCTCACTCATCATGGAACGAACCATATCTAATAAGGTTCGGCTCATTTTCTCTGACATACCGTTGTGTTATGGAGTATAAAGTGGAGTAATCTGAGAGATAATCACATTATCTTTTAAGTACTATTGGAATTCCTATCCAACATACTCACCTCCTCGATCTGATTGAAGAATCTTAATCTTACGACCCATTTAGTTTTCTACTAAATTTTTATATTCAAAAAATTTCTTATAGACTTTGGATTATTTTTATAAGATACACATATCCTAGTCTCAAGAAATCATCGGTGAAGGTAACAAAAGTAAGAACTATTATCTATGGTGATTACAGGCATCGAGCCACATACATCACTATTGTAACGACCCGTATTTTTACGGATCAAAATATTGTAAAACAGTTATTATTAGATTGTTAGTTTGTTAAGTCGTGTAAAAGTTAGGTCGTCTAGGAGTTGAGTCGTGTGGTAGCTTAGGTCGTGGGGTAGGTTAGGTCGGGTGAACGACCTAAGAGATTGAGCGACCTAAGGAAGTTTGCGACCTAAGGAAGTGGACGATCCAAGGGGTAGCGACTTAAGAGTTAGCGGCAACGACCTAGTAGTTAGCGACTTAAGGGTTAGCAGTAGAGGAGTTAGCGAGTTAACGACCTAAGAGATTAAGCGGGTTAGCGACCTAGGGAATTTAGGTCGTTCGAACGACTTAAGGAGTTGTTGTAGTTAGGTCGTGAGCGACCTATGGGGTGCTGTGCTTAGTTAGGTCGTGAGCGACCTAAGATTAGCAGTTAGGTCGTCCAGACGACTTAGGTGTTAGGTCGTGAGACCCTGTGTTTAGTTAGGTCGCGACCTTGGATGAGTCGCTAGGTCGTGCGCATGTGTGTTAGGTTAGGTCGCGTGAAGGCTTAAAGGGTTAGGTCGTTGAGTGTTAGGTCGTGAGCGACCTAGGAGTGAGCTAAGGTTAAGTCGTATCTCAGTTAGGTCGTAGGTCGCGCATTAGTGTTGAGTCTTAGGTCGTGACATTTTTAGGTCGTGGAAGCGCAATGTGTTAAGTCGCGAAAGCGTTAGGTCGGCATCTTTGTTAAGTCGTGGGTCGCGCATAAGTGTTGAGGCTTAGGTCGTTGGGTCTGTAGGTCGCGCAGAACTGTTAGGTCGTTAAGTTGTAGGTCGGAGATAGTTAGGTCGTGGACGACCTAAGGGGGCGGACGACCTAAGATTTTTCCAGCCTATAAATACACGTCCATTTCTTCACTTTTTGGGATCCGGATTTTGAAGCGACGAAGTGCTGCTATTTTGAGAGCTCGAGTTCTACACTTCTTCACTTCTTTTCTCCACTTTAATTTTGTGCTTCCTTCCATCCAAATCAAAGATCAAATCGAAGATCCAAGAGCTTAGATTGAAGATCTACATCCATCGAAGAGAGATTTCATCATTTGAAGCGGGATTTTGATAGATAGAGTTAGATCCTTCGCTGTCCAGATCTGAAGTGTGTTGCTTTTGAGGTGTTTAGGTGATTTGGTGAGTGGTGATTATCTCTCACACGGATCCAAAGGAGTATATCGGATCGTTGGTTTGATTTGGTGTTAAAATAGTGGTTTACATGCATTTTCGTAAACTTAAGTTTAGATCTATTGTTCATGATGATTTGACATCCATTTTACTACATGTTAACCTATGTAAGTTCATTCATCAAGTTGTAGAGATATTGCTCATATTTTCATACTTGTTAGATTTGGACTCTTTATTTACAAGATTGACATTATTGTTATAATTGTTTATTAGATCATGTTTGAATGTTTGATTACTTGGATTAATGATTGACTTGGTTGATTGTTATGAATTAGTTGATTGATGATTTGATTTAGACAAGATGGTCGAAGATGATTCAAAAGCTAAGGGAAAGGTTCTTGAATTGGAAAAGCTGCTCGTGGCATATGTGGCGGATGATGAAGCTCATATGGATAGATTTGATGATGATGATGTTGAGATGAGGCTTTGCTATGATGAGATGAAGCGAGGCATGATATGAGATAGCCTTGGTTTAATCCAGACGGGATCATTCCAAGCATGTTGATAACTCGGTGAAATGGTTCGAGTTTGAGGATAATGGTTTGCTCGAGAGGCGCTTGAGCTAGTATGGAAATAGTCGTCGAGGAGGATGACTAGAAGGCTGAGATTTCATCGTTGTTGAAGGTTCTAGCATGCTCAAAGCAAGAGTACGCTGGGCAGATTCGATAGTCCCAAAAGACTACTGATTGGTAGTCGAGTACTCTGGGCAGATTCGATAGTCCTAGGCACGGGCTGCGACGACGTGCGGAGTTATGTCTAGAACCGGGGTTTCCATTAGCCCTTGACGGACGGCTGAAAGAATGTGCCGGTCATTCAATTAACGGTGGTATCGAAGCAATGATAACAGTGATAGCCAGAGTCATGGATGTTTGGTTGTATCGTCGTTCGGTCTCAAGAGCAATGTTTTCTGGGTGCTTATCTGATCTTGGTTTAGGCCTTGGGGGTTTGTACTTGGAAAACATCGCCCTTGACTCGAGTGATAACTGCTTTACTTTAAATGTTTGCTTTGCTATGCTTACTCCTTCTTAGTGTGTGTCTGGGGGCTATCACTGTAGAAAGAGGTGGAGTGGGAGGGTTGGATTCCTATTCCTTATTCCTTTATGCTCTTTTGGTATGTTGTTAGTTAATTTACCGCTCACTAAGACTGTTGTTTGACTCAAGGCTTTATGTTTTTAACTCTTATTGCCTTGGGCTGTTCGTCCATTTTGGGACGGGCAGACTAGGTAGTAGGTGACACGTGCTGTTCTTAGTTTCCACGAGATTGATGACGAAGACGAGCTGGAGGCTTGCATATTATTTTCTTACTATATGTACTGGATGTTCCGCTGCTTTGTATAATTCTCTGAGTGATATGTAGTGAGGCTTGATGTATTGACTATTCAGATGTTGTATTCAACTATTATGAAGTTTTATTGATGAGATTCTATTCTGTGAAGTTTCACTATATATATTCCCTATTGTATTTTATCCATGCGCTGTGAGTAATACGATAGATTCTGCTGTTTTAATTTACCTTGGCAATCGTCCATGGCTGCCTGGCACACTTCCCAGCGCACTATTTCTAGGTTTAGCGCAGGGGTCATGGGCGGTCGTCACATTTGGTATCAGAGCTTTGGGTAATCGATTTTACCCAACGCTCGCTGACATAACTACGTATGAGAGACGTAATTGTATTTTGATGGATGATTACTATATATAAAATAGTAGTTAGAAAGATTTGAGTCCTTTATACAGTTGTTTCTCAAGGTGTGCTAATCATTTCTTTTATAGATATTAAGAATGAGTCGAAGAGGGAGACCAGCTGCTAGGGAAGGCCGTGCTGCTGAGGGCGCTGCTGATTATGTTGCTATGTTCGAAGCTATGATGACTTCGATCATGAGAAGGATGCCAGCTCCGGGGCCATCAATAGATGTTGGAGTTCAAGTTCAAGCTCCAAGACCGGTGGATTTTGCTAAGCTGTGTAAGGACTATACTACTCTTGGAGGGAAGGTTTTCTTAGGGACAGAATCAACCATTGAAGTCCAGAGGTGGATAGATGCTTGTAGAAGGATCTTTGGTGATTTGGGAATCGAGGATGCGACTAAGAGGAAGCTCGCATCAAGACAGCTTCAAGGGAGAGCTTCTGATTGGTGGAACTCTATCACCATTGATACTCCGGAGGAAGAGATTACTTGGGAGCAATTCTAAGACAGATTTGAAGCTAAGTTCATTTCTACAGCTCAGAAGTCTATTCTATTTAAGAAGTTTGTGGAGCTCAAGCAAAATGGAAGACCAGTTCTTGAGTATGTTTCTGAGTTTGAAGCTTTGTCCAAGTATGCCCGATCGTATATTGAATCTTCGTACCAGAAGAATGAGAAGTTCGTGACAGGCTTGGACAATTATCTTGGGAGGCAGTTGGTGGATCATTTGGACGATTCATTTGAGAAGCTTGTGGAGAAAGCTCTCAGGCATGAGAATCTGTTTCCTAAAGAGGGATCTGTTGTTGCTGTGACCAAGGAAGAATCTAAACCACAGCAGGGTGGAAACAAGAAGAGGAAGCAGCAACAACAAAAGGGTAAGGATGGCAAGAAGAAGCCGAAGGGCGAAGTGACCTGCTATAATTGTCAGCAGAAGGGCCATTTCTCTAGGGATTGCAAGAATCCAAAGGTGCCGGTGAAGTGCCACAACTGTGACAAGCCGGGGCATGTTAAGAAGAATTATCCAGAACCGCGGAAGGATAAGCAGATTGTGCAAGATTATGCTTTGGGAGCTGTTCCGTCATCTACAAAAGCTCCTACCGCTGAAGAGAGAGGAAAGAGTGTAGTGGTTCAAGGTACTCTTTCCATATGTGGTGTTCCAGTTAGAGTGTTATTTGATACTGGGGCGTCGCATTCGTTTGTTTGTAATGAACTTGTAGGCCGGTTGGGTTTAGAACCGGATATCGTTGATAGACCATTGGTTGTGACTAATCCAGTTGGGGGTTCATCTTGTTTGTGTATGCTATGCCGTGGTCTGATTGTATCGAGTCATGATTGCTCTTTTATTTGTGATTGTTTTGTTCTGAACTTTGCGGGGTTCGGAATTATTTTGGGTATGGACTGGCTTAGGAAGTATGCGGCAAAGGTTGATTGTGAAAGGTTGGAGGTGACAGTCGAGAATGTGGAGGGGCGAAAGATTGTGATACGATGTAAGCATGAAGAAGGCGTCTTCATGAGCTTCATGTATTCGCTGGTTGTTCCACGGGATGGACTGTCATCTGTGCCAATCGCTAATGGATTTGAGGATGTCTTTGACGAGGTCAAAGGGTTACCGCCGCATAGAGAGATCGAGTTTCGTATAGATCTAGTCGAAGGAGCCAGACCTGTTGTGATGCCTCTTAGGCGAATGGCGCCTAGGGAACAGCAGGAGTTGAGGGTGCAGGTTGATGATCTTTTACAGAAAGGATTCATTCGGCGTAGTGTGTCCGAATGGGGTGCACCAGTTGTGTTCGCAACCAAAGCAGATGGATCGTTGAGGTTGTGTGTGGATTATCGTGAGCTGAATAGAGTGACTAAGAAGAACAAGTATCCATTTCCGAGAATAGATGACTTGTTTGATCAGCTTCACGAAGCTAAGGTGTTTTCTCAGATGGATTTGGCAACGAGATTTCACCAGTTAAGAGTGGCTAAGGATAGTGTGCCGAAGACTGCTTTTAGGACACCATCCGGTTTCTTTGAGTGGCTGGTAATGCCGTTTGGATTGACTAATGCGCCAGCATATTTTGTGGATCTTATGAATAGAGTGTTCAGAGATCAGTTGAACAAGTCGTGCTAGTGTTCGTGGATGATATTTTGATTTATTCTAGAACTGAAGAAGAGCACAAGACGCACTTGCGTATTGTTTTGGAAATCTTACGGAAACATCAACTAAAGGCTAAGTTTTCGAAGTGTCACTTCTGGAAGAGTAAAGTGAGGTTCTTAGGCCATATTATCTCTGGAAATGGAATAGCGGTTGATCCCGCCAAGGTGGCAGCAATCCAGGATTGGGTTAGACCTAAGAATGCATCTGATGTGAGAAGTTTTCTTGGATTAGCAGGATATTATCGTAGATTTATCAAAGACTTTTCCATGATAGCCGCACCATTAACAGGATTGACGAAGAAGAACCAAGTGTTCAGATGGGATGATAAGTGTGAGCAGGCTTTCAGAATCCTGAAAGAGCGATTGACAAGTGCTCCTGTTTTGACTATTCCAAGTGGAAATGATGAGATGGTGGTCTACACCGACGCATGTGGCATTGGACTTGGAGCAGTGCTGATGCAGAAGAGTAAAGTTGTTGCGTATGCAAGTCGACAACTGAAGCCGCATGAAAGAAATTATCCGACTCATGATTTGGAGTTAGCGGCGATTGTATTTGCTCTGAAGATGTGGAGACATTATCTATTGGGAGTTCGATTCGAGTTGTTTACAGATCATAAGTCGTTGAAGTATCTTTTCTCCCAAAAGGATTTGAATCTTCGGCAGCAAAGATGGCTAGAGTTTTTAGCATCATATGACTTTGGTATAGCCTATACTCCGGGGAAGTGTAACGCAGTGGCAGATGCGTTAAGTCGAAGACATGCAGGATTGGGAGCCATGTTTTTAGAATGGAAGAATCTCGAGTATTTAGCTAGATTTGACTTCAGGCCCAGATGTGAATTGGAACCTGAGATGTTGGCAAACTTATCGATAAGACCGACTCTTGTGGAAAGAATTGGCGAGAGCCAAAAGCGAGACGATAAGCTTGTCAAGATTATCCGTGATTTGGAATCTGGATTGGATCCAAAAAAGGATAAAGGATTCGAGGTCGGTCGAGAGGGTTGGCTTCGGAAGCAAGGACGACTAGTTGTTCCCGATATAGATGAATTGAGAAATGAAGTTCTGAAGGAAAGTCATCACTCGAAGCTGACAATTCATCCAGGTGGAAATAAGATGTATCGGGATATGAAGAGAACCTATTACTGGGAAGGTATGAAGAAGGATGTTGGAAATTTTATTTCCAAGTGCATGAACTGCCAGTTGGTGAAAGCCGAACAGAAGAAGCCAAGTGGATTGCTTCAGCCATTAGAAGTTCCTACATGGAAGTGGGAGCAAATATCGATGGATTTTATTGATGGGTTACCTAGAACAAGAACGGGAAATGAAGGGATTTGGGTCATCGTAGATCGTCTGACTAAGAGTGCAAGATTCATTCATGTTCGATCGACTAGGACTGCATCAAAGTTGGCTGAGTTGTATGTTAAGTGGATAGTTCGATTCCATGGTATTCCGAAGGGTATAGTGAGCGATCGAGACCCATTGTTCACTAGTGGATTTTGGAAGAGCTTTCAGGAAGTTTTGGGAACCGAGTTGTGTTTGAGTACAGCTTATCACCCTCAAACAGATGGTCAGACCGAGAGAGTCAACCGAGTTTTGGAAGATCTCCTCAGAGCATGTGTTTTAGATTTCGAAGGATCATGGGAAGATCATCTTCATTTGGTAGAATTTTCTTATAATAACAGTTACCAGTCAAGCATTGGTATGGCACCGTATGAAGCATTGTATGGAAGACCGTGTAACTCTCCGACGTGTTGGTTAGAAACAGGAGAAAAACTGATACTTGGGCCGGAAATGATTCGACAGACTTCAGATTGCATAGAGATCATTCGGCAACGAATGAAGGCAGCCCAAGACCGTCAGAAAAGTTATGCCGATAAGCATCGTAAGGATTTGGAATTCGACGTAGGTGATATGGTTTTTGTGAAGATTTCTCCACTGAAGAATGTTATTCGATTCGGGAAGAAAGGAAAATTGACTCCGAGATTTGTTGGACCATTCCCGATCATCGAACGAATTGGAAAGCTCGCCTATAAATTGGAGTTACCAGAGAAGATGGCGGGTGTGCACAATGTTTTTCATGTATCGTATCTACGGAAGTATGTGCACGACTCGAATACGGTGGTTTCTGTAGATAGCTGTGAATATTTTGAGATTGATCCAGTCGATAAGAGACCTCGTAAGCCGCTTCGTGTTGTGGAAACTGACACGAAACAGCTTAGGAGGAAGGTAGTTAAGTTGCTCAAGATACAATGGAGTGATGATGATAACGACTGTACATGGGAAGTGGAAGAGAGGATGAAGGCAGCTCATCCTGAACTCTTCGAGGTATGGCCATAAGGTGTCGTGTCATCTCACGACATTGTAACTTGTTCTAGTTTTAGAATTCTGCATGCTAGGCTAGAATTGGACGCATGGTTTGTTGATTGCTATGGATGGTAGGCATGCGGAATAGTTTTTGATTGCTCTTGTTTGTTTGGAATTTCGGAGGCGAAATTCCTAAGGGGGAGAGAATGTAACGACCCGTATTTTTACGGATCAAAAGATTGTAAAACAGTTATTATTAGATTGTTAGTTTGTTAAGTCGTGTAAAAGTTAGGTCGTCTAGGAGTTGAGTCGTGTGGTAGCTTAGGTCGTGGGGTAGGTTAGGTCGGGTGAACGACCTAATTGATTGAGCGACCTAAGGAAGTTTGCGACATAAGGAAGTGGACGATCCAAGGGGTAGCGACTTAAGAGTTAGCGGCAACGACCTAGTAGTTAGCGACTTAAGGGTTAGCAGTAGAGGAGTTAGCGAGTTAACGACCTAAGAGATTAAGCGGGTTAGCGACCTAGGGAATTTAGGTCGTTCGAACGACTTAAGGAGTTGTTGTAGTTAGGTCGTGAGCGACCTATGGGGTGCTGTGTTTAGTTAGGCCGTGAGCGACCTAAGATTAGCAGTTAGGTCGTCCAGACGACTTAGGTGTTAGGTCGTGAGACCCTGTGTTTAGTTAGGTCGCGACCTTGGATGAGTCGCTAGGTCGTGCGCATGTATGTTAGGTTAGGTCGCGTGAAGGCTTAAAGGGTTAGGTCGCTGAGTGTTAGGTCGTGAGCGACCTAGGAGCGAGCTAAGGTTAAGTCGTATCTCAGTTAGGTCGTAGGTCGCGCATTAGTGTTGAGTCTTAGGTCGTGACATTTTTAGGTCGTGGAAGCGCAATGTGTTAAGTCGCGAAAGCGTTAGGTCGGCATCTTTGTTAAGTCGTGGGTCGTGCATAAGTGTTGAGGCTTAGGTCGTTGGGTCTGTAGGTCGCACAGAACTGTTAGGTCGTTAAGTTGTAGGTCGGAGATAGTTAGGTCGTGGACGACCTAAGGGGGCGGACAACCTAAGATTTTTCCACCCTATAAATACACGTTCATTTCTTCACTTTTTGGGATCCGGATTTTGAAGCGACGAAGTGCTGCTATTTTGAGAGCTCGAGTTCTACACTTCTTCACTTCTTTTCTCCACTTTAATTTTGTGCTTCCTTCCATCCAAATCGAAGATCAAATCGAAGATCCAAGAGCTTAGATTGAAGATCTACATCCATCGAAGAGAGATTTCATCGTTTGAAGCGGGATTTTGATAGATAGAGTTAGATCCTTCGCTGTCCAGATCTGAAGTGTGTTGCTTTTGAGGTGTTTAGGTGATTTGGTGAGTGGTGATTATCTCTCACACGGATCCAAAGGAGTATATCGGATCGTTGGTTTGATTTGGTGTTAAAATAGTGATTTACATGCATTTTCGTAAACTTAAGTTTAGATCTATTGTTCATGATGATTTGACATCCATTTTACTACATGTTAACCTATGTAAGTTCATTCATCAAGTTGTAGAGATATTGCTCATATTTTCATACTTGTTAGATTTGGACTCTTTATTTACAAGATTGCCATTATTGTTATAATTGTTTATTAGATCATGTTTGAATGTTTGATTACTTGGATTAATGATTGACTTGGTTGATTGTTATGAATTAGTTGATTGATGATTTGATTTAGACAAGATGGTCGAAGATGATTCAAAAGCTAAGGGAAAGGCTCTTGAATTGGAAAAGCTGCTCGTGGCATATGTGGCGGATGATGAAGCTCATATGGATAGATTTGATGATGATGATGTTGAGATGAGGCTTTGCTATGAGGAGATGAAGCGAGGCATGATATGAGATAGCCTTGGTTTAATCCAGACGGGATCATTCCAAGCATGTTGATAACTCGGTGAAATGGTTCGAGTTTGAGGATAATGGTTTGCTCGAGAGGCGCTTGAGCTAGTATGGAAATTGTCGTCGAGGAGGATGACTAGAAGGCTGAGATTTCATCGTTCTTGAAGGTTCTAGCATGCTCAAAGCAAGAGTACGCTGGGCAGATTCGATAGTCCCAAAAGACTACTGATTGGTAGTCGAGTACTCTGGGCAGATTCGATAGTCCTAGGCACGGGCTGCGACGACGTGCGGAGTTATGTCTAGAACCGGGGTTTCCATTAGCCCTTGACGGACGGCTGAAAGAATGTGCCGGTCATTCAATTAACGGTGGTATCGAAGCAATGATAACAGTGATAGCCAGAGTCATGGATGTTTGGTTGTATCGTCGTTCGGTCTCAAGAGCAATGTTTTCTGGGTGCTTATCTGATCTTGGTTTAGGCCTTGGGGGTTTGTACTTGGAAAACATCGCCCTTGACTCGAGTGATAACCGCTTTATTTTAAATGTTTGCTTTGCTATGCTTACTCCTGCTTAGTGTGTGTCTGGGGGCTATCATTGTAGAAAGAGGTGGAGTGGGAGGGTTGGATTCCTATTCCTTATTCCTTTATGCTCTTTTGGTATGTTGTTAGTTAATTTACCGCTCACTAAGACTGTTGTCTGACTCAAGGCTTTATGTTTTTAACTCTTATTGCCTTGGGCTGTTCGTCCATTTTGGGACGGGCAGACTAGGTAGTAGGTGACAGGTGCTGTTCTTAGTTTCCACGAGATTGATGACGAAGACGAGCTGGAGGCTTGCATATTATTTTCTTACTATATGTACTGGATGTTCCGCTGCTTTATATAATTCTCTGAGTGATATGTAGTGAGGCTTGATGTATTGACTATTCAGATGTTGTATTCAACTATTATGAAGTTTTATTGATGAGATTCTATTCTGTGAAGTTTCACTGTATATATTCCCTATTGTATTGTATCCATGCGCTGTGAGTAATACGATAGATTCTGCTGTTTTAATTTACCTTGGCAATCGTCCATGGCTGCCTGGCACACTTCCCAGCGCACTATTTCTAGGTTTAGCGCAGGGGTCATGGGCGGTCGTCACAACTATGTACTAACCCTAATAGTTCATCAACTCTTTCACTGCTCTCACTGAACGGATACTTGGTCATTTTACCTTTGAGACATAAATTACACGTGCCAAATGGTTCAGAATTAAGTGACGGGAGAAAATCTTCTGTTTTCAATTTGTGGGGCCGTTTCTTACTAATATGACCTAGTTTACAATGCTAAAGATAGGTATCATTTATATTGTTAGAAGAGTTTTTCCTAGAACACACATTAGTATTGATCGCATAAATGCCATTTTTACGAACACCATCATGGACTTTATTTCCATTCAAACTAATGTTTATAACATTATTTGCATAATGAAATATGTATCCAGCCTCAGACAATATAGAAATAGAAATGATTCTAAAAATAAAGTCTTTTACAAAATAGCACTTACTTAATATCAAAACTACTCCACTAGGAAAACATAAATGATTATCTCCTATTATCATTGCATCTACAGTAGATCCATCAGCAATTTGAAGTCTTATCTCTTCTTTTTCCATGAGCTACTAGTTCCCAAGCCCTTATAACGAGCTACATATATGAGTTCCAAATCTAGTATCTAAGACCTAAGAAATTTCATTAATTACAAAATAATTTTGAATCATAAATGTACCTGATGGAGCTGCCGAACCATTCTGCTTTCTTTCTCTAATAATCTTTAAGTAATCGACATAGTTCCTTTTCTAGTGATCATTCTTGTGGCAGTTTTGACATTCACCCTTATCGTCGGTCTTCTTACTTTTATTGTTCTTTTACCTTCTCTTTTCCGCTTCTTTGAACCTTTTGTAGATGATCACCACCCTTTACAACAAGCACAGTCCCATAATCCTTGGATGTAGACTTGGCCGACCTCAACATATTAAGGAGCTCCATGAGATTAATATTCAATTGCTTCATAGTGTAATTTAGTCTGAACAATTTATACCGAGGTGTAAGAGAACCAAGGATCAAATCAACTTGTAATCCATTACTTATCTATACGTCCAATTGCGAAAGCCTATCACCCTTTATCAACGACACATAATCGTCCACCTTCTGTCCTTTAGTCATTCTGTGAACAGGTTCTTCGTAAGCTCGTACCTTGAAGAACATGACTGTTCACCAGAAAGGGCCTTAAGACTAGCAAGTATCTCATCGACGGACATATTTTCATGATGTCTTAGCAATTGCTTGTCTAATGTAGACAACATGAAAACTTGGGCGATCTCTAGGTTTGAGACCCATTTCTCATAAACAAGTCGAAGTTTCAAGTCTGCATCATTAGTGGTTTTTTCTTTAGTTTTGCATGTAATAGCTGACAAAAGACGCTCAACGTTATCATAATCGCTCTTAGCCAATCGGTATAGTTATGTCTTGTAAGCTTGTCATTTTCAGAAAATAGTTTTGGAGTTGACATTTTATGCAATTTTAATTGGTAGATTATTAGGACAGTATCTCAGTAGATGTTCTTATAATATTAGTAAGGTTAAACTTTATGGTTCATTTTACTAATAAGCTTCCATTAGTCTATTATGTTTTGCCAAACCCTAAGTCGAAACATAGAAGTCTTTTAACTTCACTAGTAGGTGTTAGGACTCGTTCGATCTAGAATCTGACCTTGGGTTTTCTCAGTAATTATAGCTCCATGGATGATGGATAAATTCATATCGGTTATGTCATATACAATTCCAAACCTATGGTACCTTGTATTGATTTCACTTCAACCTTGAGTTTTCTCAACAAATTGAGATGAAATTAATCACCTGAACTTACCATATCGCAATAGCCTAAGTATAATATGTGTACCTTGAGTTTGCTCAACAAATACATACAGTTATCTTACCTTATCTATTCAGTTTGCTTAAGTTTGCTCAATAACTAAGGGTTATGCAAGTAATCTATTAATATATATATATATATATATATACGGTAGTGGATAACATTATATTAAAGATTCATAATCTTTAATATATTATATTGAGTAATATCAACTTATGGAATGATATATTTTCTATGAAATACCCTCGTGATTCAAGTGTCAAACACATCGAAAATCACGGTATACGTGCATTTACGTATGTATTTATTCCCTAAGTCTATTTGGGGTTTCTTAATGTTCCAACTTTAATTTATATATTCATATTATATAAGTACTATTATTATATAACTTTTATATTTCATATTACTTATATAGTAGTCTTATGTATAATATTATATTAATTAAATCATATTTATTTAATTATCATTTTATATTATCTTAATATAACATTCATATTGAATATTTATTATATGCTATAACCTTACAGTATAGCACATATATCATATATATGTGTATATTATTTATTTAATCAACCTTTTAATTAATTTATTTAATTAAACAATTTTAATTAAATTGTACTAATTTTAAAATTCATTTCATATACATACATGTATACTTATATGATTTTAATATTTTAAAATATATATATATATATTGTAATATATAACACATGTATATATTTCTTAAATAATTAATTATTTAAATAATATGTTTTATTAACCTTATTAATAAATTTTTAGAAATTTCAAAATTAATTTATATTAATTTTTTGAACATTTTGAAAACTTTCACTATATTATTACATTTATAATACGTATATATTTTATTTTAAATTTAACTTTTAAATTTAAAATCTAATTTTCAAGCAATTTTGAAAATAAGCCTAAGGCCCAATTCAAATTGGATCTTTTCCATTAAAGGCAACATTTGGGCTCACATATCTGTTTGGGACAAGCTAGTAGTTAGGTAGGGCATATTATTTGATTACCCAAACACAATCCTTCGACACCACCTTTCTAGATATCCTACTATCAGGGCTATGGTCTTAATTAGTTACCATAACATGACAAATTTAGACTGCATAGGCTATTCGGATCAGATACCATTTATGGAACTGGGCAAGTCCGCAGCGGAAGTAATAGGTGAATTTCAAAAGAAATCATCATTTTGGATATTTATTGGACCTGTGAAGTCTAATGTATTTATAACATTTCTAAATTACTTTTAAATAAAATAATTATTTTATTTAAATTTATAATATATGTTTTATATTATGTAATTAATACTATACTATATATATACGTGTATTATATATGTGTGTGTGCATGTGTAACATAGCAATCCGTGCAAGGTTTAACATGCCCGTGTATAAGTGTTGTGATTCATACCGCAACGGACATGTTAGCTCATATAGTATATGAATATCATCCAAATGTATGCTTATATACTTTAACTTATGTATACAAAATATTACACACACATATATATGCGTGTGTGTTATTTTGAACAATTATAAATATATATGAGTGTGTGTGTGTGGAATTTATAATATATCTATATATATAATATGTAGATGATAAAAATTTAAAGTATATTATAAAATTTAATTATTATTTTCTTGTAAAGCCAAAAATAAAATTAGTTTTGTATACAAATAATATATATATATATTCTTATAAATAGTTTAATAATAAATAAACATATATATATATATATGAATGAAATACACATACACACATATATATACATATATACATACTTACCTAATAACACTTATGGCAAAACTAATTGTCTTTATTTTCTTATTTAATTTTTCCAATCGAAAATAAAAATAAAATTATATATATAAAATATGTTTTTAAAATTATAATTTTATGTTATTTTAAAAAATAAAATCTAGATGATATTTTAGCATTTAAATATTTCAATATACAATTTTTAAATTTAAAATTAGTTTTAAATTTTAATTTAAATTTCGACATTTATTAATATTTTTTTAATATATATAATTTTTCGTAGCCAATAGTTTACTAGGTGTGAAAATGATTTTATAAAATTTAAATTATATTTTTATGATATATTTATTTATTTTATAGATTTATTTTAGTGATTTGAATTAAATATTATATATATATATAATTTATTGTTTATGCCAAAAAATATTTTAGGTATAGAATTATTTATATGTAATTTTTAAAATATATTTTGTATTGTATAATGTTTAGTATTTAAATTATAAGTTTAGGTTATTTAGTAATGTATATTAAATCGATTTAAATTAAAAAATTATTCTTTTTAATCTTGAGCCATGAGAATAAAGGCATGTATATGAATTTATTTTTTTAATTATATAAGCATATGAACAAATAACTATTCTGAATGTGACGATATACCGATATATTGGAATCGTCACCTAACTAACAAAAAAATATATGATATATATATTATCTAAACATTAATATATAGTTGTATATTAGAAAATTATCTTATCTCCAAAGCCTATTAGCACATGTTGAAAGGAAGAAATGGACTCTTTGAACTAGATTCCAATTTAACAATGCGCTAGCTCCTGAAGTAATGACCATGGGCTATGGAATAACAAATGGTTTTATTTTATTTCAGTGTGGAAATGAAGGAGGGGGAGAGGTAATTTTTGGCCAGAAGTAGAGAGGGAAAAAAATTAAAAAAGAATGAGGTCTATGATGTATTTATAGAGAAGAGACTAGAGAGATAAATTAGGATCAAGATCCACATATCTCTCTTACCCATTCTTTCCTGTAAGTCAATCAAAAACCCAGGCCCCTCTTACCACCACATAGATGCACCCAACCTGGTCTCTCATGGCCAAAATACGCGTGCCTCTATATGAGCTTCAAACCCATTTAAATGCATATCGATATCGTGTAGCGATTAATATATTTATAACTATTATAAACATATTTATTAATATTGTTTAACAAATCAAAATAAAACTTTGTAATTAATATTTGATAAATATTGATTAATTTAATAAATTTATAACATTTACAAGTTAATTAAATCATGTGATCAAAGGAACGTTCGACATTTCAGTTATGTGACTCTTTAGGTGTAAATTTGGTCAGCGATTAATATCGAGCTATTCGAACATTAACACCCACACGTCACTTAGCAGGTGGTGTGAAACTTTATCCAAATTTATCTTTTAGTCGGTTTCTGTAAAATCTAATTTACTTTGTTAAGCGTTATCCGATTGTGACTATTATTTACGTCAATTCTCTTCGTCAAAACTATATCACTTCGGACTTATGAAATTTGGTAAAGGTCAAAATTCCAATATTGTCTATATTCAACTCTAAAGTTCACACAGAAAATCTTTGGTTCAATAATAACAATTATTATTAACGGACTACTCTGGCTAAAGATTTTGACTTTGAGTTGACCATGATACTAACGCCAAATAACTGATGAGACAAACCCTCTTTTGAATAGTGTTTCACTTCCAATACTTCCACTCGAACCAAATATAATCACTCGATGGACGTCATGCCATGATTTAAATAAAATCAAAGCAGAGCTTTTGTATTGAAGATTAATATATTCTCAAGTCGATAGAGTTATGTAAATTAGTTGCATCGATATTTTCTGTTTGACCTTAGATATATTAATCAATAGAAAACTATTGAGTGAGTCATTCCTTAATTATCTAATAACTATCAGTACGTAACCCCTTAGCGCTCTAATAGTTAAGAGTAATGCACTGCCTAACATTTGTGGAGTGTTATGTACTCTATCCTTAATAGATGAGTCAATATCAAGTCTCGATGCATCTTGACTAGAAATATTTAAAATGATGTGTTTTATTATACTGTGATATAATAGACATAATCAAAACTATTTGTGATTACTATCATAAACACGCCATATATGGATTTCTATATATATTTTAAATAAATATTTAATTATTTATAACACGTTATAATTAATATATAACAGAAAGAAAAAACACCTTTATTACGAACGAGAATTGATTATATAGTTAATTAATTTACAATAAATTACAGAATTTCCTCTAAGGCATACCCCTAACTCCATCAGTATCACGGCTATTACAAAAGTTTACAACCATTATTATAACGGTAACGGTAAGAGATGATTAGATATGTTGTGAGCATAACACTATAAGAGAGTTATTCTCTTCAGGTGCTTTTAGAGTGAATCACATTCGCACTAATGAAAATTTGGCAGATCCTTTGAAAAAAGGGCTGGGAAGAGAGAAAATCTTTAAAACTTCTAAATGAATGGGACTATTGCCCTTAGATTGATGAGTCACGCAAAATGGTAACTTGATATAATGACTGGAGATCTCAAGAACTAGGTTCAATGGGTAATAACAAGTTATGAAGTGATACTAGTTGAACATGCTATAAAATAAAGCATATATTCCTTAAGTGATTAGAGCATGAGTTAATAGAAACTCTTTGTGTGATCTATACTCTATATAGAGTAGAGTACCTACCTACAGAGTAATGTTGATAGACCAACCTATGTGGATATGGAAATGTGACCGTTTCTTATGAAATTTATGGCAAAATTTCTAGAGCATTCACTAATCTGGGATAAACATACATGGCCATAAACGCATAGGCTTATTAGACTGCAAACTAGAAAGTTTGTGTGGCTTGATGTTAGAAATAGAGTTCAAGACTATGTGTTACTTTAATATAATCTGAATCTTACTCACAATGCAAAGGTTCAAGTCGAAAGACACATTTTTTTATGCATAATCTTATATTTCAGAAATTGCTCAAAAAATATTTTTTAAAATTTACGAGTGATTGTTGGAAATTTATAGCTTATAAATGAATTATTAGAAAATCAGAATAAATTTATTTGGCTCTCATTTTGAATTGTACCACATCATGGGATAGAAGAAAAGAAACAAGAATTTACACTTGTTTCTTAGGTGAATGTTGTGCCCTTAGAGCACCAAATGCTTGCTTTTTTATGAAGAGGGAGACCATGCTTGAACACAAAACATGTGTGTGCGCCAACCAACCGACCAACTCGACCCGACCCGGATCGGGCTAGTTTGGCTTGGCATGGTGTAGCACTTATATTTTTGTTCGAAAATAGCTTTGATTTTTTTACCATTATTTATTTGCTATGGTATAACTTCTGATCTAATTTTATCAGAACAACCCAACTTTTCTCCTCACTAAAATAGTGAATATTCCCTATTTTCTCTAAATGGGAAAAAATTGCTGCTCTAATAAATAGAGTAGCTGTAGAAAGAAGGACATACATATTTTTTCATCTCTTTTCCCTACTTCTTGCTTCTAATAAATCGAGAAATATACAACCAGCTTGTAGATGAATTGATTCCTTAAGTGTAGAGACGAATCAATTTATTTTATACGAGGCTATTTTATCCTACAGTGATGGCACTTGAAGTCTGTTTTTGTAACACCCCATAAATTAAACGATAGTTAAGTAAAAAGAATCAATAAATAATTCGTAGTTATTAAAAATATAATTTTTAAAAACATTAAAATTTGACTATGAAACATACACCATTTTGTTCGTGGTGATTTTTTGATCAATTTTTATATATAAAGTTTTACGATCGAAAATCAAACGAAAATGTTATTAACGTTTGAAGATTTCAGATCATCAATAATTATATATATATATATTAAGGAAATAAATATTATGAATTAATGGTAATTTAACGTTAATCAAATACTTAATGGCAAAGTAACATTAACGTTGATCAGATCAAATAAAACCGGTTTAAGTAGGAAACAACAAACGAAAATCAATGGTTAACATATAAAGGTTACCAATTGACCCCTTATTGGGATCAGTCGACCATTGGCATTCGACTTGTGGGGGTATAGTGGTCGGCTGATGTTACGTGGACGGTTGATATTGAACCTAGGCCTAATGGCCCAAATTTAATATAATCTAATCTAATGGTTAAGGTTGATTCGAACCCCTATAAATTTAGGGCTAACCCTACATTTTTCTCCTCATATTTTCTAAATTAATGGTGAAGCTCTGTCATTTTCTTTTCTCCACAAATTCTAAACAATGCATAAACTATAAATTATGTATATATACAAGTGGAGAATAGTGGAAAACAATAGAGAAGAGGAATAAGGTTGAATCGAATTGCCAAAGCTCAAGGTAAATTGCAAATCTAAATCCAAATCTATATTTAACTCAAATCTCTTCTCGGATCTACAATTCTAATAATTATATGCATACTTTTGGTACATATTTTGGTAGAAAGAAAGTGAGTCAATCAGGAAAAATGGATTTAGATCTGGAGATTTGGAAGCTTTGAAGTGAGTGGAAAAAATATACTTTTATATGACATTGGATTTATAACATTGTGAATTTGTTCCCTGTATGGATAAGTAAATCTTGGAGTTAAAGGCTTAAATAAATATGTAATAAATTTAAGAACCTTGCCTACATATTCTATGAATTGTTAAATCTAATTAAACATCATAGATACCTTTATATAGAAAGTATGGTTCAAAGTAGTTTCTAAAAGTTATGAGTAATTGATTAATAGGATTTTATGTGAATTCCAGATTTTTTATTTGAATGTTATATGTTATTAAACATGAATTGAAAATTATTATGAATTGGAATAAGATTTACGTAATATTTTTATTCATTGGAATGAAGTATGTTGCAATGTAAATTTTTATAAATTATCCAACTTTATAATTATGTATGAAGGTGTATTAGTTGAAATAACAAGGAATATTACTAAAAGAAATAGATATACAAAATATGGATGTTTACCATATTTTATACCGTCTATTTCAATAATAACAGAAAAGATAATTCCTTGTAATTTCAAACAGAGCATAAATCCTCTTTTTAAGCAATTTATGGAAAATTACGGTGTTAGCATTACCTTTTGGGCAGATGTAGTTCCAATACATTAAAATATAGAAATCTCTAAATGTAAAACCATAGTATCATAAATAAAAGTAATAACAATGATTCCATTGTTAATTTAATATACGTGTTTTAAGATAACATAGGAAATAAACAACAAGCAATGAAATTGGTAATAAGACAACGAAATAAGGAAATAGGAATGTTATAGTAATCTAAGATTGGTAGCTATTAGAAAAAAGGAATAGTAAAATATATCTAATTGTATTAACTGAAAATCAAGAAATAAAATGTATTTAATCTATTATAAGTAGTAAATGACATTTAATAGTATTAAATAAGTAAGAAGTAAGTTCATGTTAAAGTGTCTGATTACTAATAATGGAACTTGGCAAGCACTGTAATTTTACAGTTAAATTTATATAACCTCAAGTATATGTTATGATGGGTGTGAATTATTAAATCATGACAAATATTTAATTTAGTTATGAATGATGTAGTCATTAGTAAGGGTTGGAATGCAAGTTCAGTAATGTTGCACAATAGAAGTTTACTCCCCAAAAGGGACCACCAGCGGTTGTGTATACATTGTACTGATACAAAATATCTCTAACTGTAAGACCCATGGAAATATACATTCAAGTATAAGTGAAGGGAATATATCAAAGGGAGTTCATCTCAGGTTGAAGTCTTAAATGGCAAAGTAGGGTCTACTTCAATCTTTATGAGGGTACTAAGTAACCAGATGGGCATTTTCTTTGCTGCATTAGGCAATCTAAATGCGAGGATGGGCGTAGGCTTAGAGATATGCCATCAAGGTTGGTACCATATATGCAAGGAGTAGGGTTGTACACATAGATCAAGAGCATCATCGATCCTGGAGCGGTCATTAGAAAGACTCAGTTGTACCTTGACGGACTACATCTCCTACTAATGTAGATCTGTATGGGACATACACTGCCACAAAGTTATTTGTTAGTTTGTTTGTAGTTAGGAGGCAGGGCTATATAATCCTTAGTTGTGTCTCTAAGACAAAGTAGAATACAACTAATTAGTTGTAATACCGTCATTAGGCACTAATAGGAGGTTCACTGGAATACGTTGGCAATTCGGCCTAGACACTGATGGTGGATGCCTGTCACAGTATAGGGTTACAGATACTGGCAGGGAATTTATCCTGATCCAAGGGTGATTGTGATACTTTTACACATACACATACATATATCTATTTTATACTTTAAGTAGGTTGGGCATAACACACGCGTGCATAAAGCCAAAACGATTAAACTTTAAATTATAGACCTAACATGTAATGGAAAAACAATCAGCATGAACTAGTGTTATGGATAAAGCGTGTAATATACCAGTCAATAGAATGCTATTCTGACCCCTCATCATTACAACCAACATATAGATTTAGAGGGACATGTACTAGCACAAGGCAGGAACGATTGAAGGATAGATTTCCTTATGCATGCTCGGCAGTGACAGTGGTATTTTAGATACCATAGGTTTATCCTTGGCCAGTATATGTGTATGTTTTATTATACTTATTTATTCCGTTGTGAGTTCTTAACGATAGGTCTCTGATATACTTCTTTTTATTTGTAGGATACCAACACCAACGATCTATATCCTAGTGGACTTGGATTTTCGATTCGGTGAAAACTTGGGCCTACTAAGGTGCGGGTTGTTACATTTGGCATCTGAGCTTAAAATTTTCGATCATAGGAATTAAAAACACTGAGTGAAATATATTTATATTTTTAAATATATATTATATGCCAAACTCTTCAAATTCCGATTATAGAAGCAGTTGCGCTATATTATGAAAAGATGGATAAGTCGACTATGAGTTGGAACAATATATTGAGTTAAAAGTATATGCCTATCCCGATCACCATATGGGAGATAGGTCGCATTGAAAGCATTGACTTAAGAAGAGCATGAAGGCGACATATAGAAGAATCCCTGAAGCTAAATAGTACTTGACTCCCTTGTTAGGCCTGGATTGCCTATTTTTGTAGATCCCCACAGGATTGTTAATTGATGATGTACATTAGATCCAGATAAATGGGAAGTAAATAATCTACATGTTTTAAATATCCAAAAGCAAGAATCGAGCAAGTTCCCAAAGGAAAGTGTGTAATAATCATTTCAAGATGATAGCCGGATTCTTAATATATTCTGAATGGAGATAGTCAGATGGTAAGTAGAAATGAAGAAAAGTCCAAAATAATGGACAATTAAAACCCATTCAAAGCCCGACCCCATATGAAAGAAATTTAATAAAAGGTTTTAGAAATATTTTAAATGGTTTTCAAAGGATTTAGTTAGAAGTTGAAAACCGAAAGTAAGAAAATATAAAATTTTCAACAAAATAAAATTTTTGTTATTAAAATAGGATTTCTAGTTAAAACTAAAACTATTTAGACCTAAAATTTCAATTAAATAGAGTTTTTAATAAAGAGGTATTTCCTTTGAAATAAATAGAAAATAGAGCATATGCATAGCTCAGCGATTTTTTCTTGATTTTGTAAATTCAAAGTTTTGAATTTTTTTTTATGGGATGGACAATAGGAAGTGATATTAGTTTTAAATCAGGTAAAGAGAGTAGAAGGATAAGAATGCCCGAAACTGAAGATAGAAAAAAATTCCAGTATAAGGAAGACATGGAGAAAAAAACCTGCAATAGGTTTATACATAAAAAGAGTTATATAAGAAGAAACCATTTAAATAAGAGCAATCTAGTTAGAGAAAATTTAGATAGTAGAAATAATAGAAAATTTAAATAGGAAGATGTTAGGAAATTGATACTAAAAATAATGTTAGTAATCTAATTAGAAATAATATAGGAAATTAAAGGCAAAACAAATAGGAAATGGATGTTTTCCATAATCGTGCACATTGATTGTACGTATCTTTTAAAGTCCCCTTATATGCTATTAGAGCCTCAACTAAGGTTGAAAATGGAGATATCATGAGTAATAGGAAAATAATTGAGTGAATGTTGACCTTATCTACTCCAATTTTTATCGTTTAAAGTTCTAAAATATGTTTTAGAAACCTTTTAATAGTGCATCTTTGAAGAAAAAATGTTTTGGTATAACAATTAAGTTTTTAAAGGCAAAACTTAACAAATGGTTTGAGTTAAAAATCTCGCTTTTTAAGAAGTAAAATCTTTGTTATGAAAAGGCTTTAAAGGAAAAGTCGGTTTGAGTGACTAATTATGTAAAAAAATTCGACTCTTGAAAAGAAGGAAAGGATCGTTTTAAGTAAATTTCTAACATTTCCTTTGAACTTAATAAGTAAACTTAATTCATAAATTCTAAATTATAGTTTTAAAAGTTAAGACACCTATAATTAACATTGGTTAAAATAAGGAGTTTTTCATGGTTTCTTTTTGTAATCAAACTGTTCTAATAAAAAGTTTGTTAGTTTATATTTTTAAAGATAAGGATTTGAGGTTAAGTATTTTATGACTGCGAAGTTACATGATTCTATAAAGAATAATGAAAACCAAAATAACTTTGATATGGTGTAGATAGAGATGACCGCCTTGGTAAGATAGGGTAAAAGTTAAGACTATGAATAAAATAGCGTTGAATGCTCGTATAATGACAATAATGAATCCGCTGAATGTAAGGAATATTGGTACGAGCCTAGGAATGTTTCATTAAACATGTTTGAAAGCCATAAAGAAGAACTCATAAAGGAATGGGAAATTCTATCGAAGTACATTTCTGCGAGTTCTAGAGTATACCTACGTGAAAGATTAAAAATAAAGAAGTATATACCGAGATTTGAGAATACTATCAAGAGATTTGGATTAAAAATTTGGCTGTAATAATTGAAGTAGCAGATGGACCTTGTTTATTAGAAGCCAAAAAGGTAAGTTAAGATGTGTGGGTTATAGTTGGATGACATGCAAAAAATGTCAACAATGTACATTTTATTTAAGTAAGAAGTGATAGGACCCAATATTATTAATGTCAACTGATGTTGAAGGGCATCTTCCAACAATTGTTTCTTTTAAGTTAATTGGGTTGTAAGCATTAGCCGTCTCTGTAGTATAAAATATGCACTATATTATGAGAAAAGTCCATTTTTATCACTGTATTGTTTTTTAGATTGACCGCTACCTAAATTTGAAAATAGTATAAGAAAATCTCATGTAGAACTTGACTAATGCAAAGTAAGAATGGAAGCTTATAAAAATAAATTAGGAATGTTATTAGCTATGAAAATTATATAAAGTTAGTCCCAAAAAGTATTAAAAATTTTGGAAGATTAATTTTTGCAAGCGAAGGACATGGAAAGGTTATTGCGACGCCATGGGTCACTATCTCTATGCTTTAAAGCTGAAATTTATAAATATACTTATATGATGATTGTTGTTCTAAAATAAAAGAAATGGTTTTTGAAATTTGAAAATTTACTGTGTGATGGGATACAATCATCCATAGACGTTAAACCATTAACCAAATCTAGATTTTGTGGGATGTGGCTTAATTTGTTTTGAAAAGTTAAAAATAAATATTTTTGAATTTTTTATTCAAAAATCTTTGATTTTTAAAATATTAGATATTTTTGTGAAAGTTTTGGAAAAAAATAATTTTTTATTTTTTTAAAAAAATTCCAGTTATTTCAAAATTTTAATTGAAAAAGTTTTTGAATGGGAAAGAGAAAATTTCTAATTTTTGAAATGCCGCATACTTAGCGTCGGAAAAGTCGACGGGTTAGGGAATGTGAATTTTACCATTCTGCACAAATGAAAGTATGTGAAATACAATTAAGGACAAGGGAAAATTTGTTTTGTAATTTATTTTTCCATGCCTTTTTGATAAGGGAACAAAAAATAGTTTTGAAGTAACATTTTTTGGAAATTTAAAAATAAATTTTATTATGCGAACTGTACTTGGAAAATTTCAGAAAGAATCTGGAGCAAAAGAGAAGATTCCAAGGTAAGTGGAATGAATACACAAGAAAGAGATGGAAATATGGTGTTCTCCATCTAAACCCTTTTTTGGCCATAAGAATATAGGTTTATAAAATTTGATTTTCAAAATTTTGGATGTAGAAATAGTGTACTAGGTATTGGATGGTATGGATTGGATGCAAAATTGGTTGAACCACACCTAATTCTTAGGAGTGCGGAAAATTGTTGTGTGAAAAAGAATTTTTTTATTTTGAAAATTTGCATACATATAGGACTGCCGGTATATATAGGTTATTTGCATCGTCTTTTCAAAAGTTGTTTTAAAGAATGCATTCATAAAGGAGGCGCTTATTTAGTATTATTCAGCATACATATTATATACGTTGTGATACACCATGCACTTGTACACGACTAATCGCAAAATTGGTTGTACATTGATTGGATGGAAAGCTGAGAATGGTTGCGTGCTACGTTATATGATTCTTGAGGAATTTTGGAGATGAAATTCTTTTAAGGGGGAAGAATGTAACACCTCGTAAATTAAACGATAGCTAAGTAAAAAGAATTAATAAATAATTAGTAGTGATTAAAAATATTTTTTTTGCAAACGCCAGAATTTGACTATGAAACTTGCACTGTTGTGTTTGTGGCAATTTTCATATATACAGTTTTACGATCGAAGTTCAAACAAAAATAGTTTAACTTTTGAAGATTTTGGATCAAAAAGTAATTATATATGTATTAAGGAAATAAAAATTATTAGTTAACATATTCAGTGTTAATCAAATACTCAATTGCTAAGTAACATTAACGTTAATCATCAAATTGGTTAGCAAATGAAAATCAATAATTAACATATAAAGGTCAACGGTCGAACCCTTATTGGTACCAATCAACTGTTAGCAGTCGACCAATGGGGGTATAGCAGTTGACCGATGGTACACTTCGGTTGATATTGAACATAGGCCAAACGGCCCGAATTTAATATAATCTATCTAACGGCTAGGATTGATTCGAGCCCCTATAAATACAAGCCTAGCCCCTCACTTTTCTCCTCATATTTGTTAAATCAACTGCAAAACTATGCCCTTTTTTCTCCACAAATTCTGAAAATGGTATAAATTATAAATTATGTATATATATAAGTGGAGAATTGCTGAAACAATAGAGAAGAAGAATAGGGTCGAATCGAATCACCAAAGCCAAAGGTAAATTGTAAATCTAAATCTAAATCTATATTTAATTCAAATCTCTTCTCGGATTGTTAATTCTAGTAAATATGTATATATTTAGGTAGAAAGAAGGGGATTCAATCAGGAATAATGAATTTAGATATGGGGATTTAGACGCTTAGAGGTGTTTGCACCAAAAGTATGCACAAACACCCAGTAGAAGATTTAAAGAGAAATAAATGAAGAATCTAAAATAAAAACAGAGGAAATAAGCAATGAAATGGCAGAAAATCAAAGCAATAACATAAGCACAATGATTATAATGGTTCGGCCTTATTTGCCTACGTCCACTTTTAATAGATAGCTTTATTAATCATTTTGTACGCTGAGCACAATAGTGATTGGATGAAAATCCTTAGCTACAATAGAGTACGACAACTCGCAGCATAAAGGTCCTGAAAATGAACAACCAAGCATGTATTCATATACGAAGGTGGTGAAATTTATACCTGAAAATTTGGCAGAAGGATCTCCAAAACCATATGGACTCATATGAGGAATCGCATGGTCCAAATCCCAAGAAATATGGATCGGTGTCAACCCCTATTTTGGAGGAATTTGGGGGTGCGATCCTGTGGTAGCTTCCCCATATGGTAATATGCTCAGCCTTCAAGTTTCATGCCAACTGGATTAGTACAACTTGAGTTATTGCTCGATCTTTGCTTCAATGTGAGTTGCTTTCTGATTTTAGCCGATCCCTATTGAGGGAAGAGAGTCGATCCCTCTTGCTTCATCTTTTGGAGGTGGAATCCCTAGGGTAAGCTCCCTAGGGTCCCCACATCTTGCTCACAAAATTTCATATGCATTGGACTTATGGATTTTGAGATATTGATTGTTTCCTATTGATTTTCATTTGCTTGGTTGAAATATGTCGATCTCTATATTGGAGAGTGATTATAGCCGGTCCCTTTTTCATGTTATACTATATTACATACTTTGAACATTTTTGCATTACATATCTCTCAATTTTTTCAACCATAGCTTCATATTATCATCCGTACTTGATCTTTGGACCCCACAATCATCGCTCTGGACTTATCGGCCTTGATGACAGTCGAATCTAACTTGTCCAATCAGTTCGAATATAGCCGGGTCAAAATGTCGGATAACACTTGCCCCCTAATGTATGTCTTGTGCTGAACATGACGTGCTTTGTATCTAAGAAAGTTAGAGTCATCAATAAGAAATCCATCTAGTTTTTTGAATAGTTGTTGTACTTCTATCGAACTATTTTCCCAAAGTATCGTATCTCTCTTTGATCGTTATGACATTTGGTCGATTTCCAATAGTATAAACTCAGGATTATATTCTGTCAGTTAATATCTATATCTGGTTCTATGGGACTAATAAGCTTTGGCTATGAAATCCAGTCTCGGCCTTGAAATCTTTAGGTTTGAATTCGATTTCTGTCGATTTCCAAAATTGAACTTTTAAAATGTATAAGTGTGCTTTCGGGTACACGTTCTTGTCGTTGGTTCCCAGGCGTGTTTGCATGCTTACGGGTCGTCGCCAATTTTCGTAGAGTTATATGAAATTCCATTGCATTTTATAATTTTTTATGTATATTCTTGCATGCACATAGGGTTCATAACCAATCCTTTTCCCTTTTTCCTTCTTTCTTCTTTTCGTATATAGGGATCAACATTCTTATAGTCTCCCCTCCTTTTTTTATTTATATATATAATAGGGCCGGCCTCTTTCTTTCTCTTTTTTGTTCATAGGGATCGGCATTCCTCTAGCCGACCCCTCATTTTTTTATGTATATAAGGTCGGCGTTCTTTTAGCCGATCCCTCCCTCCTCTTTTTTATATATAACAGGGATCATAATTTTTGTTACCTATGGTAGGGATCATACCCGATCCCAATTACTTGAAGGACTTACTACTACTTTTTGTGCTTCTAAAAGGAGCTCAAATGGGCCGATCCCTCTAGCTTCGTGGAGAATGGAAAAGCAAGCCGAACCTTCAACCTTCATATATAAGCCAATACTCTCCTTTCCATTCCTTACTTCATTTCATTTTCTTTGACCTTCTCATTTCCTTGAAGCTCGATCCCGACCCCTTCCCTTCCAACTTGAAAACCCGACCCCTTCCTCTCGAATCAAACACTGCCTTCATCCATAAACTCACCTTTCTATTTTGCTTTAGATCATCGCTCTATCTTCAATTTGAATTGTAATCCAATATCTCCCCTCGAGCAACTTGTTTTCTATATACTTAGGTAGGTTTGCTTGCCTTTAACCTTTAATTTTGTGACTAGATGATGGGTTCTGTTTGTGATAATCATAGGTTAAGTTTGGAGGAGATGAGATTGATGATGGTGATGCAGGGTTCAGAGAAGTGGGAGAGGAGAAGAAAAAAGTGTAAAGAATGAATGAAACAAAGGGATCGATGATGTTGTTGCTTGAGGGTGGAGGGATCGGTTTAGCACTTACGTGCTATAGGGATCAGTCGGAGGATAACTTGAAAGAGGGATTGGTGGTGGAGCATATGAGGAGGAATCGTTTATAGGTTTCTTTTTAGAGAGGGATTGGTCGTTTTGTTAAGTAAAGGAGAGACCGATTGGAATGTTGGTGAATTATGAATGCGACTAAGTAGAGGGATCGAAAGTGGTGTGTTATGGATGGAGGGATCGGTCATGGGCTTATTAAGAGGGATCGGTTGTTACAAGGAAAGGGATCGGTTGTAGGCTTTGTAATAAGGATCATTTATTTTTACATAAAGGGATCGGCTATGGGTACTTAGCCGATTCTAAGCTTTGAACTGAACTTAAACACTTTAACAAACCAAAACAAATTCACTTGCATGAACAACTAAAACCAATCCCATCTTAGAACTTGAACATATGACGATAAGGAACAACAGGACTTGCATATCCAATATCGAACTCGAAATTGAACGACCAAACTCCTGGGACATAGAATATGAACCAAAACCTAACATATGGACTTTAATAAGGATTTCACACTTTGATATGCCGATGGTTGATCCCAAAGCTTACACAACCCGTTAATCAAAACATCAGTTGAGACGGTCAGCGATGACGGTCATTCTAGTCGGAATCCAAAGTCTCGTCTCTCACTTTTGCTTTTTATTTTGAACTGTTTATCTCTGCAATACACAGCACTGCGCCACACTAGTTAGCACTTAGCATGGGAGGATAGGTAAAATTTTCTAATCTTGATTATCTACTGAGTTTAGTTGATATGAGATCCAGACGTTCAGAGGGTTTAACTGAAATGCCTTCTGACAACCTTGTCAACTTAGCAATCCCAGAGCCGAGTCGAGTTCTACAACTGTTTTCGACATACTTTCTCCTAATCTTTAATTTGAGCAACCAGAGGTGAGTCCCGCCCCCGCTGCTGTAGAAGACATTGTATTTCTGGATAATCCAACTGATTCCCAAGCCTTCAGAATTAGCAAGGCCGCTCTTCACAGACTATGCTCTAATAGGATTCTGTTTGGAGATGTCCTAGTTCCTTTAGTGAATGATAGGGCTCATTTACCCTTGGAGGGATATACGGCATGCGATAAATTCATGTGCTGGGCTAGATGCATGCCGCCTTTCAATTCTTTCATCCGAGAAATGCTTAATTATTTAGGTATAGCTCCTGCCCAACTTCATCCGAACAGCTATGCTTTTCTCCATGGCACATTTTTTCTATTTATGGATGTTCTGTTTAACCCCCCATCTCCTGAGGGCATTAGGTTCATTTACAATTTCAAATGACAGAGAAGAAGCCTTTCTTACACTTTCCTCGAGCCTTCGCCTAACTGTCATGTTCTAACTGGCACTTAGAACAAGCTCAACATCTTTAAACACGAATGGTTTTTCGTTTGTTGTATGCCTGGCTTTGTAAGGCAATGGTTGGAAGGACATAAGTGTTGTCTTCACTTTATTCTCAAATTATTTAGCCCAAGTCATATCCTGAACTAACTAATACTTTGAAAATTCATAGGTGTCCATCCATGTTCAGAAGGCGATAGTTTCTCAAGGGCGGTTTCTATAATTTGTGCCACCCCAGTTGAGTACAGGAACATCAGATCCCTTATAACCGATGAATGGTTATCTCTGTTTGGGCTGTTAGAAGAAGGCCGCAGTATTGGGCTTCCAAGATGCACTGCACCACTAAGAAATGTGATAGAACAAGAAGGCGGCGTTAATAGCCCTACCGTGCCCCCAGTCGAAGGGACTCGGGACGATGTCGAAGAGAGTGAAGTTAGAAGTGTCGAAACTAACAAGCCTAGCGATGCTGATGTAGGTCCAGGCAATGCACCTGTGGTCGAACCATCAATAGGCGCACAATCTCACATGCCAATAAGAAGAGGAAAAAACCTCGCATATAAACTCTGTAGGAGAAAAACTGCTAAAAAGCCTAAGTTTATCATCACCTCAGTTAATGAAGAGTTTTCTTCTCAACACTTAGAAAGTTCGATGGAAGGGTTCTCGAATCTCCTAATCCCTGATGATATCATGACTTATGACTTTCCCAACATCAGCATTGGGGGCTCAATTCTCCCACTAGGAGTGGTGACGACATTCCTCCCACTAGCAAAAGGGAGAAAACTCCTATGAGCAAGGCTGCAGCAACTGGTCCATCGGGGGAACACTAGGACACTCACAATGAAGCGCACTTCACTGCATGATATTCATCTATCTTTTGTTCGATGGTTACTTATATACTCTTGTTTGGTTTGTAGGTGTGACGTCTCAATCCCGCACCTACGATCATTTAAGGAGTTCATCAACACAACATGGATCCAACCATGGTCCAGACTCGTATAGGCATAGAGAGAAAGAGATGACAGTCGGGAAAGAAGTCGTCATTCGAGGGAATCTTCATCTTCCAAACATAAGGCCCAATCTCCATTGTCTCATCAGGAAGTTCAGCCCAATCTTCCTATACATAATGGCGATTAGACTTCTTTCCATACTCCTCAAACTGCTATGCCACCTGAGCAGTATTCTGGTTCATCTAGTTCCAGACAGTCCTACGATCGTAGGTTAAGCAAACCCCAATTGTTTCTTCCGATCCAGCTTTGCCTGCTACAGCTCCTGAGGCTTTCACGGTAGAAAATTTGGCCGAACTTAAGATCAATGTCCCAAAGATTACTTCGACAGGCTTAAGTTCCTTCCTTCCATTCATACAATTCCAGGGAATGCTAAAGCGAATTCCCTTGAATGCATCAATGACGTTTTTGTGCAACATGAAGCATTCCAACATCTAGCCGAAAAAATCTCTGAGGTATCTATCAAGAGAAAATATGAAATTGATCGTCTCAAGCTAGTGGCAATCCATGACAAAGACATAATTAAACATCAAGACAATGGGATCTCGGAGTTGACAATGAAGCTAACCGTGGTAAAAAAAGTGCCAAAGAAACATCAGATGCGGTTAGTCGTCTAGAAGTGGCTCACAAAAACAAACTGGATGCTGCCCTCAACCACACCGGTATGCTTGCTTTAGAAAAAGATACACTATAAAAGGAGAAAAATATTTTGGCTTGCCGCATTGAGGAACTCAAAGAACTCCTCAAAAAAGAGAAGGAAGAGAAACTCGAAGCCCAGACGGAGTCGTAAAGATATTTTGAAGAGGTCGTTGAAGCCCGGAGGCTGAAAATTAAGCTTGATGAGCAACTGCTCAAATTGAAGTCCTCAAAGAAGAGGCAGGAGAAGTGGGCCGCAATAAGATTAGAGAGTAGATCAAGGCTCAGTTAGAAGATGCTAAAGAAGCTGGTCGAAATGAAATTAAAGATATGTTCGATTCTCTGATCGTTGAATATAATGCTAAAGTCTTAACTCATCACGATCTGAGTTTCTTTGGAGAGGGCTATCTTGAATCGCTCGTCGAGGCTTAGGAATACATTGTTGAAATGAAGAAGAAAGTCCTCGACGAAGCTGACTTAGATGAAGAGAAGCTTGTATGGGAGATTCTTTGTGGGGATGAACCTTTAGACCTTGCTGCTGCGAGACTCTGATACTTTGATATTTTAGCACCCTCCGACAAAGAGAAAAACATTGTTGAGTCTTCGAAGTCCGATCCTAAAGTTCCCCCTTCACTTCAAACGGCTAGAGCATCAGTTTCTCTTTGCCGGGATAGGATCTGAGCTATAATCCGACAGACCCAACTATCAATCAAAGGTGCCGACTCCTATTCTAGAGGGGAGCACTCCGGCGACAACTGAATGTCAGCCGGACATAGGTATGCTGCTTTGTTCTCCATTATTCGAGAGATTTCATTCCTCGTGCCCAATAGTCATGGGCTTATCTCCTTGTTTCCATGAATCTGCAGATCTTCTAGGTCCTAGCCAAACTCTAGGAAGCGGTGCCATCGAACATACCGATGAGCTCAGCTTAAAAGAGCGCATCGAAATAGAGGATTTGTTGAAGAAAAAAGCTAAGGCCGAACCCACTGATGTGGACATTGATGATCCAAATCTCGTCCCGTTACAAGTCATTCTACCTGGCGGGTCAATTCCCGAAGAACTCTCTCCAACCTTTGAAAGCTCAACTTCCAAGGGCGGTAAAGGATCAAAAAAAGAACAGGCGAAAGCTCTGGTGGCGCCACTTCCAAAAAATCCAGAAGATAAAATGGGCATAAGAAATAGCCGTGACTCCGGCTTAGTTTGTATATATCTTGTATAGCAGCTTTTCTCTTTTTATTGGCCATGATTGTGTGGGTATGGCCCCCTCTTTTGAATAAACTTGTATTAGAATTTTAAAGTTTCATATGCAAATAAAATTTCTTTGTTTTCTATCGAACTCTTATGTGAATTTTGTCTAAGTAATCGCTATTACATTTCCATTCAATGTACTTGTAATTCGTTGTTCATTATTTTGGACAATCATCCATTAGTTTTTACATAAGGCCTCCATATGGTCATGGCCTTAAGTTGGATCAAAACCGGGCTCGAACCCTAGTGTTACGCCATCGAATTCAGCAGTTTGAGTAATTATTCTCCTGTCCCAGTCTCGGGTTGGCGAAGTTAGATAATGGATAGTCGAACTCTATCCTTAACGAGTTTATACTCATACTGTCGGTTTTAGGCTGGAGCTTGTGATGTAGTGAGTGGTCGAACCATACTCATCTAGTTGTTTATACTCATATCCTCACTCTGGGGATAAGAATTAGTTAGCGGGCGATTGGATCATACCCATTCGTGTTTATACTCCAGTCCACGCTCTAAGGACTTAGAGTTATTTCGAAAAATAGTCAAACCATGCTTTCCTTAATTGATTAATTTGCCCCTAAGTCCGGGTTTTAACTTAGCGAGCGATCGGTCGTATCATGGTCGCTTTTGATTCATATTTCTCCCATCGCTTGGTAGGATTAATTTGGTTATCGGATGGTCGAGTCATATCCATTTCCCGTTAGGTATTCCGTCCATTGGGTTGTGAGCGAGAATACTCAAATGAACGATCAGACCATTCTCATTTTGTTTAGTTAAATCATGAACTTATGTAATCGGCTAGCTCCAACCTCTGGGAACCTGCTCGAACATATCAATATTAGTTAATCGGGTATCGTAACTAATACGTAATGTTATAATAATCAAAGATGTGAAGGAGAGTTCAAATTTATTTGTCAAATGGAAAGAAATGACATAATTTTTCTTATTACATATCCAGAGAATCAAATGCTAAAGCAAATTTGGAAATTGAATACAACTGAATGAAAAAAGGATAAACTAAGTGAAATAGCGTCATAAATGCTTGCTATTCCATGCCCTTGAAAGTGTGACGCCATCAACAGTCGCCAGCTTGAAAGTTCCCTCTCCAAGCCTCTGTTTAATTACATATGGTCCTTCCTAAGTAGGATTCATGTGTGAAGGGGCAGGAAAAACCCATTTCAAGACGAGGTCACCGATTTTAAAGGTTTTAGGTTGGACTTTAGTGTCGTAATATCGGGTGACTCGGTGTCGATGTGCAGCTACCCTCAAATTAGCTTCTTCCCGCTTCTCATCCATAAAGTCTAGAGATTCTAAGAGGAGATCTCTATTCGTTCTGGGATCGTAGTAGGTCAATCGATGAGAAGGTACTTCGAGTTCAGTAGGAAGAACGACTTCGGAGCCGTAAGTAAGGGCGAATGCAGTATGGCCAGTCGTGGACTTGTGGGTAGTTTTGTAAGACCATAATGCTGTTGGAAGTTCGTCCACCCACTTGCCTCTAGCCTTTTCCAATCACTTCTTCAGGATGGAATTTAGGATTTTGTTCACAACTTCAACTTTTCCATTTGCTTGAGAGTGAGCAACTACCACAAATCTCTTTTCAATATGATGTCGATGGCAAAAGTATTTGAATTCAGTGTTGTCGAATTGGGTTCCATTGTCAGTTACAATGGTTCCTCGAAGGCCAATATGACATATGATGTTCCGAATAATGAAGTTGATTACTTTCTTTGTTGTGATCATGGATAACGGTTCTGCATCAGCTCATTTGGTGAAGTAACTGCGACGATGGCGTACTTCGCACCACCTTTAGAGAACGGTAAGGAACCGGTAATATCTATTCCATATATGGGAAATGGACATGGACTGACCATTTGTGTGATTTCTGTCAGCGGAGCTCTCAGAACTTTAGCATATATCTGGCATTTGTCGCATCGCCTAGCGTAATCGGCAGCATCTCGGTTGACAATCGATCAATAATACCCATAACGGAGTATTTTTTTGCTAGGGTTTGCCCTCCAATGTGATCACCACATTCCCCTTCGTGAACTTTCTTTAAGACTCATTTTACTTCATCATGAGCAATACACCGGAGTAGGGGAATGGAAAAACCCTTTCTATACATGACTCCTTCCTGAATGGTATATCGGGAAGCTTTGCGAAGGACTTGTCGCCTTTTATTCCTTCATTTGGGAAGGACTCCCTGTAGCAAATAGTCTTTAATCAGAGTCATCCACGACTCCTTCTCGGCCTCTGTCTCTAGTACCCAGTCAATTTCAATCTGGTTTATACTTGGAACATCTAGTACTTCGAATGGAACTAAGCCCATCTGTTGTGCATCCCAGTGCTAGCATACTTTGCTAATGAGTTGGCCTCTTTGTGTTGGCCCCAAGGAATGTGCGTGATGTCATAATACTCAAAGCAGTTAATAACTCTTGGACTTGGATAAGGATGGGGCGAGTCATTGTCCTTTAGCTTGGTAATCCGCTTGACTAGGTATACTACCAATTATGAGTCACAAAAGATTTCAAGAAATTTTATTCCCAGTTCTTTGGCAAGTTTGAGTCCAACAATCAGAGCTTCATACTCAGCCTCGTTGTTCGCTGCAGAGAAGTCAAGTTTCAAAGCGTTGCAAATTGATCGATCTTCGAGGGTTACTAGCACGATTTTGGCTCTAGGATATTGATCATTGGATGCTCCATCCGTATACATTATCCATCAAATAGCTCCACCGCTCTCTAGGAGATCATCATGTGCAGTGAATTCTGCAATATAGTCCCCCAGTGCTTGTCCTTGGATAGCTCTTCGAAGGAGGTAAATGATGTTGAATTGGCTTAGTTTGATGTTCAACTTGAGTAACCTCCTAGACATCTTAGGTCGCTGTAGGACCTGTCGTAACGGCTGGTTGGTGTAAACGTTGATAGGATGGGCTTGAAAATAGGGGCTGAGCTTCCGTAAAGCGATCAACAAGAAATACACCAATTTCTCTATCTTCGGATAATTCCTTTATGCTCGTGTTAACCGCTTGCTAACATAATAGACCAGTTTCTAAATCCAATTATCCTCGCAAAGTAGTGTGGCACTTATAGCATGTACCGATACAACCAAGTAGATATACAAGTCTTCATGATCCATCAGCTTGATGGGAGGCCTCTCTAGGTGGTTCATCAAAACTTAGAATGCATCCTCACAATCCTACATCCATTCAAAGTTCATTCTCCCTCTTCTAATCAAGTCAAAGAAAGGAATGCATCCATAAGTAGCTCTGTAAATAAATCGACTTAGGCCGGCAACCTTTCCATTTAGGCTCTGTACTTTCTTGATGATCTACGACACTAGGATGTTGCGAATTGCTTGAATCTTATCAGGATTAGCTTTGATTCCACAAGCATTGACGACGAAACCTAAGAACTTTCCTGATGCAACGCCAAAAGAAGACTTCAGAGGATTAATATTCATTTTGTAATATCGGAGGATATCGAACATTTCTGCTAAGTCTCTAATGTGGTCGCTTGATCATCGTGTCTTCATGAGCATATCATCCACGTATACCTCTATCATATTTCCAATCTGATCTTTAAACATTCTATTGACTAGGCTTTGATAGGTCGCTCCAGCATTCTTCAATCCAAATGTCATTACCACGTAGCAATGCAATCTAACATCGGTAATGAAGCCGATGGGCTCCTGATCGGTTCATTGGGATTTGGTTATATCTAGAGTACACATCCATGAAAGATATCAATTCGTGTCCTATGGTTGAATCTACTAGCTGGTCGATCCTTCGACAGGGAAACTGTCTTTCGAGCATGCCTTGTTCAAGTTCGAGTAATCAACGCATGTCCACCATTTTCCATTAATCTTTCTCACAAGTACAGGATTAGATACCCACTTAGGGTAGAGGGTGTCGTGAATAAACCCATTGTCTTTGAGTCTATCCACCTCCTCTTTAAGGCAAGCAGATCTCTTCGGATCCATGCCATGCCTTTTCTGTTTCACCAGGACATGCCTTGGGTCGATATTTAATGCATGGCTCGCAATAGCAGGTGAGATCCCACACATGTTAGAATAAGTTCAAGCGAACACATCAAGATTCGCTCGGAGAAAACCAACAAGTTTGTTCATCGTCGAGAGGCTGAGCTGTGGTCTGATCTTTAGGACTAGTAGTGGGTCATCGTGGTTGACCGTGATGTCAATTGTCAACTCAACCGGTGCAGGCTTGGTCTCTTTGGGCTAGTCCTTGTCATCTCTCTAATTTGTGACTTTATAGAATCGAATGTAGCGACCGAGCCATGGCCCAAGCGCTGTTTGTCAATCTTTGGTGGTTTGGATGCGGAGACTTGTCCATGCCCTTACCTTTCTCCTTTCGTTGAGTGTCTCTCAAGTCGCTTGATCACCATGCACAACTCCAACAGCGTTATCAGTTGCGAACTTCAAACTCAAACACCATAGGGCAAGAGCTGCTCGAAATTCAACTAGGGTTGGTCGGCCCAGAAAAGCATTGTATGGAGAGTCAACATCCAAGACAGCAAATTGTAAAATCTGCACTCTCCTGCGGTCAACTTCTCTTAACTCCATGAGCAATTTGACATATCCGACAGCTTCGGTCGTAGCACCGTTAAAGTCGTAAATGTGGGCTTTAAATGGATTCAGGTCCTTGGGTTCCATCCTCATCTGATCGTATGCCTATTTGAAAATTAGATTTATAGAACTTCCACAATCAACCAAAATCCTCCTTACTAAGGCATGGTCGATCATGGTCGAAATGACCATTGGGTCGATCATTTGTGCCTCCACCTTATCTACATCTCTGTTTCTGAACACAATGTCATTTGCCATTGTACACTGAAGTTTTGCCAAAGCTTCATCTTTTGTACTTGAACAAAATTCAAAATTCATATATTTGATCGTGCTAGCATAGTGCTCCATATTATGCCAACTCTTATCAGCTAGATGTAGTCCTTTGACTATTGTATTGATCACTGATCTTCCATCGGTCCGCACAGGCTCCTCGGCCTTGTGCGGAGCTTATCCTCGGTTGGGTTAGACGTCCCCTACCCAACATCCTACGGGTCTTTAACAAACTGCTGTGACTTTCTTTCCCGAATCATTTTCTCGATAATATCCTAGATATGCCTACACTCATTCGTGTTATGTCCATAGCATTCATGGAACTGGCAATATTTTTCAGTCTGCTTCTGCTTCTCCGTTGATTCCTTTGGAGGTGGCTTCCTTTACTGCATGGTATTGCAGGTAGATAAATAAACATTCTCTAGAGATGTATTTAGTGGTGTGTAGGTATCATACATTAGAATCCTAGGATTTCCTCTTCCAGAATCCCTCTTTCATTCACGGTTCCTATCACCTCCTTTCTTTTGCTAATTTGGTTTATTTCGGACATTCACTTGAACTTTTCCAGAACTATCACAAGACTGCTCCATTGCAACATTACTCTACACTCCTTCTCCACTTGATCCCATGGCATTCTTCTTCCTAGAGCATCTAGCTTCCTCTTTTCTCAAATATTGAGTTGCTTTGGCATAGAAACGTTCCAATGTTACGGGTGGTTGCTAGCTAACTAATCGCTAAAGTCAGATTCTGGATCGACCCCTCTCATTACAGCCATCAATATTGAATTGTCATTTTGATTACCGACTTCTGTGATAGCTGTATGAAATCTCTCCAAATAATCTTTTAGCGATTCTCTCAGAGCCTGGATCATTCTGGACACGGACATCACATCTTTATGGCGATTTGCGTGCATACGGAACTGCACCACAAACTTCGTTGCTAAATTGTCAAATCTAAAGATTGACCATGGGGGTAATCTCGTAAACCACGTCGTTGCTATTCTAGAGAGGGTGATAGGAAAACATCTACACTTTGTTGCATCATCAGCTCATGCAGAATCCATCAAACATTCATATCCCATGATGTGCTGCCTTGGGTAGTTTTTTCCTTGTAGGTAGGCATCGATGGCATACTAAACCTCCTTGGATACTCTGCATGTAAGATATTGTCAGTGAATGAGGTATGGATTCTTGAGATCCTCCAATCATCCTTGGTCAAGCCTTGGCTCTCCGTTACTAGCTGTCTAACTATAGCCGACAAGTTCCGCGTTTGGATAGTTGGAGCCAAGCAGTGGTCATGCTTCTATGGGCCGTTCCATGCCTTCTTGGCTCAACATCCTCCCGATGTATGTCACGTACGTTTAGTTCATCATCATTCCAAGGAGGTAATTTGTCTGCATCCATCTGAATTCCAACATCCAAATAAATCGCAGTGGCTCCAGCTTGGGCTCCAGCATGGAAAGGTAGGCTCCCTCCTCTAGAGGAGGGATTGGCACCGATCCCTATAAACAGATCAGCATCGATCGATCTTAGCAAGCCAGGTTGTCTTGCCTGCTGATATCCATAAGCTTCTGCGTGATATCCATCAATTCTGCAATGTCAACGTGTGTGATAATCATCCGATGAACTAGAACTCTTTGATGAAGAATAAGGGGTTGGGTCCCTCCTAGCTTTCCCATGCCGTTGCTTGTTGAGTTGGTTTATCAGATCGATATTGGCTTGAGTCTACTGATTCAACTATCGACGGTTGTCCACTGTCTCTTTCATCAGATTATGCAATTCAGCTCTTGTGATGGAATCAGCTGGATTTCAAACATCTACGAGATCGGTAGCATTCACATCTACTGGTAGATTGCTCGGGCCTCCCTATAGGATGCTAGCGTTCTCATTACCTTATGCGTATTGAGATGTAGATCTGGTATTCCTAACCATTGTTGATTGTTTTCATTAGACTTTATAAATCTGAATAGAACAAACAAGCTTCATGAAGATAATTCCGGATCTCTTCGGATGATTTAAGCAATCTAGTAGCAAAAAGGGATCCAAATACGGTTGATAATCCAGTTTCTTAGTGAAATCACCAAAATGTTTGTACCAAAATTTGGCACAAACACTTTGAAGAGAAAAAATTGAAGAATCTAAAATGAAAATAGGAAAAATAAGCAATGAAATAGTATAAAATCAAAGCAATAACACGAACACAATGATTTATAGTGGTTCGGTGTTGTTTGCCTACGTCCACTTTGAATAGATAGCTGTATTAATCACTTTGTAAACTAAGTACAATAGGGATCAGATGAAAATTCTTAGTTACAATAGAGTACAAAGCAACTCGTAGCATAAAGGTTCCTAAAATGAACAACCAAGCTTGTATTTATAGATGAAGCTTGAAAATTTGGCAGAAGGACCTCCAAAACCATATGGACCCATATGAAGGAGGCATGGCCCAAATCACAAGGAATAGGGATCGGTGACGATCCTTATTTTGGAGGAATTTGGGGGTGTGATCCCTATAGTAGCTTCCCCACATGGTAATATGCTCAACCTCCAAGTTTCATGCCAATTGGATAGTGGAACTTGAGTTACTGCTCGATCTTTGCTTCAATGTGAGATGTTTTCTGATTTTAGCTGATCCCTATTGAGGGAAGAGGGCCGATCCCTCTTGCTTCATCTTTTGGAGGTGCGGTCCCTAGGGTACGCTCCTTAGGGTCCCTGCATCTTGCTTACAAAATATATGCATTGGACTTATGAATCTTGAGATATTGATCGTTTTCCATTGACTTGCATTTGCTTGGTTGAAATATGTCAATCCCTATATTGGAGAATAATTATAGCCGATCCTTTTTCCATGTTAAACTATATTCCATACTTTGAATATTCTGCATTGCATATCTCTCAGTTTCATTCAATCGCAGCTTCATATTATCATCTGTACTTGATCTTTGGACCCTACAATCATTGCTCTGGACTTACCGGCCTTGATGACAATCGAATCTAACTTGTCCAATCAGTTCGAATATAGCTGGGTCAAAATGCCGGATAACAAAAGGTGAGTGGGAAATTATATATTTTTATATTATTTGGATTTATATTGTTGCAGATCTATTCCCTGTATGCCTAATTGTAAATCTTGGAGTTATATGCTTTTATATATACATATTATATATATAATAAATTTGAGAACCTTGCCTGCATATTTCATGGATTGTTAAATCTGATTAAATACCAAATATACCTAAATTTGGAAAGTAAGGGTGAATGTAGTCCCTAAAAGTTGTGAATAATTAATTAATAGGATTTTATGTAAATTCGAGGTTTGTTATTTGAATGTTATATGTTATTAAACATTAATTGGAATTTTTTATAAATTGGATTAAGATTTAGGTAATATTTTAACTCATTGAAATGGAGTAGTTGCAAGATAAATTTCTATAAATTATCCAACATTGTAATTGTGTATGAAGGTGTATTGGTTGAAATAACAAGGAATATGACTAAAAGAAATAGATGTACAAAATATGAATGTTTACCTTGTTTTGTACTGTGACGACCGCCCTATACCTCTGATGCTAATATAACTGAATAGTGCATTATTGGAACATCCGGTCAACGTAGGACGATTGTCAAGAGAAAGAAATAGAAGTAAAGAAGAGGAATAGAAGAGAAGAGAAGAGAATAGAATAGAAGAGAAAGAAAGAAAACATCACACAATCATATAACATGTTGTATATCTCATAGTGCATCAAATACAATATAATAGTCATGACAGATGTAAAACAGGTGAGACAGTAATAACTACATAAACCATAGAATCATAGTACACATGCTCATACAGTTATACAAAACAATAATAGAGTTTGTGCAAATGATAAATAAACTCACGGATAAACTGTCTCTAATAATAGTAAGTTAACACTGTAAAGGCTTCATAGTGTCACACAGCGGAATAAACAATAATAAGCCCAAAATATAAATATGAGAGAGCATCACCTCATACTAGTCCATCTGCACAACTCCAAGTGTTGTTTACACCTGCTATCTAATCCACTCATTTAAGAGTACCCGAAATTATAAGAAGCAAAGCATAAAATCTCGAGTCAAACAACAGTCTGGTGTGAGCGAAAAATAATCTCAAAACACTATAATAGTTGGCATAGTATATGAAATGGAGGGTATGAAGAATCATACCTGACATGTCCCTACCTCCACAGAGTTATCACATAAAACATGATATATGCTACTCCATATCATAGTTGTCATGAGTGTACTATACATCAAAGTAGTAAGGGAGTCTAGATATATGCATTGATAATATCTACATCGTGAGACAACCCTTAAGTGATAAGCAACCAAAGCAAACATGGCATCCATCATCCATCCGCACATTCACTCACTCAGTGCGTTGGATATATGATATTCATATAACCCCATCATATAGCCAAGGACTACTTTAAGTCCCGGTTTCTCAGTACTCTATTCCATGCCACTCGGTAGGCCAGGAACTAGACTTCATACTCCATACCAGCCAAGGGTAAACACATCAAAACATCATGTGATCCAGGGTACTCTCCATAGACCAAGTGAGCGTCCTCACATACCCTTACTTTACGAGTACACTTCGAAACCTCTGCGTGTCAACGATCCCTTTGCACACATCATCCACTGTAGAGCTCATCCCAAAACCATCCTCACAACTCCCATCTAAAATCACCTCGATTTGGAACTACTCTAGAAAACCATCTTAAGTCACAAAGTGTCAGCATGCGTCTCATAACCTTCCTCCAACAGTTCCTTCCATTCGGCTACTCTACATCTCAAAGTACAACCATCCATCATCGAAGCCGTCACTTCACATCATGGAATCATCATCGTCGAATCATGAAGTCATCACATCGAAGTATCGTCCTTGCTTTAGAGATAAAACCGCTCGTCGAAGAGCTATAGCCACAAGTCAAATGTCATATGAATGAACGAACCATCACATCATACTCTTCAAAGCCTCTCCATCGTCCACGTCAAAATTGGACAAATCAGACCATCAATAATGGTAGATATCGACCACTCTAGAGTAATCGATAATGACCACTTTGGTCGTGTACTTAACCAAAAATGGTCAGATACAAACTAAATGAAAATGTTCGACATTCATTCCAAAATCCGAAGCACATCTCCAAGTCCATCTTCTGTCTCCGGATCAATCGGCGTGCATGAAACTCTATGCACGAAATCCTATCCTATGGAATATTTTCTAATACTACATCGCCTTCGAACGGCATTTTCAACAAAACTAAGCAAACTAGCATACATGCAACTAACAATCATATTAATGTCTATAATAGCCTATATACATCTATAATAACACAATACAATACTTCCAAGCAACTAATGTGAGATTAATATCAAAATAGCCGAAATCTATCAATATCATCAAAATAGTGCATATTAGAAATCATGTTTTAAAGTTAGAAATCATCTAGAAACATCGTTTTAATACTATACTAACAATCACAGTATGGTAAGAGACAGTATCACTCACCTTAACAAATGCTATCCAGAAGAACACCAAGTTGTATAGCTCTCCATCACGAGAGCAATGCAAGAAACGGCATCCAAAACGGACCTCGTATGCAAAAGATATGAATTATATAAGAATAAGGATTTTTTAAATAATTAATTAACTAATTAGTTTTATAATTACCTTCATTAGCATTAATTATTCTTTCCAAAATCATCTAAATCACCTATACAAGGATATATGCACAATGAAACCCAAAACTCACTCCCTTCTCTCGTCCATATCTCGGCAATACTCAACGAATCAATGAGCCATCGATTGTAACGGACTCTGCTACATGTGTGCTCTGCTCCGACCTGAAGAAGTCAAACTCAATCATCTCTAATAGAATGCGATTGGAAGTGCCATACTCCCCCTTAATGGATGTGTTTTGATATAGGGCCTCGAGTTTGATGAAACTTGGTGGAAAGGTGAATGTCAGCAAGAGAAACTCGTCTACGCTCTCCGTTTCTCCTCTCGTCACCTTAATCTCTACCAAAGTAAAACCCTAGCTTGGCTATAAATGATTACATTCAACCAAGCACGATCGCACATGCCAATACCTATACGGATTTGAATCCCATCTCGCCTCGAGTCCAATGAATCTGGTCTCATGATTTTTAGTGGTGTAAATCTCTCGATTTTATTTTTTGAATGAAAATAAGGGAGTCGGCCATTTTATTTAGTTACTACTAATGGAACAGTAACTGGTTGAGAGGAATAAGGGTTTTTTGATAATTTATATTAATATAATATTTTTTATATTTAAATTCTCAATTAAACGTTCGTACATTTCGAGCTCGCACGATCACACGGCTCATCCGATTGCAATGAAACTCGTCTGTGAATATCACCTCATTTTTTTGGGTCCTCATGGTATAAATTTCATCGCTATCCGAGAGAGTGCTTCGGGATGATAATTTCACAATTTTCGAGATCATTTCGGCCAATGGATCGTCCTATCACCAAATATAGCGATGCTTATACTTATTATAATTCGCAACGTCGATAAGAACTCGGCGGAAATTTCTCGAGTCCTAATTCGACCGTCCGCGAAAAATCATATTTTTAGGCCTTTAAATAAATTACTAATTCAATATTTGAATAAATTGTTTAATTATCTATCGTTAAAAATACGGGTCGTTACACTCTCCCCCCTTAAAAAGAATTTATCCTCGACATTCCTAATGCAGAGAGAACGTCTCCTAACCCATAGGCTTTAAAAGCCCCTCATGGTTTAGAAACATTCGGCATCATCTCTTTTGCGTGGCTAGGTTTGAGAAAAATCCCAATACATCATAGATATATACATCTCATAGTTAAGGCATCTCATATCTGAAGCATCTCATTTCTGAGGACAACCAAATATATATATATATATAATCAAATCTACACTATAGATGTTACATACTCTTTTATAGCAAGAGTGTACCATTTAGATGCGAATAAAAGCAGGTAAGCTTCCGAATAGCCAACTCTTGCTTTCATGTACTTGATCAAGTACTCAAAAAAGAGGATTAAATCCAAATATAACATCATCATGTAAATAAGCATACTAGATCATATATATATATATATTACAATCATCTCAAATAAATACGCTATATCAAACCATAACTGTCATGCATACCTAACAACCATATAAGCATAAGCTATTGTATCAAACACCAAAATTCAAACATCAAATAGGCACATATAAGATCAAACATCAAAAAGTAACATCCATGTCTATCCTAGCATGCAGGATACTAAACTATCCAGTATAATACATCAAATATGATATCCAATATGAAAGCTGGCGAAAATGAAAATCTCACCAAGTGAAGAGCTCCGGACAAGTAGTCCTTATGCTCTTCTTGGCCTCCCAAATGATATCACTTTCGCTTTTATTCTACTGAACTTTTGCTATTCCATTGCCTTCCTCCTAACCCATTTCGTATCACGTCTATCGGTACAAATAAGTCTACGAGGTCTCGAAGTTCCTAGTCCAGTCTCAATATCATATAGTCAATTTGGTGCTAAATTTCCAAACGCCTCTTGTAAGTTCTTCCGAAACCCACTAGTGAACAACGAGTTTCGGCTACTTATAATGCTCTTGGCACACATTGGAATCATATTGTCCATTCTATATATAACTCAACTAATCTAGATGCCATTCTACTAGGATTAAAGAATATAAATTTAGCATTCTTTTTTAGTCTATCAACTGTGACTCAAATGTTATCATATTCTCCTCTAGTCCTTAGCATTTCATAGATGAGATCCTTCAATATTTATTCCCATTCCCACCTAGGTATCTCAAGCGGTTGTAGTAACCACTTGGCTTCTTTTGTTCAGCATTTACTAGCTGATGATTCATTGATCTTGAAATGAATGACCCGATGTCCTTCTTCATCCCTTCCCAATAAAATTTCTATCTCATATCATAGTGCATTTTATTGTCATAGAGATGTATAGTCAATCTCAAATGAAAGCGCTCTAATAGTACCTCATCCCTTGACCCATTGACATCAAAACCAACAATATCTCCAACATACGGACACTACTCATTCTTATAATTTAGCCATGATCTCCGCTAGTCTAACTTCACGCCTTTGACTAGTACCGATCCGCTAAATCAAAGTATGTCTGATAGTCAGACTAGCCATTATCTTTGGTCGTAGCTCACATTAAGTTCTGAAGTCATAACCAGCGATAAATCGAAGCAATGTCCACTCTAGGAATATCGCTTCCAAACCGGTATGTCTTCCACTCAAAGCATCAACAAATGCATTTCCCTTACGGGCGTATAGGAAATGTCAAAGTCATTGGAGGCTAATAATTCAAATAGTTGCTACCGGCAAAGGTTAAGATCTTTCTTGGAGAAGCGATACTTCGAAAATATCACCATCAGTCGGTATTTTCTCAACACCACCAACTTAACCATCAGTCGTGCCTTGTGCTCCTTTTTCATCAATAAGCACAAGCACAAACCTATTCAAGTGATTTCTCGAAACACGGTTCAAGAAATCGACAAAGCATATTGATGCGTCGGTTATCCCGAATGACATAACTAACTAATCAAAAATCAAAGTAGCGTATGAAACGTTGTGATCGGCGCACACTCTCTAGCTTCTCCCAGTGAATGAAACCCCATCGCTAGGTCTAACTGAGAGAACACCTTCACGCTGTAGAGCTGATCGAACAAGCCATAAATAAGTGAGAGTGGGTACTTATTCATCATCTCATTCAGCTCTCAACAATCATAACATACAACCTCAAAAAGCCATCTGCCCTAGTGGAGAACACTATAGGTGCATCTTACTCAAATATGCTCCTACAAATAAAACCTAGCCTCAATAGGTCATCCCCTCGCACCTTTAGTCTCCTTTGCTTTTTGGGCATCATCTGCCTCAAAGACATAACTACTGATCTAACATCTCTAACCGGATTGATATAGAACTCAATCCCTATGTGGTGGTAATACATCATCTCATCGAATGTGTCCGGACACTCACTAACTACAGGCACATGCGACAACTCATCATGTGGGATATCGAGCGAATATAGAAAGCTAACCATTATCTTATCGTTAGGCGGGCAGCCGAACACTGCCCTCCACTCATCGTCTATCCCTATCGTCGCCTCACAATCCACCAATATCCCATATCACTTCAGCCAGTCAATTCCCAGACTATAATACATAACCCAAATCAATAACAACAAACATTTATGACTTGATAAGGCTAAGTTTAGACAAACCATGTACAAGCTGTCTGAGCCCCCAATAAGGTTCGTCACAATATTAAAGGTTGGTCAACAACTTCGGGTCTTAATCCCAATCTATCTATCAAATCACTAGATATGAAGGAATATGAAACCTCGACATCGAATAAAATACATATGGAAATGCCATAATGGAAAGCACACCTTAAATGGTAATGCCATTTCCCTTCTCTTTCATCGATGGAGCACTCATTAAAATCGGAATGACATTCAATGTATACGCTTCCATAATTTGCCCCTACTTAACTGGTTTGGGAAAATCCTTCTACACTGGGTATAGGCTCTTACATCGAAAAGCCTTCCGATCAACTTCTCGAAGCTCTCGTTGACCAATCCATCGCTTCTAAAAGGTGATCCTCAACCCAATGATAAATCATTCATTCTTTCTGAGTAAAGTATCAGTAGAAGATAGACCGTACTTCGACAGCACATCTAATTCGGCCACATACTCTGATACAGACACATCGCCTTACTTCAAGTCGACGAACTTCCTAAATAATACCGACTTCTACAAAGTCGAGATAAATTTTCTCTCCAGTGCGAACTATGAACTGATCCTAAATAAAATGATCCTCAAGAATCAAAGTTATAAGGGCACTCCACTAGTTCATTGTTTGTCCCTGGAGTCATCTACAGGTCAACTTTTACCTTATTGAATCATCTAATTCCAAGTCATCGAAGATCCCTTCGCAAATATGCATCCCTTCTTTCACCTCAATAGCCGACTCCATTCCAAGGAATGGTCGGCCTCCTAGACTCTACAGCTTGGCAAAGTCGATTCTAGGCATTTGTACTTAAGTACCATAATCATTTGAAGCAACTTGGGCATTCTAGATAATGTTTCACACCATCTTAGCACATATATCCTGTAAATCAGGGTAAGTAGCCCCAGATCCACTCCTCTACTCTAGAGATAGAGTCAATAGCGGTATTTCTCCTATGCCAGATCATCTCTAATGTATAATAACGATTATCAGTTTCTCATAAAAGAAAACTGCATCAATAGTGCTCATGTGCAATACAACTTATATACTATATATACTACCATATAGTTTCAAAAATCAAAATATATAACAGATACGCACTCTCTCGTATATAAGTTACACTTGATTTAGTCTAAGATGATAACTCCTACCCTATCTTACTGGATCACGGTATCAACTCAGGTTAATCATGTAACATAAGCTCTGATACCAAATGCAACGACCTCCCTACACCTTTGATGCTCATATAACCGAATAGTGCGCTGCTGGAACATCTAGTCGATGTAGGATAATTATTAAGAGAAAGAAATAGAAGTAAAGAACAAAAATAGAATAGAAGAGAAAAGGAAGAAAACATCACACAATCACATAACTTGTTGTATATGTACATCGCTTTAGATAAAATATAATAGTCATTATAGATATAAAATAAGCGAGACGGTAATAATCATATGAACTACAAAATCAGAGTACACAGGCTCAATCAGTTATACAAAACAGTAATAGAGTTTATACAAATAATAAAAAAACACAACTGATAAATTGTCTCTAATAATAGCGAGATAACATTGTCAAGGCTCCATAGTGTCACACGACGGAATAAATAATAATAAGTCAAAAATATAAATATGAGAAAGCATCACCTCTTACTAGTCCATCTACACAGCTCCAAGTGCTATTTACACCCGCTATCGAGTCTACTCATTTAAGAGTACTCGAGATAATAAGAAGCATAGCATAAAATATCGAGTCAGACAACAGTCTGGTGTGAGGGATAAATAATCTCAAAACACTATAAAAGTCAGTATAGTATATTGAACAGAGGGTGTGGAGAATCATGCATGACCTGTCCCTACATCTACAGAGTTAGCACATAATGTAGGATATATGCTACTTTATATCATAGTCATCATGGGTGTACTATACATCAATGTACTAAGAGCATCTAGATATCTGGATCGATAAGATCTACATCGTGTGACATCCCTAAAGTGATAAGCAACCAAAGCAAACATGGCATCCATCATCCATCCTCACATTAACACACTTAGTGTATTGGATATATAATACTCGTATGATCCCATCATATATTCAAGGACTACTCAACATTTCGATTTCTCGGTACTCATACCCATGCCACTTAGTAGGCAAGGAACTAGATTGCACATTCCACATAGACCAGGGTAAATGGATCAAAACATCATGTGATCTAAGGTACACTCTATAGCCCAAGTGAGTGTCCTCACATACACCAGATTTACGAGTACACTTCGAAACTTACAAGTATCAATACCCACTTTGCGCACATCATCCACCGTAGAGCTCATCTCGAAACTGCCCTCACAACTCCCATATGAAGTCGCCGTAATTGAGAACTACTCCGGACAACTAGCATAAGTCATAGAGTGTCATCATGCATCCCATAACCTTCCTCCAACAGTCCTTCCATCCGGTTTTTCTACATCTTGAAGTACAACTATCCATCATTGAAGCCGTCACTTCCCACCATGGAATCATCGTCGTCAAATCACGAAGTCACACATCGAAGCATCAGTACTGAAATCGCTCGTCGAAGAGCTATAGCCTCAAATTAAATTTCGAATGAACGAACAATCACATCATACTCTTTGAAGCCTCTCCATCATCTACATCAAAATTGGCCAAATCGGCTATCATCAATAGTGGTAAATATCGACCACTCTAGAGTAAACGATAACGACCATTTTTGTCATGTACTTAACCCAAAATGGTTAATACAAACCAAATGAAATCGTCTGGCATTCATCCTGAAATCTGAAGTACATCTTTTATCTTCAGATTAATCGATGTGCACGAAAAGCTGTGCATTAAATCCTATCTTATGGAATATTTTCTAATACTACATCGCCTTTGAATGGTGTTTTCAACCAAACTAAGCAAACCAGAAACATGCAACTAACAAGCATACTAATGTCTATGATAGCCTACATACATCTATAATAACTCAATATAATACATCCAAGCAACCAATGTGGGATTAATATCAAAATAGCCTAAATATATTAATATCATCAAAATAGTGCGTAAATGGAAAAAATGCGATGTTTAATTTAAAACCATTTATAAACACTTTTAAATTCATTTGTAAAATGAGCTGTAGATTTAAATATATTAAAAATTACGTTTAATGTTAGAAACTATCTCAAAATGGCATTTTAATATTATACTAACAATCATAGTATGGTGAGAGACAATATCACTCACCTTAACAAAAGATTTCCAAAATAATTCCAAGTCATAGAGATCTCCATCACGAGCACATCGCAAGAAACGGCGTCCAAAACAGACCTCGTATGCAAAAGATACGAATTATAAAAGAATTCGGGATTATTTAAATAATTAATTAACTAATTATTTTTCTAGTTACCTTCATTAGCCTTAATTCTTTTTCTCCAAATCATCTAAATCACTTGTACAAGGACACGTGCATAATGAAACCTAAAACCCACTTCCTTCTCTCATCGATATCTCGATCAATACTCAATGAATCGATACGCTGTCGATTGCAATGGACTCCGCTACACGTGTGATCCGCCCCAGACCCAAAGAAGTCGAACTTGATCTCTCTAATAGAATGCGACTGAAAGTGCCGTACTCCCCCTCAAATGGATGCGTTTTGATATAGGGCCTCGGGTTTGTGAAAACTTGGTGGAAAGGTGACGTCGGCAAGGGAAACTCATCTGCGCCCTCCGTTTCGCCTCTTGTCGCCTCAATCTCCAACGAAGTAAAACCCTAGCTCGGTCCCAAACAATCACATTTGACCAAGCACAATCGCACATGCCAATACCTATTTTGATTAGAAGCCCATCTCGCCCCGAGTTCAACGAACCTGATTTCACGATTTTCGGTGGTCTAAATAACTCGATTTTATTTTTTGAATGAAAATAAAGGAGGCACCCATTTTCTTTAGTTACTGTTAATGGAAGAGTAACTAGGTAGGGTTTGGTGACAATTTATATTAATATAATATTATTTGTTTATTTAAATTTCAAATAAATGGTCGTACGTTTCGAGCTCGCATGATCACACGGCATGTCCGACTGCAACGAAACTCGTTTGCATTTATCACCTCAAATTTCTAGTCCCAATGGTATAAATTTATCGCTATCCGAGATAGCACTCTAGGATGATAATTCCATGGTTTTTGAGATCGTTTCGGCCATCAAATCGCCGATCTCTGAATATAGCGATGCTTATACTAATTTTAATTTGCAACATCGATATGAACTCGACAGATGCGGTCTTGAGTCTTGATTCGATCATATGCGAAAAATCATATTTTTGGGCTTTTAAATAATTAACAATTCAATATTTAAAACAATTATTTTAATATCTGTCGTTAAAAATATGGGTTGTTACATGTACCATCTATTTCAACAATAACAGAGAAGATAATCTTGTAATTTAAACACAACACAAATCCTCTTTTAGGTAGTTTATGAAAAATTATAGTGTTAACATTACCTTTTGGGAAGATGTAGTTTTAATACATTAAAATATGAAAATCCAAAAATGTAAAATCATAGTATTACAAAAAGAAGCAATAACAATAATTCCATCGTTAATTTAATCTATGTGTTTTAAGATAACATAGGAAATGAACAATAAGCGATGAAAGTAGTAATAAGACAATGGAATAATGAATTAGGAAAGTTATACTAATCAAAGAAAGGTAGCTACTAGAAAAAAAAGAGCAGTAAAATATATCTACTTGTATTAGTTGGAAATCAAGTAGTAAAAAGTATTTAATCTATTATTAAGCAGTAAATGACATTTAGTAGTGCTAAAGAAGTAAGAAGTAAGTTCACGTAAAAGTGTTTTAATACCAATAATAAAATTTAAGAGGCATTTTAATTTTATGGTTATTTACATAGCCTCAAGTATATGTTATGACGGGTGTGAATTATTAGATCTAGACAAATATTTAATTTAACTATAAATAATGTAGTCATTAGTAAGGGCTGTAATGCAAGGTCAGTAGTATTGCACGATAGAAGTCTGCCTTCCCAAAAGGACCACGAGTGGTTGTGCATACATTGTACTGATGTGAGACTTCTCCAACCGTAGGACCCATGTGAATATACGTTCGCTTATATGTGAAGGGAAATACCAAAAGGGGTTCTCCTCGGATTGAAGTCATAAATGGCCAAGTAGGGTCTACTTCAATCCTTATAAGGAGTACTAAGTAACCGGGTAGGTGGTTTCTTGATTGCATTAGGCAATCTAAACGAGATGGTGGACGTAGGCTTGACGCTATGTCAGTAAAGTTGGTACCATATATGCGAGGAGTAGGGTTGTACACATAGGTCAAGAGCGTCATTAGACCTAGAGCGGTCATTAGAAAGACTTGGGTCATGCCTAGACGAAATACACCTACTACTAAAAGACAAGGCTAGATAATCCCTAGATGAGTCTTTAAGATGAATTAGAATATGGCTAATTAGTTGTAATGCCATTATTAGGCACTAAAGGGAGGTTTCTCGGTATACGCCGGCAATTCGGCCTAGACACTGATGGTGGATACCCGACGTGGTGCAGAGTTATAGATACTAGCGAGGAATGTATCATGTCCTTGTGGGACTATGATACTTATCTATATATATATGCACGTATATAGCTATTGTATACCTCGAGTAGGATGGGCGTAACATATGCGTACATGAAGTCAGAATGACAGCTTTAAATAATAGGCATACACGTAATGGAAAACCAATCGGCATGAATTAGTGTTATGGATAAAGTATTTAATTTATCAGTTACCAAAACATTGTTCTGACCCCCTACTCATTTCAATCCACATAATAGATTTAGAGGGATGGGACTGGCAAATGTCAAGAACGATGGAAGGACAGATTTCCTTATGTATGCTCGACACTGACGAGGGTATTAATTGTGTCCAATATATGTATATATTTTATTATATTTATTTATTCCGCTGTGAGTTCTAGTCAATTATTCTCCGATATACTTTTGTTTATTCATAGGATACCAACGATCCGTACTCTAGTGGACTTGGATTTTCAATTTAGCAAAAATTCGGGCCCACTAAGGTGCGGGTTGTTGTAGTTTTGCACCATAGAAGAGAGTGCCAAAACGTCTTCAAGAAAGTGACGACGTATGCGCCCCAACCAAAGACATTGTTGATAACACAAACGTATATACGTATGTATGTAACTATGCGTATGTACATACACATACATGTTCTATATATACAGCCGCAGTATAGATTCTAAAACCATGAAAATATTCATAATGATGCAGTTGTATGATATGTGATTGAACAAATCATTTATCGGTAGAAGAAAATTTTACCCACTTGCCACTATACATATGTTTACCATGATTCACATCAAGCTTCAACTCTTTAAATGAAATATTACTGTATATTCATTCTACCATAAAACTTGAGTTCATATATAAAGTTAACCCCCAACATCTCTAGATTTTGCAATGATTTAATAAAAATAATCTGCAACTCTATACTAAAACAGCAATGAAAGTGCAACACAGAAGTGGATGGAATTAAGTTTAGCCTTTCAAACCTTAGAATCATTGATTGTCAATCATAACCCTTGGGTAAAATATATATATATATATATATATATATATATATAATTGCAAACATTTCACATCGTTGGAAAAAAATGTTATTAAACTTGCATTTGACTATGCTTCTAAGAGCCTCCCCAATAGGGGCCAGTTAGCCCAAAATGGACTCAATATAATACTGACTGCCGATGTCGCTTTGGCGAACTTGAAAGTTAGTGGTTTACCCAGCATTATTAATGCCGGGTAAATAATCGACATTAATAATGTCGAGTAGATTAAGGCAACAGTAAAAAATATATTACCGTTGCCTATTTATTCTGCATTATTAATGCCAGATAAGGCAACGGTAATATATTTTTTGACCGCTACCTTTTTTTTGTAAATTAGTTCGAATGTTTTCTAAATTACAAGCTTTCTTTCCCTTTTATTTTTCTTTCTCTGATAAATCACATAAACCAAACTCATGATTAGTTGCAAAAAAGGTCAACCAATTAAAGAGGAAAAAACCTTATGTCCTCCTCATTTCAATGATTTCAAGAATATAATTAAAATTCTGATGTTTATGATAATTTGCCACCAAAAGCAATCAAAATTATCAACAAAATTCTCATTATGCATTCCAGTTTCATTCGCAACAACAATCGCAACATACAAATCAATGCTAAAATTAGCAATCACAACCCAAATTTTAGTCCATAACATCGTTCATAAAATTTTAGGAGGTTGAAAGTTAATTTTACACAAAATAACAATTCTATCAAAAATTTAACTTCTCATTTTGAAGCAGTTGACGGAGGTTTCAATCAAAATCAAAATGAGTATGGTGAATTTGTGGAAGATGAAACCTTAGGAATGGAAATAAAAATTTAGGTCAACAATCATAGTAGACTCAAAGAAGGACAATTCCAGAAGGAATCAACATAAAGAGTCCCAAATTCCAGAAGTAAATGAAATTTCATTTAAAAATTCTGCTTCTACTCAATAAAATGGTCAAAAGACGAACAAGATGAACTTGCTATTTGTTGGCTACAGTGTTCTGTTAATGAAAAGAAAGGCACATCGCAAACCGAGTTTGCTTTTTAGGCGTCTATTTCAAACTTTTTCCATGTTTGTCTCCCTAATAGTATTCCTAGTTCGGTTGAATCTTTAAAAACTCAATGGAGACATATGAACAGGGCTTGTCAAAAATGAAATGAGATCATGGCAGTAATGGAGAAAAGAAATCAAAATGGGGCTACAGATGTTACCTTGATAGGTTTTATCTGTCAACAATTCTTATAGTAAGTTATTTATTATTATATTTCACCAATGTTTTATTTAAATTTTTAGCTCGAATACGCTAATGAGGACTATGTACAACAAAATAAGGGGGTTACTTCCAATCTTTTGCACGTTTACAATCTCCTTAAGGATGAAGAAAAATGGAGCATAATAAAAAGAAACACAATAGAATTTAGTTTGCACCGAGAAGAATGAATTCTAATTCCAGTATGAGAGGTTCCGATGTCCTAGAGGCGGTCGATGAACAAGAAACCCCTCCATTTCGTAGTAACAATGCAGGGAGGGCAGCAAGGAAAATGAAGATTAAAGAATAAAATTGATTACAACACCCATTACGATAGAATAGTTGAATGTATGTCTTCAGTGCATAAAGACATAAGACTATTAGAGGAAAAGGAACAGAGAAGAATGCAGAAATGGAATGAGCACAAGCCCGAGAAAGAAGAACAAAGAAGAGTATATCTTCGTTTGTAAGAAGAGTATTTGGAACTCAAAAGAGAGAGAATGAGGGTGCAGAAAGAAGAGTCCATTTTTGGTAATGTTAAGTTTTAACTTCTCTAAGCTCGAACCTAAACAACGTGAGGGAATGTAGAGAAAATTTTGAGGATATCATACTAGTCGACGGAATCTACAGGGTTCATCCAATTGTTAGTCATATATTATATGTTTATGGGTAAGTGTAACGTTGTTTATGTTGTACTATTGTATTTCAAGTTTAATTTTGGCTGAAACTTTTGTATGTTGTAATGAAGATTAATTTGAATTCCAGTTAATAGTTAAGTTTGTACTGTTATATCTCATTTAATCGTCCTCTACTTAACTGGCAAAGTTAGAATTTTGTCTTTTTATGATATTTGTATAGGCTTTGTCTATCTTTTGTACAGTGTGTATTTATTATTTTTTGTAATTTACTAGTATCATCACATAAGTGTAATAGTTAAAATGATCTTGTTGTGGAACAATACTATCCCTTTTTGATTGACCTTAGCTAGTTATTTGTCTACTTGTGACAATGCATTAAAGGACCATAAATCATTTACTTTACCTATAGAGGTTGTTGTGAACCAAACATTTTGTACAAAGTTAATAGATAAACTTAAGTATTACTAAAATGTCCCGCGTTACTTGGTCATCTTTAGAGTTGCTGGTACTTGTGAATCCTATATTGAGGCTGACTATTGGTATGAATTGAGTTTGTGTAGAGGTGTGTATCTAAGTCATGATGGGTATTAGAACTTAGTGATTAGGCTTACAATAATCATTTATATTATATAAGGAGGCGTACATCTTTGGAAAGCAAAACAACTTATGGTAAACTCATCATGGCAGCCTATGATAGGTATTGCAAAATAATTCAAGAGGTGGAAGTGAAGACCTATTTCAAGAAAATCGATCTACTTTGGATTCGCGTTACATAGTGGAGTACCAATCAAAATTCATTGATCATGAGGCATTCGAACTGCGATACAACTGGCTTATGTGTTTAGGTCAAATATGTATCATTATATTTTTGTGTGGTATTTCTCTATCCGTGTGTCTTTATGTTATTTGAATTTTCAATGTATTTCGCTATTTAAGTATTATATGTATTTCTCTTTGGTACAAAATTTACCTTTGACCTTTATAATTTGATTGACATATGACTTCACCTTAAGATGTTAAGATAATGAGAAGATACAACATTCAAATATTGAAATTCCAAAAACGGCTTCTACCTTAGGATCGTACGAAAAATGAAAGATACATGATAAAAACTAGTTAGTACTTTTATGGACAAACATCTAGGTTGAACAGTTACGAAGAAGATAGTTCTGGTTCATAACGTCATGGAGTTGGTAACGAAGCCTCCCGATCTCTTCTTCCCATTCCAAATGTAATTTATAGCCCGAAAAGGGAATCGGTCGTCTAACCATTGTCCAAATTCACATTCATTGAGTTAAAGTGGACAAAGAAAGTATCAAAGATCAACATTATCCCCATTTTATACGACTACAATTGGTGATTCGTAACCATAGAAGCACATAACATTTGGAGACTGTACCTCATTAACCTCAATAGCATTTTGCACTTATGGTACTACTTGACGTGACTCTTGTGTAGAGTGGATTTGTAGTTGTTGTTGTTGATGGTCTATTCACAATTGTTGCATCCCCGATTCAAGCCCTCTTTATTTCATATTCTCGTATTGTTGTTCTTCCATTACAACGTACTAGTAGTTTAGGTTCTAGATGGAGATGGATTAGGATTTGATGATCCATACAAATGATCAGTATAATTGTATGATTCTGGATAAGAAATAAGCATTCTAAGAGTTGGTGGTTTCTAAGTTGCAGAATGAACTGCAATCTTTTATTTAAGAGTTATTTATACTGAAAATAAATTTCTATACCATCCAAGTCTAATTCATATCCCATGAGCATATAGTGTAATTTTTGAATTTGTCACTGACAACTCAAATCAGTATGTCAATCCAGCTACATACAACTTTTTCGATATAGTGTAAAGTTGGAATCTATTCAGTGAATGGTCACATCACTCTATGAATCATGTTGCTCCCTGCCATGCGCTATAGTGTAAAGTTGGAATCTATTCATTGAATGATCACATCACTCTCTGAACTATGTTGCTACCTCCCATGCGCTATAGTGTACAGTTGGAATCTAAGTTTCAATGAACGATCACATCACTCTCTTAACCATGCTACTCTCTCCCATGTGGTACAGTGTATAGCTGGAATCTTTGCACCGAACGATCAATTCACTCTTTGAATCGATCCATTCCATGCCATGCACTATATAACCTAATTGGAGTCTTTGGACTGAATGACCAGATCAACAATAAATATTCAAATCAACATACAATTCTAATTGTTTATAAATGCGATTTGGAACAGTATTAGCATTAAATTTAGTTTCAGTCAAGAATATTAACACAACAATGTCAAACACAAACTCGGATAAAGTTCTAATTATGGGTGGTCTTTACAACCCCGAAAATGAACAAATTCAAAGTCGAAGAGTGTGTTGTGAATATAGAGTTGAATCAATCATACTCATATCTGAATTACATGAAATTGTAGGTCGAAGATACTTCACATACAGGGATAAATGGAATGGGTGTGGCTACTTCCAGCGGATTGATCCACAACTCTATCGACAAGGTAGGGAGTATGCATTGGAAATGCAGTCAAGAGTGAGAAGATTAGAACTTCTGCTTAACAATCGTACCTAAGAAACAAAAATACCTCGATAACATCCAAGTATGTGCGTTAACTGATATGCTTCATAAGTAAATATCATCCTTGTCTATATTTGTACTATCATGTATTTTAGGTAAACATTATCATGTGTGGAAGATTACCATAATGTATATGTTTTTCAAAAAGTCAGTAGTTACTATGTGTTTTAATTTATTTCTTCGTTATATTTTTCTAAACCAATATATAACAACGATTCATAATCTTAGCATATTTATACAATAATGTTAGAATACAAATGTAACAACTACAACTAATACGACATCAAACAATGAAAATATATACATAATAATTATTCCATTATTACTTAACTATTACTACAAAATGATGATAGTGATCTGTTACTTCTCTATGCAAATCCATATGAGCCAAGGGATATCTGATCTTTATAACTCTATTCATGTACTGTGCAAAGTTGTTTGGTTCTTTAAAGGAGGAGTCTCAGAAGCACTTTGCTAGTTCTAGATAATTTCACAACTGTAGTTTATTACCATCCCCCACTTCTTTAATAATCACGTTGTGAAGTATTATACAACATTACATTATGTCCGATATCACTTTATTGTCATGCTATGCGGTTAAATCCCCGCTAAAGCCTAACAAAATCTCTGCTATATCATGTAGCACTCTTCGACCACTACGCTTTTTTAATATAGCGGTATTAAATAGTAGATCTGCTTTAAGCCCCGCTACTTTCTGCTACACCCGCTAAATCAAGACTTTTTAGTTCTCACGTTAGCAACATTAATTAAAACAAAGTTGATTTGACTAGTTCTATTTCGAACAAAATCAACAAAGTAGGATAAAAACCTAATTTTAAAGCATATGTTCTCAATATAAGTTAGAATTATATTATAGTCACCAAACCTAGACTATATAAATCATTATATTCTTTAGGTTTTTTTACATAAGATTAAACAATACTTGTTTTTCTTACACAAATGATGTGAGAATGAGATTAAATTAACTTTAAGTATTTAGTTTTATATATAATGAAGCTTATTGCACCTTGTTATTTTCCGCCATATCCCTGGTTTATCATCGCTATAACTTTTTGCACCTCCACCGCTATGCAACCTCTAAGCGCTTTAATTGCACAGGTGTCATGATAGTACATCTCCTTTCTTAGAATTTGGAATCTACCTTATAGTACCCCAAAAGCCCGCTCAACATCTTTTCTTAAACTGGCTTGTCGCCCAGTGAATTTGTGTTCCTTCTCATTACTAGGCTTTTTGAAACCTTTGACCAACGTTTTTCAAGTCGGATATATTCCATCAACAAGGTAGTATTGTATGTTGTGTTGTATATCCCCTATCATATAATTACAAGTTGGTGTAGTATAGTTAGATAAGGAGCTAAATACATATCCAAAATCATGGTTGCCTTGTGTTAATGTCTGGTGTATTGTCCTTGTATTGCAAGTGGATAATTTTCCAACACTAGTGCATACAATCTAAGCTACCCAACATACCTGAAAATCCATGTTCTCCACCTATAGTTAATAGTTGATTGATATCATTATCATTCGACACTCTAAGATACCCTGCACCAAATGCTAGGACCGCTATTTTATAGAATATTTTTTTGCATCCTTTGGCGGTAGAATCTCCGATTGGGAAATACTCATCTTGCTATCAGGGCTTTCCCCATACACTTACATATGTAAGGCACTTATCATTTTTTAATGTGGTAAAAGACCCAATTGACCACACCAATTATTTCTTTGTATGAAATATTAGTTTCTCTCCCCCAACTTTGTAATATCTCACTCAAATATGTTTCTAGACATTCAATACCTTAATCTAAACTTCACCATGTCAAAACATGGATCGTCGTTAAAGTAATCTACCATTATTCAATCATGCCTCGATTAAAATTTTCTTTTTTTTTGAATATCTTTATGCTACATAACTCTCCTACCTTGTTTGGAAGATACCTCCATCTTCTCTAACCGAATAAGCTCTAGTGCTTTAGATGCTATTGTTTGTTGTTGAGAATCTTCACATATATGATTATCACCCAAAGTTGATGAAGAGGAGAGGAAGAAGAGAAGCAAAATAACATTTTCATTGGATTCATGTTTATATTCGATGAGTGTTTTGAGTTTTAAGAATAGCATATATATATAAGCTCTTGGAGTTGTATAAATATCTCAAAATCTACTCAGATATTAACTAAAGTTTGTACTATATGTTTAGATATTTACTATAGCTAGTCCTACACATTAAGATATTTATTGATGTTTGTACTATATGTTTAGATATTTACTATAGTTTGTTCTACCAAAATGGATATTTATTTAAGTTTGTACTATATGTTTAGATATTTACTATAGCTTGTCCTACCTACTCAGATATTTATTACACCTTGTTCTATCCACTCAAATATTTATTGAAGTTTGAAGTATACAGTTAGATATTTGTATGACAGTACTGTAATGTTAATCACAAATAATGATAGAATATAATCCAAAATGGATACACATAAATTATTAAGAAGAATACAACATGAATAACATAGGATTTACTCCAAAACAAGTGCATAATAGAGTCCAAAATGATACAAAATAGTCTAATAAAAATACATAAACAATATAGTCCAATGCATGGAACAAAGGAAACAATCCTCAAATACAAGTGCGTAAATGAAAAAAACCAACGAACTAAACAAATTAACTAATCATCATCATTATTGTCATTTTCATAATATGGAATCTCGCTATCGGGGTCATGTAATAAACCGCACCTTGATGGGCCTTAATTTTGACTAATTTGAAATCCAAGTCCCTTAGGACACGAATCATTGGTTTTGACAACTTGTAATAAACATAAATATATCAGAGAGCTATCTACATAAACTCATAGCGAAATAGAAAAATATAATAGAACATATATGCCGACCAAAGCCACTACCTTGCAATCAATAATATTCCTTTAGTATCTGATTGCCTTACCAGTACCGAGCATGAATGGGAAGACTTCACCACCTGCAATCCCATTATGCACCAATAGTCCGTTCATCTAAATGAATCATATGGGCTGTAGTGAGGAGGAGGTCAGAACAATGTTCTAGTCACTAAAAATTTACGTACTTTATCTATAACACTGATTTATGCTTATTGATTTCTATCTAAGTGTTATGTCCATTATTTATGGCTATTATGTGAAATTCCATATACATGTAGATATGTCTAACCTTCTCCGAGGTATAACTATACATACATACAAACATATATATATATATATATGCTTATATATATATACCTAAATGTTGTACTATCCAAAAGAAAACCCAGGCCATTTAATGCTTCTTAAATAAGGAGGAGGCAGACTCATCGGCCATTTAATACCTTAATTCCGAAATGAGCCCTCCGTAATGTAATCGCTAGCCAATCGATTCTAGATACAAAGACCGTTGACCCCTAGATACAACTTTATAATTTAATTATCATATTACTAACGCATTTCAATGACTTGTCCATGGGTTAACTAGCCCACCTCCGATTAACAAACAACTAATTGAATAATGGGATCTTTACGTATCTCATATGAATTCTACACTAGTAATAAATGTAATCCATTAGTTCATAATACAACTCTTTGCTAACGACCACTCGGGACCGTTGATAGTCATAGCATATATGTCAGCCCTACTACTAAATATCAGTACGACAACAATATTGACATAGCCCACCGACCTTCCACAGCCAAAATCTTATTTAGACTAACCTAGTATGAGTCAAGGAAAATGCTCATTCTAGTTACTTAATACCAATTGTTAGAATTAAAAAAACCCCATTTCCCTATTAGGTATCATTGTAGGTTATTTAAGACTTCTTAAATAGAGAGGAGACAAAACCAACAGCCATTTTATACCATTCACCCTAAAGTAAACCCCTTGACATCCCTAAAGGTACTGAGCCATTTAATACTTCAAATACGAGGCAAAACTTTGGTATATTTTCTCACACCTATAAATAAACACATATCCCTTCCCCATGGGTCATGTGGTTGGAGATGTCCCATATCGGTAGTAAGTATATGCAACTGCTAGTATCCTCTATAGGCAGACTTCTGTTGTATAACTCTACCGACTTTGCATCCCAACCCATTTTAAACCAAACCAATTATCTTAGGCCTAAACATTGGGCTAGGCCCACTAATTTATGCCATCCTAAAATTATTATTAAGGCTATATAATTTCCTGCTATGAAAATTATACTGCCTCCTAGATTTAATTCATATCTTATATGCTTATTAATGTATATTCTCTATTTACCTTTTACGTCCCATAAATGTCTGTTTTCCGTAATAAAGGGTCATTATTTTCCTAATTGGACAACCATTAATGAAATTTGTTTATTCATTTTGATTCAACCTATTATGCCTATTTCATTTCCTCGTAAATGCCATATTAAACTACATAATCAGATTCATTAAATGCATTTATGTCCCCATCTAGTTCTTGTAACTCCTTGTTAACTGCGCATTTATTGCCCTACTAATTTAGGAGTTACTATCTATTTTCCATCTACACTTCCTAGTCCTATAATTCACTACGCTATTAATAACTAGTTATCCTAATTATAGCTAATTTGAATATCATCATACATTAGCTATATATATATATTTAGTCGGTAGGCGCGGGTTTATATATATTCCTATTTCCAACTTAATAATTCCTATGCTCAGGAATTCCAGAACATATGATATGTACATTCTATAAGGGTTATTTATTTCTATAATTTAATATATTAGAGTTATCATTTCCAAAAAGAATTACCGTTATGACATTCCATAAATTACCAAAAAAATGAGACTTTAGCTCCGTCTGAAATTACAAGGAATTATTTCTTTTCTTTTATTGAAATAGACAGTGCAAACGACGAACGATAACCTCCATACTTTACGCATCTCTTTCCTTTTTTACTGTATTCCTTATTATTTTAAACGACACACCTTTTATACATAGTTGTGGAATTAGATAATTTACGAAAATTACATAGAAATAGATACAACTAAATCATACCCAACCCACTCCTAATAAATTAAAACATGGAAATTTGCATTCCAAGTCAAATTAAGGCATACAAATAATTTACACCCCAGTTATCATAAATCTTGCAATCTTATTAACATTCTATTTTAACAGATTTGGGACTGATTTCCAAACTTCCAAATTAGGGTGTAAATATCATTCATCTAACTTATAGAATATGTATGCGAGATTTCAATTGAAGATGTTCTTTCTAAGCCTACTACTCCAACAATCTTACACAAGCATAATAATTAAATAAAATTCAATGATATAAATTTCAATGTTATATATAAATCATATAATTTCTCACTAACCTTTCTAGCTTTCCAAATCTCCCAAATCTGAATTCATCCCTTTAATTTGACTCATTTTTCCTTTCCAATTCAAAAATATGTATAATAAGATATATAAATACTATTAAAATTACAGATCTCGGAAGAGATTTGGAATTAGATAGAATATAGATTATAATTATGAAACTTACCATTTTCCACGGTATTGATTTTCTCCTTCTCTTCTCTTTTATTTTCTACCATTCTTCGATTATATATATATATATATATAATATTTTATAATTAATAGAAATAGGAGAGATAAAAAATTGCAGAGCTCCGCTGCTCTGATTAGAAAATATGAGAAGAAAAGTGATGGGCTAGGCCTGTATTTATAGGCGCTCGATTCACTCATATCCGTTAGATTTAAAAGAATTAAATCCAGGCTGTTCGACTAAGGTTCAAACCTAGTTGTCACTCGACAACCGACCGACCGTTTACCTATAGGCGGTCGACCACTAGCAGTCAACATGCCCAAGGAGTGGGTTGACTAGTGGGGTCCACACAATTATCAATATTTATTCACTTTTGTTTCTTTTTAATTATTTCATTCTGAAAACTTCAAATGTCGTTAACTTCTTCGTTTGAACTCCGATTGCAAAACTTCATATATGGAAGTTGCATAGATAATCGCCATGAACACAATGGAGTAAGTTTCCTAATCACATTTTGACATTTTCTAAAATTCCATTTTGAGTGTTATTATTTATTTATTAATTATCGTTAATTTTATGGAGTGTTAGGTCAACCCCACTAACTCCAACATGCATGAAACCTGAAGCACCACCCAAATCTACTGCCATATTTAGGCGAGGAAGGTGTCTAAGTCGATGGTGGCATCTGGCCTCATCCTTATAGTCAAATCCTAAACACGTCTCGTCAGATCTAGAACTATATATTTGTACTCGTCTATATTGTGTCTGTGCTCTCTGTATGTAACATCCCTAACACCAACGTGCATCTAAAATAAATCCTCATGCAAAAATGATGTTGGATATTGATAATCAATGATCGACAAACGTGGTATGTCAACATACTAATCCTAGCTCGATGAAATAGGTATAGCAATAGACCATCCATATACCCCTCATGAAATCTCAATTGGTGGAGCAACAAACCTCTGAGTGGGCTGAGATAAGTCCTGAACAACAAGGGGTGCAATACCAGGTGGATGGAGGATGGCCTAACTAAATCAACAACTCCTCCATGTATAAATCCACAAACGGTGTGGAGTGTAGAATCTATGCCAAAACCGAAGATAATCCAAATTGGGAATAATGAAGTAAACTTGATTCTCACCAACCGTTTGCCACTGCAAGCTGTAAGGAGGTCATGGAATACACTTTGGAAGAGGTGTATGAGGATGAGGATCATCATGAACCTTGTCTCCTCCATATATCTAAAGCCAACATCGCTCACCATGATACCATATACAGCCAGCATTCAGAGGATATGATATCAATGGGAACCGTCTGCTCGACAAAAACACTATGAGTGAAGTACTAGGATATGTCAAATATGGAGATCCATCATATGACTGCCAAATAATGTCAAAACGTGTATGTCATAACTTTGTCTAGTTCCGTGCAACTGCGAAAACATGACTAGACCCACCCCCATGTACTCACTACCTACTCTGCAGCGATCATGCATAAATACTAGGAAATGATAATACTAACTAGTGGACTTTAGTTGACTAGCCAGATTGTGGCTATACTCGTACCACCAATACTGTAAAACCTCCAAAAGCCACACAATGATATACCACGACTAGTAACCATGCACTGTACGTTTAATAATCTATACAAGTAGGCCATGATAGTTGTGCCCCAGTAATAAAGAATAGGGGAAGTAAGATCAAATTCTGCAACCGCAGCAACATTCCTTAATGGCAATGTCCTAGGATGGATTGAGAACGAAAAGATTTCCCATAATATACAAGACAAATAGCCTAGCTATCTCCATGTTATTGGCATAGTTGTATTGTCAAAGCATTTTCCTAATAGTGCCCCTAAGGTAACTTACTCTAATATGTGTACTCCTGATAAGCATCACAGAATAGAAATACTAGGTAAAACACGTAGTAGGTTATCATGTCTTTGATACTGCTTATAGTAAGACAAAGCAAGGTGTAACCTAGTAGAAAAATTAGTAAGCTTAACAAAATTTAAAGGACTGATGCCTGTCTCCCTAAAAGCGAAGTGAAATATGTAGGTGGTCATCACCAGAAAGAAGTTACTGCTAAAGCTACTAAAAAGAGCTAGGACCTTCACCACCATCATCTCCGCTACCTCCAACATTTTGGGAAGATCTATCGCTACTGCGAACTGCATGTAAAATTATTCTCGTCTTTGATTAATGTTTTTGCAAAATAGGGTAGAAAATGAGTTAAAATTAGTAGGTTTGAGGGAATTTCGGGTTAAAGAATGGGTCTCAGTTGGGAAGATAAGGGAGGAAGAATAGCCAACTAAGGAAGAAGCTGATTATTCTATACTAGTTTATCTGACATTAATAATGTCGGATAAACTAGCTGCCATGATTGAGTTTGAAACCCCAAGCAGATTGCCATGTGTGATTTCATTATTAGATTTGAGTTTTCCGACATTATAAATGCCGGATAACTCGACAATTTTTTTCCATGTTGGGGTAACAATAGAGGTCATTCAGTGAAATTGGCCACATGGCACCACTGAGCAACCTCTAGTGTTGGGGATACTCTAAATTTAGAGAATTGAAAGAATCAACTCAAAATCTCCATCCAATCATGTACCTGCATCCCTATTATTGCATTTTCAGTACACTATTCACTGAATGTTGACCCCTTATGTCTAAAGTAAATAAAGATGCTTCAGATTTAAGGCTTACGTCTATATTGGTAATGACTATGCTGAAACAGAGAAATTTGGTGAGTCATATGACTCAAGTGGTGTAACAACCCGAAATTTAACCCGTAATAATTAATTCATTAATTAATTAAATAATAAAATAACTTTGTGAAATTATCAGAATTGAGCCACGGGAGTTGCACCACCATTGTGCCCGTGGTAATTTTCTGGTTAATTTCCGTATATAGAACGTCAGAATCTGAGTTAATATGAGCAAGGAACAAAATAATCAAAGAAACGAAATATATATATATATATATAGGCCAGGTCGATCGGCCGGTCGACCTGGACACAAGGGCGGTCGACCCGCCTGTCTATTTTAATGAACGAACGAGCATTCGTTCGTTCGAAAGTTGAACACGTAATTTGCATTATTTGGTTTCATCTGTTCCTTCCATTCATGCATCTGATGGCCCCTATTTAGCCTATGACGTGGTTGCATTCTATTCAATCCCCAAATCCAACAGTCTGAGATCCACTTCTACACCTATAAATAAAACCCTAGGCCTAACACTTTTTCTCATTCTAGATTTTCTCTGCTTGGGTTCACCATTTCAGGAAGGACCCTAAAAGGAATAATTTTCCAAGGAGAGAATCTTTTTAATAAAAATATTTTAATACCCTCAAGTGGATCCGTGAAGGCCTAAAGGGAAGAGCTAAGGACCAGAGGTGAGTGATTGTAATTATTTTAAATTTCTTTAAGTAATTTAAAATAATAGGGTTTCCAATATTTGTAGTTTAACTACGATTTTTGGAGTAACCTTTTTAGTAATTTATTTACAGTTTTTAGAATTATTTTCAATCTATTCCTTCTAGCTATTCTTTCAGTTAATTTTAGTTTATTTCTGTTAATTATAGCTTTTCCTATTTACTTATAGTTTATTTATAGTATTTTAATTTATTTACTGTTGTTTATGTGTTATTTACAACTTCTTCCTACACCTTGGATTTCCTTCTATTTTCAGTTTTCTTTTGGTTCTCCTTCTTCTTCTTTGCGTATAGATTAGACTAGAATTAACGCGAAATTGGATTAAATTAAAAGAAATATGAAATAATGGAATATGAGATGTAAATCACAAAGACTGTAATATAATTGGAATAGGACTGAAATTATGCCTAACTATGATATTAATTGGACTGAATTAAGAAGATTGGCCCAGTTATAACTTAGAATTATAACTAAAAAGAATAAAAGAAGAAAGAAGCTTATTTTCACACTTAGACCTTGGGTTGAGTAATAAGCATGATTATAAGGTAAGTTATAAATTGATAAACTATGGAAACTATGGCGCTTATTTTAAGACTTAGGATAAATTAATAAGAAATAATAGTAATCGATAAAAATAAAGGCTTATTTAATAATTTATCTAAGTTAATAAGCAAAGATAAGAGTAGGACCTGTACCAAATAGCATTTCCCTAATATTTCGATGGTTATGGTGTTTCACATAATCCTGAAGTGAGACGAGGTGCTTCACATAATCCTAAAGTTAGTTGAGGGGTACGCTTATGCTTATAATGGTAGTAAATGGCCAATCTATGGTAGTTCAAATCAAGGAGATTTGAACAAGGGGCGCAATTAGATTTTTGTTTGATAGGGACCAGTAGCGACAGCATTTCCCCTATTTTTTTTATGGACACGGTGTTTCACATAACCCTGAAGTGAGACGAGGTGCTTCACATAATCCTGAAGTGAGGCGAGGGGCACGCTTATGCTGACTTGGGTAAATAAAAGGTTAAAATAGAAAGCAACAGGTAGCATGTGCATGGTGGCAGTTACGTGTGCGACTTCCATTTCGGTGCTCAATGATCGCTATGAGTTCCAAGCACTTAGTGAGTATGTCTTTCATAGACACCAAAGTCTACTGTGTAGGGAAACGTCCGGTCCACAATAGATTTTATGGAGTAGCAGGCCGATCAAAGGGTAGAATTAGGAATTCAACCTAATTAAAGCAGCTATCAAGGACAAGTGCAGACAATCAAAGTTAACATATCTTATTAATTGAGTACTAGTTTATTCATATTTATTTCAAGTTTCTCTCTTTTCTATTTCCTTTGTTTCCTTTTATATACTAGAACTGTTGTAAAGTCTATTACTTTTACTTTGCTTAAAGATTCTAGTAATTACTATCATTCACCAGACTTTTAGTCTGACCCACTCCTCTATTTTCCGCTTCCCCCCTAGGCAATCAAGGAAGAGGACAGTAGATCGCGGTTACTTGGAGGGTTCTTGGAGAAGATTTCTACCATGTATTTCTTTTATTCTAGCTTTAGCTCTTTCTGTGTACTGGCTTATTACGAGGGATATTATGTACTCTGATTTTTGAGACTATGATTTTTTATGAGACATCTTGGGTTTTGAGACATGCATGTGTATTTGGTATTTGGCTTATTTGATTTATGAAACAATTATGAAGTCTTGTTTTAAATAAGTTATTTTCTTAGTTTCCGCTGCTTTTACCTATGTTTGTCTTGTGAATCTTAGTCTCTGTTAGTTTCAGCTATACATATAATGCACCACACCTTTTATTGTGTCCTTTTGGGTATATTAAGGGGTGTGGGGGTGTTTCACTTGGTATCAGAGCCTAAGGTTATAGGATCCCTAAAAATTTATTTTAAAAGTAATGTATTTTCCGAAATAACTTGTTTTAAAAGTATTTTTCAAAAAAGGACTCTTAAAAATGTTTTTAAATATAAAAGAGTTTTTATAAAAATCCCCTCATAAGTCCAGTTCAATCTCCCTTTGACTCTTTCCTAAACTATCTTTTTCTTTTCGTAGAATGGCTGATGCCCCGAACCTTCTCGAGGGCATTCCAGTCCTAGCCTGGTTTCGTAGGTACTTACAAGTCCTGACTCCAGAGGTGCATGAGCCAGCGCCCAATCCCGCACCAGCAGATGGGAACCCCATCAACCCACCTACCGCCATCAATTTCTCTAAGCTTTGTAAGGATTTTGCGAGTTTGGGCGGAAAGATTTTTTCTGGCAAGGAGACTTTTGTGGAGGCGAGACCTTGGCTTAGGGACACCGAGAGGATATTTGGCTTATTGGGAGTGGAGGACCAGCAGCGGGTTCGGCTTGCCTCTTGGCAGCTGAAAGAGGAGGCTTCTTATTGGTGGGAGGTTGTTGAGTTGGAAGGAAGAGAAGTCGGTTGGAATGGGTTTAGGCAGAGGTTTGAGAGGAAGTTTATGTTTCAAGCAGAAGAAAGTGTTCAGCTGGAGAAGTTTATCGATTTGAAGCAAGGGAGTTTATCTGTTAAGGAATACATCAATCAGTTCAATGAATTGTTGCGATTTGGTATGGAGTTGGTGAATACGCCGCACAAAAAAGCTATGAAGTTTGCGAAGGGATTGAATCAACCCCTTCAGGGATTATTGTTGACTCACGTACCAATGGGAGCTACTTATGAGTCTTTGGTTTAGATGGCGCTTATGTCAGATGCAGTCAAGGAGGGAGAGTCTAAAGAAGTGGTTAAATCAGAAGGTTCGAAGAAGAAGTGGAAAAATAATAAGGAGAAGTAGAAAGGTGATGGCCCTCAGAAGTAGATTAAGAAAGGTTTGAAGTGCGATAACTGTGGGATTGTTGGACATGTCGCTAAGGATTGTAGAAGGGATAAGATGAAGAGAAAGTGCTTTAATTGCGGACAACCCGATCACTTGAGTAGGAATTGTCCCCAGAGAGTAGGATAGGGGACTAGTATATCAGTCGTGCAGATCCAGGTATTAGACGCAGCAACTTCGGGCAACATTCCAGATAGAGGTAGGAAAGTCTCGGTTGAAGGTTTGATTTCTATATCTGATTTTCCCATTCGAACTTTATTCGATTCTGGAGCATCACACTTTTTTTATCTCTAGTTCTCTTGTGGATTGTTTGCACTTAGAAAATTCTTTAGTGGTAGACCCCATTGTTGTTTCAAAATCCATAGGTGGATCAGCACACTTGTCTATGGTTTGTAGGGGTTTGAAAATTTATATCCTAGGCGTATAATTTGACTACGATGCCTATGTTTTGGGATTCTCGGGGTATGGGATGATCTTGGGTATGGATTGGCTATCCACATATAGAGCTATTTTAGACTGCAAGAGGAGAGTCGTTAGATTAGAGACTTCCAGTGGTAGGACTCCTGAGGTAACTTGCAACCCGCAAGGGTCAGTCATGTTGAGTTTTCTCTATTTCCTCGATTCATCTTCAGCAGAGCTTGATTCGGTTCCCATCGTCAGAGATTTTTCGGACTTTTTTGAAGAGGTTAGAGGACTACCTCCTAAGAGAGAGATTGACTTCAGAATTTATTTGACCGAGAATGCTAAGCCAGTAGCGTTACTCGTGAGGCATATGGCACTTAGGGAGAGGAAAGAATTGAGCAAACAAGTCGGTGAGCTTTTGGAGAAGGGTTTTATAAGAAGGAGCATATCAGAATGGGAAGCATCAGTCGTCTTCGCTACTAAGGCAGATGGTTCTCTTCGACTTTGCGTTGATTATAAAGAATTAAATAAGCTCACCAAGAAGAAACGATATCCAATCCCTAGGATTGATGATCTTTTTGACCAGTTAGTTGGCTCTTCGATATTCTCCCAGCTTGATTTAGCCACGGGATTCCATCAACTTAGAGTCGTCGATGACAGCATAGATAAGACTGCGTTTAAGACTCCAGACGGGCTTTATGAGTGGTTGGTTATGCATTTTGGGCTAACCAATGCCCCAGCCTACTTTATTGATTTGATGAGCTGTGTCTTTAGAGAAGTCCTAAATAAATTCGAAGTGGTATTCGTGGATGACATCTTGGTATTTTCCAAGAATACGGAGGAGCATGCTGTTCATTTAGAGGAAGTTCTTCGCATACTTTGTAGTCACCATTTGAGAGCTAAGTTTTCGAAGTGTCACTTTTGGAGAGAGGAGGTACGTTTCTTGGCGCACGTGGTCTCGAAGGAAGGTTTGGCTGTTGACTCTGCCAAGGTTATTGCAGTACAAGGTTGGAAGGTCCCCAAGAACGTCACCGAGGTTAGGAGCTTCCTCGGATTGGCTGGATATTATAGGAAGTTCATTTGAGACTTTGCCAAGATTTCGGCACCACTCGCGCACCTTACTAAGAAGAATAAAGCTTTCGTATGGGATGTGGATTGTGTGGATTCCTTTACAAAGCTTAAGAGAACCCTTACTAGTGCACCAATGTTAGTACTACCCAATGGAGCTAAGTCTTTTAACGTATACACTGATGCATGTGGGACGGGTCTAGGAGTGATGTTGATGCAAGAAGGGATGGTGGTATTTTATGGTAGTAGGTGGTTGAGGATGCATGAGAAGAACTAGCCTACACATGATTTAGAGTTGGCTGCCATGGTTTTTGCACTCAAGTCTTGGAGGCACTATTTGCTTGGAGAGTGGTTCGAGCTTTTCACCGACCACAAGTCACTGAAGTACCTATTCTCGCAGAAGGACTTGAACTTGAGGCAACAGAGGTAGATGGAGTTTTTAGCTTTGTAATGACCCTGAAATCGGCCTTCGAAAATCGGCACCCGTACTTTACTTGTGCTCAAAATGCCGCAGATTCAAACGCCGAATCTGGTTTACCGGAGCTTATAACACCATTAAGTATAACAACACAGCGGAAGAAAAAGAATATATCAATATATATAACATTGATACAATGACAGATACGAAAATCTGATACAATATGATACTACAGAATGATACAACAGATATCAATATACATCAGAGATATGATACAAGAAATAGCAGCGGAAAGAAAATAGATAACACCAACAGCAGATAGAATATCTCCAATAGAATGCTCCAATCCATAGCTAGCGAAAAGCAAGGTCAGTCGTCCAAAGACTAACTAGCTCCAGATAATCTACTCAACCTGAATATCTGAAAAACCCAACTCTAGACTGCCCGTGTGAAAAATTGTGGGCACCCAGAGTTTAGGAAAGGAACAATAAACTCCAGGTCAGTCATGGGACTGGTGTGAGCAAACAAAAATAGTTTATCTTTAAAACAAACACAAAAGAATTTTAAACATTGAAACCCGCAATGCTTTTGGAAAATGAAACTACCATAAGACCTCCCGCCACACATACAATGCAAACGCAGAATTGGAGGAGATTTCTTCTTATGATAGTCAAACATGCTTACTACGCACAATCATTCGATATTATTACTATTAGTGCATGGTGTAGAAAACCATTTCGAAAATACAATATTAATCTTAGCCAACATACAACCATTATTGTATGCCTACTATAGCTACTATGTTCAATAGCAGGTTACCGCCACATTCCATAGATGGTAATACAACTAAAACCGTACAAGGCTCGTATTGTTTCTTTGGATTTCCAACAAATGGTCAGGCTAAGGAACTTCCTATGCCACATAGGATCGCCTCTGGATGGACGTCCCGAGAGACAACCTGCTCTCTGCCAACACAAGGCCGGTTACCCCCTTCCCGGGCAGTAAACCTGAGATATGCCACCCCCGGTCCTTTGGGACCTTTATCCGAGCGCTCGGTAACCAACATCACACATAATAAATAAAGTGTGTCCACATGAGTAAGTATCTGGGCTCCATACCATGATACTACCCTTTTCCAGAAGGAATGGTCATATCCTAGGGAAGCTACCCCTGAAACCTTGCCGCATCTTTCCTGTTTCGACCATTTCCAGGTTGTAAGGTCTGATGAAGTCTCGTCCACAAAGCTACGCTTTTTCACAAAGCCATACTTTAATCACAAATGATCAATAAATGATCAACACACATCAACACTCAGCATGCCACATTACCAAATTGGGAGTATATCACTGATAACCTTCAACTACATAACCTCTGAGCTCGTACGTCTCAGAGAAGGGTGTTAAGCTAAGAGAATAAATTCTCCGCCACCAACAGAAATGTATTTAAAAGAAATCAGCTTTATATCTCAAAGTGTAGTGTCAGACATACAACCATACAAGTCTGTTCCGGTTTTGGAACAGAACCGAAGGCACTTCCGAAGAAGCCCTTGCAAATCCGGATAATTTCTAATCACGTTCGGACTTCCCATCACTAAGGGTGCTAAAATCTCTATACCGGGGATCAGCTGATGTAGAGACAATCGATGGTAATCCTTTCGTTTTCGAAAGTATCCGGTCTTCACCACCGGTCTTCAATTGCTATCCATATACGTCGTATCATTATTCGGAATGGGTTATATGATGCAAAGGTCATCTCCCGGCTAAACCGAATAATGAGCGCAATATTTAAAACATATGGATAATGGGATTTCAGTTAAGTCACAACTTATTACCCCAAAACTTTCCTTTCAAATGGTTTAAACACCTTACCATTTTAAATCTTTTTAAACAAAAAGGTTCAATTCATAAAGTTCACCTAGTTTCACAAAGATTTATTCATAGATTTTCAAATCGATTTCCATTTCAATTTGGATTAACTCGTTAAATCTTTAAATTAAAGATTTAACTTATAGCTTTCAAAACAAAGTTCAACAATCTTTCACAAAGGTTAATGTATAACTTGGAAAACCATTTTCCAATTCAAACTTGAAATTCCTTTAATACAAATTGGAATTTCATTTCTTATATGAAAGCTTCTATTATTTGAAAACAAATAGTTTTCATTTCGGAAAATCCAATTCATTTATACGAGTTAAAGTCTTTGGGTTAAATTGAAATTCTCGAAACCATACTTTTTAAAATGGTTTAAATTCATATAAACACATTTATAACTTGTTTAACATTTTTAAATCATAAATCTCAAACAAGGAATTCAATTCCTTATTTTGAATTCAAATTCAAATTTAATTTATTTAAATTGGAGACTTTACCAAGTTGTTCAAAATAACCTTTGTCTTTGAAAACACATTTTCAAAAGCTTTAACATTTAACCCAATTCTATTTCCAAATTCAATTGAAATTAAATTTTCAATTTCAAAAATATTAAATTTAAATCATTTGTGACTTAACCGATTTCCTCGTGAAATCCATATTTGTGTGTGTATGGTGTAGTCCAGGGGTTTCACACAGTAGTGCAACATCATACAATCATCATAGATCAAAATACAGAAATATAGTTGATAAGCGGTATAAATTATAACGCTTATCTTTCATTCACAGATTCACAGATAATAAATTATAGATAATAAATTACATTCATCCCAAATAAATAAACTATAGTACAGATTACACCCAAATCAGAATATATCACAAAGCATCACAGATCAAGGAATATCAAAAATTCAAAAACATTCAATACAATTCAAACATCCATAAGTAAGATCAATTAATCCTTTGATTAATTTTAAATCAGATTAGTTACTTATGAATAAATTACTAGTTCTAGTTAATTAACATTAATTAATTACAAACCATTTTAATTAATTAACCTTTAATCATTTATTAATTAACTTTTAATTATAATTCAATCAACCTTTGATTATTAAATAATTAACTTTTAATCATTTAACTATCCTTTAATTAATTATCTTTAATTAATTACTTTAATTAATTATTCCTCGATTAATTATCATTCCTTAATCACCTTCATTAAGCTATTAATAATTCTTTAATTATTTAAGATTTCATCAACTAAAAGATAAACCATTTATCTCTATATATATTTTATTATTATCATTTAATCCTTATTTAATAACCTTAAAATAAAACATCATTTACATTGATTAATTTAAAAACATTTCCTTTTCTCAATTATTCACTTAATTCCAAAATTTAAGTTTATTTAAAATAAACATTAAAATAAGGTTATATATATATTAAACACTTTAAACTTAATTACTTTAATATAATTCATTTCAAAACCTTTAACTAATTTCAACTTAAACAAATAATTGTTTTTAAAGGAATTTGTTAAGAACTGTTTAACTTGATTTTGTTTAAAGTTTAAAACTGTAACATCAAATACTCAAGACAAAACCCGAGCTAACTCGTCATTTACTCGAGTCGAAACCCGAGTCCTCTCCATGATTTCCCCGAGTCCCCCCTGTTCTTCCTTCATCTCTTCCAAGATGTTTCAGCTCCTATCTTTCTTCCTCAGGCACGAGTTAAACCCACACGAATACTACCCAGGCACGAGCTCTTCCCCGAGACCATCGCGAACTACTCCAGACTCACGACCATCCAGCCGTGCACGTGCACACGACGGCACCGGAGTTCTGGCGAACCTCGCCTCACTCAACAAGTCACGAATGGTCAAAACATTTGAAATCTCATATCAAAACAATACGCAAAAATCCAGAGCAAAACTTCACCCATCGTTCGAAAAACTGAACTCGACTCTCCCCAGATAAAATCACCTCGCCCCATCCATGTCTCCATGTGAGGCGCCACCACTTCGACCACACCTCGCCAACCCCCTTCCCTACTCTTTCCCAGAGATTCGTGCAGCTTGGTCAGACAGAGGTGAAGTAATCACCTCGTTTTCCAGACCCAAACAAACCCACAACTTAAACCCTAAACCTCACTCGATCCTTCAATTCTTTCAATAGAAAAATTATTCAACAATTTTCTTGTTATAATCGATCTCCAGACTTACTTCATGCAAAGTTTCAGCATTCGAAATTCGTTTGATTTCTGAGAATTGATTAAAAAGCAATTTTTTGTTCAACTAAAACTGCTCCCTAACCTCAATCCTAAAAATCATCAATATAGTTTCAAAAATCCTATTTTCGTATAAGAATTCATGTGATATATTTGAAATAACAATTCATCATGTTCGAAATTTCCATTTTGGGAAGTTTCCCTGTAACATTTTTAGTTTTCATACTGTATATTATTGTTTTTCTTCTTGAACTATTTTTAAAATAAACTTCTTACTCAAATACACATCTTTTGTATTGAAACCTCAACTTGATAATGATCAAAAACATGAGGGATTGAATTTTTTTCTATTCGTTTCATACTGAACTCAAAGAACAGAGGAGGAAATCTATTTACAGAGGTTCAAAATGTTTAAAAGCATAGTTTACTTATCACAGCAACTCAAACTAACTTGGTCATAGATAAATTATCTTTGAGTATGAAGGATAACTTGTTTACTCACAATCAACACATATAAATAGATTAAAGGTTTAAAATTAAAAGTTTGCTCACCTTTTAAAAGCAAGAACAGAGAACTCAACTTATACAGGCTTGAAAAACTAAAACCCTTTTCTTTGATCTCTGATTTGAATTTGTATTGTTTGTTTTGATTGAAGTTTTGTTTAAGTTTTTAAATGGTGCTCATTTCAGATTTTACTCGGCTTTGAAGATGGACGAAATGAGATAATAGATTGATGCATATAAAAAGAAATGTGTATAGGCTATATTATTATTTTTTACAAGTTGATATGATTTTTTTTCCTTCTTTAGGTTGCTAATATTTCCTTTGGTGGCTGCAGATGTTCCATGCATTAATTGCTTTAGTACCATTTTATATATATTTACTTGTTTTGTATTTAAATGATTTGTTTACTCAGCCTACATACTTATACAATACATACTTGAATGTATATATCTCTATTTCTTTGTTTGTTAACTTGGCCGAAGACAATTTGTTGTAGTGGCCAAACATTAATTAGTTTGTACCATATTTATATTTATATAGCATCCTTCTTCCATCTCGGCTGTACAAAAAAATATGAGATGACTTGATGTTTTCCTTTACAAGCTTTTATACTATATATTTTATTTTCTTTGTTTATACTTGCCTTCTTTTGCAAGTGTATATACATAGCTATGTATATTTCTTTTATCTTGTCTTATTACTTTGTCATATGAACACATTAATGTGTTGTTGGCATTTATCAAATGTGTTTTGCTATACAATTTTATAATTTTATATTGTATAAATTTTATTTATATTTCTAACTTAAATATTTTATTATTTTACTTCATATTTATTGTCTTATATTTATTTTATAAATTCAAACCATTATTAACCATCAATTCTAATATTTATTATTATCATTTTTTTAAACCATTTATTTGAGATTTTAAACTCAAATTCAATATATATATATATAATTTCAAATCTACTCATATATCACATATACATATATACAAATATATACAATATTTAAAATTTAAATGATTTACACAGAATTTATTTGAATTCGTGGAAACTCGCTTCAATTCACAATTAATTATACAATTTTTTATTCAAAAATTAAATTAATTATCAGTTTAAATATTTATAAAATTCGGGGTCGTTACAAGCTTCGTATGATTTTGAGATAGCTTATACCCCTGGCAAGGGTAATGTGGTTGCGGATGCATTGAGTAGAAAGAAAGCAACCCTTAGTCCTTTGTTCGTAGAGTGGAGGAGCTTAGAGTTAATTTCTACTTTTGATTTTAAGCCCTCTATAGACATTACTCCTAGATTGTTAGTGGCATTATAGGTGAGGCCTACCCTTATGGATCAGATTGGCTCAAGGCAGCGAGAGGATTCAGAGCTTATGGATGTGATGGATAGGATTAGCCGAGGAGAGGTCTCTAGACATCTCCAACGTTATTTCATTGATAGCAAAGGGTGGCTTAGAAGAGATGGGAGGCTTTGTGTTCCTCGCGCCAGTGATTTGTTGAGAACGATTTTTGGAGGAGGCACACTATTCCCGTATGACTATTCGTCCGGGTGGTGACAAAATGTATCGGGATATGAAGAGGATGTCATATTGGAATGCCATGAAGAAGGACATGGCGGAGTTCGTAGCTAAATGCCTCATTTTCCAAAGGGTAAAAGCAGAGCAGCAGAAGCCTGGTGGATTACATTAGCCCTTAGATGTGCCAGAATGGAAGTAGGTCAGTATTTCTATGGATTTTATAGATGGTTTACCCCATTCTAGGAAGGGGAATACTAGCATTTGGGTGATTGTTGATCGGTTGACCAAGAGTGCCCACTTCATCCCAGTTAAGAGTAAGCGCACGACATCATATTTGGCATTCCTTTATATTCGAGAGATAGTCCGACTTCACGGAGTCCCTTCTAGTGTGGTGAGTGATAGAAATCCCATTTTCACTAGTGATTTTTGGAGAAGCTTACAAGAGGCGCTAGGGACGCGACTAAGATTAAGTATGGCCTATCACCCGCAGACGGATGGCCAAACGGAGAGAGTGAATAGAGTGCTTGAGGATTTGCGACAGATGTGCATTTTGGACTTTGGAGGAACTTGGGAGGAGCATCTTCCATTGGTTGAGTTTGCATATAATAATAGTTACCAAATAAGCATAGGAATGGCACCATTTGAGGCTTTATATGGGAGACCTTGCAAGTCCCCTTCATGTTGGGTGGAGTCTACAGAAAAGTTGCTACTTGGGCCTGACATGGTGAGGGAGACATCAGAGAGAGTGGATTTAATTCGGCGAAGGATGAAGACAGCCCAAGATAGGCAGAAGTCTTATGTGGATAAGCGGAGGAGAGACATTGAGTTTGAGGTTGGAGACTTAGTTTTTATCAAATATCCCCGCTTAGGAAGGTGGTAAGGTTCGGATCGAATGGAAAGTTAGCCCCTTGATTTGTTGGACCATTTCCTATCATAGTGAGAGTTGGGAAGATGGCTTACCGAGTGAAGTTACCAGATAGGCTCGCAGGAGTACACGATGTTTTCCATGTTTTGCACTTGCGAAAGTGCTTACATGACTCGGCGGAGGTTTTAGAGCCTAGTCATTTAGAGGAGGTGGAGGTAGAAAGGGAAGCAACTGTTCGGCGTATCCCTACGAAGATTGTTGGAAGATACATCAAGCGACTAAGGAATAAGGAGGTTCCTCTAGTAAAGGTGCAATGGGGAGATGATGTTGCAGACGCCACTTGGAAAGCAGAAGAGAAGATTCGTACTTCCTATCCTCATCTTTTCGATAATAAGTTTTTAGAACGTCCGATTTCCATCTTTAGTTTTGAATAGGTTCTTTCCTTTATTATCCTTTAGGAGGGTAGAACCTAGTGTTTAACCTATGAATGGTAGGATTTGGTGTAAACATTTTATTAGAACATGTTATGAATGATGTATGCTAGTGGTTGGAAGCGTTTGCTAGTGGATGCTAATGGATGCATATAAGTACACTAGGCACTATTATTCTTTAGGGATCGGCCTAACTAGGACACTAGAGCATATGCATATGGATGTGTGTGCATTTTTATTCTATTTTTCATGGTTGCTATAAATGGATGATTATCACATGATTGTTTCATTTGAATGATGTTTGTAGCACGCATATAGAACTATCAGTTGCCATTAGGGAATTTTTTCATTCATTTGGATATATGGCATGGACATGATTGCATAAAAGGAGGTCAACTGAATCAGTGGACCGCCTAATCTTTTACATTAGATAAGAACATTCACACTACACTACATGCATAAGTATCATAAATTGCAACAGAAAAACTTAAGGACAATGGATGTAACGGGTGATGATAGAGTAGTTGGTTGTAGAATTGGATGAAAACATTTAGTACATTATTTTATCCTTAGAGATTTGGGGACGAAATCTATTAAGGAGGGGAGAATGTAACAACCCAAAGTTTAATCCGTAATAATTAATTCATTAATTAATTAAATAATAAAATAACTTTGTGAAATTATCAGAATTGATTCACAGGAGTTGCACCATTGTGTCCGTGGTAATTTTCTGGTTAATTTCCATATATAGAACGTCAGAATCTGAGTTAATATGAGCAAGGAACAAAATAATCAAAGAAATGAATATATATATATATATAGGCTAGGTCGACCGGTCGGTCAACCTGGACACAAGGGCGGTCGACCACCCAGTCGACTTGCCTGTCTATTTTAACGAACGAACGAGCGTTCGTTCGTTCGAAAGTTGAACACGTAATTTGCATTATTTGGTTTCATCTGGTCCTTCCATTCATGCATCCGATGGCCCCTATTCAGCCCACAACGTGGTTGCATCCTATTCAATCCACAAATCCAACGATCCGAGATCCACTTCTACGCCTATAAATAGAACCCTAGGCCTAACACTTTTTTCTCATTCTAGAATTTCTCCACTTGGGTTCACCTTTTTAGGAAGGACCATAAAAGGAATAATTTTCCAAGGAGAGAATCTTTTTAATAAAAATATTTTAATACCCTCAAGTGGATCTGTGAAGGCCTATAGGGAAGAGCTAAGGACCAGAGGTGAGTGATTGTAATTATTTTAAATTTCTTTAAGTAATTTAAAATAATAGGGTTTTCAATAGTTGTAGTTTAACTATGATTTTTGGAGTAACCATTTTAGTAATTTATTTACAGTTTTTAGAATTATTTTCAGTTTATTCCTTCTAGCTATTCTTTTTAGTTAATTTTAGTTTATTTCTGTTAATTATAGCTTTTCACATTTAATTACAGTATTTTAATTTATTTACTATTATTTATGCGTTATTTATATCTTCTTCCTACGCCTTGGATTTCCTTCTATTTTCAGTTTTCTTTTATTTCTCCTTCTTCTTCTTCACATATGGATTAGACTAGAATTAACGCGAAATTGGATTAAATTATAAGAAATCTGAAATAATGGAATATGAGATAAAAATCACAAAGACTGTAATATAATTGGAATAGGACTGAAATTATGCCTAACTATGATATTAATTGGACTGAATTAAGAAGATTGGCCCAGTTATAACTTAGAATTATAACTAAAAAGAATAAAAGAAGAAAGAAGCTTATTTTCGCACTTAGACCTTGGGTTGAGTAATAAGCATGATTATAACGTAAGTTATAAATTGATAAACTATGGAAACTATGGTAAACTATGGAAACTATGGCGCTTATTTAAAGACTTAGGATAAATTAATAAGCAATAATAGTAATTGATAAAAATAAAGGCTTATTTAAATAATTTATCTAAGTTAATAAGCAAAGATAAGAGTAGGACCTATACCAAATAGCATTTCCCTAATATTTCTATGGTTACGATGTTTCACATAATCCTGAAGTGAGACGAGGTGCTTCACATAATCTTGAAGTGAGGCGAGGGGTACGCTTATGCTTATAGTTGTAGTAAACGGCCAATCTATGGTAGTTCAAACCAAGGGGATTTGGACAAAGGGCGGAACTATATTTTTGTTTGATAGAGACCAGTACCGGCAGCATTTCCTTTATTTTTCTATGGACACGGTGTTTCGCATAACTCTAAAGTGAGACGAGGTGCTTAACATAATTCTGAAGTGAGGCGAGAGGCACGCTTATGCTGACTAGGGTAAACAAAAGGTAAAAAGAGGGAGCAACGGGTAGCATGGGCATGGTGGCAGTTACGCGTGCGACTTCCATTTCGGTGCTCCGTAATCAGTATGAGTTCCAAACTCTTAGTAAGTGTGTCTTTCGTAGACACCAAAGTCTACTGTGTAGGGAAACGTCCGGTCCACAGTAGATTCTATGGAGTAGAAGACCGATCAAAGGGTAGAATTAGGAATTCAGCCTAATCAAAGCAGCTATCAAGGACAAGTGCAGACAATCAAAGTTAACCTATCTTATTAATTGAGTACTAGTTTATTCATATTTATTTCTAGTTTCTCTCTTTTCTATTTCCTTTGTTTCCTTTTATATACTAGAACTGTTGTAAAGTCTATTACTTTTACTTTGCTTAAAGATTCTAGTAATTACTATCATTCACCAGACTTTTAGTCTGACTTACTCCACTATTTTCCCCTTCCCCCAGGCAATCAATGGAGAAGACATCAGATCGCGGTTACTTGGAGGGTTCTTATAGAAGATTTCTACCATGTAATTCTTTTATTCTAGCTTTAGCTCTTTCTGTGTACTGGTTTATTATGAGGGATATTATGTACTCTGATTTTTGAGACTGAGTATTATTGAGACACTTGGGTTTTGAGACATGTATGTGTATTTGGTATTTGGCTTATTTGATTTATGAAACAATCATGAAGTCTTGTTTTAAATAAGTTATTATCTTAGTTTCCGCTATTTTTATCTATTTTTGTCTTGTGAATCTTGGTCTCTATTAGTTTCAGTTATACCTATAGCGCACCACACCTTTTAATGTGTCCTTTTGGGTATATTAAGGGTTATGGGGTGTTTCAAGTGGTGTAAAGCACGAGATTAAGGATGTAAGTCCAATACAATTGACTCTTTTATTGGGGAATTGTAGTTGAGACACAAAATAAAACACAAGGTTTGACACGACTAAGCATAATTGTTGGATTTTTGTCTTTACATGGAAAGTAGAAACCTATGAAAGGTCCGGTGAATATCTGTTGTGTCATTTTGTCTCATCATTTTAAGCCAAATAAAATTTCTCCTTTTATTATTATTATTATTATTATTACCAGTATGAAAGACTCATCTGTTGGACGTGTGCAAAGTAAAACATAAATTAAATTTGATAGTGCAAAATATTATGTATAAACGCACACATAACTCGATATTGAAAAATCTGCTTGTTCCTTAAGTTCAAAGAAAAACAATAGAAATTGAGTTGATTGCCTATGATACTAAGTATCTTAAGATATTAGAAATGTTGCTATTGCCCACATATCCATTCAATGTCAAAAAACTTCTTCAATGTTGTCAAAAAAATTTGGTTAATATAACTTAAAATTGGTTGTCCATAATTTTAGTTTTTCCAATTAAGAGAGGTGTGAATTTTTTTTCTTTGACTATGTGGAATTTTATACAATGTAGTCCTTTAATATATAATATTCAATTAGAGTAAATTAGAGAAATACTAAAGAACAGCGTGTGGAATTGAAGATGGATTGAAGGCATGGTTGAAGGTGGAACAAAATGTGGCAATGACTGAAGAGACTAATTAACTAACATGCCTGAGTTATTATTTTATATTGCAAACATAATCTCAGCCCAAACCAAGTCACTAATGCACTACATACATATAACAATCGCTAATCATTTATCACTTAATAAATTTAAAAAACTACTTCAAAAATGTAAATTAGTTAAGAGCTTTAGGTTTCTCTTTCGAATTAACGTGTGCTAGTAATGAAATCATACGTGAGTTTTGTAGATAGTATGAGAAGAACTTGGTTTCTCTTTTATGTGTTACATAGTAGATAGCAAGCCAATCTATGATGATAAAAAAATAGCTATAGAACATAGCATACATAACCTGTATAGGGTCGTTATCTTTGTATTTGGTATAACTACTTTTGAACAATGTTTTGAACAGAGCATAGTATCATATTATATATGCACTGTATAAATTAGGGTCCATTTGGTATCATTTTGAGTTTTGTGTTTCCAACATGCACTACAAAATATGAACAGAGCGGAGGTGAAAAATATAAAATTCTTAGTCAATACGACGATGGATGAACGACTGAGGGGTAGATAATTTTCGTGCTTTTTTTGGAACATGGAAAACAGTATAAATTTATTTTCCGTGTTTTAGACTATAACAAAAGCTCGGAGAATAATCTATCCCCTCTGTCGTCTGTTCATCACTATTATGGCTAAGAATTTTAGATCAATTCTTTTGTTTTCCCATACTTTATAATACATATCGAAAGCGCAAAACACAAAACTTAAAATACAACCAAACAGGTCCTTAGTGATTTTTAACCATTTTCTTTTGCCAATTGTACTCTTAGTTCTGGTATGTCATTTCCAATATTTCATAGTTTGTCCACATATACCAGTAAACATCTAATTCAAGGGAACTTTAAGTAGGCTTTGCTGTTCAAACTAAGACCTAGATTCTAAAATCCAAAAACCTTATCGAACTTAGAGCATCTCCAACAGGTTGCAAATTCTCGAATCCGTACCCGAAATCATCTCCAACAGAGGGCGAGAATTTACAATAGTGTAAAAAGTAGGGGGTTCGGGGTGGGAATACAGGATAGAGTGAGGCGCCTGTTTAACAGGCGCCTGTTGCCAGGCGCCTGTTGAACAGGCGCCTCATACTCAGGCGCCTGTTCAATAGGCGCCTGGCAACAGAAGCCTGTTGCAACAAGGCGCCTGTTAAACAGGCGCCTACTCGTCCCCAACGGTCATCTTTTTTTCCCCCAACGGTCATTTTTCCATCTTCAAATATTTCTCTCCTCTCTTCTTCCATTTCCAACTAATTTCCTTCCTCCATTGAAATTTTTTTCTGCCACTAATCTCAATTGAAAATGTACTCCGATTTCGACGTCATTGCTGCAAGGTCCAGTTTTGACGAATACGACTTACAAGACGTTACAATTCCGATTGGGGGAGAAGTAACTAATGCAAGTTGGAGCGCTGCGGAAGACTACGATCTTTGCTACATTTACTGTGCACTCTCAGTCGATCCTATTCAAGGGACCGATCAAAGTGGTGAGTCTTTTTGGAGCAAAATTACTAATTGCTATAATCGGAAGAACATCAATCGAAAAAGAATGCTATCTTCAGTCAAAGGTCATTATGGAAAAATAAATCGTCAAACGCAAACGTTCGATTCTCAAATGTTCAAGTTGAAGCAAACGAATCCTAGTGGATTTGGGAATGAAACGCATTTAGTAAGCTTTAATATAATTTCATTGTATTTTTTTTATCATAGTTCTCTAAGTGCACTAGTTATTTTTTGAACAGAGAATGGCCGCAAACAAGTTGTTCAAACAAATCTATAAATCTGATAGTAAATAAGCACCACATTTTTATCAGTTCATGCATGTTTATGACATGTTGATCGAGCACGTTAAATGGAAATCATCGCTTCAGAAAACCGTTCAACAAGTTCAATCAAACAGTGGTCGAGGTAAAATGCCTAGAGTTGGAGAAAGCTCCAGTCCTATGGAATCTCAAGGAAGCTTCGGTTTAGGATCAATAGAAAGCCCATCCCCAATCAAAGATCATTTTGTTAGGCCACATGGAGCAAAAGCTGCCAAAAAGAAGCAGACTGCTGCAGCGGATCAAGAGGAAATTAAAAAACTCATGCTTGAATCTGAAGAAAGATTTAACCGGACAATGGACACTCGAGCAATGCAACACCAAGAAAAGTTATCAAGAATGGATCAACTTTTGAAACCGGCAAAGAGATGAAGATGCAATAATGTTCATGGATACGTCACACATGTTTGCAGAACAACTGAAGTATACGGAGCAAAGAAGGAGAGAAATTATGAGGCGTAGACTTGAAGAGGGTCATTAAATGAATTACCGTTTTAACAACCATTGTATTTTTAAGTACCGTTATTTGTATTGTGTTCTTAATGCAAGCAATTATTAATATAAGTATTTTCATTGAAATTGCATTACATTGAAAAAAGATTTTAACAATATTAGGTTAATTATACATAAACAGATTACAATAACCGTAATAAGTAACAACAACATAAACAACAGTAGAAAACGTAAGAACAGAAATATAGTTTCACTGATTTCTAGAAAACCCCGAAAGATGATCTATGAGATCATTTTGTAGTCTTCGATGAAGTTGAACACTACGGTATGACATTTGGCTTTCTACATGAAACTCGAGTTCTAGTGCGCTTCCAATCATATCGTTGCGCCAAACATGCGGTGGTGTAGGAGCACCCTCGTAAAAGTAATCTTCTTCCATGTCTCTTTCATCCTCTATAATCATATTATGTAAAATAATACAAGTGTATATTATTTTGGTCATTTTAACTGGTGACCAAAGTCTGCATGGATTACTGACTATGGAAAATCTAGACTGAAGAACCCCTAATGCTCTTTCAACATCCTTCCTCTGGCCTTCTTGCATCGCTGCAAACTTTGCTTGTTTATTGTTTTGTGGGTTAGGAATTGCCTTGACAATGGTACTCCATTTAGGATATATACCATCACCTAGATAATATCCATGATCGTACGTGTTACCTCCTAAAGTAAAGGTACAAGGAGTTGATCTACCGTTTTCTAAATCATTGAACAACGTAGATCGTTCGACTACGTTAAGATCATTGTTCGAACCTGGCATTCCAAAAAATGCATGCCATATCCATAAGTCATACGACGCTACAGCTTCAAGAATAATAGAGGACCTACGAGATTTACCCTGATAAGCTCCAGCATACGCCTTTGGACAATTCTTCCCCTCCCAATGCATGCAGTCTATACCTCCTAACATTCTAGGCCAACCTCTACTACCATGCATATTTAATAACTTAACTATATCCGCCTCGTTTGGTCGGCGTAAGTATTGATCACCGTAAATGTCCACGATAGCTTGACAGAAATGTTCCAAACACTCTAATACCGTGCTTTCCGCCACTTTCAAATTTTCATCAAGCACATCCGCCGGTCCTGCATATGCAAGCATTCTTAGTGCAACTATCATTTTTTGAATTCCAGTCAAACCCATTGTACGAGATGCATTGGGTTTGAAGATAAAGTATTTGTCATGCTGCTTGATATAGTGGAGGATTCTAAGAAATAGAGGACGCCGCATGCGGAATCTTCTTCTAAAATCAGCATCTGTGTAAGTAGGATTTGGAACAAAGTAGTCTTCCATTAGTCTGTCGTTGTGCCATGAATGTCTACGATTTTTATACCGACGACCAACAACTGATCCTCCGTGTTGCCTGCTCGATTGACCAACCTGTAGCGCAGCCATACTTAGAAGATCCTTTTCGCGGCAAATGAGCAATAATCTTCTCAGCATCTAGCAAGCCTTTTATAACTTAAATCACATGCTAGCTTTCATAACAAAACAAACAACTGTAGCAATAATACTTTATTTACTGTTGAAGCAGTGTTCTTATCATACAACTGTAGCAATAATACTTTATTTACTGTTGAAGCAGTGTTCTTATCATACAACTGTAGCAATAATACTTTATTTACTGTTGAAGCAGTGTTCTTATCATACAACTGTATCATCCCATCATACAACTGTTGATGCACTGTATCATCCCATCATGCAACTGTAGCCATTGTCTTAACGCAATAATACAGAAAGAAACAAGTCAATGTTACTGAAACACCCAAACATTAATACAGTCAACGGCAATACATACAGTCCACAGTAATACACTCCACAGTAATACAACCAACAAAAAATACCACAACTAGGAATTAGAACTGACACTAAGAAACTCAACAATAATACACTCAACTTATGGATATCCAAATCGTTCTAGCCAATTTTGACGTATGATATAAGCCTCATGTCCAATGAATGTGCTGTGATATTTGAGAAAGTAACGATCTTCAAATGTGGAACGGGTTGGTTCGAACAAATTTTCAAATATAACCTCATTGATAACTGTACTGTACCGCGTACAAACGTTGTAGAAGTTCACATAAGTAGTCCTCAACTCTACCTTCGCACGTCTACTTCTCCACTCAACATTGTTATTGTAAAGTTCAGCAATGGTGTCCCAAAACTGAGTTGCCATTATCTCTTCATCGTCGCACATCTGATCAGTTTGTATAAAAAAATTTACTAACTGTTTCAATTCCGTAGCCGAAAATATTATGTTACACATTGATTGAATATACCGAACTTTTAAATGTTGTGACATTAGAGTATAAAACTTTCTCTTAAATAAACAGGTCATGATCCACATCAATAAAATGAAGCATGAGATTAACGTCCACGTGTCAAACATCCATAAACTGTTTGACAAACAAACACAGATGTGTTTGTTACTTCCAAATCGTCACACTTTCAATACATATACGCTCAATAATAAACAAGCGTAAATTAAATTCAACAAAATGCAATACTCAACATAAAATATAATCGCCACAATGCCATAACATATAGACAATCACATATAACAGTAGCATCATCACCAACATATAGACAATCACATAATAACACAGTCTAAAACATCTAAATGTAGCACATCAGTCTATGTGATCAGAACCGCTATCAATCTCCTCATCGTCTCCACTATCGTCGTCACTGTCGTCGTTGACGTCATCAAAGTCGTGAGGCTGAGGTCCGGCATGGAGCTGCTCCTGAAGCTGCTGAATCTGGGTCTGCAATCCCTGTATCTGCGCATCATACTGAGTCTGCTGCTGTTGGACCGCAGTCTGGTAACTCTGATACATCATCCCTGTATAATCGAGCGTCATACGCTCAAATGCAGCAATCATCCGTCTATCATAATCCATGTACTGAGAAAACTGATATGCGCACAAGAAAAATTATACGTAGGTGGATAATATAATGACAAGTAAATTAAATAAAATTTAAAACTCATACAAACCTGATGAGGCTAGTACAATCCGGCGGATGGTATACCCGTAATAGCGTTGTCTGTAGGATACTGCAGGGATGCTCCACAACCTGACCGTGTACATCATACGCTCTAAACGAATGAGGGGGGGTCGAAAGTAGGAGGCTGTGTGTATTGAGATGATGTAGGCTCAAAGGTGGCAGGCGGTAGTGGAACTCTACCAGAAGAGGTACGCGGACCAATATGATCGGAGTTCAAACCCCGAATATAATCAGGCAAAGCGTAAGCACGTGGGGCTACTCGAGCCCAATATGAATCAAAGTCTCCCAGAACTGTAAATGGCTCACCATCCACCCATCCCGCACCCCTCATCGCATGAATATAAGCTGGTCCAACCCGAATATCACCATACGTATCATCCCATGGTAGCGGATCTGATGGAATGCGAACTATACCATACAATTGTAGCCAACACCGATCCCCTAAATACCATATGAATGGACATGTAGGAACCTGAAAGCAAATCCTGCGTCGCGACATGGATAAATGAAAAGTGAGTGGATGATCAGGACCGGGCTCTAGGAACTGTAAGTACTGATCCCATGGACGAATGATAATGTTACCATGCCGCCTCATATCCATCTGTTGTCTAGCCTCCATCAACTCATTGTGCACCCCTTGTGCAACACGGGACAAATGCATAGGAGAACCCCAACGACGCAATCTAGGAAAGTAAATATAAGGTGTGGCATTCTCCTCTACAATAAGTCGGGGGTGCATATTGGCAGTATACTCGTAGTACCAAAATGGAAGAATGTACCAAAAGCCATACATCTGTCTAGACTGCTGAAGCGCATATGTATCTAATGCTACGTACAAATAACCAATAATAGCGGTACCGTAATCATATATATGTAGGCCATCCACATCTACTAACCCAGCCAAAAAACCAAGTCTAATAGTACCCTTATTGTTACTAAAAAATGTAGACCCAAAAAGGTATTATATGAATGCATAGATAACGGGAGTGTGCATATCCTCAACGGCCATGTACTCTACTATATAACGCTGCAAACAAGGGAGAGTAACAGCTCCTCCTCTAACCTCCTCATCAGCCAAAGTCGGTAAATAAGCTGAATATGACTCGAACTCCTCAAATGAACTATCAAATGGAACATGGAGACGGTCAGGTCGACCAATCTCTATGCCAATGAGCATATAAAAATCTAGAGGAGTCGGTCCTAGCTCAAAATCAGGGAAATGAAATGTGTGAGTGGTAGGCCACCATCTCTCGGTGAGGGCCTCTACCAGACAACGATCTACATGTGCAAATCTAGGTAAAGCAAGAAATTCACCAAAAGGTGACGCATGTAGCCTATCCAAAATCGGCTCCGATAACTGATCAAAATATTCAGACATACACCTATACCAACTACCTCGCATCGCTACGTGACGAACCTAAATATATGATTATTTAATGTTAAAATAAACAAAGAATTATTATACATATATATATTTACATGGTCGTTCATCAAGCAATAAATAAATAAACGTATAACTGTGGCGTCGCTATAGCTGCAGTAACTCGATGCGAAACAGTAGGGGGCAAGTCGTGCAAAGATCGAAGATCGTCTGGAGTCACGGTAGCATCAGGAGGGACATGAACATGTCCGATATTGGCATCGGTCGTATATCGAACGGTGCGTCTACCAGTTTTGACCGGACGGGGCGGCATTTGGACGCAAAGTTGAATTAAAAAAATTTGGTGAAAAGAGGATGGAGGGGAGAAAAATGAGTGAAAAGGGAAAAAAACGTCTGATATAGGCGTGTTAACCAAGCGTCTGTTGAACATGCGCCTGGGCATCGGGCGCCTGTTGAACAGGCGCCCAATGTTTAATAAACACGGGCGTCTGTTGAACAGGCGCCTAATGCCCAGGCGCCTGTTCAACAGGCGCCTGCTCTTATTTCTGTTGTAGAAATGAGGGCTCCAACATTTTGGAGTGCAGAAAATCGAATTTCCGCACTCCAGACTGTTGGAGATGCTCTTAAAATTTTGATGGCCAAGCATGAGATTGTCTTGCTTTATATCAGCAAACTCTTTTGTCCTATCTTTCTCTCGTTCATGAGCCTATTGTTTAGGCCCAACAAATACAATATTCCCGTCCTAAAAAAACAAAGTACATAACTACAAAAATAATATAACAAAATTTCTCCCTTAAATCCTATCTATAATTACTTCAAATAAGTTAGTTGTTATGCAAATTGTTAAACAAAACACAAACATATTAATGGTTTACACAACTATATACGGCATATTGTGCATTCTGTGTAGTAATTTGGTGTATCTGATGGACCGGTAAAAAAAATACAATTCTTAGCTAATAGAAGGCATGTGAAAATGAGCGTCTTATTAAGTCTTCCCCTTTATTTGCATGCTTACTGAAGTCTGTATTAGTAGGAAAATCAAGCTATAATTTTGATTATTGTTGCAAACAATATTTTTACACAAAAATGTGAATAAAAAGGAAGAAGTAATATGAGAACATGAACATGTACATGTGCATACGCATAATCATACCATTTTCTATCAAAATGTGACAGCTATTAATAACAAAATATAGAAGTATCAAAATGTATTAATAAATAAGAACTCAAGGGTTAAAGAGTAAAAACTAAACAAAAACAGAGGAAGGCTTGTGATAGTAATCAAAAAAGGATAAAACTTAATGCTTTAGGAATTTCAATACCATGGCAACTTGGTAACCCTATGATGGTAATCGGTCAATAATAAAACTTAACACTTTAAGAATAAGTTCATTTCCAATACCAAGGCAGTTATATGAGACAGAAGTTAGTAACCATGTCTTGAGACAAAATCCTTGTATCAAGAATCTGAATGCTGCAAATCGTAGCATAATCCAAAAAGCTTGACTTTAAAATTAAAACAAAACAAAACAGACATCTCTAAATACAACAAATATTCTAGTTTAATAATGCAATGAGAGTGGGCGAGTAATTTGAAAGGGGGAAAATAATATTTCCCTAACTCTTTTAGAAGCCTGAACTAAGTTTTCCTTCCTCTTCCCATAATTTCTCTCTAAGTGATTTGTCTTCTGCTAAATAAAATCATGAACCAAAAACAAATTCCTTCGCCTAAAAACAAGTTCATCACTGCCTTAAATACTCATCTCGCCTGAATCTTGAGTCGACGCTGCTAGAAACAATGAGGTGCTTGGGTGCTGCCTTTGTCGGAGAACATGCCAAGCCTAAAGTCCAAAATTAGAGTTGATTTTGCTAAAATTAATATTTATTTTTGTAAAATAAAGAAATTAAAATGTAACAAAAATTAAAGTTCATTCGTAGAATTTTGACTTATTTTGTGCTAGGAATTTCTTATTCTATGTAAGTGAGTTTAAATTTTAAAGAGGGAAGACGATAAAGATGAAAATAAGGGTAATTTGTAAAAGAAATGGTGTATGTAAAGTATTTTTTGTCGTATAGAGATGTATTGCATTTTATGGTGTATGTTAAAAGATTATTAGTGTATGAATATAATTAGCCCTTTGTTAACAGTTGGAATGGAAACACAATCTTTTGATCTGACCACGAAATTTCAAAAATACACTTATATACAAACAAGAGGTCAGGAGTTCGAGTCCCACAGAGAAAAAATATTAACATCTATTTTAATATCTTTACTAATAGTTGGAATAATGATCTTTTAGTTCGACCGCAATGTTTCAAAAATACCCTTATATGCAAATAAGAGGTCGGGAGTTCGAGTCCCACCGAAAATAAATATTAACATCTATTTTTAGATAGAAATCTTGAAATGTAATTAAGTTTACAAGTTAAAACTCTATTTCAATAAAAAAAAAATTAAACATTTTTCGATTTATTTTTATCAAAATTACAAAAAAAATTAAATTTTACATTGATTTTTAACATGCACGTGCACGTGTCATTAAATCTCATTTAAGAGAATGAATCTGGAGGAGGTCTAGTGGCATCGTTCTTATTTATTTTTGTTTATTTTTTCTCAATCTTATTTTATATCAATACAAATCAGAATATTAGTGTACTGCTAAAAGCATTTGAAAAAATGCTTGGAGCTACCATGGTTATCAGTTACTCGCCGACCAACGTTTGTCCATTGGTCGCAGTATAAAAAAAGGATCCCATGGTAGCTCCTAGCATTTTTCCGTGTGCTTTTAGCAACACTCAACTATCATGGCTTTCTCTTTCCCTTTTATCAGCAATTCAACGGTACAATCTTTAACAAGATGCGAGAGTGAAAGAAATCCTTTATTGATTTTTTTTACCTGATTACAAGAAATGAAAGTGAACAACCCAGCCTTCTATTTTTATTGAGGAGTTCGAGATGTGTTTGTGGAAGCCACCTGAGTTGAAACTGAGATATGGAAGATAACAATTAATTTCGATAATCTATTAAATAATAGTAAAGCAGAAGAATTTGAAGCTCTCTCATTAATTCTAGAACTATCTCTGTTCTCCTTAATCCTCTCCACCAAATCCGGATATTTTAGTTTTAAAATTTTATAATTTACCAATTTATAATTATTCTGCTAAACTTCTCACACTATATTACATTCAAATATCTAATTTTAAAAAAAATTCTACAATAATTTACAAATCATTCACGGTTCTCTTTTTTTATATTAAAGTCCACGCATTTAAATTAGTTACATAATTCAAAATTTAAAAATAATTGATAAACTTAGTCAACTTAATATTTATTAATAAACCTAAAAGATGAAAGTTTCAATATGTGTACCACGGGCATATCAATAAATTGGTTAAAAAAATCATTTATATGCAAATATATATAAATCACATAACTTAAATTATATACATTAATGATAATAATAAATTTATTTTATAATTTATTTAATAAATGAATTTATCATACACTGCACTGTAAAATTTTATTAACTTCAAATACTTAAATTTTAATTTTTTTACAATTATGTAGAAACCCTTCTTAATTATCTTATAATATTTTACATTCAAGTCCACATGTTAATGACAATAATAAAATTATTTTATAATTTATTTAATAAATGATGATAAATTGCATTGTGAAATTCTGTTAACTTCAAATATCTAAATTTTAATTTTTTTACAATTATGCGGAAACCCTTCTTAATTATCTTTTAATATTTTACATTCAAGTCCATATATTTAACCGATTGATTAATCTTAAATTTAAACTATTTAAATACAAATAATTAACTAATGTTCATTAATCCATCTAATAAATCATAAAAATATAAGAATTTCAACATATTCAATATTCATATATGTGTGAAAAAATAATAAAATTATTTCTTCTATAAATAGAAGATATATAAAGATATTAAAATCACATAACATAAAATGTAATCATAAACAATAATAATTCTTTTAATTCTAATTCATTTATCTCAAATAAATTATCGTACATTACATAACATAATTTCATTTTGAACAACCTTTAAAAGATAAATTTATATTTTACAACATACGGATGTAAATGTGCAGATTACATCGATATTAAATTATATAAACATTCTCACTTTCAACATGTTATCAAACCGTACCCAACTCATAACTCGACTAAATGCTACATAACATTATTTTGCAATTATTAAAGTTGTAAGCATGATCCTCCTACAACAATATGAAATATATGGTTAATTATAAGGATAAAATTGTTTAAAAATAAAAACTAGATAGTGCATAAAAGTTCACATGTAGATAAACTAATCATAAAACTGATGCTCTTCTCAATTGCAAATATGTACAAAGCTCTTCTCATTTTTCATCAACTTTTTTACATTCAACTGCTTATATTTAATTAGTTATGTTGATCGTTAATTCAAATTATTTAAATAAATTCAATTTTTTAATGTTCATCAATCCATTTATAAATCCTTAAAAAGGATGATAATTTATTGTATATACAACAATCGTATTAATAAAATAGTTAAGTTACTTATTCACTCATATATATAAAATATAGGGAGTGAGACACAAAATAAAGCACAAAACTAGACACAATAAGTATTTGACCATTTGCACATTTTGTCTTTACATGGGAGATGAAATTCAAAGGGAGATCTAATGGTCAATATCTTTTATGTTCCATTTTTGTGTCTATATTTTATGTTAAAATAGTGTTTCCCAAAAATATATATCACATAACATAAATTATTTATACATCAAGAAAAAACATAAATTATTTATCTATACAATATTAACAATTTTAATTTATAATTTTTTTAGTTAGAACATTAATTTTTACAGAGATATGTTGTTAGCAAGGATTGAACCCTCAACCTTATGTCCGACGTCGTATGTTATTTTAATTTATGATTAATATATCACGATATAGTTATCATATATTGCATAATAAAATATATTTAGCCATAATTAAAATATAAATACAATTTTTGACAACATTACCGTATGCATCGCACGGGTTACACACTAGTATTTCTTGAAAATACAAGAATTTGGGAAAACTTCTTGTAATGGAAGTTGCAGAACCGGTCCACCTTGAAGGTTTTTACTGTCTTACTAATGATGCTGCTTTGTGGAAATGGACCTTTAATGAAGTTACATTTGCTAAGAAATTCAAAAGGCTTTACCTATGCAGGCATTTGCTGGACTTTACGTTATTAAGACTGCCGGCCAATTAGAAAATGCCCATTTGCTTATGATATTTATAAACGTTTCAACTGGTCTCCACATACCATGAACAAAGAGGTTGGCTCAATAGTCGAGCTGGGACGAGAGCAAAGAGAACAGAGAAGACACCCTTTTCACACTTTTAGAGATGAGAGTGTATGATCATCAAATATATAACACAACCTCACATTTCATCTCAACTTTTGCAATCGACCTCCCACAATGCAAGTTCACAAATGTCAACCTCATTGTAGTTAAAGTTCGCAACAATTTATCAAAATTAGACACATGGTGTACGCCTTTTTATATATGACAAATTTTATTTATATGTCCGAGAAAAAAAACATATTTCAACTTTAGGCTCATGTTCAAAACTTAATACAAAAATATGTTTTGCTTCACCAAGCCAAGATTTGTATTTGCGCAATTTTAAAGTGCGCAAGCACAAAATCCCAATTTGTACTTGCACGATTTGAGATTAGAAAGTATAATAAAAAACTATTATGCTTGCGCAAATTCAAGCTGTGCAAATTCAAATTGCCGATACAAGGAAAAGGCTTGTTTTTGGAATTAGTTTTGAACTAGGCCTAAATTTAAAATACGTATTTTTCTTGGGCCTATTAAATATAATTTGACCTTTTATATAAATTATGCTTATAAATATTATCTAAAACACCCCCACACCCCTTAGTATACCCAAAAAGGGACACACTAAAGAATATGACGCGTTATAGGTATAGCTAAAAACTTTGTAGAGACTAAGATTCACAAGACAAATAAATAATAACAGCGGAAACATTAAAATACTAACTCATTAAATTGAAACTTCATAAATAAGTCATAAAACCAAATATGTCTCAAAATACCAAATACACATGTCTTATAAAAATACCATCTCAGTCACAACATCAAAGTACCTAAAATCATAAAATCATCCCTCTCGTCAAGTACCAGCACATCCCAAAAATCAAATGAAAAGAAAGCTATAAAAAAAGAAGAAGAATACATGCAGAATCTCCAAGAACATCTCTCCAAGAAAGCTAAAATCTACTGTCCCTGCCTCTACTGGCCTATGGGGGAAAAAGGGGAAAATAAAGGACTGGGTCAGACTAAAAGTCCGGTAAGTGAAAGTAACTACTAGTATTTTTAAGCAAGATAAAGATAATAGACTAAGCAACAGTTCTAGTATAAAAGGAAATATATGAAAGATAAAACTGGGATAAAATACTATTTAACTGTTTGCTTTGCTTAGATAGTTTCGATTGGATTGTTTGCACTTTTCTAAAACTACTTTGATTAGGATGAAATCTTAATCCTAGTTTAATTAGGCTGAAGTCCTAATTCTACCATTTGATCGGCTTTCTATCTCTGTTGTGCCACTATGAGCTAGTCCCATCCTGTGGGTCCCACAATAAAAAGACACATGTTTAGCGCTTTGGAACTCAATAGCGACTTATATCCCTACTCCGAGGCTGCATGCTCGGCCACCGTCGGCTCGCACTATTTGTTGCTCCATCTTTTGACCTCTTATTTACCTGCTTTAGCATAAGCTTGTCCAGCCTCACCTGATCTGTTGTGAGACCATCAGTCCTAGCCTGATAAGGTCCTGCCCAGTCTCACCTAAGTGTTTTGTGAGACCATCAGTCCTAGTCTGAAAGGGAAATGCTACCGGATATGGGTCCTAACAAACAAAATCTAGTTGCGCCCCTTGTCCAAATCCCTCGATTTGCGCTTCTATCTATTGACCACTTGTTTACCATTACTTCAACATAAGCGTGTCCCAGCCTCACCTAATCTATTGTGAGACCATTAGTTCCTGACTGAAGGGGAATGCGGCCGGTACGGGTCCTACTTCTATCTTTGCTTATTAACTTAGTGTAAGTCTTTAAAATAAGCCTCCTCTGTCATTTCTGCTCTGTTTGCTTATTCACTTAACCTAAGTCTTAAAATAAGCCTCTTCTATTATCTTTGCTATACTTGCTTATTAACTTAATTATAAGTTTTAAAATAATCCTTTACTGTTCTCTCTAATTATAACCTGTGTGTTATAATTTTTCTTATTAACTTAACCCAAGGTCTAGATTTAAAAATAAGCTTCTTCTGCTATTTCTTCTATTCTCTTTTTAGTTATAGTTACGTGTTATAACTATGCTTGCAAATGTCTTAGATTTGCCTATTTCAGTTTATGTCCAATTTATTACAGTCTTTCTTACTTTAAATCTAATTTCTGTAAATTTAGTGTTCTTATATTTTAGTCCATGTTAGCGAATTATTCTCTTTTATTTATTCTATTCACGTAAAAAGGAATAAAAAGAAACTAATATTTACAGGATAAATCCTAAAGTAGAATATATGTAAATAAAATGTAAATAACAGTAAATAACTGTAAATACTGAAAATAACTACAATAAACTGAATAAAAATAATTGAATAAAATGTATTGAAAAGAACTTTAAAAACTAGCAATAAATAACCTATATAGAAATTTTCTAAAAATTGCAGAAAAACCTACAACTATTGAGAACCCTATTATTTTAAATTACTTAAAAATCTAAAATAATTACTTAAACACTCACCTGTGGTCTTTAGCTCTTTTCCTTGGCCTTCCCGGATCCACTTCTAGGGTATAAATTATTTTAATTAAAAAGATCTTCTCCTTAGAAAAATATTCTATTTATGGTCCAGCCTCGGGTAATGAACCAAGATGGAGAAAATCTGAATGAGAAAAATAGCTAGGTCTAGGGTCTTATTTATAGTGTCACTTATGGATTTTAGGCCGTTGGATTTGAAGATTAAATCTGGTGCAACCACGTTATAGGCTCGCTGGGAACCGTCGGATGAAAGCACGAACGCACATGATCGATCAGAAATTGAAAAACACGTCATATACGAAGATGGACGAAAATTCGTCCACATACAGGGGTGGGTCGACCGCCAGGTCAACCCATACAAGTTGTAGGTCGACCTAGCCATGCGGAGGGTCGACCTGACCTATTATATTTTTTTCTCTCTTTTGTTCCTTTCTTGTTTCTAGCGTATCTTCTTTGTTTTAGCTCGGATTTTGACAATCTATATATGGAAATTGACCAAAAAATCATCACGGACACAATGGTGCAACTCCCATGTCTCAATTCTGATAATTTCACAAACTTATTTAATTATTTAATTAATTCTTATAGCTTAAATTTCGAGTTGTTACATTATCTTATCAAATTAATTATCTATCAATTTGTTTAGTTACTTATATGGTTGAAAGAAAAATAATATCACCTAAAGTTACTCGTAACAATTAGAATAATGATAGTGATTAGACATCTTAAATTTTGAAAAGCAACTCTAAGTCTATATTCTACGTGTCTTTTTGACTACCAAAATTTAAATGTAATTTAAATAACAATTATAGAGTTTCACATATTTGACTTATTATTATAATCGTGAAAAGCCTTCTCGCCAACATTATCCTTTATAATAATAATAATAATAATAATAATAATAATATTCATACAATAAAACAAATAGATTTGCATATAAAATAGTATTCAAACTGTTAGATTTCGGTGATATAATATTTCCATATTAAAGAAGATTTGGAAGATATTTTAGATAATGACTCAAATATATTGCCTCTTTCATTGTATTAAAGAGGCAATGAATTATCTTCATGAGAAAGAGAGTGATTTGGAAGATTGAAGTAATTAAATAATTCTCTAATCAGCTGATTAAAGAAGAATCTTATCAGATGCATGCAAATTGGAGAAAACTGGAAAGTCAAATGGATAAACGTTTCTCATATGAATAGGAGAATTGATGAGACGTTGGTTTACAACAATAAACCAATTACTTCAACCTTAAGTAATAACCTTTATATAATGATAGTCATTCTGTGGAGATTAGAATCATCCTCTCAAGTTGTATTTTATTATTATTCTTCTTAGCTTCCATTATCGATCTTGTAAAATTTTCTTTTCTTAGAAATTAATAAAATCTTCTCTCTCCAAATTGGATTTACATTATCTCGAGATAGTGGAACCGCTATAAATCCGTGTGTGGACTCTCTATTTGCTTTCTTCTATGATTTGTTATTTTATATTCTCCTGTTGCTGTTTGTTTTATCGCACTACAATACGTTCTTATTGCTTTCGCATTTATTTGGGTTTATTTACAGTCATTGTGTAAAATTTCCCCTAACAGTCTAGTATCAAAGCTTTGAAGGTTGCTGTTGAAGCCTAGTGCTAGAAAGTGATAGATAAGATGGCAAGATCTGGAGATGGAAGTGAGGTTAGACCTATCCAGGAGTTTTCACCCTACACTTGGGGTTCATATGCAGTATCTAGTTTGCAGTTGGCTATAGTATGCTCAAAGACGTAAAAAAATTATATTGAAAATATTTCAAGCAAATGTGCATTCTCCACTTTTTTGGATCGAATAGAAAAAACATTTTTTTTTCATTTTTTGATATATTTAAAATTAGGAATTGGTAAGTGGAACAAAGATAATATTGAGAAGTGGTACTAGAAGATGAAGGCAGTGTCGAGAAGAAATCATATTCATCGGGTTGTGTTTGACGCAGAATCATTGCTAATGAATATCTCATAATTGGAAATGAAGGAGGAGGGAAGAATGAGCCTTTACTACCATCCTATTGGCCATGGGTGAGAACGTCATCCTAGAGATTTGTAGTGAAACTATCGTTAGAGGCTTGTGGAAGAAATTGGAGGATCTCTACATGAAGAAGTCGCATAGGCTAATTTATTGAATACTTTCTTCATCATAAGATGTGACAAGGTACATTATTGAAAGCACATCTTAACTTCTTTCATGACTTGATGATGAAGATGAAAGTTGTTGATTTGAATGTGGACGAAGAGCAAAAGGGTATAGTGGTACCGTGCTCTCTTCCAGAGCCATACACAGTATTCGCTAGTGGCTTGATCTATGAAAAAAGCACGCTGACATTAGAAGATGTGAAGACGGGACTCCTAAGTGAAGAGATGAGAGATCAAATGAAGCTTGTGAGGCAAAAGTGTAGAATCTAGTAGTAGTCAAGGGAAGTTCATAGAGAGAGGAAGAAAGGAGAAGAAGGAGAATAATTTCAAAAGGCGTTGTAAGCCAAGGAAGCCCGAAAGTGGTTGGAGAGGCAAGTCTAGAGACAACAAGTGTCATCATTGCAAGAAGCATGACCACTAGAAGAAAGATTGCCCAGATTTGAGGAAGAGAAATGAAGCGGACGGTTCTTCATCTATTGCGGTGGATAAAGTTACTTCTGATGATGTGTTGACTGCATCTGTTTTTGATGTATTAGACCATTATGTGTTGGATTCATAGGCATCTTTCCATATGATGCCAAGGAAGGAGTATTTCTGTTCTTATGAAGGTAAGGAGGGAATTGCAACATTGATGGGGGAATGATGCTACTTACAAGTCATTAGGAGAAGGATCAGTGCATATTCGCATGCACGATGGTATGGTGCGCACTATCACTGGATTTTGCTATGTTCCAAGTATAAGGAAATTCTTCCATTTTTGGTCCAGCTAGCTTCTTTAAGTTGTAGGATTATGATAGAATCGGATATCTTTAAGGTGACATATGGTGGTCTTGTATTAATGAAAGGAGTAATGGTCCAGAATCATTATCCGCTGAAAAGATCTATAGTTCTTGGAGACTCGTGTGTTGGAGTTGATAGTTTACGAGCTTCTGATGCCACCAGACTTTGGCATATCAGATTGGGTCATGCTTCGGAGAAGAGCTTGGTGCTACTTCGTGGAAGGAAGATGATCAACCATGAAAGCTTCAAAAATTTAGAATTCTATGAGGAGTGTGTATTGGGGAAGCAAACAAAGGTTTCTTTTGGTGTTGGTAGACACGAGTCCAAAGTAGAACTGGAATATATTCATACAGATGTTTTGGGAACAGCAGCTACAGCTTCAAGTGGAGGAGCTAAGTATTATATCTCTTTTATCAATAACTACTCTTGAAAGGTTTAGGTGTTCGTGATGAAAGTGAAGTCGGAGTCATTTGAGAAATTCAAAACTTGGAAGGCATTGGTAGAGAATGAAGTCGGAAGAAAGTTGAAGGTGCTGAGATTCGACAGTGGTGTTGAGTTTGTTGTTAAGGAGTTCACATATTTCTGTAAGCAGCATAGAATTCAAAGACATTTCACTACATCTGGAGATCTACAATCAAACGGAATTGTTGAAAGGAGAAATGGGACTCTACTGGAGAAAGCTCGTCATTTGAGGTTGACAACGGGTGTATCTAGAAGCTTTTTGGCTGAAACTTTATCGACTGCTTCGTATATTATCAATCGAATTTCGTGCTCAGCTTTTGATGGGAAATTCTAGATGAAAGGTGAAAAGGTACATCTATACATATTAGTTATTTTGGTATATTTGGTAGCCCTGTGTTTTGTTCACCATATAAGAAATGATAAGTTGGAGGCTAAATCCTATCAAGGCATATTTTTGGGCTAAACATAAAGCATCAAAGGGTATCCCATTTGGATTCCTGATGAAAGGAAGGTAGTGCACTCTAGACATGTCACATTTGATGAGTCCTCTATGTTTAAGCCGAAGGAGAATCCACCAAGTTAGGGAGATTCAGAAGTTGAAAGGCCTAAGGAGATGGAAACTATTTCCACATCTTGGCATAGAAGTAGAGTCAGAGCTATAGGATTGAATTAACCGTAGAGGGGGGGTGAATAGGGTTTATATTAAATTCATAGAATAATAAAATTTGTAGCATAGATAATAATAGAGCAAATGCGGAAATAAAAGCGATGCACAAGTTTACCCAGCTTCGGCTAAACCTGCCTACTACAGCCCCTAAGTAATTAAACAATCGACGCTTATAGACCATGTAACTCATGGTCCTCGTGAACCTAATTGTTCTAACCCACGCTCAAAACCCTTCCAAAACTCAAACCTTGAGTTGCAAATTCTCGAACTATGCCCCATACTTCGTACCTGGTTCAAAATTGGAGTTTAATCAAGTTAGAAAGAAAATGCAATTAAACTAAAACTAAACCCTAAATATAAATAACTTGAGCCCAAAAAAAAGTAAAGAATACGGTTGAATTTAAAATAAGTGATTATGATTCCGTATAGCCACTTCCTCTTTTCACTTTGACTTAAAATTAGGGTTTTATTTTTGAAGTCGATCTTCGATTGCCTGATGAAAATATGGTGCATATCGCTGTCAAATGAAAACCTTACTTGTGTGATGCTCTTGTTCGTTGATTGCTCCAATTTTCAATCGAAGCTTCAATGTGTTAAATCGCTTCAATTGGTCGATTACTTTCAATCTGAGTGTTGTTATGATTTTTATGATTTGAATTTTGATTTCTGCCTTTTGAACTCGACGCTTATTTGCCGATGATGATATTGGGTATTTATAGGGATTGAATCCCTATATTTCGTATATAATTTTGGCTTTGAAAATTTCAAACTTGCTCTTGATTGACCGTTCGATTTTGTGATTGTATGTGTGTGTGTATATTTCGATCTTTGACTTATTCGTCTCTTAGAATTCATCAACATGCATATATTATTTTGACTTTGTTCGTTTCCTACTCGACCATGCATGTCTGATATTTAACTGTCCTATTGTTCCACATTTCATTTTTCTCGAGTTTGCTGTCTTTTTTATGATGACCTCTGCATATATTCTAATTCTCCACATTGCTCTTGTGCACCGATGTCTTTTCACACATGACTACACTTGTATTGTTTTACATGCCTGTCTCCTTACTCTTTACTACTATGTGCATGCCTAGCTTCTCTTTGTGTGTGTACTGAACTGTTGTTGTGAAGTTATGGTGCTCTGATATTCCGTGTATATACATACATATGTATGTATGTATGTATGTGTGAAATTTTCTGGGTTGTTTGTTATCGTTGAGGGCTTTCTTTGAAACTATAAAGATGTGGTTTAAAATCGTACTTGCTTGCAATGCTTTGAACTGTATATTCCTTGATGTTGAATTCTGATAGCCTAGTATATATATATATATATATAATCATCGAATGAGGAGACACTTTGTTGATAGACTTGCATACTGCATTTGCCCTTATGCATGAGTATGTGCATTAGCTTATTATAAACTCATGTGCACCATGTTGTATTTGTACCTTGTTGCAACTTGCATGTACTCGATTATTCTTTGTAGTTTGGTTTTTGCATTTTTGCTTTTTGCACTTGCATGCTTGTTTCCGGTTTTGGTCGAGACTCTAGTGCACGTTGTTTCGGTTTGTTTTGTTGTTGTTCCCTTAGTCATGTTCCTTCCCTGCATGCATATCCGCATGCATATCTATTCCCTTAATCTGGTCATGCAGTCATGCTTGAGTGATGATATTGGTGCTTGTTCATTCACATGTGTTGCACCATCTTGCTTTTGCATGAATGTGCGCGCACTTAGTCCATCTGCCTAAACTTGTGTGTTACCCTGTGAGTGCATGCTAGTCTGAACAGAAATGATGTACTTATGTTGAGCCTGAGCTTGCTTTTGCTTGACCTCGCATACGCTTCTACTTGCGTTGTGTTGAGCCTTCAGGCTTAACCTTTGCATTTGTCCCTGAAAATTGAATTTGTGCAAATGGATTTTATGTATATGCATAGCCTTATGACATGTACAATGATACGTCGTGCATATCATATGTTGTATGTACACATTTATTTTTGGTTCCAGTTTAAATATGAAAACAAACAACCTAATTAACTGAGGCAATATCACATTTAATTATATTCTTATTTGCCAGTATTAGTTTGTTTCTTTTTTGCTTTTTACTACGTTGTTATTGTTTGATAGGCGAAGTAGAAGACTGGATACAAACTGGAGCAAGAAGGTAGCAAATCAAATACGAGTGAGTGAGTGAGTGAAATGAGTGATTGTATTAGAGAGTGAATGATTGTTGTATATACGAGAGTGTAAAATAATATTTATACGAATGATGTAAAATATAGTATGGAAGTTATGTTGTAAATGTGGACTATTTGAATTTTAATTGAAATAAAATATCTATTTTAATGAAATTGTGATTAGTTTATTTCAATCTGTGATTTTGCAATAGTACTATAACAAACAAATTAAAAAATATATATGTTTATTATCATCAAACAAAAATCATAAACTATTATATTCTACAGTATCCCCATTTTGATAATAACAAACATATATTAAGATTTTATACCTAGCAAATTATTTGATGTATTGTGACCAAGTTCCCCCTATTTGTATACTCCCCTTATAACTAGACTCCCCATACACAGATGCATGCAATTTGAAAATGAAAAATCAATTTGTCAAATTGCAAAAACAACTATAAAAACAACTCTTGAATAATAAAAACAACTCGGGAATATCAGTAAGGTTATTATTTAACCACCAAGATCTTAACCTCTCTCCCTCTTTTATTTATCATCAAAAAAAATATAAATAATGATGAATTTTCACTAAAATCATATCAAGAGAGAAATATATATTGCAAATTCCAATTAATCAAATAAAAATCATAATATTTTATTTACTAGAGACAAATTCCATTTTAGAATGACAATAGGATCACGATTTAGGTGAAATTTATATAGTGACAGCGGTGTGGTATTTTTAATAAAGGAAATTTTGTAAATTACCTTTTTAAATATTGCACATCAATATTTTTAAGCACTTTCTAACCATGCATAATCGTTAATATTTTAAATGAGGTTGATAGTTACTTAAAAAAGAATGTCAAGCATTTTTTAACTATACATAACCGTGAGGACTTTTAAATGAGGTTAGAGCTACTTGAATATTTATCCTCTCTTGTATACGAGTCTCATCCATGCATAACAGTGAGACTTTAAAATGAGAATGGAAGCAAATATATAGAGATTAAAGTTGTTCATATGCATAACCACGAGGACTGTTAAATGAGAGTGAATACCTAGGGATGGAATTATATTCCACAAAAAAAGAATATTTTCTAGTTTTGAAATACTTACTTCTGCACACTATATTATATTTTTGATGTATGGATTGGAAGAATGATGATAGTGATAGAAATGACATTGGAGTATGTACCAATTAACAAATATTATAAAATTTGTTTAATTTTATGAAATTTTAACATATACATTCTCTAACTATGAAGTATAATTTAACCACTACCCATCACTTTCTCAAACACAAATAATATTTTGATAAGTGTCGAAAGGTTCAACAGTCAACAAACATCTTTTTCAAAATAAATGAGTGTTTCCATCAAGTAAAATTCTAAGTTATTTCAAAAAAATTATAAATCCAAAAATGAAAGTCTATTTTCTGCAAGAGGTTTTGTGAAAACAATGTTCGGTAATTTTAAATTCAAATGAAAATGCACATATGATGAAACACCCCACACCCCTTAATATACCCCAAAGGACACATTAAAAGGCGTGGTGTGTTGTAGGTATAACTAAAGCTAACAAAGACTAAGATTTACAAGACAAAAATAGATAAAAACAGTGGAAACTTAAAATAATAACTTAATTAAAACAAAACTTCATAATTTCTTCATAAATAAGTGAAATACCAAATACCACATACATGTCTAAAAATCCAATATGTCTCATGAAACAAAAACTCATAGTCTCAAAAATCAGGGTACATAATATCCCTCATAATAAGCCAGTACATAAAAAGAACAAAAGCTGAGAGAAAAGAAATACTTGGTAGCAAACTCCTCCAAGAAATCTCCAAGCAACTGCAATCTACTGTCCTCTCCCTTGATTGCCTAGGGGGGAAAGGGGAAAATAGAGGAGTGGGTCAGACTAAAAGTTTAGTGAATGATAGTAATTACTAGAGTCTTTAAGCAAAGTAAAAGTAATAGACTCTACAACAGTTCTAGTATATAAAGAGGAAACAAAGGAAATAGGAAAGAGATGAACTGGAAATAAATATGATTAACTATAAAATAGGTTAACTTTGATTGTTTTCACTTGTCCTTGATTTCTGCTTTGATTAGGCTGAATTCCTAATCATGTAATTAGGATGTAACCCTAATTCTACCCTTTTTTGATCGGCCTACTACTCCATAGACCTTACCGCGGACCAGACGCTATATAACTCCCAACATAGCAGCCAATGGTATCTACAAAAGATGCACAAAGCACCCACTGTGGACTCGAATGACATATATAGCTCCCTACATAGAAGGCAATGGTGTCTACGAAAGACACCCATACTAAGCGCTTGGAACTCATAGCGATTACTGAGCACCAGAATGGAATTCGCATGCGTAACTGCCACCATGCCCATGCTACCTTTTGCTCCACCTATTGGGTCTTCTTATTACCTCAAACTCCAGCATAAGCGTGCCGCTCATCCCGCTTCAGTCTAACTTGAGATCACCGTGTGTCCATAGAATCTATAGGGGAAATGCTGTAGGCATTGGCCCATCATCCAAATAATATCTAGTTGCGCCCCTTATCCAAATCCCCCGTGATATGGACTTCTATTTGACCAATTACTACCATTCTTAGCATAAGCATGCCCTCATCTCACTTCAGGCTAATGTGAGACCACCATTTCGTCTAATAGGGAATGCTATTTGGTACAGGTCCTACTTTCATCTTTTCTTATTAACTTAGATAAATTATTTAAATAAGCCTTTACACTTTTCTCTACAACCTATGCTTATTAATTTATCCTAAGTCTTAAAATAAGCCTTATTCTGTTCTTTTTCTTATTATAACCTACGTTATAATCATGCTTATTACTTAACCCAAGGTCTAAGTGTGAAAATAAGCCTCTTTCATCTTTTACACTTTTTTTAGTTATAATTCTAAGTTATAACTAGGCCAATTAATTAGTCCAATTCTAATCATAATTAGGCATAATTTCAGTCCAATAGTCTTTATAATTTACATCTCATAATTATAAATAGGCCAATCTCGTTAATTCAGTCCAACTAATATCATAATTAGGCATAATTTCAGTCTTAATTCCATTTTATTATAGTCTTTATAATTTACATCTTATCGTTCATTATTTCAAAATTCTTATAATTTAATCCAATTTCGTGTTAATTCTATTCTAATCCATACGCGAAGAAGAAGGAGAAATAAAAGAAAACTGAAAATAAAAGAAAATCTAAGGCGTAGGAAGAAGATGTAAATAACGCATAAATAACAGTAAATAAATTAAAATACTGTAAATAAACTATAAATAAATGGAAAAGCTTTAATTAACAGAAATAACTAAAACTAACTGAAAAGAATTGCTAGAAAGAAATAGACTGAAAATAATTCTAAAAACTACTAAAAATGTTATTCCAAAAATAGTAGTAAAACTACAACTATTGGAAACCCTATTACTTTAAATTACTTAAAGAAATCTTAAAATAATTACAATCACTCACCTCTGGTCCTTAGCTCTTCCCTTTAGGCCTTCACGGATCCACTTGGGGTTGTTAATATATTTTTATTAAAAAGATTCTCTCCTTGGAAAATTATTCCTTTCAGGGTCCTTCCTGAAAAGGTGAACCCAAGCGGAGAAAATCTAGAACGAGAAAAAGTGTTAGGCCTAGGGTCTTATTTATAGGGGTAGAAGTGGATCTCAGACCGTTGAATTTGGAGATTGAGTACGATGCAACCACGTCATAGGCTGAATATGAGCCATCGGATGGAAGCACGGAAGGAGCAGATTGATTAAAAGAACGCAAAACAACGTGGTAAAATCGCGACCTCTGGGTCAACCCCCCTTTATATTTTTTTTTCTCTTCCTTTGATTTTTGTTTATTCCTTTTCTCCTCCATACTAGCTCGGATTCTAACATTCTATATATGGAAATTGACCAAAAAATTACCATGGACACAATGGTACAACTCCCGTGGCTCAATTCTGATAATTTCACAAAGTTATTTATTATTTAGTTAATTAACGAATTAATTATTACGGGTTAAATTTTGGGTTGTTACATATGATTTCAAATGAAGTGATGTCTTATACCACTTGTACTCTAGTTGTCTAAAAATGATACATTATTAACTAAGCAGACCATGTACCACTCAACATATCTCAAATTGATTTTCAAAATTTTCAGCATAGTCATTTAATATCAGACATAGACAAAAACATTTCTATCAAGAAAAAATACGCACATTTCTCTAACTATTAATTTGTTTGTTATGAATAAGACAATGAAAATTAATTGTTCTACCAGAGTAATTGAAAATTCATGTTTTGAAAATTCAGTCGATTTGAAACCACCACTTGAAAGCTTTAATCTGTAATTTGATTTATCACAAAACATAAAAGTTTTAGAACTTCAAAATTGCTACTCATCAAAATTAGTTTCAAGTCTAAATGATAAATCGATCAAAGTTATGACTGAAATACTATAACTTATTTGCGTAAATCAAAAATACTTTTCAAGTAATGTGCTGTAATGATTGTTGTTTTTAAATAATCTACAAAATGAATCAGCAAAAACAAAATAGTAGACTTGTAGTGCTATTAGTTAGATTTTCAGAACTTCAATTTTTTTTAAATTTGGAGTAAAAATGTTCAAGTTATGATTGAAATACTACAGTTGTGTTAAGAAGTTCAGAAACGGCATTCAAACATAATCCGAATGATTTGCATTTTTTTCAATGATTTAAGCTCAAATTCTAGAAAACCAAAAAAACTTATAGAATTTTCAATCTATTTTCCAAAACATTTTGAAATTTTCAAATCGAAGTTAAGAAGCTCAAGATGTGGCAATTATAATACAACAGTGTAAAAAAACAGACTTAACAGTAAGAAAACAAACCGAAGTTTGGAGAGCATACCTTTACTTAACTTCGATGTCGTGATATATTATAGATCTTCACCTCATTTTTATAAGCAAAGGAATATTATAATTTTTTCTCATCAACCATATAGAAAAACTCAAAATCTGTCTCTGTCGAAGTTGTTCCTTAGCCCGCTTTTATACCTAAATTTTAGAGGAGGCGAATGACCTAACGAAGGATGTAAGACCACTTTCATCTTTCGATGGAAATCTTTGGTACCCAAATTTTTTTATATGGCAAATTGTTAATTTTAAATACCGTATCCTTAGGAACCCAAACTAGTTTAAATTTAGGAAAATTTATATTTGTACCTTTTGGAATCTATATTTGTTTAACAGTTTTGTGTTTGTTTTTATGTCGACAATTATTATCGCTATGTCCTATATTTCCACACTTTACGCATTTGGGTACCAAACTTCTTTCTCTTAGCAATGTTATTAGTCATTTTTTTATATATTGACACTTTTTAAAATCTAAGTCCTTTACTGTTATTTTTGAAGAGTTGATTCCTAATAGCATATTAAACGATTTTTCTCTAGTGGAAATTTTTCGAATAATCAACTCGAGTTCATTAACTTTATATTTTAAAAGATTATTCTTATTTAGTAGCTTAGAACAATGACTAATAGAATTCTCTCCCTTTTTAAAAATCATTTCTTTTTAAGACCAAATTTTCAACTTTAAGTTCTTTTATTTTGGTCTCAAAATCAAGCATTTCTATTTCAAAGAGTTGGCATTTTTCAAATTCAAGTTTTTTAGAATCCTTGATTTTTTCAATCTCCTTTTCTAATTCGTGATTTATTCGAAGAATTTTGGTTTTGCTATTTTTCAAAATCATGTTTTTGTTTACAAGGGTTTTGAAATTTTCTTTGACCTCGTTTAATTCTCTTTCAAAATTTGCACATTTGGAATTTTCGGACATCTTAAAACTTTCCAACTCCTATTGTAAAAAACCGATTTTGCAAATCAACTTAGTTTTGTTTTTTGCTAAAATCAGGATTTCCTTTTCTAGCTTTTGAAAATTTTCATGAAAACAAGCATATTCTTTTTCATAATTCAAACAATTTTTGCAACTAGAATTTTAAATATTTTTAAGCTCATTTTCCAAATCATCATTTTTGTGATGCAATTTAGATTTTTCAACTTGTTATTTTTCATCTCAAGGTCATCAATATTTTTAGTTAATTTTTGACACAAGGAAACTATATCTTTGAATGAAAAATCACTTATCTCATCAGTTGTTTCGTTTTCATCACTGCCTTCTCCACTACCATTGTCCAAACTATATTTTGTAAATCACGTCTAGCATATTTCTTTAACTAAGTCGATTTTGAGGAGTTTCTCACTGTTTTTGTATTTTCTACCATATATTACATCAAGAGTGTTTCAGATTTCTTGTGCAGTTAAACAATGAGAGATATGGTTAAATTCATATCGATTAAATAGAGAATAAAGTATATCGATAGTAAGAGCATTAATCGAATTATTTTTCTTATCTACTATATCACATCCATTTTCAATAATATCCCAACATTTAAAATTAGTAGGTTTTAAATAAAATTTCATTTTTGATTTCCAATTTAAAAAATCTGTTCCATCAAATATAGGGGGACTAACATTGGAGTCACTAGACTGACTCTCGCTAGATCTGCAACTAGGTCAGATGTTAGTAACCGGCTCCAATACCACTTGTAGGATCGAATTAACCCTAGAGGGGGTGAATAGGGTTTATAATAAATTCACAGAATAATAAAATTGCAGCACTGATAATAATAGAGTAAATGCAAAAATAAAAGCGATACGTAATTTTACGTACCCAGCTTCGGCAAAACTGCCTACTGCTACCCTAAGGTATCTACTATGAATTAAACAATCAATGCTTATAGACCATGTAAACTTGCAACCCTCACTAACCTGATTGTTCTAACCCTATGCTCAAAACTCTACCATAACTCAATCCCCGAGTTGCAAATTCTCAAACTACGCCCCGTAGTTCATGCCTAGTTAAAAACTAGAGTTTTATCAAGTTCAAAAGAAAATACAATTACATTAAAATTAAACACTAAATACAAATAACTTAAGACCAAACAAAGTAAAGAATACAACCCAATTTAAAATAAGTGATGACGATTTCGTATAGCCGCTTCCTTTTTCACTTTGTCTTCAAATTATGGTTTTACTTTTGAAGCCGATCTTTGTTGAGTAAATTTCGACCGAGCCAATCCCTGACTGAACCAACCACACGGCAACCCCTGCCGAACCAACTACACGGCAACCCCTGCCGAACCAACTACACGGCAATCCCTGCCGAACCAACTACAAGGTAAACCAGCCTTCGCCGAATCAAACTCCAGCCTCTACCACTCCTACCACCGAACCAGCCCTCACCGAGCCAGCCTCTACCGCTCCACCTATTACCGAACCAATGTCCCACCGGATCAAAACCATCACCAGACCAAGTTCCACCGGACCAAATCCCACCAGACCAAGGCGTTCCAGACCAACTTTGCCAGGCCAGATTACATCAGCCCAAGCCCACCAGCAGTTATATACATACAAGACCCTACCCCCAGCCTCATTCTATAAATAGAGGGGCAGGGGTACAACAATGGAGACAAGTTTGAGAGCTCAAGAACGGATAGAACTTTCAAACAACTTTCATATACTTGTATCAAAGCTTTGTACTTGTAATCTGAACAAGAAAGGAGAAATAATATGTAAAGTGGACGTAGGCACATTCTGGCTGAACCACTATAAATCTGTGTGTCTTTTACAGTTTAGTCCCCGCTTTTTACGTATTTGCATAAATCACCCAGATCACTAAAAACAACATAAAATCAACTAAATCATACGACTTGGAGGTGTTTGCCCATTTTTTGTGCAAACATTTTTGGTGCTTTCATTGAGAGCCAAGAAGCTCGAAGCTTCAGCTTCTTCCACTTAACCTTCTTCCTAACAGCATCGTTCATTGCTTGGAAAACATGCCTCCCAAGCAGAAGAAAGATGTTAACAAAGGAAAAAACATCGCAACCAGCAGTCTTTTAGATCCAGTGGTCACAGATCAAGTAAATCGTCCCCCTCCAGCAGTAGTACCAAATGAAGGTCAGGCAAATCCGACCACCCCTGCCGTAGAACAGCCGGCAGCAATTACTAGGGCAGATCTAGACAGGGTTGTGGCTGAAGTGACTAACCGCTTCACGTCCCAGCAGGAAGCCTTGGTGGACCATCTCATGTCACGCTTAAGGGATGCTGAATAGTCCAACCGCAACACTGAATCATGGGGTGAGTCCCAGTCTGGAGGATCTCAGGGACAACAAAGATCTTCCTTCTTCGAAGGAGCTAACGGCAGAAGCAGCCATGGTAGGAGCCGAGGCCGAGCTCAGCCCGAAGTTAGGCCTGAAGAAATGCTTGGAACTGAACCCAACGGGGGACGTGACGAACGAAGGTCAACTATAGATGAGCCTGTCATACTGCCTAGCCATGGAAACACCAATGAACGGGGTCGAGCTAGAGTCCAGCCCGAATTTGGACCCGAGGAAGTGCTTAGATCAGAACCCAACAGGGGAAGATCAAGGCAAGGGCCAACTGTAGCTGACCCTAGCATGCTCCCAGAAGACCAAAGGCAGCCGTTGAAAAATATTTGGAACGATAGGCGATACCATCCCTACAGGTCATCTGGACGGAATCAATCCCACAGAACAGAACCGAACTCGTTTCTATCTGCTCCAAATTCTGACGAAAGGATGGCACGCTTGTTCAAAGAGTGCGTCCAACGGGATCAGAGAGATCGAGGAATAGGCGCTAGAGTAACCAGCCCTTTCGCCCGCAATATCGAAATTGCTATCACCCCCCGAGAATGGAAAATGCCAACAATGGAACCTTACAAAGGAACCTCCGACCCCGTTGTACACTTACAGAGATACACACAGCATATGCTCATGAGTGGAGCAATAGAGGGAGTACTGTGCAAATGCTTCCCACTATTCTTAGCAGATCTAGCTACCTCCTGGTTCTGTCATCTACCCCAAGGATCCATCAGCTCGTGGGAGATGCTGAAAGAAAAGTTTATCAGCCAGTTCCGCATTCATGTGGAACAACCCAAGGACGCTTATTCCTTATCCAGTGTCAAATAGAAACCTGGAGAGAAGCTACAGCAATACCTAACCCGATTCAATGCCGCAGCGGCCGCAGTCCAAGATGCCGATGAGAAGCTTATCTTAATGGCCCTCTATAGTGGTGTGCATCCGGATACTAAATTTGCTAGAAGGTTGACAAAAGAAAAACCAGCTACTTTACCCGATTTCTTCCATGAAGCTGGAAAATATATGAGACTTGAAGACGCTGCCACTGAGGGGCAGTCAGGGCAACAAAATAAGGCAGCTCACGGCAATACGCCCGCTGTAGCAAAGGACGTTCGAAGATATGACTCTAGGGATAATGCTGGGGGCAAGAAGGGAGAAAAGCATCTACATCGGCCGGGACCGAGATTTGACGCTTACACCCCTCTGAATGAAACGATCGAAAACATCTTCCTGGCCACTCAAGATGAAGTTAAATACAAACGCCCCCCGCACAAGAAGGAATCAGATAACGCGATTAAGTCTGGAAAATTCTACCGCTTCCACGAATCCCATGGGCATGATACCAATGAATGCCATCATATCCGGGACTTGATTGAAGAACACATCAGAATAAGGAGACTGGAACGCTATGTAAAAGGTCAGAATAGGACTCCAGTTCCTACCAATGAGAACCCGAGGATACCCTCCCCAGAAATAGGCAGAGGAAATTGCAACGCCAGCGGCTCCAGTCAAGAGAAGATAGTGATCCATACCATCTCGGGAGGACCACACATCGCCGATAGAAGCTGGGCAGAGATGGAAAGATATGGGAAGTCACTTAGAAACAATGAAGACTGCGTTAATTCTGTTATAGGAGAACGCCACCCAAAGCGGAAAGAGAGTGACGACATCATATTCAGTAGGCGTGACCTAGAGGGAAGGCAGTACCCTCACATGGATCCCATCGTTATCTCTGCCCAGCTCGGTCCAGCCGAAGTGTTCCGAATTTTAGTAGACACTGGAAGCTCAGTAAATATCTTATTCAAGCATGCATTCGACAAAATGAAACTATCAATAAAGGACGTTTCTCCCTGCAATAAACCACTACACGGTTTCACTAGAGACGCGAAGATGCCCCTCGGGCAACTGGACCTCTTTGTTGAAATTGGAAGTCATCCCCCCTCCGTTGTACGGAAACAAACATTTGTGCTGATAGAAAACCACTCGGCCTACAACGCCTTCTTAGGAAGGCCAGCCTTGTTTGACTTCCAAATCGTCCTAGCCCCATGGTGCCTAAAAATGAAATTTCCAATGGACAATGGAGTAGGGGAAATAGAGGGAGACCAGGACGTTGCTCGAGACTGCTATGTAACTGAACTTCACAACAACCACAGGAAGGATAAAGGGAAAAGTGTAGAGGTTGCCCTCTGCACAAAAAGTTTGGAAGCATAGCAACTAAAGAAAGCCCCTCCTCTTCGATATACCAGCGACCCTTTCAATGAATTAGACCCCAGGGACAAAGAGGAGGAGGCCACCGCCGAGCCTGCAGAGGCCATGGAATTTGTATCCGTAGACAAAGATGACTCGAGTAAACTATTGAAAATCGGGTCCCAACTAAAAGCAGAGTTGAAGGAACAACTCATTGACTTTCTCCGCCACAACTTGGATGTATTTACATGGTCACATGCTGACATGACCGAAATCTCCCCTGACATAGCATGCCACGTACTAAACATTGATCCTACCAAGGCGCCCGTAAAACAAAGGAAGAGAAGTATGGGGGCAGAACGATTAGCAGCCCTCGATGAAGAAGTAAAGAATCTGCTTGTCAATGACTTCATACGAGAAGCCATCTACCCAAAGTGGATCGCCAACCCGGTGCTGGTAAAGAAGGCTAATGGGAAGTGGCGAACATGCATTGACTTCTCCAACTTAAATGACGCCTACCCGAAGGATTGCTTCCCACTTCCCCGAATCGATCAACTTGTAGACAACACGGCCAGGCACGAACTCTTATCTTTTATGGACGCATACTCAGGATACAACCAAATTCCCATGCATGCTCCCGATCAAGACCACACTAATTTCATCACTGACCGGGGATTGTACTGCTACAAGGTAATGCCTTTCGGACTTAAAAACGCAGGAGCCACCTACCAGCGCCTCGTCAACAAGATGTTTGCAGGGCTAATAGGACAAACTATGGAAGTGTATGTAGATGACATGCTGGTGAAGTCAAGGAAAGCCAACGACCACGTAAACCACCTGGGCGAGATGTTTCGGGAACTTCGCCAATATGGAATGAAACTTAATCCTCTAAAATGCTCCTTCGGAGTATCATCAGGAAGGTTCTTGGGATTCATCGTCCATGCCAGAGGGATTGAAGCAAACCCTGAACAAGTCCGAGCTCTAAAAGATATCAAAATACCTTCCACTCGAAAGGAAATGCAAAGCCTGAATGGGAAAGTATCCGCCCTAATCCAATTCATCTCCAAAGCAACGGACAAGTGCATCCCCTTCTTGGAAGCTCTAAAGAAAGACAAAGGAAAGTTCGAATGGACTGACAAATGCTTAACAGCTTTCCTTAACTTAATCGAACACCTCCAGAAACCGCCGGTACTCTCGACTCCAAATGAAGGCGAAGAGTTATACCTATACCTTGCTGTATCATCTCATGCTCTAAGCGTTGCTTTGGTAAGAGAAGACAACCGCACACAGCGGCCAGTATACTTTGTAAGTAAGAGGTTTACAGGGGCATAAGTCAGATATCCTAAACTTGAGAAGCTAGCATACTGTCTACTAATCGCATCATGAAAACTGCGACATTATTTTCAATCCCATTCCATCAGAGTTCTGACCGATCAACCGCTGAGGCAGGTACTCCATCGTCCCGACACTTCTGGGCGACTACTTAAATAGTGCATTGAACTAAGTCAATATGATATTACCTACCATCCTCGCACCGCCATCAAGGGGCAAGCCATGGCCGATTTCATTGCCGAATTCACTACCAACGAAGGTAAGGAGCAATCAGAAATAGCAGAAGACATCAAGTGGAACCTCTTTGTGGATGGTGCATCAAACGAACAAGGCTCGGGGGCAGGTGTGATAATAATCACTCCCAGGGGAAATAAGCTGCACTATGCTATAAGGTTGGAATTCGCTACCACCAACAACGATGCAGAGTATGAAGCAGTTATAGCTGGATTAGAACTTGCCGTAGAAATCGGAGCCAATTCTTTGTGTCTTCATAGCGATTCTCAACTTATTGTTAATCAAATACTAGGAGAATTCCAGGCTCGAGAAGAACGACTCATATCATATTTAAAAAAGACCAAGTCACTTCTCAGTCGATTGGACCACTACTTAGTCAAACACATCCCTCGGGAAGAGAACCAAGAGGCCGACGAATTGGCGAAGCAAGCCAGCATGAGAGACGGCGCTATTTCCGGAGCAGTAGCCATCTCAAAGCAACTGACCTCAAGTTTTGAGCAAGTGAATCTGATAGCTGCAACCGAAGAAGCAACTTGGATGACTCCCATCCGAGACTACTTACAAAGTGGCACACTACCCGACGGGCGTAACGAAGTCAAGAAAATCTTGAGGAAAGCTTCCCGCTACACAATACAAGAGAACACCCTCTATCGGTGCGGCTTCTCTAACCCCTTATTAAGGTGTCTCGCTGGAAGGGAAGCCAAGGAAATCTTATCCAACATTCATCAAGGAAGCTACGGAGATCACACCGGAGGGCAGACTTTGGCAAAAAAGATACTCCGATATGGATATTTCTGGCCCACCTTAAGCAAGGACGCCTTGGATTTCGTCAGAAAATGTGACATATGCCAGAAGTTTGCTAAGATCCCACGGCTACCAACCACTGAGATTACTCAAATGACTAGCCCTTGGCCCTTTGCAGTATGGGGAATTGACTTAATCGGCGAACTGCCAATGGGCCGAGGCGGGGCCAAATATGCTATAGTGGCAGTCGACTATTTCACCAAATGGGTGGAAGCAGAACCCATAAATAAAGTATCATCAGCGAAAGTTATGAACTTCTTGATCAAAAATGTTCTATGCAGGTACGGAGTCCCATTCAAAATTATATCGGACAATGGACTTCAGTTTGACAGTGAGGAGTTCGCCAACTGGTGCCAAGAGTACAGAATTCACAAGAGCTTCTCATCCGTAGCTTATCCCCAGGCAAACGGACAAGTCGAAGCCGTCAACAAGATTTTGAAAACTCTAATAAAAAAGAAGCTCGAAAAGTCAAAGGGCGCTTGGGTGGATGAACTCCCTACAACACTGTGGGCCTATCGCACATCTTTTAGAACATCAACAGGGCATACCCCTTTCTCTTTGGCATACGGATCGGAGGCTATGCTCCCAGTTGAAACCATCGTGCCTTCCCACCGTAGGATCCACTATAACCCAGAAGAGAACGAAGAACTCCTTCACATGTCTTTGGATCTAATTGAGGAGAGAAGAAATGATGCAGCCCTCAAAGCAGCAGCCCACAAGCAAAAATTGGCAGCACAATACAACTCCAAAGTCAAGCATCGTACCTTACAAGAAGGAGATCTTGTCCTCAAGCGAATCTTCCCTCGCCCCGGGGCACTAGATCCAATCTGGGATGGACCATATGTAATTCATAAAGATCTCAACAATGGAGCTTATATTTTGTCAACAGTGGACGGAGAGGTGTTCCAGAGGGCATGGAACATTCAACATCTCCGTCGATACTTTTCTTAACTTGTACTGCCCATATGAAGTGAATTAACAAAGAGAATCAGTGGACGTAGGCATTTTCGTGCCGAACCACTTTAAAAAACCTTGTCTCTTTTTTAACTTGTTCCTTTATATCTTGGCTGCTTGTTAACTTTATCCTTTTCTGTTGAACAAAATCCTGTGCATATAGCATTTCCATTCAAGCACTCCACAGCGCGACTTCACCTGGACAAGACCTAACAGGTACTATGCGAATCTATGCCATTGCCAATGAGACACTTTTGCTCCGGCATCCCTCTGCTGCGGGTTAACTCATTGCTCGCGATGGCCCTTAAAGCCAACTGTAATGAGGCAATTATAAGCCACCGAAAAGGCCGACTATAGCCAAGGCAGCTCATTACGGCGTTCGGCTCGCCGGCAACTGTGAACCTACTTTAAGCCCCAACATAAGGTGTGGCCAGCCAGGGGTAGTTCACGGTTGACGATCGGCACCCATGCTAGCCGGCCACAGTAAATCGAATAACACCCACGATTACGGGCCATAATGGCCCGGGTAGTTACTGTGCGCGATCTCGGCTCCGATGTGTCTTAAGTACGGCTGTGGTAAAAAAGATTAACTCCCCGCGGAGGCGTAAGATGGGTGACAAATGTCTCCAAGACCCACAGCTAGGGAAAGTGACTACAAAGCCCGTTTGCCACGAACTTAAGCACATCGAAGGCCTTCCGTGATTGGAAGTTTTACTATTTCTCATATTTCAATTTTATTTAAAAAACTATTCTCCTATCCTCTGTAACAATCCCTAAAGTACAGGACACAGAATAGGAGACATTCGCTAATGGAAGCGGGTACTCACAACGAGACACTGGACTGCATTCCATACTCGGTCACACAAGACATTCAAAGCTGCCATCTAAAAGCAAAATATGAAGGGCGGTATTTCCTTCTTTCATGTATAAACACGTGGCTATAATTTATTCACACATCACACTAACATTGCAAGACATGAAATTATGTTTTAAACAAGAACTTGACGTCAAACACAATTGAATCACAAGCATAGCTATACTTCTCATACAACATGTCAAAATGGCAAAAACATTAAAAAACGACAGAATCAGCTTAAGTTAAAAAATTACACGTCAAGAATAATGTTGTTTATTACAAGTAGCATAATTACAACCTAAAAGTTACATTACTGTTTTGGGACTAACATATACAACAATGTTAAGTCCACAAAAAGATATCCAGGTCAAATCAAGGAGCCGGTTGCATCGGAGTTTTACCCTTGTCCAGTTGCCCACCTGTCCAGTCAAAGAAAGAGTTCATTAGTGATAAGCAACCAAGTTAACGGAAAGACTAGAAAGGAAGACTTACCAGCATCTGCTCCTTGATCATCTTGATCATCATCCTCTACTTACACACCTGCCTCCTCAGCTGCAAGCAACCACATGCCCTCCTTCACCGCCACCTTCTCCTCCTTGGTAAACTGGGCAGTAACCACATCCATCCTGAAGGCCACGCCACCCTCCTTATCCGCCTCAGCCTTGGCCTCCTCTAGAGCCCTGAGATAGATCCTGGCCATAACCCGGGGGTAATCATCCATCCAGGACAAGTTACCCAGCCTCCAAGTGCGGAAGTACATATCCTGGAGCATCTCATCCATCATCCCCTCGTTCTCCTCAAACTCCCTCATTCGGACCTCAGAAGCCCGCAGCTTTGCAACGACAGCATCCATCTCCGATTGATATCATAAACGGTCAACCTGAAGGGACCTCCTCATCGCCTCCATCTCCTCCTTCAACTTGGCCTGAGCAAGCTCCACGGCCTCAAGTCTCCCCGATAGTTCCTCTACCCGCTCGAGGTTCGCTTGCCGAACCTCATCCACCGTGGCAATGGCCATGTCAATCCGCTCCTTACAAACGGCCTCCATCTTCCGCAACTCTGCCCTACTGGCCTCTTCCATAGTCTCCCTCAATTGTCTGGACGCGGCCTCATGCTGAGAAATTTGGATAGCTTGGTCGGCAAGTTGTTTAGCCTGGTCAGAAACCATCAACCGTAGCCGAATGTTGGCGCTCCCTATCTCTTCCCCAGCCTTGACCAGTCGGGCGTGGTGCCCCATCAATTTCCTAGTCTCCTCGGCAACCCGGTCGATGTTCGCCTTAGCCTCATCCCCCAGAGTCACAACCCGGTTAGTAAGCAAATCGAGGTCCAGAGACTTAGCCTCATCAAGCACCCGAACCATAGGATTGCGAGGGAGAAGATGCTCACCAGTAACTTCATCGAAGGAAATGTCATGAGAGGCCGGGTCCAGATCTGGATGACCCGCAAACGAATTACGAGCTAAGCCAGGGTGATCTACCGGGATGACGGTTGGATTCTCAGACGGATGGGGGAAGGCCTAAACTCAGTATCCTCCTCCGTAATATCATGAACAGGCTGGAGTGGGGGTTGAGGGCCAGGAAAAGATTCAAAAGCAGATCGGCGCCTCTTCCTCTTTTGTATGTCTTCTTCAATAACTCCGAGAAGAGGACGATAACCGACTACGTCTCCAGGGCGGGTAGTAGGGGGTTTCGGTTTGGCAGAAGCTTTAAGAAGTCTATATTGTTCAAGCCTGTGCCGAAGATCTGAAGTCTTGGCAGTTTTGCCCGCTCCTGGAATGAAAACTAAGTGTCACAAGCATACGTTGAACCATAACTCAGGAAATGTGTCAAGTTAGGGAGAATAAGAATTCACCTGGAGTCGCAGAAGTCGCCTCAGTCGAAGCACTCCCGGAAGGTAAATCGGCACCAGTCCCGGCTTTATCAGCTTTCTTGAGATTCCCCGCCAAAGCCGGTTCTTCCTCTAAACCTTCGAAGGCTTGGCGGAAAGCATCATCCGTCCACTCTTGCATCTCGCCTACTTGCCCAGAAGACAAAGCCTCGGTGCCATTGCCGTCACCATCACCTCCTCCTTTACTTCCGCTCTCACCTCCTTCATCTCCGCCTTTCCCCTCATCCACATCTCCCTCCTCCGGAATGTCTGGACATGTACTGGGAGAGGGACCGTCAGACTTCTTGAGTTTCTTTCCCCCGGCGGCTGGAGGTATCGAAAAGGGTCTCCTTTTGCTACTCTTCGACGCAGCCCCCTTTTAGCTTGGGCAGCCCTCTCTTCCGCCGTATCCCTCTGCTTGACCACGGACTGATGTGGTAAGATCAGGTTGTGCCCCAGAAGTGTAGCGTTCCTGATCAGGTAAGCAGCCGACCTATCTCTTCCTGAAATAGCTTCTATTTCCGCTGCCATCTGAACGAGGCGATCATTCTCCACGACCGCAAAACCACCTATCGCTAGCAAGAAATAAAAACACATAAGAAGAAACATTGCAACCAGAGCGGAAATTGTAAATAAGCTTTGACTTACATCCGGAGGTGAAGCGACGGATAGAAACGGAGTCGTCCCTGACAAAAAACCATTCCTTTTTAAACATGTTGTACTTCGAGTATAAGTCTAGGACTGGCGTGAAGGATACGGCCGATTCCAAGCTGATGTATGGAGATACCTTCTTATAGCCCCTCAAGTTGTACAAATACCGGATCTCCCGGTTGGAAGGAGGACGCCCATATCTCCTCTGGAAGATGACAAAAAGGCTCACCAGAATGGCATAGGAGTTAGGCTGAAGCTGAAGTGGAGCCACCTTTAGGTATGTGACGAAACTGACTATCCAGGCATTGAGAGGCGAGATGGCACCACATATACAGTGATACCTACTGTAAGCAAAGTAGCCTTCAGGGGGGTCATACGGCATCACTCCTTCCCCCGGCAATAGCATGCATGCTCTGTCAATCCCATAGGAGCGAGAGATGACATCGAGCTGCTCGTCTTTGAGTGAGCTAGGGAAACAATCGGGAGGCGAGTTCAGAAGCTCCTGAGGACCATACCCATCTACTAATGATCTCGAGACGGGCCCATGACGTCCCGCTCCTGACGGGGCTGGGGGCACGGCAGAAGGCTCTCCTCTGTCCTGAGATCTCTTCTTTTCTGATCGAGTTTCCACTTTGTGAGACATTTATCTGCAACACGAAAAAGCACATTGTTAGAACAAGAGATATAGAGATCAAACGAACAAGTATTGTCTAGAGTTCCACTTATAAACACGTAAACTCATTCAGTAATACAAGGAAGAAGCTTCATTCGGCGTTTAAGCCATTCGGTAGTACAAGGAAGAAGCTTCATTCGGCGTTTAAACCATTCGGTAGTACAAGGAAGAAGCTTCACTCGGCATTCAAGCCATTCGGTAGTTCAAGGCATGAATTCTCATTCAGCCTGTTACTCTCTAGTTTATTCGGTCAGTTCATTCGGCACGCAAGCCCTTTCGCTAAAAAGATTGAGTTCGTTCGATGGATCAGTCTTAAAGGATCATTCGGCTCACCTGGTTCGGTAGATGAATTGATTCGGTAATGGGCTGGTCCGGTTATTTCAAGCAAACAAGACTGATTCGGTATTCGGTTGATTCGGCTATTCCAAACGGTGAAGGGTGAACATAGACGCGAGGTCCATACTTATAGACAAATACTAATGACCGAACCAGTTGATTCGGCACGCAGGACCGGGTGAGGATATCCAAGCTAAAGCAAAGCACGCCATGTGCGTACCCGCATGCCCTACTTTAGGGGGCAAGTGTTGAGTAAATTTTGACCGAGCCAATCCCTGACCTAACCAACCACACGGCAACCCCTGCCAAACCAACTACACGGCAACCCCTGCCGAACCAACTACAAGGTAAACTAGCCTTCGCCGAATCAAACTCTAGCCTCTACCACTCCTACTACCGAACCAGCCCTCACCGAGCCAGCCTCTACCGCTCCACCTACTACCGAACCAATGTCCCACCGGATCAAAACCATCACCAGACCAAGTTCCACCGGACCAAATCCCACCGGACCAAGGCGTTCCAGACCAACTTTGCCAGGCCAGATTACATCAGCCCAAGCCCACCAACAGCTATATACATCCAAGACCCCTACCCCCAGCCTCACTCTATAAATAGAGGGGTAGGGGTACAACAACGGGGACAAGTTTGAGAGCTCAAGCACGGATAGAACTTTCAAACAACTTTCATACACTTGTATCAAAGCTTTGTACTTGTAATCTGAACAAGAAAGGAGAAATAATATATAAAGTGGACGTAGGCACATTCTGGCTGAACCACTATAAATCTGTGTGTCTTTTACAGTTTAGTCCCCGCTTTTTACGTATTTGCATAAATCACCCAGATCACTAAAAACAACATAAAATCAACTAAATCATACGACTTGGAGGTGTTTGCCCATTTTTTGTGCAAACAATCTTCAATGCATGATGAAAACCTACTGCATCTCACTGTCAAATGAAAACCTTGCTTGCGTAATACTCTCATTCATTAATTGCTCCAATTTTCAATTGAGGCTTCGATGTGTTGATTTCTTTAATTGGTCGAGTACTTTCGATCTGAGTGTTGGTATGATTTTTCTATTTTGAATTTTGATTTTTGCTTTTTGAACTCGATGTTTATTTATTGATAATGATATTGGGTATTTATAGGGACTAAATCCCTATATTTCATATATACTTTTGGCTTTGAAATTTTCAAATTTGGTGTTGATTGACCGTCGATTTTATGATTGTATATATATTTCGATCTCCGAATTATTCATCTCTTTAATTCTTTAAAGTGCTTATATTGTTTTACATTTTTCATTTACCACTCAACCATAATTGTCTGATATTGAACTATGCTCTATTCCTTGTGCACCAATGTCATTTCATACATGACTACATCTATGTTGTTTTCCATGGCTGTCTTCTTGCTCGTTACTACTATGTGCATGCCTGAACTTCTCTCTGTGTGCACGCGATAAACTGTTGTTGTAAATTTGTGATGCTCTGATCTTCCATGTACATACATAGATACATGTATGTATATATGTATGAAATTTTTTGGGTTGTTTGTTGCCGTTTAGGGTTGTCTTTGAACTGTAAAGATGTGGCTTAAATCATACTTGGTTGCAATGCTTTGAACTGTATATTCCTTGATGTTGAATTCTGATAGATTAATATACACACACACACACACGATCACCGAACGAGGAGACGCTTTGTTGATAGACTTGCATACTACATTTGCCCTTATGCTTGAGTATGGGCATTAGCTTGTTATGAACTCATGTGCACCCTGATGTACTTGTACCTTGTTGCTACTTGCATGTATTCGGTTGTTCTTTGTAGTTTAGTTTTTGCATTTTTACTCGTTGCACTTACATGCTTGTTTCTGGTTTTAGTCGAGACTCTTATGCACTTTATTTTAGTTTTTTGTTGTTATTCCCTTAGTCTAGTTCCTTCCCTGCTTGCCTATTTGTGCATATTTGCATGCATATTTCTTGGTTTGGTCATGCAGTCATGCTTGAGTAGTGATAATGGTGCTTGTGCATCACATGTGTTGCACCATCTTACTGTGTTATGAATGTATGTGCATTCAGCCCATCTTCTTGAACTTGTGTGTCACCTTATGAGTGCATGCTGGTTTGAACTAAAATAATGCACTTGTGTCGAGCCCGAGCTTGCTTGGGCTTGACCTCGTGTACACTTCTACCTACACTATGTTGAGCCTTCAGGCTTTACCTTTGCACTTGTCCCTAAAAATTGAATTTGTGCAAAAGGATTTTGTGTATGTGAATCACCTTATGGCAAGTACGGTGATACATTGTGCATGTCATATGTTGCTCGTGCATATTTATTTTTGGTTCTAGTTTAAAATATGAATAGAAACAACCCGATTTTCCAATATCAGTTTGTTTCCTTTTTCTTTCTACTATGTTGTTTATTATTTGACAGGCAAAGTAGAAGTTTTACACAAACTGGAGTAAGCAGATAGGAACCAATTATGGACGAGTGAGTGAAATGAGTGATTATTGTATATATAAGAGTGTAAACTAATATTGTATATGAATGATGTAAAATATAATGGAAGCTATGTTGTAAATGTGTACAATTTGAATTTGAATTGACTTTTATATTTGTTTAAATGAAATTGTGATTTGTTTATTTCAATCGGTTATGTTGTAATAGTACTATAAGAAATACACATACATACATACATACATACACATATATATATATGTTTATTATCATTGCCCAAAAAATATAAACTGTTATAATCTACAAGAGCTGCAAAAGAAGACGGGGTAACTACAGTCATTGACACATCACATGAAGTTCCAAAACCTCTAGCAATGATGGTGATGGTCATGAAGCTAGAGATGATTCAGCTCAAGGTGGAGTTGACAGAAGCTTAGGCGAAGTTACCCCTATTCCGGCTAGCTATAGAGTTAGAAGACCGATAGACAAGTATGAAGACTAAAACTATGTAAATCTTAGACTTGATGATTAATTTGACTACGCACTATATATAGTGCAAGATGAGCCTTTCGATATTGAACAAGATACGAGTTCGAGTGCTAGCTCGAAATGTGTTAATTGGGTTTTAACCCATCAAAATCCAATAAGAATTAGAACATTCAGACTACGTTAGAATAACTGAAGAATCAACCAAAAGGACTAGAAAAAGAAGAAGAAAAAGACACGAGAGGAAAGACGCCAAAATAAGCTAAGGTGATGGACCGCTAGCGATCCATAAGGCTTGCTCATGGACCCTCCAAAACTCTTGCATCATGATTTATCACCATTTCTAAGCATGCTTCCAAGTTTCATAGCATCCCAAACAATCTAGCTCGCGAAGTGAAGACTCATCTGATTCAAGCTGTTTGGCCAGAATTAGGTAACTTAAAATGGACCTATATAACTCATACGAAGTCTGATTGACTTGAAATTTTAGGAAAACATTTAGAAAACATAAGAGAAGGCTAAAAAAATAGTCATTTAGAGTTGATTTGATCACTAGAAATCCATCTAGATGGATCGCTAGCGAGCCATCTAGATTGGGCCCCACCACCTCAAATTTTTATGGTGGGTCCCTAACACCCTCTAGAGTATTCCTGCAAAGTTTTGTTCGATTATGTAAAGATTTGAGCAAGATATGGATGATTCTTCTGAGACCCATAAAGATGGATGATCAAACGAACTCCAAACGACTTGATATTTGGACAAGGCACTCAAATAGAAGATAGAAAGACAACCAAACAAAGATCACTCAAAAATATGCTAAGTGGATGGATATCTAGCGATCCATTCCCTATATATGGCTACCGATCCATCCCCTATTTATAGCTAGCAATCTATCGAGATAGATCAGACCGCCCTCAAACTTTCTAAGCTCCTTCATAGCACTAATTAAAGACTTCTGGTAGAAAAATTAGCTAAGTTGATGGATAGCTATCGATCCATCTCCCATGGATAGCTAGCGATCCATTCTCTATGGATGGTTAGCGATCCATAGAAATGACTCAGACTGATTTAAGATTTTTGGTGATGACTTGGCATAACAAATAGACTCTTCTCCACCTAGACTTCTGGCCCAATAATCACTGAACTTCTCTGTAAACCTACTTGCAATTAGAGATGGATCTTTTCCGGAGAGAGAGCCGCCATTACTCTATTGAATTCCTTCACTTCTTCAACTTTCTTCTTCCTCCCAACAGTCATCAAGGAGGTTAGTGTGATTCTCCAGTCAACCCTTGTACTTGTGACTTATTCTAACTTATTGTAACTTAGATCTAAGGACTAACTAGTTGATATCCAGAGAGATTTAACTAATACAATCATAATAATGATTGATTAAAGTGGACGTAGGCCAGAGTGAGCCGAACCACTATAAAATCCTGTGTCTCTTTTTCTTACTTGTGTTGTTTGTTTATTATTTATCTGAGATTTGTACTATTGATTATTTGCACTGGTGCTTTCACACTTGATCCAGGATGTTGATCCATTTTTTGGGTTAACAAAATGGATGCATGCTATAAAGGAGTGGATGGATTCGTTGAAGAAGAATAAGACTTGGGAATTAGTACCATCCCCTCAAGAAAGCCGAGCCATAGGATACAAGTAGGTATATAAGGTGAAGGATGATGGAAGATACAAGGATAGACTTGTTGTAAAAAGGTTTTCACAGGAGAAGGAGATGGAGTATGGTGAGGTGTTTGCTCCGATTGTTAGACATACTACCATCTTGATATTGCTAGTTATAGTCGCAACTCATGGCATGGAGTTCGAATAATTAGATGTAAAGATAGCCTTTTTGCCTAAGGACTTAGTGGAGACCATCTATATGAAGCGGTCAGGAGGATTTGTAGAGGATGGAAATAAGGAATGGGTTTTCAAGTTGAAGAAGTCTCTATATGGTTTGAAGTAGTCTCCTAGGCAATGGTATAAGAGGTTTGACTCTTTTATGCTTACTCTTTGGTTTATAGAAGCGCTAAAGACGCTTGCATTTATTTTAAGCATACGAATGATGGTAATTGGATATATTTAATCTTGTATGTGGACGATATGCTAATCGTTTCTAAGGATAAAGCTGAAATTGACATGTTAAAATTGAAGTTAATGGTGGAATTCGAGATGAAAGACCTCGGTGAAGCAAAGAAGATTTTATGGATGGAAATCCAAAGAGAGAAAGCTGAAGTTGTTGAGATTGACACAAAAATAATATATCCAGAAAGTGTTTGCTCGGTTTAGCATGCAGAAGGCAAAAGCAATCAGTACTCCCATACCTTTGCACGTTCAGCATTCAGAGAAGAGATCTCCGATCTCAGATGAAGATAAGGCATATATGGAGAAGATACCTTATGCTAGTGTGGTTGGAAGCTTGATGTATTCCATTGTCTACACGAGACAAGATATTGCATAGGCGGTAGGTTGGTTGATCATTATATGGCTAATCCGAGGAAACCGCATCGGGAAACAATGAAGTACATTTAGGGGTATCTTAGGTGAACAATAGATTATAGGCTTGTTTTTGACGGTGGGAAGAATTTTTTTAGCTTGGTCAGATTTTATGATTCTTATTATGTCAGAGATAGAGATCGAAGGGAGTCAACCTTAGGTTATGTCTTTGCACTTATAAAGACAACTATTAGTTAGAGAGCGATGTTGTAGATATAGTTGCCTTGTCTACTATAGAGACATAATTGATAGCTGCTATTGAAGTAGCAAAGGAAGCACTTTACTTGAAGCGATTGTTGTTTCATTTAGGCTTTGTTCATAGGAGTATAGTAGTAAATTGCGAAAGTCAAAGCATAATACATCTAGCTGGGAATCTGACATTTAGTTCGAGGATGAAGCTCACAGAGGTAAGAGACTCTTTCCTTGTCTCTATAAATGAAGACAAACAGATACATCTTCAGAAGATTCACACTGAGGAGAACGCATCAGACATCTTCACTAAGTCCTTGCCTATTGCAAAGTTCGAGCATTGCTCAAACTTGATTCACTTGCTGAAGTGCTAGATGCCACTTGGTGGCATATGGGAAGAGTGTGTTGGTAGATGGAGACGTTGGCGTAGATTGATAGGTCCTATATGGAGAACGTACTTTCAACACTTTGTTGGCCGACGGTGACATTTCCCGAGTTCGTTTATAAAGGAAATAGGTGATGATCATGCCGAAGCTAATTAAGGAAGTATCCATGGTATCTTGTCTGGTAGTTGTTTGAAGTAAAAGTATGTAGGTGGAGTTGGTAGGCTTGGATGTAAATGTGGTATCAAGATGGAGACTATTAGATTTCGGTGATATAATATTTTCATATTAAAGAAGATTTGGAAGATATTGTTAGTTTCAATGATATTATATTTCCAAGTAAAAACATTTCGAAGATATTAAGATAAAGAATCAAATATATTGCCTCTTTAATTTTATTAAAGAGGGCAATGAATTACTTAATGAGAAGGAGAGTGATTTGGAAGATTGAAGTAATCAAACAATTCCCTAATCAGCAGATTAAAGAGGGAATCTTATTAGGCGCGTGCAAATTGAAAAAAAATGGAAAGTCAAACGGATAAATGTTTCTTATATGAATAGGAGAATTGATGAGGGGTGATTTACAACCATAAATCAATTACTTAAATCTTAAGTAATAATCTCTATGTAAAGACTGTAGAGATTAGAATCATCCTCTCAAGATATATTTCTTATTCTTCTTCTTAGCCTCCATTATCAATTTGTAAAATTCTTTTTTCATAGAAAGTAATAAAATATCCTCTCCCCAAAGTGGATGTACACTATATCGCGATAGTGGAACCACTATAAATCTATGTGTAAACTCTCTATTTGCTTTCTTCTTTGATTTACTATTTTATATTCTCCTGTTGTTGTTTGTTTTATCGCACTACAGCACCAATTTTATTGCTTTCGCGCTTACTTTTATTTATTTACAGTCATTTGTGTAAAATTACCTCAACACAAAAAAAAATTAATTAGTTTATGCAAATAAATTAGAATAAGCGTATACACATAATATCACATAAGATGATAATGATTATAATAAAATCAAAAGAACCATTTAAAGAATCGTTCCATAAAAAATATAGTTTAACTTAGTTGTATATTAGATCAATCCTCCAAAAATGAGAACAAGATAAAATAATTTTATAAATCCATTCAATCTTTAAAATAGCTAAACATAATGTTTCAATACACACACACACACACACAAATACTTATTTCAATAATAGGATTCGTTTAAAACTTATTATAAAAATATGTCTATTATTCATCATGTCAATTTTGTACTTGCATGTATTTTTACTTATTATAATTTACGTTTGAGCACTTTAAAAATGCACAAACTCAATTTTTTTCCTAATTTATTCTTATTATTATTTTTTGATTTGTACTTGCGCACTTTTAAAGTGTAAAAGCACAAATCAAATAATAATAATAATAATAATAATAAAGTGCGCAAGCATTATTAGTCATTATGAAAAACGCTTATTTTTATAATAAGTTTCAAACAGACTATATTATTGAAATAAGTGTTTATTCAAAATCCAATATGAAAATCTATCCCATCCAAATGATGAAAAGGTGCACCATTTTGTGGAGTGACCATTTTTAAAATGCACCTTGAGCAAGCTTTTTGCATGTACCCATTTTCATGTGTCCTGCCTGGCATAGATTTTGCTCTAGGAACAGTCTTCAACAATGTCTTCTCCTAAACAATTATAGGCTTCACTGAGACTCTTAAAGTCCCACAAATCAACAAGTGTTCTCAAATGTCATAAAAGATTCTCCACAAAGAAATGAATACAATTGTTAGCAGTTCAAATTGTGGTATCTCCCAAAAGACTGACATGCATCTATTCCTCACCATGGTACCATCATGTCTAAATATTAGTGAATGACAGTCAACAGTAAATAAATATATTAGATAACTAGGAATAGAGGTTGGTTAAGGGTCCCCTATTGAACTTATATGATTTATCAGGACTTTACGAGTGTATAAACTTTAAACTATTTGGATGAAATATGGGTTGGATGAGAGCAGGTTACTATATTAACATAAGATTTTCTAATCATATGCTACCTATTTGGTTGAGTATTGTAACACCTCAGATTTTTGATAACATTATTTAGGAGATTTAGTTAGATAAACTAAATAAAATAATGGGTTGATAAGGGGATTGAGATTTATTTAATTAAGGTAGTTGTGCTTTTTAACTAATAAATTAAATGAAGGGTTTAAAATGAATTAGAGGAGGGGTATTATGGGAAAGAGGTCATTCCTATATTGTCTTCCTTAGTCGTGTATCTTAACACACGTTCATTCTCATTTTAAAAATTTAAAAGCAAGGTCGGCCACATTCACAAAGAAAGAAGAAGAGGAAACAAAAGAAAAGCTTATGGAAAGCATATTCAAATTAAACTCATTCTAATCTCAAGCTCCTTAATCTTTAAAGCAAAGGTGAATAATGTTTTCATCTCTAAACTTTTATGGTTTCGGTTTTAAGATTAAATCCGAATGATTTTGCAAAGATTTGCCATGTTTTTTGAATGATAAAATGATATATATATAAATAGTGATGATTTATGTATGTTCTGAAAGTGTGCTATGGATCGTGTAATATGGATATATGATAATACAGAGTGTAGTGATGATAGCTATACGGTAAATAGTGCGGAATATAAAAGCAGTATAGTAAAAATGACACCAGAGATTTTTATACTGGTTCGGAGCACCGTCCTACGTCCAGTCCTAGACTCCTTCTGGAATTTCACTAAAACAATAACCCTCACTTAACTCGGAGGAACAGGTCTATACAACCCTTGAGCAGCCGAACAAGGACCTGAGCAGCGGAACAGGATTTCGCCTCAGCAGCCGAAGAGGACTTCACACGCCTGAGCAGCAGAACAGGAGTTCAACAAATACAAAAGATTGTTTTGACTTCATGTGTTCTAATAACACAGATTTTTCACTTGTAGTACACCCTTCCTATAATCTTCTCCTCGAGTATAAATATATATATTTGAAGTTTATGAAGAATAGAAAGGTATAGTATTGCTTTAATGTAGAATAATTGAAAGTGTATTGCAAATAGATAGAAGAGCAAAGATAAGAGAATTAGATTATAATTCAGTGATTTGAAATGAAGTTGAAGTATGTATTTATAAAGATTAGAAAGCATCGACTGTTGGTGAAGAGTTTCGATCGAAGTGTTGCGTCCGAATCTTTACGTTAGAGGTTCGCAACTCTTCACAAAAAGTCGTGTCTTTTCGAAAAGTGGCTGTTATAGAAATTCAGTCAACTGAGCTTCTGAGTCAGTCGACTGAATGTTCAAAATAATATTTAAATTTAAATTCGTATACTTATGTAACTGTGCATGCTGCACAAAATTCCCGGTGTCAGTCGACTGGTCGTCTGGGTCAGTCGACTGACCTGGTTAAATTTGTGCAGTAAGCACAGTTTACATAGGTATATTAATTTCTATAACTTTAAAACACTTTTATAATATGTATAAAAAATTTGATAAATATTATGATTAAATATATAAGCTAATGTAGACGTAATCGAGGAGAGATTTTAACAAATATGGACCTAAGACTTAAAAACAAAATACCATAATTGATGCACAGGTTTTTAAAGTCTTGTCTCCTTGTCTCTTTTTGTCGTAGCAGTCGTCAAATCTGTATGTCGTAGTGATAGCTTCGTGTCATGAATCAAAACCAAGTATCAACATTCTCCCCCTTTTTGACTGATGACAACCTGTAAATAGATATAGATTTCGACTGTATATATATATATATATAATAACATAAATACTTACTCCCCTTGAATCGTTGACGTTCTATATCCTGCATTTTTGTTAGCAATAATATTTCTCCCCCTTCGTCATCGACAAAAAGGAAAAATAATATGAAGTCATAAAGTAGAGAAGATATCATAGAAATAAAAATAGTTATCCATACATTTAACTTCCATAGTTAAGAGTGCTCAAAATAAACTAAAATGGCCATTTAGTACAAGCCATACAAAATTGAGAACAAAAGTCTTGAATAAAAGAAAATGAACACCTTATGCCATCGGTTCCTTACCCCTACCACTGTAACCTTCATCTCCATCATCATCACTGCTCTTTGCTTCATCGTCGTCAGAAGAAGACCATGTAAAGACGGGTTGCTTACCCGGATCGCCTATAGTAGCCATAGATGTCCCGGAGGAGCATGAGATCGCTTGCCATAATTTGGTGAAAAATCCTTTGACCTTATCGAGCTTTTTATCAACTTTGATGATGTTTGAATGTAGAATTTGTTGATTTCGGCAAATAATAGAGATGGATTCATGTGGTTGAAGACCTGGATTTGGAATTAAAATTTCTTCTTGTTGATGATGAGTTGATCTTTGACGAGATGAACGTTGAGATGGTTCGCCATGTTGTTGTGGTTGGTTTAAATGCCTTTGGGTCCATCCTTCAAAAGATATGATATGAGGGGGTCGGGCAACCGGTAGTTTCATCAAGGCTAAAGTCCGAGCATTCAAACATCCAACGGTAGAAATCGGTGAATCCGGTTCTGGAACTTCACAAGCTTTTAGAAGGCGCATAATGTATTCACCGTAGTAAATTATATTCATTCTACCGATGTTGAAACTTAAAAATTCATCAAGAATTAAGCGGAGCTAGTTGACTTGAATATTTCCAAAGATAGCATATAAAGCTTTAAAGTTATTTTTGTAGATAAGTTCATGACTCCCGGTTCTAGGTGTTATGGTTTTCATTAGAGCGCGGTGAATAATTTGTGCCTTTGGTCGTAAAGACATCGATTTAAGTTGATGCATATCATCCTCTAGAAACAAATGGCTTATGTTATCTCAAACTACCAAGTCACAGTCAATAGTGGCCAATTCCACACCATCATTTTTCATTTGCAAAATATGAGCCATGCGGTCTAAAGAAAAAAAGACGGGTTTTCCACATACGAGACTCCTTACACAGTCTTGATGGTTTGGAACATTTTAGTGACCCAAATTTAGGTTTGCGTAGAACAACTTCATCGTTATTTGGTTGATTTTGTATTTGTTATCATTGATGTTAAATAGCGACTCCAAATTGCTTTGTCGAGCTAAGTCTTGGATGTGATATGGAGAAAAATCAGGAAATTTAACGAACGAACCTTCGAAAATCCTTGAATCTTGCATCCGTCTCCACCTCCGAATTGCGGTGTCATCAAATAGCCACCGTTGAATTTGTTCGTTTGATGGAGGTTGAGATGAAGAGGAAGCTTGTCCCTTTCATTTAGGAGCCATTAATTTTAAATTTGAAGGGAAAATGGAGTTTTGGAGAGTGTAGGGTTTTGAAATTTTTGGAAAACTAAAATGGTAATGGTGAAAAGAGTTGAAAGTAGAAGATAAAAAGAGTAAAGTGAGTAGGTGAAAGTAAATAGATGACTCAGATCTACGGCTCAGTCGACTAGCTCAGGGCTTCATCGACTGAAGCTGAAGGTCGAAATTTTTCTATCTTCTGGTCCAGTCGACTGAGGCTCTGGGACAGTCGACTGGCTATGTTAATGTAAAACATTAACTGGCTGTGTCAGTCGACTGACCTCCTGGTTCAGTCGACTGACCTGGAGTATTTTCTGCAATGGATTTCTTTTGCTTAGAAATGTTTATTATTATTTTTATTTTTTATATATGAATTGTTTTAATGAAGTAGAAATAAATTTATTTCAAGAAATAAAAAAAACATACATACATAGAGAATTTATTTGAAAAATACAACAAAAAAATAATGATGACAATGATTATTTCGAGGGGCTAGGCGTCTTGAATTCTTTCAGTTGCTTATGATGAACATTTGATGCTTCGTTGCGATCCCACAAATTCGATGAGTATGGTGGTCGCGGTGGAGACGAAGTTGATGGTCGTCTGATAGGCGAAACAGCATTTTCGTCTATCGGATGTGACGATGCCCCACAGAATTTCATAGCGATATGCTCAATGATTCCTATCCGTTTGGAGTTTATTTTTTGTTCATAATACATTTCCCGTTGTAGCATTAGAGATTCTTGCCGATAATGGTGGAGATCATCTATCTTTCGCTTTGTATTCGGAGAAATATTGATTGTCTTCTTTCCCTTTTTCTTATCCGGGGTATATCCGGTGCGATAGACAAATGATGGTGATATTTTATGATCCGGAGTTTTTGGAGAGTTGTTAGAAGCAATAATTTTGATAGAATCCATTGAAGAGGAGGTTGACATTTTTAAACAAAGTAGTTGTGTATAAAAGTATTTTTCTTTAGAGAGAAAATCGAAAGATTGATTTTTAATTTGATTGCATAGAAAAAGGAGTATGTATCTATTTATAGGCTTAGTTTAGGGTAAATGGGATAAAATTTGGTGGATTATATTAATTATAGCCAAGAAATATGGTGAAACATTGGTTTTCTGTTGGCTGAGCTATTTTGTATAATTTTAAATACTTATAAAATTAGTAATGTAGATTCTAAAGTTAAATGTAACAAGTAATGTAGTATAAATTAATGTTACCATATAATAAGGTGGCCATACTAGACTAGAACAGAAAACATTAATAACTCAGGTGGTTAAGACACTTGGGCTATGCACAGCAGGTCATGGGTTCGAGTCTCAGCATGGTTAGAATATTGGATTTTTTGTAAAAAATTTATTCTTGAGTTTTTAGTTAAAACTTTTATATTCTATTTATATATCTTTATTTGACTTTATACCAAGCTCACGACGCAATTTTATAAACGTATTTTCTAGTAGTGGTTTAGTAAAAATATCGGCTAACTGATTTTTTGATGGTACGTAGTCCAGGTTTATTACTTCTTTTTCTGTATTATCACGTAAAAAATGATGTCTAATATCTATATGTTTAGTTCTTGGGTGGTTTACTGGATTTTTAGATAGATTTATCGCACTATAATTATCACAGTAAATTGTTGATTTTGATAGATTAATTCCAAAATCTTTAAGTGTTTGTTGCATATAAATTACTTGTGTGCAAGCTAGTGCCGCAGAAATATATTCTACTTCACAAGTTGATAGTGAGACACAGTTTTGTTTCTTGCTAAACCATGATATTAATGATTTACCAATGAAGTGACACGTACCGCTTGTACTTTTTCTATCTGTTCGTGATCCGCCGAAATCAGCATCACTGTATGATACTAACTCGAACGAACACTCTTTTGGATAGAAAAGTCCGAAGTTTGTAGTTTTACTAAGATAGCGTAGTATGCGTTTTACGGCTCGTAAATGTGATTCTTTTGGGTCAGCTTGAAATCATGCACATAGACACACACTCATCATAATATCTGGTCTACTTGCTGTTAAATAAGGTAGAGATCCTATCGTACTACGATATAGTTTTTGGTCTACACTTTTGCCATTTTCATCTTTATCAAGATGTGTTGTTGTGCTCATAGGTGTTGGTTTGGCAGAAGTGTTTTCCATTCCAAAACGTTTGATAAGATTATTACAATATTTTTCTTGATTAATAAAAATTCCATTTGAAACTTGTTTTACTTGAAGTCCTAGAAAATATGATAATTCTCCCATATGGGACATTTCAAATTCTCTAGTCGTTATTTCAGAAAACTCATTACATAATTCATTATTAGCTGATCCAAATATAATGTCGTCAACATATATTTGAACTATTAAGATATCATTCTTAGAATGTTTTATAAATAAAGTTTGATCTACTTTTCCTATTACGAATCCTGAGTCAATTAGATAGCTTTTAAGGCGTTCATACCAAGCACGTGGTGCTTGTTTTAAACCATATAAAGCTTTCTTAAGTTTATAGACATGAACTGGGTATTTTTCATGAATAAATAACGGAGGTTGTTCAACCTAAACGTTTTCTTTAATATAGCCATTTAAAAATGCACTTTTAACATCCATTTGATAGAGTTTAAAGTTATTAAAACATGCGAATGCCAATAAAATTCGTATTGCTTCTAGTCTAGCGACTGGAGCAAATGTTTCTTCATAGTCTATTCCTTCTTCCTGGTTATATCCTTGTGCTACTAGTCTTCCTTTGTTTCTAGTTATATTTCCTAACTTGTCTGCTTTATTTTTATAAACCCATTTAGTTCCTATAATAGTCTGGTCGTTTGGTCAGGATACTAGTTCCCAAACTTCATTTCGTTCAAACTGATTGAGTTCTTCTTGCATAGCAATAATCCAATTTTCATCGGATGATGCTTCCTTAGTATTTTTAGGTTCTATAGTAGAGAGAAAAGCTATATTACCCATTTCATTTAGTTGATTTCTAGTTCAAACATTTGAATTTATTTCTCCAATTATATTTTCTGTAGGATGATTTCGTAAAATTCTTCGAGGAGATCTTATTATATTTGTAATGTCTCTATTATTAACAATGTTTTCATCTTCTCTGGGATTATAAACAATATTGTCATCATCTCTTGAATTATTTATTATTATATTTGTTTTATTATTATTAAGCAAATCATTTTCATTATTTGTTTTATAATTCTCATCAAAAGATACATGGAGAGACTCTTCGATAGTATTAGTTCGTTTATTATAAATTCGATAAGCTTTGCTTCGATTCGAATATCTAAGAAATATACCTTCGTCACATTTTGAATCAAATTTGCCAAGCTGATCTTTGGTATTTAATATAAAACATTTTGATCCAAATATTTAAAAATAGGATATGTTTGGTTTTCTACTGTTAAAAAGTTCGTAAGGAGTATTCTTGGTGAGAGGTCTAATAGAAACACGATTCAAAACATAATAGGCAGTTGCAACAGTTTCAGCCCAAAAATGTTTTGGTAATGTGCTTTCATTTAGTAAAGTTCTTGCACATTCTTGCAGAGTTCGATTCTTTCGTTCTACAACTCCATTTTGTTGTGGAGTTCTAGGAAACAAAAAATTATGAAATATTCCTTTCTTCTTACAATAGTTATCAAACTGGATGTTTTCAAATTCTCCTCCGTGATCACTTCTAATATTTTTAATTCTAATACCTTTTAAATTTTGTATTTGTTTAACAAAAGTTTTGAAATTTTCAAAGGTATCACTTTTATTTTTCATAAAGATAGTCCATGTATATCTAGAAAAATCATCAACTATTACAAATACATACTTATTCAATTGAATTTGGGTAGGGTCAAATAAATCCATATGAAGTAACTCAAGTGGTTGTAATGTCGAAATAACTTTCTTAGATTTAAATGAAGATTTAGTCAATTTACCTAATTGACATGGGTCACATATATTATTAACTTTAAAATTCATATTTGGTAATCCTTTTACAAGATTATTTTTAGAAATTTATTTATATTTTTGAAATTGATATGACAAAATCGTTTGTGCCATATCCAAGGATCATTTTCTTTAGCTATTAAACACGTATTGGAATTATGATTAACTTTCATATTCAAAACGTATATATTTTTATCTCTATTTCCTTCGAAAATAAGATTTTGATTTTGATCAAGAATACTACATTTATTTTCAAAAAATGATATTTTAAAACCTTTATCGCATAATTGACTTATACTTAATAGATTATGTTTTAGATTCTTAACTAATAAAACATTTGTGATAAGAGGTAAATTAGATGTACGGTAATTGCTCACATCACCTTTGCCAACGATATAGCCCTTGGAATTATCTCCAAAAGTGACAGAACCTCCATCTGAGTATATAATATTTATCAGCATATCTTTGTCTCCTGTCATATGTTTTGAGCAACCACTGTCGAGTATCCATTTTCCTCTTTTCTTTAGTGGGACCTGCAAAAAATATGAGATAGTGTTGGTACCCACCTTTTTAATAGGGTCCTAAGAGTTAGGTCTTAGGAAACCAAACCCAAGTGGGCTTAGTATCCCTTTTATAAATATAATTTTTATTATTATGAACATCTACTATAAATGAACTAATATACTTTTTCCTTATTAATTTGTTATTAGTTTTAGGTACCCATATATTTATAGTTTTAGAAACTAATCTATTTGAATATGTGGATGTTTTATCATACTTAACTTTATTTAAATCACTAGATTGTAAATCCTTGACTTTCTTATTATATCCTAAACCATTTTTATTACTAACAGATTGTGAATTCTCAATAATTCTAGATAGATTTTCTCTTCCTTTATTGAAATTGGAAACATTTTTAGTGATTCCATCTAGTTTGGTCTTTAGACTTGAATTTTCTAGTTCAACCATTTTAATATTAGTTTTTAAAACATGATTTTCAGAAACAAGATATCATTCTTTTCTTTTTGAGTTTCAATTTCTTGACTTAATAATATAAGTTGAGAATTAACATTTGAAAGAGATTCTTGAGTTTTCTCAAGTTCTTCTTCCAATATTTTCTTCTCGTCTTTAAGCATATCTCTTTCAAATTCTGCCTTGTTTTGATTTTCTACAGCCTCTTTATATTTTCTTTTGAGACTTTTTAAATTATATAATAATTCAGAATTTATTTCTATCATATCATCAAAAGTAAAATCACTAACCTCATTAGCTTTAGCCATAAAACATACGTTAGCTTGTTCATTATCGCTGTCACTTTCACTTCCAGAAGAAGAAGAGGAATCTGAATCATCCCATGTAACTGAAAAGGCTTTTCTTTTGAATTTGTCCTTCCTTTTATTTCGATATTCTTTCTTTTGATCTGGACAGTCCTTCTGCATATGCCCCATTTTGTGACAGTTAAAACACTCCATAACTGATAAAGACGGTGGTTTATTGATGTTTGAGTTTCTCTTGCCATTATTTCTGTTTCCTTTTCTATATTTCATGAATTTCTTAAAGTTCTTGGCAATAAAGGCTAAGTCATCCTTGTCTAAATCTGATTCTCCTTGTTCTGCATGGAATGCTATATTCTTTTTATCTTGATCCTGAACTCATTTAGCATGCAAATTCACTTCATAGGACATTAGATTTCCAATTAACTCTTCCGGAGTTATTTTGGAAATATCGTTCGCTTCTTCAATAGAGAGAACTTTTCTTTCCCATTCTTCCGTTAAAGAGTTAAGGATTTTGGAAACAATATCAAAGTCTGAATATATTTCTCCTAGTTCTACTAATGAATGGTAGATATCCTGAAATCTTGAATACATATCATTTATAGATTCATTTTCTTTCATCCTAAAGTTTTGAAACTGACTTTTGAGCATGGATATTTTGCTTTGTTTGACCTTGTTAGTTCCTTCGTGAGTAACTTTGAGTGTACGCCATATTTCATATGTAGTATTGCACATGCTAACATGGTTAAACTCATTTTTATCTAAGGCACAAAACAACATATTCATGGCTTTTGCATTTGCTGTGGCATCTAGTTTTTGTGTATTTGACCAAGTAGAATACTCTATAGTAGGAATAGTATATTCTGACTGAGTTATATTCCATGAATCAAAAACATTTGCTTGCATATATATTCTCATTCGTGTGGCCCCATAGTTATAATTCATGCCATTAAATAGTGGTGGACGTGTAGTGGATTGTCCTTCAATGAAGCTAGTGTTAATGCTAGTGCTAGTACTAGTATTAGTGTCCATATTATTAGATTATCAGATAACTGTGTTACGGTTATATGATGACCTTGCTCTGATACCAAATGAAAGTGTGCTATGGATCGTGTAATATGGATATATGATAATACCGAGTGTAGTGGTGATAGTTATACGGTAAATAGTGCGGAATATAAAAGCAGTATAGTAAAAATGACACCAGAGATTTTTATACTGGTTCGGAGCACCGTCCTACGTCCAGTCCCAGACTCCTTCTAGAATTTCACTAAAACAATAACCCTCACTTAACCCGGAGGAACAGGTCTATACAACCCTTGAGCAGCCGAACAAGGACCTGAGCAGCGGAACAGGATTTCGCCTCAGCAGTCGAAGAGGACTTCACACGCTTGAGCAGCAGAACGGGACTTCAACAAATACAAAAGATTGTTTTGACTTCGTGTGTTCTAATAACACAGATTTGTCACTTGTAGTACACCCTTCCTATAATCTTCTCCTCGAGTATAAATATATATATATATATATATATGAAGTTTATAATGAATAGAAACGTATAGTATTGCTTTAATGTAGAATAATTGAAAGTGTATTGCAAATAGATAGAAGAGCAAAGATAAGAGAATTAGATTATAATTCAGTGATTTGAAATGAAGTTGAAGTATGTATTTATAAAGATTAGAAAGCAGCGACTGTTAGTGAAGAGTTTCGATCGAAGTGTTGCGTCCGAATCTTTTCATTAGAGGTTCGCAACTCTTCACAAAAAGTCGGGTCTTTTCGAAAAGTGGTTGTTATAGAAATTCAGTCAACTGAGCTTCTGAGTCAGTCGACTGAATGTTCAAAATAATATTTAAATTTAAATTTGTATACTTATGTAACTGCGCATGCTGCACAAAATTCCCGGTGTTAGTCGACTGGTCGTCTGGGTCAGTCGACTGACCTAGTTAAATTTGTGTAGTAAGCAAAGTTTACATAGGTATATTAATTTCTATAACTTTAAAACACTTTTATAATATGTATAAAATATTTGATAAATATTATGATTAAATATATAAGCTAATGTAGACGTAATCGAGGAGAGATTTTAACAAATATGAACCTAAGACTTAAAAACAAAATACCATAGTTGATGCACAGGTTTTTAAAGTCTTGTCTCCTTGTCTCTTTTTGTCGTAGCAGTCGTCAAATCTGTATGTCGTAGTGATAGCTTCGTGTCATGAATCAAAATCAAGTATCAACATGTTCATATAGATTTTATGACATGTTTTAAGATGAAAACCCTATTAAATGACATCCGTTAGCCTTGAGAAATTTTATAATGATGTAAAGAGTTAATTTGGAGATGGGTTTCGATTTTTAGAATTTTTTGAAATTTTTGTGGAATTATTTTGAATTTTCTAAGGAAGAAAATGATATTTTGGATTATTAAATTATTTACGTGAAAAATAATTATTGTTTGGATCCGAAAATTTTATATGTTGAAGAGAACATATTAATTGATTTTCTAGGATTTTTCCAGAATTTTTCAAAATGTTTTAATAGTTGTATAAAATTATTTAAAGAATGTGACTTAAATATTTTATATAATTATAAAGGAGAAAGGGGCTTTTTCAAAATTATTTAAATTTCCAAATAAGGAAAGTTGGCATCATTTTTGAATATAAAATTCTAGCAACCAATCAGATTTAGACAAACAAGGCAAGTAGGGTACAAAAGAACTATTTTAAAGTACAAATAAATAGTTTTATTACTATCTCAACCCTTTCGGCAAAAGCTTCTGCCTCCATTCCAAACCTTCCGACAAGGTCGAATGGTATCGAACCTTTCGACTAGGTCAATAACCAATGCACATGGCATCAAGCAACTGGTACATGGTGAATTGAAAGGAGTCGAAAGGTTTATGGACGAAAAGTTAGAGCTTTCGAAGGAGATGAAACTTTGTTTAGATTTTAAAGAAAATACGCCTGCTAGCTTTCGACAAACAGCTTTCAACATTGTCAAATGGTTTAAAAGAAAAGGTTTCGATTGGTTTACTTTTTTGTTTTAATTGAAACCTTTTGACAAAGTCGAATGGTATAGCTTTCGACAAGGTTGAAAGTATAGTAGCCACTTCCAAACCTTTCGACACAGATGGAGTCAAAGGTTACCTTTAGTTTTATAAAACTTGCCGCCTCTCTCCATTGATTTCGAATGGTTGGTTCCAACACCAACACTTCATTGTTTTCGAAAGGTTTTATAAAGGTTTCGAAGCAGTAGCTTTCGAATCCAATGTTTTCCTGATCCTTTTTCTCCACTTGAAGGCATAATCCAAATGTTTTAAGTCGAAATGATTTAAAGGTTTCAAAGTGGTTAACTTTGAATGGTTTCAAAAGGTTTCCACCTGTTTTAAATTGAACCCAATGCCTTCGAAAGGTTTTGAGTTTCATTGCTTTCAAAAGGTTTATAAATGATTTATAGGGAAGGTACCCCATGCTTTCGACAAAGTCGAAAGGTGAAACCTTTCGACTAGTCTAAAAGAAACCTTCCGACAAGGTCGAAAGGTTTGGTTTTGCAATATTTTCAAAAGGCTAAGGTTTAAAGGATTTTAACGAGCATGATTTCTTACATAATCCTTTAGTGTCTTCATGTATCTTTCAAAGGGGTACATCCAACGAAAATGGACTGGCCCACACAATCGTGCTTCTCTTGCAAGATGAATTATCAAGTGTATCATTATGTCAAAAAAGAAGGTGGAAAGTATTTTTCAAGCTCGCACAAAGTTACAATAATCTCGTCGTCAAGTTGATTTAATTTCTCTCTATCGATAACACATTGACATAATTTATTAAACGATGAACAGAAACGAGTTATTGTTTTCCTTGGCTTCTTTGGAAGCAATCCTCTGATTAAAATGGGTAATAATTGTTGCATTAAAACATGATAATCATGAGACTTCAAGCCACTAATTTTGCAGTCCTCTAATGATACGCAACCTTTAAAATTTGAACAATAACCATCAGGTCCTCTAAAATCATACAACCTTTTGCAAAATGTTTTTTTCTCTCCTTTTGATAATGTATATGGAGCTGGCGGAAGATATGTCTTCTTCCCGCGGGGTTGTGTATAAAGACCATGTCGAATTCCCAAATCCTCCAAATCCTTTCTAGAGTTAACTCCATCTTTTGATTTCTTGTCATACAACATTGTGCCTAGTAGACTTTCTCCAACATTTTCTCGACATGCATTACATCTACATTATGACGTATTGTAAGTTCCTATAAAAATCAATAATGGAACAATTTAGTTGTATGATTCCATAATGTTAGTCTAATAGAATAAAATAAAACGTATGCACTAACCTCCCAATATGGCAACTGAAAAAAGATGGAATTTTTTTTCCACCTTAATAGCTCCATTCTCACGGGATCTTTATCCTCATCATCTTCATTTTTCTTGCTATGCTCAATTCTTCTTTTATTTCCTATTTTATTTTGCTCATTCAATTTTTTACCTTTTCTGTTATTCTTTTTTTGGTTCTTCTTTGCATTTCCAAAATTATTCGGAAAATCTTTTAAAATGATAGAAATTTTTCTCCCAGTTAGAATCCTAGGTCTACACCCTTCCTCCACGGTGTTATCAAACAAGGCCTTCTGTTTTCTCAAAGGGTTTGAAGGAGATAGAAATATTCTATGGCCTATATAGACGGTCTTTCTACTGTGGTTTAGCCATCGATGATGAGTGTTGACACCGCAAAATGGACAAGCCTTTTTACCTTTTACACAGCATCCAGCAAGATTACCATATGCCGGAAAGTCATTTATTGTCCAAAGCAAAATTGCTTTCATATTAAAGATTGATTGACTATATGCATCATAAACCTCAACTCCGGTATTCCATAAATGACATAAATCTTCTACCAATGGCGCTAAAAATACATCAATGTCATTTCCTGGTTGCTTCGGACCAGGAATTAAAAATGTTAACATAATATTATCTTTCTTCATGCACAACATAAGCGAAAGATTATATGTCACGAGCATTACAGGCCAACAACTATATTTGGAACTTAACATAGAAAATGGATTGAAGCCATCTATTGCAAGGCCAAGCCTAAAATTGCGTGGATCTGCTGAAAATGATTTGAATTTCTCATCCACTACATTCCATGTTATAGAATCTACCGGATGTCGCATTTTTCCATCGGTGCTTTTGTTATTGAAATGCCACCGTAAATCTTCCGCCATCCTTTTGGATCTAAAAATTCTCCTAAACCTCGGAATTATTGGAAAATAACGCAACACTTTAACTGGAATGCCATGCATAATCTCCTTTGTCCGTTGATTTACTTTCCACCTCGAAAATCCACATTTTGGACAATTATTCAAATCTTTATATTCATTCCTAAAAAGACAACAGTCGTTCTCACATGCATGAATCTTCTCGAAACCCATGTCAAATATTTTAAGGAATTTCTTCAATTCATATAACGACTTGGGAAGTACGTTATTTTTTGGCAACAACAATTGCTGCACATTTAGAAGCTTATCGAAACCATTATCAGACAATCCAGTCTCACATTTAAGATTATACAAGGCAAAGATAGCAGATAACTTTGTTTGATCCTTGCAACCAGGATACAATGGGGTCTCTGCATCTTCCAAATTTTTGTGTAATTCATCCTCTCGTCTCTGTGCATCATCTTCACTTTTATCATCATCAAAGAAAGTATGATTAATAAAATCTTTGTCTTCATAGATAATGGCTTTAAGCAAATCATACGCATCACCCGGCTTTGTATTTTTGATTTTATTTATTCGCTCGCCGTGATTGTACCACTCACCGTCCATGTACTTAGGATCCATTCCTCTTATAATCAAATGCTCAACAATAACTTCTCCATGAAGACGGGTAAGATTTCTGCAATCTACACAAGGGCATAAATTTTTTTCCACATTTTGCAACTTTAGCTTTGCATCGTTTACACAAGGGCATAAATTCTTTAGTGGTTCTACAATAATAATAAAAAACAAATAATAACCTTAGATATTAAAATATGTTTTAAATTCAATATTATACTTAAGTACCATATAATTACCTGTTTAGACGTACCCAGTCTTTATCCATCATTTCTTGTCTTTTCAAATGGAAAAAAGTATCAGATTTACGAACAGTAAATCTCTCTTGACACAAATTCATTCATTCTTTATATAACAAAAATTGCTTCCACTAGCAAAAACAGCAATTACTACAACAGTAGCATCGTTACTCATGTTTTGGAAGATACAACTAATGACGTCAAACAATATATGCACAAGTTTTCCATATTTGTATCTCAAATTTCATAAATGGGTAAACTATTTATTCAGAAATTAAAGCAACTAGGGGAAGATATAATTGAAATGATAAACATTTATAAGACATCAAAAACAGTAGGCTGAAGTGAAAAAGGTAGTATACACTCACTGTTTCTTTTTTCTTTTTCTTTTTTCCAACATGGCATATTGCTAAATTTAAGAAAAAATAAGCAAAATCGAAATAACAATTAGAAAAAATATTTGCATTTAGAACTATCGTATAATTTAATTTAGTTGAATGCAGAAATAGTTTAAGTGCATTCACTGAAAATTAAACAGCAAAGGTAAACGCAATATTGGTCACCCTAGTCTTCCTAAATGGGAGAGAATTTGCCATCTCACAAAGTATTTAGTGAAATTTTCAGGATATATCATTGCAGGTCATGTCAATATCACAAAAAATGCATACAAACAAAACCTATGTACTCTCGAGTAAACATGGGCAAAACACTTAGATGCAACAACGTTTTTCTGGAGCAAAAACAAAATGTGAATTTCGGGAAAACTCTACATCAGTTAATTTAAATATCTAAGGTTAAAGGGAAACTGAAGCCTGACTGACATGTAGAAGTTTATTAGCAAAATGAAACATCTACAAGCTGTATTTATGTATTGTTACCATCCTGCTGAAACTATGTAACCCAAAAAAGAATAGAATTCATATGGAAAACTTGATTACTATAAGGTGCATGGATACAAATATACAACAATGTCAGAACAATATACAACATTAGCACCAAACTGTTTCCAAAAAATTTGTCATTACAACGGCGCTGTTTTGTAGCACCGGAGTAATGTCTATGCATTACCCCTCTCTTGATACTTGGCTTGCGCCATTAACAATAATGTTTTCAACTTATACAACAATGTCACCAATCATTAATACATTGCATGAAACTGGCATTAGTCATGAGTGAACCGATGCTTGAATCGTTTAGTGATATGAATAAAAAGTATGTGTTTTAAGCTGAAAATCATCCCATTACTGATTTAATGCAAATTATTGTACAACACCCAAACACTTTGATTGTGTGTTAACTCATTGTGCTGTAAATATTTGTTATTACAACATGACAACCGGTATCAGTATAGGTTAGGTTTGTTTTCTTTACTTAGAGAAGTTTTAATGTCGTCATTTTCAAACCTCTGTAGTCTTCTGATAGTGGAAAATTTGAGATACTAATTTAAAGATTTGGCTTGTTTAAACAACAAATTTAGATACTAATTTAAAGCAGCTATAAAAAATAGTAATTGGCGATTGTTTTGCCAGGTAAAGCAATTTGTTTTGCTCCTCTATATCACTTATTATCAAAAAACAGTTGATATACATTTAAAATAAATTTTTCAATAATCATGTTACTTCTAGTTTATTCCTAACTTGTTTTCAATTATTTTACCTTTTAGGAAAGTCATTTTTATCCATGACAAAACAGGTGCAGGTATCGTTTTCAAGTTCAACGTGCTATTAGTTTTTTGAAGGTTAATCAGTAACTTCAGGTATACAAAAGGAAAACAATATGAAAATACTATGTAGATAAGTATGATTTTTATTTTTATTTTTTTGAATTGAAAAAGAAATTTTAAGTACGAGCTTGCTTAGTACAAGCTTGAGAAGCAAAAGTTTATGGAATGAGCAGTTATGCAAATTGGTTCAAAGTGTTTGAAAGGTGGTAAAGTTGAGTATAATGCATTTTATTAAAGCACTGAAACGCAATGAAGATTAAATGCATTATCTGCAGTTCTTTGTTTTTATATCTCTCGTCTTGTAACACTTCCTTGATGGCTAGTATTTCTGAAGTCTCAAACCACTTAGCCTGAACAAGTTCAAATTTAAATATCGTACAAAAATATATGGAATGACATCAACTTGGTTTAAAGAATAAAGATGTTAATGTGATCAGTGTTGAGAATAAGTTTAGTTTACTTGAAACACGACACCAAATGAACCACTTCCAACTACACAAGTTCTGCCATATATAAGACAATCTGCCATCAATCAAAAATCAAAAATAGGATTAGGGAAAAAATGATTTAGAAAGTTAAAATTGTATTTAATAATGCAAGTTATCATTTTTGTTTAATCTGATGAACCGTGTTAAACCGGTATTGACATTAACAATCTATGTATTTTGACCTTATAGTTGTGCTTACCTAAACTTAAATATATACATATAATTTCAGTTGGTACTTACTCTTTAATGGTTAGTAATCATTCAAAAAAATAAACTAAGTTCAACCTTTCCTCACAGTTTAAGTTCAGCCTTATAAAATAATCTTCAACGATCATCAAAGTCGTCTAATCATAATTCAGTTAGATTAAATTTCCTCTAGATTAAATTTCCTCATGACTTGATGCTATGTAGTAATAAGATAATTCAACCACAATATTAAACTGAAAATATAATGCATGAAGTAAATAAGTACCACGTCAAGTTTAGGTTTGATTTACCGTCTATTTAGGCAACATTCATCATCCAACATACTCCACACAACACTCATCATAAAATTCTTCATTTTTTCTAGTTACTCTAATACTGAATATTGTTTTTTTCACAAATTTCTCAACTTCAAAATCAAAATCATTACTGTTAGTAATTTGAATTATGGAAATCAATACCATAATCAATACCTTAACTTCAGGATATGAACAATCTGTAGAACCTTGTTTGGTTAATTCCTAGCGTCGACCCAAATTACTACATATACGATCGAACGAGCAACGAAAAAATATTAATAAATGTTGCGGTACCTCTCACGGCAGTTCAAATAGAAGAGGCGCAGATTTAGGGCTCCGGGCAGAGGCTAGCGATTCCAGACAGAGTTTAAGGGTTCCAAACAGAAGCTGTGTTTAGGGATCGGCTGTTGGTGACAAAGGATAGCGATTCGCAATTCAGAAGTTGACAGTTGACGACAGAGGCTAGCGATTCGCACAAAATTTGGGGATTGATTGTTGAAGGAGGAAATGATTCATTTGGAGATATCGACAGAGGCTATGCAAATTTGGAGATTGTGTTTTCTGAAGGAGGCAGCAACGAAGCAAATAGGGTTCTTTTTTTTCCCATACGAAATAATTCATTTCCCGCGTTTTCGAATAGCGTTGAGCATACATACCAATTTATCTCAGCGTTAGAAACCATAATTTGCATAGCGTTGAAAGGAGCAAATGCAAAAATGCTATGTATTAGTGCTATTAAAAGCCCTTATTTTTGTAGTGGCGGATGTCATATGTTTTAAAGCTTATAAAGGGAAGGCTTTTTAAAGGTTTTGAAGGAGTTACCTTCAATGGTTTCGAAAGGTTTATTAAAAGATATGAAGGAGTTACCTTCAATACTTTCGAAGGTTTCTATTAATGGTTTAGAAGGAGTTACCTTCTATGTTTTCGAAAAATTGTTTAAAAGCTTTAAACAAAGGTTTCGAATATAAGGATTAGGAAGATAGCCTAAGTGTTTTAAGTTTTAAAGGAATTTAACTTATTTTAAAAGGATAGACAATCCTTATTGAACATCATCAACATTATTTTGAGTAAAGTATATATAACATGGCAAAAATTACTTAGAGTAAAGCTAAAGATATATTTTCCTTGTATATATATGATTTGACGGACTAAATCATTTTGAAAAGGTTTTCAAGGAAAATTTGAAGGGCAGTTAGCCCAGATATTTTGAAGGGTAGATAACCCAAAAGAAAATTCGGGCAGTTAGCTCATTTAAATTCGGACAGTCAGTCCATTTTGAGGGCAGTCAGCCCAGAGGATAGTTAGTCCAGAAAAGAGCAGTCAACTCTGATATGAATAGTTAGTTCATTTATTAGCATAACAGACCTTGCTATTTTTAAGGACAGTTAGTCCACCCTTTTTACCAATTTTGGGCAGATAGCCCATTATTTAGCATAAAAGATATTGCTATTTTGGTATAATCAGTTTTAGTACAGATAGTCCAGAAAAAAGCAATCAGCTCATAATTTAGGATAGGTAGTCCAGTATAGAATAGATAGTTCAGATTTTAGACAAATAGTCTATTTTATTTCCTGTTTTAGCATAATGGATATTGCTATATTATTTAAATCTGTTGATTAACCAGTTTGGTTACAGGAAAGGATTTGCAAAATATATGTTAAGAAAAGAGATATTAGTGAGGGGAAACCCGTTCCGTTAAGCGGTGTGGTCTCACTATTTATCAGTAAACTGAGATGTAGTAGAATTTATTCATACCAGGCTTTATGTCTGACTCGAAGTTTTTGTTCCCCTTAAACTCTCAGGTGCTCAAAATTTGATTTGAGTAGGCTGAGGGTTTGGGTTTTTAGGTTTTAGCAAATTTTGGCGAATAAAGCATCCGTAGACGAGCAGGTGGCTGACGGATAGCTAATTTAGGAATTCTGTTTTAAATTATTTCTGCTGTGTATTAAGACAGTTATATCTATATTGCTTTGATCATTCAAGCGGGCATCTTCATATGTCGCTCTTGGCGTATTGTTGTAAATTATAATTGATCAATGCCTGGGATACGTTTGGGGATTTTTGTAACTTGGATATGATATTACTTGAAATGTAATCATTGAAATTTTTGATTTTGGAAATCTGTGATTTTTTTTATATTCAAGTACTTCTGATATTATGGATACCATTAACACTACCGTATTTCGTCACCAGAAGTTAATACTGTGGATGACTGCAGCATCCATAGCGCTTAGCTTTTGGCCTCCAGATACGGGATGTTACAGCTTGGTATTAAAGCATAGGTTTATGAAAATTTAACTAAAAATTGGTTTTGAGAACAAAAATCCAAAGAAATTGCACTTTATCTCCATTCATCTATCTTTGATTAGGTTATCTTTTTGTATCTCATGAGGTTTGAATACAGATATCGATGGTAGAAGAGACAGAGTTAACCAAGGATGGGGAAGCATCGAAAGGAATGCCAGACCTAATGTTGGGAGAGGCCAAGGTCAGGCAGAGAATGTTGGTGCTGAAGTTCCGTAGGTCGGAATGGAAGCCATGTATCAGTTTTTCAGGAATATGATGCAGGCAAGAGTTGCAGCCAGAGTGTTAGGAGGAAATGCTACAGGAGAAGGGGTTCCAGAAGTTCCGGTAATTAATCATTTTGCTAAAATGAGCGGTGATTATGTGAAGCTAGGAGGAAAGCCTTTTATGGGAACAGAGGATGCCATTGGAATTGAGAATTGGTTGTTGCACTGCGAAAGGATTTTTGCAGATCTAGGGCTCAATGATGAGCAGAAGAGGAGGTTGGCGTCCAGGCAGCTTCATGGAGCCGCATTGTTCTGGTGGAATAGCGTAACAGTAACAGTTGATGAGGAGACAATAACCTAGGAAGATTTCAAGAGGAGATTCCAGGAGAGGTTTATGTCCGTAATGACACAGTCAGCTTTGATTAGGCAGTTTGCTGAGCTGGTGCAGGGGGAGATGTCTATTACTGAGTATGCTATGAAGTTTGAGAAGTTGGCCCGGTATGGGTATGCTTCAGTGGATACCGTGTTGAAGCGGAATGAGAAGTTTATCAGAGGATTGAAGATAGAGTTGGCTAGTGCTACTTTGTCTCGTCTTAGAGATCCTTTTGATATGTGGTAGAGATGGCTTTGAGACAGGAAGAAGTCCTTGAGTCTTTGGAGAAGAGCAAGGAAAAAGGGGTCCAGGTTGGGCACAGCCAGAAGAGGAAGTTCTTTCCCAAGGAAGGTGCTCAGAAGGGTGGAGTAGCTAAGAAAGCGAAGTCTGAGGTTGTCTTCTATAAATGCGATAAAAAAGGGCACTTTGCTAAGTGTCGCTCAAGGAAAGCAAAGGATGTGGCTAAGGGGAAGAATGTCAGGTGCTTCAACTATGACCAGATAGGCCATTATAAGAACCAGTGCAAGGAGCCCATTAGAGATGGTAAGGGCAAGGTGTATGCATTGGAGCCTGCGGTTTCCAAGCCAACAACCCAGGAGAAGGGAAAAGCGGTACTTGGAGGAACGCTTCAGATTCATGGTATGTCTGTTAGCATTTTATTTGATACCGGTGCATCACATTCCTTTATATCTAGATGTTTGATAGATAAGCTTAACCTTGAACCCACATATTTAGTTACTTCCTTACAGGTTGCGAATCCAATATGAGGGTTTGCAACTCTAGGGTTGAGGTGTGACCAGTTTGAGTTTGACCTGTTAGGTCATACTTTTGTGTGCAGTTTGAATGTGTTTGATTTTATGGGGTTCGGGATTATCCAAGGTATGGATTGGTTAAGTAAGTACGATGCTAAGATATTTTGCCAAGGTAGGAAGATATCTATTAGACACCTTGATTGTAGCAATCAGATTGTTTTCACCGTAGGAGGCTCTAGTGGTGCAATGTTTGCTTTGTTGGGTGCTTTGGATTCAGATGATGAGTTGAGCCAAGTTTTCGTGGTTGGAGAATTCGCAGATGTGTTTGAGCCTGTAGTTGGATTGCTGCCGAAGTGAGCCATTGAGTTTCAGATAGATTTTGTTCCGAGAGCCGAACCGGTGAGTAGGCTGCCAAACAAGATGACCTCTTCGGAGATGAGGGAGTTGAAGGTGCAGTTGGTGGATTTAAAGGGCAAGAGTTTTGTCAGGCCGAGCAGTTCGCCGTGGGGTGAAGCGGCAGTGTTTACTAAGAAGCTAGACGGATCGTTGAGCTATGTATCGATTATCGCAAGTTGAATGAGAAGGTGATAAAGGATCGATATCCATTGCCTAGAATTGATGATTTGTTCGACCAGTTAAGTGGAGCAAAGGTATTTTCTCAGTTGGATTTGGCAATAGGTTTCCATCAGCTTAGAGTAGCGGAGGATAGTATACCTTTGACAACATTCAGGACCAGATATGGATTGTACGAATGGTCAGTTATGCCGTTCGGACTGACGAATGCTCTAGCTTTCTTTGTGGATTTAATAAACCGGATTTTCCAAGAGCACTTGGAAAGGTTCGTGCTGGTTTTCATAGATGATATCTTGATTTACTCTAAGTATGAAAGAGAGCATGAAGTTCATCTTAGAGTGGTGCTTGAGACGCAGAGGCAGCATCAGCTGAAAGCGAAGTTTTCGAAGTGTCACTTCTGGAAGAAGGAGGTGAAGTTTCTTGGTCATGTAGTCGTAAAGGAAGGGTTATCAGTAGATCTGACTAAGATTGAGGCAGTGAATAGTTGGAAGAGACCCGAGATTAAGAGTTTCCTTGGGTTGGCTAGTTATTATCGGAGATTCATTAAGGATTTCTCGCGGATAGCAGCACCGATAACCAGGCTAACGAGAAAGGATGTGAAGTTTGTGTGGACCGATAAGCGTGAGGAAGCATTCCAGGGTTTGAAACACTTATTGAACCATGTTCCTGTGTTGGTAGTTCCAGAGGGGAATCAGGACTTGGTAGTTTATACCGATGCGTGTGGAACTGGACTAGGAGCTGTGCTGATGCAGAGAGGTAAAGTTTTTGTCTATGCTTTTAAACAGCTTAGACCGCATGAGGTCAGGTATCCAACGCATGATTTGGAATTGGATGTAGTGATTTTTTCTTTGAAGGTGTGGAGACATTACCTTTTGGGAGAAAGGTTTGAGCTGTTTACAAATCATAAGTCATTGAAGTATTTACTCTCAGAAGGAGCTGAACATGAGACAACAGAGATGGTTAGAGACCATAGCCGCTTATGATTTTGGGATTGAGTACACACCAGGGAAAGGCAACAAGATTGCAGATGCACTTAGCAGGAAACATCAGAATGCAGTATTGGCTATGATGGATGAGTGGAAAGGTTTAGAAGCATTAGCAGATTGTAGAGTGAAGTGGAGATCCGAAGCTAGGTCTAGTGGTGATACAGTTGTATTGTCTTGTTTGGAAGTTCGACCAGTGTTGATCGAACGAATTGCTTCTAAGCAAATTGAGGATCCGGTGTTAGCTGAATGGATCAGGAAGCGAAAGGAAGCAACCAAGAGCGATGACTTGAAAGATTTCAGTCTTGACTAGAATGAATGGTTGAGAAAAAAAGGTAGATTACATGTTCTGAGTGTAGGAAACATAAGGAAGGAAGTCTTGGATGAATGTCATCGTTCGAAGTTCACTATACATCCCGAAGGTACCAATATGTATTAGGATATGAAGAGAAGTTTCTTCTGGGAAGGTATGAAGCGGGATATTGGTTTGTGTGTAAGGAGTGCTTGAAATGCCAGTAGGCAAAGGCCAAACACCAGAAATCGAGTGGTTTGCTTCAGCTGTTGAATATTCCAGTGTGGAAGTGGGATTCTATTTCTATGGACTTCATAGATGGGTTGCCAAGGTCGAACGGGGGAAATGAAAGTATATAGGTTATAGTGGACAGATTAACCAAGAGTTCCCATTTCATTCCAGCTAGGTCAACCATGACGGTACCTGTTTTAGCGAGGTTGTTTATGAAGAATGTAATTAGACTGCATGGAGTTCCTAGCAGTATAGTTAGTGATAGAGATTCCCTGTTCACTAGCGAGTTTTGGAAGACTCTGTAGGAAGTTTTGGGAACCAAGCTTATGATGAGTACCGCTTACCATCCGTAGACAGATGGAAAAACGAAAAGAGTTAACAAAACCTTGGAAGATCTGTTAAGAGCTTGTGCTTTGGATTTTGGGGGATCATGGGAGGACCATCTGCATTTAGTCGAGTTTTCGTATAACAAAAGTTATCAAACTAGTATTGGGATGGAACCATTTGAAGCTTTGTATGGAAGACCATGCAAATCTCCCGTTTGTTGGTTGGAGACCGGGGATAGGTTGATTCTTGGTCCAGATTTGGTCAGAGAAGCTGCATAAAAGATTGAGGCCATTCGGGCTAGAATGAAGAAGGCTCGGTCTAGGCAGAAGAGTTATGCAGATAAGAGATGGAAAGATTTGGAGTTCTCGGTTGGGGACCAAGTTTTCACCAAAGTATCACCGATGAAGGATGTTCTTAGGTTCGAGAAGTCGGGGAAGTTATCTCCTAGGTTCATTGGACCTTTTCCTATTCTTGGGAGGATCAGGAAGCTTGCATTTAGACTTGAGTTACCGATCAGTTTGGCAGGTGTCCATGATGTTTTTCATATTTCTCATCTCAGAAAGTGTGTTAGAGACCCAGAGGCTGTTATTGCACCGACAGTGCTAGATGATTTAGTGGTAGAACCGGACTTGACCATAGTGAGGAAGCCAGTCTGCATTGTTGCGAGAGATGAGAAGAGGATTAGAACCAAGACGGTCAGATTAGTCAAAGTCCAGTAGAGTGACGATGACAGAGACTGTACTTGGGAGGTTGAGAGGAGGATTAGAGATACTTATCCTGACTTGTTTTGATGGTTTGTTTTACCTTCTTGTTTGTTTTGAGCCTTATTGTAATTTCGAGGACGAAATTCTTTAAGGAGGGGAGTTTGTAACACCCCAGATTTTTGATAACATTATTTAGGAGATTTAGTTAGATAAACTAAATAAAATAATGTGTTGATAAGGAGATTGAGATTTGATTTAATTAAGGAAGCCGTGCTTTTGAACTAATAAATTAAATGAAGGGTTTAAAATGAATTAGAGGAGGGGTATTATGGGAAAGAGGCCATTCCTATATTGTCTTCCTTAGGCCGTGTACCTCAACACATGTTCATTATCATTTTAAAAATTTTAAAGCAAGGTCGGCCATCATTCACAAAGAAAGAAGAAGAGGAAACAAAAGAAAACCTTAAGGAAATCATATTCAAATCAAACTCATTCAAATCTCAAGCTCCTTAATCTTTAAAGAAAAGGTGAATAATGTTTACATCTCTAAAATTTTATGGTTTCGGTTTTAAGATTAACTCCAAATGATTTTGCAAAGATTTGCCATGTTTTTTGAATGATAAAATGATATATATATATATATATATATATATACATGTTGATGATTTGTGTATGTTCATATAGATTTTATGATATATTTTAAGATGAAAACCTATTAAATGACATCCGTTAGCCTTGCGAATTTTTATGATGATCTTAAAGTTAATTTAGAGATGGGTTTCGATTTTCAGAATTTTTTGAATTTTTGTGGAATTATTATGAATTTTCTAAGGAAGAAAATGGTATTTTGGGTTATTAAATTATTTACAAGAAAAATAATTATTGTTTGGATCCAAAAAAATTTATATGTTGAAGAGAACATATTAATTGATTTTTTGGAATTTTTCCAGAATTTTTCAAGATGTTTTAATAGTTGTATAAAATTATTTATGAAATAGGACTTAGATGTTTTATATAATTATAAAGGAGAAAGGAGCTTTTTCAAAATTATTGAAATTTCCAAATAAGGAAAGTCGGCATTATTTTTTAATATAAAATTCTGCCAACCAGTCAGATTTAGACAAACAAGGCAGGTAGGGTACAAAAGTACTATTTTAAAGTACAAATAAATAGTTTTATTACTATTTCAACCCTTTCGGCAAGAGCTTCCGCCTCCATTCCAAACCTTCCGATAAGGTCGAAAGGTATCAAACCTTTCGACTAGGTCAATAACCAATGCACATGGTATCAGACAACTGGTACGTAGTGAATTGAAAGGAGTCGAAAGGTTTAGGGACGAAAGGTTAGAGCTTTCGAAGGAGATGAAATTTTGTTTAGGTTTTAAAGAAAATACGTCTGCTTTCGACATTGTCAAATGGTTTAACAGAAAAGGTTTCAATTGGTTTGCTTTCTTGTTTTAATTGAAACATTTCGACAAAGTCGAAAGGTATAGCTTTCGACAAGGTTGAAAGTATAGTTGCCACTTCCAAACCTTTCGACATAGATGGAGTCAAAGGTTACCTTTTGTTTTATAAAACTTGTCACCTCTCTCCATTGACTTCGAAGGGTTGGTTCCAACACCAACACTTTATTGTTTTCGAAAGGTTTTATAAAGGTTTCGAAGCAGTAGCTTTCGACTCCAATGTTCCTCTGGTCCTTTTGCTCTACTTGAAGGCATAATCCAAATGTTTTAAGTCGAAACATTTTAAAGGTTTCAAAGTGGTTAACTTTGAATGGTTTCGAAAGGTTTCCACTTGTTTTAAATTGAATCCAATGTCTTCGAAAGGTTTTGAGTTTCATTGTTTTCGAAAGGTTTATAAATGATTTATATGGGAGGTACCCCAGGATTTCGACAAAGTCGAAAGGTGAAACCTTTCGACTAGGTCGAAAAGAAACCTTCCGACAAGGTCGAAAGGTGTGGTTTTGCACTATTTTCAAAAGGCTAAGGTTTAAAGGATTTTAAGGCGGATGTCATATGTTTAAAACTTATAAAGGAAGGCTTTTTAAAGGTTTTGAAGGAGTTACCTTCAATGCTTTGAAAGGTTTATTAAGGGATATGAAGGAGTTATCTTCAATACTTTCGAAGCGTTTTATTAATGGTTTAGAAGGAGTTACCTTTTATGTTTTCGAAAAGTTGTTTAAAAGTTTTAGACAAAGATTTCGAATATAAGGATTAGGCAGATAGCCTAAGTGTTTTAAGTTATAACGGACTTTAACTTATTTTAAAAGGATATATAATCCTTATTGAACATCATCAACATTATTTTGAGTAAAGTATATATAACATGGCAAAAATAACTTAGAGTAAAGCTAAAGATATATTTTCCTTGTATATATATGATTTGATGGACTAAATCATTTTGAAAAGGTTTTCAAGGAAAATTTGAAGGGCAGTTAGCCCAGATATTTTGAAGGGTAGATAACCCAAAAGAAAATTCGGACAGTCAGTCCATTTTGAGAGCAGTCAGCATAGAGGCAGTTAGTCCAGAAAAGAGCAGTCAACTCTGATATGAACAGTTAGTTCGTTTATTAGCATAATAGACCTTGCTATTTTTAAGGACAGTTAGTCCACCATTTTTACCTATTTTGGGCAGATAGCCCATTATTTAACATAAAAGATATTGTTATTTTGGTATAATCAGTTTTAGGATAGATAGTCCAAAAAAGAGCAGTCAACTCAGAATTTAGGACAGATAGTTCAGATTTTAGACAAATAGTCTATTTTATTTCCTGTTTTAGCATAATGGATATTGCTATATTACTTAAATCTATTGACTAACCAGTTTGGTTGCAGGAAAGGATTTGCAAATATATGTTAAGAAAAGAGATATTAGTGAGGGGAAACCTGTTTCGTTAAGCGGCGTGGTCTCACTATTTATCAGTAAACTGAGATGTAATAGAATTTATTCATACCAGGCTTTATGTCTGACTCGAAGTTTTTGTTTCCCCTTAAACTCTCGGGTGCTCAAAATTTGATTTGAGTAGACTGAGGGTTTAGGTTTTCAGGTTTTAGCAGATTTTGGCAAATAAAGCATCAGTAGACGAGCAGGTGGCTGACGGATAGCTAATTTAGAAATTCTGTTTTAAATTATTTCCGCTGTGTATTAAGACAGTTATGTCTATCTTGCTTTGATCATCCAAGGGGGCATCTTCATATGTCGCTCTTGGCGTATTGTTGTAAATTATAATTAATCAATGCCTGTGATACGTTTGGGGATTTTTGTAACTTGAATATGATATTATTTGAAATGTAATCATTGAAAATTTTTGATTTCGAAAACCTGTGATTTTGTTCATACTCAAGTGCTTTTGATATTATGGATACCTTTAACACTACCGTATTTCGTCACCAGAAGTTAATACGGCGGGTGACTGCAGTATCCATAGTGCTTAGCTTTTGGCCTCCAAATACGGGATGTTACAAGTTTCTATAACATATTAAAGGGAATGTAAATTTTGTAGCTACTTGTTTCCTCTATACATACTACTTACATGGAAATGAATAACTTGCAATTAATATGAGACCTCACGGAACAAAACCTCACTAACTAAGAATCACAATAATTTAGGATGTTATTAATCCTTTGTTTATATTTATGTACCAATCTATATTGAATAAGATATGAGAAGAAAATTATTTTATTACTTTGTTTTCTTTTTCTTCGGTTCTACATTCTTCTATTTCTCAAAGTTAACATAGTACCAAATTTAGTCATTCTCCAGGGCATATTCACTTTTCTTTCAGACATAATTTCCACATCACTCATTCTCATGTCTATGAAATATCAAGCACTTCCAAAAAGCTTCAACAACTCAAGTATGAATTGTCAAATCCATACCATTTCATCCTTCAGATCTTGAGAGTAATAATGATATTTTCGCAAATGTCATAGGTTAATCTTTATTTTATAATTTCTAATTAATTCAAATCTCACTTTTCACTAAGTTTTGGATTCGAATAGTCGTGCAATAGACAACACCCCTTCTAATATTATTTTACTACCTTTTATAAAGTCATTCTTTAACCTAAGTATCAACTAACCAACAGGCTCATCGACTTCTCTTACTTCCACTGGTTAATTCTAATATCACTCGGTGAATCATATGTGTTTCTTTATTTCATTTAAACTCAATTTGTAAAATTAACACGACACCCAAAATGTAGTAATATTTTTTTGGAATTCACAAGACTTAGCTTTGAAGAGGATGATTGGTTCAAGTAAACAACTAGGTGATCTCTATCACATATCTCCAATATTACAATTCTCAATTTTTCTTCATGTTTCTCAACATCAAATATATGTCACATGTGTCTTGATTCATCTCTAGATCGTCCGAAACCAAATTCTTTAATATCTTGTAAAAAAAGTTTCTTTTTTATAGTAATGGTATTGCCCCATGGTCAAACAAACTATTTGATGATTTTACCAATCGCACAAGAGTTCATCTTATGTAGCATAAATCAACAAATCCTTCAGTCCATTTTACCTTTGTAAAAGCTCAAACTTTATGCATGTTAAACTTTTCTAGTCAATAATGGGTTTTAGTTTTTTCGGTCTCAAACAATCGCATACCAACGAATTTGCATTTACAGTATACAACAAAATAAGGTCCCGTTTGGCTTGTCGTTTTTAGTTTTGTGTTTTCGTCTATACAAAAGCGCGTCCGTTGTACGTATTATTGAAAAACAAACAATTTTGAAAGATGAAATTAACATGTAAAATAGAAAACAAGTTTATTTTGTTTTTCGTGTTTCGAGAGATAAGAAAAGCACGGGGAACCATCCAACTCCTTCGTTGTCCGTTGGTCGTCGCAACGGCTAAGAATTATAAAACTTTTCCTCTTATTTCTTCATGTTTCTTAGTGCAAGTTGAAAACACAAAACTCAAAATACAAAATGAAACCAAACGGATCCTAAGGTTTGAAGGCAACCGTCTCTACATCATTTTTACTGCTCATGTTGTTCTTATTTAATCTCGTCCGCTTTCAATTGCTTAGGGAGAATGTGTTCTAAATGTAGTTTATCTCATAAATTGTCTTTTATTGCCATTGTTACCTAATAGGTATCATTTGAAATACTTTTGATAAACAGGGAAAATTGTAAGTTGTTATGTTTGCATTTTAACTTTTTTGTAAATAGATAAGTGTTCTATGATATATATTTCACTGCATTTACATTTATGATTCAATTTTTTTTTTTTTTTTACAATGTTGCACTTAATTTTTAGGATGAAAATCATTTTCGCATTTGCACTTGCATTTAACCATACCATTATCCCTCTATCTTGATTAGTTGAAAGTCTTTGGTTGTCCGTATCACACCATAAATGATCATCCTATGAATAATTTTGATCTTGAGCTGAACAATGTATTTTTATAGACTACCTAATCGGTCACAAAAGATACAGAACCTATGATATAATTGTTAGTCGATTTCAATTTTCATGTAACTATATTTCCATTTTCCTCATTTACAACCTCCAAGGCTAATAACTCTTCTTACCTACAAATATCTCCACATGAATCTTTATACAACTAAAACAAGCAAACAACAGATGCCAACCAACATATTCAAAACACCACATCACAAAGTACCAGTATCTACTACAGACGGCATCTTTATTCTAAACACATCCATGCCAAATCCATCGAAAACATCCTACAGTACATAACCAATAGAGCTGGCCCTGAGCAGGGGTCAAAATGGCGACCACCTAGGCCCCTACCACAAAAAAGGCTTAAAATTTGTCAGTGCATATGTTATTTTAATGTACTGTATTTTGATTAAAAATATGTAAATAATCGAATCTCACTTAAAATTTGTTCATACAAACCCATTTTACATTGTTTATCATTTTTTTTTGTTATACAATAATCGAACTGAAAAATATATTAATTACAAATGATAAATGACCACATAATTATTTTATTACCCTAACCCAAAATTTTTGAAGATCGGCCCTGATAACCAAACATGTCTATGCCTAACACATTTTTATCAAGCTCGATGCAAGCATCCAAACACATCGCTGCATCATTCCATTTGAGTCGAACAGTCTTAAACATGGCACAAAGACTACATCATACTTAAATCCAACATTCCGGTCGGTCGATAAGTCCAAAACTAGGTACTCGTTTTGATCATTGATCACGAAGAACATTGATCATATTCCCAAATTATTTTTGATCCACATTTGTAAGAAGTTATGAAAATTGAATTAGAAACACATAAAGCATGAAGCATCTTCTTCCCAAATACAAACCTAATAGTTGCAGATGAATTTACAAGTTCAAGTATAGACCTAACGGTTCTATTGGATGTTCAAAAGCTCATCTTGTTGCTAATGGATATACTCAGGTTGAAGGCATCGACTACCGTGAGACATGTTCTACTGTGGTTAAGCTTACTACTATACGATGCCTTCTTACTATTCTCATTTTCCCTAATTGGCTCATTCACCAACTTGATGTTTAGAATGTCTTCCTTTATAAGTGCTAAACCAAAAGTTGGCTCAACACCCAAGATGTTGTACAAAGTGGAATTATTCAAAAATGTTTCAATTATACCCTTTGGTTTTGTTCAAAAGTTTAAGCTATATGTTCAAGGGTAAAATAGATGAATGACATAAATTTGCAATAGTTCTCCATTCATATGTTAATAGGCAAAATAGGAAACTCACATATGTTATAGTTCCTTGTTCACATGTCAATGGGCAAAATGAGCATTATGCAGGGTAAACATCAATCTAAATAAGGGCTTAAGTGGCCTTATGCAAATAAGTAATATGCAAGTCTGAATTCAAGTCCACGTCCAAAGATAAAGTCATATGCATGTCCATTATTTAATAATAGTCAACGATACACATTCGAGGCAGTTATGCTATGCATAGTTTACGTACAAGTCCTTATATGCAAAAAATTGCTAGAGTTACAGTCAGCCCTAACAATCCCCAAATTCATTTAGGGTTTTCAACTTTAAATCGAGAAAATGGGAAAGAAATGATTTGCCCCTTCTTAATTAATGGCGGGGGTCTATTTACAGGGGTATTAATCATGCGGGATGACTGACACGTGTCCTAGCTTGAAATCCAAAGGCACCGATAGCGCCATCAAGATAAAATCTCAACATTTCTTTGTTGGCATTTGACATCCCATATTTGTAGAAGTCGACATCACAGTTTTCCTGGTAGAAATATGATAGCCTCCTTTTGCAGTTAAATATTCGACATCTTTATGGGTGTGGCATCCCCTTTTATACACTTGTCAACCATGTTATATTTAGGTTTAATAGTCTTTATGTTGTAGACGCTAAACATCCCTTGTTACGTCTTTGGCATCCTTATTAAATTTAGGTTTGATAGCTTTTGTTTTGTTAAAACTCGATATCCCTGTTCTGTCATGTCTATTGTAGCTCGATATCTCTATGCATTCACTAGTTTGACACCTCCATTACCTTTCAGAAACTCGATACCTTCTCTTTATAGTTAAATTGTAACAACCCGCATATTTTACGATTGTATATTTAAATGTTTTATTTAAATATACATCGTTAATCGGATTAAAGTCCAAAAAGCTATTTTTTTTATAAATAGTCGAATTGGGACTCGAGACCACTTCCATTGAGTCCAAAATGACGTTTACAACCTTTTTGAGTATAAACATCGATATGTTTGGAGTTGAGAAGAATTTGCTATTTTTCTACTTGGACTTTGGGTTTGGGTTTCAGCCCACTAACCCATCTTAATACCCTAACTCAGCCCCTCTTCTCATTTCATTCTCATTTTCCTAATACATTCAAGCCTAAGTAAAAATGGGGGAAGAGAAAAGGAAATAGAAATTTCAAACCCTAGTTTCCTTTGCAAATTCAAGTTCTAGCTCCAAAATCAAAGAGAAGCTTAGGTAAGCATCCTCTTCTTCTTCTCCATCTCAATCTCTCTCCAATTTCAGAAATTTCCTATGACCTAACTAAGGAAATATTCGTTGTAATCTTAGATTGGAGCTTCTAGAGTTGAAGTTGAAGTGTGGTTGATCTTTCTTTTGATTTCAAAGCTTCTCATTTGTTGTTTTGGGTTGAAAAGGTGAGTTCTTTAACTCACATCTACATCTATAGCTCTCTTTGTTGTTCGGTATGAATTCCTAACACTTGTGCATATTCATTTGCTTTTGATTTGAATTGATTTGGTGAATTTTTCAAATTTTGGTGTTTTGGTCCAATTTTTATGAAAATCCTATTATGGATATTTGGACATTGATATTCGAGGTGTATCGAAGAGCCGTTAAGGCTAGGTTATCGCTTGGCTTAAATCCTTAGTCGTCGTTGCTCGTCCGATCGCTTCCGATACGTTTTGGCCACTTTGGCCTAGGCAAATTGTTGCCTAGACCAGGTGACCAGACGTCTGGTGATCAAGTCCTGACGTCTGGTTTGGACCTGGAGCAAAAAATATATGCACGCAGAATTAAAAAAAAGACAGAACCCAAATTCAGACGTCTGATTTTTTGTTCAGACGTCTGGTTTGACCCCCCAGACGTCTGGAAAGGTTTTTCTGGAATTTCCAGAACCTAAATCCAAACGTCTGGATGGACCCCCCCAGACGTCTGGAACTGTGTATTTTCGCATGTTTAGGCTTTTCTTGATTGAATTTCCATTGTTTATCGATTTTAGTTGCTCCGATTAGTTGTTATCAATTTTATCGACCTTGATGACTTCTTTTTCGGGATTTTTGGGAATATCCATTTTGATGGATTTGGTATCGATTTCTTTGGATTTAATTCACGTCTTCGTATGTGAATCTTTGGTGATTGATTGTTTCTACAATCATTTTTGTGATTTGTCACTTCTAAATACAAAGGTTTCTATACTAGTAGTAAATACTCAAACTCTTTCACCAAAACGATTTCGACACTACTTTAAATATAAAGCTTGTTTTCAAAATCGTTTTCCAATCTATTAGTATATACAAACCTTTACCTCATTCGTATGAGAAATCTAATTAAACGGCTTGGCAAAACAAGTGGTATGAAACGCTTGCGTTTACTTAGTCGGTTAATTCTTAGACTTGTTCGATTGAACTCTTGTGACAATTTTCGAGTGGAAATCTACAATTTGTTCGTGAATATTTAAGTTAAGCTAGTGGTTATGGGACATGAAGCTAAACTTATTTATTTACTAGCTTACTATACTCGACACTTCTTATTGATCAATGGTGATCATTTTATGATTTAGACTAGCGATGTGCGATGTCTCTTTGTCCGCGTGGAGGACTATACCCCATTTTGTTGAGCTTCGGCTCATTTGGAGGAGCTTTGACTCATAGTCCGCAATGGGGGACTATACCCTGTTTGGAGGAGCTTCGGCTCATTTGGAGGAGCTTTGACTCATAGTCTGCAATGGGGGACTATACCCTGTTTGGAGGAGCTTCGGCTCATTTGGAGGAGCTTTGACTCATAGTCCGCAATGGGGGACTATACCCTGTTTGGAGGAGCTCCGGCTCATTTTATGGAATAACATTCCATTTGCATTTCTAGATTTCTAGTTGACGATTTCTAGTATTTGTGTTTCACCGATTTTTGCGATTGACATTGATATGTTTTGTCAATATTTGTGTTTTGGTGAATAATTTAAAGAATACGACATTGTTTTTGGTGCTTGAGTAGATTTGAGACTTTGTATGATTTTTGTTGTTATTTGATGTCTACTTGTCATGGTATGGCATTATTGTTATCATACGTTTTAGTCATATCTCTTATCCTATCTCATTTTATATGATATTTATAGCTAGACTGATCCGTTTATTAATTTCTTCTTAAATAATACTCGGGTCAGACCGAGGTATTTTAGGTGCTTCTGCTTGACTTCTTATCTGGGACCATCATCTGATTTTTGGCTAACTACTTTAGATTAGTAGTTTTTTTATACATTTGAGATATAGACTCCTTGATGTATAATTATTCTTTTGTCTAGCACTTGTATCTATTCTTTTGTGATATAGTGGATCTTCTATGACCACTATTTTGATGTACACTTTTATGTGATATATTCATATCTGATTCCGTCTTTGTGATATGAATGTCTGTGACTGATTTGTGTTATGTTTATTTATATATTTGTTTCCGAAGTCCACATAGCCACTGTGTGGTAGCTTTGAGTTTGTATTTGATATGTCGGATTTCCTCTTGAAATGAAATGTAAGTTTTATTATCTGACGTATCGGTACTCGCACAAAGCAATTACACAGATGGTCGTTTCTCAACAGCCTTGTTCTTCGTGCTAGTCGACGGCATTACCGAGTAGTGTCCTTGGCTAGCGTGAGTATAGAGGTGGGGTGTCACAGCTTGGTATCAGAGCCAGACTTCGGAACAATGTAGAATAATCTAACAAGGATCATTGTCCTAAGTCTTTCTTAGGAATCGTGCCATAGGGTTTAATTCGAGTCTTCGTACAGTTCTATCCTATTTTCTTTTGTGATGCCTTGTTTTATCAATCAAGTTTGTTTGATATTCATTCTGTGAATAACCTTTTTCCTCTTCTTTCTTTCTTAAAGAAGAGAAATGGTTAGATCTGGCAGTCTTAGCGCTGGTCAATCCAGTAGTCCTTCTCTGGATGACGTATTCATGTCTGCCCAACAGCTTTTGGATCTTGTAAAGAATCAAAAGTTTATCTGTGCTTTGAGTAAAAACCCCAAAAGAGTTTTACCTCTGAAATTAGATGTGTAGGATCTAGATTAACCCTAGAGGGGGGGTGAATAGGGTTATCGCAAATTTTCTCAAATTAAACGCGGAAGCAAACAGCAGATAAATAAATATGCAGTAAAGTAAATCACACACAAAATTTACCCAGCTTCGGCAACCCCTGCCTACTGCTGCATTCCCAGATTTCTATTAGAATTAAACAGTCTCCCACTTACAAACACTCTAACAGACTCGCAGACACTCGCTCCCGCTCACAAACACTCCTACAGACTCGCACACCCTGCTCCGCCTATAGAGCTTCGCAAACTCTGCTCCCGCCTATAGAGCTTTGCAAACTCGCAGCCCCCCTGCTCACTGAACTAATTCTAACTAGACAATCTGACAACACCTAAACCCTAGGTGGTGATTCACTCTGACTGGACTTTGAAAAAACAAAATACAAAATACAGTTTGAACACCAGGGCAAAATATAGAATGACAGTTTAAAACACTTTTGCCCTCAGAATAAATTTGGCCTAAAAACTAGATCAATAAAACCTGGCCCAAATTTAAAAACTAAACTAAAACCCTACAAACTCAAATTAAATCTAAATTTAAAACCCTTAATGAAAATAGGCCGGCCCCTTTAAACAATTATCGACCCGCTGTTTTATTTCTTCGACTCCCTGATTATTATCTTCGGCCCAATTCGTTTTGAGATAAAATAATGGTGACTCCAAAATTGGAGCTTTCAGCGATTCTCTGATAAATGATGGCGGCTGTGATCCTTTTCTTGTTCGATCTGAAATGGAGTCGGCTTTGTTCGATGTTTCTTCGATCTGAAAAATTAGGGCTTGACAAAATTTGGGTCGCCGACGTTTGTTGATTTGCCTTTTCCTCTGTTGATCGACCGACTTCTCGAGCTAGCTTCGGCTGCTTCTTTTCGTTGCTTATGGAATTAGGTCTTCGACCTTGCTTTTGCTTCTGTGAGAAATTGCTTGCGATCTCGACTGTTGGTTCGGTATGTATTTCTCTGTTGTTCTTTGAACTTGAATACTTTTGCTTTATTGTTGGTGATGATTGGGTTTTCTCTGATCTTCACCACACCTCGTCAATGATGATTTGGGTCTCCTTATATAGGCGTCTGATTTGGTTTACGTGATATTCACGTTATTGAAACTTTCCTGTTTTAAGCTCCGATATTTTTGGGAATTTCTTCCAACTCACGGCTTTGTTTTGAACGTGCGATCTTTGAATTTATTCCATAAACTTTCCAAATTTATACCTCTGACTTTTTCAACTTGTAAACGTGATTAACATATACAACTTTGACTTGAAATTTCTTGACTTCACTGTGACTTCGATGATCATCTTCACTATTGTATATATATACTGTTCTCTGACCATATGACATTGGCTTCATTACCTTGTTGCTCCTGCATGTAGTTTGACCATTTGTGTTCACTGTGTATTCATGTGCATTGATACTCTAGTCTTGATTCACTGTTGCTGTGCATTTATTGTAGCTGCTTCCCTGTGCACTTGTTCTTGATCATCTCTGAGTTCTTCCCTGTTGATTAGCTCATCTGGAATTTTGTCATTGACCATGGCCTTGACATTATTTACTGTTGATCATTCTGTCTAGAGTAGGTTCTGCATTCATGCATGTTGGCATTCATGCACTTGATTGCTGTACTTGATTCATCTTCTCTGTTGAACTGCATTGATGAACTTGATCATGTTGGTCTTGATTTTCTGGTTGATGTAGAAGTTTGTAACTTGACTTGTGTACATTGATGATGCTGCATTTGTTCATTTTATTTCCCTGTAACTATGTGTAGACAGTTATCTTTGAGCATTTCAGTGGTCTTTGATGTTGAGTCAGTTGCCTGCCTTCACCTGTTGATCTTGTACATGTTCATAAGTCTGGTCTTTTACATTGAAGTATTGATGAGACTGCTGCATCAGTTTACTTGTACATGCATTCGCCTTGTTGCAGTTACACTTTGAATTTTGATCGAGGCCATTTTCATTTGTGTTGAATCTGATATTGATTTGACCTTGTGCACTCGAGTTCGCGAGGCAGTGCACACGTGTATACGTGTGTACTGCAGCCACTCGTAAATACCTGTCCCTGATATGAATACTGATATGCACAGATATTACACAATCAAAGATGATGACGTTTAACCCATATATCTGAGACAGCTTTAAAAACAAATTCTATATTTTTGCAAATTAAATTTATTTCTTTTCAGATTACTGCTGTAGATTGTTAATTATACAGGTACATAGGAGACAAGACAAACACTGGAGCTGGACAATGCAGATGAGTGATTGAGTGATGTAGTGAGGTTGTTACTGTAAAATCAAATTGTGATGTATTCAAAAATTGTACAGTTATAGTGAGAGTCAGAATTTGTATTATTCAAAATTTGTAATAAAAAGATTGTTTGAATAAAATTTCAGTTTGAATTCAAATTCTGTGTTGATAAAATTTCCGTTATTTCTGTATATGTATAATCTGTAAACACATCTAAAATACGATATATATAGTTTGTTATCATCAAACATTAAAACACACATCAAACAATCTCCCCCTTTTGATGATGATAAACATATATATTAAAGATTTTGAAATCCAGTAGATGTGTTTAAACATGACTATATTTAGCTCCCCCTAAATGTATACTCCCCCTACATGAATACTCCCCCTACAACTGAGACTATTCCATATTCAGTTGAATAAAAGAACTATAGAAAATAACTAACAGCATTTAACAAATTTGGTGAAGTATTCCAGAAATACCTATTTCCTTACCAAAATCTTATTCTTCTCCCTCTTTTGTTATCATCAAAAGAACTGATAAACCAATGGGACCGTAGGGGAAAATAAACGTAATATCAAGAAGAATCATAATATATCATAACACGATAATAATTTCCACATTTTAGAGAATGGATGATTCGATTTGTATATAATGAGAAGAGGAGTGTTTTCTCTTTTTCTGTGAAAAAATAATTTGACTTTTAAGCACAAAAATAAATAAGCACTTACTAACCACGCATAACCATAAGGACTTTTAAATGGGATTAGCAGTTACTTATTAGTTATCATACTCCATCCATGCATAACCATAAGGACTTTTAAATGAGAATGGAGTGATGATAAACTCATATGATCCATCCATGCATAACCATAAGGACTTTTAAATGAGAATGGATATATGAGAAATATTTAAAAAAAATATTCTTTGAATTTCCTTTTTAAAAAAAAAAATTCACTCTTCTCAATTTTCAAAACCATTATGAATGATAGAATGATGGTAGAAATTGAAATGGTCGTGGAATAAGTTATCAAATTAATCATATTATGAAATTTCTTAAAATAGAACAGATATATTTCCACTACTGAATACCATATTCGTATCAATCTTTTGAATAATTTCAAAATAGGTTTGAATCTTAGAAATTGAATTTGAAAATAAATATCCAAGAATATTTCAACCAAAAATTGAAAAATGATTAGTCAATTTCCATAATCCCCAAATTCAAATGTAATCTGGAAAATCTGTCTTCGGGGAGGGGTTTTGTGAAAATATCCTCAATTGAAATGTTTTCAATGCAAGTATCTTCCCTAGTAGTGTGATCTCTAAGAAAATGGTGTATCACATCAATGTGTATCGTGAGTGAATGATGAACATGATTATCAGACAATGAAATTAGTGAGTGTCCTAGCATGAAGCATGTCCTACTAGTATTTTTCCTGTCAACTAATGAACCCGTATAATCAGCATCAGAAAAGCCAACTAAATTATAGTTTTCACACGAAGAATATCATACTCCAAATTTGTGTGTGTGTGAAAGATATCTCAGAATTCGTTTAGTGGCTTTCAAATGTGATTCTTTAGGGTTAGATTGAAAACGTGCACACAAACACACAGAAAACATAATATCGGGTTTAGAAGCAGTTAAGAGCCATTTCAACAGAATCGGATTCAACTTCAGAAATAAAACCACGGTGTCAACAAAACGTACACACACTTTTATCAATTGAAGAGCGAGTGTAAATACCTTCCGTAGAATCACAGTTAAAATATCAAGATTATTTCAAAAGCAATTTAAAGTTTTCATAAGTGAAGCATCAGTTTCAGCAGCTTCTCAAAATACTTTTTAGAGCATGAGCAATAAGAAATCAATCATAGTTTGACCAAACAGATTAAGTTCAAGAAGAAGATGGTTGATCAATTTTTAACCACTGATTAAAGTCAAGTCATTAAAGATCAAGCAAGTTAGATCCATCACAATTACTTCAAGCAAGATAATATCATCAATCATAACTGGCTGATTTAATTCAGATTATGGTGCAGATTCTTACCGATTATCTATCGTGTGAAAAACAAAGATAACTACCTGTTTTACCTGTACGATAATCATTCGTTGTTTGCTCATAGTGAATCTGTCACCTTTATACTAGGCTAAGGAACGTTGATTTGACACCCGTTGTATATCTGGAACAGCCAGAATCCAGATAACACCTAATGTTGTTCCTCAGCCTGCCACCACACCTACATGGTTAAAGATGTATGTGACCTATTTATAGGTCCATGGTTGTTAGTGGCAGAATAATTATTAATAAACAATCCCTTTGGAACCCAAACTTGTTTTGTCCTTTCATTCTTGTTCCAATACACTTGAAATTTATTCGTAGAATTTTTAGGAACCCAAACTTGTATAAATTTCGTGTTCTTGTTCCTATGACTACCATTTTCAACACGATGTCCAAATATTTCACGTTCAGTAAAGATGCCCTTTCCTTTTGCACTATCATCAACTTTTGATTTACCAAAACCTAGCCCTTTTCGGTTGTTAGTAAAAAGTTGATTTCCTAATAACATGTTAAACGATTTTTCTCCTCTCGAAAAGTTACTCAGTGATTTCTCAAGATCTTGGACTTTGGTTTTCAGTGTTGAGTTTTCAGACACAAGTGAGGTGCATCTATTTATGAAATCCTTTTTCCTAGTCTCAATAGTTTCCTTTGGATTCAAGTTTTCTTTTTCAAGATCCTCGAAGCTATTCTTCAATTTTGATAATTTTGAATCTAAAGTTTTACAGTTTTTACATTCTAGGTTTTGAATTTTTTCAAGTTCAGTTTCTAACCTAAAATTTTCATGAACAAGTTTTTTTCTATCAGATTTCAGTTTTTCATTTTTAGAATCAAGAGCTTCAATTGTTTTAGTAAGATCGAGGCAAAAATAAACAAGTTCTTTATAAGTGTAGTTCTTTACCTCATTAGATTCCTCTGAGCTTTCTTCTGAATCTGATCTTGATTCCTCTGAACTTGCTTCTGAATCTGATCTTGCCGTAAGACATAAGTTAGCCTCCTCTGAGCTATCAGTTGAAACTTCATCTCCTTCCTCATCATCCCAAGTTGCTGCGAAGGCCTTTTTCTTCTTTTTCTTTTCCTTGATGTTTTTGAGAAGTGGACAATTTTGTTTGAAGTGGCCAGGTTTATTGCAGTTATAGCAGGTTAATTCAGTTTCAGAGTTGTCAGAGTCTTTTGACCTATTACCACTTGATTTCTTCTTGCGTGGCTTGAATTTCGACCATTTTCCGAAATTATTGACAGCCATTGCAAGTCCTTCAATTGGATCTTCTTCATCGCTCTCTTCTCTGCTCTTCAAGGCAATTGTCTTCTTCTTTGGTTCAGAATTGATGCGCTCCTCCTTTGCTTTTAACTCAAGCTCATACGTCATCAGATTTCCGATCAAATCCTCCATGCTCAGTTTGCTCAAATCTTTTGATTCTTGTATTGTCGTGACTTTTGCCTCAAAGTTCATCGGTAAGACTCGTAGAATCTTCCTTACCAGCTCTACCTCAGAGAATACTTTTCCAAGCGCTCTAGCATTGTACACCAAGGTTGAGAAGCGTCCAAACATGTCCTTTATGCTCTCGCCTTTGTCCATCACAAAATTCTCGTATTCATTGCTGAACAAAGCTAGACGAGACTCTTTGACTTGAGAAGTTCCTTCGTGTGTCACCTCCAAAGTATGCCAAATATCCTGTGCTGTTTTACAATGAGAAATTCGATTAAATTCAGTTTTATCAAGAGCACAGATCAAAGCATTCATGGCTTTAGCATTTGTAGTTTTTAATTTCTTATCATTAGCATCCCACATCTCCTTAGGTTTAGGAATCTCAGTATCACCAATAGTTATAGTGGGAGGTGTATAGCCAGTTTCAATAATATCCCAAACATCATAATCAACAGAACTAAGATAAATACTCATCCTAACCTTCCAGTAAGCATAATCATTCCCATTATACATTGGTGGCCTAACAATAGATTGCCCCTCAGAAAAAGCATTATTTGATGAATTCATGACTCTAGAGTTAAAGAAAAATTTACCTCGCTCTGATACCACTTGTAGGATCTAGATTAACCCTAGAGGGAGGGGGGTGAATAGGGTTATCGCAAATTTTCTCAAATTAAACGCGGAAGCAAACAGCAGATAAATAAATATGCAGTAAAGTAAATCACACACAAAATTTACCCATCTTCGGCAACCCCTGCCTACTGCTGCATTCCCATATTTCTATTAGAATTAAACAGTCTCCCGCTTACAAACACTCTAACAGACTCGTAGACACTCGCTCCCACTCACAAACACTCCTACAGACTCGCACACCCTGCTCCGCCTATAGAGCTTCGCAAACTCTGCTCCCGCCTATAGAGCTTTGCAAACTCGCAGCCCCCTTGCTCACTGAACTAATTCTAACTAGACAATCTGACAACACCTAAACCCTAGGTGGTGATTCACTCTGACTGGACTTTGAAAAAACAAAAAACAAAATACAGTTTGAACACCAGGGCAAAATATAGAATGACAGTTTAAAACACTTTTGCCCTCAGAATAAATTTGGCCTAAAAACTAGATCAATAAAACCTGGCCCAAATTTAAAAACTAAACTAAAACCCTACAAACTCAAATTAAATCTAAATTAAAAACCCTTAATGAAAATAGGCCGGCCCCTTTAAACAATTATCGACCCGCTGTTTTATTTCTTCGACTCCCTGATTATTATCTTCGGGCCAATTCGTTTTGAGATAAAATAATGGTGACTCCAAAATTGGAGCTTTCAGCGATTCTTCGATTCTCTGATAAATGATGGCGGCTGTGATCCTTTTCTTGTTCGATCTGAAATGGAGTCGGCTTTGTTCGATGTTTCTTCGATCTGAAAAATTAGGGCTTGACAAAATTTGGGTCGCCGACGTTTGTTGATTTGCCTTTTCCTCTGTTGATCGGCCGACTCCTCGAGCTAGCTTCGGCTGCTTCTTTTCGTTGCTTATGGAATTAGGTCTTCGACCTTGCTTTTGCTTCTGTGAGAAATTGCTTGCGATCTCGACTGTTGGTTCGGTATGTATTTCTCTGTTGTTCTCTGAACTTGAGTACTTTTGCTTTATTGTTGGTGATGATTGGGTTTTCTCTAATCTTCACCACACCTCGTCAATGATGATTTGGGTCTCCTTATATAGGCGTCTGATTTGGTTTACATGATATTCACGTTGTTGAAACTTTCCTGTTTTAAGCTCCGATATATTTGGGAATTTCTTCCAACTCACGGCTTTGTTTTGAACGTGCGATCTTTGAATTTATTCCATAAACTTTCCAAATTTATACCTCTGACTTTTTCAACTTGTAAACGTGATTAACATATACAACTTTGACTTGAAATTTCTTGACTTCACTGTGACTTCGATGATCATCTTCACTACTGTATATATATACTGTTCTCTGACCATATGACATTGGCTTCATTACCTTGTTGCTCCTGCATGTAGTTTGACCATTTGTGTTCACTGTGTATTCATGTGCATTGATACTCTAGTCTTGATTCACTGTTGCTGTGCATTTATTGTAGCTGCTTCCCTGTGCACTTGTTCTTGATCATCTCTGAGTTCTTCCCTGTTGATTAGCTCATCTGGAATTTTGTCGTTGACCATGGCCTTGACATTATTTACTGTTGATCATTCTGTCTAGAGTAGGTTCTGCATTCATGCATGTTGGCATTCATGCACTTGATTGCTGTACTTGATTCATCTTCTCTGTTGAACTGCATTGATGAACTTGATCATGTTGGTCTTGATTTTCTGGTTGATGTAGAAGTTTGTAACTTGACTTGTGTACATTGATGATGCTGCATTTGTACATTTTATTTCCCTATAACTATGTGTAGACAGTTATCTTTGAGCATTTCAGTGGTCTTTGATGTTGAGTCAGTTGCCTGCCTTCACCTGTTAATCTTGTACATGTTCATAAGTCTGGTCTTTTACATTGAAGTATTGATGAGACTGCTGCATCAGTTTACTTGTACATGCATTCGCCTTGTTGCAGTTACACTTTGAATTTTGATCGAGGCCATTTGCATTTGTGTTGAATCTGATATTGATTTGACCTTGTGCACTCGAGTTGGCGAGGCAGTGCACACGTGTATACGTGTGTACTACAGCCACTCGTAAATACCTGTCCCTGATATGAATACTGATATGCACAGATATTACACAATCAAAGATGATGACGTTTAACCCATATATCTGAGACAGCTTTAAAAACAAATTCTATATTTTTGCAAATTAAATTTATTTCTTTTCAGATTACTGCTGTAGATTGTTAATTATACAGGTACATAGGAGACAAGACAAACACTGGAGCTGGACAATGCAGATGAGTGATTGAGTTATGTAGTGAGGTTGTTACTGTAAAATCAAATTGTGATGTATTCAAAAATTGTACAGTTATAGTGAGAGTCAGAATTTGTACTATTCAAAATTTGTAATAAAAAGATTGTTTGAATAAAATTTCAGTTTGAATTCAAATTCTGTGTTGATAAAATTTCCGTTATTTCTGTATATGTATAATCTGTAAACACATCTAAAATACGATATATATAGTTTGTTATCATCAAACATTAAAACACACATCAAACAAGATGTGCCTTTCGACCAGTTTGTAGATATCACTCTTTGACTTGAAGAGACCGATAAAGAAAATGATGTTGAAGTTGTGGATGCCAAACAAAACTTCAACATCAACAAGAAGAGGCATATTAAGTTCAAAAGCTCTAATCCCAACAAGAAAGGGAGGCATGCAATTTCGGTAGCAAAGACTCCTACCTCTAGTCGTGGACGATGCTACAATTGTGGTTCTACGGATCACTATGCAAATAAGTGTCCGAAACCCTTTTTTTGTCGTCGTTGCAAAAGTTCGGGCCATCTTATATCTACATGTCCCATACTCCAAAGTAGGAGAAAGGGAGAGTTGAATGTTGTGCAAGCCTCTACTAGCCCTTCTCTAGGTCAAGGTATTTTTTCATTCAGTCCTTGATGACATTATTTTATTTCGTGATCTTCCTATTTGATTTCTTTTGATACGGGTGTGTCCCACTCTTTTATATCAAAAGAACTTGCTAATTCTTTTTCTTTAAATATTATGGGCTTGATGACTTCACTGAGAATTGAGAATCCGGTTGGTGGATCCGCAACACTCAGTTTGCTTTGTGAAAAATGTCGAGATTATTTTATGTGATTATTCTTTTCGAGCCGATTTACATGTTATGCGTTACTTAGGCTTCGAAATTGATTTTTTGGGAAAGGATTAGCTTGATCATTATTAAGCCCACATCCTATGTCCTGAGCGGACTATATATCTTCGACATTCTCAATCTATTAAGTAGATTTCTATTGTTCTTAATGATTTTGATTTCCAAATTCAGTGGCATTATTTTATTCTTTAAACCCACTTGATGAGGAAAGTATTATTTCTCTCATTCAAGTAGTTTGTGAATTTTCCGGTATTTTTGAGATTTGTCTTAGGATTATCACCTATGCAATCTATTGTGTGGTGCTAAGGTCTTTTCAGCTCGACCTTGCCACCGGTTTTCATCAGCTACGAGTTGCGAAGGATAGCATTCCACTTACCGCATTCCGCATTCGTTATGATTCTTGTGAGTGGTTTGTTATGTCATTCGGTTTGACGAACCTTCTACCTTATTTCATCCATCTTATGAATCGAGTATTCTACGAATATCTCGATGAGTTTATCCTTGTATTTATTGATTATGGATGAAAACAACAATTTAAAATTTGCAAATCTTTTTAATAAGATATCTATAAGTATGATTGGATTTGTTCTTAAAACGAGCAGAGAATATTTTGTAAAAATTTTAAGTGACATGTTTATCATATAGAAGATGATTTTGTGTTGTTTTGCCCATTGAGTGCTTTAAGAAATCTAGTCGATGCACTTGATCAACGTTATCGATAAGAATCTCCTAAACGCTATGTTGAGACAGTCAGATACAGTAAATTGACTTGTAATAAGTAAATTTTTCTAAAAAGATGATTACATAAAGTTAATTATAATTTTTAATGTCTTAGCTTTTCGGGAAAGAGGATAAGAACTCTTTTCCCGATGTTTTTATTCTTGCGATTCCCGAAGGGAACCAAGACTTTATTGTTTATACCGATACTAGTCGTATTGGTTTGGGTGTCATTCTCTTGCAAAAGGAATGTGTTATTACATATGCTTCTTGACAATTAAAGCTTGTCGAGACTAGATATGCCATTCATGATCTAGTGCTCGCGGCCATTGTTTTCGCTCTTAGAATTTGGAAACATTATCTTTTGGGAGAGAAAATTGTTCTCTACACTGATCATAAATCTTTGAAGTATTTATTTTTTCAAAAAGGAACTTAATTTGCGTCAAAAACGTTGGCTCGAGTTCCTTGCATCTTATGATCTTGATATTCTTTATACTCCCGGAAGGGGAAATCGTTTTGCCAATGTCCTTAGTCGTAAGCAACAATCGGTTGTTTCTATGATGATATCCGAATGGAATGATCTCGAGACTTTATTCACTTGTGAGATTCGAGATCGTGAATCCAATTTATGTTCATCTCTTATTTTGTGTAGCCTTGAGGCTCATCCTTGTCTTTTGGACCATACCTCTTTTGGCTAAACTCTATGTCAAGTTAAATTGCATGGAGTTCCTACTTCTATTGTTAGCAATCGTGATCCATTATTTCACTAGTGGATTTTGGAAAGGTCTTCAAAAAGCTTTGGGAACAAATCTTAATTTTAGCACCGCTTATCCTCCTTAGTCCGATGGACAAACCGAGCGTGTGAATCAAACTCTTGAAGATCTTCTCTATGCATGTGTTCTTGATTTTGGAGGAAGTTGGGAAGATCGTATTTCTCTTGTTGAGTTTTCCTATAATTATAGCTTCCAATCTAGTATTGGTATGGCACCTTTTGAGGCATTCTACGGAAGGCCGTTCCGATCTCCTTCGTGTTGGCTTAAAGCCGATGAGAAGCTGGTTTTAGGTCCAGATTTTATTGGTATTCATTTGTGTTTCACCTATGAAGGGTGTTGTGCGTTTCAGTTGATCGGGAAAGTTAGCACCTCGATATAATGGTCCATTTTCCATCATCAAACACATTGGTTTCATGGCTTATCACGTTTTATTACCGGCTCAGTTTTCTGTTATTCATGACGTATTCCACGTCTCTCAACTATGGAAATACCTTAGGGATTCCGATTCTATTCTTGAGTCCGGTGTTATTGAAGAAATTAAGGTTTCACCAAATTTGACTTATGAGCAACATTCTATGAAAGTCTATACGGGGTGGATCGTGCAGTGTATATGCAAGTATATGTGGCAAAATATATGATGCAACTAAAACAATATTAATCTAAGTAAATGAAAATAATCACACCAGGATTTTATACTGGTTCGGACCTCCCGTCCTACGTCCAGTCCCGAAACTCCTCTTCGGAATTTCCTTTCAACTAACCCTCACTTGACCCGAAGGAATAGGTTTACAATAGCAGAGTTTCTTTGTCAAGAATGTGTTCTATAACACGGATGTTGACTATTGAGTACAAATGCTTCCAATATATATATCTATCTAGAGAATATTTGAATGAGGAGTTTTGTATATATATGGAAGAGTTAAATACAGGTAATTGATTGCTTAGAGATCAGGTATAAGTCAGAGTATAAGAGATAAGAGCGTAAGTGAGTAAGGTAAATCTTTCTCTTGAATTCCTGATGCTATTTATAGTGGTGAAGAGTTTCTATGTGTAGTTGCCTTCGTTAACAATCGTTGTATAGTTGCTCCTGTTGGTGATGAAGAGTTGCAGTGAAGAGGAGCGGATGTGTCTTTTCAGATGTGACAGTTGGAGTTTGAAAATACACAGTCGAGCCTATAATCAGACGTCTAGAAAGTGAACTCAGACGTCTGGCCTTCATATATTTTTTTGTGTTTGGTAGCATTTCAGACGTCTGTGTTTATTAACCAGACGTCTGGTCTTCATTTCTGTTTTATGTCTGGATGTCTTTCAGACATCTGAGTTCAGGATCAGACGTCTGTTTTCTTCTGAGTTGTGAACCAGAGGAATCATTCAGACGTTTGGCTAGTGCATTCAGACGTCTGAATGTGTGCATGTTGCTGTATCTGTGTCTGTGCAATTCCTTTTCCAATTCTATCGACTTGTAGCCTCTTGATACGTTCTTTGAGCCTTGTTCTTGTCTCTTTAGTGATGTTGCTCTAGCAAGTTCTTGTATATATACATATATGCACATTTGATTTTCATTGTATAGTTGTTGTCATTAAAACCATGAATTTGATTTCCTAACAATCTCTCCTTTTTTGATGATGACAACTATACAATGTACTTATATGTAATTTCTATAAATCTCCCCCTGAATATGTGCTTTCCATTATCTCTCCCCCTTTGTCATTATCAAAAAAGAATGAGGGAATCATATTTGCAAATTCCAAAAAATTTCCTTTTGTTTCTCCGAGTACCTGTAATAAATAAAAAATCATTTTTTGGTACCCACTTACTATGTTAGGGTCCGGGGGGTTAGATCTTTGGAAACCATACCCATTTGGGTGTGGTTGAACCTTTATAAATATAATTTTCATTATTAACTATCATATCAAAATAATCATCAATGTATTTTTCTTTATTTTGCCAATTAACAGGAACCCAAATACTTAGATAATTTTTATTCATATTTTCATTCAATGATTTTGTACTTCTAGAGAAATTATAAATATTATTGATCATAGCAGTATTTGAATTTTTATAAGAATTTGATCTAGACTTTACTCGAAATTTAGTACTAGCACTATCATTTTTTCTATACATGAAAGCGTATCTAGTGCTATTTCTACGATCAGATTTATTATATCCCAAACCACTTTTGTCATGTAAAGGTCTAGAACTAGATAAAATCATGTTTAAATCGTTTTGACCTTTATTAAATTTTGTGACTTCAGTGTTAAGTTTATCAAATTTAGCTTTGAAGTCAAAATTATTATTTTTAAAAGAAATATTACTGTTTTTCAAAATATCAATTTGCTTGTTTAATTCAGAATTCTCCCTTTTTATTGTACATTTCTTATTTTCGAGAAGAAAAATTCGAGATTCTGAATTATCTAAAGATGATTGTAATGAATCATTTTGTCTTTTCAAATCCGTAATTTCTTTGGAAAACATTTCCTTTTCTTTGTCAAACATAGTATTTTTATTTTGCAAAACATTGATTTCCTCTAAAAGATCATTGTTTTTATCTTCTAACTGCTCATTTTCTTTTTGTAGGAAATCTTTTTGTGAAATAAGTTCTTCTACGGTATTTTCAAAACATTTAGTTTGTTTTATCAAAAATTTATTTTCCTCTTTTAAACTGGAAATTTCTTGCTCACAATCTTTTAACTTATCTAAAGCAATTCTATTAACTTTATTCAAGATTTTACAATCTTTTAATAATTCATCATGTGCTAACAAAAGATCTTTATATATAGAATCCAAGCATACCGATTGTGATCTGAGTTTAGCCATGAAGCAATTGTTTGTTTTCTCCTTTGATTCTTCTTTATTGATCTTCCTCTTCCTATTGCCTTGAGTAGATCTCTATATAGCCATTTATTCTAGGATGTTGTTACGATCTCTAGAATCTCAGGCTCTGATACCAATTGAAAGTCTATACGGGGTGGATCGTGCAGTGTATATGCAAGTATATGTGGCAAAATATATGATGCAACTAAAACAATATTAATCTAAGTAAATGAAAATAATCACACCAGGATTTTATACTGGTTCGAACCTCCCGTCCTACGTCCAGTTCCGAAGCTCCTCTTCGGAATTTCCTTTCAACTAACCCTCACTTGACCCGGAGGAACATGTTTACAATAGCAGAGTTTCTTTGTCAAGAATGTGTTCTATAACACGGATGTTGACTATTGAGTACAAATGCTTCCAATATATATATCTATCTAGAGAATATTTGAATGAGGAGTTCTGTATATATATGGAAGAGTTAAATACAAGTAATTGATTGCTTAGAGATCAGGTATAAGTTAGAGTATAAGAGATAAGAGCGTAAGTGACTAAGGTAAATCTTTCTCTTGAATTCCTGATGCTATTTATAGTGGTGAAGAGTTTCTATGTGTAGTTGCCTTCATTAACAATCGTTGTATAGTTGCTCCTGTTGGTGATGAAGAGTTGCAGTGAAGAGGAGCAGATGTGTCTTTTCGGATGTGACAGATGGAGTTTGAAAATACACAGTCGAGCCTATAATCAGACGTTTGGAAAGTGACCTCAGACGTCTGGCCTTCATTTTTTTTTGTGTCTGGTAGCATTTCAGACGTCTGTGTTTATTAACCAGACGTCTGGTCTTCATTTCTGTTTTATGTCTGGATGTCTTTCAGACGTTCTGTTTTCTTCTGAGTTGTGAACCAGAGGAATCATTCAGACGTCTGGCTAGTGCATTCAGACGTCTGAATGTGTGCATGTTGCTGTATCTGTGTCTGTGCAATTCCTTTTCCAATTCTATCGACTTGTAGCCTCTTGATACGTTCTTTGAGCCTTGTTCTTGTCTCTCTAGTGATGGTTCTCTAGCAAGTTCTTGTATATATACATATATTCACATTTGATTTTCATTGTATAGTTGTTGTCATTAAAACCATGAATTTGAATTCCTAACATTCTATTCGTGTCATTGCTTCGGAGGTTAAACGCCTTCGAAATAAAGATGTTCTTCTTGTGAAAGTTTAATGGTCCTCAAATCCTAAGGATTTCTCTTGGGAATCTTGAGAATTCATCGAGCAAACACATCCGGACTTACTCTTTCGTGCTCTTTATGGTGAACTTCTTATTTCAAACTTTCTTTTGTGTTGATATGCTTTTATGGTTGTTACTCTTTATTTTCCTCTTAATTATTGTGAGGACGCAATTTCTTTAAGGAGGGGAGTCTGTAGCAACCCGTATATTTTACGATTGTATATTTAAATGTTTTATTTAAATATAGCATCGTTAATCGGATTAAAGTCCGAAAAGCTACTTTTTGTAAACAGTCGAATTGGGACTCGAGACTACTTCCATTGAGTCCAAAATGGCATTTACAACCTTTTTGAGTATAAACATCGATATGTTTAGAATTGAGAAGAATTTGCTATTTTTCTACTTGGGCTTTGGGTTTGGGTTTCATCCCACTAACCCATCTTAATACCCTAACTCAGCCCCTCTTCTCATTTCATTCTCATTTTCCTAATACATTCAAGCCTAAGTAAAAATGGGGGAAGAGAAAAGGAAATAGAAATTCCAAACCCTAGTTTCCTTTGCAAATTCAAGTTCTGGCTCCAAAATCAAAGAGAAGCTTAGGTAAGCATCCTCTTCTTCTTCTCCATCTCAATCTCTCTCCAATTTCAGAAATTTCCTATGACCTAACTAAGGAAATATTCGTTGTAATCTTAGATTGGAGCTTCTAGAGTTGAAGTTGAAGTGTGGTTGATCTTTCTTTTGATTTCAAAGCTTCTCATTTGTTGTTTTGGGTTGAAAAGGTGAGTTCTTTAACTCACATCTACATCTATAACTCTCTTTGTTGTTCGGTATGAATTCCTAACACTTGTGCATATTCATTTGCTTTTGATTTGAATTGATTTGGTGAATTTTTCAAATTTTGGTGTTTTGGTCCAATTTTTATGAAAATCCTATTATGGATATTTGGACATTGATATTCGAGGTGTATCGAAGAGCCGTTAAGGCTGGGTTGTCGCTTGGCTTAAATCCTTAGTCGTCGTTGCTTGTCCGATCGCTTCCGATACGTTTTGGCCACTTTGGCCTAGGCAAATTGTTTCCCAGACTAGGTGACCAGACGTCTGGTGATTAAGTCCAGACGTCTGGTTTGGACCTGGAGCAAAAAATATATGCACGCAGAATTAAAAAAAAGACAGAACCCAAATTCAGACGTTTGATTTTTTGGTTCAGACGTTTGGTTTGACCCCCCATACGTCTGGAAAGGTTTTTCTGGAATTTCCAGAACCTAAATCCAAACGTCTGGATGGACCCCCCCCAGACGTCTGGAACTGTGTATTTTCGCCTGTTTAGGCTTTTCTTGATTGAATTTCCATTGTTTATCAATTTTAGTTGCTCCGATTAGTTGTTATCACTTTTATCGACCTTAATGACTTCTTTTTCGGGATTTTTGGGAATACCCATTTTGATGGATTTGGTATCGATTTCTTTGGATTTAATTCACGTTTTCGTATGTGAATCTTTGGTGATTGATTGTTTCTACAATCATTTTTGTGATTTGTCACTTCTAAATACAAAGGTTTCTATACTAGTAGTAAATACTCAAACTCTTTCACCAAAACGATTTCGACACTACTTTAAATATAAAGCTTGTTTTCAAAACCGTTTTCCAATCTATTAGTATATACAAACCTTTACCTCATTCGTACGAGAAATCTAATTAAACGGCTTGGCAAAACAAGTGGTATGAAACGCTTGCGTTTACTTTGTCGGTTAATTCTTAGACTTGTTCGATTGAACTCTTGTGACAATTTTCGAGTGGAAATCTACAATTTGTTTGTAAATATTTAAGTTAAGCTAGTGGTTATGGGACAGGAAGCTAAACTTATTTATTTACTAGCTTACTATACTCGACACTTCTTATTGATCAATGGTGATCATTTTATGATTTAGACTAGCGATGTGCGATGTCTCTTTGTCCGCGTGGGGGACTATACCCCGTTTAGTGAGTTTCGGCTCATTTGTGGGAGCTTCGGCTCATTTGGAGGAGCTTTGACTCATAGTCCGCAATGGGGGACTATACCCTGTTTGGAGGAGCTTTGGCTCGTTTGGAGGAGCTTTGACTCATAGTCCGCAATGGGGGACTATACCTTGTTTGGAGGAGCTTCGGCTCATTTGGAGGAGCTTTGACTCATAGTCCGCAATGGGGGACTATACCCTGTTTGGAGGAGCTCCGGCTCATTTTATGGAATAGCGTTCCATTTGCGTTTCTGGATTTCTAGTATTTGTGTTTCACCGATTTTTGCGATTGACATTGATATGTTTTGTCAATATTTGTGTTTTGGTGAATAATTTAAAGAATATGACATTCATTTTGGTGCTTGAGTAGATTTGAGACTTTGTATGATTTTTGTTGTTATTTGATGTCTACTTGTCATAGTATGGCATAATTGTTATCATACATTTTAGTCATATCACTTATCCTATCTCATTTTATATGATATTTATAGCTAGACTGATCCGTTTATTATTTTCTTCTTAAATAATACTCAGTTTAGACCGAGGTATTTCAGGTGCTTCTGCTTGACTTCTTATCTGGGACCATCATATGATTTTTGGCTAACTACTTTAGATTAGTAGTTTTTGTTTTTATACATTCGAGATATAGACTCCTTGATGTATAATTATTCTTTTGCCTAGCACTTGTATCTATTCTTTTGTGATGTAGTGGATCTTCTATGACCACTATTTTGATGTACACTTTTATGTGATATATTCATATCTGATTCCGCCTTTGTGATATGAATGTCTGTGACCGATTTGTGTTATGTTTATTTCTATATTTGTTTCCGAAGTCCACATAGCCACTGTGTGGTAACTTTGAGTTTGTATTTGATATGTCGGATTTCCTCTTGAAATGAAATGTAAGTTTTATTATCTGACGTATCGGTACTCGCACAAAGCAATTACATAGATGGTCGCTCCTCAACAGCCTTATTCTTCGTGCTAGTCGACGGCATTACCGAGTAGTGTCCTTGGCTAGCGTGAGTATAGAGGTGGGGCGTCACATAAATGCTCAATATCACCTTCTGCTTGTAGATGCTCGACAACACTTATTGTTGTTGGGGCTTGATAATAGTTGTTGTAGCAAAGGCTTGACATCCTTAGATACTTGGTATCCTCCTTTATTCTTTATTAGGGCTTGTTAACTATTTGGATGCGCATTATCACTATTGTTGTAGAGATTTGATATCCTCCTTTGATTTTGATTTTTTGGCAACCCTCAATGGCTCGTTACCCCATAAGGACTCATCACCTTTTCATTGCTTATTAACCGTTTGTAGTTCGACATCCTTAAAGATTTGCCACCTTTTTTATTAGATGCCTGATACCTTCTTGTTATTGCTAGAAGTTCATTATACTCCTTAAATGTTCGATAACTTCACTTTCATCAGGCTCATCATCTCACATCATTTCCAAACTCAACATGCTCTCTTTAGATGCTCGATACTCATATTACGTAGTAATAACAGTTTTGCTTGTCTATAAGTTCGTCATCTTCGAAGTACCTATAGCCTTGTCATCTTTACTATCATATAAGCTCGATATCCATCGTTCAATGCTTCTATATGTTAGTACCTTAGGTATTGGTTTTGAAGATAAGAACTATAGGACATTATATAAAATATAGATACTAATGTTTTATCAAGATATATATAGTATATAGTGCAGGATATTAGATAGGTATTGATTAAGAAGATTATACAATATCAAGCTGATATCAAGAGTAGATTCAAGATGCTGATATAATGTTTAAGAGTTCAAGAACGAAGACTCATGAGTATTGAAGAGTTCAAGATTTTAAGATATTCCAGATAAGTTATAAAGTCATAGAATTTATGTTAAAATCTTGGTAGCACTTTCCTGATCTCTCTTACCTTATCTAAATTTGTTTTAAATTGTTTTTCAAATATTCTATTTTTAAAATAATCTTTTCAAAATATTTCCAAAATGATTTTCAAATCTCTTATACCTATAAAGATATTATTTTAGTGTTTTTAAGTTTATATATATATATATTGAATTATTATTTGTACTTTAATAATTTATAACTATATTGATTATATAATATTGTTTACATTATATTAAATATTCTTATTAAATCTTTTAAAATTGCTTTACAAAGTTTTAATATTAAAATACGTATAAACTATGTTTAAATGTTTGTACAAAGTTTCAAAATATTTTACAATACTTAATATTTTCAAAACAATTTTTATCAAGTAATTTTGCAAAATACAAAGAGATATGTCGACATATCCTCTGCAATTATGTCAACATACTAGCCATATTTTTTAAAATTCAAATTTGAATGAAAGTGCCTTTTCGTTGATTCTCTTCGCGAATGGACATGACTGTTGTTTCCTTATATATACCAATCTTCCAACGAATTTGAATAACTACTTTCTTATTTTTCTCACATCTTTTAACTCTCTTGATTTCTAAAGCAATTTCTATCAAAACTCTGCCAAAATTCAACCAAAATTAAATTCAATCATTATTAGTTTGATTCTCTTTCATATACTCTTTGATTTCTCCCATCTCTCTTAAGATCAAGTGATATTCAAAAGTTTTAGGATCAATTGTAATTAAGATCGAAGATCTGAGTCTGTAAACTTTATCAAATCATACTCTTATACTCTGCGGTGTGCTTGGTATCCCTGAAATCCAAACAGGTCGTGATTGTTGCCTGATTAAAACAATTGGGTGTGCTTAGCAGCCCGTAAATATATTGGGTATGCTTGTGGCCTGTAAATCAAGTGGCTCTACCCAGAGGCCGGGATTCTGGAGGGTGTGTCTTATATCCTTGAAATCGAGATTGTATTTGCATTTACTAGTTGCAAAGAAATACGTACAAGGAGTTGTGTGGGATTGGATGTAGGGTAACTCCGAACCAGTATAAAATCCTGATGTGTTCTTTCCTTTTTACTTTTACTGCATTTACTGTTTATCTGTACTTCAATTCTATAATTGTTAATTCCATCATTATAAGTAAAATCTTAAAGGATTTGAATAATATTCATATAATCCATTAAACACTATTCACCCACCCTTCTAGTGTTAATTTAGCCTTAAGATCCCTATTATGCTAACTCACATTTGGTATCATAGCATTGGTTTTCAAAGTATTCATCATATGATTTTTGAAAAAGTTTAAATGGCTAACAATACTGGTAATAGTACTATTAGTAACACGGTTAATACACTTGTTAGTAACTCATTTGTCGAAGAACAATTCACTGCTAGACCTCCACTTTTTAATGGCAGTAATTACACATATTGGTCATGTAGAATGAAAATTTATTTATAGTCAATTGGTTTAGACACTTGGAATATCACACAAACTGAGTACACTGAACCCGAGATAAATTTTGCACAGTGGACTGCTGACCCAAAAGCAGTTGCACAAAGTAACTCTAAGGCTATGAATATATTGTTTTGTTCACTAGATAGAAATGAATTTAATATAGTATCTATATGTAAGTCTGCATTTGAAATTTGGAGAACTTTGCAAGTTACATATGAAAGGACAAGGTCAAACAGATCAAAATTTCCATGTTAACAAACCAGTTTCAATTATTCAAAATGAGTCCAAATGAATCCATATCTAATATGTATAGTAGATTCCAAGATATAGTGCACTCACTTATTGCATTGGGTAAACGTTTTTCTAAAGATGATCAAGTTAGAAAAATTCTCAATTCACTTACTTCTAAATGGGATCAAAGGACACTTGCAATCGAAAAGGCTAATGGTAGTAGCACTATAGAAATTGAAGAGTTAATTGGCAATTTAATGTCTTTTGAAGCACAAATGTAGGGCAGGAGAGAAAGCAAAGCAATAGAGAAAAATCTATAACTTTTAATGCAATGACGGATAATTTGGATTCAGACAGCGATAAAGATGAAGAAATTGGTTTCATGACAAAGAATTTCAGAAAATTTCTAAAATATAGGAAGATGAGCAATTTCAAAAGAAATGACAACAAAAATTCAGGAAGCGGAAGTGGAAACAGAAATGACATTAGATGTTATAATTGTGATGACCCTGGTTATTTAAAACGAGACTATCCACATCCCTATAAACTGAGAACTACACCAAACACCGATTCGTCCAGAAAACGGAGAAGAACCTATATTGCAACATTAGATGATTCAGATACATCCTTAAGTGATAATGCATCAGATTCAGAAATTGCTAACATGTGCTTCTCAACAATGCATAATTCATAACTAAATGGTGAAATGGATCGGAAAAAGGTACGCATTTAATCAAAAGTTTTTTTTAATTTCTTGAATGAATTTTTTTCTTCTTTTTGTTGCTTTATTGGTTGTTAGAAATATCCTATAGATTAATAATAATATTGGTTGCATATTGTGTGATTATATTTTAAATATAAATATTTTATATATTTTAAATAATAAAATAATAATATATAATATATCTAAAATTATTTTAAAATTATTTTTCTGAAAATAGGATAATTATAAATAGATTTATATAATAAAATAGGAAATAGTGAAACAAAAATCATTTTTGAAAAATTCAACATATATGTCGACATACCCCACGAGCATTTGTTGACATATGCAGACATAATTTGAATTTGAATTTCAAATTCAAAAATCTGAATTTTCCTCCACATTTTCACCGACTCCTATGTTCTAAAAAGTTGCCTTCTGATCAAAGAACATGTCCTTTGATTCTCTATTTACTCACTCTATCTCAATCCTTTCATTTCTCACTTTCATTTTCAAATTCAAAAATCATAAACTCTCTTATCTCTTCAAATTATTCTTCAATGACATCCTCAAGCAATACTAAGGCAACCATGAGGCTTTCTAAGAAAATAAAAAATATCTTTCCAGTGATCAAGAAGCCATTCAAGTCTATATAGAGTATTTATCTTCCGGAAAAGTCCTTCTTGGAAAATTTGTTATTTTTGAAGATTTTCCTACTTATGATCTTTTCAATCTTTGTTTGCAAAATAAAATTCTTGGTTTAATCAATGCTTCTCAAAATAATTTTATTTGTTATCCAAAGTTAGTAAAGATGTTTTATGCAAATTTAAAAGGAAAGTTTTATAATGGTGGAGAATGAGAAGTTTGAAATAGTGTCAAAGGGACACAAATTGTTTTAAATTATGAACTTTTAGGTTACATTCTTGGATGCAAATCTAGTGGAATGGACCTTTTGTCTTTTCAAATTAATTTTCAAAATCATGAAGTAATTCATGATATTTTCGAAAGTGATGATGATTTTGAATTCAAAAATAAATACTTACGTCCAAAAACAAGAATTTTAAGTCTTCTTTTCCAACAAAGTATCACTCCTAGAATGGGTAATTATAATAACCCGACTCAAAAAGTTTTCAAAGCTCTTTTCGCAATTTATGGTCGATTCAACATAAATTGGTCTCAAGTCATTTTGGTTGAACTTTTTCCTAAGAATCTTTCTAAACATGAAAACACACTATTTTATGGTGTGTATCTTACTCGTGTTTTCTATTATTTCGGCCTTGACCTCAAAGGAGAGGAAACAATTCCTCGAGAAATATTTGACAATGCCAATATTTCACTTATTCATATTTCACCCTTTTTCGAGCCTTATGAAACGCTTGTAGAAAAGGAATAAATGTTAGCTTTGGAAGAAGAGCATGAAATAAGAGAAGAGGAGGAAGAGGGAGAAGATGAAATGGAAGTCGAGGAGGAAGAACAAGAAGAGGATACTTCTTTGGAAATTATCAATATGCCACCAAATCCATCCAACAAAAGTCTTCTCAAAAATCAAGACAAGATCATCCATAACCAAAGGAAGGTTAAGAAATCATTTTCAAAGAAATTTACTTTAATTTCCAACAAAATGGATAAATTCTTTGGAAAGATCATCCGCAAGCTTCGTGGTTCTTCATCATCTTCATCCATATCTTTCTAGTTGTTTAAAATGTCTTGTATTTGAATTTTCTAGTTTTTAGTTTATGTTGAATCTTACGTATCTTTTCATTTCTTTGTTTTCTATGTAATCTCTATCTAGGTATTAATGAAAATTTATTTCCTTGCTCTTATACATTGTTTATCATCTCTGAAAAACATAAAAGTATAACAATGTAAGCTAAATACATTAAAATATCAAAACAAAGTTGTTTTGAAAATTTCTACATATATGTCGACATACAACGGTAACTTTTCAAAAAATTTAATTTTGAAAAATGAATAGACAGAAAATGCCTATTCATTTCCAATGGATTTCCACCTCTTTAAATATCTATTGAGACCAGAGAATCATTATTTTCTACCATCTTTCTTCTTCCTTTGCATTCCTGAACCCTAAAACCAAAATAATGACTTCTCCTATCCAAAAACTAACCAAAAACCTCGAACAAACTCTTGAATCATTCAAGAAATACTTACTTTCATCCTAAGAAATCAGAGGCATTTAGAATTAAGTCAAATGTGGATGATCTAGGAGCAAGAAAGGCATTTCGATGCAATTCAGTGGATCATTTCTACCTTGAACAAAAGAGAACCAACTACCAATCCAGAGTGTACAATCTAAAAAGATGATGAATATTATGATGCTATCAAAACGGATCCAATCTTTGGTGCCGATGGTTGGGTTGAAGTTCCTCGAAATATCTAGTTTAAATAGGTTTGATTGTATATAAATAATAATACTTAGTTTGGTTTGGATTTGATTAGTTTTGATTTGTGTGGACTTGTTTGAATGCTGTATGACATAAACTTTGTTTGATTGGATGAATATTTGGATTGATTATTCTGTTTTACATATCACTTATTATTTGTACATAATCTTTTTCATAATCATTATATATAATTCTTATACATATTGATTAGTACTTTATTTAGGAAAGTTGGAGTTAAAATTATAGTAAAAGTTAGTGTTAGAGTTAAAATTTTAGTTAATTATTTTTGTTGATGACAAAGGGGAGAAATATATAAAATCTAAACATAGATTTAGGGGGATTTTTGTAACTCAGTGGGAGTTATAATATATTTCATATGCAGAGTTGTCACATCAAAAATGGGGAGATTATTAGTCCCTTAGGTATTGGTTTTGATGATAACAACTATAAGACATTATATAAAATATAGATACTGATGTTTTATTAAGATATATGTAGTATATTGTACAGGATATTAGACATGTATTGACTAAGAAGACTGTACAGTATCAAGATGCTGATATCAAGAGTAGATTCAAGATGCTGATATAAAGTTTCAAAAGTTCAAGAACGAAGACTCATGAGTATTGAAGAGTTCAAGATTTCAAGATATTCCAGATAAGTTATAGACTCATAGAATTTATGTTAAAACCTTCATAGAACTTTCCTTATCTCTCTTACCTTCTCTAATTTTGTTTTATTTTTTTTTCCAAATATTCTATTTTTAAAATAATATTTTTAAAATATTTCCAAAATAATTTTCAAACCTCTTATACTTATAAAGATATTATTTTAGTGTTTCTAAGTTTATATATATATATATATATTGAATTATTGTTTATACTTTAATAATTTATAACTATATTGATTTTATATATATTATTTACATTATATTAAATATTCTTATTAAATCTTTCAAAATTATTTTACAAAGTTTTAATATGATTAAAATATGTATAAACTATGTTTAAATGTTTGTACAAAGTTTCAAAATATTTTACAAAACCTAATATTTTCAAAACAATTTTTATTAAGTAATTTTTCAAAATACAAAGGGATATGTCGACATATCCTCTTCAAGTATGCCGACATACTAGCCGTATTTTAAAAAATTCAAATTTGATGTCTTTTCATCGTATCTCTTCGCGAATTGACATGGCCGTTGTTTCCTTATATATACCAGTCTTCCAAACGAATTTTCATAAACTACTTTCTTAATTTTCTCTCCTCTTTTCACTCTCTTGATTTCTAAAGAAATTTCTATCGAAACTCTACCGAAATTCAACCAGAATCAAATTCAATCACTACTAATTTGATTCTCTTTCATGTACTCTCTGATTTCTCTCATCTCTCTCAAGATCAACTGCTATTCAAGAGTTATAGGATCAATTGTAATTAAGATCGAAGATCTGAGTTTTTAAACTCTATCAAATCATACTCTTACACTCTGTGGTGTGCTTGGTATCCCTGGAATTGAAGTAAGTGTGATTGTAGCCAGATTAAATCAATCGAGTGTGCTTATTAGCCCATAAATCTAATGGGTGTGCTTGTGGCTTGGAAATCAAGTGGCGCTATCCAAAGGTCGGGATTCTGAAGGGTGTGTCTCGTAGTCTTGAAATCGAGATTTTATTTGCATTTACTAGTTGAAAAAAATCCGTATAAGGAATTGTGCAGGACTGGATGTAAGGTAACTCCAAACTAGTATAAAATCCTAGTGTGTTCTTTCCTTTTTACTTTTACTGCATTTACTTTTATTTGTACTTTGATTTTGTGATTATTAATTCAATCATTCCAAGTAAAATCTTAAAGAATTTGAATAATATTCATATAATCCATTAAACACTATTCACCCCCCTCCATCTCTAGCGTTAATTTAGCCTTAAGATCCCTATTCTGCTAACTCACACTATATCCTCTTCTTGACTTAGTTGCTTCATTTTCCCTTGATTATTCTTCTTGCATAGTAGTCAAAAAATATGTGCATAACATTTGCCCTCCTTCTTGTATAAAAGCAGTTTTTTACACTTTAGTTTAAAACCAAATTCAATACTTAAAATGGATCAATTCATTAGGAGTGATTGGTTATATCTTTGACCTAAGGAGTCATATCAATTGTCATGGTTGGGGCGGTGAGCTTGGATAGTTGGAATCAATCTTCTAATAATAAAGAAACCAGAAATTCAAAGAAAAATCATTGCTATATAGAAGAGAATCTGAATTGCTGCCTTGAGATTGAGAACTTAGCAACAAAAGCAAGAGTTCCATAACCTTCATTTTGAAGGCAAGGTTCATAAACTAGAAACCCGTTGATAAGAAAACCAGAAACTCATTTGGTAGGAAACCCATAAATTCATTTGGTTAGAAAACCAGAAATTTAACTGATAAGAAGACTATAATTCCATCTGGTAGGAGACCAAAAATTTCTATTTTAATGGTAAAATTCTTATTCTAGTCAACAAAGGACCAGAAATCTGATCGATAACAGAGATTCCCATTATTTGATAGAAAATTTTGACTCCGAAAAGATCAAGCACTAATTTTCTTCATAGAATAAAGCCTCGGGCTCAAATAATAATAGTTATGCCTTCACAAGATAAATTCAGAATTTCCTTCATGACCATTTATATTCTGTCATAGTAGCGGGCCGACCTTTCCTTTGAAGGTTGCTTTTAACTTTGCCTTGGGGTCAAATTGAGTTTGACCGCTCTTCCTTTGGAAGATTACTTTGGCCCATCTCTAAGATGAAACTAGTCTTGCTTGACTGATTTCTTTTATACCTTTCAGGTAAGAATTTAGGCTGATCAATGTGTTTGGTTAGTCATCTTAGGCAGAACCAAAGTCTTACCTATCCTCCCTCTAGAAGTCGCTTCGGTCAGACCTTATAGGCAGAACCGAAGGCTGATCGGTGCTTGGCCATGCCATCTTGGGTGGGACCAAAGGCTTACTTCGTCCTCCCTCTAGGAGGTGTTCCGGCTAAGCCATGTAGGTGGAACCAAAGACTTACGGTGCTCTGATCAGGCCTTATAGGCGGAACCAGAGGTTTACTATGAACTCCCTCCAGGAGGTGCTGCGGTCAGGCCTTACAGGCGAGACCGAAGGCTTATAATGCTTTGACCAGGCTCTTGTGGCAAGATCAAAGGCTTTTCCTTTATTTTATGAGTTCCTTTCTCTCTATTGGTTATCGACTTCGTAGATATACTTGTCTCGATTTATTTATTTATCCATTGTAGGAAAATAAGGCCTCAAATGTTCGGCATTCCAAGTTCTTGCTATTACATTACCATCAAATCGGCTTAGTGATAAGTTCCTGCCGGGATTACTTTGTGGATAATAAGGGGTCCTTCCCATTTTGGTCCAAATGGTCCATCTGTTGGATTTTTGGTGTTTTCCATGACTTTTCTGAGCACTATATCTCCATTTTGAAATGATTCACTTTTGACTTTGTAGTTGTAATATCTTGATATCCTTTGTTAATATTCGCACATTCGTGTGGTCGCCTCATATCTTAGTTCATTGATCAAATCTATGGATTCTTTTCTTAGCTTTTGATTGGGGTCAAAAGCATATGTAATCCTTCGATGGGATGGTATCTTAACTTCGACTGAAAGCATTGCTTCACATCCATATGTCAAAGAAAATGGACTGTGCCATGCTGTAGGCTTAATAGAATTTCGATATGCCCAAAGCACCAGTGGTAGTTCTTCTATCCAATTTCCTTTTTCTTTATCTAGCCATTTCTTGAGGATAGTCTTAATGGTTTAGTTGGCAGCTTCAATAGCTCCATTGACCTTGGGATGTGCTATTGATGAATTTATTTATTATCCCATTCTTATCATAGAATCTTATAAAATTTTCACTTTTAAATTGGGTCCCATTGTCAGAGATTATATTATTCGGCATTCCAAACTGAGTGATTATGTTCTTGATCACAAACTTTAGCACTTTTCCTGAAATTATATTAGGCAATTGTTCTGCCTCCACCCATTTGGTAAAGTATTCGATGGTTAATACTGCAAACTTTGCTCTGACTTTGATATAGGCAATGGTCATATTAAGTTGATTCCCTACACATCAAAGGGCTCTGGACTTGAGATCAGGGTTAACTCATTTGGCGTTATATATGGGATTGCTGAAAACTTTTGACATTGTTCACATCTCTTTACATAATCCACAGCATCGTTATTCATATGGGGCCAATCAAATCATTGCCTCATGACCTTTCTGGCCAACTTCATGTCATTAGAATGATCCCTATAAAACCCTTCATGGGCTTCTCTTAATAACTTTGAGCTATTTTCTGGACTAATACACCTTAAGGGAGTGAATATCCTTTTTTTATGAAATGTTCCGTCCATCATAGTAAAAGTTGGAGCTTGGTGCCTTATCCTTCTAGCTTCTCTTTTATCTCTTGGTAGTTTACATTCTACCAAGTATTCAACAATGGGTGTCATCCAATTATCCGTATGCCGATCATTTATTTCCACATGAATGGTTCCTTCCTGGTTTTCATCATTACTACTTCTTGGTTCATTTTTTTCCGCGTGCGTATGAGCTTGGGACCTGGTCAATACCATGGTTTCATTTTTTGGTTTGGGAGCTTTTTCCTTAATACTGGAATTTTGTTGGAAGCCTGCTGGCATAATTCAGGTTTTTAGGGCTCCTCATGAGCTAGCTAATTTGGCTAAAAAGTCGGCTTAAGTATTCCTTCCTCTAGGTACATGGCATATTAAAAAATCTTCAAACTGGGCTAACATTTTCAATATCTTCTTGACATAAAGGATCAATCATACATTCTTCGTTTGGTAATTCTGTTTCAATTGATTAACCACCAATTGGAGATTACCGAAAGTTTCGATCTTTAGGATTATTAACTGAAGAGCTAAGGTTAATCCTATTATTATTGATTCATATTCAGCCACGTTATTGGTAGCGGGGAAATCTAACTTCATTGCATAATGTAATTGGTTCCATTGGGGGTAATGATCACATATCCCGCACCAGCCCCTTGCTCATTTGAGGCTCCATCAATGAACAGTTGCCATTTAGGTTTTAGATCTTTCTCCTTTCTCAATTGTTCTTTAATAAATCGTGTACATTCATTAACGAATCAGCCAGAGTTTGTCCTTTAATTGCCACTTGGGGCTGGAACTCAATCTTCTACTGACTCGGCTCTATTCCACATATTACTAGCCTTCCTGACATCTTGGGCTTACTAAAAATTTGCTTAAGTGAAAATTTAGTTAAGACCTTGATTGGGTGCATCTGACAATAGGCTTTTAGTTTTTAAGCAGTGAGAATTAAACAGTATGCCAACCTCTTTATAACTGGATATCTAGCTTCTACCTCTTTAAGCCTTTTACTAGTATAGTACATCGGAAGTTAAGCTTTATTTTCTTCTCTTGCTAGAACCGAACTTACCACATGTTCAAAGATTGCCATGTAAAGCTATAAATTCTCTCCTTCTAGGGAACAGATAAGATTGGAGGTTTTCAAGATGATCTTTTAATTCTTTAAACGCTTTTTGGTAATCTTCTCCTCACTCAAAGTTCTTCCTTTTATTGATTACGTTAAAGAAAAGGATGCACTTATTAATGGCTTTAGAGATAAATCTGTTTAAAGCTGCCACCCTTCCATTTAGGCACATTACATCTTTACTTGTTTTTGGCTCTGCCATGTCCTTAGTCGCTTTTATTTGGTCGAGATTGGCCTCAATTCCTCTAGCACTGACGATATATCCTAGATATTTCCCAGATTGTATTCCAAAAGAGCATTTTTGTGGATTCAGCTTAATTTTGTACTTCCTTAGTACTCTAAACATTTCTTTAACATCTTTTAAGTGGTTGATTTCCTCTTGGAATTTAACTAGCATATTATCTATGTACACTTTCATGTTTCATCCGATTTGTTCCGTAAACATTCTGTTTACCAACCTTTGATATGTAGCCCTTGCATTTATCAAACCAAAAGGAATAACTTTGTAGCAATAAGTCCTCCAATCCATTATAAAACTTGTGTTTTCTTCATCTGGTTAGAACGTGGAGATTTGATTATAACTTGAGTATGCATCCATAAAAGATAAAAGCTTATGTCCACTTGTGGCATCAACTATTGATCTATTTTAGACAAAGGATAACAATCTTGGGGGCATGCCTTATCAGATCTGTATAATCAATGCATGTTCTCTTTTTTCCATTAGACTTTTTAACTAGTACATGATTAGCCAACCTTTGGGGCAGAGCACTTCTCTAATGAACCCATTCTCAAGTAATCTTTTAACTTCTTCCTTTAATGCATTAGCTTGAATTTTATCAAACTGCCTTTTCTTTTGTCAAATAGGAACGATTTTTGGATCCATGTGTAGAGCGTGGCTCATAATTGTTGGACCTATCCCGACCATGTCTGAGTGAGTCCATGCAAACAAATCTTCGCTATATTGAAGGTATTGGATAAGCTCTCTTCTGAGATTGTCGCTTGATTCTTTTTCAATTTGTACTATTTTGGTTGGGTCAACCAAATCTAGACTTACCTCTTCTAATTATTCAGCAAATTTCATCCTCTCTTGCTCATTTCTACAATCTAATTCGTTAATAATTTCCCCACCCTCTGTTTTATTAGCCATATGGATTACTTCTTTTCGCTTTCCTTTTCTTTCTGAAAAGTTGAATCTTTTCAACACATTTATAGGCTTTTCACTTACCTCTGCCTGTTTATTTGCCCTGAATAGTAGGCTCAAAGAGCTACCATTCAAGGGCATCTTAGTTTTAGTTTGGTTCAATTTATTTTTCTCCAATTCTTAACAAGAAGTGTCATCTTATTAAATTGCTTGAGCATAGAAAAACATAGTTCTCGGGAGCTAAATTGCTCCCCCTTATGGGTCCCTAGCCATTTTTAGTTAAGAACTTCACCATTAGAGGCTTGGGTAAGACAAATGCATCCACCTCATCTAGAGCAAGCCTCCCAAAGAAAGCATTATAATAGGAGGTTTGGTCCATGATCACGAAAATAGTTTCAAAGGTTCTGGAGTATGGCGGAATTCCCGCTTGTACAAAGAACTTTATCTACTCCACCGGAGTCGACCCTTTATTATTGAACCCAAAGGTGGGCTCAAGGCTTAGTTCCAATTTTCCTTCAGGAATATTCATCTAGTTAAATGCTTGTTTGAAAATGACATTTACTGCACTTCTAGTGTCTACCAAAATATTTGTCTCCACAGAGAGTCCAATTTGAGCAGTTATCATTAGAGGATCATTATGCAGATGATGGACTCCACTTAGCTCTTGTTGATTTATTGTCAAGTTAGGCATTTGAAGTTGTAAATTATGACTCTTGAATGGTGGTTCTTTCTGGATAGAGAAGATTTCATCCTTTGCTTCCCTTACATACCTGTTCTTAGCCCTTTTGTTATGCACGACTATGTGAGGACCTCCATGAATGACATTTATGCGATTAACTAAAGGAACAAAGTCTTGTTGGGAATCATTTTCTAAAAAATTAGCAGAAGATTGCTAAAAGGCCTCTGATTATCCTCTTTAGGACTGGAAGGCTTTTGAGTTTCTTTAACAAACTCCTTAAGAGATACTGATCTAATCATTTTCTGAATTATACCGGCCAAGACACGGCATTCATCAATGTTATGTTATTTGCTTTATGATAAGCACAATAATCTCCCCTTCTTTTAGACTCGGGATGGTTCCTTGCTTTATAAGAATTGGGAAAATTCCCACTATCTTTGGCCATAGCAAAAATATAGGAGATGAGTTTGTTCAAGTCTACATAATTGGATTTGGGAATCTCCTCCTACCTTCCTCTTCTACTTTCATTACATTTTGGTTTTTTGTTAGGGCGATAGAAATTGAACTTTCCACCCTCTTTCTCTAGTTGAGACTTCTTTCTAGCATGATACGATTCGTCTATGCAGATGAGTTTATCAACTTGGAAACAGAAGTTTTACAGATTTCGGCACCCATGAATATAGAGCTCTTTCCAGAAAGGATTTTCTCAAGTCCCCAAGTGTACTGCCATCAGCTTCTCCTTATCAGTCATATTTTCTGTTTTCAGCACTTCTGTATTGAATCTCCTTAGATATTCGTCAAGTAACTCCCTCGGTTTTTGTTTGACATTGGATAGCACATTGAAATCTATGGTAGGATCTTTGCATATGAAAAACTATACCGAGAATTCATAAGAAAATTACTCCCAGGTATAGATGGTCTTTTCTCGATAGTGCATATACCATTTGGTAGCTGCTCTATGAAAAAATGCAGGAAAAAGCATGCAATGAACTTCCCCAGAGGCATTATGCAAATCTATTTGGCTTTCGAAAGCTAACAGATGACCATCGGCTGTGGTCCTATTATACTTCAGTGAAAGGATTTAATTATGGAACGGGATCCTAATGAACATTACCTTCTCCGTAAAAGGAGCTTTCCAAAAATTATTATTAACTCTTAGGTCAAGGGTCCTCTTCCCCTTAAGGTCAAGCATGTCTTTCACCATCTTGTTGGCTATGTCCTTTAGGTAGGCTTCATCATCACAATAGTCCTCTCTATATGGCTTATATTCTTTATATGAGATTGAACTACTTGATTGCTCGGGTGACCTTCTCGCTGGCCTTTCTTGGTTTTCCTTTCGATGATTCAACTTAGCTTTATTATCTTCTCCCTCTTGTAATTTTGAAGAATAAATTGTTGGTTCTTCATCTTGGGTTCCTTTCTTTCTGTATGGGCTTACGATGCTTTTGCCTTATCTTTACTTTTGAGTATTGAAGTGTCTAAGTTCCTCCTTGGAGATTCCACTTCTTCTCCTCTTCAGTAAACCTTGTCTTAGAAGACTTCCAAGAGCGGACTTTCTCATGAAGCTCTTGCATAACTATAAGTCGCTGTGTTAAATCTTAAATTTTAGCTTCACTGCCCGCGGGCTTTGCTCGGATTGAAGGTTCTCTAATCTCCGTGTTCTCCAAATTGATGTTTGGAGTGACATTATCCTCCAAGGTTGTCCGTTGTACAACTTCTTCATTCTAAACATTGACTTTCTTGGTCCTCACCGTTTTACTGAAACAAAAGTTTTACTTAATTAGTTTCAAAGCAAATAAATGACGAGACGGAGGTTCAATCCCTCCTTATAGCGCCAAAAATATTAAATCAAAAGTTGGCTCAACACCCAAGGTGTTTTACAAAGTGGTATTATTCAAAAATGTTCCTATTATACCCGTTGATTTTGTTTATAAGTTCAAGGGTAAAATAGGCGAATCACATAAATATGCAATAGTTCTTCATTTATATATATTAATAGATAAAATAGACAATTCACATATGTTATGGTTCCTTGTTCATATGTTAATGGGCATAATGGGCGATCTATAAGGTAAGCTTCAATTTAAACAAGGGCTTAATTGGCCTTGTGCAAATAAATAATATGCAAGTTCGAATTCAAGTCCAAGTCCAAAGACAAAGTCATATGCATGTCCATTATTCAATAATAGTCAACGATACTCATTCGAAAGAATTATGCTTTGCAAATTTTGTTGTCCAAGTCCTTATATGCAAAAGGTTATAAGAGTTACAATCGTTTTTAAAAATCCCCAAATGGATCTAGAGTTTTCAACTTTAAGTTGAGAAAATGGGAAATGATTCGCCCATTTCCAAGTAATGGTGGGGGTCTATTTATAGGGATGTCGATCACACAGGATGATTGACACATGTCATAGCTTGGAATCCAAAGGCTCCGATAGTGCCATCCTGATAAAATCTTAGCATTCCTTTGTAGGCATTCGACATCTCATATCTGTAAAAGCTCAACATCACAACTTTCCTAGTAGAAATATGATAGCCTCCTCTTGTGGTTAAATATTGGACATCTTCTATGGGTGCGGCATCCCCTCTTATACCTTTGTCAACCTTGTTATTTTTAGGTTTAATAACCTTTATGCTATGGACACTCGACATTCCTTGTTACGTCTTTGGCATCCTTGCTAACTTTGGGTTTGATAGCTTTTGTGTTGTTAAAGCTCGATATCCCTTGTTCTTCCATGCCTGCTGTAGCTCGATATCTCTATGCGTTCACCGGTTCGACACCTCCACCACCTTTTAGAAACTCGATACCTTCTCTTGATAGTTAAATATTCGATATCACGTTCTACTTGTAGATGCTGGACAACACTTATTGTTGTTGAGGCTTGATAATAATTGATGTATTGTAGCAAAGGCTCGACATCCTTAGATACTAGATATGCTCCTTTATTCTTTGTTGGATCTTATTAACTGTTTGGATGCTCGTTATCCCTATTGTTGTAGAGATTCGATATCCACCTCCACTTTTGATGTTTGGCAACCCTTAAAGGCTCGTTACCCCTTAAGGACTTGGCACCTCTTCACTACTTGTTAACCGCTTATAGCTCGACATCCTTAGAGACTCAACACCTTTGTTATTAGATGCTCGACACTTTCTTATTATTGCTGGAGGTTCGTTATACTCCTTAAATGTTCGATAACTTCACTTTCTTTAGGCTTGTCGTCTCTTATCATTTTTAAACTCAGTATGCTCTCTTTAGATGCCCGATACTCATCTTATGTAGTAACAACATTTTTGCTTGTCTACAAGTTCAACATCTTCGATGTACCTATAGGCCTATTATCTTTATTATCATATAAGCTTGATATCCATCTTTCAATACTTCTATATCATCTTATTGACTTAGTTGCTTCTTTTTCCCTTGATTATTCTTCTAACATAGTAGTCAGAAAATATGTGGATAACAATAAGGATCACAATGAAGTGATCTTCATTGAATATCCAACAAATCATCAAGTTTATGGTTTAAAAAAGACATAAAAAACCGAGTTCTTATCTCCTCAAACATATGAAAATATTTAGTTATTCACAGTCCATAGTAGATTACTCTCTTTTCATTAATGTTCAAGATTCTTCTTTCACTATGGTCTTGATTTTTGTTGATAACAATTTTCTAACTCGCAACAGCCTTCAAAAAATGGAATGTCTTAATTAATAAATTTCCTTTTAAACACTCCAGAGAGTAAAGATCTTGATGATTTTCAGTATTTTCTACACATTGAGTTTTCATGATCCAAGAGGGATTTCCATAACTCAAAGAGTGTGCATTGGATGGAATATTAGAAGATTCATGACTCACGATGCCCAATTATAAAAAAATTCAATGGAACAATATTGAGCAACCAACCAAATATAGAAGATGGGTAAGATTATTTTATTCACAAGGAACATGGTCTATGAAATTCACGCTTTAAGCCAATTCATGTAGGAACATAAAAACCCGCATTAGGTCTTTGTTGTAAGTTTTCTCAAGCACATTAACGATACAGCTAGACAAGGTTTTGTTGTTTCATTCTGCAAACAATCTTGATCTTAAAGCATACTGTGATTATAATTGAGAATGTTGCAACTTTATAAGAAGATCATGTAATTTAGTACTTTTCTAAGGGATTCACTTATTCCATGGAAATCTAAGAATTAAACAAATGTACTAAGGACTGTCTACCGAAGCTACCAATTACAAAGCTACGACAAATACTTGCTTGAAGTTAACATGATTATTCAACATTTTAAAAGATTCTAACATCCGTTGCAACTCTATTTTTAAGATAAGGAAAAATTGTTAGTTCTTAGCATATGTCTCCTTGTTTATAGTTGCAAACGTGTTTACATAACATTTAGGAAGAGAGCAGTATATCACGTTGTGTAGCAAGTTGTGACTTCTCAATGTGGACTCTCCATAGGGCTGACAATTAGAACTGAGAATCACAAACTTGAACTGAATCTAATGGGTCTCGGGTCAGTTTTGGATGATGAAATATACCATAAAGATTCGATCAAACCCAACCCGAACCAACTCGACTTGAAAGACCCGACCAAAAAACACCGAAGTATATGCATTTTTAATGTTATTACCCAATCAGACCCAAACCGATCCGACCCGATCCGTACCAAAACTCAGATCGTGTCAGGTCTAAGTTTTTAAAATGTATAGTTTGGACCCGACAAAACCCGACTCTTCTAGAATCGAGGCCCGTCAAGTCGGGTCTGGGTCCATCGTCGGGTGAGGTCCTATTGCCATCCTTACTTCTCTAACTTGAGGGGAAGGGTTAAAAAATGCATATTTTATAGTCATATATTTCCTTTCTACATTCCACTAATATGGAAATGTATATTTTGCAATCAATGCTTTCCTTTCTATGTCACATAATGGGATTTCAAAAAAAAAACAAAAAACAAAAAACAAAAACAAAGTCTCCCTAATTAGGGATCAAAATAATTTTGGATCTTATTGGTCGTTTATGTGTATAGTTGTATCCATTTATAACCAATAAGATATGAGAAGAACTATATATTGTTCCAATTCATTCATTCTAACAAACTGTCATTTAATCGCTTATGACTAAAACAAAATACCTCAGACGACTGATGCATGTAAAGAAAAATACAAATATCTTTTTTTCCACAAAAAAATTATTTACAACAAATCGACATTTTGTACGCTAATGGCGAAGTGCTTCAGAGCCATATAATAGGAAATAAGTGATGCATTGGTAACAATGTAATGTATGATTGAATCTTAACATTACTTGATGCAACAGTAATCTTAGAATAATTATTGACAAATTAACATCATTCTGCTTTTACTTTTTGAGCTGCAGATGCGAGCACCTTGCTTTTCTTTTGTTTAGCAAATAACTTGAATGTCCATAATGCTAATACCGTAGCCTGAATAGGGGCAATCCAGTAAACAAGTATATGCTCTCTTGTTATATGGTCTCCTCGAGCATACGCCCAACCTAAAGCCTGTTGGTAAAATTTTCATCAGCAAAATTTTTTTAGAAAACTTCACTAGGAATTTGGTGTATGTAGATATTATGCAAGCATCATGAGTTTTCATGTTTTCTCAACCTCATGTTCATTTCGACCGGTTTATTTGATGAACTGTCAGTGTTTATATGCTACATGGCAAGGACATTAGGGCACTTAAATGTGCCAAATTCGATCGATTACATAATAAACAAGTTTATTAGATGATATTTTTGATCTGATAATATTTTATCTCATTCAATTATTTGAACTGGGCTAGTACTATGTAGCACAAAATCATTTGTAGGGCCAAACAAGAGAATCTCCAAGTAACTTGGTTCCGAATTAATGGATGGTACCAAGTTGTCAATGACCACGAATCCAATGATAACGTTTTAGATTGTTGATTCAAAGGCTTTGAGTTCGAATAGCGTTGTTATTCAAAAAAAAAAAAAATTTATGAGAAGGAGATAAAAAAATCTCGTTGTTTGACAAATACAAGGAGAGATAGTTAGGTGGCTTCCTATATGTAAATTTAAGCTTGTCATTTGGACTGCTTATTTCAAGAGAATGTCGGTTCTTGATGTGACACCTTACAGTACCTATGATAATAGAATATCTGAATATGTATGCACATTGCACTGAACTCTACCCTTATTCATCCTTACGGCGACAGTGAAACTATTTTATCATTTAGTCATGTTACCTTTATAACGATAATGTTCAAACAGCAAAACTTGGATAAAAAGTTGTGTATTTCTAGCAACGAAGAAGACAGAGCAAGTGATCATAGTAATCCTAGAGGTTTCCAGAAAACATGTTACCAATAGATTTAAAGAGCTTCCCTGGTCCATTATCTATCTAATATACAAGGACATATTATTAGTACGTAGCATTAGTATTTATATAAAATAGACTGCGAGTGCTTAATAACATGCAACTTTTCTTAAGTAAACAATCACCCATGCTTACTAAAACAGGTAACGAATCATATATATTATATCTTAGAATACATATCAATGGAATTAGTTACCATTTATATCTAAATGCTTCAGGACATTTTCATCGTTGTCCGATATCAAGGTCTAATACAGAATAACCTGTTTGTGCTAACAGTTGTTCATACATTTTATCATTTTATTAGTGTGTTAAGTTAGAAATATATATACCCCACTAATAGGTGACTCTTCATTATCATATTAATTAACATAATATGCATCAATGCTAGTAAGATAGTTTCCAATGAGAGCACTAACTATACATTCATGTTTAGTAAGTGCATGAATTATTTAATTCAATGATAACCATGCTATAAAGATTGAGAATTAAAGTTCATTGATTATTTCTCACATGTTAGTTTGTCTATTTTGATTTCAAACTAGGAAGAACATTTATTTGCAATTTATAATTAGAGCCAGTTGAAGGACATGTCTAACGAGATTTTCAGCTAGGGCAACCAACTTACAGTAGAGCAATATCAAAGTAAAGTAGTAGGAAGCAAACAAATTTATCATCTCCGTGGTATAATATAACATATAATGTAATGTGGTCATGTGGTTATATGTTTCTTCTTCATTTTAAGAACCCAAGGTCAAAGTCTTACAGCAAAATTCCCATGTTTGTTAGGGCAACCCAAACTTCCGGGATGCCGCTACAGTTATAATTATAATACACAAACACGTAACTGTACAAAAATGACTTTATTTTATGTAAATAGTGATCAAAATCGGTGCCTATAGCCAACTTACAACCATACTGTTGCTGATCATTCATGATGAAAACGAATTCATTGACGATGACCTAAAGGTCATAAATAGGTTTCAATGGTTGCAATAAGTAATACTAATGTGAATTAAATATATGCGACCAACCACATTGCCGAGACAAACATGTTGACATAAATATGCTTTCTGTAAGAAGATTCACAAACATGGTCAAAATAAGTGTGTGCTTAATTTAGAAGAAACTGCAATACGTTGCTGGTCAAAATAAGTGTCGTAACCAAGATACATAGAGATGGATACTTACAGAAGCAGGATTCATTATTCCACCTGTCAAATCAGCACCAAGAAAATGAATACTCATCTTGCACATTGTAGAAATCCATGTTCTCATAATAAAACTCTTCAGATTCGCCTTGTTCAATGTTAAGTTAAAAATTACAACGGCAAAGGTGAGGATCCCTTCAGTAATTGCTCCATGATGAATATCCACGCTCAACCGTGAGCCATGGCCAAGTTCAGGGAAAGTTTTCTTTATCAACTGAACCCCAATTATCGATCCAGCAGCCTACAAATCATCAAATGGACTCGTTATAACTCAAACTACGACAACCCATTCAACTATTTTATAAATAATAATCCGTTTCTTTTGTGTAATACCTGAGTAGGAATCCTTGCAAAAACAACAAAAAGAAAGCCATGAATTCCATGAGAGAAATTAAGAAGAGTTAAAGGATTATGAGCTCCTCCTTTGCTCAGCTTTTTCAGAAAGGCAAACATGTAGATGAACAAAACAAATAGAGAATATCGCAAGATTTGAGCTTCGGAAGTAGGCCCAAATCCTAAGAATGAATGTACAAATAGTTTGCTTAGAGAACCTGCCCATGGCCACATGAAAGATAGAATAAAATCCCATACTATAATAATTTTCATATTTGTCGCATATATGTTTATGAAATGGGGATAGTACGGAATTTTTCTGCAATATATATTTGAAACAAACAGGAAAAGGCGGCTGCTAATTAATTGATCAGAGTAAACATTGAATAGAAACGTGTTGGTCAAACGTACATAATAATTTTGTTAAAACTTTAGTTTCGGTACATTTTTGACGAAGTGGAGGAACAATGGACAATTAATCGTTAGTTGAAATTCACCATATTTTATTGTCAATTTGACCCAACTCCATGCTTTAATATTTATTTGATCGAAAGTATTTCATAATCAAGCAATTAGAACCAAATTATGGATGTGATCAACTTTAGGTAACCTCTCTACAAACTCAAATGTGTAAAAAAAAATGATATTTATTATGAAAAAAATTGAACCAACAACCAGTATCAAATTAAACTTTACCCACAATCAAAACTTGCAATGGAAACAACAAGATGGACACAAATATTGCCTCGATCGACAAATATTGTTACACAAGCTAAACAACCGGTTAGTTAAATCCAAGATCGGTCACAGTAGAGAGACAAAATGAGCGCAATAGGTAAATCATACCGAGATTTATACTGACATCACTAGCGTCTTGCTAGTGTGCATCCACTTTAGGGATGAGAATTTTTGTTATCACTAAGAAGAGTACAAGAAATTGATTATAGTACTTGATTCGCTAAAATATAACTTACCTCTCTAGGAGTATTTTTGTGAAAAAAGAAATGAGAAATTTTAAGATGAGAAGGTGAAACCCTTAGCCAAATTTAGTAACACCAATTCTCCAAAATCTAGCATCCTTTATATAGTATAGAATCAGGTAATCCCAAATGACCAAACTACATCTGAGAAATTTATTTAAAACAACTTGAGCTCGGTGAACTCTTCCATCCGACCCCATGCATTGGCAGTCGATTAATAACCCCATCAAATACACTATAGGGGTTGTGCACCGATTCGTACATACGTCAACTAAAATAATGTTAACTTGCACTACTTTGGTTTTGTCCCGAAATTGAGCTTTAGCCAGTATTACTACCTAAATTTGGATTACTTCCAGCTAAACAGGAACGCTCCTATGTGTTTCGAAACCTGTTCGAGAATTTGTCATGGTAGCTTCACGATATAACCAACCTTCAAAGAAGATTAACTTTTACAATATTGCTTAAAATTGCGAATCGTTTGAACCATTAGAAAGCTAACACTAAACTCTTCGATTACATATGTGGTATCACCAAAATTCAATCTCCACCTCAATCCTATGTTCAAAACACCAACTTTACCTCCATACATCTAATAACTACCAAGTCAAAGTACTGATCTCTGCCTTCAACCTATAGTGTTCTTACTAAGATTAGAACACTTACGAGTGTCAACAAGTGATTATAAAGAAGATATAGAAAACCACAATATCAAATCACAACTCTCCACCATCGACAAAACAAACAACTGCCTCCCTCCTCTAAACTGTGCAACCCTAAATTTAGCACTTTAATAAGCGAACCAAGTTCGAGCGATGCTTGAACATCCAACTGGTGTTGATTTAGTAAACATGTAAGCTACAGTATTCTTTATGTGTACTTTTTAAAGATAGATGAACTTACCTTCATCAATTGCAACTAAGAAAGATCCACTCACATCAATATGCTTTGTTCGAGAGCTAAATGCTATATTTCTCATCAAATGTATAACATTTTGGCTATCATAATGCAGGATACTAATATCATGCTCAATACCGAGGTCACATAATAATCATCTCAAATAAAGTGCCTACTTTGTTGGCTCCACTTGGCTATCAACTATGCATTCGTAGTAGATACAAAAACAATGATTTACAACCCAAATATCCAACCAATGATTGTTCGATGGAGAGTAAATACATAACTCAAAGTTAATTTCTCTAATCTTTATAACTGGCATATTTTAAATCACAATAACCAACCAGCTTGCATTCCATACTAACACTACTATCAAACAGAAAATCAAGTTGTGAAGTCCCTATAAGATATCTCAAAAAAAACTTTTGTGGTTTCTTAATGCAGTTTACCTGAATTAACCATATACTAGTTAACCACCATAACAGGTTTTGCAATATAAAACCTTGTAGGTACCGTAACATACATCAAACTGCCAATCACACCATCTTATTACATTCTTTCCATATAGGTCTTGTCTTTCTCCAAAATTGGTGAGCATTTTTACTGGAAGCTTTATATATAAAGATAATGGTGCACAAACCACCTTTGCTCTATCTATGATAAATCGAACAAGTTCCTTCCCAATATTTTTCATCTGAGTTGAACTCAATCCAAAATGCATTCGATCCCTGGCAATTTCATGCCTAATATTTTCCTTGCTTCACAATGATCCTTCCTATCAAATTATGATTTAAAATGCAATTTCTATTTGATGAATTCATCTTTGTCTTTAGAAACAATGATCATATCATCCACATACTAGAGTATAATCCTTTTTTCAATATAGGAGAAATATGATGGACTGTCAAAAGAATAAAAGCAAATAAGAGGCTCACTACAGGTATAAGAGATACTCAACACATTTATAAAGATATGATCATTACATGTATAAAAATAGACATTGCATATATTGGAGTTGAAGTTATCATAAGTATGTGAAGGTTGAAGCCACCACAATCATTGGACAATTAGATATTGTAGTTATTGATTAATAAGGCAAATATACTATTTTATAAGCAAACTATCGCAGTTGCTTAATTAAGAGCTACTCATATTTAAAGAAGGAACATCGTAAACATAAAACCTACTGCATTTTTTAGATATAGAAGTCGCCACATTTATACGGTTGAAGATGACAACTGCAAATATTAAGCCCTTAAGCCACTAGATATAATAGTGAGGGTAACCATATGTTTTAGTGGTAGAGGCTACACAAGTTTTAAGACCCAAAACTATCACATGTTTTGAGCTATGAAGCTACCACATGTTATGAGCTAAGGAGTTATCACATGTTTTGAGCTACAAAGCTACATGTTTTAAATTATATAGCCATTGCATTTTTTGAGCTATAGAGTTATGACATATTTTGAGTTATATAGTTGTCGCATGTTTTGTGCTATATGGTTATCGTGTCTCTTAAGTCTGAAAGTTTTTGCATAGGTTGATGTCGCTTACTTTGGATTGATAGGTTCTATATGTTTTAATTCTATAGGCAACCATAAATTCTAGGATTAATGGCTATTGTAATTTTTAGTGACATAAGCTCTTACATGTTTGGACAACATATGTAACTGCTTGTCTAGGTCCATAAATATCACCATATGTTTTAAATTGAGGCTATGACATAAATTGGAATAAATAGTCACTACAGTTTTACTAAGAAGCTCTCACATGTGGCAATCCTTGATTAGCACGAAATTTTCACCTAAGTTCGAGAGTCTATCTAATGTAGATTTAGAGATAATGATATTTTTCCAAAAAGTTTCACATGGCATCATCGAATTAGTCCATGCCATCATTTATGCATATCATTCTTATTGATCTACCTCCTCATTTTTTTTATCAAGCATATAGTATTTTCAATTATTTGATCTCCACATGTTTAAGGTCTAACGACTAATATCTGGAACTATCAATGATGTGATGTATCTCTGATAAATGCCAATAATCTAATGAAGAGATAGCGATTACCACATTAAATTGTGTATTTTAGCACTCAAATTTTCTTAGTTTTGTGGTATCTTTATATTGTATCGTAGAAACATACAGAGAGCTACATCCAAGGATGGCCCTTGGGTAAAGCCATGGCTTTGGACCAATTTCACATGAGGGCACCAAAATAAAACTAAAATAAAAACACGATGCAAAAAGTTATAGTACATGCCAACAACAAATCATTGTATGGAAATAAAAGTAGATGCTAAGCACAAGAAAGATGAATATTAATTCATCCTCAATCCCTTCAATCATAATTCCTTAATTCAAAAATCAAAACTTTCAGAAATCCCATAAATTCATAATTTTCAACATCTACTTTTATTGAAAGAAATTGAAAAGAAAGATTAAAGCATCGTATCAATTTAAGAAATCAAAATTTTGCATAAAAGGGTAGACATTTTTATCTTTATTTTTATCAACTTTATACTATCAATTTTTATTTATAGAATATTAAACAATATAAATGCTAAAAATCATGGTAAATATACTTCTTTGCATTGAAATATAATGATTAACATTTCTAAAGCAAATCAATTGTTAAAATAATTTTTTTGTTCTGAACTATTGTATGGCTTGAAGTATTATTACCAAGATGGTTGTTTCTTTTGTTACTCCATTTGTTATCTATATCATGTATAAGCTACTTTGATGCTTTTGTTTCACCAATCCAATTAGTAATTGAAATAAGACATTGACTCACAACTAGCTTTAGGTATGATAACTTCTAGGACCCGCCCTAGCTACATTTGCTTGAATATAACTCCTAGGACCATCCCTGGCTACATTAGCATTATTCAAGCGGACTCCAAACCTAAAGTTTCACTTCAAGCCCAAAAGTGGACCACCAAATATCTATATTGACTAAGATAATATTGAGGCTAAAATTGCTTTAACAAAATCACTTGGGGGTTTCTTATGTTTTTTCAAATTTCGGACAACCAAAGAGAGTTATATTTCGACCGCTTCGTCATATAAGCATGTGGGTTTTGACTTTTTCATGTGCCTTCATGCTTACTCTGCTTTTATATAAACTCATGTATATTCATTTGTAAATGCCTATCAAATTGAGGAACTATTTTGTTGTAATAGTATTGTTTAGAAATAACTTAATAAAATTTGTATTTAAGAGCATTACTTTTTTATATGTCCCGTAAAAGTTAAGTTTTCTTAAAGAAAGTTCTTCACTTTTAAATGTTTTGTTCTCCTCTTTATGCCTTTATGTTTGCTTTGAATCCTCTTATTATTGTTAGTATCTCTTTTATTCCTTCATATTAAATTATTTTTTATTTTTCACCTTATGAAAAAAACACATATTGGCTTTGAAAATTAGTAAGAGACATTTATCACATTAAGAAGAAAGAGTATCCATCATTTGTTTGCTTTCCCACAAAGATAGTTTTCTTCTTACTTTGATCCCAAATGATTAGATACAATCTGTATTGAAAATAATGAAAAATGAGCGTGTTTTGTCCTTTTGCTCTTACTTTTCTATTTGTTGGGCCAAATACTACTATTTGGGGGCAAAATTTGACTAGAACCAGATTTGTTGCAATAATAGCAAAGGTAATTTAGTGCAATTTCATTATATTTAGTTTACGTAATTATATTAGCTTTACTCCATGCACTTAGTTTAATCTTTGTTTTATGAAATTTACTTTCCATAGCTTTAGTCTATGCACTTAGTTTAATCTTTACTCTATGCAATTTACTTTCTATTATAATTGGTTTAGCTCTCCGCTTTATAGAATTTAGTTAATCTTTACTTTTTGCTATGAGTTCTCAATCTCTACTTCCTAGTTTTATATTGAACCCTTGTATTTTAAACTCTCAATAGTTGTTATAACTTGCCTAATGTAAGATTATAAAGTATGAAAATAAATAAATCCTTGTTTTTCAACCCGTATTTTTCGTTTACTCAATAGTACGGTGTGCATATTTGAGCATTAAATGATTTATAAATTAAATGCATTATAGATTACATATTCAAATTTGTATTCGATTCTTATCTTGTCTCATTAATTTCTCATTAATTGTCTTTAGTTACAATTAATGAAATAATATGGATATAGATTGTATTAATTATAATTATTACAACAGATTTGGATTAATACAAAATCAAATAACTTAGTTACATTATTACCATTGTAGAAAATGGTAAACTCAAAACTAAATTATGTCCAAGTATATATATTCATGTTTATATAAATAAGGATGTAAATCAAATGAAAAAACCCGACCATTATTGTGTTCCTGTTCTCTATTGCCTAAACTTGGTATGTGAGTCACGGTTCTTTTTTCTTTCTTTCTTTTGTCATGGCTATTCTCCTTCTCTCTTTCTCAATCTACACGAAACATCATTTTTATTAATTAAAATCACCAATCTTTTTTATATCAAACCAAATCACCACTCCTCTTCAATACATACCAAAAATAAAAAATAAAAAACTTGTATAAATTATAACGGTTATAACCTAGGGCGCTGTTAAGCATGTTCCATTCAAATACATGTTGTCAAAAGATGCCCATTATTTTGACTAGTTCCAAAGTAGGAATATCCAATGACCCATCCAACAAACTCTCATGGATATACCCCTATGCCTCAGCAATCAATATGCAATCATGATGTTTTAAGCAGCAATACTAATCATAATTGATTGTTGGATAATGAAGCATCCCATCATGTCATATATGATTTAAGAAATCTCTCTATTTAAGGTATGTATCAAGGATTTGATGATGTCACACAAGAGATGGATAGCCCTTAATATCGCTCATACTGGTTCTACCAACTTACATAAATCCTTGTAGACATATAATTTATATGTTTTGAGTGTTCCCTCCATGAAAAATAATTTAATTTCAATTTGTACTAATATCGATGTTTTTGTTGAATTCTCACCATCTTCTTTTTTGGCCAAGAATATAAACATATGGGAAATTCTTTCGATGGTTGAACCCACAAATGATGTATATGAATGGCCAACTAGATCCTCCTCTATTATCTCTCCAGCATTACTCGCATTTTTCACTACCAAAACTAGTTTTTCCATTTGACACATTATGCTAGGTCATCCCCCCCATTATGAAAAATATTATGTCTATGTTTTCTTTACCATTTTCTAATTCTTTATCCTCCTCCATACCTAACAATTCATAAAGTCATAAACTTCTATTTTCTTATTCTACCTTAACCTCATCACATCCACTAGAACTTCTCTTCTTTGATGTTTGGACCTCTACTATGTACTCAGTTGAAGGTTTAAAGTACTATATAGTACTTTATGATCATTATACACATTATATTTGATACTATCTAATAAAATTAAAATCCGATGTATATGATGTCTTTTGCATTTCAAGGCAATAGTTGAAAACCAATTAAAATAAAATATAATTACGCTCTATTTAGATAATGGTGGTGAATATCAAGCCCTTGATAGTTTTTACACTATCACCATTATATCTCACCTACTACGCTACCTCATATACCAGACGATAATGGTTTTTCTAAACGATATCATCAACATATTGTCAAAATAGGCTTATCACCCCTTGCTTATGCATCTATGCTTTTAAATTGTTGGACTTATATTTTTTCCACTATTGTGTATCTCATCATCTATATGCCCGCACCCATACTAAATCTTTCATTTCATTTAGAAAAACAATTTTTCTCAACCCAACTATGTTAAACTTTCTGGTATTTGGTTGCATGGTTGCTTATGTTATCCACCAGTAAAGTAAAGTAACAACCCTCTTTAGAATGGATTAATTTTCGATTCAATAAAATCCCATAGAACCTTAGGTCCATTCCAAAGCTGGTTGTTTGTTGGTAAAATTGACACAATGAACAAAATACAGAGTTATCTATCTATGCTTTCAGAATCTCACAACAGAAGGAATAAAATATAATAACAAGAATAAGTAACCATTTCATAAAAACCAAATCACTTAAACAAATCATCCCAAAATATCCATAATACAACATCTCAAAATAAAACATCAACATGTCTAAAATGTAGGTACATATGAATACATCAAAAATATATAAATAACTAAACCGCCACAAATCTTTACCGCTGCCTCCATTTCTTCATCAGCATCGTCCCCTCTAACCTGTATGTTGTAATGAGAAGGGAGTTAAATGTCTAGTAGATGAAAATCTCAAGTCTTACCATAATAATATCTAGGTAGTATCATTTAGATAAGCAATATGTCTTACGCATCCTATACTTTAACCTACTATGTATACCTTCAACTATAAGCCAAAGGCTCTTTCAGTCTAGCTTCATAGCATACCTCAAACTATAGGCCAAGGGCACATTCCAGTCTAACTTATAACTCTAACATCGTGCAACACAACTATGGAGGTCTAACAACCCATTTCCATCAATCATGCCCTAATTATGCGAGAGAAAGCACATGAGCTACTTAATACCTTATTAATGGAAATTAGGCAGATTCTGACCATTTAATACATATATCCTAGGCAGATCTCCATCATTTAATATCTAAACCCAAGGTGGATCCCTCCCCGTTACTTTCTAACTGATATCGTAAGAAATCTCATATGGCCACTTAATACTTCTTTTATGAGAAGTAGGCGGACCCTATAATAGTTATTTAATGTCTCAACCCCAAAGTGGACCCCCTTCAGAGATTTCCCACTACCGTACCTAAAAGATGATCCCAACCATTCAATACTTCTTGAGCGGGAAAGAGGCCGACCCTACAACAGCCACTTAATACCTCCAACCCAGAAGCAAGCCCATACTAGGATATCCGTCTTATGACCTATAACCCAAACTGTGACATCTCACATTAGTCCGGCTATTCGTAGGTGCTTGTAGCCAGGTTAGTTAGGAAAACATACCCTACAGAATTAGGACTAACATCGCATCCACCGTGGGTACTTATTATAGGCGATGTCTCACATCAATCCCAAAGTCGCAATGCCGGTAAACAGATTAGCTAGGTAGGCTTTGGTTTCCATTCGACTGACCTTGCATTGATATAACTTAGTCATATTTTCGCTCTTCGAATATACTTCCATATATGTACTATATATATTATACCTCACCCGCTTTTACGCATTAAGGCTATATAAGGAAAATTCGTTTTTTCGCCATTAATTATGGATTAACTTCCATAACTGTCCTTAACTTTCTTCCCATAGGGTTTAATGCTATTTTTTAACCTATTTATTCTATTTGATATGTTTTATACGTTACTATTTATAAGATTTTAATATATTTATACGTACATAAATTTTTAGGTTAACTAAATATTCCTAAGCATGTGTAGAAATATTCCTATTCTAAGATTTTCACTGCCTATACTAATTGTTAAATTGTCAAAAAATTTATATTCATATAAGCCTCAGTTATATATAATAATTTACAAAATAGCTTATGTTGACGCCAAAAATGGACATCAACACTTGTAGAATCTTATGGATATCAGAGAATGAATATATAGTCTAGAGAACAAAGCATAAAGTAAATGAACACGAAGATTTTATAGTGGTTCGGCAATCTTGGCCTACGTCCATTTCATACTTTTATTAATCTTTCATAGGATTATAGTTACAAGAGCATTTGGATCATCTTGGATCCATTGATATAAGTTTCAAGAAATAAAAATCGCAGAGCCTCCGGGAAGAAGAAGATGAAGTCCCCTTTTCTAAAGCCATGATTGTAGTATTTATAGCTGGAGATGCGCACGGAACGGGCTGAAACTTTAGAAGAAGATCCCCAGGCCCAGTAGAGCCCACCATATCACTACAAGAAAATCTGCTAAAGGCAGCACTGTAGCACAGGGTTTAGTGCGAATACGTTGTTATCCTGAATGAAAATAGAAAGTAAAAGAGTAAAACGCTACTTAACTAAAACAAAAGGCGGGACTTCTTCTTTTCATCCTCGTCTTTCCCTCTCTTTTTCCAAGATCTTTATTTTACTCTATTCGCCTTCTTCATATTCTCCCCATCGTAATCACCTCTACCCTTCTATAAACTCCCCCTCCTCTAAACTCCACGTTCATTTAGACTCCACCCTTGTCTAGGGTTTGTACCCACCACCTACACCCTCTAGTATATTCACGATAATCCCAAATCAAAATTAATCTCTAACCCTAACCTCTCATCCCTTTCTTCCACTTCAAAACCCTTAAACTTATTCTAAATGATTTCAGATTAATAGATGTCTCTCGCTTCCACCAAAGACGACGACCAAGTGACCGCTATCACCAAAATTAGAATAGTTGTCACAGATTTGGGGTTAACTATCATTGATTTGGGAAAAGCAATGATTTGACCCAATCAGTCCACCGAAGTTGCTAGATCTGGATTAATTGTAGATTTCAAAAATAATGGTTTGTGAATTCCTAAAGCTTGTTATGGTTTTAATTTTGTGTTAATCACTCATTTGCAGTTTCTCCATTTCTATAATATTTGGATGAATAGTTTTCTTAATAATAATACATTCTCTTAATCTTCATCAGCTATTATAATTCTTCCCCAAATGAAAAGTTGCTTGTGCATAGGTAAAAATATTATACATGCTGATTAATTTGAAGTTTCTCTTGCTAGGTTGATTTTCCATTAGCATAAAACTCTGTTAATTAAATGACCTCACCATGACTACTTTTACTTTTTTAGTTTTGTTCTATACAAAAATTGCATAACTATCTTCATTGCATCTTTCCAAATATTTGGCAGATCAGAAATGCATGCAAACCCATTTACTAAGTGATCATATAGAAGCGATTATGGTAAATTTCTAAAACTATTAATATGCACATAGAAAATTAAATGCAAATACCATTGACTTCAACATGTTATCAGTTTTGCAATATGGCAAACTCTAGCTTCACAGACAAATTTAATGAAAATAAACATATATTTACTAATTGCACATTGCAAGAGGTCTAAAAATGCCATAAGAAATGAACTTGATTAACTTAGCAAAATCCATTTATGAACAAATGCAATGATTAGTGTACATTTATCATTTATCAATCAAGTTTTTTTAGTTCTTGTTTGCTGCTGCAATTATGTCACTAACTAGATAAACTATTTATTAGTTTACTTAGGTAAATGCAATAATAAGGTTAGTATAAGTTACTAGTTAGATTGTCTGTCTAATATATGTCATGTTAAGCATTCCTCTTTATGCCAGTCATCCATTTATTTAAGTTGTGATTAATGATGCATTACATGATAACTTCTCATGCTATGTACAATAAGATTCATAGAAAACCATAGAAGAAACTCATAGTTATAAGTCGATTTAATGCAAGATGCAGATAAGAAATTATGGTTTAACTTGCGGTTTTTAATCTATCCACATCTATATCTATGTGTATGTATGTTATACACACGTCTTTAAATACATGTAGCCAGAGTTTTAGTAAATTTCATTTGCATGTATCTTCTTTTTTCAATGTCTAATGTTTTGGAATGACAAAATTATAATGGGGTTTTCTTTTTATGAGTTATGAGTAATTTAGATAATAACATAGTTATTAACAGTGCATGATACACAAAAGCATAAAGCCTTCCAAGAATTTGTTTAGTAATTTGTTCAAAAGTTTAATTTGGACTAAAACTCTATAGTTATTGTTCAGCAGTCAAATTTTAAGTATAAGTTGTATAGTATGTTGTGAAACTGAATGAAACACGTGAAAGGGTACTTTAACTGTATAACATATTGTGACCTCTTATTTGAACCATAAGTTGGTTATGTTGATCTTTCTCTAGGAGGCCAAACACAAAGAATCCTTTGACATTTACTTAATACAAGAACAAAGTAGAGTTACACTTTCTAATTATGGTAAATTTATAGTTACATGTCAACTCCCTCATTTAACATCACACTCATTTAATTTATTATCACCATTGACAATAACTTACAGGTAGTCAATTTCGAGAAGTGCAATTGGCCTAAAGTAAATAGATTTAATATGCAGACATCATAGGAATTATTATACTATGTTCATGTATCTCATTGTCAAGGAAGGACTTTTTTCTTGGGTTAGTAAATCTTTTGAATTATCCTTGGATACCTAAAATGACACGTACTACTATTCATAACCAAAGAACAAAAGTGAAAAATGAATCTTTTTTGTATTAAATCACAATAATAATGTTTTTTTAACAATCGTTAGTCAAAATAGGTCTCTACAATTTGATAACAAATTCAAATGCGTCTTTCCCGAAGATTTTTTCATGAAATGTGCTGAACTTATATAAAAGTAAGTTCCTTTAACTATATTTTTCAAAAAGAAGTTAAGGCATTAAGTTACTCTACAATTTGATAACAAATTCAAATGCATCTATCCCGAAGAATTTTTTTGCACCTCATCTTTACTTACTTTTACCTAAAAAAAATCTTAGCTTACAATTTCAGTTCCTCCATTTTAAAGTTGAATCAAAATCTTACCAATGTTCCTCTCAAAAAAAACTTGTCAGTGCTTTTCTCAAACTTTATATACACTTCTAAGGTGTAATCATTTTTTTATAAGTTGAGTTTATTTATAATTATATCTAATTAGTTTACTAGTATTGTGAATTTTCTGGTTCAAGACGTAAATTGATTAGTTTTCTTCTACCGATTTTATTTTTTTGGATTAACTTTAAATAATATAAATGTAATTGATTGTTCATTTTGTTAGTTTTTTCAGTTTTAGGTCGGCTTGGTTTAGTTTATTGTAATAATTTTGATCCACTTTAGAGAAGATTTGAATAATCTGGATGATACCATTATACTGGGTTTGCTATCAACATTTGTTTACAAAAATATTATTGTTTGAAAATATTTTTGTTTTAAATTTTCAATTAATCTTTTGGTCATAGGGAGAGGAAGGTTGTTGGAATCTTATCAACATAATATTATTGTTATTTTCACATAATCACTAAATTCCACTGACATTTTATTTTTAAGCAAGGAGAGGAAGGCCCGTTAACAATTTAGTTTATTTTTAAGTAACAATCCAAGAATGCAAAAGGATGAATTTTATCTTATTATGAATTACGTGTTTAGTAAATATAAGTAAGACCAAGAGATGATATTATTTGGCCAAAAGTAGTAGAGAGTTGATTCATGAACCCAGAATTTTTGAGTAATGTGAATTATTGCCAGGTAATTTGCTTTAAGACTTATATATAACTGCATGTAAGCTGCCACTTCAGGTATAACAATATATATAACTGTGTAAGCTGCCACTTCAGGTATAACAATATATATAACTGCATGTAAGCTGCCACTTCAGGTATAACAATATATATAACTGTGTAAGCTGCCACTTCAGGTATAACAATATATATAACTACATGTAAGCTGCCACTTCAGGTATAACAATCACAGTTCAATTTTGCTGATCGATTCCTACTGGTGGAAATTCGACTCTAACATAGACATATTAAGCAATAACAGTTCATTTCAACTTCGTTTAGGTACTTCATGTTTGATAGCAACAATGGTTATAATGCATAAAATTTGACTCTAATGCCTACTATTTTTTTTATTATGTACACAATATAGGCAAATTCGTGCTATTATAACTGGCATTATATCTTTTTTTTGTAACTGTATAAAAATTAGATTCATACGAGGGTAGTATTCCAACTCTATTTTGTTCATCTATACTCTGTTAACAATTCATTTTATATACTATTCGGCCAATCCTTGCAAATTCTTAATCCAACTTTATTGGTCAAAATTGAACATCTACTTGAGATAACAACAGTGATCGGTTTATTTCATCACTCCTAGGAGTAGAACTGATTAGTTAGAAACTTTATTTAGATCTTTATTTTCACTTTCAGTTCTTTAATTATTCCTGTTTGGACTTCAGAATTATGTCTTCATTATTATTTGCATACTAGATTATGTAGCTTCATATACCTACTATGAATTAGTTTCATTTCCATCTTATCTTATAGCTAAGTTGTATGTTATAGTAATTATTTTCAGGCTTGTACATTTTAATTTAAGAACTTGCAGCATGCTAAGGATGATTCATGTATGTTAATCATTTAAGTTTCTAATAGTTTTATCATCTTGTATCAGGTAAATCAATGGATCAAAACAAGTCTTGCTCCAGGATCTGGAGTTGTCAGGACGTACTTGGACAAAGGTAAAATTAACATCAGTAACTCAATCAACTGGGTTTCCACAAAGTTGGATACGGTTGCACAACTTGTATCAGTAACTCTGGAGACCAAGATGAGTCAGTGTTAGCTGTTATTTCTAAGAATGGTAAATGATTGCATATAAAATGTTTTAAATTTTGAAATGTACATAAACTCACTTACTTGTGTGTATTTTCAGATACCATTACAGCATCTGTGATATTTGGGAATAGAAATTTCGAAGGTTGTGTGCATTCTTCGACGAGCAGATTATCTCGCATCTCTTCCCCTTTTTGTCACTTATACTCTTGCTAGAACTGTAAGTAATTTTATCAAATGTTTTTTGCCACGTCTCTACCATTATTACAGAATTGACTTGGATGATGATGTAAATAGCTTTTAAGGCTATTGAATTTTTATTTTTTGGCAGTTGAGGCATGCACTGTCTACTTTAGCTATTGAGGGCATTATATCTATACATGGAGATAACGAAAAGGGGTTGTGATGCAATTTGCTAGTGTGATGCAATTTGCTAGATGTAGAGCTGAAAGTATATGTAGTAATTTTAATGGTAATCTCTGCATATTTGAAGGTACCATTACTCTTTTAACTTTATTTTGAGAATAGTTCATTAGGAATTTGTGTCACATCGGATTATTCTTTATTTAAAATAAAATATAAATTAAAATGGCAGTAATTAATTTATATATAACAAATTAAATAAGTTCATCAAATTTAACTAAGTTAAATAAGTTTTATAGAAATTAAATAAGTTTATAGAAATAACTAAGTTTATAAAAACTAATTAAGTTTTAAAAAATTAAATAAATAAAATAACTAAGTAAAAAGGAACAAAGTTAACTAAGTTTTATAAAATAAATTAACTAGAATAAAGATAACTAAGTAGACTAAGTTTTACAAAAAATAACTAAATTTTCAAAAATTAACTAAGTTAACCAAGTCTTATAGAAATTAATTACATTAATGAAGTTTTATAAAAAGTTGACTAAGTTTTATAAAAAATAACTAAATTTTAAAAGATTAACTAAGTTAAATAAGTTTTATAAAAATTAAATGAGTTTATAGAAATAACTAAGTTTATAAAAACTAATTAAGTTCTAAAAAATTAAATAAATAAAATAACTAAGTAAAAAAGGAACAAAGTTAACTAAGTTTTATAAAATGAATTAACTAGATTAAAGATAACTAAGTAGACTAAGTTTTACAAAAAATAACTAAATTTCAAAAATTAACTAAGTTAACCAAGTCTTATAGAAATTTATTACATTAATGAAGTTTTATAAAAAGCTGACTAAGTTTTATAAAAATAACTAAATTTTAAAAGATTAACTAAGTTAATAAGTTTTATAAAAATTAAACAAGTTTATAGAAATAACTAAGTTTATAAAAACTAATTAAGTTTTAAAAAATTAAATAAATAAAATAACTAAGTGAAAAGGAACAAAGTTAACTAAGTTTTATAAAATAAATTAACTAGATTAAAGATAACTAAGTAGACTAAGTTTTACAAAAAAATAACTAAAATTTTAAAAATTAACTAAGTTAACCAAGTTTTATAGAAATTAATTACATTAATGAAGTTTTATAAAAAGTTGACTAAGTTTTACAAAAAATAACTAAATTTTAAAAGATTAACTAAGTTAAATAAGTTTTATAAAAATTAAATAAGTTTATAGAAATAACTAAGTTTATAAAAACTAATTAAGTTTAAAAAATTTAAATAAAAAAAATAACTAAGTAAATGGAACAAAGTTAACTAAGTTTTATAAAATAAATTAACTAGATTAATGATAACGAAGTAGACTAAGTTTTACAAAAAATAACTAAATTTTCAAAAATTAACTAAGTTAACCAAGTGCTATAGAAATTAATTACATTAATGAAGTTTTATAAAAGTTGACAAAGTTTTATAAAATAACTAAATCTTAAAAGATTAACTAAGTTAAATAATTTTTATAAAATTAAATAAGTTTATAGAAATAACTAGGTTTATAAAAACTAATTAAGTTTTAAAAAATTAAATAAATAAAATAACTAAGTAAAAAGGAACAAAGTTAACAAAGTTTTATAAAATAAATTAACTAGATTAAAGATAACTAAGTAGACTTAGTTTTACAAAAAAATAAATAAATTTTCAAAAATTAACTAAGTAAACCAAGTCTTATAGAAATTAATTACATCAATGAAGTTTTATAAAAAGTTGACTAAGTTTATAAAAAATAACTAAATTTTAAAAGATTAACTAAGTTAAATAAGTTTTATAAAAATTAAGTAAGTTTATAGAAATAACTAAGTTTATAAAAACTAATTAAGTTTTAAAAAATTAAATAAATAAAATAACTAAGTAAAAAGGAACAAAGTTAACTAAGTTTTATAAAAGAAATTAACTAGATTAAAGATAACTAAGCAGACTAAGTTTTACAAAACAAATAACTAAATTTTCAAAATTAACTCAATTAACCAAGTCTTATAGAAATTAATTACATTAACGAAGTTTTATAAAAAGTTGACTAAGTTTTATAAAAAATAACTAAATTTTAAAAGATTAACTAAGTTAAATAAGTTTTATAAAAATTAAGTAAGTTTATAGAAATAACCAAGTTTATAAAAACTAATTAAGTTCTAAAAAAATTAAATAAAGAAAATAACCAAGTAAAAAGGAACAAAGTTAACTAAGTTTTATAAAATGAATTAACTAGATTAAAGATAACTAAGTAGACTTAGTTTTACAAAAAATAACTAAATTTTCAAAAATTAACTAAGTTAACCAAGTCTTATAGAAATTAATTACATTAACGAACTTTTATAAAAAGTTGACTAAGTTTTATAAAAAATAACTAAATTTTAAAAGATTAACTAAGGTAAATAAGTTTTATAAAAATTAAGCAAGTTTATAGAAATAACCAAGTTTATAAAAACTAATTAAGTTGTAAAAAAATTAAATAAAGAAAATAACTAAGTAAAAAGGAACAAAGTTAACTAAGTTTTATAAAATGAATTAACTAGATTAAAGATAACTAAGTAGACTTAGTTTTATAAAAAATAACTAAATTTTCAAAAATTAACTAAGTTAACCAAGTCTTATAGAAATTAATTACATTGATGAAGTTTTATAAAAAGTTGGCTAAGTTTTATAAAAAATAACTAAATTTTAAAAGATTAACAAAGTTAAATAAGTTTTATAAAAATTAAACAAGTTTATAGAAATAACTAAGTTTATAAAAACTAATTAAGTTTTAAATAATTAAATAAATAAAATAACTAAGTGAAAAGGAACAAAGTTAACTAAGTTTTATAAAATAAATTAACTAGATTAAAGATAACTAAGTAGACTAAGTTTTACAAAAAAATAACTAAATTTTCAAAAATTAACTAAGTCAATCAAGTCTTATAGAAATTAATTACATTAATGAAGTTTTATAAAAAGTTGACTAAGTTTTATAAAATATAAGTATATTTTAAAAGATTAACTAAGTTCAATAAGTTTTATTAAAATTAAATAAGTTTATAGAAATAACTAAGTTTATAAAAACTAATTAAGTTTTAAAAAATTAAATAAATAAAATTACTAGGTAAAAAGGAACAAAGTTAACTAAGTTTTATAAAATAAATTAACTAGATTAAAAATAACCGAGTAGACTAAGTTTTACAAAAAAATACCTAAATTTTCAAAAATTAACTAAGTTAACCAAGTCTTATAAAAATTAAATAAGTTTATAAAAATAATCAAGTTTATAAAATTTAACAAATTTAACTTTGTTTTATGAAAATTAAATTATACTTTCAGAATTACAACCATAAATACTGGCAATATCCTACTGGACCCGTATAATAAATAAATAAATAAATAAGTTAACTGTGTTTTATAAAAATTAAACCAGTCTATAATAATAGTGATAATAAATTAACCAAGTTTATAAAAATTAGCTAAGTATTATAAATATATAAAATATAGCTAAATCTTCTATAATAATATAACAACAACAATAACAACAACAACTAAAATTTATAAATATTAAATAAGTTTATAAAAAATAACTAACTATTATAAAATTTAACAATAATAATAGCAATAACTAAATTTTATCAAGATTAACTAAGCTTTATAAATAAATAAGTTTATAAAAATTAACTAAGTGTTATAAAAAACTAACTAAGTTAACTTAGTTTTATAAAAATTAACAAGTTTATAATAATAATAAAATTAAAAAATATACTTAATGCTCAATATATGTAAATAAAATAAAATATGCTTAATGCTTATTATCTGTATTCATGGCCAAACCAATAAAATAAATAATACTCTTGCATGAGTCGAGTCAACACTCAAAAAGCCGATTTATTGTTAATCAGCATTCTATATTTTTGAGCACCTGAATGCTTGGTAGACTGATGTTTTCTACTTCAATACCTTACACATAACTTATTAATATGTTCAAGGCTACTTATTTGCAGATTTATTGCTGCATTAACAATACTTGATCAAACAATTTTTTATTATTACATAGACTTCATCTGCTTTTGAAGTAATGTTATATTGGGCTGGTTAAAATCCTCATTCAATGTAGCACCTTCTCCTAACTTGCACTCGGGAAAACAAAATATACATGGTCCCAACAAACTCCTAGTTATTTTGGCAAATTGTCTAGATTTTTGTGCATTTTTTTAATCTCTTCGCAGGAGTAGTGGTTATTTGTTGCAGAATACCATGTCCAGCTACATGATTTACAAAGCCAATCCCAACCAAAATTTCAATTGGTATCTATGCAATCATTTCTTTCTTGAGCACGAGTATCATATTCGTGTTTTTGCTCATTCGATTTAAATAAACATGTTTTTCAAGGTACCTAACTTACACCAGATGTAGTATAATCAACCAATATCACAACGACAGTTTCAAAACAGACAGTTGCAATCTGCAATGCTGTAACGACCCGCCATTTTGGACCATTCGTATCCATTATAAGTGTATAGGTAGACACTCATGCCGGATTTGAATTGCTCAAAATACCGCGTTGTTAATTAAAATTGGCAAAACTGAACATATACAGTAAATAAATGAATAATCACAGATCACAGACACAGAGTAATAAGTGCAGCGGAAATAAAAGAGATAGTAGTTCATGAAGCTACTATATGAATATATAAAATACATCAGAGTTTACAACAGAAGAGTAATACGATACATCAGAGTTAAACTAGATACAACGGAAGAGTAACAGATACAAATCAGAATACATCACTGGAATCATCGAATATCTGAAAGCTGGATAGATAGCTGGATCTCCAAGCGAAGCTCCAACTCCAAAGGTGAGTCTCGAAAGCTGAACTACTCAGTCTGACCCGAGCGTAAAGCAAAACACAAAACACTCGAGTCAGGATTAACATTCTCATATTAATAAATCCAACTCAAGTGAAATAGCAATTGAAATACAAGTAACCCAAAGGATGTTTGGAATAACCATTCTTTAAGGATCCGTTAAACTATCTACTATGTAGTAATGTACGATAAGTAGATAATGTCTATCAGTAATATAAAGATATCAAAATAGCGTTAAGTCATGGCCCATTCCACCCTTAACACATTTTTATTCCCAAAAGCATATACAAGACCGTAGTTTCCCCAAAACCGAAAGTCACCAGAGGGCAATCCATATACTAAAGGTACAAATAAAAATCGTAGTGGTCGCGCATAAATGAAATACAAGTATGACAAGGCACATGAGGCTATACCCAAGGTAGTGATACTACCGTTCGCCTGATCCGGACTGGTGAGAACGCAACGCCGCAGCGCCCGCAACACCGTGAAACAACACTCCCAAAATCAAGGGTGCACCAATCGACAACAAGTATAAGTAGTTCGAAGAAGTGTGTCCACTTGAGGTAGCAAATCCTTCATTGGCCCAGCACAGCTTCTGTTTTAGTCATTTCCAATTTGACACAAGTGTCAAGGCGATCCATCATCGTTCACTTTCTTCAGTCAACACGATCACCATTCCAACCACTTCATTCTAGATCATCACTCCGCGCATAGTTATTAAAGTGGTTTTCGGTTTAGATAGAGAGTATATCCATAACCGAATTCCGGTCTCTTTAATAACTTCCGTAATTATTACACCAATTGGTCGTTTGTTTATTTCAAAACCAAATCAATTTCAATTTCAATTTCAATTCGTAAATCAACATTTCATTTGTCTTTCAAAACCCAATTTCCAAAATTTACGTTTCAAAACTTCAATTTACCATTTCAAAATCTTATAATTCAATTTCAATATCTAATTAAAACAATTCAAATATTGATTCAAGTTCGTACAAAAGTTTCATTCCGAAATCATTTAAACAAATTTTATTTAACATTCAAATCAACTTAAACTCATTTATCGATTTCATTCAATATTCGTTAAGTTACTTTATCATTCAAAACAATTTCCATTAAATTTCCAATTCATTAAATCCATTATTTAAATTCAACTTCATTATATCGAAACTTACAAATTTAATTAAATTAAATTCATCAAATCAAGTTCTTTACATTTCAAGTCTTACATTAATTTCAATAAATCACATTTTATTTCTTGATAAAGAAATTCAAATTCACTTATTTACTTCCTTAAATCATTTTCCAAAACTTAATTAATAAAGAAACTCAATTTCAATTATTTACGAAGTAAAATTCACTTATTCAAAAGTTCAATTTTTCTTATTAAAGAACTTCAATTCAATTTAATCATTAAATAATTAAATCTTATTTAATTATTAAATAATTCAAAACTTAATTATTAAATAATTTCAAAGTTTAATAATTTCAAACTTAATTATAATTTCAACTTAATTATAATTTCAACTTAATTATTAAATCATTTCAAAGTTTAATAATTTCAAACTTAATTATAATTTCAAACTTGATTATTAAATCATTCCAAAGTTTAATAATTTCAAACTTAATTCAATCATTTCTCAAATTAAACAACATTCTTTCCTCAATTACATTTTTAATATTTTGTTTTAGATTATTAAACATTAACATTTTCCTTTCATTAAAATTCAAATTTCAACTTCATTTCAAAACCATATTATTATTCAAATAAAATCTTCGTTTTATTTTTAAATCAAATTTATTGACCAATCGGGTTTTTATTTAATTTTCTATCCTAGGTCAAAGTTCAATTTGGGTATTTATCATTTCAACCCGATTCCAATTCAATTCAAAATCAAAACATAACAAAGGGAACTTGCAGTGTGATAACTGGGATGGTGTCAAAGTAAATAAACAAGCAATAACAACAATTAATATCAATCCAATAATCAATTCAAATAATCCCAAAATAACCGTATTAATTCGCATTGTTATTTGTACGAATTAATATAATTATTTCTAGAATCTACACTATCATTTCATGCAGATTAAAGATTATTACATTACGGTTTTTCACTTGTCATCTATTACAATTTCATCCATCATAAATTTAACAACATACATTCAGTGGTTCAAGATGTAATTAAACAAATCCAACGTGTCAATAAATTTAACAGTTAAAGGGGTCATATTATACACATGTCAGTTAATCAAATTTAACAATTAATTATCCTATATCAAGTTCAATTTCATACCGTTTATCATTTTAACATTAATAATTTAACGTCCAATAGAAAACATCAACAATAAATCAATTAACAACCAAACTGGATTATCATTTCATATATATAACAGATAATGGTGTCAAATGTCACAGGTGAACTGATACAGGTAATAGCAGTGTAAATATCTAACAGCAGCATATTTCAATTGTCGTTTCAATTGAAATCAAATTTAATAAATAAAAGAACATTAATCGTGAGTGAGTGCTCACCTTTCGAGGCTAAAGATTTTTAACGATGAAACGAGTTGTGAGTCCAAGCGCGAATTCCAAAACAAAGCTAGATTGGCACGGTTTAGCGATCAAGGCTAATAGATATGAATCGATGAGAATGAGTCAAATAAGCGCGATGCAAACGGAATATATATTTTAAACAAACTGTACACCTGAAACTTGTAATAAAACTACTATACTTAAATCTATGTTCTGAAAAACATATATATGAAAACTGACATAGCACAAGACACATATGTATCTAAAATACTAACATACCAATATATAAACATAGGTATAGACTTAAGTAAATCTATATATATATATAAAAACTGTAAACTAACATATATAAAAAATTATACGAATGAACTAAACTCCATTTTGAATTAAATCTGTAAACACATATGTATAACTGTTTTGAACTAAACGCTATATATATATATTTCAAATCCAACCAAATATATTATTCATAATAATATATATAAAACATTGGATCTATAATTATCAAACTGTATGGATTCAAAGAAAAGAAACAAAATGTGTGCATTGGCATATGCAGACAATTTCACAAACATGTATGCTGACTTTAACATAGATATGTATGCAACTTAAAAATATATATATACATTCCCATAAACATGTAAATAAGATGTATATATACTATAAATAAACATGTATAACTAATATATAATATATGCATGACTTATAATATACTTTGTAACCATATTATTGTAATTATATATATTTATACTGTCTTTCCAAGTTTATATAATAGGTGTAGACAACACGTATAGATACATGCAAACAAGAAGATATGTACGTCTCTTTATATGATGCATATATGTATATTTTGGAAACCCAACACATGTTATATCAACAAATATGTACAGTACGCAATTATGTGCATAAATAAACTAATATATCAACAATGAAATGAACAACCTATACAACATTACCATATATATATATAAGACAACAAAGAGCCTACAGCAATATAAGTATGTGTACTGCTATTTTATAGATTACTTTATGGATAGATATACAGCATACACTTTATATATAAAAGCTAAACAATTAAACATATACACTACTATAAATATCAAACATATATATATATACCTCCGCCAAAAGAAGGAACGCTCTGAGCTATCTGGCGAGTAGGAGAAGAGGGTGGGTTATAGTGTAGGCGCAGGCGGACAATGGTCGGGGGTTTTGGCTGAAGATGGACGCATGGGTGGTTGCGTGCTTTTGTGGGGTAGGCGGCCATTGAATCGAAGGTGAGGCAATTCGGTTGTTTGGAGGGCGGAGGTGATAGGTCAGTGGACAAGCAGTTCAAATGAAAAGAAGAAGTAACTAGATTTCCAAAAGCAATTATAGGTGTACCTTTTTATATTATAAACTTATATTATTATTTTTTATAACAAGAGCAGATCTGAAAAGAAGAAGAGAGGAGGAATGGGGAAGATATGAATTTGTATTTGCAAAAAGGAATTGGACGAATGAAATTTCACAGGCAAAATATGAATGCCTTTGTTGTATTGTTTTATATTTCATAAATGAAATAACAGAAAGGAAGAGGAAGGAATGGGCAGACAAGAAGATGTCAGTAAAAATGAACGCAAATAAAATGAGCGTGAATAATAATTGTAAAGGTGGAATATGGAGTGGCTTGATATTAATATTTGGGAATACGAAATGTAAATGACAATTGGTTTGAACAGTGGAATATGAAATAGCGTAAGAGCCCAACAGACACAACTGGTTACCGGTACGGATACCATTTACACGGATTCCGTTTCGTACCGAGCTTCAAAACACAGAATGAATACATCGTAGAGATTAGTACGACGATACGATCAAGATGGTGTAAAATTATCAGTGGTACGATCGAAATATAAAAATTCGAATTTTTCTAATAGCGGAAAATGCAAGAAAAACACTGAAAAATAAGATCGACGGAGCCAAAGATGTCCGAATTTTGAAAAACGACAAACTGACATCTTGCTCAGAAGATGGTTTAGAATTTTTCTATGTAAAAATATTTAGGTTTCGGAAACATTTTATTTTCAACGCTTTTTAACTGATCAAATTGAAGTGAATTTACGCGCGAAATAAACTTTCGTATTTTCGGACGAAAATTTACCAGTTGCTATGTTTAACTAGGCGTATTCCAAATATAAAATTTTTATTTCAAAATTTTATCGTTTAAAATTTCACAAAATTTCAACTGATTACGTTATTAAAACAGTTGAAATTTACGGGTCGTTACACTCTCCCCCACTCAAAACTTTTCGTCCCCGAAAAGGAACGAGGTAGGAGAATAGAAACAACCAGAAAGGAAAAACAGATTTGAAATACAAAATAACAATTAATTTAAACCATATAGATTCAAATTTAAATTAATTGATATTCAATAATTGATTTAATTCATTTGATTTCACTAAAATTAATCTCAACTATTTCTAAATTTATTATCTTATTATCTAATTATCTTCAATTTACAATTTCTAAAACCATAAATTTGAATAGTCTTTTATTATAATCATATTTTATTTCTAACAATTTAAATTCTTCTTTATTCCAAATTATTGTCAAATTTATTCTACTTAATATATCTACTCCCATATATTTAACCCATATAAATTAATTTAAAACAAAAAAGTTTCGATTTAAATCAATTTACATCTATTAATTTCTTTTAAATTCAAGATAATTTCATATGTTGATCAAATTTCAATTTATTAATTCTTTCAAAACAGATTTATTTCATTATTAACTGAGTTTACTTATTATCCTATCTAACTCTATTAACATCTTTATAATCAAAATTTAGTGTATAACATTTATTATAAACACTCGAATTTTATTTATAAATTCAATTTATCTTATATATTATCCAATTACATATTCAACTTCTGAATGATTTAGGTAAGTTGTATTAGAATGCAGTTGAACAATATACAAATAAAATTTTCCCAATTCAATTATTCAAGTTTAAATATTTATTCCAAATTTTGGTTTTATTTATAATTAAATCACCCTTTGATAAAATTTAAGAATTAGATTTCCGATTAACTTTAAAAAAATTTAGAGATATGTATAATATATTATATCAAATCAAATTAAATTTTAAAATAAGATACCTATATATATGTAAATCAAAATATACTGAAGAAATTCAATCAAATAATTTTTCAAAACAAACCGTAGCAAAGCTACAGAATAGTATCTCCACTTCGAAACTCGAAAATGAATGTCGATGATGCGGCCGCCATCACCGAAATTATTTTCCAGCGACAAAGAGAAGAGCACTGATTTCAACATTTTAAAATTCTTTGAAAACGATTTCTATTCGAAAATACTTCCAATAATATATACTTTAAATTTTTTTAAAAAAAACCAAAGTTCGAAATCACCGGAAACTAATAAATTCTCAAATTTCTGAATTAGATTCATTTCAAATTCCAATCAGTTTATAACCAAGTTTATAAATTCATTGATTTATATTATGCAATAGTCAATGGTTCACAAAACAATAAATGAAAATCAAATATTATTATTTAAAACAACAAATTCATTAACAATTTAATTTCAGAAAACTTATATTTATATATAATATAATCATTCAAAACTATTCTGTTTATCAAATTTGAAAACAACATTTTTATATAAATTTAGAAATACATTTCTTTGCTCGACGATACAGGAATGGATTTTCAAAATAAGGATAGGGATTCAAATTTGATGAACTTAAATCAAAGAGAAATTTGATTCGAAGATAGGTTTGAAACCAAGATGAGATAATTAGATAACAAAATAAGGCGATGGATAAATTTATATAAGTCGCGGGCAACCTTACCCGGGTCAACCGTGACTTCAAGAATAAGATCATTGCTGGATTCCGAGGTAAATCAACACTCGATCTCAAGAGATGGAATTCAGGTATAACAGGTAATAGATAGCATCGTAAACCGAGGATACAAAAATCTCCGATAAATCGATGCCTATTATAAAGGAGTTTACTCCTTTACGAATTATTCGAAGATTGGCGAGACCGCCGATCTATTATAGATATCATTTAGAATGGAGTTATGGGGTGCTCCAGAATTGAAAGGAGACGAATAGTGAGGGACACGAATGAAATTTGGAACCGTAGGGAATGTTCCAAAATTCAAAGAAATCGAGTCGAAAGGAAGAGATTGAACCTCGAATGAGAGTGATTCTGTAAATACATTTACCCTATATGTTAAGTTTTGCCTAGAGCTACCAAAGCTCTGATACCAACTGTAACGACCCGCCATTTTGGACCATTCGTATCCATTATAAGTGTATAGGTAGACACTCATGCCGGATTTGAATTGCTCAAAATACCGCGTTGTTAATTAAAATTGGCAAAACTGAACATATACAGTAAATAAATGAATAATCACAATCACAGACACAGAGTAATAAGTGCAGCGGAAATAAAAGAGATAGTAGTTCATGAAGCTACTATATGAATATATAAAATACATCAGAGTTTACAACAGAAGAGTAATACGATACATCAGAGTTAAACCAGATACAACGGAAGAGTAACAGATACAAATCAGAATACATCACTGGAATCATCGAATATCTGAAAGCTGGATAGATAGCTGGATCTCCAAGCGAAGCTCCAACTCCAAAGGTGAGTCTCGAAAGCTGAACTACTCAGTCTGACCCGAGCGTAAAGCAAAACACAAAACACTCGAGTCAGGATTAACATTCTCATATTAATAAATCCAACTCAAGTGAAATAGCAATTGAAATACAAGTAACCCAAAGGATGTTTGGAATAACCATTCTTTAAGGATCCGTTAAACTATCTACTATGTAGTAATGTACGATAAGTAGATAATGTCTATCAGTAATATAAAGATATCAAAATAGCGTTAAGTCATGGCCCATTCCACCCTTAACACATTTTTATTCCCAAAAGCTCAACATGGCCCAAAATCAACTTAATGAAGAAAATCAATTGAGGAATATAGGTCAGTTCACTGCCTCTGGTGCCAACAGTGATTTTTCAATGCTGCACAATCTTCGCGTAGTCCTCAAAATGGTTAGATAATTTACATTATAGTCGATTCTGACATTTCTGATTTACACCTTTGTGTTTGATTCATCATTCATTATTCATTATCCAGTGCATTAGGCTTTTGCTTGAGTGGGCTTTCTGGGTGGGCTAGTTGTAAACAGTCCTACCAAACATGTGTTGATGTAATGAAGACAGACGTGGAATGAATAGAAGAAATGGTGATGGGCGATTGGCGAATGCATAAACACATGAATACGTAAGTTAGTTAAAACCAGCTCCATAGAGGTTAAAAAAGCAACATAAGAACACAGACATGAGCACGTTAGAAGATCCCTACAATTTGTAAAAGTGTACTACACAGTCGTCCCACGTAAACACAACACCTCACTTTTTTCTTCTTTAAATAATTAGAGTAGCATTAACTTGCAGATATTATACTACCCGCACAAGCATTTATAATGTCACAGGCCCAAAACCTACCAATGACAAAAGAATTATAATGCTAAGCAAGAAAAAGGCTTATGGCGTGTAATGTATATTTTAAAATGTAAGCAAATATTATTATATACATCCCTATTGTAACAATCCCGATTTTAAAACAAATTCAAATTGGTAATTAATTAAATTTTTGGAATTAAATTGTGAATTTATTTGTCATTTTCCAAAGTAAGCAGATAATTGTTTCTAAATAGAATTTTTGGTTGGAAATTCAAAATGTATTCAAAATGAAATTTCTTTAAAAAGGTTGTAAATAAGAATATATAACAAACAAGATATTGTGTTAAAATATAAAAATAAAATATATGTGATGAATTAAAAAAAATGATGGTTAACTTTAAATAAAAAAAAATTCAAGAGTATGCTTGTAATACAATCATGTAGTTATAAAGAGTCATATACAAGAATACATGTAAGGTTGTATGAAGATTTTATTAACAAGAAAACATAAGTTGCATGTAAATTATGCAAACCAGGAAATAATAATACATACAAGATCCAATAGCATAAGTATGTTTGCTGGGAGTCGTATGCAAGGAAATATCTCTACAAACCAAAAATAAAAAAAATAAAAGTACATACAAAAATTCAAATAGCTTGCAAAGGAGACATAAGGTACATATACATTTAATGTTTGCCTCTCTAGCATAGTAAAGAAAAGAAAAAAAATTATATCAGCCGAGACAAACAATGCAAAACAATTAATGCAAGCATCTCTAGTACACAATGTATTACCCATCAGCCTCCATAGGCAAGAAAATCTCTGCCTAAATATTGTACAAACAATATTTTATCACTTGTACAAAATAACATTACCTGTACAAACTATCTATTTTATATCTACACCCATATTGCCTTCAGTTCGTTCAAACAAACAAAGAAAAAAAATAGCAAAGTCAAGAAAAAGGAAGAAGTAAAACATCACTTTGTTATACAAACTTAAGCTAAGCATTCAAGATCAATTAACAAAACAAACAAGAAGATCCAGGAAACAGAAAAGAAAAAGGAAGAAAAAGAACAGCAAGTTTTTCCTCTGTCATTTCTGAAAACAATGTGAGTAAACATACTATCTTTGAAATCTAATTAAATTTCGATAATTAGTTCATGAAAAATCTTGTGCCTGTATATATTGTAAATAAGTAGTTCTGTAATGATTTCTGTTTTACTGGAAGCTTTACTATGTGATGTTCTTTAGTGTTTCAAGTTTCTGAGCAAAGAAAGTAAAGGAAAACTAATACTTCTTCATATAAACCTTTTAAACTTAGGAATTTAAAACTCAATAAGTTTGTTTAAACTTAAATCATGGCCTGGAAATTTGTTCGAAGCTTGATAGTGTAACATAGACACTGTATATTAAATTTTACAGTAAAAAGGAAAAGGAATCTATGTGTTAAATTCGAATATTTTGATTCATTGATTTGATTATATATTTGGAATAAACATTCAAAGATAGGATTTTTAAAACAAGAGTGATGATTTTTAGATAAGCATACAAGGTGTAGTTCATAAATGAACCAAATATGCTCTTTTATCAATTCCTGATGGTTTATCAAATCTTAGATGCTGAAAATTGTTGTGAAGCTAGCTTGATGGTTTTCGAATCCAGGAAAAATGTAAAAAAAATTATCTATTGTATAAATCGTTGGGTAGAGACGAGTTTAGGGTTTTGGTTCGGGTTTTGTAGTGGTCTGTAAACTTGATGATTTTGTCACCGTGGGCTGATCGAGCTGCACGAATTTCTAGAGGATGGTAGAAGAGGGTATGGCCGAGGTGTGGGCGGAGCTGCGTCGCTTCTGGTGGCCGGCGTTAGGGGTCGAGGCATTTTTCTTTTGGGTGTGTTCGCATTGCAGGTCGAACGACTGGGTGTATTTTGATCTCGAATTTTTCGCGTTGAATCGAGTTTGGGTTTCGCGAGTGGTGGCGTTTTGTGGTTTGCCGGAGGGGTAGTGGTCGATCGGAGTTCGCCGACGTGGTTGTGAACGTGTACGACAACCTCGTGTATCAGGTGGTTTCGCGTGGGGGACTCGGAGACATTCTCGTGCGATTGGGTTTGATACTCGGGGTCGAGCTCGAGTTTGTAGAGGGGTTCCTGTACCAGTTTTGTCTTTAAACTTTAAACTGGGAAAAGAAAAAAAAAGGGACAGGAAGAAGAAGAGTAGATGGGGGGAAAGGAGATAGGCTCGGGGAAGGAACGAGAGAAGCTCGAGTAACACTCGAGTAAAACCTTGTGTTGCTCGGGTTTGTTTAAAAATGGGTTAAGCCCAGGCAAATTTTCCAGTTATAATGTTAAATAAGTGTTCGAATTTCAATTTTAAGTCAAGAGTAATTAATTAGTTAATTTAATAATGTTTAAGATTAATTAATTTATAATTAAGGGTTAATTTATTTAGTAATTAATGATGAATTAAATTGTAATTAGAGATTTAATAAATTAATAATTAAGGATTAATTTATTTAAAATTAAGGATTAATTACTTAATTAATTAAGTTGTTAATGGCTTAATGAAATTTATAAATAAATTATCAAGAAGAATTAATTAAGATATATGATTTTTTTTGTATGATAAATTTATTTGATATATAATTAATTAACAAGTAGGATTTAAAGGAAATTAAAGTAACTGAATTAATTCATCTAATTGTTAGATGATTGATTATTATTGAAATGCTTTGAGCAGTTTGATATCCCTGTTTGTGATTGTGATACCTTGAGATGCGAATTGCTGCGAATTGAACCGTGGTCTGTGATTTGCTTCTGTATTTATGTGAAAACCCTTGGCCCGTAAATCGGCATTTAAACTTCGATGCGACAGGGAGTCGAATTCCAGTTGGTTATCCGAAACCCACATCGAATTGTAATGATGAATCTTTGTGACTGATAAATTTACTTTATCTGTGAATCTGTGAATGAGGATAAGCGTTATAGTTTATATCGCTTATCAAATATATTGTTGTATTTGAATCTGTGATGATTTGTAATGTTGCACTATTATGTGTAAAACCCCTGGACCACATTTTACACACACCAATATGGATTTCACGTGGAAATCGGTTAAGTCACAGATGATTTAAATTAAATATTTTTGAAATTGAAATTTTAATTTCAATTGGTTTTGGAAATGGATCTGGGTTAAATGTTAACGCTTTTGTAAATGAGTTTCAAAGATAAAAGTTATTTTGAATAACTTAATTGAGTTTGGAAAATTTAAATAATTTGATTTAAATTTGAATTCGAGTTTGAAATGGAATTGAAGTAATTTGAAAACTATGAAATGAGTCTTTAATTCAAAGACCGGACGAGTTAATCCAACTTGAATTGGAATTGTTTTGAAAGGCTATAAATGAATCTTTGGAAATAAATCTTAAAAGCTATAAGTTAAATCTTGATTTAAGGATTTAACGAGTTAATCCAATTGAAATGGAAATCGATTTGGAAATCTATGAATGGATCTTTGTGAATTGGGTAACTTTGTGAATTAAATATTTTTGTTTAAAGAATTGGAAATGGTAATTTGTTTTAACCATTCGAATGAAAAGTTTTGGGCTTTAAGCTGTGATTTAACTGAGACCCCAGTATCCATATGATTTTTAATTGCGCTCGTTATTCGGTTTAGCCGGGAAAGGACCTTTGTGTCATATAACCCATTCCGAATAACGATACGACGATATGGATAGCATTTGAAGACCGGTGGTGAAGACCGGGTATTTGCGAGAGCTATAGGATGACCTATCGATTGTCTCTGCACTGAGTAGCTATGGTATAGAGATTCCCTAAGTGATGGGAAGTCTGATCGGGATTGTGAATATCCGGATTGCAAGGGCTTTTTTGGAAGTGCCTTCGGTTCTGTTCGAACCCGGAACAGACTTGTATGGATGTGTGTCTGACATTACACATTGAGATGTAAAGCTGGTTTCTATCAAATACATTTCTGTTGGTGGCGGAGAATTTATTCTCTTAGCTTAACACCCTTCTCTGAGACGTACAAGCTCAGATGTTATGTAGTTGATGGTTACTAGTGATACATTCCCAATTTGGTAATGTGGCATACGAAGTGCTGCAGATCATTTGTTGATCGAAGCATGGCTTTGTGAAAAAGCGTAGCTTTGTGGACGAGACTTCGTCGAGCCTCACAGACCGGTAATGGTCGAAACAGGAATGTGCGGCAAGGTTTTTAGGGGTCGCGCCCCTAGGGTATGTCCATTTTCTTCTGGATAAAGGGTGGTATCATGGTATGGAGCCCAGATACTTAACTCGTGTGGACACTATAAATTTATCACCTTGTGATGTTGCTTTGTTGGTTGAGGGGCCCCTCGGATAAAGGTCGGTAACGACCGGGAATGGCATACTCGTGTGGTAGTTACCTAGTTACAGCTTGATTAAAGCATGAGGTAGCGTCGGCCTTGTTTAGCAGAGATCCGGTTAGGTTCTCGGGGCGTCTTTCCAGAGGCATTCCCATTTCGGTAAGGAAGTTCCTTTGCCTGACCATTTGTTGGAAATCCAAAGAAACAATACGAACCCTGTACGGATTTAGTTGTAGAACCTGCCATTTATTTATGGTGGTCACCACTGTTTAGATGGTAGCTATAGTAGACATACAATAATGGTTGTATGCTAGCTAAGATTAATATTGTATTTTCGAAAAATTTTCTACACTATGCACTAATAGTAATAATATCCAATGATTTGCATAGTAAGCACGTTTGACTATCATAAGAAGAAATCTCCTCCAATTTTGCGTTTGCATTGTGTGTGTGGTGGGAGGTCTTATGGTAGTTTCATTTTCCGAAAGCATGAACGATTCTTTTTAAAGATCTGTTTATATAAAGCAACTACTTTTGTTTACTCATACCAGTCCCATGACTGACCCAAAGTTTATTGTTTCCTTCCTAAACTCTGGGTGTCCATAATTTCCACACGGGCAGCCTAGTAGCAGGTTTTCCGTGCTTTGGTGTTAGCTGGATTTTGGAGTCTTTTTGGGTTTAGAAGCTATCAGATTTTGGGAAGCTTTTGTCTTGGATATCTTTCGAAGTGCTTGGAGTTTCTGAAGGCCTTATCAAGTTGAAGTATGTTGGAAACTTTTGGAGTATCTGTTGTTCCGTTGTGGAGTTATTATCTTCCTGTTATTGTATCTATATGTAGTGCTCTAGTATGGATTACATATGTATTATGAACTCTGATGTAGTATGGATATTATGATGATGTTGTATCTGTGTTGTATGATATTCAGTTTATTTCCGCTGTTTATTTTCATCTGATGTTGTTATAAGCTCTGACGATACGAATTTGATGTTGATTGTCGGACATCGAGTTCGGGTCGTTACAAGTGGTATCAGAGCTGAAGGTTGAGTAAGAACTTTAGCTATGGAGTATAACGCATTAGATGGCTCATTAGCGATAGGGTGAAGTATACCCTAGAATGAGTATAAACCGAAACCTTGAATCTTTCTAGTCTATTTCTTTTTACTGCTGATATTCCTTGAGATATTTTTTCCGTGGATCTAAATCCCGTTTTCTTACTAATTACAGATAGTAAGAATGAGCGGACGAAGAGGAAGAACTAGGGGTCAAGCAAATGCCACAACAGCTAATCAAATTCATCCAATAGCAGAAGCAGCTTTATCTACTCAGCATCAGCCGAATCTGGCTGATTTATATAGGAATTTCTCGAAGCTTGGTGGTAAGCCGTTCACCGGCAAGGAGTCTATTGTTGAGGCCCAAGCTTGGATTAGATCGAGTGAAAGGATTTTTAAAGGGCTTAAGTTGGAAGATGATCAAATTCGACTAATAGCTTCCTGGCAACTTCAAGAAGAAGCCTTAGCATGGTGGGAGACAGCCACTATGGATAAGCCAGAAGACGAGTTTACTTGGGATAAATTTAAAGAAGTATTTGAGAAGCGTTATATGCCATCGGCTGGTATTTCTCGAATGTACCAGGAATTTATGGACTTGAAGCAAGGAAGTTTGTCATTTGAGGAATATCTAAACAAATTCAATGAATTGTCTCGTTTTGGTCCCGAACTGGTGGACACACCTTAGAAAAAGAATGAAAGGTTCAGTCGTGGGATGAGTAAGAAATTTCACGAAAGGATGATTGGCCTCGTCAAGGAATCCTTTTCAGATTTGGTTGATATGGGGTACAGATATGCTACACTTGATATGCAAGAAACCCCAAGGGAAGAAGGAGATACGAGCAATCAAAATTGCAAGAAAAGAAAGCTCGGGAACAAGAAACCATATCAAGGCAAGGAAAAGAAGGACAGTATGGAAACCCGGCGAAAGATGTAACTTGTTACAATTGCCAAGAAAAGGGCCACTATGCAAACAACTGCAAGAATCCAAGGAAACAAGTTAAGAAAGAACAACTTGTGGAGACTGGTCAGGGAGTTAAGGAATGCTATTACTGTCACAAACCAGGACATGAAGTTAAAGATTGCCTGAAAAGGAAGCAAGCTCATGTAGCAAAGGTGTATGCAATCAAAGATGATCCTTCAACCTCAAAGGCTGATAAGGGAAAAGGGATTTTGGAAGGTAACTTTCTCATTTACGATAAAATTCTCGGATTTTTGTCCGACATGGGAACTACCCATAGTTTTATTTCTCAGCAAATCGTAAGTGAGTTAAAATCTTGAATCTGAGATCGTAATCGAATCTATTTCTATCTGTTTCATTGGGTTTCGATATTATCTACGAATGGTTAGTTATCCCTTTGAACTAACCAATACCCTGTATACTTCGTAGATCAGATAACCCAATTGTTTCATAGTTGATTGAGTTTGTTCTCATATCTATTGTTGATAATTCTGATTTGGTAAACCAAATGCAGAATTGATATCCGGTTTGATCTGAAAAGATATTTCTCTATCTTTCATCTAGCTTTGTTGTCTTCTTAGCAAATTTCGGGGACGAAATTTCTTAAGGAGGGAAGGTTGTAACGATCTCGATTTTAAAACAAATTCAAATTGGTAATTAATTAAATTTTTGGAATTAAATTGTGAATTTATTTGTCATTTTCCAAAGTAAGCAGATAATTGTTTCTAAATAGAATTTTTTGTTGGAAATTCAAAATGAAATTTCTTTAAAAAGGTTGTAAACAAGAATATATAACAAACAAGATATTGTGTTAAAATATAAAAATAAAATATATGTGATGAATTAAAAAAAATAAAAAATTGATGGTTAACTTTAAATAATAAAAAAAAAATTCAAGAGTATGCTTGTAATACAATCATGTAGTTATAAAGAGTCATATACAAGAATACATGTAAGGTTGTATGAAGATTTTGTTAACAAGAAAACATAAGTTGCATGTAAATTATGCAAACCAGGAAATAATAATACATATAAGATCCAATAGAATAAGTATGTTTGCTGGGAGTCGTATGCAAGGAAATATCTCTACAAACCAAAAATTAAAAAAAATAAAAGTACATACAAAAATTCAAATAGCTTGCAAAGGAGACATAAGGTACATATACATTTAATGTTTGCCTCTCTAGCATAGTAAAGAAAAGAAAAAAAAATTATATCAGCCGAGACAAACAATGCAAAACAATTAATGCAAGCATCTCTAGTACACAATGTATTACCCATCAGCCTCCATAGGCAAGAAAATCTCTGCCTAAATATTGTACAAACAATATTTTATCACTGTACAAAATAACATTACCTGTACAAACTATCTATTTTATATCTACACCAATATTGCCTTCAATTCGTTCAAACAAACAAAGAAGAAAAAATAGCAAAGTCAAGAAAAAGGAAGAAGTAAAACATCACTTTGTTATACAAACTTAAGCTAAGCATTCAAGATCAATTAACAAAACAAACAAGAAGATCCAGGAAACAGAAAAGAAAAAGGAAGAAAAAGAACAGCAAGTTTTTCCTCTATCATTTCTGAAAACAATGTGAGTAAACATACTATCTTTGAAATTTAATTAAATTTCGATAATTATTTCATGAAAAATCTTGTGCCTGCATATATTGTAAATAAGTAGTTCTGTAATGATTTCTGTTTTACTAGAAGCTTTACTATGTGATGTTCTTCAGTGTTTCAAGTTTCTGAGCAAAGAAAGTAAAGGAAAACTAATACTTCTTCATATAAAACTTTTAAACTTAGGAATTTAAAACTAAATAAGTTTGTTTAAACTTAAATCATGGCCTGGAAATTTGTTCGAAGCTTGACAGTGTAACATAGACACTGTATATTAAATTTTACAGTAAAAAGGAAAAGGAATCTATGTGTTAAATTCGAATATTTTGATTCATTGATTTGATTATATATTTGGAATAAACATTCAAAGATAGGATTTTTAAAACAAGACTGATGATTTTTAGATAAGCATACAAGGTGTAGTTCATAAATGAACCAAATATGCTCTTTTATCAATTCCTGATGGTTTATCAAATCTTAGATGCTGAAAATTGTTGTGAAGCTAGCTTGATGGTTTTCGAATCCAGGAAAAATGTAAAAAAAATTATCTATTGTATAAATCGTTGGGTAGAGACGAGTTTAGGGTTTTGGTTCGGGTTTTGTAGTGGTCTGTAAACTTGATGATTTTGTCACCGTGGGCTGATCGAGCTGCACGAATTTCTAGAGGATGGTAGAAGAGGGTACGGCCGAGGTGTGGGCGGAGCTGCGTCGCTTCTGGTGGCCGACGTTAGGGGTCGAGGCATTTTTCTTTTGGGTGTGTTCGCATTGCAGGTCGAACGGCTGGGTGTATTTTGACCTCGAATTTTTCGCGTTGAATCGAGTTTGGGTTTCGCGAGTGGTGGCGTTTTGTGGTTTGCCGGAGGGGTAGTGGTCGGTCGGAGTTCGCCGACGTGGTTGTGCACGTGTACGACAACCTCGTGTATCAGGTGGTTTCGCGTGGGGGACTCGGAGACATTCTCGTGCGATTGGGTTTGATACTCGGGGTCGAGCTCGAGTTTGTAGAGGGGTTCCTGTACCAGTTTTGTCTTTAAACTTTAAACTGGGAAAAGAAAAAAAAAGGGACAGGAAGAAGAAGAGTAGATGGGGGGAAAGGAGATAGGCTCGGGGAAGGAACGAGAGAAGCTCGAGTAACACTCGAGTAAAACCTTGTGTTGCTCGGGTTTGTTTTAAAAATGGGTTAAGCCCAGGCAAATTTTCCAGTTATAATGTTAAATAAGTGTTCGAATTTCAATTTTAAGTCAAGAGTAATTAATTAGTTAATTTAATAATGTTTAAGATTAATTAATTTATAATTAAGGGTTAATTTATTTAGTAATTAATGATGAATTAAATTGTAATTAGAGATTTAATAAATTAATAATTAAGGATTAATTTATTTAAAATTAAGGATTAATTACTTAATTAATTAAGTTGTTAATGGCTTAATGAAATTTATAAATAAATTATCAAGAAGAATTAATTAAGATATATGATTTTTTTTGTATGATAAATTTATTTGATATATAATTAATTAACAAGCAGGATTCAAAGGAAATTAAAGTAACTGAATTAATTCATCTAATTGTTAGATGATTGATTATTATTGAAATGCTTTGAGCAGTTTGATATCCCTATTTGTGATTGTGATACCTTGAGATGCGAATTGCTGCGAATTGAACTGTGATCTGTGATTTGCTTCTGTATTTATGTGAAAACCCTTGGCCCGTAAATCGGCCTTTAAACTTCGATGCGACAGGGAGTCGGATTCCAATTGGTTATCCGAAACCCACATCGAATTGTAATGATGAATCTTTGTGACTGATAAATTTACTTTATCTGTGAATCTGTGAATGTGGATAAGCGTTATAGTTTATATCGCTTATCAAATATATTGTTGTATTTGAATCTGTGATGATTTGTAATGTTGCACTATTATGTGTAAAACCCTTGGACCACATTTTACACACACCAATATGGATTTCACGTGGAAATCGGTTAAGTCACAGATGATTTAAATTAAATATTTTTGAAATTGAAATTTTAATTTCAATTGGTTTTGGAAATGGATCTGGGTTAAATGTTAACGCTTTTGTAAATGAGTTTCAAAGATAAAAGTTATTTTGAATAACTTAATTGAGTTTGGAAAATTTAAATAATTTGATTTAAATTTGAATTCGAGTTTGAAATGGAATTGAAGTAATTTGAAAACTATGAAATGAGTCTTTAATTCAAAGACCGGACGAGTTAATCCAACTTGAATTGGAATTGTTTTGAAAGGCTATAAATGAATCTTTGGAAACAAATCTTAAAAGCTATAAGTTAAATCTTGATTTAAGGATTTAACGAGTTAATCCAATTGAAATGGAAATCGATTTGGAAATCTATGAATGGATCTTTGTGAATGGGGTGAACTTTGTGAATTAAATATTTTTGTTTAAAGAATTGGAAATGGTAATTTGTTTTAACCATTCGAATGAAAAGTTTTGGGCTTTAAGATGTGATTTAACTGAGACCCCAGTATCCATATGATTTTTAATTGCGCTCGTTATTCGGTTTAGCCGGGAAAGGACCTTTATGTCATATAACCCATTCCGAATAACGATACGACGATATGGATAACATTTGAAGACCGGTGGTGAAGACCGGGTATTTGCAAGAGCGATAGGATGACCTATCGATTGTCTCTGCATTGAGTAGCTATGGTATAGAGATTCCCTAAGTGATGTGAAGTCCGATCGGGATTGTGAATATCCGGATTGCAAGGGCATTTTCGGAAGTGCCTTCGGTTCTGTTCGAACCCGGAACAGACTTGTATGGATGTGTGTCTGACGTTACACTTTGAGATGTAAAGCTGGTTTCTATCAAATACATTTCTGTTGGTGGCGGAGAATTTATTCTCTTAGCTTAATACCCTTCTCTGAGACGTACGAGCTCAGAGGTTATGTAGTTGATGGTTACTAGTGATACATTCCCAATTTGGTAATGTGGCATACGAAGTGCTGCAGATCATTTGTTGATCGAAGCATGGCTTTGTGAAAAAGCATAGCTTTGTGGACGAGACTTCGTCGAGCCTCACAGACCGGTAATGGTCGAAACAGGAATGTGCGGCAAGGTTTTTAGGGGTCGCACCCCTAGGGTATGTCCATTTTCTTCTGGATAAAGGGTGGTATCATGGTATGGAGCCCAGATACTTAACTCGTGTGGACACCATAAATTTATCACCTTGTGATGTTTCTTTGTTGGTTGAGGGGCCCCTCAGATAAAGGTCGGTAACGACCGGGAATGGCATACTCATGTGGTAGTTACCTAGTTACAGCTTGATTAAAGCGTGAGGTAGCGTCGGCCTTGTTTAGCAGAGATCCGGTTAGGTTCTCGGGGCGTCTTTCCAGAGGCGTTCCCATTTCGGTAAGGAAGTTCCTTTGCCTGACCATTTGTTGGAAATCCAAAGAAACAATACGAACCCTGTACGGATTTAGTTGTAGAACCTGCCATTTACTTATGGTGGTCACCACTGTTTAGATGGTAGCTATAGTAGGCATACAATAATGGTTGTATGCTAGCTAAGATTAATATTGTATTTTCGAAATGTTTTCTACACTATGCACTAATAGTAATAATATCCAATGATTTGCGTAGTAAGCACGTTTGACTATCATAAGAAGAAATCTCCTCCAATTTTGCGTTTGCATTATGTGTGTGGTGGGAGGTCTTATGGTAGTTTCATTTTCCGAAAGCATGAACGATTCTTTTTAAAGATCTGTTTATATAAAGCAACTACTTTTGTTTACTCATACCAGTCTCATGACTGACCCGCAGTTTATTGTTTCCTTCCTAAACTCTAGGTGCCCATAATTTCCACACGGGCAGCCTAGTAGCAGGTTTTCCGTGCTTTTGTGTTAGCTGGATTTTAGAGTCTTTTTGGGTTTAGAAGCTATCAGATTTTGGGAAGCTTTTGTCTTGGATATCTTTCGAAGTGCTTGGAGTTTTTGAAGGCCTGATCAAGTTGAAGTATGTTGGAAACTTTTGGAGTATCTGTTGTTCCGTTGTGGAGTTATTATCTTCCTGTTATTGTATCTATATGTAGTGCTCTAGTATGGATGACATATGTATTATGAACTCTGATGTAGTATGGATATTATGATGATGTTGTATCTGTGTTGTATGATATTCAGTTTATTTCCGCTGTTTATTTTCATCTGATGTTGTTATAAGCTCCGGCGATACGAATTTGATGTTGATTGTCGGACATCGGGTTCGGGGCGTTACACCTATAGGCAGTATTGACTTTAACCCACATACAAATTATTTATCCTTGCCTTTAAAAAGAATACCCATCAGTGATAGTTGCAGCCAACTTGACATGAAACTATTTTGAACCATCAATACATTAATACAGACAATGCATGAAAATGAAGCACACTATTATTGTTGTTGTTGTTGTAAACATGATTTATACGTTGTGAAGGAAGGAGTATGATAGTAATTTCAAGTTAGGCACACTATATGTTCTATCAAACAAGCTTAATCAACAAATTAGCCAATATACTTAATGCTTATTGTTTCTTGCTCACTCAGGAATGCCACTAAATGCTTTTGGCCTTGGTGCACGTACAACACACTGGATATATGTATAAATTTAATTTAATGAAAAAATATTTTAACCCTTATAATGTTTCAAAGGTAGGCTGTGGAGTAGGTCTCGATCTTGATTGGGGATTTGGAAGTGCATTTGGAACCAAGTATCGTTCCTCTAGAGTAATATTTTAGGGAATTGAATATGACAAGGAAAGCAAAAGTGTATTGTTAGCTTCAGCCAATCAAGATAAAGATGCTTCAGCCGTTGATAAAAGTTACCCAATGGGTCAGTTGGTGGAATCTCATTCTCGTCACAACAATGTAATTTATATTCGCTTTTAGATACTATAGTGGACTAGGTGATGTAGTTGGTTTGGAGTAGCATGTGTAATTTGACTTATTTATATATATTGTGCAAACTTGGATATGTTTATTATATATAACGCATTGAACTATTTAAATGTGTTTATATGATTATTGTTTGAGTTTTATTCGAATTTGTTTTATATATTGGCTAATTGAAGCATATCAATAAAGATATTTCTCTGATTAACCTGTTTTAGAAAATTAGTAAAACAATATATAGCTTTCTACAGCGTTTCATTTATGCATGAAAAAGACATCTTACAACATTTTAAAAACGCTGCGAACCAATTTCGCAGCGTTTTTAAGGACGCTGTCTAACAACAAGCTACAATAGTGTAAGAATATACCACAGCATTTGTGAAACGCTGAATAAAACGTTGCAGTATGGTACTTTTTTCGCAGCGTATCAATAATGTTGCGATATTTCCTAACACTATTGCAGCATGTTGTTAGACAGCGTTCTTCGAAACGCTGCAAAAGTGGTTCACAGCGTTTTTAAAACGCTGCAAAAGGTCTTTTTTGTTGTAGTGTATCGATCGGCCATGCTCATTCCACGATCCATAACAATCGGCACACCCATGACCGATCATTTTTGCTTGCCCTTAACTACCTACGATCGTTATTGGAGGATCCTGTAGGCTTTCTGATATTGCTTCTAGAATACGGGTTCATGCTAGGTTGCAGATTGCCAACTATCAGCTATTTTAAGTCGAAGGCAGAATATTCACCAAACTACGCCACCATCAATAACGATCGGCCTGTGTAGGTCGGCCTTCACCTCGCTAGATTATTAGGATGCGCGATCGTCATGGCATGCCTCACTTGCTACTTTATTGATATCTTCAGAGTCTCACATGGATTGGCTTCACGGGTCTCAAGACATTGAATGTTCTTCGATGACTTGAACCATTTCCATGATCGTTCTCTGTTCGATCCAAACAAATTATTGTTTAATCTACAGCTTGTGTACATGAACTTCAATCAATTCCAAACTTGAAATATGACTCCCCGAGGCCAGGCTAGTGACTTCATGCCAACTATACTTCGATATGGTCCGGGTTTAAATCTGCCCGACTATAACCCATGGTACTAATCGTAACTGACTCTTTAAGCTATCGACTATCCGTCCTAGTCGAATCGATGATATCACGGCTTCGCCAAATGGCGGGATAACATTTTCCCCCTAAAGTATGTCTTGTGACTAACATGACGTGCTTTAAATTCGAAAAAGTCTGAATCGCTGTAAAGAAATCCATTCAGCTTCTTGTTCGATTACTATTCCTCTACCGTCTATCGATAGTATAAATCTGGACTCATGTTATGTTGCATATACAAATTTGGTTGCGGGCAATCTACAAGCCCTCATTCATCTGATTACGGAAATCTGAACTTTTAAACTTATTTTCATGCACTTTCATACACATGTTCATGTTGTTAGCTCCAGGTCGTGTTTATGTCCACAGATCGTAACCAACTTTTGCGATATCCAAACTGTTCATGTACGTAATCGAATTTCTACGAACATTTGTTGTTCTTCTCATCTACCACAGTTTTCACATACTTCATCACCTTTCCATTCATCACCCCATTTATTATTTTATTTTATTATCTTTTAAAATGTCTTTGATCGTGGAATTGAGTGTTGTAAGTTAAGAAATGAAATGGTCACCTAAAAGCAACGAGAGACAAAATCGATCGGCATAGGGATGCGTAGGCGTACTTGGCAGATTAGATTTGGAATGGATCGGCAGACATATTATTTAGGTATGGATCGGCATATGATCGAATGGTTGGAGGATGGATCAAGAATGGATCATCGAATGTACAACTCAAAGATGGATCGGCATGGTCACTTGGTATAAAACGATCGGCTTAGCCCTCTGAAGTGAAAATGATCAGCTAAATCCCACAAGGTGAAAACGATCGGAAAAATCTACTACTATATAAGACCTGGAACTTTGTCGCTTTCTTCACTTTACTCTTCACATCTACCTTTAAGCTTCGAAACGAGATGAGTATCTTCTACCTTCCCATTACCGATCCTCGTAACATTGTCCGCCTTCCCCTACATCCAGATTTCAATTCGACCCCAAATTCCTCATTTTTTTTAGATCTCGAGCATAGGTAAAACACTACTCGAATTCGCTGCATAACTCTCAAATCAATTTCGAATTTAGGATAGTTGGCATGGTTTTTCTTTTTGTTCTTGTAATCAAGTTTAATGGAGGATATGTGACTCTCCTGGAAGAAGCTAGCAACCTACTGCTATTGGGCCGACCGTTCTTGGAAGGAGGTGAAGATGAGAAGACGAAGGGTTTAGAGTGATGGGTATGAATGATTCGTATGATCGTTTATGGACGATTTGTGGGGCTCTGGTTCGAAGATGGGGGAGTTCAAAAATGGCCTATGAACGATCGGTCATATTAACTATGATCGGTAGGTAGGACGATCGGCATGAGCTGCCCCATGGATCGTTCGGCATATACTTGCTTCAAGGACGTTCGGTCCTTAAAATATTGAAATGATCGAATCACACAACATCATAACGATCCATATATACTTGGACTTAATGTTTCCACCTGTGCATATGAATATAACCTATAGCTTGATCATAAACTCGAACCAAATAACTAGTTCCGGTTCCTCACACACATTTAAACATAAACATGACTATCATATGACATGACCTCCGCGACTAACAACATGCCACCTCAGAACAAGTGCCATAAATAAAGAATTCTAAGTACCATGTCAAAACTTATGCATAGATCAGACAACAGTTTGATTTCCTTTGGCTAATGACTGTCTTTTGAACAAATTTCTATGCCTTGTCGTCTTTTCTCATCTTCGGTTAACTCATTATCATATCGATTACCATTTTATTATACAACACTTACACTCACAATGTACTAAGGGGTACAAGTCGTTTCTTCTAATTATGATTTTTAGTAAGTTTTATAGCAAGGGAATCTGGGTGTTTCGGATATAACGTAATTATGCGAACCGAATCTTCCTCTCATAAGACGAACTCGAACGTGGAATCCAGTTCAGCAATCGAATCTGATAGCCTACCACTTAGTCACAGTCCAAGGCAGCTTGAAGGCTCAGGTTCTCAGCTTGATCTTTCCGAGATTGTTCTTATCTTTCTGCCGGAAGTTATCGAACCGGCGCCTGATACTTTGGAAGATGCTATCGTCCTTGAAAAATCTCCTAATTTAGTAGCTTCAAAGATTAAAGAAGATGCTCCCCAGAGGATCTGCACAAGGCATGGGATTCCTTTTGATAAAGTATTAGTTCCGTCACAAGGCGACAGGGCTCACAAACCTCCCGAAAGGTATATAGCATGCAATAAATTCATGTGTTGGGCGGGATGCATCCCACTGTTCAATTCGTATATCCGGGAGATTTTACACTATCTAAGAAATTCTCCCACGCAACTCCATCCCAATGGCTACACACTTCTCAGTTGTACATACATGGTATTCATGGAGTTTCTACACCGTCCGCCCACTATCGAAGACATTCGATCTTTTCACTTTTAAATGATGGACAGGGAGCTTATCATTCACTTTTCTTGAGTCGGCGAAGAAATTCCAAATTCTAACCGATACATGGAACAAATTAAATGCTTTCAAGAGCGAATGGTTCTTCGTTCATTGTCCGCCCGGCTTTGCTCGATTATGGCTAGAGAGACGTTAGTGTTCCTCACTAATTTTATAAATATATAAGGAAAACATATACAGGCTGCGTTCTAACGATGTCATTCATTTTCAGGTGTCATTACCCGACCCAGCGGCAATGTTTATGAAGAAGCAGTCTCTATTTTGATGAACGCTCCAGCCGAAGGTAGAAATATTGAACTTTTGCTCGAGGACGAACGTCTTGTCGTTTTTGGCTTGATAGAAGAGGGCCTCAGCGTGGGGCTAACCAAAACTGCCCGACCCGCTGGGACCAGATTACAGGCCGCAAACGATCAAAGAGATATTCAAACCGGCCCTGTGGTGCCCCCAGTCACAAGCACCCAAGAGTCTACTGATATTAACACTGGAGGACGTAGTGAAGATGCACCTGGTGGTCATGATGATAGACATGATCCTGGGGTTGGCGTCGGACCCTCACAAGTTCCTCAACCCCCGGCCATGATTAAAAGAAGGGGAAAGCAGTCGCACACAAGCCTTCAAGAAGTCATCATTCCGACCTAACTAAGCCATCGATGCACTTACCACTAGATCCTATGTCTGATCGACCGATCCCATCTGATCTCGACGCTTATCAATTCACTGGCGTGAGCATCGGAGTATTAGAGTCTCCCATTAGAACCATTTCAAAGATTCCCACTTTCGGAGGGGAAGTTACAACAATGAGCAAAGCTTATGTACCTGGTCTGTCGGGGGGTTGCACTAGGACACTTACACACACTCGGACATTCAACACTGCATTATACTTAACTAGTACTTCTTAGTACTCAAAGTTGATTGTCATTCACTTTTCTTTATAGAAACGATGGTGAGTAAAAGGAGTATGTTTGATTCCCTTTGGGACGTACAACATCAATCATCGGGATCACGATCCGGCTCATACCACGACAGTCGTGAATATTATGACATTAGCTATCGCCCCAGCTGTAATCGTGGTTATCAAGAGAGGCATGATATGGGCAGGATTGCTTGAGATATTCATAGATCGAGGTCAAGATCCCCTCCTCCAAGAGGTTCTGAAAAACCAGCTGAATGCAGGGACTTTCCCACCGATCCCCCTCATGGCCCTCCTACAGCTCTGATGCCTCCAAAATCCTTAGTCCCATCTCAGTCTCAATGGACGAGCGATTGTCACCGTCATGGCGAACATACTGTAATTCACAGGCCTGGTAAGGAGAGTATCGGGGCCGAAACTATTTCTGAGGATTTCCCAACTGACCCGAATGTTCGCATGGCAGAACTTTGAGAGGAATTCCTGAACTTATGCTTCAATGGAATCTATTTTCCTCCTAATCCGAAGAAGGTTCCGGACGATGTTCAAAGAATGACCATTAATTGCGTTACCGACATCCATATGCAATATCGGGAATGGATGAAGGCTGTGGGAAAAATATCAAAGGTTTCCTTCGAGCGTGCGGCAGAGATCGAGAAGCTTAAGTGCCAAGAGGCCCAGGATAAAAGAATTATTGAAGCTTTGACAAATGAACTGGAGACCTCTAGAACTGCATTAACCAAAATTGAAGAAAAAGCCGATGCTGCTTTAAAATCTATGGAGAAGATGAAAGCCAATCATCTCGATATGGTTCAAGTACTGCATCACCGCAATCAAGAGATAACGCTTGAGCGAGACACGGCTCGAAATAAAGAATCTACGGCCTTGAAGGAAATAGCTGAAATCAAGGCCAAGCTTGAAGATGTGATAAAAGACAAGCATGAAGCTCAAAAGATCACTTAAGATTCTTGCGAGGAGTTGGTTTGTGTTAGGCTCGAGAGAGATGAAGCCATGGAAAAAGCAAAAAAGGTCGACATGCTCATTCAACGTGAGACCAAAACGCTCATGAACAAGGTGAGAAACGACATGATGATTGAGCTCGACCCGCTTCTCGTTCTCTACAACGCCAATGTGCTTAAACATAGGAACTTAGTGTGGCTTGGCAAAGACTACCCCTATCAGCTTCATCGTGCCAGGGAATTTCTTGTCTCAGAGGAGGAAAGACTTCACGGCTCAGAAAATGTCGACATAACCAAACTCAAAAGTGAAGTGCTATTGGGCGATGAATCCAAAAAATTACATGACATTCAGTTTTTTCTTCAGAAAGAGTTCATGTTTGCTCGTTCACATGAGGTGGCGAAGGATCTGGGTCGACACATTCTGATATTGTAACTGAGCTACCCCTGGTATCTCAATTAATGACCGGTTCTACGACTAGCTCCTCGACCGTCCTCGGGTACGATCCGAATAAACCACGACTATCTCCGATCCTTGAGCGTGGTTCTAAGGATGCTTCGGTCCAGCCTAGAATCCACACCACAAAGGGTATTCCGTCGATTCCTCCATTATCTTGTAAAGTTGGGATGTTACCAATCAATCTTTCTAATCTTTTCGCCTTTCTCTTTCTCAGCCTTAGACTCGTCGAGTGTTGCTTCTCTTGCTTCTGAAGGACCTCAGCTAGAGTCTCAGATGGCGGCAACTTAATCTGTTATAGTTACAACTTCGACCACCACTCAGAGTGTTCACGAAGAGACCTTATTTTTTGACGATCAACTCATGGAGGCATTATTCAAGGAGGGAGGAGACCCACATCACGAAATCCCGTTTGATGCAGAAGTGGTAATCACAGGCTCCTCTGATCCCATTGGTGGGCTCAGTATGAAAGAAAGGATTGAGCGAGAGGAGCTCGAGAAAAGGAAGGTGAAGGGTGAGCCAGTCGAACAAGTCTCAAATCAGTCGATACCTTCCCCTCTTTATATGATCCCTCCCGAAGGGGCGACTCCTTCGGAAGACGCTCCTTACACTTCCGGTGCCAAAGATGCCCCCATCCCTCCAACTTCCGAATACGACACAGCCTCGGTCCACAAAACTGAGGAAACTCCTTCCAAGAAAGGCCAAGGAGGCAAGGGATCGAAGAGGGGGGATAGCAGTAGTTCGGAGGAGCTACTCCGAAGAAGTGAAGAAGGGACAAGAAATCTAAAGAGTGATCTTCGAACATGCAAATAATTTAGATAGCTATTTCTCTCTTTGCTGGTTGTATTTGTTTGGGGCATGGCCCTTCAATTTTGTTTTGTATTCTGTACAACCAGATTTCATGTAAATAAAAATTCTTCTGCACTTGTGTATGATCTATGTATTTACTTGTTTAAATGTTTGAATTGCAGCATTTCTCATTTCATGTACTTGCAACTTGTTGGTTGGTGGATCGAACAATACTTTGATTAATACATCTCAAGGCCTTTCTACGGTCATGGCCTCGAGGCATTGCGAACATAGGATATGAGCCGTAGTGTTTGGCTATTACAATCATTCTTCAACCAATCACATTTCTATCCCCGGTATTCGGGTCGGTAAATGTACCATGTGGACGGTTGAGTCCTGTCCCAGTGGTGTTAATGTTCTGACTAACCTCCAGAAGACTTAAAGCCGGTCGATGAATGGTCAATTCATATTCATCATATTTTTCTCCTGCCCCCAAGTCTGAGGTATATATAAATGAGAAAGAGGGCAAGTAGCGCTTACTTTAGCTTTACATTTTGTCTTGTTGAATCGTAAGATTGAAGTAATGGATAATAAGCCAAGTCGTGTGTACTCTGGTCTTTAACGATTTGCACCTCTTCTACCGATTTTAGGATAGAATTACTAGAATAGGGAACGGTTGAGATCCATTCATCGATTCATGAATCCGCATTCTAATCCGCATTTTGGGAACGTAGAGTCATTCTGTGAGTGGTTGACTCAAGCTCAATTTGTGTTTATACTTCGGTTCGCGCTTTGGGGACTTGGAGTTTATTGTGAATCGTTCATACTCTAGTCCGCGCTTCGGGGACTTAGAGTACTCTAGTCCATGCTCCGAGGACTTAGAGATTTTTGTGAATCGTTTATACTTTAGTCCGCACTCTGGGGACTTAGAGATTTTTGTGAATCGTTTATACTCTAGTCTGCGCTCCAGGGACTTAGAGTACTCTAGTCCATGCTACGGGGACTTAGAGATTTTTGTGAATCGTTTATACTCTAGTCCGCGCTCCGGGGACTTAGAGTACTCTAGTCCGCGCTCCGGGGACTTAGAGATTTTTGTGAATCGTTTATACTCTAGTCCGCGCTCCGGGGACTTAGAGTACTCTAGTCCGCGCTCCAGGGACTTAGAGATTTTTGTGAATCGTTTATGCTCTAGTCCACACTCCGGGGACTTAGAGTACTCTAGTCCGCGCTCCGGGGTCCTAGAGAATTTTATGAATTGTTTATACTCTAGTCCGCGCTCCGAGGACTTAGAGTACTCTAGCCCGCGCTTTGGGGACTTAGAGGTTTTGGAGTACTCTAGTCCGCACTCCGAGGACTTATAGTACTCTAGTCCGTGCTCCGAGGACTTAGAGGTTTTTGTGAATCATTTATACTCTAGTCCACGCTTCGGGGACTTAGATTACTCTAGTCCACGCTCTGGGGACTTAGAGAATTTTGTGAATCGTTTATACTCTAGTCCGCGCTCCGGGGACTTAGAGTACTCTAGTCCACGCTCCGGGGACTTAGAGATTTTTGTGGATCGTTTATACTCTAGTCCACACTACGGGGACTTAGAGTACTCTAGTCCACGCTCTGGTGACAGAGATTTTTGTGAATCATTTATACTCTAGTCCATGCTCTAGGGACTTACAGTACTCTAGTCCGCGCTTCGGGGACTTAGAGAATTTTGTTAATCATTTATACTCTAGTCCACGCTCCGGTGACTTAGAGTACTCTAGTCCGCGCTCCGGGGACTTAGAGATTTTTGTGAAGAGCTGTCGTATTTTCACCTTTTTGATTTATACTTCATTTACCGTGTCGAGGCGGAAGTTATCGAATGAACGGTCAAACCATGTTTGTTCATGGAATGGGATTCTGCCCCAGCATTCAGGTCAAAAATTGGCAATCAGACGATCAACTCTCATCCACCTGGTAGTTGTGGCTCTTCCTATTTAAGTCAAGGAAGGGGTATGTGATGGATGACAGGATCACATCCATGCTGAGGTCGGATGATCGAGCCTTTCTCAATTTGCTTCGTATTTCTTTCTAGCAAATGAGGATAATAGATTATTGAGGAGACAAATTAAGTCGCATCCATTTCGGGCTTTCAATCGTGCCCATTCGTTGAAATTTGTGGCTAACAAGTAGGCAGTCAACGTCAGCTGCTTCAAGTCTAATACGAAGGTTGTCAGATGTATGGTCAGTCGCATCCATATTCTGTGGGATCGTGACCTTGTCGAGTCTTTTCAATTTCATACTTCATCGTCCCAAGTCAGGGGCACACAGTAACTGATGAACGGTCAAATCATGCTCATCTAAATAAAATCTCCCACAGGTTCTGTTATGATTTGCAGAGATTGGTCGGCGCTCAGCTCTAGGCATTTAGATACCTGCATCATATGCGCATTGATTAATTCAAGTTGATCATAGTTCATGCTATAATTGAAATGGAAATTATAATAAATTAATTAAAAAGAGATCAGAATAGGTCTCATCAATAAGCGAAGCATCATTGCGCACCCGCTATTCCACTCTACCCCTGGCTTTTTTTTAGTAGGGTATCGACCGTCGTCGGTTTAGTTGAAAATCAAAGTTCTTTATTAATAAGGCTATGATGTTTCTATCAACATCGAGCCAATATGTTCCTTGGCTATGGTTACTCGTTTCGCTCACCAATGACATATTCATATCCAAGGCGTGCGCAAGGATAAGTGGTCCGGGATTGATGGGTAGTGTCCCATCACTTGCGGTCAAACCTGGGGAAATCTGATGGTTGCTTCGGGTTTCACTTTGGGTCGCTTGGGGTCGTGTACTAAATTACTTGGAACCTGAAATCTCCAAGGTTTGAGAGAAGGCACACCGGGTCTCTTTGGGGTTTGCTATGAGAAAAACACTATCCTACCCGAGCCCTGCTTCGGGTCATAGCCCAATGTTATAAAACCTTCCTTGTACTTTTCAAAATTTCCATGCCAGTCCTTCATGCTTGCTTCCCACCAGGATGGAGCACATCATCTGTAGCATTTAACAACTCGAAGCATCTGGTCTAAGAAGCTGCGAAATCAGCTAACTTGGAGAGGTGAAGGCAGTTCCCAATATTGCTGGATCGGCCTTCGAGCATAAGGCCACAGATGAAAATTTTGTAGAGGGGCATGAAAATAAAAACGACCGGCCAGACCTAATGACCTTGGAACGATCGTACTAGAATCGATCGTATATGAGCAACCAAAGTTCCATTGCAGGTTGGTAGGGAGGCTGATAGGGAACGATCGGCCATAAAGACGAGAGGGGAACAATTGTACTTAAAATGATCATATTGAAACCTTTACACAGAATCAGTTGCTAGGGGTTTATTTGGAATGATCGTATAAAAACGATCGCATAAAGATAATGGGTTGTCTTCAATAAGCAGAAGTATTAACATGGTACGAATGGTCATATGCAAATCAAAAAGGTTCGGTCCCAAGAAAGGGGTGAAATGATCGGGTGATGAGCGACCCTGAAGGAACGATCGGAGATAAACATTGGTGTACGAAGTACCCTTTTTCATACTGGTGGAACGACCTATGCTGACCATTGTAAAAAATGATCGGGTAGGATGCTGGAGTGACTAAATTCGTAGTGAACAACTATTTTCCTAGTGCATAATGTCCATGGCCAAATGTCAATCTTTCGTCCTTGCATTGGAACTTGAGAATGCGAAAACATTCACAAAGCATACAACTACTTGCTACTAATTTCATCCTTCCCTGCTTTTGGCCTAAGTAGTGGACATGATTTCAAGGCCTTGTATAGCAACTTCCATCTAGAATTTTTTCCAAAATCTGAGTAGAGTAGAAAACTTATCAGTCAAAAGCTGGATCTATTTCGCGGACATGAGAATTCACCAATAGAAAAGGAGATCCAATCTAACTAAGAAATCATTTCTCAGTGAAAGCACCAAAATGTTGATGCCAAAATGGGCATCAACACCCATAGAATCTTATGGATATCAGAGAATGAATATAATCTAGAGAACAAAGCATAAAGCAAATGAACACGAAGATTTTATAGTGGTTCGGTAATCTTGGCCTACATCCACTTCATACTTTTATTAATCTTTCATAGGATTACAATTACAAGAGCATTCGGACCAGCTTGGATCCATTGATATAAGTTTCAAGAAATAAAAGTAGCAGAGCCTCCGGAGTAGGAAGAAGAAGATGAAGTCCCCCTTTCTGAAGCCATGACTATAGTATTTATAGCTAGAGACGCGCACGGATCAGGCTGAAACTTCGCAAGAAGGTTCCCCAGGCCTAGTAGAGCCCACCATATCGATCGGCCATGCTCATTCCACGATCCATAATGATCGGCACACCCATGACCGATCGTTTTTGCTTGCCCTTAACAACCTACGATCGTTATTGGAGGATCTTGTAGGCTTTCTGACATTGCTTCTAGAATACGGGTTCATGCTGGGTTGCAGATTGCCAACTATCAGCTATTTTAAGTCGAAGGCAGAATATTCACCAAACTACGTTGATCGTTAGGTTGCACCATCAATAACAATCGGCCTTCATCTCGCCAGATTATTAGGGCGCGCGATCATCATGACATGCCTCACTTGCTACTCTATTGATATCTTCAAAGTGTCACATGGATTGGCTTCACGGGTCTCAAGACACTAAATGTTCTCCGATGACTTGAACCTTTCCTTGATCATTCTTTGTTCGATCCAAACAAATTATTGTTTAATCCGCAGCTTGTGTATATGAACTTCAATCAATTCCAAACTTGAAATATGACTCCCCGGGGCCAGGCTAGTGACTTCATACCAACTATAATTTGATCTGGTCCTGGTTCGAATCTGCCTGACTATAACCCACGGTACTAATCGTAACTGACTCTTCAAACTATCGACTATCCATCCTAGTCGAATCGATGATATCATTGCTTCGCCAAAAGATGGGATAACAGCTTATATCCTTAGCTATACAAAATAGACTTTTATGTGTGTCTATATATATATATATATAGAATCAAAATACCAAACTTATTTTACATTAATATAATAGAATCAACGCCTCTATTTTGAGGAAACAAACTTTGCAATTTAAATCCTTTATATTCTATTCAACATTTACATATACAAACTTGAAGCACAAAAAGTGATTCATATTTGTTTAAATTATGGAAATAGACAGTGCAAACTACAAATAGGAAAATCCATACCTTGCACATCATTTCCAAAAAAATTCCCTTTTGAACCCTTTTATCATAACAACAGAAATTAAAAGCGGAAATTGAATAAAACATATTTTATTTAAATTGCAAACAAAAAAATTAAATCCTACTATATTAACATAAAACATTCGAGATTCCAATTATGAAAGAATTGACATTTTATTGGGGGAATTTTGGAGTTTTAGAGTTTAGGGTTTTCGTATGCAAATTCCCTAAGGCATAAAACAAAACCAAACTTTTACTACACAAATTACTAAAATATGAAAAACTATGATTTCCACTCATAGATAGCTTTTCCTGATTCCCTTTGGATTCGACTTCAAGCCATCGCATAATTTCTCCTTTAGTTTTCTTCTTTGTGGAATATACAACAGTTCAATTATATATATATTAGATTCAGAATTTAGAGATTTGGGAATAATAGAAATAGAAAAACGTGTCTGTGTGTGTATGTATATAAAACTAACCGACTAATTCCTTCCCTGGAAGTTGAAATCTTTAGTCTAACAAAGGATTGAGGAAGAGAACTGACATATTTTCCCTATTGTTGCAATTTTCTTGTGAATAAAAGTGAAAAGGCTAGCCTCTTATTTATAGTGGTTAGGATGCATCTAGGCCGTAGAATTTAAGTCGGTTTAACATATTAAAATCCGGGCCATTCCTTGCTTAACAAACCTAGCCGCCATGTTCTAACCGACCAACCGCTCCTCCCTAGGCAGTCAACTGCTAATGGTCGACCGACCCAGTGGAGGCGGCCGACCGGCCTTCTTCTACGATCGAAAATTTATTGCTTGCCTTTTATTGTTTGACATTAATATTTAATTCTGTCTGTTAATTCTTAACGCTAAAATTTTCCTTAAACGTTAAGCTCCCATTAACGTTAAAAATATTTATTACCTTTTTAATTTTAAATGTTAATGTTAATTGATCTTCAAATTTAAGTTCATGTAAATTATTTTAAATTCGAAAACTTCAAACATCGATAGCTTTTCCATTTGAGCTCCGATCGCAAAACTTTATATATGAAAGTTGATCAGAAAATTTTCACGAACACAATGGTGTAAATTTCATGGCTAAATTCTGAAATTTGCAAAATTCTCATTTTTTTGACTTATTATTAATTAATTAATTTCTTATAAATTTTTATGAGATGTTACATTCTCCCCTTTTAAAATGATTTTGTCCCCGAAATCCCTAAGGGACAGATAGTGTAACACGCACTCTACAACCATGTTATAAAAAAAAGTTATCTATACAACCATCTACTCAACTACAAAGGCAATGTGATTATGTATGCAACATACTATATGTGAGCTCAATCCTAGCGTGAATGCAAGATCGTAACATTTAGGCATCTATGCAAGTGTCCTAAATATGCATAAGATTGCAAAAATAACAGTAAAAAGTGTGGCAACCATCCCCTACCATCCAATCTAGCAACCACGATGTTGACTAAAAATTTTGTCAGCGAAACAGAATGACTAATCAACCTAGGAAATTGTGTGAGAGTGGGGTTTTAGTAATATTGTTAGCTTTGCAGTATATGATTGCGAATTAATAATGGAATGCTGGTAATAAAGAGACATGGATTTTAGAGTTGTTCGACCAAATGAATGCTTATGTCCACTGTATATATTATTCTCACTATATATATATATATATATATATATATATTTGAAATGGATACTGGAGATGATGGAGAATTCTTGAAAATGATAAGAGTATGGTGGGAAGGGTTATCCTTCTAAGTTTTCTGAATCCGACCCTTTGCCTGGTGAAATGCTTGGGGTATTTATACGTGCAAGCCTCCTTTGATCTATAGTTGAGATTGCTTGAGGATATTCACGGTCCATACGACAGATCGGACCGTGGGATGGTTCAGACCATGGGATGGTTGTCCGTTGGAGGGTTGGTAGCGATACATGCATATATGGTGACAAACTGCCTTTGCATACTCTGGTTGCTTCTTTTGCAGGTGTCAAGCACGTAACTCATAGTTTGTTGCTACTTTCTACATCGGATGGGAGCAGTTGGTGGCAGGGCGGCTGTATTAGTGCATTTCCAGGATGGCGGGACTTTAGTAGGTATGCTCTCGTCTGCCAATCTGTCTGTTCTCGCTCCTTAGAGCTACTTTGGCAGGTTTTCTGTCCTTATGTGAGAGGAACCCGAACGTATAAAGCAGTTGACCCTTGGGTCAGCCGGTTCCTAAGGAAGCCCAGATTAACTTGGCTGATGCATTTATCTTTCTACGGGCGACCACTGTGCCCTTTTAAACTTTTGTGAAAATTTTGAGAACCATTTAGCCCCCCAAGCCTACCCTCGCGGACGGGGGTAGGCTTGCAGATACGGAATGATGTTATTTTATGGATGCCTGTAGTGTAATTAATGTTGTTATCACATGTCTTTTTGTGGGTGTCTTTGGCGGTTTGTTTTTCCCCTATAACTATAACATCCCCCTACTTGGAGGCCAAAAACTAACGGCTACAGATGCTGTAGTCATCCAAAGTTATTAATCTTCGGCGACCAAATACGGCGGTGCCAGATTCATTGATACACAGATCACAGAAATATGGAAAAAATTTAACAATTCAAAAACATATTTCCAAATTTCATTCAAAACCTTCGATGTTCATTACATAACCCCAAAACGTTAACCACGTTCAGCAAAATATAATTATTACAAATACGCCAAGAGCGACATATGAAGATGCCCCCTTGGTAGACAGAGTATATAATAAGTCTAATAAATCTACCTTTACAACAAATCACACAACGTAAAAGAAAAACTCTAATAACTATCTGCCTCTTGCACGCCTCCGGAAGCTTTATTCGTCTAAGAAGAAAACCTGTAAACCTTAAATCTCAAACTACTCAAAATCAATTGAGTACCCGAGAGTTTAAGGGGAAAACAAAAACTTTGAGTCAGACATAAAGCCCGGTATGAATAATAATCTAACATCTCAATCCTTTTTAAATATCTAGTGAGACCACGTCGCTTAACGGAACGGGTTTTCCCCTCACTGGTATCCTAAAACTTTTATAAAACCATATTCCGTACTCCTGCATCCACAATGGTTAAAACATACGTTTTCAAAATATTATGATGATATGAATACTTACATACATCTAGGATTTCCCCATCCCCTATTAGATTTTAATTTGCCTCAAAGAGGGAGTATCCATCCCATTTTCATTCTTCTTAAGTGGATGTGGACTGTCCATCTCACATCTCATATTTTTCATAGGATGACTATAAACCCTTCATCAAACATATGGAGACTATCCATCCCCAAAATGATGGTGACTATCCATCAACCATCCCATAGTTTTCCCAGGATTACTATGAACCCTTCTTCAATCACGTGGAGACTATCCATCTCCAACTTGATGTTGACTATCCATCATACATCCTATAGTTTTCCTAGGATAACTATGAACCCATCACTTGACTATTTAACTCATGCTATCCACATGAATCTGATTATCTCATGCTGTCCACATGATCAACCTATTGCCATTAGTATCCCTAATTTAGGTTATATCCATTTAATATTTACATTTGTATCCCTAATGATTGTCAAAACATATAAGTGTTGATATCCCCAACTAACGTGTTGAACTCATTAAACCCACCCCGGTATCCCCAAGGTTAAACAACATTTATTTTATAAGGTTGAAAGAAAACAATTTTTCAACCGCTTCGAAAGTATGCCATTCGAAAGCTTTTCTTTTGACCCTTTCGAAAGTAACCTTTTGACCCCTTCGAAAGCATAAACCATAAATTTTAGAACAATAGGTTCCAACCTTTATAATACTTTAAAACAACTCCTTCGAAACCTTTCGACTTAGTTGAAGTATCATTAAGTAAGAGTGGAAGCTTAACTTCCAAACCATTTGTAAGTAAACCTTTCGAAAGCATTAGAAATCAAACCTTTCGAGACCATTGGAAGCAAACCTTTCGAAACCATTCAACCTTTTAAAAATAAACCTTTCGAAAGCTTATTGGGTTCAATTTAAAACATGTGGAAAACCTTCTTTTAAAAACCTTTCGACTTCATTGGGAGATACCTTTTGATTTAGTTGAAAGCTCCGCTTCGAAAGCTTTGGGTCATACTTCAATTAGAAAAGCAAGGTAAAACATCTAAGTCGAAATTTTAGATACCTTTCAAAAGCATTGGAAATAAAAACTTTCGAAACCATTAAAATTCAAACCTGTCGAAAGCAATGGAGAAGCGGCTAGTTTTAAAAACAGGTAAACGTTTCGACTTTGTCGGAAGGTTCAAATCATAACAAAACAAAAGCGGCAGTAACCTTTCGACTATGTTGAAAGGTTTCAAAACAAAATAGTGATAAAACGGCAGTAACCTTTCGACTGTGTCGAAAGGTTTAAAACCTTTATTTAAACATTTGACCTGGTCGGAAGAAACCAAGCCGGAAGCTCTTATTCGAAAGCAAGCCAGGCTATCTTTGGTTTATAAAACAAACACACTTCAACCTCTTTGGCAACCAACCTTTCGACTAAGTAACCTTCAACCTTGTTCAATTCATAACGTACCAAGTAACTTGATACCATACGCATTAAACTTTACCTTGTCGAAGGTTATAACCTTTCGACTTAGTCTGAAGGTCTGGATCGGAAGGTTTGATGCCTAAAATGGTTGAAACACGGTAAAAGCATGATTTTCTTATTTTTGACTAAAAAAGATAACTTTTCAACTAACATGCCATTATTTGTCAAATTTTCATTGGTTGATAATTAATTTTCAGAAAAGTGTTGCCACTAATTTTGGAATTAAAGAATAATTTTATTTTATAAAATGCCCCTTCTTCTTAATTAAATATATAAAACATTTAAGTCCCATACCTTAAATAAATTTATATATTTATCAAATCACTTAGGAAAAATCTGGAAAAATTCCAGAAAATCTATTTTAATATGTTTTCCGACATATAAAATTTCAAACCGAATAATTATTATGTTAGCCATAAATAATTTATAACCCAATAAATCATTTTCTTCACTAGAAAATTAATATAAAATCCACATAAATTCATAAAATTATGAAAATCGGAACCCATCTCTAGAATCATGTTTTCTACAACATATAATTTTCCCATGGCATTTAAAAATCATTTCATCTCGGTTTTACCCTAAAGCCATGTATATCTCCTTTTAAACAACCTTGTTTACTCCATATAAATCTTAAATCTAGCATATCATCATTCAATATATCATAGAAACAAACTTACGCTAAAATCTGAAACCATACGATCATAAAACTAAAATAGAGATGTAGAAATTATTATTCACCTTAGATTAGATAAGGAAATTGAAGTTTGATTGAGATTGATTCTTCTAACTTGATCCTAAGCTTTTACTTTGATTTTTCTCTTCTCCTCTTCCTAATGGTCGGCCTTGCTTGCTTATCATGGTTATAAATTTAATGTTAAGTAAAAATGAACGTGTATGACTAAAAAAGACAGTATAAGGGTGAGAAATATAGGCGGCTATTTATCCTAATGCCCTTGTGTTCAATTACTTAACCATTTATATAAGTTCGTTAGATTTTTAATAAGCACGGCCATCTAATTCATTAATCAACCTCATCTCCTTATCTACATTATTCTATTTAATTTATTCTAATTAAATATCCTGAATAATGTTAATAAAATTAGGGGTGTTACGAGCTCCTATCCTTAAAGAATTTCATCCTCGAAATTCAGTAAGGACTAATTAGCAAACACTACAATCATCTGTAGCATCTCCTAACAACCATACAGCCTACCAGTCTAGCAACAATCTATATAAATCTAATATAGACATACCATCAAAGAAGATCAAGATAAGCCTCTCGAATCCTGTCTTATGTCTCCTAAGTATAGTCTTTCTCGTTGTCGATCCACTGGACTTTCACTAACTTGACTGTCTTGGTCCTCAATCTCTTATCATCCCTCGCTACAATCTAAACTGGGTGTCTAACAAAAGTCAAATCAGGCTCTACTACCAAATCCTCTAACTCTGTCTAAGGAATGGTAGACTCTGGATCATGTACATACTTACGAAGATGAGACACATGGAATACATTATGAACACCTACCAAATTGCCCGGCAACTCTACTCTGTATGCGAGCTTTCCAATCCTTTCTATAATCTGGGATGGTCCAACATATCTTGGGGCCAGCTTTCCCGACTTTCTAAATCGTACCACACCCTTCATCGGTGATACTTTAATGAAAACCCTGTCTCCTACTAAGAACTTTAGGTCTTTACGTCTCTTATCTACGTAACTCTTCTGCCTGGATTGAGCTTCCTTCATCCGTCCTCGTATTAACTCAATCTTTTTTGATGCCTCCCTAACGAAATCCGGACCTAAGACCAATTTGTCTCCAGTCTCTAACTAACATGCTGGTGATTTTCATGGCCTTCCATACAAAGCTTCAAAAGGTGCCATTCCTATACTAGTTTGATAACTATTATTATAGGAAAAATCAATCAAATGTAGGTGATCTTTCCAAGACCCACCAAACTCCAATACACAAGATCTTAATTAATCTTCGAGTACCTTAGTGACTCTCTTCGTCTTCCCATTCGTCTATGGGTGATATGCTATACTCATATTGAGCTTTGTACCTAATACCTCTTGTAGACTCCTCCAAAATTCGCTAGTGAATAATGCATCTCTGTCGCTGACTATGCTACTAGGAATCGCATGAAATCTAACTATGTTCTTCATGAACAACTTAGCCAAAGCATGTGCCATTCTGGTAGACTTTACCGGAATGAAATGGGCACTCTTGGTCAGCCTGTCCACAATAACCCATATGCTTTCATTTCCTCTCCGTGACCTTAGCAACCTGTCTATGAAATCCATCGATATCGAATCCCATTTCCAGACTGGAATATCTAGAGGCTGAAGTAACCCACTCGGCTTTTGATGTTCCGCTTTCACTTGTTGATCATTTACATATTGCCTAACCCACAAGCCAACATCCCTCTTCATGCCTTCCCAATAAAAGCTCCTCCTCATATCTTGATATATCTTAGTTCCTCCAGGATGAATTGTAAACTTCGATCGATGACATTCCTTTAGAACTTCCCTCTTTACGTTCTCTATATTCGGAACGTAGAGCCGTCCCTTCTTTCTCAACCATCCTCTTTGGTCAAGACTAAAATCCTTTAGGTCATCATTCTCTGATCCTTCCTCATGCCTTCTAATCCTCTTGGCTAACACTGGATCTTTTCTTTGCTTAGAAGTTATCCTCTCGATCAGCACTGGTCGAACTTCTAAATAAGATAACATGGCAGTAACCTGACTAGAACTAGCAGTAGACCTCAACTGCATACCACAACTGGCTAAAGCTTCTAGATCCTTCCATTCTTCCAATATCACTAACACCACAATCTGATGTTTACTACTATGAGCATCTGCCACCTTATTTCCCTTTCCAGGAGTATACTCTATACCGAAATCATAAGCAGCCAAAAACTTCAGCCACCTCTGTTGCCTCATATTCTGAGAGAATAAATATTTTAATGACTTATGATCGGTAAATAACTCAAATCTCTCTCACAAAAGATAATGCATACAAATCTTCAAAGAAAAGATCACCCAGCTAACTCCAAGTCATGAGTAGGATATCTAACTTCGTGCGCTCTAAGCTGCATATATGCATAAGCAATAACTTTGCCCTTCTACATCAATACTGCTCCCAATCCAGTGCCACATGAATCAGTGTATACTACCAACCCTTGGTTACCATCTGAAACTACTAACACTGGTGCATTGGTTAACAAATGCTTTAACTTATGGAATGCTTCCTCACATTTGTCGGACCAATCAAACTTCACATCCTTCCTGCTTAACTTAGTCAAAGGCGCTGCTATCCATGAGAAATCCTTAATGAATCTCCATTAATAGACAGCAATTCCAAGAGAACTCCTAATCTCGGTTACCGTCTCTGGACTTTTCCAATCATTTATAACTTCGATCTTAACTGGATCGACTGCCAATCCCTCCTCTAAAACCACATGACCAAGAAACTTAACCTCTTTCTTTCAAAAGTGACACTTGGAAAACTTTGCCTTCAGCTGATTCTGCCTCAGCGTCTCCAACACCACTCTAAGATGAACCTCATGCTCCCTTTCATCTTTAGAGTACACCAAAATGTCATCTATAAATACCAACACAAACCTATCCAAGTGTTCTCGAAAAACCCGGTTCATCAAATCAACAAAGAAAGCATGCACATTAGTCAATCCAAATGGCATTACCAACCACTATACGATCCATATCTAGTCCGAAATGCAGTCAAAGGAATGTTATCTTCCGCCGCTCTCAAATGATGGAAACCCGTTGCCAAATCTAACTGGGAAAAATCTCTGGCTCCACTCAACTGATCAAACAGATCATTTATCCTTGGCAGAGGATACCTATTCTTGATCGTCCTTTCGTTTAACTTATGATAGTCGATGCACATTCTTAATGACCCGTCGGGTTTCTTCACAAACATAGCGGTTGCTCCCCAAGGCGAACTTCTTGGTCTTATGAAATTACTTCCCTCTAGATCCACTAACTGCACCTTCAATTTTTTCATCTCTGTCGGTGTCATCCTGCTAGGTGGTCTACTAACAGGTTCGGCTCCCGGTATAAGGTCTATCTGAAACTCAACAGCTCGTTTCGGGGGTAATCCAATGACCAGATCAAATACATTTGCTAATTCTCTTGCTACACAAACCTGACTAAGTTCATCTCCAACCTCCATGGCACTTAAGAAAGCACAAACACTCTTACTGGAATCTCCACTGAGAAGATGATTCGATTATGACTATCTGGATGTCTCAATGATATTTCTCGATCCTGGAAAAATATCCTAGCCTACTTACCCAACCAATCTGTACCTAAAATGATCCTTAAATCTATGAAATCGTAAACATACAAACTACATGCAAACTTATGACCTAACAAATCAAGTTCTAACTGGTCACATCTCATCCTAAAGTTGCATACCCTCCTATTGGATTCGCAACCCTTAAGGAAGTAACAAGGTATGTGGGTTCTATACATAACCTATCAACCAAACACTGAGATATTAATGAATGCGATGCTTCGGTATCAAACAATACCCTAACTGGTATGCTATGAATCAAAAGCGTACCTTCAATCCAGACTTTCCTTTCTCAACAGCAGTTGGTTTAGAAGATGATGGTTCCAAAGCAAAGACCATTCCTTTTTCTGCCTTGGCAGCTTCAGGACACTTGTTCTTGTAATGCCCCATCTGGTTGCAATTATAGCATTGCACATCCTGCTTCCCCACAACCAACCTTCCATTTCCCGAACGGCACTCATTTGCATAGTGACCCTTCTTATCACACTTATAGCAAACTATATCTGCTTTCCCTTTCTTGGCTGCTCCTCCTTTCTGAGCGCCCTTCTTCTTTAAAAACTTCCTCTTCTTTCCCTGAGGACCCTGGGATTCAATTGGCTTATCTCTAGCTGAAATAGCAAGCATTTCCTTATGGCGATTGGCCATCTCCACCACCACATTAGAAGGATCTCGGATATAGGCCATAGTCATTCTGCCTAGCTCTGGCCTCAATCCTCTAATGAATCTTTCATTCCTTCTGACATTAGTGTCAACCAAAGCATAACCATATCGATATAGCTCGTCAAACGTAGCAGCATACTCGATCACATACACATCTCCTTGGACAAGATCCATAAGCTTCCTCATTAACGCCGATTTGGCAACCTCAGACAATAACCTCTGCTCAAAGCTTTTCCTAAAATCATCCCATGTAAGCTCTTCTTCCGGAACTCTTGCTGTCACACTGTTCCACCAATGAAGCACTAACCCTTGCAACTGTCTAGAGGCTAGCCTTCTCTTCTCTCCATCCCCAAGCCTAAATCAGTAAAGATCCTTTCACAGTTCAACAGCCAGTTCTCAACTTCAACTGCATCTTCTATTCCAACAAACGGCTTCCCACCGAGACTGATGTAGTCCTGGCTTAGCTTAGCATAATTATATCCAACTGGAACTATAGGATTAGCTCCTCCAACATTACTAGCTGCTCCTGTTTGCAAAAGATTAACCAACAACTGAAACACCAACCCCGCATCCACTGGCAGATTTCCAGCACCTACATCGGCCTCAACATTTCGGTTAGCTTTAGCCTGTCGACCTTGGTTCCTCCGGGTATTAGGTTAAGCATTTCCATTGGTTGTGGTGCTTCCTCCACCTAGATTTCCACTTCCGTTTCCTGCCTCCATATACTCTTTCTCGTATATATGCATAGGAGCCTTAATAAGATACATAAGAACAGTCTAAGAGAGAGGGGAATACGTACTTAGATATATACCTATATATCAAATACAAGTATGTTACTATAGCGTTAACCCAACCTCGCTGTAAATTTCAAATTCATTGGATTATGTTTCAAAAAGCCTTTTAGATTTAAATTTTCTTTTAAAGTTTCATAAACCTATGCTATGATACCAACTTGTAACATCCCCCTGCTTGGAGGCTCAAAACTAACGGCTATAGGTGCTGCAGTCATCCATAGTTATTAATCTTCGACAACCAAATACGGCGTTGCTAGATTCATTGATACACAGATCTCAGAAATATGGAAAAAATTTAACAATTCAAAAACATATTTCCAAATTTCATTCAAAACCTTCGATATTCATTACATAACCCCAAAACGTTACCACGTTCAGCAAAATGTAGTTATTACAAATACGTCAAAAGCGACATATGAAGATGCCCCCCTGGTAGATTAGAGTATATAATAAGGCTAATAAATCTGCCTTTACAAAAAATGACACAACGGAAAAGAAAAACTCTAATAACTATCTGCCTCCTGCATGCCTCTAGAAGCTTTATTCGTCTAAGAAGAAAACCTGTAAACCTTAAATCTCAAACTACTCAAAATCAATTGAGTACCCGAGAGTTTAAGGGGAAAACAAAAAATTCGAGTCAGAAATAAAGCCTGGTATAAATAATAATCTAAAATCTCAATCCTTTTTAGATATCTAGTGAGACCACGCCGCTTAGAGGAGTGGGTTTTCCTCTCACTAGTGTCCTAAAACTTTTATAAAACCATATTTTGTACTCCTACATCCACAATGGTTAAAACATACGTTTTAAAAATATTATGATGATACGCATACTTAAATACATTTAGGATTTCCCCATCCCCTATTAGATTTTAATTTGCCTCAAAGAGGGAGTATCCATCCCATTTTCATTTTTCTTAAGTGGATGTGGACTATCCATCTCACATCTCATAATTTTCCTAGGATGACTATAAACCCTTCATCAAACATATGGAGACTATCCATACCCAACATGATGGTGACTATACATCAACCATCCCATAGTTTTTCCTGGATTACTATAAACCCTTCTTCAATCATGTGGAGACTATCCATCTCCAACTTGATGTTGACTATCCATCATACATCCCATAGTTTTCCTAGGATAACTATGATCCATCACTTGACCATTTAACTCATGCTACCTACATGAATCTGATTATCTCATGCTATTCACATAATCAACCTATTGCCATTAGTATCCTTAATTTAGGTTATATCCATTTAATATTTACATTAGTATCCCCAATGATTGTCAAACATATAAGTGTTGATATTCCCAACTAATGTGCTGAACTCATTAAACCCACCCCGGTATCCCCAAGGTTAAACAACATTTATTTTATAAGGTTAAAAGAAAACAATTTTTCAACCACTTCGAAAGTATTCCCTTCGAAAGTTTTGCTTTCGACCCTTTCGAAAGCAACCTTTCGACCCCTTCGAAAGCATAAACCATAAATTTTAGAACAATAGGTTCCAACCTTTATAATACTTTAAAACCCTCCTTCGAAACCTTTCGACTTAGTTGAAGTATCATTAAGTAAGAGTGGAAGCCTAACTTCCAAACCATTTGTAAGAAAACCTTTCGAAAGCATTGGAAATTAAACCTTTCGAGACCATTGGAAAGCAAACCTTTCGAAACCATTCAACCTTTTGAACATAAACCTTTCGAAAGCTTACTGGGTTCAATTTAAAACATGTGGAAAACCTTCTTTTAAAAACCTTTCGACTTCATTGGGAGATACCTTTTGATTTAGTCGAAAGCTCCGCTTCGAAAGCTTAGGGTCATACTTCAATTAGAAAAGCTAGGTAAAACATCTAAGTCGAAAGCTTAGATACCTTTCAAAAGCATTGGAAATAAAACCTTTCGAAACCATTAAAATTCAGACCTGTCGAAAGCAATGGAGAAGCGGCTAGTTTTAAAAATAGATAAACATTTCGACTTTGTCGGAAGGTTCAAATCATAACAAAACAAAAGTGGTAGTAACCTTTCGACTGTGTCGAAAGGTTTCAAAACAAAATAGTGATAAAACGGCAGTAACCTTTCGACTGTGTCGAAAGGTTTAAAACCTTTATTTAAACATTTGACTTGGTCGAAAGCAACCAAGATGGAAGCTCTTATTCGAAAGCAAACCAGGTTATCTATGGTTTATAAAACAAACACACTTCAACCTCTTTAGCAAACCTTTCGACTAAGTACCCTTCGACCTTGTTAAATTCATTACGTACCAAGTAACTTGATACCATATGCATTGAACTTTGACCTTATTGAAGGTTATAACCATTTGACTTAGTTGGAAGGTCTGGATCGGAAGGTTTGATGCCTAAAATGGCTAAAACATGCCAAAAGCATGATTTTCTTGTTTTTGACTTAAAAAGATAACTTTTCAACTAACATGCCATTATTTGTCAAATTTTCATTGGTTGATAATTAATTTTCAGAAAAGTGTTGCCGCAAATTTTGGAATTAAAGAATAATTTTATTTTGTAAAATGTCCCTTCTCCTTAATTAAATATATAAAACATTTAAGTCCCATACCTTAAATAAATTTATATATTTATCAAGTCACTTAGGAAAAATCTGAAAAAATTCCAGAAAATTTATTTTAATATGTTTCCCAACATATAAAATTTCGAATCAAATAATTATTATTTTAGCCGTAAATAATTTATAACCCAATAAATCATTTTCTTCACTAGAAAATTAATATAAAATCCATATAAATTCAGAAAATTATGAAAATTGGAACCCATCACTAGAATCATATTTTCTACAACATATAATTTTTCCATGGCATATAAAAACCATTTCATCTCAGTTTTACCCTAAAGCCGCTCCTTTTAAACAACCTTGTTTACTCCATATAAATCTTAAATCTAGCATATTCATTCAATATATCATAAAAATAGACTTACTCTACAATCTGAAACCATATGATCATAAAACTAAAATAGAGATGTAGAAATTATTATTCACCTTAGATTAGATAAGGAAATTGAAGTTTGATTGAGATTGATTTCATCTAACTTGATCCTAAGCTTTTACTTTGATTTTTCTCTTCTCCTCTTTCTAATGGCCGGCCTTTCTTGCTTCTCATGGTTATAAATTTTGTTTTAAGTAAAAATGAACGTGTATGACTAAGAAAGATAGTATAAGGGTGAGAAATATGGGCGGCTATTTACCCTAATGCCCTTATATTCAATTAATTAACCATTTATATAAGTTCATTAGATTTTTAATAAGCACGGCCATCTAATTCATTAATCAACCTCAATCTCCTTATCTACTTTATTCTATTTAATTTATTCTAATTAAATCTCCTGAATAATATTAATAAAATTAAGGGTGTTATAGTAACTTCTTAGCCTAAGGATCCATATCGACCCCAACATCACATCTCTTCGCACAGTTCGGATTTGGTTGTCTTTTCAAGATGAAGGGTCACGATTTGGCTGGTGAGGGTCAATAAATAGACGCATCAACCTCTTCTACTACTTTTACTGTTTCCCCATATCTTCTGCCATTGTTGTAAATCTTTTGTCCCTTTTCAAAATTCTCCATTAATAGGTACGTCCCACTTTCCGTTGTCGTTTATCATTGTCATCAGGTCATCGATGGCTCATTTCTTCACCGTGGGGTCCCCCTTAGCGGTGTCCCTTTTGGTACTCTACTTCTCTTTTTAACGATGCTCCTCCGCATTTGACCATGCTTTGAGGCCGGTTAGTCCTTAAGGGGGATGCATCTGTCGTGCTTGTTTCCTAATGCTTACTATGATCTTGTCACAGGATGGCTGCTTCCGATAGTGCTTCGAGTTTCGCTCCCATAGTCCCTTCTTAATTCGTGCATAGACCATACAACGTGGTCAGAGAGCTAAACCTATTTGGTTGTACCTTTGGCTTGATCCAATTTCTGGAAGCCCACGAACAATCTAACACTTCCCCACCAAACTACTACACATTCTCCTTGAGTTACTTGAAAGTCAAAGTGGCCTTGCCTCTACATCCAACCATCGTGGCCCTTTTAAACGGGCTCGGCCTCACTCCGAGTAAACTTACTCTGAACATCTATCATTATCTCGTGGGCCTTTGCATAGTGTGCCATCACTTAGAGTTAGGGACACCTTCTGCGGGCCTTGTCTCCCACCTCTTTAACATTAACAAAGATCATGGTCATTGCCCCAGGACCTGCTACCAAATCTAGATAAAGAAGAAGAGAGAAGTTGTCTTTACTAGGAAGGGAAAGGCGTCTCTGGTTGGAAATCTCAGTATTTCTTTGTCCTACAGGCTATGAATGAGCGGTTGCGTTTCTGGTCGTTTCAACCTTTTATTGAGGCCTCCTTTGTGATTTTTATTCCCTCCTCTCTTTCTTTTTCCTTTTTAACGTTTTTACAATTTGCCGATTGCAGGATCCCCAAAGCTGAGCCAGGACGAGGCGATGTTAGTGGAGAGGCAAGTGCTGGGCCTTCGGGGGGCCGATGATACCCTCCGAGATTTGGACAACCTAGTGACTAATGAGATGCTCCAAAAATTCGGGCTACTATCGGAGGATCAGTCCAATCGTGCCCTCACAAAAATGGAGAAAGGAGTAGAAACCGGTCGAAAGAGAAAGAAGAAGGAGACAATTTTGAAGAAGCCCATAGGTAGTCCCCCTGTTTTAACTCCTTTACATGAATCCGCACTTTTTCTTGGGGTTGGCCAGGGGTGCATTGATATGGAAGATTACGCTGGCTCAAAGGATGCCGAGGGCTTGCCCATAATTGATGCGGATGCCCTTTCAGATGTGCCATTGGAGTGGTAGTGGTATGATCCGATGAAATATGATGGAACTTCTGGCCAGCCTCTGCCCTTGGCCCTTAGAGAAAGTCTGATTTGGTCTTCTTTAGGTGATGGTCCTACTAAAAATAGGGTTCGTGATGCTGGACCATCGGGTGTAGGAAGGAAAGGACCTAAAGAGTGTGAAAGGGATCATTCTGAACCTTATGCACCTCTGATTAGGAACCGAAACCGAGACGCTTCGCCTGGTAGTTAATTATATTTATCTTTACTGCAGTTGGTTTCTTATTTTATAACTTGTTTTGTTTCCTTGTTTCAGTAGGCCAAATCGATTTATAGCAGTTAAACGACGCGAATGATCCCCTCGTGGATCTTCCAAGAAAGATGCCAAAGGGAAAGCCATGACGGTCACTCCTTTGCCGCCCCCCGAAGTGGCGGCCGACGCATCTTTCTCCGTGATTCATGTTAATGAAGAGTCATATGTGGAGGAGTCCCAAGATAGAAAATAGGCGAGGGCCAGAGTGGTAGAGGAGGAGGGACCGATGAGGGACGTAGAAGGAGAGGAGCCCATAGCGGGTGAAATGGGGGTGGCTCGCGGTGAAGCTTATGAAGACGATGTCAATGTTTCTGTGTATCATGGGCCTAATGCAGAGGATGAAGAGAAAGTTGGGATGATTTCCATGCGGGTCAGTCCAGGATATGACATGGAGGGCTTGGACAAGCTTCTGCAAACCTTCCATGTGGCTGCTGCTCATTCTTTAGTGATTTCCTATCGGTCACGCTCTAAATGGCTAAGTCATGGATTACAGGCTGTTGTTGATAGCTTGTGTAAGGAACTGGTTGTGGTAAGACCTATATACTTTCTCATTTTTCTTCCATCTCCATTTTCCAATAACTCGGACTATCTTATTTTCAAGCAGGCGTGTGCGGGATGCGAGTCCGCGATGAGCTTGATAATTTGCATGTGAGACCTACCGGAGGCAGGCCATAGAAGAAGTGTGGGAGTCTTCTCGTGGTGGTCCTTAGTGAATGGTGAGGTTGACTCCCCTTGGGGAGGAGTTGTAGGAGAATAGGGCCCGCGCAGCGGATGAAATGGTGTAGTTGGAAGTAGTCGGAGCCAGTTTGTTAGGTGGAGATGACGTAGTTGCCCAATTGAAGGAAGAGTTAAGAGATGCGAAGGAGGAGGTTGAAGCGACATGGGTGGCAGCTAAGCTGGCCGTTAATGAGCATATGGTGGCTATTGCGGTTAAAGGTGTGGCTAAGAAGGGCCGTGAGTTAGAGATCACATTTTGAACAGATGTAGTTTGGCCAAGGAGTTGGCTAAGAAAGAAATGGCAAAAGCCGACGGCCGTAGGGCCGATACCGAGGCTGTCATAGACTAGGTTGTTGCTGACCGGGGATCGCTTAAGGAAGAGGTTACACTGCTGAAGGGAGCGGAAGAGAGGTTTGAAGAGGAGGTCTAGTGTCATCGAAGGCTTTTGGATGCCCATCAGACGTGCTTGCACCCGGACGACGTTGAGGGGTTGAAATAGAGAGTCCAACAGGAAAGGGCGCTCATTGTTCAGCTCGTTTGACTAACATGGCGGTAGGCACTTTCATAAATAATTTCCACCTGCCTATTGTGATTCCAGAGTGATGCCCGCTTTGGCCCAGAGGTACCGGGAGGAGGCAGCCGCCAAATTGACCAGAAAGGGTAAGCTTCTGCTGGCCATCTTGATGGTTGAGTAGATTGACTCTCTGATCTGACCAAATAAGTAAAGAGGCAGTTTCGTGTGGTTGGTTGTAGCTTGGTTGTCTTTGTTGTTTCTTTTTCCTTCCCCGCTTTTTTTGGTTGACATAGGTTGATTGCGCCTAGCATGGCGGGCTATGCGCCATGCCCCCTATTTGTTATGAACTCTTTTTTCACACCATGTGGTGTTTGAGATTCTCATTTATGTTATTGTACTAACAAATACAAGAAAAGCACAAAGTATGTTGTGGCGAGTATATTTTGCCTTGGGGGGGATTGAGGCCTTAGTGAGACCTATGGGGTTTGCATGGAAGTACCTGGCTTATTTGCTTTTGAGCGCCCTTTCCGACACCCAGGGGTCAGAGTTGAGGCCCGTGGTATTTGCACAGAAGGACCCGACTTATTTGCTTGCGCGCACCCTTTCTAACACCTGGGGGTTGGAGTTAAGGCCCATGGGGTTGGCACGGAAGGACCCAACTATTTGCTAGCGGATGCCCTTTTGGACACCCAAGGGTTAGATATGAGGCCCGTGGGGTTTGCTCGGAAGGACTCGGCTTATTTGCTTGCGTACGCCCTTTTCGACACCTAGGGGTTGAGTTGATGCCTGTTGGGTTTGCACAGAAGGACCTAGCTTATTTATTTGCAGGTGCCCATTCCAACACCCAAAGGTTAAAATGAAGCCCGACTTATTTGCTTGCGAGCGCACAATGGATGTCAAACCTTGGAGATACTATCATGGCGTTGTGCTAAGTTATCATGCACCAGTATCGACAACAGTGTCTCATCCTGTCGAGACGAAGAGCATCACAGGCGAGGGGAATCAGACCATTGCAGTCACCATCCTACTCGTCGATTTACCCCAGGAGGCAAGAGATATATCTCGTGTTTGCCTGCCTAAGTGGGTCGGGTAGTAGTGGGCCGACCTATAGGTCGTTGGACATCCTTGACGTACCTAGGCAAAGTGGATCCACGCTAATCCGCCTTCGTCGAGCGCATCCTTCTATGAGGGAGGGGAGCGGCGGCTCGCATGGTCCCTTGATAGGATGTGGGATGTCGCTGGACCGGTGAATGAGCATGTAAGATTTCATCCCTAACCAGGTATCCCGAACTTTCATGGTCGATATTGTCTTGGCAAAGAGAGATGATCTTTCATTTATCCCTGCAAAAAGAAACGGTTACATTCCATGGTCTTATTTATGCAGTACCTTCGTTATATAAAGTAAGCTCATATGTGTTCTGGGCTCCAGGTCCAATATACATGAGTCCCATCGGGGCGAAATAGATGGTGCGCACCGTTTGCTAACACAAAATTGATAACATATGGTCCTTCCCAATTCGGGCCGAGCACCCTATCTAGTGGTCCTTGGTGTTTGCAAACACACAATGTAAAACCAAGTCGCCGATGGTGAATTGTCAGAGCTTCACCCGTGTATTGTAATGTTTTGCAAATTTTCACTTATAAGCCTCGGTGTGGATTTTTGCTTCCATTCTTCACTCGTCGAGTGTGTCCTGTCGATCTTGAGGAGCTCGTCATTTTGCTCGTAGTCATACGTCATCCTACGAGGGGACGGGACGTCCACCTCAATAGGCAACATGGCCTCGTGCCTATGTGAATTGGAAAAGGGCGTGTAGCCGATTGAAGTTCGGGCAAAGGTGTAATACAACCACAGTACAAGAGGCAGCTCCTTTGCCCAATTTCCTTTCGCTTTGGAAAGCTTTTTCTTGAGAGTATACTTGATGGTTCTATTGCCTGTCTCGACCTGTCCATTGACCTATAGGTGAGCGACCAAGGAGAAGCTCTTTTCTCTTCCATTTCTATTGTAGAACTCTTGGAACATCGTGTTTTCAAACTCGGTCTTGTTGTCCGTAACAATTTTCTTTGGGAGGTCGAAGTAGTAAACGATGTTCTTGATAACCAAGTTGAGAACATTAGTAGTCGTGACACCGATCAAAGGTTTTGCTTCAACCCATTTGGTTAAATAATATATGGTTACGATTGCGTGGTTTTATTTGCCTTTGGAATTTGGGAGCTTCCCGATCAGATCGATACCTCATGTATCAAATGGCCAGAGGGACGTCATAGAGACAAGATGGGCTGGAGAAGCCCTAGGGACCTTCGAGAATCGTTAGCATCGGCCGCATTTTTTACATAGTTGATAGAATCATTTACCATGGTGGGCCAGTAGTACCCCTACCGAGCGGCCCTTTTTTCCAGACTTTGCCCCACGGTGTGATCTCGTAGAAGCTTTTGTGTAACTCCCCTAAAATCTGGGCGACTTCATCTTCATACACACAATGTTGCAGTGGGGTTGAGTATCATCGCCTATAAAGCTTCCCTTCAATGATCATGTAATGCAGTGAATGATGCAAAGTTTTTCTGGCCTCCTTACAGTCGGTTGGTAGCTCGTATTCATGATATACCTGTATATGGCCGTCATCCAATTTCCTTCGGAAGGCTAATCAATTTCCATGACGGCTGCCCCCGGTTCGAAGCTGGGTGTGCTCCGAGTGTCTAGTGGTACCCATGGGAGAGTTTCTCTTGGATTTCTTGCTGCTTTTGCTAATTGGTCCGCCTTACCATTTCGCTTCCCAGGGATTTGTTCTAGTTGGAATTCTCCGAAGGCTTTGGTAAGTCTCAGGGCTTCAGTGACGTAAAGTGCTAGAACCATTCCCTTTGTCTGAAAGTGGTTGTTCATTTGGTTGACAACGATGGCGGAGTCACTTTAGGCATGTAGTTATTCCACGTGAAGTTCTTTCGCCATCTTTAGGTCAGCCAAGAAGGCTTCATATTTGGCCTCGTTGTTCGTGGCTTGAAGGTAAGTCGGATAATGAAGCAGAGCTCTTTCCCCTTGGGGATAACTAGGATCATTCCTACTCCTGCCCCTTTCTCGTTGGATGCACCATCCACATGCTGGTGCCAAGTTCGTTTCTGGAGGTTCTCCTTCTCTCCTTCATCACTCGAGTTGGAATATTCGGCTATGAAATCGGCCACTGCTTGTCCTTTGATTGATGGTCGTGAGATAGAATGGATGTGGTGTTGGCTCAGCTCGACGGACCATTTGAGGAGCCTCTCTACTGTGTCGGGGAGACTCAGGATCTATTTAAGTGGTTGGTTGGTTAGAACTTTGATAGGATGAGCATGGAGATACGGTTGCAATTTCCTGGCCGCCATCACAAGGCAGAAGACCTACTTTTTGATCCTCATGTACCTTATCTAAGGTCCGATCAATCACTTGCTTACATAGTAAATTAGCCGATGTACCTTTTCCTCTTCCTTGACGAGTGTGGCATTGATTACATGGCTAGCGACTGCTAAGTATAGGAAAAGATCTTCCCCATCAACAGGTTTTGACAGAATTAGAGAGGTGGCCAAGTGTTTCTTCAAGTCTTCGAAGGCCTTGGTGCATTCGTCGCCCCAAGCGAAGGTCTTCCTCTTCTTGATGAGGTCGAAGAAGGGCAAGCACCGATCTGTATCCTTTCAAACAAAATGGCCTAAAGCGGCCACCATCCCGTTGAGGCTCTATACCTGCTTCACCGTTTTAGGAATATGCATTTCTTGAATAGCCCGAATCTTTTCTAGATTGGCCTCGATTCCTTTAGCGTTCAAAACATACCCCAGGAATCCACCGGATTGGACTACAAATGAGAACTTCTTTGGATTTAGCTTCATGTTGTACTTTCTGAGGATGCTTAAAGTTTCGATGAGGTAGGGTACATGGTCGTCGGCCCTCTTCGATTTTACCAGCATGGCATCGACGTACACTTCCATTGAACGACCCATTTGTTTTGAAAACATCTGGTTGACTAAACACTGGTAGGTTACCCCCGTGTTTGTCAAACCAAAAGGCATGACCCGATAACAATACAACCCGGTGTTGGTTATGAAAGACGTGTGTTCTTGATCAGGGCCAGGCATGGCGGTCTGGTTATAGCTCGATAGGCATCCATAAAAGTGAGGAGTTCATGCCCGCTAGTTGCATCCATGTGTTGGTCGATGCAGGGCAGAGGAAAGCTATCCTTTAGGCATGCTTTGTAGAGATCCGACAAGTCAATGCATGTCCTCCATGAACCGTTCGGTTTGCGGACTAAGACTGGGCTCACGACCCAAACCGGGTAGTCCGCCTCCTTTGTGAATCCATTAGTGAGCAGCTTCTCTACTTCTTCCTTTAATGCCTTGTATATTTTGGGTTTAAGGGTCTTCACCTTTGTCGAATGGGGGTTGCTTTCGGGTCAATGTTTAGCGCATGGTGGATCATACGAGGATCGATGTCGGTCGTATCAGCGTGCCCCCAAGCGAGGACATCTTTTTTTTGTCTGGGAAATTTTATCAGATCTTCCCTGACCGTCGAACTAAGCTCAATCCCAATCTAGATGACTTTGGTTGGATCACTTTTTTTGATGGATATGTATTCCGCGGGGTCGTGGGGCCCTCATCGGGCACCTGGTCCCCAATTCGTGAATCTAGGAGGTCGTCTTAATACTTGTGTTTGTCTCTATATCACACTAATCCAAAGCATAGATCATGCGTTCCATTATTTCTTCGGTCGGGATAGAGAGACATTTTTGTGCCTGGTTAACTGCAGCATTCCCACCCTCGATGGATTTTCCCTCTAGAGTGTTGCCGGTCAGCCCATATTTCCACCAAGGGGCCGCCTGCCAGTTCACCCTAGAGATGAGAACCCGTGTTCTTTAATGGGACGCAAGGGAAACCGGTCTAATGCCTCAGTTTCATCAGTGGACCGGGAACCTCCTATCACGTTGATGACTTGGTCGTACATCCCCAGGTTACACTTAAGGGAGTCATGTTTACTGATTCTAGTGGGGTATTGACATTGGAATACACAAGGCAAGAGATGGGAGGGGAGTCACATTGCACTGTCTTGCTTTTTGTTAGTCTCCCTTTATCTTGCCAATCCCATTTTACGTTTGGAATTTCATTATCAGGTGGCTGTATGACACGATGGCATCCAATTCAATCAGAGCCAATCGTCCGATGAGCAAGTTGTAAGTTGATGGGAAGTCCAGGATCACATAACTGAATTGAATCTTCGCTGTGGTGGGTTCCATATCGAAGGTAGTTATGAGCGTTTCTACTTCTATGGGGATTATCCCAACTCCACCGAGCTCATAAATGGGCAATACATAAGGCGCGAGATGGGAGACCGGCAGCCTGAGCCCGTTTTAGGCTTCTTTGAACATGACATTGCCTGAGCTTCCCCTTTCAACAAAAGCCCAATGGACGTTGGTGCCAACCATCGACACAGTTATAAACATTGGGTCGTGGTAGGGGTACACCACCACCCTCGATCCTAAGCTATGAAGGTGATTGGAGGATCTTCCCCTTCCGTTCTTAGAGCCTTAACGACCCATTTTTCCAATGAATATACTTGACCGGAGGTGGCGACTTCCCTTTGATATCGGGTGAGCACGCTCCGACTGCTCCCTGCTATATGTGGTCATCCTCATATGGTAAGAACAGTCATGGACACGGCGCCCCCGGTCGATTGTGGAAAAGGTTGGATCAGACAGTTTTCACCGGCCATCCTCTGATCTTCTTATTGTTAGACATATTCCATAAGCGACCTTCCTTAATTAGTCTCTCGATTTCGCCCTTTAGAACATGCAGTTGTTAATAAAATGTCTGTTGATATGATGAAAGAGACAATATTGGTTGTTGCTACGGGGTGGTTCCCTCGCCCAGCCATTCTATGGACTTCAGTAGGGTGCTTGATTTTTGGTTGCGTGTAAGACGATTTCCATGTCTTTATTCAGGGAAGTATAGCTAACATATCGAGCTAGGTATCCTGGGCAGTCGTCATGATTTCTCTTTGCGTGATATTGCCGATTCCATTCTCTTCGGTCATGGTTTCCCTTTTGGCGAAATTTGAAGGGGCACGTCCCTCATTATCACTATCTGACAAATATACGTCTTCCATCCTCGTGTTCCATTTGCGCACTGATCAAAATCAGTAAGTGACGAGGCCGGTCTCTTCTGGATTTCTTTCCACATCTTAGATTTGTATCACACGCCTAAGCATAGAGCGACCGTCAGACTGTTCTTGTCGGCCCCGCGGGCTCAGGTTGATTCCGGGTTAAATCAATTGACATAGGCCTATACACTTTCCAACAAGCCTTGCCCTATATTGCTAAGCTCGTTGGCCATCATGACATGAGTTCTTGATGCAAAAAACTCATTTTTGAATTCGGAGCATAGTTGAGCCCAAGACCGGATGTTGCCGGGAGCTAAGTGTAAGAATCAACAAGATGCCGACCAGACAAGTGTAGATGGGAATATCAAACATTTTTCATTTTCGGTTAGCTTCTCGGCTCTAGTGATTGAGTTGAAAGTGGCAAGGTGATCCGACGGGTCCGTGCTCCCGTTGTATTTTTCTATTTACGGTAGCGTGTACCATCTTGGGAGGTAGGTTCTGAGGATTTCTGCAGGGAATAATTCTCCATCCTCGTCGTCGGACAAGTCGCCGCCACCGACGCCATGGGCCCTATATTCGGTTGATCTGTTGGTGAAACCGGATCATTTTGTCCCTTAGGCTGGCTTTCACCCATTGTAGGAATGACTTTGCATCGATGAGTGAAGGCTCCTGGTGGTATGCTAGCTAATCAGGGGAATACGGTACATGATAGCGACATGGGGAAAGAGACCTTCTGCATGACGGAGGTGATTGTGATGGTCAGGCTTGTTCGCCCCCAGGCAAAGAATGAGGTACTTTCCTTTGTGGGTGGGAGTGTATAGAGGCAGCTCTGGGTCCCCTGGTCACGATTTGAGGTTGATCGCTTAGGACGCTGCTCGCGGATTTCTCCATCTCGATCGTCATTCGGATCTCCCTTAACTATGTTGTTATCTTCTGGTTCCGAGACCGCAGGAATGGTGGTTTCAAATGCCAACCATGCGCTCTGGGGGTCGCTAATACGCAAGTGCGTCGGATGACTGGCTGCGTTGGGACGTTATTGACCACCTGAGTCGATGACTGTCCTGGACCCGTGATGGAGTGAGTTTCTAATGCGACCTTTAGGTCATTTACTTTTGGGTATAGGGTTCCCATCCTAGTGATGATATCGAAAATGGTTTGCCAGAATTCAATGCCGACTCTAGGAAAAGGTCAGGGAATACCAACGGGTGTGTTACCATTGGTGTCTCGATCGTGCGAGTTATCATTCCTGTTGACACCATTCATCGCCATGTGAGTGTATAGTCTATGCAAGATTGAAGGGAGCTAGAGAGTTTCGGAGGTGTTCCTCCTTCTAGCGCCAGAATAAAATGGTACCTACAATTTTGGGTAAACAAAAACATCCTGGAGATGCTCCCAAAGTCGGTTTACCCGCCGGATCCTCGCTCAGCCAGTTGGTTACCTCTATTAACGGACGACTAGTCTGTGATCCTCGATGGCTAACCACACTTACTCCATAGTCAGAGACACCACGGATTGAAGCTCAGCCCTCAGGCGACCCGCCTTCCCCAACAAAGCACTGAGCGCTTCCAACATTCTGATGATCCTATGAAGATGGTCAGCCCATCTCTCCATAAAGTATAAGCCCAAGGTTGCACTCCCAGGCCTTCCTTAGCATCCTTTCCCTTAGCAGCAAGAGCCGCCTCCGGCCTCTTCAGCATCCGCTCGATCTAGTCCTTCATCCCAATCCATGCGCCAAGTACCACACCTCCGTGCAACGCTATTCCTTAGCGACCTTCCTCCCCCTCTAAGGATAGGGTCTGCCCTTGGCATGATCCTAGTATGGGAAGTAGCTCCGCTCTCACATGACCGTCTATCGACTTCGCTCTCCACACGGTTGCAACCGGGCCCTACATGTCCGCCCTTCACTGGACACCCGGGTTGTTCAGCGCCGACACCGGATTGGCTATCTCATGTGGCCTAACTACTCCTACACTGGGATCCGCCTGACCATAGTGGACCGACCGCTATATGTCCTTATAAATCCTAAACCTATAAGCTAAGACCACCCACTTAACCCGAAACAGCTTAACATGAAGTATCCTAACCATTCCTAGTTCAATTGCTCCAAAGTACACGACATCGGAGAAAAGTACCGTTACTCTGCCAACCGTACTCCATACCCAACCCTTACCTCTCCCCCGCACGCCTACACCCCTACCTACTAAAGCTTGCCGCCATTCATAGGTCTATTATAGACCCTTCTTTCCAGCCGGTAAGAAATCCGAGCCGTGGGCTCGAATCTTCTTTCCAGTTGGCTTCCATCCTACATCCCCTACAATCCACGGTCCAAAGCCTCTCCTGCACTGTTGTTCTACAATCTCGACCATCCATTCACACCCCATATCCTTTATATATACCCGATGCCATACCATATGGCAGAGGGATGGACAAACAGAGGAAAAAAGACAGACGGACGAAGAGAACGATTTCTCCAACCCACCTCCCTCACCAACTCTCTACTCCTCCAAAGCCTCTTTAATGGTGGCGTTTCCAAACTTTTGTTAGAGAGTCTCCATCAAGCTCTACCACTCAAGCCACTGTTCTCTACCTACCAAGCTCTACTACCATCATTGCCTCCAACAGCAAGTTTATCACTCCAGCTAGTAGTACCTCATTCGAGTGCCTACCTTCCGACCACTGCCAGCAACCCCACGTTCAAGAGCTCATCTGTCTCCGAGACTACTCCTCAAGGGACGGCCTCCCTGATGGGTCTTCCTTCAAGTCTCCTCCTCATGAGACCCTTAGACTAGGATATTATACTCTTGTAATATTTAGTCTAGTCACCTTTATTATTCTCTTGTAATGGTTTATGAATTGTAAGAGGTCGATATAGTAAAGGAACATCACAGTGGACGTAGGCCGCACTGGGCTGAACCATTATATATCGTTGCTCTCCATAGGATCATTCTCTGTCATCACCCACCATGGGTAAGCCTCCATGTCTGCTCCAGCCCGCTATACCCTCTACTATGGGTAAGCGCCTCCGTCCACTACTACCCATCTCAATCCACTTCCCCCCAAGCAATGGTCCAACAGAAAAGGGCTCATTCGGCCGCCCTCTGCTTGGGGGTTTTCAGTCTGCAACCAACCTTGTGGCTCAAACGGGCTCGTGCCCCGCACTAACGGCGAGTCTTCTTCTAGGGTAGACTCGTCCAAAAAGTAAGCCTAACATCAGCGCGGCGGTATCCTCATCGGCGCGATCGCATTTCGAGGTTCGGTAGGATTTTCTGCACTCGTGATGAGAAATTGGATCGATATTCTAGCGCTAGAAGGAGGGTTTGAACCTCTGGCCTTATGGTTGAAAGCCTCACAACATCAACCTCGCCTTACATTAGCCACATCCCAACTTCAGTCGCAAAAGTTGCCTAGTCCTCTTCCTCCCTCCAACTAAGAAAAAGGAATACCGGCCAAAAGAGAGAGGAATTCAAATTCCTTTTCTACAATCCCATGTTCCCCCGAAAGAAGCAGCCACAATTTCATATTCCCCTGAGATGTGGTCCCATCCGCATCCTTTAGCCTTCTCGGATCCTCACGGTGCGCTCCATGGACCTCCAGGTACTGTGCTGGTCGGCAGAGCGCCCCCCGCTGTACTTCCTTCTCCCTTGTAGTACCGATAGACGACCTGAGGGCGGTACCTCTCGACCTGAAGGACAGGTCATGGATGTTGAAGCTGAGGAACATCTTTCCTTCACCACCGGTAGCCATATTGAATTCCAACCCTTGGCCTCCTTCCGAGACCATTGTAGCAAATTCGAGCATCGAAGGGAAACCCCGAAAAATCCCATAGGTTTGCAAGCATCTCCCCCTCGGTCTCACGTGGCACTCCCTAAGAGCGGCATGGTGATCAGCGGCTTCTTTACCCCCTCTGACAGGCCACCACGGCCTCCTTCCAATATTGGCCTGCATGCCCGACGCAACCCGCAACATTTTGGCATCCGCAGCCGCACATCCTACTTCAGTAAGAGCTAGATAACCGAAGCAGAGTCACCTCTTCTGCCATTTCATCCAAGCAACTCGGGTAGCACCAAAATTCTTTCACCCCCCATCAACGTCCTCCTCCGGACCCGGGGCATCTACCACTTCCTAGGAGATCCGGTGAAAGCAAGCCACAACACATCTAGGGTCTCACGAGGACCGCCCGAGATTATGGAATGCATCCAATCATGCGCATCCTATTTACCCGGAACAGTATAAGTGGACTAGGGCACTCTAGTTCTACCCCGGTTCGACATGGGCTCAGGATCATATCTCCATTCAATCGACATTGCGTCCCCATAGCAGACCTCAGAGGTGGCTACATGCTTTAACTCACGCCAGGAAGCTCCGAACCAGTGAGGTGCCCACAACGGGAATTCCAACTGCTACCCGATGTTTTCTTAGAGCCAACATAAAATGGATCGCCCTAGACAGGTTGTCCTCTGTCCGCTCTCCAAATGTCGTAGCGCCAAGACACCTGAACCCACCTGGACCAATCAGAGACTTTAACGGACTGCATTGTTCGCTTCCACCAAATCGAACAATGCCACCATTCCAGGGCGGGCAAGGGATGTCCTCGTAGTGTCCGCCCCCAATCTACATTTAATAAGAAGGTGGACACACCAGCTAGCCTCTCATCAGCATGCCCATGGCTCGGGGGCATCTTGGTTTTGAAATCCAGAAAACTACAAAGAAGCCCCCCGAGGCCACCCTCCATTTCTCCAACCCACCTCCCTCACCAACTCTCACCTCCTCCAAAGCTTCTCTAATGGCGGCTTCACCCAACTTCCCTTAGTAAGCCTCCATCAAGCTCTACCACTCAACCCACTGTGCTCTACCTACCAAGCTCTACCACCATCAACGCCTTCAGCAACAAGCTTATCACTCCAGCTAGCGGCACCTCCTTCGAGCGCCTATGTTCCGACCACTGGCAGCAATCCTCCTTCAAGAGCTCATTCGTCTACGAGACTCTTTCTCAAGGGACGGCCCTCCCGATGGGTCTTCCCTTAAGTCTCCTTCTTACAAGACCCTTAGACTAGGATATTATACTCTTGTAATATTTAGTCTAGTCTCCTTTATTATTCCCTTGTAACGGTGTGTAAATTGTCAGAGGCCGAAATAGTAAAGGAACATCACAGTGGACATAGGTCGCACTGGGTCGAACCACTATATACCGTTGTGTATTTACTTTCTATACTTAGCACTCCCTATGATTATTCTCGGCCATCTCTCGGCATGGGTAATCCTCCCTATCCGCTCCAGCATGCTATACTCCCTACCATGGGCTAGTGCCTCCATCCGCTCTTGCTCGTCTTAATCCGCATTCCCCCCCAAGCGACGGCCCAATAACAAAGGGCCCATCTGGCCTCCTTCCGCCTCGGGGTGGTCGGCCCGCAACCAACTTTGTGGCTCAAATGGGTTCGCGCCCTCCACCAATGGTGAGCCTTCCCTCCGGGGTTGACTCGTTCAAAAAGTAAGCCTAGTGTCGGCGTGGTGGTATCCTCGCTGACATGATCGCAATTCGAGATTTGGCCGAATTTTCATGCTCGTGATGAAAAATTAGGGCAACACATGATGCAATCAAAACCTATACAATACTAAATTTTGGAGAGAGAAAGTTTACCAGAGAAAAACCCAGGATGAGAAGGCTTTATCTGCTCTTCCATTTTCTATGTACTTTCCACCGGATTATCTTACCATTGCACTCGGACCAGCCTAATTTCTTTGTTACAAAACTTTTTAAATCTGTTCTCCATAATACATGCGGTGGCACTGGGTGCTATCGACTTTGTTTCTATATCTGCTAACTAATCAGGTTCTACTATGGTAGCTGTGTTATGCAAACATTTCCTCAAGTGCAATACATGGAAGAAATCATGCACTCCTGCTAACTTGGCTGGAAGTTCTACTCGATATGCAAGTTTCCCCACTCTTTCCAAAATCGGGAAAGGCCGAACAAATCTCGATGCCAAATTCCCCGATGTCCCAAACCTTATAACCTTCTAAGAGGGGAAACCTTAACAAACACCATATCCCCAACCGAAAACTCCAACTCTTTCGTCCGCCTGTCAACATGTGACTTTTGACAGTTATGTGCGGCCTTCATTCGCCGCCTAATCATTTCTACCTTTTCCAAGGTCTCGTAGATCAAATCTGGTCCAAGTAGAATTTTGTTGGTAGTTTCCCACCAACAATTAGGTAACTTGCAAGGCCTTCCGTATAAGTCTTCAAAGGGTATCATGCCAATCGTTACTTGGTAACTATTATTGTACGTGGACTCTACCAGTGGTAAATGTCGCTCCTAATGTCCTCCAAAATCTATAGTCCAAGCTCTCAAAAAATCTTCCAAAATCATGTTCACCATTTCCGTTTGATCGTCGGTCTGTGGGTGGTAAGCGGTGCTAAGATTTATAGTCTAACTGCAAACTCCTCCACAATTCACTTTTGAATAAAGGGTCTTTATCACTAACAATGCTGATTGGAACTTCATGCAGTCGTACAACTTCTTTGATATAGATTTGCACCAAAGATGCTAAAGGCTAGGGGAATAAAGTAGGAACTTTTAGTGAGCTTATCCACTATAACCCAAATTGCTTCATTGTCTCTTTTACTCTAAGGTAACCCACCTATAAGTCCATCAATACATGCTCCCGCTTCCAAGTTGGTACATCTAATAATAACAACAGTGTTACGGGCGTCCCTTGTTTCACATTTATCTTTTGGCATGTCAAACACCTAGAGACTTGCTCCGCTAACATTTTCTTCATCCTCAACCAATAGAAAATTCGATTCATATCCTATGCATTTTATCTCCACTAGGGTGATTAGTTATCCTAGAACGGTGACACTCAGCTAGGACTTCCTCCAAAACATCCTCCACCATTGGAATATATAGGCGTCCATCTCTCCTCAGCCATTCCCTTTTGTCTTTTACATATCTACTGATATGGAGGAAATGTTCTCCTCCATTTAGGTTGCCCAAAATATCTACGTTGCCACATCTTTCTTCTGTTCTTGACCGATGTAGTTTAATAATGTTGGCCTAACTTCCATTATGGCATGATAACTTAGAGTGGGATCTGATGGCGGTTGGAAATTAAAATTCGAGAGGAACTCCAACCGCCTCCACTCATGTATAGCACTAAGAGTAGCATACCTCTAGCTAAGGGCGTTAACAACAACGTTCCTTTTGTTGGGGGTGTAGTGTATCTCAAAGTCATATGATGCTATAAGCTCCATCCACCTCAGCTGCAAAAGATTCAAATCTTTTTAGAAAAACTGGTATTTGAGGGATTTTTGGTTGATAAATAACTCAAATATTTCTCCCAAAAGATAGTGCCTCCACATCTTCAAAGCGAAAATGATAGCCGCTAACTCTAAGTCGTGGGTGGGATACCCTTTCCCGTGGTCCTTCAACTACCTGCTTGCATAGGCTATCACTTTTCCTTCTAGCATAAGAAAAAGTTCCTAGCTCCGTACCACATGAGTCGATGTAAATACTGAAAGGCTTCATCCCATTCAGAATAGTAAGTATTGGCGTGCCAGTAGGCCTGTAAACGGATGCAATCGGATACGGATAGTGTTGTATCCGTATCCGTATCCGAAAATGAAAATCCTTATCCAAATCTGTATCCAATATCCGCGAATACCCGTTGAATAGTATCCGTGAATATTTTCGGATATCCGAAAATATCCGTATCCGGCTTAGCGAATACAGATATTTTTGGATATCCGAAAATATCCGTATCCGAACCTCAAAATGTATCCGAAAATCCGAAAATTAATCAATATAATACATATTTCATTTTTTTTGGCTGAAAAAAAGATGAAAAAACCTTGTAATACATAAATTACATCAAATTAACAATAGTTAATCCAATCACACAAAATCCGTACAATAATATTGCATATATAAATATAATCCATACGCAAAATCCATAGGCTAATTGAATCACAGCAAATCATAAAATCAAACATGCATCGCACATCTTCTTAATTGTAACAAATACCAAAAAATAAAATTCATCTTCATAACATACATATAGCCTAAAATATTGCATTCTTTTTCCATGAAGTGGTTAATGCTCCAAAACCAAAAGATTACCCTGCAAAATACAAAGTTGTGTATTAATAAATAAGAAAAATTCCCTGCACATATCATAGTAAGAGTACATTATAGCATTAAGAAACTAACATAAGTTCAATTCATATGATAACAAAACCAATGCAGCACCTTAACCTCACAGAAAAGCTCACTATGATTAATGATAATATGCATTTAATTTATCAGCGAAGACGCCACAGCTTATCAAACCATAAAAATTTAGAAAAACTCAAATCATAATATTTTGAAACTGCAAGCTCGGGCTTTCTGTTTCAAACAGCAATCTCTAGGCTTGTTGTTTGAAACAGCAAGCCCGACTGAGCATGTAGGATAGTTTACATTATACAAGTATAAATGGCGAGTTTATAATTGTATGTAGGCTAGTTTACATTATCGCAGCAGCTGAAAGTAAAAACAGAATAGAAAACGAGATTTTTTGTCTTCTCAAGGTTGATTTGAGATCATTCTTTATTCTTTTATATGTTCATCAGAAAAACATTATCGTTTGATGTTTTATATTTCCAAATCATAATTTCTACAATCGATTGGGAAAAAGTCACAGATTTTGTTCAAAGGAAATAGCAGCAACACAACAATAACCGATGCTTCTCACATGAAAATGTCGGGTAACAATAATCACAAACCAAAATCAAGACTAAAGTTTATATACCACATAGTACAAACATCTTTAGCTAAAATATTAAGAGTTGCGGTGCTTACATATAAAGGAAACAAAGTTTACATATGAAGAATGACATGAAATCTGAAAGAATGTCATTGATCAAACATTGCAGTAAAATATAAAACATTGCAGTTTTCACTTTAGCAGCAACAACTCAACAATCTAAACCACCAAGTACCAACTGAAGTGCAATCAAACACTGTTTTTCTTTTTTATGTCATAACCACCACCACTTTCTAATATATAGAATGCAGTTAATAATATAATTTTCATAAAAAGAAAAATTATGAAATCAAAAGAGGGAAAATCAAACAGTAAATAAACATGGACACAAAAGAAGAACAAACAGTTAACTAATGATACTTGTATTTATCAAGCTTGGAGATTTATGAACATAAAATATAAAAATAAAAACTTCCAGTTCAGCAAGTTAGAGTTTCTCCAACAAGCAAAAGAGTTTCAATTGAAACACATAAGTTATATATTTTATGCTTCTAGTATCATAAATTAGATTTATTTAGATAACCAACTAATCATGTACAGCTAACCAGATACATATCACTGTAATATTAACATCACCTTAATGTATTATGCACCATTATGAACGGTGTAATAAAATAAAAATAAAAAAAGGCTGAAAGCTTACGGAGTGCGGCGACGGTCGATCTGAGTGGGGCGGCGGATGCAACAACTACGGGTTTGAATTATGGAACTAGGGTTGGCAAATGGCAGTCGCGGTCGAACGAAATTGGAATGGAATTATGGGGTCAGGGTTTGAAGCTTTGAACGAACGGTCAGATTTTTTTTCTTTTTTCACCGTACATCTAGATCTAGGGCCTGAAGGCTGAAGACGTATGTGGAAATTGGAATGGAACTATGGGTTGTATTTTGGGAATTTGGGTCGGGCCAAGGGATAATGGGTTGTACTTTTGTAAAATGAAGTAGATTTATATTAAATTTATGGATATAAAATAACATATTAATATATATATATATATATTTAATTTCAAACCGGACGGATATTTATCGGATACAGATACAGCCATATCCATATCTGTATCCGAAATACGTTTCGGATATCGGATATCCGCATCCGCTTTTCGGATATCGGATATTTTTCATGTTTTAGGATACGGATGCAGACGGATTTTGGATATTTTGGGTACTCATTGACAGGCCTACGTGCCAGTCATTAGCTCCTTCAGCTTCTTAAATGCTTTCATGCATTTCTCCCATGATAAAACTAAATTTTTCTTGGTTAAGCGAGTCAGTGGGACTACAATCTTTGCAAAGTCCTTGATGAATTTCCTATATTAACCCACCAACCCAAGAAAACTCCTAACTTCAGTGGTGTATTTTAGAATCTTCCAATCTTCAATAGCTTCCACCTTTGTAGCATTAACAGACAATCCCTTTATGGAGGTAATATAACCGAGAAATTTCACCTCCTTCTTTCAGAAGTGACACTTAGAGAATTTGGCTTTTAGTTCGTGCCTTCGCAAAGTCCCTAGTACCTCACTTAAGTGATTTTCATGCTCACCTTCACTTTTAGAGAATACTAGAATATCATCTATGAGTACTACCATGAACTTATTTAGTTTCCCCCTAAAGACTCTACTCATCAAATCTACAAAGTATGCAGGGGCATTTGTCAACCCATAGGGCATTTGTCAACCCATAAGGCATTACTTTCCATTCATATTATCCATCCGTAGTGCGAAAAGCAGTCTTCTGTTTGTTATCCTCAGCTATTCTCAATTGGTGGAATCTAGTGGTTAAGTTCAACTAAGAAATCATTTCGGCTCTAACAAGTTAGTCAAAGAAGTCATCTAATCTAGGTAAAGATACCTATTTTTCTTGGTCAACTTGTTAAGCTCTTGGTAGTCAATGCATAGCTCTAAAGAGTTGTCTGCCTTAGTGGAAAAGATAGATGGTGCTCTCCATTCTGAAGTACTACAGCGATTAAACCTTTCTGCAATAGTTCTGAAATCTACTTATCCAACTCTTGCCTTTCTTTAGGGGCCATATGCCTTAATGGCAGTGCAACAGGTCTAGCATCCTTCACTAAATCAATCCTAAACTCGATCTCCCTTCGGGGTAGGAGACTAGAGACTTCTTCAAAAAGGTCTAGAAAGTCTCGGACTATGGGCACAAACGAGAGCGCATCTTGTGATATGCTAAGAGAATATAAATAGCTTAACTCTATTGAGTTTTAGGGTGTACAATGAACATCAATATCTCATCCCTTACAACTCCTTAACCAAATGATCCTCCTATCACAATCTAAGACTGCCTCATAGTAAGATAACCAATCCATCCATAGGATAAGTCCTTACCCCTCAAAACCCAGATATGTATTACATGTAAAATCAACATTGCATATATTCACTACTAGGTCTTTACAAATCAAAGAAAAATGTGTCGACCCCAAACTGGATTTGACACCACTATCGGGTTGGTGATAACTTAGGTTTTAGACTAAAGGAGTTGACTAAATTTCTAGCTATGAATGAATGTGATGCCCCTGAGTCAAATAAGGTACGAATAGTATTTCCAGAGATAATAGTTTTACCTTCCACTGCAGCTTTTCCTTTGTCTTTGGGAGGAGGTCTACTTGAGAAAGGTACAGTTGCAATGGTATAAGCTTGCCCACCTAGTCCCTTCTTTGTAAGCTTCATGCATCGATTCTTGTAGTGCCCTTCCAGTAGTGATAGCATCTCCTCTTGAATTTCTCCCTCGTCAAACTCACTTTGCAGTCCTTAGCAACATTTCCTTTCTTCTGACATCTATGACATGTCATTTCTCCTTTCTTCATCTTCCCTTTGGCTTCTTATCAGCCCAGAATCCCCTTTTCTTCGCTCCACCTTGATTTTGCGCCTATCCTACTCTCTCCTTCTTTACAATACCGACAGTCTTAAGTAGGGCCATTTCAACATTATCTCACAAGTGGTGCCTACATGAACATAGGTCAAAAGAAACTCCTTAAGTGGAGGAGGGCTTTAACAACCTTCATAGCCTTCTTCATAGGGGTTTCAATTAGACTCAATCCAAACATAGCTAATTCAATGAACTTATGGATATACTCCTTCAACGTGGAGTCTCCTTGCCTTAGTTGTATAAACTTTTCAAATTTCAAATTTACTTCAGCTTTGGACATGAATCGCAACTTGAAGCAAGCCCTGAGTTTAGCCCAAGTAATTCATTCCTCGGCATTCTTTTCAATACTATGGATTAACAATCCAGTATCTCCCCCTTTAAATACCATGAATCCATCCTCCTCTTGATCCGATCCTATCATTCTAGCTCTCGGAATATATATTTACGGTCATTAGTCCAAGTTTATGTTTTAACAAAAGTCTCAGCCCCCGTATATGCTCGTCCTCTCATATTCTGAAAGTCTTAATACATTTTGGGGAAGTCTAGTGGGTGGGTTATTGCTTTAATGGGCAGAGCAACTGGTGCCACTAGTAGGGTGAGCAATATTCGGTTCGAATCGAATTAACTAACCAAACTAGTTCATTTCGTTCGGTTCGGTTATGAAATTGTATCAGTTTAAATTTGGTTTGTAAAATAATTTTATTTCGGTTATTGGTTTAGTTGAATTAACCGAACTTTTATTATATTATGCAAATTCATGGCATTGTAATACTCCTAAAAATTTGCTTAGTAGTAAAAACCAAACTTTATATATTGAAAATATATTAATTTTTCTTATAAACTTAAAAAGTACTCGAAATAATTTCTCTAAACATAAATTTATGTTTTCCTTTAAGTAAATCGACCATTTGAATAATAACCTATGGTAATTTATCCTACTTACCTTTTAATCTGGTTACATGGATTATCGACCAGATTAATCAAAATTAATTTGGTTCAGTTCGATTTGGTTCTGATTTTTTCGATTTTCGTTCGGTTTGAAATTTTTTACATCAAAACCAACCGAACGCTCACCCCTAGCCATTGGTGCAGCTTATTGAGTTATGGGAACTTGCTCCCATATACCATAAGTATTGTTTAAATCATTTTGGCATTCCTTGTATAGTGGTATTTCTTGAGTGGAGGGGTTCCCGGCCTCCGAACAACTATTTTTAGCCATAGTCAACTATTTGGAGGTTTGAGCTTTTAGTTATAACCAAGGTTTTAAATCTCGGATTTCGGTCACGTTTCGTCTCGGAGATTTTAGAGACTCGATCTCGTATCGGGGGAGATCTCGGACGAGAAGAGTCCATCTCGATCGTCCATATCAGATTTACATCTCGGTTCCTAAAATTTATTTCGAAGTAATCTCGGAGTATATGTCATGTCGAAAATTAGTCTTCATACACCGAAACTTATAAATATTAGTCACTACCTAAATGAAAACTTTATACATTTATTTTAAATTTATCACATGCTTATCATTAGTAATTTACTCATATTAATGCAAATAAATAATGAGAATTTGTGAATAATGTTCAATATAATATTATATATGAAAATATACATGAAACAAACCATCACAAAGCGAGTTACATCTTTTTTAGGGGAAAAAATGACTAGATGTAAAAATGAAAAAATGAACAAACATTCAAACAATATACATGCAAAAAAGACACATGTATAAGACCATGATACTTGGTTAAAACAAGACCAAGTTTGCCACAAGTTATAATTTAGAATTTTAATTACAAAATCATCTAGACAAGTAGAAGCTAAAGTTATACTTTACATACAAAAGCCTCTAAAAGAGTAGAAATCATAGTTATATCGTAGTTACAAATGCTTCTAAATAAGTGGAAGTCAAAGTTATATTTTAGCTACAAAAGCTTTTATACAGGTAGAAGTTAAAGAGTTAATTTAACAAAATTCTAAAAATCGGCCGATATCTCGTAATCAAATCTCGTCCGAGATGTCGGGAGAGATACCATAATATCGGTCGAGATATACATCAGGCGAGATTATAATGAAACAACCAGTTTCGAATCGCCCAGGCTCGAAAACGAGATCTCGGCCGAGATCTCGGCCGAGACGAGCGAGATTTAAAACCTTGGTTACAACTTCCTAAGATAGTATTATATGCTGAAATAAAGATTTTCCTAGTATGTTTGCTTATTTTCATAAAGTGTAAATATATAGTAGGGTTTTGAAAAATACTGTCAAAAATAAAAAAAATATGCACTCTCACGCACACCTATTCCCACTAATCGGGTGACTTAAGCTCTGATACCAAATGTAACAACCCTCTTCAGAATGGGCTTAATTTTCAATCCAATAAAAGCCCATCGAATCTTAGGTCCATTCAAAAACTTGCTGTTGGTTGGTAAAATTGATACAATGAACAATATACAGTGCTATCTATCTATGCTTTCAGAATCTCACAGTGGAGGGAATAAAATATAATAATGAAAATAAGTACCCATTTCATAAAAGCTAAATCTCAGAAACATATAATCCCAAAATATCTATAATACAATGTCTCAAATAAAACATCAACATGTACGCAATCTGGGTACATCTGAATACATCCAAAACATAGATAATTAACTAAACTGCCATAAATCTTCACCATCGCCTCCACCTTCTCCATCAGCATCGTTCTCTCTAACCTGTATGTTGTAATGAGGAGGGAGTCAAAACAACAATTTTTGATAAATGAAAATCTCAAGTTTCGCCATAATAGTATTTGGGCAGCATCATATTAGATAAGTAATATGTCTTACGCGTTCTATATTTTAACCTAGTTAGTATACTTCAATTGTAAGCCAAAGGCTTTTCCAATCCAACTCCATATCATACCTTTAACTATTGGCCAAGGGCCTTTTTTAGTCCAACTAATAACTCTAATGCGGTGCAATATAACTACGGTGTCTAACGATCCATTTCCGTCAATCATGCCCTAACAATGCGAGAGGAAGCACTTTAGCCACTAATACCTCTTCAATAGAAATTAGGCAGACTTGACTATTTAATACATATACCCTAGGAAGATCTCCGTCATTTGATACCTAAACCTATAGAAGACCCCTTCCTGGTACTTCCAACTGACATCCAAAGAAATCCCATAAGGCTTATAATTCTTTTATAGGATAGAGTCGGACCCTACAGTAACCACTTTATACCTCGACCCTGAAGTGAACCCCCTCCAAAGATTTTCCGTTACCGTACCTAAAAGATAATCTTGATCATTTAATACTTCTTGAGGGGGAAAGAGGCGGACCTTGCAATAGCCAATTAATACCTTCAACCCAAAAGTCAGCTTGCATTGGGATATCCGTCTTATGCCCCGTAACCCAAACTGTGACATCTGACATTAGTCCAACTATTCGTAGGTGCTGGTTGCCAGATTAATTGGGCAAACTTACCTTACAGAACTAGGACTAACCTTGTGTTCACCGTGGGTACTTATTATAAACAATGTCTCACGTCAGTCCCAAAGTCACATTATTGATAGCCAGATTAGCTAGGCAGACTTCTATGTGCTTTTGACTGACCTCGAATCCCTATAACTTAAGTCATATTACCGCTCTTCGAATATACTGCCATATATATACTGTATATATTATACCTCACCTACATTTATGCATTAAGGCCATATAAGGAAAATTCCTTATTTCTCCTTTAATTATGGATTAATTTGAATAATTATCCTTAATTTCCTTCCTATAGGGTTTAATGCTTTAACCTATTTACTCTATATGATATGAGTTATACATTATTATTTATATGCTATTATATACATATACACACACACACACATACGTATGCAAATTTTTAGGCTAACTAAATATTCCTAAGCATGCTTGGAAATATTTCTATTCTAAGATTTTTGCTTCCTATATTAATTATTAAAATGTCAAAACTTCCATATTCATATAAGACTCGGTTCCATACAATAATATACAGAATAACTAATATCCTTAACTAGACAAAACAGACTTGTATGTGTGTGTATTCAAAAATGGAGTCAAAATACCAAACTTAATTTACATCAATATAATAGAATCAATGCTTCTATTTCAAGGAAATGAAACCTCACAATTTAAATTCTTTGTATTCTATTAAAATTTTATATATACAAACATGAAGCACAAAAAGGGATTCATATTTGTCTAAATTATGGAAATATACGATGCAGACTACAAATAGAAAAATCCATACTTTGTAGACCATTTCCTGAAAATTTTCCTTTTTGAACCCTTGTATCGTAACAATAGAAATTGGAAGGGGAAGCTGAATTGAACATAAATTATTTAAATTGCAAAAAACAAACTAAATCCTACTATATTAATATAAAACAATTGAGATTCTAACTATTCAAGAATTGACATTTTATAGTGGAATTTTGACGTTTTAGAGTTTAGGGATTTTGTATGCAAATTCCCCAAGGTATAAAACAAATACAACTTTTACTACATAATTACTAAAATATAAAAAACTAAGATTTCCACTCATAGATAGCTTATCCTGATTCCCTTTGGATTCGACTTAAGGCATTTGCCTAATTCCTCCTTTAATTTTCATCTTTCTGGAATATACAACAATTGTATATAGATTAGATTCAGAATTCAGAGATCAGGGAAAAATATAAATAGAAAAATGTTTGTGTGTGTATCTAAAAATTAACGATTGATTCCTTCCCTAAAAGTTTAAATCTCAAATCTAACAAAGGATTGAGGAAGAGAACTAACAGATTTTCCCTATCGTTGCAATTTTCTTATGAATAAAAGTGAGGCGACTAGCCACTTATTTATAGTGGTTAGGATGTACCTAGACCGTAGGATTTAGGTCGGTTTAATATAATAAAATCTGGGTCGTTCCTTGCATAACCAAACCGTAGCCACCACGTTCTAACTGGTCGACCACTCCTTCCTAGGTGGTCAACCGCTAGTGGTCGATTGGTCCAGTGGAGGTGGTCAACCAAACTTCTACTACAGTCAAAAGTTGATTTCTTGCCTTTTATTATTTGATGTTAATATTAAATTCAGTCTGTTAATCCTTAATGCTAACATTTTCCTTAATGTTAAGCTCCCCTTAATATTATAAATATTTATTACCTTTTTAATTTCAAACGTTAACATCAATTAATTTTTAAATTTAAATTTGTTTGAATTATTTTAAATTCAAAACTTCAAACGTCAATAAATTTTCCGTTTGAACATCGATCACAGAACTTTATATATGAAAGTTGATTATAAAATTGCCATGAACACAAAGGTGTAACTTTTATGGCCAAATTTTGAAAATTGCTAGCCTTATTATTAATTAGTTAATTTCCTATTAATTTTTACAGGGTGTTACAGTAAATATCTCTTACCATGTCAAACTTTTAGAATACACATTTCCAATTACTACTCATTAATCCTAACTATTACAGCCAAACCTAGAATTCATTTTCAAAAGGCTTCCTCCTATCCAAATTTTATCCACTTCAAGTGTTCCACTAAGTAAGCCTTAAAAAGGAACACTTTAGTAGAATCAATCTCATTCCAAACTTGCAGAGCACATCAAACTTTTCAAAGAGGTCGCCTATGTGGTTAGTCTCTTTATGCGACTTCACAAACATATCTTCCTTATAGACCTCCATCATTTGTCTGATCTTTTCCTTAAACATATTTTTAACCAAACATTGTTAAGTAGCTCTGACATTCTATAGACCAAACCACATCACTTTGTAGTAATGTAGCCTCAAATTATGATAAAACTCGAGTACTCTTAATCGAAGACATGCATTGTAATTTGATAGTAGCCGGAATATGCATCTATGAAGGATAGTAATCTATGTTCAACGGTTTCATCCACTAGTTAGTTGATCCGTGGCAAATGGAAGCAATTCTTTAGGCACAATTTATTCAAACCATAATAGTCAATTCACATTCGCCATTTCCCGTTTGCCTTCTTGACCAACATTGTATTCGATACCCACTCTGATTTTAGTGCATCACGGATGAAGCCATTTTTCTTCAGCTTATCCACCTCTTCTTTCGACGCCGTGAATCACTCTGGTTCAATGATGTGTCGTTTCTGCTTCACTTGATGGTAGCTTGGGTTCATATTTAGTGTGTGACACCCAACTTTAGGTGAAATGCCATACATATTTGAATGTGTCCAAGCAAAAACATCTGTGTTAACTCAAAAAAGCTACTCGTTCTTTCCTCATCTTCAGGCTAAGTGAGATCCGAATTTAAGGACCTTCAAAGGATCATACTCATTTATCGGTTAGCTCTACCAGTTCTGCTCTTACCTATTATGACTATTACTGTGGATCCATAGCTTAATAGTACTTGCTATTAGACCCGATCCAAGGCTTAGCCAGTAGTTGTTATGCATCTGCAGATTTGATGTAGAGGACCTAGCTGCATCTTTTCCTTTCTTCTTACTGCTTCTCTAAGCTCATCTACATAGCATTCTTGACTAGTGCTCTGGTCTCCTTGAATTTCTCTAATTCTGTTCTCTATCAGAAACATCATCATTAAGCACCACATAGTGAGAACAACTCTAAAATCAGCAAGGGCTAGTCGATCCAAGAAGACATTATAAGTAAGGAATCCGTCTACCACCACAAAATTCTATAAAAGACCCTCCTTGTAGTCTCCATCCCCAAACTATGCTGATAATTTGATGCAATAGATCAGATCGTTGGCCACTCCAGTAAATCCTTGGATATAAGATTTATAAGGTTACAAATCCCTTTTGTCTAGTCACACCTTATCAAAAGTCTGTTTAAATAAGATATTCATATATTTTCTACTATCAATAAGGACTCAGTGTATTGTTGCTGACCCTATCACAACTATAATCATCATTAGGAAAGAGTCGTTGTCTCAACCCCATCAGCATCTCGATTATGGAAGACTATATCATCATTAATTCTCCATTGTTCTCTTGTTAGAGCTCCCTCTTTTGTGGTATAGCACATCCCTTAAGGTGTGTGCCTCAAAAAACTCCTAAAGCACTCCATTCATTACAAATTCTCTCCACAGGATATAGACCAATGAAATATTATTAATCACAACGCCTCTATTTGGTGGCTTAGCCCCTTCACCACTGGGCCCAACTACATTACCTTGAGGCTGCTACCTCTGAGGTTAGTCATTCCTTGCCCAACCTACGATGGGTTCCAAACATATTATTATAGCTTCTTTTTCCTAATAAAATCTTCAATCATATCATGAAGATGTCTGCATTCATTCATATTGTGTCCATGAGTCTCATGGAATCGATAATGCTTGCAAGAGCGCTTCTCCTTTTCAATTACCTCCCACGGGGTAGGCTTCTTATATCATTTAGTACCTTACATGACAAGGTAAATATTGAACGAAATCATTTAACTCTGTATGGTTTCCATCATGAATGAACCTTGAACACTTCTTGTTATCCTAGTTTTTATCACCTACGTTATTGAAGTTCTTTCAATTATCAACAATGTTGTTATTTCCAATGTTGCACCACCCTCCGTGATAGCTACATTACTTTGCACGACGATGTTTGGTCCAGCTTGACCACTAATGCCCAATGCTTCTTCCAACTCTGCCTCTTCCAAGCACACATATTGGTTTGCGTTTTTAATAGAAAATTCAATAAAGTCGGCTTTTTCATCTTGATCAACATCCCAAAGTCAGTTTGGTTATGGACTCCTACTACCAAAGCTATCAAAGTAATTTATTCTCTCAGGTTTTTAACCTTAGCCATAGCTGCACTGAATCATTTTAGAAAATTCTTTAGAGTCACTTTGGACCTCTGATGTTGATTAGCCTATGACATCATATCCTTTGGCTGCACACTATGCACTGGAATTATTCGATGAACTTCTCAATTGGTTGTTAGAAAGACGACGTCGAGATGATAGAACCAAACAATGGCAAGTCCCTCTGGAAAGAGGGGAAACATCTACATATTACTGCATCATTCACATGTGCACTATCCATGTCCCACCTATACTTTATAAGGTATCTCATAGGGTCGTTCAATCCATTATAACTTTGTGAGGTTGGCATAACAAAAAATTTCAAATACAGAGTTGCTCTAATTCTTAAGTGAATAGGATCAGATTGGTTGTGGACCTTTACACGTCATCTTATGGTTACTGGTTATGTTGCAACGATCTCTTTATCGTGTCCATTAGCAAATCGTCATTGCCAACATTTTTCCTTGAGCGGCATTCGTCATGGGCATCTCCATGTGTTTGTATTTGGGAATGTTCATGGTTAGCACGATGAGATCTAGGTCACCCAGTCTCTGAGGAAGTCAACTTGCCTAATTTTTCAGCGATATCGATGTGGACTGCGTCCTCTCTCCGTTGGTTTAGAAGTATTCCCTTCAACACCAACAACATAAGGACCAGTAGCTTGTCCATCTCCACCAATGTTAGAATCCTACAATTCCTCTTAAAACAACTCAAATGGAGTCTCTCGGATCGATGGTACCGATCCATCTGGGTCAGCGGTACTACCGACCAATGTTAATGCTGGGATTATAGCCGCAGCTTTACTCTTTTGTTTCTACTCATCCCAGCACCTCCCTTTCGCATTTTTTGCTTACCTTCATGGTGACTCTACTTTAATGAAGATGAACTTTCCTCGTCGAAATATGAAGATTTTTGGTCTTCATATAGCTCTAAGGTGAAACTGCTTCATCATTTCTTACATTTGAGTAAAAATCACCTTTTTATTCATATCAGCATCATCTGATCCAACTCAACTTTAGTCATAGCTTCTTACTGCTAAGAAGTCCTTCCTTGAGCTGGATAAGTAATCTCTTCTCTATGTTGAGAGTGTTCAATCTCTTCTTCAATTACAAGTCTAGACCTGATCTCATCCTTGTTTGAAGCCATTATCTTCTAGATCTGCTTGTGGACCTTCTTCAAATATAAGTAGCAATAAAAAATTTGGCCATGAACTTTTGCTCTTAGTGAAAGCACCAAAAATTGTTTCCATGTAAAATGAGAAAACACACCAAATCGAATAAAAATGAAATTAAACATGTAAGAATTCAGAAGAAAGAGAGAAAGACACAATTTTTTGAGTGGTTCAGCCAAATCTTGCGTCTACGTCCACTATTTAAAAAATATTTTTTATTTACTTTTGCTAATATAATCAAATTATAATGATTTGTAGGCTTAAATCAACAATTTCAAAATTAATAGGGTTTTATTGCAAAAGAGCCAAAAAGTCCTCTCCTAATTTTTGTAGGCTGTCTATAAACGATGAATTTGAGCATAAAAATTGCTATATTTGTTTTGAACAAGCAAATATATTTATATTAAAGTTTCCAGCAATTAGAATAGGTAGAAATGAACATTTTCTATCAGCCAACATTGTTCAATACTGTTCATTGTGGATCAACACCGACTGATGCCTTTAACTTTTCTTTTGCTTTCTTCTTTGTATAGTACAAGTCTTCTAACATGAGTTGTTAATTCTTCAAAGCACTATCATTCAGCACCGATCCATATGACTTGATATGGATCAGTGTCACATCTTGCACTTGTGTTTTCTTCTTCTCCGAGCATCGAGTCTTGCACAATAAGTGTTCTCCATAAGTTTTTAGGACTATTGGGTACCGGTCCATATCGATCAATACCTACCAACAAGTGTCTCTCTATATTTAACCGAAACTTTCAATTTTTTAAATCTTGTGGTCCTCCAAGCCATTTGATCCATTTTCTAGTTATTTCATAGTACAAACCATCGAAATGTCACTTGCTGTAAATGCCGAATAGCACCACTCAAGTTGATTACATACTACTAAAACTTAGGGTGATGTACAAAATAATTTTCAAACCAAATCAAACCACTGCATCAAGTCCCACTTCGGAAAACATTTAAGAAAAAGACCTCATACCTAAAGAATGGAATGATCATTTTGACTCCCAACCCATTCAACCCTATCGACCTGATGACTTTGCTCAATCTGACCTTAACTAATGTTAATGTTGATGTGGATAGTCCTTCTTTGTTTCGTAGATCCGCCACTATTCATTAAAATGCTTGTTATAGCCAAAGATGCACACACCATATCTTTTATGAAGATGGTAGAAATGATGGAATAATGAACATGCTTCAGGCTGTCAATTTCTTCTGAAAGCAATGAAGTTATTCAAAAAGGAGATCGTATATTAATTGGCTAAAGCTTTGAGATGCCATGAACGATGCATGAAATTGGACCAATGTAACCTTACTGAGATTAAAAAATTAGCTCCCGGTTGGAAATCTTAAAGAGATATGAAAATGTTGGACTCTAATGATGTAGAACATGAGCGGGTCGAAACAAAACTAAGGATATTGCGATTGCACCATTGAAGCTGAGTTATTAGAATTTCTATGTATTATGTATTTGAATTTCTATTTGAATTACTATTTGAATTAGAAAAAAGGGTTTGAATTTGTGATTGAATTTGAAGTTGAAATGTTAACTTTAAAATTAAATATGACATATTAATTAAATAGTTAAATATAACTATTGAATATTAATTATTAATTATTTAAAACTAATCATTAACTGTTAGTTATTAATTATTTATTACAAAATAAAAATCAGACTACTTTTATATTACTTTATACCCAACCTTTAATCAAAATTTTGTCCACGAACACCATAACATCTAACCATTAACCTTCAATCCATTTTTCCATGAACTCACCCTATGAATTTTACTGAATATACTAATACATTTAGAACGTTGTTTAGGTATAATAGCGAGCTTATATCTAACAAAATAAAAAATAAGTCAAATATTTTAGGAGGAACATTAGTCCTTATTCTTATGTACTTGATGACAATCAAACATGTACCAACTGGATACTTGTTAACTACTACTCCTAGGCGGGAGTGTTTTTAGAGAATATAAACAAGGAGATAGTTCGTGTTTAAGGTAGAAAAACTCAAGATCTAAAGGATATCTACTGTATGTTTGAAGATAAAGCTTTGCAATTTTAGAACTGTTTTCATTGTAATTTGTTGCAAAACTAATATCATTCTAAACCAAAAATGATACCTATAGTTTGTATGTTTGATGTTAATACTTCAAAATTTTAAAAATTATTTCCACTGTAATTTTTAATAAAACTGACACAAATATTTAACAAAAATGATACCCGCTATTTGTTTTGAGTCGAGTTGATGATTTCTAATTTTATAAACTGTTTTCCATGTCATTTGTAGCAAAACTGACACCCACATATTGCGAAAGTGATACTAATATTCAGTTTGTTTGAAGTTTGTACTTCGTACTTTGATAAATTGTTTTCACTTTATTTTGTATAAAAACTAATACCATTATAATTCAAAAATGATATCTACAGTCTGTATGTTTAAAATTAGTGATTTGGAATTTTAAAATTATTTCTACTATCATTTTTAATAAAACTAATATCAATGTTTAACAAAAATAACCACTGTCTGCTTCAGTGAAGTTGATGACTTCTAATTTTATAAACTATTTTCCATGCCATTTGTAGCAAAACTAATACTAATACCTTACAAAAATGATACCAATAATTTTTATGTTCGATGTTTATACTTTACACTTTTATAATTGTTTCATTGTCATTTTTATCAACCCCGATACCATTATAATTCAAAAATGATACCTACGGTCTGTATGTTTAAAATTAATGATACCAATATTTAACAAAAGTAATACCCACTATCTGTTTCAGTGGAGTTGATACCTTCTAATTTTATATTTCTATGTCAATTGTAGTAAAAGTGATACTAATATTTTGCCAAAATGATACCAATAATCAGTATATTTAAAGTTCATAATTTGTACTTTATAATTTGTTTCACTATCATTTTTATCAAATTCGATACCATTATATCGCAAAAAATGATATCCCTTGTATTTTTGCTTAATGTTGGTGCTTTGCAACCATAGAACTTATTTTCACTGTAGTTTGTAACAAAACTGATACCAACATAAACCAAAAAAGATACCTAAAGCATGTTTGGTTGAAGCTAATACTTTGAAATTTTAGAAATCCTCTTCATTGTAATTTGTAACAAAACTGATACCAATGTATAACAAAAATGATACATATGGCCTGTTCATTTGAAGTTAATGCTTTGTAATTTTAGAAATTGTTTTCGCTGTAATGTATAACAAAATTGATAATATTATTTTAAAAATGATATGTATAGTCTATTTAGTTGAATTTAGTACTTCGTAATTTTAGAAATTGTTTTCGCTGTCATTTGTAACAAAAACTAACATCAATAAGTTGCAATAATGATACCTACTAATCAACTTAATGCCACTTTTTCATATAACAGGACGATAATGATTTTGTCAACCCATGTCCTAAGAGCAAGAAAGTGATATCAGAAGCACCAGAGCAAAAAATAAGTGAAGAAAAAGCAAAAGGCGAAGATATAAAGATTAACACTGCATATAGATGTGGATTGCAAGTAATATTTAAGATCATAAAGTTGGTTAAAGAAAAGAATGTACTGACAAAAAAGTAAATAGACATTCTGAAACACACTTAATTTTACCACTTCTTCAATGTTTTCTATATAGATAAAATTATAATGAAAGAATGCAAAAAACATCAAAATAATTTAGATGCATTGTATAGTTGCTACTTAACAGAAAAAACTAACATCTATAATTTTATTTATACAACAACAATCGAAAAAAAATAGATTTTTCAAAAATGATACCTATAGTATATGAAATTGATACCTAAAAACTAATCCTCAAATTGGTAATAAAACCGATACTCATTGATGATACTAACTTGCAAAACATTAATACCTACAGTATATAATTTCTATATAGACTTCATTAAATGTTTGATACTAACAAAACACTAATTCAACTCATTGATTGTTTGGTGAATATATTCATATTTACTCTGTAACAACTTCATTAATGATACTCAAACAAACAAAACATTAATAAACTTTCAGACTGCATTATTATGAAAAATGATATTGAGAAAAAACAAAAATACTACCTAAAAACCAATCCTTATTGAACTAAACACGGTAATATATATTCAATCAAACCATTATGAATGCAAGATATATATCAGTGAACAAAATCCAAATAACATTCATCTTAAAACACATGAGAAAACAAATTACGCTGCATAAAAAGGAAGAAAGATACCTACTGCAATTTAAATTTGACATAGAATAACAAAGAAGTAAACACGCTAACAAAACTGAATTTAATTTTTAAAAAGAAAAACAAAAAAAATGAGAAACAACCAAAATAAAACTCTAATAGAAGAAAAATAAAAAGTAGAGTAATATAATCATACCTAAATGTGAAAATTACACTATCGAAAGAAACAAATGAGATTCCAAATAAGGAAAATATGAATGGATCGTGCATGAAAAAAGGGATGTATGAAGAAGAGAATTTAATTTTCAACCTGCAAAAGAGAGACCGAAGAAGAATTAAAGAGGAAGAAGAAAGAGATCGAAGAAGAAAGACAAAAAGAGCGCACGGCGATGGTTAGGACTCGTTAAAAAATTTGAACATTTTTGTCCTTGTGAATAAACATTAATGGGTTATCCAATATAATAAAAAAGCCTTAAAATTTGTTCTTGAGAATATTTTCCTGTTTTAATTTAAAAAATTAAAAAAATTCATTAGATCATTTTGGTGCAATGCTACACTTCTCTATATTTGACTCATAGATGTGACTTGATCCATAGTTAATATTTGAACTATTTAAATATCAAAGTCTACGCGGTATTTGCTTAAGCACGGTATTGACCTAAAAGTTATCTTAGTGAAATCATACTTCTTAATCATTTTAAAGCTGCATATTTAAGCGGCGTTATGTTTTGCACTTTTTGTCTCTTCATCAACATATGTCACTTAGACATATAATATTAGGTCTTTCATAAAAAAAACCAATAATTCCCTACTTAATTTTGAAGTTAAACTTCAAAGTCACTTAGTTCAATCAATAACATTTATTGATTAACTGAACTTACTCTGGGTAGAGATTTATGACTTCGATTCAAAATCCAGTTATGATGAAACTAACTGATGGGAACAATGAACTTTGGCTGAGTCGTGTACGTTGTCACTCTCTTGAAGACGTTTCGGCGTTCTGCTCGAAGGTGCAAAGCAGTTCTGAAAAACAAACTTCATCGCCTCTAGGATAATACAGCCTCTCTAATCTGAAAAAATATCAACATGTTTGCACTGACAAAGTCGATTCTGATTTGCACTCTTAAATACCACTCAAGGTGTTTAGTTTTGTTGAAGGAAGAAGAAAAAGAAAAATGTCTGTTATTCTTACCATTTCTCTTCTGTCTATCTTTCATTTAAATAGGCAAAATGGAAATTGTATACGTTAGTGATGGAATGTTAACGGATTTTAATTTATTCTCATTTAAAATAATATTGTAATACCATTAGCTTTTGTAACGGCTTAATAATAATGTCACATAAATATATTACCATTGTGCAAGTGTAACAGCTCAATTATAATACTGATTCAAAAATATATTACCGTTATAAACTTGCAACGGCTCAATTATAATAATGATTCATAAATATATTACCGTTATAAAATTTGCAACGGCTCAATTATAATAATGGTTCATAATTAAATTATCATTAACCTGTTTTTTATTTAATTTTTTTAATAAATTCATTTCATAAACAAAAACATTTCCAACAATCCCCCACTTGAATTTTTTTTTAAATATTTTTCGAGTAGTTTCTGAAAACATAAGATTATGCATAAACAAAGGTGTCTTTCGACTTGAACCTTTACATAGTGGATAAGATTCAGTTTTCACAAGAGTGACACGTAGTCTTGAACTCTATTCCGACATCAGACCACATACAATCTTTCTAGAGTGCAATCAAATAAGCCCGTGCATTTATGGCCATGCACGTCTATCCCAGTTTAGCGAATGCTCTAGGAATTTTGCTCAAAAATCCATTGGAAACGGCCACATTTCCACATTCACACAGGTGGGTCTATCAAGATTACTCCTGAAGGTAGGTACTCCACTCCAAAAAGAGTATAGATCTCATTAAGAGTTTCTATTAACTCATCCTCTAATCACTTCAGGAATACATGCTTCTTAATATAAAAATAGCATGTTCAACTAATATCACTTCACCACTTGTTCTTACCTATTGAACCTAGTTCTTGGGATCTCCAGTCATTAGGTCGGGTTACCATTGTGCGTGACTCAACAATCTAAGGGCAATAGTCCCATTCTTTTAGAAGTTCTAAGGAATTTCTCTCTGGCCAGTCCTTTCGTCAAAGGATCTGCCAAATTCTCATCACTACGTATGTGATCCACATTAACAGCACCTGAAGAGAGTCTCTAACAGTACCGTGCTTACGACGTATCTATCATCTCTTACCATTGTAATAACGGTTCTATACTTTTGCAATAGCCGCGGTACTATCGCCATGGATCAACACAGCTAGTATCGGTTTTTCCCATAAAGGAATCTCAGCTAGCAGATTTCTTAAGTACTATACTTCTTCACTAGCTGTGGCTAGTGCTATCATCTCAGTCTCCATTTTTTCATATCTTCGCTAGGAGTTTATGGAATTATTATAGCAGGTCGGTCTAGTAATTAGGGGGGCGGCCGTTTGGTCGCCTATGATAGACGGACCAATTGGTCAAAAATGGGTTTGTGCCGCAGGTGTTGAGACTGAGCCAAAATAGTCTGTTTCTTGGATTTCCAAGAAACAGCTCCTCCAGCAATGCTAAAGATATAGCCACTGGTTGCTTTTGAATCATCAGATAAAGTATTCCAGTCTGCATCGGTGTAACCTTCAAGGACAGCTGGAAATTTTTCATAATGTAACCCAAGGTTCATGGTTCGTTTTAGGTATCTCATGACCCTCTCAATAGCGTGCCAATGCTCTATACTAGGTCTACTAGTAAACATGCATAATAATCCCATGACATAGGTAATGTCGAGTCTAGTACAATCAGTAGCATACCAAAGGATGCCAATGATGCTCGCATAATCAGACTGTCTTACACCTTCACCAGTGTTCTTAAATAGCTTTACACTAGGATCATATGGTGTACATGCAGGTTTACAATCAAAGTAATTATATTTTTTTAGAATCTTCTCAATGTAATGAGATTTATCCAAAGAAAGTCCCTTTTCGGACCTAGTAATCTTAATACCAAGGATTACACTTGCTTCACCTAGATCTTTCATATCAAAATTGGCACTTAACAAAGATTTAACATAGTTTATGACATGAATGTTTGACCCAAAAATAAGTTGGTTATCACATAAAGACTATGATAGTACAAATGTCATTCTCAGATTTATAGTAAATGCATTTGTCACTTTCATTACTTTGAAACCACGTGAGATTTTTAAGTTATCAAATTTTTCATGCCATTGTTTAGGTACTTGTTTTAAGCCATATAATGATTTATCTAACTTGCAAACTTTATGTTCTTGACCATGAACTACAAATCCTTCAGGTTGGTCCATATAAATTTCCTCTTCTAATTCACCATTTAAAAAGGCAGTTTTAACATCCATTTGGTGTATTATTAAATTATGAATAAATGCAAGTTAAATTAGTACTCTAATGGATGTAATCCTAGTTATAGGTGAAAAGGTGTCAAAAAAGCCTACGTTTTCTCTTTGCTTAAATCCTTTAGCTACTAAACGGACTTTATATTTATCAACTGTGCCATCAGGTTTTAATTTCTTTTTAAGTACCCATTTACAGCCTATAGAATTACAACCAGGTGGTAGATCTACTAAGTGCCAAGTCTTATTGGATTCCAAAGAATCCATTTCATCATTTATAGCCTCTTGCCAAAAATTATCATCTAAGGAAGATAAGGCCTCTTCGAGGTTTAAGGGATCCTCCTCTATAGTAAAAGCACAAAAATATGAACCAAAATCTTTTGCGGTTCTTGCTCTTTTACTTCTTCTAGGTTCATTTTCAGAAGACTCATTAAGTTCTGTTCTAATAGGCATGGTGTTACTTGATGTGCCCCCACTATTCCTCAATTTAAAAGGAAATCTAGATTCATAAAAATCAACATCATTAGATTCTATTATATTATTTGTATTCAGGTCATAAAATCTATACGCTTTGCTATTAATAGCATAGCCAATAAATACACATTCATATGCTCTACTTGCTAATTTTATTCTCTTAGGGTCTGGTATACGAACATATGGCAAACACCCCCAAGTTCTAAAATAAGACACATTTGGTTTATAATTTCTTAAAATTTCAAATGGTGAGATTTTACTTTTTGATTTAGGATTTCTATTCAATACATAGCATACAGTCAATAAAGTATACCCCCGCCAATGTTTTGCTGCACACAAATTCAATAAGACAGCTACAACTAATTCGGTAAAGGTTCTATTTTTCTTTCAGCTTTACCGTTCATTTCAGGTGAATAAGATGCAGTTCTCTCATGAATTATACCATGCAATTTATAGAAATCAAGAAATAAACTAGACTCGTATTCTATTCCTCTATCACTACGAAGTCTCTTAATTTTCTTATTAGATTGATTCTCAATTTTAGTTTTAAATGATTTAAACATATCAAATGCATCACTTTTATTTTTCATAAGATATACATAAGTAAAATATGAGAAGTCATCAATAAAAGTGATAAAGTAACGGTGTCCATGTCTAGTCAAAGTTCCATCAAACTCACATGTATCAGAATGAATCAAATCTAAAGGTTTTGAAACTCTATCAACTGATTTATGTGGTTTCTTAGTGATTTTTGCTTGACTACAGAACTCACATTTATCAAAATCAGTTTGTGACATTTTAGGGATAAGATCTAAGGTGCTCATGTTATGAATTATACGTTTATTCACATGACATAATCTAGAGTGCCAGATATTAAAATCACACAATATGTAAGCAGAAGTAGACATTTTATTACATTCAACATTCAGTTTAAACATACCATCAGTTACATAACCCCTACCCACAATCATACCATTCATAGTGATGGTGTACATATCAGCCCCAATAGTCTGTGTAAAACTAGCCTTATTAAGAAGATGACCTGAAACAAGATTCTTTCTCATCTCTGGAGTGTGCATTACGTCCTTCAGAATGACGGTCTTCCTAGAGGTAAACTTAAGCTCTACGCTTCCAATCCTAGAAACAATAGTGGTGTGAGAGTCTCCCAACAACACTTTCTTGTTCTTAGTCTCCGTGTATGTTTTGATCATAGCACGGTCATAGAAGACATGGCGTGTAGCACCAGTATCCACCCACCAACCCTCTGATCCCCCAACAAGGTGAATCTCATCAGTGATCATAGCCATTAGAGGCTCCTCAGTCAGGTTAGCGTACGGTGCAGGGCCTGGTATGTTCCTACACTTGCATGCCATATGACTTGGTTTTCCACAGTTGTAGCAAAGAAACAACTGTCCAGAGTCATTCTTTTGGGGTGGTTTCTGTTTGTTGCTGTTCTGACTAAGCTTGCGGTTCTGATTCTTAAAAATTTTAGGATTTGGTTTCAGAACTGCAGCTTTCTTAGTGTTGCCTGTAACAGCAAGCACTTCTTCCTTCATATCTTGTTTACGTGATTCCTCCTCAATACAGAGGCGAGTTATCAAGCTTTCCAAATAAAATTCTTTAATTTTATGTCTCAGATTATTCTTAAAATCCTTCTAACTAAGGGGTAGTTTATCTATCAAAACAACAACTTGGAATTGTTCATCAATAACCATATCTTCGGAGACGATCTCACGTACTATTTTCTAAAGTTCATGAGACTGCGTCTCTACTGACCTGTCGTCTGTCATCTGAAATTTGAGGTAGCGGCCGATGGCATATTTCTTTGCTCCAGCTTCTTCTGTATCATACTTCTTTTGTAGCACCTCACAGATTTCCTTGGACGTCTTGTCTGAATTGTAGTAGTTATAGAGATCGTCGCTCAGGCCATTGAGTATGAAGTTCCTACATAGGTAATCCTGCTTTGTCCAATTCTGTAATTTTTGGTTTTGTTCCTACCAGATATGCAGTTGTTGTGCATCATTTTTAGCGAGCTTCTCTGGTATTGTCGGCTTTTCTGCAGTGAGCACACCAATCACCTTCCTCATTGTCAGAAAAATTTCCATCTTTTGCCTCCAGCGCTTGAAATGGAGGCCCTCAAATTTGAAGGGCGCAGAAGCAACCATGGGGACCTGAAACATTGAGGTCGGTGCAGCATCATCAATAGTTGCAGCAGAAGTCATTGTTGTTTGGAACGTCTTCAAATTGTTGGGAAAAATGAACTTCGGCTGAGTCGTGTACGTTGTCACTCTCTTGAAGACCTCTCGGCGTTCTGCTCGAAGGTGCAAAGCAGTTCTGAAAAACAAACGCCGTCGCCTCTAGGATAAAACAACCTCTCTAATCAGAAAAAAATATCAACCTGTTTGCACTGACAAAGTCGATTCTGATTTGCACTCTGAAATAATGCTCAAGGTGTTTAATTTTGTTGAAGGAAGAAAAAGAAAATTGCCTGTTATTCTTACCATTTCTTTTCTATCTATCTATCATTTAAATAGGCAGAATGGAAATTGTATAAGTTACTAAAGTGACGGAATATTAATGGATTTTAATTTATTCTCATTTAAAATAATATTGTAATACCATTAGCTTTTGTAACGGCTTAATAATAATATCACATAAATATATTACTGTTGTGCAAGTGTAACGGCTCAATTATAGTAATGATTCATAGATATATTACCGTTATAAACTTGCAATGACTCAATTATAATAATGATTCATAAATATATTACCGTTATAAAATTTGCAACGGCTCAATTATAATAATTGTTCATAACTAAATTACCATTAACCTGTTTTTTATTTAATTTTTTTAATAAATTCACTTCATAAATAAAAACATTTCCAACACTAACCTTCTATATCAAAGGAGATGAATTCTCCCTTGTGTAGTGATTCAATTCTCACAATCCAATGCCTACCAGAAAAGGTCATAACTCAAACCAATTAAAAGTAAAACTTTCATAATCAACATATGACATTCATGCAAAATATCCATAGTACTCTCAAGTGAAAATACTACTGCACATCATCACGTTAGATCTTCTATTTTAACTCAATTATGGTTAATCTATAGATGATTTCTCTATGATTTATTCTGTAGTTGATCCATCATAACTACAAATAAGTAACCGCTTGGTGTCCCTAACAATCATGACCAAACCACTGTCTAACGTTGGGAGAGCATTACGCACACCAACCTTACAGTGTATCAATATCCCTTTCTTAAAACACCTTGACTAGGAACATGTAAGGATAAATATTTGTTTATTCATTTAACTGATTCTATACACTTATGATTATGAATGCTTTTGTAGTTGCAATCGATTTACATACTTAGTTCTTAAGATTTCATATTTTATGTGATCTTCAATACCAAACTTTATACTTATTGATATATGTACATGTAATAGAAACAAAAACTAAATACCTACTTGCACTTGGTCATACCCTCAGCTCATTTATAAGAGTTGGGTGCACAGTTTCTATAATGAAAAAATTATGTAATTTCCCTCAGGTCGTACCCTCAGCTTTATTAATCTCCTACTTGCACTTAGGGACAATTATGATGTCCTCCATAGTACCTTTTAGTCTTTCATCCTAAAGTAAACTGAGAAGGTACCTTAGTGAGTGGACATACAATATTATCCTCAGTATCTATTTACCCAATGACCATTTGTCTATAGTGGATAAAAAATTATTATGTGACGCTTATGGCGAACGTATCTTGACATCTGTAACACCTGCTTCTATACCCATACTATAAACGAGTATTACTATGTAATACTATATGATAATACGGAGAATGAGACGATAGTGGGCGATTGCATGTGATTATTTCCTTGGGCTAACACTCACTACACCAAAATATGGAATTTCTAACGTATTTACTTTTGGTTTGCTAATAGTTTTTTTCGTTGCAACATAACAAGGTTGTATATCTATTACAACTTCAATAAAAGCGTTGGTAAATGACGAAGTACTATTCCAACACACTGAATAATTTTTCACAATGCTTATGCTCATTACAAAGTCTGGTAGAACTAAAAATCCTAAAAACCAAAAGGTTAATATAGTAATATCTCCATTCTAAAATTTCCAGGGCCTTATCACGCATCTATTCCATCGGAACCTTCTCCATATGACATTTCTAAGGTAAGGTAAAAATCATTTCCCCCAACTTCTATTTCAATAAGGTATTCTCGCTATTTTTTTCCAAAGGTTAGTTGTTTCATAGATTCTTATCTAATGTAGCATTAGATTTTAACTTACTAGTTTTTTTGTATTTGATCTAGTTTTGATTTTTATTGAACTCTCTTTCGTTCTAATAAATATTGGATTCGAAATTCAATTGGGTAATTATAATTTTAACCAAGATTTTAGTTCTGATTCTTATTCCTAAACTTTACTTTGATATTTTCCTTGGAATACGGTTTTTTGTAAAAGAAAATCCACCATTTTAGGTTTTTGTGTTAATGTCGAATTTGAGTTAGTAGTTGTTGATCTTTTTTAGTGTGTCATACTCAAAATATAAGTGTAGATTGCAAGCCTCTTAACAACGAAAATTTGATGAACAACTCTAATTTTCTTTTACCGATACCCAACACTACCTAGTAGGGGTTCATAAAAGAAATTACAAAGATGCTTACTATTTTCAAATTATTCTTTACAATAATTTAGTTCACTAAGTCCCAATATCTTAGCATTTCTTCTCATAATAGAGGTTGTGGGAGAAGTGGTGTATAATGTAAAAGTTCACTTGCTGAACTCTTAGTATCTATACTATTATATTATTACTGAGATATATTTCAAGAGCGCACAAGCCCCTAGAATATTTTGTGAACTGAACGGTCGCGTGTTTTATTTCTTCCAATTCGTATCCATCTCTACGCTTCATTCCCCTCCAAACCCTAAATATTAATGTCCCCAGATTTGTGCCTTTGTCAATACATCGACGTTGACCTTTCTTCTAATAATAGTCACTAGCCCCTACAGCTTCAGAGCTCTGCCCGACCCTTACGGCTCCGAACTTCTGATCGTCGCGCCTTTTCTCTTTTTTGTTCGCAAGTTTACTATAAGTTACAGAATTCAAACTTATTTTCAAGTAAATCTAATTTCTTTTTATAAAGGATTCTAATAAATAATTATATATATATATATATAATTATATATATATATTAAGTATTGTTAGCAGAAGTAGTTATGATTTAAGAAGTATGGTTTTAAAAATATAAACTTATGTTATTTTCTAAACAAATGGTTGAATATGAATATAGTTTTGGAATTTGAGTATTTATGGTTTCATAAATAAATGGTTACTTGTATATACGGTTTTTAAAACATCGTTGGCGAACTATATATTTTTAAGAGATTTTGAAGCAACTACATATATTAAATTCATTTTTTTGATGTAAAAATCGAATTTATGGGTTATTTATCTAGTAGTGTATGCACACACACATAGTTGGCAATAAACGAGTTTATTGATTTTAAGAATGAGAAGTTGAAAGTAAGTATTTATATGTACAAAGCATGTTAGAAATCATTTCAACGAGATAAAATTATATTACTTGCTTTCAAAACTAGAAATTCATAATAACTTTCGTGGTTTTCCTGTATGGATTCTGATTTTCTGAGTTTGATTCTTGGATTCGGTAGTTCATTTTCATTTACGGATTTGGAGTAAATCTTGAGATAAAATTTTGAGAGCCTTAATTCTATAATATGAGGAATAATAATAATCGATATAGTGTTATTGATGGGTTTAAATGCTCTCAAGTAACGCTTCATCAATTATAGTATAACTCATTGAATAGAATGTTTGAGTGGAATTTACTAAACCATTGGCGAATACTTAAATTTCACTAGGTAATATTAGATGCTTTGGTTAAATTCTTATGATTGCCTTTGGAAAAAGTATAACACTTTAGGGTTGTATTCTCTTTTAGTGTTCAGAAATTAGGAAGGCTGATAGATCCTTAAGAGATATATAGTTCAGGTTCTCCAGTTATATCCGTAATCAACGAGACTTACTAGCTTCAAGTAAATACTTAAATGTCACCAAGCAGCATGGGATGTTCTGGTTAAGGTCTCCTAATTACTAAAGCGATGGTATTTGCACTTTAGAGTGTATTCCCTTTTAGTGTTCGACATAAAGGCCGATAGATCCTTAAGAGGTATTCTCATGGATTTTTATACAATCCTTGTGATCAGTATGAGTTATATTTTCTCTTGTCTTTTATGTTTCTACGATCATCTTGATCGGTATTAACGATCCTTGAGATCGGTTGGGATTATTTCTATGGTATGGATGATCCTTAGTATCAGATCGGTATGGATTAGGACTTTTGGTTTCCATGGTATGGACAATCATTGTGATTGGCATGAATGATCATTGTGATCTTTATGGATTTGGTTTTCTTGGATTTTAATATATTATTATTTATTCTAGCATTCTGGGCTTTGTGATTATTTTGTATTTCGAGATTTAAATATTCATGTGTCTTGAGATGAATTCCAAGGCTTTGTGATTTATTTTATTTTTCATGATTTAAATATTCCTATGCTTGAGATGGATTCCGAGTTAAATTATTCCAGTGACTTGTTTATATCTATTTCATCAATATATATTTATAATGTCATATATCCTTATATTACATCTTATTCTCACCCTTATATTTAGAGATAGACTGACCTATTTATTATTTTATGTAATACTTGGGTCAGGCCGAGAATTTTTCAGGTAGGTTACAGGATGTGTACAATTTTGGGTGGGAGTACTGGCATGAGGATAAAGTATTTTTGACTTTTCTGTTTATCTCATGTAGGATTTTGTGTATGTAAATATGATGTATATTTTGAGATAGTTTCTTATACTGGATGTATATTATGTGGGACTAGTATTATATTTTGTAGGCTCATAATATGTATTTGTATATGTTGTATATTATTCCACTATGATCTGTGACTATTGTTTTATATGATACACTGTTTTGATTTTGAGAAACCGGTGTGTTTATTACTTTAGACTGAGACTGTACACATCAAATTTTTATTTTTGATATCTAGAAAATATTAAGTATGATGTATCAGTGTTAGTTTAAAGGTATATACACATTTGGTCGCCCTTAACAAGCCATATTCTTTGTTTTTTTATACGACATTATTTATAATGTTCTTTAATAATATGGTATAGTGGAGCGGTCGTTACACCCTTCATTTAACGGATTTTTGGTTGAGTCGGGAATAAGTCTTCTTCTCTTTTGGAGGGTAGGGCGATTACTTGATCAAATAGAGGAAACAGATCGCTGAGAGATATTTTCCACTATTTAATCAGGATGAATGAGAAGCTGCGAAGCGTGCTGAAGGTAAGAGCCCTCCCTGAGCCAGTCCAGTCAGAAAGGGGAGAGCTTACAGTCTAGACTACATCGGGAGTTTAAAGACCAACTCATTTCAGCAAAAAAGATAGTAGAAAGAAAATCCTTATCTTTTTTCATCAAAACCAGCAGGTTGGTGCATTTTCATAAAGAAAATCGTTTGGTTTCTCCTAAAAAAGAACAAAAAGAACGCATTAGATATTTACCTAAACTAGTAGGTCCTTGAGCAGTTCCCACCTTAGCTCTCTAATATACAATGGTCTCTAACTAGAAAAGTAAACGCTTAATCATGAGAAGGGCCCGATGTTCGTAACTCACTAGGATAAGCAATATTATTGAACTAGATGAAACAACATGTAGTGAAACCACATATAAAGCACCTAAACCATAAGAAAGTAAGCCTCCATACAAATGCTCACTTTGCTTTCGTTTATTTGGCTAAGACTTATAACACTATGTTAGCAAAAGCCTCCTGGTTAAGGTACTTCTACATACCCAGGCCGCTCATGCCAAGTAATGAAAATCCCATGATCATGTATCGCATTAATGGCACCTTTCTGGAAGTTGCAAACAAAAGGAAGACAAGATCCCACGCTATAACTGAAGATAAAGCCCATGCCACATCAAGAACCTTGCTTGCCTGGGATGCTAGGCATAAATAAAACAAAACATTAATCAATATCCTATGCATCCTAATTCATAAAGAACCCTCCAACCTGTTAAAACAATCACCTAATCCAAGAGATGAATTGCATCCAAAAACCAAAGTGAGAGGAAAGACCAGATCAACCAATATAATTTATGAAGCAAGCATAATGTACCAATAAATTAATTTGCTTAACTTAACCAAGAATTGCTTTTTAATCAGTAGTTAGATTGAGATGGCATTGCCCTCTAGGTCGGCTTAAGTAAGTTCAAGTTCTTGGCGGTTTCATTGCTTGAGACCCTAGAATAACTTACTCTCTTAAGCCAATATCAAAGAAAGGTCGTCTCATTAGGGAGATGAGATCCAGTAATAGTGGAAATGTGCCGTGAGTTCCATTTTCATCTTTCCAGTTCAATAGGCAGTTCAGTCCTTGAACAAAGCCCTAGTATATTAAGGTCCAATATTTTGGTTACATGACTAAACTAGCTCTCGTCACCTACTCTAGTCATTTAAGGTCCATCGCTTCAAGTATGTGGCTCTAGTTGTCTAGGTCTCATGGGTCTCTTTTCACATGGCTATCTCTACTCATACATACCCACTCGATAAAGTCATTAGTGAGAGCATTCGAAGTTCACTTAGCTATACGTATTCGTATCCAACAATCAGTAATACCTGCCTATTTCTTCAGGATTCCCAGAGCAATAGCAAGACCAATAGCTACAGGTCTTTAACCGCATGAATTAATATACATAGGGCGAAAATTCATTAAAGCAACCACTAGCAGCGGTTCATGCTTCGCAAAGCAGGGAGGCTTAGAATGGACTAGGAAAAGGAAGAACTGATATAAAGGCGAAAATGATTTTTGTAGATTGCTTGGAGCTAAGCTAGTGGAACTGGGATAGTGAGTGGTTGTAGTATAGCAATTATTTTGTCCTATGATGTGAGGGTAGGTCCTTTCTTCAAGGACCATAGGTTTGATAGCCACTTGCACATTATGGTCCGTAGGAGAAAGGAGCTACCGACTCTTTCCACCTTCCCCTAGGGATAGGTATGGAAAAGAAGGAGAATCATAGCAGGTAGAGGCATATTCTTATTATGGGTTAGTAAATGATGGAGGATCTTTTGTATTATACCCGACTTTGAGAAAAACAACTCTCATTTTAGTGTCGATACCAGGGAATTCACTTGCCTTTGTATTACTTATTTACTCATTGTCGGTTAAACTTTGTCCGACCATGAGAGTGGAGTAAGCGTATAATAAATTTATGTCCGCTTCTCAAAACTAGGAGCGTCTCAGTAAAAAATCACATGGTATATCAAAGAATATCTTTTCAAGAGACACCTATCCCACTCCTAATTAATATCTTAGACTTGGTGTACTAGGTGGCTTTGGTCGCTCATAGCGAGAAATTCTAGTCTTTCATTACCCAATGTAATTTATAACTAGTCTATGTGTACACTTTTCTTTGTTTTCCACATTTAAGCTTGAATGAGACCTTTAGCTACTAAAGTTGGCCAATAAAGATGGGTAGGATATTACTACCAGTTATAGGAGAACAACTCTCAGCTACGAACGTTTTTCGAAACTCTTTCTTGCATTAAAGCTTATCAATAAAGGAATAGCTTCATCAACATGTTCTGATTCGTGGTAGTGAATGTTCTGATTTAATATATAACATAGAAGTCATTTTTTGTAAAGAAGGAAAATCAATCGTGGTAGGAGATGCTGGTGATCTAGTTATTTGTTCTCAAATCAATGATTGGGGTGGGAATGCTGACCAAGAGATAATGTCTTAGGGATTTTTTGACTTCAAACTTCATTTTGTTGTTTGATGATCCAAAGTGACCAATAATGACTACGGATCATAGGTCGACAACATGTTGCTTATTTCTAGGAGACTTCATCAACAATGGAGTCAAGGCCAGTATATTAATTGGTTACTTAAAGTTGGCACTTAGTTGCACACTTCCTGGAGTAAGGAGTGAAATAACGCGTATCTCAATGTGAGGATTGAATTAGCTCATCTCGAGTTACATAAGTGAATTTTCGCTTCGCCTTACTTTAGTCGATCAGCCAACCTGCTCCTGTCTTTGGTCAAACTACAAAATCTGGACCTGGACCATAGCTCTTGAATTATGATTCGGTTGGCACATGAACCCTAATAGAAATGGAAGATCATCTCTCCCCTTACCTTTTCCCTTTCTCTATATTTAGGCTCCCAAGTTTGCATTTCATTCATTTAATGGAAAACATTCCATTTCTATTATTATTCCCCTCCTGTTTAGGTTGAATACCATACTAATCCATTCAGGTTATGGATAAGAAAAACTTCCACCTAGAGAATCAAGCTTTTTATAACGAGAAATTTTAAAAGAAAAATTAAAAATCTATAATTAATATACTAGACTTGGTGTACTATGCCTCCCCCCATTTTTCGTAAGGGACCAAGCACGTTCTATAGTGAGGTAACTCTCTTGTACTCTGTGTACTGTCCTAGTCAATTTAAGTGAATTATCGTTGTTTCTTCGCTTGGAGCGAATAGTGAAAGGAGGAGGTGCATATCAATTTCTTGATTGAGCAGTGTATGTAAAGCGTAGTAGTATTGACGTGTTTTCCTTATTGTTGCTTTCTCTGTGACTCTGAGCACGTACTTTGTTAAAAAGAAAGATGCCTTGTTTGAGGTGCATAATCATTCCTTCCAATTTCTCTAGTCATTCCACTTTGTTCCTATGGTTGATAGTAATGTAGCTTTGCTTAGAGGAAAAAGGAGCCAAAGATCGCAACTGGTATATTAATTGGAAGTAAACTAATAGACGATGTTCGGGTCAGAGGGGCTAAAAAGTATCATTATCTCTATTTATTCCAGTTAGCTTCTTGACTATGCATGTCTAATGGAATCTAGATATGGGTTATTGATGCCTTATAGTTCCATTGCTTGCTTGTTCTGCTATCTTTACCTTATGTCTCTACTATTGTTGCTTTTGTTACTTGCCTACTATGGTAAGAATAATGGCAGAGTGAGTGTCTAATAGGTATAACTGCCAATATTCAATCTGGTTTCACCAAGTAATATAGGCGTTGTTGTTTATCACATCTCGGTCTTTATCCTAAAAATAGAGGTTAAGTTAGCGCACTGGATAAAATATTAGTTAGGTTAAATTAATCCACTTCCTCCAATTGATCGGGGTCGCCTCCCAATTAATATGTTGGACTTGGTATACTAGGCACCGCTTTGTCAATAGCAAGGAAAATGAGTCAATATCGATTACCTAAGTAAGGTAGAAGGAAAACAATTAGAGTCTTTCTTACTATGCTCTAGGCAAGCATACTAAGAACAAGGGAGCCAACAACCTGGGACAGAAAGAGGAAACACTTCCATCAATAACAAGAACAACTGTACGAAAAGTCTTCCAAGTATGATGTAGCTCCCTAGCTTTGTATTATTAACTAAACCCTCATCTCGTACCTAGTAAAAGAAACAGAGAATGTAAGTGAAAAGAAAAGATATAGGTATCAACCGATTAAGTAGCATTCTAAGCAAATCCGGGTAAGCCATGAATGAGATGTCAATTGAACTATGCATATCCTGCAAATCTAATATATTAAAAGTTAGACTGAAGTAAGATATATCATATTGGTTGGATCCTTAATCAGTTCTCTACTCAATGCATACACATATACATAAGGTGTCATAGCTCCAAGAAGGGATGAAAGGCTTGTAGTAGATACCTAGGAACACAGAGATGAGGAAGGGCGTAGCGAGCAATGAAATGCTTCGGGCAGTTGAAAATAAGCATAGATCCAGAGATTCCTATTTCGATGTGAGCTAGAAGACTGAAAATGTTGAATGCCTTCTTTATCGTCACTTGAATTTGTTATTATAGTAGGGCCCGATTTACCAAAGAATCAATCGTTCAGCTCTTCCTTTATGAGGAGTGAAGCAAAGGACCCTAGCCAAGTTGGGTGCCACTATAAAAGAGGGCTTCGCTTCCTAATTCCCGTTAGTAGGGAGGAACAACTAGTTGGGAATGAGAGCAACCTATAAAAGATAAGCTAATAAATATCCAAGTGAGCAAGCTGCTAGTGAGCTACTATGCCCAAATATATTAAGGGAGGACCCAACCATCAAGAATGGATGTTGAATTCTTGGGTGTGGACGAAAAATCTTTTTGTAAGCCCAGTATAAACATTAGCCTAGGATTGACCGCATTTTCTCATCCTGGTTAGATTCATGCTCGAAGGAAGAAAATGGAGACATGAATCAAAAACGATAGCTCGAAGCCTATGATACACCATCTCCATACCCATACTGCTAAATTATATTACTAGGTAATACCATCTGATAATATAGAGAATGAGGTGATATTGGGTTGTCGCACGTGAATATTCTCTTAGGCTAACACTAGTACGTAAACAACTCAATTATACATACTCAGCATCGATATAAAGCAACAAACACGTGTGTCTCTAGGATAGAACAATACACAATATACACTAAAGGTAAAAGAAAAGAAAAAGAGAACACATAGTCAATTATGTAGTGCTAATTTATAATAGAAATATGTATACAAATCATGTGGGATCCAAAACGAATCAAATTCCCACTATCCCATAAGTGTATAAGGTATGCATAACATACAACATAATGGCATATATATATATATATTTATGAAATAATCCAATACATAATGATGTACAATGATACTCTATACTTCATCTATGCCCAACATCCACAAACCGGTCATCTTGTCACTAAACCTGAAATGTCTCGGACTGGCCTGAGTATTACATGAATAACACATAGGTCAGACTGTGTCTAAAATGTAGATGTCAAGATATAATAACAACTAGCGTGGTATAAACAAGTGTAACACAATTGGCACATGCGTATCTCAAGTGTCAACATAACTCAAAAATATGTGCATCAAAATAGCCCATCTCTAAGTAAAGTCAATTAACACATTAAATGGCACATAATCGTGTGGGTAAAACAACACACAACCATAACATATCAACACGTAATATCATCAAATACCCCATGGCATGCACTCAGTAGTGCCAGGATTATCTCTCGGATTGACTTACCTGAGGTTTGCATTGCTCAACATAAAAGAAAACACATAACTATATAAAAGATAGGTCCTGTGTTTAACTCCTTGGCCTTAGCATCCCTAGCCGTGCTCGATAGTGATGTAATCCAAGTAACCGATCATAGATAGTCTCTCAGACCTCTAATAATCCATTCAACTTCCAGTATCATAGATAGTCTCTCAAACCTCTATTAATCCATTCAACTTCCAATATCATAGACAGTCATTTGGACTATCAGTCTTATACGCTCTTAGCATCATGAATAAGTATTTTGATTGGTCTCAACCAATGATATGGATGGCTCTCAGCCATATGCACAATGATCTCATATAGGTAAATAAGTATGTGTCCATAGCATTTCATCAATAATAACCTATCGAGAGACTGACAAATCTCAGCCTGCTCTAAGAGCCTTCCCTGAACGGTGCTACCCTTACAGTCTTTAGTTTCCTCAACAGCCATCGTGACCTAATATCCATCTATTGTAAGACTATACTATGCAATGTTCATGACCCTGCAAGTGTCGTATGGTAATAGGCTGTTGGCCCATATAACATTGGGGAAGTGGCTCTTAGCCTAGGCTCTCAGCCATACACATCAAAAAGGTATGCCAATGATTTAGGGAGCGACCCTTCAATCAGACCGCTAGGATGAATACTAGCTTAATGAGGTTTACTCCATGCCAAATAATAGGAGTATACGTCCGCAGCTCTAGTGAAGTTGGTAGTGGTTCCCTGTTCTCTAGTAGAGGGAGGTGGTTCAAGCCCCGGCAGCTACATTTTAGCAGCCTGTTATTCATGGAGGCATGTAATATCCTTGTTGATAGGTATAAAATTCGCGAGATCGAAAAGTGCTATCGTGATGGCCTGGTTAAAAAGGTTGGGGTTGGGGCAAGCCTTCCTACATTCCTAGCCTATGAAAGTAGGTTCTTTTAAAAAAAATTGGAGTATATACACATAATATGTAGGCACACTTATGGCTCTCAGCCTATAAACTCTCGGTTCGCAGCATTACCTTGTATACTCGACCCTATACGAGTGACATCTACATACAAAAAGTAATCGAACATATATCATCTTAGGCATCCCATACCACATAGTGTTACTCACTTATTTACTCAATTCTCGTATACTACACTCGCATAATATTCTATACTACAAATCCTAGGAGTAAACGGGGAAATATTATTGAGTGTTCCATGCCAAACGGTATTACAAATACATTCAATTAAATTCCCCACAATCTAGAATTTCATATAATATTATCTTATATAACAAATCCAAAGAATAACTATAGAAATATTACCGAAAGTCTCATATCAGTCGGTATTATAACTCTATTTATTCAGATTCCTTGTTGCATAGAAATATAAACAACCATAACATGCATATTAATTTATAAAAGTGAAATGTCAAGATAAGATAACAACTAGCATGGTATAAACAAATGTAACACAAGTGGCACATGCATATCTCAAGTATCAATATATCTCAAAACCATGCATACAAAAGATAACCCATCTCTAACAAAAGCTAATCAACATATCAAATGGCGCATAATCATGTGGGTGAAATAATGCCCAACCATAACATATCAACACATAATATCATTAAATACCACATGGCATGCACTCAACAATGCCAGGATTATCGCTCAGATGATCGTAAAGAAGACATACTCGGGGTCCGACTTACTCAATATATATGAAAACACATAACAACCATCCAAACCAAACATACATGAAATTCAATTAGGCATACCCTCGCTAGCCATAGCCATCTCTCATATAACTATATAAAAGATAGGTACAGGGTCCAACTCCTTAATTTCAGCAACCCTAATTATCCTTGATAACAGTATATCAATGTGTACGGGGTTACACGACCTTATAAACACATAGTCTCTTTAACAATACAAGCGATCAGTAATCACATAATGATCCTCTAGACTTTCAACCTCATAGTAATCGACTTGGCTCTCAGCTAATAAAATAATCATATGATCTCTTAGATGACTAATAATCCACTCAACTCCCAATACCGTAGATAGTTATTTGGGCTCTTAATCCTATATGCTTCCAGCGTCATAAATAACTATCTCAGCATCAGTCTCATCTAATGTTCCGATTGGCTCTCATTCTATACACAATGGCCTCACATGGGTGAATAAGTATGTGTCTATTACATATTACCAATAATAACTAGATGGGAGACTGACAACTCTCAAGTTGCTCCAGAATCCTTCCTCGCATGCTCTTGGCGCTACTCCTATAGTCTTTAGTTACTTCGATGGACATCATGACCAAATATCCATCTAGTGCAATACTACGCTATGCAATGGTCACGACCCTGCAGGTACCCTAATGGTAATAGATTGTTGGCCTATGTGACATGAAAGCAGTGGCTCTTAGCCATACACGTTAGAAGGAAATGTCATGGATTCAGGAAGTTACCCTGTAATCAGACCGTTAGGATGGATATTAGCCTAATCTGGTTTACTCCATGCCAAGAAATAGGAGTATATACACATAATATGTAGACACACTTATGGCTCTCAAACTGCCCACTCTTAGTTCGCAACACCATAAATAAATTACCCTGTATACTCAACCCTATATAAAGGTCATCTACTTATAGAAAATAATCGAACAAATATAAGCTCAAGCATCCTGTACCACATGGTGTTACTCGCTTGTTTACTCAATGCTCGTAAACCACACTCACATAATATCCTATAGAAATCCGGGCTTTCAAGTCTTGTTAAATTAGTTAGAATAATTTTATTCGGGAAGTGACATGTAAAGGAAACTCCAATTTATATTTTTGGGAAAGTTAAAAATAAATTCATTATCGAAAAGGATATATGTGTGTGTGTGTGTGAATAATATATCTAGAAATCATAATATTTTTCTATAGTATGGTTTTGGATAGTGAATAAAAATTCATAAGATGAGGATCCTTTTTGTATTAAATAAGAAGCAAATAATAATGATATTTGCACTTGAGTTTATTAGACCTAGATAAGTTTCTAACTCTTGCTTAATTAAAATAAGATGAAAATACTCTTATCATACCCTCTCTAAAAGCATTCTTTTCATTTTCTAACACACATTCTCTATTCCTAAAAGAAAGAAATTGTGAAGACCCAAAAGTCGACCTTCGAAAATCGGCACCCGTACCTCACTTGTACTCAAAATGCCGTAGATTCAAACGCCGAATCTGGTTCTCCGGAGTTTATAACACCATTAAGTATAACAACACAGCGGAATAAAGAACAAGAATATATCAATATATATTACATTGATACAATGACAGATACAAAAATCTGATACAACAGAATAATACAACAGATATCAATATACATTAGAGATATGATACAAGAAATAGCAGCGGAAAGAAAATAGATAACACTAGCAGCAAATAGAATGTCTCCAATAGAATGCTCCAATCCATAGCTAGCTCGAGATAATCTGCTCAACCTGAATATCTAAGAAACCCAACTCTAGACTGCTCGTGTGGAAAATGGTGGGCACCCAGAGTTTAGGAAGGGAACAATAAACTCCGGATCAGTCGTGGGACTGGTGTGAGCAACAAAAATAGTTTATCTTTAAAACAAACCACAAAAGAATTTTCAACATTGAAATCCGCAATGCTTTTGGAAAATGAAACTACCATAAGACCTCCCGCCACACACACAATGCAAACGCAGAATTGGAGGAGATTTCTTCTTATGATAGTCAAACATGCTTACTACGCAAAACAAAACTCTTTTGATATTACTACTAGTGCATAGTGTAGAAAAACCTTTTGAAAGTACAATATTAATCTTAGCCAGCATACAACCATTATTGTATGCCTACTATAGCTACTATGTTCAATAGCAGGTTACCGCCACATTCCATAGCAGGTTATACAACTAAAACCGTATAGGGCGCGTATTGTTTCTTTGGATTTTCCAACAAATGGTCAGGCTAAGGAACTTCCTATGCCATGAAAGAAACGCCTCTGGCTGGACGCTCCGAGAGACAAACTGCTCTCTGCCAACAAGGCCGGGTTACCCCTATAACAGGTAACTCACGAATATGCCATCCCTCGGTCCTTTGGGACCTTTATCCGAGGCCTCGGTAACCAACATCACACATAATAATAAAGTGTGTCCACATGAGTAAGTATCTGGGCTCCATACCATGATACCACCCTTTTCCAGAAGGAAATGACATACCCTAAAGGGCGCGACCCTCATAACCTTGCCGCAACATTCCTGTTTCGACCATTTCCGGGTTGTGAGGTCTGACGAAGTCTCGTCCACAAAGCTACGCTTTGTCACAAAGCCATGCTTTGGGTCAACAGATGATCAAAGTAATGATCACAAAGATAAATGATCAAACAAATGATCATATCACAAATGATCAAACAATGATCATCACACAGCAACACTCAGCATGCCACATTACCAAATTGGGAGTATATCGCTGATAAATTTCAACTACATAACCTCTGAGCTCGTACGTCTCAGAGAAGGGTGTTAAGCTAAGAGAATAAATTCTCCGCCACCAACAGAAATGTATTTGAAAGAAATCTGCTTTATATCTCAAAGTGTAATGTCAGACAAGTAACCATACAAGTCTGTTCCGGGTTCGAACAGAACCGAAGGCACTTCCGAAGAAGCCCTTGCAAACCGGGTATTCACAATCCCGATCGGATTTCCCATCACTTAGGAGATCTCTATACCGGCGCGACTCAGTGCAGAGACAATCGATAGGTTATCCTATCATTCTCGCAAATACCCGGTCTTTACCACCGGTCTTCAAATGCCATCCATATACGACGTATCATTATTCGGAATGGGTTATGTGACACAAAGGTCCTCTCCCGGCTAAACCGAATAGTGAGCGTAATATTTAAAAACAAATGGATATTGGGATTTCAGTGAAGTCACAACTTAAACCCAACTTTCTTTTCAAATGGTTTAACAAATTACCATTTTCAAATCTTTAAACAAAAAGATTTATTTTAACAACCTTCAACGGTTTAAACAATTTCCACATTTTAATCTTTTAAACAAAAGATCCATTCACAGATTTTCCAAATCAATTTCCATTTCAATTTAACTCGTTAAATCTTTAAATCAAAGATTTAACTGATAGTTTTCAAAACACGTTTCAAAGATTTATTCATAATTTAGAAAACAATCTTCAATTCAAACTTGAAATTCCTTTAATTCAAATTGGAAATCCATTTCTTATATAAGAGCTTTTATCAGTTGAAAACAATTAGTTTTTTCCCAATCATTGAATTCAATTAAAGTATTGAATTCAAATTTAAATCAAATTATTAAATATCAAGTTTAATTAAGTTATTTAAAATAACTTTTACATTTGGAATTCATTTGCAAAGCTCTTAAATTCAATTTCCAAAACCATTTGGATTCAAGAATTCAATCTTTAAAATCATCAAAAATCTGCGACTTAACTGATTTCCACGTGAAATCCATATTTGTGTGTGTATGGTGTAGTCCAGGGGTTTCACACAGTAGTGCAACATCATTCAATCATCACAGATCAGAATATAGAAGTATAGTTGATAAGCGGTATATCATAACGCTTATCGTTCATTTACAGATCACAGATCACAAATATATAAATCATAGATAATAATTTAAATTCATCCCAGATAGATAACTACAGTACAGACCACACACAAATCAGAATATATCACAAAGCATCACAGATCAGAATATCAAACAATTCAATCATTCAGTCAAATCCAACATTTACAAGTGAATTTATTAATCAACTGATTAATTTAAATCAGACGTATTAATTATTAATCCGGGTTAATTATCATAATTTAATTACAAATTATTTGAAATAAATCTTCTTTTCAAATTTATTAGTTAACCTGTAATTATTAACAAATCATTCTTAATTAATGAATCAATTAATCTTTAATTATTAAATTAATCTTAATTAATCGCCATTATTAATTAATCCTTTAATTCATTAACAAATAATTATACTCAGATTTTAAATCATCATTCAATTAATTATATTCAATAATTATCTATTAATTACTTCTCTAAGTAATTATATTTTCAAAGTTATTAAGTGATTTTTCTGAATTAAACTTAAGAAATTTAATTTGAACAATTTCGATTAACTCAATTAATTACACTGAATAATTAATTTCATAATTACTATCATATAGTAATTATACTTAATAATTCCACAATTGATTTTTATTAAATTAATCAATCTAAATTTATTGTTAAAATCTATCAGATCAATTAATTATTGAAATAAAATCTTGGTTAATGACCTCATTAACTATTAAATTTCTCTAACCACCTTTTTAAAGAAAACTTCTTATATTAATCATTATTGATTATAATTTAAATCTTTGTTTTAAACTTTGATTGAAATTTCAAATTTCCTTTAAAACTTTAAGACCAAAATTCCATTCGAATCTATCTTCATTTTAGTTACAACAACTCACCATTTAATTTTCAAATTTTCTTTAAAATTTAAAGCTACAGGCTGTTTTAAACAAACATGTAACCAACTAGCCAAACCCAATTCTCTGAAGCATTCTGCTTCGAGTCGCCTCCTCCAATGCTTCGAGAATCAACTCGAAAGACCCGAGCAAAAATTCCTCAGCGCCCAAAACACGAACCCCATCCTCCGTCCCTCCGAGAAACCCACTCAAGAACTTCGAGAAAACAACAGGCATGACACGGCAAAACACTTCTTCCCCAAACCTTCTCCCCTCTTCCAGTTCGATGCACACGTGTGCACGGTGCACACGATCCAGATCGCCACCGATCAACTCTCCGACCATGGACAGAACCGAGATGACCTCGCCTACCCCCTCGACCATCTTCCTCGACGCTGCCTCCGACCAATCAAAATTTCGCAATTCGAACCCACATGAAATGCTACCATCGATCGAAAAATGGTACTGGCCACCATCTCCGATCACTGGAACCTCCACCGTCCTTCCCAAAGTTGCTCCACTCTTCGGCGAACCCAACCCTCCTCGCGATTCACTCCGGTGGTCGATCGCCACCGATCTCAACGCGCAAAGACCCTGACCCAAAATTACACCGCGAACCCTAGATGACCATCCCCTGACCTCTACGGCCATCGAAAAAATGTGAGACCATTTTTCCCAAGACCCTCTTGCCGCCAACTTCCTCCAGACCAAGATCCATCTTCCAAAGCTTTCCCGATCGTCAGATATCGGTGATAAACCAAAATTTATTCAACTTTTATTTTCTCAAAGGATACTAAACTAAAAATTTTGATTCTGGTCCCTAAATTCATCTTATTCTATTACAAATCTGGTTATGGAATCGAATCATAAAATTAAAATGATTGGTTTCAAACTATATTCAGATCATCACTGTATTTTTCTAAATTTTGGATTAACTATTAAATTAAAACTCTTGAAAGCATTTTTAGAATTGATACTATGTTGTTGTAACCATATTTCATTCAAGGATCAAAACCCAATTCTAATCGTATGAGGAGATTTAGATTTTTAAAGTAGTTCGAGCCCATGGAAGTAACAGAGACAGTTTGTATATATATTTATACAGATATATATACATTTAAGCAGAGCAATTTGAAGCATATATCCAGCTAAGATAAATCATGCAAACATGTCAAACAACTTCATTTCAAGCATCATCAAAATGTAAACAGATTCAAGCCTTTAGGTTTAGAAGTTTGCTCACAGTGCTTTTTGGAAGAAGAACAGAATTTGCTTTTGAATCAGGCTTGAGAAAATTTGCAAGCTGAAACCTTTCTTCCATTCTCTGATTGGTATTGTTGTTTTAGTTGAATTGTGTTTGAGTTTTGAATGATATTTTCTCAGTTTTACTGAGCTAAGAATGGAACGAACTGGAAATAAGATGATGGAAAAGTTTACTGGGTGATAAATTACTTGTACAGGGAGATATATTATTTTTGTACAAGTTGATATTATTTGGTTTGTACAACATCAGAGATTTTTTCTTTGTGGAGGCTGATATACATCTTGCTTTGGTGGCTATAGGACATGGCATTAATTAAGCTTACTTTGACTAAAGATTTTTATCTTTGTTTATTGAAATGAAATGATCTCATTTCGGCTGATAGAATATGGTTGTGTACTTTGGTTTCATATTTACTCATATTTTTGTTTCCTTTCCTTTTATTTATTTTATTACTTTATAATGTTATTAAATTTTATTTTGCCTTGTCTCATTATTTAATAATATATGTAAACTTCTATTTCTTTTCTTTATTTTATCTTTCTTTTATTATATTTTATTTTTCTTACATTTGCATTCATTCATTATATTTCCAAAACCCAATTCAAATTGACTCATATATCACATATACATATATATATTCACATATATATACAATATTTAAATTTAATTGATTTAACACAAATTTATTCGTCTCGGGGAAACTCGCAATCTATTTACCGTTTTATTTCACAAATTTAATTCAAATATTCAATAAATTATCAAATTAATTTTAATTTAAATTCGGGGTCGTTACAGACTTCCCCCCTTAAAAGAATTTCGTCCTCGAAATTGCCAAGGAGACAAAAAGATAGACGAAACATGATTTATCAAATCAACTGAACATCTATTCTGCATTTGGCTTACCAAATCAGAATATCAATAATAGATACAAGAACGAATCTATTTAACACTTCAGAAGATACTCGGGTTATCCAGGCCTACGAAGTATGCAGTGGCATCGGTTAGTTCGAAGTGATAACTAACCATTCGTAGAATATATCCGGACCCAAAAGATAGATAGATACATGGATACAATTTCAAAAATTTCAGTTTAAAACTAAAGTATACCTATCAACCATAGCAATCAAAGCAAACAAGGCAACCAATACATCCAAACAAACAATTCTGGTCTATCCGGAGTTTATGTCCCATATTAATATATCGAATCTTCTTACTGGATCTACCAGAAACTATCGAAGAATTGAGAAAAGAAATGCTGAACAAAGAGATTGATAGAGAAAAGATTGCTTCCTTGTTGTTACAGAGTATTGACCATTTCATAGTGGTATTTCCCTGTCCCCTATCTCATCCTCTTCTCGCACTCATACTTACTATCAGTGGATAGTAAAAGAATTTACTGAGGCATACGGACGGATATCTTAAGGATTACTCATTCTAGGGATACTTCACCCTATCTCTAACGAGCTACTTAATGTGTTATACTCCTGAGCTAAAGTTCAACCTTAGCTCTGATACCAAATGTGAAGGTCCGAAAACAGCGGTCACAACCGGTAGGCTTTGCAACCATCCCGGCCCCACCGTGGCTCACACTGGCACCTTGCATTTACTTTTACGGCCAGCCTCTCGACTATCACAACCAACCCATCCCACTCAGGGACATGTAGGGGTAACAGTCTCTCGTTCGCCACCAAACCGCGAAGCGAGAACCCCCCATCATGCTGTAATATAGCAAATGCGATCCATATACGACGTATCATTATTCGGAATGGGTTATGTGACACAAAGGTCCTCTCCCGGCTAAACTGAATAGTGAGCGTAATATTTAAAAACAAATGGATATTGGGATTTCAGTGAAATCACAACTTAAACCCAACTTTCTTTTCAAATGGTTTAACAAATTACCATTTTCAAATCTTTAAACAAAAAGATTTATTTTAACAAACTTCAACGGTTTAAACAATTTCCACATTTTAATCTTTTAAACAAAAGATCCATTCACAGATTTTCCAAATCAATTTCCATTTCAATTTAACTCGTTAAATCTTTAAATCAAAGATTTAACTGATAGTTTTTAAAACACGTTTAAAAGATTTATTCATAATTTAGAAAACCATCTTCAATTCAAACTGGAAATTCCTTTAATTCAAATTGGAAATCCATTTCTTATATAATAGCTTTTATCAGTTGAAAACAATTAGTTTTTTCCCAATCATTGAATTCAATTCAAGTATTGAATTCAAATTTAAATCAAATTATTAAATATCAAGTTTAATTAAGTTATTTAAAATAACTTTTACATTTGGAATTCATTTGCAAAGCTCTTAAATTCAATTTCCAAAACCATTTGGATTCAAGAATTCAATCTTTAAAATCATCAAAAAACTGCGACTTAACTGATTTCCACGTGAAATCCATATTTGTGTGTGTATGGTGTAGTCCAGGGGTTTCACACAGTAGTGCAACATCATTCAATCATCACAGATCAGAATATAGAAGTATAGTTGATAAGCGGTATATCATAACGCTTATCGTTCATTTACAGATCACAGATCACAGATATTTAAATCATAGATAATAATTTACATTCATCCCAGATAGATAACTACAGTACAGACCACACACAAATCAGAATATATCACAGATCAGAATATCAAACAATTCAATCATTCAGTCAAATCCAACATTTACAAGTGAATTTATTAATCAACTGATTAATTTAAATCAAATGTATTAATTATTAATCCAGGTTAATTATCATAATTTAATTACAAATTATTTGAAATAAATCTTCTTTTCAAATTTATTAGTTAACCTGTAATTATTAACAAATCATTCTTAATTAATGAATCAATTAATCTTTAATTATTAAATTAATCTTAATTAATCGCCATTATTAATTAATCCTTTAATTCATTAACAAATAATTATACTCAGATTTTAAATCATCATTCAATTAATTATATTCAATAATTATCTATTAATTACTTCTCTAAGTAATTATATTTTCAAAGTTATTAAGTGATTTTTCCGAATTAAACTTAAGAAATTTAATTTGAACAATTTCGATTAACTCAATTAATTACACTGAATAATTAATTTCATAATTACTATCATATAGTAATTATACTTAATAATTCCACAATTGATTTTTATTAAATTAATCAATCTAAATTTATTGTTAAAATCTATTAGATCAATTAATTATTCAAATAAAATCTTGGTTAATGACCTCATTAACTATTAAATTTCTCTAATCACCTTTTTAAAGAAAACTTCTTATATTAATCATTATTGATTATAATTTAAATCTTTGTTTTAAACTTTGATTGAAATTTCAAATTTCCTTTAAAACTTTAAGACTAAAATTCCATTCGAATCTATCTTCATTTTAGTTACAACAACTCACCATTTAATTTTCAAATTTTCTTTAAAATTTAAAGCTACAGGCTGTTTTAAACAAACCTGTAACCAACTAGCCCAACCCAATTCTCTGAAGCATTCTGCTTCGAGTCGCCTCCTCCAATGCTTCGAGTATCAACTCGAAAGACCCGAGAAAAAATTCCTCAGTGCCCAAAACACGAACCCCATCCTCCGTCCCTCCGAGAAACCCACGCAAGAACTTCGAGAAAACAACAGGCATGACACGGCAAAACACTTCTTCCCCAAACCTTCTTCCCTCTTCCAGTTCGATGCACACGTGTGCACGGTGCACACGATCCAGATCGCCACCGATCAACTCTCCGACCATGGACAGAACCGAGATGACCTCGCCTACCCCCTCGACCATCTGCCTCGACGCTGCCTCCGACCAATCAAAATTTCGCAATTCGAACCCACATGAAATGCTACCATCGATCGAAAAATGGTACTGGCCACCATCTCCGATCATTGGAACTTCCACCGTCCTTCCCAAAGTTGCTCCACTCTCCGGCGAACCCAACCCCTCCTCGCGATTCACTCCGTTGGTCGATCGCCACCGATCTCAACGCGCAAAGACCCTGACCCAAAATTACACCGCGAACCCTAGATGACCACCCCCTGACCTCTACGGCCATCGAAAAAATGTGAGACCATTTTTCCCGAGACCCCCTTGCCGCCAACTTCCTCCAGACCAAGATCCATCTTCCAAAGCTTTCCCGATCGTCAGATATCGGTGATAAACCAAAATTTATTCAACTTTGATTTTCTCAGAGGATACTAAACAAAAAATTTTGATTCTGGTCCCTAAATTCATCTTATTCTATTACAAATCTGGTTATGGAATCGAATCATAAAATTAAAATGATTGGTTTCAAACTATATTCAGATCATCACTGTATTTTTCTAAATTTTGGATTAAATATTAAATTAAAACTCTTGAAAGCATTTTTAGAATTGATACTATGTTGTTGTAACCATATTTCATTCAAGGATCAAAACCCAATTCTGATCGTATGAGGAGATTTAGATTTTTAAAGTAGTTCGAGCCCATGGAAGTAACAGAGACAGTTTGTATATATATTTATACATATATATATACATTTAAGCAGAGCAATTTGAAGCATATATCCAGCTAAGATAAATCATGCAAACATGTCAAACAACTTCATTTCAAGCATCATCAAAATGTAAACAGATTCAAGCCTTTAGGTTTAGAAGTTTGCTCACAGTGCTTTTTGGAAGAAGAACAGAATTTGCTTTTGAATCAGGCTTGAGAAAATTTGCAAGCTGAAACCTTTCTTCCATTCTTTGATTGGTATTGTTGTTTTAGTTGAATTGTTGTTTGAGTTTTGAATGATATTTTCTCAGTTTTACTGAGCTAAGAATGGAACGAACTGGAAATAAGATGATGGAAAAGTTTACTGGGTGATAAATTACTTATACAGGGAGATATATTATTTTTGTACAAGTTGATATTATTTGGTTTGTACAACATCAGAGATTTTTTCTTTGTGGAGGCTGATATACATCTTGCTTTGGTGGCTATAGGACATGGCATTAATTAAGCTTGCTTTGACTAAAGATTTTTATCTTTGTTTATTGAAATGAAATGATCTCATTTCGGCTGATAGAATATGGTTGTGTACTTTGGTTTCATATTTACTCATATTTTTGTTTCCTTTCCTTTTATTTATTTTATTACTTTATAATGTTATTAAATTTTATTTTGCCTTGTCTCATTATTTTATAATATATGTAAACTTCTATTTCTTTTCTTTATTTTATCTTTCTTTTATTATATTTTATTTTTCTTACATTTGCATTCATTCATTATATTTCCAAAACCCAATTCAAATTGACTCATATATCACATATACATATATATATTCACATATATATACAATATTTAAATTTAATTGATTTAACACAAATTTATTCGTCTCGGGGAAACTCGCAATCTATTTACCGTTTTATTTCACAAATTTAATTCAAATATTCAATAAATTATCAAATTAATTTTAATTTAAATTCGGGGTCGTTACAGAAATGAATTAGGGTTCTTCCTTTAAATACAAAACCCACCAAAATCTTCATTATTGATCAAGATTGAGTGCAATTCTAATAGAAGGGCTTTAGCAATCTAGGCATGGATACAAGGTGAGTTTATCTTACCAATTATGGCCTTAGATATATGGTTGCTACTGGTAGATGATCATGCTTGAGCTCAAAGTGTATATGATCTCCAAATTTTGATTGATTCCTTGTCTAATTGCATTGTATTTGCTGTTTACTAAAACCCATCATATGAAATCATGAAATTCATCCAATTATACAAGTTATATGCATGCGACTGCCTATTCTATACTTTAAATCATTAAAGAAGCTTCACAAGAAGAATGAGCGAAAATGGATCGACGAAAGGTCACCGGAGTCGCTTGGACATCAGCCCAGGTGAACCAACTGGTGGATCGGTTGGTCAAACTAGTGCATCGGTCATAGCCCGAACCTGACGTCCAGGCTACGTTCCGGTGTTTTCCCGATCGACCCATCTGTTATATGGTTATCCCATGGAATTCACAAAGTTGATTGCTAAATTTTATTACTGCATTTCATGTTAATTTTATTGATATTCTACAGATTCATGATTTGTGACTTGTTGAATTCATTTTGATATTTTATATCATAGAGTTTGTTCTATGGATTTTGGGAGAATTACACACTTTTGATGCACGTTTTCGACCTAGATTTACAAATGATTGATTTCTAAATCTAATCATTTTATATAATATTATTTATGTACAAATATATATATATATATATATATTCATACAAAGAAATTTACTAATATATATAAACACACATATACTATCTATTTTCATTTACAATGGTTTTAGAAATGTTTGGGGAACAATAGTTTGAAATGCTTACTTGTATGTATATATATATCCATTATAAACAAATATTTTAAAACTAGTTTTAGAATAGAAATTTTTTCATAAAAGTGCACGATATCAATCGAATGAGAAATTGATTTAAACGGTTAAATAAAACTAGTGGTATCGAACGCTCACGTTTGTTTTACTGATCAATTCCTGGACTTGTTCGACCAAACTATTGTTACACGTGGGTGGGGTTTGCTGTTGTATAATTATCATTTAGGTAAACATGTATGGTATGGGACACATGGTCGTTATCTATTCGATTATTATATAAAAGTATTTAAGCACTTTTTGATGAGTATATGACTCGCCTTTGATATTTATAGGACTTGTTCCTATTTGATTTGGTTTTGTACCTATCTTGATGTTTATAGGACTTGTTCCTATTTGATCTTTATAGGTTTCGTACCTATCTTAGAGTACACAAGGTTTATACCTATTTTGATGTTTATAGGTCCCATACCTACCTTGATGTTTATAGAGTTATATGTCTATAGTGGAGTTACATGCATGTAGTTGAATTTATTTCAGTAGTATTAGAGTTTGGTGCCCCCTCTTACTTATGAGATTTTTAGATTTCTATTTATGAGATTTCTAGATTTAACGTCGTTGGATTATCACCAAATCATTTTGGAGGCTTCTACTTTTAAGAAGCTATTATGGGTTTTTTTGACTTGGTGGTTTGAAGTTATTAAGGCATGTTTGATATTTATCTATACATGCTTATAATTGAGATCTGGATTTCTTTATCTATCATTCAGTTTTGCTAACACATTTATCTTAGTCTAGACTAACCTATTTATTTTATTTTTTATAATAATTGGGTCAGACCGTGATGTTTCAGGCCCTTCAACTTAAAGGTTTAGAGAGGTGATCTTACCTGATAGCTAGCAGTTCTCTTTTGTCATCCTATGTATATATTTGACATCGTGTAGTATCTTGTGTTGAGATTAGACTCCTTTTGTGTATGTATTCATTTTGAGATATCGTGCTTTATATAAGGGTTGTCTACATCATGTATCTATCCTGTACTGATTCAAATTTGTATCTATTATATTCCGCTATGACTAATCTAAAATGAAAATAATAATAATAATAATAATAATAATAATAATAACAATAACAATAACAATAACTTAAAGCTTAAACCACAATAATTGAGTGGAAATAGTTTTAAAATGAGTTAGAAATGTTTTATAAACATTTAAATATGTTTAAAGAAATAAAGAAAGAAAATCAAGATTTCATCTTGTATATTTTAAATATGTCCAAAACAATTTTCAAGAAAAATCACGCTTTTGTAGTAAAGTGGCCATAGTTTAAAATTGATATTTTAAATGTTTTAAAAATATGTAATAAATTATAAAATCCTTTTAAAATGTTTCAAAAGAGATTTAATTTGAAAAGATGGATTTCTAAATTATATAAAAGTCGTTTTGAAGAATATAGCTTTTAAAACACTATTTGCAACACTATTCGCAACAGTTTTAAATAACTTTTGAAATGTAGTTTTAAACTTAACAATTCTTTTCTAAATCTTTTGTGAATGATTTTAAAAGAATAGTTTAGTAATGTAAAGATGATTTGGAAGTTTTAATAAGAATTTGAATAAATGATTAAGAGGAATTGTTTATACCACTTAAACAAAATGAAGAATATTGAATGTAATAACAAACGGAGTATGCGGAAATGACTAGTATATTTGTCCCGCCTGTGAGATCTGGAAAGATAAAATAAGGTGTTTAACTAAGGTTAGAAATGGAGCAACCGGTGTCCTGAACTTACCTGACCTATATTTTCTCTTTTTAGACGAGGGGCAGAACATATCGAAAGGAAAGCTCGGATGCTCTAAAAGGTCATATTTAAGGTTTTTCAAGATAAAAAACAAATTTTAGAATATTAATTAAGTAACTAACATCTTTTTATCAATGATTAGCATATTGGAACCAGGATCGGATCTGGTTAGTGAGGTTCGTGCATGATAGGGGGTTCTCGCTTTGTGAACAATGACAAAGCTTAAACTCTTAACCCTACATATCCCTCAGATAGAGTATCGAGGGGTTGGTTGATTGTCGAGGGGCTTGCCGTAAAAGCAGATCCGAGGTACCACATGTAGTCACCTCCATGTTGAAAAGCAGGAGTGCCCCCATGTTGAAAAGCAGAAGGGTAGCGGGATGGTTGAAAAGCCTACCAGGGCGGATCCAAAAAACCCGTTCGTCACATTTGGTATCAGAGCTGAAGGTTAAGTGAGAACCTTGGGATGTATTATACTTTGGTATCAGAGCTGAAGGATGAGTGACTCATTAGAGATAGGGTTAGTAACACCCTAGAATGAGTTTGAATGATTTATATATGAGTGCGTATTTGTTAGTGACTAATAAATTGTTTTGTGTTGATTTATCTATTGAGTGATTTTTAGATTCTGATCGATACGCCTGATCACCGTTTTCGATGAGGGTTCCTAAACATTTAAACAAGGCGAACCGACACACTGATTTTGAAAAATTGGTAAATACAATAATTTTACCTAGGATTATATTTTGAATATAAAGTATATATTTTGAAAAGTTGTATAGTTAGAAATCAGGACTAGTGAAATTTAAATATGAACATCATGTGATTAGAATTTCACAGTTTGACTATAAGATGTTTCATAAAGATAATCGATAAGTAAGAAATTCGATAAGGTAATCAAGTTCTTTAATACTTATTCCAAATAATAAATTAAGAAATGATAATGTTAAGTTACTATCATAAATTGATCAGTTGTTTGATTTAAAAGTTTAAGTACAAATACCTTGTGAATTAAGTTTCAAGATTTGACTATAAGGTGTTTGATAATAAGATTTGTTTAAGGTAGGAACATATGAGATAAAAAGTATTTAAATAATAGAAAATAATTATGTAAAAGGAAAAAAATATATAAAAGGAATGGGAATTTAAATTCGAATAATTTAAAGAGTTGTGGAAATTTAAATGCAGTTAATTAATATAAGATAAATTTATAAAATAAATTTATAAAATAGGTTTTATAAAGTAATCTCTAAAGGATTTTGAAAATGGTATTATTGCCAATAAAAAAATGGTATTTTATGATAACTAATTCGATTGGCTCGGAAATGAACTAAAAATGGGCAAGAGATGTGTTCGGATGGTAAACACTTCTCTTAAGTATTACTCTTTTTGTTAAGAGGATATATGATACTATTGGTAGTACCCGGTTCCTTGTTATGTTTTGGAGTTACACGATCTATATAATTTTCTTAAGTTAAAGAAATAATGTGAATCATTAACTAATAAATTGATTAGTAATCTTTATCAAAGTGTTTAAACCAAAGATAGATTTGGATCACTAACTGAAAAGACAAAACAAAATTCTCGATGATTTTGGACAGTCGAAAATTTCTGAATCACACCTAATTCGAAGCTAAGAAATTTATGAAATCTTTTGGGAAAGACAAATGATTAAGACATGTTTTGAGTAAATGTAATAAGATAAGGATAATTTATAAATCTGATTTATAAAGAAAAAAAGATTTAAGAGTTAAGAGTATGAGGATTTAAATACTGGTGGCTTTAAAATTTATTTTTCAAAGCTAGAAAATTAATAATAGTATTAAATAAGAAATAATTTTTATAACTTATGAATTTGAGATAATAGTTAATTACAACAAATTTTAAATTTGTTAGACATACGGATTTAAGTAAAATCAATTTAAAATTTAGGATTTGATATATATACTCTTAGGATGTAAAGGTATATCATACAAATATAGATTTAAGTTTATGAACTATCTATACACTTAAGTAAAATAAATACTCTTTAAAAAGGTAATTATAACCTAGAAAATGTTTTATTAATGAATTCTAGCATTAATTAAGGATTTGGACTTAAGTTTTTAAAAGTGGTGGATTTACATAGTTGTGTTCATAAGATATAATAAACTTAAGTAATAGTTTTAAGAAATGATTCATAAACAATATTGGTATTAAAGAAAACATACTAAAAAAATATAAATGTGATTTATAAATAAAAGGATCCAAGAATAGAGAATTTAAATACCGGTAATTTTGAATTTGTTTTTCAAAGCTAGAAATTTTTGTTGTTGTTGTTATAGTTCATAAGAAGAAAAGAAATAATAAGAAAAGTTTATTATAATAAAGATAAATTATCTTTTGAGTGAAAAATGGTTCCTTTGGAATATTTTCCTTTAATAAAAATATTTGGAAATAAATAATTAATAGGATTATATAAAGAAGCACCTTTATAAAATGTTTGAACTTAAGATAAAAGTTTTTATGAAAAGTTTTTGAAAGTTAATAAATACATATGTTATATTTAGATCATTTCGTCGCATAAATTTTGATCTAAGATTCGAGTACAAAACTTTAAGGTGTTTACACCGCTCCGAAAAATGATTTATCACTCGATTTCTTGACGGCGAGCATTGATGATGGTTTGTAGTTAGTTACTCGAGTTTTCTATCATAGTTGAGAGTTATGCAAGGAAAGCAAGTGTATATGATCTAGAAGCTTGATCAGAGTCCGCACTAGAGGATCGGGGGATCGATACTAGTTTAGAAATAAAGTTGTGGATTCGAATAGAAGATCAAATCAGATATTTTATATGGATGATTTGGGTACATCTTATAGGTTTAAGTTTGTGAAATAATGATTTATGTAAAATATTGTGGGTTTAAGTTCAGGGTAATTTCGGGGACAAAATTCTTTTAAGTAGGAGAGAATGTACCAACCCGTAATTTTATCATTTTGAAAATGGAATTTTTAATTTATTTAATTATTCAAATGTAGAATTTTCAAATATTAAACAATCATTTTTTGTATGATAAATAAGAATGGTAAACTTATTTTTGATATTGAATAAAGGTTTTGGATTTCCATTGTAAAAATTGACAAAAGTCGGATTCCGATAAAGTAGGATAAATATTTGAGAAATTTGTTTTAAATGATAAATAATTCTTTTTAAATATATGTAATCCATATCAAACTCATTTGATAATAATAGTAATTTAATTTATAACGGTTCGATAAATATATAAAAATTGTTTTATAAAAGCTGACAAATTTCGTCGCATATCGATAAATTGATGTCGTATTTTTACAAATAGATTCGATATTGTTTTATATTATTTTATGAGTCAAATATACTTGTTTTAATTATTTAAAGATAATAAGAAATTTATTTTGAAGTTTGGTTTATATGAATAAATAGTTTAACGAAAATGTCAAAATGTGACCGGAAAACGTTTTGTCAAAAATCAACGTTTTGTTCAAAATAAGTTGCCGCAACTTTGTCGCACCTTTGTTAACATGCTTTAACATATATATTACACATTTTAATAACTAAACATGTTTACTTTTACTAAATATAATTAGAAAACTTCTAGAAGTCATTAGTAAAAGTAAGTAAGAATTAACAAAAGTAAGAAAAAGTAAACATCAAATCAATATAACATCAAAAATCAACATAATTATTATTTTACTTAGCTTAGTTCTTAAGACCATTCCCAACCATGTGTCGGTTGGCCACTTCAGGGTTGCTTCTTAGCCGGCCAAACTAAGGCTGGCTAAGTATAGCCGGCCTTATTTTGGCCGGCTAAGCCAACGGCTATAAAGTAGCCGTTGGGTCTTAGCCGGCTATATATTAGTCGGCTAAGAGCCAACGGCTACTTTATAGCCGTTGGGCCATTGTCAGCCAAAAATAAGCCGGCTAACTTTATTAATTTGACCGTTGCTTCTCCCCCCAATATAACATGTTCATTCCTTCATTCTGTTTACATCATTTCCACTTCAATTTTCTCTCTTCTTAGCACAGTTTCTTCAATCAATATTAGCAATGTCGAAAACTTCTAAAGGAAAATCATAGAAGTCTTCATCTTCTATATTTCTACCTCTACAAAGGCCAAATAATCAGAATCCGGCACAATTCAATCAGCATATGTATAATTCTCAGCACGGTCAGAATCAATTTCATTGTCAACAGGCGCCAATTTCATATCAACCTCAACAAAATCAGAATATCTACCATTCTCACCAAGATTCGAATCAATACCAGAATTCTCAAAATGCGAATTATTCGCAGAATAGTTCGTTTCAACAAAACTATCAGTAGGATCAAAACTACATGTCTCCCAATAGCCAACAACGGTCAGTAATGTCCCATCGTTCACAAAATATATCAAGAAATCTCACTATTCAATTTGGAGGTAACTGATTTTAAAATCAAGAAACATAATTTGATATCAAAGAAATAGCCAACGAAGAAGACGATTGTAGGAATCCTACTTTGTCTTCTGGTCAAACTTGGGGAAATCAGCCATCAAGAATCAACATTTCAGAATCTGGAACCGCAGAATCGAAAGGTGGGAAAATGGTAAAATGGTCGTCGAACGAGCAAGCTGAATTAGCATTCTGCTGGGTTGAATGCTCTAGAGATAATAAGAAAGGAACTAGCCAAAGCTCATCCTCGTTTTGGACTTTTGTATGCAATCTGTTCAACCTTCCAACTCTAAACAGCCCCCCGAGATCAGTAGATTCTTTGAAGCAGTCGTGGAAAAGAATAAATGCCGCTTGTCAACGTTGGAAAGAAATAATGGCTGGCTTGCATTCTAGACAACAAAGTAGGGAAAACGACTTGGATCTGGTAATTTTTTGAATTTTGGACTTTGAAATAACAAGTTTTATGCTTAATTCATCTAATAGTACTTCATCCTCTGCAGCTCAATCAAGCAAATGCATTGTATTTGTCTAAACATAACAATCAACCTTTCAACTTTCAACATTGCTACAACATACTAGAAAAAGAGGAAAAATGGAGCCGGGTGCGACAAGAACATTCAATACTGCGCTTTCTTCCTCGAAAGATGAGCGATGAATCCAGCCCCGGTAGTTCTGATCCTCATGAGGACACCCCCTTCACAACTAGTTCAGGTGGTCGACCTCCAGGAAAGTTCAAGGGGAATAAAAAAACAGCCCCCGATTACAGCGCACATTACGAAAATATTGGACAGCGTATTGTGGTCGTGGAAGATGCAAACAAATTATATCTGGAAACAAAAGAAACAAAGAGAAAGGGCAATGGAAAAACAATGGCGGCACGATGAAAAACAGAAGTTAAGAAATGATGAGCTAGAGTTAAGAAAACAAGAACTAGCTCGACAACAAAGAGCTGAAGATATGGCTCTTTTAACTTGCAACTTAAACGAACTCAATCCAGTTCAGAGGATGTATATGGAGAAGCAACTTAAGGTGTAACGACCCGCCATTTTGGACCATTCGCGTCCATTATAAGTGTATAGGTAGACACTCATGCCGGAGTTGAATTGCTCAAAATACCGCGTTGTTAATTTAAATTTGGCAAAACTGAACATATACAGTAAATAGATATAATCACAGATCACAGACACAGAGTAATAAATGCAGCGGAAATAAAAGAGATAGTAGTTCATGAAGCTACTATATGAATATATAAAAATACATCAGAGTTTACAACAGAAGAGTAATACGATACATCAGATACAAATCAGAATACATCACTGGAATCATCGAATACTGGAAGCAGAATAGATGGCTGGATCTTCAAGCAAAGCTCCAACTCCAAAGGTGAGTCTCGAAAGCTGAACTACTCAGTCTGACCCGAGCGTAAAGTAAAAACACAAAACACTCGAGTCAGGATTAACATTCTTATATTAATAAATCCAACTCAAGTGAAATAGCAATTGAAATACAAGTAACTCAAGGATGTTTGGAAAACCATCCTTTAAGGATCCGTTAAACTATCTACTATGTAGTAGTGTACGATAAGTAGATAATGTCTATCAGTAATATAAAAGATATCAAAATAGCGTTAAGTCATGGCCCATTCCACCCTTAACACATTTTTATTCCCACAAGCATATACAAGACCGTAGTTTCCCCAAAACCGGAAGTCACCAGAGGGCAATCCATATACTCAAGGTACAAATCAAATTCGTAGTGGTCGCGCATAAATGGAATACAAGTATGACAAGGCACATGAGGCTATACCCAAGGTAGTGATACTACCGTTCGCCTGATCCGGGCTGGTGAGAACGCAACGCCGCAGCGCCCGCAACACCGTGAGACAACACTCCCAAAATCAAGGGTGCACCAATCGACAATAAGTATAAGTAGTTCGAAGAAGTGTGTCCACTTGAGGTATCAATCCTCCATTGGCCCGGCACAGCTCCTGTTTTAGTCATTTCCAATTTGACACAAGTGTCAAGGCTATCCATTATCGTTCACTTTCTTCAATCAACACGTACATCATTCCGACCACTTCATTCTGGATCATCACTCCGCGTATAGTTATTAAAGTGGTTTCCGGTTTAGACAGTGAGTATGCCCCAAACCGACTCCGGTTCCTTTAATAACCTTTCGTGATTATAACACCGATTGGTCGTTAATATATTTCAAAACCAAACAATTTCAATTTGAATTCGTAAACCAACAATTTATTTGTCTTTCAAAAACCAATTTCCAAAATTTACGTTTCAAAACTTTCAAATTACCATTTCAAAATCTTATAATTCAATTTCAATCTTTATATTGAAAACAATTCAAATATTGATTCAATTTCGTAAAAAAAAAAAGTTTCATTTCGAAATCATTAGAATCAATTTAGTTTTAACATTCAAATCAATTTACATTTATTTATCGATTTCATTCAATATCGTTAAATTAATTTATCATTCAAAACAATTTCTATTAAATTTCCAATTCATTAAATCAATTCTTAAGTTCAACTTCTTTAAATCAAAATTTACAATTTTGAATTAAATTAAATTCGTCAAATCAATTCTTTCAATTTCAAGTCTTACATTAATTTCGATAAATCACATTTTATTTCTTGTTAAAGAAATTCAATTTCACTTATTTACTTAAATAATTTTCCAAAACTTAATTAATAAAGAAAACTCAATTTCAATTATTTACAAAGTAAATTCACTTATTCAAAAGTTCAATTTCATTTAATCATTAAATAATTCAATCTTAATTAATTATTAAATAATTCAAAACTTAATTTTTAAATAATTTCAAAGTTTAACAATTTCAAACTTAATTATAATTTCCAACTTAATTATTAAATCATTTCAAAGTTTAATAAATTTCAAACTTAATTATTAAATCATTTCAAAATTTAATTCAATCATTTCTCAAAAACAACATTCTTTCATCAATTACATTGTTAATATTTTATTTCAGATTATTAAATATTAACATTTTCCTTTCATTAAAATTCAAATTTCAACTTCATTTCAAAACCATATTCTTTATTCAAATAAAATCTTCGTTTTATTTTTAAATCAAATTATTGACCAATCGGGCTTTATTTAATTTTCTATCCTAGGTCAAAGTTTTTATTTTGGGTATTTATCATTTCAACCCGATTCCAATTCAATTCAAAATCAAAACATAACAAGGGAACTTGCAGTGTGATAACTGGGATGGTGTCAAAGTAAATAAACAAGCAATAACAACAATCAATAACAATCCAATAATCAATTCAAATAATCCCGAAATAACCGTATTAATTCACATTGTTGTTTGTGCGAATTAATATAATTATTTCTAGAATCTACACTATCATTTCATGTAGATTAAAGATTATTACACTAATATTTATACGGTTCTTCAATTGTCATTCGATTTCAATTTTTAACACTACAACAATTAAATCAAATATACGTTCAATGGTTCAAAGTGTAATTATCACGATTCTACATGTCAATTAATTTAACAAATAAAAGGGGTCATATTCAACTAATCAAATTCAACATATATGTCAATTTTAATTATCCTACGTCAAATTTACTTGCATAATATTTATCACTTTAACATTTAACAATTTAACGTCCAATATAAACATCAACAATCAAACTGGATTATCATTTCATATATAACAGATAATAGTGTCAGATGTCACATGTGAACTGATACAGATAATAACAGTGTAAATATCTTACAGCAGCATATTTCCATTGTCGTTTCAATTGAAATCAAATTTAATAAATAAAAGAACGTTAATCGTGAGTGAGTGCTCACCTTTCGTGGCTAGAGAATACAGAAGATGACACGGATACGCGCACTGATATGAACGCTGAATTTGAATTACGAATCCAAGCAAAACAAAATCGGCACGAATTCAACGATCAATGCTGATTGGCACGAATTCGACGGACAAGCTGATAAAATAGAGATTGACGAAAATGGATCAGATCGGATTGATAGAAACGGAATATATTTCTAAATTTTAAAACAATACCCACGATAATATTTATATATACTTAATGTATAACATGTATATAATTATACAATCCATATAGTTATAACAATATTGATTTTTTTTTTAAAGAAAAATGTTATATGCAGACCTTAGTTGTAACATTGTATGCATACTAGAGTTAAGTCGATATAACCGTTGAAACGTGTATATATGACACTACGCAACTAATAAGTATTATAAAACTGAAATAACATAGTTTGGTTTTATATACAAGCAAATTATAAATATATAACTATGCAAAAACCAAACAGACTATGCTCAGCTTTTTTTTAAAAAATATAAAATCAACATCACATACTTATTATACTATATACGTAGTACAGCTTACAGGTGTTCAATGCAGTAGAAATCTATATCCAATATATTACCAAATACTATAGATATAATGCGATCTTCATTTTTTTTTTTTTTGGACACGTCAGTAGTGCATTTAGTTGAAAAGCATGCACATGGCATTTTAGAAACTAATATGTGTAGAGTTAGGCTACACAGTAAACTATATACAAAGCTATGCTGAAACTTTGCACTGGAACATACCAAACCAAAATAGATATCTCATTATAAACTATATGTATACTTGATACGACTGCCTTTAAGCCTATGTACACCGATTTATGCAAGAGCTACCAAATCATATACAACTAACGATAAACGTACTGCTTTTTTTTTTCCTTATTCATAAAGTGAAAACAGAACTTGTATATAAACTCTATACTTATATAACTTTGATATGTATAAGTTGCGACCAATATAAAATCAAAAGCATATTATGTGTACTAGTGTAACTTATATATACTTGGTTACTAAAAAAAAAAAATATATACTGCAACTTTATAAACCAATGTATATATAGATATGTAGAACAAAATACTTCTCATTAACCACTTCTCATATAGGATATACATTGACAAATCAAATAACAGGATATATAACATATATAATATACATTACCTATATATATTAGAAGGATGCACGCATGCTCAGCAAACAAAATGGAAAGCACGGCAATGAGGGGGAAGTCGACGAAGTGGAGGGGACGTGAGGAGGTGGTGCAACAGTGGCCGGCTGTGCTCAGCAAAAGGGAGGGGCGGAAGGCCTTGGAGGCTTTGTTGGCGAAGCTATGTTGCTCGGCTGGTACAGCAAATACGTGGAGAGAGGGGAAGGGAGAGTTAGCGGTCAGGGGAAAAGACAATGGCTCGGATGAGATCTGGGTAGCCGAACGTGGTTTAGGTGGCGGGTCAGAGGGAGGACAGCGGAGGAGAAAGTGGCGTGGCGGAGAGAGGAAGGGGATGGTGGCTGTCGTCTTCGGCTGAAGGAAGGTGGGAAGGTTTTGGGCTTCGGTTGGTCGTGGCATGGGATTTCAAGGCGGATGCGGAAATGGTGGATGGGTGTGGGCTTGCTTTGGCTAATGGTGGAGAAGAAGAGGCGAGAGTGAGGTGGCGATGGTCATGAAGGGGAAAGGCACGGCTGGGGTTGGCGTGGCTGCTGCCTCAAGTCTGAATGTGGAAGGGAAAATAAGGGGAAGTAACAAGTGGGGAGAATGAACAGTTAGTAAATTTGAAACTTTTAGGCTACGTTCTATTCGTTTCAAATGAAAGTAAATGCACCAAAGAAATAAATGAACATAAATGAGCATAAGGAATAGTGAAAGTCACAACTCGAAATTTGGGAATAATAATAACTAGCGGCTAATCGTAGTGGGAATTGTAGAGATGTGGGAACAGAAAAAGTTTGAATGCGTAACCGGTACGGACGATCGTTTTACCGATTTTGTCGCGTATCAGATTCCGAAATTAACAAACGAATATTCCGCAGTGATCAGTAAGACGAGACGATCAAAACGGTATATAGAAATCAGTGGTACGAACATCCGATAAAAATTGATATCGGTACCAGAATACTGCTATTTTGCAGAAAATAAGAACGACGGAGCCAAAGATGTCCGAATTTGGAAAAACGACAAACTGAAATCTTGCTCAGAAGATGGTTTAGAATTTTTCTATGTAAAAATATTTTGGTTTTGAAGACGTTTTATTTACAACGCTTTTTAACTGATTAAATTGAAGTGAATTTACGCGCGAAATAAACTTTCGTATTTTCGGACGAAAATTTACCAGCTGCTATGTTAAACTAGACGTATTCCAAATATTAAATTTTATTTCAAAATCCTATCGTTTAAAATTTCACAAAATTTTAACTAATTACGTTATTAAAACGGTTAAAATTTACGGGTCGTTACACTCTCCCCCACTCAAAACTTTTCGTCCCCGAAAAGGAACGAGGTAGGAGAATATAAACAACCAGGAAGAAAAACAGATTTGAAATACAAAATAACAATTAATTTAAACCATATAAATTCAAATTTAAATTAATGGATATTCTATTATTGATTTAATCCAATTGATTTCACCAAAATCAACCTCACTATTTCTAAATTCATTATCTTATTATCCAATTATCTTAAATTTACAATTTATAAAACCATAAATTTAAATAGTCTTTTATTACAATCATATTTTATTCAACAAATTTAATTCTTCTTTATTCCAAACTATTATTAAATTTGTTCCACTTAATATATCTCATTACATGTATCTAAACCATATAAATTAATTTAAAACATAAAAGTTTCCATTTAAATTAATTTATATTTACTAATTTCTTTTAAATTCAAGGTATTTCATATGTTGATCCAATTTTAATTTATTAATTCTTTCAAAACAAAATTTTTATATTCATCTTTTATTCAATTAACTTATTATTCTATTTATTTCAATTAACATTTCATAATTAAAATTTAAGTGTATAACATTATTATAACCACTCAAATTTTATTTATAATTTCAATTTATATTATATATTATCCAATTACATATTCAACTTTTGAATGATTTAGGTAAGTTGTATTAGAATGCAGTTGAACAATATATAAATAAAATTTTCCTAATTCAATTATTCAAGTTTAAATATTTATTCCAAATTTTGGTTTTATTTATAATTAAAATCATCCTTTAACAAAATTTAAGGATTAGATTTCCGATTAACTTTAACAATTTAGAGATATATATAATATATTTATATCAAATCAAATTTTTAAAATAAGATACCTATATATATATAAATCAAATTATACTGAAGAAATTCAAATCAAAATATATTTTTCAAAACAAAACCGTAGCAAAGCTACAGAATAGTATCTCCACTTCGAAACTCGAAAATGAATGTCGATGATGCGGCCGCCATCACCGAAATTATTTTCCAGCGACAAAGTGAAGAGCACTGATTTTCAACACATTTAAAATTCTTTGAAAACGATTTCTATTCGAAAATACTTTCAATAACATATACTTTTAAAAATTTAAAACCATAGTTCGAAATCATCGGAAACTGAATTTTCAATTTCTGAATTAAATTTTATTCAGATTCCAAATCAATTTATAAACCACGTTTATAAATTCATTATAGAACAATAAATGATAATCAAATATTATCATTTCAAACAAACAATTTAATTAACTTATTAAATTCCAGAAAATTTTAACTTATATTTTTACAATATAATCAACAAATTTATTTCATTTTCCAAATTTGAAAATAATATTGTGTCGGTTTGCTCTGTTCAAGTGTTTTGGAAATCCTATCGATAGCGTTGATCAGACGTATCGATCGGAAACCCAAATCAACATCAACAACTCAAACAACACAATATATAAAACATTTATAAATATTAATTTACAAATACACTTCTTTGCTCGACGATACAGGAATGAATTTTCAAAATAAGGATAGGGATTCAATTTTGATAGAAATCAAATCAAAGAGAATTTTTTTTTTTTTGATTCGAAGATAAGTCCGAAACAGAAGTTAAGATGATTTAAATAACAAATAAGAAGATAGATGAGTTTATATAAATCGCGGGCAACCTTAACCGGGTCAACCGTGACTTCAAGAATAAGATCGTTGTAGAATTTCGAGGTAAATCGACATTCGATCTCAAGAAATAAAATTCAGGTATAGCAGGAGATAGATAGCATCGTAAACCGAGGATACAGAAATCTCCGGTAAATCAATGCCTATTGTAAAGGAGTTTCACCCCTTTACAAATCATTCGAAGATTGGTGAGACCGCCGATCTATTATAGGTAACATTCAAAATGTAGATATGGGATGCTCCAGGATTGAAAGGAGATGAACAGTGAGGGACACGAATGAAATTTGGAACCGAGGGGAACGTTCCAAAATTCAAAGAAATTGAGTCAAAGGAAGGGATTGAACTCGAATGAGAGTGATTCTGTAAATACATTTACCCTATATGTTAAGTTTTGCCTAGAGCTACCAAAGCTCTGATACCAACTGTAACGACCCGCCATTTTGGACCATTCGCGTCCATTATAAGTGTATAAGTAGACACTCATGCCGGAGTTGAATTGCTCAAAATACCGCGTTGTTAATTTAAATTTGGCAAAACTGAACATATACAGTAAATAGATATAATCACAGATCACAGACACAGAGTAATAAATGCAGCGGAAATAAAAGAGATAGTAGTTCATGAAGCTACTATATGAATATATAAAAATACATCAGAGTTTACAACAGAAGAGTAATACGATACATCAGATACAAATCAGAATACATCACTGGAATCATCGAATACTGGAAGCAGAATAGATGGCTGGATCTTCAAGCAAAGCTCCAACTCCAAAGGTGAGTCTCGAAAGCTGAACTACTCAGTCTGACCCGAGCGTAAAGTAAAAACACAAAACACTCGAGTCAGGATTAACATTCTTATATTAATAAATCCAACTCAAGTGAAATAGCAATTGAAATACAAGTAACTCAAGGATGTTTGGAAAACCATCCTTTAAGGATCCGTTAAACTATCTACTATGTAGTAGTGTACGATAAGTAGATAATGTCTATCAGTAATATAAAAGATATCAAAATAGCGTTAAGTCATGGCCCATTCCACCCTTAACACATTTTTATTTCCACAAGCATATACAAGACCGTAGTTTCCCCAAAACCGGAAGTCACCAGAGGGCAATCCATATACTCAAGGTACAAATCAAATTCGTAGTGGTCGCGCATAAATGGAATACAAGTATGACAAGGCACATGAGGCTATACCCAAGGTAGTGATACTACCGTTCGCCTGATCCGGGCTGGTGAGAACGCAACGCCGCAGCGCCCGCAACACCGTGAGACAACACTCCCAAAATCAAGGGTGCACCAATCGACAATAAGTATAAGTAGTTCGAAGAAGTGTGTCCACTTGAGGTATCAATCCTCCATTGGCCCGGCACAGCTCCTGTTTTAGTCATTTCCAATTTGACACAAGTGTCAAGGCTATCCATTATCGTTCACTTTCTTCAATCAACACGTACATCATTCCGACCACTTCATTCTGGATCATCACTCCGCGTATAGTTATTAAAGTGGTTTCCGGTTTAGACAGTGAGTATGCCCCAAACCGACTCCGGTTCCTTTAATAACCTTTCGTGATTATAACACCGATTGGTCGTTAATATATTTCAAAACCAAACAATTTCAATTTGAATTCGTAAACCAACAATTTATTTGTCTTTCAAAAACCAATTTCCAAAATTTACGTTTCAAAACTTTCAAATTACCATTTCAAAATCTTATAATTCAATTTCAATCTTTATATTGAAAACAATTCAAATATTGATTCAATTTCGTAAAAAAAAAAAAAAGTTTCATTTCGAAATCATTAGAATCAATTTAGTTTTAACATTCAAATCAATTTACATTTATTTATCGATTTCATTCAATATCGTTAAATTAATTTATCATTCAAAACAATTTCTATTAAATTTCCAATTCATTAAATCAATTCTTAAGTTCAACTTCTTTAAATCAAAATTTACAATTTTGAATTAAATTAAATTCGTCAAATCAATTCTTTCAATTTCAAGTCTTACATTAATTTCGATAAATCACATTTTATTTCTTGTTAAAGAAATTCAATTTCACTTATTTACTTAAATAATTTTCCAAAACTTAATTAATAAAGAAAACTCAATTTCAATTATTTACAAAGTAAATTCACTTATTCAAAAGTTCAATTTCATTTAATCATTAAATAATTCAATCTTAATTAATTATTAAATAATTCAAAACTTAATTTTTAAATAATTTCAAAGTTTAACAATTTCAAACTTAATTATAATTTCCAACTTAATTATTAAATCATTTCAAAGTTTAATAAATTTCAAACTTAATTATTAAATCATTTCAAAATTTAATTCAATCATTTCTCAAAAACAACATTCTTTCATCAATTACATTGTTAATATTTTATTTCAGATTATTAAATATTAACATTTTCCTTTCATTAAAATTCAAATTTCAACTTCATTTCAAAACCATATTCTTTATTCAAATAAAATCTTCGTTTTATTTTTAAATCAAATTATTGACCAATCGGGCTTTATTTAATTTTCTATCCTAGGTCAAAGTTTTTATTTTGGGTATTTATCATTTCAACCCGATTCCAATTCAATTCAAAATCAAAACATAACAAGGGAACTTGCAGTGTGATAACTGGGATGGTGTCAAAGTAAATAAACAAGCAATAACAACAATCAATAACAATCCAATAATCAATTCAAATAATCCCGAAATAACCGTATTAATTCACATTGTTGTTTGTGCGAATTAATATAATTATTTCTAGAATCTACACTATCATTTCATGTAGATTAAAGATTATTACACTAATATTTATACGGTTCTTCAATTGTCATTCGATTTCAATTTTTAACACTACAACAATTAAATCAAATATACGTTCAATGGTTCAAAGTGTAATTATCACGATTCTACATGTCAATTAATTTAACAAATAAAAGGGGTCATATTCAACTAATCAAATTCAACATATATGTCAATTTTAATTATCCTACGTCAAATTTACTTGCATAATTTTTATCACTTTAACATTTAACAATTTAACGTCCAATATAAACATCAACAATCAAACTGGATTATCATTTCATATATAACAGATAATAGTGTCAGATGTCACATGTGAACTGATACAGATAATAACAGTGTAAATATCTTACAGCAGCATATTTCCATTGTCGTTTCAATTGAAATCAAATTTAATAAATAAAAGAACGTTAATCGTGAGTGAGTGCTCACCTTTCGTGGCTAGAGAATACAGAAGATGACACGGATACGCGCACTGATATGAACGCTGAATTTGAATTACGAATCCAAGCAAAACAAAATCGGCACGAATTCAACGATCAATGCTGATTGGCACGAATTCGACGGACAAGCTGATAAAATAGAGATTGACGAAAATGGATCAGATCGGATTGATAGAAACGGAATATATTTCTAAATTTTAAAACAATACCCACGATAATATTTATATATACTTAATGTATAACATGTATATAATTATACAATCCATATAGTTATAACAATATTGATTTTTTTTTTAAAGAAAAATGTTATATGCAGACCTTAGTTGTAACATTGTATGCATACTAGAGTTAAGTCGATATAACCGTTGAAACGTGTATATATGACACTACGCAACTAATAAGTATTATAAAACTGAAATAACATAGTTTGGTTTTATATACAAGCAAATTATAAATATATAACTATGCAAAAACCAAACAGACTATGCTCAGCTTTTTTTTAAAAAATATAAAATCAACATCACATACTTATTATACTATATACGTAGTACAGCTTACAGGTGTTCAATGCAGTAGAAATCTATATCCAATATATTACCAAATACTATAGATATAATGCGATCTTCATTTTTTTTTTTTTTGGACACGTCAGTAGTGCATTTAGTTGAAAAGCATGCACATGGCATTTTAGAAACTAATATGTGTAGAGTTAGGCTACACAGTAAACTATATACAAAGCTATGCTGAAACTTTGCACTGGAACATACCAAACCAAAATAGATATCTCATTATAAACTATATGTATACTTGATACGACTGCCTTTAAGCCTATGTACACCGATTTATGCAAGAGCTACCAAATCATATACAACTAACGATAAACGTACTGCTTTTTTTTTTTCCTTATTCATAAAGTGAAAACAGAACTTGTATATAAACTCTATACTTATATAACTTTGATATGTATAAGTTGCGACCAATATAAAATCAAAAGCATATTATGTGTACTAGTGTAACTTATATATACTTGGTTACTAAAAAAAAAAATATATACTGCAACTTTATAAACCAATGTATATATAGATATGTAGAACAAAATACTTCTCATTAACCACTTCTCATATAGGATATACATTGACAAATCAAATAACAGGATATATAACATATATAATATACATTACCTATATATATTAGAAGGATGCACGCATGCTCAGCAAACAAAATGGAAAGCACGGCAATGAGGGGGAAGTCGACGAAGTGGAGGGGACGTGAGGAGGTGGTGCAACAGTGGCCGGCTGTGCTCAGCAAAAGGGAGGGGCGGAAGGCCTTGGAGGCTTTGTTGGCGAAGCTATGTTGCTCGGCTGGTACAACAAATACGTGGAGAGAGGGGAAGGGAGAGTTAGCGGTCAGGGGAAAAGACAATGGCTCGGATGAGATCTGGGTAGCCGAACGTGGTTTAGGTGGCGGGTCAGAGGGAGGACAGCGGAGGAGAAAGTGGCGTGGCGGAGAGAGGAAGGGGATGGTGGCTGTCGTCTTCGGCTGAAGGAAGGTGGGAAGGTTTTGGGCTTCGGTTGGTCGTGGCATGGGATTTCAAGGCGGATGCGGAAATGGTGGATGGGTGTGGGCTTGCTTTGGCTAATGGTGGAGAAGAAGAGGCGAGAGTGAGGTGGCGATGGTCATGAAGGGGAAAGGCACGGCTGGGGTTGGCGTGGCTGCTGCCTCAAGTCTGAATGTGGAAGGGAAAATAAGGGGAAGTAACAAGTGGGGAGAATGAACAGTTAGTAAATTTGAAACTTTTAGGCTACGTTCTATTCGTTTCAAATGAAAGTAAATGCACCAAAGAAATAAATGAACATAAATGAGCATAAGGAATAGTGAAAGTCACAACTCGAAATTTGGGAATAATAATAACTAGCGGCTAATCGTAGTGGGAATTGTAGAGATGTGGGAACAGAAAAAGTTTGAATGCGTAACCGGTACGGACGATCGTTTTACCGATTTTGTCGCGTATCAGATTCCGAAATTAACAAACGAATATTCCGCAGTGATCAGTAAGACGAGACGATCAAAACGGTATATAGAAATCAGTGGTACGAACATCCGATAAAAATTGATATCGGTACCAGAATACTGCTATTTTGCAGAAAATAAGAACGACGGAGCCAAAGATGTCCGAATTTGGAAAAACGACAAACTGAAATCTTGCTCAGAAGATGGTTTAGAATTTTTCTATGTAAAAATATTTTGGTTTTGAAGACGTTTTATTTACAACGCTTTTTAACTGATTAAATTGAAGTGAATTTACGCGCGAAATAAACTTTCGTATTTTCGGACGAAAATTTACCAGCTGCTATGTTAAACTAGACGTATTCCAAATATTAAATTTTATTTCAAAATCCTATCGTTTAAAATTTCACAAAATTTTAACTAATTACGTTATTAAAACGGTTAAAATTTACGGGTCGTTACATAAGGAGTACCATAGACGTCAAGGGGGGATGTAAGTGTTGGTTGTAAGTTAAATTTTAGTGTTGTTGTCAATTTTAATTTCTTTGTATTAGTTCGAGTTAATTTGTTGTTATTGCTATTGTTATTGCTAATGTAAGTGTTGGTTGTACTAATGTAAGTATTGGTTGTAACTTTAATGGTCAATTAAGTTGTTATTGCTATTGTTACTCTTGAATACTCGCAATTTGTCAAAAACAACTTAGTAAAGTAGAAATAACAAAATCAAACACAAATAATAATATAAACTGGATACAACCACTTAATAGTACAACAGATAAGCTTGTGGACAACCACTTGATAATACAAACTGTCAACAACCACTTAATAGAACAACCACTTAATAATACAAACTGTCAACAACAACAAACATTACTTCTACTAATTGTTTCCTATATGTTCCCAGTAGTCTTCCACCAATTCTTCTCTTAGATCAAGATGAGCTTGTGGATCTCGAATATCTTGTACTCTTTGAAAGTATTCAGCAAAAGTATTTGGATCCTTATAAGCTTTATTTTGAAATGCTACAGCAATGTCTGGATAGTTTCTCAATTGAAGTTCGTACCCACCTCGTTCTTCTTCGACAATCATATTATGTAAAATTATACAGCAGTACATGATATCAGATAGTACCGCCGGATCATGGTAGTATACCTCTTTTCATAAAATATGAAACCTACCTTGAAGCACTCCAAATGCTTGTTCCACACCTTTTCTTAAGCTTTCTTGTTGTTTGGTGAACCTAGCTTCTTTTGCGTTATTTGGCCTTTTGTAAGTTTGCATAAGTGTTTTCCATTTTGGGTAGATTCCATCTACCAGATAATAACCTACTGAATCGTCTTTGTCTCTGATTTTGTAATTGCATGGAGGTGAGAGGTCATTACATAAGTCGTTAAATAAATATGACTATCATAGAACGTTAATATCATTAAGTGAACCTGGCGCTCCAAAACAAGCATGCCATATGTACAAATCGTACGAAGCTATAGCTTCCAAGATCATAGTAGCCTTTTTGCAATGTCATGTATATTGTCCCTGTAATGCAACTGGACAGTTTTTCCACCTCCACTGCGTACAATCTAGGCTACCTAACATACTTGGAAATCCACGCTAAGATCCCATTGCCAACAATCTGTCAATGTCTTGTGCTGTTGGAGATCGAAGATATTCTTCACCAAACATACAAACGATGGTTTTGCAAAACTCTTTCATACATAATATTGCGTTGAGTCTCCAATCCTCACTTTTTCGTGTTGCGAATCTCCAAAAGTTCCATATGATATCATGCAAAGTGCAGCTGTAATCTTTTGTAGGGGAGAAATACCAAGTTCGTTGATTCCATTTCATCTGTGCGTAAAAAAAAAGTTTGTTTCCATTAATTTGTCGAGAACCCAATTAAAGATATTCTTCGACATACAGAACTATCATCTAAAATCCACGTCCCCATACACTGGGTTTGCCGTAAAATAATCCTTGATCAATTGATTATGCCCGCTAGCATAGTCACGTGTATAACGCAAGTCTCTTCTGCCCACAACGCTACCTCCTTGGGAAGTCGCAGAGCCTTCGGAAATTTCATGGGTCATTAAATCCATTGTTTCGGTAGCAAATATTTTTTGTTGAGCAATACAATGTTCAACAAAGTCGTCGGAAGAAGATGACGATGAGGAAGACGAGGATGAGAAGCACCATAATCGTTTTAGAGAACTCATGGAATATTGGTAGAAGAAAGGTGTGTAATATTTTGTTTTTGTGAATGAGTATGTTTTACAATATTCTGGCCTCTATTTATATGCTCTTGTTGATTAAAGCTGCGGTGGTCAAGAGGTTCGGTCATGTCACCAACAGTCATAGAGAAGATGGGTCCACCTATCATACTGCTTGAAGATGCTCTTGATGATTAAAGCAGTGGTGGTCAGAAGGTCGGGTCTTGTCACAAACAGAGATAGAGTAGATGGGTCCACCTATCGTACCACTTGAAGATGCTCTTGTTGATTAAAGCTATGGTGGTCAAGAGGTCTGGTCAAGTTACAAACAGTCATAGAGTAGATGGACCCACCTCTCGTACTGCTTGAAGATGCTCTTGATGATTAAAGTTGCGGCGGTCAGAAGGTATGTTTTTGTCACAAACAAAGATAGAGCAAACGGGTCCACCTCTCGTACTGCTTGAAGATGCTCTTGATGATTAAAGTTGCGGTGGTTAGAAGGTCGGGTCTTGTCTCAAAAAGAGATAGAGCAGACGGGTCCACCTATCATATTGCTTGAAGATGCTTTTATTGATTAAAGCTGTGGTGGTCAGAAGGTCCGGTCTTGTCACAAATAGTTGCCATGCTTCTCTTCAAGGTCTGCTCATGTCACAAACAGACGCTCTTATCACCATAATCTGGTATATAAATATCGGTTCACTTGCCATGCTTCTCTTCAATATTATCATAGCTTTAGTTTATAAAAATGGTTGACTACGACCATATTTCATTGCCATCCTCATATTCATACGAAGGTCCTTTACAGCACAATAGCCCACCGAATACCTCATCCCCGCAACCACCTACCGAGTGGTATATTGAAATGGAGGAGAGACATAATGCTTATGTAAGAGAGCATGAGATGCAAGTGCAGGAGCGCATGCTGTTAGACAATAGACGACACCAAAAACAAGATCAGCGTAGCCATAACAGAAACAGAGCTCAAAGAAATGAAATACGACACCAAGTACCTCGCACAAATCAAGAGGTTAACTCTAATGAGATATACTATAACTGTGGAGTTTCTGTTCTATACGCTGTTGTACCTAACGGAATAGATATTGGACGGCGTCACTATAGATGGCGCAATTCTCCTAATGGTTGTGGCCTTTGACAATGCTTGACGATCCTCTTCATCATCGTGCAGTTGTTTATGCCTATGAACTTGAAAACCAAATTCAGATGCTTTAAAGGACGTTGGGTTCAATTAACTTATCCGGTGGTCGAAGGTAGTTTTTTAATTATCCGTTGTCATGTTTCCTATCTAGTTCTTTTAATATGTTGTTCTCATGTTTTCTTTAGTCTATTGTCCTGTTTGATTTCAATGAAAGTTGTTATTTGTTCTTTTCATAACTTAAGTGTTGTTGTTGATGATTTCCAACTGTTGATATACGATTATTATGTTAAGTGCAGAGTAGATTATGAGAATGAAAACTTTACTGGAATTTGAAATTACATATAAGTTACTGATAGTCCAAACAACAATCAGAAGGTAACAAACTTAACAAACATACTTAACCAACCCATACATCATTCAAATTGTCTAATATATCTAACCTAGAGATTGTACACATCATGTCCAACAAAATCAACGTGAATACGTGATAATCCCACAAATAACGGGAATCATACATGGCTCGTGTTAGCTGAAATAAATCTTCTTCTTTCACTGCTTTTATAACTTGTATATATTGTCGACAAGCCCTTGTAAACGTCACAAAAGTGTTGTGAGTTTCCAAAATCCTTCGAATTAATCTGCAATCCGAATGACTATTAAAAGTTTTGTTTAGAGTGACCCAAAAATCTTGCTCTATCTCCTCTTCCATGTGTCTACAGTCAATTTCTATGTAAGACTTGATTAGAACTAAATAATCAGCAATGTTCCAGTTTTCATTCGACACTGAAGTTTACTTAGGACGGTGAGAACAAATGAAGTTGTTGTGAATTTTCAATACAGAAAGTTGCCTTATATAGAAAGTTCATGATCCGCGTCTCATGAATGAAGTGTCTTATAATCACCCACGTGTCAATCATCCATAAAGGTTTGAAAGAACAAACACATGTGTGTTTGTTCTTTCAAATAGTGATTTACACATATGCAAGCAAAATATTAAATCCATAGCTGATACAAAATACATAACAATGATAATACTCATATACAACTACTACTACTACATACAAACCACTAAAAATACAATAATACAAACTCTGATACACAATACATAACAATGATAATACTCATATACAACCACTACTACTACATACAAACCACTGATAATACAATCATACAAACTCTGCTACAGAATACATAACAATGATAATACTCATATACAACCACTACCACTACATACAAACCACTGAAAATACAATCATACAAACTCTGCTATAGAATACATAACAATGATAATACAATAGTACATGCTAACACTAAGGCTCATCAAACTGATACTGATCATAAAAAAGATTGGCTACTTCACCACCATCGTCGTCGTCGTCATCTACTCTGGGCGTAGGATGATATCGCTGCTCATCAACTGTAGTAAGCTCGTTAATACGAGTAGTCAACTCATCTACACTACATCGATGCTCGATGTACATGACCTGGCGGAGTTCCAACTGCATCTGAAAAAAATCCTCATATGAAAATGCTGTTGGATTTGGATACTGGGAAATCTCTGGCCGAGGAATATCAACATATCTATCAACCCTAGACGTTATCAGAATACCTACTATCCAACCATAATCTCCTACCTAGGAGGGCTGTGGAGCGTGATACACCTGAGTACTCTGTGTAAGGTCGGGAAAAATAGGGGGCAACACCACTACGTATGCCCGTGGGCCCAACAAAATCAACAGATGCAGCATGAACAAATGTAGCCGTATGCGATGGAGTGTAAAAGCGATGCCAAAAGGATGCATACTCTACATTCATGACAATGAATTAATTTGCGGAACACCACTCTCCTGCATACTGCTATAATGCATCGCTGTCATAAACCCTCAAAAAAGGTGTATCCGGATGTGGATCATCGGGAATGAAATCACCCTCTAAGGTCTGTCTCAAACTACGCTCACCGAGCAACCAGTAGCATCCTAGGCTGGCTGGTGAGGAAACCAGTGGAAAATGTCTCGTAGATAGGAAATCGGCAAGCACTACAATGGGGTCGGTGATCCATCATATGGATGCCAAACAACACTCTCTCGTGTGGTCCGTAACTCGATCTGATTTCAGGCCATAGCAAAAATATGATGTGTCTGCCCTCCTTGCACCATTCTGCAGTTATCACATGCCCATGCTCTGACTCGGGGAAAGAAAAGGGGTAACGTGGAGTCCAAAGTTGGATAAGTCATGTTACGGAAGTACTCATAGTACCAGTACTGTAAAACCTCCCAAAACCCTGTAATGGACGAGGATCTACCCCTAACAACACAGTGATGATCCAAAGAGCGATACAAATACGCTAATATCGAAGTCCCCCAGTCATATGCGATTGGATCATCAAACGACAACCCTTCTACAACTGCTACATAACCGGGCGGTAGCGTGTTCCATGCATTTGTAAAGAATAAGTTCCCGATCATGTATAGAATAAAAAGTCGAGCTATCTCCAAGCAGTTATCAGAACTATGTACATGTATCAATTCCATTATTGCTTGCCTAATGTATGAGCATCTAAGTTGCAGTCCAGATGATAGTCCGTCATGCAAATCAAAATATGGAATAACACTAGATAAACGATGAAAATGCTGGTATCCTCATCATAAGGTAAGGCATCGCCCCGACCAATGCCTATACCGGTCAACATAGTAAAGTCTAATAGTGTAATACCCAACTCTCTAAAGTTAAAGTGAAAGGTATAAGTGGTCTTCCACCAACATGGGGCTAAAGCACCGCCTAACTGAACATCCGAATTTAATAAATTATCGATACCAATTAAAGCAATTTAGAATTATTTAAAGCCTAAACATCAGTAATAAAATAAATAGTAATTATGTAATTACGTACTCAGAAAGTCTCCAAATCCTATCTCTTGCAGCAAAGCATGTATAATGCCGTCAGCATCATAAGATCGTATAATCCTATAAAGCCGTATCACGCTAACCCAAGATCCGCGGGTGCACTCACGACGAGGCTAAGTTAAAACATTTTGCGTATTCAATTTTTATTGTACAATTTGAACTAATAAGAAAAATTTGAGGTAGATAACTTATAGAATTATCAACACACGTGCTAACATGTACTACTTCGTCTGGTAGTACCCGGAAATTGACCAAATCTTTGTTCGAACCCAAATTTTGGTCGATGTGGGGTCCAAAACTGCAGCTACTGTATTTCTCCCTACGTGTCTTTGTCTAACCACCATGCTTTTTCGTCCTTCATCGAACGCGGGCGGTGCGGGTGCGGATGCGCTACCTTCGGCATGCGCGTTTTCCACGGACGGTGGAACATTTCCTACGCTACGACTGCCACTACCTCGGAGTCTCCAGAAAGCTCTTCCCATTTTTTTGGAAAGCGAATGTTTGCGAGAAGCAGAAGAAATGGCGAGCAGAAGGAGAAAGGAGGAAAGAGGGAGAGATGTTGGGAGAAATGAACAAAACTGGCTAATTTATAGCCGGTTGTGCTCTGTCCACTTAGCTGGCCAAAATTTGGCCGGCTAAGTGGACGGGGTGGATTGCAATCCACACCTCATTGTGGATTGCAATCCAACGAGTGTGGATTGCAATCCACACCTTATCCCCTTAGTCGGCCTTATTTTGGCCGGCTAAGGGGAAGCACACAACGTGTGCTTTTTCCCCGGTTGGGGTTGCTTTGGGGGTCGATTGCCTTGAATCGACCCCAAGCAAATCCTACCATTGGGAATGCTCTAAGGGATTGAGACATAAAGTAAGAAGTGAAAGGATAATGTTAAGTGTTGAAAAAGTGGAGGTGGTTTTAGGTTGAAGTAAGGATAGTTTGGTAATTTGGTAAGAGGTTATTTTGGTAAATTTACCACTTCTTTCTTTTTCTATAAATACCCACCTCCTTCTTCACTTTCATTCACACTTCTTCTTCTTCTTTTCTCAAGCTTCTTCACCTTCTTTCTCTCCTCTTTAATGGCTTCTAAGCCATAGGAAAAAAATTAGAAAGAAGTAATGTCAAAATATTTATGAAATATTCAAAAGAAATCAATGTTCATTCTCTTCAAATCAAACTCATCATTTTAACATATTTTACCTCTTCTTCTCTCGACCATAACTTCTTCAAACCAAAGCCAAAATGCAAAAAAAAAAATTCAGACCATGTATTTTCTAGTACCTACAACTTTCATGTTGACCACTTTGTCTCATTCTAATCTTAACTATATCAAAAATCCACTTCTTTCTAGTGCATTCTCAGCCCCAGTTTTTGATACAGAGAATAGACCATTTTGTTATTGATCATAACTTGATAATAACTGACCCAAATTAAGAAATTCTTTTTTTTCATATCATACAAAATTCCAGTGGCCATAACTTTCATGTTGAGCACGTTTTCCAGTTTTGATGTTTGCTATACCTGAACTCAATTCTTTGAAGTGCATTTTCGGGCTTTATTTTTGTCAATCCGACAATACCTCTTCTTCATTCCATCATATCTCCCTCAAAATCACTTGGATTCAAATGATTTTATTGTTAGTCCTTGAGAAGAATGGTTTTGATGACAACAACCTTAGGACTTGTTATAAAATATAAATACTAACATTATAGTTTAGATTTATATGTATATGCAGGATATAAACATGCAGGTACTGAGAATGAAGACTGTACAATATAGAGACTCAAGATTGAAGACATCAAGACTCAAGACTCATGAGTATCAAGATATCAAGAGTTCAAGATTTCAATAGTACAAGACAAGTATCAAGTCTAGAACTATGTTAAAACTCCTAGAAAAGCACTGACATCTTAAAATCCATTTTATTCGTGGAATAGAATCCACGTCGAGCCTGTTAAAGGGATGGAACCCTAAGTAGGATGGAACCTACGAAAAATCTAGTGGAACATCGTTTGTATCCACTAACTTTTATTCAAATGTTTTACAAAATTATATCTTGGTTTCAAAATGATTTCAAAATCTTCCTTTTTAAATCAAAAACATCTATCCTGGTTTTAAATACTTTTAGCCTCAAAATAATCTTTATTTTCAATATCAAAATTATCCTTGGTTTTAAACTCTCTTTAATTATAATGTACTTAACTTTTAATATTTATATTTAATATTTAAATATGAAATTATAGTAAAATTTTATATATACCAAAATATTATTCTCTATACTTATTTATGTATTTTAACTATAGTATATTTATAAAGTTTAAAATAGTTTTAATATAAGATAGAAGTTATTTTCAAAAGAAAAACAAATTATCAAAAATACCTTAGGCATGTCGACAACCCCTAGGTACCCATGTCGACATGATGACAGTTTATTTCAAAAGTTTGAATTTCAAAAGAAGTGTCTATTCGTTATATCCTTTTCCGAATGGACATGGTTGTTGTTCTACTATAAATAGGGGATGTTTTAAACGAATTTATATTCATAATTTTCTGATTTCACTTCTCTTCTTCTTCCACATTTCTTTATATACATTTTTACTATTACTCTGCCGAAATCTCCATTGAATCTAACTAGATCATCTCTGGTTTGATTCTCTATCACTATCTCAACAAGATCCCAGTACTATTCAGAGTTATAGGCTTCTTTTGTAATCAATCGAGCGAGAAAAGGTGTGATTGTAGCCTGGAAAATCAATCAAGTGAGAGAAGGTGTAATTGTAGCCTAGGAAATCAATTGGGTAAACTTGTTGCCCGTAAAATCAAGTATCTCTACCCAGAGGATTGTGAATCTAGAGTGGTGTACCTCGTGGCCTTGAAATCGAGGGTGTAATTGTAAGAACTGATTTTGAAAGGAAATCCGTACTTGTGTTGCGGGACTGGATGTAGGGTAACTCCGAACCAGTATAAAATCCGGTGTGTTCTTTCCTTTATTGCTTTTACTTTATATTTGCATCTGTGTTTGATTCTGTGATCATATCTTTGTCTGAATATTGCATACATTTGTGTTCAAATTAATATAAACTCAAAAAGAATTAGTAATTCCTTAAAACACTATTCACCCCCCTCTAGTGTTAATTCTAGCCTTAAGATTCGTAATCCACATTTCTCACATTTGATATCAGTGCAAGGTTTTCAAAGTTTCATAATATGAATTTTGAAAACTTCTTTAAAATGGCTATGTTTGAAAAACTTGTTAATACTAGTTTAGAAATATTCAAATCATCATTGCATCATGAGGCTGCATATAATCTATATACAAATTCAAGTTGTCTACAAAATCTTTATGATGTGCCAGAAACATGTTTTATGGGTGTTGAGGAATCAATCCACAACGGACAAATTGTGCAGATCAAAAAGAATAAATGGATACTCGATAGTGGATGCTCTAGACACATGACTGGTAATCCGGATATGCTAAATGATATAATATACAAAGACGGAGGACTAGTTAACTTTGGAGACAACTCAAAAGGATATGTGATTGGCTTCGGCAATGTCGGTAACTCTGAAACTCCTATTATTACTAATGTTCTGCTAGTTAAGAATCTGAAACATAATCTGCTAAGTATTAGTCAACTTTGCGATAAAGGATATAAAATTAAATTTGAAAAAGATAAGTGTCACATTGAAGATAATAATTCTATCATAATATTTGAGGGAATTAGGAAAAAGAATATTTATATTCTTAGTATGAAAGTTTCAAATGATAACCTGTGTCTTTTGGCAAATACAAGTGACCCTTGGATTTGGCATAAGAGATTTAGGCATTTTAATTTCAAACTCTTATCTAGACTGTCAAAACATGATCTAGTAAGAGGTCTCCCTAAAATGAATTTTAAAGTAGATAGTTTATGTGATGCATGTCAAATAGGAAAACTTAGAAAAAGTTCCTTTAAATTAAAAGATATGATTTCAACTTCAAAACCTCTTGAATTACTTCATCTTGATTTATTTGGTCCATCTCAAATTCAGTCAATAAATCACAGTAAATATGTTTTTGTAATTGTAGATGATTATTCTAGATTTACATGGACAATATTTTTGAAACATAAAAGTGATACTTTTGAAAGTTTTAAGAACTTTACAAAAAGGATTCAAAATCAACTTTCTGTAAAAATTATAACCATCCGTAGTGATCACGATGGTGAATTTGAAAATGAAAAGTTTGAGGAATTCTGCAATAAAAAGGGAATAACTCACAATTTTTCATTTCCAAGAACTCCACAACAAAACGAAGTAGTAGAACGTAAAAATAGGACGATTCAAGAGTGTGCGAGAACTATGCTTTCAGATAGTAAATTATCAAAACATTTTTGGGCAGAAGCAGTTGCTACCGCCTGTTATATTTTAAATAGAATTTTAATTAGACCTTTAACTGATAAGACGCCTTATGAACTCCTTCATGGAAAGAAACCTAGGGTATCTTATTTTAGAATTTTTGGAAATAAATGTTTTATTTTAATACAAAAGATAACTTAGATAAATTTGATCCAAAATCCGACAAAGATATCTTTATCGGATATTCTAATAGAAGTAAAGCATACAGAGTGTTTAATTTAAGAACTAACACCATCGAAGAAACAATGCATGTTTCATTCGATGAAAATCTCAAAATTTTTGAAGATACAAATGATGAAGAGGATTTAATTACACAAAATCAGGAGTCAACTGAAACTAATAATGAAATTAATCATCCTAATAAAAGGATTAAACTTTTAAAAGATCATCCTATAGAAAATATACTAGGAGATATGCAATCTGTTGTTACAACTAGAAATCAACTAAGTAAAATGAGCAATATAGCCTTTATATCAACTATCGAACCCAAAAGTCCAAAAGAAGCATCAACTGATGATTCATGGATTTTGGCTATGCAAGAAGAACAAAATCAATTCACTAGAAATGATGTTTGGGAACTTGTTCCTAGACCTGAAAATAAAACTATAATTGGAACAAAATGGGTTTATAAAAATAAAATGAATGAACAAGGTGAGGTCGTTAGAAATAAAGCCCGGTTAGTCGCTCAAGGTTATTGTCAAGAAGAAGGAATAGATTGTGATGAAACCTTTGCTCCCGTAGCAAGATTAGAAGCAATTAGGATTCTACTTACTTTCGCAAATCATAATAATTTCAAATTATTTCAAATGGATGTTAAAAGTGCCTTTTTAAATGGATTTGTAAAAGAAGAAGTATATGTTGAACAACCACCACTTTTTGAAGATGAAAAATTACCAAATCATGTTTATAAACTTAAGAAAGCTTTATATGGTCTAAAACAAGCTCCTAGAGCCTGGTATGATAGACTAAGATCTTACTTATTACAATCAAACTTTGAAATTAGTAAAGTAGATAATACACTTTTTATTAAAAGAAATAAGAATGATATTCAACTAGTACAAGTTTACGTAGATGATATCATTTTCGGATCAACTATTATTGAAATGAATAAAGAATTTTTCGAAATAATGACAAAAGAGTTTGAGATGAGTCATATGGGTGAATTAAACTTCTTTCTAGGGTTGCAAATAAAATAATTAGAAAATGATATCTTTATTAGTCAAGAAAAATATGCTAAAAACCTAGTTAGTAAATTTGGTTTGACTACTGCAAGTGGAAAATCCACTCCCATGGCAACCAATGAGTACCTAAGTAAAGAAGATCTCTCGAAAGATGTAGATCAAAAATTATATAGAGGAATGATTGGATCACTACTCTATATCACTGCTAGTAGACCTGATACCATGCATAGTGTTTGTCTCTGTGCAAGATATCAATCCCAACCTAAAGAGATCCACTTAAAAGCTGTAAAACGTATCATAAGATACATTAAACACACCAATGATTATGGCTTATATTATCCTAAAATGATTCTTTTGAATTAATATCTTACTGTGATGCTGACTATGCTGGTTGTAAATCAGACCGAAAAAGTACAAGTGGAACTTGTCACTTTTTGGGGCATTCTCTGGTTTCCTAGTTTAGTAAAAAGTAAAACACAGTTTCTTTATCAACAACCGAAGCAGAGTATATTTTTGCTGCTTTGGCTTGTTCTCAAGTAATATATATGCAACAAACTTTAAAAGATTTTGGTTTAAATATCTCAAAATCACCAATTTATTGTGATAATACTAGTGCAATAAGTTTATCCAAAAATCCTACTCATCATGCTCGAACTAAACATATTGATATCAGACATCATTTTCTTAGAGATAATATAAGTAAAGAAGTAATTTCTCTCGATTATATTAATTCCGAGAATCAAATTGCTAATATCTTAACAAAACCCTTAAATGAATCTATATTTACTAAATTAAGAAGAGAATTAGGTATTTGTTCAATAACTGAAATATAAAATATATAACAACAATAATTAAAATTAAATTAAAATAAATCAAATAAGCAAAACTACGAATACCCTATTGACATCCACCCTACACCCCTGTCGACATACAACGTTTTTTAATTTAAGTTTTTTTTCCCACCAAAATTCAATATGACTGGTTATATATTCTTCCTATTTCGAAATTTTGTTCATTCCTTCTGTTCTTTCTCTGATTCTAACTTCTGAAAAATTAAAACAATGGCTTCCTCCTCCAAATCAAACAAAAATTCAATCTTTTCGTTCCCTTCTCCTTCAACCGGACCATTTCAACGTACTATGCTTGCACGGGTGATGAAGATGGAAGATTCCTTGAAGGATGCACTACAACTTATGACTGAAATTCAAGTGGTGCAAATCAGAATGGCCAAAGAACAAGAACGGCAAGGCAAAATCCTTAAAAACTTGCAAAAGTTTCTAATGGACAATCACGCCAATCCCATCTTGATCGATGAAGAATCTTCAGGTGTTCAAGTGCAAGAGGACAGCGAGGAAGAAGAAGACGAAGCCCCCATGGACGAAGAGCATGCTGAAGATGACGACAAAGTTGTTTGCATTGGCGAAGTGTGCTTTGAAAAGGATGGAAATCTAGTCGAACAAAATGGAAATTTCTGTTTTCATTACCCAAATTGCTCGATTCATAGATCTCCCATTGTCAAGAATACACATTAGTTTCTTTTCTTTCTTTCTTATTTGTATATAATCTTACTTATGTTTTCTACACAAATGTAAATATAACATTATATAATTAATAAATGATTTGTGATTATCACATTATCATATATGGATTCTTAGTTAGGAGAGTTAGTTATTAAGGGCTAAGTTTTAGATTCAGAACTAACTATTGATTATTTATGATAACACTATCATTATAATCACACATAATACAGTATTAGATTAAGGGGGAGTTATATAGTTTGGAGTTAGTTTGTTTTTGTTGATGACAAAGGGGGAGAAGTTTAAAATAGGATAGTTAGGCATAGATAAAGGGGGAGTTATTAGTTTTAGGGGGAGTTATTATAGAGTTATTCACTACAAGAAAAGTTTATTTTCTTAGCATTACAGTACAACGTTTTTGAGTGTCTTGCCGTAAGAAACGATAATTTGTCGGTATATTACTTTAACACGGAGGTTGTGCATGCTGTCAGAAATCAAAGGCGCTAAAATTATTTCCTTTCCCTCCATTTCAATGAATTACCATTAAGCTAAAACTTTCCCCAAATTTCAATTCCCCAATCCAAATTTAATACCAAATATTCCTCCTCCAGGGGAAAATTTCGTCAGTCGATTGGCGTTGTTGCAGTCGGCCTATTGCAGGCTCTTTCTTGTTTACGGTCGTCCCCATCTTCGTTGTAGTCATCCTCATTGTAGGCTCATCTCCATTTGTCCTCGTCTCTATCCCTATTACAAGCTCGTTAGTGACCGTAGCCCTAGTTCCGGCTGCACAGCTCTAAGAGGTGAATTTTTTTTCCTAATTACCTTTTGTAGATGATAATGGTCAAGGGAATTTCCGATTGATTTCCTATAACGCTGTTATAATAACCATTTATTCCTTTATCCTCTTTAGGCTCATCTGCTGTAATCAAACTAGGCTTTAAAACCTTAACTTCGAGTTGTTCACCTTGGTAATTCCTTTAACCTTCTATGTAATTCAGTATATACATTTGGGTAATGCGATGCAGCTTTTTTTTGTGGTTTTGTACCTGCTTTTGGTGCATTGTGTGACCGCATTTTCATTCTGCGTCGTCTCCAAAAAGTTGATTTTTGCATCCTCGTGGTGTGGTGCTTGCTCCTGGTGAAAGTATCATAGCAACTGCTACCATTCGCTTCTGCTGAAAATTTTCTGTGTTTACTACTAATATTATCTTATTTTATCTTGTCTTTTGGTTTTGGTCAGTTTTTAAGTTTGTGGAGCCACTAGAGAATGATGAGAAGCCAGCTGGTCAAAAGTGCAAGGTTAAGCTCAAAAGTATGAGTTTGAAAGTTAAAGGGTCTATGGAATATATACCAGAAATGGTAAGTCAAATTTTCTTGGTCTCCTAAACACAAGTTATAGACATGGTTAGCCCATTCATGTTTAATTTCTCTTGAAGATTAAAGATTGTTGGATGTGAGAATTTAACTGTAGCAACAATGAAAGTTTCAGAATGAGTAAATAGTTTGTAACTTGCATAATTGCTTTACAAGGAGCGTAGCCAAATTGTTTATGATAATCTATAATACATTACTTTTTTTCTTTATGATATTCTTTATATTTGATATCAAATAACGAATATATCTTTTTTAACAGTTTGATGAGCAAAAAGATCGGATTTCTATTGAGCAAATACTTAGGGTTGTATTATTGGATATTCAAAAACCATCGCCTGTAAGATGCCACCTTCTGGTAAAATAAAATCAAATAATAATAATGTTATTATATTGGTAATTCTTACAAATTGTGCTACCTACTATAGAAATTGGAGAAACTAAATTGACAACTTGCTGAAGCAGAACCAACACTTGAGGCACACAAAAAATCCCCCAAGGAAGCAGGTCCATGTATTTTCGGTGAAGGCCTTGTTAGCTATGAATGGGTAAATTAATCAATACAATCAAATAGTTTTTTCACGTGCATATCAATTTGAGACTATTTTCATCGATAAATTATTTAGTGTTCAAAGTTAAACAGAAAGAACGAAAGGAAAGATATCTAGCATGATAACAAGTTGAAGGAGTCGACTCTGTGTAAAATATGGATTTCCAACGTTTGTAAGTTTATTTCTTCTTCTTCTTTATCTTTAATGTTGTTAATGTATTCTATTTATGTACTTGTTTGCTAAATTGACTAATGTGTGACCTACGATTCATCTTGAAACAATAAAATGCTTTTATGGCATTAGTCCCTTATGTTGGGTCCTGTATTTATGGTTGTATTCTACTTGAAGATATGAAGCTTTGTTATTAAAATCACAATATATACTGTAATTTTTTTATATGACCATATCTTCCTGGTACCTACATTACATCAATATTCCATGCTCTAGTGGTATATCACCATATGTTAGGACAAAGAATTTCTACGTTTATTTTTTGAAAATTTATTAGAGGTTGAATTTTATAGTTTTCACTTGTGGCATATCGAGTCTACACTTGAGGGTTGCACAAACGGCCGAACCTGGTATAACACATTCTCTTGGTGAGTATGATTGCCTTCTGCTATTTCTAATTTTCTTTCCTACCCACCTAAAATAAAAAAAATAAAAAAAATCAAAAATAAAGAAAACAATGGAACTCTTTCTCCTGCAAACAGACACCAAAGCTAGTGTCACAATTTTATCCTTTGCTATTGTCTTGTACTGAAACCACATGTTTCTTTGTAACCCATTAGAGCCCATACAACAGTACCTAGACTTGTGGGCTTGTATATTCATTGTAAATTATAGGTTTTGGAGTCTAATAAAATAAATACAAAATGAGCAACTACATGTGAAGAGCGAAAAATCTGCAATCCATTTAGGAATATCAACAACCTAAATGAATGCATTTACCTACAAAGCTTTCCAATGAGGTAACTATTTCTAATACCATTACTACTAAGCTAAATTATCATATTTGACCATTTAATAATTTGTGGTTTAAGCTGTGGAACCCAGATTTACTGGATACTTCACTTGTTCTCGTAGGACATTTGTAATCCCCACTAGTATTACAAATTTCTTTTCCTCGTAGTTGACGTTCCATTATATTTTCCATTATTTTGCCTTATGTTTATTATGTTTCATATGCCCTGTGCATTCTGGATTATACAGTTTAGTTTTTAAATTTCTTATTTTATCGAAATCTATTTTTTGTTTGCACCATTTACCTTCGGTTTCTTAAACTTCATCCGAGTAAATTTAGTTTTTGGCATTTCCATTAGATAAGAAATCTTTAATTTTTTTACTTGAGATTTATGTCAGTGTGATATGAGGAAGTATTTAAACAAACAGTAATAATATTAGTAATACAGAAGAAGAAATCTTGTTATTCGAGGTTTATGATAGTGTGATATGTACTGAATTATTTTTTGTTATTAGTTTATTTGAGTTTTTTATGCTGTAAGTATGAAGAATTTTCTAATTAATTGACTATTTTTACAAAGTGCATACAGCCATATAGATGAGAAGGTGAAACTGTAAATATAGAATTTGGTACTATATTAGAAGCAACGGACAAAGGAAGAAACAACCAAATCGTATCTGATAACAAAAGAAAACATGAACAGAAATTTGCGGTGCAGCATTTTGATTGAAATATCCAGGTATATTAATTGTTTTATGAGATGATAAAACCTTACAATGTATTAGTATTTTTGAAATCATTTTATTACAAATCGATAGAAGATATGCAAAATATAATAACATTTATGCTCAGGTTTTAAATGACAAACAATCAAAGAATCAGAGACTATGTTGTAGTAGCAACGATCAATTGGGGTTCGTTGTTGCTTTATTAGTATCAACAAGCAAAGAAACAACCAACAATTCATTTGCCTACTCAATATTTGTTTTAGGTGTTTAAGACAAACAGTAATCTACTACATAGATCAGAGTCAAAGCTTAAATATTGACATGGACCGGTTGAACTTTGGAAAATTAACTTCACTCCATTTCTATGCTTAGGCTAAGGTGTGAATTCACAATTTTTGCAATTCCTCTTCTTTACTACTGTTGATATTTGTAATTTGCGACACCCTTACTACAATTGATGAATTCCTTTTGTAAACTTTAGATACCTTGATTCAATGGTTCCTACAATTAATGAATTCCTACAATTTTTGCAATTTCTCTTCTTGTTTCTGCAAAAATCAGTTATGTTGAAACCGAGTTTAAGTGATGAAACTGTCTCTGATAGACCAGTGGTATGGCACTTACTTCTTTTCTGAATTGATGAGATTCTTGATTTCTTGACTGGTTTCTGATTTCTTCAAGCTTGAATTTGATATGTGAAGGAGACTGATTGCAGCCAAGTTACTTTTGGCAAGGCAGCAGTCTTTGGAGACAAATTCAATACTGCCCAGATGATGAAATATTGCTGATGGGTAACTAATCTCCAAACGATGGGGTTTCTCTGATGGAGATTAGCTTTTCTTCTTCATTTTTAAGATTTCAATGCAGTTTTTCCTTATATGGCTCTGATACCATGTTTAATTTTTCAAGAGATTGTGATAAATGATTGTAAGAATGAAGAGAAAATGATTCTTTATTGATTGAGTATACCGATTATTACAATACAATACTCGAATACAAGCTGCAGTATATATAACGTTTTTCAGCTATTTGGGCCTTTGTTAAAATACCTGCTATTCGTTTACCAATAATACAAAAGAGCAGATATAGTGGCAGCTGCAACATAACTCTTCATTTGAAGACATCATAAACTTCATGTTTCTCTGTTTCTTCTTAGATATGTGCAGCCAAATTGTCTATAATTGTTGTTTCTTAGAATTCATTGATTGCAGGTTCAAAATTTTTCGTATCCTCTATGGCAGAATCATTCATGTTCCTTTCAGAAGTTTGATTAGAAGTTGTGGTACTTGTGGTTGTGACTTTCTGTTCATGTTTTGTTGTATGCACAGGATTTGTTTCATTATTTGATTGCTGCTCTGTGTCATAACTTGTACGGGCTTCAGAAGGAAGTGGCCCTTCTTCTTGTGAGTCAAATTTTCCTCTCCCTTTCTCTTTGGATTTGTTAACAGTTGATGTATCTTTGTTGTGCGTAGTAGTATTTGTTTTTGGCACCCAAGTAGGCATCACATTGTCTTTGCAATTATCTGTTGAATGGCCATAAACGTTACATTGATTGCACTTGTTTGGTTTGTAGTCATATGTTACTAGTATTTCAATAATTCTACCATCAAAGAATTCTGCCTCCACACTTTCAGGAAAGTTAGTTTTAATGTCTAGTTCCACCAATATTTTTGCATAATTCATTCTAGCTTCAATTGCAGTGAAATGATCAAGTTTTAAAGGCTTTCCTATCACACTTGCAAGTCTACAAATGGAGACTCGGTTAACTGAGTATCAGTTAAACTGAGACTCGGTTTAGCCGAGTCTCCGTTTCAACCGAGACTCAGTTTAGCCGAGTCTCAGTTTCAAGAACCGAGTCCAACTAAAAAACCGAGTTTAATTTTTGAAAACTGACTACACCTATATTGGTATACTGAGAGGACCACTTAGTTAACAACATCAATGACTAGTTTACGTGATTTGTAAACAGACCACTTCATACGTCGATAATATGCAGCTTGATTTTACTCCAAGTAAATTACCGAGTTTGTTTATTATTTTTACTCTACTTCACTTGTAAATTCTACTTAATTTTATGGCATGTTGTATACTTTGTATTAGTCAATCGCCTAATGAAATAGTGTGATGAATATTTAGTGTTTGCATTATGAATCCGATTTAACTTTGTGCACACTTTTTTGATGAATTGATTCTCAAGCATTACTTTTGCTTTACAGGTAGATAGACGACTGTGATGCAAAAAAAGGTTGCAATGAGTTATGGATCGAAGTTATTTTTGCTGCTAGAACTACTTCTTGGTTTTAACGTATGTACTACTTGCTTATGTTTTGCTATTGCTACTTGTTCTATATTTTGTTTTTGAACTATTGATGACAAACTATTTATGTTTGGTGTAAGAATATTGTATTTTGATTATGAAATTTCATACGTTGGTTATCAAATATGTGTCCAAAATGTGGTATTGATACAATATGTTGATTTTGAAATGTGATATTGATATAATATGCTAATTGTGAAATGTGGTATATACACACACATTGTAGTGGATGTTTACTGAAATGGAATTAAAAAATTCTACGCTGTTAAAACATTCCACAGCGTTTTTAAAACGCTGTTAAAACATTCCACAGCGTTTTTAAAACGCTGTTAAAACATTCCATAGCATTTTTAAAACGTCGTTGAAAGTTTTAACAACGTTTTAAAAATGCCATTAAATTGTATCTAAAAACATAAAGCATGATTTATTGCAACAAAGAAACGCTGTAAATAAATATCACAGCATTGAAAAAACGCTATAAAATCTTATCTTAGCACGAAACAAATGCTAAGAAAGATCTCTAACTGCACCCAATCAAACGCTGTTAAATGATTTCATGACACCAGAGAAACGCTGTTAAAAATGACATTTAACAGCGTTTATTGTTTGTCATTGTATATCTCTGACATATAACTGCATGTCGATATACAGCGTATGTAAAAACGCTGTTAAAAGCTTTTATAGCGTTTTTAAAACGCTGTTAAAGGTCCTGTTTCTTGTAGTAATTAGGATAGAAGTAATATTTTATAAACAAAGGTTGTCATCATCAAAAAGGGGGGATTGTTAGTCCTTGAAAAGAATGGTTTTGATGACAACAACCTTAGGACTTGTTATAAAATATAAATACTAACATTATAGTTTAGATATATATGTATATGCAGGATATAAACATGCAGGTACTGAGAATGAAGACTGTACAGTATAGAGACTCAAGATTGAAGACATCAAGATTCAAGACTCATGAGTATCAAGATATCAAGAGTTCAAGATTTCAATAGTACAAGACAAGTATCGAGTCTAGAACTATGTTAAAACTCCTAGAAAAACACTGACATCTTAAAATCCATTTTATTCGTGGAATGGAATCCACTTCGAGCCTGTTAAAGGGATGGAGCCCTAAGTAGGATGGAACCTACGAAAAATCTAGTGGAACGTCGTTTTGTATCCACTAACTTTTATTCAAATGTTTTACAAAATTATATCTTGTTTTCAAAATGATTTCAAAATCTTCCTTTTTAAATCAAAAACATCTATCCTGGTTTTAAATACTTTTAGCCTCAAAATAATCTTTATTTTCAATATCAAAATTATCCTTGGTTTTAAATTATCTTTAATTATAATGTACTTAACTTTTAATATTTATATTTAAGATTTAAATATGAAATTATAGTAAAATTTTATATATACCAAAATATTATTCTCTATACTTATTTATGTATTTTAACTATAGTATATTTATAAAGTTTAAAATAGTTTTAATATAAGATAGAAGTTATTTTCAAAAGAAAAACAAATTATCAAAAATACCTTAGGCATGTCGACAACCCCTAGGTACCCATGTCGACATGATGACAGTTTATTTCAAAAGTTTGAATTTCAAAAGAAGTGTCTATTCGTTATATCCTTTCCCGAATGGACATGGTTGTTGTTCTACTATAAATAGGGGATGTTTTAAACGAATTTATATTCATAATTTTCTGATTTCACTTCTCTTCTTCTTCCACATTTCTTTATATACATTTTTACTATTACTCTGCCGAAATCTCCATTGAATCTAACTAGATCATCTCTGGTTTGATTCTCTATCACTATCTCAACAAGATCCCAGTGCTATTCAGAGTTATAGGCTTCTTTTGTAATCAATCGAGCGAGAAAAGGTGTGATTGTAGCCTGGAAAATCAATCAAGTGGGAGAAGGTGTGATTGTAGCCTAGGAAATCAATTGGGTGAACTTGTTGCCCGTAAAATCAAGTGTCTCTACCCAGAGGATTGTGAATCTGGAGTGGTGTACCTCGTGGCCTTGAAATCGAGGGTGTAATTGTAAGAATTGATTTTGAAAGGAAATCCGTACTTGTGTTGCGGGACTGGATGTAGGGTAACTCCGAACCAGTATAAAATCCGGTGTGTTCTTTCCATTATTGCTTTTACTTTATATTTGCATCTGTGCTTGATTCTGTGATCATATCTGTGTCTGGATATTACATACATTTGTGATCAAATTAATATAAACTCAAAAAGAATTAGTAATTCCTTAAAACACTATTCACCCCCCCTCTAGTGTTAATTCTAGCCTTAAGATCCGTAATCCGCATTTCTCACATTTTTTTTATAATCCAAGAGAAAAGAATTTTAAATAACTTTCCAGTTAATAACTTTTCCAAATTTGGAGATTTAGAGGGCTAAAATCTGATACAAGGTAACCTATTTTTTTGGATCTAATTTTAAGAATTCAAGTCAAAGCTCCAAGACTTCTTCTCTATACCTTCGGCCAACCTCCATCTCAAGCCTTGGCTAAGCTATTGGAAGGAAGAGGGTATTATTTTCTAGTGTTTATTGGAGTAGGAAGTAGTTAGTGAAGTGTTGGTTGATTAGAATGTTGGTAGGAAGTTTATCGCTTTGATTTATGGTGAGAAACTCTATTTAATATCTATATTTATATATTTACATGTTTGATGATGTGTTATGATTGCTATGGATGCTTATATATGCTTTGATCATCAAGTATTGATTTTTTTATATGATTGTTAAATTGTTTTACCAAGTCACGTTAATACACGTCGATAAGCACAAAGGAAATCACTTTCCTTTTGAAAATGAAATGGTGTATATGGAATGCTTAAACCTTTTGGAAATAGTTTTAAAATGAGCTAGAAATGTTTTATAACATTTAAATATGTTTAAAGAAATAAAGAAAGAAAATCAAGATTTCATTTTGTATATTTTAAATATGTCCAAAACAATTTTTCAGAAAAATCGCGCTTTTGCAGTAAAGTGACCAAAGTTTAAAATTGATATTTTAAATATTTTAAAAATATGAAATAAATTCTAAAAATATTTTAAAATGTTTTAAAAGAGATTTAAGTTGAAAAGCTGGATTTCTAAATTATATAAAAGTCGTTTTGAAGAATATAGCTTTCAAAACACTTTTCGCAACACTTTTCGCAGCAGTTTTAAATAACTTTTGAAATGTAGTTTTAATCTTAACAATTCTTTCCTAAATCTTTTGTGAATGATTTTAAAAGAATAATTAAGTAATGTAAAGATGATTTGGAAGTTTTAATAAGAGTTTGAATAAATGGTTAAGAGGAATTGTTTATACCACTTAAACAAAAAGTGAAGAATATTGAATGTAATAACAAACCAAGTATGTGGAAACGACTAGTACATTTGTTCCGCCTGTGAGATCTGAGAAGATAAAACAAGGTGTTTAACTAACGTTAGGAATGGAGCAACTAGTGCCCTGAACTTACCTAACCTATATTTTCCCTTTTTGGACGAGGGGTGGAACAGATCGAAAGGAAAGCCCGGATGCTCTAAAAGATTATATTTAAGTTTTTCCAAGATAAAAAACAAATTTTAGAATATTAATTAACAAATTAACATCTTTTTATCGATGATTAGCAAGTAGGAACCGGGATTGGATTTGAGTGATTCCTATCCGAAAAAACCGGGATTAGATTTGGTGATTCCTATCCGAAAACGCCTTAAAACTAATTTTCAAAATAAACATATTAAAGAAAAAGATCTTCATTATGTAGGACTACTTTCCACTAGTCCATCGGGGTGAAATTTACCATATCTAAGGTAGCAGTAGTGCTCTGTTATGAAAATCTTCGATTTGCAAGAATATGATTTGAAGTTAAGAAAGAAATCTTTGATTAAGATTTAATAAATGATTTGGAAATATTTTCCTAAGTTAAAAGTTATTACTTGAATATAAGAAATCTTTAATTAAGATTTAATGAATGATTTGGAAAGGTTTTCCTAAGTAAAAGAGAAAAGGATTGAAATTATTCCAAGATCTAAAGAGGTTTAATAAATTAAATGATTTCATAAACGAGGCTTAATGATTCCATATACACTTGAAAAGAAAATGGAATAAATTGAAAAGAATATATCTAAGAATGATATTTTAGAAAAGATGAAGTAATTGATTGATGATTGATATGCACATATGAACTTAACATCATTTAAATCGATAATTGGCTTCGAAAGAACCAGGGTTGAATTTGGGTGATCCCTATCCGAAAACCACTTCGAACCAATGTATACGTTCGAAAGTGAAGACATGTTGAAGATGATGATTATTGAAGACCGAGGATCTTCATAGCGTGAGGACTGCTTGTTGACATGCTCTGGGTCGCTCCTATTGTAGAGTTATTTATAGTAGTGGTCTCCTCGTTGTGGAGATTTTTTTCGGACTACAAGGGCTTCTTGCCTAGTAATGGCCAAGGAAAGTGCCTTTGGTTTCGTTCAGTCCCAGAATGAACATGTATGGATATGTCTGACATTGTATTCTAAATCACATTTGAGTGATTTATATAAAAGTATATTAGTTGGTGGTGGAGAATGCAACTTCTTTTAGCTTAACACCCTTTCCTGAGACATACAAGCTCAGGAAGTTATACTTTTCTAGAAATCGGTCATGTGATGTGAAATGATAATGTGACATTCAAAGTGGAACCTATTCTGATCAAAGCGTGGTTTTGTATAAAAAAGCGTGGCTTTGATGAAATTGAGCGTGGCCTCACTAGCCTCACATCCCGAAAGATGATATAGGATACTATGTGGTCTGACAGACACGAATTTGGGATAATTAAGTATGTATGGTGGAGTCCAATACGTTGGGCCCTTTGGGGTAAAACATCCCTCAAGGCATTTATTGCTCCATTTTGATAAAGTGGTTAGCTTGAGAAAAGATGGGAACTACCGGTTATCGGTAATAGTATAGCAAGTATAGTTCCAAGTGACTTGCTTGAGAAAAGCGATTAAGGCACCGCAGGGACTATGTTTGTTATGCGTGGATCGGAGAAAAAGGCCACTAGTTCCCTATCATGTTGGAAATCCAACACCAATATGAGCTTTACGATTTTGATTGTAGTCCCAAGATAGCTGCAATGACTTGCAAACATTTCAGCTACCCCTTTTGGTATCATATATTTCTTTCGGTATATTCCGTTGACCCAGTCGGGATATACTACCTTAGACTTGGTCCGGGTATTGATACCTTATTTGAATAAGTTTATTTGAAAAGTGTTTTCAAAAGAATGTCATTAAAAATAATATCAAGTGTATTTTGGTGTAAAAGTTTTTTGGTTATCATAAGGTAAAAATCCGTCCGTGTTTATGTGTGGACATTGTCTTATGAGATACCCTTCTTTTCAAAGGGTTTGATAGCATCGTCATGATCTATGCATTTAAAATTTCGAGTATCTCACGCTAGTTTATCAAGCCTAATCCGGATATTTTTAATACTCGGGTCAGATCCGAGTAGTTTCAGGTTTAGTTGAAGACGGTTGGAGTTTCCAGAGAAGAGCTGGAAATCTTCATCATCATATGGACATATTCTATTATCCGCTACTTTTATTGCATTTGTTTTGTTGTTTTTAGCATTTGTAAGGACAGAGGTTTATAACTGTTCAGGCTGAATCTAGATTAGACTTTGATATTGTATTTTAAAATTTTCCACTGTAAAGATTATTGTTGAAATAATATATGTTATTCCATTCGTGTGAGATTCTGTTTTATCTTTATTTTCTTTCTACCCTTAATGATACGCTTATTCGTGCAATTTGAGTTGGACATGTGTGGCTTATTGTCTATTCAAAGGGTACGAAAAAATGGGCCATTACATCTATAAATAATGTTTTTATGGCTCATTATTTTATAATGTTTAAACTTACACTAGACTATTAAAGGTTAGTACTGTAACAATCCGTTAGTTTATACAGTACTGTTAAAGCACTATAATTTATGATATTCAAACCCATACCAAATTAATGGAAGAAATTTGAATATCATAAACTTCTTCAATAGCATTAAAGGCCATTGCTTATCACTAAGTGTGTATACTTCTCTTTTAATTAACAAATATATTACATTTTATCTGTTTTCTTGTCAAGCTTATCTTTGTATACCAATATATTCTTCAGTTTCCAAGTGGGATCGAGATGGGATCGATTTTGCACTATGACCATTGATTTTTCTACCTTCGGATTAAGGTTTGTACTCTGCTCTTTATTTTTCAATACAAGGTTTCTCTCATTTTTTAGTGTGCTCTATATTGTTCAAATGATCAATGCAATCATTGGTTCATTGATATTCTAATCAAGGTCTGCATGCTCTACTATTTAGTTTACATGTAGCGGTATATTTGTGGAGTTGTCTTTGACTTTAATCAATAGAGATTTTTGGGTATAGCCTTTCACTACATTCTGCCTAAATATGGAATCAAATATGAACATATTTTTCACTGTAGTTTTCAATTCTCCACACACTTTTGTCTATGGTTTCTACGATGCTTTTTCTTTTTCAACTAGGGTTAACTTAAAGCTATAGTCTTTGGTTCATTGATCTTCAATTCAAGGCTTTATTCTCTTCCTTTATTATTATGTGTTAACAGATTTATGAAGTTATATAATATTTGTTTCAACTTATATAAAATTGTCATGAAATATGATTGCACTTGAATTGGAATAAGCCTTTGCAATTCAATTTTTGCTTCATTTTTTTTAATATTTTAGGATGGCTAAACATGCTTTATTAATTTGGGTGGAAATTTTGATATTTTTTATGCGGACTTTGTTTCTAAAATTTTAGATAATTATAGACATCCATTGACTTCTTTATTTCTTTTAATATTTTCATTATATTAAACCATGCGCTTCACATGTTTCATTAATCATAATACCATCGATTACTTTCCAACTTTATTCCCTTACGTGTTCATTTGGAATCCGCATTAAACGTGGTTCTTAATAGAATTATTTCAGCTATATTGCAATGCTGTCTTTATGTGTGTGGTTTACCAAATTGGTAAGGTTGTAATGTGAATAAACGTGCATTAATGACTTTATTAAATTCTTGATATAAAAATCAATTTATCGTTCAAAATCAATTGCGCAATTTCAGTGGCTTTTGGTTTATTTCAATCGATGTCACTGTTTTTATGTACTTACATAAACTTATGTTTCTTATGTTCCATAATACTTATTTCTCCCTACCTTTGGTTGTGAATCTATACTATAATATTAATGCTGAGTTAGGCTTCCATAGCTCTAAAGTACCCTCCAATTTGTTCCTATCATGTGTTGGCACGTGGATTCTGAAGTTAAATCGTCACTTCTTTTTCCAAGACGAAATAATTCTTGCTTAGTTCTTAGAGCATCTTCAATGCAAATAGGATGTGATTTCAGTTAAATTCTATGTGTCAAGGGAAAAATAACAATTTTAACTCAATGTAATTTCTAAAAATTAAACATCACATTAAAAACAAGAAAACTACTCCAATGCAAATGTATTTATTGAGAAAAAATTGACTATGTGTTACAATCAAAATTTAAATAAATAAAAATAATAGATAAAAAATTAGTTCATTGTGAATATTTATTATTTCACATTGTGAAGTGCAATGTCTAAACCTAGACATTGCACTAGACAATGTCAAATAATTTTTTTGTCAAGTCATCATAACATTGTCATTAACATTGGCATTGGAGATGAAAATTTAAACTAAATTAAATGTTGATGATGTGTAATTGACATTACATCAAAATAGCTCATGGGTTGGAGATGCTCTTATCCTTAGCTGCCTAACCATAATTCAAAATTAATCTAATGGCCATCGATTTGTCCTCCGTGGTAATATTTTAACCGTTCTTCTACCAAAAAAATTCCCCCCTCTTCAACGAGGTGAACCGCTTTTCCATAATCCATCACTAAAATCATCGCCTAATTCCTCGTTGCTTTACTTTCTAACCTTAAATCTTCAGAGCTTTCTACCGGCATGCCTAGCACCATATCATCATCGTGCCTTCTTTGATTTCGTGCTCCTAAGCCTTGGTTGCGGTCAATTTCGACTCTACGATGATGTTGCCTTTCCGGTACTATTACCCTCTATCGAACCATACAATCTTAATCGTTTTTTAGTTTGGCATTTTTATTGATATGTCCCATTGAATTTTGTTTTCAGTTAATGGTTTGCAAACCATTCGATCCGATTTAGTGTATGATTAGGGTATTATCTCTTCATGGAAAGGAAAGATTTTTTTTATGTAAGTTGTTATCTTTGTTTTTGATTCGATTTAGGGTATGATTAGGGTAGAAACATATTAAAAATTGCAGTGATTAGAGGAATTTCACCATCAAATTATGAATTTCCTTCTATGTCTAAAACTCTATAATTTACCTTTGCACTAATCGTTGTTTTTAAATCTATACATGTTGACTGAACTACATGTTTTTCCATTTCTTTTTATTTTTTATCACCAAACTTTATATTCCATTAGTTAGCACTACACTTTTAGACTGAGGATATCGACTGAAATTTCATATTGAGTCACTAGATTTTGAAATTAATTCATTTGGGCCCTTGCAATACATATTGCAAGATGTTATTTGATTTTTCATATTGCTTTTTGATGGTTGCATGATATAGTGTCATCAGATATTTCTTTATGGCTTATACAATTGTTTATTTTGCCATAAATATTAGTTTATTTGGCAACAGAAAATTTTCAATATGTATTCATGCATTCTTACCTCTTTCATCGTGGAAGTTAGCATATATTGGAACAAATAATATATGTGTGTCATAAATATGTAATTTTTTTCTCTTAGTCTTAAACTTTATTAATATATTATCTTAGTTGTAAATTGGTACAATTATTTCTTACTCAACATTGTTTTTTATTCACAGTGAGAGAAATTTGTTGACCTAAAATTTGTTTCCTTTGTTATTTTTCAACTCTAAATCACGGTTTTGTCATCATTGATGTGTTCATATCTATGTTGGTTTGTTTTCTACAAGTAACAATTATATATTTTCATTTAATCCTGGTAGTTGTTCTAACGTAAGCTCTAAAACATCCTCTAATTAATCTAGATTAAGGACTATTGCTTATATAAAGAAAAAATTTCCTTCCACAATTATAATAAAAATCACCTCTAGCATATAGTTGATCCATATTTTGTACTACAATTGAAATGTTAAGAACCCAAGGTGTATAGTAACATCAACTTTTCTCTTGAGACTACTTCGAAATTTATAATATGTGTCGGTGAGCTGTTTCTTGCTTTGCTGTTACTGTCCAATTTCTAATTATATTTCTTACTAATTTAAAGCCTTATCCTTTGAAGGATAATAATATTTCATGAAATTTTGGTGGACGTAGTTTGAGGTTGTACACACACATCCTTCGATAGAAGGAGAGTTGCATCCTTGGTATTTTAATTAATCCATTAGAATAAAAGAAAATTTGTTAATTTATAGGTTGTTAAGCAACACCATAGTTGGATTTTAAAGCCACTTTATAGATTTATTTTCCAAAAATTTATGGGTATAAAAATATCTGTATGTTATCCATGAGTTTTATAAATGACGTTGGTTTCATTTTTTGGAATTGCATCAGAGACTATTAATCAAAGATGCACATACATTATAATTTGTGTATTATATTTGAAGTTGGCTATGCAATTATTATCGGTACAATTTTATAGTTAGAGCAACTCCAACAGATCCAACATTCTCGAATCCGCATCCAGAAACAACCCCAACAGAGCGCGAGAATCTCCGATAGTGCAGAAAGGTGGGGCTTCGGCTCGAGAATTTGGTATTGAGTGAGGTGCCTGTTTAACAGGCGCCTGGTGTCCAGGCGCCTCATTTTCAGGCGCCTGGCCCCATTTCCGTTGTGGAAATGAGGCCTCCAACATTTCGGAGTGCGGAAAAACCAATTTCCACACTCCGAACTGTTGGAGTTGCTCTTATAATCATTTATACTTTTCCCCCAATTTTCTAAAAAATTCAAATATGTTAAATATCTTATCCATATATTTTGCATTAAAAGTTAAACCAATGTTGTAATTATACTCCTTTTTCCTACCTTTTCTAGCATACTCACACAAGCCCATTACCCATGCATGATTGCTAGGGTGTGATATTTTTGAGAAATGTAAAACAGACTTAACTATTAGTTAATCTTTTGTATGTGTTAGAGAAAAACAAATCAATTGATATTTTGTTTTTTTACTGCAGGTTTGAGTGAAAAAATCATCAATCGGTGCATATATTTGTTTAACTTTGTCTAGGAGCTTGCATTTTCAATGACAGTGCTAGGAGGTTGACTTTTTTTTTTACTTATGTTGGATTTGCAGTTCCATTTTTTATGGGCTTTCCTAATTATGAGTAAGAACTTGAACGATGTTTCTTTCTTTTGAAAAAGGTGGATGAGGTTATAGTGTTGTAGGTTGTTAATTTAGGTTTGCAAATTACCAACAGCTTACATACTTTGTTTTTAGGATGCTGGTCGGGATGTTTTAAGCTTTTGTTTCAACCTCACCTATCTAAAAAGCTTTTAGAATTTTCTCTCAAATTGGCATTTTTTTCCTTGAGTTGTTGATTACTAAGTTAAATGAATTTGATGAGAGCGCCTACTGGTCACTACGTTTACCATCGTCGTAGTCATGTTGTGAAGCTAAGGCCGATTTCATTCTCATTTTCACTTGGTTAAGTTCCAGCTACACGATCGTTGTATGATAAAAATTCTACATTTTCAATTTATTCATCTAATATTTAATTGCCTTTTCATTCGACAACAGCTAGACATGTCACCCAATTGATGCGATCAATAGCTAAAAGTTGGTTATAATTTGAGGCTCTGTTACAAATGGGAATCTTTGGTGTAAAAGTTGATTTAGATCCATGATTATATTCTTACTTTCCGTTTCCCATGTACAATATAGTGGAAAAATGAAAAGCTATTATATAGTCTAATAGACTACATGCATAACGTGTGTGCGTGCGTGCATGATTACATACATTATCTTCAGAATGTAAATATAACTTGTGTGTATACACACATTATCAATTTATAGATGATGTTTTTTTAACTGAAGATGTTTGTTTGATATTAATGTGCTATGAACATATATTGGATGAACAAGGCTTAGAATAGAGGAAAAATTTAGGTATCATCATTAGACAACTGACTTTTATACTATTTGCATTCATGATGCACCTCAACCAGATCATGAATTTTTTTAACGAGTTGCTGCCCTACATATCAATTTTAACATGTGGTGCAGTGAACAATTCCAATTTTTAATCATTAACTTATTTGATTGTCCTCAAGATTACTTCATTTCCAACTCACTCTGATGGATAAACGGTAATAAACTGATGGTGTGTTTGCGTTACCTTCATGTAGAAACTATTTTTCTATAACTAAAAAATGGAAACATCAATCTCTGAAATGAGTGCATGTATGTGAAGTATGAAACCATTCTCGATTGGATAGTCTTCTATAACGTGAACTTCAATGTACGGATTTTAAATCTAATGCTGATTATGAGGTGACTTAAACATGCATGGTTCCAGATAGGTACTTTTGTATAGTTGACTGGACATGCAATTGAAATTATACAGACATTTATCCTATTACTTACACCATGTAATGTATTATTCGCTCAAAACTATATTTGCATGGCGCCTTCCATGTTGAGCTCAATAAACTATGATATCTCTGTTGCTTCACAAACTACAAAAAGAGGTACACCTAAACTGTTGTACTTTTGCAGTTTTGTTCCTATTTTACCTTTTTTTCTCATTTGTGATCGTATATAACTCCGGTATGTGGTTAGTATATGTCCTATAATTCACAAGTAATCACATTGTCATTCAGAATTATTGCTTTGCATCATAATCAGTCCCTCTAAGGATCATCAACACTTTCCCCCTTCCTTCTTGGTCGGTGAACGGTACATATATTTAGTGCAGAAGGTGAAAACAGAGGTTTAAATTTGGTATTAGTCCAAGTCACAGGGCAAAGGTGAGTGTTTAATATTTTTAACATTGTTTAAAATATTAGATAAAGCTAATGAGGATGTTGGAAGCTATCATCATATATAATGAAAACATTTAGTGGTTGTTAGCGCCAAAATTGGTCACTAACATCCAAACGCCGTTGAAAGCACCAAATTGCAGTTATAGATTATAGATAGAGTGTATGTAGAGAGTATAAATATGAAGAACAGTAAAAATTAAAAAGAAAACAGTAATAACAGAGGATTTATAGTGGTTCCGCTGACTCTGGCCTACGTCCACTCTAGAAATTTTCTTTTTATTGATATGAGAATCTATTACAGTTACAATTTAGAGTTTTTAAAACGATAATGGTAGAGTAGCCTTAATGAAGAAGAAGAAGGGAAGCAGAGTCAAGTTTTCCTTTTCTGAAGCCCCGTCTGCTGTATTTATAAGCAAAATCCGAGTTACGGCCTCCCAAGTGGTCCTAGCCCATCAAGACCATTGCCGACCCTAAATTCATCATCACGATCGACCTTGAGTTCTAATCACGCCAACCCAATGTTGCCATGGGAATGACTCAAAGCGAATGTAGATGTGACTCGGAGAAAACTCGCCTGTGACTCGAAGTAAAACATGTCAGGGCTCGGAGCAACTCAGTGCCGATCCCCCTCCCTCAAGACAACGATCCCCTTTAGCTAACCCGAAGTCCTCGTCTTACCGACCCGGAGTTGGGAGTTCAATGACCCGAAGTAGCCGACCCTATTTGATATACCGACCCCTACTCTTGTGCCGACCTGAGTATAATCCTATGCTGATCCCGAGCCACTCCAACATGCTGATCCACACCATCTCGTGGCTCGAACTTCCGTCGGCGGTTCTTAGTGAAAGCACCAATATGATACGACCACATTAGTTAGAACTCATTCCTAAAAGCTAGCTTGTAAGGGGAGGGTGTCTAATGGGTTATATACAAGTCAATATATCTAGTTTTTAGTGGGAGGGTGGCTAATGGGTTATATACAAGTCAATATATCACATCCACGTCAGCCCACTCTATCGACACTGATCCGACGGTAGCCCTTTTCTCTTTTGGACGGCTTCACTCACCTATCAGTAATTTAATTTAGCCTATAGGTCGTCCCTCTCGTGGCTCGAACTTTCATCGACGGTTCTCAGTGAAAGCACCAATATGATACGACCACATTGGTAGAACTCACCCCTAAAAGCTAGCTTGTAAGGGGAGGATGCCTAATGGGTTATATACAAGTCAATATATCTCATATTTTACAATGTGGGACATATCATTCCACCGCTCTTTGAAAGTCCGACATTCACGTCGGCCCACTCTATCGACACTGACCCGACGGTAGCCTTTTTCTTCTTTGGACGGCTTCACTCATCTATCAGTATTTTAATCTAGCCTATAGGCCGCCTCTCTCATGACTCGAACTTTCGTCGGCGGTTCTCAATGAAAGAACCAAATGATATGGTAGTTCTTTAATAACAAAAGAAGAATGATAGAGAGAAGAAGATTACAGATAGAGAAGAGAGACTAGGAAGATAGAAAATAATTTTTATTCATTTTTCTTAGCTTTTTCCTTTCATGTAACACAGCAGCCTAATTTATAGAAAGGCTAATACAAAGCATATGATACCAATTTGCCAAGTGGCATTACATTGTAGGCTAGCTAAAAGTTGTAACTAATTGCTATTTTGTAGATAATTGAAATAAATAAAAGATTTTATTAGAAGCTTCTTGTTGGCAGAAAAGATTCCATGCTCATGCCCATTCTTTGTATATTGCAAGGACCGTTATAATACGTTTAGGCATGTGCATCACTGTAGGGACCGTATCACACTTCTAGTGAAAACTCTCTATTTTTGCTTCTGAGCAGTTTGCACTGAGAAGTTCAAACTATTAGTTTGCACCAAACTACTCAGTTCAAACTGTTAGTTTGCGTAGAGTAACCCAGTTCAAACTGTCAGTTTGCACTGAGTAACTTGATGCGAACTAATTTTGCACTTTGTTTACTTGGTAAACTCAGTTTAATTATATGAATAAATTTCATTTTTGGAATTAAGATATCTACACCACTTTAGTTTTGTTATTCAAGAGTTATAATATAATTTTTTAGTTAGATGATTATATATTTGTATCAACAAATTATATGTTCATATATGCAGGTAGTTACAGAAGAAAAGGAAAGGAGAACAAAGAAAAACAGAAGTTTTTTGACAGAAGTTTTTTGGATGATAGAAGTTTTAAACACCAAAGCGCTGATTTATGATGGTCCTCAAATTAGGCATTACAGCTTACAAGCTTTGTGGATTTTTGAATGGATGCTTTGTAATATGCCACCATTTCACCTTCGAAACATTTTAACATCTTATATCATTTGTAAGGCTTTATTTGCATTTTACGATTTGAAAATGATATTATTATATTTTGAAATTGGAAAGTTTGGAGCTTAAACTATAGTGTGATTCGAATATGATATCATGGTATATGAGAATAAGTAACTTTGAAGTCAAGTTGTAATGTTTTGAAGTTTACGTTGAATCGATATCTACTTCTTCATGATGAATTGTGCATAATATTGATGTTGTGGTTTATTTTATGATATATCCGTATATTATGCATTGTCTACCTTTAGAAATCTTGTAATAATGCAAGAAATTGCATAAAATTATCATTTTCCAATTACAGTAGTGCCAATAATTTTGTAGTTGATGTACGTGTTACAATATGGATATTACTAACACTTCCTTTTGTTGGAAGATAGAAAACGGTAACAGATATAAATGTTGCAAATATGATATTATTAACACTTATAACCGTTAGGGAAAAAGTTTTCCAACGTTTATAACTTTTGGCAGATAAAATTCAATAATAGATATAAATAAGTATTACAGATAAACGCCCACTCCCCTATAGTAATATGTATAAGTGTTACTGAAATTACAAGCAATGATTATACTTATTGGGAATCTCATGTTTTGGTGTAGTGACTGGCATGTATTCCTACATCTAGTAATGCAATCACATGCATACTTAGTCTTAGCATAAATCAATAAATATGTGGATTTTCAAGACAGAACAATACATAATATCATAAAGTATATAGAGTCATCACAGATACGCAGCGGTAAAATATACCAACACAAAATATACATAGTCAAAGCATTCTACAAAATATGAGTCAAAGACCTAATACATCCCAAATATATGTATCATATGTACGTGAGGCCGACAAAAATAACAAATAAATACATAACATAGTCCTATTATGTGTTTGGCCTCCAAAATTATAACTCGTCATTTTTGGCCTATAAATCCATAAAAAAAGGAAACACAAAGAGGGGAGGGAGGGTTCAAACATGAGTTCGATGATTGAAAAACACTACTAAAATTATACTGCATATATGATCGCATAACATTATATAAAGTCAATCTAAACAAAGACATACTTTAACCTGTCTCACCCGCACTCACAAATTTAGCCTCAAATAATAAAAATAATACGTGGGCCTAAACTACTTTATGACAGTTATACTATAATATAGCATAGTGTACAATACATGAGTTAACTAAACACGGACTAATCCGTAAATGGGTCACGATTTGTTAAACATAGCCTAAATAGAATCAGTTAAACATAGATTGATTGTAAACGAGAATTATGTTAGATAAACATGTTCTAACACAACAAGAACACAAAAAAACTAGTTAAACAAAGACTAGTTACAGGATGCGCCAGTCTGTGCAGTTAAAGCGCTCTGCCGCTCCATAGCGTTTGAGGTGTGAAAAGTTGTAGCGGAGATATATCGGGGATATAGCAAGATATAGCGGACGACTTTAAAAAGAAGAATGATGAACATTCTACATTAAAAAGAGGAACAATTATTACTTATTATTTCTCACCAAGCAAAACAAGTTATAATAAAGTAAAGATAAACAAAGTTGATAGTTAAAAAGTTAGAACTAGTTATAATAACCAATAGCATATATCATTGTTATATCAACTTTGAAGTTACCATAAAACTTAAAAGCAAGACATCAAACAAAATGCTTATTTATAGGAAAGTGGGATATAGCGGGGCAACAAAATCGGAGATATAGCGGATTATTGTCCCAATATCGGGGATAATAGCGGATCCGCTATATTGGGCCGCTTTATAGGAATATCGTTGCCCCAAAAGTCCGCTACGGGATATATCAGGGATATATCGGGGCAATATCAGGGAATTGACTTCACAGGCGCCAGTATTAGTTAAACAAAACTAACTCTCGAATACACGTCTAAGCAGATATACCAATACACCTCGCAATGCCTTGTAAAACATGCATATGAAGATCATATGAGATCCTCGCATTGCATAGAAATGAAAACGATGAATATAATTTATTAACACATCTATTCATTAATTAACCCTAATAGCAATTATACAATGATATACTTGCATATAAATATTATCGTACACGTAGATGATTCCCACTCACCAAATCGAGTCGCCTAGCCCTAAACATCCTTGAATTAACCTCTCAATTATTATTGGACTGAAAACACAGTCAATCGAAATCCCCTGAATCGCCAAATGGATGGTATAATTGAACTTCTCTTCTCTCGCTGATCAATTTAGTATATTTATATGTTACAATTGATCGAGAATTTATTGGAATATGATGAGACCGAGGAAGAGGAAGAAGAGACTAATGGAGTCAGGAAGAAAAATGAAAAGCATGTAAGTTTCGAAAACCCAATAAGAGAGAGAAGAGCGATAGTAATAACCGTTTAAAATATCAAATATAAACCTTAATGGGCCAATTTTGTTTACAAAATCCATAATCCTATTTTGTTAATAACCCTCGTATACAATATCGGGATTCCATGTTCTTACAATCAGAATTCTTTGAAAAATATTCTCTACGCAATGATATAATTTTCATCACAAATTCAGCTGTTTGTAAAATAATCTTTTTGCCTTTTTAGCTAAAATTCCTGAAATACCCATAATATTAGTTTCTAAAATTTACAGGGTATTACATTTTCTCCCCTAAATGAATTTCATCCTCGAAATTCCCAAAGGACAAAAAATTATAATCCATACACTACGTATCACGTAACATACACAACATATCCATAAACATGCACAACCGTTGTTAGCGTCAAAATTGGCCACCAACACCCACTTATGTGAAAGCACCAATATCCAGTCACAGATCTCAGATAGTATCTAATGTAGAGAATATAATATGAAGAACAAACAAATTAGAAATGAAAGGAAATAAAAAGAGACAAGATGTATAATGCTTCAGCTAACTACGACCTACGTCAACTCTAGAATAATCTTTTTTATTATACTGTAGTTTGTTTACAGTTGCAATTCGAAATTCAAGAATAAAACTGACGGCATGTAGCTTAGGTTCAAGATAAAGAGAAGCGGAAAAATAATCTTTTTTTTCTGACGCCATGCATGTTGTATTTATAGGGAAAGACATGCACGGATCAGGCTGAAATTTGGGTAGAAGAACCTCCAGACCATGACAAGGCCACCTAAGAATTTTCAGGCCCATTGGGGCCCAAAATAGGGATCGATACCGATCCCTATTTTGGTGTGCAAATGGAGTGCTATCCCTCTACGGGGTTCCCCATGATGTTAGCTACTTGCCCTTTAAATTTCGTGCCATTCTGACTTACGGTTTGTGAGACATCGCGTTTTCCGTGAAGTGGAGTTGCATACATTTTGATTTCAACTGATCCCTTTGGAGGGATACGGGCTGATCCCTCCAAACTCCTTCAAATGACATGCGATCCCTAGGGGAGCTTCTCCATGTTATATTATGTATAGCCTCCAATTTTCATGCCAATTGAATTAGTAGGACTCAAGTTATTGATCGATCTTTGTTGCAATATGGTGCGAAAGTTGATTATAGTCGATCCCTCCAACTTGCTCCAACTGATGTGCAATCCCTATAGGGTGTTCCATATATTGTAGTTAGCTTTTGCTCTAAGTTTCATGTCAATCAGACGTGTAGATGTTGAGATATTGATTGTTTTTCATTGAGTTGTACTTGCTTGGCTGAAATATGCCGACCTCTATTACGTCGATCCCTTTTTATACAATCCCTTTTATAGCGATCACCTTTCTATGTGAAGTATTTTTTCCATAACTTGAGCATACAGACTCCAAACGATTTGAAATTTGAAATGTAGCCTCGTGGGGCCTTCCTTGTCACTTTATACCGGTCTCATCTAGTTTGGGACAAAAATTGAGGACATGCACCGATCCCCTAGGGAAAGGGATAGGCACCAATCCCCTGCCTAGGAGAGGTACTAGTCTGTACTTAGAATATTTTGAAGAGTCTATCTCTTGATCTCGGTCGATCGCCACTTCATATCATTGCATGCACTTGATTTCTGGACCTTACAATCATCGCTCTAGGCTACTGGCCTTGATAATCGTGGAGTCTATTGGATTAAATCCACCTGTCTACTGCCTTGGCAAAAGGTGGGTTAACACTTTGGCTCCAAAACATGCCTTGCGATAGGAAAATGTGTTTGAATTGCTAAGAATCCAAAATATGAAATCCATAATCCATTGATAGCCATATTTTCCAATCCAAAATCCAATCAAAATCCACGGTCTCTTCGGATCTTTCTATCTGAATCTGCATCCATCCAAAGCCAAATCCATTGGTGTACGAAACTGATATCCAAATCCATGACCTCTCCGGGTTGTTGTCTCAATCCAAATCCTTGATCTCACCAGATCCTTGCCAAGCACAATCTATACTAGACGACCTAAGTAGGCCGACCCATCGCATTTGAGTGAAGTGATCTACCCCTTGCTAGGCATAATCCATGCCGACGAATCTCTTTGGATCCTTGCCGAGCACAATACATACTCGACGACCGGAGTAGGTCGATCCATCGCATTCGAGCGAAGCGACCTACCCCTTGCAAGGCATAGTCCATACCCGACGAACTGTTAGGTTTTATTCTACGACCTCGATACCCAATTGAGGACTTCATCCATGATGCACAAGTCTGTTTCATCTTGTTCGCCTGATGAAAAGACTCGTACCTTGCGATTGTTATCCCGTCTCTCCGGATAGGACCACAACCCCAACCTGTGTTATCTATTAGATTGATCCAAATTTAAGTATTCCTAAGTTCATTTGCCAAAATATAAAATAAGAGTTTGTACAACCAATAAAACAGAGTTCAAATAAAACTAGAAAAACAAGAGTTCGAAGGAAACAAGACAAAAAACTAAATTTCACAAACTCGAGCACTATGGTTTATCATCATCTTAGAACATTCCTAGAGACCATCCTCGATCCCGTACATGCGTAAGTGACTTAGCCATCCTACTATAGAGTTTATTACTTATTCCATGTCATCCCGATCAATTGATGACAAGTTGATGATGATGCCTTGATCCAGTGCCATTTTCATTTGAGGTGGACGGTGGCTGCTCCCGTTCCACTATCGCAGCCTGAGTCCTTACGTATTGTTGCAACTGACCATTTTTCATGTGTTCCTTAATGATATCCTTTAAATTCCTACAGTCATTTGCATTGTGCCCATCCAGCTCATGGAATAAGCAGTGCTTTCTCGATGTCCATTCGCGTTTGGAGGGTTCCCTCCTTTCCGGCCTTCAATATGGAAGGCATCCTCGAGTATCTAGATATATTCGTTCTAGGGTTTCATGTAATTCTAAGTAAGAAGAGAATTTGGGTTCTCCCTTTTGCCACTTTAATCCATTGAAGCTATTGTTCATGTTCAGTTTACCCTTGTCCTTTCCTGAGCTTTCACCGGGCGGTTCTCCACCATGTACTGTATTAACTTCCGTTGCCTCTCTGTCAGCTTTCAGATCTTCTTGTCGTAGAAAACTTTCTACTTCATGGTAGAATTCCCTGAGATCCAGTGGTGGATCCCGTATTGGTGATATCTTAAAATCCAAATTATCTGCAACTCCTGACACTACCGCCATCAAAACCATCGATGGATCTGCTCGATCACATTCTCGAGTGATTCTCTTGGCCAATGCTTTACTGATATCAATGTCATCACATTCTTGGGTCTCGTAATGTGAATCCAAAACTGCTTCATAAATCTTTTGACCAATTCTATCCACATGCTAATAGAACCGCTTTCCAACTGTCTAAACCATAGCATAGCTACATATGTTAAGTACGGGGGAAGCATCAAGCAAAGACTTCTTCCGATGCCCCCAGTACTTCCATGTGCCGTGTATACCTCATCATATGCATAGCTGGATCCGACTTTCCATCATAAACTTCCAGTGTTGGTAATTTGAATTCTGGTGGATTCCTAGCATTCCTGATATGAGGAGCAAATGGACTTTTATTTACATCCTCTGGATCCCTGTTCACCAATCCTTCATGCACAGCTCGCTTGATAATCTACAAACCTATCATTATCTTCGAGTGGTAGTCTCCTATCATCATGTTCAAACTGCCCCCCGAGTCTATGAGGGAATTTTGGAATGTATACCTCCGGACGAGCATCCAAATTTCGATTCGCACCAAGCACCGTGGGATTGATTGTAGGTCCTCCACCATTGCAATCAACCAGACCCGAGGGGATGCCCCTTAGCCTTTGGGGATCGGTGTCGATCCCTCTGGAAAGATCAGTGCCGATCTCTCTAAGATGGACGGGGACTGCCTCCGGCTGCTTTATTCTATTCCATTGTCCATTGGCTTCATTTCTATGTTCCCAGTTCTGATTCCCAGTGATTCCTGCTACTTCAATTCCTTGATCTAAGTTGTCATTAGCACCTGCTACACTATTCTCTTGATTATGTGCTCTAGCTTGTCCAATCTGTCGGAGTAAATTGTATATCATCTCCTCCTGTCTTTTCAGCATCCTCTCCTGCATAACATCCATCATCGTTTCCATTTCATCCCTGGTGATGTAGATTGATGCTTGATTAGCTCCAGCTCCCGAGGAAGCCTCCTGACTCCCTCCATAGTGGCTCCTTTCTAGTAGCACTCTCCTTGTCGGTTGGCTAGCCATTGCTTCCTGGATCCAAGTATACATGCTTCCAAATCAAAGATCCTAGCTTCCAAATCCGCAGGTGTAAGTCCTCTCAATGAAAGCACCAAAATATTGGTGTCAAAATTGGCCACCAATGCCTAGTTATGTGAAAGCACCAATATCCAATCATCGATCTCAGATAGTATCTAATGTAAAGAATATAATATGAAGAACAAACAAATTAAAAATGAAAGCAAGTAAAAGGAGACAAGATTTATAGTGGTTCGGCTAACTTTGGAAATTTGAAATCTAAGAATAAAATTGATAGAGTGTAACCTAGGTTCAAGATAAAGAGAAGTAGAAAGAAGATCCTTTTTCTAACACCATGCATACTGCATTTATAGGGGAAGGTTGCAAAGATCAGGCTGAAATTTCAGCAGAAGAATGTCCAGGCCACGTTGAGCCCACCCAAGAATTTCCAAGCCCATTGGGCCCATAATATGGATCAGTTCCGATCCATATTTTGCTGTCAAAATGGAGTATGATCCCTTTGGGGGGTTCTCCATGATGTTAGCTACTTGCCCTCCAAATTTCATGCCATTCTGACTTACGGTTTATGAGATATTGCATTTTCCGTAAAGTAGAGTTGCATACATTCTGATTTCAGTCAACCCCTTTGGAGGGATAGGGGCCGATCCCTCCAAACTCGTTCAAATGACATGTGATCCCTAGGGGAGCTTCTCCATGTTATATTATGTATAGCCTCTAAGTTTCACACCAATTAGATTAGTATGACTCGAATTATTGATTGAACTTTGTTGCAATATGGTGCAAAGGCTGATTATAGCCGATCCCTATGAAGGGATAGGAGCCGATCCCTCCAACTTGCTTCAAATGATGTGTGATCCCTATGGGGTGTTCTACATGTTGTATTGAGCTTGTGCTCCAAGTTTCATGTCAATTGGATGTGTGGATGCTGAGATATTGATTGCTTTCCATTGAGTTGTACTTGCTTGGCTGAAATATACCGACCCCTTTTATATCAATCCCTTTTTATACGATCCCTTTTACACCGATCCCTTTTTTAGGTGAAGTAATTTTCCTATAACTTGATCGTAAAATCTCCAAATGACTTGAAATTTTAAATGTAGCCTTATGGAGCCTTCCTTGTCACCTTATACTGGTCTCATCCGGTTTGGGACAAAAATTGAGGACATGTACCGATCCCATAGGGGAAGGGATAGACACCAATCCCCTGCCCGAGGGAGGTAATAATCCATACTTAGAATATTCTAGAGAGTCTATTTCTTTGTCTTGGTCGATCATCGCTTCATATCATTGTCTGCACTTTATTTCTGGACCTCACAATCATCGCTTTGGGCTGCTGGCCTTAATAATCGTGGAGTCTGTTGGGTTTAATCTGCTTGTCTACTGCCTTGGCAAAAGGTGGGTTAACAGCCATGTATGTGTATTTGTAACGTATAAACTCTTATCATAAATTATCAAAACAAAATCAACAACACACCTTCAGTTTCTTACAACAATTAGGCATTCTCCCTTCATATGTCCCATTTGATTGTAATTATAACGCTTGAACTTTAAGATGTTAAACCTACAGTCCTTCACATTGTGTCCTCTCATATTACACCTTTTACACTTAACATCTTGTTTCTTAGCTTGACCACTTTGATTTCCATCTTCCTTACATTTTCCTAAATAAATGTCCTTCTTAAACTATCCCATAACCAATTTACCTCCCAAGCTTGTAAAATCCTTGCACAACTTCGAAAAGTTCAAAGTGGGAGTCTGAGCAGCCACAATACCATGTACTAAAGACGTAAGAACTTCAGTATTAGCAGTGGCCTAGTTCCTGGCTTATAGATAATGGAGGAACCAAAGTGGAATATTCACCTTGGTATCTTTATAGCTTCCTCCCTAATGCCAGTTTCAATTGGGTTACTCATCTCTATTATACGTAAAAGGGGATTAGCAACTTCCGATAAAATAGTAAATAGATATGATAAACGCAACCCCGAAACAAATGGTATGTACACACAACCCCTTTCAATTATTAATACGTGTTGTGAAAATATACAAGTATGCTCTCTCAATACGTCCTAACCATAGCTTTATATCTAATGTGACAACCTGCCATTTTTGACGTATAAATCAATAAATGAAAGCAAACATAGAGAGGGTGACCGAACATGAGTCCGGTGAGTGAAAAACATGCTAAGAATATACTGCAGATATGATCGCAAAATATTGTATAAAGGCTACATCTAAACAAAGACGTACCTCAACATGTCTCACCTGCACTCACAAAGTTAGCCAGAGATAATAAACATAGTAGGCGGGCCTCAACTACTTTGTGACAGTGATACCATAGTAGAACATAACATAGACAACATATGGGTTAGACATAGACTGATTATAAATGGAAATTATGTTTGATAAACATAGTCTAATATAACACGAACACAGATAACTAGTTAAACTGAGACTAGTTTCTGAATGCACCAGTGTTAGTTAAACACAACTAACTCTCGAATACACATCTAAGTACGTATACCAATACATTGAACAATGTTAGTCAAACACGCATATGAACATCGTTTGAGATCCTCATGTTGCACAAAACAAAAATGATAAACAATCTCTTATTCAATTCAGCCCTAAAGGTACCTAGATTCAATCTGCAAGTTGCAGCTCTCACCAGCGCACATGTGTGGTATACACCGGTGGACCGCTCAGGAAGCATTTCTTACCTCTAGCCTGAAGCAAATCCACCGCCACAACTCACCAACTTCCATCCAGATCTCCATATTTCTGATTTCTAAATCTTTCTACATGTTTAGGGCATTATAGCACACATTCCTACCCCTTTAAACTTCATATTATCATCCTATATTGTCCTTTAACCCAAATTCAATCATCACAATACCCAAACACAATTAACTCAATTTAATTCATTCGAATCATCACTTAGGAAATACTTTAATATAATTAATATTTATATGTTTCAGACAATGATATATATTCTATTTATAAAATTTATTTACATATATATTCAATAATTAACCCTAATAACAGTTATACAATGATATACTTGCATATAGACATTATAACAGAAGTCGATGATCCCCACTCAACAAATCGAGTCGCCTAGCCCTAGAAATAACTGAATTAGACTCTCAATTCTTGCTGGCCTAAAATCACAGTCAACCAAAATCTCCTGAATCGCCAAATGGACAGTATAATCGAACTCCTCTTCTCATGTCGATCAATTTAGTATATTTATATGTTGTAGTTGATTTAGAATTCATTGAGTTATGATGAGACGAAGGAAGATGAAGAAGAGAATAATGGAGTTGGGAAGTAAATGAGAAGTACGTAAGTTTTAGAAACTAATTAAGAGAGAGAGGCAGAAATAATAATAACCGCTCAAATTTTCAAATTCAAACCTTAACAGGCCAAGTCTATTTGTGAAATCCACAATCTTATTTTGTTAATAGCTCTCACATATGATCGGATTTTCATATTCTTAGAATCTAAATTCTCAGAAAAATATTCTCTATGCAATGATATAAATTTTTTCCTAAATTACGCTATTTATAAAATTACATTTTTGCGCTTTTGGCTAAAATTACTAAAATACCCTTAATATTGTTTATAAATTTTACAGGGTATTACAAAAATATATCCACATCATCAAAGATGGCTAATATGTTCCTGAAACTAAAATGTCTCGGACTGACCCGAGTATTATATTAATAATAAATAGGTCAGACTATATCTAGGGTAAGAGATGTTAGAGTATAAAATAATTAGCATAGTATAAAATACATAAACTAGAGATGAGCATAATTTCTATATCAATGTAAAATACCATATCACAATACCATGCATATCATTCATCACCCAATAGCAACATACAATTATAACTTAGCATCATAAGAACATAGATCATGACTGGGTGAAGTAAGCAAATATGTATAATCAATACAAAAATGCATCAAAGAGCTAATCTAAGATAGCATACAATCAATCAAATGTCAAGATTATCTCTCAGATAATCATATAGTAAAAATGAGCACACAACGGTCACCAACAATGGACTAGCAAACAACAAATCTCTAATAATAGGTAAGCATAGCAAACAAATCTCAATATTATTTCCCAGCAATTAGAAAGTATAAACAAGCACACAGCAAGTCACTAAGGTGAGACGAGTGCACAACAAGTTACTAAAGTGAGATGAGCACTAAACAAGTCTTTGGGTTATATGAGCACACTACAAGTTTTTAATGGTAGACGATCACACAACATGTCTATAAGGATAGACAAGCACATAGCAAGTCTCTAAATCATAATGGCTCAAACCTAAAAAATAATCCTCCCAATAGAGGTGAAATATGATATCGTATGTGTTAACTAATAAACTAGCCAACCTCGAAGTTAGACTAATGCGTTGTATTAGCAAAGGTGACTTGCTAACACTATACTTAAAAATGTAAAAAGAGAAGTAAAATAATAGAATAATGTAAATGACAGAAGATGTAGAGTGGTTTAGTAGAGATTTTCCTACGTCCACTATAAAATAATAAGAAATTTATCTCTTAAGCTTACAATGTACTAAACATAAGAACTTGAGAAGAATTGCTTGATAGAAATAGGTATTCTGAGCATTAAAATTAATATTTTAACCCCTTTTATGTAGTAATGCATGGGGTATATATAGTAGCTGAGATAGATGATGGATGGCTGAGATTGTGCATTAAAACTGGCAGGAAGCATTTTGGCAGTTGATTTAGGAGCATGGGTTGATGGAAAACAGCTGTAAAGGTGGAAGAGAACATGTGCCTGAGAAGGATGCCAAATGTTCCTCCGTACCAGGTGCATGTCATACATTTGATGCATATTTAATGCTGGCAGTGTGCTACAGGAGTAGGTAGATCTGCTACAATACCTCATACGATTGGCTATACGAATTATCGTTTACTTTTGCATGCCTATGTGGCAAGGTGGATAAGTAGTGTAACATTCCCCATTTGGAGGCCCAAAACTAACTGCTACGGATGCTGCAATCATTCATAGTTATTAATTCTTGATGACTAAATGAGGTAATGTTGGATACATTGGTATACCAGAAACACATGAACATGAAAAAAATTAAACCCAATTTAAAACAAATTTCTCATTTCATTACAAATAGCATTTCAGATTCATTACATAATCCCAATTCGTAAACCACATTCAAAGAAATATAGTTATTAAAAATTACACTAAGAGCGACATTTGAAGATACCCACTTAGTTGATCAGAGTCTAAATATACGCAATTAAACAACTTTGCCATTTCAACCAATTACACGGCGGAATCAAACAAAAAGAACCCCAAATAGCTAGCTTGCCTCTTGCACATCTCCGGAAGCTTATTCGTCTAAAGGAGAACCTGAAAACCTTAGTTCTCAAACTACTCAAAATCAATTGAGCACCCGAGAGTTTAAGGGGAAAACATAAACTTTGCGTCAGACAAAAAGTCTGGTATGAATAATAGCCTCCATCTCGAACCATATAGATATCTTGTGAGACTACGCCGCTTAGCGGAATGGATTTTCCTCTTACTAGTATCTTAACCCAATTTATAATAACCATATACTGTGCACTTGCATCCACAATAGTTAAGACATAACATAATAAAACTTATGATGATGATACACAAACATGCTATATGCTCTGGATTTCTCATCCCCATTAACCTGACTATCTTTCTCATGTTATAGTTTCTAGGGTCACTATTAACCTATTAGTTTTCATAGGCTAACTAATAACCTGTTCCAAGCTTATGGACTATCTTTCCGGTTTCATAGTTTTTATAGGATCACTAAGAACCTATTGGTGTCTACCAATAACATCATCCAATCATAGTTTTCGTAGGGTCGCTATGAACCTATTGGATTCTCCAATAGCACCTCTCATGTCATAGTTTTCATGGGCTAACTATGAACCTATTGATCTCTATCAACAACCTGTTTCAGACATAGTTTTCATGGGATAACTAAGAACCTATCGGTTGGTTTGGGAGCTGGAAGATGGGAACCAAAGGACTGTGTCCGGGCAGGTTCGAATCCCAGCGCCAAACCATCAGTGGGAGTTTCAACGTTACGCATCCGTGTGCGACGACTAAATAAAAGCGGGGTAGACACACGGCGTGGGGTTTACTTAAATGAGTATCAATGAATACCATGATCTTAAGGTTCCCCATGATCTCAAAAAAAAAAGAACCTGTCTTAACCAATAATCTTTTGATCAGCCTTGGACATCTTATATTCCGGTCTTTCTGACTTTCTGGATGCAATTCTACTCACACAGGAGTTAATTCAATATATATTCACTACTGGGTTAACCTAGCTTGTTATTCTGCCCTTATTCACTACTGGGTTAACCTAGCTTGTTATGGTCAATACCCTTAACCTACTATCTTTAGCAAGGAAAGCTTCCACTAAAATTTCAAAGTTAAATGCCATTTCAAAACTCTTTTACATTGCCATGTATTTACTTTAAAAATGAGATTGGGTTCTCAAATTTGAAAACTAAGGATTTCGACTATATCCTTTGGATCATTGTGACATCATGAGTTACCCTCTGTCACTCTCCCTTTCGACTTCATAGAGCAAACAACCTTTTCAAAATCGTTACTTAAGACCTTAGATTTTCTCTTTCGAAACCATCCAACATATCTTTCGAATGTTCGGAAACATTCCTTTCGAAACACCCAAAAACATACCTTTCGAAACACTCAAAAACATACCTTTCGAAGCACTTCAAAAATGTACCTTAACCATTGGAGTTCAAGTGAGAATTTATGGAAGTAAAACTTAGAACCCAACTAAAAGTATGAATTTTGAAACCATTGATTGAAAACAAAACAAACTTCAAAGTATAAAAGAGAACACTTTTGAAAGCTACCCTTTCGAAAACATTGGGGAAGGCGGCTTTAATGGTAGCGGAGGGGTATTGGTTCGAAACCTACCTTCCGCACTCATTGGCCTAAGGGTTATAAAAGAAGCTTCTAACTAAGGTAGAAGTATAGGTGTGGTAGCATGGGTATCGAAGGGGTTCAAAAGCAGCAAACCTTTTGAAAGCTTACTTTTAGAACTAGGACGAGCCAACGGGTTCGAAAGCAAGTAAAAGCGGATTCGACCCTTTCGCAAGCATGCCTTCGACACCATTCTTTCCTTCCTTCTTTCTCCAATACACTATGTACCAAATGCTTGATACCATGTGTATTGGTTTTGAATGGATGCGAAAGGTTACAAATGGGAGTATGGTGACGAAAGCAAGCAAATGAAAGTGGCGAAGTTGTAATTCGATATAAAACTGATTTTATGCTTTTTAAAGTAATTCCTTTTCACCTAACTAACATAATTTACTAAAATATGATTGGTTGCCAATACTTTACCAAAAATCTTTTTTTAAAAAGCTACCAAACTCTTCATTGAACAATTAAAAACATTTTAGCACTTAAGCCCCTCTCTTTAATAAAATGTTTAAACATTTATGTTCTCTATCTTAAATAATTTATTAACCATAGTAAAACACTTAGGAAAAATTCTCAAAAATCACAATAATTCACATTTAATATATTTTCTAACACATATAAATTTCAGACCCAAAAATATTATTTAATTGCCTTAGATAATTTAACTCGAAATTCATTATTTTCTCTCATAGAAAATTCATAATAATTTATCCACGGCTTGAAATATTATGAAATTTTAAACCCATCTCCAAAATAATGTTTTACATAACATATTCAAAAATCATGGCATTTGAAAAATCATTTTGCATGATTTTAGCCTTAAAACCCAACTAGATTATTCCACAAAATCCTTGTTTAAATTATAACATGGCATTTAAATCAAAACATATCATCATTCATCCAATTATATGGTTTAAACCTCAAACCCAAATTTAAAACATTTAAGATGACTTATATGAGATAGTTTAGATCATTATTCACCTTGTTTGGATAAGGAGCTTGAGATTTATTCTTCACTTTAATCTTCCTAGCTTGAATATTAGCCTCTAATTGATTTTTGAGCTCCTCTTCACCTAGGGTTATGGTTGGCCTTGTCTTTTCTTTTGTTTATGTTTTTGTTTTTGTAAGAATGTGAATGAGAATGTTGTAAGGGGTTTTAGCGGTTATGGGGTTTGACCATTCCCATATTTCCCTTACCTTATTCTCTTAAGTATTTAACTTATAAACCATTCTTATAGATTCATTTAGTTAAGGCATGACCTTAATTATTTTTCAAATCTTAATTCCCTTATCACTCTAATCTCTACATTATTCTATTTAATTTATCTAATTAAATCTCCTTAATGATGCTATTTAAAATTAGAGGTGTTGACAAGCACCATTGTCCCAGTGGTTAAGCGATTCGACTTTGGTGCGAGAGGTCACAAGTTCGAAATTTGCGTAGCATAATTCGAACGTTTATTGACATGTGATATGTTGTCCCAGTGACATGTTGTATATAAAGTACCATTTCAAAAAAAAATAGAGGTGTTACAGGCAGTTACACCTAGGTTCTGCTAGCCGGTCGATTGCTGCTAAAGCTCACTGTGGAAAGCTGAATGTTGTTAAGGACTAGTGTTTCAAGGGAAATGATGGGCCGATTGTGTAATAACGGTATAGGTTGACTAGGACTGGTCGAAGGCAGGTTATGATGAAGCCGGACCAAAGATGGGTCATGCTTTAGCCATGCTTTCTCTGATGAGCTAGCTGTCCAAGCAATCTTAAGCTGCGTCGGCCAACAATAGACTAGAAGGTTACTAAGTAGATGGGTTGGCTTGGGACCAATTTGAGTCTAGCCTGGCATAGACTAGTCGGTCTTAGATATGCTGGGTTAGCATGGATTATACCGAATTGTGCCTAATCGGCTTGCTACTTATACTTGCAATAAATTTGGCCAAAATTTTGCCCCTTAAGCCCATCTCAATGAGAAAGGGTGGGCTAGTCAAATCACAAAGATCTCCCCAACTGGTTCTTTTATTATGCATTTAAGTCATGCCATACATGGTGCTTTATTATTGGCTGGGATGGTTCATTAGTCTAACCATGGCGGGAGGCTCACGTTTCCAACGTGTATGAAGTAATAAAGGCATTGATTACACCTAGACGGTCGAGATCTGATAGCTCACCGAATCTAATGGCTGAGATTAAATGGGTAGGTATTTAAATTTCCTTTATCTTGTCTTTTTCTTACTAAAGCATATAGAAAATTTAGCAATCAAAGCTCTCCGAAACCTCTTAAAAACCCTCAATTTTTTAAGCTTTCTTTCAAAAAAATCAAGCACTCCTCCTCATTCTTATTCTCTGCTGTAAATGCCATGGGAAAGTTCTAACCTTTTGAAGTTATCCACGGTTGCCTTTTTTTTACTTACTATGTTTTTGTAATGCTTACATTTGGCTATTGTTTTTGTTGTTATGCTTTGGTCAAATTCCGCTCTTTTTTTGGCCATCTTTGGACAGCGATCGACCACTGTTGTTGTTTTTTGTGGTAGTTGATTATCGTTGGTGAATTCCACAATGGGCCTACGATTTTTAATAATGATATTAGCAATAATTTCGGTAATGGGTTGCATACTAGGCCCAATTTCTTAGTTATGGGCTTTTAAGTAAAGAACATTAATATTCAGGGGTCGTAAGGCCTGTTTCTTAGCTTAAGAGTTTGAGTTGTGAGATGGCCTCCATGGGGTACTTTGCCCAGGCAGGCCATGGAGATGGTCATCAAGCTTCCCTTTAATGATGTTGCCATGTAGAGATGCTAGGGCCTTGTCTAACTTAAGCCGCTTATGTTTCAAATGACCACCTTTGAATCTGTTTCTCTTGGTACATCTACCTCTACTAATGTTTCTAGCCTCAAAGCCTCTGACCTAGCAGATGGGAAAATTAACTTGGCCAAGAACCTGGTCGGCCATGGATGAAATGTTGTGATGGTTAAATATCCTACCCGCCGTCTACCGTCCTGAAAACCCACCCTAGGGGTTCTTTGCCTTCTCACTTGGCTACTTCAATGTGAGAGTCATGCTAACTTTCCACCCCTACATTGTCCCAATTTCAAATGCCTACGGGCTTGCCCTTAGTTAGCTTACCTCCAACAGCTATGATTCTTATGTAGGGTCTACATTGCTTTTGTCGATCTCAGCCTTCCTTATCCAAATGCTATCTTCATAGAAATGGTTTTTCGACTGCAAAAGGAAGTCGGGAACCTAACTGGCATCTACTTCCATTTTGAAGAAACCACTAAGCCCGTCATCTTCATGGGCATTTCCAACAAAGCTGCTTCGGACTGGATGGGGGAAATACTTATTTGTCCCTCATGAGGTGAACCCCGAGCTATAACACCTCGAGTTCCAAACCCCTAGTAAGTTATTGCTGCCCTCTTTTCTTCCTCTTTCCCATGCTTCCCTTTGATTAAATTGCGCATTGATAGGGGCCTCATTTGTCTATGCCGATGCCGGTTTCGGGACGCTGAATGAAAACTTGAACCTACTTAAGACTACCGCCACCAACTACCAGGATTTAGGAATCTTGGTGACTGATGCTAACCTGCATGGGGTCGGGTTAATGAGGAGAGCCTAAACAAGGCCATTGAATGGGTCGGTCCAACTTGGAATCTAATGTAGAAAGTTCCCAAATGAAAACGGGACTACTCCAAGATCATATTCTGAAACAACATGGGTTGGCCCATCACTAAGGTGGAAGGAGGATATGATGACCATGTCACAGGTAAGGAGCCTGGATTACTTATATATCTAGAGTTTGATCAATGGTAAAAAAAATTAATAATATCCATAGTCAATTGCGAAGACCAACTTCAAGGTCCTTGGTTCAAATGATAATAATTATAGAATAACCGATTATATTATGGTTGTAGAATATTTAATTTTAGTTGACGTCCAATTATGGTGATATTAACCTCCTATATCGAAGGAGATGAATTCTATGTTAGACATTGTTTCACTCTAATAATTTGGCACTCATAGCATGGTCGCAATGCCATGAGTTGACCGTAATCAAAACATGGCCTCCTCGTTTAAGCTATACAGTATTTTTAGGTTTAAAGACTACCGTATATTGTCATGCTAGAATCCTACATTTCGACTTAGATATATTTAACCTACTCATGACTCTCAATTCAATCGTTCCATGGTCATTTAATGATTATAAATAAGTAACCTCTTGGTGCCTCCAATGGTCATAAGTAATTGACCATTCAAAATTTGGAGAGTGTTATGTACACTAGTCTTAAAGGATGCATCCGTGTACTTTCCTTGATGCATATTGACTAGGAGCCTTAAAAGTTGATTATTATTAATAGCTCGATTCAACACTCATCGTTAGACTGATTCACAACCGCAATCTATGTAATAAACTGCTTAGGATTTTTCATAGACAATTTTTTTTCCATATATAACGAACAAACAAAATAGAAAAAAAAATTAAGAAAGCATACTTTATTTCAAACAAGATTCGTTATAAAGTTAAGATTACATAAAAAATTACATAATTGGCCTTAGGACATACTCTTGACTCTCTTAGTCTATCATATAAACCACTTAACTAATTTAAAGTTAAAATTATAAATAGAGTACACTTGCTTGAAAATTGATTTGAATTATAAGTTTATTGAACTGTTATATGCTAAGTAGCAGATTAAAGAGTAAAACAAATAAATCACTATCCAATATCTTTAATGCGAGAGCAAACGACTAACGGAAAAAGAAATAAAAACTCGACCTAATAACGGAGGAAAACAGAGTGGGGGCACTCATGCTCACACTGTTGTGCATTGCATAGCAAAGCAAGACAGTTGTGCATTTGAATAGTAGTGAGATTGTTGTGCAAGCACAACGGTATACTTGCACTTTGTTCGACATAGAAGTGCAAGGATCTACATGTCAAATAGCAGAGAAAGGCGAAACTAGCTCTGATTATGGTCAGAGCATGAATATGCCTCAGAATCAGTATGGAGAATGTGACGCCTTAGCTCAATGATGGAAATATCAAAGGGAGTTTACCGTTTGATAACTCATATCAATAGGCACGGAAGGAGAGATCTCTTGTATAAACTAATTTGGGTCAACACGGGTATGTTTCAATACCTGAATATATCTAAAATAATACATATCTCATCTCGATGCAAGGTAATGTACACGAGTTATAGACTCGAATAATATAGTATTAGAGACAAAGAAAAAAATTCCAACTAACAAGACTGGAGTGAACAAAAATAACGAATTTTGTATCATATCTAAAGGTTTAATGCTACATCTCATATAGATACGACTAATCACATCATATCAACGAATATAATGACATATTAATATAAGTATAAACAAATTAATTACTCGCCATCGTCGTCTGCTCCAACTTCATATCGCAACCCACAAAGCATATATAGTCATATCAAACCTGTAGAACAACCACGGTCTGACCCAGGGTTGTTAAATAAATATCAAATTCCAAGTCAGGCTAGAAATCTAGCTGAGAGTATAATAATGCTTAATACTAACATATAAATGAGGTTCCGGGTATAAATACGTGACATATCAATCAAACACAATGATGCCACTTACACCAAATAATATATTGCCCACATTTCATTAAAATGGTTTTAACGTAAGGGTAACGGCTCTAATCATCGTGATTTACAGCTGCAACTCTAATTAACTGAGATATCACAATCTATCAATATTACATGAGTTGCTTTCGGTCTAAACTCAAGTACACTATTTTTAGATCTCCGTAGTTCGATTTCATTGTTTCCCATAGTACGGTCTTTTTCACCCGCATATCTAAATAATTAATATTTGCACATATTCATTGTTTACGATAGTGCAGTCTTTTCATCCGCATATCTAAACAATGTTTATATTTTGTACGTGGTCGATAAATACATAGGAGAGTAATATCTTAACTCTTTTCCTTGAGTTTCCAATAGGAATACTCTTTGGTAACCCCTTATGGATTCACCCTCTACATAAACTAACTGCCTAGATAATCCCATGCGGTCATTTTCACCCGTTGCTTATGACCAGTTATGAGTGCAATTCACACGATCCCTTAGTTGCACTGCCCTTCTAGCTTATGAAGACGTACACATTTTATGTGTTAGAGTCACTTGCCCAGTTCCACCTTAAGGTGCTAGCTCCTGTGGCACTATGCCTCCAATATCTTACTATTCATTATATTATTTGTGCAACAAATCGTTAGACTGTGTAACGAGGGACAAAGTTGTCATGATTCAGGTTGCGATCCTCGAATCAGTCCTATAGGATGGATTCTTGCAATCTTGTAGTCAATACATCGTATCGTTTTCATCAAATGTTAAATTTCATCTTTTTAAAACATTTGGCTTCTCAAAGCATCATTATTTCTTGAAATGATGTTATATACCAAATAAATGTCATGTATCATTCAACTCAAACATCAAGCGATAATGTATTCGGCCGTTTCAATTCAAACACGACAATTCATCCATTCAGATCAATAATATTGGGATATAATAAACTTGCTTATATATCAAAGGTGAAGATACATATCATAATCCTATACTTTTATTTCTCAAATCAAACAAGTATTTAAAACCACCTTAAAATTTAGTGATAGCATCCAATTCATCCACTCAAATCCAAATAAAGCAAGTCTTCGATCATTAATCATAACATTAGTATACTAGCATAGCATGGGCAAAATGTCAACACTTAATATCAAAATCAAACATTCTATTCACCCAACTTTAAAACTTGTATCTCGCATTTCGTAAAATATACACTTATGCTTCCCAAAATATATACTTGGTTTTGTTTTCTTCAAAATCATGCTTAATCCTTTTAAATTTAACCAAGTATTATTATTTGATATTCTAATCAAAGTTATATGCTTTCCTTTGTATATTAAATGAATTTTAAATTCATTTATAAAATACTTTCCATTTCATTTCAAATTATTCTCCCAAAATATAAAAGCTTATATATTTGAACCATTCATCTTTTTATGGTATAAATTCAAATTCAAATTATTTCTAAGCTAAATCAACTGGATTTCGTAAAAGCTTTTCTACTTCAAAACTTATATAAAAATATCAACTCGTAGATTTAACTTCAATATTTATCATATAGGATTTTAAATTTAAACTTAAATCAAATCCTATTATTTTCCACCTGGAAATAATTCAAATTCATATTCTATTAATTTCAAAATAGTGCAAAATCATTTTCCCTGTTATAAAATTCCATAGAATTCTTTTTTAAAGAATCTAAGTATAAATACCTTCTTCTTTCTTAAAATTCAAACAAACCAAATAATTTGAATAATATTCAAAATTTGTATTTTAAAATATTATTTATACTTAAAATCTTCATTCAAATTGAAACCATATTTATTTCAAAACCCATAAAATATTCACATAAAATTTCTAATCTCAAAATCCGTAAAATTTCTTTTCAAAGAAAAACATTCATACTTTCTTATATATATTAAAATGAATCAAAACTTGTTTACAAAACCATATGAAATTAATTAAACTTCAGTTATAAAACCATTCTCACATAGGCTTCAATTTGAAAATCACTTATCAAACTCAATTCAAACCAAACTTTGATCTTTAAAAATGCTCAAACTATTTGCATTTTCTTCTTCTCATTATATTAAACATTTGAAATAATATTAACTCATCGTCATAAAAAAAAATCTTTCATTCCCAACTCAAAAATTACAAGGATGAATATTTTCTCCAGATAATCAATAATTTAATTTTTATTTTCAATAAAATATATCATAATCAAAGCACATCATTAAGGGTATATAGACATCTTAGAATCAATTCAAATCTATCATTAACCAAATCATGTTCAACGAATATGAAGTCACAAACATCTCCAAAGAAAACAATAATATATTGCAAAAATTATGTTTAGCAACATTATTTCAACCAATCATGCTATTTAACAATCAAAATACGATCTTATCAATTCCATTTGCACATATAAACATAGTTTATATACTTTCATTTAATTTGGTTTTTTAAACAATTTAATTTCCTTCCAAACATAGTTTATATTAAAACTCTCAATCTATTTTATATTGTGTTTCTAATTTTTAATAGATACTAATACTCTTTCATAAATTCATAAAAGCAACACAATAATCAAACTCAAGCATTTAGTGATATGAATCCAAATATCATACGCTATCAGGCCATCATCATTCAATATGAAATCAAATTAAATCAAATAGAGATCAAATTAAGGTAGTTCATAGTAAATTCAAAGAGTAGTTATACTCACCATACATTAAAGGGAACTGATTATACTCACTACCTTTTCCTTGTCGCCATGTGTTCCTACACCAGCAACCGCGCCTGGTCGTGCACCCCTTCTACACGTGGCTCGAGTTTCATGCGCATATCGATGCCATCCCAACTTCCAAGTACACACGCTCTGCCCTTCACTTCGGCCTTCATCGTGCGCTCCATCTTAGGTGCAAACGAGCCTCGTCATGCCATAGTCGATACCCTCGCCCACTCTGACGTCGCTAAAGTCGAGCGTCTCTTTTTTCCTTTTTGTTTTTGATTTTTAGATGAAAGAGGAATTAGGGCTTTTAAATAAAATGGAGAACGAGATAAAGATGGAGCGTATAGGCTTTGAGACAGGGATCCAATAGGTTGAAAGAAAGTTTAGAATTTTCTTTTAATTTTAAATCAATACCCTTGACCACTCTATTACTCGAACCGTCTATTAAACAATATTTCAGACCCAATAAAAAATCCATTTGAGGCGTTTTTATCCAAATTTTATTTTATATTATAACAAATTTTCTTTTATTAAAATATTATTTCTCAATTTTCAAGTTTTATTTGCAAAATAAATTTCAAATTTTCATACATATTATTTATTTTGCCAAAATAAATTTTCAGACTACTTTTGGAATTCAAAAATGCAATTCATTGGTTCAAGCTTCAAATTTGAATTTTAAATCAATATTCTTCTTTTTGTTATCAACTAAATCTAAAAATTCAATTTACTGAAATGAATTCAGTAAAATATCCAAAGTAACTTTTTAATTTTTATATACGTATCCATATAATATAATTTTTCAATATTTAAATCTTATTTTAAATAACAATTCCAAATTTTTATATTCAACTAGAATTTCCAATTCAAATACCCAATTAAGTTTCCAAAATCTATTTTAATGAATTTGTTTTATTTAACTCTATAACGGGATGTTACAGACTCCTCTTCTTAAAGAAATTGCATCCCCACAATTACTAGAGAATAATGTATTCGATTTAATCAATAACATTAACTACAAAATATCATGTACGCATTGTTCTTTATTGCGCTTTCACTATGCCACTGATAAGATCTAATTTCATTCAAATAAATCATATGACATTATAAATATAGCAATCGATATATGTATAGATTTCAATAATTCTTTTGAAGATTTTCACAAATTTAAAAATGTATAAGATTTCCAAAAACTTTCTAAGTGTTAAAAAATTTGAAATTTTTTGGCAAATCTCCTTTGTACGGAGAGCCTTTTAGACAATTCTAATATGATAAAAATAAATATTCACCCACCAAAACTTGGTCGGAAACAATTTATATATCAAATTTTGCCACATGGCATATAATCCCCAATGTATATAACTTTTTAAGTAAAAAAGTACCTTGCCTTTAGCATTTTAAAGCAATTTATTATATTTCATGCGACTAAAAGCGAGTTTGCACCGTAATCCAAATAGCCTTTGTGTACCTAATATTAGGAATGGCAATGGGGCGGGTTGGGGCGGGTTTCTTGTGCCCCAGGCCCGCCCCGGGGTTTTTAGACCCCGCCCCAGACCCGCCCTGTAGACCCGGTGCGGGTCCAGAATTTTGCCCCAACCCGAAACCCGTACGGGTCAGGGTAGACCCGCCCCGCCCCGAGACCCGGTGAAGGTTTTTATATTGATTCAAAATTGTGTGCTAATTTACATGTATTTATATTTGTTGTCACTAAATGATACTTTAAATACAAATAACAATGTGTTTACAATTATAAAGGAAGATAATAAAAATGTGGTGTACAAAATAATTCAAAAAAATATGCATATGTTATTTTATAAATATCAATGATGTAGCTTAATACTATAAACTTTTTATAGCTTATTGATTGTAACATTATAATATCCATGTCATAATCAAACATACACACACACACATATATATATATAAAGATTAACAAATCATCGTTATAATACTAAAGCGATTTCATGAGATCTTAGAAGTGCGGGTCGGGTAGGGGCGGGTCAGCCAAGCCCCGACCCGACCCTAGACCCGGAGCTATCAAGAACGGGTCACGGGTCTACCCGCCCCGATGACCCAATGGGGCGGGTCTGGGCGGGCCAAAACAGAGGCGGGTCAACCGGGTTTGGACCCTAGACCCGCCCCATTGCCATCCCTACCTAATATCAACTCAAATTAAATACATAAGTCTCGTATAAATATTTAATAAGCGTTGCATTCATGTATTAATAAACATACAACATTGCATATGATGTCACAAACCAAAAATAATCTACTGGCAAGTTCATCAACATTAGTACAAAATTAAATTTAGCACAAAGTTGAATTGTGTAGCATGCTAAAACTAGCAAGCTTCCAATGTAACCCTTGAAGGTTAATTATTAATATTTGTTTGATTTTTCTTCATTATCTCATCATCAGACTTTTAACAATTTGATTTTCCATTATTAATAGTTCCCTCTATTTACTAAACTTTATGGACTTTCTTGTTGTGCTTCAATTCTTAGATAGGGGAGCTGAAGGGCATGATAATGATTTTTTCTTTATTTAGTCTAAGTGCTAGATAAGACATTTTTTACAATTTCTTTGTTGCTTCAATGCTATAGCTTTTGACTGGCTGCAAATACTTTTCATGGACTTCACGATGAATACACATACCTTACCTATAGTGGAAAGTCTTATATATATGTACATATGTATATCTTTCATCGTACCTAAATCATCTATATACATACACATATCATCTTATAGGATCAAGACTCAAGACTAATATCAATCATCTCTTATAATTCTAATATAGAGCATTAATGGAAGATTATGAAAGAATGATTACTTTGGTATGTTTAATTACTCAATTGTTATTATTTATCACTTTGTATTTTTTTGTTTATTATCATCAACAAGGAAATATATAGATATTAAAAAGTTTGCTCATCCCTAAATATAAATATCCATATGTTGAGTATTTTCTTCTTCTGTAGAGTGAAAAGTTAAACAGTTACACTTTTAATAAATAGTAAATATGTGTTTGGCACAACTAAGGAAACTGGTATGCATATGACACATCAGGTATGATCAATGGATAAAATGATTACTGTATAAGATACTGTATAATTCATAAATGTGCAATTAGAAACATACTAAAACACTTTTGTATTATTTTTATTCTAATAGAGAATGTTGTTGTTTTGTGTAGTTTATAAGATGTATGAGGCAAGCTATTGCATTTTCACAACCAGGTGGATGAAATTTATTTATAGCTGCAAAATGTTGGGCATACCGATGATGTTGCCACAGCAGCTCTTAGCAGCCAGTATCCTAGAGTCAAACCTTCCATTTAAGATGATGTTTTGGCAAGGACTCGATTTTGGGTTTAAAGCAACTAGAACCTTTTTTAACTTATCAGAACTGCTTAAAATGCATTACATACATATACATACATACATACATACATATATATATATATATATATAATTATATATATATATATATATCATTATACCAAAAACTTATCTAAATTAAGTAAAACAAAATAGAGTTTGAATGGTAGTTCATCTCGTTTAGACATCATATCAGCGATTGGATCTTTTCTGAACTATCCTAGGAATTTTAGGGAATGTTTGATAAGATAAAATGCATAATGAAAATATAACAGAAAAATAAAGACGTATAATATATATATATATATATGTGTGTGTGTGTGTGTGTGTATGTATGTATATGTATATATATATATATAAAAAATGCATAATGAAAATATAACAGAAAAATAAAGACGTATAATATATATGTATATATGTATGTATATGTATATGTATATGTATATATATGTATATGCGCGTGCGCGTATGTATGTATATGTTTGTGGATATCAACGTACATAAGTGAGGTCAAAATTTTGATTCACACAAATACATTATCAATGTGATTTATCTAAAGTATACGCTGATGGTTTGTTTCTTTAAATATATACACATACTACCAATTTTAGCTTTGAAAATCGAACATTTACATGTCACATGAGATTTCATCCTCAAATGTGATTGCTTAATTTTCTTTTTCAGCGAAGAAAGAAAATCCATGTTCAATCCATAAACTATATTGTTGCTCACAATTGCAGTAAATTAATTAACCTTAAATGTTGAATTTAATACAATATCATGAATATTTTTCTAGTTCAGAATCAATGTTCATACAGTTTTAATTTATCATTTACTTAAATAACTTACATAAAATTATAGGATTAGAAGAGAGATGGGACGGTAGAGTATCAAAAGTGATTTTATACACCAAGTCTCTATTTTTAGTAATTTTCCTTGTTTAAAAGTTATATGAGTAAAATTTGATTTATTCTGTCTATAGCTCCATGAGAACCGTCTTCAAAAGAAATAAATAAGAACTCGCAAAACAAAAGCGGAAATATATAAGTAATGTTTAGTTTTGCAATTAAACATTACTTATATTAATTACTTTATACCAAATATTTATGAAAAATACGTAGAATAAAATTAAGCTCAAACGGTAATTCATCTTTGTTTAGAAATCGTGTCACCAATTGGATCTTTTCTGAACTATCTAAGATTTTAGAGAATGCTTGATAAGCTAACATGCATATTGATAAAATAACGAACTTATAAGATGATATAATATAATATATCATTATTTGTGGATATCAATTTAGGCCAATGAAGTCTAAGTTTTGATTTACGGTATAAACACTGTTAATATGATTTATCCAAAGCATATGCTCAGAGTTTGTTTCTTTACACGGTTACTCACTGCTAAATTTGATTTAAGAAACCTAACATGAGATTTCATCCTCGAATATAATAGCTTGACTTCTTTTTATTTTTTATCAGAAAAGGAAAAGATAATTCACTTCTAATTTAAAAACCATATTATATTAATCGACAACTATGGTAAATTAATTAAATCAAAATGCTGAATTTGAATAATATATTCATCAACCATTATTAATTTTCAAGAACAACGTTTGTACATATTGATTTATCATTTGCGTAAATAACTTAACTAAAATTAAGGAGTTAGAAGATACGATTCCTATGAGAGATAACAACGTGGATTATCAAAAAAAATTCTATATAACCGGTCTATAATTACGGATTTCATACCGACTTGAATAAATTCTCTTCCTTGTTCAAAAGTTATCCCATCTCCAGCAGCTCTATCACAACGTGTTTAAAGAAACAAAAAAGAGCTCGCAAACAAAAGCAAAAAGTCTTGCATCCCCACTCAAACCTAAATCCAATAATTTAGTCCTGATTGAACTCCGAGATTCCTCCTCCCCTCCTCCATACCTAGCCCAATAATTGGTCCAATTGACATTTCACTCCAAGTCCACAAAAATCAACAAAATGGTCACTGAAGCCCCCACCAAAACCACACACTCCTTCCCAATCCAAGTAATCCTGGGCCGATGGTTCACGGTATTCGCGTCCTTCCTTGTAATGGCCATGGCAGGCGCGACCTACAGCTTTGGAGTCTACTCCAAAGACATAAAGACCTCCCTCTCCTACAACCAGCAAACGCTAAACACCCTCTCCTTCTTCAAGGACCTGGGCGCCAACTTTGGCGTCCTGGCCGGCCTCATCAACCAATTCGCCCCTCCCTACGTCGTCCTCTCCATCGGCGCCTTGACTAACCTCTTCGGGTACCTCATGATCTACCTCGCCATCACCCACAAAATCCCTCGCCCAGCCCTCTGGCACATGTGCCTCTATATCTGCATAGGTGCCAACTCCCAGTCATTCTCCAACACCGGCGCCCTCGTCACATGCGTCATGAACTTCCCCCATGCCCGTGGCATCGTCCTCGGCCTCCTCAAAGGCTTCACTGGCCTCAGCAGTGCCATCTTCAGTCAGCTCTACCTCTCCATCTACGGCTCCCATGACTCCAAGTCCTTAGTCCTCTTGATAGCCTGGCTCCCTGCTGCCATCTCCCTTGTCTTTGTTCGCACTATCCGAATCTTCAAAGACGTAGACCGAAGCGTTCATGATTCAAAACCGTTCTTTTACTTTCTGTACATTTCAATCGCATTTGCTGCCTACTTGATGGCGGCGATCATACTGCAGCAGAGCTTTACCTTCTCCAGACCGGAGTACATCGTTAATGCAGTAATCATCTGCTTCCTGCTGTTTTCACCGCTTGCCGTGGTCATCAAAGAAGAACTTCGTCCACAAATAATGTTAGAGATGGATCCTGCACCACCTGCAGTGACGTGTATAACAGTCGACAAACCAGTTTCAAGTACTTCACAAAAGGGGAAGATACACAGAATGCTTAAAGCACCAAACAAAGGGGAGGACTACACGATACTGCAGGCGCTGGTAAGCATAGAAATGATAGTATTGCTTACAGCAACCATATGTGGAGTTGGGGGCGTACTAACAGCAATAGACAACATGGGGCAGATAGGGGAATCTCAAGGGTATGCCCCACACAGTATCAGCACCTTTGTGTCCCTGATCAGTATATGGAACTACGCAGGCAGGGTGTCAGCAGGTTTTGTTTCGGAGTTTCTTATAGCAAGGTACAAGTTTTCAAGGCCGCTTTTGCTGACTATGATAATGCTGATATCCTGCATTAGTCATTTGCTGATAGCCTTTGGAGTACCGAACAGTTTGTACCTTTCGTCGGTGGTGATGGGGTACTGTTTTGGAGCGCAGCAGCCGTTGATATTTTCGATAATATCGGAGGTGTTTGGGTTGAAGTACTTTTCGACTTTGTACACGGTGGGTGGGATGGCGAGTCCGATTGGATCGTATATACTGAATGTACGGATTGTAGGGCGGATGTATGATATTGAAGCCGGGAAGCAGAGGAGTGGGGCTGAGGAGTTGACTTGTATTGGGGTGGAGTGCTTTAAGAAGTCGTTTTTGATTATTACTGGAACGACTGTTGTTGGGGCGCTTGTTTCTTTGGTGTTGGTTTATAGGACATGGGGGTTTTATAAAGGGGACATTTATGCTAAGTTTAAGTCCAATGTCGTGGACAATGCTGAGAAAAATGGAGATGCGCATGAGGAAAAAATTGGAGAGGATAAAGTTGCGGTTAGTAGCTGAAAACCGGGATGTTAAGTCATACTTAGGTTGTGTGTTAAACTTTATTGATTGCTGAATGTATATCTTTTGAGCACTAATTAAAAAGCGTTTGGAAAGGCAGCTGCAAAATAAAGTGTGTTTGTTCATAATAGGACATAGAATCTCTTACAGTGAATGTAGTGAATATTTTCCGAAAAGACAAGTTATTACTAAATGATATAGAACCCCTACTGTCCTACTCCTTTGCATCGTTTCAGCATGATTAATAATCAAGTCCGCACTGCAAATGTTCTTAATTCATGTAAGCTGTCTGTGAAGTGAAAGTTTATGTCTGATATTTGGGATTAAATGATTAATTAATTATGGATGAAGAGAGTCTGTACAAAGAATCTGCACTTAAATATCACGTGAGCCATGTGGAATTTTCGGTGTTCTTTTCATCCATAGTACTTTACTAGCTTAAGTCACTGTTAATTTTTATTTTTTTTCAGTTGAAATATAGATTTTTTTATTATTTTAAAATGCAGATGGATGTATTTTTGTTAAAATGTAACAGAACCATAATAACAACACAATACTATTGTTTGAAACGAACAATATTTGCTCAGCTGATTAATCTCTACAATCAGAATACTTTCATTTGAAGGTTTGGAAATTACGTTAATATCCTTGCTATACATTAATTAAAAATAATGCAGCAGGATGATGGTTTTGTCCTTACTAAAAATAAAACTAATGCATTTTTTCTTTTACACGTCCAATCGGACGTGCCATATGTTTGGCCGATATTTGAAATAAAGTTCGGAAGGAGACGATCGAAATAAATATTTTAATTCGACAACCCCCACCGTATAACTTTTTCTTATTTCAACAGCCTATTGTCAATTTTCTGGTTTTAGTCTGACATACACCCATTGAATTTCAAACATTTTTTTTGAATTAAAATTTAGTTTAAATTCAATTTTTCTTAGAATTTTTTGTTCTCATCATTTTTTCTTGTATAAAAACAGGGAGGGATAAAGAGTTACTTTGTTTATTTACTTTTTACTGTAGAGATTTAAAGTTTTAACTGATGGCAAAATAGGAAAGATGCTAACCTTAATTAAAAGCTATGTACCTCTCATATCAATCTTGTTAAACATGGAGTGTTTATAAAATTTGACCACTTTGTATTCAAAATTGAAGTGTCAGGAACAACACCCTAAAAAAATTAAATTAATAGATATCACTCTTTCGAAAAGTCACTACAGTCATCTTTCTTTGGTTATTGATAACTATGGCTGAAACGTCAAGTAAAAAAATAAAAAAGGATTTTGATTTAACTTCCATAGTGACTCCATTACATATGTTTGCAATTTATTTTAACATTTATTACATTTTTATATTAGTTCTCATCGGTTCTATTTTTTTCATTTGTGTACATATTCAATTATTTTAGATCATTTATCCTTCGGTTTATTTGAACATATTATTATTTTTGTATTTCAATATAATGTAATCTGAACTTTCTATTTGTGTTGTCATTGCTCTAATTATCATTTTATATCTATTACCTTTCCTTCTAATTCATAGAAGATATACTATGAGACAACAATGCATACCTTGAAGTGTAATAGGTATGGTGTTGATTTTTGTGAGGATATGTTCCAACATTCGAGAACTTATATTAAGTTTATATACTTTTATTCACTTGGTACTGTTTTATATATAAGTTTTTTTTGTCTATCTCTTATATAAGAAAGTCAAAATTTTATTATTTATTATATATAAGCATTACCGAAATGCAGTTAAAAATTGCATTTAAATACACCTATTTAAATCCAGTTAAAAATTGCATCAAATTTTTTTAAACTGGATTCTAGTTAATGCAGTCAAAAGCTGTATTTAAACACACCTACTTAAATGTAGTTTTAATTGCATGTTTTAATGCAGTTAAATACACAATTTAAATGCAGTTTTTAACTACATTTCGGTAATGCAGCTAAAAACTGCACTGTTAAAAATACAGTTTTTAACTGCATTACCAAATTACAGTTAAAACTGCTATTTAAAATTATGTTTTTCAAAATTTTATTTTTAGTTATCAACATTGGATATCGTTAGAAAAATTATTAAATTTGGTGAAAACGATTCTTAAATCTGATTAATATACCAAAAGTTATCGCATTTTAAAGATTGAAAATAAATAAGTTGGCGAATGCTAATAATCGTTGAGTGTGATGTTAGAGAAGCAGAGACCTAATTTATATAACATAAAAATATTCTAGAGGATAAATTTAGAGGCTTTTTTAGTACTAAGGACAGTCCACTAGTAATTTCCTTTCCAGGACAGAAACATTTAATTCTATGTTCGAGCACTAAGTCACGCTCTTTCTTCTTCTTTTGGATGACCGTAAAAGATTAACCCCGTTGTTCAATTTCCAACTCCAAAGCTCTCACCTTTTCACAATACCCTAACCGTAAGCATGAGATATCCTCTTTGAAAACCAAATAATCTCACTTCAATTTGTAAAGTAAGGAGAGAGCTTTCTGAGGTGGTGACAAATGAACGAATCACCGGTGACTTGATTCGATATTTCATCAATTTGGTTTCAGTTGGAAGAGCAGAAAAAGAAACCATGGAAATTCTATTAACTTTTCTGGACTTTGACCTGAAAAAGTATTTGTTTAGAAAAGAGACGGAGTTGAGTTTAAGAATTTAAGGGCTGTATTCATTTATGTGAGGATCAATTTTTAGCTATCATTTTTGTTTTTTCTTGGTATCATTTTTCACAATAATTCAGTGTGAAAGTTTTTTAATGTTTTATTGTTTGAGTACATAAAATAATGAAGTTGTTACAGAGTAAATATGATGATATGCACCAAACAATCAATGAGTTGAATTAGTACTATTAGCATAAAACATTTGATGAAGTCTGTTTGAGCATCAGTTTTATTACTAATTTGAGCATCAATTTTTAGGTATTAGTTTTATATATTATAGGTATCATGTTTGAAAAATATTTTTTTTTTGTGATTGTTGTTGTATGAAGAAAATTATTGTACTAGAATAAAATGATAATTTGAAGCAAACATTTTTTTACTGATGTTTTTTTTTGCAATGATGACAATAATCTTCTTGTTTTGTTTATATTCGATGATAATACTTTTAGCACTTGGTTGTCCTTTGATTGTTCTTTTTATGATATGAAGAATGAACTTTCTCCTTATTGGTCTCAACTTACTCCTTTATGCATTGAGGTTTCTTACGTGCTTGAGAATAAAGTTATCGTGGTTGATACTTTGTAGTATCAATTGTTGTGAAAATGTGATATTTTGTAGTATTGCATTTTTGGCATTGGTGTGTACTAGATTATTTTTTAATAACAGTTTTTAAGTATCATAATTTAAACATGTTTTACTATAGTATCATGATTTAATTATCGGTTTTTAGGTATTAGTTTATTAAGTATTAGTTTTCAGGTAGAAGTTTTTAGATTTCAGTTTTAAATTAACACTTGACTAAGTTTTGTTTTAATGTTTCTTTTATTTGTAGGTTTTTTCCTTTAGCTATGGGTATAGTTCATCTAGAAAATGTAGATAATTGAAAAAGGTTTTTGAATCATTTAAAAAAATGCTTTAAGAAGATCGTTATTTGATTTTTATGTCTGATCGCCATCAAGGTTTGATTTTAGGTGTTTGTAAGTTTTTCCTTCATCCTTTCATAGTTATCACTATCTTCGTACAGAACAAATGCTTCAAGAAAAGATTGAGTATTATTTTACCGTGGATGCTTATCGTTCTTATTATACTAATGCTATTAATCTTATTCCCAATTATGATAAGCTTGTTATTGATGCAAGTGTTGAAGATGTTATTAGCCACCTAAGGAGAAACATTGTGCCGGTAGATCTGCTATAAAATGAAACGGAGGATTTGCATATTTTGAAAATAAGCAAAATAGATGTGTTTGCAAGCAATTTGGTCACAATAAGCATAAATGTCAAGCTTCTAAAAAGATATGATTTGTTTTTCATGTTTTTTTTTGAATTTTTTGAGATTTATACTTTGTTGTATGACTTTTTGGTGGTTTTATGTAATTAAACCTGTTTATATAAGTATATTGATTTACATATTTTTAATTTGTCATTGATTTTCCCTTTATAACTGAACTTAGTTATATAGTATCCTTTGTAGTTTCATTTACAGTATCAGTTTTGTAGTATGCAACATCAGTTTTATTATTTATTTATTTGTAGGTTACATAGTAATTTTAATTTCATTTTAGATATAAGTTTTGTAGAATAACATGTATCGGTTTTTTTGGCTGTACGTTATGTGGTGATATTGGTTAGTTTATTCAATAGTAGTTGTTTAATTAGTATTAGTTTTGATACTATTAGTATCAGTTTCAGGCATGTAAAATGTGGTATCAGTTTTTGCATGCTACTAGTACCAGTTTCATATATTACAAAATATAATATCAGTTTTTGCATGCTATTAGTATCAGTTTCAGATATAACAGAATATGATATCGGTTTTCATTATATCAGTATCAGTATCAGTTTCAGGTATGACAAAAATAGTATCAGTTAATGCACACTATAGTATCAGTTTTAGGTATAAACTAATATAAAATATAGTCATAACATAAAATCACATGTAATAAAAGTTAAACAAAACTAGTTTTTACAACATCAGTAATTTGATTATAGCTTTTACAACAAACTGACACAATCTCAACAAGTGTTTATATCTACATTAAAAAAAGCTAAATTCAATTAGTTCTCACACAACTTCTCAAATTTATATTAGTTGAACTGAACATCATAGCAATTTTTGCAACAAATTCACTTCTTTATATTTTCTTCCTTTTGCAATGTTGACATGAATTTGGCTAAATTCCAGCAGTGATCAATTCTTGCTCTTGCTTGCAACATTTGTTCAGGTTTTATTTCTATCGGTATTTGGCTTCTGTTCAATGATATGATGAATATCATGACGTATATACTGCAGTAAACCCTGTTTAAGAAAAATATATTGTTGGTATCAGTTTGCATAACTTGCAGTATGGGGTATGTAACAAATATATAGCATTGTATTTAAGAGATAATGGTGCAAACAGATCATATGCTTTGAAATAAAATAATTAACAGTTTTAGTATCAATGTGAAGTATCGTTTTTGCATATATTTTGGTATTAGTTTTGATATAAATCACAGTCAAAATAATTTATAAAATACCTAGGCATCAACTCCATACAAACAGCTACTAGGTTTCGATTTTGTATTATTTTGGTATCACTTTTTTCATACATGATTGTAACAGCCCTAATTTTTGACAACATTATTCAGAAAATTTAATTAGATAAATTAAATAGAATAATGATGATAATGGGATTAAGATTTGAATAAATCGTATATATAGGCTCGTGCTTAATAATAAATAAATGGGCTTAAATTGGTTTATAAGCTAATTAATTTACACATGGGCATATTAGTAAATAGCCACCTCATTATACACCACTATATTTCTTTGTAGTTGCCCATTCACGTTTCATTTCTCATTCTCCACAAACGCAAATCAAAAACTAAATTTGAGCCGGCCATTAACAAGGAGAAAACGAGGAAAAATTCAATCTAAAGCTAAGGATCAAAGCTAAGGATTAATAAACAACAAATCTCAAATTTCTTATCATATCTAAGGTGAATAATAATTTTATACCATCTCTATTTTATTCTATAATTACATGTTTTCGGATTTATGACTAAATTCGTATTTATGTTGATGTGGATAATGATATGCTTGAACTATATTATGTTTGATTTGTTTACATATGAATTTGCATGATTTTAGGGTAAAACCGAGAGTTTATGATTTTAGAATGCCATGGAAAATTATTATGTTAAGTAAAACATGAATTTGGAGACGGATTTTAATTTTCAGAATTTTCCAAGCTATAGAAAAATTGTTATGGATTTCTAAAGGAAAATATGATATAATTGGGTTTAGAAATTTATTTTGAATATTTCAAGAAGAAATTGGGTCTGAAATTTTAATATGTTTTATGACATGATGAAAGAGATTTTCTGTGATTTTTGGGGATTTTCCCAATTGATTTATTAAGGAAAATAAATTACTTTAAAATAGGGACTTTTCTGCAAATATTGGTTTTGTCATATGGAAGGGCTTAAACGTTATATTTCTTTGATTTAGATCTAATTAAATGTGGTAGTTTTTGTAAAGTATTTGAAAAAGTTTTAAAGTAACCAATCAAGGAATTATAACAGGTAGGTTAGTTATAATGTGATTGCCATATTTAGCTATAATCCAACGTTTTTCAAAAAAAGGTGGTTCCACCTATTTCGGAAGTACCTTTCGACTCCTTCACCTCCGCACCAATCCAGTCGAAACCATTAGAGTCGAAACCAATGCACATGGTATCAATGGCATTGGTACGAAGTGAATTGGTAAGTAGCGGAAGGTAGGGGTCGAAAGTGATGCTTTCGTTAGAGTCGAAACCAATGCTTACTTTTAAAAGATAAACGCCTGCCTAGTTTTTTAAGGGCTTTCGACCAAGTCGATACCCTGTAGGGTCGAAACTCTGTTTTGTTTTCAAAAGATAAGATATTGCCTTGTTATACTTAAAGCTTTTGACATAGCGAAACATATGCTTTCAAAAGGGTTTTTATAAACAGCTTTCGAAGAAGGTTGCAATACTATTTAAAGAGTTAGCTTTCGAAGGGGGTATATTTTCCTTGAATAAGAGCTTTCGAAAGAGGTGGTTTCGACCAAGTCGAAACCCAGCTGCTAATTTTTCCTTCCGCCTATATTGAAGCTATCGAAGGGTTATCTTTGTTTTACCTAAGTTAAGCCACTTCCTAAACGCTTTCGAAAGTGGTATAGGGCTTCGAAGGTAATGGAGTCGAAAGTAGGTTTTGACTCTGTGCTTCAAAGTTTTAATTTAAAGATTGTTGCTTTCGATTAGATGGTTCCGACACCATCAATTATTCCCCCAAATAATTTTGCAAGGGTGTCGAAAGAGATACTTTCTTATATAACCACTTTGACCAAAAGGATGTTTCTGAAGAGTAAACCCAATACTTTTGAAAGAGGTACTTTCATTTGTTTCGAAGCTATGTTTAAAAAGGACGTTTTGATACCATCGAAAGGTATATTTGGTTTCGAAAGTGATGTTTCTAAGATTTCAAATCACAAACCCAATCTCAATTTAAAGGAATAACCATGGCATGAATAAATAAAGGAATAACCATGGCATGAATAAACCAGGTTATATAAATATAGAAGGTAATAAACCACAGGTGTTGGTGTTAATTGTTGATATATATACTTCTTCATATACTCATCATTGTTATTAACCCATAATAGTATTTTGGGGAAGGGCAGAATAACCAGCAAGGTTGACTCAGTAGTTAATATAATTTAAGAAATGTAAAATCTAAATTAAAGGTATTGACAGGGCTAATAGGTTCACAGTAAGCCCATAAAAACTGTGTATAATAAAAGATATTGGCATGGGCACATAGGTCCATAGTCAACCCATGAAAACTATGATTTGATACTGGCAGGGCCAGTAGGTTTGTAGTTTGCCCATGAAAACTACATACAGATTAAGATATTGACAATCACTCAATAGGTTCCTAGTTAGCCCATGAAAACTAGGATAACAGAAAAGATATTGGAGTTACCAATAGGTTCTTAGTAATCCCTTGAAAACTATGAAAGCGAATAGATAGTCCATAAGTATTTAACAGGTTAATAGTAAACCTTAAAACTATAATTGAGACAAATAGTCAGAATGAATGGGGATGGGTAATCCAGATTTGATTTACTTGTTTTGCATATCATTATAATATTTAGAAACACTATGTTTTTAACCATTGCGGATGCAGGAGCACAGTATATGGTTTCATAAATGTTTTAGGATACTAGTGAGGGGAAATCCCGTTCCGCTAAGCGGCATGGTCTCACTAGATATCCAAATGGTTTGAGATGGTAGATTCTTATTCATACCAGGATTTATTTTTGGCTTAAAGTTTTTGTTTTCCCCTTAAAACTCTTGGGTAATCAATTGATTTTGAGTAGGTTGAGAGTTAAGGTTTCCAGGTGTTCTTTTAGACTAATAAATCTTCCAAAGACGGGCAGGAGGCAAGCTTGTCATTAGAGTTCTTTTATTTCTACTGTATGTTTTGATTGTAAAGGAAAACTGTTTAGTGCCTTATTATATACTCTGATCAACCAAGGGGGCATCTTCATATGTCGCTCTTGGTGTATTTTGTATTAACTATATTTTATCTGAATGTGGTCTGCCTACTGGGATTATGTAATCAATTTGAAATATTTTAAAGTGGAATGTGTTTGCTATTTAAAAGTTTTCCATGTTCTTGTGTTTCTGTGTATCAATGTAACTAATATCGTCGTATTTAGTCGTTGAGGATTAATAACTATGGATGACTACATCATCCGTAGCCGTTAGTTTTGGGCCTCCAAGTAGGAGGATGTTACAAGTCAGTATCAGAGCGAGATTTATGAAACTTTAAAAGAAACTTAAACCTAAAACATTTTCAAACATAATCCAATAAATCAGATAATAAGATTGGGGTTTGGGTTAACGCTATAGTAATGTACTTGTATTTGATATATAGTTATATACATAAGTATGTATTCCTCATTCTCTTAGACCGTTCTTCTGTATCTCACTAAGGCTCGTATGCAGATTTATGAGAAAGGGGATGTGGAAGCAGGAAACGGAAGAGGAAATCTCGGTGGAGGAAGCACCGCAACTAATGGAAATGCTCGACCCACTACCAGGAGAAACCCGGGTCGACCGACTAATGCTAGTAATCAAAATGCTGATGCTAATGTGGGTGCTGGAAATCCACCAGTAAATATGGGGGCGATGTATCAGTTCTTTATTGGTTTGATGCAAGCAGGAGCTGCTACTGGTGTTGCTGGAAATGTAAGAGGAGTTAATCCTGTGGCTCTAGTTGGGAATGTTTATGCTTTGCTGAGTAGAGATTACACCTGTTTGGGTGGGAAGCTATGCTTAGGAACGAAAAGTGCCGTAGATGTCAAGAATTGGCTATTGTATTGTGAGTGTATATTTACTAATTTGGGTCTAGATGATGGGTAGAAAAGAAGGTTAGCCTCTAGACAGTTGCAGGGGTCAGCACTACATTAGTGGAATAGTGTCACTGCCGGAGTTCCAAAAGAGCAGTTAACTTGGGCTGATTTTAAAACGAGATTTGAGTAGAAGTTTGTATCTGAGTTTGCTAAGTCAGAGATGATGAGGAATTTTATGGATTTAGTCCAAGGAGAGATGTCACTAGTTGAGTATGCTACTAAGTTTGAAGAGTTGTCTCTATATGGATATGCTATTATAGATACTGACATTAGAAGGAATGAGAGGTTCATTCGGAGATTGAGGCCCAAGCTTGCTAGAATGACCATGACACATGTTCGTGATCTATGTAATGTGGTGGTGGAGATAGCCATTCGCAATGAGGAGTTACTTGCTGATCAGGCTAAGGAGAAGTCAGTGGAAACTCAGGGTTCTTAAAGTAAAGAAGAGGAAGCTCTTTAAAAAGAAGGGAGCCCCGAACGGAGATAATGCTAAGAAGTCAAAGGCCGAGGTAGTTTGCTATAAGTGTGACAAGAAGGGTCACTTTGCGAATGAGTGCCGGTCAGGAAATGGGAAGAAAGCTGCAACCAAGAAGAATGTGAAGTGCTTCAACTGTGATCAAGTTGGGCATTACAGGAATTAGTGTCCAGAGCCAGTTAGGGAGGACGAAGGAAAGGTCTTTACTATTGGACCAGCTAGACCTACTGCAGCAGACAAAGGGAAGACTGTGATGGAAGTACGCTTTTGATTCAGAGTACTCCAGTTAGAGTACTTTTTTATACTGATGCATCACATTCATTTATATCCCAATGTTTGGTTGATAGGTTATGTTTAGAACCCACCTACCTTGTTACTTCCTTAAGGGTTGCGAATCCAATAGGAGGGTAGCAACTCTAGGGTTAAGGTGTGACCAGTTAGAACTTGATTTGTTAGGTCATAAGTTTGCATGCAGTTTGTATGTTATTAATTTCGTACATTTCAGGATCATCTTGGGTATGGATTGGTTGGGTAGGTATGAGGCTGGAATATTTTTCCAGGATAGAGAGATATCGCTGAGGCACCTTGATAGCCATAACCGGGTGGTACTCTCAGTAGAGAATACTGACCAAAGTGTTAGTGCTTTGCTTAGTGCTATAGAAATGGGAGATGGGTTAAGTTAGGATCGAGTAGCAAGAGAGTTTGCAGATATCTTTGAGCCAATCAACGGACTACCACCGAAAAGAGCTATTGAGTTTAGAATAGACCTTGTGCCCGAGCTGAACCTGTGAGTAGACCACCTAGCAGAATGAAACCAACAGAGATGAAGGAATTGAAGGTGCAGCTAGTGGATCTTGAAGGAAGGAATTTTATTAGACCAAGCAGTTTGCCTTGGGAAGCGGCTGCGGTGTTTGTCAAGAAACCAGATGGGTCTTTGAAGATGTGTATCGACAATCGTAAGTTGAACGAAAGGACAATTAAAAATAAGTATCCTTTGCCAAGAATAGACGATCTGTTCGATCAATTGAATGGAGCCAAAGTGTTCTCCCAGTTAGATTTGACGACAGGTTTCCATCGGTTAAGAGTGGCGGAGGACAGTATTCCTTTGACAGCATTTCGGACTAGATATGGTTCATATGAGTGGTTAGTTATGCCATTTGGATTAACGAATGTTGCTGCTTTCTTCATAGATTTGATGAACTGAGTTTTCCTAGTGTACTTGGATAGGTTTATACCGGTGTTTATAAATGACATTCTAGTATACTCTAAGGATGAGAGAGCATGAAGTTCATCTTAGAGTGGTACTTGAGACCCTAAGGCAGAATCAGCTAAATGCGAAGTTTACCAAGTGTCATTTTTGGAAGAAAGAGGTTAAGTTTCTTGGTCACGTGGTTTCAGAGAAAGGCTTGTCAGTCAATCCAAGTAAGATCAAAGCTGTGAATAATTGGAAGAGTCCAGAGTCGGTGACTGAGATCAGAAGTTTTCTTAGACTTGCTAGCTACTACCGTAGATTCATTAAGAATTTCTCGCGGATAGCAGCACCTTTGACTAAGCTAACAATAAAGGAGGTAAAGTTTGTTTTGTCCGACAAATGTGAGGAAGCATTCCTTAAGTTATAGCATTTGTTGACCAATGCACCCATGTTAGTAGTTCCAGACGGAAACCTAGGATTAGGAGCAGTGTTGATGCAGAATGGTAAAGTTATTCCTTACGCATCCAGGCAGCTTAGACTGCATGAAGTTAGATATCCTACTCATGATTTGGAGTTGGCGGCAGTGATCTTCGCATTGAAAATATGGAGACATTATCTCTTAATGGAGAGGTTTGAGCTTTTTACCGATCATAAGTCTTTATGGTATTTATTCTCTCAGAAGGAGTTGAATATGAGACAGCAGAGGTGATTAGAATTTTTGGCTGCTTATGATTTTGGTGTAGAGTATACACCAGCAAAAGTTAATAAGGTAGTAGATGCTCTTAGTAGAAAACATTAGAACATGGTGTTAGCTATGTTGGCGGAGTGGAAGGATTTAGAAGCTTTAGCCAGTTGTGGGGTGCAGTTAAGGTCGACTACTGGTTGTAGTCAGAGTTCCGCCAGGTTGTCTTGTTTAGAAGTTCGACTAGTATTGATCCAGAAAATTGCTTCTAAGTAGAAGGAGGATCCAGTGTTGGCTGAGAAAATCAGAAGACTTGAGGTTGGAACTAAGATCGATGATCTAAAGGATTTTAGCCTTGACCAAAAAGGATGGTTGAGAAAGGACGGTTGTGTGTTTCGAATGTGGAAGACTCGAGGAAGGAAGTTATTGGAGAATGTCATCGGTCCAAGTTTACGATTCATCCTGGAGGAACCAAGATGTATCAGGATATGAAGAGGAGCTTCTATTGGGAAGGCATGAAGTGGGATGTTAGCTTGTGGGTTAGGCAGCGTGCAAATTATCAACGAGTGAAAGCTGAACATCATAAACCGAGTGGGTTGCTTCAGCCTTTAGAGATTCTAGTTTGGAAATGGGATTCGATATCTATGGATTTTATAGATGGGTTGTCAAGGACAAATAAAGGTAATGAAAGTATATGGGTTATAGTGGATAGATTGACCAAGAGTGCCCATTTCATTACAGTTAAGTCAACCAGGACGTCATCTGTTTTAGCTAAATTATTCATGAAGAGCATAGTTAGACTGCATTGAGTTCCTAGTAATATAGTCAGTGAGTTGCTTTGTTTAGTAGTGAATTCTAGAAGAATCTACAAGAAGTGATGGGTACCAAACTTAATATGAATATTGCATATCACCCTCAGACGGATAGGCAGATAGAGAGAGTCAATAAGGTACTCGAGAATTTATTGAGGGCTTGTGTATTGGACTTTTGTAGATCTTGGGAAGATGACCTACATTTGGTTGAGTTTTCCTATAATAATAGTTATCAAACTAGTATAGGGATGGCGCGATTTGAAGCTCTGTATGGAAGGCCATGTAAATCACCAGCATGTTGGTTGGAGACTGGAGACAGATTAGTCTTAGGTCTAGATTTGGTTAGAGAGGCGTCAGAGAAGATTGAGTTAATCCGAGGAAGGATGAAGGTGGCCCTGTAACAACCCTGTATTTTGTAATTATTTTAAACTGAATTGCCTGATTTAAAAACTTTATTTTATTTATTAAAATAGATAAATTTTGTTATTTTAAATATAAATTTTGATTTTTATGTGAATTATAATTCCAAACATGAATAGATAGGGTATTTTTCCAAAAATGTGAATTTTGGTCAATATGGTCAAACTTTGACTTTTAATTTAAAATTTTAAAAGTTTAAAATTTTGAATTTTATCTTTTATTATGAAAGTAAATAAAATTTCAAGAATACTGCTTTTTGTTTCGTTGAAATCTGATTTATAATGTGAAAGTTATGCCCTTTTAAATATTGTGTGTAATTTGTTGTATTTAACAAAATTGTTTATTTTAATTTATATAAATAATATTTTTGGTTGTCATATCTTGTTCTAAATTTTAATATATGTGTAATTGACCTGTTATATATATATATTTTATTTTTAAAACATTTTTAAAAGTGTTGTTATAATTTTCAAATGTTTATTGTACATTGTTTATATTTTTAAATGATAGTTTCAATATATTAGCTATTTTCTTAATTATTTTCTATTTTTACTTAAATTATTTATTTATTTTCTTTTTCACTTTATTTTGTTCAGCTTTTTATTTTTATTTACTGAAATTTATTTGCTTTATTTTGATTTGAAGAAATAGAAATACAAATAGTCAAAACCTTTCATTTTCCTTGTGACTTTTCATTCTCCTTGTCTTTTCACTTACCTTGGCCTTTCATTTTCTAGCATAGCCGTACATTTCTATTTGCTAAATCACATGAAAAACTTCCCAACACTTCACCATTCACGGCATTCCTCATTTCTGAAAAAAAAAAATAAGTAATGGCTTCCATTTTTCTCTTTTTCTTCTTCTTTTCCATTGATTTTGCCTCCTCCTCTCTCTAGCTTTGCTCGGCCACAACCACTATCATCTTCACCGACCACCACCACCATATCCTTCTCCTCATCATACACAACAAACCACCCCTCTCCTCTGACCAGATCTGGCCGTGACCATCTATATGAGCTTCCACCACAAAAACATTGCAATACTCCAAAACAATGCCTAGCCAAGCCATTTCCACCATCACCTTCATGTTTAGCCTTGGCCACCACCTCTTACACCACCACCACTTGCTGCCATGACCTATAACCATTAGCTCCACCTCTGACCTGACCTGAAATGAACATGGCCGAGCCATGTTAGCACCATAGGCCGAGCATAGGTGCACCAAAACCACTCCTTTTGGCCTTGACTCCTTGTCTTCTTTATGTGTAATCCTACCATCATCATTCCATTGTTTTGCCTTCTTTTTGCTGACCATTGGATGAGTATTTCAGGTCTAGACCTGATCATGGCTGAGCCTAAGAATCTCCTAGGCCAAGCATTTGAATGGTTAAAGCATGGTCAAGTAATCTATTCCTTTGTTGCTTCTTATCTTCATTGTTTCAACATTGTTTTGTGTCGAATATTTATGTGTATATTGTCTTGTTTTGGTTATTGTTTACAAGATAAATATCTAGGCTCTCTATTCATTCAAATCAAAAGTCATGCTATATCGTGCTTGTCGTGCTTTCTGGAATCTATTCTGTGTGTTTTGATCGCTAACTCCAGCGTAAAAAGGTGAGTAAATCTCACCTGACATTTATACTTATGCAAATGTGAATTGACAACAATTGAATGTGTAGAATATTATATATGATGTTATAACTGCCTATGATTATCAATTATATGATGTTAAAACTGTTAAATTACCCGTCATATAACCTGTTACTGTTATATATTGTTAACTGTTCATTTATATATGTTTATCACACTGCAAGTTCCTTGTAGAATAGAATCACTATGGGTTGAAATGATACATACCCGAACGGACTTTAGAATAGGGAAAAATCATTATGGGCTGAAATGATAGGCCTGAACGATTTTTATTTATTTTATTTAACTTGGGATTGCGGGTTTGAAATGATAGAACCTGGAATTTTCTTGTAAACTGCGGATTGAAATGATACACATCTGTATCACTTGACCTAGGTTAGAAAACTATATACAGACCCGTGGTAAAATTTTAAAGTGTTTTGAATTATTTTTAAGTATTTTAAAAGCGAAAATTTTATGGAAATTTGATTTAAATAGATTTTTAAATTGTTTAAATAAAGAAATTATGATTTTTCTATAAGTTAAAAATGTAAATAAATAAATGGTTAAATTGAAAATTTTGAAATATAACTTAAGTTTGGAAATTTGGATTTTGGTAAAAATGAATTTAAGTTATGAAAAAAAGGGAAATTTTATTTTATTTGGAAAATGGGAAATATGATAATTTGATTTAAATTTGAATTTAAATGACTTGATAAAGTATTTCTAATTTTTCTATGAACTAAAATGGTTAAATGAATGAAGGCTTAAATGTGAAATTTTAAAATTTAAACTTGACTTGGAAATGTGAAATTTGGTTTTAATTAAAGGTTTAAATTAATTAAAGAAATTAAATAAATTGGAAATTTAGTTTAATGTGTGAAATGGTAATTTAAATGTAAGTGTTAATAAATTGTCAAATGCAAAATTTGGAAAATTATACACTTGAATTTAATGAGTGATTTATTGGAAGTTGGATTTTATTGTAAAAATTACTTTATAAAAATCATAAGTCAAAGAGTATTTTTAATGAACATTTTTTAATGTTAAAAATATGATTTTTATAATGTTTAAATGGTTTAAATTGAAGTTTATTATTTGCTGGAAATACACTAAAATCTGGAAAATACTTTTAATAGCATTCAGAAATGCTATGGTTTCTATAAATAAACTAAAAGCTTTGTAAAGAGGCTATTACAACAGTTCTGAAATGCTGTAGTTGCTGTAGTAAATTAAAAGGCTAAAAAATTAATAAAGGCCTATTACAACAGTTCTGTAAATGCTGTAGTGGTCTGCTGTCTTTGCTGAATTTAATTAAAACCTTTAATTTGAAACTTGAGCTATTACAGCTTATCTAGAAATGCTGTCTTTGCTTTTTTAAACTAGATTTCAACTAAACTGAGATTTATCAGCAGTTTTAAAATGTTGTCTTTGCTGAATTAAATGTTTTCAAGAATAACTTATAACAGCTTTTTCTGAATGCTGTGAAAGGCTGAAATCTTCAATGTTTATGGTTTTTACCTTAGTAAATGAACTCAGAATAGTTTAAAACTTTGGAAATTGAATACTTGATTTGAAAGTATAATAATTACACTTTTAAAGGGTTTAGATGAATTATTTTGATTGAAATATAAACTATTTAAAAGGTGACTTGAAATGATAATAAATGAACGATATCTTTGAATATAAAAGGTATTTAAAGTTGAATATTTGGATTTAAACTCAAATGATGATTTGAAATGAAGTTTTGAAAGGATATGATATTTTGATATATTAAAACGATTTGAAATGAAGTTTTGAAATGATATGATGTTTTGATATATTAAAATGATTTGAAATGAAGTTTTGGAAAGATATGATATTTTGATAAAATTGAAATAATTTGAAATGAAGTTTTTAAATATATTGAAATGGTTTGGAATTGATTTAATCTTTATTTTGATAAAGATTTGGATTTGGAATGATATTCTATTTTGAAGTATAAAATATTATTTTAAAATTATAACCACGGGTTATAATAACGATTGGTTGTTAAAGAGACCGGGATCGGATATGGACATACTCTCCGTCGATACCGAAAACCACTTTAACAACTGTGTACGCGGTGGAGTTTCCAGAATGAAGTAGGATGGTGGCGACGACCCTAAGGTATATACGTGGACCAACTCCCGTGAGTTGGCATAAGGTGGCTAAAACAGGAGCGATCTCGGACCAGTGAGGTAGCACCTCTTATCGAACGCACTTCTTCGATACCATTCTATTACTTTGTGATTGTTTGGGTGCACCCCTTGATTTGGGAGTGTTGTTCGAGGTGGAGCGGTAGTGGCTGCTATGCGTTTCCATCAGTCCGTATGCGTAATTGGTATATCTACCCTGGCATTGCCTTGTGTGCCGTGTCACCTACCATATCGAGCTTTACTACGAGTTTCTATTTGTGTCGTACCTATGGAGTATCTTATCATAGACTTTCGAGGAATGCAGGTACTGTATAGAATATTGGCATTATTCGTGTTAAGGGGAATATTGGGTTACTCTTTAATGCTATTTTAAAGTATGTTTATTTTATGATTAGACATTATTATAATATAGAAAATTACTACATAGTAGATAGTTTAACGGATCCTTAAAGAATGGGCGATCCCATGTATGTCCTGACTCGAGTGTTTGTATTTTTATTTACGCTCGGGTCAGCCTGAGTATTCACAGATTTGGATTCCACTTTCTGGAGATTGGAATCGCTGGAGATTATCTGCTTATCTAGTTTTATCTATCTCAGTTCTGTTGTTCTATTCAGCTTGTACTTGGTTATCATATTGAGACTTCTGTTGTACTTTATTTCTTCTGTTGTATCTTATTTAACTCTGATATATTTACATAGTAGCTTCATGAACTACTATTTCTTTTACTTCCGCTGCACTTCTTACTCTGTGTCTGTGATCTATGATTCTTTATTTACTGTATATTCTGAGATTTGCCAAATTTTTTTACAATGCGGTATTTTGAGCAATTCAAGTCTGACATGTGCGGATGCGAATGGTTGAAAATATCGGGTCATTACAGCCCAGTCTAGACAGAAGAGTTACGCAGATAAGAGGCGTAAAGACCTAGAATTCTCACTTGGAGATAAGATTTTTTATTAAGGTATCACCTATGAAGGGTGTGGTGCGCTTTGGAAAGTCAGGGAAGTTAGCGCTAGTATACGTTGGTCCATTCCAGATATTAGAAAGGATCGAAAAACTCGGATACAAGGTAGAGTTGCCGAGCAGTATGGCAGGTGTCCATAATATATTTCATGTGCCTCATCTTCGTAAGTATGTGCATGATCCAAAGACCACTATTTCTCCGACAAGGTTGGATGACTTAGTGGTAGAGCCTAATTTAACTATTGTTAGGAAACCAGTTTGGGTTGTAGCTAAAGATGAGAAAATATTAAGGAACAAGACAGTCAAGTTGGTGAAAGTTCAGTGCAGCGACAACGAGAAGGACTGTACTTGAGAGACAGAGAACATGATTAGAGATACTTATCCTGATCTACTTTGAGGGTATGTCTATATTAGATTTATATAGATAGTTGCTAGCCAGTTAGACTAGTATGGTTGTTAGGAGTTGTTATAGATGATTGCTATGTTTAGTGTTTAGTCCTTATCGAATTTCGAGGATGATATTCTTTAAGGGGGGAGCCTGTAACATCCCTAATTTTTGACAACATTATTTAGAAAATTTAATTAGATAAATTAAATAGAATAATGATCATAAGGGGATTGAAATTTGAATAAATCACGGCTATATTTCTTTGTACTTTCCCATTCACGTTTCATTTCTCATTCTCCACAAATGCAAATCAAAAACTAAATTAGATCAGGCCACTAACAAGGAGAAAAGGAGGGAAAATTTCAATCTAAAGCTAAGAATCAAAGCTAGGAAGGATTAATAAACAACAAATCTCAAATTTCTTATCATATCTAAGGTGAATAATAATTTTATACCATCTCTATTTTATTCTATGATTATATGTTTTCGGATTTATGACTAAATTCGTATTTATGACTAAATTCGTATTTATGTTGATATGGATGATGATTTGCTTGAACTATATTATGCTTAATTTGTTTACATATGAATTTTCACGGTTTTAGGGTAAAACCGAGAGTTTATGATTTTAGAATGCCATGAAAAATTATTATGTTAAGTAAAACATGAATTTGGAGATGGTTTTTAATTTTCTTCCAGCTATAGAAAAATTGTTATGAATTTCTATATATGATATAATTGGGTTTAAAAATTTATTTTGAATATTTCAGGAAGAAATTAGGTCTGAAATTTTAATATGTTTGATTACATGATGAAAGAGATTTTCTATGATTTTTGGGGATTTTTTCCAGTTGATTTATTAAGGAAAATAAATTACTTTAAAAGAGGGACTTTTTTGCAAACATTGGTTTTTTCATATGGAAGGGCTTAGACGTTATATTTATTTGATTTACGGCAGTTTTTAAATGTAAAGTATTTGAAAAGTTTTGAAGTAATCAATCAAGAAATTACAATAGGCATGTTAGTTATAAAGTGATTGCCATATTTAGCTATAATCCAACGTTTTTAAGAAAAGGTGGTTTCGCCTATTTTGGAAGTACATTTCTACTCCTTCACCTCGGCACCAATCCAGCCGAAAACATTAGAGTCGAAACCAATGCACATGTTATCAATGGTATTGGTACAAAGTGAATTGGTAAGTAGCGGAAGGTAGGGTGTTGAAAGTGATGCTTTCATTAGAGTCGAAACCAATGCTTACTTTTAAAAGATAAGCGCCTGCCTAGTTTTTTAAGGGATTTCGACCAAGTCGATACTCTATAGGGTCGAAACCCTGTTTTGTTTCCAAAAGATAAGATCTTGCCATGGTTTACTTAAAGCTTTTGACATAGTCGAAACATATGCTTTTAAAAGGGTTTTTATAAATAGCTTTTGAAGAAGGTTGCAATACTATGTAAAAGAATTAGCTTTCGAAGGGGAATATTTTCCTTGAATAACAGCTTTTAAGAGGGGTTGTTTCGACCACGTCGAAACCCAGCCGCAAATTTTTCCTTCTGCCTATATTGAAGCTATCAATGCTTTCGAAGGGTTATCTTTGTTTTACCTAAGTTAAGCCGCTTCCTAAACGCTTTAGAAAGGGGTATAGGGTTTCGAAGGTAATGGTGTCGAAAGGGGGTTTCGACTCTGTGCTTCAAAGTTTTAATTTATAGATTTTTGCTTTCGACTAGATGGTTTCGACGCCACCAGTTCTTCCCCCTAACATTTTTTCAAGGGTTTCAAAAGAAATACTTTTGTATATAACCAATTTGACTCAAAGGATGTTTTTAAAGAGTAAACCCAATACTTTTGAAAGAGGTACTTTCATTTGTTTTGAAGCTATGTTTAAAAAGGACGTTTGATACTATCGAAAGGTATATTTGGTTTCGAAAGTGATGTTTTTAAGATTTCAAAACACAAACCCAATCTCAATTTAAAGGAATAAACATGGCATGAATAAATAAAGGAATAACCATGGCATGAATAAATAAAGGAATAACCATGGCATGAATAAACCAGGTTATATAAATATAGAAGGTAATAAACCACAGGTGTTGGCATTAATTGTTGCTATATATACGTCTTCATATACTTATTCATTATTATTAACCCATAACAGTATTTTGGGGAAGGGCAGAATAACCAGCTAGGTTGACCCAGTAGTTAATATAATTTAAGGAATGTTAAAATCAAAATTAAAGATATTGGTAGGGGCCAATATGTTTGCAGTAAGCCCATGAAAACTATGTATAATAAAAGATATTGGTAGGGGCCAATAGTGTGAAGACCCAAATTATTGAGATAAGAATAATTTTAATAAAATCAGTGAAAGGAGAATTTTCAAGGAAAAATATAGTTTGAAAATAAATATTGAGAATGAGTTAAATATATAATGAAGGGATAGTTGTTTTCAGTAAAATAATAATGAGAAGAAAATAACTAAGTATGAGTAAGTCTTATATTCATATGTATATATATATATTGAATATAAATAGTCAGAAAGGAATAAAATGATAAAAGTAGACTTTTATAGTAATTAAAAATAAATAATAAGAAAGAAATGGTATTTCAGAGAGAAGGAATGAGGAAATGTGACTGAGTGTATATATGGATTATACATTACAATATGTTATATTTTTACAACCAGGAAAAATATAAAGTAATAAGGAAAACACTATGGTAATTAAATATATGAATACATTTTATATATCAAGAGAAAACAAATAGCTTGAAACATTAACAAGGAATTAATTGATAAAAGGATATACATGTATACATTACAGATTAGTCTTAGGAAAATAAATAATGTAAGAAAGTCACATGAAAATAAGGTGTGTGTATGAAACATGCAAATAGCATGCAAACCAGAAAAAAGGCTAAAGCAACTGAAAATACCCGAAATGGAAATCAAAAAGAAAATGGCATTTCTAGCCATAACGTCATATGCAGAATTCTCTCATTTGTGTGGGGATAAGATGGGTTTTTCACTCTACTAAAACCCTAAACAATGTTTTAAAAATTAAAGGGGGGTAGCAGCAGTCTCATTTCAGAAAACAGAAAATATTAAGAAAAGAAAGAAGAGCAAACCAAAGCCATTTTCAAGTTAAAGTATTCTTGGGGAAAAGAGGAAGGAAGGTGAGTGATTAATCAATCTTATGAGGCATTAAGACCCAAGTTAAGGGCAGCCATATTATTTTATAAAAACCATACCATGTTTGTGCTTGATCTATTTTTCTTAATAAATGAATGCTGAGAATGGTTGGTGTTTTGATAAATCTTTGGTTGATGCTTTGATTTGTTTTGATTGATTGTTTGATAAGAAAAATACCCTGGTCACTGATATGGATCCAGTACCTTAAAACATCAGTTTATAAATATGTTTAGTAAGATAAATACATTTTATTGAGAAGTAGGGTATTACTAGGAAATAAACTAGGCAGTGTGAATAAAGGAGATTCATGCTTATGTCTAGATTGTTTTAAAAATGAGATGAACAATGCAATAAATTATTTATGTGCTGATTTGTTCAAATCTTAAGCTAAAATGTTTTATGGGTTTTTCTCAAAAACCTTACCCCATGTTCACAGTAGAATTGAGTATAAGGATTTTATATGTTTTCACTAGATTTGTTTAAGTGATCATGATATTCCTGAATATAGGAGACATGCAAGTGTTAAAACATATTTTGAATAAAATAACTGGAAAATGAGATATGGTATTCTTTTCATGAATGTTTAGTATGGTTGGCTGAAATCCCTAAGTGAGTTTAACTCTCTTTGATTTATGAAAAAGAAGAAAAGAATATAAAAGCATTTCAAGAGTTAATAAAAATTTTTTATGAAAGAAAATGAGAATGGTCACTAGATTATAAAGCTAATCTAGGAGTAGAGCCTTGATCTATTCATTGTAAGGGGATGATGGGTATGTGCATGACTTGTTTAAGTCCTGTAGGCCTCTATGCATGGGTTAACATAATTGAGTCCCTTGCAATGCACACATGGTGTTCAATGGCAAAGAGTTAAGACCAAATTAAATTGATAAATTGAGATTGAGAGTTGAGCTATGGTATTAAAATGAGTTAATCCATAGGAGTATGTATACATGTGTACTGAATTGAATGGATGAATGGATACTTGTGTGCATGAGTGTTAGTAGGGGTTTATATATGTGACGACCCGACTTTTTCTCCATAGAAAGTCGTATCATCATTAAGCAAGAAAGGGATAGAAAGAGAAAAGATAGAGAAGAAAGAAAGAAACAACATCAGAATCTCAACAGCGGAACGAATAAATTATATTAATCACATAAGTATTACATAATACAAAACATCAATTCGAGTTACACAGATTATACAACACATACTAGACAGTTATAAATACCCGTCTAGTTATTACAACTCAAATACAACTTAGAGAAACCAACACAGCGGAACACTATATATCAATGAACACTGAAGCCTCCTGCTCCATTGCTCCTCCAGAAAAACTCGTCAAAGCTAACCTGAATCCCTTGGCTACTCGTAAAATTTGAGTACCCAAGAGTTTAATAAAACAGAAAATAAACTCTGGGTCAGACATGGGTCTGGTGTGAGTAAACGGGTTAAAGTTTCTTAACTTTGAAAAACCTTTGAAAACAAAAGGTATCTCGTAAGACTCCCCGCACATAAACACGGAAAAGTTTTTACCTTACGATAACCAAAACATTGATAGGAAATCCAGTTATATTATAATAGGGTCTAGGGTTTTCAAGTAAAATACAGAAATAGCTGGAATGCTTACATCTCACGTTCCAACATAGTTGGGCACAATCAATACGTACGGCACTTATTGGAGATTGGATTCCATACAATGGCAGGGCTACTGGGGTACCGCCTATCACAGTACGTGGCCTAGATCAACGTACCGAGGATCACTCCCGACCCCCTGCAACACAAACCCGGAACCATCCCTTACTGGATAGTCCCGAACAAGACAACCCCAACAGTTGTCGCGAATCAACTGCCCACTAAGCCGAATAAAAGAAGGGACCTCTAGACAGGGGAAATCTTGTCCTACTTGAGCGCGACTCACTTAGCCTTGCTGCACCTCCCTTATTTTAGCCATTCCCGGTTGATGAGGCTTGAGGCTACGATTACCTTTATAGAACACATCTATCTTAGAATGCTCATCGTCCACCTGACGATGTTCTGAAAGCATTCAATCCGTACAAGTTAGTTCCGGGTTCGAACGAAACCGAAGGCACTATCTCGTTACACTCATTTTGGAATGACCCTCAGAGTTAACGACAATAACCCTTGCACTCTGAATCTTCATCTTCACTTGAGATTCACGACCTATCGTTAATTTGGATCGATGTGGTTTTCGGATATCCAAATCTGGAAACCCGATCCCGGTCTCACCGAAATCCAAACATATCTTTTAAGGCCAAGTTGTTTTAAAGTTAAAACAATTCAATTCAATTATCTATATACACACAGATAGATAATTCACAATATCACAATAGATAATTCATATTATCATCACAAACAGATAATTCACATTATCATCATACTTCAACCAAAGCATCTATATCACAGATCAATCATACCTCATATCAAAGGTATCAAACAATGCAAAGCATTCAATATTATTTAGCATCCATAAGCAATGATTTATTAGTCACCATCTACAATTAATTTAAAAGGAATTATATAAATTACTTCATCTATAATTAATTTAAAATAAATTAAATTAATTACTTTCATCACTATAAACCTTGCTTACTTAACTATTAATTAATTTCAACCCAATTAATTAATCATTCTCTAATTATTCATCTTAATTAATTTCCCTTGATTATTACATTAAGTAATTATCCTTTAATTAATTACAGAAATTAATTATCCTTAACCATTTATATTGATTAATCTTTAATTAATCACATTAATTAGTCTTTAATCAATTTTATTAATTAATTATGTTATAATTAATTACATCAATTCATTATCCTTAATTTATTACAGAAATCAATTAACTATTAATCACTTACCTTTAATTAATTAAACCTTAATTAATTAATTATTTATACTAAGTAATTATTCCTTAATTACTCCCATTAATTAACCTCAAATCATTTCCATTAAGTAATTACCCACAAATTACTTTATTAATTATCCACTAATTACTTTTAAATTAAGTAATTATCTTTTTATTAATCACCTTCAATAATTATCCATTAATTAATCACATTAATTAATTTAACCTTAATTAATCACATTAATTAACCTAAATTAATCACATTAATTAACCTTAATTAGTTATCTAAGTAATTAATCCTTAATTACCTTTCATTAATTACTTCCAAAAAGTAATTATTCTTTTTAATTAATTACATTTAGTAATTACACCTTAATTACTTATACTAAGTAATTCACTTAATTAATTATATTAATTAATTATATTAAGTAATTAACACTTAATCAAATTCAAAGTTTATCCTTAATTAATTACCTTAATTAATTAACTTAATTTAATTACCTAAATTAATCACTTCTTAATCACTAGTTAATGTTCCATTATTAACTACCCACTAATTACTTACTCTAAGTAATATCTTTAATTAATCTCATCTTTAATTAATTATACTAATAAATTTTATTAAGTGATAAATATTTTAATTAATTCACTAATTAATTATTCTTAATTAATCACAACTTAAATAATTTAAAGACAAATTCATTATCTTTATTCAAAACTTAGTTATATCTTTATACTTCCATTTGAAAATGTTTTGCAAATCAATTATATAATAGAAGATATAAAATTTCATTTAAACAAAATAAATCTTAAAAATTATTAAGTCCTTGAAACTTATTCAAACTTGTTTAATAAATTTCCTATGCTTAAATTAAACATTTCTTTAAAACATATTCATTTTAAATATACTTTTAAACTTGGCTAAACATTCTTTTGAAAACTAATCATTTTAATAACTTTAAAAACTTTAATAACTTTAGAACTCGTTTAAACATTTTCCTTTAAACTTGAACATTCTTATACCTTTACCTGGTTATATATATTGAAAACTTGATTAACAAATTTACCTTTGCTTTAAAACCTGGTACAAGTTCTCTTTTAAAAACCAGATAACTTAAAAACCCAAGCCTATCACTAGAAAACTCGACCAAGCACCCGAGCAAAACACGAGTCACTCACGTACCATTACTACTTCGAGACAAACACGCTTCGACTTCGAGTCACGACCCGAGCTCATCCCTTCTTCCCAAAACTATCGAACTACAACAGAAACGAACGTACACCGTGCATGTGCACGTTGACCTGGACGTTGCTGCCACCTCGCCGACGACGCTCTCAAGTCGACGACGACCTCCACGTGAGCTACAACCATCTAGCTTCGTCGAACCACCTGAGATTCGAAATCGAGACACTCGATCCAAAACTGGACACAAACACGATCAGAAAATCGCCACCAACCATCTCCACCGACCACTCGAACACACGCCGACCAACCCGGAGCCACGCCACACTTCGACGAACCATCTTCCCCCTCGCGATCCACTCCGGCCTCTCCACGGCGATGAATTAGCTTCGAGGAAACCATCGACAAAACTAGTGACTAAACCGTACATCGTCTTTGACTGGCCACCTCGATCACTAGAAAAATCCACAACCATTTTTCCATCAATCCCTATCCTCCACACTACCTCCAGCCTAAAACTCGATCGACTCCAACACGTCGATCGCCAGAATTCGACGATCAACCCAATTTTGAACAAACCCGATTATCTCCCCAATTTCTATATTAAAAAAATATGATTTTCACATTAAAATTCATTGTTTCACAATACGATTCTATTTATATAATCAAATTCAGAAATTATGATGATTGATTTCTGACCATTTTAAATCATATTTGTAAATTTTATGTAATCTGAAATAATTACCCAATAAAAATTCTTAAAACTATTTTAAAATCTTCATTATACATCAACAAACAAATTTCATTTATATATCAATGTCTAATATTGGTTGGATTGAGATATTTGAATTTTTGAAAGCAAAAATCACAGACTGGAACAACAAAGAACAGAAAATATATATAATCAGACTCTCACATACATATATATGCAAATCCAGATAAATTCGAACTGAAGAATTCAATACAATCCAATATCATCACATGCATTTTAGTTAAAACCAGATAAACTGTTTTTAAAATTGTTTACTCACCTGATTGCAAATGAAGATGAATAGAGCACCTTTGTGATTGAAAACAGCTTTGAGCTTAAAAATTGAGTTGCTTGAATTTGTCTTTGATTTTAAAACTTGAAACTGGAATGCTTTAATCCCAAGAAACTTTGCATGCTACTGAAACTTGATTACAAACAGAATTGAAGAACAAATGCAGGCTTCCAGATTGAAAAGAAAATGCTCAAGCTTTGATTCCATTTTTGAAAATGATGCAAGCTTTTGATTTTGATAGTGGATTACAGGTTTGAGGAAGATGTTTACTGATTTTGGTTTGCTTGCTGATTTGAGAAATGAATTACAGGGATTTTGTTTGGGTTTTGAAAAATAAATTACAGGTTGAAGATTTACATTTTGGTTTCTGGTTTTGAGGGAGTGTTCTCAGATTTGTTTTATCTTTTGAAAAAGAAGATGATAGAAAAAGAATGAAGGGAAGAGAACAAATAGTTATATATAGGCTAAAATGATTTTTAATAAAAATAAAAGAAAAACTAAATTTAAAAAGCCACTTGTCTAATATTACAACATTTGTCAAATTCCTTGTTTATTAACTTAACACATGTTAAATGAAGCATTTATATGCTTACACTTGTCTTGTAAGTAATTTAGTATTTATTTTAAATGTAAATAAAAGCTTTTTAACTTAATTAATTAGTTTACAAATACTTAGTTATATATATATATAGATAACTTTAAAGAATAAAACCAATCATATTTATATATAAAAACAATACATATATCTATTATTTGAAAATAACACATTTGACCATTTTAAATAATTTATAAAAGAGATTATAAATTACTTATTACTTAAATGAATTAATGTTTCATATATTAATTATATTTTAAACTTTCATATCTAATTACAAATCATATTTATTTAACAATATTTAAAAATAATTTAAAACAATCTTTTTGCTAATCTTATTTAAAAATCTAAATTTAAAGATATTTTAAATAATACTTACCTTAAGTATTTAAAACCATATAGTTAATTATAAAATAGCTTTGAAAAGTTCTATATTAAATTAAATCAAATTACCAAAAAAAATATTAGAATTAGAAAATAAAATTTCATTTGTTAAATTAAAACAAAGCTTTTCTATTTACAATATATACAAATATATATATATATATATACACACACATTATAAATAGAAATCATTTTATTAGCTTTTAAAAGATAAAATTTTCCAATTAAATATTTATTAAAAGAAGATTATTAAAACAATTCAAATCTTATTGACAAAAATTATCAAATCAATTTAATTTTTTTATATAGATTATTAAATTGATATTGCCAAAAATTTCGGGATATCACATTCCTCCCACCTTAAAAGAATTTCGTCCCCGAAATTTAAAAGCAAAGGTAATTTAATAATCTATTTAAGATTTAATTTTAAATCACAAGCATATATTATTAATCATATGCTAACAACCATAGCAACCAATTCGTCCAATCAAACAAATCTAACTATCCAGACAAAATTCTAGATAGAATTTCCTAGAGTTTCCCAGGTATAAATACTGGGATACTCGCTCTATAAAATCCAAACAATCTATACTACTAAGCTATAGAGCTCCTACTCAACTAGATCTACAAAACTAGACAGGATACCAAACTACAGACAAGTCTGACTCAACAACCAAATCTCTCTGAACTGCTGGTTCCAAAACCAGAGATAGATCAAACACGTACTCCCTCAGAGATACGTGAAACACATCGAATCCCAGTTATCCAAACTGGCAATTCAATCCTGTAGACCAACACTTATCCTCACAAGAACACAGAAAAGATCCAAAACACCTCGGAGCTAGCTTCCCAGACTTACCCAATCTTATAGCTCCCTTAGATCGGAGAAAAACTTATCCTAAATCAAACCTCCGACTTCGAAATCCAAATTTCTCCGTCTCTTATCCACAAAACTCTTCGGACGATCCTGGGCTGACTACATTCTTCCTTATCAGCTCAACCTTCACTGATGCCTCTTGAAACAAACTGGACCAAAATAACCCATCAAAATGATCCTCTCAAGATCAATCCAAAATCAAGAACACAACCTCTACTTCCACAATATCAGAAGACTAACTTACTTCTTCTTTCAGGAAAAGACAAAACAGATGCACTCCCAAACTGCTTCCGCTGCACAACTCTGATATGGAATAGATGAGAATGCCATCGATGAACACGAGCACGGACTTGATCCACATATCCCAGAAAACACAGAAGTTCCACCAAATCCTGAACTACTTTACCAAATCCTCTTTCTCTAAGAGCCATCTTTCTACTTAGGTGAACCACCGGTACCACTCCTGGAATCCTAGTTGATACGAAAACTCAATCTCTAGATGCGGACAGATCTCTGACTCCCTCAAAGACATCCGGAAACTCTAATAACTCAAGAGAACCCTCAAACCATTGCAAGTCACTTTTGCGATCAACCCAGCCTAATTCCCAAAAATACTGTTCTCTCTTTACCAAACAGAACAACTTACGCTTATCTAGCCAATCCATCGAAGAAATGGATCCACTCTGCTGCTTCTGAATTCCACTTCTAGAAAACTGCTAAGGCAGAAGACCTTCTTGCCGGCACACAGAATACTCAGAGCTGCACTGCTGACACAGATGCCAAAAACTTCCTAATCCAAAGCTCTTCGAGAAACTCGGACCTCAAACCAAATAGAAACACCCTGTTGAACACATCCTCAACACCGAAGCAGACCTACTTCCTTAACTTGTTCCAAAGAAAACATCTTCGGAGACAATCCATATTCACTACGTATCATCATGCAAATACTACTTCCTAAGGTAGCCAAGATACCATCACTTGCTTCTGTCCAACCGACGGATCCAAACTCAACTCATCCAACTCTGCACTTCAAAGATAGACTCTGAACCTTAACAGGTTTCCTTTAGAGATCGATGAAATCCTTATACCACTTCAAAGCTCACTCGAGACGGTATTAGGTCTACAGTCTCGATAGATACACTCCTAACCTCAAACACTTCAAACTCTAACCATTGGTAGTCGTGTTACACACACCACTACCTTATCTACCTCTAGAACTTATATTGGAAAACCCGAACAGGTAACCCAATCAATATGTAGAAATAAATAAATATATATGTATCAAAATTACAAATACGCTCTCTCAAGAAAGAAATCACTCCAAAGCCTAGGTATTCACTCAACCTAGTGCTCTGATACCAACTGTGACGACCCAACTTTTTCTCCACAGAAAGTCGTATCATCATTAAGCAAGAAAGGGATAGAAAGAGAAAAGATAGAGAAGAAAGAAAGAAACAACATCAGAATCTCAACAGCGGAACGAATAAATTATATTAATCACATAAGTATTACATAATACACAACATCAATTAGAGTAACACAGATTATACAACACATACTAGACAGTTATAAACACCTGTCTAGTTATTACAACTCAAATACATCTTAGAGAAACCAACACAGCGGAACACTATATATCTACGAACACTGAAGCCTCCTGCTCCATTGCTCCTCCAGAAAAACTCGTCAAAGCTAACCTGAATCCCTTGGCTACTCGTAAAATTTGAGTACCCAAGAGTTTAATAAAATAGAAAATAAACTCTGGGTCAGACATGGGTCTGGTGTGAGTAAACGGGTTAAAGTTTCTTAACTTTGAAAAACCTTTGAAAACAAAAGGTATCTCGTAAGACTCCCCGCACATAAACACGGAAAAGTTTTTACCTTACGATAACCAAAACATTGATAGGAAATCCAGTTATATTATAATAGGGTCTAGGGTTTTCAAGTAAAATACAGAAATAGCTGGAATGCTTACATCTCACGTTCCAACATAGTTGGGCACAATCAATACGTACGGCACTTATTGGAGATTGGATTCCATACAATGGCAGGGCTACTGTGGTACTGCCCATCACAGTACGTGGCCTAGATCAACGTACCGAGGATCACTCCCGACCCCCTATAACAAAAAGCCGGAACCATCCCTCACGGGATAGTCCCGAACAAGACAACCCCAGCAGTTGTCGCGAATCAACTGCCCACTAAGCCGAATAAAAGAAGGGACCTCTAGACAGGGGAAATCTTGTCCTACTTGAGCGCGACTCACTTAGCCTTGCTGCACCTCCCCTGTTTTAGCCATTCCCGATTGATGAGGCTTGAGGCTACGATTACCTTTATAGAACACATATATCTTAGAATGCTCATCGTCCACCTGACGATGTTCTGAAAGCATTCAATCCATACAAGTTCGTTCCGGGTTTGAATGAAACCGAAGGCACTATCTCGTTACACTCATTTTGGAATGACCCTCAGAGTTAACGACAATAACCCTTGCACTCTGAATCTTCATCTTCACTTGAGATTCACGACCTATCGTTAATTTGGATCGATGTGGTTTTCGGATATCCAAATCTGGAAACCCGATACCAGTCTCACCGAAATACAAATCTGGAAACCCGATACCAGTCTCACCGAAATCCAAACATATCTTTTGAGGCTAAGTTGTTTTAAAGTTAAAACAATTCAATTCAATTATCTATATACACACAGATAGATAATTCACAATATCACAATAGATAATTCATATTATCATCACAAATAGATAATTCACATTATCATCATACTTCAACCAAAGCATCTATATCACAGATCAATCATACCTCATATCAGAGGTATCAAACAATGCAAAGCATTCAATATTATTTAGCATCCATAAGCAATGATTTATTAGTCACCATCTATAATTAATTTAAAAAGAATTATATAAATTACTTCATCTATAATTAATTTAAAATAAATTAAATTAATTACTTTCATCACTATAAACCTTGCTTACTTAACTATTAATTAATTTCAACCCAATTAATTAATCATCCTCTAATTATTCATCTTAATTAATTTCCCTTGATTATTACATTAAGTAATTATCCTTTAATTAATTACAGAAATTAATTATCCTTAACCATTTATATTGATTAATCTTTAATTAATCACATTAATTAGTCTTTAATCAATTTTATTAATTAATTATGTTATAATTAATTACATCAATTCATTATCCTTAATTTATTACAGAAATCAATTAACTATTAATCACTTACCTTTAATTAATTAAACCTTAATTAATTAATTATTTATACTAAGTAATTATTCCTTAATTACTCCCATTAATTAACCTCAAATCATTTCCATTAAGTAATTACCCACAAATTACTTTATTAATTATCCACTAATTACTTTTAAATTAAGTAATTATCCTTTTATTAATCACCTTCAATAATTATCCATTAATTAATCACATTAATTAATTTAACCTTAATTAATCACATTAATTAACCTAAATTAATCACATTAATTAACCTTAATTAGTTATCTAAGTAATTAATCCTTAATTACCTTTCATTAATTACTTCCAAAAAGTAATTATTCTTTTTAATTAATTACATTTAGTAATTACACCTTAATTACTTATACAAAGTAATTCACTTAATTAATTATATTAATTAATTATATTAAGTAATTAACACTTAATCAAATTCATAGTTTATCCATAATTAATTACCTTAATTAATTAACTTAATTTAATTACCTAAATTAATCACTTCTTAATCAATAGTTAATGTTCCATTATTGACTACCCACTAATTACTTACTCTAAGTAATATCTTTAATTAATCTCATCTTTAATTAATTATACTAATAAATTTTATTAAGTGATAAATATTTTAATTAATTCACTAATTATTTATTCTTAATTAATCACAACTTAAATAATTTAAAGACAAATTCATTATCTTTATTCAAAACTTAGTTATATCTTTATACTTCCATTTGAAAATGTTTTGCAAATCAATTATATAATAGAAGATATAAAATTTCATTTAAACAAAATAAATCTTAAAAATTATTAAGTCCTTGAAACTTATTCAAACTTGTTTAATAAATTTCCTATGCTTAAGTTAAACATTTCTTTAAAACATATTCATTTTAAATATGCTTTTAAACTTGGCTAAACATTCTTTTGAAAACTAATCATTTTAATAACTTTAAAAACTTTAATAACTTTAAAACTCGTTTAAACATTTTCCTTTAAACTTGAACATTCTTATACCTTTACCTGGTTATATATATTGAAAACTTGATTAACAAATTTACCTTTGCTTTAAAACCTGGTACAAGTTCTCTTTTAAAAACCAGATAACTTAAAAACCCAAGCCCATCACTAGAAAACTCGACCAAGCACCCGAGCAAAACACGAGTCACTCGCGTACCATCACTACTTCGAGACAAACACGCTTCGACTTCGAGTCACGACCCGAGCTCATCCCTTCTTCCCAAAACTATCGAACTACAATAGAAACGAACGTACACCGTGCACGTGCACGTTGACCTGGACGTTGCTGCCACCTCGTCGACGACGCTCTCAAGTCGACGACGACCTCCACGTGTGCTACAACCATCTAGCTTCGTCGAACCACCTGAGATTCGAAATCGAGACACTCGATCCAAAACTGGAAACAAACCCGATCAGAAAATCGCCACCAGCCATCACCTCCGACCACTGGAACACACGCCGACCAATCCGGAGCCACGCCACACTCCGACGAACCATCTTCCCCCTCGCGATCCACTCCGGCCTCTCCACGGCGACGAATTAGCTTCGAGGAAACCATTGACAAAACTGGTTACTAAACCCTACATTGTCTCTGACTGGCCACCTCGATCACCAGAAAAATCCACAACCATTTTTCCATCAATCCCTATCCTCCACACTACCTCCAGCCTAAAACTTGATCGACTCCAACACGTCGATCGCCAGAATTCGACGATCAACCCAATTTTGAACAAACCCTATTATCTCCCCAATTTCTATATTAAAAATTACGATTTTCACATTAAAATTCATTGTTTCACAATACGATTCTATTTATATAATCAAATTCAGAAATTATGATGATTGATTTCTGACCATTTTAAATCATATCTGTAAATTTTATGTATTCTAAAATAATTACCCAATAAAAATTCTTAAAACTATTTTAAAATCTTCATTATACATCAACAAACAAATTTCATTTATATATCAATGTCTAATATTGGTTGGATTGAGATATTTGAATTTTTGAAAGCAAAAATCACAGACTGGAACAACAGAGAACAGAAAATATATATAATCAGACATCTCACATACATATATATGCAAATCCAGATAAATTCGAACTGAAGAATTCAATACAATCCAATATCATCACATGCATTTTAGTTAAAACCAGATAAACTATTTTTAAAATTGTTTACTCACCTGACTGCAAATGAAGATGAACAGAGCACCTTTGATATTGAAAACAGCTTTGAACTTAGAAATTGAGTTGCTTGAATTTGTCTTTGATTTTAAAACTTGAAAATGGAATGCTTTAATCCCAAGAAACTTTACATGCTACTGAAACTTGATTACAAACAGAATTGAAGAACAAATGAAGGCTTCCAGATTGAAAAGAAAATGCTCAAGCTTTGATTCCATTTTTGAAAATGATGCAAGCTTTTGATTTTGATAGTGGATTACAGGTTTGAGGAAGATGTTTACTGATTTTGGTTTGCTTGCTGATTTGAGAAATGAATTACAGGGATTTTGTTTGGGTTTTGAAAAATAAATTACAGGTTGAAGATTTACATTTTGGTTTCTGGTTTTGAAGGAGTATTCTCAGATTTTTTTTTATCTTTTGAAAAAGAAGATGATAGAAAAAGAATGAAGGGAAGAGAACAAATAGTTATATATAGGCTAAAATGATTTTTAATAAAAATAAAAGAAAAACTAAATTTAAAAAAGCCACTTGTCTAATAGTACAACATTTGTCAAATTCCTTGTTTATTAACTTAACACATGTTAAATGAAGCTTTTATATGCTTACACTTGTCTTGTAAGTAATTTAGTATTTATTTTAAATGTAAATAAAAGCTTTTTAACTTAATTAATTAGTTTACAAATACTTAGTTATATATATATATAGATAACTTTAAAGAATAAAACCAATCATATTTATATATAAAAATAATACATATATCTATTATTTGAAAATAACACATTTGACCATTTTAAATAATTTATAAAGATATTATAAATTACTTATTACTTAAATGAATTAATGTTTCATATATTAATTATATTTTAAACTTTCATATCTAATTACAAATCATATTTATTTAACAATATTTAAAAATAATTTAAAACAATCTTTTTGCTAATCTTATTTAAAAATCTAAATTTAAAGATATTTTAAAATAATACTTACCTTAAGTATTTAAAACCATATAGTTAATTATAAAATAGCTTTGAAAAGTTCTATATTAAATTAAATCAAATTACCAAAAAAAATATTAGAATTAGAAAATAAAATTTCATTTGTTAAATTAAAACAAAGCTTTTCTATTTACAATATATACAAATATATATATATATATATATACATTATAAATAGAAATCATTTTATTAGCTTTTAAAAGATAAATTTTTCCAATTAAATATTTATTAAAAGAAGATTATTAAATCAATTCAAATCTTATTGACAAAAATTATCAAATCAATTTAATTTTTTTATATAGATTATTAAATTGATATTGCCAAAAATTCCGGGATATCACATTCCTCCCCCCTTAAAAGAATTTCGTCCCCGAAATTTAAAAGCAAAGTATAATCTATTTAAGATTTAATTTTAAATCACAAGCATATATTATCAATCATATGCTAACAACCAGAGCAACCAATTCGTCCAATCAAACAAATCTAACTATCCAAACAAAATTCTGGATAGAATTTCCTAGAGTTTCCCAGGTATAAATACTGGGATACTCGCTCTATAGAATCCAAACAATCTATACTCCTAAGCTACAGAGCTCCTACTCAACTAGATCTACAAAACTAAACAGGATACCAAACTACAGACAAGTCTGACTCAACAACCAAATCTCTCTGAACTGCTGGTTCCAAAACCAGAGATATATCAAACACATACTCCCTCAGAGATACGTGAAACACATCGAATCCCAGTTATCCAAATTGGCAATTCAATCCTGTAGACCAACACTTATCCTCAAAAGTACACAGAAAATATCCAAAACACCTCAGAGCTAGCTTCCTAGACTTACCCAATCTTATAACTCCCTTAGATCGGAGAAAAACTTATCCAAAATCAAACCTCCGACTTCGAAATCCAAATTTCTCCGTCTCTTATCCACAAAACTCTTCGGACGATCCTGGGCTGACTACATCCTTCCTGATCAGCTCAACCTTCGCTGATGCCTCTTGAAACAAACTGGACCAAAACAACCCATCAAAATGATCCTCTCAAGATCAATCCAAAATCAAGAACACAACCTCTACTTCCACAATATCAGAAGACTAACTTACTTCTTCTTTCCGGAAAAGACAAAACAGATGCACTCCCAAACTGCTTCCGCTGCACAACTCAGATCTGGAATAGATGAGAATGCCATCGATTAACACGAGCACAGACTTGATCCACATATCCCAGAAAACACAGAAGTTCCACCATATCCTGAACTGCTTTACCAAATCCTCTTTCTCTAGGAGCCATCTTTCTACTTAGTTGAACCACCGGTACCACTCCTGGAATCCTAGTCGATACGAAAACTCAATCTCTAGATGCGGACAGATCTCTGACTCCCTCAAAGACATCCGGAAACTCTAATAACTCAAGAGAACCCTCAAACCATTGCAAGTCACTTTTGCGATCAACCCAGCCTAATTCCCAAAAATACTGTTCTCTCTTTACCAAACAAAACAGCTTACGCTTATCTAGCCAATCCATCGAAGAAATGGATCCACTCTGCTGATTCTGAATTCCACTACTAGAAAACTGCTAAGGCAGAAGACCTTCTTGTTGGCACACAGAATACTCAGAGCTGCACTGCTGACACAGATGCCAAAAACTTCCTAATCCAAAGCTCTTCGAGAAACTCGGACCTCAAACCAAATAGAAATACCCTGCTGAACACAACCTCAACACCGAAGCAGACCTACTTCCTTAACTTGTTCCAAAGAAAACATCTTCGGAGACAATCCATATTCACTACGTCTCATCATGCAACTACTACTTCCTGAGGTAGCCAAGATACCATCACTTGCTTCTGTCCAACCGACGGATCCAAACTCAACTCATCCAACTCTGCACTTCAAAGATAGACTCCGAACCTTAACAGGTTTCCTTCAGAGATCGATGAAATCCTTATACCACTTCAAAGCTCACTCGAGACGGTATTAGGTCTACAGTCTCGATAGATACACTCCCAACCTCAAACACTTCAAACTCTAACCAATGGTAGTCCTGTTACACACACCACTACCTTATCTACCTCTAGAACTTATATTGGAAAACTCGAACAGGTAACCCAATCAATAGGTAGAAATAATTAAATATATATGTATCAAAATTACAAATACGCTCTCTCAAGAAAGAAATCACTCCAAAGCCTAGGTATTCACTCAACCTAGTGCTCTGATACCAATTGTGACGACCCGACTTTTTCTCCACAGAAAGTCGTATCATCATTAAGCAAGAAAGGGATAGAAAGAGAAAAGATAGAGAAGAAAGAAAGAAACAACATCAGAATCTCAACAGCGGAACGAAAAAATTATATTAATCACATAAGTATTACATAATACACAACATCAATTAGAGTTACACAGATTATACAACACATACTAGACAGTTATAAACACCTGTCTAGTTATTACAACTCAAATACAACTTAGAGAAACCAACACAGCGGAACACTATATATCTACGAACACTGAAGCCTCCTGCTCCATTGCTCCTCCAGAAAAACTCGTCAAAACTAACATGAATCCCTTGGCTACTGGTAAAATTTGAGTACCCAAGAGTTTAATAAAACAGAAAATAAACTCTGGGTCAGACATGGGTCTGGTGTGAGAAAACGGGTTAAAGTTGCTTAACTTTGAAAAACCTTTGAAAACAAAAGGTATCTCGTAAGACTCCCCGCACATAAACACGGAAAAGTTTTTACCTTACGATAACCAAAACATTGATAGGAAATCCAGTTATATTATAATAGGGTCTAGGGTTTTCAAGTAAAATACAGAAATAGCTGGAATGCTTACATCTCACGTTCCAACATAGTTGGGCACAATCAATATGTACGGCACTTATTGGAGATTGGATTCCATATAATGGCAGGGCTACTGGGGTACCGCCCATCACAGTACGTGGCCTAGATCAACGTACCGAGGATTACTCCCGACACCCTAAAACACAAAGCCGGAACCATCCCTTACTGGATAGTCCCGAACAAGACAACCCCAGCAGTTGTCGCGAATCAACTGCCCACTAAGCCGAATAAAAGAAGGGACCTCTAGACAGGGGAAATCTTGTCCTACTTGAGCGCGACTCACTTAGCCTTGCTGCACCTCCCCTGTTTTAGCCATTCCCGGTTGATGAGGCTTGAGGCTACGATTACCTTTATAGAACACATCTATCTTAGAATGCTCATCGTCCACCTGACGAAGTTCTGAAAGCATTCAATCCATACAAGTTCGTTCCGGGTTCGAACGAAACCGAAGGCACTATCTCGTTACACTCATTTTGGAATGACCCTCAAAGTTAACGACAATATCCCTTGCACACTGAATCTTCATCTTCACTTGAGATTCACGACCTATAGTTAATTTGGATCGATGTGGTTTTCGGATATCCAAATCTGGAAACCCGATCTCGGTCTCACCGAAATCCAAACATATCTTTTAAGGCCAAGTTGTTTTAAAGTTAAAACAATTCAATTCAATTATCTATATACACACAGATAGATAATTCACAATATCACAATAGACAATTCATATTATCATCACAAACAGATAATTCACATTATCATCATACTTCAACCAAAGCATCTATATCACAGATCAATCATACCTCATATCAGAGGTATCAAACAATGCAAAGCATTCAATATTATTTAGCATCCATAAGCAATGATTTATTAGTCACCATCTATAATTAATTTAAAAGGAATTATATAAATTACTTCATCTATAATTAATTTAAAATAAATTAAATTAATTACTTTCATCACTATAAACCTTGCTTACTTAACTATTAATTAATTTCAACCCAATTAATTAATCATCCTCTAATTATTCATCTTAATTAATTTCCCTTGATTATTACATTAAGTAATTATCCTTTAATTAATTACAGAAATTAATTATCCTTAACCATTTATATTGATTAATCTTTAATTAATCACATTAATTAGTCTTTAATAAATTTTATTAATTAATTATGTTATAATTAATTACATCAATTCATTATCCTTAATTTATTACAGAAATCAATTAACTATTAATCACTTACCATTAATTAATTAAACCTTAATTAATTAATTATTTATACTAAGTAATTATTCCTTAATTACTCCCATTAATTAACCTCAAATCATTTCCATTAAGTAATTACCCACAAATTACTTTATTAATTATCCACTAATTACTTTTAAATTAAGTAATTATCCTTTTATTAATCACCTTCAATAATTATCCATTAATTAATCACATTAATTAATTTAACCTTAATTAATCACATTAATTAACATAAATTAATCACATTAATTAACCTTAATTAGTTATCTAAGTAATTAATCCTTAATTACCTTTCATTAATTACTTCCAAAAAGTAATTATTCTTTTTAATTAATTGCATTTAGTAATTACACCTTAATTACTTATACTAAGTAATTCACTTAATTAATTATATTAATTAATTATATTAAGTAATTAACACTTAATCAAATTCAAAGTTTATCCTTAATTAATTACCTTAATTAATTAACTTAATTTAATTACCTAAATTAATCACTTCTTAATCACTAGTTAATGTTCCATTATTTACTACCCACTAATTACTTACTCTAAGTAATATCTTTAATTAATCTCATCTTTAATTAGTTATACTAATAAATTTTATTAAGTGATAACTATTTTAATTAATTAACTAATTAATTATTCTTAATTAATCACAACTTAAATAATTTAAAGACAAATTCATTATCTTTATTCAAAACTTAGTTATATCTTTATACTTCCATTGGAAAATGTTTTGCAAATCAATTATATAATAGAAGATATAAAATTTCATTTAAACAAAATAAATCTTAAAAATTATTAAGTCCTTAAAACTTATTCAAACTTGTTTAATAAATTTCCAATGCTTAAATTAAACATTTCTTTAAAACATATTCATTTTAAATATACTTTTAAACTTGGCTAAACATTCTTTTGAAAACTAATCATTTTAATAACTTTAAAAACTTTAATAACTTTAAAACTCGTTTAAACATTTTCCTTTAAACTTGAACATTCTTATACCTTTACCTGGTTATATATATTGAAAACTTGATTAACAAATTTACCTTTGCTTTAAAACCTGGTACAAGTTCTCTTTTAAAAACCAGATAACTTAAAAACCCAAGCCCAACACTAGAAAACTCGACCAAGCACCCGAGCAAAACACGAGTCACTCACGTACCATCACTACTTCGAGACAAACACGCTTCGACTTCGAGTCACGACCCGAGCTCATCCCTTCTTCCCAAAACTATCGAACTACAACAGAAACGAACGTACACCGTGCACGTGCACGTTGACCTGGACGTTGCTGCCACCTCGCCGACGACGCTCTCAAGTCGACGACGACCTCCACGTGAGCTACAACCATCTAGCTTCGTCGAACCACCTGAGATTCGAAATCGAGACACTCGATCCAAAACTGGACACAAACACGATCAGAAAATCGCCACCAGCCATCTCCACCGACCACTAGAACACACGCCGACCAACCCAGAGCCACGCCACACTCCGACGAACCATCTTCCCCCTCGCGATCCACTCCGGCCTCTCCAAGCGACGAATTAGCTTCGAGGAAACCATCGACAAAACTGGTGACTAAACCCTACATCGTCTCTGACTGGCCACCTCGATCACCAGAAAAATCCGAAACCATTTTTCCATCAATCCCTATCCTCCACACTACCTCCAGCCTAAAACTCGATCGACTCCAACACGTTGATCGCCAAAATTCGACGATCAACCCAATTTTGAACAAACCCGATTATCTCCCCAATTTCGATATTAAAAATTATGATTTTCACATTAAAATTCATTGTTTCACAATACGATTCTATTTATATAATCAAATTCAGAAATTATGATGATTGATTTCCGACCATTTTAAATCATATCTGTAAATTTTATGTATTCTGAAATAATTACGCAATAAAAATTCTTAAAACTATTTTAAAATCTTCATTATACATCAACAAACAAATTTCATTTATATATCAATGTCTAATATTGGTTGGATTGAGATATTTGAATTTTTGAAAGCAAAAATCACAGACTGGAACAACAGAGAACAGAAAATATATATAATCAGACATATCACATACATATATATGCAAATCCAGATAAATTCGAACTGAAGAATTCAATACAATCCAATATCATCACATGCATTTTAGTTAAAACCAGATAAACTGTTTTTAAAATTGTTTACTCACCTGATTGCAAATGAAGATGAACAGAGCACCGTTGATATTGAAAACAGCTTTGAACTTAGAAATTGAGTTGCTTGAATTTGTCTTTGATTTTAAAACTTGAAACTGGAATGCTTTAATCCCAAGAAACTTTGCATTCTACTGAAACTTGATTACAAACAGAATTGAAGAACAAATGCAGGCTTCCAGATTGAAAAGAAAATGCTCAAGCTTTGATTCCATTTTTGAAAATGATGCAAGCTTTTGATTTTGATAGTGGATTACAGGTTTGAGGAAGATGTTTACTGATTTTGGTTTGCTTGCTGATTTGAGAAATGAATTACAGGGATTTTGTTTGGGTTTTGAAAAATAAATTACAGGTTGAAGATTTACATTTTGGTTTCTGGTTTTGAGGGAGTGTTCTCAGATTTGTTTTTACCTTTTGAAAAAGAAGATGATAGAAAAAGAATGAAGGGAAGAGAACAAATAGTTATATATAGGCTAAAATGATTTTTAATAAAAATAAAAGAAAAACTAAATTTAAAAAGCCACTTGTCTAATATTACAACATTTGTCAAATTCCTTGTTTATTAACTTAACACATGTTAAATGAAGCTTTTATATGCTTACACTTGTCTTGTAAGTAATTTAGTATTTATTTTAAATGTAAATAAAAGCTTTTTAACTTAATTAATTAGTGATGCAGGCCAGAGAGATGAAGATTTAGGTCGAACACGACTTAGCATGTTGATAAGTCAGATACGACCTAAGGAGGAGGTTCACGGGCTAAATTCTGGCGAAGGGGCATGGGAAGTCACAGTTTTATGTCGTATGCGACCTAACAGGTTCGAAGAACTCGAGCTACGACCTAACCAGAGCTTTAGGTCGTTCCAACGACTTAATAACAATCGACAACGACTTAGTGGTTATGCGCGAGTTAACCAGCAAAAGGGAAAGGCGCTCGAACGAGCTAACTGTGCCGAGTTACGACTTAAGGAGACAGATGTGAGTCGTCCACGGGTTAACTGGAAACCAGGGGAAGGAGCTAACTCGAATCTATGACCTAACGGGGTAAGAGGAACAGGACTACGACTTAACAAAAGCTTAAGTATCTCGGAGCAGATAAGTCGGCTACGACTTAAGGAAGAAGTTAAGTCGGAAACAAGTTACGACTTAGTCGCAGCAGCTAAAAGAAGTTAAGTCGGAAACAAGTTACGACTTAGTCGCAGCATCTTGTAGCCAAAGATCCTGATGCCGCTTCAATCTGAGCCGTTGATGTTGAGTCGTATACTTGGTTGTAATTCGTTAAGTCGTGAGTCGTCTATATGCATTGAGTTGTAAGTCGTGTACGACTTAAGGGTTAAACTCGCTATGTACGGTGTTGTGTTGAATTAACTGTTTTGGTCATAAGTCGTGAGTCTTGAGTCGTGAGTCATAAGTCGGAACCGACTTAGGAGATGGTGTAATTTTGTTGTTTTTTTCGTGTGAGTTGTAAAACGCCTATAAATAGGGCGAGTCTCTCATTTGTAAAAGGTTGTTGATTTTTGAATAAAATTCTCTTTTTGATTGCTGTGTGCTTTCATCTAAATTGGTAGTTGAGTGTAATCTCCTATCTCCTCTTTCGGATAATCGAGTGCGCTCGATTCAATGATTGTAGAAGCCGATTCGCGGAATCTAGTGCGCTAGATCAACGCTCGAAGAATTGAAGATCTTTGAACCCGGTATCGTGCGCGATCAACGAGTTCGGGATAGCTAGAATTCGGTATCTTCGGATCAACGAATTTGGGCATTTCAGTATCTTCCAATTCACCGATTACTACATTCAACGATCTACATTGTTTTTGTAATATCCGCTGCGTCATTTGGTATCAGAGCTTGTTTTAGCCAATCATAGCTAAATCGAGACTTGGAGCCTAATCATTTTGAAGATTTGAGTTTGTTATCACGTCCGTGAGCAAGTGAAGTTGTTCGACTTTTGTATTGAAGTTGTTTGATCGGATCTTATCATTTGGAGGCCGAAACTTTGTCCATCGTGTTCATCGCGATTTGCAACAAAGTGGAAGTTTTCGATCCGTTTCATTTTGGATCAAAGTTCGAATTGTGTTTGAATTTGAAGAGTTTGTAAAGTTTCAAGTATGCCGCCAAGGAGAGCCAATAGACATCAAAACGTTGAAGCATTGTATCGAAGAGAAGAAGTTGATGAGATGGAGCAAAGAATCAATGAAAACTTTAGTGAAAAGCTTAACGAAGGAATTGGACGGTTAGAGAAGATGATGTTAGAAATGAATCAAAATCGGAGAAGGGTTTCACCTGAATCTAACCATGGGGGTAGTAGAGTCTCGCCACATTCCAACCGAGACAGAAGTGTTGAAAATGATCAAGGACGTGGGAGGAACGTGAATGATCGTGAACGGAGGAACGTAGATAGAAGGGATGATGGTGGAAGACATAATGGTAGTAGAGATGTGGGTGGACGAGATAGACAACGATATACATCTGATTTTGAAGAGGAGTATGATGGTGGTAGTGTTCGAGGACAAGGACGAGGACAAGGGAGAAATTACTCTGAGTATGATCACAAGTGGGAGTCGGGAATGAAGACTGAAATTCCTGAATTCAAAGGTGGTATGCAAGCGGAGGAGTTTCTAGATTGGATAGCTAATGTTGAAGAGATTTTTGACTTTAAAGAAGTTCCAGAAAATCGTAGAGTGAAGTTGGTTGCTACGAGGCTGAGGGGTAGAGCTTTGGCATGGTGGCAGCAAACCAAACTTACACGTGAACGAATGGGGAAGTCAAAAGTTGAATCTTGGGAGAAGATGAAGAAATTGATGAAAGCAACATTCTTACCTTACAGTTATCAATCTTTGATGTATCAACGTTTGTAGAACTTGAGACAAGGGACGAAATCTGTGAATGACTATGCTGATGAATTCTATCAACTTATTGCAAGGAATGACATTATGGAAACAGAAGAGCAGCTGACATCTAGATTCATTGGGGGATTGAGAATGCAAATCCAGGATATGGTTAATATGTTCGATCCAAGATCTGTAGCGGAAGCACATCAGAAAGCGTTGGCTTGGGAGAAGCAGGGTAGACGAGGAGGTGGTGTGTTTACTAGTTCCAACAATCAAGTGAAGGGAGTTAGCGGAAGTTCTAATGTTTCTAAACCTATCAGTAAACCAGTGGTGAAGGAGGCTGAGAAGGCGAAAGTTAACAATGGTTTCAAATGTTACAATTGTCAGGAATTGGGTCATAAAAGCAACGAGTGTCCAAAACCAAAGAAGAGAACCATGATTGCAGAAGTTGAGGATGAGGATGGTGATGGGGATTGTTCTAGTCCAGTTGAGGAGGATGAGCAGGATATTGCGTCAGGAGATGAAGGTTGTAATCTAATGCTGAGGAGATCGTGTTTGACACCGAAGCAGGAAGAAGCTAGTTGGTTGAGGAGTAATATCTTTCAGTCGACATGCACTATACTGGGGAAGGTGTGTAAATTTGTGATTGACGCAGGAAGCTGTGACAATATCATTTCAACCGAGGCTGTAACAAAGTTGAATTTGAAGACAGAGAAGCATCCGAATCCATACAAGTTAGCATGGTTGAGAAAAGGAGGAGAAGTGAAAGTGGATAGACGAGTTCGTGTTCCATTCTCTATCGGGAAGAAATACAAAGACGAAATCTGGTGTGATGTAGTAGAGATGGATGTATGCCACTTGCTTTTGGGAAGACCATGGCAGTATGATCGAGCAGTACAACATGACGGTCGGACCAACAGCTACAGTTTTATGTTTAAAGGCACGAAGATTGTCTTAGTTCCAAAGAAGAGACAACCAGGAGAAAGTAAGTCAGAAGAGATTGAAGAGCTGAAAACTTTATTATCTCTGAAGGAGTTTGTTAAGGAGGTTGAGGAAGAGCCGGAAGTATTCTTGTTGATTGGACAAGAGAGCAGTGAAGAGGTTGAAATTCCAGAAGAAGTTAAACCAGTTTTGAAAGAATTTGACGATGTATTTCCAGAGGAGTTACCAACGGAGTTGCCACCGTTGAGGGATATACAACATCAGATAGATCTTGTTCCAGGTGCTGTGTTGCCACACAGACCACATTATCGAATGAGTCCGAAGGAACATGAAGAGTTGCGGAGGCAGGTAGAGGAATTGCTTGAACAGGGGCGTGTGCAGGAGAGTTTAAGTCCTTGTGCTGTACCGGCTTTATTGGTACCAAAAAAGGATGGAACGTGGAGGATGTGCACTGACAGTCGAGCATTGAATAAGATTACTGTGAGATATAGATTTCCGATGCCGAGGCTTGATGATTTATTGGATCAGATCAGTGGATCCGTAATCTTTTCTAAGATTGATTTGAAGAGCGGTTATCATCAGATTCGCATTAGACCAGGGGATGAATGGAAGACAGCATTCAAGACAAGGGAAGGATTGTATGAATGGCTGGTAATGCCGTTTGGCTTATCAAATGCACCAAGTACATTCATGAGGGTGATGAACCAGATTTTTCGACCATTCATTGGGAAGTTTGTGGTGGTTTACTTTGATGATATTCTGATATATAGCAGGAGTACGGAAGAGCATGTTCAACATTTGAGGGAAGTACTAATTATTCTCCGTGAGGAACAATTTTATGCTGCAACGAAGAAATGCGTGTTCATGACGCATAGTGTTTTATTTCTGGGGTATGTTGTGTCGGAGGAAGGAATACAGGTTGACCAAAGTAAAGTTGAAGCAATTAGAGATTGGCCACAGCCCAAGACGATAACGGAAGTTCGTGGTTTTCACGGGTTGGCTTCATTTTATCGAAGATTCATTCCACACTTTAGTAGTGTGATGGCACTTGTTACGGATTGCATGAAGGGTAAACAGTTTGCATGGACGGAGGAAGCTGGGGTTGCTTTTGAGCGAATCAAGGAGCTCTTGACGTCTGCACCAATTCTAATATTACCAGATTTTCAGTTAGTGTTTGAACTACATACTGATGCATCCAAAGTTGGAATTGGAGGAGTGTTGAGTCAAAAGGGTCGTCCTATTGCATATTTCAGTGAGAAGTTGTCAGGAGCGAAGATGCGATACAGTACGTATGATGTGGAATTCTATGTTGTTGTGCAGTCTATTAAACACTGGAGACACTATCTATTTCAGAAGGAGTCTGTTCTTTACACTGATCATGAAGCATTAAAGCATTTGCAAGGGCAAGACAAGATTTCAGCGAGACATGCATCGTGGATTGCATATCTGCAACAGTTTACTTTTGTTGTTAAACACAAGTCAGGGGTGACGAATCGTGTGGCTGATGCTTTAAGTAGGAGGAGTCATTTGTTGACGACAATGAAAGTTGAGGTGACTGGGTTTGAATTATTGCCGGAGCAGATTGCAGAAGACTCTTATTTTAAGAAATTTGTTGGAAAGGACAATGAAGGGAAGACTGATGAGTTTATGATGGTTGATGGTTTTCTTTTTAAAGGAAATCGATTGTGCATACCGGAGGGTAGTCTGAGAATGAAGATTATCAAGGAGTTACACGAAGAGGGACATGTTGGGAGAGACCGTACCTTACAGTTGATTTCACAGTCTTACTTTTGGCCATCGATGAGGAAAGAGGTAGAGAGGTTTGTGGAGCGATGTCATATTTGTCAGGTTTCGAAAGGAACTACGACCAATGCTGGTTTATATATGCCATTACCGGTACCGACTAAACCATGGGTTGATGTGAGTATGGATTTTGTGTTGGGGCTGCCAAGAACACAGCGAGGAAACGATTCCATCTATGTGGTAGTGGATCGATTTTCGAAGATGGCACATTTTATAGCTTGTAAGAAGACGGCGGATGCTGTTCATGTTGCTCAGTTGTTTTTCAAAGAGATATATCGACTTCATGGGTTGCCTGAATAGATTGTGTCGGACAGGGATACTCGTTTTCTGAGTCATTTTTGGCTAAGTTTGTGGAAGATGGTGGGAACGAAGTTGAAGTTTAGTAGTGCTTATCATCCACAGACAGATGGACAGACTGAGGTGGTAAACAGATCATTGGGGAATTTACTGAGGTGTCTTGTGCAAGACAATCTGAAGAGTTGGGATGTGAAGTTATGCCAGGCAGAATTTGCTCATAATCATGCAGTGAATCGTAGTACGGGGTTCAGTCCATTTCAGATAGTATATTCAAGCTTACCGAAAGGGCCATTGGATTTAACGGTAATACCACACTCAAAAGGGACAATTAAAAAAGCTGCTGATTTTGTTGATGGATTAGCGGAATGTCATAAAATCGTTCAGGAACGATTGGAGAAAGCAAATGAGAAATACAAACGATCTGCAGATCTGAAACGAAGGAGTGTTGAATTTAATGAAGGTGATTGGGTTTATGCCGTGTTAACGAAGGATCGTTTTCCAGTGGGCGCTTATAACAAATTGAAAGCCAGAAAAATTGGTCATGTAGAAGTCGTGAAACGAATTAATGAAAATGCTTACAAATTGAAGCTGCCAGATGATGTGTATACGTCTGACGTATTCAATGTTAAGCATCACGTGCCATATCATGGGGATGAGTTTGTTGTGGATGCAGAAAATACAAATTCGAGGACGAATTTTTCTCAACCTGGGGAGGATGATGCAGGCCAGAGAGATGAAGATTTAGGTCGAACACGACTTAGCATGTTGATAAGTCAGATACGACCTAAGGAGGAGGTTCACGGGCTAAATTCTGGCGAAGGGGCATGGGAAGTCACAGTTTTATGTCGTATGCGACCTAACAGGTTCGAAGAACGCGAGCTACGACCTAACCAGAGCTTTAGGTCGTTCCAATGACTTAATAACAATCGGCAACGACTTAGTGGTTATGCGCGAGTTAACCAGCAAAAGGGAAAGGCGCTCGAACGAGCTAACTATGCCGAGTTACAACTTAAGGAGACAGATGTGAGTCGTCCACGGGTTAACTGGAAACCAGGGGAAGGAGCTAACTCAAATCTACGACCTAACGGGGTAAGAGGAACAGGACTACGACTTAACAAAAGCTTAAGTATCTCGGAGCAGATAAGTCGGCTACGACTTAAGGAAGAAGTTAAGTCGGAAACAAGTTACGACTTAGTCGCAGCAGCTAGAAGAAGTTAAGTCGGAAACAAGTTACGACTTAGTCGCAGCAGCTTGTAGCCAAAGATCCTGATGCCGCTTCAATCTGAGCCGTTGATGTTGAGTCGTATACTTGGTTGTAATTCGTTAAGTCATGAGTCGTCTATACGCATTGAGTTGTAAGTCGTGTACGACTTAAGGGTTAAACTCTCTATGTACAGTGTTGTGTTGAATTAACTGTTTTGGTCATAAGTCGTAAGTCGTGAGTCTTGAGTCGTGAGTCATAAGTCGGAACCGACTTAGGAGATGGTGTAATTTTGTTGTTTTTTTCGTGTGAGTTGTAAAACGCCTATAAATAGGGCGAGTCTCTCATTTGTAAAAGGTTGTTGATTTTTGAATAAAATTCTCTTTTTGATTGCTGTGTGTTTTCATCTAAATTGGTAGTTGAGTGTAATCTCCTATCTCCTCTTTCGGATAATTGAGTGCGCTCGATTCAACGATTGTAGAAGCCGATTCGCGGAATCTAGTGCGCTAGATCAACGCTCGAAGAATTGAAGATCTTTGAACCCGGTATCGTGCGCGATCAACGAGTTCGGGATAGCTAGAATTCGGTATCTTCGGATCAACGAATTTGGGGATTTCAGTATCTTCCAATCCACCGATTACTACATTCAACGATCTACATTGTTTTTGTAATATCCGCTGCGTCAATTAGTTTACAAATACTTAGTTATATATATATATAGATAAGTTTAAAGAATAAAACCAATCATATTTATATATAAAAACAATACATATATCTATTATTTGATAATAACACATTTGACCATTTTAAATAATTTATAAAAGAGATTATAAATTACTTATTACTTAAATGAATTAATGTTTCATATATTAATTATATTTTAAACTTTCATATCTAATTACAAATCATATTTATTTAACAATATTTAAAAATAATTTAAAACAATCTTTTTGCTAATCTTATTTAAAAATCTAAATTTATAGATATTTTAAAATAATACTTACCTTAAGTATTTAAAACCATATAGTTAATTATAAAATAGCTTTGAAAAGTTCTATATTAAATTAAATCAAATTACCAAAAAAAAATTAGAATTAGAAAATAAAATTTCATTTGTTAAATTAAAACAAAGCTTTTCTATTTACAATATATACAAATATATATATATATATATATATATACACATTATAAATAGAAATCATTTTATTAGCTTTTAAAAGATAAAATTTTCCAATTAAATATTTATTAAAAGAAGATTATTAAATCAATTCAAATCTTATTGACAAAAATTATCAAATCAATTTAATTTTTTTATATAGATTATTAAATTGATATTGCCAAAAATTCCGGGATATCACATTCCTCCCCCCTTAAAAGAATTTCGTCCCCGAAATTTAAAACCAAAGGTAATTTAATAATCTATTTAAGATTTAATTTTAAATCACAAGCATATATTATCAATCATATGCTAACAACCATAGCAACCAATTCGTCCAATCAAACAAATCTAACTATCCAAACAAAATTCTGGATAGAATTTCCTAGAGTTTCCCAGGTATAAATACTGGGATACTCGCTCTATAGAATCCAAACAATCTATACTACTAAGCTACAGAGCTCCTACTCAACTAGATCTACAAAACTAGACAGGATACCAAACTACAGACAAGTCTGACTCAACAACCAAATCTCTCTGAACTGCTGGTTCCAAAACCAGAGATAGATCAAACACGTACTCCCTCAGAGATACGTGAAACACATCGAATCCTAGTTATCCAAACTGGCAATTCAATCCTGTAGACCAACACTTATCCTCACAAGAACACAGAAAAGATCCAAAACACCTCGGAGCTAGCTTCCCAGACTTACCCAATCTTATAGCTCCCTTAGATCGGAGAAAAACTTATCCAAAATCAAACCTTCGACTTCGAAATCCAAATTTCTCCGTCTCTTATCCACAAAACTCTTCGTACGATCCTGGGCTGACTACATCCTTCCAGATCAGCTCAACCTTCGCTGATGCCTCTTGAAACAAACTGGACCAAAACAACCCATCAAAATGATCCTCTCAAGATCAATCCAAAATCAAGAACACAACCTCTACTTCCACAATATCAGAAGACTAACTTACTTCTTCTTTCCAGAAAAGAAAAAACAGATGCACTCCCAAACTGCTTCCGCTGCACAACTCTGATCTGGAATAGATGAGAAAGCCATCGATGAACACGAGCACAGACTTGATCCACATATCCCAGAAAACACAGAAGTTCCACCAAATCCTGAATTGCTTTACCAAATCCTCTTTCTCTAGGAGCCATCTTTCTACTTAGCTGAACCACCGGTACCACTCCTGGAATCCTAGTCGATACGAAAACTCAATCTCTAGATGCGGACAGATCTCTGACTCCCTCAAAGACATCCGAAAACTCTAATAACTCAAGAGAACCCTCAAACCATTGCAAGTCACTTTTGCGATCAACCCAGCCTAATTCCCAAAAATACCGTTCTCTCTTTACCAAACAGAACAGCTTACGCTTATCTAGCCAATCCATCGAAGAAATGGATCCACTCTGCTGCTTTTGAATTCCACTTCTAGAAAACTGCTAAGGCAGAAGACCTTCTTGCAGGCACACAGAATACTCAGAGCTGCACTGCTGACACAGATGCCAAAAACTTCCTAATCCAAAGCTCTTCGAGAAACTCGGACCTCAAACCAAATAGAAACACCCTGCTGAACACAGCCTCAACACCGAAGCAGACCTAATTCCTTAACTTGTTCCAAAGAAAACATCTTCGGAGACAATCCATATTCACTACGTCTCATTATGCAACTACTACTTCCTGAGGTAGCCAAGATACCATCACTTGCTTCTGTCCAACCGACGGATCCAAACTCAACTCATCCAACTCTGCACTTCAAAGATAGACTCCGAACCTTAACAGGTTTCCTTCAGAGATCGATGAAATCCTTATACCACTTCAAAGCTCACTCGAGACGGTATTAGGTCTACAGTCTCGATAGATACACTCCCAACCTCAAACACTTCAAACTCTAACCAATGGTAGTCCTGTTACACACACCACTACCTTATCTACCTCTAGAACTTATATTGGAAAACTCGAACAGGTAACCCAATCAATAGGTAGAAATAATTAAATATATATGTATCAAAATTACAAATACGCTCTCTCAAGAAAGAAATCACTCCAAAGCCTAGGTATTCACTCAACCTAGTGCTCTGATACCAACTGTGACGACCCGACTTTTTCTCCACAGAAAGTCGTATCATCATTAAGCAAGAAAGGGATAGAAAGAGAAAAGATAGAGAAGAAAGAAAGAAACAACATCAGAATCTCAACAGCGGAACGAATAAATTATATTAATCACATAAGTATTACATAATACACAACATCAATTAGAGTTACACAGATTATACAACACATACTAGACAGTTATAAACACCTGTCTAGTTATTACAACTCAAATACAACTTAGAGAAACCAACACAGCGGAACACTATATATCTACGAACACTGAAGCCTCCTGCTCCATTGCTCCTCCAGAAAAACTCGTCAAAACTAACATGAATCCCTTGGCTACTCGTAAAATTTGAGTACCCAAGAGTTTAATAAAACAGAAAATAAACTCTGGGTCAGACATGGGTTTGGTGTGAGTAAACGGGTTAAAGTTGCTTAACTTGGAAAAACCTTTGAAAACAAAAGGTATCTCGTAAGACTCCCCGCACATAAACACGGAAAAGTTTTTACCTTACGATAACCAAAACATTGATAGGAAATCCAGTTATATTATAATAGGGTCTAGGGTTTCAAGTAAAATACAAAAATAGCTGGAATGCTTACATCTCACGTTCCAACATAGTTGGGCACAATCAATACGTACGACACTTATTGGAGATTGGATTCCATATAATGGCAGGGCTACTGGGGTACCGCCCATCATAGTACGTGGCCTAGATCAACGTACCGAGGATCACTCCCGACCCCATGCAACACAAAGCCGGAACCATCCCTTAACGGATAGTCCCGAACAAGACAACCCCAGCAGTTGTCGCGAATCAACTGCCCACTAAGCCGAATAAAAGAAGGGATCTCTAGACATGGGAAATCTTGTCCTACTTGAGCGCGACTCACTTAGCCTTGTTGCACCTCCCCTGTTTTAGCCATTCCCGGTTGATGAGGCTTGAGGCTACAATTACCTTTATAGAACACATCTATCTTAGAATGCTCATCGTCCACCTGACGAAGTTCTGAAAGCATTCAATCCATACAAGTTCGTTCCGGGTTCGAACGAAACCGAAGGCACTATCTCGTTACACTCATTTTGGAATCACCCTCAGAGTTAACGACAATAACCCTTGCACTCTGAATCTTCATCTTCACTTGAGATTCACGACCTATCGTTAATTTGGATCGATGTGGTTTTCGGATATCCAAATCTGGAAACCCGATCCCGGTCTCACCGAAATCCAAACATATCTTTTAAGGCCAAGTTGTTTTAAAGTTAAAACAATTCAATTCAATTATCTATAAACACACAGATAGATAATTCACAATATCACAATAGATAATTCATATTATCATCACAAACAGATAATTCACATTATCATCATACTTCAACCAAAGCATCTATATCACAGATCAATCATACCTCATATCAGAGGTATCAAACAATGCAAAGCATTCAATATTATTTAGCATCCATAAGCAATGATTTATTAGTCACCATCTATAATTAATTTAAAAGGAATTATATAAATTACTTCATCTATAATTAATTTAAAATAAATTAATTACTTTCATCACTATAAACCTTGCTTACTTAACTATTAATTAATTTCAACCCAATTAATTAATCATCCTCTAATTATTCATCTTAATTAATTTCCCTTGATTTTTACATTAAGTAATTATCCTTTAATTAATTATAGAAATTAATTATCCTTAACCATTTATATTGATTAATCTTTAATTAATCACATTAATTAGTCTTTAATCAATTTTATTAATTAATTATGTTATAATTAATTACATCAATTCATTATCTTTAATTTATTACAGAAATCAATTGACTATTAATCACTTACCTTTAATTAATTAAACCTTAATTAATTAATTATTTATACTAAGTAATTATTCCTTAATTACTCCCATTAATTAACCTCAAATCATTTCCATTAAGTAATTAACCACAAATTACTTTATTAATTATCCACTAATTACTTTTAAATTAGGTAATTATCCTTTTATTAGTCACCTTCAATAATTATCCATTAATTAATCACATTAATTAATTTAACCTTAATTAATCACATTAATTAACCTAAATTAATCACATTAATTAACCCTAATTAGTTATCTAAGTAATTAATCCTTAATTACCTTTCATTAATTACTTCCAAAAAGTAATTATTCATTTTAATTAATTGCATTTAGTAATTACACCTTAATTATTGATACTAAGTAATTCACTTAATTAATTATATTAAGTAATTAACACTTAATCAAATTCAAAGTTTATCCTTAATTAATTACCTTAATTAATTAACTTAATTTAATTACCTAAATTAATCACTTCTTAATCACTAGTTAATGTTCCATTATTAACTACCCACTAATTACTTACTCTAAGTAATATCTTTAATTAATCTCATCTTTAATTAATTATACTAATAAATTTTATTAAGTGATAAATATTTTAATTAATTCACTAATTAATTATTCTTAATTAATCACAACTTAAATAATTTAAAGACAAATTCATTATCTTTATTCAAAACTTAGTTATATCTTTATACTTCCATTTGAAAATGTTTTGCAACTCAATTATATAATAGAAGATATAAAATTTCATTTAAACAAAATAAATCTTAAAAAGTATTAAGTCCTTGAAACTTTTTCAAACTTGTTTAATAAATTTCCTATGCTTAAATTAAACATTTCTTTAAATCATATTCATTTTAAATATACTTTTAAACTTGGCTAAACATTCTTTTGAAAACTAATCATTTTAATAACTTTAAAAACTTTAATAACTTTAAAACTCGTATAAACATTTTCCTTTAAACTTGAACATTCTTATACCTTTACCTGGTTATATATATTGAAAACTTGATTAACAAATTTACCTTTGCTTTAAAACCTGGTACAAGTTCTCTTTTAAAAACCAGATAACTTAAAAACCCAAACCCATCACTAGAAAACTCGACCAAGCACCCGAGCAAAACACGAGTCACTCACGTACCATCACTACTTCGAGACAAACACGCTTCAACTTCGAGTCACGACCCGAGCTCATCCCTTCTTCCCAAAACTATCGAACTACAACAGAAATGAACGTACACCGTGCACGTGCACGTTGACCTGGACGTTGCTGCCACCTCGCCGACGACGCTCTCAAGTCGGCGACGACCTCCACGTGAGCTACAACCATCTAGCTTCGTCGAACCACCTGAGATTCGAAATCGAGACACTCGATCCAAAACTGGACACAAACCCGATCAGAAAATCGCCACCAGCCATCTCCACCGACCACTCGAACACACGCCGACCAACCCGGAGCCACACCACACTCCGACGAACCATCTTCCCCCTCGCGATCCACTCCGGCCTCTCCACGGCGATGAATTAGCTTCGAGGAAACCATCGACAAAACTTGTGACTAAACCATACATCGTCTCTGACTGGCCACCTCGATCACCAGAAAAATCCACAACCATTTTTCCATCAATCCCTATCCTCCACACTACCTCCAGCCTAAAACTCGATCGACTCCAACACGTCGATCGCCAGAATTCGACGATCAACCCAATTTTGAACAAACCCGATTATCTCCCCAATTTCTGTATTAAAAAAATATGATTTTCACATTAAAATTCATTGTTTCACAATACGATTCTATTTATATAATCAAATTCAGAAATTATGATGATTGATTTCTGACCATTTTAAATCATATTTGTAAATTTTATATAATCTGAAATAATTACCCAATAAAAATTCTTAAAACATTTTTAAAATCTTCATTATACATCAACAAACAAATTTCATTTATATATCAATGTCTAATATTGGCTGGATTGAGATATTTGAATTTTTGAAAGCAAAAATCACAGACTGGAACAACAGAGAACATAAAATATATATAATCAGACATCTCACATACATATATATGCAAATCCAGATAAATTCGAACTGAAGAATTCAATACAATCCAATATCATCACATGCATTTTAGTTAAAACCAGATAAACTGTTTTTAAAATTGTTTACTCACCTGATTGCAAATGAAGATGAACAGAGCACCTTTGATATTGAAAACAGCTTTGAACTTAAAAATTGAATTGCTTGAATTTGTCTTTGATTTTAAAACTTGAAACTGGAATGCTTTAATCCCTAGAAACTTTGCATGCTACTGAAACTTGATTACAAACAGAATTGAAGAACAAATGCAGGCTTCCAGATTGAAACGAAAATGCTCAAGCTTTGATTCCATTTTTGAAAATGGTGCAAGCTTTTGATTTTGATAGTGGATTATAGGTTTGAGGAAGATGTTTACTGATTTCGGTTTGCTTGCTGATTTGAGAAATGAATTACAGGGATTTTGTTTGGGTTTTGAAAAATAAATTATAGGTTGAAGATTTACATTTTGGTTTCTGGTTTTGAGGGAGTGTTCTCAGATTTGTTTTTATCTTTTGAAAAAGAAGATGATAGAAAAAGAATAAAGGGAAGAGAACAAATAGTTATATATAGGCTAAAATGATTTTTAATAAAAATAAAAGAAAAACTAAATTTAAAAAGCCACTTGTCTAATATTACAACATTTGTCAAATTCCTTGTTTATTAACTTAACACATGTTAAATGAAGCTTTTATATGCTTACACTTGTCTTGTAAGTAATTTAGTATTTATTTTAAATGTAAATAAAAGCTTTTTAACTTAATTAATTAGTTTAAAAATACTTAGTTATATATATATATAGAGATAACTTTAAAGAATAAAACCAATCATATTTATATATAAAAACAATACATATATCTATTATTTGAAAATAACACATTTGACCATTTTAAATAATTTATAAAAGAGATTATAAATTACTTATTACTTAAATGAATTAATGTTTCATATATTAATTATATTTTAAACTTTCATATCTAATTACAAATCATATTTATTTAACAATCTTTTTGCTAATCTTATTTAAAAATCTAAATTTAAAGATATTTTAAAATAATACTTACCTTAAGTATTTAAAACCATATAGTTAATTATAAAATAGCTTTGAAAAGTTCTATATTAAATTAAATCAAATTACCAAAAAAATATTAGAATTAGAAAATAAAATTTCATTTGTTAAATTAAAACAAAGCTTTTCTATTTACAATATATACAAATATATATATATATATACATTATAAATAGAAATCATTTTATTAGCTTTTAAAAGATAAAATTTTCCAATTAAATATTTATTAAAAGAAGATTATTAAATCAATTCAAATCTTATTGACAAAAATTATCAAATCAATTTAATTTTTTTATATAGATTATTAAATTGATATTGCCAAAAATTCCGGGATATCACATTCCTCCCCCCTTAAAAGAATTTCGTCCCCGAAATTTAAAAGCAAAGTATAATCTATTTAAGATTTAATTTTAAATCACAAGCATATATTATCAATCATATGCTAACAACCATAGCAACCAATTCGTCTAATCAAACAAATCTAACTATCCAGACAAAATTCTGGATAGAATTTCCTAGAGTTTCCCTGGTATAAATACTGGGATACTCGCTCTATAGAATCCAAACAATCTATACTACTAAGCTACAGAGCTCCTACTCAAATAGATCTACAAAACTAGACAGGATACCAAACTACAGACAAGTCTGACTCAACAACCAAATCTCTCTGAACTGCTGGTTCCAAAACCAGAGATAGATCAAACACGTACTCCCTTAGAGATACGTGAAACACATCGAATCCCAGTTATCCAAACTGGCAATTCAATCCTGTAGACCAACACTTATCCTCACAAGAACACAGAAAAGATCCAAAACACCTCGGAGCTAGCTTCCCAGACTTACCCAATCTTATAGCTCCCTTAGATCGGAGAAAAACTTATCCAAAATCAAACCTCCGACTTCGAAATCCAAATTTCTTCGTCTCTTATCCACAAAACTCTTCGGACGATCTTGGGCTGACTACATCCTTCCTGATCAGCTCAACCTTGGCTGATGCCTCTTGAAACAAACTGGACCAAAACAACCCATCAAAATGATCCTCTCAAGATCAATCCAAAATCAAGAACACAACCTCTACTTCCACAATATCAGAAGACTAACTTACTTCTTCTTTCCGGAAAAGACAAAACAGATGCACTCCCAAACTGCTTCCGCTGCACAACTCTGATCTGGAATAGATGAGAATGCCATCGATGAACACGAGCACGGACTTGATCCACATATCCCAGAAAACACAGAAGTTCCACCAAATCCTGAACTGCTTTACCAAATCCTCTTTCTCTAGGAGCCATCTTTCTACTTAGCTGAACCACCGGTACCACTCCTGGAATCCTAGTCGATACGAAAACTCAATCTCTAGATGCGGACAGATCTCTGACTCCCTCAAAGACATCCGGAAACTCTAATAACTCAAGAGAACCCTCAAACCATTGCAAGTCACTTTTGCGATCAACCCAGCCTAATTCCCAAAAATACTGTTCTCTCTTTACCAAACAGAAAAGCTTACGCTTATCTAGCCAATCCATGGAAGAAATGGATCCACTCTGCTGCTTCTGAATTCCACTTCTAGAAAACTGCTAAGACAGAAGACTTTCTTGCCGGCACACAGAATACTCAGAGCTACACTGCTGACACAAATGCCAAAAACTTCCTAATCCAAAGCTCTTCGAGAAACTCGGACCTCAAACCAAATAGAAACACCCTGCTGAACACAGCCTCAACACCGAAGCAGACCTACTTCCTTAACTTGTTCCAAAGAAAACATCTTCGGAGACAATCTATATTCACTACGTCTCATCATGCAACTACTACTTCCTGAGGTAGCCAAGATACCATCACTTGCTTCTGTCCAACCGACGGATCCAAACTCAACTCATCCAACTCTGCACTTCAAAGATAGACTCCGAACCTTAACAGGTTTCCTTCAGAGATCGATGAAATCCTTATACCACTTCAAAGCTCACTCGAGACGGTATTTGGTCTACAGTCTCGATAGATACACTCCCAACCTCAAACACTTCAAACTCTAACCAATGGTAGTCGTGTTACACACACCACTACCTTATCTACCTCTAGAACTTATATTGGAAAACCCGAACAGGTAACCCAATCAATAGGTAGAAATAAATAAATATATATGTATCAAAATTACAAATACGCTCTCTTAAGAAAGAAATCACTCCAAAGCCTAGGTATTCACTCAACCTAGTTCTCTGATACCAACTGTGACGACCCGACTTTTTCTCCACAGAAAGTCGTATCATCATTAAGCAAGAAAGGGATAGAAAGAGAAAAGATAGAGAAGAAAGAAAGAAACAACATCAGAATCTCAACAGCGGAACGAATAAATTATATTAATCACATAAGTATTACATAATACACAACATCAGTTAGAGTTACACAGATTATACAACACATACTAGACAGTTATAAACACCTGTCTAGTTATTACAACTCAAATACAACTTAGAGAAACCAACACAGCGGAACACTATATATCTACGAACACTGAAGCCTCCTGCTCCATTGCTCCTCCAGAAAAACTCGTCAAAGCTAACATGAATCCCTTGGCTACTCGTAAAATTTGAGTACCCAAGAGTTTAATAAAACAGAAAATAAACTCTGGGTCAGACATGGGTCTGGTGTGAGTAAACGGGTTAAAGTTGCTTAACTTTGAAAAACCTTTGAAAACAAAAGGTATCTCGTAAGACTCCCCGCACATAAACACAGAAAAGTTTTTACCTTACGATAACCAAAACATTGATAGGAAATCCAGTTATATTATAATAGGGTCTAGGGTTTTTAAGTAAAATACAGAATTAGCTGGAATGCTTACATCTCACGTTCCAACATAGTTGGGCACAATCAATACGTACGACACTTATTGGAGATTGGATTCCATACAATGGTAGGGCTACTGGGGTACCGCCCATCACAGTACGTGGCCTAGATCAACGTACCGAGGATCACTCCCGACCCCCTGCAACACAAAGCCAGAAACCATCCCTTACCGGATAGTCCCGAACAAGACAACCCCAGCAGTTGTCGCGAATCAACTGGCCACTAAGCCGAATAAAAGAAGGGACCTCTAGACATGGGATATCTTGTCCTACTTGAGCGCGACTCACTTAGCCTTGCTGCACCTCCCCTGTTTTAGCCATTCCCGGTTGATGAGGCTTGAGGCTACGATTACCTTTATAGAACACATCTATCTTAGAATGCTCATCGTCCACCTGACGATGTTCTGAAAGCATTCAATCCATACAAGTTCGTTCCGGGTTCGAACGAAACCGAAGACACTATCTCGTTACACTCATTTTGGAATCACCCTCAAAGTTAACGACAATAACCCTTGCACTCTGAATCTTCATCTTCACTTGAGATTCACGACCTATCGTTAATTTGGATCGATGTGGTTTTCGGATATCCAAATTTGGAAACCCGATCCCGGTCTCACCGAAATCCAAACATATCTTTTAAGGCCAAGTTGTTTTAAAGTTAAAACAATTCAATTCAATTATCTATACACACACAGATAGATAATTCACAATATCACAATAGATAATTCATATTATCATCACAAACAGATAATTCACATTATCATCATACTTCAACCAAAGCATCTATATCACAAATCAATCATACCTCATATCAGAGGTATCAAACAATGCAAAGCATTCAATATTATTTAGCATCCATAAGCAATGATTTATTAGTCACCATCTATAATTAATTTAAAAGGAATTATATAAATTACTTCATCTATAATTAATTTAAAATAAATTAAATTAATTACTTTCATCACTATAAACCTTGCTTACTTAACTATTAATTAATTTCAACCCAATTAATTAATCATCCTCTAATTATTCATCTTAATTAATTTCCCTTGATTATTACATTAAGTAATTATCCTTTAATTAATTATAGAAATTAATTATCCTTAACCATTTATATTGATTAATCTTTAATTAATCACATTAATTAGTCTTTAATCAATTTTATTAATTAATTATGTTATAATTAATTACATCAATTCATTATCTTTAATTTATTACAGAAATCAATTGACTATTAATCACTTACCTTTAATTAATTAAACCTTAATTAATTAATTATTTATACTAAGTAATTATTCCTTAATTACTCCCATTAATTAACCTCAAATCATTTCCATTAAGTAATTAACCACAAATTACTTTATTAATTATCCACTAATTACTTTTAAATTAGGTAATTATCCTTTTATTAGTCACCTTCAATAATTATCCATTAATTAATCACATTAATTAATTTAACCTTAATTAATCACATTAATTAACCTAAATTAATCACATTAATTAACCCTAATTAGTTATCTAAGTAATTAATCCTTAATTACCTTTCATTAATTACTTCCAAAAAGTAATTATTCATTTTAATTAATTGCATTTAGTAATTACACCTTAATTATTGATACTAAGTAATTCACTTAATTAATTATATTAAGTAATTAACACTTAATCAAATTCAAAGTTTATCCTTAATTAATTACCTTAATTAATTAACTTAATTTAATTACCTAAATTAATCACTTCTTAATCACTAGTTAATGTTCCATTATTAACTACCCACTAATTACTTACTCTAAGTAATATCTTTAATTAATCTTATCTTTAATTAATTATACTAATAAATTTTATTAAGTGATAAATATTTTAATTAATTCACTAATTAATTATTCTTAATTAATCACAACTTAAATAATTTAAAGACAAATTCATTATCTTTATTCAAAACTTAGTTATATCTTTATACTTCCATTCGAAAATGTTTTGCAACTCAATTATATAATAGAAGATATAAAATTTCATTTAAACAAAATAAATCTTAAAAATTATTAAGTCCTTGAAACTTATTCAAACTTGTTTAATAAATTTCCTATGCTTAAATTAAACATTTCTTTAAAACATATTCATTTTAAATATACTTTTAAACTTGGCTAAACATTCTTTTGAAAACTAATCATTTTAATAACTTTAAAAACTTTAATAACTTTAAAAACTTTAATAACTTTAAAACTCGTTTAAACATTTTCCTTTAAACTTGAACATTCTTATACCTTTACCTGGTTATATATATTGAAAACTTGATTAACAAATTTACCTTTGCTTTAAAACCTGGTACAAGTTCCCTTTTAAAAACCAGATAACTTAAAAACCCAAGCCCATCACTAGAAAACTCGACCAAGCACCCGAGCAAAACACGAGTCACTCGTGTACCATCACTACTTCGAGACAAACACGCTTCGACTTCGAGTCACGACTCGAGCTCATCCCTTCTTCCCAAAACTATCGAACTACAACAGAAACGAATGTACACCGTGCACGTGCATGTTGACTTGGACGTTGCTGCCACCTCGCCGACGACGCTCTCAAGTCGATGACGACCTCCACGTGAGCTACAACCATCTAGCTTCGTCGAACCACCTGAGATTCGAAATCGAGACACTCGATCCAAAACTGGTCACAAACCCGATCAGAAAATCTCCACCAGCCATCACCTCCGACCACTAGAACACACGCCGACCAACCCGGAGCCACGCCACACTCTGACGAACCATCTTCCCCTTCGCGATCCACTCCGGCCTCTCCACGGCGATGAATTAGCTTCGAGGAAACCATCGACAAAACTGGTGACTAAACCCTACATCGTCTCTGACTGGCCACCTCGATCACCAAAAAAATCCACAACCATTTTTCCATCAATCCCTATCCTCCACACTACCTCCAGCCTAAAACTCGATCGACTCCAACACGTCGATCGCCAGAATTCGACGATCAACCCAATTTTGAAAAAACCCGATTATCTCTCCAATTTCTATATTAAAAATTATGATTTTCACATTAAAATTCATTGTTTCACAATACGATTCTATTTATATAATCAAATTCAGAAATTATGATGATTGATTTCTGACCATTTTAAATCATATCTGTAAATTTTATGTATTCTGAAATAATTACCCAATAAAAATTCTTAAAACTATTTTAAAATCTTCATTATACATCAACAAACAAATTTCATTTATATATCAATGTCTAATATTGGTTGGATTGAGATATTTGAATTTTTGAAAGCAAAAATCACAGACTGGAACAACAGAGAACAGAAAATATATATAATCAGACATCTCACATACATATATATGCAAATCCAGATAAATTCGAACTGAAGAATTCAATACAATCCAATATCATCACATGCAATTTAGTTAAAACCAGATAAACTGTTTTTAAAATTGTTTACTCACCTGATTGCAAATGAAGATGAACAAAGCACCTTTGATATTGAAAACAACTTTGAACTTAAAAATTGAGTTGCTTGAATTTGTCTTTGATTTTAAAACTTGAAACTGGAATGCTTTAATCCCAAGAAACTTTGCATGCTACTGAAACTTGATTACAAACAGAATTGAAGAACAAATGCAGGCTTCCAGATTGAAAAGAAAATGCTCAAGCTTTGATTCCATTTTTGAAAATGATGCAAGCTTTTGATTTTGATAGTGGATTACAGGTTTGAGGAAGATGTTTACTGATTTTGGTTTGCTTGCTGATTTGAGAAATGAATTACAGGGATTTTGTTTGGGTTTTGAAAAATAAATTACAGGTTGAAGATTTACATTTTGGTTTCTGGTTTTAAGGGAGTGTTCTCAGATTTGTTTTTATCTTTTGAAAAAGAAGATGATAGAAAAAGAATGAAGGGAAGAGAACAAATAGTTATATATAGGCTAAAATGATTTTTAATAAAAATAAAAGAAAAAATAAATTTAAAAAGCCACTTGTCTAATATTACAACATTTGTCAAATTCCTTGTTTATTAACTTAACACATGTTAAATGAAGCTTTTATATGCTTACACTTGTCTTGTAAGTAATTTAGTATTTATTTTAAATGTAAATAAAAGCTTTTTAACTTAATTAATTAGTTTACAAATACTTAGTTATATATATATAGATAACTTTAAAGAATAAAACCAATCATATTTATATATAAAAACAATACATATATCTATTATTTGAAAATAACACATTTGACCATTTTAAATAATTTATAAAAGAGATTGTAAATTACTTATTACTTAAATGAATTAATGTTCCATATATTAATTATATTTTAAACTTTCATATCTAATTACAAATCATATTTATTTAACAATATTTAAAAATAATTTAAAACAATCTTTTTGCTAATCTTATTTAAAAATCTAAATTTGAAGATATTTTAAAATAATACTTACCTTAAGTATTTAAAACCATATAGTTAATTATAAAATAGCTTTGAAAAGTTCTATATTAAATTAAATCAAATTACCAAAAAAAATATTAGAATTAGAAAATAAAATTTCATTTGTCAAATTAAAACAAAGCTTTTCTATTTATAATATATACAAATATATATATATATACATTATAAATAGAAATCATTTTATTAGCTTTTAAAAGATAAAATTTTCCAATTAAATATTTATTAAAAGAAGATTATTAAATCAATTCAAATCTTATTGACAAAAATTATCAAATCAATTTAATTTTTTTATATAGATTATTAAATTGATATTGCCAAAAATTCCGGGATATCACAATATATATATATATATATACCCAGTTTACATTATAAATCCAAATAAGCGTCAAGTATATGAATTCTCTGCACAATAATTAGAAAATGACAAGTTATTATATTTTGATTTCACTCATACCAGAATTTATTTCTGACCCTATTTGTTGCCTTTGCAAACTATGAGGTGTCTCATTATCACTGCGGCAGTTCCAGTTATTGCTGCAGGGAAAGAGGCATAGTAGCTTTGCTTGCATGGGTGTTTGAAGAGCTTGCTATTTTAAAATACTTTAGAGAAGTAGAAGTTTTTATTTGTAATAAATAATCTGGGCAAAAACTTTCTTAAGGATTATGTGTGTCCAGAATTCTTAGTGCTTGTTTCCTTGTAATGAATATGTAAGACTTATGCATTTATATGTGCTTGTGAGTGGTTGATCAAAGTAATATGCTCTGGAATTAAATCCAGTAAGCTATGATGAATGAGAAGTATGCCATATAATCTGATTTATGGACATATTCTCCTTGCTATTATTGATTAAGTTTCAGATAGGATTATGGGTTGTTTTTGAATGAATGTTAGTCAAAGTAATGAGTTGATGGGTTTAAATTTGGTCTTGGCTAGCCAGCAAGATTTATACATGACTTACAACTAATACAAGTTCATGTGTAAGCTTGAAATCACTGAAGCAAACAAGACCATAGTACAAGTTAATTTGAATTGCAACTAAACCTTGTATTAGTAGTTAAGTTGTGTTAAAAGAGAATGTACAAGAGTTATAGTAGATGAGTTTGAGCTTGACCATGGCTAACCAGAAGGGCCTATACATGGTTTGTAATTGATACAAGTGCATGCATATGTCTGAAGCCATATGCTTCAACTTTCTGAAGCAAGTAAATCCATAGTGTAATGCTAATTTGAAAAGAAATCAAGTCATAAGTTGAATCCATAATAAGACTAAGAATATGATGTTATAGAACCTGGAAATCATAGGTAGCTAATGTTTTAGGATTTGAATTTTGATAAAATCTAGAAATGACATCAAACATATGATTGAAGTAGCAAGTTTAGTAAAAGAAGCAGATCAAAAGATTCAATGCATCAAGTAAGAAAATAGAGTAATTTGGTTAAGTATTTAGAAATCCAGAACATTACTTTTGCTCACTTATCATTCAGAATAATCTTTCAATACCAAGTTCAATATGTTTTCCAGTTTTATTAGCAAAGTTTGTATGATTTCTAAATCAGCACACAACCCTATCACTTACATGATCATTACATGTTTTATAAACCTGAATATATGCATTTTGATTGAACTGAATTGCTTGTGCATGTTTTGTGCATGTTTGGTGCATGTTTGTGTATAAACCATGAATCTGGGCTAGATAAACCCTTGAATCATTAATCAAATTATGTTTTGACTTCTTCTATCATTTCTAAATAACAGGTATGAATTACTGAAACCCCAGAATCAAACCCATGGGATATTAGACCACAAATCAAATAATTTGGTTTAATGAAAACTCTGGAAAACAATACAAATGAAAATATGAGGAACTAATACTTTACTTTTGTATTAGTCAATCTTGAGTCATTATAAAAGAAGATAAAATCTGAATTATGCATTGGTCAATCTTGAGTCTCATTAAGGTGATAATATTTGTATTTAGTATTAGTCAATCTTGAGTCAGTGAAGAGATATAAGTGTAGAAACAAGCTATGTGACACAAACATTTCAACTATGAAGAATATTGTGTGAATTAAAATTCTTTGCTACTTTAAACACTCTGATTTGCAAAGAAACATTTATATATCCTTATATATATAAATGAGAGGAATTGATTTAAATACTGATATATTTATATTAGTAAAATTCAGGATCTTGGGTAATTATTTAAAAGAAATAAAAGGAGCAAGAAGAGAGGTGATCCCTTAGTAAAAAAAATTCCTAACTAAAATTCACTAAAAATTATAGGTGAAGAAAAGTGGGTCACTTCAGTTGGTATCAGAGCTATGTTATTAAACATAGCAGAAATAAAGATCAAATTCTCTTATATGAATAAAATCTTATGAGACCAAATACATAACAATATTTTCAGTGTAAATAAAACAACTGAAACAATTAAATTACAAATTAAACTAACTAGTTATGTAAATTGTATAGCAAATTATGGTAGGAAGACCACCAAATCATGGAGCAGGACCCTCCAATGCAACACCATTAGTCAATTTGCAAGATTTGGTGAGGGCATTTAGGGAAGGAGCAGTGCAAAGGGAAGAGAATAATCATGAGGAGTTGTCTAAGCTACTGAAAACATTCTCAAACTTAGGGGGCAAGGATTTTGAAGGTACTGAAGGAGTCATGGGTGTGCAATCATGGCTAAGAACTTTGGATTGGATATTTGCAGACATGCAAATAAATGATCAAAGGAAAAGGCAAATTGCTTCCAGAAGACTCAAAGGAGAAGCACTTGATTGGTGGGAGGTTATTATCACAGGAAGGCCAGGAAATGAGATAACATGGGATCAATTTAAGGACATGCTTGAGGCCAAATTTGTCCCAGCAACAGCGAAGGCATCATTGCTTGAGGAGTTCATAAGATTGAGGCAAGGATCAATGAGTGTGACTGAATACACTCAAAAATTTGAGAGTTTATCTAAGTATGGAACCATGCTCATAGGGAATGAAGAATCAAAGAATTCCAGATTTATTCAAGGACTTAATGATAATTTAAGTAGAGCAATGCTACCATACAAAGACAAAACATTTGATCAAGTCATAGACCTCACTCTCTCTTTTGAACAACATGATAATGCCAGAGAAAAATTCAGGAGCATGAGGGCTAACAACAACAATAAGAAGGGGAAAAATAAAGCTCACCTTTATGAAAAGAAGAATTCAAATCAGAAGGTTGAAGGAGCAACCAGTGGAGAAGTCAAGAAGAAGATCATTTGCTACAATTGTGGCAAGGAAGGACACATGAGTAATAGGTGTCAAGTAGCTAAGAAAACCCCTTCAGTTGCTACAACTGTGGGAAAGAAGGTCATATTAAAAAGAATTGCCCAGAATTCAAAAAAAGGAGCAAAGGTAGGAGCACTTGAGGGCAAAGCCAAAGCAAATGCAGTGGGAAATTCTGGACAATTGGAAGGTATACTTCTAATTAAAGATCACCCCATCTCAGTTATATATGACACTGGAGCAACACATTCACTAATATCCCAAGACATAGTGAATAAATTGACTCTCACATGCTATTTAGTTGATAATCCCTTGTTTATTCAAAGCCCACTAGGTAGTTCTTGCATGTTAGGGATTAAATGTTTGGGAGTAGAGTTAAACATAGGTGGAAATATGTTTAATTCTGATTTGTTTGTGCTAAAATATCCTGGAATAGGAATTATTCTAGGAGTAGATTGTCTAAGAAAATACAAAGCAATTTTAAACTTAGAAAATTTTACTATTTCTCTGAAAACAGAAAATGGTAAAAATATTATAGTTATGAGTGAAATTTCTAAAATCAATTACCTTAACCAAATATGTAGCATGACTGAGAAAGAACTAACACTGGAGGACACAAAAATTATAAATGAATACGCAGATGTCTTTGGTGAAGTCATAGGTGTTCCAGAAAATAGGCAAGTAGAATTTCAAATAAGGCTACTCCCAGGAGCAAGCCCAATCATCAAGAAGCCTACTAGAATGGGTCCTAAAGAATTAGTGGAATTGAAACATCAGTTGGAAGAATTGGAGCAGAAAGGCTTCATAAGGCCTAGTAGTTCAAACTGGGGTTCTCCAGTTGTATTTGTGAAGAAGCATGATGGTACTTTGAGAATGTGCATTGATTATAGAGAATTAAACAAAGTCACCATTAAAAATAAATATCCACTTCCCAGAATTGATGATTTGTTTGATCAATTAAATGGAGCAAGAATTTTCTCAAGGCTAGACTTAGCCTCTGGATTTCACCAAATGAAGGTTGAAGAGGAGAGTATTAAATTCACATCATTCAACACAAGGTATGGGTTATATGAATATTTAGTAATGCCTTTTGGGTTGAAAAATGCACCATCTTATTTTGTAGATCTAATGAATAGGACATTCAGAGATTATTTAGACAAATTTGTAGTAGTTTTCATTAATGACATATTAGTGTATTCAAAATCAGAGGAAGAACATACAAAACATTTACATCTGGTTTTGTCTAGACTAAGAGCACATGATTTAAAGGCCAAATTTTCTAAATGCACATTTTGGCAGAATGAAGTAAATTTTTTGGGACACATTATATCACAACAAGGAGTTAGTGTAGACCCAACTAAGGTGATGGCAGTGCAATCTTGGAGTAGGCCAAAATCAGTGACTGAAGTAAGATCATTTCTAGGGATGGCAGGTTACTATAGAAGGTTCATAAAGGACTTTGCAAGAATAGCTATTCCACTAACCAAGTTAACCAGAAAAGAGCAACCTTATGTGTGGACAGAGAAGTGTGAGCAAGCTTTTGAATCATTGAAGAAAGCATTGATGGAAGCTCCAGTCTTGCAAGTGCCAGAAGGAAATGAAGGCTTAGTGGTGTACACTGATGCTAGTGGGACTGGTTTAGGGGCAGTACTCATGCAACATGGGAGGGTTGTAGCCTATGCATCAAGGCAACTCAAGCCAAATGAAACCAGATATGCCACACATGATTTAGAGTTAGCTGCCATAGTTTATGCATTGAAGCTATGGAGACACTACTTATTGGGTACTAAATTTGAATTGTTTACAGACCATAAATCACTCAAGTATTTGTTTAGCCAAAAAGACTTGAATATGAGACAACATAGGTGGGTGGAATTTTTAGCTGCCTATGATTTAGATATATTGTATACTCCTGGAAAGGCTAATAGAGTGGCAGATGCATTGAGTAGACATCAAGCAAGATTAGCAAGCTTAATGATGACTGAGTTTAAGGATTTAACAATCCTTAGTGAAGTGGAGATGAAGGAAGAAATTAGTGCACCAAACAATGTGCATAATGATATGATTGAATATGGAAGATTGAGTCTTATCTCCTTAAGGTCAACACCGATTGATACAATAGGAAATATGCAAGATCAAGACTCAAATTTAAAGGAGAAGAAAGACATGATTTCACAAGGAATATCAGTGGAAAATTATGAAGTAGATGATAGAGGCTACCTAAGGAAGAAAGGGATACTCTGTGTACCCAGTGTAGAAGAACTGAAACAAGAAGTTATGGATGAACATCATAAGACAAAATACACTATACATCCAGGTGGTACTAAAATGTATCATGATCTCAAAAGAAGCTATTGGTGGCCAGGAATGAAAGGGGCAGTGGCAAGATATGTGGCAAAGGGTTTAACATGCCAACAAGTTAAGGCAGATTATCAAAGACCTTCAGGCCTACTACAACCTTTGGAAGTGCCTACCTAGAAATGGGAAAGCATTTCAATGGATTTTGTGGATGGTTTACCAAGAACAAGAAGAGGAAATGATAGTATTTGGGTAGTAGTTGATAGACTCATAAAGTCAGCCCACTTTATTCCAGTGAACTCAAACAGAAATGCTCACAAATTAGCACAATTATTTGTGAAGGAGATAGTAAAATTACATGGAATCCCCAAGACTATCATTAGTGATAGAGATACCTTGTTTACCTCAAGGTTCTGGGGAAGCTTTCAAGAGGCAATGGGGACAGAATTGTGTCTAAGCACACAATACCACCCCTAAACAGATGGTCAAACAGAGATTTTTAACAAGATTTTGGAGGATTTGCTTAGAGCATGTATACTTGATTTTGGTGGCAACTGGGAAGATCATCTTCATTTAGCTGAGTTTGCTTACAACAATAGCTACCAATCCACTATAAGTATGGCTCCATATGAGGCTTTATATGGAAGGCCTTGTTTGTCTCCTGCATGTTGGATGGAGGCAGGTGAAAGAGTGTTGTTAGGACCAGATCACATCAAAGAAACCTCTACAAGAATTGAACTGGTGAGGCAGAGAATGAAGGCAGCACAAGAAAGGCAAAAGGCATATGCAGACAGAGGAAGGAGGCCAGTGGAGTATGAAGTGGGAAATTATGTATTTCTCAAAGTTTCACCAATGAGAAAAATATTAAGGTTTGGCAAGGCAGGAAAATTATCTCTAAGATTTATAGGGCCATATGAGATGATTCAAAGAGTAGGAAATTTGGCTTATAAGCTGAAGTTCCCAGAGGAATTGAGTAATATCCATGATGTATTTCATGTATCTCAATTGAGAAAATGGGTACATGATAAGGAAGCAATTCTGGAATCACCTACACAAGTTGAAATTCAAAAAAATCTGGTTTATAGGAAGGAACCAGTGGGTATTGTGGCTAGAGAAGAAAAGAAATTGAGGAATAAAATAATTAAATTGGTAAAAATTCAGTGGAGTCTGGATGAGAATGATTGTACATGGGAGGCTGAAGATAGGATGAAGGATAAATATCCAAATCTATTTTCTGCTTAAAGGTATGTTTAAAATTATGATGAAACCTTAATATTATTTATGTGTGTTTGATTGATTTTGAATGAATGAGTTTCTGAAATTTCATTCAATTGAAATTATGCTTTGTATACATTTGGATGGAAATGTATGAGAGAATAATTATGGGACACAATTCCTTTTAGGAGGAGAGTATGTGAAGACCCAAATTATCGAGATAAGAATAATTTTAATAAAATCAGTGAAAGGAGAATTTTCAAGGAAAAATATAGTTTGAAAATAAATATTGAGAATGAGTTAAATATATAATGAAGGGGATAGTTGTTTTCAGTAAAATAATAATGAGAAGAAAATAACTAAGTATGAGTAAGTCTTATATTCATATATATATATATGTTGAATATAAATAGTCAGAAAGGAATAAAATGATAAAAGTAGACTTTTATAGTAATTTAAAATAAATAATAAGAAGGAAATGGTATTTCAGAGAGAAGGAATGAGGAAATGTGACTGAGTGTATATATGGATTATACATTACCATATGTTATATTTTTACAACCAGGAAAAATATAAAGTAATAAGGAAAACACTATGGTAATTAAATATATGAATACATTTTATATATCAAGAGAAAACAAATAGCTTGAAACATTAACAAGGAATTAATTGATAAAAGGATATACATGTATACATTACAGATTAGTCTTAAGAAAATAAATAATGTAAGAAAGTCACATGAAAATAAGGTGTGTGTATGAAACATGCAAACAGCATGCAAACCAGAAAAAAGGCTAAAGCAACTGAAAATACCCGAAATGGAAATCAAAAAGAAAATGGCATTTCTAGCCATAACATCATATGTAGAATTCTCTCATTTGTGTGGGGATAAGATGGGTTTTCACTCTACTAAAACCCTAAACAATGTTTTAAAAATTAAAGGGGGGTAGCAGCAGTCTCATTTCAGAAAACAGAAAATATTAAGAAAAGAAAGAAGAGCAAACCAAAGCCATTTTCCAGTTAAAGTATTCTCGGGGAAAAGAGGAAGGAAGGTGAGTGATTAATCAATCTTATGAGGTTTAAGGCATTAAGACCCAAGTTAAGGGCAGCCATATTATTTTATAAAAACCATATCATGTTTGTGCTTGATCTATTTTTCTGAATAAATGAATGCTGAGAATGGTTGGTGTTTTGATAAGTCTTTGGTTGATGCTTTGATTTGTTTTGATTGATTGTTTGATAAGAAAAATACCCTGATCACTGATATGGATCCAGTACCTTAAAACATCAGTTTATAAATATGTTTAGTAAGATAAATACATTTTATTGAGAAGTAGGGTATTACTGGGAAATAAACTAGGCAGTGTGAATAAAGGAGATTCATGCTTATGTCTAAATTGTTTTAAAAATGAGATGAACAATGCAATAAATTATTTATGTGCTGATTTGTTCAGATCTTAAGCTAAAATGTTTTATGGGTTTTTCTCAAAAACCTTACCCTATGTTCACAGTAGAATTGAGTATAAGGATTTTATATGATTTTACTAGATTTGTTTAAGTGATCATGATATTCCTGAATATAGGAGACATGCAAGTGTTAAAACATATTTTGAATAAAATAACTGGAAAATGAGATATGGTATTCTTTTCATGAATGATTAGTATGGTTGGCTGAAATCCTTGAGTGAGTTTAACTCTCTTTGATTTATGAAAAAGAAGAAAATAATATAAAAGCATTTCAAGAGTTAATAAATTTTTTTTCTGAAAGAAAATGAGAATGGTCATTAGATTATAAAGCTAATCTAGGAGTAGAGCCTTGATCTATTCATCATAAGGGGGATGATGGGTATGTGCATGACTTGTTTAAGTCATGTAGGCCTCTGTGCAGGGGTTAACAGAATTGAGTCCCTTGCAATGCACACATGGTGTTCAATGGCAAAGAGTTAAGACCAAATTAAATTGATAAATTGAGATTGAGAGTTGAACTATGGTATTAAAATGAGTTAATCCATAGGAGTATGTATACATGTGTACTGAATTGAATGGATGAATGGATGCTTGTGTGCATGAGTGTTAGTATGGGCTTATATATATATATACCCAGTTTACATTATAAATCCAAATAAGCATCAAGTATATGAATTCTCTGCACAATAATTAGAAAATGACAAGTTATTCTATTTTGATTTCACTCATACCAGAATTTATTTCTGACCCTATTTGTTGCCTTTGCAAACTATGGGGTGTCTCATTATCATTGAGGCAGTTCCAGGTATTGCTGCAGGGAAAGAGGCATAGTAGCTCTGCTTGCATGGGTGTTTAAAGAGCTTGCTATTTTAAAATACTTTAGAGAAGTAGAAGTTTTTATTTGTAATAAATAATCTGGGCAAAAACTTTCTTAAGGATTATGTATGTCCAGAATTCTTAGTGCTTTGTTTCCTTGTAATGAATATGTAAGACTTATGCATTTATATGTGCTTGTGAGTGGTTGATCAAAGTAATATGCTCTGGAATTAAATCCAGTAAGCTATGATGAATGAGAAGTATGCCATATAATCTGATATATGGACATATTCTCCTTGCTATTATTGATTAAGTTTCAGATAGGATTATGGGTTGTTTTTGAATGAATGTTAGTCAAAGTAATGAGTTGATGGGTTTAAATTTGGTCTTGGCTAGCCAGCAAGATTTATACATGTCTTGTAACTAATACAAGTTCATGTGTAAGCTTGAAATCACTGAAGCAAACAAGACCATAGTACAAGTTAATTTGAATTGCAACTAAACCTTGTATTGGTAGTTAAGTTGTGTTAAAAGAGAATGTACAAGAGTTACAGTAGATGAGTTTGAGCTTGACCATGGCTAACCAGAAGGGCCTATACATGGCTTGTAATTAATACAAGTTCATGCATATGTATGAAGCTATATGCTTCAACTTTCTGAAGCAAGTAAATCCATAGTGTAATGCTAATTTGAAAAGAAATCAAGTCATAAGTTGAATCTAGAATAAGACTAAGAATATTATGTTATAGAACCTGGAAATCATAAGTAGCTAAGGTTTTAGGATTTGAATTTTGATAAAATCTAGAAATGACATCAAACATATGATTGAACTAGCAAGTTTAGTAAAAGAAGCAGATCAAAAGATTCAATGCATCAAGTAAGAAAATAGAGTAATTTGGTTAAGTATTTAGAAATCCAGAACATTACTTTTGCTCACTTATCATTCAGAATAATCTTTCAATACCAAGTTCAATATGTTTTCCAGTTTTATTAGTAAAGTTTGTATGATTTCTAAATCAGCACACAACCCTATCACTTACATGATCATTACATGTTTTATAAACCTGAATATATGCATTTTGATTGAACTGAATTGCTTGTGCATGTTTTGTGCATGTTTGGTGCATGTTTGTGTATAAACCATGAATCTGGGCTAGATAAACCCTTGAATCATTAATCAAATTATGTTTTGACATCTTCTATCATTTCTAAATAACAGGTATGAATTACTGAAACCCCAGAATCAAACCCATGGGATATTAGACCACAAATCAAATAATTTGGTTTAATGAAAACTCTAGAAAACAATACAAATGAAAATATGAGGAACTAATACTTTATTTTTGTATTAGTCAATCTTGAGTCATTATAAAAGAAGATAAAATCTGAATTATGCATTGGTCAATCTTGAGTCTCATTAAGGTGATAATATTTGTATTTAGTATTAGTCAATCTTGAGTCAGTGAAGAGATATAAGTGTAGAAACAAGCTATGTGACACAAGACATTTCAACTATGAAGAATATTGTGTGAATTAAAATTCTTTGCTACTTTAAACACTCCGATTTGCAAAGAAACATTTATATATCCTAATATATATATAAATGATAGGAATTGATTTAAATACTGATATATTTATATTAGTAAAATTCAGGATCTTGGGTAATTAATTAAAAGGAATAAAAGGAGCAAGAAGAGAGGTGATCCCTTAGTAAAAAAAAAATTCCTAACTAAAATTCACTAAAAATTATAGGTGAAGAAAAGTGGGTCACTTCAAATAGGTTCATAGTCAGCCCATGAAAACTATGATTTGATATTAGCAGGGGCCAATAGGTTTGTAGTTAGCCCATGAAAACTATATCTGGATTAAGATATTGACAGTCCGTCAAGGTTCCTAGTTAGCCCATGAAAACTAGGATAAGAGAAAAGATATAGGAGTTACCAATAGGTTCTTAGTGATCCCATGAAAACTATGAAAGCGGACAGATAGTCCATAATTATTTAACAGGTTAATAGTAATCCTTAAAGCTATAATTGAGACAAATATTCAGATTTGATTTACCTGTTTTGCATATCATCATAATATTAGAAACATTATGTTTTTAACCATTGTGGATGTAGGAGCACAGTATATGGTTTCATAAATGTTTTAGGATACTAGTGAGGGGAAACTCGTTCCGCTAAGCGGAGTGGTCTCACTAGATATCCAAATGGTTTGAGATGGTAGATTATTCTTCATACCAGGCTTTATGTCTGACTCGAAGTTTTTGTTTTCCTCTTAAAACTCTCGGGTACTCAATTGATTTTGAGTAGGTTGAGAGTTAAGGTTTCCAGGTGTTCATTTAGACGAATAAAGCTTCTGAAGATGGGTAGGAGGCAAGCTTATCATTAGAGTTCTTTTATTTCCGTTGTGTGTTTTGATTGTAAAGGCAAATTTTTTAGTGCCTTATTATATACTCTGATCAACCAACGGGGCATCTTCATATGTCGCTCTTGGCGTATTTTGTATTAATTATATTTTATCTGAACGTGGTCTGCGTATTGGGATTATGTAATCAATTTGAAATATTTTGAAGTGGAATGTGTTTGATGTCTAAATTTTTTCCATGTTCTTGTGTTTCTATGTATCAATGTAACCAATATCGCCGTATTTGGTCACCAAGGATTAATAACTATGGATGACTACAACGTCCGTAGCCGTTTGTTTTGGGCCTCCAAGTAGGGGGATGTTACAATGATAGGCAAATGAATAGTTAAAATTATAGAGTATCAACTTATATCAAACAGAAACTAGCATCATTTTTGCATATATATATTTATATAGGTATGAGTTTTGATATACATAATAATCAAAATAACTTATAAAGGAAGTAAGCTTCAACTCTAAACAAACGACTACTAGGTATAAGTTTTGCATTATTTTGGTATCACTTTTGTCATATATAACAATCAAATAAATAATTAAAATTACATAGCATTAACTTTTATCAAAGAGAAACTAGGTATCAGTTTTGCATATATATAGGTATCGGTTTTGTTATAAATAACAGTCAAAATAATTTATAAAATAACCAAGCATGAATTCCAATCAAATAGCTATTAGGTATCAGTTTTGTACTATTTTGGTATTACTTTTGTAATACATAATGGTCAAGTAAATAATTAAATTTACAGAGCACCAACTTATATCAAACAGGAATTAGGTATCATTTTTGTACATATATAGGTATCAGTTTTGATATAAATAACAGTCAAAATAATTAATAAAATAACCAATCATGAATTCCAATCAATAGCTACTAGATATTTGATTTTGTTATTATTTTGATTGGTAGCACTATTGTTAATTAAAAAACAATTTTTTAAACTATTATTAAATGAAATAATATTAAATTTGTTTACTACTCTTAAGGACATGACCTTATAGAAATAAACTAACTCAACTTTACTCAAAATTAATCGTACGTTGTTCAATAAAGTTTGATTACTCTTTAACGATGCATCATTTTGTATCAGATGGAAGAGTGACTTTTGAGATTGAATCTTTATTCATTTTTTATATACATTCGTAACCATTTCCAATATACTCAGTCATTCAATCAACTTGAATCATTTCTATCGTATGTTATTTATTTACTTCTGTTTTATACTTAATGAGTTTACCATAGACATACTACATGTGTATCAAATGCACATGTCCATGTTGGTGATAACTCATCGATGAATATGATGAAGTATGTGAAACCATTTTGGTATTAATAGACTTATGATTGCATACAACAATATGTGTCAATATGAAGAGATAATTAACTCTAATGATACTACCACTAAATGGGTGCATAGCCCTTAATTTCTTGAGATATAATAAACTAGTATCATATGATTAATAATCATATAACAATACCATCTCTCAAAATTACGGCTTAGTCTATAAATCCAAAATAATTGTAAACAAGATTAGATGCTTCTGTATTTATTAATGCATCACTATTTTTATGATAACAAATACCATATTATAGTTTTATTACATAATAAATATTCATGTTGAAATATTGCTATGTCTACTGTATAGTCGATACTGAAAAATTGTCATTATTTCACAAATAATGCATGGTAGATTTTATGAAAAAAAAATTCATACTTTGATGCAATTAATAAATGCTATATGGCATGCACCCACTATTTCCTCCATTATCATAATAGCTTACTTAATTTGGAGGTCCATCATTCACTTAATATAGTGTATTTATTTCAGATAATGTAACTAATTTACAGTGGAGAGTTCTTTGATAAACAATCTTGAACCCATAGAAACAATCACAGAGAAAAAAATTTCTATACAAAAACACATTTCGGAATAAAAATCATATTTCTTACTCCACAGTTAAGTATCTTTTATTATTATTACAATTCTTGTCTCCGATGTTTCTTTATGGAGAAAAAGTAACCATTCACTCTCTTCATTCAAACAATACCTTAAATCACATCTACTCTTGTACATTCGTTAATTTTTCTAAATGGTCAAACCGTTTAAAAGAAGTACCCTTAATACAATATCATAACGAACTTTTCACAAAAACGCATTCGATTATCCTTAACTTTTAAAGACATCATATATGCTGTGCTTTGCGTAAACTGATCAAACTGACATTTCAGTGATCAGTTCTTAGATTTATATTGTAATTTTGGTCTTGTGTTACATGTAACATGATATGATCCTTTTGTAATCAATCAAACTGAATACTCGATCTGGCACTAAGGTTTATTTGATTTTTCGGATGAACTAATTTCATCGAAACATTGTACATTACAAATTTCGACCGTTCACCATATAACATTTATATGCAATTGTATATGGATCAAATATCCATAGTCTTTTATTTATTTTATAGTTCAAAACTCATAGAATGCAATACATGGTCTCAACCAAATAAACTGTATGTGACCAAATTACAGAAGTACTAAGTAGTTGTAAAACCATGCACTTACATAGGTATAAAAATGTTCACATGCAATAATCATTTTTAAATGCACAAATTTATCATTGTAGATTATTATAATATTATATAGCATATGTTCTAACAGTATTAGAAAGGTTAAATGTTTTCATTTCATTTTTCTAATAAGGCCCTTATTAGTCTTTTATGTTTCACCAAACCCTAAGCAAAACATATACGTCCTTCAACTTCACTAGTGGGTGTTAGGACCGTATGCCTTGGGATTTCGACCTTAAGGAAAGCTTAATAAATCATAGGCCTACATGCGATGGATAAATCTTTAACGGTTGTATCACATACAACTCCTAACCATTGGTAGCTTGTCCTAATCTTGCCTTTACCTTAAGGAAAGCTCAACAAGTAAAGTGAGACTATTCACTCGGACCTATTATTTCGTGATGGCCTAAGTATAATGCATGTTCCTTGAGGAAAGCTCAATAAATACGTGCAGTTATCTTACCTCGTCTATTCAATATATTAATAGTACTAAACATAGCATCCCTAGCTTAAGGAAAGCTCAACAAATAAGGAGTTGCAAGAAATCTATTAATATATAAATGATAGAGAATAACCTTATATTAAAGATTCATAATCTTTAATATATTATATAGAGTGGTGTTGACTTGTGGAATAATGTATTTCTTATGAAATACTCTCATGATTCAAGTGTCGGATACATCGAAAACCACGGTATATATACATTTACGTATGTATTTATTCCTTAAGTCTATTTAGGGTTTCTTTAATGTTCCACCTTTAGTTTATACATTCATGTCATACAAGTTTTATTATTATATAAGTTTTATATTTCATATTACTTATATAATAGTTTTATGTATAATTTGTATTAATTAAATCTTGTTTAATTAATTAATTCTTTTATTAATTTTAAATTAGTATTCTGATACGACTTTTATATTGGACATATCTACTATAACCTTTATAGTGTAACACATATATCTTATATATATGTATGTTTATTTAATTAATTAACCTTTAATTAATCTATTTAATTAAACAATTTTAGTTAAACTATATTAATTTTGTAAATTTATCTTATATACATACATGTATACTTATGTTACCTTAAACACTTTAAAATAGCATAACATATATTAACATATATAATACATGCATATAAGTATTAATTAATTAACTTTTTTAATTACTTTATTTTATTAATCTTATTAATAAATTTTAAATTTCGAAATTAATATTTAAATAGTATCAAACATTTTGAACTTTTCATTACATTTTCAAACCTTTTGAAAAATTATGTTATATTATAACTTTTCAAAATAAACATATTTATTTTAAATTTAACTTTTAAATTTAAACTCTTTTCTTAAATTTTCAAAACTATTTTGAAAGTTATTCCAAGCCCCAATTCAAATTGGACCTTTTCTATTAGGGCCAACCTTTGGGCTCACATTGCCTTTTAGGCCGGACGGGTAACTATGTAGGACAGGGTACTTGATTACCCAATTCCAATCCTAGACTTCATCTTTCTAGACACCATACTAAGTGCGCAAGCTTAATTATTTAGGCCTAGCATGACTAATTTAGACCGCATAGGCTATTGGGCTTCGATACCGTGGAAGGAACTGTAACAACACGAAATTTAACCCGTAATAATTAATTTTTTAATTAATTAAATAATAAATAACTTTGTGAAATTATCAGAATTAAGCCACGGATGTTGAACCATTTTGCCCGTGGTAATTTTCTGGTCAATTTCCATATATAGAACGTCAAAAACCGAGCTAATATGACCAAGTTATATAATAAACAAAATAAGCAAAAATATAACGAATATATATATATATATATATATATATATATATACTGTCAGGTCGACCGACCGGTCGACCTGGGCATTGGGGCGGTCGACCGCCCGGTCGACCCGCCTTGTATTTTTGCAGGCGAATAAACGTTAATTCGTTCGAACGAATTAGAGACGTCGGAACACGTCATTTGCACCCTTTTGTTTAATCCAGTCCCTCTATTTTCGCATCCGATGGCTCCTATTCAGCCTATGACGTGGTTGCATCCAATTCAATCTCCAAATCCAACTGTTTGAGATCCACTTCTACATATATAAATAGACTCCTAGGCCTAACACTTTTTCTCATTCTATATTTTCTCCGCTTGGGTTCACCTTTTCAGGTAGGACCCAAAAAGAAATAATTTTCCAAGGAGAGAATCTTTTTAATAAAAATTATTTTACAACTCCAAGTGGATCTGGGAAGACCAATGTTATCCCGCCTTTTGGCAAGGTCGAGATACCAAGGGACTGACTAAAAACAAAGTATCGCTTGTCAAAGATATCGATGAATTTTGTCCGAGTCCGGATTGAGCCACGATTGATAAGACATGACAAGCAAAGCCAGGAGAGCCAACGTTCCAAATTTCAAGTCGATCCGAGTTCGTATGCTTGGATTATGATCGATTCAAATTGGAAGGAACCGGCTCGTTTTCGAATCCATGGACTTCGCACCAACACCTTCGTATCCATCAGCAGGAGCTATGTTCGAATCCATCGCCTCCGCATCGATCAGAATGGCAGAGACCTCACACCCATCTGGTTCATATCCATCAAATTGGGTTCCTTCGAATCGATGATATTACTCCACTTCGAATCTGTCCGGAACAGTCATTTCGAATAGATCAACTGAAGCGAGACACGATCGATACGAACGAAGTCTTGCTCGAATCCAAGAACGATCAGTGTCTTCGAATCCATCAAGTCAAAGCGGCGAGATACTTGGAACGACTCGATCAAACCGGAGTGAAAAGCGGATCGTCCCGAAGATTGCGCGCCCCATCACCATGAGAGCCCGTGTAGGCGATCGATTCGAATATATCGATTCGAACAGGATGAACAAATGAAGAACACAATTTCGAATCGACCATATCTCGAGATCTACAAGTCCAAATTCCATGAAATTTTCACAGAAGCTTACGAACATGTTGAAGAATGCCCACACCAAATTTCAGCTCGATTGGACGTTTTCTTGATCGATTCGAATGGACTTCGAATCGATCCCAAAGTGGGCCCAGATTTCCTGAAAGCGGGCGCGTGGGCCCCCTCACGTGCCAGAAGCGGTCTCTCGAAATTTAGGCGAAATATCTGCCTCCTACACCTATAAATAGAGCCCCTAGTCATTCAGAAATGGGGTCGAATAATTTTAAGAGCTAAAGAGCGCCCAGACTCTGCCAGATTTACTCAAAATCACCACTGTTGCCTTAGATTCAGACTTAGCTCATAAAATCCATTGTACTACATTATAAGAAATTGTAATCTTCAAGGATCGAGCAATAAAATCATCAAACTTCATAGTGGACGTAGGCGAAACGCCGAACCACTCTATATTGCTGTCTTCTTTGCAATTTACTTTCTGTTATTTGGAGTTTTTGTTAGATAATCCTCAGTTTTAATTTTCTTTCTTCACTTTTATCTCTTCAAAAACTTCCGAAGAGTGTTGTGCCCATTTTTGGTACAAACACTTTGGTGCTTTCACTGAGAAAACCAGCTTTTTCTCCTGCTCCTTGGATCTACCATCGATGCCGGATTGCATAAATCCAAGAGGAAGATCTAGATCTCTAATCCAGAATCCTTCCATTCTATTCAGATTTGCATAAAGTCTAGGAAAGCAATCCACCACTCAAGATGGTTAGCACAAGAACTGCTTCTACAGCTGCTGATCAAGAAGGTCGGGATAGACAGAATCCTACACAGCTGCCTCCATCCAACCAAGACAACACTGCTCACTCAAATCCGTCAGGACCAGTCACCAGGCAAGAGTTCCAAATGTTTCTCCAAGAACTGACTCAAAGTCGGCAACAATTAACTGAACAGTTGCGCGCTAACGCTGAATTGACCAACTAATTAAACCGCCAAAGGCGCAGGAGGACCAGGAGAGATGATGTTTCCCACTCGTCCACTGAAAGTTCTGCTTCATCTGACTATCACGGTAGATCTACACATCCCCGATTAGACGTAAGTCACACACAAGCTACCAGATATCAGCCTGCCTTGACCGTAGGACAATTGAGGGTTGGACCGTCAACTAGCCTCCAGACCGGACCCTCATCACGAAGAGGTACTGTTCCGCAGTATACCACGGATAATCGCACTACAACTGTCGCGGTAGAAACAAGGGTTGATACCCGAAATCTGTCAGATCCGAATAATCAGCAACGTGGGCGTACTCCTGAACCATAAGTCTCGGAAGATGCCGAGCCAAGGAGGTGAGATTTGGACCGTCGACAGCGTCCGATTAAAACTCGCAATGTGGAACCCAACCACACCTTAGCTCAGCATGCACAGAATGCGACGATGCCCGATATTTCCGCCATGGTACGTCAGATGATTCGCGAAAGCCAGGGCCTTACCAATGACGATTGGGGAATTTCTCGTAGTCATACTCCTTTCACAGATGAGATACTATACGCTGATCCTCCTCCGCGATTCAGAATGCCAACTCTCCCTATGTATGAAGGAAATTCCGATCCCAATCAACATATTTTGAAATATGAGTGGTCAATGAGCGCCGCAAGGGCTGATGATGCAGTAAAATGCAGAAGTTTCCCCATATCTCTGGGAGGAATCGCAACAATGTGGTTTACAAGGTTGCCACCTAAATCTATCTCTTCGTTCGATCAACTGGCTAAGAATTGTCGAACAATTCCGTATGCATGTCGCTAGACCTAAAGACGTTAACACCCTATCTAGCATCACCCAAGCTAAGGGAGAGACACTCAGACGTTATTTAGAAAGATTCCACGCGGCATGTGTAGAGATTAGTAATCCTAACGATAACTCAAACTTGATGGCATTAACCAAAGGAATCGATCCCGATTCTGAGTTTGGAAATTAGTTAGCTGGGAAACCACCCGCATCGTTGGACCGTTTCTACTCCAAAGCCGCTCAATTCTTACAGCAAGAGGACGCGAAACAGTCTAGGAAGCAGGACGATGCGATGCCCAGAACTGAAGGAATACAAAGTAATGTAGTAGTTAAGCAGTCCGGTGAGAGTTCCGGAAAAGTTCAGTTGAATATACAGAACAAACAGACCCAGCCACGAGGCAACAATGGTCAGGATAAAAAGAGAGATCAGAACCGAGGCCCACGACGTAGGGCCCCAATGTTTGATAATTACACGCCGTTGAATACGCCATTGGAAAATGTGTACCTACAAACTTGCAACACTGTGCAATATAAGAAGCCTGCTCCGAAGCAATCGTTGGAGAAGAAGATTCAAACAGGAAAATTTTGTAGATTTCACGAGAATTATGGCCACAATACCAATGAGTGTCGACATTTGCAGGACCTCATCGAGAAGTTGATCAGGGAAAGAAAGTTAGATCAGTTTGTGCGAACGCCGCAGCCTGGTGGTGCGGGCCCTTCAAACCAAAATCGTGTGCAAAATCAAGAAAGACAAGAGGAACCCGCTCGTACAGGCGGAAGGCTAGTTATAAATACAATAAGTGGTGGTCCCCATCCAGCAGACAGAAGCTGGAGGGAAATGGAGTCGTATGCCAGCTCTATTAGGCATGCGGACTTCGAATGATGCAGTAATTGTGAAGATGGAACTCCGGCTAAACAACAGAAAACAATGTCTGATGATATCATATTTAGAAGCAGAGACGCTGATAAGATCGAAGCCCCAACAATCGACCCACTGGTCATATCTGCCCAGGTAGGTCCTGCTTGGATGAAGATGATCCTGGTTGACAGTGGAAGTTCTGTAAATATCTTGGTAAAACGGGCTTATGATTTAATGAAAATGGAAGCGAAGGACTTGAAACCCTGCCAGTCCCGAGTCCACGGCTTCAACAGAAGTGCTACAATACCCACTGGAGTGGTGGAACTGCCAGTGGAGTTGGGAGTTGGAGAACGTCGGAGAGTCCGGATGTTGCAGTTTGTCGTTTTAGATATTGATTCACTTTACAATGCATTTTTGGGCCGACCGGCCCTTGCTGAGTTCAGGGCAGCCATTGCCCCATGGTGTTTAACTCTGAAATTCCCCACTGATCGCGGGGTTGGAGTCATTCAAGGAGATCAGGCAGCAGGAAGAGCCTGTTATGTTGCTGAACTGAGCAAGGCTCAGAGAAAGGAGAAAGGAAAGGGCGTAGAGGAATCTCTCTGCGTCCATTTTGCTGATGATTGACAATTAGTGCCTGGGCCCCGGCCCGGGCACCACGACCAATTCCTTAAAGATCTTGACCCTAGAGACAACGAAGATAAAGACGAATCTAAAGAGAATCAAGCTTCCCCAGCCGAACTGACTGTGGACGTCCCAATCAGTGAGGATGATGATTCGAAAGTACTAAAAGTTGGATCTCAACTAGGAAAGCAGACACAACAGGAATTGGTTGAATTTCTCCGAGCGAATCTCGACGTTTTCGCCTGGACACACTCTGATATGTGCGGGATCTCGCCAGACATCGCAAGTCACTCCCTGAATATTGATCCGCGATTTGTCCCGGTCAAACAGAAAAGGCGCGGTATGGATCCAGAGAGATCTGCCGCCCTTAAAGAGGAGGTTGATAAGTTGCAATCAAATGGGTTCATCCGAGACGCTTTGTACCCATAATGGGTGTCAAATCCAGTATTGGTTCGAAAACCGAATGGGAAATGGAGAACTTGCATCGACTAGTCAGACTTAAACAAGGCTTGTCCAAAGGATATTTTTCCACTTCCTCGAATTGACCAGCTCGTAGATTCAATGGCTGGACATGAGTTATTATCTTTCATGGATGCTTATTCTGGCTACAATCAAATACCTATGCATTTGCCTGATCAAGAACATACCAGTTTCGTGACCAATCTGGGACTCTACTGCTACAGAGTCATGCCTTTTGGTTTAAAAAATGCCGGAGCAACATACCAACGCTTAGTCAACCGGATGTTCGCCGACCAGATCGGGAAGACCATGGAGGTTTATGTGGATGACATGCTAGTAAAGTCTCGATTCTCCACAGATCACGTCAGAGATTTAGATTCGATGTTCTGCATCCTTCGAGAATATGGAATGAAGCTCAATCCATTAAAGTGTCATTTCAGTGTCGCATCTGGAAAGTTCCTCGGGTTCATCGTTAACGCTCGAGGGATAGAAGCAAATCCTGAAAAGATCTAGGCGATAAGGAACTTACAAACTCCAAGAATCATAAAACAAGTCCAGAGTCTCAATGGGAAGGTAGCAGCATTGAGCAGGTTCATTTCAAAATCCACCGATAAATGCATTCCTTTCTTCGATCTGACCCGGAAAGGAAAGCGAAACTTTGAATGGACCATGGAGTGTGAAGACGCATTCCGATCGCTGGTTCAACATCTTTCCACACCACCGATCTTATCAAAACCAGTTGACCACGAGCAATTGTACCTTTATCTGGCAGTATCAGAGCATGCAATCAGCGCTGCTTTAGTTAGGGAAGAAGACCGAGTGTAGAAACCAGTCTACTACGTCAGCAAACGATTGACTGGAGCTGAGAGAAATTATCCGAAACTAGAGAAGTTGGCTTATTGCCTTGTCATCGCATCAAGAAAACTCCGACCATATTTCCAGGCACATTATTATTTACGCCGACCAGCCGTTACGACAGGTCCTTACGTGGCCTGAGACGTCTGGTAGGTTACTCAAGTGGAACATCGAACTGAGCCAGTTTGATATTACTTACTCTCCAAGACGAGCCATTCAAGGACAAGTCCTAGCCGATTTCATAGCTGAATTTACCGTTCCAGAAGACTTGCCCGAAACTAGTGAATCCCCCGAATACATCTGGAAGCTGTATACTGACGGTGCATCAAATGACCGGTGTTCGGGCGCTGGTGTTGTACTTGAAACCCCCGAAGGCCGATCTATATGTTACGCTTTGAAGTTTGGTTTTCGTGCAACCAATAATGAAGCTGAATATGAAGCCCTCTTAGCTGGACTAAAATTTGCTAGAGATTTTAGAATTATCGTTGTGGAAATTTATTGTGATTCACAATTAGTCGTGTGTCAAGTACGGGGAGAGTATCAAGCGAGAGATCGAAGGCTGGCTGCTTACTTAGCTCGAGTTCAGGAAGTACTGAATCAGTTTGATTATTATGCCATTTATTATATACCTCGAGAGCGCAATCAAAAAGTCGATTCATTGGCGAAGTTAGCCAGCACAGGTGAAGCACAGCAAATGGGACTTGTCCCTGTCGAAACTTTGTCCTCCCCAAGCATCGATCAAATAGAGATGAATTTTGTGTTTGAAACCGCTCCCAGTAGAGAATCGTGGATGACTCCGTATCAAAATTACATTGAGAATGGGACATTGCCTGAGCACAGAAATGAGAAGAGACAAATTCTACGAAAAGCTTCACGGTTCGTCATTCAGAACGGAGTCATGTATAGAAGGGGTTATTCTGTTCCCCTCCTCCGGTGTATCGCGCACGATGAAATCAAACGAGTGTTACATGATGTACACGAAGGAGAGTGTGGCGATCACACCGGTGGGCAAGCTCTCGCCAAGAAAATACTCCGATATGGATACTACTGGCCGATAGTGAACCGAGATGTAGCAAACTCTACCAGAAAGTGCGATAGGTGCCAGAAACATGCCCGAATTCCAAGAGCCCCACCTACCGAGATAACTCAAATGGTCAGTCCCTGGCCATTCGCAATGTGGGGCATCAATATCATCGGCGCTCTACCTCTGGCAAAAGGTGGCGCGAAGTACGCCATCGTCGCCGTTGACTACTTTACAAAGTGGGCTGAAGCCGAAGCTCTCGCAACGATTACGACAAAGAAAGTAATAAATTTCGTAGTTCGCAACATCATCTGTAGATTTGGACTCCCGCATACCATCATCACCGATAATGGAGCCCAATTCGAAAGTGCAGAATTCAAGAATTTCTGTCAACGATTTCATATCCATAAAAAATTCTCGGCGGTTGCACATCCTCAGGCAAACGGTTAGGTCGAAGCTGTCAATAAAGTTATAAAATCCATCCTAAAGAAAGGACTGGAAAAGGCCGGTGGCAAATGGGTTGATGAACTCCCTATGGCATTATGGGCTTATCGAATGACTCACAAGACCGCAACCGGACACACCCCGTTTTCCTTATCTTATGGCACAGAAGCCGTTATTCCAGTCGAGACGGAAGTGTTTTCCCATCGCGTGACTTATTATGATCCGAAAACAAATGTTATATTGCTTGCTGAATCTTTGGATCTACTGGATGAGAAGCGGGAAGAGGCTGATTTGAGAGCTATTGCGTATCGGAGTCGAGTCGCCCGATTGTACAATGCCAAAGTTCGACCTCGAACTTTTGAACTCGGCGATCTCGTTCTCAAGAGAATCTATCCAGTTCCTTCACTCATGAAACCAAATTGGGAAGGACCATACGTGATTACACAAAGACTCGGAGATGGCACATTCAAACTATCGACCGTTGGCGGCCTTGGTTTGCCAAGGGCCTGGAACAGCGAGAGTCTCCGTCGCTACTACACATGACATGCTTTATTTATTTCATTATGTATTTCCATTTAGCAGTTTATTTTTGCATTTCGAAATTAGAATTTGTAATAAGGCAACTGACTGTGCCATATTTTCTTATTTCAGCAATAAACTGTCATTTCTTCAAGCCAGAGCTGTGATTCATTGAATACAATGCACAACATCACGATGCACGGAGAGCTAAATTCCATCATGCAGTGGAATTTATTCAAGTAGAGAGTGGCTGTGATACGACCGGCCACTCACTAAGTGAAACCCGAGATCGGGGGCAAGCCATCACATCAAGGCAAAAAATGGGCTGATACACTACAATCCCTCACTTAACTCCGTATTACCAGAGTGCGAGACAGAGTATAAACTCTGCTCGACTCCGTCCTCCCAGAGTGCGAGACGGAGTATAAACATACATTAACTCCGTACCCCTAGAGTGCGAGACGGAGTATAAACATTAACTTAATTCCGTACTCCCAGAGTGCGAGACGGAGTATAAACATTAACTTAACTCCGTACTCCCAGAGTGCGAGACGGAGTATAAACATTAACTTAACTCCGTACTCCCAGAGTACGAGACGGAGTATAAACATTAACTTAACTCCGTACTCCTAGAGTGCGAGACGGAGTATAAACATTAACTTAACTCCGTACTCCAGAGTGCGAGATGGAGTATAAACATTAACTTAACTCCGTACTCCCAGAGTGCGAGACGGAGTATAAACATACATCAGCTCCGGACTTATCCCCAAGGCTGGGGGCAGAACCAAAACAAATATTGAATTGAAGACAAAAGAGAATATGTTTTCATTTCGATTATCAACAAAAGAAATCCAATTACAAGCTGGTTCAAAAAATTCCTACTAGCGAGGGCCGAGCCCATATTTATACACGGCTATGAAAAATCAAAAAGACAAAACAAAACACTACCCCCGAACATGACATCAAACTAAAGGAAGCGCTCAATCTTTCTTCTTCCTCGGTTTCTTTTTCGGGGTAGTCCCGCTAGATCCGCTACCCGACTTCCTTCTCAATCTTTTACTCTTCTCTGGTTTGTCCTCCGATTGTGACATAATGTCAACATCCTCCTCGGAGCTTGAGGCGACAAAGATTCTCTTGGAGGATGGAACTGGAGGCATAGGAGCTGTAACAGGAAGTGGGGCAGGAGCGCTTGCAATGACCACAGTGCCGCCCGGCGATATCATCATTTGTGGGGCAGGGCCAGACGGATTCATGCCTGCTGTCACTGCTGCCATCTCAGCATTGATCTCGGCTAAAATTTCATCCTCACGAGATGCTTGGGCCACGCTGGACGTGCTAGTGGCTGGCATAAAGGAGCTAACAGCTGGAGTGGCCCCACTCATGGAAAAAGATGGATCTGCGAAGGGATCGTTGGGTTGACTAAGGAGTTCCTCAATCATCTGAGCATCAAAAGATAACATGCTTGTTTCTCCCCCTTCGCCAACCACAGTAGATGTCATGATAGCCTCGGTGACAATGGCCCCTTGCGCTTGGTAAGGAACTTGGAATACTGGAGGCGCAGAGATAACAGCTTCGGTCACTGAATGATAAAAAGCAAAGATTGTTAGCTAAATGTATTGCTTCAGATTCACCACACTAAGTGTATACGGGAGGAGTTCAAATACCTTCCTTGGCCTGACCCGAAGTATGGGCAGGTGCAGAGGCAGGGGGATCAACAGGAGACGGTTGCGGCTGATCGGGGTTATAAGCGGGGACAGACTGGGGATCGACCGTGCCAGTGGTCTCAGGCAATGTCGGAATTACAGCCCCAACACTTGCTTCATGATGCTCGATCCCCGAGCCCTCACCGGTCTCTATCTGCCGAACACCAAGCCTCTCTTTCTCCACGGAAATCATCGCCTCGTGGAGAACCTTCCTCTATTCCTCAGTAAGCAAGCGCGACTCAAGCTCGAAATCATCCAGTGCTTCGTCCGGATGCGCTGCTTTTTTCTCCTCCACCAGCCTAGTCTAGGCATTGTACAAAATCATAGAGTCATCTCCGAGCCAAGATAAGTTTCTGTGCTCCAGCACATTGGCGTTATATGTGACCAGGAGATCATCAAAATCAGCTTCCATCCTGGACTGCTCCGCCATAATCTTTTCCTCAACTTCTGCCTCCACAGACTTAGTCTTTGCCCCCTCCACAGTAAGTTCAGCTCGAAGTAACACAGCTTGATCACACGCGTCCTGAGCGGCGGTGTTTGCATCATCTTTTTCTTTCACCACCTCGGCGAATTTGGCTTTAAGCTCATTCAGCTCTTTAACGGCGGCGTCCCGTTCAGCTACAACGGTAGTATAACGATGGCCCATCCCTTCTACTAAGGCACAATGTGCCTGCTGCATCCTTGCCATTTTTGCCACGGCCTCGTCATGCTTTTTAAGCGCTTGAAATTCTGCACTTCGAGACAACTCAATCTCTGATTGGAGAACCTGGATGATGCGGTCTTTCTTGACAATGTCAGCATCACGCTTCTCAATAATTTTTGCCCGGTCAAAAGCTACCTTTGAAGCTTTCACAACTGCTTTGTACCACTCCTTATATTGAGCATAAAAGTCACGGATATAATCATGAGCGATATTCTCGGCATCCGGAGGAATCCTCTTGAGATGAGGAGGGAAGACATATGCATCCAGACAGATTTCTGGAAAGTCTTTTTTCATCTGAGCGAGTTTAATGGCTCCTTCACCTGTTAGTTCTGCCAAAGCCTGCTCAACAATGGCAGCTGTCGTTGGTTCAACTCTTTGTCGCTGAGTTTCGGGCCTTGAAGATTGAGAAGGCGGTTGTTGCTGTGAAGACTCAGGGAGATCTATAGGGGCCCTAGGAGGCGGAGGAGAACAAGATCGCGATCGGTACTGATGTCCACTATCTCTATCAGTACGATCTTGACCAGAATGGCCACGCCAATAATCTCGATCTCTATCATAGCGCTCCTAGCTAGTATAGCCTCGTCCATGATCCCTATCTGATTCCCTCCAGTGGGACTCATAATATGAGGAAGATCGGCGTACATTGTGGAGCCTATCCAGAGTGGATCCACGACCTGACATCTCACCTGCGATAAGAAGAAACTGCAGTTTAGAATCCTACAAGAGTAATGTTCAATATGCGGAAATCGTGTAGTGCTATGGAAGTGTGTGTAAATGTGTAAACCCCCTGACCAACCGGAAGTGTTGACCGCACTCAAAGGAAAGGGCTCGCTCATATTTAAAACATCTTGAAATTCTTCCAACCAGGGATTGTGATGAATAGATATATAATCCGGGATGGGAATATCACCAAGCCCTTTGAAAATATCTCTCGATTGAGAAGGGGCGGCCTCGGAAATCATAACTCCGGAAGTGGGAGGAGACACATCTACAGACTTCCACCCCTTAGATTTAAGTTTTTTGGAAACGACGGTCTTGCTTTTCCATCGCTCTCCTAATTCTTCAAAATTTCCTGAAAGATCGGCCATCGGCTCTACGTCTATGTGAGTCCTTTCTTCATCGCTCACTTCGGTTATCACGACCTCGAGCATTTTCTTCGCCATTTTCTTCTTCTTCTTCTTTTTCTTCTTCTTTGGAACGGGCCTTAGCATCCCTTTGGTGACTATGCTCTGATTTATTTCGATCAAGCCAAGGGCTCTTAAGTTATAATCAGTCAACACCAAGTCGATGTGTCTCAAATCGCTCGGGATCTCTTGAAGGCTCCGAACCATGCCCTTGTAATATCCGCCGTCGGGTCTGGAGATAATGGCTGTAAGAAAAGTAGGATGTCAATACCAATACCAAAAAAACATTAGTCAAGGAAATAATCGACGGGTTACGACACTTACGTCTAGACAACCATCGCCTAGCAAAACCTGGAGGACACCGGACATAAAACCATTCATTCTTGAAGTAGTTGAGTCTGGTCCAGGCTCCGGTAATAACCTGGCAGTTTCTGACTGCCTCCAAAAATGTAAAGGATGGACTATCGCCTCTGCTTTTGAAATTAAATAAATATCTGATTTCCGTTGGCCTTGGTGACGAAAGAGATGTTCCATAAATACAATGAACGCACTGTTCAGTAGCGCGTGCCCGTTGGGGTGTAATTGAGAAGGAGCGATTCCAAGAAATGATAACATCTCCCTAATGTATTGATTGAATGGAGGGAGTGTTCCGGCCGCACAAGCATGGCGATAGAAGGCGGTATACCCTTCCGGCAGACAGTGAGGTCTGTCACTAGGTCCCGGCAATAACGCATCATCTAAAGAAATGTTATGTCTCGTGCATATCCTGCCCAGTAAGTTTTTGGAAATATTGGACTGAATGGAGTCTATAGGGTCCTCAATAAATATAGCCTCTTGCAGCTCGTCAGGAGCTGGATCTACTACCTCCGCTGGGATGTCTGGAATTACAAGGACCGGAGGGGGAGAACTCTGAATCTCCTGCTGTTGAGAGCTCGAAGATTCCATCACTGACTAACTCATCAGAAAGTAACGTTAAGAAAATGGAAAAACCCGTTCATTTCCCCGTGTAAAGTGTGTGTTGTGTAGTGCAGTGCAGCCAATACTTAGGAAATTCAGCATAGTTGAAGACAATATGAGAACAACAAGAAGTTCGAAAACCCAGTCAGAGTAACCGTCATCGCTGACCGTCACAACCATACCGTCCAAACACATAAAATTCAAGTCAAGTTGGAGTTTGTTTTGTCAAGATACAGTTCCATCGACGAGCTTCACAGGACAGTCAAGTATGCAGTTTCACAAGTTCAGTCTAAATAAGCAAGGATGAAGCTCGTCGTAATCATGTCATTAAATAAGTAAAAAAAATTCGTATCCCCGGAAGCTTATTCGAATCGATCGAAGCCAGAGTATAAGTCTTCGAATCGATCAAAGAGACAACACTTTGAATCGATCTTGTTCGAATCAACCTAGTTCATATCGATGAATGACCGGATCCTTCGTATCGATCGGCGACTTAGGGTTCGCATCCATCATCAACGGAGTCCTCGAATCGATCTCCATCAACATGGGTTTGCAAACAGGTAAAAGGCCAGACATTCATATCGATCACTTTGGTGGAACGATTCGAATCGATCGCAAGGGGCAGTTCCACCGTATCGATCACAGGAGATCGATACGACGACCAAATTTCCAGATCGACTCGATCGCCATAACTCCAGATCGATACGAAAGATTCAATCATACTTTTTCTTCAACCAGCCATTCTTGATTTCGACCTCGATCTCGACTCCATCAAGATCGATACGAACAGGAATGGGCGAGGGTTTCGAAACATGGAGCCTCAAACACTTAATCAAATTACCCACCTAAATGTGAAGTTAGTCTATGAAAACTCGGGTGATAGTTCGATTCAAAGAAGGGAGTGTTTCGTTTGTCTTTAGTTCTTGAAATCTAGAGTTGTTTCGAAGACGCAGGAAGATGAAGGAAAAAGTAAAAAGAGAATGGCGTCTCAGTATTTATAGGGGCCTTGAGGCGATTCGTATCCCAGTAGGCGTAACCGGTGGTAGCCGGTAAAACCAATGAACGATTCGAAGTGTAAAACTCGAATCCATAGGCTAAAGCGCCGTGACCGATTCGAATGAAAGCAAGCATCTGCATGGAGCCGCATTTCGAATCCATCACTTCGACTCCATGAGAACGATACGAAGAACAATGTTAAGGAAAACCAGACCGATTCGAAGTGCCTCGCTCGAATCCATCGACTTTAGCCTTCATCGAAACAAAGCAAAAGACGGCGTCCACCAGATTAGGACCACCTTTCGAATCCATCGATTCGACTCCATCCCGTATGCTTTGAGTTCATCGATACGAAACGACTAAACAAAGATAGTCTTAAGAACAGTCAACCCCATCGATTCGAGATCATCAATTCATAATCCATCAATACTTGACCCACAGCGACAAGAACTCATCGATACGAATCAGGATTTCGTATCCATCAAAGATTTTCGTGTCCATCTAAGCGAAGCACGCTGATTGAACATTTGTTTAAAAGAAGATTGCAACAAAACGGATAAAAGACGACTGTCAAGCAACCAATTGGACAAAAAAAATTCAGCATGAAAGACTGCAGCTTTTCAAAGCACGCCATGTTTACACAAGACGTACTTTGGGGGGCAAATGTTATCCCGCCTTTTGGCAAGGCCGAGATACCAAGGGACTGACTAAAAACAAAGTATCGCTTGTCAGAGATATCGATGAATTTTGTCCCAGTCCGGATTGAGCCACGATTGATAAGACATGACAAGCAAAGCCAGGAGAGCCAACATTCCAAATTTCAAGTCGATCCGAGTTCGTATGCTTGGATTATGATCGATTCAAATTGGAAGGAACCGGCTCGTTTTCGAATCCATGGACTTCGCACCAACACCTTCGTATCCATCAGCAGGAGCTATGTTCGAATCCATCGCCTCCACATCGATCAGAATGGCAGAGACCTCACACCCATTTGGTTCATATCCATCAAATTGGGTTCCTTCGAATCGATGATATTACTCCACTTCGAATCTGTCCGAAACAGTCATTTCGAATCGATCAACTGAAGCGAGACACGATCGATACGAACGAAGTCTTGCTCGAATCCAGGAACGATCAGTGTCTTCGAATCCATCAAGTCAAAGCGGCGAGATACTTGGAATGACTCGATCAAACCGGAGTGAAAGCGGATCGACCCAAAGATTGCGCGCCACATCACCATGAGATCCCGTGCAGGTGATCGATTCGAATATATCAATTCGAACAGGATGAACAGATGAAGAACGCAATTTCGAATCGATCATATCTCGAGATCTACAAGTCCAAATGCCATGAAATTTTCACAGAAGCTTACAAACATGTTGAAGAATGCCCACACCAAATTTCAGCTCGATTGGACGTTTTCTTGATCGATTCGAATGGACTTTGAATCGATCCCAAAGTGGGCCCAGATTTCCTGAAAGCGGGCGCGTGGGCCCCCTCACGTGCCAGAAGCGGTCTCCCGAAATTTAGGCAAAATATCTGCCTCCTTCACCTATAAATAGAGCCCCTGGTCATTCAGAAAGGGGGTCGGCAATTTTAAGAGCTAAAGAGCGCCCAGACTCTGCCAGATTTACTCAAAATCACCACTGCTGCCTTAGATTCAGACTTAGCTCATAAAATCCATTGTACTACATTATAAGAAATTGTAATCTTCAAGTATCGAGCAATAAAATCATCAAACTTCATAGTGGACGTAGGCGAAACGCCGAACCACTCTATATTGCTGTCTTCTGTGCAATTTACTTCTGTTATTTGGAGTTTTTGTTAGATAATCCTCAGTTTTAATTTTCTTTCTTCACTTTTATCTCTTCAAAAACTTCCGAAGAGTGTTGTGCCCATTTTTGGTACAAACAACCAAAGGAAAATCTTAGGACCGGAGGTGAGTGATTGTAATTATTTTAAGATTTCTTTAAGTAATTTAAAATAATAGGGTTTCCAATAGTTGTAGCTTTACTATGATTTTTGGAATAGTCTTTTTCAGTAATTATTTATAGTTTTTAATTATTTTCAGTCTTTTCAGTTATTGCTTTCAAGAATTTTAGTATTATTTATGTTAATTATATTTTATTATTGTTAAGCATAGCTTTTTATTAATTTACAGTCTATTTACAGTATTTAAGTTTATTTACTTCTTATTTACATCTTTTCGACGTCTTGGATTTTATGCAAGCTTATATTCTCTTCATTCCCCTTTTCTACGCGTATGGATTAGAATAAATTAAGCGTGAATATGGATTTTATAAGTAAGATTATTAAATGAAGAAAATAAGATGTAAATTATAAAGACTGTAATAAATAATGGAATTGGACTGAAATTACGCCTAATTATAATTAGAATTGGACTAATTAAATATAATTGGCATAGTTATAAATTAGAATTATAACTAAATAGATGAAAGAAGCTTATTTTCATACTTAGGCCTTGGGTTAAGTAATAAGCATGATTATAACGTAGGTTATAATAAGAAAAAGAACAGAATGAGGCTTATTTTAAGGCTTGGGATAAATTAATAAGCGTAGAAAGTAAAAATGGTAATAAAGGCTTATTTAAATAATTTATCTAAGTTAATAAGCAAAGATGAAAGTAGGACCTATACCAAATAGCATTCCCTAGGGCACGCTTATGCTAAGAATGGTAGTAATTGGTCAAATAGAAGTCCAAATCACGGGGATTTGGATAAGGGGCGCAACTAGATATTGTTTGGATAAAGGGTTAGTACCAATAGCATTTCCCCTATTTTTCTATGGACACACGGTGATCTCGCATTAGCCTGAAGTGAGATGAAAGGCATGCTATGATGTACGTTGGAGGTAATAAAAAGACACAATAGGTGGAGCAAAAGGTAGCATGGGCATGGTGGCAGTTACGCGTGCGACTTCCATTCGGGTGCGCAGTAATAGCTATGAGTTCCAAGCGCTTAGTATGGTGTCTTAGTAGACACCATTGCCTTCTGTGTAGGGAGCTATATATGTCATTCGGATCCATAGTAGTTGCTCTGTGCATCTTCCGTATATACCATTGGTTGCTGTGTAGGGAGTTATATAGCGGCTGGTCCACGGAAAGGTCTATTGAGTAGCAGGCTGATCAAAAAGGGTAGAATTAGGGTCACATCCTAATTACAGGATTAGGAATTCAGCCTAACTAAATCAGAACAAGTGCAAGAAATCAAAGTTAACCTATCTTGAGCAATATTTAATCGTATTTATTTCCAGTTTATCTCTTTCCTATTTCCTTTGTTATCCTTATTTATGCTTGAACTGTTGTAGAGTCTATTACTTTTATCTTGCTTAAAGACTGTAGTAATTATTATCATTCACCAGACTTTTAGTCTTACCCACTCCTCTATTTCCCCCTTTTTCCCTCTTAGGCAATCAAGGAAGAAGCTAGTAGATTGCTGGAGCTTGGAGTTCTACTTGGAGGAGACTTCTTCTATGTACTTCTTTTATTTTCAACTACTGTTCTTGTATGCACATGTTTATTTATGAGGGATATTTCATACTCTGATTTTGAGACAATGAATTTTCATAAGACACGATGGGTTTTTGAATGTTGTATTTGGCATTTGACTTATTTATGAATTAATTTTGAAGCTTTGTTTTAGTTAAATACTTATTTAGTATCCACTGTTTTTACCTAATTTTGTCTTGTGAATCTTAGTCTCTGTTAGTTTCAGCTATACCTACAACGTACCACGCCTTTTAATGTGTCCTTTTTGGGTATATTAAGGGGTGTGAGGTGTTTCACTTGGTATCAGAGCCTAAGGTTATAGGATTCCAAAATTTTAATTTGAAAGTAAAGTATTTTTCAAAATAACTTGTTTTAAAAGTATTTTTCAAAAAAGAACTTTTCGAAATGATTTTAAGTATAAAAGAATTTTTATAAAAATCCCCTCATAAGTCCAGTTCAATCTCGCTTTGACTCTTTCCTAAACTACCGTTTTCTTTTCGTAGAATGGCCGATGCCCCGAACCTTCCTGAGGGCATTCCAGTCCCAGCCTGGTTTCGTTGGTACTTACAAGCCACGACTCCAGAGGTGCACGGGCCTGCACTCAATCCTGCACCAGCGGGTGGGAATCCCATCAACCACCTACCGCCATCAATTTCTCTAAGCTTTGTAAAGATTTTGCGAGTTTGGGCGGGAAGACTTATTCTGGCAAGGAGACTTTTGTGGAGGCGAGAGCATGGCTTAGGGACACAGAGAAGATTTTTGGTCTTTTGGAATTGGATGGTCAGCAGCGAGTTCAGCTAGCCGCTTGGCTGCTGAAGGAGGTGGCATCTTATTGGTGGGAGTTGATTGAGTTGGAGGGAAGGAATATTTCTTGGGATGGATTCCGGGAGCGATTCGATAGGAAGTTTCTATCTCGGGCAGAAGAGAGTGTTCAGTTGGAGAAGTTTATCAATTTGAAGCAAGTGAGTTTGTCTGTCAAGGAGTACATCAATCAATTCAATGAGCTGTTGCGGTTTGGTATGGACTTGGTGAACACGACACACAAGAAAGCTATGAAGTTTGCGAAGGGATTGAATCAACCCCTTCAGGGATTATTACTGACTCATGTACCGATGGGAGCTACTTATGAGTCTTTGGTCAAGATGGCGCTTATGTCGGATACGGTCAAGGAAGGAGAGTCTAAAGAGGAGGTTAAGTCAGAAGGTCCAAAGAAGAAGTGGTGGGAAAAGAATAAGAAGAAGAAGAAAGGTGATGGTCCTTAGAAGCAGATTAAGAAAGGAATAAAATGCCATGTTTGTGGGAAGGTGGGACATGTGGCCAAGGATTGCTGGAAGGAGAAGATGAAGGGTAAGTGCTATACTTGTGGGCAGGCCGGTCATATGAGTAAGAGTTGTCCCCAGGGAGCGAGTGCACCAGTCGCGCAGATTCAGGCATTAGACACAGCACCTTCCAGTAGCATTCCAGATAGAGGTAGGAAAGTCACAGTTGAAGGTTTGATTTCTATACCTGATTTTCCTATTTGGACTTTATTTGATTCTGGAGCATCACACTCTTTTATCTCTTGCTCTCTAGTAGATTGTTTGCACTTGGATATATCATTAGTAGTAGACCCCATTATTGTTTCAAACCCCATAGGAGGATCGGCACACTTATCTATGATTTGTAGGGGTTTGAAAATCTTTATCCTAGGCGTAGAGTTTGACTGCGATGCCTATGTTTTGGGATTCTCGGGGTATGGGATGACCTTAGGGATGGATTGGCTATCCACATACGGAGCTATCTTAGACTGTGAGAGGAGAGTCGTTAGACTTGAGACTTGCAGTGGTAGAACTCTGGAGGTATCTTGCGACCCTCAAGGGTCAGTCATATTGTGTTTTCTCTATTCCCTCGATTCATCTTCATCAGAGTTGCATTCGGTTCCAGTCCTCAGAGATTTTGCAGACGTCTTTGAGGAGCTTAGGGGACTACCCCCTAAGAGAGAGATTGACTTTAGGATTTATTTGACTGAGAATGCCAAGCCAGTAGCGTTACCTATGAGACACATGGCACCTAGGGAGAGGAAAGAATTGAGCAAGCAGGTTCGTGAGCTCTTGGAGAAGGGATTCATAAGAAGGAGCATATCAGAGTGGGGAGCGCCAGTCGTCTTCGCCACTAAGGCGGATGGTTCTCTCCGACTTTGCGTAGACTATAGGGAATTGAATAAGCTCACCAAGAAGAACCGATATCCACTTCCTAGCATTGATGATCTTTTTGACCATTTAGTAGGTTCTTCGATTTTCTCTCAACTTGATTTAGCCACAGGATTCCATCAGCTTAGAGTCGCTGATGATAGCAAGATAAGACTGCCTTGAGGACACCGGACGGATTCTTCGAGTGGTTGGTTATGCCTTTTGGACTAACCAATGCTCCAGCCTATTTTGTTGATTTGATGAGCCGCGTCTTTAGGGATGTCTTAAATAAGTTTGTGGCGGTATTCGTGGATGCTATATTGGTATTTTCCAAGAGTATGGAGGAGCATGCTGTTCATTTGGAAGAAGTTCTTCGCACACTTCTTAGCCGTCATTTGAGAGCTAAGTTTTCGAAGTGTCATTTTTGGAGAGAGAGGAAATTCGTTTCTTGGGGCATGTAGTCTCGAAGGAAGGTTTGGCTGTTGACCCCACCAAGGTTATTGCAGTACAAGATTGGAAGGCCCCCAAGAACGTTACCGAGATTAGGAGCTTCCTAGGATTGGCAGGCTACTATAGGAAGTTCATTAGAGACTTTGCCAAGATTTCGACACCACTCACACGCCTTACTAAGAAGAATAAAGCTTTCGTGTGGGACGTGGGTTGTGAGGATTCCTTCACGAAGCTTAAGAGAGCCCTTACTACTGCACCAGTGTTAGTTTTACCTAACGGAGCTAAGCCTTTCACTGTATACACTGATGCATGCGAAATGGGTGCAGGAGAAGTGTTGATGCAAGAAGGGAGGGTAGTGTGTTATGGTAGTAGGAAGTTGAGGACGCATGAGAAGAACTATCCTACCCACGATTTGGAGTTGGCTGCCATAGTTTTTGCACTTAAGACTTGGAGGCACTACTTGCTTGGAGAGAGGTTTGAGCTTTTTACCGACCATAAGTCTTTGAAGTACCTATTCTTGCAGAAGGACTTGAACTTGAGGCAACAAAGGTGGATGGAGTTTTTAGCCTCGTATGATTTTGAGATAGCTTATACCCCTGGCAAGGGTAATGTAGTTGCAGATGCATTGAGTAAAAGAAAGCAACCCTTAGTCCTTTGTTCGTAGAGTGGAGGAGCTTGGAGTTTATTTCTACTTTTGATTTTAAGCCCTCTACGGACATTACTCCCAGATTGTTGGCAACCTTAGAGGTAAGGCCTACCCTTATGGATCAGATTGGCTCAAGGCAGCGGGAGGATTCAAAACTCATGGACATTGGATATGATTAGCCGAGAAGATGTCTCAAGATATCTCCAACGCTATTCCATTGATAGCGAGGTTGGCTTAGGAGAGATGTGAGGCTTTGTGTTCCACACGCTGGTGACTTATTGAGAGCAGTTTTGGAGGAGGCGCACCATTCCCGTATGACTATTCATTCGGGTGGTGACAAAATGTATCGGGATATGAAGAAGATGTTTTATTGGGGTGGTATGGAGATGGACGTGGTAGAATTCATAGCTAAGTGTCTCATATGCCAAAGGGTAAAAGCAGGGCAGCAGAAGCCCGGTGGATTACTTTAGCCCTTAGATGTACCGGAGTGGAAGTGGGACAATATTTCTATGGATTTCATTGATGGTTTACCCCGCTCTAGGAAAGGGAACACTAGCATTTGGGTGATTGTTGATAGATTGACCAAGAGTGCTCACTTCATCCCAGTTAAGAGTAAGCGCATGGCTTCATATTCGACATCCTTGTATATTCGAGAGATAGTCCGTCTACACAGAATTCCTTCTAATGTTGTTAGTGATAGAGATCACATTTTCACTAGTGAGTTTTGGAGAAGCTTACAAGAGGCGCTAGGGATGCAACTTAGGTTGAGTACGGCCTATCACCCCCAGACGGATGGCCAAACAGAGAGGGTAAATAGAGTGCTTGAGGATTTGCTGCGAATGTGCATTTTGGACTTTAGAGGAACTTGGGAGGAGCATCTTCCATTGGTTGAGTTTGCATACAATAATAGTTACCAAACAAGTATAGGAATGGCACCATTTGAGGCTTTATATGGGAGACCTTGCAAGTCCCCATCATGTTGGGTAGAGTCTATGGAGAATTTATTACTTGGTTAGGGAGACCTCTAAGAGGGTGGATTTGATTCGGCGAAGGATGAAGATGGATCAAGACAGACAGAAGTCGTATGTGGATAGGCGGAGGAGTGACATAGAGTTTGAAGTTGGAGACTTAGTTTTTATCAAAGTATCCCCGCTTAGGAAGGTGGTAAGATTCAAATCAAATGGAAAGTTAGCCCCTAGATTTGTTGGACCATTTTCTATCACAGAGAATTGGGAAGATGGCTTACCGAGTGAAGCTACCAGATAGGCTCGTAGGAGTGCACGACGTTTTCCATGTTTCGCACTTGCGAAAGTGCTTGCATGACTCGACGGAGGTTGTAGAGCCTAGTCAATTAGAGGAGGTGGAGGTAGAAAGAGAAGCTTCTATTCAGCGTATCCCCACGAAGATTGTTGGAAGAGATATCAAGCGACTAAGGAATAAGGAGGTTCCACCGGTAAAGGTGCAGTGGGGAGATGATGTTGCAGAAGCCACTTGGGAAGCAGAGGAGAAGATTCGTACTTCCTATCCTCATCTTTTTGATGGTAAGTTTTAGAATTCCTTTTTTCATCTTTAGATTTGAATAGGTTCTTTCCTTTATTATCCTTTAGGAGGGTAGAACTTAGGATTTAACCTATGGATGGTAGGATTTGATGTAAACATGTTAATAGAACATGTTATGAATGATGTATGCTAGTGGTAGCAAGTGTTTGCTAGTGGATGCTATGGACGCATATAGGTACACTAGGCACTATTATTCCTTAGGGATCGACCTAACTAGGACACTTGAGCATATGCATATGGATGTGCGCGCATTTTTATTTTATTTCCATGATTGCTATAAATGAATGATTATCACATGATTGTTGCATTTGGATGATGTTTGTAGCACGCATATAGAACAATCGGTTATCATTAGGAAATTTTACATTCATTTGGATACATGGCACATACATGATTGCATAAAAAGGAGGTCAACTGAATCATTGGACCGCCTAATCTTTTGCATTAGTTAGGGACATTTACACTACACTAATAGCATAAGTATCATAAAATGCATTAGAAAAACTGAAGGACAATGGATGAATGGTTGATGATTGAGTAGTTGGTTGTAGAATTGGATGAAAACATTTAGTACATTCTTTTATCCTTAGAGATTTCGGGGTGGAAATCCCTTAAGGAGGGGAGAATGTAACAACCCAAAATTTAACCCATAGTAATTAATTTGTTAATTAATTAAATAATAAAATAAATTTGTGAAATTATCAGAATTAAGCTATGGAAGTTGCACCATTGTGTCCGTGGTAATTTTCTGGTCAATTTCCATATATAGAACGTAAGAAATCGAGCTAATATGACCAAGTTATAAAATAAACAAAATAAGCAGAAATATAACTACAATACACACACACACACATACATATATACGGTTAGGTCGACCGTCCAGTCGACCTGGGCAAGGGGGCGGTCGACCGCTCGATCGACCCGCCTTGTATTTTTGCAAGCGAACGAACGTTAATTCGTTCAAATGAATTAGAGACGTCGGAACTCGTCATTTGCACCCTTTTGTTTAATCCAGTCCCTCCGTTTCTGTATCTGATAGCTCCTATTCAGCCTATGACATGGTTGCATCCTATTCAATCTCCAAATCCAACAGTCCGAGATCCACTTCTACATATATAAATAGACCCCCAGGCCTAACACTTTTTCTCATTCTATATTTTCTCCGCTTGGGTTCACCTTTTCAGGAAGGACCCTAAAAGAAATAATTTTCCAAGGAGAGAATCTTTTTAATAAAAATTATTTTACAACTCCAAGTGGATCTGGGAAGACCAAAGGAAAAGCTTAGGACAGGAGGTGAATGATTGCAATTATTTTAAGGTTTCTTTAAGTAATTTAAAATAATAGGATTTCCAATAGTTGTAGCTTTACTATGATTTTTGGAATAGTCTTTTTCAGTAATTATTTACAGTTTTTAATTATTTTCAGTCTTTTCAGTTATTCCTTTCAGGAATTTTAGTATTATTTCTATTAATTATATTTTATTACTGTTAAGCATAGCTTTTTATTAATTTACAGTCTATTTACAGTATTTAAGTTTATTTACTGTTATTTACTTCTTATTTACATCTTTTCGACGTCTTAGATATTATGCAAGCGTCTATTCTCTTCATTCCCCTTTTCTACGCGTATGGATTAGAATAAATTAAGCACGAATATGGATTTTATAAGTAAGATTATTAAATGAAGAAAATAAGATGTAAATTGGACTAATTATAATTAGAATTGGACTAATTAAAGATAATTGGCATAGTTATAACTTAGAATTATAACTAAATAGATGAAAGAAGCTTATTTTCACACTTAGACCTTGGGTTAAGTAATAAGCATGATTATAACGTAGGTTATAATATAAAAAAAAGAATGGGGCTTATTTTAAGGCTTGGGATAAATTAATAAGCGTATAAAGTAAAAATGGTAATAAAGGCTTATTTAAATAATTTATCTAAGTTAATAAGCAAAGATGAAAGTATGACCTGTACCAAATAGCATTCCCTAGGGCACGCTTATGCTAAGAATGGTAGTAATTGGTCAAATAGAAGCCCAAATCACGGGGATTTGGATAAGGGGCGCATCTAGATATTGTAAGGGCCAGTACCAACAACATTTCCCCTATTTTTCTATGGACACACGGTGATCTCGCATTAGCCTGAAGTGAGATGAGGTGCACGCTATGTTGTACGTTGGAGGTAATAAGAAGACCCAATAGGTGGAGCAAAAGGTAGCATGGACATGGTGGCAGTTACGCATGCGACTTCCATTCGGGTGCTCAGTAATAGCTATGAGTTCCAAGCACTTAGTATGGTGTCTTAGTAGACACCATTGCCTTCTGTGTAGGGAGCTATATATGTCGTCCGGATCCACAGTAGTTGCTCTGTGCATCTTCCGTATATACCATTGGTTGCTGTGTAGGGAGTTATATAGCGGCTGGTCCACAGAAAGGTCTATGGAGTAGCAGGCCGATCAAAAAGGGTAGAATTAGGGTCACATCCTAATTACAGGATTAGGAATTCATCCTAATTAAATTAGAACAAGTGCAAGCAATCAAAGTTAACCTATCTTGAGCAATATTTAATCATATTTATTTCCAGTTTATCTCCTTCCTATTTCCTTTGTTACCCTTATTTATGCTAGAACTGTTGTAGAGTCTATTACTTTTATCTTGCTTAAAGACTCTAGTAATTACTATCATTCACCAAACTTTTAGTCTGACCCACTCCTCTATTTCCCCCGTTTCCCCCCTTAGGCAATCAAGGAAGAAGCTAGTAGATTGCTGCAACTTGGAGTTCTTCTTGGAGGAGACTTCTTCTATGCACTTCTTTTATTTTCAGCTATTGTTCTTGTATGCACTGGTTTATTTATGGGGGATATTACATACTCTGATTTTGAGACAATGAATTTTCATAAGACACGATGGGTTTTTGAAAGTTGTATTTTGCATTTGACTTATTTATGAATTAATTCTGAAGCTTTGTTTTAATTAGATACTTATTTAGTTTCCACCGTTTTTACCTATTTTTGTCTTGTGAATCTTAGTCTCTGTTAGTTTCAGTTATACCTATAACGCACCACGCCTTTTAATGTGTCCTTTTTGGATATATTAAGGGGTGTGGGGTGTTTCAGGAACTAGATTAGCTCGCGGGGGAAGAAATGAATGAATCTAATTTTTTTTTACCATTTTGGATCTTTAATGGGCCTATGAAGTTTAAATTTGCTTTAGAACTTCTCTTACTTTGGTTTAAATAAAATCATGTATTTTATTTAAATTAGTTAAAGGAAAGTTTTAAATAATTTAATTTTAATTCTGTATGTATCAAATGCACCTAATGTTATAAGAGTTAATATATAAGGAAGGGAACCTTTCGTTTCTTTCGTTAAAACAAGTAATTAATTGAGAGCATAAATTACATTAAATGGAGAGAGAAAATTTTCATTTTCTCTCTTTTATTTGAATTGATTGTTTCATTAAACGTCATTAATTAATAATTTATTCATGGCATGAAATATTACTATATCCAAGTGTATTCTAACTTTACAAATTGTAATTTACAGATTGTGTACAAAGATTTTATTAAATTTATTAATTGTAATTTGGGATTTATTTAATTTTGTTTTTATTTATATAAGTGTGTATATATATTTGTATCATATACATATATACATATATGTGTGCATGTGTAACATGACAGTCTGTGTAGAGAATAACATGCCTGCATATGGATGTTGAGATTTACATCGCATTGGACACATGCGCATATTTTGTATTTATTGTATGTTGTCAAATATGTGCATGAACATATAGTTATAAATTTCAAATGATCATTTATATATGTATAATATGTTTTATCATTATAATATTGCTTGAAATATTATTTATTATATAACTATGTATTGTACCATAAATAGCAATATATATATATATATAGTTAAGGGTGACATGCACTAGATATATGATAATATTCCTATTAGTTTGGTTTACATTGGAAATCGAATGTGTAACTTGATTGGGAATTTTTTTGAAAAGGTTGGCTTAGCTTATCATGGTGATAAGTTAATTGGAGATAAGGAAGTGGATATAGACAGTCAGCTTTTTTATAATAGAGTGATGATTCAATCTGGGTGTGAAATGGATTGTGATAGTGTGGAGAAAGACGTGCATAGGTTATCAGTCAGCTCAGATTTTTATGGTGATAGAAAATGTAATGGGGTTGAAAATTTTGATGAAATCGATGGGTTGGCTTGTTGTGGTGATAGGATGGTGAGAGAGGTTGCTATGAATAATGAAGGCAAAGATACTATTATAGAGGATGCATTTCATAGGACTTCTATTTTTCCAGCAAATATTGGAAATGACTGTAATACTGATGGCACTCCATCAGCTTTATCTTCATCGTCGAAGAGAGGTAGGCGTAGGAAATCTATTTCTATTAGTGGTACTGTTCGCCGTAGAACCAGGATCCGCAACAGTCATTCTTCGATGATGGGTGAGTTACCTGATTTGAGTGCCACGAGTGGCACTACGAATTCAGGCTCTGCTATGATTTCTGATTTAGGCAGTACTTATCCTTCTTATGCTCTAGGTAGTTTGTCTTCCGCTGAGTTATGTCAGTTAGCTAGAGATACCGCTTTTGTTTTTCTGGCATTGAGTTAGATACTGCTTATATTAGAAGTAGGGAAATTACGAGTGCTAGATCTATTGGTTTACGAGGATTATTAGCTGGAATATTAGAGGTTTGAACGATTTAAATAAATATGATAAAATCAAAGCATTTTTTAAAGATTATTTTATTGACATTGCACTTTTACAGGAAACTAAAATCGAGTGTCTTGACATTTGTTTTTATAGAGGATTAGGTGGTTATCACTTTAGGAATTGGGCTTGTTTACCTTCTGTTGGAGCTTCTGGGGGTTTACTTATAGGGTGGCGGGATAATTCTTTTAAACTACTTCAATATATTTCTAAGCAATATTCTTTGCATATTATTCTCATCAACCTTACTGACAACTCTATTTTAATTATATATAATGTTTATGGGCCAAAATCAAAAATTGGTCATCAGGTTTTATGGAATGAATGTCTAGAATTTAGATCATTAGCTCCTTGTTCTTGGATTATGGGGGTGACTTCATTGTTATGCGTTTTCTAGGAGAGCCTCCACCACGGGAAGGTGATTTCTCTTCTATGAAAGAGTTTGACCAATTTATTATTAATTCTAATTTGATTGAAATACCTCTTTCTAATAGAGGTTTCACATGGAGTAATACTAGAGAGTACCCTTCAATGGCTCTTCTAGATAGATTCTTCATCAGTGACGAAATTGAGGATAAATTTCCTATTTATAGGGTCTCTAGCTTGCTTTATACTTTTTCTGATCATTGCCCTATAATTCTTACATGTGATCATCGTAGAATTGTTAATAGAACTTTTAAATTTGAAAAAATGTGGTTATTAGAATCTAATTTCTCTAATCTAATTAGAAATAAATGGATTTCAATGAATTTTTACAATATCCGAAATAAGCATAATTCTGCAAAAAAAATTGTTTTAAAACTTAGGGGTCTAAGGAATTATCTTAAAATTTGGAGTAAGAATGTTTTTAGTAGTATAAAAATTAAAAAAGAAAATTTACTTTCTGAAATGCTTAAAATTAATAAGATAGAAGAAACTAAACAACTAAATTTAGGTGAGCATAACATTCTCGCTAATTTAAAAGAAGAGTTTAATTCAATTTTAGAAAAAGAAGAGGTTATGTGGAAATAGAGACCTAGAATATAATGGATTAATGAAGGTGATAATAATACAATTTTTTTTTCATAATATGGCTAACAGTAGAAAACGTAGTAACACGATAAATTCTATTTTTGTGAATAATGTAAAATTTGTTGATCAAAGGGATCTTAATAAGGCATTTACTGATTATTATAGAGATATTTTTGGTAATAAGAATAAGCATAGAATTAACATTAGATGGAATGATCTTTATCCTTCAGAATCTAGAATTGACCTTTCTGATTTTGATAATCCTTTTCCTAAAGAGGAAATTTTAAAGGCTATTAATGATATGCCTAGTGATAAAGCCCCGAGTCCCGATGGGTTTCCTATTTTCTTTTACAAATTATTTTGGGATGTTTTAAAATTCGATTTAATCAGCATGTTTAATGAATTTTATAATGGGAAATTACATGCAGAAGTTCTCTTTCTTTCAGTCCAGAAACCAATTAGGAAGATTTAATTTTGCAAACGTAATTTTATTACATAAAAAAATCAGTGCTAATAATTTAAAAAAAATTAGACCTATTTCTTTAATTAACTGTTCCGTTAAATTATTTCAAAAGTTTTAGCTAATAGACTTAGCACAAGAATGAATGATCTAATTGATTGTTCACAAACTGCTTTCATTAAGGGTAGAAATATCACTGATGGAGTGGCTGCTGTTCAAGAATACATAAATCACTGTTGTAAGAATAATATTACTTGTGCGATTCTAAAACTAGACTTTGCGAGAGCTTTTGACTCGGTAGATTAGGATTTTCTTATTGATATGTTTCTTGCTAGAGGTTTTAGTAGTAAATGTATTAGTTGGATTATGACTTTGCTTAGAACCGGTAATTCTAGTATAATGGTTAATGGTATTTTGGAAAATAAAATATAATCAAAATGTGGTTTAAGGCAGGGTGATCCTTTATCGCCTCTTTTGTTTAACCTAGCTGCAGATGTTTTCTCTATGATTATTAAAAAAGCAGTTGAAAATGGTTCTTTAGGGTGTGTTGGCAATGAAATCTCACGCAATGGTCTCCCTGTTCTTCAATTTGTGTATGATACGTTATTATTTACCTCTCATTTGCCTAATCATGTCATTACCCTTAAATTTATTTTATACAGCTTTGAACTTCTTTCAGGGATAAAAATTAAATTCGATAAAAGTTCCGTTTTAATGTTAAATGATGTTGATAAGGTTGAACGTTTAGTTGCTAATACGCTTAATTGTAAAAACATGACTTTCCCTTTTGATTATCTTGGATTTTCGATTAGACCAACTAAACATAAGCATGAATACTGGTTAATTATAATTGATAAAATTAAAAAAAGAATCTAATTGGAATGGGAGGTTTTTATCAAGAGCGGGTAGATTAGTTCTCATCAACTCTGTTTTATCTACTCTTCCGATCTATTGGATGTCTATGCATCTTTTTCCTGATTGGGTGATTAGTAGAATTTATAAAATTAGAAGGGACTTCTTATGGAGTGGAGATAATTCTAATAGTAGTCTTAAATGTTTTAGTAAATTGGGAAACAGTTTGTAAATCAAAAAAGGAAGGTGGTTTAGGAGTCATTAATTTGCGTAACATGAATGTATCTCTGTTAGGGAAATGGTTATGGAAATTTAAGGATGTTAACGATAACCCTATTTGGAAAGAAATCATTTCTAAACATTATTATAATGGTAGTAATAATTTATACCAAATTACTCCTAATGTTACTAATAAGTTGTCTAATTTTTGGAAATCAATTTTAAAATGTCATGAGATTTTTAATCTTGGTACTAATATGATTGTTCATTTAGGTAATAATAAGTCTTTTTGGCATGATCGTAGGATATTTGTAATTCCTCTTAGGTTATAGTTTAAAGAGCTTTATGAAATTTGTAACTTTAAGAATGCTTTAATTTTAGATGTTTTTTCTTCGGATAATGTTCCCCCTTGGAAATTTAGTTTTAATAGTATTTTAGAAGGTACAACTCTTGGACAATTTGCTTTATTATTTGCTAGATTAAATTTGTATAATATTGATAAAGAAAATGATACTATTAACTGGGAATGGGATAAGAGTAAGAAATTCACTTCAAATTCTTTTTATAAATTTCTTAATTTCTCGGGCGTAACTAATAACTCTTTTAAACTTATTTGGAAAACAAACGCTCCTCCTAAATCTAAAATTCATATGTGGTTAATCATACATGGAAAATTAAATACTATTGAATTTTTAATATGCAAATTGATAATAATTGTTCTTTTTGTAATTTGTATTTTGAAGGTATTAAACATGTATATTCTGATTGCATAGATATTTACAACATTTTTAATAATACTCTCAAAATCTTTAACTTTAGTCTTACAACTAAAGTTACTGATTGTGATTATTATTGGAATAATCAAAGATTTAAGTTTCAAAAGGAAAATAGATTTTTACTTGATACTTTATTCATTATAATTTGTTGGTATATTTGGTTTAAGAGAAATTAGAGACTTTTTAATAATAATAGTAGTCATATTAATAAATTGATTTTTATAATATCATCGTTTTGTTTTAATTGGATTTCAAATCCTAAATACAGATTAGCTAAAAATAATCATTTTAATGAATATCTTAATAAGGTTAGTAAGAACATTAAGCTATTTAAGCATAAAAGCAATATTTTAACATTAATAATTATAGCATTAACGTTTTCTCAAATTAGAATGATGATTTTAATAATTATCATAATGTACTTTTGATTAAAGGAGCATGACGATAATTTTTAAGAGATTTTAATTTATAGGTTTTAACTTCATAGTTTTTTAACTTTTATCCTTTCGATTTCGATAACTCTTCTTTACATCTTTAAAATTGGTTAAGATTTTAGTTGATTTTCTGTCTTATAATTTTAGCTTCAGTTTTATTTCTTTTTCTTCATTAATATATATATATATATATTTGTATATAAACTGCATTTATATACATATGTGTGTATTATTCTTATAAATTTCTTTAGTTCCTTTTACAGATACTAGTTTAGGCCAGAAATGGTGCTAGATTACTATTTGTAGGTTTTCAGGATTGTTGTTGACAGGATTGCAGAGAGACATTCATTCTGGACCTTTCGTGTTTGCAGTGAGGAGTTCTTTTCAGTTCTTCCGTGTATGCAGTATGGCGTTCCGCATTCTGGATCAACTGCATTTGCATGAGGCATTCTTTCCAGTTCTTCCGCATCTGCGGTGTGGCTTTCTTCATTCTGGATCTTCCGCATTGGCAGTGAGGCATCCATTCTGGTTTTTCGGAGTTTGCAGTGAGGTGTTCTTTCTCAACTGGAGCTGTCTATCAATCTTGTCCATACTTGGTTGCATCATGGCTTTTTTGGGTACTTCTAACACCTCATTAACGAGCGGTGGCCTTGCCAAAGCTGGATATTGAGGTGTAATGGGTGATGGCCTTATCGGAGCTCATTCTAGACATACCTGAATCCTTTTATTGTTTTTGTATTATGATTAGTTACCTGCCAGACATGTTGGTAGCACTTTGTTTTCAGTGATACACACACACACACACGTGCTCTCCTCTACTTTTGAGGATCACACATTTCTCTCAAAAAAGAATATATATAAAAATTGTAACTTGCTAATTAGAAAACATGTTAGATTTGAAGTTACAATAATTGTAAATATTTAATATGTATGAATATTATATTGAATCAAGTAGTTTTGGAAATAATAAACTATTATAAAATAATTAAATGATAAAAATTCAAGTTTATAATTTTTGGAAAATCCGTAAACATATTTTAAGGCTTATGGAAAAATCTCTAGAGTTTTCTCAGTTAATATAATATTTTAATTAAATAATTGATAATATGTCAAAATTAAATTAATTTTAATGAATATAAAATTAAGTTATAACAATCTAATTTTTTTATAGGCACCTAGCATGATGACTTAATTTAAAAAAAATATATAATTGAATTTTAGAAACATACATTATTTTACATGAATTAATTGAATCAGATAATCATTAAATAATAATAATATATAAATAAATTATTAACAATTATTCCAGCACTTATAATTCATAATAGACATAAGCAAGTGTTAAGAAAATTTCAAATCGACGTAATACAATAAAAATGAAAGCAACAATACATACAAAAATCTCACCTAACTAATGAAATAACAATAACCTGATTTATGTACATATGGTTAAATGATTAACAAATCTTAAAACCATAACAATGTGATTAACATATAGAAAAACATTACCCGAAATAAAGGCCCTAAAGTACATTTTGCAATAATGAGATCTCTTTCTCTAAAACTCTTTGATTAGTGAGATTGCTAGTCTAGAATCAACTACCGCTCACTTTCAAATAGTTTTGCTTTTAATTTAAATTGGATTTGGGACTTTGGGAAATTTTTAGAGAATAGTTGCTACCACTAAAATAAAGAATAAAAAGAAGAAGAAGGTGGCAGCTCCAAAAATGAATTAGAATGTAATTATTGTTTTGAGATCATAACTTATATGGTAAGATAAGAGAGAACTAACTAGATCTTTACCACACATCTCCAAAACCTAATCACACATGTTATACAGCCCCGACCTCTCTCTAGACCAGCCACCTATCACTCCAAACTGAATGGATTGTGAGCTCATTTAACCCAAATTAAAAATATACTATTAAATTTAACTTAATTTGTTATCGATATCTCATATCAACCAATATATTTATAACTTTTATAAATATATACAAAAAAAGTATTTCTCAAATCATATTTAAATTTTATAATTAATATTTCAAAAACATCAATTTATTTTATTACTTTATAACAATTATAAACTAATTCAATTGCTTGGTCTAAAGAGAATTCATCATTTTGGTTGTGTGACTCTTTGGTGTAAATTCGGTCAACGATTAACATCGAACTATTTGAATGTTAATGTTCACACTTCACTTAGCAAGCGGTGTTATATTATAGCCAAATTTATCGCTTACTCGGCTTCGATAAAAATCTAACTTCTTTATTAAGCGTTTCCCAGTTGTGACAATTATTTACACCAATTATCTTGTTCAAAACTATGTCACTTTGGGCTTAGTGAATTCGGTAATAGTCAAAATTCCAACATCATCCACATTCAACTCTATAGTCCAAACAGAAATTTCTTGGTTCAATAATAATTATTATTAACTGTACTACTCTGGCTAGAAATTTTGACTTTGGTTTGACTTGAATTTACCGTGATACTAACCCCATATAACCAAGGAGACGAATCCTCTCTTGAATAGTGCTTCACTTCCAATACTTCAACTCGACCCAACTATAGTCATTCAATGGATGTTGTGCTATGATTTGACTATAATCAAAGCGGAGCTTTCATATTAAAGATTCATGGTATTCTCAAGTTGAAAGAACTGTGTAAATTATTCACATTGATATTTTCTATTTGACCTTAGTTATATTAACCAACAGAAAACCATCGAATGAGTCATTCCATAGTTATCCAAAAACTATTATTATGTAATCCCTAGGTGCCCCCGACAGTCATGAGTAATACACTACCCAATATTTGGAGAGCGTTTCGTACTCTAGTCTCAACGAATACATCGATATCCAATCTCGATGCATCTTGACTAGGAACATTTAAAATGGTATATTTAATTTTATTGTGATAAATTACTCGTAGTTACAACACTTTGTAACTACTATCACAAAACATACCATTTATGGATTTTCTGTTAAATATACTTTTAATTAAATTAATTAATTATTATAACCACATTATATCAAGTACATAATAGAAAGGAAACACCTTTATTTCGAACAAGATTGGCCAACAAGTTAGTTATATGTATCAGATTACATAATTTCCCCTAGAGTATATGCTTAACTCTATCAATTATATGAGTTATCTTATATCCAACGACATTTGAGCTGAGAGATGCAAGATTTTTTTGATGTTTGCTATGGTTGTCACACGATGTAGGTATTATCGAGTTGTATATCTAGACACCCTAGACTATACTATGAGTACTAGTACACCTATATGAGGACGATAATTTTTAATACACTATTTGTATGTGCTAACTTATTAGATGCATGTATAGTTCAAGTATGTTTCTTCACTGTATGTTCTTATTTATGATATATCGACTTTTATATCTATTTTGGGATTATAGATCGTTTACACCAGATTACATCTGACATGAGGTTATTTGCATTGCTTCGTACCATCTTAGATATTCTTAAATGAGTAGATTGAGAGATAGGTATAAGATAGCGCCTGGCACTATGAGGAGGACGAGCAAGAGGCCGACACTTTCTTACATATCTTTATGTGGAGCCAGTATCTCTTATATTCAACAGCATAATACCGTAGAGCAATGTTAGAACTTATCTATTATTTAGAGATACTTATATGGAGTTCATTTGATTATGATGTATAAATTCTATTATTTCTTTGTTTTGTATAATCTTATGAACTTGCTACACTCTTATATGTCGTTTATTTTTGGTTCATTTGATTATTCTACCGTCTCTCTTGTTTTACATCTATGTTGTTATTATGTTCCATATATACGTGGTGAGATGCTCTACAGGTTCTTATGTGGTTATAGTACTATTTACCTTAATAGGTTCTTACAATCGACCAGATCTTGATGTAGCGCGGTAATGGTATCAAATATTGTTATTTTGGTCCGAAGGTGGAGGATGGTCATTAAACGTGGTATCTGAACTTAGGTCAAGCGATCGCCTAAGTGGATACCAGTAGATCCATTAAGGCTAAGGTCGGAGCTTTGACTTAGAATGGATTGGGTGACATATGGGAGAGCGTACTTGTTATATATTTTGGTTTTTAGAACTATATAATATATTTATTGTAAGTCGCATTACATACACAAGTACTACTTATGCGGTTTTTCTTTATTAGAGACTGGTCATCCTTGTTATAACTTATAAGCAAAGGATTCGAGCCAGTCTACAACGCGTAAAATGGACATATTTCAAAAAGATTTCCCTATTTGGATTATAGTTGTCCCATGAAGTCTAATGGTTTACGCTAGAGCCTATTCAATTATTAATATAAATAATGTTTTATTCAAATTTACTTTATATTTTTTGATTAATCATAGTAGTTAATTCAACTAAATTTTAATTTTGAATATATCATATACATTCAATGATATAACAATATAACATAATGTAATATAAACATGTGTATAACTATATATATATATAAGGATACATACATATATATATATGGATTTATATATGTATTATATACATATATATAATACTTACATATACATTTAATTAATTCACATGCATATCAGGAATATAAACGCCTAAGTATATACATTTTCTTGAATATACTATAATATATGTATATGGTTTCTATACACATGGTGCTAGTACCATATATAGAGTTTAGACATATATATACATACATATATGTGACATTTTTTGCCACTTATACATTTTTAATACACATACACACACATCTATAAAACTATGAGAACAAATTTATATAATAAAATTAGATATTTCAAAACATGAGAACGTTTGATTGGAAGTAAAGATGGAATTTATTTTCCATTAGATCTAAATCTAATCAAATTAGAACTAAAAAGAAAATAGAGTAAAGTAATGATTTAGATTTCCTCCTTTACAAACACAAATTAGTAGTAGATTCAGTACCAAATAAAATTCATGTTTAACCATTGAAAGAATATCCAAACATTAAAATCATAAATCTGAAAATAAACATTCAAGTTGAAAAATTAAAAGTATTATCATAATTTAACGTATTGCATCAATGACACAATTAATTCTAAAACATATACATAAACATATGCACAAATCTGTACTCGATAAATTAAGATTTTATTTCATATGATACAATTCAATAAGAAATGAACTTGAATATATTAATTTAAAACAAACTAACCTGCCTAAAAGTTTAACTTGATATTGGTATACAATTTTGAAAACTTGAAGATAAAGCATAGGAATATACTCATACCTAATTCAATTCAATTACATATTAATCCATGATTATAAGATAATTAAATTGTAATGACAAAAATAAATTTTATTACAATAAATTAGATCTACATAAACTCAAAGTCTTAAACCTGGCGAAAAAGAAAATTAGTTTTAGAACATAAATTGGTTTTGATTAAATAATTAATTAATTAAATTTGTATTAACAGAAGCAAGCTTTATAGAAAATCAAAACTATATCAACTAATGATTTAGATCTAACTAGAATAATATCAATACTCAAAATACAACACATATAAGATTGATTTTTCCTTTAATTAATAGTATACAAGAGAATTTAAAAATAGATTCAATAGGTGGCAATGGACATATACATATGTGAACTAGATTAGGTTTAAACAACTTGAATGAATTCAAAATAGAAATCAAATGTGAAAAGCCTAGTCCTTTTGTGACAACCATCCTTTTCGACTCTCAGAAATCGACACTAATACATCCACGATATTCACATGCCGAATATCCAAGCGCCGGAAAGACAGATTGATCAAGGGAAAAAAGAAAAAGAAGATAGAACAAAATCTTACACGAATGTAATAACATATATTATTTCAATATATAATCTTTACAGTAGAAATTTTAAATACACACATCAGAGTCTATCCTAACCTCAGCCTGGACAGTTATAAATCTCTATCCCTACTAGTGCTGAATACAAACATTAACAAATGCAGTGAAAATGGAAATGGATAACTGTAGTGACCGGCCTTTTTTACACCTAAAGATGACACTTAATAGATCCACGATATTCATGTGCCGATCATATAAGTGTCCAAATGTCAGGTCATTCGGGGAAGGAAAGAAGATATAAGATAAGAAGTAACTAGAACAATCACACAATCTCACAACGCAATAGAATAACATATATTAATCAAGATAATAGTTTATAAAATCATTTTCAAAAAGATACATTAGAGTCATACTAATATGGATTCACCATAGGACAGTTATAACAGCCTATCCCTACCTAACCGATACAATATACATATAGTACAGTGGAAACAAAATAGTAACTAGCTATCAATAAAGCCTCCTGCTCCAAGCTCCTCCAAAATGAATCTATGAAAACCTGAATTACTTAGCTGCATATACAAATTTGAGCACCCAAGGGTCTTAGGAAAAGAAAATAAACTTCGGGTCAGACATGAGTTTGATGTGGGTAAACTCAAAACAACAGAATTATTACTTTAAAAACTCTTTTAAAATCAAAGGATATCTCGTAAGACTATTCCGCACATAAACACGGACAAGTTTTTACCTTACAATAACCAAAACACTTTTATATAAAATCCTCTATTATTATCGTAATGTCTAGGATACAAATACATATTAATCATAGCCGAAATTATTATATTATTAAATTCCAGTATACTAGGCTCTACAATCAAAACCGCAAGGCACGTTTTGGAGAATGGTGTAACGACCCAGAATTTTTGATATTTGAAACTGGAATATTTTAACTTGAATTTCAAATATAACTAATTATTGGGTAATTAAATTATTGAATTTAATAATTTGAAACTGGGTAAAATATTGAATTTGGAGTTTCGAGCTTGTTAAAAATATTTCAAAGGCTAGTAAAATTCATATTAATAATACTGAAGACAATGCCACTTTTAAAATTGAATTTGGAAGTGCTTTGTTCAGTTTTGAAAATATATCATTTAAATTAACGTTTAAAATTAGCCTTCCGAGACCCACCGTTCGTAGCTCGGTTGGTTTGGGAGTTGGGAGATGGGAACCAAAGGACTGCGTCCGGGCAAGTTCGAATCCCAGCGCCAAACCATCAGTGGGAGTTTCAACGTTAAGCATCCATGTGCGACGACTAAATAAAAGCGGGGTAGACACACGGCATGGTTTACTTAAGTGAGTATCAATGAATACCATGATCTTAAGGTTTCCCATGAACTCAAAAAAAAATAGCCTTCCGAGGCACAATCTCGGAATTTGACGAAACCAGTTCCATTGGATTCGTAATATGGTATTATTATCGGATTTCAAATTTCGGAGTGTTTGGAGTTATCGTGTGGTCTCACGGAATATAAACGCGCTGAAATCTATATTGAAAATTCAATATATTAATTGGGTCAAAAAGCTATCTTCTTCATACGATCGAGTTAGGACTCGAAATCTTTTCCATTGCGTTCAGAATAGGGGTATAACATTATAAATGCCTAGCGGCACACGTCGATAGGAGGTCGAGATTTTAAGCTACGAATTCAAGACGATTTAAATTCAAAATTTTAACTATAATATATATATTATTTCACCAGTCAAATTCCTTTCCATCAGCCACCATTCTTTCATCTCAGCCATCCTATATTCCTGACCCGACCGACCTATCCCTCTCTGTTAGATCACGTACCCTTTCTCTTTCCCTCAGTTCGAATCTTTTCAAAGCCCCCTATATTCTGTTCAAATTCGAAATCAGTCGTCCCTGTCTATTTATTTCTTTCCACCCCTCAGTTCAACAGAACCAAAATCGATCTGAGAAAAAATGGCAGCCACTAAAAAAATCGCGTTCGTTTCTTTTCTTCCCACCTTTCTCGAAATTAAAATAGATGTGTGTCGCGATCGAACCGCGAACTCCAGGCGGGCGCGAGACACTGGAGGAAGAGGATGCGCGCAAGGATGGGGAGGAGCCGCATACGCAGAACTGTGAGGAAATCGCGACAATTTCACGATTTGGAGATTCGAGTGCGTGCAGCCTGGAGTTTGTAGAGAGGGAGTCAAACTCGAAGGGCGCGGCAGTGGTGGAGGTCAGTGGCGAAGAGTGGAGCTCGAGCGTGACGCTGGCGATGTGGTGGGTTACAGTAGAAGTCGCGATGGGATAAAGAGGTCAGGAGTAGGTCGCCTGCGTGTTCGGCAACGCTAGCTCGAGGTGAGGTATCGTTTTATTAATTTAATTAAATAAATAAATGTTTATATGCACAGTAAAAATGGGTTTTAAAATCAGAATTTTATTTTTACAAATATATATGGAAAGTTTTTACAGAAAGAAAATTATTTGCAGTGAGGTATATATGCAGATTTTTCAATTTAAATAGATATATACAGAAAACAAGGAAAAAACAATATTTACAGTAAGGGTAGAAGATAGTTCTGTTTTTATTTAAATAAATATATACATATAGGTGAAACAGTAAATATATATATATATATATATTTATATATTTATATATTTATATAAGGTTTTGGAAAATATAGGGATTTTAAATGTTTATATAAATGAGACTTTTATGAAATCTATATAAATTATTTCTATAAGTATATATGTAGTTTCAAAAATAAAATAAATATACACATTTTAAATTGACTAGTTATTTAAAAAAAATGTATTTAGGGTGATTATTTTAGTTACTAAGAATTATTTATTGTAGGAAAATTAGTTTAAAATTAAATTATTAGTTTAAAACCAAATTATTAGTTTAAATTAAATAAATAAATGGTAATTAATTGTTCGATTAATTAAATGTTAATAAATTGAATAATGTTATGCAAGGTCAATGTTAACCCGCCTTTTGGCAAGGCCGCGGACAGATAGATTTAACTTAAACAACTTCACAACTATCGAGACTAAAGTATGATGGGTTCGGTTTAAAATGATGATAGGCAGTTTGGCAGATGTCGCTCGGCATTGGGATGGTTCGGCGTTGGAGGCTATTCGGCATAGAGAGATCGTCGTTCGACATAGAGGGATCGATCGGCATTCCAGGAGCATTCGGCATTCGGTAGCACTCGGCATCCAGGAGCGCTCGGCATTTAGAGGCGCTCGACATTAGAGATCGTTCGGCATGACGGGCGCTCGGCATTAGAAACTGTTCGGCATCAGACATAGTTCGACATGATGGAGGTTCGACATTAAGTATCGTTCGGCATTGGATGGAGCGCTCGACATTAAGTATCGTTCGGCATTGGATGGAGCGCTCGGCATAAATCTCGTTCGGCATTGGATGGATCGTTCGGCATACCTCACCTCACTCGACATCGCACCTCCGCACCTCCATACCTCGCACCTCCATATCTTGGTACCTCACACCTCCATACCTCGGTACCTCGCACCTCCATATCTTGGTACCTCGCACCTCTATACCTCGGTACCTCGCACCTCCGTACCTCCATTTCTTGGTATCTCGCACCTCCGCACCTCCATACCTTGCACCTCCATATCTTGGTATCTCGCACCTCGATACCTCGCACCTCCATACCTCGGTACCTCGCACCTCCATATCTTGGTACCTCGCACCTCTATACCTCGGTACCTCGCACCTCCGTACCTCGATACCTCGGTACCTCGCACCTCCCAACGTTCGGCATGAGGAGATCGTTCGGCATTCGCATCTTGTTCGGCATTCAGCGTTCGACATCTATGGTTCGGCATATGAAGACCACTCCATTTGGGCTGAGGTACTCGGCTACCAGGCCCACCAGGGAAGTCCAACCCATCTTTGTCTATAAATAGAGAGGCAGGGGCACAGTAAAAGGGGATCTTCTTTCTGCTCTCTTACTTTCTCTTTTCTAAGGCTAAGGCAACTCTGCCATTTTATAACTGTAATCGATTATTACAGCAATAAAAAGCAAACTTCTGGAGTGGACGTAGGCCGAAGTTAGCCGAACCACTATAAAATCTGTTGTTCTTTACTGCTTTCATTTCAGTTTTAACTGTTCTTCACATTATTGCTCTCTACATACATTCTATCTCTGAGCTGTGATTGGTATTTGGTGCTTTCATCTGGATTTGGGGGTTAGTGACCAATTTTGGCGCTAACACTTTGGTGTTTTCACTGAGAAATGAACTCAGGAATTTTGAAGCTGGGAACTTGGATTCTAGGAAGCAATGGTTAGACCATCAGCGAGGAAGCAAGTGACAGAAAGGAGCAATCAGGAGGGAAGTCAGGAGGCTTCCTCTGGAAATGGAGTAGGTCAAACATCGGTCTACATCACCAGAGAGGAGTTGGTAGCGATGATGAAACGACAAGAGGAGATGATGCAGGCTCTTCTTAGAAAATTTGGACAATCGAGAACTGGAGGTACTCAAGTTCTTGGACCTGGACTAGAGGGACTCAACCAGCAGGCTGATGAAGTGACTCAACTGGGGGCAGCCCCCAATCGGCAGATGGCTATCAATCTGGAAGGACCTAGGCTCGGGGGCACACCACCAGGAAATGCTAGACTAATTCATGGAGGAATTCCAGGTAACACCACACAACAAAATGCCGGTAAGAATGGTGGCTGATTGGTCATTAACTAATCTTGATGGTTTGGACTAAGTAGCAAACTTTGGGCAAACGGCCAAGTCACTTACACATGTACGGGGACGGAGATAGCCCCTAGGCATGCTCTAAGGTGATGACAAACCACGACGCTCTAGTCTGTGAAATTTTCCTTTTCTTTTTTGGCTTGGACATTTGCTTTTTCTGGTTTGGTTTTGGAGTTTGGTTTGAACTCCTTGTTTTGCTCGTTTTCTGGTTTGGATTCTGGTTTGTATGTTTGTTTTTTGGTATGGATTTTCGATATGGGTTTCTGGTTTTCTATTTTGGATTTGGATTTCGGATCGGATTTTGATTGGGTTTTCTCTGGATTTTGGCTAAAAGGTCGTCGAGTATGGACTATGCTCGGCAAGGGTCCGAAGAGACCAGGATTCAGCCTAGGACTTAGGCCATATATTATCGGGTACTATTTTAGATCGTCGAGTATGGACTATGCTCGACAAGGGTCCGGAGTGACTAGGATTTGGCTTAGGACTTAAGCCACGGCATTCTTCGACGTTCAGGGACACTGAACCATGAACACCAAGGAATTACTTAACGTAGGTCGTCAAGTGTGGATTGCGTTTGGCAAGAACCCGGAGAGGTTATGGATTTGGATATTGGCTATGAATAGCTAAGGATTCGGACAAGGACCCGGAGCGGTCCCGGATTTGGATATCGACCCGGAGAGGTCATGGATATGGTTATAGGTTATTGGATATGGATGGATTGGAACTCGGTAGTCAGGTTCAGATGGATGTGGAATTGGGTAAGGACTTGGTTACTGGATAAGAATCAGACATCGACTCGGAATAGTCGCGGAAATGGATCAAGATATGGCCGTGGTACTCGAATAAGATGGCTTGGTAATGGATTGGGTTATGAATCGGAAAGTATGGATGTGGATAACATACATACTTGGGATATTGGACTTGAGACTATTCATAACACACCTTTCACAGCAAGGCATGTTTTGGGGGGCAAGTGTTAACCCGCCTTTTGGCAAGGCCGCGGACAGACGGATTTAACTTAAACAACTTCACAACTATCGAGACTAAAGTATGATGGGTTCGGTTTAAAATGATGATAGGCAGTTTGGCAGATGTCGCTCGGCATTGGGATGGTTCGGCGTTGGAGGCTGTTCGGCATAGAGAGATCGTCGTTCGACATAGAGGGATCAATCGGCATTCCAGGAGCATTCGGCATTCGGTAGCACTCGACATCCAGGAGTGCTCGGCATTTAGAGGCGCTCGGCATTAGAGATCTTTCGGCATGACGGGCGCTCGGCATTAGAAACTGTTCGGCATCAGACATAGTTCGACATGATGGAGGTTCGGCATTAAGTATCGTTCGACATTGGATGGAGCGCTCGACATTAAGTATCGTTCGGCATTGGATGGAGCGCTCGGCATAAATCTCGTTCGGCATTGGATGGATCGTTCGGCATACCTCACCTCGCTCGACATCGCACCTCCGCACCTCCATACCTCGCACCTCCATATCTTGGTACCTCACACCTCCATACCTCGGTACCTCGCACCTCCATATCTTGGTACCTCGCACCTCCATATCTTGGTACCTCGCACCTCTATACCTCGGTACCTCGCACCTCCGTACCTCCATTTCTTGGTATCTCTCACCTCCGCACCTCCATACCTCGCACCTTGATACCTCGCACCTCCATACCTCGGTACCTCGCACCTCCATATCTTGGTACCTCGCACCTCCATACCTCGGTACCTCGCACCTCCGTACCTCGATACCTCGGTACCTCGCACCTCCCAACGTTCGGCATGAGGAGATCGTTCGGCATTCGCATCTTGTTCGGCATTCAGCGTTCGGCATCTATGGTTCGGCATATGGAGACCACTCCATTTGGGCTGAGGTACTCGGCTACCAGGCCCACCAGGGAAGTCCAACCCATCTTTGTCTATAAATAGAGAGGCAGTGGCACAGTAAAAGGGGATCTTCTTTCTGCTCTCTTACTTTCTCTTTTCTAAGGCTAAGGCAACTCTGCCATTTTGTAACTGTAATCGATTATTACAGCAATAAAAAGCAAACTTCTGGAGTGGACGTAGACCGGAGTTAGCCGAACCACTATAAAATCTGTTGTTCTTTACTGCTTTCATTTCAGTTTTAACTGTTCTTCACATTATTGCTCTCTACATACATTATATCTTTGAGCTGTGATTGGTATTTGGTGCTTTCATCTGGATTTGGGGGTTAGTGACCAATTTTGGCGCTAACAGTCAAAAATTGTGAATCAAGTCGAGATTGGAGTGGATTGCAAACAATAATCAAAGGTGAGATTTTCTCACTCATTTGGTTAACCTCATTTAGAATTAAATGATAAAATTTAAATCAATGGATGTTGATTGACGAATTATGATATCTGTTGGATGATATTATTATATATAGTATATATATATATATATATATATTGGAGTGATTGATATTCCCGCATTATATAGCGGATGAGACCCTATGCGCCGCATAATAGCGGATGATATTATATAAACCCATATACCGCGATATTCCACCTCGAAGTGGAATTGGTATTTTATTGTGCTAACATCTGTGGATGCAGGGAAAACAGGTTGGAGGGATCCAACATGATTCCTTAAAAATATTTATTGTTCATATATATGTGATATATGCTGTGATAGACAAACCGATACCGATTTGATGTGAATTGAATTATTAAATGTTGAATAGCCTATTAATTGAGTTTGGTTTTTTTAAAAAAATACCGGGGATGAATTAAATTGAAGGAGTTTAAAGAAAATTTCGAATAGAAAATATTTATAATGAAAATTTGATTTATTCAAGTGGGAATTAAGTAGAATAAAAATATATTAATTACCTTGGGTATTACTTAACTAATTGTAAATTGGTTTAAGTAATGACTTGGAATTAAAGTTATATATATTAAGAGCTTGAAGAAATATTTGGAATCGATAAATGGATTTGGGATAAAATGGAATATTATTAAGGTATAAAATTATTAAAATGGTATTCTTAAATAGAAATGTTTTTATAAATAAATGGGAAACCCAAAGGGGTTTATAAATGAGATAGATTAATATCAATGGATATGTGGAGAATATAAGTGATGGCGTGAACTTATATCGAGTTATGGAAATTGCTTTGAAAAGAAAATGGTGAATAGGGCCGATAAGGTATGAATTAAGAGGAATTTATGAATTGAATTGGTGGATATTGGATTTTCTAAAGATGGGCTTTTTGTCGAGTAAAGTAAAATTGTTTTTAAAGTAAAATTTTAAATTACTATACTATATAATTTTTATAAAACTATTATTTGGATTTAAAATAGTCCAAAATTGGTTATTTTAAGTGCTTAATATTTATTATAATAAATTCTAGTTTTCTAAATCAGCTTTGAAAATTTATTAATAACTGGATATGAATTTTAATATCTATATTTTAATTTTACTTTAAACGATAATTTGAAAATAAAACCATTATTCTTATTTTATAAGTTTAGATGTTTTCAAAATGTTTTAAAATCCAATTTTAAATCCTCTTGAGATGAGAAGCGAGTTTATCAAATTGAATAAGATTATAGAAGGAAATCTTATAAGTGGGTTATGGGAACTTAGATAAATTGCCGAAATATAAGATATGAGTTTTCAGAAGTGGAATAAAATTCACAAAGAAAAGGGGGGTAAAATCTAGAATTTTTAAATAGCAAAGAGGGCTTTGAAAATATAAAAAGGAATTAATTAGGTAATTCTAGAAATTATCAGATTTGTGTAAAACGAATTGGAAATTTACAAATTCAGTTGTAAATGATTTTGGAAAGAAATAATAAGGAATAAAATGAATAGTTTTCCACGTGATGAATATTAAATGAGGTGGGAAAATATTCTAAGTATCGAAAAGGGTTGAAAACTTATTCCATGAATATAAAGGAGTTTGAAAACTATTTTCAAAGTATTGAAAATATGGAAATAATATCTTGGGAGGATATTTTTGAGATAAATAATTTGAAAAAAAATTATTTAAGGTCTGATGTTTGCTGTGGATGTTACATGATAGTTAAATAACCGACTATCAATATTGGCCAATGCGCTGATCGTTTCGAAGAGACCGGGATTGGATTTAATTATCCGAAAACCACTTCGATCTGGTTTGAACGATTGCGAATGAAGACCGTGAAGATGATGAAGAGGGTGTTCGGTTTGTCCAGACCCAGGGCAACTTGTATGGACGAATGCTATCAGACCATCGTCAGGGGGACGATGAGCATTCTAAGTGAAATGTGTTCTAAAAAGGTAACGCATAGCCTCAAGCCTCATCAACCGGGAATGGCTAAAACAAGGGAGGTGCAGCAAGGCTAAGTGGCTAGCAACCAATTAGGGTAAGGTCATCCCTGTCTAGAGTCCCTTTTATTTCGGCTGTGTGGCGGTTGCTGATCCCAACCGTGGGGTGATCTTATTCGGACTATCCAGTAAGGGGTAGCTTCGGTCTTGTGTTGCAGGGGGTCGGGAGTGATCCTCGGTACTCTGATCTAGGCCAGGTACTGTGACGGGCGGTACCCCAGTAGCCCTGCCATTGTATGGAATCCAATCTTCAATAAGCCCCTGTACGGTTTTGATTGTGCCCAACTATTGCTGGAACGCGAGATGCAAGCATTTCAGCTAGATTCTATTTTACTTTCTATAGACACTATTATAATATCAGACGAATTTGATAAAAATGTTTTGGTTATCGTAAGGTAAAAACCTGGCATGTTTATTTGTGGCGTGGTCTTACGAGATACCTTTGTTTCGAAGGATTTTCAAAAAATATAATAATCCAATTGAGTGTGGTTTTCTCACGCTGGTTTTCCAGACTGACTCGGGTGTTGTTTTATTATGATGCTCGGGTCAGACCGAGTATTACAGATACAGGATAAGATGCGATGGAGCTCAGAAGACGAGCTGGAGGACAGAGACGTATCTCCGTATTTGAATTATATATTATGCCGTGTAAGGGCAGATAATAAGCTGTCTAATGTGATGGATGATTGTTGTACTCTGATAATGGTATGTATATATGACAGTACAGATTTCTTGTATTTAAAAGCTGTTGTTATATATTATATTTTATTCCGCCGCGATTGTGAGATTCTGATGTTGTTTTCTATTTTCTTCTTCTACCTCTTTCTTCTTTTACCCTAGTTATTCGCTCTTTCGTACACTTTGGGTTGAACGAGGAAGAATTATTATCAACTCAAGGGGTACGGAATTGCGGGCTGCTACATTAGGTATCAGAGCTGAAAGGTTAAGCGAGAACTTTGGCTCTGGTGTGGGTTACTCATTAGAGATAGAGTAAGTAGTACTCTAGAATGAGTCTGAGTGTATTAATAGATATGAGCGCGTATTTGTTAGTGAATATAAATTGTTTTAATATTGTGTTGACTTATTGGTTGAGTGGTATTTGAATTCTGATCGAGTAGTGGCGCAGCTAATTCGATAAGGATTTATAAACACTTGAACACGATAAACTGACACAGTATTGTTTTAAAAGCGGGTAAGTGAAATAATTTTACCCAAATTATATTTTGATATAAAAGGGAATAATTTCTGAAATTATTATATATATAATTGAAGTGTTTGGATGATTTTACTATAGTCAAACAAGATTATAAAATTTAAAATAGTTTATATGACCAAATGGGAATTTGTATAAATATAAATTATACAAATGGATTATAATTAAAATTGAATTCGAATCAAATCTGGAAATTTAAATCCCGGGAATTTTTGGAAATGTTTTCCCAAGTATTTTAAAAATAAGAAAAGAAAAATAATAGTGATATTATTTTGGAGATATTTTTTTGGAAGAAAATAGTTTTAAAGAAATTGTTGGAAGTGATATAGCACTGAACTCACTTTGGTCGCTGGAAAATAATTCGGATGATGACGGCCGCATCATCGGTATTCATTTTCGAGTTTCTAAGTGACGGATTGCTGCCAAAATTTATTTGTTCAGAAGAACAAGTTTTGTTTTTATTCCGAAGGGAATTTGTTTTGGGATAAAAACCAGGGTTGGTTTAGATTTAAAAAGTGTGATTTGGAATGTTTGTGATTTTAAAATGGTTTGAAATAAATACCGGGAGTTGAATTCTGGAATCCTTATTTAAATAATTTAAATATAATCAGGAGATAAGTTATAAACTTATAAATGGTGAATGATTTTGAAGAAAAAAATGGGGATTGAATTTTGGAATTAAAATTAAAAATGTTAAGATGGAAATTTAACTTAGATTAAGTTGAAGGAATTTAAATTGTTGAAAATTTAAATTGATTGTGGTTTAATTGAAATAAATCAATGAAGTATGCTACTTAAATGAATAAAATGGGATTGAAATGAAATTGAATTGAGTTGAATGAATTAAATTCTTACTTAATTAAATTCAAATGAATTGTGTGAATTAAAAAGAATGGATTGAAGTTGAGTTTAGCGTAAGCTAAGTTAAATAAAAAAAATTGAAGTTTATGAAATAAAAAGATGCTTAGACTATAAATAAATTAATAGTCTCGAGCTAAAATAGAATAGTTAGATATTTTGGAAAAGGAAAGAAAATCCAAACTTGAATTATAAGGTAAAATTGAACTCAAGTAAGATAGTGGAGAGATTTTTGAAATGGAAATCAAATATTAAATTGCAAATTGGAAGTGAACTATTTGGCTAATAAAATAGTAAATTGAATAGGTTACTGAAGTTTATTTGGATAAATAAAAGTTGAATTGTGAGTTAAATAAAATGGTTTGAAATTGCAAATAAAATTCAAGTGAATAGCAATAAATTGAAATGACCTTGTTGTTAATAAAATAAATTCAGAAATAAATTGTGAATGCGAATTAGGATTTATAATGGATAAAATGAATAAAATAATAAACTAATTGAATTAAACTATAGATTGGAATGAAATTGATTGTATGAGAACCAATCTATAATGAATATGGAAATAAATGGAATAGTATTGGTCGCAAACAAGTTAAGAAGAAATGGAATTGTTATGGAGCTAAAATAATTTGAAGTAAATAAATTAACTTAAGTAAGTATTTTAAATGGAAGCTCGACTTAAGTGAATATGTGAAATGGTTATTTAATAAGCATGTAATGTTGTCGAGCATAATAAAATGGCTTCAAATGAAATGAATGCGAATATGGAATGAAATGCAAGTGTATGGGTTGTGAATAATGTAGAATGGAATGGAATTAATATAAATTGAGTTGGAATCAATTTAAAATGGTTATAAGCTTAAGTAATCATTTATTTGAATGAATATCGTCGAATTACATGAGAAAATTGGTCGTTCGACGTAAGCAGAAGTAAATAAAATTCTATGAATTGGCAGAAGTGAACTATTGATTTTGGAATCAATTGGAATGAGTATGGGTTTGTTTGAAATTAAAAATGAATTGTATGCAAGCAAGTGAGTTGTAAATCACTTAAATTGAATAGAATGGTTTGAGAATTGAGTAAAAGCAATTAAATTTGTATCGAAACCTTACAAATTGCTTAGGGAAATTGTTTTGTGTGCCTTGCTTTTAGTATTCATGTGTTGTAGTTGTTTAAAGAGTGAAATGTTAGTAAACTTCATATATATGTCACTTACATGTTTGAATTGAGTAAGTACAGGTACCAGAAGGCTGTTTGGCTGGATTTTGATCGCGCTAAATGGCTGAATAAATAAACCGCTGCTTAAAATGCTAAATAGAGGTACGCCTACGCAATAAAAGATAGGAAATATGAAATATTGCTTGTTTTTTTTGTTTTTCCGACCGTGTGGGTCGATGTATATATATTTATCTCTCTTGTCAAATTGCAAAAGCTCCTCCGTACAAGGGAGACTCTGCCAAAATTTTCCGGAAATTTTGGGAGTTAGAAAAATTTTGTTAACGAAAAGTTGATTTTCAAATCATAATGAAATGTAGAATTGAACTAGGAGATGGAACCTAATTGTATTGATTGAAGTTAAAGGTTTCGAAAATGTGAATACCTAATGAATATCAAGTTTCACTAAGTGGGTTTTGTTAAGTTAACGGGTTTTGGGCATTCTTTCTGCCTTAGCAATTTCGGAGACGAAATTCTTTTAAGGGGGGAGGAATGTAACGATCCGGAATTTTTGATATTTGAAATTGGAATATTTAATTGATTTTAAATCAGGTGTTGATTTTTAACTTGAATTTCAAATATAACTAATTATTGGGTAATTAAATTATTGAATTTAATAATTTGAAATTGGGTAAAATATTGAATTTGGAGTTTCGAGCTTGTTAAAAATATTTCAAAGGCTGGTAACATTCATATTAATAATACTAAAGACAATGCCACTTTTATTATTGAATTTGGAAGTGCTTTGTTCAGTTTTGAAAATATATCGTTTAAATTGACGTTTAAAATTAGCCTTCCGAGGTACAGTCTCAGAATTCGACGAAACCAGTTCCATTGGATCCGTAATATGGTATTATTATCGGATTTCAAATTTCGGAGTGTTTGGAGTTATCATGTGGTCTCACGGAATATAAATGCGTTGAAATCTATATTGAAAATTCAATATAATAATTGGGTCAAAAAGCTATCTTCTTCATACGATCGAGTTAGGACTCGAAACCTTTTCCATTGCGTTCGGAATAGGGGTATAACATTATAAACGCCTAGCGGCACGCGTCGATAGGAGGTCGAGATTTTATGCTACGAATTCAAGACGATTTAATTCAAAATTTTAAATATAATATATATATTATTTCACCAGTCAAATTCCTTTCCATCATCCACCATTCTTTTATCTCAGCCATCCTATATTCCTGACCAGGCCGACCTATCCCTCTCTGCTAGATCACGTACCCTTTCTCTTTCCCTCAATTCGAATCTTTTCAAAGCCGCCTATATTCTGTTTAAATTCGAAATCAGTCGTCCCTGTCTATTTATTTCTTTCCACCCCTCAGTTCAACAGAACCAAAATCGATATGAGAAAAAATGGCGGCCTCTAAAACAAATCGCGTTCGTTTCTTTTCTTCCCACCTTTCTCGAAAAAAAAAGTTGTGTGTCGCGATCGAACCGCGAACTCCAGGTGGGCGCGAGACACTGGAGGAAGGGGATGCGCGCAAGGATGGGGAGGAGCCGCACACACAAGACTGTGAGGAAATCGCGATAATTTCGCGATTTGGGGATTCGAGTGCGTGCAGCCTGGAGTTTGTAGAGAGGGAGTCGAACTCGAAGGGCGCGGCAGTGGTGGAGGTCAGCGGCGAAGAGTGGAGCTCGAGCGTGACGCTGGCGATGTGGTGGGTTGCTGTCGAAGTCGTGATGGGATAACGAGGTCAGGAGTAGGTCGCCTGTGTGTTCGGCAACGCTAGCTCGAGGTGAGGCAGTGAGGTATCGTTTTATTAATTTAATTAATTAAATAAATGTTTATATGCACAGGAAAAATGGGTTTTAAAATCAGAATTTATTTTTACAAACATATATGGAGAGTTTTTACAGAAAGAAAATTATTTGCAGTGAGGTATATATGCAGATTTTTCAATTTAAATAGATATATACAAAAAACAAGGAAAAAAATATTTACAGTAAGGGTAGAAGATAGTTCTGTTTTTATTCAAATAAATATATACATATAGGTGAAACAGTAAATATATATATATATATAAGGTTTTGGAAAATATAAGGATTTTAAATGTTCATATAAATGAGACTTTTATGAAATCTATATAAATTATTTCTATAAGTATATATGTAGTTTCAAAAATAAAATAAATATACATATACACATTTTAAATTGACTAGTTATTTTAAAAAAATATGTATTTAGGGTGATTAATTTATTTAATAAACTTATTTAATTATTTTAGTTACTAAGAATTATTTATTGTAGGAAAATTAGTTTAAAATTAAATTATTAGTTTAAAACCAAATTATTAGTTTAAATTAAATAAATAAATGGTAATTAATTTTTCGATTAATTCAAATGTTAATAAACTGAATAATGTTATGCAAGGTCAAAAATTGTGAATCAAGTCGAGATTGGAGTGGATTGCAAACAATAATCAAAGGTGAGATTTTCTCACTCATTTGGTTAACCTCATTTAGATTTAAATGATTAAATTTAAATCATTGGATGTTGATTGACGAATTATGATATCTATTGGATGATATTATTATATATAGTATATATATATATTGGAGTGATTGATATTCCCGCATTATATAGCGAATGAGACCCTGTGCGCCGCATAATAGCGGATGATATTATATAAACTCATATACCGCGATATTCCACCTCGAAGTGGAATTGGTATTTTATTGTGCTAACATCTGTGGATGAAGGGAAAACAGGTTGGAGGGATCCAACAGGATTCCTCAAAAATATTTATTCTTCATATATATGTGATATATGCTGTGATAGACAAACTGATATAGATTTGATGTGAATCGAATTATTAAATGTCGAAAGCCTATGAATTGAGTTTGGTTTTTTTTTAAATACCGGGGATGAATTAAATTGAAGGAGTTTAAAGAAAATTTCGAATAGAAAATATTTATAATGAAAATTTGATTTATTCAAGAGGGAATTAAGTAGAATAAAAATATATTAATTAACTTGGGTATTACTTAACTAATTGTAAATTGGTTTAAGTAAAGACTTGGAATTAAAGTTATATATATTAAGAGCTTGAAGAAATATTTGGAATCGATAAATGGATTTGGGATAAAATGGAATATTATTAAGGTATAAAATTATAAAAATGGAATTCTTAAATAGAATTTTTTTTATAAATAAATGGAAAACCCAAAGGGGTTTATGAATTTGTAAACGGGTTTTATAAATGAGATAGATTAATATCAGTGGATATGTGGGGAATATAAGTTATGGCGTGAATATATATCGAGTTATGGAAATTGCTTTGAAAAGAAAATGGTGAATAGGGCCGATGAGGTATGAATCAAGAGGAATTTATGAATTGAATTGGTGGATATTGGATTTTCTAAAGATGGGCTTTTTGTCGAGTAAAGTAAAATTGTTGTTAAAGTAAATTTTTAAATTACTATACTATATAATTTTTATAAAACTATTATTTGGATTTAAAATAGTCCGAAATTGGTTATTTTAAGTGCTTAATATTTATTATAATAAATTATAGTTTTCTAAATCAGCTTTGAAAATTTATTAATAACTGGATATGAATTTTAATATCTATATTTTAATTTTACTTTAAACCATAATTTGAAAATAAAACCATTATTATTATTTTATAAGTTTAAATGTTTTCAAAATGTTTTAAAATCCAATTATAAATCCTCTTAATATGAGAAGCGAGTTTATCAAATTGAATAAGATTATAGAAGGAAATATAATAAGTGGGTTATGGGAACTTAGATAAATTGCCGAAATATAAGATATGAGCTTTCAGAAGTGGAATAAAATTCACAAAGAAAAGGGGGGTAAAATCTAGAATTTTTAAATAGCAAAGAGGGCTTTGAAAATATAAAAAGGAATTAATTAGGGAATTCTAGAAATTAATGGATTTGTGTAAAACGAATTGGAAATTTACAAATTCAGTTGTAAATGATTTTGGAAAGAAATAATAAGGAATAAAATGAATAGTTTTCCAAGTGTTGAATATTAAATGAGGTGGGAAAATATTCTAAGTATCGAAAAGGGTTGAAAATTTATTCCATGAATATAAAGGAGTTTGAAAACTATTTTCAAAGTATTGAAAATATGGAAATAATATCTTGGGAGGATATTTTTGAGATAAATAATTTGGAAAAAATTATTTAAGGTATGATATTTGTTGTGGATGTTAAATGATAGTTAAATAACCGACTATCAATATTGGACAATGCGCTGATCGTTTCGAAGAGACCGGGATCGGATTTAATTATCCGAAAACCACTTCGATCCGGTTTGAACGATTGCGAATGAAGACCGTGAAGATGATGAAGAGGGTGTTCAGTTTGTCCAGACCTAGGGAAACTTGTATGGACGAATGCTATCAGACCATCGTCAGGGGGACGATGAGCATTCTAAGTGAAATGTGTTCTAAAAAGGTAACGCATAGCCTCAAGCCTCATCAACCGGGAATGGCCAAAACAAGGGTGGTGCAGCAAGGCTAAGTGGCTAGCAACCAATTAAGGTAAGGTCATCCCTGCCCAGAGTCCCTTTTATTTCGGCTGTGTGGCGGTTGCTGATCCCAGCCGCTGGGTGATCTTATTCGGACTATCCAGTAAGGGGTAGCTCCGGTCTTGTGTTGCAGGGGGTCGGGCGTGATCCTCGGTACTCTGATCTAGGCCAGGTACTGCGACGGGCGGTACCCCAGTAGCCCTGCCATTATATGGAATCCAATCTCCAATAAGCTCCTGTACGGTTTTGATTGTGTCCAACTATTGCTGGAACGTGAGATGCAAGCATTTCAGCTAGATTCTATTTTACTTTCTATAGACACTATTATAATATCAAACGAATTTAATAAAAATGTTTTGGTTATCGTAAGGTAAAAACCTGGCATGTTTATTTGTGGCATGGTCTTACGAGATACCTTTGTTTCAATGAATTTTCAAAAAATATAATAATCCAATTGAGTGTGGTTTTCTCACGCTGGTTTTCCAGACTGACTCGGGTGTTGTTTTATTATGATGCTCGGGTCAGACCGAGTATTACAGATACAGGATAAGATGCGATGGAGCTCAGAAGACGAGCTGGAGGACAGAGACGTATCTCCGTATTTGAATTATATATTCTGCCGTGTAAGGGCAGATAATAAGCTGTCTAATGTGATGGATGATTGTTGTACTCTGATAATGGTATGTATATATGACAGTATAGATTTCTTGTATTTAAAAGCTGTCGTTATATAATATATTTTATTTCGCTGCGACTGTGAGCTTCTGATGTTGTTTTCTATTTTCTTCTTCTACCTCTTTCTTCTTTTACCCTAGTTATTCGCTCTTCATACACTTTGGGTTGAACGAGGAAGAATTATTATCAACTCAAGGGGTACGGAACTGCGGGTTGCTACAAATGGATTCCAACAAATGGCAAGGTAAGGGACTACCTATCGGAGATGGTACACCTCTAGATAAAATGTACCGCAGTCAGACCCCAAACTTGGTCTACCCCTGCCAACACAGAACCGGCCTACCCCTGAACTTGGATGGTATCGAGTATGTCATAACCCCGGTTGTTCCCAACTTTTATTGAGATATCTCATGCACAACCAAATCCATAATAGGGTAATCTAGAAAACTGAAGACACACCCTAATGGGAGCGACCCACATAGCCCTGCTGCATCTACCCTATTTTAGCCATTATGGGGGTGTGAGGCTTGTGGTAATGATTTACCTTCTTCTTAGCAGACCATCTTGGAATGCTAACATTGCCCTCTAGGCAGAAATGCAATGACATCATTCATCCATAAAAGTTTGTTCTAGGACCGAACAAAACCAAAGGCACTACCTCTACTACATCCATTTTGGAATCACCCTCAGGATTAGTAGCAAGTAGCCCTTGCACTTCAAAAGCTCTATCTTCAATCATCTTCGAGGTATCTTTCATTAGAAATGCTTGAGTTGGATCGAAGTGGTTTTCGAATAATTTATACTTATTCGATCCCGATCTCTTCAAAATAACATTTGATAGTTCTGGTAAACTCAACCCCGGTTCTTTTGGAGATATTCAGACAATACATAGGAGCAATGGATAGATCTCTCTATCATTTGTCCTAGAAGAACAAAATGAGATTTATACGTACATTACAACATCATCGAAGATGGCTGTGCCCTATAACTCACGTGTTTCTCCTAGATATTTCTGAAGTTATATTTTGGTCCAGATTTGAGAGTCGGTGATTAAATATCAAATAAATAATTATTCAAACATTGATTAAATTCAATATGTGTTTGTGCCAAAATTGGTCACAAACCCCGAATGTTGTGAAAGCACCAGTGTATGAATATAAATCAACAATATTCACACACAAATCTCAAATCTAAGCAAACAGAGTATCACAATTCAGAAATAATGAACACAAACACGAGATTTATAGTGGTTCGGCGATCTTGCCTACGTCCACTCTGAAGTTGATGATTTTATTGATGTTCACTTGATGATTACAATTTCCTCTTATGTAGTACAACTGATTATATGATTACAATCTGAATCTAAGGAAGCAGTGGTGATTCTGAGTAAATCTGGCAGAGTGTGGATGCTCTTTTGCTCTTAGAATTCTCCGACTTCTTTTCTGAATGACCAGGGGCTCTATTTATAGGTGTAGGAGGCTGATATTTCGCCTAAAATGAGGGGAGACCAGTTCTGGTACGTCAGGGGGCCCACACGGCCGAAATCTGGAGATCCGGGCCCACTTTGGGATCGATTCGACCCTTGGTTCAAATCGATCAAAAAAGAGTCCAATCGAGCTGAAATTTGGGGTGGACATTCTTCATCATGTGCTTAAGCTTCTGTGAAAATTTCATGGCATTTGGACTTGTAGATCTCAAGTTATGATCGATTCAAGGTTGCATTCTTCGTCCTATGGATTCGTTCGAATCGATATGGTTCGAATCCATAGGATCGACTCCACGCTCCTGCACGTGAAGATGGTGGCGTGGCGCGCATTTCTCGCATCGAGCCGCTTTTTACTCCAGGTTGACAGGGTCGACTCCATATCCTCCGCTGCTTTGACTGGGTGGACTCGTGGCAATGGATTCGGAGACGTGGCCCTTCGAATCGATTGAAGGGATGTTCCTTCGTATCGATCAGGATATTCCATTGTCGATCGATACGAAGACTTCTCAGCTGAATGGATTCGAAGTGCCTGACCTTGAGGGATTCGAAGGGAGGATACTTGATGGATTCGAACTGGAGTACGCGAGGATTTTCTTGATGGAGTCGAAAGCGGAGAATGCTCCAATGGGTTCGAAGCTTGAGGTACGCGCGGATGGATTCGAACTAAGGAGTGCTCGATGGATTCGAAGGACTTTATCTCGATGGATACGAACAATGCAAGCACGAGGCTAACCCCTTCTGCCGATGGATACGAACGTCATGGATTCGTTTACTGATGGATTCGAGCATACCATTGTCCATGGATTCGGAGTGAAATGTTTTAATCGATTCGAACTCGTGCTTGTGGTTGTGAACTAGATGGATACGAACTTCATGGATTCGAACAGTGGCTCTCCTATGGATTCGAACATCGCATCTTCCCTAACTTGCATCGATCATATCTCATTCATACGAACCCCGATTGACTCGAAATTTGGAACTCTGGTTCCCATGACTTTGCTTGATGTGTCCTATCAATTGTAGCCTGATCCGGACTTGGGCAAAATTCATCAATATCCACGGTGAACTTGGGATGTAGCCGTCCTACAGGATGGGCTGTCTTTGATTCCTAGTCAATTTCTTGGTGTCACGGCCTTGCCAAAAGGCGGGATAACATTTGCCCCCCAAAATATGCCTTGTGGTAGGAAGGCGTGTTTTGTAATACCATAAGCTGGATGTTCATATCCTGTTGATGACCTGCAAAGAAATTGATAGTTTTATCTGACCATGAATGACGATCGTTCACGACCGTATGTCATTTGAGGTAACATGGGACCGTTCGAGGTCGGATGCCGTTTGCGGCCAATAAAGAAATGGGACCGTTCGCGGTCGGATGTCGTTCTAGACGAATTGTGACTGTTCGAAGTCGGATGTCGTTTTTAGACGAGTTGCGATCGTTCGTGATCGGGTGTCATTCTAGACGAATCATGACCGTTCGTGGTCGGGTGTCGTGGAAGGAGGAACGTAATCGTTCGCGATCGTGTGCCGTACGAGGCAAAAATGTGATCGTTCGCGATCGAATGTCATATTAGGTGAATTGTGACCGTTCGTGGTCGGGTGCCGTACGAGGCAAATGGTGACCGTTCGAGGTCGGGTGTCGTTCGAGGCGAATGTGACCGTTCGCGGTCGAGGGCCGTACGAGGCGATTTGTGACCGTTCGTGGTCGGGTGCCGTTTGTGGCGATTTGAGTGTGCCCGGGGAGGGACTTAGTATCATCGATACCAGGTTTCACGTTCGGGTGAATTCCCGGATTGTTTGTTGCAACGGTTTATCGCCATCTCAGAGCATGCCTAGGGACCGTTCGCGATCCCGTACATGTGTAAGTGGCTTAGCCGTTATGAAATTACAAGTAGCATTTTCTCATTGAAAATAAGTCTTTAGCAGAAATGTTAAACAGAATTAAGTTCAAATGTTTCAAATCAAGACAAAACAAAAGCAAAGCAAGGATGTCAAAGTGTAAATTCCCACAACGATAGGGTCAGTAGTCATTCAGCGCATGCTTATGGACCGTGCGTGATCTCGCACATGTGCAAATGATTTACCTGTGTTGGTGAGAGGTTTACGACTTGTTCATCGTTATTTTAATTAATTGATAATCATACGGTGTCCTGGCTCGGGGTCACCCCTAGCTGATGTAGATGGTGGTCGCTCTGCCTCCACCGCTGGAGCTCGCCTCCTCACATACTGAAGTAGCATACCGTTCCTGATGTGGCCTTCTACCTCATCCTTCAGGTGTCTACAGTCGTTTGTGTTATGTCCATTCAGCTCGTGGAATAAGCAATATTTGTCTGTCTTTCTTTCGTCGGTAGTTGGATCTCGCCGCATTGGTCTACGATAGGCAACTTGCTCTCGTGTGTCTCGGTAGATTCGTTCCAAACTCTCATTCAACTCTGAATAGGTGGTAAATCGCGGCTCCCTTCGTTGCCGCTTTGACCTGTCATCATTTTCTTCAGCCTTTCGTTTTCTTTTATCCTGGTCTGAATCCTTTTCAAAGGGCTTTTTGTCTTTAAGTGCATAAACTTCTATTCCCTCCCCTTCTTCTCTTTCAGCATTAGCGTCTTCCAATCGTAAAAACTTTTCTGCCTCGTGATAGAATTCTCCTAGATCCATAGGCGGATCCTTAGTTAATGAATTTTTGAATTCCGTGCCGTCAGCTACTCCGGACACAGCTGCCATCATAACCATGGATGGATCTGGCCGATACACCGATGCTGCTGCCGCATTGAACCGCGTCAAGAAATTCCTCAAAGACTCCCCAGCTTTCTGCTTTAGCGTTGCCAAACTCATCACATTCTTGGGTCTTGAAATATGAACCCTGAATTGCCTCATAAATTTCTCAATCAAATCGGTCCATGTCCCAATGGAGCCGCTCTCCAGCTGTCTGAACCATAAAGCTGCTATGTCTGTCAAATACAACGGGAAGCACCGGGCCATGACTTCCTGTGATGTCCCCAGCACTTCCATGTGCCTTATATGCCTCGTTAGATGGACCGCAGGGTCCGTCCTCCCATCATACCTTTCTACTGTTGGCAGTTTGAATTCTGGTGGGTTCCTAGCCAACCTAATCGCAGGAGAAAAGGGACTCTTGTTCACGTCTTCAAGATCTCTGTTTACTAATCCGCCCCTCATGGCTCGCCTGACCATCTCTGCCAATCTATCATTGTCTCCAAGCTGTAGTCCTTGTTCGCTACCTTCGATCTGCCCCCTGAGTCCGTGTGAGCTTTCGGGTGTCTGCCCCCCTGGCTGAGCGTTCATCCCTCTATTGCCGCCAGGTTGCTCGGATGTCCTTGTCTCTCTTCCCAGGCTCGGATCAACATGTCCTAAGTGTATGCCCCCAGCTCCGGCGCTGCGCCAGATGGTCCTGCTTCGTTCTGGATTCTTGTTGTTCCTTGATTTTGCGCTCCAAGTTGTCCAATTTGTTGAAGCAAATTCTGGATCATCTCCTCCTATCTCTTCATCATTGTCTCCATCTCATCCCTGGTGATGAAGATCGATGCTTGGTTTGCTCCTAAGGAAGCCTCTTGACTCCCTTCGTGCTGACTTCGCTCTGGTCTCTGCCTTTTACTAGTTTGTCTCGTCATAGCTTTTCAAATCTGAACTTTTAAACCTTCGAATTCAACTTCCAAGCGGTAGAATCCCTGAGTTCAATTCTCAGTGAAAGCACCAAAGTGTTTGTGCCAAAATTGGTCACAAACCCCGAATGTTGTGAAAGCACCAGTGTATGAATATAAATCAACAATATTCACACACAAATCTCAAATCTAAGCAAACAGAGTATCACAATTCAGAAATAATGAACACAAACACGAGATTTATAGTGGTTCGGCGATCTTGCCTATGTCCACTCTGAAGTTGATGATTTTATTGATGTTCACTTGATGATTATAATTTCCTCTTATGTAGTACAACTGATTATATGATTACAATCTGAATCTAAGGAAGCAGTGGTGATTCTGAGTAAATCTGGCAGAGTGTGGATGCTCTTTTGCTCTTAGAATTCTCCGACCTCTTTTCTGAATGACCAGGGGCTCTATTTATAGGTGTAGGAGGCTGATATTTCGCCTAAAATGAGGGGAGACCAGTTCTGGTACGTCAGGGGGCCCACACGGCCGAAATCTGGAGATCCGGGCCCACTTTGGGATCGATTCGACCCTTGGTTCGAATCGATCAAAAAAGAGTCCAATCGAGCTGAAATTTGGGGTGGACATTCTTCATCATGTGCTTAAGCTTCTGTGAAAATTTCATGGCATTTGGACTTGTAGATCTCAAGTTATGATCGATTCAAGGTTGCATTCTTCGTCCTATGGATTCGTTCGAATCGATATGGTTCGAATCCATAGGATCGACTCCATGCTCCTACACGTGAAGATGGTGGCGTGGCGCGCATTTCTCGCATCGAACCGCTTTTTACTCCGAGTTGACAGGGTCGACTCCATATCCTTCGCTGCTTTGACTGGGTGGACTCGTGGCAATGGATTCGGAGACGTGGCCCTTCGAATCGATTGAAGGGATGTTCCTTCGTATCGATCAGGATATTCCATTGTCGATCGATACGAAGACTTCTCAGCTGAATGGATTCGAAGTGCCTGACCTTGAGGGATTCGAAGAGAGGATACTTGATGGATTCGAACTGGAGTACGCGAGGATTTGCTTGATGGAGTCGAAGGCGGAGAATGCTCCAATGGGTTCGAAGCTTGAGGCACGCGCGGATGGATTCGAACTAAGGAGTGCTCGATGGATTCGAAGGACTTTATCTCGATGGATATGAACAATGCAAGCATGAGGCTAACTCCTTCTGCCGATGGATACGAACGTCATGGATTCGTTTACTGATGGATTCGAGCATACCATTGTCCATGGATTCGGAGTGAAATGTTTTAATCGATTCGAACTCGTGCTTGTGGTTGTGAACTAGATGGATACGAACTTCATGGATTCGAACAGTGGCTCTCCTATGGATTCGAACATCGCATCTTCCCTAACTTGCATCGATCATATCTCATTCATACGAACCCCGATTGACTCGAAATTTGGAACTCTGGTTCCCATGACTTTGCTTGATGTGTCCTATCAATTATAGCCTGATCCAGACTTGGGGCAAAATTCATCGATATCCACGGTGAACTTGGGATGTAGCCGTCCTACAAGATGGGCTGTCTTTGATTCCTAGTCAATTTCTTGGTGTCACGACCTTGCCAAAAGGCGGGATAACAATATGGGATCCACTAAGCGTTCATTAATTAATCTTTAATTAATTAAAATCACTTAATAAAATTTGATCAAAGGGTTTTCTCAAAAACTCTATTCCCAAACTCCTTACATCCCTTTATACTTATCTCAACCATATAAGTATATTACCAAAGCATTTAGTCAATTTCCTCCTTCAAATTCCCTTTTTTTAAAAACATTACTTGCTATAAAACCAAACCATTTATCCTTTATGAGAATTCTTTTTGAAAGCTCAGTTCACATTTTAAAATACCTTTACAAATCTCCAAAATCAATTTATAAAATACTTTTCGATTTTTAAAACTTCTTTTATAAATCTTCTTAAATGAAATTCTTTTACAAAAGATCAGTTCCAAAATATCCCTTTAAAAATCACTTTAAATAAACCTTTTTAAATTTAGTAAACCTGTTTATCAACAAGTTATTATTTTTAAATACTTATATTAAATAATTAAATACTTGGAAATCATTTATAAACTCTTAATCTAAATTTGATTGAATAGTTAAAGTTAATTCAAAACCATAACTTCAAGATAATTCAAAAAGAGCTTTAGCAATCACAATAGCACCAATTTAAGTTACCATTCAATTCTAAATTTGAATTCCAAGTCACTTCACAATTATTTACATAGGTCAATGTGTATGTAAATTCAATTCATATCCAATTAGGAAATAACATGTTGATTACAACTCACCTGGCATATACCAATGCATAGTAATAGGATGGTGATTTTTCCTACCAATTGATGTCCAAATAGTTCATTCAATTATAATAGAATAGGAATTTATTTATACTAGCAAATGTCTAAAAAAATCAGACAATCAATTTATAACAGACTGGGGATTTAATATGCTATTAAGGGTCCAAACAATTAACAATCAAGTTATAACAAAATGGGGATTTATTTTGTTAATGAGTGTCCACACAATTCAATTCCACTTAGTATAACTCATTCGCCTTCGTTGATTCTAAATGTCACGGACAAGAGATTCCTTGAATTAAAATAAATTCACTTATAAAAGAAAATCGACTTAAAACATAACCAATAAAGTTTAAAATAACTTTTAATAATTAAATTTTAATTTAAATTATAAATTAAAGCTTAATTATTAATTAAATCTTAATAAATCCAAATTAAATTATAGTTATAATTAATCTGAGTTAAGTCCTAATTAATTAATGATTATACCTTGATTAATCAATAATTGCTTAAATCATTATTCTCTAATTAAATAGTAATTGATATTATATTTAACCTATAATTAAATAATAATTAATTAAAATAAACTTGATTAATGTAAAAATTAATACTTGATTATCTCTTAACTTTATTAATCATTAATTAAAACTTCCTTAATTAATTAATAAAGAACTTACTTAATTAATACTAATCAATTACTAATTACTTAACTTGATTACTAATTAATTAATAAATAATTATTCAAAATCAATAAAATAATTAATTATCAAAACATACTTAATTAATTAAAAATTAACTTATATGCTTACTAATTTAGTTTGAAAATGGTTTTTCAAAAACATGTAAAAGAGATACCTTTAAAACTTGAAAATCAATATATTCCTCGAACTGTATCCATAGCGACTATTGCTATGGATGAAATAACTTAGAATTACTTTTCTAAGTTACCTTCCGAAACTTAATTTTTCACTTTTGTTTACTTTTAAAACATAATTTAAAAGAGTTTTAAATTTTTTTAACTAAAGTTAGAAACTAAAATAAAATAAAACAAGACATTTACAAATCAAAACTAGTAAACGATTTGATTTTCAAAATGGATCTCAAGACCTTTTCAACATCTCAAGTTCTAACTTCTAAACCATTTAATCACATATCCAAGATTATGAATACTAAATCATATCATCACCATGCATCATAAAGATCACAACTTTAAATCCAAACACACCACTTTAATCCATCGATTCAAGTCAAATGCCGAAACACAAGCTACCACATACATATACATCCAAAGCATATCATAATCCAAACATTAACATCATATATAAATAACACATAACATCATTTATGCAAAGGCAGCATCTTTCCAAAAGTTAGTAGTTTACTCATCGAATATTTGCAAAACCTTTTTAAAATCTAGAAATAACTTTAGAACTATGCAAAACTTGATCTTTGGACTTAAAACTTGGAAATAGGCTAGGCCATGGTAGAGTATGGATTGGCCATGACATGTATAAGTGAGGTAAGGACTTAGTTTGGAGAGGTGGAGGGACTTCGAATAATGTTGAATTCACAAAAATGGACCCAAAATTTAGTCATCTTCTCTTAGATTTTTGGCTATGTTACTGTCAGAATTTGGAGAAGTTATCAAAGATAAAGTTCTTTTAAATTCTCTTCTCTACCATTTAAAAAAAATAATTACTCAATTTGGATTTATTTTGAGGGAGATATGGTTAAAAGAAGAAGAAGTAATTTCTGACTTGAAAATATGGGTCCGAAAACACTCTGCAAAGAAATGATATTTTGACATGGCTAAGCTCAAAATTTGAAGAAGTGATACATATATAAGTTTTAGCCATTGGAATTTTCTATGGTTTTAAAAAAAGAATTTCTCCATTAGGATAAGAGCTGAGGAAGATATGACAAAATAATGTGATAACCCTGATTTTGTGAGCAGATTCATGATTTAATGTAGTTTGTATTTGTTTTAAAGTTGCATTTAAAAGATAGTAATAGGAAACTGATTTGCAGGTATATGGTCTAAAACATGTACATGTGCACAAGACAGTGCACAAACATGCACACATTTTTCTGTGTGATAAAATATGCAACAGTTAAAATATATGATGGGATAAATAAATTATAAAAATATATAAAATAGGCAGAAATCAATATAAATTAAAGACAACTAATTTAGAAATACATATGCATGAAGATAGGATTTTTGTCTCTAAATAAATCTAGCACAGGGAAAAAAAGAAAACTAGGCAGAAATAAACTTAAAAATTATTTAAAGAAAGAAAGGAAAATATAAAGACTTAGGTATGCATATGTTATACATGTATACAGTCAAACATTGCAGGTAGAAAACAAGGCTTGCATGGAAATGGTATGAACCTTTAAATAGGCACTTTATCCATTTCCAGCAATTCTTTTGCTTAGGAAAATTAAAGTCATGAAGATAACATGACCCGAGGTAAGATTAAAAGAATGAAGTTATTTTCTGAAAAAATATATATAACAAGGACCACATACCCTTTTCTTGTATATATGAATCAAGTGTAGGGCAGATCACCTTATGGGGCAAAACTGACATTGGGTAATTCCCTAAAACCCTAGTGACAGTTAAGGTTTATATAAGGAGGCTTAGTATAGTGAGATCATACATTTTCTCTTCATAACTTAAAGGAAAAATAAGAACATAAGCCAGAGAAGATAAGAAGTACTAGCCATTGGAGTTAGAGGAAGGCAGAGGATCAAAAGAAAAGTAAGGCTTAGGAAAAAGGAATTAAGGGTGAGTAACCTCACTGAAAACTTTAGCATTAAGTCCTGAATATTGAGGCAGCCTATTTGAACTAATCATTCATTTTCTTTTACAAGTTATGTTTTATGATTTGATGACTTTGGTTTGTTAATGATCTGTTTAAGTGTAAAACCCTTCACTGTGATTTACCCAAAAAGATAAGAGTCATGGATTCATGTTTTAAATGTTTATATGTGATATGGGTTAACATTGAGATGGAGTGATTTCTTATATAAGTTTTCTTTATAAAATTGTTTATAAAATCCCCGGATTCATGTGGTAGATATATGGTCTGAAGATAGAAAGAAATATGGGGTTGCAACATTATGTTGTTGCTTATGTCTCATATTAATTAAAAGAAAAGAAAATGTAGGAGTGCAATGCGGTACATGTGCTGAGCTTCTATGTTTTATGAACTACCCAAATCAAAATATACTTATGGTTTAGCCAGATCTCCAAGATTAATATGAATCTGATTGAACCAGAGGTAAGAAAAGATAACTAGTAAATTACTTAGGACCATATGTGTACAACTGGATCCATTGTAACCCACAGGAAAAATGATATACTAAGAAATCACATCTATTTTCATGATTAAATGTTTGCTTCTGAGAATATGACTTACCCATCTCTGGATGAATACTTGTTGGTTGAATTGTTTGTTTTCTTCTGATTGAAAAGTGAGATACAAAAGGGGTTAGCACAATTATGAAAAGGGAAGATTAACACTTAGTAATTTAACTAAGGATTTTGGATCTTAGGGCTACAAAATATAGCTTGGCAAGGTGAACATTGCAAGCTCACACATGGTCTGATTATACCCAGGGGCCTGAGTGTGCTGGGTTAACAGAGAGAGATGTCCCAGGCAGTGTGTGTTTAAAAAGAGAAAGTAGCTAAAGACCATATAACATTTGATACTGAGCAATAGAAATAGGCTCAGGTAAGGCTTGGGTAAAGTCCCTGACACTATAAGAAATTTTATTTTTTGTGGCGCTCAAAAAACGCTACAAAAACTTTTGGTGGCGTTTTGATAAACGCCGCGAGAAAACATGCGACTAAAAATCCATGATTTTTTGTTGCATTTGTTTTAACGCCACTATAAATGCATTTTTGGCAGCGTTTTTCAAACGCCACCATAAATCTTTTTGTAGCGTTTAAAAAACGCCACCAAAAGATTTTTTGACGCTACTAATAGAATTTCCAACTTTACCCCTGTTTTACAGTTGCATTTACTCAACGCCACTATATATATTTCGGTAGCATTTTTGAAACGCTACTAAAAGTTGTTTATTATTTTACACCATTTTTCATGCTATTATTTCCTGTTAATGGTCTATTTTGGTTCTATTATATCAATCAACAATCACTCACATAATCATCATATTCAAATAAGTTAAAAAACACATTAACCATATAGTCAAATAAAATAACCATTCCAATACAATAGTTTTTTGACAAAATGACCTAACTCACATACAATAACCATTTGTATACAAATTTACACATCGGGTACTAGTAAATGTTATATCTAACTAGTGCTAACAAAACGTTTGATTACTCATAATTCTTTGTTGCATACACAAGTGAAAGCTGGCATCATCAAGTCCAATTTTTTTCTTCAAAAGTCCGATGCCTACACAAGTGAAAGCACAACAGATAGTCAAACAATTACGTTAACTCGTAGGACTTCAAATATGAGATCAAACATCTACAACATTATACAAGTATATCCTACTTAAATGATGTCATATAAATTATCAAAATTATAAAAAAAATGAAATAAAGTCCTTTCTTGAGCTTAAATGGTAGGAATCAATTTTGCACACTTATGAACCCTCCTTTGATAGAATGGTGAATCCAACAACCTGAGCAAGAAAAAAATGACAATGTAAGCACCTAAATTCACAATACTTTTGTAAATTGTAATTTAATGCATAATATGTAAAGCAATTAGTTAACAGTTTAGTTGAAGGTACTAAAATTTTAAGTTTTAAATTTAATTTAATTTAATGTTCTAAGTTAATTTAAAATTAAAGTTAATTTAAAGTTTAAAATTAAAGTTAATTTCAAATTAGAGTTAATTTAAAGTTAATTTAAAGTAGAATTAAAGTTAATTTAAAGTTAATTTAAAGTAAAATTAAAGTTAATTTAAAGTTTTAAGTTTAAACTTTTAAAAGTTGGAAGCTACTGAAATAGTATTCCAGCTATCTGCATTCCTAATTGGTGGAAGCCTAGTCCTGCTTTTCTAATTTTGAAGGCGTAGATTAAGCCTATGTAGCGTGGGTCGTCCCCGAAGAAGAGTTTGGTGAGCTTTGGATCTGCGAACAGACCGGTTAGGACCCTGCCCAGTATGCCTGCTACGGCGTGGGTGTGGAAGACTGCGAGGGTGTCGTCCACTTTTTAAGGAATTTGCATTTTTTATGGAGAACCATCATTGTGTACCATGGTACACTGCCTGGTATTATCCCCATTATTGATGTTGCCCACCCTTGTACTAGTCCTGTTTTATCAAAATGTATATTGTACCGGTGTTAAATAAGATGGTAATACTTTAATATTTGAAAAAATGGGCTAAACTAGTTGAAAATCAGGGAAAAAGTTGCAGCTAAGGGTTTCTCCATTAAAAATATCATTGACTTCATCATCAAAATACATTCTTGAAGGTTTTACGCCCATCATTTGCCTGAAGTCTATGGAGTGGGTTTGGTAAGCTACCTAGAGTCTATAGGAAATTGATCCACTAGTTTGGAAAAAAAAAATGTCGTCATTTTGGTCAAATTCATTTAACTTTCAAGATGTCTTTTTTACGAGAATAAAAAGCGAAAATGTTAGCAATATAATTTAGAGAAAAATAGGCAGTTTAATCATAATTTTCTTGGCAAAAAGTATGGTATGTTTTGCAATATTTGGTGTTCAACTTCAAACAGAATTAGGCTCTTATTTTAATAACCAGGTAAGAAAACACATGGAAAAAAAAGAGTAAGGTATATATCAGAATATATAAATGTACCTGCAGCAGGAGTGATGCAGACAAGTCCAGTGATCATGCCCTGAACAGCACCAATGACAGAAGGCTTTTTAAAGAAGATCATATCGAGCAAGAGACAGACAAGGAGACTGGTCGAAGTGCATAGATGAGTGTTAAATACGGCGATAGAGGCGCCGATGTTGGCAGCATATGGAGCACCACCGTTGAACCCCGTCCAGCCTATCCATAAAAATCTTGCTCCTGCCAGAGTTAGCAAGATGTTGTTTGGAGGAAATTTTTCCCTGTCTTTACTAATCCTTGGTCCAACCTATGGAATTGAGTTTTTATGATTACCAAAACACAAGAAAACCTGCAAACATAAAAGTTGAGTACTAATTCAAAAGAGAAACATGTATACGTTTATAAATGTATTTGGAAAACAAAAGGCCACAACTAACAATCAATCGATCACTTGTTATTTTCATTCAAATAGCACAAATGTCAAATGAAATTAGCAACTAGTCCATCTCCAATTCCATCAATGTTAAAAAACTACATTTTATGATACATTGTCAATTCTCCTCACAATTCTACACAACTTTCTTCCCACTGAACACTAATTCAATTGAAATGAACAACAGCATGTTTCTGGAAAACCATCATATTATTTTTGTTCCATCAGTTTTGTTAAAACCATCGTAAATTAGAAGTACTTTTTTATTGCAATTATAAATGATGTTAGATAAGTATTATTTTGCTTCATATATCAAGTAACTAAACGGAATATGGCTACCATTTCAGAAAAATTTAACTATTGAAAAATTTTAGTATTTCTTTCATTCGAAGAATACCGATATCTGTTACAACTTACAAGATGCCAATAAAAACAGTTCATATCAGCGATAAGTAATAAAAAACAGACTTTTTCAATGGAAGAAAAGAAATAAGTATAACAAAAAAAGTAAGAAATCTAACCAGAAATTCCAATAACTTCCATGTCGGGGAAGTCGGTCTAAAGAAAATCCAAAACATTCTGCACACTTTTGGAGACCATGTTCATACCCATAGCATCACCAGTTCTGCATGTGAATCTAATGCACAAATTCCTTCCTACAAGCGCACATTTTATTTTTTAAAGTCGAGCAAATCTGCTTGACTTGAATGCATCATCATAAGATAATAAATTTTATTATATACTTCACACATAAGCTATAATTTCATAGCAACACAAATATCAATAGAATGGTAATACAAATCATATGATAATTTTGCTAAAAGCTTTTCAAAAAGATGTGTCGAACTTGTGAAAATCAAAGCATACCTTGGGTCGCATCATCGTCCTGTACATATTCATCAGGAGAATGGCTAACGTCTACTCGGCACTGAACAAATATGCCAACCTGGTTCAGAAAAAAAAAACAGAGATACTAATAAAACAATGAAATAGAGGAATTTGAGCTTAGTTATACGAGACATTGCCATAACATCATGTCGAGCTCCACTGATTAATACAGGCACATCGACATGAACATTAGTTTTCATTTGACCAAGAGCTGATTTGGCCGCATCTTTAAGCTGTAGGCATAATTTGGGGTCACATTTTGCTGCCTCTGCATTATGTTGAGATAGGATAATTATGACATGTTGAGCAAACATGAGAATTTGAAAATGAAATATGAAAGCATTATTTTCTCATTAACCATATGTTCAATGGTTCAGATATAAAGCAACAATAAGAGTAATAAAGTAAAAGCAAATAAAGTAATGAAAGCAAACTCAGATAATGGTTCAGATTTACATTCCTACACTGAGGCCCATGGCAGTCTTCAACAGATTCCATTATCAAAGAGCCATGTTATCACCTACAAGAATGACAACTTTTGTACACCTTCAAACAATGACAACCTATCCCTAAACTCAAATTACTTGTCTTATAGTGTTGGACTCACCAAGACTAAATCACTTCTCACTCGTGTCAATCTCCAAGTCTCCATTACTTGCAACTTGCACTTACAACAGTTCCAACAACTTTAGTTACAAGATCCAATAAATCTACAAACAACAATTTTGGAATGAAATTCGGTAGTAATATGATTTATGATCTGGAAATAAAAAGATACAAAAATTGACTGTAAAATAGAAGTGTGAACGATCTTACAATAAACAAAAGAATTGGAGGGAAAAAAAATTTGTGACAGGTCATCAAGTAAAGAACTTGCATGTTTACTGAAAAAACATATAATATTATAAAAAAACCCAAGTCTAAAAACTTTATATATATATATTGGATAATCCTACATATCATTATCTTCATTATTATTAACTCTAACAGGTTCGTTAGATAGTCCATTACAGCATTTTTAATCGGTAGAATGATATTTTTCAAAACTAAAGCAAATACATTCTAAACATTTCTTGTACATCTGCAAGTATTTTCAGTACATTACCTTTTTTATCCACTAACATCACGTGCTAAAAAATACCATCTTGTGCATAAGAAAACGGATAATAATCCTCGGGCATTTCAATAACGTCAACGATGAATCTCTAAAGCATATTAAATGAAAGTTGAAACTGAAAACATTTACCAAAACAATCAAGTTGGTGATTCATCAAAAACCAATCAATCCACTAGAGATTACAACATACAGAAACAAACATCGTCATGAAACAGTATGAAAAACGTCCTCTGTGTGCACATCAAGCACAAATCCCAAAGAAGAAGAAAACACTACATAAAACAAGAGGGGAAACAAATCCCAAAGAAGAAGAAAACACTACATAAAACTGGAGATTACTCTGATTGTTGCTTAACATTTCACCTTAAGTTAGTGTAGATAGAAGATAGCTTCTCTTATTCATTTGTGGAAGTCGGGAAAAATAATAATTTGTTCAAATTGGATAAAATACAATAGGTAGAAACCTTTAATCGTGTTTGGCCAGCTATTCCTTTCACTGTATCAACAGGAATGTTAGCAGTTTCTAAAACAGGCCTTGTTCAATATGAACCTGCATATGTACAGTTTACAAAATTTACTGCAAAAAAATTCATAGAACTTATAGAACGATAATAAAGAATTATGGATATAATATTGAAACTATACCTCAATACACGTCCACACTGATTCAGGTTGATACTTAACTAGTAGTAAGCTTTCCTCGGTACCATGGAATGAATTTGCTCTAAGAACATCTTGCACCTTAATTCCACTACATGTTTATTTGCATCAAATGGACAATATTATATATATAAAAGATGAAAATGAATCGCGGAAATCTAAATGACCTTTTATCGGATGTCTGCAAAATTGATTTCGGAAAAATACCAGCAATTGAAGCACTTCCAAGAAATTTAGTTTGAAATCTTACACCTTCTTCATCGTCAAAAACAATCACCTACATATCAAATCAGAAATGTGTTGATGTTGAAGCTATAAATGAATCTTAATGGAAGAACATACATCATCCAATTTGGCTTTGTCGTCTAAGTATAATCATTATGAGTAATAACTAGATAGTTCAGTTTTTTGAAATTAAAATCGAACCTGCAATTCCCTTATTAATCGATGAGGGGAGACTGGGAAATGAGGAAGGAAGCAAGAGAGTGGGATGGGGGGAGGGAGGAAATGGTGAAGAGAAGCGGGAAGAACGTAGAGTTAGAGCATCTCTAACAGCAGCAGGGGGCCGTGGAAAATGGTGAAGAGATCTGACGATGAAAAACTACTGGGTCGCATCATTTACCTTCTGCGGTAGCTTTCAATCGAGGATGAAAAACTATTGGGTCGTGAATGAACTGGAATGGGACAGATTTGGATTTGGGAACGTGTGACTTAGTGTTGTTGAATTTGGATTTGAGAAAGTAAAATAAGTTTTAATGGGTGATGAAAATAAAAGAGGGAGGAAATACCACCATGAAAAAATTAAGTCCCACCTTTTTGCGGCCACGAAAATAAGGTCTGTGCGGTGACGAAAAAATTAAACCCGCTTAAATTTCTGTTCCCGGTTACATTATTGGTTGCACTTAAATAACTTTTTCCTTGCATTTGACAATAAACGGTACTAAAAAATGCAACTAAAAATGCTTTTTCTTGTAGTGTGATGGCCAGTAAATTTGTAAAGGGGGTTTGATGACTGAATTGATGATTGCATTAATTGGTTTATGATATTTTATTGGTGAATCTTATGATTGCTTTTTCTGAACTAAACCACTTGAATCATACATGACTTGTTTTGCACTGACATGAATGCACATACCACACAGAAAACATGTACAGGGATGATACTGAGTTCCTTAATTCATTCAAAGTATTTGAATATAAGTAAAAGTTAATATAAAATCATGTTTTCAGGTAGATTACTCATTCCAGACATTAGTCTGACCCTTTTGTGTTTATGCACCATTGGGTGTCTCATATTTGTATGAGGCAGTTCATGGTGATTATGCAGGGAAATAGGAATTTTATTGATCAAGCTTTGGATGAGTTAACTGCTAAGGAAACTGGATGTCATATTTAAAGACTTTGCTGAAGTTAAATTAGATATCTATGTGGAACTATGTTAAGCTATTTTGTTTAAATTGCTTGGAAAAATTAATGTATTATTATTCACTGTTTTGTAAGTATTGAACTGAAGTGGGTGTTTCAGCTGAAACTTATGGATTCTATTTCAAAATGTTTTACTAAGTGATGAAGTTTTTAAGCTTCCTGGTTAATTAATTCATGATGATAGAAAACCTGAGATTGTGAGAATTCATAAACTAATTGAACAATTAGATATTGGGTGAGAGAAATTCATGTTTAAGTTGAAATAAAAATCTGGCAGAGTGAGGATTTGAGTAGTTTAGAAAAGAAAACAAAATGGTATGTACTTTGCTTAAGAAAAGTGCAAGTTGAATGTGGCTAACATGACCATTTCCATGAGCCTGGGTTAAGCCAGCACTAAAGAATTTTTAGTTAAGTTTTCAGCCATGTTTATAACCCAAGTATAGGGTAGACTCAGACATTTTGTTAACAAGAAAAAAATTTAAGGCACCTGAACTTTCCTTCTGACACACACGTGCACAGGAACATGCACACACACATGCATAAGCAAAAGCACTGTTCATGCAGTAATAAAATTATGGGAATTCATGTAAAATGCCAAGTCTTTAGATCTAAAATCAACAGTCTTGCAATAATCCATGTATATTTAGAAGACCTGAGTTTTGAAACTTAATTGCTATGTAGGGATTATTTCTGTAAAATGATCCCCAAACATATTTGTTCTTCCAAAACTTTTGTACTCTGATTCAAGTAGGAAGTAGCTTATGTATCCTCATATATATAAGTTTAAATGATTTAAGCAAACCAATATTCTTATTGGCATAAAGATCCTGGATAGAAGAAGATTGGAATATAACATTTTCTTGATTAAATGGCCACTTAAAAAAAATTATGAAGTGGGTCATTTCAAATAAAGAGGAGGAAAAATTTGAAGAAGTGAAGGGTTATTTATAACCAATGAAAAAGTAAATTATCTAAATCCTTTTGTAACTCAAATCACAAGGAATTTAATTTATTTAACTTGTAAAACCCTTTAAAATCAAAGGTATCTCGTAAGACCACGTTCCACATAAACACAGATGGGTTTTTACCTTAGATAACCAAAACATTTTCTATAGAAAATCTAGTGATATTATAATAATGTCTAGGGTTAAAGTAAATATTGAATCATAACCGAAATTGTTACATTAATTAAATTCCAACATAATAGATTTACAATTAAGTCCGAAGGCTCGTATTGGAAAATGGATTCTAACTATGACTAGGTAAGAGAATACCTTCCGATGGTACACATCTAGAAAATGTACCTAAGGGCTACAAACGCATATGTCCCTCTGCTACACAGAGCTGGCTGCCCTTCTAACATGACAGGCCATATTACCTCATCCCTTGACACCGAGGATGCAAACATTGTCCCTTGATGTCTGTGTGCAAAACAACTCTAAGGGGACAATCTAGAATGGGATGATGGCTCCTTGGTAGCTAACCACATAGCTCTACTGCATACCCTATTTTAACCATTCTTTCGGGTTGTGAGGCTTGAGGCTACGCTTTTTCCTTTTCTCTTAGTAAACCATATTGGAATGCTAACACCGCTCTCCAAGCAAAGATGCAATGCCAACATTCATCCATAAGTGTTGTTCCGAGATCAAACAAACATTCAAAATTTACTATCTTCCATTTTGGAATCACCCTCAGGAAGAATAATATAGCTCCATAGCATAATTCATCATGAACGATATTAGTCTGGAGTGGTTCAGATAAATGCGAAAAATCGGTGTCTCCAAACAAAGCGATAATTTCCAACTAACTCAATTCTTGTTCTTTGGAAGTATGCAACACGTATTCGAGTCCTCACCGGGAACTCGAATATACAATCTTACTTTCTAATTCAAAACAGGTCAAGACTTGATAATCAGTTATTTAACTATCAAATAATCAAACAACAATAATTCAAAGATTTAATTACCCATAGCAACCACTAAGCCTCAAATAAAAAATTCATTTATTTTATATTTCTCTCCAAATATTTATTGAAATATTCATATACATATCCCACTGGCATAAGTATATTCTCAAAACATTTGTGAAAGATTTCTTGTCCCAAAATCATATTAAAAGGATCTAACAAGGGTTATTTAAATTAGAGGTAAGGATAACCCCAAACACTGTTCCTTAGGTGTTAAGCATGGAATAAATGTCCACACCATCATAATTAAGAAGTTCAATCAAAGGACATCCCATCTCAAATTCTTTTATAATTTACTTCTGAAAACCCTTTTAATAAATCTCTTTCATTTCAACTCCAAATCCATTTATAAAACACTTTATAAATCTCCAAGTTTATTTATAAAACCCTTTTATAAATATCAAAAATCATTTATGATACTTTATTTATAAACTTTCTTTATCTAAAACAAAACTTTGTTAATAAACTTTAACCAATAAAGTTCCTTTGATAAACAATCAATTATTTAAAACACCTATAAATAAACAAGTTATTATTTTTAAAACATTCTCCATTTAATTTTATCTTTAAACCACATTACCAAAATAATGATTTTAAACAATCATTTAAAAAATATTAAATTACTTCAAAACACCTTTAAATAAAATAAATGCTAAATTATCATTTAAATATCTTAAAATGGAATAAGCTTTAAACCATTATCAAAGGATAAAATGAAGTATTTGATTTCATAAAAATTAGAAAGAGGTTTAATGGCCACAATGGTTCATTTAATTGAGTTTAACTTATCCAAGTTATAACATGGGTATAACAAGTAAATATGTAAAGGGTATCGGCCAATAACAATCAATTAACATACAGGTACATATCAAAGTTACCAAAATTGTAGAACTGAGTTTTTATTCTACTTAAATAGATGTCACTATACTTTACTAGGTGAGTTATGGCATAACTGTGATTTATTCTACCAACCAGATGTCAGTATAACTTGATTATAAGAGCGGTGTTTTATTCTACTAAACATATGTCATTGAATTTCGTATTCAATTGGGGTTACTTAAGAGTAGTCGACAAAGAAATCTCTTAGTTTAAAAATATTCTTTAAAAAGATAGTCGCTTTTAAAACAAACCGATCTTTAGAAATAAAATGGTTTAAAACTTTAAAACTTTTATTTGAAAATTAAATAACATTTTAAACTCTTTATTTTAATGATATTAAACAATAATTAACTATTAAATAAATAATTAAATAAAAATTATCCTTAAACAAATAATTAAATTATAGTTAACCTTTAAATACATAATTAAATAATAGTTTAAACTTTTAAATAATAATTAACCATAATTAGATAATTAACTAATAATTAAACCCTGATTAATGTTTAAATAATAATAAACTTTTACAATTTACTAATTATAATTAACTTACTTGATTAACACTTAAGTATTAAGTTCCCTTGTTAACTAATGATTAAGTACTAATGTTACTTAATTAGTTAATTAAATAATCATTAAATAGATAAATAATAATATTTAGATAATAATTACTTTTTAAACACTTAACTAACTTTTGAAAATATTTTTCTAGAATACACTTAAGATGAAACATTTCAAATTTCAAAAGAGTTCGTTTTTACGAACTACATCCATAGCGACTATCGCTATATGACCCGAAATTTCAAAACTTGATTTTTTTAATCAAATAGTTTTAGAATCATTATCTTTCTATACCTTTGGCTATTTTATGACTTAATAAAGGTTTTTGAAAGCAAAAGTATGGTTTTGGGAGGCTAAATCAAAATTTAAAACTTGAAAACTTTTCAAACACCACCTTAAGTGAAAACAAGTTTAACCAAGGATCTCGATGTCGCAAAATCACAACTTTAAGTGCTATTCATTTTAGCATACAGTATCACATACATGATTACAAACATATACATGTTATAACCCACAACAATAAGAAGAGATCAAACTTTTCCAAACTTTACTAACTAACTTGCTTTAACTATCCTTCATTCCAAGTTATTATAACCAAGCACACACATATATATATAGATCCATTATCATCAATATTTAACTAATAATGAATTGATTTTTTTACAACTATGCAACAAAAATTTTAAAGTTAGTAACTTTAAATAAATGAGTGAATTTTCTCACCTAAAGCCATCCAAATCAAACCAGATTTCCCTTAAATTCACATACGACCAAGATCCTAGATTTTACTAAGAAAAGATGGAATTTTGGAGCATCAAGGCCAAGATGAATTCGACCTAGTGGGGAAGGTATGCTTAGCCATGTTTGAATGGAGGGTGTTGGGCTAGCTTATTGAAGGAGGTGAGGTGTAGGAGGTAAGAAGATGTTTTAAATAGGGTTCTTATGACTTTTAAAGTAGAAAAAAAATGGTTTTTACAACTTTGAAAATCCATGGAAGCCATGGAAACTTTCATAAAGCTAAGGGAGAAAGTGAAGTTTTGAGTAATGAGAATGATAAAATGAAAAGAAAAATAAAAAATTTATTTTTATATAAAATGCATAAGGTAAATTACCTAATTACCCTTTAGTAGCTACCTTCCTTTCCATGAATGCCACCTCAAATGCTTGCCTTCCTCCCTTGCTTCTCATGTGAACATTGTCCCCCTCTCCCTCACATACTCTAACATTCATTAAATGCATGTGTACTTAGGTTTCTTAAAGTGTCATTTCATGTTTTACACATTTACTTATATTTTCCAAATTTGAATAAATGTCTCATCTTGCCTTCACAAACTTAAGTATGTAAACATATACACATATTTTCTAAAATGTGTTAACTTATTTATATTTGTATGTGTATATTTATACAATAGCGTTCACAATGTTTCAAATAACTTTTAAACGATGAAAAGTCAAAAATTCAAAAAGCGGATTCTAGTCACATTTTCGATTTCTTTTCTAACTAATTGTTTTTGTAAACAAATTTTGAAAACTATTTCACCATCATCATGTTATCTAAAAGAATTTTATTTCAATTATAAAATCTATTATTTGAATATTTAAGATTAATTAATTATTCACAAATTCAAGCAGCGAAATTCTAGGTCGTTACAAGTGTCTACAAAGGTAGTGTCGAAGGATTGAGTTGGTAATCAAGTACTCTGCCATATCTGGCTACCAACCTAGCCTAAAAGGTGAAGTGAGCCTAAAGGTTGCCCCTAATAGAAGAGAACCAATTTGAATTGGGAGTTGGACTAATTTTCAAAATGGTTTTGAAATTAAAAATAAAATTTAAAATTTAAATTTAAAATAAGAAACATATTATAAATGTTATAATATAATTTTCAAAAGTGTTACAAAATTAAAATAAATATATTTTGAAAATATTTATTACTAATAAGATTTATAAAATAAACCAATTAATTAAATAATTTAATTAATTAAGCCTTATATACATATGTAATGATATATGTAATGTTGTCTTGAACTGTTTAAGAGAATGTATGTATATATTTATATAAAAGAATTGTTGGAATAAATATTTAATTAAAAAAGTTTAATTGAATTAATTAATTAATACTTTAATAGTTAATAAAGAAATACATATATATTAAAATAGATTTGTGTAACTATAAACGTTATAGTATATACATTAAGTATAAAATGTGATAACTAAATAATATAAAATTAATTAAAATGTTAATTAATTACTAAGATTTAGTTAATATAATACTATACACAAGAATATTACATAAGTAAATTAAATTAAAAGTTATATAATAATGTAACTTATATAATATGAATGTATAAATTAAAGGTGGAACATTAGAGAAACCCTAAATAGATTTAAGGAGTAAACATACGTATAACGCATATATTTTGATTTCAGATGTGTCCGACACTTGAATCCCGATGGTATGTCAAAAAAATACATTATTGCATAAGTCGATATCACTCAATGTAATATATTAAAGATTATGAATCTTTAATATAAAGTTTTCCTTTGCCATTCATATATTAATAGATTACTTGCATACTTCTTAGTTGTTCAGCTTTCCTTAAGCAAGGATGTTATGTGTAGTACTATTAATATGTAGAATGGACGAGTTAAGATAACTGCATATATTTGTTGAGATTTCCTCAACGTACCTGCAATATACTTAGGCCATTGCGAAATGATAGGTACAAGTGAATAATCTCTATTTGTTTATCGATCTTTTCTCAAGGTAATGTTGAGATTAGGAATAGTAACAATGAGTTAGGAGTTGCATATGATATAACCAATAACGAGTTATCCATCGTATGTGGGAGTATGATTTGTTGAGATTTCCTCATGGTCAAAATCATAAGACATATGAGTCCTAACACTCACTACTAAAGTCGAAAAACTTGTATGTTTCGGCTTAGGGCTTGGTGAAACATAAAAGACTAGTGGGAGCTACACCTAAATTGTTTTTTGAAAGTGACAAACTTACCCGATCCAACTATGTTGCTTAGCTAAGAGCGATCATGATAGCAGTAACTTATGAACGTCTTTGGTTGTCAATAACTGCACCTCAAAAAGAACAACCTCCTGATGATGCAGACCCTGAGCTTAGGCTTGTTTATGAGAAATGGCTTTCGGACCTAGAGATCATCCAACTTTTCATGTTGTCTACGTTATACAAGCCATTGTAAAGATAGCACAAAAACATGTCCGTCCATGATATTTTCGATAATCTTAAAGCTCTATTTGTTAGCAGTCCCATTTCGTAAGGTATGAACTTTCGAAGAAGCTATTTAATACCAAAATCACCTTAGGATAGAAAGTGGACAATTACATTCTAATAATGAAAGACTATATTGTTAGACTTTCACTGTTAGATGTAGCAATAAGCAACAAACACTACACCAGAAAAGAACGCTACTACATGTCGAGCAACTAAAAGTATGATTTTTTGGTTGCGTTTTAATAAACGCTACAAAATGTTTCCGTATAACTGCGTTTTTTAAACGCTAAAGGTTTTCTGCAGCGTTTACAAAACCTAACAAAACTTACATTTTTAGTTGCGTTTGTACTTGGATCATTCTTTGATTTTCTACAGCGTTTATTTTGTTCAACTAAAAACTTTTCGTTGAATTTATTTTATGCCACTATAAATTCAGGTGGTATTTTACATTTGTTTATGTAGCATTTTTAATACTCTACTAAAAGGTATTGACTGTTTTGTAGCATATTTTAAATGCTACTATATACTGTTAATGGCTTATATTATTTGCAGCAACCAGTTATATAATAGTCATATTAAAATCAGCAACAATCATATAATTACCATATTCAAACCAACAATCAATCAATCATATAATCATCATATTCAAATATTGAGAACACGTTAATCACATAAGTATAATATCCATAACCATTTAGATAATAGTTATTTGACAAAATGAGCAAATTCACATACCACAAGCATTCATAAACAAGTTTACACGACCAGTACTAACAAATATCATAATACATATAACAATTGAAGTCATGTCCATTGTTGCTGATGGTCTTCACTCCGGAAAAGCTAATTACCTGTAAATAAGGTTGATAATCAACAATAAGAATTTGCCATGAATTATCAAGTAACATTCAAACAATATTAATTGATTATTATTCAAACAAGCACATAAGCAATGAAGCCATCAAGTTCACAACATTTCATAGCTCATGTCATGATATTAGTTATGTAACTTCTGTTGTTTACTTGGTCATGAATTAAAGGATTGGGATGACCGTTTTATATAAAAAATTGAACGGGAAACATCCATTTCAGTCCACCTAATAAGAATGTAAGTATGCTTCTTTTACCACCAAAGGTTTTAACATGAATTATTATTAGATATATGTTTTGAATCCTGACTTTTAATTTGTTGCTAGATGTATAATTTAAGTGTAATTAATTATAGGCTATAATTGACAAGTTCTTTAATTTTACCAGCGTGTAATTAATTGTTTTTGAATTGACTAATTAATCCTAGCTCATTTAGCATTGTTTTAGTTACCCAGTTTTAATATGATCAACGAATCTTTATGCTAGCTACCATTTCTCAATACCCCTATGTAACTACTGTTACTGGTTGAAGAACTGTCAACCTTTGTTGCAATTAAAAGGGTACTTTAACAAATAACGTAACTGCAAATTTTGTTGTTCTGTAAAAAAAGGCAACTTTGCAACTTTAAAATTTCTCATCTCTCCCCCTTTTGAATTTTGAATTTATTTACCTTAAACCATTTTCTTAACCATAAACTATATATACCCTCGATATAATTAGAAATTTGTATCAATTATCACTTTAATTCACATTTTGCTAATTTTGATTTTTTTAAGGGCAGATTATATAGAATCCTTGAACATGATCAACAGTTATTGGTGATTTTGCATGGTAACAATTACATAACCAAATGGATAGATGATTCGGTAGTTGAATCAGTTAATAAATAGATAGAATAGGGGAATAGGGAAATATAGAAATGCCGCCGTTATAATGCAACTGAATTCAATTCAGTTTTGATAAACTAAAAAGCAGAGAAAATATTGGCTATAATTATAACAATGGTGACTTTAACCTCTATACTAGGTTCGATATTAATAAATGTGATATCATTTACCATAACAAAATACACCAAGATTAAAAATAAAATATAGTAAGTAAAATATACAAGACTAAAACATTTACTTTAAGAGCTCTTGCAGCATTAAACAAAAATCACTATAACTTGAATTCAGAATCTCAGATACAACAAACTGGTTCAACAGTTGTACCATGTCCATTTCTCTTAGAATATAATCCCATTTTTTTACAAAAGTTAAGGTTGTTTCAAATGATTCAAGTTGATTTGAGTTAGTGCTGGAATTTTTTTTTGGTATTGTAAATTTGAAAGATGAAGAAGCTAGGAGTAATATAGAAGGCAGGAGTAACATTGTTAAAAATATGGTGTAAGTTATGTAAAATTTGATGTACACAGGTTTTGTAAATTTGTTGGAGTATGTTAAGTAAAATTTAATTGTCAAATAGAATTGGCCTTCTTAGGTATAGGTACACAAGTTTGCAGGCTTTGCAGTAATGCCTATCCTTATAATATGTTTTTTTTTCTTTTCCAAAACTTGATTATAAAATTTTCCCTTGAAATAAAGAGTGGCTGTAATCAATCAAAGATTACACTTGAAAAGTGGAATTCTATTACAATGTATTTTACACATTTATAATTTTCATCTTACATGTAGCAAAATCATGTGTTTTATCTTATTTTTTTAAAGGATTTGGATACTCATGCTTACTCAAGTAGACATGAAGTGTAATAAGAAGAATCTAAGACTATGAAAAAAAGTGATACCTTCCAAGTGACATATCCTTCTGAACTGAGAGCGATCATATGTCTATCAACTAAGCAACAAATGACTGCAATAATATGGTTTAATCAAGAATCTTGACAGAGATTACAAGCAAGCATTAGGCTGGATCTGTAGAAAGAGGCGAGAGAAAAAGATTCACAGTGAAACCAATAGTACAAAAGATATAGGTAACACATACCATTTTCTCTAAAAGAATTCATTGCAAGTGATCCAAAAGTAGGCGATCCCAATTCATATGTCCAAGTGATCTCAAATAGCTTAGGCTATTTAAGATGAAGATGAACCATATTGTAGTATTTGTAGTTCTCTACTTTGGGCCACTTAAATGAATACAGATCTTCACTTGAGCAACAATTATCAATGTACAAGTAGCATGCGCTGACAGCCAAGTGGTTTTACAGGTAAGTCAGAAGAATTTTTTTCTTGTAATGTTCGTGAAAATTGGAGTTCTCTTTCTTTAATTAGTTATTATACTAATACCTTTATTGATAATCCCGAAAGGCGGCCACTTGTTGATGCTACATAGATTATACTGTGTACCTGAAGATGCCAACACAGGGATAAGTATTCTTAACATTTTGAGCAATTTCTCATTATCCTGTTACTTGTAGAAGTTCATAGCATTTACATCTTAGTAGATGCAGAAGTATAAAAATGAGAATAAAAAAAATTAAAAAAATCATTTAAAACAAAGTAACAAAACCAAGACATAAGGTTGAGCTTGTTCAGAATGAGTTTGAGTGTTGAATGTTGATCGATTTGGAGTGTGTTTGTTAACCATGAAATCTTATACTGACCGAGTGTTTCATTTACATACTATATATGAATTTAGAACTTTAGTAAGGGTAAAACTTCCAAAAGTTTTTAAAGCTTATTAGCAATTAAACTTACTATCAGTATATCAATGTTAAATGTGTCATCGAGGGATGCGTTACAAATGTGAAAAGACATGGTCAACTAACTCCATTAACAAATTGGGGTGTTTGAATGAAGAGACTTATTTTAACTCATTGGTAGAGTTACTGCCTTGCCAAACTAGCCCTTATATCCTGTGTAGCTTTTCATAAATAGGCACCATTTTAGTTTTTGCCTGTGCAATATGATATACCTTATGATAGACAACACCTTTGTACTATGTATTTATATATGGAAAACAAAATTTTACTAACTCCATTATCACACAAAATAGACACAGAAATAAACTTTAATTTTTGAACCCTTCCATGAATTAAATTAATCAATTATCAGAATCAATTATTAAAAAAATCATCAAATACATGTCAGCTTCCTACTTAAACCCATTTTGGCAGCAGAAAGCAAAGCATATAAACATGGTCATGAATGTTAAATGTTTGATAGCCAAAATCAATAGAAAAAAACTAAAGTACTTAAAACGATCATGCGCATCATTTAATATTGAATTTCTCCTTACATTTAACTGACAGTATTTGGATTCAAGGCTGCTAAATTAAGAAAGAAAAATTGGCTAGCATGAAATAAGAATGTACTTTAGAGATAACAATTTATTATCAAATAGCAGCAGATTCTTTGTCCAAAGTAACCGATATTGAACACATGCCTTGTATCATTGCCACTCTAGTCTCTCTAAAAGAACGTATAGGAGACATAACAGGTGCTGCTCAAGTTTTAGATTATGCTATCAAATGGTGGAAAAACTCGATGATAGAAGATAACAAACTTAGCTTAATCATGCAAGAAGCAGCATCGTCCAAACTAAACCATGGTTTTAAACAAGAAGCATCTCAACTTTATGAACAACTTGTCAAAGATAAAGGAAGCATTGAAACTTTAGTGGGTCTAGTAACTACTACAGCACAGACAAATCTCAAGAAGGCTGAAATGTATAAAAAGAAGCTAAAGGCATTGCCTGGTTTGAAAGGGATCAATGTACAGAATTTAGAGAAAACTCATTGAGCAAACCAAGGTGAAAATGTATGTGTAGAGAGGATGGAAGCTTTGGATGAAATTAAGAAAGCTAAGATAAAGAAGAGGAAGAGAATGCCAGGATACTCGAAAGGGTTCGATCCAGCAAACCCATGATAATCAAAAAATGATTATGAAAAAATGATTTTGCACCGAGAAAGCTAATTACCTATAGATAGGTTTAACAATTAAAAAATGATTATGAAAGTGTTTTACATAATTAAGGCATGTCAAACATCCTTAGTTAAACAATTGTTAAATTTAAATACTTTTTATAAAACTTAGTTAATATTTTATCAAACTTAGTTAACTTAGTTAAATTATAACAAAACTTATTAACTTGTACAGATTTATTTAGTTTTAATAAAATTTAATTAAAAACTTAGTTAACTTTTAAAAATGTGGTTTACTTTTGCAAAAAATAGTTAAATTTTTATAAATCCCGGTTAACTTATTTATAACTTTATTTATATTAACTCAAACTTATAAATTATCTCAAATGATAAAACATAAAATGTCATAACTTATATTTTAATTAACTTAAGCTTATAAATTATCTCAAGCTTAAACTTAATTACCTTAGTCAATTATTATAAATTATCTTAAACTTAATTTTTTTTCATAAACTTAGTTAATATATTATTATTGTAAACTTAGTTTATATTTATACACTTATTTAATTTTTATAAAACTTAGTTGACTTAATCAATTTTAATAAACTTAGTTGTTGTTGTTAATTTGTTATTGTTATTATTCTTATTATTAATTATAAAACTTAGTTGACTTAGTTAATTTATTATTATTATTATTATAAACTTAGTTAATTTTATCAAACTGTAGTTTGTTATTATTATCATAATTATTATAAACTTAGTTAATTCATATCGAACTTAATTTATTATTGTTGTTGTTATTATTATAAATTGGTTAATTTTTATAATATAGTTAATTTTTATAAACATATTTAATTTTGGTGTAGACGGTCCTACATCACAACCCTTATAGAATGAACCAACGACACTACTTTGATGGAGATTTGGTTAATATATGTGTATACCAAACATAAAACCATCAGATTATAGCAAGGTTTTATTGTTTCTTCATTCTAAGTCTTATATTCTCATGAAATTTGAAATGAAAAAAAAAGATTATCAAATGTAGATTAGATACATCAAGGATTACCTTAATAATAGAAACTGCAAATGATGCTAGGATAAAGGAGAAAGCAATACTTACAACAATTGTGGCAGAGAACGCATCTAGATCTTGAAACATCATTTACACAGTTAGAATGATGGAAATAATAGGAATGATACACTATAATGAGAACTAAAAAAAGGCATAATAATATTGATTGCATAAAAATATGTGCATAATAAACCTGGAATTAAGCAGAATAAGCACTATAAGAGTTATTCAAGACAAAAAAGGAGAGCGTAGTATTTAATGATGTGGGAAGTGAATCTATATAATAACATTGACAGAAGTTTGAAGAAAGTTTACAAAATAGGTACCTAAAATATCATATGAATTTCAGATAGTGAGTATTCAATGTAAAAAATAGCGACAAGGTGTACATACAGGATTATATATGTATTTGGAAGACAAAAGAAAGTTAAAGCGCTTTTTTTATTCTTTAAATTTGGTTCATGATTGCAATAGTTGAGGCTCTTTTGGAGCTTAAAGATCCTATGATGCCACTCATGGTTACTAAAACCTTAAAAAGGAACTCTTCGAATACACACTAAAAATTAGTTTCAAGTTATGTGTTAGTTTTGTGTTCTATAATTCAATATTATACAGTGTTGAAATAAAATTTTCATATTATACAAACTTTGATGGATTTAATCTTCGAATACATCACCTTATCACTTTATATATACCGTTACTAAAATTAGTTTCAAAGTTTCAATTTTAATTAGAACTTAATAGGCTAACAGTAAATAATCCATGTTGAAAATATACAATCAGGAATGGAAAAAATATCAGCTTGTGGTTGAAAAAGATTGCATAGCTGAAGCCTGAAGCATAAGAAAATTTCAGGTGATTGAAACAAACTGTACAATATATGGTTTTGGTAATAATAATGGAAGGAAGAAACAAACCCAGAACAATCACATTGGTGTAAGGAGAATCTGATGGTGCTTAAATGGTCAAGTTGCAAATCTCTACTTTACTGCATCACAGGAAAAAAAGAAAGGAAAACACAATTGAATGCTCCATAAATATCCAAAACTTAATTTTATTAGTACAGAAGTGAACATGACACTGAAAACCAATACATACCTAAAGTACACTGGATGAATGCTCCATGAAGGTGCGTTCAACAATGTGAGATTCGAAATTACTATTTTGGTTGAGCTTACAAGTACTACAAGATGTGGACGGCTATAATGCAAACTATGTGAATTGTACCATTCATACCAAGCTAATCCTTGACCGTATATAGTTTCAATAACCCTTGAAATTTATATAAGAAAAAAAAGTAAAAAATGAATGTTGGAAATTCTAGTAGTTCAAATAATAATGAAAACCCATTTAGTAATTACCAATTATCATAACGTCGGTTAAGTTGTATCCATTAGTTAAACTGTGATTTCTTCCACATAGAAGTTCTATTCCATGGCCATAAGAGGGAAAAGGATCGATTATTGGCCATTGAGTTGAGTCCTATAATGTACAACAAATGGCATCATTGTCTACACTCTCATTCTTTTTATGCCAATCTTAGTCATATTACAAGTGATCAAATTATATAGGAATCTACAGCCAAGTATATTACCTTTACCATTTCAGTTCATAGATAATATATTACCTTGCTGGCAATGTTACTACAGAGCCAATTTAGACCCTCGTACAATCCTTCTCCAGATGTAGCACAAGTGCTCTGTATGTACCTAAAGAAAGAAATCATGTGTCTAATTGTTTTTTTGAGGACAATATAATAAATTAGACACTCATGACCAAATGAGATTGCAAGAGAGTGTAGTTTACATTTTTCGAAAGAAAACCATGAGGAAATCACAAAAAGAGAAAACGGGAAAAAATGAAGGTGGATAATCTTCAAGGTCATATTCCTTCATGGCGAAAAATAATGTTTTGACTTTTGACAAATTCAATCCCCACTTGAGACATTTCCAGCAGACTATCAAAAATAGAAAGTATAACAGCTATGCTTATAACCTTTATTATTTAGGACAATATTAGATTTGAATAAATTTATCTAAGTTGCCGAGAATTTATGGTTTTCAGGAAGGTATAAAAAACAACATGCTACTTGTACATGAATTACCAAATGCCATTAAAGAAAGCAACTGTGCATACAAAGCTTCACTAAAATCATATTGGATCATCCAATCTATATATTCTTCATTGATTTCTATCCATGTTAAACAAGTATATAATAAAATCAACAGGATAGAAACAAAGCTAAATTACCAAAAATGATACCAGGAGGGTAAAAAAAGAAAATTTCACCTAAAAGCCTAACTTGTTACAATGCGAACACGTAGAAGGAATTAACAAATAAAAGATTTATTATTAGTTAGAAGGTTTACTAAGACAGACAAACAAATCATACTGAACTCAATCTTTCAACTTGAACTCAACATGCCATTCTTCTCCCTCGTCCAGCCAACAAATCGTCAAGTTGAAGTTCAGATTGCTGGCTTTATCGAGTCTGATAATGAGTCAATTGAACTAGCATGCATTTGCATGCAAAAAAGTAAAAGAATATGATTTTATATTTACATGTACAAATTAAAGCACAACAAACATTATCTGGCATCATAAAAATGACATTATGAATACAATAAACACCATAGTTTTTAATTAGAATCGGGTCTACAAAAACTGTTTCATGTCTTATAATTTAAAATTTAAAAAGAACTTTCACAGACAAAACGTCTTATTTATATTCATTTTAAATTGGTTTAGTTATTTAAATAAGTTTAGTTACTTAAATTGTTTATTTTTTTCTACTTAATTAATAGTTATTTAAATTAGTTTAAACTTTAAAATTAATTTTAACAAGTTCAAATTTTAAAGTTGACTTTAGTTGGTTTAAACTTAAAAAGTTAATTCAAATTAGTTTAAACTTTAAAGTTAATTTGATTAATTTAGTTTAAAATTTAAATAGCTATTTTAACTAAATTATAAATATGGTTTAAAATTTAAATTTTGGTTAATTAAATAGTTAAATTTTGAATTTTAGACTTACTAGTTGATAAAATAGTTAAATTTTAATTTTACTAAATAAAGTAGTTAAATATAATATATAAATAGTTAAATAAATTATAATATATGATTTAATTATTATTTAATAAAATATTTAATTATTTGAATAGATTATAAAGAGTTAAAATTAGAATTTTAGTTAATAAAATATTTAAATATTTATAAATAGTTAAATGAATTATAATTTTAGTTAATAAAATAGTTAAATAACATATTCAAATGGTTGAATAAATTATAAAGAGTTAAAATAAGAATAATAGTTAATAAAATATTTAAAATAGTTGAATGAACTATAATTTAGTCAAGAAAATAGTTAAATAAGATGGTATTCAAAACTAGATTTATTTATTTTAGTAGTATTTCATAGTGCGGTTTTTTTCCACCATAAAAGCTTAGACTTGTATAAAAGGCACGTAAAAAAGCCCAAGGTGCGAGTCTTTCGCTTTTTTGCATCTTTGTGCCCTAACTACTTTGGTTCTAATAGGGGTGACTCTATATGTTCAATTACGGTCATATATTTTTGTTCACTGTGTAAAAAAAATGCATCCTGAATTTAAGAAGAAGAAAAACTAAATTATACTTAAGGTAACGTTCAGCGAAAGAACTGCTTTGATAGATAGGGTTTTTAAGTGTTTTCTCTTACAATTTTTGTTTCTTAACCAGTCTTCAAATTTGTGGAACAAAAGAATCTAATAGCACGGTAACAGAGGCATGGAAACTAAAATACCAAACATCCTTTTATTAAACCAAGCAATTCCAGTATTATATCAAATAAAAAACCAAATATATCCACCACAACCAAGATAAAAAATTCACATAAAAGAAAAGAAAGAGAAAAAAAGGCACCACATGCTCTTTGAATAAACACAACAACTACAAAATAGTAAACTACTAAACTTACAACCACCACATGAGAATTACAACAGTAACACTAACACCACCAAAAACAGTGAAAAAATTAGCACTAAGCTGTGAACCGAAGACTGATGTAAGCAAAGAGGTGCGATGAAGGTGTATTTAACCTTTGTAACTTATTGAAATGTTTAGATGTATGAATAGAAATCGAGCTTCCAAAGATTAAGTTGTTTCCACAATTATCTTAAAACTTTTATTGGTGAACTTTGCATTAATATAAATTGTAACTGGTCATGTCAATGAATCATCTTATTTGCAGTCGTGTCAGTTAAACAAAATGAACTGTATGGTTATTTAAATTCAGTTTTTAATGCATATATACTTTAAAATTTAAAAAAAGAGTATAAATTAAGTATTTTAAACTCAGTTGACATCAATCATGTGGTTCTGATAAAGCTTCTAATATATATATATATATATATATATATATATATATCCACCATAAAGCTCAAGTTAGTCCCAGATATATATTGTTCTCACATTAATGATAAAGTTTAAGTTCTGATAAATATATTGTTATGATGCTTTACCAAAATCAGCATCTTAAGAAGTCACATATTAGTTAACGGATCTGGTTCGAAAATTTCATCAAATAGATCATTAGTTAGTGGATTTCGTCTTTCTATTTGAAGATCCACAGGAAAAATTCCGATAAAGTTCAAGTGACTTCTCAAGATTCACATAAAAGTCCCAAAAACACCATAATCTGTGCATGACTTTTGAACTTACTTTGCAAAATAAAAAATAGAACGTATGGTCAAAATAATATGATGAGGCTATGAAGGCATAACTACAGGAAAATAGACTGAATATTTATTTTTTACATGAAGCCATGTAAAAGTGTTTTTTTTTAATTTGTAAAGGCATTATTTAAATTTTTATACTCATATTATAAATTATATATGTATTACAAAACAGAACAATTAAAATATCTATATTACAAAACTTATCATATTATGTTAAACTTATCATACTCATATTATATTCAAATTTTAGCATCACTTCAAACAAAACAACATGTTTTCAAAATCAACTTATCATATCTGTATTACATAACTGAGACAAACAAGTTTCTCTTGAACTCTTTTTTCAACGAATAAGAAATATATTAGTCGCTGATGCATAAATGTATGAAATCTCTCAATTGCTGCAAACCTTCGAACTATATTAACGTCAAACATTACAAGTACAATTTGAATGGATTTTAAGTGGTAATTATTTGGTAAAGGCTTGTATTCAAATGTATGGGTCATCTATGATAAATCAGTTAGAAAACTTTAGTGATGATCATGAGCATGGTTTCCAAAGCTAAACTAGCACAATTGACATGAGTTGAATTTAGCAGATGGGTTTAACCAAGTATTGCCATTAAAGTTGGGACTGAAACAGGCATAGTATAAAATACAATCGTTTCCATTATAGTCGTACTAAAATCGAACAAATGCTTCGATAATAATAAAAAATCTCAAGGATAAAAGTCATACAGTTGTATTTAGCAGATCGGAATTATCTTGATTTGGCGATTCGGGCTTCTGAACAAATCTCAAGGAATCAAATTGTAGTAGGTTGAAGGAAGAATGAATCGAATTGGATAGGAGTAGATTAACGAAGATAAAGTAGCACGAGACAGAAGGTAAGAGGAATTTTATTAAATCGAGGGAGAGGAATTTTATGAAATTAGGTTAGAAACGTACAACGGAGGGAAGGGCATTGGGGAAAATGTACGAATTTTTTAGTAGTAGGCGGGAGGAGGCGGCAAAATTTGGCAGTGTTAAAATAAAACAAAACAAGTAAAAAGAGAGGGTAAAATAATATTGGTGCATTTACCATACAAACGCTGCCGATAAATGCAACTAAATGTAGATTTTCTTGTAGTGAAAATCAAGTTCATAGATCCTTGGGTCTTTTACTCCTCAGTATGAATTGTTTATATTAGACTATAATATAAACTAGTTAAACACAAGCCTCGTGGAGCTCTTGAATACGTTAAGGTCGATCAAGTCGTCATCCAAGGAGCAAGGGGTCGTACTTGCTATTAAGGGGAATATGTCATCTTTGAAAGGTTTGAAGAAGCATAAGAGGGTTAACAAGAAAAGTAAGAGGACTAATGCTATCGAAAAGGTTGAGTGCTATCATTGTCACAAAAATGGTCATTGGAAACGGAACTATCCGAAGTACTTGAAGATTGTTAATGAAAAGAAATAGAATACTTCGCTGCTCCATCAGGTCCATTTATGATTCAAGATTGTTTCTTAATCAATAATTATCTTTAGTTTTGGATACTAGATCTGAAACTCATATCTATAATTCATTATAGGGGCTTAAGAACTTGCGTTGCAAGGGAGGGAGAAATAAGGCTTTAGGTTGCTGATGGATCTATTGTAGATGCAATGGTAGTTGTAGACTTTTATTTGAGTTTGTCGAGTGGATTTGTGTTGATATTAAATAATTGCTATTTAGTTAAAGATTTTATTTGTGGATTTATATTTATGTCTAGATTATCTAAAGTTGGTTAAGTTTTTCACTATGTTAATGATGTTATGGACATTATTTTGGATGGTAATAAATTCTAGGATGGTATTTTGGAAAAGTGCATTTATGTGATCAATACGAATTATGTCTGTTCAGTGAGTAGTTCTTTGAATATCAATACAAATAATAATTATCCTCGACATTGTAGGCTAGGTTATATAAGTGAGAAATTACTACACAAATTGAAAACAGAAGGATTTCTCCCGTCACTTCATTTTGAATCGTTTGACACATGTGAGTCATGTCTCAAAGGAAAGATGATCAAACACCCCTTTAGTGTTAATTATGAAAGAGTTGCTCACCCTTAGGTCTTGTACATAATGATGTATGTGGCCCCATTCCTATAATCACAAGGATAATAGTTCTTACTTTGTAACCTTCACTGATGATTTCTTGAGATTATACCTTATGAAGAACAAATCAGATGTTTATAAGAAATTTATTGAATACAAGAATTAGGTGAGAATCAAACGAACCGAAAGATTAAGATTCTTCGATCCGATTGAGGAGGTGGGTACATCGGACAAGAGCTCCAACAGTACTTAAAAGATAATCAGATTATCTCTTAGTTTACTCCACCTTATACTCCACAACAAAACGGTGTGTCGGAGCGAAGGAATTGAAACCCTCTTAGACTTGGTTCGTTCTATGATAAGTAATGATGAGTTATCTTTGTCCAATTGAGGACATGCACTAGAAACTGTAGTGCAGATGTTGAACTTATTGCCCACTAAATAGGCGCCTAAGATGCCATATTAGATGTGGCATGAGAAGAAACCTCACTACAATTACTTAAAGGTTTGGGCTTGTTCGGCTTAGGTTAAGAACGTTGACCCAAACAAGCTCCAGGCGAGATCAACCTTATGTAAGTTCATAGGATATCTTAAGAATTCTAAGGGATATATTTTCTACAACACAAAGGAACAAAAATGTTCGTTTCCTGTGATATCCTGGGATTTTTGGCAATATCAATTTAATAATCTGTGTTAAAATTAAATAGATTTGATAATATGGTTAATAATAAATATGAATTGATTTAATAATCTTCTTTAATAAATATTTAAATGGGTGATTTTATCTTTTAAAAACTAATTTAATTTGTTTTCTATTTATAATGTGTATATATATATTTGTATATATTGTAGATAGATAAGCTTTGTTTTAAATTTAATAAGTAAGGCATATTTTATAATTCTAATATTTTGGTAATTTGGAAATTTTGATATATAACTTTTCAAATCTATTTTATAAATAACTATATGATTATAAACATAAGAAACTATGATTGGATTTTAAAGATAGAGTGTTTTAATATTTTAAAATAAAATATATTTTTATTTACATTAGAGTAAAGCTTTACCATATTGATATTTGATTTATATATATATATATATATACGTTATGATGTAATCTAGATAATAATATTTAAACTAGATCATATTTATCAACACTAAAAATAAGCATAAAATAGAATATGAATATGAGTAAATGCTTGATACTTAAACTTTAAAAAGAAATAAACAATAAATAAATATATATATAGAGAAATATAAGAAAATAAGTATTTAAGTTAGAAAATAGAAATAAATATACAAGTTAACATTATAACTATAACAACTTTAAAATGGACATAAAGATAAGTCTAGAATTATATAACGTACATATATTTGCAGGCAAGTAATATATTATATACTATAGCAATGTATATGTGCAAGGTTAGAGAAAATCATATAAGTACAAGAAAAAAAGGAAACAATAAAATACATACAAATTGTACTTGATAAAATTATAACAACTTTATAGAAGCATATAGAGTAGAAATAAATATTTATGTTGCAGGCAAGAAAATCTTGTAGATACAAGGCTGCTAGGAAAGAAATATATATACAAAGAGATAAGTACATTGGAAGTTTAAAATAAAGGATAAGTATGTAGACATGGAGACAAGCATTTAATGTTAAACATCTCTAGTACACAAAGTAAAATCTTATCAGCCTCCAAAGGAAATAAAATCTCTGACCACTTTAAAATTTTTGTACCAGTAAAGTAATATAGCATGTAAACTCTTTTCTATATCGAGTTTGGGAAGATGATCTGGTGTTTGGGATAGCGTACAAGGACGATTTCCGATGTGTGAAGATCATCAGAGACGGCTGGAGTTGATCAGCGGCACCATGCATGTGCACGGCGTACTTCATTTGCTTCGTGGTGTTGTTTGAGTAGGGTAGTAGTCTCGGGTTTGCCTCGAGCAGATTGATGTTTTGCTCGAAGTTTTTGGGGGTTCGACTCGGAGTCATTTAGTGTTGGCTCGGGTCAATCATTTTGTTTCAGGTTTTAAACCTATCTAGTTTAAAATTTGAAATGGATTTGAATTTTTGCAAGCAGATTTAAAACAGAGTTTTAAATCAAGTTTAAGTATGGATTCAAATTTAAATTTGTATTCAAATTGTGAAATTGAACTAAGTTTTATAGATTAAATTCTTTTAACAATTTTAAATGTTAAAGTGTATTTAAAATGGTTTGAATTTAAAAAGAAATTTGGTTTAAATTCTTTTAAATTTCTTTATAAGGTATGTAATTCTTTAACATGAGATTTTAAAGGTTTTCAAATGGTTTTAAACTTTGTTAAGGTTAAATTTGTATTCATTTTAAATCTTAAATTTAAAATGAAATTTAAAAGTAAATTTGAAAGTAAAATGTTTTAAAATGTTTTGTTAATGATAATTTAATCATTATTAAGAGAAATGTTTTAACTTAAAGTTTATTAAGATTTAATAAATTAGAATAATTAAATTATTAAGGTAATTTAAATGAATAAATTTATTTAATTAATTAATGATTTGGATTGATTAATTAAGTAATTAAGAGTTTTAAATTAATTAATTAATTAAAGTTTAAGATTAATTAATTAGGAATAATTAATTTGTAATTAAGGATCATTAATTAAGATTAGATTTTAAATTAATGATTAGAATTAATTAATCAAGAAATTAAAGATTAATTAAGTTACAGTTAAAACTTAAATTAATTAAATAATTAGTGGTTAATTAATTGGTTATTAAGATTAATTAATTTGTAATTAATAATGATTAATCAAAGTTTAATTTCTTAAGAAGGAAATTAAGAATCGTTAATAGTTAATGAAGGTCATTAACTTAAGATTATTTAATAATTATTAATGTGATTTATTTTAATAATTAATTAGATTAATTAATTAAAGATAATCATTTGTGAAAATGTTTAAGTGTAATTACTTAATGGAAGTAATTAAGGAATTAATTACTTAATGTAATTAATTGAGTTTAATTTGATTAGTTTAAGTTAATTAATTAAGTTTAATTAATTTTAATTAATCACTGGATGATTTGATAGGTAATTACTTAATGTAATAAATGAAGCGTAATTACTTAGTAAAGTAATTAATGGTAATTACTGGATGTAATTAATTAAAGATGATTTAAATATGGAAGTAATTTTGATTAAATTACTTGGTGAAATTAATCAAGGGATTAATTAAGATAATTAATTAAGGAGTAATTAATTTATTTAAATGAAGTAATTAAAGTAAGTTAATTACTCGATGAGATTAATCAAAGGGTGATTAATAATTGTGGTTTAATTAAAGATTAATTACTTAATGTAATTAACTTAAATAGGATAATTAATTAAGAGTAATTAGGCATCATTAATATAATTAATGATGTAATTAAGGGTTGATTAATTAAAGCTAACTAATCAATAATAAGTGATTAAAGAGTAATTAATTGTTGAAATTAATTAAGGATTAATGTAATTAATTTTAGTTAATTAATAAATGAAGTAATTAAAGGTTAATTACTGTATTGGGTTAAAAATAATTAATTTGTGAAATTAATTAAAGGATAATTACTTGAATGTAAGAAAAGGGTAATTAATCAGGGATGATTAATTAAGGTAGATAATTAGGGAAGAATTGATTAATTGATTTGTAATTAATCAATGGATTTGTAAGCAAGATTTAAAATGGTGAAGTAATTAATTTAATTTACTTTAAATTAATTAGAGATGAAATAATTAATTTAATTCATTTTAAATTAATTATAGTGTGACTAATAAATCCTTGCTTATGTATGGTTGAATGATATTTGTTTACCTTGAATGGTTTCTGATCTTAGATATCTTTGAAATCGCAAACTGTAAAATTTTTGAAAACAATTTTATTTATTTTATACAAATAACAATTCACATTCTCAACTGAACAAGTCCGGAGTTAAGCGAATCAGTAAAAGAAAGAGGTCATAATCCTCGATTTTGCTGAATCGTTTAAGTCGCTTCCTCATTCTTTTGAAAACGCAACTTGTTAAAACTTTTATAAAACAATTTCCATTTTAAACTGATTTTCCAATCACGTGATTAAAGCAACAACATCAGTAGCAATTTCGAAAAGAAAATTGCACTTCTCAAAACATCGTAAAATGAATCTCTAAATCAGCATTGCGGAATACCCGCTTGAAAATCCACTTTTAAAAATTTGACTGCTACTGAAGTCAAAACGATAGTAATTTTAAAACGTCAAAAATCTCATCAAAATAATTCACATCAAAATGTGACATCAGTGAATATTCATTCATTAAAATTGTCAACAAAACACCGTGCTTCAAAAATATAGCACTGGTGTAAAATCTCGTTATAAAAATAACGGCAACAAAATACGTTTCATAACCAAGCATCGGTTCAACGTAAAATTAATGCAGTAACGTGCAATTCATATTTGCACGCACATTACAATATAAACAAAGAAATCATTCGAATATATCTTCAATGAAGACAATTCAAAACAGCAAAATCTAATCAATAGATGATTAGTACAAAAGAAAGCCAGCGGAAATTTCAACAAAAATCACATAACTATAATTTCTTCGAATCCCCAATTCGGATTCGAAATTCTCAAAGAAACAAAATAATTACAGCTATGTAAACAACCAAAGAAATTTATTTCAATTTCATATTTCAATTTTTAAATCAAATAGATTATCAGTTGTACTCAGCGAAGACAGTTTCACTGTTTCCGCTGCGCACTCTGATAAACAGTACTCAAATCAATCAAATCATCAGAACACAAATTCACTTTTTATTTTTAAATAATGATATTTAAAAACTTTCATCAAAATTTTAAACTTTAGTTTTGACTCAAAGCACAAATAAAACATCGACTAATAGTTGTAACACATGTTCCATCCAAGTTATGTTTTATATTATGTCCATAAACCCCATGCTCTGATACCAACTGTAACGCCCCACCTCTATGCTCATAATAATAAAGAGTATTAAAAGAAATACTATCTATTATAAATGATAACACAGATAATATAAATGCGGAACACAAATAAAACAAAGTCTCATATATATATATATATATAACTGATGTCAGTTACAATATAGTTGACACAATACATATGATACAACTACAACTGTCGACTCTGGAAGTTATATATACAAGTACATTATCAACTAATATACATGAATACATATCATCCTATACAATGACACGACTTATACAAAACGACGAAGACTACTTCAAAAGGTGTGAAAAGTCTTCATAGCTCAAACAGCAACTCAAAACAGGAAATCTACAACCTGAAATAACTCGGGTCTGACCCGAGTATTAAATTCAAAAGAAAATAATACACGGGTCGGTCTAATTCAAACTCAGTTATTAGTGCACAAAAGCAGTAATAATCAAATATCCAATAGACGACAGTCATAGAAAACTCGTATATCCAATCTCTCGATAGGAGAATTAGATAACGGCAGATATAACACTAAACATTGTTAAACGACAAATCAAAATTCCCAATCAGAATACAACTCCAAAACAATGAAATTAACCAACGAAATAATTCAACAAATCGAAACATCAATTTAAAACTGTCAAAACTGATAGGGCTGCAGTACACGCACGCGTGTACTGCCTCGCCACTATCGCAGGAAATACGCAAAAGCTCAGTGAAAGTCACAATGATCGCAAGGTCAAACCCCGAAATCGGGTTCAACTCAAGGCAACTTGTAGCATACAAGCTCAAATAATCAAACTGCAACACAGAGGAAATAAAATACATGCTGATCAATATCCAAGTAGACAACATCAAGTGATAAAGCTTCAACAGTGTCTACACAATAGCAATAATGCAGACCAAAAATTTCAGATGGGATAAAAAGAAAGTCCAAACTGACTTGATGCAAACAGGTCAAAAGGAATATAAGCAAATAGCATATGAGTGACATCAAGCAACAAATATACAAAGTGGATCAAAACAATGAATCAAAATGAAAAATGGAGACAACAGAGACCAGAGACCACAAGCAGTGCATCAGTAAATCAATACATATGAGCATGTGAGCTAGTCAACATGAATATATCTCAAACAGAAGGGAACTGCACAGTTTCGAATGAGACAACAACTTCAAACTCAAGTGAACAGCTAAATACAACATCAGGTGGAGTGCAACAGTGCATAACAAACCAAGAATGACTCAGTGAAGATTTCCAATGGTCAAGCGAAATAGTGGACGAACAGTTCAGGTGACCATGAACTAAGGTAAAGACCACAAATAACATCAAAGGTAAAGACTCAGCAATGTCAAAGCCAAGAAGAAACTACAAGATTGCACAAGGGAAATGCAAGGACCAGGCAACTCAATTACAATTACAAACCAGACTTTAATGAAAGCCAAACAAAAGTGCAACCTGAATCCTGACTCAACCCGAACGCCAACAATGACTAGACTTAAGAGAAGTGTGTCAAGTCAGAAGCCATGCTAATTATTTATATCAGTAGATATAAATAATCACTGAACAAAGGGGCAGTCTCCAAAACTAGACGAACAAATCCGGATGTAACGCATGTAAGTGCACAGTATTAAGACAGTGGCAAACGGTACAATGGGTATGCATGTATCATACTCGAGAACAAAAGGAAATGGTACAACTCAAATGGGACAGTATCAATGACAAGCACAAGCAAAGTGCTTGCAAAGTCGAGGTAATGTGGCTACTAAACATACTGTGAAACAAGTATATCAAGACTCAACCCAGACAAGATCAACTCGAAGCAACTGACCACAAAACAGTAGGCAGTGACAGTAAGGAATGTATACAACAATACAACCATGGAATGGAATGCAACTACAAGGCATGAAACCATAGTGAAACAGATCAAGCGACAACATGAAGCAGTGCAGACTACCATGAACAAAGTGCAACGGAATAGATGGCCAGAGACGAAGCTCACAGGGTCACAAAATTAATGAAGCCAAAAATTAACAAAGTGGTCACAGTCATGAAACAGCAGGTGAAGACGAACAAGGTCGATAAAGCTTCCAGAGGTGATAAACAAAATAGCCAAAGTCGAATAAAACAACAATGTCAAACTCAGATCGAAAATCATCAAAGCCGGAAATTCATCAATATCAAAATCAAATATCACAATCAAAGTCAACAGAAAATCGATCAGAGATGAAGCCATGGAAATCAAAACCAGACGACTAAATAAACAACCCCAAACATCCCCTACTGGGTGTGAGCAAGGAGAAACCCAAACCATCATTAACAGAGACCAAGCAGGAGTAATCAATTTAAGCAAACAAGTTAAAACGAGCAGAAATGAGTACGAATTAGATGTGAGTAAGTCATTACTCACCTTTGCCACGGAAGTTAAGACGAAGCTGTAGCTTCAAATAAGAATCGCCAAAAGCAAACAGCAAAGCCGAAGCCAGAGTCATCACAAAGAAAACCACAAGTCAGAGCTACAGAGACCGAAGCCCTAAATTTCGAAAGCCCCAAGGAGCAGCTGCGAACGAGCGCAAGCAAACAACCAGAGAATCGATCAACAGAAGAGCAACGCAAACCAGACAATCGATCATCAGAGAAGAAGCGAGCAAGAGCAACACAAATCAGATCGAACGAAGAATCAAAGCCCCAATTTGGATCGAAGAATGAAGCCCTAATTTTGTGGCAAAAAGGATCGGCCGCCATTATTTTTCTTTTCATTTTATTTCTTTTGGACTAGGGTTATGCATCAATCAAAAATGAGAAGGGGGATTTGTACTGAATCACTAAAGAGAACGGCCTCCGATCAATGCAAATGTGGGCTAGATTCCAAATATAAAGCCCACTTCTATCATTTAACCAATTATTTAAAAGAATTCCAATCGATTAAATTTCCAATATCAATCTGTTGGCAATTATAATCGTCTAACGACGATATCTAACATTTACAAATTCTCGGGTTGTTACAGACTCCCCTCCTTATAAAAATTGCGTTCCCGCAATTTTCATAATTAAGGTCGTCAACCACTATTATTCTTCTAACATAAACTGGTTAAGATAGAAAAATAAAAGTCAAGAATTCAAATGCCAAAGTAATCTTTTAATTCCAATAGAAGAAATTCACAAATTTTCAACAAAATCTAACCATCAATAGATAGTCAGAAAGCAGCAAAACTGGATAAACACAATTTATCAGCAATATTCAATTATCAATAAGATAATTAAAATACAAAAATCATAAAACAGCAATATCTAATTATCAATACGATAATTAGAAAACAACAAAACCTAATTATCAACAAAGATAATTATGAAACACAAATCATAAATCGCAAACTACAAATATCTAGTTACCCAACAATTAACTAGAAAGCACAAGTTCTATAATCAACAAACTCTAATTATTCACAGAAGTAGATAGAAACAGCGATTCAATAAAATCAGCATACTCTAGAATCAATTGGAGACTAGAAAATCTCATATCAATAAAATCAGCAAACATCTAATTATCCAACCGACAGTCAGAAAACAAATCAACAAATATTTAATTACCACAAACGTAATCAAATTTCAAATCACAAATATTCGATTATCAAAAACAATAATCAAATTTCAAATCAACAAATATTAGATTATCAAAAACGATAATCAAATCTCAAATCAGCAAATATTCGATTATCAAAAACGATAATCCAATCTCAAATCAGCAAATATTCGATTATCAAAAACGATAATCAAAGCTCAAATCAGCAAATATTCGATTATCAAAAACAATAATCAAATTTCAAATCAACAATTATTCGATTATCAAAAACGATAATCAAATTTCAAATCAGCAAATATTCGATTATCTAAAACGATAATCAAATCTCAAATCAGCAAATATTCGATTATCAAAAGCGATAATCAAATCTCAAATCAGCAAATATTTAATTATCAAAAGCGATAATTAAATCTCAAATCAGCAAATATTTAATTATCAGAAGCGATAATTAAATCTCAAATCAGCAAATATTTAATTATCAAAAGTGATAATTAACTCTCAAATCAACAAGTATTTAATTATCACAAACGATAATTAGAAGCAACAAATATCCGATTATCAAAAACGATAATCAGAACTCATATCAACAAATATCTAATTATCACAAGCGATAATTAGAAGCAACAAATATCCGATTATCAAAAACGATAATCAGAACTCATATCAACAATTATCTAATTACCACAAGCGATAATTAGAAGCAACAAATATCCGATTATCAAAAACGATAATCATAACTCATATCAACAAATATCCAATTACCTGCAGATAATTGGAAACAACAAATATCTAGAAATCAATTCAGAAGACTAGAAAATCAACATAAAAGCTTGGATCGATCCCATCAGATGGCGAGTTTTTAATTCGCCGCACGTGCATCAACAAATGGCCGAAGCCTACCAAGTACTCAACATAATTTTGGCGCCCAACAAATGACCCGAAGGTCCAACAAATGACCCGAAGGTCTAGTACTGGTATTTGACCCGAAGGTCCATCATATGACCCGAAGGTCCAACATAGTGGCTCGAAAGCACACGAAATCATCAAATATTTCAATTAACGAGTCTGGAATTAACCGAAATAGCAAACGCACATGTCCCATACCACGTGTTTTACTAAATCGTTTGATTCTCTTCATCGTTTCCTTGAAAGTGCAAAATTCATCAAAATCATCAAAACAGCAGATATTCAATTAACGAGTCCGGAATTAACCGAAATAGTAAAAGTGTGGTTCCATACTCCGCACTTTTGCTAAATCGTTTAAATCTCTTCATCGTTTCCTTGAAAGTGCAAAATTGTGTATTTTGTAAAAATACACTTTACATTCTCAAACGGACAAGTCCGGAATTAAGCGAATCAGTAAAAGAAAGGGGTCATAATCCTCGATTTTGCTGAAACGTTTAAATCGCTTCCTCATTCTTTTGAAATCGCAAACTGTAAAATTTCTGAAAACAATTTTATTTATTTTATACAAATAACAATTCACATTCTCAACTGAACAAGTCCGGAGTTAAGCGAATCAGTAAAAGAAAGACGTCATAATCCTCAATTTTGCTGAATCGTTTAAGTCGCTTCCTCATTCTTTTGAAAACGCAACTTGTTAAAACTTTTATAAAACAATTTTCATTTTAAACTGATTTTCCAATCACGTGATTAAAGCAACAACATCAGTAGCAATTTCGAAAAGAAAATTGCACTTCTCAAAACATTGTAAAATGAATCTCAAAATCAGCATTGCGGAATACCCGCTTGAAAATCCACTTTTAAAAATTTGACTATTACTAAAGTCAAAGCGATAGTAATTTTAAAACGTCAAAAATCTCATCAAAATAATTCACATCAAAATGTGACATCAGTGAATATTCATTCATTAAAATTGTCAACAAAACACCGTGCTTCAAAAATATAGCACTGGTGTAAAATCTCGTTATAAAAATAACGGCAACAAAATACGTTTCATAACCAAGCATCGGTTCAACGTAAAATTAATGCAGTAACGTGCAATTCATATTTGCACGCACATTACAATATAAACAAAGAAATCATTCGAATATATCTTCAATGAAGACAATTCAAAACAACAAAATCTAATCAATAGATGATTAGTACAAAAGAAAGCCAGCGGAAATTTCAACAAAAATCACATAACTGTAATTTCTTCAAATCCTCAATTCGGATTCGAAATTCTCAAAGAAACAAAATAATTACAGCTATGTAAACAACCAAAGAAATTTATTTCAATTTCATATTTCAATTTTTAAATCAAATAGATTATCAGTTGTACTCAGCGAAGACAGTTTCACTGTTTCCGCTGCGCACTCTGATAAACAGTACTCAAATCAATCAAATCATCAGAACACAAATTCACTTTTTATTTTTAAATAATGATATTTAAAAACTTTCATCAAAATTTTAAACTTCAGTTTTGACTCAAAGCACAAATAAAACATCAACTAATAGTTGTAACACATGTTCCATCCAAGTTATGTTTTATATTATGTCCATAAACCCCATGCTCTGATACCAACTGTAACGCCCCACCTCTATGCTCATAATAACAAAGAGTATTAAAAGAAATACTATCTATTATTACGAAGAATAAGGCTGGGTAGGAGCGGCCATCCGTAGTTGGCCTTACACTAATATTGGTTACCTCGATAGGAGTGGTATATACTTTTCCTTTTTCATCTTATTTATTTACTCTCATCGACATACCCAATTATCAGTACAAAACAAACTACGATGGTTCATAATAGTTTAGGACATTAGATATAATGATAACACAGATAATATAAATGCGGAACACAAATAAAACAAAGTCTCATATATATATATATATATATATATATATAACTGATGTCAGTTACAATATAGTTGACACAATACATATGATACAACTACAACTGTCGACTTTGGAAGTTATATATACAAGTACATTATCAACTAATATACATGAATACATATCATCCTATACAATGACACGACTTATACAAAACGACGAAGACTACTTTAAAAGGTGTGAAAAGTCTTCATAGCTCAAACAGCAACTCAAAACAGGAAATCTACAACCTGAAATAACTCGGGTCTGACCCGAGTATTAAATTCAAAAGAAAATAATACACGGGTTAGTCTAATTCAAACTCAGTTATTAGTGCACAAAAGCAATAATAATCAAATATCCAATAGACGACAGTCACAGAAAACTCGTATATCCAATCTCTCGATAGGAGAATTGGATAACGGCAGATATAACACTAAACATTGTTAAACGACAAATCAACAATCCCAATCAGAATACAACTCCAAAACAATGAAATTAACCAACGAAATAATTCAACAAATTGAAACATCAATTTAAAACTGTCAAAACTGATAGGGCTGCAGTACACGCACGCATGTACTGCCTCGCCACTATCGCAGGAAATACGCAAAAGCTCAGTGAAAGTCACAATGATCGCAAGGTCAAACCCCGAAATCGGGTTCAACTCAAGGCAACTTGTAGCATACAAGCTCAAATAATCAAACTGCAACACAGAGGAAATAAAATACATGCTGATCAATATCCAAGTAGACAACATCAAGTGATGAAGCTTCAATAGTGTCTACACAATAGCAATAATGCAGACCAAAAATTTCAGATGGGATAAAAAGAAAGTCCAAACTGACTTGATGCAAACAGGTCAAAAGGAATATAAGCAAACAGCATATGAGTGACATCAAGCAACAAATATACAAAGTGGATCAAAACAATGAATCAAAATGCAAAATGGAGACAACAGAGACCAGAGACCACAAGCAGTGCATCAGTAAATCAATACATATGAGCATGTGAGCTAGTCAACATGAATATATCTCAAACACAAGGGAACTGCACAGTTTCGAATGAGACAACAACTTCAAACTCAAGTGAACAGCTAAATACAACATCAGGTGGAGTGCAATAGTGCATAACAAACCAAGAATGACTCAGTGAAGATTTCCAATGGTCAAGCGAAATAGTGGACGAACAGTTCAGGTGACCATGAACTAAGGTAAAGACCACAAATAACATCAAAGGTAAAGACTCAGCAATGTCAAAGCCAAGAAGAAACTACAAGATTGCACAAGGGAAATGCAAGGACCAGGCAACTCAATTACAATTACAAACCAGACTTTAATGAAAGCCAAACAAAAGTGCAACCTGAATCCTGACTCAACCCGAACGCCAACAATGACTAGACTTAAGAGAAGTGTGTCAAGTCAGAAGCCATGCTAATTATTTATATCAGTAGATATAAATAATCACTGAACAAAGGGGCAGTCTCCAAAACTAGACGAACAAATCCGGATGTAACGCATGTAAGTGCACAGTATTAAGACAGTGGCAAATGGTACAGTGGGTATGCATGTATCATACTCGAGAACAAAAGGAAATGGTACAACTCAAATGGGACAGTATCAATGACAAGCACAAGCAAAGTGCTTGCAAAGTCGAGGTAATGTGGCTACTAAACATACTGTGAAACAAGTATATCAAGACTCAACCCAGACAAGATCAACTCGAAGCAACTGACCACAAAACAGTAGGCAGTGACAGTAAGGAATGTATACAACAATACAACCATGGAATGGAATGCAACTACAAGGCATGAAACCATAGTGAAACAGATCAAGCGACAACATGAAGCAGTGCAGACTACCATGAACAAAGTGCAACGGAATAGATGGCCAGAGACGAAGCTCACAGGGTCACAAAATTAGTGAAGCCAAAAATTAACAAAGTGGTCACAGTCATGAAACAGCAGGTGAAGACGAACAAGGTCGATAAAGCTTCCAGAGGTGATAAACAAAATAGCCAAAGTCGAATAAAACAACAATGTCAAACTCAGATCAAAAATCATCAAAGCCGGAAATTCATCAATATCAAAATCAAATATCACAATCAAAGTCAACAGAAAATCGATCAGAGATGAAGCCATGGAAATCAAAACCAGACGACTAAATAAACAACCCCAAACATCCCCGACTAGGTGTGAGCAAGGAGAAACCCAAACCATCATTAACAGAGACCAAGCAGGAGTAATCAATTTAAGCAAACAAGTTAAAACGAGCAGAAATGAGTACGAATTAGATGTGAGTAAGTCATTACTCACCTTTGCCACGGAAGTGAAGACGAAGCTGTAGCTTCAAATAAGAATCGCCAAAAGCAAACAGCAAAGCCGAAGCCAGAGTCATCACAAAGAAAACCACAAGTCAGAGCTACAGAGACCGAAACCCTAAATTTCAAAAGCCCCAAGGAGCAGCTGCGAACGAGCGCAAGCAAACAACCAGAGAATCGATCAACAGAGGAGCAACGCAAACCAGACAATCGATCATCAGAGAAGAAGCGAGCAAGAGCAACACAAATCAGATCGAACGAAGAATCAAAGCCCCAATTTGGATCGAAGAACGAAGCCCTAATTTAGTGGCAAAAAGGATCGGCCGCCATTATTTTTCTTTCCGTTTTATTTCTTTTGGACTAGGGTTATGCATCAATCAAAAATGAGAAGGGGGATTTGTACTGAATCACTAAAGAGAACGGCCTCCGATCAATGCAAATGTGGGCTAGATTCCAAATATAAAGCCCACTTCTATCATTTAACCAATTGTTTAAAAGAATTCCAATCGATTAAATTTCCAATATCAATCTGTTGGCAATTATAATCGTCTAACGACGATATCTAACATTTACAAAATCTCGGGTTGTTACATCTTACGTGATACCTTTTGTTTTCAAAGGATTTCAAAGTTAAGCAACTTTAAACTATTACTCATACCAGACCCATGTCTGACCCGGAGTTTATTTCTGTTTTCTTAAACTCTCGGGTACTCAAATTTTTACGAGTAGCCAAGGGATTCAGGTTAGCTTTGATGAATTGTAGAGGAGCAATGGAGCAGGAGGTTTCAGCATTTTAGATATATAGTTTTCCGCTGTGTTAGTATCTCTATGTTGTATTTGGGTTGTATCGAGTTGTATTAAATAGACAGGTGTTTATAACTGTCTAGTATGTGATGTATTATCTGTGTAACTCTGATTGATGTTGTAAATTATGTAATACTTATGTGATTAATATAATTTATTCGTTCCGCTGTTGAGATTCTGATGTTGTTTCTTCTTTCTTCTCTATCTTTTCTCTTTTCTATCCCTTTCTTTCTTCATCATGATACGACTTTCTGGTAGCAGAAAGTTGGGTCATGACAGTTGGTATCAGAGCGCTAGGTTGAGTGAATACCTAGACTCTGGAGTGGTATCTTTCTTGAGAGAGCGTATTTGTAATTTTGAATATATATATATATATATATTTTCTACCTATTTGTTGGGTTACCTATTCAGGTTTTCCAATATATGTTATAAAGGTAGATAGGGAAGTGGTGTGTGTAGCATAACTACCAATGGGTGGAGTTTGAATGTTTGAGGTTGGAAGTGTATCTGTCGAGACTGTAGACCCAATACCGTCTTGAGTAAGCTTTGGGTGGTGTAAGGATTTCACCAAATCTTTGAAGGAATCTGTTAGGATTCGGAGTCCATTTTTGAAGTGCAAGTCGGATGAGTATAATTTGGATTCTGGCAGTTGAGCAGAAGCTAGTGATGGTATCTTGATACCTTAGGAATTAGTAGCTGTGTGATGAGATGCAGTGACTATGGATATCTCCGAAGATGTTTCTTTGGAACAAGTATAAGGAAGTGTGTCTGCATCGGTGTTGAGGCTGAGTTCAGCTGGGTGTTTGCGTTTGGCTTTGAGGCCTGGGTTTCTCGAGGAGTTTGGATTAGGAAGTCTTTAGCATCAGTGGCAGCGTCGCAGTTCGGATTGTTCTGTGTGCCGGCAAGGAGGTTATCTGGCTAAGCAGTTTTCTAGAGGTGAAGTTCAGAAGCAGCAGAGTGGACCCATTTCTTCGATGGATTGGCTAGATAGGCTTAAGTTGTTCTGATTGGTAAAGAGAGAACAGTTTTCTTTGGAATTAGGCTGGGTTGATTGCAAAAGTGACTTGCGATAGCTGAGTGTTCTCTTGTGTTTCAGAGATTTTTTTGTTCCGGATGTCTTCAGGGAGTCAGAGTTTTGTTAGCATCTGGAGATTGAGTTTGGTATCGACTGGATTCCAGAAGTGGTACCGATGGTTCAGCTTAGTTTAGGATGGTTTTTGAGTTTGGTGAAGCAGCTCAGGTTTTGGGGAAAATTCTGAGTTTTATTTTTGGATCTGTTGAACCATATTTTTGGAATGTGTTGTCCAGTCTTTGCTTGTGTTCGTCATTAGCATTTTCATCTGCTCAGTCAGAGTTGCGCAGTGGAAGCATGGTGGCAGCTGTTTTAGTGTGGAAGCAACTGGAAATTGCAGTGTTTTGGATTAGAGAGTTTCTACAGGAAATTTTTCAGGATCTGAGGCTAGTTTGGAGTGCATCTGTTTTATCTCTTCCAGATGTGAGAAGTGAGATCTGCCTTCTGATTTTGGAATAGAGTTTGTGTTCTGAGTTTGGTTGATCTAGGAAGGGTCATTTTGTTGGATTGTTTTGGTTCAGATTGTTTCGAGAGGTTTCAACGAAGGATGAGCTGATCAGGAAGGATGTAGGCAGTCCAGGATCGTCAGAAGAGTTTTGTGGATAAGAGACGGAGGAATTTGGAATTTGAAGTTGGAGACTTCGTTGTTGTTGAGATTTTCTCTGATTCAGGGAGCTATAAGATTGGGTAAGATTGGGAAGCCAGCTCCGAGATATTTTGGATCTTTTCTGTTGTTCTTCTGAGGATAAGTGTTGGGTCTTCAGATTTGAACTGCCAGTTTGGATAACTGGGATTCGATGTGTTTAACGTATCTCTGAGAGAGTACGTGTATGAGTTATCTCTGGTTGTGGAACCAGTAGTTCAGGAGTTTTGGTTGTTGAATCAGACTCGTCTGTAGTCTGATATCCTGTCTTGTTTTGTAGATCTAGATGAGTAGGAGCTCTATAGCTTAGTAGCTAGATTGTTTGGATTTTTGTAGAGCGAGCATCCCGATATTTATACCTAGGAAACTCTAGATAATTCTATCCAGAATTTTGTCTGGATAGTTAGATTTGTTTGTTTGGATGATTGGTTGCTATGGTTGTTAGCATACGTTTGATAATATATGCTTGTGTTTTAAAATTAAAATCTTTAATTAGATTATTAAATTACCATTGTTTTAAATTTCGGGGATGAAATTCTTTTAAGGGGGGAGGAATGTGATATCCCGGGATTTTTGGCAATATCAATTTAATAATCTGTGTTAAAATTAAATAGATTTGATAATATGGTTAACAATAAATATGAATTGATTTAATAATCTTCTTTAATAAATATTTAAATGGGTGATTTTATCTTTTAAAAACTAATTTAATTTGTTTTCTATTTATAATGTGTATATATATATAAATATATTTGTATATATTATAGATAGATAAGCTTTGTTTTAAATTTAATAAGTAAGGCATATTTTATAATTCTAATATTTTGGTAATTTGGAAATTTTGATATATAACTTTTCAAATCTATTTTATAAATAACTATATGATTATAAACATAAGAAACTATGATTGGATTTTAAAGTTAGAGTGTTTTAATATTTTAAAATAAAATCTATTTTTATTTACATTAGAGTAAAGCTTTACCTTATTGATATTTGATATATATATATATATATATATATGTTATGATGTAATCTAGATAATATTATTTAAACTAGACCATATTTATCAACACTAAAAATAAGCATAAATAGAATATGAATATGAGTAAATGCTTGATACTTCAACTTTAAAAAGAAATAAACAATAAATAAATATATTTATAGAGAAATACAAGACAATAAGTATTTAAGTTAGAAAATAGAAATAAATATACAAGTTAACATTATAACTATAACAACTTTAAAATGGACATAAAGATAAGTCTAGAATTATATAGCCTACATATATTTGCAGGCAAGTAATATATTATATACTATAGCAATGTATATGTGCAAGGCTAGAGAAAATCATATAAGTACAAGAAAAAAAAAGGAAACAATAAAATACATACAAATTGTACTTGATAAAATTATAACAACTTTATCGAAGCATATAGAGTAGAAATAAATATTCATGTTGCAGGCAAGAAAATCTTGTAGATACAAGGCTGCTAGGAAAGAAATATATATACAAAGAGATAAGTACATACGAAGTTTAAAATAAAGGATAAGTATGTAGACATGGAGACAAGCATTTAATGTTAAACATCTCTAGTACACCAAGTAAAATCTTATCAGCCTCCAAAGGAAATAAAATCTCTGACCACTTTAAAAAATTTGTACCAGTAAAGTAATATAGCATGTAAACTCTTTTCTATATCAATCTTCCTTATCTTATTTTCGTTCATCCAAAAACTTAGCATTCCAGAAAATATATTTCAACTAAAGCTTTATTTCAATCCAACTATAACAAATTCAACTCAACAAACATGTAGATCAAAGAGGTTCCAGTTTGCAACTTTCAAAAGCCTGTTTCAAAATAAAAGCTTTTCAAAACAGTAGTGTGCTCTGTTCTTCCTTTTCTAAATAGGTGAGTAACATTATTTTTAAAATTTAAGTATATAATTGTGTTGCATGTTCAACCCTGAAAACAAGTATGTTTGTGAATGTATTTATAAGTAAATATCTGTGTTTATATATGAATGTTTGGTGTGTGCATTGCTGTGTGTCTGGATGTTTTTCCCTGATTCTAGTTTCCAGGTTCAAATTCTAATCAAAATTCACTTGCTCTTGATCCAATCTTTGTTAGAACTTAAGTCTTGAACAAATTGTGTTTGTTATATCATAGATTTAAGTTAAAAATTTGTTTAAGTGAAAACAATTTTGTATTGCCTCTGGAAATACTAAACAACACAGAAAATTTAAAATAAGTTAAAAATCAATTACCCTGATTCTTTGATTCAGGAATCTGAATCAAATACTAAAACTAAAACTTGATTTTTGAAACTAAAATTACGATTTTTAGAAATGGGATTTGAGTACATTTTTGGTTTGACCAGAAAATGGTAATTTTGGGTTTTCTGGTGATCTCTGTGATCTGGGAGATTGTAGTTTCCAATGATGCACTACACCAGAAATGCCAATTAGGCAGTGCTTTTGGCCGTATCAAATGGAATTAGGCAGTGCTTTGGGCCGTATCAAATTTTGGCATGGTTAATAATTTGATACGGCCCAAAGCCATATCAAATTGATGAATTTGATACGGCTCAAAGCACTGCCTAATTCATGAATTTGATACGGCTCAAAGCACTGCCTAATTCATGAATTTGATACGGCTCAAAGCACTGCCTAATTCATGAATTTGATACGGCTTTGGGCCGTATCAAATTCAGGTATTAAAGTAAAAAAAATAATGCATTAATATTTCATTATTTAAAGCGGTAATAGATACGGCAATAGTTGGATTACAATAGAAGTAGTATTATACAAAATATGATCAATATTATACAAAAGCAGTATTATACAAAATAACTAGAAAAGATGTTGCTCATATATGTTGCTGTTAAAGATATCCATACTGTAACTCCCACACTTTCCACATTGATATACCAATAAGATAACTACTTAATATTTCAGTCAAATTTCGAATAAAAATAATACAAGTGAAAGTATATCCAAACATATACATAAGCTTATATGCTTTCGAGAGTTCACCAAGTTTAAGATGAAGTGAAAGAACTATACATGAGAAATGCCAATCACGATCATAAATGTGCCGATGAAAAGATTGCAGAATTGGCACTTTGACATCTGTAGGAATGCTAGTATCATCCTCTGCAAATACATATCGGAACAAGTTTAACAAAGTAACATACAAGAGTGGTTATCTTCTCATACAGAAGATATTACAGAACTGTCAGAAGATATTAATAAACAAAAAAACTTGATCCATACAGAACTGTCAGAACAAGAGTTTAATAAATAAACAAACTTGATCCATACAGAAGATATTACAATATAACCATGACAGGTATGGTGAGATATAGCAACATAAATAGTTATTGGCTCATTTGTGTATGTAATATTTTAAGGTATTCAGCTCTTTGTTCATTATTCTGTATCACTGAAAAGAACTCCATATCATTAAACTATATATGATTTTATTTACCTATAAATCCATATCATCAGAAAGAATATCTTGCATTCTTCAAGAAAACTCTTTAGATATGTCGTTATATTTTATTACATACTCGATATTCATTTTCAGTTCAAATACTTGCAGTCTCTTTCGTGACATGAATGTTCAAAAATAAGTATTTATTGATGAAATTTGATAGGAATTACGGTTTAGAAACCTACTCACATTGGTTAATGGCAAATACTGACTTGCTTAGTCATAAAATTTGTTGACTTCAGAGTTCAGACATAAGCTCTGATAAAATCAAAAAATATTATTTTGAATCACTATATTAGAAATATACTCTACAAATGATTTACTGTTTTGAAATCACAATCAAAATATGGTCAACAAGGTTAATGAGACAATAGACAACACACCAAGATACAAGTTCGGCAGTGGGAAACTAGTGCAGGTGGCAGTGGGAATACAATCACCACGTCGTTTCTAGGCTGGTATATACCATGCTTTATCCAAGGTCAGAGAAAAGCGTGGTGAGAAAATTGTTTTACCGAGCAACTTACCTGGAAAAGATTGTTCAAACACTTAAAGTACGCACTAACACTTACACTCTGATACACTGCTGCACTATATGCAAGGCAGTGCGCTTTACTGTTTTTTTTACGGTGCGCAAAATCCTTAAAAAAAATACATCTGATTTTATTTTAAAGCACCAGGAAACTCAATATGAAAGTTGAGTTTAAAAATGTGTGCATCTGAAAGCAGGCAAGCAGATGACTATATACTAGGTGTTCACCTGTAAATGCATATATAGCCACATCTTCATTGAATATTTCTTAAATACATTTATGCAGACTAGAACTACATACAACAGTGCAACATTTTTTGGCATTCAGGTACTGTGAAAATTGAAGTCGGGGCAACAAATTATAAAACAAGTTATAAAACAACAAATAGTTGAAATTAAAATCAACTATAAGAAGCTTCTGTGAATTAGATCAAATATAAACAACAAATTATAAAACTTCCGTGAATCGGAGTACCTCAAATCAAAAGGATGAATTAGGCAACCAACGAATTCTACGAACTTAAGAATGAAATAAGATTAATCATCTGCAAATCGAGCTTCGTTCGTTAATTGAAGAAATGAGGAGTAGATAGAAGGAGAAAGAGGAGATAAGAGCTGGAAATTTGAAACAGAGAATATGAAGTAGTCAATCTTGCATTCCACTCTGAGATAAGGTTTTTCTTTTTCGATTTTGGGGACGTATGTTTCGTTTAGGCAGTTAAGTGGATTTAGGGTTTTTTTTCCCAATCGCCAGCAAATCGATCCGAACCGAGGTACAGCAAATCACGGTCGTGAGTTAGGGGAAGAGCAAAGTGATTTAGAGATTTGGGATGCAACGGACGTGAATTTGGGGGAAAGAGAACGACATTTATGTTTTGGAGGGAGAACGAAAAAAACGAGGGAAGGAATGAATTTGGGGGAGACATTTCCAGGGTGTATGATTTTCCAGCCAAAATAGGCACGAATTTGATACGGCTCAAAGCTGTATCAAATTTGATACGGCTTTGAGCCGTATCTAAACGTTTAGATACGGTTTTTAGCCGTATCAAATTTGATACGGCTTTGAGCCGTATCAAATAAGGCAGATAGGGGTGTGGCTAAAACAGCTTTGTGGTGTAGTGATGATGCACGAATGATTGGAGAGTAAGGGAAAATTGTCAGGATGACGATCAAGGAACGGTGGTGGCGGCGACGACCGATTGGAGTTTATAAACCTAGTTTGGAGCTCGATCAGAAATTTGATTACCATGGCATATAATAGGGTTGATCGAGTTCAACCGGATTCTAGTGAATGGAAGTAGGTGGGTTGAAGAGGGTTTTATCAGAATCTCATACATGACGGTGGTCGGAGATGCGAGGTCGAGGCGTTTTAGGGTTTGAGGTGTTGTTCCAGTTTGTAGTTTCGGGTTTGGTTTTGAAGCTCGAATTCGATCTCGAGTTTGGGAAGACGATCTGGTGTTTGGGATAGGGTACAAGGATGATTTCCGATGTGTGAAGATCATCAGAGACGGATGGAGTTGATCAGCGGAACCGTGCATGTGCACGGCGTACTTCATTTGTTTCCTGGTGTTGTTTGAGCAGGGTAGTAGTCTCGGGTTTGTCTTGAGCAGATTGATGTTTTGCTCGAAGTTTTTGAGGGTTCGACTCGGAGTCATTTAGTGTTGGCTCGGGTCAATCATTTTGTTTCAGGTTTTAAACCTGTCTAGTTTAAAATTTGAAATGGATTTGAATTTTTGCAAGCAGATTTAAAACAAAGTTTTAAATCAAGTTTATGTATGGATTCAAATTTAAATTTGTATCCAAATTGTGAAATTGAACTAAGTTTTATAGATTAAATTCTTTTAACAATTTTAAATGTTAAAGTGTATTTAAAATGGTTTGAATTTAAAAAGAAATTTGGTTTAAATTCTTTTGAATTTCTTTATTAGGTATGTATTTCTTTAACATAAGGTTTTAAAGGTTTTCAAATGGTTTTAAACTTTGTTAAGGTTAAATTTGTATTCATTTTAAATCTTAAATTTAAAATGAAATTTAAAAGTAAATTTGAAAGTAAAATGTTTTCAAATGTTTTGTTAATGATAATTTAATCATTAATAAGAGAAATGTTTTAACTTAAAGTTTATTAAGATTTAATAAATTAGAATAATTAAATTATTAAGGTAATTTAAATGAATAAATTTATTTAATTAATTAATGATTTGGATTGATTAATTAAGTAATTAAGAGTTTTAAATTAATTAATTAAAGTTTAAGACTAATTAATTAAGGATCATTAATTAAGATTAGATTTTAGATTAATGATTAGAATTAATTAATCAAGAAATTAAAGATTAATTAAGTTATAGTTAAAACTTAAATTAATTAAATAATTAGTGGTTAATTAATTGGTTATTAAGATTAATTAATTTGTAATTAATAATGATTAATCAAAGTTTAATTTCTTAAGAAAGGAAATTAAGAACCGTTAATAGTTAATGAAGGTCAGTTGTGCGGTTTTAAAACTTGATTTTGCTAAAGCTTTTGATTCAGTTGAGTGGGATTTTCTTGTAGATATTTTTCATGCTAGGGGCTTTAGTCATAGATGGATCTATTGGATTTTGACTTTGCTAAGAACCGGAAACTCTAGTATTATGGTTAACGGTATAGTAGGTAATAGAATTCAATCTAAGAGAGGTTTAAGGCAAGGACACCCCTTATCGCCTTTATTATTTAACTTAGTTGCTGATGTTTTTGCTAAAATTATTAAAAGAACAGTGGATAATGGTTCTCTTGGTCGTATAGGCAACGAAATTTCACGTAATGGTTTATCGGTTCTTCAATTTGCAGATGATACTTTACTTTTTTCTTCTCATCTTCCTAGACACATCATTACCCTTAAGTTTATCCTTTACAGTTTTGAACTTTTATCTGGTTTAAGAATAAATTTTGACAAAAGTTCAGTGTTAATTTTAAATGATTTTGATAAAGTTGAAAACTTAGTTGCTAATACCCTTAATTGCAAAACTATGAACTTTCCTTTTGACTACCTCGACTTTGTGATTAGACCCACCAGACTCAAACATGATGAATGGATTATTATTATTGATAAAATCAAAAATAAGATTTCTAACTAGAATGGGAAATTTATTTCTAGAGCGGGTAGATTAGTTTTAATTAATTCGGTTTTATCAGCTCTTCCGATTTATTAGATATCCTTGCATTTGTTCCCGGATTGGGTAATTGATAAAATTGATAGGATTAGAAGAGATTTCTTATGGAGTGGAGATAATTCAAATAATAATATTAAATGTCTTGTAAATTGGGAAACCGTCTGTAAGGCTAAAAAGGAAGGTGGATTAGGTGTTATTAATTTGCGTAATATGAATTTGTCTCTGTTAGGTAAATGGATTTGGAAGTTCAATGATATAAATGATAATGCTATTTGGAAAGAGATCATCTCTAAATATTATTATAATGGAAATAGCAATTTATATCAAATTGCTTCTCCAGCCACTCAAAATATTTCTAACTTTTGGAAAAACATATTAAAATGTAATGAGATATTTAATTTAGGAATAAATACAATTGTTCACTCTCACTACTAGAAAAATGCTAAATACCGACGGAGAGGGGCGACGGCTTCCGACGGCTTCCAACGGAAAACGTGCTTCCCCTTGTAGTGTCTGGTAATCGTACTTCATTTTGGCATGACCGTTGGATTTCGATCTTGCCTCTTAAGATTGAATTTAAGGATCTTTATGAAATTTGTAATTTTAAGTATGCTTTAATCAAAGAAGTTTATTCTCCTGAAAATGATCCTCCTTGGAATTTCAATTTTAACAGAATTTTAGTTGATTCTACTTTTAGACAACTTTCTTTGCTTTATGCCAGATTAAATCTTTATAATATTGATAATGTCAATGATTTTATTAGTTGGGAATGAGATAAAAGTAAGAAATATACTTCTAATTCTTTCTACAGATTCATCAATTTTTCTGGTACAATAAATAACTCTTTCAAATATATGTGGAAATCTAATGCTCCTCCTAAATCCAAAATTCACGTGTGGTTAATTCTTCATGGAAAACTTAATACAATCGAATTTTTAAAGAGAAAAAATATTCAAAATGACAATAAATGTTATTTTTGTAATTAGTATCTTGAGGACATTAATCATACATACTATAATTGTATGGATTCTAATTACATTCTAATTAACACTCTTAAAAATTTTAACTTTAATATAACAACTAAAATTTCGGATTGTGAAATTTACTGGAATATTTATAGATTCAAGTTCAAAAAGAATATTAGATTTTTACAAGACACATTATTCATTATTATTAGTTGGTTTATTTGGTTTGAAAGAAATCAAAGAATTTTCAATAATAATAATTGTCATTTTAACAAATTGATTTTTACAATTTCTTCATTTTGTTTTAATTGGATCTCTAATCCCAAATATAAATTAGCTAAAAATATCCTTTTCAAAATTTATCTTAATAAGGTTAATCATAATATTAATTTATTTAAACACAACAGTAATTTCTTTAACATTAATAAAAGTATTATTAATATTTTCTCTAATTTAGATGATGACTTCACTTCTAATCATAACTTACTTTTGATTAAAGGTTCATAAGATTGATCCGTCTCAATATTTGTTCTTGTCTCTGATTGGTATTGGCTTTTAGGTTTTTTATTTTATTCTGTTATTGTCCAGTTAGTCTTATTTAGGTTTTTTTCCTTCCTTATTAATACATATATATGTATATTTATTTTATAAATATACATATATATGTATCATTCTAATTTTTTTCTTTAGTCGTTTTCCAGTTACAGGTATGGGAGATAGGATATCAGGTTCACTATGCAGGTTTTCATTTCTTCAGATTGTTAGACACCAGATGGTAGAGAGGTCACGAGAGCAGAGAGGGTCCCCCTTTCTCTTGTTTCAAAGTCTTCAGAGCGGTTTCTCTTTTCAGCAGATCCACTTCAGAGCGGATGCTTATTCACCTCTCATGATCCAGCGGATTGGAGCTTCCTCATTAGTCTGGGACGTCTTCCAATAGTTTTCTTGTATTTCTTGTTGTTTTTTAGATACTTCTAACACCTTAATATCGGGCGGTGGCCATGCCGGAGCTTAATATCGAGGTGTGATGGGTGGTGGCCTTACCGGAACTCATCTTAGGAGTACCTGAGATTTGATATTTATATGTTTTTGGTTTTTTGTTACCTGCCAGGCTTGTTGGCAGCACTTTATATTAGTGATATATATATATAGATTCGCATGTGTGCTCTCCTCTTTTCGAAGGGGATCACACATTTTTCTCAAAAAAAAAATAGTTAATGAAGGTCATTAACTTAAGATTATTTAATAATTAATTAATGTGATTTATTTTAATAATTAATTAGATTAATTAATTAAAGATAATCATTTGTGAAAATGTTTAAGTGTAATTACGTAATGGAAGTAATTAAAGAATTAATTACTCAATGTAATTAATTGAGTTTAATTTGATTAGTTTAAGTTAATTAATTAAGTTTAATTAATTTTAATTAATCATTGGATGATTTGATAGGTAATTACTTAATGTAATAAATGAAGCGTAATTACTTAGTAAAGTAATTAATGGTAATTACTGGATGTAATTAATTAAAGATGATTTAAATATGGAAGTAATTTGGATTAAATTACTTGGTGAAATTAATCAAGGGATTAATTAAGATAATTAATTAAGGAGTAATTAATTTATTTAAATGAAGTAATTAAAGTAAGTTAATTACTGGATGAGATTAATCAAAGGGTGATTAATAATTGTGGTTTAATTAAAGATTAATTACTTAATGTAATTAACTTAAATAGGATAATTAATTAAGAGTAATTAGGCATCATTAATATAATTAATGATGTAATTAAGGGTTGACTAATTAAAGCTAACTAATCAATAATAAGTGATTAAAGAGTAATTAATTGATGAAATTAATTAAGGATTAATGTAATTAATTTTAGTTAATTAATAAATGAAGTAATTAAAGGTTAATTACTGTATTGGGTTAAAAATAATTAATTTGTGAAATTAATTAAAGGATAATTACTTGAATGTAACAAAAGGGTAATTAATCAGGGATGATTAATTAAGGTAGATAATTAGGGAAGAATTGATTAATTGATTTGTAATAATCAATGGATTTGAAAGCAAGATTTAAAATGGTGAAGTAATTAATTTAATTTACTTTAAATTAATTAGAGATGAAATAATTAATTTAATTCATTTTAAATTAATTATAGTGTGACTAATAAATCCTTGCTTATGTATGGTTGAATGATATTTGTTTACCTTGAATGGTTTCTGATCTTAGATATGAGATAAGTAATGCTGTGTGATATGGATGTTTTGGTTGAATATGATGATAATGAGAATTATCTATTGTGATGATAATATGAATTATCTATTGTGATATTGTGAATTATCTATCTCTGTGTATATAGATAATGGAATTTAATATTTTTAAATTTAAAACAACTTGGACCTAAAAGACGGCGATTTGGATTTCGATGAGACCGGGATCGGGTTTCTAGATTTGGATATCCGAAAACCACATCGATTCAAATTAATGATAGGTCGCGAATCTCAAGTGAAAATGAAGTTTCAGAGTGCAAGGGTTATTGTCGTTAACTCTGAGGATGATTCCAAAATGAGTGTAACGAGATAATGCCTTCGGTTTCGTTCGAACCCGGAACGAACTTGTATGGATTGAATGCTTTCAACACATCGTCAGGTGGACGATGAGCATTCAAAGAGATGTGTTCTCTAAAGGTAATCATGACCTCAAGCCTCATCAACCGGGAATGGCTAAAACAGGAGAGGTGCAGCAAGGCTTCGTGGGTAGCACCCACTTGAGAGCGAGATATACCCCTGTCTAGATGTCCCTTTTTATTCGGCTATGTGGGTAGTTGGTTGCAAACAACTGCGGGGTTGTTTTGTTCGGGACTGTCCAGTAAGGGATGGTTCCGACCTTGTGTTGCAGGAGATCGGGAGTGATCCTCGGTACGCTGATCTAGGCCAGGTACTATGACGGGCGGTACCCCAGTAGCCCTGCCATTGTATGAAATCCAATCTCCAATAAGTGCCGTACGTATTAGTTGTGCCCAACTATGTTGGAACGTGAGATGTAAGCATTCCAGCTATTTCTGTATTTTACTTGAAAACCCTATACACTATTATAATATCACTGGATTTCCTATCAAATGTTTGGTTAGCGTAAGGTCAAAACTTTTCCATGTTTATGTGTGGGAGATCTTACGTGATACCTTTTGTTTTCAAAGGATTTCAAAGTTAAGCAACTTTAACCTGTTACTCATACCAGACCCATGTCTGACCCGGAGTTTATTTCTGTTTTCTTAAACTCTCGGTTACTCAAATTTTTACGAGTAGCCAAGGATTTAGGTTAGCTTTGACGAATTGTAGAGGAGCAATGGAGCAGGAGGCTTCAACATTTTAGATATATAGTTTTCCGCTGTGTTAGTATCTCTGTGTTGTATTTGGGTTGTATCGAGTTGTATTAACTAGACAAGTGTTTATAACTGTCTAGTATGTGATGTATTATCTGTGTAACTCTGATTGATGTTGTATATTATGTAATACTTATGTGATTAATATAATTTATTCGTTCCGCTGTTGAGATTCTGATGTTGTTTCTTCTTTCTTCTCTATCTTTTCTCTTTTCTATCCCCTTCTTTCTTCATCATGATACGACTTTCTGGTAGCAGAAAGTTGGGTCATGACATTTCCACTCACGCTGCCTTTTTAGAAAAGGAATTTATGCCGAAATAAATTACCAATGAAGTTGTAGACTTGAATAATATTTGAGAAACCGATAGAGTTAGGGGTATGTCCTAGGGGCAATTATGTAATCTATTACATATTTCTAACTAGTTGACCAATCTTATTCGAACCAAAAGGTGTTTTCTTTCAATTATATACAAATATAATGTGTTATATTAATTAATTAATTTAGTTAAAAGTATTTTAATAGAAAATCCATAAATAGTATGTTTTGTAATAGTAGTCACAAAGTGTTGAAACCACGAGTGATTTATCATAATAAAAAATAAATATATCATTTTAAATATTCATAGTCAAGATGTATTGAGACTGGATATCGATACATCCATTGAGACTAGAGTATGTAATGCTCTAAAAATGTTGGACATTGTATTACTTATGACTGTTAGGGCACCAAGGGGTCACATACTGATAGTTATCAGATAACTATAGAATGACTCACTCAATAGTTTTTTGTTGGTTAATATAAGTAAGGTCAAACAGAAAATACCAATATGACTAATTTACACGGTTCTCTCTACTTGAGAATACCCGTTGATCTTCAGTGTGGTAGCTCCGCTTTGATTATGGTTAAATCATGGCACAACATCCATCGAACAAGTATAGTTAGGTCGAGTGGAAGAATTTAAAGTGAAACACTATTCAAAAGAGGATTTGTCTCCTCAGTTATATAAGGTTAGTATCACGGTCAACTAATGTCAACTCAAAGTCAAAGTCTCTAGCTAGAGCAGTTTGATTAATAATAATTGTTATTATTAAACCGAGGACTTTGTATTTAGACTATAAAGTTGAATATAGATGATACCAGAATTCTGACAATTACAAAATTCTGTAAGTCCAAAGTGATATAGATTTCATGAAGAGAATTGGTGTAAATAATTGTCAATAAAAGGTACCGCTTAAGTGTTTGTGAAACTTGATTTTATCGAAAAGGCCAATAAGCGATTAATTTAGCAAGACTGTCACACAACTAGCTACGGTGACATGTGAAATCGTTGACTTAGTTAACACCTCTGAGTCGCACAACCGCATTTGCGATTTCTTTGAAAACCACAAGATTTAATTAATTTGTAAAATGTTATAAATTGATTAAATTAATTAATATTTATGAGATATTAATTATTATTGATTTATTTGATGTTTTGAATGTTGTTGGAAATTATTCAAATGCATATATAAAAGTTATATTTACATATATTGATATGCGATATCCGTATAATTTTAAACATAGTTCAAATTCTTTTTTAATTTTATTTGGAAAATTTGCACATTGAGAATGTGCTTGGACCAGCCATATAATGGTGAAGTTGGAAATCAATTAATTGGATTGATTGTAATTTAAAAGGGAATAAAAGAAGGAAGTTTTAATATGAGAATGGAAAAGGTTCCTTTAATTCTATTAAAAACAAAATCTCCTCATTTTTCATTCCAGAACAGAATGTAACTTTTACTTCCACTTCTTTTTCTTTCTCTTATCTATCATTTATTCATGGCTGAAATTAAAGAAAAGTTTTTTCATCCTTATATTGCAAAGTGGGATGCTGATTTATTTGAAGTCTAACGAGAAATCACAAATAAAGGTGTGATGAAGGGAAAGGTTTATTGGTTTGAGAACCATCAACATAAACCTCATTCATATTTACATATTTAAGTGCATTTTATATATACATAAATTATACATACTATTTGATATAATGACTTTTAGTGTATATACATACACTTTCATTATATTCATACCACTTTGATGCACTTATATGTACATTTAGACGGTATAATCAAATACAAATGGGGATAACATGTCCATAGCGGTGTAAATACCAACACCTAAATAGGGGCATGTTAAACCATGTACATATTGTAAAGTTGCATGTGCGCATTTACACATATGTGCATATGATACACATGTTCAAAACATACTACAACATAAAAAAATAAAACTTTATTTTAAATCTAAATAAAATAATGGTTTTATTTTAAAAAATTAGAAATGTTCTAAATATATTTAGACTTCATAGGCTCAATACAGATCTAAAATGACAAATTTTTTAAAATTCACCTAAATCTTCTACTATAGGCTGGTCCAGTTCCAATAATGGTATCAGAGCCCAATAACCTATGCGGTCTAAATTAGTCATGTTAGGGCTAACTAATTAAGCTGGTGTTTAGAAAGGTAATGTCTAGGATAGGAATTGGGTAATCAAGTACCCTGTTCAACCTGCTTACTGACCTGATCTAGAAGGTAAAGTGAGCCCAAAGGTTGCTTCCAATAGAAAAGGCCCAATTTGGGCCATGGGCTTATTTTGAAAATAGTTTTGAAATTAAGACACGATTTTAAATTTAAACGTTAAATTTAAAATGAAAACATGTTTATTATAAAAGGTTATAACATAACATAAATTTTTAAAATATTTGAAACTATTTAAATATTAATTTTGAAATTTAAAATTTATTAATAAGATTAATAAATAAAATTAATTAAATGAGTTTGTAACAACCCGAGGTTTCGTATCGATTGATCATCGTCATTAGACGATTAAATCGGTAGCTAATTACTGTCGGTATTTTAATCGGTTGAATTCTCTTCGAATGTTGGGTTGAAATCCTTTTAAAAATTTGTTAAGTGATTACGGGCTTCTAAATTTAATACTAGCCCATATTTCTATCCTTGGTGCCATGTTGTATCGAGCGAATTCCGTTCCACTCTCCCCATCCTTTTCTCTTTTTTGAAAACCCTAGAGACAAAGCAAACGATAGAAAAGATAATAATGGCGGCTCTCATTTCTTCGTTTGATCTGGAAAATTGGGCTAGCTCGTTCGTTCCTCCTCCTCCTCCAATTACTCTCGCAAAGCAGAAAGAAAAGAAGGGCGAACGAAGGAGATTTTGGCGTTCGCTCGAGATCTAGGGCTTGTTCAAATCGAAGGCGCCAACCCTCGTTGATCGATCCTCCTTTTCGAGCATGGCTCCTTCTGATTTCGTCAGTCAAGGTGAGTGAATTCATCACTCACATTTAATTCAAATTCTTTGACCTCGTCTGCTTATTTCGTTTTCGTTGTTTCGGCTTCGACTTGATTTCATTGATGTGGATTTGGTTCGATTTTGGCAGTGCCTTATTTAAAATCAGTCTTGGCATTTTTGTGATAGTTGAGTTTGATTTCCATGGCTACATCCCTGATCGTTTTCTGTTGACTTTGACCTTGTTCAACTTGGTGATTAATGATTTCGACTATAGCATGTCCAATCCATCTGACTTCACTGTGAAGTATGACCTTGATTTCTGGCCCCTGTGAGCTTTATCTCTGGCCATCGTAGTATTCATTCCTGAAGCATTGATTTGAATTTTTGATAGACGCGACTCTTAAAACTGTTTGACAGTGCTTCGTCCCTTATCTGTTGCACATACAACCTGATGGTTGAACTTGACTTAGGTTGTGATAGTGTTGGACTTGGTTCGAAATTGTTGCCTCCTTGATCTTGTTTCACTGATGCATTGGTTTTGGGATGTGTAGTATATGTTGTGCTCATGTCACTGGGTATTGATACTCATGTCTTCATGTTGCATTGATATTTTGTTTCACTTCTATTGTAATGGCTCTGCATATATTTGAAAGTTCCTGCTTGCTTGTTTTGTTGGTTGCTGCATCTTTAAATGTTGCCAAGTTGCAATTTTGTGCTTACTTCGACCATGTTACATTTGTGCCCTGACATTGATTCCTTCCTTTGTGCTTATTGGCTTCAACATGCCTGTAGCATACTTGATATGTATCTTTTTATAACTGTTGTTTCATGATATATTATCCATGATTACTTAAGGCTTACACTTGAATGGGTAGCCTGGTCGACACTTGTATTTTGTTGCACTTGATTCACTCGTGTCTAGTACCTTTTGAAGTTTGCATATGTAGCATTGTTCGTTAGAAGTCCACTGTCCACTGCTCGAGTTGAAGTCTGGTTGCATATATGCCATTACTGTCTCAATTGTTTTAAACCTGTTTATCACCATACGTACATATGTCTGTATGTATATGCGTGTTGGTGATTCATTGTCAAGTGCACTGGTTCATCTACTTGATGTCTACGAGATGCATTTATATAGTTCAGGTCTAGTTAATGATTCTGCATGCATATGAGTATGTGATGTTTTGGAACTGCAGTCTTCATGTCTGCAGTTTTGGAGTTTCCGGTTGCATTTGGTTCATGCCAGACTTGAAGTCTAATGGGTATATATCATCTTTGTGCATTTGAGTTTGTCTGTACTATGAATTTCGAATTATTGAGTTTTATAGAAACCTGGAATTGCTTCATTCTTATCACCATCACCATTTATCTGATTTGGTGGTTTGGTAGCACTTCATGTTACCTTGACCACACTATCTTCATATCTAGTGGTGGCTACAGTTTTTGATTTACAGTTGTGTGAGGTAGCTTGTATATGAATTAGCTGTCTTGACCACTTGAGATATTTGGATTTGTTTTCGAACTTCCTTGAGTTGAACCCGATTTCGGGGTTTGACCTTATGATCGTTTGTGACTTTCACTGAGCTTTTGTGTATCTCATGCGATAGTGGCGAGGCAGTACACGCGTGCGTGTACTGCAGCCCTATCAAATTTAACAGTTTTGAATTGATATTTCGAATTGTGAAATTTTTCGTTGGTTAAATTCAATATTTTTAAGTGGTATTTTGATTTGGATTGTTGATATTTCGTTTAACACTGTTTAGTGTTATATTTGCCGTTATCCGATTCTCTTATCGAGAAGTTGGATATACGAGATTTCTATGACTGTCGTCTATTTGATATTTGATTATTACTGCTTCTGTGCACTAATAACTGAGTTTGAATTAGACTGACCCGTGTATTATTTTCTTTTGAATGTAATACTCGGGTCAGACCCGAGTTATTTCAGGTTGTAGATTTTCTTCTTTGAGTAGCTGTTCGGGATTTGAAGACTTTTCACATCTTCTGAAGTTGTCATTGTCCTTTTGTAGTAGTCGTGTCATTGTATAGAACGATATGTATTCATGTATATTAGTCGATAATGTACGTGTATATATAACTTCTAGAGTCGACAGTTGTAGTTGTATCATATGTATTGTGTCAACTATGTATTAACTGACATCAGTTATATATATATGAGACTTTTGTTTTATATGTGTTCCGCATTTATATTATCTGTGTTATTGTTATATCTAATGTCCTAAACTATTATGAACTATCATAGTTTGTTTTATACTGATAATTGGATATGTCGATGGGAGCAAATAAATAATAGATGAAAAATAAAAAGTATATACCACTCCTACCGAGATAACCAATATCAGTGTAAGGCCAATTACGGATGGTCGCTCCTATCTAGCCTTATTCTTCGTAATAATAGACAGTATTTCTTTTAATACTCTTTGTTATTATGAGCATAGAGGTGGGGCGTCACAGTTGGTATTAGAGCTTGGGGTTTATGGACATAATATAAAACTTAACTCGGAAGGAACATATGTTACAACTATTGGTCGATGTTTTATTTGTGCTGGAGTCAAAACTAAAGTTTTGAAATTTGGATGAAATTTTTAAATAACTTTATTTAAAAATAATAGTGAAATTGTGTTCTGATGATTTGATTGATTTGTGTTCTGTTTATCAGGGTGCGCAGCGGAAACAGTGAAACTGTCTTTGCTGAGTACAACTGATAATCTTTTTGATTTAAAAATCAAAATACAAAATTGATATGAATTTCATTTGTTGTTTACATAGCTGTAATTATTTTATTTCTTTGAGAACTTCGAATCCGAATTGAGGATTCGAAGAAATTGCAGATATGTGATTTTTGTTGAAATTTCCGCTGGCTTTCTTTTGTACTAATCATCTATTGATTAGATTCTTGCTGTTTTAAATTATCTTCATTGAAGATACATTTGAATGATTCTTTGTTCATTTTGTAGTACGTGCAAAAATTTAAATTGCACGTTATTGCATTTATTTTACATTGAACCGATGCTTGGTTATGAAACGTATTTTGTTGCCGTTATTTTTACAACAGAATATTACACCAATGCTATATTTTGAAGTACGGTGTTTTGTGGCATTTTGATGAATGAGAATTCACTGACATTACATTTTGATGTAGATTGTTTTGATGTGATTTTGACGTTTTAAAACTACTGTCGCTTTGGCTTCCGTAACCGTCAAATTTTAAAAAGTGGATTTTCAAGCGGTTATTCCGCAATGCTGATTTGTAACTGTTTTTACGGTATTTTGAGAAGTACAATTTCCTTATCGAAATTGTTACTGATTTGTTGTTTTAATCACGTGATTGAAAAATCGTTTTAAAATGAAAATTGTTTTATAAAATTTTAGCAGTTTGCTTTTTCAAAAGAATAAGAAAGCGACTTAAACGATTCAGCAAAATCGAGGACTATGACCCCTTTCTTTTACTGTTTCGCTTAACTCCGGACTTGTTCAGTTGAGAATGCGAATTGTTATTTTTACAAAATAAATAAATTTGTTTTCAAAAATTTTACAGTTTGCGATTTCAAAAGAATGAGAAAGCGACTTAAACGATTCAGCAAAATCGAGGACTATGACCCCTTTCTTTTACTGATTCTCTTAATTCCGGACTTGTCCGTTTGAGAATGTGAAATGTATTTTTACAAAATACACAATTTTGCACTTTCAAGGAAACGATGAAGAGAATCAAACGATTTAGTAAAACACGTGGTATGGGACATGTGCGTTTGCTATTTCGGTTAATTCCGGACTCGTTAATTGAAATATTTGATGATTTTGTTGGGCTTTCGAGCCACTCTGCGGACCTTCGGGTCATTTGTTGGGCTTTCGGGCCACTCTGCGGACCTTCGGGTCAAATACCAGTACTAGACCTTCGGGTCACTCTGCGGACCTTCGGGTCAATCTGATGGGCGCCAAAATTATGTTGAGTACTTGGTAGGCTTCGGCCACTCTGAGATGCACGTGCGGCGAACTAAAAACTCGCCATCTGATGGGATCGATCCAAGCTTTTATGTTGATTTTCTAGTCTTCTTAATTGATTTCTAGATATTTGTTGTTTCCAATTATCTGCAGGTAATTGGATATTTGTTGATATGAGTTCTGATTATCGTTTTTGATAATCAGATATTTGTTGTTTTTAATTATCGCTTGTGATAATTAGATATTTGTTGATATGAGTTCTGATTATCGTTTTTGATAATCAGATATTTGTTGTTTCTAATTATCGCTTGTGATAATTAGATATTTGTTGATATGAGTTCTGATTATCGTTTTTGATAATCGGATATTTGTTGTTTTTAATTATCGCTTGTGATAATTAGATATTTGTGGATATGAGTTCTGATTATCGTTTTTGATAATCGGATATTTGTTGTTTTTAATTATCGCTTGTGATAATTAGATATTTGTTGATATGAGTTCTGATTATCGTTTTTGATAATCAGATATTTGTTGTTTCTAATTATCGCTTGTGATAATTAGATATTTGTTGATATGAGTTCTGATTATCGTTTTTGATAATCAGATATTTGTTGTCTCTAATTATCGCTTGTGATAATTAGATATTTGTTGATATGAGTTCTGATTATCGTTTTTGATAATCAGATATTTGTTGTTTCTAATTATCGCTTGTGATAATTAGATATTTGTTGATATGAGTTCTGATTATCGTTTTTGATAATCGGATAATTGTTGCTTTTAATTATCGCTTTTGATAATTAAATATTTGCTGATTTGAGATTTAATTATCGCTTTTGATAATTAAATATTTGCTGATTTGAGATTTAATTATCGCTTTTGATAATTAAATATTTGCTGATTTGAGATTTAATTATCGCTTTTGATAATTAAATATTTGCTAATTTGAGATTTAATTATCGCTTTTGATAATTAAATATTTGCTGATTTGAGATTTAATTATCGCTTTTGATAATTAAATATTTGCTGATTTGAGATTTAATTATCGCTTTTGATAATTAAATATTTGCTGATTTGAGATTTAATTATCGCTTTTGATAATTAAATATTTGCTGATTTGAGATTTAATTATCGCTTTTGATAATTAAATATTTGCTGATTTGAGATTTAATTATCGCTTTTGATAATTAAATATTTGCTGATTTGAGATTTAATTATCGCTTTTGATAATTAAATATTTGCTGATTTGAGATTTAATTATCGCTTTTGATAATTAAATATTTGCTGATTTGAGATTTAATTATCGCTTTTGATAATTAAATATTTGCTGATTTGAGATTTAATTATCGCTTTTGATAATTGAATATTTGTTGATTTGAAATTTGATTATCGTTTTTGATAATCGAATATTTGTGATTTGAAATTTGATTATCATTTTTGATAATCAAATATTTGCTGATTTGAGACTTCTGATTATCGTTTGATGATTGGAGATTAGCCAGTTTTGATGATTTTGAGATTTCCTAGTCTCAAATTAATCCTAGAGTATGCTGATTTCATTGAATCGCTGTTTTCTATCTATTTTTGAAAATAGTTAGAGTATGTTGATTAAGAAATTTGTGTTTTCTAGTTAATTGCTGAATAACTAGATATTTGCAGTTTTGCGAATTGTGATTTGTGCTTTCTAATCATCTTTGTTGGTAATTAGATTTTTGCTGTTTTCTAATTATCGTATCGATAATTAGATATTGTTGTTTTGTGAATTTCTGTATTTTAATTATCTAGTTGATAATTGAATATTGCTGATGATTGCATTTATTCAGTTCTGTTGTTTTCTGATTATCTAGTTGATAATTAGACTTTGTTGAGAATTTGTGAATTTCTTTTATGGAATTAAAAGATTTCTTGGGTGTTTGTGTTTTCGATCTTTATTTTCTAGCTTAACCAATTTTGTTAGAAAAATAATTGTTATAGACAACTTTAATTATGAAAATTGCGGGGACGCAATTTTTATAAGGAGGGGAGTCTGTAACAACCCGAGGTTTCGTATCGATTGATCATCGTCATTAGACGATTAAATCGGTAGCTAATTACTGTCGGTATTTTAATCGGTTGAATTCTCTTCGAATGTTGGGTTGAAATCCTTTTAAAAATTTGTTAAGTGATTACGGGCTTCTAAATTTAATACTAGCCCATATTTCTATCCTTGGTGCCATGTTGTATCGAGCGAATTCCGTTCCACTCTCCCCATCCTTTTCTCTTTTTTGAAAACCCTAGAGACAAAGCAAACGATAGAAAAGATAATAATGGCGGCTCTCATTTCTTCGTTTGATCTGGAAAATTGGGCTAGCTCGTTCGTTCCTCCTCCTCCTCCAATTACTCTCGCAAAGCAGAAAGAAAAGAAGGGCGAACGAAGGAGATTTTGGCGTTCGCTCGAGATCTAGGGCTTGTTCAAATCGAAGGCGCCAACCCTCGTTGATCGATCCTCCTTTTCGAGCATGGCTCCTTCTGATTTCGTCAGTCAAGGTGAGTGAATTCATCACTCACATTTAATTCAAATTCTTTGACCTCGTCTGCTTATTTCGTTTTCGTTGTTTCGGCTTCGACTTGATTTCATTGATGTGGATTTGGTTCGATTTTGGCAGTGCCTTATTTAAAATCAGTCTTGGCATTTTTGTGATAGTTGAGTTTGATTTCCATGGCTACATCCCTGATCGTTTTCTGTTGACTTTGACCTTGTTCAACTTGGTGATTAATGATTTCGACTATAGCATGTCCATTCCATCTGACTTCACTGTGAAGTATGACCTTGATTTCTGGCCCCTGTGAGCTTTATCTCTGGCCATCGTAGTATTCATTCCTGAAGCATTGATTTGAATTTTTGATAGACGCGACTCTTAAAACTGTTTGACAGTGCTTCGTCCCTTATCTGTTGCACATACAACCTGATGGTTGAACTTGACTTAGGTTGTGATAGTGTTGGACTTGGTTCGAAATTGTTGCCTCCTTGATCTTGTTTCACTGATGCATTGGTTTTGGGATGTGTAGTATATGTTGTGCTCATGTCACTGGGTATTGATACTCATGTCTTCATGTTGCATTGATATTTTGTTTCACTTCTATTGTAATGGCTCTGCATATATTTGAAAGTTCCTGCTTGCTTGTTTTGTTGGTTGCTGCATCTTTAAATGTTGCCAAGTTGCAATTTTGTGCTTACTTCGACCATGTTACATTTGTGCCCTGACATTGATTCCTTCCTTTGTGCTTATTGGCTTCAACATGCCTGTAGCATACTTGATATGTATCTTTTTATAACTGTTGTTTCATGATATATTATCCATGATTACTTAAGGCTTACACTTGAATGGGTAGCCTGGTCGACACTTGTATTTTGTTGCACTTGATTCACTCGTGTCTAGTACCTTTTGAAGTTTGCATATGTAGCATTGTTCGTTAGAAGTCCACTGTCCACTGCTCGAGTTGAAGTCTGGTTGCATATATGCCATTACTGTCTCAATTGTTTTAAACCTGTTTATCACCATACGTACATATGTCTGTATGTATATGCGTGTTGGTGATTCATTGTCAAGTGCACCGGTTCATCTACTTGATGTCTACGAGATGCATTTATATAGTTCAGGTCTAGTTAATGATTCTGCATGCATATGAGTATGTGATGTTTTGGAACTGCAGTCTTCATGTCTGCAGTTTTGGAGTTTCCGGTTGCATTTGGTTCATGCCAGACTTGAAGTCTAATGGGTATATATCATCTTTGTGCATTTGAGTTTGTCTGTACTATGAATTTCGAATTATTGAGTTTTATAGAAACCTGGAATTGCTTCATTCTTATCACCATCACCATTTATCTGATTTGGTGGTTTGGTAGCACTTCATGTTACCTTGACCACACTATCTTCATATCTAGTGGTGGCTACAATTTTTGATTTACAGTTGTGTGAGGTAGCTTGTATATGAATTAGCTGTCTTGACCACTTGAGATATTTGGATTTGTTTTCGAACTTCCTTGAGTTGAACCCGATTTCGGGGTTTGACCTTATGATCGTTTGTGACTTTCACTGAGCTTTTGTGTATCTCATGCGATAGTGGCGAGGCAGTACACGCGTGCGTGTACTGCAGCCCTATCAAATTTAACAGTTTTGAATTGATATTTCGAATTGTGAAATTTTTCGTTGGTTAAATTCAATATTTTTAAGTGGTATTTTGATTTGGATTGTTGATATTTCGTTTAACACTGTTTAGTGTTATATTTGCCGTTATCCGATTCTCTTATCGAGAAGTTGGATATACGAGATTTCTATGACTGTCGTCTATTTGATATTTGATTATTACTGCTTCTGTGCACTAATAACCGAGTTTGAATTAGACTGACCCGTGTATTATTTTCTTTTGAATGTAATACTCGGGTCAGACCCGAGTTATTTCAGGTTGTAGATTTTCTTCTTTGAGTAGTTGTTCGGGATTTGAAGACTTTTCACATCTTCTGAAGTTGTCATTGTCCTTTTGTAGTAGTCGTGTCATTGTATAGAACGATATGTATTCATGTATATTAGTCGATAATGTACGTGTATATATAACTTCTAGAGTCGACAGTTGTAGTTGTATCATATGTATTGTGTCAACTATGTATTAACTGACATCAGTTATATATATATGAGACTTTTGTTTTATCTGTGTTCCGCATTTATATTATCTGTGTTATTGTTATATCTAATGTCCTAAACTATTATGAACTATCGTAGTTTGTTTTATACTGATAATTGGATATGTCGATGGGAGCAAATAAATAATAGATGAAAAATAAAAAGTATATACCACTCCTACCGAGATAACCAATATTAGTGTAAGGCCAATTACGGATGGTCGCTCCTATCCAGCCTTATTCTTCGTAATAATAGACAGTATTTCTTTTAATACTCTTTGTTATTATGAGCATAGAGGTGGGGCGTCACAGAGTTAATCGATTAATACTTATATGCATGTATTATATATGTTGATATATGTTATGTCATTTTAAAGTGTTTAAGATAACATAAGCATACATGTTTTTATATATATGATAAATTTTAAAATTAATATAATTTAATTAAAAATGTTTAATTAGATAATAAGTTAAAGGTTAATTAATTGAATAAATTAGTTAAAGGTTAATTAATTGAATAAATTAGTTAAAGGTTAATTAATTAAATAAAAATACACATATACAAGATATATGTGTTATACTATAAAGGCTATAATATACACTATAAAGGTTATAATAGATATGTCTAATATAAAAGTTGTGTTGGAATAATAATATAAAATTAATTAAAGTGTTAATTAACTAAATTAATTAAAGAGTTAATTAATTAAAATTAAATAAATAAGATTTAGTTAATATAATGTCATATATAAGACAATTGTATAAGTTAATTAAAATATAAAAGTTATATAATAATGAAACTTATATAGTATGAGTGTATAATTAAAGGTGGAACATTTAGAAACCCTAAATAGACTTAAGCAATAAATACATACATATAGTACGTATATATGATTTCAAATGTGTTTGATACTTGAATCACGAGGGTATTTCATTAGAAATACATTATTTCATAAGTCGATATCACTCGATTTAATATATTGAAGATTATGAATCATTAATATAAAGTTGTCCTCTATCATTTATTAAATAGATTACTTTCATACTCCTTAGTGTTGACCTTTCCTCAAGCTACGGATGTTATGTGTAATACTATTAATATATTGAATAGATGAGGTAAGACAACTACACGTATTTGTTGAGCTTTCCTCAAGGTACGTGCATTATACTTGGGCCATCATGAAATGATGGGTCTGAATGAATAGTCCTACTTAAATTGTTGAGCTTTCCTTAAGATAAAGGCAGGATTAGGAAAAGGAACCATAGGTTAGGAGTTGTATGTGATACAACTGATAAGGAGTTGTTCATCATATGTGGGCCTATTATTTGTTGAGCTTTTCTCAAGGTCAGAATCCTAAGTCATACGGGTCCTAACACCCACTAATGAAGTCAAAAGACTTCTATATTTCGCTTAGGGTTTTGTGAAACATAAAAGAATAGTGGGAGCGTTATTATAAAAAATGAAATGATATTATCTAACCTTTCTAATATTAGAAGAACATATGCTATATAATGTTATAATAATCTATAATGATAAATTTGTGCATTTAATATGATTGATAAAATGTTTATCGATTAAGATATTCAAATGAACCGAATTGATGATTGGCAAAAAGAAATATAAAATATACTTACCGACAAATGCTTATTTCATGTTATTGTTTTGACATCCATGCAAGCGCCTGATTTTACAACTACTTAATACGTTAGTAATTTGGTGACTTACGTGTTTATTTGGTCAAGACAGTGTATTGCATTCGATGAGTTCCGAACTCAAAAGCAATACGGGACTATGGATGTTTGATCCATATACAATCACATATAAATGTTTTATTGTGAATGGTCACTGTTCGTAATGTACTATATTTCGATGAAATTAGTTCATTCAATGTAAACAAGTAAACTGTACTATGAGACCAAGTATTCAATTTGATTTATTATAATAAATATCGTATTGTGTTAAATGTAACGCAAGACCAAAACTACACTATAAATCTAAGAACCCGATTGCTGAAATGTCGGTTTGATCGGTTTACGTAGAGTGCAACACGTTTGATGTCTGTAAACATTAAGGATAATTGAATGTGCTCTCGTAAAGAGTTCATTATGATATTGTAGTAAGTGTTTTCTTTTGCATGGTTTGACCATTTAGAAAGAAAAACGAATGTATAAGTGTAAATGTGATTTAAGGTAAAGTTAGGATGAAGAGAGTGAATGATCACTTCTTCTTTATAAAGAACATTAAAAATAAGAATTGTAATAATAATGATATGATACTTAACATTGGAATAAGATATATGATTTCTATTTCGAAATGTAATTTGTATAGAAAATTGTTTTTTATGAGATTTTTTTCTATGTGTTCAAGAGATTTGATCGGAGAACTCTCCATTGTAAGCTTGTTACACTATATGAAATAAATAGTCTATATTACATGGATGATGGACCTCTATATTCGGTAGCTATTATAGTAATGGTGCAAATGGTGGGAGCATGCCCTATAATACTCATTGATTGCATCAAGTTATGAAAATCGCTTTCATAAAACATACCGAATATTATTTACGAAATGATGACTATTTTTCGGTGTCGACTAAAAAATAGATATTGTTATATTTCAATGAGAGTATTATGAATATTCATGATGAAATAAAACTATTATATGGTATTTTTTTTCATGAAAAAAGTGATGTAATGGAAAATACAGAAGTATCTAAAATTATTTATAATTATTTTGGAATAATAGATGGTTATCCCGCCTTTTAGCAAGGCTGTGATACCAGGAAGTTTACTAAAGGGATTTGCGATCATCAATGCAGGAAGCCCGAAGAGATGATTATCAAGTTCAGAGATCGGTTATAAGCGAGGCTATGGATGGTAGTCAAGTGGATTCAAGCAAGTATCATCCATGAAATGGCTAAGTATGGATTTGCATTTCCCCTAGGTAGGGGATCAGATCGGATCAATATGGTTAGGGACGGATCAGATCAGATCACTATGGCTATGGATCACTTCGATTGGCAGTTCAACTCAACGATGATCTCTTAATAACTCAAAAAATACCAGGGAATCAAGCAAACAACTATGGAAGTGCAAAGAGAAAGTGAAGGGGCCACCACAACCGATCGCGTAGCGCCACATGGCCTCCACCACCGGTCGGTGCCGATCGGTCAGATGACCATGGATGGGCCCCATTTTTTCTAGATCGGTCAATCTTGGCTTTTATCTTCCGCACATGGATTTTCAGCTGGATATTTGCACGTCTTCTCCTATAAATATAGGATAATTGGATCATTGCAAGGGATCTTCTTTTGGCTTTTCTTTATTGTTTCTCTTTCCTTCCTCCATTAATTTTCTAAGGCTAAAACAAACTACATTTGTAATCCTACGGTATAATAAAAAAAGCTTATTGGAGTGAACATGGGCCATAGTTTGCCAAACCACTATAAAATTTGTGTGTTCGTTTACTTGTTTTCTATTGAATCTGTGATCTACGCATTTAACTCTCTGTTTGGAAATTGTTATTGGTTTGGTGGTGCATTCATACTATTTGGGTATTGGGGAAGATTTTTGATGCCAACAAAAGTGATCCAATGGAAAATATAGAAGTATCTAAGATTATTTATAATTATTTTGGAATTATAGGCTAAGCCATATTGAGAAAAAAAAATTATTATATGATTATGAATTATATGATACTTGTTAATTATATCTCAAACAATTAAGGCTATGCACCCATTTAGTGGGAGCATCACAAGAGTTGATGAACTCTTTGGATGGATACATATTGATATATGCAATCGCAAGTCTATTAATACCAAATCAGTTTTATGTACTTTGTTATATCCACTGATGATTTATCACTGATATGAACATGTGTATTTGATACATATGTAGTATGTCTATGATAAGATAATAAAATTTGAAGCGAAGGTAAATAAAATAATGTGCAATAAAATAAAATGATTCAATTTGATCGAATAGGTGAGTATATTGGAAAAAGTTCCCAACGTTCCTAAATATGGAAAAAAATCAATCCCAAATGTCACACCTCCTTATAATACATAATGATGTATCGATAAGGAGCAATCGAACTTTGTTGGGTAAAGTACACTTAATTGTGAGTGAAGTTGAGGTTAAATTCTTTCTATAAAGTGGTGTACTTAAGAGTAGTACACAAGGTTAAAATTAATTTCATTTATAGAATAGTTTACAAAATCATACAAGATAAGGGTTTATAAGAAACCTCAACATATCATAAGCCAAGTAGTTGGCAGGTTGCGTGAGTCGAAAGACTACACATAATAATGGTTCGTGAGGGATCTTGTATGAATCTTCCCAAAAGGATTTCGGAAGGATTGTTATTGGATGAAATATATATGTTTTGAACATAAGTTTTTTAAACTAAAACCAAATCAATTGTATATAAGGATATTCATAAGGTGTGAATGAATACCTATTATGTTGCACTTAGAAACAACTATTGTTTCAAGAAATACCAACTTCGTATTAAAGGAATTTCTTATGGAAATTATTGGTAATAAAATGGATTTGCATATGATCCAAGGATAAAACTGATTACAAGGGATGAAATGAAATTAACCAAACCTAAATGAACACAACATATTAGAATGTCTAATAAGTATTCTTGTACATTAAAGAGGAACTATGTATTTCTTATTAATGTCGAGAATAGATAATCCTCGATAGTCAATTAAACCATTAAAAGTATTGACTCTACGATATGGTATGATGCACAAATCTGAAATAAATTCCAAGTAAATTATCAAAATATGATTTTGAAAGTTGTACCCATAGAGATATGATCCATTGACTGCAAATATGTCTTTAAGAGGACAAATGCAGTTGGAATATAGTGAGCCACAATGATATAAATAACACTATAAATTTTAATTGTTGAAATTAATGTATCAGAATCAAAATTCGATGTGCTCAAGTAGGTTAAACTTTTACTTACCAAATTATTGCATAATATGAATTTATGTTTTGATATGTATGTATTGAAATAGAAAATTCTAAATAATGATTTAGAGTAAACTGTTTATACATAATAATTAAAGTATCTTGATGTCAGTGAGAGCGATATTGAGTTTGTGAGTTTTCAGGTACTATCCGAGAACGGATACGAAACTATCATTCAGAAAAGCATCAAAATTAAACAAGTGTTTTGATAGAAATATCAAATAGTTTAATTATCAATCAAAGTGTAGAGAAAGCATGTGTTCATAAGAAAGAACATTAAAAGGTACATCAATATTTCTAAACTATAAATAAACAACACGTTGTTTATTTTTCAACGATGTACTTATGTTGAAATCGGCCTTACTTGTTTTGATACTCGGGATTGGAATTTGTAAATGATATCTTTTATTGTAAGTATAAAAGATATTGGGAATGTCCCAAAATTATATGCAAAGACACCTTATTAACATTGTAACGACCCGTATTTTTACGGATCGAAAAGTTTGTCAAAATCTGGAATTTTAGTGTTGTTGAGCCATTTCAGATTTTAGGCAAAATATGGCTAAGTCCTAAGTCGTTCACGACTTAGTATAGGTCGTAAGTCGTATACGACTTAGGGGATAGGCGCGACTTAAGGATAGTGGCGAGTTAATTGTTACCGAGTTAAGAAGCAGCGATTTAAGAGTTAAGTCGTGACCGACTTAAGTGGGTTAGGCGACCTAAGGAAGTATTGGAGCGACCTATAGCTGTTCGCGACCTAGGGATGAGCGACCTAGTGGTTCCAAGTTAGCATTGTTAGGTCGGCAACGACCTAAGGAGTTTGGAGATAGCTGTGTAGCGACCTAGTATCTTGGTATGACCTATAGGTTAGCGACTTAAGGAGTATACGACCTATGGGAGTTAAGTCGTACGAGTTAAGTCGTAAGGTTGTATTAGGTCGTATACAGTCTAAGTGTTAGGTCGCGTGGGTATGTTAAGTCGTAAGTTTGTTAGGTCGCGAGGTAGTATACCTGTTAAGTCGTTGGGTGACTGTAGCATGGTTCTGGATTAAGTCGTAGGTCGCAGGACTACTAAGTCGTGAGGTTTTAGGTCGCGTGAAGACTTAAGGTGTTAATTCGCTGGGTTTTAGCCTTTGTGTTAAGTCGTAGACGACTTAGGGAAGTTAAGTCTTAAGTCGTGGAGAATTGGTCTGTTAAGTCGCTAAGTCGCGCATAGGCTAAGTTGTTAAGTCGAACTGTTATGTCGCGCGCTATGTTAAGTCGGAGACCCAGTTGAGTCGTAAGTCGTAGGACTGCTAAGCCATTAGGTCGTGAGCGACCTAGGAGTTGCGGCGCGCGTGCATATCGGTTAGGTTGGAGGCTTTGTTAAGTCGGAAGTGTCTTAGGTTATAAGTCGGAGACGACTTATAGAGGCGGACGAGTTACGACTTAAGAGAATTTCTGCCTATAAATAGAGGGGGTTGGCTTCATTGTTGCGATCCAGATTTTGAAGCGACGAAGTGCTGCCATTTTGAGAGCTCGACTTCTACACTTCTTCACTTCTTTTCTCCACTCTAATCTAGTGCTTCCTTTCATCCAAATCAAAGATCAAGATTGAAGATTCAAGAGCTTAGATTGAAGATCTTCATCTTTTCAAGAGAGATTTCTTCATTTGAAGCGGATTCGTGATAGATCAAGATTGATCCTTCGCTGTCCAGATCTGAAGCGTGTTGATTTGGGGTTGTTTAGGTGATTTGGTGAGTGGTGATTATCTCTCACACGGATCCAAAGGAGTATATCGGATTGTTGGCTCGATTTGGTGTTAAAATAGTGATTTCCATGCGTTTTCTTCATCCTAAGTGTAGATCCATATAGATCCATTGTTCATGATGATGTTACATCCATTTTATCATATGTTAACCTATGCAAGTTCATTCATCAAGTTTGTAGGGATATAATTCATGTTTTCATGCTTATTGGACTTTCAACTCTTTAATTACGAAAATGCCATTATTGTGATAATTGTCTATTTAGATCTTGTTTGAATGCTTGATTGTTTGGATTAATGTTTGATTTGATTGATTGTTATGAATTAGATGTTGATGGTTTGATTTAGACCGAAGACGATTCAAAAGCTAAGGGAAAGGCTCTTGAATTGGGAAAGCTGCTCGTGGCATATGTAGCGGGATGATGAAGCTCTTATGCATAGATTTGATGATGTGATGTTAAGATGAGGCTTTGCGAGGATGTAATGAAGCGAGACATCATGTGATGAAGACTTGGTCTAATCCAGACGGGATCATTCCAAGCACGTTGGTAACTCGGTGATATGATTCGAGTTAAGAGTAATGGATGCTTGAGAGGCGCTTGAGCTAGTATGGAAATAGTCGTCAAGGAGGATGACTAGGAGGCTTGGATAGCATCGTTGTTGAAGGTTCTAGCATGCTCTAAGCAAGAGTACGTTTGGGCAGATTCGATAGTCCCAACGGCCAACTGTTGATGGTCGAGTACTCTGGGCAGATTCGATAGTCCTAGGCACGGGCTGCGACGACGTGCGGGAGTTATGTCTAGAACCGGGGTTTCCATTAGCCCTTGACGGACGGCTGAAAGAATGTGTCGGTCATTCAATTAACGGTGATATCGAAGCAATGATAACAGTGATAGCCAGAGTCATGGATGTTTGGTTGTATCGTCATTCGGACTCAAGAGCGGTATCTTCTGGGTGCTTATCTGATTTAGGCCTTGGTACTTAGAAAACATCGCCCTTGACTCGAATGATTATTACTTTACTTTAAATTGTATGCTCTGCTATATTGCTTCTGCTTAGTGTGTGTCTGGGGGCTATCACTGTAGAAAGAGGTAGAGTGGGAGGGTTGTATTCCTATTCCTTTTCCTTTATGCTCTTTTGGTATGTTGTTAGTTAATTTACTGCTCACTAAGACTGTTGTCTGACTCAAGGCTTTATGTTTTAATTCTTATTGCCTTGGGCTGTTCGTCCATTTTTGGGATGGGCAGACTAGGTAGCAGGTGACAGGTGCTGTTCTCTTCTCACGATGATGATATCGAAGACGAGCTGGAGGGTTGCATATTATCTTCTTATTATATGTACTGGATGTTCCGCTGTTTTGTATTCTCTGAGTGTTATGTAGTGAGGCTTGATGTATTGGCTATTTGGATGCTTGTATTCAACTATTATGAAGTTTTATATGATGGCATTTTATTCTGTAAAGCTTCACTATATATATGTTCTATTGTATTTTGTCCATGCGCTGTGAGTAATACGATAGATTCTGTTGTTTTGATCTACCCTGACAATCGTCCATGGTCGCCTAGCACACTTTACAGCGCACTATCTCTAGATTCGGTGAAGGGGTCATGGGCGGTCGTCACATTTGGTATCAGAGCATTGGTTAGTCGATTTTACCCAACGCTCGCTGACGTAACTACGTATGAGAGACGTAATTGTATTTTGATGGATGATTACTATATATAATATAGTAGTTTAGCTGTAAGTTAGTCCTTTATGCAGTTGTTTCTCTAGATGTTCTGATCATTCCTTTTTATAGATATTGAGAATGAGTCGAAGAGGGAGACCAGCTGCTAGGGAAGGCCGTGCTACTGAGGGGACTGCTGATTATGCAGCCATGTTCGAAGCTATGATGACTTCGATCATGAGAAGGATACCAGTTCCGGGGGCAGCAGTAGATGTTGGAGTTCAAGTCCAAACTCCGAAACCAGTGGATTTTGCTAAGTTGTGCAAAGACTATACTACTCTTGGAGGGAAGGTTTTCTCGGGAACAGAATCAACTATTGAAGTCCAGAGATGGATCGATGCTTGTAGAAGGATCTTTGGTGATTTGGGAATTGATGATGCAACTAAGAGGAAGTTGGCATCACGGCAGCTTCAAGGGAGAGCCTATGATTGGTGGAACTCTATTACCATCAATACTGCGGAGGAAGAGATTACTTGGGAGCAATTCCAAGTCAGATTTGAAGCTAAGTTCATTTCTACAGCTCAAAAGTCTGTTCTGTTCAAGAGGTTTGTGGAGCTCAAGCAAGGTGGGAGACCAGTTCTTGAGTATGTTTCTGAGTTCGAAGCTTTGTCCAAGTATGCCCGGTCATATATTGAATCTGCTTATCAGAAGAATGAGAAGTTTGTGACAGGCTTGGACAGTTATCTTGGGAGACAGTTGGTGGATCATTTGGACGATTCATTTGAGAAGCTTGTGGAGAAAGCTCTTAGGCATGAGAGTCTGTTTCCTAAGGAAGGATCTGTTGTTGCTGTGACTAGGGAAGAGTCTAAACCCCAGCAGGGTGGAAACAAGAAGAGGAAGCAGCAGCAGCAGAAGGGTAAAGATGGCCAGAAGAAGCCGAAAGGCGAGGTGACTTGCTACAATTGTCAGCAGAAGGGTCATTTCTCGAAGTAATGTAAGAATCCGAAGGTGCCGATGAAGTGTCACAACTGTGACAAGCCGGGGCATTTCAGGAAGAATTGTCCAGAACCGAGGAGGGACAAGCAGATTGTGCAAGCTTATGCTTTGGGAACTATTCCGTCGTCTTCGAAAGCTCCTACTGCTGAAGAGAAAGGAAAGAGTGTGGTTGTTCAAGGTACTCTTTTCCTATGTGGTGTTCCAGTTAGAGTTTTGTTTGATACTGGAGCGTCGCATTCGTTTGTTTGTAATGAACTCGTAGGCCGGTTAGATTTGAAGCCGGATATTGTTGATAGGCCATTGATTGTGACTAATCCAGTTGGGGGTTCGTCTTGTTTGTGTATGTTATGCCGTGGTCTAGTTGTATCGAGTCATGGTTGCTCTTTTGTTTGTGATTGCTTTGTTCTGAACTTTGCAGGGTTCGGAATTATTTTGGGTATGGACTGGCTTAGGAAGTATGCGGCAAAGGTTGATTGCGAGAGGTTGGAAGTGACAGTCGAGAATGTGGAGGGGCGAAAGGTGGTAATACGATGTAAGCATGAGGAAGGAGTCTTCATGAGCTTCATGTATTCGCTGGTTGTTCCACGGGATGGACTGTCATCGGTGCCAATCGCTAATGGATTCGAGGATGTCTTTGACGAAGTCAAAGGGTTGCCGCCGCATAGAGAGATCGAGTTTCGTATAGATCTAGTTGAAGGAGCCAGACCTGTTGTGATGCCTCTTAGGCGGATGGCGCCTAGGGAACAGCAGGAGTTGAGGGTGCAAGTTGATGATCTTTTGCAGAAAGGATTCATTCGGCGTAGTGTGTCCGAGTGGGGTGCACCAGTTGTGTTTGCAACCAAGGCAGATGGGTCGTTGAGATTGTGTGTGGATTATCGTGAGCTGAATAAGGTGACAAAGAAGAACAAGTATCCATTGCCGAGAATAGATGACTTGTTTGATCAGCTTCACGAGGCTAAGGTGTTTTCTCAGATGGATTTGGCAACGGGATTTCACCAGTTGAGAGTGGCTAAGGATAGTGTGCCGAAGACTGCTTTTAGGACACCATCCGGTTTCTTTGAGTGGCTGGTAATGCCGTTTGGATTGACTAACGCGCCAGCATATTTTGTGGATCTTATGAATAGAGTGTTCAGAGATCAGTTGAACAAGTTCGTACTTGTGTTCGTGAATGATATTCTGATTTATTCCAGAACAGAAGAGGAGCACAAGACGCACTTGCGTATTGTTTTGGAAATCTTGCGGAAACATCAGCTGAAGGCTAAGTTTTCGAAGTGTCACTTCTGGAAGAGTGAAGTGAGGTTCTTAGGCCATGTGATTTCTGGAAATGGGATAGCGGTTGATCCCGCTAAGGTGGCAGCAATCCAGGATTGGGTTAGACCTAAGAATGCATCTGATGTGAGAAGTTTTCTTGGATTAGCAGGATATTATCGACGGTTTATCAAAGACTTCTCCAAGATAGCTGCACCGTTAACAGGATTGACGAAGAAGAACCAAGTGTTCAGTTGGGATGCTAAGTGTGAGCAAGCTTTTGGAATCCTGAAAGAAAGATTGACGAGTGCTCCTGTTTTGACTATTCCAAGTGGGAATGATGAGATGGTGGTTTACACCGATGCATGTGGTACTGGACTTGGAGCAGTGCTGATGCAGAGGAATAAAGTTGTTGCGTATGCAAGTCGACAACTGAAGCCGCATGAAAGGAATTACCCGACTCATGATTTGGAGTTAGCGGCGATTGTATTTGCTCTGAAGATGTGGAGACATTATCTGTTGGGAGTTCGATTCGAGTTGTTTACGGATCATAAGTCGCTGAAGTATCTTTTCTCCCAAAAGGATTTGAATCTTCGGCAGCAACGTTGGCTAGAGTTTTTAGCATCATATGATTTTGGTATAGCTTATACTCCGGGAAAAGGTAACGTAGTGGCAGACGCGTTAAGTCGAAGACATGCAGGATTGGGAGCCATGTTTTCAGAATGGAAGAGTCTCGAGTATTTAGCTGGATTTGACTTCAGGCCTAGATGTGAATTGGAACCTGAGATGTTGGCAAACTTATCGATAAGACCTTCTCTTGTGAAAAGGATTGGCGAGAGCCAAAAACGAGACGATAAGCTTGTCAAGATTATCCGTGAATTGGAATCTGGATTGGATCCAGAAAAGGATAAAGGATTCGAGGTCGATCGAGAGGGTTGGCTTCGAAAGCAAGGACGACTAGTTGTTCCCGATATAGATGAATTGAGGAGTGAAGTCCTGAAGGAAAGTCATCACTCGAAGTTGACAATTCATCCAGGCGGAAATAAGATGTATCGGGACATGAAGAGAACCTACTACTGGGAAGGTATGAAGAAGGATGTTGGAAATTTTATTTCCATGTGTATGAACTGCCAGTTGGTAAAAGCCGAACAGAAGAAGCCTAGTGGATTGCTTCAGCCAATAGAAGTTCCTACATGAAAGTAGGAGCAGATATCGATGGATTTTATTGATGGATTACCTAGAACAAGAGCGGGAAATGAAGGGATTTGGGTCATCGTTGATCGTTTGACAAAGAGTGCACGATTCATTCCTGTTCGATCGACTAGGACTGCATCAAAGTTGGCTGAGTTGTATGTTAAGTGGATAGTTCGATTCCATGGTATTCCGAAGAGTACAGTGAGCGATCGAGACCCATTGTTCACTAGTGGATTTTGGAAGAGCTTCCAGGAAGTTTTGGGAACCGAGTTGTGTTTGAGTACAGCTTATCACCCTCAAACAGATGGTCAGACCGAGAGAGTCAACCGAGTTTTGGAAGACCTTCTTAGAGCATGTGTTTTGGACTTCGGAGGATCATGGGAAGATCACCTTCATTTGGTGGAGTTTGCGTACAACAACAGTTACCAGTCAAGCATTGGTATGGCACCGTATGAGGCATTGTATGGAAGACCGTGTAACTCTCCGACATGTTGGTTGGAAACTGGAGAAAAGCTGATGCTTGGGCCAGAGATGATTCGACAGACTTCGGATTGCATAGAGATCATTCGGCAACGAATGAAGGCAGCCCAAGACCGTCAGAAGAGTTATGCCGATAAGCGTCGAAAGGATTTGGAATTCGATGTAGGAGATATGGTTTTTGTGAAGATTTCTCCACTGAAGAATTTTATTCGATTCGGGAAGAAAGGAAAATTGACTCCGAGATTTGTTGGACCATTCCCGATTACCGAGCGAATTGGAAAGCTCGCTTATAGATTGGAATTACCGGAGAAGATGTCGAGTGTGCACAATGTTTTTCATATATCGTATCTACGGAAGTATGTGCACGACTCGAATACAGTGGTTTCTGTCGATAGCTATGAAGATTTCGAAGTTGATCCAGTCGATAGAAGACCTCGTAAGCCGCTTCGTGTTGTTGAAACCGACACGAAACAGCTTAGGAGGAAGGTAGTTAAGTTGCTCAAGATACAATGGAGTGATGATGATAACGACTGCACGTGGGAGGTGGAAGAGAGGATGAAGGCAGCTCATCCTGAACTCTTCAAGGTATGGCCCTAAGGTGTCGTGTCATCTCGCGATATTGTAACTTGTTCTAGTTTTAGAATTCTGTACGCTAAGCTAGAATTGGATGCATGGTTTGTTGATTGCTATGGATGGTAGGCGTACAGAATAGTTTTTGATTGCTATGATTTTTTGGAATTTCGGGGGCGAAATTCCTAAGGGGGAGAGAATGTAACGACCCGTATTTTTACGGATCGAAAAGTTTGTCAAAATCTGGAATTTTAGTGTTGTTGAGCCATTTCAGATTTTAGGCAAAATATGGCTAAGTCCTAATTCGTTCACGACTTAGTATAGGTCGTAAGTCGTATACGACTTAGGGGATAGGCGCGACTTAAGGATAATGGCGAGTTAATTGTTACCGAGTTAAGAAGCAGCGAGTTAAGAGTTAAGTCGTGACCGACTTAAGTGGGTTAGGCGACCTAAGGAAGTATTGGAGCGACCTATAGCTGTTCGCGACCCAAGGATGAGCGACCTAGTGGTTCCAAGTTAGCATTGTTAGGTCGGCAACGACCTAAGGAGTTTGGAGATAGCTGTGTAGCGACCTAGTATCTTGGTATGACCTATAGGTTAGCGACTTAAGGAGTATACGACCTATGGGAGTTAAGTCGTACGAGTTAAGTCGTAAGGTTGTATTAGGTCGTATACAGTCTAAGTGTTAGGTCACGTGGGTATGTTAAGTCGTAAGTTTGTTAGGTCGCGAGGTAGTATACCTGTTAAGTCATTGGGTGACTGTAGCATGGTTCTGGATTAAGTCGTAGGTCGCAGGACTACTAAGTCGTGAGGTTTTAGGTCGCGTGAAGACTTAAGGTGTTAAGTCGCTGGGTTTTAGCCTTTGTGTTAAGTCGTAGACGACTTAGGGAAGTTAAGTCTTAAGTCGTGGAGAATTGGTCTGTTAAGTCGCTAAGTCGCGCATAGGCTAAGTTGTTAAGTCGAACTGTTATGTCGCGCGCTATGTTAAGTCGGAGACCCAGTTGAGTCGTAAGTCGTAGGACTGCTAAGCCGTTAGGTCATGAGCGACCTAGGAGTTGGGGCGCGCGTGCATATCGGTTAGGTTGGAGGCTTTGTTAAGTCGGAAGTGTCTTAGGTTATAAGTCGGAGACGACTTATAGAGGCGGACGAGTTACGACTTAAGAGAATTTCTGCCTATAAATAGAGGGGGTTGGCTTCATTTTTGGGATCCGGATTTTGAAGCGACGAAGTGCTGCCATTTTGAGAGCTCGACTTCTACACTTCTTCACTTCTTTTCTCCACTCTAATCTAGTGCTTCCTTTCATCCAAATCGAAGATCAAGATTGAAGATTCAAGAGCTTAGATTGAAGATCTTCATCTTTTCAAGAGAGATTTCTTCATTTGAAGCGGATTCGTGATAGATCAAGATTGATCCTTCGCTGTCCAGATCTGAAGCGTGTTGATTTGGGGTTGTTTAGGTGATTTGGTGAGTGGTGATTATCTCTCACATGGATCCAAAGGAGTATATCATATTGTTGGCTCGATTTGGTGTTAAAATAGTGATTTCCATGCGTTTTCTTCATCCTAAGTGTAGATCCATATAGATCCATTGTTCATGATGATGTTACATCCATTTTATCATATGTTAACCTATGCAAGTTCATTCATCAAGTTTGTAGGGATATAATTCATGTTTTCATGCTTATTGGACTTTCAACTCTTTAATTACGAAAATGCCATTATTGTGATAATTGTCTATTTAGATCTTGTTTGAATGCTTGATTGTTTGGATTAATGTTTGATTTGATTGATTGTTATGAATTAGATGATTGATGGTTTGATTTAGACCGAAGACGATTCAAAAGCTAAGGGAAAGGCTCTTGAATTGGGAAAGCCGCTCGTGGCATATGTAGCGGGATGATGAAGCTCTTATGCATAGATTTGATGATGTGATGTTAAGATGAGGCTTTGCGAGGATGTAATGAAGCGAGGCATCATGTGATGAAGACTTGGTCTAATCCAGACGGGATCATTCCAAGCACGTTGGTAACTCGGTGATATGATTCGAGTTAAGAGTAATGGATGCTTGAGAGGCGCTTGAGCTAGTATGGAAATAGTCGTCAAGGAGGATGACTAGGAGGCTTGGATAGCATCGTTGTTGAAGGTTCTAGCATGCTCTAAGCAAGAGTACGTTTGGGCAGATTCGATAGTCCCAACGGCCAACTGTTGATGGTCGAGTACTCTGGGCAGATTCGATAGTCCTAGGCACGGGCTGCGACGACGTGCGGGAGTTATGTCTAGAACCGGGGTTTCCATTAGCCCTTGACGGACGGCTGAAAGAATGTGCCGGTCATTCAATTAACGGTGATATCGAAGCAATGATAACAGTGATAGCCAGAGTCATGGATGTTTGGTTGTATCGTCATTCGGACTCAAGAGCGGTATCTTCTGGGTGCTTATCTGATTTAGGCCTTGGTACTTAGAAAACATCGCCCTTGACTCGAATGATTATTACTTTACTTTAAATTGTATGCTCTGCTATGTTGCTTCTGCTTAGTGTGTGTCTGGGGGCTATCACTGTAGAAAGAGGTGGAGTGGGAGGGTTGTATTCCTATTCCTTTTCCTTTATGCTCTTTTGGTATGTTGTTAGTTAATTTACTGCTCACTAAGACTGTTGTCTGACTCAAGGCTTTATGTTTTAATTCTTATTGCCTTGGGCTGTTCGTCCATTTTTGGGACGGGCAGACTAGGTAGCAGGTGACAGGTGTTGTTCTCTTCTCACGATGCTGATATCGAAGACGAGCTGGAGGGTTGCATATTATCTTCTTATTATATGTACTGGATGTTCCGCTGTTTTGTATTCTCTGAGTGTTATGTAGTGAGGCTTGATGTATTGGCTATTTGGATGCTTGTATTCAACTATTATGAAGTTTTATATGATGGCATTTTATTCTGTAAAGCTACACTATATATATGTTCTATTGTATTTTGTCCATGCGCTGTGAGTAATACGATAGATTCTGTTGTTTTGATCTACCCTGACAATCGTCCATGGTCGCCTAGCACACTTTACAGCGCACTATCTCTAGATTCGGTGCAGGGGTCATGGGCGGTTGTCACAAACATGTTTAATGCAGAACATGTAAGAAGGGTTCCTTATGTATTGGCAAGAAAAATTATCATACATGTTATATTGTCTACGATATCATGATTTGTTTGTGTATTTGATACGTAAAGCAAATATTAAATCCAAAGAGATATCATTAAATGGTTGTTTGAGGTATTCTTATGTATTTATGAAATACCGAAAAATTATTTGCAGAAACAATGAACTCCTTATGATGGAGCATTCAGACTCAAACTTCATAAGTAATATTGAGTATAATGTGTCAACAATAAATCCTAGTTAAGAATCTTTAAGTTGGAAATGTTCCAAATGGAACACTGTGGCGGATTCAATAAAAAATGCTAATTACATTGCCTTGAATAATGTCGTAATAAAACCAAATTTTGATAAATATAAATGCACAAATTTATAGCTGAGCTGAGGGTAATCCCAAATGTTGAGAATCCTGTAACATTGTTATATGATAACAATGTCACGATATAGTTCCAATAGAACTTAGAGCTCACTGAAATTCGAGAAACATTCTTTGAATTGTTCCATATGATAAAGGTAGTTTATCAGCATCAAAGAGAGTTAATTAGCAGAGTAGAAGATTAAAACATAATACCATACCCATTCACTAAGGGACTGACCAGATTGGTTTTAGGAAAACCGATTAAAGAAGTTGAAATAAGATTCCATAATTAACCCCAACCAAGTGTAAGTGAGAGATTGATAGAGTTAAGGGTACGTCCTATGTGCAATTATGTAATTTGTTACGTACATCTAACTCATTGACCAATCTTGTTCAAACTAAATGGTATTTTCTTTTTATTATATACTGGATATAATGTGTTATATTAATTAATTTAGTTAAAGTATATTTAATAGAAAATCCATAAATGGTATGTTTTGTAATAGTAGTTATAAAGTGTTGTAAACATGAGTAATTTATCAGAATAAAAAATAAATATACCATTTTAAATATTTCTAGTCAAAATGTATAAAGACTGGATATCGATACATCCATTGAGACTAGACTATGTAATGCTCTCCAAATGTTAGGCAGTGTATTACCCATGACTATTGGGGGCACTAAGGGGTTACGCACTGATAGTTATTGGATAACCATGGAATGACACACCCGATAGTTTTCTGTTGGTTAATATAACTTAGGTCAAACAGAAAATATCGATATGACCAATTTACACATTTCTCCCGATTTGAGAATACTGCTGATCTTCAATGTGGATCTTCGCTTTGATTATAGTTAAATTATGGTATAGCGTCCATCGAACAACTATAGTTGGATTGAGTGGAAGCAATAGACGTGAAACACTATTCAAGTAAGGATTCATCTCCTCAGTTATATGAGGTTGGTATCAAGTCAACTGATGTCAACTCAAAGTTCAAAGTTTCTGGCCAGAGCAGTTCACAATAATTGTCATTATTGAGCTAAGGACTTCGTGTTCAAACTATAAAGTTAAATATAGACGATACTGGAATTTTGACCATTACAAAATTCCATAAGTCCAAAGTGATATAGTTTCGATGAAAGAGAATTGGTGTAAATAATTATCACTAAATGGTACCGCTTAAGTGTTTGTGAAATTTGATTTTACTGAAAAGACTTTAAGCGATTAATTTGATCAAACTATCACACCACTAACTACAATGACATGTGAACATTGATATTTGAATTGTTCAATATTAACGCTGCCTGCATTAACACCTCTGAGTCGCACAACCGCATTTGTGATTTCTTTAAAGACCACATGATTTAATTAATTGGTAACATGTTATAAATTGATTAAATTAATTAATATTTGTGAGATGTTAATTATTGTTGATTTATTTGATGTTTTGAATGTTGTTGGAAATTATTTAAATGCATATATAAAAGTTGTATTTGCATATGTCAATATGCGATATCGGTAAAATTTTAAACATAGTTTAAATAATTACACAAATTCTTTTTTTCTTTTATTTGCAAAATTTGCACATTGGGAATGTACCTGGACCAGCCAATAATAGTGAGAAGAGGAAATCAATTAATTGGATTGATTGAAATTTAGAAAGGAAATAAAAGAAGGAACTTTTGATAAGAGAATGGAAAAGGTTCCTTTAATTCTATTAAAAACAAAATTTTCTCATTTTTCATTCTAGAATAGAATGTAACTTTTACTTCCTTTTTCTTTCTTCCTCTTCTTTAACATTCATTCATGGCTAAAACTTCTTCCAAAGAAGAAAAAAACATCAAAACAAATTCAAGTCAACATCAAATTAAATTAAAGTAAAGTGGTGCATTCTTCTCTTGCAAAGTGGAATGCCGATTTATTTGAAATCTAATGAGAAGTCACAAATCAAAGTGTGATGAAAGGCAAGATTTATCGTTTTGAAAGCCATCCAGTCCAAATTGATGATTCGATTCAAGGAGAAAATTCATAGTTTCAAGGTATGACTTCAAGGCAATGGTGAAAGGTTTATCTCTTATCCATTGATAAATAATTTTGTTGTTATTTCATATTTCTATTAGATAGCTTGATTATGATGAATCGTATATATCAATTTATTATCACATAATGGATGGCTATATATTCAAGTGCATAAAATTATTATTATCATTTTGTTTGTTTGTAATAGCTATAATGCTCTTTACATTAAAATGAATTTCTTTCTTTCATTTTCCAATTTAGAATCTAATATTGTTAAATTGATTTTAATTATACAAATTTATAGTTAAATGGTTCACATTTTATAAAATTATGTTTTAATTTAAAAAAAGAACTTTTTTGTTTAAGCCTAAAAGACATCTATATATATATATATACTGAATTTGTACATAAGCTCTTTTGTTACTTAATTTAAAATTGATTAAGTAGATTCAATTTATACATATGTACTTCTGGAAATAACAAATATGCACATTGTACAAGATTTCTAAAATAGCAATATAATTCTCTTACAAATAACTACTTCAATTAATTAATTAATGAATATTAAAATAAACATTTATCTGATGGTTGAGAGCAACTTTTGCGATTACAAAATATGTTTATCATTATAAAATATATTCTTTTATTAAGTAGTCACCACTTTTTGAATACATTCGTTCTTTATTGAATTTTTAAAAGAAGGTTCTATTAAAGGAAATTAATAACCCTATAAATCACAACATTAATTCTCTCTCTCTCCTCATATAACTTAACCTTTCATTTCAAAACCTACATTCATTCCAAAATTAATTTTCAGGCTGCAGGCCCTTATTTAATAAATGAATATATTTTACAAAATCCATCCTTAATTTTATTAATATATAAGCATACAAATATCTTTTTAGAAATAAGGAGGCTATGTAAGTTATAAAGAGCATTAATTACTACATTAATTTCACTTTCTTTAATATGACTGAGCTTTACATTTCACAAACTTTCACACTCTAAAACTTAAATACTTGTGTAATGAACTGCCTTACTTACTTCGAAAGATGAACCATTAAGGGTAAAAAGAAAAAGAAAGATAAGAAGAAATATTAAACAATCATAGAATCTCATAACGGAACGGAACAACATGTATTAATCAACATATGACTTTACATTGATACTTCCATAATAGTATATCAGAGTCATAACAGTACAAGTTCCAAACTGGGATAGTTATAACTACCCGTCCTTACATCACTAATACAAAATACATACATATGCACACAGCAGAATAAGATAGTAGCTAGCTAATGTTGAAGCCACCAGCTCCAACTCCTCCAAAATGCAATCATGAGAAACCTGGATCACTTGGCTACTCATAAAAATTTGAGTACCCAAGAGTTTTAAAGAAAGAAAACAAAACTCTAGGGCAGACATTGGTCTGGTGTGAGTAAACTCAAAACAACTGAATTATTACTTTAAAAACTCTTTGAAATTCAAGGGTACCTCGTAATAACACACCGCACAAAAACACGGATAGGTTTTTACCTTACGATGACCAAAACACTTTATATAGAAATCCAGTGATATTATCATAATGTCTTGGGTTTTCAATTAAATAGTTAACACAGCCGGACTTGTTACATTAATTAAATTCCAGCATAATAGGTATACAACTAAGACCGATGGCACTTATTGGGAAATGGATTACATACATGATCAAGTAAGGAAATACCTTTCGAAGGTGCACCTCTAGATAAATACACCTGAGATTTGATAAGAACATCTTGTATCCCTGTTATACAGAACCGTCCTACCACCTGATTAGTAGTACCAAAAACATCACCACCATGGTTGGGAACCGGAGCATACAAAATGAATCAAATATCGATTCTGGATATGGTGATGACATACCCTGATGGGAGCGACCCACATAGCCCTGCTGCATACCATGTTTTTGTCATTTTCGATTGATGAGGTATGAGGCTATGTTTACCTTTACTATAACACTATCACTTGAAATGCTAACATTACCTTCCAGATGTTGACACAATGTCAGCACTCATCTACACATGTCGTTCAGGAGAAGAACGAATCGAAGGCATTACTTCCAGTATACCCATTTTGGAATCATCCTCGGGGTTACTAGATTACAGCCCTTGCACTTCAAAGTCTTCATCTTGGACCTTGCCTTCATTATTTTCAATTCGAAAGCTTATGTTGGTTCGAAGTGGTTTTCGGATAACAACTGCTATCTGATCCCGGTCTCTCCGAACCAACATTCGATAATGTTAAAGGGTCAAGTTTTTTTTATAGTGGACAACTCCACATTCAGGGTGTAAAGATTTACATATGGAAATATATTCCAAATGCTTAAATTATCATGACCCGCTTATCAAAATTAACTCCCTTGTATTCATCACGATTCTGAAATGCGGTATTTGTGATTAGTACAAGTCGACTTACTTCCAATACAACGTGTCATCATTTTATTCTAACTATTTTAATTTGTTTGGCTACTTAATGGCATAGAGAAGAGATCCTTTGGTTTAAATAAACAATTCACTAAGAGTAGAAAGTTGATTTAAAATAAAGAACTGTTGGAGTTTAAAATAACTTAAAATAATAAATCATCCTTAAATCATAAATTAAAGCTTAATTAATCATACTTAAATTAAAATTTAAACCTTAATTAATCTTAATTAATCTTATTTAATTAGTAGAAATTACCCTTAGTTAATTAAAAATTAATTAAATAATTAACTCTAGTTAAATAATAATAAAACTCTAATTGGTTAAAAATAAATAAATAATTAAAATTTATTTAATTTAGAAACCAAAGAAAACATTTACTAAAATTAGAACTACTAAACGATTTGATTTTTTAAAAGGATCCCAAGTCCATTTCAATAAGTCACATATCTAACTCCCAAACCATTTAACTTATACCAAAGATCATGAATACTAATTTATACTATCGCCATATATCACAAGATTACGTGTCGCGAACCATACACATCAAAGATCACAACTTTCTAACCAATACATAACTTTAATCCATCGTTTCAAATCGAAAGCTAAAACTCAAGCCATCACATACGTATATAGCCAAACCATACCATAATCCAAACATACAAACAACATTTACACAACTATATAACCACCATTAAAGTAATGGTATCATCTATCCCAAAAATTCAGAGTTTACTCACCGAAATCCGACTAGAATAAAGTATTTTCTCCTCGAACTAGAGAATGACTTAAGCCTTTGTATTTTTCTTGGAAAAGTGAAGTCTTTAAATGGCCTAAACTTGCACAAAGGTTTCATCCTTAAGCATATAAAGTACGACCTTGAGGTTATAAGGAGAATGTGTGCTTGAACTTTGAAGATGAAGTGGAGAGATGGATAAAGAAGTGTTTTTACAAGCTTTTGGAATTGATTTTGAAATGAAGATCTAAGTATTTAAGACTTTGGAAATAGGTTAGGAAGCCAAGAAAGTTTGCTAAGCTTTAGGAAATAAGAGAATGGAATGATAGAAATGAAATTAAATTAAGAAAATTCCCTTTTATAATACGTTAATAAGTGAAATTATAGAAATGCCCGTAGTACTATAACCCCTCTCTTTTTTTGCCACCACAACCCCTCCTTTTTCCATGCAAATTCTGCCTCCCTTCTTAGCCACCATCCCATCTTGTCAAAACAAACACAATCATGGTTCTTTCTTACTAAATGTTGGAGTAAGAATTTTATACAATATATATTTATATATTTTACAAATAAAATCTTATCTTATACATGCATATGTACATACTCAAGTGTACATGCATATTCACATGTAAATTTCCATGTCCATGGTGATTTATAAATGTGTGCATATGTACACAAAAGTGTTACAAAATTTCTGATAACTTTAAGCCGAAGAAGAATCGAAAATTCGGAAAATGACTTGCGGTCAAATTTTCAATCTTTCTTCGGACTAATTATTTTTGTAAACGAAATTTGAAAATTATTTCACTATCATTTGTTATTATTAAAAGGAGTTTATTTTAGTTATAAAATCCATTTATTAATTATTAGAATTATATTTAAATATCCATATGTAAAGTGATCAAATTCTAGGTCGTTACTCTCTCTTCCCCATAAAAAATTTCATCCCTGAAATTAGCACATAAGAAGATAACTCAATTATTTGAAAAGCTATATATTCATATCATAAAACACATACAAAAGACATACACTAAACATCCATAGCAAACAATGCTTAAACTAAACATACAAACAAACAACTAGCTATCCTAACATTAAATCAGGATAGGCTTCATTCATATGATCTACAGTCTCTCAAGTGCAGTCTCTAGGATCCTCACTCCATTGAATTTTAACCAACTGCACTGCCTTATTGCACAACTGCTTCTCATCTTGATCTACAATATAGAATGGATTTCTAACCACTATCAAGTCTAGCTCCACTTCTAGATCCTCCTGCACAGACGGCTCTACAATCAAGGTCAGATCATATACAAATTTCCTTAAATGACACATGAATACATTATGAACACTTGCCAATCTCTCCGGCAACTCAACCTTATAAGCAAGAGACCCAATTGTTTCAAGAATATGGTATGGTCCAATATACCTTGGAGCTAACTTTCCAGCTTTCCCAAATCTAACAGCTCCTCTAATTGGCGAAATCTTAAAGAACACAAGGTCTCCAACATCAAATTCCAAATCTCTTTGCCTCCTATTAGCATAACTCTTCTGGCGATCTTGGACTTCCTTCATCCTTCTCTTAATCACCGCAAATTTTTGGTAGTCTCTAGGATCATGTCCGGCCTAAGTACTAGTCCATCTCCCGTCTCAACCCAACATACTGGTGACTTGCACGGTCTTCCATATAGGGCTTCATAAGGTGCCATAATGATGCTTGCTTGTAAGCTATTGTTATAGGAGAAATCAACTAAATGAAGATGATCCTCTCATGATCTACCAAAATCCAGAATACATGCTCTCAAGAGATCCTTTGGAATTTGATTCACTTGCTTAGTCTGTCCGTCTATTTGGGGGTTGTATATTGTGCTTAAGCTCAACTTTATTCCTAGAGTTGTTTGCAATGCTTCCCAAAATTTACTAGTAAATATGGAGTCTCAATCACTTATAATACTCATAAAAACTCCATGCAATTTGACTATCTCTCTCATAAAAATTTCAGCTAAAGAAGCAGCGGTTCTTGATGGTTTTACCGGAATAAAATATGCGCTCCTCATTAACCGATTCACGATAACCCATGCTCCTTCATTCCATTTTCTGGTTCTGGGAAAACCATTGATAAAATCCATCAGTATCATTTACCATTTCCAATTAGGTATTTCCAAGGGTTGTAACAATCTGGCTATCTTCTAATGATCACCTTTGATTTGTTGACAACATGAACACCTGCTAACAAAGATAGAGATATATCTCTTCATTCCCTTCCACCAAAGCTTCTGCTTCATGTCCCTATGCATCTTTGAGACACCTGGATGGATATTAAACTTAGAACGATGGCATTCTGACAAAACTTCCTACCTAAGACCGTTGATATTCGGTATATAGATTTGTCCATTCATCCTCAGAACTCCTTGGTTATCAATCTTAAAACTTGTACATTGACCCTCCTCAACCTTCCAGATGATTGCCACTAAGCTTCTATCCACTCTTTGCTTGCTCGCTATTCTTTCTAGGAGAGTCGGGATAACCTCTAAAAGAGCCAAATTGCATTCCTTCTTTAAGCATTTGCCACCACATTAGCCTTCCCTTGCATATAGAGAATATCTAAGTCGTAGGATGCCAGAAACTCTAACCACCTCTCTTGTCTCAGGTTCAGATCCTTTCTAATCCATGAAGAGATCAAAATTTTCACCTAAATTAAAGAAAGAAATTTACTCCTAGAATATCTAAAGATTAGAAAGAAACTAGAGGAATAAAAGGATCCTTACCCAGTAAGTAGTGCCTTTACATTTTAAATGCAAAGACAACAGCCAGTAACTCCAGGTCATGCATAACATAGTTCTTCACATGAGGCTTCAATTATTTGCTTGCATACGCAATCACTCTACCATGCTGCATTACAACAGTGCCTAGTCCCACTCCACAAGCATCTGTATAAACCGTGAATCCACTATTTCCATATGGAATAGCCAAAACTGGTGCACTGGACAATCTCTTCTTCAATTTCAGAAATGCTTCTTCACACTTTAGGGTCCATATAAACTTCTCCCCCTTCTTAGTCAGCTTAGTCAAATGTGAGGAAATCTTAGAATAATCATGAATGAACCTCCTATAGTACCTTGCAAATCTTAGAAACTACGAACTTCAGTAGGAGTCCGTGGTCGTTTCCATTCTTGAACAACTTCCACTTTTACTGGGTCCACCGAAATGCCTTCTCCTAACACAATATTCCCCAAGAATCTCACCTCTGATTGCCAGAAAATACACTTAGAAAACTTCGCTTCGGGACATGTCTTCTCAATATCTTTAATACCACTTCCAAATGATGTTTATGCTCCTCCTTAGACTTGGAGTAGATAAGAATGTCATCGATGAAAATTAATGCAAACTTATTAAGAACATCTCATAAGACACGGTTCATGAGGTCTATAAAATATGCAAGTGCGTTGGTTAGCCCGAAAGGCATAACCAACCACTCAAAGAAACAGTCAGGGCTCCTAAACACAGTTAAGGGTATACCATCTTCAGCAACCCTCAACTGATGAAATCTAGTAGCTAGATCCATCTGAGAAAATACCATAGCTCCATGAAGTTGGTCAAAAAGATTATCGATGCGGGGTAAGGAATGCTTTTTCCTTATGGTCATCTCATTTAACTCCCTATGATCCATGCACAACCTTAAAGATCCATTAGACTTGGCCGCAAACACCATAGCAGACCCCCAACTCAAATGACTGGGTCTAATCAATCCTCTCCTTAATAGATCCTGTGTTTGACTTACCAACTCCTCTCTTTCCCTCAGAGCCACCCTTCTCTTAGGTTGAACCACAAGCCTTGCACTAGGGACTAAATCAATGTGAAACTCTATCTCTCGGTGTGGGGGTAAACTTTTAACCTCTTCGAATACATTGGGAAAATTCTTAACAACTTCTATCGACCCTAACTTCTCTTGGGATGCTTCAAGGGCATACAAGAAACTACAAGTATGAATGTTGGGTTCCTTACATGAAACTTTAGCCTTTTTTCCTATATCGGTCACCAAAGATACAGTTCTCTTATTACATTTAACATAGCTCCATATTTCGATAACCAATCCATATTAAGAATAATGTCAAATCCTTTGAATTCTAAGACATATGGATCGCAAGAAAAGTTATGAGAAAGGTAGGAAATTGGCACATTCTTGCAAATCATATTCAAATGGGTTACCCCACCTATGGGGTTAGACACACACATAGGGTTTTCTATAATGATCGGGATAAGATGAAATTTATTTACTGATTTAAAAGAGGTAAAACTGTGAGAGGCACCAGTGTCAACTAACGCTCGAACAAAAATACCATTAATCAGTAAGGTACCTTTAAGGATGCCTTTCCCCTCCACACTTGTTGAATTCAACGGTTCATTCTTAATGGCGTACACCTTGGGCTGATGCACCTTCCTCATGAGTGGCAGTTCTTTACCATATGCCCAGGATAATGGCAATTAAAATAGAGAGTCTTCTGGACCATCGAAGATAAAGGTCCACTTCGTGGTTGCTATTAAATTCTAAAATTCTTGCAAAACTTTGCGATGTTGCCCTTCAGTTGACACTTGTGGCAACCAAAATCGTTAAAACGACTCCCTTAAGCCCCACCGCTCGACTTTCCCTTTCTTTGATTCTTCCAATTAGGAGTAAACTTCCTTTTGTTGGAATTGTTACCATTCACATTTCCACTAGGTGCTGCTGGAGTAGGCTTCTTCTTTTCCAAGGCCTCATACCTGAGAGCCATGTCCACTAACTCAACAAAAGAACCTTTGATATGAGCAACCATCTTCTCGTAGAAACTTTCCCTCATTCCTATAACGAACATCTCATTTTCCTTCAACAGGGTGTTGATAAACTCTGGTCCAAAACAAGATAGCCCGTTGAACTTTGTCTCATATTCTGCTACAGATAGATCACCCTGTTTCAAATCCACGAAGTTCCTGTACATCCTGGTCTATCCTGCTGTTGGAAAGAATTGGTCCTCAAAAACTTCTGTAAATCATGCCCATAAAAACTCCTCTGCTGGAATATTTGCAATAAGGGAGTCCCACCAAGCTGCTGCCCCCTCTTGCAGTTGCCATGCTGGTAAGAACATTTTCTATTCATTTGATAAACCAAGACCTTTAAAAAAATTCGCAAGATCGCAACCAAGCTTCCACTTCCATAATATTCTCAGTTCCTTAAAATGGTTTCCCTCCTAGATTGGTGTAATCCTTGCATAAGGCTGTGAAATTCACTCTTGGCTGCTCTGGTGTTGCCTCTTCGAGAATCCGAACTCCTCCAGGATTTAGGGTTCGACCATTTGTAGTCGTAGTGCTACTTTCTCCCCTACCTCGTCTGCCTCTATTACTCATGTTTTACTACCGGGACATAGTAAGATAATTCCTGAGAATACTTAGATGAGATAATATTAAAGGAATGATACCAACCAAACCTATCAAAGCTGATCTAACTACCCAGAATATATATATGCAGGTGTACGAATAAAAATTACAAATACGCTCTCTCAAAATTGACCCCAACCCAAAGCCTGGGTGTTCGCTCAACCTAGGCTCTGATACCAAATGCAACAAACCGCCTTCCTTACTTTGAAAGGAAAGCTATTAAGGGTAAAAAGAGAATGGCAGATAGAAAGAAAAACTAAACAATCACAGAATATCACAATGGAACGGAACAACATATATTAATCAACATAAGAATTTACATAGATACTGCCATAATAGTACATCAAAATCAAAATAGTACAAGTTCCAAACTTGGATAGTTATAACTACTTGTCCTTACATCACTAATACAGAATACATACATATACACACAACGGAATAAGATAGTAGCTAGATAATGTTGAAGCCACCTGCTCCAGCTCCTCCAAAATGCAATCGTGAGAAACCTGGATCACTTGGCTACTCATAAAAATTTGGGTACCCAAGAGTTTAAGGAAAGAAAATAAAACTCCGGGTCAGACATGGGTCTGGTGTGAGTAAACTCAACACAAATGAATTATTACTTTAAAAACTCTTTGAAATTCAAGGGTACCTCATCAGACAACACTGCACATAAACACGGACGGGTTTTTACCTTATGAGGACCAAAACACTTTATATAAAAATCCAGTGATATTATCATAATGTCTAGGGTTTTCAAGCAAATAGTTAACATAGCAAAAAAATTACATTAATTAAATTCCAGTATAATAGGTATACAATAAGACTGATGGCACTTATTGGGAAATGGATTCCATACATGACCAGGTAAGGAACTACCTTCTGAAGGTGCACCTCTAGATAAAATACACCTGGGGTCTGACAAGAACATCTTGTACCCCTACTACACAAAACCAGCCTACCACTTGACTAGTAGTACAGAATACATCACCACCATGATTAGGATCAGCAACTATATCGGAGCATACAAAATGGGTCACATATCGATTCTAGATATGGTGATAACATACCCTATGGGAGCGACCCACATTGCCCTGCTGCATACCCTGTTTTGGTCATTTTGGTTGATGAGGCCTGAGGATACGTTTACCTTTACTGCAGCACTGCCACTTAGAATGCTAACATTGCCTTCCATATGTTGACATAATGTCAGCACTCATCCATACAATTCGTTCTGGAGATAAACGAACCGAAGGCACAACTTCCACTACACCCATTTTTGAATCACCCTCAGGGTTAGTAGAAAATAGCCCTTGCACTTCAAAGTCTTCATTTTGGACCTTGCCTTCACTATTTTCAATTCGAACACTTACGTTGGTTTGAAGTGGTTTTTGGATAACACCTGCTATCTGATCCCGGTCTCTTTGAAACAACATTCGATAATGTTATAGGGTCAAGTTTTTTTATAGGGACAACTCCACTTTCAGGATGTAAAGATTTACATATGGAAATATATTCCATATGCTTAAATTATCATGACCCGCTTATAAAAATTAACTCTCTTGTATTCATCATGCTTCTGAAATGGGTATTGGTGATAAGTACAAGTTGGCCTACTTCTAATAAATCACGTCATCATTTTAGTCTAACTATTTTAATTTGTTTGGCTACTTAATGGCATGGACAAGAGATCCTTTGGTTTAAAAAAACAATTCACTGAGAGAAGAAAGTTGATTTAAAATAAAGAACCATTGGAGTTTAAAATAACTTAAAACAATAAATAAATAATCCTTAAATCATAAATTAAAGCTTAATTAATCCTTAATTAGTTATACTTAAATCAAAATTTAAACCTTAATTAATCTTGGTTAAGTATTAATTAATTACTAATAATACCCTTAATTAATTAAAAATTAATTAAATAATAAAACTCGAGTTAAATAATAATTATACCCTAATTAGTTATAAATAAATAATTAAACTTTATTTAATAAACATTTATTATAAACTAAACCCTAATTAATTAATAATTAAATAAATAAATAACTCTTAATTAAATAATAATTAGTTAAATAATTAAATACTAATTAATAATTAATTCGAAAATAATTAACTTGATTAAATAAATTAATTAAAATAATTACCTCTTAACTTAATTAATCATTAATTAAAACTTTCTTAATTAACTACAAATGATTAACTTAACTAATTAATTCTTAAAAACCTAATTACTTAATTAATTAATAATTATTTTTAGTAAATAAATTAGTTATTAAACTCACTAATTAAGAGTTAATCAAGTTTTATAATCTCTAACTATGTTGAAATGGTTTTCAATACAATTTTAAAAGAAAACTTTAAAAAACTTGAAAACCGTATTTTTTGAACTGCATCCATATCGACTATCGCTATGGATGCCGTAGCTCAAAATTACCTTTCTAAGTTACCATCCAAAACTTTATCTTTTCACTTATACTTTACTTTTAAAATAATTAAAGAGAGTTTTTAAGCAAAACTTTTTTAGGTTAGAAACAAAGAAAACATTTACTAAAATCAGAACTAGTAAACGATTTGATTTTTAAAAAGGATCCCAAGTCCTTTTCAACAAGTCACATGTCTAACTTCCAAACCATTCAACATATACCCAAGGTTATGAATACTAATTTATACCATCACCATACATCACAAGATTATATGTCGCGAACCATACATATCAAAGATCACAACTTTATAACCAATACATAACTTTAATCCATCGTTTCAAGTCCAAAGCTAAAACTCAAACCATCGCATACATATATAGCCAAACCATACCATAATCCAAACATATAAACAACATTTACTCAACTATATAACCATCATTAAAGTAAAGACATCATCTTTCCAAAAGTTTAGAGTTTACTCACAGAAATCCAACTAGACTAAAGTATTTTCTTCTCGAACTTAAGAATGACATAGGCCTTTGTATTTTCTTGGAAAAGTAAAGTATTTAAGTGGCCTAAACTTGCACAAAGGGTTAAAACTTAAGCATATAAGGTACAACCTTGAGGTTGTAAGGAGAATGTGTGCTTGAGTGTTGAAGATGAAGTGGAGAGATGGACAAAGAAGAGTTTTTGCAAGCTTCTGGAATTGATTTTGAAATGGAGATCTAAGTTTTTAAGATTTTGGAAATAGCTTAGGAAACCATAAAAGGTTGCTAAGCTTTAGGAAATAAGGGAATGGAATAAGAAAAATGAAATTAAACTAAGAAAAATTCCCTTTTATAATATATGTTAATAAGCGAAATTACGGAAATGCCCTTGGTACTATAACCCCTCTCTTCTTTTGCCACCTCACCCCTTCCTTTTTCCATGCAAATTCCACCCCCAACCACCATCCCATCTTTTCAAAACAAACATAATCATGGTCCTTCTATACTAAATGTTGGAGTAAGAATCTTATGCAATATATATTTATATATTTTACAAATAAAATCTTATCTTATACATGCATATGTACATATTCAAGTGTACATGCATATTCACATGTACATTTCCATGTCCAAGGTGATTTATAAATATGTGCATGTATACACAAAAGTGATACAACATTTAATACAACTTTTAGTCGATGAAAGTCGAAAATTCAGAAAACGACTTCCGGTTACATTTTCAATCTTTTTTCGAACTAATTATTTTTGTAAACGAAATCAAAAATGATTTCACTATCATTTATTATTATTTAAAAGGAGTTTGATTTAGTTATAAAGTCCATTAATTAATTATTAGAATTATATTTAAATATCCATACTTAAAGTGATAAAATTTTGGGTCGTTACAAATTGCCTCATTTGTACTATATAAACCTCATTTATATTTACTTTTATACGTGCACTTTATTACGTAAATTTTGTAGACTATTAGATATAATGACTTTTAGTATACATACATACATTTTCATCATATTCATACCACTTTGATACACTTATATGTACCTTTAGACGGTATAATTGAATGCAAGGGGGATAATATGTCCGTAGCAGTGTAAATACCAATACCTAAATGCGGGCATGTTAAACAATGTGCACATTATAATATTGCACGTGCACGTTTAAACACACACACACACACATAGATATATATATGTTACACATGTTTAAAACATACTACAAAATAAATAAAATTTTATTTTATTTACTAAATAAAATAATGATTTTAGTTAAAAGAAAATTCAGAAAAGTTCTAAACATATCTAGACTTCATATGCACAATATAGATTCAAAATGGTAAATTTTTTGAAATTCACCCATTTCTTTCATTAGGAGCTAGCTCTGTTCCAACAGAAACTAATACGGAGGCAAAACTAGGGAGGAAACCAAGTTCACCCATATACGAAAACACGCCACCTATTAGAAGGTCTGGTAGGGAATTATGCGCTCCATAAAGGTACTACAGTTTTCTCGTGGATAAAGAGAAGGAGGGTCGTATCTTAGATGTTAACACTCCTCTATCATCCCAACAAGCACTACAGAGTAAAGACTCTACGCACTAGCTCAGAGTAATGAAATCCGAGATGGATTCCATATATGAAAGCAAAATGTGGACTTTGTCTGACATACCAGAAGGGATAAAATTCCTCAGTTGCATATAAATTTTTAAGAAAAAGCCGAATACATATGAGCAAGTAGAACTTATAAAGCTAGGATAGTTGCAAAATAATTTCATCAAATTTAAGGTGTTGATTATGATGAGACCTTTTCGCCCATAGCCATACGCAAGTCCATTTAGATTATGCTAGTTGTAACGACCCATATTTTATGTATCGAAGGATCATAAAATATTTCTATTTTATTTGTATGAGGTCATATGATTCTATAACTTTGGGGTATGACCCTTAGGAACATTTTAGACACTTGTGATTTTTCTCAAATTTCTACATGACAATTTTGACCTCGAAAACCTTGTTTAGTCTATAACTTTTGATAGATGTCGAATTAGGGTCTCAAACCAATTCCATTGCTTCAGGATGATGGTTTATTTTTTTATAGAGTGGTCATAATATAAAAATGGACTAACAATTAGGATGTTATACCTATTTTAAGTTTTAAAAACTGGTGGTCGGAATTAGTGTATAATTAATTATGCCATTAGTATGCCCATTAGTCTAATTGGAGAACGACTATAAATAGAGGGCTAGGGATTCTAATTAAAAAATTTCCATCTCATTCCAAATCAGGTCTAAATCCTAATTAGCCCTAAATCCATCATAATCCATCCAAATTTCTCTCTAGATCAAACTAGATTATTGATTAGTGATTAGCTAATCAATTAGAAGATAGAGATCATCAATTTGCTTGATTTGGAGTGCTTTTCTTTGCTGTTTGGATTAGATCTACACACAAATTGGTTGAATTTGGTAATTGGTGAGTCGTTTATGCCTTCTCCTATACTATGCATGTTTATATGGTAGAATTATAGGACTTAACATGTTTTAAATTGAATTTTGACCATAAAACCTTTTATAACTCTAATTACATGTTAATCCATGCATATGATATAGATTGATTAGAAATCACCTTTGTCTATGTTCATATATTCATGTTATATGTTGATCTACGTTAAAGATTGACTTGTTTATCTTATTTCTATAGATTGCATATTTGAATGGATGAAATTGCTTATTGTTCTATATTTGTATGATGTGATTGATTTGTTTGTTAGTGTTTTTGATGTTTAAAAAGAAAGGTAGGAGAATTGAGCATATTGAAAGCAAAGATGCTCGGAATTAAACGAAACTTAGAAGGGAGGCTCTGGAGTATGGAGAGAGTCGGTGGTTCAAGATGCATCTTCAAATTCTTTAAGTGGAAATGTCGATATCAACATGTTTAGATCGGTTCTATGGTTTGGCGACTTTGGTGAGGCCAAGAGCAAGGCTAGTGGAGATTGCCTAAGGTGATGGAGTGGTGATTGGCTAAGTATTGAAGGGTATGACGACTTGTTTCTAGAATGTGTAGTTGAGTGCTTTAAAGAGAATACTTGTTCCTATGACGACTTATTTTGGGTTGATAGGTCGGGATCAAAGCATCTAGGCATAGAGTACTAAATGCAAGGAAGGAGTGTAAGAAAACTCGACCACTAGTTGGCTAAGTAGAGAGATCGGCTCTGACATAAAAGAGATCGGTACTGACTTAATAGGTTAAGTTAGATGATGATGGAACTTATGGGGACTGGAACAGAGGTTTTGTAGATCGGGCCCGAGGTATGGGATCGTCCGCATCAAGGTTGGATGGCGATATAATCGCATGATGAAAAGCTAAAATCTTTGGATGTTAGCTCGTGTTGGGAGTAGGTTCCGAAGATATTGGAGGGAGCCGTAGGATCGGTAAATGTGGATAGGTTCTTCATGATGATAGAAAATAGATTGAGTAAGAAGGGCTCGATGTCCAAAAGGAGCGAAGGAGGGCTCAGATAAGTATGTGCTAAGCAATCATTAATGCTCGAAGTGTTCTCTTGTGTACTCGAAGCAGGGGTATTATAAGTGGGGACGCTCATGGATTGGTAGCGAGGATCCAAATACACTATACCGGTGGCTTTGGATCTACAGTCTAGTTTTAGGCTATCGGACATGTATTGAACTTTGGACTACGTGATACGAGAGTACACAAATAATTAGGATTTCCATTAGTCCCTGGCAGTAAGGAACCATACGAGTTATCCTATGTTCAGAGCAAAGAGACGAGTGATAGTGAGTCTTGTTTGATGGGTGCTATGGTTTCTTTGGTTGTTTTCCTTAGTGGGTTATCGCTTGGGGGTATCATTAGGAGTAGGTACTAGAGTTAGGGATATTTGGACATCCATTGTGGTATTTTATATTGTACCTTTATGATAACGTAGAGTAGCATATTATACTGTTATGCGCTAACTCTTTGGTTGTAGGAACAGGTCAGGTATGGTTTATGTACTCTTGTTCCTTACCATATTTACCCTATAGTATTATGAGATTTATTTATTCACACCAGACTGTTGTTTGACTTTGAGGTTTTATGCTTTGCTTCTTATTAGCTCTGATACTCTTAAAAGAGTATAGTAGATGACAGGTCTAGGTGATGCAGTAGCTGTTGGGAGGACGTGCTGGATGGAGCTATCTCATATTATATACATATACGGAATATGATTATTCCACTGTGCAACACCAGGGAGCCTTAAGAGTGACTGCTTACTATTTGTATTTGAGACAGTTGTTGAGTTTGCTTCCATTGTATAAACTTTACTATTAATGTATAACTTGGGGATATTATACTCTGATGATGATTTGTTCACATTGTTATTACTGACTCTTACGTTGTATATGTGATATTATATTTTGTCCATGCATTGTGAGATATACGATAGGTTATATGCTGCATTTGTTTATTCCAAACCCTAATGATCGTCCTATGTCGTCCGGGCACGAATGAAGTGCACTATTTATACTTTGCTGGTGTCGGTGCTATAGGGCGGTTGTTACATTTGGTATTAGAGTTTTAGTTACATGATCAACCTGAGTGGATACCGCGATCAAGTTGAGATAAGGAAGGAGTTGTCGCCTTAGACATAATCTACAAAGTATATATATAAGAGAGTGCTACTTGTTTTATGTTTTGGTTTTCAACAAAACTATATAATAATATATTATATAATATAAGTTGCATGCACATAAACACCGTAGATACAGTTTTCTTTATGAGAAACAGATCATTTTTATTACAGATAAGAATGAGCCGACATATAAGGAATACTGTGAGATCTGCTTTAGGAGTTGAAGAGGGAGCAGGATCAGGAGCCGCTATGCCTGATTTCCAAGCTATGTTCAATTTATGATGGCAACGATGATGAGGAATGCTCCGGGTGGGTTAGTTGGAGGAGATGCTCCAATGCAAGCGCATAAGGCTGATTTTGCTAAATTGAGCAAGGATTACTCTATCCTTGGAGGAAAGTCGTTCCATGGGACTAAGTCAGCTATAGAAGTGAAAGGTTGGTTGGATACTTATGAGTGCATCTTTGGTGATATAGAGGTGGAAGATGCTATGAAGAGAAAATTGGCTTCGAGACAGCTTCAGGGCCGAGCTATGAATTGGTGGAATGCTATCACTATTGCTACTCCAGAAGACTAGTTTTCTTGGGATCAGTTGAAGATGGGGTTTGGGGAGAAGTTCATTTCGGTTGCCCAAAATACTGTGTTGTTTAGAAAATTTACTAATCTCAAGTAGGGAGAGACGACAATTTATGAATATGTAGCGGAATTTGATGCTTTTTCTAAGCATGAGATGTCATTCATTGACACTCCCTTGAGGAAGAATGAGAAGTTCATTATAGGATTGGATGACTATCTAAGGAAGAAGCTAGTGGACCATATTGATGGGTTGTTTGAAAAGTTGGTATAGAAGGTGCTTCAACATGAGAATTTGTACCATAAAGCTAAGACTGGTATAGTTGTTTCTACTGAGAAAGAGATGCCAAAGTCATAGCAAGGCGAAGAAGGCAAGAAGAAGTGGAATGGAAAGAGAAAGCAGTCCCAGGGAAAGGGTGGTAAGAAGAAGGGTAAATGGGAACCTATTTTCTCGGGTGCAAGGAGAAAGGTCAATTGATTAAGGATTGCAAAGCAGGTGATAAGAAGAAATGTTGCAACTGCGATAAGCTAGGGCGTTTGAAAAAAGATTGTTTAGAACCAATGAGGGATAAGCAAGTAGTGAAGGCATATGCTTTGGATGCGGTTCTAACTTCGTCGAGTGCTCCCTTGGCGAAGCAGAAGGGAAAAGAACTCATCATTCAAGGTTTGCTTTCTATTAGTGATGTTCATGTTCGAGTTTTGTTTGATATTGGTGCTTCACATTCATTCTTATGTAATGACCCAGTACACAAATTAGGATTGAGACTCGAGATAATAGTCCGGCCCTTGATCGTGACAAACCCCGTTGACGGCTCGACTAGCTTTTGCATGGTTTTAGCGGTTTAGTCTTATCGAGTCATGGATGCTCTTTTGTTTGCGATTTCTTTCTTTTGAATTTTGTCGGGTTTGGGATTGCCTTGGGAATGGATTGGCTAAAGAAGTATGCTGCTATAGTGGATTGCGAGAAGCTGTTAGTGACAATTGGAGATGTGGATGGGTGAACAGTAGTGATTAGCTGCCTACCAGAAGATGGGGTGATGGTTAGCATTTTATATTCGCTTGAGGTTCCAACGGAGGGTTGTCATCTGCGCCGATCGCTAGAGAGTATCCGAATGTCTTTGAAGAAGTGACTGGATTGCGGCTGCATAGAGAGATCTAGTTTGGATTGACTTAGTGAAGGATGCTAGACCTATAGTTATACCTTTGAGGTGTATGGAACCCAGAGATCAGAAGGAATTAGAGGTACAAGTGAATTTGAGGAAGGGGTTCATTCGAAGAAGCAAATCTAAGTGGGGTGCACCTATTGTATTTGCAACTAAGGCGGATGGCTCTTTGAGGTTATGTGTCGATTATCGTGAGCTGAATAAAGTGGTAAAGAAGAACAAGTATGCACTTCCATATATTGATGACTTGTTTTATTAGTTGCACGGTACGAAGGTGTTCTCTCAAATGGATTTGGCAACGGGATTTCACCAGCTTAGAGTAGCTATGGAAGTGTGCCTATTACTGCATTCCGTACTCTGTTAGGTTTTTATGAGTAGTTGGTGATGCCATTCGAGTTGACTAAGGCTCCATCATACTTTGTGGATATCATGAATCGGGTTTTCAAAGACAACTAAATAAGTTCGTGCATGTGTTCGTAGATGATGTTATGGTCTACTCTAGAACTGAAGAGAAGCACAAGACGCACTTAAGGATTACTCTAGAGATATTGAGGAAACACAAATTGAGGAAACACAAATTGAGGGCAAAGTTCTCTAAGTATCACTTCTGGAGAGAAGGAGTGAGATTCTTGGGTCATGTCGTATCGAGACAATGCATAACAGTGGATCCTGCGAAGGTGCAGTGGTACAAGATTGGAATCAACCCAAGAATGTTATGGATATGAAGAGTTTTCTAAGATTAGCAGATACTATAAATGCTTTATAAAGGACTCCTCGAAGATAGGGCACATTGACCAATTTAACAAAGAAGAATCATCCTTTTGTTTAGGATGCAAAGTGCGAGCATACATTTGTAATTTTGAAAGAAAAGTTGATGAGTGCACCAGTGTTAACCATTCCAAGTGAAAATGAAGATTTACCAGTATACACCGATGCCTGTGGTACTAGATTGGGTATGGTGTTAATGTAGAAAGGGAAGGGTTGTCGCTTATGCCAGTCGATAGCTAAAGTTGCACGAAAGGAATTATCCAACTCATGATTTGGAATAGGCGGTGATTGTTTTTGCTTTGAAAATATGGAGGCACTATCTATTGGGAGAGAGGTTTGAGCTATTTATGGACCACAAATCCTTGAAGTATATTTTCTCTCAGAAGGATCTCAACCTTCGTCAACAATGATGGTTGGAGTTGTTGGCCTCTTATGATTTTGGTAATTTCTATACACCAGAAAAAAGGATATGCAGTTGCCAATGCATTGAATAGAAGATATGAAATTTGGGAGCAATGTTCTTGAAATGTAAGCATATATATTGCCAGATTTGGTTTTAGGTCTCATTGCGAGCCAGAACTTGAAATGTTAGCAAGTTTGTCGATCTGACTTATTCTTATAGAATGGATCGGTATTAGTTAGAAGCAAGATGCTAGGTTAGTGGAGATCATAACAAAGATATAGGAATGAGTAGAATATGAAGATATGAAGCAATATGAACTAGACCAAGAAGGTTGGCTTCGTAAAGACGAGTGGTTGTTTGTTCCCAATATTGATGGATTGCGAGATGAAGTGCTAAGAGAGTGTCATCATTCTAGATTGACTATTCACCTCGGTGGTGGTAACAAGATCACCGAGATATGAAGCAAACCAATTATTGGGAAGGCATGAAGAGGGATGTTGGGGCATTCATCTTGATGTGTATGAACTGTCAATTGGTAAAGGCAGAGCAAAAGAAATCTAGTGGACTGCTGCAACCACTAGAAATTCTTGAGTGGAAATGGGAACAAGTATCGATGGATTTTATAGATGGCCTGTCGAGAACTCGAGCATGGTACGATGACATTTAGGACATAGTAGATCTATTGACCAAAAGTGTGAGGTTTATACCTATCAAGTCAAGCAGAAAGACATCCAAGCTGGTAGAGTTATATGTAAAGTGGACAGTACGATTTCATGGTGTGTCGAAGGGCATTGTAAGTGATCGAGACTCATTGTTCGCTAGTGGGTTTTGAAAGAGCTTACAAGAGGTTTTAGGGAACGAGATGCAACTTAGTACGGCTTATCACTCTCAAACATATGGGAAAATTGAGAGAGTGGATCGTATATTGGAAGATCTCTTGCGAGCATGAATTATAGACTTTGGTAGATCATGTGATGACCATTTGCATTTGGTGGAATTTGAATACAACAACAGTTATCGATCGAGTATTGGAATGGCTCCATATGAAGCATTGTATGGAAGGCCGTGTAACGCTCCTTCATGTTGGTAGGAAGTGGGCGAGAAATCGATACTTGGACTAGATATAATTAGAGAGACATCGAAGAAGATTGAGATCATTCGACAATGAATGAGAGCTGCTCGGGATCGACAGAAAAACTCTACGAATAATAGACGAAGATATTTGGAAGTTTCTATCGAAGATATGGAATTTGTGAAGGTTTCTCCTCTAAAGAATGTAGTTCGATTCGGTAGAAAGGGGAAGTTGGGGCCGAAGTTCATAGGTTCTTTTCCAATAATTGAGATGATTGGGAAGCTAGCATATAGGGTCAACTTACCTCAGAAGATGGTGGACGTGCATAACTTTTTTCGTGTCTCTTATCTACGAAAGTTTGTGTACTACCCAGGCATGACGATTACACCAGATCAACTAGAAGATGTTGAGGTAGAACCAAAAGTTTATATATCTTGTAAGTCGGTTTGTATTATTGGGTACGATACGGAACCACTTTGGAGAAAGATGGTGAAACTAGTTAAGGTACAATGGAGCGAAAGTGATGATGATTGTATGTGGAAGACAGAGGAGAACATAATGACTAGGTGTCTAAAGCTCTTTAAATGGTAAGACCCAACGTCTATTGTATCTACTTTCACTGTTGTATATTATATTGGATAGGTTAGTATTCCGGATGCTAGGATAGATCACCTACAATATTGGTTACATGGTTGCTCATTTGATATGTATAGTGGCTGTTTAATTGGTAGGCATGCAGGATAACTATGGCTGCTTATACTTTAGCTTATTTGGAGATTTTGAGGGCTAAATTCCTAAAAGGGGGAGAATGTAATGACCATATTCTACATATTGAAAGATCGTAAAATATTTCTATTTTATTTGTATGAGGTTGTATGATTCTAGGTACATTTTACACACTTGCGATTTTCCCCGAATTTCTACGTGACCATTCTTACCATAAAACCTTTTTCGGGCTATAACTTCTGATAAGAGTCGAATTAGGGTCTCAAATCATTTCTGTTGATTCAGGATGATGGTTTCACTTTCCGTCCAGTGGTCATAGTAGAAAAATAGAGTTACGATTAGGAAGTTATGCCTATTTTAATTTTTAAAAGCTGTTGGTCAGAATTATTGTGTAATCATTAAGCTCATTAGTAAGCCCATTAGTCTACTTGGAGAACCACTATAAACAGAGGGCTAGAGAGTCAATTAATATTTTTTTCCCCTCATTTCAAATTAGGTTTATGCCTAATCAGCCCTAAATCCATTATAATTCATCCAAATTTCTCTCTGAATCAAACTAGATTGTTGATCAATGATTAGATCATCAATCAGAAGATAGAAATCATTAATTTTCCTGATTTGGAGCGCTTTTCTTCCCTGTTCGAATTAGATCTACATACAAATTAGTTGAATTGGTAATTGGTGAGTGATTTATGCCTTCTCACTATACTATCATGTTTATATGGTAGAATTATAGGATTTAACATATTTTAAATTGATTTTTGGCCATTAGACCTTCTCTAACTCTAATTACATGTTAATCCATCTATATGATATAAACCGGTTAGAAATCACCTGTGTTTATGTTCACATATTCATGCTATATACAGATATATGTTAGAGATTGACTTGTTTATCTTATTTCTATGGATTGCATTTTTAAATGGATGAAATTGCTTGTTGTTCTATGTCTGTATGATGTGATTGATGTTATTTGTTAGTTGGATGTTTAGAAAGATAAGTTGGAGAGTTGAGCATATCAGAGGAAAAGATGGTTGGAATTGGATGAAACTTGGAATGGAGGCTCTGGAGTATGGGGAGAGTCGGTGGTTCAAGTCGCACCTTCAAATTATTTAGGTGGACATGTCAGCATCAACATGTTTAGATCGGTCCTATGGGTGACGACTTTAGTGAGGCCAAGAGCAAAGTTAGTGGAGTATGCCCAAGGTGATGGATTGGTGATTGGCTAAATATTGGAGGCTATGCCGACTTGTTTCGAGAACGTGGAGTTGAGTGCTTTGAAGAGAAGACTTTTTCCTATAATGTTTTGTTTTGGGTTGATAGGTCAGGGTCAAAGCATCTAGGCATACAGTGCCAGAAGCAAGGAAGTAGTGGAAGAAAACTCGGCCATTAGTTGGCTAGGTACATGGATCGGCACCAACATGAGAGAGGTCGGTACCGACTTGACAGGTTAAGTTAGATGAAGGTGGAAGTTTTAGGAACTAGAGTAGAGGTTCTGTAGATCATGCTAGAGGTGTTGCTCATTCGCATCAATGTAACAGCATGATGAAAAGCTAGAATCTTTGGATGTTGGCTTGTGCTGGGAGTAGGTTCCGAAGATATCGGCTCGGTAATGAAGGAAGCCATAGGATCGAGGAATGTGGAAGGGTTCCTCGTCAATAATGGAACGTGGATTGAGCAAGAATGGCTCGGTGTCCAAAAGGAGCGAAGGATGGCTCGGATAAGTATATGCTAAGGAATCATTGGTGCTCAAAGTGTTTTCTTATGTACTATAAGTAGGGGTATTATAAGTGGGGATGCCCATGGATTCGTTGTGATTATATGAATACCCTAGACCCTTGGCTTTGGGTCTAGTGTCTAACTTTGGGCTATGAGACACACATCGAGCTTTGGGTTATGAGACATGTATCAAGCTTTAAGCTTTGTGATATGAGAGTACACAAAGAACCAGGATTTCCATTAATCCTCGGCAGTAAGGAGGCCGTACGAGTTACCATATGTTCAGAGCGCAGAGATGAGTGATAGTGTGTCTTTTTTGATGGATGCTATGATTGTTTTCCTTTAGTGGGCTCTTACCCGGGGGTATCATTGGGAGTAGGTAGTGGTATTTCGTATTGTACCTTTATGACATCGTAGAGTAGCATATTATATTGTTATGTGCTAACTCCTTGGTTGCAGGAACATGTCAGGTATGGTTCGTGTACTTTTGTTCATTACCATATCCATCTGTGTAGTATTTTGAGATTGATTTACTGCTCACACCAGACTATTGTCTGACTCGTGGTTTTATGCTTTACTTCTTATTCTCTCGGATACTCTTAAATGAGTAGAGTAGATAACATGTCTAGGTGATGCAGTAGCTGTTCGGAAGACGAGCTGGATGACGATGTCTCGTATTATATACATATATGGAGTCTACACTTATTTTGTTGTGCAGCACTAGGGAGCCTTAGGAGTGACTGCTTATTATTTGTATTTGAGGCAGTTATTGAGTTTACCGTTGTATAAACTCTACTTTTGATGTATAACTATGTGGATATTATACTCTGATGATTTGTTCACATTGTTATTGTTGTCTCTTCTGTTGTATATGTGATATTATATTTTGACCATGCGCTATGAGATATACGACGTGTTATATGTCGCATTTTTTCATTCCAAATTTGGCATATACGACAGGTTATATGCTGCATTTGTATAAACCCCGATGATCATCCTATATCGGCTGGGCACGAATGTAGCACACTATTTATACTCTACTAGTTCCGGTGGTAAAGGGCGGTTGTTACAATAACTATTGCTTGATTCTATGACTACAAAATATGGCAAATGTGCAACAACCCGTATTATACATATCGAAGGATCGTAAAATATTGTTTTTAAATTCGTATTGGGTTCTATGACACTATAACTATAGAAGATATTGATTAGCGATATTTTTAAACCCAAGAAATTTTATCGAACAATTTTACCCTTGAAATATTACAAATATCACATCTATAACTTTTGATAGAAGCTGAATTAGCTTCAGAGACAACTTCTATTGGAAAGATATGGCTGTTTGAAGTTTGGCAGTTTTTAGAGTAACTTAATGGGTAATCAGTGAAATTGGGGAGAGGCCCAATTACCCTTTCGGGTTTAGGGGTTATATTGGCCAAAATAAAATTCTCTAAACCATTTTTACCATGTTCTAAATAAATCTAAGCTTCTATTAACCCATTCTTTATCCAAAACCTTTTCTTTTCTCCTCCAAATCAAGTCTAGAGCTTAGACCAAGGGTATATTGGCATGGGGTTTAGTTAAAGTTCTTCAAATCTTTGGGGAAGAAAAATTCGGTCTTTGCTGTTCATATTCGGATTTGACTCAATTTGCATGCAAAACTTGGATTTTGTAAGATTTGGTGAGTGATTTATCATCTCACAACTTATTATATATGTATGTATAGGTTTTAACATGTTTTGGATCCATTTTTAAAGTAAAAATTATATTTTATTGTTGTTTAAAAACCCTATCTGAAGTTAAAATGTTAATATAGTGATTTTTGGGGATTTGAACATATTAATTGGATGTGTGATTGTCGTGATATATATTAGGCTATGTTGTAAATACATGGTATGATGATTGCTATGATTGGTTGTGTGATTTTCATGTTTGAATGTTGTTATATGCATGTGTGGTGTTTTTGTGTATGCTTCAATGATTCAAAATGCTCAATGAAGCGAATTAGAGGTAGGAACCATAAAATCATACTTCAATGGATAGACTTTAGGACGTTGGTAGTTGCATTGATATGTGTGGAATGCATACAAGTGGAAGAAAAGAGCATAGTAGTGAAATTAGAGGGAAATTAGATATTTGACCTACTAAAGCATAACTGCCCAATGGTGCTTTGAGTCACGCTTGGGTCGTTAGGAGATTTTCCCATATCCTGCTTTGGGTCGACATGTGGAAGAACCGAACAACAAATATTGTTCGGTTGTGCTATCATTTTGTGGCATGCAAGAAAAGTGGCATGATGGTTGCTTGGTATCGTGCATGGGGATTTAGGGTAGGCTCTTCGAGTCGAGACCCGAGAAAGAAATTGGGTTCGATGGGTTTAGGGTTGCTTGGAGTTAGAGGGAATGCTGCTTTGAGTTTTTCAGTGGATGCTTCGAGTCCGACCTAGGGGATACTTGGATAAAAACTTAAAATTTTATGATTTTGGTCATCGTAAAGCGGCACTTCGGGAGTTCTTCACGACTTGTTCCGAGGGTCTAGTGGGTGATGTGGGGTCAGGTAGATAACTCTAAGCAATCGAGAAGGCATTGAATTTCGTGTAGCGACTAGTTAGGCGATTGTAAAGTGCTTCGACACGACGATGACTACTTTGGAACTTTATTATGATGGAACTACAACTTATGATGGGTGTCTATATCCATTTCGAAGATGATGACTTAATGATGGGAGTCATGACAGTGATCCATGTAGACAAGTTCAACAATGAGGGTTTGTGAGTAAGAGTATCGGTTATGTTCTGCTCTGGAAATAGCCGGGACCGAGTAAAAATTGAGGTCCATTATGGAGGCATGCACAAAGGGATTGTTGATAACTCGGAGGTTTCTAGCATGCTCGTAACGAAGGGGTATGTGGGGACCCCACCTGGGTTGATCGTATCCCGATTTTGCAATAGTAGATTACCTTAGGCTTTTGCGGTTGTGAGCCCGGTTCCTAGCCTTATGAACTGGCGTGGATTCAAGCACCAAAGAAGCTGGGATATGATTGAGTTCCTGGTTTGTGATTGTGCCATATGAGTTATCATATATCCAATGCACACGAGTGATGGTGAGGATAGTTTGATGGATGTTATGTTTGCCATGGTTGTGTATCACTTTATGGTGTCACGCGATGTAGCTATTTCCGACCATGTATCTAGACATTGATATTGTACTTCGATTGTAGTGCACTTATATAGCAATGATAATAGATTAGCATATATCGATTTTTGTGTGCTAACTCTTTGGATGCAGGAACATGTTAGGTATGTTTCTTTATACCCTATGTCCTCATTTAATGTATACGATTTTATAGTATTTTTGAGATGATGTATCGCTCACATTAGACTGTTGTCTGACCCATTGTTTTATGCTTTTCTTCTTATTATCTTGGGCAATCTTAAATGAGTAGATTAGGATCAACAGGTCTGGATAGCATAAGGAGCTATACGGACTATGAGTAGGAGGCTACTCTTACATAGGTCTGTGCTTGGAGCTTACTATCGCTTATATTATATTTTGTAGTACTATGGAGATATACCAGCACCTGTATTACTTTAGAGACAGTTATAGAGTTTGTTTTGGAGATTTGGAATGCATAAAATCTTTTGTTTCAGTTTTTGATTAATCTGTGAACCTGTTGCACTCTGAGGTTCTTATTTATGGTTCATTTGATTATATCACTATCTCACCTGTTTTACATCTATGTTATTATATTATATTTTATCTATGCGCTATGAGATGTTCTATAGGTTTTTTATTAGGATTTTTGTTACTTTACACCCTTGTTTATCGTCATACATTGGTCGGGTACCTCCACAACGCGTTATGCAGGTATATTGGGTATTAGAGCTTAGATTGTGTAGATGACCTACGTTGATCTTGGATCCATTAGAGGTAAGGAAGAAGTTATCATCTTAGAATGGATCGAGCGATATATTGGAGATCTACTTGTTATGTTTTGGTTTTCAAAACTATATGGTAGTGTATATAGTAAACAAATTATATTGCACACACGGGTGTCATTGATGTAGTTCTTCTTTATAAGGGACTTATCATTCTTATTCTATATCAATATTGATTTGGCATATAAGAAATGTTGTTGGGAACTCCATCTCCGGAGTTAAGAAGTAGGCGGGTTCGTAGGCCATTAACCTCAATTTATAGGACATATTCGTTGAGATGGTGTGAAACATGGTTTGAAATGCCCAAATTGCTCTTGGTGTTAATGGTGCTCATGTGCAAATGCCAAGAGTCGACTTTACCGAGCTATGTAAAGACTACATGAGTCTAGGAGGCAGACCGCTTCTTGGAATAAAGTCGGCTATTGAGGTGCAAGAATAGATGGATATTTGTAAGAGGATCTTCGATAACTTGGAGTTAGATGATACTATGAGGTAGAGGTTGGCCTCTAGATAACTCTAGGGATGGGCTATGAACTGGTGGAATGCCCTTAGAGTTGTGACTCCTTAGGATCAATTACTCGAGGACCAATTCAAAGTTTGCTTTGAAGAGAAATTTATGCCGGTTGCTCAGAAGTAAGTGTTGTCTAGGTACGTAGTTTGCTGACTTGACGCAACACGATATGTTTGTGTTGGAGTGTGTGGCTGAATTCAATGTACTGCCAAAGTATGGTCTATCCTTTATTGATACTCCACTCAAAAAGAATGATAAATATATCATTGGATTGAGCGATCATCTTGGGAAGTGATTGATCAATCACTCAATGAGTGCTTTGAGAAGTTGACTGAGAAAAATTTCCAACATGAAAGCCTTTACCCAATGTAGAAAGACTATCCTGAACCAGCTAAGTATGGACAAACAGTGAATGTATATGCATTGAATGCCGTTCCAAATTTGTCGATTGCTCCATCGGCGAAAGAGAAGGAAAAGGGCATCACCATCTAAAAAATGCTTTCCATTTATGATATTTCCAAACATGTTTTATTCAATACTAAGGTTTCACATTCCTTCATATCTAGTGATTTTAAAGATAGATTGGGATTGAGACTCTAGGTAACCGATCTTTAAATTACGACAAAGCCTATTGAGGGCTCAGATAGCCTATGCATGGGTTGTCGTGACTTAGCCTTACCAAATTATGGATTTTTTTTCGATTGCTTTGTTTTAGATTTCGTAGGGTTCAGTATTATTCTAGGACGGACTGGCTAATGTGGTATGAAGTAGTGGTGGACTGTGAAAGGCTGTTGGTGACGATAGGGATGGATGATGGACATAGATTAGATATAGACTGCCTACCTAACGATTAGGTGATGGTTAGCTTTTGTATTCACTCAAGATCCCTCACATAAAGCTGTCATAGGTGATAATAGCTAGAGAGCATCCAAACATATTGGAAGAGTTGATTGGATTACCTCCATATAGGGAGATAGAGCCCATATAGATTCAATGAAGGATATCAGACCGTTTTATGCCATTGAGGCGTATGGCGCCGAAAGAGCAGAATGAACAAGAGGTGCAAGTGAATGTCATATTGCGATGAGGGTTCGTTTGATGGAGTATACCTGAGTGGGGAGCACATATAGTGTTCGCCATTGAGGCGGAATGTGTGTAGATTACCATGAGCTAAATAAGATGACGAAGAAAACCAAATATCCATTTCTGCTTATTGATGACTTGTTCGATCAGCTCCATGGTTCTAGGGTGTTCTCTCTATTGGATCTTGCGACAAAGTTTCATCAAACAAGAGTGGCGAAGGAGAGTATGCTGATCACAGTGTTTCGTACACCATCTAAATTCTATGAGTGGCCGGTTCTGCCGTTTGGGCTAACTAACCAACACACTGACAAACTTTGTGGATCTTATTAACCATGTTTTTAGGGATCAACTAAACAATTTTGTACTTGTGTTCATGGATGCTATCTTTGTTTATTAGAGGACTAAGGAAGAGCACAAGGAGCATTTGAGGATTGTGCTCGAGGTGTTGATAAGACATAGATTGAAAGTGATGTTTTCGAAGAGTCACTATTGGAGGAGGGAAATGCGATTTTTGGGTCACATTGTTTCTTATTAGGATATTATTGTAGTGCAAAGGTGGCAGCAGTAAAGGACTGGAATTGACCCAAGAACACTACAGATATGAGAAGTTTTCTTGGGCGAGCGAGATACAATAGTCTTATTATCAAGGACTTCTCTAAGGTAGCAGCGCAATTAAACAAATTGACGAAGAAGAACTAGACCTTTATTTGGGACGCGAGGTGCGAGCACACATTTGTAAGTCTGAAAAGAGAGGTTGACGAGTGCACTGATGTTGGTCATTCCAAGCGGGAATGAGGAGTTGACAGTATACAAAAACACCTATGGTACTGGACTAGGTGCGTTGTTGATGTAGAGATGAAAAGTTGTCGCATACGCTAGTCGATAGCTGAAAATGCATGAGAGGAAGTATCAGACTCGTGATTTGGAGTAGGAGACGATAATATTCGCTTTAAAGATATGGGGGCATTATTTTCTTAAGGAGAGGTTCAAGTTTTATGTGGACCACAAATTGTTGAAGTATCTTTTCTTCTAAAGGATCTTATCCTTCATCAACAATAAAGGTTAAATTTCTTGGCCTCTAATGACTTTGACATTTCCTATACGCCGGTAAAGGAAATGTAGTTGCTGATGTTTTGAGTAGGAGCCATGCTAGCTTAGGAGCAATGTTTCTAGAGTGGAATCAGTTGGAGCTTATTGTTGGCTAGAGCCGGAAGTGTTGGCTAGCTTGATGATTAGACCTACATTGATTGAGCAGATCGGAACTAGTCAGAGGTGAGAAGATAGACTAGCGGAGATCATGGTGAAGATAGAAGGAGGATTAGAGTTTGAGAAGATGAAGTAGCATTGGCTCAACCGTGATGGTTAACTCTATAAGGACGGAAAAGTGTTTGTTTATGATGTCGATGAGTTGAGGGATGAAGCACTATATAGTGCCATCATTGATATTGACTATACATCCCCATGGTAATAAAACGTACCGTGACATGAGGCAGATATTTTATTAGGAAATGATGAAGAAAGGTATTAGAGAATTTATCTCGAAGTGCATGAACTGTCAACTGTTAAAGGCATAACAGTAGAAGCCGAGTGGTTTGCTGAACTGCTCGAGATTCCCGAGTGGAAATAGGTTACTTTATTTATGAATTGTTGAGGACCAGAGGAGGGGATGATAGCATAAGGGTCATAGTTGATAGATTGATAAGTGCTAGAGTTATACCTGTAATGTCTAGTGGAATGGTATCCAAATTGACCGAGTTATATATGGAGTGGATCATGTGATTCCATAGTGCGCCAAAAAGTATTGTGAGCAACCAATACCCTTTGTTCACTAGCGGGTTTTGGAAGAGCTTACAAGAGGCATTGAGAATGGAGCCGCATCTCAGTACAGCTTATCATCGACAAATTGATGGTCAGATCGGGAGAGCGAATCATATCTTGGAGGATCTCTTGCGAGCTCGCACTCTTGATTTGGGTGGCTCGTGGGATTTTCATTTACATTTGATAGAGTTCACACAACAGTAGTTGTCAATCCAACATTGGTATGGCACCATTTGAGGTATTATATTATCGACCGTGCAACGTTGCTTCATGCTGGTGGGAAGTGGATGAGAAACTGATATTTAGTCCATATGTGATTAGAGAGACTTTGAAGAAGGAAGATCGAGATCATTCGGCAACAAATGAAAGCTACTTAGGATAGACAGAAGAGCTACGCTGATAAGAGAAGACGTGATTTAGAGTTCTCCGTCAGCCGTATGGTGTTTTTCAAGATCTCTCCATTGAAAAATGTTGTTCGATTCGGTACTAATGGGAAGTTGGTGTCGAGATTCATTGGCCCTTTTCTGATAAGGATCAGGAATGTAACATATAGAGCCTACTTACCTCAGAAGATGGCAGGCGTGCACAACCTATTCCACATCTCTCACTTGTGGAAGTTTTTGCATGGCTCAAGCATGATAGTTGAAACAGATCGGTTGATGATAACGAGATTGAACCAGAAGCTTTAAAACATCATAGGCCTATTCGTATCGTCGAACGTAATACGAAGCAACTTAGGAGGAAGATGGTAGTGTTGAAGAAGGTTCAGTGAAGTGAGAGTGTAGACATTTGCACTTGGGAGATCGAGGAGAGCATGATGACCATATCCGGAGCTCTTTACTTGGTGAGACTTTTTGTTTATCGCATTTATTTTCACTTTCGATATCATATAGGGTAGTTTAGTATCTTGCATGCTAAGGTAGATGTACATATCATTTCTTGCTTCTGTGTGTGCGCTTGATGTTTAATATGTTTGCTCGTGGATGTTAGACATGCGAGGTAGCTATGTTGATTTTACCTTGTTTGTATAGGGAATTTTAGGGTGAAATTTCTAAAGAAGAAAGAGTGTAACAAACCATCTTTTATGTATCAAATGATCGTGGAATATTATTTTTAAATTCGTATTGGGTCGTTTGATACTATAATTTTGGGGGATATTGTGCAATTATATTTTGACTTTGAGAAATTTTATTAGATGATTTTACCCTTGAAAACTTGTAACGACTATAACTTTTGATAGAAGCCAAATTAGCATCCGAGACCACTTCCATTGAAAAAATATGATGGTATCTTTTCATAGAGTGGTCATAATAGCAATTTGGTCTTTCTAATTAGATATGGCTGATTAATTTTAGCAGTTTTTAAAGCAGCTTAACGGGTAATTAGTGAAATTGGGGAGATGTCCAATGACCCATTTCGGGTTTAGGAGTTATATTGGCTGAAATAACAATCTCAAATCATTTCTATCATCTCCTAAATAAATCTAAGCCTCCATCAACTCATTCTTCTCCCAAAACCTTATCTTTTCCCCTCCAAATCAACTCTAAATCTTAGATCTATGGTAGATTATTAAGGGGATTAGTTAGAGATCTTAATATCTACATTTTAAAAAGAAAAATTAGGCCTTTGGTGTTCATTTTCAAATTTGCCTCAATTTGTGTGCAAAACTTGGATTTTGGAGGGTTTGGTGAGATTTAGCATCTCACGCCTTATTATATATTTATCTATAGGTTTTAACACACTTTAGATCCATTTTTAAAGTCAAACTTATGTTTTATTTCTATTTTAAAACCCTACCCAATGTAAAAATGTGAATATAGTGATTATTAATGTTCTAAACATGTTATTTGGATGTGTGATTTCCTTGATATATGTTAGGCTATGTTGTAAATAGATGGTACGATGATTGCTATATTAGTTGTTTTACTTGAACGATTGAATGTTATTTGAGGCCTGTGTGGTATTTGTGTGTATGCTCGAATAATAGAAAACACTTATCGAAGTGAATTAAAAGTAGAAACCACGAAACCGAACATCGATGGATAGACCTTAGGATGTTGGGAGTTGCATCGATGTATGTGGAAGCATGCGGGTCGAAGAACGAAGCGTAGTGGTGAAATCGACATGAAATTGAAAATTTGACCTACTATAATATTTCTGCATTGTGGTGCTTAGTGCCGTTTTTGGGGCTGGTGGGAAGGTTTTCCTGGGTCTTGGTTTGGGTCGGCAGGTTTAAGAACCGGACAACAAATGTACGGGATTTGGTGGCATACAATGATAGCGACTATGCATGTGATTTTAAGGATTGAAAAGGCGCTTCAGTTATGTCTTTATGAAGAGTTATGGTGTCGTGTCCTGGTTTTAAAAAAGACAACCTTCTATAACTAAGGCAGAGTTCATAGCTACGATGACATGTGAATGTTAGACCACTTGGATGCTAAGAATTTTGAAGAAATTTAGGCCGTGTTTGTTATCATTTTTATTTTTTGGTTTTTAGTTTTTGAAGCTCATTTTCAGTTTTTCAATTTGAGTGTTTTTAATATTTTGATAAATGTATTTGGTTTTGCATTTTTGAAAAATAGTATTTAAACTAAAAGTCAAAAATGCTATTGCAAAACAAAATGCCAATTTTAGATTTTTTTTTGAAAAAAGGTACTTTATAAAATATAATAGAACATATACTTCCATGATATGCCTTATTAAAACCTCGTAATCCTCCTAACCTAAATGGGTGCCTTGCCAGGAAAAAGAGTACATATCATGTCCGTATATTAACAGCACAACAAATATAATGTCAAACCAAGTTGACAAATAGATGGAGGAGTAAAAACAAGTAAACGACACACTCAAAACCATCCATACGAACAACTTGGGGCATAAGCGGAAAAAAAGACCAAAATTAAATTACAACACAAAGCAAATAAAAGACACCGAAACAGGACACGTGTTGAAGCTAGGCAACATCACAGGGAACATCAATACAAGGATCGAACTAGAGAACCAAACTTATCTTTAGCTCGAAGGAAGCTTCCAGTTGCTTTAATCAAATTTTGTTACAATTTGACCATTAAATATAGAAGTGAGAGGACATAAGGAATAAGAGTAACAAAAAATGTCATGAAACTAGGAAAATCATAAATTAACAAAGATCACAAAATGATAATGACTACTGGTATGTGAACCATATTAAAGTAAGACTAACTCGTGTCGTGCTACAGATTAATCATATCTCAACTCAAAATCATTACAAAATGAATAAGATATATCAATTGTATCACAACAGAAAATGATAATGACTACTGGTATGTGAACCATATTTGATGTATCTTATAGGCAAGTAGTCTTTGCTATATTTGGTGGCTCTTCTTCATCATGCTAGGCCTTCTCTTTTCTGACAAATAAAAATAAAGTATATCAATATATATATATATATATATAGACACACACACAACACCATAAACTTTTTGAATACTCGATTACATTTATTATTTCTGTATGAAGGGTAATAGATTGATGGAAATACTGTCATCAAAGCATATAATGAAATAAATTATTTACTTAGGAAGTGATAAACATGCAAACATGATAAAGTTTCCAATATTGACTGACAAGTTAGTAATAAATATACAACCATTACACAAATCTAATCAAAATCATTATTGGAATCAAGAATTACCTAAGCGCACATAGAAGCGAGCAAGAGAAACTTGACCAATTAAGAAAGAGTAAGTAGTTATGTAGCCTCATTAACTCATAACCTACATCGTTAAAATTATTATCATTAGCAAAGCAAGTTCCTATTAAGAAAAGATAAAAAAAGACAAATTTCATACTTAACTATCTAAGTTTATGGATGAGTTATTATGAATCATTCCATATTTTTATAGCAATTTAATCCCTGATATGTCCTATTTGAGTTGTTTGACTAACATCAAATTGTATGATTTCTTGATTTTGATTTGCCTCTAATGCATATTCATACCATATTCTCATATAAGTATTGTGTGAAAAGGGCATCCAAAGCATGTTCTTATAGAATAAGGTTATGTAATGTGCAACACTTCAGACAAATTTCCACCCACATCAATTACCTACACTTCATTTCTCAACAACTGTCACATACACAACTGCTTCCCATTACCCAATCCCTCTACTTCAACTTCATTATCAATCTGTGTAATCTCCTCTCTGCCCAAACTCCACAAAACAGTACAACCTTCCACTATCCTATTGCTATACAACTGCAGTCACCCAAAAGAACTTCACATTTCAAATTCTGCCATCTTCCTTGCTACCAAACATCACTCATCATTTCAACATCTGCCTGACAAAGGCTACCCTCAGCGGCTCCACCCTGTCTTCTTCTACAGACTTCACCACTTCTTGAAGCAACTTCACCCTCTGCCTTACCATATACACTGATACAACTTATCACAATCCAAAGAACTGCCATATCTGAGTCACCACTCCATCTCTCTCTCACAACAACGACATACAACAGTGCAATACCCCATCAGCACGGCTTCATACAACTGAAAACACTCTGCAACAGCCACAAACACCACTGCTTACAAACCAACTGCCTTCCATCTACCAGCTGAACTCACAACTGTCATTATTTTACATTGCCGTTCCCACATCGAACACAAGCCACTACACTGCAAACTGTGCATAACAGAATCCAGTGATACAACAGAAAGTCCACCACTCATTCACCATCAAACCACGACTCCAACCACTGCAATTGCCACTACTCCTGCCACTCAAGGATTGCGACAACCTCAAAAACCTCGAACGATACCTCTGTTTACTGCTTCCACCTCCTTCTCGAACCTTACGCAACTCCATCTTCCAACAAACCACGCTGACATCAACATACACTGACACATTGAACTCTAAACCACCGCATCGCCATCACTTCGAGACTCATCAAAATTCGCAACCTTAAATTACCAACCAAGTCGTCGTCGCCTCCCTGCATCAACTCCAGCCTCTTCGAACAGCACATCTATCACCATTCCTCTTCAACAATCCCCTGCCGCATCTCCCCCAAATCACTGCTGCACCCACCACCGTAATTTACTCCTCTAGAATCACCATTGCCATCACCAACAACTAGTTATCACAATCGCCCAATCGTATAACGACCTCGCTGTCTCCAACAACCACAAACAAGCGCCCCAATTCAATTGCCTCATACCCGAAACCACTCCAACCTCAATCATTGCAACCATTAACCCAATCGCTGATTAGATCTTGTGAATTGAAACAGACGAAAAGAGGAAGAGACTCATGAATTTCTTTATGACTTGAATTTTTTTTAAAAGAAGAGAACAAGTTGATTTTGTGGCAATTGGATTATCGGCATTGAAAAATATGAAAAGGAATTAATCCTGGTTTGGCTTTGAGAATACACGAAAATGGCTTTGGCTTTTAGTGGGCAGTGAGTTTTGTAATTGGGCCGGTGTATATTGTTTGGGCCTGTTTTTATAAAAATTGTTTTCCTTTGATTTTGAATTATTTTGAGTTTTTTTTCCTTGCTTGAGTTGTTTTATTCTTTCATAAAAAAACAAATAGATTTCTTTCCTTGGTTCATTTGCAATTGGTTTGCTTTTGAATTGTTTTGAGTATTTGTTTTGTTTCATTTATTTGTTTTGATTTTCCATTTGTTTAGTCTTCCTTTTCTTTCAAAAAAAAGAACAAATTTTTTTTAAGTAAAATGTCACTTTTGAGTTTCCTCTCCAAAAAAAAAGAAAAAAAAATTCTAAAAAAATCCAAAAAAAAAATTCAACTTTGTTTTCACTTGTTTTAGTTTTCGTTTATTTTATTTTCAATTGTTTTGTTTTTCGCTTATTTTGTTTTTCATCTTTGATAAACATACTAAATAATAAAAAAAAATTGTTGAATATATCTTGTGTTTCATCTCAGGTTGCCAAAGCAGAAATTCAAAAGGAAGAAGTGCTTGCCTAAATAAACTGCTTTGCCTTGCTAAAAAAATTGACGCTTAAGATAAAAAAAATTGCTAATAATTTGCACGCTCTGGTATTGTGCTTTCATCTCTAGTGCATTGTTGGTTGCTTGCATTTGCATTTATAGAAAAAATTTTTTTACAAAATCCAAAAACAAAAACAAACTTTATTTTAGTTGCATTGTAAATTCACGTTTAATTTTTGTTTTGCATCCATCTCATCTTATTTTCTTTTCTAAGGGCAATACCCCAATTCACATAAGGTGAGGGATTTCATCACCCTATCCTTAGCCCACAAACGCATTTCATCGTAGAATTTGACTAATAATAAAGGTTAGACATTCGACTTAAGGGTGTCGCGAGCTCATCTAGGGCTTAATTGTATCTTCACAATTGTTTTCTTTGAACAATTCTATTTCTTGGTGTCTAGGCTACGGTAGAGTAATAACCAGTTATAAAAATTATGGTGATACGTAAATATTATACTGGTTGTTCCTCTGAAGGTACTTAAACCTTCGGCTGCATTACTAAGGTGATTCGTGGTGCACCGATAACCCCTGCCCGTTACCTGGCTGAGAAATATTTTTGTTGATTTAAAACAAAGTGCGATTATACAATTTTAGGTTAGGAGCTACTAAGGACAGAAAACTGTAATTAAGTCCTTTGCATTCATTTAGTTGCATTAGTTCATGCATATATATACAAAAAAATATCAAAAATCCAAAAAAAAAATTGTAATTTTTTCTTAACTTAGTTTTTAATTCCACAAAAAAAAACCTTTTTTTTAAAAAAAAATTTTGAAAATTCAAAAAAAAACAAAAACAAAATAAATATAAAAATTTGAAAAACCAAAAATCAAACTTCTCTTTTGAAAGTAAATTTCACTTGGTAAATATTTTTCTTCCTCTAAAAAATATTTCACTTCGATTTTCAAATCTTCTTTCATTCACTAAACTCGATTCTAACTTCTTTCTCTTCTCGACTTTCACTTGTGCATGAGTACTTGGACTCGTGACACAACAACAAATCGTTGGACTCCCGACCCTTCTACAAACCGTTTAACTCGAACAAACGATCCTCCCGAAATAGCAAACGAAAACGCCCCTCGAACTCTTATGGATAGAATCTTTCCCGATAGAGTTTCTATTCCATCTTTCATCACGTTACCCGCCCCTACGGGTAACCATTTCGAAATTCACTCAAACTATATTGCCACACTTCCGAAATTTGGCAATTTCGAGCACGATGACCCATACATTTTCTTGACTAAATTCGAACAAATTTGCGCAACCATTAAACTTCAACAACTTTCTGATGATGGAATCAAACTTCGATTAATCCCATTTGCTCTTATGGATTATGCTGAAAAATTGTTGTACAGCTTACCATCGAACTCGATTAAAACGTGGGAAGAATTCGTAAAAGCTTTCTTAAAAAAGTTCTACCCTTTGGAAAAAACGAGTAGAATCCGAAACGAAATTGTAAATTTTCATCAATTCAAGGGAGAACCATTTGGAAAATATTTTGAAAGATTCAAAGAACTTTTGATAAAATGTCCACACCATAACTTCGAAAAATGGACGATTTGCCAAATTTTATACGATGGACTCGAAAACAGCTCACGAACCATGCTTGAATCAATGTGCCAAGGCAACTTTCTTGCCCAACATCACGACGATGCTTGGAAATTTCTTGAAAACCTCGCCGAAAAATCATCCCAATGGGAACGATCGAACGAAAAATCAGTTTACTCACGATCGAGTGCACACTCGATAGGATCTTCTGTTGCTTTGGAAGCTAAGATCGACGCAATGATTAAAAAATTCGATAACGTTTTCTCATCGAATCAAATGAACCAAACTTCCCAACCGATGTGTTATAAATGCAACGATCCTAATCATATAGCCGATCAGCGTCCCAACTCTATCGAACAAATCAATGCTTTCAATAAAGCCAAAAATGACCCGTTTTCTCCAACATACAACCCTAGTTGGAGAAATCATCCGAATTTTGCGTGGAGCCAAAAAAATCCCAACACAAATACGATTCGTCTCAATTTTCAAGCATTTTTGAATAATGCTTCGAATCCTCCCTTTCAGCCCAACAATTTTCAACCAAACCTTGTGGGTCCGTCGCATAATCAACCGCAACAAAATGCTGATCATCCTCCCCAAGACGATAAATGTTTAACTTCACTTGAGAAAACTCTTGAAATGTTGGCTAAAGCAACCACACAAAGCCTTCAATCAAACATCGATTTGCAAAATTTATTGACTTCATATATGCAAAACACGAACCAATCAATTGCAAAACTTGAAATGCAAATGAGTCAATTATCCACGTCTTTGAGCGAACGTGAACGAGGAACATTCCCAAGCCAACCCATTTCAAATCCCAGAAATCAATACGCAAATTCAAATCAAGCCCATGTTGTTCAAGATAGCAACGTCACCTAATTGAATGCTATCACAACTCTTCGTTACGGGAAACAAATCGATAATCAAGTCGTTAATCCAAACGATTTACCGGAAACTTCTCTCGATACTTCTAAAAATTGAGTGAATCTGGATAGAAAGTGGAGCCAAACGTTGAATCGAATGCCAGTCAAAACTCTTCTTCTTCTACTCGAGTAGACCTGCCTACCGAGTATCGTGTCCCATTTCCACATCGTCTTCGACCTAAGAAACACTCGGACCAAATGGAAAAGATGTTGGAAATTTTTAAACAAGTCAAAGTTAACATTCCGCTTCTTGACATCGTTCAGCAAGTCCCAACATACGCGAAATTCCTTAAGGACTTGTGTACTCAAAAGCGACACACTCAAGTGCCCAAAAAAGTCTTCTTAGCCGCCAGTTAGAGTGAAGTCTTGTCCCAATCCATGCCCGTAAAATACAAAGATCCTGGCTGCCCTACGATTTCGTGCAAAATTGGTGACAAGACGATTAACAAATGTTTGATAGACTTAGGCGCAAGTGTCAACTTGATTTCATATTCCGTGTACGAACAATTAGGCTTAGGTGAGCTCAAACCCACAAAAGTCACGCTTCAATTTGCCGATCGTTCCATTAAGAAACCCGTGGGAGAAATCGAAGACGTGCTCATTCAAGTTGGGCAATTCATATTCCCCGTTGATTTTATTATTCTCGAAACACAACCCGTGACAAATCCCGCAAGTCAAATTCCATGGATTCTAGGCCGACCACTTTTTGCCACCTCAAATGCCTTAATCAATTGTCGTAACAGATCGATGAAAATCTCTTTTGGAAACATGACTTTAGATCTCAACATTTTCAATCTTGAAAGCCAATCGAACGAACCTCGTGACTAAACGTTGGAAGTTAGTGCCATTCACGAAAACTTTGAAAACGAAACACTTGATTTTAATGATGAACATGAGGTCGAGTACGAAAAATTATTTCAAGAAATTCCCAACGAGATTGAATACACTCTTCCCTTTGAATCGCTTCAAGTTGAGTCTGAATCTCAATCAAACTCTTTGATCGAAAAACTCCCGAAGTTGGACCTCAAACCACTTCCCAATCACCTTAAGTACGCATACTTAGGTGATAACGAAACGTTGCCCGTCATAATTTCCGCAACTCTCTCTCTTGATCAAGAAGCTTCTCTTCTCTCTATTCTTTCGAAAAACAAGGAAGCGATTGGATGGTCGATCTACGATATAAAGGGAATTAGTCCCGCTCTTGTCCAACATCGCATTCATTTAATCGACGATGCCAAGCCTGTTCGTGACGCGCAACGAAGGCTTAACCCAAAAATGAATGATGCGGCACGTGATGAAATTCTTAAACTTCTCGACAACGGAATCATTTACCCAATCTCTGATAGTTCATGGGTTAGCCCAATTCACGTTGTACCAAAAAAGTCTGGGCTAACCGTTGTTAAGAACGATTCAAACGAACTTATTCCAACTCGTACTCAAATGGGTTGGCGTGTTTGCATTGACTATCGAAAACTAAATGCCGCAACACGAAAAGATCACTTCTCTCTTCCCTTCATTAACCAAATGCTCGAACGTTTAGCCGGCCACGAATTTTACTGCTTCCTTGATGGTTATTCCGGCTATAACCAAATTCCCATCGCTCCCGAAGATCAAGAGAAAACGACTTTCACGTGTCCATTCGGTACCTTTGCTTATCGACGTATGCCATTCGGACTTTGTAACGCTCCTGTGACCTTCCAACGATGCATGGTTGGAATCTTTTCCAACATGTTTGAATGCTTTCTAGAAGTTTTTATGGACGATTTCTCAATCTTTGGCGATTCTTTTTCCCAATGTTTACATCATCTTGAATTGGTTCTAAATCGATGTAAAGAAAAACATTTGACTTTGAATTGGGAAAAATTCCACTTTATGGTCAAACAAGGCATAGTCCTTGGACATATCATCTCAAATAAAGGCATTGAGGTAGATAAAGCGAAAATCAATGTCATTGCAAATCTACCCATTCCCAAAACTTTTAAGGACATTCTATCATTTCTTGGACACGCTGGCTTTTACCGACGCTTTGTGAAAGACTTTAGCAAAATTGCTCGTCCTTTGACTACTCTTCTTGGAAAAGACGTCCCTTTCGATTTTAACTCTGATTGTATCTCTTCTTTTGAACGTCTTAAGAACGAACTCATTTCTGCTCCAATCATTTGTGCGCCCAATTGGGATCTTCCTTTCGAAATAATGTGTGATGCTTCAAACTTTGCCGTTGGTACTGTCTTAGGACAACACATCAACAAGGTCCTTCACGTGATTTACTACGCGAGTATGACTTTGAACGACGCTCAACTCAACTACACAACAACCGAAAAAGAGCTTCTAGCTGTCGTTTTTGCTCTTGAAAAATTCCGACAATACTTGATAGGGTCACACATTACTGTGTACACGGACCACTCCGCACTTCGATATCTCTTCTCTAAAAAGGATGCCAAATCTCGCTTGATTCATTGGATCCTTTTACTTTAAGAAGTTGACGTTACAATCAAAGACAAAAAAGGATCCGATAATGCCATAGCCGATCACTTATCTCGTCTTCCGAACGCACCATATTCTTTGCCGACCAATGAAAACTTCCCCGATGAACAACTTCTTTCAATTTCTATCGACCCATGGTACGCTGATACAGTGAACTACTTAGTCACTAAAGAAACTCTCTCATCGTGATCCAAACAGGACAAATACAAATTCATGTCCCAAGTGAAATATTTCTATTGGGACGATCCATACTTGTTCAAATATTGTCCCGACCAAATCATCCGACGTTGCATTCCGGATAATGAGATAACGAGTGTTCTTTCGTTTTGCCACGATCAAGCGTGCGGTGGACATTTCGGTCCTCGAAAAACTGCGAAAAAGGTGCTTCAGTGTGGTTTCTATTGGCCTTCTCTCTTCAAAGACTCATTCGAATTTTGTAAAACTTGCGATCGATGTCAAATGCTTGGACGAATTTCTCGACGAGATATGATGCCTCTAAACCCCATTCTTACCATCGAAATCTTTGATGTTTGGGGTATCGACTTTATGGGACCTTTTCCCAATTCTTTTGGAAACTTGTATATCCTTCTCGCTGTTGATTACGTCTCAAAATGGGCCGAAGCCATTCCGTGCAAGACCAATGACCATAGAATTGTTGTAAAATTTCTCAAAGAAAACATCTTTTCAAGGTTCGGCACACCTCGCACAATAATCAGTGATAATGGAACCCATTTTTGTAACCGTTCTTTTGAAACTTTAACGAAGAAATACTCGATAACCCACAAGTTATCCACTTCGTATCATCCTCAGACTTGTGGGCAAGTTGAAGTTTTGAATCGTCAAATAAAACAAATCTTGGAGAAAACTGTCAACAAAATTCGAAAAGATTGGTCTCAGAAACTGACCGACGCGCTTTGGGCTTACCGTACTGCTTTTAAAACTAACCTTGGGATGTCCCCATTTCGTTTAGTTTACGGTAAAGCTTGCCATTTACCCGTTGAAATCGAACACAAAGCGTTGTGGGCAATAAAAAACTTAAACTTTGACCTTGAAAAAGCTGGCGAAAACCGAAAATTGCAACTCAACGAACTAGAAGAACTTAGGAATGACGCGTATGAAAACGAGAAAATTTACAAAGAAAGAACAAAAGTTTTTCATGACAAGTCAATCCTAAGAAAAATGTTTTCGCCTAATAAGAAAGTTCTTTTATATGACTCGAGACTTCATTTATTTCCGAGGAAACTTAAATCAAGATGGACCGGACCATTTGTGGTACGAACTGTTTTTCCACATGGTGCCGTAGAAATAGAAAACCCCAGGGATGGATCAATTTTCAAAGTCAACGGTCATCGTTTGAAACCTTTCTTGGAATTGCCAAATATCCAAGAGGAGGAGCTCAGGATACTTCATGAGCCAAGCTACGTCTAGTAAGAATGTTAACCCTCTTTTGTAAATATGTACTTTTTTTCCCGTTACACTCATTATATCATGCATTGACTATGGGGACACAGTCAAAATTAAGTGTTGGGGGGAGTCTCATTTTCATTTTTTTTAGTTTTTCATGGTTTTTCATGGCATTTTTGAATTTTCATTTTCTTACTTTAAAAAAAATCTCAAAACTCCTATATCTCAAAAACATTTTCTTTTTACCATTTTGATTTATTTTTGAAGAAACACTATGGTATAAGTATAAGTTTTGGTTAATATATTGAAATTTTTGAAAATTTGTTTGTCTTAACAAAAATAAAAATGAAGTTTGATTACAAATAACAATGGTTTAACTAGTATATAGGAAGGTTCATCTATGTTAATTATGAAGTATGTTCTAATTGAAAATCTTTGTTTAAACAGTGGTAAATTTAAAGTAAAGGATATAACATTTTTGTCTTTTAAGTTAAACGGTGCTAAGATGATTTTGCAAAACTCTCTCTCTCTCTCTTATATATATATATAAATAATAACATCCAAAGTATTCACTCTCATTTAAAAGTCCTCACGGTTATGCATGGGTGAATTACTTGGAATCTTTGATTATGTGCTTTCATACTCATTTAAAAGTCCACACAGCTATGCATGTATGGAACACATGTAAAAAAAACAAAGAACAGACTTAATAAAAACCACCTACGGTCGATAGGTGTATGCATGAAAGTGTGTGAACTCGCCATGCTCTGTACTCCCCTCACATAAGCCCGAAAGGCAGTGCATGGGTGGTATATCTGGCCTCAGTTTACCTGAGCTAGGTGTGTAATTTTTTCTTACAAATAATAAGAGAGCAAGCAATTGAAATCCTAGCACTATTTTTACTTATTTGATTTGATTTGTTATTGAAAAGAAATGAAAATACAACTTTAATAAACTTTGATAATCAACTAAGGATTTATTTCATAGTTACACTTTGTTATCAGCCGAAACAACGAGTTAAACTATTGTCTATGATGACTTGATTTTTGTTGGAAATTTTGACGAGTAAATGACTTAAATTTTCAAGATAATGACCAAGACTTATATTTAACTTCTTTGTGTCGATTTAAGAGTAAATCCGTCATTTGTAAATATTTTCAAGAACTTGCATTCATCCCATTGTAAATAAATCTTGCATTTTGTAAATATTTTCACTTTGCATCTGGATTTTGTGGGTAGTATCCGCTGAAAACCCTCATGAGACAACACTCGTCTTACTAGGGAAACCCAGAGGTTTAACAGCTTGTTGCATATGCTCAATGCAATCGTGCTTCCTACGAAAACGGATTTATCTTAGTTTTCTTTTATTCGAGGACGAATAAAAAGATAAGTGTGGGGGTATTTGATGTGCACGTAAATGTGCATATATTTACATCCATATTTTATCTCTTTTTTTTTAAATAAACATCATATTTGGGCATTTTTACATGTTAAAACCAAAATTCGATTATTTTCAAACCATCATATTTTCATCTTCATTTAGGGGCAAAATGGTCATTTGTGTGCATGTGTTAGTTTAAGAATTTTTACTTGGACAATTTTTGATAATTTTTATAGGAATTTGGATGCATACGGAAGAGGCTTATATGAAGATACATGCATGCACAAATGAAATACAAAGGAATGAAGAGGAAATAATTCAAGTTCAAGATCATGGAGGACCCCACCCACTTACCTAAATGTACAATTATGAGCTAATGGACAACTAAGTGGAGGTTAAAGCTTCATGCACTTTTAATGAGGGATTAATTAGTGGCTAATAGTTACTTGGTGGCCACACTTCCTAAAGGGCATTTTGGGAAGCACCCTAAAAATGGAATTAGGGTTTTATGCATGTTTAAATAGCCCACTTGTGTACATGAAAACATAATCTACTCTTTCATTTTACTTAGGAAATTAAGAGATCAAATTGTAAGCTCAATGTTCTATGAAATAAAAATGGCTTCCAAGCCTCTTTCTTCTCTCTTTTCTACATGCTTTTCTTTGTTTTATTGTTAATGTTTATTTCTATTCTCTCTTTCCTTTAATGTTCATAGCTTAGATTTACATTTATGCAAGTAGTGTAGCTTTAATTTTTATGCAATTAGTTACTAGTTAATCTCTCTTTCTTCCTTTGCTTAGTTTTCATTTCTTTGCTCTTTTATATTGAAATTTACAAGTGTTGCTTCAATGCCACAAATGAGTAGCTAAACCCTTCAATTTAGGGGTAATGAAGCTCTCAAATATTATGTAATTTCAACATTTTATGATTTATGATCTCATTTGGTTTATGCTTCATGAAGTGAGTTTTGATGCAAGTTTATACAAGTGGGTTTGATAGCTTATATTGCTTATGCAAATGAGCTATTCTTATTCAACATAAACACAAGTTGCATCATCATTTGCTAATGCATTTTTGATTTTGAAATGAAAGTAAAAATGAAATTTGATGATCTATATTACTAGTTACAATAGTAGATAGATCATACTTAAAATAACTTTTGCTTTGGCTTCATTTTCATGAGAATTATAAGTGGTATAATTGTTGTATTATAGTTTGATGGTTTGAGTTATGTTAATTAATAACATAAACAAACCATACTTATGATAAATGCAACACTTATTTCACTTAATATCAAAGTTAGAGATCATAAATTCTATGTTTGTTGATTTACAAAAATATTAGAGTGGATTTACCTCTAAATTGTTCTCTAGTTTAATAGTTTTTAAATCACGTTTTAATTCTAGCTTTAGTAGTTAACAACTTCATTTCACTTTGGTCTAATTTGATTGAATAGGAAATTTTAAAATCTCATCAATTCCCTGCGGATCGACCCGTATTCGCCACGTACTACAAAGTGTACGCCGTGCGCTTGTGGTAAATTTATTTCTAAATTCATTCGACGGTTTTTTAAACCGATAGAAAATCCGTCGACAAACATTTGGGATTCCCATCCTCTAAGGATCTGTTAAACTATCTACATACATAGTACAATATGCTACATACATAATACCTATAGTAAAGTAAACTATTAAAATAGCGTTAAGGCGTTACCCATATCACTCTTAACACATTTTATATATATTCTCGTAGTCTATACAAATACTATAAGCCCCACCAAACCGATGGGATACCCAGGGAGCACTCCATAGGTATGTTACAAAACATACTCGTAGAGGGCGCGATAAGGCATGTGACAAGGCACGCGAGGCAATGCCCAAGGTAGGAATCTACCATTTTGTACTCCCGGACTAGTAGTAACGCATAGCAGCTACTACTGCCCACCTCGAGACACACTCCCAAATCAAAGGTGCACCCAATCAAATCACAAAGTAATAGAATGGTTTTGAAGAAATGTGCCCGATTGGAGGTGCGACCTCACTTGGCTCGGTATAGCTCCTGTTTTAGCCACATCAAGCTGACTCGCGGGAGTCAGGGCTGCGTTAATACCTCATACAGAATCATCACCAAACCATCCTACTTCGTTCTGGAATCTCCATCATGTGCACAATTGTTAAAGTGGTTTTCGGTATTGGCAGAGTATGCTAATATCTGATCCCGGTCTCTTTAACAACCAAACGCTTATTTCACACCGTGGTCATTTTATATTTCAAGCAGTTCATACTTCATATCAAAATATCATATTCATTTTAAAAATCATATCACTTTAGAAATCATATCACATTCAAAATCATATTCACTTTCGAAATCACTTTAAATCGTATTCATTTCAAAATCATAACCACATAATATGGTTTAAACCATCATATCAAAATATTCGCATTTAAATTCATTTAATCTAAATCATAACAGTTCTAACTTAAACAGTTTAATTATTGAAAATAGTTTATATATATTGAAAGAGTTATAAAATAAAATAGTTTATATTTAAATAGTTTATAGATTAAAATAGTTTATATATTAAAAATAGTTTATATATAAAAAAATAGTTTCAAAGTAGAATTGTTTCTTCCAACTTCACACATTAATTCAAATAAACTTTAATTCCACAATTCAATTTAAATCAATTTCAGTTTAACAATTTCAATTGAAAAGGTTAAAGGTTCAATTCAAATTCTCATTAAACCATTTTAATTTATATCGATTTCAAATCCAGGTTTAAAACCACCTCCAATTTCAGTAGATTTTAAAGTTTAATATTTAACAATTTACAATAACTCAATTTGATAAATCTCATTTATATTTCAAAATTCAACTTTAATTTTATTTAAATTTGAATATATTCACTTAATCATTTTAATAACATTTAAATGATATCTCAAATTACAAATTTAAATAAAATCGATAATTAAATATCTAACTTCAATTATATTAAATTATGAAAATATTCATTTAACCACTTTTAGAAACATTTAAATAAAATCTCAAATTCAATTTAAATCAAAATTAAATATTCAATTTCAATCTTATTTAAATCTGAAAATATTTATTTATTTACCTTTAACCAAAATCAAGTTATCAAGTTATAAAATTGTATCTTTAAAAATCTCAAATTAATAAGTTTCAAGTCAATTTCTATTTAAATACAATTCTTAAACAAATTAACATAAAAATCAATTTCAATTTATCTTTCCAACCTTAATTTATTAAAGTTATTACAAAAATCTATTTTAATAATATTAATATAAATTTAAATAAATATTTAAAACATATTATATATATATATGTTAGGTAAATTAAATTTTATTAAATTAAATCTTATTATTAAATTAAATCTATTTTATATCTTATTTTATATATTTTAAAAATAATAAAGTTATAAGTAAAATTTTATAATTTACATTTCAAAACTTAACTTATAATTTTAAAATTTCCAAAACATATAATTTTAAAAATCTAATTTTTTCACATATATTAAAATTAAAATATCTTTACACTATATTTAAAAATCAATATTTATTAAAATCCACATATTTCCTTTCAAAAACTTTGGAAATCATTTTTTCAAAAATAGACCAACGGTGTCCATATATAGTTTTCTATCCAATGGTCAAGTGATACGGATATTTATCATTTCAATCCACAATTATTTAAATTTACGGGTATATATCATTTCAACCCGCAATCCCAAAATTTCAAAATCAATGAAAATCGCTTGGGTTTATCATTTCAACCCATAACGATTTTCTCTTAATCTATCAGATCGTTCGGGTATATATCATTTCTACCCATAGGTATTCCTAAACTAATACGAAACTTGCAGAGTGAGAACAATATGATAATAATATAATGTATCAACAACAAGCATTAATCATAATTGATAATATATATATAACAGGTTATTGGTGTCAATATTGTCAATTAGCATAGGTGAACAAATGCAAATAATAGTAGATCATATTTAATAATTAAATAACTAACAATTTAAACAACATATTTCAATCGTCATTTCATGTGAATTGAATTTACTAAATATAAGAATGTTAATCGTGAGTGATTGCTCACCTTTCGAGGCTAGAGAAATTTGACAACACGACAAGCTACGAATTGAATCACGAACTCGACAATCGATCGATCCAAACCATAAATCCTAAAGCACAGCAAGGCGAACACGACGAACAAAACAAAGCTAGGTTGTAATTCGATAATCGATGGGAACAAAAAATATAAGTTTTAAAAATATAAAATTTACTCATACAAAAATCTTTATAATATATATTTTCTTTAAAATAAATATTCGATTCGAAACACATATCAAAATAAATTCCTTTTAAATCAATATTTAATTCAAAACACAAATAAAAATAAAATCTTTATAATATGTATTCCAAAATCGTTTCTTTTTTAAAATAATTAAATAAAATCAAAATATCTATATAATTTTAAAATTAAGATATTTATATATATTTCTCTATATTTAATTTAATCAAAATATCTATATATTTATGTTCTAAAATCTAAAATCAATATCCCCTTTTTCTACATAAAACAAAATTACCTCATCAATATAAGTTCACTCTTATATATAAAAGCTTTTGAATATATATACATACTTTTTTTATAAAGAAGAGAAAGCACAAATAGAGCTTACTAAGAGGGAACTACCTGGATCTGCTCGGCAAAGGGGGATAAGGCTGCTAGGTGCTCGGAACGGTTACAGCAAGTGGAGCTGGAAGGTCTGGACGAAGGTGGAAGGGAAGTCAGGCTACTGGTGTTGGGGTGGAGTTGCTTAGGGGTTTCGGCTATTGGTTTTGCAGCTGTCAGTGTGGTTGTGTGAGTTCAAGGTTGATGCTATGGAGGGGAAACGTGGCAAAGGCTTTGGAGGGTGGCACTGGTGGGGAGATGGTGGCTTAGCTTGGCAGAGGAGGTTGCTTGGAGGCTGACGACGTGGAGGGTTGTGCTGCAATGGAGTTAGAGGGTGGAGATGCGGGTTTGATGGTTGTCAGGGTGGAGGAGGGGAGGCGAGCGACCGTCATGGTTGCGGCCAGTCTATCGGCAGATGTAGACTTGGTTGTTGTGGGGTCTACTGGACATGGAGGGAGCAGTGGGTGGCTCGATGCTAGACGCGGAGGACAGGGGCAGTGTGAGCTCAGGTCTGATGGTGGATGCTACGGGTTGTAGATCAAGTGAGGGAACAAGCAGTGCTAAGGAGGATGGGGAGGGCGCGGGTAGGCTGATGATGGTTCGGCAATAGTTGGCTCTTGGGTTGCGTGAGGCTTGAACACCATATGAACTATTTATATACTTTGGATATAATATATTATTCGAACTTATCACAGGAAATGGTCGAGCAAGGCTAAAGGAGGAGGACATGTTCACTTGGGGTTGGTGAGCTGGCGTGAGTGGGAAGGACGTTCAAGAAGATGAGGGAAGGTGCAGGCTTCAAAACAAAGATGAATACAACCCTCTATATTTTTATATATAGATTTTATTTTTATTATTTTTCTTTAATGAAGAAGAAGACAGAACGATGGATTAAAATATTGAAATGGGAAGAGAAACAAGGAAACGAACCAGAAAATTATATTGGAACCAGTGGGAATATTGAAAGTCACAAATTGAATTCAGCGATATTAATAAGATATGGCTATTAGATTTCAACGGGAGGGTAGATGAAAGGCATAGGAAAATAAAAGACTCAAAACGGGTACCGATACAGCTAACCGTTTTGCAGATTTCACCGTGCACCGGATGCCAAAACACACAAATGGATATACTACGAAGATCAGCACGACGAGACGAACATAATGGTACATAAATATGAGTGATACGATCATCCTATCAAAAATTGATATTCGTTGCCAAACTACTTCTAAAACGCCGAAAGTAATATAAATGGGGCTAGAGCAATATAAATTTGGCGAAACGAATTATGACGTCTTACTCAGAAAATGATTTAAATTTTTACTATATAAAAATATTCAAATTTCAAAAATATTTAATTTTCATTAAATTAACTGATTTTAAATTGAAAATTACACAACATAATTTACTTTCATATTTTCCAATAAAAATTTACCATTTTACTATGTTTAAATAGACGTATTCCAAATACCAAATTTTCATTACAAATTTAATTGTTTAATTTCAAGCAAAATTTTGTTAATTACGTTATAAAATTGTTAAAATTACTGAGTCGTTACACTCTCCATCACTCCAAACTTTTCGTCCCCGAAAAGGAAGGAGATAGGAGAATAGAAGCAACAGAAAGGAAAATTGATTCAAAATACAAACTACAATAATTAATTCAAAACCATATAAATTTCATTAGTTTTTAAATTGGTTAATATTCAATAAATTTGGTTTCAATCCATTTTATTCAATCAATAAATCTCCATTATATTCATATTTTGTTAACTCCAATTCAATGTATTTTCATTCAATTGATTTGCTTTCAATTTATTAACGTTTGTTACAAAATTTTCTTTCAAAACAAAAATTTTATTTTATATAACTCATTTATTTTATCCATTTAACTTCAGTTAAGTTGATTCCATATAAAAATTCAATTTATTCCACTTAACATATCTTGTAACATGGATTAAATGTATAAACATTTATTATAACAACTCAAATTTTTAATTATAAATTCTCTTAACAAAATTTCATTTTGGATATCTTATTACTTACATTTATATTATATATTATTCAATTACATATTCACATTAACATTTAACTTTTTGAATATTCCAGGTAAGTTATATATGTTTTAAAATGCAATTGAGTATTATACAAATTAATTTTATCCTAATTTAACTGTTTCAAGTTATTTCAATTTCATTTCTCATTCTAAACAATCCAATTATTCAAAAATTTTGATTTATTTTAATAATTGAAAACTATTTCTTAACATAGAACTTAAGAGTTAAATTTCCGGTTTCAGTTCAAACCATTTTGAAATAAATATATAAATATATATTTTATAAATCAAATTATACATAAGAAATTCAAATCAAATCCATTTTCTAAAATAAAAGTGTAGCAAGGTTACTAAGTGGTCTCTCCACTTTGAGACTCGAAAATGAATATCGATGATGCTGCAGTCATCACCGAAATTATTTTCCAGCAACAAAAGAGAAGAGTACTGACTTACTTCTTGAAAATTCTTTGGAAATAATTTTCTGATAAACTTTTTTTTCCAAATAATATATTTTCTCAAAACTTTGAAAACCAAATTTGGAAAAACACCAGAAATTTAATTCTCAAATCTTTAATTTAAATTTATTTCATTTTCCAATCAAATTTAGAAACCATGCTTATAAAATTCATCTCCTTATAACATACAACAATAGTTAATGGTTTAGAATAGTTGGCAAAACAATAAATGATAATCTAGTATTATCATTTATAACAACCAATTCATTTAACTATCTAATTTCAGAAAATTATACTCTTATATATAAAATATAATTATACACAAAATTATTTCATTTACCAATTTCAAAAACAATATTGTGTCGTTTTTCTCTGTTCAAGTGTATTGGAATTCCTATCGTTAGCGTCGGCCAAATGAATCGATTGAAACCCCAAATCAACTTAACAATTCAAACAACACAATATAAAACATTTTATATCAATTACAAATACGCTCCCTCATAGGATGATTCAAGAATGGATTCTAGAACAACGATAGAGATTCAAATTTAGAGGGACCCTACTCATAGAGAATTCTAACTACGGAGATAGACTCAAAAGGAGGATAAAATAATTAAATCACAGAAGAGGAAAGATAGATAGACTTATATAAATCGCGGCGACCTTAACCGCGTCAACCGAGACTTAGAAAAGACGAAAATATCATCAATGAAGATGGAACAAACTAGATGAGAACATCGCGGGAGACGCGATTCAAGAGATCGATGAAGAAGGCAGGAGCATTGGTTAATCCAAAAGGGATGACTAACCATTCATTGAAACCATTCGTCCGGGAGGAAGGACAATATATCGAGCTCCAGGAATAAGATCGATGCGGAATTCAATTTCCCACTTGGGAGGAAGAGAAATGACTTCACCAAAACATCAGGATAATCTCTGGCTATTAAGAGAGTCAAGGTCACAAGACTAAGCATCTAGCAAAAAGATAAAACTGCCTGCAAAATCCTGAGGCAATCAACATTCTATCACAAGAGAATTACCCTAGTCATCTACTAAAGAAACGGTTTGGGCTTTGCAAGAATAAAAGCATCAAAACCGAGGACATAGAAATCTCCGATGAATCGACGCCTGTTGTAAAGGAGTTTCACCACTTTACAAATCATATTAAGGTTGGTGGGACTGCCGATGGGATTAGTCACACAAAAGGATAAAGTCGACAGTTGAGGTTGAAGCTATGGGATGCTCCAGTATCAAGAGGGACACGAACAAGATAAGACAAGAATGGATTTCAAAACAAAGGGAAAGTTCCAAAAATTCAAAAAAAATTCTAATCCAGGAGGATCCAAACGAAGAAATTTCAAGCTCGAACGAAGATGATTCTGTAATTAATTTTACTCCATATGCTAAGTTTTGCCTAAAACAAAGCTCTGATACCAACTATAATGACCTTGTATTTCGAACCATTCAAATCGACAATAATCCACACATGCCAGACTTGAATTGCTCAAAATAACAGATTGTTAATTTATATTTGTAAAAAATCAGCATATACAGTAAATAAAATCAATCACAAAATCAAAGACATAGAGTTTACAATAATAAGCAGCGGAAAAGATAAATAGTAGCTCATGAAGCTACTATATAAACATCAGAGTCTGAAACAAATACAACAAATATCTAGAATACATAGAAGTCTCTAATACATATGTAGATGGCAAGTAAGAACATAAACAACTGGAAATAACTAAAAGCTGATCAGATAGAGATGGATCTCCAAGAAAAGCTTCATGCTCCAAAGGCGAGTCTCAAATGCAGTGACACTCAGTATGACCCGAGCATAAAGCAAAATACAAAACACTCGAGTCAGGATTAACATTTTTATACCAGTAAATTCAACTCAAATGAAGTGTCAACTTAAATATAAGTAACTTAAAGGATGTTTAGGATTCCCATCCTCTAAGGATCCATTAAACTATCTACATACATAGTAGAATACGCTACATATATAATGTCTATAGTAAAGTAAACTATTAAAATAGCATTAAGACGTTACCCATATCCCCCTTAACACATTATATATATATATTCTCATAGTCTATACAGATACTATAAGCCCCACTAAACTGATGGGATACTAGAGGAGCACTCCATAGTTAAGGTACAAAACAAACTCGTAGAAGGCGCGATAAGGCATGTGACAAGGCATGTGAGGCAATGCTCAGGGTAGGTGTAACAACCCGTAATTTAAGCTATAATAATTAATTAACAAATTAATTAAATAATAAAATAAATCTATGAAATTATCAGAATTGAGCCATAGGAGTTGCACCATTGCGTCCGTGGTAATTTTTTGGTCAATTTTCATATATAGATTGTCAAAATCGGAGCTAAAACGAAGAAGTTACAAAAGAAAGAAGAAATCAAAAAATAAAAGAAAAAAGAAATACACACACACACACACAAAATAGGTCAGGTCGACCCTCCCCATGGCTAGGTTGACCTCTGGTTCGACCTACCATATGTAAAGGTCGACCTAGCGGTCGACCCGCCTACGCACTTGGATGATGTTTCGTCCAGATTGTAACGATGACGTGTTTTTCGATTTTTATTGCATCATGTGCGTCCGTGCTTCCATCCGACGGTTCCCAGCGAGCCTATGACGTGGTTGCACCATATTTATTCTTCAAATGCAACGGTCTGAGATCCACAAATGAAACTATAAATAAGACCCTAGGCCTAGCTATTTTTCTCATTCAGGTTTTCTCCATCTGGGTTCATTGCTTGAGGTTGGACCCTAAAAGGAGTATTTTTCCAAGGAGAAGATCTTTTAATAAAAATATTTTATACCCTAAAATTGGATCCGAGAAGGTCAAGGAAAAGAGCTAAGGACCATAGGTGAGTGTTTAAGTAATTATTTTAGATTTTTAAGTAATTTAAAATAATAAGGTTCTCAATAGTTGTAGTTTTTCTGCAATTTTGAGACCGCTTTTATATAAGTTGTTTACATTTAATTTTTAATGTTCTTTTCAGTCTATTTTGTTTAGCTATTTTTATTTAGCTATTTTATTCATTTATTTACAGTTATTTACTGTTATTTACAGTTATTTGTATTTTATTTACATCTGTTTCACATTAGAATTCAGCATGTAAATTTTAGTTCTTTTTATCCCTTTTTACGCGAATAAAAATAATGGAATAAGGATAATTGTCTTGTGAATCTTAGTCTCTGTAAAGTTTTAGCTATACCTACAACACACCACATCTTTTAGTGTGTCTTTTTTTGGGTATACTAAGGGGTGTGGGGTGTTTCACTTCGTATCAGAGCCTAAGGTTACAGGATTCCTAAAAACTTGTTTTAAAAGTAAAGTATTTTTGAAAAGTAACATATTTTCAAAGTATTTTTTAGAGAGAAACTCTTGTTATAGAAATAGTTTTTCAAGTATAAAAGAGTTTTTATAAAAATCCCCTCAAAGTCCAGTTCAATCTTCTTTCGATTCTTTCGAGCCTAAATTCTCTTTTTCTTTGCATAGCATAGCGGATGCCCCTAATCTTCCCGAGGGTATCCAAGTCCCAGGCTGGTTTCGTAGATACCTTCAAGCTACGACACCAGAGGTGCAAGGGCAAGCGCCCAATCCAGCACCAGCGGGTGGAGATCCCATTAATCCACCCATAGCAGCCAATTTCTCTAAGCTATGCAAGGACTTCGCTAATCTAGGAGGCAAGACATTTTCTAGTATGGAGAATTTCATGGAAGCACGAGCTTGGTTGAGGACTACGAAGCGGATATTTAGGATGTTAGGATTGGAGGATCAGCAGAGAGTTCAGCTTGCATCTTGGCAACTGAATGAAGAAGCTTCTTATTGGTAGGAGATCGTGGAGTTGGAGGGTAGAAATGTTGGTTGGAATGGATTCCGAGAGAGATTTGAGAGGAAGTTCTTGTCATAAGCAGAAGAAAGTATGCAGCTGGAAAAGGTCATTAGTTTGAAGCAAGGGAGTCTTTCAGTAAAGGAGTATATCAATCAATTTAATGAATTGTCACAGTTTGGGATGGAGCTAGTGAATAAACCGCACAAGAAGGCCATGAAGTTTTCTGATTGAATTAGCCCCTCCAAGGGTTGTTATTGATGCATGTATCGATGGAGCTACATATGAGTCACTGGTGGAGATGGCCTTCATGTCTGATGCAGCTAAGGAAAGAGAGTCTAAGGAGGTTCCTAAGTCGAAGAATTCTAAGAAGAAGTGGTGGAAGGACAAGAAGGATAAGGATAAGAAGAAAGGAGGAGGACCTCAAAAGCAGATCAAGAAAGGCGGGAAATGCAATAGCTGAGGGATGGTTGGTCATTACGCAAAAGACTGTAAGAAGGCAGCAATGAAAGGAAAGTGTTTTAGTTGTGGACAGCCTGGTCACCTTAGTAGGTTTTGTCCTCAGAAGACAGGGTAGGGAGCGGACGCACCTACGGCACAGGTACAGGTCTTGGATGCAGCACCTTCTAGTAGCGGACCAGATAGAGTTAGGAAAGTCGTCGTGGAAGGTTTGATCTCCATTTCGGATTTTCCTATTCATACTCTTTTTTATTCTGGAGCATCACACTCTTTTATTTCCAATTCCTTGGTTGATTGTTTTCACTTAGATATCTCTTTAATAATAGACCCCATTGTTGTTTCTAACCCCATAGGAGGATCGACATATTTATCCATGATTTATAGGGGTTTGAAAATTTTTATCCTAGGCGTAGAGTTTGACTATGATGCCTATGTATTGGGATTTTCGGAGTATGGGATTCTTTTGGGGATGGATTGGTTATCCACTTATGGAGCGATATTGGACTGCGAGAGGAGAGTCGTTAGACTAGAGACATACAACGGTAGGACTCTCGAGATTTCTTATGACCCACAAGGGTCAGTCATGTTGAGCTTCCTTTATTCCCTCGATTCATCATTAGCAGAGCTAGATTCAGTTCCAATCGTCATAGATTTCCCAAACGTCTTTGAGGAGGTTAGGGGACTACCCCCTAAGAGAGAGATCGACTTTAGGATATCTTAATGACAATGCTAAGCCAGTGGCATTGCCCGTGAGAAATATGGCTCCTAGGGAGAGGAAAGAGTTAAGTAAGCAGATAAGTGAGCTATTGGAGAAAGGCTTCATCAAAAGGAGCATATTTGAGTGGGGAGCGCCAGTCGTCTTTGCCACAAAGGCGGATAGTTCCCTTCAACTTTGCATAGACTATAAAGAGTTGAATAAGCTCACTAAGAAGAACTGTTACCCACTTCCTAGGATAGACGATCTTTTCGATCAGTTAGTTGGCTCTTCAGTATTTTCTCAGCTTGGTTTGGCTACTGGATTTCATCAGCTTAGGGTTGCTAATGATAGCATTGATAAGACAACATTTAGGACACCCGAAGGATTCTTTGAGTGGTTGGTTATGCCATTTGGGCTAACTAATTCCCCGGCCTATTTCGTAGATTTTATGAGCCATGTTTTTCGAGATGTCCTAAATAAGTTCGTGGTAGTATTCGTGGACGACATTTTGGTGTTTTCCAAGAGTATGAAAGAGCATATTATGCATCTGGAGGAGGTTCTTACACAACACCAGAAAGGCAATTTCCTCACGGTTATAAGCGTGACAAAACTAAGTTGTCACGGTTATAACCGTGAAAATAGGTACCGTGGGAAAATTCAGTCACACTTTTGCTCACGGTTATAACCGTGATAAAATAGTAATTTCTCACGCTTATAACCGTGACAGTTTAGTATTTACTTATGGTTATAACCGTGATAAAATAGTAATTTCTCACGCTTATAACCGTGACAGTTTAGTATTTACTTACGGTTATAACCGTGACAAAATACTAATTTCTCACACTTATAACCGTGGCAGAATAGTATTTATTCACGGTTATAACTGTGAAAAAATAGTAATTTCTCACAGTTATAACCGTGACAAATGCTAATTATATCACAGTTATAACCATTACGAAAGGTTATTTTCTAACACTTATAACCGTGATAACTAAAACAGTATCAAACAAACTATATAGCACCAATATTTTATTACAGCTACAAACAATCTATACAAAAAATATATAGTATTAACATTAAGAAAACATACGATCAATAATTAGAACAACACCAAACATTTATGTTTCATTCAAACACCACAAAGGATACTTCATACCAACACCACAAATTATAGCATACAAGCATAATATATATAACAAACTTTAAAACACAGTTTCAGAATATAACTACATAGTATTCAGTAACTTACTAATAACGCAAACGATACTCGGGCCAAATCACAAAACCCCCTTCAACTAATTCGGATGTGTGTAATGGCCATTTTGTGGTGCTTTACATTAGACGTAGAGCTAATAGCTCGGCAATCGCTTCGCTTTTTATCATCCTGAAAAGCTTCGGCAACGGGATCTTTTTCAAAATCTTCTAAACTTCTTATTCCATCTTCTCCATTAACACTAGCTTCCGATTTTTGTCTTTCTTCGGCTGCTTCTATCAATGCCTACACAATTCATAATTTTGTAAAGATGTAAAATTACATAACAGAGGTTAAATATATAATTGAAACTGAAACTGAAATTAGCAGATGTCAATTTTCATTTGTAATCATATTCATAAATTACATGTACATTTGATTGTATACAATTGCTTGCATGTGATAAGCAGACTATAAATTAACACGCAGCAAAAGGATGAATGTAAAAAAACATTCAATACTTCCAGACTTTCACACACACGCAGCATATTTACTGCAGTGGGATGCCACACTAATCTATTTCACTTTGATTATCTTGGTTGATTAATCGTAAACAAACCAACTCTGGGAACAATCAATATTAAATTCGTTCCTGACAATGATTAATTGGCTGTCATCAAATTCACTTAGAAGCATTAACATTTAAGTGACCAGACCCACAATCTTCAATCTCAGCATTCATTTTCATTGTTGACAAACAACCATACTTTAGTCAGTTTATTATCTAATTGCTTTGCTTACAATAATAGCACGCGAAACAGCAATTATCTAATTGCTTTGGGAGCCGACATTCAATTTTTTTTTACTATACCTAAACAAATATATATTTGGCATCGTTCTACTATCGAGTTTGCTCTTTCTGTTCCACTATGTTTATATGTTGAAATTTTCAAATGTTAGCATTTAATGGTACATCAATAATTGAATTATTTACTTTTTTATATGATGATGTTAGGCACAGGTTATTCATGAATACTACGTCTAACCACTTATTATAAGTTATAACTGTACACTGTTTTGAAGGTCATTAGCACAGTAACTCAAAGACATTAGAGTCTCATACCACTGTTTTACACACACTGCTTACAACATACTTTTATACTGAGATAATTAGGAGACGAATCCCGATTCCGTACAGCTCTTTTATGCCTTTTCTAGTAAAAAAAAAAGAAAAAACACTACTGTTAAGTGCTTAGTGCGCAATGTGATATCTATAACATACTATATAAAACCTTTTCCTTTCGTTGTCAATATGCAAGTGGGTGACATAGCTATTCACATATTTACTAGTACAGTCACTATTCAGTGGACTAAATATTAGTAGATAATACAATTACTGGAAAAGGAAGGGTTATGTTTAACTATATTATCTGAGAAGAAAATCATAATCATAATACTATAATTAATTGATGCCTAGAGAATCTTGTATTGCAGCATCTCAGATCCTAACATAAATTCCTACCAAAAGGGTAAAAGTATGTATCATTACTAATATTCATAAACTGTCAACAAAAGCTGAAAGGGAAAGGGAAAGCAACTTTGAAATTAGACATGAAGAAGAAGACAACATGCAGCAGCAGAACAGTTTGCACATATCTATCCTTCTTGTTCGTAGCTAATTAACAATGCCAAAATTTATTTTGATGGATGGAGACTAATATGCAGATGTAATGCTACCCAGGCAAACAAATTTTTTTGTCTGACATAAAGAGTGCAGTATCTTTTCTTGCTATTTAATTTGAGATTATATGACTTTCTCGAATTTAATATGCATATAAAAGAGACAATAGAATAGTCAGTATGATTCTTTTCTTCCTCAACATTCTAAAAAAGAAAGAAAATGTTATTGAAGTCCTTTCTGTCAATATACTGAAGTTTCCAAAGCAATACTAGTTGCCACTGGAATTTCAGAGAACAGCTTATAAAGTGATGAGTTGTGTGCTGATTGTATTATTAAGCAATAGCTAACATTAATCTTAACAATAAACATTGTAAATGCAAAATTGTAAAAGACTTACATATTTTTCAGCGGCGCAAGGAAGCACCTCTCCGGTTTTTTTTGCACTACAACAACTACACAACCAATACAATACCAAATAACCCTCTGCCATCACCATACATCTCATACAAGCACTCCATACCAATTCCTCTTCCCCAGTCATATCAACTTCAACCACTAATTACATACAACAGATACACGTACATCAGATACAACAGATTTGCTACTCCACCATATCGCATTGCCGTCAATAGCCATTCACCATCAACTGAGTTCTGCAGTTCAACAGCAACTTGCCAGTGCTTCTAACACACCACCAAATTACAACCACTTCAGCCATCAATATCTCCACTGCCACATCATACAATTACCATACTTCTTCATCACCAAGTGTACCCGGCTTCATACATACATACCCAAAGCACTAACATTCTCCTCCGCCAAAAATCAACGACATAGCCAATACAAAACTGCTCTGCCTCTCTATTCACAGTCCCCCCTTACATCATTCAACATATCACCAAACTTCCTTCTCATCACATTGTTGCTTGCCACTGCATACAATACCCAAGCAACCTGACCCCTTCACCATCTACCACATACAAAACAACTTCACCACATTTCACTAGTCAAAAACGCCCCAAAACAATCACCAATCCATCGCCTGCAAATAACCATCCCCCATGACCAGATCTGCTCCTCCTTCCTTCCCCAACCAAATCCATCCTCAATCTTTGTCTGGAGCATGCGGGCTCACTTAAAATGGACAGCACAATGCACATGATACTACTAGCGAGTAGAGAGGACATATGCATTTTTACTTTAAAAAGATGGGTTTGTTTGAATTTCTGTAATTTTTTGAATGGCGCCCAATAAACAGGACTGCATTCCAGATGGGTTTGTTTGAAATACAGAAATAAAAATGAACTGAACGTGCGTATGTGCATAAAAATTAAGAAATAGAGAGCACATATGCATTTTTACTTTAAACATCCAATTATTATTATCTTTTTTTTATACTTTAAACGATGAATATTTTATAAAAATAAAAGGAAAAAAGATATATTTACTTATGAGAATTGGATTTGAGATATTGTATAACAATAAAGATATCTTAAAGCCAAGGGTGATCAATAGTGCCTAATTACAATCCATTAATCGCTTAACATGAGATATAGGCCGATGAAAAGTATTCAGAAAGCCACCAATAAAGACTAAGAGTGATGGTGTCATGAAAATAACTACTGTCAGCTTACTGAGTCTATGACCAATCAATTACCTTAGTCAAAGTTGTGATCATAGCAACCCAAGTTTATGCTCGATGAATACCTTTTTTCAACTAGACCTAAGAAGCAACTCACCAGACAGAAAATCTCATACAGTGGGTTCGCTGGTTGGCTCATTTACACGATACTAGTTAATACAGAGCACTAAATTTAAATTAACTTGATGGGCTAATTTGGTCAAGCTTGCAAGAGTAATGATTCTTCTATAGTAACTTGGATCTCCCACATAACTCAGCAAAGTACCAACAAATGCACTCAAAAATCCACAAATCCACAAAGTACCAATAAATTTTTAAGTGCATTGTGGATATTATTGTAAAAAAAGTTTAAAAAGGTTTATTTTTACAGAACGATCTGAAATCATGTCAGTTCAAAAACTGACTTAGAATCAGTGTGAGAACAACGTATCTATACTTGTCATCAGCATTGGTAAGCTTTTTTGTTTTGTTTTAGTTCTGAAACTGGACTATATTGACTAAAATTTCATTATAATAAAGACTAAACGTTTAGTAACTTTTGAAAATTAGACTGAAACAATAAAAGAATCCATCAAATATCAGCATATTGCTAAAGACTGTCAAAATATTTCAGGTGAATGATGATTTCCAAAACACAAAAAGAAAGTATGGCTTACAACTCCACACCGAAGATGAAGGTAGTTCAAAATATTAAAAGATAAATTTACAAGTCAAAAAAAAGAACAAAAAAGAAAAAATAACAAAAATCCCAAAATTCAACAACAACATGCTGAACCAGTATATTCTAATTTAACATCCTAAAATCCTAAATTTCAACATCACCGAGTAAGCCAAAGAATATAATCATATTTGTGGCATAAGTAGATACGATCAATCATTGTCAAAAGTCGACTGGATGATTAATAGCAAAGAGTATAAAAATACTTCTGCTCACATGGCAATAAATACAAACCAGTATATTCTAATTTAGAAGAGCAGAAAAAACGAAAATCATTACCTGACTTTGAAAAGGGGCGAAGGTGTTAAAGAGATGGCGAAGGTGGTGAAAGAGATGCGCGGTTTTGGAGAAAGAAATGGAAGGAGGCTTTGAAATTACGGCGTAAGGCGGGCGACTCGTTGGATCCAACGAACGCTGGAGCGACGGCTTAAAAACCTAATTTGCTTTAGGGGAGAATGGTAGAAGCCAAGCATGACAAACAACCGGAGCTACAATTGAAACATAAATGACGACTCTATCCAATGCCTTTGAGTTATTTACGAAAAGCCCAAATTTTGTCACGGAAATAACCTGATAATACAATGTAACAATAATAACCGTTACAAATTTCCCACAATAATAACCGTGACGAAATGAAACAAAAAAAGTGTGACAAAATAGCCTATTTGGTGTAGTGTTAGCACACTTCGTGTTCATCAGTTCAAGGCAAAATTCTCGAAGTGTCATTTTTGGCGAAAGGAAATGCGTTTCTTGGGGCATGTAGTCTCAAAAGAAGGTTTGGCTGTGGATCCCGCTAAAGTAGTAACAGTACAAGATTGGAAGGCCCCTAAGAATGCTACCGAAGTTAGAAGCTTCCTAGGTTTGGCTGGCTATTATAGGAAGTTTATTCGAGATTTTGCTAAGATTTCAACACCGCTCCCTTGCCTCACTAAGAAGAATGCGACATTCGTGTGGAACGTAGATTGTGAGGATTCCTTCACGAGGCTAAAGAAGGCCCTCACTAGTGCATTAGTGTTAGCTTTACCCAACGGAGCTAAGCCTTTTATAGTATACACTGATGCATGTAAGACGGGTCTTCGAGTAATATTGATGCAAGAAGGGAGGTAGTATGTTATGGAAGTAGGCAGTTGAGGACTCATGAGAGGAACTATCTTACCCATGATTTGGAGTTAGCCGCTATTGTTTTCGCGCTCAAGTCTTGGAGACATTGCTTGCTAGGAGAGAGGTTTGAGCTTTTCACTGACCATAAGTCATTAAAGTACCAATTCTCACAGAAGGATTTAAACTTGAGGCAGCAACGATGGATGGAGTTTTTGGCATCATATGACTTTGAGACAGCTTATACCCCTGGTAAAGGAAATGTAGTAGCGGATGCATTGAGTAGGAAGAGAGCAGCACTTAGTCCAATTTTCGTAGAATGGAAAATCCTAGAGTTTATTTCCACTTTTGATTTTAAGCCCTCTACCGACATTACCCCTGGATTGTTAGCAGCACTTGAGGTGAGGCATGCCCTTATAGATCAGATTAGTTCGAGGCAGCGAGAGGATGCCGAACTTGTCGATATTATGGATAGGATTAGTAGAGGAGAGGTCTCTAGACATCTCCAACGCTATTCCATAGATGGTAGATGGTGACTAAGGAGAGATGGAAGACTTTGTGTTCCCCGCATCGGTGATTTGATGAGAGCAGTTCTAGCAGAGGCAAACCGTTCACGTAGGACTATTCATCCGGGTGGGGATAAGATGTATAGGGACATGAAAAGAGTATTTTATTGGAGTGGCATGAAGAAGGATGTGGTAGAGTTTGCAGCTAGGTGTCCTGTGTGCCAAAGGGTTAAGGCGGAGCAGTAGAAGCCCGGAGGATTACTTCAGCCATTGGATGTACCCGAATGGAAGTGGGATAGTGTTTCGATGGACTTCATAGATGGCTTACCCCGATCTAGGAAGGGGAATACCAGTATTTGGGTGATTGTAGATCGCTTGACTAAGAGCGCCCACTTTATTTCGGTCAAGAGTAAGAGGACGGCACCTTATTTGGCATCTTTATACATTCGTGAGATAGTCCAACTTCATAGAGTTCCCTCTAGCATAGTGAGCGATAGAGACCCTATTTTTACTAGCGAGTTTTGGAGAAGCTTGCAAGAGGCTTTAGGGACGCAGCTTAGATTGAGTACGGCCTATCATCCTCAAACGGATGGCCAAATGGAGAGAGTTAATAGAGTGCTTGAGGATTTGTTGAGGAAGTGCATTCTTGATTTTGGAGGAACTTAGGAGGAGCATCTTCCTTTGGTGGAATTCGCATGTAATAACAGTTTTCAAGCTAGCATTGGAATGGCACCTTTTAAAGCTCTTTATGGAAGACCGTGTAAGTTACCTTCATGTTGGTTGGAGTCTACGGAGAGATTGCTACTTGGTCCTCACATGATTAAGGAGACCTTAGAGAAGATAGATTTGATTAGAAGGAGGATGAAGATAGCTCAAGATAGGAAGAAACCTTATGCAGATAAGAGGAGGAGGGATATTGAGTTTGAGGTAGGAGACTTGGTTTTCATTAAAGTATCTCCGCTAAGGAAGGTGGTGATATTTGGATTGAGTAGGAAACTAGCCCCCAGATTCGTAGGACCGTTCCCCATTGTAGAGAGAGTAGGGAAGATGGCGTATTGAGTGAAGCTACCAGAGAGGCTTGCAGGAGTGCATGATGTTTTTCATGTTTCACACTTGAGAAAGCGCCTACATGATTCAACAGAGGATGTGGAGCCTAGTCAACTTGAGGAGGTTGAAGTAGAGAGAGAAGCATCAGTTCGTCGTATTCCTACCAAGATCATTGGACGTGATATCAGGAAGCTTAGGAATAAAGAACTTCCATTAGTAAAGGTGCGGTGGGGAGATAGTGCTAAAGACGCTACATGGGAGGCTGAAGAGAAGTTTCGTACCTCATATTCGTATCTCTTTGATAGTAAGTTTTCGAATTTCCTATTTCCATCTTTAGTTTTGAATAGGTTCTTTTCTTTCTTTATTATCCTTTGGGAGGGTAGATCTTAGGATTTAACCTATGGATGGTAAGATTTGATGTAAACATGTTATTAGAACATGTTATGTATGACGGACGCTAGTGGTTGCAAGTGTTTGCTAGTGGATGCTAATGGACGTATATACTTACACTAGGCACTATTATCTCTTAGGGATCGGCCTAATTAGGACACTAGAGCATATGCATATGGATGTGTGTGCATTTGCATATTTTATTTCCATGGTCACTATAAATGGATGATTATCACATGATTGTTGCATTTGGATGATGATCGTAGCACGCATATAGAACTATCAGTTATCATTAGGAATTTGCATTCATTTGGATGCATGGCATAGACATGATTGCATAAAAGGAGGTCGACTGAATCAGTAGACCGCCTAATCTTTTGCATTAGTTAGGGACATTGACACTACACTATTTGCACATATATATATATATATATATCATAAATTACATTAGAAAAGCTTAAGGACAATGGATGTAATGGGTGATGGTTGAGTAGTTGGTTGTAGAATTTGGATGAAAACATTTATTTCATTCTTCTATCCTTGGAGATTTCGGGGACGAAATCCTTTAAGGAGGGGAGAATGTAACAACCCGAAATTTAAGCTATAATAATTAATTAACGAATTAATTAAATACTAAAATAACTTTGTGAAATTATCAGAATTGAGCCATGGGAGTTGCACCATTGCGTCCGTGGTAATTTTCTGGTCAATTTCCATATATAGATGGTCAAAATTGGAGCTAAAACGAAGAAGTTACAAAAGAAAGAAGAAATCAAAAAATAAAAGAGAAGATATATATATATATATATATATATATATATATATATAATAGGTAAGGTCGACCGTAGGGTCGACCTATGGGTCGACCTACCATATGTAAAGGTCGACCTAGCGATCGACCCGCCTACGCACTTGGAAGACGTTTCGTCCAGATTGTAACGATGACGTGTTTTCCGATTTTTATTGCACCCTGTGCGTCCGTGCTTCCATCCGACGGTTCCTAGCGAGCCTATGATGTGGTTGCACCAGATTTAATCTTCAAATCCAACGGTCTGAGATCCACAAGTGACACTATAAATAAGACCCTAGACCTAGCTATTTTTCTCATTCAGATTTTCTCCATCTGGGTTCATTGCCTGAGGTTGGACCCTAAAAGGAATATTTTTCCAAGGAGAAGATCTTTTTAATTAAAATATTTTATACCCTAAAAGTGGATCCGGGAAGGCGAAGGAAAGAGCTAAGGACCACAGGTGAGTGTTGTAATTATTTTAGATTTTTAAGTAATTTAAAATAATAGGGTTCTCAATAGTTGTAGTTTTTCTGCAATTTTGAGACCGCTTTTATATAAGTTGTTTACATTTAATTTAAATGTTCTTTTTAGTCTATTTTGTTCAGCTATTTTTATTTACCTATTTTATTCATTTATTTATAGTTATTTACTATTATTTACAGTTATTTTTATTTTATTTACATCCATTTTCTCGTTAGAATTCAGCCTGTAAATTTTAGTTCTTTTTATCCCTTTTTACGCGAATAAAAATAATGTAAAGAGGATAATTCGCTAGTATGGACTAAATTATAGGAATACTAAATTTATAGAAAAATTGATGTAAATAAGAAGAACTGTAATAAAACGAATATGGACTGAAATAGGCAAATTTGACATTTGCAAGCAAGTTTATAACTAGTAGTTATAACTAAGAAGAAAGATAAAAGGGAAATTATAACGTAGATTATAATTGAGCAAAAAGAACAGAAAGATACTTATTTTAAAACTTAGAGTTAAGTTAATAAGCAAATATAGCAGAGAGAACAAAATTGGCTTATTTTAAAGACTTACACTAAGTTAATAAGCAAATAGAGCAGAATTAATAGAAGCGGCTTATTTAAAAGACTTATACTAAGTTAATAAGCAAAGATAGAAGCAGGACCCGTACCGGCAGTATTCCCCTTTAGTCAGGAACCGATGTTCTCACAATAGGTTAGGTGGGGTTGGGACACACTTATGCTGTTTAGGGTAGATAAGTGGTCAATAGGTAAAAGCTCAAATCAGGGGATTTTGGCAAGGGGCGCAGCTAGATTTTGTTTGTTAGGACCCGTATCGGTAGCATTTCCCTTTCAGACTAGGACTGATGGTCTCACAACACACTTAGGTGAGGCTGGGCAGGACCCTGTCAGACTAGGACCGATGGTCTCACAATAGATCATGTGAGGCTGGGAACGCTTATCTGTTTAGGGTACATAAGAGGTCAAAAGTGGGAGCAACAGATAGTGCGAGCCGAACGGTGGCCGAGTGTGCGCCTCGGTGTAGGGATATAAATCGCTATTGAGTTCCAAAGCGCTAAACGGGTGTCCTTTTGCTATGGGACCCACAGGATGAGACTAGTTTATAGTGGCACAACAGAGGTACAGGGCCGATCAAAGGGTAGAATTAGAACTTCAGCCTAATTACAGTTGGATTAGGATTTCACCTAATCAAAGCAGCAATCTAAGATAAGTGCAAACAATCGAAAATGATCAGAACTATTTAAGCAAAGCAAACAGTTAAATAGTATTCAATTCCAGCTTTATCTTTTCCTTTATTTCCTTTTTATACTAGAACTATTGCTAAGTTTATTATCTTTATCTTGCTTAAAAATACTAGTAATTACTTCCACTCACCAGACTTTTAGTCTGACCCACTCCTCTATTTTCCCCTTTTCCCCAATTGGCCAGTAGAGGCAGGGATAGTAGATTTCGGACTTTCTTGGAGATTCGGCTACAGAGTTTTTCTTCATGTATTCTTCTTCTTTTCAGTTTTCATTTAGATTTTTATGTACTGGTACTATTTGAGAGGGATGATTTTGTACTCTGATATTGTGACTGAGATGGTATTTTTCATGAGACATACGTATTTGGTATTGTGAGACATATTTTGGTTATGACTTATTTTATGAAGTTTAACTTTTAAATATTGTTTAAATGTTTCCACTATTTTTATTTAATTGTCTTGTGAATCTTAGTCTCTGTAAAGTTTTAGCTATACCTACAACGCGCCACATCTTTTAGTGTATCCTTTTTTGGGTATACTAAGGGGTGTGGGGTGTTTCAGTAGAATTCTACTGTTTTGCACTCCCGGACAGGTGATAACGCATAGCAGCTACTGCCGCCCACCTCAAGACACACTCCCAAATCAAAGGTGCATCCAATCAAATCACAAAGTAATAGAATGGAATCGAAGAAATGTGCCTGATCGGAGGTGCGACCTCACTTGATCCGGTATAGCTCCTGTTTTAGCCACATCAAGCTGAATCGCGGGAGTCAGGGTTGCATTAATACCTCATACAGAATCGTCGCCAAACCATCCTACTTCGTTCTGGAATATCCACAACGTGCACAGTTGTTAAAGTGGTTTTCGGTATTGGCAGAGAGTATGCTAATATCTGATCTCGGTCTCTTTAACAACCAAACGCTTATTTCACACCGTGGTCATTTTATATTTCAACAAGTTCATGCTTCATATCAAAATATCATATTCATTTCAAAAATCATACCACTTTAGAAATCATATCACTTTCAAAATCATATTCACTTTCGAAATCACTTTAAATCATATTCATTTCAAAATCATAACCACAGAATACGGTTTAAACCATCATATCAAAATATTCGCATATAAATTCATTTAATCTAAATCATAACAGTTCCAACTTAAATAGTTTAATTATTGAAAATAGTTTATACATATTGAAATAGTTATAAATTAAAATAGTTTATATTTAAATAGTTTATATATTAAAATAGTTTATATATTAAAAATAGTTTATATATAAAAAATAGTTTCAAAGTAGAATTGTTTCTTCCAACTTCACACATTAATTCAAATCAACTTTAATTCCACAATTCAATTTAACTCAATTTCAGTTTAACAATTTCAATTGAAAAGGTTAAAGGTTCAATTCAAATTCTCATTAAATCATTTTAATTTATATCGATTTCAAATCTAGGTTTGAATTACAAATTTAAAACCACCTCCAATTTCAATAGATTTTAAAGTTTAAATATTCAACAATTTACAATGACTCAATTTGATAAATCTCATTTATATTTCAAAATTCAACTTTAATTTTATTTAAATTTGAATATATTCACTTAATCATTTTAATAACATTTAAATGATATCTCAAATTACAAATTTAAATAAAATCGATAATTAAATATCTAACTCAATTATATTAAATTATGAAAATATTCATTTAATCACTTTTATAAACATTTAAATAAAATCTCAAATTCAATTTAAATCAAAATTAAATATTCAATTATAATCTTATTTAAATCTGAAAATATTCATTTATTCACCTTTAATCAAAATCAATTTATCAAGTTATAAAATCATATCTTTAAAAATCTCAAATTAATAAGTTTCAAATCAATCTCTATTTAAATACAATTCTTAAACAAATTAAATTACAAATCAATTTCAATTTATTTTTCCAACCTTAATTTATTAAAGTTATTACAAAAATCTATTTTCAAAATATTAATATAAATTTAAATAAATATTTAAAACATATTATATATATATTAGGTAAATTAAATTTTATTAAATTAAATCTTATTATTAAATTAAATCTATTTTAAATCTTATTTTATATATATTAAAAATAATAAAGTTATAAGTAAAATTTTATAATTTACATTTCAAAACTTAACTTATAATTTTAAAATTTCCAAAACATATAATTTTAAAAATCTAATTTTTTTTCACATATATTAAAATTAAAATATATTTACACTATACTTAAAAATCAATATTTATTAAAATCCATATATTTCCTTTCAACAACTTTGGAAATCATTTTTCAAAAATAGACCAACGGTGTCCGTATATAGTTTTTTATCCTATGGTTAAGTGATACGGATATTTATCATTTCAATCCGCAATTATTTAAATTTACGGGTATATATCATTTCAACCCGTAATCCTAAAATTTCAAAATTAATGAAAATCGCTTGGGTTTATCATTTCAACCCATAACGATTTTCCCTTAGTCTATCAGATCGTTCGGGTATATATCATTTCAACCCATAGGGATTCATAAACTAACAGGTAACTTGCAGAGTGAGAACAATATGATAATAATATAACATATCAACAACAGGCATATATCATAATTGGCAATATAAAATAAATATATAACAGTTTATTGGTAGCATAGGTGAACAAATGCAAATAATAGTAGATCATATTTAACAATTAAATAACTAACAATTTAAACAACATATTTCAATCGTCATTTCATGTGGATTGAATTTACTAAATATATGAATGTTAATCGTGAGTGATTGCTCACCTTTCGAGGCTAGAGAAATTTGACAACACGACAAGCTACGAATTGAATCACGAACTTGACAATCTATCAATCCAAACGACAAATCCTAAAGCACAGCAAGGCAAACACGACGAACAAAGCAAAGCTAGGCTGGAATTCGATAATCGATGGGAACAAAAATATATAAGTTTTAAAAATCTAAAATTTACTCATATAAAAATATTTATAATATATATTTTATTTAAAATCAATATTCGATTTGAAACACATATCAAAATAAATTCCTTTAAAATCAATATTTAATTCAAAACACATATAAAAATAAAATCTTTATAATATGTATTCCAAAATCGTTTCTTTCTTAAAACAATTAAATAAAATCAAAATATCTATATAATTTTAAAATCAAGATATATATATATATATATTTCTCTATATTTAATTTAATCAAAATATCTATATATTTATGTTTTATAATCAAAAATCAATATCCCCCTTTTCTACACAAAATAAAATTACCTGATCAATATAAGTTCACTCTTATATATAAAAGCTTTTGAATATATATACATACTTTTTTTTATAAAGAAGAGAAAACACAAACAGAGCTTATTAAGAGGGAACTGCCTGGATCTGCTCGGCAAAGGGGGATAAGGCAGCTAGGTGCTCGGAACGGTTGCAGCAAGTGGAGCTGGAAGGTATGGACGAAGGTGGAAGGAAAGTCAGGCTACTGGTGTTGGAGTGGAGTTGCTTAGGGGTTTCGGCTATTGGTTTTGCAGCTGTTAGTGTGGTTGTGCGAGTTTAAGGCTGATATTTGATAGAATGCGGATTAAGGATCTTAAGGCTAGAATTAACACTAGAGGGGGGGTGAATAGTGTTTTAAGAAATTTGTTAATCTTTTTGAGTTTATCTTAATTTGTTAACAATGTATACACTAATCAGACACAGATATGAACACAGAATCAAACACAGATGCAAATATAAAGTAAAAGCAGTAAAGGAAAGAACACACCGGATTTATACGGGTTCGGAGTTACCCTACATCCAGTCCCGCAACACAAGTACGGATTTCCTTCCAAAAACAATTCTTACAAATATAACCATCGGTTTCAAGGCTACGAGGTACACCCTCCAGAATCACAATCCTCTGGGTAGAGATACTTGATTTCCGGGGCAACAAGTTCACCCAATTGATTTCCAGGGCTACAATCACACCTTCTCTCGCTCAATTGATTACAAAAAGTCTATAACTCAGATTAGCACTTGGATCTTGTAGAGATAGTGGAGAGAATCAAAACCAGAAATTATCTAGTTTGATTCGATATTGATTTCGGCAGAGTAATGGTGTAATTTGTAAATAAGAAAGTGGAGAAGAAGAAGAGAAGTTAAATCAGAGAAAAAGTCATTAAAATTCATTGAAAACACCCTTTATTTATAGTAGATCGATAGCCATGTCCATTGGTGAAGGGATGTGGCGAATAGACACTTCTTTTAAAAAACAATTTAACTATCACCATGTCGACAGGGGTACATGTGACCATGTCGACATGCCCTTGTATTTTTTGGTGATTTGTTTTTCTTTGAAAATAATTTTTATATTATATTATACTTATATTTAAACTTTATAAATATACTTATATATAGTTATAATACATAAATAACTATAGAAAACAATATTAAAATATATATAATAATTTTCTACACTTTTATATTTAAATCTTAAGTATAAATATATAAAACAGCTAAATATATTAATATCAAAATTATAGTTTAAAAACTTAGGATAATAATTTAAAATCAAAGATATTTAAAATTAAGGATATTTAAAACTAAGGATATTTTTGAGGCTAAAATATATTGAAAAACCAGGACAGATGATTTTGGTTATTAAACAGGAATATTTAAAATCATTTTGAAAACAAGCTATATATTTTGAAAATCATTTTGAAATAAAAGTAAGTGGATACAAAAAGATGTTCCACTAGATTTTTCGTAGGTTCCATCCTACTTAGGGTTCCATCCCATTAACAAGTACGAAGTGGAATCCATTCCACGAATAAAATAGATTTTAAGATGTCAGTGCCTTTCTATGAGTTTTAACAATATTCCTAACTATATAACTAATCTTGGAAACGTGAACTCCTGAAATTCTTGATACTCATGAGTCTTGAATCTTGATATATTCAATCTTTGATCTTGAATCTTTATACTGTACAGTTCTTCATTCTTTAGTACCTACAAACATATCTATATATATCTACACAATAATGTTAGTATTATATATTTTATAATCTAATTCTAAGTAAGGTTGTTGTCATCAAAACCAACTCCTCAGGGACTAACAATCTCCCCCTTTTTGATGATGACAACCTTTGTTTATAAAATATCACTTCTAATAACTCCCCCTTAATCTATGCCTTAATCTATGCCTAACTATCCTATTTTATACTTCTCCCTCTTTGTCATCAACAAAAACCATTTAACTCCATAATTATAATACTATAAAATTCTACATAACTCTATATAACTCCCCCTGAAACTAAGACTACATTACTTGTGATTATAATGATAGTGTTATCATACATAATCAATACTTAATTTTAAACTAAACTCTTAATAACTACTATTCTTAACTAATAAACTATATATTCAAAAGATACGGGAATATACGAATAAGAGAACACAATTTATTATATAATGTTATATTTATATGTGTGTAAACTATGTAAACAAATATACATGTGTTTTTAATATAAACAACTATATATACAACGATACGAACGAAAGAATGAAAGAAAGAACACAAAGGAGTATTATTGACAATAGGAGACCTATGAATCGAACAATTAGGATAGTGGAGACAGAAGTTTCCACGCTGTTCGACAAGGTTTCCATCCTTATCAAAACATACTTCACCAACGCAAACTACGGTGTCGTCGTCTTCAACTTGCACTTCATGAACAGGTGCGTCCTCTTCTTCCAAGGGTGCTTCTTCCTCTTCCATTGGCTCTTCTTCGCTGTCCTCTTGTGTATGGTCACTAGAAGACTCTTCTTCGATCAAGATCGGGTTCGCTTGGTTATCCATTAGGAACTTCTGCAAATTTCTAAGGATTCGACCTTGCTTCTCCTGTTCTTTACTCATCCGAATTTGTTTGACTTGAATCTCAGTCACCATTTGCAGAATGTCCTTTGTAGTATCCTCTAATTTTATCACACGAGCGTGAATGGAGCGTTGAAGAGGGCCGGGAGTAGGAGAGTGAAATGAGAAAGTCGAGTTTATGTTTGAATTTGATGGAGAAGCCATTATTTTCTTTGTTTCAGAAGTTTAAACCAGAAGAAAATGAGAGAGAATGAAGAGAAAGTCGAAATATGAAAGAATATATAACCAACTTTTCAAATTTTGGTGGGAATTTTAATTTTCAAAAAATATCGTTATATGTCGACATGGTGGAATATGGGATTGTCGACAGGGGTATCTTAATTTTGGCTTCTAATTTATTTTTAATTTATTTAATTATACTTGTTATATATTTATGTTTTATATTTCAGTTATTGAACAAATACCTAATTCTCTTCTTAATTTAGTAAATATAGATTCATTTAATGGTTTGGTTAAGATATCAGCAGTTTGAATCTTAGAGTTTATATATTCGAGAGTAATTACTTCTTTAGTTATATTATCTCTAAGAAAATGATGTCGAATATCAATATGTTTAGTTCGAGCATGATGAGTAGGATTTTTAGATAAATTTATTGCACTAGAATTATCATAGTAAATTGGCGATTTTGAGATATTTAATCCAAAATCTCTTAAGGTTTGTTGCATATATATTACTTGAGAACAAGCCAAAGCAGCAGAAATATACTCTGCTTCAGTTGTTGATAGAGAAACTGTATTTTTCTTTTTACTAAACCAGGAAACCAGAGAATGTCCCAAAAAGTGACAAGTTCCACTTGTACTTTTTCGGTCTGATTTACATCCAGCATAGTCAGCATCACAGTATGATATTAAATCAAATGAATCATTTTTAGGATAAAATAAGCCATAATCAGAGGTGTGTTTAATATATCTTATGATACGTTTTACAGCTTTTAAGTGAGTTTCTTTAGGATGAGATTGATATCTTGCACAGAGACATACACTATGCATGATATCAGGTCTACTAGCAGTGATATAGAGCAATGATCCAATCATTCCTCTATACAACTTTTGATCTACATCTTTCGAGAGATCTTCTTTACTTAGATATTCATTGGTTGCCATGGGAGTAGGTTTTCCACTCGTAGTAGTCAAACCAAATTTATTAACTAGTTCTTTAGCATATTTTTCTTGATAAATAAAAATAGCATTATCTAACTGTTTTATTTGCAATCCTAGAGAGAAGTTTAATTCACCCATATGACTCGTCTCAAACTCTTTTGTCATTATTTCAGAAAATTCTTTATTCATTTCGAAGTTAGTTGAACCAAAAATGATATCATCTACGTATACTTGAACTAGTTGGATATCATTTTTATTTCTTTTAATAAAAAGAGTATTATCTATTTTACCAATTTCAAATTTTGATTGTAATAAATAAGTTCTTAGTCTATAATACCAGGCTCTAGGAGCTTGTTTTAGACCATATAAAGCTTTCTTAAGTTTGTACACATGGTTTGGTAAATTTTCATCTTCAAAAAGTGGTGGTTGTTCAACATATACTTCTTCTTTTACAAATTCATTTAAAAATGCACTTTTAACATCCATTGAAATAATTTGAAATTATTATGATTTGCGAAAGCAAGTAGAATCCTAATGGCTTCTAATCTTGCTACATGAGCAAAGGTTTCGTCACAATCTATACCTTCTTCTTGACAATAACCTTGGGCGACTAATCGTGCTTTATTTCTAACGACCTCACCTTGTTCATTAATTTTATTTTTATAGACCCATTTAGTTCCAATTATAGTTTTATCTTCAGGTCTAGGAACAAGTTCCCAAACTTCATTTCTAGTGAATTGATTTAATTCTTCTTGCATAGCCAAAATCCATGAATCATCAGTTGATGCTTCTTTAGGATTTTTGGGTTCAATAGATGATATAAATTCTACATTACTCATTTTACTTAGTTGATTTCTAGTTGTAACAATAGATTGCATATCTCCTATTATATTTTCAATAGGATGATCTTTTAAAAGTTTAATCCTTTTATTAGGATGATTAATTTCATTATTAATTTCGGTTGATTCCTGATTTTGAGTAACTAAATCTTCTTCATCATTTGTAATTTCAAAATCTTTTAAATTTTCATCAAACGAAACATGCATTGTTTCTTCGATGGTGTTAGATCTTAAATTAAAAACTCTATAAGCTTTACTTCTATTAGAATATCCAATAAAGATTCCTTTGTCGGATTTAGGATCAATTTATCCAAATTATCTTTTGTATTTAAAATAAAGCATTTACTTCCAAAAATTCTGAAGTATGATACCTTAGGTTTCTTTCCATGAAGAAGTTCATAAGGTGTCTTATCAGTTAAAGGTCTGATTAAAATTCTATTCAAAATATAACAGGCGGTAGCAACAGCTTCTGCCCAAAAGTGTTTTGGTAAATTACTATCTGAAAGCATAGTTCTCGCACACTCTTGTATCGTTCTATTTTTACATTCAACTACTCCGTTTTGTTGTAGAGTTCTTGGAAATGAGAAATTGTGAGTTATTCCCTTCTTATTGCAGAATTCCTCAAACTTTTCATTTTCAAATTCACCACCGTGATCACTACGAATAGTTATAATTTTTAAAGATAATTGATTTTGAATCCTTTTTGTAAAGTTCTTAAAACATTCAAAAGTATCACTTTTATGTTTCAAAAATATTGTCCATGTAAATCTAGAATAATCATCTACAATTACAAAAACATATTTACTATGATTTAATGACTGAATTTGAGATGGACCAAATAAATCAAGATGAAGTAACTCAAGGGGTTTTGAAGTTGAAATCATATCTATTAATTTAAAGGAACTTTTTCTAAGCTTTCCTAATTGACATGCATCCCATAAACTATCTACTTTAAAATTCATTTTAGGGAGGCCTCTTACTAGATCATGTTTTGACAGTCTAGATAAGAGTTTGAAATTCAAATGTCCAAATCTCTTATGCCAAATCCAAGGGTCACTTGTATTTGCCAAAAGACATAGGTTATCATTTGAAACTTTCATACTAAGAATATAAATATTCTTTTTCCTAATTCCCTCAAATATTATGGTTGAGTTATTATCTTCAATATGACATTTATCTTTTTCAAATTTAATCTTATATCCTTTATCACATAGTTGACTTATACTTAGTAGATTGTGTTTCAGATTCTTAACTAGCAAAACATTAGTAATAATAGTAGTTTCAGAGTTACCGACATTGCCGATGCCAATCACGTATCCTTTCGAGTTGTCTCCAAAGTTAACTAGTCCTCCGTCTTTGTATATAATATTATTCAGCATATCCGGATTACCAGTCATGTGTCTTGAGCATCCACTATCAACTATCCACTTAATCCTTTTGATCTGCACAGATTGTCCATTGTGGATTGATTCCTTAATACCCATAAAGCATCTTTCCTGCACATTATAAAATTTAGGTAGACAACTAGAATTTGAATAACATTCATATGCAGACTCATGGAACAATGATGATTTAAACAATTCTAAACTAGTTTTAACAAATTTTTCAAAAATAGCCATTTTAAAACTTTTCAAAATTCAGATTATGAAACTTTTGAAAACAAAGCTCGGATACCAATTGATAGAATGCGGATTAAGGATCTTAAGGCTAGAATTAACACTAGAGGGGGGTGAATAGTGTTTTAAGAAATTTGTTAATCTTTTTGAGTTTATCTTAATTTGTTAACAATGTATACACTAATCAGACACAGATATGAACACAGAATCAAACACATATGCAAATATAAAGTAAAAGCAGTAAAGGAAAGAACACACCAGATTTTATACTGGTTCGGAGTTACCCTACATCCAGTCCCGCAACACAAGTATGGATTTCTTTCAAAAACAGTTCTTACAAATACAACCCTCGGTTTCAAGGCTACGAGGTACACCCTCCAGAATCACAATCCTCTGGGTAGAGATACTTGATTTCCGGGGCAACAAGTTCACCCAATTGATTTCCAGGGCTACAATCACACCTTCTCTCGCTCAATTGATTACAAAAAGTCTATAACTCAGATTAGCACTTGGATCTTGTAGAGATAGTGGAGAGAATCAAAACCAAAATTTATCTAGTTTGATTCGATATTGATTTCGGCAGAGTAATGGTGTAATTTGTAAATAAGAAAGTGGAGAAGAAGAAGAGAAGTTAAATCAGAGAAAAAGTCATTAAAATTCGTTGAAAACACCCTTTATTTATAGTAGATCAATAGCCATGTCCATTGGTGAAGGGATGTGGCGAGTAGACACTTCTTTTAAAAAACAATTTAACTGTCACCATGTCGACAGGGGTACATGTGACCATGTCGACATGCCCTTGTATTTTTTGGTGATTTGTTTTTCTTTGAAAATAATTTCTATATTATATTATACTTATATTTAAACTTTATAAATATACTTGTATATAGTTATAATACATAAATAACTATAGAGAACAATATTAAAATATATATAATAATTTTCTACACTTTTATATTTAAATCTTAAGTATAAATATATAAAATAGATAAAATATTAATATCGAAATTGTAGTTTAAAAACTTAGGATAATAATTTAAAATCAAAGATATTTAAAATTAAGGATATTTTTGAGGCTAAAATATATTGAAAAACCAGGATAGATGATTTTGGTTTTTAAACAGGAATATTTAAAATCATTTTGAAAAATAAGCTATATATTTTGAAAATCATTTTGAAATAAAAGTAAGTGGATATAAAAAGATGTTCCACTAGATTTTTCGTAGGTTCCATCCTACTTAGGGTTCCATCCCTTTAACGAGTACGAAGTGGGTTCCATTCCACGAATAAAATAGATTTTAAGATGTTAGTGCCTTTCTATGAGTATTAACAATATTCCTAACTATATAACTAATCTTGGAAACTTGAACTCTTGAAATTCTTGATACTCATGAGTCTTGAATCTTGATATCTTCAATCTTTGATCTTGAATCTTTATACTGTACAGTTCTTCATTCTTTAGTACCTGCAAACATATCTATATATATCTACACAATAATGTTAGTATTATATATTTTATAATCTAATTCTAAGTAAGGTTGTTGTCATCAAAACCAACTCCTCAGGGACTAACAATATTATGAAGGGGAAACATGGCAAAGGCTTTGGAGGGTGGTGCTGGTGGGGGAGATGGTGGCTTGGCAGAGGAGGTTGCTTGGAGGCCGACGATGTGGAAGGTTGTGCTATCATGGAGTTAGATGGTGGCGATGCGGGTTTGATGGCTGTTAGGGAGGAGGAGGGGAGGTGAGCAGCCGTCATGGCTGCTTACCGGTCTGTAGGCGAATGTAGACTTAGTTGTTGTGGGGTCTACTGGACGTGGAGTGAGAAGTGGGTGGTTTGATGCAAGACGCGGAGGATAGGGGCGGTGTGAGCTTGGGTCTGATGGTGGATGCTACGGGTTGGAGATCTTGTGAGGGAACAGGCGGTGCCAAGGAGGATGGGAAGGGCGTGGGTAGGCCGATGATGGTTCGGCAATATGTGGCGCTTGGGTTGCGTGAGGCTTGAACACCATATAAACTATTTATATACTTTGGATATAATATATTATTTGAACTTATCACAGGAAATGGTCGAGCAATGCTAAGGGAGGAGGATGTGTTCGTTTGGGGTTGGTGACCTGGTGACTGGGAAGAACATTCAGGAAGATGAGGGGAGGTATAGTCTTCGAAACAAAGATGAATGCAACCCTATATATTTTTACATATAGATTTTATTTTTATTATTTTTCTTTAACAAAGAAGAAGACAAAACGATGGATTAAAATATTGAAATGGGAAGAGAAACAAGGAAACGAACCAGAAAATTATATTGGAACCAGTGGGAATATTAAAAGTCACAAATTGAATTCAGCGATATTAATAACATATGGCTATTAGATTTCAACGGGAGGGTAGATGAAAGGCACAGGAAAACAAAAGACTCAAAACAGGTACCGATACGGCTAACCGTTTTGCAGATTTCGCTATGCACCGGATGCAAAAACACACAAATGGATATACTATGGATATCAGCACGACGAGACGAACAGACTGGTACACAGATAGGAGTGATACGATCATCCTATTAAAAATCGATATTTGCTGCCAAACTCCTGCTAAAACGCCGAAAATAATACAGACGGGGCTAGAGCAGTCCAAATTTGGCGAAACGAATTATGACGTCTCACTTAGAAAACGATTTACATTTTCATTATATAAGTATATTCATATTTCAAAAATATTTAATTTTCATTAAATTGACTGATTTTTAATTGAAAATTACACAACAGAATTTACTTTCATATTTTCCAATAAAAATTTACCATTCGATATGTTTAAATAGACGTATTCCAAATATCAATTTTTCGTTACAAATTTAACTGTTTAATTTCAAGCAAAATTTAGTTAATTACATTATAAAAATCGTTAAAATTACCGAGTCGTTACACCTTTGCCCTAATATATTACATGTGCCAATTCATTATTTCGATACTCTTCTTATCCACCCTCGAATTAAACTAGGGCTTTCATCCCCTTTTTAGCTACTGCCGATTTGTTCGATTTGCAATTCCTTCTACAAACTTTTGAAGCATTTACTTGAAAGTGACTTTATTAGAATATCTGCGTGTTGGTAAGTGGAAGGTATGCGATTCACTCTTAGTTTCCCTCTTATGACCTTTTCTCGAACAAAGTAGAGATCGATCTCCATATGCTTTGTTCGAGAATGAAGTATCAGATTTGCAGTTAGTGAAACCGTTCTTAGATTGTTGCACCAGATTGTTGATTTGTGATTAGGTTGAAACCTTATCTTACTTAGCAGAGATTCTACCCACTTGATTTCTGCTGTAGTGCTTGCTACGCTTCTGTACTCTGATTCGGTACTTGATCGTGATATTGTTATTTATTTCTTTGAGCACCATAAGACTGGATTTTCTCCTAAGTATATATAGTATCCTGAAACCGATCTTCGATCATCCGTGTCTGTAGCCAAGTCTACATCTGCAAATCCTTGTATATTTAGATTCTAATATGATTACAGGCATAATCCATGGTTTACTTTACCGTTTAGATTTTTGAGAATTTTCTAAACTGCTTTCCAATGTTCATCTAATGGTTTTTACATGTATTGACACACTTTGTTCACGTTGAATGCTATGTTAGGTCTTGTTATTGTTATGTAATGTAATGCCCCCACTACAAATCTATACTGCATGTCATTTGAAATGGATTCTCCTTTATACTTAGATAAATGTAGATTACTTGTCATAGGAGTTGGTAAAGGTTTTGCTTGATCCATACTGGCTTTAACTAATATCTCTAAGATGTACTTTCTTTGATATAGAGTTGGTTCTGAATTGGACTTTCTTAACACTTCTATGCCCAAAAAGTAGTTGAGGTCACGTAAATCCTTAATGGAGAATTCTTGATGTAAGTAATGAATTGTGTTGCTGATCTCTGCTTTATTGCTACCAATAATTATGATGTCATTCACACAGATATAGGTTATTGAACTTTCATCTTGCTTTATGTAGAGTGAGTTATCTGATTTTGTAGCTTTGTACTTTAATCTGATCAGTGTAGTCTTTAATTTATCTTGCCATACCCTTGGAGCTTGCTTAAGCCCATATATTGCTTTGTTTAGCTTGCATGCCATGCCAGTGTGATCTTATTGTTTGAATCCTTGTGGCTATTCCATATATACTTCTTCCTGTAGCTCACCATTTAAAAATGCACTATTTACATCAAGTTGTTTAATACTCCAGTTTTTATATATAGCAATAGTAAGTATTATTCTAATAGTGGTTGGTTTTACTACTGGAGAAAAAGTTTCAAAAAAATCAAACCCATATTGTTGTGTGTATCATTTTGCTACAAGTCTTGCTTTATGTTTGGAAACAGTTCCATCTGGATTTCTTTTTAACTGAATGTCCACTTGCATCCTATAATGTTTTAATGCTTTGGTAATTGCACCAGACTCCATGTATTATTCTTCATAAGTGCATTGCATTCTTCATCCATTGCTAGTTTCCATTCTCCTCTTTTAACTGGTGTTCATAAGTGGTTGGTTCATCTGAATTTAGTGATGTTGTATAAATTTTTGGCTTGAATATTCCACTCTTTGCCCTTGTGATCATATGATGCTCAGTTCTTGTAGGTGGTTGTTCTGTGTTTCCACTATCATTTGTTTTCTCTTGAGATAATCGTGGGTTTTTATTTTCATTCTTTTGTACTTGACTTTGTCTAACACTACTTTAAGAGGGGCTGCTTGAGTTCTCTGATGTCGCTGTAGTCTCATGACCTGGCCTAAGATTAGACACTATGTGTTGTGGGCCAGTTTCATCTAGGATCTTTATCAGTGCATCAATGTATAGTGGTATGGGAGGAAGTGAAGCCTTGGCATTGTATATCTTTTAAGTAGTCCTTCTCTCTGCATATGCAAAGGGAAAGGTATATTCATTAAAAGCAACACGTCTTGAAATAATTACTTTAACTTTGTTGTCTAAGCACTTATATCCTTTTTGATGTGATGCATATCCCAGGAAAGTACAAGGAGTGAATCTAAAACTCAATTGTGGGCATTGTATGGCCTTAAACATAAAAAACATAAACATCCAAAGGTTCTCAGCTTTGAGTAATCTGGCTTTATGTTGAACAAACTTCAATTGGAGTTTTTTTTCTTTCAGAACCTTTGTGGGTAGTTTTGTTGATTAGATAAACTAAAGTAGCAAATGAATATGGACAAAATTTTAGAGGCAGTGAGGCTTGAGCAAGAAGTGTGAGACCTATCCCCACAATATGTTTATGCTTTCTTTCTACCATTCCATTCTGCTCTGAGGTATGTGGGCAAGTGGTTCTATGTATGATTCCATTCTTTTGGAAGTATTCCTTTAAAGGTTTGAATTTTGAACCTCCATCTGTCTGTATGATTTTTAGCCAATGTCCAGTTTGCTTCTCTACTTGATTGATGAATTGTATTACTTCATTGAATGTCTCTGCTTTTGATCGAAGAAAATAAATCCAAGTATACCTAGAGTATGCATCAACAAAAGAAATATAGTAGTTAAATCCATAATCGGTGGTAACTGGGGTTGGACCCCATAAATCTGTTGTTACCATTTCAAGTGGCTTGTTGTACTTAGCGAGAGAATCTGAAAATGACAATTTGTGACTTTTACCCATTTAACAAAATGTACACATATAAGGTAAAGATATATTTTCAAAAATAATATTATTGCTTTTCAATACTTGCTTTACAACATTAGCATTTAGACGCCCCAGTTTATAATGCCACATATCAAAAATATTTTTATTACTAGTTTTAACAATAGACTTAGAAGAATTGCACCATTTCCTTTTATCTTCAAATTTGTCGTTTCTCACTAAATTGAACACATAGAGGCCATTCTACACATTACCCTGCAATAAAATATATTTATTTAGTATATCTATGACTAAGCAAAATTCTGGATAAAATTCAAAATACACTTGATTATCATTAGCAAATTGTGAGAAACTCGTTAAATTTTTCTTAATCTCAAGAACTCTTAATAAATTACTGAGTTGCAATTCTTTCTTGCCTGTGATACTTGCATTTCCACTGTGTGTAATTTTTATCGACTCACCATTTCCCATAAAAATAGACTTTTTACTTTTATACTCTCTGCTCTCCAAGATTTAGATTGTGTAGATTATTTGTGATATGGTTGGTAGCACCTAAATCTGGATACCAGCTTTCACTCTTTATATCCTTTGGTCTGGCCAAATTTCAACATTACTTTGATTTCTTGAATTTTCTGACTGATTTCTTGATTCTTGACTGGTATGTGTTAAATTTGCATTAGTGTATGTTTTTTACTATTGTTATTGCCTTGCTGATTTGGTGTGTAATTCTGATCAAATCTGAAGTAGCACCTATTTGCAGTAAGCCCATATTTTTCACAAATTTGACGTCTGACTTTGTTATTACTGAAATTTGATCTTCCTCTACCCCGACTTGTTATTATTGAAATTTGGTCTTCCTCTACCCTTGCCTCTAAAATTTGATCCACTTCTTTGACTGGCTTGATCATTTCTGTTGTTGAAGCTTCTTTCTTGAATCTTGTTTATGGAATTTGATGCATAATTAACTATAAATTCTGAGTTCTGTGATTTCTTTTGCTCTAACTTGTCTTCATCTTATAGTAAGGTAGAATGTACATACTGAATTGATGAGTATTTTTCCATAGATGAAATGACAGCTACTACAACTTCATACTCCTCCTTCAAACCATTCTAGATTGCTAATATTTTCACTACACCAGAAATAGCTTTTGACAGCGTTTCAAAAACGCTGTTATATAATACGACAGCGTTATTATAAACGCTGTATAACGACATGCTGTCGTAGATGCAAAAGTTTTAACAGCAAAATAGAAAACGCTGTAAAAAATTTGATACCACAGCGTTTATTAAACGCTTTTATATGACACAACAGCATTAGAACAAACGCTGTATAACGACAAGCTATCGTATAAAGAGAACTTACAACAGCTTAATTTTAAACGCTGTAGAAATTATTCTTTTGACAGCGTTTTATTTAGGCTGTTAATATCCAGTTCATTGAATATGTACCAGGAAATATCCTTCAAAAAAGATACCCTAAAACAGTGCAACAATATGTACCAGGAAATATATTAAAGTTGTGATTATGCATTGACATTACATAAAATACAACATTTACATACAGCACAGCTCTACTTCAGTAAGTTAACCCAAATACAGTCCTACTAATACAATATATTTCCATAATTATGACTTAGATCAGTACCAAATATCCCTATATTCCACTTTAGCCGATTAAAATCTGAAATGATTTCTCAGTTGGCCTGAGCATTCTTCAAAGAGTTCTTCCTTGCTGATGCCAACACTGTCTTGTCTGCAACTATGAAATACGCAGCTCCTCCAACTGCTCCATTCAATAACACAATCTTTATTCACAGTGCAATAAATATTTTCTTTATAAAAAAAAATTAATGTAGCAAAATAAAAGGAAACCTACTGAAATGATGAGAGCTCGAGCGGTTGGATTAAGGTTGTATCTTGCCCATGGCAGCATTCTAACACTAGCCAACTGCGTTATTATGCAATTTAGTTAATAAGTTGATTGCTTACTAAAGAAAAATTTAAATTTATAAGAGAAAAAAATGAATATGGAGACAGTGAGTAAGTACAGTGGGAATGGCAGCAGCAACACTAGCAACAACTGCAGCCTTGGCACCAGCAAGAACTCCCTCTGCAAATCAATACATATTATTATTGACCATTGAATTCGATAAAAAAGTAAAACCAGGAAAATGCAAGTTATATTCACCACGAGAGCAGCGCTTGGCAAGAGCAATTTTCTGATCAACTGAAGACATGTTCTTCTTGATTTTGTTTCTTAAGATGATTCAATACACAGTGCGTTTGTTGAGATGTATTGACGAATGTAGGCACATATATATAGCATTTGAGCAGCAGATGGTTTTTGTTTTGAATCAGTGTGTGTGCTTTTAAGTCCAATGAATTGTAAAGCAAAAAATAAACTGGATAGTACTTTGCATCAAAAATGAGAGCCCACATGGTATGGGGACAGAACTAGGCAGAACTAGGCAGATGGCTGTGGAACTTACAAGCAGCTTCGCTTCCACCAGCTCCATCTACAAACTCTTCCAGTTCATCAGCAAATCAACCAGACCACCTACAAAGTTCACAACACTCAACCCTTGAATGCACAGCCACCCTCCATCTCTTGCTAAACAATTAACTACCTACGAACAATCTTCACCTTCCTTCTGCAGCATCTACAACCAGTCACTGCCTTCCTCGACCACTACCAAGTTCAAGCAACAAAACCTCCATCCGAACACCCTCCTTATCCTTATGACAATTCAGTAATCACACACACTCTCATTTGGGACAACAGTCGCAGTTGAAAAATTACCTTATGACCAAAACAAAAACACAATAATCAAAATATTACCTTATGACCAAAGGTTTAACACAAAATTCAATACGGACATGACATGCACATAAAAATGCTTCAATTATTAACTAGACTGCACTATTGTGTGTTCGGATATTGCAAAATAGTTGTTAATTTTTCAACTGCAAACAAGAATGCATATAAACAAGATGTTGTGAAACTTACATGGAAGTTGAGCCCATTCTAACATTCGCAAGTCTTCTTTGATAGTGAGTAAGCTTCTTGTTTGTTGTTTTCTTTGTACTTTTAACCATTTTTTGCAGGTATAACATAATTCTGAGCATTTCAACAAAAAGGTTCAAACTATGAAAATCATTATATCACGAAATCATGCAGTGTTTCTAGAAAAGAAAAACAGAAATGTTACAACATCTACGGCGATATTGGATCTAAAAAAAGATGAGTTTTCATGCAGCCACTAGAATTTTGATCAAATATGAAACAATTATGCAACGCACATTTTTATTCAAATTTGAACTCTTTTGTTCTGCATCGGACACCAGTCCAAGTATTAACACTATACAAATTTCAACTCGTTTGTTCTGCATCTGACACCAGACCAGTCCAAGTACTAACACTATATTTACAATATATGATTACACATGCTACAATCTATTATCAGAGATAAGGCTGGAAAATATCATGAAGGAGATGGGTGAATTCTTCTAATATCGGTTTTGAAATTTAATTGTTATCAAAAGAATGTCTTGTTACATCGAGTCTTCCACTACAAAATGTAACCATGCTTACAACTGTATTTAATTTGGAAAGCTGCAGTAGTTGATACAAAATATAAACAGATGTGTTTTATGTGAAAGCCAATACAAAAATTAGACTGCATGAGAATTTTGGACATGTGGAACTAAGGTGTCAGCTCATAGTAAGAGTAGTAAGAGTAAGAAGATTATAGCCTTACTGATGCATATAGATATTATTGGTAATTGGTTAACAAGGCATATATAAAACAATATGGTGGTCATCATCTTATTGAAAGAGCATGCACTATATCTAAAGCAAGTCATGGAGAAATAATAATATGTGCATGCAACAATAACCGTAGAAATCTTCGAAGAGAGATGAATGCAATAGAGATGATGATCTGAAATAGCAGCCATCAAGTAACAAAGCATAATATTGGAGGTTCCTACTGAGATCTCTGCCCGATTTTTATGACAAAATCTCCAAATTTTATTGAACTGCTCAACTGTGTCGGTAAACACGAACTATTAATAATTTCTCGCATCTCCACTGTTAAGGAATCAAAATTTCAATTCAATCATAAAATTCATATCCAACATTTCACTCCATTGGAAACAAATATGAGTAGTTAATGATGCACATTATGTGTGTCTTGCTGGTAGTTCACAACCTTGTTAACTAATACTCAACATTATCTATCCATTTTTTTCTTTTAATACTCAGTCAACTGGACATTGTTTATAAACATTCAAGAAAATATACACTGGATAGACATCTATTCAAATTATTTAAAGGGGTGATGGCCATTGGAATATAAACTCCATAAATGCATATGTTTCATTAATTAAAAATAAACTCCATAAACCAATACAATGTATTGCATATTTAAGTTAAAGACATATTAAAGTATAGCTCAATGCACTGTAAGCAATTTTTTTGGATTTTTCAAACTCGAAATTCAATAAAACTACTTAGCACATTAACAAATCTACTAAAAAGGAAATGATGGTGGAAGCTAGGGAGAGTTGTGCTTGTAACACACCATATATTCATATGTTATCAATATCTTGTACACAATATTAATAATATGTTATACTATCTTCCTATACACAAGTGTGTGTGTGTGTGATGTGTGCACGCACGTGCAATTGAGATATATTAAGCATTATCGAGTTAGTTGATTGTAACTTATTTTAAAATTTTAAATATTAGAAACATAGTGACCGTGTTATATGAATATAAAATATATAAACCTAGTCAGAACTTAGTAAGACATCTCTCGACATTCTTGCAATGGAAGATTTGTTTGCAGAAGTTAAAAGACATCTAATGAACTAACAGTTAATAAGCTTAGCTTTAAATAAGAGAACTGTGAAAGTGATATCAGATTAAATGCGACGGTAAGATAAATTGCATACCTGCTTTGATATCTCAAGAGCAATAAACTCTGCAATATCAGTACCAGCCTGCAAGAAGAGAAAATGTAAATAGGATACAAAGACATTAGCATGGCAAAGCAATGAAGAATAAACCTAATATGTTACACAAACAAAATGCTTGTACAAGCACAGATATACAAGTAAATCAAATAAGTTACTTGGCTTTCAGAAATGAACAACTTTATCTTTATTAATTGATAGAGTTGCAATTTTTTTGCCCGACCAAGTAGTTCCACAAATGCTCTTATGATATATATATATACACACACACACACACACACATGATGTCTCAAATAATTTGCACGACCATGAATTTTCTGACTGATCATACTTTTGTAAACACATTCACTGCCAAAGTTTTGTTAAACCAGACGAGAAAAATGGTGCACCACATTCGCTGCCAGGACCTTCGTCGATTTATCATTCATTCCATCCTACATCCATACCTCACTCTCTCTCTCTCTTTCAAAATACTATGTTTAATTTCTCTGTATATTACCACTGTATATCAGTAATGTTACACTCATTTATCTCAAATATATCTTAACTTTGTCCCTTGTATCTATGATATTTTATGCAATCCTGTAAAATGATCAATCCCTGAATTCTTACTAACAATTGTATATGAATCACCAAGTGGTACAACATTCTTGTTGCGTTACCACCCATGCCTACTGGTTTCCGTTGATTGCTTTCGAATTTATAATGATCAAATACAAATGAACTGAGACAAAGCTTACTGCTGCTAATAGGAGTGGACAGCAAGTGAAAGGTCAGAAAGCAAGCATCCAAATCCTTCAATGTCTGACCTATTGGTATCCTGTATATAGGGTACCTGCCATAAATTGAGCCATTAGACAAGCTTGTGCATATCGTGGAATAAATCATTAAAGTTTCAGACATGTTATACGGAAATTGAAACTTGTGTTCACAACTTGAGTGTGTATTGAATGCAAGCATACATTGGTGACATAAAATTTTCTAAACGTGGGAAAGAGGTTAAAAAAGAAACTTATAATGCAGAGATGAGGATGTTTGAGAAATAAGGCATACCATGCTACAGACAACCAACTAGAAGGGAGAAGATCACAGCTCCTGTAGGTCTTGAGGCCTGGAAACTTAACATTTATTTGAACTGAACAAAGTTACACAATAATTTACACATGCTTCACTAACTATTAGAACTGAACTAAGGTAGGTTAGACTGCACATTTATAGAGACTTATAACTTATGGGTGATAACATAAAAGCAAATAAGTACACACTTATTGGAACTGCGCATTTTTATAACTTATAGTGACAGCATATATGCAAGTAAGTATATATTTATCAACACTACACATTTATTTGAACTGTTAATAGTTCAGTTATATAATCTGTTATATATTTCATCTTATTTTAATATATGTACGCAAAATACGGACACTACACTGGTTAAACAATTTTAATAACCATGCTTCAGTAACCATGTTCAAACAGATCTTATATTTAATAACTTATATAACTAAATATTGTTCAAATAGAAACTCACATTCTAATATCATATATAATTAAATATTATTCAAACAGATCTTATATCATGTATTCTTCAACAAAATTTTGTTCAAACAGATCTGAATTCAAATAGAATAGCTATTTCATATATTGTTCAACTAAATAAAAATTCACATGCACAATATTGAATTTCAATCATATATTCAAAATTGAATTGATAATTATAAGTATATTACTTATGTTCTAGAAATCCAAGTAGGAAAAAATCTAAGGGATTAAGCAAACTAAATTCATTAAGATCATTTACCTCAAATTTACCAACTGATGGAATTATTTATGGGATCCGATGAATTGGATGATTACCAATTGACAGAATTATAACAAATACTCTTCACATAAAAATTGATATGATCTAGGTTTTCTAAACGCTGTTGAATTGATTCACATAAGTCTTTATTTATAGGATTCGATGAAGGCTATAGGAAGAAAAAGAAAATGACTTGTATTAATTACACCTAAATTGAAAAGGTTAAGTGTAACATTGCATTTCATGTTGGGCTATCTCCTCCTCACTACATTGTCTTCATTTCATTTACATTATCATGTTTGTCTAGGAATAACTTTGTAACTATGTACTAGCAGTTGATTAATTCATATTAAAAACAATGCATATATTACTTATTTTCAGTCCTACTTTTTAGTCTCAATTCGAGTAGGTTTGGTTCCAGATTTGAATTTCAGGCTGAAATAATGATTCCAATTTATTGTTAAATTCTACACGATTTTTAACTAAGGAGAGAAGAAGGCTTTCTTTATCAATAATCATATTTGCTAATATCTTTGTCCAATAATCTTGATAAAATAATATAAGAGTGCTGAACAAGATCATATCCTAGAAGAATTCTAGCCTTTTCTCATGCATACATGGTATTTTTTAAATGAAATAGTTCTTCATTTTGATTTATATTATAATGATGACAATCAAATATTTACCTGGACAATTTGTAGAAGCGTTCTGTAATGGATAGAGCATTGGTCATTTAGTTATTTTACCACGTTTAGGTTGTAAGTATCCGTCTTTAAGATATATTTTTAGTTATATTGCATATTATTTCTTTTGGCAACTAAATTTATATATAATCTGTTAATTAAACTAAAATAATACAATGAACTCTAATATTTTCCTTATATATCAAATATATACTAACGGGAACCTATCCGTACAAGAGTATAATAACCCTATCTTTCTACAAAGATAAACGACTACGAACAAAAATAAGAGCTTGAAAAAATCTTCAAATAATGTCGCTAATATAAAAACTGAAAGATAGATTCTGACTTTTTGTGATACAGACATTATGGTCATAGTGATCATCGTCCATAAAAAAAATACTCCTTCTGAGAAGTAGTAAGGTAATATTATCTTCTCCATGACCTCAATGGACATGTTATTTTCCATGTCTAATGTCAACATATATATAGCAAATACTAGCTAGTGAATTTGAGATTTACATGTTGGATTTTACAGAAGAATGATTTTGATAAGTTCATATTTTGATTTTGCAGAAGAGGGCCTCAACCTATTTTCAGCTACCTAGAAATGTTTATCATAAGCACATACAACATTTATTTTCTCTCTTGGAGTGGACATGCCTGCTTTAGTACATCATCCTTACATATTTTCCGCTGGACTAGATTTGTACAATTCGTTACTTAATCAGATTCACTTGCACTACATTCATAATTGGTTTGCGTTGTGGTGAATTGATTTATATAAAAATGGTTTGTTGACATGTGCCCATTGAAACATGTTAACAATGATCTAGAGAGGGGGGGAAACAAAAGGAAAAGTAGAATTCAGGCGATATAAGAGGTATTTTACCACATTTTCTCTTTCGTCATTTGCTATTTCAACCGTTGTTAACATATGTCCAACGACACATTAAAATTTCCCATATAAAAAATTAACTAATACTTTATTTAGAACTGACTTGCATTGCATTGTATACAAAATTGACTTACTAAATTAACTTACTCTGTAGTCAAAATTGAGTTGCAATGTACTAAATTTGTTTCGCATTGTATCAAATTATGGTTGAATCGTAGTTAAAGCGATTTACTATGCCTAGTCACTTTCAACAAGAGTCTAAATGATACTTATAATTACTGCTATCGGCTGCATTTTGGACTGTTTAACTGCAGCGGGTTCCTCTGTTCAATTTCTTGAATAAAAAATAAACTATGTCAATCAATGGATCACTGAATACTACCAAAGTGATCAAGCTTAGCAAAGCCATGTAGTTAAATTAATCTACATTTCATTCAAAATTTGTTTTGCACTTTATTCAAAAATTTATTTGTATTGAAATACTTTGAGTCGCATTTATTAAAATTAGTTTCTATTTTATCTTGAACTGGTGTATAATTTAAAACAAGTGTTCAAATTGCTTTAACTAAACAAAATGACAATCATATATTATAGTTTATAGTTGCAAAAAAGATTAAGCATTTATAAGATTAAATAAGAACACACACAAATCATGACTGAAACAGTGTCAATATGAAAGTGTAAATAAATATCAAATCATATCTAATACTTAGGTTTGTTGTCTCGAAAATAAGTTTTGTGTTTTGTATTTTTTTTTAAGTTTCAATTTAAGTGAGAAAAAAAGGAGTAGATGCATATTCATTGTTATTATATCAAAAGAGAAAATGAGAAGAAAGATGAAAGATTTTTAAATTTCTCTTGTAACGGAAAAAAAGAAACAAATCATATTCAATTTTATATATTGAAATCATTTTTCAAATTACTATTTTCCAATTCTCTCTCCTCTACCTTGCATTTCAAAATACTTCAAAATACATGTTGAAAACGCTAAATAAAAAGCTCATTTTCAAACCAAAACGAGCCTTAGAATTTTTAGGAACAAGTTTGAACCTTCGTTATCCCTCTTTGATCCTACTAACTTCTAGTTCATGGCAGGCAGTTAGGAAATATTATTTCATTCCTTGAACTAAATCAGTTTTCTCCAGGTCAATAGCTTGAAAAATAATTGGTATTATGCTAAATTCAAACAACAACTTGGCCTCGTTTTCACCACAACGAAGTTAAATATTCCTAGAAATTTGTGATGGTCGAAAAGTTTTCACTTTAGTTGGATGTTGCAAAAGTGGTAAGAATTCATCTCACCGAGAACTATATTCAGAGAAATATAAAGGAACTGAACTGCCATTAAATTTATGAACTACATAAACCAAAGTAAATATCTTAGGAAAAAAGAAATCAGCGAAAACTGTGTAATGTTTTAACAAAAGGCAAAGAATACAGGAAATTGGACAAACCCTGATGACACGGCAAGTAACATCACCCTGAATACAAATGTTTATGTAATTTAATCTTCTATAACCAATTTAGGATAAACAAATTATCTTATCACATAGTTTTTGTAATATACACCCAGTTATAACACATAACAGCAAACAAATTATCTTGTCAAATTCATCACCACCTAAATGAGTATCACCACCCTAACAGCAGACCCACAAACAATACACACTAACTCAAATCCATATATGCTTAGATAAGCATACTAACGCAACCCTAAAATGCTTAGATAGGCATACTAACTCAAATATCTAAAACTTAATCTAAAAATTAGAAATAAAGGAAAATTCCAATCAGCTCTAACATACTCTGAAACTTCAAGGACAAATGGCGTTGATTGCTACAAATTCACGTCCACTGACTACAACTCGAACTAGGGCTAATGAAAGCTCGACTTCAACGGGGACGAGAACGAGGGCAAACGGGAGAGCAAGAACGAGGGCAAACGGGAGAGCTGGACCACTGCAACGCGGACAAGGATAGGGGAACGAGGTTGCAATGCCGATGATTACAACAAGGACGGCGAATTATTTTTCGGAGGAAGCGAATTGATTTGGATGTGGAACTGAAATTGGGGGAAGTCATTGTTAAGGTGAGTTCGTAGAAAAGAAGGGAAGGAAAATAAAATTACCGCCTTTATTTTACACAGCGTGCGCGCTAATAAAATTTAGCGTAAGTTAATCCTTTCATAGCAACCGTTTCAAAAACGCTGTGCACTGGTGCTAAGAAAACAAACTTTTCTTGTAGTGTTTTTCAATGTCAGTCACTTTATGACCTACTGCACCAAGTAAATCACATAATGTCTTTATCTTGATCAAATACTCTCTGATTGACATACCTTCTTTCTTTAGATTCTGCATTTGCCTTTTATAGTACATTACTCTTGCTGATGATTGAGAATTAAAAATCTATTCAACTGTGGCCCATATTTCATGTGTAGTGTTACAACCAATGAGTTGTTGTAGCAAATTTACACTGATGGATGACAATAACCAAGAATTTAATACGCTATCTTGTCTCTGATGTATCACATATTCTTTATTGCTCAGTGCTGCTCTTTCATTATTTGTGATATATCTTGCAAGGGTAGGAGATGTACCAAGGATATACTCCTCTAGGGCCATATTCTCTTACTGCTATTGCAATTTGAAACTTCCACAGCAAGTAATTGCTTTCATCTAATTGGATTAATTAGTTGGCTTCTTGGATTTATGATGTTCTTGGTGATTTCCTCCACTTCTGATGATTGAGTTACATTGCATGTTACTGGCGTAAAGGGTGCATTATCTCCATCTTCTGCCATTACGCTAGATCTTGATCCACTGATGAGTGAAATCTCTAATGATCTAAAATCTCTGATGCAGCCGGAATCAGAATGATGAGGCTTCTTCGACTGATTTCTTGGTACGACATTGAGATTGATTCTTGGATTTAGAACAGTACTTTGCACAAAGAACTCAATGGTTCTTGGAAAAAAAGGATTAGGGAATCTTCCCAGTGATGATGTGATTTCCGAGGGAAGAAATACAACCGCAGCCACCTCAGATGATGATGTCATAGCTGATGGGGGTATGGCAAGTAGTGTTGTGCTGTTAGGCTAGGAAAGCTCTGATACGAAGAATGAAAATAGAAGTGGTGAAATCAAAAATGATTTTATTCTCTTTGATAATCTGATTTGTACATAGTACTCAAGTATTTATAATGTATATATGATGTGGGTGTACATATGCTGCGGGTTTGATAATAGAATGCAGCCCGCATTCTTATTGTGTGAAAATACATATTTGTCCTTTGCTCTAATATATTACATATGCCAATTCATTATTTTGATACTCTTATTACTATTGCATGTGTTTTTTTTAGATTAGCTTGCTTTTAAAGATAGAGGATATGTTGTGTCATAAGAGATTCAAAGACTTCATTAGGCAAAGTAAGAAGCAGCTTTAATTCGAGTGCTGTTACTCCATCCAAATCCATGTGTCCCGTCCCCAATCAATCCAGTCCATTCATTTTGAAGGTCGGTCCTATAAATTTATTTTTTAATAAAATAGTGAATGAACGAGTTTTAAATAGACACATGGGACACACAAAAGGGGACAAAAGAATTCATGCACTTTAATTCCGTATGCTAGCTTTAGAGACTACAACAAAGGATAGGATCTCACATAATCGGAGATGTGCACCGAAAAACAACTCCAACAAAAGTTCAGAAATTCGTATAGTATGGAAATGGGGGGCAACAGTGTGAAGATTCCGGATCTATTGAGGCGCCTGTTAAACAGACGTCTGGTTTCCAGGCGCTTGTTGAACAGGCGCCTTTAATCTCCGAAGTCAACAGGCTCCTGGTCTTCAGGCGCCTGTTCAACAGACGTCTGGCCTCATTTCTGTTGGAGAAATGAGGCCTCCAACATTTTGGAGTGTGAAAAATCTAATTTCCACACTTCAAACTGTCAAACTGTTGGAGATGCTCTTAATTTGGTAAGTTTAATAGCAAACAATTCTTTAGAGTCAATTTCCAGGTACTGCACAGTAGACATATTAGTGATTACGTTCAAAGTATCATTCTGCTATAGTTCTATTAACGCTTTGAGCTTACAACTACAGTTTACATGTGTGTATTGGCCACTCTTTAGTTAGTTGTATTAGATATATTTATTTACAAGCAAAGAGAAGAAAAAATAACTCTTAAATTGATACTATGGCGTGGAGTGTTTGTCAAAGCAGTATAGTTGAGTACAGCAAAAAACTCTATAAGATGCAACTTTTTACTTGTTTTAATCATTCAAATATAAATGTTAGTTTGCTTGTTGTATCACTTATTATGGTTTTAACAAGGTGACTATCATTGACGTATGCAGAAATCTCATTCTAGTGAGAACGAAAAATTGAAAAAGATTTTATTTATGACGTAAACAGATACATATATTCATGGACATCTCATTTTTGGTCCAAAGTACATGTGTATATTAATTTCCTACTTAACCATAGAAAATATTACAAAATGTCTTGTTTGTTTTAAAAAAATCATTATAAGTTTCATACATTGAAAAAAAATCAATAACCTAGTATGATAAATTCAATCAAATAAGCATTCATTGTCTCGTCATGCAATTGAAAGTTATTAAGGTATTAATATTTTCATAATTGAAAACAAAATTTAGATTGGCGTAGTATCTATTATTAATAGCAATATGAACTTTACGGTGAAAATTTTAAAAGCAAATACACCAAATAGATTTAAAAGATGTTTTAAAGACACCTTTTTTCTAGGTTAATATTTAATCAGTTAGATTCTACATGGCAATAATCCGAAAATAGCACTAATACAGATTTGGACAAACAAATAGATTAACTTTTGCAGTTGTATATATTGCAGGTCTTTAGTTTCTTTTACTGAATACATTAGCTGCGATCACAACATTAGCAAATTCATTGTTGTTTCATATCTCCTTTTTTGGTTTAAAATGGACCGTGCTTAAACTAGTGTAGGTTAGAAAATATTGTTGCTATTTGTTCTGATAGAAACTCCAACACATCAGAATGCCTCATGTCCACAGACAAGCCCACTTCATTTGAAATATAATTATAAAATGACAGTGGGAACGGTAGACTCCACCGGACTGAACTGAGTCGGTACATTTAACATGTACACTAAAAGCACATCTACAACGCACTGTCTTCGAGATTCCATAATTCAAGCAATTATTATACACATTATACGCAATTTCCATTGACTTGCCTCAGAAGTCAGAAGTCATAAGTGAACAAGTTCAGATCAGTGTATTCTTACTCAAAACTGATTCTCTTATAAATAGCCCACCAAATTGCTTACCTCTACCATACAAGTTAACCATGCTTACATTCAGCACTTCTTCACTGCTCCTCCTCCTCCTTTTTACAGTATCGTTTACATCCATATCAAGCACACTCTCAAACACGGATTTCAAATGCAGCAAAAAGGACTCTACCGCACTACTTGACATGAAAAGATCATTCAATAACCCTTCAGCTTTATCCAGCTGGAACAACTCAACCGACTGCTGCACCTGGAGCAGCGTCACCTGCGATACATCCGCCAAAGGCAGAGTCACCGGCCTCTTTCTGGAGGACACAGACATCTCCGGAACAATATCACCATCCATAGGCAAACTCAGCAGGCTCACTGAGCTTCTCATAAAAGGCCACGCCGATCTCGCCGGCTCCATCCCTTCCACTCTTGGCAACTTAAAGAAACTTACAGCAATCCTAATCACACGTAATTATAAACTTACAGGCCCTATACCAAAATCATTATGCTACCTTCCTACGCTAGACACTCTAACCTTATCGGAGAACAATTTGACCGGGCGAATCCCAGGCTGCTTAGGTGCAAAATTGACAGGCATTAATCTTGGATACAACAGTCTATCAGGTTCCATTCCGGCTTCTTTCTTAAGTAAAAGAACCACGGATGCTGATATTAAATATCTAAGTGTTGGTCACAACAGTCTTAGTGGTGTGATACCCGCCTCTGTTGGAAATGCTCCTGTCATTCAGCTTGCACTTTTCGAGAATCAGTTCACTGATGCGAGGAGTTTGTTTGGAGAGGAGAAGAAAGTGAAATATTTGTATTTGGGAAACAATAGGCTAGCTTTTAATTTGAGTGAAGTCATGTTTCCGCTGACGTTGGAAGTGTTTACAGCGGAACATAATGAGCTGTATGGAAGCATACCGGAACAAATAACGAAGCTGGAACTGCTATCGACTTTGGATGTGAGGTTTAATGAGTTATGTGGGCCGGTACCCACGGGTGGTTCCATGTATAAATTTAGTGGGGATTCCTTCGCTGGGAACGAGTGTCTCTGTGATGCACCAAGCGACCCCTGCTTTATAATATAAATGCAATATTTTTACTTCCGTTGTTTACTGGGGGTCTTAAATCTATGTTTATGGTTTATGCACGTAATATTAGGATATTGAAATAAGAGCCTTTGAATACGATGTTATGTATTTGCAAGAATCTATTATTTTCCAGCCTTTTGATCCGGCTATAACCAGACTATTGTATAAGTTAGACTCGACGATAGACAAAATAAACAGCTTAGAGAGGTGATTATGGAGTCCAGAGATCAAGCACATACAATAATATGAAGCAACAGGCGAGACCAAGAGACAGACGCTTCAAAGTATTTTAAGTATGGATTAGTGGCCTCCCTATGCAGTGGATCGGTACCTATCCATTTTCCTATGCAGAGATCAGATAATATCACTATGGCTATGAACAACTTGAATCAGCAGTTCAATTCAATGGGAATCGATCAATATCTCTAAAAGCAAAAGGACAACTATGAAAACAACTTTGGAAACATGAAGCTAGCAAGGATGTGGATCCACATGACCAATCGCGCGACGCTACATGGCTCCTAGGACCAATCAGTACCGATCGTCCAATATTGGGAATTGGACTAAGAAATTTTTTCAATGACCTTGTCTACATTGTATGATTCCGTTGGTGAATTTTCAGGATGATATTTGGTTTTACCCCTATAAATACATAATTCATTGAAAGGATCTTTACGCTGCTATTTTACTTGTACTCCATTGTAATCAAGGATCATCCAATATGATCCTATGTACTCAGAACTTCAAGTGATTAATAAAGGCAATTCATTCAAAGTGGACGTAGGCAATCAATGCCGAACCACTATAAATTTGCATGTTCTCTGTTTCGTCTTGTTTTCTTTCTATTTTAAGTTTAATCTTCACTTTATTTCTCTACATTCAATCTACTGGGTTTTTGTGCCAACTTTTGGTGTAAACATTTTAGTGCTTTCACTAAGAAGGAATTCTCAGCTTGATTGGATCTGATCATCTACTAGTGGATTCTCACATCTCTGAGATAGATCTAGATTTCTACCGACAAGTTTTCATTTCTACTCAGATTTGAAGAAGATCTAGAAGGAAGCTATTAGTCATGGTCAGAGGAAAGTTTGCTATTTCCCATGCCGTTGAAGGCAATGAAGATACCAGCGTTCACAGCTTGACCAAAATGTACAACCGACTGTTGCTAATGCCGCAAATCCCCTGATTACATCACCAAAGCTGACTTTGAAGTCCTGATGAGGGAACTGTTAGATAGCCATCAACAGCTCAATCGGGAATTCGGGCAAATATTGAACCGATGAACCAGTTGAAAGACCAGTGTGGGAAGACAAGGAGGGAGCACATTCCATACTCAGCATCAAAGAGCTCCTCTTCGTCTGACGATTATCACTGAAGCAGATGACGCAAGATAGATGCACATGAAGACGGAACATCCAGGGGGAACTATGCGACAGGCTTCCACCAGACTATACGGATCGGTACCGAACCCACCCGAGGGATCGACACCGAACCCTCCCATCTAGGGGAGCCATTAAGCTAGTAGAGGAGCTAACTCCGGACGCACCGCAAGCAACCAAGGTGCTGGAGCTCAGGCGAATGTGGTTAGACCACAGCTGAGAGACGATGATAGGACTGCTACTTAAGAGATAGATCAAGAGCATGCTGAGCCAAGGCAACCTGGTGCTGCCCAAAGGCGTGGATCGGGCCATTTGCGTAAGGTGGAACACGACCACTACCAGGATCTAGCTCTCCAGACACTGGACCTAACGACTATGGTGAAACAGCTTATGAAAGAAAGTCAAGGCCTTACCAACAATGATTGGGGACTCTCCAAGAGTCATACTCCATTCATTGACAAAATCCTACACGCAGAATATCCATGGAAGTTTAGTATGCCTACGATGCTAGCTTATGCGGGAAAAACCGACCCCGGGCAGCATATCATGAAGTACGAATAGCACATGGATTTCGCACGAGCCACCGATGCAGTCAAGTGTATATGTTTTCCCATTTTTCTGGAAGGGGTTGCGACCATGTGGTTCGCCAAGCTACCACCGTGATCAATTTCTTCGTTTAATAAGTTAGCAAGGAAGTTTGTGGAGCAATTCTGCATGCATGCGGCTTGCCTTAAAGACGTCATGTCCCTCTCCAACTTAATTCAGGCTCCGAGGAAGTTGCTAAAAGATTATCCAAAAAGGTTTAGTACGGTTATTACAGAAGTCAGTAATCCAAAAGATGATGCAACACTAGTGATGCTGACCAAGAGAGTTGACCCTGATTATGATTTTGGCGATTGGTTGGCAGAAAGCCTCTTTCTACATTGGACAATTTTATGCGAAGGCAGCTCAGTACCCGAGGAAGGAGGAGGTGAAGCGGTCCAGGAAGAGAGATACTGCGGGCCCAAGCGCCGATGGAGTAAAATATAATCTGGCAGTGAAACTAGTCCAGAGGGAGTTCTGGGAAAGTTGAAATTAATGTTCAGATTAAACCAAATGAGAAGAAGAGAAATGGTGATAAAAACCGCGATAAAAAATGGGATTCCGAAAAAGGGAAGCCGAGGATCCCATCGTTTAATACATACACACTGTTGAATATGTCATTGGAGAATATCTATTTATTGACTTGTAATACTACGTAGTACAGAAAACCGCCTCCGAAGGAACATACGGAGAAGTAGAAGAAAACAAGGAAGTACTGTAGATTCCATGAAAGTTATGGTCATACCATGGATGAGTGCCGCCACCTCCATGTTGTCATTGAAAAATTGATTCGTGAAAGAAAGTTGCAACAATTTGTTAAAGCTACTCAGGATGGCGGGTAGGGAACATCTGACCCCAATAGAGGGTAAGCTCGGCCTAGTGTTGATGAACCTAGACGGACAGGAGGACGGTTAGTCATTAACATTATTTTTGGAGGACCACATCCAACTTAAAAAGGTTGTAACGAGATGGAGCGTTACATGAGCGCTATAAGACATGTTGATATGGAGTGCTGCTCAAACACGGATGATGATGCTCCAGCAAAGCAGCAGAGAACCATGACTGACAATATCGTGTTTCGAAGTAGAGATGCAGAGAGGTTGGGAGCCCCTACGATTGACCCAATGGTGATCTCAGCCATGATTGGCCCCACCTAGGTAAGAAAGATCCCGATCGACTATGGAAGTTCAGTTAATATAATTTTCAAGAAGGCATATAACCAGATTTTACTGGAAGCCAAAGACTTGAAACCATGCAAAGCCCATATTTGTGGCTTTAAAGGTATTGCTAATGAAGTGGTAGGCTACGTCGAACTACCGGTGGAGTTAGGAGACGACAACCGTATGAGAGTGCAGGTGCTGCCGTTTGTTGTGGTGGATGTGAAATCCCCATACAATGTCCTTTTGGGTCGACTGACTCTTACTAAATTCAGGGTAGCTATACCTTGCATGAATTAATATGTTACATATGCACACACTTATATATGTGTATGTGATACATACATATATGTATTTGTGTGTGTGTATATGTATATATATAATATAACATAAAATTAAATAATATAATATCATTCTATAAATTTAAATAACATAAAAGATTTTATAAAACAAAATCTAAAAACGTTCTAAATATATTAAACTTCATAAGCCTAAAAAAGACTTAACATAGAAAAAATTCGAAATTCACCCATAACTTCTACTACGGGCTGGCCCACTTCCAACAAAGCAATCCATGCCTTTTACATTTCTAGCAGTTTGCTTGAAATAGGATGTCACGTCGATATTCTAGAAATTCCATTATTATACATGATTATCCACATGGATTTCGATAGTAGGTGTTTTGCCATCCAAGGGGTTATAGTAATCTTTATAAATCTGTTCGATAAGGAGATTCACCCTTGCTTAATAGAAACTCGAGCCTTTGTTCTATAATCATAAATTGAGACTTTATTCGACTTGATAACCTAGAAGATGATATTCGAAGCTCCATTACCACATAACGATTAACACTTGATGAAATGATATGAACTTTACAGATTTGCTATTCTTATAGCAAGGAATATGGTTTTTGGTGATGGGCGATCCCTACTTCATAAACTGATGAATTTCTTCGAGAAAATCAAAATTTCTTTTCGACATTGTCCTTACTAAACCAAGAAGAGTTTCCCAATAACCAATTTTACTTTTATAAATCAATTTTTGGTTTGGCTTAGAGCCAATGGATTGACAAGGTCTCTTAGAAATTTGAATTTTTGCAAAAGAACCCTTCTCGACATTGCTGCTATGAAAGGTCTTTGAGAAATCTCATGGTAGGAAAACCTCAAATAAAACACTTCTTGCTCATGATTCATGAACTAGTAGTTTTTAAATTAAGAGTGGACTTCTCTATCTAAAATTTTCGTAAAGAGTATAGTTTTTAAATGTGTAATTTGGCAAATATATCCCTTTTGTAAAACAGAAATACTTGGTGAAAATTTCAATTATGGTTTAGCAAAACACATTTGGCGTCAAAGCTTTCAAATGAAATTTTCACTCTAAAGATTTCACAAATCATTTCTGAAATAAATGCATTTATACTTCTTTAAGTATGTAAGAGATGTAATAATAAATCCTTTGAATTTAGAAATACCTTTCCAAGATCGTCTTTGATCAATGTTTTCAGATAGTAATACTTTATTGGTGTGTATATATATGTGTGAATGTGTGTATTTCGAAAATACAAAAGTTCTATCTTCTTTTTCCAAAATATTATTTCCAATCTACCAAGTTGTTATGAAGTATGTATGGCAGTATCTCAAATTTTCCCTAACGAAAATATATTTCTTGTTTAGGAGCCTAGAGGTCATGATTCATAATCTAATAGTCTTTGCAAACAAGAATAGTTTTTATCAAGGACTTACTTCTATATAGAATTGAGAAATATACATAAGAGTTTGAATACTGACCTTTCCAGGGATTCATCCAAAGAAAGAGATTTTGATAATTTTGATCCGGGAGATTCCATTATTATGGTGAAGATGTGGTATTTTTGCAATAATGATAAGAAAACCAAAAGCCTGTGATATAGAAAAGAATTCAAGTTCAGGTTCTATAGGAATTCGTTCGATGTGGGAAATCGTAATAGTATCTTATCTCGAGAATCTTGTCGATCGTGAATAAGAAGGAAAATTTCAAGCAAAAGAGCCTTGTCATGCAGATAATAATAATAAGAAAATCAGAAGTCCAAAAAGAATCTCATTGCCATGTAAAAGAGAATTTGGATTCAGACTTCAAATAACGAAAAATTTCTGTTAATCATGATGAATAGAACATACTTCAATAATGGGAGTTTTTCCGTCTAAACAATAATAATAAGAAAACCAGAAGTTCGTGAGGGAGTTGATCTCACTTAGGAAAAAGCCTAAATTGAAGCTTCATAATTAAATAGCAATCCGTATTTGGCAGTAAAAACTAGAGCATTAAATTTTCCCTTTTCGACAATAAGATTTATATCCAAAAACAAAAATGAATCCAAATCTATGCTCAGAAGTAAGAGGCCCCTCAGCTTCGTTATTTAATTCAATAATATAGAGAACGATATCAAGCTTTATTATTTGCACATGATAAGAAAATCTAGAATTTCATAGCTTAACATCCTTGCTTCTACCATTCACGTTTGGTTTGGGGGTGGTCTACGTCAAAGTCATGCATGTCAAAGTATATTACAGTGTGAAACATTAAAGCGATTGCATGAAAAGTGTGTGTGTATTCAAGCAAGGCGAAGATAACGCCAACCAAACCCATTCCTTAATCGCAAAACATCTAACTTAATTCTCAATACACAGCATATAAGGTCAATATAAGTAATTATGTCACATAAACCATAAACAATGTAGAAAAAAACATAGGGTGTAGGCTAACTACATCATTAACTCAAACAGTTATCGGCATACGTGTGGAATCTCAATGACTACTAGCTTCATTTTCGGCTATGAAAATTGCAGACCTACACAAGTAAAATCTAGTGGTATCAAGTTATATAAAATCCACGATCGTTTTAAGAAACCATCAAGTGACCCTACATTCTATACATCTTAATTAATGTGTAAAATGAGGTTTAATATTTAATTGACCACATGCACACACTAATTTTCTATTTGACTATTTGACTAATTAAGCATTCATAACTTTGAATTTCAGTTTAATAAGAATTTGCTCTAAAATAATAGAAATACACTACAAAAATCTAACAAGTATGCTTTGCTTGAACCTACTGCTAATAATACAGAAGGAATTTCGCTCTAGGCTTGGCACTCTCGTGTTCCTCTCGATCAAAATCCTACTCGTCCACTCAATAGTCCTTCCAGATCTAGCCCACTAAACCCAACCCAACCCATCCTAATTCGGATCGGATATGGGTTACAATTTGTAACCCATACTATATATGGGTTGGGTGTGTTATTTTGTTCAACCTAACCCTACTTTAAACCAACCCAACCCTATATTAAAAACCTAATTTAATATCAATACACTTAAAATTAGAATAGTCTAATCCTAGAATAATGTTTATGTATTCTACAGTAAATATACGAAAAAGCATATTTTATGTCAACCCAAACAAGATAGAATTTGACAAAGATATTCCAAAGGGCATTTTAATGTATTTTAAAATGAAACACTTGTTCTACTATGTAGTGAACTAATTTCATATGATGTGTTTTACAATGAAATTTTAATAAAATATATGTTATAATGAATTAGTTAGTTTAAGTGTGTTATGCTAGCTAAAATCTAATATATTATGTTGAACATTTTAATGTTATTTTTTGAAAATATTCCTTTATATTTTCATTTTTTATTAGATTCATGTAACCCAACCCAACCCTACTAAACCCGACCCAATCCATACTTCGACCCAACCCATATCCAACCTCATATAGGGTCGGATACGGGTTGAGTTACCTTAAACCCATACATATGCGGGTCGGATGAAATATTTGGTTTGACCCGACCCAACCCATACTTTGTGCAGCCCTAGAGACTGATGTGAAAACTTTATTATGCATTTAAAGTACACATCCTAGTTGAACACCTACTTACCTAAAAGCATCTACCTTTGCCGTTGAAAAGACAGTATCTATCTCCTATACGGAGACGGAAAAGCGTTTTATTCTTTTTTTTTTCTCTTGATCTATATCTCAAGAGTTATTACGAGTTCAGTCGTACAGTAAACCATGTTATGAATAATAATTATCATTCTTTTTAACTTGGAAAAAATAGTGATATTTAGCAGACATAACAGTAGTCAAGTTCACATATCAGATAAATGTAACTGCTGACAAATGGGAAGGGCATTATTGCAGCAATGAGGAAATTTTAATGTCAACGAATTATTATTTCAACAAATATTTTCTTATCAGAAGGCATCACCACACGCACACATAAGCTATTTCCCTAGTGAAAAACAAACAAAATCATTCAGCTTTGGTTCTATCCTGGAAGCTCAGAATCTTTCAACTATGATCAATGTTTTCTTCATTGCTGACGTATGAATGACATGATTGTTATTATTGTCAGTGTTATGTGTTTTTCGTGAGCGCGTGAGCGCACAGCTGAGTGTATGATGCAATATTGCCATTTAAAATACACATTTTATGTTATATGTAGTTAATTCAAACAAGCTGTCAGCTATTTATTCTATCACTTTGTCTGAATTCATCAGATATTAGCAATTCAAAACATGAATCAATCAATTATTCCCCCCTCGTCGTCAGGAAATTATTGTCAAAAAGACAAAATTTCTCAACGTTTCTGCCTCAAGGACAGAGCTTCAATATTTTATCCTGAAGAACAACTTTCTCTAGGTATCAGTTTTTAGTCATTGATAGCAGTTTTTAGATATCAGTTTGTAGTTATCGATAGCAGTTTTTAAGTATCAGTTTTTAGCTTGGTAGCAGTTTTGTTGTCTTTATGAATAATTTTGAAAAATGTTTGTCCTTATGAATAATTTTTAGAAGAATGTTTGTCCTTGTGGTAAAAATATTGAGGTTGTGTCCTTTAGACAAAAAATATCAAATCTTTGTCCTTTAAATTAATTTTTCCCTATTTCGTTATCATTCCAATGTGGATTGACGTCCTCAAGGTTGCCCACTGTTATGCAACAGAAGATATATTGTACCGTACTATAACCAGTTAATACAACAATACTAAAACATTTTCAGTAACATGATACAAAAAATAGTAAAAATTATGGAAAGAGAAATAAAACAAAAAATGCGAAAATTCTGTCATATAAGATTGTATATGAATGTTGAATAAGAAATAATGACACATCTCCTGACTACACCATCACGGTATCACCCCACACATCCACTAATAATACTGGGCACATGAAAAGATTCAAATGAGATTCGAAGCAAACTGAATTTAATTTAAGCACATATCATCACTTTTACCACATTGTAATTGCTCGGTAAATGTTCAGTTCAATCTTATAGATCGTACTTTTATCTACATAATTAATTTCATTATTCTAGGAAAGTATGTTTTAAATTACTATGCTACTGCAATTGGACGGTTATTCATGCACGTATCAAACAAAATAATCTGAAGACCTAGAGGCGGCTTCATTAGGAACCATGTTCTTCTTCCCCCACAGTCCACACAGCCCACTTTGTTCTTGTTAAAATTCACCGACTAGCATTGTGTAAGTAAACACATTCCTTTAATACTTAAAATCTTCCACTTATTTCATCAATCTCACTGTTCCTTCCACAATTCCTAATTTGTAAATTCCATGAATCAAATTATATATGAACCTATTCAGCATATAAATGTGTAAAACCATATGTTGGAACTCTAAATGGCTCAAATCAGAATAATTTGATCTTATCAATGTACCTACATCGACACTATATATTTTAGTCCCAGGCTTTAAAACAGACTTAGTAATTTTGACAAATAGCTAGTTCACATATGTAGCTAGTCCTGGATTACTCACATTATTCAAACAATTTCTTCTTAACCAAAGTGTTTGTATCAAAATTGGACACAACACTTTTCAGATGTGTTTGAAGAGATAAAATGAAAAAGTAAATGTAAAATGAGGTAGATCTAATAAACATACCAATCAGCATATAAGAATTAAAAGTACGAAAACACATAAATTTAGAGTGGTTCGGCGTATGGCCTACGTCCACTATGAAATGGTTGATGTTTATTGATTATAACTTGTTGGTTACAAGTGGATTACAACAGTACAATCGAAGTACAACAGCAATTTCGGCAGAGTATCGATGTAGAAAGGCCAAAAGTCCATTTTATGTAGGTCTAGGGTCACTATTTATAGGCATATGCAGCAAATATCTCGCTCAGATCTCGGAGGACTTCTTCTCTCATGTGGGTGGGCCCATGGGATCGAGTTCGGGTGATTTCGGCTCGATCTTGGAGCGATACGAATTGGGTTCGTATCGATCAATAATTGGTCATTTTGGGCTGAAATTGATCAGGTACATTCTTGAGGTTGTTCGCAAGCTCCTGTGAAAATTTGGTGGCATTTAGACCTGTAGATAATGAGTTATGATCGATGCAAGTTTGAATTTGCAATGGACTGTCGAACTCGTATCGCTCTCGTTCGTGTCGTTCTCGTTCATATTGCTTCTAGGCACGTGTTTGTTGTTGGAATTCCTAAAGCATAAGTGTAAATGACAATACACTTGTCCCACATCACCAAATATACAAACAAAGCCTAGTTTATATATGGCTTTGTAATGAAGGTATTGGGGCCTAGGGGCACCCAAATGTATGCTTCGTTGTGAGAAGGGAGATCATGCATCTCCACCACACGCGTGCACCGCCGCCGTCCGACCGGACCGAGTTTAGGTCTAATATGATCCTAATTTTACTGCAAAACTGGGTCGGGTTTTTTAACAGTTGCAGGCTATACGAACATACGCGGCTGTTCATAAAGCGGACGCAGATCACTGAGGAGGTGCGACTTCTGAAGCGAGCAGGTGCGACCTAATTGACGAAGCACGGGCGAACAGAAGCGGGTGCGGCCCGACTGAGGAGGCATGGCCGAACGGATACAAGCAGCAAGCGGGTGCGACCCGTTAACGAACAACAGCGTTCAAAAGGCAGCGGGTGCGACCCGTCAAGAAGACGCGACTGTTTGAAGGGATGCAGATGAAATTATAAATAGGAGAGAATCCTGATCACATTCTCATCCAATTCCAATTCAATTTCGTTCCCTTCTCTTCTTCTTCCCTGCTCCTGCATACAATAAATCACAGAGTGATATACTCATTACAATTTCGAGCAGAATTCGTCTGTTGTATCTTGGGAGAATCTTGAAATAAAATTCTTAAGGAAATCGTTACGACGAGCCTCATACTTAATCCGGTTAGAATTCTAGTCTGTTTGTATATTTATATACATTATTCTATATTCTATTCGTTATTCTGATTATACTTTTTATTCAAAATAGTATACCACTGTTGTTGTAACTTATTTACAACATTAATACTGTTATTATAATTAATACAGAATTCCAGTGTAGTGGAAATCTGAGTTATAAACTTGTGCGACGAGTTTATATTTGATTATTCTCTGTTTTGGTATACTAGACGTATAACATCTTAAGAATTTTACTGTTTTCACTAAAACAGAGATGGCAACAGTAGAGCTCTCAACAAAGGCTACTACACACAACAGACCCGATCTTTTTAAAGGAGATGGTGACGACTTTTTAACATGGAAGAATCAGATGTTATTTTACCTCACCACACTCGGTCTGCAACGGTATGTCGAGGAGGTGGAATCGATTTCTGCACCAGGCAAGGAAGCAGATGTTGCTACATGGAAACATTCTGATTTCCTATGCAGAAACTATATTCTGAATTGTCTCGACAAGGTGCTATACAAAGTATATCAACCTCTAAAGACAGCAAAAGCACTCTGGAATGCACTTGCCACGAAGTATAAGACGCAGAATATCAGTCTTAAGAAATTCATTATAGACAAATTCATGGACTACAAGATGGTCGACTCCAAACCGGTGACTGCTCAACTGCATGAACTACAAATCATTATTCATGAACTCGAAGCGGAAGGTCATAAGGTTGGAGAATCGTTTTTGGTTGAAGCCATCACGGGAAAACTGCCACCGTCGTGGAGAGATTACAGCAATTATCTAAAGCATAAAAAGAAGGAAATCTCTTTACAGGATCTCATAGTCCGATTGAAAATTGAGGCAGATAACCGTGGAATTACAAAACAAAGCGAGGAGGCATTTGTGGCTGAAGATTCAAAGACCAAAAATAAAAAGAAGAATTTCCAGAAGAAAAGGAAAGCTCCAGACAACAAACCAAAAGACAACAAACGAACCAAAAAGTTTAATGGTGAATGTTGGGTTTGTGGAAAGGTTGGACATGCCGCTAGAGATTGCAGACTCAAAAAGGACCGCAACAAAGAGGCAAATTTAGTAGACAACATGGAAGTGGATGAGTCCAACTTCTCGGCAGTTGTATCTGAATGCAATATGGTTCATAATCCTAACCAATGGTGGGTGGATACAGGTGCTACTCGTCATGTCTGCTCTGACAAATCCATGTTTTCTACATACAAGAAATTCGATCATGAAGAAAAACTCTATATGGGTAATTCTGCAGTATCTTTGATCGAAGGCAGTGGCACAGTAATCCTCAAGTTTACTTCAGGAAAAACTGTTAAGTTGAATGACGTGCTCCACGTTCCAGACATACGCAAGAATCTCATCTCTGGTGCAGTATTATCAAAGAAAGGATTCAGAATGGTGTTCGGTCAGACAAGATGGTTCTGTCCAAAGCTGGAATGTATATCGGAAGGGGATATTTATGTGATGGCCTATTTAAGGCAAATGTAGCCGTTATCGGCAATAAAACAATGTATTCTGATTGTGCTATTAATAAAATTGAAGTTTCTTACTTGCTTGAGCACGAAATTTTACTATGGCATAATAGATTAGGACACATAAATTTCCGAAAAATGAAAATATTATCAAACTTGGGATTAATTCCAAAATTCCAAGTAGATAAGAACTACAAATGTGAGACATGTGCAGAAGCAAAAATGATTAAAAAACCAGTTCAATCTGTTGATAGGAGCACCGAACCACTAGGTTTGGTTCATACAAATTTATGTGATTTTAAATCATTACCTACAAGAGGTGGGAAAAAGTACTTTATCACGTTTATTGACGATTATACGCGATATTGCTATGTATATCTTTTGAATAGCAAAGATGAAGCAATTACATCATTTATAAAGTACAAGGTTGAGGTAGAAAATCAGTTAAATAAAAAGATCAAGATATTGAGATCTGATCGAGGTGGAGAATATGAATCACCATTTGAACAGTTCTGTGCCGAAAATGGTATAATTCATCAAACAACAGCTCCATATTCACCACAACAAAATGGTGTAGCCGAGAGGAAGAACATAACGTTAAAAGACATGATTAATGCCATGCTTTTAACCTCTGGTCTACCGACGAACTTGTGGGGGGAAGCCTTAAATATGTCTAATCACATATTAAACAGAGTCCCTCATAATAAAACAGGAACAATTCCATATGAGATATGGAAAGGACACAAACCAAGTTTTAAATACCTCAAAGTGTGGGGGTGCTTGGCAAAAGTTCCAGTTCCGCCTCCCAAGAAAATCAAACTTGGACCAAAAATAGTAGATTGTTACTATTTAGGGCCGGCCCAAAATAGTAGTGCCTATAGATTTTTGGTATTCAAGTCTGATATAGCTGATATTCATGTAAATACAATCATGGAATCTAGAGATGCCTCATTCTTTGAAGACGTGTTTCCGCACAAAAGGAATGAAGGGAATAATGTCCCTAAAAGGACAAGAGAAGAATCAAGCAATTCACATGAAGATGAAACTCATCATGAGATTGAGGAAGTTGAACCAAGAAGAAGCGTAAGGGCTAGGACTTCCAAGATATTTAGTTCGTATTTTTTCACATATGTGTTAGAACATGAACCTCAAACGTACAAGGAAGCAATGTCATCTTCTGAATCTTCATGTTGGAAAGAAGCAATCCAAAGTGAGATTGTTTCAATTCTAAGTAATAAAACTTGGGAAATTGTTGATATTCCACCTGGAATAAAACCTATTGGCTGCAAATGGATTTTCAAGAAGAAAATGAAAGCAGATGGCTCTATCGACAAGTATAAAGCCAGATTAGTAGCCAAAGGATATCGTCAAAAAAAGGAGTAGACTTCTTTGATACATATTCGCCAGTAACACGAATAACCTCTATAAGAATGCTAATAGCAATTGCATCAATTTATGGTCTAGAAATTCATCAAATGGATGTAAAAACAGCATTCTTAAATGGAGATCTCGATGAGGAGATCTACATGGAGCAACCTGAAGGTTTTATTTCTAAAGGAAATGAAAACAAAGTCTATAGATTAGTAAAATCATTATACGGACTAAAACAAGCTCCAAAAAAATGGCACGCAAAATTTGACAGTGTCATGATGAGAAATGGTTTTCGTATAAATGAATGTGATAAGTGTGTTTATTATAAACAAATTGGACAATCATATGTGATGATTTGTTTATATGTAGACGATATGTTAATATTTGGTCCAAATACTCAGGTAATAGAGACCATAAAGAAGATGTTAACTAGAATTTTCGATATGAAAGATTTAGGAGTTGCAGACATTATTTTGGGAATCAAAATAATAAGAACTCCTAATGGAATTGAATTGTCTCAGTCACACTATGTAGACAAAGTGATTGAAAAATTCCAAGACTATGGAATTAAAGGAGTGGGAACACCTTTTAATCCATCAGAAGTACTACATAAAAACACTAATGAAAGTGTAATGCAACTGGAATACTCTCGTGTAATAGGATGTCTCATGTATCTCATGAATTGCACAAGACCAGATATAGCTTATGCAGTAAGTCGACTGAGCAGGTATACAAGCAATCCAGGAAAGGAACACCGGAAAGCACTAATGAGAGTGCTTGGATATTTAAAAAATACCACAAATTATTCCTTACATTATGGAAAATATCCTGCTGTCTTAGAAGGATATAGTAATGCAAATTGGATTGCTGATTCAGAGGAATCAAAATCAACGAGTGGTTATGTCTTTACCTTAGCAGGGGCAGCAGTGTCATGGAAACCTACTATAGCTCGATCCACTATGGAATCGGAGTTCATCGTTTTAGATAAAGCAAGCGAAGAAGCAGAATGGCTTCGTCACTTTTTAGAATATATTCCATTTTGGCCTAAACCTGTACCGGCCATATGCATACACTGTGATAACCAAGCTACGCTAAGCAGAGCGCACAACTTTGTGTATAATGGAAAGTCACGACATATTCATCGACGCCATAACACAGTTAGACAGTTACTCTCAAATGGAACTATTTCCATAGATTATGTGAGAACAAATGATAACCTAGCGGATCCATTTACTAAAGGTTTATCAAGAGAGAAAATTGACTGCGCATCGAGGGGAATGGGTTTAAAAGCCTAAACCAACCAGAGTTATCTTATACGGAAACCTATCCTAGCGACTGGAGATCCCACGAACTAGGATCAATAGGCAAACCAGTTCTGAGTAACTCAAGACGTAATGCATTTGCTTGGACATAGTCCAACTCCATTCCTATGGTGCACAATATAAATGCATGCCTACAGAAGTATTTAAAGGTTAAAACTATGTTTTTTAATGATGACCATATCTTGAATATAACAAGTGGGTATATGTAGGATACTCTTAATGGTTGCGATCACCTATGTTAGTGTGAGCTGGGTCGGCTCTATGAGAATATTAAAAGCTTATATTTTCTATAAACACTCGCAGAACCAAACAAATTTGTTCAAGACCAAAATGAACACAACCAAGAGATTGGATGAGAAGGGAATCAATGCTTCGTAAAGCTTATTGTCTGGATATACAATAAAGGCCGACGGTTCAAGATGAAATAATTCATCGATTAGCCAAGTAGATCCGATAAGTTTTAACTAGGGAAAGTTCAAAGTGAAATATCTACTTATCCATGATAAAGCATTATTCCATATGTACTATGTGATATTTCGCTTTGTGTGGGGGAAAAGTATATTATCATTTATGTGGGGGATTGTTGGAATTCCTAAAGCATAAAGTGTAAATGAAAATACACTTGTCCCACATCACCAAATATGCAAACAAAGCCTAGTTTATATATGGCTTTGTGATGAAGGTGTTGGGGCCTAGGGGCACCCAAATGTATGCTTCGTTGTGAGGAGGGAGATCATGCATCTCCACCATACACGCGCGCGCGCCGCCACCGTCCGACCGAACCGGGCCGGGCTCGGGCTCGGGCTTGGGTTTGGGTCTAATATGATCCTAATTTTACTGCAAAACTGGGCCGAGTTTTTTAACAGTTGCAGGCTATACGAACCAAGGTTTTAAATCTCGGATTTCGGTTACGTCTCGTCTCAAAGAATTTGGATAGCTTATCTCGTATCGGGTGAGATCTCGAACGAGATGAGTGCATCTCGGTCGTCCATCTCGGATTTACATCTCGGTTTCTTAAATTCATTTCGGAGTTATCTCGGAGTATATGTCATGTCGAAAATTAGTTTTCATACACCTAAATTTATAATACTAGTCACTACCTTAAGGAAAACACTATGCACTTACCTTGAATATATCACACGCTTATCATTAGTAATTTAGTATGGAAAAATATCACTTGTATCATGTAAAATAAACAAATAACTAGATTTCAAGAATAATGTTCAATATAATATCATATGAGATAAAGTAGACAAGAAACAAACCATAACATATGCACCTTTACTTTGTTTGATCATTCACTTAACTTTCCTACATAATATAATGTCTCATTTCTACCTTTTATGATTTATAGTGCTGCAAGGGAAATCTTAATTTTATAACTTCAAATACAAAAGTCTACAAGTAGAATTAAGATATTCTATGTCTGGTTATAGTATTTAATTATTAGCAAACAAAATCTCATTAAGCAACTAATAGCATAGATATTTCAAACAAACGTAGAAAATAGCATACATAGTACAAACAATTTCAAACATTTAGTAATATTATAAGAAAAGCAAAAAAAATGATGTACGAATGAACATGTAATCATCAAATGAAATTAATAGATGAAAGAGAATTCCTTTATTGCTTAAAAATATGCCTTGAGGAAAAAAATTATAGCAGCAAAGAGTAAATGAAATCAAATTGGGAATCCATTTAGAACATAAAGTTAAATAAGTGAAGCCCAAAATTTATAGTCGCAAAAAAAATCGGGTTAGGAAAAAAACTCAAGAAAGTGTCGAAAAAAGAAAAATGAAATCGGATGTAAATTAATTTGGATCAGAAACCTAAATGAAAATCATAAAGTGAAATACTTACCATAATCGATGTAGATTTTATCATCTTCTTACACTCGTCAAAGACGAAGATTAAATGAGATTTATATAAGAAATAAGGGTTAAAAAAAATTACAATTAAGAAGGCTTAAATTAAGGTAAAGGATAAGCTAGCCCAATACGGAAAAAGAGTTGAATTTTTCCAAAATTCAAAAATTCGGCCGATATCTCGCTGCTAAATCTCGTCCGATATACCGGACGAGATACTGAAATCTCGTCCGAGATTTGGGTCAGACGAGATTCAAACGAAATTAGTTGTTTCGAATCGCCCAGGCTTGAAAACGAGATCTCGGCCGAGATCTCGGCCGAGATGAGCGAGATTTAAAACCTTGATACGAACAGACGCGACTGTTCATAAAGCGGACGCAGATCACTGAGGAGGTGCGACTTCTGAAGCGAGCAGGTGCGACCTAACTGACGAAGCACGGGCGAACAGAAGCGGGTGCGGCCCGACTGAGGAGGCGTGGCCGAACGGATACAAGCAGCAGGCAGGAGCGACCCGTTAACGAACAGCAGCGTTCAAAAGGCAGCGGGTGCGACCCGTCAAGAAGACGCGACTGTTTGAAGGGATGCAGACGAAATTATAAATAGGAGAGAATCCTGATCACATTCCCATCCAATTCCAATTCAATTTCGTTCCCTTTTCTTCTTCTTCCCTACTCCTGCATACAATAAATCACAGAGTGATATACTCATTACAATTTCGAGCAGAATTCGTCTGTTGTATCTTGGGAGAATCTTGAAATAAAATTCTTAAGGAATCGTTACGACGAGCCTCAGACTTAATCTGGTTAGAATTCTAGCCTGTTTGTATATTTATATACATTATTCTATATTCTATTCGTTATTCTGGTTACACTATTTATTCAAAATAGTATACCACTGTTGTTGTAACTTATTTACAACATTCATACTGTTATTATAATTAATACAGAATTCCAGTGTAGTGGAAATCTGAGTTATAAACTTGTGCGACGAGTTTATATTTGATTATTCTCTGTTTTGGTATACTAGACGTATAACATTTGTTTGGTCACGTGGCACTATCTTCTAGGATCAATCCACTTTTCATGCCGAGTGACTGAGTCCTCCTTCCTTGTAGGTCTCGTTCGTATCCATAGCTTTGATCGTATACCTAGAACATTCCCTTTCGTATCGATGACTTCGACCTTAATTCGTATCGATGTCTGAGGCTACTTCGTATCGATAATTTCCATTTCAATTCGTATCGATATGAACTTAGGATCTTCGTATTGATCGAAGGCTCCGACTTCGTATCGATGTTTTTAAGTGCTGTTTCGTATCGATCTTTTTAGTATCGTGTTTTGTATCGATCAACAGCCGATCGATACGAACTGGGTATCGCTTGGAACAGAAGAAGACTATCCTTCATTTCATATTGAATCAAACTCTTTAATACCCAACTCGATCATTAACTTTAGGTAATTAATCTACGAATCCGTGTTAGAGGCAATGAGACTTGAATTCTCTGGCCATTCTAGCCGACTCCGTTTCTAATTCTGGTGATGTGGTGGCTGTGGACGGCCGTAGTAAGGTCGAGGGTCGAAGAGCTGATCCCTTTGAAGCCTTTGTAGAAGATGAAGCTTGGGATACGAAAGACTCGTAGAGGATTGGCTTGGTCTCTGCTTCGTATCAATGAAGGAGGAAGAATGGGTCGTATCGATCTGGATTAAGAGCGTTCGAATTGATCTAGGTAATGGGATTTTGTAATGAAAAAGTGGAGATCATCGTATCGATCGCCAGTAGTGTTTTGTATCGATTCGAGATGATCGATACGAAGGCTTGGACCAGTTGATCGACACGAAGGTAACGTGCATGATCGATACGAAACCGAGTGTGCCTGATCGATACGAATTGCCTATCAGGGGATCGATACGAATGCATTTTTTATGATTGATTCGAACTCGCACATTTGATGGATACGAATTACCTCCTTGACCGATATGAATTGATGTTTTGTGATCGATCCTAACTCGCACATTTGATGGATACGATTTACCTCCTTGACCGATACGAATTGATGTTTTGGTGATCGATCCGAGTTGAACCTTGACGAATTTAAGGCCCCTTGTACATTAGAACATATGACTCCGACGAGCTTTCGCCTTAAATAATTGGACTCTACTACTTAATTGCATATTTGACTGCCCTTCAAAGCTCGTCGATGGAACTGTAATTTGAAAATATGTAACGAATCTCAACTTGGATCGATCACCAGAATCTGGATGGCACGACTGTGACATTCAGCGATGACGGTCACTCCGGTTGAATTCTGAAGTCCTGTCCTTCGAACACTTTGCTAATCTTCGTGGATTTTTCTTAAGTAACTTACAGCATTGCATTGCACAACACATTCATGCACTTCACACTAGGGGAAACACGGTATTATTGTCACCTAACAATGGTTTTTGATGAGTTGATTAGCTATGGAACCTAGGAGTTCACAGTAAGAGGAATCTCAAAGTCCACCCCCTTTGATAATAGAGATGCCGGCCATCGCGGCCGAAGTCATAAGCCCAGCTCCGGACGAGCTATAAGGAGCAATCCTCATTGGGAATCCACAAGATTCCGTACCATCCAATGTTTCCGAAAATTTGTTGGGGAGAATTTTTTTACGGCAGGGGCTATCATTGAACGATGTCCTGCTACCAGGGCCGAACAACAGGCCACATACTCCTCTAGAAGGGTACACCGCTTTTAATCGATTTTCCAGCATAGCCGGGACACTCCCACCATTCAATCAATATATTCGAGAGGTGTTATCTTATTTAGGGATTGCCCCATCACAGTTACATCCGAACGGGTACGCTCTACTGAACAGCCTATTCATCGTCTTCATGGAGCACCTTTTTCAGCCTCCGACTATAGAGAAAGTCAGATTCTTGTTCAATGTAAAGAGTCAGGGAGATAATCCCTCTTTTACATTTTTAGAGGGAGTCCGAAACTATCAAATTGTGATTGGGATTTGGACCAAACTTAGCTACTTCAAAACTGAGTGGTTCTATGTTCGGTGCCCACCAGGATTCGCTAGACGGTGGCTTGTTAGACGTAAGTGTTGCAATTCCTCTAGCGACTAATCGATTAACCTCCATTAATACCGAGCTTATGTTATTTCCTTTTTACAGCTTTATTTCCTCGACCCGAAGGTGCTTAATTTAGGGAAATTGTCAGGATTCTTCAGGAGGTGTCGGGCGAGATTTGAGAGATCGAAGCGGTGCTTACGGATGAAAATATGAGGGCCGTTGGGCTGATTGATGGAGATCAAAGCATAGGGCTTGAAGAATCTCTCACGGCAGCTCCAGCAAGACAAGCTAGACAAAGAGGGCCCAGAATTGTAATTGTTGAGCAGGGTGATGAAGAGGATACGCCTACTGAAGATGAACCCATAGCCGGGCCCTCAGATAGTCCTCGACATTCAGTGGGAAAAAGGAAAGGCAAGGCAGTTGCTCATAAGCTTCATAAGTCTATGAGACGGAAATCTGTGGTTGTATCTTTGCCAGCCGTCGGTGTTATAATTTCTGAGGCTCCTTCCTCACACATGGAGAACCCCTTCGAAGGGCTTGCAGACATTCCAATCTCGGACTATGTGTCGCTCCAACAAGATACCGGATTGGAAAGGCTTCAGAGCGCTTTAGATCTAGGCGAGACAATTCCTTCGAGTATGGCAGATATAACCGGTTGGTTGGGGGGGTTAACACATACATGCATACATGTCACGACATCACATACCTAATATTCATGAGTTGTCGAATCTTCGAAGATAACTAACTTTGCCTTACTTTTAATTTTTCAGATCCGATGTCGAAGAAACCGTCCATGCTTAGTAGTCTCCGCACTACACACGAATCTTTCGGTTCTTACAGGGAACCTCATAGGCGTGATTCTGACTATGAACGTCGCTATTCTAGCCAAGAGAGGGATTATTATGATAGAGAAAAAACTAGGGAAAGAGAGAGAGAACGAGAAAGAGAAAAGGAGAGGCGAGATAGGCGCCGCTCCCGATCACGCTTTCCTCCACCCAGGGTTTCGTTGCCACCTCCTAGTTTCGGGACATAGACTATTGCTACCCCGCGTCAACTGGATCCTCCGGTAATTCCAAGATCCAGCAAACATCGCTGTACAACCGGGGCAGAACCTCTATCGCAGCTACTTCGTCGGTTACTGAGATGACAGGTGAGGGAGCCGCTTGGATAGCTCAACTGAAGAAAGATTTTCCGAGCATATGCTTCGACGGCTTCCATTTTCCTCCAAATTTGATGGTGCTTCCAGATGGAGCATAAAAAACCGTTCATGATCATGTCTATTACGCTTTTGGCCAATACCGAGAGTGGAAGAAAGCCACCGAGAAAGTTTCAATTGTGGCATTTGAGCGGGCGAAGAAAATTGAAGAGCTTCAAGAAACCATCACCCAGAAGGATCGGATCGTCATAGTGCTCACTGGAGAGAATGATACTTTAAGGAATTCCGAAACAAAGGCCTTGAAACAAGTTGATTACACCAACAAGAAAATGGAGCAGATGCGACAGGAGCACTTAAAACTAGTGGATGATATGGGACATAGGAACGCCACAGTCACATTAGAAAAAGATAAGGCGCTTCAAGAGCCGGCAGAGCTTAAAGCCAAATATGATGAAGTCGTAAAGGAAAAAGATGAAGCTAGCAAGATTGCTCAGGAGGCCTGCGACAAAACTATGGAGGCTCAGAACGAGCGAGATGTAGCGAAGTTGAAAGTCCAGGAGGCCGAGGCTAGGGTTGAGGTTGAGGCCAGGGCAGCGGAGGCTAGACTTGAAAGTGATATTGAAGATCTCTTGATCACTTACAATGTCAACATTCTGAAATATCGTGACTTAAGCTGGCTCAGTGATTATCCAACTCACTTACATAGTGCCTGGCACCGTCGTTTGGCTGATGAGAAGGAAGAGCATCACATTGAATCCCTCGATGAATTCGATCTGGAAAACCGAGTGTTGAATGAGGAAGAGAGGAGAATTCTCCACGACGCCACTGTTGCATTTGAGAAAGAAAAGCTAGCTACTCATCACTCGGAGGTTGGAGAGGGCTCTGGTGTTGAGCAATATGATACAAGCTCTGAGATCCCTGCGTCAACCCAGTCTGAATCCGCTCCTACGGTTGATCCTTAACCTGTGCCGGCCTATAATCTGGATCAGCCGCAGCTATCTCTAGCCCACGAGCATGTGTCAGGAGGAACTCCAGCCCCCACTATGAGCCAACCTGAGAAAGGTATTTTGAACACTTCTCGAACTCATTCACAGTCTGGAGTACTATCAAGGGAAATTTCTAATATTTTCTCTTATCTCCATTCAGTTATAGAAGCAGCACCGATCATGCCCCCTGCAACCTAGGAACAAAATCAAGAGCAGGAGGCTATCATAACAGATGCTACAACGACCATCACTACTACTACGATCGGAGGAGTGGATGTGAATGCTTTCACCTTTAACGAGCAGATGATGGACGAGCTTCTAGGCACTCACAGCGATCTGCTTTCTGACTTGCCATTTGTTATGGGTGGAAGTGCGTTCACGGCCAGCTCTTTGGCTTCGATCGCCAGCGTTTTACCCGATACTCTAGCAGTTCACGACGATGCAATAATGGCGGAAATCAATGCTGAGATGGCAGGCGTAACAATGGGTAGCACCACAGAAGGTGGAATGGCAGGACCCGACCCGGCCCCTTTACTCATGATCTCTCTGGGTGGAACGATTATTGTTACTGGGGTTCCCCTGTATCTTCTCACATATAAAGTGCTCTGTCCCTCCGATCACGCACTCTGAAAGCATCCCAATACCGGTGAGTTCGGAGGAGATCATGATACTTCCCCCGGCCGGGGACAAGCCTAGTAAAGGCAAGAGCTTGAAGCGGCATCATAGTGGCAGCTCCGGTAGGCCGACTCCAAAGGAGAAGGAGCATAAGAAGAAGAAGAAGATTAAGGAGTAGGAATGAATCTTGGCATCCCTTTTTTGGTATATAGTTAGGAACTTTTTTTCGTTCTTGTAGGTCGTGTATAGATGCGGGTTCGGCCCCTGCTAGTAGGATTTTTGGCATAGATTCCTTGTATCTATTTTGCTTTTAGAGGATTAATAAAATAGAATTTCCTTTTGTTCTTTGCACAACTCTGAGTTTATTTGTTGACGTGTTGCATCGCTCAAATTTTATTTCGACTTATTTGCGAGGCATCAGCCTCTGGATTGGACTTGTGCTCAGTTGTTAAGTCCCGGACTCATGGCTTTGGGTCATAACCAAACATCAAGTCGCTCTTTAATGTCATACTATCTCGATTAGTAGTTGGTGCCGGAGTTATGCCCCCAGTCCTGGAGATGAGTCGAAGTGGTCGGACGGTGGTTGCTTCCCACCTTCGACATTTTTTAGCTTCACTTAGTCGAAACTAAGTGGTAGAGAGATGAGTTCGAGTGGTCGAGTTACATTCTCTCACTTATTGACAATCGCACACACTCTGGGGACTGAACTCGCATGCAGACAGTCGATCATGCCTACTTAATGTTTAAAGTTATGTCCATACTCCGGAGACTTAAGTTGTTTTTCGGGCGGTCAGTCACACCCGTTTTAGTAATCGGAATTGCATCCACACTCTGGGGACTTAGATTGAATTGTGGGCGGTCAATCACACCCAGTCGAAGTTTATACTCCAGTCCATGCTCCGGGGACTTAGAGTTAGTTGTGGGTGGTTAGTCACACCCAGTTGAGGTTTATACTCTAGTCCGTGCTCTGGGGACATAGAGTTAGTTAACAGACGGTCGATCACATCTGTTTTGAGTCTTAGGATTTTGTTCGCACTTTAGGAATTATAGATTCATCAGGATCGTGGACGGTTGGGTCACGTCCACCTTGAGTTAACAAGCGAGGTCGTTAGACGGACGGATCCATCCTCCTCGGGCTTGGATTAAACATGGGTGAAGTCGTTAGGTGGATGGATCCACCTTCTTGGAGCCCACATTTGTAAGTTTATACTCCAGCTCGCACTCTAGTAGCCGGAGTTAGTTAGAGGATTGTCGTGTATCAATCCTTTGCTTCAGTGTGATAGCTTGCCCCCGAGCTCGGGTTTCACTTAGCGAGTGATTGGTCGTATCACAGTCACTCCCTACTTGAATAAGTCCCACCATAGGATGGAACTTAGCTCTCCGGGCATTGTGATGGTCATATGACGCATTTTAAGAATCACTGCCCTGGCTCGAAGAGATTACATTTTATTGCTGAAATAAGAAAGTATGGCAAAGTCAGTTGCCTTATTACAAATTCAAATTTCAAAATGCGTAAACAAATTGCAAATGAAAAGCAGACTGAATGAATAAACAAAGCCTATTATGTGTAGTTGCGACGAAGACTCTCGCTGTTCTAGGCTCTCGGCGAAGTGAGACCATCAACGGTCGATAACTTAAATGTGCCATCTCCGAGTCTTCGTTCAATAACATACGGTCCCTTCCACGTCGGTTTCATATGTGAAGGGACCGGGTAAATCCTCTTGAGGACGAGATTGCCAAGTTCAAAGGTTCGCGGTCAGACTTTAGCATTGTACAATTGGGCGACTCGACTTCGGTGCGCAGCTCCCCTCAAATCAGCCTCTTCATGCTTCTCATCCAATAAGTCCAGAGATTCGGCAAGTAATATAGCATTTGTCTTCGGATCATAGTAAGTCACACGATGAGAACGTACTTCCAACTCGACTGGAATAACAACTTCGGAGCCGTAGGAAAGTGAAAATCAAGGGTGACCGGTCGCGGACTTATGGATTGTTTGGTATGCCCATAGGGCCATAGGAAGTTCATCGACCCATTTGCCCCCGGCTTTTTCCAATCGTTTCTTTAGAATGGACTTTATAACTTTGTTATCAGCTTCGACCTGTCCATTCGCTTGAGGGTATGCAACTGTAGAGAACTTCTTCTGGATATGGAATTGCTGACAGAAATTCTTGAACTCGACACTATCGAATTGGGCTCCGTTGTCAGTGATGATGGTATGTGGGAGACCAAATCGACAGATAATGTTGCATACCACAAAGTTGATTACTTTCTTCGTCGTGATAGTAGCAAGGGGTTCGGCTTCCGCCCATTTGGTAAAGTAATCAACTGCAACGATGGCGTACTTCGTGCCACCTTTAGCTAGAGGTAGAGACCCAATAATATTGATGCCCCATATTGCGAATGGCCATGGACTGACCATTTGAGTTATTTCGGTAGGCGAGGCTCTTATCCGAGCATGCTTCTGACGTCTGTCACATTTCGTGGCATAATCTGATGCGTCGCAATTCACAGTCGGCCAATAATAACCATATTGGAGCATTTTCTTAGCAAGAGCCTGCCCTCCGGTGTGATCGCCACATTCTCCTTCGTGCACATCATGTAATACTCGCTTAATTTCATCGTGGGCGATACACTGGAGTAAAGGAATAGAGTATTCTCTTCTATACATGACTCTATTCTGAATAGTAAATCACAAAGCCTTCCGGAGAACTTGTCTTTTCTCATTCCTACGCTCTGGCAGGGTCCCATGCTCGAGATAGTTCTTGAACGGAGTCGTCCATGATTCCTTATCGGGCATGACTTCATATACCCAGTCGGTCTCCATTTGATCAATACTCGGGGAGGATAGTGTCTCAACGGGAACGATTCCTATTTGTTATGCCTCGTCGGTGCTGGCTAACTTTGCCAAGGGATCGGCCTTCTGATTATGTTCTCGGGGTATGCAATAGATGACATAATAATCGAACTGATTCAATATTTCCTGGACCCGAGCAAGATAAGGGGCCAGTATCTGGTCTCTGGCCTGGTATTCCCCCAAACTTGGCATACAACCAATTATGAATCGTAGTAAATCTCCACAGCAATTTTCAACTCTCTGGAGAGCCTGAGTCCGGCAAATAAGGCTTCGTACTCGGCCTCATTGTTGGTCACATGGAAATTATACTTGAAAGTATAGCATATAGATCAGCCTTCAGGAGTTTCGAGCACAATTCCAATGCCTGAGCAGCGGTCATTTGATGAGCCATCAGTATGCAGCTTCCAGACATATTTGGGAGATTCATTAGCTTCGGGAAAGTCCTCTGGGATAGTGAATTCGACGATGAAATCCACGAGGACTTGTCCCTGAATAGCTCGCATTGGTGCGTAAGTGATGCGAACTGACTCAACTCGATATTCCACTTGAGTAACCTACCAGATGTCTCAAGCCGCGTAAGGACCAGTCGTAATGGCTGGTCGGTGTAGATAGTGATAGGATGAGTTTGGAAATATGAGCGAAGCTTCCTCGAGGCAATTACAAGACAGTAAGCTAACTTTTCCAACTTCGGATAATTTCTCTCTACTCTAGTCAGTCGTTTGCTGATGTAATAGACTAGTCGTTATATCCGATCCTCCTCCCAAATCAATGCAGCACTGATTGCGTTTTCTGACACCCCCAAGTAGATGTATAATATCTCATGATCAATAGGCTTTGACAGAATAGGTGGTGTGGATAAGTGCTGAACCAGTGCTTGGAATGTGCCTTCACATTCTGTAGTCCATTCAAAGTTCTATTTGCCTTTCCTGATTAGATCGAAGAAGGGGGTGCATTATCGGTGGACTTTGAGATGAACCTGCTCAACGCTGCTACCTTCCCATTGAGGCTATGAACTTGCTTTATGGTCCTCGGCGTTTCAAGATTCCTAATTTCCCAGATCTTCTAAGGATTGGTTTCGATTCCCCGAGCATTAACGATGAACCTAAGAAACTTTCCGGACGCGACCCCAAAGTGACACTTTAATGGGTTGAGCTTCATTCTATACTCTTGAAGGATGTTGAACATCGTTTCCAGGTCTCTGATATGACTGGTGGAGAATCGTGACTTTACAAGCATGTCGTCCACGTATACCTCCATAGTTTTTCCGATCTGATTAGCAAACATTCGATTAACTAGCCATTGGTAAGTTGCTCCAGCATTTTGAGTCCAAAGGGAATGACTTTGTAGCAATAAAGTCCCAGATCGATGATGAAGCTGGTGTGCTCCTGATCGGGCAGGTGCATGGGAATCTGATTGTAGCCGGAATATGCATCCATAAAGGATAAGAGCTCGTGTCCGGCTGTTGAGTCTACAAGTTGATCAATACGGGGAAGTGGGAAACTGCCTTTGGGGCAAGCTTTATTCAAGTCTGAGTAGTCAACACATATTCTCCATTTCCCGTTAGATTTCCTGAAAAGTACAGGGTTGGACACCCATTCTGGATATAGCGCATCTCAGATAAACCTGTTCGACTTTATCTATCTCTTCCTTTAGGGCGGTAGATCTCTCTGGATCCATACCACGTCTTTTTTGCTTGATCGTGACATGCCGCGGGTCAATATTCAGGGTGTGGCTCGCGATGTCCGACGAGATCCCACACATGTCAGAGTGCATCCGGGTAAACACCTCAAGGTTTGCTCGAAGAAATTCAACCAATTCCTCTTTCATCTTTTGGCTTAGCTGAGATCCAATCTTTATCATTCTAGAATCGTTATTATTATCGATCAGAACATCGATCGTCAGCTCTGCCGAAGAAGCCTGACTGTCTTTGACTTCGTCCTCGCTTTCTGTATCTCTTGGGTCAAGATCTATCGGGAATTGGTTGTGGTGCCCGGGCCTAGGCCCAGGCATTAACTGGCAATTATTTGCAAATCGGACGCAGAGAGATTCCTCTACGCCCTTTCCCTTCTCTTTTCGCTGCGCCTCCCACAACTCGGCAACATAACTGGCCCGTCCAGCAGCCTGGTCTCACTGAACGACTCCGACTCTATTATCGGTGGGGAATTTCAAAGTCAGACACCAAGGGGCGATAGTAGCCCTGAATTCAGCTAGGGCCAGTCGGCCCAAGAAAGCGTTGTATGGTGAGTCAATATCCAATACGATAAACTATAACATCCGGACTCTCCGACGTTCCCCTATTCCAAACTCCACTAGTAGGTCCACCATCCCAGTGGGTATAGTCGCGCTTCTATTGAAGCTATGAATACGAGACAAACAAGGCTTCAAATCTTTTGCTTCCGTCTTCATTTGATCATAGGCTCGCTTAAAGAGTATGTTCACTGAACTTCCACTGTCCACTAAGATCCTCTTCATCCAAGAAGGACCTATCTGAGCTGAAATGACTAGTGGATCAATGGTAGGGGCTTCGACTCTATCGACATCCCTGTCCCGAAAAATGATGTCGTCTGTCATCGTCTTCTGCTGTTTGGCCGGACCCCGTCTTCCAAGTTACTACAACATTTGAAGCTCGCATGCCTAATAGAGCTGGCAAACGACTCTATTTCCCTCCAGCTCTGATCCGTTGGATGAGGACCACCACTAACAGTGTTAATCACTAACCTCCCGCTAGTACGTACGAATTCCTCGGTCTAACCTGATTCGATATTTGATTTTGATTTGATGGGCCCGCACCTACAACCTGCGGTGTCTGAACGAACTGCTCCAACTTTCTTTCTTGGATCAACTTCTCGATAATATTCTATAAATGATGACATTCATTCGTGTTGTTGCCATAGCTATCATGAAATCTACAAAACTTCCCAACGTAGATCTATTTCTCTGATGATTGCTTCGGAGCAGGTTTTATATATTAGATAGTATTGCAAGTTTGCAAGTACACATTCTCTAGGGATGTATTTAAAGGAGTATAGGTGTCAAACATGGGAGCTCTACGTCGCGGTTCGCGATTATGCTCCCACTTCTTATCCTGGTTTCCATCACCTTTCTGCTGATTTTGCGTATTCTGTATATTTAACTGCACCTTTCCGGAACTCTTCCCGGTTTGCTTGACATCGACATTGCTTTGAATTCCTTCCACACTGGGCCCTGCGTCATCCTTTTTCCTAGACTGTTTCACATCCTCTTCCGGCTAACCAGTTGCCAGATTCAGAATCGGGATCGATCCCCTTAATCAGCGCCATCGGAATGGAATTGTCATTAGGATTGCTAATCTCAGCGCATGCAACATGGAACCTCTCCAGGTAACGTCTGAGTGTCTCTCCGGGATCTTGAGTGACGCTGAACAAGGTATTAACATCTTTGGGCCTTGTGACATGCATGCGAAACTGTTCAACAAACTTTATAGCCAACTGGTCGAAGCACGAAATAGATCGGGGCGGTAGGTAAGTAAACCACATAGTCGCGATGCCCCTTAGTGAGATTGGGAAACTTTGGCATTTAACCGTGTCATCTTCCCATGCGGCATTCATCAACCATTCATATTTTAGGATGTGCTAGGTAGGGTCAGAGCACCGTTCAAAAACAGGTAGAGTTGACATTCTAAATCGCCGGGGCAGTTCAGTGTAGAGAATGTCTTTGGAAAAAGGGGTATGACTCTGGGAGATTCCCCAGTCGTCATTGGTGAGGCCTTGGCTCTCACGGATCATTTGGCGGATCATTGTCGGGATGTCTGGTGTTTGGACATTCTGGGCATGCTGGTCCAAAGTGTGGTCAGGTTCCACAATGCGAGGATGGCCCGGGCGCGGTCGACGGTCCATGCCTTGCCTTCTTGGCTCCAGGTTTTCGGGGACATAGGGTTCAGGAGTATAATCGCATTGGTGATGGTTCCGAGTGTTAGCTTCCAACTCGATGGCAGCGGCAGCGGCGCAGTTGTCAGTAGTGTGATAGGGAACCGTCCCATCCCGGGAGGAGGGTCCAGTCTGATGGCTGGTTGACGGACAAACTCTCGCTTGTCCAATATTCAAAGTGTGCTGATGTCTGGTAGCCTCTGTATAACTTCCATCCAACCGTTGGCATATGGATCTGTGATTGTAATCAGAGGAAGCTGAACTTTCAGTAGATGAGTAGGAAGCCTGATGCCTTCTGGATCTCTTTCGTCTTTCTCGGTTCAGACGGTTGGTTAACTCTGTGTTGGCACGAAGCTATTGGCGACTTTGAGATAGTTCTTGCATCAATAGCTGGAACTCCTCCCTGGTGATAGGGCCTTGTGGATCCGAAGGTCCAGTAGCGTTCTGGTCTGTAGAGGGAAGTTGTGTGGGGTTCTGCCTATCCCGTCCATTTGGATCTGCAGTGGTTGAGGTAGTCCTAGTAGCGACCATGGTTAATAGCGAAGTTCTCTCCTAGACTTGAAGAAAATCTAAATTGGATGGAAGAACTTTTAGGCTTGAGATTTGGATCTTCTCCTTAGATTCTTGCAATCCAATGTCGGCAGTAGATCCAATGAGTAGGAGAAAAGCTGGGTTTTCTCAGTGAAAGCACCAAAATGTTTGTACCAAAATTGGGCAAAACACTCTTCGGATGTGTTTGAAGAGATAAAATGAAGAAAGTAAATGTAAAATGAGGTAAATTTAACAAACACACCAATCCGCAGATAAGAAAAAGTACATAAACACACAAATTTAAGATGGTTCGGCGTATGGCCTACGTCCACTATGGAATGATTGATGTTTATTGATTATAACTTGTTGGTTACAAGTGGATTACAACAGTACAATCGAAGTACAACAGCAATTTCAGTAGAGTATCGACGTAGAAAGTCCATTTTTTGTAGGTCCAGGTCATTATTTATAAGCGTAGGCAGCAAATATCTCGCCCAGATCTCGGAGGACTTCTTCTCTCACGTGGGTGGGCCCACGGGATCGAGTTCAAGTGATTTTGGCTCGATCTTCGAGCGATACGAATTGAGTTCGTATCGATCAATAATTGGTCCTTTTGGGCTGAAATTGATCAGGTACATTCTTGAGGTTGTATGCAAGCTCCTGTGAAAATTTGGTGGCATTTGGACTTGTAGATTTTCAGTTATGATCGATGCAAGTTTGAATTTGCAATGGGCTATCGAACTCGTATCACTCTCGTTCGTGTCGTTCTCGTTCGTATCGCTTCTAGGCACGTGTTTGCTAGGTCACGTGACGTTATCTTCTAGGATCGATCCACTTTCCAGGTCGAGTGATCGAGTCCTCCTTCCTTGTAGGTCTCATTCGTATCCATAGCTTTGATCGTATCGACCTGGAACATTCCCTTTCGTATCGATGACTTCGACCTTAATTCGTATCGATGTTTGAGGCTACTTTGTATCGATAATTTCCATTTCAATTCGTATCAATATGAACTTAGGCTCTTTGTATTGATCGAAGGCTCCGACTTCTTATCGATGTTTTTAAGTGATGTTTCGTATCGATCTTTCTAGTGTCGTGTTTCGTATCGAGCAATGGCCGATCGATACGAACTGGGTTGAAGGAGCGATCGATACGAAGCATGTATGAATGAGATCGATACGAAGTGTTGTTAACATGAAGGATACGAAGCAGCTTTAGTTCGATGGATATGAAGGAAGTTAGTGGGCGATGGATATGAACTAATGGCCACTTGGGGGATACGAAGGAGGTCTTCTGAATGGATGGATACAGACTTGCATGGATACGAATAGTGTTGATTTTCTTGACCTTGATCGATCAATATCTTGAACATACGAACTCCGATTGACTTGAAATTTGGAACATTGGATTTCATAGCTTTGCTTGTCGTGTCTTGTCAATTGTAGCTCGAACTGGACTCGAACCAAATGTGCCAATATCCATAATAAACCTGTGTATAACCGATCTTTGGAACAGACAGTCCTTGGTGCCACGACCTTGCCAAAAGGCGGGATAATACGAAACAAAGAAAAATGGAAAATAAAAGTTAGGAAACCATTAATAAACAGCAGTACCCTCTAAATCATGTGATGTCAATCAGAGTCATATTAGGGACCTAGTTTAGGGATTGAAGCATTAAAAAATCACAGTATAAAAATTCTGATAAGAGTTACTTAGCTTTGGTGCATTATCCAAGCCTCCGCAAGTATTTGTCGCAAGTAGTCATCGTTGATAATCGAAGGCGTACAAGTGGTTGTTGCAAGTAGTTATCGCTGGTAATTGGAGTCATCGTTTATGGTTGACAGTTGAATTCATTGCTGATAATCAACGGCATCGCGAGTAGTTATCTTGATTAATTATCAAATCACCAGTCAGGCCGTCCCCATTAAATGCCAACAAAGTAGTCGCGATTAATTTTCAGATTACCAACAAAGTTGTCGCGATTGATATTAGATAGCCATTAAAATCGTCGCGCTTAATTTTCAAATAGCCACCAAAGTCGTCGAGATTAAATCGCGATTAATTTTCATATAGCCATCAAAGTCATTATGATTAATTATCATATCACCAACTATCGTAAACAATTTGATCATCGTGAATAGAACCGTCAACACTATCACTGAACTCCAATCTTGGAAGATCTCCATCATAATCAATTTCCAAATTCACATTCAATTTGAGGTGAACTGCCGATGAACCAGAGTCATCGCGATGAATCTAAGGAAGTTATATAGTTATCATGATGAATTGGAGTGGCGAAGTAGTTTGGAATGATGAAGGAGCTATCGTGATGATTTTGGCCGATGACCCGATGGATAATGATCCACTTAACCACACATGTCTATTATCCGGGTTTTTAACCTATCAGGATTCTGTAGAAGCCAGAGCAGTTTTACGACATCGGAATGGCTTAGAAATTGACCAAGAAGGAATAAGCAATATGTTAAAGAAAACCAAACCTTATTACCAACGCAACGACTGAGTTCCACTAAACCAAGAGACCAACATCCGTTCAACCCAATCAGCAGTCAAAGCACAACCAGCTAGTCAACTATCATCGATACGGAACGTGCAACGAGACTACACGAATAACGTCAATATAAATCCCTGAAGGCATTCCATACCTGCAACTCCAAAAACAATCCAAGTGCTTGGATCACTAGCAATCCATACCCTATGGATCACCAGCGATCCATGCAATGTAATGGCCCACGGATAAAAGTAAGGGATAAGGAGCCTAGAAGACAGAAACACAAAAAATGTTAAGTTTATGGATCGCTGGCGATCAATACACGATGGATCGCCATCGATCCATATGGAGCCATGTGAGTTGCGACCTAGCATATTGAACTGATGGAGAGAGCAACAAAAACAATAGCGAGTGAGCGAGCCAAATCCATGGATCGCTAGCGATCCATAGTTTTGGTTCGGGTCGCGGGCTAAACTCCTCTAGGTCGTTCTGTACCCATCTGCAAGCAATTGATGAAGTGACCTGATCCAGAAGCTCTCTGATCTCTATAAATATCGTCCTGCCTGCAACATAAACTGGATCTTCTCCGGACTGGTTGTTGCAGCTTTGCTGGAAACTTTCTTCACTCTCTACCTCCCTCACAACAATCTTCAAAGGAATTCACTGTGATTCTCCAGTGGATTCCAACTCTGTGGATTCAATCTAGCTAAGGATAATCAAAGACTTTGTAATCAAACACTACTTGTAACAGCAATCAGTCATAATAAAACTATAAAGTGGACATAGGATTCGTTAACAGCCGAAGCACTATAAAAATTCTTTGTCTTCTTTCTTTTATTGTCTTTTTCTATACGTATTGTTTGTGTTATTGCTCTGTTGGAACAAGGCTGGTGCTTTCAAACTCAAACCAGGGTGTTGATCCATTTTTTGGGTTAACATTTTGGTGCTTTCACTGAGAAATCCAACTCAGGATCTAGATCTAGCTATCTACATTGGATCCTATAGGTCCAGAAGTTAGATCCCCAATCTTTACCTGAAGAATCTACCACTTGAAATCAATGGATCCTGGAAGAAAAAGAACTGCCTCTGGAGGATCTATAAGGGAAGTAATAGCTGGAGAAGATGTTAATGCCCAACAAACTAAAGTAAATGGTGCAAACTTGGGAAATCAGGCGCCAGCATCCTCCAGCCAACACGAAGTTGTCACCAGGGAAGAGTTGAATAAGATGGTTAGTGAGATCAACTAAAAGATGGAAAATAGTCAAAAGGCTCTAATGGATAAACTTAACGCTCTCTTAACCCTACAGTCAAACCCTACTCCAAGGAGTATGCCAGAACCCGCGACTGCTATAGAATAAGTGAATTCTTCCGTTTCTGGTCTACATAGAAGAAACAGAAAACAACCACAAAAAAGGGTGACAACAGGACATAATGTGGATATGAATGCGAATACTCCACCTGCCGCAAGGCAACCAGTTATGAACTTGAATCAGGGGGCCAAGACCCCGTAGGAAGATATAGCTATGGATCTCTCCGATTCAGAGGATGGAGAGCAAGAGAATCAAATGGAAGAGAACGCCAACACGTTCGATGATGCTAGAAACGTCCAAACTGCCCCAAATCAGGCCAACTACGAGCCAATGGGGTCCCGTGGGAATGGCTCTCCCAAAGACAGGAGAGTCTAGGCTTCAACCTATGCGCCAAGACCGTTTGCAGAGCCAAACACTTGGCGTAGTAACTGATTGTTGTTCCCAAGACTACCGGACATCAGAGGCATACATAGCAGACATGGTCCAAAGGTTGATGGACGAGAGTAAAAACCGAAGAGATGATGAATGGGGATCTGATCCATGTCAGACTCCCTTTATAGATGAAATCATAAATGAAAGGCATCCAAATAAATTCACTATGTCGACTATCCCTTTCTACGACGGGACGAAGGACCCAAAACCCCATCTATATAAGTATAGTCGGTATATGGACGGAGCCAACACTCCAGAGGTTGTTCGCTGCCGATGCTTCCCTATCTTTCTACAAGGAGTTGCATCTATGTGGTTCATCAGACTTCCCCCGACATCTATTTCTACCTTTGACCAACTTGCAACAAAATTCTTTGACCAGTTCAGGCTCCATACCGTGTAACCAAAGGATGTCATGTCCCTATCCGGATTGTTCCAGGGACGCAACGAGTCGTTGAAATCTTTCATGAACCGGTTCAATACCGCGGTAACGGAAGTCAGAAACACCAATGAGGACATGGTTTTTTTGGCGTTAGTCCATACTATTCACTTGGAGACTGAATTCGGGAAATGGGTTAAAATGAAGCAACCTACCACCAGGATTGACTTCAATCTTAAAGCAAGCCGGTACTTAAGATTGGAGGAAGAACGGGAGCTGGAAAGAAAGTCTACTAGTGTGCAACAGATGAACATCAGATAGAGCGATGCGGCGACGAATCTAAACATGCACGATTCTGGAGCTGCTCAAGGAGTCATAGGAAAAATGGAAATCAAAAGAGAAGAAATCAGAACTCCGATACAAGAAATAACAATGGCAGCAACAAAAGATTTAAAGAGTTTAGACAGGAAGATTATACCCCTCTAAATGACATTGTGGAGAATATTTATCTCACAACATAAGAAACTGAAGAATACAAGAAACCTCCTAGAAAAGAGGCAACTGAGCAGCAAAAGCGCTCAGAGAAATTCTACCGCTTCCACGAGACACATGGCCACAATACAGACGAATGCCGCCACCTAAAGGACCTCATTGATAGGTTGATCCAAGACAATAAGCTTCGGCAGTTTGTGAAAAAGCCACAAAAGCCTAATCAACCCGTGGCCCCTCAGCCTCCTAGAGAACAAAGAAATCAAGATGGAACTAGTGACGAAGGGTCGAAATGAACTGACCAGAAGCTTATTATTGGAACGATATCTGGGGGACAATACCTGCGCAAAGGAGTTGGGGAGAAATGTAACGGTACATGAGTTCGTTGAAACACGCTCCGAAAAACTCATGTCTCACAATAGATGATGAAACTCCGGCCAAGCTACAAAAGGTTCTGAGTGACGATATAGTGTTTCGCAATCAGGACACCGAAGGGATCGAAGCTCCAACTCTTGATCCGATGGTGGTGACAGTAGGAATTGGACACGCCGTAGTCCGACGAGAGTTGGTCGATAGTGGCAGTTTCGTTAATACTTTTCAAGCGTACTTTTGACTAAATGAAAATTGGCATGAAAAGCATATCTACATGCCAAACAAAGATCCAAGGGTTCACTGGCGAGCACAAGCAACCTGTGGGAACAATTGACCTGCCAGTGGAGCTCGGAAACGGCGATCGAAGAGTTACCCTCATTCAGACTTTTGTAATTGTGGATGAAATGTTAGCATATAACGCCTTCTTGGGGCGGCCCACTCTAGCAGATTTCAAAATAGCTATGGCCCCTAGTGTCTGACCATGAAGTTCCCTACTGCAAATGGAATCGGAGTGGTGAAAGGAGATCAGTGCGCTGCCAGAGAATGTTACATTGCAGAATTACGCGAATCCGGAAGAAAGGAAAACGAGGAGGACGTGGGGATAACTCTCCACATCCGTGAACCCTCTGAATAGCAACTATAGAGCCGCCTTAGCTTGGGGACCATAGCCGATTCGACAAGGCTTTGAACCCTAGGAAGAAGAGCTCGGGGAAGGAACGGGCGGCGCCGACAAAATTTACGGTGTCCGTCCCAGTCGACATGGACGACCCAACTAAAGTTTTGAAAATTGGATCGCATCTTGGAAACAAGATGCGTATGAAGCTTACCAAATTTCTCCATGCCAACTTGGATGTGTTCGCTTGGAAACATTCCGATATGTGTGGGGTGTCTCCAGAAATCGCATGTCATGCTCTCAACATAGACCCCAAGTTCACACCAGTAAAGCAAAAAAGGCGCGGCTTAGGTCCCGAACGATCTAAGGCTCTAAGAGAAGAAGTGGACAAGTTAATAGCCAACGGTTTTATCCGTGATGCAACTTATCCAGAGTGGGTATCTAATCCGGTCTTAGTCAAAAGGTCCAACAGGAAGTGACAAACCTGTATCGACTACTCAGACTTATAAGCTTGACCAAAGGACAGTTTCCCTCTCCTTACAATAGACCAACTTATGGACGGAACGACAGGATATGAGCTGCTATAATTCATGGACGCATACTCAGAGCACAACCAAATCCAGATGCATGAACCCGGTCAGGAAAATACTAGCTTCATCACCGACCTAAGCCTATACTGCTACAGAGTAATGCCATTTGGTTAGAAGAACGTAGGGCAACTTATCAAAGGTTGGTAAATACCATGTTCAAGTGACTGATCGGGAAAACGATGGAAGTTTATGTAGATGACATGTTAGTCAAATCACGAGCAGCAGTTAACCACCTGGACAACCTCGGGAAATGTTCGAAATACTTCGGAAGTATGGGATGAAACTCAATCCACTCAAGTGTCACTTTGGAGTGCCCTCTAGGAGTTCCTAGGATTCATCGTAAGTGCCAGGGGTATCAAAGCAAATCCTGAACAAATCATGGCACTATGGGAAGTCAAAGCTCCGAAGAATAAGAAGTAACTGCAATGTTTAAATGGAAAAGTTCTAGCGCTAAGTCAATTTATCTCGAAAGCTACCGGCAAGTGTATACCGTTCTTTGATGCACTGAAGAAAGGAAAGAATAACTTCTAATAGAGTGAGGCTTGTCAAATGGCATTCGAAGAACTACTGCGGCATATGGAGGCTCCGCCAATCCTATCGAAACCCGTGGATGGAGAAGACTTGTTCATTTACTTAGCAATCTCACCCCATGCATTGAGCGCCGCTCTGGTGCGTGAAGAAGCAAAAATCCAGCGAGTCGTGTATTACATTAGCAAGTGGTTCACTAGAGTAGAGAAAAACTATCCGAAACTAGAAAAGCTAGCGTATTTTCTCTTGATCGTATCTAGGAAGTTACGACCGTACTTTCAGGCTCATCAATTAAAGTGTTGACTGACCAGCCCCTAAAGCAAGTGTTATACCAACCAGAAACTTTCGGATGACTACTCAAGTGGAATATAGAGTTGAGTCAATATGATATCACATACCACCCAAGGAAAGCCATCAATGGGCAAGCATTAGCCTATTTCATGGTCGAATTTACTATACAGGATGACGAGGAAGAAGTTCAGTTAGAAGTAGACATGCAATGAAAGCTCTTCGTCGATGGCGCATCTAACAACCTCTGTTCGGGAGCAGGAGTAGTGCTTGAAACCCCCGAGGGGTGAGCCATTAGCTACGCTTTGCGCTTGGAATTCTCTGCTACAAATAATGAAGGGGAATACGAAGCACTGATTGCTGGACTTAAAGTTGTGAAGGAACTCAAGATAAAATCTATTCACATATACAACGAATCTCAGCTGGTCATCTGCCAAGTCAAAGGGGAGTACTAGGCGCGTGTGGAGAATCTTACCCCATACCTGTCCAAAGCACAAGAACTACTAAGCGACATCGAACACTACACTATAACTCACATTTCATGGGAGCAAAACACCAAGGCAGATTATTTAGCTAAGTTAGAAAGTTTCGGAGAAGCTCAGTCATTGGGACTAGTCCTAGTTGAAACTCTAACCAACCCAAGCATGGACGAAATGGACGTCGACTGGATTCTAAAAACCACCATTGAACCAGATACATGGATAACACTGATAAAGGAGTATTTACTTACAGGGACTCTTCCAACTGAACGGAATCAACGAAAAAGGCTTTTCCGAAAGGCACCACGATTCATGATACAAGATGGAGTACTCCACCGAAGGGAATTTTCGACCCCCTCCTAAGGTGCAGGTCCAATGACGAAGCTCGACGAATCCTAAAAGAAGTGCACGAAGATGAATGTGGAGACCACACTGGGGGGCAAACCCTGGCGAAGAAAGTTCTCCGGTACGGATACTTCTGGCCAACAATAAATGTGATACTGCAGACTACGCCGGAAAATGTGATCGTTGCCAGAGATTCAGCAAAATTAAAAGAACTCCTTCAATGGAGCTAACTCAGATGGTTAGCTCGTGGCCATTCACAATATGGGGAATAGACTTGATTGGCATCCTACCGATAGCAAAAGGAGGAGTCAAATATGTTATAGCTGCCGTAGATTATTTCACCAAATTGGCCGAAGCGGAACCGCTGGCCACCATAACCACAAAGAAAGTCGTTAACTTTGTCACTGAAAACATTATCTGTAAGTTTGGTGTACCACAGAAAATCATCACTGACAATGGAACCCAATTCAAAAGCATCAAGTTCAAAAACTTCTGCAAACACTTCCGGATTGAGAAAAACTTCTCGGTAGTAGCTCATCCGCAAGCAAACAGGCAAGTGGAAGAAATAAACAAGATAATAAAATCCACCATCAAAAAGAGACTAACTAGAGCCTAGGGAAAGTGGGTTGATGAACTTCCACTCGCACAATGGGTATACCGAACCACCAACAAAGTGGCAACTGGACTCACTCCATTCGCCTTGGCGTACGACTCGGAAGCAATGATCCCTGTTGAATTGGATGTCTCCTTGCACCGAAGGAAATTTTTTAATCAAAAGAAAAACGAGCAGCTACTACTCGAGTCACTAGATATGATTAATGAAAAGAGGGAAGAAGCCGAGTTGAGAACCGCGGCCCACCAAAAAAGGATCGCACGGTACTTCAACTCCAAAGTTCACAACCAAACTTTCGAAGTGGGAGATCTTGTGCTCAAGCAAGTTTACCCCATTCCGGGGGCCTTCGGACTCAACTGGGAAGGACCGTATGTCATCAATCAAATGCTAAGAGATGGAACTTTCAAGCTAACAACCATCGATGGAATTCAGATTCCCAAGGCCTGGAATAGCAAATCAATCCGCCATTACTTTGTTTGAAAACTACTTTATGTACTCTCTATTTTTCAGCAAATAAGTCATCCCGAAATGCCGAGGGCATTGAAAATAGGAAAAAAATCTACCCTATTTTCCTTAATAAAATTTGATTCGCTCTTTTGAACCGACAAAACTGTGTTCATAATAAATATCCACCGGGTCGACGGAAGCAAATCGACTCAAACCGCTGGATCGGCAGAACTCGATCTGTGCCCTCTAAAAACCGGTGTTGCTTTGGCAACATCAAGAAGGCCCAAAACACATGCTCCTCGCGTTGCCCGGAGATAGGCAACGTCGAGGAGCACCAAAAGCCGCACATTCCATAAGCCGCGGTAAAACATGCGCTCCTCACATTGCCTAGAGATAAGCAACGCCGAGGAGCACCAAAAGCCATACATTCCATAAGTCACGCCAAAACATATGCTCCTCGCATTGCTCGGAGATAGGCAACGCTGAAGAGCACCAAAAGCCGCACATTCTATAAGCCGCGCCAAAACTTACGCTCCTCGAATTGCTCGAAGATAGGCAACGCCGAGGAGCACCAAAAGTCGTGCATTCCATAAGCTACGCCAAAACATACGCTCCTCGCGTTGCCCGGAGATAGGCAACGCCGAAGAGCACCAAAAGCCATGCATTAGATAAGCCGTAGCAAAACATGCGCTCCTCGCGTTTCCCGGAGATAGGCAATGCCGAGGAGCACCAAAAGCCGTGCATTCCATAAGCCGCACCAAAACATACGCTCCTCGCGTTGCCCGAAGATAGGTAACGTCGAAGAGCACCAAAAGCCACGCATTCCATAAACTGTGCCAAAACATACGCTCCTTACATTGCCCGAAGATAGGCAACGCCGAGGAGAATCGAAAGCCGCACATTTCGTAGGCCATGCATTGAATCTTAAAAAACTTAAGTTCCCCACATTACCCGAAGATAGGCAACACCGAGGAACATCGCCGAAAGATCCTACTCCTAAAGTGTAAACTCCTCACGTTGCCCGAAGATCGGCAACGTCGAGGAGCATCAGAACTAAACCGACAGGCCATATCAAACCCAAACACCACGCATCTCATAACCGGCGCGCCAACCACTTCTATGATTGGGAATAATGGGCACAACTTTGACAAAATTGAAGTGCTATAAGTTAACCCATGCAATGTGCTCCTCTCGAACATGCATATATTGCATACCTACCAGAATATCACAAGAAACTCGGATTACGTGCCAAAGTGGCAAAATTTTAGCAAAAAGGAAAATCAAGCCGCGACTTAGCCAAATTTCGAGTTTAATATGAAAATTATCTAAACTCTAGGTTAACGGTCATTTGAAGTAACATCCCTGTAAACTGGGGGGCATACGCTGGTGCTTAAATAAAAACAATCAAAACAATAAGTTCACAGGTTCTGTTACTCCAAACAAAGAATTGTTGCTCCAAATAAAAAAGTTTAGCGGCAATTACAAAATTGGATAAGTGTACACAAAACAAGCACAAATGCACAGAACACACATGAGAAGACAAATAAGAATACAGTCAAAATATAAATGTATTGCTTATAATTTTCTTTGTACAGGGTCAAAATGTGGGGGCCGTACCCACACAACATCGGCTAACAAAAAGAAAATACAGACTCCACAGCAAAAATACTAAGTGCAGACTCTGCACTTGAACAAAATGACTCAAAAGGGACCAAAAATCAAATCAAACTTCACACAAGCTCCTCAACACTTCCTTCCACCGCTCCCCTTTCCGCCCTTTGTTGGCAGCTTCTGCTTCTTCTCAAGGGTGGTGTCGCTACCAGTGATGTCGACAAACTCCTCAGTGGCGATGTCCACCTCTTGCTCCGCAGCCTTCTCGAAAGGCTCTCCCTTTGATTTGCGCTTCTGTGATTTGCGGGAGCTCTTCGATGCTTTGATCGCTTCGACCTTCTCCTTCTTGATAGCGACCAGTTCGTGCTGAGTCTTGTGAGGCTGCTATGTCTGAACTTCTTGCTCCTTAATTTTTGCCGTTGTTACGTTGTCTTCTAAAGACATAGAAAGGTCATCCAGACAACGAAGTATGGCTACCTTTTCGAACTCCGACCCTGGCTGCGAGCTAGACACAGACGTAGAAATAGGAATAGGAATAGAGACGACCATAGAGGCTGTAGGAATAACAGCGGGTCCAGGAGCTGAGGAAGCTGGCGCATCAACAAGAAAGGTAGATAGACCTATAAAATCAAAAATGAAAGCATTAAATTCTTCTTGCTTTTGTGGCATAAGTTGGAAGCTTTCGAACTCAGAGGAAGCAAGAACATTACCTGCACCGGAGGTATGGTCAAGAATGTCGACTTCATATTCACCAACTTCGCCTTCTTTCGATGGTTCCACTACCTGAGGAAAAGTCTCAAGCTCTAAACTTGCTAGCAGATCATGGGGTCGCCTTGATGATTCGCCAGCACCAGAAATAAAGGGCTTAGTGGGTGCTTCGGCGGCAGCTGTCATGACAGCATCAGTAGCTTCTTTCTCTCTCAGCTCACAAAATTTCCCGACCCTCGAGCAACGCTTTCTTTGACTCTTCATTAAGGTAAGCATCCTCCAATTCTCGCTCGGTGTAGACATCGCCGCTATCAAAAAAGCGAGACAAGACTTCTTCCCATAACAAAGCAAGAGTGCGCGGGAACTTCTAGCCCAAGTAGGTAAGACACCCTTGGTGCAACAGGGAGTTAATGCAGAAATTCAGGATGATTGTGTCCATCTTTCTTTCAAAAGCATTTTGGAGTTCCAGATAATCCGCTCTGACGGCGGCTTTCTCAACTTCAACGGCAGATTTATCGGCACTGAGCTACGGGACCTGAGCCTGTAGCCAGGAAATTGTCTCGGCTTGATCGAAAATAGTCTTGTTGTGCCCCTCAACGATGAGGTCGTGATCAACAATGGTTTTCCTTTGAGCCTCAATTGTCGTGTTGCAAGTAGCCACTTCTTCTTTTAATTTCGTCTCTTCGGCCTGAGCCTTTTTTATCCCGTCTCTATAGACGATCTCAATTCTGGCATGAGCCTCTTTTACTTCTTTTAGCAAGTCGGCGCTCCTCTTGCCCTCTTGCAGTGCCGCTGCCTTCTCCTCCTCCAGCAATTTAATTTTGGCGTCTCGTTCTAACAACGCTTTTTCAAAATCATCCTTCTCCGACTCGAAAGAGATGATTTCTTGGTAGTTATAACGAATGGTGTCCGACAGCTGCTTACACAATCTCTCCCATCCTTCGGCCTGATCCAAGTCACTCTGAATAGCTTGAAGGTGTGGCATGTACGAATCTTTGTGAACCAGGTGCAGATTGCGATCAAACTTAACCCCCTTCAAGAACTAACCCGGGAGCACTACCTCAAGCTTAGGGGGCCCGAAGGAAGAATATAGGCAGGTCTCCGATAAGGACGCGAAGCACCGGGAGTAGTAACGATGGAAGATGGCGGGATGTAAGTAGAAGACGGAGTAGGAGCAGAAGTGATGAGAATTTCTTGACCCGTTGAGGAGCGCATCGGAGCGGAAATTTGTTGTTCTGAAGAGTGTGAATGGTGATCGAATTTTGATCTCTTCGATGGCTCATCCCTTTCATCAAAAGATCTCCTTTTCTCATACATGCTTTGTATGATCGACTTCGATATATTTCGTCTAGGCGACGGGCCTCGGCCTCTAGTTCCTTCCTCCTTTTGTACTCCTCCTCCTTTTCTCAGTGCTAATTACGACCAGAAGGACGCTTAAACCAGCGTTGGGAGTTGGTGAATTCTTCTAAATCATCATAGAGGCCACATCCACTCGTCATACCTGGCATAAAGCATAAACAAAAGATTTTAGAAATAGAAAATGGGCACGGAAAGAATGATAAAGTGAGTGCAATCCTAATGAGATGTGTAGTGTATTTCGGGAAAGGCCTAAAGCGTTGTCACGAACCGGATCGAGTGGCCGTTGTGGGAAAAACCGGATTAACTTCGGGTGCAGTATTGCCCGAAGAGGGGCACCTCCTCGAATTTAAAGTCTTCCTCCATAAGCGCATCAAAATCGACGCAGACGTCGCTCAAATCCTCGAATTCTGCACCAACTTCTTTATCTTGGGCATCCTCACACTCTCTGTTCTCTATGACATTGTTTTTATCGCACATATCTAGAGGAAGAGAGCTCGGAAGGATGGGACTCATGCCCTGAGTCTCATCGCACGATCCTGATTCCCCATCATCAGATTCCGTGTAAAAGTCATCACTGGAGGTGGACTCGTCGCTACTACTCTCGAGTTCAACCTCCTCTATATCTAAGCCCACTGCGGCCTTGCCTTCCCTTTATTGGAACTCTTCTTCCTCTTCTTCAAGGATTGGAGGCATTATGACCAAGCGGCTGACCACAACTATAGTGACATCTTTTCCTTCACGGGCCTCTTCGACTGACTCTCCGGATAAGCCCTCTCTCTTGAGAAGCAACTTCTTCGGAGCCGCGAGAAGAAGAAGTGGATCGTGTGCAAAACCTGGACTGAGTAGGGGAGGGGACGTCAACTTGATCGGCGGATCTACCCGGGCACAATAACCCATATCGATGAAAGTTTTCATCGGTCAGCAACACTTTGACGGATCTCTCCTCGTCATCAATAGCCTTTAGAGTCCAAAATTTTTCATCAAGAGACACATCCCTGTTTGACCTTGGAATAACTGCAAGAAGTATACAGCTCGTTAGAAACTCCATAGCAATGCGTCGAAACTCGATAAGTATGAAAATGAACTTACCCTCTATCATCCAGAGATGGTTAAACCCCTCGGGGCACCTAACGAAGAAATACTACGTCTTGAACTGGGACAAGTTGCGCTGTAGACACAAAATGATTTTCCAGTTTCTCTGGGCTTCAATCACGATCAAGGATGGAAAATCATCTATCCTCTTGAACGATAAGAAGTACCACAGCTTCTTGAAATTTAAAGCACGGTTGAATGTCCGCATGAAAAGAACATGCAAGCAAGTCAAGATAGCATAGTCGTTGGGATGAATCTAGAACGGGGCAATGCCTAAGTTGGAAAGAGTCTCACACAAAAAGTTGTTAAAAGGAGGCATGGCCCCATTCTGGCACATGTAACGATGGAAAGCGGTATATCCTGGGGGAGGCATATGAGCAAACTCATCTTTTTTCGGTAGACGTATGTCTTCCTCTGGTATACCATGTTGCACGTGGATATTGTGCAAAACTTTAGCGGAGACCACCGAAGAAGCTCTTTCTGGCGGATTGAGTAGGACTCTAAAGTTAGGAGGCATTCGATGCACGACCGGCCTGACCGGAACCAACTGACTGTATTCTGCCTGTGAAGTGGTAGGAGAAAGAGCGACGGATGACGACTCGACTGCGGAAAGTGCCGGACTTCCTCTACTCGATTTAAGGCGCGAAGATGGGTGCTTCATTCTAAAACAACGGAACTCGCATTCAAAATGGTCAGGTGATTTTATTCTAATTTAATAATTTCCCCCTACAACACATGAATTTCGGAGAGATATAGATTCGCGCCCGCACAACGGACTTTAAGTGTGCACCAAGGCAAGTGCAGCGTGTTGTTTATAGGGGGTGAGCTCGGCATCTGAAACACTACAAATGCTTTATCATGTGTAGAAAGTTCGCTCGCAGTGGTAAAGGAAAAAGTTTTCCGCATCGTTTCCACTTGTTTTTATTTCCTGTACACTTACCCATTATCGATCAACGATCGATAACGGATCCGTTTTCCGAAGCGACGTGGAAAACTCTTCTCGTTACAGGGACGCCGAGCGTGCAACAAGTTAGCAAGAAAAGTCCAAATCCTCTGGAAGAATCAGGAACGATTAGCGGTGTGTCATGCAGTAACAACTATAGAATTTGGCACAAGTCAATTTTGGCCTAATGGATTAAGAGAGAAAAATGCGTCAAATATTGGGTCAAGTCCCGAATGTTGTTCGGGGAGAAAACTCAGGACTCGATTTACTATCTTCCTCCATTAGACCGCAATCAACTCAAACTTCTCACGATCAACAATGCGAATACAAACTCGCCGTCAAACAAACACTATGGTTAGCAAACCCACCTCAGATTGAACTCTAAAACACGGGAATGATCGAAGGCTAAAATCAACGAGCCGTGGATGGATCGGTGGCAAGCTAAGGAATCAGATCGGCGGCGATCCAATAAAAGGTCGGGGGTGATTCAAGGCAAGGGTTTTGGTCAGAGATGAACTGGGGAGGCAGTGATGCTCCGATGACGGTGGCGCTAGAGAAAACTACAACGGAATGCTTGGACAAGGATGGATCTAAGGAAGCGCTGGACCAGGTCGAGCAAATTAGGTCAAATCACCTAAGGTCCCAGATCTCATGAGGTAGATGATCGGGTCGCACGAAAGTAAAGAGAAATGTCGGTTCGAATGGCCTATATAGGCAGACTAAAATTAAAGAGGCAAAATTTACTAAGTCGTTGGGTCGCCTGCGATCCATTATGGATCGGTAGTGACCCATCTTTTCGAAGGAAAATTTTTTCAAGTGGTCAGGTTGCAAGCCATCCATCACACATGGATCGCTAGCAACCCATAAGGTTGGAGGCAGATTTTTCTCGAACTCGTGCTCCAACATCTACCCATCATTTTGGAGCATACCGAGAGGCCATGGAGAGGAATTTGATCCGTTACGACAAGCGATAGCAGTCAAGATCAAAACAAAGTGATCAGCAGTGTAACTTACTATATATCTGCAAAACCCTAATACGATTACTTGGAATTCGATGAACATATATTAATAGCAAAAACTTCCAAAGCATGCTTTGTTTCCAACGAAGGCGTACTCTAAGGGGCAAATGTTATCTGGGTTTTTAACCCATCAGGATCCAATAGAAGCCATAGCAGTTTTACGACATCAGAATGGCTTAGAAGTTGACCAAGAAGGAATAAGCAAAAGGTTAAAGAAAAACAAGCCTTATTACCAAAGCAACAGCTGAGTTCGACTAAACCAAAATACCAGCATCCGTTCAACCCAATCAGCATTCAAAGCACAACCAGCTAGTAAGCTGTCATCGAAACGAAGCAACGTGCAACGAGACTACATGAATAACGTCAATACAAAGCCAAGAAGGCATTCCAAACCTGCAACTCCAAAAATAATCCAAGTTCTTGGATTGCTAGCGATCCATACCCTATGGATCGCCACCGATCCATGCAATGTAATGGCCCACGGATAGAAGCAAGGGTAAGGAGCCTAGAAGATAGAAACATAAAAAATGCTAAGTGTATGGATCACCATCGATCCATAAACGATGGATCATCGATCCATATGGAGCCATGTTAGTTGCGACCTAGCATATTGAAGTGATGGAGAGAGCAACAAAGTCATTAGCTCGCGAGCGAGCCAAATCTATGGATCGCTAGCGATCCATTGACCATGAATCGCCAACGATCCAAGGTTTTGGTTCGGGTTGCGGGCTAAAATCCTCTAGGTCATTCTGTACCCATCTACGAGCAATTGACGAAGTGGCCTAGCCTAGAAGCTCTCTGATCTCTATAAATATCGTCCTACCTACAACATAAACGGGATCTTCTTCGGACTGGTTGTTGAAGTTTTGCTGGAAACTATCTTGACTCTCTACCTCCCTCACAACAATCTCCAAAGGAATTCACTGTGATTCTCCAGTGGATTCCAACTCTAGGGATTCAATCTAGCTAAGGATAATAAAAGATTTTGTAATCAAACACTAATTGTAACAGCTATCACTCATAATAAAACTATAAAGTGGACGTAGGCTTTGTTAACAGCCGAACCACTATAAAAATTCTTTGTCTTCTTTCTTTTACTATCTTTTTCTATACCTATTGTCTGTGTTATTGCTCTGTTGGAATAGAGCTGGTGCTTTCAAACTCAAACTAGGGTGTTGACCCATTTTCTGGGTTAACAATGTTCAACCCAAATTGAATGAAAAGGCGGATAGTTAGGAAGAAGAAAGAAGATAAGAAGAAACTAAACAACATAGAATCTCAGAGCGAAACGAATAATCTATAATATAAAATCAACCTTTACACAAAACGAAACTGTAATATATATATATATATACAGACATCAATTTTAGTATACTAACCTATTCAGCATGGACAGTTATAACGACCTATCCTCACAATTGCTGAATAATATACAACAATGAATGCAATGAAAAAGTAACCATGTACATGAATACGTCTCTGGGCCTCCAGCTTTACTCCTAAAGTTCCAAAAGATCTCCGACCAAACCTCAAAATATGCTCGATCTGACCCGAGCATTATAGGAAAACAACACCCAGGTCGGTCTGGTAAAACTAGTGTGAGAACTCAAATCATAATTTAATTTATTTTAACTTGTTAAATCCTTTAAAATCAAAGGCATGTCATAAGACCACGCCGCACATAAACACGGACGGTTTTTACCTTACGGTGACCAAAACCTTTTATATCATAAATTCAGTGATATTATAATAATGTCTAAAGGCAAAAATAATAATAATCAATTAGTTGTGATGCTCATGAGTGTACATCATAACAATACTAGGTATATAATCGAAAATTGATAAGGCACATTCGATAATTGTGTAGGATTTCCATGGAGCTGCACTCGGTACTTCGAGGAATGGTCCTCCTGCATAAGGATCGGAGATATCCTTCCGAAGCAGCATGCATCCCTAGTGATGTACCATAGGAAAAACATAGCTGGTCTTGCTAAGGTCAAGTGCATCGCCCCATGCATGCATAACCACTGTAGGTAACGTCTAGGTGGAGCTGACTACACCCTATGGGTTTTCCAACCCTACTGGCCATGCCTCCTATCTCAGGTTTTAGTCATTCCCACTGATGAGGCTACATCCAGCATTCCAGCTTACGCACTGCCACCAAATAGATCATAGAATCCCACATGGATTCCAATACCCCAACGGGTCTCTGAATCACACAAAGATTCCCATATCTCAATTAGATCTTGGAATCACACCCGGGTTCCCATACCACAACGGGTTTCAGAATCACACATGGATCCCAACATCTCAATATATCATGAATCTCCTCCATAAAATTGTATATGGTTTCCGGAGTGGTCACGGGTTCGAGTCATCTCTTACGAGTACACTCTTTCGTTTCCCGGGTGCTCTACAAAACCAAATGTCGATTTTCGGAATGCTCAATACCGGTTCTTTAGGAAATAATTAGACAATACATAAAAGCGGGGATCACCTCCTAACCGTTTAAGTGGACGGATCTTCTTATCATTTGTCCTAGAAGAACGAAATGAGTTTATACGTACAGTATAGCACCACTAATGGTAATTGAACCATAAAATCCCTGTGTTTCCCCTAGATATTTCAAGAATTAAAATCCTTCGGTGATAAGTAGGGAATATTTCCCTACCACCAAAATTAAGAAGGATTACATATTTAGGCTAATATTTGATAGTCGATTATTTAACTATCAAATAAAAAACATTCAAAAAATGGTCACATTTCCCACAAAAATCACTAAGCCTCATAAATTAATCTTTCATTAATTTAATATCACATTTCAAATACTTGGAAATCAATTTCATATACTTATCTCAACAGGATAAGTATATTTACAAACCACTATATTTTTAATACTTAGAAAATATAACCATATACTTATCTCAATGGTATAAGTATATTCACAAGCCATTTCACTTTCAAAACTTAGAAACTTGAAAACTCTTAAAAATAGATATGGAAAGTATCATTCAATATCGACTATGTATCGCAGCTTACACAATGGTTACGTCGCTATCCCAGCGAATCTATAGTAAACTATAGGCAATCCCTGCCCCTCGAATTACGCCATGAATATCAACTATCTCTTTCCAAATTTCTTTGTCGTATAGATATTTCCAAATCTATTTATAAAGCTTCTTTATAAATCTCCAATCCCATTATAAAACATTCTTAATGAATCTCAAACCGCGTTTACAAAAATTCTCCTTTTCAGATCTTTAAACTCATTTATAAATCCTTTTATAAATATCCAAACCATTTATAAAACTCTTCTCATATTCAAACAACTTATTTAATAGCCTCTGCAAGTCCATAAAGTTCTCTTGATAAACCATACCTTATTTTAAAATAACTTAAAATAATAAGTTATTGTTTAAACATCCCTCTATTCCATTCACTTTAAATCTCATTTAAAATAATAACTTTAAAATCTCATTAATAATATATTAAATTAATTTAAACATTATTGTTGTATTAATAAGTTAACTTCAACATAATATGAAGATAATAAATAATTAACTTTAAAATTTTATTAAAACGGCAATTAATTAACCTTAAACTAATATTAATATAAAAATTAATTATCCTTTAAATATAATTAAATAACTTAAATCAATATAATTAATTGACTTTAATTAAAAATTAAAGTTTTGTTAAACCATTTTAAATTAGTAATTAAATTAAAATTAAAAACATTTTTAAATAATAACTAAATAACTATAAAATAATAATTAAACATTCATTAAGGAATAACCCTTAAGAATCATATTAATAAAATAATTAACTTAAAACATTATTTAACCAATTATAAATTATCCTTAAATATTATTATTATTATTAATAAGTTATTACCCTTTAAATAATATTACTAAATAATAATCTTTAAACCTTATAATAAAAATAATTATTCTTAAAATAACTTTCAAATCAATAATTAGCCTTTTTGGATTCAAAGGAGGCTTAACGATCTCTATGGTACTTAAATAAGCTACCATATTATTCAATTAACTTTCCAAGTTAATAATAGGTATTTACATAATCCATAACTACGTAAATAAATTCAATACTTAACCATCATGGTTTATCATATCACATATTCCAAGTGGCATATTAATTAACGACATGTAATCAAATGTCCAAATCTATAAAATAGCAGAACGGGGATTATTTCTGCTAATTAATTGTCAAATTAATTTAATTAGCGAAACGGTGTTTTATTTCGCTAGCAGATGTCCAATTACCATATTCGATCCAGTTTAACTCAATGGTAATTTATTTGGCCAAATAAACATCCATAATTAAGGTATATAAATTTTAGTCGACACTATTATTAAAATAATATGATTTAAATCCAGTCCGTTTAAATATGACATAAATTTTTACAAGTCCAAAGCTAGCAATCAGTTATGTTACGATGTTGTACTCGTCCCTACGAGTACAACGCCAAAATCCGTGTATCAATCGGATTCCATATGAGTAGGATATTCATTTTAAAACTAACATGTCAATTTATAAACTAATTATCAAATAAAATAAGTTATCTTGCCTACTAGCAACATGGGCCGAGCCCACACGGTTCAACCCGAGACCAACCCACCCCCTTTATTTATTCACCTTCCCCCTTTCTTTCATCTGCAGTTCAAACCCAAAATCGTGCATATCAGGTGCACGTGCACACTACCTACATGCCATCAACCGCCACGACGACCTTACCAACCAACTCCACATGCCACGCCTACCCTGTCCAACCTCGCAACGTCACCTCAGCATCACCGAAGCCAAATTCGACCACTGCTACCCAAAATGAACTGTGAACAGGATGGAAACGCACCCCAACGCCATCGTCCCCTTCACCCTCAGCCACTGCCACCATGCCAACGTGATCCCAATGGCCTGCACTTTCTCCGTGCCCACTACGACCAAGTCTAATCGCATACCCTGGATGCCAGCATCGCCAAACCGAGCACCATCCCAAAACACACCTTAAACCTTAAACCAAGCAATTCCCATCAATACACAGCACTAAAGCAAAATCCACCACGGTTAATTCCTCTGCCTCGTCCCTAGGCTTGACCATGACCTCTCCGATCAACTCCTCGACCACCGATTCGCCAGAAATTAATTTTCAAATGAAAACCGATCAAATCTTCCTCCACGACAAACCAAGTTGCTAAAAAACATGAGACGACCACTAAAAATCATGATTCGACGAGACGGTCCCATCCATATTCTCCATTTGATAATCCATGATCGTTGAAAACGATCGTTTCTCAACCACTTGTAGTTATTTAAAGATATCTCTCTGATTACTCGACGAAAATTCCCGAAACTATTTTTAGAGTAAACTAGATTCAATGACGAACAACTTTCATTTTGGTGGTTTTGGATGATTTTGCTTAGATTAGGAGATTTTGATTTTTGAATGATGGAAAAGGTTAAATCCTTGGTTTCAGGAAGTTTAGAAAAATGGAAGAGAACCATAGTTACATGCAACGTGTGTGTGTGTATAGAGGTGAATGTCATAGATAAGGCAAGGCAACCTATGATGATGATGATGATCTCTCGCCAGAACGATACATGGATGGGAAAACACTAGCAGCTGGTAGGGTGGAAGGGTAGACAAACTGGTGGCTGTGGAAAAAAAATGGTGGCTGTGGTGTACTGTGTGTACTTGTATGTGTGTGTTTGATTTTAAATTAAATTCCGATATCCCGCCACATTGGATCGCGTCCGAGTACGAACCGTGATTGATAGAAAGTAAAGTACGGTCGCGTATAACAATGTTACATGATCACAAAACAAAAATAAAATAGATTAGTTATCTCATTTTGCGAAGCTTCAAAAGTATCAACGTTTGCCGCAAAAAGCGTCAAACGAAAATGTAATTATTTTCCAAAATAAAAATTATGGAAAAATCCTATAATTTAAATTAAAAATACGTCATCCAAAATCAAGTCTAAATTTGAAACATAGATTATTATTATGATTTAATTCAAATTCGAATATTTAAACAAATTAAATATTCAAATTTGAGGACCCAAAAATATGGGTTGTTACAATTCATATTTTCTTCAATAATAGTCCGATTCAAAAGAAAAATAACAACGAGCCTACAAAAATATGAACTTTATTCTAAAATTATTTCAAAAAATTAAATTTTTTGAAAGTAGTAGTATTTTGGTCATTTTTTGAAATTCAAAAGCCTTGAGTTACACTCTAAATGAAGGCACAAAAAATGTTAGTTCAAATTTTAACCTAACATTTAAATATCTTTTTTAGATACATGAAATATAAATAAAATTTCAATAAACATAAATTCAAAAATATATGTAATCTTCTTTATTTGATAGTCAATATGCAAGAAATACAAGCCATCTTCCTTTTTCAAAGTCGAAAATCAAGAAAGGAGTATATATGAAAATTCGTATTTCTAAATGTCCTTTTATTCAAAAGTGCAAGTTATCTTCTTCTTTGTCGGCCATTAAAAGAGATCTCAAGCCCTCAAGGGAGCCTAGAAATGTCCAAACCCAAAATTATGATTTGTGCTAAGAGAGACAGGAGAGAGGAACCCCTTTTTTGGTGGGGGTCGGACTCTTTTTATAGAGGTTGGAGAATGGTATAGCTCGCTTGGATTAGTTAATTGGAGTCGACGTTGATTGGTGACTTGGCACGATAGATGGTCTTGATGGTGCCACTTGTCAACATCTCAATACCCTAGTAATTCATGCTGATCTCTATATTGGCCATGGCATCAACAAAGATGGCATTGTTGTATAAGAGTTCTTTGAAGCTTTGTTACACATAATTCCCTTCATATTAATACACTACATCCCTATATAGGCTGTTTCTTGGATTTCATCATTATATGATGACTTTTGTTGACATATGAGGGCTCTATTCAGCACACAAGTCACTTTAATCAATAGGTGATAGCTTGCGATTCATCACGATGGCTTAAACTATCACGATAGCATGATTTACCATAATGGTTCCTTTCCCATTTGGTAGATTGAATTATTATGGCGGCTTGAATCATTGTGGTGGCTTTGATGGCTTGAATGATTGAATCGGGATAGCTTGAATAATTTCCTCGCATTAGCTTGGATAACATATCACAATGGCCTCGATGCTTTGCGATGGCTTAGATGGCTAGAATCATCGTGTTTGCTTCAAGAAACATTCATGATTACTTCCTATTCTTACTTCAAATTATAAATTTACCTCACGAAGGCTCATATATACCACGAAGGCTTCACTTGCTTAGTCCGCGATGGTTTCCCAATGATTGATTCAGTGATTCATCGTGATGACTTTGTAATTTCATTTTATGGCAACACTCCATAATTGTAACGACCCGCCTTTTTAGCCATTGAAAGTCGGTACCAAATACATCCCCAGTATTCAAATGCCGAACATCCAATCATCAGAAAGGCAGATCGTTTGGGTAAATTAAAAAGGACAATAAGGGAAATAGAACCTTACGGTAGAAATGACAATATATGATATAACAAGGACAGTATAAACTATCACTCCAAGATACAAGGTACATCTGAGTTAAAAACAAACTTCATCAGCTGGACAATTATAATTTTCTGACCTTACAATTATTGATAGGTATACAATATAATACAGCAGAAAATAAAATACTACGATAGGCATGACAGAGTTAAGGGTATGCCCTAGGGCAATTATGTAATTTATTACGTATATCTAAGTCGTTGACCAATCTTGTTCGAAATAAAGGTGTTTTCTTTCTATTATATATTTGATATAATGTGGTTATAATAATCAATTAATTTAATTAAAAGTATATTTAATAGAAAATGGATAAATGGTATATTTTGTGAGTGCTTACAAAGTGTTGTAACTGTGAGTAATTTTTCATAATAAAATTAAATATACCATTCGAAATGTTCCTAATCAAGATGCATCGAGACTGGGTATCGACGTATCCGTTGATACTAGAACACGTAACGCTCTCCAAATGTTAAATAGTGTATTACTCATGACTGTTGATGGCACCTAGGGTCGCGTACTAATAGTAACTGGATAATTATGGAATGACTCATTTGACTCAATTTTATGTTTGTAACCTAATATCAAACATTAAAATAAATTTTAGTTTAAATTTATATATATATATATATATTAATTTATGATTTAAATATTCACATACAATTTGAATTTAACATATGTTTTCATTTTATTGTATAATATTAATCTAAAATTTCCTCAACACTTGGTTATGTTTATTATGAATTATAAGTGCTAAAAATAATTATTATCATTTATTTATGTATTATTATTATTATTTAATGGTTTTCCTCAACACTTGGTCATGTCAGGTGCCTTAGAAATTTTTAACTTAGTTTTATATTTTTATAATTAATTTAGTTTCGACCTATTATCTATTATTTAATTAAAAATATAATTTTAATTGAGAAAATTTCAAAAAACTTTACTAAGCCCTAAAATATGTTTTTAGATTTTCTAAAATTAAAAAACTTTAATTTCATCATATAATTATTTTATATTAATTTTATTATGGTCGATACTATTTAATTCAATATAATATATATACATATATGTATTAAATATTAAAATAATTGTAAATTCATATCTGATTTTATTTCTAATTAGTAACTTAAAAAATTAATTATTTTAATATATATATATATATATATATATATATATATCCATATACATATATGTTTATTGTTATTTCTGGTACAATATATATTTATATAAATAAATAAATATTTTCTACAATATTTTAATGCTAAAATATATTTTATACGTACATAAATACATATATATATATATATATTATCATTTGAAATTTGTAACTATATGTTCAAGCATATATTTGGCAACATACAATACATACAAAATGAGCTAATATGTCTGTTGCGATGTAAATCCCAACATCTATATACATGCATGTTATACCATGTACGGATTGTTATGTTACACTTGCACACACATATATATGTATATATGTATATGATACATACATACATACATACATACATGTATGTATGTATATTTATATAAGTAAAATCAAAATTAAATAAATCTCAAACTATAATTTAAATAAATATTCGTTCACAATCTGATATGTTGCACTTAGAATACATTTTGACTTTGTCGCATTTCATGTCATGAATAAATTTCTAATTAATAACATTTAATGAATCAAATAATTTAATTAAAGAGAGAAAATGAAAGATTTCTCTCTTCATTTAATATTATTTATGCTCTCAATTAATTACTTATTTTAGGGAAAGAAACGAGAGGCTTCCTTCCCTAAATTAACTCTTATAAATAAATGTTAGGTGTATTTGATATATTGTACATTTAATTTTTTTTTGAACTTCCCTTTAACTACTTTAAATAAAATACATGATTTCATTTAAACTAAATTTAGAAAGTTCTAAATGAATTTAGACTTCATAGGCTCAATAAAAATCCAAAATGGTAAAAAAATTTGAAATTATCTATTTCTTCCGCTGCGGGCTGGCCCAGTTCCTTCGAACATCCTGCTCTTCTCCAAGAGCTCCATAAAACCAATACCAATCTGAAAAATACCCAACCGGACTCGAACATTATAATAAAATAACACCCGGGTCAATTTGGAAAACTAGCGTAAGCAAACTCAAGGGATATGGTAAACATAAAATAATTCTATGAGACCACGCCGTTAAACACGGAATGAGTTTTTACCTCACAAGATCAACATCCATACATAAGAGAATGGTCAAACAATAGAAACAAATACAAACATAAAGGGTGGACACAAGTAAGGACAAATCGCCTACCTGAAGAATGTACAAAGTTCAAATTTAAAGAACAGACAAAAATAATTAGATACAGAGAAAAACACAAGGCCCTTCTCGATGCAATTAAGAAAGAATTAACTCTAAGGTTCAAATCAAACAAGGAGAACAAATTTATCCAACATGACTAGGATGGTGCATGCAACGCCGCACCCCGAGTCGCACATTAACAAAGGGTATTACTAAGTAATATTGTCTATTATGCAAAGAATATGGTTGGGTAGGAGCGACCATCTATAAAATTGCTTTGGGCGAGTATCAAATACGTCAAATAGTGTAAGTATATATATTTTTTCTTTTCTACGGGTAGAAATTCAACATATATGATCCAGGCGCAAAACAATAATATCGTGATTTAATCTAATTTAGGACAATATGCAATATAATATACAACACAAAGTCAAATATTGCAACGGAAATAATATACATCAATGTCTTCCCAAAATATGAATCTACAAAAAGGAAATATTAGACTCACAATAATACATATCTATATAGTGTAATAGGTCTCAATTATAGATGATTGCAAAAGTCTACAACATATACAAGCATATACACTAACTCAAATGGTACATCACAAATAATGGCAACGTCAAAATAGACTTCTAAAGCTAGCTCACATCCAAAGCCACAGTGTCCCTGTACCTATCAAGTCTCGGTCTGACCCTAGCATTAAAATAACAACCGGGTCAGACTATCTCTAATTATCATAAAAGGTGAGATACTGATAATAATAATAAACTTGCATAATGTCAAGGATAAATAAAAGGTTAACAATTATACTTCATTTAATAATTCATGGATTTTAACTAAGTTTACGCTCATTTACAACATTCATCAAAGTCAAAGTAACCACAACAATAAGAGCATAAATAATCACATTAAAGCATGCAAGCAATAGACTTGTACTTCATAAGTCGACACAATATGTGTGCATATCACGCATCACACAAGAAGTTGCACTTCGCAAATATAACTCGTTGGAAAATGAATATCACAAGATAGACCTAAAAACCAATTTAATCCTCCTAAAAGGAATCCTCGAAGATTGAGTCAAAAACTCGACAAATAGATAAGTGGCATCCGCTTTCAATTGGTAATTATAAAAGTGTAGACTAATGTCCCGTAACCACTTGAGTAATACTCAAATAATTACTAAAAGCTAGTAAATTCCACTCGTGCAATTAAAACATTCATTTATATATGAAAATAGTTTTACACTAAACTAGTTTTGTTTTGAAATCTCACATAAGAATATTGATTCAAAAAGATTTATAATAATAGAAACTACGATTTTATTCATATCCATACTTATAGAAAACTGGCTTTGAAATCACTTTGAAATTAAAGTATTTATAAATATATATTCTCCAAAATCCTTTTTATTCAAACCACCTATATTTTCCATAGATATATAATAGAAATCAATTTACTTCCAAAAGAATTTCCTCCATAATTAACTTCGCAAACACGTGCAATTCAATTGTGTGCTCAACAACAATCATAAAGCAAGACTTCCAAGCCAATAAGTTCAACACAATTAGATTCAAGCACTCGAAAATGCACAAGTAATTCATCATAACCAAGCTGTAAAATGACATTAAAATCATATAAAACATCAAGTCAAACAAGCAAGGTAACCAAGCAACACAACAAGAGGTCGATTGGGCGAATGGGAGGCACTAGACATCACTTAGGGCTCTGCCCAGGTGCATAACCGGTGCACTGGTTCCATAGAACTAGTCCGGCGGTTGCATTGCCTGGACGAAGCCCCAGGTGATTTTCGTGCCTTCTGGTGGTTTGTCGTGGTTTTCTGGTAAGGAATACTTCTAAACTCTAGAGTATTATTTTTCAGCTTCATGCGACATATATCTAACTTCAATTTGATGGTTTAATGATCATATAACAAGGGTTTATAACAAACAACAAATAGGCAAAAAAATATGCAATATCACCACCAAACTTAAAATCAATTCGATCATCGATTCATCCAAACAACAATTAAGTAACTTACAATCAAATAGTGGTGGTTGTGAGTGATTAACTCACCTTAAGATCCAAAAACTTCATAGCTACAAGCACCAACCTCAAGCCAAAACAACAAAACAGCCCAAATTTTCGTCTCCAGTGCAGAGCAAATTTAACATAGCAAACCTAAATATTTTCCCACGAAATTTTAACTAAAGGTGGACATATGAATTGAGAACAAAATATCAAAATTCCGGATTTTTCTAGAATTAGTTATGATTTTTACACTGACCTGCGTTTTTTAGCCCAGATTTCACTTTTCCTCCTAGCTGTTCAACCCATTTTTGATCTCTAACCATGGCCAAAACTTCAGTTTCTTAAGTCTAAAAGATGGAGAAGGGCGTAGAGAAGCTAGATCTGAAGTTTAGAAATTTATTTCTATTTTAAAAAGAGGATCTTTGATTGAATCAGAAAGGGAATGCAAACCCTAGTTTTGCTTTCCTTTTGTTTTATACGTACGGCATAATGTAAGTGAGTAAGAAATGAGAAGGAAATTGTTCTTGTTGATTTAGAATGGACATAGGTTTGGTTTAAGCCCATTTAAAAAAAATACAAGTTCTTATTCATTAAAATGAGCATTACTTCTAATGCTAATTACCAAATCATAATTAATTCCTTAACTTAAACCAAGACCACATATATTATAAATTATTCTCAATACTTTATTTCATATAAATTTTAAGATATATAATTATAAAATAATTAATTTCCCATTAATAATAATAAAATCCTTTAAAATGTTTATTTACAAAATGAACACTTTATAACACTATTTTTATAATCGAAGAAAATATATAATAACAAAATAAAATCTCTATATTCTCTTCAAAATAGATTTATTTATTATTTATCAAAGAACACAAATATTCTTATCCAAATTATAATTTCAATTATCTACAAGTAAACAATCAAAAATCTAGTTTCTCCAACTTCCATAAATGAGAAATCAATTTTCTCATTAAATTTCTAGTTTAAATCTTTATTTAAATTATTTAAGAAACATTGAAAAATTAAGGTTGGTACAGTGCAGCCCCTACACCGAAAGTATACCTCTAGATAAAATATACTTGGGAGCCCATGCCAAACACGCTTCACTCTCAAGAACTTCCAAGCTGAACCTCGCCTTACATGAGCATCCGAATATTTATGTCCGTGCATGCATGCTACCAACAAATCTTTAGATAAATGTGAATATACTCTAATGGGTGCGACCCAACTGGCTTGGCTCCCATTTGTTCTTTAGTTTTAGTTGTCCATGATGTTGGACGCTAATGCTAAAAAAAGAGCAATAAATCGTCTTAGATTGACAAAGCACAAAGAAGGATATCAAAATCGATAGTCGATGAATCAACTGTCAGAAACAAACTACTACTACCCTAGAGAAAACAATGAAGCCGAACAAGATAGGGTAGTGTTGCTATCTATCTTGCCATGACAGCATTCTTAACTTTAAGAATAGCTAGAGTTTAAATGCTCCAAACGAGTAAGCCAATAGTCTTGAATCTACAAAACACAAAGAAGATAGCAGAATCGATAGTCAACGAATCCACTATGAAAACAATATAATCTTTTATAACTTCAAAACAACAATAATTATCCTTAAGGAAAACAAATCAAATTTATAATCTCTTATAAATTTAAAGCAACATTAATTATCCGGAAGGAAAACAAACTGTAACGAACTGGATTTTCGACCCTCGAAAATAGACACTAATACATCCTCTATATTCACGTGCCGCAAATCCAAGTGTCGAAAAGCCCGATTGTTAGAGGAAAAAGAAAATAAAGATAGAACAGAATCTCACACGAATGGAATAATATATATTATTTCAATAATAATCTTTACAACAAAAAAATTAAATACAATATTAGAGTCGAACCTAGATTCGGCCTGGACAATTATAAATCCTTTGTCCTTACAAATGCTGAAAAATAAAAATAAATGCAATAGATGCAGCGGATAATAGATTACGTCCATACGTTGATGAAGATCTCCAGCTCTCCTCTGGAAACTCCAAGCGTCCTCAACTAAACCTGAAACTACTCGGATCTGACCCCAAGTATAAAAAAATACCCGGATCATGCTCGATAAACCAGCGTGAGATACTTGATTTATAAATTGATGCCAGTTAAAACCTTTGAAAAGAAGGGTATCTCATAAGACCATGCCCACACATAAATACAGACGGGTTTTTACCTTATGACAACCAAACATTTTTATACCAGAATAATTTGATATTATTTCTAATGACATTCCTTTGAAAACGCTTTTCAAATAATATATCAAGATAGCTGAAATTGTTACATTAATTAAATTTGACGGCTTAGTAGCTACTTTTTAAATTTAGGTTCTACATTCAAAACCGTAAAGGCAATATATTGGAATTGGATTTTAAACATGATAGGGAACTAGTGACCATTCTGACCCAAAAAATCCATGCATAACACATGGTTTCCGCATGCTTTACACGATCTCCGTCAACCTCTTAACTACGCTGTTATACTACTATGGAATAGAGTATTACTCGGCTAGGCTTTACACGGTCTCCATCAGCTTCCAATATATTTTCATTCATATAATAAGGCAACAAGTGCCTAGAGGGACATCTTCCCCTAATAATAGACTGAAATATGTCATTCATACCATATAGTAACCCATACCATTCCTGGGATGCAAGGATCCTAAGGCTATGTTCCACAAAGCCACGCTTTGATAATCACATGTTCCACTTTGAATGTCACATTGTCATCCTTTTGATCACTATTGACTTTCACGAACATACAACCTCTAAGCTCGTACGTCTCAAAGAATGGTGTTAAGCTAAGAGAAGTTGCCTTCTCCGCCACCAAACAGATGTACATTTGTAAAAGCCAACGTTGAGATCTCAGAAATGCAATACTTATGCAAGTTCGTTCTCGGACTGAACGAAACCGAAGGCACTCCTCCTACCACATCCTATCGAGAATTATCCCTAGGATTAGTAATGATTAGTCCTTGTAATCGAAGATTTACATAATAGAGCACCACTGTCACCATAAATATATGATATGGTAAATTTTACCCCGAGGGACTAGTGGCAAGCAGCCCTTCATCATGAAGAACCCCGCCTTCAAAAATCATCATCTTCATCAGATCTTCACTTTCGAACGTATACATTGGTTCGATGTGGTTTTCAGATAGGAGTTACCCAAATCTGAACCCGGTTCCTCCGAACCAATCGTCGATTAAAATATGTTAAGTTCATATGTGATTATCAATCATCATTTAATTAATCTTTTTATTCATTCATAAATATCTCAAAGAGACATATTATTTATTCCATTTATCTTCTTAATAGTATATGAAATCACTAAGCCTCACATATAACATCCTTTTGGTTAATTAAACCTTTTTGAATTTTGGAATAATTCCAAATTATTTAATCCTTTACTTGGGAAAATATTTCCCAATCATTTATTTAAATATTTACAAGATTTCCAAATCATAACTCTTAAAACGGGTCAAAAACAATGTTATTTAAGACATAGTTTACTATAATCCCAAAACAATTAGTTTTAAGCATAGGAATTAAAATAATTCCAAATCATTTATTTAAATCTCACATTGGAAAAGAGTAAAAAGGATCTTGGAAATTATACTAATTCTACTCAATATCAATTTCTGTATTTAACCTTTACCTCCCATCGAATAGCAATGGAATCACCTTCTAAATTCATATAGATAGTAGGGGTTCCCTCCTTGCAATTTAACACCAAGTGTAAGAAGATTATTTCCATACAATCCAAGTTGTTTAATTTGGAAAATTTAATTTTTTATACTTAGCTCGTTTCTGACATTTCGACCTTATCTATCCCTCGCCCAAGAGAGACCAGGTGAGCCATGACACCGATTGCTCCTGAACATCTCCTTAGTTTAAGCACCTCACTCGGATCTCACAAATAGAAAAATCTAGTCTACTCGTCGGCGTTTAGAACCAAGGTTAAATCACTTGATTTTTGATAGCTTTTCTTCAAATCATTTATTTAAACTTTTTTAAATAAATTATAAAACTTCCAAACGATTATTAAAACACTTAATTATTCATTTGAAAATATTTATAAAAGATTTGAAAAATAATTGTTAAGTTTAAATCGATATTTCAAAAGTTATCAAAGTGCTGCAAAAAGTGCTGTAAATAGTGCTGCAAATAGTGTTTTCAAAGCTTATTTGATTAAAACAACCTTTCGATCATTTAGAAATCCATTTTTATCACTCAAATATTTTTTTAAACATTTTAAAAAATTTATAAAATTTATACATATTTTTAAAGAATTAAAATTTTCATTTATAAAGAATTTGTCGCTTTGGTTTTCGAACTGCCAAACTGCGGCTATTTGGAAAACTTGATTTGCTCATATTTCAAAATCTATTAACTGAAATCTCGATTTACTTTCTTCGTTTGAAAACTAGTTATAAGAGTTCGGAAAAATCTTATTACGGAGAATTCCGAGCAACATTCCACTCTATATGTTCATTTAACATTTCCGGCGCGAAATCGCGAACTACGGTTACGCGACGCGCCTTATTTTGACTTATTTTTAATAACTTGTCAAAACTTCTCTAAATTGAGTTTTATTGTTTATAAAACATGTATAAACCATTTTAAATCATTTAAAACAAATATTTTTCATATTAAATCTCATATTCACTTTTAAACCATTTCATAATATAATATTATTATAATATTCATTTTCAACCTTCTTATATTTTTAAGAGGCTCAACAAACTCCATACACATATTACATGAATTCACTTTCTATTAAATAACCATAGTTAATTACTTAACCATTTTTATTATGATTTCTTATAATTGATCACAATCAAGTTATCAATCAGATCAACATCCATATAATCAATCATAATATCAACCAGGTTATTATCCAATATCAACCCATATTCAACATATTAATCTCTAATTTAACATGTATATTATCATTTTGTTTTATTTAAATAAAACTAAGATTGAGTACTCACCATAAATCAAACCAAATCTTCCTACCAACATTCATATCACCACAACACTTCACTAATACACTTCTACCATCACCTAAACACTTCATTTCCCTTGCTCAAGTTCTCGGCCATCCTCCCCATTCCACCTTGTTCTTGGACATGCTCTTAACATTCCCAAACTCTCAACCATAGCCCTTCCCTCCATCATGACTTTGGCCAAGGGCCATTAAAGAAGAGAAGAGGAAGAAGTAGATTAAGAAGAGGTTAGAGAGTAATTAGCGGATTGGTGCTTAAGCACTCCACTATTTTTAACCCTCATATCTCTCTTAAAGAGAAGAAGTCATTAAAGTGCATTAAGGAGCTCAAGAATGGTGAAGAAGAAGAAGAATGAACTTGTGAAGAATAAGAGAGGGTATGGCTCTCTATTTATAGCATTTTCAAGCATGTAAGCCTCCACCACATCCACCTCCCCCTCCATCATTATTTCCACACATCACCCTACACTTCCCATGTGCCTTCATCGCTTCTTTCACTTCCAAGCCATGTGCATTTGACTTTTGGATGCTTAAAGAGTAAGTAAATGGAAAATATCTTAGATATTTTTAACTCGATGTATATATAAATGTGTTATGTATATATATACACATATATGGATGTATGTATGTGTTAGGGTGTGCATTACTCTGTTATATATGTGTTCAAGTTGTATAAACAATGTTATACAACTTATATACGTCAAAACGTTACGTATTCTAATTCCGATTCCCAGTCATATTTTCACTTATTAGTTAATATATATATATATATATATATATATATGTTAGTAAAGTTTGAAAATAAATTTCTAATAATTTTTAATTAAAAAACGATCTCATTTGAATTATAAATTTGTATAAAGCAATGCTAACAATTATTTACAAAAATTGCTATTATACCGATAAAACGATATATCAATTTTCCTTATATTTTTCAATTCACATATATATCTTTATAAAACTATTATAAACGATTTAATATCACTTTATAACTATTTAAAATGAATTATTATCATTTAAAACAATTATTAGAATAATTATAATAATTATTAAATCTCAATTTTAAAAACATAAATCAATCATTAAATATAAGGGCATCACTAATGATGTCATATATTCATTTTATTTCCAAAAATAAAATAAATTATTTTGTTTCATATTCTTGTTCAATTATAAAAATAAGTGTATGTATCCAACTCCGTGTGCGATGTTTTATGATTATAGGGTTGTTTATCGATAAAATGATTTTCGGTCATTTTATCGCTATTTTTCCAAAGTACATATTTTTCGTAAATACTTATTCAAAATAGATTACCATTATTATTTGTTGTTCAAAACATAATAATCTATGTTTTTAAAAACTTATATTTGAATATTTAAAAATAAATATAATTTATCAAATTGATAAATTTGCGGGTCGTTACACAAATCAAATTTATAACCTTTTATAAATTTAAAGCAACATTAATTATCTCGAAGGAAAAAAAAATCAGATTTACAATCTTTTATAAATTTAAAGAAACATTAATTATCTTGAAGGAAAACATATCAAAGTTATAATCGTTTATAAATTTAAAACAACATTAATTATCCCAAAATATAATAAATCAAATTTATAATTTTTTATAAATTTTAATCAATACTTAATCTTATTAAAATCCATATATTTCCTTTCAACAACTTTGGAAATCATTTTTCAAAAATAGACCAACGGTGTCCGTATATAGTTTTTTATCCTATGGTTAAGTGATACGGATATTTATCATTTCAATCCGCAATTATTTAAATTTACGGGTATATATCATTTCAACCCGTAATCCTAAAATTTCAAAATTAATGAAAATCGCTTGGGTTTATCATTTCAACCCATAACGATTTTCCCTTAGTCTATCAGATCGTTCGGGTATATATCATTTCAACCCATAGGGATTCATAAACTAACAGGTAACTTGCAGAGTGAGAACAATATGATAATAATATAACATATCAACAACAGGCATATATCATAATTGGCAATATAAAATAAATATATAACAGTTTATTGGTAGCATAGGTGAACAAATGCAAATAATAGTAGATCATATTTAACAATTAAATAACTAACAATTTAAACAACATATTTCAATCGTCATTTCATGTGGATTGAATTTACTAAATATATGAATGTTAATCGTGAGTGATTGCTCACCTTTCGAGGCTAGAGAAATTTGACAACACGACAAGCTACGAATTGAATCACGAACTTGACAATCTATCAATCCAAACGACAAATCCTAAAGCACAGCAAGGCAAACACGACGAACAAAGCAAAGCTAGGCTGGAATTCGATAATCGATGGGAACAAAAATATATAAGTTTTAAAAATCTAAAATTTACTCATATAAAAATATTTATAATATATATTTTATTTAAAATCAATATTCGATTTGAAACACATATCAAAATAAATTCCTTTAAAATCAATATTTAATTCAAAACACATATAAAAATAAAATCTTTATAATATGTATTCCAAAATCGTTTCTTTCTTAAAACAATTAAATAAAATCAAAATATCTATATAATTTTAAAATCAAGATATATATATATATATATTTCTCTATATTTAATTTAATCAAAATATCTATATATTTATGTTTTATAATCAAAAATCAATATCCCCCTTTTCTACACAAAATAAAATTACCTGATCAATATAAGTTCACTCTTATATATAAAAGCTTTTGAATATATATACATACTTTTTTTTATAAAGAAGAGAAAACACAAACAGAGCTTATTAAGAGGGAACTGCCTGGATCTGCTCGGCAAAGGGGGATAAGGCAGCTAGGTGCTCGGAACGGTTGCAGCAAGTGGAGCTGGAAGGTATGGACGAAGGTGGAAGGAAAGTCAGGCTACTGGTGTTGGAGTGGAGTTGCTTAGGGGTTTCGGCTATTGGTTTTGCAGCTGTTAGTGTGGTTGTGCGAGTTTAAGGCTGATATTTGATAGAATGCGGATTAAGGATCTTAAGGCTAGAATTAACACTAGAGGGGGGGTGAATAGTGTTTTAAGAAATTTGTTAATCTTTTTGAGTTTATCTTAATTTGTTAACAATGTATACACTAATCAGACACAGATATGAACACAGAATCAAACACAGATGCAAATATAAAGTAAAAGCAGTAAAGGAAAGAACACACCGGATTTATACGGGTTCGGAGTTACCCTACATCCAGTCCCGCAACACAAGTACGGATTTCCTTCCAAAAACAATTCTTACAAATATAACCATCGGTTTCAAGGCTACGAGGTACACCCTCCAGAATCACAATCCTCTGGGTAGAGATACTTGATTTCCGGGGCAACAAGTTCACCCAATTGATTTCCAGGGCTACAATCACACCTTCTCTCGCTCAATTGATTACAAAAAGTCTATAACTCAGATTAGCACTTGGATCTTGTAGAGATAGTGGAGAGAATCAAAACCAGAAATTATCTAGTTTGATTCGATATTGATTTCGGCAGAGTAATGGTGTAATTTGTAAATAAGAAAGTGGAGAAGAAGAAGAGAAGTTAAATCAGAGAAAAAGTCATTAAAATTCATTGAAAACACCCTTTATTTATAGTAGATCGATAGCCATGTCCATTGGTGAAGGGATGTGGCGAATAGACACTTCTTTTAAAAAACAATTTAACTATCACCATGTCGACAGGGGTACATGTGACCATGTCGACATGCCCTTGTATTTTTTGGTGATTTGTTTTTCTTTGAAAATAATTTTTATATTATATTATACTTATATTTAAACTTTATAAATATACTTATATATAGTTATAATACATAAATAACTATAGAAAACAATATTAAAATATATATAATAATTTTCTACACTTTTATATTTAAATCTTAAGTATAAATATATAAAACAGCTAAATATATTAATATCAAAATTATAGTTTAAAAACTTAGGATAATAATTTAAAATCAAAGATATTTAAAATTAAGGATATTTAAAACTAAGGATATTTTTGAGGCTAAAATATATTGAAAAACCAGGACAGATGATTTTGGTTATTAAACAGGAATATTTAAAATCATTTTGAAAACAAGCTATATATTTTGAAAATCATTTTGAAATAAAAGTAAGTGGATACAAAAAGATGTTCCACTAGATTTTTCGTAGGTTCCATCCTACTTAGGGTTCCATCCCATTAACAAGTACGAAGTGGAATCCATTCCACGAATAAAATAGATTTTAAGATGTCAGTGCCTTTCTATGAGTTTTAACAATATTCCTAACTATATAACTAATCTTGGAAACGTGAACTCCTGAAATTCTTGATACTCATGAGTCTTGAATCTTGATATATTCAATCTTTGATCTTGAATCTTTATACTGTACAGTTCTTCATTCTTTAGTACCTACAAACATATCTATATATATCTACACAATAATGTTAGTATTATATATTTTATAATCTAATTCTAAGTAAGGTTGTTGTCATCAAAACCAACTCCTCAGGGACTAACAATCTCCCCCTTTTTGATGATGACAACCTTTGTTTATAAAATATCACTTCTAATAACTCCCCCTTAATCTATGCCTTAATCTATGCCTAACTATCCTATTTTATACTTCTCCCTCTTTGTCATCAACAAAAACCATTTAACTCCATAATTATAATACTATAAAATTCTACATAACTCTATATAACTCCCCCTGAAACTAAGACTACATTACTTGTGATTATAATGATAGTGTTATCATACATAATCAATACTTAATTTTAAACTAAACTCTTAATAACTACTATTCTTAACTAATAAACTATATATTCAAAAGATACGGGAATATACGAATAAGAGAACACAATTTATTATATAATGTTATATTTATATGTGTGTAAACTATGTAAACAAATATACATGTGTTTTTAATATAAACAACTATATATACAACGATACGAACGAAAGAATGAAAGAAAGAACACAAAGGAGTATTATTGACAATAGGAGACCTATGAATCGAACAATTAGGATAGTGGAGACAGAAGTTTCCACGCTGTTCGACAAGGTTTCCATCCTTATCAAAACATACTTCACCAACGCAAACTACGGTGTCGTCGTCTTCAACTTGCACTTCATGAACAGGTGCGTCCTCTTCTTCCAAGGGTGCTTCTTCCTCTTCCATTGGCTCTTCTTCGCTGTCCTCTTGTGTATGGTCACTAGAAGACTCTTCTTCGATCAAGATCGGGTTCGCTTGGTTATCCATTAGGAACTTCTGCAAATTTCTAAGGATTCGACCTTGCTTCTCCTGTTCTTTACTCATCCGAATTTGTTTGACTTGAATCTCAGTCACCATTTGCAGAATGTCCTTTGTAGTATCCTCTAATTTTATCACACGAGCGTGAATGGAGCGTTGAAGAGGGCCGGGAGTAGGAGAGTGAAATGAGAAAGTCGAGTTTATGTTTGAATTTGATGGAGAAGCCATTATTTTCTTTGTTTCAGAAGTTTAAACCAGAAGAAAATGAGAGAGAATGAAGAGAAAGTCGAAATATGAAAGAATATATAACCAACTTTTCAAATTTTGGTGGGAATTTTAATTTTCAAAAAATATCGTTATATGTCGACATGGTGGAATATGGGATTGTCGACAGGGGTATCTTAATTTTGGCTTCTAATTTATTTTTAATTTATTTAATTATACTTGTTATATATTTATGTTTTATATTTCAGTTATTGAACAAATACCTAATTCTCTTCTTAATTTAGTAAATATAGATTCATTTAATGGTTTGGTTAAGATATCAGCAGTTTGAATCTTAGAGTTTATATATTCGAGAGTAATTACTTCTTTAGTTATATTATCTCTAAGAAAATGATGTCGAATATCAATATGTTTAGTTCGAGCATGATGAGTAGGATTTTTAGATAAATTTATTGCACTAGAATTATCATAGTAAATTGGCGATTTTGAGATATTTAATCCAAAATCTCTTAAGGTTTGTTGCATATATATTACTTGAGAACAAGCCAAAGCAGCAGAAATATACTCTGCTTCAGTTGTTGATAGAGAAACTGTATTTTTCTTTTTACTAAACCAGGAAACCAGAGAATGTCCCAAAAAGTGACAAGTTCCACTTGTACTTTTTCGGTCTGATTTACATCCAGCATAGTCAGCATCACAGTATGATATTAAATCAAATGAATCATTTTTAGGATAAAATAAGCCATAATCAGAGGTGTGTTTAATATATCTTATGATACGTTTTACAGCTTTTAAGTGAGTTTCTTTAGGATGAGATTGATATCTTGCACAGAGACATACACTATGCATGATATCAGGTCTACTAGCAGTGATATAGAGCAATGATCCAATCATTCCTCTATACAACTTTTGATCTACATCTTTCGAGAGATCTTCTTTACTTAGATATTCATTGGTTGCCATGGGAGTAGGTTTTCCACTCGTAGTAGTCAAACCAAATTTATTAACTAGTTCTTTAGCATATTTTTCTTGATAAATAAAAATAGCATTATCTAACTGTTTTATTTGCAATCCTAGAGAGAAGTTTAATTCACCCATATGACTCGTCTCAAACTCTTTTGTCATTATTTCAGAAAATTCTTTATTCATTTCGAAGTTAGTTGAACCAAAAATGATATCATCTACGTATACTTGAACTAGTTGGATATCATTTTTATTTCTTTTAATAAAAAGAGTATTATCTATTTTACCAATTTCAAATTTTGATTGTAATAAATAAGTTCTTAGTCTATAATACCAGGCTCTAGGAGCTTGTTTTAGACCATATAAAGCTTTCTTAAGTTTGTACACATGGTTTGGTAAATTTTCATCTTCAAAAAGTGGTGGTTGTTCAACATATACTTCTTCTTTTACAAATTCATTTAAAAATGCACTTTTAACATCCATTGAAATAATTTGAAATTATTATGATTTGCGAAAGCAAGTAGAATCCTAATGGCTTCTAATCTTGCTACATGAGCAAAGGTTTCGTCACAATCTATACCTTCTTCTTGACAATAACCTTGGGCGACTAATCGTGCTTTATTTCTAACGACCTCACCTTGTTCATTAATTTTATTTTTATAGACCCATTTAGTTCCAATTATAGTTTTATCTTCAGGTCTAGGAACAAGTTCCCAAACTTCATTTCTAGTGAATTGATTTAATTCTTCTTGCATAGCCAAAATCCATGAATCATCAGTTGATGCTTCTTTAGGATTTTTGGGTTCAATAGATGATATAAATTCTACATTACTCATTTTACTTAGTTGATTTCTAGTTGTAACAATAGATTGCATATCTCCTATTATATTTTCAATAGGATGATCTTTTAAAAGTTTAATCCTTTTATTAGGATGATTAATTTCATTATTAATTTCGGTTGATTCCTGATTTTGAGTAACTAAATCTTCTTCATCATTTGTAATTTCAAAATCTTTTAAATTTTCATCAAACGAAACATGCATTGTTTCTTCGATGGTGTTAGATCTTAAATTAAAAACTCTATAAGCTTTACTTCTATTAGAATATCCAATAAAGATTCCTTTGTCGGATTTAGGATCAATTTATCCAAATTATCTTTTGTATTTAAAATAAAGCATTTACTTCCAAAAATTCTGAAGTATGATACCTTAGGTTTCTTTCCATGAAGAAGTTCATAAGGTGTCTTATCAGTTAAAGGTCTGATTAAAATTCTATTCAAAATATAACAGGCGGTAGCAACAGCTTCTGCCCAAAAGTGTTTTGGTAAATTACTATCTGAAAGCATAGTTCTCGCACACTCTTGTATCGTTCTATTTTTACATTCAACTACTCCGTTTTGTTGTAGAGTTCTTGGAAATGAGAAATTGTGAGTTATTCCCTTCTTATTGCAGAATTCCTCAAACTTTTCATTTTCAAATTCACCACCGTGATCACTACGAATAGTTATAATTTTTAAAGATAATTGATTTTGAATCCTTTTTGTAAAGTTCTTAAAACATTCAAAAGTATCACTTTTATGTTTCAAAAATATTGTCCATGTAAATCTAGAATAATCATCTACAATTACAAAAACATATTTACTATGATTTAATGACTGAATTTGAGATGGACCAAATAAATCAAGATGAAGTAACTCAAGGGGTTTTGAAGTTGAAATCATATCTATTAATTTAAAGGAACTTTTTCTAAGCTTTCCTAATTGACATGCATCCCATAAACTATCTACTTTAAAATTCATTTTAGGGAGGCCTCTTACTAGATCATGTTTTGACAGTCTAGATAAGAGTTTGAAATTCAAATGTCCAAATCTCTTATGCCAAATCCAAGGGTCACTTGTATTTGCCAAAAGACATAGGTTATCATTTGAAACTTTCATACTAAGAATATAAATATTCTTTTTCCTAATTCCCTCAAATATTATGGTTGAGTTATTATCTTCAATATGACATTTATCTTTTTCAAATTTAATCTTATATCCTTTATCACATAGTTGACTTATACTTAGTAGATTGTGTTTCAGATTCTTAACTAGCAAAACATTAGTAATAATAGTAGTTTCAGAGTTACCGACATTGCCGATGCCAATCACGTATCCTTTCGAGTTGTCTCCAAAGTTAACTAGTCCTCCGTCTTTGTATATAATATTATTCAGCATATCCGGATTACCAGTCATGTGTCTTGAGCATCCACTATCAACTATCCACTTAATCCTTTTGATCTGCACAGATTGTCCATTGTGGATTGATTCCTTAATACCCATAAAGCATCTTTCCTGCACATTATAAAATTTAGGTAGACAACTAGAATTTGAATAACATTCATATGCAGACTCATGGAACAATGATGATTTAAACAATTCTAAACTAGTTTTAACAAATTTTTCAAAAATAGCCATTTTAAAACTTTTCAAAATTCAGATTATGAAACTTTTGAAAACAAAGCTCGGATACCAATTGATAGAATGCGGATTAAGGATCTTAAGGCTAGAATTAACACTAGAGGGGGGTGAATAGTGTTTTAAGAAATTTGTTAATCTTTTTGAGTTTATCTTAATTTGTTAACAATGTATACACTAATCAGACACAGATATGAACACAGAATCAAACACATATGCAAATATAAAGTAAAAGCAGTAAAGGAAAGAACACACCAGATTTTATACTGGTTCGGAGTTACCCTACATCCAGTCCCGCAACACAAGTATGGATTTCTTTCAAAAACAGTTCTTACAAATACAACCCTCGGTTTCAAGGCTACGAGGTACACCCTCCAGAATCACAATCCTCTGGGTAGAGATACTTGATTTCCGGGGCAACAAGTTCACCCAATTGATTTCCAGGGCTACAATCACACCTTCTCTCGCTCAATTGATTACAAAAAGTCTATAACTCAGATTAGCACTTGGATCTTGTAGAGATAGTGGAGAGAATCAAAACCAAAATTTATCTAGTTTGATTCGATATTGATTTCGGCAGAGTAATGGTGTAATTTGTAAATAAGAAAGTGGAGAAGAAGAAGAGAAGTTAAATCAGAGAAAAAGTCATTAAAATTCGTTGAAAACACCCTTTATTTATAGTAGATCAATAGCCATGTCCATTGGTGAAGGGATGTGGCGAGTAGACACTTCTTTTAAAAAACAATTTAACTGTCACCATGTCGACAGGGGTACATGTGACCATGTCGACATGCCCTTGTATTTTTTGGTGATTTGTTTTTCTTTGAAAATAATTTCTATATTATATTATACTTATATTTAAACTTTATAAATATACTTGTATATAGTTATAATACATAAATAACTATAGAGAACAATATTAAAATATATATAATAATTTTCTACACTTTTATATTTAAATCTTAAGTATAAATATATAAAATAGATAAAATATTAATATCGAAATTGTAGTTTAAAAACTTAGGATAATAATTTAAAATCAAAGATATTTAAAATTAAGGATATTTTTGAGGCTAAAATATATTGAAAAACCAGGATAGATGATTTTGGTTTTTAAACAGGAATATTTAAAATCATTTTGAAAAATAAGCTATATATTTTGAAAATCATTTTGAAATAAAAGTAAGTGGATATAAAAAGATGTTCCACTAGATTTTTCGTAGGTTCCATCCTACTTAGGGTTCCATCCCTTTAACGAGTACGAAGTGGGTTCCATTCCACGAATAAAATAGATTTTAAGATGTTAGTGCCTTTCTATGAGTATTAACAATATTCCTAACTATATAACTAATCTTGGAAACTTGAACTCTTGAAATTCTTGATACTCATGAGTCTTGAATCTTGATATCTTCAATCTTTGATCTTGAATCTTTATACTGTACAGTTCTTCATTCTTTAGTACCTGCAAACATATCTATATATATCTACACAATAATGTTAGTATTATATATTTTATAATCTAATTCTAAGTAAGGTTGTTGTCATCAAAACCAACTCCTCAGGGACTAACAATATTATGAAGGGGAAACATGGCAAAGGCTTTGGAGGGTGGTGCTGGTGGGGGAGATGGTGGCTTGGCAGAGGAGGTTGCTTGGAGGCCGACGATGTGGAAGGTTGTGCTATCATGGAGTTAGATGGTGGCGATGCGGGTTTGATGGCTGTTAGGGAGGAGGAGGGGAGGTGAGCAGCCGTCATGGCTGCTTACCGGTCTGTAGGCGAATGTAGACTTAGTTGTTGTGGGGTCTACTGGACGTGGAGTGAGAAGTGGGTGGTTTGATGCAAGACGCGGAGGATAGGGGCGGTGTGAGCTTGGGTCTGATGGTGGATGCTACGGGTTGGAGATCTTGTGAGGGAACAGGCGGTGCCAAGGAGGATGGGAAGGGCGTGGGTAGGCCGATGATGGTTCGGCAATATGTGGCGCTTGGGTTGCGTGAGGCTTGAACACCATATAAACTATTTATATACTTTGGATATAATATATTATTTGAACTTATCACAGGAAATGGTCGAGCAATGCTAAGGGAGGAGGATGTGTTCGTTTGGGGTTGGTGACCTGGTGACTGGGAAGAACATTCAGGAAGATGAGGGGAGGTATAGTCTTCGAAACAAAGATGAATGCAACCCTATATATTTTTACATATAGATTTTATTTTTATTATTTTTCTTTAACAAAGAAGAAGACAAAACGATGGATTAAAATATTGAAATGGGAAGAGAAACAAGGAAACGAACCAGAAAATTATATTGGAACCAGTGGGAATATTAAAAGTCACAAATTGAATTCAGCGATATTAATAACATATGGCTATTAGATTTCAACGGGAGGGTAGATGAAAGGCACAGGAAAACAAAAGACTCAAAACAGGTACCGATACGGCTAACCGTTTTGCAGATTTCGCTATGCACCGGATGCAAAAACACACAAATGGATATACTATGGATATCAGCACGACGAGACGAACAGACTGGTACACAGATAGGAGTGATACGATCATCCTATTAAAAATCGATATTTGCTGCCAAACTCCTGCTAAAACGCCGAAAATAATACAGACGGGGCTAGAGCAGTCCAAATTTGGCGAAACGAATTATGACGTCTCACTTAGAAAACGATTTACATTTTCATTATATAAGTATATTCATATTTCAAAAATATTTAATTTTCATTAAATTGACTGATTTTTAATTGAAAATTACACAACAGAATTTACTTTCATATTTTCCAATAAAAATTTACCATTCGATATGTTTAAATAGACGTATTCCAAATATCAATTTTTCGTTACAAATTTAACTGTTTAATTTCAAGCAAAATTTAGTTAATTACATTATAAAAATCGTTAAAATTACCGAGTCGTTACACCTTTGCCCTAATATATTACATGTGCCAATTCATTATTTCGATACTCTTCTTATCCACCCTCGAATTAAACTAGGGCTTTCATCCCCTTTTTAGCTACTGCCGATTTGTTCGATTTGCAATTCCTTCTACAAACTTTTGAAGCATTTACTTGAAAGTGACTTTATTAGAATATCTGCGTGTTGGTAAGTGGAAGGTATGCGATTCACTCTTAGTTTCCCTCTTATGACCTTTTCTCGAACAAAGTAGAGATCGATCTCCATATGCTTTGTTCGAGAATGAAGTATCAGATTTGCAGTTAGTGAAACCGTTCTTAGATTGTTGCACCAGATTGTTGATTTGTGATTAGGTTGAAACCTTATCTTACTTAGCAGAGATTCTACCCACTTGATTTCTGCTGTAGTGCTTGCTACGCTTCTGTACTCTGATTCGGTACTTGATCGTGATATTGTTATTTATTTCTTTGAGCACCATAAGACTGGATTTTCTCCTAAGTATATATAGTATCCTGAAACCGATCTTCGATCATCCGTGTCTGTAGCCAAGTCTACATCTGCAAATCCTTGTATATTTAGATTCTAATATGATTACAGGCATAATCCATGGTTTACTTTACCGTTTAGATTTTTGAGAATTTTCTAAACTGCTTTCCAATGTTCATCTAATGGTTTTTACATGTATTGACACACTTTGTTCACGTTGAATGCTATGTTAGGTCTTGTTATTGTTATGTAATGTAATGCCCCCACTACAAATCTATACTGCATGTCATTTGAAATGGATTCTCCTTTATACTTAGATAAATGTAGATTACTTGTCATAGGAGTTGGTAAAGGTTTTGCTTGATCCATACTGGCTTTAACTAATATCTCTAAGATGTACTTTCTTTGATATAGAGTTGGTTCTGAATTGGACTTTCTTAACACTTCTATGCCCAAAAAGTAGTTGAGGTCACGTAAATCCTTAATGGAGAATTCTTGATGTAAGTAATGAATTGTGTTGCTGATCTCTGCTTTATTGCTACCAATAATTATGATGTCATTCACACAGATATAGGTTATTGAACTTTCATCTTGCTTTATGTAGAGTGAGTTATCTGATTTTGTAGCTTTGTACTTTAATCTGATCAGTGTAGTCTTTAATTTATCTTGCCATACCCTTGGAGCTTGCTTAAGCCCATATATTGCTTTGTTTAGCTTGCATGCCATGCCAGTGTGATCTTATTGTTTGAATCCTTGTGGCTATTCCATATATACTTCTTCCTGTAGCTCACCATTTAAAAATGCACTATTTACATCAAGTTGTTTAATACTCCAGTTTTTATATATAGCAATAGTAAGTATTATTCTAATAGTGGTTGGTTTTACTACTGGAGAAAAAGTTTCAAAAAAATCAAACCCATATTGTTGTGTGTATCATTTTGCTACAAGTCTTGCTTTATGTTTGGAAACAGTTCCATCTGGATTTCTTTTTAACTGAATGTCCACTTGCATCCTATAATGTTTTAATGCTTTGGTAATTGCACCAGACTCCATGTATTATTCTTCATAAGTGCATTGCATTCTTCATCCATTGCTAGTTTCCATTCTCCTCTTTTAACTGGTGTTCATAAGTGGTTGGTTCATCTGAATTTAGTGATGTTGTATAAATTTTTGGCTTGAATATTCCACTCTTTGCCCTTGTGATCATATGATGCTCAGTTCTTGTAGGTGGTTGTTCTGTGTTTCCACTATCATTTGTTTTCTCTTGAGATAATCGTGGGTTTTTATTTTCATTCTTTTGTACTTGACTTTGTCTAACACTACTTTAAGAGGGGCTGCTTGAGTTCTCTGATGTCGCTGTAGTCTCATGACCTGGCCTAAGATTAGACACTATGTGTTGTGGGCCAGTTTCATCTAGGATCTTTATCAGTGCATCAATGTATAGTGGTATGGGAGGAAGTGAAGCCTTGGCATTGTATATCTTTTAAGTAGTCCTTCTCTCTGCATATGCAAAGGGAAAGGTATATTCATTAAAAGCAACACGTCTTGAAATAATTACTTTAACTTTGTTGTCTAAGCACTTATATCCTTTTTGATGTGATGCATATCCCAGGAAAGTACAAGGAGTGAATCTAAAACTCAATTGTGGGCATTGTATGGCCTTAAACATAAAAAACATAAACATCCAAAGGTTCTCAGCTTTGAGTAATCTGGCTTTATGTTGAACAAACTTCAATTGGAGTTTTTTTTCTTTCAGAACCTTTGTGGGTAGTTTTGTTGATTAGATAAACTAAAGTAGCAAATGAATATGGACAAAATTTTAGAGGCAGTGAGGCTTGAGCAAGAAGTGTGAGACCTATCCCCACAATATGTTTATGCTTTCTTTCTACCATTCCATTCTGCTCTGAGGTATGTGGGCAAGTGGTTCTATGTATGATTCCATTCTTTTGGAAGTATTCCTTTAAAGGTTTGAATTTTGAACCTCCATCTGTCTGTATGATTTTTAGCCAATGTCCAGTTTGCTTCTCTACTTGATTGATGAATTGTATTACTTCATTGAATGTCTCTGCTTTTGATCGAAGAAAATAAATCCAAGTATACCTAGAGTATGCATCAACAAAAGAAATATAGTAGTTAAATCCATAATCGGTGGTAACTGGGGTTGGACCCCATAAATCTGTTGTTACCATTTCAAGTGGCTTGTTGTACTTAGCGAGAGAATCTGAAAATGACAATTTGTGACTTTTACCCATTTAACAAAATGTACACATATAAGGTAAAGATATATTTTCAAAAATAATATTATTGCTTTTCAATACTTGCTTTACAACATTAGCATTTAGACGCCCCAGTTTATAATGCCACATATCAAAAATATTTTTATTACTAGTTTTAACAATAGACTTAGAAGAATTGCACCATTTCCTTTTATCTTCAAATTTGTCGTTTCTCACTAAATTGAACACATAGAGGCCATTCTACACATTACCCTGCAATAAAATATATTTATTTAGTATATCTATGACTAAGCAAAATTCTGGATAAAATTCAAAATACACTTGATTATCATTAGCAAATTGTGAGAAACTCGTTAAATTTTTCTTAATCTCAAGAACTCTTAATAAATTACTGAGTTGCAATTCTTTCTTGCCTGTGATACTTGCATTTCCACTGTGTGTAATTTTTATCGACTCACCATTTCCCATAAAAATAGACTTTTTACTTTTATACTCTCTGCTCTCCAAGATTTAGATTGTGTAGATTATTTGTGATATGGTTGGTAGCACCTAAATCTGGATACCAGCTTTCACTCTTTATATCCTTTGGTCTGGCCAAATTTCAACATTACTTTGATTTCTTGAATTTTCTGACTGATTTCTTGATTCTTGACTGGTATGTGTTAAATTTGCATTAGTGTATGTTTTTTACTATTGTTATTGCCTTGCTGATTTGGTGTGTAATTCTGATCAAATCTGAAGTAGCACCTATTTGCAGTAAGCCCATATTTTTCACAAATTTGACGTCTGACTTTGTTATTACTGAAATTTGATCTTCCTCTACCCCGACTTGTTATTATTGAAATTTGGTCTTCCTCTACCCTTGCCTCTAAAATTTGATCCACTTCTTTGACTGGCTTGATCATTTCTGTTGTTGAAGCTTCTTTCTTGAATCTTGTTTATGGAATTTGATGCATAATTAACTATAAATTCTGAGTTCTGTGATTTCTTTTGCTCTAACTTGTCTTCATCTTATAGTAAGGTAGAATGTACATACTGAATTGATGAGTATTTTTCCATAGATGAAATGACAGCTACTACAACTTCATACTCCTCCTTCAAACCATTCTAGATTGCTAATATTTTCACTACACCAGAAATAGCTTTTGACAGCGTTTCAAAAACGCTGTTATATAATACGACAGCGTTATTATAAACGCTGTATAACGACATGCTGTCGTAGATGCAAAAGTTTTAACAGCAAAATAGAAAACGCTGTAAAAAATTTGATACCACAGCGTTTATTAAACGCTTTTATATGACACAACAGCATTAGAACAAACGCTGTATAACGACAAGCTATCGTATAAAGAGAACTTACAACAGCTTAATTTTAAACGCTGTAGAAATTATTCTTTTGACAGCGTTTTATTTAGGCTGTTAATATCCAGTTCATTGAATATGTACCAGGAAATATCCTTCAAAAAAGATACCCTAAAACAGTGCAACAATATGTACCAGGAAATATATTAAAGTTGTGATTATGCATTGACATTACATAAAATACAACATTTACATACAGCACAGCTCTACTTCAGTAAGTTAACCCAAATACAGTCCTACTAATACAATATATTTCCATAATTATGACTTAGATCAGTACCAAATATCCCTATATTCCACTTTAGCCGATTAAAATCTGAAATGATTTCTCAGTTGGCCTGAGCATTCTTCAAAGAGTTCTTCCTTGCTGATGCCAACACTGTCTTGTCTGCAACTATGAAATACGCAGCTCCTCCAACTGCTCCATTCAATAACACAATCTTTATTCACAGTGCAATAAATATTTTCTTTATAAAAAAAAATTAATGTAGCAAAATAAAAGGAAACCTACTGAAATGATGAGAGCTCGAGCGGTTGGATTAAGGTTGTATCTTGCCCATGGCAGCATTCTAACACTAGCCAACTGCGTTATTATGCAATTTAGTTAATAAGTTGATTGCTTACTAAAGAAAAATTTAAATTTATAAGAGAAAAAAATGAATATGGAGACAGTGAGTAAGTACAGTGGGAATGGCAGCAGCAACACTAGCAACAACTGCAGCCTTGGCACCAGCAAGAACTCCCTCTGCAAATCAATACATATTATTATTGACCATTGAATTCGATAAAAAAGTAAAACCAGGAAAATGCAAGTTATATTCACCACGAGAGCAGCGCTTGGCAAGAGCAATTTTCTGATCAACTGAAGACATGTTCTTCTTGATTTTGTTTCTTAAGATGATTCAATACACAGTGCGTTTGTTGAGATGTATTGACGAATGTAGGCACATATATATAGCATTTGAGCAGCAGATGGTTTTTGTTTTGAATCAGTGTGTGTGCTTTTAAGTCCAATGAATTGTAAAGCAAAAAATAAACTGGATAGTACTTTGCATCAAAAATGAGAGCCCACATGGTATGGGGACAGAACTAGGCAGAACTAGGCAGATGGCTGTGGAACTTACAAGCAGCTTCGCTTCCACCAGCTCCATCTACAAACTCTTCCAGTTCATCAGCAAATCAACCAGACCACCTACAAAGTTCACAACACTCAACCCTTGAATGCACAGCCACCCTCCATCTCTTGCTAAACAATTAACTACCTACGAACAATCTTCACCTTCCTTCTGCAGCATCTACAACCAGTCACTGCCTTCCTCGACCACTACCAAGTTCAAGCAACAAAACCTCCATCCGAACACCCTCCTTATCCTTATGACAATTCAGTAATCACACACACTCTCATTTGGGACAACAGTCGCAGTTGAAAAATTACCTTATGACCAAAACAAAAACACAATAATCAAAATATTACCTTATGACCAAAGGTTTAACACAAAATTCAATACGGACATGACATGCACATAAAAATGCTTCAATTATTAACTAGACTGCACTATTGTGTGTTCGGATATTGCAAAATAGTTGTTAATTTTTCAACTGCAAACAAGAATGCATATAAACAAGATGTTGTGAAACTTACATGGAAGTTGAGCCCATTCTAACATTCGCAAGTCTTCTTTGATAGTGAGTAAGCTTCTTGTTTGTTGTTTTCTTTGTACTTTTAACCATTTTTTGCAGGTATAACATAATTCTGAGCATTTCAACAAAAAGGTTCAAACTATGAAAATCATTATATCACGAAATCATGCAGTGTTTCTAGAAAAGAAAAACAGAAATGTTACAACATCTACGGCGATATTGGATCTAAAAAAAGATGAGTTTTCATGCAGCCACTAGAATTTTGATCAAATATGAAACAATTATGCAACGCACATTTTTATTCAAATTTGAACTCTTTTGTTCTGCATCGGACACCAGTCCAAGTATTAACACTATACAAATTTCAACTCGTTTGTTCTGCATCTGACACCAGACCAGTCCAAGTACTAACACTATATTTACAATATATGATTACACATGCTACAATCTATTATCAGAGATAAGGCTGGAAAATATCATGAAGGAGATGGGTGAATTCTTCTAATATCGGTTTTGAAATTTAATTGTTATCAAAAGAATGTCTTGTTACATCGAGTCTTCCACTACAAAATGTAACCATGCTTACAACTGTATTTAATTTGGAAAGCTGCAGTAGTTGATACAAAATATAAACAGATGTGTTTTATGTGAAAGCCAATACAAAAATTAGACTGCATGAGAATTTTGGACATGTGGAACTAAGGTGTCAGCTCATAGTAAGAGTAGTAAGAGTAAGAAGATTATAGCCTTACTGATGCATATAGATATTATTGGTAATTGGTTAACAAGGCATATATAAAACAATATGGTGGTCATCATCTTATTGAAAGAGCATGCACTATATCTAAAGCAAGTCATGGAGAAATAATAATATGTGCATGCAACAATAACCGTAGAAATCTTCGAAGAGAGATGAATGCAATAGAGATGATGATCTGAAATAGCAGCCATCAAGTAACAAAGCATAATATTGGAGGTTCCTACTGAGATCTCTGCCCGATTTTTATGACAAAATCTCCAAATTTTATTGAACTGCTCAACTGTGTCGGTAAACACGAACTATTAATAATTTCTCGCATCTCCACTGTTAAGGAATCAAAATTTCAATTCAATCATAAAATTCATATCCAACATTTCACTCCATTGGAAACAAATATGAGTAGTTAATGATGCACATTATGTGTGTCTTGCTGGTAGTTCACAACCTTGTTAACTAATACTCAACATTATCTATCCATTTTTTTCTTTTAATACTCAGTCAACTGGACATTGTTTATAAACATTCAAGAAAATATACACTGGATAGACATCTATTCAAATTATTTAAAGGGGTGATGGCCATTGGAATATAAACTCCATAAATGCATATGTTTCATTAATTAAAAATAAACTCCATAAACCAATACAATGTATTGCATATTTAAGTTAAAGACATATTAAAGTATAGCTCAATGCACTGTAAGCAATTTTTTTGGATTTTTCAAACTCGAAATTCAATAAAACTACTTAGCACATTAACAAATCTACTAAAAAGGAAATGATGGTGGAAGCTAGGGAGAGTTGTGCTTGTAACACACCATATATTCATATGTTATCAATATCTTGTACACAATATTAATAATATGTTATACTATCTTCCTATACACAAGTGTGTGTGTGTGTGATGTGTGCACGCACGTGCAATTGAGATATATTAAGCATTATCGAGTTAGTTGATTGTAACTTATTTTAAAATTTTAAATATTAGAAACATAGTGACCGTGTTATATGAATATAAAATATATAAACCTAGTCAGAACTTAGTAAGACATCTCTCGACATTCTTGCAATGGAAGATTTGTTTGCAGAAGTTAAAAGACATCTAATGAACTAACAGTTAATAAGCTTAGCTTTAAATAAGAGAACTGTGAAAGTGATATCAGATTAAATGCGACGGTAAGATAAATTGCATACCTGCTTTGATATCTCAAGAGCAATAAACTCTGCAATATCAGTACCAGCCTGCAAGAAGAGAAAATGTAAATAGGATACAAAGACATTAGCATGGCAAAGCAATGAAGAATAAACCTAATATGTTACACAAACAAAATGCTTGTACAAGCACAGATATACAAGTAAATCAAATAAGTTACTTGGCTTTCAGAAATGAACAACTTTATCTTTATTAATTGATAGAGTTGCAATTTTTTTGCCCGACCAAGTAGTTCCACAAATGCTCTTATGATATATATATATACACACACACACACACACACATGATGTCTCAAATAATTTGCACGACCATGAATTTTCTGACTGATCATACTTTTGTAAACACATTCACTGCCAAAGTTTTGTTAAACCAGACGAGAAAAATGGTGCACCACATTCGCTGCCAGGACCTTCGTCGATTTATCATTCATTCCATCCTACATCCATACCTCACTCTCTCTCTCTCTTTCAAAATACTATGTTTAATTTCTCTGTATATTACCACTGTATATCAGTAATGTTACACTCATTTATCTCAAATATATCTTAACTTTGTCCCTTGTATCTATGATATTTTATGCAATCCTGTAAAATGATCAATCCCTGAATTCTTACTAACAATTGTATATGAATCACCAAGTGGTACAACATTCTTGTTGCGTTACCACCCATGCCTACTGGTTTCCGTTGATTGCTTTCGAATTTATAATGATCAAATACAAATGAACTGAGACAAAGCTTACTGCTGCTAATAGGAGTGGACAGCAAGTGAAAGGTCAGAAAGCAAGCATCCAAATCCTTCAATGTCTGACCTATTGGTATCCTGTATATAGGGTACCTGCCATAAATTGAGCCATTAGACAAGCTTGTGCATATCGTGGAATAAATCATTAAAGTTTCAGACATGTTATACGGAAATTGAAACTTGTGTTCACAACTTGAGTGTGTATTGAATGCAAGCATACATTGGTGACATAAAATTTTCTAAACGTGGGAAAGAGGTTAAAAAAGAAACTTATAATGCAGAGATGAGGATGTTTGAGAAATAAGGCATACCATGCTACAGACAACCAACTAGAAGGGAGAAGATCACAGCTCCTGTAGGTCTTGAGGCCTGGAAACTTAACATTTATTTGAACTGAACAAAGTTACACAATAATTTACACATGCTTCACTAACTATTAGAACTGAACTAAGGTAGGTTAGACTGCACATTTATAGAGACTTATAACTTATGGGTGATAACATAAAAGCAAATAAGTACACACTTATTGGAACTGCGCATTTTTATAACTTATAGTGACAGCATATATGCAAGTAAGTATATATTTATCAACACTACACATTTATTTGAACTGTTAATAGTTCAGTTATATAATCTGTTATATATTTCATCTTATTTTAATATATGTACGCAAAATACGGACACTACACTGGTTAAACAATTTTAATAACCATGCTTCAGTAACCATGTTCAAACAGATCTTATATTTAATAACTTATATAACTAAATATTGTTCAAATAGAAACTCACATTCTAATATCATATATAATTAAATATTATTCAAACAGATCTTATATCATGTATTCTTCAACAAAATTTTGTTCAAACAGATCTGAATTCAAATAGAATAGCTATTTCATATATTGTTCAACTAAATAAAAATTCACATGCACAATATTGAATTTCAATCATATATTCAAAATTGAATTGATAATTATAAGTATATTACTTATGTTCTAGAAATCCAAGTAGGAAAAAATCTAAGGGATTAAGCAAACTAAATTCATTAAGATCATTTACCTCAAATTTACCAACTGATGGAATTATTTATGGGATCCGATGAATTGGATGATTACCAATTGACAGAATTATAACAAATACTCTTCACATAAAAATTGATATGATCTAGGTTTTCTAAACGCTGTTGAATTGATTCACATAAGTCTTTATTTATAGGATTCGATGAAGGCTATAGGAAGAAAAAGAAAATGACTTGTATTAATTACACCTAAATTGAAAAGGTTAAGTGTAACATTGCATTTCATGTTGGGCTATCTCCTCCTCACTACATTGTCTTCATTTCATTTACATTATCATGTTTGTCTAGGAATAACTTTGTAACTATGTACTAGCAGTTGATTAATTCATATTAAAAACAATGCATATATTACTTATTTTCAGTCCTACTTTTTAGTCTCAATTCGAGTAGGTTTGGTTCCAGATTTGAATTTCAGGCTGAAATAATGATTCCAATTTATTGTTAAATTCTACACGATTTTTAACTAAGGAGAGAAGAAGGCTTTCTTTATCAATAATCATATTTGCTAATATCTTTGTCCAATAATCTTGATAAAATAATATAAGAGTGCTGAACAAGATCATATCCTAGAAGAATTCTAGCCTTTTCTCATGCATACATGGTATTTTTTAAATGAAATAGTTCTTCATTTTGATTTATATTATAATGATGACAATCAAATATTTACCTGGACAATTTGTAGAAGCGTTCTGTAATGGATAGAGCATTGGTCATTTAGTTATTTTACCACGTTTAGGTTGTAAGTATCCGTCTTTAAGATATATTTTTAGTTATATTGCATATTATTTCTTTTGGCAACTAAATTTATATATAATCTGTTAATTAAACTAAAATAATACAATGAACTCTAATATTTTCCTTATATATCAAATATATACTAACGGGAACCTATCCGTACAAGAGTATAATAACCCTATCTTTCTACAAAGATAAACGACTACGAACAAAAATAAGAGCTTGAAAAAATCTTCAAATAATGTCGCTAATATAAAAACTGAAAGATAGATTCTGACTTTTTGTGATACAGACATTATGGTCATAGTGATCATCGTCCATAAAAAAAATACTCCTTCTGAGAAGTAGTAAGGTAATATTATCTTCTCCATGACCTCAATGGACATGTTATTTTCCATGTCTAATGTCAACATATATATAGCAAATACTAGCTAGTGAATTTGAGATTTACATGTTGGATTTTACAGAAGAATGATTTTGATAAGTTCATATTTTGATTTTGCAGAAGAGGGCCTCAACCTATTTTCAGCTACCTAGAAATGTTTATCATAAGCACATACAACATTTATTTTCTCTCTTGGAGTGGACATGCCTGCTTTAGTACATCATCCTTACATATTTTCCGCTGGACTAGATTTGTACAATTCGTTACTTAATCAGATTCACTTGCACTACATTCATAATTGGTTTGCGTTGTGGTGAATTGATTTATATAAAAATGGTTTGTTGACATGTGCCCATTGAAACATGTTAACAATGATCTAGAGAGGGGGGGAAACAAAAGGAAAAGTAGAATTCAGGCGATATAAGAGGTATTTTACCACATTTTCTCTTTCGTCATTTGCTATTTCAACCGTTGTTAACATATGTCCAACGACACATTAAAATTTCCCATATAAAAAATTAACTAATACTTTATTTAGAACTGACTTGCATTGCATTGTATACAAAATTGACTTACTAAATTAACTTACTCTGTAGTCAAAATTGAGTTGCAATGTACTAAATTTGTTTCGCATTGTATCAAATTATGGTTGAATCGTAGTTAAAGCGATTTACTATGCCTAGTCACTTTCAACAAGAGTCTAAATGATACTTATAATTACTGCTATCGGCTGCATTTTGGACTGTTTAACTGCAGCGGGTTCCTCTGTTCAATTTCTTGAATAAAAAATAAACTATGTCAATCAATGGATCACTGAATACTACCAAAGTGATCAAGCTTAGCAAAGCCATGTAGTTAAATTAATCTACATTTCATTCAAAATTTGTTTTGCACTTTATTCAAAAATTTATTTGTATTGAAATACTTTGAGTCGCATTTATTAAAATTAGTTTCTATTTTATCTTGAACTGGTGTATAATTTAAAACAAGTGTTCAAATTGCTTTAACTAAACAAAATGACAATCATATATTATAGTTTATAGTTGCAAAAAAGATTAAGCATTTATAAGATTAAATAAGAACACACACAAATCATGACTGAAACAGTGTCAATATGAAAGTGTAAATAAATATCAAATCATATCTAATACTTAGGTTTGTTGTCTCGAAAATAAGTTTTGTGTTTTGTATTTTTTTTTAAGTTTCAATTTAAGTGAGAAAAAAAGGAGTAGATGCATATTCATTGTTATTATATCAAAAGAGAAAATGAGAAGAAAGATGAAAGATTTTTAAATTTCTCTTGTAACGGAAAAAAAGAAACAAATCATATTCAATTTTATATATTGAAATCATTTTTCAAATTACTATTTTCCAATTCTCTCTCCTCTACCTTGCATTTCAAAATACTTCAAAATACATGTTGAAAACGCTAAATAAAAAGCTCATTTTCAAACCAAAACGAGCCTTAGAATTTTTAGGAACAAGTTTGAACCTTCGTTATCCCTCTTTGATCCTACTAACTTCTAGTTCATGGCAGGCAGTTAGGAAATATTATTTCATTCCTTGAACTAAATCAGTTTTCTCCAGGTCAATAGCTTGAAAAATAATTGGTATTATGCTAAATTCAAACAACAACTTGGCCTCGTTTTCACCACAACGAAGTTAAATATTCCTAGAAATTTGTGATGGTCGAAAAGTTTTCACTTTAGTTGGATGTTGCAAAAGTGGTAAGAATTCATCTCACCGAGAACTATATTCAGAGAAATATAAAGGAACTGAACTGCCATTAAATTTATGAACTACATAAACCAAAGTAAATATCTTAGGAAAAAAGAAATCAGCGAAAACTGTGTAATGTTTTAACAAAAGGCAAAGAATACAGGAAATTGGACAAACCCTGATGACACGGCAAGTAACATCACCCTGAATACAAATGTTTATGTAATTTAATCTTCTATAACCAATTTAGGATAAACAAATTATCTTATCACATAGTTTTTGTAATATACACCCAGTTATAACACATAACAGCAAACAAATTATCTTGTCAAATTCATCACCACCTAAATGAGTATCACCACCCTAACAGCAGACCCACAAACAATACACACTAACTCAAATCCATATATGCTTAGATAAGCATACTAACGCAACCCTAAAATGCTTAGATAGGCATACTAACTCAAATATCTAAAACTTAATCTAAAAATTAGAAATAAAGGAAAATTCCAATCAGCTCTAACATACTCTGAAACTTCAAGGACAAATGGCGTTGATTGCTACAAATTCACGTCCACTGACTACAACTCGAACTAGGGCTAATGAAAGCTCGACTTCAACGGGGACGAGAACGAGGGCAAACGGGAGAGCAAGAACGAGGGCAAACGGGAGAGCTGGACCACTGCAACGCGGACAAGGATAGGGGAACGAGGTTGCAATGCCGATGATTACAACAAGGACGGCGAATTATTTTTCGGAGGAAGCGAATTGATTTGGATGTGGAACTGAAATTGGGGGAAGTCATTGTTAAGGTGAGTTCGTAGAAAAGAAGGGAAGGAAAATAAAATTACCGCCTTTATTTTACACAGCGTGCGCGCTAATAAAATTTAGCGTAAGTTAATCCTTTCATAGCAACCGTTTCAAAAACGCTGTGCACTGGTGCTAAGAAAACAAACTTTTCTTGTAGTGTTTTTCAATGTCAGTCACTTTATGACCTACTGCACCAAGTAAATCACATAATGTCTTTATCTTGATCAAATACTCTCTGATTGACATACCTTCTTTCTTTAGATTCTGCATTTGCCTTTTATAGTACATTACTCTTGCTGATGATTGAGAATTAAAAATCTATTCAACTGTGGCCCATATTTCATGTGTAGTGTTACAACCAATGAGTTGTTGTAGCAAATTTACACTGATGGATGACAATAACCAAGAATTTAATACGCTATCTTGTCTCTGATGTATCACATATTCTTTATTGCTCAGTGCTGCTCTTTCATTATTTGTGATATATCTTGCAAGGGTAGGAGATGTACCAAGGATATACTCCTCTAGGGCCATATTCTCTTACTGCTATTGCAATTTGAAACTTCCACAGCAAGTAATTGCTTTCATCTAATTGGATTAATTAGTTGGCTTCTTGGATTTATGATGTTCTTGGTGATTTCCTCCACTTCTGATGATTGAGTTACATTGCATGTTACTGGCGTAAAGGGTGCATTATCTCCATCTTCTGCCATTACGCTAGATCTTGATCCACTGATGAGTGAAATCTCTAATGATCTAAAATCTCTGATGCAGCCGGAATCAGAATGATGAGGCTTCTTCGACTGATTTCTTGGTACGACATTGAGATTGATTCTTGGATTTAGAACAGTACTTTGCACAAAGAACTCAATGGTTCTTGGAAAAAAAGGATTAGGGAATCTTCCCAGTGATGATGTGATTTCCGAGGGAAGAAATACAACCGCAGCCACCTCAGATGATGATGTCATAGCTGATGGGGGTATGGCAAGTAGTGTTGTGCTGTTAGGCTAGGAAAGCTCTGATACGAAGAATGAAAATAGAAGTGGTGAAATCAAAAATGATTTTATTCTCTTTGATAATCTGATTTGTACATAGTACTCAAGTATTTATAATGTATATATGATGTGGGTGTACATATGCTGCGGGTTTGATAATAGAATGCAGCCCGCATTCTTATTGTGTGAAAATACATATTTGTCCTTTGCTCTAATATATTACATATGCCAATTCATTATTTTGATACTCTTATTACTATTGCATGTGTTTTTTTTAGATTAGCTTGCTTTTAAAGATAGAGGATATGTTGTGTCATAAGAGATTCAAAGACTTCATTAGGCAAAGTAAGAAGCAGCTTTAATTCGAGTGCTGTTACTCCATCCAAATCCATGTGTCCCGTCCCCAATCAATCCAGTCCATTCATTTTGAAGGTCGGTCCTATAAATTTATTTTTTAATAAAATAGTGAATGAACGAGTTTTAAATAGACACATGGGACACACAAAAGGGGACAAAAGAATTCATGCACTTTAATTCCGTATGCTAGCTTTAGAGACTACAACAAAGGATAGGATCTCACATAATCGGAGATGTGCACCGAAAAACAACTCCAACAAAAGTTCAGAAATTCGTATAGTATGGAAATGGGGGGCAACAGTGTGAAGATTCCGGATCTATTGAGGCGCCTGTTAAACAGACGTCTGGTTTCCAGGCGCTTGTTGAACAGGCGCCTTTAATCTCCGAAGTCAACAGGCTCCTGGTCTTCAGGCGCCTGTTCAACAGACGTCTGGCCTCATTTCTGTTGGAGAAATGAGGCCTCCAACATTTTGGAGTGTGAAAAATCTAATTTCCACACTTCAAACTGTCAAACTGTTGGAGATGCTCTTAATTTGGTAAGTTTAATAGCAAACAATTCTTTAGAGTCAATTTCCAGGTACTGCACAGTAGACATATTAGTGATTACGTTCAAAGTATCATTCTGCTATAGTTCTATTAACGCTTTGAGCTTACAACTACAGTTTACATGTGTGTATTGGCCACTCTTTAGTTAGTTGTATTAGATATATTTATTTACAAGCAAAGAGAAGAAAAAATAACTCTTAAATTGATACTATGGCGTGGAGTGTTTGTCAAAGCAGTATAGTTGAGTACAGCAAAAAACTCTATAAGATGCAACTTTTTACTTGTTTTAATCATTCAAATATAAATGTTAGTTTGCTTGTTGTATCACTTATTATGGTTTTAACAAGGTGACTATCATTGACGTATGCAGAAATCTCATTCTAGTGAGAACGAAAAATTGAAAAAGATTTTATTTATGACGTAAACAGATACATATATTCATGGACATCTCATTTTTGGTCCAAAGTACATGTGTATATTAATTTCCTACTTAACCATAGAAAATATTACAAAATGTCTTGTTTGTTTTAAAAAAATCATTATAAGTTTCATACATTGAAAAAAAATCAATAACCTAGTATGATAAATTCAATCAAATAAGCATTCATTGTCTCGTCATGCAATTGAAAGTTATTAAGGTATTAATATTTTCATAATTGAAAACAAAATTTAGATTGGCGTAGTATCTATTATTAATAGCAATATGAACTTTACGGTGAAAATTTTAAAAGCAAATACACCAAATAGATTTAAAAGATGTTTTAAAGACACCTTTTTTCTAGGTTAATATTTAATCAGTTAGATTCTACATGGCAATAATCCGAAAATAGCACTAATACAGATTTGGACAAACAAATAGATTAACTTTTGCAGTTGTATATATTGCAGGTCTTTAGTTTCTTTTACTGAATACATTAGCTGCGATCACAACATTAGCAAATTCATTGTTGTTTCATATCTCCTTTTTTGGTTTAAAATGGACCGTGCTTAAACTAGTGTAGGTTAGAAAATATTGTTGCTATTTGTTCTGATAGAAACTCCAACACATCAGAATGCCTCATGTCCACAGACAAGCCCACTTCATTTGAAATATAATTATAAAATGACAGTGGGAACGGTAGACTCCACCGGACTGAACTGAGTCGGTACATTTAACATGTACACTAAAAGCACATCTACAACGCACTGTCTTCGAGATTCCATAATTCAAGCAATTATTATACACATTATACGCAATTTCCATTGACTTGCCTCAGAAGTCAGAAGTCATAAGTGAACAAGTTCAGATCAGTGTATTCTTACTCAAAACTGATTCTCTTATAAATAGCCCACCAAATTGCTTACCTCTACCATACAAGTTAACCATGCTTACATTCAGCACTTCTTCACTGCTCCTCCTCCTCCTTTTTACAGTATCGTTTACATCCATATCAAGCACACTCTCAAACACGGATTTCAAATGCAGCAAAAAGGACTCTACCGCACTACTTGACATGAAAAGATCATTCAATAACCCTTCAGCTTTATCCAGCTGGAACAACTCAACCGACTGCTGCACCTGGAGCAGCGTCACCTGCGATACATCCGCCAAAGGCAGAGTCACCGGCCTCTTTCTGGAGGACACAGACATCTCCGGAACAATATCACCATCCATAGGCAAACTCAGCAGGCTCACTGAGCTTCTCATAAAAGGCCACGCCGATCTCGCCGGCTCCATCCCTTCCACTCTTGGCAACTTAAAGAAACTTACAGCAATCCTAATCACACGTAATTATAAACTTACAGGCCCTATACCAAAATCATTATGCTACCTTCCTACGCTAGACACTCTAACCTTATCGGAGAACAATTTGACCGGGCGAATCCCAGGCTGCTTAGGTGCAAAATTGACAGGCATTAATCTTGGATACAACAGTCTATCAGGTTCCATTCCGGCTTCTTTCTTAAGTAAAAGAACCACGGATGCTGATATTAAATATCTAAGTGTTGGTCACAACAGTCTTAGTGGTGTGATACCCGCCTCTGTTGGAAATGCTCCTGTCATTCAGCTTGCACTTTTCGAGAATCAGTTCACTGATGCGAGGAGTTTGTTTGGAGAGGAGAAGAAAGTGAAATATTTGTATTTGGGAAACAATAGGCTAGCTTTTAATTTGAGTGAAGTCATGTTTCCGCTGACGTTGGAAGTGTTTACAGCGGAACATAATGAGCTGTATGGAAGCATACCGGAACAAATAACGAAGCTGGAACTGCTATCGACTTTGGATGTGAGGTTTAATGAGTTATGTGGGCCGGTACCCACGGGTGGTTCCATGTATAAATTTAGTGGGGATTCCTTCGCTGGGAACGAGTGTCTCTGTGATGCACCAAGCGACCCCTGCTTTATAATATAAATGCAATATTTTTACTTCCGTTGTTTACTGGGGGTCTTAAATCTATGTTTATGGTTTATGCACGTAATATTAGGATATTGAAATAAGAGCCTTTGAATACGATGTTATGTATTTGCAAGAATCTATTATTTTCCAGCCTTTTGATCCGGCTATAACCAGACTATTGTATAAGTTAGACTCGACGATAGACAAAATAAACAGCTTAGAGAGGTGATTATGGAGTCCAGAGATCAAGCACATACAATAATATGAAGCAACAGGCGAGACCAAGAGACAGACGCTTCAAAGTATTTTAAGTATGGATTAGTGGCCTCCCTATGCAGTGGATCGGTACCTATCCATTTTCCTATGCAGAGATCAGATAATATCACTATGGCTATGAACAACTTGAATCAGCAGTTCAATTCAATGGGAATCGATCAATATCTCTAAAAGCAAAAGGACAACTATGAAAACAACTTTGGAAACATGAAGCTAGCAAGGATGTGGATCCACATGACCAATCGCGCGACGCTACATGGCTCCTAGGACCAATCAGTACCGATCGTCCAATATTGGGAATTGGACTAAGAAATTTTTTCAATGACCTTGTCTACATTGTATGATTCCGTTGGTGAATTTTCAGGATGATATTTGGTTTTACCCCTATAAATACATAATTCATTGAAAGGATCTTTACGCTGCTATTTTACTTGTACTCCATTGTAATCAAGGATCATCCAATATGATCCTATGTACTCAGAACTTCAAGTGATTAATAAAGGCAATTCATTCAAAGTGGACGTAGGCAATCAATGCCGAACCACTATAAATTTGCATGTTCTCTGTTTCGTCTTGTTTTCTTTCTATTTTAAGTTTAATCTTCACTTTATTTCTCTACATTCAATCTACTGGGTTTTTGTGCCAACTTTTGGTGTAAACATTTTAGTGCTTTCACTAAGAAGGAATTCTCAGCTTGATTGGATCTGATCATCTACTAGTGGATTCTCACATCTCTGAGATAGATCTAGATTTCTACCGACAAGTTTTCATTTCTACTCAGATTTGAAGAAGATCTAGAAGGAAGCTATTAGTCATGGTCAGAGGAAAGTTTGCTATTTCCCATGCCGTTGAAGGCAATGAAGATACCAGCGTTCACAGCTTGACCAAAATGTACAACCGACTGTTGCTAATGCCGCAAATCCCCTGATTACATCACCAAAGCTGACTTTGAAGTCCTGATGAGGGAACTGTTAGATAGCCATCAACAGCTCAATCGGGAATTCGGGCAAATATTGAACCGATGAACCAGTTGAAAGACCAGTGTGGGAAGACAAGGAGGGAGCACATTCCATACTCAGCATCAAAGAGCTCCTCTTCGTCTGACGATTATCACTGAAGCAGATGACGCAAGATAGATGCACATGAAGACGGAACATCCAGGGGGAACTATGCGACAGGCTTCCACCAGACTATACGGATCGGTACCGAACCCACCCGAGGGATCGACACCGAACCCTCCCATCTAGGGGAGCCATTAAGCTAGTAGAGGAGCTAACTCCGGACGCACCGCAAGCAACCAAGGTGCTGGAGCTCAGGCGAATGTGGTTAGACCACAGCTGAGAGACGATGATAGGACTGCTACTTAAGAGATAGATCAAGAGCATGCTGAGCCAAGGCAACCTGGTGCTGCCCAAAGGCGTGGATCGGGCCATTTGCGTAAGGTGGAACACGACCACTACCAGGATCTAGCTCTCCAGACACTGGACCTAACGACTATGGTGAAACAGCTTATGAAAGAAAGTCAAGGCCTTACCAACAATGATTGGGGACTCTCCAAGAGTCATACTCCATTCATTGACAAAATCCTACACGCAGAATATCCATGGAAGTTTAGTATGCCTACGATGCTAGCTTATGCGGGAAAAACCGACCCCGGGCAGCATATCATGAAGTACGAATAGCACATGGATTTCGCACGAGCCACCGATGCAGTCAAGTGTATATGTTTTCCCATTTTTCTGGAAGGGGTTGCGACCATGTGGTTCGCCAAGCTACCACCGTGATCAATTTCTTCGTTTAATAAGTTAGCAAGGAAGTTTGTGGAGCAATTCTGCATGCATGCGGCTTGCCTTAAAGACGTCATGTCCCTCTCCAACTTAATTCAGGCTCCGAGGAAGTTGCTAAAAGATTATCCAAAAAGGTTTAGTACGGTTATTACAGAAGTCAGTAATCCAAAAGATGATGCAACACTAGTGATGCTGACCAAGAGAGTTGACCCTGATTATGATTTTGGCGATTGGTTGGCAGAAAGCCTCTTTCTACATTGGACAATTTTATGCGAAGGCAGCTCAGTACCCGAGGAAGGAGGAGGTGAAGCGGTCCAGGAAGAGAGATACTGCGGGCCCAAGCGCCGATGGAGTAAAATATAATCTGGCAGTGAAACTAGTCCAGAGGGAGTTCTGGGAAAGTTGAAATTAATGTTCAGATTAAACCAAATGAGAAGAAGAGAAATGGTGATAAAAACCGCGATAAAAAATGGGATTCCGAAAAAGGGAAGCCGAGGATCCCATCGTTTAATACATACACACTGTTGAATATGTCATTGGAGAATATCTATTTATTGACTTGTAATACTACGTAGTACAGAAAACCGCCTCCGAAGGAACATACGGAGAAGTAGAAGAAAACAAGGAAGTACTGTAGATTCCATGAAAGTTATGGTCATACCATGGATGAGTGCCGCCACCTCCATGTTGTCATTGAAAAATTGATTCGTGAAAGAAAGTTGCAACAATTTGTTAAAGCTACTCAGGATGGCGGGTAGGGAACATCTGACCCCAATAGAGGGTAAGCTCGGCCTAGTGTTGATGAACCTAGACGGACAGGAGGACGGTTAGTCATTAACATTATTTTTGGAGGACCACATCCAACTTAAAAAGGTTGTAACGAGATGGAGCGTTACATGAGCGCTATAAGACATGTTGATATGGAGTGCTGCTCAAACACGGATGATGATGCTCCAGCAAAGCAGCAGAGAACCATGACTGACAATATCGTGTTTCGAAGTAGAGATGCAGAGAGGTTGGGAGCCCCTACGATTGACCCAATGGTGATCTCAGCCATGATTGGCCCCACCTAGGTAAGAAAGATCCCGATCGACTATGGAAGTTCAGTTAATATAATTTTCAAGAAGGCATATAACCAGATTTTACTGGAAGCCAAAGACTTGAAACCATGCAAAGCCCATATTTGTGGCTTTAAAGGTATTGCTAATGAAGTGGTAGGCTACGTCGAACTACCGGTGGAGTTAGGAGACGACAACCGTATGAGAGTGCAGGTGCTGCCGTTTGTTGTGGTGGATGTGAAATCCCCATACAATGTCCTTTTGGGTCGACTGACTCTTACTAAATTCAGGGTAGCTATACCTTGCATGAATTAATATGTTACATATGCACACACTTATATATGTGTATGTGATACATACATATATGTATTTGTGTGTGTGTATATGTATATATATAATATAACATAAAATTAAATAATATAATATCATTCTATAAATTTAAATAACATAAAAGATTTTATAAAACAAAATCTAAAAACGTTCTAAATATATTAAACTTCATAAGCCTAAAAAAGACTTAACATAGAAAAAATTCGAAATTCACCCATAACTTCTACTACGGGCTGGCCCACTTCCAACAAAGCAATCCATGCCTTTTACATTTCTAGCAGTTTGCTTGAAATAGGATGTCACGTCGATATTCTAGAAATTCCATTATTATACATGATTATCCACATGGATTTCGATAGTAGGTGTTTTGCCATCCAAGGGGTTATAGTAATCTTTATAAATCTGTTCGATAAGGAGATTCACCCTTGCTTAATAGAAACTCGAGCCTTTGTTCTATAATCATAAATTGAGACTTTATTCGACTTGATAACCTAGAAGATGATATTCGAAGCTCCATTACCACATAACGATTAACACTTGATGAAATGATATGAACTTTACAGATTTGCTATTCTTATAGCAAGGAATATGGTTTTTGGTGATGGGCGATCCCTACTTCATAAACTGATGAATTTCTTCGAGAAAATCAAAATTTCTTTTCGACATTGTCCTTACTAAACCAAGAAGAGTTTCCCAATAACCAATTTTACTTTTATAAATCAATTTTTGGTTTGGCTTAGAGCCAATGGATTGACAAGGTCTCTTAGAAATTTGAATTTTTGCAAAAGAACCCTTCTCGACATTGCTGCTATGAAAGGTCTTTGAGAAATCTCATGGTAGGAAAACCTCAAATAAAACACTTCTTGCTCATGATTCATGAACTAGTAGTTTTTAAATTAAGAGTGGACTTCTCTATCTAAAATTTTCGTAAAGAGTATAGTTTTTAAATGTGTAATTTGGCAAATATATCCCTTTTGTAAAACAGAAATACTTGGTGAAAATTTCAATTATGGTTTAGCAAAACACATTTGGCGTCAAAGCTTTCAAATGAAATTTTCACTCTAAAGATTTCACAAATCATTTCTGAAATAAATGCATTTATACTTCTTTAAGTATGTAAGAGATGTAATAATAAATCCTTTGAATTTAGAAATACCTTTCCAAGATCGTCTTTGATCAATGTTTTCAGATAGTAATACTTTATTGGTGTGTATATATATGTGTGAATGTGTGTATTTCGAAAATACAAAAGTTCTATCTTCTTTTTCCAAAATATTATTTCCAATCTACCAAGTTGTTATGAAGTATGTATGGCAGTATCTCAAATTTTCCCTAACGAAAATATATTTCTTGTTTAGGAGCCTAGAGGTCATGATTCATAATCTAATAGTCTTTGCAAACAAGAATAGTTTTTATCAAGGACTTACTTCTATATAGAATTGAGAAATATACATAAGAGTTTGAATACTGACCTTTCCAGGGATTCATCCAAAGAAAGAGATTTTGATAATTTTGATCCGGGAGATTCCATTATTATGGTGAAGATGTGGTATTTTTGCAATAATGATAAGAAAACCAAAAGCCTGTGATATAGAAAAGAATTCAAGTTCAGGTTCTATAGGAATTCGTTCGATGTGGGAAATCGTAATAGTATCTTATCTCGAGAATCTTGTCGATCGTGAATAAGAAGGAAAATTTCAAGCAAAAGAGCCTTGTCATGCAGATAATAATAATAAGAAAATCAGAAGTCCAAAAAGAATCTCATTGCCATGTAAAAGAGAATTTGGATTCAGACTTCAAATAACGAAAAATTTCTGTTAATCATGATGAATAGAACATACTTCAATAATGGGAGTTTTTCCGTCTAAACAATAATAATAAGAAAACCAGAAGTTCGTGAGGGAGTTGATCTCACTTAGGAAAAAGCCTAAATTGAAGCTTCATAATTAAATAGCAATCCGTATTTGGCAGTAAAAACTAGAGCATTAAATTTTCCCTTTTCGACAATAAGATTTATATCCAAAAACAAAAATGAATCCAAATCTATGCTCAGAAGTAAGAGGCCCCTCAGCTTCGTTATTTAATTCAATAATATAGAGAACGATATCAAGCTTTATTATTTGCACATGATAAGAAAATCTAGAATTTCATAGCTTAACATCCTTGCTTCTACCATTCACGTTTGGTTTGGGGGTGGTCTACGTCAAAGTCATGCATGTCAAAGTATATTACAGTGTGAAACATTAAAGCGATTGCATGAAAAGTGTGTGTGTATTCAAGCAAGGCGAAGATAACGCCAACCAAACCCATTCCTTAATCGCAAAACATCTAACTTAATTCTCAATACACAGCATATAAGGTCAATATAAGTAATTATGTCACATAAACCATAAACAATGTAGAAAAAAACATAGGGTGTAGGCTAACTACATCATTAACTCAAACAGTTATCGGCATACGTGTGGAATCTCAATGACTACTAGCTTCATTTTCGGCTATGAAAATTGCAGACCTACACAAGTAAAATCTAGTGGTATCAAGTTATATAAAATCCACGATCGTTTTAAGAAACCATCAAGTGACCCTACATTCTATACATCTTAATTAATGTGTAAAATGAGGTTTAATATTTAATTGACCACATGCACACACTAATTTTCTATTTGACTATTTGACTAATTAAGCATTCATAACTTTGAATTTCAGTTTAATAAGAATTTGCTCTAAAATAATAGAAATACACTACAAAAATCTAACAAGTATGCTTTGCTTGAACCTACTGCTAATAATACAGAAGGAATTTCGCTCTAGGCTTGGCACTCTCGTGTTCCTCTCGATCAAAATCCTACTCGTCCACTCAATAGTCCTTCCAGATCTAGCCCACTAAACCCAACCCAACCCATCCTAATTCGGATCGGATATGGGTTACAATTTGTAACCCATACTATATATGGGTTGGGTGTGTTATTTTGTTCAACCTAACCCTACTTTAAACCAACCCAACCCTATATTAAAAACCTAATTTAATATCAATACACTTAAAATTAGAATAGTCTAATCCTAGAATAATGTTTATGTATTCTACAGTAAATATACGAAAAAGCATATTTTATGTCAACCCAAACAAGATAGAATTTGACAAAGATATTCCAAAGGGCATTTTAATGTATTTTAAAATGAAACACTTGTTCTACTATGTAGTGAACTAATTTCATATGATGTGTTTTACAATGAAATTTTAATAAAATATATGTTATAATGAATTAGTTAGTTTAAGTGTGTTATGCTAGCTAAAATCTAATATATTATGTTGAACATTTTAATGTTATTTTTTGAAAATATTCCTTTATATTTTCATTTTTTATTAGATTCATGTAACCCAACCCAACCCTACTAAACCCGACCCAATCCATACTTCGACCCAACCCATATCCAACCTCATATAGGGTCGGATACGGGTTGAGTTACCTTAAACCCATACATATGCGGGTCGGATGAAATATTTGGTTTGACCCGACCCAACCCATACTTTGTGCAGCCCTAGAGACTGATGTGAAAACTTTATTATGCATTTAAAGTACACATCCTAGTTGAACACCTACTTACCTAAAAGCATCTACCTTTGCCGTTGAAAAGACAGTATCTATCTCCTATACGGAGACGGAAAAGCGTTTTATTCTTTTTTTTTTCTCTTGATCTATATCTCAAGAGTTATTACGAGTTCAGTCGTACAGTAAACCATGTTATGAATAATAATTATCATTCTTTTTAACTTGGAAAAAATAGTGATATTTAGCAGACATAACAGTAGTCAAGTTCACATATCAGATAAATGTAACTGCTGACAAATGGGAAGGGCATTATTGCAGCAATGAGGAAATTTTAATGTCAACGAATTATTATTTCAACAAATATTTTCTTATCAGAAGGCATCACCACACGCACACATAAGCTATTTCCCTAGTGAAAAACAAACAAAATCATTCAGCTTTGGTTCTATCCTGGAAGCTCAGAATCTTTCAACTATGATCAATGTTTTCTTCATTGCTGACGTATGAATGACATGATTGTTATTATTGTCAGTGTTATGTGTTTTTCGTGAGCGCGTGAGCGCACAGCTGAGTGTATGATGCAATATTGCCATTTAAAATACACATTTTATGTTATATGTAGTTAATTCAAACAAGCTGTCAGCTATTTATTCTATCACTTTGTCTGAATTCATCAGATATTAGCAATTCAAAACATGAATCAATCAATTATTCCCCCCTCGTCGTCAGGAAATTATTGTCAAAAAGACAAAATTTCTCAACGTTTCTGCCTCAAGGACAGAGCTTCAATATTTTATCCTGAAGAACAACTTTCTCTAGGTATCAGTTTTTAGTCATTGATAGCAGTTTTTAGATATCAGTTTGTAGTTATCGATAGCAGTTTTTAAGTATCAGTTTTTAGCTTGGTAGCAGTTTTGTTGTCTTTATGAATAATTTTGAAAAATGTTTGTCCTTATGAATAATTTTTAGAAGAATGTTTGTCCTTGTGGTAAAAATATTGAGGTTGTGTCCTTTAGACAAAAAATATCAAATCTTTGTCCTTTAAATTAATTTTTCCCTATTTCGTTATCATTCCAATGTGGATTGACGTCCTCAAGGTTGCCCACTGTTATGCAACAGAAGATATATTGTACCGTACTATAACCAGTTAATACAACAATACTAAAACATTTTCAGTAACATGATACAAAAAATAGTAAAAATTATGGAAAGAGAAATAAAACAAAAAATGCGAAAATTCTGTCATATAAGATTGTATATGAATGTTGAATAAGAAATAATGACACATCTCCTGACTACACCATCACGGTATCACCCCACACATCCACTAATAATACTGGGCACATGAAAAGATTCAAATGAGATTCGAAGCAAACTGAATTTAATTTAAGCACATATCATCACTTTTACCACATTGTAATTGCTCGGTAAATGTTCAGTTCAATCTTATAGATCGTACTTTTATCTACATAATTAATTTCATTATTCTAGGAAAGTATGTTTTAAATTACTATGCTACTGCAATTGGACGGTTATTCATGCACGTATCAAACAAAATAATCTGAAGACCTAGAGGCGGCTTCATTAGGAACCATGTTCTTCTTCCCCCACAGTCCACACAGCCCACTTTGTTCTTGTTAAAATTCACCGACTAGCATTGTGTAAGTAAACACATTCCTTTAATACTTAAAATCTTCCACTTATTTCATCAATCTCACTGTTCCTTCCACAATTCCTAATTTGTAAATTCCATGAATCAAATTATATATGAACCTATTCAGCATATAAATGTGTAAAACCATATGTTGGAACTCTAAATGGCTCAAATCAGAATAATTTGATCTTATCAATGTACCTACATCGACACTATATATTTTAGTCCCAGGCTTTAAAACAGACTTAGTAATTTTGACAAATAGCTAGTTCACATATGTAGCTAGTCCTGGATTACTCACATTATTCAAACAATTTCTTCTTAACCAAAGTGTTTGTATCAAAATTGGACACAACACTTTTCAGATGTGTTTGAAGAGATAAAATGAAAAAGTAAATGTAAAATGAGGTAGATCTAATAAACATACCAATCAGCATATAAGAATTAAAAGTACGAAAACACATAAATTTAGAGTGGTTCGGCGTATGGCCTACGTCCACTATGAAATGGTTGATGTTTATTGATTATAACTTGTTGGTTACAAGTGGATTACAACAGTACAATCGAAGTACAACAGCAATTTCGGCAGAGTATCGATGTAGAAAGGCCAAAAGTCCATTTTATGTAGGTCTAGGGTCACTATTTATAGGCATATGCAGCAAATATCTCGCTCAGATCTCGGAGGACTTCTTCTCTCATGTGGGTGGGCCCATGGGATCGAGTTCGGGTGATTTCGGCTCGATCTTGGAGCGATACGAATTGGGTTCGTATCGATCAATAATTGGTCATTTTGGGCTGAAATTGATCAGGTACATTCTTGAGGTTGTTCGCAAGCTCCTGTGAAAATTTGGTGGCATTTAGACCTGTAGATAATGAGTTATGATCGATGCAAGTTTGAATTTGCAATGGACTGTCGAACTCGTATCGCTCTCGTTCGTGTCGTTCTCGTTCATATTGCTTCTAGGCACGTGTTTGTTGTTGGAATTCCTAAAGCATAAGTGTAAATGACAATACACTTGTCCCACATCACCAAATATACAAACAAAGCCTAGTTTATATATGGCTTTGTAATGAAGGTATTGGGGCCTAGGGGCACCCAAATGTATGCTTCGTTGTGAGAAGGGAGATCATGCATCTCCACCACACGCGTGCACCGCCGCCGTCCGACCGGACCGAGTTTAGGTCTAATATGATCCTAATTTTACTGCAAAACTGGGTCGGGTTTTTTAACAGTTGCAGGCTATACGAACATACGCGGCTGTTCATAAAGCGGACGCAGATCACTGAGGAGGTGCGACTTCTGAAGCGAGCAGGTGCGACCTAATTGACGAAGCACGGGCGAACAGAAGCGGGTGCGGCCCGACTGAGGAGGCATGGCCGAACGGATACAAGCAGCAAGCGGGTGCGACCCGTTAACGAACAACAGCGTTCAAAAGGCAGCGGGTGCGACCCGTCAAGAAGACGCGACTGTTTGAAGGGATGCAGATGAAATTATAAATAGGAGAGAATCCTGATCACATTCTCATCCAATTCCAATTCAATTTCGTTCCCTTCTCTTCTTCTTCCCTGCTCCTGCATACAATAAATCACAGAGTGATATACTCATTACAATTTCGAGCAGAATTCGTCTGTTGTATCTTGGGAGAATCTTGAAATAAAATTCTTAAGGAAATCGTTACGACGAGCCTCATACTTAATCCGGTTAGAATTCTAGTCTGTTTGTATATTTATATACATTATTCTATATTCTATTCGTTATTCTGATTATACTTTTTATTCAAAATAGTATACCACTGTTGTTGTAACTTATTTACAACATTAATACTGTTATTATAATTAATACAGAATTCCAGTGTAGTGGAAATCTGAGTTATAAACTTGTGCGACGAGTTTATATTTGATTATTCTCTGTTTTGGTATACTAGACGTATAACATCTTAAGAATTTTACTGTTTTCACTAAAACAGAGATGGCAACAGTAGAGCTCTCAACAAAGGCTACTACACACAACAGACCCGATCTTTTTAAAGGAGATGGTGACGACTTTTTAACATGGAAGAATCAGATGTTATTTTACCTCACCACACTCGGTCTGCAACGGTATGTCGAGGAGGTGGAATCGATTTCTGCACCAGGCAAGGAAGCAGATGTTGCTACATGGAAACATTCTGATTTCCTATGCAGAAACTATATTCTGAATTGTCTCGACAAGGTGCTATACAAAGTATATCAACCTCTAAAGACAGCAAAAGCACTCTGGAATGCACTTGCCACGAAGTATAAGACGCAGAATATCAGTCTTAAGAAATTCATTATAGACAAATTCATGGACTACAAGATGGTCGACTCCAAACCGGTGACTGCTCAACTGCATGAACTACAAATCATTATTCATGAACTCGAAGCGGAAGGTCATAAGGTTGGAGAATCGTTTTTGGTTGAAGCCATCACGGGAAAACTGCCACCGTCGTGGAGAGATTACAGCAATTATCTAAAGCATAAAAAGAAGGAAATCTCTTTACAGGATCTCATAGTCCGATTGAAAATTGAGGCAGATAACCGTGGAATTACAAAACAAAGCGAGGAGGCATTTGTGGCTGAAGATTCAAAGACCAAAAATAAAAAGAAGAATTTCCAGAAGAAAAGGAAAGCTCCAGACAACAAACCAAAAGACAACAAACGAACCAAAAAGTTTAATGGTGAATGTTGGGTTTGTGGAAAGGTTGGACATGCCGCTAGAGATTGCAGACTCAAAAAGGACCGCAACAAAGAGGCAAATTTAGTAGACAACATGGAAGTGGATGAGTCCAACTTCTCGGCAGTTGTATCTGAATGCAATATGGTTCATAATCCTAACCAATGGTGGGTGGATACAGGTGCTACTCGTCATGTCTGCTCTGACAAATCCATGTTTTCTACATACAAGAAATTCGATCATGAAGAAAAACTCTATATGGGTAATTCTGCAGTATCTTTGATCGAAGGCAGTGGCACAGTAATCCTCAAGTTTACTTCAGGAAAAACTGTTAAGTTGAATGACGTGCTCCACGTTCCAGACATACGCAAGAATCTCATCTCTGGTGCAGTATTATCAAAGAAAGGATTCAGAATGGTGTTCGGTCAGACAAGATGGTTCTGTCCAAAGCTGGAATGTATATCGGAAGGGGATATTTATGTGATGGCCTATTTAAGGCAAATGTAGCCGTTATCGGCAATAAAACAATGTATTCTGATTGTGCTATTAATAAAATTGAAGTTTCTTACTTGCTTGAGCACGAAATTTTACTATGGCATAATAGATTAGGACACATAAATTTCCGAAAAATGAAAATATTATCAAACTTGGGATTAATTCCAAAATTCCAAGTAGATAAGAACTACAAATGTGAGACATGTGCAGAAGCAAAAATGATTAAAAAACCAGTTCAATCTGTTGATAGGAGCACCGAACCACTAGGTTTGGTTCATACAAATTTATGTGATTTTAAATCATTACCTACAAGAGGTGGGAAAAAGTACTTTATCACGTTTATTGACGATTATACGCGATATTGCTATGTATATCTTTTGAATAGCAAAGATGAAGCAATTACATCATTTATAAAGTACAAGGTTGAGGTAGAAAATCAGTTAAATAAAAAGATCAAGATATTGAGATCTGATCGAGGTGGAGAATATGAATCACCATTTGAACAGTTCTGTGCCGAAAATGGTATAATTCATCAAACAACAGCTCCATATTCACCACAACAAAATGGTGTAGCCGAGAGGAAGAACATAACGTTAAAAGACATGATTAATGCCATGCTTTTAACCTCTGGTCTACCGACGAACTTGTGGGGGGAAGCCTTAAATATGTCTAATCACATATTAAACAGAGTCCCTCATAATAAAACAGGAACAATTCCATATGAGATATGGAAAGGACACAAACCAAGTTTTAAATACCTCAAAGTGTGGGGGTGCTTGGCAAAAGTTCCAGTTCCGCCTCCCAAGAAAATCAAACTTGGACCAAAAATAGTAGATTGTTACTATTTAGGGCCGGCCCAAAATAGTAGTGCCTATAGATTTTTGGTATTCAAGTCTGATATAGCTGATATTCATGTAAATACAATCATGGAATCTAGAGATGCCTCATTCTTTGAAGACGTGTTTCCGCACAAAAGGAATGAAGGGAATAATGTCCCTAAAAGGACAAGAGAAGAATCAAGCAATTCACATGAAGATGAAACTCATCATGAGATTGAGGAAGTTGAACCAAGAAGAAGCGTAAGGGCTAGGACTTCCAAGATATTTAGTTCGTATTTTTTCACATATGTGTTAGAACATGAACCTCAAACGTACAAGGAAGCAATGTCATCTTCTGAATCTTCATGTTGGAAAGAAGCAATCCAAAGTGAGATTGTTTCAATTCTAAGTAATAAAACTTGGGAAATTGTTGATATTCCACCTGGAATAAAACCTATTGGCTGCAAATGGATTTTCAAGAAGAAAATGAAAGCAGATGGCTCTATCGACAAGTATAAAGCCAGATTAGTAGCCAAAGGATATCGTCAAAAAAAGGAGTAGACTTCTTTGATACATATTCGCCAGTAACACGAATAACCTCTATAAGAATGCTAATAGCAATTGCATCAATTTATGGTCTAGAAATTCATCAAATGGATGTAAAAACAGCATTCTTAAATGGAGATCTCGATGAGGAGATCTACATGGAGCAACCTGAAGGTTTTATTTCTAAAGGAAATGAAAACAAAGTCTATAGATTAGTAAAATCATTATACGGACTAAAACAAGCTCCAAAAAAATGGCACGCAAAATTTGACAGTGTCATGATGAGAAATGGTTTTCGTATAAATGAATGTGATAAGTGTGTTTATTATAAACAAATTGGACAATCATATGTGATGATTTGTTTATATGTAGACGATATGTTAATATTTGGTCCAAATACTCAGGTAATAGAGACCATAAAGAAGATGTTAACTAGAATTTTCGATATGAAAGATTTAGGAGTTGCAGACATTATTTTGGGAATCAAAATAATAAGAACTCCTAATGGAATTGAATTGTCTCAGTCACACTATGTAGACAAAGTGATTGAAAAATTCCAAGACTATGGAATTAAAGGAGTGGGAACACCTTTTAATCCATCAGAAGTACTACATAAAAACACTAATGAAAGTGTAATGCAACTGGAATACTCTCGTGTAATAGGATGTCTCATGTATCTCATGAATTGCACAAGACCAGATATAGCTTATGCAGTAAGTCGACTGAGCAGGTATACAAGCAATCCAGGAAAGGAACACCGGAAAGCACTAATGAGAGTGCTTGGATATTTAAAAAATACCACAAATTATTCCTTACATTATGGAAAATATCCTGCTGTCTTAGAAGGATATAGTAATGCAAATTGGATTGCTGATTCAGAGGAATCAAAATCAACGAGTGGTTATGTCTTTACCTTAGCAGGGGCAGCAGTGTCATGGAAACCTACTATAGCTCGATCCACTATGGAATCGGAGTTCATCGTTTTAGATAAAGCAAGCGAAGAAGCAGAATGGCTTCGTCACTTTTTAGAATATATTCCATTTTGGCCTAAACCTGTACCGGCCATATGCATACACTGTGATAACCAAGCTACGCTAAGCAGAGCGCACAACTTTGTGTATAATGGAAAGTCACGACATATTCATCGACGCCATAACACAGTTAGACAGTTACTCTCAAATGGAACTATTTCCATAGATTATGTGAGAACAAATGATAACCTAGCGGATCCATTTACTAAAGGTTTATCAAGAGAGAAAATTGACTGCGCATCGAGGGGAATGGGTTTAAAAGCCTAAACCAACCAGAGTTATCTTATACGGAAACCTATCCTAGCGACTGGAGATCCCACGAACTAGGATCAATAGGCAAACCAGTTCTGAGTAACTCAAGACGTAATGCATTTGCTTGGACATAGTCCAACTCCATTCCTATGGTGCACAATATAAATGCATGCCTACAGAAGTATTTAAAGGTTAAAACTATGTTTTTTAATGATGACCATATCTTGAATATAACAAGTGGGTATATGTAGGATACTCTTAATGGTTGCGATCACCTATGTTAGTGTGAGCTGGGTCGGCTCTATGAGAATATTAAAAGCTTATATTTTCTATAAACACTCGCAGAACCAAACAAATTTGTTCAAGACCAAAATGAACACAACCAAGAGATTGGATGAGAAGGGAATCAATGCTTCGTAAAGCTTATTGTCTGGATATACAATAAAGGCCGACGGTTCAAGATGAAATAATTCATCGATTAGCCAAGTAGATCCGATAAGTTTTAACTAGGGAAAGTTCAAAGTGAAATATCTACTTATCCATGATAAAGCATTATTCCATATGTACTATGTGATATTTCGCTTTGTGTGGGGGAAAAGTATATTATCATTTATGTGGGGGATTGTTGGAATTCCTAAAGCATAAAGTGTAAATGAAAATACACTTGTCCCACATCACCAAATATGCAAACAAAGCCTAGTTTATATATGGCTTTGTGATGAAGGTGTTGGGGCCTAGGGGCACCCAAATGTATGCTTCGTTGTGAGGAGGGAGATCATGCATCTCCACCATACACGCGCGCGCGCCGCCACCGTCCGACCGAACCGGGCCGGGCTCGGGCTCGGGCTTGGGTTTGGGTCTAATATGATCCTAATTTTACTGCAAAACTGGGCCGAGTTTTTTAACAGTTGCAGGCTATACGAACCAAGGTTTTAAATCTCGGATTTCGGTTACGTCTCGTCTCAAAGAATTTGGATAGCTTATCTCGTATCGGGTGAGATCTCGAACGAGATGAGTGCATCTCGGTCGTCCATCTCGGATTTACATCTCGGTTTCTTAAATTCATTTCGGAGTTATCTCGGAGTATATGTCATGTCGAAAATTAGTTTTCATACACCTAAATTTATAATACTAGTCACTACCTTAAGGAAAACACTATGCACTTACCTTGAATATATCACACGCTTATCATTAGTAATTTAGTATGGAAAAATATCACTTGTATCATGTAAAATAAACAAATAACTAGATTTCAAGAATAATGTTCAATATAATATCATATGAGATAAAGTAGACAAGAAACAAACCATAACATATGCACCTTTACTTTGTTTGATCATTCACTTAACTTTCCTACATAATATAATGTCTCATTTCTACCTTTTATGATTTATAGTGCTGCAAGGGAAATCTTAATTTTATAACTTCAAATACAAAAGTCTACAAGTAGAATTAAGATATTCTATGTCTGGTTATAGTATTTAATTATTAGCAAACAAAATCTCATTAAGCAACTAATAGCATAGATATTTCAAACAAACGTAGAAAATAGCATACATAGTACAAACAATTTCAAACATTTAGTAATATTATAAGAAAAGCAAAAAAAATGATGTACGAATGAACATGTAATCATCAAATGAAATTAATAGATGAAAGAGAATTCCTTTATTGCTTAAAAATATGCCTTGAGGAAAAAAATTATAGCAGCAAAGAGTAAATGAAATCAAATTGGGAATCCATTTAGAACATAAAGTTAAATAAGTGAAGCCCAAAATTTATAGTCGCAAAAAAAATCGGGTTAGGAAAAAAACTCAAGAAAGTGTCGAAAAAAGAAAAATGAAATCGGATGTAAATTAATTTGGATCAGAAACCTAAATGAAAATCATAAAGTGAAATACTTACCATAATCGATGTAGATTTTATCATCTTCTTACACTCGTCAAAGACGAAGATTAAATGAGATTTATATAAGAAATAAGGGTTAAAAAAAATTACAATTAAGAAGGCTTAAATTAAGGTAAAGGATAAGCTAGCCCAATACGGAAAAAGAGTTGAATTTTTCCAAAATTCAAAAATTCGGCCGATATCTCGCTGCTAAATCTCGTCCGATATACCGGACGAGATACTGAAATCTCGTCCGAGATTTGGGTCAGACGAGATTCAAACGAAATTAGTTGTTTCGAATCGCCCAGGCTTGAAAACGAGATCTCGGCCGAGATCTCGGCCGAGATGAGCGAGATTTAAAACCTTGATACGAACAGACGCGACTGTTCATAAAGCGGACGCAGATCACTGAGGAGGTGCGACTTCTGAAGCGAGCAGGTGCGACCTAACTGACGAAGCACGGGCGAACAGAAGCGGGTGCGGCCCGACTGAGGAGGCGTGGCCGAACGGATACAAGCAGCAGGCAGGAGCGACCCGTTAACGAACAGCAGCGTTCAAAAGGCAGCGGGTGCGACCCGTCAAGAAGACGCGACTGTTTGAAGGGATGCAGACGAAATTATAAATAGGAGAGAATCCTGATCACATTCCCATCCAATTCCAATTCAATTTCGTTCCCTTTTCTTCTTCTTCCCTACTCCTGCATACAATAAATCACAGAGTGATATACTCATTACAATTTCGAGCAGAATTCGTCTGTTGTATCTTGGGAGAATCTTGAAATAAAATTCTTAAGGAATCGTTACGACGAGCCTCAGACTTAATCTGGTTAGAATTCTAGCCTGTTTGTATATTTATATACATTATTCTATATTCTATTCGTTATTCTGGTTACACTATTTATTCAAAATAGTATACCACTGTTGTTGTAACTTATTTACAACATTCATACTGTTATTATAATTAATACAGAATTCCAGTGTAGTGGAAATCTGAGTTATAAACTTGTGCGACGAGTTTATATTTGATTATTCTCTGTTTTGGTATACTAGACGTATAACATTTGTTTGGTCACGTGGCACTATCTTCTAGGATCAATCCACTTTTCATGCCGAGTGACTGAGTCCTCCTTCCTTGTAGGTCTCGTTCGTATCCATAGCTTTGATCGTATACCTAGAACATTCCCTTTCGTATCGATGACTTCGACCTTAATTCGTATCGATGTCTGAGGCTACTTCGTATCGATAATTTCCATTTCAATTCGTATCGATATGAACTTAGGATCTTCGTATTGATCGAAGGCTCCGACTTCGTATCGATGTTTTTAAGTGCTGTTTCGTATCGATCTTTTTAGTATCGTGTTTTGTATCGATCAACAGCCGATCGATACGAACTGGGTATCGCTTGGAACAGAAGAAGACTATCCTTCATTTCATATTGAATCAAACTCTTTAATACCCAACTCGATCATTAACTTTAGGTAATTAATCTACGAATCCGTGTTAGAGGCAATGAGACTTGAATTCTCTGGCCATTCTAGCCGACTCCGTTTCTAATTCTGGTGATGTGGTGGCTGTGGACGGCCGTAGTAAGGTCGAGGGTCGAAGAGCTGATCCCTTTGAAGCCTTTGTAGAAGATGAAGCTTGGGATACGAAAGACTCGTAGAGGATTGGCTTGGTCTCTGCTTCGTATCAATGAAGGAGGAAGAATGGGTCGTATCGATCTGGATTAAGAGCGTTCGAATTGATCTAGGTAATGGGATTTTGTAATGAAAAAGTGGAGATCATCGTATCGATCGCCAGTAGTGTTTTGTATCGATTCGAGATGATCGATACGAAGGCTTGGACCAGTTGATCGACACGAAGGTAACGTGCATGATCGATACGAAACCGAGTGTGCCTGATCGATACGAATTGCCTATCAGGGGATCGATACGAATGCATTTTTTATGATTGATTCGAACTCGCACATTTGATGGATACGAATTACCTCCTTGACCGATATGAATTGATGTTTTGTGATCGATCCTAACTCGCACATTTGATGGATACGATTTACCTCCTTGACCGATACGAATTGATGTTTTGGTGATCGATCCGAGTTGAACCTTGACGAATTTAAGGCCCCTTGTACATTAGAACATATGACTCCGACGAGCTTTCGCCTTAAATAATTGGACTCTACTACTTAATTGCATATTTGACTGCCCTTCAAAGCTCGTCGATGGAACTGTAATTTGAAAATATGTAACGAATCTCAACTTGGATCGATCACCAGAATCTGGATGGCACGACTGTGACATTCAGCGATGACGGTCACTCCGGTTGAATTCTGAAGTCCTGTCCTTCGAACACTTTGCTAATCTTCGTGGATTTTTCTTAAGTAACTTACAGCATTGCATTGCACAACACATTCATGCACTTCACACTAGGGGAAACACGGTATTATTGTCACCTAACAATGGTTTTTGATGAGTTGATTAGCTATGGAACCTAGGAGTTCACAGTAAGAGGAATCTCAAAGTCCACCCCCTTTGATAATAGAGATGCCGGCCATCGCGGCCGAAGTCATAAGCCCAGCTCCGGACGAGCTATAAGGAGCAATCCTCATTGGGAATCCACAAGATTCCGTACCATCCAATGTTTCCGAAAATTTGTTGGGGAGAATTTTTTTACGGCAGGGGCTATCATTGAACGATGTCCTGCTACCAGGGCCGAACAACAGGCCACATACTCCTCTAGAAGGGTACACCGCTTTTAATCGATTTTCCAGCATAGCCGGGACACTCCCACCATTCAATCAATATATTCGAGAGGTGTTATCTTATTTAGGGATTGCCCCATCACAGTTACATCCGAACGGGTACGCTCTACTGAACAGCCTATTCATCGTCTTCATGGAGCACCTTTTTCAGCCTCCGACTATAGAGAAAGTCAGATTCTTGTTCAATGTAAAGAGTCAGGGAGATAATCCCTCTTTTACATTTTTAGAGGGAGTCCGAAACTATCAAATTGTGATTGGGATTTGGACCAAACTTAGCTACTTCAAAACTGAGTGGTTCTATGTTCGGTGCCCACCAGGATTCGCTAGACGGTGGCTTGTTAGACGTAAGTGTTGCAATTCCTCTAGCGACTAATCGATTAACCTCCATTAATACCGAGCTTATGTTATTTCCTTTTTACAGCTTTATTTCCTCGACCCGAAGGTGCTTAATTTAGGGAAATTGTCAGGATTCTTCAGGAGGTGTCGGGCGAGATTTGAGAGATCGAAGCGGTGCTTACGGATGAAAATATGAGGGCCGTTGGGCTGATTGATGGAGATCAAAGCATAGGGCTTGAAGAATCTCTCACGGCAGCTCCAGCAAGACAAGCTAGACAAAGAGGGCCCAGAATTGTAATTGTTGAGCAGGGTGATGAAGAGGATACGCCTACTGAAGATGAACCCATAGCCGGGCCCTCAGATAGTCCTCGACATTCAGTGGGAAAAAGGAAAGGCAAGGCAGTTGCTCATAAGCTTCATAAGTCTATGAGACGGAAATCTGTGGTTGTATCTTTGCCAGCCGTCGGTGTTATAATTTCTGAGGCTCCTTCCTCACACATGGAGAACCCCTTCGAAGGGCTTGCAGACATTCCAATCTCGGACTATGTGTCGCTCCAACAAGATACCGGATTGGAAAGGCTTCAGAGCGCTTTAGATCTAGGCGAGACAATTCCTTCGAGTATGGCAGATATAACCGGTTGGTTGGGGGGGTTAACACATACATGCATACATGTCACGACATCACATACCTAATATTCATGAGTTGTCGAATCTTCGAAGATAACTAACTTTGCCTTACTTTTAATTTTTCAGATCCGATGTCGAAGAAACCGTCCATGCTTAGTAGTCTCCGCACTACACACGAATCTTTCGGTTCTTACAGGGAACCTCATAGGCGTGATTCTGACTATGAACGTCGCTATTCTAGCCAAGAGAGGGATTATTATGATAGAGAAAAAACTAGGGAAAGAGAGAGAGAACGAGAAAGAGAAAAGGAGAGGCGAGATAGGCGCCGCTCCCGATCACGCTTTCCTCCACCCAGGGTTTCGTTGCCACCTCCTAGTTTCGGGACATAGACTATTGCTACCCCGCGTCAACTGGATCCTCCGGTAATTCCAAGATCCAGCAAACATCGCTGTACAACCGGGGCAGAACCTCTATCGCAGCTACTTCGTCGGTTACTGAGATGACAGGTGAGGGAGCCGCTTGGATAGCTCAACTGAAGAAAGATTTTCCGAGCATATGCTTCGACGGCTTCCATTTTCCTCCAAATTTGATGGTGCTTCCAGATGGAGCATAAAAAACCGTTCATGATCATGTCTATTACGCTTTTGGCCAATACCGAGAGTGGAAGAAAGCCACCGAGAAAGTTTCAATTGTGGCATTTGAGCGGGCGAAGAAAATTGAAGAGCTTCAAGAAACCATCACCCAGAAGGATCGGATCGTCATAGTGCTCACTGGAGAGAATGATACTTTAAGGAATTCCGAAACAAAGGCCTTGAAACAAGTTGATTACACCAACAAGAAAATGGAGCAGATGCGACAGGAGCACTTAAAACTAGTGGATGATATGGGACATAGGAACGCCACAGTCACATTAGAAAAAGATAAGGCGCTTCAAGAGCCGGCAGAGCTTAAAGCCAAATATGATGAAGTCGTAAAGGAAAAAGATGAAGCTAGCAAGATTGCTCAGGAGGCCTGCGACAAAACTATGGAGGCTCAGAACGAGCGAGATGTAGCGAAGTTGAAAGTCCAGGAGGCCGAGGCTAGGGTTGAGGTTGAGGCCAGGGCAGCGGAGGCTAGACTTGAAAGTGATATTGAAGATCTCTTGATCACTTACAATGTCAACATTCTGAAATATCGTGACTTAAGCTGGCTCAGTGATTATCCAACTCACTTACATAGTGCCTGGCACCGTCGTTTGGCTGATGAGAAGGAAGAGCATCACATTGAATCCCTCGATGAATTCGATCTGGAAAACCGAGTGTTGAATGAGGAAGAGAGGAGAATTCTCCACGACGCCACTGTTGCATTTGAGAAAGAAAAGCTAGCTACTCATCACTCGGAGGTTGGAGAGGGCTCTGGTGTTGAGCAATATGATACAAGCTCTGAGATCCCTGCGTCAACCCAGTCTGAATCCGCTCCTACGGTTGATCCTTAACCTGTGCCGGCCTATAATCTGGATCAGCCGCAGCTATCTCTAGCCCACGAGCATGTGTCAGGAGGAACTCCAGCCCCCACTATGAGCCAACCTGAGAAAGGTATTTTGAACACTTCTCGAACTCATTCACAGTCTGGAGTACTATCAAGGGAAATTTCTAATATTTTCTCTTATCTCCATTCAGTTATAGAAGCAGCACCGATCATGCCCCCTGCAACCTAGGAACAAAATCAAGAGCAGGAGGCTATCATAACAGATGCTACAACGACCATCACTACTACTACGATCGGAGGAGTGGATGTGAATGCTTTCACCTTTAACGAGCAGATGATGGACGAGCTTCTAGGCACTCACAGCGATCTGCTTTCTGACTTGCCATTTGTTATGGGTGGAAGTGCGTTCACGGCCAGCTCTTTGGCTTCGATCGCCAGCGTTTTACCCGATACTCTAGCAGTTCACGACGATGCAATAATGGCGGAAATCAATGCTGAGATGGCAGGCGTAACAATGGGTAGCACCACAGAAGGTGGAATGGCAGGACCCGACCCGGCCCCTTTACTCATGATCTCTCTGGGTGGAACGATTATTGTTACTGGGGTTCCCCTGTATCTTCTCACATATAAAGTGCTCTGTCCCTCCGATCACGCACTCTGAAAGCATCCCAATACCGGTGAGTTCGGAGGAGATCATGATACTTCCCCCGGCCGGGGACAAGCCTAGTAAAGGCAAGAGCTTGAAGCGGCATCATAGTGGCAGCTCCGGTAGGCCGACTCCAAAGGAGAAGGAGCATAAGAAGAAGAAGAAGATTAAGGAGTAGGAATGAATCTTGGCATCCCTTTTTTGGTATATAGTTAGGAACTTTTTTTCGTTCTTGTAGGTCGTGTATAGATGCGGGTTCGGCCCCTGCTAGTAGGATTTTTGGCATAGATTCCTTGTATCTATTTTGCTTTTAGAGGATTAATAAAATAGAATTTCCTTTTGTTCTTTGCACAACTCTGAGTTTATTTGTTGACGTGTTGCATCGCTCAAATTTTATTTCGACTTATTTGCGAGGCATCAGCCTCTGGATTGGACTTGTGCTCAGTTGTTAAGTCCCGGACTCATGGCTTTGGGTCATAACCAAACATCAAGTCGCTCTTTAATGTCATACTATCTCGATTAGTAGTTGGTGCCGGAGTTATGCCCCCAGTCCTGGAGATGAGTCGAAGTGGTCGGACGGTGGTTGCTTCCCACCTTCGACATTTTTTAGCTTCACTTAGTCGAAACTAAGTGGTAGAGAGATGAGTTCGAGTGGTCGAGTTACATTCTCTCACTTATTGACAATCGCACACACTCTGGGGACTGAACTCGCATGCAGACAGTCGATCATGCCTACTTAATGTTTAAAGTTATGTCCATACTCCGGAGACTTAAGTTGTTTTTCGGGCGGTCAGTCACACCCGTTTTAGTAATCGGAATTGCATCCACACTCTGGGGACTTAGATTGAATTGTGGGCGGTCAATCACACCCAGTCGAAGTTTATACTCCAGTCCATGCTCCGGGGACTTAGAGTTAGTTGTGGGTGGTTAGTCACACCCAGTTGAGGTTTATACTCTAGTCCGTGCTCTGGGGACATAGAGTTAGTTAACAGACGGTCGATCACATCTGTTTTGAGTCTTAGGATTTTGTTCGCACTTTAGGAATTATAGATTCATCAGGATCGTGGACGGTTGGGTCACGTCCACCTTGAGTTAACAAGCGAGGTCGTTAGACGGACGGATCCATCCTCCTCGGGCTTGGATTAAACATGGGTGAAGTCGTTAGGTGGATGGATCCACCTTCTTGGAGCCCACATTTGTAAGTTTATACTCCAGCTCGCACTCTAGTAGCCGGAGTTAGTTAGAGGATTGTCGTGTATCAATCCTTTGCTTCAGTGTGATAGCTTGCCCCCGAGCTCGGGTTTCACTTAGCGAGTGATTGGTCGTATCACAGTCACTCCCTACTTGAATAAGTCCCACCATAGGATGGAACTTAGCTCTCCGGGCATTGTGATGGTCATATGACGCATTTTAAGAATCACTGCCCTGGCTCGAAGAGATTACATTTTATTGCTGAAATAAGAAAGTATGGCAAAGTCAGTTGCCTTATTACAAATTCAAATTTCAAAATGCGTAAACAAATTGCAAATGAAAAGCAGACTGAATGAATAAACAAAGCCTATTATGTGTAGTTGCGACGAAGACTCTCGCTGTTCTAGGCTCTCGGCGAAGTGAGACCATCAACGGTCGATAACTTAAATGTGCCATCTCCGAGTCTTCGTTCAATAACATACGGTCCCTTCCACGTCGGTTTCATATGTGAAGGGACCGGGTAAATCCTCTTGAGGACGAGATTGCCAAGTTCAAAGGTTCGCGGTCAGACTTTAGCATTGTACAATTGGGCGACTCGACTTCGGTGCGCAGCTCCCCTCAAATCAGCCTCTTCATGCTTCTCATCCAATAAGTCCAGAGATTCGGCAAGTAATATAGCATTTGTCTTCGGATCATAGTAAGTCACACGATGAGAACGTACTTCCAACTCGACTGGAATAACAACTTCGGAGCCGTAGGAAAGTGAAAATCAAGGGTGACCGGTCGCGGACTTATGGATTGTTTGGTATGCCCATAGGGCCATAGGAAGTTCATCGACCCATTTGCCCCCGGCTTTTTCCAATCGTTTCTTTAGAATGGACTTTATAACTTTGTTATCAGCTTCGACCTGTCCATTCGCTTGAGGGTATGCAACTGTAGAGAACTTCTTCTGGATATGGAATTGCTGACAGAAATTCTTGAACTCGACACTATCGAATTGGGCTCCGTTGTCAGTGATGATGGTATGTGGGAGACCAAATCGACAGATAATGTTGCATACCAAAAAGTTGATTACTTTCTTCGTCGTGATAGTAGCAAGGGGTTCGGCTTCCGCCCATTTGGTAAAGTAATCAACTGCAACGATGGCGTACTTCGTGCCACCTTTAGCTAGAGGTAGAGACCCAATAATATTGATGCCCCATATTGCGAATGGCCATGGACTGACCATTTGAGTTATTTCGGTAGGCGAGGCTCTTATCCGAGCATGCTTCTGACGTCTGTCACATTTCGTGGCATAATCTGATGCGTCGCAATTCACAGTCGGCCAATAATAACCATATTGGAGCATTTTCTTAGCAAGAGCCTGCCCTCCGGTGTGATCGCCACATTCTCCTTCGTGCACATCATGTAATACTCGCTTAATTTCATCGTGGGCGATACACTGGAGTAAAGGAATAGAGTATTCTCTTCTATACATGACTCTATTCTGAATAGTAAATCACAAAGCCTTCCGGAGAACTTGTCTTTTCTCATTCCTACGCTCTGGCAGGGTCCCATGCTCGAGATAGTTCTTGAACGGAGTCGTCCATGATTCCTTATCGGGCATGACTTCATATACCCAGTCGGTCTCCATTTGATCAATACTCGGGGAGGATAGTGTCTCAACGGGAACGATTCCTATTTGTTATGCCTCGTCGGTGCTGGCTAACTTTGCCAAGGGATCGGCCTTCTGATTATGTTCTCGGGGTATGCAATAGATGACATAATAATCGAACTGATTCAATATTTCCTGGACCCGAGCAAGATAAGGGGCCAGTATCTGGTCTCTGGCCTGGTATTCCCCCAAACTTGGCATACAACCAATTATGAATCGTAGTAAATCTCCACAGCAATTTTCAACTCTCTGGAGAGCCTGAGTCCGGCAAATAAGGCTTCGTACTCGGCCTCATTGTTGGTCACATGGAAATTATACTTGAAAGTATAGCATATAGATCAGCCTTCAGGAGTTTCGAGCACAATTCCAATGCCTGAGCAGCGGTCATTTGATGAGCCATCAGTATGCAGCTTCCAGACATATTTGGGAGATTCATTAGCTTCGGGAAAGTCCTCTGGGATAGTGAATTCGACGATGAAATCCACGAGGACTTGTCCCTGAATAGCTCGCATTGGTGCGTAAGTGATGCGAACTGACTCAACTCGATATTCCACTTGAGTAACCTACCAGATGTCTCAAGCCGCGTAAGGACCAGTCGTAATGGCTGGTCGGTGTAGATAGTGATAGGATGAGTTTGGAAATATGAGCGAAGCTTCCTCGAGGCAATTACAAGACAGTAAGCTAACTTTTCCAACTTCGGATAATTTCTCTCTACTCTAGTCAGTCGTTTGCTGATGTAATAGACTAGTCGTTATATCCGATCCTCCTCCCAAATCAATGCAGCACTGATTGCGTTTTCTGACACCCCCAAGTAGATGTATAATATCTCATGATCAATAGGCTTTGACAGAATAGGTGGTGTGGATAAGTGCTGAACCAGTGCTTGGAATGTGCCTTCACATTCTGTAGTCCATTCAAAGTTCTATTTGCCTTTCCTGATTAGATCGAAGAAGGGGGTGCATTATCGGTGGACTTTGAGATGAACCTGCTCAACGCTGCTACCTTCCCATTGAGGCTATGAACTTGCTTTATGGTCCTCGGCGTTTCAAGATTCCTAATTTCCCAGATCTTCTAAGGATTGGTTTCGATTCCCCGAGCATTAACGATGAACCTAAGAAACTTTCCGGACGCGACCCCAAAGTGACACTTTAATGGGTTGAGCTTCATTCTATACTCTTGAAGGATGTTGAACATCGTTTCCAGGTCTCTGATATGACTGGTGGAGAATCGTGACTTTACAAGCATGTCGTCCACGTATACCTCCATAGTTTTTCCGATCTGATTAGCAAACATTCGATTAACTAGCCATTGGTAAGTTGCTCCAGCATTTTGAGTCCAAAGGGAATGACTTTGTAGCAATAAAGTCCCAGATCGATGATGAAGCTGGTGTGCTCCTGATCGGGCAGGTGCATGGGAATCTGATTGTAGCCGGAATATGCATCCATAAAGGATAAGAGCTCGTGTCCGGCTGTTGAGTCTACAAGTTGATCAATACGGGGAAGTGGGAAACTGCCTTTGGGGCAAGCTTTATTCAAGTCTGAGTAGTCAACACATATTCTCCATTTCCCGTTAGATTTCCTGAAAAGTACAGGGTTGGACACCCATTCTGGATATAGCGCATCTCAGATAAACCTGTTCGACTTTATCTATCTCTTCCTTTAGGGCGGTAGATCTCTCTGGATCCATACCACGTCTTTTTTGCTTGATCGTGACATGCCGCGGGTCAATATTCAGGGTGTGGCTCGCGATGTCCGACGAGATCCCACACATGTCAGAGTGCATCCGGGTAAACACCTCAAGGTTTGCTCGAAGAAATTCAACCAATTCCTCTTTCATCTTTTGGCTTAGCTGAGATCCAATCTTTATCATTCTAGAATCGTTATTATTATCGATCAGAACATCGATCGTCAGCTCTGCCGAAGAAGCCTGACTGTCTTTGACTTCGTCCTCGCTTTCTGTATCTCTTGGGTCAAGATCTATCGGGAATTGGTTGTGGTGCCCGGGCCTAGGCCCAGGCATTAACTGGCAATTATTTGCAAATCGGACGCAGAGAGATTCCTCTACGCCCTTTCCCTTCTCTTTTCGCTGCGCCTCCCACAACTCGGCAACATAACTGGCCCGTCCAGCAGCCTGGTCTCACTGAACGACTCCGACTCTATTATCGGTGGGGAATTTCAAAGTCAGACACCAAGGGGCGATAGTAGCCCTGAATTCAGCTAGGGCCAGTCGGCCCAAGAAAGCGTTGTATGGTGAGTCAATATCCAATACGATAAACTATAACATCCGGACTCTCCGACGTTCCCCTATTCCAAACTCCACTAGTAGGTCCACCATCCCAGTGGGTATAGTCGCGCTTCTATTGAAGCTATGAATACGAGACAAACAAGGCTTCAAATCTTTTGCTTCCGTCTTCATTTGATCATAGGCTCGCTTAAAGAGTATGTTCACTGAACTTCCACTGTCCACTAAGATCCTCTTCATCCAAGAAGGACCTATCTGAGCTGAAATGACTAGTGGATCAATGGTAGGGGCTTCGACTCTATCGACATCCCTGTCCCGAAAAATGATGTCGTCTGTCATCGTCTTCTGCTGTTTGGCCGGACCCCGTCTTCCAAGTTACTACAACATTTGAAGCTCGCATGCCTAATAGAGCTGGCAAACGACTCTATTTCCCTCCAGCTCTGATCCGTTGGATGAGGACCACCACTAACAGTGTTAATCACTAACCTCCCGCTAGTACGTACGAATTCCTCGGTCTAACCTGATTCGATATTTGATTTTGATTTGATGGGCCCGCACCTACAACCTGCGGTGTCTGAACGAACTGCTCCAACTTTCTTTCTTGGATCAACTTCTCGATAATATTCTATAAATGATGACATTCATTCGTGTTGTTGCCATAGCTATCATGAAATCTACAAAACTTCCCAACGTAGATCTATTTCTCTGATGATTGCTTCGGAGCAGGTTTTATATATTAGATAGTATTGCAAGTTTGCAAGTACACATTCTCTAGGGATGTATTTAAAGGAGTATAGGTGTCAAACATGGGAGCTCTACGTCGCGGTTCGCGATTATGCTCCCACTTCTTATCCTGGTTTCCATCACCTTTCTGCTGATTTTGCGTATTCTGTATATTTAACTGCACCTTTCCGGAACTCTTCCCGGTTTGCTTGACATCGACATTGCTTTGAATTCCTTCCACACTGGGCCCTGCGTCATCCTTTTTCCTAGACTGTTTCACATCCTCTTCCGGCTAACCAGTTGCCAGATTCAGAATCGGGATCGATCCCCTTAATCAGCGCCATCGGAATGGAATTGTCATTAGGATTGCTAATCTCAGCGCATGCAACATGGAACCTCTCCAGGTAACGTCTGAGTGTCTCTCCGGGATCTTGAGTGACGCTGAACAAGGTATTAACATCTTTGGGCCTTGTGACATGCATGCGAAACTGTTCAACAAACTTTATAGCCAACTGGTCGAAGCACGAAATAGATCGGGGCGGTAGGTAAGTAAACCACATAGTCGCGATGCCCCTTAGTGAGATTGGGAAACTTTGGCATTTAACCGTGTCATCTTCCCATGCGGCATTCATCAACCATTCATATTTTAGGATGTGCTAGGTAGGGTCAGAGCACCGTTCAAAAACAGGTAGAGTTGACATTCTAAATCGCCGGGGCAGTTCAGTGTAGAGAATGTCTTTGGAAAAAGGGGTATGACTCTGGGAGATTCCCCAGTCGTCATTGGTGAGGCCTTGGCTCTCACGGATCATTTGGCGGATCATTGTCGGGATGTCTGGTGTTTGGACATTCTGGGCATGCTGGTCCAAAGTGTGGTCAGGTTCCACAATGCGAGGATGGCCCGGGCGCGGTCGACGGTCCATGCCTTGCCTTCTTGGCTCCAGGTTTTCGGGGACATAGGGTTCAGGAGTATAATCGCATTGGTGATGGTTCCGAGTGTTAGCTTCCAACTCGATGGCAGCGGCAGCGGCGCAGTTGTCAGTAGTGTGATAGGGAACCGTCCCATCCCGGGAGGAGGGTCCAGTCTGATGGCTGGTTGACGGACAAACTCTCGCTTGTCCAATATTCAAAGTGTGCTGATGTCTGGTAGCCTCTGTATAACTTCCATCCAACCGTTGGCATATGGATCTGTGATTGTAATCAGAGGAAGCTGAACTTTCAGTAGATGAGTAGGAAGCCTGATGCCTTCTGGATCTCTTTCGTCTTTCTCGGTTCAGACGGTTGGTTAACTCTGTGTTGGCACGAAGCTATTGGCGACTTTGAGATAGTTCTTGCATCAATAGCTGGAACTCCTCCCTGGTGATAGGGCCTTGTGGATCCGAAGGTCCAGTAGCGTTCTGGTCTGTAGAGGGAAGTTGTGTGGGGTTCTGCCTATCCCGTCCATTTGGATCTGCAGTGGTTGAGGTAGTCCTAGTAGCGACCATGGTTAATAGCGAAGTTCTCTCCTAGACTTGAAGAAAATCTAAATTGGATGGAAGAACTTTTAGGCTTGAGATTTGGATCTTCTCCTTAGATTCTTGCAATCCAATGTCGGCAGTAGATCCAATGAGTAGGAGAAAAGCTGGGTTTTCTCAGTGAAAGCACCAAAATGTTTGTACCAAAATTGGGCAAAACACTCTTCGGATGTGTTTGAAGAGATAAAATGAAGAAAGTAAATGTAAAATGAGGTAAATTTAACAAACACACCAATCCGCAGATAAGAAAAAGTACATAAACACACAAATTTAAGATGGTTCGGCGTATGGCCTACGTCCACTATGGAATGATTGATGTTTATTGATTATAACTTGTTGGTTACAAGTGGATTACAACAGTACAATCGAAGTACAACAGCAATTTCAGTAGAGTATCGACGTAGAAAGTCCATTTTTTGTAGGTCCAGGTCATTATTTATAAGCGTAGGCAGCAAATATCTCGCCCAGATCTCGGAGGACTTCTTCTCTCACGTGGGTGGGCCCACGGGATCGAGTTCAAGTGATTTTGGCTCGATCTTCGAGCGATACGAATTGAGTTCGTATCGATCAATAATTGGTCCTTTTGGGCTGAAATTGATCAGGTACATTCTTGAGGTTGTATGCAAGCTCCTGTGAAAATTTGGTGGCATTTGGACTTGTAGATTTTCAGTTATGATCGATGCAAGTTTGAATTTGCAATGGGCTATCGAACTCGTATCACTCTCGTTCGTGTCGTTCTCGTTCGTATCGCTTCTAGGCACGTGTTTGCTAGGTCACGTGACGTTATCTTCTAGGATCGATCCACTTTCCAGGTCGAGTGATCGAGTCCTCCTTCCTTGTAGGTCTCATTCGTATCCATAGCTTTGATCGTATCGACCTGGAACATTCCCTTTCGTATCGATGACTTCGACCTTAATTCGTATCGATGTTTGAGGCTACTTTGTATCGATAATTTCCATTTCAATTCGTATCAATATGAACTTAGGCTCTTTGTATTGATCGAAGGCTCCGACTTCTTATCGATGTTTTTAAGTGATGTTTCGTATCGATCTTTCTAGTGTCGTGTTTCGTATCGAGCAATGGCCGATCGATACGAACTGGGTTGAAGGAGCGATCGATACGAAGCATGTATGAATGAGATCGATACGAAGTGTTGTTAACATGAAGGATACGAAGCAGCTTTAGTTCGATGGATATGAAGGAAGTTAGTGGGCGATGGATATGAACTAATGGCCACTTGGGGGATACGAAGGAGGTCTTCTGAATGGATGGATACAGACTTGCATGGATACGAATAGTGTTGATTTTCTTGACCTTGATCGATCAATATCTTGAACATACGAACTCCGATTGACTTGAAATTTGGAACATTGGATTTCATAGCTTTGCTTGTCGTGTCTTGTCAATTGTAGCTCGAACTGGACTCGAACCAAATGTGCCAATATCCATAATAAACCTGTGTATAACCGATCTTTGGAACAGACAGTCCTTGGTGCCACGACCTTGCCAAAAGGCGGGATAATACGAAACAAAGAAAAATGGAAAATAAAAGTTAGGAAACCATTAATAAACAGCAGTACCCTCTAAATCATGTGATGTCAATCAGAGTCATATTAGGGACCTAGTTTAGGGATTGAAGCATTAAAAAATCACAGTATAAAAATTCTGATAAGAGTTACTTAGCTTTGGTGCATTATCCAAGCCTCCGCAAGTATTTGTCGCAAGTAGTCATCGTTGATAATCGAAGGCGTACAAGTGGTTGTTGCAAGTAGTTATCGCTGGTAATTGGAGTCATCGTTTATGGTTGACAGTTGAATTCATTGCTGATAATCAACGGCATCGCGAGTAGTTATCTTGATTAATTATCAAATCACCAGTCAGGCCGTCCCCATTAAATGCCAACAAAGTAGTCGCGATTAATTTTCAGATTACCAACAAAGTTGTCGCGATTGATATTAGATAGCCATTAAAATCGTCGCGCTTAATTTTCAAATAGCCACCAAAGTCGTCGAGATTAAATCGCGATTAATTTTCATATAGCCATCAAAGTCATTATGATTAATTATCATATCACCAACTATCGTAAACAATTTGATCATCGTGAATAGAACCGTCAACACTATCACTGAACTCCAATCTTGGAAGATCTCCATCATAATCAATTTCCAAATTCACATTCAATTTGAGGTGAACTGCCGATGAACCAGAGTCATCGCGATGAATCTAAGGAAGTTATATAGTTATCATGATGAATTGGAGTGGCGAAGTAGTTTGGAATGATGAAGGAGCTATCGTGATGATTTTGGCCGATGACCCGATGGATAATGATCCACTTAACCACACATGTCTATTATCCGGGTTTTTAACCTATCAGGATTCTGTAGAAGCCAGAGCAGTTTTACGACATCGGAATGGCTTAGAAATTGACCAAGAAGGAATAAGCAATATGTTAAAGAAAACCAAACCTTATTACCAACGCAACGACTGAGTTCCACTAAACCAAGAGACCAACATCCGTTCAACCCAATCAGCAGTCAAAGCACAACCAGCTAGTCAACTATCATCGATACGGAACGTGCAACGAGACTACACGAATAACGTCAATATAAATCCCTGAAGGCATTCCATACCTGCAACTCCAAAAACAATCCAAGTGCTTGGATCACTAGCAATCCATACCCTATGGATCACCAGCGATCCATGCAATGTAATGGCCCACGGATAAAAGTAAGGGATAAGGAGCCTAGAAGACAGAAACACAAAAAATGTTAAGTTTATGGATCGCTGGCGATCAATACACGATGGATCGCCATCGATCCATATGGAGCCATGTGAGTTGCGACCTAGCATATTGAACTGATGGAGAGAGCAACAAAAACAATAGCGAGTGAGCGAGCCAAATCCATGGATCGCTAGCGATCCATAGTTTTGGTTCGGGTCGCGGGCTAAACTCCTCTAGGTCGTTCTGTACCCATCTGCAAGCAATTGATGAAGTGACCTGATCCAGAAGCTCTCTGATCTCTATAAATATCGTCCTGCCTGCAACATAAACTGGATCTTCTCCGGACTGGTTGTTGCAGCTTTGCTGGAAACTTTCTTCACTCTCTACCTCCCTCACAACAATCTTCAAAGGAATTCACTGTGATTCTCCAGTGGATTCCAACTCTGTGGATTCAATCTAGCTAAGGATAATCAAAGACTTTGTAATCAAACACTACTTGTAACAGCAATCAGTCATAATAAAACTATAAAGTGGACATAGGATTCGTTAACAGCCGAAGCACTATAAAAATTCTTTGTCTTCTTTCTTTTATTGTCTTTTTCTATACGTATTGTTTGTGTTATTGCTCTGTTGGAACAAGGCTGGTGCTTTCAAACTCAAACCAGGGTGTTGATCCATTTTTTGGGTTAACATTTTGGTGCTTTCACTGAGAAATCCAACTCAGGATCTAGATCTAGCTATCTACATTGGATCCTATAGGTCCAGAAGTTAGATCCCCAATCTTTACCTGAAGAATCTACCACTTGAAATCAATGGATCCTGGAAGAAAAAGAACTGCCTCTGGAGGATCTATAAGGGAAGTAATAGCTGGAGAAGATGTTAATGCCCAACAAACTAAAGTAAATGGTGCAAACTTGGGAAATCAGGCGCCAGCATCCTCCAGCCAACACGAAGTTGTCACCAGGGAAGAGTTGAATAAGATGGTTAGTGAGATCAACTAAAAGATGGAAAATAGTCAAAAGGCTCTAATGGATAAACTTAACGCTCTCTTAACCCTACAGTCAAACCCTACTCCAAGGAGTATGCCAGAACCCGCGACTGCTATAGAATAAGTGAATTCTTCCGTTTCTGGTCTACATAGAAGAAACAGAAAACAACCACAAAAAAGGGTGACAACAGGACATAATGTGGATATGAATGCGAATACTCCACCTGCCGCAAGGCAACCAGTTATGAACTTGAATCAGGGGGCCAAGACCCCGTAGGAAGATATAGCTATGGATCTCTCCGATTCAGAGGATGGAGAGCAAGAGAATCAAATGGAAGAGAACGCCAACACGTTCGATGATGCTAGAAACGTCCAAACTGCCCCAAATCAGGCCAACTACGAGCCAATGGGGTCCCGTGGGAATGGCTCTCCCAAAGACAGGAGAGTCTAGGCTTCAACCTATGCGCCAAGACCGTTTGCAGAGCCAAACACTTGGCGTAGTAACTGATTGTTGTTCCCAAGACTACCGGACATCAGAGGCATACATAGCAGACATGGTCCAAAGGTTGATGGACGAGAGTAAAAACCGAAGAGATGATGAATGGGGATCTGATCCATGTCAGACTCCCTTTATAGATGAAATCATAAATGAAAGGCATCCAAATAAATTCACTATGTCGACTATCCCTTTCTACGACGGGACGAAGGACCCAAAACCCCATCTATATAAGTATAGTCGGTATATGGACGGAGCCAACACTCCAGAGGTTGTTCGCTGCCGATGCTTCCCTATCTTTCTACAAGGAGTTGCATCTATGTGGTTCATCAGACTTCCCCCGACATCTATTTCTACCTTTGACCAACTTGCAACAAAATTCTTTGACCAGTTCAGGCTCCATACCGTGTAACCAAAGGATGTCATGTCCCTATCCGGATTGTTCCAGGGACGCAACGAGTCGTTGAAATCTTTCATGAACCGGTTCAATACCGCGGTAACGGAAGTCAGAAACACCAATGAGGACATGGTTTTTTTGGCGTTAGTCCATACTATTCACTTGGAGACTGAATTCGGGAAATGGGTTAAAATGAAGCAACCTACCACCAGGATTGACTTCAATCTTAAAGCAAGCCGGTACTTAAGATTGGAGGAAGAACGGGAGCTGGAAAGAAAGTCTACTAGTGTGCAACAGATGAACATCAGATAGAGCGATGCGGCGACGAATCTAAACATGCACGATTCTGGAGCTGCTCAAGGAGTCATAGGAAAAATGGAAATCAAAAGAGAAGAAATCAGAACTCCGATACAAGAAATAACAATGGCAGCAACAAAAGATTTAAAGAGTTTAGACAGGAAGATTATACCCCTCTAAATGACATTGTGGAGAATATTTATCTCACAACATAAGAAACTGAAGAATACAAGAAACCTCCTAGAAAAGAGGCAACTGAGCAGCAAAAGCGCTCAGAGAAATTCTACCGCTTCCACGAGACACATGGCCACAATACAGACGAATGCCGCCACCTAAAGGACCTCATTGATAGGTTGATCCAAGACAATAAGCTTCGGCAGTTTGTGAAAAAGCCACAAAAGCCTAATCAACCCGTGGCCCCTCAGCCTCCTAGAGAACAAAGAAATCAAGATGGAACTAGTGACGAAGGGTCGAAATGAACTGACCAGAAGCTTATTATTGGAACGATATCTGGGGGACAATACCTGCGCAAAGGAGTTGGGGAGAAATGTAACGGTACATGAGTTCGTTGAAACACGCTCCGAAAAACTCATGTCTCACAATAGATGATGAAACTCCGGCCAAGCTACAAAAGGTTCTGAGTGACGATATAGTGTTTCGCAATCAGGACACCGAAGGGATCGAAGCTCCAACTCTTGATCCGATGGTGGTGACAGTAGGAATTGGACACGCCGTAGTCCGACGAGAGTTGGTCGATAGTGGCAGTTTCGTTAATACTTTTCAAGCGTACTTTTGACTAAATGAAAATTGGCATGAAAAGCATATCTACATGCCAAACAAAGATCCAAGGGTTCACTGGCGAGCACAAGCAACCTGTGGGAACAATTGACCTGCCAGTGGAGCTCGGAAACGGCGATCGAAGAGTTACCCTCATTCAGACTTTTGTAATTGTGGATGAAATGTTAGCATATAACGCCTTCTTGGGGCGGCCCACTCTAGCAGATTTCAAAATAGCTATGGCCCCTAGTGTCTGACCATGAAGTTCCCTACTGCAAATGGAATCGGAGTGGTGAAAGGAGATCAGTGCGCTGCCAGAGAATGTTACATTGCAGAATTACGCGAATCCGGAAGAAAGGAAAACGAGGAGGACGTGGGGATAACTCTCCACATCCGTGAACCCTCTGAATAGCAACTATAGAGCCGCCTTAGCTTGGGGACCATAGCCGATTCGACAAGGCTTTGAACCCTAGGAAGAAGAGCTCGGGGAAGGAACGGGCGGCGCCGACAAAATTTACGGTGTCCGTCCCAGTCGACATGGACGACCCAACTAAAGTTTTGAAAATTGGATCGCATCTTGGAAACAAGATGCGTATGAAGCTTACCAAATTTCTCCATGCCAACTTGGATGTGTTCGCTTGGAAACATTCCGATATGTGTGGGGTGTCTCCAGAAATCGCATGTCATGCTCTCAACATAGACCCCAAGTTCACACCAGTAAAGCAAAAAAGGCGCGGCTTAGGTCCCGAACGATCTAAGGCTCTAAGAGAAGAAGTGGACAAGTTAATAGCCAACGGTTTTATCCGTGATGCAACTTATCCAGAGTGGGTATCTAATCCGGTCTTAGTCAAAAGGTCCAACAGGAAGTGACAAACCTGTATCGACTACTCAGACTTATAAGCTTGACCAAAGGACAGTTTCCCTCTCCTTACAATAGACCAACTTATGGACGGAACGACAGGATATGAGCTGCTATAATTCATGGACGCATACTCAGAGCACAACCAAATCCAGATGCATGAACCCGGTCAGGAAAATACTAGCTTCATCACCGACCTAAGCCTATACTGCTACAGAGTAATGCCATTTGGTTAGAAGAACGTAGGGCAACTTATCAAAGGTTGGTAAATACCATGTTCAAGTGACTGATCGGGAAAACGATGGAAGTTTATGTAGATGACATGTTAGTCAAATCACGAGCAGCAGTTAACCACCTGGACAACCTCGGGAAATGTTCGAAATACTTCGGAAGTATGGGATGAAACTCAATCCACTCAAGTGTCACTTTGGAGTGCCCTCCAGGAGTTCCTAGGATTCATCGTAAGTGCCAGGGGTATCAAAGCAAATCCTGAACAAATCATGGCACTATGGGAAGTCAAAGCTCCGAAGAATAAGAAGTAACTGCAATGTTTAAATGGAAAAGTTCTAGCGCTAAGTCAATTTATCTCGAAAGCTACCGGCAAGTGTATACCGTTCTTTGATGCACTGAAGAAAGGAAAGAATAACTTCTAATAGAGTGAGGCTTGTCAAATGGCATTCGAAGAACTACTGCGGCATATGGAGGCTCCGCCAATCCTATCGAAACCCGTGGATGGAGAAGACTTGTTCATTTACTTAGCAATCTCACCCCATGCATTGAGCGCCGCTCTGGTGCGTGAAGAAGCAAAAATCCAGCGAGTCGTGTATTACATTAGCAAGTGGTTCACTAGAGTAGAGAAAAACTATCCGAAACTAGAAAAGCTAGCGTATTTTCTCTTGATCGTATCTAGGAAGTTACGACCGTACTTTCAGGCTCATCAATTAAAGTGTTGACTGACCAGCCCCTAAAGCAAGTGTTATACCAACCAGAAACTTTCGGATGACTACTCAAGTGGAATATAGAGTTGAGTCAATATGATATCACATACCACCCAAGGAAAGCCATCAATGGGCAAGCATTAGCCTATTTCATGGTCGAATTTACTATACAGGATGACGAGGAAGAAGTTCAGTTAGAAGTAGACATGCAATGAAAGCTCTTCGTCGATGGCGCATCTAACAACCTCTGTTCGGGAGCAGGAGTAGTGCTTGAAACCCCCGAGGGGTGAGCCATTAGCTACGCTTTGCGCTTGGAATTCTCTGCTACAAATAATGAAGGGGAATACGAAGCACTGATTGCTGGACTTAAAGTTGTGAAGGAACTCAAGATAAAATCTATTCACATATACAACGAATCTCAGCTGGTCATCTGCCAAGTCAAAGGGGAGTACTAGGCGCGTGTGGAGAATCTTACCCCATACCTGTCCAAAGCACAAGAACTACTAAGCGACATCGAACACTACACTATAACTCACATTTCATGGGAGCAAAACACCAAGGCAGATTATTTAGCTAAGTTAGAAAGTTTCGGAGAAGCTCAGTCATTGGGACTAGTCCTAGTTGAAACTCTAACCAACCCAAGCATGGACGAAATGGACGTCGACTGGATTCTAAAAACCACCATTGAACCAGATACATGGATAACACTGATAAAGGAGTATTTACTTACAGGGACTCTTCCAACTGAACGGAATCAACGAAAAAGGCTTTTCCGAAAGGCACCACGATTCATGATACAAGATGGAGTACTCCACCGAAGGGAATTTTCGACCCCCTCCTAAGGTGCAGGTCCAATGACGAAGCTCGACGAATCCTAAAAGAAGTGCACGAAGATGAATGTGGAGACCACACTGGGGGGCAAACCCTGGCGAAGAAAGTTCTCCGGTACGGATACTTCTGGCCAACAATAAATGTGATACTGCAGACTACGCCGGAAAATGTGATCGTTGCCAGAGATTCAGCAAAATTAAAAGAACTCCTTCAATGGAGCTAACTCAGATGGTTAGCTCGTGGCCATTCACAATATGGGGAATAGACTTGATTGGCATCCTACCGATAGCAAAAGGAGGAGTCAAATATGTTATAGCTGCCGTAGATTATTTCACCAAATTGGCCGAAGCGGAACCGCTGGCCACCATAACCACAAAGAAAGTCGTTAACTTTGTCACTGAAAACATTATCTGTAAGTTTGGTGTACCACAGAAAATCATCACTGACAATGGAACCCAATTCAAAAGCATCAAGTTCAAAAACTTCTGCAAACACTTCCGGATTGAGAAAAACTTCTCGGTAGTAGCTCATCCGCAAGCAAACAGGCAAGTGGAAGAAATAAACAAGATAATAAAATCCACCATCAAAAAGAGACTAACTAGAGCCTAGGGAAAGTGGGTTGATGAACTTCCACTCGCACAATGGGTATACCGAACCACCAACAAAGTGGCAACTGGACTCACTCCATTCGCCTTGGCGTACGACTCGGAAGCAATGATCCCTGTTGAATTGGATGTCTCCTTGCACCGAAGGAAATTTTTTAATCAAAAGAAAAACGAGCAGCTACTACTCGAGTCACTAGATATGATTAATGAAAAGAGGGAAGAAGCCGAGTTGAGAACCGCGGCCCACCAAAAAAGGATCGCACGGTACTTCAACTCCAAAGTTCACAACCAAACTTTCGAAGTGGGAGATCTTGTGCTCAAGCAAGTTTACCCCATTCCGGGGGCCTTCGGACTCAACTGGGAAGGACCGTATGTCATCAATCAAATGCTAAGAGATGGAACTTTCAAGCTAACAACCATCGATGGAATTCAGATTCCCAAGGCCTGGAATAGCAAATCAATCCGCCATTACTTTGTTTGAAAACTACTTTATGTACTCTCTATTTTTCAGCAAATAAGTCATCCCGAAATGCCGAGGGCATTGAAAATAGGAAAAAAATCTACCCTATTTTCCTTAATAAAATTTGATTCGCTCTTTTGAACCGACAAAACTGTGTTCATAATAAATATCCACCGGGTCGACGGAAGCAAATCGACTCAAACCGCTGGATCGGCAGAACTCGATCTGTGCCCTCTAAAAACCGGTGTTGCTTTGGCAACATCAAGAAGGCCCAAAACACATGCTCCTCGCGTTGCCCGGAGATAGGCAACGTCGAGGAGCACCAAAAGCCGCACATTCCATAAGCCGCGGTAAAACATGCGCTCCTCACATTGCCTAGAGATAAGCAACGCCGAGGAGCACCAAAAGCCATACATTCCATAAGTCACGCCAAAACATATGCTCCTCGCATTGCTCGGAGATAGGCAACGCTGAAGAGCACCAAAAGCCGCACATTCTATAAGCCGCGCCAAAACTTACGCTCCTCGAATTGCTCGAAGATAGGCAACGCCGAGGAGCACCAAAAGTCGTGCATTCCATAAGCTACGCCAAAACATACGCTCCTCGCGTTGCCCGGAGATAGGCAACGCCGAAGAGCACCAAAAGCCATGCATTAGATAAGCCGTAGCAAAACATGCGCTCCTCGCGTTTCCCGGAGATAGGCAATGCCGAGGAGCACCAAAAGCCGTGCATTCCATAAGCCGCACCAAAACATACGCTCCTCGCGTTGCCCGAAGATAGGTAACGTCGAAGAGCACCAAAAGCCACGCATTCCATAAACTGTGCCAAAACATACGCTCCTTACATTGCCCGAAGATAGGCAACGCCGAGGAGAATCGAAAGCCGCACATTTCGTAGGCCATGCATTGAATCTTAAAAAACTTAAGTTCCCCACATTACCCGAAGATAGGCAACACCGAGGAACATCGCCGAAAGATCCTACTCCTAAAGTGTAAACTCCTCACGTTGCCCGAAGATCGGCAACGTCGAGGAGCATCAGAACTAAACCGACAGGCCATATCAAACCCAAACACCACGCATCTCATAACCGGCGCGCCAACCACTTCTATGATTGGGAATAATGGGCACAACTTTGACAAAATTGAAGTGCTATAAGTTAACCCATGCAATGTGCTCCTCTCGAACACGCATATATTGCATACCTACCAGAATATCACAAGAAACTCGGATTACGTGCCAAAGTGGCAAAATTTTAGCAAAAAGGAAAATCAAGCCGCGACTTAGCCAAATTTCGAGTTTAATATGAAAATTATCTAAACTCTAGGTTAACGGTCATTTGAAGTAACATCCCTGTAAACTGGGGGGCATACGCTGGTGCTTAAATAAAAACAATCAAAACAATAAGTTCACAGGTTCTGTTACTCCAAACAAAGAATTGTTGCTCCAAATAAAAAAGTTTAGCGGCAATTACAAAATTGGATAAGTGTACACAAAACAAGCACAAATGCACAGAACACACATGAGAAGACAAATAAGAATACAGTCAAAATATAAATGTATTGCTTATAATTTTCTTTGTACAGGGTCAAAATGTGGGGGCCGTACCCACACAACATCGGCTAACAAAAAGAAAATACAGACTCCACAGCAAAAATACTAAGTGCAGACTCTGCACTTGAACAAAATGACTCAAAAGGGACCAAAAATCAAATCAAACTTCACACAAGCTCCTCAACACTTCCTTCCACCGCTCCCCTTTCCGCCCTTTGTTGGCAGCTTCTGCTTCTTCTCAAGGGTGGTGTCGCTACCAGTGATGTCGACAAACTCCTCAGTGGCGATGTCCACCTCTTGCTCCGCAGCCTTCTCGAAAGGCTCTCCCTTTGATTTGCGCTTCTGTGATTTGCGGGAGCTCTTCGATGCTTTGATCGCTTCGACCTTCTCCTTCTTGATAGCGACCAGTTCGTGCTGAGTCTTGTGAGGCTGCTATGTCTGAACTTCTTGCTCCTTAATTTTTGCCGTTGTTACGTTGTCTTCTAAAGACATAGAAAGGTCATCCAGACAACGAAGTATGGCTACCTTTTCGAACTCCGACCCTGGCTGCGAGCTAGACACAGACGTAGAAATAGGAATAGGAATAGAGACGACCATAGAGGCTGTAGGAATAACAGCGGGTCCAGGAGCTGAGGAAGCTGGCGCATCAACAAGAAAGGTAGATAGACCTATAAAATCAAAAATGAAAGCATTAAATTCTTCCTGCTTTTGTGGCATAAGTTGGAAGCTTTCGAACTCAGAGGAAGCAAGAACATTACCTGCACCGGAGGTATGGTCAAGAATGTCGACTTCATATTCACCAACTTCGCCTTCTTTCGATGGTTCCACTACCTGAGGAAAAGTCTCAAGCTCTAAACTTGCTAGCAGATCATGGGGTCGCCTTGATGATTCGCCAGCACCAGAAATAAAGGGCTTAGTGGGTGCTTCGGCGGCAGCTGTCATGACAGCATCAGTAGCTTCTTTCTCTCTCAGCTCACAAAATTTCCCGACCCTCGAGCAACGCTTTCTTTGACTCTTCATTAAGGTAAGCATCCTCCAATTCTCGCTCGGTGTAGACATCGCCGCTATCAAAAAAGCGAGACAAGACTTCTTCCCATAACAAAGCAAGAGTGCGCGGGAACTTCTAGCCCAAGTAGGTAAGACACCCTTGGTGCAACAGGGAGTTAATGCAGAAATTCAGGATGATTGTGTCCATCTTTCTTTCAAAAGCATTTTGGAGTTCCAGATAATCCGCTCTGACGGCGGCTTTCTCAACTTCAACGGCAGATTTATCGGCACTGAGCTACGGGACCTGAGCCTGTAGCCAGGAAATTGTCTCGGCTTGATCGAAAATAGTCTTGTTGTGCCCCTCAACGATGAGGTCGTGATCAACAATGGTTTTCCTTTGAGCCTCAATTGTCGTGTTGCAAGTAGCCACTTCTTCTTTTAATTTCGTCTCTTCGGCCTGAGCCTTTTTTATCCCGTCTCTATAGACGATCTCAATTCTGGCATGAGCCTCTTTTACTTCTTTTAGCAAGTCGGCGCTCCTCTTGCCCTCTTGCAGTGCCGCTGCCTTCTCCTCCTCCAGCAATTTAATTTTGGCGTCTCGTTCTAACAACGCTTTTTCAAAATCATCCTTCTCCGACTCGAAAGAGATGATTTCTTGGTAGTTATAACGAATGGTGTCCGACAGCTGCTTACACAATCTCTCCCATCCTTCGGCCTGATCCAAGTCACTCTGAATAGCTTGAAGGTGTGGCATGTACGAATCTTTGTGAACCAGGTGCAGATTGCGATCAAACTTAACCCCCTTCAAGAACTAACCCGGGAGCACTACCTCAAGCTTAGGGGGCCCGAAGGAAGAATATAGGCAGGTCTCCGATAAGGACGCGAAGCACCGGGAGTAGTAACGATGGAAGATGGCGGGATGTAAGTAGAAGACGGAGTAGGAGCAGAAGTGATGAGAATTTCTTGACCCGTTGAGGAGCGCATCGGAGCGGAAATTTGTTGTTCTGAAGAGTGTGAATGGTGATCGAATTTTGATCTCTTCGATGGCTCATCCCTTTCATCAAAAGATCTCCTTTTCTCATACATGCTTTGTATGATCGACTTCGATATATTTCGTCTAGGCGACGGGCCTCGGCCTCTAGTTCCTTCCTCCTTTTGTACTCCTCCTCCTTTTCTCAGTGCTAATTACGACCAGAAGGACGCTTAAACCAGCGTTGGGAGTTGGTGAATTCTTCTAAATCATCATAGAGGCCACATCCACTCGTCATACCTGGCATAAAGCATAAACAAAAGATTTTAGAAATAGAAAATGGGCACGGAAAGAATGATAAAGTGAGTGCAATCCTAATGAGATGTGTAGTGTATTTCGGGAAAGGCCTAAAGCGTTGTCACGAACCGGATCGAGTGGCCGTTGTGGGAAAAACCGGATTAACTTCGGGTGCAGTATTGCCCGAAGAGGGGCACCTCCTCGAATTTAAAGTCTTCCTCCATAAGCGCATCAAAATCGACGCAGACGTCGCTCAAATCCTCGAATTCTGCACCAACTTCTTTATCTTGGGCATCCTCACACTCTCTGTTCTCTATGACATTGTTTTTATCGCACATATCTAGAGGAAGAGAGCTCGGAAGGATGGGACTCATGCCCTGAGTCTCATCGCACGATCCTGATTCCCCATCATCAGATTCCGTGTAAAAGTCATCACTGGAGGTGGACTCGTCGCTACTACTCTCGAGTTCAACCTCCTCTATATCTAAGCCCACTGCGGCCTTGCCTTCCCTTTATTGGAACTCTTCTTCCTCTTCTTCAAGGATTGGAGGCATTATGACCAAGCGGCTGACCACAACTATAGTGACATCTTTTCCTTCACGGGCCTCTTCGACTGACTCTCCGGATAAGCCCTCTCTCTTGAGAAGCAACTTCTTCGGAGCCGCGAGAAGAAGAAGTGGATCGTGTGCAAAACCTGGACTGAGTAGGGGAGGGGACGTCAACTTGATCGGCGGATCTACCCGGGCACAATAACCCATATCGATGAAAGTTTTCATCGGTCAGCAACACTTTGACGGATCTCTCCTCGTCATCAATAGCCTTTAGAGTCCAAAATTTTTCATCAAGAGACACATCCCTGTTTGACCTTGGAATAACTGCAAGAAGTATACAGCTCGTTAGAAACTCCATAGCAATGCGTCGAAACTCGATAAGTATGAAAATGAACTTACCCTCTATCATCCAGAGATGGTTAAACCCCTCGGGGCACCTAACGAAGAAATACTACGTCTTGAACTGGGACAAGTTGCGCTGTAGACACAAAATGATTTTCCAGTTTCTCTGGGCTTCAATCACGATCAAGGATGGAAAATCATCTATCCTCTTGAACGATAAGAAGTACCACAGCTTCTTGAAATTTAAAGCACGGTTGAATGTCCGCATGAAAAGAACATGCAAGCAAGTCAAGATAGCATAGTCGTTGGGATGAATCTAGAACGGGGCAATGCCTAAGTTGGAAAGAGTCTCACACAAAAAGTTGTTAAAAGGAGGCATGGCCCCATTCTGGCACATGTAACGATGGAAAGCGGTATATCCTGGGGGAGGCATATGAGCAAACTCATCTTTTTTCGGTAGACGTATGTCTTCCTCTGGTATACCATGTTGCACGTGGATATTGTGCAAAACTTTAGCGGAGACCACCGAAGAAGCTCTTTCTGGCGGATTGAGTAGGACTCTAAAGTTAGGAGGCATTCGATGCACGACCGGCCTGACCGGAACCAACTGACTGTATTCTGCCTGTGAAGTGGTAGGAGAAAGAGCGACGGATGACGACTCGACTGCGGAAAGTGCCGGACTTCCTCTACTCGATTTAAGGCGCGAAGATGGGTGCTTCATTCTAAAACAACGGAACTCGCATTCAAAATGGTCAGGTGATTTTATTCTAATTTAATAATTTCCCCCTACAACACATGAATTTCGGAGAGATATAGATTCGCGCCCGCACAACGGACTTTAAGTGTGCACCAAGGCAAGTGCAGCGTGTTGTTTATAGGGGGTGAGCTCGGCATCTGAAACACTACAAATGCTTTATCATGTGTAGAAAGTTCGCTCGCAGTGGTAAAGGAAAAAGTTTTCCGCATCGTTTCCACTTGTTTTTATTTCCTGTACACTTACCCATTATCGATCAACGATCGATAACGGATCCGTTTTCCGAAGCGACGTGGAAAACTCTTCTCGTTACAGGGACGCCGAGCGTGCAACAAGTTAGCAAGAAAAGTCCAAATCCTCTGGAAGAATCAGGAACGATTAGCGGTGTGTCATGCAGTAACAACTATAGAATTTGGCACAAGTCAATTTTGGCCTAATGGATTAAGAGAGAAAAATGCGTCAAATATTGGGTCAAGTCCCGAATGTTGTTCGGGGAGAAAACTCAGGACTCGATTTACTATCTTCCTCCATTAGACCGCAATCAACTCAAACTTCTCACGATCAACAATGCGAATACAAACTCGCCGTCAAACAAACACTATGGTTAGCAAACCCACCTCAGATTGAACTCTAAAACACGGGAATGATCGAAGGCTAAAATCAACGAGCCGTGGATGGATCGGTGGCAAGCTAAGGAATCAGATCGGCGGCGATCCAATAAAAGGTCGGGGGTGATTCAAGGCAAGGGTTTTGGTCAGAGATGAACTGGGGAGGCAGTGATGCTCCGATGACGGTGGCGCTAGAGAAAACTACAACGGAATGCTTGGACAAGGATGGATCTAAGGAAGCGCTGGACCAGGTCGAGCAAATTAGGTCAAATCACCTAAGGTCCCAGATCTCATGAGGTAGATGATCGGGTCGCACGAAAGTAAAGAGAAATGTCGGTTCGAATGGCCTATATAGGCAGACTAAAATTAAAGAGGCAAAATTTACTAAGTCGTTGGGTCGCCTGCGATCCATTATGGATCGGTAGTGACCCATCTTTTCGAAGGAAAATTTTTTCAAGTGGTCAGGTTGCAAGCCATCCATCACACATGGATCGCTAGCAACCCATAAGGTTGGAGGCAGATTTTTCTCGAACTCGTGCTCCAACATCTACCCATCATTTTGGAGCATACCGAGAGGCCATGGAGAGGAATTTGATCCGTTACGACAAGCGATAGCAGTCAAGATCAAAACAAAGTGATCAGCAGTGTAACTTACTATATATCTGCAAAACCCTAATACGATTACTTGGAATTCGATGAACATATATTAATAGCAAAAACTTCCAAAGCATGCTTTGTTTCCAACGAAGGCGTACTCTAAGGGGCAAATGTTATCTGGGTTTTTAACCCATCAGGATCCAATAGAAGCCATAGCAGTTTTACGACATCAGAATGGCTTAGAAGTTGACCAAGAAGGAATAAGCAAAAGGTTAAAGAAAAACAAGCCTTATTACCAAAGCAACAGCTGAGTTCGACTAAACCAAAATACCAGCATCCGTTCAACCCAATCAGCATTCAAAGCACAACCAGCTAGTAAGCTGTCATCGAAACGAAGCAACGTGCAACGAGACTACATGAATAACGTCAATACAAAGCCAAGAAGGCATTCCAAACCTGCAACTCCAAAAATAATCCAAGTTCTTGGATTGCTAGCGATCCATACCCTATGGATCGCCACCGATCCATGCAATGTAATGGCCCACGGATAGAAGCAAGGGTAAGGAGCCTAGAAGATAGAAACATAAAAAATGCTAAGTGTATGGATCACCATCGATCCATAAACGATGGATCATCGATCCATATGGAGCCATGTTAGTTGCGACCTAGCATATTGAAGTGATGGAGAGAGCAACAAAGTCATTAGCTCGCGAGCGAGCCAAATCTATGGATCGCTAGCGATCCATTGACCATGAATCGCCAACGATCCAAGGTTTTGGTTCGGGTTGCGGGCTAAAATCCTCTAGGTCATTCTGTACCCATCTACGAGCAATTGACGAAGTGGCCTAGCCTAGAAGCTCTCTGATCTCTATAAATATCGTCCTACCTACAACATAAACGGGATCTTCTTCGGACTGGTTGTTGAAGTTTTGCTGGAAACTATCTTGACTCTCTACCTCCCTCACAACAATCTCCAAAGGAATTCACTGTGATTCTCCAGTGGATTCCAACTCTAGGGATTCAATCTAGCTAAGGATAATAAAAGATTTTGTAATCAAACACTAATTGTAACAGCTATCACTCATAATAAAACTATAAAGTGGACGTAGGCTTTGTTAACAGCCGAACCACTATAAAAATTCTTTGTCTTCTTTCTTTTACTATCTTTTTCTATACCTATTGTCTGTGTTATTGCTCTGTTGGAATAGAGCTGGTGCTTTCAAACTCAAACTAGGGTGTTGACCCATTTTCTGGGTTAACAATGTTCAACCCAAATTGAATGAAAAGGCGGATAGTTAGGAAGAAGAAAGAAGATAAGAAGAAACTAAACAACATAGAATCTCAGAGCGAAACGAATAATCTATAATATAAAATCAACCTTTACACAAAACGAAACTGTAATATATATATATATATACAGACATCAATTTTAGTATACTAACCTATTCAGCATGGACAGTTATAACGACCTATCCTCACAATTGCTGAATAATATACAACAATGAATGCAATGAAAAAGTAACCATGTACATGAATACGTCTCTGGGCCTCCAGCTTTACTCCTAAAGTTCCAAAAGATCTCCGACCAAACCTCAAAATATGCTCGATCTGACCCGAGCATTATAGGAAAACAACACCCAGGTCGGTCTGGTAAAACTAGTGTGAGAACTCAAATCATAATTTAATTTATTTTAACTTGTTAAATCCTTTAAAATCAAAGGCATGTCATAAGACCACGCCGCACATAAACACGGACGGTTTTTACCTTACGGTGACCAAAACCTTTTATATCATAAATTCAGTGATATTATAATAATGTCTAAAGGCAAAAATAATAATAATCAATTAGTTGTGATGCTCATGAGTGTACATCATAACAATACTAGGTATATAATCGAAAATTGATAAGGCACATTCGATAATTGTGTAGGATTTCCATGGAGCTGCACTCGGTACTTCGAGGAATGGTCCTCCTGCATAAGGATCGGAGATATCCTTCCGAAGCAGCATGCATCCCTAGTGATGTACCATAGGAAAAACATAGCTGGTCTTGCTAAGGTCAAGTGCATCGCCCCATGCATGCATAACCACTGTAGGTAACGTCTAGGTGGAGCTGACTACACCCTATGGGTTTTCCAACCCTACTGGCCATGCCTCCTATCTCAGGTTTTAGTCATTCCCACTGATGAGGCTACATCCAGCATTCCAGCTTACGCACTGCCACCAAATAGATCATAGAATCCCACATGGATTCCAATACCCCAACGGGTCTCTGAATCACACAAAGATTCCCATATCTCAATTAGATCTTGGAATCACACCCGGGTTCCCATACCACAACGGGTTTCAGAATCACACATGGATCCCAACATCTCAATATATCATGAATCTCCTCCATAAAATTGTATATGGTTTCCGGAGTGGTCACGGGTTCGAGTCATCTCTTACGAGTACACTCTTTCGTTTCCCGGGTGCTCTACAAAACCAAATGTCGATTTTCGGAATGCTCAATACCGGTTCTTTAGGAAATAATTAGACAATACATAAAAGCGGGGATCACCTCCTAACCGTTTAAGTGGACGGATCTTCTTATCATTTGTCCTAGAAGAACGAAATGAGTTTATACGTACAGTATAGCACCACTAATGGTAATTGAACCATAAAATCCCTGTGTTTCCCCTAGATATTTCAAGAATTAAAATCCTTCGGTGATAAGTAGGGAATATTTCCCTACCACCAAAATTAAGAAGGATTACATATTTAGGCTAATATTTGATAGTCGATTATTTAACTATCAAATAAAAAACATTCAAAAAATGGTCACATTTCCCACAAAAATCACTAAGCCTCATAAATTAATCTTTCATTAATTTAATATCACATTTCAAATACTTGGAAATCAATTTCATATACTTATCTCAACAGGATAAGTATATTTACAAACCACTATATTTTTAATACTTAGAAAATATAACCATATACTTATCTCAATGGTATAAGTATATTCACAAGCCATTTCACTTTCAAAACTTAGAAACTTGAAAACTCTTAAAAATAGATATGGAAAGTATCATTCAATATCGACTATGTATCGCAGCTTACACAATGGTTACGTCGCTATCCCAGCGAATCTATAGTAAACTATAGGCAATCCCTGCCCCTCGAATTACGCCATGAATATCAACTATCTCTTTCCAAATTTCTTTGTCGTATAGATATTTCCAAATCTATTTATAAAGCTTCTTTATAAATCTCCAATCCCATTATAAAACATTCTTAATGAATCTCAAACCGCGTTTACAAAAATTCTCCTTTTCAGATCTTTAAACTCATTTATAAATCCTTTTATAAATATCCAAACCATTTATAAAACTCTTCTCATATTCAAACAACTTATTTAATAGCCTCTGCAAGTCCATAAAGTTCTCTTGATAAACCATACCTTATTTTAAAATAACTTAAAATAATAAGTTATTGTTTAAACATCCCTCTATTCCATTCACTTTAAATCTCATTTAAAATAATAACTTTAAAATCTCATTAATAATATATTAAATTAATTTAAACATTATTGTTGTATTAATAAGTTAACTTCAACATAATATGAAGATAATAAATAATTAACTTTAAAATTTTATTAAAACGGCAATTAATTAACCTTAAACTAATATTAATATAAAAATTAATTATCCTTTAAATATAATTAAATAACTTAAATCAATATAATTAATTGACTTTAATTAAAAATTAAAGTTTTGTTAAACCATTTTAAATTAGTAATTAAATTAAAATTAAAAACATTTTTAAATAATAACTAAATAACTATAAAATAATAATTAAACATTCATTAAGGAATAACCCTTAAGAATCATATTAATAAAATAATTAACTTAAAACATTATTTAACCAATTATAAATTATCCTTAAATATTATTATTATTATTAATAAGTTATTACCCTTTAAATAATATTACTAAATAATAATCTTTAAACCTTATAATAAAAATAATTATTCTTAAAATAACTTTCAAATCAATAATTAGCCTTTTTGGATTCAAAGGAGGCTTAACGATCTCTATGGTACTTAAATAAGCTACCATATTATTCAATTAACTTTCCAAGTTAATAATAGGTATTTACATAATCCATAACTACGTAAATAAATTCAATACTTAACCATCATGGTTTATCATATCACATATTCCAAGTGGCATATTAATTAACGACATGTAATCAAATGTCCAAATCTATAAAATAGCAGAACGGGGATTATTTCTGCTAATTAATTGTCAAATTAATTTAATTAGCGAAACGGTGTTTTATTTCGCTAGCAGATGTCCAATTACCATATTCGATCCAGTTTAACTCAATGGTAATTTATTTGGCCAAATAAACATCCATAATTAAGGTATATAAATTTTAGTCGACACTATTATTAAAATAATATGATTTAAATCCAGTCCGTTTAAATATGACATAAATTTTTACAAGTCCAAAGCTAGCAATCAGTTATGTTACGATGTTGTACTCGTCCCTACGAGTACAACGCCAAAATCCGTGTATCAATCGGATTCCATATGAGTAGGATATTCATTTTAAAACTAACATGTCAATTTATAAACTAATTATCAAATAAAATAAGTTATCTTGCCTACTAGCAACATGGGCCGAGCCCACACGGTTCAACCCGAGACCAACCCACCCCCTTTATTTATTCACCTTCCCCCTTTCTTTCATCTGCAGTTCAAACCCAAAATCGTGCATATCAGGTGCACGTGCACACTACCTACATGCCATCAACCGCCACGACGACCTTACCAACCAACTCCACATGCCACGCCTACCCTGTCCAACCTCGCAACGTCACCTCAGCATCACCGAAGCCAAATTCGACCACTGCTACCCAAAATGAACTGTGAACAGGATGGAAACGCACCCCAACGCCATCGTCCCCTTCACCCTCAGCCACTGCCACCATGCCAACGTGATCCCAATGGCCTGCACTTTCTCCGTGCCCACTACGACCAAGTCTAATCGCATACCCTGGATGCCAGCATCGCCAAACCGAGCACCATCCCAAAACACACCTTAAACCTTAAACCAAGCAATTCCCATCAATACACAGCACTAAAGCAAAATCCACCACGGTTAATTCCTCTGCCTCGTCCCTAGGCTTGACCATGACCTCTCCGATCAACTCCTCGACCACCGATTCGCCAGAAATTAATTTTCAAATGAAAACCGATCAAATCTTCCTCCACGACAAACCAAGTTGCTAAAAAACATGAGACGACCACTAAAAATCATGATTCGACGAGACGGTCCCATCCATATTCTCCATTTGATAATCCATGATCGTTGAAAACGATCGTTTCTCAACCACTTGTAGTTATTTAAAGATATCTCTCTGATTACTCGACGAAAATTCCCGAAACTATTTTTAGAGTAAACTAGATTCAATGACGAACAACTTTCATTTTGGTGGTTTTGGATGATTTTGCTTAGATTAGGAGATTTTGATTTTTGAATGATGGAAAAGGTTAAATCCTTGGTTTCAGGAAGTTTAGAAAAATGGAAGAGAACCATAGTTACATGCAACGTGTGTGTGTGTATAGAGGTGAATGTCATAGATAAGGCAAGGCAACCTATGATGATGATGATGATCTCTCGCCAGAACGATACATGGATGGGAAAACACTAGCAGCTGGTAGGGTGGAAGGGTAGACAAACTGGTGGCTGTGGAAAAAAAATGGTGGCTGTGGTGTACTGTGTGTACTTGTATGTGTGTGTTTGATTTTAAATTAAATTCCGATATCCCGCCACATTGGATCGCGTCCGAGTACGAACCGTGATTGATAGAAAGTAAAGTACGGTCGCGTATAACAATGTTACATGATCACAAAACAAAAATAAAATAGATTAGTTATCTCATTTTGCGAAGCTTCAAAAGTATCAACGTTTGCCGCAAAAAGCGTCAAACGAAAATGTAATTATTTTCCAAAATAAAAATTATGGAAAAATCCTATAATTTAAATTAAAAATACGTCATCCAAAATCAAGTCTAAATTTGAAACATAGATTATTATTATGATTTAATTCAAATTCGAATATTTAAACAAATTAAATATTCAAATTTGAGGACCCAAAAATATGGGTTGTTACAATTCATATTTTCTTCAATAATAGTCCGATTCAAAAGAAAAATAACAACGAGCCTACAAAAATATGAACTTTATTCTAAAATTATTTCAAAAAATTAAATTTTTTGAAAGTAGTAGTATTTTGGTCATTTTTTGAAATTCAAAAGCCTTGAGTTACACTCTAAATGAAGGCACAAAAAATGTTAGTTCAAATTTTAACCTAACATTTAAATATCTTTTTTAGATACATGAAATATAAATAAAATTTCAATAAACATAAATTCAAAAATATATGTAATCTTCTTTATTTGATAGTCAATATGCAAGAAATACAAGCCATCTTCCTTTTTCAAAGTCGAAAATCAAGAAAGGAGTATATATGAAAATTCGTATTTCTAAATGTCCTTTTATTCAAAAGTGCAAGTTATCTTCTTCTTTGTCGGCCATTAAAAGAGATCTCAAGCCCTCAAGGGAGCCTAGAAATGTCCAAACCCAAAATTATGATTTGTGCTAAGAGAGACAGGAGAGAGGAACCCCTTTTTTGGTGGGGGTCGGACTCTTTTTATAGAGGTTGGAGAATGGTATAGCTCGCTTGGATTAGTTAATTGGAGTCGACGTTGATTGGTGACTTGGCACGATAGATGGTCTTGATGGTGCCACTTGTCAACATCTCAATACCCTAGTAATTCATGCTGATCTCTATATTGGCCATGGCATCAACAAAGATGGCATTGTTGTATAAGAGTTCTTTGAAGCTTTGTTACACATAATTCCCTTCATATTAATACACTACATCCCTATATAGGCTGTTTCTTGGATTTCATCATTATATGATGACTTTTGTTGACATATGAGGGCTCTATTCAGCACACAAGTCACTTTAATCAATAGGTGATAGCTTGCGATTCATCACGATGGCTTAAACTATCACGATAGCATGATTTACCATAATGGTTCCTTTCCCATTTGGTAGATTGAATTATTATGGCGGCTTGAATCATTGTGGTGGCTTTGATGGCTTGAATGATTGAATCGGGATAGCTTGAATAATTTCCTCGCATTAGCTTGGATAACATATCACAATGGCCTCGATGCTTTGCGATGGCTTAGATGGCTAGAATCATCGTGTTTGCTTCAAGAAACATTCATGATTACTTCCTATTCTTACTTCAAATTATAAATTTACCTCACGAAGGCTCATATATACCACGAAGGCTTCACTTGCTTAGTCCGCGATGGTTTCCCAATGATTGATTCAGTGATTCATCGTGATGACTTTGTAATTTCATTTTATGGCAACACTCCATAATTGTAACGACCCGCCTTTTTAGCCATTGAAAGTCGGTACCAAATACATCCCCAGTATTCAAATGCCGAACATCCAATCATCAGAAAGGCAGATCGTTTGGGTAAATTAAAAAGGACAATAAGGGAAATAGAACCTTACGGTAGAAATGACAATATATGATATAACAAGGACAGTATAAACTATCACTCCAAGATACAAGGTACATCTGAGTTAAAAACAAACTTCATCAGCTGGACAATTATAATTTTCTGACCTTACAATTATTGATAGGTATACAATATAATACAGCAGAAAATAAAATACTACGATAGGCATGACAGAGTTAAGGGTATGCCCTAGGGCAATTATGTAATTTATTACGTATATCTAAGTCGTTGACCAATCTTGTTCGAAATAAAGGTGTTTTCTTTCTATTATATATTTGATATAATGTGGTTATAATAATCAATTAATTTAATTAAAAGTATATTTAATAGAAAATGGATAAATGGTATATTTTGTGAGTGCTTACAAAGTGTTGTAACTGTGAGTAATTTTTCATAATAAAATTAAATATACCATTCGAAATGTTCCTAATCAAGATGCATCGAGACTGGGTATCGACGTATCCGTTGATACTAGAACACGTAACGCTCTCCAAATGTTAAATAGTGTATTACTCATGACTGTTGATGGCACCTAGGGTCGCGTACTAATAGTAACTGGATAATTATGGAATGACTCATTTGACTCAATTTTATGTTTGTAACCTAATATCAAACATTAAAATAAATTTTAGTTTAAATTTATATATATATATATATATTAATTTATGATTTAAATATTCACATACAATTTGAATTTAACATATGTTTTCATTTTATTGTATAATATTAATCTAAAATTTCCTCAACACTTGGTTATGTTTATTATGAATTATAAGTGCTAAAAATAATTATTATCATTTATTTATGTATTATTATTATTATTTAATGGTTTTCCTCAACACTTGGTCATGTCAGGTGCCTTAGAAATTTTTAACTTAGTTTTATATTTTTATAATTAATTTAGTTTCGACCTATTATCTATTATTTAATTAAAAATATAATTTTAATTGAGAAAATTTCAAAAAACTTTACTAAGCCCTAAAATATGTTTTTAGATTTTCTAAAATTAAAAAACTTTAATTTCATCATATAATTATTTTATATTAATTTTATTATGGTCGATACTATTTAATTCAATATAATATATATACATATATGTATTAAATATTAAAATAATTGTAAATTCATATCTGATTTTATTTCTAATTAGTAACTTAAAAAATTAATTATTTTAATATATATATATATATATATATATATATATATATCCATATACATATATGTTTATTGTTATTTCTGGTACAATATATATTTATATAAATAAATAAATATTTTCTACAATATTTTAATGCTAAAATATATTTTATACGTACATAAATACATATATATATATATATATTATCATTTGAAATTTGTAACTATATGTTCAAGCATATATTTGGCAACATACAATACATACAAAATGAGCTAATATGTCTGTTGCGATGTAAATCCCAACATCTATATACATGCATGTTATACCATGTACGGATTGTTATGTTACACTTGCACACACATATATATGTATATATGTATATGATACATACATACATACATACATACATGTATGTATGTATATTTATATAAGTAAAATCAAAATTAAATAAATCTCAAACTATAATTTAAATAAATATTCGTTCACAATCTGATATGTTGCACTTAGAATACATTTTGACTTTGTCGCATTTCATGTCATGAATAAATTTCTAATTAATAACATTTAATGAATCAAATAATTTAATTAAAGAGAGAAAATGAAAGATTTCTCTCTTCATTTAATATTATTTATGCTCTCAATTAATTACTTATTTTAGGGAAAGAAACGAGAGGCTTCCTTCCCTAAATTAACTCTTATAAATAAATGTTAGGTGTATTTGATATATTGTACATTTAATTTTTTTTTGAACTTCCCTTTAACTACTTTAAATAAAATACATGATTTCATTTAAACTAAATTTAGAAAGTTCTAAATGAATTTAGACTTCATAGGCTCAATAAAAATCCAAAATGGTAAAAAAATTTGAAATTATCTATTTCTTCCGCTGCGGGCTGGCCCAGTTCCTTCGAACATCCTGCTCTTCTCCAAGAGCTCCATAAAACCAATACCAATCTGAAAAATACCCAACCGGACTCGAACATTATAATAAAATAACACCCGGGTCAATTTGGAAAACTAGCGTAAGCAAACTCAAGGGATATGGTAAACATAAAATAATTCTATGAGACCACGCCGTTAAACACGGAATGAGTTTTTACCTCACAAGATCAACATCCATACATAAGAGAATGGTCAAACAATAGAAACAAATACAAACATAAAGGGTGGACACAAGTAAGGACAAATCGCCTACCTGAAGAATGTACAAAGTTCAAATTTAAAGAACAGACAAAAATAATTAGATACAGAGAAAAACACAAGGCCCTTCTCGATGCAATTAAGAAAGAATTAACTCTAAGGTTCAAATCAAACAAGGAGAACAAATTTATCCAACATGACTAGGATGGTGCATGCAACGCCGCACCCCGAGTCGCACATTAACAAAGGGTATTACTAAGTAATATTGTCTATTATGCAAAGAATATGGTTGGGTAGGAGCGACCATCTATAAAATTGCTTTGGGCGAGTATCAAATACGTCAAATAGTGTAAGTATATATATTTTTTCTTTTCTACGGGTAGAAATTCAACATATATGATCCAGGCGCAAAACAATAATATCGTGATTTAATCTAATTTAGGACAATATGCAATATAATATACAACACAAAGTCAAATATTGCAACGGAAATAATATACATCAATGTCTTCCCAAAATATGAATCTACAAAAAGGAAATATTAGACTCACAATAATACATATCTATATAGTGTAATAGGTCTCAATTATAGATGATTGCAAAAGTCTACAACATATACAAGCATATACACTAACTCAAATGGTACATCACAAATAATGGCAACGTCAAAATAGACTTCTAAAGCTAGCTCACATCCAAAGCCACAGTGTCCCTGTACCTATCAAGTCTCGGTCTGACCCTAGCATTAAAATAACAACCGGGTCAGACTATCTCTAATTATCATAAAAGGTGAGATACTGATAATAATAATAAACTTGCATAATGTCAAGGATAAATAAAAGGTTAACAATTATACTTCATTTAATAATTCATGGATTTTAACTAAGTTTACGCTCATTTACAACATTCATCAAAGTCAAAGTAACCACAACAATAAGAGCATAAATAATCACATTAAAGCATGCAAGCAATAGACTTGTACTTCATAAGTCGACACAATATGTGTGCATATCACGCATCACACAAGAAGTTGCACTTCGCAAATATAACTCGTTGGAAAATGAATATCACAAGATAGACCTAAAAACCAATTTAATCCTCCTAAAAGGAATCCTCGAAGATTGAGTCAAAAACTCGACAAATAGATAAGTGGCATCCGCTTTCAATTGGTAATTATAAAAGTGTAGACTAATGTCCCGTAACCACTTGAGTAATACTCAAATAATTACTAAAAGCTAGTAAATTCCACTCGTGCAATTAAAACATTCATTTATATATGAAAATAGTTTTACACTAAACTAGTTTTGTTTTGAAATCTCACATAAGAATATTGATTCAAAAAGATTTATAATAATAGAAACTACGATTTTATTCATATCCATACTTATAGAAAACTGGCTTTGAAATCACTTTGAAATTAAAGTATTTATAAATATATATTCTCCAAAATCCTTTTTATTCAAACCACCTATATTTTCCATAGATATATAATAGAAATCAATTTACTTCCAAAAGAATTTCCTCCATAATTAACTTCGCAAACACGTGCAATTCAATTGTGTGCTCAACAACAATCATAAAGCAAGACTTCCAAGCCAATAAGTTCAACACAATTAGATTCAAGCACTCGAAAATGCACAAGTAATTCATCATAACCAAGCTGTAAAATGACATTAAAATCATATAAAACATCAAGTCAAACAAGCAAGGTAACCAAGCAACACAACAAGAGGTCGATTGGGCGAATGGGAGGCACTAGACATCACTTAGGGCTCTGCCCAGGTGCATAACCGGTGCACTGGTTCCATAGAACTAGTCCGGCGGTTGCATTGCCTGGACGAAGCCCCAGGTGATTTTCGTGCCTTCTGGTGGTTTGTCGTGGTTTTCTGGTAAGGAATACTTCTAAACTCTAGAGTATTATTTTTCAGCTTCATGCGACATATATCTAACTTCAATTTGATGGTTTAATGATCATATAACAAGGGTTTATAACAAACAACAAATAGGCAAAAAAATATGCAATATCACCACCAAACTTAAAATCAATTCGATCATCGATTCATCCAAACAACAATTAAGTAACTTACAATCAAATAGTGGTGGTTGTGAGTGATTAACTCACCTTAAGATCCAAAAACTTCATAGCTACAAGCACCAACCTCAAGCCAAAACAACAAAACAGCCCAAATTTTCGTCTCCAGTGCAGAGCAAATTTAACATAGCAAACCTAAATATTTTCCCACGAAATTTTAACTAAAGGTGGACATATGAATTGAGAACAAAATATCAAAATTCCGGATTTTTCTAGAATTAGTTATGATTTTTACACTGACCTGCGTTTTTTAGCCCAGATTTCACTTTTCCTCCTAGCTGTTCAACCCATTTTTGATCTCTAACCATGGCCAAAACTTCAGTTTCTTAAGTCTAAAAGATGGAGAAGGGCGTAGAGAAGCTAGATCTGAAGTTTAGAAATTTATTTCTATTTTAAAAAGAGGATCTTTGATTGAATCAGAAAGGGAATGCAAACCCTAGTTTTGCTTTCCTTTTGTTTTATACGTACGGCATAATGTAAGTGAGTAAGAAATGAGAAGGAAATTGTTCTTGTTGATTTAGAATGGACATAGGTTTGGTTTAAGCCCATTTAAAAAAAATACAAGTTCTTATTCATTAAAATGAGCATTACTTCTAATGCTAATTACCAAATCATAATTAATTCCTTAACTTAAACCAAGACCACATATATTATAAATTATTCTCAATACTTTATTTCATATAAATTTTAAGATATATAATTATAAAATAATTAATTTCCCATTAATAATAATAAAATCCTTTAAAATGTTTATTTACAAAATGAACACTTTATAACACTATTTTTATAATCGAAGAAAATATATAATAACAAAATAAAATCTCTATATTCTCTTCAAAATAGATTTATTTATTATTTATCAAAGAACACAAATATTCTTATCCAAATTATAATTTCAATTATCTACAAGTAAACAATCAAAAATCTAGTTTCTCCAACTTCCATAAATGAGAAATCAATTTTCTCATTAAATTTCTAGTTTAAATCTTTATTTAAATTATTTAAGAAACATTGAAAAATTAAGGTTGGTACAGTGCAGCCCCTACACCGAAAGTATACCTCTAGATAAAATATACTTGGGAGCCCATGCCAAACACGCTTCACTCTCAAGAACTTCCAAGCTGAACCTCGCCTTACATGAGCATCCGAATATTTATGTCCGTGCATGCATGCTACCAACAAATCTTTAGATAAATGTGAATATACTCTAATGGGTGCGACCCAACTGGCTTGGCTCCCATTTGTTCTTTAGTTTTAGTTGTCCATGATGTTGGACGCTAATGCTAAAAAAAGAGCAATAAATCGTCTTAGATTGACAAAGCACAAAGAAGGATATCAAAATCGATAGTCGATGAATCAACTGTCAGAAACAAACTACTACTACCCTAGAGAAAACAATGAAGCCGAACAAGATAGGGTAGTGTTGCTATCTATCTTGCCATGACAGCATTCTTAACTTTAAGAATAGCTAGAGTTTAAATGCTCCAAACGAGTAAGCCAATAGTCTTGAATCTACAAAACACAAAGAAGATAGCAGAATCGATAGTCAACGAATCCACTATGAAAACAATATAATCTTTTATAACTTCAAAACAACAATAATTATCCTTAAGGAAAACAAATCAAATTTATAATCTCTTATAAATTTAAAGCAACATTAATTATCCGGAAGGAAAACAAACTGTAACGAACTGGATTTTCGACCCTCGAAAATAGACACTAATACATCCTCTATATTCACGTGCCGCAAATCCAAGTGTCGAAAAGCCCGATTGTTAGAGGAAAAAGAAAATAAAGATAGAACAGAATCTCACACGAATGGAATAATATATATTATTTCAATAATAATCTTTACAACAAAAAAATTAAATACAATATTAGAGTCGAACCTAGATTCGGCCTGGACAATTATAAATCCTTTGTCCTTACAAATGCTGAAAAATAAAAATAAATGCAATAGATGCAGCGGATAATAGATTACGTCCATACGTTGATGAAGATCTCCAGCTCTCCTCTGGAAACTCCAAGCGTCCTCAACTAAACCTGAAACTACTCGGATCTGACCCCAAGTATAAAAAAATACCCGGATCATGCTCGATAAACCAGCGTGAGATACTTGATTTATAAATTGATGCCAGTTAAAACCTTTGAAAAGAAGGGTATCTCATAAGACCATGCCCACACATAAATACAGACGGGTTTTTACCTTATGACAACCAAACATTTTTATACCAGAATAATTTGATATTATTTCTAATGACATTCCTTTGAAAACGCTTTTCAAATAATATATCAAGATAGCTGAAATTGTTACATTAATTAAATTTGACGGCTTAGTAGCTACTTTTTAAATTTAGGTTCTACATTCAAAACCGTAAAGGCAATATATTGGAATTGGATTTTAAACATGATAGGGAACTAGTGACCATTCTGACCCAAAAAATCCATGCATAACACATGGTTTCCGCATGCTTTACACGATCTCCGTCAACCTCTTAACTACGCTGTTATACTACTATGGAATAGAGTATTACTCGGCTAGGCTTTACACGGTCTCCATCAGCTTCCAATATATTTTCATTCATATAATAAGGCAACAAGTGCCTAGAGGGACATCTTCCCCTAATAATAGACTGAAATATGTCATTCATACCATATAGTAACCCATACCATTCCTGGGATGCAAGGATCCTAAGGCTATGTTCCACAAAGCCACGCTTTGATAATCACATGTTCCACTTTGAATGTCACATTGTCATCCTTTTGATCACTATTGACTTTCACGAACATACAACCTCTAAGCTCGTACGTCTCAAAGAATGGTGTTAAGCTAAGAGAAGTTGCCTTCTCCGCCACCAAACAGATGTACATTTGTAAAAGCCAACGTTGAGATCTCAGAAATGCAATACTTATGCAAGTTCGTTCTCGGACTGAACGAAACCGAAGGCACTCCTCCTACCACATCCTATCGAGAATTATCCCTAGGATTAGTAATGATTAGTCCTTGTAATCGAAGATTTACATAATAGAGCACCACTGTCACCATAAATATATGATATGGTAAATTTTACCCCGAGGGACTAGTGGCAAGCAGCCCTTCATCATGAAGAACCCCGCCTTCAAAAATCATCATCTTCATCAGATCTTCACTTTCGAACGTATACATTGGTTCGATGTGGTTTTCAGATAGGAGTTACCCAAATCTGAACCCGGTTCCTCCGAACCAATCGTCGATTAAAATATGTTAAGTTCATATGTGATTATCAATCATCATTTAATTAATCTTTTTATTCATTCATAAATATCTCAAAGAGACATATTATTTATTCCATTTATCTTCTTAATAGTATATGAAATCACTAAGCCTCACATATAACATCCTTTTGGTTAATTAAACCTTTTTGAATTTTGGAATAATTCCAAATTATTTAATCCTTTACTTGGGAAAATATTTCCCAATCATTTATTTAAATATTTACAAGATTTCCAAATCATAACTCTTAAAACGGGTCAAAAACAATGTTATTTAAGACATAGTTTACTATAATCCCAAAACAATTAGTTTTAAGCATAGGAATTAAAATAATTCCAAATCATTTATTTAAATCTCACATTGGAAAAGAGTAAAAAGGATCTTGGAAATTATACTAATTCTACTCAATATCAATTTCTGTATTTAACCTTTACCTCCCATCGAATAGCAATGGAATCACCTTCTAAATTCATATAGATAGTAGGGGTTCCCTCCTTGCAATTTAACACCAAGTGTAAGAAGATTATTTCCATACAATCCAAGTTGTTTAATTTGGAAAATTTAATTTTTTATACTTAGCTCGTTTCTGACATTTCGACCTTATCTATCCCTCGCCCAAGAGAGACCAGGTGAGCCATGACACCGATTGCTCCTGAACATCTCCTTAGTTTAAGCACCTCACTCGGATCTCACAAATAGAAAAATCTAGTCTACTCGTCGGCGTTTAGAACCAAGGTTAAATCACTTGATTTTTGATAGCTTTTCTTCAAATCATTTATTTAAACTTTTTTAAATAAATTATAAAACTTCCAAACGATTATTAAAACACTTAATTATTCATTTGAAAATATTTATAAAAGATTTGAAAAATAATTGTTAAGTTTAAATCGATATTTCAAAAGTTATCAAAGTGCTGCAAAAAGTGCTGTAAATAGTGCTGCAAATAGTGTTTTCAAAGCTTATTTGATTAAAACAACCTTTCGATCATTTAGAAATCCATTTTTATCACTCAAATATTTTTTTAAACATTTTAAAAAATTTATAAAATTTATACATATTTTTAAAGAATTAAAATTTTCATTTATAAAGAATTTGTCGCTTTGGTTTTCGAACTGCCAAACTGCGGCTATTTGGAAAACTTGATTTGCTCATATTTCAAAATCTATTAACTGAAATCTCGATTTACTTTCTTCGTTTGAAAACTAGTTATAAGAGTTCGGAAAAATCTTATTACGGAGAATTCCGAGCAACATTCCACTCTATATGTTCATTTAACATTTCCGGCGCGAAATCGCGAACTACGGTTACGCGACGCGCCTTATTTTGACTTATTTTTAATAACTTGTCAAAACTTCTCTAAATTGAGTTTTATTGTTTATAAAACATGTATAAACCATTTTAAATCATTTAAAACAAATATTTTTCATATTAAATCTCATATTCACTTTTAAACCATTTCATAATATAATATTATTATAATATTCATTTTCAACCTTCTTATATTTTTAAGAGGCTCAACAAACTCCATACACATATTACATGAATTCACTTTCTATTAAATAACCATAGTTAATTACTTAACCATTTTTATTATGATTTCTTATAATTGATCACAATCAAGTTATCAATCAGATCAACATCCATATAATCAATCATAATATCAACCAGGTTATTATCCAATATCAACCCATATTCAACATATTAATCTCTAATTTAACATGTATATTATCATTTTGTTTTATTTAAATAAAACTAAGATTGAGTACTCACCATAAATCAAACCAAATCTTCCTACCAACATTCATATCACCACAACACTTCACTAATACACTTCTACCATCACCTAAACACTTCATTTCCCTTGCTCAAGTTCTCGGCCATCCTCCCCATTCCACCTTGTTCTTGGACATGCTCTTAACATTCCCAAACTCTCAACCATAGCCCTTCCCTCCATCATGACTTTGGCCAAGGGCCATTAAAGAAGAGAAGAGGAAGAAGTAGATTAAGAAGAGGTTAGAGAGTAATTAGCGGATTGGTGCTTAAGCACTCCACTATTTTTAACCCTCATATCTCTCTTAAAGAGAAGAAGTCATTAAAGTGCATTAAGGAGCTCAAGAATGGTGAAGAAGAAGAAGAATGAACTTGTGAAGAATAAGAGAGGGTATGGCTCTCTATTTATAGCATTTTCAAGCATGTAAGCCTCCACCACATCCACCTCCCCCTCCATCATTATTTCCACACATCACCCTACACTTCCCATGTGCCTTCATCGCTTCTTTCACTTCCAAGCCATGTGCATTTGACTTTTGGATGCTTAAAGAGTAAGTAAATGGAAAATATCTTAGATATTTTTAACTCGATGTATATATAAATGTGTTATGTATATATATACACATATATGGATGTATGTATGTGTTAGGGTGTGCATTACTCTGTTATATATGTGTTCAAGTTGTATAAACAATGTTATACAACTTATATACGTCAAAACGTTACGTATTCTAATTCCGATTCCCAGTCATATTTTCACTTATTAGTTAATATATATATATATATATATATATATATATGTTAGTAAAGTTTGAAAATAAATTTCTAATAATTTTTAATTAAAAAACGATCTCATTTGAATTATAAATTTGTATAAAGCAATGCTAACAATTATTTACAAAAATTGCTATTATACCGATAAAACGATATATCAATTTTCCTTATATTTTTCAATTCACATATATATCTTTATAAAACTATTATAAACGATTTAATATCACTTTATAACTATTTAAAATGAATTATTATCATTTAAAACAATTATTAGAATAATTATAATAATTATTAAATCTCAATTTTAAAAACATAAATCAATCATTAAATATAAGGGCATCACTAATGATGTCATATATTCATTTTATTTCCAAAAATAAAATAAATTATTTTGTTTCATATTCTTGTTCAATTATAAAAATAAGTGTATGTATCCAACTCCGTGTGCGATGTTTTATGATTATAGGGTTGTTTATCGATAAAATGATTTTCGGTCATTTTATCGCTATTTTTCCAAAGTACATATTTTTCGTAAATACTTATTCAAAATAGATTACCATTATTATTTGTTGTTCAAAACATAATAATCTATGTTTTTAAAAACTTATATTTGAATATTTAAAAATAAATATAATTTATCAAATTGATAAATTTGCGGGTCGTTACACAAATCAAATTTATAACCTTTTATAAATTTAAAGCAACATTAATTATCTCGAAGGAAAAAAAAATCAGATTTACAATCTTTTATAAATTTAAAGAAACATTAATTATCTTGAAGGAAAACATATCAAAGTTATAATCGTTTATAAATTTAAAACAACATTAATTATCCCAAAATATAATAAATCAAATTTATAATTTTTTATAAATTTTAATCAATACTTAATCTTTATTTTCAAAATTCTCAAACTATTTCAAAATATAGTTTAAACGACTTTCAAAGTGGAAAACGCGATCAAACATTTATTTTATAAAAATACAAGTACAAGCTCAACACACACAAGGGTTTAAGAAGATGATATTTCATAAGTGGCGATATAGCAAAAATCACTATAACGACACTTACACAATTCAAATAGTATGTTATAAATGTTTGAACCAAATATCAATATAAGCAATATAAGAATGTAAATAAATCAATATTGGCGAGAAATCTCTTAGGGTCTCTCTACAAAAGTCCCTTGTAAATCTCATATATATATGGACTTCGAAGTGCCATTAGCGAACTATTCGCTATGAAAACACTTCGACTTCTTCTTTTTGTCCCCTACAATTCTGTCATCCGCTATCAAGCGGGAACAATCAACAGTATATAGTCATAGGGGTTCCCTGTAAATCAGATAATACGTCATCCGCTTTCCAAAGTGAGAATCCAACCAAAACAAAAAACCAATAATAAATAAACTATCATTCAAACATTCAAAAATAATCTATAGTAACTGATATTATATAGTTTATTGTAAAGGTGAGTTAACTCACCGAAATTCCAATTGACGATTTTGCATTCCAGTTTGATCTTTAGGCTCAAAATTCTATTAGCTTCAAATTCAATGAATCTAGCTCCAACGCAAAGATAACATCGATACGAGTCCAACAAAACTAACTGCGTCCAAATTCGACCCTGTATGAGCAAGATATTTAATTTATAAGATGTTAGATTAATTAAAATCATTAATTACTTTAATAACTTAATTAAAATAATCACCCCACCTAATCTCTTCTTCCCCAAACCAATTTCTACTCATGTACATGCACAAACATGTACACCTATAGGTCGTGCATGCCATCCACCCTCTCTCCTTCCACTCTCGATGAAATCATGATTCGACTTCGCCAACGTTCTTCCCTTCACGCTCTCCATGCCCTAGACCCAAAATCAATGAGCTCGACTCCCTTCGATTGTGACCTGCAACTTGTCGCATGCAATACCTAATTTTCGCATGTCCCAAACCATAGCCGCTCCATCCTAAAATCCCATAAAACGATACTCTTTACTCGAGAAACCCGAAACCATCCACGCCGAAGCTTATTTCTGCCAAAATCATGACGTGGATTTGTTGATCTCCTCCATACAAATTCAAAAATCCTTGTTTTGCATTTTTCCGTTAAGTAAATTGTTCGGTTTGATTTTTGAAGTTAACGGCCATGTTCTTGATTAAAGGAAATGGAGAAATGAAAATGAGCAAGGAGGTAAAATGAAAAGGCAAGGATGGGAAATGAGAGAATTTGCCTAATTTATAAAGAAAAAACCAATCAAATCTTACTTCTAACACAAGTAAACCAATATTTTCAAGTAACCCAAACTTTCCAAGCAACATATCATATCACCATTAAATTTTAGTTGAAATTGTTAAATTTGATTTGATTTGGAACAAGTTTTGAAAAGATGAATTTTCATTATTCTGCTACACAATATTCCGATCGCGTATGAACCATGAATGACAGAAAAAAATACAATCGTGCACCAACATGCGACACATTGCAAATCAACAATGAAATATAGATTATTTTATTCCGTTAAATTTCAAAAGTACCACTGTTTGCCAAAAATACATCAAATGATAATTTACATATTTTCCAAATGAAAATTATGGAAAAATCATATAAATTTATTTAACAATACGCCATCAAAAATCAAGTCATTTTATTAACAATTAATTTTCTTGTTATTTATTTGAACCGTTTATTATTGTAAATAAATTTACAAAATATATCCCCCATTATTATTTATTAATTAAAAGGAGTTAAAATAAGGTTATTAAATCCATTTAATTAATATTTAATTCACAATTCAAATATTTAAATAATCCCTATATTTGAATATAGGTTATTTAGAATTAATTAAATATTCAAAATCGAAACGATAAAATTCTGGGATGTTACATTTTCCCCCCTTAAAAGAATTTCGTCCCGAAATTCCCAAAGAAAGAAAATGTAACCAAACCCTTAAGGTTTAAAAACTATTAAGTAAAATGAGTTATTAAACTTTTAAAGTCCCTTATGCTATGGAAAATTTCGGCTGCACCTCCTATGCGCAGTTAGATTCGAAAAACTGCAATTCACCATAATATGGCTAAACCAATCAAAGAAACAAAAGCCAAGTGGCCTCCCATATTTGGGACATAAAATCATCAATCGGTCAAAATACCAATTTCTCAATCTAATAGATATCACTTTTGTGTCAGATTTTTTGCTTTTGCAAGCAACTTGCTATCTCGATACGACTACAAGTGCGCAAGATAGCAAATAGGGATCTCTTGATTCCCTGTACCTATTTTATACTTGCATGGTTCAAAAGAGGACCATGCTGACAAAAGATAAGTACATAAGCTATGACTATTATAAGCAGTAGAAACATAAACAATATAACAACCATATGCAGTCAAAAGTACAAAGAATATTTTGTAATAAAATACTAAGCATCCAGTCTTTTCAAAAAATAAATTTAGAACTAAATTTCCAGGTTGTTATATTCAATTTTTTTAGATCCCTCCAAAGAAAAATATATCAAAACCAAAATCAATTATGACAAGAAGGGGACTCCTTCTTCCAAAGCATGGTGTAATTCTAGAATCAAAACAATACAGATCATTTAGTGGTATTCTGATTCCTCCTAAAAATATAGCTAGAGTAAACAAATATACCTAGCGAGTCTTCTGAATTGAGAAACTCCTAATTGTTCAAATTTAGTTATAATAAAATATTTGAAAAATCACTTCATAAAACTCTTTTCAAATATCCTAAAATAATAATACTTCATTAAATATTTAAAAATAATACCATTATTATCTCTTTCTCAAATTCTTTCGAAATCATTTTTTCAAAATCACCAGGATGTTAAGTCCTAATAAACAACAAATTTATAAACCGTTGTTTATAAAATCACATTATCAACCAAATCAAATTCTATAAAGGAATTAACTAACACTTAACATCATTTAAAATGTTAAGTAAGTTAACAAATAAGATTTAGAATTTTGCTTATGTTTACAACTTTCTTGATTGTCCAAGGATATAGAAAATTTTCTAAGCATATCATTACGCTCTTCGGCCTTTGGTTATTGCTAAGAAGATTACCTAAGCATCCTCAAACAAAATTGAAAGTCACTTCCCAAACTTTCCTAAGCTACACAACAACTCATACAAATATACATAAGCATGTATGATGTACATAGATCATCTGTACATAATATCTAGTCTGACCACTTGCACAGATACATAAACTTCACATCCAAACTAGTATCGCTCACTCGACCTTCTTAGTGCGAACTCCGATCAGGTTCCTTGATTAGAAATTTCTGTTCTCCTTACATAGTCATATACTATAATAGAAAACCTCAGTATCATATCAAGAATCTGAAGCAAGTGTTCATTGACAAGAATCAAGTGAGAAATCATTTTTTGAACTGGTGGTAATCACCTCGAAGTTATGTATTCGAATCCAAGATCAAGAACCGTACGAATAAAATGATCTATATATAATTTACATACTTAATATGATTAGTTTCTTAATTACACCAATCTCTTTCTAAATCACATTCATTTTTATTTATAGTATTTCATTCAATACTAAAATTATTAATGAATTACTTTACAAATTTTCACTTAAGTTTATAAACATTTTTATAAAGATATTTCTTTATAAAACATCAAATAAAAAACTTACTCAACTTTATTTACTTGTATAATATTCTTATATATCCTAAGAGTACATAGACGATGTCAATTTTGTTTTATTTATTATTATTATTATTAGTATTATTCAAAGTTCAAATGGAGGCCCAAACAAAATATGGATCTTAAAATTGAGTCGACTACTTCGACCTTTTTACCTTAGAATGTTCTAAGGAAAGATGTTTACGAGTTGGTCCAATAACATCAAATAGTCTACACAATTTAGATGTTTAAACCAAACTACGGTTTTAATAAAACAATGCTTATTAAAACCTTTCTATCTAATTTAACCCATTTAAAAATTTAAGTCAGATTTTCTCTTTTCTATTCAATAGTTAAAATATTTCATTTATCAAATTATTTATCAAAAATACCTTTTTATTTTAAACCAATTTCCTTTAATGAAACTTAAGAACTAAATATCCGGTTTTTATTTCAAAAACCCTTTTGACGTCATATTACCTATATTTATATATATACAAAATAAATTTAATAATTTATACACTAACACTCGCTTTGGGTTTGTTCGGATTCGAACTCATTTCAATCGCACAATGATAAAGAGAATAATCTACTAAGTGCACTACAACATTCACCTAAGTAACATTCGATCGTCACTTAGATGATTATTCTGATTTCCACAAAACTAATCGAGATGTTTTCCCCGAACTATCCAAAGAAAGTGTATATTTCTTAAAAATTCTTTTTGAAACATTTAGAATGATAAATACTTCCAAGTAATACCACTATTACTTTGTCCGAATCTTTATTCTTTTTGAAATCATTTCAAGCAGTACCGAGATTTAAATTTTAAAAATCTCTTCTTTCTTATAAAACACCTTTTATAATTCATATATATCATTTTATATATACCATACTCATATAAAACATACTTTTAAAATCATCTTATATTATAATAACTTTCTTTTATTATAATAAACTTTTCCCAAATATTTATTCTCTAAATGTCTTATATTCCCATTTAGAATAAATTAAATAACTTTTATTAAAAGTTTTACTTTTAGCTCAACATTTTAAAAGATGACTTTTAACTTAACATTTTATTTGAACATCTTATAGTCAAATTGTGAAACCTAATTCACAAGGGGTTCGTTTTAATATACTCACAATTATCAAAACAAAAAAGCCCACAAACTAGTTGAGCATAAATTAATAACTAACAAATGATAGTCAATGCTCCTAAACTATCCGATTATGACAAATCAAACAATAATGATAATAAAGAGATAAAATCATTAACAAACAAACACATCTTGAATAACAATATAAATTTGAAAATTATTCCTTTATATATATAATATATAATGCTAAGTAAAATATTTCTTTTACCAATTTTCAAAAATCAATATCATGTCTGTTTGCCTTATTCAAGAGTTTAGGAATCCCTATCGAAATCGTGGTGTCCTACATCTCGATCAGAATACATAATTCACTTAATAGACCAATTAACACAATACTTTTTTATAGCAATAACAAATACGCTCTCGTTATATGTGTGTGTGTGTGTATGTATATATATGTGTGTGTGTGTGTGTGTATATATAGACACTCAAACTCATTCTAGAATGTCACTGTAATGACCCAAGATTTTAGGAATTTATTCTGGAAAATATAAATAAATTTAAAATAATTTTTAAATAAATTTTGAAGGAGGAATTGATATAGCTTGATAGTGTATCAGTGTGTGTACATGTGTGCACAGGAAATGCACATGAATATAAGCTAAAACCCTGAACTCCAAGAATACATACATATTGATGTGTATGGAAATATATATATATATATGTAGATTAAATTCTTAAAAGTAGTATGCATGAGTAAATGTATATATGAATGCTACTGAATATTTTTGAGTGTACATGTGCATGTGTGTGTCAGTATAGAATGATGTATGAATATATAGGTGGGTGTACTAATTATTTCAGTAAGACTTATATAAATATATATGTGTTAATAAAATACTAGAGTTTAAATTAGTGAAATAAAATATACAGACATATTTTAATATAAGCAGAAATAAAAAGAATGAAGATATAAAAAGGAATAATCCTCTTATAAATAAATGAAGGAAGTACATACCATTTGCATGAAAGCTAAAAATAGAAAAAAATAAGATAAAACAGGGAAGTGCTTGGTATAGGCAGAATTAGAAAAGAGTATTTAATAAATAACAAAATCAAGTCACATTTTTAGCATGATTGTAGACAAAGGGAAAAGTATTTTCTGAAAAGCAAATTTCTGAAAAAAATGTGTAACCACTTTTCTCTTCACCCAAATTAAGCCGGGAAGGGTAAAACTTTGGGTTTAAAAATGCAGATAACATGATTTTTCTGGTGGGCAAAAATGGCCTTAGCCAATACCCAAAACCCTAAGAGAGACCCTGTATATATATACATGTATATGCAGCAGCCTCCTCTCCTCCTCAGAAAAGAATTTTGAAAAAAAAAAGAAACAACACCATAGAAATCATAAGACAAGGGAAGGAAGAGAGCTTGAGGCTAAGGGCAGAAGCTCATCAATTAATTAAGGAAACAAAGAAGAGAGCTAGGTGAGAAAACTCACTCAAAAATCTAAGGCAATAAGTCCTAATGTAGGCAGCCAGATAAAAGTATTTTTCTTAAAGGAGTATTTTCATATATGTATGCTTATCTGTGAATTTAAATCTGAAAATGTTTTGATTCTCTTTGGTTGATCACTTGTTTTATTATAACAAAGTTTTATGTGTTGTTAGTATACATATCTGTTTTATACACTCAGATCTCTGATATGTTAATGTTTAGGGATATAAACAAATACCCAGAAAATAAAATGTTGAGAATAGGCAAGTAGTATTGGTTTTGGCTCAACCCAGAAAGATGTAAATAATGTTGAGCTGCAATATACTCATGTATAAGTGCTGAGGCTTGAAATAGAAAGGAATTAGGGGTGCAATAGGGTTGCCTATGTGCTGATGCTCCTGATTCAATAAAATGCATAGCAAACAAAATTTTGTGATTCAGTGAAACCAGGTCATCCTGAGTTTAACTCAAGCACAAATGTTTGCAAAAGAAAAACTCTCCCAGAAACCATAAGCCAATGTTAGTTGCCTAAACTCCTTTTAAATACCAGGATGAATATATATATATACAGAACCTTATTTTGTAATCACCAATGGTTGTTTGCTTGTTTGCCTCTGTATGGTCATGAATAATATGAGATGCCATGTTATGGATGTTTTTAGCTAATGAAATGAATCACTGAATGGTTTTGTCATGAAAAATCAAAAGAGTTATTATTAACTTAAACCTGATTAGGAAATTGGGGTCAAGAACACTGCAGGAATGACTTGTGTGCTTGAGTAACACAAGTTGACACATGGCTTGTTTAAGTCCTGAGATCTTTGTGTAATGGAGTGAATTAGTTCATTACAGTGTGTCCATTGATTCATAAATATTGCAGATGAGACCAAGGATAGATAAATATACCAAGGGAATAATACTTGAGATGATGAGAAAACTAGAGTTTTTCCCAGATTTGAAATATGAGAATTGAATAAATGATTTAACTCATATTGGTTATTTTCCTGTTTGGTATGAATGATTGTTTGACTAAGATTGAATTGTATGCTTGAGTGTATGTGCCATATTTATATATGTAGTCTCTGGAAAGAAAATTAAAGTGTGCACATGCACAATGACACAGAGCATGCACACAAGTATTTGCCTGATTCCAAAGGGCCGAACTTTCTGTATATGTACTTAACTTGACTTTAACCTAATTAACTAATTATTTTTGTGAGCTTTCTCATACCAGACATGTGTCTGACCCTAGTGTGCTAATGGCATCTGGGGTGTCTCATTTAAAATGAGGCAGTTTCAAATGCTTTTTCGGGGATTGCAGCAACTAAGTAGGAGTAGGAGCAAGGCTTTGAGAAGAAGATATAGCATGCTAAACCTAGTTAGATAAGAGCCTAAATGTTGAAATCTGCATGTATTGACAATTTAAATTGCTACTTGTATTAAGTGTTGAATATTGGATGGATATTTTGTTAGGTATTTTATTAAGAGATTGACTTGTATCTGGAATCTATGAACCAAGTTAAATATCTGTTATGTTTAAAAAAAATTAATCAAATCTTGTAAGTGGATTTAGCAAGAACACCATGTTAAAATCGAATGATTACATTTTATAAATGTATTAGTCAATCTTGAGTCTTTGGAAAGGATTTAAGTTTTGGAAAATCTGGATAGTTGATTCTCAGAAAATTAAATGGTTTTATTTTCTACCATGGCATATGTATACAAAAGAAAATAGGCATAGGTTGAATGTTTTATATGGCTGCAAGGTTCCCATAATTAAACTTGTTTCATACAAATGTCTCATGTCCTATTTTTAAAGAAAGGATTTGTAATAAGGGAATTGTAAGCCAGATCCAAATAGTTGCAGATATATATATATGCACATAAACATGTTTAGTGCAAATATTACCACACCTTTTCCTTTGTATTTGTGATAAGAATCTGAATTTCACTCAGATTCTAACCAAATGCATTCTTAATTCCAGACAGATTTTGTGAGAAGAAATTCAAACCTGGATAATGATAAACACTTCTATCATTTACAAAACCCAAGCAACAGATCCTTAATTTACATCAATCATGAAGTCTTCCAGGTTGTAGGAATGGGTTTCAAAAATAATAAAGCAAGGATTATTGTTTTGTATGATAGAATATAGGCAAAAATAAAGTATATATGTGTAGATATAGGTAGATAACAGGTTACAAACTGTACAGGAGAAAAATGAAAAAGAAAAAAAAATTGTGTTTGAACCAACCAGCATAGTACTCGAACTCGTGACCTCTCGTGTATAAGTTAGGCGCGTTTCCATTACGCCTAGATGTTGCTTGTGTTCTCTTATGACCCGCTTTCTTTTAGCCTGATTTTGATACTATTCAGACTTTAACACAAACATCTATATTAAAAGCTTGCTTTCCACTGATTATTACTTGATCACTTCTTAGTTAGGATAAACAGACTAAAGTATATGTTTCCAGTGGATTGTTTGGTCAAAAAAAAAAATCAGCAATCCAATATCCTCTTGTTTTCCAGAACTCTGATTCAAACAAGAGAGGCATATACATCCTCACATGTATGTGCTTATCTTTGTGAATGTACTGATATATTTATATTGGTTGATTATTGTGATCCTGGATATATTTGGTTTATTGGAGAAAGATATTGACCCTGAGAATTATAATTGCAATGGATGATATATCTATCTATATATATATATACATCCTCTTTACCTTAAAAAAAAAATCCTTATGGAATTAGAGTAGAAATAGGAGGGTCATTTCAGTTGGTATCAGAGCTATGTTATTCAACATAGTAGAAGTAAGGATCAAGTTCTTAGATAGAATTAAAAGGAACTAAATATATATATATATAACAATGTGTTCAGTGAAAAAAAAAACCCACTGAAACAACCAAATTACCAATCAAACTAACCAGCTATGTAAATTATTATTAGCAAACTATGGTAGGGAGACCACCAAATCAGGGAGCAGGATCTTCCCATGCACCACCAATGGTCAATCTGCAAGACTTGGTGAGAGCATTTAGGGATGGGGCAGGACAAAGGCAAGAAAATCCCTATGAAGAACTCTCAAAATTACTTAAGACATATACTCATTTAGGAGGCAAAAGCTTTGAAGGGACAGAGAGTATCATAGAAATTCAAACATGGTTGAGAACATTGGAAAGAATTTTCAATGACATGCAACTTGATGATCAAAGAAAGAGGCAAGTGGCTTCAAGACAGCTAAAAGGAGTAGCTTTAGGCTGGTGGGAAGTAATCATTGCAGGAAGGAATGAGAATGAAATCACTTGGAATCAATTCAAAGAGATGTTGGAAGCAAGGTTTGTACCAGCATCAGCAAAGACTACCTTGCTAGAAGAATTCATTAGACTTAGACAAGGAACCATGACTGTCACAGAATACACTCAAAAGTTTGAGGGGCTTTCCACATATGGAGCAATGCTTGTGGCAGATGAGGCATCTAAAAATGATAGGTACATAAAAGGTCTGAACCCAGGACTTAGCAGAGCCATGTTACCCTATGCAGACAAGACTTTTGACCATGTGATAGACTTAGCTTTGAGGTTGGAGCAGCATGACAAGGAAAGGGAGAAGTTCAGAAATTTTAAGAGCAATAATATCAAGAAAGGTAAGGGGAGATATCACCCTTATGATAAGAAGAAAGAAGAGGCTAGTAACAAAAGCACTGGAGATGTCAAAGCTAAGGAAAACAAGAAGAAAATTGTGTGCCATCAGTGTGGAAAGGAAGGGCATATCAAACCAAGATGTCCAGAATTGAAAGGAGGAGCTTTCAAATGCTATCTATGTGGGAAAGAGGGGCATATGAAGAGGAATTGTCCTGAGTATAAACAGCAAGGCAAATTGGCAAATTTGGAAGGAAAAGGCAAAGCCACAGTGGAGAGTAACACTGTAAACCATAGCCAAGTGGAAGGTACATTACTTATTTGTACCATACCCATAACAGTAGTATATGATACTGGGGCAACTCACTCTTTAATTTCTTATGAATTGGTTAAAATGCTAAAACTGAATTGCATATTGGTTGAAACCCCATTGCATATACACAGTCCATTGGGGAGTTCTAGTGTTTTAAATATGATTTGTGTGGATGTGGAATTAAACATAGGAGGAAATATTTTTATTTCCAATTTATATGTTTTGAATTACCCAAATATAGGTGTTATATTGGGGGTAGACTGGTTAAGGCAATTTAAAGCCATAATTAATTTAGACTCATCCACCATATCATTGCAAAATTCTAGAGGCCAGAGAATCACATTTTTATGTGAGGTAGCTAAGGAAGGAAAACTATATCATTAAGTTGACTCAGAAAAAGATTTCAGTGAACTAACCATTGAAAAAATTCCCATAGTCAATGAATATTTGGATGTGTTTGGTGAGGTCAAGGGTATTCCACACCATAGACCAGTAGAATTCCAGATCAATCTAGTTCCAGGAGCAAGCCCAGTGATTAAAAAGCCAACTAGAATGGGGCCAAATGAACTAAAAGAATTAAAGAAACAGTTAGAAGAATTGGAAGAAAAGGGTTTTATAAGACCAAGTAATTCTTGCTGGGGAGCACCAGTGGTATTTGTTAAGAAGCAAGATGGCTCCTTAAGACTCTGCATAGATTATAGAGAATTAAACAAAGTAACCATTAAAAATAAATACCCATTGCCAAGAATAGATGATCTTTTTGATCAATTAGCAGGGGCAAAAGTATTTTCTAGACTAGACTTAGCATCTGGTTTTCATCAAATGAAGGTGGAAGAATCAAGCATCAAGTACACTGCCTTTAACACTAGGTATGGGTTGTATGAATTTTTGGTTATGCCATTTGGCTTGACCAATGCACCATCTTACTTTGTAGATTTAATGAACAGAACTTTTAGAGATTGTTTAGACAAGTTTGTGCTTATTTTTATAGATGACATTTTGATTTATTCCAAGACAGTGGAAGAACATAAGCATCATTTGCACCTGGTTTTGTCTAGATTAAGGGAAAAAGATTTAAAGGCAAAATTTTCAAAATGTGTATTTTGGAAAGAGGAAGTACATTTTCTTGGCCATGTTATATCTGCCAAAGGAATTTCTGTGAACCCCAATAAAGTAGTGGCTATTCAAGCATGGAAGAGGCCAAGCACTGTGAGTGAAGTGAGGTCATTTATGGGGATGGCAGGGTATTATAGGAGGTTTATAAAAGATTTTTCAAAAATTTCTACACCACTCACTAACCTAACCAGAAAGAACCAAGCTTTTGTTTGGTCAGAAAAATGTGAAAAGTCTTTTGAACAGTTGAAGGAGGCATTGGTGAATGCTCCAATTCTAAAGGTACCACATGGAAATGAAGAATTAGTGGTATACACTGATGCTAGTGGATTTGGCTTGGGTGCAGTGTTGATGCAACAAGGCCAAGTCATTGCATATGCATCCAGACAACTTAAACCCCATGAAGTAAGGTATGCCACACATGATCTCGAATTAGCAGCTGTGATATATGCTTTAAAACTTTGGAGACATTATTTGTTAGGCACTAAGTTTGAACTTTACACTGACCACAAGTCTCTAAAATATTTGTTTTCACAAAAAGATTTGAACATGAGGCAACATAGATGGGTGGAGTTCTTAGCTGCCTATGACTTTGACATACTTTATACACCAGGTAAAGCAAACAAAGTTGCAGATGCTCTAAGTAGACAGCATGCTAAATTGGCTATGATGATGATAGAAGAATTTAAAAACTTATTTTTGCTAACTGAGTTAGAGATTGGGGAGAATGGTTGTGTGCACATTAATGAGCAGATGCATGGTGCACAAGAAGATAAAGGGAAGTTAAGCTTAATGACACTTCAACCAGATTTAATTCTGAAGGTAGGAAAAATGCAAGAACAAGATGCTCACTTATTAGAGAAGAGAATGCTCCTCTCAAGAGGGGAGGAAGTAATGAATCACCACATTGATAAAGATGGTTATATGAGATACCAGAATAGGATGTGTGTACCAGAGGACATAGAATTGAAGAAGGAGATATTGAATGAATATCACAGAAGTAAATACTCCATACACCCAGGTAACACAAAAATGTATCAAAATTTGAAAAGAGACTTCTGGTGGAAGGGGATGAAATCTGATATAGCTAAGTACATTGCCAAATGTATGACTTGCCAACAAGTCAAGGCTGAAACTCAAAGACCATCAGGGTTGATGCAACCTCTTAGTGTACCACAGTGGAAGTGGGAAGACATATCTATGGACTTCATAGATGGACTGCCTAGATCTAAGAGAGGTAATACAAGTATATGGGTGATAGTTGATAGGCTAACCAAGGTAGCACACTTCATCCCAGTCAAGTCAGAAAGAACAGCACCAAAACTAGCTCAAATTTTTATAATAGAAGTGGTAAAGTTACATGGCATTCCCAAAACCATTGTGAGTGATAGGGATACCATCTTCACTTCAAAATTCTGGAGAAGCTTTCAAGAAGCAATGGGAAGTGAACTATGTTTAAGTACTGCCTACCATCCTCAATCAGATGGGCAGACTGAGGTGGTAAACAAAGTTTTGGAGGACATGTTGAGGGCATGTATACTGGATTTTGGGGGCAACTGGGAAGATTATCTTCATCTAGTTGAATTTACATACAACAACAGCTACCAAAGCACCATAGGAATGGCTCCATTTGAAGCCTTATATGGTAAACCCTGTTTGTCACCTGTTTGCTGGGTAGAAGCAGGAGAAAGGTCTATTTTAGGACCTGAGTACATACAAGAAACCAAGGAGAAAATTGAGTTGGTAAGAAGAAGAATGACAGCAGCTCAAGATAGGCAAAAGAAATTTGTAGACATGAGAAGGAGGCAGGTAGAATATGAGGTGGGAAATTTTGTTTTCATCAAAATCTCACCCATGAAAAATGTGCTGAGGTTTGGAAAACAAGGCAAATTAACCCCAAGATATATTGGACCATACAAAATTCTGGAGAGAATTGGTCCCTTGGCATATAAGTTGGAATTACCAGAAAACATGCAAGGTATACATGATGTTTTTCATGTATCACAATTGAGAAGATGGGTCCATGACAAGGCAGAAATTCTTGAAACCCCAACCCAAGTGCAGATAAATCCTAATTTGATTTATGAAAAGGATCCAGTGGGAATTTTGGCAAAAGATGTGAAGAAGTTGAGGAATAAATCTCTGAAACTTGTGAAGGTACAGTGGAGTCTTGATCCTAGTGATTGCACATGGGAATTAGAAGACAAAGTTAGGATGAATTATCCTAAGCTATTTTCAGATTAAGGTAATTCTGATTTTTGATTGTTTGCTTTATTTTGGATGAATATATTTTTAGTTAGTATAGAACTAAGAATCTATTTGGTAGAGAATATACTTGTTCTCTGAATTAAGTTTAAAATTTATTTTAAGCTTAGGAAAATTGTGGGACACAATTTCTAAAAGGAGGGGTGTATGTAATGACCCAAGATTTTAGGAATTTATTCTGGAAAATATAAATAAATTTAAAATAATTTTTAAATAAATTTTGAAGGAGGAATTGATATAGCTTGATAGTGTATCAGTGTGTGTACATGTGTGCACAGGAAATGCACATGAATATAAGCTAAAACCCTGAACTCCAAGAATACATACATATTGATGTGTATGGAAATATATATATATATATATATATGTAGATTAAATTCTTAAAAGTAGTATGCATGAGTAAATGTATATATGAATGCTACTGAATATTTTTGAGTGTACATGTGCATGTGTGTGTCAGTATAGAATGATGTATGAATATATAGGTGGGTGTACTAATTATTTCAGTAAGACTTATATAAATATATATGTGTTAATAAAATACTAGAGTTTAAATTAGTGAAATAAAATATACAGACATATTTTAATATAAGCAGAAATAAAAAGAATGAAGATATAAAAAGGAATAATCCTCTTATAAATAAATGAAGGAAGTACATACCATTTGCATGAAAGCTAAAAATAGAAAAAAATAAGATAAAACAGGGAAGTGCTTGGTATAGGCAGAATTAGAAAAGAGTATTTAATAAATAACAAAATCAAGTCACATTTTTAGCATGATTGTAGACAAGGGGAAAAGTATTTTCTGAAAAGCAAATTTCTGAAAAAAATGTGTAACCACTTTTCTCTTCACCCAAATTAAGCCGGGAAGGGTAAAACTTTGGGTTTAAAAATGCAGATAACATGATTTTTCTGGTGGGCAAAAATGGCCTTAGCCAATACCCAAAACCCTAAGAGAGACCCTGTATATATATACATGTATATGCAGCAGCCTCCTCTCCTCCTCAGAAAAGAATTTTGAAAAAAAAAAGAAACAACACCATAGAAATCATAAGACAAGGGAAGGAAGAGAGCTTGAGGCTAAGGGCAGAAGCTCATCAATTAATTAAGGAAACAAAGAAGAGAGCTAGGTGAGAAAACTCACTCAAAAATCTAAGGCAATAAGTCCTAATGTAGGCAGCCAGATAAAAGTATTTTTCTTAAAGGAGTATTTTCATATATGTATGCTTATCTGTGAATTTAAATCTGAAAATGTTTTGATTCTCTTTGGTTGATCACTTGTTTTATTATAACAAAGTTTTATGTGTTGTTAGTATACATATCTGTTTTATACACTCAGATCTCTGATATGTTAATGTTTAGGGATATAAACAAATACCCAGAAAATAAAATGTTGAGAATAGGCAAGTAGTATTGGTTTTGGCTCAACCCAGAAAGATGTAAATAATGTTGAGCTGCAATATACTCATGTATAAGTGCTGAGGCTTGAAATAGAAAGGAATTAGGGGTGCAATAGGGTTGCCTATGTGCTGATGCTCCTGATTCAATAAAATGCATAGCAAACAAAATTTTGTGATTCAGTGAAACCAGGTCATCCTGAGTTTAACTCAAGCACAAATGTTTGCAAAAGAAAAACTCTCCCAGAAACCATAAGCCAATGTTAGTTGCCTAAACTCCTTTTAAATACCAGGATGAATATATATATATACAGAACCTTATTTTGTAATCACCAATGGTTGTTTGCTTGTTTGCCTCTGTATGGTCATGAATAATATGAGATGCCATGTTATGGATGTTTTTAGCTAATGAAATGAATCACTGAATGATTTTGTCATGAAAAATCAAAAGAGTTATTATTAACTTAAACCTGATTAGGAAATTGGGGTCAAGAACACTGCAGGAATGACTTGTATGCTTGAGTAACACAAGTTGACACATGGCTTGTTTAAGTCCTGAGATCTTTGTGTAATGGAGTGAATTAGTTCATTACAGTGTGTCCATTGATTCATAAATATTGCAGATGAGACCAAGGATAGATAAATATACCAAGGGAATAATACTTGAGATGATGAGAAAACTAGAGTTTTTCCCAGATTTGAAATATGAGAATTGAATAAATGATTTAACTCATATTGGTTATTTTCCTGTTTGGTATGAATGATTGTTTGACTAAGATTGAATTGTATGCTTGAGTGTATGTGCCATATTTATATATGTAGTCTCTGGAAAGAAAATTAAAGTGTGCACATGCACAATGACACAGAGCATGCACACAAGTATTTGCCTGATTCCAAAGGGCCGAACTTTCTGTATATGTACTTAACTTGACTTTAACCTAATTAACTAATTATTTTTGTGAGCTTTCTCATACCAGACATGTGTCTGACCCTAGTGTGCTAATGGCATCTGGGGTGTCTCATTTAAAATGAGGCAGTTTCAAAAGCTTTTTCAGGGATTGCAGCAACTAAGTAGGAGTAGGAGCAAGGCTTTGAGAAGAAGATATAGCATGCTAAACCTAGTTAGATAAGAGCCTAAATGTTGAAATCTGCATGTATTGACAATTTAAATTGCTACTTGTATTAAGTGTTGAATATTGGATGGATATTTTGTTAGGTATTTTATTAAGAGATTGACTTGTATCTGGAATCTATGAACCAAGTTAAATATCTGTTATGTTTAAAAAAAATTAATCAAATCTTGTAAGTGGATTTAGCAAGAACACCATGTTAAAATCGAATGATTACATTTTATAAATGTATTAGTCAATCTTGAGTCTTTGGAAAGGATTTAAGTTTTGGAAAATCTGGATAGTTGATTCTCAGAAAATTAAATGGTTTTATTTTCTACCATGGCATATGTATACAAAAGAAAATAGGCATAGGTTGAATGTTTTATATGGCTACAAGGTTCCCATAATTAAACTTGTTTCATACAAATGTCTCATGTCCTATTTTTAAAGAAAGGATTTGTAATAAGGGAATTGTAAGCCAGATCCAAATAGTTGCAGATATATATATATGCACATAAACATGTTTAGTGCAAATATTACCACACCTTTTCCTTTGTATTTGTGATAAGAATCTGAATTTCACTCAGATTCTAACCAAATGCATTCTTAATTCCAGACAGATTTTGTGAGAAGAAATTCAAACCTGGATAATGATAAACACTTCTATCATTTACAAAACCCAAGCAACAGATCCTTAATTTACATCAATCATGAAGTCTTCCAGGTTGTAGGAATGGGTTTCAAAAATAATAAAGCAAGGATTATTGTTTTGTATGATAGAATATAGGCAAAAATAAAGTATATATGTGCAGATATAGGTAGATAACAGGTTACAAACTGTATAGGAGAAAAATGAAAAAGAAAAAAAAAATTGTGTTTGAACCAACCAGCATAGTACTCGAACTCGTGACCTCTCGTGTATAAGTTAGGCGCGTTTCCATTACGCCTAGATGTTGCTTGTGTTCTCTTATGACCCGCTTTCTTTTAGCCTGATTTTGATACTATTCAGACTTTAACACAAACATCTATATTAAAAGCTTGCTTTCCACTGATTATTACTTGATCACTTCTTAGTTAGGATAAACAGACTAAAGTATATGTTTCCAGTGGATTGTTTGGTCAAAAAAAAAATCAGCAATCCAATATCCTCTTGTTTTCCAGAACTCTGATTCAAACAAGAGAGGCATATACATCCTCACATGTATGTGCTTATCTTTGTGAATGTACTGATATATTTATATTGGTTGATTATTGTGATCCTGGATATATTTGGTTTATTGGAGAAAGATATTGACCCTGAGAATTATAATTGCAATGGATGATATATCTATCTATATATATATACATCCTCTTTACCTTAAAAAAAAAAATCCTTATGGAATTAGAGTAGAAATAGGAGGGTCATTTCAGTCACTTGCCTTATCTCTAATAGTTTACCATACCAAAATCAAGGTACTCGCTTAACCTTCATCTTTGATACTAAATGTAATGACCTGCCTTTTCGACCATCGAAAGTCGGCACTGAATACATCCCCGGTATTCAAATGTCGAACATTCAATCACCGAAAAGGCAGATTGTTACGGTAAAATAAAAGGAACAACAAGCGATATAGATTCTTATAGCCGAAATGACAACATATAATATAACAAAGACAATATAAATTGTCACTCTAAGATACACAGTACATTAGAGTTTAAAACAAACTTTATCAGCTGGAAAGTTATAATTTTCTGACCTTATAATTGTTGGTAGACATACAACATAATATAGCAAAAAATAAAAATATTACGGTAGGAAAACATCCAGCTCTTCTCTAAGAGCTTCATAACACCAATGCCAACCCGGAAGATACTCGGCCTGACCCGAGCATTATAGTAAAATGACATTCGATTCAGTCTGGAAAACCAGCGTATGAGGGATATGGTGAACATAAAATAATTCTGTGAGATCACGTCGTTAAACATAGAACTGGTTTTTACCTCATAAGATCAACATCCATACATAAGAGAATGGTCAACCAATAGAAACAAAACTAAACATAAAGGATGGACAAAAGTTCTGTTTTGATTTCACATCCAAAAATAAATGATAATACTTGTAGAAATTAACGAATCAAACATTTAAAGCATTTGACTCACACTTGTTCTCGATTTTCACATCATAGAATTTACCTAATTCATAAACAAAAATACCAATTCTTTCTTCTAGCATAAGTAAACTAATATTTTCAGGTAACCCAAACTTTCCAACCAACACATTATATCATCATTAAATTTTAGCTTAAAAATCTAAATTTGATTTGATTTGGATTTTTTTTTGAAAAGAGGGATCTGCGGTATTCTGCTATATAATATTCCATTCGCGTACAAACCGTGAATGATAGAAACAAAAATACGATCGTGCACCAAAATGTGACACGATCGCAAAACAACAATAAGATACACATATAATATTATTCTGTTAAAATTCAAAAATACCATCGTTTTCCCAAAAATACGTCAAATAATAATTTAAATATTTTCCAAATACGTCATTAGAAATCAAGTCATTTTATTAATAATTAATTTTCTTGTTATTTATTTGAACCATTTATTATTGTAAATAAATTTACAAAATGAGTCTTCCATTATTATTTATTAAATTAAAGGAGTTAAATAAGGTTATTAAATCCATTTAATTAATATTTAATTCATAATTCAAATATATAAATAATCCTTATATTTGAATATAAGTTATTTAGGTTTTTAAACACCAATTATTTAAATATTTAAAATTAATTAAATATTCAAAACCAAAATGATAAAATTTTAGGATTGTAACGACCCCGGATTTTATAAATTTAAAATGATAATTAAAAAAAATTATTGAATAAAACTGTGAAATTAATCGATTTATTGATGCGAGTTTCCCCGGCCTCAAAATAAAATTTAGTATAAATCATTCAAAATTTAAAAATATTGTGAATATATGTATATATGTTGTTTAAGTATAAAAGTATATATTTATACTTAAGTTAAAATTTTATAACAAAGGACTAAAACAACTTTATAATGTGTACATAAAGTAAATGCTGCCAGATAAGTAAAATATGAAGGTAGTCTGTAAGTGGTTATGCAAGACACAATGTAAAATTATAATATATATATAAAGTAACACAGAGATAAAATTTACCAACATATTGGAATGGAGATTTATTTACATTATACTACAAAGTAATGAAACAAACAAAAAGAAAAGAAGCAAACAAAACACATAGTCATGTACACTTGCCAAATGAAGAAATAAAATATAGCCTACAAAAGAAAATAAAATATGTATATATATGCCAAAGTTTGCAAAGGAAGACACGAAAAAGATATTTACTTGTGCAATGTGAATCACTGCAGCCACCAAAGTAGAAAAGAGAAACCTCTTTAGCCAAGACAACAAACAAATATAATAAGATAAGTATAGAAACATAAGGTACATATGCATTTAATGTTTGCATCTCTAGCATAGCAAAGAAGAACCATCAGCCGAAATGAAGAAAATTTTATAAAAAAATGGTACAACAACAATTAAATGCTTACACCTTTGGCAGCACAAAATATGGTCAAAAAGATTTTATTGCCTCCAAAGTCTCTGCTCTCAAGTGTACAAACAATATTCTATACCCAGTAAACTTCTTTTTATATATATCAAACATCTTCACCTCATTTCATTCATAAAAGCTGAGAAAAAAATATATAAAGTAAATATCATTAAAACTCAGACAACAAATACAATCAACATAAAATCAGAGATCAAAAAGGGGATTGAAGATAAGATCTTCAGCCTGTAAATTCAAAGCCTGTTCAACAAAAATGCATCTCTGTTCTTTCCTGGAAACAACTGTGAGTAACTTTACTTTTAAAGAAATTTAAGCAAGTGATTTTGGTTACATGCTAATTGATTTGAAAATGAAAATGTATCTTATGGTATCTGCTGTGAATATATGCATGTATGGTGTGTATGTTGCTCTTATCAAAACATTCTCTGTTTCACCTTCCAGTATGCAAGTTTTGATAATAGAAAATTTAAATCTTGTGATCTTATCTCTGTTTAAATTAAGTTTTAAAATGAAACTTGTTCTCTTAATTATAAGCATCAGTTTTAAATTTGTATTTTTGTCAAAATGATGTTTATTTGGCTCTGGAAACCCAAAATAGCTGAGCTAAACTTAAGTTAAGTCTAAATTCAAACATTTTAATTCACAAATTTAAGTACATAATTTGAATCCTTATACCTTAACATGATTTTTAAAACAAAAATTATAATTTTTCGATAGAGGATTTGAGAGGAGTTCGTATTTATTTGAAAATTGGGTTTTGATCAATTGCGGTTGATCGGAGTGTGGTTGGTGATCGAGGCTTGGTGTGGAGGTGGAGGGGCCTATGATGATGGTGGGAAAAATGATCGGAGAGGCTCACGTTCATCGTGGAGGCAGCGGCACGCGTTTCTCGTTCGTAAACCTAGTTTTGGCGAGGTTCAGTATTTTTATTTGTTCGTCATCGTCAATTGATCGAGTGTTGCGAAGTTTTGGAAGGTGGAAGAGGTCGTGTCGACGAAGTGGTGGCCGAAGGTTGAGGCTTCCAGGTGGTCGGAACGGCGAAAACGAGGCGATGACAGGTGGTTGTGGTGTTTCCTGGTTTGCGTTCCAGGTTTGGTGACGAGCTCGTTTTCGATTTCACAGAGATGAAGGGATGTTGACGATCTGAAGTGGGTAGGGGCGGCGTGGTCGACTTGCTCGGCGTCGCAATGATGATCGAAGTCGATCATCAATGGTGTGCACGTGCACCGTGCATTTGGTTTCCTGTTGAGTTTGGGTTTGGGTAGGAAGAGAGTACTCGAGATTTACTCGAGTTGAGGCATGTTTCGCTCGAGGCTTTTGATGTTTTTACTCGAAGTAATTTGGGGGAACTCGGGTAGTTTTGTTTCAAGTTTTAAACTGTAACCGTTGCACAGTTTTAAAATGTTGATTTCTTTTTAAATTGAAACCAAGTAAATCCGAGTCTAAAGGAATATTTAAATTCCAGGTTTTTGAAGAAAGAAAGTTTATAAATTTAAATACTTTAAATAAGTTAAACATTTTGAACTTAAGGGAATTTGATTTAAAAATCCCTTCATAACTAAGATTTGCTTTAATTTGTAGATTAAGGGTTTTCAAAGGTTAGTTTTTATAAAGTGATTGGAAGTTCAATTAGTGTTCGTTTAAAACTTGAAATTTAAAATGAAATTTCAAAATAAAAGTGAAATAAATGTTTTCAAACATATTGAAAGTGGAAATTTAATCAATAATGAAAAGAATGAGTTTTCTTTAAGTAATAAAGATTAAGGATTTAAATTCATTAACTATTAAAATAATTAGAGTGATAATTGATAATTTGTATTGGTTAAATTTGTAATTATAAGTTTAAATGTATTAATTAAAGTTTAAATTATGAATTAAGTAATTAATATGTAATTAAGAATCATAGATTAGACTTTAATTAATTAATGAAGGGTTAATGGAACTTATAATTAATAATGATTAATGTAAGTTAATTATTTTAGATAAGTAATTAAATAAATGTTAATAAAGGTCATTAACTAGATTATTTTATAAATTCATAAGTAAATAAATTTGATTGGAAATAAATTGAATTAATTAGGATTAAACAATTAATTAATCCTGCTTATAAACGACTATTGAATACTTGACCTTACTTATGAATGATTGCATTATATGCGATGCCTTGAATTGATTGTCCTATCTGATCTGTGATATTTTGTTCTGTGGATTGAACTGAGTATTTTATTCATTTATTGATGATATATCTACATATTATCTGTGAAATTGTGAATGGATGATAAGCGTTATAGTTTATATCGCTTATCAACTATATTTCTGTATTTTGATCTGTGATGATTGAATGATGTTGCACTATTGTGTGAAACCCCTGGACTACACCATACACACCCAAATATGGATTTCACGTGGAAATCAGTTAAGTCACAGATTATTTAAATTCGATGTTTTTGAAATTGAAATTTTAATTTCAATTGATTTTGAAATTGGAAATTTGGGTTTAAAGTGAAAAGTTTTTGAAATGGAATTTCAAAGATAAAAGTTATTTTGAATAACTTAATTGAGTTTTGAAATTTTAAATAATTTGATTTAAATTTGAATTCAATATTTGAAATTGAATTCTATGATTTGGAAACTAGGGTTTAAAAAGGCTGTTCAACTTATTTATGAGTTTATATGAAATTAAACCATTTTAAAAGCATAATTTTGAGAATTTGGATTTAACCCAAAGACCTTAACTCGTATAAATGAATCAGATTTCCAAAGTAAAACTGTTTGTTTTAAAAAGGATAAAAGCTTTCAGATAAGAATTGAAATTCCAATTTAAGTTAAAGGAATTTCAAGATTGAATTGAAAAAATGGATTTTCCAAGTTATGAATGAATTTGTTTTGAAAGCTATGAATTAAATCTGTTTATTTTTAACAGATTTAAAATGATGATTTATTAAACCATTCGAAATGAAATTGTTTTGAAAGCTATAAGTTAAATCTTTGATTTAAAGATTTAACGAGTTAAATTGAAATGGAAATTGATTTGGAAAATCTGTGAATGAATCTTTTGTTTAAAAGATAAAAATGTGGAAATTGTTTAAACCATTGTAGGTTGTTAAAATGAATCTTTTTGTTTAAAGATTTGAAAATGGTAATTTGTTAAACCATTTGAAAAGAGAAGTTTGGGTAATAAGTTGTGACTTAATTGAAATCCCATTATCCATTTGTTTTTGAATATTGCGCTCACTATTCGGGTTAGCCGGGAAAGGACCTTTAGGTCGTATAACCCATTCTGAATAAGTGATTCGTCATATATGGATCGCATTTGAAGATCGGTGGTGAAGACCGGATATTCACGAGAACGAAAGGATAACTTATCGATTGTCTCTGCACTGGGTCGCTCTTGGTATAGAGATCCCCTAAGTGATGGGAAATCCGATCGGGATTGTGGATACCCGGAATTGCAAGGGCTTCGTAAGAAGTGCCTTCGGTTCTGTTCGAACCCGGAACAGACTTGTATGGTTACATGTCTGACATTACACTTTGAGATATAAAGCCAATTTCTTTCAAATACATTTCTGTTTGGTGGCGGAGAATTTATTCTCTTAGCTTAACACCCTTCTCTGAGACGTATGAGCTCAGAGGTTATGTAATTGAAGGTTATCAGCGATATATTCCCAATTTGGTAAAGTGACATGCTGAGTGTTGCTGTGTGATGATCATTGTTTGATCATTTATGATATGATCATTTGTTTGATCATTTATCTTTGTGATCATTGCTTTGATCATCTGTTGACCCAAAGCATGGCTTTGTGCCAAAGCGTAGCTTTGTGGACGAGACTTCGTCGAACCTCACAACCCGGTAATGGTCGAAACAGGAATTGTGCGGCAAGGTTTCAGGGGTAGCTTCCCTAGGGTATGACCATTCCTTCTGGAAAAGGGTAGTATCATGGTATGGAGCCCAAATACTTACTCATGTGGACACACTTTATTTATTATGTGTGATGTTGGTTTCGAGGCGCCTCGGTTAAAGGTCCCAAAGGAACGGGGGTGGCATATCTGAGGTTTTGTATATTCCCTGGGAAAGTGGGTAGCCGGCCTTGTTTGGCAGAGAGCAGTTTGTCTCTCGGAGCATCCCGCCAGAGGCGTTCTTTCGTGAAATAGGAAGTTCCTTAGCCTGACCATTTGTTGGAAATCCATCTTCCAATACGAACTTTGTACGGTATTAGTTATAGAACCTGCCATTTACGTATGGTGGTCACCACTGTTTAGATTGTAGCTATAGTAGGCATACGATACTGGTCGTATGTTGGCTAAGATTAATATTATACTTTCGAAATGTTTTCTACACTATGCACTAATAATAATATCAAGATGTTTTGTTTACGTAGTAAGCATCTTTGACTATCATAAGAAGAAATCTCCTCCAATTCTGCGTTTGCATTGTGTGTGTGGTGGGAGGTCTTATGGTAGTTTCATTTTCCAAAAAGCATTGCGAATTGACTTTAAATTCTCTACTATTTGTTTTAAAGATAAACTGTTTTTGTTGCTCACACCAGTCCCATGACTGATCCGGAGTTTATTGTTTCTTTCCTAAACTCTGGATGCTCAAAATTTTTCTACACGAGCAGTCTAGAGTTGGGTTTTTCAGATATTCAGATTTAGTAGATTATCTGAAGCTAGTTCGGTCTTTGGATCGGATTGCACTTGCTTATCGTTGTGCATCGTTATTGAGAGTTCAAGCTATTTCTGGATTAGTGTTTTGAAGATGGAGATTATCCGCTGCTGATGTTATCGTTTTCTTTTCCGCTGCTATTTCTTGTATCATATCTCTGATGTATATTGATATTCATTGTATCACTCTGTTGTATCAGATATTGTATATCAATGTATTATTCTTTTTCATCCGCTGTGTTGTTATACTTAATGTTGTTATAAGCTCCGGCGACTCGGATTTGAACGGTCGAATCTACGGCATTCGAGTACGATGTAAAGTATGGATGTCGATTTTCGAGCGGGCAAAATCCGCTTCGTTACAAGGATGTTTAAGCGATGACCTTTCATGATCACTCAGCTATATTGCTTTATTGAACTCTGCATGACAGCTCTGCTTTTGAAACTTGAAAATAGCAAGTGATGGCCTATATGAATTGTATCGCGATGGCTCTATAGCGATGGCTCCATTCATCCATGGTACTTCTATGTATATACAAAGGCTTTATTAGCACGATGGCTTCAACTATACACAATGGCTTAGACAAGGCATGATGGCTTCCATTAACATATGAAGGTCCTTCAAAATAGGATGTGATGACTTAAAATTGCATATGATGGCTTCTTGTTCATTAATCCCTTCTTGGAATTTTGAGTTGAACATCACCTATATAAGTAGTGATGATGCGAGTTTGAGTTAAAAGATCCAGTAGTGACAATAGAAGTATATTAATTGGTTTCCATTGAGAATCTTGTTTGTTTTGATTGGATGATTGATGTTTGGATCTTATTTTGTGAATGCTTTGATTAATTAATCTTCATTAGATTGGTCCTACGTGAAGTGTTCAGTTGGGGTTATCACTCAAGGTTAGTATCCCATATGAGTTTTAATGATTTGCACGTTATAGTGACTATCTGTAAATATTTTCTATATACAAACAAGCATACGTGGGATTAAAAATATACTTGGTAAAATATATGGGTATAAACATAACCGTGGTATTAGATGATGCTTTAATATAATTAAATAATTCTTTTGTGAAGCAAATTTATTAGAATATATATAGTTTTGGAATGAAATTTTATTAGAAGCAAGCAATTGTTTATATAAAGATCAAATTGTTTAAAGTATATGTACAAGTAAATATTTAAAGGAATTTTTGAAATTAATATCGTGTTAATTAGTCTGTTGAGTGCTTTAAGAATTTTGGTCGTTATGCCTAATCAATATTAATGATAGAGATTTCTAAACACTATGATGAGAGCTATGGACTCAAAGTTTTGAAAAGCAATGTAATACTTTGAAAAGTAGTAAAATATTTAAGCTATATTGAAATCAATGTTTTTTAAAATTATTGTTTGGAGTGCTATTTGAGATTTTGAAAAGGAGAATATTTTTAAAGAATATTTTGAAATGAAAATAATATTTTTGGAAAAGATGAGCAATTATTTTGGGAAGTATGTAATATATTTTGAACTTTTGGAAATTATTTTCGTTAGAGAATATAAATACATATACATACATACATATGTACGTATATACGAATATAAGTGTATGTATGAGTGTGAGTACTACTGAGCTAAAGTAAAGAATTGTTTAAAAATAATAAAGATATTTTCGTATGTTTAGATATTTTATATGATGAATGTAGCCATCGAGCATTAATGGACCGCTGAAGCTGACGACGAGGCAGTGTTGATATTTTATCCTAGGTAGTCAACATTACAGCCAATTGGTGAGATGAAACAATAAAAACCGGTGGCACGACAACATTGTCTAATTTAATATGAATTGGTTTATGGACTACTGATACAAAGAAATATTTTTTCAAGTTTGAACCAGATGAAAATTTTATAATGAAATATATATATTTATAGATAGATAATAGATTTATTTTGAATTGAAGATTAATTTTCCGATGAGAAAAGAAAATAGTATAAATGTTCTCCCGTTCTATAAGTAAAGATTTTTCAAGGAAGTATGGAAGAATACTATATATTTAAAAAAAACGTGCTTCAAAAAATATATATTATGTAAAAATGTTTAAAATCATTTCAAAAATGAATAAAATTCATTGGAAAATATATATATATATATATATTCTTCATGGACAAAGGATAAGTTCATGAATTTACCAAAGAAAGGTGATGGAAAAAAGTCTACCAGGAAAATAACGTTGTTTGTTATTTTTTGAAAAATATATATATACAGTGGAATTGTGAAATAATAGAATTCTTAATGGAAAAAATATGTGTTGATTTTTTAATAAGAAGTGTTTGTAATAAAAACTAAATTAATTTTGAATTCTTGAGGTTTAAATAAATTTGAAAATTGACTATGATAAAGTGATACTTTAAATAAATGAAAGGTTTTGACAAAACATAGAAAATTTTGTCTTAAAATTATGATTTTATTTGATTATAAATCTTCATCCGTTAACTCATTTTTAACGATTTTAAGTTTGTTAGCAAGCCATGTCATTTGGGAATCATGTTTGTTTAAAGTGCAATGCAAAATTTTGAGATTAACTATGGTTACAACATGAATTAAAAATAAAGTATCTCACCGTCCTAAAAGTGAAACATTCAAAATAGCGCCAACGTCATTCGACAATACCTTTCTGATGGTTTATCTAAATTCGAGGATCTCACCCATTTTGAAAAGCTAAGAACATAAGCAACAACTTTTGTTTTCAGTGATTCGTAAAATTTGACATTTTCTAGACTAAAAACATAGATTTTTAAATGGGCCCGTGCTTTTAAAATGAATTCAGAATTTGCCACCTTTGGAAAAAAAATACTATAACTTAAATTGTGCTTGACATTTTTGTGCTGTGAAAATTGTGGTGGAATGTTAGTGAATATTTCTACAACTTCACCTTTGAAAGCCTAGCATATTTGTATGTTTTTATCACTTTAATGTTAAGTGGAAGACGCCTAAAGTGAAAATGCAACAATGTTTAAAGTATTAATGTAATGTTGCCATATGTTTTTATCGATGATCTCGTGCATGTTACCTTAGTTAAAATTAGGTACATGAAGTCAGCATGGATTTATTTGCGGCGCATAGCTCACTTTGCTTACTTTAAATTTAAATAGTTTGCTAAAAATGCTAGGGCAATGTATGTTTTACATAATTATCGATATATATGTATTAGTATATTGATTTCTTATGTTTCGGGATGTCCTATGTTGGGATGTGTGTGTGTGTATGTGTGTGTTGTGATATATTCATGTTGTCATTTTTTGGAATGCTCTCTATACAAAGGAGACTGCCAAAATTTTCCTAAATCCGACACTTTGAATTTTTTTTTCAAACGTTTATCGTATGCAAAAATAGAAAATTGATGGATGAGTTTATTTAAATGATAGCAAATAGTAAGTTAAGGAGAAGAGAAAGCCACATAGAGGATTGAGTAGTTTAAGCTTGATAGATTGTTGTAGAATACAAAGAAAATAAGGGTATTAGTTGTGTATGACGTCTTCCCTCATAAGAAATTGTGAGGAGGCAATTTTCATAAAGAGGAGGTCTGTAACAATTTTGCTTGCTATACCGTATAAATAAATAAATTTAACAAAAATAAAAACTTTCAAATTTCATTTCTAATAATAAACATTTTGAAATAAATTTTTATTTAATTAAATTCTATGTAATAAAAGATTTTGTTTCAATAAATTAAGAAATTTCATTTGGATAATATATTGAAAATGAATAAAATGTTTGAATCAATATAAAATATTTTTAAGCGTAAATAATTTTTATATGATTGAAATAGTTGAAAATTAAATTTATTTTTGAAATAGTATAATGAATGATTAAATAACAATATATAAGTAGTGATTTGAACAAAATTATGTAGCTGTCAGATTATATTTCGTAAAATGAAGTGTCAATCGAATTAAATTAGATTGGAATTTATTTACAAATAATAAATAGAATTATTTAAAAGAAAAGAAAGAGAAAATTGATTGATTTAAACTAGAGCTCAAATTTAAGGCCCAAGCCTATTCTTTTCTCTTCCTGTTTCTAGAAAACTCGCTCTACTTCTTCATACAAGCCTAAACCCAAGGAAAGCTGCGTCATGGTGGCGACAAGGAGGTTGCGTGGCCGAGGAAGCGATGCAAGTGGCGCTCGCATGCAAAGCTTGGTTGCAACATTTGACGATGGGACTTGGATAAATGGCGATGCGGAGAGGCTCAAACCTAGTGACGACATGGAGGTGCGTGCGCTCAAGGTAGCTGGCAACGTGGTGGCTAAAGGTGGAGTGCGGCGTGTCAAAGCATTGGCTGGTGGACGGGCCGATGTGTTTGATGGAGATGTTGGCGACATCGAATTGAAGCGCATGTGAATGTCATCAATGGGTAGTTGCTGATTGGAACTCGAGAATAGTTTTGGTGAGTTATTTTCAGTCACTCACAACTATGTTCTATATTCTATCTTTCTATAATTTACATGATTGGTTGAGTGATAAACTGGATTGTTGGTGATGAAATGTTGGTTGATATGGTTTGAATTAGACGATATTGGTTGAATTACTATCGTATATTTTGGTTGAGTTATGATGTGTTAATATTAGTTGAATTTGATGGTTGCGTTAGTCAGACACAACATTTGAAATTAATCGGAAAGGGCGTAAATGAATTAAAAGGTAAATTTTAAAATAAATAAATTATTTTGGAAATAAATAGTGGATTTTGAAATGATTTTCTTATTTAATATTGAAGATATTGTAATTGATGGAAAATTTAAAAGTGGAATGATTTTGAAAAAATATAAAGATGGAGTAATTTTGAGGAATTATGTGAATATAAATTATTTGGAAAATTATGAATTCTAGGATTTTATTAAATAAGTGAATTTTGAATATATTTAATTTTTCATTTACTTATCGTTGATTATAAAAATATTTAAACGATTTTCCTAAAATAGAATATTATTTATACCTTGGGGAAATGTTTTAGGTTAAAAATTATACTAGTGTTGGAATTTTATTTCAATACTTTGAGAATTATTTCAATTGGAAATCCTTATTGGAAAAGTAGTGTTATTTAAATTCATTGTTTAATGGAAATTATGAATTCTTATTTGATACTATTATTATTTTCAATTATTAGAGAAGAATTTTAAGGCATATGATTTATTTTTAAAAGGAGTTTAAGGGAACTGGAATTTGAATGAAGTTTAATATATAAATTTCCTTGTAATTATATAAGAGATTTGCAAATATTTATTTCGTAAGTATAAAGGATTACAGGAAAGAAGGAGAATTTTATAATAAATCTTCTTTTAATTGAATATTGATATTATGTTGCAGATTTTGGGAGAAGTGTATTTTATGATCAATCCCCTTTGAATAAATAAATAGTAGCATTGTGTGTTTTAAATGATTTATATTTCTATGTAACGAGGAATTAGAATAAACAGAGTTATAGTACCGTCTAGATGAGACTATCGGGAATATTTCTTTGGTTATTCTTTGAACTTTTTATATGGAATAAGATTGTGTGAAATTCTAGATTGTGAGGAATTTGAGTAAACGGATTAGTAATATCGTCTGGTGTGGGACATTCAGTAATATTATTTCGATTACTCTTTTGACTCATGTTATGAAATATTATGTGATTATAATTTACAAGCATTGAGCAAACGAGCGAATAACACCATGTAGTATGGGACGCCTAAGCTGATATTTGTTCGATTACTTTCTGTAAGTGGATGTCACTCTAACAGGATCGAGTATACGAGGCATTATATTTATGGTGATGCGAAGTTTGAGTAAGCAAGCTAGAGTCGTAAGTATATATATAACTATTGTGTGCATACTTCTATTATAAAGCGTGGAGTAAACCAATTGGCTAGTGTCCATCCTAGCAACCTGATTGCGGGGTTGCTCCTCGAATTTATGACATACCTTTTTGATGTATATGGTAGAGAGCCAAGGTTGAGAGCCATTGCCTCTATGTCGCATAGGCCATCAGTCTATTACCACTAAGGGCACTTGGAGGTTCGTGACCATCGATAGCGTAGTCTTGCTCTTGATGGATATTGGGTCCCGATGGTTGTCGAGGTTGCTAAGATTGTATGAGTAGCACTGAGAGCCTATGAGGAAGGCTCCTGGAGCATGCTGAGAGTTGTCAGTTTCTCGTTTTATTATTACTGATGAGATTCTATGGGCACATATACTTATTCACCTATAAGATCTTGTGCGTAATGCTAAGAGCCGATCAGATCCTTTGTTGAGACCGATGCCAAATTAGTTATATATGATACTAAAAGCACATAAGACCGAGAGCCAAATGACTACCCGTGATACTGTGAGTTGAATGGATTAGTAGAGGTTTGAGAGACCGTATGATTATTTCATTAGCTAAGAGCCAAGTCGATTACTATAAGCTTGAAAGTACAGATGGTTATTATGTGATTTTTGATCTCTTGGATTATTCATGAGACTATGAGTCTATGAAGTTGTGTAACAATGTACACATCGATTATACTACTCAGATGCGCTGAGAGCATGGAGTTGGACCATGCACTTATCTTTTATATGGTTGTCTGAGAGATGACCCAGGATACCGAAGGTATGCTAAATTTATATTTATGTATGTTTGATTTGGATGATTGTTATATGTTTTATATATATTGAGTAAGGCGGACCCCGAGTATGTCTACTTTACAATTATCTCAGAGATAATCCTGGCCTTGTAGTGAGCATGCCACGTGATGTTTGATGACCTCTTATGCATGTTGCTAGTTAAATGTAGTGTTGTTTCACCCACTTGATTATGTGTCCTTTTGATGTGTTGATTAACTTTACTTAGAGATGGATTATCTTCTATATGCATGGTTTTGAGATATCTTGACACTTGAGATATGCATGTGCCACTTGTGTTGCACTTGTTTATACCATGCTAGTTGTTACTTTATCTTGACATCTATATTCTAACGTAGTCTGACCCATGTGTTGTTTATATAATACTCGGGTCAGTCCTAGATATTATAGGATCAGGGACGAAGTGACCAACTTTTAATTGTTGGGCATATAGGAGGATAGTTATATAATATAGAGTTGAGCATCATTTTGTATATTTATAACTACATGTGTACATGTATTGTTGAGATGTATATGTTGGACATGCTATGTATATTTTTGATGATACAGAGCATTTGACTATTTTTAGACTAACTTAACTTGTGTATATTTATATTATATGTTATCGCTACGTCGATGAGACTCTGTTCTCTATGATTTATTTTATATTGTGTATTGTTTTGTCCTAGGAATACATGTGTTTGTTGCTTTGGGCCGATACTGAGTATGTATAGGTGAGTTGTTTGTTAGATTTTTGAATACGTACCAATATTAGCCTAATGGAACATTCACATGTAACAGCCTAATATCGCCTCATTCTCCGTATTATCAAACAGTATTATCTAGTAATATTCCTTAGTGGTATGGGTATAGCAGTGAGTATTACAAGACTTGATTTTAGAAGCCAGGGCTGGGCTTTATCTTTTAAGTGGGAAGATTCAGACTTGAAATTCATGATTAAGCAAGTGGAATCTTCTGATAGCATGAAGAAGATGTTCATTAAATTGGGGGAGCTTGCAGTTTCAAGTTCAAGCAGCACATGATATGGTAGAAGAGGATATATTTTAGCTAGAGGAGAGTAGATTCGAAGTGGTGATGAGGGGGTTATGCTAGTATGAGATGAAAAGGAATGAGCATCCATTATAGAAGTGAAATGTCAAAGCGATGGAGAGAGAAATGAGATTGTTGAGACAGAGTCAAGATGGCCAATTGTATTTAATGCATTTGAAGATGATGATGATATCTCATGAAGCATTGAAGGAAATGTGGTCCAACACTGATTTTGAATTATTTTCCTTGTATTTGTAACTTTTTAATTCATTTGCTATGTTACTCCATTACGGGTGAATTTTGAGGCCCGGATATCATCTGTTTTGGTTAATAGAAGTGATTCTATCTTGTACGTTAATATATTGATATAATATGCACTCCTTTTCCTTTCAAAGTGCCCATTTATGTTAGGGGTTTGTAAGGTTTTTGATGAGCCAAATATTGAAGTATATGAAGTTGTAGTAATAAAATGATAGAGTTAGAGTTATGCCCTAGAGGCAATTATGTAATTTTTTACATATATCTAACTCGATAACCATTCTTGTTTGAAATAAAAGGTATCTTCTTTCTATTATATACTTAATATAATGTATTATATTAACTAGTTAATTAAATTAAAAGTATATTTAATAGAAAATCAATAAATTATACGTTTTGTGATAGTAGTTACAATGCGTTGTAACTATGAGTGATTTATCACAATAAAATAAAAATATTATTTTAAATATTTATAGTCAAGATGTACCAAGACTAGATATCGATACATCTGCTGAGACTAGAGTATGTAAAGCTCTCCGAATATTAGGCAGTGTATTACTCATGGCTGTTAGAGGCACCAAGAGGTTATGCGTAGGTTGCAGAATTATGGATCTTAAGGCTAATTAAACACCAGAGGAGGGGTGAAAAGTTTTTCTAACTTATCTAAATCTTTTAAATTTTCTTTAAAGTTTGATATTAAATAATAGATTAACAACATAGAATTATACTAATAATCAATCACAGATGCAATCACTGATAAAAATAAAAGCAATACAATAAAGTAAAGAGTTAGTGAGATGACACCAGAGATTTTATACTGGTTCAGATTTCTGTTGCATCCAGTCTTATACAATTGCTTGTACATATTTCTTTTCAAATGTCAATCTTTAACTGGGTAGAAGAAAAACCCAAATACAATCTCAATTTCGAGACTACGAGACACATCCTCTTGAATTTCCAAGCTCAGGGTAGACTCACTTGATTTGACCAAGCTACAAACACAGTCACTTGATTTGAATCGGGCTACAAGCACATCCACTTGATTTGAATGAGCTACAAGCACACCCAAGCAAATACAAATAGGGTTGATTGTTTTTCCAAAGAAAAAATCTTATACTTTGGATACAATGGATCCTATAGCCTCTTAGATAGAACTTTGATCTTTAAATTGAGATTTAGATGTTTCCAATACAGTAAGAAAGAAGTATTGAATCAATACAATGAAGTATGAATTGATTTCATATAATTTTGAAGAGAATAGGTTATATATTTTATAAGAGAATTTTCAAGAGAGTAAGAGGAGGGAAGAAAGTACGTAATCAGTTATTGAAAAATTTGTTTGCACTCCACTATAAATAGCAAATGAACAGATATGTCTGTTCGTGAAAAGTTGCGATGAATAGATACTTCCTTTCAAAATTTAAGAAACCAATTGGCGGAACGTATGTCAATATACTCTATACCTATATGTCGACATATGCTAGTTAAAAACGAAAACTAGTTTCTTTTAAATTGTATTGAAAATCCTATACTTTGTAAAATAATTTGATACTTTGTATAATAGTTTGAGACATGGTTTATAAACATTTAGAACTTTGAAATTTTTTTATAAAATATTTTAAAATTTATTTGAAATTTATTTTGGTTAAAATATAAAAGATTAGAAAATTGGAGATAGAGATCGAAGATTGCTATCAAGGACTTTAACAATATATGCTATGACTCTATACACTAAATTATATTCTTGAGATCTTTATATCGTGGTCTTTAAACTCATGAGTCTTCATGTCTATCTCTTGAGTCTTTATATTTTACAGTCTTCGATTCAATGTCTGTGTAATATTCTAAACTATGTTCTATATAACTTAGCAAACATTAATGTCTATATTTTATATGTTTGTATATGGTTGTTGTCATCAAAATCAATAACTAAGGTATTAACAATCTCCTCCTTTTTGATGATGATAACCATTACATATTCCTATATATAAAATATGATATAACTCCCCATGAGTTAGATAACTCCCCCTGAATATATGTATGTATATATTTTATATTTTTCTCCCTTTTTGACATCAACAAAAATGGGTGAAAAATAAACTTCCTCTAAATGAAATACTTAAAAAATTATAGAGTCAAAATCAATAGTTTATGATACAATATGAAATGTTGATTAATATATGGAGATTTCTCAAATAAGATAAGATATACTTTATTTATTCAAATTAAATTATACAAATCAAACTATCAATCCCAACACACTCCTTTAAACAAATCAAACCAAATCAAAAACATACTTGATTTTTTTACAATCCACACTAAATCAAAATAAATTATTTTCATATGACTAAAAAAAAATTATATACACACTTGCAAATTAAAACAAGTAGAAATCTAGACATTTCTAGGGACTTCAACCCAACCTTCAGGTCCAAAGATCGGATTTGCTTTGAATGCATCCCAATTTTCATTATCTTTTGAGCATTCTGGGTTATTGGTTTGATCATCTTTGATCAAGGAAGAGATTAACCATCGAAGAGCATCAAAGTGCTTCTCTTGCTCTTTTATCATTTGCATTTGGCTTATTTCCAAATGCCTTTGGTTCCTTGCAAACAAAAAAGAGAGTATCTTTGGATGATTTGAGAGTTTCTTTGAGGTTTTCACAAAGTTTCTAATGTGGAAAAGACATTTTTATTAAAAAATTGTTTGAAAATGGAAAGGAGATAGAGAATGAAAAGATGAATGAATTTTCTAGAAGATATAGTGTAACGCCCCACTCTGAGACCCACTGTAACAAAGAGTATTACGGGAGTAATACTGTCTGTTAAAGCGGAGAATAGAGTATAGTGGAAGCGACCATCTATAATCAAGCTATAACTATCTACCGAATACGTCGAAAGGTGGAATCTATTTAAATTTTTCTCAATCAGGTGGTTCGACATATTCGGTAAATACTTATAACGAAATTACAAATGGCTAAAGATCTATCAGGACAAAGCATAATAATAAATGATAAAAACATCACAGAACAGAATCACATAACAGATATAAAATCCCAGAACAATACATCATCAATACAGATCCAAATATCATAAGTGGGTACAAAGCCACTGCTCACACATGTGAGTCAAAAATATGTACATATCAAAGTCTGAATAATAACAGAGTAGCGGAATAGTGGACAAATAAAAGCGCTATCTATCAGCATAGCAGATAATGTCCAAGCGGAAACACAGAAGCTAAGTCCAGAGACCTAACCTGAAACAACTCGGTCTGACCCGAGCGAAAACACTCGGGTCAGGCTAGCTAAACAATCAGTAATAACTGAGATATATAATAATGCGGTACATAAGTAAAACAGTACTTATCCAAAGAGAAGTATATTATGAACCACATGAATATAATGACGATCCCTAATCATCAATAAACAATAAAAATCTCCAAAGAGAAATCAACACCAAAGTGTAGAATAAATAAAATCGCCTCATATCATCGGCGTAGCCAAAGCTATAAAAAGATGCCCATAGGCAATAATCCCAAGAGTGACCAGAGTCTGTAATCAATGCCCAAGCAAAGATCGATGCTCCAAAGAGCAATGGGGATATACTGAAAAATCAATGAAATCAAACACTGAAAAGCAGTGTCCAGAGACACTATGAATCCACAAGGTAATCGCACTTACATCGTATGGTTCCATAGAACCAACGCCGAATGGCGGTACTCGAATGGATATAAAAATTCATCAGATAATACAAGTTTTGCACGTGCACCGACCAGAGTCGTTGTTGCCAAGTACTGTAGAGTTGTGATCGATCACTCGCACCGATGCGAAACGCGCGAGACGGCGAGATCCTTCCCAGAAGGATAAAGGCCCAGAGGCACACGCCGAAAAATAAACTGCTCCATAGAGCAGGTGTCCAGAGACGGTTGCCCAGAGGCGTGGTGACCCAGAGGTCCAGTACTGGCCGCCCAAAGGCTAATGTGTCACTAACTTCTTGGAGAGGAACCCGCAAAGTGTTAACAATGAGTCCCATACCCCACGTTCGCACTAAACGGTTTCCTAACCAATAGCAAGCTCACACTCCAAACAATAAAAAGTCTACCTCATATCATCGGTAAACTAGACCCAAAGGTCAAAACGATCAATCGAATAGGTCGGGGATTAACCGGAAAGAAAATACACGCGGTTTCCATAGGCCGGAGATTTCCTAACCGTTTAAGCACCTTTCCACTTCGCTCGACGTGCTAAAAGTGAGTGTGAGATTTTTATTATAGAAAATAATGGTGTAAAACGGATTTATAATTGATTTTCGAAATCACTTTTAAAACGGTCTTTTGAAAGGTCTCCTATTATGGAGTAATTAATTTAATAATTAAAATAATATTATATAATAATTTTCAAAAGCCATTTAGGAGTGAAAAATCTTTTGAAAATGATTCATAAAACCCGTGTATGAAATCTAGAGACAAATCTCAAAGAAATCAATGAAAACCAGAAAATCACTGAAAATATTCCAAGTGTTTGTAAACATTCAAAAACAGCTGTGAACCCAAGTTCGGCAATTTATTTGGACCGGCAAACAGTGTCCAAATGTCATGAAAATTTGCAGGCATGTAGTCCAACATCCCTACTTTTAGATGCAAAATGAATTTCTGGATTCCGAGTTGAGATGAAGCGGCAGAGACGTCTCAAAGTTGGACCCAGAACAAGATTAACACTGTTTACAAACAGCGACTAGAGTTCAACTTCGACACGAAATTCGAAGTACCAAACGAACTCCAATGTTGTCCAAATTTTCCTGAGATGGAGTTCGGAACTCCACCTTTCTAACGAGACCAAAAACGTCGAATTCCGACTTCCGATGCGAACGTGGCGGCATCGCGGAGTGGCGCTCAAAAGCTGGAAACAGAAGGGATATTTGATTTTCATTCTTAGTGTTTGACCATTCAAAAACTGCTGCGAACCCAAGTTCGGCAATTTATTTGGACCAGAAAACTGAATCCAAATGACATGAAAACTGGTAGGCATATAGTCCAACATCCCTACTATAAGATGCAAAAAGAATTTCTGGAATCCGAGTTGAGACGAAGTAGCAGCGACGTCTCAAAGTTGGACCCAGAACAAGATCCACACTGTTTACAAACAGCGACAAGAGTTCAACTTCGACACGAAATTCGAAGTACCAAAAGAATGCCGATGATGCCTAAATTTTACAGAGGTGGAGCTCGAAACTCCACCTTTCCAACGAGACTAAAAGCGTCGAATTCAGACTTCGGATGCGATCGTGGCGGCATCGCGAAGTGGAGATAAAAAATCTGGAACAGGGTTTAAAAAAAAATTATTTATTATTTTTTTTTCTTTTTTTTTTCTCGGGACAGTGGTAAGAATGTACAATTTTGACCAAATTAACTTCGAAATTTCATGAAACTCAAAACATGAAAGTTTTAGCTCTAAATCTAAGCTTTCCAGAACATCCAAAATTATTAGATTTGGATAAGAAACGAGAGAGATATATGCAAAACAATATCAGATTGAAACTCAAGATAACTTGTTAAAGACAGAATTGGTCTTCTGTCTTTGAACGCATTTCAGGTCATCTAAATGGCAATATTACAGAAAACTCACTGAACAAAAATTGTAGCATATGTTTTAAGCTTTCCGGAACATCCAAAATTATCTAATTCGGATCAAAAACGAGTAACTTATGGCCAAATCAATTTCAGGGTTTATTTTATCAACCATGTAGTTTGTTGTCAGGTCAGCGACAAACAAACGTGATTTCGACCATTGAAACCACAAAATTAGGCAAAGCTTAAAACATGAAAGTTATAGGCTACAGAATATGCTTTCCAGAACTTCAAGAAAATCTTAATTTCGATTTAAGATGAATGAGATATGCCTAATTTACTAACAGCAATAAACTAATTATAATTTCAGCTAGCATATATTACCTCTTTCCAAGCAATGAAAAGAAGATCAAAGAGTTTCACAATCTAAATGCACAAAAAAAAAAGGATTACAAAATAATTTCAGAAATTAAAGAATGAATTAGAGGTGGGTTTTGTGATTGCTATTACCTCTTTCAATAGTTTGGATTAACTCTCTTTGATTTGGTGTAGATTGGAGTCTTGCTTAGGAGGCCATGACTAGGTTTTGGAGCTTTCTAATTAGGTTTTAGTGGTTATGAAATGAAGTGTTGGCTGAAATGGGAGAGTAAAAGATACTTTATAGGTTAATGGTTAGGGTTATTGGATCTAATACCCATTAGGACTTTGTATTATTCATGTGCATACATATATAGGCAATTTTCTCTAAGTACACTCTACATACAAATTACTAAATACATTTCAAACCATAGAAAATTATGAAAATATGTTAACAATTACTTTTAGCCATTTCATAAAATCCTATATCAACAATATTTTACATTTTAACCCCTAATTTTTCCAAAACACCGTTTATAGTTAATATTAGCCAAAATCACCATTTTGCAAATAAATTGCAAATTAATTTCCCAAATCAAATATTGCACCATTTTACACATATAAAATTTTGCAATAATATAAATTACAAATTTCCCTAATTAATTTCCTTGAAATGCTCCATTTTACACTTAAGCCCAAAATATTAATTTATTCAAAATGACTAAATTTTGAACAAATTAGCCACATTAAAAATTCATTAATAGCTCCAATTAAATTAAAATCCCAATTTTAATTTATTATTTGGTAACCGCAATCACGGGTTGTTACATATAGGCTTATATAGGAGTGACAAATCGGTTGGAATGTTTGATTCTATGGTAATTATAACACTTTTAAATTTCAAAATTTTGCCAAATGGCTAGGATATGCCAAAATAAATCATATATGCATGTCAACATATATGCCTGAATTTGCAATATTTAGTTTTTGATATAGTTTTTATAGAATACGATAGCCTATGATTTTTTGTTTGATGATAATAAACATATATATATATTTGTTTAAATGTATGATATTGTACTATTTTATTTTTCACATAATTAAATAAATATTTGTTGGATAAACTAAATAACAAAGAATTCATATTCAAACAAATATTTTATTACAAATTCAAATAGTACAAATTTGAGCTCTCACTACATATATTCATTTTTCTGTTACATTACAATTTCGATTACATCACAAATTTCAATTTACAATTTTGACCTCACTACATATATTCACTCACACTCGTATTTTATCTTCAATTTTGTTCCAGCCTGTATCCAGCATCTGAATTATCTGCAAAATAAATATCGACGCATTAAAATTGAAAAAGAAAATATTTTGCAGTGCAAATTAAAGTGTGTATTTTGAAAATGTTATTTGCCTCGGTTATTTGGGTTGTTCGTCATCATTTTCATTTGAATTCATCATACACAAACAATTTGTGACATGCACAGTGTATCACTATACATGCCACAAGGCCGTGCACACTGATATACACTTGATAAAATTGCAGGGGCATGTGAGCATAAGGTCAAACTCGGCCAAATGGTGGATTCAACTTAGGTGACTCGAAGAAACTACAACAACCCACACATACCAAAGACCAGAATTCAAGAGGACAAAACCAGATCATGCTAGCAGTTCAGTGCAACAAGACTTCAAGATGATCCAGACCAGCATGCATGTGTAGACATGTACAAATATGTAGTGATGAACACAATACAAATGAACACAAGTCCATACTCAATATCAAACTACCATACATATGTATACACACATGTATACATATATATGCAGTGACACACAACATATGCATATGGTCAGATACAAGGCATCACATGATGCAATGCAATAGAATAGTGGACACAAGTGAAAAGGTCGACGCACATGAAAACTCCATGATGCAACAATTCAGACTCCAAACTGCATATGTCAAAGTGGTGACAACATGATTCAGAAAAGAACAGAGGAGACAACCATAACTAGAAAAGACAACATTCAGGCATGAACTCAATGAAGCAGTGGACTAACTGGCCAGAGCTACAAACTTATATGAATGCATATATGCAATTATATACATACACATAATAGCACAAGTATGTAGGCAACTGGATGCATGAACAAAGACAACATGAATACAGACTTCAAGTCTAACAAGACAATTCAACTCGAGTGAACCAAATCAGACTTAAATGAAATATCTCAATTCAAGCATCGAGCAAAATAACAAGAAGTGAACAAGTCAAGGTTATATCCAAATGTAACTGACTAGAAAACAAGAATGTACAACAAACAGCATGAAAGGACTCATAGCAATGTCAAACCAAAATCAAGTTCAGGTCAGAGGCATGAACAACCAAAGCAGACTTTAAAAACAAGTTCAAATCAATTCAAGCACAGTTACATATATACATATATAGTTCGAAATTAATGTGACCAGTACAACATGCATTCAGACATGTACAAAGCAACTATAACAAGACTCAAATCAACATGTGGGAAAATAAATAATTTGTGTCAGACAATATGTCTGTATGAAGAAAACTCTGAAACAAAAGGGATTGTATTTAACAATAATATCTGGGATAATACCGCTAACGCAGAATGAGATTTCTCCAACATAAACAACAACCAAACATAAGAATGGAAAAGAGTGATAGGAAACAAATCCAAAAATAGATGATGGGCAAAAATAGTATAAAGATCCAAACTTTAAAGAATGGAAATAGCGTGAACAAAATCTAAACCAGGACAGAATGAATAGAACATGATAATAGTCCATACTTGGTAGAATGGACGAAACTTATAATCAAACATCGTGAAGAGTGGTTGACTCTTCCCATTGCAATTACAGAACAACAATTCGAAGGTTCGAACTAAATAAGGAAAGGAAAATTTCCAACAATGACTAGGAGGGTGCACCCCTCTTGAAGTATACCTCTAGTAATATACTTCTGAGAAGCTCATTTACCCTGTGACACTTCTCAGAAAACCTCCAAGCTGGACCCCATCAAACCTTAACGAGTATCCGAATATTTCACATCTAATAGTGCTATCGAATCCAATCTAGATAAGATGTGAAAATATCTTAATGGGAGCAACCCCACATAGCTTGGCCCTCTCTCGCGTTGAAGTAACCGATAGTTGAGAAACTAACTATCGATGATAATAATACCGAACAAGTCAAGGTACTGTTACCTCAAAGTTGTCTCACAATTACTCTTAATTTTTGAAATAGCAACAAGTTTACTTCTTCGACATTTAGTATTAAGCATACAAATAAATCATTTTCATATAGGTGATATCGCTTTACATAAATTAATTCATTTCCATAAGCGAATAAAACTTTTTCTTCTAAAAATTGAGTTCGTGCTTGACTTTACATTATAAGTATTAGCTTTAAAACACTTTGTTAAAAGAGTTTACCAACTTCAAAACATCATTGGAAAGGATTTAATAACTTAAAATATTCTTATTACATTGATTAATCAACTTTAAAAACTTTATTAACTAAGTTGATTAATTAACTTTAATAACCTTTAAATAAAAAGGGTAAATCACCTTAATAAACATCATTAATTCAATTAATTAATAATATTTAAATATAGTTAATTAAATAATAAAATATCATATTCTAAAAGTGATTAATTGAATCAAAACTTTATTTAAGGAAAGATTATTTATTGATTTACTTTTGAAAAGTCATTAATTAAAAAGATTAACTAATTTAAATACATCATTAATAAATTAACCTAAATCCATCATTATCAAAAGATTAATTAGCCTTAACCATCATTAAATAAAATGATTAATTAAATTTAAAAGCTCATTAACCAAGTAATTAGTTAAATTTAAAACACATCATTAATAAGTTAATTAGATAACCATAATCCTTATTAATAAAATAATTAATTAAATTAAATAATCATTATTAAATTTTTTTTTTTGAAAACATCATTAATCAAAAAATTGCTTAACTTGTAAAATAATTCCAGGCACGATAATGAAACCAAATGGTTTCGATAAAATGAGATTTTCCGAAAGTACCGATATAGTGACTATCGCTATACGGGTTGTTTGGCAAACAAGTTTATGGCATTATCATTACAACCAAACATTACATAGCAAGTATATGAGCATATAGACATGATAACTAACCATGATACAATGTGTAGAGAGCATTTACTGACAATATAATTAACTTTAACTACCGCTTTTTCATATAGCTTTCTACCAGTTTACTAACTTTCTAAAACGACATGAACCAAACCAACAACCAATGGATCACAAAACACATACAACAAGCATTCATAAGTCAGAAATATGAGGATTAAAATAGTTTAAATACTTTGGTTTTGAGGGTGAAGTTTTACTCACCAAAACGCTTACTAACTTAACCGAATCACCACAACAACTTGTCAAACACTCGAACTACCTTCACTTCACCAAAGCTTGGAGTTTTGGACCCTTAATGGGCTGTTTTGGCTCAGGCATGGGAGCATTGGGCTTGGCCTTGGTGAAAATGGGAAGTTATGGGTCATGTTTTGGATGTGAGGTGATGTAGAGCAGTTTTAACTTGGTTTTAAGAATATATAAACTAGTTTCGACTTAGGAAATGAATTTAGAGGCCATGAATGGATGAATGGAGATATGAAGAGATGAAGGAATCAAAAAATGAGAATGGAATCTTAAAGTTAGAAAATATGGAGAGTGGATGGGTATATAGGCATGAAAAACATAAAATGACTAAACTACCCTTGCTAATATAATAAGGTATATATGTATCATGTGATATGACAACTTTCTCCTCCCCCTTACCATGTTTCCCACGTTGGTCACCCCCTCCCATACCCATAAATCAAGGAAGCTACATGATGGTGTACTTATGTACATAAGGTATACCTAATTTATTTAAAGTCAAATCATCACTTAATTAACTAAACCATACTTAAAATCCTAATAACACTTATTATTATCCTAAGACATATACATACATACATACATGTGTATATATATATATATATATATCTGTGTGTGTGTGTGTTTCACAAATGTGCACAACGTTTTGTAACAACTTTTCGATGTCGAAAAGTCGTAAATTCGAAAAATGATTTACGATCACATTTTCTGCTTTTATTTGAACCAACTATTTTAGTAAACATATTTTGAAAATGATTTTAACATCATTAATGATTATTTAAAAGGTGTTTATTTGGTTATTAAAATCCATTATTTAAATATTTAAAAATGATTTAAATATTCAAATATAAAGTGATTAATTTACATGTCGTTACATTAAAGAACTGAATTGAACATGACTATCTCTGCAAAAATTATATTCTTAATGGCTTGAGCGATGATCTACATGATTACTACAACTCAGACAAGTTAGCAAAGGAGATTTAGGATGCGCTACAAAAGAAATTTGATACCGAGGAAGCTGGAATGAAAAAATATGTTGTTAGTTTCTATTTAAAGTTTTAGATAACGGATGGCAAATTTATGAAGGCGCAGTCGTAGAGCTCCAGAAAATTGCACATGAGATTATATCTGAAGATATGGCTTTGGATGAACAGTTTTAGGTTGTTGTATTAATTGATAAATTACCCCCTAGTTGGAAAGATTTTAAAAATAATCTCAGGCATAAGACTAAGGAGTTTTCCTTAGAGAGTTGGATTACTCATCTTTGTATTGAAGAGGAGATTAGAAAACAGAACCAAAAAAGAGAGATACTTGTTGTACTTATCTACAACACTAAGAAATCCACAAACAAGAGTCTAAAATCAAATGCGAAAAACTTTAAAAATCAAAATCGCAACTGAATCAGAACCACAACAATCAACATCAGAAGAATCAGGATAATGCCCCCTAAAGAATGGTACTAGACAGTTGTTCTTACATTAGAATTGTGGAAAACCAGGCCATATGGCACAAAAGTGTCAGAAAAGGCCAAACCCTGCACTATAGGATAACCTGACTAAAGAAGCCCTTATGGCTATGCTTACTAAGATTAACCTAGTCGATGGATTAGAAGGGTGGTGGGTAGATACTGGTGCTTCTCGCCATGTCTGCTATGATCATGAGATGTTTAAAACATATAATGATGCTAATGACATAAAAGTGATGTTGGGAGATTCTCACTCCACTATGTTACTATAATTAGAAATGTGGAGTTAAAGTTTACCTTTTAAAAGAATTTATTGCTAAAAGACGTGATGCATACTCCGAAGATGAGAAAAAATTTAGTATATGGTTTCTTATATTAAATAAAGCTGGTTTTACTCAAACTATTAGATCTGACTTGTACACCATCTCTAAAAATTGTGTTTTTGTTGGTAAAGGATATGTTGTAGATGAGATGTTTAAGTTGAATGTTGAAGTTGATAGTTCTGTTTATATACTGTGTGATTTTAATATTTGGCATGCTAGTCTTTGTTGTGTTAATAAATGACTAATTAATAACATCAGTAACTTAGGCATAATCCCTAAAGTTTCCATAAATGAATCAGAAAAATGTGAATATTGTAGCCAAGCTAAAATTACTAAGACCTCATATAAATCTGTATTTAGAGAGTCAGAACCTTTAGATTAAATACACTATGATATATGTGAACTTGATGATACTCTAACTAAGGATGACAAATGCTACTTTATTACTTTTATTGATAATTGCTTTGATTTTACTTATGTTTATCTCATGAAGATTAAAAGTGATGCGTTAGATATGCTCAAAATATTTATCACTGAAATTGAAAATCAATCTAATAAGAAAATTAAAAGATTTCGAAGTGATAGAGGAACAGAGTATGAATCTAACTTATTCATTGAATTTTATAAACAACATGGCACAATTCATGAGAAAACTGCATCCTATTTGCCTAAAATGAACGGTAAAGCTGGAAGAAAAAATAGGACTCTTACCGAATTAGTAGTAGCTGTTTTATTAAATTCGGGTGCAGCTTCTCACCAATGGGGAAAATTTTATTAACTGATTATTATGTCTTAAATAGAATTCCTAAATCTAATAGCAAAAGTTCGCCTTCTCAGATTTTTAAAAATCATAAATCCAACTTGCCTTATTTTAAAACTCGGGGTTGCTTAGTGTATGGTCGTATTCCTGACCTTAAAAGAATTAAATTAGCAAGTCGAGCATATGATGTTTTCATTGGTTATTCCATTAACAGTAAAGTATATAGATTTTTTGATTTGAATGCTCAAGTTATTATTGAGTCAAATGATATTGATTTCTTTAAAAATAAATTTCCCTTTAAACTTAGGAATAGTGGGGGCGTTTCTACCACTAATAATACAATAATTAGAACATAATACGAAAAGTGAATCTAAAGTTAAAAGAAGTAAAAGATCTAGGATAGCTAGAGATTTTGGTCAAGAATATTATGCTTATGCACTAGAAAAGGACCCTGCTAATCTAAAAGAAGCTCTGTCTTCTTTGGATTCAGATCTCAGGCATGAAGCTACAAATGATGAAATGGAATCTCTTAAATCTAATAAAACTTGGCATCTAGTTGATTTACCTACAGATTGTAAAATTATAGACTGTAAATGGGTATTTAAAAAGAAGTTGAAACCTGATGGTATAATTGAAAAATATAAGGCTCATCCTGTAGCTAAAGGATTTAGAAAAAAAGAAAACATTGACTTCTTTGATACTTATTCACCTATTACAAGAATAACATCAATTTGAGTATTAATTCTCTTGCTTTTCTATATGATCTACTAATTCACCAAATGGATGTAAAAACAGCTTTTCTGAATGGTGAATTAGAAGATGAGATTTATATGGACTAGCCTGAAGGTTTTGTTATATCTGGTCAAGAGCATAAAGTTTGTAAATTAGATAAATCTCTATATGGTCTTAAACGAGAATCGAAATAATGACATGAAAAATTTGGCAATTTAATTATTTCACATGGTTTTAAGTAAATGAAAGTGATAAGTGTATTTATTATGAATCCGAGAATAACATTTGCACTATCATATGTTTATATGTTGATGATCTACTTATATTTGGTTTAAATATTCATGCTGTAAATCATGTTAAGTCCATACTATGTGCCAACATTGATATGAAAGATCTTAGTGAAGCAAGTGTGATTCTTGGTATTAAGATTACTAAGTCTAAAAAGGGAATTTCTTTCATTATATTGAGAAGATGTTAAAGAAATATAATTACTTTGAATGTAAACCTGCTAGTACATCATATGATCCAATTGTAAAACTATTTAAGAACACTGGCTAACGTATAAGACAGTCTGAATATGCGAGCATCATTAGCAGTCTTCGGTATGCAATTGATTGTACTAGACCCGACATTGCATATGTCGTGGGATTATTGTACAGGTTTACTAGAAGACCTAGTATAGAGCATCAGCATGCTATTGAAAGGATCATGAGATACCCTAAAAGAACTATGAACCTTGGATTATACTATCAGAAGTTTCCCACTGTCCTTGAAGGATACAGTGATGTAGATTGGAATACTTTATTAGACGATTCCAAAGCTACTAGTGGATATATTTTCAGTATTATAGGAGGAGCTGTTTCTTGAAAATATAAGAAACATACTATCTTGGCTCAATCCACTATGGAGTCTGAAATGATAGCACTAACAAATGCTAGCGAAGAAGCAAATTACTTAAGAAATCTGCTGGTTGAGATCCCTTTATGGGAAAAACCGATACCAGCTGTGTTGATCCATTGTAATAGTACCGCGGCTATTGTAAAAGTTGAGAATCGTTATTACAACAGTAAGACAAGACAAATTTGTCGTAAGTACAGTACTGTGAGAGAGTGTATATCTTTAGGATTTGTAAGAGTGGATTATGTACGCACTGATGAGAATCTGGCGGATCCTTTGACGAAAGGACTGGACAGAGAGAAAACCCTTTCTACATCTAAAAGAATGGGACTATTGCCTTTAGATTGCTGAGTCACACATAATGGTAGTCTGACCTAATGACTGGAGATCTCAAGAACCGGGTTCAATGGGTAATAACAATTTGTAAAGTGATATGAGTTGAACGTGCTATTTTTATTTACTTAGAAGCATGTGTTGCTGAAGTGATCAAAGGATGAGTTAATAGAAACTATTAATGAGATATATACTCTAAATGGAGTAGAGTACCTACCTTAAGGAGTACTCTTGATAGAATCACCCGCGTGGATGTGGAAATTTGGTCGTTTCCTATGGAATTTTGGGTAAGATTCGTACAACATCCACTAAACCGGGATAGACATGCATGACCATAAATGCACGACTTAATTGATAGCACTTTAGAAAGGTTGTGTGTGGTTTGAAGTTAGGAATAAAGTTCAAGGCTACGAGTCACTCTAGTAAACTGGATCTTACTCACTATGCAAAGGTTCAAATCGAAAGATACCTTTTTATGCAGAATCCTACATTTTCAGAAATTGCTTGAAAATATTTTTTTAATAATTCATGTGTGGGATTGTTGGAACTTTAAGTGAATTAGTTAAAAAAATAAATGAAAACAGGTTAATGGTTATATATTTATGAGCCATTATTATAATTGACCCGTTGCAAATGTATAACGATAATATATATTTATGAGCCATTATTATAATTGAGCCATTGCAAATGTATAACGGCCAGATATTTATGAGTCATTATTATAATTCAGTCGTTGCACATTTATAACGGTAATATATGTTCATTAGCCATTATTATTTAGCCAAAAGTAAATGGAATTAAAATTCCTTTTAAATAACAATAAATTCAAATCTATTAAAATTCTTTCACTTCAGTAACGCATACAATTTCCATTCTACCTATTAAAAAGATAGATAGCAGAAGAGGAAATTTGAATAACGGACAATTTTTCTTTCTTCTTCTTTGTCCTCTGCATTTTTCTCTCTTTAAGAAACTTTACAATCAATTAAATTAGAAAGTGCTATATTTAGAACAATTTGCTATAGTGCAAATAGCAAATTGATCAAATTTCAGAGGCTGTTTTAACCTAGGGACGGAGCGATTGATAAATAGCTTTGCACCTTGAGGCTAAACCACGAATCGTCTTAAAGAGAGCGATCAAGTCCGCGACTCAGCAAAAAAAAAGATGATCCAGATTCAGATTGAGGTACAACATTTACTATTTGCCATAACTGAAGTATTCGGGGAACAAAATCAGCTTACAAATCAGGTTTTATTGTTACTGAATATTAGTTAGTTGACTTTATTGCTCTAAGTGTTGGATTGCAATTATGGAACGCCTTTCTAGGAGCCAAAAAAGGAAAAAGAAACAAAGACAAGAAAATGTTGCTCAATGTAACGACCCGTAAATTTTAACTGTTTAATAACGTTATTAATTGAAATTTTATGAAATTTTAAACGATAAAATTTTGAAATATAAATTTGATATTTGGAATGCGTCTAGTTAAACATAGCAACTGGTAAATTTTCGTCCGAAAATATGAAAGTTTATTTCGCGCGTAAATTTACTTCAATTTAATCAGTTAAAAAGCGATGAAAATAAAATGTTTTCGGAACCTAAATATTTTTACATAGAAAAATTCTAAACCATCTTCTGAGCAGATGTCATTTTTCGTTTTTCCAAATCTGGACTTCTTTAGCTCCGTCAATCTTATTTTTCTGCGTTTTTCTTGCATTTTCCGCCAGTAGAAAAATTCGAATTTTATAAATTCAATCAAACCACTGATATCTGTATACCATTTTGATCATCTCATCATGCTGATCTCCGTAGTATATTCGTTCCTGTGTTTTGAAGCACGGTTCACAGCGGAATTCGTGAAAATGGTAATCGTATCGGTATCCGTTCAATGCATTGTTTGGTTTCCTTTTTGTCTTTTCAGTTTCCACCTTGTAAACTGTACAGCCCGATTGAAGTGAATATCCATCGATTATATAACTTTTGATATGCTCTAGCCATTGATATTCCACCATTCCAATAAATCTTGTTTCGATTCATACTTCTTGTGTTCTATTCAACTTCTGAAATAAATTAATTGGTTATATACAGTGCACGTCATTTTGTTTTGAGCCACAATCTTCTCTCTGCCTGAACAAACCTATTTCTTCTTCCTTCCCTGCTCCTTGTTTTCAATGGCGAAGCTACCAACAACCGCCACCACAGCCTGGCGAGACCACCCTTCCACGAATCCACCTCCGCCTATCCTCTCCACGTTCCAGCTTCCGCCGCTACATCAGCCGGTTTCCTCCACGCCAGTACCCGGGACCAATACAGACTCGACTTCCCGAGCACGTGGCCGCGTGAGCCAGCTAGCACCAATCTTACCTCCACACAAAAACTGCGCTAGCCACCTCGGCTACCGCCTCCTTTTGCCTAGCTGTCCACCATTCCAGTTCACCCAGGCCCATTTCTGCATAAGCAGCTGACCTCCCTTTCCACTCTATCACCCACCGCCGCCTAAACTCCTCCTCCGGCCTCCATCCTGAGTGGCACAGTCGTGCCTTCTCTTCTTTTATATATAGACTTCTTTTCTTTTATATATAGGTATGTTGCTTATTTATATACATAAAACCATGTTCAGATCTGTTTGAAAAAAAGAAAAGAAGTAAAGTTATGTTAGTTTTTAACAGTGAGTTAAATATATATTGGTTGATTTCTGAAAAGTATGGGCGTGCGTGCTATACATAAATTTTGTACTTTATACTTTCAAGTATTATGTATAGATAAGCTGTTAAGAAAGTTACATAATATGTATATATTTCAAAACTTTCCAGTCTGTTAGTTAGTACATTTTTAATATTATATATATGTTATTTTATATATATGAAATGTAACTAAAGCTATGTATGTTTTTATATATTATGTAGAAACTGTAGCTTTGCCTGCCTGCTCGGTATATAGCAATTGTATTGGGATTTTTGTATTTTAGTGTTAAAGTTATGTTGCTATATATATAGTTTATTTCCTAGGTACAATATTAAGGGTATATGTGAAGTTTAGATTATGTATTATATTTTTATATTATAAAATATTATAGTGCGGTAGATTTTATTACAAGTGGTAGCCTATTGTTGTATATAGGTTAGTTCCTCTGATATATATATGATCTGCTTTAGTTAGTTACATATAATATGTATATGTTGCGTTAATATATGTGTCAGTTATAAAATCTGTTTTACTATATATATGCTGTTAAGTGTTTAGAGTATCAAAGTTGTATTCTGTTGTATATAAAAGCTTATATAAAAAAATTTATAACCTGTTTTGTAATTTATATAAGTTCTGCAAGAGATTCTTCTTTATTCTTTATATGTAAGTTATATATAATGGTCTGGTTTGCATGTTTTATTATTATTATTATTATTATTATTATTATTATTTTATTTTTTTTCTGAACAGCAGTTAGACTTCATGTTCACGATATCATATCTCACTCATGTTTTATCGGAATGGGTTGATTCTATTTTTAAAAAAAGAGTCGAAGTTACTTAGTTTATGCCTGTCAAATTTCAGCAAAATCCGACATCGTTTGATTAGTGGTCGAGGATCTGGAAGTTAGACCCAGGCAGCTGTTCTTTTGTACTTTGAAATTATTTTACACTGCTGCAAACACGACCTGAGTTCATGTTTGACGCATCGTATCTCTTCCGTCTTACGTCGGAATACAGTGATTCCCTTTTTGTTTAAAAGATAAAGTTTTCTACTTTCTGTATATAAAATTTTAGCTTCATACGAGGTGGTTCAGTCCTCTGTTTCTTACCTGAAAGTCAGACCCAGAGGGGTTTTCAGACCTGAACATTTGACAGTCGCAACATGGCCTGAGTCTATGTTCGTGACATCGTAACTTTTCTGGTCTCTTGTCCAAATCAAGTGATTCTTTTGCAGTTTGAAATACAAGTTTTGATCTTTATTCATACCAAATTTCAGACCATTTCGATCTCAGTAGCACATAGAATTATATAGTTAAACTTTAACGCAGGACATGTTTTTTTTATTTGTTGCTATGTTGAATGTTTTGATTTGATTTCGGCAATTCCTATTTAACAGCTTTGCTCGTCGATTCGTGCCAATCTGGTTTATTTCGGAAGTCGTGCTTGCAATTCGTAACTCAACTTCGTTGTCTATTCTCGCTCTTTAGCCTCGAAAGGTGAGCAATCACTCACGATTAATGTTCTTTTATTTATTAAATTTGATTTCGATTGAAACGACAATTGAAATATTGTTGCTGTTAGTTATTTATACTGTTATTTATGTTATTACCTGTATCAGTTCACCTTGACATCTGACACCATTATCTGTTAATTTTTTTTATGCGATGATAATACAGTTTGGCTGTTAATTGGTTGATTGTTGATGTTTATATTGGTCGTTAAATTGTAAATGTATAAGTGTTAAATAACATGCAACTGAATTTGACGTAGGATAGTTAAAGTTTGAATCGACATATGTGTTGGATTTGATTAGTTAAATTTGTAAAATATGACCCCTTAAATGTTTAATTATTTGACACGTAGAAATTGTTAATTACCCTTGAACCCTTTGAATTTATGGTATGAAATCGAATAAGAAATGTCAAGTGTGGAACCGCATCAAATAATAGTGTAATAATCTTTAATCTACATGAAATGATAGTGTAGATTCTAGAAATAATTATATTAATTTGCACAAACAACAAATGCAAATTAATACGATTATTTCGGGATTATTTGAATAGATTATTGGATTGATATTGATTGTTGTTATTGCTTGTTTATTTACTTTGACACCATCCCAGTTATCACACTGCAAGTTCCCTTTGCTATGCTTTGATTTTGAATTGAATTGGAATCGGGTTGAAATGATAAATACCCAAATTGAACTTTGACCTAGGATAGAGAATTTAATAAAAACTGATTGGTCAATACTTTGTTTTAAAATAAAATGAAGATTTGATTTGAATAAATAAAAATGGTTTTGAAATGAAGTTGGAATTTGAATTTTTATGAAAGGAAAATGTTAATATTTAATAATATGAAACAAAATATTAACAATGTAATTGATGAAGAACGTTGTTTAATTTGAGAAACGATTGAATTAAGTTTTGAATTTTTTTTATAATTAAGTTTGAAATTATTTAATAATTAAGTTTTGAAATCACTTAATAATTAAATAAGATTGAATTATTTAATAATTAAATAAAATTGAATTCTTTGTTAAGTGAAATTGAACTTCTTAAATAAGTGAAATTAATTTCTTTAGTATTTGAGTTTTGAAATTGTAACTAAGTAAATAAATAAGTGAAATTGAATTTCATTAACAAGAAATAAAATGTGATTTATTGAAATTAACGTAAGACTTGTAATTGAAAGAATTGATTTGACGAATTTAATTTAATTCAAAATTGTAAGTTTTGATTTAATGAAGTTGAATTTAGGTAATTGATTTAATGAATTGGAAATTAAATAGAAATTATTTTGAATGACAAATTTACTTAATGAATACTGAATAAAATCGATCAATGAAGTTAAGTTGATTTGAAGGTTAAATTAAATTAATTTAAATGATTTGGAATGAAACTTATTTACGAACTTGAATCAATATTTGAATTGTATTAAATAGAAATTGGAATTGAATTATAAGATTTTGAAATTATGAATTTGGAAGTTTTGAAACGTAAATTATGGAAATTGGTTTAGAAAGACAAATGAAATATTGGTTTATAAAATTTTAATTGAGATTGAAATTGATTTGGTTTTGAAATGAATAAACGACCAATCGGTGTAATAATCACGAAAGTTATTAAAGAGACCAGAATCGGTTATGGACATACTCTCTGTCTAAACCGAAAACCACTTTAATAACTATACGCGGAGTGTGATCCAGAATGAAGTGGTTGGAATGATGTACGTGCTGACTGAAGAAAGAGAACGATAATGGATAGCCTTGACACTTGTGTCAAATTGGAAATGACTAAAACAGGAGCCGTGCCGGGCCAAATGGGGGTTTGCTACCTCGAGCGAACACACTTCTTCGAAACTACTCATTACTTGTTGTCGATTGGTGCACCCTTGATTTTGGGAGTGTTGTTTCGCGGTGTTGCGATCGCTACGGCGATGCGTTCTCACCGGTCCGGATCAGGCACACGGTAGTTTCACTACCTTGGGTATTGCCTCATGTGCCTTGTCATACTTGTATCCCTGTATACGTGACCACTACGATTTGTTTTGGGTTATACCTATGGAGTACTCCCTGATATCCCACTAGTTTATGGTGGAGTTTACAGTGCTGTATAGACTATAATGCTTATATAAAATGTGTTAAGGGGGATAATGGTAACGCCTTAACACTATTTTGATACTTTATATTACTGATAGGCATTATCTACTTATCGTACACTACTACATAGTAGATAGTTTAACGGATCCTTGAAGGATGGTTATTCCAAACATCCTTTGAGTTACTTGTATTTCAATTGCTATTTCACTTGAGTTGGATTTATTGATATAAGAATGTTAATCCTGACTCGAGTGTTTTGTGTTTTGCTTTACGCTTATGCTCGGGTCAAACTGAGTGTACCAGTATTCGAGACTCACCTATGGTGTTGGAGCTTCGCTTGGAGATCTAGCTATCTATCCATCTTTCAGATATCCAGTTGATTCCAGTGATTGTATTCTGATTCTTGTATTTGACTATTGTATTCAAGACATCTGTTGTACCTTATTTAACTCTGATATGTATATAGTAGCTTCATGAACTACTATCTTTTATTTCCGCTGCATTTATTACTCTGTGTCTATGATCTATGATTATTTATTTACTGTATATGCTCAGTTTTGCCAAATTTAAATTAACAATTCGGTATTTTGAATTATTCAAGTTCGACATGTGCGGATGCGAATAGTCCAAAATAGCGGGTCATTAAAAGTGGTATCAGAGCTTTGGTAGCTCTAGGCAAAACTTAGTATATATGGTAAATATATTTACAGAATCACTTTAATTCAAGTTTGAATCTCTTCCTTTGACTCAATTCCTTTGAATTTTGGAACGTTCCCCTCGGTTCCAAAATTCATTCGTGTCCTTCACTATTCGTCTTCTGTCAATTCTGGAGCACCCCATAACTCCATTTTGAATGATATCTATAATAGATCGGCGGTCTCGCCAATCTTCAAATGATTCGTAAAGGAGCAAAACTCCTTTATAATAGGCATCGATCTACCGAAGATTTCTGTATCCTCGGTTTACGATGCTATCTATTCCCTGCTATACCTGAATTCCATCTCTTGAGATCGAGTGTTGATTTACCTCGGAATTCAGCATCGATCTTATTCTTGAAGTTACGGACGACCCGGTTAAGGTTACCCGTGAATTAAATAAACTTACCCATCTCCCGATTTTGTTGATGAATCATCTTATCTTTTCTTTCGAATTTGTCTGCGAATCAGAATTCTCTTTGATTAGAGTCCATCAAATTGGAATCTCTATCCTTGCTTTGAATCCATTCTTGTATCGTCGAGCGAGGAAGTGTATTTGAAAATTTATATTAAAATGTTTTATGTATTGTATTGTTTGTGTTGTTGATGTGATTTGGGTTTCCGATCGATTCATCTGATCAGCGCTATCGATAGGATCTCCAAAACACTCGAGCAGAGCAAACTGACACAACATTGCTTTCAAATTTAGTAAATAAAATAATTTTGAATGATTATATTATATATAAGTATAAATTTTTCAGAAATTAAATTGTTAATGAATGTGTTGTCAAAAATGTTAATATTTCATTTTCATTTATTGTTTTTGTAAACCATAGACTATTCCAATCTGATAAATAAATGAAATTATAAGAACATGGTTTAAAATTTTAATTGGGAGTTGAAATGAATTTAAATAAGAATTTGAGAATTTACTTTCCGTTGATTTCAAACTTTGGGTTTTAATTTAAAAATGCATATTTTATATAGTAAATTTCGAATAGAAATCATTTTCAAAAAAAATTTAAAGTTTTAAATCACTGCTCCTCTCTTTGTCGCTGGAAAATAATTTCGGTAATGGCGGCCACATCATCGACATTCATTTTCGAGTTTCGAAGTGGAGAAACCATTCTGTAGCTTTGCTACGGATTTGTTGGAAAAATATTTTAATTTGAATTTCTTAAGTATGACTTGATTTATATATATATAATATATATAGTATATACATAATTATCTCTAAAGGGTTTGAAATTAAACGGAAATTTAATTCTTAAAAATCATGTTAAAAGATGTTTTCAATTATAAATAAAGCTAAATTTTGAATAAGTATTTAAACTTGAAATAATTGAATTTAAAAAATTTATTTGTATAGTACTAAATTGCATTTCAAAACAACTCACCTAAATTATTCAGAAGTTAAAACGTAATTGGATAATATACAATATAATATAATTTTATAAATAAAATTTGAGTGTTTATAATAAATGTTATGCACTTAGATTTTAATTATAAAAAGATGCTAATAAAGATGATAGAAGAATAGGTTAATTGAATGAGATAAATAAAGTAAATTTTGTTCTGAAAGAATTAACAAATTGAATTGAATCAGCTTAATGAAATACCTTGAATTAAGATCAATTATTGAATATTAATTGATTTAAAATGAAATTTATATGATTAGAATTAACAGTTGAACTAACAAATTTAAATCGAATGACTATTTATTGATTTAATATAAATGGATTTAACCAAATTGAAAAAAAATTAATTTAAATCGAAATTTATATGGTTTAAATTAATTTATATGGTTTAAATATATGTAATAAGATATATTAAGTGAAATAAACTTATAATAATTTGGAATAAAAGAATTAAATCTGTTGAATAAAATATGAGTACAATAATTGATTATACAAATTGATGATTTAGAAATTGTTAATTGAGGATGACTAGATAGTAAGATAATGAATTTAGAAATAGATAGATTGAAACCAAGTGGATTAAACCAAATTATTAAATATTAATTAGTTTAATTTGAAATTATATGGTTTAAATTAATTGTTTTATCTTGTCTTTTAATCTATTTTCCTTCTGGTTGTATCTATTCTCCTACCTCTTTCATTTTCGGGGACGAAAAGTTTTGAGTGGGGGAGAGTGTAACGACCCGTAAATTTTAACTGTTTAATAACGTTATTAATTGAAATTTTATGAAATTTTAAACGATAAAATTTTGAAATATAAATTTGATATTTGGAATGCGTCTAGTTAAACATAGCAACTGGTAAATTTTCGTCCGAAAATATGAAAGTTTATTTCACGCGTAAATTTACTTTAATTTAATCAGTTAAAAAGCGATGAAAATAAAATGTTTTCGGAACCTAAATATTTTTACATAGAAAAATTCTAAACCATCTTTTGAGCAGACGTCATTTTTCGTTTTTCCAAATCTGGACTTCTTTAGCTCCGTCGATCTTATTTTTCTGCGTTTTCTTGCATTTTCCGCCAGTAGAAAAATTCGAATTTTATAAATTCAATCAAACCACTGATATCTGTATACCATTTTGATCATCTCATCGTGCTGATCTCCGTAGTATATTCGTTCCTGTGTTTTGAAGCACGGTTCACAGCGGAATTCGTGAAAATGGTAATCGTATCGGTATCCGTTCAAAGCATTGTTTGGTTTCCTTTTTGTCTTTTCAGTTTCCACCTTGTAAAATGTACAGCCCGATTGAAGTGAATATCCATCGGTTATTAAACTTTTGATATGCTCTAGCCATTGATATTCCACCATTCCAATAAATCTTGTTTCGATTCATACTTCTTGTGTTCTATTCAACTTTTGAAATAAATTAATTGGTTATATACAGTACACGTCATTTTGTTCTGAGCCGCAATCTTCTTCTCTCTGCCAGAACAAACCTATTTCTTCTTCCTTCCCTGCTCCTTGTTTTCAATGGCGAAGCCACCAACAACCGCCACCACAGCCTGGCGAGACCACCCTTCCACGAATCCACCTCCGCCTATCCTCTCCACGTTCCAGCTTCCGCCGCTACATCAGCCGGTTTCCTCCACGCCAGTACCCGGGACCAATACAGACTCGACTTCCCGAGCACGTGGCCGCGTGAGCCAGCTAGCACCAATCGTACCTCCACACAAAAACTGCGCTAGCCACCTCGGCTACCGCCTCCTTTTGCCTAGTTGTCCACCATTCCAGTTCACCCAGGCCCATTTCCGCATAAGCAGCTGACCTCCCTTTCCACTCTATCACCCACCGCCGCCTAAACTCCTCCTCCGGCCTCCATCCTGAGTGGCACAGTCATGCCTTCTCTTCTTTTATATATAGACTTCTCTTCTTTTATATATAGGTATGTTGCTTATTTATATACATAAAACCATGTTCAGATCTGTTTGAAAAAAAGAAAAGAAGTAAAGTTATGTTAGTTTTTAACAGTGAGTTAAATATATATTGGTTGATTTCTGAAAAGTATGGGCGTGCGTGCTATGCATAAATTTTGTACTTTATACTTCAAGTATTATGTATAGATAAGTTGTTAAGAAAGTTACATAATATGTATATATTTCGAAACTTTCCAGTCTGTTAGTTAGTACATTTTTAATATTATATATATATATGTTATTTTATATATATGAAATGTAACTAAAGCTATGTATGTTTTTATATATTATGTAGAAACTGTAGCTTTGCCTGCCTGCTCGGTATATAGCAATTGTATTGGGATTTTTGTATTTTAGTGTTAAAGTTATGTTGCTATATATATAGTTTATTTCCTGGGTACAATATTAAGGGTATATGTGAAGTTTAGATTATGTATTATATTTTTATATTATAAAATATTATAGTGCGGTAGATTTTATTACAAGTGGTAGCCTGTTGTTGTATATAGGTTAGTTCCTCTGATATATATATGATCTGCTTTAGTTAGTTACATATAATATATATATGTTGCGTTAATATATGTGTCAGTTATAAAATCTGTTTTACTATATATATGCTGTTAAGTGTTTAGAGTATCAAAGTTGTATTCTGTTGTATATAAAAGCTTATAAAAAAAATTTATAACCTGTTTTGTAATTTATATAAGTTCTGCAAGAGATTCTTCTTTATTCTTTATATGTAAGTTATATATAATGGTCTGGTTTGCATGTTTTATTATTATTATTATTATTATTATTATTATTTTATTTTATTTTTTTTCTGAACAGCAGTTAGACTTCATATTCACGATATCATATCTCACTCATGTTTTATCGGAATGGGTTGATTCTATTTTTAAAAAAAGTGTCGAAGTTACCTAGTTTATGCCTGTCAAATTTCAGCAAAATCCGACATCGTTTGATTAGTGGTCGAGGATCTGAAAGTTAGACCCAGGCAGCTGTTCTTTTGTACTTTGAAATTATTTTACACTGCTGCAAACACGACCTGAGTTCATGTTTGACGCATCGTATCTCTTCCATCTTACGTCGGAATACAATGATTCCCTTTTTGTTTAAAAGATAAAGTTTTCTCTTTCTGTATATAAAATTTTAGCTTCATACGAGGTGGTTCAGTCCTCTGTTTCTTACCTGAAAGTCAGACCCAGAGGGGTTTTCAGACCTGAACATTTGACAGTCGCAACATGGCCTGAGTCTATGTTCGTGACATCGTAACTTTTCTGGTCTCTTGTCCAAATCAAGTGATTCTTTTGTAGTTTGAAATAAAAGTTTTGATCTTTATTCATACCAAATTTCAGACCATTTCGATCTCGGTAGCACATAGAATTATATGGTTAAACTTTGACGCAGGACATGTTTTTTTTTATTTGTTGCTATGTTGAATGTTTTGATTTGATTTCGGCAATTCCTATTTAACAGCTTTGCTCGTCGATTCGTGCCAATCTGGTTTATTTCGGAAGTCGTGCTTGCAATTCGTAACTCAACTTCGTTGTCTATTCTCGCTCTTTAGCCTCGAAAGGTGAGCAATCACTCACGATTAATGTTCTTTTATTTATTAAATTTAATTTCGATTGAAACGACAATTGAATTATTGCTGCTGTTAGTTATTTATACTGTTATTTATGTTATTACCTGTATCAGTTCACCTGTGACATCTGACACCATTATCTGTTATTTTTTTTATGCGATGATAATACAGTTTGGCTGTTAATTGGTTGATTGTTAATGTTTATATTGGTCGTTAAATTGTAAATGTATAAGTGTTAAATAACAAGCAACTGAATTTGATGTAGGATAGTTAAAGTTTGAATCGACATATGTGTTGGATTTGATTAGTTAAATTTGTAAAATATGACCCCTTAAATGTTTAATTATTTGACACGTAGAAATTGTTAATTACCCTTGAACCCTTTGAATTTATGGTATGAAATCGAATAAGAAATGTCAAGTGTGGAACCGCATCAAATAATAGTGTAATAATCTTTAATCTACATGAAATGATAGTGTAGATTCTAGAAATAATTATATTAATTTGCACAAACAACAAATGCAAATTAATACGATTATTTCGGGATTATTTGAATAGATTATTGGATTGATATTGATTGTTGTTATTGCTTGTTTATTTACTTTGACACCATCCCAGTTATCACACTGCAAGTTCTCTTTGCTATGCTTTGATTTTGAATTGAATTGGAATCGGGTTGAAATGATAAATATCCAAATTGAACTTTGACCTAGGATAGAGAATTTAATAAAAACCGATTGGTCAATACTTTGTTTTAAAATAAAATGAAGATTTGATTTGAATAAATAAAAATGGTTTTGAAATGAAGTTGGAATTTGAATTTTTATGAAAGGAAAATGTTAATATTTAATAATATGAAACAAAATATTAACAATGTAATTGATGAAGAACGTTGTTTAATTTGAGAAACGATTGAATTAAGTTTTGAATTTTTTTTATAATTAAGTTTGAAATTATTTAATAATTAAGTTTTGAAATCACTTAATAATTAAATAAGATTGAATTATTTAATAATTAAATAAAATTGAATTCTTTGTTAAGTGAAATTGAACTTCTTAAATATGTGAAATTAAGTTTCTTTAGTATTTGAGTTTTGAAATTGTAACTAAGTAAATAAATAAGTGAAATTGAATTTCTTTAACAAGAAATAAAATGTGATTTATTAAATTTAACGTAAGACTTGTAATTGAAAGAATTGATTTGACGAATTTAATTTAATTGAAAATTGTAGGTTTTGATTTAATGAAGTTGAATTTAGGTAATTGATTTAATGAATTGGAAATTAAATAGAAATTGTTTTGAATGACAAATTTACTTAATGAATACTGAATAAAATCGATCAATGAAGTTAAGTTGATTTGAAGGTTAAATTAAATTAATTTAAATGATTTGGAATGAAACTTATTTACGAACTTGAATCAATATTTGAATTGTATTAAATAGAAATTGGAATTGAATTATAAGATTTTGAAATTATGAATTTGGAAGTTTTGAAACGTAAATTATGGAAATTGGTTTAGAAAGACAAATGAAATATTGGTTTATAAAATTTTAATTGAGATTGAAATTGATTTGGTTTTGAAATGAATAAACGACCAATCGGTGTAATAATCACGAAAGTTATTAAAGAGACCGGAATCGGTTATGGACATACTCTCTGTCTAAACCGAAAACCACTTTAATAACTATACGCGGAGTGTGATCCAGAATGAAGTGGTTGGAATGATGTACGTGCTGACTGAAGAAAGAGAACGATAATGGATAGCCTTGACACTTGTGTCAAATTGGAAATGACTAAAACAGGAGCCGTGCCGGGCCAAATGGGGGTTAGCTACCTCGAGCGAACACACTTCTTCGAAACTACTCATTACTTGTTGTCGATTGGTGCACCCTTGATTTTGGGAGTGTTGCTTCGTGGTGTTGCGATCGCTGCGGCGATGCGTTCTCACCAGTCCGGATCAGGAAAACGGTAGTTTCACTACCTTGGGTATTGCCTCATGTGCCTTGTCATACTTGTATCCCTATATACGCGACCACTACGATTTGTTTTGGGTTATACCTATGGAGTACTCCATGATATCCCACTAGTTTACGGTGGAGTTTACAGTGCTGTATAGACTATAACGCTTATATAAAATGTGTTAAGGGGGATAATGGTAACGCCTTAACACTATTTTGATACTTTATATTACTGATAGGCATTATCTACTTATCGTACACTACTACATAGTAGATAGTTTAACGGATCCTTGAAGGATGGTTATTCCAAACATCCTTTGAGTTACTTGTATTTCAATTGCTATTTCACTTGAGTTGGATTTATTGATATAAGAATGTTAATCCTGACTCGAGTGTTTTGTGTTTTGCTTTACGCTCGGGTCAGACTGAGTGTACCAGTATTCGAGACTCACCTTTGGTGTTGGAGCTTCGCTTGGAGATCCAGCTATCTATCCAGCTTTCAGATATCCAGTTGATTCCAGTGATTGTATTCTGATTCTTGTATTTGACTATTGTATTCAAGACATCTGTTGTACCTTATTTAACTCTGATATGTATATAGTAGCTTCATGAACTACTATCTTTTATTTCCGCTGCATTTATTACTCTGTGTCTGTGATCTATGATTATTTATTTACTGTATATGCTCAGTTTTGCCAAATTTAAATTAATAATTCGGTATTTTGAATTATTCAAGTTCGACCTGTGCGGATGCGAATAGTCCAAAATAGCGGGTCGTTACACTCAAAGTTCAAAATTTTCACTTAATTAATATTTTGATAAGCAATCGAGTTTGTCAATTGAATCCGAGCAACAAATTAACTTAGGGAAAATGAAAATGATGCTAGTTTATTAGATCAATCTAAGCAACAAACGATTTATGAAGAAGTAAATGAAAATAAAAATAAAATAAATGAAGAATTAAATGATGAAAGTGTAGATGTAATTGAAGAAATAAGTGGTGCTAATAATCTTTGTCCTGCTGAATTTACTATAAATGAAAATGATGCAAATTTATCAAATCAATTTGAGCAACAAATCAATTGTGAAGAACTAAAAGGAAATGAAAATGATATGAATGGTAAGCATATTATCGGCAATCTTGAATATCGAAAAACAAGCTTAAATTTAAATATTTTTGACTCTAGAGTTTGGGATAATCTTAGTGGAAATATGCGGGATAAACTTGCTGAAAATGCCCCGAAACAAGAAATTAATATCGAATATTCTTTAGACGAACACTCTAGAAATCTTTCCTCAATTCATTATACTCAAATTTTACCAAATGGTGAGAGTTATGATAGAGAATGGTTAGTATACTCAAAAGAGTTGGATAAAGCTTTCTGGTTTTGTTGTAAATTGTTCAAAACTAAATTGTCTCAAAGTCAATTAGCAAGTGATGAAATTAGATGTTGAAAATATCTTAGCAAGACACTTGAATAACATGAAAATTAGCAAGACACTTGAACAACATGAAAATAGTATCGAGCATCTTCAAAATTTAAAATCACTAAAGATGTTAAGGTTTTGATTAAAGAAAAATCAAACTATTAACAAAGAATTACAAATGAAAATTAGAAATACTGCACAACACTGGAGAAATGTCATGATTTGAATTACTGCGGTTGTAAAATGTCTTGTAATAAATAACTTAGCATTTCGTGGAAGTAATGAAAAAATTGATGATGATGCAAAAGGTAACTTTCTTGGTCTAATTGATATGATTTCCGAGTTTGACCCACTAATGCAACACCATTTGGCATTTACAACTCATTAGAAGCAAACAAATTCATCATCATTATCTTAGTCATAAAATTCAAAATGAATTTATAATGATCTTAGGATTGGAAGTCAAAAATGCTATAATAAAAAAATTAAAAAGGCAAAACACTTCTCTATTATTCTTGATTGTACTCCTAATTCAAGTCATAAGGAACAAATAACTTTAATAGTAAGATGTGTGGATATGTCAAGCACACCAATAAAAATAGAAGAATTTTTTTTAGAGTTCAATAACGTTGTAGATACAACCAGTTTAGCCTTTTTCATGGACTGCAAGTTGTAATGACAAAGCTTGGACTTGATGGTGTTAATACAAGGCGACAAGGGTATGATAATGGATCTAATATGAGTGGAAGACATCAAGGAGTACAAACAAGGTTGCTTCAAATAAATCCTAGAGCATTTTACATGTCATGCAACTCTCATTGTCTTAACTTAGTTCTTTGTAATATGGAAAACTGTTACCATAAAGGAAAATTATTTTTGGAGCATGTCAATGCATGCATACTGTTTTTTCTAACTCAACAAAACGATAGAGCATATTACTTGAACATATAAAGGGTTTAACATCAAAATCATTTTTAACACATGTTAGGAGAGCTATATTGAAATTATTGAAGCAATAAAATCACAACTTCCTGAAATTAGAGAAGCTTTGTTTAAATTAGCTGAAACTATCAAAGATGTCAAATTGAGTAGGATTGGCCAAACTTTAGCAACATGTGAATTTCAAGCTTTGAATTATAATTATCTTTAGTTATCTGGCACGATGTTTTGAACAAAATAAACTTAGTCAGTAGAAAGTTATAGTCTGAAGATATGCATTTTGATATTGTTGTTAAACAATTGGATGCACTTATTGCTTTTTTTGAAAAGTATAGAGAAGATGGATTTAATTCGGTATTAGAAGAGACAAAACAATTAGCCTTTGATATGGAAATTGAGCCAGTATTTCTTATGAAACATCGAAGTCGTAGAAAAATGCAATTTGATGAAATATTAGATAATGAAAGAGAACAATTATCAGCACAAGAATCATTTAGTATTGATTACTTTTGTATAGTTGATGTTGAACTTTCTCAATTGAAGTCTAGATTTGGATAAATGAAACTTTTTGAGTCCACATTTGGTTTTTTGTTTGACGCTTAAAAGTTAATCAATCATAATGATCATGAGTTACTAAAGGCTTGCATGAACCTTGAAAATGCTTTAAAAAGGATGATTATTTGATGTTATTGGAAAACAAAATTACATTCCAAATTACAAGTGTTGCAGCTAATGTTATCAAAGAAAGCATACGAAGTATATAAGCCATGGACATCGGTTAAGATTTTAGAGTTTGTGAAACAAATAGATATGTTTTCAAATGTGACGATTGCCTATATGATATTATTGACTATTCCAGTTACTATAGCGTCCGCTGAAAGAAGTTTTTTCTAAATTAAAATTGCTAGTCATATTTACGCACTTCAATGTCACAAGATAGATTGAATGAACTAGCGATATTATGCATTGAGAAAGACGTGTTGAAAAATATTGATCAAGATGATATAATTAATGATTTTGCTTCAATAATGCATTGAGACATATTTTTAAATGAGATTTGTTGTTGAGGTTTTGTATATCTTTTATAATCAATATTTTGTAACTTGACTATTTTTAAGCAAAATTGTAATCGTTGTTTTATGAAAAAATATATTAATTTATGGATGCAATTTTTTTAGTTTTATATATGTTTTTGTTGTAGTTATTTTAAATAGTCTTAGTAATTTGCAAGGGACCAAATCATTACTTTGTCGGGGACCAAAATGACCTTGGACCGGCCCTGTATGCGTATATATTATTTTGCTTCTAGTAATGCAAACCGTTTTTATTAAATATATTTATTATATGGTTAATTGAAATCGGATAAATGTTGCTATAAAAGAATTTATTCAAAAGAAGAAAAAAAAGAAAAAGTATGTACCATCAAACTTTCAAAGTGGTAAAAGGAAAAAAAATGGAATTTTTATAAAATATCATCTTTAATTTAAAAAGGGTAAATAATTTTAAAGGACAAATTAAAGTAAATAATTGTTCACAAGGACACGCGCAAAAAACTTTTACCGTAAGGACAAAGCCCAAAGCCCAGATACAAATTAAAACAAAACAAAGAATTCTGTTCGTCTCCTCCTCCTCGCTTTCACTCAGAAATTGACGAAATTTTGCTCGAAAAAAATGGGACCGCAGACCAGAAATAAATCTACATCTCCAACACAGCCGCAACAATCGACAGCCGACGAACAACAAGCACAATAGTCGACAGTTGGAGAAACCCTAGCTACATCGAAAGTGGAGTAATAAAGTGAAAATGAAAATGTCGAATCACTTCCAACAGTAGATATTAAAAGAGAAAACACAATGATACAAGAGGGAAACCTACCTCTACTGGAAATGATACCAAAGACAGTAAAGGGAAGAAGCAGCAAGTTAAAACTTAAAAATCTACATCGGTAGAAGAGGAAAAACAAAATAGAGAAAAAAGAACAAAAAGAGACATGAAAATAATACAGAAATTGAAAGCAGACCAGAAATAAGTGAAATTATACCAGAGATGGTAACTGATACTATGAAATAAAATATAACAAAGTTAGTATAGTTTTGTTATAGTAACATTGAATTTTTTAGCATAGAACAAAGAAGAGAACATGCAGCAACAAATACCTGCAGAGAAAACAGTTGAAGAAAATATGCAAAAAAGAGAACAAAGAACAAAAGGAAGAAATAAAAAAACGATTTAGAACAAAATACAAACAGAAACTGTGATTCAAAACAAAATATTGAAAAATATTATCTCTCAATTTCAAAAACAGTTAGTTCAGAAATAAACAGTTACTACAAGAAGAAAACTAATACCTACATAAAAGAAACTGATACCTACAGAAGAAAACTGATACCTACATAAAAGAAACTGATACCTACAGAAACAAAACTGATACCTCCATAAAAGAAACTGACACCTACAGAAATAAAACTAACACCTACAAAAACAAAAAAGATAACTACATAATAAAAAATAAAATAAAATATTTAGCAAATATATCTTAAAGTAATAACTACAAACGCAATTCATACACAAATCGATACTAACTGTGCTAGTAAAACTGTTAAATATTTTAATTCAAAGCATACTATATGCTTGTACCATTATCCCTGAAATTCAATGTTTTGTATCAATTGTAAACCTGATAATACAACTTATGCAAACTGATACTAACATTACATTTTGGTTTCGACAGGCTTGACTATGGAATATTTGTAATGATATTCATCGTTTCACTGAACAAAAACAGAATACCAATAAAACTTGAAAAGAAGGAAATATTATCCACAAGAGCAAAGATTGTACATGCAATATTGATAGATGGTGAACATTGCTAGAGTCTATCTAAATACATATCAAGCTTAGAAAATGAAAGAAAATGAAAGAACTGAATTCACATTGTGATGTTTCACAATTAAATTTGATACTTGTAAAGTAATGTAATTCTATTGAAATATGTACTTGTGAAGTAATGATGTTCTGTTGCAATTTGATACTTATGAAGTAATGCTGTTATGTTCTTAAAACAAAGTTGCTCTTACTTGTAAAAACAAACACCAGAACTGATACTGTAAAAACATTTAACTGATACTAAAACTGATACTATCACTTATACTAAATACTTGAAATTAAAATCAATTTGATAATATGCTATACTGAATACAAATTAATAACAAAAGGTTCAGTTACAATAAACCACCAAAACAAGTCACACATCCACTTATTAATCTAAACAAATTCAAAATGAAAAATTAAATCATATCTTCTTCGAAGCTTGACAATTCCATTTATTATGACCAAGCTGCTTTGCACTCACCACATCTGTTTTGCTTATTCTGAAAATATGAAAATCCTCCTTTAGGCTTAACTGATGGTCTACCTGCACCACATTATCAGCACTGCCAAAAAAAAACATTAGTAAAAACATATTCAATTTAGAACATTAGTTTTTCCATTTCAGAAAACTAATACCTAAGGTATAAAAAACTGATACCTAGTTACTGATAATCAAAAAAATTGATACTAAGAAAAAATAAAAATGATACCAGAAAACTGAACCTAAGGTATGATACTTTTCCACTCTATCACAAGCTTATATACAACCCAATCAATGATACTTTTCCAATCATAACAAGCTTATATCTCATTCTTCACATCATACAAAGAGCAATCGATAGACAATCGAGTGGTAAAAGTGTTATTATTCAACACAAACAGACAAAGAAGACTGTTATCCCCACTGTAAAATAAAAAAAAATAAACATTAGTAAAAATATGTTCAATTTAGAACATTAATTATTCAATTTCACAAAACTGATACCTACCGTATACAAAACTGATATTTATTTACTGATAATAAAAAAATGATACTAAGAAAAAATAAAAATGATACCCCAAAACTGAACCTAAATACAACATTGAGAAAAATTGCATAAAGAAACGAATAATAAAACTAATAAAAAACCTGCTGCTACTTCCACAATTTGCCATAGACGAACGAACAAACAATGAGAACAACAACACTGCATATCATTTGTAAAAATGAACACAATTAGAAATCACGGTCAATTTTTTTTAACTCGAACAGAAAAACAACAGAAAATAGAGTAATATAAGCATACATAATTAATACAATTTGAAGAAAAACAAAATCACGGTACAAATATGAAAAGAACGAAATCAACAAAACGCGCGTAAGAAAAAATTGATCGATGAACTACAATTTTCAAAAGGACAAAATTGAAATAACCGAACGAAGTAGATCGATATTTTTATTGCGAGAGAGATATTTGATCGCGATTGAAAATTTTGATCGAAAGGAAGAAGAAGAAGCACGCGACATTGGGTTGGAAAGAAAAAACGATAATTTGTCCTTTAGAGAAAATTTTTAGCGGGTTGTCCTACATCTAAAAAAAGCCCTAAAAAGCATCCTTGAGCAAAATTTCCTGTTTTAAAAATACGCAATCGTCTATTCTCAAAAAACTATTATAAAAAATGCCAATGTTTTTTATTTCAAAAAAAAACTGGAAATATTTGCAGTTTTTTGAACTTCAAATGTTTACAGTTTATGCTGTATTATTTGTAGTAAAAACTACAAATATTTGTAATTTAAAAAAAAAATGTTAGACCTTTATCGAAAATAATTTTAAAACTGTAATTTAAAACTTTGTTTTTTTTTTCAACTATTTGCCGTGTATAATGTGAATATTTACAGTAAAAACTACAAATTTATGCAGTATTTTTGAAAATAAAGTTAGAACTATATTGAAAATAACTTTAGAGATAGTAACTAAAAATACGTTTGTGATGCTAGTTTTTTAAGTATCAGATTTTAAAAATAAAAAGCGGATCAAAAATTCCACCGGAGTAAAACAGGCTATGTTTGGCAGTCCACAAATTCCAAGAGTTTGCAAACAAAAAATCAATTAACCAAATCCATGACCTTGAGTATGCTATGATACCAAATCATAATTTCAGTTAATAAGATTTACCACAGAACTTTCAAGAACAACTTCATCTTCATCTTCTTCTAATTTAACCTTTGGATCAAACGCAGAAAAGTTCCCAAACCCACATGGCTATAGAGATTGAAGAACCCCCCTTCTTCGACAACTTCCCCTCTTTCAACCCATCCGATCTCCCATCATACGATTTTGCCGATGATACCAATTTATCTGATCTCGATCTCGACAACATCGACGTTGATTTCTCCATCGACGATATTGATCTTTATTTGAACGATTCCCCGTTAGATTCAGCCGATTCAAATTCCAATTCCAATTCCATCTCGCCTTCTCCTAATTCTAATCTGACCACAAATTCCCCTAAATCAAACACCAATTCAAACCCCCAATCTCCTGAATCTAACAGCTCATCCAGCACCAAACGCAAAATCGAAGATGTTGATGATACTCAGATCGAAAATTCAAACCCAAACTTGAACGAAGAAGAGAAGCGGAAAATAAGGCTGATGAGGAATAGAGAAAGCGCACAGCTGTCGAGACAGAGGAAAAAGCAGTACATTGAAGAGTTGGAACAAAAAGTGAAGGTCTTGAACGCTACAGTTGCGGATTTGAATGGTAAGGTTTCTTATTACATGGCAGAGAATGTTAGGTTGCATAATTTAGTTAATGGGAATTCCGGAGGCAATGGTAACAATAATGTTGTTCATGCACCCCCACCTCCAATGCCGTTTCCTTACCCATGGATTCCATATTATGGGTACCCTATGAAGCCGAATTATGTTCCAATCCCTAGGATGAAGAGTGTGAAAAATGAGGAGAGTAAAAAGACTGAAAGGAAAAGGAAGAAGCTTGCCAGTGTTAGTTTTTTGGGGTTGTTTTTATTGGCTATGCTTGTGATTGGGGGTATGATGAATTTCAGATCTGTAGAACGTGAAAGTGGTGCTGGTGGTAAAGTTTTTGATGTCAAAGGTTCCGATCGGAGTTATAAAAATAGTTCAGACATTAACAAGATAGAGTTTGGAAATATGACTCAGATGTATTCTGAAGTGATGAGTGGATTAGGGGATAAGTATAATTCAAGTGAGAGTTTGCCAGCACTACTTTATGTGCCTAGGAATGGGAAGCACGTGGAGATCAATGGTAATTTGATTATACAATCTGTTCTCGCGAGCGAGAGAGCTGTTTCTAGTGAAAGTTCAGGGTCAAATGGGAGGGAAACAAGTTTGGCTATAGCAATGCCTAGGGGTTCTGCATTTGCCGTATCAAGTTCTAGGGATCCTAGGGCTTGTGGGAAGTTAAATGATCACCCAAAAGCTCTTCCTTCAGATTCTCATGGTGTGAATAGGGACAATGCCAAATCACCTTTAGCTGATAAATCACTTCAACAATGGTTCCTTGAAGGTTTGGCAGGTAATTGTTAAAAGTTAAAATTTTATTTATTGGCTTATTACCGAATTATTAACTTATAAGTGCTTGTTATTATTAATTATACACATGATATGTGTTTATTAACCTAGATCTGTTAAACGCTATGACATAATTTCACACTTAATTATTTGGTTTTTGGGCATATCGATATGAATTGATGTGGTGTATAAACATATTTACTTTATATTATATAGTTTCACTATATAGATTATGTTCTAGGTGGATGAAAGAGGGAAAATAAGTGTTGAATGTATGCTTGCTGTTACATTTTTGGGTATGTTTGTTGCTCAATTATCCGGAGTTAATTGGGTTCTATTTCTCTTCATATTCACTGATTGGTGCTTTCTTATTGTACATTTTGATGGAAATCATTATCGTTTCTGTTTGGCTTAATTTGAATAATCTTTTTAATACTGATTTTCTACCCAACAGATTCTTTGAAGTAAACACTAAGGTTCCAAATCTCGGTTTTGATCTTTTGTAATTTTAGATTCGTAATTTTGAGAATTTCTGTTCCTGTTTCGGATATCATTATTTCTTGCTCATATAATTACACATGTATTTGTTTAACATATTGAAATAAAATGTATAATTTACCTTTAATTGAAAAATAAGATAAAAACGAACAATATTGGTTAATTTCTACATATAATGGGAATACCCTGCTTTGAAGCTTTTGAAATTACATTAATACCCTTGTTATACATTAACAAAAAAATAAAGCAGCAGAAGGATGCTTTCGTCGTTACTAAAAATAATAAAATGGGAATACCCTATTTTGAAGCTTTTGAAATTATGTTAATACCCTTGCTGTACATTAATAAAAACAAAGCAACAAGTGGATGATTTCATCGTTACTAAAATTAAAATTAATGCACTTTTTTTCTTTGCACACGTCCAATGGACGTGCCATATAAATATTATAACACTAAAAAATGTTTATTCATTAATTTTTTTTAGTTACACCATTATATAATTTGTGATTTTGTATGTTTTCTAAATTAAAGTATCAGATTTCGAATACTCATATATTTGAAATTTAAATTATTGTCATTATTTTCAGTTTTTTCTATAAAATTTGAAGTTTAGTAGTCTTTTTATTTGAACCAGAGTTTCGGTTTGATTTTGTTTCAGTCCCTGTTGAAACCAAAATGGAATGACCAAATCTGGGTGTTTCGTTTGAAACTTCGAACCTTGGTAAATACCACTTGTTATTAAGCAATAAACAAAAATACTGTCAACACCTGCATGGATGTGGTCTGGATATGGAAATATAAAAGAATAAGTTAAAAATTAAGAAGTTCTTGTATTCAATTTTTCTAGGAAGCATTGGATTAATCATTTTTTTCACATGGTTGGTGTATTTTGTTCTGCTCTTGTAGTCATGCTTTTCTTACCTGTGCTTGATTTCAGAGAGTTGACCCCTTTTCATTGGAATATAATACTAAGAAGAAGATAATATGTTATGTTCATGGTATAAGTTTTCGTCTGAAATCCTGAGATTCCGGCCATCTCGGTTCAGTTCGAGCCAAAGGCGGGACATGATTAGGTTAAAATGCAGTCCCTATATTGACAGTAAAAAAATAAAAAATATCGGATCTGCTCTAGCAAGTGGGAAAGGGAGGTAAAAGCAGAACAAAAGCAAATGGAATCAAATCTAGCAAAAAAAAAAAAAGGAAGAAGAAGAAGCAAAACGGGAACATACAGTAAAATGGTGACAAATTGTCTATAATATCACGAAATTTAAATCAAAAGTTACCAGAGGAATTTGAGTTATCAGAAAATTCGAGCATTAGAAGTATAAGAGAATAGAGGAATTTGATAAATAACGTCGTCGATCTCGTCTTCTTCTTTGTCGAGCAAGTGTGGTTTTATTTTCATTTTTTTTTGTATAGACTGATGCGTTGAGGAATTAGGGTTACCAATTAGGATATAAAATATGAACGGGCTGAACGTTAATGGGCTAGGCTGGTTTAAAATATAGGGCTGGTTGCATTAGTTAAAAAGTTCTTTTAATTAAAATGGATGGCTAAATTCAATATTAATCTATGTTTAGATGGTCTGATTTTAATTAACATTTAAATTTTGTTACGTATATTGTTTACATTAAATCTTAACCTTTTTATTTGTAATGTTTATTGTTACTTTTTCGTTAAAAATACAAAAATCCAACATGGAGACCCAAATCGAAACAAAAACCGAAAGTTACGAAATCGATCGAAATCAAGAAAATTTCAAATGACCGAAACCGAGGCCGAAACTGAATTCTCGAACCTTGGTTATGTTATCAAACAGCGTTCCCTTTCCCTTGTCATTGCTGACCGATGGGAGTATGTTTTACTTGGGTCTGAGTTGGAACCGATATTAAAGTAAAATACCGGGATGACACAGTCATTCTATCCTGCAATTATAGGACATATTGATGTGCGGTCTGCAAAATTTAACCCCTAGACGGTGTTTACTGCCTCAATGATTTTTTGACATATATACGTTTTAACACATGTGAACGATATAAGGATCATCATCCATTTTTTAGTGCATACTGCGTCCTTATATCTTAGTGGTTTTTGTCCATCACATTGAACCAATATAAAAGCCCTGATTCAAAAGTTCAATATGAAATTTGTTGCTATTAGAATACTGTAAAATTGGGCAGCAAAAAGTTCTTATATGTATACTAGTGTTATTATTCTTAACAGATTTTGGAATTGGGAATTGAACAATGAATTACACTTTTTGAAAAAATCATTTACAAACTAAGCTCTGCCTTGTAATAGAAAATTTGGAGTGTAAAAAACGATAATTTAGTGCATACTTCATGTACTAATCAGAAAAAATATTTATCCGGCAGGGCCAATACTAAGTTCCGGTACATGCACAGAAGTATTCCAGTTTGATGTCTCACCATCGGCAGTCAATCCAGGTGGCATAGTTCCATCTGGAGCAGCGCTTAACATAACGGATAAAATCCCTCGGTCATCAAACGTCAGAAGCAGAAGGATGGGTCAGCTAATTCCTCTCAATGGAACAACTTACAATAACAAAACCCAGCAGTTCGATAAGCCAATTGAGAGCAACAATTCACTTAATGGCAACTCGTCCTCATCATCTATGGTTGTATCCGTTCTTGTCGATCCAAGAGAAGCTGGTGATGTGGATTGTGATGGGATTATCACTCCAAAGTCCATTTCTCGTATATTTGTGGTCGTTCTAGTTGATAGTGCCAAGTACATAACTTATTCCTGCATGCTTCCTTTTAAAAGCCATGTACCTCATCTTGTAAACTAGAATACCTTTTTCAGCTTTGACATCAACCTTTTTTAGTTGTTTTATGATAATGCTTGGTTTATGAATATGTAGTAAGGTGCTTGCTACTTCGTGTGCTTTAGTGTTGATGTGTCTGTTCTGATATTTTGTGGGAGTTTTGAGTTAGCTGATTGTAAATATGTGTAGCTGGCAATGGAGCTGTGTTATCTTTTGGTGGGTGAGTCCATGTTATGGAATTATGTAATTAAAAATATTCAAACTGTGTTTGTACCGTAATCTGCTACAATGATTATGTGTGTACATATATAATACAAGAAAATAGCCACGGGTTCCTGTTTTTGATGTTGTTATAAGAAGTGTCTCTGCAGAAATGAATATGTAAATTTGGTCTTTATTTTTAAAAAGAAAAAGCGCAAGACGTTTTGTACTTTTCTGATGATTTTGAAATATGTTTCAAAATTTTCAAAATTTTCGAAAATTTTGAAAATTTTGAAAAGTTCAAGTTAACTTGCATTTTTTATCAGAAAAGCGCAAGCTAGTTTGCGCTTTTTGATTTTGAAATTATTTTTGAAAATTTGTTCTATCAGGAAAACGCAAGTTAGTTTGCATTTTTTGATTTTGAAATTCTTTTTAAAAAAATTTGAAATTTTTTTAATGTTTAAAAAGCGCAAACCAACTTGTGCTTTCTGATTTAGAAAAAAACAAAGACCTAATTTACATACTCATATATACATGGACTTTTCTTGTAACAACAACAAAAATATGGACCTTTCGTGCAAAACCTCTATATAATAAGTCAAAAATGTATATGGCAAAATATCAAATCACATAAAGGATTGATTCTCTAGCGACAAATTAATTGGACGTGGTTCCAAAAAAACCTTTGTGCTAACTTCACCGTCCGAAGGTTTCATAACAGAAGGGAAAATAGATTAAATTATGTTTATGAAGATTTTTCAATTGCTTTTGAACTTCAGCCTTCTAAGTTGCATCTCAATGTTAATGACATTAGAAAATAACAAAATGGTGTTGCAGGGCTGGGTTACAAATGCTAAAGGTGTTCCATCTCAACATTTTGGAGTAGTTTTGAGTTAGCTACTTGAAACTTGGTACAATTCATATCCTATCTGTTAAAATTTACCGCTTAAAAGCACAAAGAATGTAGCATTAAATTCGTTATCTTTATAAGTATTACGAAACGCGCTTTGCACGTTAAAATAAGGTATAAGCATTTTAATTTAAAATTTAATTAAAATATAATTGATTGGGCATTTTAATTGAAATATAATTGATTGACTCGGTTTTAGAAAACGAAAAACTTAGGTAGTGTTTGGTTTAAAAACGAATTTTGTATTTTCAATTTTCAGTATGTATATCAAATAAGAGATGAAGGGATGTCGGACATGATTAAAGAAAGACGGATGAGAGGACGAAGAGTATAGAGGGACGATAAAAGAATGAATTGTTTCACGTGCTTGTGCTATTTTTCAAAACGCAGAAAAAAAAGTTGTTTTCTATTTTGTATGTTAACTTTGTTTTCCGCAATATACATGTGTCCTGTGCATTTTTATATGTACGAAAATCCAAAACTAAAAATAACAAACCAAACACTACCTTACATTTTATTTAAGGTATTACTTGTTTTAATCGAAGTATGAACAATTGATGAAGTGATTGAATGTAAAAATATGAATTTTTATTGAGATGCGGTATACTTGGATATCTTTAATGAGAGTTGTAATACTTTTGGTGTCACATTTTTTTGGTGTCAGCGTAAATTACCAAAAATAACCCTAATACCAAATCTTAATATCACTTGAAACTAGGATTTAATAATTAAATTTATTTTACAAATTCAAAACGTCCATCTACAAATATTATCAAATTTTAATATCGCTTAAAAATAGGATTTAATAAATAATTTTTTTTACAAATTCAAAACATCCATCTACATATACTATCAAATTTTAATATCACTTTAAAATAGGATCTACGAAATAAATTATTAATCAATAATAAAAATAAAAACTCAAACTTGAAAATAAATTAGATATTGGAACTTAGAAATAAAATTTAAACTAATAACAAATAATTTCAACACAGAAATATGGCTAAATATCTATATAAACCATTTTCTCTTGAATGTGATAAACATATACAATTTATAGAAAAACAATTCACGCACGAAGCGCATGTCATCATCACGCGCGAAGCGCGTATCGTAACGCTTATTTAGATGTAATTTGTATTCAAATGGTATATTGACAAGTTTACCTTAATATTAAAATAGTATACTAGCAAAGATATTGTCACCGATATTAAAAAAAGTTTACCTTTTGAACAACGTATAAGTGCAAATTTTATGAACCTAAGGAGTTGGTAACAACACGAAACAGAATCTTATGATTTAATCACCTTGTAATATCTCTGGTGCTGTACTTTTTTGGTGTTAGTATGAACTACCAAAAATGCCCCTAACATCAAACCTTAATATCACTTGAAAATATGATCTAACAATTAAATTTCTTTTACAAATTCAAAACGTCCGTATACAAATATTATTTAATCTTAATATCACATAAAACTAGGATCTTACAAATAAAATTCTTTTACAAATTTAAAACATCCATCCACAAATACTATCAAATTTTAATATCATTTAAAATTAGGATCTAACAAATAACTTATTAATTAATAATATAAATAAAAATTCAAACTTAAAATTAAAAGATGTTGCAACTTAGAAATAAAATTTAAACTAAAAAAAATGATTTCAATGCAAATAGATGTTGCAATAAATAAAATTAAAACTAACAAAATTGATTTCAACGCAAAAATATGGTTAAATATTTCTATAAATTATTTTCTCTTGAATATGCAAAAAAAATATAATTTGTAGAAAAACAATTAACTTGCAAAGCACGTGTCATCATCACACGCGAAGCGCGTGCCGTAACGCTAGTATACATAAATGTATATGTATTAGCATACGACCGACACGCACGAATTTACACTTCATTACACCAAAATAACCACTACTTTATACATAGTGTATACGCAGTACACACACAACATATAACTAATTCTCTAGCGCAAAAAATAATAATCCATTTGTGTATACGTGTAGTAGGCAGAAGGCCTAACCAGGTATACCTAAAACATAGACCGATAAAGTTGTGGCACCCAGCTAGAAGCATGGAATCCTCTCGTGCAAAAAGGTTTTATATTGTAAAATTTATTGAGAACGCCGTGGAAAAATTGGATTAAAATTAAGATTAGAGCTTAAATGTTAGAAGTTAAAGCGTTCATAAACAAATTTTTTTATTAAAAGTTGGGTAAGATGTAAAAAAATGTTTGCATTTTTATTGAAGATAATTTTGTTTTATTTCGTAATAACAACTACAAATGATAGATTGACATACAACAGTACATACTTTAACCAAAATACAATAATACGTAAAACTTTAATCAAAATATTATTGTAAAACAATACATATATCAACGTCATTCTACATCAATCAAAGTGTCTAATTTCAGTACATCTTGCAACAACCTGTTGTGTATTTGATGAACTTGCACCATCATGGTTGTGTTGAAGATGTTCATGTCAATTTTCAACATAACTTCTTGAAACTCATTCATTAACTATTTCTTCAAAATCAGTATCTCTGCCGTTGAATTTTCTAATAAAATTATGAATAGCACAACTTGCAACGACAAACTGTGTTTGTTTGGCAAAACTATATGTCGACATATCTCGTTAAATATTGAATTTTTTTTCAAATACCAAATGTTCTTTCCACGGTTTTGCGCAGACTAGAATGATAAAAATTAAAAATTTCACTATGCTATTTTGAAATATTCTGACTTTGTGGAAAGTCTGAAACGTGAAAGCGTTATTATGATAATATGGTAAATAACCAATTCCAAACTTGTTTCTTGAATCTACAAGGTAATACTTACCAGGTGAGGGATGTGGAAATATTTCAACTTCTGCAATAACATGATCTAACAATCTACTATAATGGACAGAGCCTTCCCAAGTAGATATTAATTACGAATTTAAATGTTAAATCAGAACTAATAGCGGCAAGAATATTTTGTGTTGGAAACTTCTTTCTACCAACAAACAGCGGTAATTCTTATTTTCTAACCCGCATGAATATGTGTTCATTCTATAGCTTCAACAAAATTTTGAAAAAAAAGATAGAGTGGATCATACCTAATTTCAGCAGGAATCTTATTGAAATCTACCGGTTTAATATTCTTTTTGGCTAAATATAAGACACCGACAGTGCAAAACCTTAGAAATGCATAAGCTAATGGTGTCAGTGCATCGATTAAAATTTTCACATACTAATTATTGTGATGATCCATGACTTATCGTGTAACAAAACATTCCAATCATTTCTGGGACGTCTATTTTTTGAGTTGAAATTAAGCGATACTATTAACTAGAACGTCATAAAAGCATCTGAAAGTACCACTTTTCATTTGGAAAACATATTGACTTCTATTTTCATGAATATTAAGAACATCATCAATCCACATTCGACCAATGTAAGAAGTATAATGTGGATTATGCATTAACTGAGCATGATTATCATCCTTCCGGCAATAGAAATGAGTTCCTGATCATCCTAATATGAATCATCAGAATAAGATATATATATCGTCCCCATTAAGTGAGTTATCCGAGTTTTTCGACTCATTTTCTGAATTATTATACGTAAAATCATATCTGGACATTGTTGAAAAAAATGTTAGAAAAAAATGAGAATGTTTTGAATCGAGTATGAGAGGTTGAGTTTTATTTATGGGATTTCTCGAATTTAAATTTTACGTCCGACGTAAAATTTAAGTTCGAGAAGTCCTTTCCCTTTTCAAGCGGAAAACCTTTAAAGGAGAACTGTCATCGTAATATTTATATATGACGTAAAATTTACATTCAAGAAATCATCTTCCGTTTTCAAACGTCAAGCCTGTACGGAAGAACCACCGATGTAATATTTACGTTTGACATTTACGTCCGACGTGATGAACGTAAACATTAGCGAGCGCTGACCGCCACCCATCTTTGTATGCGAACTCGCCTTAGAAGGTGGATCTAAGCAACGGTAATCATTAAAAAATGGAAGCATCTATGAAACTAGTAGGGACCTATTGCTTACCCCACCGGTATGGATAAGACTCTCACATCTTAGTACCACAGTATGGATGGGATGCCAAAAACCTGTAAGTGCAACCGTCGTTGGTAGACCAACAACACCACCACTGAAAAAAAATGAACAGATTCAACAATGCAAAAGTATTAGTGGGATTAAAAGCAGAGGATAAACTGAAAAGCACGCTTAGATCAAAAAAAGAAAGTGGAGAAATACGCATATACAAACAATTGAGAGTAAGTTTATTCCTCCAAAATGTGAAATTTGTAAATGCTTTGACCACACAAGAATGCAATGGCCAATACCAATGTAGGGTAGAAAATGCTGTATGGACGGTCGCATAGGATGGAAATCAATGGAATATGAAATGAGTGCCAACTGCCATGCAATCTGAATTTCAACATGATACCAACAGCAATACAGCTGAAAATGATGTTGAAATTTCTAATAGCATACGAAATGGTAAATAAAGCGTATCGGAAACATCAAGTGAATACATTATACATGTTGGAAAGGAATTCCAATGACAAGGAAAATAACATGGATGTCGCACAACCTTAAATAACACTCCAAATATCATCATTGAACCGCAAATTCACATGTTTGATAGAAAAACAGCATATTACCCAACTATGCAAAGCAATCTGAAGTAAATAAAAGCAATATGGAGTAGAAAAACAACAATTAGAATGCACCGTATGCTTCGCAAAATGTATTATAAAATTTCGATGGACCTCTTTTGGACAAAAAAGGCACAAATACCCGCTCAAATTATAAATATAAAAACAAAGAGATTAAAAGAAATAAACAACACATAATTTTTATAGTGGTTTAACAAATTCTATGATCTACATCCATTCAATCATTGAGGTGTTAGGAGATAATAATATGTTATTATCATTATCATTTAGGTTTTGTTTAATCATGCTCGTCTAGTTGAGCATTGACTATTATTAGTATGTTCCTTTTTAAGATATGGGTTGGATAGATAAGGATTGGGAAAAATATAGAAACGAGCACCTTGTGAATTAAGTTTCACGATTTGACTAAAAGGCGTTTGATGTTAATGTTGAGGTAGAATTTTATTTCAAAGTCAGAATATTTTGGGATAAACCTTTAAAAATGGTTTAATAGAAGTGATTTATTAAATGAGTTTATAAAAATGTATCATTTAAGTTGGAAGAAATTTAGGTTCAAAACTTGAGAACCTAAATCCTAGTGCTTTTGAAAAATATTTTTCAAGGTTTTGGGAAAATAATAATAATAATAATATTTGAAACCAATTTGGTTTAAGTAAAAAAAATTGAGAATAAAAGTGTAAGTAAGAAGTGTTATCTTTGGATTGGTGCGGGGAACAAATCTGGATTGTTTTGTGATGATCAGAATAATCTTCTAAGTGACGATCAGATGTTTTCGTAGGTGAACGTTGTGGGGTACTTAGTTAATTATTCTCTTTATCATTGTACGATTGAAACAAGTTCAACCCGAACAAACCCAAAGTGAGTTTGTGATATATGTTGTTGGAAAATGTAAAGTATTGTTCTAAAAATGAGAAATTGGAAATAAAAGGAATATTTTTAAGTTAACTAGTTCGAGTGGCTCGAAAATAACTTAAAATTGGGAAATAGATGTGTTCAGATGGTAAACACTTCTCTTGAATATTACCCTTCTTGGTAAGGGAATGCATGATACTGTTTAGTAGTACCCAGTTCCTTAGTATCATTTTGGAGTTACTCGAGCTATAGATATATATTTCTATGATTGAAATACAGAGTTTTATTTCAAAAAGTGTTTGAAAATAAAAGCCGAATATTTGGATCTTGAATTTTCTTAGGAAAATAAAAGCAAAATGGAATAATGGAATCAGATAGGGATATATGATCTTAGAATGTATGGAAGTAGCATACAAGTTGAACCTAAAAATAGTATATGAAATGTTTTCATAAATAATTTGGTGGAAATAGAGTTGGTATTAGGGAGAACCAATTAAGTAAGTGCGTAAGTTGGACATGGATCATTTCTTACCATATATAGCGATCCAAGATTCGAGTACATGGCTTTGAGGTGTCGCACCGTTCCAAATAAGGATCTATTACTCGACTTTTGACGACGAGCACTTGATGAGGGTTCTTGGTATGGGACCAAGGTTTTCTATCATAGTTACAACTATGTAAAGAGAATAGAGGTTCCAAATCAAGGAGCCTGATAGGAGTCCGTACTAGAGAATTGAGTGAGCGATACTAGTTCGGAAGGAATGTTATGTATTCGAGTTGAGATCGAATCATACTTTGCATAAGAACGATCTATGTACATCATATGAGCTGATGTATAGTGTTAAGTGTTTTCTGGGATAGGTCGAGGTGTAATTTCGGGGACGAAATTCTTTTAAGTGGAGAAGAATGTAACAACCCGGAATTTCATTGCTTTGATTAGTGAATATTTATTTAATTTTAAAAAAATTCAATATGTAGGTTTTATAATGAAAATAAACTCATTTTAATAAATTAATAATGACGATAAAATCGTTTTCAAAATTTGTTTACCAAATTAAATAGTTCGTAGAAAAATTGGAAATGTAACTGAACGTTTTTCGAAATTTCGACATTTCGACACCGGAAAGTTGTTGGGAACGTTGTTCGTCATTGTGCACCATATACAAATATATATAAGAGTTCATTAACCAAATAATAATACACTTAGAAATAAATTATCTTATGTTAATTTGGACTAGTAAGTGATGTGATAAGACATAGTTTTAAAAATAATAAACTTATATGTATATATATATATAAGTATTGTCACATCTTAGGTTATATATATATATATTAAGTATTGTCACATCTTAGATTGTAATCATTAACCATCATTATCTCTTGTCACGTCATAACTTTAATTAATAATTTAGCTTATATATATACAAAAAAAGTGATGCGACTAAACATAATATATATATATATAAAAGAAAGTGATGTGACTAAATATAATTATATATATATATAAAAGAGTGATGTGATTAAACATAATTATATATATATATATTATAAAAGATTTGTGATGTGACTAGATATAACTATGACAAGTTATATTATTTTAATTCATTTTGCCTATATATATACTCACATACATATCTCATTTTCATTTTATTTTTCATTTTCCTAACCTCTCCGTTCCATTCATGTCCTCCTTCCTCTTAAACAAAAGAAGAAGAAAAAATAAATAAATAAATAAAAGAAATCCTTATAAAACTTGTTCAAAATCCACTCAAAATCTTCTCCATTTTCATCCTACTTCCTTCAGCCATAACTTCCACCTTTCTGCTTCAAATCATGATTTTAATTTTTTCAAATTGTATATAAATCCAGTGACTACAACTTTCATGTTGACCACTTTCTCAAGTTTTCAGTCTAGGTATGTCAAAAACGCTCGTCTTTAAGATCCATTTTCGGACCTATGTTTTGAAGGCCGAAAATACCATCTCTTCTTTTGACCATAACTTTCTCAAAAATGATCCTAATCGAGTGATTCTTTCTTTGAAATGATAAAGAGAGAAATTTCCTAAAACTTTTCTAGTGATTACTTTTCGAAATTCTGAAAGCGAAATGGTGAAAAGCCGAGAGGAATCTGAGCTATTTTCAGATTGCTTTTTGAGTTTTTCAAATTTACAAGTACTAAAACATTCAAGTTTAGGAAAGCTTTATAGTGAGTAAATTCTTAACTTTTTTGGAAAGATCTTACCTTTATATATTTGTTGGTTATATGGTTATATATATATGATGCTGTGTTTGGATTATGATATGGTTTGGATGTTTTGTGTATGTGCTAACTTATAGTTTGGCATTTGATTTGAGATTGATGGTTAGGTGATGTGTTTGGATATGAATGTGGTGATTTTACTACAATATGATGATGTGATTTAGTATCTTTCATATATGCTCAGATTATGGTTGAATGGTATGGAAGATAGGAACTTGAGTTGTTAGTAAGGGACTTGAGATCCATTTTGTAAATCTAATCGTTTACTAGTTTCGAGGTAGTATGTTTTGTTTAAATTCTAACTCGAGTTAAGGTTTTCAAAACCTTTTCTTTTATATATTAAAAAGTAATCCAAAGTAAGGTCAAAATTTTAGATGGTAACTTAGAGAAGTAATTCTAAGTTATTGCATCCACAGCGATAGTCGCTACGGATGCAGTTTGGAAAAGTTTGATTTCTAACTTTAAAGTTTTCATTTAAAAAATGATTTGAAAACCTATTTTCAAACGTAATTAGCAGCACATAAGTTAATTATAACTTGATTAAGTATGTTTAATAATTAATTAATTTGTTAATTAATGATAAATATTTATTAATTCACCAGTAATTAGGTTAAGTAATTAGTGACGAACCAGTGATAATTAAGTAAGTTATTAAGAAGTTTTAATTAATGATTAATTAAGCTAAAAAAGGGTAATTATTTTTATGCAATCAAGTTTAATTATTTTAATACTTATTTAATTAAAGTTGAATTATTTAGTTAATTATTATTTAATTAAAAATTAATTATTTACTTAATTATTACTTTATTAGGGATTAATTTTAAGTAAATGTTTATTTGTTTAAAGTTTAATTATTTATTATTATTTATTAATTTTATTTTAATTAATTAAGACTTAATTATGATTTGATTTTGACTATTTAGGATCTAATTAAGCTTTAATTTATTTTAAATTATGATTTAAATTATTAAAAGTTATTTTAAACTTTATCGAGTATGTTTTAAGTTGGGTTCTTTTCTAAGTGGTTTGATTTTAACCAAATGACCTCCTGTCCATGATATTAAATAGACAAACAACTGTGAATAAGTTAGAATGTGTTTATTTGTGTTGTATGGACATTCATTAGCAGAATAAAACGCCGTTTGCTATAGGGTAATTGTTTGGATGGTTTGGACATGTGTTTAGCAGAATAAATCCCCATTCTGCTATTAATTGATTAAATTGTTTTGGACATCCATTTAATAGGAAAAATCACCATCCTGATATTATGTTGTTTAGGCATGTATATGCTAGTTGAGTTGTAATTACATGTTATTCCCTGATTTGGTAATTTGTTAGATTTACCTATATGTTGGCCTATGTAAATAATTGATAAGTGCCTTGGAATTAAATTGAAATAAAATGGTAACTTAAATCAGTACCATTGGGAATGCTAAGCCTCATTTGGAAATTATAAAGTATGGTTTTGAATTTATTTAAATTCTTTAATCAATTTGAGACTAAGGGTTTATAAATGGTTTTTCAAGTTATTTAAAGGTATTTATAAATGATAGCTTGTGTATGGAAAGGGTTTTACAATTCGAAAGGGTTATTAAGGTATTTTACAAATGATGTTTTGTAAATGATATTTATAAAGGAGTATAAAATGGTTTGTATAAAGAGTTTTTTTAAAAAAAGGAAAAAGGTTTATAAATCATTTCAAAGATTTGGAAAGAGGTTTATAAATTAACTTAAGGTTTATAAAAGTGGCTCATAACATTATTTTGAAAGTTATAAATTAATTGAAATATGAGATGAGCTTTTTAAAAGGGAAGTTTTGATAAAGGATAAGCAGAATGTTTTATTTGGAAGAAATGTTTGGTTGTTTGATATGGGATTTGGAAAGAAGAAAACTTTGAAAAGTTGGTAAATATACTTATACTGATAAGATAAGTATATGATTTTGTTTCAAGGCATGAAAAGTAAAATGTTTTGGTAATATACTTATACCGTTGAAATAAGTATATAAATGTTTCCAAGTATAAAGGAAATTAAGGGGTTTGGAATTAGTGTTTTGAAAAGATTTTTTTATCAAGTTTATTAAAGTGGTTTTATTAATTAAAGAGAATTAATATAGGCTTAGTGGATCCCATATGGAAATTAAACCCTGATTGGATGTTTGATAGTAAATGATCGACTATCAAAGCTGGACCCAAAACGTAACTTTGGAAATATCTAGGAGAAACATGAGAATTATATGTTACAGTTACCGTCGAAGGTGCTATACTGTACATATAAACTTGTTTGTTCTTCTAGGATGAATGATAAGAAAATCCTTCCACAAACGGTTAGGAGGTGAACTCCGCTCTTATCTTTGTCTGTTTATTTCCTAAACATCCGGGGTTAAGTTTACCAAAAACCGTTGAAAGTTGTTTCGAAGAGACCGAGATCAGATATGTTATCCGAAAACCACTTCGATTCAACTCAAGCGTTTTGGAATGAAGACATCTTGAAGCATAGGATCGAAGACGGAGCCATTGAAGTGCAAGGGCTACTTGCTACTAATCCCGAGGGTGGTTCCAAAATGGATATAGTAGAAGTAGAGCCTTCGGTTTGTCCTTATCCCGGGCAATTTGTATGGATGAATGCTGGCACTGTATTACTGCCTGGAGGGCAGTGCTAGCATTCCAAAAGAGATTGCTATTCAAAAAGTTACAACATAGTTTCATGCCTCATCAACCAGGAATGACCAAAACAGAGTATGCAATAGGGCTATGTGGGTCTCTCCCATAAGGGTATGTCATCACCGTATCTAGACTTGATATTTGACCCATTTCTTTTTGTATGCTCCGGTACAGTTGTTGATCCTAACCGTGGTAGTTATGTATTCGGTACTACTAGTCAAGTGGTAGGCCGGTTCTATGTAGCAGGGGTACAAGATGTTCTTGTCAGACCCCATGTGTATTTTTTCTAGAGGTGCATCTTCGGAAAGTAGTTCCTTACCCGGTCATGTATGGAACCCATTCTCCAATAAGCGTCGTACGGAATTAGTTTGTGCCCTAATATGTTGAAATGTGAGATGCAAGCATTTTAGCTATATTCTATTTTACTTGAAAACCCTAGACATTATTATAATATCACCGAGTTTTCTATAAAAGTGTTTTGCTTATCCTAAGGAAAAAACCCATCTGTGTTTATGTGCGGCATGGTCTTACGAGGCACCTTTGATTTTAAAGGAGTTTTAAAAGTAATAATTTAATTGCTTTGAGTTTACTCACACCATACCCATGTCTGATCCGGAGTTTTATTTTCTTTCCCTATAACTCTTGGGTGCTCTAATGTTTACGAGCAGCCAAGTAGTTCAGGTCTCTACGGATGCATTTTGGAGGAGCTTAGAGCAGTAGGTTTCATCGATAGATAGTTATCATCTTGTTTCCACTATATATTATGTACTTTATATCTGTGTATAAGGACAGTTTGTTATAACTGTCCTAAGTAAGTAATTGTATTAGTATGACCCTAATGTATCATTTTGTAAGTGACTTTGCAAAGTATTATGTGATTAATATATGCTATTCTGTTGCGTTGTAAGATTCTGTATTTGTTCTTAGTTCTTCTATCTTCTATCTTCTTCTTTCTTTCCCCCAATGATCGGTGTTTTTTTGGCACTTAAATACTCAGCATGTAATACAGTGGACATATTGGTGTCGATTTTTGAGGATCGAAAGACGGTTCGTTACACCTTGGGACCAATCAAGATCCCGTACATGTGTAAGTAGCCTGGAAGTAATCCCTCACGGTTTATTTAAAGCGAAGTCAAAATGCACGAAATAAGTCCAACCAATCCTTCCCAATCATGGGATTACGATACCTGATCCAGATCTTTGGCTGTGACATGTATAAATGCTATAGGTGGTAATTGTTCCCGCGACAATATTGCGGATTGATCTTTTACATACTATTGTAGCCAGTTAATCCGAACTTGCTCCTCTATCAAGTCACGCAGATGTCTACACTTATTCTTTTTGTACCCATCCAGCTCATGGAATAGGCAAAACTTTCCAGACCTCCTCTCACAATCTGTGAGCTCTCTCTTCATGGGTTTTTTTGTAGGGAATCTGCCCTTTCGTACCAAGAAAGATCCTCCTTAGGGTCTTTATTAATTCTATGTATGAGGAAAACTTTGGTTTTCTCTTCATTCGCTTCTATCCTCTAAAGACATCATCAGTTTTTCGCTTTTCCTTTATCCTTTACATATCTTATCTTGGATGGTCCTACATTATCTACAATGTTTACTTCAATCCTTTCTGCTTAAGAGTCCTCCTGGGGAAAATATCTTTTGGCCTGATAGTAAAAATCTACAAGGTCCATTCATGGATCCCTCTTTAAAGCTATCTTAAAATCGGTTTTACTGGCGACTCTAGAAACCACCGCTATCAGTACTATTGACCAGTCTGATTTCTACACTGCAACAACTGCTACATTGAATTTGCTTAGGCAACTTTGTAGGTTATCACTGGCCCTCTGCTTCATAGTCGAATTCCTTGATCGTGCTATATAAACTCTGAAATAGTTCATAAAATTTTCCACTAATTCGGTCCATATGCTGATGGATCATTCTCAAGTTGGCAAAAGCACATTGCTGCCAAATCCATTAAGTACAATGGGTAACATAATCATTTCATTTGAAGCACCTAACACTCACATATGTTGAATATATCTCATCGGATGCACTGTTAGATCAGCCATTCCATCATGCGACTCCAAGGTAGGTAGTTTGAAAAATGGTGGATTCCTAGAGTATCGAATGTTTAGGGCAAAAGGGTTTCTGTTTACATCCTCTAAACACCGATTTGGAGCTCCACCTCAGAGTAATTATCTTACCAACTCCATTAAACGATCACTCTGATTCAGTCAAATTCTTTAAAGTTCCATATGACCTTGATTCATCCTTTGTCGTGCCCCCTTGTCCTTTGGGGACCTTCTGGTTCTAATTCTTGTGGTTGTATGTTTGCATTTCGATCCTCGTTCCATGGTTCAACATTATTTCTCCAACGTGTTTCGCCTTGTCCGACTTCCAAATTCAACATGCCCCTTAGAACACACAACCTGATACCAAGTTTCTCACGTCGATACTGATTGTAGCACTTCCTAGGGGTCTATTCTAACTTGTTCTGCCCTCTCTACTGGTACACTCATTTCATTTTCCAGTCATTGATTTTGATTTCCAACTACTCCAACTATCCTTTGTTGCTCCATCCTTCTAACGAACTCATTCATTGTCTCTTCTTGTTGAGCCACTACCATATCTTGCCTTTCTTCCATCACTCTTTCCATCCCTTCTCTAATTACGTAGAGTGAAGAGGGATTCAAACTTGAGGGCACCTCCACACTGCTCTCATGCCCTTATGACTTCCTCCAACGATAGCTCTTGTAGTAGGCCTCTTTATCTTCTCCAATATCAGATCTAAATCTTTCTCAATGAAAACACCAAATTGTTTGGACCAAAAATGACACAGACACCCAGTCAAATTATAAATAAAAAAAAATTAAAAGAAAGAAAAGACACATAATTTTTATAGCGGTTCAGCAAATTATCTGACTTATGTCCACTTAATTGTTTTCTATTGATTGAACTTTGCTCTTACAAAGTATTTCTTACAACTTAGTATCTTATAATTTGACAAAATTTGGGCAAGAATTCAAAAATTCAACTTGAGTTGATTAAAAGTAGCCAAGAAAAGAGATCCCTTTTCCAATGCACTTCCTCATCTATTTATAGATGAAAGTCATTGCCAAAATTGCCTAAAAATGCTCATCCCTATTATCCACTCTCAGCATGAAGCTATAGCAAAAAATATTGAGGAGAACACGAAAAATTACAACTTGGTACCGAATTGTGCATAACTCGGCACTAAGTTGTGTGGTATTGGTTCCCTTGTTTTTTTTTGCCTTCCACTCCTTGATCAAGCTTGCTGACTCATCACTCGTTATACCCTAAATCGATACTAAGTTGTAAGGGTAGGGACCTAAGTATAATACTTAGCCCAATTCTATCTGTATCTTTTGTAATTCTCCATTTTGCCATTTCGCAATGTTTTCCAAGTCTCCCAATCCATTTCTTTATCATTCTTTAGTCCATTTTATCCGTTTGAGCCTATTCTAAGACCGTGGAAAATTCATTGGTAACAACCTCCAAATTATTATAGAGATAAACAATAACGACGTGTTTCAAAATATTTGGACTTATTCTTCATCTTCATCGTCAGTGTCATTGTTTTGATAATAAAAGTGATACTTTATTCAAGCAGAGCACCCATTTCAATTTCATTAGGTTCAAATCCATGATCTTTACGACCTTAGCCTACAACACCATACCACTTGCCACTTGAGGTCCTTGATAAGTATATTATTGTTGTTGTTGTTGTTGTTTTCACTGTAAAGAAATAATATAATTTTATTTATTTCAAAGGTACCGTGTTGTTAAAATATTTGAGTTAGACTATTATTATTATGTTGGATTTGAAAATAATTTTGTGATTAAAAAATGGTGCAGTGATAAACTCTTAATATTTTAGTAAAACAACAATATTATGTTCTGAAATTCATAATAATAATTACTGTTATTCTAGGGGAAATAGTAATATGATTCACTGATAAATTTAATGTGAATTTATATTATTATTTTGAATTAATGATAATAAATGGAACTTCAAACATTTGAAATGAAGTATTAATATTGTTGTTTTAGAGTATATAATATAAAAATTATATTATATTATTATAAACTAATTAATAATATTCCGAGTGGATAATAATAGAAAGCTTTCAACTTTGTCAGAAGTGAAGTACTATTATATATAGTTATTAATTAATTTGCATGGATTGCAGTTTACCATTTGTTGACATGCAATTTATGTAGGTATTTACTATTTGTACGCATATACCATTGTACATTTACCATTTGTAGGACATTATAGTTTGTAGGTGTTAGATCAGGTGCAATGATGGTAGGGTAAAGTGGATGAATTTCAAAATAATTACTTCTATTAATTTACACAAGATCTTTTATTTGTGTTTGTGTAAAATTTTTTTTGTTTATACTAAATTAAATCTAGTATTTTTGACCAATAAAAGATGGTTCGAATATTTTAATAAATTTTTATTAATTAAATATTTGTTTATTCTTAATTTTTAAAGTTTCCTATTTGCAATCAGTTTATAATTAGTTAATTAGTTTAATGTGTCATGATATCCACATTCATAATATTGACTTCATAATCAATATATATATATATATGTGTGTGTGTGTGTGTGTGTCATAAGTAAGGTTTATGGGAGAGTTGACCGCTTTGTCCTACGGTCAATAAGATGTCTAGTGTTAATATATATAATATGCATAATGTAATATAAAATGTCATATATATATATAAGGAATAAAAATATTTTTTTGTTTCTACCATTATGAATTTAAAACATGTTCATAAATAATAAAATATTTTAAATCCATATTGAAAATATAAATCTATAAAATTATATAAATAATTAAGTATAATTTTATTTTTTATAAATTCATTAAATAAATTTTAATAAAATAAGTGTATGTATACATAAATACATATATATAATCTATATTTATTTTAGTTATGATTATTTAACTAATAAAAAATTCAAAATTTAAAACTTTGACTTATTTAAATTAATTTTTTTATTATTAATAAAATATCTCATCAGCCAAAAGATAATCTTTTTTATAATTTTTGGTTGAAAATTTAAATTTTGAATAAATTAAATTTCCAAACTTTAAAAATAACTACCTTGGTAAAATAATTATAAAAAATCTATATTAAATTATATACATCAGATCCAAAATAATTATTTAAAAAATTAATATCTAAAATTTTAATTTATATACAAAATAACATGTTTATATACATACATACATACATACATATATATATCTATGTGTGCGCGCGCACCAACAAATGGGTTTTATAATTATATATATGTACGTATGTATATATAAACCAATTTTTTAAATATATATGTATATATAAATATTTTAAAAATTAATTTTCTTTATTGTTGAAAACAAATAAGAATATAATATATACATACATAAATTTATAGATTAAATATATAAATGTTTACAAGTTTTGAATATACACTGCTATCCACATATTTTCTTGCTACTAAGTTGAGAAAATGAACAAGAGGATATGGAAATAATGGAAGATGGTGCTATTATAAATACGTATATCAAGCATCTAAAGGAAGCATATCGAGCTTATAAATGCATATCGAAAATCTATGATCATATATTGAGCTTCCAAATCAGTAACGTGGCAAGCATCTAACATGGAGTCATCAAGCCAGAGGGATGTCGAACACATAAAGTAAGGGAAATATCAAGCTTTGACATTGTTGCTATAAATAAAGGTGTCGAACACTAAGGAAGAATGCATTGAAATTCAAGATGTCGAGTGTAAAGAAGAAAAAGCAATCGAGCATTTAGTAAGGGTTATCGAACTTCAAGCAACCTCAAGGAAATGTCAAACCACTATAATCAAAGGTGTCAAATGCTTAATAAGGGATGGTGTGTCTCTGAAGGTATCGAATTCCAAATAGTTGACAAAACCAAAAGGATCGAACATGAGCACAGCAAGAAGGTTATGAACCTTAACAATCGAAAAGATATCACATTAAGGTATCGAATCTCTAAGGATGTCGAGCTACAAGTGTTATCGAGCTTGAATAAAGAAAGGGGAGGTATTGAGCTTCCGCAACCATAAAAGTTGTCGAGCATGTAAGAAGGAAGAGATATCGGATCCCAAACAATTTCTAAAGATACCGAGCATATAACAAGCCCAAAGTGGTGTTAAATATCAATAAGTACCAAGATACTATGGTATAAAGGATATCAAATCTGAAGACAATCATATGAAGTTGTTGAACTACTACACCATAAAGTGCTAATAGAATGAAGAATAAAGAGGGGTGTCGCATCATTAAGAGATATCGAATACATAGTCACGAAGAGGGTATATCGGTTCTCTATGAAACAAGCAATAGATATTAAGCCTTTACAACTATGACTGTTGTAAAGCATCCACAAGCGACAAGTGGTCTTGAGCTTTATATGTAGCAAAGGATGTCGAACTTCAAAGGATATATAGAATATCGAATGTCTACAGTTTTGAAGGATGCCATATATCATGAGTACAAAGTTGGATTTCGAATATCATCAATATGAAGAGGGTTGTCGAATGTCATCAATATGAAGAAGGATGTCGAATGTCATCGGTACAACAAAGGATGTCGAATAATAGAAATACAAAGGGATATTGAATATCAGTAATTCACACGACATATCGAAGAACACACGGCAGCCTTACCGCCTACAAACCCGATGGCTACATGGAAAGGCGATAAATTCTTCTCTTATTTCTTAGATTTTACAATTGTAACCCTCAATTGATTTGGGGATTTTTAGAGCCAATTGTACAATTGTAGCTTTTTGCACATAAGGACTTGGAAAATAAACTTTGCATAGCATAATGCCTTTGATATATATATATATCTTTGTGTATTATTGAGAGAATGGACTTGCATATAACTTTTCTTTGGACTTGGACTTGAATGTGAACTTGCATATTGACTGTTTGAAGAAGGCCATTTAAGCCTTTGCCTAAATTAGAGTTTATTTTGCATAATGACCATAATGCCCATTGGCATATGAACAAAGGATTGTACTATATGTAAATCGCCTTTTTAATCCATTACACGAGTTTTGGACAATTGCACAATTATATGACTTGCTTATTTTACTCCTGAACATAAGACATGAACCTTTGAATAGCCTTATGAAAATATTGAATCTCTTAGGCATTATACAAACCATTTCGAATAATATATCTTATGCAACATCTCGGATGTTGAGCTAATTTTTGGTTTAGCACAGATGTTGAGCTAATTTTGGCAATAGAAGGAGTGCTTGAACCTCCATCTCATTATTTCCTTACATAGAAACTAATTATTTAAAATTTTGTTGCAAGAAAATAATTAAGGTAAAGGAAGTTAATATTCTGAATAAAGAAGTTATAGAACAGGTAGCCCTGAAGAATGGTGCTACTCCAAACTCCAATCTGGGGAATACAGAGACTGTGTTAGTTGAACCCAACACTTGAAATTGATCGAAAATAAATTACTTTGAAAACATACAGTAAATTTTGAATAAACATACTCTCGAATACACGCGTGCACACACACACACACATATATATACACATAGTCATAAAATATTTTAAGGATTTTTGTAAAAGGGTATCTAAAATTTATATATAAAGGCAATAGTTTATTGGGAAGTTTGGTATAAAGAAAATATTTTGGAACGATAATAAGATAAACGCGGTATATTTATTACTGTTAATAAAAATTTATAAAGTATATTTTGTCGAAATGATTTCAGAAGTAATATACATTTGGTAATTGATTATTGTAAAAACAAAAGAGAATTTGCTTTTCAAAATGTTTGGATATATATATTTAGAAGTGATTGAATTGAATTACTATAAAGAGAGAAATTTTGGTTTTTTATATATAAATGAATTTAATAAATTGATGATAAATATTTCAAAAGAGACTTCGGGTTGATTAATTATTCTTCAATGGTAATATTTGAAAAGGAAAAAAAATCAAAGGTGAATAAGAGTTTTAGAATATTGATGTTGGAATTCTAAGTTATGGCTTTGGTAAATGTTTTTAAGTAAAAATCCTTATAAGAAAAATGAGATTATTTAGATTTTTCGAACTTCTTTTGTATCATCATTTTAAAACTATTCAGAAGAGTTTCAAAGTTTATGAATTATTTTTGAAAGGAATTTGAAATTGAATAAATACTTGAAATATAGATTTTCTTTGTAATTACGAGTACATATGCATGCCCAGGTGGGCCTGCATTTAATCACAACATGCATGAATTTTTAGTTGTACCTGTGGAAGTAGATTTGATAGTAGCATCCCCATATTTGAACTCCGCTAGGCAGAAGCCGCTATTTTTTTATTCAGACCGCAATAACTTCTTCATACTAACTCGGAATCGGGCGAGACTTCGAACGATGAACTCCCATCTAAATTACAGACAATAAGGAACACTCGAATACTTCATCTAGTGAATGTATACCATAGTTCTTCATGGTGACTAACAGTTGTACTTAGAAAATAACAGGCTACATCCCCGTATTTGAACTCCGCCTAGGTAGAAGCCGCTATTTTTTTGTTCATACTGCAATAACTTCTTCATACTAACTCGGAATCAGATGAAACTATGACCGATGAACTCCCACCTACATTACAGACAATATAGAACACTTAGATACTTCAGCTTATGAACGTATACCGTAGTTCTCTATGGTGATTAACAGTTATACTTAGAAAATAACAGGCTATATCCAAACTCAACACTTACTGTAATTCTCTATGGTGACTAATAGTTGTACTTAAAAAATAACAGGCTACATCCTCATATTTGAACTCCACCTTGGCAGAAGCCGCTATTTTTTTCTTCAGACTGCAATAACTTCTTCATACTAACTCTGAATCAGGCAAAACTTCGTTCAGTGAACTCCCACCTAAATTACAGACAATATGGTACACTCGGATACTTCATCTTGTGAACGCACACTGTAGTTCTCCATGGTGACTAACGGTTGTACTTAGAAAATAATAGGCTACGTCTCCGTATTTGAACTCCGCCTAGGAAGAAGCCACTATTTTTTTATACTGCAATAACTTCATACTACCTCGGAATCGGACGAAACTTCGACCGATGAACTCCCACCTAAATTACGGACAATATGGTACACTCGGATACTTCATCTTGTGAATGCACACTGTAGTTCTCCATGGCGACTAATAGTTGTACTTAGAAAATAACATGCTATATCCCTACTTCAACGCTCATTGTAGTTCTCCATGGTGACTAATAGTTGTACTTAGAAATAACAGGCTACATCCTCATATTTGAACTCCACCTAGGCAGAAGCTGCTATTTTTTTCTTTAGACTGCAGTAACTTCTTCATGCCCACTCGGATTTAGGAAAAACTTTGACCGATGAACTCCCACCTAAATTACGGACAATATGGTACACGGGGATACTTTATCTTGTGAATGCACATTGTAGTTCTCCATGATGACTAATAGTTTACTTAGAAAATAACATGCTACCACATCCTCATATTTGAACTCCGCCTAGTGAAGAAGCCGCTATTTTTTTTGTTCAGACTGCAATAACTTCTTCATACTAATTCAGAATCCGGAGAGACCTCGACCGATTAACTCCCAACTAAATTACAGACAATATGGAACACTCAAATACTCCATCTTGTGAACGCACACTGTAGTTCTGCATGGGGGACTGACAGTTGTACTTAGAAAATAACAGGCTATAACCCCACTTCAACACTCACTGTAGTTCTCCATGGCGACTAATAGTTGTACTTAGAAAATAACAGGCTATATTCTCATATTGGAACTCCGCCTAGGCAGAAGCCGCTATTTTTTTCTTCAGACTGCAATAACTTCTTTATACTAACTCGTAATCAGGCAAAACTTCGATCAATGAACTCCCACCTAAATTACAAACAATATGGTAAACTCAGATACTTCATCTTGTGAACGTACACTGTAGTTCTCCATGGGGACTGACAGTTTACTTAAAAAATAACATGCTACCACATCCCCATATTTGAACTCCGCCTAGTGCAAAAGCAGTTATTTCTTTTGTTTAGACTGCGATAACTTCTTCATACTAATTCAGAATCTGGTGAGACTTCGATTGATTAATTCCTACCTAAATTACAAACAATATGGAACACTCGGATACTTCATCTTATGAACGCACACTGTAGTTCTCCATGGGGACTGAGATTTGTACTTAAAAAATAATAGGCTACCACATCCCTATATTGAACTCCGCCTAGTGCAGATGCCGCTATATTTTTCGTTTAAACTGCAATAACTTCTTTATACTAACTCGAAATCAGGAAAAACTTCGACCGATGAACTCCCACCTAAAGTACAGACAATATGGTACACTCGGATACTTCATCTAGTGAACACACACTATAGTTGTCCATGGTGACTAACAGTTGTACTTAAAAAATAACATGCTATATCCCCATATTTGAATACTATTTCTCTATGAGATGTAAAAGGGTATATTTGGAATTTGAAAAAGAACTGAGTAATTCTATTCAATGAATTATCTTTATTAGTAGTAAAGATATAAGAGGTTTTTAAATGGTGATTTTAGAAAGGAATAAGATTTTATTATTTAAACCTCCTTGGAAATCAATATTTTTCTTTTTTGAAATTAAACAAAAGGTTTCTATAAATGGAGATTTTATTATAAAACCATTCTGAATCAATAAATAATTGAGGTATGTGATTTGTATGGAGTTTTATATTATGAGATTTTTCATTAGATTGCAGAATTGAGCAGGAGAGAATAAATTTTTCCAAAGGTCTAGAAGATGTAAGCCTAGATTCACTAGATTCAACCAAAACAGTGAAAGTTGAAAAAGAACTAGGCACCAATCTTATAAGAGAACTTGCCCGACTCCTCTAACCTAACAAAGATGTGTTTTGCTTAGACTCACTAAGACATGGTCGAATTAGATCCGGCAATCATGAACCATGCTATAAATATGGATCCAAACATCGACCCTGTTCGACAAAGGGAAAGACGGTTTGATAAAATTTGAGCTAATAAGGAACGAGTTAAAAAATTACTTGAGAATGGATTCATTAGAGAAATGTCCTACCCCAAATAGTTGGCCAATCCTGTACTAGTTAAAAAGTAGAATGGAAAGTGGAGAACGTGCATCAATTATACCGATCTAAATAAGGTATATGCCCCAAAGATTAATATTCTTTGCCTAGAATTGGTTGATGCCACAGGAGAACACAAGTTTTACAGTAGATTAAGGAACTTACTACTACGAGATCATTCCCTTCGGGCTAAAGGATGCAGTCGCTACATATCAAAGGATAATAAACAAAGTTTTTATAGGACAAATTGGACTGAACATATAAGCAATATTGATCGTAAACTAGATAAGTCATGAAAGGAAACTAACCATTTGAGAGAACTATAGGAAATGTTTGGAAGTATAAAGGAAATACAAAATGAAGCTGAATCATCGTAAGTGCTCTGTCAAAATATAATTTAGGAAGTTTCTAGGATATTTCATCAGTGCTCAAGGAATTGAGGCTAATCCTGGCCAAATTGAAGCGATTAAAGACAAGGAAATCCCAAAAATGAATAAAGATTATAATAAGCCTAAATAAAAGGATGAAAAATTTAAACATACTTACTTTAGATTGACTCCAGCAGTCCAAGCTCACCATCTCCGACATGGTAATTGATATGACTTCTTAGGTTGAAGATATCGTCATACTCTTTTATTGGATCAATTCCTAGAAGGGTTATTTTTGAAGCACTCTGGCTGTATACTCTTCAAAGTTTCAAGATTTTCTTAAACCTATTATCCAACCAAATAAGGTGGGAAATACAAACTATCCCTTATTTTAGGAGTTTAATTACTATTGAATATTCCACTAATCCAAGAAAATTTATACATTATTATTTCAAAAGCAATTTACAAAATAATATATAATTTTTACCTCAATGGCCACAATTTTAACCCAAAGGATCTTTTGATAAGGTCATCCTTAAAGTTTTCTAAGAGAAATGGCAGATTACTAATATTGACCAAAAAGAGTGGCTAGTCGCCAAAATAATCTATGGGATTTCAAGTCTAGAATTTGGATGTCGGACAATAGATATAAATATTTTACTCAAGGCATCGGGTTTCTTTAATTGTTCAAGCAGCTTTTGAAAAGTTAAAGGACAAAAGAGTCCTCATTAAAGATCATGGTTTTGAACAGTCAAAAAAACAAACCGATCGAACTAATATTTAGTGATAAAGTTTGGTCCAACCATCTATTAGAAACAAATTTTTAATCTTCGAATCCCAAGTATCAATAATGGATCCTCATACATAGAGAAAGGAAAATTCAATGCCATTAATGGATCGCCTGATAGTTTCGGCATGCTAATGTTTAAGGATGTCATTTCTACTTCAAACTAGGAAAGATTCAAGAAAGAGTAAGTGACCACCATCTTCAGTATATAGGAAATAAAGCATTAATAGCAACTGAGAAAATGATCGCCAACTTAAGATTAAGGAACGTTGGAAAATTGGAATAATAGATATATATTATCATGACCAAGAATAATTTTGCATCTATAAGAAGAAGTTCAAGGAAAATCAGTACTGCTATAGTAAAAAGTAAAAAAAGGATTTTTATACGGATCATCCCAGCCGTAGAGAGTTAGGAAAAGAAAGGAACATGACAAGAAGTCATAAGCCACAAAGTATGCCAAGACAAAGTAGTTAATACTTTAAGATGAACTGAGAATGATCTAACATTGTCCCAACTCAAATCCATAACCTTTGATAGAATAGAAAACCGCTACTTGATTAAAAAGGAGGAGAAGTGTAAGTAATAACCAATTATTTGTCCAACCAATTGGAGGTTGACTCTTTATTACACTGCCTTATACATAAAGATGCTTCCAGCCATGGAATTCAGTCCAAACTCAGAAGGATTATTCGAAAAGGAAATTGCAAAAGTCTCATCTCTAAAATTTCGAATAACAGCAAGGCGGTAGGACCAACATGGAGTATCCTAAATAACTATTGGATTTTAAAAAGAATTAACATCAACAATATATGCATTCAAAGATATTGATTGCCATAAATTGGGTTTTGTGTAATCTCAATAAGGATCATTAATAAAATCATGAAATGTATTCGAACGAAAAGGGAACCAGATAAAAGAATTACCCCTGATATTGTGAACTTATCAAAAGAGCTACGTATACACCTAGTCTCTTTGAACCAAGAAGCGATAATGGTGAAAACCAAGAAGGAACCATTTATACAGAAATAAATTGTAAAAATGAGAACAATTGGATGTTACCCATTGTTGAAATACTTGGTGGAAGAGGGACTACCAAAATACAAAAGAGAAGTTAAAAGAATAAGATACCGAGCTCCAACTTTTATTGTGTTAAAAGGAACGCTATAATAAATGACATCTGCCCCCTTACTTGAAGTGTGTTAGCCCTAGAAATGGCTCAAAATTATTAAGAGAAGACCATGAAGGGTTTTTGAGGGAATTACTCTAATGTCATAAAGTTAGCCAAAAAGGTCATTAGGTAAGGTTTTTATTGGCTCCATATGAATAATGACGCTAAGAATTATGCCACCAAATGGGTTAACCCCAGTTTCGAGTTCATGATCCTTTAATATGTGGGAAAAAAGATTTAATAGGACCGTTGCCTATGTCAAAAGGCGGAACCAAATTCACAGTAATAGCCATCGATTACTTTACCAAATGGGTAGAGGCAAAACCAATACCAAATATAACATCAAGAGAAGTGCTAAAGTTTGTGAGTAAAAACATAATCACCTAATTTGGAATACTACATAAGACAATATCTGATAATGAAATTCAATTTGAAAGTGAGGAATTCACCAGATTCTGCAACAAAAATGGAATAATCAAAAAAAAAATTCCTGTAGCTCAGCATGAGGCTAATGGAGCCATTGAAGCTGCCAACAAAACTATTAAGGCTATCCTTAGGAAGCGACTAGATAAAGCAAAAGGATAGTAGGTAGAAGGATTACCACTCGTGCTTTAGGCATACTGAACTTCCGGTAAAAAAGACTACAATAGGACATACTCCATTCCCTTTGACATAAGGATGTGAGGCAATGCTTCCAATTGAAGTAAAGATACCATCTCATCTGAGAATCGCATATGCTTTTAACCCTAATCAAGAGCTAAGAAAGGATCCTTAGACCTGATTAATGAATTGAAGGAGGAAGTGGCCATACGAATGGCTGAATATCAACAAAGGATATCTAAATAATATAATTCCAAGATTAAGGAAAGATCATTCCAAAAAGGAGACTTGGTACTCCAAAAGGTCATGGCATATACCAAAAATCCAATTGATGGACCGCTTGGACCAAATTGGGTAGGTCCCCTAGTTATCCACAAAGTAATCCTGCTAGGGACCTACCAATTATGCTGACCTAATGGGAATGTAATAGCAAGAACATGAAATGCCGAACATTTAAGACCATACTTTCCAACAATGGATGAATAAAGAGGTTAAGACAAGTACATCTACGGAGTTGATAATCGAATGAAAGATAGGAACTATAAGGAACAACCTAAATCATTAGCTATAAGGTAATAAATGGCGAAAGAAAAGCCTTTGATATCGCCGCATGGACCTGGTCAAAGCAACTCCTTGAGGGAGGTCGAAGTAAGCTTTTGCTCCCACCTAAGATGGCCCTGGCCAAAGCACTGCAAGCCTTCGGTCCCACCTACGTAGCCTGGCCGAAGCGCCTCCTAAAGGGAGGACGAAGTAAGCCTTTGGTCCAACCTAAGATGGCATGGCCAAAGCACCGACCAGCCTTCGATTCTGCCTATAAAACCTGATTGGAGCACCTTGTAGAGGGAGGAGGGGTAAGACTTTGGTTTTGCCTAAGATGGCTAAGCAAACGCGCCGACCAGCCTAAATCATTACCTAAAAGGTAATAAGGGGCTCAAGCCTAAGCCATCACCCAAAGAGTGATAAGGGGTGAATGGGATCAAAGCTTAAATCATCACTAAATAGTGGCAAGAGGCAAAGGAAATCAATCAAATAAGTATGACTTCGTCCTAAGAATGGATCAAAGCAATCTCCTAAAAGGAAGTGTAATGAAGCATGAGCAATCTGACACTAAGCTAAGAATAAGACAGCTTTTAAAGAAAGGGAAAAAAACTATCAATTACTAAGAATCAAGGACCTCAACATCAAATATGGAAATTTGAGAAGTTGGGAACCTCTTGGTCAAAAATATTTTAGTAAATAAAGAGAATTTTCGTTATCACTCAAATTTCCTGTCTCCTATTTAGTTGAGATGTAAATTTTCCAGATGGATTTCCAATCTTCTATTAAAATGAAGTTATCGTATTATACAAAATGGATTTTTGGCCTTCTATTCAAATAAAATTATGGTATTATTATCAGATGGATTTCTGGTCTTCTATTCAGATAAAATTATGGTATTATTGTCAAATGAATTTTGGTCTTCGATTCAAATAAAATCATGGTATTATTATTAGACGGATTTCTGATCTTCTATTCAGATAAAATTATGGTACTATTACCAGATGTATTTTCGGTCTTCTATTTATATAAAATCATGGTATTATTACCAGATGGATTTCTTGTCTTCTATTCAGATAAAATCATGGTATTATTGCTAGATGGATTTCTATTCTTCTATTCAAATAAAATTACGATATTATTACCAGATGGATTTCTGGTCTTCTATTCAGATAAAATTATGGTGTTATTGCCAGATGGATTTTTGGTCTTCTATTCAGATGAAATTATGGTATTATTGCTGGATGGAATTTTGGCCTTCTACTTAAACGTAGTTATCATGTTATTGCCAGAGGGAATTTTGGCCTTCTTATTTAAGAGAGTTTATGGATTTCCTGCTAGATAGATCTTAGGATTTCTAAATCAGATAGGTTTTCAGACTTCTTACCATTTGAATTTCTAGACTTCTTATCAAGTGAATTTATGGACTTTTTACTAGGTAGATTTTTAGTCTTTTGGCTAATTGAATTTGCGGTCCCCCTATCGAGCATATTTCCGGTCTTAATTAAACTTGGCTTTGCATTGAAATATGAAAGCTTCTTTATATGAAGAAGAGGACAAGTCAATCCATGTTTTTATCGAATCTGAAGGGGTTTTTCTGAAATCCAATTTAAAGTTAATAATGAAAGTCATCATCATTTACTTTATGTTTTTCAGAAGAATTGGATTGGAGAGAAAATCTCATGGAAAGTTAAAAATGTGAGAAGATATTTGGTTTTACACAAAAGTGTAAAAAGCATGTTTTATACAATGAGGGAGGGAAAATATTATCCACATATTATATGGTTACTATATTGAGAAAATGAACAAGAGGATATGGAAACAATGGAAGATGGTTCTATTACAAATACGTATATCAAGCATCTAAAGAAAGCATATCGAACTTATAAATGCATGTCAATCTATGATCATTTATTGAGCTTCAAAGTCAATAACGTGGCAAGCATCTAACATGGAGTCATTAAGCCATAGGGGATGCCAAACTCATAAAGCAAGGAAAATATCGAGCTTCGACATTGTTAATACAAATAAAGGTGTCAAACACCAAGGAAAAATGCATCGAAATTCAAGATGTCGAGTGTGAAGAAGGAAAATCAATCAAGCATTCAATAAGCGGTAACGAAATTCAAGCAACCTCAAGAAGATGTCAAACCTCTATAATCAAAGGTGTCGAATGCTTAAAAAGGGATGACAAGTCTATGAAGGTATCAAATTCCAAGCAGTTGGCAAACCTAGAAGGTATCGAACATGAGCACAGCAAGAAGGTTATCGAACCTTAATAATCGAAAAGATTTCACATTAAGTTATCAAATCTCTAAGGATGTCAAGCTACGAGTGTTATCAAACTTGAATAAAGGAAGAGGAGGTATCGTGCTTTAGCAACTATAGAATTTGTCGAGCATATAAGAAGGAAGAGATATCATGTCCTAAACAACTAAAGATACGGAGCATATAACTAGCCCAAAGTGTTGTCGAATACCAATAGCTACTAATATACTATGGTATAAAGGATATCGAACCTGAAGATAAGTAGAGGAAGTTACAGAACCACTACAACATAAAGTGCTAATAGAATGAAGAATAAAGAGGGATGCCACATCATTAAGAAATATCGAATACATAGTTACGAAGAGGGTATATCGGGATTCTATGAAACAAGCAATATATATTGAGCCATTACAACTATGACTGTTGTAAAGCGTCCACAAGCGGCAAGTGGTCTTGAGCTTTATAAGTAGCAAAAGGAGTCGAACTTCAAAGGACATAAAGAACAACGAATGTCTATAGTTATGAATGATAGAGTTAGGGGTATGCCCTAGGGGCAATTATGTAATTTGTTACATATATCTAACTTGTTGATCAATCTTGTTCGAAATAAAGATGCTTTCTTTCTATTACATACTTGATATAATGTGGTTATATTAATTAATTTAATTAAAAGTATATTTAATAGAAAATTCATAAATGGTATGTTTTGTGATAGTAGTTACAAAATGTTGTAACCGTGAGTAATCTATCACAATAAAATTAAATATACCGTCTTAAACATTCCTAGTCAAGGTACATCGAGACTGGATACCGATGTATCCGTTGAGACTAGAGTACGTAACGCCCTCTAAATGTTGGACAGTGTATTACTCATGGCCGCTAGGGGCACCTAAAGGTTGCGTACTAATAGTTATTGGATAACTATGGAATGACTCACTTAGTAGTTTTCTGTTGGTTAATATAACTAAGGTCAAATAGAAAATATCGATGTGACTGATTTACACAATTCTCTTGAGTTAAGAATACTACGGACCTTTAATATGAAAGCTCTGCTTTGAATATATTTAAATCATGATATTGCATTCCATCTAGTGACTATAGTTGAGTTGAGTGGAAGTATTGGAAGCGAAGCATTATTCAAGAGAGGATTCATCATCTCAGTTATATAGGGTTATTATAATGGTCAACTCAGGTCAACTCAAAGTCAAAGTCTCTAGCCAGAGCATTTTAGTTAATAATAATAGTTATTATTAAACTAGGGATTTTGTGTTGGACTATAGAGTTGAATATGGACAATGTTAGAATTTTGAATATTATCAAATTCCAAAAGTCCAAAATGATATAGTTTTGACGAAGAGAATTGTTGTAAATAAATGTCACAACCCGGTAATGCTTATTAAACTAAAATGAGATTTTACTAAAAATGAGTAGTGATAAATTTGGCCAAAATGTCACATCACCTGCTAAGTGATGTGTGGACGTTAACATTCAAATGGTTTGATGTCAATTGCTGACCGAATTTACACCCAAGAGTAAAAAACTGAAATGATGAATTCTCTATAGACCAAATGATTCAATTAATTTATAACTGTTATAAATTAATTAAATTAATTAATATTTATGAAATATTAATTATGAAATTTGAATGTAATTAGAGAAATAAATATTGTTTTATATATATTTATAATAGCTATAAATATATTGAACGACATACGATATCGATAAGCGATTAAATTAGATTTAGTTGCGTAATATTTTGACTTGGGCTTAAATGGGTTTAAGGCCCATCACTAGGGCTACAAATTTTGAATTTAGAAAGAATTAGGGGCGGTAAAGACATAGGTAACATGCTTGGAGATGTGTGGTTTAGATTAAGTGAGAAAGGGTAAATCCGATCTACCTATTTTTCTCTCTTATGAAACTATAAATATGGATCTCTAAACCTATTCTCAATCTCCTCTTTTGCCTGCCATTCTTCATCTTGCTTCTGGCCAAAACTTGGCTCCTAACTAACTCCAAAACTCAAATCAAATTCAAATTAAAAAAAATTCGATAGTGGAAGGTCGGTGATTCCAAACAAGCAATCTGACGGATCGGGAGATACTAAAAAAGGGAATTCATTCCTTCTACGTGGACTCAAAGGCATCATCAATTGGTACTATTTATTTCATATTATAGAGATTATGTCATATTCTATGACCTATAATTGAGCAATTCTAAATCTATACATATATATTATTGTTGTGTATCTAAAAGGTGAGTTTTTTGTAGGTATATGTAGTTTTCACAAATTAGTTTGGTTATGTGCATGATTTTGTTATAGTATTTCCAATTTACGTATAAACAAATCTAATTTACTGTACAAAATCAAATTTTGTCATGATTAATTAATATATATACATATATATAAATATATATACATATATATATATAAATATATATATATATATATATAAACGTATATTTCACTGATATAATTACTTATGTGTATATATAATATGTATATATTGTTTTGAAAATTTTCTTATTCTTATTTATACATATTATGAATTATGAAATTCGAAAATGTATTATATATATTATAATTAATATTTATTGATTATACAAATTGTTTATTATATATAAAATAATTATAGTTTGAAAATTCGATTATATTTTTTTAAATCACTACATCAATACGGAAACTCTCGAAAAATATTTTAGATTTTTTATCAAAATTTAATATTTTTAATAATTAAATTAGTTTTCGCTGGATAACATTTAATTTATTAAAAATAATATTTTATTTCTAAAAATTCCCAGATTTTTTTTCTAACCTTTACTTTATGATCCTAGATTTTTCTCAAATTTAAATTTCAAGGTTTGGATATGAAATTATTTTATATTAATTATATGTAACTAAAAATATTTATTAATTAATAGATAATAAATAATAAATTATGAAATTAATTTTTATGCAAACCTATGTTTATTTAAAACTGGAATTAATTTTAAAATTATTTTTATGTATATATATATATATAAATATATTTTAATATGTATTTATGTGTGTGTGTGTATTATACCATGGTTTTATTTACATTTATTATATATATTTAATATATATGTGTGTATATTTATAAACTAAAAGTTAAATTATAATTTTTTTATTCATATATATATATGTATATATAAATTCATGTATGTGTTCAATTTCCTACATATATATATACACACAAGTGTTTTAAATTATTAATTATAATATTATACGTATATGTATAAATAAATAAACATACACACACACACACATGTATAACATAAAATTTTTTACCGTTTAATATTGAAATGTTTTATAATATATATGTATTTATTTATATATATTTCGTATTCTAATATGTGTGTGTATGTGTGTGTATGCACATATTTAGATAACATATAGTACATACAAAAATGAGCTAAAATGTCCGATGCGATGTAAATCCCAATATCAACATATAGACATATTATACCCTTTGTAGATTATTATGTTACACATGTACACATACATATATATGTATGTGATACATGTATATTGTAACGACCCAGGTTTTCAGTCGTCTGAATTTGGAATATTTAATTGATTTTAAATATTCAAAAGTAAATTTTATAAGTTGAATAACTTATATTTCAAATGTAGTGATTTATTTGGATAATTAAATTTTAATTTAATATGTGAAATTGTGCAAATAATTGAAATTTGAATCTAATATGAGCAAAAATGATTTCTAACGTTGTTTTAAATTTTATTTGAGTTAGAATATAATTAGTAAATTTTTAAAATTGAATTAAAAGTTAATTTACAGAAATTGAAAATTTTAATATTTTTTTTGGCATAGCCGACGGGGTTGGATGGGCCCCTACCATTATATTATTAATAAATAATAATACACAAGCAGTACAGGGGATTGATGGGATGTCAATCAACTAAAAAACTGGAGAGAGCTCCAGAGATACAAAAGCTACAGATCGAAAGCAAACAAATTACATCACTTGATTAATTGACAGAGAAGAGAGCCATAATCCCAATAGAAACAGTACTTTACCAAGAAATGAAGGCAAAACGAGCCCAGAAAGCCCATAACTTCAGAAGATCCAATAAACCAGATGCCACTAAATTAAACAAATAAAGACGCCAACATGACAGTGGCATCCAAACAGTTACTGCGCATATCGAGCTACGTTGGAAGGGCGCTCAATATCTCGACCTTCATTCTCCTAGTTACCCGCCCAGAGCTGATCATTGAAGGCGACGAGGTGATGGCATGTTCATCAAGAGCAGATGGAGGTCGATAAGCCACCGGAGGAAGTATGTGTTTGTAGCAGTTCAACTGCGGTTTCTTAGCGGGTTTGGACGAGGTCTTCGCCTTCGATGATATAAGGGAGAGCTTAATTGGTTCGAGAGCAATAGCTTTGGTCTTAACATTGAAGTAGGCAGGAGGCGCTCCAGTTTCAGCTAGACAAGAATGAGACCTGGATGTTATTGGGGGGAGGGTACTTCACTGCTACCAATGAAATCAAGTAGTTCTGCATTTTTTAACACAGTGGAAGAACATAGAGCAATGCAGAGATGTGTACATGCAGATACGTGCACACATGGTGAAGAGTTCGATATGCCACTTCGTTCAGAGTTGACAAACTCACTTTCTTTAGTTATTTCCCCTTCTTCCTTGCCATTAACGACTTGAAGCAATTCATGAGTACGGTCAGAAGTTCGAATATCGGATTCCATAACCGTGCTCAGTATATTGTGCCTCTCAGACCCAACGTCCTTAACATTTAGCGTTGAAACTTCTTCCTCTACACTATCTAAATTAAACTTGATTACATGAACATCTTCTATCCCACTGTTTATACCAATATTGACATTATGTCCAGACTAATGCAAAATGGTCTCTGCTTCTACCAGAGAAGGTTTAATATTGACATTATTTGGAACCAAGACATCATTCAAACCAGATTTTCCAACGCCCTTTTTGACTTTGCAAGAAGATTCAAACAGAGCGTCTTCCTTATTAGTGCGAGTTTTATTGACATTGACATAGGATTCAAATTCCTTTTTTTATACTTAACCCAAACCTGTCTTTTCTTTTTCATTTTTGGAGTTGCATCAATTACTGTTTGAGGAACTTTATCGACTTTGAACTCGTCTTTTTTATTGGGTTCATTCACTTGCTCAGCAACTATTTTATCATCCTACACAACGACACAGTGCCTTTGTTTACTAAGTCTATTACAAGCAGACTGGTCATGGCCAAAATTTTTACATTGGCAACAAATCAGCGGCTTCCAAAGATAATTAACTCTAACAAAATGCACGGTACCATCTACCATTTGCACGGGGAACTCGTTAGGCAGAGCCAGTTCAGGAGAGACTTTGACTATGCATTTGGCATACTCCAACCTATTTAATTTTTCGGTTGTTTCATCCATACAAAGAAATTTACCTACTCTAGAAGCTAACCAACTAATACCCATCATTGACAAAGCATACATAGGAATATTACACAGTTTAATCCAAACATGAACTTTTTTAATAGAACAACTACTGTTACCTGTCGCTAAATCCCACGATTTGACAATGAAGAGCTTATTTCTTAAGACGACTAGGTATGATTCAGTAATTCTTTGTCGATCTTCAACATTAGAAAGAAGGAAGAAAAAAAGGAAGCCATTTGATTTCACTGTGATGGAGCCTTTTAGTTTCCAGATACGTTTCAGTAGGTAAATAACAGTGGAGTAAGGCAATGGATCATCGAGGAAGAAACCAAAAAGATAATCATGCCATACCGTGTTTCTAGCTGGAAGTATCTCATCAGAAGGAACAAGAATTTCACCAGAAAAGGTTAGAGGAACCTCGGCCGATTTGAAACTACCGGCGTTTCTGGGCTTGGTTTTGAAGAGCGAGGACCACTGCTGAATCGGGGGAGGAAAGGCAGGAACTGATGATGCTACAACTTGATAGGAAGTTGGAAGAATCTGGGGTGGAGAGGAAGATTGGAACAACGAAGGAACAAGGGGATTGGGGGGGCGGAGGGGGGTCTGGCTCAGGCGGAGCAGCTGAGAGCGGTGGGAAGTCAACAAAGGACGATGGGATAGAGGCGATAGTACAAGGCGAGGAAATCAAGGAGGAGGGATGCGGAGAAACAATTGGAACGATGGGTGTAGAAAATACGGCATAAGCGGCGGCTATTTAAATAAATTCTTAACATAATATGTAATTTTAATATTTAATTAACATGTAAAAATAGTCATTTTTGACACTTTCTCAGATTTCGATGAAACTACTTTCATTGGAACCATAATGGTGAATTATTACAGGATTTCAAATTTCATGTCAATTGGACTTACAGTTTGGTCGTGCGAAGCTGAAACGAATAGAAATTTATTTAAGTAATTTTAATTAAAATAATTCGATTCGAAAACCTATCTTCCAAATACGATGGAATTGGCCTCCGATACATATTCCATTGTGTTCGGAATTGGGGTAAAACATTATAAACGTCTGGCGGCACGCTTCGTTTGGAGTTCGAAATATTTTCGGATGAATAGTGCGCGAAAATTTTATATAAAAGGACCTCACTTTCTCCATTTCTCACAATCCCTAGGGTTTCCTTAACCCTAGCCGCCACCATTAAATCAATGGCCAAAATTTCATGCTCATCTCCCCTTGATTCCTCTCAATCCCTTCATTTTCACGCTCCGGCTTCTACACGAAAGTTGGAGAGCTCGTCGAGCACAACGAGTTCAATGGTGGAGATCTGAAACGGTGTAGTGTGGAGGCTGCAATTTATCCGCGTTAATGCAGCAGGTTGAAGGAGTTTTCTTGGTCGTAGCGCGTCGTTTGGGGGCCTGTCTCTGGCCGTGGGTGAATCGAGGTGTGGGCAGTCGAGTGGTATTCCCTGATCGTCGAGTAGGCAAGCGATAGAGGAGCATAAATGGATTGAAGGAGGCGATGTATGGGTTAAAATGCGCATGTACATTCTTGGTGTTCGAACTGGAACGAAGAAGAAAGGGGTGGGGAAGGAACGACCACGATTGATTTAGGTTAATTATAAATTAATTTTGTAATTAATTATTTATATGAATTCATAATGTTTAAAAATTGGTAACTATTTCATACGAGGTCAGATTAGCACGAAACAAGTTGCGTTGGGTTCCTATTCACGAACACTACACGATGGAGCTAGATTGGGATTTATTTGAGCGAGTAAAATTTTTGGTTAAAATTAATCGCTCGTTTAATTTTAATCGAAATAAATCGCTATTACGAAAACTGCAATCAAAGTGAGTAAACTCACTCTCTCTGGCACGCTTATATTTTTATACAAGTGGGAATAAATTTATTTTATGTTGTTTGATGATTGTTTGGATGTTATGTTATAGTAGTTGGATATATTCCTGCCTATTGGAGCAGATGAGATCTTATACGTTCCCGTGTATGAGCGGATGACCCTTTGTACGCGCGTCTGCCTCGAAGCAGACATTGTACTTATTTTCTCATATGTATATTTGTTGCAGGTGACAGGTTGGAGGGATCCAACAGGATTACTCACTATGGTTGATGTTATTTACACATATTGGTATATATGTTGTATTATGTGATATTTGATGCGATGGATGCCTTGATTGCTATTATTTATGTGAATCCCCTTATTTAACGCTTTTGCAGCATTGGGCCATATATTTGGAATTTAAAATATTAAAATGATGACTTCAATTTAAAAAGGATTTCAAAGTGATTTTGAAAATATATGATTTTTTTTTAATGATTAAAGGAAATGGATTTATTTTAAATAAATAAAAAGTTATAATTTTTATGTTATAAAAATTGTGGCTTTGTAAAATATACTTAAATATGATTTTTGAAATATAATGTTAACTATTTTGTAAAATAAGTTATATTGAGAATTTTGAATTTATTATAAACGGTTTATATATAAGATTTATAAAATTGATATTTTATAAATAAAAAAGTAATGAAACTATAAACGAGTTTTGTAAGTGTTAAAATGAAGTTATAATTGAATCTTATAAGTAAATAAGATTTATAAATTTATGAAGTTATTAAAAGAATGAATTTGTAAATAAAGAGATTTATAAGTAAATAAGCTTATAATGGGAATTTGATATATAAATGAGATAAATGGGAAATTGGTTAACAAAGGGATTTTACAAATGGAAGTTTTTATCAAATAGAAATGTGAATTATAAACACTTTTTATAAATGTGAAATCCATTTAATTTGATAAGCTAAATATGGATTTTTATAAAAAGAATTATATTCATGATTTTGGACAGTGAATAATCCTGTAAATTAAATAAATGTTTTGGAAGGTGATATTATAAAATGGAGTTTAAATGGTTTGAAAATAAAATGATTTGTAAATTTACTTAATATTAAAATAAGTATATGAAAATGTTTTCCAAATATCCAATAAGTGAAATGGTTTTGAATATTATATTTTTAAAGATATTTTGAAGTGAATAATTGGAAAGTGATTTGATTTATAAACGATTAATAAAAATCAGGCCCAGTGACTACTTATGTGCTAGATTTTGTTTGTTGCTTTAATAGTTAAATAACTGACTATCAAATTTGGCCATTTTAATTTCTCAACTTGATGTAGAAACTAATTAGTCATACACTTAATACGTAACTGACTGTGTAGGCTTGATTATCGTTTGTGTTGAGAATGTTGATTCGTGTAGTGCGGAGTGATTACTCCAATCTATCGAGCTTCCTTCTTTGCCGAAGGATAGCTAGTTGAAAGTTGGAGACGTGATAAGTATATGAGACTTGGTTTCCTTGTGAGGTTGAGAAACGCTTTTGCGTTGTTGGTGTGAAGAGACCGGGATCAGATTTATCTGAAAACCACTTCAGACCAACTTATTTGCGACGATTTTGTAGGTTTGTTGATGATACTGATATTTAGGATTTTCATAGTGAAGGACCGCTTGTTGATCGTTTGGGGTTAAAATCCCAATATACATCTAGTAGCAGTAGTCTCTTCGTTATAAAATATCCATTGCAAGGGCTGTCGCTACTAATCCGATAGGATGTGGTAGGAGAGTACCTTCGGTTTGTCCTGTTCCTGGACAACTTGTATGGACGAGCGTTTGACATTGCATTTCTAAGATTACGTACATTGATTTTTACAAACGTACATCATGTGGTGGCGGAGAAGGCAACTTCTCTTAGCTTAACACGCTCCTTGAGACGTATGAGCTCAAGGGTTGTATTTTTGTGGAAGGCAATTAGTAGTCAATGAGAATGGCAATGTGGCATTCAAAGATGATGATGTGATATGTGATATGTGAAAGGTAATCGATACCTCTTTTGACCTCACTCCCCGGAAAATGACTGAAACAGGGATAGAAGCAGCAAGGCTAAGTGGGTCGCTCCCATCAGGAGATGTCATCACTCTTCTAGATATATCTTTACACTCCATGACGTCGTGTATCTGATTATTGTTGATGTATGCTTGTGGCCACGGATTAAAGGTTGGTAACGACCGGAGTGATGACATATTCGGTACTATCCAGGGATAGGTAGGTCGGTCTTGTGTTGGTTTAGGCGGGCGGTATCTGCTCCCTAGGTGCATCCCTATAGAGGTGTACTAAGTTTGGTTTGGAAAGGTAGTCCCTTCACCTAGTCATTTGTATGAAAATCCAAAATCCAATACGTGCCTGCCATTTTCTATTGTAGAAAGCCTTGTATTACAAGATGTATGCTGGAATTTAATAATGTAACAATTTCAGCTATTTTAATATTATTTGTATAATAGACACTATTATAATATAAGAGAATTTGAGATGAAATGTTTTGGTTATCGTAAGGTAAAATCCTTGTCGATATTTATTTATGACGCGATCTTACGAGATACCTTTTCTTTTGATAAAGGGAAATTTTTGATAACTTTATAAATTCAGTTGAGGTGTGTTTTTCTCACGCCGGTTTACCAGACTAATCCGGATGTTCTTCCCTTTCAATGCTCGGGTCAAACCGAGTATATTTACAGGTTCAGATTTGGTGCTTTTGGAGCTTTAATAGGCGAGCTGGAGATCTTCATGTCGTATACACGTATCTGTTTTTTTTTCCGCTGCTTTGCATTGTTGTTATTGTTGTTGTAAATTATCAGCATTTTTAAGGACATGTTATTATAACTGTCCAAGCCGATGATTACTTATTGTGTACTCTGATATTGATTTATGTATATTACAGTTTCTCTTTGTAAAGTTTATTGATCCATATTATTTGTTATTCCGCTGCGATGTGAGATTCTGTATTGTTTTGGTACTGCTTCTCTCTCTTCTTCTTCTCTTCTCTTCTTCTTTCTTCTCTCTTTCTTCTCACCCTCTCTTTTCTTTCTCATGATCATCTACAATCAGTGCGCTCTGGGTCGGACATGCGTGGTTTGGTGTCGGATTCAGAGGGTGCCGGGTGCGGGTCGTCACAGCTAGTATCAGAGCTTAGGTTTAGTATATTCCTAGGCTTTGATGTGTACTTAGTATAGATAGGGTCAGTAACACCCTAGATTGAGTTTGAGTGTATTATAGATATGAGCGCGTATTTGTTGGTGATTATAAAATATTTTTTATTGTGTTTGCTTATCCATTGAGTTGTTTATGAATTTTGGTCGGTACGTGGGACGCCACGTTATCGGTAGGGGTTTCTAAACACTTAACGAGGCAAGTCGACATAGTATTGTTTTTAAATAGGGTAAATGAAATAATTTTGCCTCGATTATATTTTATATATAAAGGAAACCATTTTTCATAAATTATTATAGTGTATATAAATTGATTGTTTTGTTGTTTGAAAATGTAAATATATATAAGTTAATAAAAGCTGTTTGAATAATCTAAATATAAACAACAATTGTAAAAGAATAAATTATATAAGCAAATGAATTATAAAATATGAAATTATAATTAAAATGATTCACAATTGTGAAATAATCTTATATATAAGAAATGAAACTACATGAGTATATTTATAAATATGAGTTGTAAATAAAAATGGATTTAAACTAAGAATTTGAGAATTTGAATCCCGTTGATTTTGATAGTTATTTTTCAAAGGTTAAAGTTGTTATTATTATAAATGTAAATAAGGTAGATAAATTTGGAATGAACCATATATAAGTGAAGTAAAAATAGTGAAATTATATAAGTAAAAATTTATAAATGTGATTCATAAATAAAAAAATTTAAAAGAAATAAAAAGCACTAAATTCACTACAGTTGCTAGAAAATAATAAGGGTGATGACTACAACATCATCAGTATCATTTTCGAGTTCTTGGGTGATGGATTTGCTACCATTAGTAATATATTATGAAGTTAAGTTTTGTTGTGATAAACAAATTTTAATTTAAAATCCAAGTTTGAAATTGATAAATATAAGTGAAATGAGTTTGGACTTATAATATGAATAAAAAAAATAATTTTAGTAAGTTAAATAAATATGAGTTAACATAATAAAATATATGATTCAAAACTTAACTGAAGGAAAGTTTAATAAAGTGAATTGGATTTGAAATGGATTGGATAAGTTATTGAAATGAAAATTAAAATTAAGTGGTAAGTGATTAAAGAATATGAATTTGAAAGTTTAAATAAATAAGTTGTATAACTTATAAAATGAGAAAATGTAAGTAAAACCAAATATTGAAATGATTAAACAATTTTGTTAAGCAAAACAAAATCTGAATTTGAATAGCGATATGAAATCTGACTTAAGTAAATGTTAAATAAAATGACTTTAGAAATGAAATCTATGTTAAGTTAAAAGGAAATGATCTTTGAAAATGAAATTTAACTCAAGTAAAGAAAAAGAAATGAGCTAATGAAATGAGTCAAATGAAATAGAATTTGAATTAAATTAGAAGCGAACTTAAGTTGTATAGTTAAAGTAAATGTAAGTGAGAATGAAATGAAATCTAAATTAAGTAATGTAGAATGAAATTGAAATTTGATATTGAAAGTAAATGAATGAATTGAAGTAATAGAATGTAACTTAAGTTGTGAATTAAATAAATGAAGATTAACTTAAGTTAAATGAAATGAGCTAAGTGAAGAAATCGAAATGCATATGAACTTGAGTTATTAAATGAAATTCAACTTTAGTTGTAAAATGAATTAGCGATTAAATTAATGAATGAAATGAATTGAACTAGTTAAATAAATTAGTTAATTGAATATGATATTGAATGTTGTTTGATAAATTGAATATGAACTTAAGTTTGCAGTGATAAACATAAGCAGTGTTGTATTGAATGATTGTAACAAGACTTAAGTAATTGTTTTATGAAATAAATCGTAAGTGTTATTACTATTAAAAGAAGTATACTAAGTAATGAATAAATTCTGAATAAAAATAAATGTGAATGGAATGGAATGTGTTAAACCTAATTGAATGTAAACGAAGTAAATATGAATGTTTGAGTGTAAATTAAATAATTGAATTCAAATTGGAAGTAAAGTGAATCTAAATAGAATTGAATTTGATTTGAATTGAAAGTGAACTAACTTGGATGTAAATTTGTAGAATGTAAATTAATTGAATATTAGTAAACAAATTGAAGTGATGAATGTAAGTCAATGCAAATCAATTAAAGGGTAATAAGAAATGGAAGTGAATTAAACTAATTTGATGAGAATCAAATGAAAGCAAAATGAGAATGAATGTAATAAAATGATTGTTAGTTAACTTGAATGTGAATTAGTTGGATGAAAACTAAACGGTAAATGAATGAATTGATTTGTTGGATGTTAGTTGGATAATAGTTGTTTGTTGATTGCTTATGTTGCACACGTTTCATTTCCATATGATAGTTGTATAGTATATGTTATATATGTTGATATTACTTTCCATATATGTGTTCTCATTTGTTTGTTGAGTGTTTAGTAGGTGCGGATGGCGTTTGCTTCACATTTGGAGCTCTGCTTTCCTGCTATATTAGCCGTATATGCTCGCTAATAATATATAAGGTACATATCTCAGATTACATATCGTACTTTTATATTTTTCCATACGGGATGCCTCATCCTCGAAGATGAGAAGTATATTTGTGATATATATATATATATATTGTGATTTTACTACGATCGAACCGCGCAAAGGAGACTCTGACGAATTTTTCTGAAAATTTAAGGTGTTGGAAAATTTTGGAAAAATTGGAAAAAAAAATTGATAACGAAAAGTTTAATTTTGAGTTATAACTTGAAATGAAATCAGTTGGTTTTTGAAATGATATTAGTTGATAACTAAAATTCTAAGAATGAATTTAGAAACATAGAGTGTGATAATGAAGTTGCAACTAATAAATGTTAGAAAAGTTAAAAGACTTAAGAGATTTGGTAATCCAACTTAACTAAATTGTTTTGAAAGTTAATGGAGTTGTAGCATCTTTTCTTACTTAGTAATTTCGGGAACGAAATTCTTTTAAGGGGGAAAGAATGTAACGACCCGGTTTTCCAGTCGTTCGATTTTGGAATATTTAATTGATTTTAAATATTCAAAAGTAAATTTTATAAGTTGAATAACTTATATTTCAAATATAGTGTTTTATTTGGATAATTAAATTGTTAATTTAATATGTGAAATTGTGCAAATAATTGAAATTTGAATCTAATATGAGAAAAAATGATTTCCAACGTTATTTTAAATTCTATTTGAGTAAGAATATAATTAGTAAACTTTTAAAATTGAATTAAAAGTTAATTTATAGAAATTGGATTTATTATTTAATTAACGTGTAAAAATAGTCAATTTTTGACACTGTCTTGGATTTCGACGGAACTAGTTCCATTGGATCTGTAATGGTGAATTATTATAGGATTTCACATTTCGTGTCAATCGGACTTACGATTTGGTCGTGCGAAGCTGAAATGCATAGAAATTTATTTAAGTAATTTTAATTAAAATAATTCGAATCGAAAACCTATCTTCCAAATACGATGGATTTGGCCTCCGATACATACTCCATTGTGTTCGAAATGAGGGTAAAACATTATAAACGCCTGACGCCACGCTTCGTTTGGAGTTCGAAATATTTTCGGATGAATAGTGCGCGAAAATTTTATATAAAAGGACCTCACTTTCTGTAACGACCCGTAAATTTTAACTGTTTTAATAACGTAATTAGTTAAAATTTTGTGAAATTTTAAACGATAAAATTTCGAAATATAAATTTGATATTTGGAATGCGTCTAATTAAACATAGCAACTGGTAAATTTTCGTCCGAAAATATGAAAATTTATTTCGCGCGTAAATTTACTTCAATTTAATCAGTTAAAAAGCGATGAAAATAAAATGTTTTCGAAACCTAAATATTTTACATAGAAAAAATTCTAAACCATCTTCTGAGCAAGATGTCAGTTTGTCGTTTTTCCAAATTCGGACATCTTTGGCTCCGTCGATCTTATTTTTCAGCGTTTTTCTTGCATTTTCCACTATTAGAAAATTCGAATTTTTATAATTCAATCATACCACCGATATCTGTATACCGTTTTGATCGTCTCATCGTGCTGATCTCTGCGGTATATTCACTTCTGTATTTCGAAGACCGGTGTGCGGTGCAGTCTGCGGAACGCTTAGCGTATCGGTTCCGCAACCGAGTCTTTTGGATTTCTGGTGACTATTCGTTATCCAGATTGAATCAAACAGCCGTGAACTTTTAATATTCCTTATGATCAACGATTGTGACTTTACATTTTCATTTTGTCTGTTCAAAACGTGCCATTTCATTTGTCATTTTTCATTGTCTATTTTTCTTTTTTTTTCGCCTGTACATTTTCCTTTGCTGTTCAAAACCGTGCCATCTCCACCAACCTTTCCTCTCCAATTTGTGCTGCTCTTCCACGTTAAAGCTTCAAACTCACCTCAAATTCTCCCCTTGCTGACCGTGCCCATGGCCATCACCTAAATCTATGCCTCTTCTCCTCTACAATCGGATTCTGTCACGCAAGCACTTTCTCTGTGCTCGGCTCTTCCCTATGATGGGTATGTATAGTTTAAAACTTGATTTGACTGAGGTATATATATATACTATTATAGCTACATCTAGTCATACGTAATATATATATGAGTTGTAGATTTATATTAGTTCATATTATTTGTCTGTTAAGGTTTAAATTTATCTGTTATATTAGTTGTATATGTTTAGTTATAGCGTATGTTCTATGTATATATATATATAAACTAAAGTTGTAAATATCTGACGTTTTATTTTGTAGTGCTCGTATGAGCCTTGAGTCCCTAACAGTCTTTTATACAAAAATATATAAATATATATATATATATATATATAAATAAATATAATCTGACAGTTAATGGTCAAACCCAAACTTTGTTTTCAAATTTGACTTAGAAAAAATGAATAATCAAACATACCCATGAAGTCTGAGGAATCGCAATCCTACTATTTTATTCACTCTGATACAAACATGTATATGCTTTATGTAAGTTTTGATTACAGTAAGTTATATCTTCTATTGAGTTTGAAGTTTAAGTCTATATATAATTATAATTGTCTGAAGCTTTCTACCATGCTTTGGTTCCAAAGTATATTATATACAGTTAGTTATATATATTTCTTTGTTTTGTTCATATATCTAAATTTAGTCAGTATAAGTAAGCCTTGTAGCTGTATATATATTCTTCTATATAAAAGCTATTTTGTCCTTGTCTTATAATTTACTGTATATATATATTTACAGTTACAAAGTATTAGAATTGTACACATTTCAATATATATATATATATATATATATATATATATATATGTTTAATGGGTATATTTGTGTGTGCCTCTTACTTCTCTTGTATGCTTAAAGAAAAATAATATATATATATATATTATATTTTTAACGTTCGAATATGTGGTCATTTATATTAATTTATATAAGTTATACTAGTTTATATATATATATTTCATTTCAGTCTGTATCAAACAGCTTCTGATTTATTTTCATTGATTCTTTGTTATCAGCTTTGATCGTTAAATTCATGCCGATTTTTGCTTTGCTTGGATTCGTAACTCAATTTCAGTGTCCGTATCTATGTGCGTATCCGTGTCATCTCCTGTTCTCTCTAGCCTCGAAAGGTGAGCAATCACTCACGATTAACGTTCTTTTATTTATTAAATTTGATTTCAATTGAAACGACAATTGAAATGTGCTGCTGTTAGATATTTACACTGTTATTACCTGCATCAGTTCACCTGTGACATCTGACACCAATATCTGTTATATATGAAATGATAATCCAGTTTGATTGTTAAATGACTGATTGTTTGATGTTTACAATTGGACGTTAAAATTGTAATGTATAAAGTGATAAATATCATGCAAATAAATTTGACGTAGGATAATTAAAATTTGAATCGACATATGTTGAATTTGATTAGTTGAATATGATCCCTTTTAATTGTTAAATTAATTAACATGTAGAATAGTGATAATTACACTTTGAACCATTGAACGTATATTGGATTAATTGGTTAAAATTGAAATCGAATGACAAGTGAAGAACCATATTAATATTAGTGTAATAATCTTTAATCTACATGAAATGATAGTGTAGGTTCTAGAAATAATTATATTAATTTACACAAATAACAATGTGAATTAATATGATTATTTCGGGATTATTTGAATTGATTATTGGATTGTTATTATTGATTGTTGTTATTGCTTGTTTATTTACTTTCACACCATCCCAGTTATCACACTGCAAGTTCCCTTTGCTATTCTTTGATTTTTAATTGAATTGGAATCGGGTTGAAATGATAAATACCCAAATTAAACTTTGACCTAGGATAGAGAATTAAATAAAACCCGATTGGTCAATAATGTGATTTTAAATAAAATAAAGTTTTATTTGAAAGGATAAGATTTTGAAATGAAGCTGGAATTTGAATTTTTAATGAAAGGAAATGTTAATATGTAAAATCTGAAACAAATATTGACATAGTAGTTGTTGAAAGATCGTTATTTTGAAATTAATTATTTGACAATTAAATTTGGAACTTTTCATTGAATTAAGTTTGAAATTATAATTAAGTTTGAAATTATTAAGCTTTGAAATATTAATAATTAAGTTTTGAAATATTTAATAATTAAATAAGATTTGATTATTTGATAATTAAATAAAAATTTGAATTCTTTGATAAGAGAAATTGAACTTTTGAATAGGTGAATTTTACTTCGTAAATAATTGAAATTGAGTTCTTTATTAATTAAGTTTTGGAAAATTTTTTAAGTAAGTAAATAAGTGAAATTGAATTTCTTTAACAAGAAATAAAATGTGATTTATTGAAATTAATGTAAGACTTGAAATATAAAGAATTTGATTTGATGAATTTAATTTAATTAAATTTGTAAGTTTTGATATAATGAAGTTGAATTTAAATAATGGATTTAACGAATTGGAAATTTAATAGAAATTGTTTTGAATGGCAAATTTACTTAATGAACATTGAATAAAATTGATAAATGAATTTAAATTGATTTAAATGTTAAATTAAATTTATTTAAATGATTTGGAATGAAACTTATTTACGAACTTGAATCAATATTTGAATTGGTTTAAAAAGAAATTGAAAATTTTATTATAAGATTTGAAATGGTAAATTTGGAAGTTTTGAAACGTAAAGTACGGAAATTGGTTTTGAAAGACAAATGAAATGTTGATTTACGAATTCTATTGGAAATTGAATTTGATTTGGTTTTGAAATATATTAAACGACCAATCGGTGTAATAATTACGAAAGTTATTAAAGAGACCGGAATCGGTTATGGACATACTCTCTGTCTAAACCGAAAACCACTTTAATAACTATACGCGAAGTGTGATCCAGAATGAAGTGGTTGGAATGATGTACGTGATGACTGAAGAAAGAGAACGATAATGGTTAGCCTTGACACTTGTGTCAAATTGGAAATGACTAAAACAGGAGCCGTGCCGGGCCAAATGGAAGTCAGCTACCTCAAGCGAACAAACTTCTTCGAACTACTCATTACTTGTTGTCGATTGGTGCACCCTTGATTTTGGGAGTGTTGTTTCGCGGTGTTGCGGTCACTGCGGCGATGCGTTCTCACCAGTCTGGATCAGGCAAACGGTAGTTTCACTACCTTGGGTATTGCCTTATGTGCCTTGTCATACTTGTATCCCTATACGCGACCACTACGATTTGTTTTGTACCTTTAGTATATGGATTGCCCTCTGGTGACTTCCGGTTTTGGGGAAACTACGGTCTTGTATATGCTCTTGGGAATAAAAATGTGTTAAGGGTGGAATGGCCCATGACTTAACACTATTTTGATATCTTTATATTACTGATAGACATTATCTACTTATCGTACACTACTACATAGTAGATAGTTTAACAGATCCTTAAAGGATGGTTATTCCAAACATCCTTTGAGTTACTTGTATTTCAATTGCTATTTCACTTGATTTGAATTTATTAATATAAGAATGTTAATCCTGACTCGAGTGTTTTGTGTTTTGCTTTACGCTCGGGTCAGACTGAGTGTACCAGTATTCGAGACTCACCTTTGAAGTTGGAGCTTTGCTTAAAGATCCAGCCATCTATTCTGCTTTCAGTATTCGATGATTCCAGTGATGTATTCTGCTTTGTATTTGATGTATCGCATTACTCTTCCGTTGTATCTGGTTTAACTCTTATGTAACTTATACATTTATATAGTAGCTTCATGAACTACTATCTCTTTTATTTCTGCTGCATTTATTACTCTGTGTCTGTGATCTGTGATTATTTTATTTACTGTATATCTTCAGTTTTGCCAAATTTAAATTAACAACGCGGTATTTTGAGCAATTCAATTCCGGCATGAGTGTCTACCTATACACTTATAATGGATGCGAATGGTCCAAAATATCGGGTCGTTACAGTTGGTATCAGAGCTTTGGTAGCTCTAGGCAAAACTTAGCATGTATGGTAAATGTATTTACAGAATCACTCCCACTCGAGTTTCAATCTCTTCCTTTTGACTCAATTCCTTTAAATGTTGGAACGTTCTCCTCGGTTCCAAAATTCATTCGTGTCCTTCACTATTCGTCTTCTTTCAATTCTGGAGCACCCCATAACTCCAGTTTGAATGATATCTATAATAGGTCGGCGGTCTCGCCAATCTTCGAATAATTCGTAAAGGAGCAAAACTCCTTTATAATAGGCATCGATTTACCGGAGATTTCTGTATCCTCGGTTTACGATGCTATCTATTCCCTGCTATACCCGAATTCCATCTCTTGAGATCGAGTGTCGATTTACCTCGGAATTCTACACCGATCTTATTTTGAAGTCACGGTTGACCCGGTTAAGGTTGCCCGCGATTTATATAAACTTATCCATTGCCTTATTTTGTTATTTAATTATCTCGTCTTTGTTTCAAACCTATCTTCGAATCGAAATTCTCTTTGATTTGAGTCCATCAAATTTGAATCTATATCCTTGCTTTAAAATCCATTCTTGTATCGTCGAGCGAGGAATTGTATTTGTAAATAAATATAAAAAAAATGTTTTATACATTGTGTTGTTTGAGTTGTTGATGTTGATTTGGGTTTTCGATCGATTCGTCTGATCAACGCTATCGATAGAATTTCCAAAACACTTGAACAGAGCAAACTGACACAATATTATTTTAAAAATTTGGTAAATGAAATAAAATTGTATGATTATCCATAAATATATTAGTAAAATTTTCTGGAATTTAATAAGTTAATTAAATTGGTTGTTTGAAATGATAATATTTGATTATCATCTATTGTTCGATAAATGAATTTATAAACTTGGTTATAAATTGATTGGAATTTGAAATGAATTTAATTCAGAAATTTGAGAATTTATTAGTTTCCGGTGATTTCAAACTTTGGTTTTTAAAATTTTAAAGTATATATTATTGAAAGTATTTTCGAATAGAAATCGTTTTCAAAGAATTTTTAAAATGTTGACATCAGTGCTCTTCTCTTTGTCGCTGGAAAATAATTTCGGTGATGGCGGCCGCATCATCGATATTCATTTTCGAGTTTCGAAGTGGAGAAACCATTCTATAGCTTTGCTACGGTTCTGTTTTGAGAAAAATATATTTTGATTTGAATTTTTCAGTATATTTTGATTTACATATATATAGGTATCTTATTTTAAAATTTAATTTGATTTGATATAAATATATTATATATATCTCTAAATTGTATAAAGTTAATCCGAAATCTAATTCTTAAATTTGGTTAAAGGATGATTTCAATTATAAATAAGACCAAAGTTTGTAATAAATATTTAAACTTGAATAATTGAATTGGGAAATTTTATTTGTATATTGTTCAACTGCATTCTAATACAACTTACCTAAATCATTCAGAAGTTGAATATGTAATTGGATAATATATAATATAAATTGAATTTATAAATAAAATTTGAGTGGTTATAATAAATGTTATACACTTAAATTCTAATTATAAAATGTTAATAGGGATAAATAGAATAATAGGATAATTGAAAAATGAATTTTGTTTTGAAGGTTAATTAATAAATTGAAATTAGATCAACTTATAGAAATACCTTGAAATCGAAATCAATTAATGAATATAAATTAATTTAAATTTAAATTTATATGGTTTAAATTAATTTATATGGTTTAAATATATGTAATAAGATATATTAAGTGAAATAAACTTAATAAGAGTTTGGAATAAAGAAGAATTTAAATTGCTGGAAAAAATATGATTATAATAAAAGACTATTCAAATCTAGGGTTTCAGAAATTGTAAATTGAAGATAATTGGATAATAAGATAATAAATTTAGAAATAGTTGAGATTGATTTTAGTGAAATCAAATGGATTAAATCAATTATAGAATATCAATTAATTTAAATTTGAATTTATATGGTTTAAATTAATTGTTATTTATATTTCAAATTTGTTTTTCTTTCTGGTTGTTTCTATTCTCCTACCTCGTTCCTTTTCGTGGACGAAAAGTTTTGAGTGGGGGAGAATGTAACGACCCGTAAATTTTAACTGTTTTAATAACGTAATTAGTTAAAATTTTGTGAAATTTTAAACGATAAAATTTCGAAATATAAATTTGATATTTGGAATGCGTCTAATTTAACATAGCAACTAGTAAATTTTCGTCTGAAAATATAAAAATTTATTTCGCGCGTAAATTTACTTCAATTTAATCAGTTAAAAAGCGATGAAAATAAAATGTTTCCGAAACCTAAATATTTTACATAGAAAAAATTCTAAACCATCTTCTGAGCAAGATGTCAGTTTGTCGTTTTTCCAAATTCGGACATCTTTGGCTCCGTCGATCTTATTTTTCAGCGTTTTTCTTGCATTTTCCGCTATTAGAAAATTTGAATTTTTATAATTCAATCATACCACTAATATCTGTATACCGTTTTGATCGTCTCGTCGTGCTGATCTCTGCGGTATATTCACTTCTGTATTTCGAAGACCGGTGTGCGGTGCAGTCTGCGGAACGCTTAGCGTATCGGTTCCGCAACCGAGTCTTTTGGATTTCTGGTGACTAATCGTTATCCAGCTTGAATCAAACAGCCGTGAACTTTTAATATTCCTTGTGATCAACGATTGTGACTTTACATTTTCATTTTGTCTGTTCAAAACGTGCCATTCATTTGTCATTTTTCATTGTCTAATTTTCTTTTTTTTTCGCCTGTACATTTTCCTTTGCTGTTCAAAACCGTGCCATCTCCACCAACCTTTCCTCTCCAATTTGTGCTGCTCTTCCACGTTAAAGCTTCAAACTCACCTCAAATTCTCCCCTTGCTGACCGTGCCCATGGCCATCACCTAAATCTATGCCTCTTCTCCTCTACAATCGGACTCTGTCACGCAAGCACTTTCTTTGTGCTCGGCTCTTCCCTATGATGGGTATGTATAGTTTAAAACTTGATTTGACTGAGGCATATATAGATATACTATTATAGCTACATCTAGTCATACGTAATATATATATGAGTTGTAGATTTATATTAGTTCATATTATTTGTCTATTAAGGTTTAAATTTATCTGTTATATTAGTTGTATATGTTTAGTTATAACGTATGTTCTATGTATATATATATATAAACTAAAGTTGTAAATATCTGACGTTTTATTTTGTAGTGCTCGTATGAGCCTTGAGTCCCTAACAGTCTTTTATACAAAAATATATAAATATATATATAAATAAATAAAATCTGACAGTTAATGGTCAAACCCAAACTTTGTTTTCAAATTTGACTTAGAAAAAATGAATAATCAAACATACCCATGAAGTCTGAGGAATCGCAATCCTACTATTTTATTCACTCTGATATAAACAAGTATATGCTTTATGTAAGTTTTTATTACAGTAAGTTATATCTTCTGTTGAGTTTGAAGTTTAAGTCTATATATAATTATAATTGTCTGAAGCTTTCTACCTTGCTTTGGTTCCAAAGTATATTATATACGGTTAGTTATATATATTTCTTTGTTTTGTTCATATATCTAAATTTAGTCAGTATAAGTAAGCCTTGTAGCTGTATATATATTCTTCTATATAAAAGCTATTTTGTCCTTGTCTTATAATTTACTGTATATATATATATTTACAGTTACAAAGTATTAGAATTGTACACATTTCAATATATATATATATGTTTAATGGGTATATTTGTGTGTGCCTCTTACTTCTCTTGTATGCTTAAAGAAAAATATTATATATATATATATTATATTTTTAACGTTCGAATATGTGGTCATTTATATTAATTTATATAAGTTATACTAGTTTATATATATATATTTCATTTCAGTCTATATCAAACAGCTTCTGATTTATTTTCATTGATTCCTTGTTATCAGCTTTGATCGTCAAATTCGTGCCGATTTTTGCTTTGCTTGGATTCGTAACTCAATTTCAGTGTCCGTATCTATGTGCGTATCCGTGTCATCTCCTGTTCTCTCTAGCCTCGAAAGGTGAGCAATCACTCACGATTAACGTTCTTTTATGTATTAAATTTGATTTTAATTGAAACGACAATTGAAATATGCTGCTGTTAGATATTTACACTGTTATTACCTGTATCAGTTCACCTGTGACATCTGACACCAATATCTGTTATATATGCAATGATAATCCAGTTTGATTGTTAAATGACTGATTGTTTGATGTTTACAATTGGACGTTAAAATTGTAATGTATAAAGTAATAAATATTATGCAAATAAATATGACGTAGGATAATTAAAATTTGAATCGACATATGTTGAATTTGATTAGTTGAATATGATCCCTTTTAATTGTTAAATTAATTAACATGTAGAATAGTGATAATTACACTTTGAACCATTGAACGTATATTGGATTAATTGTTGTAGTGTTAAAATTGAAATCGAATGACAAGTGAAGAACCGTATTAATATTAGTGTAATAATCTTTAATCTACATGAAATGATAGTGTAGATTCTAGAAATAATTATATTAATTTACACAAATAACAATGTGAATTAATACGATTATTTCGGGATTATTTGAATTGATTATTGGATTGTTATTATTGATTGTTGTTATTGCTTGTTTATTTACTTTGACACCATCCCAGTTATCACAATGCAAGTTCCCTTTGCTATTCTTTGATTTTTATTTGAATTGGAATCGGGTTGAAATGATAAATACCCAAATTAAACTTTGACCTAGAATAGAGAATTAAATAAAACCCGATTGGTCAATAATGTGATTTTAAATAAAATAAAGTTTTATTTGAAAGGATAAGATTTTGAAATGAAGCTGGAATTTGAATTTTTAATGAAAGGAAATGTTAATATGTAAAATCTGAAACAAATATTGACATAGTAGTTGTTGAAAGATCGTTATTTTGAAATTAATTATTTGACAATTAAATTTGGAACTTTTCATTGAATTAAGTTTGAAATTATAATTAAGTTTGAAATTATTAAGCTTTGAAATATTAATAATTAAGTTTTGAAATATTTAATAATTAAATAAGATTTGATTATTTGATAATTAAATAAAAATTTGAATTCTTTGATAAGAGAAATTGAACTTTTGAATAAGTGAATTTTACTTCGTAAATAATTGAAATTGAGTTCTTTATTAATTAAGTTTTGGAAAATTATTTAAGTAAGTAAATAAGTGAAATTGAATTTCTTTAACAAGAAATAAAATGTGATTTATTGAAATTAATGTAAGACTTGAAATATAAAGAATTTGATTTGATGAATTTAATTTAATTAAATTTGTAAGTTTTGATATAATGAAGTTGAATTTAAATAATGGATTTAATTAATTGGAAATTTAATAGAAATTGTTTTGAATGGCAAATTTACTTAATGAACATTGAATAAAATTGATAAATGAATTTAAATTGATTTAAATGTTAAATTAAATTTATTTAAATGATTTGGAATGAAACTTATTTACGAACTTGAATCAATATTTGAATTGGTTTAAAAAGAAATTGAAATTTTTATTATAAGATTTGAAATGGTAAATTTGGAAGTTTTGAAACGTAAAGTACGGAAATTGGTTTTGAAAGACAAATGAAATGTTGATTTACGAATTCTATTTGAAATTGAATTTGATTTGGTTTTGAAATATATTAAACGACCAATCGGTGTAATAATTACGAAAGTTATTAAAGAGACCGGAATCGGTTATGGACATACTCTCTGTCTAAACTGAAAACCACTTTAATAACTATACGCGAAGTGTGATCCAGAATGAAGTGGTTGGAATGATGTACGTGATGACTGAAGAAAGAGAACGATAATGGTTAGCCTTGACACTTGTGTCAAATTGGAAATGACTAAAACAGGAGCCGTGCCAGGCCAAATGGAGGTCAGCTACCTCAAGCGAACACACTTCTTCGAACTACTCATTACTTGTTGTCGATTGGTGCACCCTTGATTTTGGGAGTGTTGTTTCGCGGTGTTGCGGTCGCTGCGGCGATGCGTTCTCACCAGTCCGGATCAGGCAAACGGTAGTTTCACTACCTTGGGTATTGCCTCATGTGCCTTGTCATACTTGTATCCCTATACGCGACCACTACGATTTGTTTTGTACCTTTAGTATATGGATTGCCCTCTGGTGACTTCCGGTTTTGGGGAAACTACGGTCTTGTATATGCTCTTGGGAATAAAAATGTGTTAAGGGTGGAATGGGCCATGACTTAACACTATTTTGATATTTTTATATTACTGATAGACATTATCTACTTATCGTACACTACTACATAGTAGATAGTTTAACGGATCCTTAAAGGATGGTTATTCCAAACATCCTTTGAGTTACTTGTATTTCAATTGCTATTTCACTTGAGTTGGATTTATTAATATAAGAATGTTAATCCTGACTCGAGTGTTTTGTGTTTTGCTTTACGCTCGGGTTAGACTGAGTGTACCAGTATTCGAGACTCACCTTTGAAGTTGGAGCTTTGCTTGAAGATCCAGCCATCTATTCTGCTTTCAGTATTCGATGATTCCAGTGATGTATTCTGCTTTGTATTTGATGTATCGCATTACTCTTCCGTTGTATCTGGTTTAACTCTGAGCAAACTCAAGATACATATACTATACTTAGGCCATCGTGGTATGGTAGATAAGAGTGAATAATCTCTTTTGGTTTGTTGAGCAAACTCAAATCGAAATGAGATTATGACAAAGAACCATTGGTTAGGAGTTGTATGTGATATAACCGATAAGAAGTTATCTATCGTCTGTGGAGCTATGACTTGTTGAGAAAACTCAAGGTCAGAATTCCAAAACCAATGAGTCCTAACACCCACTAGTGAAGTCGAAAGACTTCTATGTTTCGCTTAGGGTTTGGTGAAACATAAAAGATTAGTGGGAGACTTATTAGAAAAATGAAATGATAACATTTAACTTTTCTAATATTGTAAGAAAATATGTTATATAATGTTATAATAATTTACATTGATAAATTTGTGCATTTAATAAGATTGATAAAATGTTTATCAATTAAGATATACAAATAAATTGAAGATTAACAAAAAGAAATATAACATATACCGACCAATAAAAGATTATTGCATGTTAACATTTCAACACCCATGCAAGTGCCTGATATTACAACTACTAATACATTCATATTTTGGTCACTTACGCATTTATTTGGTCGAGACCATGTATTGCATTCTCTGAGTTTCGAACTCTAAAAGTAATACAGGACTATGGATATTTGATCCATAGACAATCACATATAAATGTTATATGGTAAATAGTCAAAGTTTGTAATGTACATATTTCGATGAAATTAGTTCATCTAAAAAACCAAATAAATCTTAGTGCAAGATCAAGTATTCGATTTGATTGATTAGAAAAGGATTGTATTGTGTTAACGGTAACACTAGACCAAAACTACGAGATAGGTCTAAGAACTCGATTGCTGAAATGTCAATTCGATCAGTTTACGCAAAGGGTAACATATTTGATGCCCTTAAATGTTAAGGATGATCGAGTGCGCTTTTGTAAAGAGTTCGTTATGATATTGTAATAAGGGTTTTCTTTTAAATGGTTTGATCATTTAGAAAGAATAACGAAGTACAAGAGTAGAAGTGACTTAAGGTACAATTGGGATAAAGAGAGTGAATAGTCATTTCTACTTCATAAAGAAACAACAAAAACAAGAATTGTAATAATAGTGATTGATACTTAACATTGGAATAAGAAATATGATTTCTATTCCAAAATGTATTTTCATATAGAAAATTATTTTCTATGATACTTATTTCTCCTGAGTTTAAGATATTTGGTCAAAGAACTCTCCACAGTAACTAGTGGCAGTATGTGAACTAAATAAATCTATGTTAAGTGAATGATGGACCTCCGACTTTAGTATGCAATTATAGTAATGGCGAAAATAGTGGAAGCATGCCATATAGCACTTATTGATTGCATCATATTATAAAAATTGATTTCGTAAAACCTACAAAATATTATTTATAAAATAATGACTATTTTTCGGTATCGACTGAGAAATAGATATAACTATATTTCAATATGGATATTATGAATATTCGTTGGGAAATAAAACTATAATGTGGTATATATTCCCATAACAAAAAATGATGCATTGGAAAATACAGAATTATCTAGTATTATTTGCAGTTATTTTGGAATTATAGACTAAGCCATGGTTTTGAGAAAATAATTTTATTATATGATTTTGAATCATATGATAGTGGTTAATTATATCTCAAACAATTAAGGGCTATACACCCATTCCGTGGGAGCATCGTAAGGGTTGATGAACTCTTCAGATTGATATGTATAGATGTATGCAATCGTAAGTCTACTAATACCAAAACGGTTCCATGTACTTCGCAATATTCACCGATGAGTTATCACCGACATGGACATGTATATTTGATACACATGTAGTATGTCTATGGTAAACTCATATAATATAAAATAGAAGTAAATAAAATAACATGCGATAGAAATGATTCGATTTGATCGAATGAATGAGTATATTAGAAAGAAATCTGAACGTACTTAAGAAATGAATAAAGATTCAATCTCAAAAGTCACTCCTCTATGTGATACATAATGATGCATCAATAAGGAGTAATCAAACTTTTTTGGACAATGTAGGTGAGTGAAGTTGGGTTAGTTTCTTTCTATAAGGTCATGTACTTAAGAGTAGTACATAAGGTTAATATTATTTCATCTAAATTACAGTTTACAAAGTCCCAGAAGATACGGGTTTATAAGAAAACCTAACATATCCTAGGCCAAGGAGTTGGCAGGTTGTGCGAGTCGAAAGATTGCACGTAATAATTGTTCATGAGGGATCTTGTACGAATCTCCCCAATAGGATTTTGGGAAAGATTGTCATTGGATGACATACTTATGTTTTGAACACAAGTTTGTAAACTAAAACCAAACCAGTTTTGCAAATAAATAAATTCATAAAATGTTTATAAATACCTATTTATTGCACCGAGAAACAATTGTTGTTTCAAGATATACTAACTTCATTGTGAATGAATTTCTTTGAGGAATTATTGGTAGTTAAATGGAATTCGATATGATCCATAGATAGAACTGATTAGATGAGATGAAATGAAATTAACTAACCTAAATGAACACATCACATTAGAGTGTCTAATAAGTATTCTTGTATATTGAAGCGAAATAATGAGTTTATTAACAATATCGAAAATATATAATCCTCGTTGTTTAATTAAACCATTAAGAGCGATGACTCTATGATATGATATGATATGCAAATCCTAAAGAATTCCAAGTACGCTATCAAATATGGTATTGGTTGTCGTAACTGAAGGGATGTGATCCATCAACCACGATCGTGTCTTTATGAGAAAGACTAATGCAATTGGAATTAAATGAGCAATATTGATAAGAATTATATCGCAAATTTCAATTGTTGAAATTAGCGTAACTGATTCAGCATTCAATGTGTTTAAGTTAATTCGGTTTTACTCACAAAATTACCACTTAGTATGATTTTATGTTTGGTACATATGTATTGAAATAGAAAATTCTAAATGATGATTTAAAGTAAACTGTTTACATATAATAACAATAATGTCTCGAAGTCGGTGGGAGCGATATTGAGTTTATGAGTCTTTGGATATGATCCAAGAAATGATAGAAAATATCATTTTATAAGCATCAGAATTGAACAAATATTTAGATAGAAATATCAAATAGTTTGATTATCAACCAAAATGCAGAGGAAGCGTGTATTCATAAAAAAGAACGTTAAAAGGTACATTGATATTTCTAAACTACAAGTAAACAACACGTTGTTGATTTTAACGATGTATTTGTGTTAAAAATCAACCTTAGTTGTTTTAATACTCAACTTTGGATTGTAAATGATATCTTTTATAGTGAAGATAAAAGATATTGGGAATGTCCCAAATCTATATGCAAAGTCACCTTATTAAAATTTTCAATATGACACATGTGAGATGGAGTTCCCTATGCATTGGCAATAGGAATTATCATACATGTTATGTTGTCTATGATATTATGATTTGTTTTATGTATTGGATATATGAAGCAAATATCAAATCCAAATTAATATCACTAAATGGTTGTTTGAAGTGTTCTCGTGCATTTATGAAATACTAGAGATTTTTTTTATAGAAACAACAAATTCCTTATGAAGGAATGTACAGACTCAAACTTTCATAAGTGATATTGAGTATAACATGTCAATAATAAATCTTTATGTTGGAAATGTTGCAAATGAAAGACCGTGACCGATTCAATGAATAAGGCTAAGTGCATTGCCTTGAATAGCGCCATAATGAAAGCAATGTATATAAAAATATAAGCCACAAATGTATGACTGAGTTGATTCCAAACGTTGAGAATCTCATGACATTGTTATATGATAACAATGTCGTAATATAGTTCGAAACAGAACTTAGAGCTCACTTGAAGTTGAGAGACATACTCCGAATTGTTCCACATGATAAATAGTTTATTACCATCGGAGAGAGTTGATTGACAGAGTGGATAATTGAAACATAATAGCATACCCATTTACAGAGGGACTGGCACAATTGGTTTTGATAAAACTGATTGGAGAAGTTGGAGTAAGATTCCATAATTAACCCCAAGTGCAAGTGGAAGTGTAACGACCCGAATTTTGATCACTTTAATTAAAGGTATTTAAATAATTTTAAATATTCAAATATATATTATTTTTTATAAATAATCAAGTTTTAAGTGATAAGTAATAATAATGAACTTATTTTGGATAAATTTTCACAAAAATATTTCCTTTGGAAAAATACCGATAAAATGGCCGGAAACCGTTTTATTGATAAACAGCTCTATCATCATAAAACATCATACATGGAGCTGGATACATATGCTCATTTGTATAATTGAATGAGAATATAAAATAAAATTAATTATTTTATTTTTGGGAAAATAAAATGTGTTTATGACATCATCAGTGATGCCCATATATTTAATAATTGATTTATTAAATTTAATTGAGATGTAATGATTTAATAACTATTATAATCATTCAAATAATTGTTTTAAAAAATAAGGATAATCCATTTTGAATAGTTATAAAGTGAAAATAAATCATTTATAATAGTTTTCTAAAAACATATATTTGATTTGAAAATATAAGGAAAAAAATCGGATCGCTTTATGGTATAATAGCAATTATTGTAGATAATTGTTAATACAGATTTTTATGGTTTTATAATTCAAATGTGATCATTTTAATCAATTTATAATGATTAAAAAATTATTTTCAAATTTTGTTTACAAATATATGTATATTTATTTATAAGTGAGAATGTGACCAGTAATCGGTTTCTCGATTTTCAACGGTTTAACAAACAATAGTCATTCAAGGTTGTTGCAACCTTATTTATATGTCATGCACACATATATAACATATATATAAACACTTTAACTTACACATAAACATACACACACACACACACACACACACATATATATATATAAGAAATATATAAGATATTTCTTAATTTCTTAAGCCTTAAGTAAACTCAAAGTCAACCGAGGACACACAAGCACATTGATGCAAATATGCGAAGGTCACTACGGTCAAACCTAGGGAGGAGAGGAGGAGTGTGGGCAAGGGAAAAAGGGTAATTTCCCTTTAGGATATTGGTTCCAAAGTTTTTTATATAAACACTTACACATTCCTTCATAATTTTCTACCCACTTCTTCATCTTCTTCCACCTTCTTCAAGCTATTCTAATGGCTTTAATACTTAGCAAAATAATGGCAAAATATTTGGCAAAAGAGAATTAAAATTATATAATATAAATTAGTAAAACCACCTCAAACTATCATCAAACTTCTCCCTATCTCGCTAATACTCACGGCCACCACTCCCCCAAAGCCAAGGCCGTGATCATCCAAGGCCAAGGCTGAACTACTTTAATTCATAGGAGTTCGATTTTGTAAAGTTTAAAGCGGTCATAGCGAAGCTATAGCAAATTCCTCTAAGGTTAATATCCAATGAAGGTGAGAAACTCCTAAACTATAGTCATATATTGGATAATATGTATGTTTGGATATGATTGTTAATGATGGTTATTTATCATATGATAATATGGCTATATAATATGGTTGTTGAATATATATACAAGTCACGTAACACATGTCGACAAGCACAAAGGAAATCACTTTCCTTTGTTGAATGAAATATTGTATATGAAATGTTTAGACCTCTTAAAAATGGTTTAGTAAGGCTTGAATTGTTTTATAAACATTTAAGTGTTTAGCAAAGTTTAAATGAAAAATTGAAAATTGAGTCAAAAATAGGCGCGTCGCGTAACGATAGTTCGCGATTTCACGCCGTAAAAGTCAAATGAATATATATAATGGAATATAGCTCGAAATTCTTCGAGATAAAAATTTTCCAAACTATTATATCCATGGTTTTCAAACAAAGAAAGAAAATTGAGATTTCGATAAGTAGATTTTGAAATATGAATAAAACAAATTTTTGAAAAATCGTGGTTTTGCTTTTCGGAATCCATAAAAGGATTTCTTCAAAACTGATATTTTAAAATTGTTTAAAAATATGAAATAAATTCTAAAAATCTTTTAAATTTTTTTAAAAGTGATTTGAGTTATAAAAATGAATTTCCAAATGACAGAAAAGTCATTTTGATCAATACATCTTAAAAAGCACCATTCGTAGCACTTTTCGCAGCACTTTTCTATAACTTTTAAAATATGGTTCTAAACGCAACAATTCTTTTACAAATCTTTTATAAATGTTTTTAAATGAATACTAAGTATTTCAAAGGTGATTTGAAAGATTTATAAATTATTTCAAAGTGGTTAAATAAATAATTAAAAATTAATTAAGTATGTTAAAAGATTTAGAATCGATCAAATAACTTGACCACCTTATGGGTGACAGAGAGATAGTGTCTAGGCTTGAGTTTGGAAAACCAGTTTCTTGCTCTCTCTGGCTATTCGGACTGGTCCGACAGAGGGGATAGTAAATTTGATTTACTCAGATCAAAATTTCCCAAAGTATAAAGGATATAATTTTCCAAATATAAATAACTTGGATTTTATGGAGATAATCTCCTTAACAGTAAATTTTGAAGAGGGAACTCGTACTAATCATGGAATTTAAAAGGTGATTTCACCATCATTCCGCCCATAGTACTTGTTGAATACAGTTGATATTGAGTAGAATTAGACGATTTCTATTGATTGTGCTCACTATATACTTTTTGGATTTGGATTAACATCCTTGATAACATGGTTTTAACTCAATCAAAATTTTGATTTTGAATTAAGAAACCTTTTTTAAGATTTAAATAAACAATTTTTCGAAGAGAGGTTTAATGATTCTGTATATACGAAAAGAGACGTTTTAAAGATATATATCCCTTGAAGATATTTTTGATAAAAAGGAAGTAATAAATCAAAAGAATATCGATGATTGGTTCAAAGAAACTAGGGTCGAATTTGGGTGATTCTTATTCGAAGATCACTTCGAACCAATTTACATGTTCGAAAATTGAAGACATGGGATGATATGATTTCGAAGATGGAATGTAGGGTTGCTTGTCACTAACCCTCAGAGTGAATTTCCCATATCAAATTATGTGGCAGTAGTTCTTCATTTGGGATCTTAGATGCAAGGACTTCTCACTACTAATCCTAGGGGTAACTCCCGACAGGATACGGTAGAAGAGTGCCTTTAGATTGTCCCGTTCTTGAAAAACTTGTATGGATGAATGTCTGACGTTGCATTTCTAGTTATATAAATTGATCTCTATAAACGTATCATCTATTTGGTAGCGGAGAAGGCAACTTCTCTTAGCTTAACACCCATTCCTGAGACGTACGAGCTCAGGAGTTATATGTTTGTAGAAACCAGTTGTGTGATTATGAATTGGCAATGTGGCATTCAAAGTGGAATATGCTATGTGAAAGGTAATCGCTACCTCGGGCCTCATCACCCAGTAATGGCTTAAACAGGGTACGCCGTAAGGCTATGTGGTTCACAACTATTAGGGTATGGTCAGCACATTAGACCGGTCTTGCCAGAAGCGGAGGATTGTTTGGGTATCCTCGGTACATTCCTCTAGAGATGTATTGTATGAAAGGTAGTCCCTTACCTACCATTGTATGGAAATCCATTCTCCAATAAGTGCCTTCGGATTTAGTTGTAAACCTATTATATCTTCAAATTTAACCAATGTAATAATGTCGGCTAAGATTCATAAGTTTATTTGAAAAGTATTTTCAAAAGAATGTCATTAAAAATAATATCCCTAGTTTAGCGTAGGCAAGGTTTTAAATCTCCCCGAGATCAGCCGAGATGAAAATCCGAGATATTAGCCAAAATCCGGGATTTGGCAGCTTGGTTAGTTATAAGTCTTTTAAATATCGCCCGAGACAGCCGAGATATTTGCCCGAGATATTGGCCAAAATCCGAGATTTGAAACCTACTGCGTAGCAAATATTTTGGTTATCATAAGGTAAAAAATCGTTCTGTGTTTATGTGCGGAGTTGTCTTATGAGATAACTTTGTTTCCAGAATGCGTATTTTGAGTTTCTCACATCAGTCCCATGACTGACCCAGAGTTTATTTTCCTTTTCCCTTAAACTCTGGGTGCCCTAGTTTTCCCGGGCAGCCAAGTATTCAGGTTTAGTTAGAAGAAATCTGGATGGAGCTCGAAGCATGGAGTTAGAAGATTCTTCTAAAGATTGTTATCTGTTTCCACCACAATCGTGTATTATTGTATTCTGCATTTGTAAGGATAGATATTTATAACTGTCCATGTTTAACTCTGATAAATGTATTTAAAATTTCTGTTGTAAAGGTTATATGTTGAAATAATGTATGTTATTCTATCCGTGTAAGATTTTGTTCTCTCTATTTTCTTTCTTACCTTTGAAGAACCGTCTCTCCGACAATTGGATTTAAGGCACGTGAATACCGAGAATGTATTAGTGTCGATTTTCGAGGTTCGAAGAAACGAATCCTCACATTTGGTATCAGAGCTTGGGTTGAGCGAACACCTAGGCTTTGGTTTGGTAAAGTCTCATTAGAGATAGGGTTAGTAATACCCTAGGATGAGTAACTCATTAGAGATAGGGCTAGTAACACCCTAGAATGAGTTTGAGAATATTATATATGAGCGCGTATCTGTAACGACCCGTATTTTACGGATCGAAAAGTTTGTCAAAATCTGGAATTTTTAGTGTTGTTGAGCCATTTCAGATTTTAGGCAAAATATTGTTTAAGTCCTAGGTCGACTTTTTAGGTCGACATTTTAGGTCGACTTTTTAGGTCGACTTTTTAGGTCGACATTTTAGGTCGACATTTTAGGTCGACATTTTAGGTCGACTTTTTAGGTCGACATTTTAGGTCGACTTTTTAGGTCGACTTTTTAGGTCGACATTTTAGGTCGACATTTTAGGTCGACATTTTAGGTCGATATTTTAGGTCGACTTTTTAGGTCGACATTTTAGGTCGACTTTTTAGGTCGACATTTTAGGTCGACTTTTTAGGTCGACTTTTTAGGTCGACATTTTAGGTCGACATTTTAGGTCGACATTTTAGGTCGACTTTTTAGGTCGACATTTTAGGTCGTGGACGACCTAAGGATTTCCAGCTTATAAATACATGGTTCTACTTCACTTTTTGGGATCGGGATTTTGAAGCGACGAAGTGCTGCCATTTTGAGAGCTCGACTTCTACACTTCTTCACTTCTTTTCTCCACTCTAATCTAGTGATTCCTTCCATCCAAATCGAAGATCAAATCGAGGATCCAAGAGCTTAGATTGAAGATCTACATCCATTGAAGAGAGATTTCATCGTTTGAAGCAGATTTGTGTTAGATCGAGTTAAATCCTTCGCTGTCCAGATCTGAAGTGTGTTGCTTTTGGGTTGTTTAGGTGATTTGGTGAGTGGTGATTATCTCTCACACGGATCCAAAGAAGTATATCGGATTGTTGGCTCGATTTGGTGTTAAAATAGTGATTTCCATGCATTTTCTTCATCCTAAGTGTAGATCCATATAGATTCATTGTTCATGATGATGTTACATCCATTTTATCACATGTTAACCTATGCAAGTTCATTCGTCAAGTTTATAAAGATATTGTTCATGTTTTCATGCTTGTTGGACTTTCAACTCTTTAATTACGAAAATGCCATTATTGTTATAATTGTCTATTTAGATCATATTTGAATGCTTGATTGCTTGGATTAATGTTTGATTTGATTGATTGCTATGAATTAGATGATTGATGACTTGATTTAGACCGAAGATGATTCAAAAGCTAAGGGAAAGGCTCTTGAATTGGGAAAGCTGCTCGTGGCATATGTAGCGGGATGATGAAGCTCTTATGCATAGATTTGATGAGGTGATGTTGAGATGAAGCTTTGCGAGGATGTGATGAAGCGAGGCAATCATGTGATGAAGACTTGGTTTAATCCAGACGGGATCATTCCAAGCATGTTGATAACTCGGTGAAATGGTTCGAGTTGAGGATAATGGATGGATATGAGAATAGTCGTCGAGGAGGATGACTAGGAGGCTTGGGTCTCATCGTTGTTGAAGGTTCTAGCATGCTCCAAGCAAGAGTACATGGGGACGCCCAAAAGACTAACCGTTGATGGTCCAGTACTCTGGGCAGATTCGATAATCCTAGGCACGGGTCACGACGACGTGCGGGAGTTATGTCTAGAACCGGGGTTTCCATTAGCCCTTGACGGACGGTTGAAAGTAGGTGCCGGTCATTCAATTAACGGTGGTATCGAAGCAAGGATAACAGTGATAGCCGAGTCATGGATGTTTGGTTGTATCGTCATTCGGTCTCAAGAGCGGTATTTCCTGGGTGCTTATCTGACCTTGGTTTAGACCTTGGGATTTGTACTTGGAAAACATCGCTCTTGACTCGAGTGAAAATTGCTTTACTTTAAATTGTATGCTTTGCTATGCTTGCTTCTGCTTAGTGTGTGTCTAGGGGCTATCACTGTAGATAGAGGTGGAGTGGGAGGGTTGTATTCCTATTCCTTTTCCTTTATGCTCTTTTGGTATGTTGTTAGTTAATTTTCTGCTCACTAAGACTGTTGTCTGACTCAAGGCTTTATGTTTTAATTCTTATTGCCTTGGGCTGTTCGTCCATTTTGGGACGAGCAGACTAGGTAGCAGGTGACAGGTGTTGTTCTTGCTTTCCACGATGTTGATATCGAAGACGAGCTGGAGGGTTGCATATTATCTTCTTACTATATGTACTGGATGGTCCGCTGTTTGTATGTTCTCTGAGTGTTATGTAGTAAGGCTTGATGTATCGACTATTCTGATGATTGTATTCAACTATTATGAAGTTTTATTGATAAGATTATATTCTGTGAAGCTTCACTATATATATGTTCTATTGTATTTTGTCCATGCGCTGTGAGTAATACGATAGATTCTGTTGTTTTTAAACTACCATGACAATCATCCATGGTCGCCTGGCACACTTTACAGCGCACTATCTCTAGATTCGGTGCAGGGGTCATGGGCGGTCGTCACATTTGGTATCAGAGCATTGGTTAATCGATTTTACCCAACGCTCGCTTACGTAACTACATGAGAGACGTAATTGTATTTTGATGGATGATTACTATATATAATATAGTAGCTTAGAAGGATTTGAATTCCTTATGCAGTTGTTTTCTCTAGGTGTATTAATCATTCCTTTTTATAGATATCGAGAATGAGTCAAAGAGGAAGACCAGCTGCAAGGGAAGGCCATGCTACTGAAGGGGCTGTTGATTATGCTGCTATGTTCGAAGCTATGATGACTTCGATCATGAGAAGGATGCCAGCTCCGGGGCCATCAGTAGATGTTGGAGATCAAGTTCAGGCTCCAAGACCGGCAGATCATTTGGACGATTCATTTGAGAAGCTTGTGGAGAAAGCTCTCAGACCCGAGAATCTGTTTCCTAAGGAAGGATCTGTTGTTGATGTGACCAGGGAAGAGTCTAAACCCCAGCAGGGTGGAAACAAGAAAAGGAAGCAGCAGCAGAAAAAGGGGAAGGGTGGCCAGAAGAAGTAGAAGGGCGAAGTGATCTGCTACAATTGTCAGCAGAAGGGCCATTTCTCCAAAGATTGCAAGAATCCGAAGGTGCCGATGAAGTGTCACAACTGTGACAAGCCGGGCACATCAAGAAGTATTGTCCAGAACCGCGGAAGGACATGCAGATTGTGCAAGCTTATGCTTTGGGAGCTGTTCCATCGTCTTCGAAAGCTCCTACCGTTAAAGAGAAAGGAAAGAGTGTGGTGGTTCAAGGTACTCTTTCCATACGTGGTGTTCCAGTTAGAGTGTTGTTTGATACTGGGGCGTCGCATTCGTTTGTTTGTAGTGAACTCGTAGGCCGGTTAGGTTTAGAACCGAATATCGTTGATAGGCCATTGGTTGTGACTAATCCAGTTGGGCGTTCGTCTTGTTTGTGTATGCTATGCCGCGGTCTGATTGTATCGAGTCATGGTTGCTCTTTTGTTTGTGATTGTTTTGTTCTGAACTTTGCGGGGTTCGGAATTATTTTGGGTATGGACTGGCTTAGGAAGTATGCGGCAAAGGTTGATTGCGAAAGGTTGGAGGTGACAGTTGAGAATGTGGAGGAGCGAAAGATTGTAATACGATGTAAGCATGAAGAAGGCGTCTTCATGAGCTTCATGTATTCGCTAGTTGTTCCACGGGATGGACTGTCGTCTGTGCCAATCGCTAATGGATTTGAGGATGTCTTTGACGAAGTCAAAGGGTTACCGCCGCATAGAGAGATCGAGTTTCGTATAGATCTAGTTGAAGGAGCTAGACCTGTTGTGATGCCTCTTAGGCGGATGGCGAGTTGAAGGTGCAAGTTGATGATCTTTTGCAGAAAGGATTCATTCGGCGTAGTGTGTCCGAATGGGGTGCACCAGTTGTGTTTGCAACCAAGGCAGATGGATCGTTGAGATTGTGTGTGGATTATCGTGAGCTGAATAAGGTGACTAAGAAGAACAAGTATCCATTGCCGAGGATAGATGACTTGTTCGATCAGCTTCACGAAGCTAAGGTGTTTTCTCAGATGGATTTGGCAACGGGATTTCACCAGTTGAGAGTAGCTAAGGATAGTGTGCCGAAGACTGCTTTTAGGACACCATCCGGTTTCTTTGAGTGGCTGGTAATGCCGTTTGGATTGACTAACGCGCCAGCATATTTTGTGGATCTTATGAATAGAGTGTTCAGAGATCAGTTGAACAAGTTCGTACTTGTGTTTGTGGATGATATTCTGATTTATTCCAAAACTGAAGAAGAGCACAAGACGCACTTGCGTGTTGTTTTGGAAATCTCATGGAAACATCAGCTGAAGGCTAAGTTTTCAAAGTGTCACTTCTGGAAGAGTGAAGTGAGGTTCTTAGGCCATGTTATTTCTGGAAATGGAATAGCGGTTGATCCTGCTAAGGTGGCAGCAATCCAGGATTGGGTTAGACCTAAGAATGCATCTGATGTGAGAAGTTTTCTTGGATTAGCAGGATATTATCGACGGTTTATCAAAGACTTCTCCAAGGTAGCTGCACCGTTAACAGGATTGACGAAGAAGAACCAAGTGTTCAGATGGGATGATAAGTGTGAGCAAGCTTTCGGAATCCTGAAAGAGCGATTGACGAGTGCTCCTGTTTTGACTATTCCAAGTGGGAATGATGAGATGGTGGTTTACACCGACGCATGTGGTACTGGACTTGGAGCAGTACTGATGCAGAGAGATAAAGTTGTTGCGTATGCAAGTCGACAACTGAAGCCGCATGAAAGGAATTACCCGACTCATGATTTGGAATTAGCGGCGATTGTTTTTGCTCTGAAGATGTGGAGACATTATCTATTGGGAGTTCGATTCGAGTTGTTTACGGATCATAAGTCGTTGAGGTATCTTTTCTCCCAAAAGGATTTGAATCTTCGGCAGCAACGATGGCTAGAGTTTTTAGCATCATATGATTTTGGTATAGCTTATACTCCGGGAAAAGGTAACGCAGTGCCAGATGCGTTAAGTCGAAGACATGCAGGATTGGGAGCCTTGTTTTCAGAATGGAAGAACCTTGAGTATTTAGCTGGATTTGACTTCAGGTCTAGATGCGAATTGGAACCTGAGATGTTGGCAAACTTATCGATAAGACCGACTCTTGTGGAGAGAATTGGCGAGAGTCAAAAGCGAGATGATAAGCTTGTCAAGATTATCCGTGATTTGGAATCTGGATTGGAACTAGAAAAGGATAAAGGATTCGAGGTCGATCAAGAAGGTTGGCTTCGGAAGCAAGGACGACTAGTTGTTCTCGATATAGATGAATTGAGGAGTGAAGTTCTGAAGGAAAGTCATCACTCGAAGTTGACGATTCATCCAGGTGGAAATAAGATGTATCGGGATATGAAGAGAACCTATTACTGGGAAGGCATGAAGAAGGATGTTGGAAATTTCATTTCCAAGTGCATGAACTGCCAGTTGGTAAAGGCTGAACAGAAGAAGCCAAGTGGATTGCTTCAGCCATTGGAAGTTCCTACAAGGAAGTGGGAGCAGATATCGATGGATTTTATTGATGGGCTACCTAGAACAAGAACGGGAAATGAAGGGATTTGGGTCATTGTGGATCGTCTGACTAAGAGTGCAAGATTCATTCCTGTTCGATCGACTAGGACTGCATCAAAGTTGGCTGAGTTGTATGTTAAGTGGATAGTTCGATTCCATGGTATTCCGAAGAGTATAGTGAGCGATCGAGATCCATTGTTCACTAGTGGATTTTGGAAGAGTTTTCAGGAAGTTTTGGGAACCGAGTTATGTTTGAGTACAGCCTATCACCCTCAAACAGATGGTCAGACCGAGAGAGTCAACCGAGTTTTGGAAGATCTCCTCAGTGCTTGTGTTTTGGATTTCGAAGGATCATGGGAAGATCACCTTCATTTGGTGGAATTTTCATATAACAACAGTTACCAGTCAAGCATTGGTATGGCACCGTATGAGGCATTGTATGGAAGACCATGTAACTCTCCGACATGTTGGTTAGAGACCGGAGAAAAACTGATGCTTGGGCCAGAGATGATTCGACAGACTTCGGATTGTATAGAGATCATTCGGCAGCGAATGAAGGCAGCCCAAGACCGTCAGAAAAGTTATGCTGATAAGCGTCGTAAGGATTTAGAATTCGACGTAGGTGATATGGTCTTTGTGAAGATTTCTCCACTGAAGAATGTTATTCGATTCGGAAAGAAAGGAAAATTGACTCCGAGATTTGTCGGACCATTCCCGATTATCGAGCGAATTGGAAAGCTCGCCTATAGATTGGAGTTACCAGAGAAGATGTCGGGTGTGCACAATGTTTTTCACGTATCGTATCTACGAAAGTATGTGCACGACTCGAATACAGTGGTTTCTGCTGATAGCTGTGAAGATTTTGAAGTCGATCCAGTTGTTGAGAGACCTCGTAAGCCACTTCGTGTTGTGGAAACCGACACGAAACAGCTTAGGAGGAAGGTAGTTAGGTTGCTCAAGATACAATGGAGTGATGATGATAATGACTGTACATGGGAGGTGGAAGAGAGGATGAAGGCAGCTCATCCTGAACTCTTCGAGGTATGGCCCTAAGGTGTCGTGTCATCTAACGAAATTGAAACTTGTTCTAGTTTTAGAATTCTGCATGCTAAGCTAGGATTGGATGCATGGTTTGTTGATTGCTATGGATGGTAGGCGTGCAGAATAGTTTTTGATTGCTTTATTTGTTTGGAATTTCGGGGGCGAAATTCCTAAGTGGAAGAGAATGTAACGACCCGTATTTTACGGATCGAAAAGTTTGTCAAAATCTGGAATTTTTAGTGTTGTTGAGCCATTTCAGATTTTAGGCAAAATATTGTTTAAGTCCTAGGTCGACTTTTTAGGTCGACATTTTAGGTCGACTTTTTAGGTCGACTTTTTAGGTCGACATTTTAGGTCGACATTTTAGGTCGACATTTTAGGTCGACCTTTTAGGTCGACTTTTTAGGTCGACATTTTAGGTCGACTTTTTAGGTCGACTTTTTAGGTCGACATTTTAGGTCGACATTTTAGGTCGACATTTTAGGTCGATATTTTAGGTCGACTTTTTAGGTCGACATTTTAGGTCGACTTTTTAGGTCGACTTTTTAGGTCGACATTTTAGGTCGACTTTTTAGGTCGACTTTTTAGGTCGACATTTTAGGTCGACATTTTAGGTCGACATTTTAGGTCGACTTTTTAGGTCGACTTTTTAGGTCGACATTTTAGGTCGTGGACGACCTAAGGATTTCCAGCCTATAAATACATGGTTCTACTTCACTTTTTGGGATCGGTATTTTGAAGCGACGAAGTGCTGCCATTTTGAGAGCTCGACTTCTACACTTCTTCACTTCTTTTCTCCACTCTAATCTAGTGATTCCTTCCATCCAAATCGAAGATCAAATCGAGGATCTAAGAGCTTAGATTGAAGATCTACATCCATTGAAGAGAGATTTCATCGTTTGAAGCAGATTTGTGTTAGATCGAGTTAAATCCTTCGCTGTCCAGATCTGAAGTGTGTTGCTTTTGGGTTGTTTAGGTGATTTGGTGAGTGGTGATTATCTCTCACACGGATCCAAAGAAGTATATCGGATTGTTGGCTCGATTTGGTGTTAAAATAGTGATTTCCATGCATTTTCTTCATCCTAAGTGTAGATCCATATAGATTCATTGTTCATGATGATGTTACATCCATTTTATCACATGTTAACCTATGCAAGTTCATTCGTCAAGTTTATAAAGATATTGTTCATGTTTTCATGCTTGTTGGACTTTCAACTCTTTAATTACGAAAATGCCATTATTGTTATAATTGTCTATTTAGATCATATTTGAATGCTTGATTGCTTGGATTAATGTTTGATTTGATTGATTGCTATGAATTAGATGATTGATGACTTGATTTAGACCGAAGATGATTCAAAAGCTAAGGGAAAGGCTCTTGAATTGGGAAAGCTGCTCGTGGCATATGTAGCGGGATGATGAAGCTCTTATGCATAGATTTGATGAGGTGATGTTGAGATGAAGCTTTGCGAGGATGTGATGAAGCGAGGCAATCATGTGATGAAGACTTGGTTTAATCCAGACGGGATCATTCCAAGCATGTTGATAACTCGGTGAAATGGTTCGAGTTGAGGATAATGGATGGATATGAGAATAGTCGTCGAGGAGGATGACTAGGAGGCTTGGGTCTCATCGTTGTTGAAGGTTCTAGCATGCTCCAAGCAAGAGTACATGGGGACGCCCAAAAGACTAACCGTTGATGGTCCAGTACTCTGGGCAGATTCGATAATCCTAGGCACGAGTCACGACGACGTGCGGGAGTTATGTCTAGAACCGGGGTTTCCATTAGCCCTTGATGGACGGTTGAAAGTAGGTGCCGGTCATTCAATTAACGGTGGTATCGAAGCAAGGATAACAGTGATAGCCGAGTCATGGATGTTTGGTTGTATCGTCATTCGGTCTCAAGAGCGGTATTTTCTGGGTGCTTATCTGACCTTGGTTTAGACCTTGAGATTTGTACTTGGAAAACATCACCCTTGACTCGAGTGAAAATTGCTTTACTTTAAATTGTATGCTTTGCTATGCTTGCTTCTGCTTAGTGTGTGTCTGGGGGCTATCACTGTAGATAGAGGTGGAGTGGGAGGGTTGTATTCCTATTCCTTTTCCTTTATGCTCTTTTGGTATGTTGTTAGTTAATTTTCTGCTCACTAAGACTGTTGTCTGACTCAAGGCTTTATGTTTTAATTCTTATTGCCTTGGGCTGTTCGTCCATTTTGGGACGGGCAGACTAGGTAGCAGGTGACAGGTGTTGTTCTTGCTTTCCACGATGTTGATATCGAAGACGAGCTGGAGGGTTGCATATTATCTTCTTACTATATGTACTGGATGTTCCGCTGTTTGTATGTTCTCTGAGTGTTATGTAGTGAGGCTTGATGTATTGACTATTCTGATGATTGTATTCAACTATTATGAAGTTTTATTGATAAGATTCTATTCTGTGAAGCTTCACTATATATATGTTCTATTGTATTTTGTCCATGCGCTGTGAGTAATACGATAGATTCTGTTGTTTTTAATCTACCATGACAATCATCCATGGTCGCCTGGCACACTTTACAGCGCACTATCTCTAGATTCGGTGCAGGGGTCATGGGCGGTCGTCACAGTATCTGTTAATAATATATACGAACGATTTTGGTTTAATATATATATATATATATATCATTTTGAGAAATGTGTGTGTATATCCAAAACTCCATTTCTGTTCAAACCAGAAATGTATATCCAATCCCAAACTAAAAATTTTGCTTTTAGTTTTAAAAACCAAGATTGAATAAGCTTTCAAATTTTATGCTTAGATCATTGAATTACTATGTTTGAAAGTTAACATCAATTAAGCTTGCACTGTTCTTGGAGGTTTCCAGTGAAATTTTCAAACTTATTTTATCTTAAATAAAATCTAAAACTTACTTCATAATCAAACAAACAATATTTGTTCATATTCTAAGTTCTAACAGATCTTAGATCAGAAGATAAGGATTTTGTTTGCAAACTGGGTCCTAAAAAGCAAAGAACAGAGGTATATATATATTCACAGATATTCACAGATATTTCACATATAAATATACAACTTACTTATCTATATCCACACAAATCCTACTTAAAGTTTTAAAGGTGAAGTTACTCGCTTGGAATTAAATTTGAACAGAGACTTCTTCCATTTTGAAACAGACTTGCATTTTCAAGCTGAAGCTTATAATTTGATCCTCTAGTCTGAAGTTGATTGTATTGTTTAAGTTGAATGGTGTTTAAGTTTGAATGATTTGTTTACTTCAGATTTTTAGCTTCAAGGAATGAACTGATGAAAATATATGGGAAAGCAAGTTTACAGGTTGATATATATATAAAAGAGGAGTTGTACAGGGTATACAATATTTATGTTTGTTTGTACACTTGAGAGTAGAGACTTTGGAGGCTAATGCTTGAGTACTTGTTGTTCCCTTATGATATTTATTTTTCTTTTCTTCTTACCTACTCTTGCTTTAACTCGGCTGATATAAAAATGAATCTACCTATACTTCAATTTGTTTTGTACTAAAAGTATGGGCTGAGATGATTTGTTTTGTGCAAAGAGAAGATGGGTATTAAATGCATGTGTCTTGCTTTGCTTTATTTTATTTTTATTTTGCAGGTGTACATACTTTTGTTTTGTACTTTGTTTACTCTTCTATTTGCCTACATGCTACTTTACTCTGCTGCGATATGATTTTGTTATGGTAGCTAAAGGTATTTGTCTTGTTTTATTTGTTTGGTTTGAATATACATTTGTTTTGATTATTTTGTTTGTTAATATTCGTACTATGATGTTAAGGTTTATTTACTTACTTTATATTTTTTTATTTCCAGTTTAACATCTATTATTATTTAACTCTATATTTATTTTTAAAACCATTTATTTAAGATTTTATTTCAAATCCAATATACACATATATATTCACATATATACAAATTTTCAAATCCATATGACTACATATATTTTCTATTTGAATCGGGGAAACTCGCTTCCATTTATAATTAATTTTACAATTTTTATTCAAAAATTCATTTAATTATCAATTTAAATTTAACTAAAAATCTAGGGTCATTACAAACTTCCCTCCTTAAAAGAATTTTGTCCTCGAAATTTACAGGCATGAATAATAACACAGATAGATATACAAAGATAGTGAAATATCTTTCCAGATCAAACTGTATATCCATTTTGTATTTGGCTCATTAAATCATACTATCAACAATTTAAAATCTTCAATTAATTCTAAATTTCCAATTTATTTAGAATTTCCAATTCATATTCATTAAGGTTTAAATCAAAAAGCTGAGAAGAAACCGATGAAGATACAAAGTGAGGATTTCTACAACGATTCGTAGGGCCACCATCACACTGAAACTTCTTCTTGTAGCTGATACGAAGCAATCAAAAGAATTTGGAATCGAGTCAAAGGAGATTGATAAGAAAGTTGTTTCCACTGTCGTAGGGTATTGACCATTTATAGTCGTATTCCCCTGTCCCCTATCTCGTCCTCTTCTTGCACTCATACTCACTATCAGTGGATAGCAAGAGAATTTACTAAGACATTCAGGCGGATATCTTAGGGATACACTCATTCTAGGGATACTTCACCCTATCTCTAACGAGCTACTTAATGTGTTATACTCCTGAGCTAAAGTTCAACCTTAGCTCTGATACCAAATGTAACGTCCCAACGGGTTTTTCGCGTTCGAAAATCGACATCCATACTTTACATCGTACTCGAATGCCGTAGATTCGACCGTTCAAATCCGAGTCGTCAGAGCTTATAACACAGTTAAGTAAATAACACATCAGAAGAAAAAGAATAATACATTGATATACAATATCTGATATAATATCTGGTACAACAGAGTGATACAATGAATATCAATATACATCAGAGATATGATACAAGAAATAGCAGTGGAAAAGAAAACGATAACACCAGCAGCGGATAATCTCCATCTTCAAAGCGCTAATCCAGAAATAGCTTGAACTCTTAATAACGATGCACAAAGATAAGTAAGTGCAGTCATGGGACTGCCCGTGTAGAAAATTTTAGAGCATCCAGAGTTTAGGAAAGAAACAATAAACTCCAGATCAGTCATGGGACTGGTGTGAGCAACAAAAACAGTTTATCTTTAAAACGAATAGCAAGAGAATTTTAAAGTCAATTCGCAATGCTTTTGGAAAATGAAACTACCATAAGACCTCCCACCACACACACAATGCAAACGCAGACTTGGAGGAGATTTCTTCTTATGATAGTCAAAGATGCTTACTACGTAGAATCATTTGATTATTATTATTAGTGCATAGTGAGGAAAAACATTTCGAAAGTACAATATAAATCTTAGCCAGCATAGGTACCATTATAGTATGCCTACTATAGCTACCATATTAGATGGCAGGTTCTACAACTAAAACCGTACAAGGTTCGTATTGTTTTGTTTGGATTTCCAACAAATGGTCAGGCCAAGGAACGTCCCATTACCACATGGAAACGCCTCTAGAAGGACGTCCCGAGAACCTAACCGGATATCTGCCAACACAAGGCCGGGTTACCCCTAACTGGGTAACTACTGACACGAGTATGCCATCTCCCGATTGTAACCAACCTTTAACCGGGGCCCCAGCAACAAATCACAAAGTAAGATATATACACTACGCCATAGATTGCATACTGCAACACCAAAGAAGTGATGCAGGAAGTGCCAAAAAATGTTGCTGTAGGCTAAAAAAGGGCAAAGGCAACACTTTCTCGGTGTTGCATTTTGCCGCGTTGCCGCAGACCTCAAAGGCAACATTTTGACTATCTAAGGCAACATAAGAAATATTGTTGCAATAGAACCCTATTTGGGTCTATAGCAACATCCATAGGTGTTTGTAGCAACATTCCAAAATGTTGCTATAGATATAAACTTTTTGAATTTGTGGGGCCCACAATGTAGAGCATATTTGATTTTTTAATAGAAATAAATATTTATTTAATAAAATGCTACCGCACAGAATTTGATATTCAAACAGTAATTTATTTAAATAAATATTTTATTTCAACATTTAAAATAGTACAAATTCCTGACTCCACTATTTTACAATTCAATGATATATAACACTAATATTCACATATACAGATATTCCTCACTACATCACTCAGTTCACTCATTACATATGCAGTTTCAATTTATACAGACACCGACAAACATATGACGAGCTGAGTGCCGAGCCGAAGGCGAGCCGAGTGCCGAGCCGAAGGCGTGCCGAGAAGCGGGTCCGGGCGCAGCGCCGGCGGGGGTCCGGGGCACCGCAGTCCCGGCGGGGATCGACCTATTCATCCGATTTTGGAAGATCGAGCCTTCTTTGAAACGACGTAAAATGATGCACAAATGAACACCTCTTGCGAATTTGAACACCTCCTCGATGACCTAGCAAAGAGTCCAAGAGCCAAGTATATGTGAATAGGACCATTGCACAATTAAACAAATGACTAATCATATCAAGATCACAAAATCATATAAAATGAATCAGAGACTTGTTTTCTTTACCAATTTCAAACCATCTTGTTTTTTTAGTATAAGACAATTTCAAGCACAAAAACATACGATTTTGTTTCTTAACTGCAAGATTGTATGGATAAAAAGTTACCTCATAACCAATCCACCCAACTGAAACTACAACAGCCACGCCCAATGCATTGGTGAATTTCCTATAGACGTCTAGCTTTGCCATCAATCTCCTTGCCTGTCATGGTGCACAATCAAATCCAGCATTTCGGTAGAAAGTAAAGAATCATAATGATTGTATAAATATATTAAGATTTTTGGAAGCTTAACTAACATTGTTCAATTTGTACCTAGAGTTTATCCAAAGTTCTGGAGAGGGAAGTGAAAATCCAAAGAATGAAAAATGCATCCAACACCCCAACCGGAAGAACCAAAACCAATTTGCACTTTCAAGGAATCTGTAACTTTTGATGCCTCTGCTGCTTCCTCTGATCTTCGGAAAATGATTTGCTCAAAACAGACATGATTAAAAATAAAATAAGATGCATTTATCCATTAGTTGTTTAGGATGCTAGTAACAACATAGAATTTCGCACCTTGCACATGTTCTTCTAATTTCTCCCTTTCACACTGCATCTCTGCCAATTTCTTATATCCAGCATGCTCAAGAACGATATTTTACCCCTTGCACCTGCTTATGCCCTGCACCTGATTTTCAACCCCTCTTCTCTTACAAAACCAATCAGACGATCGATATAGATCTGCCTTATCTTCTACTCAATATGTTTTTACCCCTTGCTCTTCGCTGTAATTTTCCTCACACACCCAGTTTGCGGAAGATGTTTTCTACATGCCAGATCAATTACATGGCAGATTGTGGTAAACATCCACACATCTTCAGGCCGCTCTCTCCTAGTCGGTAGAACTTCGATTGTGCTATCACACTATGCAAGCATTGTTCTAAACTCTGCAAGCTAGTACTCTTTCAGCTAATCATTTCAGAATTACCTTCTAAATCAAACAAGCCAAACCAGTTGCGCTTCAGCGTTTCAAGCAACTTTAGGTCAGATTTTTCCCTGTTTTTCAACCGTCCACGGCCCAGCTTTTGCAGCGTCGTTCCTTCATAGCAGTAGAAGTTTGCTTGTTACACATAGAATTTTGTTTTTGGAAGAAAAAAAAAGAAACGAAAATATGATTTGGAAATTAGGGATTTGGAAATTGGGGGTGAGAACGAAAATGATATGAAAAGTAAAGCGGGAAAACGAAATTTTGGGGCAAATTGCAGTGGTGATCCATTTTAACAACCAGATTAAATGTAGACCGTTGGATCGTATTCACGCGGATTGCTAATTTTATTAATTTTTTAATTTGAATACATCTATAGCTACTGCAACATCTTGTTGATACCTATGCTAACACCTTGAAGCGAGTGTTGTAATAGACAAAAATCAGCATACCTATCGTTACATTATAGCTAGCAACACCATGTAATTTCGTTGCAGTAGACCATCTATGGCGTAGTGATGTGTATATATATATATATATATATATATATTTGCGACATCCACATAAGTTAAGTATCTGGGCTCCATACCATGATACCACTTCTATCCAGAAGGAAATGAACATACCCTAAGGGGCGCTACCCCCAATAACCTTGCTGCATCTTTCCTGTTTTGACCATTCCGAGGTGTGAGGTCCGACGAAGTCTCGTCCACAAAGCTACGCTTTGTCACAAAGCCATGCTTTGGGTCAACAGATGATCAAAGTAATGATCACAAAGATAAATGATCAAACAAATGATCATATCACAAATGATCAAACAATGATCATCACACAGCAACACTCAGCATGTCACATTACAAAATTGGGAATATATCGCTGATAACCTTCAACTACATAACCTCTGAGCTCGTACGTCTCAGAGAAGGGTGTTAAGCTAAGAGAATAAATTCTCCACCACCAAACAGAAATGTATTTGAAAGAAATCGGCTTTATATCTCAAAGTGTAATGTCAGACATGTAACCATACAAGTCTGTTTCGGGTTCGAACAGAACCGAAGGCACTTCCGAAGAAGCCCTTGCAATCCAGGTATTCACAATCCCGATCGAACTTCCCATCACTTAGGAAATCTCTATACCGGAGCAACTCAGTGCAGAGACAATCGATAGGTTATCCTATCATTTTCGCAAATACCCAGTCTTCAACACCGGTCTTCAAATGCTATCCATATACGACGTATCACTATTCAGAATGGGTTATATGACACAAAGGTCTTTTCCCGGCTAACCCGAATAGTGAGCGCAATATTTTTTAAATATATGGATATGGGATTTCAATTAAGTCACAATTTATTACCCAAAACTTTTCTTCAAATGGTTTAAACACATTACCATTTTATCCTTTTAAACAAAAAGATTCATCTCACAAATTTCACTCAGTTTCACAAAGATTCATTTACAGATTTTTCCAAATCAATTTCCATATCAATTAGATTAACTCGTTAAATATTTAAATCAGAGATTTAACTTATAGCTTTCAAAACAATTCCATTTTGAATGGTTTAAACAAATCACCATTTTAAATCTGTTAAAAATAAACAGATTCAATTCATAGCTTTCAAAAAGAATTCATTTATAACTTGGAAAACCATTTTTCAATTCGTACTTGAAATTCCTTTAAATTAGAATTTCATTTATTATATATATGAAAGCTTTTATCATTTGAAAACAAACAGTTTTCATTTCGGAAAATATGATTCATTTATACGAGTTAAGGTTCTTGGGTTAAATCCAAATTCTCAACATTATACTTTTAAAATGGTTTAACTTCATATAAACACATTTATATCATCTTTAATCAAAATTTCCAATCATTGAATTCAATTCCAAATATTGAATTCAAATTCAAATTAAATTGTTTAAATTGGAAAACTATATCAAGTTATTTAAAATTGCTTTTATCTTTGAAAACACCTTTTTAAAAGCTTTAACATTTACCCAAATCCATTTCCAAAATCAATTGAAATCAAAATTTCAATTTCAAAAATATTAAATTTAAATCATCTGTGACTTAACCGATTTCCACGTGAAATCCATATTTGTGTGTGTAAAAGTGTGGTCCAAGGGTTTTACACAATAGTGCAACATCATTCAATCATCACAGATCAAAATACTAAAACATAGTTGATAAGCGGTATTAACTATCACGCTTATTGTTCATTCACAGACCACAGATATATATCACAGATAAGTAAATTACAGATCACAACATAAATCAGGATGTATCACAAAGCATCACAAATAAGGGATATCAAACAATTCAATCATTTAGTCAAATCCAATCATCCATAAGTAAGGTCAATTTATTTATCTGATTAAATTAAATTAGATTAGTCACTAATCCTGGTTTAATTAACATTAATTAATTACAACCCATTTTAATTAATTATTCTTTAATCATTTATTAATTAACCATTAATAAATCACATTAATTTAATTAACCTTTAATAATAAATTTATAATTAATTAACCCTTAGTTAATTACCCTTTATTTAATTACATTAATTAATTTATCATTAATTATGTCTTAATCACATTAATTTCCACTAGTTACTTTATTAAGTGATTATTCTTAATTATCTTCATTAATATCAAAATCTTCAATTAATAACGTTACAATTTATCATTATTAACACATTAATTTATTCAAGAAATCAAGGTTAATCAAAATATAAATTTATTTTAATAAATTCCATTATTTATTTAGAATAATTAATTAATAAATAATGTCATAATTCTATTAAATTAAAACTTAATTATTTCCAAAATAACTAACTTAAACCTTTGCTAATCCCATTTCCAGATTTAGACTTTTGATTTAAACTTGTTTAAAACTTTACTTTCTCTTTTAAACTAAAACACTCAGGTTTTAAAACCCTGAAACTAAACATAAGTCATACTCGAGACCAGACTTTTTTAAAAACCCGAGCTAGGACATTATTTACTTCGAGTAAAATACTTTAAAACTTCGAGTACACACTCGAGTTACTCGAGTGCATCACGAGTCTTTTTCCCTGCTTAATCCCAGGCCAACAACACCCAGATCCTATGCAACGTGCTCGTGCACGTGTACATCACCGTCACTTGCTTCCATCCACCGCTTCGTCGACGAGCAAGTCGACGTTCTTCACCCAAACCGATCTTGTTCACCAAAAACTCCAAGATCCACTTGAAATCGTTTTCGAGCTTCACGTCCAGACCTGGAAACATAGAACCTCCCCTAAACCCAAACCTGTCAACGCCTTATGATTCGAACTCCGACCACCGGAGTACCACCACCTCCGGCTACTGCTTCGACTACCTCTCCTCTACCATTCCCCAAACTCTCGCCACGCTCGATCGTCAGAGGACCACGCACGAATCGAAATAAGTATCACACTTAAAACTAGGGTTACGAAAAACAAATGCTCACCGCCGCCGTCACATCGTCTTGATCCACCACCAGACATTTTTCCATGATCCTCCGATCATCCTACTATCACCAGAAGAAAACTCGAACCTCCAGATCATTCAGATCACTAGAGATGAACCAAAACTCCATTTCTGTTCAAACCAGAAATGTATATCCAATCTCAAACTAAAAATTTTGCTTTTAGTTTTAAAAACCAAGATTTTGAATAAGCTTTCAGATTTTATGCTTCGATCATTGAATTACTATGTTTGAAAGTTAACATCAATTAAGCTTGCACTGTTCTTGGAGGTTTCCAGTGAGATTTTCAAACTTATTTTATCTTAAATAAAATCTAAAACTTACTTCATAATCAAACAAACAATATTTGTTCATATTCTAAGTTCTAACAGATCTTAGATAAGAAGATATGGATTTTGTTTGCAAACTGGGTCCTAAAAAGCAAAGAACAGAGGTATATATATATATTCACAGATATTCACAAATATTTCACATATAAATATACAACTTACTTATCTATATCCACACAAATCCTACTTAAAGTTTTAAAGGTGAAGTTACTCGCTTGGAATTAAATTTGAACAGAGACTTCTTCCATTTTGAAACAGACTTGCATTTTCAAGCTGAAGCTTTTAATTTGATCCTCTAGTCTGAAGTTGATTGTATTGTTTAAGTTGAATGGTGTTTAAGTTTGAATGATTTGTTTACTTCAGATTTTTAGCTTCAAGGAACAAACTGATGAAAATATATGGGAAAGCAAGTTTACAAGTTGATATATATATAAAAGAGGAGTTATACAGGGTATACAATATTTATGTTTATTTGTACACTTGAGAGTAGAGACTTTGGAGGCTAATGCTTGAGTACTTGTTGTTCCCTTATGATATTTATTTTTCTTTTCTTCTTACCTACTCTTGCTTTAACTCGGCTGATATAAAAATGAGTCTACCTATACTTCAATTTGTTTTGTACTAAAAGTATGGGCTAAGATGATTTGTTTTGTGCAAAGAGAAGATGGGTATTAAATGCATGTGTCTTGCTTTGCTTTATGTTATTTTTATTTTGCAGGTGTACATACTTTTGTTTTGTACTTTGTTTACTCTTCTATTTGCCTACATACTACTTTACTCTGCTGCGATATGATTTTGTTATGGTGGCTAAAGGTATTTGTCTTGTTTTATTTGTTTGGTTTGAATATACATTTGTTTTGATTATTTTGTTTGTTAATATTCGTACTATGATGTTAAGGTTTATTTACTTACTTTATATTTTTTTATTTCCAGTTTAACATCTATTATTATTTAACTCTATATTTATTTTTAAAACCATTTATTTAAGATTTTATTTCAAATCCAATATACACATATATATTCACATATATACAAATTTTCAAATCCATATGAATATATATATTTTCTATTTGAATCGGGGAAACTCGCTTCCATTTATAATTAATTTTACAATTTTTATTCAAAAATTCATTTAATTATCAATTTAAATTTAATTAAAAATCTAGGGTTGTTACAACACTAGTCCGAAAAAGAATTTATCAATCGATTCTTGATGACGAACATTAATGAAGGTTTGTGGTTGGATACTGGAGTTTCTATCATAGTTGAGAGCTATGTATGGGAAAAACTAAAGCTCTAATCGGCAAGCTTGGTCAGAGTCCGCACTAAAGGATCGAGGGATCAATACTAGTTCGGAAGTAAAGTTGTGGATTCGGGTATGAGGTCGAATCGGATATTATGGATATAAATATCATATAAAATTGAGTTTATAGTGTTTTGGGTAAGTATTACCAGATTTTTGTTTCGTGTAATTTCGAGGACGAAATTCTTTTAGGGGGGAAGTTTGTAACGCCCTGAATTTTGATCACTTTAATTAAAGATATTTAAATAATTTTAAACATTAAAATATAGATTATTTTTCATAAATAATCAAGTTTTAAGTGATAAGTAATAATAATGAACTTATTTTGGATAAAAGTTCACAAAAGTATTTCCTTTGGAAAATACCGATAAAATGGCCGAAAACCGTTTTATCGATAAACAGCTCTATAATCATAAAACATCACACACGGAGCTGGATGCATCACTCATTTTTATAATTGAACAAGAGTATGAAATAAAATTAATTATTTTATTTTTGGGAAAATAAAATGTGTTTATGACATCATCAGTGATGCCCTTATATTTAATAATTGATTTGTTAAATTTAATTGAGATTTAATGATTAATCATTATTATAATTATGCAAATAATTATTTTTTAAAAATGAGGATAATTCATTTTAAATAGTTATAAAGTGATTATAAATCATTTATAATAGTTTTATAAAGACATATATTTGATTTGAAAATATAAGGAAAGAAATCAATATCGCTTTATCGATATAATAAAAACTATTGTAAATAATTATTAATAATGATTTATATGTGTTAGCGCCAAAATTGGTCACTAACCCCTAAATCCAGATGAAAGCACCAAATACCAATCACAGCTCAGAGATAGAATGTATGTAGAGAGTAATAATGTGAAGAACATTTAAAACTGAAATGAAAGCAGTAAAGAAGAACAGATTTTATAGTGGTTCGGCTAACTCCGGCCTACGTTCACTCTAGAAGTTTGCTTTTTATTGCTGTAATAATCGATTACAGTTACAAAATGGCAGAGTTGCCTTAGCCTTAGAAAAGAGAAAGTAAGAGAGCAGAAAGAAGATCCCTATTTGGAGACCCTCATGCTGTATTTATAGGCAAAGATGAGTCGGACTTCCCTGGTGGGCCTGGCAGCCGAGTACCTCAGCCCAAATGGAGTGGTCTCCATATGCCGAACCATAGATGCCGAACGCTGAATGCCGAACAAGGTGTGAATGCCGAACGATCTCCTCATGCCGAACGTTGGGAGGTGCGAGGTACCGAGGTATCGAGGTACCGAGACATGGGGGTGCGAGGTATGGAGGTGCGAGGTGCAGAGGTATCGAGGTGCGAGGTACCGGGACATGGAGGTGCGAGGTGCAGAGGTATCGAGGTGCGAGGTACCGGGGTATGGAGGTGCGAGGTGCAATGCCGAGCGAGGTGAGGTATGCCGAACGAGGTGAGGTATGCCGAACGACCCATCCAATGTCGAACGCTCCCTAATGCCAAACGATCCATCCAATGCCGAACGAGATTTATGCCGAGTGCTACATCCAATGCCGAACGATACTTAATGACGAACCTCCGTCATGCCGAACCATGTCTGATGCCGAACAGTTTCTAATGCCGAGCGCCCATCATGCCGAACGATCTCTAATGCCGAGCGCTCCTGGATGCCGAGCGCTACTGAATGCCGAGTGCTCCTGGAATGCCGAACGATCCCTCTATGTCGAACAACGATCTCTCTATGCCGAACAGCCTCCAACGCCGAACCATCCCAATGCCGAGCGACATCTGCCAAACTGCCTAGGCCGAGCCATGTAATTTCTCCACTCCTTTTCCCAACGACATATTCAAGTGAACTTCATCATTTAAACCGAACCCATCATACTTTAGTCTCGATAGTTGTGAAGTTGTTTAAGTTAAATCCATCTGTCCGCGGCCTTGCCAAAAGGCGGGTTAACACTTGCCCCCCAAAACATGCCTTGCTATGAAAGGTGTGTTTTGAATAGCCTCAAGTCCAATATCCCAAGTATGTATGTTATCCACATCCATACTTTCCGATTCATAATCCAATCCATTACCAAGCCATCTTATCCGAGTGCCACGGCCATATCCTGATCCATTTCCGCGACTGTTCCGAGTCGATGTCTGATTCTTATCCAGTAACCAAGTCCTTACCCAATTCCACATCCATCTGAACCCGACTACCGAGTTCCAATCCATCCATATCCAATAACCTATAACCATATCCGTGACCTCTCCGGGTCGATATCCAAATCCGGGACCGCTCCGGGTCCTTGTCCGAATCCTTAGCTATTCATAGCCAATATCCAAATCCGTAACCTCTTCGGGTTCTTGCCAAGTGCAATCCACACTTGACGACCTACGTTAAGTAATTCCATGGTGTTCATGGTTCAGTGTCCCTGAACGTCGAAGAATGCCGTGGCTTAAGTCCTAAGCCGAATCCGGGTCACTCCGGACCCTTGTCGAGCATAGTCCATACTCGACGACCTAAAATAGTAACCGATAGTACATGGCCTAAGTCCTAGGCCGAATCCTGGTCTCTCCGGACCCTTGCCAAGCATAGTCCATACTCGACGACCTTTTAGCCAATAATCTAGAGAAAATCCAATCAAAATCCAATCCGAAATCCAAATCCAAATAGAAAACCAGAAACCCATATCAAAAATCCATACCAAAAAACAAACATCCAAACCAGAATCCAAACCAGAAAATGAGCAAAACAGGGAGTTCAAACCAAACTCCAAAACCAAACCAGAAAAAGCAAATGTCCAAGTCAAAGGAAAAAACAGATTTCGCAAACCCGGGCGTTTCGGTAAGCCATCATCTCAGAGCATGCCTGAGGGTTATCTCCGACCCCGTACATGAGTAAGTGATTTAACAGTTTGCCCGGAGTTTGTTACTTATTCCAAACCATCAAGATTAGTTGATGACCAATCGGCCACCATTCCTGGGCCTCATGCCCTCGTCGTTCAAGGCAGGTGGTGGCTGCTCCTGTTCCACCGCCGCATTCTGAGTTCCGACATACTGTCGCAACTGACCATTCCTTATATGCTCCTCGATTATATCCTTTAGATGTCGGCAGCTGTTAGTGTCATGCCCGTCCAGGTCATGAAAGAGACAGTGCCTTCCTGATGCCCTTTCACGTTCTGTGGGTTCCCTCCTCGATGGCCTTCGATAGGGAAGGCGATCTCGAGTATCTAAGAAAATCCGCTCCAACGTTGCGTTCAATCCTGTGTAAGTGGAGAACTTTGGTTCTCCCTAGCGCTTCCTTTTCCCTTTATCCTTGCCCCCACCTGAGCTTTCGCCGAGTAGTCCTCCATCCGTAGTCATGTTTACTTCCTTTGACCTCACATCCAAACATGCATCCTCTTGTCGAAGAAATCTTTCAGCTTCATAAAAGAATTCCCCAAGATCCAACGGTGGGTCCCGTACCAGTGATACTTTGAAATCCGAGTTATCTCTGACTCCTGATACCGCAGCCATCAGAACCATTGATGGATCTGGCCGATCCACCGAAGCGACTGCTGCATTAAATCGAGTTAAGAATGTCCTGAGCGATTCATCTGCCCCCTGTTTGACTGACGTTAGCGTCATCACGTTCTTTGGCGTTTTTATGTGAACTCGAAACTGACTTAAGAACTTGTCCACCAGTTCTGTCCATGTTCCAATGGATCCATCCTCCAGCTGTCTAAACCACATAGCAGCAATTTCAGTCAAGTACAGGGGGAAACATCGGGCCATAACCTCCTCCGTTGCCCCCAGCACTTCCATATGCCTAGTGTATCTCATCAAGTGGTCGGTGGGATCCGTCTTCCCGTTGTATACTTCCAGAGTGGGTAGTTTGAAATCGGACGGATTCCTAGCTGTCCTGATGTTCCGGGTAAATGGACTTTTGTTAACTCCCTCTGAATCCCTATTTGTCAGACCTCCGCGAATAGTCCGCCTGATAATGTCAGCCAATCCAATGTTTCCAACCAATCCAGACTGCCCCCTAAGTCCCCGAGGAAATTCTGGCACATATTCTTCATCACGTACTCCTGTATTCCTATCGATGTCAGGCCGCGTAGCGTTATCCGGTATCCCTCCATGAACTGGTCCAGCATCACCTGGTGGTGTGCCCCCGAGTCTAGGTCCATCTAGATTGTTAACTGTTTGTTGATTGGGAGCTGCCCCTTGCTGATTCACTCCTTCTGTCCGTTGGTTGAGTTCCTCTGGTCCAGCTCCACGATCTTGAGCACCTGCAGTTCCTGGTTGTCCAAATTGCCTAAGAAGAGCCTGCATCATCTCCTCTTGCCGTTTCATCATCTGCTCTTGCATGGAATTCATCATCACTTGCATCTCATCCAGAGTTATGTAGATGGATGCATGACCCTCCCCAGCTCCAGAAGATGCCGCTTGACTTCCTTCCTGATTGCTCCTTTCCACTGCTTGCCTCTTCGTTGGTGGTCTTGCCATTGCTTTCTAAGATCCAAGTTCCTAACTCCAAAATTCCTGAGTTCAATTCTCAGTGAAAGCACCAAAGTGTTAGCGCCAAAATTGGTCACTAACCCCCAAATCCAGATGAAAGCACCAAATACCAATCACAGCTCAGAGATAGAATGTATGTAGAGAGTAATAATGTGAAGAACAGTTAAAATTGAAATGAAAGCAGTAAATAAGAACAGATTTTATAGTGGTTCGGCTAACTCCGGCCTACGTCCACTCCAGAAGTTTGCTTTTTATTGCTGTAATAATCGATTACAGTTACAAAATGGCAGAGTTGCCTTAGCCTTAGAAAAGAGAAAGTAAGAGAGCAGAAAGAAGATCCCTATTTGGAGACCCTCATGCTGTATTTATAGGCAAAGATGGGTTGGACTTCCCTAGTGGGCCTGACAGCCGAGTACCTCAGCCCAAATGGAGTGGTCTCCATATGCCGAATCATAGATGTCGAATGTTGAATGCCGAACAAGGTGTGAATGCCGAACGATCTCCTCATGCTGAACGTTGGGAGGTGCGAGGTACCGAGGTATCGAGGTACCGAGACATGGAGGTGCGAGGTATGGAGGTGCGAGGTGCAGAGGTATCGAGGTGCGAGGTACCGGGACATGGAGGTGCGAGGTATGGAGGTATCGAGGTGCGAGGTACCGGGGTATGGAGGTGCGAGGTGCAATGCCGAGCGAGGTGAGGTATGCCGAACGAGGTGAGGTATGCCGAACGACCCATCCAATGTCGAACGCTCCCTAATGCCAAACGATCCATCCAATGTCGAACGCTCCCTAATGCCAAACGATCCATCCAATGCCAAACGAGATTTATGCCGAGTGCTCCATCCAATGCCGAACGATACTTAATGACGAACCTTCGTCATGCCGAACCATGTCTGATGCCGAACAGTTTCTAATGCCGAGCGCCCATCATGCCGAACGATCTCTAATGCCGAGCGCTCCTGGATGCCGAGCGCTACTGAATGCCGAGTGCTCCTGGAATGCCGAACGATCCCTCTATGTCGAACAACGATCTCTCTATGCCGAACAGCCTCCAACGCCGAACCATCCCAATGCCGAGCGACATCTGCCAAACCGCCTAGGCCGAGCCATGTAATTTCTCCACTCCTTTTCCCAACGACATATTCAAGTGAACTTCATCATTTTAAACCGAACCCATCATACTTTAGTCTCGATAGTTGTGAAGTTGTTTAAGTTAAATCCGTCTGTCCGCGGCCTTGCCAAAAGGCGGGTTAACAATATGGTTTTATAATTCAAATGTGATCATTTGAATTAATTTATAACGATTATGAATTTATTTTCAAATTTTGTTTACAAATATATGTATATTTATTTATAAGTGAGAATGTGACCGATAATCGGTTCCCAATTTTCAATGGTTTAACAAACAAAAGTATTCAAAGGTTGTTGCAACCTTATTTACATATCATGCACACATATATAACATACATATAAACACTTTAACTTACACATAAACATGTATACATACACACGCACACACATATATATATAAAAGAAATATATAAGATATTTCTTAATTAATTAAGCCTTATGCAAACTCAAAGTCAACCAAGGACACACAAGCACACACAAGCACATGTGTAACAACCCGTATATTAGTGTAACAACCCTGTATTTTACAATTATTTTTAAATTGATTTTTCTAGATTTAAAAGCTTTATTTATGAAAAGAATAAATTTTGTTATTGTAAATATAAAAACTTTGATATTGTATGTGGATTTGAATTCCAAATATGACTAAATTTAATATTTCCAGAAAATGTGAATTTTGGTCAAATAGTCAAACTTTGACTTTTAAACTTAAAAATTTAAAAGTTTGAAATTATAAATTTTATCTTTTATTATAAAAATAGATGTAATAACTTGAACACTACTTTTCGTTTCGTTGAAAACGGAGTTAAAATGTAAAAGTTATGTACATTTCAATTTTTAGTATAATTTGTTTATTTGTGCAATTTTGCCTATTTTAAATTTTATAAATCATATTTTCTTTCTTATATTTTGTTTTAATATGTGTTAATTATTTTTTATGTATATTTTTGTCCTTTTATATTTTTAAAATGATAATAGAATTTTTCCAAAATTTACTGTATTTATTTTTCATTTTTAAAGGCTGTTTTCCTATTTTCTGCTATTTTCTTCATTAAAAATTATATGTAAATTAAATTTTTAATATTTATTTTTTGAATATATTTTTATTTTATGTTATTATTTATGTTCAAAAATATATTTCAAGCTCATATGAATTTTCTAAAAATTTATTCTATTCAATTCCAAATTTTCTAGACTAGTTTACTATTTTAGCTATTTTCTTAATTTAACTTTATATAATTGATAAATATTTATATAAATTATTATATTTTGATAAAATTTCGAAATTTTATCTGGGATTTTTTTTTTCCAGAAATATAAAGTTATAAAAAGGAATTAAAGATATATGAAGAGTTTGATACCTTTTGTGTGCTTAGTCCTTTTGAATTCTACCGTTTCTTTTTCAATCAATACATCTTTTATTTTTTTGCCGTTCTATCCCTCATTTTTTCCAGCCAACTTCCTCATGTTATTCACGAGTTTTCAAAGCTTCTTAACCCTAAAAAAAATCATGGCCTCCATCTTGCAAAATTTTAGGTAAATTCATCTTCTTTTCTTCTTGTTTTTATGGTTTTCTATTGAATTTTTGTATATTGTTCTCAACTTCATGGCTCCACTCCTCCTCAACCAGATCTAGGCCGACCTCCACCACCTTGATTTCTGATCAACCAACCCCCTAGCACCCCACCATGGCCAGGCTGAGCCATCTTGGCTAGAGAACACCACCAAAAATCCAATATTACATCACATATATGCAAGCCTAGACCTAGAATTGTCACCATCACCTTCCACCACCCATAGCCGCCACCAACACCACCTCCACCACCTCCAGCACCACCTGGACCCTCTGCCACGTCATCACCTTGGACCCCACACCTCTGACCGTGCCCCATGTTGAAATAGATCCACCAAAAACCTAAACAAACTCCACCAAAATTGCAATATACACTTGAAAACTTGCATTTCCAAGCACCTATGCCTTCACCACTTCACCAAACCACTTTGGCCGCCACATACATCATCACCACCAGCCATTTTCTGAACTAACACCTCTGCCACATCTGTACCTGACCCCACCAGGCCTGTCCATGCTCTTGCTTGCCTTGGTCGTGGCTTGTTGTTGCATAAAAACATTGGTGTGTTGCCTTAGCTTGTGTAGTTCATGTACACAAACCTTTGCTCTATCTTTTCCCATGCTATGGCCGATCTTATTGGCCCAAACCAGATCTAAATTCACACCATGGGCATGTATTCCAACCTAGGGCTGAAGCATTAAAGGTTGAAAGCAAGTGCAAGCATTTCTATTTGCTTTATGCAGTCATTTCTAACATTGTTTTATTTAAATTTTGGGTTGAAAACTTATATTGTTTGTATTGTTTTGTCTTATGTATCCGAGGAGTTAACCTTGTCTCTCCCACACTCATCATCATCATGGCTAAGAAAATGAACCCCTTGTTCTATCTTTTGAATGGTTAAAGAACGGTCAAGTAATCTATTCCGTTGTTGCTTCTTATCTTCATTGTTTCAACATTGTTTTGCGTTGATTATTTATGTGTATATTGTCTTGTTTTGGTTATTGTTTACAAGATAAATATCAAGGCTCTCCATTCATTCAAATCAAAAGTCATGTTATATCATGCTTGTTGTGCTTTCTGGAATCTATTCTGTGTGTTTGATCGCTAATCTCCAGCTTTAACAGGTGAGTTATTCTCACCAGACAATATGTACCTATATAACTAGTAAATTGACACCCTGTGAATCTGTAGAAATATATTATCATGTTATACTTGACTATATTATGATCATATGATGTTTATACACCTGTATATCATATGTTACTGTTATTAAATGTTATTCTGTTATTTATATCAGTTATCACCATTGCAAGTTCCCTGTAGACTAGAATCACTATGGGTTGAAATGATACATACCCGAACGGACTTTAGAATAGGGAAAAATTGTTATGGGCTGAAATGATAGGCCTGAACGATTTTTATTTAATTTATTTTAACTTGGGATTGCGGGTTTGAAATGATAGCATCCAGATTTTTCTTTTTTTAACTGCGGATTGAAATGATACATATCCGTATCACTTGACCTAGGTTAGAAAATTATATACAGGCCCGTGGTTATTTTATAAAGTGTTTTGGATATTTTTAAGTATTTTAAAAAATTATAAATTTATGAAATTTGATTTAAATAGATTTTGAAATGTTTTAAAATAAAGAAATTATGATTTTTTTTCCATGTGTTAAAAATATAATTAATGAATGGTTTAACTAGATTTTTGAAATATAACTTAAGTTGGAAATTTGGAATTTTGGTTAAAAATGATATTTAAGTTATATAAATAAAATGGATATTAAATTTTATTTGGAAATGGTAAATATGATAATTTCATTAAATTTGAATTTAAGTGATTTATTAAAGTATTATTGATTTTTCTATGAATTTAAGTGGTTAAATAAGTGAATGTTTAAAAGTGATCTTTTAAAATATAACTTGACTAGGAAATGTGAAATTTGGTTTTAATTAAAGGGTTAAGTTAATTAAATAAATTTGGAAATTTAGTTAAATTTGTGAAATAGTAATTTAAATTTGAAGTGTTAAGTTATTTGTTGAAATGTGAAGAATTGGAAACTTTTACACTTAAATTTATTAAGTAAATTGTTGAAAATTGGATTTTATTATAAGAAATTTATTATGAAAAGATATATGTTAAACGATATGTAAATGAACATTTTAAATGTTAAAATATGATTTTTAAAATGTTTATGTGTTTTAAATTAAAGTTATTTAATTGCTGGAAATACACTAACACCTGAAATTAACTTTTAATAGCATTCAGAAATGCTATAGATTCTGTTTTGAACTAAAATTGTGTAAAAAGAGCTATTACAGCATTTCTGAAATGCTGTAGTTGCTGTAATTTAACTTATAGGCTAATACTGAACTCAGGTCTATTATAGCATTCTCTGGAAATGCTATAATGGTCTGCAGTCTTTGCTGAAACCAAATTTAACCCTTGTTTTGAAATCTGAACTACCGCAACACTTCTGAAATGCTGTCTTTTCTGTTTTGAACTATAATTCAACTAAAACTGAGTTTTAACAGCAGTTTTAAGTGCTGTCTTTGTTGAATTAAAAATGTTTTCAAATATAACCTATAGCAGTTGTTTTTAAATGCTGTGAAATGCTGAAATTTTAATAATTAGGGTTTTTGACTTAGTAAACGAACTCAGAATGGTTTGAAACTTTGGAAATTGAATACTTGATTTGAAAATATAATAATTACACTTTTAAAAGGTTTAAATGAATTATTTGATTGGAATATAAACTATTTAAAGGGTGACTTGAAATGATAATAAATGAAGTATACCTTTAAATTTAAAAGGTATTTAAAGTTGAATATTTAGATTTGAACTCAAATGATATTTGGAATATTAAAATGATTTGAAATGATATGATATTTTAAAAATATGGAAATGGTTTGGAATTGATTTAATCTTTATTTTGATAAAGATTTGGATTTGAAATGATATTCTATTTTGAAGTATAAACTGTTTTTAAACTTATAACCACGGGTTATAATAACGATTGGTTGTTAAAGAGACCGGGATCGGATATGGACATACTCTCTGTCGATACCGAAAACCACTTTGACAACTGTGTACGCGGTGGAGTTTCCAGAATGAAGTAGGATGGTGGCGACGTTCTTAAGGTATGTTACGTGGACCCAACTCCCGTGAGTTGGCATAAGGTGGCTAAAACAGGAGCGATCTCGGACCAGTGAGGTAGCACCTCTTCTCGGACACATTTCTTTGATATTATACTCTTACTTGTGATTGATTAGATGGCCATCCTCCGATTTGGGAGTGTTGTTAGAGGTGGACGATAGTGGCTGCTATGCGCTCCATCAGTCCGTGTGCGTAATTGGTATATCTACCCTGGCATTGCCTAGTTGTGCCGTGTCACCTACCATATCGAGCTTTACTACGATTTGTGATTTCTCCCGTAGCCTGTGGAGTATCGAGGGTAGCCACCATTTTGGGAGTATGCTAATACTGGATAGACTACTGGGACTATTACGTGTTAAGGTGGAAAATGTAAAGCCTTAATGCTATTTAAAAGTATGTTTATTTTATATTAGACATTATTATATAGCGTATATTACTACATAGTAGACAGTTTAACGGATCCTTAGAGGATGGGCGGTCCCAAGCATCTTCTAAGTTACTTGTACCCTTATTACAGTTCGCTTGAGTTGGTTTACATTATATAAGTATATATTGTCCTGACTCGAGTGTTTTGTGTTTTGCTTTACGCTCGGGTCAGCCTGAGTTTTTCACAGATTTGGATTTCCACTCGCTTGGAGATTTGAATCGCTGGAGATTATCTGCTTGTCTTGTCCTATCTATTTCAGTTCCGTTGTTCTACTCAGCTTGTACTTGGTTATTTTATTAAGACTTTTGTTGTACTCTATTTCTTCTGTTGTATCTTATGTAACTCTGACATATTTAGATAGTAGCTTCATGAACTACTATTTCTTTTACTTCCGCTGCATTATTTTACTCTGTGTCTGTGATCTGTGATTATATTTATTTACTGTATATTCTGAGATTTGCCAAATTTTATTTACAACGCGGTATTTTGAGCAATTCAACTCCGGCAAGAGTGTCTGCCTCTACACTTATAATGGATGCGAATGGTTGAAAATATCGGGTCGTTACAATTTGGACCATTTAAATTGACAATAATCCACACAAGTCAACTTAAATAGTGCAAAACACGAATCATTAATGGAGTATATGTATATAAATGAGAATCATCACAGAATCACATAAAATACATCATAACAGAATAGTGCAGCGGAAATACAACATAGTCATAAGAGTAGTTCGTGAAGCTACCCATAAGTACAACAATGTCTCAAATAAAAGAAATAGAACAACATAGATGTCCAATAGTCAAAATAGAAAGAACAATACTGATAAGATAAGATAGTGATAGTCTTCGGTCTTCAGCTCCAAGTAGAACAGCAACAGCAATCCTCAGTCTGATCCGAGCATATGCACAAACAAACACTCGAATCAGGACATATATTCTTATACAGATAATATGGTTGAAAATTTGAAATAACAATAACTCAAAGATGAATGGAATAAACATCTTTCAGGATCCGATAAACTATATATACATAGTAGTGTACGATAAATAGATAATATCTAACAGTAAAGTAAAATATCAAGATAGTGTTAAGGCGTCACCATTATTCCCTTTAACACATTTTATATAAGCATCGTATAATATACAGCACTGTAAACTCCACCGTAAACTAGTGGAATATCAGGGAGTACTCCATAGGTATAATACAAAACAAATTCGTAGTGGTCGCGTATATGGGAATACAAGTATGACAAGGCACATGAGGCAATACCCAAGGTAGTGACACTACCGTTTGCCTGATCCAGACTGGTGAGAACGCATCGCCGCAGCGATCGCAACACCGCGAAACAACACTCCCAAATCAAGGGTGTGCACCAATCAATCACAAAGTAATGAGTAGTTAACGAAGAAGTGTGTTCGCTTGAGGTAGCTAACCCCCATTTGGCCCGACACGGCTCCGGTTTTAGTCATTTCCAATTTGACACAAGTGTCAAGGCTATCCATTATCGTTCACTTTCTTCAGTCATCGCGTTCGTCAATCCAACCACTTCATTCTGGATCACACACCGCGCGTAGTTATTAAATTGGTTTTCGGTTTAGACAGTGAGTGTGTCCCTAACCGATTCCGGCTCCTTTAATAACCTTCATAATTATAACACCGATTGGTCGTTAATATATTTCAAAACCAAATCAATTTCAATTTCAAATTGGAATTCATAAATCGACATTTCGTTAGTCTTTCTAAATCAATTTCCAAAATTACATCTCATAACTTCCCAATTTCATTTTTAAATTTCTATAATTCAATTTCAAAGTTTCAATTTTAAAACAATTCAAATATTCATTGCATTTCGTATATAAGTTCATTCCAAAATCATTTAACTTAATTAACGTTCAAATCGATTTAAATTCAATTATCGATTTCATTCGATATTCATTCAATTAATTTATCATTAAAACAATTTCAATTAAATTTCCAATCCATTACATTACTTTCTTTAGTTCAACTTGTTATATCAACTTTTACAAATTTATTTAAATTAAATTTGTCGAATCCAATTCTTTAAATTACAAGTCTTTCATTTGTTAACAAAACACATTCTATTTCTTATTAAAGAAATCCATTTCACTTATTATTTACTTAGTTACACTTGTTCAAAATTTAATTTCACTTAAATAAAATATTCAATTTAGTTTAACCATTAAATAATTCAATCTTATTCAATTATCAGATAATTTCAAATCTTAATTATTACTTAAATTTTTATAATTTCAAAACTTAATTATTTCTAATTTCAACTTAATTATTAATAATTTCCAAAACTTAATTATTACAATTTCAAAACTTAAATTTTAACAATTCCACAACTTCATTGTTAATCAATTTAAATTTAAACAATGTTCTTCGTCAATTACTACGTTAATATTTGTCTCAATTACAAATATTCACATTTTCCATTCATTCGAATTTAAATTCCAAATTTTATTCAATACCATATTATTAGTCAAATAAAACTTATTTTATTTTAAATCAAAACATTGACCAATCGGGTTTAATTTAATTTTATATCCAAAGTCAAGGTTAATTTGGGTATCTATCATTTCAACCCGATTCCATTTCAATTTAAAAATCAAAGCATACAAAGGGAACTTGCAGTGTGATAGCTGGGATGGTGTCAAAGTAAATAAACAAGCAATAGCATCCATTCACAACAATTCAACAATTTAAATAATCCCAAAATAATCGTATTAATTTGCATTTGTTATTTATGCAAATTAATATAATTATTCCTAGAATCTACACTATCATTTCATGTAGATTAAAGATTATTACATTTTCACTTGTCGTCCAATTCAATTCCAAAACTACAACAATTAATCCAAGATACGTTTCAAAGGTTCAAGGTGTAATTTATCAAATTTTACGTGTCCATTAACTTAACAATTAAAAGAGGTCACATTTAACTAGTCCATATTCAGCATATAAGGGGTCAAGTTAATCAACATTCAACATATATATAATTCACTTAATATTGTTAAATATCCTATATCACTTTCAACTTGCATTCCTTATCACTTAACAATAACAATCATCATTCAATTTAATTATCACATAGCAATCAGTTATCAACCAAACTAGCATAAGAATATATGTCGTGAAAATTTATTTCACCTTTCGTGGATAAAGAAATTTGACGACGAAGCACGAAGAAGCAAGAAAAGAGTCGGTACAGCACGAACAACGGACACTGTAATATCGACAAAAGAAAACGATATTAATACAATGAACGTTTGTATATAATTTATAAATTTATATAAATGCGCTTACCAAAGACGGAGAAAAGAACAAAAGCTGAAGATCGGTGCTGCCACAAAAGAAACTCAGTCGGTTGCTGCAACAATAGAGAAAGAAAATTTTGGTTACTGTTTGGCAACCAAAAATAGATATTGTCGAAAATATTCTACTGCAAAATCCAACGCTATTTACAAATTTCAGTTTCGTTTTTTTTTCTTCACCGAGACCAAAAATGCATCCAACCTCCCACATTTACTCACGCATGCATGTACAGTGTTGTACGCATGCATCCAACCTCTTCTCTATTCCTCTATTTACTGCAAATCTCCAACTCACGCATATTTCTCTTTCTTTCTTTGTTTTTTTTTAAAAAACCGAGGCTCAAAACGCAGCAGTTCCTCTACACGCATGAACAGTTCCACTACATCTTACACCACCTCAGCACTATACACTGCCACGTATCATATATATATTTTTCTACAGAACCCAACCTTTAACTTTCTCACTACCATCTGCTCCATACTCATTCACTTCTCTTTGCCCCTTTTTTTTCTTTTTTTTATTATTTGCAGCACATGCACGTGTGCTCTCGTGCACATCTCATGTGTGCACAGGTCTGGGTGTAGCCGGGTTTGGGAGGCGTGCGAGGTGGTGAACCTGTGGTCGAGGGTTGGTACAGGCGACGTGATGTGATGATTTCGGTAGCCGGGTGAAGGCAATGGGCGGAGTTGAGGTGCGTCGGTGGTTAAGTGGTGGCTTGGTGAATGAACAGCGTGGTCGAGGGGACGTGCGGGTGGTGGAGTCGGAGATGGCGAAAGGAAATTTGTTGTCGGCTCAATCATGGCCGAGGTGGACGGTGACGGGAAGGGGTGATCGTTGGACGTGGGTAGACGTGGCGGAGGCGGATGGAGCATGTGCGCATGGTCTGGGGTAAGGGAAGGACAGAGGTGCATGAGTGCTCTCATTTTTTTGGCTTTGTTTGATTTTCAGAGAAAAAGTATGAGCAGAAAAGAGAAAGGAAGAAGAGAAGAAAAGGGTGAACGCATTTACCTGGTGATTTCAGATTGAAGAGAAAATAGTGAAATGAGAATGGAACAGTCGAATATGAACGAAGGGTTATCTTATGTCTCTTTTTTCAATTTCGTGAACGTAATTTTTTTTATGGAAACGAGGAGCCATGCACATTTCCAAGTTAAACCCATCTTCCAACTACCCCATAAATGCTTCAGCTGACTTTATTTTCAAACTTCTTTTGTAAACGGGTTAAAGAATTTGGGTTGAAATTGTGTACCCGGTCCGCCAGGAACGGTTTAAATTAACGCGACGATTTACGTCGGACTCCGATTTGCACGAATGAATATACTGTTTTGATCAACGCGACGAGGTGTTTCTAACGGTGCACAGATAATGGTGGTACGATTGTATTACAAAATTTCGAATTTTATATTATCGGAAAAATGCAGGAAAACGCCGAAAAATAAGATCAACGGAGCTAAAGAAGTCCGAATTTTGAAAAACGAAAAATGACGCCTTGCTCAAAAGATAATTTAGAATTTTTCTATGTAAAAGTATTCGGGTTCGGAAGATAAAATTTTTCGCGCTTAAAATGAACTGTTATACAATAAAACACGAGTGAAATTTCAGTGATATTTTACGACGAAACTTTTTCTATATTCATATCTAACTAGCTGTATTCTATAAATAAAGTTTGGATGTTAATTTAGATCGTTTATAATTTCAAAATTCTTATTGAAACGATGAATTTAAAATTTAAAATTGGGTCGGAAATTTAGGGTCGTTACAATCTCCCCCACTCAAAACTTTTCGTCCTCGAAAAGGAACGAGACGAGTGAAGTAGGAATGAAATAAGCAGAAAAGTTAAGATAGATTTTAAGAGATTTTTGAATTATACCTGAAATTAGTAATTCTGGGTTTGAATCCCGAATACTATCCTCAGTCTCCCATGTATAATCTCGCTCATCCGCACTCCACTGTACTTTGACGAGATTTACCTACTTCCTTCTAAGTTGTTTTGTCTCACGATCGACTATCCGAAGTGGCTTTCGCTCAATAGTCAAGTCAGGCTCAATAACTATCTCTTCCAAATGAGCAGTAGGGATGGTCATAGATGGATCGTGTACAACTTTGCGAAGATGTGAGACGTGGAACACGTTGTGCACACCGGCGAACTTCTCTGGTAATGCAACTCTATAGGCCAATGTTCCTACTCTTTCCGTAATATCAAACGGACCAACAAATCTGGGAGCTAGCTTCCCTTTCCTTCCAAATCGAACAATATTCTTCAAAGGCAACACTTTCAGAAATACTTTGTTTCCTATACTGAATTCGAGATCTCTTCTCCTTCTGTCAGCATAGCTCTTCTATCTATCCTGTGCCATCTTTATCTTCTTCCTGATTTCTTCGACTTTTTCAGAGGCTTCCATAATTACTTCTGGACCAAGCACTAATCTATCTCCAGACTCAATCCAACAAGCTGGCGATTTGCACGGCCGTCCATATAAGGCTTCAAATGGTGCCATACCAATGCTTGCCTGGTTGATTAAAGATGATTAATTCAAATTCAAATATATTTATTCAATTTGAAATTCAATTTCTTTACCTGGTAACTGTTATTATAAGTGAATTCAACCAAATGAAGATGGTCTTCCCAAGATCCACCAAAATCAATAATACAAGCTCGGAGAAGGTCTTCCAAAATCTGATTCACCCTCTCAGTTTGGCCATCTGTCTGAGGATGATAAGCTGTGCTCAGATTCAGTTTGGTGCCCAAAGTATCCTGAAATGCTTTCCAGAATTTACTGGTGAAAATAGGATCTCGATCGCATACAATATTGGATGGTACACCATGAAGTTTAACAAATTCTCTCATGTATATCTCGGCCAAACTCGAAGCTGTACGAGTGGACTTGACTGGAATAAAATGAGCGGACTTCGTCAGTCTATCGACAGTCACCCATATGCTTTCGTTACCTTTCCTAGTCCTTGGTAGCCCATCAATAAAGTCCATGGAAATCTGCTCCCACTTCCAACCTGGAATCTCTAGAGGTTGAAGCAATCCAGCTGTCTTTCTGTGATCAGATTTAACTTGTTGGCAAGTGGTGCACCTGCTAACATAGGTAGAAATATCGCGCTTCATCCCACTCCATCAATATAACTTCTTCATATTCTGATACATTTTAGTGACACCGGGATGAAATGAAAGTGGAGATTGATGGTTTTCTCTCAGCACTTCCTGTCTTAGACCATCAACATTAGGAACACAAATACGATTATCAATCCTCAACACTCCATTACTATCGACTTGTGCACCCAATTTATTATCAGCATTTCCAACTCTTCCGAGAACTATTTCTTTGATGCGATAAAGCAAAGTGTCCTCGTATTGCTTGGCTATAATACGGTCCATAAGAGCTGGGGAGACGGAGAGCTGGAATAACATTCCCTCAACAAGATTACAACATGACATTGCTTGGTTTCTGCTCAAAGCATCGGCTACGGCATTTGCTTTTCCCGGAGTGTAATTAATATCAAGATCATATGCAACTAGAAATTCGAGCCATCGGACTTGTCTCTGATTCAAATCCTTTTGTGAGAAAATATATCTCAATGACTTATGGTCAGTGAATAACTCGAATTTCGTTCCCAATAGATAGTGCCTCCATAGCTTAAGAGCAAATACAACCGCAAGAAGCTCTAAATCGTGAGTTGCGTAATTTGCTTCATGGGTCTTTAACTGACGACCAGCATAAGCAATGACTTTTCCCTTCTGCATTAAAACTGCTCCTAATCCATCCCGGCATGCATCAGTATAGACGGTCAATCCTTCGCTACCGTCAATAACTGTAAGAACTGGGGCAGATGTCAACTTCGGCTTCATCTCATTGAAAGCTGCTTCGCACTTTTCACTCCAAATAAATTTTACATTCTTTATGGTCAGTGCGGTAAGTGGTGCAGCAATACGAGCAAAGTTTTCTATAAATCTGCGATAATAGCCGGCCAAACCCAAGAAACTGCGGATATCTGTAGGAGTTTTGGGGGTCTCCCAATCCTGCAAATTCCAAAGATTCGAATTAAGATATTGATAAGTTGTTTTTGATAGAATTGACAAGTAAGAATAGAACTTACATTGATTACGGCAATCTTAGCTGGATCGACCGAAATCCCATTCTCCGAAACAATATGGCCAAGAAATCGAACTTCATCTTTCCAAAAGTGACATTTTGAAAACTTGGCTTTAAGCTGATGACTGCGTAGAGTTTCAAGAACAAAAGCCAAATGTGACCTATGCTCTTTCTCATCCTTAGAGAAGACGAGAATATCATCGATGAAAACAAGAACAAACTTGTTAAGAACATCCCGGAAAACTCTATTCATTAAGTCGACGAAATAAGCTGGAGCATTAGTAAGACCGAACGGCATAACCAGCCATTCAAAGAAACCATTCTCAGTGCAGAATGCTGTCTTAGGAATACTCTCCTCAGCAATTCCGAGTTGGTGAAAGCCAGTAGCCAGATCGAGTTGAGAGAATACTTTAGCTCCATGGAGCTGGTCGAATAGATCGTTGATGCGGGGCATCAGATATCTGTTCTTGTGTGTGAGCTTGTTCAGCTCCCTATAGTCCACACACATTCTGAGGGAACCATCTGATTTTGTGACGAATACCACTGCAGCACCCCATTCTGAATGACTTCGTCGAATCAAGCCTTTAGAAAATAAATCTTCAATTTGAGCATTCAACTCTGCCTTTTCTTTAGGAGCCATTCTCCGGGGAGGGAGAACTACTGGTCGGGCACCAGGAATAAGGTCAATACGGAATTCGATTTCCCACGGAGGTGGTAGAGAATTTACTTCTCCAAATACATCAGAAAAGAATTGAACAACTGGAGTAGAGCTTAGTTCATTTGGATGGGAGTCAAGTGAGAATATAAAACTCCCAGCATATTCTTGAGGTGATTTGCCTTTAGTAACCAAAGGCATACTCTTGTCATCGATAAGAGAGACTGTTCGAGCTTTGTATGAGATAACAGCTTCGAACTTTCATAGCCAATCAATGCCTAATAGTATATCGAATGCCTCAAATCCAAGGACATAGAAATCCCAAGTGAAGCGGTGAATGCCATGCATAAGAGTGACATAGTTGCAAACCCTTTTAAGGTTAGCGGGCCCTCCAATAGGGTTTGATACAAATAAGAAAGTAGATGAAAGGATGGGTTCCAAACCAAGTTTATTGCACAAATCAATAGATATGAAACTATGTGTTGCTCCGGTGTCAAATAGAACTTTAACGGGTAAAGTATGCAACATAAAAGTACTCTGTAATGTACCTTGGTTATCAGTAGGGGCAGGTGGGATAGGTGGATCATGGGCGGAAGAAGTCATAGCAAATACTATAGCCGTCTTTCCCTTTTTATGCATAGGACAATCCTTCTTGAAATGGCCCGGCTGCAGACATACGTGACAGAGGTCGTTCCTAGTATTCTGAGGTGGCGGAATAGCGGCACTGGCAGATGTTAGACAACTGTTGGCGTAGTGACCCCTCTGATCGCACTTGAAACAAGTGATGGAGGATAAGTCAATGGGCTTCTTCTGAGAATAGCCAAGCCCGGATTTCTGCTGCCAATTCTTCTTCTGTTGCTCAAAATTTGGCTTTCGCTTTCCCGACTGATTAGCCGATGTCTGAGTAACTGGAGCTTTGGGGACAGATGTTCCCTTAGGCTTTCCCTCGTATCGAAGAGCAAACACTACACCATAATAGCCATTTTGTAACACTTATTTTTTTCAATTGCCAACACTTATTTATGTTGTAGATTAACGACAGTAATAACCGTTGGTAAGCTAAAAATGTGTGATTGAAATTACACATTTATTTATTTTTTATTGCTAACACATATATGCGTTGGAAAATCTGGTAAAATTGAAATTAAGCGAAATATGCTAGGGGCAAAAAGTAAATGAGCATTCTTTTCATCACAGCCCTAGTATCCAACCTCTCCACGCTTTACTTTTTCCTGCGGCTACTAAAAAAAAGGATATGGCGGCGATTTTTTCTCTCCTCTGCGCCTCCACCCACGACTCCACCTTCATCGACAACTCTACTGACTCCCCTTAGAGCATCTCAGACCAGCCGACTCTACTTGCAACCATGCGACCCCTCTCTCGCAACTACCTCGACCCTCTTAGATTCGAAGCAACCGCGAATCCATCCGCAACTGCGATGATTTCCGATGCCATTGCTTCAGACGCAATCGCGAATATCCATCCTCTTAGAAGGTCAGTACCAAAAACATTAAGCTCTCAAATATATGTTTAATTGCATACAAAGTTGCTGATTTAGGTTGTTATTTGATTGGTTAATCATAAATAATTGTTTAAGAATGAGTAAATAATTGTTTAAGAATCAGTAAATAATTGCTTAAGAATCAGCAAATAAGGCGATTTAGGTTGTTACTTGAAAAAATGCCTTGGACGGTTGAAAATAAATCACCAAATACAAGTTTTAACGTAATTATAGGCAAGTATTCTTTGCTTTGTTTAAGTGGATCTTGTTCCTCATGCTAGGCCTTCACTTTTCTGATAAATACAAGTGTGTGTGTATGATGAAAACAATAAAATATGATTAGAGTCCTTTGATGATGAATTGCAATATGATTATGAGATGTGTGAGTAGAGTCATTGGCAGAGCTTTGCTTGAATGTAACCTTATATATGTACTTTTTGGTGTTGTTTCTTCTTTTTAAAGATTTGTTTTCTCTTTTATTTTATGGTAACATGTGTGCAATTCCTTTGCAGGATGATGTAAGTGCTAGCCGGTAGAAAAAGGATGCTGAGATTTCTTGGAAATCACAGGTGTAGGTGTGGTTAAATTAGATGGTGATGGGACGGGTGAGGAACAAATTGTGATAGTGGTTGGATTATGGGAGGGTGATGTGTGTACGGGTTGTGATGCAGGTTGCTTATGTGATAGGTACTTCTTAAGCAACTGCTCCTTCAACAACTGTTGAACCAAAGTCCTAGTTCAAATGCATATTAATGCATTATGAATAAGATAAGCAAGCAAGCGGGCATACTACTAAAGAAACTTACGACTTTGTCTGACATTTACTGAAATGCCAAATATGATCAAGACATTATTTTCCCTTCCAAGTGAGCATACTACTAAAGGTATATTGTTTCTGTTTATATTTCATGAATATGTTTGCTAATTATATTATTATCCTGAATATCATTTTGTGGCCTTGCATGCATTTTTTTTCCATCAACCTTGTTTCTACTTAAGTTTGGTTAGTACCAATGGTTAGAAGCGTTTTTGTTGAATTTCAGTTTCATTTTTCTTCTGCAGCAAAAAATCGTGTTCTGTCATCTTTTGATAGATTCCCCTTCGTTTTGAGGGTTACACGCAACATTATCTTCATGAAGTATAGTTGGACTTTTATTTATCGTAGATAATTGACAACTTCCAATATGGTTGATAATAGATTTTAGCCAAGCGCATTCCCAATCTATTACACTAATATCTCAAAATGGTTAGGTAGCTTTGTAGATCTCTAGGAAATGGACATTTCTATCCATAAATACATAACCCGTTTGCAATCGAGTTTTATATGGATTAGAAAGATATCCAAAATCTGCATAAACATTTTACTGTGACGATGATAAATCTTTGGAATGGAATAATATTATGCTAGTTGTTACAATAAATACGTTTTGCTACAATGCTTTTAGTTGGTAATGAACAAAAATCGATTTATAAGTTGATCAAAAATGTGATATCTAACCTTGTATATTGTGTGAAGTATAACAAAGCACAAGAAAGCACAAGATACGATGATCTAGGACCAACTATCCTCTTATTATCTTCTTTTAGGCGGAATGCATCCTTTTCAAAAATTGTGTTGGGAACTTTGGTTTGAACATGAAGATAGTCTTGTATTCTACATTATATATCCGAATTCATCTTTCCTTGATAAACAAACATGTATGTACATAATTATCAACATAACCTCCTTTTAGTAAATACCACTTAATCCATTGTATAACCATTTTTTGTATTTGATTTAAGTCGGTACAGTGACCGCTTAAATTAAAAGTACATATCATGCGGTTCTGCTTCAAACAAATTAAATTTTCTTAAATTAAAGTATATATCATGCATTTTTGCTTCAAACAAAAATTAAATCTTCCATGGACTTTCATATAAATGTCCATATCTAAAATTATGTATAGACATGCAGTCACTTCGTTCTTATTACGTATAAGAAGTCCTTTTGGAACTTGTATACTAATTAAGTATTGAAATGTGACAGCATCCATTATGTTGAATTAGTTTCAACGAAATCAATATCTAGTCTCTATGAGAAACTTTTTTCTAACAAAACCAAATTTTAGTTCTAGTAACATGATTTTCATTTATTCTTCAATCATTCACTTGCAACCACGTTATATCTAGAGGTGGTCAAAATACTTGTCTGAATGGCTACCGTCTTGCAATGGAATGAAGTGCTTGAATAGATTTTGAAAAATCGTATCATCGTCAAGATTCATTTAAAAAAAAAGGCTCACTTACAGTTTTAACCGCTGGCACTTTTGGGAACAAATATGCATCTTAACTACTTAGAAGCATTTTTTCTAAAAACCTTCATTTAAAAAAAAGGCTCACTTACAATTTTAACAGCTGGCACTTTTGGAACAAATATGCATCTTAACTACTTAGAAGCATTTTTTCTAAAAACCTTTTTTTTTTGAGAAATCAAACAATATTCTTCATTTTCATTTATTCTCCCCAAACGATGGGAAGATAAATTTTATCAAAATGAATGCACATTTAAGGATGATTTTAGATTTACTTTTAATGTGTATTTATCTCCTAATGGTTAAATATGTTTAAGGCGATCGTTTATTAGTCGATCCAAATATGAAATCCTTATTTACATCCATAGTTATTGGCATCATATTATTTGTTATTGATGATTGTTAAAAGAGGTTTCTTGATTAATAATGCTTGGTTCTCTTCAAGAAAACCTATCTCTTTAACTGTGCATCAGTGATTACTTGCTTACAGTAACCTGATAAGAACCGACTAATCTATCACGCTGTTGGTTTGCAAATAGACCCATTATTTTTGCTATGGATGATTTATCAAGAACATTGAGCATTCATGGGAAGGATAATTTCAGTTTTGATTATTAGATGGAGTATCATCAACATTGTTTACTAAATTTAGGGATAGATACGAGATTATAATGCTTTTGTAATGTCCATTTTATATCCCGCTTATTCTCCTCCTAAATATTGAAGAAAATTACAACATTTGACAAAATTTAACATTTATTTTCAGTCTTCCTTAATATCTCAATTGATCATAGTCGTGCTACTAGCCTACTCCTGGTATTATTCCCAAAACTCCAGCCTACTCCTGGTATTTTCACTTTCAATTTAAGCTGGGATGATATTCAAAAGAACCTAAAACGTAAGTTTTCACATGTATAATATATAGATGTTTATATCCTCTGTTATCAAAACATGTAGATTTGTACATATGCATATACATATGTACATGTATACGTACGTATGTATATAGCTACAAGTTGGGAATTAAGTGGTACAGAGTTTGAACTTGTTGCAACTTACGAGTAACCCTTCCAATCAATAGCGGTGCTATATTTGCTTAAGACCTTACAATTAACAGTGGTGTCATATTGCTTCTATTACAGCTAAAATTGCAACCCCATTTCCGGAATACAGACTGGACCGTAACCCAAAATATAAGAATGCTGGTAGCTTCATGAAACTCTCTGATTTTCTGACATATGCAAAGGCAAAGGCAAAGGCAAACCCTGTTTCTGGGATCTTGATAATCATCGAGGTGAGGAAAAACGTACCGGTTATTTTCAAAATATAATATTGTTATCAACCCTGTCACATTTTACCGAACGAATTTGTTTGCAGAACGCTGCATATCTTGCAGAGAATTTAGGAGCGAGCATCACAGACGACGTGATAAAAGCACTAAAAGAAGCAGGATTCAGCAATCAAAAAACGCAGGATGTGATGATCCAATCGACAAACAGCTCGGTCCTTAACAAGTTCAAGCAGCAAACGAATTACAAACTGGTGTACAACGTCGACGAAACCATCAGCAATGCCGATCCATCATCCTTATTTGATTATGTATTGAATTAACCAACTTAATTATGTATTGTACTTGTTATGAAGTAGTTGACATTGTTATGAAGTAGTTGACTATGAAAGTTATGTTGTTATTTGATCATGAATATTGTAAATTTTGGGTTTCTATTGAATGTAGTATAATAATGTATATCATGTTAGTTATTAATTGTTTATTAATGTTAAAATAATTGACTATATTGAGAATGAAAATATTTCAGCGTTATAAGCGTTGGCAATTAAAATTTACCAACGCTTATAAGCGTCAACATAGAAAATTAAACAATGTTGGATGGTTAATTTGCCAACGTTTATAAGCGTTGCTAAATAATATACACCAACGTTTATAAGCGTTGGCGAATACAACCTTCCAACGCTTATAAGCGTTGGGAAACTAAACTCGCCAACGCTTATAAGCGTTGGCAATAAATTGCGACGCCCCTACAACGACGCTAATAAGCGTTGCTGAAACTGTTTGCGACAGTTATACTCGTTGGGAATCACCTGTTTTGGTGTAGTGAAAATCCATCAACTCAGTGAAAGTTCCATGGACATGAGCGGTGAGGAGCTCATAATACTCTGGGCGTGCGCCATGTATGAACTTCTCATTCTTAAGCAGAGGTGTGTCAATCAAACCGGGTCCGAACTTAGATAGTTCGTTGAATTTCCTTTCATACTCAGTGAAGGTCATGTTGCCTTGCTTGAGATCCATAAAAGACCGATAGAGTTGGGCCTTCCCAGCAGCTGGCATCCACTAAGCCATGAAGGAGTCCCTATTTACAAGTGATACAAAGATGAGTCAAAATTTTGACGAGATAGAAGGAATTATTTCGATGTAATTTAGATAAATTTCTACCTAAACTGGGCCCAAGTGATGGTTTCCTCATCAGTATGAGAAGTGACTGACTCCCACCAACCCTGTGCAGCATCCTGAAGCTGCCAAGCGGCCAACTTACGCTTCTGAGCGTCTGTGATCTCCAAGCCAGTAAAGATCCTCTCCAAACTCTTTAGCCATTGCTGTGCTTCGATGATACTCTCGGAGCCAGTGAATTTGACTCCGCCAAGCTGAGTGTACTCCTTGCTAAGAGTGGAGAATCTGACTGCGGGAGCTGGAGCATGGGGACTAGGAGCATTTCTACCCCTTCCTCCTCTAACATTTCTTCTGGTAGCCATCCTGGAATACCAAAAGTGATTTAGAATCAAAGATAGGAATTTATAAAACTTAAGGAAATTCTATTCAACGAATTCAATAAGAAAGATGAATCAAAGGATGTGGATTCTGCAATGATTCTCCTCATTCTAGGGTATGTTTACCCTATCTCTAATGAGCTTTAAACTCCACAGGCTAAGGTTATCGAGAACCAAAGCTCTGATACCAACTGTAACAATCCGTATATTTGGACCATTTAAATTGACAATAATCCACACATGTCAACTTAAATAGTGCAAAACACGAATCATTAATGGAGTATATGTATATAAATGAGAATCATCACAGAATCACAGAAAATACATCATAACAGAATAGTGCAGCGGAAATACAACATAGTCATAAGAGTAGTTCATGAAGCTACCCATAAGTACAACAATGTCTCAAATAAAAGAAATAGAACAACATAGATGTCCAATAGTCCAAATAGAAAGAACAATACTGATAAGATAAGATAGTGATAGTCTTCGGTCTTCAGCTCCAAGTAGAACAACAACAGCAATCCTCAGTCTGATCCGAGCATATGCACAAACAAACACTCGAATCAGGACATATATTCTTATACAGATAATATGTTTCAAAATTTGAAATAACAATAACTCAAAGATGAATGGAATAAACATCTTTCAGGATCCGATAAACTATCTATACATAGTAGTGTACGATAAATAGATAATGTCTAACAGTAAAGTAAAATATCAAGATAGTGTTAAGGCGTCGCCATTATTCCCCTTAACACATTTTATATAAGCATCATATACTATACAGCACTGTAAACTCCACCGTAAACTAGTGGGATATCAGGGAGTACTCCATAGGTATAATACAAAACAAATTCGTAGTGGTCGCGTATATGGGAATACAAGTATGACAAGGCACATGAGGCAATACCCAAGGTAGTGACACTACCGTTTGCCTGATCCGGACTGGTGAGAACGCATCGCCGCAGCGATCGCAACACCGCGAAACAACACTCCCAAATCAAGGGTGCGCACCAATCAATCACAAAGTAATGAGTAGTTAACGAAGAAGTGTGTTCGCTTGAGGTAGCTAACCCCCATTTGGCCCAGCACGGCTCCTGTTTTAGTCATTTCCAATTCGACACAAGTGTCAAGGCTATCCATTATCGTTCACTTTCTTCAGTCATCACGTTCGTCAATCCAACCACTTCATTCTGGATCACACTCCGCGCGTAGTTATTAAAGTGGTTTTCGGTTTAGACAGTGAGTGTGTCCCTAACCGATTCTGGCTCCTTTAATAACCTTCATAATTATAACACCGATTGGTCGTTAATATATTTCAAAACCAAATCAATTTCAATTTCAAATTGGAATTCGTAATCGACATTTCGTTAGTCTTTCTAAATCAATTTCCAAAATTACATCTCATAACTTCCCAATTTCATTTTTAAATTTCTATAATTCAATTTCAAAGTTTCAATTTTAAAACAATTCAAATATTCATTGCATTTCGTATATAAGTTCATTCCAAAATCATTTAACTTAATTAACGTTCAAATCAATTTAAACTCAATTATCGATTTCATTCGATATTCATTCAATTAATTTATCATTAAAACAATTTCAATTAAATTTCCAATCCATTACATTACTTTCTTTAGTTCAACTTGTTATATCAACTTTTACAAATTTATTTAAATTAAATTTGTCGAATCCAATTCTTTAAATTACAAGTCTTTCATTTGTTAACAAAACACGTTCTATTTCTTATTAAAGAAATCCATTTCACTTATTATTTACTTAGTTACACTTGTTCAAAATTTAATTTCACTTAAATAAAATATTCAATTTAGTTTAACCATTAAATAATTCAATCTTATTAAATTATCAGATAATTTCAAATCTTAATTATTACTTAAATTTTTATAGTTTCAAAACTTAATTATTTCTAATTTCAACTTAATTATTAATAATTTCCAAAACTTAATTATTACAATTTCAAAACTTAAATTTTAACAATTCCACAACTTCATTATTAATCAATTTAAATTTAAACAATGTTCTTAGTCAATTACTACGTTAATATTTGTCTCAATTACAAATATTCACATTTTCCATTCATTCGAATTTAAATTCCAAATTTTATTCAATACCATATTATTAGTCAAATAAAACTTATTTTATTTTAAATCAAAACATTGACCAATTGGGTTTAATTTAATTTTCTATCCAAAGTCAAGGTTTATTTGGGTATCTATCATTTCAACCCGATTCCATTTCAATTTAAAAATCAAAGCATACAAAGGGAACTTGCAGTGTGATAGCTGGGATGGTGTCAAAGTAAATAAACAAGCAATAGCATCCATTCACAACAATTCAACAATTTAAATAATCCCGAAATAATCGTATTAATTTGCATTTGTTATTTATGCAAATTAATATAATTATTCCTAGAATCTACACTATCATTTCATGTAGATTAAAGATTATTACATTTTCACTTGTCGTCCAATTCAATTCCAAAACTACAACAATTAATCCAAGATACGTTTCAAAGGTTCAAGGTGTAATTTATCAAATTTTACGTGTCCATTAACTTAACAATTAAAAGAGGTCACATTTAACTAGTCCATATTCAGCATATAAGGGGTCAAGTTAATCAACATTCAACATATATAATTCACTTAATATTGTTAAATATCCTATATCACTTTCAACTTGCATTCCTTATCACTTAACAATAACAATCATCATTCAATTTAATTATCACATAGCAATCAGTTATCAACCAAACTAGCATAAGAATATATGTCGTGAAAATTTATTTCACCTTTCGTGGATAAAGAAATTTGACGGCGAAGCACGAAGAAGCAAGAAAAGAGTCGGTACAGCACGAACAACGGACACTGTAATATCGACAAAAGAAAACGATATTAATACAATGAACGTTTGTATATAATTTATAAATTTATATAAATGCGCTTACCGAAGATAGAGAAAAGAACAAAAGCTGAAGATCGGTGCTGCCGCAAAAGAAACTCATTCGGTTGCTGCAACAATAGAGAAAGAAATTTTTGGTTACTGTTTGGCAACCAAAAATAGATATTGTCGAAAATATTCTACTGCAAAATCCAACGCTATTTACAAATTTCAGTTTCGTTTTTTTTTCTTCGCCGAGACCAAAAATGCATCCAACCTCCCACATTTACTCACGCATGCATGTACAGTGTTGTACGCATGCATCCAACCTCTTCTCTATTCCTCTATTTGCTGCAAATCTCCAACTCACGCATATTTCTCTTTCTTTTTTTTTTATACAAATCGATGCTCAAAACGCAGCAGTTCCTCTACACGCATGAAGAGTTCCACTACATCTTACACCACCTCAGCACTATACACCGCCACGTATCATATATATATTTTTCTACGGAACCCAACCTTCAACTTTCTCACTACCATCTGCTCCATACTCATTCACTTCTCTTTGCCCCTTTTTTTTCTTTCTTTTTTTATTATTATTTGCAGCACATGCACGTGTGCTCTCGTGCACATCTCATGCGTGCACAGGTCTGGGTGTAGCCGGGTTTGGGAGGCGTGCGAGGTGGTGAACCCGTGGCCGAGGGTTGGTACAGGCGACGTGATGTGATGATTTCGGTAGCCGGGCGAAGGCAATGGGCGGAGTTGAGGTGCGACGGTGGTTAAGTGGTGGCTTGGTGAATGAACAGCGTGGTCGAGGGGACGTGCGGGTGGTGGAGTCGGAGATGGCGAAAGGAAATTTGTTGTCGGCTCAGTCATGGCCGAGGTGGACGGTGACGGGAAGGGGTGATCGTTGGACGTCGGTGGACGTGGCGGAGGCGGATGGAGCATGTGCGCATGGTCTGGGGTAAGGGAAGGACAGAGGTGCATGAGTGCTCTCATTTTTTTGGCTTTGTTTGATTTTCAGAGAAAAAGTATGAGCAGAAAAGAGAAAGGAAGGAGAGAAGAAAAGGGTGAACGCATTTACCTGGTGATTTCAGATTGAAGAGAAAATAGTGAAATGAGAATGGAATAGTCGAATAGGAACGAAGGGTTATCTTATGTCTCTTTTTTCAATTTCGTGAACGTAAATTTTTTTATGGAAACGAGGAGCCACGCACATTTCCAAGTTAAACCCATCTTCCAACTACCCCATAAATGCTTCAGCTGACTTTATTTTCAAACTTTTTTTGTAAACGGGTTAAAGAATTTGGGTTGAAATTGTGTACCCGGTCCGCCAGGAACGGTTTAAATTAACGCGACGATTTACGTCGGACACCGATTTGCACGAATGAATATACCGTTTTGATCAGCGCGACGAGGTGTTTCTAACGGTGCACAGATAATGGTGGTACGATTGTATTACAAAATTTCGAATTTTATATTATCGGGAAAATGTAGGAAAAACGCTGAAAAATAAGATCGACGGAGCTAAAGAAGTTCGAATTTTGAAAAACGAAAAATGACGCCTTGCTCAAAAGATGATTTAGAATTTTTCTATGTAAAAGTATTCGGGTTCGGAAGATAAAATTTTTCGTGCTTAAAATGAACTGTTATACAATAAAACGCGAGCGAAATTTCAGTGATATTTTACGACGAAACTTTTTCTATATTCATATCTAACTAGCTGTATCCTATAAATAAAGTTTGGATGTTAATTTAGATCGTTGATAATTTCAAAATTCTTATTGAAACGATGAATTTAAAATTTTAAATTGGGTCGGAAATTTAGGGTCGTTACAACATGGATGCATCCATGCGGGGGTCACTTTGGCCAAGCCTGGGGAGGAAAGGAGGGGTGCAGGCAAGGGGCAAGAGGGTAATTTCCCTTTAGGATATTTGTTCCGAAGTTTTTCCTATAAATACCTACCCATTCCTTCGTAATTTTCTACCCTCTTTATCATCTTCTTCCTCCTTCCTCAAGCTATTCTAATGGATTCAATACTTAGCAAAATACTGGAAAAATATTTGGCAAAAGATAATTAAAATAATATATATATATATATATATATCTGTGTGTGTGTATTAGTAAAACCACCTCAAAACTATCATCACACTCCTCCGCTACCTCCCTAATACCCACGACCACCATCCCTCCCAAGCCAAGGCCAAGCCCACCACCAAGAAAACCCAAGGTTATGAGCATCCAAGGCCAAGGCCAAACCACTTCAAGGCATAGGAGTTTGATTTCGTAAAGTTTAAAGCGATAATAGCGAAGCTATAGTAAATTCTCCAAAGGTTAATATCCAATGAAGGTGAGAAACTCCTAATCTATAGTTATATATTGGATGATATGTGTGTTTGGATATGATTGTTAATGATGGTTTTTTATCATATGATAATATGGATGTATAATATGGTTGTTGAATATATATACAAGTCACGTTAATACACGTCGATAAGCACAAAGGAAATCACTTTCCTTTATTGAATGAAATGATGTACATGGAATGTTTAAACCTCTTACAAATGGTTTAGAAATGTTTTATAGACATTTAAAAGTGTTTTGGAAAAGTTTAAACGAATATTGAAAATTGAGTCAAAAATAGGCGCGTCGCGTAAGGTAGTACGCGATTTCACAGTGTAAAAGTCAAACGAATATATATAATGGAATATAGCTCGGAATTCTTCGAGATAAGAATTTTCTGAACTATTATAACCAAACAAAAAAATGAAATCAAGATTTCGATAAGTAGATTTTGAAAGATGAATAAAAGAAGTTTTCGAAAAATCGTGATTTTGTAGTTCGGAATCCATAAAAGGGTTTTTTTTAAATGATATATTAAAATTGTTTAAAAATATGAAATAAATTATAAAAATATTTTAAAATATTTTATAAGTGATTTGATTTATAAAAATAAATTTTCAATGATAGAAAAGTCGTTTTGATCAATATAGCTTAAAAAGCACCATTCGTAGCACTTTAACAACACTTTTCTATAACTTCTAAAATATAGTTCTAAACGCAATAATTCTTTTACAAATCTTTTTTAGATGTTTATAAATGAATAATAAAGTATTTTAAAGGTGATTTGAAGAATTTATAAATTATTTCAAGGTGGTTAGATACATAATTAAAAGTTAATTAAGTATGTTAAAAGATTTAGAGTCGATAAGATAACTTGACCACCTTATGAGTGGTAGAGAGATACTGTCTAGGCTTGAGTTTGGAAAACCAGTTTCCTGCTCTCCCTGGCTATTCGGAATGGCCTAAAGGAAGGGATAGTAAATTTAATTTACTTGGATCAAAATTTTCCAAAGTATAAAGGATATAATTTTCCAAATATAAATAACTTAGATTTTATAGAGATAATCTCCTTATACTTGGTGTTAAATTTCAAAGAGGGAACTCATACTATTCGTGGAATTTAAAAGGTGATTTCGCCATTATTCCGTCCATAGTACTTGTTGAATACGAGAATTGATATTGAGTAGAATTAGACGATTTCTTTAGATTGTGCTCACTTAATATTTACTGGTTTTGGATTAACATCCTAGATAACATGGTTTTTACTCAATCAAAATTTTGATTTTGAATTAAGAAACCTTAGTTGAGATTTAAATAAATAATTTTTCAAAGCGAGGTTTAATGATTCCATATATACCGGAAAGAAATGTTTTAAAGATGTATATCTCTTGAAGATATTTTTGATAAAAAGAAGTAATAAATCAAAAGAATAATTCCCTATTTACTTAAAATTTCTTTTGTCGATGATTGATTCAAAGGAATTAGGGTCATATTTGGGTGATTCCTATCCGAAGACCACTTCAAACCAATTTACGTGTTCGAAAATAAAGACATGGGATGATATGATTTGGAAGATGGAATGCAGGACTACTTGTCACTGACCTTCGGGGGAAATTTCCCATATCATATTATATGGCAGTAGTTCTTCATTTGAGATCTTCAATGTAAGAACTTCTCGCTACTAATCCTAGGTGTAAATCCTGACAGGATGTGGTAGGAGAGTGCATTCGGATTGTCCTGTTCCTGGACAATTTGTATGGACGAATGTCTGACGTTGCATTTCTAATTACATAAATTGATCTCTATGAACGTATAATCTATTTGGTGGTAGAGAAGGCACCTTCTCTTAGCTTAACACCATTTCCTGAGATGTATGAGCTCAGGAATTATACGTTTGTAAAAATCAGTTGTGTGATTATGAATTGGCAATGTGGCATTCAAGGTGGAATGTGCTATGTGAAAGGTAATCGCTACCACGGGCCTCATCACTCGGTAATGACTTAAACAGGGTACGTCTTAAGGCTGTTTGGTTCACAACTATTAGGGTATGGTCAACACCTTTCTAGATAACTCTGTATATATTGAGTATGTTGTGTATGGTATGGGACACCAGATAGGTCGGTAACGACCGGTGTGATGACATATTCGGTTTCTATACAGGCTATGTCTGAGTGCCAAATAGGGATAGACTGGTCTTGCCATAATGCAGAGGATTGTTTGTGTATCCTAGTTACTTTCCTCTAGAGATGAACTGTACGGAAGGTAGTCCCTTACCTGCATTGTATGGAAATCCATTCTCCAATAAGTGCCTTCGGACTTAGTTGTAAACCTATTATGTCGTCAAATTTAAGCAATGTAACCATTTCGGCTAAGATTCATTAGTTTATTTGAAAATTATTTTCAAAAGAATTTCATTAATAATATCCTCAGTTTTTTCGTAGAAAATATTTTGGTTATCATTAGGTAAAAACTCGTTCCATTTTTATGTGCGGCGTGGTCTTATGAGATACCTTTGTTTCCAAAATGCGTATTTTGAGTTTCTCACACCAGTATCATGACTGACCCAGAGTTTATTTTCCTTTTCCCTTAAACTCTGGGTGCCCTAATTTTCCCGAGCAGCGAAGTAGTTTAGGTTAATTAGAAGAAATCTGAATGGAGCTTGTAGCATGGAGTTAGAAGATTCTTCTTAAGGTTGTTATCCGTTTCCACCACACTCGTGTATTATTCTATTCCGCATTTGTAAGGATAAATATTTATAACAGTCCATATTTAACTCTGATAAATGAACTTAAAATTTCCGTTGTAAAGATTATATGTTAAAATAATGTATGTTATTCTATCCGTGTGAGATTCTATTCTATCTACTTTTCTTTCTTATTTTTGTCGCCTCTCCGACACTTGGATTTGTGGCACGTGAATATTGAGGATGTATTATTATCAATTTCTGAGGGTCGAAGAAACGGATCCTCACAGGAAGATTGATAGAGTTAGGGGTATGCCCTAGGGCCAATTATGTAATTTGTTATATATATCTAACTCGTTGACCAATCTTGTTAGAAATAGAGGTGTTTTATTTCTATTATACACTTGATATTATGTGGTTATATTTATTACTTAATTTAATTAAAAATGTATTTAATAGAAAATCCATAAATGGTATGTTTTTTTTATAGTAGTTACAAAGTGTTGTAACCGTGAGTAATCTATCATAATAAATTAAATATACCATTTTAAATGTTCTTAGTCAAGGTGCATCGAAGACTGGATATCGATGTATCCGTTGAGACTAGAGTATGTAATGCTCTCCAAATGTTGGGCAGTGTATTACTCATGGCCGCTAAAGGCACTTATAGGTTACGTACTGCTAGTTATTGGATAACCATGGAACGACTCACTTGATAGATTTCCGTTGGTTAACATAAATAAGGTCAAACAGAAAATATCAATGTGACTGATTTACATAATTCTCTCGACTTGAGAATACTGTAAACCTACAATACGAAAGCTCCGCTTTGATTGTACTCAAATCATGGCATGACGTCCCATTGAGTTACTATAGTTGGGGCGAGTGGAAGTATTGGAAGTGAAACACTATTCAAGAGAGGATTCGTCTTCTCAATTATAGGGGTTTAGTATCATGATCAACTCAAGTCAACTCAGTCAAAGTCTCTGGTTAGAGCATTTCGGTTAATAATAATTGTTATTATTGGACCAAGGACTTTGTGTTTGGACTATAGAGTTGAATGTGAATGATGCTAGAATTTTGGCCATTACCAAAGTCCATAAGTCCGAAGTGATATAGTTTTGACGTAGAGAGTTGGTGTAAATAAATGTCACAACCGGGTAATGCTTATTAAATTAAAATTAGATTTTACTAAAAATGAGTAAGCAATAAATTTCGCCGTAATGTTGCACCATCTGTTAAGTGATGTGTGAACGTTAACATTAGAATAGTTCGATGTTAATCTCTGACCGAATTTACACCCAAGAGTCACACAATCGGAATGATGAATTCTCTTTAGACCAAATGATTTAATTAATTTATAATTATTTTAAATTACTTAAATTAATTAATATTTATGAAATATTAATTATTAAATTTGAATATTATTTGAGAAATAAATATTGTTGTATATTTATTTATAATAGTCATACATATATTGAACGATGTACGATATCGTTTCAATTAGATTTAATTGCATAGCATTTTGACTTGGGCTTAAATGAGTTTAAGGCCCAGCACTAGGGCTGCAAATTTCAACTTTGGAAAGGATTAGGGGCAACTTGGACATAGGTAATGGGCTTGGAGATGTGTGGTTAAGATTAAGTGAGAAAGGGTAAATCTGATCTACCTATTTTTCTCTCTTATGCAACTATAAATATGGATCTCTAAACCTATTCTATATCTCCTCTTTTGGCTGCTATTCTTCATCTTCCTTCTGGCCGAAACTTGGCTGCTAACCAACTCCAAAACTCAAATCAAATTCAAGTTAAAATAAAACTATTCGATAGTGGAAGGTCAGCGATTCCAGATTAGCAATCTGACGGATCGAGAGATACTAGAGAAGGGAATTCATTGCTTCTACGTGGACTCAAAGGCATCACCAGTTAGTATTATTTATTTCATATTATAGAGATTATATCATATTCTATGATCTATAGTTAAGAAATTCTAAATCTGTACATATATATTATTGTTGTATATCTAGTTAGGTGAGATTTTTGTAGGTATATGTAGTTGTCACAAATTAGTTTTGTTATATGCAATATTTTGATATAGTATTTGTCATTTTTGTATAAAAAATCTGATTTACTTTACATAATCAAATTTTGTCATGATTAATTAATATGTGTGTGTGTGTATATATATTAGTGTATATATATATAAATGTATATTTAACTCATATAATTACTTATATGTATACATAATATGTATATATTGTTTCAAAAATTTTCTTATACTTATTTATATATATTATTAATTATGAAATTCGAAAATGTATAATATATATATATATATATATTTATAATTAGTATTTATTGATTATACAAATAGTATTATATATAAAATAATTATTTTTTGAAAATTTCAATTTATATTTTTCTAAATTACTACATTTATACATAAACTATCAAAAAAATTTAAGATTTTTTTATCAAATTTTAATATTTTTAATAATTAAATTAGTTTCGATTGGATAATATTTAATTTATTAAAAATAATATTTTATTTCTAAAAATTTCCAGATTTTTTTTCTAACCTTTATTTTATGATCCTAGATTTTTGCAAATTTTAAATTTCGAGTTTAGACTTGAAATGATTTTATATTAATCATTTGTAACAGAAAATATTTACTAATTAATAGATAATTAATAATAAATTATGAAATTAATTTTTTATGCAAGCCTTTATTAATTTAAAATTGGAATTAATTTTAAAATTATATATATATATATTTTTTAATATGTATTTATGTGTGTATGTATATCATACCATGGTTTTATTAACATTTATTATATATATTTAACATATATATGTGTGTGTGTGTGTGTATATAAACTAAAAGTTAAATTATATAAAAAAATTGTTCATATATATATATATATGTATGTATGTATGTATAAATTCATGTATGTGTTCAATTTCATATATATACACACAAACACACACGCAAATGTTTTAAATTATTAATTGTAATAGTATATGTATAAATAAATAAATACACAAACACACACACACACACTTAGATATATATATATATATGTATGTATGTATGTATAGCATATAATTTTGTAACACTTAGTAATGAAATATGTTTTATAATATATATATATATAATTCGTATATTTCGTATTATAATATATATTTATGCACATATTTAGACAACATACAATGCATACAAAATGAGCTAATATGTACATTGCAGTGTAAATCACAACATCTACATACATGTATATTATACCCTTCACAGATTATTATGTTACACATGCACACATACACACATCTTTACTACTAATAATGAAAATTCCATGAGTTGATTTCAACCGTGTCGTTTTGAACTACCAAAAATACCCTTCGGTTAATTTGTTCGTTCGCACTCATGAAACCCTTAATCAAAAGCTATTTTGTGATCGGATCAAAACTTCTCCGTTATTACATTTTCCTCTCTTCCTCGCGCATTACATCAGATAACCTAGGTCGAAATGAAGATAAATACCCTTTTGTTTCCTTCCTTATCCCAACGTCCTCGATCCTTGGGAATCCATGCGCTAACCCTATTCGATTACTCAGTAATCTCAGTCTTTCACATTTTTGCATGCTTCCGGTTATGATTTCAGGTACTTTTTTCTTTATACTTTAATCGGTTCACTCGATTCTTTCACATTCGTTCGCTAATTTTCACTTTTGAGTTTCAAAACTCTACCACTTGTCGTTAATCACAATTGATTGATATTTTTACTGCTTTTTGCAGCTTCGACCTAATTTTTACCTAACCTCCAACTCTTCTGACATGCGCTGCTTAGATCTGTACTCCATTGTAATATATTTTATATATGGCTGACGTATTTTGTCACTTTAGATATTATCAAATTATGTATGAGTTATCTGTAAATGTCCACCACTTGATTTTGTATAGTGTTATAATTTATTTTATTTCTATCTGCTTTATTTACTGATTTAAGGAATGCGTTTAATTAAATTTCGTTAATGTTTGAATGTTTGTTTAATAGATAAAAAAATGTATGTATTTTAGACATTCAATTCACGAATAATTGATATTGTTATGATAGTTAAGAAATTTACATGTCATATTTGCTTACCTGTGGTTCCAACAGGATTGGTCATTTTAAACCATTCAAAATTTTAATCTACGTTTTTAATTAGTTCAGTTCTTGATGTGGTAGGCTTATGATTGCTGGATTCTGAATTAGTGTTAGAAATGGGAACTACTCATATCATATGGTTGTTATAATACGTAAGTTTTCCTTTTATTTCAATTATTAGCATCTCTTTTATTGTTAATGATTGAAAATATGCAATTAATCTGGTAGAAATGTATACATTTTTATGGTACCAAATTGTTATTCTGATTTTGGAACAAAGGTCACTTCTGGTCAACTTATCTTTACTACTAATGATGAAAATTCCATGAATTGATTTCACCTGTGTCATTTTGAATTACCAAAAATATCCTTCGGTTAATTTGTTCGTTCGCACTCATCAAACCCTAAATCAAAAGCTATTTTGTGATCAAATCAAAACTTCTCTGTTAAACCTTTTACCCCTCTTCCTCGCGCATTACATCGGATAACCTAGGTCGAATCCACAACCACTCACAGATCTTCTATCGTCGTGATCGATTGATAATCTCACCGCCATAATCCTTCTGTCAGACCGCATCACACGATTCACCAGTGCAATCATCGAAAAAATGCACCACAACAATCCAAACCATAACCCCTTATTCTAACTCAGTGATTCATTTATCCTCTGTTTGTTGCTAGGATACAGGTATACTAAATATTGATTCACTTATTTTTGCAAATTTTGCACAAGATTATGTAAAAAAAATTAACTCTAATAATTTTTACGACTGTTCTGAATTTGAATCATAACTATGGCTATTTAATATAGTACTAATTTTTCTATCTATGACCATTTTTCTTTACAGAATAATATCTTATTTATATTTTTGTACAAATTTGACAAAGTGTTGCTAATCAGCATCATGTAAATAGTGATTTAATTTCTAGCAAAACTAGGAAAATGCATATAATATTTCCTTAAACCGAGATGTTTGGGATCTCATGAGCGAAAGTTGATTCTCAATTAAAAATTTAGTAGTTTTTTAACACAATCACTGATTCAAAAATTCTATTATTTTTTCTTTTTGTTTGTTCAAATCTATTTGAGTTTTTTTAGCTAGATATTTATAGAAGACTTCAACATTGTATGCAGATAAAAGGTGGAGACCAGTTATGTGTGTTGGTTGGACGGTGGCTAAGATACAGTATCTCTATAATTCACTTCATGCTACCACCAAACAGAGATGTTGTAATTATCACATCCAATGTAAGTTAGTTTTATTACTTGGTAGTCTTTAGTTCATTTCCGTTTTCTGTGCAAGCAAATGGCAATCAAAGTTGAATGGGCCAGTATTACTATATTTTTTCATGCATAAAACCAGTTACTCCAACTGAATTCTACATAGCAGTATTTTTTTTAACTGTCAAACCACTTCATTAAATAGAAGTGTCATAAAACTCCTGATAAAAAAATCAAAATTCTTACATCCTACATACTAAATTTTGACAGCAGACCAAGTTTTATTGATAACTTTTATTTAGACTTTCACTTTTCAAGTTCAAATTCAAAGGAACTCATGTCAAATGATGCATTTTATGGTTGGATATTCCTTACTCCACATAAAGGTTAACTTTATGCAGTTATTTATTTTAACCTTTCTTCACTTCATATACTACCATTTGCCCATAGTTTTATTCTCTTCATCGTATTTTGAATTACTTCTTGTATATATATGTATGTATGTATATGATACATGTATATATAAATTAAATTAAATCAAAATTAATTCTATGTTACAAAATATTTAAATTTAAATAAATTACATGATTTCTTTTTCAATAAATTAGAAACATTCTAAATGAATTAGACCACTAGTCCCAATAAAGATCTAATATGGTAAAAAAATTTGAAATTCACCCATAACTTTCATTGTGGGCTGGCCCAGTTCCAATGAAGGATGCCGCATATCATCGAACAAAGAAGGATTCCAAATATCATCAATATGAAGAAGGATGTCAAATGTCATCAATATGCAGATGGATCCTGAATGTCATCAGTACAACAAAGGATGTAGAATATTAGCAATACAAAGGGATATCGAATATCAACAATTCATATAACATATCGAAGAACATATATAAGCCATACGACCTACTGCCACCCCTACAAGTACAGACCCCATAGCTATATGGGAGAGGAGATCAATTCTTCTCTCCCTTCTCTGATTTTAAAATTGTAAACCCTTAACTAATTTGGTGATTTTTAAAGCTGATTGTACAATTGTAGCTTTTTGCACATAAGGACTTGGACAATAAACTTTGCATAGCATAATGCCTTTGATATATGTATCATTGACTATCATTGAGAGAATGGACTTGCATATAACTTATCTTTGGACTTGGACTTGAATATGAACTTGCATATTGACTCTTTGAAGAAAGCCATTTAAGCCTTTGCCTGAATTAAAGTTTATTTTGCATAATGACCATAATGCCCATTGGCATATGAACAAAGGATCGTACTGTATGTAAATTGCCTATTTAATCCATTACACAAGTTATGGACATTTGCACAATTATTTGACATGCTTATTTTACTCTTGAACATAAGACATGAACCTTCGAATAGCCTTATGGAAATATTGAAGCTCTTGGGCATTATGGGGACCATTTCGAATAATATATCTTACGCAACATCTCAGATGTTGAGCCAATTTTTGGTTTAGCGTAGATGTTGAGCTAATTTTTGGTTTAACATACACAAACACACACACACACATACATACATATATACATACATACATACATATATATATATATATTAAAATGTATAAATAATTAAAATTCATTCAGATAAATTGTTTATTTAGAAATATGGCCGAAATATATTTAAGCATTATGATGATGATGATCAAGTTTATATAATTAGATAAAAGTAATCAAAAATGTACCTTGCTTCGAAGAGACCTTGACGCGAATCAGTACGTTTTTTAACAGTTCTTCCTCCTTGGAGCACTAGAGTCTCATCCTTCCTCGTTGATTTGCAAGTTCAAGAGAATGCATCACCAAAGGATGTTCAACTATGATATGATAAGAGAGGAGGCAAAAAAAGTATATTAGAAACCGTTTGAAGGCTAGGCTATTTATAGCCATCAACTGGCACCCTTTTCTCTCCCATTATCTCTTGATCCGAAGACCCTGTTTGGTCTTCCCTTTACTGCCAATAATGGTTGGCCTATCATATGACCAAGTATGGTCATGCCTAATGTTGATTTTAGTTTGAATCAGCACTTAATTAATTATTTTCTGATTTTAAAATCGATCAGACCATTGCATAACTTTTATACATCGTTCTGTTAGATTATAAGCCTCCAATAAATAATTAGCTATAAACATTTGTACAACATTTATATTAATTTATGACGTTTATAAATTAATTTTATCCTTAGTCAAATTCAGAAATAGTTGAAAACGCGGTTGTATTGACTCTCTGTTGTGAATTCGTTCCATAGTTAATATTTATAAATTTTAAATATCGAAGTTTGTACGGATTTTGTTGAAGTATAGTATAGGGCCAAATTCAAAAATTGTAGGTCAACTAGGAGAAATTGTATTTCCGATCTAATATAAGCTCACCTAGTAACATGAGTAGTACACGTGTTCTTTTCGTCATCACCATATAACTTAGATATCTATAGTTTGTTCTAAGCTCAAAAACTCTATTAATACCCTTATTAATTGCGTAAGTCAATTTTAAAGTCTTTGATTTAATCCAATAAAGCTTATTGATTAACTGTTTTGCTCTACCAAAGACTTTACTTTAATTTGACTTACCAATTACGGTGATACCGACATTCTGTAATGAAGGAGGTAAATCCTCTATAAGTAGTCTCTCACTTCATGTGTTTCAACGTGTACACAACCATGGTCATAACATGGTCGCTATGCCATGTGATTGCCTATGATCAAAGTATAGTTTACACATTTAAGTTCGATAGTACTTTTAAGTCAGAAGACTGTTGTAGGTCATTACTCTGGGATCTTCTATTTTAATTAAGTTATTTTATTATATAACTATAGAAGAATCTCATCGAGTCATTATGTGATTGTTCCAAACAACCACAAATACGTAACCTCTTGATGCCTTCAACGGTTATGACTAAATCATCACTAATTGTATGAAGAGAATTATGTACACAGTCTTAACAGATGTACCAATATCCTTTTATCGATACTTTTCAAATAGGAACATTTAAGGAGTTTTGTTTTTGTTTCTATCAATCCTTAAATCATAGTTAGGAACGTTTCATAACTACAATTGATAAAACACCACTCTTAAGGATTCTAACTTATATATGTTTAAGTTTATTTATTCAATACTGGTATTATAATATAACAAACATGTATAAAAGAAAACAAAATCAAAAAATATTTTATTTTGAACATGATCGTTTATAGAATCATGATTATATGACAAAATTCTATAATTGCCCCTATGGTTTGTCCCTCATTCTATCAATCTCCTCCTTGCATTTGGGGACACTTATGGAGCTACATCCCCATCCTTTCAATTGGTCTTCCTAAAACATACTGTAAGAGCGCCTTAGTGAATGGATCTACAATGTTCTCTTCTGTATCTACTCTTTTGATCATAATCTCTATATCCCAGTTAAACTACCTTATCAAGTGGAATTTATAGAGGAAGCATCTCGATCTCTTGTTAGCTCAGGGTTCATGAGAAATTGGAATTTCTACATTGTTATCATAATACATAAGCATCAAACCTTCTATGCTCACCTAGCTCCTTAATGAATTTGTGCATCCACACTACTTCCTTTGCGACATTGTTCAAGGCGATGTACTCAGCCTCCATGGTAGAATCTTCCATAACGTCCTATTTAGAACTTTTCCAACTAACGAAATGCTAAGGGAAAGATAAACCATGAGACTGACTTGCTATCATCGATATCACTTTGAAAGCTCTAGTCTGAATGCACCTTCATAAGGAGTTCGTTGCTTCCGTAAATTAGAAACAAATCCTTGGTATTTCTAAATACTTACATATGATTCTAACAGCTGTTTAATGGTTTTCTCCTATATTAGATTGATATCGGCTTATTACACCTAGTGCAAAGTGATATCTAGTCTAGTACATAACATGACACAGTTGATCGATCCTATTGCCAAAGCATAAGGAATCCAACTCATGCATTGCCTTTCCTAATTCATAGATGAGGAGTCCTTCTTAAAGAGGACAATTCCATGATGGACCAGAACATTTCCATGCTTGGAATATCCTATATTGAATCATCTTAGTATGGGATCTATATACATGGATTGGGACAATCCCAATATCCTTTTTGATCTTCCTCTATATATCTTAATTCCTAAAATATAAGAAGCCCTACCTAAATCTTTCATCAAGAAGTTATTAGACAACCACACTTTCATCGATTGCAACATTGGTATATTGTAACAACCCTGTATTTTGTAATTATTTTAAATTGAATTTCCTGATTTAAAAACTTTATTTTATTTATTAAACAGAAAATTTTGTTATTTTAAATATTAATTATGATTTTGATGTAAATTAGAATTCCAAACATGACTAAATAGAATATTTTCCAGAAATGTGAATTTGGTCAATTTGGTCAAACTTTGACTTTTAAATTTAAAATTTAAATATTTGAATTTTTGAATTTTTATCTTTTATTATGAAAGTAAATAAAATTTCAAGAATACTGCTTTTTCGTTTCGTTGAAATTCGATTTATATTGTGAAAGTTATGCTTTTTACAATATTGTGTGTAAATTGTTTTATTTACCAAAATTGTTTATTTTAATTTATATAAATAATATTTTTGGTTATCATATCTTGTTCTAAATTTGAATATATGTGTAATATGACATGTTATATATATATTTTTTTATTTTTAAAATATTTTTAAAAGTGTTGTTATAATTTTTAAATGTTTATTGTACATTGTTTATATTTTAAATGCTAGTTTCAATATATTAGCTATTTTCTTAATTATTTTCTATTTTTACTTAAATTATTTATTTATTTTCTTTTTCACTTTATTTGGTTCAGCCTTTTATTTTTATTTACTGAAATTTATTTGTTTATTTTGATTAAAAGAAATTAGAAATTCAAAGAGACAAGGCTCTTCATTTCTTGTGACTTTTCATTAGCTTGTCTGTTCATTTTCTTTTGGCTTTTCCTCTCCTTGCTTTGGCCGTACATCTCTCTAGCCCATAGCCGTGTATTTTTCTTCTCATTCATGTGATAAAACTCCTTTCTCTCCAAAACTCATGGCATTTTTATCTTGAGAAAAAAAAATTAAGTTCTAATGGCTTCTTTCTTTCTCATTTTTCTTCTTATTTACATTGTTTTTGCCTTGGCTTCTCTTGCTTTGCTCGGCCTAACACCTCCACCATCTCTTCCACCGACCACCACAACTTCTTCCTTTGACTATAGGTGGCCTGACCTTCATCTCCTTTGACCTGAAGTTGCCTTGCCATCTAATGCAAAATCCAAAAAAACAAGGAAAACTCCTCCAAAACTATGCAAGACGAGCTCCTATGTGCCATCCACCTTCATTCCTTGCCACGGCCACCTCCTATTGCTCCACCACCACCATGATGCCACCTATGACCATCCACCTACCCACGGTCCAGACCTGAACCATGCAATGGCCGAGCCCACTTGCCTTTGGCCGAGCCAAAAATGTGACCAAACTCCACTTATTTTGCCTTGACCCTTTATCTCCTTCATGTTGCAACTTCTACCATCCACATCTCCTTGCTAGCCATGTGTTATGATGCTCAACCTGACCTGCATGATTCCATACCTGAGCTATAACACATCATAGCCGAGCACATGAACCCCTAGGCCAAGCATTTGAATGGTAAAGGCAAGGTCTTGTTCCTTGTTGCTTTGTATTTCAATTTGTTCAACATTGTTTTGTGTTAAATATATTCATGTGTTATATTGTTTTGTCTTGTTTGGGTGTTGTTTACAAGATCATATCTTGGCTCTCTCTTCTCACTTGAATCAATGTCGTGTTGTGTCGTGCTATATCGTGCTTTCTAGAGTCTATTCAGTGTATTTTGTTTTGCGAAACCCAGCTTTAAAAGGTGAGTAATCACACCTGACATTCATACTTATATTATTGTGAATTGATAGCAAGTGAAAGTGTAGAAATTATTATAACATGTTATACCTGCCTGTGATGTAAATTATATGATGTTAAACCCTGTTATTAACTTGTCACATCATCTGTTATATTTTATTTTATTTTACGGTTTATTTATATTCTGTTCTCACACTGCAAGTTCCCTGTAGAATAGAATCACTATGGGTTGAAATGATACATACCCGAACAAACTTTAGAATAGGGAAAGATCGTTGTAGGCTGAAATGATAAGCCTGAGCGATTTTTATTGATTTTTATTTAACTTGGGGTTGCAGGTTTGAAATGATAGAACCCGGATTTTTCTTTGTAAACTGCGGATTGAAATGATACATATCTGTATCACTTGACCTAGGTTAGAAAACTATATATAGACCCGTGGTTAATTTTTAAAGTGTTTTGAATTATTTTTAAGTATTTTAAAAGTGAAAATTTTATGGAAATTTGATTTAAATAGATTTTTAAATTGTCTAAATAAAGAAATTATGATTTTTCTATAAGTTAGAAATGTAAATAAATAAATGGTTAAATTGAAAATTTTGAAATATAACTTAAGTTTGGAAATTTGGATTTTGGTTTAAAAATGAATTTAAGTTATGGAAAAAAGGGAAATTTAATTTTGTTTGTAAAATGGGAAATATGATAATTTGATTTAAATTTGAGTTTAAATGACTTGATAAAGTATTATTGATTTTTCTATGAACTAAAATGGTTAAATGAATGAAGGCTTAAATGTGAAATTTTAAATTTTGACTTGACTTGGAAATGTGAAATTTGGTTTTAATTAAAGGCTTAAATTAATTAAATAAATTGGAAATTTAGTTTAATGTGTGAAATGGTAATTTAAATGTAAGTGTTAATAAATTGTCAAATGCAAAATTTGGAAAATTATACACTTGAATTTAATGAGTGATTTATTGGAATTTGGATTTTACTGTAAATGTTTCTTATAAAAATCATAAATTAAAAGAGTAATTTTAATGAACATTTTTGAATGTCAAAAATATGATTTTTATAATGTTTAAAAGGTTTAATATTGAAGGTTATTATTTGCTGGAAATACACTAAAATCTAGAAATTACTTTTTATAGCATTCAGAAATGTTATGATTTCTGTAAATGAACTAAAACTTAAATAAGAGGCTATTACAGCAGTTCTATAATGCTGTAGTTGCTGAAGTAAATTAAAAGGCTAAAAACTTGTTAACGGCCTAATACAGCAGTTCTGTAAATGCTGTAGTGGTCTGTTGTCTTTGCTGAATTTAATTAAAACCTTTAATTTGAAACCTGAGCTATTACAGCATTTCTGGAAATGCTGTCTTTGCTGTTTTAAACTAAATTTCAACTAAACTGAGATTTAACAGCAGTTTTAAATTGCTGTCTTTGCGGAATTAAAATGTTTTCAAGAATAACTTTTAACAGCTTTTCCGAATGCTTTGAAAGGCCGAATTTTTAATGTTTATGGTTTTTAACTTAGTAAATGAACTCAAAACAGTTTAAAACTTTGGAAATTGAATACTTGATTTGAAAGTATAATAATTACACTTTTAAATGGTTTAGATGAATTATTTTGATTTAAATATAAACTATTTAAAAGGTGACTTGAAATGATAATAAATGAATGATATCTTTGAATTTAAAAGGTATTTAAAGTTGAATATTTGGATTTGAACTCAAATGATGATTTGATAATGAAGTTTTGAAAGATATGATATTTTGATATATTGAAATGAAGTTTTGAAATGATATGATATTTTAAATTATTGAAATGGTTTGGAATTGATTTAATCTTTATTTTGATAAAGATTTGGATTTGAAATGACATTCTATTTTGAAGTATAAGATATTATTTTAAAATTATAACCACGGGTTATAATAACGATTGGTTGTTAAAGAGACCGGGATCGGATATGGACATACTCTCTGTCGATACCGAAAACCACTTTGACAACTGTGTACGCGGTGGAGTTTCTAGAATGAAGTAGGATGGTGGCGACGATCCTAAGGTATATACGTGGACCCAACTCCCATGAGTTGGCATAAGGTGGCTAAAACAGGAGCGATCTCGGGCCAATGAGGTAGCACCTCTTATCGGACGCACTTCTTCGATACTATTCTATTACTTTGTGATTGATTGGGTGCACCCCTTGATTTGGGAGTGTTGTTCGAGGTGGAGCGGTAGTGGCTGCTATGCGTTTCCATCAGTCCATGTGCGTAATTGGTATATCTACCCTGGCATTGCCTTGTGTGCCGTGTCACCTACCATATCGAGCTTTACTACGAGTTTCTATTTGTGTCGTACCTATGGAGTATCTTCTCATAGCCTTTCGAGGTATGCAGGTACTGTGTAGACTATTGGCATTTTACGTGTTAAGGTGGAAAATGTAAAGCCTTAACGCTATTTAAAAGTATGTTTATTTTATGATTAGAAATTATTATAATAGCGAATATTACTACATAGTAGATAGTTTAACGGATCCTTAAAGAATGGGCGATCCCAAGCATTCTTTAAGTTACTTGTACTTTTATTACAGTTCACTTGAGTTGGTTTACATTGTATAAGTATGTATGTCCTGACTCGAGTGTTTTGTGTTTTGCTTTACGCTCGGGTCAGACTGAGTGATACAGCATTCGAGACTCACCTTGGAGCTGGAGTTTTGCTTTGAAGAACCAGATATCTATTCATTTTTTTATCCTGTTGATTCCAGTTGTATTCTGAGTTGTACCTGATTATCATACCGTTACTCCTGTTGTATCTTGGTATTCCTATTGTATCTTGCTTAACTCTGATGTATTTACATAGTAGCTTCATGAACTACTATTTCTTTGTTCCGCTGCATTATATTACTCTGTGTCTGTGATCTGTGATTATTTATTTATTGTATATTTTGAGTTTTGCCAAATATAAATTAACAATTCGGTATTTTGAATTATTCAAGTCAGACATGTGTGGTTTTATTGTCGATTTGAATGGTCCAAAATAGCGGGTCGTTACAATTGGTATTAGAGCTCTGGTCTTAGGCATACTCAGCATATAGGGTAAATTTAATTACAGAATCACTTTCGTTCGAACTTGAATTCCTTCTTCTTCGATTCGGTTTCCTTTGAATTTTGGAACGTTCCCTTTGGTTCCAAGTCCATTCCTGTCCTCCCCTATTCGTGTCTTCTTGATTTTGGAGTATCCCATAACTCCACTTCGGATGATCATTATAATGAATTGGCGGTCCCGCCAATATTCTAATGATTTGTAAAGGGGTGAAACTCCTTTACAAAAAGCATTGATTAACTGAAGATTTCTGTATCCTCGGTTTAGATGCTAATATCTTTTGTTATCCCGAATTCTATCTCTTGAGATCAAATGTAGATTTACCTAGAAAATCCACAATGATCTTATTCATTAAGTCACGGTTGACCTGGTTAAGGTTACCCGCGATATATATAGGCTTACCCATCTTCCTATTCTGTTGTTTAATCATCTTATCTTTTGTCTCCAACTTATATTCAAATCAGAGTTCTCTTTGATTTGAGACCATAAACTCTGAATCCCTATCCTTATTTTGAAAATTAATCTTGTATTTGAAATTTTTATATTTTAAAAATGTTTTATATATTGTGTTGTTTGAGTTGTTGATGTTGATTTGGGTTTCCGATCGGTTCGTTTGATCAACGCTATAGATAGGATCTCCAAAACACTTGAACAGAACAAACTGACACAATATGGTTTTTAAATTTAGTAGATGGATAAATTTTGTATAATTATAATATGTATATGGATAATTTTCTGAATTTTGATAATTAATTGAATTGGATGTTAAGGAATAATATTTAACTTTGCATGTATTTTATAATCTTTGGCTTTAGTTTCATATCTAAATAATTAAACATGGTTATAAATTAATTTGGAAATTTAAATGGATTTAAATCAAGAATGTGAGAATTTAATTTCCGATGATTTCGAACTTTGTTTTGAAAGTTTTAAAAGGATATATTATTTAAAATTATTTCTAGTAGAAATTATTTCAAAGGATTTTTAATTTGTAAATCAGTGCTCTTTTCTTTGTCGCTGGAAAATAATTTCGGTGATGACTGCAGCATCATCGACATTCATTTTCGAGTTTCGAAGCGAAGAGACCATCCTGTAGTTTTGCTACAGTTTTTTTCTTTGGAGAATTAAATTGATTTGGCTTTCTAATTAAGACTTGATTTATAATATATGTGATTTAAGAGTTGATTTGATATATATATTGTGTATATTTAATTATCTCTAAAATAGTTTGAAGTTAATCGGAAATCTAATTCTTAAATTTTATCTTAAAGGATAATTTCAATTATAAAAAGAAATCAAAATTTGAATAAATATTTTAGCTTGGATAATTGAGTTAAGAAAATTTTATTTGTATAATATTCTATTACATTCCAATATAACTTACCTAAATTATTCAGAAGTTGAATATGTAATTGGAAAATATACAAAATAAATAGAAATTTTATAAATAAAACTTAAGTGGTTATAATAAATGTTATACACTTAAAATTTATTTATAAAGGATCAATAGAGGTAAATAGAGAAAAAGGGGTTAATTTAATAATTTACACTATAATGATATTTAAAGAAATTATAAATAAATTGGAATAGTTATAATAAGTGAAATACACTTAATATATATAGGAATTGATATATTAAGTGGAATAAAGAAGAATGAAATTTAATGAATAAAGATGAAATATAATAAATGATTGTTCAAATTCATGACTTTATAAATTGTTGATTTGATGATGAGATAATGAGATTTAAAAATAATTAAGATTTATTTAACTTAAGTGAAATCAAATGGATGAAATTAATTATTAATGTAAGTTGAAATTTTCATGGTTTTAAATTTATTATCTTATTCTGTTTTCCAATCTATTTTCTTTCTGGTTGTTTCCATTTTCCTACCTTCTAAGTAGGAAATCAAATTCGAATTGGTTAGCCTTGGAGCTACTATTCTCTGTCAGATTGACCTTGCCTCTGATTTTCATCAACTCTGTGTTGCTGAGGAAAGTATTCCCGAGACTGCTTTCCATACTGAGAATGGTTTTTCTATGAATAGTTAGTCATGCCTTTTGGTTTGACTAATGCTCCTGCTCTCTTTGTTGATTTGATGAATCGTGTTTTCGTATTGTGCTTAATAAGTTTGTTCTAGTCTTTCTGTGACGCCCCACCTCTATGCTCATAATAACAAAGAGTATTAAAAGAAATACTGTCTATTATTACGAAGAATAAGGCTGGATAGGAGCGACCATCCGTAATTGGCCTTACACTAATATTGGTTATCTCGGTAGGAGTGGTATATACTTTTTATTTTTCATCTATTATTTATTTACTTCCATCGACATATCCAATTATCAGTATAAAACAAACTACGATAGTTCATAATAGTTTAGGACATTAGATATAACAATAACACAGATAATATAAATGCGGAACACAGATTAACAAAAATCTCATATATATATATATATATATATATATATAACCGATGTCAGTTACAATATAGTTGACACGATACATATGATACAACTACAACTGCCGACTCTAGAAGTTATATATACAAGTACATTATCGACTAATATACATGAATACATATCGTTCTATACAATGACACGACTACTACAAAATGACACTGACAACTTCAGAAGATGTGAAAAGTCTTCATATCCTGAACAGCAACTCAAAGAAGAAAATCTACAACCTGAAATAACTCGGGTCTGACCCGAGTATTACATTCAAAAGAAAATAATACCCAGGTCAGTCTAATTCAAACCAGTTTATTAGTGCATATAGGCAGTAATAATTTAAATAGACGACAATCACAATAATTCCCGTCTATCCGATTCTTTAAACAAAGAAACCAGATAACGGTCAATATAACACTTAACAGTGTTTAACAAAAATCAGCAGATTTGAATCATCAACAGAGATAAATAAACAATTTATCAAATCGACTAAATCAATTTAAAGCCATTGAAATTGTCACTTTAAAAACCATCAAAGTTCGATTGGCTGCCGTACACGCACGCGTGTACGGCCTCGCCAATACAGCACAAAAGATCAATGCATCACGACACAAAAGAAATATCAATTCAAAACTGTCGATTTTGGGTGGCTGCAGTACCGAAGCAAAAGACAAGGATGTATTGCTTTTCCGAAAACAATTACTATATAGTGCAAACCATCAATGCAAAGTCAAAGACAACAACACTACAGGCACCAGGTCAGAGAGACCATAGTGACAAACTCAAATGTACAGAGACATCAACAATTACAGGTGCAATATAATGCAACAGTGGACAAGGACTAGGCCACAGCAACAAGATGAACCAGACAGTGATTTAAGAAATATCACAGTCAAGTATGCTACAGAAACACTAACTGATGAACAAAGATAGATGCAATAGACTTTAAAATGAAGACCACTTCATATTAAAGAAGACTCAAGTATATGCAAAGCTTCAACATGGATGCAGACATATCAAACTCCCAAAGATACAATAGTGAAGGAAACTGCATCTCAAAAATGCAGAACCCAAACCAAAAATGCAAATACCAACATAGATACAGAAACAGGTCAAAGCAATGAATCTGGCAACTCAGTAATGAATGAAGCATTTACTCAAAGTCCATATATCATTTGGATATACAACCATACATGAATGAAAATGATCAGCAACTACAAAGTGCAGTGGTGTTACGGAAATGTACCCAACAACAGAGATCCAGGTTACCGTCAAGGGTCAGTGATGAAAATGCAGACAACAAAGTCAGGTCTGGACAGCATGAATAGCTAAGCATATGTGCACTCAAATATAATGCACACTCTAAATGATAAAAATGTAACACATGTACATAAGTGATCAGTGAAACCAAACAGTTTATATAAAACTTAAACTGCATAATCAACTGCAATGGCCACGAAGGCAAAAGTGAACGACTAAATGAACTGGACAGTATACTACATCAACTAAGTCCGAATGAACACAGGCAACACAGTGATGTATCGTGAACACCAGGAACAGAACTAAAGCCATACATGAAGTAGTGCAATGCAGTCATGAAACCACAATGCAAGGATCAGTGATGCAACTAAATGCATGAATCCGACTAGACTACAACCAGATACTAACAAGGACCAGATTCATGTATCAGAGTTAAGGCAGATAACATCACGACTCAAAAGAATCTACAATGATGTATGCAGACAAAAGAATCAAGCAAGCTATACCAAAGATTTCACAACTTGCTTCACAGTATCAACATGAACCAGGAATATGAACAAATGACTGTGCAAGCAAGTGCCACAATGAAACATTATGAATGCAGCAACAACTACAGCATCAGGTCGAGCAAAAATGACAATGGTGAAGTCGTGAACACAAGAAATGAACAAGAAGCAAAGTCGAAGTTAACCATTACACAAAAAAACAGATCAATTGAACTAGCTAAAGCATAGTTCGAATCAAGGGAAATTTCTCCAATATAATATCAACACAACGGAACCAAAATTCATGGAGTCGAATCCACGAAACCGGATGGCCAAGTCAAAAAACCAAACCAAATTCAACACTGTATTATTCAAACAAAATAGGGAAATCAGTGAACAAGGACAATTTCAATTTGAACGCAGTACAGTACCAGTCGAACGAGCCAACTTCCAAAACAGTTAAAGCCATACTAGTCACGAATTCAAAGACAAGAGTCGAGTAATCAAAACGACAAATGAATCAAGACGACTTGAATTAGATGTGAGTGGAAGGCCACTCACCTTAGCCACAATTTGGAACAGTCTCGAGTGATGCTACACGAAGTCCAGAAACGAGTTGAAGCTGTAGCAATCGAGGGAAGACGAGCGAAGTTCGAACCCCTTGCGGCCGTTGTCTTCGATTCTGATGCCCCAACTTGATTCAGGGGGACACGCGAGAATGAACGAAGAGGATTGTGGCCGCCATTCTTTTCGTTTTTGATTTAGGGTTCGTGAATAAAAAAAAGAGGGAGGGAACGGGTTATTGAACGAACGAAACTTGAGAGGGGATCGATTATTTGTCTTGAAAATTTTCACGGCCCTAAACACATACGGGCCACGATTTTTATAAAGCCCATAAAACCTTTTTAACAAATTGTTAGAAGAATTTGCCCGATTAAAACACCAAAAAGAAACTGCCAACAATAATAATCGTCTATTAACGATAATAAATAATTTTGAAATACTGGGTTGTTACAGACTCCCCTCCTTATAGAAATTGCGTCCCCGCAATTTTCATAATTAAGGTCGTCAATAACAATTATTTTCTAACATAAACCGGTTAAGCTAGAAAATAAAAGACGTGAATACAAACGCCAAAGAAACCTTTCAATTCTGTACAAGAAATTTACAAATCCTCAACAAAGTCTGATTATCAGATAGATAATCAGAAAACAGCAGGACTGAAAAAAATACAATTGTCAGCACATTCCATTAGAATTTAGATAACGGAAATTCAGAAATCACAAAACAGTAATATCTAATTATCGATACGATAATTAGAAAACAGCAAAATTTAATTATCAACAAAGATAATTATGAAACACAATCACAAATTGCAATTATCTAGTTATCCAACAAATAACTAGAAAACACAAATTCCCTAATCAACAAACTCTAACTATTACAGAAATAGATAGAAAATAGCAATTCAATAAAATCAGCATATTCTAGAAACAATTGGAGACTAGGAAATCTCATATCAATAAAATCAGCAAACTTCTAATTATTCAAACGACAATCAGAAAACAAATCAACAAATATTCAATTATCAAAAACGATAATCAAATTTCCAAATCACCAAACATTCGATTATCAAAAACGATAATCAAATTTCAAATTTAACAAATATTCGATTATCACAAGCGATAATCAAATTTCAAATTCAACAAATATTTAATTATCAAAAACGATAATCAAATTTCTCAAGTCAGCAAATATTTAATTATCAAAAGCGATAATCAAATTTCTCAAATCAACAAATATTTAATTATCAAAAGCGATAATTAAATCTCAATCAATAAATATTTAATTACCACAAACGGTAATCAAATTTCAAATTCAACAAATATTCGACTATCACAAACGATAATCAAATTTCAAATTCAATAATTATTCGATTATCAAAAGCGATAATCAAATTTCAAATTCAATAAATATTTGATTATCTCAAGCGATAATCAAACTCAAATCAACCAATATTTAATTATCTAAAGTGATAATTAAAAGCAACAAATATCCGATTATCAAAAACGATAATCAGAACTCATATCGACAAATATCCAATTATCACAAGCGATAATTAGAAACAACAAATATCTGATTATCAAAAACGATAATCAGAACTCATATCAACAAATATCCAATTATCACAAGCGATAATTAGAAACAACAAATATCTGATTATCAAAAACGATAATCAGAACTCATATCAACAAATATCCAATTATCACAAGCGATAATTAGAAACAACAAATATCTGATTATCAAAAACGATAATCAGAACTCATATCAACAAATATCCAATTACCTGCAGATAATTGGAAACAACAAATATCTAGAAATCAATTAAGAAGACTAGAAAATCAACATAAAAGCTTGGATCGATCCCATCAGATGGCGAGTTTTTAATTCGCCGCACGTGCATCTCAGAGTGGCCGAAGCCTACCAAGTACTCAACATAATTTTGGCGCCCATCAGATTGACCCGAAGGTCCGCAGAGTGACCCGAAGGTCTAGTACTGGTATTTGACCCGAAGGTCTGCAGAGTGGCCCGAAAGCCCAACAAATGACCCGAAGGTCCAACAAATGACCCGAAGGTCCTCATAGTGGCTCGAAAGCACACGAAAGCATCAAAATGTTTCAATTAACGAGTCCGGAATTAACCAAAATAGCAAACGCACATGTCCCATAACCACGAGTTTTACTAAATTGTTTAATTCTCTTCATCGTTTCCTTGAAAGTGTAAAATCATCAAAACGACAGATATTTCAATTAACGAGTCCGGAATTAACCGAAATAGTAAAAGTGTGGTTCCATACTCCGCACTTTTGCTAAATCGTTTAAATCACTTCATCGTTTCCTTGAAAGTGTAAAATTGTGTATTCTGTAAAAATACACTTTACATTCTCAAACGGACAAGTCCGGAATTAAGCGAAGCAGTAAAAGAAAGGGGTCATAGTCCTCGATTTTGCTGAAACGTTTAAATCGCTTCCTCATTCTTTTGAAATCGCAAACTGTAAAATTTTTGAAAACAATTTTATTTATTTTGTAAAAATAACAATTCGCATTCTCAACTGAACAAGTCCGGAGTTAAGCGAAACAGTAAAAGAAAGGGGTCATAATCCTCGATTTTGCTGAATCGTTTAAGTCGCTTTCTCATTCTTTTGAAAACGCAAACTGCTAAAATTTTATAAAACAATTTTCATTTTAAAACGATTTTCCAATCACGTGATTAGAACAGTAAATCAGTAACAATTTCGGTAAGGAAATCGTACTTCTCAAAATACCGTAAAAACGGTCCCAAAACAGCATTGCGGAATAACCGCTTGAAAATCCACTTTTAAAATTTGACGGTTACTGAAGCCAAAGCGATAGTAATTTTAAAACGTCAAAATCACATCAAAACAATTTACATCAAAATATAATATCAGAGAATTTTCATTCATCAAAATGCCATAAAACACCGTGCTTCAAGAATTTAGCATTGGTGTAAAAATCCCGTTACAAAAATAACGGCAACAAAATACGTTTCATAACCTAGCATCGGTTCAACGTAAAATAAATGCAGTAACGTGCAATTCAAATTGTGCACGTACTACAAAATGAACAAAGAAACTATTCGAAGGTATCTTCAATTAAGACAATTCAAAACAGCAAAAATCTGATCAATATATGATTAGTACAAAAGAAAGACAGCGGAAATTTCAACAAAAATCACATAGCTGCAATTTCTTCGAATCCTCAATTCGAATTCGAAATTCTCAAAGAAACAAAATAATTACATCTATGTAAACAACAAATGAAATTCATATCAATTTCGTATTTCGATTTTTTTAAATCAAGAAGATTATCGGTTGTACTCAGCAAAGACAGTTTCACTGTTTCCGCTGCGCACTCTGATAAATAGAACACAAATCAATCAAATCAACCAAAACACAGTTTCACTTTTATTTTTAAATAAAGATATTTAAAAATTTACATCTAGATTTCAAAACTTTAGTTTTGACTCAAATCACAGATAAAACATCGACCAATAGTTGTAACATATGTTCCATCCAAGTTATGTTTTATATTATGTCCATAAACCCCAAGCTCTGATACCAACTGTGACGCCCCACCTCTATGCTCATAATAACAAAGAGTATTAAAAGAAATACTATCTATTATTACGAAGAATAAGGCTGGATAGGAGCGACCATCCGTAATTGGCCTTACACTAATATTGGTTATCTCGGTAGGAGTGGTATATACTTTTTATTTTTCATCTATTATTTATTTACTCCCATCGACATATCCAATTATCAGTATAAAACAAACTACGATAGTTCATGATAGTTTAGGACATTAGATATAACAATAACACAGATAATATAAATGCGGAACACAGATTAACAAAAATCTCATATATATATAACCGATGTCAGTTACAATATAGTTGACACGATACATATGATACAACTACAACTGCCGACTCTAGAAGTTATATATACAAGTACATTATCGACTAATATACATGAATACATACCGTTCTATACAATGACACGACTACTACAAAATGACACTGACAACTTCAGAAGATGTGAAAAGTCTTCATATCCTGAACAGCAACTCAAAGAAGAAAATCTACAACTTGAAATAACTCGGGTCTGACCCGAGTATTACATTCAAAAGAAAATAATACCCAGGTCAGTCTAATTCAAACCAGTTTATTAGTGCATATAGGCAGTAATAATTTAAATAGACGACAATCACAATAATTCCCGTCTATCCGATTCTTTAAACAAAGAAACCAGATAACGGTCAATATAACACTTAACAGTGTTTAACAAAAATCAGCAGATTTGAATCATCAACAGAGATAAATAAACAATTTATCAAATCGACTAAATCAATTTAAAGCCATTGAAATTGTCACTTTAAAAACCATCAAAGTTTGATTGGCTGCCGTACACGCACGCGTGTACGGCCTCGCCAATACAGCACAAAAGATCAATGCATCACGACACAAAAGAAATATCAATTCAAAACTGTCGATTTTGGGTGGCTGCAGTACCGAAGCAAAAGACAAGGATGTATTGCTTTTTCGAAAACAATTACTATATAGTGCAAACCATCAATGCAAAGTCAAAGACAACAACACTACAGGCACCAGGTCAGAGAGACCATAGTGACAAACTCAAATGTACAGAGACATCAACAATTACAGGTGCAATATAATGCAACAGTGGACAAGGACTAGGCCACAGCAACAAGATGAACCAGGCAGTGATTTAAGAAATATCACAGTCAAGTATGCTACAGAAACACTAACTGATGAACAAAGATAGATGCAACAGACTTTAAAATGAAGACCACTTCATATTAAAGAAGACTCAAGTATATGCAAAGCTTCAACATGGATGCAGACATATCAAACTCCCAAAGATACAATAGTGAAGGAAACTGCATCTCAAAAATGCAGAACCCAAACCAAAAATGCAAATACCAACATAGATACAGAAACAGGTCAAAGCAATGAATCTGGCAACTCAGTAATGAATGAAGCATTTACTCAAAGTCCATATATCATTTGGATATACAACCATACATGAATGAAAATGATCAGCAACTACAAAGTGCAGTGGTGTTACGGAAATGTACCCAACAACAGAGATCCAGGTTACCGTCAAGGGTCAGTGATGAAAATGCAGACAACAAAGTCAGGTCTGGACAGCATGAATAGCTAAGCATATGTGCACTCAAATATAATGCACACTCTAAATGATAAAAATGTAACACATGTACATAAGTGATCAGTGAAACCAAACAGTTTATATAAAACTTAAACTGCATAATCAACTGCAATGGCCACGAAGGCAAAAGTGAACGACTAAATGAACTGGACAGTATACTACATCAACTAAGTTCGAATGAACACAGGCAACACAGTGATGTATCGTGAACACCAGGAACAGAACTAAAGCCATACATGAAGTAGTGCAATGCAGTCATGAAACCACAATGCAAGGATCAGTGATGCAACTAAATGCATGAATCCGACTAGACTACAACCAGATACTAACAAGGACCAAATTCATGTATCAGAGTTAAGGCAGATAACATCACGACTCAAAAGAATCTACAATGATGTATGCAGACAAAAGAATCAAGCAAGCTATACCAAAGATTTCACAACTTGCTTCACAGTATCAACATGAACCAGGAATATGAACAAATGACTGTGCAAGCAAGTGCCACAATGAAACAATATGAATGCAGCAACAACTACAGCATCAGGTCGAGCAAAAATGACAATGGTGAAGTCGTGAACACAAGAAATGAACAAGAAGCAAAGTCGAAGTCAACCATTACACAAAAAAACAGATCAATTGAACTAGCTAAAGCATAGTTCGAATCAAGGGAAATTTCTCCAATATAATATCAACACAACGGAACCAAAATTCATGGAGTCGAATCCACGAAACCGGATGGCCAAGTCAAAAAACCAAACCAAATTCAACACTGTATTATTCAAACAAAATAGGGAAATCAGTGAACAAGGCCAATTTCAATTTGAACGCAGTACAGTACCAATCGAACGAGCCAACTTCCAAAACAGTTAAAGCCATACTAGTCACGAATTCAAAGACAAGAGTCGAGTAATCGAAACGACAAATGAATCCAGACGACTTGAATTAGATGTGAGTGGAAGGCCACTCACCTTAGCCACAATTTGGAACAGTCTCGAGTGATGCTACACGAAGTCCAGAAACGAGTCGAAGCTGTAGCAATCGAGGGAAGACGAGCGAAGTTCGAAAACCTTGCGGCCGTTGTCTTCGATTTTGATGCCCCAACTTGATTCAGGGGGACACGCGAGAATGAACGAAGAGGATTGTGGCCGCCATTCTTTTCGTTTTTGATTTAGGGTTCGTGAATAAAAAAAAGAGGGAGGGAACAGGTTATTGAACGAACGAAACTTGAGAGGGGATCGATTATTTGTCTTGAAAATTTTCACGGCCCTAAACACATACGGGCCACGATTTTTATAAAGCCCATAAAACCTTTTTAACAAATTGTTAGAAGAATTTGCCCGATTAATACACCAAAAAGAAATCTGCCAACAATAATAATCGTCTATTAACGATAATAAATAATTGTGAAATACTGGGTTGTTACACTTTCTTTCTTTCTCTTTTTTTTTCCTTCATCATTTAACTTTTCTATCTCTTCTATGGTTCTTACTTCTCCCTATTCTGAATCTGAGCACTGCTTACCCTCCACAGACCGACGGTCGAACGGAAAGGGTGAATCAGATTCTCGATGATCTTTTTCGTGCTTGTGTTCTTGAATTCTGGAGGATCTTGGGAAGATCATCTCCACCTTGCTAAACTTACCTATAACAACAGTTAACAGGTATAATTTCAATCTCTTTGTCATCTTTTCTTAATCCTATTTCATTCTATCTTTTTCTGTGTTTTCCCGTACTTCATTCCTTTTCGGGGATGAAAAGTTTTGAGTGGGGGAGAGTGTAACAACCCTGTATTTTGTAATTATTTTAAATTGAATTTCCTGATTTAAAAACTTTATTTTATTTATTAAATGGAAAATTTTGTTATTTTAAATATTAATTATGATTTTGATGTAAATTAGAATTCCAAACATGACTAAATAGAATATTTTCCAGAAATGTGAATTTGGTCAATTTGGTCAAACTTTGACTTTTAAATTTAAAATTTAAATATTTGAATTTTTGAATTTTATCTTTTATTATGAAAGTAAATAAAATTTCAAGAATACTGCTTTTTTGTTTCGTTGAAATTCGATTTATATTGTGAAAGTTATGCTTTTTACAATATTGTGTGTAAATTGTTTTATTTACCAAAATTGTTTATTTTAATTTATATAAATAATATTTTTGGTTATCGTATCTTGTTCTAAATTTGAATATATGTGTAATATGACATGTTATATATATATTTTTTTATTTTTAAAACATTTTTAAAAGTGTTGTTATAATTTTTAAATGTTTATTGTACATTGTTTATATTTTAAATGCTATTTTCAATATATTAGCTATTTTCTTAATTATTTTCTATTTTTACTTAAATTATTTATTTATTTTCTTTTTCACTTTATTTGGTTCAGCTTTTTATTTTTATTTACTGAAATTTATTTGTTTATTTTGATAAAAAGAAATTAGAAATTCAAAGAGACAAGGCTCTTCATTTCTTGTGACTTTTCATTAGCTTGTCTGTTCATTTTCTTTTGGCTTTTCCTCTCCTTGCTTTGGCCGTACATCTCTCTAGCCCATAGCCGTGTATTTTCCTTCTCATTCACGTGATAAAACTCCTTTCTCTCCAAAACTCATGGCATTTTTATCTTGAGAAAAAAATTTAAGTTCTAATGGCTTCATTCTTTCTCATTTTTCTTCTTATTTACATTGTTTTTGCCTTGGCATCTCTTGCTTTGCTCGGCCTAACACCTCCACCATCTCATCCACCGACCACCACCACTTCTTCCTCTGACCATAGGCGGCCTGACCTTCATCTCCTCTGACCTGAAGTTGCCTTGCCATCCAATAATGCAAAATCCATAAAAACAAGGAAAACTCCTCTAAAACTATGCAAGCCGAGCTCCTATGTGCCATCCACCTTCATTCCTTGCCACGGCCACCTCCTATTGCTCCACCACTACCATGATGCCACCTCTGACCATCCACCTGCCCACTGTCCAGACCTGAACCATGCAATGGCCGAGCCCACTTGCCTTTGGCCGGGCCAAAAATGTGACCAAACTCCACTTATTTTGCCTTGACCCTTTATCTCCTTCATGTTGCAACTTCTACCATCCACATCTCCTTGCTAGCCCTGTGTTATGATGCTCAACCTGACCTGCATGATTCCATACCTGAGCTATAACACATCATAGCCGAGCACATGAACCCCTAGGCCAAGCATTTGAATGGTAAAGGCAAGGTCCTGTTCCTTGTTGCTTTGTATTTCAATTTGTTCAACATTGTTTTGTGTTAAATATATTCATGTGTTATATTGTTTTGTCTTGTTTGGGTGTTGTTTACAAGATCATATCTTGGCTCTCTCTTCTCACTTGAATCAATGTCGTGCTGTGTCGTGTTATATCGTGCTTTTTGGAGTCTATTCAGTGTATTTTGTTTTGCGAAACCCAGCTTTAAAAGGTGAGTAATCACACCTGACATTCATACTTATATTATTGTGAATTGATAGCAAGTGAAAGTGTAGAAATTATTATAACATGTTATACCTGCCTGTGATGTAAATTATATGATTTTAAACCCTGTTATTAACTTGTCACATCATCTGTTATATTTTATTTTATTTTACTGTTTATTTATATTCTGTTCTCACACTACAAGTTCCCTGTAGAATAGAATCACTATGGGTTGAAATGATACATACCCGAATGAACTTTAGAATAGGGAAAGATCGTTATGGGCTGAAATGATAAGCCTGAGCGATTTTTATTGATTTTTATTTAACTTGGGATTGCGAGTTTGAAATGATAGAACCCGGATTTTTCTTTGTAAACTGCGGATTGAAATGATACATCCGTATCACTTGACCTAGGTCAGAAAACTATTTACAGACCCGTGGTTAATTTTTAAAGTGTTTTGAATTATTTTTAAGTATTTTAAAAGTGAAAATTTTATGGAAATTTGATTTAAATAGATTTTTAAATTGTTTAAATAAAGAAATTATGATTTTTCTATAAGTTAGAAATGTAAATAAATAAATGGTTAAATTGAAAATTTTGAAATATAACTTAAGTTTGGAAATTTGGATTTTGGTTTAAAAATGAATTTAAGTTATGAAAAAAAGGGAAATTTAATTTTGTTTGTAAAATGGGAAATATGATAATTTGATTTAAATTTGAGTTTAAATGACTTGATAAAGTATTATTGATTTTTCTATGAACTAAAATGGTTAAATGAATGAAGGCTTAAATGTGAAATTTCAAATTTTAACTTGACTTGGAAATGTGAAATTTGGTTTTAATTAAAGGCTTAAATTAATTAAATTAATTAAATAAATTAAATAAATTTAGTTTAATGTGTGAAATGGTAATTTAAATGTAAGTGTTAATAAATTGTCAAATGCAAAATTTGGAAAATTATACACTTGAATTTAATGAGTGATTTATTGGAATTTGGATTTTACTATAAATGTTTCTTATAAAAATCATAAATTAAAAGAGTAATTTTAATGAACATTTTTGAATGTCAAAAATATGATTTTTATAATGTTTAAAAGGTTTAATATTAAAGGCTATTATTTGCTGGAAATACACTAAAATCTAGAAATTACTTTTTATAGCATTCAGAAATGTTATGATTTCTGTAAATGAACTAAAACTTAAATAAGAGGCTATTATAGCAGTTCTGTAATGCTGTAGTTGCTGAAGTAAATTAAAAGGCTAAAAACTTGATAAAGGCCTAATACAGCAGTTCTGTAAATGCTGTAGTGGTCTGTTGTCTTTGCTGAATTTAATTAAAACCTTTAATTTGAAACCTGAGCTATTACAACATTTCTGGAAATGCTGTCTTTGCTGTTTTAAACTAAATTTCAACTAAACTGAGATTTAACAGCAGTTTTAAATTGCTGTCTTTGCAAAATTAAAATGTTATCAAGAATAACATTTGACAGCTTTTTCTGAATGCTGTGAAAGGCTGAATTTTCAATGTATATGGTTTTTAACTTAGTAAATGAACTCAGAAGGGTTTAAAACTTTGGAAATTGAATACTTGATTTGAAAGTATAATAATTACACTTTTAAATGGTTTAGATGAATTATTTTGATTTAAATATAAACTATTTAAAAGGTGACTTGAAATGATAATAAATGAATGATATCTTTGAATTTAAAAGGTATTTAAAGTTGAATATTTGGATTTGAACTCAAATGATGATTTGATAATGAAGTTTTGAAAGATATGATATTTTGATATATTGAAATGATTTGAAATGAAGTTTTGAAATGATATGATATTTTAAATATATTGAAATGGTTTGGAATTGATTTAATCTTTATTTTGATAAAGATTTGGATTTGAAATGACATTCTATTTTGAAGTATAAGATATTATTTTAAAGTTATAACCACGGGTTATAATAACGATTGGTTGTTAAAGAGACCGGGATCGGATATGGACATACTCTCTGTCGATACTGAAAACCACTTTGACAACTGTGTACGCGGTGGAGTTTCCAGAATGAAGTAGGATGGTGGCGATGATCCTAAGGTATATACGTGGACCCAACTCCCGTGAGTTGGTATAAGGTGGCTAAAACAGGAGCGATATCGGGCTAATGAGGTAGCACCTCTTATCGGACGCACTTCTTCGATACCATTCTATTACTTTGTGATTGATTGGGTGCACCCCTTGATTTGGGAGTGTTGTTCGAGGTGGAGCGGTAGTGGCTGCTATGCATTTCCATCAGTCCATGTGCGTAATTGGTATATCTAACCTGGCATTGCCTTGTTTGCCGTGTCACCTACCATATCGAGCTTTACTATGAGTTTCTATTTGTGTCGTACCTATGGAGTATCTTCTCATAGCCTTTCGAGGTATGCAGGTACTGTGTAGACTATTGGCATTTTACGTGTTAAGGTGGAAAATGTAAAGCCTTAACGCTATTTAAAAGTATGTTTATTTTATGATTAGACATTATTATAATAGCGAATATTACTACATAGTAGATAGTTTAACGGATCCTTAAAGAATGGGCGATCCCAAGCATTCTTTAAGTTACTTGTACTTTTATTACAGTTCACTTGAGTTGGTTTACATTGTATAAGTATGTATGTCCTGACTCGAGTGTTTTGTGTTTTTCTTTACGCTCGGGTCAGACTGAGTGATACAGCATTCGAGACTCACCTTGGAGATGGAGTTTTGCTTTGAAGAACCAGATATCTATTCATTTTGTTATCCTGTTGATTCCAGTTGTATTCTGAGTTGTACCTGATTATCATACCGTTACTCCTGTTGTATCTTGGTATTCCTATTGTATCTTGCTTAACTCTGATGTATTTACATAGCAGCTTCATGAACTACTATTTCTTTGTTCCGCTGCATTATATTACTCAATGTCTGTGATCTGTGATTATTTATTTACTGTATATTCTGAGTTTTGCCAAATATAAATTAACAATTCAGTATTTTGAATTATTCAAGTCAGACATGTGTGGTTTTATTGTCAATTTGAATGGTCCAAAATAGCGGGCCGTTACATATATCATTTCCAATTAGTAGCAAATCATTAGCGTATAGAACTAGGAATGTTAAAGCACTAATTCTGCTCGTTCTTATACACACATGCGATTCCTTTATTTTTAGATAGATACCAAACTATTTGATTACATTATCAAAATATTTGCTCTAACTTCAAGGTGCTTGCCTAATACCGTAAATTGATCTTAAGAGCCTACAAGCCCTATCACCGCTCCCACTTACCTAAACAACCTTTAGTTACAACATATAAACTGTCTCTTCTAAATCATAGTTTATAAAACTTTTTTATCGTCCATCTTCCATATTTCATAGCTATAGTATGCGACGACTGCGAGAATTCAAATGGATTTAACATGGCGAGTGGTGAAAATATTTTGTCATGATTAACAACTTGAATTTGACAAAACCCTTTCACTTCCAACCTCGCTTTATAGGTTTCAACCTTTCCATCTACACCGATATTTTTCTTAAACAACCATTTGCAACCAATGGAATTCATACCTTCATGTACATTCTTCAAAGTCTAAACTTTGTTTTGTACATGGAATCCATCGTGGATAGCATCTAGTCATAAGGCAGAGTCCTTGATCTCCAAGGCTTGTCGGTATAGGAGTGGATCTTCATCGTGAATGACACAATCCATGTTCTCGTCATCAATGAGAAACTTGTAGTATCTCTCTAGCACACGAGAGATACTATTAGACCTTATAATAGGTTGTGTATTTTCTGTGGGATTCAAAGTGCTACCTATATGCTTGGTCTCCATAGAAGTTTCTTGGATCACATCCAAGTCTGACATACCACCACTAATATCTCATGAAATAAATTTCGTTTCTAAAAAAGTGGTGTATCGATAAACAAATAACTTTTGTTACTCGGTATGATAAAATACGTATCCATGAGAATCTCGTGGGTATCCTATAAACATAGATAGAGCCAAAGTTCCCTCTAACTTACTGGGGTTTACGTTCTTAATGTAAGTTGGCCAACCCCAAACCTTAAGATAGTTAAGGTGGGGTTTCTTTCCCATCCATAACTCATATGGTGTTTTAGGCACCAACTTAGACGGTACTCGGTTCTATATATTTGTTGTTGTTTCGAATGAATATCCCCAAAATGAAAGAGATAATCCATCACAGATCGAACCATGTCCTACAAGATTCAAGTTCTCCTCTTTGAAACACTGTTGTTTTGCAGAGTACATGGAGGAGTGAGTTGAGAGAGAATCTAATTCTCTTTTAAGTGCTATTGAAGTTCTGGTCCAACGTGCTTTAGTTTTTAATTTTATTTTTATATCCAATGAAATTTTCATAGACCTCTAATTTTATTTCATAAGAGAACATATCCATCTGGAGAAATCGTTAATGAAAGTAAAAAAACATGAGGTACCACCTATGGTGGTTGCAGACATTAGACCACATACATTAGTATGTATGAGTCCTAAGAGTTCATCCATATTTTTATTGCTCCTACTAAACGGGTGCTTGGCCATTTTCCCTTTAAGATGCTGCTCACAAGTATCGAATGGTTTAGATACAAGCGATGGTAGAAACCCTTGGTTTCTTAACTCGTTAAGTCATTCTTATTTGCATAGCCTAGTCTACAATACCAAATATAACTATCACTAACTTTAGATGCACTTTTATATTGAACAGTAGATTCAAACTATGAACATATATACTAGTATTAACTGCGTAAAAACCAATTATTTTATTATCAACACAATTATTCATAATTTTGTCTTTATAAATAAAAATTATATTTGTGTTCAGTCAAATGTGAGACGTATATTATTTCAGAAATGAAATTAGGTACATAATAACATATTTTCAAAATTAAATCATAATCACTCGCTAATTTAAGATGATATTCTCTCATCGCTTCCGCAGCTACGCTAGCTCCACTAGCAACTTGGAATTTCATGCTTACTTTAGCAACAGACCTTTTACTCATAAGCCCTTGTAAAAGAATTACAAATCTAAGTTCCAGATCCAATATTTAATACCGAACTCGAAGTACGTGTAGATATATAATTTTTTACATGGAAAATACCTTTAAGAGTATAATCTGGTTTTTTTCCATTAACGACTTCAAGTACTCTAGACAGTTCCTCTGTTAGTGTCCTTTCTTTGAGAAACAGTGACAATCACCTTTCTCTTGAACCTTTCCATTACCCTTGCCACCCTTAGACTTCTATTTTCTCTTCTTTGAACCTATCGATGAAGAGATACCCTTGACAACAAGCACATGCTCGACTCTTTCATGAAATTAATCTTGGTAGTCACTAACAAATTAAGGAGCCTCAACGATTGTACATTTCAATGAATTCATATTTAAATTCAATATGAATGGGTCAAAATGTGGTGCAAGTGACCTAAGAATTAAGTCGTTATGTAGATCGGTAATAAGAGTACTACCTATCTTGGTTAAGCGTTTGAGGTACCCAATCATATTGAGTACGTGGTCATAGACTAAAGAGCTCTTGCTCATTCTCGTGTGAAATAATTTCCATAGGACCTCATACTTTGCGAAACGAGATTGTTCACCGTACAACTTTTGAAGGTGAGCGAATATTTCATGATCAATTATTTTCTCATGTTATTGTTAGAGCTCGATTCTTATGGTAGACAATATGTAACGGTGAGCTAGTTTGCAATCCATTTCCCAATTTTCATATGTCTTCACCTTATCGGATGTGGAGTTCATAGTGAGTTTAGCTAAAGGTTATTTGCGACCACTTAACATAGCCTTTCATAACTGAGTGTAATGTTTACATTCCTTAGACAATCTTTGTAGCCATCTCCCGTTAATGTGTTCTTTTTGAAGAATAGCTTCATACTAGCCATTTACCTATGCAAATCCATTGGGGTAAATTAGATTATTTCTTATGTTCTTATACTTATTAGAATAATAGTTTATTATATTTATCTAATAAGGCTCCTATCATAGTTTGCATCTCTCAAAAACCTAAAAGTGATACGAGAATTTCATAAATTCCTACAACAGGTGCTAGGATCCATTTATCATGTTACTATGACCTTGAGGTTGCTCAACAAATCATAGTCCCCATAAATGGTAAGTAACCTTTTACTAGTTATATATCATATATATCTCTTAACATAGGTTTTACTATGCTACTAACATCTTCATAATCTTGAGGTTTCTTAACAAACCATGAAATACATTAGACACTCTAGACCTAAACATTTCGCAAAATCATAAGAGGAGTTAGGTAACCCTTAAGGTTGCTCAACAAACGTACATATGTATGGTACTTTATTTATGTTGTAAATGTTGAAGGGCATTATTATATTTAACTTCATGATTTAAAAATAATTATATAGAGTATTATCGACTATTTAAAGGAGATGAGTGTATAATTATTATAGCCCCTAATATCGAATGTCATTTATATACATCCAGTGTACTCCCTTAAGTCTCAAAGGTTTGATTAATGTTGACCTCCCATTTTATTTATACATATAATGTATATACTTTTAGTTATAACTTTTTTAATTTATTTAGTTATACACACACACACACCCATATTTGTATTTCTTTTGTTAATTAAACAATTTTGATTAATTTATAAATATAACATTTATATTTATTTAAATTTAAAATATTTAAATTGATATTTTATATCCTTTATAAAATTATTTAATTACCTATTTAATTCAAAAAAAATTTAAATTTTCATTTTCTATGGGTGTGTTATGCGTGGAATTTTGGAACTAAGATTGGATTTTGATTTTGGCTACTGACTAGGCATGTTAGTCGGATTATTTATAAAGTGTGTGTGCATGCTATTATGGCTATGTAGCACCAAATTGCATATCCTTTTAATCAAAAATAACATTTAAGTATTCCACTAGGGCATACCTTAGAATCAAACCATTTCGATGAGCCAGGTGAGGGCCTGAGATTAGGGAGGTTTTCCACATAACTGGTCCTTAATTAATTAATGTAACTTCTTATTAATTTAAGAATAATTTTCTATACATCCATCTACTTTGACTTTTTCTTAAGGCATTGCCCTTAGTGCTGGTTAATTTATTTACACAAGCACATTTACAGCTCTGATACCATTGTTGGATCAGGTGCAATGGCAATGGGGTAAAATGGATGTATTTCAAAAATAAAAGGTTAATTTAAATAAGACCGTTCCTTTGTGTTTGTGCAAATAAATATTTATACTAAATCAAATTTAGTATTTTTGCTTAATGGAAGATGGTTTTAACAATTTAATTTAATTTTGTTAATTAAAATATAATTTATAATTTATATTTAAATAATTTATTTATAGTTTATTAATTAATTAGTTTAATATTCCAAGGTATCCATATTCACTATATAGCCATCATCAATAATATATATATATATATATATGTATATGTATTAAGGTAAGGCAGTATACAGGCGGATTTAACCCAATAGACTTCATGGTTATCGAGGCTGGAATATTATGGGTTTGGTTCGAATGGTGGATGGTGATCAATTATGGATATTAAATATGAATATGAAGCCAGGATTAAGCACGGTCGATGAATAAACGGTGCTGGGTATTTGGAATATGGATTTTGGCAAAGGTCGAGTTGCTTCGGGTCATCCAAGGAGTTGCTTCGAGTCAGCTAAGGAATCACTTCAGATCGGCATGGACTTCACCCTGGGTCGGCATTTGATTGGCTTGGGGTCGGCATGTTACTTGGGGTCGGCATGTTACTTGGGGTCGGCATGTTACTTGGGGTCGGCCATGGTATGACTTCGGGTTGGCATTAGGGTCAACTTCGGGTCGGCATAAAATAGAAGTTGTATCAACTTCGGGTCGGCATCAGGGTCAACTTTGGGTTGGCATAAAATAGAAGTTGTATCAACTTCTGGTCGGGTAAAGAGATGAGTCGCTTGGGGTCGGTATACATTTCACTTCGGGTCGGCATGGACCTCACTTTGGGTCGGATCGGCATTTGCTTCGGGTCGGCATAGAAGCAACTTCAGGTTCGCAGAGGAAGATCAAGCTCGGGTCGGCATACGTGTTACTTCGGGGCAGCATCAAGTTTGCTTTGGGTCGGCGTTGAGTTTTCTTCAGGTCGGCATATCACTTGCTTTGTGTCGGCATATGATCAACTTTGGGTCGGCATAGGATGGACGATTTGGGCTCGACCATCATTATGGTGGGCCCATGTAGGTAAGGAGGCCCTGTTGCCGGAGTTTCACCTATAAATACAGCAGGTTTGGCTTCAGAAAAAGGGATTTTCTTCATATTCATTTTGCTACTCTTCATCTTCTACCTAGAGGCTACTTTGCCATTTTTATTCTGGAATTCTGGATTGTAACTGTAATCAAATTCCAATATAATAAAAAGGATTGTTCTGGAGTGGACGTAGGCTAGAGTTAGTCGAACCACTATAAATCTTGTCTCTCTTTTACTCGCTTTCATTTTAATTTTGGTTATTCTTCATATTATATTCTCTATATATATTCTATCTGTGACTGGATATTGGTGCTTTCACATACAATCCGGTGTTGGTGGTCAATTTTGACGCCAACAATATATATATATATATATCCTAACTAAGGTTCATGGAAGAGATGATCGCTTTGTCCTACAATCAACAAGATGTCTAGTGTAAAACATATATATATATATATATATATATTAAAGTATAAAATGTCATACATTTTTTGATAACATGAATGATGCTTTATTTAAGCAGAGCACTCATTTTTTAAGTCTCGGAGGCTCGAACCCATGACCTTTAGGACCTCACCCTAAAGCATCACACCCCCAACCACTTGAGCTAAAGGTCCTTGACAATGGAATGTCATACATATATAAGAAACAAGAACAATTATTTTTATTTTGACCACCATAAATTTAAAACGCATACTTAAATAATAAAATATTTTAAACCCATATAAAAATATACATATGTAAAATTCAATTAATTAAATATAATTATTTATTATAGAATATCAAATAAATATTATTAAGTTATTATATATAATCTATGTTTATTTTTGCTATGATTATTTGATTAATATAAATTCAAATACTTTGACTTATTCAAATTAAATTTTTTTAATAAAATATAATAGTGGCCAAAAGAAATTTTATTTATACCAAATAATTTACGGTTGAAAAATAAATTATAAATAAATAAAAAATTTCTAATTTTGAATAATAATTGACTCGGTAAGATAATTATAAAATGATATTAATATTAAATTATATATTAGATCCGAAAAAGTTATTAAATTTTCAAAAAATATTAATTTTGAAAACATATTTAATACACACACAGATATATATATATATATATAATATTTAGATAAATGGATATAAATATAAATATATGTACAGATATATATTTATATATTATCTACAGCAACAAATGAGTTTTATAATTATTTTCCAATGTGTATTTAAATCAATTTTTTTAAAACTATATATGTATATTTATAAATATTTAAAAATTAGTTTTTTTATTGCCAAAATCAAGCATGAGTATAATATATATGTGTATGTGTGTATAAATTAAATATATAAAAATGTTTACATGTTTTTAATATATATAGATCTCTCTCTGTGTGTGTTCCAAAATGTATAAATAACTAAATAGAAATTAATAACAGGGGTGGTAATTAATTTAAGCAGAGCACTCATTTTAATGTCCCAAGGGTTCTAACCCATAACCTACAAAACCTCCGCCTAAAGCACCATACCTCCTGCCACTTGAGTTAGTGTCCCTTGAAAAATAATTAAAACTCATTTTGAATATATTTTTAAAATTTAAAAATATGGCCAAAATATATTTAAGAATGACAATGACAATGATCAAATCTATGTAGTTATCTAAAAGTAAATAAAATATGTACCTCTTTTCTAAGAGACCTTCTCGAGAATCGATAAGTTGTCTTATAGTTCTTCCTCTTTGGAGCACCATGGTTTCCTTCTTGGTTGATTTGCAAGTTCAAGAGAAGGCAACACCAATGCAGGGTTAGGGTGGTGGGTTTGGCTATGATATAATAAGAGATGAGGTACAAAAGTATATTAGAAACTGTATGGAGGTTGGACTATTTATAGCCATCAATCTACACCATTTTCTCCCTCTTTATCTTTAGATATGATAACCAAGCTTGGTCATCCCTTTACCCTGAATAATGGCCAGCTTATACTATGATAATTATGGTCAAGCCTCCAATTGGCTTAAGTTTGGACCAACATTTTAATTATTTTATGATTTTAAAATTGATCAAACCGTCGTATAACTTTTATACATCGTTTTATCTGATTTCAAACCTCAAATAAATGAATACAATTAGCCATAAATATTAGTATAACATTTGTATCAATTTATTATTAATTTATAACATTCATAAATTGATTTTATCCTTGGCTGAATTGAAAAACAATTGACAGTGAGGTTGTATCGACTCTCTGGGTGTGATTTGGATCCACGGTAATATATTTGAATAATTTAAATATCAAAGTCTATACGTACTTTATTGAAATAAAATATAGGGTTATGTTCACTGCTTATATATTAATTAGGAGAAATCGTATTTCTGATCTAATATAAGCTCAACTAGTTACGATACTTTTAAACCCGTATTCTTTTGGTCATTAATTAGATACTTAGAGTTCGGTCTATCAAAAAGCCTATTAATATCTTTATTAATTTTTTTGGTCAATATTAAAGTTCTTAGAATTCGATAATATTTATTAGTTAACCGTTTTGACCCATCCTGAGACATTGACTTGATTTTGACTTATCAATTACGGTAATACCGACCTTTCATAAGAGTGGAGATGAATCCTCTCTCGAGTAATGTGTCATTTCAAGTGTTTCAACATGTACCCAACTATTGTCGTAACAAGGTCACTATGCAATGCGGTTGCCGATAATCAAAGTATAGTTTATGATAAGGGGTATACCCTAAGGAAAATTATGTAATTTATTGTAAATTATTTACACTACTATAAAATCTTGTTTGAAATAAAAGGTGGTTTTCTTGTCTATTATATACTTATTATAATGTTTTATATTAATTATTTATTTATTTAGTTTAAGTATATTCAATGGAAAATCCATAATTGGTATGTTTTTGTGATAATAATTACAATATGTTGTAATCACGAGCAATTCATCACAATGAAAACAAACATATCATTTTTAATATTCCTAGTCAAGGTGTATCGAGATTGGATATCGATAAATCCTAGAGACTAGAATATGTAAGTTCTCCATATGCTGAGCAATGTATTACTCATGGCTTCTAAAGGTACCAAGGGTATTGATGTGCACGTAAAAGCGTATATTTTTACTCGCATATTTAATCTTCTTTTATTCAAATAAATGAGCATATTCAGATATTTTACATGTTTAGACCAAAATCTAAATTATTTTCAAACCATCATGCATTCATCTTCATTTGGGGGCACAATGATAATTCTGTGTATGAATTAATTTTGAGAAAATTTATTTGCACGTTTTTATTTTATTTGTAAGAAATGCAGTGCAAATATGAAGAGGTTTCATGGATGTATGCATGCACATAGGTTGAAAGTAATGAAGAAAGGAAATAAAATAATTCATGCAACATGGAGGAGCCCACATTCCCACTAACTAATGGTCCATAATTAAAAGCACATGCATATATTAATGGAGACCTAAAGGCATGTTGGTGAGGGTTAATTAATTCCCTAATGATTACTTGGAGGTTATACTATCTCAAGGGCATTTTTGGTAGTCCCTTAAATAATAAATTAGGGTATTAAGCATGTATAAATACCCCTTATGTTTCATGTAATCATCTTCTTATTTTTTATGCAATATTGTAGCTACAAATCAATGATAAATAAAATGTCTCTTTAATGGCTTCTTAGCCTTGCACTTTACTTTCATGCATTTATATTTCATGCTTCCTTTTATTGCTATGTTTTTTGATGCTCTCTTATTTACTTTATGCTCCTCTTATTTCATGTTAGTAGCATACGTTTAACTCTTGTAATTAGTTTAGTTTTATTTCATGCAAGTAGTTAGCTCTCTTTCTTTTAATTAGCTCTCATTTTTCTTGTTTTTTATATTGAAATCATTTATGTAAAGATGTATTCAAATATGAGTAGCTAAAACCTTCAATTTAGGAATAATGAAGCTCTCAAGAAACATATTAAATTAACATAATGTTTTAATTTGTGATATCTCTTTGGTGCTTAGTGGAAATTTTGAATGATGGTGGTTTATGTTTCTTTTTTAGTGAATTTGATAGTCTATGTTGACATCTCAAATAGGCTATGCTTAATTCAATATAAACATAAACTATTTGATCATTTGCCTTAGTGGTTTTGATGATGAATGTCAAGCTAGAATCAAAATTTGATGGTTTATGTTACTAATTCATAGTAAATAGATCATGCTTAAAATAGATTTTATCTTTAATTTCATGTCATTTTCATGAGTGTTGATAAGTGTGTTTGAATGGTGTGTTAGAGTTTGATGGTTTAAGTTATGCTAATAATAGCACAAATAAACCATACTTATGATAAACACATAAATCAATTCTGCTTAATATTTTAATGAGAGATTATGAATGAATTTTTTGTCGATTTATACGAATTATTGGAAGTGGATTTGCCTCTAAATTGCTCCTTAATCTCATACTTTTATTCACTTTTGCTCTAGTCTATTTTCTACAATTTTCTTAGTTAAAAACCACTTCAAAACTTTGGGCTAATTTGATTGAATAATATTGGAATTTAATTCTATCCCTGTGGATCGACCCATACTCGCATACGTACTACGATTGTATGCCGTGTGCTTGCGGTTTTAAAACAATTATATTTTTCGACGATTTTCTAATTGTTAGAAAATCCGTCATTTAACAAGTTTTTGGCACCGTTGTCGGGGATCGAACTCGGTCATCCGAGTGACAGGCAAGTTTCAGTAAAAAAATATGCATTGCATTTTTATTTTAGTTTCTGTTACTGTTAACAATTCTGTATTGTGTTTACTATTTGCATTCTAGCTTCTGTCCATTTTTTGTTTGCTGTGCATTTCATTTAATCTGTCATTTGCATTTGCATTATTACAAATTTATTTTCATTTTCCTCCTATAACAGTCACCACCTCACCTCCTTCTCCATCATCATTAACAACAAGCCTCACCTCTTCATCTTCAATAGATCTCAACCAAACACAATACCTCCTCCTCATACAACCTGACTGCACATCAAAATCACTCAACCATCAATTCGCCTCCCTCGACTTCAGCAACCAAAAATAGAACTCTGATCAGCAAACCACATCTCAATCACAAACTCCATCATCAACCTTTCTTCTCACTACAACATTCTCTTTCTTTCTTTAAACAACTGCTCCACACTTCACCACCATCATCTGCTGCAATATCCTCCGGCATTCACAACCTTCATTTCATCCATTCTCATCCTACAGCCACAATCGTAAAACATCCTCTTCCCATTACATTCAAATCTCACTTCAATCCCAAACCACCAGAACTCTCCCTCTGTTCATCACCATTACATCCCTCGTCAACAGCAAAACAAACTCACAATTTCATTCTCTGCATCCATCACACACAAACCACCTTCTTCGTCACGAACCTATCCATCATATCCAAGTCCATTCTTCAAGAAAGTCCTTCATTTTGGTCGAAACAAGATAAATATAAGTTTCTTTCCCAAGTCAAATACTTCTATTGGGATGATCCATACTTGTTTAAGTATTGTTCCGACCAAATCATTCAACGTTGCATCCCAAATTGCGAAATTAAGAGTGTTCTTTCGTTTTGTTCTGACCAAGCTTGTGGTGGTCACTTCGGTCCGAAGAAAATAGCGGAAAAGGTGCTTCAATGTGGCTTTTACTGACCTACACTTTTCAAAGATGCATTTGAGTTTTGTAAAACTTGCGATCACTGCCAAATGTAAGGAAAATCTTTTGACGGAACATGATACCTTTGAACCTCATTCTTACGATCGAAATCTTCGACGTTTAGGGTATTGACTTTATGGGACCATTTCCCAACTGTTTCGGAAATTTGTACATTATTCTTGCTATTGACTACATCTCTAAATGGGTTGAAGACATTCCTTAAAAAATGACCATAAAGTTGTTATGAAATTCATAACAGAAAACATCTTTTCGAGGTTTGGAACACCTCGCACAATAATAAGCGATAATGGAACCCATTTTTGTAATCGTTTATTTGAAACTCTAATGAAGAAATACTCGATAACCCACAAGTTATCTACTCCTTATCATTCTCAAACTTGTGGCCAAGTTAAATTTTCAAATCACCAAATCAAGCAAATTTTGAAGAAAACTGTGAATAAAAATCGAAAAGATTGGTCACAAAAATTGACAGATGCGCTTTGCACGTACAGAACTGCGTATGAAACCAATCTTGGGATGTCTCCTTTTAGGCTAGTTTATGGCAAAGCGTGCCATTTACCTGTCGAACTTGAACATAAAGCATTATGGGCGATTAAGAACATAAACTTTGATCTTGAAAAAACTGGCGAAAAAGGAAATTGCAACTTAGTGAATTAGAGGAGATTAGGAACGACGCGTATGAAAATGAGAAAACCTACAAAGAAAGAACAAAAGTTTTTCATGATAAGTCAATCCTAAGGAAAACATTTTCAATCAAAAAGTTCTTTTGTATGACTCTCGACTTCATTTGTTCCCTGGAAAATTAAAATCAAGGTGGACAAGACCGTACGTGGTACGTACTGTTTTTCCACACGGTGCCACAGAAATAGAAAATCCTAGGGATTGATTGATTTTTATAGTCAATGGTCATCGTTTAAAACCTTATTTGGAGTTGGCAAGTGATCGGGTGGAGGAGTTCATAACTCTTCATGAGCCACACTACATCTAGTAAGAAATTTTAACCCTCTCTTATAATTATGTACATATTTTCTCCGTTACACTCATTATATCATGCATTGACTGTGGGGACACAGTCAAAATCAAGTATGGGGGAGTCTCATGTTTATTTTGATTTTTTAGGGTTTACTTTTTGCATTTTCTTTCCAAAACAAAAATCTTTTCAAAACAATTTTTTTTCCTTTAGCATATTGATTTGCTTCTAAAGAGACACGATAGGATAAGTACACGTTTTTGGTTATTAAATTATATTTTTTGAAAATCTACTTGTATCAACAAAAATAAAAGTAAAATTTTGATTACAATTAACTACGGTTTAACTAATATATAGGAAGGTTCATAGGTGATAATTATGAAGTATATCCTAATTGTAATATTTGTTTAAAAGAGTGGTGATTTAAAGTAAAGGCGATAACACTTTTGATCTTCTAAGTTAAATGGTACTAAGATGATTTTTCATAACTCTCTCTTTTCAAAAAAATTTTTTATAATAATAAGAAATACCTAGAGTCCTATGTTTACACGTAAGTGTGTACACTCGCCACGCTCTGTACCCTTCTCGCATAAGCTCGAAAGACAGTGCATGATCAGTATATCTGGCCTCAGTTTATCTGAGTTAGGTGTGTGTAAATAAAATTAAAATAATACTAATAAACACCTAGAGTCATGTGTTTATATGTAAGTGTGTATACTCGATTTGCTCTGTACCCTTCTCATGTAAGTCCGAAAGGTAGTGCATGATCGGTATATCGGGCTTCAGTTTATCCGAGTTAGGTATGTAAATAATAATGTTAATATTTTTAAAAATAAAGAGAGCAAGCTATTGAAATCCAAGCACTATTTTCACTTATTTGATTCGACTTTTTATTCAAAAGTAATACAATGCCACTCTGCAAAACTTTGATAATCAACTAAAGGATTCATTTCATAGTTGCATTATGTTTTCAACCGAAACAACTAGCGAAACTAGGGTATAATTGTGATGATAACTTAATTTTTGTTGGATGTTTTAATGAATAAAAAGATCGAAATCTCTTGATAATAACCAAAACTTATATTTAACTTACTCGTGTCAATTCAAAAGTAAATTCTTCATTTGTAAATATTTTTGAAAACTTGCATCATGTAGTTGCATTAGAAATTGCATAGTGCATTTGGATTTTGTGGGTAGTATCTGTTGAAAACCTTCATGAGACAACACTCGTCCTACTAGGGACACCTAGAGGTTTAACGGCTTATTACATACGCTCAATGCAATTATGTTTCCTATGAAAACGGATTTATCATAGTTTTAGTTTATTCGATGACGAATAAAAAGATATGTGTATGGGCATTTGATGTGCACGTAAAAGTATACATTTTTACTCCCACATTTAATCTTCTTTTATTCAAATAAATAAGCATATTAGGGTATTTTACATGTTTAAACCAAAATCTAAATTGTTTTCAAATCACCATTCGTTCATCTTCATTTGGGAGCACAATGGTAATTTTGTGTGTGAATTAATTATGAGAAAATTTGTTTGCACATTTCTGTTTTTATTTGTAGGAAATGGAGTGCGAATATGAAGAGGTTTCATGGATGCATGCATGCACATATGTTGAAAGCTAACTAGGAAAGGAAATAAAAGAATTCATGCAACATGGAGGTGCCCACATACCTACTAACCAATGGTCCATAATTAAAAGCACATACACATGTTAATGGAGATTTAAAGGCATGTTAGTGGGAATTAATTAATTCCCTAATGGTTACTTGGAGGTTACACTATCTCAATGGCATTTCTGGTAGTTCCCTAAAATATGAATTAGGGTTTTAAGCATGTATAAATACCCCTTTATGTTTCATGTAATCATCTTCTTCTTTTTTATTCTATATCGTAGCCACAAATCAATGATAAATAAAATGTCTCTTTAATGGCTTCTTAGTCTTGCTCTTTACTTTCATGCATTTCAATTTGATGCTTCCTTTTATTGCTATGTTATTTTATGCTCTCTTATTTACTTTATGATCCTCTTATTTCATGTTAGTGGCATAGATTTAATTCCCATAATTAGTTTAGTTTTATTTCATGCAAGTAGTCAGCTCTTTTTTCTTTTAGTTACCTCTCATTTTTCTTGTTTTTTAATGTTGAAATCATTTATGTTAAGATGTATTCAAATATGAGTAGCTAAACTCTTCAATTTAGGAGTAATGAAGCTCTCAAGAAACATATTAAATTAACATAATGATTTAATTTGTGATATCTCTTTGGTGCTTAATGGAAATTATGAATGATGGTGGTTTATGTTTCTTTTTTAGTGAATTTGATAGTCTATGTTGACATCTCAAATAGGCTATGCTTAATTCAATATAAACATAAACTATTTGATCATTTGCCAAAGTGATTTTGATGATGAAAGTCAAGCTAGAATCAAAATTTGATGATCTACATTACTAATTCATAATAAATAGATCTTGCTTAAAATAATTTGTTTCTTAATTTTATTTCATTTTCATGAGTGTTGATAAGTGGGTTTGAATGGTGTGTTAGAGTTTGATGGTTTAAGTTGTGCTAATTAATAGCACAAATAAACCATACTTATGACAAACACATAAATCAATTCTACTTAATATTTTAATGAGAAATTATAAATGAATTTTGTGTTGATTTATATGAATGATTGGAAATGGATTTGCCACCAAATTTCTCCTAAATCTCATACTTTTATTCACTTTTGCTTTAGTTTATTTTCTACAATTTTCTTAGTTTAAAACCACTTCAAAACTTTAGGCTAATTTGATTGAGTAATATTGGAATTTATTCTTTCCCTGTGGATCGACCCGTACTCGCATACGTACTATGATTCTACGCCGTGCGCTTGCGGTTTTGTAATGGTTATTTTTTTCGATGGTTTTCTAATCGATAGCAAATCCATCGTTTAATAGGTTTACATAGTAGTTGAACTAATGGATCGGGCAGGGAAAGAGTATCGGAATCCGTACCAGCGGTAAGTTTTATGACAACTAGTCTTTGATTCACAACAGCCTCAAAGGAAAGCCGCACGTGGAATTTCCCATAACTGACTGCATTCACTCATCTCCTTCCTTTTCTCCGTCTTATAGGTAAGGTGCACAGGGGAAATGGTCTAACAAGTAATAAAACGATGTGGAGCGGGAAAGCCACTGATAGTTATTAGATAACTATGGAATGACTCACTTGATAGTTTTTTGTTGGTTAATATGACTAAGGTCGAATAGAGAATATCCAAGTGACAATATTACATAGTTCTCTTGACTTGATAATACTATTGAACTCTAATGTAGACACTCCATTTTAATTATAGTTAAATTGTGATATGATGTCCATCGAACGACTGTAATTGGATCTGAGTTGAAGCATTGAAAGTGAAACACTCAATAAAGAATTTGTTTCCTTAGTTATGTAAGGTCAATATCATGGTTAACTATAGTCTACCAAAGTGAAAATCGCTAGCAAGAGTAGTCCGATTAACATTAATTGTTATTATTGAATAGAAGACTTTGTGTTTGGAATGTACAAGTTGAATTTGGACGATATTGGAATTTTGACCAATACCAAATTCCATAAGTCCTAATGTGATATAGTTTTAACGAAGAGAACTAGTGTAAATAATTATCACCACCGAAGACCGCATAAAAAAATAAAATAGGATTTTACCAAAATTGTGTAACCGATAAATTTAGCTAAACTATCAAACTACTAGCTAAGGTGACCTGTGAACGTTAATATTCAAATTGTTCGATAATAATTACCAACCGAATTTCCACCTATGAGCCACACAACTGCAATGTTGAATACTCCAAAATACCGCACGGTTTAATTGAATTAATTAATATTAGTAAAATATTAATTATTGAATTTTATTTGATTTATTTGAATTAGTATTTAGTACAGCACGTATTGATATATGATATCGATAGACGTATAAAAGGGATTTAAATTATATTTATACTAATTGGTTTGGACATTTTATAAGGCCCATCTAGCCAGTGTTTTGGCCAGCCTTGATTTTTGAATGCAAAAGGTTGTTTTTTTAATTGGCTAAAAGAAGAGGTAAACTAGGGGATTTGGATCTCCACTTTTCTCTCATCTCTAGTGCCTATTTACACATCACGTACCACTCATTTGCACTGGTATTTTTGGTGCCCCTCTACCATCATTTCTAGCCAAAATTATAGGACCTCTCCACCTTATTTCCAAACAAAATAGAATCAAATTAAATGTGGTTTAAGGTGCGGTGCTCACTTCTAGTCCTACGCATATTCTGGAAGCACTTAGATCAAATCTATATATGGAGTTTGATTCAATATTTAAGGTGCTTTGTAAAGGAATTAATTAGGTAACATCTAATATCTTATTTATTCATTTACATGTTAATTTATATCATTATATATAAGTAGATTATAATTTACAATATCATGAATTTATATATCTACTTGTTGTCATATCTATATGTATATTTGTATGTGATTATATATAAACACACACACACACATAATTCTTAAAAAAATTCCGGTCATAATGAAATAAAAAACATTTTTTGTCAAAGTAATAATATTTTAAAATAATTTTAAACTTAATTTTAATTTTAATTAGTTTTATATTCATTATAAATGTATGTATAATTTATTTAATAAATTTTCTTGTACATATGTTCTCAAACAAATTGCGTATATTAATAAATATTAAAAGCAAAAATAATATATACATATTTTATATAAGTATATTTATTTATCTTAAGTTTTAATTATTAAATATTAACATGTGTAAATAAATATATGTATATATATTTATATATGACATATATAATTTTCAAAATTATATTAAAAGAAATTATAACATTTCCATATTAAAAATTAATTAAAAAACAACCATTTTTTAAACCTCAAGGAATTATAAAAAAAAATAATTTTTTTGAAAACCTTTTTAGCCGAAAATTAAAAAAAATTAATTTGTCTTACGTTTAAAATATCTAATACTATATTTATAAATTAGTATATTATAAAATTTCATATATATATATATGAATATATTATTTGCATTTTTGAAATAAAAATTTATTTAATTCTTGTATATGTATTTAATTTAAATTTGAATTTGAATTTAAAATAAGATATTATTTTGAATCCAGATCTGATTTAAATTTGAATATTTCTTTAGCTATTTTAAATATTGTATTTTGAATTGGTTTTAAATTTAAAATATATCTACAAAAAATTATTTTAGAGTGTATTTACTTGTATGTATATATAAAAGTATACTTTAAATTATATTAATTTTAAATAATATTAGAAAGCAAGTGCATAGATGACGTTGGAACTAGGCCACCTCGCAGTGGAGTTAAAGGTTAAATTTTCCTTTATTGTATTTTTGTTGGGCATACAAAGTATAATCCATTTAGAGCTTCTCTAAATTTTCTTTATCAATAAAATCAATATTTTATTTAACTTTATAAATAGAGATTATTATATGATTTGTATTGTATTTTGAGTATGTGTATCATATTCATATATATGTATACGTGCATGTGCAACATAATAATTGTACATGGTTTAACATGCTTGTATATAGATATTGAGATTTACACCGGAACAGACATGTTACTCCCTACAATATTCGATCATATTGTCTAATGAAATATATGTGTGCACAAAATGATTTTTTTTTATATATACGTATGTGAAAATATATCATTTATATATATTAATGTAAATAATTAATAATTACAATAATTTATATGTAAAATATATAAGTAGATATATATGTATGTATGTATGTATAACTAAATTATAAAATAATTTAATATATAATATAAAAATAATTTTGAATATAAATATTTATGTGTATATTACTATAGCAAACCTGAGAATAAAATAATATTTATTTATTTATTATTATTAATAAGTCGAAATAATATGTATTTATAAATACACAAACATATTTGAATTTTATTGAGAACTCTCGACTCATGATTTACATACATACATACATACATACATACATATATATATATATATATGATTATAAGTATTTGTTAATTTAAAACATGTATATAAATATATATATATATGTATGTAACAATAAATTTTGTTTATAGATTAATGTAAATTTACAGTAAGCTCTCAGCTTATATAATAAATTTTATGATAATTTTTTATTTTATTTATTTATAAAATGATTTTTAAATAAACGATTTAAAATTAAATACAAAACCGCTAGGAAAAATACAAAAAATATTTAAAAATTAATTTTAAAATCTGAAAATTATGTTTTATCATCGTATATAATTTTACACTTCATTTCATATTTTATTTGAATTTATATATATTTATTTGATTATATAATTAATTTCTAGTTAAGTAATTGTTTAAATTAATATTTAAATATAAATAAATATAATATATATTAAAATAAATTAAATATTGTTGTTAAATTAAATTTATATAAAAAAAAATCATATAAATTTAAAACATTTGTTATATAATTTTATTCTTTAGATAATGATTTATTATTTAAAAAGGCATATTTAAATAATATTTAATTAATTTTTTTAATTAGGCCGAGAATTCAATGCTCATATATATTCAAAATGATAACAAAATTTATTTATACATATATGTACTAATGTATTTTCAAACATCAGATATATGACAGTATAGCGATAAACTAGATTCATAATATTTCTACCTAAGCATCATATGATATAACAATTAACTAAACAATGATAAATGAATGTAAATCAGAGAATTACCTTTCCCAAAGCCTATTAAGGACACGTTCAAATGAATTTGAGTGCTCCTTGAATCAGATTCATAACTTGGAAGATCCCAGCTCCAAATTGTCTACCACCGTTCTTCGGATTGAAGTGTTTTTTATATGTATTTGAACTTGGAATTTTTTGGTACTTGGAATGAGGTTTCTAGTTGAAATTTGCAGCAAGGAGAAGTGGGAAAAAGTGTATTGAAAATGAGGGTTAAGTGGCATTACATAAATGAGAGAATGGAGCAAAAAGTGGATCACCATCCTTCTTTCTCTCTTTACCATTTCTTTCCCTTTTAACCGTTCAAACCCCACCCATCTACCAGCCATATATTGGCCAGCCTGATTTTTTCACTTCTTAGTCAAAATTATCATGCCCTATATAGGCTTCTAACCTAGTCCAAGCCTGAACAAAATTCATCGCAATTTAAATCTAATCTAACACATACCGATATCGAATATCGATCAGTATATTTATAGCTATTATAAACACGCTGTTTAATATTGTTCAACATATCAAATAAAATTTTATAACTAATATTTCATAAATATTAATTAATTTATAACAATTATAATTTAATTATATCAGGTGATCAAAAGGGTATACAACGTTTCGGTTGTGTGACTCTTTAGGTGTAAATTTGGTCAGCGATTAATATCAAACAATTCAAATGTTAATGTTCACACGTCACTTAGCACGTGGTGTGACATTTTGGCCAAATTTATTGCTTACTTGGTTCCAGCAAAATCCAATTTTACTTTATTAAGCATTACCTAGTTGTGACTATTTTTACACTAAATCTCTTCGTCAAAAATGTATCACTTTAGACTCATGGAATTTGGTAATGGTAAAAATTCCAGTATTGTCCGTATTCAACTCTATATTCTAGAAAAATAGTCCTTGGTTCAATAATAAAAATTATCATTAACCGAAATACTCTAGCCAAAGATTTTGACTTTGAGTTAACTTGAGTTGACCATGATACTAACCCCATATAACTGAGGAGGCGAATGCTCTCTTGAATAGCGTTTCACTTTCAATATTTCCACTCGACCCAACTATAGTCACTTGATGGAACCTACGCCATGATTTGACTATAATCAAAGTGGTGCTTTCATATTAAAGATCAACAAAATTCTCAAGTCGAGAGAAAATCAGTCACATCGATATTTTCTATTTGATCTTAGTTATATCTAACAGAAAACTATCGAGTGAGTAGTTCCATAATTATCCAATAACTATCAGTACGTAACCCCAAGGTGTCCCCAGTGATCATGAGTAATACACTACCCAACATTGGAGAACGTTACATACTCTAGTCTCAATGGACAAATCGATATCCAGTCTCGATCCATTTTGACTAGGAACATTTAAAATGACGTGTTTAATATATTATGATACAATACCCATGATTACAACTATTTGCAATTACTATCACACGCGCGCACACACACACCATTTATGGATTTTTTTTGTTAAATATATTTTAAATGAACATTTGATTATTTATAACACATTATAACAAATACATAACAGAAAGAAAACACCTTTATTACGAAAGAGAATTGATTATAGAGAACTAATGAGCACAATAAATTACATTATTGCCTATAACAACCCATACCTCAATGGGCCTAAATTTTGACAAAAATCAAAACCCAAGTCCATATAAGCATAGATCGTTGGATTTGTTACCTGCAAATAAGCATAAGCAGCATCAGATATTGATAGAAATCTAAACTCATAATAGAATCAGTAATAGGATAAAATACTGGTTATGAATACTACCTTGGAATTATTGGTATTCCTTGGATAGCACATTGTCACATCAGCGTTGAGTATGCGAGAAAAGAATACTTCTCCAATAACAAAGCACATCCAGCTCCAATGACCTGCTCTTCTAAATCTATCATGTGGGTTGTATTGAGAAGGGGTTAGAACAACGTTCTAGTGATTGAAAAATCTATATATTGTCCATAATATAAATTTACACCGATTGGTTTCTATTTAATGGTTATGTCTACTAAGGTTAGCAATTCAAATCTAACCTTTCATCGCACACACGATTACTTACTTACCTCTTCCCAAGGTACAAAATACCAATGAAGCCTTATCCACCACCCAATACTTTCAAACCCATTTGTCACTTAATACTTCTAAATATGTACCAGGCTTCTGTAATCATCAAAAAATACTTTTAAAAGAGAAATAGGCAAACTCTATTATTTAAGACCTCAATGAAGGTAGACCCCGTCATTTAAGACCTATTCCTAACATGGTTTTCTAACAATGTTGCCAATGGTTGCTGGTTCTAACCACTATTTAGGGCTTCCAACATTTAATATCCAACTATTACCGCGTCTATCGCCAATAAAATCGTAACCATGTAAGAGACAATACCCATGCCACTTAATACCTTTAATAAAGACTAGGCGGACTTGTAACCATTTAATACTTATATTCTAGGTTGGTCCTCATCATTAAATACATATCCCCAGCAGACTCCTCACTGGTACTATCATTACTACGGCCTTAGAAATGTAAGAAACTGTACAAAAGCCACTTATACCTCATTGATAAGGACTAAGCAGACCCCTGACCATTTAACACCTATTTGTAGGTAGGACTTCATCATTTAATACCCAACCTCAAGGCGAACTCCTCACTGGTACTATCTAGCTAACATCGCTTGGAATCTCACTAGGTTACTTAATAATTCTTTTTAGTAGAGAGGCGAATCCTTAGATCAGTCACTTAATACCTCAAATCCAAAGCGAAACCTTCTCGAGATATCCACTATCACTCTTAATTATAAATATAAAATCTCATTAGGTTACTTCTTTCAGTAGGGAGGCAGGCCCTACATGTAACAACCCGCATATTTTTACGATAATATATTTAAATATAGCATCGTTGGTTGAATGTAAAAGTCCAAAACGCGACTTTTTGTAAACGATCGAATCCGGACTCGAGACCACTTCCATTGAGTCCAAAATGGCGTTTGCGACCTTTTTGAGTATAAACATCGATATGTTTGAAGTTGAGTAGAATTTTGCTATTATTCTATTAGGCTTTGGGTTTGGGGTTTCAGCCCACTAACCCAACAAAATACCCTTACACTCCACCCCCTCTTCATTCAATCATTCTATTTTCCTAACACTCTCAAGCTAAAGGAAAAAGGGGGAAAAAAGGAAATTAAATTCCTAAACCCTAGATTACCAAGAAATTCAAGATTCAAGCTCCAAAAATCAAAGAGAAGCTTAGGTAAGTATCCTCTTCTTCTTCTCCACCTCAATCTCTCTCCAATTTCCAGAAAATCCTATAACCTAACTTAGGTAATATTTGCATTTGATCATAGATTGAGGGTTCTTGAAGTTAAGTGGAGGAGAGATTGATCTTGCCTTGTTTTAAAAGCTTCTCATTCGTTGTTTTTGGGTTTAAAGCTGAGTTTTTGAACTCACATCTATGTCTATACCTTTGATAGTTGTTAGGTATGAATTCCTAACATCTATTTCATGTTCATTTACTTTTGATTTGAATTGGTTTGGTGAATCTTCCAATTTTTGGTATTTTGAAGTCAAAATCTATGAAAATCCTACTATGGATGTTTCGACATGTTGTTTGGAGTGTATGGAAGAGCCTATAGGGCTGGGTTATCGCTTGGCATAAATCCCTAGCCGCCATCGCTCATCTGATCGCTTCCGAACCGATTTGGCCATTAATGGCCTAGGCTGATTTTTGCTCTGAGCTTCAGCTCAGACGTCTGGTAAAAGGCTCAGACGTCTGAGGCAAAGGAACAATCATTTCAGATCTCAAGGTTAGACATCTGGGTGGTCTGGAAAAATTCCAGACCTTCAGCTCAGACGTCTGGGGAAAACCACCAGACGTCTAACGCTGTTAAAATCTGGCAATTTGCCTGTTTTGAGTGGATTTCCAAGTTTTATCGATTTTTGTTGATCCGGTTGGTTGTTGTCATTTATTATCGACTTTGATGACTTCTTTTTAGGATTTTTGAGAATATCCATTTGATGGATTTGATATCGATTTTTATGGTTTTAATTCACATCGTCGAATGTGAATTTTTGGTGATAGATTGTTTTTACAATCTTTTCTATGATTTGTCACTTTAAAATACAAAGGTTTCTATACTGGTAGTAAATATTCAAACTCTTTCACAAAAAACGATTTCAACACTAATTTAATACAAAACTCGTTTTTAAAACCGTTTTCCAATCTATTAGTATATACAAACTTTTACCTCATTTGTATGAGAAATCTAATTAAACGACTTAGCAAAACAAGTGGTATGAAACGCTTGCGTTTATTTCATCGGATAATTTTTGGACTTGTTCGATTGAAATCTTGTGATAATTTTCAATTGAAATCTACAATTTATTCGTAAATATTTAAGTTAAGCTAGTGGTTATGGGACATAAAGCTAAACTCATTTATTTACTGGCTTATTGTAATTTACGCTTCTTATTGATCAATGATGATTATTTTATGTTTAGACTAGCGATATGCGATGTCTCCTTGTCCGTGTGGGGGGACTGTACCCCGTTCTGTTGAGCTTTGTCTCATTTTTATAGGTTAGCGACCTATGGGATTTATGGAGTTCGGTTCATCGGGCGTACCGTTATTGTACTACACCGTTGTTTCGAATTATTTGAGTTTCAGGTTCCTTGGGCATACCATTATTGTACTACGTCGTTGCACCGGCTCTATGGTTAGCGACCTTGGGATAGCGTCCCGTTTGTGATATACGTGTTGTTGAGTTTTCATGCTCTCGTTTGTGATAGGCCCCCCACTTTGTGTTTTCTGGATTTCTAATTGTTGATTTCTGGAATTTGTGTTTCACCAATTTTTGCGATTGACATTGATATGTTTTGTCAATATTTGGGGTTTGGTGAATAAGCTAAAGAATATGACATTCTTTTTGGTGTTTGAGAAAATTTGAGATATTGTATGGTTTTTGTTGTTATCATATATATTTGTCATATCTCTTATCCTATCTCATCTTATCTGATATTTATAGCTAGACTGATTCGTTTATTATTTTTCTTCTTAAATAATACTCGGGTCAGACCGGGGTGTTTCAGGTGCTTCCACTTGACTTCTTAGCAGGGGCTAGCTTCTGACTTTTGACTAACTACTTTAGCTTAGTAGTTTTTGCTTTTATACATTTTGAGATAGAGACTCCTTGATGTATACATATTCTTTCGCTTAGCACTTGTACCTATTCTTTTGTGATGTAGTGGATCTTGTATGACCACTATTTTGATGTACACTTTTATGTGTTATATTCATATCCGTGACTGATTTGTGTTATGCTTATTTCTATATTTGTTTCCGAAGCCCACATAGCCACTGTGTAGTAGCTTTGAGTTTGTATTTGATATATCGGATTTCCTCTTGAAATGAAATGCAAGTCATATTATCTGACATATCGATACTCGCACAAAGCAATTACACAGATGGTCGCTGCTCAATAGCCTTATTCTTCGTGTTAGTCGACGGCATTACCCCGTAGTGTCCTTGGCTAGTGTGAGTATAGAGGTGGGGCGTCACACTAAAATAGCAACTTAATACCTCAACACTGAAGTAAACCCTATTAGAGACATCCTTATTTATTTGGAATCTCACTAGGTTACTTAATAATTCTTTTTAGAAGAGAGGTGGACCCTACAGCCACTTAATGCCTCAAACCAGAAGCGAAGCTCTACGTAGATATCCCTCACCACTCTAAATTTAAAATTTGGCCCACTTAATACTTTTCAATTAAGAAAGCAGGTCCAAACTCTCACGCCATCAGGCTCTTAGGATTAGTGATATCTCACATCAGTGTAAGTGCACCCGACTACTGGTAGCCTCGAAGTAAAGGGTAGTCTTTCGTGGAGTGACTCTACTGTCCTCGCATCACTAACTTACTAAGTCCAATTGAGCATCCTAAGTCTTTACTTATACTGTCTTAGATAGACATTGAAATTAGCTTACTAATTCCCTTTTTATTTAAGGCAATAAGATTTACCTTTAGTGCTTATCTACCTAAAATTCCCTTTTTATGCTCATAAATGTCAATTTATCCATAAAATCCTAACGGACATTTCCAAAGACATTTATGTATGATTACTAATTTAAAATTAGTAACCTTTTATATCTATTTCATTTTTATCCCTTTTTATCCATTTGTCTTTATTAATTGTAACTCCCAAATTTATTTTCATTAATTGCCCATTAATTGGAGCTATAGTCTTTAATTAACCAATTGTAATCCCTAATCTAATCCTATCCATTATTTTCCACTAATTACCTATTAATTAGGGTTACAATCCTTTATTTCATATCAACTATTGGCAATTCTTAATTTATTGTCCATTAATAGGAATTACTACATTTCCAACACCTATTTGCTTTCCTAAATATAATACTATGTAACGAAGGTTATGTATGAATAACGAATGGATAAACGTTGTTATCCTTTATTACGCAATAAATACGTATAAACTACTTATTCTTATCCAAATATATTCTACTCATAAATATGTAACTAGAGTATGTTTTCCATATTTAATTTGCTAGAATTAAATTCCTCAGGAAGATTTTCCAATATGGTTTCGATAAATTGATTTTAACACAAAAGGAAAGATTTACTATGTTTGAAATTACAAGGAATAAATAATTTATTTTTATTTGGAATAAATATTGTAAACTACGAAGAATAAATCTGTATTTTACACATCTCTTCTCGAAAAGGTAAACAAATATATAAAAATCAAACAGATGTTCTTCATACAGATTAATCTACTGAAAATCTACAACTTAACACAAATTTGGGTAATAATCCAAAAATCATATTTTACACCCAAGTATAGACGTGCACTAAAAATATCTAACATTCAAATTCTAAAACCTTAGGGGCCGATTTCCAAATCTAGGCGTAAACATATTTCAAATTAAGTCTAAAACAAGAATATGTTGGCAATAGTTTTCTATACTAGTTTAAGCCTACAATTCACAAATAAAATTAATTTAGGCATAAAAATCAAAGTATGCTAACGGAATAGATTTAGGATCAAAATAATATATAAAATTTCCCACTCACTTTTTAAATATGATCCAAATCTCTAGATCTGAAGAACCTTAAATTCATGTCCAAATTCTTTTTAATCCAAGAAATATGGATAAAATGGTATATGCATACATTAGAATTACAAATCTGAAAAGAAAGTTGAGATTGGAAGAGAAAATAGATACAAACATATAAATTACTCCAAATATGCATTTAGTTGATTCTATTCTCTTCTCCATTTTATTAGATTTCTATTCCTCTCCAATTTGTATGAACATAGATATAAATATCTTGTCTTTATAATTTAGAAAGAAAGTGGAGAAGAAGAAATGGTAGAGCTTCGCTACTGCCTTCAAAAAAATATGAGAAGAGAAGGGAGGGTTAGGCCTGAATTTATAGGTACTTGAATCAATTATAACCGCACGATTTAAAATATCAGCCTAGGTTTATTGCAGCCGCTTGAAGGCGACCGATTGTCCGCCCATGGAGCATCGATCGACCACTAGGGGTCAACCGGTGACTATAACGGGTCAACCTATAGGCCTAGACGATTAATTAATAAATGTTAATTTATCTAATTGAATTATTTCATTTTTGAATTCGTTTTTCGTCTGCAACTTCTTCGTTTAGACTCCGATCGCAAAACTCTAAATTTGAAAGTTGCTTAGAATTTTGCTACGAACGCAATAGTGTAGATTTCATGGTCAAATTCCATCGTTTGCACAAATTCCATTTTTGCAGCCTAATTAATTAACTAGCTAACTAATTAAATAACTAACGTCAAATTACCGGGTGTTACTTACATTCTTTCTCCATTAAAAAGAATTTTGTCCCCGAAATTTCACCAATGGCTAAGTTATGGTTTTGGCTCCTAATTATCCTAAACTACGCAACCAGTGAGTGTACAACCAATTTTGCAACCATACGTGCACAAGTGCATAGTATATTACTGTATCACCACATAGAAAATATGCATGCAGAATGATTCTAAATCGGATCCTCCTATATGAATGCATTTCTTTTGAAAACGTTTTTGGAAAAATATGATCCAAACAACCTATATATATACCGGTAAATCTACATGTATGTAGCTTCTTGAAAAACCTTTTCAACCAAAACCTGCATACTCCTACGGATAGAAGTTATAGCAACCAATTTTGCATTCACTTCCTACCATCCAATAATCTAATGTATCGAAAAATCGCTTCCTAAACTTTACTTCTATGCCCGAAAAAGGAATTTAGGTGGAAAATCAACATTCATACCACTTTATAATCTTCATATTCCCGTAGTACAGTAGAAATTTTCCCCGCTGCCTCAGATTTACTCCAAATTTTCCGCATACAAAATGCATAAGAATGCTTATTTCAAGTACTAAAATGGAATTAAGTCTGAAAATAGACTCGCGCGTGTCGTCGATAAGATATGGAAATAGAAATTTCAAGGCTAAAAGAGTTTTTTTGTTACTGCTTGCATTTATCGCATTGCCGACCCTAATGCACCACTAAATTCTCAAATTCTAACTCTATTTTCCTTCCCTATGCCTATTATGTGGCCTTCAAAATCAAAGATTTCACAAAAATCTTTCTCACTTTTCAAATCCGTACATCAAAATAACATCCCAAAATATTTAGATGCACATTTTTCCTTGAAATAAAATTTTGAACGAAAATTTCTAAAAATAATTTGAGAACCAAAAATAACTTAAACCTAAACATTTTTTTCTAAAAGAGAACTTTTCAAATCAAGAGGAAACTTTTCAAAATATTTTTCTTCTCAAAAATGATAAATCAAACCACAATTTTAGCATAGTCGGAAGTCAGTTATGTGTTAAATGCATAAACCAAATTATAAAATCTACAACTAATCTTTATCCATAAAACTTGACATTTACATAAAGAGAAATGTCAACACATTTATTATTCAAATAATTTAGCTTTTAAGGGACATGAGTAATGACCCGCGATCCCAAAACAATTTTATCATGTCCTTCGCTAGAATTTTCCAACTATTCTAAAATCCAGTCTTATATTGCATTTACTATTAGTCAAGTGTCTTTATGAGATTCTTATATTTAAACTACTTCTTTACTATGCATATGTAGGAGAAGTTTACATAACTAGAAACAGTAACATAGTAAATAAATTGGAACTCATAATATTGTGCGTGCCTTATACAAGAGACAACCAACAGTCACAACCCAAACGACCTAAAAAAGAACAAATGTTGGATGAGAAAAGACAAAAATACCATAACCCCTAAAATAATGCCTACAGACTATGAGATGCCTTGCTCCGTGGCTGGATCATGATCCATTGTTGCGACCCTTGAATGGTCATAGCATGGCGGTTATACACTTAATCTCATGCCCCTGGCGCTACTGGTGTTGCTGGCGGCTTTAGAACTGCTGTTTTCCTAAGGAAGGATCTATTTATGGCAAAAGGGACCTTCTACTTAACTGCTTCTCCATGAAGGTTCACCCGTATTACCTAAAGACGAGAGTGAATAAGTGAAAATATGGAAAGTGACTATGTGGAGTGTTAATCCTTGATCAACAAAATGCATCATTAGGGTGTGGATCAAATTGACGGTGATGCCTCCAATACTAACGTAGGTGGTCTTCCGCACCATGGGATAAATCTGATAGTAACTTTTCATCTTAGGAATGACGTTGTCTCAAATGATGCACATAATCAGATGGGTAGTTGGACTTATATTATCCATATTCCAAACACCGTCATCTTGGGAAAAGATCTGCTGCAAAATCTTTGAGTCGGTCACTTCAAAATCATCCAAGTCCATGTCCTTCGTGGAGGCCTCCAAAATCTCAGCGAGATCATCATTAATCAACTCAATCAAGACACCCTTCACCTTTGAACCATTCAAATTATTGCCTCCATTGAAATGGAAGATGCAGCACCGGTAACATTCCTGCTCAAAGGTCTCGAAGCAGAGGACCGGTGTTAATCCTACCACGATGAATAGCTCTTCCAGCCCTAAAACGGTGAAACCTTCTACTTACTTCGATACAGCCAAGTGGCCTCTTGATGGTTGAGACCATAATGGTACAACGAAAAATCGGTAGTGCGGAAATGTGACTTAGACTAAGAAATGGTCGAAGGGAGGAGACAGGGCTTAGATCTGGAGTGGTGGTGGGACGAGATCTAACATGCTAAACCAGCACAAGGGGGGTGCGAAGCTGCTGCTCCTAGGGAAAAATTATATCGCCTAGGGAAGGGATGAAAGAGAGAGGCTGATACTTGAAGGAGGAGGAGGAGGATGGAGATTGGGTTCGACTTGTTAAGGAAGGAGGAACAAAAGAATGCAATTGAAGAAATCCGAATGCGACTTTTATTGTCCCATTTTAGGTTCAAGTTGTGCCAAAACTTGTTAATTGCTAGACCATTATAGGTTTACCGTTAGTTGGTCAACCGCTATACCGGATTTGGGCGTTAATTGAACCTAGACCCAATTAGGATCGGATTAAATTATAATAATCATTTCATGTTGTCTCCTTCGATTCGACGTGGTCCGAAAAATTTATGTCCTATCAAGGTAGTGTCAAAGCCTACCGCCTAGTCCCGAACCAAGCTCCAACAATTCACAGTAGTCCCAACAAAACTACTACGACCAACGACAATTCCAAAAACCCAAAATATCCCAACTGCTTTTTCCTGCCTACTTTGCATGGAAATGTTTTTCCCAATAGCCGGTGGGAACAATAACACTTCAAACTACATACCCAAATAAAATTAAATGTCATTCCTATTTTTTCCATATCTTAAAGAGAGAAAATATAAAAACCTCGATATTATAAATCGAAAATCACTGAGCTAAATATATGCCCCTTTATACTTGTTTCTAAATAGTAGAAACTACTTCATACCAAAAATTTCCTTAAAAAATCAAACTTATATATATATATATATATATATATATTTCATGGTTTCCAGAAACCTTTTTAAAACACATATTTCCCAAATTGGAAAACTATTTTCTTGCCAAAAATCAAAATCAAGCCTTTACTGATATATAAAAATATTTAAGGCATTTTCCAAAATCTAAGGCATTTCCAAAATATACTTTATAAAAATTATCTCATGGGTTTTAGACTCATCGCCAGCATGTTCTTCATTAATAGTGCTTTACGCATCGCCAGCACTCCGTGGGGTACTTTAGAGTTGATGTGAAAATCTTAACTCTAAGATATTTCAACCCATAGTTGCTTTGCCCATTCTCTCGGAGTGGAACTACAACTACTTCTATAGTCGGAACTCTTAAAATCTAACGTAAAAATATAATAATACTAGATAGGAAATTGCGAATGCGTTCACTCAATTTATCCTAATTCCTCTGATCTACTAACCTAAGTTCTGATACCAAATGTAACAACCCATAACTTAATGGGCCTAACTTTCGACAAAAATCGAAACTAAAGTCCAACATAGCTCAGATCGTTGGATTTGGTAACTGCAAATAAGCATGAGCATTATCAGAGATTGATAGAAATCTAAACTCATAGCGGAAACAATAATAGGATAAAAATACTGATTATGACTACATCTTGGAATTAATTGTATTCCTTGGATAGCAGATTGTCACATCAGCATCGAGCAAGAGACTTCTCCAACAACAAAGTATATCCATCTCCAACGACCTGCTCCTCAAAATCTATCCTATGGGTTGTAACAAGGAGGGGGTTAGACAACGTTTTGGTGACTAGAAAATCTATGTACTATCCATAATATAAATCTATACCAATTGGTTTCCATTTAATGGTTATGTCTATTAAGTTAGTAATTCAAATCTAACCTTGCATTGCACACATGATTACATACCTACCCCTTTCTAAGGTACAAAATACCGATGAAGCCTTATCCACCACCCAATACTTCCAAACCCATTTGCCATTTAATACTTCTAAATATGAAGCGGGCTTCTATAGTCATCACAAATTACTTTTAGAGGAGAAATAGGCAGACTCTGCTATTTAAGACCTCAATCAAGGTAGACCCCTTCATTTAGGACCTATTCCTAAGGTGGTTTTCTAACAATGTCGGTGGGTCCTAGCTATGAAGACCCCTAACCACTATTTAAGGCTTCCAACATTTAATGTCCAACTATTACTGTGTCCATCTCCAATAAAATCTTAGCCATGTAAGAGACAGTACCCAAGCCACTTAATACCTTTAAAAAAGACAAGGCAGACTCCTAACCCTTTAATACCTATATTCTATGCAGGTCCTCATCACTTAATACTTATCCCTAGGCAGACTCCTTACTGGTATTATAGTTATTACAGGCTTAGCAATGTGAGAAACTATACCCAAGCCACTTAATACCTCATTAATAAGGACTAGGCAGACCTCTGACCATTTACCACTTATTTTTAGGTAGGCCTTCGTCATTTAATACCAAACACCAAGGCAGACTCCTCACCGGTACTATCTAACTGACATCACTTGGAATCTCACTAGGTTACTTAATACTTTTTCTAGGAGAGAGGCAAACCCTTAGATCAATCACTTAATACCTCAAACCCGAAGCGAACCCTTCCCGAGATATCCACTATCACTGTTAATTATAAATATGGAATCTCATTAGGTTAATTCTTTTGGTAAGGAGGTGAGCCCTAAGAATAGCCACTTAATACCTCAACACTGAAGCTAACCCTTTTAGAGACATCCTTATTTATTTGGAATCTCACTAGGTTACTTGATACTTTTTTTAGAAGAGAGGCGGACCCTACATCCAATTAATACCTCAAACCAGAAGCGAACCCCTATGGAAATATCCCTCACCGCTCCTAATTCCAAATTTGAACCATTTAATTTTCAATTAAGAAAGAAGGTCCAAACTCTCACACCGTCACGGGTCCTATGATTAGTGATATCTCACATTATTAATAAGTGCATCCAACTGTTGGTAGCCTCGAAGTGAAGGGAAGTTTTTCGTCGAGTGACTCTACCGACCTCGCATCACTAACCTACTAAGTTCAATTAACCATCCTATGTCTTTACTTATACTGTCTTAGGTCGGCATTAGACTTAGCTTAGTAATTCCTTTTTTATATAATGCAATAAAATTTACCTTCAATACTTTTTTACCTATAAATCCACTTTTTATGCTGATAAATGTCAATTTGACCATAAAATCCTAACAGACATTTCCTAAGACATTTACGTATGATTACTAATTTCAAACTAGTAAGCTTTTATATCTGTTCCATTTTATCAGTCCTTTTATCCATTTGTCCTTATTAATTGTAACTCCCAAATTCATTTCCATTAATTGCCCAATAATTGGAGTTACAGTCTTTAATTAACCAATTGTAATCTGTAATCTAATCATATCCATTATTTTTCAATAATTAGGGTTACAATCCTTTATTTTCTATTAATTATTGGCAATTCCTAATTTATTGCCTATTAAATAGGAATTGTTACATTTCCAAATTTCATCTATATTCTTTCCTAAATATAATAATAACCAATGAATGTTACGCATAAATAACGCACGAATAAATATTGTTATCTTTTATTAACGCAATAAATACGTATAAACTACTTATTCTTATCCAAATATATTCTAGTCATAAATATGTAACTAGAATATGCTTTTCATATTTAATTTGCTAGAATTAAATTCCTCTATGATTCTCATAAATTGGTTTTAACACAAATGGAAAGACATTTGAAATTACAAGGAATGGATAATTTCTTTTTATTTGAAATAAACAGTGTAAACTACGGAGAATAAATATGTACTTTACACATCTCTTTCCTTTTTGTTTTATTCCTTGTTAAATCAAGCTTCACCTTTTTGAATCAAAAACGGAAAAAGTAAAAAAAATTGTAAAAATCAAACGGATGTTCTTTCCACAATTAAAATATGTAAAACCTACAACATAACACAAATTTGGGCAATAATCCAAAAATCCTATATTACACCCAAGTACAGATCTGGACTAAAAATATACTACATTCAAATTCTAAAACCTTTGACACTGATTTCTAGATCTAGGTGTAAACATATTTCAAATTAAGTCTAAAATAAGAATATGTTGGAAATAGTTTTCTATACTAGTTTAAGCCTACAATTCAATAATAAAATTGATTTAGGAAAAAAAAATCAAATGTATGCTAATGAAATAGATTTAGAATTATAAACAATGTATAATATTTCCCACTCACCTTTTAAAAGCGATCCAAATCTCCAGACCTGAAGTAGAACATTAAATTCATATCCAAATCCTTTTTAACCCAAGAAATATGTATAAAAAAGTATATACATACATTAGAATTACATATCTGAGAAGAGATTTGGGATTGGGAGAGAAAATAGATACAAATATAAAAATTACTTCAAATACGCGTATAGTTGATTCTCTTCTCCTTTTTATTAGATTTCTATTCTTCTCTAATTGTATGAACATAGATATAAATATCTTATCTTTATAATTTAGAAAGAAATTAGAGAAGAAGAAATGGCAGAGCTTCACTACTACCTTCAAAAAAATATAAGAAGAGAAGAGAGCGTTAGACCTGAATTTATAAGCACTAAAATCAACCACAATCGTATGATTTAAAATATTAAATTCGGGTCATTTCGGCCTAGGTTTATTGCAGCCGCCTAAAGGCGACTGATCCGCCTAGGTTTATTTTAAATTAACTCTTTGGTTGTTGATTAAAATTAAGCTAAATATGTTATGTGTAATATTATTATTATAAAGACTAGAGGAGGTAAGATAGTTATATGTATTTGTATAGCAAACTCAAAGTAAATATACTATAGTTAGACCATGGTGAAATAGTAGGTACGAGTGAATAATCTCTTTCAATTTGTTGAGCAAACTCAAGGTAAAAATAAGATTAAGACAAAGACCATGGGTTAGGAGTTGAATATGATACAACAGATAAAGGCTTATCCATCGCTTGTGTGCTTATGATTTGTTGAGAAAAATCAAGGTCAGAATCCCAAGACAAATGAGTCCTAACATCCACTAGAGAAGTCGAAAGATTTATATGTTTCGTCTTAGGGTTTTGAGAAACATATAAATCTGGTGGAAGCTTATTAGTAAAATAAAATATAATGTTTGACCTTACTAATATTCTAAGAACATCTGCTATGAATTAGTGTCCTAATCTACTAAATTAAATTTACAGAAAATCTGGACCAAAGTTGTTTTCTAAAAGAGAAAAACTCACCAAACCTGACTACACAAACTGGCTAAGAGTGATTAAGATAGCACTCATATATGAACGCTTATGGTCATCGATAATTAAACCTCTAAAGGTTAGACCCCCTGAAGATAAGAACCCCGAACTCAAAATTGCTTATAACAAATGGGCTATTGTTCTCAGAGACAATATGAAAACATGAATGTCCATGGATCTTTAATATCATCAAAGTTTTGTTTGGGATACAGTCTCGTTCCGTGAGGTACGCACTTATGAAGAAACTATTTGACATGAAGATGTCGAAGGGCATGAAAGTGGACGATTACGTCTTAATGATGAAAGGCTATGTTGGTAGACTTGCTCAATTAGATGAGACGATAAACAATGAGCTATAAGTGAACTTGATCTTAATGTATCTTACTCCATGGTTTGAGTCGTTCATATTAAACTATAATATGAACCAATTGAACATAATCCTCGTAGAGCTGCTCAATATGTTGAGATCCATCGAGTCTTCATCCAAGGATCAAGGCACGATGCTCGCAATTAAGGGTAAAGAATCATCTTTGAATGGTTTGAAGAATAGGAAATAGGTAAACAAAAAGAATAAGATGGCTGCTCCAACTGACTAGGGTGAGTGTCATCACTGTCACAAGAAGTGTCATTAGAAATAAAACTATCTAAAGTACTTAAATATTGTCAAAGAAAAGAAATAGAATAGTTCTGCTGCTCCTATTGGTATATTTATTATTCAAAATTGTTTTGTAATCAATGAATTATCTTGGATTTTAGATACCGGATCTATAACACACATAGGTAATTTGTTACACGGACTTAGGAATAGACATCATGTGGCAAAGAGAGAAATGTGACTTTTATTTGCAATGGATCTCCGGTAGATGCAACGCAGTTGGAAATTATCATTTAGTTTTGCTAAATGGATTAGTTTTAATTTTAAATAATTGCTATTATGTAAAAAACTTTATTTGTGAAATAATTTCCGTGTCTAGACTACCTTGAAGTTGGATATATTTTTCATTGTGTGGATAATGTTATGAGCAGTATGTTGAATGGAAACAAAAACTACAATGTTGTTTTGGAAATGGCATTTATGTTATTAATACTAATTATGTCCGTGCCTTGAATAATTCTTCTAATGTAGACATTAACGATAACTATCGTTGGTAGTGTAGGCTAGGACATATAAGTGAGAAATGACTACACAAATTGAAAATCAAAGATTTTCTACCATCATTTGATTCTAATTCATTGTTACATGTGAGTCGTGTCTTAAAGGTGAACAAGCACCCCTTTACTGGGAGCAATGAAAGAGTTAATGAACTCTTGGGTCTCATACATTCTGAAGTATATGGCCCAATGCCTATAGTTACCAAGATAACTCTTCTTAATTTGTTACCCTTATCGATAATTTCTCAAGACTAGGATATGCGTATCTCATGAAGAATAAATTTGATTTTTATGAGAAATTTAAAGAATATAAAAATAAGGTTGAAAATCAGACAAACCATAAAATTAAACTACTTCGATCTGCTCGAGGAGGTGAATATGTTGGATAAGAGCTCCAATAATACTTAAAAGATAATAGAATTATCCCTTAGGTTATTCTACCCTATACTCCACAATACAATGTGTTTGGAGCGAAGGAATCAAACCTTATTAGATATGGTTTAGTTCATGATGAATAGAGCCAAGTTACCTCTTTCCTATTGGGGATATACTCTAGAAACAACAGCACATAAGTTGAATTTAATGCATAATAAATTTATGCCTAGCATGTGAGGTGTGGTGTGGGAAGAAACCCCAACTCAAATATTTAAATGTGTGGGGTTGTCCAGCCTACGTTAAGAAAGTTAGTCCTAGTAACTCGAGGCAAGATCAGTGTTGTGTAAATTTATAGGACATCCCAAGAACTCTATGAGATATATTTTATAAAATGCCGAGAAACAAAATGTGATTGTTTCTCGATATGATGTCTTTTCATAAAGTGAATTTATGCTAAAATAAATTAACAACAAAGTTGTAGACTTGGACGAGATTCGGGAAAATAACACAGAAGCCAGACCTGTAGAAGAATTAAATTCACCCATATACAAACATGCAACCTATTTTAAGGTCTAAAAAGGAATCTCGTTTACCAAAGAGATATTACGGTTTTCTTATGGATGGCAAGAAGGACTGCCTCTTAGATGATGACAATCTTCTCCAATTCCAACAAGCACTGTAGAGTAAAGACTCTACACTATGGCTTGGAGCTATAAAATCTGAAATGCATTCCATATATGAAAATAAAGTATGGACTTTGGCTGACATACATGATGGGATAAAAACCATTGGCTACAAATGGATTTTTAAGAAAAAGCTAAATACAGATGGACAAGTGGAGACTTACAAAGTAAGGCTAGTTGTGAAAGGATTTCATCACATTCAAGGTGTTGATTATGATGAAACTTTTTTTGCCTGCAGTAATGCTTAAGTCCATTCAAATAATGCAAGCTATTGTTGATTTCTTTGGCTATGAAACACTACCCCAAAATAGTGATTTTGCAACATTTTATATTTGTTTATTTCTAACACTTATAAGTGTTACAGCCTAGTGACAATAAAAAAGTGTTAGGATACCTGGAAAAGTGTTGGGAAATATAAATAATGTTTTTTATAAACTTTCCAACACATCAGTTATAATTTACAACGCCAAAAAGTGTTAGAACGGTTGGTAAATTTGTAAATAACTCACTAAAAATTAGACCCTTTTGTAATCTTATATATATACCATTTTTCTAACGCTTTCCCTTCCATCACCACTATCAGCCGCGTAATTTTTAATTAGATTAGGGTTCCTGCGTTCCATTACCATCTTCTACCACTTTCCCATTTGCGCATCCTCCAAGCCATAAGATTTTCCTCTCGCGACTCATTTGTGGACAGGCACGTCATCTCTACAGCCTACTTACGCTTTCCCATTTCATCTCATTTGTGGACAGGCATGTCATCTCCAGGTGCATCGACCAGAGGCTCTCTTAGGTTCAATTTTGATTTTGATTTTTTATATTGGTTCAGAACTAATTTCTTATTGCTGTTCGATTTCATACCCTGAATCAGGTTTTGTCTTTTTGTTCTGATTATTTACCAATTCCAGTTTTAAATTTTGTACCAATACATTTTCATTCTTAGTTGTTTACAAACTGGTCTCCTACCCGTAATTTGAAAAAGTGAAGCTTTAATGATTAGATAAAAGTGTAACAAGTGTTTATAACCTTATTTTTTGTACTTTTGTCTTTATGACCTTGTTAAGTGAATTATTTCGTTGTTAGTCCTTATTAAAGAACATGGTTCAGAGCTTAGGGTGCACATATTTAAATTGATAGACTTCATGTTTAAGAATGAATGTTACTATTGTGTATTTCTTAATATAAGTTGAATTCTTTGTTACCATTCCATTGACTCATTGAACATCACACCATTGGTTAAACTGAACTCTTTACTTTGTCTATAAAAGTGAGTTGTTTTTTAGTTAAACTTTATGGCGATTTTTGTTGTTGTTTATTAAGTTGTTTACTTTGTCCAGTTTTTTGTTTTTTAAGTTATCTAAAATATAGAGAAACTGAGGAGTATAGACATAGCATTAGTGATTTAGGAAGCTACTAACGAGTTTTCACAACTAATTTTTGTTGATTTTATAGTTGATTATTTTCAGAAATATAATACGATTGCAACAATTATTTAGGATAAAATGTATTGAAAACTATCTTAAATGCAACTTGGAGAAGTAAATGAATTTATCTACAAATTAATAGGACTTTTAAATGTAATTTTTTCATAAAAAGTTACAACTTTTACTTATGTTTAGAGTCACATATAATTTTTGTTTTGCATGAATCATATTTTAAATTGGGAAAACTATATATATATATATATGCGTGTGTTATATATATATATATATATATAATAATTTTATTTAATATCATCGAGCAATTTTTGATGGCAAAGGGCATCATTCAAAAGTTTGCACTAGGCATTCTAAACCCCAGAAGTGGCTCTGCGAATAAATAAACTTTCGTATTTGGTTTTACTGACCGACCTTAAAAATTCTGTCAGTTATATCTTCTAATTTTTAATTTAATTATTGCTCCTATTATAGTTTACTCGGTTTTATGTTATTTAAATCATGTCATGTTCTCTTGCATATGACATTTGATTTGTCTACCATGTAACAACTCCTATTTACTTCATATTCATCAGAGTTTACTCTAAAAGATTTTACATTTGTCATTGTGTGAAACATGTTAATATTATTGAAGCATCCCCAGATACGATGTGACTATGCAGTTTTCAAGAAGCACCTCGAAATTATTTTCGATTGCAGTTTTCAGAACTTTTCACTACAAAAATGCAAATATTTAGTAAAAAAGAAAAATTTGATTTTGCTCATAGTAACTCTCAATTAAATGTAGATTTATTTTTGAAAAAAATAATGAAAAAAAGAAATAATTCTACGAAAGCAATTTGAAACCTGTTTTTGAGGACAGGCGATCGACTATTAAGCTTCAAAATTAAAATGTCTCCCTGATTTCCACAAATTAAAAATTTGTTATTGGGCTAAGTGTTTAGTGACATTGAACACTTTCTCATATATTATTCAACTGTTCAAAAACACGGTATATTAAAGGAAATGAATTTATGTTCACAGAAAAAAAAAGAATAAAGGATAACAAATATACTGTTCAAAGTTTAAATCTTAATAAGTAATAATCAGTCATGGACCTATGGTGTGCATTGGCAGACCATTATGACTATCTAACAAAGATTACTAAAATATGGAAGCACTAGGCTTCAAGGTTAAACTCGGCAAACTTTAATAAAATCTACGTTTTTGTACAAATAGCACAGACCCATATACCTCACAGTTAAAACCCCCTGCTTGCTTTTTTATTTTACCAACCCAAATTTGCAAAATATAAAATATTGCTCTCTTCTTGTTTCTTAAAAATTAGTACATGAAAATGCTAGAGAAGAATTTACTAGCTATAGTAAAGCAGAGAAAGTTCGAGCTACATCATGCTTTGATTGGCCTTTCACAACATCTGTAAAAGTCATGTTTCCTCCAGTATCTGCTTCCAATGATAGTCTATCTAGAACTACATCGCCATATTGATGTATGTCAAATGGTGGCGGGGGGTCCTTTAAGCAAAGGTCATAACATAAATCTAAACAAAGTTAAAAAAAGAATATATAGACAATCAATCCTTGTTTAACAATGTTTTTAAACATGTTTTGATTTCCAAAGGATATTTGACTAAGCATGTTGTTGGTTAAGACTGGCTTATAATCACGCTCTACTAATTCTTCTGCAAAATTGGTAAAATAGAGGGTGAGATCGCTTATCAGTCTCAGGAAAACAAGATATTTCTAAGTCAAATTTCATCATTTTGCCATAAATTATTATATTTTGCAAATACAATAGTCAGTTCTTAAGACTCAAGGTGTGGAATTGATCTACTTGTCTTGTGTCCATCCCATTAGCACTTGATTTGGAATCAAAAATAGATGTCTGTTGTAAATCAGACTATTGAATTTAATTTATATCCCCATTCTGAAATGGGAATTTATTTTTGATCGATAATAGGGACGTTTGCAAGCTTGACTACGTAAAAACTAAATAGTAAAGATCTAAAATCCAAGAATAAATATGCACGTTATGTAACAGCTTAAAAAATCTGGTAAAATGTATTTATATATAATCACAGACTATTATATATAGAGAATTATATCAATAAGAAATGGACTGTCCCGCATGTATTAATGTTAGTGATCTTGCATAAATATTAGTAAGCTTCAAATGGTACTTTAAAGGTGTGTTTATACTTTTATCGAGGAATAAGTCACCACCGCGATTCAAGTTCTCTACACAAAGAAAAAGAAATTGTATAGCAGTGACACAGAGTTGCTGCTATAGCAATATGCAGCAGGGTTTAGGCTGCTGTAGTGAAAAGGAAAGAAAAAAAAGTATAACAATAAAATAAATAAAGCTTATTGCATTATGAAACCAATGGTTGTTGCTACTATATAATTATACTTGATTTTGGCATGATTTAGAATCATTAAATTGTTGTATTCTTTTGAAAAACGATCAATCAACTCTTATATGCGATAAGTGAGTGCTTTATATATAATACTGTCCAACGTTGAACTGTTGCTCAAAATTGGCAGTGGAAAAAAACTAGAACTTTGAAGATTTCAGGATGTATGATTTGTTACTTCAAATTTAGGTTGCAATTTTCTATAAATTGCATTGTTTCTTTTATATATATATATATAATGCAAAATTCAATAAAAGAATAAGTATCTCTAATTCACTCTTTTAAGAACTTATTTGAAATGAACTGGCAATAGGTAGATGTAGGTATTCTTATAATATTGATCATTCTTTCTACCGGACAGATGGTCGTAGTTTTACGACTCCGGCGAGTTGCTAAGTGTGCTATAGACCATATCAGGTCTCACCAATATACCCAAACTTCATATACATCAACATACATCAAATTGTGTATGTTTGTGCATGGTTTTCACAAAGTTTAAAAACATAAAATCTGAAATAACTTTCCCAATTCAACAACAATTCATTCATATATTCAAACAGCAACTAGCATTCAAAATAGAGATAGATGTGAGATGAATTCAAAAGAAGATGAATAACAGTTTTGTATAACTATTGCCATAGTGAGTTGTAATATACTCTATGTCGATATTATAGTTTAATGAGGTTATGAAAGTAAACTAGAATTTAATTGAATTGTGGGAAGAAAATAAATAGAAAGAAAAAATAAATAAATAAAAAGTTTTGGGTGTATGTAAATAACTGTTTTTCAAATATATATGAGTTTGGTATATGTGGTCCTAAAGTTAATACATATCAAATCTTTAACATAAGTTTTGGTTCCAGATATGAGTACAAGATTTGTAAAATATATGGGTCATATATTTAAGTTTCAATATCTTATAGTCCCAAATGCAAAAAAAAAAAGTTTTGAACATATAAATGTGAATTTTTAGTATGTAATTCTATACACATGTGTCAGTTTTGATAACACTAAGTTTTAAGTATATCAGAATTCTAGATATAAATATTGCAATTAATTGAGTACAAACTGGATGATATAATTTCATGATTTATAACTGGTAAGATTAATAATTGGAACTCACTTGCTCTTCTAAAGTTCGTTCGATGCGCTGCTTCCATGTTGAAACTCTAAATACGTAAAGACATAAGTGAGCTTTCATTAGAAAATTTATAACTTCTGTGGCTTCAAAATGCTACATTATGCAAAATACACTTGAAAGCAAGTACTGAGCTTTAATTCACTCAAAATAAGTAAATACATAAGTGAATGAGTGTAACATGTTCAAGATTTTAAGCAATACGAAGGTATCTAACTTGTGCAGGAATATGTCTGTTAGATTTAATAAAGTTACTAGTTAACTTTGTTATGGGTCTTCGTAATTGCAAATACGATTACAAACAGTTCCAATTGAAAATGGGTTGGGTTTAATTGACACACTGATTATACATTTTTCTTTGCAAATCTATATGGCATTAACGTAATATTATATATTATTTTAGGTATGACAGAACAAACGTCAAGAGGGTGGATTAAAAATCCACATAGAAATGAGGATGAATATAAGCAAGGTGTTTAGAACTTCATCAACTTTGTAAAGCAACACTCACCACAAGATATCCAGTTATGTGTGTGTCCTTGTAAGAAGTGTAAAAACTCCAAAAAAATCCCAATAGAAACAGTTGAGAAACACTTGATATTTTTTGGTATGCTTTCGACATATGATGTGTGGTTCTTTCATGGAGAGAGAAACAATGCTACAGCACAAATGACTCGTACATCAGATTCCACCCAAGAGTTTCCTATTCAAGACCAAATGCAAGTAGAAGAGCCTACTGAGGGTGCTCTAGGAAATCTTGTTAATGATGCATTTAGAGTGCATGATATGCCACAAGCTAGCGGTGAAGTGAACATTGAAGAGATACATGTTCGTAAAATGTACCATGAATACAAAAGCAAAGCAAATGAGAAACTATATCCTTCTTGTGAAGATGGACTTACAACTTTAGGTGTAATGGTAGAGCTTCACAGCTTGAAGAAAGAATTTAACTGGTCAGGAAATAGCATGACAGAATTTTTGAAATTATTTAAAAAATGTCTTCCAAAATAAAATACATTACCCGACAAGTATCCCACCATGAAAAAAATGTTAAAAGGTTTGGGAATGAAGGTAAAAAGCATTGTGCATACGAAAACGATTGCATGTTATTTGGAAAGAGAACTATAACATGGTAGAATGTCCTCATTGTCATACACCGAGATTTAAAGATAAGGCAAATGCATTAGGTATAAAAAAACGACAACCCAACCAAGGAAAGTTCTAAGACATTTCCCTATAATTCCAAGGCTGACTAGATTGTACACTATACCATGGATAGCTCATAAAATGCAGTGGCATAAGCATGCTGATCCTTCTTGGAATTTCATGCGCTATCCCGTTGACTCAGCTGAATGGAGATCAATCAAATGTAAGTGGCCAAAATTTGCAAATGAAGGACGTAATATTTGGCTTGGTATCTCCAGTGATGGATTTAATCCGAATGGGGTTCTCTCCAATAGTTACAGTTGTTGGCCCATATATATGATTCCATATAACCTACCCCCTTCATTATGCATGAAATCACAATTTCAAATGCTAAGTTTATTAATTCCTGGACCGAAAGCACCAAGTCAAGACATTGATGTATACTTAGAACCTCTTGTTGATGAGTTGAAGAAACTTTAGACGGAAGGAGTAGCTTCTTTTGACATGGATAAGGGAGAAATGTTTACAATGAAGGCAATACTATTATGGGTAATCCATGACTTACCAGCATTTGGAAATTTATCTGGTTGCATGACACATGTTTATAAAGCGTGTCTAGTTTGTGCTATGGAGACCGAGTCAGAGTACATTGGTAACAAGGTTGTTTATCCAAAGTATAGAAGATTTTTGAAGGATGACCATCCATATAGATTAGTAAACATGGTTGGTATAAGGATACCGAAGATAAAGAACCGCCAGCGGTGTTTGAATGGATGCGATTACCACATTTATTGCAAGTGCTAAAGATATAAATCCTACAGACGATGACACTACTTGGTATGGTATCATTAAAGATATCATAGAATTCGATTATTATGATTCTCAACATGTAGTATTCTATTGTGATTGGATAAACATCGCAGATAAGACAAATGGTTGTAAGATTTGTACCGATTCACATTTGTTGATGGTGAACTTGAAAAAGCTCAAAAATTCTAATGGAGAGTATGATGAGCCAGCTATTCTAACAACCGAAGCAGGTCAAGTTTTCTATGTAAAAGACATTCAAAATCCTGATTGGTCCGTTGTTCGACGTTCTCCAAAGCGCATGGCAGACAACATAAATGACTACACCATACCGACTGATTTTTAGTCTGTTATGAAAGAACAACCCAACTTAGGACCATTATTGAAATGTGTTGAAATGAAATAGATATCATTTTGAAATGAATATTTGTGTTGTTTGATATATTTGGTACTTGGTAAACTAGCATATGAGTTTATGAACGTACATGCTCATGTTATTTGATATATTTTTATTCACGTTTTACTCCAAAACTGTCAAGGCCTGGGCTATTGTTTTCATTAATTTAGAAAACTGCTTGTTTGATTTCATCTAGGCTTATGTCTGCATCTAATTTTCTTCTTGCATGCTCTGTAAGTACCTTTTGACAAATGATGTTTGGAGAAGTGCAATTTGTATTTTCAGCTTGTACATTTGTGTGAAGAAGTCTATTGTAGTGTCATGTATGTCTTTTTCTGCTGCAATAATGTTTCCTTGGGAATTAATGAGATGTTTCATATTTGTTTTTTGTTTCTGGTTGAAGATAAATTATGTGCATAAAATAATTGTTGCATGCTCACCTTCAGTCATCCACTTTACTTATTTATTTCTAAATTTAAATAGTGTGATTGTGCATTAATATCTCAAGCTGAAATAAACAGTCTTTATAAGCCTAAACAGCAGCAACATTATTAGACTTTTGTATAATGTTGTTGTAAAGGTTGTTGTTGTGTTTTCTAATGTTGTTAGTAATACTTTTAGGCTGGACTGACCATTGCTCCATTCGTTCAAACTCCTTTTGAAAACTTTTAGTTTTTTAGGAAATATGAAAAGAGGATTGACCAATGTATCATTTTGCCATGCACATGAAATCACGTTGGTGTATTCGTGATGCAGCCCAGCCTGATGAAGATTTAGGTCGCCAACGACCTAACTTTCCTGAGCAACGACCTAGCACGTTATTCTTTAAGTCGAGCCATTTTAGGTCGCAAACGATCTATGAAGACCGACCAAGCAAGTTGATAAGTTGTCCAAGCGATCTACGACTTAACGAATTAGAGGTCATTTCCTTAGGTCGCTCACGACCTAACGAGTCACGAGAAAAAGAGCTACGACCTAAAGAACTACGAACTAAAGAGTTAAGACCTAACGAGATAGGTCGCTCCAATATGCAGATAGGTCGCTCCAATATGCCGCTTGACTTAGGTCGCGAACGACCTTTCGTCCGTAGGTCGCGAGAAGTATTAAGTCGCTCAGGATGTACGAGCGAGCTACGACCTATACTAGGTCGCTCACATATACCACTTCATGTTAGGTCGCTCAAGGGCTTAAACCATCCAAACGATCCACGACCTATCAGGATACGACTTAACGAGTCAAATATTGATCGTGTGAAGCTGATGGCCTTAGGTCGTTCAAGCTTAGGTCGCAAACGACCTAACGAATCACGACCTAAATCACAACACATAAAGGAAACAGATTTAACTCGTAGGTCGCTAAAGACATGGCTCCTTAGGTCGCGAGAAGTTATGACGCTCCTTCTTATGTTACTATCCTCTTTATGTCGCTGCCGTATCTCTTATGTCGCTCCTACCTTGAGTCGCTCGACCATAGGCCACTTCAATCTTAGGTCGCTCAAGCCAAGGTCGCTCAACTCCTTAAGTCGCTCGTCCTATAGGTCGCATAAGACCTTCCTGAAGCTGATTCTCCTCATGTCGCTGAAGCTTATGCCGCGTGGTGTTGAATTTTTATGTCATTATGTTGTAATTCCTTATGTCGTTTGTATGTTGTATTTGTTATGTCGTTATGTTGTAATATGTTTTGTGTTGTAAATATGTTAAGTCACTTGATGTTGTAATGTTTAGGTCGCGTCTGTCTTAGGTCATGAGTCGCTGTTTGTCTTAGGTCGTTCACGACCTATGTGTTGAGTCATGTTAAGTGTTGTTGTAACCCTATAAATAGGGATGTTGGGTCATTTGTAATGGTTGGTTGATTTTGAATAAACTTTTGTTTGAGTGCTTTGTGCCTCTTTGAAATTGGTAGTTGAGTGTAATCTCCTATCTCCACCTTCGGCATTCGAGTGCGCTCGAATCAACGGTTGTTGGAGCCAATTCACGGTATCAAGTGCGCTTGATCAACGTCTGAAGAATTGCAGATCTTCCTTCACGACATCGTGCGCGATCAACGTGACGAAGATAGCTAGATTCTGGCATCTTTGAGATCAACGGAGTTGGGCGTTTGGTATCTTTCAATCCACCGATTGCTACTTTCACCGTTTCATACATTTTCGTTATCCGCTGCTGCATCATTTGGTATCAGAGCTAGACTTAGCCAATCATAGCTAAGTCGAGTCTTGGAGCCAATTCTTATTGAAGAGATCAAGCCGAGCCAATTGAGTTTAGGTCGAGCAGAGTTGAAGTGTTCAAGTTCAGATTTTTTTAAATTGAAGATCAAGCCATGCATCACATTGGGCGTGAAGTGTTTAGGCCGTACATTGTTTGTTCATTTGTTATTCAAGGCCGAGAGCTAGACCGAAGCCAAGTTTTTTTTTTGAAGTTTGTGTTAGAACTTTTTTGAAGATTTTTTGAAGATCAATCATGCATCCAAGAAGAGGTAATCGTCATCAGAATATTGCCGATGTATATAGAAGAGAAGATGCTAAGGCAATCGAGCAACGAATTAGTGATAACCTCGAAGAAACGTTCAATAAAGGTTTTGGAAAGTTGGAGAAGTTGATGATGGATTTGAATCAAAGTCAAAGAGGAAGGTCACCAGTCTTGAACCATGGAGGAAACAGAGTTTCGCCATCGGTTACGGAAGCAAGGAGGGTGTCGCCACAATTTTATCAAGATAAAAGAGGATCATCAATTTCAATGAGACGAGATCACCATGGGTATAGAGATGAAGAGAGAGGAACTCCACATGAGTGTGATAATGAACCATGTCGTGATGACAAAAGATTGAGTAGAAGGGATTTGCATGATCATAGAAACATACGTGATCATAAAAGCGAAGGGTGTCAATTGCCAAAGCATGAGAATGATTCTATTTGGCTAAGGAACAATATTTTTCAGTCTACCTGTACTATTTTGGGAAAGGTTTGTAAATTCATTATTGATGCGGGAAGTTGTGATAACCTTATCTCTGAAGAAGCCGTTATGAAGTTGGAGTTGAAGACTGAAAAACACCCTAGACCGTATAAACTGGCATGGATAAAGGAAAGGGAAGAAGTGACAGTGGGAAGACGAACATTGGTTACATTTTCCATTGGGAAAAAGTACAAAGATGATATATGGTGTGATATTGTCGATATGGATGTATGTCATCTACTTTTGGGAAGTCCATGGCAGTATGATAGAGCTGTCCAACATAATAGTCACGCCAACAGCTACAATTTCATGTTCGAAGGAACCAAATTGACCTTAGTTCCTAAGAAGCGTGAACAATGTGACTGCAAGCCAGAGAAGAAGGTGGAAACCACTAATTTAATATCTTCGAAAGAATTTGTTGAAGAAGTGAAAGGTGGTGTTGAAGTGGAAGATGAAGTCGATTGTTCTCAACCGCCGAAGTTTGATGAAGATAAAGTAGATCCTTCTCAACCCGCGAAGTTTGAAGACTATGAAGTTGATTACTCACAATCCGCAAAGTTAGATACAGATGAAGTTGATGTTTTTCAACCAACAAAGTTTGACAAACATGAGGTTGAAGATTCACAACCAGCAGAGTTTGACAAACATGAAGTTGAAGTTTTTCCACCAACGAAGCATGATGAACATGAAGTTGAGAATGTACAACCAGCAAGGTTCGATGAGGATGAAGAAAGTGTGTCAAGAGATGAAGGGGTAATTTATCAGTGATGAAGGAGGATTCGATTAGACTATTATCTACCGAAAAGTTTGTTAAAGAAGTGGAGGATAGAGCGGAAGTGTTTATGTTGAATGGGAATGAAACCAGTAAAGATCTCGAGACTCTTGAGGAGGATGAGCCAGTGGTAAATGAATTCGAAGATGTACTCCCTGCAGAGTTGCCCAAGGAGGTACCACCACTGAAGGACATACCATATCATGTTGATCAAATTCCAGATGCTATTGTACCACATAGTCCACGTTATCATATGTGTCCGACAGAGCAGGAAGAGTTGAGAAAACTGGTTGATGGGTTGCTAGACAAAGGAAGTCAGTTGTCTACTACAGATTGCAGTTGGCAAATGAAATTTATCAAAGACTTACATGTAGGAAGACACATGAGCTGTGATCGTACTTTGCAGTTAATCTCACAGTCTTATTTTGAACCATCACCGAGGAAGGAAGTCGAAAGGTTTGTTCAGAAGGGCCATAATCGACAAGTTTCAAAGAAGACCACGACACATGCAAGTTTATGTATGACGTTGCATATACATGCTAAATTACGGGAGGATGTTAGTGTGGACTTTGCTTTGGGATTACCGCAAACACAACATGGCAATGATTCTATTCATATGTTGGTTAACCGGTTTTCAAAATTGGTACATTCCATTGCCTATGAGAAGATTGCAGAGGCCGTTAATGTCGTTCAGTTATACTCCAGAAAGGTCTATCGATTTCATGGATTACCTGAATCTATTGTTTCGAATAGAGATATTCGTTTTCTGAACCATATCTGGATGAGTCTATGGAAAATGGCTGGAACTAAGTTGACATTTAGTAGCGCTAATCATACAGATAGACAAGCTGAAGTTGTGAACAGGTCCCTAGGTAATCTATGGCGATGCCTTGTGGATGATAATTTGAAAAGTTGGGATTCTAAGTTCTGTCAAGCGGAGTGTGCACACGACCATGCAGTTAATCATAACATTTGGGCAGTTTCGTTTGCACACAACCACACGGTTAATCGTAGCACTGGGTTCAGTCCAGTCCAGGTTGTTTATTCAACAATCCCTAAAGGACCGTTAGAATTATCAACAGTGCCACCGTAGAGAGGGGTGATTAAACGGGCTAATGTTTTTATGAATGAGTTTCCAGGATGCTACAAAGTTGTACAGGAACGATTTCTTAAGGCAACTGAGAAATATAAGCAATCAGCAGTGATTAAGCGACGAAGCGTTGAATGCATGGAAGGAGATTTTATGTATGCAGTGTTTACCAATGATCGATTTCTTTTTGGAACTTACAACAAGTTGGAAGCTAGAAGAAATGGTCATTTAGAAGTCGTGGTGGGAATTAACAAGAATGTTTATAAATTGAGTTTGCCGGATCGTCTTCTTATTGCCAGCATTGACAATGTCAAACACTGGGTTCCATCTCATGAGGATAAGAGTATCGAAGACGAAGAATTTTTAAATTCGAGGACGAATTTTTCCCAACCAGGGGAGGATGATGCAGCCCAGCCTGATGAAGATTTAGGTCGCCAACGACCTAACTTTCCTAAGCAACGACCTAGCACGTTATTCTTTAAGTCGAGCCATTTTAGGTCGCAAACGATCTATGAAGACAGACCAAGCAAGTTGATAAGCTGTCCAAGCGATCTACGACTTAACGAATTAGAGGTCATTTCCTTAGGTCGCTCACGACCTAACGAGTCACGAGATAAAGAGCTACGACCTAAAGAACTACGACCTAAAGAGTTACGACCTAACGAGATAGGTCACTCCAATATGCAGATAGGTCGCTCCAATATGTCGCTTGACTTAGGTCGCGAACGACCTTCCGTCCGTAGGTCGCGAGAAGTATTAAGTCGCTCAGGATGTACGAGCGAGCTACGACCTATACTAGGTCGCTCACATATACCACTTCATGTTAGGTCGCTCAAGGGCTTAAACCATCCAAACGATCCACGACCTATCAGGATACGACTTAACGAGTCAAATATTGATCGTGTGAAGCTGATGGCCTTAGGTCGTTCAAGCTTAGGTCGCAAACGACCTAACGAATCACGACCTAACTCACAACACATAAAGAAAGCAGATTTAACTCGTAGGTCGCTAAAGACATGGCTCCTTAGGTCGCAAGAAGTTATGATGCTCCTTCTTATGTTACTATCCTCTTTATGTCGCTGCCGTATCTCTTATGTCGCTCCTACCTTGAGTCGCTCGACCATAGGCCACTTCAATCTTAGGTCGCTCAAGCCAAGGTCGCTCAACTCCTTAAGTCGCTCGTCCTATAGGTTGCATAAGACCTTCCTGAAGCTGATTCTCCTCATGTCGCTGAAGCTTATGCCACGTGGTGTTGCATTTTTATGTCGTTATATTGTAATTCCTTATGTCGTTTGTATGTTGTATTTGTTATGTCGTTATGTTGTAATATGTTTTTTGTTGTAAATATGTTAAGTCGCTTGATGTTGTAATGTTTAGGTCGTGTCTGTCTAAGGTCGTGAGTTGCTGTTTGTCTTAGGTCGTCCACGACCTATGTGTTGAGTCGTGTTAAGTGTTGTTGTAACCCTATAAATAGGGATGTTGGGTCATTTGTAATGGTTGGTTGATTTTGAATAAACTTTTGTTTGAGTGCTTTGTGCCTCTTTGAAATTGGTAGTTGAGTGTAATCTCCTATCTCCACCTTCGGCATTCGAGTGCGCTCGAATCAACGATTGTTGAAGCCAATTCATGGTATCAAGTGTGCTTGATCAACGTCTGAAGAATTACAGATCTTCCTTCACGGCATCGTGCGCGATCAACGTGACGAAGATAGCTAGATTCCGGCATCTTTGAGATCAACGGAGTTGGGCGTTTGGTATCTTTCAATCCACTGATTGCTACTTTCACCGTTTCATACATTTTCGTTATCCGCTGCTGCATCAATTCGTTGTAATTAATCCAAGAGTTATTGAATTTAAAAGCCGCGTGCTTGTCGGTTTTAGTATCAGAGACAGGTTTATTAAAACTGGTTTGTGGTCGCTCATAGAGTTTTAAGTTTCATTGTATACTAAAATGTTTTTTATGCAGGTCTAAATGTCGAACAATTGCAATGCTAGTGCATCTAAAGGTACAAATGCAGAGCTTGAAGCATATAATCCTCCTCCTACAAGTGATAAAAAATACTCAATAATTGTTGATCTTGAGGGTGTTAAAGGGAAAGATGAAGCTAAATGGAGCTCTAGATGTTGAGCCCTAATTCATTGTCATATACCGATTGGCTATGACGAGTGCAGAAATGTAGATGATTACTACAAGAACATTTTGTGGCAAGAACTATTGATATGTCAAGAATTCATCTTATTTAGTCATTTATGTTTTGCACAAGATTTATCCTTAGTATTGAAATTTCTTTGTTAAACAGAATGAATTTGACATGGATATAGATCCCGATCTAACTTGGCCAATTTTAGAAAAAAATGTTTCCATGATATTATCATACGGTAAAGTCTACTTTGTGAAATAAATTGCTCAGAGTCGGAGGAACCACCATACCCAAGAATATTGCTATTACTAAATGTCTCGCAGACATTGACAAAGTATGGTGGGAAAAGTTTATAGACAATGAATATTTGGATAAATAAAGAGCAATGTAGGAAAAATGCCAAAGCCAAAGCTAAAAATACTATCACTCATACACTAGGAAGAAAATCATACTGTAGAGTTTACGACGAAATGGTGAGAAATAGTATAAAAAATATTTCTTATAAATATTAATAATGAATAGTTAATTAGTTTGAAAATATTTGTTCTTGCAGGTCAAGGAAAATCCGAAAGAGAAAGTTACACGGACAATGGTTTGGAAGGCAGGACATATAAATAAGAAATCTGGACAAGTTCTTCCATCTGCAGCAAAAGCCTATGTAAGTATTTTTACTTTGGTATGAATTACCGATCAATTGTAAAAATTTGATTTTCTTATTTAGCATTATTTTGATAGTACAATTCATGTATTTATAGTTCTCATATACCCAATAACTACTCAGAATAGCAGCCTCATATGCAATTGACTATGTATTCAAAATGAAGTCGTAGTTTCATGTGTCAAAATATAATGTATAAACACAAAATAGAATTTATTTATTTATTTTAACATCTGTCTTGTTACGTTTTTGTTATTGGGTCATTGCCTTTAAAACTTACTAGAAACTTATGGTACCTTTTTTAACAACAGAACTATTTTGCTAGGTGTTCCAGGTGGTTGATGTTTACCAAAACCATGCATGATCATTTAATTTAAAGTACTATATATAAAATAAATGATGTTGTAGATAGCTTTTAACCGTATTCTTAATTAGTGTCCTACCAAATGGTAGCATACTTCAAGATATCTACAGGGTTATTTCTAGCACAAGTTCCTTTCAGTTTTAATTCATGTTTCGAAAGAAAGAGAAAAACAATAACAAAAAAATCTTACAGAACGATCTTTTACCAATACTGCTCTCATAATTTTCTTTTATGACCGGTCTTATGTATTAACAAAATTTTGAATTACTAGCATCTTTTTCATAAATCATAATAGAATGTGCTAAAAGCGATTTGAACTTTTTCTAGCAAAGAAACAAGTTTATTTTTAGTTAGAGAAATATCAATTATCAGATTCATATTGCCTCAAAGATGATAGTCTCTGAATATATCTGATGTGAAATGTTGGAAAGCAAATGTTCCATTGACCGCTGTCATGACTGTTCTCCTTTTGTATTGACGTGTAAATTTACCACATCTTCTACTGGTATGTATTTACTTTTACCACCTTTTTGTCGGGGTAGATTACAATGAAATTTGTTCCTATCAATGTTTGCTCAGAATTAACATGTTCCAGAGAGCCAGGTGCTATGTATCTAATAAAATTTTGGTTTTCTAACTTCTAGTATAGAAAATTTTCCATGTTAACATTTGCTCATGGTATGATTCAGTAGAAATCATATTCTACTTATTAATCAAATGAGCTATCATATACTTCACTTTAACACAACATATTTGACTAAAACATGAAGATCATATCATATATAAGATATCACTGAGTAAACATGACAACACACATTGTACCAAATCCAAAATAAACTTTTGATTCCAATATATGCTTGTCCATCTGCGTCAGATTAGATATCACCTAGCATTATTTTGTTGTATTTATGTGAGGTGCTGCTGAGTTTTTCTTGTGTGAGTAGTTGTGTTGTTTTAGTGTGTGTGTTAAATATATAAATATTACATGTACTTGTGTGGGTGTGTGTTTGTTTCAGCACGTGGATATGTGTAGTGTGCATGTATATATGTATTAAGTGTGTTGTTGTATGTTATCTAAGTGACTGTATATTGAGTTTACATAAGTATTGCTGGTTTAATTTTATCATGTGCATTCTTTGTTAACCGAATTTGAATACAATTATAAACTTAAATGTATATATTACATATAAATGAAAATGTTAGTATAAAGTTTAATAACTAGGCATGGTAGCTGCCTGCAATGAAAGTCTAGTTCCAACCCATGTTAAATATCATGAATCAAGAATCCAAAATTATTCCAAGCTATACATGAATGTACATTTGTAGTTTGGTTTAGAGCTTGAAAGTACAATGATGTTTCCTAACTCTCAAAATCTACTTATTAGATATTTTAACCCACACAGTGGCTTTATATTTGTCGATTGTTATTTTGGTTACATCTAAACTCTAAAGCCTATGGTCATACTTATCTATTAGTTTATTTTTGGATGGTAAGCATTTTAGAAGATTAGGAACAATTGATGTCACACTTATAGATAACATTTTGGTGAGGCAAACATATAGTTTTTAGTTGAATTGTTTTTGTATTCATGGGTATGAGCGTTATTATGGGTGTATTGTGTTCTAAGCATTTATGTATTGTAGGGCGTGGGTTACAATGTTAATAAATTTAGATTATATATACTAATACACACAATGCAAAGGCAAATGTCTTTTTAGTAATAAGCAGCAAAGTAGGCATGATAACAGAGATAGGAAAGTACTCAACAACAGTATAGATTATATGAAATGTAGCAGTACATCTTCTTCTGTAGTCATTTTACATTTCTAGTTACATACACTGATTGTTTCACCTTCTGCACATATTGAATGCAGGCACTTGTGGAGGAAGAGGAAGAAAAACAAAAGTTGGAATGTAGCGGTAACGAGGAAGCAAACACATATGACCTTGACACTGATCTCATCTCTAAAGCTTTTGGCTCCGATAGAAAGAAAAACTATTGTCATGCAATTAGCTCCACTTCCTCTGCAAAACAAGTAAAGTTGATGCAAGCTTCAAAAGCAATTGCCAATAAGAATAAAAAGGAAGATTTTCATCAATGGTCATCGGAATTACAAAACCAAGCGGCAAATCAAGTTGCAAGTCAAGTGGCAAATCAAGTGTCCAGCCAAATCAATGAGGCTCTTAAACCATTTGCTTCATCTTTCCTAACTATCGTACCGGGGTTACAACATAACCTAATGGTGGTAATGTGACACCTATGACGGAAACCGCTTTTGACTTGGATAAATCTCTTTTGAATATTGGAGTTGCTAGTCCACTTATTTCGTCAAATGATGTTAGATCATCTACAAGAGGTAAACAATTTGTAATGCTACTATCACAAGATATGAAGAAGAATGTAGCAAAATCTTATATTGGAACACAAACAATGTGTTATTTTAGAGAGATAGTTCCAAATGTTGAGAAAGTTGTTTAGATAACGGAAGTTTTGGAACCGAAAGCACCAATTTACGATGGTCCTCAAAAAAGGCATTACAAGCTTTGTGAATTTTCAGATGGGGGCTTTGTGATATGACCTGTGTTTCATCTTCGCGATATCTAAAATTCTATTTACCAGTAGCTCATATTATATTGGATATTTAAAATTGGATATGAAATTGCTTTTTGTTAATTTGGATATGATATTGTGGTATTTTGAAATTGGAAAGTTTGTAGCTCATATTATAGTATTATCTAAATATGATATTGTTACATTTGAGATATGGAAGAATTTTAGACTTCATATTGAATTGATATGATGAATTATATATGTGATATGGACATCATCATTTATGAGATATTATATTCATTTGTTTTAAGAATTTAATATTAATTACGCATTAAATAGTGTAAAAACATAATTTCAATTAGTAACGCATATAAGTGTTACCAATATTTTGGATAACAACGCTTATATACGTTACAAACCTAAATGATAAGCAAAGCAATTTATGTGTAACAACACATATATGTGTTACTAAACAATCATTTTCCAACACTTATAAGCATTACCGTATATTTCTGTACCAACACTTCTAAGTGTTACTGTATATTTCTGTACCAACACTTATAAGCGTTACCGTATATTTAGGTACCAACACTTATAAGTGTTAGTAATACGTCTGTTCGTAACACTTATAAGTGTTACAAATTTGACCGCTCCATTCCTCACAGTCCATTCGTAAAACTTAAAAAGTGTTACTGAAATTATTTGTAACACTTATAAATGTTAGGATTTGCCTGTTTTGGTGTAGTGAAATATGGCAAATGAAGTGATGATGACACTTCCAAATGGTGATTTAGAAGAGATTGTTTATATGTCGTAACCTGAGGGTTTCGAGGTCAGTGGGAGTGAGGGCAAAGCTTGCAAGTTGTTAATATCTATTTATGGACTTAAACAAGCTTCAATGAATTAGAATAAAATGTTTTGATAAGGTAATCAAACAATTTAGTTTTTATTAGAACATAGAAGAAGTGTGTGTATACCGAAAGAAATAAGGAAGTGCTAAGTATTATATGTCAATGATTTATTATTTATTGTTGACAAGCATCATTGTCTCAGTGGTTAAGTGATTTGGCTTTGGGGAGAGAGGTTACAAGTTCGAACTTACGTAGTGTGATTCGAACGTTTATTGACATGTGATATGTTGTCACAGTGATTTGTTGTATATAAAGTACCATTTCAAAAAAAATGATTTATTATTGTTGACAGTGACATTTCGTTATTGCAAGTAGTGAAAGCTTGGCTTTTCAAGAATTTCTTCATGAAGGATTTGGTAGAAGCATCCTATATGCTAGGTATAAAGATCTATAGAGATTGATTTAAGAGGCTGTTGGGATTGTCTCGATCCCTGTTCAAAGATACTATAACAACCTACCTCAAAATAGGTCTAATTTTCGATCCAATAAAAGACTAGCGAACCTTAGGCCCATTCGAAAGGTGGCTGTTGGTTGATAAATGTTGGAACTGAGCCAGCCCACAGTGGAACTTATGGGTGAATTTCAAAATTTATTTACCATATTGGATCTTTGTTGAGCCTAGGAAGTCTAATTTATTTAGAACATTTCTAAATTCAATTTAAATAAAATCTCTTATTTCATTTAAATTTACAAATTGTAGATAGTATTTTGTTTAACTTATATTCAATTAAACATAATAGTCCACATATGTATCATAGACATATATATGTGTGTGAATGTATAACATAATAATCCGTGCAAGGTATAACATGCACATATATAAATGTCAGGATTTACATCGCAACGGACATGCTAGCTCATCATATATGTATTAAATGTTGTCCAAATATACGTATGTATGTAAACTTGTTATTTATATAAATATTATAAACTACGTAAATATATATGTATATGTATATGTATATATAACTTATATGTAAAAATATTAAAGATTTATATATATATATACCATTGTATTAAATATATATATACATAATATTAAAAAAAATTAAAAATCATTTTACACAAATACATATATGTATGAATTATAGTAACACAATTATTATTACTATATTTAAATACATATAAGTATTATTATAATATCTAAATATGTATATGTGTGTATATATATACTAATTAAGTATTTAAAATATATATAATAATTTTTGAACTTTCCAAATCGAATGCACAGCACACAAAAATTATTTATATTTTATTGTATTAATATATATATTAATTAATTATCTGAAATACAATATAATAATAATAATAATAAATTCCTATTTATTATTCGAATTTTAAATTTTTAGAAAATCAAGCATTTAAAGTTATGAAAAATATTTCTAGAATTTTCCGTGTTAAAATAATATTTTTAATTAATTAATTAATTTCGACCATTTATTAAATTGATTTTTTTAATATAAAAAATGATTTTTAAATTCTTTTTTTTCCGAAAGTTAATATTATAATAACAAAATTTTAAATAGTTTAAAATTTAACTTTTGAAACATATTTCATTTTATATAATCCGTTTAAGTAGTATATTGACTTACATAATATTACATAATAGTAAATAAATATTAAAAGAGAATTTTCGGCCGTTAAGAAATATAATCTATGTAGATATGCATTTATAAAAATAGGTTCAACTATTTACATGATATGATGATATAATTAAATACAAGTCATATAACTAAAATTAGGTCGTATATCAATACAAACATATATATATATATATATTAATTAAATGATAATAATAAAAATAAAATTTATTTGGCTGTGCACTTTAGATCTATATATAAAAAAATTATGGTTTTTAATAAATTAAAACTTACATATAACCAATCTAATATGCGACAACATTGATGATACATATAAGAATCTCACCTAACTAGCAATATGATAATGATATATATATATATGAATAATATAATGTTATCCATTTATTCCTTTAGGAACATCCGATAAAATTGGAATGATACAGAGAAGATTAGCATGCCCCCGTGCAAGGATGATATGCACAAATCGAGAAATAGTCCAAATATAATGTTATTCAAAAATTATAAATCATATAGTATAGTAAATGCATACCTAGTACTAATGCCTTAGAGCATACCTTGTAATGATGAATTATCCCTCCTTTGAAATCTTCTCGATCCGGCAGATTGCTAATTTTTGAACCGTGGACCTTTAGCTGCCCAATAGCTATCGCCTTTTGGATTGATTTTAATTGAATTTGTTGGGGCTTCTAAATGAAGAATTCGACTGGCAATAGGAGAAGAGAGGCAGCCAAAAAGTCCTATAACAATTAGGGTTAGAGGCTTTTATATAGTGGATGAAATAGAGACAAATATGGATCATATCTCATACCAAGTCTCACTAGATCTAAGCCATCCATCTCAAATATGCCTCTACCCTTTTAGCCGCCCCCTATAGTCTATCTTGCTGCCGAATTAAAACCATAATATCATGGGCTAATAAATCATTTAAGCCTAAATAAATATTGTTAATTGAATCTGATTTAATTGTTTGTCGATATCGCATTTCGATCGTTATATTTATAACTACTATAAATATATACAATAATATTTATTCCTCAAAATCACATTCAAAATTTTATAATTAATATTTCATAAATATTAATAAATTTAACAAATTTATAACAATTATAAACTAATTAAATCGTTTGGCCTAAAAAGAATTCATCATTTCGATTGTGTGACTCGTCAGGTGTAAATTTGGTCAGCGATTAACATCGAACTATTCGAATGTTAATGTTCACATATCACGTAGCAGGTGGTGTGACATTTTTGCTAAATTTATCTCTCACTTAGTTTTGGTGAATTACATTATTAAGCGTTACCCGGTTATGACATTTGTTTACACCAATTCTCTTCGTCAAAACTCTATCAATTTGGACCTATGGAATTTGGTAACAGTCAAAATTTCAATATTGTCCACATTCAACTCTATAGCCCAAAAAAAGTTCTTGGTTTAGTAATAACAATTATTTTTAATCAAAATGCTTTGGCCAGAGATTTGACTTTGGGTTGACTTGAATTGACCATGATACTCACCACATATAACTGATGAGACGAATCCTCACTTGAATATGCTTCACTTCCAATACATCTATAAGTCCTAACTATAGTCACTTGATAGACACCGTTCCATGATTTGGCTATAATCAAAACGGATTTTCCATATTGAAGATCCACAATATTCTCAAGTCAAGAGAATTGTGTAAATCATTGACATCGATATTTTTTGTTTGATCTTAGTTATATTAACCAACGGAAATTGAGTGAGTCGTTCCATAATTATACAACAACTATTAGTACATAACCACTAGATGCCCCTAGCGGTCATGAGTAATACACTGCCAAATATTTGGAGAGTGATACGTACTCTAGTCTCAATGGATACATTGATATCCAGTCTCGATGCATCTTCACTATGAACATTTAAAATGGTATATTTGTTTGTATTGTGGTAAATTACTCATGGTTACAACACTTTGTAACTACTATCACAAAACATATCATTTATGGATTTTCTATTAAATATTCTTTTAATTAAATTGATTAATTAATATAACACATTATATCAAGTATATAATAGAACATATGGGACATGGTATGTAACACATTAAATTGATTAATTAATCATTATTCATATTATGTACATATGGAACTCTTTCCAATATACTCACCCATTCGATCAGATCAAATCAACCCTATCGCATATTATATTATTTACTTCCACTTTATATTCTATGAGCTTATCATAGACTTATATGTGCATATCAAATATACATGTCCACGCCTATGATAACTCATCGGTAAATATGACGAAGTACATGGAACCATTTAGGTATTAATAGGCTTACGATTACATACATCTATATGTATCAATCTGAAGAGTTCATCACCTCTTTTGATGCTTCCACTAAATGGGTGTGTAGCCCTTAATTGTTTGAGATATAATTAACAAGCACCATATGATTCATAATCACATAATAAAAAATAATTTGTCAAAACTACGGCTTAGTCTATAATACCAAAATAATTGTAAATAATTTTAGATACTTCAGTATTTTTCAATGCATCACTTTAGTTGTGAAAACAAAACAACATTACAGTTTTATTTCATAACGAATATTCATAATATTCTCATTGAAATATAACTATGTCTATTTTTCAGTCGACATCGAAAAATGGTCATTATTTCATAAATAATGTTTGGTATGTTTTACGAAAATAATTTTCGTAATTTGATGCATTCAATAAGTGCTATATGGCATGCTCCTACTATTTCCACCATTACTATAATAGCATACTAAATTCAGATGTTCATCATTCACTTAATATAGATTATTTATTTTACATACTATAACTAGTTTGCAATGGAGAGTTCTTTGATCAAATATCTTGAGCTCAAAGAAATAAATCTAATAGAAAACAATGTACTATATAAAAATACATTTCAGAATAGAAATTGTATTTCTCATTCCAATGTTAAGCATCAATTATTATTACAATTCTCGTTTACGATGTTTCTTTATAAAGCAGAAGTGACAATTCACTCTCTTCATCCCAACTGTATCTTATTTCACACCTACTCGTCTACATTCATCATTCTTTCTAAATGATCAAACCAGTTAAAAGGAACCCTTACTACAATACCATAACGAACTCTTTACAAAAATACATTTGATTACCCTTAATATTTAAGGATATCAAATATGATGCACCTTACGTAAACTGATCAAACTAACATTTCAACGATCAAGTTCGTATATCTATATTCTGATTTTGGTATTGTGTTACATTTAACACAGTATGATCTTTTAATATAATCAATCAAATTGAATACTCGATCTTGCACTATGATTTATTTTCTTATTTCAGATGAACTAATTTCATCGAGATATTGTACATTACAAACTATGATTGTTCACCATAAAACATTTATACGCGATTGTATATGGATCAGATATCCATAGTATTGTATTGCTATTGAGTTTAGAACTCATAGAATGCAACACACGGTCTCAACCAAATAAACACATAAGTGACCGAATTATGAACGTATTTAGTAGTTGTAGAATCAGGCACTTGCATGGGTATTGAAACATTAACATGCAAGAAGCATTTATTAGTAAGTATATGTTATATTTCTATTTGTCAATTTTTAATTCAATTCATCTGTATATCTTAACTGACAAACGTTTTATCAATCGTATTAAATGCACAAATATATCAATGTTGATTATTATAACATTATAAAGTATATGTTTTTGCAATATTAATAAGGTTAAATGTTATTATTTCATTTTTCTAATAAGGCTCCCACTAGTAGTTTATATTTCACCAAACCCTAAGCGAAACATTGAAGTCTTTTGACTTCACTAGTGGGTGTTAGGACTCGTCCGTCCTGGAATTCCGACCTTGAGTCTGCTCAAAAAAGTCATAGCTCCACGGACGATGGATAACTCCATATCGGTTATATCATATACAACTCCTAACCCTTTAGTACCTTGTCCTAATTCCACTTCCACCTTGAGTCTGCTCAACAAATCGAAATGAAATTATTCACTTGTAACTACCATATCGCAATGGTCTAAGTATGGTATTTGTAACTTGAGTCTGCTCAATAAATACATACAGTTATCTTACCTCATCTATTTAATAATTAATAATACTACACTAACATCCACAACTTGAGTCTGCTCAACAACTAAGGAGCATGCAAGTAATTTATTTATATATATATATATGTATATATATATATGGTAGAGGGCAACATTATATGGAAGATTCGTAATCTTTAATATTTATATTAAGTGATATCGACTTATAGAATAATATATTTCTTATGAATTACTCTCGTGATTCAAGTGTCAGACACATCTAAACATTTACATATATTTATTTCTTAAGTCTATTTAGGGTTTCTTAATGTTCCACATTATTATACATTTATATTATATAAGTTTTATTACTATATAACTTTTATATTTCATACTACTTATATGATAGTCTTATGTATAATATTATATTAATTAAATTTTATTTAATTAATTAACATTTTAATTAATTTTATTTTATTTTAATATAACAATTATATTAAATATTTATTACATATTATAACTTTTACAGTATTACACATATATCTTATATATGTGTATATTCATCTAACTATTTAACCTTTAATTAATTTATCTAATTGGTCGCAAACCCCGGATATCGTGAAAGCACCAGTGTATGAATACAAATCAACAATATTCTAACACAAATCTCAGATCCAGACGAAGTAGAGAACAACAATTGGAAAATAACAAACAGAAACACAAGATTTATAGTGGTTCGGTTATCTCTGGCCTACGTCCACTTCGAAGGATAATCTTTTATTGATGTGCTTGCGGTTACAATGAATTATAGCAATAATTTCCGAGTATAACAATGAAGTTTGAATGCAATCGTGATTTTGGTAGAGTCTGGACGTTGCTGGATCAAAAAGTCCCTTTTCTGTAGGCTCTAGGGTCCTATTTATAGGCGCTCCATGCAAATATCTTGCTCAAACTTCGAGAGACCTCTTCTGGCACGTGGGCGGGCGCACGCGATCGATCCCATGAAGTTTCGACTCGATCTGTAATTGATACGAACGTAATTCGTATCGATCAAGATTTTGTCCAATGGAGTTGAAATCTGGCATGATCATTCTTTAGCTTGTGCGTAGGCTCCTGTGAAAATTTCATAGCATTTGGACTTATGATTGTGAGATATGATCGATGCAAGTTAGCGCTTTCTCCAGGCCGTCGTGTTCGTATCGATACATTTGTTATCGATCTGTTCGACTCGATCTTGAGCACGTGTATGCAAGGCGACGTGGCGCGAGATTCTTGGATCAATCCACTCTACGCGTCGAGTTGACCGAGTCTTATTCGTACCCACTATCGGAGCCTTGTTCGTATCGATCACTTCGTCTTGTTCGTGTCGATGCCAGTGGTTGTTCGTATCGATCGTGTTTCGTCTCGTTTGTATCGATCGACTGCATGTCCACTCCGTATCGATGAGGGATGTTGGTTTCGTATCGATGAATGGTCGATCGATACGAAGCGTGTGTGATTGGTCGATACAAAATGAACACTGACATTACAATCAGTGGATACGAGGTGATGCTTTTTCATGGATGTTGATCAGTGGACCCAATGGATACGAAACCATTCGATGGATACGAATAAGGCCTCGCTGGATCGATACAGACACGATGAATACGAGGCGTAGTTACTCTGATTGATACGAACACGATGGATTCAAACAGTGCGGTCATGGATGGATTCGAATAGATCGACTCGATCATAGCTCTTTGATGGATACAAATAGCGTGCGTTCCTTAACTTGCATCGATCATATCTCGATCATACGAACTCCGATTGACTTGAAATTTGAAACGTTGGCTTTTACGGCTTTGCTTGTCTTGCCTAGTCAATTGTAGCTCAGTCTGGACTCAGACAAAATCCATCGATATCTATAGCGAACCTGTGATGTATAATCGATACTTGGGATGGTTAATCATTGATTTTCAGTTAATTTCTTGATATCTCGGCCTTGCTAAAAGGTGGGATAACACTTTTCCCCCCAAAACATGCCTTTTGGTAAAAAGGCGGGTTTTGAATGGCTTCAACTCAAATGCCATGAGTTCATGTCTTATTCACAGGTATAGTATCGTCAATCAAGTTTATGGCTGTTCGCAGTCGAATCAGTGTCCATTTCCTTCTGCGGAAGTCGAGAATTAAGTTCTGTAACCTCTCCGGGCTCGTGCTGGATCACATCCTATCACTCTCCGGTGATGGGGAAACAACGTCGAGTGAGCCGATCCTGTCGCCTTCCGGCGAAGCGGCAACACCCTCTGCACTCCGGTTCAGCGTCGCTGAACATTAAGCGATGTCATGGCCTAAATCCTAGGTCGATTACAGCCACTCCGAGCTCTTATCGAACCCCGATTCAATCACTCTCCGGTGAATGGGGAACGACGTTAAGTGAGTTTATCCTGTCGCTCTCCGGCGAAGCAATTCACTTCTTGCACTCCGGACCCCGTCTCTCCGGGTAGGGTCATAAAGCGATTAATTTCAAATTGACTTCCAATATTCATCCATAAACTCTCCGGTCAAAGGTTTATTTCGTGAAATTCAAGTTCATTTATTAAATTCAAATTCCAAATGTCCAATCACAAACAAAGGAAAAACCTAGATGCCGCCTCTTCGGGCAGAGCGGTCTATTACCATCTCAGAGCATGCCTGGGGATCTCTCTGGGTCCCGTACATGTGTAAGCGGAATAGCCGTTTTATTTTGAAATCAAATCTAAGGAGTTTAATCGACCAAAGTTCAAATCCTAAACTTGGCCCTTGCCATCATGATCAATTGATGATGAGTCGTAATCCCGATCCTGGATTAGTTCTGTTAGGTGGAGTGGTAGTTGCTCAGGTCCTACCGCCGTTGTTCGATCTCCGGTGTATTGTGGCAATCTACCACTTCTAACATGCTCTTCCACCTCATCCTTTAGATGGTGACATTCATCGGTAGTATGCCCTTCCAGCTCATGGAATAGGCAGTACTTTCCACTTCTACGCTCCCATTCTGTGGGATCTCTCCTGGGTGGATTTCGATAGGGGAGCTGCCCCCGAGTCTCCGTGTAAATACGTTCCAGGTTTGCCATCAAGTCCATGTATTGTCTGAACCTGGGTTCTCGGAATTTCTTCCATTTGTTAGGACCATCATATCTGTCATCCTGCTTTCGCTTCCCTTTGTCTGCTCCAGATTGTTCTTTGGAGGTTCCTTCGCCTTGCACAGCATTTGTTTCTCGCCTCTCGACGCGTGAATCTTCTAGCCGAATGAATCTTTCAGCTTCATGGTAAAATTCTCCAAGGTCTTGTGGTGGGTCTCTTGCCAGCGAATCCTTGAACTCTGTGCCTTCTGCAACCCCTGCTACCGCCGCCATCAAAATCATCGATGGATCCGGGCGATCTACTAAAGCCACGGTTGCATTGAATCTCAATAGAAAATCTTTTATAGACTCTCTGGTCCTCTACTTTATCGATGCTAAGGTCATTACACTTTTGGGTCGCGTCACGTGGACCCTAAACTGCCTCATGAAGCATTCCACTAGCTCGCCCCATGTTCTAATTGATCCATTCTCTAGCTGTCTAAACCAAAGCGCAGCCAAATCTGCTAAATATAGAGGGAAACATCGTGCCATCACTTCCTCGGATGCCCCCAGCACTCCCATATGCCTGATATATCTGGTAATATGCATGGTCGGGTCTGACTTTCCATCATAAGGTTCCAGCATGGGTAGCTTGAATTTTGGAGGATTTCTCACATTTCTAATATTCGGAGTGAACGGACTCCGACTAACTTCCTCTAAGCCTCCGCTCGATAATCCTCCCCTCATAATCCATCGTACTAGTCCAGCCATTCTTTCGTCTCCATCCAGGGGTTGTCCCCTTATCATGTTTCTATCCTGCCCCCCATGTCTCGTAGCGTATTCTAGGTAATATTCTTCATGTGGCTCATTCATGTTGGCGTTGGCTCTAACCTGCTGAGCTCCATCTATTGGTCTTCCACTGTCAGATCCTGAGGGTCTACCTCCAGGTCCTTGTTGAGTGCCTTCACGTTCTTCGTTCTGATCTTGAATCTGACCTTCATTGGTCTCTGTGACTCTAGCTCCTTGTCCCGTATTTGCAGCCGATGTTGTCGGTCCAAGATTCTGTGCTCCGGCTGCTCTCATCTGCTCAAAGAAGCTTTGCATCGTTTCTTGTTGGCTCTTCAATAATCTTTCATGTATTGAATCCACCATAGCCTCCATCTCATCCCTGGTGATGTAGATCGAAGCTTGTCCTTATCCAACTCCAGAGGAGGCCTCTTGACTCCCTCTTTGTTGGCTCCTTTCTCCTCTCTGCCTTCTTGTTGATTGTCGCATCATTGCCTTTCGAGTCTGAACTCTTCAAGCTTTCAAATCTGAACTCTAAATCTTGTATAGCGGGTGCTAGTTGTTCTCAGTGAAAGCACCAAAGTGTTTGCACCAAAATTGGTCACAAATCGTGGATATCGCGAAAGCACCAGTGTATGAATACAGATCAGCAATATTCTAACACAAATCTCAGATCCAGACGAAGTAGAGAACAACAATTGGAAAATAACAAACAGAAACACAAGATTTATAGTGGTTCGGTTATCTCTGGCCTACGTCCACTTCGAAGTATAATCTTTAATTGATGTGCTTGCTGGTTACAATGAATTATAGCAATAATTTTCGAGTATAACAATGAAGTTTGAATGCAATCGTGATTTTGGCAGAGTCTGGACGTTGCCGGATCAAAAAAGTCCCTTTTATGTAGGCTTTAGGGTCCTATTTATAGGCGCTCCATGAAAATATCCGGCTCAAACTTCAGGAGACCTCTTCTGGCACGTGGGCGGGCCCACGCGATCGATCCCATGAAGTTTCGACTCGATCCGTGATCGATACGAACGTAATTCGTATCGATCAAGATTTTGTCCAATGGAGTCGAAATCTGGCATGATCATTCTTTAGCTTGTGCGTAGGCTCCTGTGAAAATTTCATAGCATTTAGACTTATGGATTGTGAGATATGATCGATGCAAGTTAGTGCTTTCTCCAGGCCGTCGTGTTCGTATCGATACATTTCGTATCGATCTGTTCGACTCGATCTTGAGCACGTGTATGCAAGGCAACGTGGAACGAGATTCTTGGATCGATCCACTCTTCGCGCCGAGTTGACCGAGCCTTATTTGTACCCACTATCGGAGCCTTGTTCATATCGATCACTTCGTCTTGTTCGTGTTGATGCCAGTGGTTGTTCGTATCGATCGTGTTTTGTCTCGTTCGTATCGATCGACTGCATGTCCACTCCGTATCGATGAGGGATGTTGGTTTCGTATCGATGAAAGGTCGATCGATACGAAGCGTGTGTGATTGGTCGATACGAAATGAACACTGACATTACAATCAGTGGATATGAGGTGATGCTTTTTCATGGATGTTGATTAGTGGATCCGTTGGATACGAAACCATTCGATGGATACGAATAAGGCCTCGCTGGATCGATACGGACACGATAAATACAAGGCGTAGTCACTCTGATCGATATGAACACAATGGATTCAAATAGCGCGGTCATGGATGGATTCGAACAGATCGACTCGATCATAGCTCTTTGATGGATACGAATAACGTGCTTTCCTTAACTTGCATCGATCATACAAACTCCGATTGACTTGAAATTTGAAACATTGGCTTTTACGGCTTTGCTTGTCTTGCCTAGTCAATTGTAGCTCAGTCTGGACTCGGACAAAATTCATCAATATCCATAGTGAACCTGTGATGTATAATCGATACTTGGGATGGTTAATCATTGATTTTCAGTTAATTTCTTGATATCTCGGCCTTGCTAAAAGGTGGGATAACAAATTCATTTAATTAATTAACCTTTAATTTATTTATTTAACTAAACAATTTTAATTAAATTATATTAATTTCAAATTTTAATTCATATACACACATGTCTACTTATGTTATTTTAAACATTTTAAAACAACATAACATATATCATAATAAATAATGTATACATTTATTAATTTATTTATTTTATTAATCTTATTAATAAATTTTAAAATTTCGATCCACTTCAAAATTTTAAAATTTAATGATAAGATTAATAAAATCTTATTAATAAAAGGATATTTTCGTGGCAAGTGCGGCATTTGTCAAGGTGACCCATTGAGTCCGTACCTTTTCCTCCTAATTATGGAAATGCTCACTATTCTTCTAACCAGTAAATTCAACAACAAACTAATAGACTTCCATTTGAAATGTCGAGACCCACTATAACTTCTTTATGCTTTGCGAATGACCTCATGATTTTCTTTAAGCCAAATCCCAAATCCTTAGATGAAATTTTCCAGGCTCTCCTTGAGTTTAATTTGATCTCTGGGCTCAGTATAAATTGCAACAAATCCTCCTTGACTATTTGTGGCCTGTCCTTGGCTTCTAGAGATAGGCCTATGGCTGCATATAATATTCATCTTCTACAGCCTGGTTTTGTTTATCTTGGGGTTCCTCTGACTACCGCTAGAATAAAAACTAAATACCGTATGCAACTATTTTAAAGAATTACAAGAAAACTCTCCATGTGGCACAACAAATTTCTTTCCCAAGCTAGAAGTTTGACTATTGTTAAATCTATTATTTTCTCTATGCAAGTATACTACTTTAGAATTTTCATTCTTCAAAGCTTTTGCAAATAATCATCAATGCTTGCAACCATTTCCTATGGACTGGAAATCCTTCTCTAGGAAACCGATCCACATTGCTTTCTCAAAAATACAACAACCTATTAAACATGGAGGGTTGGGTGTCTTAAACCTAGGCTTGTGGAATGAAGCTATCTTATCCTTATATCTCAATGATCTAGTTAATGACAGGAAGTCTATTTGGGCCAATTGGTGTAAGAAGTATTACATTGGCAATAAGGACTTCTGGACTCTTGACAAGAAACAAAATGTGAGTTGGATTTGGAAAAGTATTTTGGATTCTAGAAACAATATGAAGCTTTATATGTAGTTAGAAATTTCTATTAATTCGAAGGCTTCCTTTTGGAATTCCCCTTGGAGCTCTAAGGGAACTATGCTAAGTGAGAAATTAAATTTCAATGAGGTAAACTAAAGTGGCATTCCCTTCCTTGTAAAAGTATTTGACTGTGTTCATCAAGGCCGTGTGGTACTTCCACACTCAAGCAATCCTAGAATACATATGTTATGGTGGAAAATTCAAGCGGCATAGGGATCTCCTCCTTCAAAGCACTCGATTGGTAGAGTGTAAAACATTCTAAGACGGTGCTCTCAACCTCCGATCGATCCTTGGTATAGTAGGATTTGGGACAGTTCGAGAACTCAAAAGCAAAACCTTTTGTTGCCAGTGTTAATTCCACATGAGAATGATTAACAACTCCCTTTGTTGCCAGTGTCAATTTGCTAATGAATCAAAACTGCACTTGTTTTTCCAATGCTAGTCTGTTTTTAGGATTTGAAGCACATTCTTGAGATAGGTTGCTACCATTAACCAAGCACAAATAGCGTGGAAGAATGGTATAATATCTAGATGGCAACGAGATGGAAGAATGGTCAAACATATGTATTGTTGCAAGCTTTGAAAACTGCTCTTTGGGAAACTTGGTTGGAAAGAAACAGACGCATGTTTGAGGGAAAAAGCAAAGATTTCAATGAGATAGCACTTGCGTTCTTGAAAAGATTTGGGCTTTAAGTTTAATAGTTAACCCTACCGTGACTAATTCAGACCACATAGGCTATTGGGCTCTTATACTATTGTTGGAACTAGACTAGCCCGCAGCGGAAATTATGGGTGAATTTAAAAAAAAAATTCCTATTAGATCTTTATTGGGCCTATGAAGTCTGTTTTATTTAGAACATTTCTAAAATTAATTTAAATAAAATCTCTTATTTCATTTAAATTTACAAATTATAGATAGAATTCTGTTTAACTTATATGCAATTAAATATAATAGTACATATATGTATTGTATACATATATGTATGTATGTGAATGTGTAACATAATAATCCGTGCAAGGTATAACATGCCCGTAAATAAATGTTGGGATTTACATTGCGACAGACACATTAGCTCATCCTTTATGTACTAAATGTTTTCCAACTATATGTATGTATGAAAACTTATTATTTATATAAATATTAAAAACTATGTATATATATATATATGTATGTATGTATGTATGTTATATATAACTTATATGTAAAAATATTAATGATTTATATATATACACCATTGTATTAAATATTAAATAAACATATGTATATATATATATATGTATATGCACAATATAAATTTTTTTATATCATTTTACAAATATACTTATATATGTATGAATTAAAGTAAAAAAATTATTATTATTATATTTAAATATATATATAAGTATATTTATAATATCTAAAAATGTATATGTGTGTATATACATACTAATTGTGTGTTTAATATATATATATAAACCTTTCCAAATCGAATGCACAACACAAAAAAATTATTTATATTTTATTGCATTAAAAATATATATATTAATTAATTATTCAAAATATAATAAAATAATAATATTTTCTTGCTATTATTCAAATTTTAAATTTTAAGAATATCAGGCATGATATTTTAAAGTTATAAAAAAATTTCCAGAATTTTCTAAGTCAAAATAATATTCTTAATCAATTGATAGATTTCGGCCGTTTATTAAATTAATTTTTTAAACATACAAAAAAAATGGTTTTTAAATTCTTATTTTTTGGTCGAGAGTTTATATGATGATAAAAAAATTAATCTAATTTTCAAATTTTTATTTTATTTTATATGATTTACTTAATCAGTATATTGATTTAAATAATATTAAATAGTAGTACATAAATATTAAAAAATAATTTGCAGCCACCAAAAAAATAATCTTTGTAGATATGCATTAATAAAATGTAGTTTCAAGTATTAACATCATGTGATGGTATAATTAAATACAAGTCATATAACTAAAATTTGGTAGTATATTAATACATACACACACTAATGGATAAAATGATAATAATTAAAATAAAATTTATTTGGTTATGCACTTCAGATCTATATAAAAAAATGTCTTTTTTAATAAATTAAAACATACATATGACCAATCTAAAATGTGACAACATTGATGATACACACAAGAATCTCACCTAACTAGCAATACAATAATGGTATATATATATATGAATAATATAATGTTATCCAGAAATTATAAATCATATAGTATAGTGAATACATACCTAACACCAATGCCTTAGAGCACGCCTTGTAATGATGTATTCTCCCTCCTTTGAAATCTTATCGATTCGGCAGATTGCTAATCCTTGAACGGTAGACCTTTAGATATCCAATAGATATCGCATTTTGAATTTATTTTAGTTCATTTTATTGGAGCTTCTAGATAGAGAATTCAGCCAATAATAGGATAAGAGAGGCAGCCATAAAGTCCTAAAACAGTTATGGTTGGAGCCCTTTATATAGTGGATGAAACAGAGACAACATGGATCACATCTCATACTAAGTCTTACTAAGCCTAAACCATCCATCTCAAATATGCCTCTAGCCATTCAGCCGGCCGCTATAGTCTATGTTTCTGCCGAATTAAAACCATGGGCTTTAGCCCATTTAAGCTCAAATAAATATTATTAATTAAATCCGATTTAATTGCTTGTTGATATCGCATATGGATCAATATTTATAACTATTATAAATATATACAATGATATTTATTCCTCAAATCATATTCAAAATTTTATGATTAATATTTCATAAATATTAATTAATTTATAACAATTATAAACTAATTAAACCGTTTAGCCTAAAGAGAATACATCATTTCGGCTGTGTGACTCGTAAGGTGTAAATTTAGTCAGCGATTAACATCAAACTGTTCGAATGTTAATGTTCACACATCTCTTAGCAGGTGGTGTGATATTTTGGCCAAATTTATCACTTACTTACATTATTAAGCGTTACCCGGTTGTGACATTTGTTTACACCAATTCTCTTCGTCAAAACTATATCACTTTGGACTTATGGAATTTTGTAATGGTCAAAAGTCCAATATCGTCCGCATTCAACTCTATGGTCTAAACCCAAAGTCCTTGGTCCAATAATAACAAATATTATTAACTGAAATGCTCTGGCTAGAGACTTAGACTTTGAGTTGACTTGAGTTGACTGTGATATTGACCTCATATAATTGAGAAAATGAATCCTCTTTTGAATAGAGCTTCACTTCCAATACTCCACTCGACCCAACTATAGTAACTCGATGGATGTTGTGCCATGATTTGACTGTAATCAAAGCAGAGCTTCCATATTGAAGATCCACAGTATTCTCAAGTCGAGAGAACCATGTTAATCAATCACATTAATATTTTCTATTGGACCATAGTTATATTAACCAATAGAAAACTATCGAGTGAGTCGCTTCATAGCTGTCCAATAACTATCAGTACGCAACCCTTAGGTGACCCCAATAGTCATGAGTAATACACCGCCCAACATTTGGAGAGCTATATATCTATGCTATCAATAATTGCCCCTAGGGCATACCCCTAACTCTATCAGTAAAATTAATACAGTGAACAATATACAGAGCTATCTATCTATGCTCTTAAAATCTCACGGCGAAAAGGATAAATATAATATCAGAAATAAGTCTATTTCATAAAAATTCAAATCTCAAAAATACAACTTATCATCTCAAATATCCAAAATAAAATATCTCAAAATAACAAGATGTCTGAAACTAGGTACATCAAAATATATCAAAAACATAAATAGATAGATAAACTTCCATAAGACTTCGCCTTCGACTTCATCTTCTCAATCAATATCGTGCCAACTACCCATGCATTGTAATGAGGAGGGGGTCAAAATAACAATGTCTGGTGAATGAAAATCCAAGACTTACCATAATAGTATTTAGCCGGTATCATTTAGATAAGAAATATGTCTTACGCATCCTATACTATATCCTACATACCCCTAACTATAAGCCCGAAGGCCTTTCCATTCCAACTCTACAAAGTACCTTCAACTGTACGCCAAAGTCCCCTTCCCATTCCAACACAACTCCGTCAATCATGTCCAAACAATGTGAAAGAAAGTACCCGAGCCACTTAATAACATCTTTGATGGGAATTAAGCAGACTCTGACCATTTAATACCCGTATCCTAGATAGATCCTCATCATCTAATACCTAACCCAAGACAGACCCCTCTGTGGTATTCCCTGTCTAACATTGCTTGAAATCTCATCAGGCCACTTATTAGTGTTTAAATTTCAAACGTTAATTGAATTTTCAAATTAAATTCATTTTGACTTATTTTAAATTTGAAAACTTCAAACGTTAATAACTTTTCTGTTTGAGCTCTAATTACAAAACTTTATATATGAAAGTTAATCAGAAAATCGTCATGAACACAATGCCGAAATTTCGTGGCCAAATTCTAACATTTACAAAAATTTAATTTTTTCCTTACCATTAATTAATTAATTTCTTATTAATTTTTATGTGGTATTACATTCTCCCCCCTTAAAAAGTATTTCGTCCCCGAAATCCCTAAGGAACAGATAGCGTAACATGCACTCTAAACCGTATTATACAACCAACTTATCTAAACAACTATCTACTTAGCCAAAAGTGCAATGTGATTATATATGCAATATACTATAGGTAAGCTCAGTCCTAGAGTGAGTGCAAAATTATGACATATAGGCATGTATGCAAGTTACCTAATTATGCATAAAATTCTACATGAGTGCAAAAATAACAATAAAAAGGATGATGACCATCCCCTACCATCCAATCTAGCAACCACGATGTAACTAAAAACCTAAATTTTGGAGAGAGAAAATTTACCAGAGAAAAGCTCAGGATGAGAAGCCTTCTTCTTTTCAGTTTTGCATATACTTTCCATCGGATTGTCTCCCCATTGTACTCGGACTAGCCTTATTTTGTTTGTTGCGGAGCTTTCTAGTTTCGTACTTCACTATGCGTCTGGTGGCACAAGATGCTATTAGCTCCGTCTCAATATCTACTAATTGATCAGACTCTACTATGGTTGTGGTGTTGTGGAGGCATTTCCTCAAATTAGAAACATGAAAGATGCCATGGACTCCCACTAACTTATCCGGAAACTCTATTCGATATGCAAGTGTCCCCACCCTTTCTAAAATTGAGAAAAGCCAACAAATCTCAGCCCCAACTTCCCCAATGTGTCAAACCTCATAACCTTCCTAAGAGGGGAAGCCTTAACGAATGCATGTCACCAACTACGAACTCCAATTCCTTCCTTTGTTTTTCAGCATAGGACTTTTGACGGTTTTGTGCGGCCTTCATTCGCTGCCTAATCATTTATATCTTTTTTGAGGTCTCGCGGATCAAATCTGGTCCAAGTAGAATTTTGTTAGTGATTTCCTACCAATAATTAGGCATTTTGCATAGCCTCTCGTATAACGCTTCAAAGGGTTCCATGCCAACCTTTGGTTTCGTACCTATTATTGTATGCAAACTCTACTAAGAGTAAGTGCTACTCCTAATGTCCTCCAAAATCAATGATGCAATCTCTCAACAAATCCTCCAAAATCCTATTCACCCTTTCCGTATGGCCCCCGGTTTGTGGGTGGTAAGCAGTGCTAAGATTCAATGTCGTTCCTAAAGCTGACTGCAAACTCCTCCAAAATTCGCTAGTAAATAAAGGGTCTCTATCACTAACAATTCTTACTAGAACTCCCTGCAGTCGTACTACTATTTAATATAAATTTGTGCTGGAGATGTTGTGGTCCTATTACTCCTAAGGGGAACAAAAGTGGGCACTTTTAGTGAGTCTATCCACTATTCCCAAATATCCTCATTACCTCTTTGACTTATATGTAACCCATCTATGAAGTCCATCGATATATGCTATCATTTCCAAGTTGGTACTTCTAGTGGTAACAACAGTCCACCAGGATTCCCTTGTTCCGCCTTTTCTTTTGTCATCTCAAACACATGGAGAAAATTTTTGCCACCCTCTTTTTCATACCCAGCTAAAAGGAAAATCTGCTTCATATTCTTATGCATTTTATCTCCATCGAGGTGAATGGTCATCCAAGAATGGTGACACTCAGCCAAAACTTCCTCTAAAGCATCCTCTACCATAGGAACACAAAGGTGTTTATCTCTTCTCAAACCTCCTCTTTGTCCACTACATACCTACCGCTATGGAAAAAATGCTCTCCACTACTTAACTTGTCCAAAATACCTACTAGCATTACATCTTTCTTTTGCTCTTGCAATGCGATTCATTAATGCTGGCCTAACTACCATGACTGCCAAATAGCCTAGAGTGGGTTCAATTGGCGAATTAAAATTGAAATTTGAGAGGAACTCCAACTGCCTCCGCTCATAAATAGCACCTAGAGTAGCATGCCTCCGGCTAAGGGCGTCAGTGATGACATTCCCTTTTCCAAGGGTATACTGTATCTCAAAGTGATATAATGCTATGAACTCCATCTACCTCTATTGCCTAAGATTAAAATACTTTTGGGAAAATTGGTATTTAAAATAGGTATTTAAAATAGGTATTTAAAGGATTTGTGGTCGATGAATAACTCAAGCTTTCTCCCAAAAGATAGTGCCTCCACTTCTTCAAAGCAAAAATAATAACTGCTAACTCCACGTCATGAGTTGGATATCTCTTCTAATGGTCCTTCAACTGCCTACTTGCATAGGCTATCACTCTACCTTCTTGCATAAGAACATCCCTTAATCATGTACCATATGCGTCGGTGTAAACAGTAAAAGGCTTCGTCCCATCATTAATCGTAAGTACTGGCACACTAGTCAATAGCTCCTTTAGCTCTCAAATGCTTCTGTGCATTTCTCATCCCATGCAAAAAATAGACCTTTATTGGTTAAGTGAGTTAGTGGGACTACTATCTTTGCAAAGTTCTTCATGAATTTCCAATAGTAACCTGTCAACCCAAGAAAACTCATAACTTCTGTATTGTTCTTTAGAATCTTCCAGTCTTGAATAGCTTCCACCATTGCAGGATCCATAGACAATCCCTTCTCGTAAACTATATGATTGAGAAATCCCACCTACTTCTTCCAAAAATGGCACTTTGAGAATTTGGATTTTATTTGGTGCCTTCTCAAGGTCTCTATTACCGCTCTTAAGTGATTCGCATGCTCACCTTCACTTCTATAGAATACTAGAATATCATCCACAAATAGTATGACAAATTTATTTAGCTGCCCTTTAAAGACTTTACTCATTAAATCTACAAAGTACGCGGGGGCATTTGTCAATGCGAAAGGCATTACTTCCCATTTATACAGTGCATCTGGAGTATGAAAAGCAGTCTTCTACTTGTTATCCTCAACTGTCCTCAATTGATAGAATCCAATGGCTAAGTCCAATTGGGAAACGACTTTGCTCCAACAAGCTGATCAAACAAATCATCTATTCTAGGTAAGGGATGCATATTCTTCTTGGTCGATTTATTGAATTCTCTATAGTCAACCATAGCCTTAAAGAGTCATCTGCCTTAGTAGCGAACACAACATGTGCTCTCCATTCTGAAGTGCTTCAGCAAATAAATACCTTCTGTAACAGTTTCGAAATTTTCTTATCCAACTCTCACCTTTCTTTGTGGACCATGTGCCTTAATGGTAGAGCAACATGTCTAGCGTCCTTCTCCAAATCGATTCCGAACTCATCTCCCTTTTAGGCAGAAGACCCGAGACTTCTTCAAAATGTCAGGAAATTCTTGAACTACGAGTATAGACAAGAACTCATCTTGTGATATGCTAAGCGAATATAAATAGCTGAACTTGACTGAGTTTTGGGGTATACAACGAACATCTATATCTTGCCTCTTACAATTCCTTAACCATATAATCTCCTATCACAATCTAAGACACCCTCATGGTAAGAAACGAATCCAGCCTCAAGATAAGTTCATATCCCTCTAAACCAAGAACATACGCATTACATGTAAAATTGAAAATACATATACCAATAAGTAGGTCTTTACAAGTTAAAGAAAGATGTGTTGACCCAAGAAGAGGACTTGACACGACTATTGGATTGGTAATAACTACAGTTTTTAGACTCAAGGAGTTAACTACATTTTTAACTATAAATGAATATGATGCTCCTAAGTCAAATAAGGTATGAATAATATTCCTGGAAATAATAGTTGTACCTTCCATTGCAGCTTTTCCTTGATCCATAAGAGGAGGTCTACTTGAGATAGATATAGCCTCAATGGCATAAGCTTGTCCACCTTTTTACTCCTTAGCTAGCTTTGGACACCAATTATTATAGTGTCCCTCCTCATGGCAGTGGTAGCAACTTCCTTTGAACTCCACCCTCATCAAGCTCACCTTGCAGTCCTTAGAAACATGTCCCTTCTTTTGACATCTATGGCATGTTATATTTCCCTTCTTAATCTTCCCCTTGGCCTTCTTATTAGCCCAAAATCCTCCCTTCTTAGCTCCACCTTGATTTTGTGCCAGTCCCACCTTCTCCTGCCCCTTGGTACAAACCATCTACAGTGGGGACATTTCAACTGTCATCTCATAAGTGGCGCCTACGTGTACTTGGGTCAAAAGCACCTCCCTAAATGGAGAATTCAGGCCTTTAACCAACTTCATAGAATTCTTCATAGGGGTGTCGATCAAACTCAATCCAAACTTAGCCAATTCCGTGAACTTTCAGATATCTCCTTCAACGTGGAGTCTCCCTGCCTTAGTTGTATTAACTTCCCCAATTGCAAACTTACTTCAACTCTAGACATGAATCGTGACTCAAAGCAAGTTCTGAATTCAGCCCAAGCGATTCCTTTCTTAGCATTCTCCTCAGCCATTATAGTCCACAATCTAGGGCCTCCTCTTTTAGATGTCATGCGGCCATCCTCCTCTTGATCCGGTCTTCCCATCCAAGATCCCGAAATATACATTCACAGTCATTAATCCAATCCATTGTCTCCACGAAACCTTCCACTCCTATATGCACATGTCCTCTCATATTTTGGAAGTTTTACACAATTTACGGAAATCTAGTGGGCGAGGTGCTGCATCAGCAGGTTGGGCAGCAGGCGCTACTGGTGTAGCTTGATGAGGAATGGGAACTTGCCCTACATGCCTTGGGTATTGATTGAATCATTCTAGCATCCCCTAGTTGTGGGTTTTTCTTGGGTGGAGGGACTCCCAACCTCATAGGAATGATTTTAAGCCATAATCTACTATCTGTAGGTTAGATTTTTTTAGTTATAGCTTCCTAAGATAGTATTATTTGTTGAAATAATAGGTTTAGCTAGTATGATTGTGTATGTTCGAATAAGCATATGTGTGTGTGTGTGTGTGTGTGTTTCTATCATATATAGTAGGGTTTTGAAAAAGTCATTCAAAAATAACAAATATGCGCTCTTACTTATACCTATCCTCATTGGTCGGGTAATCTAAGCTCTGATACCAAATGTAACAACCCACCTCGAAACAGGTCTAATTTTCATCCCCATAAAATCCCATCGAACCTTAGGCTCATTCCAAAGTTGGCTGTTGGTTGGTAAAGTTAATACGATGAAAAATATATCGAGCTACATATCTATGCTATCGAAATCTCATAGTAGAAAGGATAAAATATAATATTAGAAATAAGTACACATTTCAAATAATTCAAATCTCAATAAAATAATATATCATCTTAAATATTCAAAATACAATATCCCAAAATAACAACATGTATGAAACTAGGTACATCAAAATATATCAAAAAAATAAATAGATAGATAAACTACTACAAGACATCGCCTCCGCCTTCACCTTTTAAATCGGCATCATCTCCCTTAACCAATGTGTTGTAACGAGGAGGGGTCAGAACAACAATGTCCGGTGAATGAAAATCTCAAGTCTTACCATAACAGTATTCGAGCAATATCATTTGGATAAGAAATATGTCTTACGCATTCTATACAATATCCTACATAGAATACCTCTAACTATATGCTCGAAGGCCTTTCCAGTCCAACTCCATAATGTACCTTCAATTGTAGGCCAAAGGCCCTTCCCGGTCCAACGCAACTACCATCAATCATGTCCTAGCAATGTAAGAGAAAGTAGCAAAGCCAAATAATACCTCTTTAATGGAAATTTGGCAGACTCTGACCATTTAATACATGTATCCTAGGAATATCCCCATCATTTAATACCTAACCAAAGCGGACCCCTCTCTGGTACTCCCTAATTGACATCGCATGAAATCTCATCAGGGCACTTAATACTTCTTTATGGGAAGAGTCGGACCCTGCAATAGCAACTTAATACCTTGACCCCGAAGCGGATCCCTCCCGAGATTCCCCACTATCTCACCTAAACAATAATCTCAACCATTTGATACTTCTTGAGTGGGAAGGAGGTAGACCCTACAACAACCACTTAATACCCCCGACCAAGAAGCAGGCCCTACGTTATATGACCTATTACTTAAACTATGATGTCTCACATTAGTCCTATTATTCATAGGCGCTAGTGGCCAGATTAGCTGGGCAGACTTATCCTACAAAAGTGGGACTAACCTCACGTCCACCGTGGGTACTTATTACATACGATGTCTCACATCAGTCCCAAAGTCACAGTGCTGGTAGCCAAATTAGCTAGATAGACTTCTGTGTGCTTTTGACTAACCTTGCATCTTTATAACATAGTCATATATCCTCTCTCCTAGCATACTACCATAGCTACCTCACTACATTTCACATTAAGGCCATATAAGGAAAACTCCTTATTTTGCCACATTTGATTTTCTAGATGTGTAATAAAAAATATTATGTCATTTCCATTTGTTTAGCAAATAAAGTTTTGAACTACCTTTATATCTGTGTGTTGTAGCATCACTTGTTTGTTACATTACGAAACTGATTGATGACGGTATGTGTGAACTGGTTCCCAAAGTTTAGAAATAACCAATTTATGCTAGTTCCCGATTGAATTAAACAAGATGAGCGTGGTACGACCGTTCATTTAATAACTCTCGTTCATAACCCGATGGATGGAATACATAACAAGGAATGGATGTGACTCGACCGTCCGATGACTGAATAAATCCCACCGAGTGATGGGATTGAGATAAATCAAAGTGATCGTGACACGACCGATCGCTCGCTAAATCAAACCTCGGACCTTGGGGACAAATCAACCAATTAAAAATAATACGATGCGACTATTTTATGAAATAACTCTAAGGCCCCAGAGTGCGGACTAGAGTATTAACATAAATCGGTTGTGAATTGACCACCCGCGAACTAACTCTAAGTTCCTAGAGTGCGAAGTGGAGTATAAGCGTAAATCGGGTATGAATCGACCACCCGCTAACCAAATATTATCCCTAGTGTGTGGATATGAGTACAAACCAATAGACAAGTGTGGTTCGACCACTCACTATTCCATGAACTCTAGCCTGAAACCGAATGTTAGTTGCTTTAGAATATGATTCAGATTAGAGAATTTGAAAATGAAGCGAAGACGACACTTATGTCCTTCCAACCATCGCCTTGCAAAGCTAGGCAGACATCGAACGTAGAACCATTCATGTTTGAAAAGGATAAGTTTGTTCCAAGCACCAGTTAGGACTTGACATTTGGGTGAAGGCTCAAGAAAAACATATGAAGGACTTCTTGATGTCATTTAAATTTATAAAACCTTATGTCCTCAGTATTTGGCTTGCGGAACATAACTCTCATGAATAGTAAAAAAGTTCCATGAAGAAAGGCATAGCTGTTCGAGTGAAGCTGAGTGGGGGCTATTCCAAGATATCTTAACATTTCTCGAATAAAAGAATTGAAGTGCAATACGCATCCGGCCCATCACATGAATTTGTTGCATGCCGTGTACACCTCTGGGGGCAAGTGAGCCCTATCGTTTATCGAAGTAGCTAGGACACCTTCAAATAGAATTCCATGTCTGGAACATAGTCTGCGAAGGGTGGCCTCACCAATTCTGGAGGCTTGAGAATATGTCGGGTTATCTAAGAGTATAGCGCCTTATAACGCGTCGAGCGTAGGACTTACATCTTTCGCCGGGAGGACGGGAACATCAGAAAAAAGGTTGGCTGGCAGGCTAGAAACTTCCTTTTGTTCAGTTTGATGACCAGGGGAAAGCCTGACAGATATGGTAGCGGAACTCCACTCAGCTTCGGGATTGCTATGTTGTAAGGCTAGTCCAGAAGACATTGCAGCTAGACGCTCTTAACATCTGAAGTCCATGTCAACTATACTCAGTAGATAATCAAGATTAGAAAAGTTTACCTGCACCCCCCCTCCCCCCGCCACCCCCATGCTAAGTGTGAACTAGTGTAGTGCAGTGTGATGTGTTACAGAAATAAGTACCATAAAATAAGAAAGCTAAGTGAAATGATGAGACTTTGGATTCCGACCAGAGTGACCGTCGTCACTGACCGTCTCAACTGGCAAAGATATTGATCGACTCTATAAGCTTTGGGATCGACTATCAACATATTAGAGTGTGAATCTATTATTCAAGTCCATATCTAAATTTTAGTTCATGTTCAAATTTCCAAGGATTTGATCATTCAATTTTGAGTGCAATAATGAATATGCAAGTCATGTTGTTCATCGTCATCATATGTTCAAGTTTATTGTGATGGGATTGGTTGTAATTACTCAAACAAGTGATTATAGATTAGGTTTCGAGTTCAATTCAAAGTACATATATGCCGATCCCAAAATGTCAACCCCTATATGTCGATCCATATTTTCCAATCACTGTCCCAAAGCAGCTCAACCAGTCCCTCACTCCAAATAAAGGGTGCCGACCCGTTTCCTTAAACAAGATTTGTCAATCCCACCATGCTACTCATTTTCACTGATACCTACTATCCTTTAACAAATAATACCGGTCCCTCCATGATATTCAACTCCACCTATCCCTCTCCTACTTAACCGGTCCTACCGACCCCTCTACTTCACAATCTTCCACCAAACCTCTAGTACCGATCCTTCGACGTTAGTCCACTCTACTGATCCCTCCACTCAAATGTTTTTAACCTTCCTCCCATCAAGCTTCTACACCGATCTCTCTCCCACATCATCAAATGAGGGAGCGGTATATACATGCCATACAACAAATTCCAACCGATCCCTCCTCTATTCTCCCTTCTTCTTCCTCCTTACTTATTCCGTCGAACCATTTTACACCTCAAACTCACCTCCTCCAGGCTACTTTGACCAACATTTCATTACGCCATCAAGTACCATCGTACTCGCCGATGGCATGGAATCCATTATCTCATCATGAAATCAAAAATTATAAACTAAAAAACTACCTAAGTGAGTGTATGGGTTAGAGGTGTGGGCAAGTTGTTTAGAGATGTTCAAAATGGAAGGTGAAAGGAAGCGGATTTGTGAGGCAGGTTGAATTGCAAAAGGATTTCGTTTTGAAGCTAAGGGAAGAAGGGAAGGTGAATTCAGTTTTGATAGAGGAGTGAGAGGTTTCGTGCTTTGAATCATGGTAGAAAAACGAAGCAAGTAAGGTTGGAAAGAAGGGATATTGGTTTATATATAAGACAACGAAGGGGTCGGCCCACATTTTCAAGCAAGAGAAAAGGGTTTGGGCATAAAAGGTACCGATCCCTATGAGCACATGGAATAGAAATGAGGGATCGACTAAACATATGGCGATCCCTACAAACATTTAAAAAACAGAATGAGGGATTGGCCATGAATATGTACGCAAATAAATATAGGAATGGAAATTATTAGAAGCATGAACATACAAAATGCAATGAAAATTAGTGATGACCCATGAACGTACAAAAATGTCCAGAAGCCGACAACAAGAACGTGTATATGAATGTGCATGTGTATGACTAAAAGTTCGATTTTTGAAATCGACATAAATTGAAATCAAACCTGAAGCCTTCAAGTTCGAGGCTGGACCAAATAACCAAAGCTTGTTAGTTTTATAGGACCAGACTTATATATATCAACTGATGGAGTATAGCTCTGGATTTATACTATTGGAAATCGATCAAATGTCATGACGATCAATGTGAAATACAGCACCTTGGAAAAATAATTCGACAAAGGGATAGCAGCTATTTAGGAAGATGGATGGATTTCTTTTCGATGACTCTAACTTGCTTCGATCCAAAGCACATCATGTTCATCACAAGATGTACTTTTGGAGGCAAGTGTTATCCGGCATTTTAACCCGGATATATTGAACTAATTGCACTAGTTAGATTCGATTGTCATCAAGGCCAATGACTTTAGAGTGATGATTGTGGGGACCAGAAGTCAAGTACATATAATAATATAAAGTCAAGGTTGAATGGAATTGATAGGTATGCAAGGTAGAATGTTCGAAGTATGAAATATGGTTCAACACATAGGAGGGATCAGCATAAAATTAGCTCCAATAAGAGGGATCGGTATGTTTCAAGGTGTGGAAGAATTCTTGTAGAAAACAATTAATATCTCAAGATCCATAAGTCCAATGCATATGAAATTTTATGATCAAGACATGGGGACCCTAGGGAGCCTACCCTAGGGATCGCACCTTAAGGGGATAAAGTTGGAGGGATCGGTATATTTCCCTTGGAAGGGATCGGCAGAAAATAACATGCAAACTATGTTGAAGCAAAGATTAAGCAGTAACTCGAGCTCCACTATTCCAATTAGCATGAAATTTGGAGGCTAAGCATATTTTAGCATGAGGAAGCCACCATAGGAATCGCACCCCAAAATTCAACCAAAGAAGGGATCGGTATTGATCCCTCTTCTTTGAGAATAGGGCTATGTGACCCCTTCTGTGGGCCCATATGGTTATGAGGGTCCTTCTACCGAGTTTTCAGAGAGATATTTGGTCATCTTCATCTATAAATACCGGCTTGGTTGTTCATTTTTGAGACTTTATGTTGCTAGTTGCTTTATATTCTTTTATAACTAAAGATTTTGATCATATCCCTCTTGTACTCGGATTATAAAGTAATTAATAAAGCAATCAATTCAAAGTGGACGTAGGCCAACAACGCCAAACCACTATAAATCGATATGTGCGCATTTCTTTCAGTTAATTGTTGTTTTTTGTTATTATCCACTTTTTCCATTTTATTCTTCATTTAATCCTCTTCATAAAGTTTCTATTGGGTGTTTGTGCCAATTTTCGATGCAAACAATTGTTGTCCTTTTATTTTTTTGGATGGGACTTTTATGAGAGGTCGAGAACAAAGTTGTATTATGTCTGCTACGTCTAACAATGGTAATCAAGATATGATTTAATTCTGAAAATTATAATACAATTGATTTATATTTCATTTTTTGAAATATTTGCATGTCAAATATTTGCCATATTTTTATGCCAAATATTTGACATACCTACGTTGTTTCATTTTATTCGATATGTTTGTTGATTTTGTTATTTTATTTGTTAAATTAGTATTATATACATTATTTTATTAACTTGGAAAAAAATTTGAATTGCTTAACTTTTTTGTTCTATTGGCTTATTTAGATTGTTAAATATTTCATTGTCAAACTTTTGCCATATTCTTATGGAAAATGTTTGACATACCTTTGAAGTTGCAGTTTGTATATTTTGTGCATTTATTTCTATTTTGATTATATAACAAATGTATTTTTATTTATTTTAGATTTTTTTTCCGCTTGCTTTTGCGGTTGTATATGGTGAAGATGAATCTAATTGATTTTGGTTTTTAATGAATCTTAGGGAAACATTATGTGATGATGATCGTTATTTCACCTTTATATCTGATCGGCATCCTAATATTTTGCTTGTTGTTCCTCATGTTTTTCCAAATTCATCTCATGGTTCTTGTTACTATCATTTGAAGATTTTTTTTAACAAAAAGGTGTCCTCAAGGTAAAAAGAAATGCATTATTTCATTGTTTTACCAAGTTGCTAATGTTGCTACAATAAAGGTGTTTAATCAAGCTTTGCCTGAGCTTAAAAGTGCTGGTAGGGTTGAAGTAAAAAATTTCCTAAACAGTTTGCCTTTGAAAAGTTTGCTAATGTTTTTTTATTGGTAATCGATATGGGGAAATGAGTTCTAATTATGTGGAAAGTTTTAATCCATGGATTTTAGAGGAAAGATATTTACCTATCACTGCATGTTTAGATAGAATTCGTTTGAAGCTCATGAAACTTATGTCTGATAAACGTGAGTTAAGTAAAATTTGGAATAGTCAATTGTGCCCCGTTATGGAGAAGCATTTAAGGGATTTATACCATGAGGGTATTCAATGGAAAGTTACTAGATCTACTATTAATGTTTATAAAGTTCAATCAATTTAATCTTATCATGTAGATTTGAGTGTTCGGCGACGTAATTATAACTTATGGCGCATTAATGGTTTCCATGTGCTCATGCTATTAGATGCATTCTTGGTTTTGATTTGGATGTTTATTCTTATATTGAGGATTATTTCAAAGTGTCTTTTTTTCGAGCATCTTATTCTCATCTGATTCATCCACTTGTTAATTTTCAAATGGAAGATGTTTTGCCTGAAGATGTTGAAGTTCATCCTCCTAAGAGAAGATGGAGTGTAGGAAGGCCTCCTTTTTTTGAACGTATTAAGCAGCTGGTGAGGTGAATAAGTACAAAAGTTAGTAGTGTAATTAAATTCTTTTTTGCTATTTTACTGGTTGAATTGGTTGAATTAAATCCTTTTTTATTGGTTGAATTAAATTCTTTTTTGCTATTTTACTTATTTGTTTGGTTAGTAGTGTAATTTAGTTTGTTTCGTTAATAACACTCTGGAAAATATTTGTTTGGATAATATTTATCAAGCTAATATTTGCTAGTGATATATTCAGTAGTTTATGTTTTCTAGTTATACACATGTCAAGCATATATGTTTTTTCATTATAATATGTTTTTGGTTATTGTTTTTGAGGATAAGTTTGGCTAGTAATTATTCTAATTTTGTTGAAAATGGTTATATTTTTGTATTTATTCGGGTTGTGTATTTGGCTACCTTTTACATCTATACGTGTATGATTATGTTTTTTATATTGTTAGATTTTGCATTCACATGATTCTTATTACGTTCTGCACCAGCCAAATGTTTGTCGGCAAATATTTGTCAGGCAAATGTTTGCGTTACAAATATTGCCTGACAAATATTTGTTTCTTCTTTCATGATCATATTGCTTAGCTATTATTATTTTATATACGTGATTAGGTTTGGCATTCACAAACATTTGGTTGGGTTTTTCATCCATACATACCTGATTAGGTTTGGCATTCGGCTAGCTTTTACTTCCATACATACCCAATTAAGTTTGGCATTCAGTTGGCATTTGCGTTCGGTGGTATGCTCAGTTAAACAATATATCTCGCTTATAGATTGGTTTCTATATGTACCTAATTAACGTTGGAATTCAGTTTAATTTCGCATCCATACATACCTGATTAAGTTTGCCATTTGGTTAGCTTTTGCATTCATATGTACCCGATTAGGTTTGGCATTCATCTAGATTTTCCATCCATACGTACCTGATTAGGTTTGGCATTCAGCTAGTTTTTCATCCATATGTACCCAATTTGGTTTGGCATTCAGTTGGGTTTCGCATTCCATGGTATGCACGGTTAAACAATTATCTTAGGTATAGATTGGTTTTCATATGTATCCGATTAGATTTGACATTCCGTTGGCTTTTGCATCCATATGTACCTAATTAGGTTTGATATTCGATTGGCTTTTACATCCATATGTGTCTGATTAGGTTTGGCATTCAGTTGGCTTTCATCCATACGTACTTGAATAGATTTGACATATGGCTATTTTTTGCATTCCATTATATGCTCGGATAAACTATGTATCTTAGGTATAAATTTGTTTTCATATGTATCCAATTAGGTTTGGCATTTGGTTCGTTTTTGCATCCATACATATCCATTTAGGTTTGGCATTCTGCTAGCTTTTGCTTCCATAAGTGCCCAATTAGTTTTGACATTCAATTGGTTTTCGCATTCCGTGATATGCTTTGTTAAACAATTTATCTTAGGTATAAATTTCTTTTCATATGTACCTGATTAGGTTTGACATTCGGTTGGCTTTTGCATCCATACGTACCCGATTGGGTTTGGAATTCGATTAGGTTTTACAAACATATGTACTCGATTAGGTTTGGTATTTGACTAGCCTTTACATCCATACATACCTGATTAGGTTTGGCATTTGATTAGTTTTTGCATTCCATTGTATGCTCAGTTAAACAGTACCTTGGGTATAGATTGGTTTTCATATGTATCAATTAGGTTTTGCGTTCGGTTGGTTTTTGCATCCATATTGTAACGACCCAAAAATTTTAATGATTTAAATAACGTAATTAACTAAATTTTTCATGAAAATAAACAATAAAATTTTGCAATGAAAATTTGATATTTGGAATATGTCTATTTAAACATAGCAAGTGGCAGATTTTTATCACAAAATATGTAAGTTTGATCGGTTGTGAAATTTTAATTTTAAAATCAGTTTAAAATTCGATGGATGTAAAATATTTTATTAAAATCTGAATATTTTTATATAATAAAAATGTAGGCCATCTTCTGAGTGAGACGTCATATTTTGTTTTTGTCAAATTTGGACTTCTCTAGCCCCGTTTATCTTATTTTCGGCATTTTAGCAGCATTTTCGACAGCGAAAAATCGAGTTTTGATAGTTTGGTCATATTTCTCATATCTGTGTACTATTCTGTTCGTCTCGTCATGCTGATCTCCGCAGTATATTCATTTGTGTATTTCGGTGTCCGGTGCATGGTGAAATATGCGAAACGATTAGTCGTATCGGTACCCGTTTGAGCCTTTTGGTTTTCCCTGTGGCCATTCATATATCCACCGTGTAGCCATTAGCATTTATATTTCTGAAATTCAACGCTTGGGCTTTTGTTATTCCAACTTTTCAATATAATTGATGGTTCCTTCCCATTTCTGTTCTCTTCCCTAATTTCTCTTCGTACGCTTCTGTGCTTTGAAATAAAAAGTTATATATATATATATATCAGAGCATTCATATATAAGTTTATATATGGGAGAACTATGCTCGTTCTACCCTAAAACCCTCCATCACCTTCTCAATCCATTCTCTAACGCCGCACTTCATCTCCCCTGACCGCTAGCATCCGCCACGTCACCACACAGCATCGCCTCCCCCTCCGGATCACAACCACATCAAACCCAGCTGCCAAAACTCCACGCTGTAAACTCCTTCGCCTTTCCTCCGCCGCTACCTACCTTTCTTCCTCCATTAGCGGCACCTACCCTTGTCTAGCCCATGCAAACTCCAACAACCCTCAACCAGATCTGCCACCATCCCATAGCATTGCCGCCCATCTCCAAACGACAGCCAGCATCTCCTCCCTCCGTTGCCTCCACCCTTTGCCGCACCCTTTGCAGAGCCGTAGCCCGCCCCTGAGCACCATCCACCCCTCTCTCTCTCTATCTACTTCCCTCTCTAGCACTTACGTCCACCACTGCTACAAACTCCAGCCTACACCTCGCGTTCATCGCCAGCACACTCCGCCTCCATAGTATAACCGAGCCTCAACGCCCCTCCACCAATAGCTCACCGCCTTTCGCACTGTCGTAGCCTCCTTCACTTCCCATCCCATCATAAAAACCCCATAGCCGCTTGTCCCCAGCCCTGACCATGACCACATCCATCCCCTTCCACCCCTTCACTACTCTGCCCAAAGAGCCACAGCCATCACCAAAACACCCTGGCCGAACCCACTGCTGATCCAAGTCAGCCACTATCTCCCTCTAGCCTCCTCTTCTAAAAAAAGAAGAAAGGAAATATATATTAATATATATATATATATATTATTTTTCATTCGCAACTCGCCTCTCCGCATTCCATAATTGTCGTAGCCATCTTTGTTCGCTTTGTCGATGTCCCGTTGTGTGTACACGTGTCCATATGCACTGGTCCATGTCCGTTTGCATCGTTCTTCATTCTCGTTGTCTCCATAGCCTCGAAAGGTGAGCGATCACTCACGATTGACATTCTTATATGTTTATAAATTTAATTCACATGAAATGACGATTGAATATGTTGTTAAATTCGAAATGATTAGTAATTTAATTGTTAAGTATGATATGTTATTATCTGCATTTGTTAACCTATGTTAATTGGCATATGACACCATCACCCGTTGTATGTATATTATATTTAAATTGTTAGTTATGAACCATGCTTGAAATTGATATGTTATGCTATTTTATTATTATTATATTGTTCTCACACTGCAAGTTCCTTGTTAATTAGGAATTCTCTATGGGTTGAAATGATACATACCCGAACGATATTATAGATTAGGGAAATCGTTATGGGTTGAAATGATAAACCCAAGCGATTTTATTGATTTTGAAATTTTGGGATTGCCAGTTGAAATGATATATACCCATAAATATTAAATTATTGTGGATTGAAATGATAAATATCCGTATCACTTGACCATAGGATAGAAAACTATATATGGACACCGTTGGTCTATTTTTAAATGATTTCCAAAAATTTGAGAAAAGAGAAATATATGGGTTTAATAAATATTGATTTTTAAATATAATATAAAAAATTTATTTTAATATATGTGTAAAATTTAGAGTTTTAAATTATATGTTTTGAAAATTATAAATTTATAAGTTAAGTTTTGAAAATGTAAATTTTAAGATTCTACTTATAACTTTATTATTTTTTTAAATATATAAAATAAGATTTAAAATAGATTTAATAATAAGATTTAATTTAATAAAATTTAATACAATAAATTTAATAAAATTTAATTTAATTAGTATATATATTATGTATAAGTATTTATTTAAATTTTTATTAATATTTAAAAAAATATAGATTTTGTAAAAAAAATTAATAAATTAAGGTTGGAAAGATAAATTGAAATTGATTTGAAATTTGATTTGTTTAAGTTGTATTTAAATAAAAATTGATGAAACTTATAAATTTTGAGATTTTAAAGATATGATTTTTATAACTTGGTAACTGGATTTTGATTAAAGGTATAATAGTCTAAAAGTTTTAGGCAACAACATTTCGAACACAAAGACCGAACTTCTTTTATATATTTTTTATTGCAAGATGCTACTTTCATAAATACATCCACATCATTTGTAAAGTGGAATTGTATCATTCCTCTTTTTTTACCTTTCATGTACATCCAAGTTCGATCTTTTAAATAATCCATCATTCATATTCTACACATAAACAAAAATTACATTATTTTTCACACAATAGTATTTTATTCTTAATTTTTTTAATAAAATCAAACATTAATAACAACACTACTATCATCTATTTAATAAAACCAAACATCAATAACATTATTAATTGTATTACTAATTTAAACAACATTTTTAATTTTATTATTACATCCAATTATATTACTAATTTTATTATAAGTTTAAATAACATTATTAATTTCACTAACAATATTAATTTGATTATTAGATATAACGTTATTAATTTTAATATTAATTTCAAAACATTATAAAATTTATTATTAAAAAATTTTAAACACAAGAATTCAAAAATAATTTCAAAGCTATGTAATCTAAGGATTTGTGCACTTGTTTTGATTTTTCTAGCCATCCTACTTTCCATTACAAATACAATGATATTTATGTTTCGTAAATCATTTCAAATCGAACGATCAATAAAATTTTGATAGCATTTCCCCTTATTCCTAGTGCCATACACAAAAAGCATACATGAGAAACAAGAAGGAAGTGTCATCAAAATTTCATTAACCGTTCAATTTGAGATATTAATTTATGAAACTTAAATGTCATTGCATTTATAACTTGTCAAACATTGGGACAAATTCGATAAACTTTTATTATATGCATACAAATTTCTGTTTTAATTTGAAAATGAATATCTATATAAGGATCATATACGGTATAACGATCATATAAGGTACTTATCAAATAGGGCCAAACTAAACATCTAAGGGGCTTCATTAATAATACCATATCAATAACAATGATTTTATTAAACAATTTCATAACAATATCAACGTCAAATTATAAACATATAATCATACTAAAAAATCTATACAAACTATCATTTTCCAATGAATTCATAACAACGAATCAATATTAAATCGTACTATCGAACAAAAAATGAATTGGAGCATTAAATTATACCAAAGGAGGCAGGGTCCTTGCGATAGTTGCTTGCGAGGTGCCTTCGGTGTCAAGATGGTTGTGACTAGCTAGTGAAGGGCTAGGTGATGGAAAGGCCTAAGTGACGAGGGAGGGCTAGGCGACGGGGAGGGCTAGGTGATGAGGGAGAGCAAGGGGATGCTTTTGATCGGCGATGGAGGAGGCTAGGGCTAGGCGACGGGGGAGGCTAGTGCTAGGCGATAGGGGATCTGGGTTTTATTTTGTTTCAAATGAAAGTGACGAAGTGGAGCGTCGGTTAGGAGGTTATAGAAAGGTGTGACGCCGTACCGATGCTACGTCGATGCCTTTTTTGGTGTTGGCAAGGTGTGGTACCATGTTGTAAGTAATGATTTACCTACGACATGCGAGACGCGCCGAAGCCATACTTTTGGCGTCGATATGGCATCGGTAATTTCAAGCAGGTAAACAATAACTTTTCTAGTAGTGGTAATAGATGCGAGACAATGATATGATAAATAGAAGTAAACGTGTATATCTTATACTATGTAATATCATAGTACAAAAGATCATAATAACTTACAAGAGTCAAAGTCTGAAGTAAAGAAAGGACTACATGTAATATTGTCTCTTGTTATAATGATAAAGTGTGACATCTAAGTAATAACACTACGCAAGGGAAATAACATACTAATGCAATTAGATAATAACACTACACAAGGGAAATAACATACCAATGCAATTATATAATAGTAGCTTTAGCCTCCTACCCATCTTCTCACATTGCCAAACATTACTCTAGTCTAGACCTGACTCAGCCTACCCATGAGAGTACCTAAGAGTTATAAGAAAAACAAACAAATAACTTTGAAACAGATAATAGTCTGGTATGAGCTGTGAGTTAAAGTACTTAGCGATTTTATATCAATGGAGGTGCAAAAAGTTACAGTGGGGACAAAGCGAGGATATAGTAGAAAATAGCGGAGGTGTAAAAATATTCATTAGATATAAAACTAAATATTTGAAGTTAATTTATTCTTATTCTCACATTATTTGTGTAGGAAAATGAAATATCGTTTAATCTTATATAACAACACCGTGGAATATCATGATTTTTACAAACTGTATATAGTGACTACAATAGATTTCTAACTTATATTGAATACTTATGCCTTAAAGTTGGGACTTTATCCAAACTTTATTGATTGGGTTTGAAAGAGAACTAGTCAAATCAACTTTTTTAGACCAATGTTGCTAAAGCAGGTGTTAAAAAACCTTGATTTAGCAGACATAGCGGAAAATAACAGGGCTTTAAGTGAATCTACTATTTAATAGTGTTTTGAAATAACATAGCAGTCGAAGAGCGCTATGCGCTATAGCAGGGATTTTATGGGGTTCTAGCGAGGATTTAACTGCACAAGGTATGTGTAAACCAATAAAGTATGATATAAATAATATATATGCACTTAATCAGGTAAAGACAATGTAAGTAATTAGAAGTAATATATGATATTCATATATAGGTGAACATGGGTCACCCTTAACTAACTGAGCTCATGCCCCCACCATCTGTGCTCAGAATTCGAATATATCATAATACCTAATGTGGCTAAGTAAATCAGTAATCGAGTGTGTGTATCAAAATTCAGGAACTAGTAAATTGGATCAAGAGTTCAAACACTATCAATCAGGATATATATATCGACTTAAGGTAATTAAGCTAGTGATCAGGTATTAACAATCAGCATATAAATCAGGAACACAAATAACTTAGAGTAAATGAGAATCAAAGCTTGGGCTTTGAACTCTTGACCCGATGTTGTCAAGGTAAATTAAAATTATACAAGCTTCACGAACACATGACGCTAAGAAAACTAGAATAGGAATACTAGAAACTCGAGATAGAGAATGCCTACTCTTAGTTTTTTGCTCTACTGTGAGTAAAGTATTCCTCATAGTTGAATTCTTAGACGCGACTAGACTAAATCTGGTAATGACGTCAACCACCAGTTTTCCTTTCGAATCTCACTCTATTAGTTCTCAACTCTGCTCGCAAGTGCATATAACTTTGATTGGACCAAAGTATTCTCAAGAATAAAGTTAAAAAATGTATCCAGTCAATCCCTTTAACACTTTTCGATTAATCGAATAAAATACTCCACACAGAAGATCTCAAAACGATCGATTAGAGTGCTCTAGAAATTCGAGTCAAAATTGGTCGAAATCATGCTTTAAGTTGACCAAAACTATTCTATAGGGTCGGTCAGAAGCTTTGTTGTGAAAATCCTTCTAAAAGTCTAAGTGCCACCTAAACCTTAGGTTAGGCTTATCGCATAGCCATTCTCTTTGGCCTACCTAGAGAAGTCTTACCGCCTCATCTAATCATCTAAATGGGTTTCTACGCATTAGTTGAGCGTTAATGCCTCGTAAAAGCATATAGTGCTAATCTTAAATGGTCTTGCTTCCTATGCCGCTCACAATCCCATCCAAACCACCAAATTTACCATTTTAGTCAATCCATAATAACCTAGTTACTAAAAATTTATTCAAAATACATGAATTATCCAAAAACGCCTACTTTTGATTAATCCTCAATTAGTCTCCACTTAAACAATTAATAATAGTTCATACTTGCCACTTAGCGCTCAATGCCGGTGCCTCTTAGATAAAATTGAAAATATGATATTGCACCTTAGACAGTACTAGCCGATAGAAAAATTGACACCTTAGACAATATTTACCCAAAAAACGAATTGATACTACTAATACCAGTGCCCAAATAGATTTACTCAACTTGTGTGGAGTTCTTCACTTAATTAAGGCATGTCAAAATATATAAATGATGCAAAACATTTGACATACCTTTGTATTAATGACATCCAATCCAATATACTCTGGTTTGTTAAATGCATGTTTTTATTATAAAAAAAGAATATCGATGTTTGTACATGGTATGCATGTTGTTAGGCTCATTTGGATGATAACACAACATGTGCTAACGTTAATATAGACGAAGGTTATTGGTATAGTAACAACAAAAACCATGCACAGTATCATTTTATAAGTGATAAAGTGAAATTGAATTTATATATAAGGGTCATTTATTTGTTTGTTTTTTTATGTATAACTTTGATTTGATACATATATTAGATAAACAAATAAATAGTTGTGTTCTATTGCAAAACAAAGGTGGGGCAAGGGTTGATCGTTGAGTCTCTTCCACAATGGTTGTAGCTGTGGTATATTTGTTAGTTGATTTTATCACGCTAATGTTTAATGTCTTTGAAATGTCCCGTTTATGGTTCAAGAGGAGGATTCACATAGGTGGATTGATTATGCTTGGTGATGGAGCTTTAGGATTGATGATCGATCTTCAAAGTTCTATAGTGCTTGTTCTCCATATTCACTACCTATGCTACTAGCAATCAATGATGATTATACCTTTATTTTTGTCTTCCAAAACCTCAAGATTGAAAGCATGATTCTCACAGTTTGGAGCTTTCAAAATGGTGCTTTTCAAAGTTGAAGAAAGCTTAATGACTCGCTTTATTATATTAATTTTGCTTGTCCTTCTTGCAGTTGATATCGTATAATATCCCTCATTAATTCTCTATCGGCATCGCTTCAACTGGATGTGAACTCATAACCATTGAACTCCGTGCATCTTTGACTTTATTTTATAGGTTATGTGACTGCATAATGTTGGCATTCTTTTTATGGTTATCTATGTTGCAACAATTAGAAGATCTTACGAAATGTTGTAATAAAGGGAATAGATCAAAGTTTACATCAATTAGTGCAAACAGTTAGAGTTATTCATGTTCAACCTCCTTGACGATTGTCCCACTCCGAATGAAATAAGACTCCAAATTAGAGTAAAGACAGGACAACATGGATAATCATGCAACAAAAGGCAATATCGTGAGTCACGTAAGCTCCAAAATAAGCTAATGACGGATAGAGGTAATGGTTTTGAATTTAAGCATTTCAATGAAGGAGACAACACAATCTCCAACCGCAAGGACAAGAAAACCAACATGTGAATCATCAAGCTCTATCCAATTTAAAAAAACACCATTATAGAAATTCCTAACTATTATTCGGCCTTTTTGCCAAGCCTTATCCGGACAATTAAAAATGATCGAGTGGTCAGATAGAAAACTAGAAATCCAAAATGATAACTCCAAAATTCAAATCCAAAGTGAAGTTCAAAGATATAACTATAAACTTGAAAAATACCTATAAAGGTCACCTACATAGCAAAATACTTCTGATTGCTAGAGTCAATATGCCAAATCCAAAGCCAAGTCTTGGATCAGTACAAACCAAGCACCTCAGATCGGTACGAACCATGCCTATGACCTCAACAAATCATAACGCATTTCAAGCCATCCAAAGATCGAAAGCAATCCCAAAGAAATACGAAATAAGACCCATGCTCGCCATCGATCCATGCCTAGCACTTCAAGAAATTAAGAATTGAGACACAACAAACCAAGACTCGGGTCACACCGATCTGAGGCTCTTAAGTCGGTACCGAACCTAGAAGCCAGTTGTTGATTTGGTCATGATCTCTTCAGGCAACCTTCTCCAGAACATGGAGAACATGAGAGAGAGTGGTAGAGGAAATTCCCTAATCTTCATCTATAAATAGGAGATGAGAGGCTCGATTTCAAGATCTTTTTTATGCATTCTAAAATTTTGTATTGTTATACCAATGTCTTGGATCATCATAGTTTTGAGACTATCAAACCATAAAATCTCACTTGTAAAACTTTGCATAAAACATTAACAAAGCTAAAGTGGACGTAGGCAAGAGTTTAGCCAAATCACTATAAATTGTTGTATATTGTTTTTACTTATTTTCTATTTAATTTCTTCATTTTATTCTCTTCTCTAAACTATTCGGGTGTTTACGCCAACTTTTGGTGTAAACAATTTGGTTCTTTCACTGAGAGCTCCAACTTCTTACTATTTAGATCTATTTTCAACTTTTGGATTGCTTTAATCCACGAAGTAGGTCTAAAAGTTTTATTCCAAACGTCCGTGATTATTCAAATTTCGTTAAAGTCTATCACAGGATCCACCAAAGCAATGGATCCAAAGAATTCCAAAGAAAAATCGACTACCTCCAAGCCCATAATGATGCCGAGAATGCTGGCTCTCAACATGGAGAAGAAACCAACTAGCCTGGAACTGTCAAAATCCAGAGTGTTTCAGATATAATCACAGGGTTAAATTGGATAAGATGATGAAAGAAAGCAACGACAAGCTCCTTGAAAGTTAGAGTTCTACGACAAAACAGATGAAAGAAAACTTGAATTTGATAACCCAGCTGCCTTGGGGTCGTAGAAGGAACAGGAAGGAATTGTCGCCTTCTAATTCAAAAGATGATAGTTCCTCTTCATCCAGTGAGAATCATAGAGAAGGAAAGCATAAAATGAAGACGAAAGGGGCTAGAACCTCGAAAGATGGAGTAGGCAAAACGTAGGTCGATGGTGCATAGGTCGGTAACGAACCATCACTCAGATCAGTACCGATATGACATGCCATGTCCTGAATGCTAAAAACTTTGTTGAGTTGCACAATGATGTTGATGATGGAGATGGCCCTGTTATTGATGGCCAAAATGTTGAAGTTCAAGTGGTTGTTGTTGACCCGTCATATAGAGATCATAGAAATCGGTCAATTGCATGAACGGTTCAACTGATAGCATGTATAGCTCCGGTATAGAAACCGAATAATCAACGTTCAACTGATAATCGGTCACATAGAGATCATAGAAACTAGATAGCATGGAATTAACCGAGATCATTTGCGAAGCCAAACATTCGGGGTAGGCCATGATAATCACCGTTTAACTGATTCAACAGAACCAGATTTTTTAGCAGATATGGTGAGAAAGTTGGTGAACGAAAACCAGCATAGAAGTAATGATGATTGGGGTTCTTCTCCTAGAAGGAACTCGTTCACCGAGGAGATATTGTGAGAAGAGTATCCTAGAAGGTTTATCATGCCCACCGTGTCGTATTATAATGGAACAATCGATCCGAGGTAGAACTTGTTAAAGTATGAATGGTATATATAGCTCCAGGGCTACCAATGCCATACGATGTAGAAGTTTTCCGATATTCTTGGAAGGAGCAACTACAATGTTGTTTACTCGGCTGCCACAAGATCCATATCTTCATTTAATCAGCTAGCTAGAAAGTTCGTGGAGCAGTTCAGTTTGCACGCTTCTCGCCCAAAAGGCGTGAAGTCGTTGTCTATCATTTTCCAAAATTCTGGAGAATCTTTGAAGGACTTTTTGAGTAGGCTTAACACGGCTGTGACGGAGGTGAGAAATGCCAAGGAGGACATGGTTTTGATGGCTTTGATAAGAGGAATACATCCTGATACAGATTTCGATAAATGGTTGAAGATGAAACCTCTACCGACCATGGAAGTTTTTTATAGAAAAGCAACTCGGTATTTGCGTTTAGAAGAGGAAAATATGTCTGCTGGAAAGACCGATGTCAGGCAATTAGCTGAGGTGGTTTAGAGTGACGTGGCTGTGAAACAAACTGATGAGAGTTCCGGGAATGTTGATATTAATGTGAGAAATAAGAATAGTAATCAGAAAAGAGGTAATCAGGGCAACGGAGGTAGGAAACCAAATTTCAAGAAACAGTTGAGGTTCCTAAAGCATGAAGATTACACACCGTCGAATGATACGGTTGAGAATATCTACCTTGCGACAAAGGGTATCGAGCATTATAAGAAACCAGCTCGGAAGGAGTCGACTGAAAGAGAGAAGATGTATGGGAAGTGCTGCCGCTTCCACAAAACACACGACTATAATACTAATGAATGTAGGCATATGCGAGATGTGGTTGAGGATTTAATCTGAAAGAAGAAACTATAGTAGTATGTGAAAGCCTCGTAGGATGGTGGGCAAGGAAATACCATGGGCAGTTGCCCCAATGGGGCCAAGCTAAGCCTAGCAAGGACGAACCTAGGCAGTTTGGTAAAAGACTTATCATTAACACGATAACCAGTGGACCTCATCCAGTTGAGAAGAGCTAGAATGAGATGGAGAGGTATGGAAGCTCGTTGAGACACGTTGTGCATGAGAGTTACTTTGCAGTCAAAAACAGAGCTCCGATGAAGTAATTGAAGACAATAACTAATGATATTGTTTTCAGGAACCATGATGTAGATGAGGTCCCAACGCTGACACTTGACCCTTTGGTGATAATGGTTATGATTGGGCCGGCTACCATGAGGAAAGTTCTCATTGTTGTGGGAGTTATGTAAATATTTTGTTTAAGGCCTATGATCAAATGACAATGGATAGCCAGGATCTGAAGATATGTAAGTCTCGGATTTAGGGATTTACCGAAGAGGATACAGAGCCTATTAGGTGCGTTGACTTGCCGGTGGGTTAGGTGAAGGTAACCGTAAGAGAGTGCGGGTTGTGACCTTCATTGTGATGGATACATTTTCTACATATAACGCCTTCTTGGGTCAACTGGCCCTTGCTAGCTTTTGGGTGGCACTCTGTGGTGTCTATCAATGAAATTTCCTACGGAGATTGGAGTAGGAGTCATCCAAGGTGACCAGAATGTAGGGCGTGAATGCTAAGTCGCGGAGCTGAGAGAAGCGAAGCAATGTGAAAAAGGAAAGGACGTGGAGAAGACTCTCTACATCAAGTTGATTGATGCATAGCAACTACCGCCTAATCCCTGACTTGGTCGTCATAACAAATTCCACAAAGTTACGAATTAAAGGAAAGAGCCGAAGGATTTGAGGGCGGCCTCAACTGAGTTGATGATCAACATCCCGGTCAATTAGGATGATCCTACTCGGGTCCTGAAGATCGGATCTCAACTTAGTATAAGGATGAAAAAGGAGTTGGCTAGGTTCCTCCAAGAAAGCCTGGATATGTTTGCCTGGACATATTCTGATATATGTGGAATATAGTCAGAGATAGCATGTCACTTGTTGAATGTGAACCCTAGATATCCTCCTGTGAAGTAGAAGCGAAGCAGCTTGGGTCCGGCGTGATCCGCTACAATGAAGGAAGAAGTGGATAAGCTAAAAGCCAATGGCTTTATCCACGATGCTTTATGGGTATTATATTCAGTGCTGGTCAAGAAGCCAAATGAAAAATGGCGGACATGCTTTGACTAATCAAATTTAAAGAAGGCATACCCAAGAATAGCTTCCCACTGCCAAAGATTGACAAGCTAGTGGACTCAACAGCGACCACAAATTGTTATTGTTCATGACTGCTTATTTTGGCTACAACCAAATACCAATGCATATCGCGGATCAAGAACACACTAGATTCATTACTGACCTAGGACTATATTGTTACCGTGTTATGTCATTCGGTCTGGAAAACGCAGGAGCAACCTACCATAGATTGGTAAACTCAATGCTCAAGGATAAGATTGGGCGTACGATGAAGGTCGATATGAACGATATGCTACTGAAGTCACAACGATCGATGAACCACTTGGAAGACCTATCAGGGATGTTCAACGTGTTTCGAAAATATGGAATGAGACTCAATCCGCTAAATGTTCGTTTGGAGTCGCGTCAGGAAAAAGATTGGGTTTCATGGTAAACTCAAGGGACATAGATGCCAACCCAGAATAGATCAAAGGCACTAAGGGATGTCAAAGAAGATGGAGAAATAATAAAAGAGGTGCAAAGCTTGAATGGAAAAGTAGCTGCGTTGAGTCGATTTATCATGAAAGCTACAGATGAATGTATACCGTTCTTCAATGCCCTCAAGATGGGAAAAGGAAAATTTTACTGGATGCAGGAGTGTAAAGGCTCTTTTCTGGCCTTACTTGACAATCTGGAAAGACCACCCATCTTTTCAAAGCCTTTGGAAGGGGAATATATATTTGTTTATTTACCAATATTTATCCATGCTTTAAGTGTTGTCCTAGTACGCGAAGAAGCTAGGATCCAAAGGCCAGTATATTACATCAACAAGCAGTTAACTGGAGCAGAATTGAATTATCCGAAGTTGGAAAAGCTAGCATATTACTTATTGATTGTGTCAAGGGAACTCTTTCCCTGCTTTCAAGCTCATCCAATCAAAGTGTTGGCTGCCTACCTTTGGGATAGGTGTTGCACCAACCAGAGACTTCATGAAGGCTGTTGAAGTGGAATATCAAACTAAGTCAGTACCATATATCCTATCATCCTAGAAGGGGGATCTGAGGATAGGCATTGGCAGATTTCATTACCGAATTCCCTACTTGAGATGAAGAAAGAGAAGAAGACCTAGAGTGGAATGCTCATTGGAAGCTATACATGGACAAAGCATCTAACGAGCATTGCTCGAGGGCAGGAGTGATCTTAATAACTCCCTGAGGAACGATCAATATGTTACGCTTTGAAACTTGAGTTCCTACAATGAACAACGAGGCTGTTACGAAGTACTTATCGTAGGGCTTAAGATAGTAAAGGAATTGGGATTTAAAACATTGCATATACATGGCGACTCTTAATCAGTAGTATATCAAGTGAAGAAAGAATTTCAAGCAAAGGGAGCAAGGCTAGCCCCTTATTTGATGAAGTTTCCAAAACTACTAAATGACATTGAATATTACACGATAACGCACATTCCCAGGGAAGAGAATATAAAGGACGATTAGCTAGCCAAACTCGCTAGCTTTAGGGATGTGCAACTCATATGTTTAGCTCCAATGAAGGTATTATCAACATCGAGCATCAACCAAATATACGTTGATTGGATCTTGGAGGCTAAAGTCAAAAAGGAATCATTGATGACTCCGATCAAGGAGTACTTGTTAAAGGAAATCTCTTGAAAGGATGGAACGAACTAAAAAAAACTCATTCGCAAATCTCCATGATTTATTGTTCAGAAAGGAGTACTATAATATAGGAAAGGATTCTCAGCTTTCCTGCTGCAATGTGTAGGATCTAGATTAACCCTAGAGGGGGGGTGAATAGGGTTATCGCAAATTTTCTCAAATTAAACGCGAAATCAAACTACAGATAAATAGATATGCAGAAAAGTAAATCACACACAAAATTTACCCAGCTTCGGCAACCCCTGCCTACTGCTGCATTCCCAGATTTCTATTAGGATTAAACAGTATCCCGCTTACAAACACTCCTACAGACTCGCACATCCTGCTCCGCCTATAGAGCTTTGTAAACTCGCACACCCTGCTCACTGAACTAACCCTAACTAGACAATCTGACACTACCTAAACCCTAGGTGGTGATTTACCCTTGCTTGACTTGAAAAGTACAAACTGAAAAACAAAATACAGTTTAAAATCTAGGACAAAATTTAAATTGAAAATTTAAATCGATTTTGCCCTCAATAGACTTGGCCTAAAACTATATTAATTAAACCCGGCCTAAAAATATAAAACTAAAACCTAGTTGAATATTAAAACTAAAAAACCCTTATTAATCAACTAGCCCGGCCCATCTTTTATTTCTTGTAGACAAATGTCGGCCCGCTGTTATTCTATCTTCGATCCCCTTTCTTTCTGACCCGATCCCTTGAGAGAGAAAATGGCGAACAAAAATTAGGGCTTCGGTGATTCTTTCTGTCGATTTTGGAATTCTTAGCTTCGCCTTCTTGAATCTCTGTTGATTCTCGAATCTGGAATCGAGGCTTTGAGTCTGGAATTAGGGCTTTGCCCTTGTTCGTTTTGCTGGCGAAATTGAGCTTCGGCTTCGTCTTCCTTTGTGGCTCTGGCTTGCAATTATCTTTGCGTCGAGTCTGGAATTAGGGTTTTTCCCTATTGCGATTTAGAGCTTCGGCTCTTCTCTGGAATTTGTAAGTTCTTCTTGCTCGATGCTTTTCTCTTATTTATACTTGAACTTGGTTAAATGTCAGTGATGATTATTTGGGTTTCTATTCTGCTCTGAATCACCACACCAAGTCGATGGTGTTATTGGGGGTTTATATACACGTCTGATTTGATATACGTGTTATTCACGTTGTTGATTCTTTCCGATTTTACTCTCTTATATTTTTGGAATTTTAACCCACGGCTTTTATTCTTGACCGTTCGATTTTTGAATTAATACAGTCGATCCTATGAATTCTGAAACTTTCCTAAATTATAAAGTTTTGACTTTTTCAGTTTTTGACTTCGAGAATATTTTCTGGTTGATTATGTTGATTCTTTGGTCTGCATTTCTGGCTTCTGTGTACTTCATCTCTGACCACCTCCTCTGGTTTAATCCCGAACTTCTCATTGCATTTGAATATTGTCTTTGCATATATTCTTTGATTTACATGTGAGCATTTGACTTGATTTCCTGATTCTTGTGAGTAATTGCTGTTGTTACAATTGGGGTTAGTTGTCGTGCAGTCTTCATTGTATATTCCTCTGTTTGATAGCATGTCTGCTTTACTTTGAGTTGTGTGGTCTGAACTTGATTCACTTGTTCCACATGAATCCATTTACATTGCACATTACTGTTTTGTTTGTTGTTGCAGTTGCCTCCTCACTTGAACCTGTTTCAGTGATGTATTTACATTTGCCACTGTTTTGCTTTTGTTCACACTGATTAGTTGAGCTTGCATTTGCGTTGTAGCTGTTGTTCTTCATTCTCGTTGGATTAGTGTATATGTATTCACCTGAATTACATTCATTCTGCATACTGCCTCCAGTTCACTGTTTTATGCATTGAGTTGCATCATTGACTTTGAGCTACTGTAGTCATGTGCTCTGGTCATTCACTTGTTAATGTAGACTGTGCTTGTCTATCCATTCATGGTTGCATGTTGTTGTTGTGCACTTGTCAGTGTAGTCTTCATCTTGTTGCCAGTAGCATTCATGCTTCATTGTGTAGTTGTGTTGCCATTCATGTGTACATGTTTGATCAGCTGCTAGTGTACTTGATATTGATTTTGTTGGTCACTTGAACCTGTAGTTGATTCACTGTTGTACCTTTGACCATTTGCCTGTAGACTTTACTGTGTACACTTTGTTGATCTTGTACATGTTCATAAGTCTGGTCTTTGATCTTGAGTCACTTGAACCCGACTTTGACATAACAACTTGTTGCCTTCATTGTAGTCTGGTTCATTTGGACTTGAAAACACTTCATATGTGTGCATGCTTGCTGTAGTAACTTGTACCTGACTTTGAGTTGTCTAACCTGTAGTTGATTCACCTGTGCATTCATGTACATTTGATTTCCCTGTGTACACGCACAGTTCATTGTTGCAGTAATCATTGATATTTTGGTCGAGGCCATTTGCACTTGTGTTGAATCTAATTTTGATTTGACCTTGTGCACTCGAGTTGGTGAGGCAGTGCACACGTGCATACGTGTGTACTGCAGCCACTCGTAATTAACTGTCCCTGATATGAATACTGATATGCACAGTTATTACATAATCAAAGATGATGACGATAACCCATATATCTGAGACAGTTTTGAAAAACAAATTCTATATTTTTGCAAATTAAAATTGTTTCTTTTCAAATTACTGCTGTAGATTGTTAATTATACAGGTACACAGGAGACAAGACAAATACTGGAGCTGGACAATGCAGATGCAGAAGACTGAGTGTATGAGTGACGTAGTGAGGACAGAAATGTAACAATGAAAATGTATGAGTGAGAGTGAGCTGTAAATATGAAATCAGTGTACTGTAAACATTGTACTGAATAAAATATTATATTGAATAAAATTACTGTTTGAATTTGTTAAATTCTGTGCAATAGCATTATTATTCAATATTTATATTTATTCCTGTATGTGTAAAATAACATCTGTAAATGTGTAAAATAAAATCTGCAAACACATCTATAATTCGATATATATTTTGTTATCATCAAACACTAAACACACATCAAACAATCTCCCCCTTTTGATGATGACAAACATATATTAAAGATTTTGAAATTCCAGTAGATGTGTTTAAACATGAGATATTTAGTTCCCCCTACATGTATGCTCCCCCTACATGAATACTCCCCCTACAACTGAGACCACTCCCTATTTAGAAGATTTAGGAAATTACATACAAATAAAAGAACTATAGAAAATAACTAACAACATTTAACAAATTAGTAAAATATTCCAGAAATACTTATTTCCTTATCAAAATCTCGTTCTTCTCCCCCTTTTGTTATCATCAAAAGACTGACAAAAAATAATGAAACAGTAAGGGAAAACAAATGGAAAAAACAGGGAAAAACCATAATATATCATAACAAGATAACAATTTCCACATTTTAGAGAATGGATCGATGATTTGGTTTTTATAATGAGAAGAGAGATGTTTTATTCTATTTATTATAATTTTAAAACGATTTGACATTTAAGCACAAAAGAAATAAGCACTTACTAACCACGCATAACCATAAGGACTTTTAAATGGGATTAGCAGTTACTCATTAGTTATCAAGCTCCATCCATGCATAACCATAAGGACTTTTAAATGAGAATGGAGTGATGATAACCTCACATGATCCATCCATGCATAACCATAAGGACTTTTAAATGAGAATGGATGCATGAGAAATATTTTTTAAAATTTTTCTTTATTTTCCTTTTTAATTTAAAAAGCAATTCACTCTTCTCATTTTTCAAAACCATTATGAATGATAGAAAGATGGTAGAAATAGAAATGATCGTGGAATAAGTTACCAAATTAATCATATTATGAAATTTCATAAACCAAACGTATTTCCACTACTGAATACCATATTCGAATCAATCTTTGAATGATATCCAAAACAGGTTTGAATTCTAGAAATTGAAGTTGAAAATAAATATCCAAGAATATTTCAACCAAAAATTGAAAAATGATTAGTCAATTTCCATAATCCCTAAATCCAAACGTAATCTTGAAAATCTATCTTCGGGGAGGGGTTTTGTGAAAATATCAGCAAGTTAATCCTCAGTTGAAATGAATTCAATGCAAATGTCTTCCCTAGCAATGTGATCTTCTAAGAAAATGGTGTCTCACATCAATGTGTTTTGTGCGTGAATGATGAACAGGATTATTAGACCATGAAATTAATGAATGTCCTAGCATGAAACATGTCCCACTAGTACTTTTCCTATCAACTAGTGAACCCGAATAATCAGCATCAGAATAACCAACTAAATCAAAATTTTCACAAGAAGAATACCATAGTCCAAATTTGTGTGTGTGTGAAAGATATCTTAAAATTCGTTTAGTGGCTTTCAAATGTGATTCTTTAGGGTTAGATTGAAAACGTGCACACAAACACATAGAAAACATAATATCGGGTCTAGAAGCAGTAAGATAGAGAAGTGAACTAATTATCCCTCGATATTTCTTCTTTCAAATTAATTAAGTTCAACTTTGCATCTCTCAAATCCAACTTTCATTATTAAGAATCATTTCAACAAAATCAGAAATAAAGCTAATGTGACAACACAACGCACACAGATTTTTATCAAATGAAGAGCGAGTGCTTATTCCTTTCATAGGATCATAATTAAAGCATCATTATTATCTCAAGACAATTTGAAGTTCTCACCAGTGAAGTTTCATCAGTTTCAACAGTTTCTAAAAACACTTTTATAGCATGAGTATTCAATAATCAATCAACATCATAATTTGACCAAACAGATTAAGTTCAAGAAAAATGGTTGATCAATTTTTAAGCACAAGTCAAAGTCATAGATAAGAATAAATCATGTAAGATCATAGTAAGTTAGAATCTTTCAACCATCATAATTATCTCGAGTGATTCTATTAAAAGATGATTGGTTAAAAGAAATCAGAATTAACACCATCAATCATAATTGGCTGATTTAATTCAGATTATGGTGCAGATTCTTACCGGTTATCTATCGTTTGAAAATAAATACAACTACCTGTTTTACCTGTACGATAATCTTTCGTTGTTTGCCCATAGTGAATCTGTCACCTTTATACTAGGCTAAGGAACGTTGATTTGTCGCCCATTGTGCATCTGGAACAGCCAGAATACAGATAACACTAATGTTGTTCCTTAGCCTGCCACCACACCTACACGGTTAAAGATTTATGTGACCTATTTGTTTTTATAGGTCCATGGTTGTTAGTTGCAGAATAATTGTGAATAAACAATCCCTTTGGAACCCAAACTTGTTTTGTCTTTTCATTCTTGTTCCAATAGACATGAAATTTGTTTGTAGAATTCTTAGGAACCCAAACTAGTATAAATTTCGTGTTCTTGTTCCTATGACTACAATTTTCAACATGATGTCCAATTATTTCACATTCAGTAAAAATACCCTTACCTTTAGCACTATCATCAACTTGTGTTTTTCCAAAACCTAGTCATTTTCTATTGTTAGCAAACAATTGATTTCCTAATAACATATTGAATGATTTTTCTCCTCTTGAAAATTTACTTAGTGATTTCTCAAGATCTTGGACTTTGGTTTTCAGTGTTGTGTTTTCAGACACAAGTGAGGTGCATCTGTTTATAAAATCCTTTTTCCTAGCTTCAATTGTTTCCTTTAGATTCAAGTTTTCTTTTTCAAGATTCTCAAAAATATTCTTTAGTTTTGATAATTCTGAATCTAAAGTTTTATAGTTTATACAATCTAGGTTCTGAATGTTTTCAAGTTCAGTTTCTAACCTAAAATTTTCACGGGCAAGTTCTCTCCTATCAGATTTCAGTTTATCAATTTTAGAATCAAGAGCATCAACTGTTTTAGTAAGATCGAGGCACAGATAAACAAGTTCTTTATAAGAATAGTTCTTTACCTCATTAGATTCCTCTGAGCTTGCTTCTGAATCTGATCTTGATTCCTCTGAGCTTGCTTCTGAATCTGATCTTGGCGTAAGACACAAGTTTGCCTCCTCTGAGCTATCAGTTGAAACTTCCTCTCCTTCCTCATCATCCCAAGTTGCTGTGAAGGCCTTTTTCTTCTTTTTCTTTCCCTTGTTGCTCTTTAAGGCAATTGTCTTCTTCTTTGGTTCGGAATTGATGCGTTCCTCCTTGGCTTTTAACTCAAGCTCATACGTCATCGGATTTCCGAACAAATCCTCCATGCTCAGTTTACTTAAATCTTTTGATTCTTGTATTGCCGTGACTTTTGCCTCAAAGTTCATCGGTAAGACTCGTAGAATCTTCCTCACTAGCTCTACCTCAGAGAATACCTTTCCAAGCGCTCTAGCATTGTACACCAAGGTTGAGAAGCGTCCAAACATATCCTTTATGCTCTCGCCTTTGTCCATCACAAAGTTCTCGTATTCATTGCTGAACAGGGCTAGACGAGACTCTTTGACTTGAGAAGTTCCTTCGTGTGTCACCTCCAAAGTATGCCAAATTTCCTGTGCTATTTTACAATGAGAAATTCTATTAAATTCAGTTTTATCAAGAGCACAGATCAGAGCATTCATGGCTTTAGCATTAGTAGTTTTTAATTTCTTATCATTAGCATCCCACTTATCCTTTGTGTTAGTCCATAGGATAGTGGTTTTGATGACAACAACTATAGAAGTGTTATAAAATATATATGTGCAGGAAATCTATATGCAGGTATCAACAAAAGAAGACTGTACAGTAAAGAAGACAAAGATCAAGAGTTCAAGATTGAAGACTCATGAGATTCAAGATATTCAAGAGTTCAAGACAAATAATATAGTTAGGTTAGATATTTGTTAAAACTCCTTGAAAGCACTATCATTCTTTTTTATCCAATTTACTCGTGGAATGGAATCCACTTCGTTCTTGTTAAAGGGATGGAACCCTAGTGAGATGGAACTCACGAAATATCTAGTGGAACGGATAGTAGCCCTATTTTGTTATCCACTAATTTTGATTCAAAATGATTTTCAAAATTATCTCTTGTTTCATAAAATGATTTTCAAATATTCCTTTTCAAAAGAAAAACCTTCGTTCGTATTTCCAAAAATGTTTTAGCCTCAAAATCATATTTATCATTTTGTTATATTTTGATTTCAAAATTGTCCTTGATATTTTAGCCTCAAAATCTATTTTAATATTATATTTACTTTAGTTTATTTACCTTGATTTTAAATATATTTTAGTATATATACATATATATATTCATAAGTATTTCTACTTCTAAATACCTTCTACAAATACATAGAGTCCATTTGAATAAAGTTGCATATGTTTTAAATCATCATTTTCAAAGTAAAGCAAATCATCATTTTTAATAGACCATGTCGACATCATAGTTACTCGTCATGTCGACATGCTTCCCGTTATAGCAAAGGTTGTTTTCAAAAGAAGTGTCTATTCGTTTAAATCTCTTTGAATGGACACATCCATTCATTCTCTATAAATAGAGACTGTTATGGACGTTTTCCAGTAACTACTTTCTTTATTTTCTCTCCTCTTTATTCTCTTATCTTATTTTCTAATCATCCTATCCATATTCTGCCGAAATCTTAAGTGAATCAAACCAGAATATCTCTAGTTTGATTCTCTACCACTCTCTTCAAAGAATCTCAGTGCTTATCAGAGTTATAGATATATTTGTACTCAAAGAAACTTGTTTAGGGTTATAAAGGTGTGATCGTGTCCTTGGAAATCGATCGGGTGAACTTGTGTCCTGTGAATCAAGTGGTTCTACCCAGAGACCTGAGAATCTGGAGGGTGTACCTCGTTGCCTTGGAATCGAGGGATTGTAATCTAGATTATTATTGAATAGAAAGCCGTACAAGTTGTGCGGGACTGGATGTAGGGTAACACCGAACCAGTATAAAATTCCTGGTGTGTTCTTTCCTTTACTTGCTTTTTATTTATATTTGCATCTGTTTGTGATTCTATGATTTGATCTGTGATTGTGTATTTGCATTAAGTTAGTTAAATCAATTTAAATCAAAGAAGTTTTAAAGAAATTCTTAAAACACTATTCACCCCCCCTCTAGTGTTAAATAGCCTTAAGATCATCTTCCGCGTCCCTGTCATTTGGTATCAGAGCAAGGTTTTCAAAAGTTTCATAATCTGAATTTTGAAAATTTTTTAAAATGGCAATTTTTTTTAAAAATTATTAACACTGTTTTCATATGAATATGTCACAGAATCATCATGATATTGTTGTTTAAAATTATATTTAGTTATTTTGAAAAGTCACTTGATTCTTTAAATAGTTATCTTGTTTTGCAGGAGAAGAGTTATGTACAAATGGATATATAATGGAAACTGACAATGAATTGGGTACCAGATCAATTCAAAACTTTGGGTTCTTATCTACAACTTGATTTGATACTATACTTCTCTCCATATGATTTGCAATGTCGCTGGTTTCGTGTGAATCCGTCAAGAAATGACCAAGTTATGGTTAAATGAAGTTTTGGTGAACAAAGAGAAAAAGAAGGCAAAACTGTCAAAGGTATTCTTCAAAATGCATCCAGAGATTTGAGTATTTTGTTCCCACTCCATTTCAGATTGTAGTTCTTGTTCTCGCGGTCGTTTTGATGGGTGGATCATCAAATTCCGATCAAAATTGAGTGAGATATGAAAGTTTGAAGTTGGCTATCCAAAACTGAAAAACTGTGTACGGGATCTTCAACATTTCTTCTACTGTTCGGCCTGTTGCATCACAATACCATCCAAATTCGACACCAAACTATAACTAGATCGTAGCCCTTGCCTTCCTCTTCGACTTGCCGCTGGTTTCATCCAATTCCGTTAAGAAACGAAGAAGATACGCCCTCTAGAAGTTTGATAGTATATAGAAAAACGGGAAGAAGATGAAAAGGAGGAATTTTTATGAAAAGTGGTGACCGTTGGGCTTATTTATAGTGGTTGAAGTGTCCATTCATTCAAAATTCGAATTCAAAGTTTTGGCGCCAAGTTAGTCGATCTACAAAATCATCTGTATCTTTCTCATATGGTCTTCAAATTCAGCAAATGAATATACTACGCTGATCAGAAAAACGAGCCCGTCGCAATAGAACAGATTTCGTCGTCAAATTCGGAAAGATATAAATATGTGGATCACGACAATGGAGGAACGACAAAGTTAGAAAGATGGAATGCAAAAATTGGTACGCTTTACTATTATTTCATCTTTATTGTTGCATTTAGGAATATATATATATCTATGCATTTAGTTAGGTATAGAAATTTATCACTTTTATAAGTTTTGATATTTTGGTCCATATATTGACACACCATAGTATAAATATCAATATACAAGTCTAATTTTTTTTTAAAAAAAAATCTTTTAAAATGTGTTTTCTTTCAAATAAAATCTACAACTAATTTATTACAACTATACTAAGTAGAAAAGCATACATTCATTCATGATTTCAACTTTTCTAATGTTATTTTTACTTCTCATACTCTATTTCTTTTAAGACACTAATTTTATATTTTTAAGAAATTAGTAGAATGAATTTAGAATGTTAAAATAAGGCTCTATTTATATATTTCTTCAATTAATAAGATTGCACCACATCACATGACCAAAATTTTAGATAGCATTTCTAAAATGCTTCTTTTCTTCTGTAATGTTTTGTAAGCACTGCAAATTCATTTTTATAGCATTTTTGTGCTTTGAAACGCTGTAGAGTTTCAGAAACTTTACACAGCATTTGGTAAAAGCTACAGTTTCTATTTTATAATGTTTTGAATATATTTCATTGCAAAAACCTTTTATAGCATTTTGTAAATGCTGTCTTTTCTGTTTGAAATTTTAAATTATAAAAAAAAACATGATATTTAAACTAAGTATTTTTCTCTATTCTTTTTAGAGTTATTTTCTAACTTATATTAGAATATTTAAAATTAATGTTTAGATATTCTTTAGTAATTAATTAAAATTTAAATGAAAGAGGCCTTAATATAACACATGTTTATTTTAGTTTTTTAATCTTTGTTATTTTTAATATTTCATTATGATACTTTTAAAAAAAATGTTTAAACATGTTTCTAAATATTTTAGTCAATAGAAATTTAATATAAAGGTTTTAATTAGTAAGTTAAGAACATGGAAGTTTGGATTATAGTAATTAAAATAATTATAATTAAATAAGTAGGCTATTAATCTTTATAAAAACCATATTTGATCATATATAGTATAAGTCCTTATTCCTTAGCATTTAATTTTGATATTAAGTTTGGTTACTACCTTTCACGATTATGTTACAGTTTTAATACCATTTATTACCTTTAAACTATTGTCTTTACAACTATTTCAGTCACATTCATTAGTTTCCTTAACTTAGGTTTAGTAATTGGTGTGTTTTACCTTTGTTTGGTTGAAGTGTTTTATAATAAATAGGTTGATATATGTATACATACATAGACACACACACACACACATATATATATATATGCTTGTCAATTAGATATTACTTATCACTCATGTTTATCTTATAGTCTGAATATCTCTTACCATAGTATATATATATCATCATATCATTGTGCAAATTATTTTACTTCATTATCATTTTATTACATATCATTATGCATCATATTTCATATCACATTTCATTGCATATTACATCATAAATTACAATGCATATCATAATCATTTGCATCACAAGTCGCACTTCATTTCGCATATTATCTCATGCTACATTGCATATGTTATACACTTCATACTGCTTTACAAACTACATATTGCATACATGTATACATAACAAGTGTATCTTATTTAGGAGGAGTTTGTAGTATTGTCTTATAATATAGGATTATTAGTTTTTGGTTGATTTGATTGATTTGATTGACTTGTTTGAATTGTTTGACTTGATTGACTTGTTTAATTTGATTGACTTGATTGACTTGTTTAACTTGTTTGAATTGATTGATTTGTTTGACTTGTCTGACATGATTGGTTTTGATGTATGTGTTGATTATATTGTCTGAAATATATTTATACATATTTATTGAATAATTATAGTATAATTAAGTTAATATCTTTCACAATTCATTTACTATACTTTGTTCTAGTATTAAGTTTAAGGGGAAGTTTTATAGTTAGTGGTTTAGGACTAAGTTTTAGTTTTAGATCTAAGTGTTTATTATTTATGATAACACTATCATTATAATCACACGTCATAGAGTGATAAGTTTTAGGGGGAGTTATATAGTTTAGAGTTAGTGTCATTTTTTTGTTGATGACAAAGGGGGAGAAGTATAAAATAGGTTAGTTAGGCATAGAATAAGGGGGAGTTATTAGATTTAGGGGGAGTTATAAGAAGAATATAAATATTTTATAAACAAAGGTTGTCATCATCAAAAAGGGGGAGAATGTTAGTCCATAGGATAGTGGTTTTGATGACAACAACTATAGAAGTGTTATAAAATATATATGTGCAGGAAATCTATATGCAGGTATCAACAAAAGAAGACTGTACAGTAAAGAAGACAAAGATCAAGAGTTCAAGATTGAAGACTCATGAGATTCAAGATATTCAAGAGTTCAAGACAAATAATATAGTTAGGTTAGATATTTGTTAAAACTCCTTGAAAGCACTATCATTCTTTTTTATCCAATTTACTCGTGGAATGGAATCCACTTCGTTCTTGTTAAAGGGATGGAACCCTAGTGAGATGGAACTCACGAAATATCTAGTGGAACGGATAGTAGCCCTATTTTGTTATCCACTAATTTTGATTCAAAATGATTTTCAAAATTATCTCTTGTTTCATAAAATGATTTTCAAATATTCCTTTTCAAAAGAAAAACCTTCGTTCGTATTTCCAAAAATGTTTTAGCCTCAAAATCATATTTATCATTTTGTTATATTTTGATTTCAAAATTGTCCTTGATATTTTAGCCTCAAAATCTATTTTAATATTATATTTACTTTAGTTTATTTACCTTGATTTTAAATATATTTTAGTATATATACATATATATATTCATAAGTATTTCTACTTCTAAATACCTTCTACAAATACATAGAGTCCATTTGAATAAAGTTGCATATGTTTTAAATCATCATTTTCAAAGTAAAGCAAATCATCATTTTTAATAGACCATGTCGACATCATAGTTACTCGTCATGTCGACATGCTTCCCGTTATAGCAAAGGTTGTTTTCAAAAGAAGTGTCTATTCGTTTAAATCTCTTTGAATGGACACATCCATTCATTCTCTATAAATAGAGACTGTTATGGACGTTTTCCAGTAACTACTTTCTTTATTTTCTCTCCTCTTTATTCTCTTATCTTATTTTCTAATCATCCTATCCATATTCTGCCGAAATCTTAAGTGAATCAAACCAGAATATCTCTAGTTTGATTCTCTACCACTCTCTTCAAAGAATCTCAGTGCTTATCAGAGTTATAGATATATTTGTACTCAAAGAAACTTGTTTAGGGTTATAAAGGTGTGATCGTGTCCTTGGAAATCGATCGGGTGAACTTGTGTCCTGTGAATCAAGTGGTTCTACCCAGAGACCTGAGAATCTGGAGGGTGTACCTCGTTGCCTTGGAATCGAGGGATTGTAATCTAGATTATTATTGAATAGAAAGCCGTACAAGTTGTGCGGGACTGGATGTAGGGTAACACCGAACCAGTATAAAATTCCTGGTGTGTTCTTTCCTTTACTTGCTTTTTATTTATATTTGCATCTGTTTGTGGTTCTGTGATTTGATCTGTGATTGTGTATTTGCATTAAGTTAGTTAAATCAATTTAAATCAAATAAGTTTTAAAGAAATTCTTAAAACACTATTCACCCCCCCTCTAGTGTTAAATAGCCTTAAGATCATCTTCCGCGTCCCTGTCACTTTGGTTTAGGGATCTCAGTATCACCAACAGTTATAGTGGGAGTTTTATAGCCAGATTCAATAATATCCCAAACATCGTAATCAACAGAACTAAGATAGATACTCATCCTAACTTTCCAGTAAGCATAATCATTACCATTAAACATTGGTGGCCTAGCAATAGATTGCCCCTCAGAAAAAGCATTATTTGATAGATTCATGACTCTAGAGTTAAAAAAAATTACCTCGCTCTGATACCACTTGTAGGATCTAGATTAACCCTAGAGGGGGGGTGAATAGGGTTATCGCAAATTTTCTCAAATTAAACGCGAAATCAAACTGCAGATAAATAGATATGCAGAAAAGTAAATCACACACAAAATTTACCTAGCTTCGGCAACCTATGCCTACTGCTGCATTCCCATATTTCTATTAGGATTAAACAGTATCCCGCTTACAAACACTCCTACAGACTCGCGCACCCTGCTCCGCCTATAGAGCTTTGTAAACTCGCACACCCTACTCACTGAACTAACCCTAACTAGACAATCTGACACTACCTAAACCCTAGGTGGTGATTTACCCTTGCTTGACTTGAAAAGTACAAACTGAAAAACAAAATACAGTTTAAAATCTAGGGCAAAATTTAAATTGAAAATTTAAATCGATTTTGCCCTTAATAGACTTGGCCTAAAACTATATTAATTAAACCCGGCCTAAAAATATAAAACTAAAACCTAGTTGAATATTTAAACTAAAAAACCCTTATTAATCAACTAGCCCGGCTCATCTTTTATTTCTTATAGACAAATGTCGGCCCGCTGTTATTCTATCTTCGATCCCCTTTCTTTCAGACCCGATCCCTTGAGAGAGAAAATGGCGAACAAAAATTAGGGCTTCGGTGATTCTTTCTGTCGATTCTGGAATTCTTAGCTTCGCCTTCTTGAATCTCTGTTGATTCTCGAATCTAGAATCGAGGCTTTGAGTCTGGAATTAGGGCTTTGCCCTTGTTCGTTTTGCTGGCGAAATTGAGCTTCGGCTTCGTCTTCCTTTGTGGCTCTGGCTTGCAATTATCTTTGCGTCGAGTCTAGAATTAGGGTTTTTCCCTATTGCGATTTAGAGCTTCGGCTCTTCTCTGGAATTTGTAAGTTCTTCTTGCTCGATGCTTTTCTCTGATTTATACTTGAACTTGGTTAAATGTCAGTGATGATTATTTGGGTTTCTATTCTGCTCTGAATCACCACACCAAGTCGATGGTGTTATTGGGGGTTTATATACACGTCTGATTTGATATACGTGTTATTCACGTTGTTGATTCTTTCCGATTTTACTCTCTCATATTTTTGGAAAGATCTTTTAACCCACGGCTTTTATTCTTGATCGTTCGATTTTTGAATTAATACAGTCGATCCTATGAATTCTGAAACTTTCCTAAATTATAAAGTTTTGACTTTTTCAATTTTTGACTTCGAGAATATTTTCTGGGTGACTATGTTGATTGTTTGGTCTGCATTTCTGGCTTCTGTGTACTTCATCTCTGACCATCTCCTCTGGTTTAATCCTGAACTTCTCATTGCATTTGAATATTGTCTTTGCATATATTCTCTGATTTACATGTGAGCATTTGACTTGATTTCCTGATTCTTGTGAGTAATTGTTGTTGTTACAATTGGGGTTAGTTGTCATGCAATCTTCATTGTATATTCCTCTGTTTGATAGCATGTCTGCTTTACTTTGAGTTGTGTGGTCTGAACTTGATTCACTTGTTCCACATGAATCCATTTACATTGCACATTACTGTTTTGTTTGTTGTTGCAGTTGCCTCCTCACTTGAACCTGTTTCAGTGATGTATTTACATTTGCCACTGTTTTGCTTTTGTTCACACTGATTAGTTGAGCTTGCATTTGAGTTGTAGCTGTTGTTCTTCATTCTCGTTGGATTTGTGTATATGTATTCACCTGAATTACATTCATTCTGCATACTGCCTCCAGTTCACTGTTTTATGCATTGAGTTGCATCATTGACTTTGAGCTACTGTAGTCATGTGCTCTGGTCATTCACTTGTTAATGTAGACTGTGCTTGTCTATCCATTCATGGTTGCATGTTGTTGTTGTGCACTTGTCAGTGTAGTCTTCATCTTGTTGCCAGTAGCATTCATGCTTCATTGTGTAGTTGTGTTGCCATTCATGTGTACATGTTTGATCAGCTGCTAGTGTACTTGATATTGATTTTGTTGGTCACTTGAACCTGTAGTTGATTCACTGTTGTACCTTTGACCATTTGCCTGTAGACTTTACTGTGTACACTTTGTTGATCTTGTACATGTTCATAAGTCTGGTCTTTGATCTTGAGTCACTTGAACCCGACTTTGACATAACAACTTGTTGCCTTCATTGTAGTCCGGTTCATTACTGGTTCATTTGGACTTGAAAACACTTCATATGTGTGCATGCTTGATGTAGTAACTTGTACCTGACTTTGAGTTGTCTAACCTGTAGTTGATTCACCTGTGCATTCATGTACATTTGATTTCCCTGTGTACACGCACAGTTCATTGTTGCAGTAATCATTGATATTTTGGTCGAGGCCATTTGCACTTGTGTTGAATCTAATTTTGATTTGACCTTGTGCACTCGAGTTGGCGAGGCAGTGCACACGTGCATACGTGTGTACTGCAGCCACTCGTAATTAATTATCCCTGATATGAATACTGATATGCACAGTTATTACATAATCAAAGATGATGACGATAACCCATATATCTGAGACAGTTTTGAAAAACAAATTCTATATTTTTGCAAATTAAAATTGTTTCTTTTCAGATTACTGCTGTAGATTGTTAATTATACAGGTACACAGGAGACAAGACAAATACTGGAGCTGGACAATGCAGATGCAGAAGACTGAGTGTATGAGTGACGTAGTGAGGACAGAAATGTAACAATGAAAATGTATGAGTGAGAGTGAGCTGTAAATATGAAATCAGTGTACTGTAAACATTGTACTGAATAAAATATTATATTGAATAAAATTACTGTTTGAATTTGTTAAATTCTATGCAATAGCATTATTATTCAATATTTATATTTATTCCTGTATGTGTAAAATAAAATCTGCAAACACATCTATAATTCGATATATATATTTTGTTATCATCAAACACTAAACACACATCAAACACAATGTGTCACCAATGAAGAAGCTAAAAGGATCCTTACTAATATACATGAAGGGACCAATGGCGAACACAATGGGAGGCAAACGTTGGCAAGGAAAATTCTTCATTATGGGTATTTTTGGTCAACAATCAACCGAGATGCGGATGTTAACAATAGAAGGTACGATAGATGCCAAGATTCGTAAAGATTCCTAGATTCCCAGCGATAGAAATTACACAAATGGTCAGTACATGGTCATTTGCAGTGTGGGGGATTGACATTATCTGTGTACTACCGATGTCGAAGGGCGGAGCAAAGTATGTCATTATGACAGTGGATTATTTTACAAAATGGGCTGAAGTAGAACCGCTTCTCATGATCACCATGAAGAAGGTGATCAATTTCGTAGTGAAAAACATTACCTATCGATTTGGGATTTCATAAATAATTATTTCCGACAACGAAACCCAAATGACAGTGCTAAATTTAAGAATTTCTACAACAAGTACCGAATAACGAAGAGATTTGTGGCGGTAACACATCGACAAGCGAATGGATATGTGGAGGCGGTGAACAAAATCATCAAGTTCATCCTGAAGAAGCGACCAATGAGGGCCAAGGGCAAGTGGATGAATTACGTCTCGTGCTTTGGGCTTATCGAACAACTCACAAGCCTGCGATCGGTCATACTTCATTTGCCTAGGAATATAGATCAAATCCCATGATTCGATTGAATTAGAAGTGACTTCTCATCAAAAGATCTATTATGATCCTAAAACAAACGAGGAGCTCCTACTTGAGTCCCTCGATATTGTCGATGAGAAGCACGAGGAAGCTGATTCAAGTACAGCTGCCCACCAGAAACGAATAGCTCAACATTATAATGCAAAGGTCAGGAATATTACCTTCAAGATCGACAATCTCATCCTTAAATGAATCTTCCCTATCCAATGAATATGGGCCTGATATGGAAAGGTCTGTATGCCATTGAGCATAAGCTTGGAGATGGAACATTCAAGATAGTGACTGTTGATGGAATCTCACTTCCAAAGGCGTGGAATAGCAAACATCTACAACTCTATTCATTAAATGTATATTTGTAAATACTTAACTATGCTCTGATGTAACAAGGACAAAATCTGCCATTCTTGTGAATATGAAATGAATTGGTTTTAGGGATCGATGGATTTATGTTCTCGTTAGCCTAACCATACGTTGTGGATAATAGCGAAATTGAATATTCTGCATCTACAAAATGCAGGTATATAGGTACTTGAAGATAGTGTCGATCGAATCTTGCGATCCACAATTGGACCTTTGGAACATAACTGATCCAAGTATCCAAAGACAGATACCGGCTAACTCCTTCAACCCATTACTGGAATGTCGGAGTATAAACACACTAGGGTTGATCGAGACGATACACCCTATACTTTCATCCCAAGACCTTTGTCCGGAGACAGGCATGGCCTTAGACCATTGCCCAGAGATTGGCAAGGTCAACTAGCGACGCCCAGAGATAGATGTCTTACTTATTAAGTCCTAAAGACATGATATAATAGGAAAGTGGTCCTTCTCGGTAAAAGTGATCAACGCCCAAAGTTAGACGAGATCAGAAGCAAACGTCCAAAGATAGACTTTCAAACCACCGCTCAACGTGGATAACCGCGATCGATGCCCGGAGATAGGCAAGGTCAAACGTGGATGTGTAGAGACAGATATCCAAGGCATCACTCCTTGACAACAAGGAATGATATGAAAGTTCAACTTTATCGCCAGTCAAACAGAACCTAACTAACGATAAGTTGAGAAAACTGCTAATCTAACTAAGTAGCAGTAAGAAATCGCACATCCACATATGATTACGATGGATGATTATTCCTTTTGATTCAAATTCAACCGTAGTTAAAGTAAAAGGCTAAATAAGGAAAAATACATAGGCAAATGAGATCGAGGTTTGAAAAAAAAACTACGTCATTATTGATGAACTTTTCAAACAAAAGCAGGGGTTGCGCCCGCACAGTATCAGCCTATATACAAGAACTGAAAACCACACAAAAGATAACCTAACAAGGCTTCAACTAAGGGTATCCCTTCTTCCTCCTCCTCTTCTTCTCCCTGAAGAAATATGTAGTATGCCTCTTGTTGGACTTTTCACTTTTTCCTCCCTGAAAAAAAAAGCCCTTGGGGTCAACATCCTAATCATAGTCACTCCCCGGAGATTCAAGAGCCTTACTCTGGGTACCACCGGAGGCAAGGGCAGAAGTGGAAATGGGAATGGCTGGGTAGTGAAATTGAGAGAGCAGGAGAAACATCATCCATCTTTTCCTTCTTGGTTCCCCTAATCTTTATAATTTGTCATTTCTTCTCTTCCAGCATTGAAGGCCCAAACAAATGTTTAGAGGCCTCGGTGATAACAATATCTTCACCCCTTCACGTCGTGTGAGGATCATATGTGACCTCTTCATCTAAAGCAGGGATCATTTCAACATCGAGACCCAAAGTAGGACCCGCCAAAGAGGCTGGAATTGGGATAGTGGCGGACATGATGATTGATTCGGTTATTGTAGCTTGTGTGCCCAAAGATAAGTCTCCGTCAGGTAAGGAGCAAGAGCAGGTTGACCTGAAACTTGAAATATGGAAAAGTATAGATTAAAGACGTCAACCGGTGTCATGTGAGCCAACTCAAATACAGGTGAGGTTAATGATATACCTCCGGGAGATACAAATGTCGTATGAGATGGAGTACCGGCAGAACCTCCTTCCATGATAGGAGATAGGACAAGTGATTTTGAAAGCGATTAGGTACCCTTGAAGTCAGGCTCTTAACGGTTATGATGGACGTCCAATGAGAACACTAGGGTAGTTGAAGTGCTAGGAGTTGCCTCTGCAGCAGAAATAGAGTAGAGCTAGGAGGAGAAATAACAGTTTCAATTGTTGGCGGCCTCGATGTGAAAGAAGTAATAGCACCAAATGAGCCTACCATCGAAATTGAAGTCTCTGCCGTCAGTCCTAGGGGAATAGAACTAGAACTCTGACCCAAATCTTTAGAACTAGGTTCAGGTTGGACACCAGCAGACACTCCAGCTTGGGGAATGACCTCAGAAAGTAAGAGAAGCCTGTCGGCCTCGAGCGCCTTTATATCCTCTTCCTCCAAAAGGTCAAGCTTTAACTCCTCTTCGTCAATCTCAGCCCCATCAGAATGCTTTCGTTCCAGCTTTAAGATTTCTTCCCAAGCCATAGCCAATGCCTAGGGATGCCCTCGTCCAACTATCTCAAATTTCTGAATTTAATGACGTTTGCATAGAATTGCACGAGGGTTGGCTCAATCCTAGATTTAATTTGGTCTTTGGCAGCCGTGACCCGCTCATTAGTTGTTCTTGCTCGGGCCTCAGTCTCATCCTTCAACTGGCGAGTGTCCAATAACTCGTTGTAGTAATCTTGGACCTGAATGAAAGCATCGTCTTTCTTTTTCTTCTCAGCCTCAAACACTTCTTTCGATCTCTTTATTTTCGAGGCTTGCTCATCCACGGTCTTCTAGAGTTTTTTGTTGTCTAATGTAAGAGTATGACTCCTGCGATGTGCAGCCTCTATTTGTCTTTGTTGGTTTGGCGTTGTTCTTCGAAGGACTTAGTCTTTTCATTTAGTTTTTTCTCGAATTCAGCTAGCGAAGCCTTAAGTTCCTCAACTTCCTTATCAAGGTTGGCGATAATGCACTTATTGTCTTGCTTGAGGTGCTTTATCCCTAGAAGAGCAACCATTCTCTTATAGGATACTTCGGAAATGGCCTCGGTTATCCTCTTCCATTTATGATATTGGTCATATATGTCACCTACACAAACCAAAACGTCAGTTCAATGTGTGGACGAATATCCTTTAAGTGAGGAACGAATATGAAATCGTCAAGACAAAGCTTTGGAAAAGCACACTTCATAGCGGCTAGGTGTCGGTTTGAAATGACTTCAGTCTCAGTAGTAGTGACGATGACAGGGGTGTGCTCCTTTCCAGGCCTTCATGTAGAACTGCCAGAAGATACAAGCTCGGATGGTTGCTCAGATCGCTAAAGCGCATGGGAAGACACTATCGGTTGCGGAGCAAGTGGGACCAAAATTGGAACAGTTGGAACTTCGATAGAGGGACGGGGTCAAGCCTCATCGAAAACATGTCCATACTGTGCAATAGTAGAGAGCGAGATCTGCGTCGAGAAGGCGAAATCCTATTAGACTCGTTATGGTAGTCATCATAGTGCCTATAGTCTTTATCCTGCTTTCTTTAGTCCTTCCTCTGACGCCGAGCAGAGTCTTATTCATAGGAGGATTCGTGGGGACGATTTGATGAACCTTCTTATACTTGCCTTTGTGACTTTTAAGATCATCAAAAGGATGCCTACGAATCTGAAAACAAAACATGAACAAGTTAGTACTTGGGAGATGGAAAGATGGAACATGGAGTATAAATGTGTAGTGTTGTGTAGTACAGATGTGTCCTAGTGCCTCCTTACGGACCATGGACTTGAAGTTTGCTCACAGAGGTTATTTCCCTTCCTCAAGTTGTGGGCACATCAGATGGAAAATGAATGGAAGAACCAATATCACCAATGCTAATATTACTGAGACCAAAAGAGCATATTTCATCAGGTATGCTCCCGAATGATCATAGATATCCCTAGATGGAAGGATGTGTGTTTCCTCTACTGCAGAAGTTGGTGGAGGCTGCAAATATGTGCGGGATGAAATAATTTTTAGTTTTGATTGTCGAGAAATGAGTGGCACGTGAACATCACCATGCTCATCACTAAAAGACTCATAGCCAAGATCTACATCCTCATTACCACCTCCATCGTTATCTCTTACTCCTTGCCCCACTTTGGGATCAATAATGGGATCTTGTACAAGGGGTAGTTCCTGGTCCTCTTCAACACGAACCTCGGCCTCAGCCTTCTTTATAGGTTCAACATCCTCATGAGTTACCAAAATATGGCCCAGAATATGACCTCCTTTTAAAAGACGGTATACCCACATATTCTCATTAGTAATGAGGGGCCTCGTATCTTTCTTCAAGTAGAATTTTCTAAAGGGATACAAGAGTGCTCGCTAAGCATATGTTGTCGGGTCTCCTCGAATCACCAGCAAAAATGAGAAATAATGAAATTAACAATCAAGATCGAGTTAACTTCATCGGTCCAGAGGCTGAAAACGACATTCACGTCCTAACAACCATTTTTATGCAAAGCCCGATGGACGACACAAGAAAAAGAACTCATCCTTAAAATAGCTTAGCTTGTTTCAAAGTCCATATGACAAACTTTGGAAAACTCCAAAAAAGTGAGTGAAAGGGTCCCCTTTCGACGCTTAAAGCCATACAATAGTGGATCTCTTCTACAGTAGGCACTTTGTTCAAATGGTGAACGAGATCATGTACATGCTATGCGGAGAGGCGTAACTATTTGGGTGTAATTGGATCGGGGCAAACTTCATGTATTGAAGAACTAACTGAATAAAGTGATTGAAAGATGGAACACACCAGCCTTGACATATATCGGTTACATGTTGTATATCCCATGGGTGGATCATGTGCCTGTTGAAAGCGTGTGGAGACCAATACATCTTTGAAAGAAATTCCACTTCTCTCGCATATTCACCTGAGATACACCTTGTCTACTTTCAAAACTGAAGAATCCTAAGAATCTGTTAAGGTAACGGCATCTCCAACATCGATATCGAAAGAAACCCCCATTGAAGCCCCTTCAGTCGACATGAAAGAAACCATTCCTAAAGGCTTCTTCGTTTAACGACTGGATGGTTGAGGCCTAGGTGTAGAAGAAGATTTCATGATGCCGATGAACTGGATTCTGGGTCAGATTCAACATATTTTGATGTCAATGGACCTACTTCCATCATAGAGACGAGAAGAACATCTACGATCCACAATTATTAAAAACACCATACATAAGTGAGGTCAGGCATGATTAAAACGTTTACCATCATGCTGAAATAGAGCCATGTGTAGCCGATGTGTAAGACCTAACAGATGTCAACGGGTATTGACCAATCAGATCTTATACATCGACGGGGGCAATAACATAATTAAAACTATGCAATACATGTGTCCAGTGTCCGAAGCACTACGAATGCAAAATTCTGTATAGAAAGCTCACTCATGCAAGAAAATGAGTACCGTCGCACAATGAAACCGTGTGTCGGATTTTATATGTTATTGTATGATTTACAATAATAGAACCTTTGTCCAGAGCGATATGGGATTTCTATTTGCATGGACACCAGAGTAAAGTGTATGATTTGAAAGATTAATAAGTAATTCATTCGACTGACGGAGTGTGTTCAATGTTACCATTATTTGAAACCATCCTAAAGAATCATAATTATCAGCCACTATTTAACCAAAGTCACATTATAATTTCAAATCCCCTTCCTCTTTAGTTTATAAAGTTTTTTATTTAAGAGTTTATAAAAATAAAAATAAAAACTATGGCGATATGAAGAAACTCGAGCCAAGCCTTTGTGTGACCTGAAGCTAACCTGGGAAAATCACTCAAAGTAAAACCCGAGTCACCCCCTAGGAAAAACATATGGCTACTTTAGGCTTGTCCCAAGTCCATCAAATATAAGGCCAACTTATTATGTTTTGGTTGACAATTAAAAAAAATTCCCTAAGTCTCAGATCAACTACCGATCCAAGGTGTGAAGGGATGAAATTCAAGCGACGATTGGATCTAGTTGATGCTTAACTACCAACGAACTACAACAGGCCACAGCCGCCACCAACCTAAAGTGAACCAACAAGATTTTTAGAAATTGTTGTGAGCATTTTCGCCCATAGCATGATGAATACAAAAGGACATTAAGGAGCATAGAAATGACCGAAAGGTGCATAATAAAGACGCCATCATGTAATCATGATGGCAAGGCAAAGTCTTAGGGGAAAATTTGGCACTATCTAAAAATATAGTAAAGCACGTGTAAAATATTCCTAAGGTCGGGACATGCACCTAGGTTAAAACCACATCTCAATCGGAGCTATCGAATGGAAAATACGATCGTCTTAAAATTTGTCCACCACCTAAACTATTCGGACCCCACTTTGGAGAGCTACTACATACTTTAGAAAAATGGAACATTTAAGGGCATTGGAATACTCTACTCAATGATATAACGCTATTGGTTCAAGTTTCGTTCAATTCTGACTTGAAATGAAGAAGTTATGGCACAAAAACATGTGTAGCTCAAGTGGTTGAACATCAAGCTTCCAACGAAGAGGTCAGGAGTTCGATTCATGGCAATGCTATCCGATGTAAACAATGGAGACTACCGATCAAGACTGCTTCCTTGGCATAAGGAGGGGACCTAACCAAGGAGGGAGTTGCAGGAACTTGGCCAACAAGATGACCATATGCATTTCACCACTGCCTAGCAGGAACTCCCAAACAGGAACTGCCTAACAGAGATAGCCGAACAGGAATTTATTTTCTGCATAACGTATATGTGATCCACTCTCTGAAAATCGATCATAATACAAATATAATAGTTGTATTATACATCTCGTATTCACAACTCTACAACAAATCGATTGGAGGTATCTGCCCATTTTTTGTGCAAACAGATGCAAATTTGGTCCATAACAAGCCAAATTTGAGCCCTTATGTGACGCCCCACCCCGAGACCTGCACTAGCAGACAGTATTACCTAGTAATACTCTTTGTTAGTGTAGGTCTCAGGGTGGAGCGTCACACCTTATGTGTGTCAAATTTGAAGGCGACGGCATCAGCTATGCTCGCGGTGGTGGACAGTGACGTTGCTAGGCGACAGCGTTAGTTCAACGTCGAAGGTAGGGATCGATAATGGCAGAGCTTAAGTTCCAATATGCTTAGACGAACAAATGAAAGAGTAAAGAGAAAGAAAAGGCCCTCATTTATTTAAGCATAGGACGAACCAACAAAATAGGCTGGAAATAGGGTACCGATCCAAGCTTCTTAGATCGGTACCAAAACAAAAAAACAAAGGGAGGAAAGAAAAATGAAATAATAAACAAGGTGATAAAAATGAGAAGTGCGATGCAAAATTAAATGAAGTTCTGAACGGAGAAATCTTACATGACTGAGTCAAAGAAAAGATCGTCGAAGACTTTCCAGAATCAAGATGGAAAACTCGAACAACATGCTCCAATTCTTATACTATCCAAGGGATGCGAGTCTGTTATTGTCCTAAGTAACATGACATCCGAAGAAGACGTGTAGCCTGGTGAAAACAATTCAGAAAACGGAAGGCATCTGTTCAGAATATATTTGAAATCGATAACTTGTCTTTATCCAAAGCATACCTTGTTAACACAGTATACTTTGAAGGGCAAATGTTATCCGACCTTTTAGTTAAGCCTTATCTAGACAAGCCAGAACGATCAAGTGGTCAAATAGCAAACCAGAAATCCAAAATGATATCTCTAGAACTCAAATCTCAAGTGAAGTTCAAAGATATAACTATAAACTTGCCTAAATATCTATAAAGGTCACCTACGTAGCAAAGTACTTCAGATGACCAGAGTTAAGATGCCAAAATCCAAAGTCAAGTCTTGGATCGATACCGAACCAAGCACCTTAAATCGGTACAGATCCATGTCCATGACCTCAACAAATCATGACGTATTTCAAACCATCTAAAGATTGAAGGCAAGCCCAAGAAATACGAGCTAAGACTGTAACGATCCAGAAATTTAGTTATTTGAATTAGGATATTTAATTAATTTTAAATATTGAAAAGTTAATTTTATAGGTTAAATAACTTAAATTCCAAATATAGCGATTTATTGGATAGTTTAATTGTTGAATTTATTAATTGAAATCGTTTAAATAATTGAATCTTGGATTTTTATTTGGATAAAAATAATTTAAAAACTTATTTAATCACTATTTAACAAGAATGAAGGTAATAAAACTGTTAAATTGGATTTAAAAGTGATTTACTCGATTTTAAAAATAACTCGTTTTAATTAACAAGTGAAAATAGCCTTCCGGGGCACAATCTCGGATTTCAACAAAACCAGTGTCATTGGGTCCGTAATAATGAATTATAATACGCCGTCAAATTTCATAGTGATCTGATGCACCGTTTGGTTGTACGGGATAGAAACGCGTTGAAATTAATATTGAAATTTTAATATTATAATTGGGTTCAAAAAGCAATATTCTGCATATGATCGAATTAAGTCTTGAAACTTGTTCCATTGCGTTTGGAATAGGGGTATAACATTAGGAACGCCTAGTGGCGCGCCTCGATAGGAGTCCGTAATTATAGCTAGATATATTTTTAATTTTAAATAATATATTTTCCTTTGATTTAACAATACAGCCGTCATTCGATCACCATCAACCACCCTACCCTGATCTACGTATCACCCATCCCTCTTCATCTATTTAAACCATCTCCAATTAAAAAAAAAGATGATTCAAAAATTTATAAAAAATTACTTGATTAAAAAAAATCTAAAACCAATTTTAAAATTCCTCTTATGATGAGAGCTTCGCACTGGTATGGGGAAGGTGGTGTTCGATTGAGTCTTGGGAGGAGGTCATTCGCATTAGTGGAACTAGGGTTGGATTTTTTTGATATTCAGCTGGAATTGGTCGAATTGGGTGCCGGAATCGTGCTCGTGAGGCGAAGGGGAAGCGGTGGCCGGAGTTTGAAGTGGTGCGGTGAGTTGTGGCGTGATACGTCGAAATACTATAGCACGTGAATGGTCGTAATCGCAACTCGACGTGGTGGCTCGGAGGATGAAGCAAGGTGTCCGGCAGGTGGAGATCGCATGAGAGGTTCGATGAAATCGACGGAATGAAGTTTAGCGGAGCGTAGCTCCGTATCTTCATATGGGCGTGCACGGCAATGGTATGCAATTTTTTGGTTTACAGGCGTGAGAGATTTGGAGAAGAAGAAGGTATAGGGGAGGGTATTTTAGTAAATATGTTTAAGTTGTTTTATAATATTAAAAAAATTATCGTTAACTTATAAAATTCATATCTCACTCATGCGAGGTCCGATCAAGACGAAACTTTTTGCGTTGCACTCGTATCGACGAAAGCTTCGGAATGGAACTAGTTTGGACGAATTTGGAGACTGTTGAATTTTGGGCTAAAATCGAACGTCGTCTGGTTTTAGTTCCAAACCGAAACGCCTCGGCGACAAAAGGAAATTTCGGTGAGTTAAACTCACCTTTTTGGATCACCAGTATGGTATATAGTAGATAAAAATTGTTGAATGAGTGTTTGGATAAATTAATATATGTATTAGTTGGAATATTCCTACCTATTGGAGCGGATGATACCCTATTACGTTCGCGTGTAAGAGCGGATGACCCTTTATATACGAATCCCACTTCGAAGCGGTTAATTTATATTTTATGATTATCTAACATTTGTGATGTAGGGAGAAACGGGTTGGAGGGATCCAACGGGATTCCTTGCTATTATTGAATTATATTGTTTCAATGATATTTCTTTTATATGGATTATGGATAATAATATGATTGTGGGCACTGTGGTTATAACATTGTTATATGTTGAAAACTAGAACCCGGTAGTAATAGAAAATCAATATCGATATTGGTTAAGTGTTAGATAGCTTTTGGCCTCAAGTTAGTATTTTGAAAATACTATAAATTATCGATTAAGTCGGAATTAGTTTTTGAGACAAAAAGGATTTTAAAATTAGAAATTGGATTTTGGAAATATTTTAAGGATTATCAAATTAAATATATTAATATTGTTTTAAAGTTAATTAATTATACTAATATTTTTTTAAGTTATTTAATTATAATAATATTAATTTAAGGTTATTAAATTATATTAATGTTCTTTTAAAGTTATTTAATTATATTAAAATTGCTTTAAAGTTATATAATCATGTTAATATTATTTAAAGTTATTTAATTATTTTAATATTATTAAAAGTTATTTGTTTATAGTTAATATATTTTAAGAAATTATAAAAAGATTAATAAATTGAAAGAATAATTATTTAAGAATAATTATGGTTTGAAATTAATAATAAGGATTATTAATAAGGTTTAAAATAAATTATTATTATGGTAAAGATTAATTATTATTATTATTTCTTAAAAAATATTTTAGAATGATTAATTATTATTTTAGGATATTTAAAGTTGATGATTCCCATTTATTTATAATGTTCATTGTTAAAAATTATTATGTTTGGAGGCAAATTCTTAAAATTATTTTTAAATGTTTTTGAGACCTAGAAATGGGGTTGAAAGACTTAGATTTTATAAAAAATTATAAAATGGTTCGAAAAATTAAAGAAGGGCTATTTGCAAGGTGAAAGAATTTATAAATGGTTGGATATTTATGAACGAATTTTAGAAGCGAGGTTATAGATTTTTAAAAGAAGTTTATAAATGGTATATAAGTTCATAAAGAGTTATAAATGATTTGAAATGTACAAGAAGTTTATAAGTTTTGTAGATATACTTATACCGTTGGAATAAGTATATGGATATTTCTAAGTGTTGAAATATAGAGATTTTCGAGTATATCTTTTAAAAAGTGTTTATATACAAGTAATTTACAAAGTAATTATATGTATGAAGACTTATTAAAGGAGGCTAGTGATTGCTTATGTACTGAACCAATGTTGGTTTACCGTATAAAATAAATTCCTAATCGAATGGTTGTTTGTCGATAGTTATAACCGACTATCGAAAATGGACCCAAAACGTAACTTTGGAAATATCTAGAAGAAACACGTAAGTTATATAGCACAGTCATCTCCGATGATGTTGTACTGTGCGTATAAATCTCGTTTCGTTCTTCTAGGATGACGATAAGGAAATCTGTCCACTAACGGTTAGGAGGTGATCTCCGATCTTATCTTTGTCTATTTATTTCCTAAAGAACCGGGTTGAGTTTACCAGAAATTATCAAACGTTGTTTCGAAGAGACCGAGATCGGATATGTTATCCGAAAACCACTTTGATTCAACGAACGCGTTTCGAAGTGAAGACATCGTGAAGAGCATGGAATCGAAGATAGAGAAGTGAAGTGCAAGGGCTAATCGCTACTAATCCTGAGGGTGATTCCAAAATGGATGTAGTAGGAATAGTGCCTTCGGTTTCGTTCAGACCCAAAACGGACTTGTATGGATGAATGCTATCAGCACATTATCATTGGAGGGAAATGAACATTCTAAGTGTGAATTTCATGAAAGGTAATCGTAGCCTCAAGCCTCATCAACCGAGAATAACTTAAAATCAAGGGAGATGCAGCAAGGCTAAGTGGGTCGCACCCATTAGGATATATTGTCACCCTTCTAGATACATCTACATATTTACAGATTGGTTGTGCATGAGATCTCAAATAAAAAGGGTTGCAAAGCAACCGAGGTGATGACATATTCGGTACTATCCAGGTCAGGGGTAGGTTGGTCTTGTGTTGGCAAGGGATCCAGACGAGGTCCTCCGTACATTTTCTAGACGTGTACTATGATAGGTGGTACCCTAGTGCCTAGTCATTGTATGAAATCCATTCTCCAATACGTGCCTTTACGATTTTGATTATAGAGCCTAGTATGTTGGAATTTAATTAATGTAACAATTCCGGCTATTTTAATAAGTATTTATACTTAGACACTATTATAGTATCACAGGATTTTTATATAAAAGTGTTTCGGTTATCGTAAGGTAAAAACTCATCCGTGTTTATGTGCGGCGTGGTCTTACGAGATACCTTTTGATTTCAAAGTTTTTCTTATAACTTTAAATCCAATTGGGTGTGTTTCTCATGCTGGTTTTCCAGACTGGCTCGGGTGTTATTTTATTATAATGCTCAGGTCAGATCGAGTATATTACAGATTAGTTTGGATGCTTGGAGCTTCAAGAGACGAGTTAGAGGATCAGAGACGTATCCATGTAGATGGTTATATTTTCCGCTATATTCATTGTTGTGTTATCAGCAATTGTGAGGACAGGCCGTTATAACTGTCCAGGCTGAAATAGGTTAGTATACTCTGATTGATGTCTGTATATATATATATATATATATTACAGTTTTGTTTTTGTGTAAAGATTTATGGTATATTATAGATTATTCGTTCCGCTGTGAGATTCTATGTTGTTTAGTTTTCTTCTTATCTTCTTTCTTCTTCTTTTCCCCTAACAATCAGGTTTTCCGACATTCGATTGCTCGACATATGATACAGTGGATGTATTGTGTCATTTTTTCGAGGGTCGAAAATCCGGTTCGTTACATTTGGTATCAGAGCTGAAGGTTAAGCGAGAACCTTGGCTTTGATGGGGCAACTCATTAAAGATAGGGTCGGTAGCACCCTAGAATGAGTTTGAGTGTATATATATGAGAGCGCGTATTTGTTAGTGATATAAAAATTGTTTTATATTGTGTTGATTAGTCAGTTGAGTGGCTTATGGATTCTGGTCAATACGAGTAATTAACGTTATTGATAGGGATCTCTAAATACTTGAACATAACAATTTGACATGGTATTGTTTTAAAATTGGGTAAATGAAATAATTTTACCTTGATTGTTTTTATATATAAAGAAATAGTTTTTCAGAAATTATTATGGTGTGCTTGGATGTTAGAGAGTGATAATATTTGATTATCATTTGTTGTTGTTGTGTTCTAACAAAGTGGTTGATATTTTAATGTAAGCAAGACTAACAACAAAGAAATGATTTTATATAACCAAATGGAATTATAGCTTATAAATGTGATTTATAAGGAAATGGAATTTCTGAAGTATATTATAAATATGATTGTAAGTAAAAAGAGTTTAAAAGCTGGGAATTTGGGAATTTAAATTCCCGTTGGTTTTGGGAATTGTTTTTCAGAGTTCTAGAAAATAATAATAGCATTATTTGGAAAATATTTTAGGATAGAAATATTTTTTAAAAAGATTTTAAAAGGAAATAGAAAGCACTGAACTCACTTCGGTCGCTGGAAAATAATTTCGGTGATGACTGTAGCATCATCGACGTTCATTTTCGAGTTTCCAAGCGAGGAATTACTACCATGGAGTTTTGTTTTAGTAAAGCTAGTTTTGATTTGAAATCCAAAAGAATAATTTGATACACCAAAGGGAATTATATATATATATGATTTCAAAAATGATTTGAAAAACCTTAGAACAAGGTGTTTAAACTCTGGGATTTTCATTTAAAATATTTTATTTAAAATATGAGAAAATAAGTTTGATAACTTATAAAATTTGAAAATTAGCAAGTTAAAGCAATGTTTTAAATTGTTGAATGTGAATGCAAGAAAGAAAATTTGAAATTGAACTATGAAATGAAATTTAACTTAAATTAAGTTAAATAGAGTGAAATCTGAAAATTTAGCCTAAGTTAGGCTAAATGAAATAATTTTGGAAATGGAATTGATTGAGATTTGAAATAAATTAATGAAATGAGATAATTAAAATAATTAGTGAATTGGATATGGTTTTGAATGATTGATAAAATTGAATGTTGAAATTTGAAAATAGAAGTGAATCTGATTAGAAACATATAAGGACTTAAGTTATGAAATAGAAATAAACACGAGAACAGTTGTGTAAAGTGATATAAACTTAAGTAAAAATTTAAGCAATGATTCATAAATGAAATTAATGCAGAGTGAAATGTTGTTAAACATGAAATTTGATGGGATGGTTCTTAAGGGATATTGGAATACTAAGTAAGTAGTGAAGGTGAATAATAATTGTAAATAATGGAATGTAAATAAAATGAATGTGGATGAAAAGAATTTTGTGTAGCTAAGAATCAATCAAAATAAATATGTAAGTTGTACGTATGTTATTTTATTTGTATAACGGTTTGATCCTAAATTCGAGTACAGGATTTCGAGATGTTTTATATCGATCCGAGCTGAAATTTTTCACTCGATTCTCGACGACGAACACTGGATATGGATTTTTGATTGGTTCTGGGATTCTCCATCATAGTATATGGCTATGCCAGGAGAATAACAGTTTCTGATCAAGGAACCGGATCTGAGTCCGCACCTGTGCAATTAAAGCGCTCGGTAGATTTAATGCGGCGGAGGTGCAAAAAGTCATAGTGGGGATACATCGAGATATAGCGGGATATAGCGGATGACTCTAAAATAGCATATAAAACTCATACTTAATGTTTTTACAAATATAAATGGTAATTAAATGAAAATTTGACATTCAATTGAATTGTAATTAATACATAAATAATTTTAAATAAAAACATGTGTGAATATACTATAAATAAACGTAAAACTATTATATAACATAATTGAATTTAGTAGAATATTAGAGTATTTTCATTTCTGAAAATATATTAAAAATTCAATTAAATAAATTAATTCCATAATTTTTATAATGTATAAATGTCATTTTTCAATTCGTTTCTTTTAAAGAAGATATAGCGAAAATAGCAGAATATAGCGGGAATAACGGGATATAGCGGAAATAGCGGGGCTTAAAGCAGAAAGGCTATATTTGGAGCTATATGGAAAAATCGTAGCGGTAGAAATCCGTTACGAAATATAGCAGGGTTATAGCGGGGCATTAACTGCACAGGTCCGCACTAGAGTGGTCGTGTGAATGATACTAGTTCGGAAGTGGAATTGTGTGATCGAGCGAGCGATCAAATTTGATATTGCGTACGGATGATATATGTACATCGTACGGGCTTAAATAAAACAAATGTTGAAAATTGAAAAAATACAAAATAAAATAATTATAAATTATATGATTGGATATCATTGGTAAATAAGATGCAGGTATTTAAAAGCAAGAGCTAATTTGATGCCTTTGGTTTCATAAGTAAAATTGGGTTGCCCAACAAAAAGGTACATGTTTAAATTGTTGGTTGAATTTGATGGTTTTATGATTGAGTCACTTTGCTTTTGTTTTCGTTTTGTGACGACCCGCCCTTAACGACCCTCGAAAATCGACATAAATACGTTCATCGTATAACATGCCAAACGATATAGTGCCGGAAGAACAGATTGTTGAGGGAAAAGAAAGTAGGTAGAAGAAGAAGAAAACTAAACAAAAACAGAATCTCACAGCGGACTGAATAACATATAATATGAATAGCTCTTTACACAAATCAAATCTGTAATATACATATTTCACATCAGAGTACACAAATCAATAATTACCAGCATGAACAATTATAACAACCTGCCCTCACAATTGCTGGTAATTTCAACAAAACGCTACAGCGGAATAAAATAAGTACGAGAATACGTTTCGGTCTTCAGCTCGTCTCCTGCTCCATAGCATCCTAACCTGAAATACTCGGTCTGACCCGAGCATTATAATAAAATAACACCCGAGTCAGTCTGAAAAACCAGCGTGAGAAAAACACACTCAATTTGAATTATTAAAGTTTCAAAATCCTTTGAAAATCAAAGGTATCTCGTAAGACCACGCCACACATAAACACGGCGGGTTTTACCTTACGATAACTAAAATATTTCATATCAAAATCATCTGATATTATAATAGTGTCTAAGAACAAATACTTATTCAAATAGCTGAAATGCTTGCATCTCACGTTTCAGCATAGTTGGGCACAATCAAAACCGTACGTCGCTTATTGGAGAATGGATTCCAACTGAATGACTAGGCACTGGAGTACCACCTGTCACGGTACATGTCTAGAAACACTGTACCAAGGACCACGCCAAGATCCCCTGCTACACAAGACCGGACTACCCTAACCTGGATAGACCGAAAATGCTATCACCTCGGGTATTCCCACCCTCTTTCGAGCTCTTTCCATACATCGTAGTAATAAAATAATATCCGAGGTTATCTAGAAAGGTGATAGACATACCCTACTTGGGTGCGACCCACTTAGCCTTGCTGCATCCCCCCTGATTTTCAGTCATTCCCGATTGATGAGGCTTAGAGGCTACGATTACCTTTTTAGAAAGATTTCACTTAGAATGCTCATTGTCCTCCAATGACAATGTTCTGATAGCATTCACCACACAAGTCCGTTCTAGGTCCGAACGGAACCGAAGACACTATTCCTACTACATCCATTTTGGAATCACCCTCAGGATTAGTAGCGATTAGCCCTTGCACTTCACTGCTCCATCTTCGACCCCATGCTCTTGTCTTCATCTCGAAAACGTACTCGTTGGATCGAAGTGGTTTTCGGATAACTTATCTGATCCCGGTCTCTTCGAAACAACGTTCGATATTTCCGGTAAACTCAACCCCGGTTCTTTAGGAAATAAACAAACGAAAATAAGATCGGAGATCACCTCCCAACCGTTAGTGGACGGATTTCCTTATCAACGTCCTAGAAGCACGAGACGAGTTTATACGTACAGTATAGCACCTCGAACGGTAACTGCACCATATAATCCCTGTACTTCTTCTAGATATTCCCAAAGTTATATTTAGGTCCAGATTTTGATAGTCGGTTATTGAACTATAAAAAAAATCAATTCAACCAATGCTTCATTTTCACTGAAAACACCAAGTCTCTTTTTAATTTAATTTTTAATAAATAAATTCCTTTATCCAATTTATACATACTTATCTCATCGAATTTAGTAAAATTTACAAACTATCTTTTCAAAAATATTCAAAAGAAACCTTTCAAAATAATATGGAAAGTACCACTGCGATATCAAACCATGGAACACAGCTCAATGGTTACGTCTCTATCCCAGAGAAATCCAAAACTTAACTGCAGGCACTCACTGCCTCCGATTTACGGCACACGAGTATACCATTACTTCCCGATAACTTTATTTTTAAAAATTATCTCAAAATACACTTATAAGTTTTTAAAATAATTTCCAAGTTTAATCCAGGCAAAAATACTTAAATAAAAGCTATTTTAGAAAGCCATATTAAAATTTAATAATTATCCTTTAAAACAAAAATGCTGACTAATTCTTAAATAATAATAAATCTTTAAAAATCATTATAAAGTGACTAATTAATAATTAATTATGCTTTAAACAATTTAAAATAATTTAATAACTAATTTCCAAAATATTTTAACACTTTTAAAATCACCAGATTAATACTTTAAAAATTCTCTTTTTAAAACAAGCCCAATTCCTCGATTCCAAGTTCACTTCGTAAATTTGGAAACCTTACATGAGTCCAGTATAACCGATTTTATACTTATCTCCAAATTCACTTCTATCCCTCAAAAATATTTTAAATCTTGATTTTAAAACCTTTTATATTTAAAACAAGTACCATTTAAGTATTTGTTATTTAAAAATCCTTTATATACTCTTATCCCACAATTCATGTTCACCATATTCCGGAATAGTTAAATACAATTTCAAAGCCTTCTATTTACCCAATTAATTTATCCAACACTCTTTATAAATATTTTCTCCAAAACCCTTGTTTTACAATTTTTCACCCATTCAAAACCATATTTTATTGGTATTTAAAATACCAAAATCCAGCTAAAACTGTCACATCATTCAATCAATTCAAACCACACGATAACCTGTCACATATTATTCAAAATAAACATATATCACTATATATGAAATTAAATTTTACATTTATGAGGAATCCAGTTGGATCCCTCCAACCTGTTTCCATGCATCCACAGATGTCAGCGAAACATAAAAATACCACTTCGAGGGGGATATCGCGGTATATAGGGTCATCCGCTATTATGCGGGGCGCATAGGGTCTCATCCGCTATATATATGCGAGAATATCAATCACTCCAATATATATATATATATATATATATATATATATATATACATACATACTACTATATATATAATATCACATTCACTGACAAAAATTTATCAATTCAACCAATCAATCATTTATTTAATTTTAACTACTTAAGATTAAAGCCAGCAGTCCAAAATTGAGTGAGATTAACTCATCTTGATTTTTAAATTGCTAAACGCTCAAATTTTAAATTAAATCGAACACGTTCGATTTAACCTAAAATTTTCGCTAGCACCGATCGACTCCAGATCTGCACCACAACGTAGTGCTCGTCGCTGCAATTCCGGTGCCGCTTGTTTCGTCCGATTTCGACCTCGTATGCAAGAGATATGAAATTTTAAAGATTTGAATATATAACATATAAATAAATTCAATTTTTTTTTAAACAAAAACCAGATCTAGTCGTACATCCTGAACAAACAAATCACGACTGCACATATGTTTCCCTCCTCTTCGTTCATTCCTGTCGAGCAAACCCAAACTCGTGACAACCTTTGATGGCCACGCCCCCTATCAACGACCAGAAGTCGATCCACCGACGCCAAAGCATGCGCCATTCCCACCTCCATCATCGGCCGAAGTATGGCAAAGCTCGGCGCCTCCACTCCCTAGAAAAACGTGCCCAAACCCTAGAAAAACGCGAGAGATTTCACGGCAAATCACCACACCAATCTCGATCTCAGTCGTTGGATCGGTAGAGCTTGTAGAGCTCTACAAGTTTATAGTTGAAAGATTTTGGAATTAGTGTGTGGATAGAGAGATCGGAGGGGATGAAGTATGGAGCATTTCGGCCATTGGAATGTTAGCTGTGGCGGCTGCGTATAGAATGGGCTAGGGTTTCTCTTGGAACGGTATATATATGCGTATATACTATTATTTTAATATTATTTTCACTTTTTACATGCTTTTTCAAACGAACTCCAAACGAAACATGTCTTCTGGCGTTTATAATGTTTTACCCCTATTCCGAACACAATGGAACATGTTTCGGGGCCTAATTCGATCGTATGTGAAAGATAGCTTTTTGAATCGATTTAAAATATTAAATTTTCGATATTTATTTCAACACGTTTCTATCCCGTACGACCAAACGGTAACTCCAAACGCTACGAAATTTGAAATCTGAGAATAATAAACTATTATGGATCTAATGGAACTGGTTTCGTCGAATTCCGAGACTGTGCCCCGGAAGGCTATTTTAACTCGTAGATTAAATCGAGCGATTTTTAAAATTAACAAAATTGCTTGAAATTTCCATTTTAAAACTTACCGACCACATTGAATTTATATTCATATAAGAAATCATTCTGATTCATTTTAAATCAAATTTCGATTATTTACATCATTTCCATATATTAAATTTCACTATTAAATTAATATATAAATTTCCAATTTTAACTTATCGACTTTTAAATCTCATTCAAAAGTCCAATACCATCACTCTAATTCAACAGAGTTTAAAATCAACTTATAAACCATTTACATTCACAATTAACTCCAGATTCCCATATTTGCCCAATTTCCAATTATTAAATTACTATTCATCAAATCCAATTAATCGTTATATTTGAAATCTTGAACCATTTCACTGATTCTTCCATACTCAAAATCAATTAATAATTCAAGTTCAACATTTAAAAATAATTTAAATGTTCAAAATCAAACGACCCAAATTCCGGGTTGTTACACTTTTGTTGGTTTGGGCCCGTAGTGGCGACTTGTGGTTGTTCTGATCTAGCCACGCAAAGAAGACGCTGGCGAAATTTTCCGAAAATTCAAAGATTAGAAATTTTGAAGAAAATTTTATTAACTAAAATTTGATTTTTGAGTTATAAACTAAAATGATTGAAGGGGATAATATTAGTTGAAAATCCATGAATGAATTCAGAAACTTGGAAAAAGTAATAACAAGGTTTCAACAAATTTATTGTTGAATGTTAAAGGCTTAAAATAAATTGGCGAACTATTTCAACAAATTGGTTATAAATAAAAGTAATGTGTTTGGGCATTTTCCCTATCTTGGCAATTTCGAGGACGAAATTCTTTTAGAGAGAGAAGAATGTAACGACCTAGAATTTTAGTTATTTGAATTAGGATAGTTAATTAATTTTAAATATTGAAAAGTTAATTTTATAGGTTAAATAACTTAAATTCCAAATATAGCGATTTATTGGATAGTTTAATTGTTGAATTTATTAACTGAAATCGTTTCAATAATTGAATCTTAGATTTTTATTTGGATAAAAATATTTAAAAGCTTATTTAATCACTATTTAACAAGAATGAAGGTAATAAAACTTTAAATTGGATTTAAAAGTGATTTACTCGATTTTGAAAATAACTCGTTTTAATTAACAAGTGAAAATAATCTTCGGAGCACAGTCTCGGATTTCGACGAAACCAATGTCATTGGGTCCGTAATAATAAATTATAATACGTCGTCACATTTTATAGCGATCAGATGCACCGTTTGGTCGTACGGGATAGAAACGCGTTGAAATTAATATCAAAAATTTAATATTATAATTGGGTTCAAAAAGCTATCTTCTGCATACGATCGAATTAGATATCGAAACTTGTTCCATTACGTTCGGAATAGGGGTATAACATTAGGAACGTCTGGCGGCACACCTCGATTGGAGTCCATAATTATAGCTAGAAATTTTTGAATTTTAAATAATATATTTTCCTTCGATTTAACTATGCAGCCGTCATTCCATCACCATCAGCCACTCTACAAGCCACCCTACCCTGATCTACGTATCTCCCATCCCTCTTCATCTATTTAAACCATCTCCAGTAAAAAAAGATGATTCAAAAATTTATTTCTAAAAAATTTACTTGATTAAAAAAATCTAAAACCAATTTTAAAATTCCTCTTATGATGAGAGCTTCGCGCTGGTATGGGGAAGGTGGTGTTCAATCGAGTATTGGGAGGAGGATGTTTGCATCAGTGGAACTAGGGTTGGATTTTTTTAATTCGGTTGGAATTGGTCAAATTGGGTGCCGGAATCGTGCTCGTGAGGAGAAGGGGAAGCGGTGGCCGGAGTTTAAAGTGGTGCGGTGGTTTGTGGCATGATGCATCGAAACATTGTAGCACGTGGATGGTTGTAGTCGCAACTCGACGAAGTGGCTCGGAGGATGAAGCAAGGTGTCCGGCAGATGGAGATCGCGATGAGAGGTTCGATGGAATCGACGGAATGAAGTTTAGCGGAGTGTAGCTCTGTATCTTCATTTGGGCGTGCACGACAATGGTGTGCAATTTTTCATGTACAGGCGTGAGAGATTTGGGGAAGAAGGTATAGGGGAGGGTATTTTAGTAAATATGTTTAAGTTGTTTTATAATATTAAAAAAAATTATCGTTAACTTATAAAATTCATATCTCGCATACGAGGTCCAATCAAGACAAAACTTTTTGCGTTGCACTCGTATCGACGAAAACTTCACGGTGGAACTGGTTTGGACGAATTTGAAGACAGACTGTTGAATTTTGGGCTAAAATCGGACGTCGTCTGGTTTTAGTTCCAAACCGGAACGCCTCGACGACAACAGGAAATTTCGGTGAGTTAAACTCACCATTTTGGATCACTAGTATGGTATATAGTTGATAAAAATTGTTGAATGATTGTCTGGATAAATTATTATATTTATTAGTTGGAATATTCCCGCCTATTGAAACGGATGAGACCCTATTACGTTCTCGTGTAAGAGGGGATGACCCTTTGTATACGAATCCCGCCTCAAAGCGGTTGATTTATATTTTATGATTATCTAACATTTGTGATGCAGGGAGAAACAGGTTGGAGGGATCCAACGGGATTCCTCGCTATTATTGAATTATATTGTTTCAATGATATTTCTTTTATATGGATTATGGAATAATAATATGATTGTGGACACTGTGGTTATAACATTGTTATGTGTTGAAAACTAAAACCCAGTAGTAATAGAAAATCAATATCAATATTGGTTAAGTGAATGGCTTTTGGCCTCAAGTTAGTATTTTGAAAATACTATAAATTGTCGATTAAGTCGGAATTGGTTTTTGAGACAAAAAGGATTTTAAAATCTGAAATTGGATTTCGGAAATATTTTAAGGATTATCTAATTAAATATATTAATATTGTTTTAAAGTTAATTAATTATATTAATATTTTTTTAAGTTATTAATTATAATAATATTAATTTAAAGTTATTTAATTATATTAATGTTCTTTTAAAGTTATTTAATTATATTAAAATTGTTTTAAAGATATATAATCATATTAATATTATTTTAAAGTTATTTAATTATTTTAATATTGTTAAAAGTTATTTGCTTATAGTTAATATATTTCAAGAAATTATAAAAAGGTTAATAAATTAAAAGTTTAATTATTTAAGAATAATTATGGTTTGAAATTAATAATAAGGGTTATTAATAAGGTTTAAAATAAATTATTATTATGGTAAAGATTAATTATTATTATTATGTCATAAACAATATTTTAGAATGATTAATTATTATTTTAGGATATTTAAAGTTAATGATTTCCATTTATTTATAATGTTCATTGTTAAAAATTATTATGTTGGGAGGCAAATGATTAAAATTATTTTTAAATGCTTTCGAGACCCGGAAATGGAGTCGAAAGACTTAGGGGTCGTTTGGTTTATTTTGTATTTTATGTTTTGAGTTTTCAACATTAATTACAAAATATGAGAAGAACGAAGGAATGTCGGAAGGGATGAACGGAAGATTGGAGGGGACCACGAAGTGGATGGAGGAACGACGAAAGGATGAATTGTTGCTCGTGCTTCCGTTTTTCTCAAAACACGAAAAATGAAAAAAAGTTGTTTTCTATTTTGTGTGTTAAATTCGTTTTCTAAAATGGTCATTTTTCATAATATACATGTGTCGTGCGTATTTTTGTATGGACGAAAACTCAAAACTAAAAACGGTAAATCAAACATAGCCTTAGATTTTACAAAGGAATTATAAAATGGTTCGAAGAATTAAGGGTTATTTGCAAGGTGAAAGAATTTATAAATGGTTGGATATTTATAAACGAATTTTAGAAGCAGGGTTATAGATTTTTAAAAGAAGTTTATAAATGGTATATGAGTTCATAAAGGGTTATAAATGATTTGAAATGTACAAGAAGTTTATAAGTGACTGAATTCTTGGTAAAGGAATTATTAATGTTTTTTTGGAGATTTTATAAAATGGTTTATAAACGATCTTGGAGAATTGTAAAGGGAAATTTAAACGATTTGAGAATCAATAGAAAGGAAACTTTTATAAGTTTTGTAGATATACTTATACCGTTGGAATAAGTATATGGATATTTCTACGTATTGAAATATAGATATTTGCGAGTATCTTTTTAAAAGTGTTTATATACAAGTAATTTACAAAGTAATTGTATGTATGAAGACTTTTTTTTTTTTTGAATTAGGTACTTAGATACAACATACAACATATCACATATCACATGTCAATAAATGTTCAAATCACGCTACGCAAGTTTCGAACTTGTGACCTCTCGCACATTTACTAGACTTATTAAAGGAGGCTAGTGATTGTTTATGTACTGAACCAATGTTGGTTTTCCCTATAAAATAAATTCATGATTGAATGGTTGTTAGTCGATAGTTAAATAACCGACTATCGAAAATGGTCTCAAAACGTAACTTTGAAAATATCTAGGAGAAACGCGAGAATTATATGGCACGGTCATCTCCGATGATGTTGTACTGTGTGTATAAATCTCGTTTTGTTATTTTAGGACGATGATAAGGAAATCCGTCCACTAACGGTTAGAAGACGATCTTATCTTTGTTTGTTTATTTCCTAGAGAACCGGAGTTGAGTTCACCGGAAATTATCGAACGTTGTTTCGAAGAGACCGGAATCGGATATGTTATCCGAAAACCACTTCGATTCAACGAACGCGTTTCGAAGTGAAAACATCATGAATAGCATGGAATCGAAGATAGAGATGTGAAGTACATGGACTAATCGCTACTAATACTGAGGTTGATTCCAAAATGGATGTAGTAGGAATAGTGCATTCGGTTTCGTTCAGACCCAAAACATACTTGTATGGATGAATGCTATCAACACATTTTCATTCGAGGGCAATGAGCATTCTAAGTGTGAATTTCTTGAAAGGTAATTGTAGCCTTAAGCCTCATCACTGGGAATGACTGAAAATCAAAGGAGATGCAACAAGGCTAAGTGGGTTGCACCCATTAGGATATGTTGTCACCCTTTTAGATACATCTACATATTTATGGATTGGTTGTGCATGAGATCTCAAATAAAAAGGATTGCAAAGCAACCGGGATGATGACATATTCGGTACTATCCAGGTCAGGGGTAGGCCGATCTTGTGTTGGCAGGGGATCCAGACGAGTTCTCGGTACATTTACTAGACGTATACTGTGATAAGTGGTACCCCAGTGCCTAGTCATTGTATGGAATCCATTCTTCAATACGTGCCTTTACGATTTTGATTGTAGAGCCTAGTATGCTGAAATTTAATTAACGTAACAATTTCGGCTATTTTAATAAGTATTTGTACTTAGACACAATTATAATATCATAGGATTTTTATATAAAAGTGTTTTGGTTATCGTAAGGTAAAAACCGATCTGTGTTTATGTACGGCGTGGTCTTACGAGATACCTTTTGATTTTAAAGTTTTTCTTATAACTTTAAATCCAATTGAGTGTGTTTTTTCACGCTGGTTTTCCAGACTGACTCGGGTGTTATTTTATTATAATGCTCGGGTCAAACCGAGTATATTACAGATTAATTTGGATGCTTGAAGCTTCAAGAGACGAGTTGGAGGCCCAGAGACGTATCCACGTAGATGGTTATATTTTCCGCTGTATTCATTGTTGTGTTATCGGCAATTGTGAGGACGGGCTATTATAACTGTCCAGACTGAAATAGGTTAGTATACTCTGATTGATGTTTGTATGTACATATATTACAGTTTTGTTTTTGTGTGAAGATTTATGATATATTATAGATTATTCGTTCCGCTATGAGATTCTATATTGTTCAGTTTTCTTATTATCTTCTTTCTCTTTTCCCCTAACAATCGGTTTTCCGACATTCGATTGTTCGGCATGTGATACAGTGGATGTATTAGTGTTGTTTTTTCGAGGGTCGAAAATCATGTTCGTTACAAAGACTCATGCTTGCCGTTGATCCATGCCCAAGACTTCAAGAAACTAAGGACTGAGACACAACGAACGAAGATTCAGGTCACAACCGATCTGAGGCTCTCAGATTGGTACCAAACTAAGAAGCTATTTGCTGATTTGGCCATGACCACTTCAGACAACCTCCTTCGGAACATAGAGAATGTGGGGAGAAAGTGATGGAGACAAATTCGCTGATCTCCGTCTATTAAAGCTGCCCATGAGCATCATGGCATAGGTTAAAGGAAATAAGGAGGCAAGGAGACGAGAGGCTCTATTTCGAGATTTTTTTCTGCATTCTAAAATTCTGTACTGTTGTAGCAACTTCTTGAATCATCATCAATCTACGACCACCGGTAAATCTCACTTGTGAAACTTTAAAGAAATTATCAACAAAGCTCAAAATGGATGTAGACCAAATTTTAATCGAACCACTATAAATTGTTGTGCATTGTTTTTACTCATTTTTCATTTATCATTTTATTCTCTTTTCTAACCAACTCGAGTATTTGTGCCAACTTTTGATGTAAACACCAACTTATTCTCAATTGGGAGATATTGAAAGATCGGAACAAAAGTAAATTCATTATCAATTGCTAACACTACCATCGAAATAGTAAATATGAAACGGTAGAACTCTAAAGATCATAAATTATGAAACTCTGCCACCAAACACCACAGCGATTGCTCCATTAGAACACACGCGATATTTTGACGACATTAAACAAAAACATTATTTCTTTTGAAACGGAAACATTAACATTATGTAGTCAACCAGTATTTGAAAAATACAACCACAGTGAAAGAGACTTAACACAAATTCTTACCACCTTTGTTTGGTATTAGAATACGACTACGTTTCTTATCGAAGATGTTGCTCTTAATACACAATATTTTAATATCTAAATTAATTTGGTATGTCATATCCCTCTGTATATCATTATGTGTAAAATCAAAGATATACATACGTATAGGAATGAGCAGTCAAACATAAAACCTTTATTTGTTAACTCAACTTAGTCAGAAAATAGTAATATGGTCAGTTTCTCTACCTACTTACCTCTATCAACATCAGTACATCCCATATTATCGTCCAAGTCAAACAACATGTATATCATGTACAAATGGCGGTACTCTATTATCATCATCGAATGTATCATGTTAACATCATTAATTTCAAGTCGATTAAATGCAACACCCAAAACCTGAAATGAGAAGATCAAGATTATTGATTACAAAGATAATGTTCCCAGCACCATTAAATAAATTTGGTAAAGTATCTTTAAAGGTAGAAATATTCTACCATTAATTCAACTTATTTCATTTTTTCGCACCTTTGGGTTTCTCTATATTGTCTGCAACTTTTGCGTCCTTAGGGAAACAAACTATTGTGATTTGAGATTATGATAAAACATTCTTTTTCTTTGATATCTACACTGTAACTCATTTCAAAAGACAAGCATTAACAAACACATATTACCCTTGAATCTATTACATATTAAACGAGCACTCTGGATGCATTATTTAGTGAAATCAGAAAGCAACTAAAAATCCTGTGGAATAACATGCCAAACTTGGATATATGACACAAAATTCTTCACATCCCAGACAATACTAGAACATGGACTATCGGTGGGAATAGCAGAAAATGAAGACAATCCAATAGGTTTATATTTACTGTTTTTATGCATATTCTGCATGTATTTACTAGTTTTAGTTATTAGCAATTTCTGTATCTTATAATATAAAGAAGAAAGACCAGTAAAAATCAAATAACCAAACAAAATCTTCGATGGATGCATGAATGTGTATATGATATCCCTACTATAGTGCCACACCACCTGACTAATCAGAATTTTCCAACTTCGATGAGATGTCATACACTCAACTCTTAGAAATCTCGTATAACTCCTAAAATTTCTCCTCCCTCGCAATTTGGACAATCATGGAGGTCTGAATAGTGATAGGATGCCAGAATCGGCGGAAACCACGACACCGAGAGCAAGAGATACACGATCCCTGACGTGAAATGTAATTGTTAGCGGATTATTTGTTTCAAGGACACTGTTAACTGATTATTGCCAATTGAAGAAAAAATTTCGGCGCTACAAACTATATCTCGTGCTTAGACATGATCCTTGGTGCTAAACATCATCAATACATGCAATGATCAAGAGGCCCCAAATTGTATGGTATATCTTATAATAGCTAAGAATCAGAAGAAGACCCCAGCTCACTTCATATTATTTATATAACGATCGGGTAAATAAATTAGTTGTTCAATTTTTATTGTAAATGTGTCATGTATTGAAATTAAATTAGTTGTTCAATACATGACACATTTACAATAAATCATTATTTAGAATTTCTGTTTACACTTAATAACCAAAATGTCTTGAAGTAAGTGGAAATGATTCTGAGTTTATCGGTTATTGAATATGATCCAAAAAATGACACGAAAGTATCATTCGATAAGCATCATAGTTAAACAAGTATTTTGACAAAGAAATTAAATAGTTTAATTTTCAATCAAACTGTAGAGAAAGCGTATGTCTGCAAGAAAGAACTACAAAGGTACTAAAATGTTTCGAAAACTACAAGTAAACAGCAAACTTATGATTGTTAACGAGATACTTCTGTTAAAATCATTTTAGTCTGGTTGTTTAATTCTCAGTATATAATTTGAAAAGACACATTTTACAATTGGTATAAAAGAATGTTGGAAATGTTACAAAACCATAAACCATATACACAGAGTCACAGACACTATATTAAATTGCTTAATATGAAGCACGTAAGATGAGCTCATTATGCATCAACAATAAAAATGATCATACATGTTATATTATCTGCGATACACACTTCGCTTATGTATTTGATACATAAAGCAAGTAACAGGTCTAAATTATGACTATCATAAGAAAATTGAGAGCGTTCTTGATTGTTTATAGAAACACTATAGAATTGTTTATAGAAACAATGAAATCCTTGTGAAGGTGTACGAACTTGGACTTTATAAGTTACATCGAGTATAGTGTGTCAATCCTAAGTTTATGTTCAATCTTAAGATAAGAACTTTAAGTTATAAATATTTCAAACAATAAGTCGTATCTGATTTAGCCAAAGGCTAAGTGCATCGCCTTGAACAGCATTACAATAAAGGAAGAATAAATAAATTGCACAAATTTATAACTGAGCTATGAGTGGTTTCAAATGTTTAGAATCTCATGACATTGTCATATGATAACAATGTTATGATACATCGTGAAAGAAACTAGAGCTGCTGAAAGTTGTAAAACATACTTCAAAAAGTACCACATGGTAGAGGCAATTTATGAGAATCAGAAAGAGCCAATTGCTAGAGTATATAATTAAATCAATATAGCATATCTATTCACTAAGGGATTGAACTGATTAGTTTTTGGAAAAACCGATCGAATGGGTCGGAATAAGATTCCATAATTGACTTCGACTGCAAATGGAAGATTGATAAAGTTAAGGTTATATCCTAAGGGCAATTCAATAATTTATTACATATATTTAACTCAATAACCAATCTTGTTCATAATAAAAATGCTTTTCTTTTCTATCATATACTTTCATATTGTGATGTGCTAATTAATTATTTAATTTAAATATATTAAATGGGAAAATCCTTAAATGATTTGTTATGTGATAATAATTATAATGTGTTATGATCATGAGAAATTTCACGCTAAAAATTACATATTATTTTAACCATTCCTAATCACAATGTTTTGAGACTGGATATCAATATATCTGTTAAGACTATATATAATACATAACGTTCTCCAAATGTTGTACAGTGTATTACTCATAGCTGCTAGGCGCATCAAGGAGTTACATATTTATAGTTATTGGATAACTATGGAATGACTCACTCGATGGTTTTCTATTGGTTAGTATAACTAAGGTCAAACAGAGAATCTCGAAGTGATTATATTACATAGTTCTCTTGACTTGAGAATACGGTTGACCTCAATGTGGATACTCCACTTTGATTATAGTTAGATAGTAGCATAGCGTCCTTCGAATGACTACAATTGCGTTTGAGTTTAAGCACTGAAAGTGAAATACTATTCAATAGAGAATTCGTCTCATCGGTTATATAACATCAACTGTAATCAACACAAAGTCAAAGTCACTGCCTAGAGCAATATTGTTAATAATATTTTATTTTTTTATTTTTTTTGAAATGGTACTTATACAACATGTCATTGGGACAACAAACCACAATTCATGTGTCAATAAATGTTCGAATCACGCTACGCAAGTTTCGAACTTGTGACCTCTCGCACCAAAATCGAATCACTTAACCACTGGAACAATGGTGCTTGTAAATATTGTTAATAATATTATTGAAGCAAAGACTTTAGGTTTGGACTAATCAAGATGAATGTAAACGATGCTGGAATTTTGACTGAAATTAAATTTCATAAGTCCTAAAGTGATATAGTTTTGATAAAGAAAATTGATATAAATAATTGTTACTAAAAGATACCGCTTAAAAAGAATGAAATTGGATTTTACCAAAAAGATCTATAAATGATGAATTCAACCAAACTGTACAACTAGCTAAGGTGACGTATGAACATTAATATTTAAATTGTTCAATATTAATCGTTGACTGAGTTCAAACCTCTAAGTCGCACAACCACATTTGTGATTTCTTCGAAAAACCACATGATTCAATTAATATATAAAATGTTATAAATTTGTTAAATTGATTAATATTTATGAAATATTAATTATAATTAATTTATTTGATGTTCTGAATGTTGTTGGTAATTATTTAAATGCATGTATAAAAGTTATATTTGCAAGTTTGTCCTGCTCTTTCAGAGCGCTTTCATAACCGCTTACCCGGACAGATTGTTCACTGACCAGTTCTTTCCTTTCTATTTGTTGCGGTCGATCGATCGAACATTTAGTTGTCGCTGCAATTAATATACCTTTTAAATGGGTTTGAAATAAATAGGTACATGGAGTTTTTTTTGGAAACTTTGCCCACTATAGATGCATGCTAGACTAGCCAATACGTGGAGAAAACGAAGGGATTGATTGATTGAAATTAAATAAGGAAGTGGATAAGGAGAATGTGAAAAGATTCTTTTATCTCATTAAAAAACTAATCTCCTCATTTCACTTTCTTTTTACAGAAAATCCTTCATACGCCTCTCCAAAATAATGGCCATCATCGTCTTCCCTTACACAAAAACAAAAACCAACCACTTAAAATAAGGTGGTTCATCCTAGAATGCAGATTTGCTTGAAATATAAAGAAGTCATAAATCAATGTACGGGCAAAAATTTTGGGTATGTTTCTTTATTCACGATGTTTAAAAACAAATCAAAGAATATACTTATTAAGATTTGATTAAAATTCTTCTATGTATTGTGATTGAATGTTAATTCTTTTGTGCATGGTTTTATTTGAATATTGGTGATTTAACTAGATCTGAATTGATTAATTATTGTGAAATTGAGTTGTTAGAAAATTTCCATCCATTATTATAATTGTTTAATTATTATTTTTAACCAAACAATTCATATTTTATTTCGTTTGAGATTTAAAACATATCCTTTTGTTTTGTTAAATCTAAAATTGTGTTGCTGTAAATCCGTTTTGTTTCAATAAATTAATGATGTTGTTACAGTTTGTTCTCTTTTCAATGGATCTAATTTTTAGTAAAATTGCACTTCGTGGTTATTTCTCTTTTTCACTTGGATTTGATTAGATTTAACTGTAACATAAATTACTTTTCCATCTTCATTTTACTAATATACTCTTATTTGAAATATCTATTTTTTGTGCATTAATTTCATACCTTTATAAATACACACACACACAAAAAACAAAATTTATGCAAGTGGCAACGAAGATTACTTATATGTATAACATATGTTTAAACTATATACATGTGGAACTGTTAAATGTGTATATAAACATATACATATATTGCAGTATGCTTGAACATACGTATATACTTGGACATTTATATTCCCAATATGCATGTAAAATTATTGCATGTATATGCAAGTATAATATATATGTATATACAATGGATATAAACCTCAATATCCAGACGTGTGTACACACAGATGTTTATATCAATTTATTTATGTTGTATGTTTGAGTGTATATATAATGCATTCTGAATAAAGCATTTAGTTAAAATGCTTAACACATCAATTTAAAATCAATTAATATGATTAATTAACCAAAGTAATTCAATATTAATAAAATATGATTTTATTAATAATGACAACATTGGATCTAGTGGTAAACTCATTAGACTTCACATGTCCACTACGGATCCAAAATAGAGAAAAAATTGAAATCTACATGTTTCATTCGCTCTCGACGGGTCTGGTTCCATCAATCTCAATTTCAAGATGAAAAAATGAATCAAGAAGCTCAGAAGATGTCAAGATTGAGGAACAAGAGAACCTCAAGAATTTTGGCCAAGTATGAGAGAAAAACCGATCGGTATAGAATGATTCAAACCGTTCGGCACCGACCGGTCCAAAGTTAGATGGGTTCCCTTTCGGCTACTGGCAATGCTACTTCCACCTTTGGAGAAAAAACAAAGATTAATTTTATCACGAAGATCCAAAGCTTGAAAACTTAATCAAACATGAAGAAAGATCAACAAAATGAGCAAGCAAAACCGATCATCACCGACCAAAACGGATTGGTACCGAACGGTTTTACTTGTCAAAATTGTCAATTTGGACAACTTCTTTATGGCTGGAAACTCGAGTCTATATGTTTACCTATTCATTCGCGCACTGCCGACTATTGCAGAAGAGTACGCCTATAAACCAAAGTTATGGACGCTAGGCGATAAGTACGAAATCGAGATTAATCGTTTAAACTGGCATTAATCGAAGATTAATTGAAGCTATGTGTTTTTGATAACTCATATATTTTGGATAAAATTTTAGTGTTTTGTTTAGTGTCAACCGATAAATTGCAAATTTGGAATTTTGGATGTGCTTAGGAGTAGTCAAGGAAGCAAGACCGCCTAAAACTAGCACATTAATACGTATACGTGGCAATGAACTTTAAATAATGTCTAACATGTGCATAAATACTTTCTTACATGAGATGGTAAACCTTGTCTAAGCATGCCTAGGCCAATCGCTAGGCGATAAGCCTCGCCTAACGCCTAAGCGGAGCATACCTGGAAGGAATTTTACAACATTGCTATAAATAAAGGACTAAACAACCAAGATAGAACTTTTTCTATTTCGTCTGCACCAAATGCTGCCATTTGTTGAGATCTACTTCGTTTCTAGATTGCAATCATTATAAAAGTGGTTGTGATTGCAAAAGAAACTCGAAAAAATATTATAATGAACGTAGGCATAAGATTCTAGCCGAACCACTCTAAAATATTGTGTTTTCTTGTCTTTTCTTTCGATTCTTTAAACTTTTAAATTTTTGATTTGATTGGGATGTTTGCTCATTTTACACGCGAACTATATGCCAAGTTCCAAAATTTTGGAAATGCCTATTTCTCAAACTGTTAAAATATTTCCAGGTTTCACCTCCAGCTACAAGGTCATGAACGCACATCATAAGTGAATACTGTTACCTTCAATAAAGATGCCAAATTCCTTGTGAAGCACACACTTTAGAAAATGATCACCAAGTCACATGTAAAATCGGAAGCGAAAACATTTCGGACTTTAGAAAATTCCATTCAAAATGCAGTAACTTCGTTATACTGATTATCAAACGAAACTTTGACTAATTAAATCGCATCCACATTACAGACGATGTGGAATACTCGGATACTTCATATATTAAAAGTACGTTGCATTTTAATTGTGATAACGGTTATACTTAGCAAATAACATGTTGCATCCACATATCATTATGCAGAAGTTGTTATTTTTTGTTTGAACTGTAATAATTTCTTCATACTGACTCGGAATAGAATGAAATTTTAAACAATGAAATCGCATCTACATTACGGACGATACGTAACACTCGAATACTTTATATTCTGAATGTACGTTGTAGTTCTCCATGACGACTAACCGTTGTACTTGGCAAATAAAAGACATTGCCATATCTAAACTTTGACTATGTAGAATTCGTTATTTTTTCGTTCAAACTATAGTAACTTTTTCACGTTGATTCGGAATCAGACAAAGCTTTGACTAGTGAACTCGCATCTATATTACGAACGATATGGAACACTCGAATGCTTTATATTCTAAACGTATGTTGCAGTTCTTCATGGTAACTGGCAGTTGTACTCGATAAATTACAAGTCACATCATAATATCTAAACTCTGAATAAGAAGAAGTCGCTATTATTTTCGTTCAAATTACAATAAATTCTTCATACTAACTCGGAATCAAGTGAAACATTGACCGATAAACTTGCATCTATGTTACGGACAATACAGAACACTCGGATACTTCGTACTCTGGATGTACACTACAGTTTGCATGGTGACAAACATTTATAATTAACGAATAACAAGTTATACATACCTAAACTCCATGTTAACGCTAAAATTGTGAACGCTAACACCCGGTTTGAGTTGTGACAAAGTGAAAGCACCATCCGTTTGCACGGGAACTAAAGGTAAACAGAAAATAGCAAAAACAGTAAAAAGACAACGATTTTTATAGTGGTTCGGCTCAAAGTCCAGCCTACATCCACTTTATCTCTTCTTTATTGCTGATTTGATTACAACTTTTACAATGTTTACAATGAATCTTCGGTTACAACACAATCAAGACAAGCTAGAACTTTGACGGTGAATTGCTCTTCGGATTCATGTTGAATGTGGTTGATCTCTTCTCTCGGCTCTTTGAAGTGTTGTTGGCAAATGAAGTGTTGTGGAGGTTGAGAAAGTAGCAGAGCTTCGACGCTTCCAAGTCCGGAAAGAAGTCCCCCTTTGAATATGGAGTGGGTGAGGTATTTATAGAGAAAATCAAAAGCAGGTTGGGTAGGTCGTAGGTCGTTGGCGACCTAATGGAGTCAATCTGGATAGGGTATAAGCTTCGAGCGACCTAGTGTATGTAGTGGAGAAGCGGCGACCTAAGGAGTAGCGGCATAGGGTTTGGTAGGTCGTTAGCGACCTAAGGGAGAATGGAGGAGCGGCGACCTAAGGAAGAATGTAGAAGCGGCGACCTAAGGAGTAGCGGCATAGGGTTAGTAGGTCGTTAGCTCGCTAACTCGCTAGGTACCTTAGGTCGTTTAGTTATTAGGTCGCTGAGTCCATTAGGTCGCTAGGTCGTTTGTGAATTTAGGTCGCTAGGGTTGTTAAGTTGTTAGGTCGTGAGGTTTTTTAGGTCGCTTATACTTTTAGGTCGTAGTTCGCTGCCTTCATGGGATTGTTAGGTCGCTAGCTCGCTGAGGCTTTTAGGTCGTAGGTCGAGAACGACCTAACAAGGACTTTTCCTGCTGAGATGCTAAGTTGACCAATCTTTGAGACGAACTTTCTTTGGTTTCTCGGTCAGTCTTTTGGTATCACGGCCTCGCTAAAAAGGCGGGATAACACTTGCCCCCCAAAACATGCCTTGCGGTAGGAATGTGTGTTTTGTAATGCCATAAACTGGATGTTCATATCCTGTTGATGGCCTGCAAAGGAACTGACAGTTTTATGTGGCCCCAAATGACGGTAGTTCGAGATCGAGCTATTTGGGATGAAGTGCGACCGTCCACGGTCAAGCGCCTGACTTCAAATGGCGACCGTTCGTGATCGAGCCATTTGAGGTGAAGTGCGACCGTGCGCGGTCAGGTGCCGTTCATGGTCAAGCGCTTCACTTCAAATGACGACCGTTATGGATCGAGTCATTTGTGGTAAAGTGCGACCGTGCGCGGTCAAGTGGCGGAGCTCAGATGGCGACCGTTAGCGGTCAAGCGCCTTACTTCAAATGACGACCATTCGGGGTCGAGCCATTTGCGGTAAAGTGCGACCGTGCGCGGTCAAGTGGCGGACCTCAAGTGACGATCGTTTGAAATCGAGCCGCTTGAGGTGAAGTGCGGCCGTTCACGGTCAAGCGCCTAACTTCAAATGACGACCGTCCGGGATCGAGTCATTTAAGGTGAAGTGCGGGCATTCGCGGTCAAGCGCTTATCTTCATATGATGATTGTTCGGGATTGAGTCATGTGACATGAAATGTGACCGTTCACGGTCAAGCGCCTTACTCCAAATGACGATCGTTCGGAATCAAGCCATTTGTGGGAAAGTGCGACCGTGCCCGGTCAGGAGCGGACCTTCAAATGACGATCGTTCGGGATCGAGCCATTCGAGGTAAAGTGCGACCGTTGGCAGTCAGGGGGTGGACCCCAAATGACGATCGTTCGGGATCGAGCCATCTGAGGTGAAATGTGATCGCTCGCGGTCAAGCGCCTTACTTCAAATGACGATCGTTCAGGATCGAGCCATTCGAGGTAAAGTGCGACCGTTGGCGGTCAGGGGGTGGACCCCAAATGACGACCGTTCGGGATCGAACCATTTGAGGTGAGCTGATGTGTGCCCGGAGGGGCATTTGAGGTGAGGTGAGTTGATGTGTGTCCGGGGGGACTTAATGTTGGAGGGACCTAGCGTTACCGATGCCAGATTCACGTTCGGGTGAGTTCCTAGATCATTGGTTATGGCGGTTCAACACCATCTCAGAGCATGCCTAGGGGTCGTTCGTGATCCCGTACATGTGTAAGCGGCTTAGCTGTTTTAGAATCACAAGTAGCATTCTTTTACTGAAAATGAGTTTTTAGTAGATATGTCAAACAGAATCAAGTCCAATCATGAGAATAGAAAAACAAAAACAAAACAGGAACGTCCAAGTGCAAACACCTACACTGCTACGATTAAGAGTCGTTTCAGAGCATGCCTGAGGATCGTTCGTGATCCTATACATGTGTAAAAAGACTTAATCGTGTTGGTGTGGGGTTTGCTACTTATTCGTCATTATCCCAATTATTCAATGACAAGTTGACGTCTCGATCCCGATACATCGCCAGCAGGTGCAGGTTTCCCGTTCCACAGCCGTCGCTCCCCTTTTCACATATTTCGATAGTAGGCCATTACGGACATGCCCTTCAATTTCATCCTTCAAGTGCCTGCAATCATTTGTACTATGACCATTCATCTCATGGAATAAGCAGTATTTGTCTGATTTTCTTTCACTGCTGGCCGGATCCCTCCTTATTGGCTTGCGATAAGAAATCTGTCCTTTAGTATCTTGGTAAATTCGTTCCAAACTTTCGTTTAATTCCGCATAAGTGATGAAACGTGGCTCCCTCCGTGCTCGCTTTGACCTATCATCGTCATCTTCAGCTTTTCGTTTTTCTGTGTCTTTGCCAAGATCCTTTTCAAGAGGTTTTCCGCCTTTGAGTGCATAAATTTCTATTCCTACTCCTTCTTCTCTTTCAGCTTTTGCATCTTCTAATCGTAAGAACCCTTCGGCCTCATGGAAAAATTCTCCTAAATCCATAGGGGGATCTCTGGTCAATGAATTCTTGAACTCTGTGCCGTCATCTATGCCCGACACGGCTGTCATTAGAACCATGGATGGATCTGGTCGATCCACCGATGCCGCAGCTGCGTTGAATCGCGTCAGAAAGCTTCTCAAAGATTCTCCAGTTCTTTGCTTTAGTGTTGCCAAACTCATAACATTCTTGGGCCTCGAGATGTGGACCCTGAATTGCCTCATAAACCTTTCAGTCAAATCATTCCATGTCCCGATAGATCCACTCTCCAGTTGTCTGAACCATAACGCCGCAATATCTGTCAAATACAATGGAAAGCACCGGACCATAACTTCCTCTGATGCCCCCAGTACTTCCATATGCCTCATATATTTTGTTAGATGAAACGTAGGGTATGTCCTTCCATTATACATATCCAACGATGGTAGCTTAAAGTCTGGTGGGTTCTTAGCTCGCCTGATTGTCGTGGTAAAAGGACTCATATTCACATCCTCCAAGTCCTTGTTTACCAAACCGCCTCTCATGGCCTTTTTGACCATTTCCACCAATCTGTCGTTGTCTCCTAGTTGTAGTCCTCGTCCATTGCTTACGTCTTGCCCCCCGAGTTCACGAGGGGATGGTGGAATCTGTTATTCTGGTTGGGTTCATGTTCCTCTTTGATTCTGTGTTCCTAGTTGTCCAATCTGATGAAACAAATTCTGGATCAACTCCTCTTGCCTTTTCATCATTGCCTCCATCTCGTCCCTGGTAACAAAGGCTGAAGTTTGGTTTGCTCTTGAGGAAGCCTCTTGACTTCCTTCATGCTGACTACTCTTTGGTCTTTGCCTTCTACTCGATCGCCTTGCCATAATTTTCCAGATCCAAACCAACAAATTCTCTAATCTAACCTTTAGTTGACAAAATTCATGAGTTCGATTCTCAGTGAAAGCACCAAAATGTTAACGCTAAAATTATGATAGCTAACACCCGGTTTGAGTTGTGACAAAGTGAAAGCACCACCCGTTTGCACGGGAACTAAAGGTAAACAGAAAATAGCAAAAACAGTAAAAAGACAACGATTTTTATAGTGGTTCGGCTCAAAGTCCAGCCTACATCCACTTTATCTCTTCTTTATTGCTGATTTGATTACAACTTTTATAATGTTTACAATGAATCTTCGGTTACAACACAATCAAGACAAGCTAGAACTTTGACGGTGAATTGCTCTTCGGATTCATGTTGAATGTGGTTGATCTCTTCTCTCGGCTCTTTGAAGTGTTGTTGGCAAATGAAGTGTTGTGGAGGTTGAGAAAGTAGCAGAGCTTCGACGCTTCCAAGTCCGGAAAGAAGTCCCCCTTTGAATATGGAGTGGGTGAGGTATTTATAGGGAAAATCTGGAGCAGGCTGGGTAGGTTGTAGGTCGTTGGTGACCTAAGGGATAGGTCGTAGGTCGTTGGCGACCTAATGGAGTCAATCTGGATAGGGTATAAGCTTTGAGCGACCTAGTGTATGTAGTGGAGAAGCGGCGACCTAAGGAGTAGCGGCATAGGGTTTGGTAGGTCGTTAGCGACCTAAGGGAGAATGGAGGAGCGGCGACCTAAGGAAGAATGGAGAAGCGGCGACCTAAGGAGTAGCGGCATAGGGTTAGTAGGTCGTTAGCTCGCTAGGTACCTTAGGTCGTTTAGTTATTAGGTCGCTGAGTCCATTAGGTCGCTAGGTCGTTTGTGAATTTAGGTCGCTAGGGTTGTTAAGTTGTTAGGTCGTGAGGTTTTTTAGGTCGCTTATACTTTTAGGTCGTAGTTCGCTGCCTTCATGGGATTGTTAGGTCGCTAGCTCGCTGAGGCTTTTAGGTCGTAGGTCGAAAACGACCTAACAAGGACTTGTCCTGCTGAGATGCTAAGTTGACCAATCTTTGAGACGAACTTTCTTTGGTTTCTCGGTCGGTCTTTTGGTATCACGGCCTTGCTAAAAAGGCGGGATAACACTCCAATTAGAAAAAGTCCTTATTTTTTCATTCAAACTACAGTGACTTCTTTATAGTTTATACATGTTCAGTTACAGCGCTTGACGGTTCAATAGTGGTGGAGCGGCAAAAAGTTACAGCGGAAATAAAGCGAGGATATAACGATAAATAACGGAGGTGCAAAAGGCTTAATTAGAGATAAAATCAAATATTCAAAGAAAATTTATTCTCATTGTGACTTCATTTTTTAGGAAAAAAAATATTGTTTAATCTTATATAACAAAACTAAGAATATCATGATTTATGCAGTCCAGATTTGGTGACTAAAATAAATTTCTAACTTATATTGAGCACTTGTGCCTTAAAATTAAGTCTTTACCCTTACTTTGTTGAGTTAGTTAAAAGAGAATCAAGTAAATCAACATTTTCATAGTAATGTCGCTAAAGCAAATACTAAAAAGCCTTGATTTGACGGATGTAACGGAGCTTAAAGCGAATCTGCTATTTATTAGCACTAAATTGAAAAGGCGTAGCGCTCGAATGGTGTTATGCATATAATGCGGGTTCTGCGGGGCTTTAACTGCACAGGTTTATACTGACTCGAAATCCAATGAAATTTTGACCAACTAACTCACATCTACGTTACGGATAACACGGAACACACGGATATTTCATATTGTGAACGTACATCGTAGTTCTCCGAGGTGATTAATAGTTGTACTTAACAAAGAACATGCTATATCTCCCAGGCAAATATCATTAACTTTTCATTCAAACTACAATAGATTTTTCATACTGATTCAGAATCAAGTAAAAATTTGACAAATGAACTTGCATCTATATTACAGACAATATGGAGTACAGATATTTTGTATTCTGAACGTACGATATAGTTTTCCATAATGACTAATAGTTATACTTAGCAAACAACAGGCTGCGTCCCGTACTTAATAGGCTACGTCCTCGTATCTAAACTACGACTAGGTGCAAGTCGCTATTTTTTGTTTAAACTGCCTCGAAATCAAGTGAAATTTTGACCAATGAACTCACATCTATATTACAGACAATACAATATACTCGGATACTTCATATTCTGAACGTACGATGTACTTCTTCATGGTGACCAACCGATATACTTAGCAAATAACATGCTATATTCTCGTATCTAAACTATGACTAGGCAGAAGTCGTAATTTTTGTTCAAACTGCAGCAACTTCTTCATACTAATTCGAGGCAAAACTTTGATCAATCAACTTGCATCCACATTACAAAATATACAGAACACTCGGATATTTCTTATTCTGAATGTATGTTATAGTTCTTCATATTCTGAATAATAGTTTTTTTAATTGAACATTATGTAATTAATGCTCACGTTGTGCGTCTGCTACACTAGTATATAGAATGAACCCAATCAACTTTTATTAATGACTGCTGCATTCAATGTTATAACTAATATAAAACTTGATTTAAATTGAAACATTTATTTCCAATCAGAAATGATGATTTATTGACAACTTTGATATCCTAACTGAAAATTATATGGATGATAGATGAAAATTTGTAATATTACAATAATTCGCCTATTGTTCAAAATCAAAGCGTTTTATAAAAATAAAAAAATCCAATGCTTTGGCATGTCTCAGGGATTGTAATATTTTATAGCCTCCATAATTACATTTGACAATCAGATTACTGACAAACATTTCCCAATGTCATTGTGCTATCATAACGTTCAAATCACTAACTAGTCACCAATACAATTCTCGTATTATTTTTGAACATTTACTATATTTTCAAAACAAAGATTTATGTCACTGCATTATAAACCGTGTGCAAAGCACTGATCATGCACCAGTACAAATGAAACCATGATCGTACAAGGACTTGGACTTGGGGGCTTTTAAAAGCAAGAATCTGCTATTTAAAAGTCTCAAAATCATTGCAAGATGTTTTCTAGGGCACTAAAGTGTCTTTTTTCAGTTAAAAGATACTTGGGATCTAGAGTGAGACTGTTAAAAGTAGGTTCTTGGTGCTAACATCACTCGCTTTCTAGGCGACTATGAGGACAACCGCACTAGTACTGGTTGTATTTTAATAGTGGGACCCACTTGATATTTTAGAAAAACATTAAAATATGAATTCAACCAATGAGAGCACAAGTAAAACCAACTGTCCATCATGGGCGAGTGTTGCAAGTAAGCCTCTTTAGCATACCATCGGTAAGTAAAAGGCTCAACCATCAAACATAAGAATGAATAACACATTAATGAAAATTTATAGTAAATTTAGCAGAATAACAAATTGGGAAAAGTTAACTCACCTAATAAATTATCTTTGTCCTCGGATTAATTCTACAAGGCCATACCCAAACTTCAGGTTTCCAATTTCGGCAGCACTCTAAAAGATAATACGAGCACAGATCGGCCAACTTGGGGCAGGTAGAAGAAAAATATTGATACGAATAGAATGGAAAATCAGGGGTCTGACAGGCTTGCATTAGTAGTGAGCTAAAGCTGTTCATAAGAGCAATCCCGGTGATCTAAGATAAATTCATTGTAAGCATCCACAGTATATAAGCATGCGCACATGCATGGCTGGCACATGCAATACACATGACCATTTTAAAAAGGAAAAAAAAAATCTTGTTGTTTGGATCAAACAAACAATTGTCAAGGAAGAATAGTTCAGTGGTCATGTGCATGCCAAAATACAGATTTAAGGGCAATACTGCAGATAGTTCTACAAGTATAGCCATGAAGGCCTTCCATTTTTGTTTTCTTCTCGGTAATTATTTCTTTAGAAGGAGAAAAATAAGTGGTTTCGACATATGCCCAAAAAATAATAATTTGTGTGGATGTACAGATATTACTACAGACCATCAGAACCTTAATTTTATGAATTGTACTTCAGAGATAAATAAGAAAACTCACCAGTCTAGAACAAAGGATATGCTTTTCCAAGATATTCTTTTCAGGTCGCTTTGACAGCACCAGGGTTGCGGCCAAACTGGATGATCATTGGTTTCCCTTTGAACACATACCCATTTACCATATTCTGTATAACAAAAAAACCACAATGTTTGATGAAACAAAATAATCAATCAACGCATGTTCGCGTATACGCACGGAAAAAGAGAAAAAGAGAGAGGACCACGCACATGCATACACATACATACACGTGTGTGAGTGCACACATATAATGTAAAGTTTGAAACAGTAATGCAAGTTTTATTTCAAGTATCTCAAAAGTCAAAAGAGCAGAAAATGTTGTGCCAGTAGATTCATAGATTATGCCTATTCCAGACGATTCATTCTTGATACGTTTTTGTGGCAGAATCTTATACATACAAAAATACATATGATTCGAAAAGGACCTGCGTTTTCAGAAAATGGTATCGGAAACATGGTGCATGTAGATTGAAGTAATTCAACACATACTTATTAAACATGAATATGATTAGAAAAGGAGATACCGTTAAAAACAATGTTAAACAAGAATATGATAACCCTCAAAATTTAGATTTATTAAATATATGAACAATTCCTAAAATTGAACCTAAGGTAATATACCAATTAGGTACTTTTTAAAAACTTGGATTAAAAAGTAGTTAAAACCACGGAAGAATCAATTTCACTTGATGATGAAGAAATGACTATTAAATTACTAAGTGGAAAAGATCTACAGCCTTATAAGCATACGCATAAGTTTATTCATATAGGTTTAATACAAATTGCATTTAAACCTTTAATCCTTAAAGGCCTACCAGAAAGTTTTATAGCTTCCTTAAGGGATGGTATAAATTTAGAGTGGGATAAAAAATCATTAATGGGACTAATACAGTCTAGTTTGGCTCATGGTCTAGTTTATTTTAATGTTCATCTAAATTTACAACTTTTTTTATCTGATATTAATATTCTAGAATCTATTACTTTAAATGTTAAGACCCACGGACATTATTACATCCCCGGTCTGAAGTAATGTATGTTTGTTATAGAATTTATTACAAGCCTTTATATGCCTTAAATCCCCAATGTAAATTGATTGATAAACCCTTAATGAAACAATTTTAATTGAAACAAATTTTAGTCAATCTAATATAACAACAAGAAGATCAATAAAATGGGAATAGATTCCTCTACCATAAAGTTGAAAAATAGAAAGTCGTTCCTTCTCAACCAGTAATAAACAACGAGTACATATGCATGTCCAGGTGGGCTGTGCATTTTTATTTGTACCTGTGGAAGTAGATTTGATAGTAGCATCCTCATATTTGAACTCCGTCTAGGCAGAAGACGCTATCTTTTTTGTTCAGACTGCAATAATTTTTCATACTAACTCGGAATTAGGCGAGACTTCGACCGATGGACTCCCATCTAAATTACAGATCAATAAGCAACACTCGGATACTTTATCTAGTGAACGTATACGATAGTTCTCCATGGTGACTAACAGTTGTACTTAGAAAATAACAGGCTACATCCTCGTGTTTGAACTCCGTCTAGGCAGAAACCGCTATTATTTTGTTCATACTGCAATAACTTCTTCATACTAACTCGGAATCAGGCAAAACTACGACCGATGACCTTCCACCTAAATTACGGACAATATGGTACACTCAGATACTTCATCTTATGAATGCACATCGTAGTTCTCCATGGGAAATAACAGTTTACTTAGAAAATAACATGGTACCAGATTCCCATATTTGATAATAAACAATAATATTACTAATATTATACAAACTCCTGAAGGAACTATACAAATACAAATGGTTAATAATCCTTCTAGATCTAGTTCTAGCAAATCATATTTATCTAAAACAAAATCTTTTCAATCTCATATTTCACCTTTTGATTATATTGTCGAATCTCGTCAAGAATGCCAACCTCTCAAATAAGAGAAAATGAAAAAAGGTAGAAGAAATTATGCCTTACTTATAGATTTTGAGAATTAAAGTCTATTATTATTTCGATTTTATATTTTATATAAAGATCGGTATTGTTTATAGTTTATGATTTTTACGATTATTAATAAGTCTCTTCTTAATTCTGAGCTACCATTTAGTTTCGAGTATAAAATTATATCATTGTTTAATTAACTTCAACCATTTTACGTTCAAGTTTACATTATTTTCTTTCTTAAATGATATTTAGTAATAATAAACATGCATAATAATGAGGCTCTCTTTATTTTTGCTTAACACTTCATATTGAAGTATAATTACAAATTAGTTAGAATGTTCTCTTTAATTCCTTTTAACTAAGCTACATTTAAATTCATATTGTTATTTTTTTTTCAAAATTGGTTTTTTATTATAGACTAATATATATATATGATAATTGAAACACTTGACTTACACAGATATATGCTTAACGTTAGCATATTATGTTATACGTCAATTATTTAACTACGTATATTTGATAATTTCTTTTACAACATTTCCATGTGCAACGCACGAATTATACACTAGTATAATTTATTACACAATTTATTAATGGCAGAAGCTTTTGAGTAGAAAAGAGAACGGATGAGATGAAGTCCGTCTTCTTCAAATGTAGTGCCTTCCTTTATATAGTTGAGGCTGGAACCAAATTTGGATTTCAAATTTATTTTTCTTCGGACTTCAAGAATTTCAAATCCGATAAAACATCCTTTTTAGAATAGGTTCTCTGTCCCTCATTGTTGAAGAATCTGACCACCTAGATTGCATTTTATTAAAGTATTTTGGCCATCTGTTATTTTTTGTAAAAGAAATATTCTACTTTATTAAAGTAGTTTATTCTTTTCCACAATATGTCTAATCTATCACCATTTATTTTATCTTGTCCCAGACTGTGAGCCTCTCTTTCAATCTTGCCAAATATTTCTGCAAAATCCTCATCATTGAGATTTGAATGTTGATCATTTTCGAGAATATCCTTTGCTTTTGAAAATGTCATTGATGTGTCTGATGTTGCATCGTCTTTTCCAAGATACTTTATTAAATCTTTATTCATTTCTTCAATGTAGGCATACATAATATCTTCTTTAGTGATTACTCCTTTTTATATCTTTAATTTTCTAGTAATGTGCTGAAATTAGCTTGGAGCTTCTTTATGTTACTTCCGATTCTTCTGCTTCTGATATACTTTGATTTTGTTGTCTACTTTTGTTATCATTTCATGGCCAAATATTTGACATCTGCTGTTATCGATTTTGGTCAATTTATCCCAGAATTTAGTAAAGAAAAATCTATATAAGCAAGGAATTTCTTTTTCGGTATAACCTAATTCTGGTTTCCATTTTCAAATTTAAGAAGAAAAAAAATATCGAACCAGATACTGATATCATCAAATATTGGTCAAGATCATTTCATTTTGGTTGAAATCACAATTCATTCAGAATATAATTCTTTTAATTTTTCAAGAAGGATATATATGGTGGTTCATAATTCGTCCACCATTCTATAAACAAATTTGGTATTGGACGTTTATAAACTTCCCCGCAAACTTTAGTAAACCATACATGTTTTCTTTTATTGTTTTCATAAATGAGCACTTTATTTAGTGCGTCAACATAATCCCAATAATTATACCTAATAGTGCTCCTTTTGTAAGACTGAAACATTTCTTTTTCTTTAAAGAGGGATAACCCTCATTCTCCTGGCAATATTAGTCTTGATTATTTTGTTGAACCTATAAACATTTGGATCTCCTGCATTAAAATGTGTTAGTTCACAGGTTTCAGAGGCTTTTATTATTGCCTCGTAATATCCTCTTTGCTTATAAGAGGTAACAGCAAATGAAGCAAATGACGTTGTATCGAAATACTTTTGCATTAAGTTCCAGGGATCATTTTCTCTTTTGAAATCACCAAGTTCTAAAAGAAGTATAACTTCTTTATGTAGATTTTGTGCATATGTAGCTATGCATATTCCAAACAATTCATCCTTGATCCGTTCTGGTGGCAGAATTGTATACATACATACATACGTGTCTATATGTATGCATATACATATATACAATACAGATATATACAATATGTGTGTATGTAGATATATCTATATACAATATGTATGTATGTAGATATATCTATGTATATGTATGTTTTTGTGTGTTGTGTGTGTTTGTAGAAGTATGCATAAAGAGAGAGAATATGTGTGTGCGCGTCCACACAATAACAAAAGAAACACGTACTAACTTACCAGAGCATGATGTGCAAGATCAATTGATGGAAATGTAACAAAAGCTTGACCCCTCATTCTACCCTCCTGACATTCAAAATATTGTCATTAATGTGAAATAATGCATGTTTTTCACAAAATAAATTAACATTTACCACTCGCAGTGTTGTGATATTATTTTATCTGGTATGCTAAAGAAACAAAGCCAGTCACAACATATGATAGAAGTATGCAACAAACGGTAAATAGCAAAGAAATTAAAAGCGTATAAGAAAATATTGTGATTGAAAGGTTTAGGATAAGATACTGTGATGTGACCTAATGCTAAAGTACATAAAGATGATCATGAGTTTAACAATCATGTCTACATCACTGTAAAACAAATTTTATTACAGTGCCCAAGTAGATGGTTAAGGCGAGAATTAGAAACCTGGCATTGGCGACATGCTTAAACACGTTAACGTGAGTTTGAAACCGGTTTCATTGAAGGCTGATATGAGTGATAACGATTCAAGAAATCATCAAATCAGATTAATGGGATACTGAATTCCAGCTTCCTGACCCTTTTATGAAAAAAGTCTAAAGCCATATAGCTGACTATTTCAGCCAAAATATTGCTTCTTAAGAATTAAAAGACGAGGGGAAAACAAAAATATCCAAAGATGCATCTTTTCAACAGATACTTCGATGTCATCTGCAAATGATATCAGCTAAGGATCACAAAGATGATTAGATGAAGGACAGGAGAAACGTTATGTCTGTTTTCGGACTTCCTACTGAAGTACTAATGATCCGTATAAATTTATTTGACTCGGTCAATAGTGACTAGCGAGCAGTCTACAACATAAATTAATATGAAGGAGAAATGTAGTCTGGCTATGAAAATATGGGAATAGACTTTAGGAGCCCCAAAGAGCAGTACACTAATTGATTGTCATAATTGTATAGGATAGAGAAAAGATGTCAAAAAGTAATGGAGTTTAAATATATTTTTGTCGACATACAAGTAAATTATTTTACCTCTTTCACTTAATTTACATATCTATGATAGTGAGGCCTAACAAAAAAATGATCTGAAATTTGTGAAGATGATTTTGATGGTAAAAAGCTCCGTATATATTAAAATAAAAAAATAACCCACAACACTCACTGCGAAAACTGCCGAAACAAAGGGATAAGACAAGGATTTGTCAGGGAAACATAAGGCAAGATTCCCAGTCTCTCTAACAACAAATATTTCCAATCATCGTTCAGTTCAATATTTAAATTTCAATCTAGCAGCACTACAGTTGTGTTAGTATTGTTGTTGATACCCTAGCTGGTCAATAAAGTCATAAAAAATAAGCACAGCACTTTTTCACCGGTCCAAATTGTTTCAGTTCCTCTTTTAAGTTGGAGAAAAAAATTGAAAGAGAACCACCTTCAGCAGACCATCACATACAGCAAAAAATAAAGTTAATAAACTGAAGATAAGCGTGGCTGTGGCATCTTATGTAATATGCATCTCCATACAATTAAAACATATGAGTTAATGCTGTAGATGTAAAGTCATTTAAATAAACTTTATGCATATCTTACCTGCATTAATTTGATGTTCAGACCAGATCTTGTAGCCTCTATATTCTCAAATAGGGAACCTATGAGAAACATTAAAAGAGTATGATCTACGCATCTTGATAAAGTATGGCATTATGTGTGAGGGAGTATAAATCAAAAAAATGCTGAATGACCCGAATCTGAGAATGTCAATTTATGCAGCAACAAACATAAAATTCAGAGGCCCCACACGTAAAACTACTAAACTGCCCCCCCCCCCCCTAATCATACTGATTTGGTACATAAGATATGTTACATAGCATACCAAATATGAAGTAGAAATCATCATGAGCCACATCTTTAGCCAAATTCTTAATGTACAAGACCGTAGCAGGGTTTCCAGCAGCATAGTTCTGACCAAAGGAAAAAAGAAAAGGAAAACTTAAGTGACAGCTGGTGCCGCAAAACTTTGAAAGATTGTTTTATCTATCATACTTGATGTCTGAGTTTTTTTTCCCCCTAGATGACAACATATTAACAATACAAATGTGAAAAATTAATTCCCAGTACCAATTATTACAAAAGGCTTAAAATTGTATGACATGAATCCCATTTCAAATCGAACCTCTTCAACTTCGGTTAAATTCTCACATTCGTATTCAAAACTCAATTCAAATCGCAATCGAGATAATCATGTGATTCATGTTGAAATAAAAAAGGGAACATTCATAAAACATCATTTTTAAGTTTCAAAATACACATCTATCACTTCTCAAAAACAAGTTTTAAAGAACACCTTAGTTTTTTTGTTTCAGTCAAATAAAAATATTTGCACTTTCAGAAAGTGCAAATATTTGCAGTTTAAATCATGGTATCAGGTTCCGGCCGGAACCACGATATGCCGGCCATCTCGGTTCGATTCCGGCCGGAGGCGGGACGGGATTAGGTCAAAATCTCATCCCGGTGTTGTCAATAAAAAAATCAAGACAAAAGTCGAAATTGCTATATGGAAGGAAGAAGACTTAAAAGAAGGGTAAACGATAGACAAATGGAAAAAGAATCGAATCCAGAAAAGGAAAAAAGCTAAACCTGGTCTCTTTGTTCTTCACCGTCTTCTAGCCAAAGATCCAATCTAACTAAAAATTGGAATTGCTTCGTCGCTTTGGTTCTCATCGTCTACCTTCGTGATTTTTTTTTTCCATTTTTATTTATTTCTTTGAATCGATGGTGGTGAGTCGACAGAGAAACGTATTTGTGATTTTTGGGTTAGGGTTGAAATTGGATTTAAAGTGAATGGTGGACTGATTTTTAATGGGCTTGGACTTATTTCAAGTTCTCTATGTTTAAATGAATGGGTGGGCAATAATTATTTCCATTTGTCTTTATTTGAATGGACTTTGACTGAGTTTAATTTATTTTTTAAACTTTGTTTAGTATGTTTGCATTAATATATGTAATAGTGTTGTATTCTGTATTATTATCATTTTATAGACAATATTTTGTATTTTATTTACAACGTTCATTATTACTTTAATACAGAAATCGTAAATGGGACCGAAACTTCCGAAATTTCCGAAACGGACCAAAATCAAGAAACTTTCAAATGACCGAAACCGAGTTCTCGAACCATGGTTTAAATTTCAAATATTTGATGTTTGGAGTACAAATGTTTGCAGAAAAAATGCAAATATTTTCATATTTCCAAAAAAATAAAAGTTTTGGTCATAGAAACGTGCGATTAAGTTCAGATATAATTTTCGAGAAAAAAAACAAAAAAATAAGGAAAAATAATTTTGGGGGTTTGATTTAAAACATGTTTTTGAGGTGGGTTTTTAGTGTATCACACATGAAAATAAGGGACGGATCCAAATTTCAAGTAAAAATATACTAAGACACTTGTTTGAATGTACAGTTCAAAATTTTATATATATTTCAAGAACTCCAACAACATATCAGAAAATACTCTCATCATTCATTTTTTTTTTGAAAAGCAGAGAAGGCACTGCAAAGATTGGCGCAGTGTCCATATTTTATAAATTTGGCACATGTATTCATGCCTCCAACAAAAATGATAGATTCTATTGGCAGCAGAAAAGTTGCATTCAGTTCAGTCTATAACACTCTAAAACAACAGTTTAAATGGGTTTTTATATTGACTTCGAAGTATTTCACTGTTTTGATTGTTACCCATATGCCTGATGACTTTACTCCACAGAGAGCATAATTTCAGAGTCGGGACATAAGTCTTAAGCAGTATTATCATATAGTTCAATAATGTCAAGAGTGAGAAGCACAATTTTAGTTTCAAAAGATAAGAACTTGTGTAGGATACCTACCATGTCCTTACATAAGTAAAGGGACAACCAAAAGTACCTTATGGCTTAAATACACAACATTGATTTTCAATGGAGCAATTGTCAAATTCCTTAACCCCATAAGTTCACATTTTCATAAAAATGAAAATAAAATTATGTCCATTCAGCCATTCCGATCTACATTAAAGAACAATATGTGTTTGAAGCGCTGTAATGACCCGCAATTTTAGTGTAAACAGTATAAAGGAATGTAATTTAAAATATTCAAACGGCTTATTTTTAGCTAAATTTTTGAAGAGATGCGTAATTTAATTAAAGGTGTAGAATAAATTGTGTAACACTTTGGTGCAATCTCATTTTGACATAACTTTTTCCTGAAGTCAAATTAGAGGATAGTTATTCTTTTAAAACGTAGATTAGATTGAGTAAATATCCAAAATGCGGTCATAATAGTGATTTGGTTCAACCAATTGTGAGATGTGATCACTTTAGAGTTTCAACTTGTAGCAGATAGAAAACAACAAACTTAATTAAGATCCAATAACCCTTAATTTACTCATTTCGGGATTAGAGACATGATTAGGGCATTCCCAGCTGTCACTTTCATTCTTTCATCTCAAAAATATTATTTAAACTCCCGTTAATTCTAACTTCCAATAATTAATTAAAATCAATCAATTTGAGAGAGAAATTTGAACATTTAGCAAAGTAAATTAAAAAGGATCATTAGAGACTAACCAACCATGTTTTAGGGGTGTTAGAATTCAATTTTGGAGCTGCTGTTGTTCAATAACTAAATTGGGTAACATTCAGTGATTTAGGTGAGTGATGGTACATTCTTACAAGCGGTTTCAATATGTTTTAATGATTGATTTATTATAAGAAAAACTGTATTTTTCCTCGCTGATCTGATTTGAAAATATAGGTTGAACGATGTTTAATGATAGATTTGATGTTAGATTATATGTCAAATGTATTAGATGTCATATATTATGCCTACGAATGTTTATTTGATGTTTGATATGATCTAGGCTTGATTTCAGTAGGTTTTGTTGCATGTGATATATGGTTATTAACATCGCACGACTCAGAGTGGCGCAAAATCTTCGTGGAACCTTGGCGCATTGCGCAGCGAACGACGCATGGTGAACAACACGTGCCTTTTTTATTCACTGCGCGTCTAAAAAATAAAAATAACTTTATCGGACAAAACAATTAATTGAAAGAAATTCAATAATTAACATCTATTTTACTAAAAACATATTCAGCAAATATTCTTTTTACTTATTTCACAAAAACATCATTTAGACATACTCCATACGCATAGAACTTTACAATAGTCTTTTTAAAAGGCAAAATCCAAAATAATAATACATTGCTGATAAACTGGAAATCTAAATCTAACACACACACATGTATATATAGACACATTTAATTTCAAATATATATATAGAGAGAGAGACACACACACATTAGATTTTATATTACAATTTGCTTTGGGAATAATACATAAAAAGAATTAGATTTTCCACGTCAATTATAACAAATTTACCTTCAAGCACAAACAAAAAATCAAAAAAAACTACTGATTAGAACATGTAAAACATTGGCAACAATAATAACATAACCATATGATAAGTACTAATCCCTATGCATTTTTATATTGTGAAAATTACAAATTAGAAAATTAACATAATCTTGAAAAGGCACGCCCATTTTGCATCACGAGTCATGTGCGTCTTTTGCGCTTTCGGTGTGTCTTTTCATGCGCACCGTGCCTTAGGGTGAAAAGACGCAATTGTCGTGCCTTGCACATGCCATGCACCTTAGCACGTCTTTCAAAGCTATGATAGGATGTAGGTGGTCTATTGTCCCTTTTTAATTGTGATTTTAATGGTTGTGTTTGTTTTTAAATGGTTTCTATACGAAAAGGATTTGTTTTTTCCTGTCGGAATTGTTTGACTATTAAAAATGATATTATAATGTAAGGTTATTGATTAAGAGTCGTGTTTAGGCAGTTAGATCCATATACTATAATGTTAGGTTGTAAAGTTGATTGCTTATGTGATATTTGACGTTACGGGTGGATATGATAGATCTTTGTTTTGGTGGTTGTTGTGTGTTAGTATATTATTGTTTATATGATTGTTTGGGACAAGGAACATGTATGAGAGTGTCGAAAATATCATAATTGACATATAAAGATCCATGCGGATATTTGAAAATCATGCACAAAGTGTTTAGAGAAATGTTTGAAAAGCAAAGAGATAAAAAATTGGCTAAATGTTGAAGGAGATCCAATTTGATAGATAAGGGGAGAACTAAAGCTAAAGAGAATATTGGCTAAATATTTTAAGAACTCTCACTTGGTAAATAGGTAGAGATCCAAAACAAAGTGTGCACGAGCAACCAAAAGTTCAAAAACCGAGAAATAGGGGTTTGAAGAAGCAGAGACGGACTTATCCAAAAATTGGTCAAGTCCCAAGACAGAGTCCATTGGTGGATCGATCAGATCCGATCATGGTTGGATCGACCAGATCCAAACAATAAAACCAAGTCAGGCAATTTCCTTATCCATGCTTCGAGGAGACTCGGATCTGAAGTGTGATGGACCCGGTGCAAGATCCGAGTACTAAAGAATTTGCCTTAGCCAAGTTTCGGCTAAGGTATTAGGTTGGGTCTATCGATCCAAGTTAATAGATCGGTCTAGGATGGCTCGAACTAATCCATTAACTTGGATTGATAGGGTATAGCCAATTCGAAGCATGTTCTGAGTTAGCATTGTACAAGACGAGAAGTTGACTCTAGGTCACGACTCCACGTCGAGCAAGCTCTGAGACAGAGTGAACTTCGAGTCGATCAAAAGACAAATTCAAGTGAAGAATAGAATGTTGTGAGGGTCATAACTTTTTCTTTTTAAGTCTGATTTTGATGAGACTTGGCCAACGTGCATGAAATGACCAAAACTACATTTTTGTATGACGATATTTCGAGAACCTTGATTTTGTGGACCGATAGAACGACGAACAAGTATCTGATGGATGAAGACAAGTACTTTCGAGCCAATTAAAGAATGTGAATCGAAGTAACAATTACCATAGAGCATTACGTAATTGTTGAAGTTGACTAAGAACAAGTGGAAAAAAGAGAGCACAGAAGGAGCGACAAACGTCGAGCAAGTGATCTAATGTGTTTGGAAGACCAAATATCAAATTTGACTATGAGCAGTGATCGTGCACCGGTACGAGATGCGTTCTACAACGTTAATTGGTGTGTTTTATGACTAGGATATACGGAGTTAGAAATAGAAGGGTCTAACATGCAGATAAGCTAAGTGAGTGATTGAAGGATATAACATTCGTTTTGCAATTGATATGCACGTGTTAGGTAGCACTGATAGCAAAGACCCCAGGAACAAAATTGGGACCGTTGAAGGGTGTGGATGCTCACCATAGTAAATTAGCGATAGATGGAGCCAATGACATGAGCTTCATTATAGTGCTACACTGCTATGTAGTTCTCGACATGATGGTCCCATCAACAGGCCAAGACTGCAGAACTACATGATGGTTGCATGAATTATCATATATCCATGAGATGCATTGGGTATGCTTGACAAATGTGTTATGGATGTTGTGATTGGTTGCTTTGATGTGTGTGATATTGTTATGTTGCTATCATTGACACCCTAATTTCTATTTCTTATCGAGTACCATACTTTTACGTTGCTGATAAATTAGGCATCTAGAGTGTATGTTGATGCTTGTGTTCGCATAAGGGTGGTATAAGCACACTGCAATAGGTTTGCCTTATGATCACTTTTACAGAGTTAGGTATGGACTTCTATTCTTGTATATGTTATGTATATATCATGGTTTCGGTAAATAAATTGTTGCTGTTATCGGATCCAAAATTATTCGTATATTTTTCCTTATAACTCTTGAATACTTCTACAAATAGACAGAGTCGAGTGTGATTGTGATTACGTATGGAGTTGTTCATACGGCGCATAAGGGAGTTACGCACTTATTATTACCATTTGGAACTACTATGATTATTTCATGTGCAGTGTCATGTTGTAGTTAACGCTTATTATTTACTATTTGGATACAGATTTATTTATGCAATCAATAGTGAATTTGAGAGATTATGACTCATATTTATTTAGATGTATAGCCTTATGAACCGATGCACTGATGCACTTTGAAATGGTTTACTAATGGTGTCATCATTCTCATTTGATTATACTACCGTTACACATGTTTTATATCTATGTTATATATTATATACTGTCTATACACTGTGAGATATATGATACATTTTGGATTGTTTAAATGGACATCTTCATGAGTTGGGTACTTAGCAACAATATGCTCCGTTTATGGGCACTGGGCGTGAAGGAATGTTTCAAGTGTTACTTTAGTGATTAGTAGCTAGAAAACCAAAGAACATGTTTAAAAATGTTTGAAACACTAACTATATTGTACAAGTAACATTGAATGGCTAGAGAACCAAAGAACGGGCTTTAAAATGTTAGAAACACCAGCTACATTGTACAAGTGACATCAAGTAAACATATCATTAGTGGGTAAAGTGAGAGAAAAAGAATTATATGTGAAACTTCAGGTTACCTTAAACATAGGGAGTGACAATATCTCTTCGGGAGGTAACTTCCCCTTTTCTATATCCTCTGGACTGGCATAAGGTTTCTGTTCGACTTGCTCTTGTTCCAGCTCACCTACTTCTGTTGTGCCAACATCTGTAATATCTTTTGTCATTTTTGGTTTGGAAGCTATTTTAATCTGGTAGAAAACAAAACACATTTTAGTTCAGTGCAAGAAAGGCTTTATCTTAGAAATTGCGTGTAGGGTTAAATTTAACCTGTAAAACAGGATTTTTCTTTTTTATCACTGGGACTTTTTTCGGAACCAAACTGACAGCTTTTAAACCAACAGCCTCATGTGGTATATCCTTATCAACTGCAGGGCCTAAGATTGCTTCTCTTTTTACGCGCTTTCTTCTGATAGTATCGCTACCGCCATCCTAGAACATTGAGTGTATTCAAATATCATCACAAGTAAATTTAACATGAAATATTGTATAAAAGCTGCTCAGATACCATTTACTCCAAAATATAATAAGTTGAACTCAAAATTGTTATAGGAATTCTCAACTAACCCTTTTTTTCCTTAGAACATGAGTGTTATGTGAATTCTCAACAGTAAAATTGTTGGTTTTTACTTTTTATGCCCATTTAGTATAAATTCCCTAGATTTGAATCTAATAACTTTTTAAAAAAAAAGTTAACAAATACTTTTAACAGACAAGCCACCTACATATCATCTACTTAAACATCATAAACTTTGTAGTCAAATCCAGCAAGATGTGACTTCTTCAGTATTATGTAGACAGTCAATGGTAAAGTATCATTTATAGGGGCGAGCATTTATTTGTTCAAACCAATTAAATCAATCGAACCAAATAAATTTGTTTGACTGATTCGGCTCGGGCTTGTAAGTTTTTGGTTGGGTTCGGTTTTTGCATTTGAATTCATTAGGGTTTTTGGTCGGTTTATTTGAAAACCGAACAATCAATAAACCAATATAAACTTAAATTATTGTAATAGATGATAACTATGATGTCAGTATTATTATTTATATAATTATCTTAACAAAATTATTTTTCTTCCAATTTATGTTAATATTTTTTTAAAAAGAAGCTGTTAGTTTCTAGAAATCAATGCATCTTACATACATATATCTACACACACTCAATCAACTATTTCGGTCTCGTGTTATGTTAGCAACCACACAACCTAGGTTATTTAGTCATTAACCAAATCAAACCGATTATTTTCGGTTCGATTAGATTCGATTTCGGAAAGTATCGGTTTGAGTTGGTTGATTTTTGTTTGTCCAATGGTTAGTTTGGTTTTAATATTTTTTGTTTTCAAGTAGATCCAACCATTCTCAGATTCCCTCACCCCGAATTCACTTATTATCTTAATTAAGTACAACTAACTAGATTATCTGTCATGGGATAGCATATCAGAATGAATAATTACATCTGATGACTCCAATTCAGACTCATCGCTCGATATATCCACTTTTGAATGCTGAAATACAGTAGGAGGTGGAGGGATGGGAATTGGAGGTGGAAGTGGTGGGGTTGGCAAGGCCATGCGGAAAGGAGCTGGAAGATTCATTTTATTCATCAGATGAAGAACCTGCAAAGGATATCAATGAAAGGTTGAAATTCAGACACTCGGTTTTAGTACTACAACAAAGATCAACTTATACTCTATCAAATCATGTTGCCAATCTTTAGTTTTTTATTGTTATCCCAAAAGGGTTCTAAAAATCTTAATTACATAGTTACCTACACCCGTCTTTTTCTTTTTTCTCCCCTTCCTTTTTGCTTTTTTTTCTTTTTTCCCCCCTTTTATTTGGCATTATTTTACAACCAAGCTTTATACCATGTTTATATCATAGATTACAGTTGCCTGCATTTCACAACTGTATAAAAAAGGCATAGGTATGATTGCAAAATAAATAATATGAAGTAACCAGGAGTGAAAGCCAACAATATCAAAACTTGATTCTTGTTACGAATTAAAAGTATGCAACTATCTGTTATTTAACAAACATAGAGGTTGGCATTTAAGAAAGAAAACTGTAGCAAAATGCATGCTAGCAAATTATATTCTAAAATGAAATTAGAATCAATTTGTTTATATTTAAGAATAGATATTAGCGAAAAATTCAGACATGGAACATACATCATTGAGGAGTGTAATTTAACCTGTGTATAAAAACGAGGAACAGCAATGAGTGTGTTGACAATGTTGGTAAGAATATTTCCATCAGGTGGTGGATACTCGTACCTATATACAATCACCACATGGTTCTATAAGAAAATAGAAAATTTGATTTCAAATGTTGCAGCTGTGAATGGGGTTAATATTCAAGGAACTTACAAGTTAACAGACAAAATGGGAAGGGCACAACAAAAAGTACAAGGTTCAATAGAACTTAAGTTCCACATACATCAGAAGCAATGATTTTGTGGTTCAATGTACTTGTGCGAGACAAAAAAATTTGCTATTATAGAAAAATAATAATAATAAAAGAGTGGATTTGGCATCATGCTTCAAGTCCTAAATATTGCCTATTTTAGAAAAGGCATTACCTCAATGGAAACATTCTCAAACACCCACTTAGACGAGGATGTCATGCAGTAGATTCATCCTAATTGAAGATATATGTGAAAATTGTCTATACATATTTCATAATGTTTACCGTCTAACATCAGAATGTACTACCAGTAATTGTTTGATCAGCTGATCGGCAAATTTTAAAATGACCCCTTCAAAATTCAAATCCTTAGATTTCATACAAATTTTGCTTGCTCCGAATACAGTAATACATCTTGAACATGAGTTGGTAGGATAGTGCAGTAATAACTTTCACATCTTGAGCAATTTATAACACTTTTGGAGCACTTTGGCATCTCCCCTAAATGATAAGTGACTAATTTTAATATGTTGCAAATCTGAATATTGTGATTGCTTAAACTTGAATGATGCCCTACATTCAAATTTTTTGAGAACTTCAATATTTATGCCCATATTTTTGGAATATAAATCACAGGATATTTCTGTCAAAAAATATTTTTATCTTCGCATTCCCCATCGTTTTTTTTTTCAGCTAATTTTTATGTGCATTTGGAGTATAGATGTTGATGGTTTTAAATGGGACTCGACAAGATTAAGAACAACGCCTCATTAAATATAATCAAATTCTTTTTTGGACTGATCCATTTCAAATATTCAAAAACTGAATTTTTGTTAAGGGTGTAAACTATGTATGATTGTCCAACGGACAATGTCCGCTTAAGTCCCAAAAGATAAAAAAATGTTTGTTGTTACATGTTACACTTTCATTCAGTATATTAATTAGGATCTGAGAAAACAAACTCATGTTTGATTGAGTTGTTTGATAATATTTTCATAGTTTGCACATTACTTAACTCGTATGAAGAGTACCGAAAAGATATATCATTCAGTCCGAGCATGTACAAGCTTCTTGTAGGATAGAGCTTAAATATACCCATGTTCAATCAAGCCCTAGTGATTTACACCCTTACTTTTCTGATCCCCCTGTACTTGCCTACGGATCCACAGCTCCTTGCTAACCAATCTGACCACTTTTTGCAGTTTCTTATCGTTATGAAAAACATATTTAGCCGACAAATATCGACATCAACGGCTAACCGTTTTATGTGAAAATATGAAGAAAATAAATGAAAATTTGACTTGGAATATTGTGAACACTCATGTAATGTTTGAAAAATAAACAAGATTATCATGTAATGTCCCAAAATTCCACTGCACAAAACTGTAAAATCACATACTCTAAATGGGGAGGAAAAGGATAGTCTACACCAAGCCTTGATGCAATTGGTTCTGCTCTATCCGCTAAATTTCCCCCTTGATTACTGGATGCATCGTTTTTTGTACTGAAAGTTTCCTTCCCAGTTTGCTGGAACTGGCTTTGCTGCTTGGACTCTGCATTCTTCTTCGTATCACTGGACCCTGCTCTCTCTGCTGACAACACTTTCCCGAGAAACTTCAACCTGAAAAAATAACTTCTGTGAGCATAGTATTAAACAAAAACGAACAAGCAGCATCAAAATCCAAACATGCCTGTTCAACTGAGATTGAGCTTGAAAGGCTAAAGACTCATCCTTGAAATCGAGAAAGGCACAATTTCTCATCTTGCCTCCAGCGCAAGGACGGACGGAAAAGGCGCCGTAGTGAGAGAAGAGACGGGACAGCATGTCCTGCGGGATTGCTTCTGGCAGATGACGGACTAAAACCGTGGCTGCCGCCGCGGTGGACGATGAATCTGCTTCTGACTGCTGTTGTTCAGCGAGTGGATGCGGCTGTTGGTGGTGTGAGGGATGGTGCTGATTGTGATGTGACTGATGAAGAAGAGAAGGTGGTGGCATGAAATTTGACATTTTCTTTTACGGATTTTAAGTTAGGGTTCAACGTTGTGGGAGTTGAACTTATATGGGATGGTATTAGGAGTGGGCGCGGTCGGTTAACCCATTCGAACGGTTAAAATTTTCGGTTAACCGCTTTACTTAGTCGGTTCGGTTAACCATTAGACGGTTAATTGTGAACAAATGCTACCGACCGAACCGTTCTATTTTAACCGCGGTTAACCATTTATTTTAAACGGTTAACCATCCAATTTATTCGGTTAACTGTTTGTCAGTTAACCGAATAAATTGGATGGTTAACCGTTTAAAATAAACTGTAACTATTAAAATCTGGAGACTGAATCTGTGAATCAATAACTGAAATACTGAATAGCTTACACAATACACATTACAGTTCAATAGTACATAATTAAATAACTCAAACTCTTAAAGCACTCAGCACTCACAGTCTCACAGAGTCACAGTTAGTCAGTTACAACTTACAATTATACTACATACACTATTACAGACTTTACAGTTCATATTAAATAGCAATTAATACTACCGCTGAAGCCTGAATAACACTTACAAATACAGCTTAAGCCTTATGCCTTACACTCATAATGTCATACAGGTCAGTGCAGTGGAGTGAGTTCACACTTCACAGTCACACTTCACAGAATCAGAATCACATACATATATATCATTGCAGTGCAGGCACAGGCAGGAAACATATATAATATATTACAAGGCTACATTAGTAGTTTAGTAATTAGTACATTAAAAGGCAAAGGCACCGACTGAACTGAAGGGCCGATTCTCGAACGCAACATGCCAACAGGCAACAACTAGGAATGGCAATGGGGCGGGTTGGGGCGGGTTTTAGGTGCCCCATACCCGTCCCGGATTTTTTAGACCTCGCCCCAGACCCGCCCCGTAGACCCGGTGCGGGTCTGGAATTTTGCCCCGTACCCGGGACCCGTACGGGTCAGGGTAAACCCGACCCGCCCCAAGACCCGATGAGTCTCTATATATTGATTCAAAATTGTGTAGCAACGTACATATATTTATTTGTTTATACTCGTTATCACCAAATAATACATGAAATAAAAAAAACAATGTGTCTAAGGGAAGTTAATAAAAATGATGTCTACAATAACAATTCAAAAAAATATATACATATGTTATTGTATAATTATCAATGACGCAACTTAATACTCTAATTTTTTCTATAAATTATTGATTGGAACATTTTAATATCCATGCTAGAATCACTTATATCTAAGAAGATTAATAAATCATTATAGTAATAAAGTAGTTTCATGAGATGTTAGTAGTGCGGGTCGGGTTGGGGCGGGTCAGCCGAGCCCCGACCCGACCCTAGACCCGGAGCACTTAAGAACGGGTCACGGGTCTACCCGCCCCAATGACCCAATGGGGCGGGTCTGGATGGGCCAAAACAGGGGCGGGTCGATCGGGTTTGGACCCTAGACCCGCCCCATTGCCATCCCTAGCAACAACTAGCTAGAGAGTAGAGACTCAGAGAGCATCAGAGCAACTGGAAGTCTGGAAGAGCAAGAGCTACAACAAAACAGCAACCACAATTATAAAGTTACTGTTAATACTTGAAACTGTGTTATAACTTATAGGGGTTGTGTCGTTGTACTTGTGAGTCTGTGACTTCCTGTTAGTGTTAATACTTGAAAGTTGAAACTGTGTAACTATTTGGTTGTTTGAATTAATCAAGGAAAGGACTTTTGTAACCTTGTAGCAACTACTAACTAGTAACTAGCAACATTTTTTTGCATGCATTTATACAATAAATTGCACCAACAAATGAATAAATAGGCCTGAATTTAGCTATAAACTGCTAAAGGAGGATTTTCTAGTTTAGGATATTAGGAATGACATAAATAATTGTTGCATTGAGAGTCTGAGACCAACAGAAAGCTAAAGCTAAAGTAAACATTTTCTTGTTTAGGAATGACAGAAATAATTGTTGCATTGTTTTGAAGTTGTTGCTGTACATTGCACTTGATCACTTATATGTACAATACAACCAACTAACCAAGTCAACTTATAGTTTAATTATAGAAAGAACTAGAAGAAAGTTATAGTAAAAATTATGAACCTGCTCGTAGGCCTAATGACATATGGATGGCGATCGATTCTCCGACAACGACAATGTTTCCACAGTTGAAGAAGTTCTCAAAACACGTCCGTGTACAAAATCTGTAGCCATTAGCCAAATAAGTAATAAGTGTACAAAATCTGTATCCAAATAACTAATAAGTGTGTGACTGTGTAATGTGTATTGTATGTACTGATTAAATGATAATAATTTACAAACTAAAGAAATAATACCTGAAAAAACTTCATCATAAAAATTCACATCGTCTAAAGGAACTTCAATTCGATGGTCTACAAAAATAGGTTTAGACCTAAGCCAATTTTGGGTAGTTACCAATGCCTCAACCATTCTTGGACTTAAAGTACTACGAAATGGATCTATAACCCGTCCTCCGGTGCTAAAAGCGGATTCTGAAGCGACCGTGGATACCGGAATTGCAAGAAGATCTCGTGCGACCAAAGATAAAATACGATACTTTGGACTATTTACCTTCCACCATAATAAAATATCAAAGTTAATTTTTGGCAATTCAACCGGCTCATTTAAATACCTATCCAATTCATTACTTTCACTATCTTGTTGTTGAACTTGTTTAAGATAAGTATTCATTCTTCTAGAATAAGCACTACCACTACTATTACTGCCGCTACTTCCACTAACAAATGATGAACTATGTTGTTGTTCTACTTGTTCATCACAACTTTGCGTCCCAAATGTAGGATCGGTGGCATAAAAATCAAAAAATCTAACTAGAAGGCGTTTCACATCCGCTAATATATCTTCTGCCACTTCTTTAGCATACATTTCTTCAAGACATAACCTCAAAAATTGGAATTTATATCTAGGATCAAGCACACAAGTAATAAACAGAACTTTGTTCATGCTACCAATATTCCCCCAGTATTTATCAAATTTCTCTTTCATACTTCTTGCCATTCGTGAAAGAGTAGGATCCGTTTTTCCAATCAAATCTTGCAATTCTTCTTGAATTAAACTCAACTCCGTAAAACATACACTTGAGGTAATAGATAAAGTGTTGCTGAACTTTAAAGTAATGTCATAAAAAAACTTCAAAAATTGGACAAAAAAGTCAGCATTTTTCCAATCTAGTGAATTCGGAGGTTGAGTTTCATTGTTAAAGTATGCAATATAAATACCATCGCTTTCTTTCATTTCATCAAAAACTTTCTTATATTTCAAAGCGGCTTCCAACATCAAATATGTAGAATTCCATCTAGTTGGCACATCTAAAGCAAGCATAGATTTATTATCAATTGATAAATTAACACAAACCTCCTTAAATTTTGCCAATCTAGCCGGGGACGATCTTACAAATCTAACGGCGGTACGAATCCCAGCAATAGTGCTACTAATTTCTTTCTAACCATCATTAACAATTAAATTAACAATATGAGCACAACAACGTATATGAAGGAATTCACCATTCAAAACACAACCATTGCGTCCATCATAATCATTTAACGCATTTTTCACATAATTAATTGCGACTTCATTAGCACTAGCATTATCGACTGTGATAGACACTATTCGCTTAAGTTCCCACTTTTTGATGCAAGAAACGATATGTTTTCCAATGTTATCCCCTTTATGACTAGTGATCACACAAAAATTTAAAATCCTTTTGTGCAATTTCCAATCGTTATCAATGAAATGTGCGGTTAGAACCATATAATTTACATTTTGACAAGAGGTCCATGTATCGGTAGTAAGACATACTCCATGCAAACAAGTAGAAAACATGGTTTTAAGATAATCTTTTGTGTCCCATATAAGTTGAGAACATCCCTACAAATTGTTCTACGTGAAGGTACGTCAAAGCTAGGACACATTTTCCGACAAAAATCAAGGAACCCTTCACCCTCAACAAAACTAAAAGGAAGCTCATCAATAATTAACATCCGAGCAAGAGCCCTTCTACACTCATCTTTGTTAAATGTCCATGAAGTAAGGGTGTTACTACCTTCACTTTCACTATTGCTTGTAAAAGCTAAAGTTTTTTGTCTTTTATCGTTTTCTCGAGGAATTGATTTACAAGGTGTCCTTATATGATAGATTAAATGTGAAGTACCATTCGATTTACCATCACAAGCAAATTGTGCATGACAATGATTGCAAATACACTTAGGATGTAAAGGATTTACCGGATTCTCTTTAGTAAAATGTTCCCATACCATAGATGGTTTTCTAGTAGAGGCTTTGCGCTTAGGAGCTAACGGAGGCCTTCCTTCATCAATAGATTCAATACGCACTACGTTCGGTTCTTCTTCTTCATCAATGCCCTCAAGATGTGTTTCTTCCTCCACCCAATCTTCGTCCAATAAATCACCTGCGCCAACTTGCACCTGAAAATAATAGTATGAATACCAATCAGATTAAGACTAAAATTAACAATACTTATAGCAACAGTGATACTTATTACATAATGCAAAACAGCAACAACAAGCAAAATTTCAAGCAAAACTATACACTTTGCTTACATTTCAAGTTCAAGTTCATATGTTTATAGCTACAAAACAGCAAGCAAGACAGACATTTGTATTATCACAATTATCAGAGATTACAATTATCACAAGCAAGTTCATATGTTTATTACAATTATCACAAGACAGCAAGTTCAAGTTCATATGTCTATTACAATTAATTATCACAAGCAAGACAGCAAGCTTTACAATTATCAGAGATTCAGCATGTACATCAGATGTGACGATGTCGATGACTCGATGCCATGAAGTCTCGATGCCATGAACATTGAACTATGAAGTCTCGACTGCAATTGAAGTCTCGACTGATGTCTCGACTGCAATTGAAGTCTCGACTGCAACCAGCAAGCAAAAAATTAATAAGTTATAAACTCAATACTCACATGCTTTCTCTTTCTCACTGATGTCGATGCCATAATCTTGAAGTCTCGACTCTCTTTGATCTCGAAGTCTCGATGCTATGACGACCGATTGTGAAGGCGGTTGCTCTGCTCGTTGCCTATTAGAGATTGGAATTTGGGAATTGGGAATTTGGGGTTGTGAACTATGAAGGCGGCTGCTCTGTTAAGTGTTACCTATTAAGCTATTACAGAGAGTTAGAAATTAGAATACTGAATAGTGAATAGATGTACTAATTTAGGAGGCTAGGGCACAAAGCGGTAATGGGTTTCAGGGTTTGCATTTCACAATTCGCAAGGGACTCGGGTGTACTGCTATAGTGCTGCTATTTGCTATTATTCTAATTTCTAATTTTCTAATGCTAAATAATTGTTCGGTTAACGGTTAACCGACCGATCAAATTTTCGTTAACCGTTAACCGAACCGAAAATATCGGTTAAGGTCGGTCGGTTAACCAAACAAGTCGGTTAACTGATTTTGTCGGTTAAATCGGTTCGGTTTAGATCGGTCAAGGCGGTTAAGTCGGTATGGTCGGTTAAATGCCCACCCCTAGATGGTATAAGAAAATGGAGAGCTCAGTTTGAACCAAACGCAGAAGAATTTCTGAAAGTGGACTAGAATTCAATACTGGTGTTAAATTTAAGGCCAATTCTACTAGCACACCGTGTTTTTTCCATCCCATCAATTTTAAAAAATAATAATGGTCTGTCAATGTCTTACCCCTTTAGTTATTTAGACTGATAAACTGTTTTTTTCATATCCTCTTTTTACTTTTTCTCTTGCCTTTTACTGTGCATATAGAACGTTGAGAGCAAACATGGACTGATGGACTGAATAGAAACAACGCTAAATGTAAACGTGGTTACTGATATAAAATCGTCGTATGTAAAAATGTGCAATCCCAAGAGTTTTTCATCGGCCATAGGTAGGGTTGGACGTGGGAAATGTAGCGCTAAAGTTTAGCTGGAACATGGCCTTGAGGCAAACCACGCTGCTGGCAAATGAGAGTTGCTCAAGAGTTTTCACTAGTCCATAGCTATACACCGACGAGGGTGACATGTGTTTCACGTTAACCTGCAACATGGTTTATGATGCATGCTACGCTTTAATTTCACACGGTACGTATTGTGTACCTCGTGTAGTTTTGACGTGGTTGTTGATATATCCACGTGTTTACATTGTGTGGCTACTGTAAATATGAAACCCGATGCTAACAATATGTAATATGAAACCAATCATCAAAGCATCTTTAGTTGCAAATGCTTGCAAATCAAATCAAATCAAACAAACATGGTACTAACAATATGAAACAAACATACTAATAGCATGAAATACTTGCAAATTACCTCAAACATCTTTACCAACCTCAAACACAATCAACAGAGCACAATATTAACAGCATGAACTGCATAAAATACTAACAGCATGAAATATGGAACAAACCTCAAACAAATTAAAAGAGCATAACAGCATGAAATATGGAACAAACCTCAGACACAATCATCATAGCACAATACTAATAGCGTGAAATGCATAAAATACTAACAACATGAAATATGGAACAAACCTCAAACACAATCAACAGAGCACAATTGCAAATATGGATCAAACACGAAACAAATATACTTGCAAATATGAAACAAATATCATACAAATATACTTGCAAATAAACAACCAAACACGGTAATTTCATACATTTATGTTCCATAGAGTAATACTTGCAAATAACCTACTACGACAACAACAAGTTTCATAACCGAAATACTAAAACAACAACAAATACATTAACTTAAACCCAATTGTTCAAACTAATCATCATTTTTAACAAAACAAGCACAAACCTTGTCATTCCAAATAAAGCCACGTGAGTGTCATAACTACGTACTAATCACGTCGGTTTTTTTCGGTCCACCAAATATTGTTTGTGTCTTACACATGCCACTGAAAGCACCGATACCTTCATATGTAGGTTGCTCTTCAATAATTTGATCTTCATTATGTTTCTCTAAATTTTTCTCCTCCATGTTTTGCTCAATATTATGCTCTTGGATATTGTGCTCTTCTCGACTTGGTTCCTCCAATTGACTTCTACTTTTTTGTTTTTTTTGTTTCACTCGTCGATTTCTATCTGAGGCTGTTAGTGGCTTGCGTATCGGCTTATTTAAAGTTTCTACAAGAAATTAAATAACCTCATAAATAAATAGATATTAAAAAAATATACATTGGCCGAACTAGATTGAAGCAAAATCAATGCTAACCCTAAATGTATATTAAGAATGGACCATGTTTTCAACCAACGTGGTTTGCGTAGCTTCAGAGTTTAATAAGAGCGTGGGTTATACAGAAACCTCATTCTATTCTTACGTTGTTTACATAAGAATACCGTTAAATCCCAGTGTTTTTTGCATAGGAACTGTTGGAATTCCTTAAAGTTGAATGAAATATAAAGTCTCATATCTTCAAATTGTGAGAGCTATATTGGTTTAAATATAGCTTTCTCATGAGGAGGTTGGGGGCCTGGGGCTCCCAAATGTATGCTCCGTTGTGAGGAGGGAGATCATGCATCTCCACCACACGCGCGCGCGCCGCCGCCGTCCGTCCGACCGACCCGGGTCGTGCCGGGTACGGGTACGGGTCTAATATGATACTCATATTTTTACTGCAAACTGGACCGGGCTTTATGACAGTTGCAGGCCAGACGAATAGGTGCGACCCGGCGCGCAAACGAACGGGTGCGGAAGCGGACGCGGGCGGAACTATACCAGGCGCAAACGAGCAGGTACGGAAGCGGACGCGACTGTTTGAGCGAACGGGTGCAGACACGACTGTTTAGAAGGGATACGGACCACTATAAATAAGGAGGAAAACTGATCACTTTCCTCACTCATTTTTTCCAATTCTGAATCTCTCTCTTCTCCTCTGATAAATGCTGATTCAAATCACAGAGTGATATACTCATTACAATTTCGAGCAGAATTCGTCTGTTGTATCTTGGGAGAATTTTGAAATAAAATTCTTAAGGAAATCGTTACGACGAGCCTCACATATTCCAGTTAGAATTCTATTTTATTCTACATTCTATCCTTTATTTTGGTTATACTATTTATTCAAAATAGTATAACGCTGTTGTTGTAATTTATTTACAACAATCATATTGTTATAATAATTAACACAGAATTCCAGTGTAGTGGAAATCTGAGTTATAAACTTGTGCGACGAGTTTATAATTGATTATTCTCTGTTTTGATATACTAGACATATAACATCTTAAGAATTTTACTGTTTTCACTAAAACAGAGATGGCAACAGTAGAGCTCTCAATAAAGGCTACTACACACAATAGACCCGATCCTTTTAAAGGAGATGGTGACGACTTTTTAACATGGCAGAATCAGATGTTATTTTACCTCACCACACTTGGTCTGCAACGGTATCTCGAGGAGGAGGAACCGATTTCTGCACCAGGCAAGGAAGCAGATGTTGCGACATGGAAACATTCTGATTTCCTATGCAGAAACTATATTCTGAATTGTCTCGACAAGATGCTATACAAAGTATATCAACCTCTAAAGACAGCAAAAGCACTCTGGAATGCACTTGCCACGAAGTATAAGACGTAGAATATCAGTCTTAAGAAATTCATTGTAGACAAATTCATGGACTACAAGATGGTCGACTCCAAACCGGTGACTGCTCAACTGCATGAACTACAAATCATTATTCATGAACTCGAAGCGGAAGGTCATAAGGTTGGAGAATCGTTTTTGGTTGAAGCTATCACGGGAAAACTGCCACCGTCGTGGAGAGATTACCGCAATTATCTAAAGCATAAAAAGAAGGAAATCTCTTTACAGGATCTCATAGGCCGATTGAAAATTGAGGCAGATAACCGTGGAATTACAAAACAAAGCGAGGAGGCATTTGTGGCTAAAGATTCAAAGACCAAAAACAAAAAGAAGAACTTCCTAAAGAAAAGGAAAGCTCCAAACAACAAACCAAAAGACAACAAACGAACCAAAAAGTTTAATGGTGAATGTTGGGTTTGTGGAAAGGTTGGACATGCCGCTAGAGATTGAAGACTCAAGAAGGAACGCAATAAAGAGGCAAATATAGTGGATAACATGGAAGTAGACGAGTCCAACTTCTCGGCGGTGGTATCTGAATGCAATTTGGTTCAGAATCCTAACCAATGGTGGGTAGATACAGGCGCTACTCGTCATGTTTGTTCTGACAAATCCATGTTTTCTACATACTAGAAATTCGATCACGAAGAAAAACTCTACATGGGTAATTCTGCAGTATCAATGATCGAAGGCAGTGGCACAGTTATCCTCAAGTTTACTTCTGGAAAAACTGTAAAGTTGAATGACGTGCTCCACGTTCCAGACATACACAAGAATCTCATCTCTGGTGCAGTATTATCAAAGAAAGGATTCAGAATGGTGTTCGAGTCAGACAAGATGGTTCTGTCCAAAGCTGGAATGTATATCGGAAGGGGATATTTATGTGATGGCCTATTTAAGGCAAATGTAGCCGTTATCGACAATAAAACAATGTATTCTGATTGTGCTATTAATAAAATTGAAGTTTCTTACTTGCTTGAGCACGGAATTTTACTATGGCATGATAGATTATGACACATAAATTTTCGAAAAATGAAAATATTATCAAACTTGGGATTAATTCCAAAATTCCAAGTAGATAAGAACTACAAATGTGAGACATGTGTAGAAGCAAAAATGGTTAAAAAACCATTTCAATCTGTTGATAGAAGCACCGAACCACTAGGTTTGGTTCATACAGATTTATGTGATTTTAAATCATTACCTACAAGAGGTGGGAAAAAGTACTTTATCACGTTTATTGACGATTATACGCGATATTGCTATGTATATCTTTTGAATAGCAAAGATGAAGGAATTACATCATTTATAAAGTACAAAGCTGAGGTAGAAAATCAGTTAAATAAAAAGATCAAGATATTGAGATTTGATCGAGGTGGAGAATACGAATCACCATTTGAACAGTTCTGTGCCGAAAATGGTATAATTCATCAAACAACAGCTCCATATTCACCACAACAAAATGGTGTAGCCGAGAGGAAGAACAGAACGTTAAAAGACATGATTACCGCCATGCTTTTAACTTCTGGTCTACCGACGAACTTGTGGGGGGAAGCCTTAAATATGTCTAATCACATATTAAACAAAGTCCCTCATAATAAAATAGGAACAATTCCATATGAGATATGGAAAGGACACAAACCAAGTTTTAAATACCTCAAAGTGTGGGGGTGCTTGGCAAAAGTTCCAGTTCCGCCTCCCAAGAAAGTCAAACTTGGACCAAAAACAGTAGATTGTTACTATTTAGGGCCAGCCCAAAATAGTAGTGCCTATAGATTTTTGGTATTCAAGACCGATATAACTGATATTCATGTAAATACAATCATGGAATCTAGAGATGCCTCATTCTTTGAAGACGTGTTTCCGCACAAAAGGAATGAAGGGAATAATGTCCCTAAAAGGACAAGAGAAGAATCAAGCAATTCACATGAAGATGAAACTCATCATGAGATTGAGGAAGTTGAACCAAGAAGAAGCGTAAGGGCTAGGACTTCCAAGACATTTGGTTCGGATTTTTTCACATATGTGTTAGAACATGAACCTTAAACGTACAAGGAAGCAATGTCATCTTCTGAATCTTCATGTTGGAAAGAAGCAATCAAAAGTGAGATTGATTCAATTCTAAGTAATAAAACTTGGGAAATTGTTGATATTCCACCTGGAATAAAACCTATTGGCTGCAAATGGATTTTCAAGAAGAAAATGAAAGCAGATGGCTCTATCGACAAGTATAAAGCCAGATTAGTAGCCAAAGGATATCGTAAAAAAGAAGTAGACTTCTTTGATACATATTCGCCAGTAACACGAATAACCTCTATAAGAATGTTAATAGCAATTGCATCAATTTATGGTCTAGAAATTCATCAAATGGATGTAAAGACAGCATTCTTAAATGGAGATCTCGATGAGGAGATCTACATGGAGCAGCCTGAAGGTTTTATTTCCAAAGGAAATGAAAATAAAGTCTGTAGATTAGTAAAATCATTATACAGACTAAAACAAGCTCCAAAACAATGGCATGCAAAATTTGATAGTGTCATGATGAGAAATGGTTTTCGTATAAATGAATGCGATAAGTGTGTTTATTATAAACAAATTGGACAATCATATGTGATGATTTGTTTATATGTAGACGATATGTTAATATTTGGTCCAAATACTCAGGTAATAGAGACCATAAAGAAGATGTTAACTAGCAATTTCGATATGAAAGATTTAGGAGTTGTAGACGTTATTTTGGGAATCAAAATAATAAGAACTCCTAATGGAATTGAATTGTCTTAGTCGCACTATGTAGACAAAGTGATTGAAAAATTCCAAGACTATGGAATTAAAGGAGTGAGAACACCTTTTAATCCATCAGAAGTACTGCATAAAAACACTAATGAGAGTGTAATGCAACTGGAATACTCTCGTGTAATAGGATGTCTCATGTACCTCATGAATTGCATAAGACCAGATATAGCTTATGCAGTAAGTCGACTGAGCAGGTATACAAGCAATCCAGGAAAGGAACACTGGAAAGCACTAATGAGAGTGCTTGGATATTTAAAAAATACCACAAATTATTCCTTACATTATGGAAAATATCCTGCCGTCTTAGAAGGATATAGTGATGCAAATTGGATTGCTGATTCAGAGGAATCAAAATCAACGAGTGGTTATGTCTTTACCTTAGCAGGGGCAGCAGTGTCATGGAAATCTACTAAACAAACATGCATAGCTCGATCCACCATGGAATCAGAGTTCATCGCTTTAGATAAAGTAGGCGAAGAAGCAGAATGGCTTCGTCACTTTTTAGAAGATATTCCATTTTGGCCTAAACCTGTACCGGCCATATGCATACACTGTGATAACCAAGCTGCGCTAAGCAGAGCGCATAACTTTGTGTATAATGGAAAGTCACGACATATTCGTCGACACCATAACACGGTTAGGCAGTTACTCTCAAATGGAACTATTTTCATAGATTATGTGAGAACAAATGATAACCTAGCGGATCCATTTACTAAAGGTTTATCAAGAGAGAAAATTGACTGCGCATCGAGTTGAATGGGTTTAAAAGCCTAAACCACCAAGAGTTTACAGAAACCTATCCTAGCGACTGGAGATCCCACGGACTAGGATCAATAGGCAAACCAGTTCTGAATAACTCAAGACGTAATGCATTTGCATGGACATAGTCCAACTCCATTCCTATGGTGCACAATATAAATGCATGCCTACAGAAGTATTTAAAGGTTAAAACTATGTTTTTTAATGATGACCATATCTTGGAAATAACAAGTGGGGTATATGTAGGATACTCTTAATGGTTGCGATCACCTATGTAAGTATGAGCTCGGTCGGCTCTATGAGAATATTAAAAGGCTTTTATTCTCTAAAACACTCGCAGAACCAAGTACTATTCAGGACCAAAATGAACACAACCAAGAAATTGGATGAGAAGGGAATTAATGCTTCGTAGAACTTATTGTCTGGATATACAATAAAGGCTGACGATTCAAGATGAAATATTTCACCGATTAGCCAAGTAAATCCGATAAGTTTTAACTAGGGAAAGTTCAAAGTGAAATATCTACTTTTCCACGATAAAGCATTAAATCCATATGTACTTTGTGATATTTCGCTTTGTGTGGGGGATGTGTATATTATCATTCATGTGGGGGATTGTTGGAATTCCTTAAAGTTGAATGAAATATAAAGTCCCACATCTCCAAATTATGAGAGCTATATTGGTTTAAATATAACTTTCTCATGAGGAGGTTGGGGGCCTGGGGCTCCCAAATGTATGCTCCGTTGTGAGGAGGGAGATCATGCATCCCCACCACACACACGCGCGCGCGCGCCGCCGCCGTCCGACCGAACCGAACCGGGCCGGGTACGGGTCTAATATGATACTCATATTTTTACTGCAAACTGGACCGGGCTTTATGACAGTTGCAGGCCAGACGAACAGATGCGGATCTGTTCGGGAATGGACGCGGGTTGAATAGGTGCGAGTGGGTGCGACCCGACACGACTCCTGAAGTGAAGCGTGCGCAAACGAACGGGTGCGGAAGCGGACGCGGGCGAAACTGTACCAGGCACAAACGAGCAGGTACGGAAGCGGACGCGGGCGAAACAGTGAGCGGGTGTGAAACATATCATTAGAGGGCATAGCAGACAGATGTGACTGTACGAAGAGGTACGGATGCGACTGTTTGAGCGAACGGGTGCAGACACGACCGTTCGGAAGGGATACAGACCACTATAAATAAGGAGGAAAACTAATCACTTTCCTCACTCATTTTTTCCAATTCCGAATCTCTCTCTTCTCCTCTGATAAATGCTGATTCAAATCACAGAGTGATATACTCATTACAATTTCGAGCAGAATTCGTCTGTTGTATCTTGGGAGAATTTTGAAATAAAATTCTTAAGGAAATCGTTACGACGAGCCTCACATATTTCAGTTAGAATTCTATTTTATTCTACATTCTATCCTTTATTTTGGTTATACTATTTATTCAAAATAGTATAACGCTGTTGTTGTAATTTATTTACAACAATCATATTGTTATAATAATTAACACAGAATTCCAGTGTAGTGGAAATCCGAGTTATAAACTTGTGCGACGAGTTTATAATTGATTATTCTCTGTTTTGGTATACTAGACATATAACAGGAACCACGTCCCATACATGACTTATAGTTTTCTTTGTTTTTTTAGCAATGAAAATAGGGCGATCGATGAGATACAAACAGGCGATGCTAGATGCGAGATAAAGATGAAACAATTAAATAAAATAAAACAAAATTAAGTAAAATTACCATGGTGATTTTTAGATCTACGTTCAGCTTTCATTTTGATTTTGATTTTAGATTTCAATTACTTTCAACTGAAAGCGAGAAGAAGGGGAGGAGGAAAATAGGGTTTTTAGTTAGGTTAAGGGTGGTTTTGTAACATAATGGAGTGTTAACGGCAAAAAATGAGGTGTGACTTTTTTTTTTGAATTGGTGGGTTGGAAAAGGCAATAAACGGTGTGCTAATAGAATTGAACCCTATGTAATAGCAGTTAAAGGCAAATACAGCTTAATCAAAGCCAGACCAACTACTTTATAACGGATCCACATAAGTCGATCCAAGTCTATGTTGGTCTCAAACCAATCCTTCTACTCAGCAAGGCACCAAAATGAGGCTCGGTCGTCTCATCCCTAGGCATCTGTCATATTTAAATGAGAAATGGACCCAGCCCCACCCGATCCAGCTAGGCCCGACATAATGACGATTGGTCTTCCTATGTCAATCTACTTCTAGCATAACTCCATGTCAACATGGTCACTCGACGTCACTCCAGTTGACAGTCGGCACCTCTTCAAGCCTACCTCAGCAGGTGACACATCAAGTAAGATAAGCTCGAGCATGGTGCATCCTTGGCCAGGCTTTAGCACAACCGCCTCTATCTGATCCCAAGAAGCCACCCGTTCGCCTCGCACCCGGTTGTGCATCATCTTCCCACCATGGTCCTTAATGAGATTCATAGTTTATTTCATATCATCGACAGTCGGTCGACTGGCTCAGCAAAATTTGTCACATGGGCACTCAAATAAATGATAAGATTCCATCCATGTAACAACCCACATTGGAATGGGCCTAATTTTCGGCCCGATAAAAGTACATCGAACCTTAAGTCCTTAGACCATCCTAAAGCTGATTGTTAATTAGTAAAATTGACATAATGAACAATATATAGAGCTTTCTATCTATGCTATCAGAATCTCACAGCGGAAAGGATAAAATATAATATCATAAATAGTATCCATTGTATAAAAATTTTGAACCTCGGAAACTTAACATAAAATCCCAATATCTAAAATACAATATCTCAAAATAACATCATGTCCGAAATAGGTACATCAAAGTATAACAAAACATAAATAGGTAGATAACTACCACAAGTCCTCGCATCTGCCTTCAGCCTCACAAGCAGCATTCTCACATAACTTGTGTGTTGTAATGAGGAAGGGATCAGGATAAGAATGTCTGATGAATGAAAATCTCAAGTCTTACCATAATAGTATTTGGATGGTACATTTAGATAAGTAATATGTTTGCGCATCTTATACTATAACCTCCTAAGAATACCTCCAACTGTAAGCCCGAAAGCCTTTCCAGTCCATCCTGTAGCTACCATTAGTTCTATAAATGTAAGAGAAAGTACTTGTATACCTCTTTAATGGGAATTAGGCATACTTTGACCCATTTAATACCTATAATCTAGGCAGATCCCCATCATTTAATACATAAACCCAAGGCGGACCCCTCTTTGGTACTCCTTAACTAACATTGCTCGAAATCTCATCGGACCACTTAATACTTCTTTATGGAAAGAGGTGGACCCTATAATAGTCAATTAATACCTCAACCTTGAAATGGACCTCTCCTAAGATTCCTCACTATCGCACCTAAACGACAATCTCAACCATTTTATACTTTTTAAGTAGGAAGAAGGTGGACGTTACAACAGCCACTTAATACCCCTAACGTAGACAGGTCCTACGTCTTATGACATGTAACCAAACTATGACGTATCGCAATTGTCCGATCATTCGTAGGTACTAGTAGCCAAATTAACTAAGCAGACTTATCCTACATAATTGGGACTGACCTTGCGTCTTCGTGAGTACTTATTATAGATGATGTCTTACATCAGTCCTAAAGTCACACTACTGATAGCCAGATTAGCTGGGCAGACTTCTATTTGTTTTTGACTGACCTTGCACCCTATAACTTAGTCATAATTCCACTCTCATATAATACTACTATATATATACCTCACATGCTTCATGTACTATAGCTATATAAGGAGAACTCCTTTTTTCGCCTTTAATTATGGACCAATTTCCATAATTTTCTTCCTAAGGGTTTAATTCTAATTAATAACATATTTATACTACATGATTATTACGTTATTAACTACATGATATTAATATATTTATATGCTAACACACACACACACACACACACGTACGTAAATTAGGCCAACTAAATATTCCTAAGCATGCAATGATTTTGCATTCTATACTAATCGTTAAATGTCAAAATGTCGTATGCAAGTCTGACTCCATACAGTCTCTCCCAAAATAGCTAATATCTTTAGCCAATAAAATAGACTTGCATAAATATAATAGAATCGTAACCAAACTTATTTTATATTAATATAGTAGAACCATAGTTTCTATTTCTAGGAAACAAAACTTGAAATTTAAACACTTTGTATTCTATTCAATTTTTCCATATACGAACCTAAAGTGAAAAGGAGATTCTTTTTTGTCTAAATTACGGATATAAGCGGTGCAGACTACGAATAGGGGAATTCATACTTTACACATCATTTTCTAATTTATTTTTCTTTTAAAACCCTTAACACAACAATAGAGAACAGTTTGAAGTGGAATAGAATATGAAATATTCAAATTGCAATAACATAACAAAATCTGCTATTTTAATATAAAATAATTGAGATTTTAATAAACATAAGAATTGAGATTTTAGTTTGGAGGAATTTTAGGGTTTTCGTCAACAAAACTCTTTAAGACATAAAACAAATTCAAACTTCCAATATACAAATACTAAAATGTGAAAAACTAAGATTTCCACTCAAGAGAATTTGTCTGCACTCTTTTGGATTTGATTTACGCCCGCTCTTAATTTCTCTTTCAGATCTCTTCTTTTATGAATACACAAAAATTGGATTGTATATAAATTAGATATATTATCATAGATTGGGGAAATATAATTAGAAATTGAATATCCAAATATCTAAAATCTCTTACCTGGAAATTAGGGATGGGCATAAATCACAACACTATACGAAAACCGCCTGCACTGGACCGCAAAAACGATGTGGAAACCCGCACTAATCTTCTAACTAAAGCAAATACCCTAAACTGGACCGACCATCATCAATACAGTTCGGTTGCTGTTTGGACGATTGAACCGACTATACTAAACCAGATCGAACTGAATATTTACACTAGTATTCTTATGATAAAACAATAAGCAACTCCCATCTCAGTTTATATTCTACCATGTCTATTATATTTTCAGCTTATATTAACAATAATTGTTGTCATAAAGTAAGAAAATATAGTTTTAATATAATATTTTTCATCTCATTTTTTGTATAAATGCTAATTATAATCTTATTCTAGTCATTTTACTTGGTGGTTATGCATTGATTAAGGTTGACGATTGGTTAATCTACTAAAAAATATCACTTGTAGCTAATTGTCAAATTGAAGTATTCATACAATTAAGAACTATTCTTTCATTTTAATATAACAATATGTGTTTTAACCTTTAAGTTTAAAAGCTTCACATGGCTGCCTACTTAAATTGATTGTTGATGAAGGTAATTTCATATTTAATATAAGTTCAAACCGGACTGGACTAAAACATGACCGTATTACATTAAACCGAACCGAAAACAAATGGTTTAAAAATTAGTATAATAGTTTGTATTTTTGATTAACCGTTTGATGTGATGCGAAAGCGGTTTAGGCTTCGAACCGCACCAAACTGACCTGTGCCCACCCTAATCCTATGTGATTCTGAATCATAAAGAAGAAGAAGACTGATAGAGCTTCGCTGGCATTCCAAATAATTTCTGAATAAAAATAAGGGGGCTGGCCTCTTATTTATAGTGGTTAGAAGACACCAAAACCGTCAGATTTAAGTCGGTTTAAAATAATAAAATCTAGGCTATTCGCTCCAAATAATACCATAGCCGCTACTCAAAGCATCAGTCGACCGCTCCTTCTTGGGTGGTCTCTCGCTAGTGATCGACCAGCCCAGAGGAGGTGGTTGACCGGTCCTTTTATATTTGAAACGTTAATTACTTTACCTTAATTGTTTTATTATATACCTATTATATTTTAATGTTAACGTTTATTTTAACATTTCCTTAAACCTGAAGAATTCTAATCAACATTGAAATATTTATTTGCGTTTTAAATTTCTACTGTTAACATAAAGTAAAATTTTAAATTTAAATTCACTTCGAATTATTTGAATTCGAAAACTTCAAATGTAAATAATTTTTCCATTTGAGCTCTGATTACAAAATTTATATACAAAAGTTGATCAAAAAATTGCTACGAGCGCAATGGTGTAACTTTCGTGGTCAAATTCCAATATTCACAAAATTTTCATATTTAGCCTTATTTTAATTAATTAGTTTCTTATTAATTTCATGATGTGTTACAATCCACCTATTCGAAGCACTATAGTTGGGTGGCTGAACTGATATGACTTACCATTAGTATTAAATGCGCATTTAATGTGAAGTCTACACATTAAATGCAAGGCCTACACCTGTTGGAGAGCAGAAATGAGTATATTTTCATTTGTTGTGCATCTTCTTACACCTTGACAGATGTCATCCATCCGTCATTGCAGTCATATCAACGGTCAGATATTTTCCCGCCAGTTCTACAGCTCAATCTCAACCGCCCATCATCCGCTTCAGCTGCTATAAATATCTCATGTATTGCAACTTCAAAGGTTTGAACAGATAAGGATTCTAAATACAGATAGAGTTAGGGATATGTCATAGGGGTAGTTATGTAATTTTTTTACATGTATTTAACTCGATAACCAATCTTATTTGAAATAAAAGGTGTTTTATTTCTATTATATACTTGATATAATATGTTATATTAAATACTTAATTTAATTAAAAGTATATTTAACAGAAAATCCATAAATGGTATGTTTTGTGATAGTAGTTACAAAGTGTAGTAATCGTGAGTAATTTATCATAATGAAAATAAATATATCATTTCAAATATTTCTAGTCAAGATGTATCTAGACTGGATGTCGATATATTTTTTGAGACTAAGGTATGTAATGCCTTCCAAATGTTAGGAAGTTATTTATGACCGATGGAGCCACCAAGGGGTTATGTACTGATAGTTACTGGATAACTATGGAATGAATTGCTTCATATTTTTCTGTTGGCTAATATAACTAATGTAAAAATAAAATATCGATATAACTAATTTACACAGTTCTCTCGACTTAAGAATACTATAAATTTTCAATATGGAAGCTCCGCTTTGATTATAGTTAAATCATGGCACGACATCCATCGAGTGACTATAGTTGGGTCGAGTGGAAGTATTGGAAGTGAAGCACTATTCAAGAGAAGGTTTGTCTCCTTGGTTATATGAGGTTAGTATCACGGTCAAGTGAAGTTAACTCAAAGTCAAAGTCTCTAACCAGAGCATTTTGGTTAATAATAATTGTTATTATTAAACGAAGGACTTTTTGTGTTTAGACTACAGAGTTGAATGTAGATGGTATTGGAATTTTGACCATTACCAAATTCCATAATCTAAAGTGATATAGTCCTGACGAAGAGAATTGGTGTAAATAAAAGTCACAACCGGGCAACGCTTAACAAAGTAAAATTGGATTTCTACCGAAATCAAGTAAGCAATAAATTTGGTCAAAATTTCACACCACTTACTAAGTGACGTGCGAACGTTAATATTCGAGTAGTTCAATATTAATCGCTGATCAAATTTACACACAACAAGTCACACAATCAAAATGATGAATTCTCCTTTAACCAAATGATTTAATTAATTTATAATTATTATAAATTAATTAATATTTGTGAAATATCAATTATAAATTTTGATTATGGTTTGATGAGTAAATATATTTATAATATACGGTAACGATAAGCGATTAAATTTGATTTATTGCATAATATTTTATTTAGGCTTAAAATGGGTTTAAGGACTATCGTAGGGCTGGAAATTTTGGCAGTAATAAGGGATAGGGCGGCTAAAATTAGGTTAAAGCTGCTTGATTTTGGATGGCTCGAATTAGAAGAGAACCGGTATGAGATCAGATCCACGCTTCTCTCCTTTCTAACCACTATATAAGCATCTCTAAACTAATTTGTTTGAGATCTTTTTGTGCCTCTTCCTTCATGATTGCTAGCCAAAATTCCTGCTGGTCTCTCTCTATCTCATCAAGTTCAAATTAAGTTAATCCAGTCGTTATTCAATAGTTGGTGGTCAATGGTTCAAAGACTAGCTATTTGTTGAATCGAAAATGGTTTCAAGGGGTGGAAATAGTCATTTCAAGGTGTACTTTCAAGGTATTAGGATTAAGGTATGTTTCTAATAAAAATATAATTCTTAATTCTTAATTATAATGTTTTATTATATATGTATATTTTATATATATGGTTAGTTAGGTGACGATTTTGATATGTACATGAGTTACCAAATTCAATACATGAGTTACCAAATTCAATACATATTCCTGATAACAAAAGACAATAAAGTTCAAAGTTAACATCTACAAGTACCAAATGCATCACTAAGAACTTGAACTGCTCAAAGCCTTTCTTCATGCATGTCTTCGGTCATTGGTAGTACTTCTTGAAAATTCAGAATATTTTGAAAATAATTATATAAAACCGTGATGAAAATTACAGCTTATTGGTAGTACCTTCTATCATTAGATGGATGAAGATTTACATAATTTTTTTAACATAAAATTTTTCTTAGATGGATGAAGATAATGTCTTATTGCATGTTGCATTACAACAGTCCACGTTTGCTTTTTCTTAATAATACAAGTGCACATACACACATGCACCAAACTGCACACACACCCAAACTTGCACAAGCACACACAACATTGCACCTACACATGTTCAATAATTTAAATAAATCAATAGGCAAAATGAAGCTTTAATACTCTTTGCAACAATTATGGTATTACCCATTTGGCCCAAATATACAGATGTAATTCAAAAAAATGCAGATCGAAAATGTATAGACTCTTATTTCAATTGTTTTAATGTCTACAGTCAATTACTCTTATTAGCAAACCAGTACTTTATAATAACTAAAATTAATATAGTAAAATGCAATTATTCCTTCATTCTTTAGATTAAAAATAAATGCACCTAGAGCTTATCTAATAACAGAACCTGAATTATGCTAGCACAGACCTTGAATAAGTTGAGGAATTAGGTACTTGAGGAAGCTTTTCCCATTTTGAGTGCTAATTGTTGCCTTGATCATTGGTAATGGAATGGCTTGTTTGATAAAATCCAAAAGTAGAATACTAGGAAATGGTAATCCACCTCTGAAGAGATGATGCACATCTTCATACCAGTCATACTCATTTGGTGTCAAATCAAATATTGATTTTAGGATTGGTATAAATGCATTTGATAGTGTTTTATAGTGTGACCAAGAAAGTCAGATATTTTAAGATGTTTGAACCTTTCATATCTAGGAACAATATGTGCTCTTTTATTGAACCATGTGTACACTTTGTAACCAATTTGTGCGCACGTTTTGGTTGTGGTTTTGTCTCATTTGACGAAAGAATGGTAGCACATAAAATAATGAGACATTTGACTTTATGGTACAATGTATAAAGTTTCCTACAATAGATATACACGAGTCCTATTTTAAAATTTGATGCAACTAAATTCTATCATAAGAACAATTATGTCTAATCCAATTTATAGATCTGAAATGATCAAAACAAACTGAACTCTATTTTTCAGTTGTTGATACTCATGGCTAACCTCTCAGTCATTCATGCAAACCCATATGAACACTAAACAACTAAATAAAATATCTCATTTTCAAATTTACCTATCCTTGAAGGTGATCGGTTATTCTTTCCTCTACATTAGGAGAGAGAACGGTCTTGCCAGTCTGGATGAAACTTTCTCCAATCATGCACCAAGCATGCATCAAATAATATGCATTGACTGAACTGAATAAAGCATGCACAACATGCACCGAGATTTCCTAAAATGTATAGAAAGAAAAATCACCACTCAAGTGATGAACCATAGATTCGAAGAACACAAGTCCAGTCGTTTCAGAATGGACTAGGCCAGACAGAGGAGACACTGAAGCAACCAATTAACAATGGTGACCAGTTGTGTCATATTCAGCTGAATATGATGCAACAAAAGCGTAGACTGTTGTAATGACATTATGCATCAACGTATGCAATAGACCGAAAGAAAGACTAATGCAACTGCAAGCAACGACTTTCATAAGAAACTGAATTGTAAATGAAGCAACAAAATATCATTCAACAACAATGACAATTGGAGCAGTAATAGTCTAAAATGAATGAAGTTTGAACTGAATGTGAAATATGAACTGAATATGATGAAGATCTATCAAACTACCGAACCGTAGCTTGCAACTTGAGTGACAGACGATGGCAATAATTAAATAGCATGTACGGACTGGCATGGCGATGATTATGAGCGAGACAGAGTAGGTGCTAGTGTACGTGCAGCTTAAAATAACGTGTCCAAAAATCATGCAGCACAAAATATGAAAAACAGATATTAGTAACGAGGAGAGGCTAAGTGCTGCAATCAACCAAGCCGAGTCCATTCCAACAATATCAGGTTGATTAGAGTGAAATGTTTATATCAAAATGGGGCTGAGTGAGAAGTTTGTACTGTCGGTACTGAAAGAAGCCTCTCATTTCATTGACAAGATAATCTTAACAAATTCACTAATCTTTCGTTCCTCAAATTCCCTAATGCTCTAGCTTCCACCTATATTTAAATCCATAATATATCAGTAAGAAGATTAGTAGATTTTTAGTCGCACAAAATGAAAAGCTCATTTCTTAGTTAACCTTTACCATTAGCTCAAACTTTCATGTAAAATTCCCAAGTCATTTCATACATAATGTATGCAAACTTACATGTTATAGTCACCTCTTAACATATTCGTGTCCACTTGGCAAAGCATTAAACTGGAAGAAAATTAAATAACATATGCTTCAAAGTTGGTATTTATACTGAAGTTTGAAACATGTAGAATTCAATAGATTAAAGTTGATATCTAACATTCATCCATTTTGGGTCCACGTTAGGTGCTTAATCATTATTTATCCAACTCAGCCTCAAATTCGTATCAACAGTAAGGCACCTTCTATTATTTCAACACACTACGCATTCATGAATTTATCACCATCCAACTTTGCTTGATATCACCATACAATAATGCACACAATGCACACATTTAGGAAATTATCTACCTACTTGGTCATACAATTATGTGTGCATTCATCAGCCTAGTGCATATGCAGTTTCACCGACCTAGGCCATTACATATTCCAACAATCTTGTGATTGCCCTCACCTCACATTAGCACAACTTTGCATGCTCTGCCTGCTGTCGTTGCCCTCACCTTACAATAGCGCAGTCACTGAACCGTTTTGCCAATCTACATTTATGTTTGATTACCAATCTTATGTGCTGGCCCGGTCCACTTCATTTGCAATAGTTTTGTTCAAAGCATGTAGGCAGGCTTCTACCAACCCCAATTCAGGACACTAACAGCTCAGATCACCCACGCACCTACTCAGCTAGTTTAGTTCAGATGCAATATGTTACTCACATTCAGCAAGTTCATTCAGTTCAGCCTCAACTATGTTACCTACAAGCTCACCCACTAGTTTCAATTTTCAAATATCATGCACCTTTAGCCTTGCTTTCCTATTAGCAACAACACTTTAAGCTTCAAAAACTAACACATGCAAACGCTGTAGCACACGAAGATCCTATTCTATGCACTTCAATCCATCAAACCAAAGAGTGCATATGTCGTGCGCTAATGGTTTTTGTCTCAAATCAAAGACTTGGTTCAGATTTTAAATAAATATATAAACTTCAATATATCTTAGAACCATAAATTTTTATTTTTCTTAACTTGCAGTTTATATGTATGTTATTGCTAATCATTAGAAAGCATTTTCGCAATTTTTGTGTAACTAAGTTCATTTCTATAAACTTAGTTTATTTTTTATTATTTTAAACTTAGTTTATTTTTATAAACTTAGTTAATTTATTATTATTATTATTACAACATAAACTTAGTTATATTGTATAAAACTTAGTAAACTTGATTCATATCTTATAATTTGTTACTTTATTATAATGATTATAAACTTAGAAAATTTCCATAAACTTAGTAAGTTTATTATTATTATATATACAAATTTAGTTACATTTTATAAAACTTAGATAACTTATTATTATTATTATTATTATTATAAACTTATAGTTAAATTATTATTTGTTGTTGTTGTTCTAAACTTAGTTAATTATTGTGAAACTGAGTTAATATTTATAAAATTAGTTTGTTTGTTTTTATTATTACTATTATGACTCTTGTTGTTGTTGTTGATGATATTATTATTTTAAACTTAGTTCATTTTTATAAACTTAATAATTTATTATTATTATTATTATTATTATTATTATTACCACCACATCACATTTCGCGGTAATTTGTCATAAGCTTTCTCCAAATCGATAAATACCATGTCTATCGATAAATACCATGTTTACCACAAGTTATAATGTAAAAATCAATAGTTGTACTTTTATCACAATTTATAGCTACTTATTTATCTATTGACCTTTGGCTATTATGCATGTCTAGAAGAATCAAACCCAAATATTGCCTTTGCAACCAAAATAACCAGTCATTGTCTAGACATTAATTTTAATTAAACATATAAAAATAATATAAAAACAGAAAACCTGATTGTCATTGGGTGAATCCTTAAAGGTAAGAAGCCTTCTTCCTTCGTCGGTCTCCTCAATTTTCCTTGGACTCGCCACTCTAACTGCAACAATTCTTGGCAACGAAATATTATAATGCAGGAAATCTTATCTTTATGTTCCCTTTAATTAATACTAAAATGTGAAGAAAAAAATAATGCTTCAATGATGAGAAAAGTAAAAGCTAACCAGGAAGAGCAATGAAAGCATCTGAGCTTTTGGCCATTAATGATTTCCTTTCATGCATGTTTGCAACTATCTTCACTTCCCCTATGCCATCTCCTAAAATCTGCTTACATTCATGGTGCATTGTTAATTTTTGAACTTCAAATATAGATTATTTTTGCAAGGAACCTTTATTTTACCTCATGTGCTATTAGAGCCTTAGGTATAACCATGCCACATCGAATTAAAAAAAAGTCATACATATACAAATTAATTCAAGCAGAGGAAAAAGAATAATTGGTGCTAATCTATGTAAAATATTAATTAGTTTACGGGTTCAAATTAAATACCCAAGAACATGACAGCTACCATCAAAAACAGTTTGTGATATCTAGCCCGTTAGACCTACACTTCCACCACCATATACCAGAACTATTTTTTTCTCAACTTGAAATTAAAAAAATGATAATACATTAATTGCCCTATGCTTTTTTGTTCAAGATTAAGAAGTTTTTGACTATTTTATATCCATCCTTTGTTGTTATTCTATGCTAGATGTTACAAGGAAGAAAAAGTATGAAATGGAAACAGAGATTATGACCTTAGTGTTCATGTAACGAAGCTTAGACGTACACATTGGACAGAATACTAAGTGATTATAACAAGTTTAAAAACATGAACTTGTAGTTAAATTGATACACATACCAATAACTTTCTGAGCTCGAGAGCAGAATGACTGGATGCGGGCTTGTTTCCTGTTCTACTACCATAGAAGATATATATTCTTTTGAGCTTTGATTTTGGTGTGCTGCCTTCGCACATTATTTAATCCTAATTCCATACGTATCACATTTTGAAACATTCGAAAGAGTAACTTGGTAAAGTAAACATGCTTGCATATCCTTCATTAAAAGGCATGTACTCCAAACCTGCCCGGCTACCTTCTTTTACACATAATAATTTTTCCTTGATTAATAAAAATAAGAAATTGTGCAACTCGGTTAGGATTGAAATGATTGTGAATCAATGTTCATGCAATTATGAGAAATGTAAGTTTGACATGATTTAAGAAGGGGAATTTCAACAGAAGGACAAACTTTGCAGTCCAATTAGTTTCTAGGACACACATTCAAAGAAATTACTTTCAAGGCCAAAGTCAGCAGAATAATTACTTTCAAGGACAAAGTCAGCAGTCCAATTACTTTCAAGGACATAATTTCATAGGTTTCTAGGCCCTAGAAACTAATTATTTTACGTTTTGTCTTTGAAAGTAATTATTTCAGTTGTGTGTCCTAGAAACTAATTCCACTTGCTAAAGAGGTCCTTGCGGCTAATTTCCACATTTAAGAAACTATACACCCTTTCTAAAGAAATATAGCTTATGCAATATAAATATATAACACCCTCGCAAGCCTAGTTTATAATGTAAAGGATTAGTAACAACTTTATCCACTGTCATGTATACCCACACAGTATGTAAACAATAGAGTTTACCCTTGTGTCTAAGATATCTAATGATATTGAAGGTTGGAAAATGACTAACTACATTGAGTATGTAAACTACTTAAAGAAACCAAGTATGAGTACTAAACACAAAGGATCTATTTTAGATTAAGATATTATGTTTCATAATCAAACTTGGGCCTAACAAAGCTTTGGAACAACTTAAAGAAACCAACAAAGCAAAATAAAATCATACCAAATCTCATGTTGAAGTTTGAGCACTAACTTGTAATTCATGAGCCCCATCTTTGTAATATACAATTGCTTTCTTTGTCTTTTGTTCCAGTCACCTTAGAACTGGTTAACATGAAGGAGATGTAGGAAAACTGTAATAAATATATAATGAAGCCAATGGTTTTGAAGCAATTAACACATTAAAGGTTATATCTTTGAATGGATCTAACACGTTGTTGGAAAGAAAGGCTATGTCTGGTCTTAGAAGCTTTAAGGAATAATGTAACAAATTCTTTTTATATTTTACTTTGATATTGAAAACGAATTGATACATACAAAATTGTGATGTCATTAACTGTAATTTTTTTCTTAAAAAAGTAAGTCATAAGCATATTATTGAAAAACCATTGTACCTCATCTTAAAATTATGCTATTGAGTTATTCTCCCATCTACACATATTAAGAATATCCAAAATGAAATGCAAACATAATCGACAACCTGTTATGCACTCGTTTAGTGGTGGAATAAGACTACAATATCTTTTATTAAAAAAACAACTATTTAACCAAATAACTAAAATAAAATCTCAGCAATGCTGGGAAAGTGATACCCTAATTGAAAAACCAAACAAAGAAGAGCAGGAAAGAGACACGTCAATGCACATAATAATGACCATATATTATTTTAAGTAGCATAAAACAATGAAAAGAGATAGACAGTAATTCATATTTATCACACTATATCTAAATTGCAAGGGACAACGTTACATTTTGGATGGGTGAGAATAACACATTTTTAAAAGTAATGCAAATAGAAATTTTATTGAACCATACATCATATGCCAATATCAGTATTATTTTCCTGTATGTTTCTCATCATGCAATATTTTAGAAGTCAATGATGTACACTCCATCAAGCCTCGGCTAATTTTCAGAAAAGGAAAGGCATACTTGCAAGCAAAGTCATACTTTTTTAGTGTACACCTAACCCTCTATGAGTTAGAGGTTAAAAGAGACAAATATTAACTAATACTATGATTATGTCACAAAGTCCTCCACGAGTTATAGAACATACATGATCAATCATATACAGTAAGTGGGAAAAACTAACCTTTTGTACATAATTATTTGCAAGACCCAAGTTTCAGGACAACTTATTCGGAACTTATTTTTCCAATTAGAAAACAGCATAATAACTATTTAATTGTTGTTGTTGTTGTTGTTATAAAATTAGTTAGTTTTTATGAAACTTTTGTTAGTTTTGTTTTCTTGTGATTTTTATAGGCACACTTTAACTCGCTCCATATAACAAATCTGCCTATGTACACTAGCCAAACTTTTTGTTTGAGACTTAGGCAAGCACCAGTAGTAAAACAAGACTTAGTAAATAAGCTTAAAACAATCTCCATGTACTATCTCCATGTACTTTTTAGCAGGTACTTCATGCAGACATGAACTCGAAAAAGAGTTTGATTCTATGTTTGGCAATACAATTTTGTTTACCGCTCACATAAACCCATTTTTCAAGGAAATCTACAAAGATATCATGTAGGTTATAAGGATACCCCTCTGATATCTACATACAGGCACTCTAATTGAAATTTGTATCATCATTCAGAAACAAATTGAAATGAAAAGAATTAATGCATGCACTGAAACATATCCAAGAAATGCATAACTTACCCTGTTAGAAAAACTTGAACAGGTATGTAGCTATAGAGCCAAATAAATATTCAAACTTATCCAACAGTTCACTGCTGCAAACTCAAATGAAGAGCGGCTATTATTTAAGAAAATCCTAAGAGTAAACAATTATCTCAAGACAGACCACTGATAATAAATAATCAAATAGTAATAACTACAAAAACCTACGATTCTTCTCAATTTTGGGTACGTACAACGCCTTGATACTCGATTTGAGAGAATGTAATGTAAGATCGATAAAATTGGAAACATATGAATGAAATCGTGAATAAAGTTGAGTATAAGTAATTGGTGGAAAAAATTATTACCCCGTAAGCCAAATCTAAAAACTGATTATATGTTCGTCTATTGAATGTTGCTGGTTGTTGACAAATTGGCGATGACAATAAGTGATTTATGAAACTAAAATGGGAGAGGTTGAAACTGGAAGGGAGGTGGAGAATCAATTTGGGGAGACGTGGATTTAAGGGAGAGATGAAGGATTTGTTTGGGGATACATGGATGGAGGACGCGAACTGAAAGAGTCTTGACAGCTCTGATGTTGAAGTAGAAACACAAAGTTGAAGCAGGAGAATTGAACGAAGAAAGATGGAAGCGAGAAAAAATACTCTAGAATCGTCTTATCTGAATTCAATGTCCGTCATTATTAATCGCCTTTGTATTAAGGGAAGTGGGAAAATCAAAAAAAAATGGAAGAGCGATCGTGAAAATAAGTGGGGATCCCGCTTTCTCAAAGCCTTACATAACCAATCCAACCTTAGATAAAACAAAATTAGATAAACAGTAACACTACGCAATAAAGCGTTATCTATTGGCGTTATAAAAACAACTTTTCTTGTAGTGGTAAATAATATTTTCACAAAGATGTTTGGTTTTATGCTTGTGTATAAATTAAAAAATATCTCCTTTTATCAAATAGACATCGGGTGAATACGGTATTTGAATAAAAATATAATTTTATGTTTTTTAAATTAATATATATTATTTAATTGCATAGATATATAGTTTATAATTAATTACACCATCATATTATAATAAAAAATAGTCATATAATTTTATACGTAAAGAACTAAAGCTCTGATAATTTTTGGCAATGAAAAAATATTTTTATAACTATTTTATTATTATTATTTAATATTATTTTAAAATACGAAAATTCATTTTAAAATTAATTTAAACCGAAAAAATTGTAAAAAAAATTTCAAAACATAAAATATCATTTAGGATTTACGAGAAATTTAAATTTGAAAATAAAGTTTCAAAATTATTTTTAATTAATATTATAATTAATTTTCGAATGGATATTCAATTAATTAAAATTAAATATATATGTATATATGTATATGTATGTATGTATATTATTATGTTATGCGCAAGACTTGGACTTTTATATTTTAAAAAATATTATTTTGAGTATTATATACATATGTATATTTCATTGCGTATATTTATATATGTACGTATGTAAGTATATAAGTATATATATATATATGTTGGTATGTATATAAATTTATATATACTATCATATGAATAAAATATTAATATTACATACATATATTATTATAATATATTTATTTAAATATAAATAAATTATGAAAAAATATTTAAAAAATATATAGTTTGTTTTATAAAACTGGGAGTAATATATATATATATATTATTTTTTTGATATATTATTTATTTATATATTTATATTTATAACACTTATGTGTATAAATAATAGTATAGTAGTTTGTATATATAACATATATTTGGATAATATATACTTGCATAATATACAAACATATATTTGGATAATATATACAAACATAAATTAGTTCACCCGAAATGAGCAGATAAACCGTACAGTGAGATTAAGTATTCAATTTGATTGATTACTATAAATATTGTATTATGTTAAATGTAACACTAGACTAAGATTATAAGATAAATCTAAGAACTTGATCGCTAAATTATTAGTTTGTTAGTTTACGCAAAATGCAACATATTTGATATCCTTAAATGTTAAGGATGAACAAGTGTGCTTTTGTAAAGAATTCGTTATGATGTTGTAGTAAAGGTATTATCTTAAATGATTCGACCATTTAGAATGAAAACGAGTGTACAAGAGTAGGTGTGATTTAAGATACAGTTGGGATAAAGAGAGTGAATAGTCACTTCTACTATGTAAGGAAACATAAAAAAACGAGAATTGTAATAATAATTGAAACTTAACATTGGAATAAAAAATATGATTTATATTTCGAAATGTATTTTGATATAGAAAACTATTTTCTAGAAGATTTATATCTTTGTGCCTAAGATATTTGATTAAAGAACTCACCATTGTAAACTAGTAGTAGTATATAAAATAAATAATATATATTAAGTGAATGTTGGACCTCCGAATTTAGCACACGATTAGAGTAATGGCAGAAATAGTAGAAGCATGCTATATAACACTTATTGATTGCATCAAGTTACAAAAAAAAATTGTAAAACATACCAAGCATTATTTATGAAATAATGCCTGTTTTTCGGTGTCGACTAAAAAATACACATGTTATATTTCATTGTGAATATTATGGATATTCGTTATGAAATAAACTATAATGTGGTATTTGTTTTTACAATAGAAGTGATGCAATTGATAGTAATGAAATATCTAAAATGTTTACATACTCTATTATATTCACTGATGAGTTATCACCAACATAGAGATGTATATTTGATACACATGTAGTATATCGATGATAAACTCATAAAGTATAAAATGGAAGTATATAAGATAACGTGAAATACAAATTAAAATTGATTCAATTTGATCGAATATGTGAGTACATTGGAAAGTGTTTCGAACATATCTATAAATGAATAAAGATTCAGCCTCAAAAGTCACTTCTGCCTATGATACATAATGATGTATCGATAAGGTGTAATTGAACTTTGTTGAACAAAGTACGATAATTTGTGAGTGAAGTTGGGTTAACTTCTTTCAACAAGGTCATGTACTTAAGAGTAGTACACAAGGTTAAAATTAATTTAGTCTAAAGAATAGTTTACAAAATCATACAAGATAAGGGTTTATAAGAAACCTTAACATATCATAAGTCAAGGAGTTGGCAGGTTGTACGAGTCAAAAAACTACACATAATAATTGTTCGTGAGGGATCTTATATGAATCACCCCAAAAGGAATTTTATTTACGAAAGAATGTCATTGGATGCCCAATTTATGTTTTGAACATAAGTTTTGTAAACTAAAAACCAAATCAGTTTTATTATAAGGCAATTCATAAAGCATTTATGAATACTTATTCTATTGCATTGAGAAACAACCATTGTTTCAAGAAATACCAACTTCATATCGATGGAATTTCTATAAGAAATTATCGGTATTGGAATGGATTTGGATACGATCCAAATATAAAATTGATTACAAGGTATGAACTAAAATTGACCGAACCTAAATGGACATAAATACATTAGAACGTTTAATGAGTATTTTTGTACATTAAAGAGAAACAGTGAGTTTCTTGTCAATGTCAAGAATAAATAATCCTCCGTTGTTTAATTAAACAATCAAGAGTATTGTCTCTATGATATGGTATGATGCATAAATTCGAAATAGATTGCAAGAACAATATCAAAATATGATTTTGACAATTGTACTCGAAGGGATACGATCCATTAGCCGCAAATGTGTCTTTAAGAAGAAAGACAAATGCAGTTAGAATATAGTCAGCCACATTGATAAGAATAATACCATGAATTTCAATTGTTGAAATTAACATAACAGATTCACCATTCAATGTGCTCGTGTTAATTTGGATCTTACTCATGAAGTTATTGCCTAATATGACTTTATGTTTTGGTATATATATGTTGAAACAGAAAATTCCGAATAATGATTTAGACTACGCTATTTGTGTATAATAACTAAGATGTCTGGAAGTCGGTGGGAGCGATGTTGAGTTTGTGAGTCTTTGGATATGATCCGAGAACGGATACAAAATTATCATTCGAAAAAGCATCAAAATTGAAAAAGTGTTTTGATGGAAATATCAAATAGTCTGATTAACAATTAAAATGCAGAGGAAGCGTGAAAGAACGTTAAAAGGTATATAGATATTTCCAAAGCATAAATAAACAATACACTCCTGATTGTTAATGATGTACTTATGTTAAAATCGGCTTTATTTGTTTTAATACGACCTTGGATTCGTAAATGATGTCTTTTTTATATAAGTATAAAAGATATTGAGAATGTCCCAAAACGATATGCAAGGACACCTTGTTAACATGTTTAATACGGAACATGTAAGATGGATTCCTTATGCATTGGCAATAGGAATCATCATACGTGTTATGTTGTTTATGATATTATGATTTGTTTATATATTTGATACATGAAGCAAAAATCAAATCCAAATTGGTATTACTAAATGGTTGTTAGAGATATTCTCATGTATTTATGAAATACTTGAATTGTTTACAGAAACAACAAACTCCTTATGAAGGAGTAATTGGACTTAAACTCCATAAGTGAGAGTATGGCATGTCAATATCAATTCACATTCAAATTGGTTAATAAGCTTTGAGTTAGAAAGTGTTCTAAATAGAAAACTTTAGTTGGTTCAATGAAAAAGCTATGTACATCACCTTGAATAGGGCCGCAATAAAAGCAATGTATATAAATATAAATGAATAAATTTATAACTGAGCCAAGGGTGCTTCCAAATGTTGAGAATCCTATAACATTGTTATATGATAACAATGTCACGATATAGTTCATATCAGAACTTAGAGCTTACTAGAAGTCGAGGGACGTACTCTGAATTGTTCCACATGATAAAGGTAGTTTATCAGCATCAGAGAGAGTTGATTGATAGAATAGACAACTGAAACATAATAGCATACTCATTCACTAAGAGACTGACCCAATTGGTTTTGAGGAAACTGATAGGAGAAGTTTGAATAAGATTCCGTAATTGACCCCAAGTGCAACTGGGTAATTGATAGAGTTAGGGGTATGTCATAACGGCAATTACGTAATTTGTTACATATATCTAATTGAGTATCAATCTTGTTCGAAATAAAAGGTATTTTCTTTATATTATTTACTTGATATAATGTGTTATATTAATTAATTAATTAAAATTATATTTAATAAAAATCCATAAATGGTACTTTTTGTGATAGTAGTTACAAAGTGTTGTAACCATGAGTGATTTACCGTAATAAAAATAAACATATCATTTTAAATATTCCTAGTCAAGATGTATCAAGATTGGGTATCAATACATCCGTTGAGACTAGAATACGCAACACTCTCCAAATGCTGGGTAGTGTATTAGTCATGGCTGCTGAGGGCACCAAAGGGTTACGTACTAATAGTTACTGGATAACTATGAAATGACTCACTCTATAGTTTTCTGCTGGTTAATATAATTAAGGTCAAATATAAAATATCGATGTGATTAATTTATACATTTATGTAATGACCCCATCGTGATTTATTAAAGAACATTATAAATAATATCGTCTAATAATACGGAGAATTCGCTTGATAAGGGTGATTGAATATATCTTTAAACTAACACTGACACGTCATACTTACGGTCTACTTAGTATGTGGAATAAACTTTGATGTGTATAATCACAGTTCAAAGTAATAATCACACCAGTTTCTCAGAATTAGAACAGTATATCATATAAACAATAGTCATAGATCATGGTGGAATAATAAACATCATATACATATACAAACTACGAGTCTACAAAATATAACACTAGACTCACGTAATATACATCTGATACAAATCTCTATCTCAATTATACATCTCATAAAGAATCACAAATCCTAAATGAGATAAACTAAAAGTCAAAATGTTTATCTCCTTGCTAGCACAACCATCCAAAGGTCAACCTGTCCTGTAACCTGAAAAGCCTCGGCCTGACCCGAGCATTAAAATAACACCTGGGTCAAACTATCTCTAAATATCCAAAAGGGTGAGAACAAGATATAACATAAAGATATATGACATATAAGTAAATCCAGATGTCCAAGGTATAACAAGTCATAAATCAATTTAACTAAGAATCCACCTCAAGACACAAGAGTATATATTTATTTCATGAACACAGAATAGTCATAAAATCCAAATTTCTAGAATCTAAGATATCTTAATCCGTGCCGATCGTAATGATCGTTCGTACCAATCGCAATAACCGTACTCAGACTGTGGTAAACAAACAAACAGACAAACAAATAAACAAGATAGTACTCGTATCGATCTGATACCAAAGATCGTACTCATACCGGGAACACAGAATCACAACTGATCTCAAGGATATTCCATACCAATCAAGATGATCGTAGCAACCATGACTCGAAGACTCTAGATTATTCATCTTTATAAATTTATAGCCATAAAGAAATCCATGAGTATATCTTCTAAGGATCTATCGGTCCCATCGAACACCAAAAGGAAATATACCCTAAAGTGCTAAATACTATCACTTTCAGTAATCACTAGTACTTAACCAAACGTCCCATACCGTCTAGTGAAATTCAAGTATTTACTAGAAGCTGGTAAATCTCACTCGTTACGGATACAATTGGGAAACCTGAATTATATTCTCTTAAGGATCTATTGATCTCATCGAACACCAAAAGAAAATACAACTCAAAGTACTAAATAATTCCTAATAGCAATCACAAGAATTTAAGCAAGGCATCCCATACTACCGGTTGAAATTCGAGTATTCGCTAATGGGATAGTAAATTCTACTTAAACATTCTATTCAATGAGTTGTACAATATTCGATAAAGCGTCACTCAAGAGCATTTAAACAAATCGGTAACACTAAATCAATTATTAGTACCCCTATATTATAGAACAAAGGCTCTTAAAACATTTTTCTCTTTCGGGTTTGTAGTTTAGAAATCCAATAATATAATTTTCCATAAATTCCTTTATTATTTAACTTTATATAAATATTCACTATTTGATTAAATCTTCCACGAACCCGAATTGGTATAAAATTGAGCTTAAATATATATACACAGTTGACTCAAAATTCTATATAAGATACTTAGTTAAAAAACCATGTTTTAAAAACTTATATATATATATATACACACACGCACACATGCATACAAATATACATATATCAGTCCATTTATTGTATAAAACCATATTTATTACTCTTCTTAACCCATTTTGATATAAATAACCATTTTTTTAGAAATAAATTAGTTTTATATTTCAAAAACCCATATTCCAAAAGCCACTTATATAAGTACCTGTTTATTTATGAAACCATAAACTCATTTTCCAAACCCAATTTGGTATTCTAACAATTGTTTAAAAACAACTTAAGTTTATATTTCCAAAACCATATTTCCAAATCCATAACCATTTATACTAGAATTACTTAATATTTATATATCATTATTTGTTAAAATCATTTATAAAAGGAATTTGATTAATTTAGAAAATAGTTGATATTTATAAACTTAAAATAAACTCTCTTTTATATAATAAGTTTATAAAATTCCAAATCTTTGAATCAAAGTGATTCAAAGTCCGTAGCACACAATAGAATTCACTACAACAAAATACTAAGTCATCGCAAGATTATAGCTCCGAATTGGTCCATAAAACAACACATATAGTACTCAAGAAAACACCCGTGGAAACGAACGGTCGAATGGGTGATCGAGCATAAACCTAGAGCTATAATAGCCCTAGGAATATGCCGCACTGGTGCATTGGTGGTGTCCTACCGGTCCACCGGTTGGGGCAAAGCTTGAAGCAATTTTGGCTCCAGGTTACGCACTGACAACCCGCCAATGTTGAACTATTAGCCTCTGATTTTTTTGGCTTTAAGGTCTCTGATTTTGATAACATGTAAACATAAATTCAACTACACTTTGATGATTCAAAAGATCAAATATCAAGGGTTTTCAATAAACAGCAAGCTACAAATCCAAAAATGCAACAACATAAGGATTAAGGATCATTTCAACAATAGATTCTAACAACAATTCATCCAAAGCAATCATAAACCTAATATAAATTTAGAGATAGTTGTATGAGTGTATAACGACCCAAAATTTGATCACTTTAAAATATAACATTCAAATTAATTTTAAATATAAAATATATAAGATTTTATGATTCAAATAATATTAGATAGAATTTGGAGATAGAAATATACGCTAAAATAAGAACCGTTGCTTATATCGGTAAAACTGACAAACGTCCAATTTCAGAAAAGTAAGTTTGGATGGTTAAATAAATTATTTTAATAAGGGTTTTTATTTTTAATAACAATATATAAATTTATTTTCAAGTTTTGTTTACATAAATAAATAGTGTAATAAAAAGGTCAAAATATGACTATAAAACATTTTGTCAAAAAATCAACGTTTTATCAAACAAAAGTTGTCACAACGTTGTTACACCTTTATTTTCATATATATATGTATGCATATTTAAATAAGGTAAGTATTAAATAAGTCACTAAACAAGATTACTTTTCCTAAACAAGTTTAGAAATTTTTAGAAATCATTAACAAAAAGTAAGCACTGAAAGACAAAAATGTCAAAATCAAATCTAAACAAATATCTTATTTTATTTTACTTAATACTTAAGTGATTGAGACATAAAGCAATGAAATGAAAGGTGATGTTAAGTGTTGAAAAATGTAGTTTAATTAAAGATGAAGTAAGGGCAATTTGGTCATTTTACATAATAATATTTTATTCTAAACTTTTTCCTATAAATATCAAACCACTTCTTCACTTTCTTTTCACACTTTTTCTTCTTCATTTCCAAGCTTTTTCTATTTATTATCATGGCATCCATTCTTAATAAAATAATGTCAAAATTCATTTCAAAAATATACTAAAACAAATATCCATCCAAACACCACAAAACCACACCCAAACTCTCCTTTCTCCTTCCCCTACCCATGGCCGCACCCACCCTACCCATTGCGAGCCCACCTCTTCCTCTAGCCAAGGCGTGAGTAATAATCCCCCTCTCCAAGTCCAAGCCAAGCCATTTAGAGACGAGTGTGCAAGGATTCGTGAGCTAAAAATTTCGAGTAGTAGAGCTATAGCCGATTCTCCGATTGAAAACCAAAACAAAGTGAGTACTCTTGATTACTATATATATATAAATATGGATGTGATATGATTGTATAGATGTTTGTTTATGATTTTGATCATCATATATTGTTTATCTCATGTGAATGTTTGAACAATAATGCTATACACATCGTTATTTCACATGGAAAACAATTTCTGAATGAATTTGAAAAAGTAGTATAGAATCATTTAATACCTTCTAAAATGATTGAAAATGTTTTAGAAATTTTTTGCAAACATATAAACTTGTTTTGATAAGTTTTAAATGAAAACCAATAAATGAGTCAAAACTAGGCGCGTCGCGTAACGGTAGTTCGCGATATCACGTAGAATAATTCAAATAAGTATACGGAATGAAATTTAGTGCGGAATTCTTCATGATAAGAATTTTCCATACTATTACATCCATAGTTCTAGAATGAAGGAAGAAAATCAAGATTTCATTTTGTAGATTTTAAAATATGTCCAAATCAAGTTTCCAGAAAAATCGCGCTTTTGTAGAAAAGCAACCGAAGTAAAATTCTATGAAATGAATATTTTTAATTGTTTAAAAATATGAAATAAGTTTTAGAAATTCAATAAAATAGTTTAAAAGAGATTTTACTTAAAAAATATGGATTTTTAAATATTAGAAAAGTTGTTTTAAATTCGAATCAGCTTTTAAGCACTTTCCGCAGCACTTCTCTGCTGCCATTTCAATAACTTTAGAAATGAAGTTTTAAACTTAACGATTCTTTTTCAAACCTTTTATAAATGTTAACAAATGAATAATTAAGTGTTTTAATAATGATTTTGAAGTTTTATAATTTATTTAAAATGTTTAAATAAACGATTTAAAGAAAACCTATCAAAATCAAGTGATTTAATCTTGGCTCTAAAAGTCAACGAGTAGACTGGATTTTTCTTTTTATGAGATCCGGATGTGAGGTGTTTACACTAAGAAGATGTTCAGGAGCAACCATTACCCTAGCTCACCTGGCCTCTTCCCTGGGCGAGGGATAGATAAGGTCGAAATGTCGGAAACGAGTTAAGTGTAAAAGTTTAAATTTTCCAAATTTAAATACTCATAAGTTACTTTCTAGAAAATGACTTGATAAATTTCAAAAGGAATGTAGAAATGATTCCATATTTAATGAAAGAATATTTTTAAGATATATATCTCAAGAAGATATTTTGATAAAGAAATGAATGAATCAAACAACAATCATCTACTATAAAACACCATTTTTATCAATGATTGGATTTTGAAGAAACCGGGGTTGGATTTGGGAAATCCCTATCCGAAAACCACTTCAAACCAATTTATGTTTCGAAGTAAAACATGATGAAGATAAGAGTATTGAAGATGAAGATATAATTGATGTAGGGCTGCTGACCACTAGTCCCTCGAGGTGAAATTTACCATATCATATATTTAAGGTGGCTAGTAGTGCTCCGTTGTGATAATCTTCGAATTGCAAGGACTAATCACTATTGATCCTAGGGGTGATTCCCAAAACAGGATGTGGTAGGAGGAGTGCCTATGGTTTCGTTCAGTCCCAAAACGAACTTATATGGACAAATGTTTGACATTGCATTTTAAAATCACAGTAATTGATCTCTATAAACGTATCATCTGCTTGGTGGTGAAGAAGACAACTTCTCTTAGCTTAACACCCTTTCCTAAGACGTATGAGCTTAGGAGTTATACGTTTGTAGAAATCAGTTGTGTGATTATGGAATGACAATGTGGCATTCAATGTGAAGAGTTGATGTGCTATGTGAAAGATAATCGTTACCTTAAGCCTCACACCTGGAAATGACCAAAACATGGTAGATGCAACAAGGCTATGTGGTTCGCAACCATTAGGGTATGATCATCCCCTTCTAGATATATTTCTACCTACTGTAATGTTTGGGTTTAAATTATTGTGGTGTATGCTAAGGGACATCTCATATAGGTCGGTAACGACCGGGGTAATGACATATTCGATACTATCTGGGAAGAGGTAGGCCGGTCTTGTGTTGGTAGAGGACCATCAGTTAGCCCTCGGCACATTCCTCTAGAGATGTACTGCCGGAAGGTAGTCCCTTCACCTGGTCATTTGTATGGAAATCCATTTCTCCAATAAGTGCCTGCCATTTTGTTTGTAGAACCCACTTTGTAGCTAGTATGCAGGAATTTAATCAATGCAACAATTTCGGATAAGATTAATAAGTTTACTTGCAAATGTTTTCAAAGAAATATCATTAAAAATAATATTTCTTATTTTTACATAATAAAGATTTGGTTATCATAAGGTAAAACCCCGTTCCATGTTTATGTGCGGCGTGGTCTTATGAGATACCTTTTTATTTTCAAATATCGTATTTTGAGTTCTCACACCAGTCCCATGACTGACCTAGAATTTATTTTGTTTTCCATTTAAACTCTGGGTGCCCTATTTTTCCGGGCAGCCAAGTAGTCAGGATCATGTTAGGAGCATTTTGGTGGAGCATTCTGGACGAGTTTTTGGAGCATGGAGCTGAAGCATCTGATGTGGATATCTATCTATCTTTTGTTTTCCACCGTGTCTAGATGTTTGTACCAACAAGTGTAGGAGCAAGCAGTTATAACTGTTCCTGGCTGGGTTAGACCATAACTCTGATGTACCCTAGTGAGAGTAGTTGTATGTACTATCTATCTGTATAATTAATCGAATGTGAGAATTTGTGTTTCTATCTTCTACTTTTATTTTACTTAACCCTTGATAATCCGCCACCCCGGTACTTGGGTTTATGGCACGTGAATACCGTGGATGTATTAGTGTCAATTCCTGAGGATCGAGGAGACGGGTCATCACATTTGGTATCAGAGCTGAAGGTTAAGCGAGAACCTTAGCTTTGGTGGGGTAAGACTCATTAGAGACAGGGTTAGTAATATCCTAGAATGAGTTTAATGTTTGAGAGCGCACATTTAAAATCCTTATCTAAATAAACTCAAGTTGTGATATGCTTAATATCCCTTCCCTAAAATAATTTCGTCTTTGTATTCTAAAGTTATCTTACTAAATTCAGGTAGTAAGACATGAGTACTCATAGAGGGCGAAGATGGGGAAATATCAACACCATAATAACCAACGGTCGAGCTCCAACCGCTGCTATGGTAGAAGAAGTAGCTCCCGTACAACCCCAGGTTAATTTTGCCATCCTGTGCAAGAATTTTACCAGCTTAGGGGAAAACCATTCAAAGGCGCGGAAACCATCATTGAAGTATAGGCTTGGATTAAATCGTGTGAAAGAATCTTTATGGAATTGGATATTGGTAATGAGCAAAAGAGGTTTTTGGCCTCGTGGCAACTGTAGGAAGGGGCTGGCTTAGTGGGAGTCCATTACCCTAAATGATTCAGATACAATTTCTCTTGGGAAAGGTCTAAGGAAGTCTTGGAGGAGCAGTACATGCCAGCATCCGAAAATCTCATCTTTACAGAACCTTCATGGAACTAAAGCAGGATGAAATGACTGTTGAGGAGTATGCAAATAAGTTTAATGAATTATCTTGTTTTGGGCCAGGTCTGATTGACACACCTTTAAAGAAAAATGAGAAGTTTATTTCCGAGATGAACGAGAAGTACCAGAGTAGGATGACTGCCCATGTAAAAGGATCATTTATAGACTTGGTGGACGTGGGATTTCGTTACAAAACATTGGATAAGAATCCATTAATAGCTCAGACCAACAACAACAACACCCACAATTGGAAGAAAAGGAAGTTCAATCGAAGTGGGAAAAAGCCCGGGCAAGGAAAATCTAGAGGAGGACCGTAAGGTAACTATTTGAAGGATGTTGCATGTTACAATTGCCAATAAAAGGGCCATCTAGCAACTAATTACAAGAACCCCAAGGTTCACAGGCCACCACTAGGGAATTGTTATAATTGTCATCAACCAGGACACCTGATAAAGGATTGTCCAATTATGAAGAGGGGGGAGCAAGCCAAAGTATACGCAATAAAGGATGAACCTTCAACCTCTTAAGATTTGAAGGGCAAAGGAGTTTTGGAAGGTAATATTTTTATCAAATATGTTTTAGTTAGAGTGTTATTTGATATAGGAGCTTCTCATAGTTTTATTGCTAAAGAAACCGCAGATGAATTAAAACCTGACCCTAAGTTAGTTGATACCCCTATCTACATGACAAATCCTATAGATGGTACCACTAACCTTTGTATGAATTGTGAAAAAGTTCAAATTTCCCACTCTTCCCATAAATTTCCTTTTGACCTATTTGTCTTGGATTCGAAATTTTGCTCGGTATGGATTGGTTGACTAAGCACGAAGCTATTCTAGATTGTGTAAAAAGAACGGTTTTAGTAAAAACGAAGTTAGGGAAGTTTATAGAAATATCTTGTGAAGATCCTAGTCCAAGGAGGGATAGTTTTCTTTACGCCTTAGATTCATCCCAGAAAGAATTAGAAATGATACCTATTGTTAAAGGATTCTCGGACGTTTTTGAAGAAGTAAAGAGTTTACCCCCACATCGGGAAATCAAGTTTCGTATTGACTTGATTTCTGGTGCAGAGCCGGTTAAACAACCTAACCGAAGGATGGCTCTAAAGAGAGGGATGAGTTAAATAATGAAACCCAGGAACTATTAAAGAAAGGGTTGATAAGACCTAGTCGTTCAAGTTGGAGATCGGTAGTGGTTTTTGTAGCCAAGTCATATGGAACTTTAAGGTTGTGTGTAGATTACTGAAATATGAATATACAAATGATTAAGAACAAGTATTCTCTACCCCGAATAGATGACTTATTTGATCAATTACATGGTGCTCGAGTATTCTCGAAAATGGATATAGCCGCGGGATTCCATCATCTAAGGACGCAAAAGAATGCATCCATCTAACTGCATTTAAAGGTCCAAATACTTTCTTCGAGTGGTTGGTTTGCCTTTTTGGCTGACCAATGCACCCGCCTATTTTGTTGACCTTATGAATAGAGTATTTAGAGATGTGCTCAATTAATTCGTGTTAGTCTTTATCGATAATATCCTTATCTATTCAAAGACAGAAGAGGAACACGAAAGACGTCTAGAAATTGTGTTGGAGATATTGAGGAATAATGTGTTTAAAGCCAAATTCTCAAAATGCTATTTTTGGGAGAAGGAGGTAAGATTCCTTGGACATATAGTGTTAAGGGATGTTATTTTAGTAGATCCTACAAAGGTTGCAACTATTTTAAATTGGAAGCAGCCACAAACTCCTAAAGAAATTCGTAACTTCTCAGGGTTAGCAGGTTATCACAAAAGATTCATTCAAGAATTCTCAAAGATTGCCTACCACTAGCGAAGTTGACCACGAAGGATGCTAAATTTATCTAGACTCCTAAATGTGAAGAAGCATTCCAGGAACTCAAAAAGAGGTTAACAACTGCTCCAGTTCTAGCAATTATAGATGGAAATAGTGGATTGACTATTTATACAGATGCTTGTGGAGAAGGAGTTGGTGCAGTTCTAATACAGGAAGGGAAGGTGATCGCATATGCAAGTAGACAGCTTAAGACTCAAGAGAAGAATTATGCAACACACGACTTAGAATTATTAGCAGTGGCGTTCGCATTAAAAATATGGAGGCATTATTTGTTGGGTAAGAATTTTTCATAGTCTATTTCAATAAAACTTTGAATTGACCTTAGTAAATAAAATTCCCTCTTTAAATAGGTGAAAAGTTTGAGCTCTTCACGGATCACACATCTCTTAAATATCTTTTCACTCAGAAAGTTTTAAACATGAGGCGGTAACATTGGCTAGAATTCTTGCATCTTATGATCTAGATATTTTATATACACCCGGGAAAGCCAACGTAGTAGCTCATGCATTGAGTAGGAAGAATGCTGTTATTTCTTATTTGGTAGTAACTCCAACCCTTCTGGAAAGAATTACCAACAAGCAAAAAGAAGATCGATTCCTGAAGGAGATTATTAAGAATATATACAAGGGGCAGAATTCAAGCTTCAAAGTAGATAACCATGGAGTATTGTGGTTGACTGGGCGAATTTGTGTTTTAGATGTGGAAAATCTTAGGCAGGAAGTGTTAGCTGAATGCCTCAAATCCAAACTTAACATTCATCCGGGAGTTAACAAAATGTGGAAAGACATGAAGCACACATTTTAGTGGAGGTATGAAAAGGGACATATCCATTTATGTTAGCCAATGCATAAATTGTCAACAAGTCAAAAGCGACCAATAGAAAATTGCAGGATTACTTTAACCTCTAGAGGTTTCAGCTTGGAATTGGGATTAAATATTAATGGATTTCGTTGACAGCTTACCTCGATCGAGAAAAGGGAAACGAAGGCATTTGGGTTGTTATAGACCGATTAACTAAAAGTGCACATTTCATTCTAGTTAAGCCAACAAGATATATATATATATATATATATATATATATATATATATATATATGAAAGGGATTGTCCGATCGCATGGAGTTCCAAGCAGTATAGTAAACGATCGGGATCCAATCTTTACTAGTCAACTCTGGGAAGCATTATAGACAGCTTTGGGAACGAAGCTGAGTATAGGTACTGCGTATTACCCCCAAAACTGATGGGCAGACGGAAAGGGTCAATCATGTTTTGGAAGATCTTCTAAGAGCATGTATTCTAGACTTTGGAGGCTCATGGGAAAATCATTTGCATTTAGTAGAGTTCTCCTATAACAACAGCTATCAAGCTAGTATCGGCATGGCACCGTATGAAGCTCTATATGGTCGCCCATGCAAGTCACCAGCATGTTGGATCGAGACCAGAGATCGATTAATACTTGGTCCTGATATGATACGAGAAGCTTCAGAAAAGGTTGATATGATTAGAAAGAAGCTAAAGGAAGTCCGGAGACAGAAAAGTTATGCAGACCAAAGGCGTAGAAATCTAGAATTCTCATTTGGAGATTCAGTGTTTTTGAAAGTCTCTCTGATGAGAGGTGGTGAGGTTTGGAAGGGCTGGGAAGTTAGCACCTCGATATATTAGACCTTTTTCCATTCTTGAACGAATCGGCACACTAGCTTATCGAGTGCAATTGCCAAAAATGTTGTCAGGAGCGCACAATGTCTTTCATGTATCTCATTTGCGGAAACATATGCATGACTCAGAGCAAATCATAGAAACAGCTGCTTAGGAAGACTTGGAGGTGGAACCAAATTTGGCAGTTATTAGACGACCTGTTCGAATCGTTAATCATGATGAGAAATGATCAAGGAGGAAGGTGGTAAGGTTAGTCAAAGTTCAATGGAGTGGAGATGTCGAGGATTGCACTTGGGAAACAAATGATAGAATGAGGAAGGTATATCCTTGGTTTAGGATTGATGTATAGACTGTATAAATTGTATCATCATAGTGTACTCACTACCTTTGGTGTAGTCACTTATCCATACTTTTGTATATATTCCATCTTATCGAGTATATTTCCTTTTGAGCCATTTTCTTCTTATTTAAATTTCGAGGATGAAATAATTTTAAGGAGGGGAGAATGTAACAACCCAAAATTTGATCACTCTAAAATATAACATTTAAATTAATTTTAAATATAAAATATATAAGAGTTTATGATTCAAATAATATTAGATAGGATTTGGAGATAGAAATATACATTAAAATAAAAACCGTTGCTTATATCGGTAAAAATAAAAAACATCTAATTTCAGAAAAGTAAGTTTGGATGGTTAAATAAATTATTTTAATTACTTTAATAAGGGTTTTTATTTTTAATAAAAATATATAAATTTATTTTCAAGTTTTGTTTACATAAATAAATAGTTTAACAAAAATGTCAAAATATGACCGTAAAACATTTTGTCAAAAAGTCAACATTTTGTCAAACAAAAGCTGTCACAATGTTATTGCACCTTTATTTTTATATATATATGTACACATATTTAAATAAGATAAGTATTAAATAAGTCACTGAACAAGATTACTTTTCCTAAACAACTTTAGAAATTTCTAGAAATCATTAACAAAAAGTAAGCACTAAAAGACAAAAATGTCAAAATCAAATCTAAACAAGTATCTTATTTTATTTTACTTAATACTTAAGTGATTGAGACATAAAGTGATGAAATGAAAGGTGATGTTAAGTGTTGAAAAATGTAGTTTACTTAAAGGTGAAGTAATGACATTTTGGTCATTTTACATAATAATATTTTATTCCAAACATTTTCCTATAAATACCAAACCACTTCTTCACTTTTTTTTCATACATATTTTTCTTCATTTCCAAGCTTTCTCTCTTCATTTCCATGGCTTCCAATCTTAATAAAATTATGCCAAAATTTATTTCAAAAATATACTAAAACAAATATCCATCCAAACACCACAAAACCACACCCAAACTCTCCTTTCTCCTCCCCCTACCCATGACCACACCCACCCTACCCACGGCCGAGCCCACCTCTTCCCCTAGCCAAGGCGCGAGCAATCATCCCCCTTTCCAAGTCCAAGCCATTTAGCGACGTGCGTGCAAGGATTCGTGAGCTAAAAGTTCGAGTAGCGGAGCTATAGCCGATTCTCCGATTGAAAACCAAAACAAAAGTAAGAACTCCTAATTACTATATATATATATATGGATGCGATGATGCGATATGATTGTATGGATGTTTGTTTGTAACTTTGATCATCATATATGGTTTATCTCATGTGAATGTTTGAACAAGTCATGATATACACGTCGTTATTTCACATGGAAAACACTTTCCGAATGAATTTGAAAAGATTGTATGGAATCATTTAATAACTTCTAAAATGATTGAAAACGTTTTAGAAATATTTCGCAAATATATAAACTTGTTTCGACAAGTTTAAAATGAAAACCAATAAATGAGTCAAAACTAGGCGCGTCGCGTAACAGTAGTTCGCAATTTCACGCCGAAGAATTCAAATGAGTATATGGAATGGAATTTTACTTGGAATTTTTTCGAGATAAGAATTTCCGGACTATTTTATCCATAGTTTTAGAATGTAGAAAGAAATCAAAATTTCATCTTGTATATTTTAGAATATGTCCAAATCAAATTTCCAGAAAAATCGCACTTTTGTAGAAAATCGACCAAAGTATAAAATTCTATGAAATGAATATTTTTAAATGTTTAAAAATATGAAATAAGTTTTAGAAATTCAATAAAATAGTTTAAAAGAGATTTTAATTGAAAAATATGGATTTTTAAATATTAGAAAAGTTGTTTTAAATTCGAATCAGCTTTTAAGCACTTTCCAAATCACTTTTCTGCTGCTGTTTTAACAACTTTAGAAATGAAGTTTTAAACTTAACGATTTTTTTCCAAATCTTTTATAAATGTTTTCAAATGAATAACTAAGTATTTTAATAATGATTTGGAAGTTTTATAATTTTTTTAAAATGTTTAAATAAATGATTTAAAGAAAAGCTGTCAAAATCAAGTGGTTTAATCTTGGCTCTAAAAGCCGACGAGTAGACTGGATTTTTCTATTCGTGAGATCCGAATGTAAGGTGCTTAAACTAAGGATATGTTCAGGAGCAACGGTGCCCTGGCTCACCTGGCCTCTTCCCTGGGCGAGGGATAGATAAGGTCAAAATGTCGGAAATGAGTTAGGTGTAAAAGTTTAAATTTTCCAAATTTAAATACTCATAAGTTACTTTCCAAAAAATGACTTGATAAATTTTTGAAGGAAGGTTGAAATGATTCCATATTTACTAAAAGAATATTTTTAAGATATATCTCTCGAAGATATTTTGATAAAGAAATGAATGAATCAAACAACAATCATCTACTTATAAAACACCATTTTTATCAATGATTGGATTTCGAAGAAACCAGGGTCAGAATTGAGAAATCCCTATCCGAAAACCACTTCGAACCAATTTACATTTCGAAGTAAAACATGATGAAGATAAGAGTATTGAAGATGAAGATATTCATGATGTAGGGCTGCTGGCCACTAGTCCCTCTAGGTGAAATTTACCATATCATATATTTATGGTGGAAAGTAGTGTTGCGTTACGAAAATCTTCGAATTGCAAGGACTAATCGCTACTGATCCTAGGGGTGATTCCCAAAACAGGATGTAGGAGGAGTGCCCACTGTTCCGTTCAGTCCTAGAACGAACTTGTATGGATGAATGTCTGACGTTGCATTTTAAAATCATATTAATTGATCACTATAAACGTATCATCTACTTGGTGGCGGAGAAGGCAACTTCTCTTAGCTTAACACCCTTTCCTGAGACGTACGAGCTTAGGAGTTATACATTTGTAGAAATCAGTTGTGTGATTATGGAATGGCGATGTGGCATTCAAAGTGAAGGGTTGATGTGCTATGTGAAAGGTAATCGTTACCTCAAGCCTCATACACGGAAATGACCGAAACAGGGTTGATGCAGCAAGGCTATGTGGTTCGCAACCATTAGGGTATGATCATACCCTTCTAGATATATTTCTACCCACTATAACGTTCGGGTTTAAATTATTGTGGTGTATGCTAAGAGACATCTTGGATAGGTCAGTAACGACCGAGGTGATGACATATTTGGTGCTATCTTGGAAGAGGTGGGTCGATCTTGTGTTGGTAAAGGACCATCAATTGGGCCTCGGTCCATTCCTTTAGAGATGTATTGCTGGAAGGTAGTCCTTTCACCTGGTCATTTGTATAGAAATCCATTCTTCAATAAGTACCTGCCATTTTGTTTGTAGAACCCACTTTGTGGCTAGTACGCTGGAATTTAATCAATGTAACAATTTCGGCTAAGATTAATAAGTTGATTTGCAAATGTTTCCAAAGAAATGTCATTAAAAATAATATCCCTTATTTTTACGTAATAAAGATTTGGTTATCATAAGGTAAAAACCTGTTCTGTGTTTATGTGCGGCGTGGTCTTATGAGATACCATTTTGTTTTCAAATATCACATTTTGAGTTCTCACACCAGTCCCATGACTGACCCGGAGTTTATTTTGTTTTCCATTTAAACTCTGGGTGTACTAATTTTTCGGGTAGCTAAGTAGTCAGGATCGTGTTAGGACCATTTTGGTGGAGCATTCTGGAGGAGTTTTTGGAGCATGGAGCTGAAGCATCCAATGTGGATATCTATCTATCTTTTCTTTTCCACCGTGTCTAGTTGTTTGTACCAACAAGTGTGGGATCAGGCAGTTATAACTGTTCCTGGCTGGGTTAGTTCATATCATAACTCTGATGTACCCTAGTGAGAGTAGTTGTATGTACCATCTATCTGTATAATTAATCAAATGTGAGAATTTGTGTTTCTATCTTCTACTTTTTTTACTTTACCTCTGATAATCTGCCTCTCTGGCACTTGGGTTTACGGCACGTGAATACCATGGATGTATTAGTATTGATTCTTGAGGATCGAGGGGACGGGTCATCACAGAGTGTTTAGCCCACCTATAAGCACTTGAATTGGAAATTAAAACCGGATTAGCTTCTCTTTATAATTACCTAGGTTATTTATAGAAATTGCAATAAAAAGATTATAAACAAAATATAAAAAACTGAGATTATTATCCCTAATTGATTCACTAGGAGTATAGGAGATTACCTTAATCTTATTTCTTCAATTACTAACCAATTACCCTTTGTTTTAAGCTTTGATTTGTGGAAGATTTAGATTCTAGGGTTTTGGAGAAAAGGAGTATGCTTTCAGATTTTTTGCTGAAGTATGAGAATGAGAATGCAACGCACTCATTCCTTATTACTACTACTTGGGCCAAAATATCGACCCGACAAGGGAAGTGATATTATTTCTTTTGTTTTACTTATTATAAAATACTATTTTCCCTTAAACAATGTTTTATTTAGCCTAATTTAATTTCTTAAATTTACCAAAACCAATCGACGAGATAAAAATTCCCATTTTGATTAACATTGAAATATATTGAAAAATCTAAATATAACTTTTTGAAAATAAAAGTTATACTCGTTATTTTGATAAAAATAAATTATTAATTATAAAATCTCATTTCAAACAATAAGTCTCAATATTGACATTTTATCCTAAATGCCAAATTTAAATAATTTATTTTATAATATTTCAAATTTAAATTGAAATCCTCTTTAAGAATTGAAACTCATTTCTTAAATAAACCAAATAAATTATTCTCAAAAACTAGATTTAATTTCATAGTTAAATTCCACAAACTAAAACTCATAATTAATTATCCATAATTAAACTTAATTAATTAGGTAATTAACAACAAGGTTATTACAAGTTCTCTCGACTTGAGAATATTGTCAATCTTTAATATAAAAGCTCTGCTTTGATTATAGGCAAATCATGGTACGCCGTCCATCGAGTGACTACAGTTGCATAGAGTGGAAGTAATGGTAGTAAAGCACCATTCAAGAGAGGATTCATCTCCTCGGTTGTATGAGGTTAGTATCTCGGTCAACTAAAGTCAACTCAAAGTCAAATTCATTGGCCACAACATTTTGGTTAATAATAATTGTTAACCAATGACTCTGTGTTTGAACTATAGAGTTGAATGTGGATGATATTGGAATTTTGACCATTACCAAATCCCATAAGTCTAGAATGGTATAATCTTGATGAAGATAATTGGTATAAATAAAAGTCACAACAGGGTAATGCTTAATTAAAGTAAAATTGGAGATTTACCGAAACCAAATATGCAATAAATTTGGCCAAAATGTCACATCACTTGCTAAGTGATGTATGAAAATTAATATTCAAATAATTCGATATTAATCGCCGACTATATTTACACCTGACGAGTCACACAACCGAAACGATGAATTCTACTTTGGCTAAACAATCTAATTAATTTATAATTATTATAAATTAATTAAATTAATTAATATTTGTGAAATATTTATTATAAAATTTGATTATGATTTGATAAATAAATATTATTAAATATATCTATAATAGTTATAAATATATCAATCGATATACGATATCGATAAGCGAATAAATTTAATTTAATTACGTAATATTTTATTTAGGCTTTAAATAGGTTTAAGACGTATCACAGGGATGGAAATTTCGGTAGCAATAAGTATATAGGGCAGCTAAAATTAGGTTAAAAAGCTTGATTTTGGATGGATCGGATTAAAGGAGAATCAATATGAGATCAGATCTACACTTCTCTTATTTCTGACCACTATATAAGTATCTCTAACCTAATTTGTTTGAGATCTTTTTTGTGCCTCCTCCTTTGTTCTTGCTGCTTGAAATTCATGCTAGTTTCTATCCATCCCTTTAAGTTCAAATAAAGTTGATTCAGTCGTTATTTGATAGTTAGTGGTCGACGGTTCAAAGACTAGCTCTCTGTTGAATCGAAAACAGTTTCAAGGGGCCGTAATCATCATTTTAAGGTGTACTTCAAGGCATTGGGATCAAGGTATGTTTCTAATCAAAATATAATTATTAATTCTCAATTATATCGTTTTATTATATATGTATATATTATGTATATTGTTAGTTAGGTGACGATTCTGATATGCAAGTAATATTGTCATGAGATTGTCTGCATGTATATATCTTAAAAATATTTTTTTATCAAATATACATATGGTTAGTTCTGCTTTAGATAAAGATTTATTTTTTATATTTTTTAATTAATATATATTACTTAATTACATAGATATATAGTTTATAATTAATTGCAACATCATGCTATAATAAATAATAGCCATATAATTTAATAATTAAATAATTAAAGCTATTTTTGGCAGTGAAAATATATATTTTATAAATATTCTATAATTATTTAATATTATTTAAATAAAATTAATACATAAATAAATTATATGAGTTCAAATATATTATAAAAATTATATTTTATATTTCATAAAATAATATTAATAGTAAAGAAGCTCTCGAAAAAAAAATTAAATTTTTTTAAATTAATATTCGATTTTCGATCGAAACAGGAAAAATTATTTTAAAAATGTTCTAAACCAAAAAAATTGTGAATTTTTGTCAAGGCATAAAATATCATTTAGGATTTGCTGGAAATTTAAATTTTGAAAATAAAGTTTGAAATTATTTTTAATTAATATTATATTAATTTTTGAATGGTCATTTAATTAAAATTAAAAAAAATTACTAAGCTATGCTCAAGCCTTGGACTTTTATATTTAGAAAAAATATATTATTTTGAGTATTTTATTAATATATATATATGTATATATTATCATGCATATATTTATGTACACATACATACATACATACATACATATATATATATATAAATTATTAATATATATATAACTCACAGTTTTATAAAAAAATGATATATGTGCATTTTTAATATTTATAAATAATATATATATATTCAGATAAATCTATTATAATAATATATATGTGATATTAATATTTTATTCATATAGTAATATATATAAATTTATTTACAGTTATATACTTATATAAAATTATTTAAACAAAGCTTTGTGTGTGTATACAATACTTATTTGTAAATATAGTGTTTGTTTATGTATATACATACATTTGGACAATATATGCTTACATATTGGATGAGCTAACATGTATTTAGTGATGTAAATCTCATTGTCTATACACGGGCATGTTATACCTTGCATGGTTGATATGTTATGCATGCACACACTTATATGTGTGTATAATACACACATAAATACATATATACGAAGATATAAATAAAATAAAATTTATAATTTATAAATTTAAATAAATTTAGAAATATTCTAAAAGAATTAGAATTTATAAGCCCAATAAAGATCCAATAGGGTAAAAAAGTTAAAATTCATATAACTTCCGCTGCGGGCTGGTCTAGTTCCAACAAGTACTACACACAATTCTGGTTACTTGATATTGCAAGTCCTTAAGATTACATAGTTTTATTAGTCTTAAGAGCTTCCTAGTTTCTTATTGTTCACTTGTAATACATTGTGGTTTTAAGAGAAATATACAATAAGAGAACTTCACAATGGACGTAGACAGCTTTGCTGAACCACTCTATATCTTGTGTTATTTACCTTTCACCTACATGCTTAACTCTGTAGTTTTCACGATAATATTAGTGTTAGCAAGTAAACTTTGTGTATTAGTCTAATTACGAGGTTGTCCAAATCTCTAGTCAACATTTTGGCGCTAGAAGGAGGGTCTTCCTCTAAATCTCTCACATTTCCACACTTTTCTACTTTGCAAAACCCGATCTAACTTGTTACCGTGGAAAATCTCTTACCATTTGAATATAGCAACTCCAATGAGCATTAAACCAACGACAACACCCTCGCTAGTGCTGCCCAGCCTAATTTGGGCATCAATGAATAAATATGGCATACTGTGATGCTACAATTGTCAAATGTACGTTAACTGGCCCACGAAGTGAATGGCTTGAGGGCATAACTTAACACTCACGCCACCATAAACTTTTTCCCACCAGCTCCTCTAATGGTCGACTTGGTCGGCCTACTTGCTCGCAGACCCAAGCCTCATGGCGGTTTGAATCCTGAACACCCCAAAGCCTAGAAGAGGGTGTTACCCCCAAATTCTGCTTATAGAGATTCACGGTTATCCCAAAAGGTACGATGTATGCGTATCTAACTGAATCGATCTCGCCTCAGATGTGGTTGCACTTGTGAGGCTAGGTCATTGTCATTCCCTTTCAACAGAATGACCACTTGCCATTGATCGCCCACGAACTTCTATTTTGACTATCTCAATAGCGGTCCCTTTCCATTGATAGGGCCTGCATGGCCCTCATAGCGCACTCTAGAATGCTTAGGAGGTGGCCGGAAACAAACAGAAAGAAGAACAGGTCGTGCATTCAAGATCACCCTCTATGTAGAGGCAGAGATCCTTTCCTCATCATCATTCTCCATCTCGTCGTCGATCTCCTACTCCACTAAGACATAGGCTGAGCCCTCGGCCCAAGGACAGAACATTCCGCAATAAGCCGTTGTTGGCCTTAGGGAAGTAATGCATATCCTCTGCTACCAGCTCAACAGAATGCAAGCTAGCAATGTTAGGGGCGAGACATTCTCAGATGATGAGAATAGGGAGCCATTCTTTGATGATGTCCTGGATGCTTACATCCATCTTCCACATGCTATGCTGTGTATTGTTAAGTATGATATGGGTGCAGACCCATCTGACCACATCATGACGTTCAACTCCATCGCTCGTGTTGATCAGCCTTTTGACTTCGTAAATTTATTTTCTCTTCCCCTTCACCCTTCAAGGTCGGCCCTCCACTGGTTCTTGCATATGTGATCGAGCGATATCAGCTCCTAGACCTAATTGTGCATAGAGTTCAAGACTCATTTGTTCATGTCCCGTACCTATATCATATTGGCTATTGAGCTAAACAATACGAGACAAAGTCCTTTTGGAAGCTTGTGGTCGTATGTTGGCCATTTCAATAAAGAATCCACTCGGGTCAGGGTTGCGGACATGAATCGCTTGGTCATGGCCCTATGTTTAAGGGTCAAATACAAGTCTAAGATGTGGAGAGAGCTCTAGAAGTAGCCGGCTTCATTCCTAACCGACTTCTATCAACGGGCAAATGGCATGATGTGGATGGAAGACACAGATCTTTTATACAATGACAACGAGGTAAGGCATCCTGCCCAAACCGTCCTTACAACAACAACGATCATCGAAAAAGTGGTCCTCAAGCTAGCACAAAAAGGCATCTAAAGGCTGATCCTCAGTACAATAATCACTCTCATTTGAATAGTGATATCGCTACAGTCTACCTCGCCACAAGGAATTGAGTGCAGTTTCAAAGGACTGCCACCGTCAGAGATGGGAAGCAGAAAGAAACTTGCCACAAAATAAGTATTGTGAGTTACATCAAATCAATGGTCACTCTATAGTAGACTGCCGTGTGCTCAAGGATGAAATTGAAAGACTCATCCATAAAGGAATACTCTTGGAATTTGTTCGACATCAGGTCAAGCAAAGGGACAACCATAAAGAATGGCAAGATCATCCCCATCGGCCCTATTATTCCAGTATCCAAATCATCACTAGGGTCCTGACCATATGCGGCGGCCCGCATGTGGCCGGCTGTAGCCTGGGGGCCTGGTCTTGTTATCAAAGAGAAGTATGTACTATCGGCCAAATTTATTCATTGGAATTTCGGGCGTCCAAGGCATCCCGACTTAGATCAGAACGACCAATTAGCTTCACCGTCGAAGACATGAGAGTAGTCTCTTATCTCCATCATGACCTCTTACTCTTACCATGGTTAATTCCAACGTGCAGCGGGCCTTCATTGATGCGGGTAACTTGATCAATGTCATGTTCAAGAACGTCTTTAAAATTCTCACACTCCCTGCTTCCAGTCTCACCTCATGTGTCATGCCCATTCATGGCTTTGGGGGTGTACCATTATTTCGATGGGCACGACCTCGCTTGTAACAACTTTCACCCAAGAGCCCCTCGCTGCAAGGATCTAGGTAAATTTTGTGGTTGTTGATAGTGCATTTCCTTATAGCATGGTAATAGGACGACCGACACTTGCTGAGTTGGATGCCATAGTCTTCTACAATCGTCTTGTCATGAAGTTCTCCATAGAAGAGAGGGTTGAAGAAATCAGGGGCAATCGGTATAAGGCAAGGGAATATTCTGGGACTTCCCTTAGGCAAGCAAAAAGGGTTTTCTTGTGTTGTAACAAGAACATTCAACAATAAGCAATGGGTTTCTCAACAGAGCCAACAGGACGACCAACACCTTCGCTTTTGTCAAGGCCCCCAACCCTGAAACATCGGCTCCAGCTCGTACTCTCTCATAGTCGATCGCCTCATCTAAGAACCGTGGGAATCACAACCTATATTCGGCCCACTATTATAGATAAGTTCTTTCTTATGTTTTTACGAGCAGGTTGCACATAGCCCGTCTCACCATCATGCAAATTACTTACACTAGATTGTCTGAGCTAAGCAATGTGCTCTGGTTTGATTCGGGATTAACGGCATTTCATGGTCGGTGATGTGTCGTGCAGGAGAACCTTACAACCCCATGCACTTAGGTTCGAACCCGGGCTCGTCCGCCACTCTTTGTTCAACCGCTTGCAGTTCAAGAGAACCTATGAGCAAACTTGCATTTCGGCTCATGTCGTTGCAAACTGCCACTCTACATCTGGTCGGTACCTGGGCTACATTAACGGTGGTACCCAAACAACCTTATTTTCATAATGATATTTAACATACCATAAAAAATAAAGGCATTTCTGCAAAATAAAAATAGGAACTATCGAGTATTCAAAATACTCTACTTAATAAGTCATATGCAGATAAACAAGCGAAAACAACAACAAGATTCTCAATCAAAGTTTGCAACAAAAGATTTGTTTCATTCAGTTTAAAGAATGCAGCGGCACAACGCCTGTCCTACTAGGCTTATAATGATATTCTTATTTCTAACTAGTTGAAAAGAAGAAAGAAAGAAGAAGAAGCACATTAGTGGAACACTTTAGAAGATTAACTCCAAATGCGAAGATGAGCTACCTTGGCACTCCAAACGATCAACGCTTGTTAAAGAAAAGGGAGTGTGCTACCATCTTCGAAGCCTTCCACATCAAGATATCTTGAAAAGTTCCAATCGACATCCCCAAGAGGACAATTGAGACTTTAGCCATGGCATCGAAGGAAGATGTGATGACTACTACTCTTTTCTACAAGTCATTAAAGCATCCAAGCCGGCTTAGATTCAGGACCGCCAAAGTAGGATGGAGGAGAAATCCGCCAGCCCCAGCTAACCCATTAGCGTAACAACGATGATCGATCACCATCGGAGGCCTAGCCAACAGGCATGGGCCTAAACCAAGCGACAAGGAAAGATACATTTCAAGATAGAAGGTTCCAGGGGACGGTTTGTACTGCAATCAACAAAATGGCAGTTCAACACCGAGAGTGCTTTCTCCTTTCTCAACATACTAAACAAATTTTATAAAAGGATGTATGTGCAAAGACATTTGGAAAGGAAATAGATGATGAACTTTGCTGCTTTTTATAACTAAAGAATTATGAAAGATTCATAGGCTATGAAGAATTTTCATGGAGAAAGATTTTAGGGTATTTATATATCAGCACCTTCAATTGTGTGCGTTGAATTCAAAAGGAAAAAAGAATCCCAGCTATTAAGAAGAGATTAGAACAAAGTCAACTCATGCACGTAGGAGACGTGACACGTCTCTGCCGCGTTTGGGAAAATTAACCGTCACAACCAATAATATGAAGCCACATGGAAAGCGCATTAAATGCTTTGCAGAGCCATCAATTGATATGATTTTCGTGATTTGACAAGCTTGCACCTGCTCGTGGATGCAGACTTGGGAGGCAAAATATTGCTCAATTTTCTTGAAAGTAATTGCAGGCCAATTAAAGACAGTCTGGCCTAATCAAAGCCAGTTGAACTACTTTACAATCAGCCCATATAAGCCGACCTAAGACCATGTTGGTCTCAAACTACTCCTTCTACTCAGCAAGGCTCCAAAATGAGGCCCAATCGCCTCATCCATAGGCACCTATCACATTTAAGCGAAATCTTGACCCGGCCTCTCCGGCTTGGCACCATGACGACCGACCTCCCTATGCTAATCTACTTCCAACACAACTCCGTATGCATATTCCCCCCTCGTATCACTTCAGTTGATGGTCGGCACCTCTCTAAGTACGCCTCAATAAGTGGCACATCAAGTAAGATAGGCTCAAGTATGGCCCGTCCATGGCCCAACTTTAGTGCAACCACTTCCATCCGGCCCCAAGCAACCTTCCTGGTCGCCAGACGCCCGACCGTGCAACGTCTTCCCATCATGGTCCTTAACAAGATTTCTAGTTTCTTTCATATCGTCGATAGCTAGTTGATCGGCTCAGTAAAATTTGTCACGTGGGCACTAAAGTAAACGACATGTTCTCCATCCACCTATCCATAGCACTATAGCTGGGTGGCTAAACTGATATGGCTTACCATCGGCATTAAATGCACATTCAATGTGAAGTATACGCATTAAATGCGAGGCCCATGCCTATGCAAATGAGTAATGGATATATTTTCATCCGCCGTACATATTTTTACACCTTGACGGATGTCGTCCATCCATCTTTGTAGCCATATCAATGGTCAGGCTTTCTTCTTACCAGTTCTACAGCTCAACCTCAACCGTCCATCATTATGTTCAACTACTATAAATACCCCTACATTGCAACTTTAAAGGGGTTAGAACATACAAGGATTCTGAATACTACACACAATTCAAGGCTCTTGATACTGTTAGTCCTTATGATCACATAGCTTTATTAGTCTAAAGTACTTCATACTTTCTTATTATTCTCTTGTAGTTCCTTGTAGTTGTAAAAAAAAATAGTAAGAAAACTTCATAGTGTACATAGATAGCTTTGCTGAACCACTTTATATCTTATGTCATCTACTTTTCAGTCGCATGCTTAATTCCTTATTTTTTTACTTTAATCCTAGTATTAGCAAGTAACCTTTGCGCATTAGTCTAATTCAGAGGTTGACTAAATATATAGTCAATAATCGACATCTAGAAAAATGCTTCTGGCTCCTAAAACTAAAGGCCACCATGCAAAGTTTGGTTCTCTACTTCTTAACAGCAATTGTTGTTTTATATTAAACAAATTGAAACCCGACTATTTCAGAACACATCAGTTTATCCCTCATATCTCCTAAACAAAATTCAACTTTTTCAAAAACACCAAAAAAATATATATTATTTTTTTGATTATATTTAGGGTGATGAAAATTTAAATTAATATTTCGTCTATAGTTTAAAAAACGGTTTGTAAAATCAATTTACATGTGCAACAACTAGAATTTTATACATTTGAATTTAGAATATTTAATTGCTTTTAAATATTTGAAAGTTATTTTTATAAGTTAAATAACTTGAAATTCAAATATAGCAATTATTGGGTAATAAATTTGTTAAACTGAATATTTGAAATTGTTTAAATAATTGAATCTTGAATTTAATGTGAAAAAAATGATTTCAAAAGTTGATTTAAATTCTATTTAAATAAGAATGAAGATAGTAAACTTTTAATTTAAATTTAAAAAGTGATTAATTTGGTTTTTATAATAATTCATTTTAATTAACGTATAAAAATAGCCTTTTGGGGCACTGTCTCGGAATTGGACGAAACTAGTTCCATTGGATCCGTAATAGTGAGTTATTGTATGCCGATGAATTTCGCTAAGATTGGATGTATCATGACGTATCGTTTTGTCGTGCAAGCTCGAATCACGTAGAAATTAATTAAAAAAGTTTATATAATATAATTAGGTTTGAAAAGCTATCTTCTGCATATGATCGAATTGGGTCTGGATACTAGTTCCATTGCATTCAGAATATCGGTATAACATATAGAACGCCAAGTAGCACGTCTCGTTTGGAGTTCAGGGATTTCAGACGTTTAAAGCAAGACATTTTTTATTTAAATAATATATATGTATCTTGCAACCATAACTTGCCCATACCTTGCCCACGTCGCACCATACCTTTCCTCCTTTAAATTAATGTGCTATTTGAAAACAAAAGGAAAAAAAGTTCGCCATTTTGTTTTAAAAATTAAACCGTCCTTAATCCTACGGCCATAATTTGTAGGAGCCAATCAAGTTGTTTTTAGCGTTCGACCATAACTAGGAAATTGTAGAGCTTGTAAAAACATAGCTAATCAATGATTGGATCACCGTAGATTGTGACGTGAAGGTTGATTCTGGGCTGCGTTCGTGGGCCAGAGGGGCTCGATTTGGTCGACTTGGGTGGCGCAGCGGCGACGCGTGAGTTCGGGGAGGTTGCGAGTGGTAGTGCGGCGGTAGGCGCGAGCGGCTCGCAAGCGGAGGAGGCAGCGGCAAGATTCGATATGTTGCGGTCGAGATGGGTTCTGGAATGAATGAATTTGAGTTGAGAGGGAAGGTAATTATATTTAAATTTAAATAGTCATTGATTAAAAGATTAATTATAATTTAATTAATTCAAATGTTCATTAATTCATATTTAACTCATACGAGGTCCAAATTGAACACGACGAGTTGTATTGCAATCATATCAATGAGTACTACGCTATGGAGCGGATTGGATGGATTTGGAGTTAGTAGAAATTTTGGTTAAAATTGAATGACTATTTAATTTTAATTCAAACTGGAACTTTTTCGACGAACTAAAACCACTTTGAGTTAATCTCACCTTTTCGGTTAACCAAAACTATTTTTAGTCGATAAAATTATTGATTGGAGTGTGAATATTTTATTGTTGATTGTTATTGACTGTTTGGATAATTTACTAAATTATATTGTTGGTTTGAATATATTCCCGCCCCTGGAGCGGATGAGACTCTATTGCATTCCCGCATAAGAGTAGATGACCCTTTGTATACGATCCCGCCTCGAAGCGGTTGATTTATATTATTGATTATGTACTGTATATGATACAAGGGACAGGTCGAAAGGATCCAACGTGATCCTTACACTGTTGATTTTAAAAAAAATACAAATTGATATATGATCCGTTGGATGCCATAATTGATGACGTGGATAATCTCCCTATTTTGTGCTATAGTAACCTTAGGCCATATTTTTAGTATTTTAAAATATTATAAAATGAAGATTTAGTTTTGAAAAGGATTTAAGTGATTTCAATATATAAATAAATAAATAAATATATATATTTTGAAAAGAATTTCGATATATATATATAGTATAATAATTCTTGAATTATTTAAGAGAAGGAATTTAACTTAAAAAAAAATTAAAGATATAATTTTTGGAGATTATAAATTAATAGTTTTATAAAATAATCAAAATAGGGATTTTTGGACTGTGGATAAAGGTTTTTAAAATCTTAAAAATAAGTCTGTCTTTTGTAATGAAGGAATTTGGTTTTAAAGAAGATAGAAATAATTTAATAATATTATTCATTAACCATTTTGTATAAAGCAATGTGTATATATATGTATATATACATATATCAAGATATATGTATAAATGTAGAAGTTTATAAATGGGAAAAAGTATACAAGTGATATTTTACAAAACAAAGTTAAGAATTGTAAAATCGTATTATAAATAAAGGATAGAGTTATAAACGGTGTTTAAATAAGAGAAACTTTATTATTGGATAAATTGGAAAGGAAATCACAATTATGGATTTATAGTAATATGTGGAATGTTGTTTGGAAAAATAGTTGATTCTATTTTGAAAGCTGAAAGTGGGATTTATTAGAGGATAGAGTTATAAATGGGGTTTATAAATGAAAGGGATTTTATAAAAGGAAGTTTTATAAAATAAAATGGGATTGGTAAAACTTAGTTTTATAAATATGGAAATTATTATGTTGAAATATAAGTATGGATTTTTATCAAAGGAGTAAATTTATGTTTTAAAAGTTGTTTATTTATATTAATATTGTTTTAAAGTTGTTTATTAATATTATAATGTTTTGAAAAGTTAACTATTTAAATTATTAATATGGTTTGAAATTAATAATAATTATTTATCAAAAAAGTTTTGGAAATTAATTATTATTATTTATAATAATATTTAAGATAGATTATTATAGTTTTATTAAGACTGTTTTGAAATTATTAATTATTATCTTTAAGATTTTTGAAGTTAATTACTATTTATTTATACTGTTTACTATTATATAATTGTGTTTTATAGTAAATGATTAGAATGTATTTATGAATGTTCGAGATTTATAAATAGAGTTTTATAATGGACTTGGATTTTATAAGGGAAGTTTTATAAAATGAGTTAAGGGCTTAAAGGAAGATTTTATAAGGTAAAAGAATTTTGTAAACGGTTAGATATTTATAAAAGAACTTTAGAGATGGGTTTATAGATTTATAGAAGGAGTTTATAGAAGGTTTATGGACTCTTAAAGGGGTCATAAATGATTTTGAGAAGTATAGAGGAGTTTTATAAATGGTTCCTGAGATTTATAAAATAATTTATAATTGGTTTTATAAATTTATAATAGAGTTTATAAATGATTTAGATTTGTATGAAAAGGAAATCTTCCTCAGTGTTGGTGAATATGCTTATGCCGTTGAGATAAGTATATGAAATTTTTCCAAGTATTGAAATATAGGGATTTGTGGATATATACATATATATTTATGTCTTTGTAAAAGAATGTACCACCCCAGATTTTTGGTAACATTATTTAGGATATTTAATTACTTAAATAAAATAAAATAATGTGTTGATTGGGGGATTGAGATTTGATTTAATTAAAGTGTAGCCATGCCATTTAAAACCAATGAATTAAGGAAGAATTTAAATTGAAATATAGGAAGGGTAAAATAAGAAAGAGGTCATTCTTATATCCTCCAAACCTTGGCCGTATATTATACTACACGTTCATTTTATTTTAAAATTTTAAAAACAAGAGGCTGGCCACCATTAACAAGGAAAAGAGGAAGAAGAGTAAGAAAAGCTAATTCTAATCAAATCCATTCAAACCTCAAGCTCATTAATCTCTAAAGCTAAGGTAAATAATGTTTACATCTCAAATCCTTTATAGTATTGGTTTAAGATGAATTTCGAAGTATTTTGCATTGATTTGCCATGTTTTTGAATGATGGAATGATTATATATACTTGCTGATGATTTATGTAAGTTAATATTGATTTTATGATAGGTTTTAAGGTGAAAACCCACTAATGACCTCCAAAAGCCTTGCAAATTTTTATATAGACCAGAAATGATATTTTGGAGATGGGTTTCAATTTTCATATTTTTCTGAATTTTTGTGGAATTTATATAAATTTTTTTAGTAAAGAAAATGTTATTTTGGGTTATAAATTATTTACGGGTAAATAATTAATTATTTGGGTCTGAAATTGTTATATATTGGAAAACATATTAAAAGAAATTTTCTAGATTTTTTCTAGATTTTTCCTAAGTGTTTTAATGGTTACATAAATTTATTTAAGGTATGAGACTTAAATGTTTTATATAATTAAAGGAGGAGAACGACTTTTCGTAAAAATGTTTAAATTGTTAAATCTGGAAAGTCAGCAGCACTTTTGAAAAGGGAAAATTGCAACCAATCAAATTTAGACAAACAAGGCAGGTTAGGTACAAAAGAATAGTTTAAAAGTACAAATAAATAGCTTTTTCACCGTTTCGATGCTTTTGGCACCAGTTTCTGCCCCTATTCTTTCGCTTTCAACATAGTCGAAACCAATGAACATGGTATCAGGCAATTGGTACGTAGTGAATTGGAAGAGGGCGACAGGTATAGGGTCGAAACCAAGGGTTTCCGAAGGGGTTGAAGCATTGCCTTGGTTTTAAAGGAAAATGCGCCTGCTTGCTTTCGACTTGGTTATCTTTCGACTAAGTCAAATGGTTTTAAAGAGGTGGTTTCGATTGGGTTGCCATTAGTTTTAAATGACTGCTTTCGACTGAGTCGAAGCCTTTAGCTGCCGCTTTCTTCCTTTTGATCCAGATGGTTTCGAAGGGGTTGTTTTTTTTTCTAAAAATTTGGCCACCTCTCCAATGCTTTCGAAGGGATGGTTTCGACACATCACATCTTTACTTAGGAAATGGTTTTGAAACATATGCTTTCGACTTAAATGATTTAAAGGCCCTTTTCTTTTATTGAAATATAACCCAAATGTTTTCGAAAGAGATAAGTTTTTATTGGTTTCGAAAGGTGTTTCCACAGGTTTTAAATTGAACCCAAGTGCTTTTGAAAGAGTTGAGTTTTGATGGTTTCGAAAGGTTTTTATGAATGGTTTCGAAAGGGGTGGTTCCCTAGGGTTTCGACAGGGTTAAAAAGGAAGGTTTTTCCTATGTTTTCGAAAGGCAAGGTTTTAAAGGTTTTAAAGAAGGATGTCTAATGTTTTAAAGCTTTTGAAGGAAAGACTTTTATTGGTTTCGAAAGGGTTACTTTCAGTGATTTCGAAAGAGTTACTTTCAATGGTTTCGAAAGGGGCACTTTCAATAATTTCGAAAGGGTTACTTTCAAGGGTTTCGAAGGGGTTGTTTAAAGGTTTAAACAAAGGTTTCGAATATATTAAATAGGCAGAATAGCCAAAGTGTTTTCAAGTTAAAAAGGACTTTAACTTATTTTGAAAGGATAGGTAATTCTTATTAAATATCATCAACATTATTTTGTGTAAAGTGTATATAACATGGCAAAATAACTTAGAGTAAAGCTAAAGATATATTTTCCTTATATATGTATGATTTAAAGGATCAAATCATTTGAAAAGCTTTTTCAAGGAAAATTTAAAGGGTAGTTAACCCTAAGAGAATGACTCAGATTAGAAGACCAGATAGGACTTATGTCGGGTCGCGCCCTATGCTCATTAGCTATTAGCCTCTAGCTAATTTTGTCCAGAATTCCAGTGTGTAGATCCTAGTCATAGGTAAGACTAAAATGTTGGTTACACACAGAACGAAATATTTATGTACAGAGGTAGGTTATTGGTAAGCCACAAAACCATTAGGATCAGTTGACCCTTAGAGACGTAAGTTAAGAACAGACCATCCAGAAGTTTTGTCTAACAGTTGCTTAGACCAATTGATGTTTATCTAGTAGGCCTAAGTTAGCCAAATGGGCAGTTAGCCCAGTTTTCAGACAGTTAGTCCACATTGCGGATAGTTAGTCCAGTTGAGGGCAGTCAACCTAGATTTCAGACAGATAGTCCATTTATTACCTGAATAGCATAATGGATCTTGCTATTATTTTATTATTATAATCAGATTGATTAACCAGTTTGGTTGCAAGAAAGGATTTGCGAAGTATATGTTTTGGAAGGGTATTAGTGAGGGGAAACCCGTTCCGCTAAGCGATGTGGTCTCACTCTATATCAGTAAACCAAGATGTAACAGAATTATTCACACCAGGCTTTATGTCTGACTCGAAGTTTTTGTTTCCCCTTAAACTCTCGGGTGCTCAAAATTGATTTGAGTAGGCTGAGGGTCGAGGTTTTCGGGTTTTCGTAGTTTTGGCGAATAAAGCTTCCAGAGACGAGTAGGTGGCTGACGGATAGCTAAATTAGGAACTACAGATTATTATTTTTTGATTATGCTGTGTATTAAGTTAGATATGACTATATTGCTTTGATCATCTAACGGAGGATCGTCAGATGTCGCTCTTGGCATATTATTGTAAATTATACTTGATCATTGCCTAGGAAATGTTTTAGGATTTTTTTACTTGGATATGGTATTGTTTTAAAATGTAATCAGCAAAGAGTTGCTTTTTTGAAATCTGTGATTATGTTCATATACAAGTGCTTCTGATATTATGGATACCATTACCATTAACATATTTTGTCACCAGAGTTAATACTATGGATGACTACAGCATCTGTAGCGTTTAGCTTTTGGCCTCTAGACACGGGATGTTACAACTTGGTACCAAAGCATAGGTTTATGACAAACTTTTACTAAAAATGGTTCTGAAAACAAAATCCTAAGGAATTAGTAAAAGATTGGGGTTTAGGATAACGCTATAGTAACCTACTTGTATTTGTTATATATAAGTATGTGATTTATCTCTAGTCTCCTATCTTTGTTAGGTTATCTTTTTGTACCTCATAAGGTTTGAATACAGATATGGAAGGTAGAAGAGGAAGAGTTAACCCAGAAGGGGAAGGCATCGATGGGAATACCAGGCCTAATGTAAGGAGAGATCAAGGTCATGCATAACAGAGAATATGGGTGCTGGAGTCCCGCAAGTTGGAATGGAAGCTATGTATCGGTTTTTCAGGATTATGATGTAAGCGGGAGTTGCAGGCGGAGTGTTAGGAGGAAATGCTGCAGGAGTAGGGGTTCTAGAAGTTCTGGTAGTTAACCATTTTGCTAAGCTGAGTGGAGATTACACGAAGCTTGGAGGGAAGCCATTTATTGGAAGGAGGATGCCATTGAGGTGGAAAACTGGTCGTTGCACCGTGAAAGGATCTTTGCAGATTTGGGGCTCAATGATGAGCAGAAGAGGAGGTAGGCATCTACATAGCTTCAGGGAGCTGCATTGTTTTAGTGGAATAATGTGACTGTGGCGGTGGACGAGGAGACTATAACCTGGGAAGATTTCAAAAGGAGGTTCTAGGAGAGGTTCATGTATGTTATGGCACAGTCAGCTCTGATCAGAAAGTTTGCTGAGTTAGAGCAGGAAGAGATGTCTGTTTTGGAGTACACCAGAAGGTTCGAGGAGTTGGCTAGATATGGTTATGCCACTGTTGACACAGTGATGAAGAGGAATGAGAAGTTCATCTGGGGGTTGAAGCCCGAGTTAGCCATGGCTCATTGCCTCATATTAGGGATCCTTCTGATGTTTTTGTGGATATGGCCTTACGGCATGAAGAGATCCTTGATTCTCTAGAGAAGAGCAAGGCTAAGGAGGTCCATGTTGGGCAAGGCCAAAAGATGAAATTCTTTCCTAAGAAAGGTGCCCATAAGGGTGGAGCAGCCAAGAAGGGGAAGTCTGAAATTGTCTGTTTCAAGTGCGACAAGAAGGGGCTTTTCGCCAATGAGTGTCGTGCAGGAAAGGCAAAGGATGTGGCTGGGAGGAAGAATGTCAGGTGCTCCAACTACGAGCAGATAGACCACTATAAGAACCAGTGCAAGAAGCCCGCTAAGGATGGAAAGGGAAAGGTGTATGCATTGGAGCCTGCTACTTCGAAGCCAACAACTCAGAAGAAGGGAAAGGCAGTTTTGGAAGGTACGCTTCAGATCCATGGTATGTCTGTGAGTGTTCTATTTTATACTGATGCATCGCATCTTTTATATTTAGATGTTTAATAAATAAGCTTAACCTAGAACCCACATATTTAGTTACTTCCTTACGGGTTGCGAATCCAATAGGAGGGTATGCAACTCTAGGGTTGAGATGTGACCAGTTAGATTTTGACCTCTTAGGTCAAACTTTTGTTTGCAGTTTGCATTTGTTTGATTTTGTGGGGTTCAGAATTATTCTTTGGATGGATTGGTTAAGTGAGTACGATGCTAGGATCTTTTGCCAGGATAGGAAGATATCTCTCATTGAGGCTATTTTTCAATTATCGTAAGTTGAATGAGAGGACGATAAAGAATCGATATCCATTGCCTATTGTTGAACGATTTGTTCGACCAGTTGAGTGGAGCCAAGGTATTTTTCCAGTTGGATTTGGCAACAGGTTTCCATCAGCTCACGGTAGCAGAGGATAGTATACCTTTGACGGTGTTCAGGACCAGATATGGGTCGTATGAATGGTTAGTTATGTCGTTCGGACTGACGAATGCACCAGTTTTCTTTGTGGATTTGATGAACCGAGTTTTCCGAGAGCACTTGGGCAGGTTTGTGTTGGTTTTCATAGATGATATCTTGATTTTCTCTAAGGATGAGAGATAGCATGAAGTTTATCTTAGAGTGGTGCTTGAGACGCTGAGGCAGCATCAGCTCTCACTTTTGGAAGAAGGAAGTGAAGTTTCTTGGTCATGTAGTCTCAAAGAGAGGGTTGTCAGTGGATCTGACTAAGATTGGAGCAGTGAATAATTGGAAGAGACCCGAGACAGTAACCGAGATAAAGAGTTTCCTAGGGTTGGCTGGTTATCATCGGAGGTTCATTAAGGATTTTTCGCGGATAGGAGCACCGATGACCAAGCTAACGAGGAAGGATGTGAAGTTTGTGTGGACCGATAAGTGTGAGGAAGCATTCCCAAGTTTGAAACACTTATTGACCCATGCACATATGTTGGTTATTTCAGAGGGGAATCATGATTTGGTGGTTTATACCGATGCGTGTGGAACAGGATTAGGAGCTATGCTGATGCAGAAAGGTAAAGTGGTTGCCTATGCTTCTAGACAGCAAAGACCGCATAAGGTCAGATATCCAACGCATGATTTGGAATTGGCTGCAGTGATTTTTGCATTGAAGGTGTGGAGACATGACCTTTTGGGAGAGTGGCTTGAGTTATATACAGATCATAAGTCGCTGAAGTATTTGTTCTCTCAAAAGGAGCTGAACATGAGACAATAGAGGTGGTTAGAGTTTATAGCCGCTTATGATTCTGAGATTGAGTACACACCGGAGAAAGGCAATAAGGTTGCAGATGCACTTAGCAGGAAACATCAAAATGCAGTGTTAGCGATGGTAGTTGAGTGGAAGGATTTGGAAGCATTGGTAGATTGCAGAGTGCAGTGGCTGGATCTAGTGGAGATACCGTAGTGTTATCTTGTTTGGAAGTTCGATCAATAATGATCGAAAAGATTGTTTCTAAGCAGGAAGAGGATCTAGAGTTAGCTGAATGGATCAGGAAGCTTAGAGAAGGAACCGAGAGCGATGACTTGAAAGATTTTAGTCTGGACCAGAATGGGTGGTTGAGAAAGAAAGGAAGATTATGTATTCCGAGTGTAGGAAACATACGGAAAGAAGTCATGGAGGAATGCCATCGTTCGAAGTTCTCTATTCATCTAGGAGGTATTAAGATGTATCAGGATATGAAGAGGAGTTTCTTCTGGAAAGGTATGAAGCGGGATATTGGCTTATGTGTGAAGTAGTGCTTGAATTGCCAGCAGGCAAAGGCCGAATACTAGAAGCCAAGTGGATTGCTTTAGAAATTAGATATCCCAGTATGGAAGTGGGATTCTATATCTATGGACTTTATAGATGGGTTGCCAAGGTTGAACAGAGGAAATAAAAGTATATGGGTCATAGTGGACAGATTGACCAAGAGTGCCCATTTCATTCCAGTTAAGTCAACCAGGACGACACCTGTTTTAGCGAAGTTGTTCATGAAGAATGTGGTTAGATTGCATGGGATTCCTAGTAGTATTGTTAGTGATAGAGATTCTTTGTTCACTAGCGAGTTCTAGAAGAGTCTACAGGAAGTTTTAGGAACCAAGATCAGGATGAGTACCGCTTACCATCCGCAGACTGATGGGAAAACGGAAAGAGTTGACAAAATCTTGGAGAATTTGTTAAGAGCTTGTGTTCTAGATTTTGGGGGATCATGGGAAGACCATCTGCATTTAGTCTAGTTTTAGTATAACAACAGTTATCAGACTAGTATTGGGATGACACCGTTTGAAGCTTTGTATGGAAGGTCATGCAAATCTCTCGTTTGTTCGTTGGAGACCGGGGATAGGTTGATTCTTGGTCCAGATTTGGTTAGAGAAGCTGCAGAAAAGATAGAGGTCATTCGAGCTAGAATGAAGGAGGCTCGGTCTAGGCAGAAGAGTTATGTAGATAAGAGATGGAAAGACTTAGAGTTCTCAGTTGGAGACCAGGTTTCGTCAAGGTGTCACCGATGAAGGGTGTGATCAGATTTGGGAGATCAAGAAAGTTGGCACCGAGATTCGTTGGACCTTTTCCTATTGTTGAGAGGATCAGGAAACTCGCATATAGAGTTGAGTTACCGAGCAGTTTGGCAGGTATCCACGATGTTTTTCATATTTCCCTTCTTAGAAAGTCTGTTAGAGACCCGGAGACTACTATTGCACCGACTATGCTAGATGATTTAGTGGTAGAATCGGATTTGACTATAGTGAGAAAGTCAGTTCGCATTGTTGCCAGAGATGAGAAGAGGCTTAAAACCAAGACGGTCAGGTTAGTCAAAGTCCAGTGGAGTGATGATGACAGAGACTGTACTTGGAAGGTTGTGAGTAGGATTAGAGATACTTATCCTGACTTGTTTGATGGTATGTTTTACCTCTTTGTTTGATATGTTGTGTACCTTATCGTAATTTCGAGGACGAAATTCTTTAAGGTGGGGAGTCTATAACACCCCAGATTTTTGGTTTTAGGATATTTAATTAGTTAATGAAAATAAAATAATGTGTTGATTAGAGGATTGAGATTTGATTTAGTTAAGGTGTATCCGTGCCATTTAAAACTAATGAATTAAGAAAGAGTTTAAAATGAAATAGGAAGGGTAAAATAGGAAAGAGGCCATTCTTATATCCTCCAAACCTTGGCCGTGTATTATACTACATGTTCATTTCATTTTGAAATTTTAAAACCAAGAGGCCTGCCACCATTGACAAGGAAAAGGGGAAGAAGAGTAAGAAAAGCTAAAGGAAAAGCTAATTCAAATCAAATCCATTTAAATCTCAAGCTTCTTAATCTCTAAAGCTAAGGTGAATAATGTTTATATCTCAAATCTTTTATGGTTTCGGCTTTAAGATGAATCCGAAGTATTTTGCATTGATTTGCCATGTTTTTGAATGATGGAATGATTATATATACTTGTCGATGATTTATGTAAATTCATATTGATTTTATAATAGGTTTTAACGTGAAAACCCTATTAAATGACATCCAAAAGCGTTGCGAATTTTTATATAGACCAGAAATAATATTTTGGAGATGGGTTTCAGTTTTTAGATTTTTTTTGAATTTTCGTGGAATTTATATAAATTTTCTAGTAATGAAAATGATAGTTTGGGTTATAAATTATTCACAGGCAAATAATTATTTATTTGGGTCTAAAATTGTTATATGTTGGAAAACATATTAAAAGGGATTTTCTAGAATTTTTCTAGATTTTTCCTAAGTGTTAAATGGTTATATAAAATTATTTAAGGTATGAGACTTAAATGTTTTATGTAATTAAAGGAGAAGAAGGTGCCTTAATAATTACAGAAGTTCCAGCCAATAATGTAGGGATCATCGAAACACCGAACCATCCGATGTAAAGACGGTTTTTAGTGCTAGTTATCCAGTACAGAAGCGACCCCTTTTGTAAAAATATTTAAATTGTTAAATCTAGAAAGTTGACCGCACTTTTGAAAAGAGAAACTTGCAACCAATCAATTTAGAAAAACAATGCAGATTAGGTACAAAAGAATAGTTTAAAAGTACAAATAAATAGCTTTTTCACTGTTTCGATGCTTTCGACACTAGGTTTCGCCTCTATGCTTTCGCTTCGACATAGTCGAAACCAATGCACATAGTATCAGGCAACTGCTACGTAGTGAATTAGAAGAGGGCGAAAGGTATAGGGTCGAAACCAAGGGGTTGAAGCATTGCCTTGGTTTTAAAGGAAAATGCGCCCGCTTGCTTTCGACTTGGTTAGCTTTCAACTAAGTCAAATGGTTTTAAAGAGATGGTTTCGATTTGGTTGCGCTTTTGTTTTAAATGACTGCTTTCGACTAAGTCGAAGCCTTTAGCTGTTGCTTCCTTCCTTTCGATCCAGATGGTTTCGAAGGGGTTGTTTTATTTTCTAAAAATTTGGCCACCTCTCCAATGCTTTCGAAGGGATGGTTTCGACACCATCAATTCTTTACTTAGGAAATGGTTTCGAAACAGATGCTTTCTAGTTAAATGATTTAAAGACCCTTTTCTTTTATTGAAGTATAACCCAAATGGTTTCGAAAGAGATAAGTTTTTATTGGTTTTGAAAGGTGTTTCCACAGGTTTTAAATTGAACCCAAGTGCTTTCGAAAGAGTTGAGTTTTGATGATTTTGAAAGGTTTTTATGAATGGTTTCGAAATGGGTGGTTCCCTAGAGTTTCGACAGGGTTAAAAAGGAAGGTTTTTCCTATGTTTTCGAAAGGCAAGATTTTAAGGTTTTAAAGAAGGATGTCTAATGTTTCAAAGCTTTTGAAGGAAAGACTTTTATTGGTTTCGAAAGGGTTACTTTCAATGGTTTTGAAAGAGTTACTTTCAATGGTTTTGAAAGAGGCACTTTCAATAATTTCGAAAGGGTTACTTTCAAGGGTTTCGAAGGGGTTGTTTAAAGGTTTTAAACAAAGGTTTTGAATATATTGAATAGGTAGAATAGCCAAAGTGTTTTCAAGTTAAAAAGGACTTAAACTTATTTTGAAAGGACAGGTAATCCTTATTAAATATCATCAACAATATTTTGTGTAAAGTATATATAACATGGAAAAATAGCTTAGAGTAAAGCTATAGATATATTTTCCTTATATATGTATGATTTAAAGGATCAAATCATTTGAAAAGCTTTTTCAAGGAAAATTTAAAGGGTAGTTAACCTTAAGAGAATGATTCAGATTAGAAGACCAGATAGGACTTGCGTAGGGTCGAGCCCTGTGCTCATTAGCCAATAGCCCCTAGCTAATTTAGTCCAGAATTCCAAGTGTAGGGCTTTGTCAGAGGTAATACTAAAATGTTGGTTACACACAGAACATAATATTTATGTACAGATGTAGGTTATTGGTAAGCCACAAAACCATTAGGATCAGTTGACCCTTGGAGAAGTAAGTTAAGGACAAACCGTCTAGAAGTTTTGTCTAACAGTTTCTTAGGCCATTTGATATTTATTTGGTAGGCCCAAGTCAGCCAAATGAGCAATTAGCCCGGTTTTCGGACAGTTAGTCCAGATTGTGGACAGTTAGTCCAGTTGAGGGCAGTCAGCCCAGATTTTGGATAGATAGTCAATTTCTTACCTGAATAGCATAACGGATCTTGCTATTATTTTATTATTATAATTAGATTGATTAACCAGTTTGGTTGCAGGAAAGGATTTGCAAAGTATATGTTTTGAAAAGGAAATTAGTGAGGGGAAACTCATTCCGCTAAGCGGCGTGGTCTCACACTATATCAGTAAACCGAGATGTAATAGAATTATTCACACCAGGCTTTATGTCCGACTCAAAGTTTTTGTTTCCCCTTAAACTCTCGGGTGCTGAAAAATTGATTTGAGTGGGCTGAGGGTTGAGGTTTTCAGGTTTTCGTAGTTTTGGCGAATAAAGCTTCCGGAGATGAGCTGGTGGTTAACGGATAGCTAAATTAGGAACTACGGATTATTTTGTTTTGATTCTGCTATATATTAAGTCAAATATGACTATATTGCTTTGATCATCCAATGGGGCATCGTCATATGTCGCTCTTGGCGTATTATTATAAATTATATTTGATCATTGCCTGGGAAACGTTTTGGGATTTTTTTAACTTGGATATGATATTGTATTGAAATATATTCAGCAAAGTGTTACTTTTTTGAAATCTGTGATTTTGTTCATATTCAAGTGCTTCTGATATTATGGATACCATTAGCATTACCGTATTTCATCACCAGAAGTTAATACTATGGATGACTGCAGCATCTATAGCGCTTAGCTTTTGGCCTCTAGATACGGGATGTTACGAAGAATTTTGCTACAATATTGACGTAATGAAATTAATAAATGAAAAGATTTATTAAAAGAGGGTAGTGATTACTTGTGTTCTTAACCATTGTTGATTTTCCCTATGGAATTAAATCCTTGATTTAATGTTTGTTATTTGATAGTTAATAACCGACTATTGAATTTGGACATAAAATGTAACTTTGGAAATATCTAGGAGAAACACGTGAGTTATTTGGTTTAGTCATCTCCGATGATGCTGTACTATGTGTATAAATCTTGTTTCGTTCTCCTAGGACAATGATAAGGAAATCCATCCACTATCGGTTAGGAGGTGATTTCCGCCCTTATCTTTGACTATTTATTTGCGAAAGAATCGGGGTTGAGTTTATCGGAAATTTTCGAAAGTTGTTGCAGAGATACCGAGATTAGATATGTTATCCGAAAACCACTTCGATCCAAGTCAAAACGTTTCAAAGTGAAGCTATCTTGAAGATGATGGAATTGGAGACGGAGCTTTAAAGCGTTTCATTCAGTCCTAGAACGAACTTATATGGATGAATGCTGGCATTGCATTGTTGCCTGGTGGTTCATGTTAGCATTCCAAGTAGGAAGCACTTTATAAAAGGTAAATCATAGCCTCAAGCCTCATCAACCGGGAATGAGTAAAACATGGGAGATGCAGCAGGGCTAAGTGGGTCGCTTCTAAGTAGGGTATGATCATCCCTATCTAGAGTCGATATTATCTATCATTTGTATGCTTCAGATCCCATTAACGGATGGGTGATCTATTCGGTACTATCCAGTAAGGGGTAGGTCGGTTCTGTGTTGGCAGGGGTTGATAGTTTCGACCTCGATGTTATTTTATCCATAGATGCACCGTGACGAGGGGTACCCCAGTAGCCCAGTCATTGTATGAAATCCATTCTCCAATACGTGCCTTTATGGTTTTAGTTGTATACCTATTATGCTGGAATTTAATTAATGTAATAATTTCGGCTATGATTAATAAGTATTTGTATCTGGACACTATTATAATATCAGATAATTTCATATGAAATAGTTTGGTTATCGTAAGGTTAAAACCTGTTCGTGTTTATGTGCGGCGTGGTCTTACGAGACACTTCTGATTTTCAAAGGTTTTCTATAACTTTTAAATCCAGTTGTGTATGTTTTTCTCATGCTAGTTTTCAAGACTGACTCGGATGTTATTTTATTATAATGCTCGGGTCAGACCGAGCATATTTACAGATTGTTTTGGATGCATTGGAGCTCATGAAGCGAACTGGAGGTCTTCATAACGTATTTCTATATTTGTTCACTTTTCTGCTTCTTTGTTGTTGAAATCATCAGAAATTGTGAGGACAAGTTTTTATAACTGTCCAGGCCAATGATTGTGATTTGTTTTTGTACTCTGATGGATGTATGCATATAATAGTTTCTCTTTTGTAAAGATCATTGATGTTATATTATATATTATTCCAATGCGATTGTTAGATATGTGTTGTCGTTTGTTTTCTTTCTCTCTTTACTCTTCTTCCTCCTTCCTTCTTTTTCCCCTAGCAATCGGGTTTTCCGGCATTCGATTGCTCGACACACAATATAGTGAGTGTATTAGTGTTGATTTTCATGGGTCAAAAATCTCTGGTTCGTTACATGTGGTATTAGAGCGCAAGGTTAAGCGAGAACCTTGGCTTTGGTGGGGTAGCTCATTAAGAGACAAGGTAATGAAATGCCTTACTATGAGTTTGAGTGTGTGTGTGTATATGAGAGCGTATTTGGTAATGATTATAAAAATGTTTTATATTGTGTTAATTTATCTGCCGAGTGGCTTATGAATTCTGATCGATACGCGGGACTCCACGATATCGATGGGGGTTTCTAAACGCTTAAACAAGGCAAACCGACACAGTATTGTTTTAAAATTGGGTAAATGTTTTACCTAAAATATATTTTTATATAAAAGGGATAATTTTTCAAAAATTATTATAATTATATATGGTGTGTTTGATTATCAATGGATGATAATATTTGATTATTTTCATTTATTGTTTGTTGTTCTAATAAAAGTTGTGATTAATATAATCTAAACAAAGACAAACATCTATAAAGTAAGTTATATAAGAAAGTGAATTTATAAATATGAATTATAGAATATTAATTATAATTCAAATAATCAACATTTGTGAAATGATACTACATAAGAAAGTGAGGTTATATAAATATGATTTATAAGTGTGATTTATAAATGGAAAGGAAATGAAATTATATAAGTATACTTATGAATATGATTTGTAAATAAAAACGGATTTAAAACAAGAAATTTGAAAATTTGAATCCCATTTATTTGAAATTTGTTTCCAAAGGTTTTGGAAGAATAATAATAGTATTATTTGGAAAATGTTTTAATTGGAAATATTGTTAAAAGGATTTAAAAAGTAATGGAAAGCACTCAATTCACTTCAATCGCTAGAAAATAATTCTAGTGACGACTGCAGCATCATTCGTAGTCATTTTCGAGTTTCTAAGTGATAAATTGCTATCTTAGTGGTTTTCCATTGAAGTTATGATTGGTCAAAAAAGTTTTGACTTTAAAAATCTAAAGTCTGATTCGATAAATATATGACAATAAGTTATTGATAACTTATAAGTTGGAAAATAGTATAGATAAGAAATAAGTTTACAACTTATGAATTTGGAAAGGATAATTTAAAAGAATTTTTTTTAATTTGTTTAATAAAGAAATGTGAAGTAAGTAAAGTTTGAAATTGAAATTTGAAATGGAATTTAACCTAAGTTAAGTTGAATAAAATGGATTTTGAAAAGGAAATTGACTCAAGAAAAGGTAAATGAAGTGGAGTGATGAAATGAATTAAATGAGTTGAATATGTTTGGAGTGTCGTTTGATATAATGGAATATGAACTTAAGTTTTGAAGTGAAAATATACGTAAGAAGCGTTGAATAAAATGTTTAAAATGAACTTAAGTAAGTAATTTTATGGAATGGTTGTTAAGTGTTGTTAGTATTAAAGAAAATATATTGAGTACCTTGAATATGGAATGAAATATTACTAAGCATAGATTGAATTTAAAGTGAATGTAAGCAAAATAGATGAGAATAAAGTGAATGTTAATAATTGAATCAAACTGAATGTAAATTAATTGAACGAGAATAAATTGAATGGAAATTAATTGAATGTAAATAAATTGAAAACGAATAAATTGAATGTTAATAAGAAATGGAAGTGTATTAATATAATGTTGACCCTTGGAAATGCAAATTAATATGGTGGTAAATAAATTGGATGGATATTATTTGTTAATGATTTCTCTTGTTATATTTGCTAAATTGCATATGGTTATTGTATATTCTATATATATTATATAGTGATGTTACTTTAATATACTTTTTCTTGTTGGTTGTTGAGTGACTAGTAGGTGCGGATGGCATATGCTTCGCATTTGGAGCCCGCTTTCGCATTATATTGGTTATATATGCTTGCTAATATTAATAAAAGGGACACATCTCGGATTACATACCCTTTTTTATATTTTTCCCCACGGGATGCCTTATCCTCGAAGATGAGATGTGTATTTATGATTATGTATATATATATATATATATTGTAAATTTTTACGATCGAGTCGCACAAAGGTGACGCTGGTGAAATTTTCCGTAAATTTAAGGAGTTGGAAATTTTTTGAGAATTTGAAAAAATTTTGTTAACTAAAATTTCATTTTGAGTTATAACTTGAAATTAATGAATGGATGGGAATTAGTTTATAGGTTGGTGAATTTAAAAGACTTAGAAATTTTATAATCTATTTCAACTAATTGTTTTGAAAAGTTAATTAGTTTGAGGCATTTTTCTTACTTGCTAATTTTGGGGACGAAATTCTTTTAAGGGAGAAGAATGTAACAACCTAGAATTTTAGTCCTTTAAATTTGGAATATTTAATTACTTTTAAATATTTGAAAGTTATTTTTATAAGTTAAATAACTTTAGTTTCAAATATAGTGATTATTGGGTAATTAAATTGAATATTTGAATTTGTTTAAATAATTGAATCTTGAATTTAATGTGAATAAAAATGATTTTGAAAAATGATTTTGAAAAATGATTTAAATTCTATTTAAATGAGAATGAAGATAGTAAACATTAATTTAAATTTAAAAGTGATTAATTTGGTTTTTATAATAATTCGTTTTAATTAACATATAAAAATAGTCTTCTGAGGCACTATCTCGAAATTGGACGAAACTAGTTCCATTAGATCCATAATACTGAGTTATTGTATGCCGATGAATTTCATGACGATTGGATATATCGTTTGGTCGTGCGAGCTCGGAACACGTAGAAATTAATTAAAAGAGTTTATATAATATAATGTAGTTTGAAAAGCTATCTTCTACATATGATCCAATTGGGTCTCGATACTAGTTTCATTGTGTTCGGAATATGGGTATAACATATATAACGCCAGGCGGTACGCCTCATTTAGAGTTCGGGATTCTTGGACGTTTAAAGCTAGACATTTCTAATTTAAATAATATATATATGTACCTTGCAACCATAACTTTCCCATACCTTACCCACATTGCACCATACCTTTCCCCTTTTAAATTAACATGCTATCTGAAAACGAAAAGAAAAAACAGTTCACCTTTTTTTTCAAAATTAAACCATCCCCAATCCTACGTCCATAATTCGTTGGAGCCAATCAATTCGTTTTTAGCCTTCGATCATAATTAGGAAAGTGTAGAGCTCATAAAAACATAGCTAATAAACGGTTGGATCGTCATAGATCATCGCGTGGAGGTCTATTTTGGGCCGCGTTCGTGGGTCAGAGGGGCTCGGTTTGGTCAATTTTGGGCGTCGCGGCGGCAGCGCGTAAGGTCAGGGAGGGTGCGCGAGGTGCGGCGGCAGACACGAGCGGCGCGTAGGTGGAGGCGGCGGCGACAAGGCTCGAGATGGTGCGGTCAAGTTGGGTTCTAGAACGAACGAATTTGAGTTGAGAGGGAAGGTAATCATATTTAAATTTAAATAGTTATCGATTAAAAGATTAAAATAATTTAATTAATTCAAACATACATTAATTCATATTTAACTCATACGAGGTCCAAATTGAACGTGACGAGTTGCATTGTGATCATACCCGCGAGTACTACAATATGGATTTGGATTGCATGGATTCGAAGCTAGTAGAAATTTTTGTTAAAATTGAACGACTATTCAATTTCAATTCAAACTGGAACGTTTTCGACGAACTGAAACCAATGTGAGTTAATCTCTCCTTTTTGGTTAACCAAAAATATTTTTAGTCGATAAAATTATTGATTGGATGTGTGAATATTTTATTGTTGACTGTTCCCGGAGCGGATGAGACCCTATTACGTTCCCGTGTAAGAGCAGATGACCCTTAATATATGATCCCGCCTTGAAGCGGTTGATTTACATTATTGATTATATACTGTATGTGATGCGGGAGGACAGATCGGAGGATCCAACAGGATTCCTCGTACTGTTGATTTTTTTTAATATAACTAATATATGATCCATTGGATTCCATAATTGATGACGTGGATAATCTCCCTATTTAGTACTATAGTAACCCGGAGCCATATTTTTAGTATTTTGAAATATTATAAAATGAAGATTTAGTTTTAAAAAGGATTGAATTGATTTCAAAATATATACATAATTTTATAATAATTCTTGAATTACTAAGAGAAGGAATTTACTTTAAACAAAATTAAAGGTATGATTTTAGATATTATAAATTAATAGTTTTATCAAATATTTAATATAGAGATTTTTGAACTGTGGATAAAGGTTTTTAAAATCTTAAAAATAAGTCCATCTTTTATAATAAAGGAATTTGGTTTTAAAGAAGATAGAATTAATTTAATAAAATTGTTCATTAACCGTTTTATATAAAGCGATGTGTGTGTGTGTGTGTCTACACACATATATCAAGATTTATTTATAAATGTGGAAGTTTATAAATGGGAAAAAGTATATAGGTGACATTTTACAAAACAAAGTGAAGGTTTGTAAAATCATATTATAAGTAAAGGATAGAGTTATAAACGGTGTTTATAAATAAGGGAAACTTTATTACTGGATAAATTGGAAAGGAAATCACAATTGTGGATTTATAGTAATATATAGAATGTTGTTTGGAAAAATAGTTGATTCTATTTTGAAAGCTGAAAGTGGGATTTATAAGAGGATAGAGTTATAAATAGGCCTTTATAAATGAAAGGGATTTTAAAAAAGGAAGTTTTATAAAATAGAAGGGGATTATAAAACATAGTTTCATAAATATGAAAATGATTATGTTGAAATATTAGTATGGATTTTTATCAAAGAAGTATATTTATGTTTTAAAGATTATTTATTCATATTAATATTGTTTTGAAGTTGTTTATCAATATTTTAATATTTTGAAGAGTTAAATATTTAAATTATTAATATGGTTTGAAATTAATAATAATTATTTATCAATAAAGTTTTAGAAATTAATTATTATTATTTATAATAATGTTTAAGATAAATAATTATTGTTTTATTAAGAATGTTTTGAAATTATTAATTATTATCTTTAACATTTTTGAAGTTAATTACTATTTATTTATACTGTTTACTATTATATAATAGTGTTTTAAAGCAAATGATTAGAATTTATTTATGAATGTTTGAGATTTATAAATAGAGTTTTATAACGGACTTAGGTTTTATAAGGGAAGTTTTATAAAATGGGTCAAGGGCTTAAAGGAAGATTTTATAAGGTAAAAAAGTTTTGTAAACGGTTAGATATTTATAAAAGAATTTTAGAAATGGGTTTATAGATTTATAAAAGGAGTTTATAGAAGGTTTATGGACTTATAAAGGGGTCATAAATGATTTTTGGGATGTATAGAGGAGTTTTATAAATGGTTCCTGAGATTTATAAAATAGTTTATAAATGGCTTTATAAATTTATAATAGAGTTTATAAATGATTTAGAATTGTATAAAAAGGAAATCTTCCTCAGCGTTGGTGAGTATGCTTAATCCGTTGAGATAAGTATATGAATATTTTTCCAAGTATTGAAATATAGGGATTTGTAGATATATATATCTTTGTAAAAGAATTTTGCTATAATATTTACAAAATGAAATTAATAAATAAAAACATTTATTAAAAGAGGCTAGTGGTTACTTATGTGCTTAACCATTGTTGGTTCTCCCTATGGAATTAAATCCCTGATTTAATGTTTGTTATTTGATAGTTAAATCACCGACTATCGAATTTGGACCAAAACGTAACTTTCGAAATATCTAAGAGAAACATGTGAGTTATATGGCACAATCATCTTCGATGATGCTGTACTGTGCGTATAGACCTTGTTTCGTTCTCTTAGGACAATGATAAGGAAATCCATCCACTAACGGTTAGGAGGTGATCTCCGCTATTATTTTTTACTATTGTTTTCCTAAAGAACTGGCGGTTGAGTTTATCGGAAATTATCGAAAGTTGTTTCGAAGAGACCGAGATCAGATATGTTATCCGAAAAGCACTTCTATCCAACCCAAAATGTTTCGAAGTGAAACTACCTAGAAGATGATGGAACTGAAGACGGAGCTCTCAAGCGTTTCGTTCAGTCCTAGAATGAACTTGTAAGGATAAAAGCTGTCATAGCATTGTTGCCTGGAGGGAAATGTTAGCATTACAAATGGGAAGCTCTATATAAGAGGTAAAACGTAGCCTCAAGCCTCATCAACCAGGAATGACTAAAACAAAGGAGATGCGACAGGGCTAAGTGGGTCGCTCCCAAGTAGGGTATGATTATCCCTATCTCGACTTGATATTATCTCTCATTTGGATGCTTTGGGGCCCATTAACGGAGGGGTTGTGACCCCCCACCCTGAGACCCACATTAACAAAGAGCATTATGGAGTAATACTGTCTGTTAATGCAGAGAATAGGGCTGGTAAGGAGCGACCATCCGTAAGATTTGTCTTAAACAAGTATTGAATACTTCGATTGGGTGCCCTAAATTTTTTTACCTTTCTCAAGTGGATTGACATACTCAATAAATGTTTAACACAAAACTACGGTGGCTAACGGATCTATCAGAACAAAATATAACAACAACAAATACAACAGATCACAGAACAGCGGTCACACACACACACACACACATATATACATATATACTAATACATCATAGTACACTACAATATGATACAACAATGGTGGTACATGGACCACAATATACACATCAAGTCAAAAAGAATAAGTACATATTAGAGTTTACAAAACAACTACAAAGCTAAACAAAAGTTGACTAGCAGAAATCCATAGCGGAAGCAACAAAGCAGAAATTTACAGCAGGTGACTAACCTGAAATAACTCGGTCTGACCCAAGTATATAAAATACATGGGTCAGTCTAGCTTAAATAAACTGATTAGTATATGATAGATGAAGTATAAGGATAAATGATAATATTTCTTCTCAAAAGAGAAGAAGCAACACTAAACATACATATCAACTACCAAAACATCATATGAGGGTTTCCTGAAAGAGGAAATTTCAACGACAATATCAATTAATCACAAATATTCGCCTCATATCATCGGCATTAATAACAACCAATATAATGGCATCCATCAACCATAACTCCTAAATAGGAAATCACAAATCTCAAATAAACACCAAAGGATGGCAACCACAAATCACAATAAGTAGAACTCGGTTAAGAGTTCAAAACTCCAAAATGCAATCACCATATAATGAATCTTCAAACGGCTCAAAAGACCCAATAATCTCGAAATAGCGAAAACATTCGGAAATCACAAATAAATCATGAAATATCACAAAAGATGCACGTGCTTATTAAAATGGCCGAAGCACGCCAAGTACTGTATCACAAATAAGGCGCCAAATACGACCCGAAGGTCAAACATCCCAAAGGACAAACATCCCGAAGGACAAACAGCTAAAAAGCCCAAATGACCCGAAGGTCCAGTATTGGCAATCAGCCCGAAGGTCCAATATAAAGTGTCACCAAATTCCAGATAGTAATCAAATTAGTGACAACAGTGTGTCCCATACCACACGTTCTCACTTAACCGTTTACTATAAGATAGTTATTACACTCTCGTGTATGAGCTAAATCGAACAAGTCCGAAATTAACCGAAAAAGTAACAACATGTGTCCCATACCACATGTTTTACTAAATCGTTTCAACATCTTCCTTATTCGCTCAAAGAGTGCAAAAATGTGTATTTTATATAGAAAATACATTGCTTCGAGAAAACTAGTTTTTAAAACATTTTTTTGAATCGTTTGGAAAACAAACCTTTGAAATTCTCTTTATTATAGAGAATATATATTTTTAATAGCTTTTAAAAATAATTATAAATACTGTAAAATATTTATTTTGAAAGCTATTTTATCATAAAAATCATTTCAATTTTTTTTTAGAAAACACGTGCTCGAAAACAGCAGAAATCATTTCAAAATATCACAAAAACTGGTTGCAAAAGTCACTGGTATAAGCTGAAGAACAAAACAGAATAAAAGAAAGCAAGCTTGGAAAATACACAAGCTCAAGTCGACCCCTAGGCCGACCTTTGTTTTGTCTAGGTCGACCTATGCATTGTCTGGGTCGACCCTTAGGTCGACTCCCAGAGGAGCTAGGTCGACCTGATGGTCGCGATTCTTACAGGCAATTTTTGCCTGCTTCGATCCAGTTTTTGAGCACAGATTTCAAGTAGTTCCAAGTTGAATTAGACTATGAAATTTGGAATGCACAAAAAACTACACTTAATCAACAATCTGGAGAAATTCTGGCATGGATTCATGACAAGAGTAGATATATATGAACACAAGAAGAAGCACTCTTGAACATATTTTCACTGTAAACTTTCAAGCATCCAACTTTTGTTTACAGTAAGAAAAATTCAACAGTTATCAGCTAGCAAACCTGATTTAAGCTGGAATTTGTGAGTAATAAACGCACTTTAGCACAATATTGAGCAAGCTTGAGCAAACTTGAGGAAGATAGGAGCTTTTGCCTTGATTTAGTTGTAGGAACCTAAAAAGAAAAGAGTATACAGACATACAACAAGAAGAAATGGGGTTACAGACAACTCGACTCTTAAAATTTTGAAATAGATGAAATAAGTTTTAATTTTGGATTGATTGCCTAAAATAAATAGCTTCAAATTGATTAATTTTAACAAAGGATTTGGAGAAATTGGAGATTTGGATTCTAGGTTTTTAAGAGAAAAGGGGTTTCTTGTTTTTCCTTGTTTTTCCTTGTTTTCAATTTCCTGAACTAACTGTATGTAAAGAAGAAGACAATTTCTTCTTTGTTAAAATTGTTGTTGGGCTTAAACCTAATAAGAAAAAGAATAATCATTTTATCTCACTAATTATCACTTAATACACCAAAACACTTACATTTGTAACCAAAACAACTTATATTTACATAATTCAACTTTATAAAAATCATACAAACATATTTTTATGTTCACAAAAATATTTTACAACATACAAAAAGTTATTTTAACCATTAAAACAATTTCCATCATAAATATCCTTATTTTTTTATTTAAATGCTCAATTTATACTATAATTACATAAAACAATATTTTTAACTCCAAAATTACATAAAATCATTTCTCTTATTTATATTGTCTTAGCAAACCATGTTAAAAATATTTTTTACATCCAAATATTATTTTAGAACAATATTCTACCTCTTATTTACAATATGTAACATATTAAATTCAAATACTTTATTAAAAATAACAAAAATCAACATTTGGCAATAATTTCCAAAATTATTGCATTTTATCAAATTAAAACCATATAATGCTCATTTTTTTTATCACAAATTCTCATAACAAAGTTTCTAAAACTTTATTTCCAACATATTTATTTATTTACAACAAATGATATTGAATTAAATTCTTTTACTTGACTTATTTAATTAATTAACCACAAAATCAACATAATTCCATTTTAGTTTACCAAAACTCATTGTTTATTCCAAATAAACAATTTTAACAAATTTTAATCCCTAATTTATTTTATTTTCTCCATTAAATTATAACCACCGTTATAATTTAATTTCATAGGTAATCACCAAAACCAGGGTTGTTACAAGGTGATCATATTCCATACTATCTGGTAAGGGGTAGGTCGGTTTTGTGTTAGCAGGGGTCGATAGGTTCGAACTCGGTGTTATTTTATCTATAGATGCACCTTGACGAGCGGTACCCTAGTAGCCCGGTCTTTGTATGGAATCCATTCTCCAATACGTGCCTTAACGGTTATAGTTGTATACCTATTATGCTGGAATTTAATTAATGTAACAATTTCAGCTATGATTGAAAAGTATTTGTATCTGGACACTACTATAATATCAGAGAATTTCATATGAAATGGGTTGATAATTGTAAGGTAAAAACCCATCCGTGTTTATGTGCGGCGTGGTCTTACGAGATACTTTTGATTTTCAATTTCTATAACTTTAAAATCCAATTGGGTGTGTTTATCTCACGCTGGTTTTCCAGACTGACTCAGGTGTTATTTTGTTATAATGCTCGGGTTAGATCGAGCATATCTACAGATTGTTTTGGATGCATTGGAGCTCAGGAGGCGAGTTGGAGGTCTTCAAAACGTATTTCTGTATTTGTTTACTTTTTCGCTTCTTTGTTATTGAATCATCAGCAATTGTGAGGACATGTTGTTATAACTGTGTAGGTTGATGATTGTGATTTGTTATTGTACTCTAATGGATGTATGTATATAATTTTCTCTTTTGTAAAGATCATTGATATTATATTATATATTGTTCCGCTACGATTATGAGATCTTTGTTGCTGTTTGTTTTCTTTCTCTCTTCTTTCTTCTTCCTCATTCCTTCTTTTTTCCCCAACTATTGGGTTTTTTGTCATTCGATTGCTTGGCACGCGATACAATGAGTCTATTAGTGTCATTTTCGAGGGTCAAAAATTTCTGGTTCGTTACAATATGCCTTTTTGTAACGACCCGTATTTTTCGGATCGAAAAGTTTGTCAAAATCTGGGATTTTCAGCATTTTCTAGTTATTCCAGATCTTGGTTGAAATTTGCCTAAGTCCTAGGTCGTATGCGACCTAGAGGTTAGTTAAGTATTGTTGGCAACTTAGGAGATAAGTCGTACCTAAGAATGTTGGGGATTGGTGACTTTAAGGTTTGGAGTTAGGTCGTGTGATGGATGGTAAGGGTTTAGGTCGTAGACGACCTAAAAGGAAGGAGACTTTAGAGTTTCTGGCGAGTTAAGGTGTTAGCGACCTAAGAGATAGGTTGGTAGCGACCTAAGTAAACCCAGTAGTTGACGATCTAGGGATGAGCGACCTAGTGGTGCCGGGCTAGTATATTTAGGTCGGCAGCGACCTAAGGAAACTAGTGGTTAGCGACCTATAATAGTTCGCGACCTAAGGGGTTAGCTTGTTAGCGACCTAGTAGTTGCCGAGTTAGCGACCTAGTAGTTGCCGAGTTAGCGACCTAGTGGTTCTGAGTTAGCGACCTAGTGGTTCTGAGTTAGCGACCTAGTGGTTCTGAGTTAGCGACCTAGTGGTTCTGAGTTAGCGACCTAGTGGTTCTGAGTTAGCGACCTAGTGGTTCTGAGTTAGCGACCTAGTGGTTCTGAGTTAGCGACCTAGTGGTTCCGTGTTGGCGACCTAAGGAGTTAACAAGTTGGCGACCTAAGAAGTTAACAAGTTGGCGACCTTAGGAGTTAGGCTGTTGTGTTAGGTCGCGTAGGTTGCTAAGTTGTTAGGTCGCTAGGATAGTTCAAGTGTTAGGTCGCGTGTTGTTTTAGGTCGACTTGTGTTAGGTCGCAACCCAACTGAGTCTTAGATAGTTAGGTCGTTAAGTTGTTAGGTCGCTGGGTTTCCTAAGTGTTAGGTCGCAAAGAAGTTAAGACGTACATCTGTTAGGTCGGAGAGGCTTAGGTCGGAGAGGCTTAGGTCGCTTAGGTCGGAAGCGACTTAGGGAGATAGCCAGATTTCGACTTAAGGACAGATTTCAGCTATAAATAGGAGGGGTTGTTCTCACTTTTTGGGATCCGGATTTTTGAAGCGACGAAGTGCTGCCATTTTGAGAGCTCGACTTCTACACTTCTTCACTTCTTTTCTCCACTTTAATCTAGTGCTTCCATCCATCCTAATCGAAGATCAAGATTGAAGATTCAAGAGCTTAGATTGAAGATCTTCATCTTTTCAAGAGAGATTTCTTCATTTGAAGCGGATTTGTGGTAGATCTAGCTTCATCCTTCGCTGTCCAGATCTGAAGTGTGTTGATTTGAGGTTGTTTAGGTGATTTGGTGAGTGGTGATTATCTCTCACACGGATCCAAAGGAGTATATCGGATTGTTGGCTCGATTTGGTGTTAAAATAGTGATTTCCATGCATTTTCTTCATCCTATGTATAGATCCATGTAGATCCATTGTTCATGATGATGTTGCATCCATTTTATCATATGTTAACCTATGCAAGTTCATTCATCAAGTTTGTAGAGATATAATCCATGTTTTAATGCTTATTGGACTTTCAACTCTTTAATTACGAAAATGCCATTATTGTTATAATTGTCTACTTAGATCATTTTTGAATGCTTGATTGCTTGGATTGATGTTTGATTTGATTGCTTGTTATGAACTAGATGATTGATGATTAGATTTAGATCGAAGATGATTCAAAAGCTAAGGGAAAGGCTCTTGAAAATGGAAAAGCTGCACGTGGCATATGTAGCGGGATGATGAAGCTCTTATGCATAGATTTGATGATGTGGTGATGAGATGAGGCTTTGCGAGGATGTAATGAAGCGAGGCAATCATATGATGAAGACTTGGTCTAATCCAGGCGGGATCATTCCAAGCATGTTGATAACTCGGTGATATGATTCGAGTTGAGGATAATGGATGCTCGAGAGGCGCTTGAGCTAGTATGGCAATAGTCGTCGAGGAGGATGACTAGGAGGTTGAGATCTCATCGTTGTTGAAGGTTCTAGCATGCTCTAAGCAAGAGTACATGGGGACGCCCAAAAGACTAAGTTGATGGTCGAGTACTCTGGGTAGATTCGATAATCCTAGGCACGGGTCACGATGACGTGCGGGAGTTATGTCTAGAACCGGGGTTACCATTAGCCCTTGACGGACGGCTGAAAGAATGTGCCGGTCATTCAATTAACGGTGATATCGCAACAATGATAACAGTGATAGCCGAGTCATGGATGTTTGGTTGTATCATCATTCGGTCTCAAGAGCGGTATTTCCTGGGTGCTTATCTGACCTTGGTTTTAGACCTTGGGATTTGTACTTGGAAAACATCGCTCTTGACTCGAGTGACAATTGCTTTACTTTAAATTGTATGCTCTGCTATGTTTGCTTCTGCTTAGTGTGTGTCTGGGGGCTATCACTGTAGAATGAGGTTGGAGTGGGAGGGTTGTATTCCTATTCCTTTTCCTTTATGCTCTTTTGGTATGTTGTTAGTTAATTTACTGCTCACTAAGACTGTTGTCTGACTCAAGGCTTTATGTTTTAATTCTTATTGCCTTGGGCTGTTCGTCCATTTTGGGACGGGCAGACTAGGTAGCAGGTGACAGGTGCTGTTCTCTTCTCACGATGCTGATATCGAAGACGAGCTAGAGGGTTGCATATTATCTTCTTATATGTACTGGATTTTTTCCGCTGTTTTGTATTCTCTGAGAGTTATGTAGTGAGGCTGGATGTATTGACTATGTGGATGCTTGTATTCAACTATTATGGAGTTTTATATGATGTCATTTTATTCTGTAAAGCTCCACTATACATATGTTCTATTGTATTTTGTCCATGCGCTGTGAGTAATACGATAGATCCTGTTGTTTTAATCTTACCTTGACAATCGTCCATGGTCGCCTGGCACACTTTACAGCGCTCTATCTCTAGATTCGGTGCAGGGGTCATGGGCGGTCGTCACATTTGGCATCAGAGCATTGGTTGATCGATTTTACCCAACGCTCGCTGAAGTAACTACGTATGAGAGACGTAATTGTATTTTGATGGATGATTACTATATATAATATAGTAGCTTAGTAGGTTTGAGTCCTTTATGCAGTTGTTTCTCTAGATGTTCTAATCATTCCTTTTTATAGATATTGAGAATGAGTCAAAAAGGGAAACCAGCTGCTAGGGAAGGCCGTGCTACTGAAGGGGCTGCTGATTATGTTGCTATGTTCGAAACCATGATGACTTCGATCAGGAGAAGGATGTCAGCCCCGGGGCCATCAGTAGATGTTGGGGATCAAGTACAGGCTCCAAGATTGATGGATCACTTGGACGATTCATTTAGGAAGCTTGTGGAGGAAGCTCTCAGACATGAGAATCTGTTTCCTAAGGAAGGATCTGTTGTTGCTGTGACCAGGGAAGAGTCTAAACCCCAGCAGGGTAGAAACAAGAAGAGGAAGCAGCAGCAGCAGAAGGGTAAGGATGGTCAGAAGAAGCCGAAAGGCGAAGTGACTTGCTACAACTGTCAGCAGAAAGGCCATCTCTCCAAGGATTGCAAGAATCCGAAGGCGCCGGCGAAGTGCCACAACTGTGACAAGCCAGGGCATTTCAGGAAGAATTGTCCAGAACCGAGTAGGGACAAGCAGATTGTGCAGGCTTATGCTTTAGGAGCTGTTCCGTCGTCTTCGATAGCTCCTACTGCTGAAGAGAAGGGAAAGAGTGTGGTTGTTCAAGGTATTCTTTTCCTATGTGGTGTTCCAGTTAGAGTTCTGTTTGATACTGGAGCGTCGCATTCGTTTGTGTGTAATGAACTAGTAGGCCGGTTAGGTTTGAAGCCGGATATTGTTGATAGGCCATTGGTTGTGACTAATCCAGTTGGGGGTTCGTCTTGTTTGTGTATGTTATGCCGTGGTCTAGTTGTGTCGAGTCATGGTTGCTCTTTTGTTTGTGATTGTTTTGTTCTGAACTTTGCGGGGTTCGGAATTATTTTGGGTATGGACTGGCTTAGGAAGTATGCGGCTAAGGTTGACTGTGAGAGGCTGGAGGTGACAGTCGAGAATGTGGAAGGGCGAAAGATTGTGATACGATGTAAGCATGAGGAAGGCGTCTTCATGAGCTTCATGTATTCGCTAGTTGTTCCACGGGATGGACTGTCTTTAGTGCCAATCGCAAATGGATTCGAGGATGTCTTTGACGAAGTCAAAGGGTTGCCGCCGCATAGAGAGATCGAGTTTCGTATAGATCTAGTTGAAGGAGCCAGACCTGTTGTGATGCCTCTTAGGCGGATGGCGCCTAGGGAACAGCAAGAGTTGAGGGTGCAAGTTGATGATCTTTTGCAGAAAGGATTCATTCGGCGTAGTGTGTCCGAGTGGGGTGCACCAGTTGTGTTTGCAACCAAGGCAGATGGGTCGTTGAGATTGTGCGTCGATTATCGTGAGCTGAATAAGGTGACTAAGGAGAACAAGTATCCATTACCGAGAATAGATGACTTGTTTGATCAGCTTCACGAAGCTAAGGTGTTTTCTCAGATGGATTTGGCAACGGGATTTCACCAGTTGAGAGTGGCTAAGGATAGGGTGCCGAAGACTGCTTTTAGGACACCATCCGGTTTCTTTGAGTGGCTGGTAATGCCGTTTGGATTGACTAACGCGCCAGCATATTTTGTGGATCTTATGAATAGAGTGTTCAGAGATCAGTTGAACAAGTTCGTACTTGTGTTCGTGGATGATATTCTGATTTATTCCAGAACGGAAGAAGAGCACAGGACGCACTTGCGTATTGTTTTGGAAATCCTGCGGAAACATCAACTGAAGGCTAAGTTTTCAAAGTGTCACTTCTGGAAGAGTGAAGTGAGGTTCTTAGGCCATGTGATTTCTGGAAATGGAATAGCGGTTGATCCCGCTAAGGTGGCAGCAATCCAGGATTGGGTTAGACCTAAGAATGCATCAGAGGTGAGAAGTTTTCTTGGATTAGCAGGATATTATCGACGGTTTATCAAGGACTTCTCCAAGGTAGCTGCACCGTTAACAGGATTAACGAAAAAGAACCAAGTGTTCAGTTGGGATGCTAAGTGTGAGCAAGCTTTCGGAATCCTGAAAGAGCGACTAACGAGTGCTCCTGTTTTGACTATTCCAAGTGGGAATGATGAGATGGTGGTTTACACCGATGCATGTGGTACTGGACTTGGAGCAGTGCTGATGCAGAAGGATAAAGTTGTTGCGTATGCTAGTCGACAACTGAAGCCGCATGAAAAGAATTACCCAACTCATGATTTGGAGTTAGCGGCGATTGTATTTGCTCTGAAGATGTGGAGGCATTATCTGTTGGGAGTTCGATTCGAGTTGTTTACGGATCATAAGTCGTTGAAGTATCTTTTCTCCCAGAAGGATTTGAATCTTCGACAGCAACGTTGGCTAGAGTTTTTAGCATCATATGATTTTGGTATAGCTTATACTCCGGGAAAAGGTAACGCAGTGGCTGATGCGTTAAGTCGAAGACATGCAGGATTGGGAGCCATGTTTTCTGAATGGAAGAGTCTCGAGTATTTAGCTGGATTTGACTTCAGGCCTAGATGCGAATTGGAACCTGAAATGTTGGCAAACTTATCGATAAGACCGACTCTTGTGGAAAGGATTGGCGAGAGTCAAAAGCGAGATGATAAGCTTGTCAAGATTATCCGTGAATTGGAATCTGGATTGGAGCCAGAAAAGGATAAAGGATTCGAGGTCGATAGAGAAGGTTGGCTTCGAAAGCAAGGACGACTAGTGGTTCCCGATATAGATGAATTGAGGAGTGAAGTTCTGAAGGAAAGTCATCACTCGAAGTTGACAATTCATCCAGGTGGAAATAAGATGTATCGGGATATGAAGAGAAACTACTACTGGGAAGGCATGAAGAAGGATGTTGGAGATTTCATTTCCAAGTGTATGAACTGTCAGTTGGTAAAGGCTGAACAGAGGAAGCCAAGTGGATTGCTTCAACCCTTAGAAGTTCCTACATGGAAGTGGGAACAAGTGTCGATGGATTTTATTGATGGATTGCCTAGAACCAGAACGGGAAATGAAGGGATTTGGGTCATTGTGGATCGTCTGACTAAGAGTGCACGATTCACTCCTGTTCGATCGACTAGGACTGCATCAAAGTTGGCTGAGTTGTATGTGAAGTGGATAGTTCGATTCCATGGTATTCCGAAGAGTATAGTGAGCGATCGAGATCCATTGTTCACTAGTGGATTTTGGAAGAGCTTCCAGGAAGTTTTGGGAACCGAGTTGTGTTTGAGTACAGCTTATCACCCTCAGACAGATGGTCAGACCGAGAGAGTCAACCGAGTTTTGGAAGATCTTCTTAGAGCATGTGTTTTGGACTTCGGAGGATCATGGGAAGATCACCTTCATTTGGTGGAGTTTGCGTACAACAACAGTTACCAGTCAAGTATTGGTATGGCACCATATGAGGCATTGTATGGAAGACCGTGTAACTCTCCGACATGTTGGTTGGAAACTGGGGAAAAGCTGATACTTGGGCCAGAGATGATTCGACAGACTTCGGATTGCATAGAGATCATTCGGCAACGAATGAAGGCAGCCCAAGACCGTCAGAAGAGTTATGCTGATAAGCGTCGAAAGGATTTGGAGTTCGACGTGGGAGATATGGTTTTTGTGAAGATTTCTCCACTGAAGAATGTTATTCGATTCGGGAAGAAAGGAAAATTGACTCCGAGATTTGTTGGACCATTCCCGATCATCGAGCGAATTGGAAAGCTCGCCTACAGATTGGAGTTACCTGAGAAGATGTCGGGTGTGCACAATGTTTTTCATGTATCTTATCTACGGAAGTATGTGCACGACTCGAATACAGTGGTTTCTGCTGATAGCTGTGAAGACTTAGAAGTTGATCCAGTTGATAGAAGACCTCGTAAGCCGCTTCGTGTTGTTGAAACCGACACGAAACAGCTTAGGAGGGAGGTAGTTAAGTTGCTCAAGATACAATGGAGTGATGATGATAACGACTGTACGTGGGAGGTGGAAGAGAGGATGAAGGCAGCTCATCCTGAACTCTTCAAGGTATGGCCCTAAGGTGTCGTCTCATCTCGCGATATTGTAACTTGTTCTAAGTCTTAGAATTCTGTACGCTAAGCTAGAATTGGATGCATGGTTTGTTGATTGCTATGGATGGTAGGCGTACAGAATAGCCTTTGATTGCCTTGTTTGCTTGGAATTTCGGGGGCGAAATTCCTAAGGGGGAGAGAATGTAACGACCCGTATTTTTCGGATCGAAAAGTTTGTCAAAATCTGGGATTTTCAGCATTTTCTAGTTATTCCAGATCTTGGTTGAAATTTGCCTAAGTCCTAGGTCGTATGCGACCTAGAGGTTAGTTAAGTATTGTTGGCAACTTAGGAGATAAGTCGTACCTAAGAATGTTGGGGATTGGTGACTTTAAGGTTTGGAGTTAGGTCGTGTGATGGATGGTAAGGGTTTAGGTCGTAGACGACCTAAAAGGAAGGAGACTTTAGAGTTTCTGGCGAGTTAAGGTGTTAGCGACCTAAGAGATAGGTTGGTAGCGACCTAAGTAAACCCAGTAGTTGACGATCTAGGGATGAGCGACCTAGTGGTGCCGGGCTAGTATATTTAGGTCGGCAGCGACCTAAGGAAACTAGTGGTTAGCGACCTATAATAGTTCGCGACCTAAGGGGTTAGCTTGTTAGCGACCTAGTAGTTGCCGAGTTAGCGACCTAGTAGTTGCCGAGTTAGCGACCTAGTGGTTCTGAGTTAGCGACCTAGTGGTTCTGAGTTAGCGACCTAGTGGTTCTGAGTTAGCGACCTAGTGGTTCTGAGTTAGCGACCTAGTGGTTCTGAGTTAGCGACCTAGTGGTTCTGAGTTAGCGACCTAGTGGTTCTGAGTTAGCGACCTAGTGGTTCCGTGTTGGCGACCTAAGGAGTTAACAAGTTGGCGACCTAAGAAGTTAACAAGTTGGCGACCTTAGGAGTTAGGCTGTTGTGTTAGGTCGCGTAGGTTGCTAAGTTGTTAGGTCGCTAGGATAGTTCAAGTGTTAGGTCGCGTGTTGTTTTAGGTCGACTTGTGTTAGGTCGCAACCCAACTGAGTCTTAGATAGTTAGGTCGTTAAGTTGTTAGGTCGCTGGGTTTCCTAAGTGTTAGGTCGCAAAGAAGTTAAGACGTACATCTGTTAGGTCGGAGAGGCTTAGGTCGGAGAGGCTTAGGTCGCTTAGGTCGGAAGCGACTTAGGGAGATAGCCAGATTTCGACTTAAGGACAGATTTCAGCTATAAATAGGAGGGGTTGTTCTCACTTTTTGGGATCCGGATTTTTGAAGCGACGAAGTGCTGCCATTTTGAGAGCTCGACTTCTACACTTCTTCACTTCTTTTCTCCACTTTAATCTAGTGCTTCCATCCATCCTAATCGAAGATCAAGATTGAAGATTCAAGAGCTTAGATTGAAGATCTTCATCTTTTCAAGAGAGATTTCTTCATTTGAAGCGGATTTGTGGTAGATCTAGCTTCATCCTTCGCTGTCCAGATCTGAAGTGTGTTGATTTGAGGTTGTTTAGGTGATTTGGTGAGTGGTGATTATCTCTCACACGGATCCAAAGGAGTATATCGGATTGTTGGCTCGATTTGGTGTTAAAATAGTGATTTCCATGCATTTTCTTCATCCTATGTATAGATCCATGTAGATCCATTGTTCATGATGATGTTGCATCCATTTTATCATATGTTAACCTATGCAAGTTCATTCATCAAGTTTGTAGAGATATAATCCATGTTTTAATGCTTATTGGACTTTCAACTCTTTAATTACGAAAATGCCATTATTGTTATAATTGTCTACTTAGATCATTTTTGAATGCTTGATTGCTTGGATTGATGTTTGATTTGATTGCTTGTTATGAACTAGATGATTGATGATTAGATTTAGATCGAAGATGATTCAAAAGCTAAGGGAAAGGCTCTTGAAAATGGAAAAGCTGCACGTGGCATATGTAGCGGGATGATGAAGCTCTTATGCATAGATTTGATGATGTGGTGATGAGATGAGGCTTTGCGAGGATGTAATGAAGCGAGGCAATCATATGATGAAGACTTGGTCTAATCCAGGCGGGATCATTCCAAGCATGTTGATAACTCGGTGATATGATTCGAGTTGAGGATAATGGATGCTCGAGAGGCGCTTGAGCTAGTATGGCAATAGTCGTCGAGGAGGATGACTAGGAGGTTGAGATCTCATCGTTGTTGAAGGTTCTAGCATGCTCTAAGCAAGAGTACATGGGGACGCCCAAAAGACTAAGTTGATGGTCGAGTACTCTGGGTAGATTCGATAATCCTAGGCACGGGTCACGATGACGTGCGGGAGTTATGTCTAGAACCGGGGTTACCATTAGCCCTTGACGGACGGCTGAAAGAATGTGCCGGTCATTCAATTAACGGTGATATCGCAACAATGATAACAGTGATAGCCGAGTCATGGATGTTTGGTTGTATCATCATTCGGTCTCAAGAGCGGTATTTCCTGGGTGCTTATCTGACCTTGGTTTTAGACCTTGGGATTTGTACTTGGAAAACATCGCTCTTGACTCGAGTGACAATTGCTTTACTTTAAATTGTATGCTCTGCTATGTTTGCTTCTGCTTAGTGTGTGTCTGGGGGCTATCACTGTAGAATGAGGTTGGAGTGGGAGGGTTGTATTCCTATTCCTTTTCCTTTATGCTCTTTTGGTATGTTGTTAGTTAATTTACTGCTCACTAAGACTGTTGTCTGACTCAAGGCTTTATGTTTTAATTCTTATTGCCTTGGGCTGTTCGTCCATTTTGGGACGGGCAGACTAGGTAGCAGGTGACAGGTGCTGTTCTCTTCTCACGATGCTGATATCGAAGACGAGCTAGAGGGTTGCATATTATCTTCTTATATGTACTGGATTTTTTCCGCTGTTTTGTATTCTCTGAGAGTTATGTAGTGAGGCTGGATGTATTGACTATGTGGATGCTTGTATTCAACTATTATGGAGTTTTATATGATGTCATTTTATTCTGTAAAGCTCCACTATACATATGTTCTATTGTATTTTGTCCATGCGCTGTGAGTAATACGATAGATCCTGTTGTTTTAATCTTACCTTGACAATCGTCCATGGTCGCCTGGCACACTTTACAGCGCTCTATCTCTAGATTCGGTGCAGGGGTCATGGGCGGTCGTCACACTTTTAAAGCATTTGGTCAATTGTCTTCTTTTATATTTCACTAACAAAATCATTTTCACTCGAAATCATAGATACATTCTTAATTTTATTATGATAGGTATTCTCCATCTACTAACAAAAAAACAAAAAATTTAGGGAAAATGGCATAAACATTACAATTCAGTTACTTACATGGAGGTTTTCAATTACAATACTATTAAACTTTATATCCTCCAAATTTGTTTTAGTCAAGGGATCATTAAACTCATAATAAAATAACAATAAAAAACCCTAAACGGTAAATCTAAGATACACACACACACATATAATACTTTAACAAATAAAAAGTAAACTAACCTCTTTGTATTCATCAAAATTAGGATCATTCACTATACCTTCACTTAGTTTCATCTATCAAACAAAAAAAAGAGTTTTTTTGTTTGTTTTAGGGTTTGAAATTTTAGTTTTTTGAGGGTGTTTTGGGATAGCGTACGTATGTTTTTCTAAGGGAGATGAAGATGCTACTGTTGTTTAGGGCTGAATGATAAAATAGGTTTGGTTGCCCATAAGCATATGGAAAAAAAATAAGTAATAAAATTTTAATGGTAACCATTTTTTTTCCTTAGGTGCCAATAACAGCACACTTTTAGAAAAATTGATGGTTGAAGGACAATTGCTTAATTAGGCCACGTATTCAAGTCTCCTAGTGTGTAATACATGTATGGTAATATTATAAAACACAATATTTATACCTTTAATGTTAAAATTAGAACTTTGTTATACAATGTACAGTAGACAAAGTGAGATAAATGTGCTATAAATTAGATTTGTTAATAACTTTTATGTATAATTCATATTATATAGCTTATATCTCTTTATATTTGAGTAAAAATAATAATTTCATAGTGTTTGTTAATATGAATATAGTATACGTGTTGAAATTTACATACATCAATGATTTATTATATGAATTAAAAATGTTATTTAATTTGATTTTTTAAATTGGTTAAATTTAAAATGTAATAGTTTAAATATATTAGCTTAAAGTTAAATAGCAGGAAAGAACTGAAGGGTTTTGTAAAATTGAAGAAATTTCAACGTGGAGTTGTTTGAAGTTCAAAATATAATTTTGTAATGTAGTACATGATAAATTTTGAGCTAAAAGAATTGTATTGATTTACAAATTAACTTTGTCATTATTGTTTATGTATATAATTTATGTTATGCGATACATATACATATACATATATATATATATATATATATAAGTATATGTGTGTGTATATATATATCTATATAATTCAATGGAAAAAATAATTTTACCTCGCATATATATATATATGTATGTACGTATGTATGTATTACATACTAAAATTTTGGCAGATATTATTAGAATTTATTTGAAGAATAGACTAACTATTTACAAAAGCTAAAACTTAATTTTGTAATGCAATATATGATAAATTTATTAATATAAATGAATAATAAAGTAAATTTGTTAATATTGTTTATGAATATTATTTATGTTTTATATGTCTAATCATATTTGAATGAAAAAATAATTTTACAACTTTTTTGGTATGGATATGGTATACATATTGAAACAAAAATATTTTAGGATTTATTAAACGAATTAACAAATATTTATTAATTTAATTTATTTAAATTATTTAAATTCAAGATTACATAATTAATTAAAATATATTGAATTAAATGTACAATATTGGGTGATATTAAGAAGGTTATTGTCAATAACTTTAAAATTCTCAAAAGGTGCTTAACGTTAAAAAATAATTTTACAATGCAATAACTAGTAAATATATTACTATAAATTAATTATAAATCAAATTTTTAGTTAATATTTATGTAAATAACTTCTTTTATACGGCAAATGTAGTTATGTATCTTAATGAATTTTTTATACTATTGTCAACACAGATATGGTATAAATAGCTAATTTTTTATATTTTCGATTTATTGGAAAAATCAACGAATAATTATTTACTGAATTTATTTAAATAGCTATTTGAACATTACGTAATTAATTCTAATATATAAACTTAAATGTAAAATATTAAATAGGAATGAGTCTTTTCAATGGTTGTAAATTCTTTTAAATGTAGGTATTTGAAGTAAAAACATAATTTTATAATGCGTTATATGATGAATTCTTTGGGATAAATGAATTGTAGATTGAATTTGTTATTATTGTTTGTTGCATAACATACATACATACATACATGCATATATTCTATGATTTATGTATCTTTAGTTTAATGAAAAACTAATTTTTATCGTTTAGTTAATATGAATACGGTGTACATATTAAAATTTTCATATTATCGTAATTTAATAAATGAATTAATGAACATTAGTAATTAGACTAATCCAATTAGTTTAAAGTTAGATTGCATAATTATTTTAAATATATGGACTAAAATGTAAAATATTTGAAGAAAAGTGAGGAGGGTTTTGTAAATAATTGTGGCAATTTCAAATGTTGGTATTTGAAGTTAAAAGTATAATTTTGTAGTGCAATGCATGATAAAACTATATAGATGAATGAATTGCAAATTAAATTTGTTATTTTGTTTTAGGTGATTTATATATCATAATTAAATGATAAAAATATTATCACTTTGGTTCATACAATAGTAATATACATATTGATATTGTCATTCTTTATTATTTATTAGAAATATTAATAAATATGAGTGATCAAAATTATTTAAGTAGTTTAAATTTTAGATTATGTAATTAACCTAAATATATGGACTTGAATATAAAACGTCAGGAGGTAACCGATGAATTATTTATAAATAATTATATAAACTTTTAAATGTAAGTAGTAGAATATAAAATGATTGAAGAGAATTACTAAATTAAGTGTAAAGTGATAATTAAAGGATCTGAAAATAAATATCAAGAGAGAATTAAGAAGAAGAGAGAAAACTCCTAAAATTAATAAAAAAAACTAGAAATTATTCTGCTTTACTATTAATTAATATGTTTAATATATTAACATATATATTTTATTATTTAATTTATTAATTGTTATATAATTAATTAAGATAAATGAATTATAAATCAAAACAGTTATTATAAATTTTTTGGATTTAAAAGACGAATCAATGAATATAAGTTAATTATGTTTATTTAGATACTTTAAATGCAAGATTATTTAAATATTCAAATATATGGACTTAAGTGTAAAATGATAGGAGAGAATTGAGGAGAATTACGTATAACTAAAAATTATAAAATTTAGGTATTTGAATGTAAAATGGTTAGAGGGATTTTTTTTGCAATTAATTGTAAAATTCATGAATTATGTTCGGATTTTATAGTAGAGTAATAGAGAGGAAGAAAATTGTTAAAATTAGTGAGAATGCTAGAAATTCTTCAATTTCAGTATTATTTACATAAAAAACATATATTGGGATAAATGAATTATAAACAAATGTTGTTGTTATTAATAATTTACAAGGATAAACATTATAAATAAAAGTTAATATTATTTTTTATATACATAATTTTTTTATGTTTTATATATTTGAAACTAATATCGATTTTACTAATTTTGTAAAATAAAAGTGTTATATATATTTAAATTGTCAATTTTATGATTCATTTGATGAATCGGTGAATATTAATTAACTGATTTTTTTTCAAAATATTAGGATTATTTAATTAATTTAAATATAAGAACTTAAATGTAAAATGATATGAGAGGATTCAGGAGAAATCTGTAAATAAAATTTATGAAAATGCAGGTATTTGATTATAAAATAGCTCGAGTGAATCAACAAAATATTATGATTAATATTAATAATTGTTAATTATTATGAGGATTTTAATAAAATTTAAGAGAGAATTAATGGGAGATGAGAATGTTAGAACCTTAAATTTTGATGTTTTGATTGTGATAACTATATAAGTAAATATTATATGAACTAACCGAGTTTGCAGGAGAAGGTAATCACAAACATATGAAGACCAAATTCCAAATTGTTGCTATCACGTATTGTTAAGTATGGAGTTTGAGTCTAGATGTAGAAATATGTTAAAATCTCTCTGAAATTGTATACACATACACACATAACAAAAGAATCAGCAAAACAAAGGAACTGCACAAAAACATTACATTCAGCCGGCTGAAAGGTCCCTCTCAACCGTCTGAATGTTGTACGTGCACAAAAAATTATTAAGAACATTCAGCCGGCTGACCATAATATTAAGACGGCTAAATTCTGTCTATTTTGTACTAATTTATTGTTGTCTCAAATTTTACTCGATTCAGCTGGCTGGAATATTTAATTCAGACGGCTGAAGCTTCATAACGGCTAGTTTTTGAAAAGGTGCTTCTCTTCCATGAATAGAAACAACTCTTGATTCAGAATATACTTACATATCTCTTCATGGCTGCTCTTCATGAATGTATACAACCTTTTAATTTCTATAAATAGCAAAGAAATCCAACATCTTGTTAATCAATTTTTTATTAACTCTATTCTCAATTCTTTCTATCTTTACTATCGAACTCTCAAGCATTCAATTACAAACTGCTTTACATTTTTGATCACATGATCATTCAAGAAAATTACCTTGTGATCAAAATTACTTCCTTTCTTCACAAACTACACTATATACCACATAGAAGAAGATTATAGGAAGGGTGTACTTTATCGACTTATCAGTGCTATTCAAGAGCATGCTCAGTAAAAAACGTTTCTACTATTTGTATTGGAAGTCCTTTTGCAGTATCCTCAAGCAGTTGAAGTCCTATTCGGTTGTCTAGGCGGTTGAAGTCATGTTCGGTTGCTAAGGCAGTGTAATACCTATTCCTCCGAGTTAAGTGAGGGTTGCACAATGGTCTAACACAGAAAAATTAGATGCTACTACTAACGCTAAAGCCATGAATATGTTATTTTTTTCATTAGATAAAATTGAGTTTAACAGAGTTAGTATTTGTAGTTCGGCATATGAAATTTGGCGTACACTTAAAGTTACACATAAAGGTACTAACAAAGTTAAACAAAGCAAGATTTATATGCTTAAGAATCAGTTCCATAACTTTAGAATGAAGCAAGATGAAACTATAAATGAAATGTATTCCAGGTTTCAAGATATATATTGTTCACTTTTGGCATTAGGAGAAAAAAACACAGATTTTGATATCGTTTCAAAAATCCTCAACTCTTTAACAAATGAATGGGAACGAAAAGTCTTAGAACCTAAAGAAACTAATGACATTTCAACCATAAAACCAGAAGATTTAATCGGAAATCTAATGTCATATGAAGTAAATTTACAAGCAAAAAGAGTTTAGGCATAAGACAAAAGGACAATAGCATTCCAGGCCGAAAAAGAAGAATCAGATTTGGATGAAGATGATATGGCATTTTTAGCTAAAAATTTCAAATATTTTTTGAAATTTAGAAAGAGAATTAAATTTGGAAATAACAAGAACACCAAAAAACCAACAGCTTCAACTCTCGAATGCTATGAATGTCACAAAAAGGGTCAAATAAAGAAGGATTGCCCTGATCGTAAGAAAGACAAGTACAACTACAAGAGCAAAAGAGACAAATATAAGAAGAAGTAAGCATTTTCTGTTACATGGGATGATTCAGAATCGTCTTCCTCATCAGATAGTGATAGTGACACAAAACTAGCCAATGTATGCTTTATGTCTACAAATGACGATGTAAGTGATCTTTCTTTTTATGATTTAGTAGATATAAACTCAAAACTACTAGATAAACTAAGGAATATCAAAAGAAAATATAAAGATACACTTGAAAAATTAAATAGAACTAAAATTGAAGTAGATATGTTAAAAGATGAGAATTTTTTTTTAGAAGAACTTATAATCACTTAAGAATCGTGTTCTAATACAACCTCTCAGCTTACATTGCTAAGTAGGGAAATTGAAACTCAAAAGGAAAAGAATGATGTTCTTTTATCTAAGAATCACAAATTAAAATCTACTGTCAAAATATTAGAATTAGATATCTCTAGTTTTAAAAAAAATAGAGAATATTACTAAGAACATTTCTAATTTTAATAAAGGAAGAGGAAATCTTTCTAGAATTATAGAAAATTCACATGCTATTTCAAATAAAAAAAGATTAGGATATAGTAAAATGACAAAAAATATTCCTAAAAATAATAGTTCTTTATATAAAAACTTTAAAAAGAAAGATAATACTTTTGTAAAACCTGTTTTAAAGGCTTTAATCGTCCAAAATCTATTAAGATTTGGGTTCCGAAGACAAAAAATTATTTGATTAGAAATAAGTATATAAAGACTTTTACAGATACGTTCATAAAAATGAAAATTTTACTTGTAAAGGAATTCTAAACCCTCTTAGGTTTTTTGGCTTCCTAAGATCTAACTCTTAGGACCCTAACAAAAGTTGGGTACCAATGTCATTTCTATATTTTTGTAGGTACCAATTAAGAAAAGAAGAAGTGGATCGATAGTGTTTGCTCAAAACATATGACAGGAAACAATGATATGTTGACTAATATTATCTACTTAGATCGAGGATCTGTCACGTTTGGAGATAACACTAAAGAATACATCATCGGCAAAGGCGATGTGAGCAATGATGGTACATCTAACTTACCTCTTATTACAAATGTTTTACTATTTAAAAATTTAAAACATAATTTAGTTAGTATAAGCCAACTGTGTGATAAAGGTTTTAATATATCATTTTCAGAAAATAAATGAAATATATTTGACCAAAATAAGAATCTCATCTTTGAAGGAATTAGAGAACGTAATATATACATCTTAAATATGAAAGTTAATCATAACACAAATATGTGTCTACTAGCCAAAGAAAATGATCCTTGGTTATAGCACAAGATTCCGTCATATAAACTTCAAAGCAAAAAGCAAATTATCTAAAATTAATTTAGTAAAAGGTTTACCAAAGATGAATTTTAAAGTCCAGCATTTGTGATGCTTGTAAGTTAGGAAAATTAACTAAATCATCTTTTAAATCAAAGAAAATTATTTCTACATTACAACCACTTGAGTTATTACATTTGGATCTATTTGGACCAACTCAAGTTCAATCTATAAATCATAATAAATATGTTTTTGTAACTGTAGATGATTTTTCAAGATATACTTGGACGATTTTCATGAAAAATAAAAGTGATGCTTTTGAAAACTTTAAAATCTTTGTTAAAAGAATTCAAAATGTCAAAATTTTAAAAATTAAAAATATTAGAAGCGATCATGGAGGTGAATTCGATAATGATATTTTTGGAATTTTTGTAATAAGAAAGGAATATTCCACAATTTTTCATTTCCTAGAACTCCACAACAAAATGGAGTTGTAGAAAGAAAAAATAGAATGCTTTAAGAATGCTCTAGAACCTTACTAAATGGAAGCACTCTACCCAAAAAAATTTGGGTAGAAACTGTAGCAACTACTTGTTATGTTTTAAATCGTGTTTCCATTCGACCATTAACGAAACACACTCCATATGAACTTTTTAATGGAAGAAAACCCAACATATCTTATTTTAATTTTTTGGATCTAAATGTTTTATTTTAAATACAAGAGATCAACTTGGAAAATTCGATCCAAAATCCGATGAAGGAATATTCATAGCATATTTGGAATGAAGCAAAGCATATAGAATTTACAATAAAAGAACTAAAATGATTGAAGAAACACTTCATGTTTCCTTTGATGAAATCTTTTAAATTAGTAATAAAGATGAAGATGATGACATAATATCAACGCCAAATATCATTGAAGATGATAATATTGAAAATAATATTGAAACTGTAAATAACTTACCTAGTGAAAATGAGATACGATCTCCACATAGATTACTAAAAAATCACCCATTGAAAATGTTATTGAGAAATAAATTCTAATGTAAGAACAAGAAATCAATTAAATCAAATGGGTCATGTAGACTTCCTATCGAATATTGAACCTAAAAATGCTAAAGAAGCCTCAACTGATGATTACTTGATTATAGCTATGCAAGAAGAGGTAAATCAATTTGAACGAAACAAAGTTTGGGACTTAGTTCCTAGACCTAGTGATCAAAAAGTCATCCGTACTAAGTGGGTTTACAAAAATAAAGCCGACAAGCAAGGGAATATTACTCGAAACAAAGTTTGATTAGTCACTCAAGGCTACAATAAAGAAGAAGGAATAGACTACGTAGAAACGTTTACTTCTGTAGCCCGACTAGAAGCAATAGGTCTTTTATTAGCTTTGGCATGTTTTCATAACTTTAGACTATATCAAATGGATGTAAAAACTGCTTTTCTAAACGGATTTATAAAAGAAAATGTGTATGTAGAACAACCACCTCTATTTCACATAAAAAATTTCCAAACCAAGTCTATAAATTAAAGAAAGCTTTATACGGTTTAAAATAAGCACCTCATGCTTTTTATGATCGTCTTAAAAGCTATCTTATAAATTTTGGTTTTAAAATTGGAAAAGTACAAACTATTTTTATAAAAGAAAATAAAAAGGATATTTTAATAATACAAGTATATGTAGATGACATCATTTTTGGTTCTACGAACGAAAATTTATGCCAAGAATTTTCGAATATTATGACAAGAGAAACTGAAATGTCTCATATGGGAGAACTTTCATATTTTCTTGGATTACAAATCAAATATTAAATAATGGAATTTTTATTAATCAAGAAAAATATTGAAAAAATCTAATAAAACATCTTGGTATGGAAAATACTTCTACTAAACCAACACCAATGAGTACTACGGTACATCTCGATCGAGATGAAAATGGCAATAGTATTGACCAAAAACTATATCGAAGTATGATTGGATCATTACTTTACTTAACTGCTAGCCGACCCGATATAATGATGAGTGAATGCTTATGTGCACGATTTCAAGCAAATCCCAAAGAATCACATTTGTGGGCAGTGAAACGAATTTTGCGCTACTTAAGCAAAACTAAAGATTACAACCACCTTTACCCAAAAGAATGTCCGTTTGAGTTTGTATTATATAGTGATGCTGGCTTTGGAGGATATCAAACGGATCGAAAGAGTACGAGTGGTACGTGTTACTTCATTGGACAATCTTTAGTATTATGGTTTAGTAAGAAACAAAATTGTGTTTCACTTTTGATATGTGAAGCAGAATACATTTCTGCTACTTTGGCAAGTGCTCAAGTAAAATACATGCAGCAAACACTTCAAGATTTTGGTATAAAATTATCTAAATTAACAATTTATTGTGATAATACAAGTGCTATAAATTTATCTAAGAATCCAATAAACCACTCAAGAACTAAACATATTGACATTCGACATCATTTTCTACGTGACAACATAGAAAAAGGTACTATCTCTCTTGAATTTGTATCATCGGAAAATCAAGTTGCAGACATATTCACTAAACCTTTAAATGAAAATGTTTTTCTAAAATTAAGACGTGAACTCAGAATTATGTCGTTACATGATTTATAAGTTTATAATAAAGTATATACGAATAAAAGGTTATAAAATGATGGTTAAAAAAAGTTGAATAAAAATTGGAGCCGATGGCACTCGACTCTGCACTCATGGGAGATAGGCATGTGACTATCCAATGTTCTATTTTATTCTTTGCATTAAGATCTCTCATGCTTTCTAATTTATATACAGTAATAATCATTTTGTAATTTTCACCTTAGAAACATATAAATATTTATAACATAGAGATAAATTAAAGATTGGCTCAAGTTTAAATAATAATGTTAACCGGGAAATTCAAATTCAGAAATAGCTAATGAAATTAAAATATATACATGAAGAAAATGTTTCTAAATTCATATAAAACAAACAAACATCCACTTCAATTCTTATAAAATGTCATCTCAGGAAAATTCCGATTTCTCATCAATTGTATTCAACACTCCAACTTCAAATTCGTCTAGCAAGTCTACTCCAGTATATGTTCCAGTAAGAATTACGCCATCTCCAAATCACCATACCGGATATACACTGAAGGGTAAACGAGCTAGAAGAACCTTAGAATTTGGATCACCTTCTACCAAACAGAAGATCGATAATATTCATCACTACCAGCGTGAAACATTAAGTATAGAACATGAGATGTATTACGAACAAAACACTATGGAAGACGCTTAAAATTTCTTGAGAAATGGCCTCTCAAATTCTGTGGAACTACCCCTACTAATAATAGTATTCAACCAATCTCCTCAAAGACCTCATGTATCACCAAATTCTTGGGAGCAAGGTCCTTCCAACAACTCTCTGCCTCAACATAATATCCGGTCTCCTATCAAACTATTACAGGAAAACATAAAGGTTGAACCAGATAGTTTCGAAGGATATTCCTCAAAGAACTCCAAATCGTTTGCTAATAAATAATATGTGTAAATATATATATAATATTTATAATATGAATAAAATTATACTTATATATTTAATATGAGAATAAAGCTCACAAACAAATACATGTATGTCGTACATTGTTAACCAGAGTTGAAATTGCTGAAAATAGGCTGATCTGTAAAAAATCAACATATTCAGCCGGCTGAACTTAACAATTCAGACGGCTGAATGTTCAAACTTATTATATATTCACCCAGAATTCGACCGACTGACCACCCACTTTCAGCCGACTGAATCATACCAAAAATGTACTATTTTCTTGCGGCTTGTAACCAGCCGATTGCTCAGAACATTTCAGCCAGCTGCCTGAACGAATTTCTATTTTTTTAAATAGAATAACACGATTATCAAGGCACAAATCCAACTTAAATCAATACTTATTATCAAAACTACACATTCATTCACTAACTACCTCTTCACTTTTCAGAAATTACAACGGAAAATCCCTAATTCCTCCAAATCAAAAATCCAATCTCTCTTCTTTCCTCAAGACAAAACTGTCTCCTAGATCAAAACGAACAAGAGAATCATCTACCGGTCCATCTCAAAGCCAAATTAGAGCATGGCTCCATAATGATACAGCTGTCAATCGATTTAACAGCATGAAGAATTCCAAGCTTTTTGAAGGAGAGTTCATAAAGTTTCTGGATTTTAATGGATATGCTGTTAGAGAATTAGCAAAAGCACATGGATTCAACTCTCTTATTGGATATGACGCTAATAATATTAAGATTTATCCTCTCTTGATTAAGTTTTTTTACGCAAATATGAATCTATTCCATCATAGTCCTCAAAACAAAGACGATTGCATTTGGACTTTGGTATGTGGCGTTAAAAATTTATTTACCTTTACAAAGATTAGGGCATGCTTTAAGATGTCCATCCGAAGGTTTAGACATTGAGATGGTTGACGTTGATATGTATGAACGTGATGAAGTGTCATATAGATTTTTGTCCGATGATCTAACCGAACTAAAATCAAGTGCTTTATGTCATAAGGCAAGAATTATCCATCGCACACTCATTCACTCTCTTCAATCATGAACCGGGAGCTATGAAAAGGTTTATAAACATGACTTCCAAGACTTATACGCTATTTATTCATCTCAGCAAGTTAATTGGGGCAAGATTATATTGGATGAATTTCTTACTGTCAAACATAGGAGAAGTTATAAAACCATTCATTATGGAGCTTATATAATGCGGATATTACAAAATTTTGGAGTTGTTTTGCCCGATTCCGAGTTTACAACAATAAGTGAACTTAACTCTAAAACCCTTAGTCTCATTGGTCTTCCTAAGTGTCTCGGCAATCAACCACTTATTAGTATTCAAGAATGGTCGCCAATTGCAATCAAGGCATTCCACAACCTCGAGGCACAAATATTGCCTCCACTTCTCAACAACCCCAACAAGAAGAAGAAGAAAATGATATCCGTGAATTAAATATTGATGTGACTCCTAAACAAGTTGTTATCACATTATCTCTAAATCAAACCAAGCTCAATTACCATTTAGTTAAAATCGAGAAAAATACAAACAAAATGCTAAACTCTATAAAAGGATTCTTGAACAAGATTTTGGGAAAAGGTGCCTTGCTCCGCATCAACCGGAATTCTTGAAAATCTGGCACCGTTCATTTGGACATCTTCGGAGGATGAGGAAGAGGAAGAGGAGGAGGAGGACGAAGGCAGCGAAGGTTGATTTGGTATGTTTTTCATAATTATCTAAACATAACTCTATCTTTTAATTTATGACTGCTTTGCTTTAAGAACAAATTTATGTAATATTTGTTGTGCTCTTTGGATGTTTTAATTTGTGACCATATGTTTTATGGCTATTTTTTGTGGTTAGGAAATATTTCTGTCTTGTTTTCTAACATGACCATTTGCAAATTTGTGATGTTTATGTGTTAGAGTGTTTTGTGAAGTAAATATTGTCATGTTTTTATGTGTAATGTCTATGTATGTTTATATGCAATGCTTATGTGTGTTTATGTGAAATGACTACATATGCTTATGAGCAATATCTATACGTATTTATGTGTTCTAAAATTTATGATGTTTATTTTTTAATTCTTACCAATTTATGATTTCTCCTATCGACTAGTTGTTTCCTTTTTGTCGATGACAAAGGGGGAGAATAAGGTAATCATATTGATATGGGGAGTATCGAGTCAGGGGGAGAATAATTGAATCTCTATATTTAAAACTTACATAATTGTCATCATCAAAAAGAGGAAGAATGTTAGAACCTCAAATTTTGATGTTTTGATTATGACAACTATATAGGTAAATCTTATATGAACTAACCAAGTTTGCAGGAGAAGATAATCATAAAAACATGAAGACTAGATTCCAGATTGTTGCTACAACGTATTGTTAAGTATAGAGTCCGAGTCTAGATGTAGAAATATGTTAAAATCTCTTCAAAATGGTATACATACACACACATAACAAAAGAATCAGCAAAACAAAGGAACTGCACAAAAACATTACATTTTGTCGGCCGAAAGGTCCCTCTCAGCCGTCTGAATGTTGTATGTGGATAAAAAATATTATGAACATTTAGCCAGCTGACGCATAATATTCAAACGGCTGAATTCTGTTTGTTTTGCACGAATTTCTTGTTGTTTCAAATTTTACTCGATTCAGCTGGCCGGAATATTTAATTCGAACGCTTAAAGCTTCATAACGGCTAGTTTTTGAAAAGGTGCTTCTCTTCCATGAGCATAAACAACTCTTGATTCAAAAGATACTTACATATCTCTTCATGGCTGCTCTTCATAAATGTATACAACCTTTTAATTCCTATAAATAGCAAATAAATCCAACATCTTGTTAATCAATTTTTTATTAATTCTATTCTCAATTCTTTCTATCTTTACTATTGAACTCTCAAACATTTAATTACAAACTGCTTTACATTTTTGATCACACGATCATTCAAGAAAATTTTCTTGTGATCAAAATTACTTCCTTTCTTCACAAACTACACTATATACCACAAAGGAGAAGATTATAGGAAGGGTGTACTTTATCGACTTATCAGTGCTATTTAAGAGAATACTTAGTTAGAAACATTTCTACTATTTGTATTAGAAGTCCTATTATAGTATCCTCAAGCAGTTAAAGTCCTATTCGGTTGTCTAGGCGGTTGAAGTCCTATTCGGTTGCTCAGGCAGTGTAATACCTATTCCTCTGGGTTAAGTAAGGGTTTCAATTAAATTCCGAAGGAGTCTGGGACTGGACGTAGAACGGGAAGTTCGAACCAGTATAAAACTCCCTGGTATCATTTACTTTACTGCTTTTACTTTTATTTTTATATTCCGCACAAGTAAATAGTTTAGTTAATATCCATATTACATGGTTCTTAGTAACTTCCAGAGAAAACTCCTACAATTCATGAGAAGGCTATAAATGCTCTACTTTACTATTATTGAATAGATTAAAAATTAAAAACATTGATTTTAAATATCAAAATACCCTTTGTCCCATTTTATTCTTTTTGTACTCTTATTATTTTAATTTTCACTAATGATATAACATTTTCTACTTTAAAATAAATTTTTCTACGTTTTATAACATTTATATATGAACCGAGTCAGGCGGAAGATAGATGGAGGTTAGAGGTTGGAATTGGAGGGTTCGGCATAATGAACTGCCTGGAATAGGTGCTTTATGTTTATGATAATCGGTCCAACAGTTGGGCATTTTGAGCATTTCACCCCAGAATAAGGGTATTTGAAAATTAATTTTAAAAAACCATAAAAGATTTATAAAATATATTTAAAATGTTATTTGACAATAAGAAATTTTTATTTATATATATGACAAATTATTATTATTTATAATTTTAAAAGAGTGTATTCATATACATATATTAGAAATAATATTAGTAAAGGTATGCGATAGGAGAATTTAAAGAATATTTTAATGATAAAATTTCTCGTTTCAAAATTTTAGGTGTATCATGAATTTGTAAAGAAAAGAATGCAGTAGTATGTTTATAAAGGATGATAACGGTAGAAATTTATAGAGATGGTCTCTAAAGAAATGTATCTATAAGACATTTGAAAATAACTATCATGTCATGTTGAGAAGGAAGAAAAGAATTACTAAAGTATTTTGTGCATTCCTTTGAAATGTAAAAAAATGCATTTTCTGCTATTTGGAGTATTTGAGACTATATTTGTAAATACTTTTTTAATCAAAGGTATTTATATATTCTTTTGGTAAAAGTAGGAGAATATATTTTGAAGGACGAGAATAAATTTATTATAATATTTGAAGAAAAAGTCTGCAGTGTGGATATTTATAAACACTTAAAGTAAAATATTTGAAATAAATTTTGAATGATTTGAAACAAAGGTGTTTTTTAACATCTGAAGTAAAGATATCTCTTCTTGAATTTTGAGAATAATATTTATAAATATTTGCAGTAAGAGTTATGAAGTAAAAAATATTATAAATATTTAATGGGAATATTTTGAAGTGAAACGAATTATGACATTACTATATCTATTATTTTGAAGATTTGATTTAGAATATCTTACCAACGATTAAGATTTTGGTGAATGATTCTTCTGAACAGGAAACAATATTTTAAAGTGAGAAAGTTGAGAAGAAAAGCACTTATGCTATATTGCAAAATTATATTTATATCCGCTATTTTGGAAAAGTTAAAGTTTTAAACATTATACTTGTGAAATATATGTTGGTATATGTATTTGATTATTTAAATGAAATATTTTGAAGTGGGAATTTTGGGATAAAAATATTTTTTGGAAAAATAACGTAGAATCATCATTTACCTTTATTTTTGAGGATTTCAGATATTTAATGTATTGATTGGAAACGAAATCAGTATGTGCTTGAAGCACGTTTGTATCTATTAAAAGTAGTGTTGATTAGGATGTAATTCAATACAATGAGTATTTTAAACAATGATGTTATAGTATTGAATAGTATATGAGATGATCGTTTGATATTACTGATGTTATTCTTTTTACGCATTATACTAAGCAACATCTTTTGGAGTTCTTATGTTTACATAATTTGAATAAACGATGTCACAACACCGTATGGGACATTCATATAATGTTACGTCTGTTATTCTTTTTACATATCAATTCACAATTGATGTTGTATATTTGACCCACTATTATATTTATTTCTCTCGAAAGCATCATATTTATGATGATTTTTCCTAAAAGAGTCATGAGAATAAGTTGGGTCAAACTTATATATGATAACTCAGCAAAGGCGATACCAAGAAGGGCTAATAAATATTCATTTTATTGCCTCATTTATTTAGGGTAAGTTGTAGATGCTGAGTCATACATATAATAGGATTAGAAATATTATTGCCATCTCGTGCGAATTTATTTGAATAAATATGCATATATAATGGCATTTTATGACAATTATGGCGTAGTTTAGAGAAGCGACCTATTAATAATTGTATATTATCATGTCTTAAAAGGTTTAAATCATGAAGTAGGTTGTATTGGTAATGATACAACAGTAAAAGAGAGGTGATCAATGAGCGTTGGACCAAACAAGCTTATATCCACCTTAACCGATTGATTCAGGCTCGTTACCTAATCTGCGACACATTGTTGATGTGTTTGACCTAATGTCACATGTAGCCAAAAAAATTGTTACCTGAGGGCAGAATTAGTGTTATAATCAGTTGTGTGTAATTGATATATTAGGAATCACAATAATCGAAAGTGGTAACTTAGAGACTGTCTAAGAAGCATAGGATACAAATATGGTGTTAATGTTTCAACACACATTGGATTGTATCATTATATTTATACTAGCAAGACTCCTTGTCCAGTAGTGAGGAGTATAGGGTGTAAATATGATGTTATGGTTTCAACACACGTTGGACTATAGCATTATATTTATACTGGAAAGACTCCTTGCCTAATGGTAGTAGATCGGTTATCGTAACTGATCATAATTGTATTTATATCACCAACTGATATAGGAATTAAACCTTCATGGTCACATTAGTTGATGATGAATGGTTATACTTTTGACTATACAATAGATGATATACTAGCATTATATCCACTAGGTTGTTGTCATGGTTGATATCGATGAAAATCTTATGTGGATGTAGATGTTGATTGTTGATGGTTATGTGTACTTTGGGAGTATATTGTAGTTGATATTATGTTATTTCCCTTATGTATGGTCATAGTAGACGTTAAAGTTTGATGTGCTGTGATGTTGCTTATATGAGATATTTGGCATTTTAACCCTTTATGTGATTTAATAGATGGATAGGAAAAAAATTGAGTGTGTTTGGGATGGGTCAACATTACATGTGTAGCACATGCTACAATATATATATATATATATCTATGTGTGTATGTGTGTGGGTGTGTGTGTATGTATGTGTATTCCTATTTGTGTGACATGGTCTGACCCGTTTGTTATTATTTTTATAATTCTCGGATCAGTCCAAGATATTATAGGTTTTGCTGACAACTAAAAGTTGTCCTTTTATTTGGGTATATCAACTGAAGATGCAGTTAATAGTTATTATATGACATCGTTACTATGTATCAAGATGAGGTATTTTACTATTGTACATGTAAATGTATCCAAATGAGATGTTGTACACCTTGTATAGTAATACGACTTATAGCTTGTATTTTGTAGCCCTGATAGTGCCTGATACATATATGTCCTTTTATATTATTCATTGCGATATTTGAGTATGACTTGTATTCATTTCGCTATGCATTATTCTTTCTTGGGAAAATCCATGTCCTATTACTTTATGCCAATGCTAAATACAAATTTCATAAGTCATATATATTTTTGTATCATATTCGGTGTTAGCCTAAGGGAATAGATAAATTGGATCGGTCCATATACTCTCATTCTACATACAATTAGACACTATTTTCAGAACTACTCTTTATTAGTATAGGTGTAGGGGAGAAGCATTATAATGACATGCTTAGAACATACATATTTAATATGCATGTGAGGCAACTCATTAATTAAATAAGTTTTCAGTCCTTGCGTACTTATTGAATTGGTGTATGAGGCTTGGTGCATACATATATCCCACACATTGTATTTCTTTTTGAAATGTTTTCACATCCAATTTGGAGATATATATGAAAAAATGGCCTGATTCACGTTGGTATAGGTCCTGATATGACAATTGATGATTAATAGATTTATATAGGAGCTTCGACTTATATACATATATCGTGTGTAGATCGCCTTAGATTCCATGGAAGTATATATGAAGGAACAAGTCTGTCTACATCAGGTGAAATGAAGTCTAATGGTTTACACTAGATCCAATCCAGTAAATAAATAAAATCATATTTTATTTAGCCTTATATTACATTTATTAATTAATTCAATTAAATGTTTATTTAGGTGTATCATATATACATTCAATAACATAACAACATATCATAATGAAATAAGAACATGTGTATGACTATATATGTACATATAGATATTGAGATTTATGTATATTGGATACACATATATATTATACTTACACAACATATGACAATTTCATATTAATATCAGAATTTAAATGTCTTAGTATATACAAATATTTGAATATACTATCATATGTGTATATGGTTTGAATACAAATATTTATAGTACCCCACATATATCTATATCTCTGCTTTTAATATTAAGAATTCCTTGAGCTACAATCAACCATGTTTTTTCAACTTCGTAAAATACCCTTTTCGCCTAATCTTATATGTTAAGCCTTTCGTTTCACTTTATTTCATTCGAGCCTAAAAACCCCTAATCACCCCCAAATTAAACTATACATGCCAATCATCCACCATCATCGACGATAACCAAAGTGATACCGAACCTAATACTCACTCTATCGGGTTTTAGTTTGCAATCAAATGATTTTGTGGACTAGGGTTAGCTTACTGTGTTGTGGGGATTCCTCACCTTCGCCCATTTCGTCGATTGGTTCTTCAGTATCATCAACTGGAGCTTATCACTATGTAAGGTTAGCTTCCTCTGCTGTCGAATGGAGCTCATCGGCTAGATTTGTTCAACTCCTCTGCATTTTGTATTCTTTCAATTTCAACTTAGGTATTTTTTTAACTATGTCCAAATTTTTTGATGTCCTCTGCATTTTTTATGTACCTTTTTCGAGTTCAATTTACGTTTTTTTATATTAAAAACTAGTGGAAATTAGGGAGGCATCCCTATCATACTTTCATATTGTAAAGCGGGTCCCTGTCAAAGTTTCATTGTAAAGCGGGTCCTTGTTTTTTGAAAACGAAGAAAAATTATTGCTGAAATGTCAGCAACTTTTATAAATAAGTGCTGATATCAGCAACTATCTGTGTCAAAGTTTTATTGTAAAAACAAAGAAAAATTATTGCTGAAATGTCAGCAACTTTTATAAATAAGTGCTGATATTTCAGCAACTTTCATAAACTGTGTTCACAGTGTACATAAATGTTGCTGAAATATCAGCAACTTTTATAAATAAGTGTTGATATTTCAGCAACTTTCATACACTATGTTCACAGTGTACAGAAATGTTGCGGAAATGTCAGCAACTTTTATGAAATGTTGCATCATGCTCTGCAATAATCGTGAATAAAAAACAGGGACCTAATTTACACTGAAATTTAGTGAAGTACTTTTCGTGAATTTTGAAACTTAATAAGGACCTGTGCCAAAAGTACCCTAAAAACTATGCCCTTAGTTAGTTCGAAGACTTGTTCCAAAACCTCTTATACTGTAATAAACACATGAATAAGTAAAGTTAACTAATAATTTAGGTTATACCCATCTTTTCTTTTCTTATGATAACGTCAGCGAACAATTTCCTAATGATATTTGATATTTGGTAGTGATAAAATAGTTTGATATTATAGTAAATGGTTTGGTATCTGATTCTGATAAAATAGTTTGATATTACAATAAAATAGTTTTCTATTTATCAAATATAAAATAAAATATCAAATAGTTTTTCTCATGATTTTTTAACAAATTATATAATGGTTTGATTCTTCCATGCATATTTCTATTTTTTGCCACATTAATCATTGCAAAGAGAATGAAAAACTACTTATACTTTATCAGTATTAATTCCGTTAGTGCAACTCTAAAATTTTATTTGATTGCAATCTGGGTTACTTTAGTACATTATGTTGCCACATTAGAAAATCATTTAGTTTCAAATTATAAAATCTAAGCTACCTTTTATTGATTTATTTTGTAATTTGATTTACTTTTGATCCTTAAGTTAGTAAAACGGTTTTAGAACTTGAACATGATACAATCTGTACTTTTTTATTATAAGCTTTAGCTGCTATTTTTCAATTAAATGCATATTGATAGTTTTCATTTTTATATCATCTTTTACTCATTTTAAATTTCTAATGTTGGAGCTAAGGCCAAGAGAGCACTATTATTTAAGGTAGGATCTTTATACAAAAATTAATCATCTTTACCTTGGTCTATTCCAAGGACCACATAAATGACGTTTATGTGAAAAAAGTGTATATAGTATATACACATGTACACATGCATATATATATATATATTCGCTTAAGTGAAAAATGCACATTAAAAAGAGTAACCAAGTAAACAAGAGGTATCTCTTAGAAACTAAACTTGAGCATGAGAGCACCAACACAATATTAAATGGATGTACTATTTATTTTTAATCATATTTGAATTTATTCAGAAAATAATAACCCAAAATACACAAACAAATATTAATGTCTTACTACTGCAGAAGATTCACTCATTTTTTTCGGTGGTCTGCATTGCTTGCTTTTTTAGCTCATAAACACAAGCTAAACTTTTTGGATCGAAAAATTAAACAATAAAATTTAGGTTTGTGTTTATGATGGATGAATTAGCTATCTTACTTCCAAAAAATTATATTGAATTTAGAATTATATAAGATATTTCTACCCATACTCTAACTTCGGTGTAACAGAAGCACAAATAAGCATTTTTTAGAATATAAAATAAGTTAAAACATTTTTGTGTGAAAATTCATGTGCCTATGCAAACATGAAATTAATAGAAAACATAGTATATACATAACTGCATATAGTGTTTCATGCTTCAAGCATTTCATGTACTATGTTGGCAACTTACTTGGGCATACTTCAAGTATTTCATGTACAAAGAGGAGGTAATTCCAAGTAGAACTTATTTAATAGTATTTACTACTTACAATGAAAGGTTGGTAAAGACACTTACCTGTACATGCATGAAGGGACACCATTACTACTTATAATGAAATCGCGGAATTACCATTTCCATTTCTACATCATGCCTTAGCCTCCAGACCATTCTACCCTATGTTCTAAAAATCAAAGAAACCCCTCATGCATCCTATGCCTTTTGATATGCCAACAACATATGATTCTATCCCTTTTTATTCTTCACCGATTTCTTCTCGATCTTTGTTGTGAAAGCCAATCTGAATCAACTTTTGCTATCTTAGGTCTCGAAACTGAGTGAACTTCTGCCGCCTCTTCATTCATCGACGATGTTGACTACTCCTGCACTAAGGCTGAACTTATTCGAATCGATTACGTGTAGATGAACGTATTATGTAAGTTAATTAATTTGTTAAATTTGTTCTTTGATTAGTAAGTGATGTCTGCTTTTGGTTAAATTTGTTTGTTGTAACAATTATTTAGCTTAATTAGTCCTAGATTTGACTCTATAATTAACAAATTTGCTATTGTAGGATATTTTAACATAGTTGACTCTTATGTATGCACATAGACTGCTCATGCATAAATATGTGTTTCCATAAAACATTCAAAAAAAATTCATTATGTGATAGCCGAGAGCATTACTAGCTTAAAATTATGCACTACAACAATTGTTAGCATTAGCTGATAGCTTAACCAATGGTTTATCTTACTTATAACAAGTAAGTTTTTTTTGTATTTGAATACCAAACATCCGACACATTTTCTACATTTGTTAGCTATTTAGTATGCGTTGTGGTATATATGAGTGAGACGAGAGGTAGTTTGGAGTCTTTGGACTTTGGAACTTTACAGACACGGTACAAGTCAAATAAAATAATGAGGTGTGAACCAAAACTATTTTGGTTAAAATATTCCACTTTGAAAAAGTGCAACAATGTATACATACATACATATATGTATATACGTACGTATGTATGTATCTTCTAAACAACAGTAGATGGCCTTCTACTTCTGTTCCTACCTTTTGTCATATTCCAAAGATGTAATATTTTTTTTGACAACTTCAATAATATTAAAAAATATTTTTGTTTTAACTCATGTCATAAAAAATTACATACATATGAAAATGCTAGGAGTAATAATACATTGAATAGTTTATAAATTCTTCTAAATGGTATTTTAATCAAATATATGTAAATTATTTATCCGTTTAAATTTGTCAAATAAGATTACTTATGAATGTCTATTTACTAATATTAGACACTAATATTTAATAAATTTTACAAAGGTATTTTAATTTCTTTAAATTTCATAATGTTCCAAATAACTAATCAACAATGATCAAGCAATGAATTATGAGTTGTCTAATGTAAAATTTGGATTAACTTTTATAATCAGAACTTGATATTACACTTTCTTTATATATTCATTATCTTTTGTAGCATGTAGATCCTTAACGATCCAAATGTTGTATTGAAATGATTTCTGCACAAAGATAAGTCCATTTTGAGAATATCGTTAGTTATTTTCTATGTTTTACATGCAATTATATTTGAATCAAATTATTAGCTTATATTGGTTATCATTTAGTTTTTAGTTTTTTTAATGTATTTTGTAGAAGTAACTTAGAAAATCTACTTAGATAATGCTAACATGCTCATAACTAATTTAAAACATAGACAAGCTTGGTGCATGCTCATTTTTATTTTGGGCTCTTTTTCATGTTGGTCATGATTAATTTTTAATTTGAAAATTTACATTTTCATTCTCTAGAAGTTTCTTATGTTTAATATTGATTCTCTACATGGTAGATACCATCTTTACTACTAAAAAAAGAAATTCAATCAATAGAAAACAACAATGTCCTTTTGATATTCCAAAAATGCCCATGTATAGTTAATTTGTTCATCCGCTCCTATTTATTTTATGTCATGTCTTCTCGAAAATTAGTAATCCTATCTCATCACCATTTGTGTTTGTTTCATCATCATTCACACTCCTTATCACCGCTACACCACTGCCTAATACCGTAGTTACAAGATTATTTGTGACTCCCCACCTCTATACCCACGCTAGACAAGGACACTACGTGGTAATGACGTCGACTAGCGCGGAGAATAAGGCTGTTGAGGAGTGACCATCCATGTAATTGCTTTGTGCGAGCACCGATATGCCAGATAAAAATATAACTTTTGATCTCAAGAGGAAATCCGACATACCGATACAAACTCAAAGCTACTACACGGTGGCTATGTATATATACTTCGGAAACAAATATAGAAATAAACATAACACAAATCAGTCACAGACAATTCATATCACAAAGGCGGAAATAGATATGAATATAACACATGAAAGTGTACATCAGAGTAGTGGTCAAATAAGATCCACAATATCACAAAAGAAAAGATACAAGTGCGAGACAAAAGAATAATTATACATCACGGAGTCTATAGCTCAAATGTATAATAACAAAAACTACTAATCTAAAGTAGTTAGCCAAAAATCAGATGATAATCCCAGATAAGAAGTCAAGCAGGAGCACCTGTAATATCTTAGTCTGACCCGAGTATTATTTAATAAGAAAATAATAAACAGATCAGTCTAGCTATAATCATTAGATAAAATGAGATATAAGAAGAGATATAATAAAAACGTATGATAACCAAAAATGTCATACCTCGACGAGTATACATTAGAAAATCAACAAAGGAAAATCATACAAATATCTCACGAATCTCATAGCATAAAAAGAATGTCATATTCTTTATTTAATTCACCAAGCCACAATAAATGACATACATATCAATGCCAACTGAAAAAAGTGGTGAAACATAAATTCCAGAAATCAATAATTAGAAATCCAGAAATCACAAAAATAAGAGGATGGCCAATCCCATAAACTGAACATCCACGCACCTAGAAAGATACGCCCCATGTAAAGTCTAGCATCGATACACCTAGAAAGATGCACCCCATGCAAATTCGAACATCGACGCACCTAGAAAGATACGCCCCATGCTCTAGCATCGACGCACCTAGAAAGATACGCCCCATGCATAAATAAACATCGACGCACCTAGAAAGATACGCCCCGTGCATAAATAAACATCGACGCACCTAGAAAGATATGCCCCATGTAAATTCTAACATCGATGCACCTAGAAATATACACCCAATGCAAAGCCGAACATCAACGCACCTAGAAAGATACGACCCATGCATAGACGAACATCGACGCACCTAAATAGATACGCCCCATGCCCCGACTTATTGAGCTGATTGCTCCACGAAGTAAATAAACATCGACGCACCTAAATAGGTACGACCCATGCGTGAAATAAACATCGACGCACCTAAATAGGTACGACCCATGCGAGAAGTGAGACGAAGCTCATTAAAACGAGGAACAGTCCTCCACGTGGACAAAGAGACATCGCACATTACTAGTCTAAACCATAAAATGATCATCATCGATCATCAAGAAGTGTCGATTACACTAAGCTAGTAAATATAAGAGTTTAGCTTCATGTCCCATAACCACTTGCTTTACTTAAATATTTGCGAACAAATTGTAGATCTCCACTAGAAAATTGTCACAAGAGTTTCAATCAAACAAGTCCAAAAATTAACCGACGAAGTAAACGCAAGCGTTTCATACCACTTGTTTTGCTAAGCCGTTTAATTTGATTTTCTCATACGAATGAGGTAAAGGTTTGTATATACTAATAGATTGGAAAATGGTTTTGAAAACAAGCTTTATATTTAAAAATAGAGTTGAAATCGTCTTTGCAAAAGAGTTCGAATATTTACTACTAGTATAGAAAACCTTTGTATTTTAAAGTGACAAGTCATAGAAATGATTGTAGAAACAATCAACCATCAAAAATTCACATCCAAAGACGTGAATCAATTCCAACAAAATCGATACCAAATCCATCAAAATAGATGTTCTCAAAAATCCCGAAAAAGAAGTCATCAACATCAATAATAGATGATAACAACAAATGGGAATCAACACGAATCGATAAAATTTGGAAATCAAGCAAAACAAGCAAAAATAGACATAATAGGCAAAATAGAAGCGGGTCGGTCGATTGACTCACTGAGTTCGATCGACCGAACTCAGACCCGGAAAAATCCGCGGGATGCTGGTCAGTCGACTGGACCAGAGCCAGAGAAGTGTTCTGGTAGCAGGTCGGTCGACTGGACCAGAGTTCAGGTCGACCGAAACCTGTTTCCAGCACTTCCAAGCCTATCTAAGTGAAGAGAAAACTCTTCCAAATTGCAACCGGACGAGCAATGGCGCTAAGGGTTTATGCCAATCGACGACCCGGCCCTATAGGCTCTTTGGTGCACCACTAAAAGCATGATTAAACATCAAAGTTATGATTTTTAAAGATTTGGCTTCAAAACACCAAAAATTGAAATATTCACCAATTCAATCCAAATCATTAGCAATTGCACATGAATAAGTGTTAGGAATTCATACCTAACAATCAAAGATAAATATAGACATAGATGTGAGATAAAAATCTCACTTTTTACACAAAAACAATGAAGAGGGAGCTATAGAGCAAGGCAAGGACAATCACTCTTCAATTCCAACTCAACAAGCTTGAATCTAAGCTTAAAAGAGAAACATTTCCTAAATTAGGTTTAGGGAATTTCTGAAATTAAAAGGAGAATGAGTTGGAGAAGATGAAGAGGATGCTTACCAATAGCTTCTCTTTGAATTTGGAGCTAGAAGAAGGATTTGCAAATGAACTAGGGCTTGGAGTTTTAATTTCCCATTCCACTCTCCATTTTTGATGAAGCTTAAGTGTTAGGAAATGAAAGTGAAGTAATGAAGAGGAGGGGGAGTGGAGCTTGAATTAATAAAACCAGAATTGGGCAAATGGGCTGAACCAAACCCAAAGTCCAAAGTGAAAAAGTAGCAAAATTCTACTAACTCCAAACATATCGAAGCTTATACTCAAAAAGGTCGCAAACAACATTTTGAACTCAATGGAAGTGGTCTCGAGTCTCAATTCGACTGTTTGCAAAAAGTAGCTTTTCGAACTAAAATCCGACGAATGATGAAATATTTAAAAAATATATTTAAATATACAATCGTAAAATATGCGGGTTGTTACATTATTTTGTGTAATTTGTATGTAAAATTCTTTGAGTTAGAAAGGAGTAAGAAACAAGGAGAGGATTCAATGCTTTTGGTAAGAAGACGTGATTTTGCTGTTGCTTCCCTTTGTCAATGACGTAATCTCTTGATACTGCTACGTAGGTAATTTTTTGTAACTTCTGACGGACCTTATTTCACAAAAGAATTTGTTTGGTTCTTCTAATTCTAATATACATAGCTCTGTCATAATGTGCCTTAGTTTTATTAAAGCCTATCTTGGAGATTTTAATGCCTGGGACAATTTGCAATGTATTTTTAATATGATGAATTTAGGATATAGTTTATCTAAATAAGAAAGATTACAAGGCTCGTCAGTAGAAGTAATTAAATCTCAGCTCACACAACAAAAGTGTATAACTTCCTATCAATGTGTTTATGGCATAACTCATTTAAGTTATTATAAACTTTCATAGTGTATAAAACTTTATTTATTGAAACTGATACTTCCATAACGTAAAATATATCATGCGCTGGTTGAACAATTACTTAATGTATGTGTTGTTTTTGCACTAATTTGCCGAACATTTCCAAATGCATGGTTTACCGCTTTGATGACTAATGTTTTATGTAAACAAACATCTTTTTTGTAATGATAAAGACGTGTGTGTGTGTATATTCCTTTGACTGTTCTTTTTAAAGCACATAGTTTAAGTAGTATGAATAGTAAAGATTATGAGGATGGCATGTTCATTACTATTAATGTAAATGCAGCTACATGAGCAAAGCTACCAGTGAGCTAGGATCCAGTGAAATTTGGACATTTTGTGGCTGAAATATGAAGTTGGATGTAAAATTGAAATGCAATTTTTTGGGTATAAGAACCAGAACAATTGCTGCTATTTGATTAATTGTTATTATTTTCTCCATAAAAAAATCCTTTAGCTGCTTACTATTATTTTATTTTTAATAAGAGGCAACTTTTTATGTTATTTATATACCGTATTCGAAGTCTGTTGTTTATTGTACGTTGTTCATATGTAGTTTTGTACCTAGTTTCATAATGTTTTGTTATTGGTCATATAACTTTCGTAGTTGTTCAATATTGCTATTTGTATATGTCGACAACTGATTTTTTGATGTTGACTTTGAAGCTTATTTTGTCGTCGAATGCTTTTTATACCCATTTCATATTGTACGTTTTAGTTGTTAATTTTACAACTATTCAAATCCGATTATCTAGCTTTTAAAGGGGTTACCATGCTCCAGCACCGTTTTTCATTATGATATAATATTTTCACTATTTTTTTTGATGAAACAAACAAGTAAGCACATTACTCGTGTGCGAAGCAGTTCACATAACTTAAATGAGTAGATGCATGTGGTTTCTTTGGTATGAAATGAGCTACTTGAAATAGGTTTATTGCTCCGGCCCATAATACGATTAATCCGACATGGGCTATGTGAGCCCCAAGTAGTTTACTAGATAAATTGGTAAGTCTGGCATTCCCCTCCCACCAAGAAAAACTGATGGTTTCTTGGTCACGACTAGCTAAAGCTAAAGTTCCATTAAAGAGCATTTCCATGGGGTAGATACTCCTCAGGGAATATAAGGTTTTCATGAGACTAATCCTGAGCCACCATCCAAGCATGAATACCTTCATTTAATAAAATATTTTTGGTATAGAAAGTCTCAAATTCAGGATCCTCCGCTGCGTGGATTTCTTAGGAAATAAGCATGTAGGTTCAAAGCCATAAGCATGTAGGTTCAAAGTCAGACCAACTACCTGAAGAGCACTCATCCATAAATAGGTTGCTGGCACAAATAACATAAAGAAATGTAACCAACATTTATTGAAAAAAGCAACTCCAAAGATTTGAGACCAAAAGCGGTTAGCAGTGACCATTGAATAAGTCTCTTCAGCTTGAGTTGGGTTAAAAGCACGGAATGTATTTGCGTCATTAACGTCTTCAAATAAAGTATTTGTCCGTATGGACGTGCATATATTAATTCAGCATATTATAATTTTGATGCCTTTTGTCTTATTCTATTGCTTATGGTTTACTTATGGTTAGCAAGCTACGAGTACGAGTCTCCAAAAGTATATTAAATTCCTTAAATAGTACAATCAAGTATAAACGACATAAACTGCAAAAAGCTTGTTGTGATTTTCGAATAGAGAATCGCTTAGCAAGGAAATCGAGCCATTTTTGTAACCATTTTAATCTTGGCTTATTCGTTAATGTTAGAAATAAACTTAATTTTGCAATCTAGATTTTTCATATAAGAAATATCTAGAATCTAGAATATTTAGGAAATATTTATAGACTAATATATTTGAAATTGTATTAGAGCATATTTAGGAGATATGTATGGAGAACTGTTAGATTAAAATAATCTCCACGGCGTATTTGAGATGTGAACTCCTATAAATAAAGGTGGATTCACTCATTTTGGATGTAAGAAAAATATTAACTTTTGTAATAAAGTTTAATAATAAAGTTTTTCTCCATATTAAAAAAATCGTGTTTTTTTCCTTCTCCAACCTCTTATCTGTCTTCTTCTAAAATCAAATCTATTTGCTATTGAAGAAAACTTCCAACAAAGTGGAATCAGAGCTCGATGATCCTCCTAAAAAGATGGCGAATGGTAGTGTTTCCTTACAAGTCCCAATGCTTACTAAGTCCAATTATGACAATTGGAGTTTAAGAATGATGGCTCACCTTGAAGCACACGACGTATGTGAGATAATTGAGAAAGGCTACACTAAACAAGAGAATGAAGATAGTCTATCTCAAACTCAAAGGAATAGTTTGAGAGACTCGAGGACGAGAGACAAGAATGCTCTCTTTCTAATCTATCAGTATTAGATGACGATACTTTTGAGAAAGTTTCGGGATCAAAGTCAGCCAAAGAAGCATGGGAAAAGCTTCAAACTTCTTAAAACGGTGACAATCAAGCCAAAAAGGTACGTCTTCAAACTTTAAGAGGAGAGTTTGAAACTTTGCATATGAAAGAAGGTGAACTTGTCTCTGATTACTTCTCAAGAGTTTTAACGGTTGCTAATAACCTAAAAAAAGGTGAGAAGTTAAATGATGTAAGAATTATGAAGAAGATTCTTAGATAGTTAGTTCCAAAGTTCGAACATATTGTCGCCATCATCGAAGAGACAAAAGGCTTGGAGGCTATGGAAATAGAGGAACTTCTCGGTTCATTGCAAGCTTATGAATAAAAGAAAAGGAAGAAGGAAGAGATTATGGAGCAAGTACTCAAGACATGAATTGATTCAAAAAAGGAAGAAGCAATCGAAGCCAACAAAGACGAGATTATGGTTAAGAACGAGGACGAAGTCGTGGATATGAATACTACAAGGTTGGAGACCCAATAACGACAATAATAATGACAACAACAACCAAATAGGAGAAAGATCAATAAAAGGTCATGGGAGAGGAAATTCAAAGTCAAGGCATGACAAGTCACACATTAAATGCTACAATTGTGAAAATTTTGGACATTATGCTTATGAATGTAGATAAGAATATGAGATTGAGAAGTAAAGTACGTACATAACTCTCATTCTCATTTTCTTACTTTACCAGAAAACGTGAAGCTCAAAAATCCTCCATCATAAACCCTAGTTTTTAAATCTCCAATTTCTAGTCTTAGATCATAGAACTTTTGGCAATTTCTAGTGGCAATTGAAAGAAGGTAACCTCCTACACCTTCTAGCTCATCAATTAGGGATTATATATTTCAATTTCATCTCTTGTTTGTAATTCTGAAATTAAACCTAGGTATTTGTTGAAAGGTTTTAGCCTAGGAGAACTCAAGTTTATTGCTTTTAATTCAAGTTATAAAGGTGAGTTAACAACTCACACAATCTATCTTTAGATTCATATGAGATTTATTTGCTATTTTGGATGAGTTAGATGTCAAATCTATATGATTACTTAGGGTGTTTGCATTTTCTATTATGGAATTTACTGTTATTTGAAACCCTTGTTTATATAATCCTTTAAATCTTCAATTTGAAGTTGGTTGGTTGCTTGCATGATAGCTAATATAGTGTAGTTGAAGGTTTGGTTCAATTTTAGCAAAAAAAACCAGCCAACGAACGATCCGGGAGCCGCGTGCTCTGCCTGGGACTCAGCCCAGGTGTTGCCATCGGTCCCACCAGACCGATGCATCGATCACGGCTTGGGTTGATCCCTTGGTCGTGCTCGTTTCACTCCCCGATCGCTCTGTTCTCCCGTCTGCTTGCCCGTTTGTTTCCTTATTGATATTTGCTTGTTTTTGATGTCCTATTTCATACCGTTTTGTGATTATTTCAATGTTATTTCCTGATTTTGAATTGTGAATTTGTTTTGGAATAGTTATGCCATAGAGTTCATAGCACAACATCAAATCTCCGTCGCATGTTTTCAATAAGGATTTTCAAAGAGAATGGATTTTCAAGTTGAACCGTTTCTACTTAATCTTGTAAGAAGAAAGTTATGTTATTTATAAAGGATATTTGAAAGTGTAAATAGATATATTTATTATTATTTATATAATAAGAATGATTTTTGAAATGTAAATAAAGTTATTTCAAATTAGATATTCACATTTGGTTGCCTTAACAAGCCATATTCTCTGTATTATTAGACGACATTATTTATAATTTTCTTTAATAAAATGGGTATCGTGGTGGGGTCTTTACAGTTTGGTATTAGAGCAGAGTTAGAACGTTATAACATATCATATCACAGATCTGATACCTAGATGACTTAGTGTTATATCCATAGGGTTGTGTGGTAGATAGTTAACTTAACTACCTAATTACAGATAAGAATATAAGATGGTTATGGGATAATCATTTGGGATATATTTCGATTTTTAACTTGTTATATTAAAAATAATATTAGAGTTTGGATTGTGCAGCTAGAGTAATGGTTGGAGGCAGATCTAGAGTTATACCAGGATCGACTAGTAATCCTAGAACAGGAGGGATGTTTTTAACTCCTGAGCAGATTGCAGAGATTGTCCGTGCTGCCCAGACTGCTACTTCTGAGGATCACTTGGTTTGTGTTGATTTTGCTTGCTCTTACAGTGACTTTGGACGTTTAGGAGGTAGGCCTTTTAAGGGAAAGAGAAACTCATTGAGATTCAGACCTGGATAAAGACATGTGAGAGGATCTTTTCTCGCATGAATCTTAATGATACCCAAAGGATTCAAGTGGCCTCTAGCCAGTTACAAGAAAGGGCATAGGAAAGGTATGACTTGTTAGTAGTGGAAGTTGAGGAGGATCAACTTATTTGGGCTCAGTTTAGAGAGAGATTCGAGTAGAAGTTTCTTTCAGAGGCAGAAAAGGAAGCAATGACTAGGAAATTCGTTGAGCTTAGGAAGAATTAGATTTCTATTATGGAGTACATAGCAGAATTTGAGGCACTATCCAAGTTGGTTTGGATTTCATCAATACCCTAAGAAAGAAAAATCAGAAATTCATTTATGGATTGTGCTAGTCTTTGAAGAAAGCTCTATTATTTCAGATGGATATATCTTTTGAGTCCTTAGTCGATTCAGCACTTTGTTTCGAGGAAGGAGAAGGATAGTGAGGAGGAAGAAACTTCTAGGAAGCAAAAGAAAGAGTTCAACAGAAAAGGAAACAGCCGATTGAGCAAGGGAATTTCAAAGCTAAGGGTAAAAAGAAGAAGCATAACAAGTCTGGTTCTACCACCACTCGTAGGAGTCAAGTTGCATGTTTCAATTGTGGAACTAGGGGCCATTATTCGAGTGAGTGTAGAAAGCCTAAAGTTTCTGAAACACCCCACACCCCTTAATATACCCAAAAAGACACATTAAAAGACGTGGTGCGTTGTAGGTATAACTGAAACTAATAAAGATTAAGATTCACAAGACAAAAATAGGTAAAAACAGCGGAACCAAATAATAACTTAATTAAAACAAAGTCTCATAATTACTTCATAAATGAGTCAAATACCAAATACAACATTCATATTTAAAAACCCATCATGTCTTATGAAATAAAAATTCATAGTCTCAAAATCAGAGTACGTGATATCCCTCGTAATAAACCAGTGCATACAAGAACAAAAAGCTGAAAATAAAAGAAGTACATAGAAGAAATCTCCTCCAAGAAGAACTCCAAGCTGCAACAATCTACTAGCTTCTCCCTTGATTGCCTAAGGGGAAAAAAGGAGAAATAGAGGAGTGAGTCAGACTAAAAGTCTGGTGAATGATAGTGATTACTAGAGTCTATAAGCAAAATAAAAGTAATAGACTCTACAATAGTTCTAGCATAAAGAAGGATAATAAAAAAATAGGAAATAAGTACGATTAAATATTGCTCAATTTATGCGATATGTTAACTTTGAATTTTTGCACTTGTTCTGATTTAATTAGGCCGAATTCCTAATCTTGTAATTAGGATGTGACCCTAATTCTACCCTCTTTGATCAGCCTGCTATTCCATAGACCTTACTGCGGACCAGCCGCTATATAACTCCCTACACAGCAGCCAATGGTATCTACCGAAGATGCACAGAGCAACTACTGTGGATCCAGACGACATATATAGCTCCCTACACATAAGGCAATGGTGTCTACTAAAGACACCCACACTAAGCGCTTGGAACTCATAGCTATTACTAAGCACCCGCAATGGAAGTCGCACACGTAACTGCCACCATACCCAAGCTACCTTTTGCTTCACCTATTGGGTCTTCTTATTACCTCCAACGTCCATCATAAGTGTGCCCCTCAACCCACTTTAGGTTAATGTGAGATCACCGTGTGTCCATAGAATCTATAGGGGAAATGCTATTGGTATTGGCCCTTCATCCAAACAATATCTAGTTGCGCCCCTTATCCAAATCCCCCATGATTTGGACTTCTATTTGACCAATTACTACCATTCTTAGCATAAGCGTGCCCTAGGGAATGCTATTTGGTATAGGTCCTACCTTCATCTTTGCTTATTAACTTAGGTAAATTATTTAAATAAGCCTTTACACTTTTCTCTACTATCTGTGCTTATTAATTTATCCTAAGTCTTAAAATAAGCCTTATTATGTTCTTTTTCTTATTATAACCTATGTTATAACCAGGCTTATTACTTAACCCAAGGTCTAAGTGTGAAAATATGCTTCTTTCATCTTTTACTCCATTTAGTTATAATTCTTAGTTATAACTTAATTGGTCTAATTCTAATTATAATTGGGCGTAACTTCAGTCCAATTCCATTATTTATTGCAGTCCAAATCCATTATTTATTACAGTCTTTATAATTTACATTTTATTTTCTTCATTCAATATTCTTACTTATAAAATCCATATTCGCGTTTAATTTATTCTAATCCATACGTGAAGAAAAAAGGGATGAAGAGAATAGACGCTTCCATAAAATCCAAAATGTCGAAAAAGATGTAAATAAGAAATAAACAACAGTAAATAAACTTGAATACTGTAAATAGACTGTAAATCAATAATAAGATATGCTTAATAGTAATAAATTATAATTAACAGAAATAATACTAAAATTACTGAAAAGAATAGCTGAAAGGAAATAGACTGAAAATAATTCTAAAAACTATAAATAAACTACTGAAAAGACTGTTTCAAAAATCGTAGTAAAACTACAACTATTGAAAACCCTATTATTTTAAATTACTTAAAGAAATCTTAAAATAATTACAATTACTCACCTCTGGTCCTAAGCTTTTCCTTTGGTCTTCCCGGATCCACTTGGAGTTGTAAAATAATTTAATTTATAATGATTTTCTCCTTTGGAAAAATTATTCCGTTTAGGGTTCTTCCTAGAAAGGTGAACGGTGAACCCAATTGGAGAAAACCTAGAATGAGAAAAAGTGTTAGGTCTAGGGGTCTATTTATAGTTGTAGAAGTGGATCTCAGGCTGTTGGATTTGGAGATTGAATAGGATGCAACCACGTCACAGGCTGAATAGGAGCCATCGAATGCAAGAATGGAGAGGCCGGATTAAACTAAAGGATGCAAAACACGTGTTCGGAAGCTGCTGATTCGTTCAAACGAATTAACGTTCGTTTTCCTATCGAAATGCAAGGAGGGTCGATCGGGCGGTCGACCGCCCTCCTGCCCAGGTCGACCGGCCGGTCGACCTGACCATATTTTTTTTGTTTTATTTTTTCTTATTTTGTTTATTTTATAACTTGGTCATATTAGCTCGATTTTTGACGTTCTATATATGGAAATTGACTAGAAAATTACCACGGATACAATGGTGCAACTCTCGTGGCTCAATTCTAATAATTTCACAACTTTATTATATTATTTAATTAATTAACAAGTTAACTATTATGGGTTAAATTTTGGGTTGTTACATTCTCCCTCCTTAAGGGATTTCGTCCCCGAAATCTCTAAGGATAAAAGAATATACTAAATGTTTTCATCCAATTCTACAACCAACTACTCAATCATCAACCATTCTACCATTGTCCTTAAAAAAATTCTAATGAAATTTATGATACTTATGCAATTAGTGTAGTGTAAATGTTCCTAACTAATGCAAAAGATTAGGGGGCCACTGATTCAGTTGACCTCCTTTTATGCAATCATGTCCGTGCCATGTATCCAAATAAATGCAAAAATTTCCAAATGATAACTGATAGTTCTATATGCATGCTACAAACATCACCCAAATGCAACAATCAAGTGATAAACATCCATTTATAGCAACCATGGAAATAAAAATAAAAATGCGCACACATCCATATGCATATGCTCAAGTGTCCTAGTTAGGCCGATCCCTAAGGAATAATAGTGCCTAGTGTACCTATATGCATCTATAGCATCCACTAGCAAACACTTGCAACTACCAGTATACATTATTCATTACATGTTCTATTAACAAGTTTACATCAAATCCTACCATCCATAGGTTAAATCCTAAGTTCTACCCTCCCAAAGGATAATAAAGGAAAGAACCTATTCAAATCTAAAGATGGAAAAAGAAATTCTAAAACTTACCATCAAAAAGATGAGGATAGGAAGTATGAATCTTCTCTTCTGCTTCCCAAGTGGCGTCTGCAATATCATCTCCTCATTGCACCTTCACCAGTGGAACCTCCTTATTCCTTAGTCGCTTGATATCTCTTTCAACAATCTTCATGGGGATACGCCGAACAGAAGCTTCCCTTTTTACCTCCACCTCCTCTAACTGACTAGGCTCTACAACCTCCGCCAAGTCATGTAAGCACTTCAGCAATTGCGACACATGAAAAACGTCATGCACTCCTACGAGCCTATAAGTTGGCCTTACTCGGTAAGCCATCTTCCCAACTCTCTTTATGATAGGAAATGGTCCAACAAATCTAGGGGTTAACTTTCCATTTGATCCGAATCTTACCACCTTCCTAAGCGGGGATGCTTTGATAAAAACTAAGTCTCCAACCTCAAACTCTAAGTCTCTCCTCCGCCTATCCGCATACGACTTCTGTCTGTCTTGAGCCATCTTCATCCTTCGTCGAATCAAATCCACCCTCTCAGAGGTCTCCCTAACCATATCGGGTCCAAGTAAATACTTCTCTGTAGACTCTACCCAACATGACGGGGACTTGCAAGGTCTCCCATATAAAGCCTCAAATGGTGCCATTCTTATACTTGTTTGGTAACTATTATTGTACGCAAACTTAACCAATGGAAGATGCTCCTCCCAAGTTCCTCCAAAGTCCAAAATGCACATCCGCAACAAATCCTCAAGCACCCTATTTACCCTCTCCGTTTGGCCATCCGTATGGGGGTGATAGGCTGTACTCAACCTAAGATGCGTTCCTAGCGCCTCCTGTAAGCTTCTCCAAAACTCACTAGTGAAAATGGGATCTCTATCACTAACAATGCTAGAAGGAACTCCGTGTAGATGGACTATCTCTCGAATATACAAGGATGCCAAATATGAAACCGTACGCTTACTGTTAACTAGGATGAAGTGAGCACTCTTGGTCAATCTATCAAGAATCACCCAAATGCTAGTGTTCCCTTTCCTAGAACGGGGTAAACCATCAATGAAATCCATAGAAATATTGTTCCACTTCCACTCAGGCACATCTAAGGGCTGAAGTAATCCACTGGGCTTCTACTGCTCGGCTTTTACCCTTTGGCATATGAGATACTTAGCTACGAATCCCGCCACGTCCTTCTTCATACCACCCCAATAGAACATCCTCTTCATATCCCGATACATTTTGTCACCACCCGGGTGAATAGTCATATGGGAATGGTGCGCCTCCTCCAAAACTGATCTCAACAAGTCACCGGTGTGTGGTACACAAAGCCTCCCATCTCTCCAAAGCCACCCTCTGTTATCAATGGAATAGCATTGGAGATGTCTCGAGACCTCTCCTCGGCTAATCCTATCCATAATATCCATGAGCTCCAAATCTTTCCAGTGCTTCAAGCCAATCTGATCCATAAGGGTAGGCCTCACCTCTAATGTTGCCAATGACCCTGGAGTAATGTTCGTAGAGGGCTTAAAATCAAAAGTAGAAATAAACTCCAGGCTCCTCCACTCTACGAACAAAGGACTAAGGGTTGCCTTCTTTCTACTCAATGCATCCGCAACCACATTACCCTTGCCAGGGGTATAAGCTATCTCAAAATCATACGAGGCTAAAAACTCCATCCACCTCTATTGCCTCAAGTTCAAGTCCTTCTGCGAAAATAAGTACTTCAAAGACTTGTGGTCGGTAAAAAGCTCAAACCTCTCTCCAAGCAAATAGTGCCTCCAAGTCTTAAGTGCAAAGACTATGGTAACCAATTCCAAATCGTGGGTAGGATAGTTCTTCTCGTGCATCCTCAACTGGCTACTACCATAACACACTACCCTCCCTTCTTACATCAACACCGCTCCTAAACCCATTCCGCATGCATCGGTGTATACAGCGAAAGGCTTAGCTCCGTCGGGTAAAACTAACACTGGTGTACTAGTAAGGGCTCTCTTAAGCTTCGTGAAGGAATCCTCACAATCCACGTCCCACACGAAAGCTTTATTCTTCTTAGAAAGGCACGTGAGTGGTTCCGAAACCTTGGCAAAGTCTCTAATGAACTTTCTATAGTAGCCTTAGGAAGCTCCTAACCTCGGTAACATTCTTGAGGGTCTTACAATCTTGCACTGCTATAACCTTGGCGGGGTCAATAGCCAAACCTTCCTTCGAGACTACGTGCCCCAAGAAACGAACTTCCTCTCTCCAAAAATGACACTTCAAAAACTTAGCTCTCAAATGATGACTACGAAGTGTGCGAAGAACTTCTTCCAAATGAACAACATGCTCTTCCATATTCTTGAAAAATACCAAGATATCATCAACGAATACATCCACAAACTTATTTAGGACATCCCTAAAGACGCGGCTCATCAAATCAACGAAATAGGCTAGAGCATTGGTTAGCCCAAAAGGCATAACCAACCACTTGAAGAATCTGTCTGATGTCCTAAAGGCAGTCTTATCTATGTTGTCATCGGCGAATCTAAGCTGATGGAATCCCGTGGCTAAATCAAGTTGAGAGAAAACCGAAGAACCTACCAACTAGTCAAAAAGACCATCAATCCTAGGAAGTGGATATAGGTTCTTCTTGGTGAGCTTATTTAATTCCCTATAGTCCACGCAAAGTTGGAGAAAACCATCCGCCTTAGTGGCGAAGACGACTGGCGCTCCCTACTTCGATATGCTCCTTCTTATGAATCCCTTCTCCAAGAGCTCACGAATCTGCTTGCTCAATTCTTTCCTCTCCCTAGGTGCCATGTGTCTCACAGGTAACGCTGCTGGCTTGGCATTCTCGGTCAAATAAATCCTGAAGTTAATCTCTCTCTTTGGGGGTAGTCCCCTAACCTCCTCAACGACGTCTGCAAAATCTTTGACGATAGGAACCGAATGCAACTCTGATGAAGATGAATCGAGGGAATAAAGAAATATCAACATGGCTGACCCTTGCGGGTCGCAAGATACCTCTAGAGTCCTACCACTGCAAGTCTCAAGTCTAACAACTCTCCTTTCGCAGTCTAAGATAGCTCCGTATGTGGATAGCCAATCCATCCTTAAGACCATCCCATACCCCAAGAATCCCAAAACATAGGCGTCGCAGTCAAACTCTACACCTAGGATAAAGATTTTCAAACCCCTACAAACCATAGATAAGTGTGTCGATCCTCCTATGGGGTTTGAAATAATAATGGGGTCTACTACTAATGATATGTCCAAGTGCAAACAATCTACCAGAGAGCTAGAGATAAAAGAGTGTGATGCTCCAGAATCAAATAAAGTCCGAATAAGAAAATCAGATATAGAAATCAAACCTTCAACTGTGACTTTCCTACCTCTATCTGGAATGCTACCAAAAGGTGTTGCGTCTAATGTTTGAACCTGCGCAACTGGAGCACCCGTTTCCTGAGGACAACTCCTACTCATATGACTGGGCTGTCCGCAAGTATATCACTTACCCTTCATCTTCTCCTTCCAGCAATCCCTGGCCATATGTCCAACCTTCCCACAACCATGGCACTCTATTCCTTTCTTAATCTGCTTTTGAGGACCATCACCTTTCTTCTTCTTCTTCTTCTTTTCCCACCACTTCTTCTTTGGACCTTCTGACTTAACCTCCTCTTTAGACTCTCCCTCCTTAACTGTATCCGACATAAGCGCCATCTCGACCAACGACTCATAAGTAGCTCCCGTCGGTACATGAGTCAGCAATAATCCCTGAAGGGGTTGATTCAATCCCTTCACAAACTTCATAGCTTTCTTGTGCGGTGTGTTCACCAAATCCATACCAAGCCGTGACAGCTCATTGAATTAATTGATGTACTCCTTGACAAACAAACTCCCTTGCTTCAAATTGATAAACCTCTCCAGCTGAACACTCTCTTCCACTTGAGGCAGAAACTTCCTATTGAATCGCTCCCGGAATCCATCCTAAGTAATTAATATTCCTTCCCTCCAATTTGATCACCTCCCACCAATAAGATGCCTCCTCCTTTAGCTGCCAAGCGGTTAACTAAACTCGTTGCTGACCATCCAATCCCAAAAGACCAAAAATCCTCTCTGTGTCCCTAATCCATGCTCTCGCATCCACAAAGTTTCCTTGCCGGAAAAAGTCTTCCCACCCAAACTCGCAAAATCTTTACAAAGCTTAGAGAAATTGATGGCGGAAGGTGGGTTAATGGGATCCCCACCCGCTGGTGCAGGATAGGGCGCAGGCACGTGCACCTCTAAAGTCATGACTTGTAAGTACCTACGAAAGGCTGGGACTGGAATGCCCTCGGGAAGGTTCGGGGCATCAGCCATTCTACGAAAAGAAAAGGATAGTTTAGGAAAGAGTCAAAGGGGAATTGAACTGGACTTATAAGGGGATTTTTATATAAAAATTCATTTATATTAAAAAAATCATTTCTAAAAGTTCTTTTCTGAAAAATGCTTTTAAAACAAGTTATTTTGAGAAATACTTTACTTTCAAAAATAAATTTTTAGGAATCCAGACACCTTAGGCTCTGATATCAAGTGAAACACTCCACACCCCTTAATATAACCAAAAGGACACATTAAAAGGCGTGGTGCATTGTAGGTATAACTGAAACTAACAGAGACTAAGATTCACAAGACAAAAATAGGTAAAAACAGCGGAAACTAAATAATAACTTAATTAAAACAAAGTCTCATAATTACTTCATAAATGAGTCAAATACCAAATACAACATTCATATCTAAAAACCCATCATGTCTTATGAAATAAAAATTCATAGTCTCAAAATCATAGTACGTAATATCCCTCATAATAAACCAGTGCATACAAGAACAAAAGCTGAAAATAAAAGAAGTACATAGAAGAAATCTCCTCGAAGAAGAACTCCAAGCTGCAATAATCTACTAGCTTCTCCCTTGATTTCCTAAAGGGGAAAAAGGGGAAAGAGAGGAGCGGGTCGGACTAAAAGTCTGGTGAATGATAGTAATTACTAGAGTCTTTAAGCAAGATAAAAGTAATAGCTCTACTAAAGTTCTAGCATAAAGAAGGATAATAAAAGGAAATAGGAAATAAGTACGATTAAATATTGCTCAATTTATGCGATAGGTTAACTTTGATTGTTTGCACTTGTTCTGATTTAATTAGGCTGAATTCATATTCCTGTAATTAGGATATGACCCTAATTCTACCCTTTTTGATCCGCCTACTACTCCAAAGACCTTACTGTGGACCAACCGCTATATAACTCCCTACACAACAGCCAATGGTATCTACGGAAGATGCACAGAGCAACTACCGTGGATATGGACGACATATATAGCTACCTACACAGAAGAAAATGGTGTTTACTAAAGACACCCACACTAAGCGCTTGGAACTCATAGCTATTACTGAGCAACCGCAATGGAAATCGCACGCATAACAGCCACCATGCCCATGCTACCTTTTGCTCCACCTATTGGGTCTTCTTATTACCTCCAACGTCCAGCATAAGTGTGCCCCTCATCCCACTTCAAGCTAACGTGAGATCACTGTGTGTCCATAGAATCTATAGAGGAAATGCTCTTGGTACTTCCCCTTCATCCAAACAATATCTAGTTGCGCCCCTTATCCAAATACCCCGTGATTTGGACTTCTATTTGAACAATTACTACCATTCTTAGCATAAGCATGCCCTAGGGAATGCTATTTGGTATAGGTCCTACCTTCATCTTTGCTTATTAACTTAGGTAAATTATTTAAATAAGCCTTTACACTTTTCTCTATTATATGTGCTTATTAATTTATCATAAGTGTTAAGATAAGCCTTATTCTGTTTTTTTTCTTATTATAACCTATGTTATAATCATGCTTATTACTTAACCCAAGGTCTGTGTGAAAATAAGCTTCTTTCATCTTTTACTCCATTTAGTTACAATTCTAAGTTATAACTATGCCAATTATGTTTAATTAGTCTAATTCTAATTATAATTGAGCGTAATTTCAGTCCAATTCCATTATTTATTATAGTCCAATTCCATTATTTATTACAGTCTTTATAATTTACATCTTATTATTCAGTATTCTTACTTATAAAATCTATATTCGTGTTTAATTTATTCTAATCCATACGCGAAGAAAAAGAGGATGAAGAGAATAGATGCTTGCATAAAATCCAAAACGTCGAAAAAGACGTAAATAAGAAATAAATAACAGTAAATAAACTTGAATACTGTAAATAGACTGTAAGTCAATAATAAGCTATGCATAACAGTAATAAATTATAATTAACAGAAATAATACTAAAATTACTGAAAAGAATAGCTGAAAGGAAATAGGCTGAAAATAATTCTAAAAACTATAAATAAACTACTAAAAAGGCTATTCCAAAAGTCGTAGTAAAACTACAACTACTGGAAACCCTATTATTTTAAATTACTTAAAGAAATCTTAAAATAATTACAATCACTCACCTTCGGTCCTAAGCTTTTCCTTTCGTCTTCCCGGATCCACTTGGAGTTGTAAAATAATTTAATTTATAACAATTTTCTCCTTTGGAAAATTTATTCTGTTTATGGTCCTTCCTAGAAAGGTGAACCCAATTGAAGAAAACCTAGAATGAGAAAAAGTGTTAGGTCTAGGGGTCTATTTATAGGTGTAGAAATGGATCTCGGACCATTGGATTTAGAGATTGAATAGGATGCAACCACGTCATAGGCTGAATTGGAGCCATCGGATGCAAGAATGGAGGGACCGGATTAAACTAAAGGATGCAAAACACGTGTTCGGAAGTTGCTGATTCATTCGAACGAATTAACGTTCATTCATCTGCCTAAATGCAAGGCCGGTCGACCTGACCATATATATATAAGTATATATATATTTGTTTTATTTCTGCTTATTTTGTTTATTTTATAACTTGGTCATATTAGCTCGGTTTTTGACGTTTTATATATGGAAATTGACCAGAAAATTACCAAGGATACAATGGTGCAACTCCGTGGCTCAATTCTGATAATTTCACAATGTTATTTTATTATTTAATTAATTAACAAGTTAACTATTATGGGTTATGTGACGACCCGGAATTTTTGTATATTTGAAATTGGAATATTTAATTTATTTTAAATATTCAGAGATAAATTATCAACTAAAATTTCAAATATCGCTGTTTATTGAGTAATTTAATAATTAAATTAGATTATTTGAAGTTGGATAAAATAGTAAATCTGGCATTCTAAGCTACTTAAAAATATTTTGAAAGCTCGTAAAATTCATATTAATAATACTGAAGATAATAGAACTTTCAAAATTTGATTTCAAAGTGTTTTGTTCAGTTTTGAAATTATATCGTTTGAATCGATATTTAAAAATAGCCTTCCGAGGCACAGTCTCGGAATTCGACGAAACCAGTTCCATTGGATCCGTAATATTGTATTATTATCGGATTTCAAATTTCGCAGTGATCGGAGTTGTTGTGTGAGCGTACGATATATAAATGCATAGAAACTTATTCTAGAACAAATTGAATTTAAATAAGATATAATTGCTTTCCTTTAACCAGCAATACGTACAATCATCCACTAAACTGTCTCCTCTCGTACAAAACAACATCATCTCGTTCCCTGAAAACGCGTCTTCTCCCCTATTTTCAATTGAAACCAATCGTACCCAAGCCCTATCTTCTTTGAAACGCTATTCCATCCCAGTTCTTAACCGCCTATTCTTCCCCTTATTCCCCTTCAATTCGAAATGAAATCGAGAATATTTTCCTCTTCCTCTGTTAGAATTTCGAAAACGAAATGGAAGAGATTCTATCATTCAAAATAAATCAAAGAGACCGAGCCTCCTTCCTTCGAAATCGCGGCAATTAAAGCGGCTGGGAGCAGCTCAAGCTCGCGCTAAGGGGGAGGGGGCCCATTCAGCGAATGATGATGGCGTAGCTGTTAGGGGTGTTCGTCTGCGATTAGGAGGCTGCGGCATTGGTCGATCAATCGCATACGTGGGAGCGCGTCAAAGAGGCATGAGGGAGTAGGGTGATGGTTCGAATGGCCTGAAGCAGCGGGTCTGGGTGCTCGAGCTCGTATGTGCGCACGCATCTGGAGAGGTAACGTCAAAGCTAACGCTGGCCGAGTAGAGCATGAGTGGATGTTGGTGGTGGCTCGCGATCGGTGTGCGATTGCGTGAGGCCGGTGGCTCATTTGAATCCTAACGTGATGAGGGCTCGAGTTGGTTCACGTTTCCAGTAAGGTATAAGCTAACCTTGTTTTTAATTTACTATAAATACTTTTTTTTAGTTTAAATTTAGATCTGAATTGTGAATAGCATAACAGTAAGCAGAGGAAAGAAAATAAAAGAATAAAAATACTATTTTGGTTATTTATTGTAAATAATGTATTTTGGAATTAAAGTGTTTAACTAACTTGTTTAAATTTATTTTAGCTATCAAAAGTTTTAAAGGGAAGAAATAATTCTGTTTAAATTCATTAAGCTATATATATAGGCTGTTTATTTTAAGATGTAAAATAAAAAAAATAAAAGAGAAAGAAAAGAATATTTGAATGAATACATATGTGTACAGATTGAAAATATAAAGTTTAACAGTAAAGAAAAATATTAGTTAGGGAAGTTTACTTGTTTATTTAAATAAAGAATTAGTTAAATTAAGTTTATAAAATGGGGATCAATTTATTTAACTTATGAAATTTTTGGTAACTAGAAAATATTTGTTAAAAGAGATTTGTCAAACTTTAAAGGTATTTATTTACAATAAAAATAAATTATGGATAAATTAAATTATCAATTGAAATTTAATTAGTCAATTTATTCGAATATTAATAAATTCATATAATGTTTGTATAAGGTCTGGAATTGTGGAGTGACAAGTCAGTTTGGATCGAATTCGCAAAAGGGAAAAAGGTGAGTTAATCTCACTCAGTTAAATTTAAATGGTTAAATTTAAATAATTGATTGAATGGATTGATTTGATTGATATGGTATATAGTAGTATATACCAATATATATATATTGGCATATGTATATATTAGAGTTGTTGATATTCCCACATTATATAGTGGATGAGACCCTATGCGCCGCATAATAGCGGATGATATTTTATAAAACCCATATACCGCGATATTCCACCTCGAAGTGGAATTGGTATTGTGCTAACATCTGTGGATGCAGGGAAACAGGTTGGAGGGATCCAACTGGATTCCTCAAAATATTTAATTTTGTTAAATATTCTGTGATATGATTTTTGATATCCTGTGATGAATTATATGGATAATTGGATGTTATGGTTTGGTTGGACTGATTTGGATGTGCTGAATTATCAAAATCTCTAGAATGGAATTTTTGAAAAGAAATAAAGGAGTAAATTTTTAAGTAAAATAATTATAAGAGTTTGGAATAAATTTGAGAATGAATCTGATTAAGAACAAAAGTGATTCCCAAAATTTTAATAAATATGGAAAAGAGGAATTTTGAATAAATAGAGAAATATTGAATTTAAAGAAAACTTATGTGATATTATTTAAAGGGATAAATAATTTATTTTAATTCAATGTTTAAATGTAATTAAAAGAAAAGAAAGAATTTGGTAAAATCTGAAACTTGTGTTCAGTTTAAAGATTGTAAATCATAATGAGAAATAAAATCTGGAAGTTAATGAATTTGGAAATAAATGGATTAAGTAAGGAAATTTATTTCAAAGTAAATTGGAAAATCAATTGTAAATTGATTTAAATATTTTGGGATTTGAAATTTAAGAGAAATGAGATTTTGGGAGATATAAACTGGGTTTATAAAGTGAAATGGAATATCAGAGGATATTTGAAATATAAATTCAAGGTGGGAATTTATAAAGAAATATGAATTGGTTTAAAAATAAATGTTGATTTATTTTTAAAAGATGGGAATGAGAAGTGTATTTCTCTGGATAGCCAAGTACGTTTTCAAAGTAATTTTTAATATAAGTTAAAAGTTCTAATTGTGTTTTTAAAAGCATGTTTTAGAAAATTGATTATTTCTAAATGTTAATTTCCTAAGTAAGTATTTTCAAAAATCTATTATTTTAGTAATTATATAAAAGAGATTTGCTATTATGTTTTAAAAGGAGAAATTTAGTTTATATTATAAAGTGGTTTATTTTAAAGTATATATTTTTAATAAAGTATTAAAGTAGTTGATTTCAATGTTATAAGATATATTTAAAATAAAGTGTTTTTAAATTATTTTAAAATTTAAAAGTATTTTGTACTTGGTGATTCAGTGGAAATAATTATTTGTGAAATGTATTCCGTAAGCGGAAACTGTTTTGAAATTGTTTCCAAATGAGCTTTGAAAATTTGGAAATATATCTTGGAAAGATATTTGGGCAAATAAATAATGTGGGAAATTATTTATTGTGTGATGGTTGCTTGTGGATGCTAATTGATAGTTAAATAACCGACTATCAATATTGGCCAAGTGCGTTGATCGTTTCGAAGAGACCGGGATCGAGTTTCCGTATACCGGGATTCTAGGTCTGGAGACTCGAATACCACTTCGATCCGGTTTGTACGTTTCGTGTAACGTGTTCGGAGTCGAAGATGGAGCTGTGAAGTGCAAGGGCTAGTCGCTACTAATCCTGAGGATATTTCCAAAATGGATGTAGTAGGAATAGTGCCTTCGGTTCCGTTCGAACCCGGGACGGACTTGTATGGACGAATGCTTTCGTGACATCGTCAGGTGGACGATGGGCATTCTAAGGGATATGTTCTGAAAAGGTATCGTTTAGCCTCGAGCCTCATCAACCGGGAATGACTGAAAATCAGGGGTTATGCAGCAAGGCTTCGTGGGTAGCCCCCACTTGAGAGTAAGGTCATCCCTGTCTAGATGTCCCTTTTATTTCGGCTTAGTGTTGCGGTTGCTGATCCCAACCGTGGGGTGATTTTACTTGGAATTATCCAGTAAGGGATGATTCCGGCTTTGTGTTGCAGGGGAGCGGGCGTACTCCTCGGTACTGTGATCTAGGTCACGTACTGTGACAGGTGGTACCCCAGTGCCTAGTCATTCGTTGGAAATCCATTCTCCCTACGTGCCTGTACGGTTTTGATTGTGCCCAACTATTGTTGAAATGTGAGATGCAAGCATTTCAGCTAGATTCTATTTTACTTTCTGTAGACACTATTATAATATCAGAGGATTTTGATATAAAGTGTTTTAGCTATCGTAAGGTAAAAACCCGACATGTTTATTTGTGGCGCGGTCTTACGAGATGCTTTTAATTTCAAAGGATTTTGAAACTTTAAAAATCAATTGAGTGTGATTTTCTCACGCTGGTTTTCCAGACTGACTCGGGTATTGTTTTATATGATGCTCGGGTCAGACCGAGTATTATAGGTTCAGGATATGATGCTGTGGAGCTCAGGAGATGAGCTGGATGGCGAGACGTATCTCCCGTACTTGTTTATATATATATATTCCGCTGTGTTGATTGTTGTACTCTGTTGTATTGAGGACATGATATGGTTATTGTCCAGTTGTATGTTATGTGTTCTCTGGTGTATACTCTGATGCTATATTGTATAAACAGATATAGTTTTGATTTGTGTAAAGATCTGTTGATATATATATTATATTTTATTCCGCTGCGATGGTTAGATTCTGGTGTTGTCTTCTATTTTTCTTCTTCTACCTCTTCTTCTTAACTAAAATGGTTCGATTTTCCGGGTCTGGAAAGTCGGGTCGTTACAGGTTAAGTTTTGGGTTGTTACAGTTTCTTCTCCAGCGGGTGTTTGTTTCTATTGCAAGAAAAAGGGGCACTTGATATCGGCTTGCCCATATAAGGAAAGGAAGGAAGGAAAGGGGAAGGCAATTGGAACATCTGGTGGATCGGCTTAGCTAGGTGTAGTTTTATTTATTTTAGAAAGTGTTCTTTCTTTTGCTAGGCTGCGTTAGAATTAGTTTTGGAAATAGTTAAGTACCTTTTTGTGGGCTATTGCATTTCATGGATGGAACTTAGGATAAAAGTTGTTTGGTTTTAGTTGATGGGTTGTTAGGAATTGATTGTTTAGTTATATTTGTTCAACTTGGATGCATGGATGCTATTAATAATAGAATAGATATAACCAAGGAAAAAAATTATAATTAAGTATTGTGTTAACTTGTTTGGTAATTGTTTATAGATTTCGATCGATATATGGGATGCCATACTATCAATAGGAATTTCTAAATACCAATCCAGACACTTTGACATGAGAATCTAAGAATAATTATTTTGAGAAAAATATTTCAAGTTAAAAATAATTGAAATAATATTTTCATTGTAAAATAATTGTGTGAAGCAGAGAGACTTGGTAAGACATTGTTGACAGCTTATGCGATCAACGTTGTAAGTAACGAAGTGGATCACAATGACTCCATGGCCTAATATTATTTCACCTAGTAAGAAAATTTTTAATTCATAATTTATGAATCGGTTGGAAAATTTAATAACTTTATTAAAAAAGGCAGGATATCTTGATTATCTTTAAGTTAAATTTAAAATTATAGATTTCTTTCGTTAAGGAAATTGCGAGGACGTAATTTTCTTAGGGGGGAAAGTCTGTAACAACCCTGTTGTTAATTAACTAATTAATTAAGTTTAATTATAGATAATTAATTTTTATTTGTGGTTTGTGAAATTAAATCTACTTTTTGAGAATAATTGATTTAATTTAATTAAGAAATGAGTTTTATTTCTTAATGAGAATTTCAATTTAAATTTGAAATATGATTAAGCCGATTATTTAAATTTGGCATTTTTGAAAATTATTAATATTGAAATTATTGTTAAAAATGAGATTTTTGGTAATATTAATCAATCTTTATAAAAAAGGGTAATAATAATTTATATTTGTTAAAGTTAGATCGAGTTTATATGAAACTCTTCGATGTTGATTTAAAACGATAATTTATAACATATTAGTAATTGTCAAGTTTTGTGAAATCAAATTTATAATTTATAAAATATTTTTTAGTGTGGATGAGTATGTAATAAGTGATAGGGAAAAAATTAAAAATTAGCACCACTACTATTAAAAAGAGATTTAGTAAAACTTGCTTATTGGGTTTATAATCATACCCTCTTAGCCCAAGAAGATAAGAATATAAGATTGAGAAGTAAAGTACGTACAGAACTCTCATTGTCATTTTCTTCCTTTGCCAGAAAATGTGAAACTCAAAACTCCTCTAGCATAAGCCCTAGTTCTTAAATCTCTAATTTCTAGGCTTATATCATAGGATTTTTAGCAATTTCCAGTAGCAATTGAAAGAAGGTAACCTCCTACACCTTTTAGTTCATCAATTAGGGATTATTAATTTCAGTTTCATCTCTTGTTTGTAATTTTGTTTTGTAATTTCTGAAATTAAACCTAGGTATTTGCTGAAAGGTCTTAGCCTAGAAGAATTCAGGTTTATTGCATCTAATTCAAGCTATAAAGGTGAGTTAACAACTTACACAATCTATCTCTAGATTCATATTAGATGTATTTGCTGTTTTGGATGAATTGGATGTTGAATCTATCTGAATTGCTTTGGGTGTTTGCATTTTCTGTTATGGAATTTACTGTTATTAGAAACCCTTGTTTATATGATCCTTTAAACCATCAATTTGAAGTTGGTTGGTTATTTGCATGATAGCTAATTTAGTGTAATTGAAGGCTAGGTTCATTTCAGCAAAAAAAAACCCCACCAACGGACGATCCGGGAGCCACGTGCACTGCTTGGGACTCAGCCCAGGTGGTGTCACCGGTCCACCGGTTCCACCAGACCGGTGCACCGGTCACGGCCTGGGTTGAGCCCTAGCTTATGCTTGTTTCACTCCTTGATTGCTCCGTTCACCCGTCTGCTTGCCTGTTTGTTTCCTTGTTGATATTTTCTTGTTCTTGATGTCCTATTTCGTGCTGTTTTATGATGATTTTAATGTTATTTCAGGATTTTGAATTGTGAATTTGTTTTGGAATGGTTACGCCATAGATTCCATAGCACAACATCAAACCTCCGTCGCATGCTTTCAACAAGGATTTTCAAAAAGAATGGATTTTTCAAGTTAAACCGTTTCTACTTAATCTTGTAAGAAGAAAGTTATGTTATTTATAAAGGATATTTGAAAGTGTAAATAGATATACTTATTATTATTTACATAATAAGAATAATTTTTGAAATGTAAATAAAGTTATTTCAAATTATAGGTTTAAATAATTATAGGTTTTAGACAAGAGTAAATATGGATTTTATAAAATATAAGGATTTGTAAATATTTTCGGAACATGGTTTATTAAATAAATACTCGATATGGAATTATGAGATAAATATACATAAATAAGTGCATTTTTGGAATAGTTTGGATTTATATAATATTTTCTCAAATAATGAATATTTATATAAAGTTGAATAATAATTAAGTTATGGATTTTGAATAAAGGAACTCATAAGTAATATTTTATATAAAGTAATTTTAGAAAACCATTGTATATATATATATATATTAAGATTGTATTCAATTACTTTCAAACCTTAAACTCTTATGATATTTTCTGTCATCTAGCAATCTCGTGCGACTTTTGTTTTTTTTAAATGGAAATGTTTTGAAAACCTTAATTCTATAATTTGAGAAATACCGTATTCGACTTAGTGTTACCGATTGGTTTAAATGCTCTCGAGTAACACTTCATCGAATATTGTACAACTCATTGAATAGAATGTTTGAGTGGCACTAACTAGCCCTTAGCGAATATTCGAATTTCATGGGGTAGTATGGGATGCCTTGGTTAAATTTGTGCGATTGCTATCAAAACGTATTTAACACTTTAGAGTTGTATTCTCTTTTGGTGTGTGGCATGGGGCTGCTAGATCCTTAAGAGAATATAATTCAGGTTTTCCGATGGTATCCGTAACAAGTGATATTTACTACCTTTTAGTAAATATTGGAATTTCACCAGGCAGTATGGGACGTTTTGGTTAAGTTCTAGCAATTACTGAATGCAATAGTATTTGGCACTTCAGAGTATATTTCCTTTTAGGGTTCGGCCGAGGGTCGATAAATCCTTAGAAGATATACTTATGGATTTCTTAAATCCTTTTGTGTCGTGCTATGTGTTCTATGATCATTTGGATCAGTAGAGACAACTCTTGGTTACTGACTAGGGTTGTTTTATGATATGGACGATCCTTAGTATCAGATCGGCACAAGTGGTATTGGTTTGTTTCCATGGTATGGACGATCGTTATGATCGGTATGAACGATCTAGGTGATTGATATGTTTTGTTTGTTGATTTCTAGTGTTTCTGGATTTTAAATGTTCTTAGGTTTTGCGATAAGTTCTAAGTTGAATCACTTATGTAACCAGTTTACATTATTTGTATAATATACCTTATATTATATCTTATTCTCACCGTTTAGAATATTTAGAGATAGTCTGACCCATTTATTTTATAATACTTGGGTCGAGCCGAGACTTTTCAGGACGCTTAGGCTTTTGGGTAGGTGTGCTTGCAGATGACAGACATTTTGACATCTTAGTTTATCTTCTGTAGTATATTCATATATTGTATTATGGGATGTACTATTTGAGATAGTGACTTATTTTGGATGTAGATTATGTGAGTCTAGTATTTCATTTTGTAGACTCATGGTATGTATTGTATATTATGTAAATTACCAGCTATGATTTGTGACTGTTGTTTATATGATATATTGTTTTGATTTTGAGCAACCAATGTGTTTATATCTTTAAACTGAAACTATACACATTAAAATTTCATTCTAGATATTTAGCAAAAAGAGCAAGGTGACGTATCAGTGTTAGATTAAATATTTATTCACATATGGTCGCCTTCAACAAGTCGTATTCTCCATATTACTAGACGACATTATTTATAATGTTCTTTAATAATATGGGTATCGTGGTGGGGTCATTACAGACTATTTCGCTTCAAACTTTCACAACACACTTCAACTTTACATATAAAATGTAACGACCCTGAATTTTGAACAATTTAAATTGATAATATTTAATTAATTTTAAATATTTGAATGATGATTTGACTTGAATTTCAAATTATCAGAAGGAATTGGCGATTAAATTTTTGAATTTAATCCATTGAAAATTGAATAAAATTTGAATCTTCAATTTTAAGCCGGTTAAAAATAATTTAAAGGCTTAGAAAATTCATATTGATAATACTGAAGATAATAGAAGCTTCAGAATTGAATTTGAAAGCGATTTGTTCAGTTTTGAAATTGTATCGTTTGAAATCGAATTTAAAAATAGTCTTCCGAGGCACAGTCTCGGAATTTGACGAAACCAGTTTCATTGAGTCCGTAATATTGAATTATTACCGGATTTCAAATTTCGTATTCATCAGAATTGTTATGAGATCATACGACGTATAAACGCGTAGAAAATCTATTCGGATTCAATTTAAATTTCGGTGACAACCGGGGTTTTCGCATCGATTTGATATCATTGTTAAACGATTTCTCTGCTAGTTAATTGCTTATAGGAGCTTCGATTCGAATTGGAATTCATTTAATAAAAATTGTTGTTGGAATTTTTGAATCGGTTAGAATCCTTTTGGAAGAAAACAAGAAAAAATTGTTAAAGGGTTTTGGGCTTTAAAATTTTATCTCGGCCCATTCATTTTGATTAATACCCTATACCCGCCGTTTCCCCTTTCATTCACAAACCCTAAACCTAAAACAGACGAGAAGAAAAATAATGGCGGCTTCGTTTTCCTCCATTTTCAGCTACGCCTTAAATCACGTCCAACCATACCTTTAATCGTGCTACCCACGAAACCCTCCTCTCATTTCATTCGTAAACCTAAAGCAATCGAAAAATAATGGCGGCCTCGTTTCTCGTTCTCCCTCGTCGCTTCCAAAAAATTAGGGCTTCTGCCGATTTATGTTGATCGACGCTTGCACTTGTGATCGTCTGTGGCTGCTTCGATTTAGGCTAAGAAGATCGTCACTTCGATTTTGGAATGGCTGCTAGGGTTGCCTCCGCTTGATTCTCGAGATACCTTCGGCTACGACGTCGAATTCGTCCTCTTCGAAAACAAAGGTGAGTGGTTCCACTCACATTCTAATTCTAGCCTTAGTGTTTTGCTTCAGTCAATTGATTTCGTTAATGTTGATGATTTTGTTTGTATAGGGTTCGTAACCTTTGACTTTCGTTCGTACAAAATTTAATTTGAAAACTGCAACTTAATTTCGTGAAAATACTTTGATACTACATTTGACTGGGTTTTGTTTTTGTGATGTAGTCTAGTTTTCTTTGATAGCCTGCATTGCAATAGAGATTCATTTGGTGACAGCTTGGCTAAACATGTAGTTTTAAGTGCTGCACTGCTTCATGTAGTCCAGTATTTTGTTTTGAAGAAGCAATACATTTTTGCTTCGGCACTGTCTGTCGTAGTGGCATTATCATCCATGTGTTTGCACTGTCCAGCACTTTTCGCTCCTGAGATTACAATGTCCAGTTCCATTTTATTGTTCACCGGTCTGCAATTGCTAGTAAGGTTGAACTTGGTCCAGTTTTCTTTAGTTGTTCACTGTTCACTGCATACATGTTCTGTTGCTCCATGCGGTATCCCCATTTGAGTTACTTGCATTGTTTCATGTGTTCTGTATCCCTTGTTGTTGTTTGGTGATTTACTGGTCTCTGTAGCATCTCAACTCATGCATTTTGGCAACGAATCTGTTGTCGACAGTTTTAGGTTCAGGTGCATTTTCACAACATATCTTGTTGCATCATTAACCTGGGTGTTCTACCTGTTCATAGTTGCCAGTTGCATTGTCAAGTATTGTGTAGTCTTCATCCTACTTGAACATTAGTACAGTTACATTATTAAGCATTTGTGCTTGTTTTCAATGTGTTTATTACTGACTGGGTTTTGTTTTCGTATCTCAGACATTCGGTTACATACGGCTATGAATTTTTGATGTTTTGGCCAAGTTTTGAAATTGACTTCTTTGTACACTTTGAGGGTTGGCCACGACTTGGTTATAACTGTGTTGATATTATGCTTTCGTCCTTGTGACTTCGGCATGGTCACTGCTTTGATTGGTATTGTTTCATTTAATATTGACATGTATGTGTGTACATATATACATGCATACATGTACAATTGTACTTGTTTCGGCTGTGAAATCATTCGAACTAGTCGGCAGTAGCCTTTTTGTCACTACTGTTTATATGTGGTCTTCATGAAATTGTCATTTGAGTTACTGTGGTTATGCTTCATGTACAGTTTCATTTGCATAATACCACTGTCTCGTGCATTCCTATTGATTTGGTGCCTTCATTGCTGTTGTATCCTTCCCTTTGACAACTGTTTGTTCACTGATTCATTTTAAGTTGCATTTTGTCTTCAACATGCCATGTTGTCCAGACCTTTGCACATGCTCTTTGATTTATTGAGTATGGACATTTGCTTGTGTACATGTAAGTTTCGAAAATCTGGAAAAAAAAAATTGGTAGCCTGACATGTTTGAGTTTTTAAATTTTTGGGCATGTTTCATAATCTTAAACCCGAAAAAAAAAACTGTTTCGAAGTTGATAACTCCTTTGTCCACGGCTTGACTGCTTGGTTTTGACCACCTCTGTGACTTGTTCATTCTTGATTCAAAGCACGGTTTTGAACCCTGACTTGTTCGAATTTGCACTGTTGCACTTCCTTTTTGATTTTTACTGTTGCTTCACTTTGTTGCATTCCAGTCTGCATTTTCATCATTGCTACCTGGTCGACACTTGATGTTTGTAGCTTGGGATTGCCACTGTGTTGCATTGTTGTTGACACAGGGTTGCTCTGTGCTTGGGCATTGTGACACTATTGCATTATATCTGAGTCATGTAGCTCCACTTCTTCAATTTGTATTTGTTTTGATACATTCAGAAGCAATGTTGCATTTTGCTTTGAACTGCATCTTCCTGTTGGCATATTCTCTTGATATTTTGGAAATTGAGCCCTGATATCCATGTGGTGGCTGCATTTTTCTTGTTGCAGTCCTACCCTTGTTTCTATGTGGTGACCTTATATTCGGTGGTGGCGAGGCGGTGCACGTTAGCGTGCACTGCAGCCACCCAAACTCGACAGTTTTGAGTTGATATTTCTTTGCGTCGTGATGCATTGATTTTTTATGCCATATTGGCGAGGCCGTACACGCGTGCGTGTACGGCAGCCAATCGAGTTTCTGATGGTTTTAAAGTGACAACTTCAATTGTTTTAAATTGATTTAGTCGATTTGATAAATTGTTTATCTATCTCTGTTGATGATTTAAATCTGCTGATTTATTGTTAAACACTGTTAAGTGTTATATTGACCGTTATCCGGTTTCTTTGTTTAAAGAGTCGGATAGACGGGAATTATTGTGACTGTCGTCTATTTAAATTATTACTGCCTCTATGCACTCATAAACTGGTTTGAATTAGACTGACCTGTGTATTATTTTCTTTTGAATATAATACTCGGGTCAGACCGAGTATTTCTACAGCTTGAAGATTTTCGAGCAGCGAAGTTAGAGAGAGAGTAAAGAATCATTTATTTTGAGAAAATTGTATTTTAAGATATTCCGCTGTATCAGTATTAAAATTGTATAAACTCTGATGTATTCAAAAAGATTTATAGTATTGAAATAAAGATTCATTTGTTTTTAATTCATTGTTTAATTCTGTGTTTCTGTGGCTGATTCTGTTTAAACGTTATAAACTAAATAACAATTCGTCTTTTTGAACGTTTCTAGTTGGTTTAATTACCGACTGGAGGCGGTCAAAAGGGGGAATGTTACAAGGTGGTATCAGAGCTTTGGTTTACACAAAGCTTAGTTTATGATGTTTAATATGAATAGTTACTAGAAACACTTTTAAAAAGGAGAATGTTTTTCAAATTCAAAGAAGTATAAAATTGTTTTTGAAAATAAAGATTTTTAACTAAAAGAAAAGTTAAATTGAATTGAATTAGTATTAATAAATATATGGATTTGGAATTTAACTAAAGGAAGTTAAATAAATTGAACTTGATTTGATAAATTATTGAGATGGAAAGTTAAACTTGAAAGATAAGTTATTATACAATATGGATTTGAAAGTTTAAATTTAATAAGTTGTTTAACTTATAAAATGAGAAAGTTTAAGTAAACTAGTTGTTAAATGTTTGAACAGTTTTGTTAAGTAAAACAAAATCTGAATTTTGAAATGTGATATGAATTTGACTTTAGTAAAAGTTAAATAAAATAGAATTTCAAATAAATTTGAGCCGAACTTAAGCTGTATAGTGAAAATAAATACAAGTGAAGATAAAATGAAACATAACTTAAGTAATATTGAATCAAATTGGATTTGATATCAAAATGAATTAATAAAGTGAAGTTAATGAATATGAAATTGAGTTATAGAAAGGAAATTCAACTTTAATTGTAAAAGTGAATTTGTGAATATGGTGAGTATAAGAATTCAATCTGAATTAGAATATAAACCAATTGAAATTAAGTGTGTTAAACCAAATTGAATGTAAGCAAAGTAAATAAATTTGGTTTTGCTAATTGATCGTATGGAAATTCATTAAGTGTTAATGAAATTGAATTAATGGAATTTGAAAGCTAAGTAATTGAATTCAGATTGAAAGGTAAGAAATCTTAAGAGAATCAAATTTGATTTGAATTGAAAGCAAACTAACTTGAATATGAATTAGTGAATGTGAACTAATTGAATATGAATGAATGTTAGTAAAATCCAATGTGAATGAATCAAATGCGGTTAGATTGAAAATCAAGTCGATGAATGGTTTACTAAAGAACTAGTTGATTATCTTGGAAATGGAAAACTGATAAATTTATATAATAGTTTAAATTGGAAATTTTGAATTATTATAAACGGCTTAAATTGAAGATTTGAAAAGTGTTAATAAAATATTGGAATTGTATAAGTGTTAAAAGTGAAATATTTAATGGATTTCATAAGTGAATGAAAATTACAGAATTAAGATTGTGAAGTTATAAAATGAATCGAAGTTGCGAAATAAAAGAATTTATAAGTAATTTACTTGTAAATTAAATTCTGATATAAAATTGAGTTATAAAGGAACGATTAATAAAGCGATTTTTATAAATTGAAGTCTTTATAAATAGGAATAGAATTTATAAACGTTGTTTATAAATTCGAAACTGACTTATTTTGATAAGTAAAATTCTGTATAGTTTGTTAAAAGATGTATATTCACGATTTTGGACAGTGAATATATTATTGAATAAAATGGACATGTTTTGGAAAAGTGATATTTTAAAACGAAGTAAATTGTTTTAAAAGATGTTTTCAAAGGCATTGAATATCGAAACCATAGATTTCAACATTCATTGTTGAAATAGACGTTTTCGAATATAAGGAAATGATGGACTATAACACTGTTGTTATAGTAAATGATTTCCGAAAGGAAATGTTTTGTATAGTATTGGGATTTATACATCCATCTAAATTTCGAATCCCTATACTAGTGATTTTGAGTTATCGTAACGATGTTTTACGTAACATTCGTTTTAACTCAAATGAAAATGTGAAAGAATGATTTCCTTAAAGCTGAAATATATACTTAATTTTGATTTAAGTATATCGAATATTTTCAAATGTTGAAATAAATGGATTTGTGAATTACTTATTTTTAAATAAGTATGGAAATGTTTTTCCAAATATGAAATGTTGTGAATATATTCCGTAAGGAATAAATGATTTGAAATTCATTTTTGAAGTCGAAGTTGAAAAGTTAAATGAGAATTTGAACAATTTGTTCAATTTGAAATTTTTCAAAAAGATTGAATCGTTAAGTTAAATTGAGTTTAACTTCGACATCAAAGACAATATAAGTTGAGCTTTGAATTTCAGATGATGATTTGGATTGTATGTCTAACATTGTGAATTGATGACATAGCAATTGATCTCTATTAAATATATATCTGTTGGTGGCGGAGAATTTATTCTCTTAGCTTAACACCCTTCTCTGAGACGTACGAGCTCAGAGGTTATATATCGATAGACATCAATTCTGTGTTGAGAATTGACGATGTAAGCGTGAAATCCAAATCGAATGTGAAAGTCGATAATAAATGGAATTATGAATATGAATTAGGTTTGAGATAACCTTAAATTTCCAAATCGACTTAGAGGAAAATTTTGAGATCCTCTATTTTGTTATGAATATGAGATATGTAAGTTTTTAGAACTTATATATATATATATGAATGCGGTAAATTTGAAACCGTTAGTTTAGAAAGACATTGCTATGGAAATCTTATGTATGTTTACATGGATATGATATGTACGAAATGTGAAATGAAAGTACTACATATATGATATTATGTTTTCTAAACTGAGGATATGGAAAAGTACCTTCCATTTATTATTAGAGAAGGTATTGGAACTCGTGAAGAGTGTCCATTTGAAATTCGTAGCTACGTAGAATTTACATTTAGTCAGAGTGACTATTTGAATCGGAAATCCTTCGCGATAGATCATCGCAATGAGATTAGATTTGATTGATGATTAGCGTAATTTGAGGGGCGAGATGCCCACAGTTACAAGCGATTCCACTGGGATAGTGGCGCAACCGCCGGGTAAACTGCAATCTAATGCCAGGCGAAATTTGAGGGGCGTGATGCCTACAGACACGAGCGATTCTACTGGGATAGTAGCGTAACCGCCGTGTGTACTGCAATCTATGGCAACAACCATGGCGAAATTTAAGAGATGAGAAATCTACAGCCACAAGCGACTCTATTGGGATAGTAGCGTAACCGTCGGGTGGAACTGTAATCCATGGGGGAACGTGCTTTCCATATCCATTTTTAAAAGAATTTTTAAAAGTATTTACACTGGAAATTGAAGCAAGTATATTTAGTACTTGGAGATTTTTAGACCTGCGCCTGGCCAGCGTATTCCTAATGTCTGTGAGAACGAAGATGGACTTGTTAAATTTCGAGTTAGCAAGTATTTTCAAACTTTAAATAGCAAATCAATAGCCTGAAATTAAAATTTCATAATTCCAACTTAATGAATTAAGGAAGAGGATCTTTGTAATGTTTTGAAAGTCCACAGCTTTAGAAGAGATATATTATATAAATCTCTAATGTGAAGAATTTTAAGTTTGAATCTGAGTTTTAAATAAAAAAATGTTAGCAAAAGACTTTTGCGTTTTGATTTTAGAAATCAATGATTGTAGAAATCATTGAATAAAAGAGAAGATAAACAGAGCTAGTGAGATTAAACAAATGGAATGAATCCTATATTCATTTATTTGTAATAAGTTTTAAGCTTAGAAATTTTTTACTAGAGTATAAATATCGATGAAATTTTAACAACTTTTCCTTTTCGAGGACGAAAAGTTTTTAAGGAGGGGAGTTTGTAACGACCCTGAATTTTGAACAATTTAAATTGATAATATTTAATTAATTTTAAATATTTGAATGATGATTTGACTTGAATTTCAAATTATCAGAAGGAATTGGCGATTAAATTTTTGAATTTAATCCATTGAAAATTGAATAAAATTTGAATCTTCAATTTTAAGCCGGTTAAAAATAATTTAAAGGCTTAGAAAATTCATATTGATAATACTGAAGATAATAGAAGCTTCAGAATTGAATTTGAAAGCGATTTGTTCAGTTTTGAAATTGTATCGTTTGAAATCGAATTTAAAAATAGTCTTCCGAGGCACAGTCTCGGAATTTGACGAAACCAGTTTCATTGAGTCCGTAATATTGAATTATTACCGGATTTCAAATTTCGTATTCATCAGAATTGTTATGAGATCATACGACGTATAAACGCGTAGAAAATCTATTCGGATTCAATTTAAATTTCGGTGACAACCGGGGTTTTCGCATCGATTTGATATCATTGTTAAACGATTTCTCTGCTAGTTAATTGCTTATAGGAGCTTCGATTCGAATTGGAATTCGTTTAATAAAAATTGTTGTTGGAATTTTTGAATCGGTTAGAATCCTTTTGGAAGAAAACAAGAAAAAATTGTTAAAGGGTTTTGGGCTTTAAAATTTTATCTCGGCCCATTCATTTTGATTAATACCCTATACCCGCCGTTTCCCCTTTCATTCACAAACCCTAAACCTAAAACAGACGAGAAGAAAAATAATGGCGGCTTCGTTTTCCTCCATTTTCAGCTACGCCTTAAATCACGTCCAACCATACCTTTAATCGTGCTACCCACGAAACCCTCCTCTCATTTCATTCGTAAACCTAAAGCAATCGAAAAATAATGGCGGCCTCGTTTCTCGTTCTCCCTCGTCGCTTCCAAAAAATTAGGGCTTCTGCCGATTTATGTTGATCGACGCTTGCACTTGCGATCGTCTGTGGCTGCTTCGATTTAGGCTAAGAAGATCGTCACTTCGATTTTGGAATGGCTGCTAGGGTTGCCTCCGCTTGATTCTCGAGATACCTTCGGCTACGACGTCGAATTCGTCCTCTTCGAAAACAAAGGTGAGTGGTTCCACTCACATTCTAATTCTAGCCTTAGTGTTTTGCTTCAGTCAATTGATTTCGTTAATGTTGATGATTTTGTTTGTATAGGGTTCGTAACCTTTGACTTTCGTTCGTACAAAATTTAATTTGAAAACTGCAACTTAATTTCGTGAAAATACTTTGATACTACATTTGACTGGGTTTTGTTTTTGTGATGTAGTCTAGTTTTCTTTGATAGCCTGCATTGCAATAGAGATTCATTTGGTGACAGCTTGGCTAAACATGTAGTTTTAAGTGCTGCACTGCTTCATGTAGTCCAGTATTTTGTTTTGAAGAAGCAATACATTTTTGCTTCGGCACTGTCTGTCGTAGTGGCATTATCATCCATGTGTTTGCACTGTCCAGCACTTTTCGCTCCTGAGATTACAATGTCCAGTTCCATTTTATTGTTCACCGGTCTGCAATTGCTAGTAAGGTTGAACTTGGTCCAGTTTTCTTTAGTTGTTCACTGTTCACTGCATACATGTTCTGTTGCTCCATGCGGTATCCCCATTTGAGTTACTTGCATTGTTTCATGTGTTCTGTATCCCTTGTTGTTGTTTGGTGATTTACTGGTCTCTGTAGCATCTCAACTCATGCATTTTGGCAACGAATCTGTTGTCGACAGTTTTAGGTTCAGGTGCATTTTCACAACATATCTTGTTGCATCATTAACCTGGGTGTTCTACCTGTTCATAGTTGCCAGTTGCATTGTCAAGTATTGTGTAGTCTTCATCCTACTTGAACATTAGTACAGTTACATTATTAAGCATTTGTGCTTGTTTTCAATGTGTTTATTACTGACTGGGTTTTGTTTTCGTATCTCAGACATTCGGTTACATACGGCTATGAATTTTTGATGTTTTGGCCAAGTTTTGAAATTGACTTCTTTGTACACTTTGAGGGTTGGCCACGACTTGGTTATAACTGTGTTGATATTATGCTTTCGTCCTTGTGACTTCGGCATGGTCACTGCTTTGATTGGTATTGTTTCATTTAATATTGACATGTATGTGTGTACATATATACATGCATACATGTACAATTGTACTTGTTTCGGCTGTGAAATCATTCGAACTAGTCGGCAGTAGCCTTTTTGTCACTACTGTTTATATGTGGTCTTCATGAAATTGTCATTTGAGTTACTGTGGTTATGCTTCATGTACAGTTTCATTTGCATAATACCACTGTCTCGTGCATTCCTATTGATTTGGTGCCTTCATTGCTGTTGTATCCTTCCCTTTGACAACTGTTTGTTCACTGATTCATTTTAAGTTGCATTCTGTCTTCAACATGCCATGTTGTCCAGACCTTTGCACATGCTCTTTGATTTATTGAGTATGGACATTTGCTTGTGTACATGTAAGTTTCGAAAATCTGGAAAAAAAAATTTGGTAGCCTGACATGTTTGAGTTTTTAAATTTTTGGGCATGTTTCATAATCTTAAACCCGAAAAAAAAAAAAAACTGTTTCGAAGTTGATAACTCCTTTGTCCACGGCTTGACTGCTTGGTTTTGACCACCTCTGTGACTTGTTCATTCTTGATTCAAAGCACGGTTTTGAACCCTGACTTGTTCGAATTTGCACTGTTGCACTTCCTTTTTGATTTTTACTATTGCTTCACTTTGTTGCATTCCAGTCTGCATTTTCATCATTGCTACCTGGTCGACACTTGATGTTTGTAGCTTGGGATTGCCACTGTGTTGCATTGTTGTTGACACAGGGTTGCTCTGTGCTTGGGCATTGTGACACTATTGCATTATATCTGAGTCATGTAGCTCCACTTCTTCAATTTGTATTTGTTTTGATACATTCAGAAGCAATGTTGCATTTTGCTTTGAACTGCATCTTCCTGTTGGCATATTCTCTTGATATTTTGGAAATTGAGCCCTGATATCCATGTGGTGGCTGCATTTTTCTTGTTGCAGTCCTACCCTTGTTTCTATGTGGTGACCTTATATTCGGTGGTGGCGAGGCGGTGCACGTTAGCGTGCACTGCAGCCACCCAAACTCGACAGTTTTGAGTTGATATTTCTTTGCGTCGTGATGCATTGATTTTTTATGCCATATTGGCGAGGCCGTACACGCGTGCGTGTACGGCAGCCAATCGAGTTTCTGATGGTTTTAAAGTGACAACTTCAATTGTTTTAAATTGATTTAGTCGATTTGATAAATTGTTTATCTATCTCTGTTGATGATTTAAATCTGCTAATTTATTGTTAAACACTGTTAAGTGTTATATTGACCGTTATCTGGTTTCTTTGTTTAAAGAGTCGGATAGACGGGAATTATTGTGACTGTCGTCTATTTAAATTATTACTGCCTCTATGCACTCATAAACTGGTTTGAATTAGACTGACCTGTGTATTATTTTCTTTTGAATATAATACTCAGGTCAGACCGAGTATTTCTACAGCTTGAAGATTTTCGAGCAGCGAAGTTAGAGAGAGAGTAAAGAATCATTTATTTCGAGAAAATTGTATTTTAAGATATTCCGCTGTATCAGTATTAAAATTGTATAAACTCTGATGTATTCAAAAAGATTTATAGTATTGAAATAAAGATTCATTTGTTTTTAATTCATTGTTTTATTCTGTGTTTCTGTGGCTGATTCTGTTTAAACGTTATAAACTAGATAACAATTCGTCTTTTTGAACGTTTCTAGTTGGTTTAATTACCGACTGGAGGCGGTCAAAAGGGGGAATGTTACATAAAATTTATTGAACTTGTAAACAACAAGTCTTGGCTACATTACATATTTTAGAGTGTTATAAGTGAGCTATACTATAATACATAAAGTTGTCATTCGCTTTCAAAAGCAAGGAGGGGTCCAAAAGTAATAACTTGCATTGTTATCTATTTAATTTTAGATTTTGAACACAACGAATATATATACCACATTATAAAAATTAAATGGCGATTTAACTAACCTAAGCCCAAGTCTAACCACGATGTAGAAAATCTTATTACAAGTGCAACGGTGAAGACGACGTCTTAATGGGACCTAGTATGCAAAAGATATTGATTTTATAAGAATTCGAATTAAAATATTAGTTAATTAACTAATTACCTTTAAAATCCCTCTTCCTCAAATTCCCCTTACTGTGCATGCAAACATACACACCCATCTGGTCGTGCACACCACCACCCTTTCCATGAGCTATATTCGACGAAATCGACCCCAACTACCTCCAATGACTTCATGGAGTGATGACGAACTCAACTACGCCAAAGCGGCCGTGCCCGCACCCCTTTACTAATTCACATCACATCAGCCCTAGTTGGTGAGCACTAATAATGCGAATTGCCTCGGTCCCCTGTACTCCTCTGACCAACATTAAACCACTCCACTTTGAACAAATTTTACAACGTTGCCTTCCATTTTGCCAGCCGTCGCCCTAGCCTCCAAAACTTAATCACTAAGTCACGGCAAGTAAAGAAGGACCTCTACCAAACATCAACAAACCCAGCAATGCCTATATGGACTTGATCCTAACCTAGCCACGAGATCAATAGATCTGACGCCGTTGACTTTCGTGGCCTGTAGCTTCGCATTTAATTCAACAAGAGGAGGTGGCTATGTTTTTTTGCTATAGGAAAGAAATGAGAGGAAGATAGAAAAAGAAAGAGGGAAAATAATTTTCTAGTAGAGTGAGTGTGTGTGTGTGTGTATTATATTTGATTTCTAAAATAAATCGATGCATCGTTCTAGCATTTTTCTAGAAACTCATCAGTGCACATCACTTCATTGCACATCACTTCACTTCATTTTTCTAGAAAGTACATCACTTCACTTCACTTCATTTTTCTAGAAAGTACATCACTTCACTTCATTTTTCTATAAAGTACATCTGATCATTACAAAACTCATCAGTGCACATCACTTCATTTTTCTAGAAACTAGTTTCATCGCAATCCAAGACAGTGCCTCGGAATGATAATTTCACGCGTTTCAAGACCGTTTATCGATAAAATGATTTTCGATCACATTATCGATTTTTATTGCTAATCGGGTTTTTAACCCAGCCGAAATCATTAGTAGTTAGAATGTCGATACGAAGATGGCATAACATGAAACTTGGCAAAAACACTCAGAAGGTCTAATGAAATTGCTCGTGGAAGTGTGAACCAAAAATAGGCTAAGTCTTATATCAGCCCGAATTAAGGACCTTAATTCGGCACCGAATATAGGTTCTTATTCGTGGCATTCTCATACTTTTGGAAAGTGATCTACTAGCCATCCTATGTGTGTTTGTGAAGTTTCATAGATTTCCATAGAGCCTATCATTAAGAATGAAGATGTGATAGTCCAAATGAAAGGATAATCTAGGTCAAGGAAGAACGATAATCAAACCTCATCAACAATCTACCAAATTACATAGAGAGCATCTAAATGAAGTAAGAAACTCAACACAAAAGAGTTTGGCCACCCAAAGGCCAATGATTAGATTCGGTATCGAATTAAGGGTCTCAATTCGGCTTTGAATCAAGCCATTAATTCAGGTTGTCGCCATTTTCCTTGTGCTATATGGGATTGATAGAATTATGAGTATATGCCCTAGAGGCAATTTTGTAATTTATTGTAAATTAATTAAATATGAGATCAATTCTCGTTTGAAATAAAGGTATTTCTTCTTTCTGTTATAATGTGTTATAAGTAGTTAAATGTTTAATTAAAATATATTTAACAGAAAATCCATAAATGGTATGTTTTGTGATAGTAGTTACAAAGTTTGTAACCGTGAGTAAATAATCACAATAAAATTAAATATACCATTTTAAATGTTCGTAGTCAAGACACATCGAGACAGGATATCGATGTATCTGCTGAGACAAGAGTACATAACACTCACCAAATGTTTGGCAGTGTATTACTCATGACTGCTGAGGATACCTAGGGGTTACGTACTAATAATTATTGGATAACTACGGAATGACTCATTTGATATTTTTTTGTTGGTTATTATAACTAAGGTCAAACAGAAAATATCAATATGAATTATTTACGCAGTTATTTCGACTTGAGAATACTGTGAATCTTTAATATGAAAACTCTGCTTTAATTATAGTCTAATCATGACATTGCATCCATCGAGTGACTATAGTTGGGTCGAGTGGAAGTTTTGGAAGTGAAGCACCATTCAAGAGAGGATTTGTCTCCTCGGTTATATGGGGTTAGTATCACGGTCTACTCAAGTCAACCCAAAGTCAAAATCTCTGGCTAGAATAGTTCGGTTAATAATGATTGTTATTATTGAACCAAGGACTTTTTGTTTGGACCATAGAGTTGAATGTGGATGATGTTGGGATTTTGATAATTACCAAATTCAATAAGTCCAAAGTGATATAGTTTTGACGAAGATAATTGGTGTAAAAAATTATCAAAATTGGGTGACGCTTATTAAATTAAAATGAGATTTTTCTGAAAATGTGTAAGCGATAAATTTGGAAATATTATCACACCACCTGCAAAGTGAAGCGTGAACGTTATAATTCGAATAGTTCGATGTTGATCGTTGACCAAATTTACACCCAAGAGTTACACAAAAGAAATGATGAATTCTCTTAGAGCAAACAATTTAATTAAGTTTATAATTGTTATAAATTAATTAATATTTATGAAATATTAATTATAAAATTTGTATATGATTTGAGAAATAAATTTGTTGCATATTTTCATAAAAAGTTATAATAACGTTGATCGATATGAGATATCGATAACAAATTTAATTAAATACAATTGTGTATATATTTAATTGGCTTAAATGGGCTTATAAACCCATGCATCTTAGAGGGATAGGTGATTGGTCCAATGAAGGGAAGGGGCACTACATGTGTGTGGAATTAGGGTTTGAGATTTGTGGTTGAGATCATTGTTTGCTCTCTTGTCATATTCATATAAAAGCCAATCTCAAAACCCTAATTAGAAGCTAATTCATTTTTGAGCCACCACTTTCTTCTTCTTCTTCCTCATTTTAATGCCATCAACTATCCTCTAAAATCATCCCCAAAAATTCTCATATCCAATTCAAATTAAAAATACTAATTTGTAGTAGAAGGTCTCCATTACGGATGAGCAACTTGACGGATTGGGAATTGTACTAAGAAGAGAAATCATTGTTCAATGTGGACTCAAAGGCTTCATTAGGAGGTGAAATTTCATTTATTGTTGTTGTTTTGATTTCAAGTTTATTATATAAAAGTTGATTTACATCCAAATCATCTATTTGTATTCAGATCTGTTTATTGTTTAGATTAGATGAGATTTTTGTGGGTACATGTGTTTGTTACAATTTGATTGCTTATGTGCTTGTTGTAATATTTTGTTTATTGATTTATTGTTGAATTAATTTTCTAAAAAAAACTTGATTTTGATATATATATATATATAATGTATACAGATCTACAAATTGTCAATATGTATAGTTGTATATATGTTATATATCATACATATTTAATCTTAAAATTATCTTATGATGATTTATACCTATTAAGAATCATAAAATATGAAAATATTTTATTCAATATGTATGTACATATTTTATTATTATTTAATGATTTTGTGAATTGTTTATTATGTATAAAATAATTGATGGTTCAAAATTTTGATTTTATATTTTTTTATTTACTGCACCATTAAGAAACTTAATGTAAAATTTTCAGATTTTTTATTAATTAATTTAATGTTTTTTTAAATTAATTTACTTTCGGCCTGTAGTCAATTATTTCATTAAAATAAAATTTCAATTGAGAAAATTCTAGAAATTTTTCTTAAGCCTTAAATATATCTCAGGCATCTTTAGAAAAAACTTCAGATTTTATAACTTAATTTAATAATTTTTTTAAAATTAATTTTCAACCTGCAACTAATTATTTAATTAAAAAACATAATTTCATTTGAGAAAATTCCAAAAAATATTCCTAGGCACAAAATATGTCTTAGGTACCTTTAGAAAAAGCTTTAAAAACTTTCAACTTGATTTCATATTTGTAACGACCCGTTATTTCGTGCCCATTCACATCCACACATATCGGACTTGAATTGCTCAAAATATCATATTGTTAATTTATATTTGGCAAGACTCGGCATATACAGTAAATAAATCAATCACAGAATCACAGACATAAGCAGCGGAATAGATAAATAGTAGTTCATGAAGCTACTATATAAACATCAGAGTTAAAACAAAATACAACAGAATATCTCAAATACAAATGCCAGTGACAAGTCTGAAACAAACAAATTGGAACAAACTGAAGTAACTGAAAGCTGGATAGATAGATGGATCTCCAAGCGAAGATCCAAACTCCAAAGGTGAGTCTCAAATGCTGTGACACTCGGTCTGACCCGAGCGTAAAGAAAAACACTCGAGTCAGGATTAACATTCTTATATTAATAAATCCAACTCAAGTGAATTATCAACTGAAATACAAGTAAATCAAAGGATGTTTGGGATAACCATCCTCTAAGGATCCGTGGAACTATCTACTATGTAGTAATATACGCTATTATAATATGTCTATAGTAAAGTAAAAGTATTAAAATAGCGTTAAGGCGTTACCCATATCCCCATTAACACATTTTATATATTCCCATAGTCTATACAATGTCGTACGCTCCACCAAACCGGTGGTTTACACAGAGGACACCACATAGGTACGGCATAAAACAAACTCGTAGAAGGCGCGATAGGGCATGCGACAAGGCACTCGAGGCAATGCCGGGTAGATATACCATTGCGGATCCGGACTGGTGGTAACGCATAGCAGCTACTACCGCCCACCTCGTGACACACTCCCAAATCAAAGGGTGCAACCAATCAAATCACAAAGCAATAGAATGGTATCGAAGTAATGTGTCCGATCGAAGGAATGACCTCACTTGGCCCGACATGGCTCCTGTTTTAGCCACATCAAGCTTATTCACGGGAGTCAGGGCTACGTAAATACCATATAGAATCGTCACCAAACCATCCTACTTCATCTGGAATCTCCACCACGTATACAGTTGTTAAAGTGGTTTTCAGTATTGGCAGAGAGTATGATAATAACCGATCCTGGTCTCTTTAACAACCAAACGTTATTATAACACCGTAGTCATTTCATTTCAAATCATATTTCAAAACCAAAATATCATATCTATTTCAAAACCATATCAATACGATATCATTATTCACTTAAAATAATATTCATTTCCAAAATCATACCACTTTCCAAAATTATAGCACTTCTGAAATTATAACACTTTTGAAACCATAGCGCTTAGGAAATCATAACACTTGGAAATCATAACACTTTCCACTCAAACAGTTTAGATATAGAAAATAATATATGTAATAAAATAGATTATAAAAATATAAAATAGTTTATAAAATAGAATAGTTGTAAATTAAAATAGTTTTATTTTAAAAATAGTTTATATTAAAAATAATTCATAAAGTAAAATATTTTTATATATTAAAATACTTTATATAAAATAAAAATAGTTTCCTCAAATTCACAAATCGATTCAGATCAACTCGAATTCCAAAATTCAATTTAATTTAGTCTCAATTTGCCAATTTCAATTTAGTTCTAAACCATTTAAAATTTATATCGATTTCAAATACATATATAACTACAATTTAAACCATTTCAATTTCAACAGATTTCAAAGCTTAAATTCATTTATATTTCAAATTCAACTTTACCATTATTTAATATTGAAATTTCACTTAGTCAATCCAATATCATTTAAATAAAACCCTAAATTACAATTTATATGAACTATATATTCTCTTCAATTTATTTACTTGAAATATTCCTTTAATCATTTAAAATCAAAATCAAGTTATAAATCATATCTTTAAAATCTAAAATTTAATAAGTTTCAAATCGGTTTTTATTTAAGTAAAATTCAAATAAATTTCAAATTAATTTCTATTTCTCTTTCCAACTTAATTTATTAAAATTATTATAAAATTTATATTAAAAATAAACCAATCTTAAAATCAATATTTATTAAAACCACATATATTTCTTTTCAAAACCTTGGAAATCATTTTAAATATATATATATATAGACCAACGGTGTTTGTATATAATTTTCTATCCTATGGTCAAGTGATACAGATATCTATCATTTCAATCCGTAATTTAAATATATACGGGTATATATCTTTTCAACCTGCAATCCCAAAATCAATTCAATGAAAATCGCTTGGGTTTATCATTTCAACCCATAACGATTTTCTCCTATTCTACAAGATCGTTCGGGTATGTATCATTTAAACCCATAGTCTATACTAACAGGGAACTTGCAGAGTAAGAACATATGCGATAATAATTTAATATATAAACAACAAGCATATAACATCAATAACAATAGAATATAATATAAACAACAGGATATGGTGTCATATCCCACAGGTGAACAATTACAGATAAATGCATATCATATATAACAATTAAATAATTAACAGTTCAAATTAGCAACATATTTCAATTGTTGTTTCAAATGAAATCAAATTTAATAAATATAAGGATGTTAATCGTGAGTGATTGCTCACCTTTCGAGGCTAGAGATGAACGAGAATGAGATGAGTTACGAATCCAAACACGAATTCCAAAAAAAAGCAGGATTGGCACGAATTCGATGAACAAAGCTGATAAAGGGGAATTGATAAATGAATCAGAACCAGCCAGATATATACAGAATATATATATATATAATACTATACAAAATCTATACGTATACAAGCAATATAAATATATACCTTAACATAGAGAAGCACGGCATGCTAGGCTGGGTTCGGAAAACTGGGTGAGGATTGGTGAAGCTCGGTCGGTGACAGTGGGAGGGAAGGCTACTGCTTACAGGTGGGTGATGGAGTTGGTCAGAGACTGCATGGAGATTGAGTGTTCGGAGGAGAGCAAGGAGGTGAGGAGGAACGCGGCTGCTTGGTGGAGGCCGAGACAGGCTATGGTGGTGGCAAAGACGTGGTGAGGCAGAGGTGGGGGTAGCGGTAGAGAGAGAGAGGCGGAGGTTGCTGTTGGGGTGCTCGGCGTACGGCCGAAGGTGGAGGGTGTTAGGCTGAAAGGGATGCGTGCTTGGTTGCGTTGTCGAGGAGGAGCATCGGCAAGGCTGGGAAAGGGACGAAGCAGGTGGGAGATAATGAAGCAAGTTTATTTTTCTCTTTGTTTCAAATGGACAAGTACAGTAGAATAATATATATATATAGGTTTATACCTGAAGAAGAACAGGTGGAGAGAAGATAAGCAGTCATCGGTTAGAAACGTTTCCCATGGCAAATAAATATATACAAATGAGGTGAGTTGGCTTATGCTTATAAATGCTTCGTAAATAAACTTATATACTTAAACGAACCGATATATAATTGGAAATAGCAAAAGCCAGAGAATGTCAATAGTTAAGAAACTGAATTCAAAGATCACTTATGGTTAGTGGCTATTGAGTTTTAACCGGTGAAAATGAAAGGGTGTAGGAGGTTAAAATGTCCGAATGCGGAACCGATATGACTGATCGGTTTACCGATTTCGTCGTGTTCCGAACTCCGAAACACACGAATAAATATACTTTAGAGATCAGCATGACGAGACGATCAAAATGGTGTACATATATTAGTGGTACGATCATCCTATCAAAAGTCAATAATTGGTACCGAAAATGCTGCTAATTTGTCGAGAATAAGATAAACAGAGCAATAGTAGTCCAAATTTGACGAAACGAAATATGACGTCTCACTCAGAAGATGATTTACAAGTTTATTATATAAAATATTCGAGTTTGGAAAATATTTTATTATCATCAAATATTAACTGATTCAAATTTAAATAAAATTACACAAAAATAGACTTCCATAATTTCTGATGAAAATTTACCATTTGCTATGTTTAAGTGGACGTATTCCAAATATCAAATTTCTATTTTCAAATTCAATATATAAAATTTCAAAAAGAATTCAGTTAATTACGTTATTAAAAACCATTAAAATTTATGGGTCGTTACAATATTTTTATAAGAATTAATTTGATTGCGAGCTATTATTAATTATTTAATAATAATATTATTTTAATTGAGGAAATTCTATACATTGATCTTAAGACCAATATATGTTTGCATATTTTCTAAAACTATAAAACTTGTATTATTTTCAAAAAATTATTTACATTAATTTTTTATGGCAAAAAATGTTTTATTCAATAATATACATATACATATATATACACACACATATATATTAATATTTTATTTTGACATATGATACAAGCACATATTTGGATAAATTATAGTACATACAAATCCCAGCATCTATATACGGGCACATTGTACCGTTCATGGATTATGATATTACATATACATGCACATATATATATATGTATATATATGAATATGATACATACATACATACATATGTATATACTTATATAAATAAATAAAATAAAAAATTTAATAAATCTCAATTAATTCAATTTATGTAAACACATACATACTTACTTATATAAACAAATACATACATACTTACTTATATAAATAAATACATACATACACCCCCCCCACACACACACATGTATGTATGTATGTATGTATCTCCATTTAATATAATTAATGCTCTCAATTAATTCTTGTTTCATGGAAATAAATGAAAGGCTTCATTCTCTATACATTAACTCGTATAAAAAATAATAAGTGTATTTGATACACTATACATTTGAAATTAAATTTATTTAAACTTCCCTTTAACTATTTTAAATAGAACACATAATTTTATTTAAATCAAATTTAGAAAAGTTCTAAATGAAATTTAGAACTTCGTAGACCCATTAAAGATCCAAAATGGATTTTTTTTTGAAATTCATCCATTTCTTCCGCAATGGGCTGGCCCAGTTACTTCAGGGGTCATTTTCTGGAGTTCTCTAGTAGCGGGCTTTTTGTGTAAGATGGCTACTACCACTATAAATACAAATCAAAGAGCAACTAAGGGAGGGGCTGATTTCTGCCATTACTACGCGGAAGCCTTGTCATTTCTTCAACTCTCTCTACTCAATAGTCACCAAGGTAATTCCTATAGGCAATTCTAGGACTTGGAATTAGTCTAACACCTGTACTTATGACTTATCTATTTTCAAACACCTTGTAATAATACACAATCAATAATCAAAGCTATAAAGTGGACATAGGCTTAGTTAATAGCCGAACCACTATAAAATTCCATGTGTCTATTTATTTTTGTGCTGCATTTCTATTATATTTGCTTTGTTCTAATAGGGATAGTGCTTTCAAATCACACTCCAAGGTGTTGGTCCATTTTTTGGGTTAACATTTTGGTGCTTTCACTGAAAACCACTGAACCCAGGCTTAGATCTAGCTTTCCACTTTGGATCGGATAGGTCTAAAAGTTAGATCCACAAATCTTACTTTCAAAAGAATTTAAAGACTTGCCATTGAAGATAAATGGTGAGAAGAAAGAGAACAACTTTTCGGTGATCTACGATTGCAACAGCTAGTAGTGATGGACCAAACTGCCGTAGGTTGAAGTCAATAATGACACCAACTTACCAACAAGAATTAATACTGGAAATCAAGGACCAGAATCTTCTGCTCATCATAAAGTTGTGACGAAAGGAGAGTTTAACCTTAATCAACTTAACCAAAAGATGGTTGATAGCCAAAAAGCTCTTATGGACAAAATAAATGCTTTGCTAGTGCTACAATCACCAATTGCCCCAAGGACTAGGTTGAAAACTGCAAAGGCTATGGAATAGGAAAATTCCTTCGTCTCAGGCTTGAATAGGAGGATGGCAAGCAAAGAAAACAGAGATAGCTGGTGGAGTGACTGGAATTGTTATTGAAGGTAATGGAAGTACCTCTCCCGTCGGAGGATAAGCTGCCGAAAAACCCCAACCTTGGAGCGAAGGCTCTACAAGGAATAATGCGATGCTTCTTTTCGATTCTGAAGATGACATGTAACTCAATGTTAAAAGATTGGAGTTGAGTGCTGACATAGACAGGCAAAATGCCGGAAAAGAAGTTCAAACTATCGCTATAAAGCCAATCGCATGCCAGTGGAACCCTACAAAAGTGGTTCTCCCAGAGAATGGAGAACCTAGACTTCAGTTGGCAAACCAAGGCCGTTTGCAGAGTCAAACGCTTGGCATAGCCCCTGAAAGTCGACCTATGGATTACTGGACTAGTAAGGCATTCATTGCGAACATGATCAAACACTCGATGGAAGAAAGTAAAGGCAAGAAGGACGATGATTAAGGTTCTGCACCAAGCCGAACTTTGTTTACAAAAACATTTTAAAGGAAGAATACCCATAGAAGTTTACAATGCCCACCATGCTATCTTACAACAGGACAATGGACCCCCAACAACACTTGTACAAGTACAGTTGGCACATGGACGGAGCTAGGGAAATGGATGCAGTCCGCTGTAGATGTTTCCCTATCTTCCTAAAAGGTGTTGCTTCTATGTGGTTTACCAGACTCCCACCAAGATCCATTTCTACATTTGATGAGTTGACAAGGAAATTTTTGGAACAGTTCAGGCTTCACATGGCACAGCCAAAAGATGTAATGTCTCTATCTGGCCTATTCCAAGGACCAAATGAATCTTTAAAATCCTTTATGAAATGGTTTAATACTACAGTTACTGAAGTGAGCAGTCCTAATGAAGATACGGTATTCATGGCTTTAGTCCAAGCTATCCATCCGACATAGACTTTGGAAGATGGATTAAGATGAAACAACCAACCACCATAAAGGAGTTCAACCGGAAGGCGAGTCAGTATCCGAGGCTGGAAGAGGCAGACACATTAGAAGGCAAGACTGCCAGTGTGCAACCAAAGGAGATAGTTCAAAGTAAAGTAGCAATCAACCAGGATAGAAACAATTCTGGAGCTGCAACAGGAAGTGCAAGGAAAGATGGAAATCAGAAGAGAAAAAACCAGAACGCTAGTAGACATGATGGAAGTGGAAAGCAGATCAGGAACCTGAGACCCAAGGAGTATACACCGTTGAATGACAGCATAGAGAACATCTACCTTGCAACTCGGGGAATTGAGCAATACAACAAGCCTCATAGGAAGGAAGAATCTAAAAGATATAAGCAACCAGTGAAGTTTTTTTGCTTCCACCAGACTCACGAGCATAACACGAATGAGTTTTGACATCTAAAAGATCTGAATAAGGAATTGATTAAGAACAACAGGATCCAGCAGTACGTGAAGAAATCGCAAAACTCTGACCATCCTACTAGGCCTCAGGTTCTAAGTACTCAAGGGAACCAACCTGGATCCAACGGAGAAGGATTCAAATGGATGGAACAAATACTTATTATCGACACTATTCCGGAGGACCTTAGTCGACACAGAAGAGCTGGGCGAAAATGGAGCAATATGCGAGTTCACTAAAGCACGCTTCAAAAGAAACTTGTTTCATGATTGAGGATGGTGCTCCAGCCAAGTAGCAAAGGACACTCAATGATGATATAGTGTTTCGAAATTGAGACATTAAAGGAGTAAAAGTGTCAACTCTCGACCCGATGGTAGTAACCATCGGAATTGGGCCGATAGTTATACGACAAGTCCTGGTGGATAGTGGAAGTTCTGTCAACATCTTGTTTTAACATACGCTCGATCAGATGAAGATCCGTATAAAGGATATGTCTGCTTACCGAATGAAAATCCAAGGCTTTACAGGAGAACCAAGACAACCAGTCGGCACAATTGATTTGCCTTCGATCTCGAAGAAGGAGAATGAAAGGTAGTCCTTATCCAAACCTTCGTGATCATGGATGAAATGTCACCTTACAATGCTTTCTTGGGTCGACTAGCCCTTGCTGATTTTAGGATCGCTTTGGCCCCATGGTGCCTTACCATGGAATTCTCGATGGAGAATGGAGAATGGAGTTATAAAGGAAGATCAAAGTGTTGCTAGAGAATGTTATGTCACTAAGTTGCGTGAATCTAAACGAAAGGAAAAGGAAAAGAATGTAGGGAAGTCTCTCCGCATTCGCGAACTGTCAGCATAGCAATTACAGAACCGCCCCTAACTCGGGGACCATAGTCATTTCGACAAGGTTTTAGACCCTAGGAAGAAGAGTTCAAGGGAGGAATGGGTGGCACTGGCAGAGATTACAATATCAGTCCGTGTCGATATGGATGATCCAACTCAAGTCTTTAAATTAGGGTCACAATTTGGGATCAAAATGCAACAAGAATTGATTAAATTTCTTCGCGCCAACCTAGACTTATTTTCTTGGACACATTCTGATATGTGTGGGATATCCTTGGAGATAGCATGTCATGCACTCAGTATCGATCCCATGTACACTCCAGTGAGGCAGAAGAGACGCGGCCTAGGTCCGGAGCGATCCGCTATGCTAAAGGAATAAGTGGATAAGTTGCTGGCTAATGACTTCATCTGCGATGCAACCTATCTTGAGTGAGTGTCGAATCCAGTTCTAGTTAAGAAGTCCAATGGGAAGTGAACTTGTGTTGATTACTCGGACTAAAACAAAGCATGTCCAAAGGATAGCTTCCCGTTACCTAGAATCGACCATCTTGTAGATATAACTGCGGGCCATGAACTACTCTCATTCATGGATGCCTACTCAGGATACAACCAAATTATGATGCACAAACCCAACCAAGAGAATAACTGCTTCATCACTGACCTCGGATTGTATTGTTACCGAATAATGCCACTCGGCCTGAAGAATGCCAGGGCAACTTATCAGTGGTTGGTGAACACAATGTTCAAGGATCATATCGAAAAAATAATGGAGGTCTACCTGGATGGCATGCTAGTCAATTCACGTGTGTTAGGAAATCACTTGGATAACCTCTCGAAAATGTTAAATTCTTCGAAAAAATATGGAATGAAGCGTAACCCACTAAAATGTTCTTTCGACGTGGCTTTTTAGGGAAATTTTTAGGTTTCATCATGAATGTTAGGAGCATTGAAGCTAATCTCGAGAAAATTACCGCCCTATGGAACGACATAGCCCCTACCACCAAAAAAATTGCAAAGTCTGAATGAAAAGGTCGCAGCATCGAGCAGATTCATTTCCAAAGCAACGGAAAAATGTATACCATTCTTCGACGCATTGAAAAAGGGTAAGAAGAATTTCGAAGGAATTAGGCCTGCTAGATCGCTTTTGAGGAATTATTGCGACATATGGAGACCCCATCGGTTTTTTCTAAACCAGTGGATGAGGAAGACCTATTCATCCACCTAGCAGTGTCAACTCACACTCTGAGTGCAGCATTGGTATGCGAGGAAGCTAGAATCCAATGGCCCATTTGCTACATCAGTAAACGATTCACTAGAGCCAAGAAGAACCATCCAAATTTGGAAAAACTAGCCTACTGCCTGTTGATCGCATCAAGGAAGTTATGCCCATACTTCCAGGCTCACCCAATCAAAGTGTTGATAGATCAACCCTTTGAAGCGGGTGATGTAACATCCAGAAACATCAGGATGACTTCTTAAATGGAACATCGAGTTGAGTCAGCACAACATCACTTATCACCCCCGAAGGGCAATCAACAGACATGCATTGGCAGATTTCATTGCCGAGTTCACAATACGAGAAGGTGAAGAAGAAAACACTCCAGAAGTAGTGTCATTATGGAAATTGGTTATCGATGGTGCATCAAATGATTTCTACTCAGGAGCGGGAGTTGTTCTCAAAACCCTTGAAGGATAAATTGTTTACTATGCTCTAAGGTTGGAGTTCCTTGCTACTAACAATGAGGCGGAATACGAGGCACTAATAGCAGGACTGAAAATTATGAAGGAATTAGGAATAAGGGTTATGCACATTTACAGCGACTCTCAACTAGTTGTCTGTTGGGTGAAAGGGGAATATCAAGCTAAGGGGGCAAACCATGCCCCTTGTCTGTCAAAGGCATGTGAATTTCTGAATGATATTGAACACTATACTATAAGTCATATTCCAAGAGAACGGAATACGAAAGCAGATTACCTAGGTAAATTAGCCAGTTTCAGAGAAGCACGGTCAATGGGGCTGGTTCCAATCGAGACGCTGACATCTCCTACTATAAATCAGATGGATGTCGATTAGATGCTAGAAACTACAAAGGAAGAGGAATCGTGGATGACACTCATCAAAGACTACCTTCTCAAAGAGACATTCCCTAGGGATTAGGACGAGCAGAAGAAGCTTCTTCAAAAGGTGCCACGATTCGTGCTACAAGAAAAAATCCTGTATAGGAGGGGATTCTCAACCCCTTTACTCAGATGTGTAACCAGCATTGAAGCTAAGAGCATCCTCCATGAAGTTCATGAAGGCAGCCACATAGGTCACATCGAGGGGTAGACACTAGCAAAGAAGGTCCTCAATTATGGATATTTCTGGCCATCGGTCAACTGAGATGCACCAGACTACGCTAGATGTTGCGACTGGTGCTAGAGATTTGCTAGAATTATGAGAACCCTACCTATAGAGATAACGTAAATTGTCAGCCCGTGGTCATTCGCAATCAGGGGAATCGATCTAATTAGCGTATTACAAATAGCTAAAGGGGGAGCCAAATATGCTATCGTCGCAGTTGATTACTTCACCAAATGGGCCAAAGCAGAACCGGTGGCCACCATCACTACTAAGAAAGTAATTAACTTCGTTATTAAAAATATTATTTGCAAGTTCGTAGTACCATAGTAAATTAACACAAACAAAGGAACTCAGTTCGAGAGTGTCGAATTCAAGAACTTCTACGAGCGTTTTCGGGTCGAAAAGAGCTTCTCCGTGGTGGCACACCCGCAAGCAAACGGGAAAGTGGAGGCAATGCAAAAAATCATCGAATCCACCATCAGGAAATGGCTGACAAAAGCCAAAGGAAATAGGGTTGATGAATTTTCGCATGCGCTATGGACTTACAGAATGACTCATAAATCGACGATAGGGCGCTCACCTTTCGCCTTGGCATACGGTTTGAAAGAAATGATTCCAGTGGAACTGGAAGTCCCGTCCCATCGGAGACGACACTTTAACCAAAGTGAAAATGGTGGATTTCTGCTCGAATCGCTTGATCAAATCGATGAGAAGTGGAAAGAAGCTGAGCTAAGGACTACTGCTCATCAAAAGAGAGTGGCATGATACTTCAACGCCAAAGTTCGCAACCGCACCTTCGAAGTAGGAGATCTCGTCGTGAAATGAATCTATCCGGGAACAGGGGGCACTTGGCCCAAACTGAAAAGGACCCTATATTATCCGTCAAAAACTTAAAAATGGAACTTTCAAGCTCATAATGGTAGATGGAATCCAGATTCCCCATGCTTGGAATAACGATTCAATGCGGTACTATTTTATTTGAATTCATATATGTGTATTTCCTATTTCTACAAATAAGCCACCAAGGGATACTAGGGGCATTGTAAATAGGAAGGATTTGCCTTTCTCTTTATTCTATTAACAAAGTTATTTCGTTTCTTGAACCAATGGAACCGCGTTCATGTAAGCAACCTGCTGAGTCAACGGGGACGGATAGACTTGAAAATCATTTACTCGCTACTTGGACAGGTGGAACCATGTCCAAGTATGCTCCACCCACATGCTTCTTGAACCAATGGAACCATGTTCAAGTAAACTAACCGCCAAGTCGATGGAAGCAAATCGACTCAAACCGCTGAATCGACGAGGAAAATTAATCCCTGCCTTCTGAGAATCGGTGTTGCTCCATCAGCACCGAGAAGGCCCAACCCCTGTGCACATCTATAAGCCACGCATTGCTTCTTAGGTTAATGGAACCATGTCCAAAGTAAGCTTCTATTCTTTTTCCGCTTAAACCAGTGGAACCGCATTCAAGTGCACTCCATTCCTTTGCTTCTTGGGCCAATGGAACCGCGCTTGAGTGAGCATCCACTCTTTTGCCATTTGGATCGGTGGAACTGCATTGCATTCAAGTGCGCTCCATTTCTTCGCTTCTTGGACCGATGGAACCACATCGGAACAAGCATCCACTTCTTTTGCCACTTGAACTAATGGAATCGCGTTCAAGCGCACCCCAAATCATCGATATTACCTTGGTAGTATCATCCGTCTATCAAAACCTCCTAAGTACCGATGTTGCTCCAACAACATCGGGAAATTTATCAGTTACAGGATTAGTAGAAACCAGTCCCCGCCTCCGAAAATTCAACATCGCCTAGATATCGGCAATGTTGAAGGAAAATCATAGGGTTTGAGCTGTCCACATGTCTCAAGAAATAGACGCTGATATGCGGATAGAACCACAATACCAAACTTGGAAGAAATCAACCGTATCCAAAGTACAAGATGCTCGGAACCAAGCATTCAGACTATAGGTTCCCGGAGATAGGAGCAGTAATACATCCTTGACTGGGGGCAACCAGAGAGTAGCCCGGAGCTCCCGGTCTCGCATCAACTGCTCAGAGTAACCAACCCCATGGACTGGGGGATGTACAACATACCAACACTTGGTCGGAATAAAAGTCACTCCACGATTCTGTTAACAAAAATCTGGCAACCACAATAGAGCTAAGTAAAATAGTAAACTAAAAAATTGCAGGTGACATTGTTGACACCATTTACATGCATGGGATTGCGGTATATAAACACATTGTATATCACACAATATAGTAGTGTATAGTTTGAAATTGCAGAGAAATCATATTATACACATAGATAATGATATACGAGCGTTTGGGCACGCGCTTCATGTGTGATAAGGGCATGTGTCTCGCACATGAATTATTTTTCTATAGATTATATATGATTAACACATTCAAGAAAAAATGGTTTGCACAAATATTTATCCATGTTTTTACGTTAAAATAATGTTTAGTTTTTTTTAAAATTTTATTTCTAAGTTACAACATCTAATTTTTTTGTTAATTTGATTTTCATCTGTATTATTAATTAATAAACAACGAATTTGTAGTTAATTGATAAAGAAAAAATGTTTATATGTTAGATCCTATTTTTAAGTGTTAATGGACATTTTGAATTTGTAAAGAAGTTTATTTGTTAGATCCTATTTTAGGAGATATTAAGATTTGTTAATATCGGGCAAGTTTAACTATTAGACCTTGTATTTAAAGAATATTGAGGTTCGTTAATACTGTAGAGGGACATTTTTGGTAGTTCACGCTAACACCAAAAAAGTGTGACACCAGAGGTATTACAACTATTAGTAAACGAGCGTTACGACACGCGCTTCACGTGTGATGAAGTCATCTGAATTATTTATGTTATTAATTTATAGAAAATGAATTTGTAAAATAGTTTATTTGTTAGATCCCATTTTTAAGTGATATTAAGACTTGGTAAATATTTACAGAGGAAAATTTGAATTGTAAAGGAATCTTGCTTGTCGGATCCTATTTTTAATTAATACTAAATCAGTCAAAAAATGATTTTTTATTTTCAAGTGATATTAAAATTTGTATATTTGTAAAGAAGTATTTTGAATTTGTAAAGAATGTTTAATTATATATTCTACTTTTAGAAGCGTTTTGAATTTGTAAAGCATATTTAATTGTTAGACCTACTTTTAGGGGTTTTTGAATTTGTAAAAGAAGTTTATTTTTAGATTCTATTTTTAAGTGATTAAGATTTGTTAATATATTGAGGGGCATTTTTGGCAGTTTACGTTGATACCAAAAAAGTGTGACACCAAAGCTATTACAGCTATTATTAAAGATATAAATGGGCATAGTACATAAAATGTAAAAAATACACAAACAAGATAACGGTAGAAATACTAGTCTTTTCATTGCTTATATCACTTTATGTACAGAATCAGGGCCACTCTCGCACAATGTTGGCCTGTTTAGACACCAAAAAGAATAAGTACTGACTCTGTACTTGTACAAAAGACTCAAAATCAGAAGACACGTGAACAAAAGACCACCAAAACCCGGCTCCACCGATGCTCGACCCGTCACTTCTTTCCGCTTTTATATCCTCCTTTCCTGCCCGCATCTGGGTGGATCGGGATCTTTTTCCTGCCATGTTTATCGATCTCTCCCCCGGAAAGGGATCAGACCCCTCTGGTCCTTCGTCGACCACACTTTTCTCCTTGGGCACCTTCAGCGTGATTGTAGTGAGAGTCTTGTGCTTCCGCTTCTCCTTCTCCTTCTTCACTTCCAACCCTTCCCTTTCCTCCTCCAATCTCTCCACCATAGTCATTTTGTTAGTCGGTTCTGACTCACTAGTAATTACCACCTCCTCATCGGTGGATGTAGATATGTCCTCTTGAGTCTTGACTCTACAGTGTTCCTATCTTTTTAGAATCAGGCCCAGGTTCGAATCCAGAAACCGGGATCGTTTCAGAAGCCACTGCGGAAATGGTGGTGGAAACAGTGAAAATAGCGATGGCTCCTGAGCCCTGCGTAGCCGGAGGAGGAGGCGAGAGAGATAACTGATCTACAAGTTCGGAAAGGTAAGTGCACAATGTAGAGGACTCCAGAGTAAACTAAATTTCCTAGAGCATCGAAGAGACGAGAGAAATATCTGAGTTGGCAGTGTTGTCGTGAACTTCAATCTCAAAAGCTTCGCCACCAGTCCCCATCTCTGAGGGGCACACTATAGTTAGAGTAGGATGTGGCCTACCCAAGGCTTCAGACGTTGCATATGCATGAGCAGCTTTAGAGGTTATAGCGGTGTACGCCGAGATGATCACCAATTACTTTTGTGAAGTTGGAACAAGTGTTTGTTGCTGACATGAAGAGCTTTGGCTAGTAGGAGCTCTAGAAGCAGCATCGACGACATCTTTCTCCCTTTCTTCTCTAAGGATCTCTTTGCCAAGGGTCTAGAAGTCAATGTCATCAAGGCTAAGGTAGGCATCCTTCAGTTCCTCCTCAGAGCGCATATCCTTAGCCTCCTCAGATTTGACCAACACTTCCTCTTAGACCATGGTAAGAGTCTGAGGATAATTCACACCAAGCCATTTTAGGTTGCCCTTGTTCATTACACAGCTTGTATATAGATGAAGTACACTGGCATCCATTTAATCGATCGCATTATCATATTTTGATCGAAGCTATGTTAGTTCAAACTTGGTGCTTAGGTGCTCAATCTCCTTCACCAATTTTCCAGAAACGGCCTCTTCCTTTTCTTTCACCAGCTGCGTATTTTCCTCACGAAGCCAAGTGAGTTCCATAGTTTTCTCGACGATCACAGTAGCATGTTCAGCGATGGTGTAACGACCCGGAAATTTTGATCCCGAAATTTCCAGATAGTTAGAGAAAAGAAGAAGAGATAGAAGAAAAAGAAGAAGCAGAAGCATCAAAACACAGAAACCTCACATTCGCAGCGGATAAAATATAATAACAAATAATAGCATTTATACAAAGAAAAGCTGTAATTGTTACTTTACATTCAATACATCAGAGTTACAACATATACACAAATAGACTAGACAGTTATCAACCTGTCCCAGACTACTATCAATAAGCTCTCAAATACACAGGGGTAAACTCCATACGTTCCTGCCATCCAGCTCGCCTCCTGAGCTTCAGAACGTCCTTACCTGGAAATCTGTAATACTCGGTCTGACCCGAGCATTACATCAAAGTAACACCCGGGTCAGGCTGGAAACCAGCGTGAGTAAACTCATCTAATATGAAATTTCAATTCATAGAACTTGTTTAAACCCGGGTAACTCGAACTTTACTATAAGTAAACAACTTATATATCAATGCTTATTTTCACAACAATATCTAAGTATCCAACCTAGTTTAAATAGTCAATATTATTCCAAACTGGCCTATTGATTTCACATATCAATCTATAAAGGATTAAAAAGATTTCAAATCGAAGTGGTTTCGGGTATGTATTGATACCCGACTCCGGTCTCTTCGAATTCAATATCATCTTAAAGCCAAGTGGTTTAAGTTTAACAATTTAAATTCACAACAGAATGTCATATGCATACGGAATATCCATCACAGATATCTAATTAAATAAATGATTCATATTTATAAATAGATCAAACCAATCATTTATATCACCACACATCATATAGACTAGAGATATTCATCAATCCAAGTATTTGATATACTTAATTATCCATAAGAAAGGTTAATCAATTTTACAACTTCTAATAAATTTAATTAACACAAATAAATTAATTAGTTTTAAATCCCACTTAATTAATTAATTACAAATCATTTATTTTTATAATTCCAATAAATTATGAATTTAATCAATTATCCTTTAATTACTTAAGTCCTTCATTAATTTAAGATAACTCACTTATCTTAATTAATTTCTTAATTATCATTTTAAATCCTATTTAAATGCTTGAAATTAAATTAACATAGGGAATAGCTAAGATCTTTAAGTTAATTAGTAGTTAAAACATTTCATCTTCTTAATTAACTACTTGATTACACTATTTAATTTTACTTTAAACAACTTAATAATTAAATAAAATAAAGGTCATATAATAAAATTTCTTAAACTTAATTAAGTTAAAATAGGTTATTATATAACTTTAACTAACAATATTAAGTAAGCATTTAAACATTTAAATTTGTTGGAAACTTTGCTTGGAAACTTGTTTAAAAATCTTTCTTATAAAATCTTATTGATAAACATATCCTCTTTGTACAGGCCCAAGGCCCAAATCGAAATTAAAGAAAAACTTCTCCCTCCCCTAACCTTTCTCTTCCTACCATTCCACTCACGTACACCCGAGTCAAACTCTCACTTCCCCGAAGTCCAACCCGAGTAATCCCCACAAAATCACGAGCCTTCCCCGAACAACTCAGAACCACTCACGTACAACCGCTCGAACTTACCTGCTTCGAGTCGTCACGCAACCCACACGAAACAAATCCCGAGTCCACTCTCTCTTCTCCAAAACTCACATCCACAGCCAACTCAGACTATCCCAAATGTGCACGTGCATGTGCACGGCAGCTCTGGTCTCCTCCGATCGACGCCGCTAGCTTCCCCAAGTCGACAACCATCCCCCTGACCCACCTGGCCACCCAGATCGCCGATATCATCCATGAATCGAAATCGAACCCATCGTTCGAAAATCTGGAACCACTACCATCAGAATTTCTCCCCTCGCCGTCAATCCTGACCTTGATAAACCATGCCATCTTCACCAGAGATTCGCCCTGCACCCAAGCATCGATTCCACCTTCTACGAACAAGTCCGATGCTTCCCAGACATCACAAGATCTCGGAAACAATGATGGCCAAAACTGCCAATCGTACCCTAACTCGTCGCTGTCAAGATGCCATGGCCACCTAAAAATATTACCACTAATTTTCTGATGACCTCCAACTCGCAAGCTACCTCTGACAACAGCCTTGACCTTCATCTTGCCACCGTTCATTGGAATTTGGCAAAATTGCCAAATCTGTTCAACTCGATATTTCACATCAATCCCATTATTAAAAATCGAGATATTTGTACTAAAATTCATTATTTTTCAACACGAATTCACTCGTAAAATCGAAGCTTGAAATCCAGATATAAAATTTTTGACAAATTTTTCTTTTCTACTGTTATTTATCATTTTCCAGAATGTTACTAAATATCTTTACTTAACGCTATTTTTAAAATTTAATCTACAATGTTACAGACATTTTCTATTTAGAGATCAAAGTCTAATTTTGATTGTATGGGCAGTTTAAATTAAATTTAGAAGGACTGGAACCTATATATGAACAGAATGATAATAAGTCTGTTGATACAGACATGCACAGATATTTCTTCACATTAATACATATCAACCATATTAATTTATTCATGCAAGCCTTTATTCACACATTACTACATGAGTTTATGTATCAGATTTAGCTTTTCAAGGATTGTAATTGACTTACCTGTTTTATGCAAACAGAGGACAGAGCTACAGGCTTTATACTTTTGAACTTGATTTAGTTTGTGAAATCAAAAACAGGGGTAACTCATCTATAAACAGACATGCACACAGATATATCTCATCTATACAATATGCAAGCACATTTAAACCCGTACAATCATTTTCACAACATACTTTCAAATATTAATCACATGCAAACAGGTTTAAGTTTTAAAAAAGGTAGTTTACTCACTGTATTTGGTTTGAACAGAGTAAAACTGGAAAATGCTCTTAAACTGATCTGCCTTGAATTTGATCTGGAATTGCCACTTGATATTGATCTGATCTGCTACTTGATATATACTGATCCTGAGTTTAAATGTGAATTTTCTTGGTCTTTGATTTGAATCTACTTTGCTTTTCTCAGGTTGACTTGAAGTTGTTTTTAATCGATCTGATTTTGAAACTCTGATTATTGAGATGAATTGAACTTGATTTCCATCTTTGTTTTGTTTATAGTTTCTACTTCTTTTCTGGTTGTATCTAAGATTTTAAAGCTTGCATTTATCTTGTTTAGTTGGAATATGAGGGAAAGAGAATAGAAGAAGAAATGATGATGTATATATAAAACTTTGATTTAAATTTTTATTTTTATTTTTGAAAATAAAAGAAAATTGACACTTGTCATTCTCCTAATCTATTTTGTTAACACATATGCTTTAGATAATATTATTAGCTTACACTTGTGATATTACATGCAAAAATATATTCTTAAATGTTAATAAGGTTTATTTATTTATTTTTATATTTATACTTTTAAGTAATTATACTTATCTTATGTAAATCTTTGATATATATATATATATATATATATATGTATCCACCTTTTTACAAACTTCTAAATATTCTACTTCTCATGACATATACATATGTATATACACACACTTATATACTTGTATATGTATATACTTAAAATTTTCCACATTTATTATAGTTTAAAATCCATATATATACATCCAGACATTTTAATTATCATAATATTATTTGTTTAACTTATAAATCAGTGTTTTAATAGTTAAAATCAGTTAATTATCAAATAACAGATGCCCGAAAATCCGGGTTATCACATTCCTCCCCCCTTAGAATCTTTTCGTCCTCGAAAAGGAACGAGGCTAGAATTTACTTAATACTTAAAATCAGATAAATTATCTTTTGATCATTTTTAAAACACTTTAAAATCTATATAGTATTACAAAAATAGTTTTTTTATAAAAATACTTTTATAACTCGATGTTTCAACAAGTCCATCCTCGTATTTACAAAAATTCGGTCATACGTTGATCAGGCGTAAGACTGAAAATCTATAAGTACTTAGCAGACCCGTTTTCAACACCTAGTGAAAATACTTGGAAAATAATTTATTAGAAATATCGAAAACATTTTTGAAAATAGAGGAAATATCTTTGGTGAGAATGCTCTGGAAATCATCACCCCCATCCATGGTCGCAGTTAACCCGATGGTTACGTTGCCGTCCCGGCAAAATCCATAGATAACTGTAGGTCTCCGCGCTCCTCGATTACGCCATGGAACCCGCTACAGATCGCAGTTATACCCGGTCCTTACGTTGCTATCACAGCACAAACCCATATAACTGTAGGCATCAGCGCCACCGAATTTCGCTGCCAAATAATGAAACTTCTCCCACATAGGTCGCAGTCTACCGATATAAAATCAAACGTAGACAGTTGGCTCTCAGCGGCACACACGACTTTCGCTATGTTACCATAGTGTCACAGTCTACCGATATAAAATCAAACGTAGACAGTTGGCTCTCAGCGGCACACATGACTTTCGCTATGGTCTGCAGTAGATCGCAGTGACATCGAGTTACATTGTCGTCACAGAATAACCCAAATGCCTCTGTGGGCACCAGCCCCTCGACTTTCGCTACACAAATAATCCTCAGGAACTAGTTTTGTCCGGACTCCTCACAGGATCAACTTTAGAATCCCCCCTTGGGGTTCAAGGCAGTACCACCCAGTGGCACTCCTGAGAAGTTCATTTCAAGGGAGCGCCTTTTTCCCCAGAGCTATACTCAAAACATTTTATACTATATACTTATAGTATCTTCAAATCATACCCTTTATGATTTATCAAAATCTCCTTTACACAAAATCGATTACCAAAAATCGATAATTCTCAAACTAGGCTTTCCAAAATCCAAAATTGATTTCTCAAAAATCAAAAGCCCTTTCCAAAATCCATAGGTTTCCAAAACCTTTTCCAAAATCATTCTCATAAGATCCTTTATATATATATATAGATATAGATATATATATACTTTGAAAATCTTTGGATCATTTCAAACTTTGTATAAAACCTCTTTTATACTTCAAATATTTCAAAACCCTTTTCTTTTAGCAATAGATTCAACAAGGAAAGATTTACCTTATATAACAAGGATATATAACTTTATTTTATTCTAAATCAAATATTCACATTTGATAAATCTTTTATAAAGTTATTAACCATATTTCTTTTCAAAAACCATTTTACAGTTCTTATCCCCAATCTTCAATATCAATTTCATTCAAATCCGTACGATGCACACATATCATCCGTACACAATATCAATCTGATCACTCAATCGATCACACAATTTCACTTCCGAACTAGTATCGTCCACCCGACTTCCTAGTGCGGACTCAGATTTGGTTTCTTGATCAGAAACCGTCATTCTCCTTGCATAGTCGTAGCTATGATAGAGAATATCCAGAACCAATCAACAATCCATATTCAGGTTCGCCGTCGAAAATCGAGCGAAAAATTCAAACTCGGATCGATAATATTATCTCGAAATTCTGTGCTCGAATCTGGATCAAACCACTATGCGAATAGAATAATATACGTTCATCCTACGTATTTAACTTCATTGATTATTAGCCAAATCAATTCTCTTTTCTATTCACATTTCCTTTAATTCCATTCACTTATTCTCAATTGCTTCCATTTCCAATTGAGTTATTACTTCAATTACAAACAGTTTGAACTCTGACCAATTTAAATTTAAAAATAGCTTGAAATAGTTTAAAATAGATAAGTAGTTGAAAAATAGTTATTAGTTTGTAAAATAGCTGTAAAATAGTTAAGTAGGTATAAAATAGTTAGATAATTGCAAAATAGTTTTTTTTTTTTAATAGTGATTAGATATAAATAACTGAAAAAAAAATAGTAATTAGTTTATAAGACAGTTTCAAAATAGTTAAATAGTTCTAAAATAATTGTAAAATAAGTATAAGATAGTTTGGGGTTTAAGAAAAAGATTGTATAGTAAATAGTTTGAAAAAAAAGGTTTATATTAAAACAAATTACTTTGAAAATAGTCCAGAGTCAAACCGTTCAATTCCCTATCAATTCAATTTAAATTTCTACTTCCATTTAAATTAACTCAATTCCAATTTAAACAACTTCAATTTCTATTGAAATTGATTTAACCTCAATTCAAGTTGAATAAATCCTCAATTTTTTTTTTAATTCAAATCAAATTTCATTTGATTTTAAACATATTCATTTTAATTACAATTTCAAATTATTCAAACTAATTTCAAATTGAATCCACTTCAATTTCAAATCATTTCAATTTCTATATGAATTAATCCCAATTCCCATTTGAATTTTGAACCCATTCAATCTTCAATTTTTATTTCAAATTAATTCAATTCAAATTTTCCATTTGAATTTTAAACTTATTCATCTTAAATCACAATTCCCATTTATTTAAATCAATTTCAGTTTGAACTAATTCAATTTAAATCTCAATTTTAAACTATCTCGAATTATATAAATTCGAGTTAAATTTTAAATGTTGATTTAATCCTTTAAATCAAATTAACCTTTACTTTTAAATCAACTCAACCTTAATTTTTAATTTAACAACTTAAATCTTTAAACCATTTAATTCTGGATCCAAATTCCAAAATTCCATTTTAAGATTATCTTTACTTAACTTATTATAAAGTTCAAATAAGAATTTAAAAACAATTAAATTTCAGATTATAATTTATTATCCATTTTCAATTTCCAAATCTCAAACCCATTTTGAGATCACTCATAACTCCCATTTTAATCAACCATTTAACTTCCCAAGTTAAATTTTAATTTCATTTTGAAATTTCTTATTCAATTTGTCCATTCTAAACTCATTTAACTTTCCTTAAGTTAAATTCAATTTATCTTTACCCAAATTGAATTCCCATTCAAATTTTAAACTTCTTATTAAAAATCTTCCCACTTAAGTTTAAAAACTTATTCACTTTGGGTTTTCACATCACATTCCAAGGAAAAATTTAAAACTCAATACTTAGAGTTTATTTCAAATCATCTTTAATATAATGTATATCCTCATTTATACATATTTATTTCCTTTACACACCAAGTTATACCTTAAAATTTTAAACCACCTTTGTTTTAATTTAAAACAAATTCCTTTAAAATAATTTCAAGTTTTCTGGATTTAGATTTAAAATTTCACAATTTTAAATTATCTTCAATTCTAATTGGATTTTTTTATTTCAGTTTGGATCCATTTCAAACTTATCTTCATTCAATTTTTATTTGGTTGTATTACCATTACTACTTAATTCTCATTATCTTATTTAATTCCAATTAATTTAACAACCAATTTCTTTAATATATTTAATAATTAGAAAATTATTTCTATATACATCAAAAGATAAACTTATATAAAAACCATTTATTTTTAAAACCATTTTAAAACCTTTATATAAGAAAATAACAAGTACGCTCTCATATATATATATATATATATATATATACACTCAACTCATTCTAGGGTACTATTGACCCTATCCTTAATGAGTAATCCCAACAGAGCCAAGGTTCTCGCTTAACCTGGCTCTGATACCATATGTAACGACCCGGAAATTTTGATCCCGAAATTTCCAGATAGTTAGAGAAAAGAAGAAGAGATAGAAGAAAAAGAAGAAGCAGAAGCATCAAAACACAGAAACCTCACATTCGCAGCGGATAAAATATAATAACAAATAATAGCATTTATACAAAGAAAAGCTGTAATTGTTACTTTACATTCAATACATCAGAGTTACAACATATACACAAATAGACTAGACAGTTATCAACCTGTCCCAGACTACTATCAATAAGCTCTCAAATACACAGGGGTATTGTAACATTCCCCCTTTCGACCATCTCCAGTCGGTAATTAAACCAACTAGAAACGTTCAAAAAGACGAATTGTTATTTAGTTTATAAGGTTTAAACAGAATTAGCCACAGAAACACAGATAATAACAATCAATTAAAACAAATGAGATTTTATTTCATTACTATAAATCTTTTTATATACATCAGAGTTTATACAATTTAATACAGATACAGCGGAATATCTTAAAAATACAATTTTCTCGAAATAGATGATTCTTTACTCTCTCTCTAACTTCGCTGCTCGAAAATCTTCAAGCTGTAAAAATACTCGGTCTGACCCGAGTATTATATTCAAAAGAAAATAATACACAGGTCAGTCTAATTCAAACCAGTTTATTAGTGCATATAGGCAGTAATAACTTAAATAGACGACAGTCACAATAATTCCCGTCTATCCAACTCTTTTAACAAAGAAATCGGATAACGAAAATATAACACTAAACAGTGTTAACAATAAATCAGCAGATTTAAATCATCAACAGAGATAAATAAACAATTTATCGATCGACTAAATCAATTTAAAACAATTAAAATTGTCACTTTTAAACCATCAAGACTCGATTGGCTGTCGTACACGCACGCGTGTACGGCCTTGCCAATACGGCCTAAAAAATCAATGCATCCGACGCAAAGAAACATCAATTCAAAACTGTCGATTTCGTGGTGGCTGCAGTGCACGCTAACGTGCACCGCCTCGCCACCACCGAATATAAGGTCAGCACATAGAAACAAGGGTAGGACTGCAACAAGAAAGAAGACAGTGGCAACAGTTCAGAGGTCAGTGAACTAAAGTAAAGACCACAACTAATATCAAAGGCAAAGCAATGCCCAATGTAGACTTCAAGTCTGACGTGAACCAAGTGCAACTGAATGGAATGGGATGCAACAATGCAACAGTGAGACTCGAGACCAATACAACACAGTGCCCAATACAGTATCAAACTGACTCACAAGTGAGCAAAGTAAACATCATGTTTCGGCTATACTGGAACCATAAGTGAAACTCAATTCAGAAGTGAAGTGCAACAGTGAATGATTCAACATATCCAACTAGAAGTGTAGTGAACCCAAACAAGAATTTGAATGTGCTACAAGAGTGAACACATAAACCCAGCAGTGCATCTATATCAACAAACTGCTTCACAGTACAACTGAAAAGTATGGGCAACAAGCAGATGCCACCATAACTCAAGACCATCAAAGAGACAACATAGAAGCAACTGAAAACAGTGCAACATACAGTGATGAACAAAGGTGACAGCAGGAATAAATGCAATAACAGCTAAAGTCGAATGACCAAAAACCCATTTCCGATCAACCACGAACTGCACTTTCAATCCCTATCTAAAAATTCCAATTCTTACCCTAAAAATCAAGTTGAGGTATGGCGTTTCAGGTTATATATTTAAATTCGAGAATTAAGGAATTCGAATTTCCTTGGTATATATGATATCCTCTGTTCTTAGATTTTCCAGAGCTGTTTCCAAACTGTTTCAACTTGAATGAATATTTAAACTTTAGTTTATGATAAAACAAGTAAATTTTGTTTAAATACTAAATTTTAAAAATCACTAGATCAAAGGATAGAGCTTTTAAATCAAATTCTAAATCTTTGAAAACTGGAAACAGCAGTATGCAGGTATGCCTTCCTTGTTCATCTAATTTTCCACATAATATCACTACTATATACATAAACATATTGCATCAGATATTAATCATGCAACCTTATTTCATATTCTTAAACCTTAAACGTGATGTTACTTAATTCAGAAAAGAACAAAGCACAACACAGCATACTCATAATATATCAACACCAGATTTCACTTAATTATACAAGCAGATATTTATTCTAACCATACTATCATGCTATCAGATATTTTAAATTTTAAAGGTTTCTCAAGATCAAATACCATAGTGAAACAATGAATGAACCAATGTCTAGTGAATGACTCAAATGAACAGACTACAGCATAAATGCCAAAGCATACATGGAGCAGTAATCAATCTATGCAACATGGCAAAGGCGAATGAATTCGACAGTGGATCAGGCCATGCAACGAAAGGATCTAGACTACAATGATCAAAACAAATGCACAGGTACACACATATATACATACATGTATGTATGTATATACATGAACTAGATTGGAGCACACTAAAATACAAAGATGCAAACTAGTCTGGAAATTACTCAGAAATGAGCACAAAAATGGTCAGACTCGAGTACACAATGTTTACAGTCATAAGTGATACCAAGTGCAACAAGCAGTAGTATGCAAGTGCAGACCACAAAGGCAAAATTTTAACATCAGATCTGAAACAAAGTTGGTGAATGAACATAGATAAACCAAGCAGTGACAGTGCAATTCAAATCCAGGCAATACTAAGTTCGAACAAAGGCAAAGTCATAAAGTATATTCAGTTCAAATTCAATGTTGAAGCTACAAAGAAAAGGGGCAGCAGTTTTCGAATTCAATGCATCAGGGATAAACTCGACTAGCAGAGAAGATAAGTGGGTTTGCTCAAGTGATAAAACCATGGCCAGTTCAAATACAAATCAAAGTCACAGAAAAATCGATACCGAAGCAAAGTCGAAGGGCCAAGTCGAACAAATCAATATCGTTACACCCACATCCAAAATCATCAATACAGTGGATAAACAAAAATCGAACCATGTCAAAAAAAGCCAACACGAAACAAAATCGAACTACCACAGTACGAAACGAGGAAAGAATTAGATGTGAGGGGCGAAAACCACTCACCTTCGATTGGAACGGTCGCGCGCGAGATAATCGAAGACGAAGCGAAGTCGAAGCCCTAGTCTTTGCAGATCGAAGGAAATCGCCGAAGCCCTAGAATTTGCTCGCCATTTTTTTCTTTTGTTTCGTTTGTTTTATTTTTTCGTTCGTCTGATTGAAGAGAAAGGGGGGTGCGGGTTTAACAGAGAAATCGTGGGTTAGGGTATGGGCCGGTATGGTCTTAGTACTAGAGGTATGGCCATTTTTCTTTTCTTATTTTAAACTTTGTTTTTGTTCTTCTCTTTTTTTTTCTCTTTTTAAATCTAATTTTGTTTTTGTAAATATTTCTTTTAATTTGTTTTGTTTAAATCATGTTGCTAAATTTAAACTATGTGTATATATTCATTTTGTAAAAATGAAAATTTAATAAGAGAATTTCAATTGATTTACAATTTCCAAATTCAAACAGAAATTAATATCGCCAATTTGACGAAGATTTTATCGTTATAGAAATTCCAATAATAAAAAGAGATTTAACTGTCAACTTAAATCATTTACTGATGATTATAATTTTGGGCAAAACCCCGGTTGTTACAGAAATTCAAATTGAATTCGATTTAATTTTCTACGCGTTTTTACGCCGTATGTTCAAAAAAACAATTCCGATAAATACGAAAATTGAAATCCGGTAATAATTCAATATTACGGACCCAATGAAACTGGTTTCGTCAAATTCCGAGACTGTGCCTCGGAAGGTTATTTTTAATTTCAATTTAAACGATACAATTTCAAAATTGAACAAATCGCTTTTAAAATCAATTCTGAAGCTTCTATTATCTTCAGTATTATCTATATGAATTTTCTAAGCCTTTAAATTATTTTTAACCGACTTAAATCGAAGATTCAAATTTTATTCAACTCTCAATAGATTAAATTCAAAAATTTAATCGCCAATTCATTCTGATAATTTGAAATTCAAGTCAAATCATCATTCAAATATTTAAAATTAATTAAATATTTTCAATTTAAATTGTTCAAAATTCAGGGTCGTTACAAACTCCCCTCCTTAAAAACTTTTCGTCCTCGAAAAGGAAAAGTTGTTAAAATTTCATTAACATTTATACTCTAGTCAATTTTTACTAAACTTAAAACTTATTACAAATAAATGAATATAGGATTCATTCCATTTGTTTAATCTCACTAGTTCTGTTTATTCTCTTTTGTTCAATGATTTTCAAAAATCAAAACCCAAAAGTCTTTTATCAACATTTTTGATTTACAACTCAGATTCAAACTTAAAATTCTTCACATTAGAGATTATATAATATATATCTCTTCCAAAGCTGTGGACTTTCAAAACATTTCAAAGATCCTCTTCCTTAGTTCATTAAGTTGGAATTTCGTAATTTTACTTTCAAACTATTGATTCACTATTTACAGTTTGAAAATACTTGCTAACTCGAAATTTAACAAGTCCATCTTCGTTCTCACAGACATTAGACATACGCTGGCCAGGCGCAGGTCTAAAAATCTCCAAGTACTAAACATACTTGCTTCAATTCCCAGTGAAAATACTTTTAAAAATTCTTTTAAAAATGGATATGGAAAGCACGTTCCCCCATGGATTACAGTTCCACCCGGCGGTTACGCTACTTTCCCAGTAGAGTCGCTTGTGGCTGTAGATTTCTCATCTCTTAAATTTCGCCATGGTTGTCGCCATAGATTGCAGTACACACGGCGGTTACGCTACTATCCCAGTAGAATCGCTCGTGTCTGTAGGCATCACGCCCCTCAAATTTCGCCTGGCATTAGATTGCAGTTTACTCGGCGGTTACGCCACTATCCCAGTGGAATCGCTCGTAACTGTGGGCATCTCGCCCCTCAAATTACGCTAACATCATCAATCAAATCTAATCTCATCGCGATGAACTATCGCGAAGGATTTCCGATTCAAATAGTCACTCTGACTAAAATTCTACGTAGCTACGAATTTCAAATGGATACTCTTCACGAGTTCCAATACCTTCATTAATAATAAATGGAAGGTACTTTTCCACATCCTCGGTTTAGAAAACATAATATCATATATGTAGTACTTTCATTTCACATTTCGTACATATAACATCTATGTAAACATACATAAGATTTCCATAACAATGTCTTTCTAAACTAACGGTTTCAATTCACCGCATTCATATATATATAAGTTCTAAAAACTTACATATCCATATTCATAACAAAATAGAGGATTTCAAAATTTTCCTCTAAGTCGATTTGGAAATTTAAGGTTATCTCAAACCTAATTCATATTCATAATTCCATTTATTATCGACTTTCACATTCGATTTGGATTTCACGCTTACATCGTCAATTCTCAACACAGAATTGATGTCTATCGATATATAACCTCTGAGCTCGTACGTCTCAGAGAAGGGTGTTAAGCTAAGAGAATAAATTCTCCGCCACCAACAGATATATATTTAATAGAGATCAATTGCTATGTCATCAATTCACAATGTTAGACATACAATCCAAATCATCATCTGAAATTCAAAGCTCAACTTATATTGTCTTTGATGTCGAAGTTAAACTCAATTTTAACTTAATGATTCAATCTTTTTGAAAAATTTCAAATTGAACAAATTGTTCAAATTCTCATTTAACTTTCCAACTTCGACTTCAAAAATGAATTTCAAATCATTTATCCCTTACGGAATATATTCACAACATTTCACATTTGGAAAAACATTTACATACTTATTTAAAAATAAGTAATTCACAATCCATTTTATTTTCAACATCTGAAAATATTCGATATACTTAAATCAAAATTAAGTATATATTTCATCTTTAAGGAAATCATTCTCTTTCACATTTTCATTTGAGTTAAAACGAATGTTACGTAAAACATCGTTACGACAACTCAAAATCACTAGTATAGGGATTCGAAATTTAGATAGATGTATAAATCCCAATACTATACAAAACATTTCCTTTCGGAAATCATTTACTATAACAACAATGTTATAGTCCACCATTTCCTTATATTCGAAAACGTCTATTTCAACAATGAATGTTGAAATCTATGGTTTCGATATTCAATGTCTTTGAAAACATCTTTTAAAACAATTAACTTCGTTTTAAAATATCACTTTCCCAAACATGTCCATTTTATTCAATAATATATTCACGGTCCAAAATTGTGAATATACATCTTTTAACAACTATAAGAATTTTACTTATCAAAATAAGTCAGTTTCGAATTTATAAACAACGTTCATAAATTTTATTCCTATTCATAGACTTCAATTCATAAAAATTGCTTCATTAATCATTCCTTTATAACCCAATTTTATATCAGAATTTTAATTTACAAGTAAATTACTTATAAATTCTTTTATTTCGCAACTTCGATTCATTTTATAACTTCGCAATCTTAATTCTGTAATTTCCATTCACTTATGAAATCCATTAAATATTTCACTTTTAACACTTATACAATTCCAATATTTTATTAACACTTTCAAATCTTCAATATAAACCATTTATAATAATTCAAAATTCCAATTTAACTATTATATAAATTTATCAGTTTTCCATTTCCAAGATAATCAACTAGTTCTTTAGTAAATCCTTTCACCAATTTGGTTTTCAATTTAATCATATTGGATTCATTCACATTGGATTTTACTAACATTGATCCATATCTAATTAGTTCACTTTCACTAATTCATATTCAAGTCAGTTTACTTTCGATTCAATCAAATTTGATTCTAGTTGAATTTACTTATCCTTCAATTTGAATTCAATTTCTTAGCTTTCAATTTCCATTAATACAATTTCATTAATACTTAATGAATTTCCATACGATCAACTAGCAAAAACCAATGCACATTCAACTTAACCAAATTTATTTACTTCCTTACATTCAATTTGGTTCAACATACTTAATTTCAATTGGTTTATATTCTAATTCAGATTGAATTCTAATATCCACTATATTCACAAATTCACTTTTACAATTAAAGTCGAATTTCCTTTATATAACTCAAATTCATATCATATAATCATTTATCTTTCAAGTTTAACTTTCCATCTCAATAATTTATCAAATCAAGTTCAATTTATTTAACTTCCTATAGTTAAATTTCAAATCATATATTTATTAATACTAATTCAATTCAACTTAACTTTTCTTAAGTTAAAAAATCTTCATTTTCAAAAACAATTTTTATACTTCTTTGGATTTGAAAAACGTTCTCTTTTTAAAGTGTTTCTAGTAACTATTCATATTAAACATCATAAACTAAGCTTTGTGTAAACCAAAGCTCTGATACCACTCTGTAACATTCCCCCTTTCGACCATCTCCAGTCGGTAATTAAACCAACTAGAAACGTTCAAAAAGACGAATTGTTATTTAGTTTATAAGGTTTAAACAGAATTAGCCACAGAAACACAGATAATAACAATCAATTAAAACAAATGAGATTTTATTTCATTACTATAAATCTTTTTATATACATCAGAGTTTATACAATTTAATACAGATACAGCGGAATATCTTAAAAATACAATTTTCTCGAAATAGATGATTCTTTACTCTCTCTCTAACTTCTCTGCTCGAAAATCTTCAAGCTGTAAAAATACTCGGTCTGACCCGAGTATTATATTCAAAAGAAAATAATACACAGGTCAGTCTAATTCAAACCAGTTTATTAGTGCATATAGGCAGTAATAACTTAAATAGACGACAGTCACAATAATTCCCGTCTATCCAACTCTTTTAACAAAGAAATCGGATAACGAAAATATAACACTAAACAGTGTTAACAATAAATCAGCAGATTTAAATCATCAACAGAGATAAATAAACAATTTATCGATCGACTAAATCAATTTAAAACAATTAAAATTGTCACTTTTAAACCATCAAGACTCGATTGGCTGCCGTACACGCACGCGTGTACGGCCTCGCCAATACGGCCTAAAAAATCAATGCATCCGACGCAAAGAAACATCAATTCAAAACTGTCGATTTCGTGGTGGCTGCAGTGCACGCTAACGTGCACCGCCTCGCCACCACCGAATATAAGGTCAGCACATAGAAACAAGGGTAGGACTGCAACAAGAAAGAAGACAGTGGCAACAGTTCAGAGGTCAGTGAACTAAAGTAAAGACCACAACTAATATCAAAGGCAAAGCAATGCCCAATGTAGACTTCAAGTCTGACGTGAACCAAGTGCAACTGAATGGAATGGGATGCAACAATGCAACAGTGAGACTCGAGACCAATACAACACAGTGCCCAATACAGTATCAAACTGACTCACAAGTGAGCAAAGTAAACATCATGTTTCGGCTATACTGGAACCATAAGTGAAACTCAATTCAGAAGTGAAGTGCAACAGTGAATGATTCAACATATCCAACTAGAAGTGTAGTGAACCCAAACAAGAATTTGAATGTGCTACAAGAGTGAACACATAAACCCAGCAGTGCATCTATATCAACAAACTGCTTCACAGTACAACTGAAAAGTATGGGCAACAAGCAGATGCCACCATAACTCAAGACCATCAAAGAGACAACATAGAAGCAACTGAAAACAGTGCAACATACAGTGATGAACAAAGGTGACAGCAGGAATAAATGCAATAACAGCTAAAGTCGAATGACCAAAAACCCATTTCCGATCAACCACGAACTGCACTTTCAATCCCTATCTAAAAATTCCAATTCTTACCCTAAAAATCAAGTTGAGGTATGGCGTTTCAGGTTATATATTTAAATTCGAGAATTAAGGAATTCGAATTTCCTTGGTATATATGATATCCTCTGTTCTTAGATTTTCCAGAGCTGTTTCCAAACTGTTGCAACTTGAATGAATATTTAAACTTTAGTTTATGATAAAACAAGTAAATTTTGTTTAAATACTAAATTTTAAAAATCACTAGATCAAAGGATAGAGCTTTTAAATCAAATTCTAAATCTTTGAAAACTGGAAACAGCAGTATGCAGGTATGCCTTCCTTGTTCATCTAATTTTCCACATAATATCACTACTATATACATAAACATATTGCATCAGATATTAATCATGCAACCTTATTTCATATTCTTAAACCTTAAACGTGATGTTACTTAATTCAGAAAAGAACAAAGCACAACACAGCATACTCACAATATATCAACACCAGATTTCACTTAATTATACAAGCAGATATTTATTCTAACCATACTATCATGCTATCAGATATTTTAAATTTTAAAGGTTTCTCAAGATCAAATACCATAGTGAAACAATGAATGAACCAATGTCTAGTGAATGACTCAAATGAACAGACTACAGCATAAATGCCAAAGCATACATGGAGCAGTAATCAATCTATGCAACATGGCAAAGGCGAATGAATTCGACAGTGGATCAGGCCATGCAACGAAAGGATCTAGACTACAATGATCAAAACAAATGCACAGGTACACACATATATACATACATGTATGTATGTATATACATGAACTAGATTGGAGCACACTAAAATACAAAGATGCAAACTAGTCTGGAAATTACTCAGAAATGAGCACAAAAATGGTCAAACTCGAGTACACAATGTTTACAGTCATAAGTGATACCAAGTGCAACAAGCAGTAGTATGCAAGTGCAGACCACAAAGGCAAAATTTTAACATCAGATCTGAAACAAAGTTGGTGAATGAACATAGATAAACCAAGCAGTGACAGTGCAATTCAAATCCAGGCAATACTAAGTTCGAACAAAGGCAAAGTCATAAAGTATATTCAGTTCAAATTCAATGTTGAAGCTACAAAGAAAAGGGGCAGCAGTTTTCGAATTCAATGCATCAGGGATAAACTCGACTAGCAGAGAAGATAAGTGGGTTTGCTCAAGTGATAAAACCATGGCCAGTTCAAATACAAATCAAAGTCACAGAAAAATCGATACCGAAGCAAAGTCGAAGGGCCAAGTCGAACAAATCAATATCGTTACACCCACATCCAAAATCATCAATACAGTGGATAAACAAAAATCGAACCATGTCAAAAAAAGCCAACACGAAACAAAATCGAACTACCACAGTACGAAACGAGGAAAGAATTAGATGTGAGGGGCGAAAACCACTCACCTTCGATTGGAACGGTCGCGCGCGAGATAATCGAAGACGAAGCGAAGTCGAAGCCCTAGTCTTTGCAGATCGAAGGAAATCGCCGAAGCCCTAGAATTTGCTCGCCATTTTTTTCTTTTGTTTCGTTTGTTTTATTTTTTCGTTCGTCTGATTGAAGAGAAAGGGGGGTGCGGGTTTAACAGAGAAATCGTGGGTTAGGGTATGGGCCGGTATGGTCTTAGTACTAGAGGTATGGCCATTTTTCTTTTCTTATTTTAAACTTTGTTTTTGTTCTTCTCTTTTTTTTTCTCTTTTTAAATCTAATTTTGTTTTTGTAAATATTTCTTTTAATTTGTTTTGTTTAAATCATGTTGCTAAATTTAAACTATGTGTATATATTCATTTTGTAAAAATGAAAATTTAATAAGAGAATTTCAATTGATTTACAATTTCCAAATTCAAACAGAAATTAATATCGCCAATTTGACGAAGATTTTATCGTTATAGAAATTCCAATAATAAAAAGAGATTTAACTGTCAACTTAAATCATTTACTGATGATTATAATTTTGGGCAAAACCCCGGTTGTTACAGAAATTCAAATTGAATTCGATTTAATTTTCTACGCGTTTTTATGCCGTATGTTCAAAAAAACAATTCCGATAAATACGAAAATTGAAATCCGGTAATAATTCAATATTACGGACCCAATGAAACTGGTTTCGTCAAATTCCGAGACTGTGCCTCGGAAGGTTATTTTTAATTTCAATTTAAACGATACAATTTCAAAATTGAACAAATCGCTTTTAAAATCAATTCTGAAGCTTCTATTATCTTCAGTATTATCTATATGAATTTTCTAAGCCTTTAAATTATTTTTAACCGACTTAAATCGAAGATTCAAATTTTATTCAACTCTCAATAGATTAAATTCAAAAATTTAATCGCCAATTCATTCTGATAATTTGAAATTCAAGTCAAATCATCATTCAAATATTTAAAATTAATTAAATATTTTCAATTTAAATTGTTCAAAATTCAGGGTCGTTACAGGTATACTCCATACGTTCCTGCCATCCAGCTCGCCTCCTGAGCTCCAGAACGTCCTTACCTGAAAATCTGTAATACTCGGTCTGACCCGAGCATTACATCAAAGTAACACCCGGGTCAGGCTGGAAACCAGCATGAGTAAACCCATCTAACAAGAAATTCCAATCTATAGAACTTATTTAAAACCCGGGGTAACTCGTACATTATTACAAGTAAACAACTTATATAGTCAACACTTATTTTCACAATCAATATCTAAGTATCCAACTTATTTTAAATGGTCCATTTTATCCCAAACCAGCCTATTGGTTTCACATGTCATTCTATAAAGAATTTTAGATGATTTCAAATCGAAGTGGTTTCGAGTATTTACTGATACCCGACTCCTGTCTCTTCGAATCCAATGTCATCTTAACCCAAATTATTCAAATGAAATACAATTCAAACCTTTAAATACATGATGTCATTTTTTTTAGCAATTCATCAACGATAGATAACCATACTATCATTGTCTATCCAATCATATCATATCCGAAAACATTCCATATCAGAGGTATCAACCAATTCAAGACATTTACATCATTCAATCATTCATAAACAAGATTGATTACTTCCAAAATTAATTTAATTTATCTCTAATTAAATCAATTACTAGTCTTTAATTACTTAGATTACTTACTTAACATTTATTAATTACAAACTGATTAATTAATCATCCTTTAATTATCATCTTAATTAACCACCCTTGATTAATTATCCTTCAATTATATTATGTAATTAACTCTAAATTAATTACACAAATTAATTAACCTTTCCCATTTACATTAATCACATTAATTACTTACCTTGATTAATCAACCCTTTTATTAATTACACTAATTAATTAATTCTCAATTACTTCCCTTAAATAACTTACCTTTAATTACTTTCATCAAGTAATTATCTAATTAATTAACCTCTAATTATAAATTAGTTAATCTTATTTCTTAATTAATTAATCTAGTAATTATCCATTAATTACTCACTAAGTAATTACACTTCATTAATTACATTAAGTAATTATACTTAACCATCCTTAAGTAATTCTCTAAAATTAACTAAACTTAATTAATTAACTAAAATTAACCACATTAACTTAATTAATTATGCTGAGTAATTGATTCCTTTAAATTACTTCATCAAGTAATTACCTTTAATAATTCATTTAATTAAGTAATTAACCTCTTAATTACTTATTACTTAATTATTCCTTAATTAATTTATCTTGATTTATTTATCCTCAATTTAAGAAATCAATTACACTTAACTAATTACACAAATTAATTTATCTTAATTAAATTACTTATCTTACCTAATTTTTTTTTTAAATTACTACACTGAGTAATCATTTTAGTTTTAAACCTAAAAATTAAAATGCTGGAAACAAATCTTTCTGGGCAATCAACAAATTTCCAAGATAGACTCGAGACAACCCTCGTGCAGACTCGAAGCAACCAAAAACAAAACCTTCCCGCTTCGACACTCCGAGTCGAACACGTGAAAAATCACGAAACACTCCAGGTCAACATCTCCTTTCCCAAACCCATACATTCTGATGCACGCGATGTCACCGTGTACGTGCACGGCAACCCCAGCCTTCTCCGATCATCATTCAGGCCTTCAACAAGTCGACGTCGAACTCGACTTCTTCCTCAACCACCCAGAAATGAAGATCGAATCGAAAAACGAAATCGAGCTAATCGCCTTCCACCTGGAACAACAGTTCATCCAAGAACCTCCTCGAACCGCCGCCTCGATTCACCAGAACCCTCGAAACCCTGACCATAGCTTCACCGAAGACTCACGCTCTGATTCCCCTTCCTCCGAACCACTCCGGTCAACCCACGACGTCGAATTCACTTCGTCAACCCTCTCGACTCAAATAGGTTGCTAAACCCTACATCGTCATCGTCCGGTCACCACGACGATAAAAAAAAATCAACCACCATTTTTCTTGTGATCTCCATACTCCCCTTTACCTCCAGCATGAACCCCGACCACTCTAACCTCACCGATCGACAGAAAACGTTCGAAACCCATAATACGTTCATCTCTTGATTTCTCATGATTTACAACATTAAAAATTAAGATTTTATTGTTAAAAATCCTAGATTTCATAAACAAAATCGATTATATACTTGATTCTAGAAATCCTTCAAGTCGAATATTTGAGATGATTTAAAATCCTACTATTCTTCTTCCTTTTTATTAAAACAAACTTTAGATTTAACTTGAAATTATTTTTAAAAGATAAAACATGATTATACAAACACGTTTTGTTTAGATCTTTAGATCTAACAATAATCAGAGAAGGAGAATTTGAATTTTTTTAAACAGGTTTGAAAACCTGTAACCAAACAGAGGCCTGATATCAGACATGCACAGTCATCTCTGCATATATATAGACATGCATGCCTATTTAACAACTATATAAACATTTTTCATAGCATACATCAAGTATTTATCACATGCAAATCAAGGTATAAACAGTTTTAAGATTTTATAAAGGGTAGTTTACTCACCTATTTCAAAAAGGCAGAGAGTTTTGAAACTGGAAGCTTTGAAATGAATTTGCTTGGGTTTCTTTAAAAACTGAAGAGCTTGTTTTGATTTCCTTTAAAACTTTAAAAAGCTTTTGAAAACTTGCTTCTTCCTCAGATTATATTGCATGCACTTGGAAATGATTCAGACTTGAAGAACATGGTTACAGGCTTGAGATGAAAAGATTTCAGGCTTTAAGAAAATGGTTTCAGGCATTTGAACTTTTGAGTTTTAGGCTTTTGAAGATGAATTCATGTTTGTGGATAATTGATTTACAGATTTGTGTTTACAGGGCTTGATTTTTGGATCAGAGGAAGGTCTCAGGTTTGAAGAATAAATGGCCAGGTTGTAAATTTGTTTTGATTGGTTTGAGATGAAATCTCAGTTTTGGTTTGAGGATGATCATTTCGGTTTGTAGATTTTCTGATTTTGGTTTGTGGAGATGATTTCAGTTTGAACATTGCTGGTTTTTGTTTTCTTTGTTTTTGAAAAATGAGAATGGGAAAAGAATGGAGAAGAGAAAAGAGATGTATATATAGATTTAATTTGAATTTATTAAAAATTAAAGAAAATAAAATAAAATAAGGGACACTTGTAAAATTTCCTAACATTTGTCAATTGGCTTGTTAATCACCCTACACATATTACTAACATGACTTAATTTATTAACACTTGTCATTATATATATACAAATTAAAATCTTTCTCATGTAAATTTTTAATATATTAAACCTTTTCTTAAATCTTATAAAAGCTTTTTATCAATTTATGTTTTATATTTATATTCATACATTTTCTAGTATTTATACATATATAACTTTTAAAAGAGAATGATTTTAAATTTTAAATTTCATATATATTTATTCTTGAATTTCCAATGTAAAATCTACTCATATATATATATATATATAACAACACTTTAATATTTGTTTTAAAAGAAGAATTTGTCAAATATTAAATAATTTATACTGGAGATTATCACATCTAAATTTGTTAAATTTATAAATCAGTATTTTTTTTTTAAAAGTTAAATTTGATAACTATCCAATTATCTGATGCCCGAAAATCCGGGTTATCACATTCCTCCCCCCTTAGAATCTTTTCGTCCTCGAAAAGGAATGAAGCCAAAATTTATTATTTACTTATTATCAGATAAATTTCTTGTGGAACAATTTAAACTATAAACTCCCTTTATATTAATTTTTTTTTTATAAATATTTTAAAATATTACAAAAATAGTTTTTATAAAAATACTTTTTATAACTCGATGTTTCAACAAGTCCATTCTCGTTCTCACAGAAATTCGGTCATACGTTGATCAGGCGTAAGACTGAAAATCTATAAGTACTTAGCAGACCCATTTTCAACACCCAGTGAAAATATTTTGGAAAATAATTTTATTGAAAATATAGAAAACAGTTTTGAAAATAGAGGAAATATCTTTGGTGAGAATGCTCTGGAAATCATCACTCCCATCCATGGTCGCAGTTAACCCGATGGTTACGTTGCCGTCCCGGCAAAATCCACAGATAACTGTAGGTCTCCGCGCTCCTCGATTACGCCATGGAACCCGCTACAGATCGCAGTTATACCCGGGCCTTACGTTGCTAGCACAGCACAAACCCATATAACTGTAGGCATCAGCGCCACCGAATTTCGCTGCCAAATAATGAAACTTCTCCCACATAGGTCGCAGTCTACCGATATAAAATCAAACGCAGACTGTTGGCTCTCAGCGGCACAAACGACTTTCGCTATGTTACCATAGTGTCACAGTCTACCGATATAAAATCAAACGTAGACAGTTGGCTCTCAGCGGCACACATGACTTTCGCTATGGTCTGCAGTAGATCGTAGTGACATCGAGTTAAACTGTCGTCACAGCATAACCCAAATGCCTCTGTGGGCACCAGCCCCTCGACTTCCGCTACACAAATAATCCTCAGGAACTAGTTTGTCCGGACTCCTCACAGGATCAACTTTAGAATCCCCCCTTGGGGTTCAAGGCAGTACCACCCAGTGGCACTCCTGAGAAGTTCATTTCAAGGAAGCGCCTTTTTTTCCCAGAGCTATTTTCAAAACACTTTGTACTATACACTTATAGTATCTTCAAATCATATCCTTTATGATTTATCAAAATCTCCTTTACACAAAATCGATTACTAAAATCGATAATTCTCAAACTAGGCTTTCCAAAATCCAAAATTGATTTTCCCAAAAATCAATAGCCTTTTCCAAATTCATAGGTTCCCAAGACCTTTTCCAAAATCATTCTCATAAGATCCTTTTTATATATAGATATAGATATATATAACTTTGAAAATCTTTGGATCATTTCAAACTTGTATAAAACCTCTTTTATACTTCAAATATTTCAAAACCCTTTTTATTCTGGCTAGATTCAATAAGGGAAGTTTATCATATTACAAAATATAACTTTATTTATTGTCAAATCAAATATTCAAGTTTGATTTCTTTATAAAGTTATTTACCATTTACTTACCTCCATAAAGTAAATTTCAACCAAAGAAATATCCAATTCCATTATATTTCACATAATATTCCTTTCATTTTCGAAAACCATTTCAAATTTCTTATCCTCAAATTTTAAATGCCAATTTCATTCAAACCCGTACGATGTACACATATCATCCGTACGCTATATCAATCTGATCGCTCAATCGATCACACAATTTCACTTCCGAACTAGTATTGTCCACCCGGCTTCCTAGTGCGGACTCAGATCTGGTTTCCTGATCAGAAACCGTCATTCTCCTTGCATAGTCACAACTATGATAGAGAATATCCAGAACCAATCAACAATCCATATCCAGGTTCGCCGTCGAAAATCGAGCGAAAAATCCTAACTCGGATCGATAATACTATCTCGAAATTCTGTGTTCGAATCTGGATCAAATCACTATGCGAATAGAATAATATACATATATCCTACGTATTTATCTTCATTGGGTATTAGCCAAATCAATTCTCTTTTCTATTCACATTTCCTTTAATTCTATTCTCTTATTCTCAATTGCTTCCATTTACAATTGAGTTAATACTTCAATTATAAACAGTTTGAACTCTGACCCGTTTAAATTAAAAAAAATAGCTTGAAAAAGTTTAAAATAGATAAGTAGTTGAAAAATAGTTATTAGTTTGTAAAATAGCTGTAAAATAGTTAAGTAGGTATAAAATAGTTAGATAATTGCAAAATAGTTTAGATATAAGTAACTGAAAAATAGTAATTAGTTTATAAGACAGTTTCAAAATAGTTAAATAGTTCCAAAATAATTATAAAATAAGTATAGATAGTTTGGGGTTTAAGAAGAAAGATTGTATAGTAAATAGTTTGGAAAAATTTATTTGTATTAAAACAATTTATTTTAAAAATTGTCCAGAGCCAAACTGTTTAATTTCCCAATCTACATTCCCTTTTATTCAATTTAAATTTCCTTTTCCATTTAAATTGACTCAACACTTCAATTTCCATTGAAATTTATTAAATCCCAATTTAAGTTGAATTAACCTTAATTCCTTTCCAAATTCAAATCAAATTTCATTTGATTTTTAAACATATTCAATTTTAATCACAATTCCAAATTATTTCAATTCAATTTGGATTAATTTCAAATTGAACCAGCTTCAATTTTATTTCAAATTATTTTAATTCAAAATTTCCATTTAAATTTATGCTTATCCATCTTTAATCACAATTCTAATTAATTCAAATCAAATTCAATTTGAACTAATTCTATTCAAATCTCAACTTAAAATCATCTCGAATTATATAAATTCGAGTTAAATTTTAAATGTTGATTTAATCCCTTAAGTTAAATTTACCCTTACTTTTAAATTAAATCAACCTTTATTTTTAATTTAACAACTTAAATCTTTAAACCATTTAATTCTGTATCCAAATTCCAAAATTCCATTTTAAAATTATCTTAACTTATTACAAAGTTCAAATAAGAATTCAAAAACAATTTAATCTTCAGATTCTAATTTATTATCCATTTCTAACTTTAAAATAAATTCTTATTTTCATAGATTATTTATAACAATAGAATGATATCAGGATAAATAAACATCCAAATTTATCCAAACACCAATTAACAACATCCCATTTCAATTTCCAGATCTCAAACCCATTTTGAGATTACTCATAACTCCCATTTAAACCCAACCATTTAACTTCTCAAGTTAAATTTTAATTTCATCTTGAAATTTCTAATTCAAGTTGTTCATTCTATACTCATTTAACTTCCCTTAAGTTAAATTTAATTTAATTTAGTCAACTTGACCTAATTTGAATTCCCATTCAAATTTTTAAATCTTATAATAATAATCTTCCCATTTAAATTCAAAAACTTATCACTTTGGGTTTTCATATCACATTTCAATTTAAAACTTAACACTAAGAGTTATTTCAAATCATCCTTGATATTATGTATATCCTCATATATACATTTTCTTTACATACCAAGTTATACCTTAAATTTTTAAACCACCTTTGGTTTTAATTCAAAACAAATTTCTTTAAAACAATTTCAGGTTTTTTTTTTTTTTCTGAACTTTAGATTTACAATTTTCACAATTTCAAATTATCTTCAATTCCAATTTATAAGTCATACTTACCTAAATGTTTTATTTCCCTAAAACATTTTATTTTTCTTAATCATTTACAATATTTCATTATCAACCATCTATGATAATAACCAAGATTATCATATCTGGAAACCAATTCATTATTATCTTTATTTCTACAAATTCAAGATTTAAATTTCAATTTGGATCCATTTCAAACTTATCTTCATTCAATTTTAATTTGGTTGTATTACCACTTAATTCTTATTATTTTATTTAATTCCAATGATTTAACAACCAATTTCATTAATATATTTAATAATTAGAAAATTATTTCTATATATATATATATATATCAAAAGATAAACTTATATAAAGATTATTTATTTTTAAAACCATTTTAAAACCTTTATATAAGAAAATAACAAATACGTTCTCATATATATATATACACTCAACTCATTCTAGGGTACTATTGACCCTATCCTTAATGAGTAATCCCGACAGAGCCAAGGTTCTCGCTTAACCTTCCGCTCTGATACCAAGTGTAACGACCCGGAATTTTCGAACCCGAAAATTCCAGATAGTTAGAAGAAAAAGAAAGAGATAGAAGAAAGAAACAGAAAGAAGAAAGGAGAACAGAGAACACAACATCTCACATTCGCAGCGGATTAAATATAATAACAAATAATAATATCAGTTATACAAAGAAAACTGTATTTGTTAATTACATTTTAATACATCAGATTTACAACATTCACAAATGTACTAGACAGTTAAAATTAACATGTCTCAGACAACTATAATATCACAGCGGAATATACTCCATACGTTCCTGCCATCCAGCTCGCCTCCTGAGCTCCAGAACGTCCTTACCTGAAAATCTGTAATACTCGGTCTGACCCGAGCATTACATCAAAGTAACACCCGGGTCAGGCTGGAAACCAGCATGAGTAAACCCATCTAACAAGAAATTCCAATCTATAGAACTTATTTAAAACCCGGGGTAACTCGTACATTATTACAAGTAAACAACTTATATAGTCAACACTTATTTTCACAATCAATATCTAAGTATCCAACTTATTTTAAATGGTCCATTTTATCCCAAACCAGCCTATTGGTTTCACATGTCATTCTATAAAGAATTTTAGATGATTTCAAATCGAAGTGGTTTCGGGTATTTACTGATACCCGACTCCTGTCTCTTCGAATCCAATGTCATCTTAACCCAAATTATTCAAATGAAATACAATTCAAACCTTTAAATACATGATGTCATTTTTTTTAGCAATTCATCAACGATAGATAACCATACTATCATTGTCTATCCAATCATATCATATCCGAAAACATTCCATATCAGAGGTATCAACCAATTCAAGACATTTACATCATTCAATCATTCATAAACAAGATTGATTACTTCCAAAATTAATTTAATTTATCTCTAATTAAATCAATTACTAGTCTTTAATTACTTAGATTACTTACTTAACATTTATTAATTACAAACTGATTAATTAATCATCCTTTAATTATCATCTTAATTAACCACCCTTGATTAATTATCCTTCAATTATATTATGTAATTAACTCTAAATTAATTACACAAATTAATTAACCTTTCCCATTTACATTAATCACATTAATTACTTACCTTGATTAATCAACCCTTTTATTAATTACACTAATTAATTAATTCTCAATTACTTCCCTTAAATAACTTACCTTTAATTACTTTCATCAAGTAATTATCTAATTAATTAACCTCTAATTATAAATTAGTTAATCTTATTTCTTAATTAATTAATCTAGTAATTATCCATTAATTACTCACTAAGTAATTACACTTCATTAATTACATTAAGTAATTATACTTAACCATCCTTAAGTAATTCTCTAAAATTAACTAAACTTAATTAATTAACTAAAATTAACCACATTAACTTAATTAATTATGCTGAGTAATTGATTCCTTTAAATTACTTCATCAAGTAATTACCTTTAATAATTCATTTAATTAAGTAATTAACCTCTTAATTACTTATTACTTAATTATTCCTTAATTAATTTATCTTGATTTATTTATCCTCAATTTAAGAAATCAATTACACTTAACTAATTACACAAATTAATTTATCTTAATTAAATTACTTATCTTACCTAATTTTTTTTTAAATTACTACACTGAGTAATCATTTTAGTTTTAAACCTAAAAATTAAAATGCTGGAAACAAATCTTTCTGGGCAATCAACAAATTTCTGAGATAGACTCGAGACAACCCTCGCGCAGACTCGAAGCAACCAAAAACAAAACCTTCCCGCTTCGACACTCCGAGTCGAACACGTGAAAAATCACGAAACACTCCAGGTCAACATCTCCTTTCCCAAACCCATACATTCTGATGCACGCGATGTCACCGTGTACGTGCACGGCAACCCCAGCCTTCTCCGATCATCATTCAGGCCTTCAACAAGTCGACGTCGAACTCGACTTCTTCCTCAACCACCCAGAAATGAAGATCGAATCGAAAAACGAAATCGAGCTAATCGCCTTCCACCTGGAACAACAGTTCATCCAAGAACCTCCTCGAACCGCCGCCTCGATTCACCAGAACCCTCGAAACCCTGACCATAGCTTCACCGAAGACTCACGCTCCGATTCCCCTTCCTCCGAACCACTCCGGTCAACCCACGACGTCGAATTCACTTCGTCAACCCTCTCGACTCAAATAGGTTGCTAAACCCTACATCGTCATCGTCCGGTCACCACGACGATAAAAAAAAATCAACCACCATTTTTCTTGTGATCTCCATACTCCCCTTTACCTCCAGCATGAACCCCGACCACTCTAACCTCACCGATCGACAGAAAACGTTCGAAACCCATAATACGTTCATCTCTTGATTTCTCATGATTTACAACATTAAAAATTAAGATTTTATTGTTAAATATGTAACGACCCGGAAATTTTGATCCCGAAATTTCCAGATAGTTAGAGAAAAGAAGAAGAGATAGAAGAAAAAGAAGAAGCAGAAGCATCAAAACACAGAAACCTCACATTCGCAGCGGATAAAATATAATAACAAATAATAGCATTTATACAAAGAAAAGCTGTAATTGTTACTTTACATTCAATACATCAGAGTTACAACATATACACAAATAGACTAGACAGTTATCAACCTGTCCCAGACTACTATCAATAAGCTCTCAAATACACAGGGGTAAACTCCATACGTTCCTGCCATCCAGCTCGCCTCCTGAGCTTCAGAACGTCCTTACCTGGAAATCTGTAATACTCGGTCTGACCCGAGCATTACATCAAAGTAACACCCGGGTCAGGCTGGAAACCAGCGTGAGTAAACTCATCTAATATGAAATTTCAATTCATAGAATTTGTTTAAACCCGGGTAACTCGAACTTTACTATAAGTAAACAACTTATATATCAATGCTTATTTTCACAACAATATCTAAGTATCCAACCTAGTTTAAATAGTCAATATTATTCCAAACTGGCCTATTGATTTCACATATCAATCTATAAAGGATTAAAAAGATTTCAAATCGAAGTGGTTTCAGGTATGTATTGATACCCGACTCCGGTCTCTTCGAATTCAATATCATCTTAAAGCCAAGTGGTTTAAGTTTAACAATTTAAATTCACAACAGAATGTCATATGCATACGGAATATCCATCACAGATATCTAATTAAATAAATGATTCATATTTATAAATAGATCAAACCAATCATTTATATCACCACACATCATATAGACTAGAGATATTCATCAATCCAAGTATTTGATATACTTAATTATCCATAAGAAAGGTTAATCAATTTTACAACTTCTAATAAATTTAATTAACACAAATAAATTAATTAGTTTTAAATCCCACTTAATTAATTAATTACAAATCATTTATTTTTATAATTCCAATAAATTATGAATTTAATCAATTATCCTTTAATTACTTATGTCCTTCATTAATTTAAGATAACTCACTTATCTTAATTAATTTCTTAATTATCATTTTAAATCCTATTTAAATGCTTGAAATTAAATTAACATAGGGAATAGCTAAGATCTTTAAGTTAATTAGTAGTTAAAACATTTCATCTTCTTAATTAACTACTTGATTACACTATTTAATTTTACTTTAAACAACTTAATAATTAAATAAAATAAAGGTCATATAATAAAATTTCTTAAACTTAATTAAGTTAAAATAGGTTATTATATAACTTTAACTAACAATATTAAGTAAGCATTTAAACATTTAAATTTGTTGGAAACTTTGCTTGGAAACTTGTTTAAAAATCTTTCTTATAAAATCTTATTGATAAACATATCCTCTTTGTACAGGCCCAAGGCCCAAATCGAAATTAAAGAAAAACTTCTCCCTCCCCTAACCTTTCTCTTCCTACCATTCCACTCACGTACACCCGAGTCAAACTCTCACTTCCCCGAAGTCCAACCCGAGTAATCCCCACAAAATCACGAGCCTTCCCCGAACAACTCAGAACCACTCACGTACAACCGCTCGAACTTACCTGCTTCGAGTCGTCACGCAACCCACACGAAACAAATCCCGAGTCCACTCTCTCTTCTCCAAAACTCACATCCACAGCCAACTCAGACTATCCCAAACGTGCACGTGCATGTGCACGGCAGCTCCGGTCTCCTCCGATCGACGCCGCTAGCTTCCCCAAGTCGACAACCATCCCCCTGACCCACCTGGCCACCCAGATCGCCGATATCATCCATGAATCGAAATCGAACCCATCGTTCGAAAATCTGGAACCACTACCATCAGAATTTCTCCCCTCGCCGTCAATCCTGACCTTGATAAACCACGCCATCTTCACCAGAGATTCGCCCTGCACCCAAGCATCGATTCCACCTTCTACGAACAAGTCCGATGCTTCCCAGACATCACAAGATCTCGGAAACAATGATGGCCAAAACTGCCAATCGTACCCTAACTCGTCGCTGTCAAGATGCCATGGCCACCTAAAAATATTACCACTAATTTTCTGATGACCTCCAACTCGCAAGCTACCTCTGACAACAGCCTTGACCTTCATCTTGCCACCGTTCATCGGAATTTGGCAAAATTGCCAAATCTGTTCAACTCGATATTTCACATCAATCCCATTATTAAAAATCGAGATATTTGTACTAAAATTCATTATTTTTCAACACGAATTCACTCGTAAAATCGAAGCTTGAAATCCAGATATAAAATTTTTGACAAATTTTTCTTTTCTACTGTTATTTATCATTTTCCAGAATGTTACTAAATATCTTTACTTAACGCTATTTTTAAAATTTAATCTACAATGTTACAGACATTTTCTATTTAGAGATCAAAGTCTAATTTTGATTGTATGGGCAGTTTAAATTAAATTTAGAAGGACTGGAACCTATATATGAACAGAATGATAATAAGTCTGTTGATACAGACATGCACAGATATTTCTTCACATTAATACATATCAACCATATTAATTTATTCATGCAAGCCTTTATTCACACATTACTACATGAGTTTATGTATCAGATTTAGCTTTTCAAGGATTGTAATTTACTTACCTGTTTTATGCAAACAGAGGATAGAGCTACAGGCTTTATACTTTTGAACTTGATTTAGTTTGTGAAATCAAAAACAGGGGTAACTCATCTATAAACAGACATGCACACAGATATATCTCATCTATACAATATGCAAGCACATTTAAACCCGTACAATCATTTTCACAACATACTTTCAAATATTAATCACATGCAAACAGGTTTAAGTTTTTAAAAAGGTAGTTTACTCACTGTATTTGGTTTGAACAGAGTAAAACTGGAAAATGCTCTTAAACTGATCTGCCTTGAATTTGATCTGGAATTGCCACTTGATATTGATCTGATCTGCTACTTGATATATACTGATCCTGAGTTTAAATGTGAATTTTCTTGGTCTTTGATTTGAATCTACTTTGCTTTTCTCAGGTTGACTTGAAGTTGTTTTTAATCGATCTGATTTTGAAACTCTGATTGTTGAGATGAATTGAACTTGATTTCCATCTTTGTTTTGTTTATAGTTTCTACTTCTTTTCTGGTTGTATCTAAGATTTTAAAGCTTGCATTTATCTTGTTTAGTTGGAATATGAGGGAAAGAGAATAGAAGAAGAAATGATGATGTATATATAAAACTTTGATTTAAATTTTTATTTTTATTTTTGAAAATAAAAGAAAATTGACACTTGTCATTCTCCTAATCTATTTTGTTAACACATATGCTTTAGATAATATTATTAGCTTACACTTGTGATATTACATGCAAAAATATATTCTTAAATGTTAATAAGGTTTATTTATTTATTTTTATATTTATACTTTTAAGTAATTATACTTATCTTATGTAAATCTTTGATATATATATATATGTATCCACCTTTTTACAAACTTCTAAATATTCTACTTCTCATGACATATACATATGTATATACACACACTTATATACTTGTATATGTATATACCTAAAATTTTCCAGATAGTTAGAGAAAAGAAGAAGAGATAGAAGAAAAAGAAGAAGCAAAAGCATCAAAACACAGAAACCTCACATTCGCAGCGGATAAAATATAATAACAAATAATAGCATTTATACAAAGAAAAGCTGTAATTGTTACTTTACATTCAATACATCAGAGTTACAACATATACACAAATAGACTAGACAGTTATCAATCTGTCCCAGACTACTATCAATAAGCTCTCAAATACACAGGGGTAAACTCCATACGTTCCTGCCATCCAGCTCGCCTCCTGAGCTTCAGAACGTCCTTACCTGGAAATCTGTAATACTCGGTCTGACCCGAGCATTACATCAAAGTAACACCCGGGTCAGGCTGGAAACCAGCGTGAGTAAACTCATCTAATATGAAATTTCAATTCATAGAACTTGTTTAAACCCGGGTAACTCGAACTTTACTATAAGTAAACAACTTATATATCAATGCTTATTTTCACAACAATATCTAAGTATCCAACCTAGTTTAAATAGTCAATATTATTCCAAACTGGCCTATTGATTTCACATATCAATCTATAAAGGATTAAAAAGATTTCAAATCGAAGTGGTTTCGGGTATGTATTGATACCCGACTCCGGTCTCTTCGAATTCAATATCATCTTAAAGCCAAGTGGTTTAAGTTTAACAATTTAAATTCACAACAGAATGTCATATGCATACGGAATATCCATCACAGATATCTAATTAAATAAATGATTCATATTTATAAATAGATCAAACCAATCATTTATATCACCACACATCATATAGACTAGAGATATTCATCAATCCAAGTATTTGATATACTTAATTATCCATAAGAAAGGTTAATCAATTTTACAACTTCTAATAAATTTAATTAACACAAATAAATTAATTAGTTTTAAATCCCACTTAATTAATTAATTACAAATCATTTATTTTTATAATTCCAATAAATTATGAATTTAATCAATTATCCTTTAATTACTTAAGTCCTTCATTAATTTAAGATAACTCACTTATCTTAATTAATTTCTTAATTATCATTTTAAATCCTATTTAAATGCTTGAAATTAAATTAACATAGGGAATAGCTAAGATCTTTAAGTTAATTAGTAGTTAAAACATTTCATCTTCTTAATTAACTACTTGATTACACTATTTAATTTTACTTTAAACAACTTAATAATTAAATAAAATAAAGGTCATATAATAAAATTTCTTAAACTTAATTAAGTTAAAATAGGTTATTATATAACTTTAACTAACAATATTAAGTAAGCATTTAAACATTTAAATTTGTTGGAAACTTTGCTTGGAAACTTGTTTAAAAATCTTTCTTATAAAATCTTATTGATAAACATATCCTCTTTGTACAGGCCCAAGGCCCAAATCGAAATTAAAGAAAAACTTCTCCCTCCCCTAACCTTTCTCTTCCTACCATTCCACTCACGTACACCCGAGTCAAACTCTCACTTCCCCGAAGTCCAACCCGAGTAATCCCCACAAAATCACGAGCCTTCCCCGAACAACTCAGAACCACTCACGTACAACCGCTCGAACTTACCTGCTTCGAGTCGTCACGCAACCCACACGAAACAAATCCCGAGTCCACTCTCTCTTCTCCAAAACTCACATCCACAGCCAACTCAGACTATCCCAAACGTGCACGTGCATGTGCACGGCAGCTCCGGTCTCCTCCGATCGACGCCGCTAGCTTCCCCAAGTCGACAACCATCCCCCTGACCCACCTGGCCACCCAGATCGCCGATATCATCCATGAATCGAAATCGAACCCATCGTTCGAAAATCTGGAACCACTACCATCAGAATTTCTCCCCTCGCCGTCAATCCTGACCTTGATAAACCACGCCATCTTCACCAGAGATTCGCCCTGCACCCAAGCATCGATTCCACCTTCTACGAACAAGTCCGATGCTTCCCAGACATCACAAGATCTCGGAAACAATGATGGCCAAAACTACCAATCGTACCCTAACTCGTCGCTGTCAAGATGCCATGGCCACCTAAAAATATTACCACTAATTTTCTGATGACCTCCAACTCGCAAGCTACCTCTGACAACAGCCTTGACCTTCATCTTGCCACCGTTCATCGGAATTTGGCAAAATTGCCAAATCTGTTCAACTCGATATTTCACATCAATCCCATTATTAAAAATCGAGATATTTGTACTAAAATTCATTATTTTTCAACACGAATTCACTCGTAAAATCGAAGCTTGAAATCCAGATATAAAATTTTTGACAAATTTTTCTTTTCTACTGTTATTTATCATTTTCCAGAATGTTACTAAATATCTTTACTTAACGCTATTTTTAAAATTTAATCTACAATGTTACAGACATTTTCTATTTAGAGATCAAAGTCTAATTTTGATTGTATGGGCAGTTTAAATTAAATTTAGAAGGACTGGAACCTATATATGAACAGAATGATAATAAGTCTGTTGATACAGACATGCACAGATATTTCTTCACATTAATACATATCAACCATATTAATTTATTCATGCAAGCCTTTATTCACACATTACTACATGAGTTTATGTATCAGATTTAGCTTTTCAAGGATTGTAATTTACTTACCTGTTTTATGCAAACAGAGGACAGAGCTACAGGCTTTATACTTTTGAACTTGATTTAGTTTGTGAAATCAAAAACAGGGGTAACTCATCTATAAACAGACATGCACACAGATATATCTCATCTATACAATATGCAAGCACATTTAAACCCGTACAATCATTTTCACAACATACTTTCAAATATTAATCACATGCAAACAGGTTTAAGTTTTAAAAAAGGTAGTTTACTCACTGTATTTGGTTTGAACAGAGTAAAACTGGAAAATGCTCTTAAACTGATCTGCCTTGAATTTGATCTGGAATTGCCACTTGATATTGATCTGATCTGCTACTTGATATATACTGATCCTGAGTTTAAATGTGAATTTTCTTGGTCTTTGATTTGAATCTACTTTGCTTTTCTCAGGTTGACTTGAAGTTGTTTTTAATCGATCTGATTTTGAAACTCTGATTGTTGAGATGAATTGAACTTGATTTCCATCTTTGTTTTGTTTATAGTTTCTACTTCTTTTCTGGTTGTATCTAAGATTTTAAAGCTTGCATTTATCTTGTTTAGTTGGAATATGAGGGAAAGAGAATAGAAGAAGAAATGATGATGTATATATAAAACTTTGATTTAAATTTTTATTTTTATTTTTGAAAATAAAAGAAAATTGACACTTGTCATTCTCCTAATCTATTTTGTTAACACATATGCTTTAGATAATATTATTAGCTTACACTTGTGATATTACATGCAAAAATATATTCTTAAATGTTAATAAGGTTTATTTATTTATTTTTATATTTATACTTTTAAGTAATTATACTTATCTTATGTAAATCTTTGATATATATATATATGTATCCACCTTTTTACAAACTTCTAAATATTCTACTTCTCATGACATATACATATGTATATACACACACTTATATACTTGTATATGTATATACTTAAAATTTTCCACATTTATTATAGTTTAAAATCCATATATATACATCCAGACATTTTAATTATCATAATATTATTTGTTTAACTTATAAATCAGTGTTTTAATAGTTAAAATCAGTTAATTATCAAATAACAGATGCCCGAAAATCCGGGTTATCACAGATGGTCTGGTTTTGAGATTTAACGATATTTTTCGTTTCAGTTAGCTGCTCTTTCAACTTCCCAGATTCAATATGAGCGTCCTTAAGCTGATTTTTGACTACAATCATTGCTCGGTCGTGAGGCCGATTCGACTCGGTATACATACTATCGCTAGAAGCCTTACACTTCAAGGCTACATCCCTCTCATCCTTCAACTAAATTATCTCATCGTCATGGTCTTTAATCACCTTGGCATGATTTCCCCTCTCGTTCTCAAACAAGAGGATCTCTTGATAATTTATATAGTTTACATCGATAGGGCTTTTACAAGATGCTGAAAGTCACACCCAACTTCATGTCTTCACGGACTATCTCCAAATTACTAAGGCAAGTAGCCCAAATAAGGGGTTTTATCTTCTTATCGAAATTGACTCCCCTCAAGAACATATTTGGAAAAGCAGCTTGAAGCATGGGTAGACTTGGCAGGAGTTTAAACTTTTCCCTTCAGTTGGAAGAAGTGGGAGCTACTGTAGCAGCCATCTCCTAAGAGAGTCGAATTCCTTGAATCTTAGCAGTTTGGACATCGGAGCGAGGAGGAGAAATCGATTGCGAGGGCCCATGGAAGTCATGAAAGTCTTTGTGGCATTTGTGCACATCACCGGGGGCACTACTCTCATCATCTCTTTTCTGTTTCTCCCTTCTCGCGTTCTCGCCCCAAGTGGAGAACTTTATCCTCTTTCCTTCTTCTTATTTCCTCATCCGTCTCGCGAGGAGGGCGATAAGCTGGATCGGAAGTCTTAGCTTTTTAGCAGCTGGTATCTTGGCATAATTTATGATATAATCCATGTCCCATGGTAGCTAAAATGAAAACAAGAATGAAGTTAATACTCAAACTTAGGAACTTAATGCGATGCAGAGATGTATGCATGTGATTCTAAAGTGAAGTGTGTAGTGCCGACAACCCCCTATATACTCTACCAACCGTATCGACAGGGTTTAAGAGTCAGAGTCTTTTCACCACTAGTCACAAACGCGCTTTAGGAAGTGTCGATTTTCGAGCCAATCTCAGCTATCATTTCATTAATGGAGATATCCCCATGTTCATCTACATAGATTGCGACATCTTTCATGAAATCAGAAGTGGACGTATCTCCCGTAGGGGTCCTGGTAACTTGACCTCTGGTAGACTGCAGAGTCTCGATAGCAGGTTGTTCTTTAGGAGGAGAAATTGGTGGTTCGAGGCTTAATGCCTTAGTAGTTAAAAAGTTCGGAGAAGGCGGTTGAGGAAGATCAGCACTCATTTTCGACGACTCATCGAAAGATTCATCTCTTTCTACGAAGATGCGAAAGTCACTATCGTCACCATCTGAGCCTTCTTCCTCTCCTTCCTTAACCATAGGCTACTTCCCATCTCTTCTTTGAAATGTTTCGTCTTCTTCTTCAAGGATCAGAGACATCCTGTGGGCCTCATCTCTATTCCCCATAATGTCCTTTCTGGAGGCTAAGTCTATATCAGCTCCAGGAATCTCTTCAGGCTGTGCTTCCTCTTATGGACCGACCAGTTCTTCTTGAGCCTCCTCAATAGAGTCACGAGCATGGGCTGAAGAATGAGTGTGCCTCCTGGGGCCACTTGAAGTTTATGGCTCATCATCCACAACAAGTCTACCAGGATGAAGCAACCAAAACTGCTGGATATTCTTATTTGTCAAAATAAACTCCATCGAGCACTCAGAAGCTCTCACGGGCTTGAGGGTTTCTAACATTTTTTCAAGCTCATCATTGCTTTCCCTTCTTAGGACGACTACAATAAGACACGATAGGAAAAGAAACTGGAAAACCAATTGAAATAGCAAACGCTAGGGAATTAGCACTTACTTCTAGATAGCCAGATGCAGTTGAAACCCTTTGGACACCTAACAAAGAAAAACTCGCTCTTGAAACTTGAAAATTTGGTATGGAGGTCCGATATTAGCTTACATCCCCTTCAGGCTTCGATAATTACAAAGGATAGGCAGTCCTGCCTCCCCTTGAAGTGTAGAAGAAATCCGAGCTCGCTTAGCCTCGGGGGACACCTGAGTCTACTCATGAAAAGAATGTATAGGGAATTTGGGAGCACATAACCATTGGGATGGATTTGAAATGGTGCCAATCCTAAATCCTGAAGCACCATGGACAAGAACCGGTTGAACCATGGTATAGCACCACTTAAGCACATGTACCAATTACAAGCGATAAAACCTCCTGTAGGGTTATGAGCGAATTCAGCGCGAGTGGGCAGACGAACGTCACCCTCAGGGATGTCATGCTGTACGCATATATTATTAAGCATTTTAGCTATCAAAATTGAGAGCACTTGCTTTGGAGGATTAGTTAGAATTCTCAGTCCAGGAGGCAGTTAGTCAAGTACAGCTCCTACCGAAACTAGTGGGCCATAGAAATCAGAAGCTACATGTTGACTTGGTCCCATAGGAATAGATGGAGAAGCATGGGCAGTTGTTGACTCAGCTTTGGGTGACGCGGATAATCCATAAATGGACTTGCGACGTGTCGACTGACGCATCATTCTAGATTATAAAACTTGTTGATCACGTTCAGGTACGCTTTATGTCTAATAAGGATTCCCGTGCGATTAACGCTTGAAATCCAGAGAAATTCGGCGTATGCTGACCAATCAGATTCCAAGTGTTGACCGAGGTAGGTACAGTGTGGTATCTATATGGAATGAGTCTGGTGTCCGGAACATAACAAACGGTCCATCCCGTGTAGATAGCCCGCTCGTAGTGAAAAAACGATCCATACCGTTCTTTAAAATCACCTTTCTATACTTACCCATTATCGATCAACGATCGATAACAGATCCATTGTTCGAAGCGACACAAAAAATTCTTTCTTTTTTAAATACACTGATATGCATAAATATGATGCAATGAAGCTATCCGACATATTCGAATTTATGGCAAACAGTCATATCAGAGTTGATTAACTAATGTAGCCTAGTCAATTTTGTGAATAGAGATGGTCAAAATTAAGAGATGTGTTTTTCTCAAGTTGAAAGCATCCAACATGAGGTCAAATTCTAACTCCACAGCTAGCTAATTATGTTCAATTTCAACCATCTTCGTTTCCAAATTGCAATCAACTGGAACATATCAGTATCTCCATCACCAAAGCACGAATCACCATCATTAACACAAACCTTCGAATCAAGGTAGGCAAATATAGTGCAAACTCGATTTAGGGTTTGATTGATTCGGGCCCGGATCTACACACGGTGGATGTGGCGGCAACAATTGGTCCAGGTGATCGCAAGCGAAGCAAGGAGGCTGTGGAGCACGACAGTGATGATGGAAGACTAACGACGTTGGAGCGACGACCTGAATCAGTGAAGGTAGGGTTTAGGTCAGATAGACTGGGGGAAGTGTAAACTCGGTTACAAATGAAACAAGTAATAAGTGACTACGCAAAAAGCAAAAAAGGATATCAGTAAAAAAAGTGCACACGAAAATTCTCTAAGTCCTTAATTCGGCACCAAATTGGTACTGAATTAAGAGTTCGGCATCGAATTAAGGCTCTTAATTCGGTACCGAATTTACACCCCTCACCCGGGTCATCTCCAACTCATCACATTGATACTACATACTGGCTTAAAGCCTTACATACATTTCGGAGCAAGGTTGCATCGTCAATTTAGAGAATTGAAATTCAAACCGAAATCAGAACGAATAACTAGTCAGAAGTGAACTAATGAAAAACAACATCTCAGGGTGGAATTCGACGATCAATTGGAATTCATAGGATAACAATCTGAATGTTGTCTTATTCCAGAGCACAAATTGTTTCAAACAAAAGCATACTCTGAGGGGCAAATGTTAACCGGTTTTTTAACTCGGCAGAAATCATTAGGATTTAAAACGTCGATACAAAGACGGAATGACTTGAAACTTCGTAAAAACACTAAAAGGCCTAAAGAAAGTACTCATGAAAATGTGAACCAAAAATAGGCTAAGTCCTATATTCGTCCCGAATTAAGGACCTTAAGTCGGTACCAAATATAGGTGCTTATTCATAGCGTTCTCATACTTTTGGTAAGTGATCTACTAGTCATCCTATGTGTGTTCATGAAGTTTCATATATTTCCAAAGAGCCTATCATCAAGAACGAAGATGTGATGGTCCAAATGAAAGGATAATCTAAGTCAAGGAAGAACGATGATCAAACCTCATCAACAATCTACTAAATTACATGGAGATCATCTAAATGAAGCAAGAAACACAACACAAAAGAGTTTGGTCACTTAAAGGCTAGGATTAGATACGGTAACAAATTAAGGGTCTTAATTCGGCACCGAATCTTGCCCTTAATTCGAGTCATCACCATTTTCCTTGTGCTATCCGGGGTCACTTCCTGGACTTTTCTGGTAGTGGGCTTTTGGTCCAAGATGGCTGTTATCACCATAAATACAAACCAAAGAGCAACTAAGCTAGGGCCTGATTTCTTCCATTACTATGGGGAAGCCCTGTCATTTCTTCAACAACCTCTCTCTACTCAATAGTCACCAAGGCAGTTCCTATAGGTAATTCTAGGACTTAGAATTAGTCTAACACATGTACTTGTGACTTGTTCATTCTCAAACACCTTAAAATAATACACAATCAATAATCAAAGCTATAAAGTGGACGTAGGTTTAGTTTACAGCTGAACCATTATAAAATTCCCTGTGTCTATTTATTTTTTTGCTGCTTTTCTATTATATTTATTCTGTTTTAACAGGGCAAGTGCTTTCCCATCACACTCCGGGGTGTTGATTCCTTTTTCGGGTTAACATTTATTCGAACTATTTATTTTTTGTAAATATTTTTGAATTTTTTTATCATTAGTTATTATTTAAAAAGGGGTTAAAAAGGTTATTATATAAATTTAATCGCATTTATTTAAGATTCAAATATTTAAATAATTCAGATACTTAAATACAAAATGTATGAAATTCCGGGTTGTTACAATTCTTTAGACGACATTTAATTTTAACCTTGTGTTTTACTTTTAAGTACACGACCTCACTGAAATAAGTTAACTCAACTTCACTTACCATCAGTCATGCTTTATTTAATAAGTTTTGATTACTCCTTATCACTACATCATTATGTATCATAGGGAGGAGTGACTTTTGAGATTGAATCTTTATTCATTTTAGGTACATTCGAAACCCTTTCCAATATACTCACATAATCGATCAAATCGAATCAAGTTTATTTTATATTACACGTTATTTTATTTACTTTTGTTTTATACTCTATGAGCTTATCATAGACTAACTACGTGTGCATCAAATACACATACCCATGTCAACAATAGCTCATCGATGAATATAACAAAGTACGTGGAACCATTTTGGTATCAATAGAATTGTGATTGTGTACATCTATATTTATCGATTCGAAAAGTTCATCAACTCTTATCACGCTTCCACTGAATGGGTGCTTTGCCCTTAATTATTTGAGATATAATTCACTAATACCATATGATTCATAATCATGTAATCAAAGAATTATTTCTCTAAACTTTGGCTTGGTCCATAATTCCAAAATAATTGCTGATAAATTTAGATACTTTTCTATTTTCCAATGCATCATAAATACCACTATTATAGTTTTATTTTATAACGAATTTTCATATTGAAATAAAACTATGTTTATTTTTCAGTCAATGCTGAAAAATATATATATTACTTCATAAATAATATTTGGTACGTTTTACGAAATAATTTTTATAACTTGATGCTATCAATAAGTGTTATTTGGCATGCTCCCACTATTTTCGCCATTACTATAATAGCATATGAAATACGAAGCTCCACATAACCACTTAATAGAGGCTATATATTTAATTTATTATAACTGGTTTTCAATCGAGAGCTTTTGTATCTAATATTTTGAACTCAAAGAGACAAATCACATAGAAAATAATTTTCTATGTGAAAATAGATTTTGGAGTAGAAATCATATTTCTCATTCCAATGTTAAGTATCTATTATTATTTACAATTCTCGTTTTCAATGTTTCTTTATGAGGCAGAAGTGATCATTCACTCTTTTCATCGCAGCCATGCCTTAGAGTACGTCCACACTTATACATTCAATTTAATTTCTAAATGTCGAACCATTCAAAGGAAATCCTCACTACAATATCATAATGAACTCTTTACCAAAGTGCATTTGGTCATCCTTAACTTTTAAGGATATCAAATAAATTACATTTTACATAAACTAGTAAAACTGATATTTCAGTGATTGAACTCTTAGATCTACCTTGTAGCCTTTGGTCCAGTGTTACATTTAAAATGACAAGATCAGTATTGTAATCAATTATATTGAATACACGATCTCACATTATAGTTTACTTGCTCATTTTAATGAACTAATTTCATCGAGGTTTCGTACATTATGAATTATGACCGTTCACTATATTACATTTATATATGATTGTATATGAATCAAATATCCATAATCTTGTATTATTTTAGAGTTCGAAACTCATTGAAGACAATACACAGTCCTGGGCAAGTAAACTCGTAAGTGACCAAGTTATGAACTTATTTAGTGGTTGTATGATTAAGCACTTGCATGTTCATCATACAAAAGTTTATTGGTAAGTATTTTTGATATTTCTTTATTAATATTTAATTTGGTTCCTTTGTATATTTTAATTGATAAACATTTTAGCAATTATATTTATTGCAAAAATTTAGCAATGCAGATTATTATAACTTTATATAGCAGATGTTCTTACAATATCAAAAAGGTTAAATGTTAGCATTTCATTTTTTTAATAAGGCTCCCATTAGTCTTTTATGTTTCTCTAAACCCTAAGACGAAACATAGAAGTCTTTCGACTTCACTAGTGGATGTTAGGACTCATTTGTCTTAGGATTCCGACCTTGAGTTTGCTCAACAAGTCATAGCCCCATAAATAATGGATGACTCCTTATCAGTTGTATCATATACAGCTTCTAATGCATGGTTCCTTGTCCTAATCTCATTTCAACATTGAGTTTGCTCAACAAATCGATGGAGATTATTCGCTCGTACCTACCATTTCACTATGGACTAAGTATAGTATATGTAACTTGAGTTTGCTCATCAGATACATATAGTTATCTTGCCTCGGCTATTCATTATATTAATAATACCACACATAATATCTCTAGCTTGAGTTTACTCAACAACCAAATGACGTCCGAGTAATTTATAAATATATAAATGGTAAAGGATAACATTAATACTAAAGATTCATAATCTTTAATATATTTAACTAAGTGGACTTATGGAATAATGTATTTCTTATGAAATACCCTCGTGATTCAAGTGACAAACACATCAGAAATCACGTTATATGTACTATATGCATGTATTTATTCCTTTAGTCTATTTAGGGTTTCTTTAATGTTCCACCTTTAGTTTTCACATTTATATTACATAAGTTTTATTATTATATAACTTTTATACTTTATTTAACTTATATAATATAACATTATATTTATTAAACCTTATTTAATTAATTATTATATATTCGATTATAACATATTGTATCGAATATGCATACTATAACCTTTATAGTAATGCACATATATCTTATATATTTATATGTATGTATGTATGTATCTTAATTTATTAATTTACTTTTAATTAATTTATTTTATTAAAAAAGATTAATTAAATTTTATTATTTCAAAAATTCTTTATACACACATGTATACTCATATTGTCTTACATAATTCAAGACTACATAACATATATCATTATATATACATTATACATGTATATATATTTAATTAATTAACTTATTTGATTAATTCATTAATCTTATGTATAAATAACATTTACAAAATTAATTTTATAACATTTTCGAACATTTTGAAAAATTATATTATAACTTCTATAAAATTTGTTTTAATTAAATTTAACTTTTAAATTTAAAACTTTTATTTTAACTTTCAAAACAAGTTAAAAATCTTTATTATAACATTTATTGTATTTTCTTATTTTAAATTTAACTTTTAAATTTAAAACTTTTATTTTTAATTTCAAAATAATTCTGAAATTATCCCAAGGCCCAATTCAAATTGGACATTTTCTATTAAGAGCAACCTTTGGCTCATATAATTGTTCAGACCAATCGGTAGCCAGGTAGGATATGATACTTGATTACCCAACAATCCAACCTTGACACCTTTCTTAGACAACCTATTAACTAGGTTGTAAGCTTGATTTCCCTAATATGACTAATTTAGACCGCATATGATACTAGGTTCTGATACCATTGTTGAAACTAAGCAAGCTGCAACTAGGTATATGTGCAAATTTCAAAAACAATTATGCCATTTGGATCTTTATTGGACCTATGAAGTTTAAATTTATTTAAAACTTCTCTAAATTTTCTTTTAAATAAAATTAATATTTTATATAAATTAACAAATAAAGTTTTATATTGTATAAGTTGTATTATATTACATATATACATGTGTGTGTGTATCATATACACATATGTGTGTGGGTGCATGTGCAATAGAATGATGTGCACATGGTTTAAAATACCCATATGTAGAAGTTGAAATTTACACCGCAACGGACATGTTAGTCCCTCGTGTAAATGAATGGCTTGTCTAAATATATATATATATATATAATTGTTTATATATATGTATGTATGAAAATACAGTTATATAATCATTTTAAATTATTTTCATAAAACATTAATTAAAATACATATGCATATTTGTATGTAAGTATATGAATAAATATGATCAAACTATAAAATCATTTTAAATATTAGTTTGTAAAATCATTTAGAATATTTATAATATAAAATTTGAATCGAACCTTTTTAAATATATATATATATATATTTGATAGTAAGAGCGGTACTTTATTCAAAGAGCACTTATTATAATGTCTCATAATCCGTGACCTCTGGAACCTCTATCTAAAGCGTCACACCTCTAACCGCTTGAGCTAGAGGTCTTTGACACACACACACAGATATATATATATATATAAAATTCAACACATACTACATATAAACATGCAACTAGTTATAATTATATATATAATTTAAATTTTAGAATTATATTTGCTGTTACTTTCGACCTAATAAAAAACTAAATTTTTTAAATATAATTTTTGATTTTAAATAATTTATTTGATAAAAACTTTTAATTAATTAATAAACCGTATGAAATTAGAAGAAAAAATTTAAAAAAATATTTTTGAAATCATAAAGTATATTTTATGTTATATAAAATTCTTCTAAAATTTTACATATTTATAAATAAATACATACATACATACATATATATGTATGTGTACATATTATTTGTATAATCAATTTTGAATTAAATTAAAGTATTTATATAAATATAATAAATATTCGAATTTTTATATTATTATTTGCTGAAGTTCATACTCACAAAATTAAATTTTGTAAAGTTATAATATATATATATATTATATAGTGTTAAACTTTAAATTAGATTTAATATTTAAGTTTATATAATATATTATTTTAAATTTTAAATTTTTATTTATTTTCAGGTCGAGGGCATGTATAAACAAATATGCATAAATTATTATATTATTTTATTATACACACACACACATTTATATACATATATATATACATATATATATACAGATATATACATATACATATATATATATACATACATATATATATACATACATATATATATATAAAATCATCTACATATGATAATCTACCGATATACCGATTCATGATATTTCTAACCAAATAACATATGATACAATAATCATATAAGTTTGTAGAACATAAATATACCTTTCACCAAAGCCTATTTTGTAGACGTTGGAATGAAGAAATGAACTCCTTAAATCAAATTCTAATTTTGAAGTTGCTAGCCCCCGAATCGCCATAACCACCGACAATTGTTTTTGATTTAATTTGTTTTTAAATGGTTGAAAATTTAAGGAGAGAAAGAGTGTGAATTCAGCCAGTAAAATTTAAGGGATGGAGGCTCCAAAAAGTGTTTGGAAAGAGTGAGATCATAAGGAGTAAAATAAGGATCTCGATCCTTGTTTTTCTCACACTAATTCTCCTTTCTTCTAATTCAAACTCCAACCCACCTTAGCCATCAAAATGGCCGCACTAACCATGTACGTTCCAGCCGAAAACAGCAAGCCCTATATGGGCCTCAAATCCACCTCAAAGCCTGAACAATATCTATTGCATTTAAATCCAATTTAAACGTGTATCTTTATTGAATATCGATTAGTGTTTTTATAACTATTATATGCACATTATTTAATATTCTTCAATACACATCAAACAAAATTTTATAATTAACATTTCATAAATGTTAATTAATTTATAATAATTTGAAATTAATTAAATCCGATGGTAATATGTGTACTCAACGTTTCGGTCGTGTGACTCTTAGATGTAAATTTGGTCAGCGGTTAATATCAAACCATTCAAAATAAAGTTTACATGTCACTTAGTAGGTGGTGTGACATTACGGTCAAATTTATTGCTTACTTGGCATTGGTAAAATCCAAATTTACTTTATTAAGCATTATCCGGTTGTGACAGTTATTTACACCTATTTTCTTCGTTAAAACTATATCACTTTGGACTTATGAAATTTGGCAATGATCAAAATTACAATATCGTTCATATTCAACTCTATAGTCCAAACACAAAGTCCTTGGTTCAATAATAACACATGATATTAACTGAACTGCTCTGGCTAGTAGTTTTGACTTTGAGTTAACTTCAGCTGAACATGATACTAACCTCATATAACCGAGAAGACGAATCCTCTCTTGAATAGTGCTTCACTTCCAATGCTTCCACTCGACCCAGCTATAGTCATTCGATGGACGTTGTTCCACGATTTAACTATAATCAAAGCGAACCTTCCACATTGATGATCAACGGTATTCTCAAGTCGAGAGAATTATGTAATTTTTTCACATCGACATTTTCTGTTTAACCTTAGTTATATTAATCAACAAAAAACTATCAAGTAAGTCATTCCATAGTTATCCAATAATCATCAGTACGTAATCCCTAGGTGCACCAATAGTCATGAGTAATATATTGCCCAATATTTGGAGAGCATTACGTACTCTAGTTTCAATAGATGTATTGTTATACAGTCTCGATATGTCTTGACTAGGAATATTTAAAACAATATGTTTGTTTTATTATGATAAATCACTCATGCTTATGATGCATTGTAACACTATAACAAAACATACCATTTATGAATTTCTATTAAATGTACTTTTTATTAAATTAACTAATTAATATAACATATTATATCAAGTATATAATAGAAAGAAAATACCTTTTTATTTCGAACAAGATTGGTTATCGAGTTAGATATATGTAATAGATTACAAAGTTGCCTTAGGGTATACCTCTAACTTTATCACTTAGCACCATTCTCGAAATGGGCTTTTGGGCCCAACTTAAGTCTCACTAATTACCCATTTAATTGTCCTAAAACTATCCAAACTTCAAATAACCATATCTCATAAATGGTAAATACAAAAGGCTATTATGACCACTTTAAAGAAAGAGAAACCATAATATCTTTCCAATGGAAGTGGTCTTCTATCAAAGGTTATAGACCTTACAAGTTTTTAGCGTCAAAATCGTCCAAATTTTTTTTAAGGGCCAAACGTCGCTATTCAACATTACCCAGAATTATAGCGTCATACGATCCAATATGATTTTTTTAAAATAATATTTTATAATCATTAGATACGTTAAACACAAGTCTTACAGAGATACGTTTCATACCATTATTATGAGAATTTTGTAACTTCAAAAATGCAACAATAGTTTACAAACTCTTGAAACCTCAAGTGTATGTGTAGGATTAGAGCCACCCAAACTTACATATTCTACAATATTTCTTTATTCTTTTTCTTGATTGGACCACGTAAAATTTGCAATAAACTACAAAAGTTTTTCTTCATGAATATCATTACGCTCTAATTGTCCACAATCTAGCAAACATATGTAATGTATTGCAAAAGCTATGGTCCACAACATGCACGATGTCAACATCAGTAAACACACAAATGTCGGAGCAAGTTTCAAACCCATGATTTCTCACATCAACATGTTACACAATCTAGTATACAACATGCTACACGTCAATATAAGTCATGCGGTCCGAATCACGTTATGAAAGTTTCAAATCCACGACCTTTCACATCAAAGTTGGAGCTCTGATCACCAAGATAGTGATGCTGGTCAAATTTTATCTTTACATGTTCAATGCGTCAGACACTAATTTTTATTACTTACGTTACTGAAAATACTAAGTGCAATTAAGTGTTATTGAATAATTGATAATAATGATAATTTGGTGTTATTTCTAAAATGAATATAAATATTTATGCGTAAATATGATATTAGACAACAACACAGGTTTTACCACATTGTTATCCTCTTTATCCCTCCATATGAACGGTCATTATAAATTTCCTCTTATTTTCTACGACTAAAATAAAATTTACGCAATATACATAAATTAATTTTATTAACAACAAACTAATCAGCATTAAAAGCTTAAAAAAATGCGACTAAAAGTTCGTTTGGATCGACTTATATAAGTTGCTTTTTGACATTTTGAAAGTCAAAAGGCCAAAAAGCGACTTATATAAATCGATCCAAACGAGGCGTAAAATAATCATTTTTTACAGATCTCTTTTTGCAAATTTGTTCAAAATACAAACACAGTTCCTATTTCAACCTCCAATCTATATTTTTCATTTAGGAAAATAGACACAGGGACGAAGTTGTAAAAAAATTTAGTCTCAGGGACAACAAGTTTGTTTTTTAGTTTGAAGGACACCTTTTAGTGTAAACAAAAAATGATAGTTACAACTATCATTCTGTGATTTACATTAAAAAGTGTCCTTCACCCTAATTAGCAAACTTCTTGTCTCTAAAACTAAATTTTTTTAAAACTTTTTCCTTGAGCCTAAAAACCCTTTTTTCATTGCTCTTGTTTAATCAGGTGTGATCTTTTGGCATATATCAGTAATAAAAACCAATTCCAAAGGACAAATTTGTCCAACTCTTAACACGACTAAAGAATGACACGACCAAAGAAGTAAAAAACAAAAATTTCAAATCGCCCGCCATTACCTTTTTGCCAACTTAATATGGAAAAAGAAGCAGAAAAAGAAAATAAAAATTTGGCGACATCCGTTTTTAAAAAAGGAGAATCAGCGGCAGCTGCTGCTCTTCTTCTATCTCTCTCTCATCACTCATCCTCTCTTTCTCTCTCTTCTTCTCTGATTTTACGGTCGCTTTCTCTATCCTTGCCAACTTACTCATTGAGTTTTGGTTAAGTTTGATTTGATTTGATTTGCAGTGCTCTGAAGGAGGAAGTGAACGAGAGCTCTATTTGTAGCGAGGAGACTACAGCTTCTTCTTCTTGCGTTTCTGATGCCTGTTCTGCAAGTACCTGTGAAAATCCATTGAAATTTCTTGCATCTGCTGCTGTAGATTGCATTTTCGTTGGATATAAGGTAACTTTTTGGTTGATGGATCTTATCATTTGTTAGAATCAAATGTTTACTGATATAGAAGCATCGGTGATTGATGGATGGGCAGTGTAGATGAGATTCCAGCGCCCATTGAACTAGAAGAGCTTATATATTTATAAAGCTAAATGCAGATCTGGTGATCTAGGAACTACTAGAGTTATTTATATATTTTTAAGAAAATTTTAATGCTGTAACATCAGTAACGTGGACTGATAAAACCATAAGAGAATTTTAGAACATTTTCTTTGTTCATTATTTTTGTTGACCGCTACATTTAATCTAATGGATTACGTGCCCTATATCGATCCCCTCAATTTGGTTTTGCTACCTAATTTATAACTCAAAACAAGTTTTGGTTGATCTCTGAAGTCCAAGTTCCGGTATGATGGTGGTGATGATGATGATGCTGATATTTGAATTGCATTGTCAAATTGTTAGAATTTGCGATTTGATTGGGGATAGTTGATACAGTTCAAATTTTGGTCTCTTTACAGATATATAATTTGTTCACCTGTTTATTATTTTACCACTAGATCAATTTCGAGTGTTTATTTTTCAAATGCATTACCTCACTTATACCTCTCAACTGTTCGTTAACAATAAATTCTACTGTAAGAACTAAAATAAACTCAATCAATTCGGTCAGATAACTTCGGATTCAGTTTCTAATTTTATTTGCTCATGTATTATAGGCTTATATGGTTCAATGAATTTACTCTCCAAATTTTAGCTCAGATTCCATGCTTTATTGTGTTTTTGTTCTATGGTTCCGTGGTTAAATAAACAAACTTGTAATATTCATAAGTAGGGCCGACCCAGAAATAGGATTGTCCAAGCCCATAAACGGATGTTTGCGTATATGTTATGATTAAAAAGATTTTGCCCTGCCTGAACTCAGGCTGTTTATATCAAAGTTCTTACCGCTTACCAATTCCGCACGGTTGTTTTTGTTCCTTGTTAACTCAAAAAGTTTAGATCCGTTTGGTTTTTCATTTTTAGTTTTATATTTTCGTCCAAAAAATGTACACACGACGTGTGTATTTTTGAAAAACAATTAGTTTGAAAAATGAAGCTGATATATAAGATAGAAAACAAATTTATTTTGTTTTTCATGTTTTGAGAAATAACAAGTATGATGGTGCACGTAGATCGCCATATTTTAGAACATTTTCTTTGTTCATTATTTTTGTTGACCGATAACCGGTTTTTCATGGTCTAAAATTTTAAAGTAGTGTTTGGTTAGAAAATGAGTATTGTGTTTTTGTGTTTCAAACGTCTACTTTATGATGCATGGAAAATGCGGAGGGGATGAAAAACGGTCGATTCGAAAAATTATTATAGCATATAAGATTGAAAACGATGTTTTATCGTTTTTCGTCTTCTAAAACATACCACCAGCCATCTTTCCTTTTATCATTCACCCTTTGTTGAAATAACTAGAATTTTCCAACTCCCGCTCCTCCTCTTCCGCGTCATTTGATATACATGTTGAAAACAAAAAACATAAAATGAGTTCTCTAGCCAAACACTATCAAATTTTTTTTCCATCATCCTAGTATTTTGTTAAGAATGTTTAAAACACAAAATGAAACCAACCGGGCACTATATATGCATTGCATAAACCAATTGTTCTACAGTATTTGCCCTTGGCTCAGCGGGCTGCTCCAACCTGGGGTTTGATGGGCTGACATCTGGGCCAGGCCTGTTTATAATGTCATGAAGGTTGATTTCAACGATTTAAGGCTTGCGATTTAAGGCTTGCTGTTCCATTGATAGTCTATGGATTTGCAATATCAGTGCTGTACTGATAATTTTAGTGTATAGTTTGCATGTTTGGTTATATTTTCCCCTTGTGCTGTTTGTACCCTATTTCTCATATTAGTCTGCCTTTTTTGTAGTAAGCAATCCTGTTCAGTTTGTTTTATGTTTGTTTTAAAGTTGATGTGTTTATAATTGTGAGCAGACATTCAAACTTTTTCTCTGCACATAAAATTCAATTACTAGTAAATCAGTAACAAAGAATTTTTCATTCTACTGGTATTTAATAATACCAAAAAACCGATATGTTCTTCACTGTAAATTTCTTTCCTTAATTCCTCTTGATGACGTCTGGAGCAGACAACTTTCACAATGTTTACAATATTGACTGATCTGCAGGTTGTGAAGAAGTGCCGATCAAAAATCCAACAAAAGAAGATAATCCATAACAAAGATAAGATGAGGGTAGTTTATGATTTGCTTAAACCTGGAGACAGAAGGATTGAAAATAATGTTGCCTCTACTGTATTCTCATTTCCCAAACCAACTTCAGCCACCAGGTATATACGACCTAAAACAGGAAGTTTAAATTGCAGCACTAATACTGTTGGTGATGATAGGACTTCCCCTGTTACTTTTGATGCTCCACCTTCTTCATCGATGGTTTCCAGCACAACTAGATCAAACAAAAGATTTATTCGAAAGAAATACAAAGATGCAAGTTCAGTTGGCAGCAGCAGTACCAGCTGCAGATCTAGCACTAAGACTGCTAAAACTAATAGTAGCATACAGCGCAAGGCAGATGATATTTTAAATTGGCTCTCTGTCAATGGGATGGCCTCTGAAGGGATGATCAGATATGCTGTTGGCGATACTCCTGATACTAGCAAAGCTCTTAGACTGTGAGTATTCTTTTACTTCAATTTTTGCATATATCTTCATTTGTTTTATCACTTTACTTCTCCGATAGATATAAACAAATTGATGATACTTGATTTCTTAAAAGATTTTCTCTTTCAGTTATTTTAATAAGCTTTTATGTTGGTCAATGCACAAACTGTTGAATTTTGGCGACACTATATGCAGATTTGTAGAGGTCGGAAGTAGCTTCGTAACGGAGGAAACGGTTCACAAATCGGAGTCCGGAGGTGGAAGTTATAAGAGATAAGGCGAAGTGGGCTGTTTGGGGACAACAACTAATTTCAGACATCTGAAATTATTTTCAGACGTCTGAAATCGTTCTGGAGTGGTTCCAGAACACTCAGTCAGACGTCTGACCAAGTGGGTCAGACGTCTGATCTGAAGCGAAGTCGCTCCAGAGACTTGAGTCAGACGTCTGACCCTTATGCCAGACGTATGGAACGACTTTTTCCAGTTTTTCATCTCGCGGACTTGAGTGAAAATTTGTGATATCCGCAGGGGCAATTTTGGAATATTGTCTAGGGTACATCGGGTAGTGTTTGACACACATTTGTTGCCAGCGGACATCTCAGATGTTGAGAGAGAGGAGATGGAAGAGTGGGCATTCACTACACTTCAACTTGCTATGAGAGAGAATGTTATATCTGAAATTAGCGGTGAGACAACCGCTAAGGGTATTTGGGACAAGTTGGAGGAGTTATATATGAAGAAGTCACTGACAAATCGTTTGATCTTATTGCGAATGTTCTTCACCTATAAGATGAAGGAATGTACTTCGCTTAAGGCGCACTTGAATATATTTGATGATTTGCTAATGAAGATGAAGGCGGTAGATTTGAAGATTGAGGAAGAGCAAAAGACGATGATATTATTGTGTTCGTTGCCAGATCGTTATACAGGTTTCTCAAATAGTTTGATCTATAGCCGAGATACATTAACTTTTGATGATGTCAAGACGGGTCTTCTTAGCGAGAAGTTGCGGGATCAAATGAAGGAGTTAGGTGATGGAGGTAGTGGTGCTAGTAGTGGTCATGGTTTGTTTGTGGAGAAGGAGAGGTATGTGAAGGAGAACCGGGGACGTTCTAAATCAAGAAACCCCGGTTGGAGAGGAAAGTCGAAGGAAAGAAAAGGCAAGTGCTATATTTGCAAGAAGCCCGATCGTTGGAAGAATGAGTGTCCGGATAAGGAGAAGACAAAAAAGGAAGTAGCATCTTCATCTGTAGCGATGGAGAGTGGAGTTGGTGAAGGAGATGTAGATGTGTTGTCGGCGGTAGCATCGGATATTTCGGGTAACGATTGGGTACTTGATTCGGGGGCGTCTTATCATATGACGCCAAATAGGAATTGTTTTTCTTCTTACATTGACAAAGAAGGAAATTCAATTGTTATGGGAAATGGTGTTATTTGCAAGTCGAAAGGCATTACTTCCGTGTAAATTCGGATGTTTGACGGAGTGGTTCGTACTCTCACTAATGTACGCTATGTTCCGGGATTTCGAAAGTCGCTTATCTCTTTGGGACAGCTGTATTCTTTAGGTTGTAAAATCACTATTGAGAGTGGTAGCTTGCGGGTTTCGAAGGGGGCGCTTGTGGTGATGAAGGGTGTTAGGAATCATGGTATTTATTTGCTTCAAGGAGTGACTGTGGAAGACGAAACTTGTATAGGAGTTGACAGTTCTCGTGGCTTGGATGCGACTAGGTTGTGGCATTTGAGGTTAGGTCATGTCTCGGAGAGGAGTTTGGACATTCTTCGAAGAGTAAGATGATCGATGGAGAGAGTTTCAACAAATTGGAGTTTTGCGAAGAATGCGTCATGGGGAAGCAAACAAAAGTTTCATTTGGTGAAGGAAAGCATGATTCGAGAAGGGTTCTTGAGTATGTTCGCACGGATGTTTGGGGACCGGCACCTGTAGTTTCTTTAGGTGGAGCTCGCTATTATATTTCCTTTATAGACGACTTTTCTCGAAAAGTTTGGGTGTATGTAATGAAGGCCAAGTCGGAGGCATTTGCAAAGTTCAAAGCATGGAAAGCTCTTGTTGAAAATGAAAGTGGAAAGTTTTTGAAGGTTCTAAGGTCTTACAATGGCGGAGAGTATGTTTCTGGAGAATTCTTGGAGTTTTGCAAGCATCATGGTATTCGGAGATATTTTACTACACCTGAAGATCTGTAGTCGAATGGTGTTGCGGAGAGGATGAATCGTACTATACTTGAGAAAGCTCGATGCTTGAGATTGACATCGGGTTTGGCGAAGGGATTTTGGACTGAAGCTTTGTCAACCGCAGTGCATATTATTAATCGAATTCCGTGCTCAGCTATTGGTAACAAAATTCCGAAGGAAGTGTGGAAGGGAAAGAGTATTGACTTGATCTATCTTCGTGTCTTTGGAAGTCTAGTTTATGTGCATGATCCGGAAAATGATAAGCTTGAACCTAGAGCTTTCAAGGGGATTTTGCTTGGTTATACGGATGGAGTAAAAGGCTATTGGATTTGAAATCCGAAAACGAAGAAGGTAGTGAATTCTCGTCATGTTACTTTTGATGAGTCGACGATGTTCAAGGAGAATGAAAGCTCATCGGATGTTCCAGATTCGGTTCATGATGAATCAAAGGAGAAGGAAATTATTTTCACATTTTGTCCAAGGAGTAGAGAGAGTAGAGTAGTTGGAGATGCTTGCGAGGAGGTAGCGGTTGATGTTACATCACATAGTCCACATGACGCCTCTAGTAGTGTTGGTGATGTGCATGATTCTAGAGAAGATTCGGTTCAAGGTGGAGCTGAAGGAAGTTTGGGTGATGGTATTGCTACTCGGGTTGGTCGTCGTCCCATAAGACCACCCGAAAGATATGGTGATTGAAACTATCTTAGCTTTTGTGATAAGTTGGACTATGCGCTTCATGTAGTCCAAGATGAGCCAATGGACCTTGATGACGTCATGAAGTCAAGTGATAGCTCGAAATGGATTTGTGCCATGGAGGAAGAGATGCAATCATTGTTGAAGAATCAAACTTGGGATTTGATTCCACTTCCTAAAGGAAACCGTGCTATTGGGTGCAAATGGATATACAAGGTGAAGGACGATGGAAGATACAAAGCTAGACTAGTAGCTAAGGGGTTTGTACAAAAGAAGGGGAAGGTGTATGATAAGGTATTCACACCGGTTGTGCGCCATACTTCTATCCGGATATTACTTGCTATAGTTGCTGTTCATGACTTGGAGTTGGAGCAACTTGATGTGAAAACCGCCTTCTTGCATGGTGACTTGGATGAAGATATCTACATGGAGCAACCAGAAGGTTTTGTTGTGGATGGTAAGTCAAATTTGGTTTGCAAGCTGAAGAAATCACTATATGGACTAAAGCAATCACCTAAACAATGGTACAAGAGGTTTGATCATTTTATGCTTGAAAATGGTTTTGATAGAAGCATCAAAGATGCTTGTGTTTATTTCAAGAAGTTGGAAAATGATTGTTGGGTGTATTTACTCTACTTGCCTAGGCTTAATTAATCAGAAACCTAAGACTAATGAGCTCCATACGGTGTCTAAAGTCCTTTCTTCTGCGCTACTAAGATTACGTTTTGCGCCAGGTCGCAAAGCCGATTAACCTCCCGCCCCCGACCACCACCCCCCGGGCTCAATAATGAAGATTTTCTATGTGGACGATATGCTCATTGCTTCTAAGGATAAGAATGAAATCAACAAGTTAAAACTGAGTTTGAAATCGGAGTTCGAAATGAAGGATTTTGGAGAAGCAAGAAGGATATTAGACATGGAAATTGTAAGGGATCGAAAGCATTTTGAGTTGAAACTAACTCAAAAGGAATACATAGAGAAAGTGCTTTGCCGGTTTAGCATGGAGAATGCAAAGGCGTCAAATACACCTTTTCGAATAAAGGGTCACCTAGCTTGGAGAAAGACAAGGCTTATATGGCATATGTGCCATATGCAAGTGCGGTTGGAAGTCTAATGTATGCTATGGTGTGTACAAGACCCGATATTGCAAATGCCGTCGGGATGGTTAGTCGATACATGGCTAATCCGGGGAAATCGCATTGGGAAGCTGTGAAGCTTATATTGCGATACCTTAGAGGCACATCATCTTATGGTCTTATTTTTGGCGGTAGTAAGACGATGGATTGCAAGTTGGTTGGTTATTGTGATTCGGACTACGCTGGTGATAGAGATCGGAGAAAATCAACTTCCGGATATGTCTTCACACTTGGGGGTACGGCCATAAGCTGGAGATCTAGATTGCAGACCGTAGTTGCTTTATCCACTACGGAGGTGGGGTTGATTGCCGCAGTGGAGGCGGCAAATGAGGCACTCTATTTGAAGCGATTGTTGTGTGACTTGGGATTCGGGCATGATAGTATTGATGTTCGATGTGATAGCCAGAGTGCTATTCACTTGACAGAGAATTTGACGTTTAGCTCACGGACTAAGCATATTGAGGTGAGAGAGTCATTTCTAGTATCCATGGATGATGATAAGAAAGTATATCTTCGGAAAGTGCACACAAAGGATAACGCGGCGGACATGTTCACTAAGGCTTTGCCGGTTGGAAAGTTCGAGCATTGCTCGAACTTGATTTGCTTGGAGAAGTGCTAGGTGCCACGGGGTGACACGGTTAAGGAAGGAGCTTGGTGGTAGATGAGAAAGAGTATTGGTGAGAGATTGAGGTTCTATCTTCTTGGTTAGTGCTAGTCTTTGGAGAGATAGCTTAGGTTTTGGATGTTTTCAACATTTCATTAGCGGGCGGAGGCTTTGCCTGAGCTCGTTGGTGGAGTGCAATGGGCGGTGGCTTTGCCGGAGCTCATTGGGAAAGCATTCATGTTTGGTTGAAGGTAGAAGAAGTGATAGTTGGTGCTATCGGTTGTTGTTGACGGTATGATACCATTAGAGTCGGAGATGGATATAGTGTCGAGGTGGAGTGTTGAATTTTGGCGACACTATATGCGGATTTGTAGAGGTCGGAAGTAGCTTCGTAACGGAGAAAACGGTTCGTAAATCGGAGTCCGGAGGTGGAAGTTATAAGAGATAAGGCGAAGTGGGCTGTTTGGGGACATCAACTAATTTCAGACATCTGGAATTATTTTCAGACGTCTGAAATCGTTTTGGAGTGGTTTCAGAACACTCAGTCAAACGTCTGACCAAGTGGGTCAGACGTCTGATCTGGAGCGAAGTCGCTCCAGAGACTTGAGTCAGACGTCTGACCCTTGTGCCAGACGTATGGAACGACTTTTTCCAGTTTTTCATCTCGCGGACTTGGGTGAAAATTTGTGATATCCGCAGGAGCAATTTTGGAATATTGTCTAGGGTTTCTATTCTCCTATATAAGCTAGCCTCAGGTATCAGATCCGGGTGTGAGAAAAACGCAAGCGATTGTAAGAGATTAGCCTTCACTAATTAGGGTTTATCAAAACTTAATTTTCTTCAATTCTCTTCTCCACAAATCAATTTCTAATTTGAATTTGATCATTGTAATCAATCTCTTATACTCTTCTCATCAATATTAATAAAGCTCTCTCTTAAAGTGGATGTACACTAACACGACGTTGCTTTAATTTCTGAATTGTTTATTTGGGATTGTGATTGTCATTGGATTGGTTGAGATTAGATTTGAGTTATTGGTTGGTTGTTTTTACACTTCTTATCACGATCCCGTCTTCCGCTGTGCTCATAGGATTTCGATTCGAGTGGTCTCTAGTTGGAATCTCGTAATAACACAAACATATCTAATATTGAACTAAACATTAAATTTTCAAATGCAACTTAAAGTAAATGCCCAAGGAACCACGATCATACATTTTGTTATGAATGGTGTAGATACTGCTACTATACTTTTATAGTTTATGTATACATGTTTGTATGATGCATATGTTTTGTTAGGCCATCCCAAAACGGGGTCTGTTGCTTTTTGATAGACCATCGAGGATTGTCCATGCTGCAAAATCAAGTAAAATTTATCTGGCCTTTTAGAAGCCAAATTAGGTTTTATTCCTACTTTAATTAAATAGTACAATATGTCATTGGCTAGGATGAATGTAAAAGGAATATAACTGTTATATAAATGGTTTCAACAATGCTTAATAACTATTGCGTTTTCCCATTGAGATTCATTTATCCTGTGTTCGAACTTCATAGATATTAACCATATTGGAACAAAAGTGTAATCGTATACTAAAATATTGGGTGCTCTACTTTATTGTTGGGTTTGCTCTTACATGTTTTTTTTTTCAAGTAAGATGCAAGCACCGTATTAAGATATTATATTCAAATAATATAAAAGTCGTTCAATTTTGCAGGTGTGGAAATTGTATTGGAACTTATAAACCTTCAGAAGTATGTTATAAACTTATAATGAGAACCATCTAAATAAAGCGATATATTAACCTTTGATTTGAACCATTATTTTGAGAAATTTTAGAAAGTTCAAAACATATTTACATTTATTGGTGATAATCTATTCATCTAAAATGCCATATTTACACAGACACAAATTTTAATACTGGAGGACGATGCAAATTTTTTCTTCTGTTACATGTTCAAATCCCGGTGTTAAGATAAAGTAGCGTATCATTGATAACTTAAACATCACGCTTTACATATACACAGTAAAAGTTTGAAAGTGGTTAAAGGTGAAAGGTGATTTTACTCTTTAACAACTTTATGGTTCTCATTTAGTTCCAGGTTCTAACTTTTTAATTTTGTCCTCATTTAGGCTGGTAAAAAATCAGGAAGTCTCACGTTCTGGTGTTGGAGGGCGCACTAACCCTTACTTTTACATGGTACGATCAACACATGCCATCTTTCTTATAACCATGTATATCATTTTAAAATATTTGTTTTTCTCTACTTGTCTATCAGGTGATCTCCAAAGAAGCTATAGAGAATTGACTGATAGGCGATCTATTAATAGAGAAGATTCTGAATTTAGTTGCTGTTTCATTCTGGTATACGATATAGTTTTAGCTCGTACAAAAGTGGGAAATTTATACTAGGTATGTATCTTTACTGATGCGCGGATGGTTAGTTTTAGTCTTAATTTTTACCATATTAGAAGGGCATGAAAATTTTGTGTGGATTTTGTTCATGACCCGAGGGGACTGTTTAAAATATATCGGGTTTCCTTGTTGATGATACAGCTGGTTACAATGTTTAGTTTTTACTTTGATTTTAATTGTACATGTACTACGAAAAAAATAGTTAGTTGGATGCCGTGTATTGACGTCTGAATTGGTACCCTACACTTACAGTATCATTTCTCTGTTTTTTCTTATTGATAGACATGAAGTTTGATATTCTTTGTTTGAAGTGTCCATGATAAATTCTTTGCGGTGGTACATCATTGCCATATTGTGGTACTTCCTGTAATATTGTTAGAGTAGTCCAACAGCCTATTATTCATCCTTAAATTTCAGGTGTCACAGCCCAACAAGAATTAGACTTTCAATTTCAATCGTACAGTGAAGTTTTAAGTATGGATAATTTCAAATTTGATTTTGAACAAAGTTAGAATGCCCCTTCTTTAAACTTTCACTCCTCTGCTGCATGGACTAGTGAAGAATACAAAGATCTTTGTTTAGTTTACTGTCACTAGTCGGTGATGGGAAACGACCAAACTTAGGCCCACACATTGAAGTTGATGAACTGTAACATCCTGTAAAAATCAATAAGAAATTAATTAATTAATAATAAGACTAAAAATAAAATTTGTGCAAACGTTAGAATTTGATCACGAAACTTGCACATTGTGTTCGTGGTAATTTTTTGAGCAATTTTCATAAAGCTTTGCAATCGAGTTTAAATGGAGAAGTTATCGACGTTTGAAGATTTCAAATTTAAAATAACTCAAACGAATTTAAATTAATAAATTAAATAATGTTAACGATTCAGTTTAAAAAGACAATAAATATTCTAATGTTAAGGGTATACATATCGTTTAAGCAAACGTAAATGTTAACAAATTATAAATAAAATAACGTTAATTATAACATTAATGTAAATATATTACGCTTGGACTACAACCGGTCGACCATTATTGGGTCTGGTTGATCGCTAGCAGTCGACCACCCAGGGTCAACCGGTTAACCTGACGAGTAGGATTATACAACCCGAATGGCTTGGATTTTATTATTTTGAATCAACTTTAATTATACGATCCAGGTGCATCATAACCACTATAGATAAGGGGTTAGCGCCCTTACTTTTATTCAGGAAAAATAAAACAAGCCGATGAAACTCTTTCATTTTTCTTCCTCCTCGGTGAACTCTTAAAAATCAAATTTCAAAGACAGTATATACGTTGAAGATTCAAGAAGTAGAGAAGGAATCAAAGTAAGCAAGCTTAAGGAAAAGAGGTTTGAATCTTTAATATATTTATATGTTATATCTATTTATCCTTCTCTAATCCATGATTTTGGAATCTAATACGTATAAATAAAATTGCTATATGTTATACACTGAAAAAGAAGATAACGGGAGGAAGAAATAGGTGAAAAATTGGAATCAAATCTAAGGAAATTATGAAAAAGCTATCTGTGAGTGAAAATTTTAGATAGTGTTTGGTTTAAAAACGAATTTTGTGTTTTCGATTTTCAACATGTATCTCAAATATGATAAGGATGGAAGGACGACGGAGTGGACGAAAGAAAGATGGATGGAGGACGAAGGGGATAGAGGTGCGATGGAAGAATGGATTGTTTCACTTGCTTGTGTTATTTTCCAAAACACGGAAAATAAAAAAAAAGTTGTTTTCTATTTTTTATGTTAAATTCGTTTTCTAAATCGGTCGTTTTCGGCAATATAAATACGTCGTGTGCATTTTTGCATTTATGTCGGAATTTTGTATGCGAAAATTTTAAATCTAAAACCCCAAAGTTCCTCTGAAAAATGTTAATTCTGAAATTGGTTGAAATCTTATTTGTTTGATGTTAATATGGTAGAATTTAATCCGTTATTATTTGCAATATGAATAATTTATGTTCTATTCAACTTCCATTTTCCTATTCGTGTTTGTTATAATGAAGAATTCTAAAAAGAATTAGAAAACGATGTGCAAAGCATGTATTTTTTTATCACATCTACGGTTTGCACCGTCAACTTCTGTAATGAAAATAAATATGGACCCTTTTTCACTTCAACCTTATCCTTAAAAGTCGAATAGATTATAAATGATTTAAATCGTGAAGTTTTGCTCCCTTGAAATAGAGGTGTTAATTCTACTATATTAATGTAAACCAAGTTGGATGTTTGGATTCCATTTTTGAATATATGTGCAAGTCTGTTTGGTTTAGCCAATTTAAATTGTGATATTAGCTATTGTGTAAACTGCTGTATTGGATCGGGACTTATATGGATATGGACATTATGACATTTAAATTATCTTAACAACCAAATAGGTAGCAAAAATCTTAGTATAGAAATCCTTTTACGCATGCCTAGGAATATTTAATAAAAAATAGTTAGCAAAAATTAACGTTAAGTATAAATAACGTATAGTCGTAACATATAAAATAAATAGGTTAACGAATAACAATAAACCATATAAAAAGAAAGGTAAGGACAATCATGGAAATTAATCCATGATTAAAGGCGAAATTAGGAGTTTCCCTTGTATGACCCTAATGCTTAAATGTGGGCGGGGTATATTTTGTGTGTGTGTATAATACATATATGTTAGTATAATTTTGTAAGGTTAGAGAGAAGAAATATGACTTAAGTTATAAAGATGCAACACTAGTACAAAAAGTGAATATTGCTTCGCCTCATTTGCATCGGTTGAAGTAAAAACTAATGCAAATAGAACTATTTGCATCAGCTCTATCTTAATAACCGATGCAATTGGTACGTAAAAAGCAATAGGTAATAAAAAATCAAATTTGCATCAGTTATCACCGACAACCGAAGAAAATACATCGATGCAAATAGTTTTAGTTGAATCGGTTCTAAAGTCAACCGATGCAAAAATTAACTTGCGTCCCTTTTGTTATGCACTTTCGTTAATTCCGCCATCTCAATTTTTTCTGCCGCCGCTTATTTTCATTTTCGTTTCCCTATTTCGCCTGCTTCCAAAAGAAAAAAAACCCTAGCGATTGATTTCAATTTAATGCCAGCTTTTCCTTAAATCTTAGATTTTTCCCTGCTGATTCAATTTCCCCTTCGAATTCAAGTGATTCGACTTCGCCCTCTCCAGGAAAGTTTATGCATTTAGTGAAAGTTTATACAGATCTTAAAGCTTCAATTACAGGAAAATGTCCAATGTTGGCATTAAATACATATCTGGCAACGCTTTTTCATATTATGATCAAATGCTTGATACCAAACTATGCTTAGTGCAGTTCCTGAAAGATCTGGATGGAATGGAGGTGAGGTTGGTGTGGTATACACTTTTCAATAGCTAGAAGTACTATCTCAGTTCCTCCTATGGAAATTATCAGGCGGTTCAACACTATGTGGTAAGTAACCCGAGACTTTGATGATTGTTGTTGAGTTACTTTTGAATAGTTACATATGTTTGATGTGTTTAACCTGATCCATGACTGTCATTTTATTAACAGTTTGAAGTTGGCTTTTGTGTATGTATTAAAGTTAAGCAATTTATATTATTCCTTCCGTGGATGTTTTGTTCCAACGTCATTTGTAACCATTGTTACTTTTTATTACTTTTTAGTACAATCATTTCTACTTTATCTGAATTGTTAAACTAGATGTTAGCAAAGAATGATTATTCTCGTCGTTATGTCGTAATACTAATAGGAAAATAGTCATGTCCGAAGCAACTCCGAAAATTGTTAAGCACAAATCTTTGAAAATAAAAAATTTATATAGTATTTCAGTTTCTGTTTTTCCATTTTTTGCTATTTTTTTTTGAATTTGGGATTTGGTTATAATTTCAGGAAATTAAGGTGAACATGGTGATTACAACTTGCTATATGCCTGGCATGATTGGATATGATTATCTAAACAAAATCAAGGTATGTTTACTTGTTAAGCTTATTTGATTGTTTAAATGGTAAAAGAATTTCGTTATTTGTTACAATGAAATTTAATTCTTTTGTTAAACATTTGATTGTTCATATTCTTGTTACTTGCAATATTGGCTAACTAGTATTATTTTAGTTGGTACCATGATGTCAGAGTTTGAGTAAGATTGAATAAATTCCTTACTGAAATAAATTGTTATTACTATACAGAATTTTGATTTTAAAGGAATGTAATGACTTATTGAACCAAGGACAAAGGCATGTAATGACTTGTTTGCGCATGTAATCTCTGCAATTCGGCGATAAGATAACGAAAATACTGTAAAATTAATTTTATTTTTAATTGTCTGTCTATATAAATGGATGAACAGACAATTCAAAATATAGGAAGAAAATACATATTTTTTAGAATTTTTAACAATATCAATTTTTTCTCGTAAGATCGCCAACGCAAGTATCTTTAACAAGGTACGTTAATTTCTTTTGGGGTTAATTTTGGTTATATACAAGACTAATTTAAATCATTTTGTCTATTTATAGCAGGGGAAGGTTGGTTGCAGACGCAGTAAATACATATTTCATTATTATTTTCATATCACCTACCAAATTAACTTTCATACGGTGCATTGCATTTTTTAATTTCTGAAATTAATTTCTCATTTTCAGAAGTTTACATTTTTTTTTTGAATAGAGTATGAAATTGATGGGTTATGCTGGCACCTAACTCTGACTTGAATTAAAAGACCTCAGCCAATGGAAGGCCAGTTATCATGTTTAATTTGATATTTACTATTTTTGTTTGTCGTTGGTTCTGTCCCATTAATTGGCTTATCACAACATGTAAGCAATAAGCGTCGTTGCAAAATGTTGATGCATCAGTTGTAAGTGAGTTCTGATAATAATAAGCAATAATACGCTGAATCTTGATCTTTTTTGTTGCTAAATTGAAGTGTTTCTTTTATTTCTTTGCTTTCTTCATTTGTTACCACTCTTATTACTTTACTGACTTTTTTTGTAGTGTCCGTGATACATTCTGTAATTCAACCTATAGCACATTCATTCAAACAATAATAAATATAAATTTATTTTAGCATATATATAAATTAATATCTCTATAAATTAATATTAAAATTTATGGTATTATTTGCAGAACATTATCATGTGTAGCGCAATGTATTGTAGATCCAAACATTATACACTCTCGCATAACCTTTTTTTACATTATACACTCTCGCATAACCCTTCTTTTATTTATTTATAGGAGAGGAGCCATGTTATGTTGGCATGCCAATGTCGACCATAACTGAACAAGGTTATGGCATTGGTGATGTTATATCCCTTTTGTGGTTCAAGCATAGTCTCCCTCGTTATTGCACACAATTTATTGAGGTGAGTAATTTCACTCGATGTCATTGTAATCACTTCTGTTCAGTTTTCTTTGTCAGTAGTCTGTGGATTTGGGGCACATGGTTTGAGGTGGTTGATGTGATGTTGTTTGAGGGTCAGAGTGGCGTTGTGAATAACGAAGTAAGGGGAGGAAGAAGTTAAGGCCGTGGATGTTTTTGACTTAGTGGTAGGGTTGAATGGATTCGGCAGTTTGACTGATTTTGGGTTGTTTGAGTAAGGTAGGGTGGAAAAAGTGTGGTAGGCTACGGTGGGGAAGTGAGATGATGGAGGAGGAGCTTGGTTTGGTGATTAGTTTGGATGACAGTATTGTTGGAAAATTTGATGGTAGTGGTGAAGTAGATGGGAAATTAGGGATATCCAAAAAAAATATCTTTGCAAGTCTACAATTTAGGTTATTAAAATACAATTGCTTTATCGAAGAAAAGTGTTCAGTTGATAAACTATTTGAGTTCTGATCGATGATCATACATATAGAATTATTATTTTTTCCTTTGGGATGTGTACGTAGTTTTGTCTATTATAGTGAATGTGTATGTGAATTTTGTATGTTGTTTTGACACTCTTAATTGAATTATGTTTGCAGAAATTAGATGAAAACAAGAGGTTTATTATGACCATTCTATCCTACCAGAACACTGGAAGGAAAGAAGAAAGTGCACTGTAAGTATAAAACCAAACTTATATGACCAGTATATATCGTCCCATTTGTCAATGAACCAAATTCTATATTCATACCTCAATACTTACGGTCGCACTGATAATATGAAAATAAAACAAAGTTGTGAGCTACAAAATTTAGTTAAATTTTACACAACTAACTGCAGGCTTGAAGCCAAACTTGAGCACAACCTATATTTACTATCTGCTATTGCTGGTGCTCAAGAGAAATTGATAGATGAATCTACTCAGGTAATGTTCTGTACAATATATTATAACACATATTAGTGAATTCTTGAGTGGTCAAATTATATGTTTAATCACCAACGATGATCATGTTGTTTCCAAAGTGAAAGACTATTTGATTATCCTTTGCTCTGTAGCCAAGCAATGTAGTTGGGAATTGCATTCTTGTATTCATACATATACACAGACACTGACACACACACTCACACTGTTCAAGGAATTTGAAAGGCCTATACCTGATACAACATAATGACTTAATTTTTCTGTTAACAGACTTCTCAAAATGTTCCATTACATCGTTGTGAACCAACTGCGCAAAGAGTCCATCCGTTTGTAAGGTTCCCTTCCCTTCCCTTCCCTCTTAGTCTGTTACAAGCACAATGCTCTCTTTTTTACATGATGCTGAACCAGTCACTAAGAAACATTATCAAACACACACACACACACACACATATCAACCCCAACCAACAAGGAGTTCCATCACAAGAAATCAGTATTCCTGCAGACAGCTAGCTGTAACGATTAGTAAACTACCAACATGTTATGACAAATCAAGAAACAAAGGAATTAAACAGAAACCTTCAACCAATTTCCACACGTTGATTCTTTACTTGTCTTTTTATTTATTCATTAAATAATAAACTGTAGCACATTTAATCCTATATTTTCCAAAATACTATACAATATTTAATGATGAATCACTCCTATTTTCTATACAGCATTGTAGATATATAATTTCACTGCCTACTTCAAGTGTATTCCATCTTCAGTCATTTTTTCTGCATTGGTCATCTTTTCTGGAAATTCAATGTTTGTACCACAAGAAGAATAAACAAACCTAAAACAATCTAAATAATTCAAAAATATGAACTCCATATTTACTCTGTGACTCTAAAACTTATGTAGCATATCAGTGAGAAGAAACAGCAGAGATGAGCGACCTATTAAGCCATGTTTTCCAACTCTTTTTCCTTCCTAATCTGTCTTCTACAGACCCATTCTCACTTAACTTCTTGCACATAACAAATTTTCTACTTCCATCACATCCAATAGCCTCTGAAGACTTCAATATTCTGCCAGTATAGTAGCAAACTGACTTGAGGAATAAAGGTCTCATGATTGGGATATGGCAATTTTATGTTGATTGACCTTTAAATTTGAGTTTTTCCTCCAACTGAGGTTTGTATCGCTAGGTTTGGCATTTGAGAAAAAGGCAAAAGCATAGCCAGATGCCAAAAGCTACAATATTCTAAAGATACATACTTGTTTTATTTGCTAAGTTAACTCCTTCCCATTACAGGTTTTCAATAATAGTCCTGACGAGACTGCATATTATAGAATGATGCTAAATAGAGAAAATGTGTCTAACTCTGTTGTGATGATTCAACCTTTGCTTATATTATACTCGTTCAATTCAGTACCTGAACCATCCCTTCTAGATGTGACTACAATTGCGTCTGATCGAATTTTGCTCTTGGATTCTTACTTTACTATAGTTATTTTTCATGGAGCCACTATAGAGAAAGGCTATCAAGAACCCTACTGTCTGAAATCTTGATCAATGAAGCAGCACCTTGGTGAGGCAATGATAATTTTGCAGCCAATAGTTATGGATGCAGAGCAATCAGGTGAGAAGATCTTGATCAAGAAGATGATGCTTTTGGCAAGGCAGTGATAATACTGCAGCCAAAGTAGACTCTAGTGATCAAGATCAGTGCAACCAGATGAGGAGATGAAGATTTCTAATCTGATCCTCTTCTAGGATGGCACAGTTTGCAAGAATTGGTAAGAATTTGATATTAAGATGATCAAGAGATCGGTATACCCCCCTGTGATGATAATGCTCTGAGGGGAGAAGGATAAAAATCACCTTTTTTTTCTGATTGATAATTGCCTTTCGGCTATACTAGCTCTGATACCATGAAATGAAAGATGAATTTTATTAATCTCACTGTTGCTATTTCTCGAAATTGAATCTAGTTTCAGTATTCTTCTCCCTTCTTCAGAATCTATGTCTACAAGGTATGGTGCCTTGTAAAATGATATCGTAACCCCAAATTCCTACATTTGCACATCACCATCAGATATGTAAGTTAAGAGTAATTTTGAGCCTGTTTGGTATAAACTTATTTTAAATCTTCTAATTTGAATTATAATTTTTAAGTAGTTTTGAGTGAGCACTAAATAATAAATGTGCCTAAATAGAAAAGTTGAATTGTTCTAAAATTTGAAAATTTTGACCTGTCAACTTATATGCTGATTTTAAGTCGAAAAATTAAATTACTGTCAAACCATCTAAATTACAGAAGTAATTTGTAAGCTACTTATGCTGTTTATAAGCTATTACCAGACATACCATAAACTTGAAAATTGATAGAGGATCTCCTCTGGTGCATTATTCTAATAATATAGCTCCTGCAAATACTTTAATTTTTTTATATTCAAGATGATTTATCAGTAATTATATGGATTAATGACATAGGGATCTTAAATATGCCATTTATGTTTTCGATGGACTGTCTGTTTGACCACCACTCGATTAACTTGATTTTTATTAATGATAAATAGTAACAGATAAAGTGAAATTCATTTTATTATATTTTTACTTCTTGTTTATAACAGTGGTGGTTACAACATCAAGGTTGGTGCAGGAACATCTATTGATATCATGAAATTCGATATGGGTGGCTCTGCAGCAACACTTGGGGCTGCAAAAGCAATTGGACAAATCAAGCCTGCTGGAGTTGAGGCAAGTATTGCTTATGGCTTGCTTAAAAAATTGAAATTAAGAAAGAAAAAGAAAAAAAAAGGTTCTTGTAAGTGCTTGATGTGCTGAAATTATGATTGTTGATTTCTTGCATTCAGGTTCATTTTGTCGTGGCTGCATGTGAAAATATGACAAGTGGTACAACAATGAGGCCAGGTGACATAGTCGCTGCTTCTAATGGGAAAACTATTGAGGTAATATCTGTATTTACAGAAGTTGTTTACATTCTTCTATCTTTTTTTCATGTCGGTTTAATCATTTATCTGAAGAGTAACTGAATAACATAGAAAAATATTCATTTCTGGCAGCAGCAATTTTCAGATCCATGAAATGATGAAGAAGCCATGGAACACTGATCAGGGAATAAAGAACTGAAGAAAGTTTTTCATGTCGGTTTAATCCTTCTAACCCGTATTCATCTTCGGACATTTTGAGAAGAGTTCTGAATATACTACTTATTAAATCTAAAAGTACCGTATTTATTAAATCTGATTATGTATTAACCCGTGCACTTATGCTATTTATTAAATCCGATTAAGTATTTGCCATCTTGAATGATTGTAATATTCCATGCAATAATTGTTTGTTATAATCAATAATATATATATATAGTCTATTTGAGTACTGTAATAATGGTTTCTGAGAATGACTTTTTTGCATCAGGTATAAATAGCTGATGCAATAGGGGGATTAGTTTGCATCGGTTGTTATAAAAAACCGATGCAATAGAGGGATTAGTTTGCATCGGTTTTCAACAACAATCGATGCAACAAGTTCCTTTGTTGCATCGGTTTCATTACAACCGATGCAACAAGGGGCTGTGTCCAAGCAATCAACCTGTTTTGTAGTAGTGCAAGGTCAGTTAAAAGTACACAGAAGTCTGACTAACTAATCTGGAAAATAGTAGTTTGACTTTGAAACTAATGTGAGACATCACCTATAATAAGTACCCACAATGGATGCAAGGTTAATCCCAATTTTGTAGGATAAGCCGTCCAGCTAATCTGGCTAGCAGCACCCACGAATAGTCAAACTAATATAAGACGTCACGGTTTGGGTTCGGATGATAGAACGAATATCCCAGGACGGGCCTGCTTCAGGGTTGGAGGTATTAGATGACCACTGTAGGGTCTGCCTCTTTCCCATTCAAAAAAGAGGGTCTGCTTCGGGGTTGAGGTATTAAATAGCTATTGGAGGGTCTACCTCTTTTCCATTTAAGAAGTATTAAGTGGCCTTTTGAGATTTCTTATAATGTTAGCTAGAAAGTAACATAGAGGGGTTCGCCTTGGGTCTTTGTATTGAATGACGGAGATCTGCCTAGGGTTTAGGTATTAAATGGTCGGAGTCTGTCTATTTCCCATTTAAAATTTCTTAAGTGACTCAGGTATTTTCTCTTGCATCATTAGGATATGGTTGACGAAGATGGATCGTTCGATCCAATATGTTCCATAGTTACGTTGCACCCACGTTATAGTTACGAAATTAGATAGGAAAAGGCAATTGACGTACAGTTGGAGATACGTTATGGAGCTGGACTGGAAGAGCCGTTGGCTAACAGTTGGAGGTATACTCAAAAAGATATGGTTAGAAATGCATAAGACATAATACTCATCTAAATAGTATTGCCCAAATACTATTATGGTAAGAATTGAGATTTTCATTCATCAGACATTGTTGTTCCGACTCTCTCCTCATTACGATGCGTATGTTGAGGGAACGATGCTAATGATGAAGTGTGAAGGAGGCAGTGAAGACTGGTGGTAGTATAACTATTTATTTATGTTTATGATTTATTCCGATATACCCAAATTTTAGACTTTTTGATGTTTTATTTTGGGACATTGTGTTATGAATATTTGGAATATTGTATTTCTGAGATTTGAAAATGTGAACTGGATACTTACTTTATTATTACTATATCTTATCCCTTCTGCCGTGAGATTCTGAAAATATAGATAGATAGCTCTGTATATTGTTTATTTGATCAATTTTACCAACCAACAACCAACTTTGGAATGGACCTAAGGATTAATGGGCTTTTATTAGGTAAAAAATTAAGCCCGTTTCAGATAGGGTTGTTACATGAACTATCCGGAATGGATGAAGATGCTAGATCGATGGTGATTTAGTTAAGGGTATGCCGTAGGCACAATTATGTAATTTGTTACATATATCTAACTTGATAACCAATCTTCTTATTCATAATAAAGATTTTTGATTTCTATTATATACTTTGTTATGTTATTATATAATTATTAAGTAATTAATTTAAAGTATATTAAATGAGTAAAATTTAAATGATATGTTATGTGATAACAATGTGTTGTGGTCATGGAGAAATTTTATAATATTGAAAAATAACATATTGTTTTAAGTATTCATAGTCAAGATATTTCGAGAAATATCATCAATTCACCCGTTAGGACTAGAGTACGTAACACTCTCCAAATATTGGGTAGTGTATTATTCATGGTTACTGGAGGCACCAATGGGTTACATACCGATGGTTATTGGATAACCATGGAATGACTCATTCGAGAGTCCTTTGTTGGTTAATATAATTAAATAAGGTCAACAGACAATCCCGAAGTGATGATGTTACACAGTTCCCTCTACTTAAGGATATTATGGAACTTCAGTGTGGACACTCCACTATAATTATGAACTCATAGTTAAATCATAGCATGACGTTCATCGAAAGACTATACTTGGATCCGAGTTGATGCATTGAAAGTGGAACACTATTCAATAAAGAATTATCCTCCTTAGTTATGCGAGGTTACATCACGCTTAATGTAGCCAGCTCAAAGTCAAAGATTCTGGCCAAAGCAGTACGGTAATAATAATTGTTATTAAACCAAAGATTTTGTATTTGGACAAATTAAGTTGAATGTGGATGATATTAGAATTTTGACAAAAACAAAAATCCATAAGTACTTGTGTGATTAGTATCGACGAAGAGAATTTGTGTAAATAATTATTACTATCAGATACCGCTTATAATAGTATTGGATTTTACCAAAAAGATGTGTAAGCAATAAATTTAGCCAAAATGTCACACCACTAGCTAAGGTGACATGTGAACTTTAATATTCGAATTGCTCGACACTAATCATTGACTGAATTTACACTTTTGAGTCGCACAACTGTAATGATGAATACTCCACAAACCACATGATTTGATTAGTTTTTAATTATTGTAAATTAATTAATATTTATGAAATATTAATTATTAAATTTTATTTGGTTTTTATGAATGACATTGTATTTAATGAATTGTGTATATGAAAGTTATATATGTACGTATCGATATACATATCGATAGACATTTAAATTTGATTTAAATTAGTTAATACTAAGTTGTTTTGGAAAATTTAAGGGCCCAAATAGCCTGCATCTCTGAACGGCCACGCATACTAAAATTGGAAATTTGATTTGATTGAGATTTAATGAAGAATTTGAGACGGAAGGTTTATGGAAGGAATTGGAAAGATTTCAATTGTTTGTTTAAAACAAAAATTCCATTTATTCACTCTCCTAGCATTTCATTTTTCTCTCTCTTCTCTCTTTCTCTCATGACCGAAATTCTATGGCTTCCATGAGGAAAATCCCAAAAACAAATTCAGTTAAATTTATAATAATATAAATAAAAGGCCGTGCTTCAGGTCCTTGCAAAATCTGAAGTTGATTCAATCAGATCTATGAGTTCTTTTTTTCATTCTAGGTGTGATTATTTGGATACACCTTAAGGAAATCATCCAATCTCCATTTAATACATGCTATACATATTAGAATAATTTAGATCCCCTATGTATACATCTCATCATAATAATATATTTTACCTTGTCAATATAGTTTGGATTTTATTTTCTTATACAATGAATTTATATGTGCAAATGTCGTTCAATCAATTAATTGCAATTGTTTAGAAACTAAAGTTTAATTAAAAAATGAAAAGGTTTTTTTAAGATTTGAAACTAATTTTTGTATATATTTTAAATTAAATCTATCGGTTTTTCAGATTTGAAACTAATTTTTTTTTGAATGGAATTTATTGTTTAGATCTAAACCATACTTGAAATTATTTTATGAAATAGTATGCATGTTTCATATATAATTCAGTTATATTGATTATCAATTACCTTTTCTTTTATTTACATTGTTTCAATTCAAATCTAAAAAGGGACTTTAGTGTAAAATAACAAATCTAAAGCAGGATTTCTTCCTAGGTCAAAACCAGATTTCAAGTTGTGTATTTAAATTGTAAACATATGAAATTGTAATCTTTACACATGATTGTTATTTTGAATTCAAATATAGTTTATTATTATGTTCACATACATACATATGCGTGTGTGTCAATAAATAAATAAACACACACACACACACACAAACACACACACACACACACACATATATATGTAAGGATCTGCTATACCTCATTCTTGCTACACCTCTATTCCCCTTGATTTTAATAATAAATTCCGATTTAAATAATATAATGAGGTGGTAAGAGAGAGGAAGTATATTATTTAAATAAGAATATATGGTTGAAATTAGGGGAAATAGGGTGCAACAGAAATGAGGTGTAGCCGATCCTTGCGCTATACACACACACACACATACATACATACATACATACATACATACATACATTCATACATGTATGTATGTATGTATAAGTGTGTATTGTTTATAAGATTTTTGGTCTTACAACACTCTAACTGAAGATGAAATAATTAACGTACTAATTACCTAAATAATTTTAAAGTAGCAAAGTTAAGTAATATTAAATTTTCCGTTACGTAGTAATTGCACGACTAGATGCTTACACAATTAGGCAGTTGCACTTTAACTGTTTGTTAAAATATCAAATCGAGCTAGTATTTAATCCTACTACAGAAAAGATAAGATCTGGCGCTGAAAACTAGGTATGTAAATAATAAAATGTAGAAATAGTAAAGGACACAAGGAATTTACGTGGTTCGAATGTTAAGAAATCCTACTTCCATGAGGGAAATCTTTCTTCCTTTTTCTATTTTGGTATAGGTTTTCATGGAAAAGAGTACAATTAAATCTTAAAAGTATTCAAAAAATGGAAAAAGGTAAAGGTCCACCTTCTTGCTGAAGTGTTTTCTCTATTTATAGTATGATGGTGCACGTAGATCGCCATAATCTATTTCTCACCGTTGTGTTTCAATCCTCAGATCTTACCGGGTATCATCTATCGCGTTATCTATTTGATATACCCAGATTGCTGACGTGTTCTTGGTGGGAAGTTTGAGAGGAAAGCGGGAATTCTTGAAATGATGGTGGAATCATTTGAAATGATGACGGGAATCTCAAATTTGAATTGACTCTACACTCGGTTTCTTAGAGGGATAATAAAAGTTGCTTCATCGGTTTTGGGGCCTGGCTGTCATGTTTAGAGTGAGGTTGTACTAATTGGTTGTGATTATTTTGAGCTACCTGTGATCTGAGTTGCTCTTTTTGCATGGGTTATTGGTAAAGGTGATCTAATATCTTTGCTAGTTTCATATAAGTGTGGATCTGCGATGGAGCGTTGCTCGAGTGGTCCTATGTGTAGCACTTTGGGATGCTTTTGACTTCATGTGGTAGCCCTCAGTATGCACAGTGCAGATCCGACTTGAGGGTGTTAATAAAGTATGAGCTTTGGGAATGTCGGCAGTGCGGTTCAGTCATTCTTTTATTATAGCTTTCAGGTATACTTCGCTATTTTTGGTATTCCTGTGACTTATATTATGAGCGTTGTATTTTGTTCTGTTGCGGATTCTTTCCTTTGGCTGTAGTTCTTTTGGTTGAATCGAGTATCGTGATCGTATACCAGCTTTTGTGTAGTGCCAGTTGGATCACTCCAACCTCTTCTCCTTTTGTATTAACTTTTATTGTGAGGGCGGCTCTTTAGCTTTGTGCCTTATTTAATTCTCCTTTAATTTAGCTTGTGAAACATGGGTGTAACACCTTGCCCCCCAAGTCTGCAACGACCGCAGATCGATATGGACTTGTCTCTGCTCGTTCTTCTTCTTCACATCTTATAATATGCTTTCTGGATGTTGTCTTCCATGTAACTTTGTCGTGCATTTGGCATGGTCTGCCACATTGTTTGGGGACAGACCGTTTATTTTATATATGCCATGTAGTTGGCATGACCATCGAATGATGGTGGTGATCTGCATGAAATTATTTATTATAATTTGTTTAGCGTTACCGTTCTCATTTCTGAGATTGTCGTTGTCATTCATATGCCGCGTTTTCAATACAACAGTTGAACACCGTCGGTAAGCCATGAAATGTTGTTTTTCTTAGTTAAGCATCATCGTTCTCATTTTGAGATTTTCATTGTCGTTCGTATACTGCACAGTTGAACGACGACGATGAGTTATGAAAAGTTATCTATTCATGCACTTGGCACGGCTTTTCCCGTGACTTAGGGGAGGAATGAGTTTTGACAGTGAAATCAGGTTGCGTGTTTACAACCTTCGCATGCGCATGGGGTTTTTGTACTGGTATCGGCTGTTTTGTATCCGTACGTCTAGTGTGCTATGTTAATACCATTAACATAGAAGGTTTTATACTTGTTCGGACCGCCCACTATCCCTACGACTAGTTCAGCTGAGAGAGCCGAGTTGCATTTTGTCCAGCTCCGTTTTTGATAACTGGTTCAGATAGTCTAATATCCCTACGTCCAGTTCGGCTGAGAAGTCGATCTACATTGAGAAGTATTTTTGATGGCTGGTTCGGACCGTTTAATATCCCTATGTCCAGTTCGGCTGAGAAGCCGATTTGCATTGAGCAATATTTTTAATGGCTGGTTTGGGCAGTCTAATATCCCTACCTTCAGTTCGACTGAGAAGCCGATCTGCGTAGAGCAGTATTTTTGATGGCTAGTTCGGGCCATTTAATATCCCTATGTCCAACGTGAGTATTTAAATATGTCAAGAGAATTAACATGAGGCATTTTTATACTGGTTCGGGTTGTCTAATATCCCTATTTCCGGTTCATTGTATTATTACTTTATAATAGTAATTGCAATGTATAATACATAAGCAATGTAGATCATACAAAGTAAGGTCTGAGGTGCTATGAATTCCAAGTTCTTGGAAATAGGTTTTCATCCGGTCTTAATAGTCGATATACCCCATTTTTTAATTCCTCTGTATGACTAGTAGGACTTCCCAATTCGAACCCAATGCTCCATCCGCTGGATCCTTTATATTGGCCATTACTCTTTGTAGTACTAAGTCCCCTTTATAGAAATTTCTTTTTTCAATCCTGGCGTTATGATTTATTGCCATCCTTTGCCGATATGCGGTCGATACTACTGCTGCTTCATCCCTTCTTTCTTGGATGAGGTCCAAGGCAACTTCAATCAATTTCCCATTCTTTTCTACTATGTACGATATTCTTCTATGTGATGGGATCTCTACTTCGACAAGAAGCATGACCTCACATCCATAGGTTAGTGAAAAAGGGGTATGGCCGGTTGGAGATCTGGTTGAAGTTAGATAAGCCCATAGTACTAATGATAGTTCTTCTACGGACTTCCTTTTTGCTTTGTGTAGCCTTTTCTTTAATAGCTTCTTGATGGTTTTGTTTGTAGTTTCTACCAGCCCATTTATTTGTGGATGAGCGATTGTAGAAGAAATTTTTATTATGTCGTTCTTCTCACAAAGCTCAGTGAACTCTTTACTTTCGAACTGGGTGCCATTGTTGGAAATGATCTTGTGGAGAATCCTATATCTAGTGATTATGTTTCTTATTACAAAAGTGACTATCTTCTTCACAGTGATTGTGGCCAGGGGCTCTGCCTGTAACGATCCGAAATTTCGGATACTTCATATTTAAATATTTGAATCTTAGATTAAATGTTATTTGAATGATTTAATAAGCTTACTAACCCTCTTTTAAATTATAAGTAACGATGGTAAACTTTTTTTGAAAAAATGTTTACAAAAATAAATACTTTAAAAAATATCGATAATGTGACCGAAAATCATTTTTATAGATAAATAGTTTTTTAACCGTCAGAAGTTGTTCAAACTTTTTTTACATACACTTATTTGCCTAGGAAATCAATAAAATGAAATAAAATCTTTTTACCATTTATGGAAATAAACTTTTTGGATGATTTCATGGGTGATGTCATCAAAGATATTTAGGAAATGAGCTTTTATGGTAAGACTTAACTTTTAAGTAAAAGAAGAGAGGTGTAAAGATGCATGTGAGAGGGAGGCTCCTTTGTGACCTTACATGGAAGGTAGAAGGTGGTAATAACCTCTTGCACAAATCTATAAATACACCCTTAAGTCAAGAACTAAATCACAAATTTACTAAAGCTTGAAATGAAGTATGAGAATAAAAATGATGGAAGTGTTTAAGCATTAATCCACTAATTCTTCTCTAACCTTTTCAAGTCTTAATAAAATCATTTCCATTATCTTCTAAACTTTGACTATAGGCCTAAAACATCATGGGAAGCATGAATATCAAGTAAAAAGTAGGAGAAGGTGTGAGGAAGAGAGGGGATCTTGGATGGGCTGTGAGCAATGGAGGAGGAGGGAGAGGTGTTGCCTTGGTTTGAAAGTGCTAAAGGTTGAATCTTTAGGCTTTTGGGGATGGTGGGATGTGGTTCTTAGATTCTTATGGCTTTGACCATGTGTTTGTCTTCAATCTTAGTGAGTGATCTCACTATCTTGTTTGTGTATATATTTTTTGTTTGAATTATAAAGCTAAAGTGACATTAATTAAGTAAAGTTATAAACTTTAGACCCTCTTTCTTTTGAGAGAAAATGACAATAACATCACTTCTATTACCCTCTTAAATATGTGCCATGGCCTTGACTTGAATTTTAAACGGTCGTTTGATTTTTATGTTGAATTGAAGTATGTTTGAAAGTGTTCGAAGCGAGAATAGTCGTTATTAGTGCACTTCGATATCCCTTAACTTCAACTTGTGTAAATTGGATGTTTATGATCTTAACTTGAGATAGTTTGATTTGGTTTTTCACTACGCATATTTTGATGTATTGGACAGTAAATAAATGGTTTGTAAAATTATAGAAATTATGAACCAAAGCTGTGAAAGTTAGAACAAAAAGGTGGTTGTAAATACACTTTGTAAATATAACATGTTTTCGCGATTTTCTATAAATAAATTTGGACGATACTCTTAGGAGTTTCTTTCCATGGTTTTTAAGTACCTTAAGGGTAGTACTTACTACAAAAATTTAAAGTCTTAAATTATTTATTAAAGTGGTTAAAACTAGTCGTAAAGATTATGCTTTTCAATGTTGTTTTTAATAAGAACTTTCAACAACATTTATAAATGTTGTAGTAAGTCGCTTATGGTTTTAAGTGTTTAGAAACGATATTTAAATTTGATATTTTTATATAATATTTTAGAGATGTTTTAAAACATGTTTTGAAGTATATTAGAGTTGATTTGAAGTTTAAATATGTTTTTAATAATTATATATGTATTTTTTAAGTAAATAGGTTTTATAATATAAAACAATGTTTTTCATCAAATTATAAATTAGTTATTTTCAAATAATATTTTACATAGATACTTAAAACCTGTTTACAAGTATTTTTAAAGTATATATAAGTTATGAAAAAGGTAATTGACTAGGCTTAACACTAAAAGCCAAACGAGGTAGACTTCTCTATTTCTAAGAGTTAAGATTGACATCGAGTAGGGATATAAGCAAAAGAGCTCTAACCTATCGATTTCCTCTTGAACGAGGAATAGTTAAGTTGTAATGTTAGAAAGGTGTTAATCTTGTTGCTTACTTACTTTTTTAAAAGGTACTTAACTTTGCTTAACGCTAAAAACCGACGAAGTAGGCTTATCTATTTGTGAGAGTTAAAATTAACGTTGAGTGAGGATGAAGCAATAGAGCTTTAACCTACCGGATTCCCTCTTGAATGAGGAATAGTTAAGCTGGGATTGTCGAAAATAGGTTAATCATGTTGTTTGTTACTTGTTTATGGAAATCATTAATACTATATCTAACACTTAATGTCGACGAGTAGACTTATCTATTTGTGAGATTCAAGAGTGAAGTGTCTACGATAGGCTTTGATGCAACCGGTGCTCTAACTTACCTGACTTCACCCTTGGATGAGGAATAGTTAAGTTAAAATGTCGAAAATGAGTTAAGTATACGAACATTGGTTTGTATAAGCAATTGTCTTGACTAGATAATCGATTACTCGACTATCGAACTTGACCGGATATCATTAACTTAGATCTTTAAAAGAATGTTCTAATGATAAGCATAAGTGAAATGGTTTTGGGTTTGTATTGACAATGTTTAAGTAACATTAGTCTTAAACCTTTTTGAATGGATTTGTGAAAACACACCCTTAAGCTAAGAACTAAATCAAAAATTCACTAAAGCTTGAAATGAAGTATGAGAATAAAAATGGTGGATGTGCTTAAGCATTAATCCACTAATCCTTCTCTAACTTTTTCAAGTCTTAACCAAATCATCTCCAATCTCTTCTAAACTTTGGCTATAGGCCTAAAACATCATAGGAATAATGAATATCAAGTAAAAAGTAGGAGAAGGTGAGAACAGAGGGGGGGATCTTGGAAGTGAGTTATATCACTATCTTTTTTTGTATATATTGTGTATATATATGTTGTGTTTGAATTATAAAGTTAAAGTGACATTAACTAAGTAAAGATATAAACTTTGGACCCATCTTACTTTTGAAAGAAAATGACAACTTTCCACTTTATAACATCACTTCTATTTCCCTCTTAAACATGTATTGTCACCTTGAATTGATGTTTAAATGGTTGTTTGATTTGTATGTTGAATTTAAGTATGTTTGAAAGTGTTTGAAGCGAGAATAGTGGTTATAATTGCTCTTCGATATCCCTTAACTATAACTTATGTAAATTGGATATTTATGATCTTAACTTGGGATAATTTGATTTGGTTGTTCTCTAAACATATTTTTGTGTATTCGACATTAAATAAATGGTTTATAAAGTTATAGAAATTATGAACCGATGTTGTGAAAGTTAGAACAAAAAGGTGATTATAAATACACTTTGTAAATATAACATGTTTTTGGGAATTTCAATAAATAAAATTGGAACATATTATTAGGGGTTTCTTTCCATGGTTTTTAAGTACCCTAAGGGTAGTACTTACTATAAAAATTTCAAGTCTTAAATCATTTGTTAAAGTGGTTAAAACTAGTCGTAAAGATCATGCTTTTCAATGTTGTTTTTAACAAGGACTTTAACATCATTTATAAATGTTGTAGTAAGACGATTATGGTTTAGGTGTTTAAAAATGGTATTTTGGTATTTCTTTTCTAATCTTTTCAGAGATGTTTTCAAACATTTTTTGAACTATATTAAAGTTGGTCTGAAGTTTAAATATATTTTTAATAATTATATATGTATTTTTTAAAGTAAGAGGTTTTATAATATAAAACAATGTTTTTCATCAAATTATAAATTAATTATTTTCAAATAATATTTTAAATAGATATTTAAAACCCATTTACAAGTATTTTTAAAGTAGATATAAGTTTTGAAAAAGGTAATTGACTAGCCTTACCACTAAAAGTCGACGAGATAGATTTTTCTATTTGTGAGAGTTAAGATTGATGTCGAGTAGGGATATGAGCAATAGAGCTCTAACCTACCAGTTTCCCTCTTGAACGAGGAATAGTTAATTTGGAATGTCGGAAATGTGCTAATCTTGTTGCTTACTTACTTGTTAAAAGGAAATTAACTTTTCTTCACGCTAAAAGCCGACGAAGTGGGCTTTTCTATTTGTGAGAGTTAAGATTGATGTCAAGTAAGGATGGAGCAATAGAGCTCTAATCTACCGGCTTCCCTCTTGAACGAGGAATAGTTAAGTCGGGAATGTTGGAGATGGTTAATCATGTTGTTTGTTACTTGTTTATGGAAATTATTAATACTACACCTAAAAGCCGACGAGTAGAGTTATCTATTTGTGAGATTCAAGAATGAAGTGTCTATGCAAGGATTTGATGCAACCAGTGCTCTAAATTACCCGGATTTACTCTTGGGCGAGGAATAGTATAAGTTGAAATGTTGAAAACGAGTTAAGTATACGAACATTGATTTGTATAAGCAATTGTTTTAACTAGATAATTGATTAGTCGACTGTCGAACTTAACCAAATACTATTCACTTAGATCTTTGAAAGAATGTTTTAAAGATAGCATAAATGAAATGGTTTTGGGTTTGTAGTGACAATGTTATAGTAACATCAGTCTTAAATCTTTTTGAATGGATTAGATCTTTAAAATGGATATCTTGAAGGAAATTATAAGTGAGGAATCTTTTGGAAAAAGATAGAAAAAGAAAAGGTTTAAAGTAAGAAATCTTGTTAATGAATTGTGAATATACTTATACTATTTAAGATAAGTATATAATACTTTTTATAGTATTGAAAGAGTACAAATAAATAGTAGAAATTGATAAACAAAGTTTTATTAGATAAAATAAGTTTTACTAATAAAAGAGGTTTTAATTAATAAAAAGGTTAATTAAAACAAAAAGGGGATTAGAAGTTGCTTTTGTGACTTGATCGTGCTTTGTGTGACTTAATCGTGCTTTGTGTGTTTACTCGTTTATGGAAAGCATTTAGTTGTACAGTTAGCACTAAAAGCCAATGAAGTAGGCTTGTCTATCTGTAGGAATTAAGACTGATATTCGTGTAGGGATATGAGCAATAGAGCTCTAACCTACCGGCTTCACTCTTGATCGAGGGATAGTGTGAGATTAAAATATAGGAAATGTGATAAGTAAATGAGACTTGGTTTCCATATGCAATCGTTCTCATTATTATTGAATGACCAAATTCGTCGATTTAGTCTTGAAGAGACCGGGATCGGTAAGTATTTTACATATCGAAAACCACTTCAAGGTTAAGGTACGTGTTTCGTATCTTGGAAGTAGATATGTTCGAGATGATGGAATCTATGTGTGGGTTTGAGATCTGTTCGAGATATGGGAATCCAATTGGAAACTTGTGTTATGTTTGTGTGATGAAGACTTGTGTGAAAGATCCTGAACAAAACCTCGACATCGAAAATGGATAAAGAAAGAGTAGGCTACACTATCTAGGGTTTAGCTAACCCGTGACATGGTATTACAACTCCATATCCAGAGTATGCCTATAGATGTTACGCGTGGTAGTTGATGGTATTTGGTACCACGTGGTTCATGTTCATGCTTATCGATCTCGACATGGGCCACCATCAGTAAGGCTCCCTTATCACTCACTCTAATCTTGAGGGCCTAGGATTTGAAAAGCTTGATAAAGTTGCATAGACTTTCATTCTTGCCATGCTTAACGCATGATATCGTGTTTACATCAGGTGAAGTTTCTCTTCCTGAGTTGATATGTCTTAGAAAATCCCCAGATAGTTGTCGCTATGAACGGACTTCCCTAGGTCCAAATCTTCTAAACCACCTGGTTGCAGCTCCGGTTAAGTAGACTGGAAAAAGTTTGCATCTAGCCATCCTTCCCACTTTCAAAACATCCATGTGATATTCAAATATACAGAGGTGATCGTCTTGGTTCATGGTCCCATTGAATTTTTAATTACCCGGGCCTTGAAGTTGTTAGGGAAATCCATTTCGATGATGATTTTGTTAAATGGAGAAGATCCTACCTCTCTTATCTTCTCCTAGTTCCTTAATAGTTTGGCCAATTGCTCTACACGGGATTTTAACTAACAAATTTCATTTTCTCTGGGCTCTAACTATGACGATTCCTTCTTAAATAGTGAAGTGACCTCATCCTCCTCCAGGGCAGATTGAGTTTGTTTCTTAAGCAGCCGAGGGATAATATTAGCTAGTTTTGTCTTAATTTATGGATTTGCTTGGATTTTTCCTTTCAGCTTGATATTGGTTCTTAAGCCAATGTCATCGTTCCTATTATTATGAGTGTCGGTATCATTACCTTGCCGAATAATCAGCGTAGTAGGTGAACGAAGGTGATGAGCTATAGACCGAGGTGGAGAGGTTGGTCTCTAGGTAGTATGTTAGGCCAAAATTTTCTCTAGCCCTTCCATCCATTGGTTAATTTGGTTTGTGAAGGATTGGAATCTGGTTAGAAAGGATCTTCAAGGACTTAAGTCGAAGCACCTGCTTCATTTTAGGCTTTCGAAGTTATGAGCGTTTTTTGGCAGTCTTTGAGACCAAGTGAAAGTGTTCTTGAATAGGTGGGATTGGTGAATCGATGGGATTCATGGTATGTGGAATGAATGTAGGTAAAGTTTAACTGGATGTAGGGAACAAACAGAGGTTCAAGCCCTCCTTCTAGCATTAAAAAATGTTAGTAAGATTTTTGGTCTTACAACACTCCAACCGAAGATGAAATAATTGCGTACTAATTACCTCAATGATTTTGAATTAGTAAAGTTAAGTAATATTAAATTTTCCGTTAGGTAGTAATTGCGATGCTGGATGCTTACATAATTAAGTAGTTGCACTTTAACTGTTTGTTAAAATGTCAAATCAAGCCAGTATTTAATTCTAATACAAAAAAGATAAGATTTGGTCTTGAAAAGTAGGTATGTAAATAATAAAATGCAGAAATAGTAAAGGACACAAGGAATTTACATTGTTTGGATGTTAAGGAATCCTACGTCCACGAGGGAAATCTTTCTTCCTTTGTTTGTCCTGGTACAGTTTTTCATGGCAGAGAGTACAATAAAATTATAAAAGTATTCAAAAATCGAAAAAGGTAAAGGTCCCCTTCTTTCCACGGTGTTTTTTCTATTTATAGTATGATGGTGCACGTGGATCGCCATAATCTGTTTCTCACTGTTGTGTTTCAATCCTTGGATCTTGCCAGTGTCGTTTATCTACGTTATCTATTTGACATACTCGGATTGCCGACGTGTTCTTGGTGGGGAGTTTGAGACACTACACCAAAACAGGCAAATTCTAACATTTATAAGTGTTACAAATAATTTCAGTAACACTTTTTAAGTGTTACTAATGGACTGTGAGGAATGGAGCGGCCAAATTTGTAACACTTATAAGTGTTACAAACATACGTATTACTAACACTTATAAGTGTTGGTACCTAAATATACGGTAACGCTTATAAGTGTTGGTAACGAAATATACAGTAACACTTATAAGTGTTGGTACAGAAATATACGGTAACGCTTATAAGTGTTGGTAACGAAATATACGGTAACACTTATAAGTGTTGGTACAGAAATACACGGTAACACTTATAAGTGTTGGTAACGAAATATATGGTAACGTTTATAAGTGTTGAAAAATTTAGTAACATATATGTATATACCAAAACTTAAACGCAAAGTTTAAATATAAACACACTGCAAATAATGGTTTCCATATCACAAATAATTCATCATACATATTCAATGCAAAGTTTAACGCTCTGCAAATGTAGTATAATATATCATAAACAATTATTTACATATCTAAAATACCACAATGTCATATATTCAGATATTATTACAACATAAGCTTCAAAAAATATATTTCAAAATACACTTAAAGTTTAAGTTACGGTTAACCTAACCATTCCTGATCATCCACTCCAAACTCTAATGGTTTTGAATATTCTTCAACGTCCAATACAACAATCCAAAGCATCCTTCTTCAAGTTCCTGCATTTAATATAAACACTCGATAAAAACTTTTTTTGTGATATGTTCAGTATCTCACTAAACTTTGTTTTTGGTTATTAGACCATGCAATCCTTAATCAAATAACTCTTAGCTACTAATAGATGAATAGTCGAACTTACCACAAAATTATATACAATACATGAATATGCTGAACCTGATCGACATTTATACAACTGTATTCAGTGTTTATACATTCATGGTCCCATAGAGCCAAAGGGAGAAGCCTTATTTAAGTTATCAAATCTATGAATTAGTGGTTTTTATTGTGATGAAAGATTCAATGGACTGGTTTAATCAATTGTATATTTTATATTTTACTATTTGTTGTAACATTGACCGACAATATTTGAAATTTAATTTACAACTATTGCAGTAAAGAACACAAAATTTAATTTACGACAATATTTGATTGACTAGATTGGAAGTTGTAGGAACTTGCTTAGGTTGATAGCCTCGTATAATATAAAATTTGCCTACGATTGACTGAACGAAAATTTTATAAAGGTTTCTTACACTGGGCGAGTGTTCGGAATAGTTTAGTACATCTATACTTCGGTGACAATTTTTAGAAGTGTTTATTTCACTGATTCACTATGAATCACTATTTAAGGTTGTCAAGGGTCTGTCCTCAAGTCCCATCTCAAACATTCATTATCCACAATTTCTCTAATTTGTAGGAAGATAAAAGTCTGTATTAATTATCAGAAAGGTTAGTCTATTGTATCTAAATCCATATCTTTCGTTTTTACACTTCATGTAGCATGATTTCAATTATAAACCAAATGTGTCAAAAACTATCATAATAGCAGTAGCATAAAATTATTTTTCGCTTTTAGCCAAATGCCTCATGATATGCATTGATGGGCAATCCTATTTAGCAACTTTTCAATGGTCACGGGAAACTTGCGCTCAGGTAAACAATTGGTAAACATTGAATAACCAGACAAGGAGAAACCAGAAATTGAAGAAGGAAACAAGAGCAATTTGATGTAAAGAAAATAAATGTTGATATGCAAAATCTACAAATAAAATCCCCATTTATCTAGGCGTAAATTATGATATATGATAAAAAGAAATGAAAATGATGCAAACCTTGGGGCCTTTTACGGACAGGTAATCGCCAACTTTCATCTCACGGAAATGATGAGACATCCTTCCTTGAGGATACATCTACATTATAAAAAAAAGTAAGATTAAGAGGTACATAAGTTTGGTGGGTATATTTTGGTTCCATTTTTCAAACAGAGTATACTAAAACAATATGTACCTTTATAACAAGTTCAAAATACCCAACATCTGAGTCTAAAGTGGTTGGAGTGTAAGGTTTGACAACTTCGTCTCCAACACTGTCCTTTCCTCTGTATGAATAAGGCAAATTTTGACATTACATTTTGAATATAAAGAAAACTACATAGAACTGAAAATTAGATATCATTTGAAAATGAGAACCAACCTGCAACTAATGTGTTGACCGATGGGTAGACCAAGAACTGATGTTGGCGTAGGAAGAGCAAATCGAAACTTGGCGACATTATGGCTGAGCTGCCTTTTCTCAACTAGTTTAAAGTCCCTAAAGTTTTCAGGATCCAAACAACCAACTGAAATAGATACAACGATTAGAATCAATATTTTCATTCAAGTCATTATTCTAACGCTAACTTTAAGATCTCGGTAAGCTCAACTGAGAACAATCTAACAAATATCAAGGTATATGTAAACTACTCAGTTGCAATAGTTGGGCACTGTGCCCAGTTCAGTCGCATTTGCAACTAAATTACTCGGTTCAGTGGCAAATGCAACTGAGAATAGTGCTCAGCTGCACCAACTAAGCACTGTGCCCAGTTGCAAATGCAACTGAGCAGTGCTCAGTTCAGTTACATTTGAAACTAAGCAGTGCTCAATTGCAACAACTGGGCACTATGCCCAGTTCAATTGCAAATGAACTGATGCTCAATTGCAGCAACTCAGTTTCAGCATGGTTCATGTGTTCATAAGAATCTCAAAAACTCCAAATAACCGACACTGGTCACTAGGCATGGGAATAAAACTACTGACTTTCTATGTATATCATGATCTGTGATTCCAAGATGCTGGAAACTATAACTACCACAGACCAACACAAACTAAAACATTCCACCATGTATCAATGCAGCAAAGAAATGTATAACAAAACCAAAGCAACCAAAGTAAAACCATAAGAAGTTATAAAACAACAGAACAATGGCCAATTAGTGTACTGCTGTTAGTTTGAATTTGAGCACATATTTTTAGAAAAATAAATTTATTAATCAGATTGAACTTATATTGAATAGGTTCTGTTTCGGATAGGAATTCAGCCTGTCAGTGTCCGCATACATATTGGAGTACAACTGATGTTTTCCTTTCCTACAACATTATACCTAGCATGTTGTCCTTTCCTACAATAGACTTGCTAACAGCATAAACAATATATGTAGCTGAACTGAATGCATGTCTTATATTGATCCTTAATAAGCCAGGTCTTAATTTTATGTATTTTCTCCGGTTAACATCGTCAAAAGCATCTCATCCACCACTCTTAACACCAGCAACATAAAGACAAAGATTGTTTGATAAAACAAATGTTCTTGCTAGTTTATTAGTAGTGTTCTTTGACTAATCCATTGAATTGGTCACAGCATTAGACTACTCTACTAAGTATAATAATATTCTAGTGCTACCGTAATATGATGGAACCGATCACAATTTATTTTTAATTATTACAAATTTCAATGTTGTTTTTAACTTTAATCACCAAGTTCAAACTCTAATCCTAGTGAATGACAGATCTATGGTTAGATGTAACTTCTAAAATTATAATATTATTGCAAAGTGCACTTTTTCCATAGAAGATTTTATCTTCATGGAAGAACACAAGAAGAAGAAACGTTAGTTTACCCATCTCTCTAGCAAAATATAAGGAGTAACATAAGGAATTCGTAGGGGAAAGACTGAAATCATTTGCAAAATTATTGGACTTATCTACAAAATACTATTTAATTAACAAAATATATGCCTTTTATCCAATAACTTTAGACGGTTATTTTTATCTCCGTGGAACAAAGAAAAAATTTCGCATTGGTTGGTTTAATCATAGTATCTCTCTTATTTATTTAAATCACCATGGTTATTTAAACTTTTCCATGAAAACAGAATTAGTTGAAGACAAAATAAACAAGTTGACAAGGTAAACAAGTTACAGCATGTGAGAACATGCATTGAATTATATCAGTTTGTCCTAAACCTCTTATTTCTATCTTGCAAATGCAATGCATGTGTTTATATATAGTGAAATTTTATATTCATATCTACGCTTAGGTAATCAGAACCCCTAAGGTCTATCAACATTAATACAAGAGAAAAATGAATTCCATACCGAAGAAGTTTTAATATAACAGATCAATAGAGTACTGTATACAATTTCAAATAAATAAATTTTGATTTTATGTTGTAATTTGTCTACTATTGTAAGCTATACATATTTCATTAAAAGATGTCTACACCAATCAAAAGATACCATTATATATAAAACACACAAATATTTTCATCACACCTTTGACTGTCCCAGGCTATCTCAAGGTCGGTCATGGGGACATCACATACTACCATTATATATAAAACACCCAATGTGCACCTAAACTATAAAACGATGAAACAAAATTGTGAGACAACAACTTTTCTCAAAGTGAAAATACCAAATTGCTTGTAGAAACCATACAAATTAATGGCCAATGTCTCCCCTCCTTCAAAACAATTGTTCTTAAACTCTAAACTCTATACTCTGGATGAAAACAAAAAATCGAAAAAAACAGAAGATTGTCTGGAAAACCATTGCTTCCTGAGATTCAAAAATTAAGGTATGTATGGATGTGATAAAATTTAATTTAGAAATAGTCGTATAAATATTTATGTAGTAAATTCAAAGATGCAAGCAAACAAACAAATTTCATCCAGAAGTCATCCAAAAAAGGTTGTGAAATTAATTATTTCAGTACTGCAATAAGTGTGATTCAAAGTTCAAACTACAAATATGTTTATGCATATCGGTGTGCGTCGTCTATCATATAGTTTAATATGTGTAGATGTTGTTTTGAATGAGATGGGATTTGAGTTGATGGATTTTCAAAAAAGATCAAGCAGATGTTCGTTAAACATAAATTTCATAACGGTTTATGAATTTTTAAGCTTCAGTTTTGACTTTTAAGTACTACTGATTTCCAAGAAGAGAAAAGTAGCTCATATATTAACCTGTATAGGAAGTGAGATTCAGAACATGATGTTTCCCAGTCAAAAAACATCACTGTTAATTTAAATTTAAACATGATGTGAAAAGTATTGATTCCTAGGCAAAATATGAGTCATCTTTTAAATTTGTACAACTAAGTTACTTCATAATTTGACAAATTCATAAACCTACGGTACCTCAAAAATATTTTTATAGATGATTTCTTCTTTAAAGGCATCAATTCTCCTCCCAGGCTTGTCAAAGCATTTGAGAAAACCTCTTTTTCAGCTGCAATATTCTAGTTTAAAAACACCATCAGTTTGGCCTCAGTTTCGCGATGATGTACGGGGACCAAGAGATTGGGCGAATTGAAGTCGACATCGATGTTGATGGTAGAAGTCGGCGTTCTATGTTGGAAGGTGGACGAAGTCGTCGTTGATTTTGGCGAGGAAGAGATTGAAATCGACGTTGATTTTGGCGAGGAAGAGAAAACCCTAAATTAAATTTTATGCGGCCGAAATATGTGTGGCATTGGGTAAGCGTAAGAAGAGAACGCATATATTTAAATTACTGTTGACTCCTCTGGTTAATAAATTATTTACATTTTTACCAACTACGACAACACTTATTTGTGTTGCAAAGTTTATTCAGAAAAGTATTTATTTTCACCAACACTTTTCAGCTATCCTAACACTTTTTTACTGTTAGGAGTTTGTAGCGTTTATAAGTGTTAGCAATTAACAGATATAAACTGTTGCAAAATCACTGATTTGGTGTAGTGAGAGGAAAGCAGGATTTCATGAAATGATGGCGGGATCATTTGAAATGATGGCGGGAAAGCTCAAATTTGAATTGATTCTGCACTCGGGTTCTTAGAAGGATAATTAAAGTTCCTTCACCGGTTTTAGGGCGTGGCTGGCACGTTTAGAGTGAGGATGTACTAATTGGTCTATGATTGTTCTGAACTGCCTGTGATATGAGTTTCTCTTGTTGCATGGGTTATCGGTAAATGTAATCTCATATCTTATCTACTTTCCTGTAAGTGTTGATCTATGGTGGAGCATCGCTCGAGTGGCCCTATGTGTAGCCCTTTGGAATACTTTTGACTTCATATGGTAGCCCTTAGTATGCGCAGTGCAGATCCGATTTGAGGGTATTAACAAATTATGAGCTCTGGGAATGTCGGTAGTGCAATTCAGTCATTCTTTTATTATGGCTTGCGGGTGCAGCACTTCATCATCTATTTCTGGTATTCCCATGGTTTATATTACGAGCACAATATTTTATTCTATTGCGGCTTCCTGCCTTTTGGTTGTAGTTCTTTTGGTTGGATAGAGTATCATGACCGCAGACCAGCTTTTGTGCAGTACCAGTTGGATCACTCCAATCTTTTCTCCTTTCGTCTTAACTTTTATGTGAGGACAGCTCTTTTGGCTTTGTACCTTATTTATTCCTCTTTAATTTAGCTTGTGAAACATGGGTGTAACATACACACGCAGACATAAACACACACACACACACACACACATATGTAAATCGCGGCTACAAAGATGGGTGGTAAGATTCCTTAAATTTCTAGGTAACACGACTATCAACCACCAAGGTTAAGCTAATAAGAAGGTAAGGCTCAATCGAATTAAAAGCATCGTATACAGATCTAGCTGCAATTCTCTAGATTTCTGATGAAATTTTTTATGTGGATCACTATTTGTATGAACCAAGAAAAATGCCCAAATTAGCAGATAGATGGTCAAAGTTTGGATCTACGAGAACCCTGTAGATTAAAGTTAGGACAGTCGGTTAGATATTATTTGTGTTTGGTGTTTGACTAATAGCAGACTCCGAAAAGATTCGTAAAGACAAAGAACTGGAGTAATCAAGATCTAGGATGAAGTTCCATTTCAAGAAGATAATAGACATGGTGACTACGGTGGTGGATATAGAGTTGCAAGGAAGAAAACCACCAGGCGAACGTGTTAGCGACAGTTATAGTAAGTACTTGGTGTGGAAAAATGTACTAAGAACATGATCGGTTATTAGGCCAAAGTAACCGCTTGATGCTATTATCAAAATAACCATTAGGCACAATAGCTTTCTGAAGGTTGCTTGAAACATTTATTTATAGTTGCGGGTATGAGGCTTGGGCTATAAATGAATGTTTCATTTGGGCTTCAATTTTTAAAGTCTCGTGTATTGTTTTATTTTAGTGTTTTCATATTAAAAATGCGTATTTGGGTTGTATGTTGTATCCTCTGTGAAATAAATAAAGAACCAAATTTCAATATATATATATATTGAAATTGGGTTAAGTCATATTGTTTAAAAATTGGGCTTTGCAGCCCAAGCTTACAAAATTAGAACGACACAAATTACAACTTTATACTAGAATATTTAGTTCGCTTTCACTTTACAAATAAAACATTCCTTTTTCAGATCTAAACTTTTGCTCATGCATGGTGATCGAAGGTCATCAGCTGCCACTCGATTTCTTGTGCTGTCTCTCTCTCTCTCTTCCAGTTCAAGCTCATCAATAGTCGTCATTCTTCTTTCGATAACCTGGTAAGAATCTTTTTCACAATTCTGTTTCTAATTATACTCACATCTCCAGCAATTGCCAAAGTTTATGCTAACTCACATTTCTTTTTCTATTCAACAACCTTGGAATTACTTTCCGGTAGATGTGCCAAACCAGTGTTGTCAGATGAATTTTTACGAGCTCATTAACCAGATCTGAAGCATTGTTCTTATAATATAGGTACAAGGCTTCTTCCTATAGGTCTTTAACTTCTTTTGATTTATTGCATCTTAGTTTCATTATTTTACAGATTGTATTACTATACTTACAGTGAAAAAAGTAAATGTTTACGAGTCTTTTGACTTTGCTACATAAATTGCACTTGGAATCATCTATAATCCCCATTTAGATAATCTGTCTTTGGTAGGCAGTCTAGATTTATATGTTGTGTGAGCCATCTTAGGGTTATTAATTTACTCCAAACTTCTTTGTGCCATGGACAATAGTTATGTTGAGTTCTAGTAGCTTCTCCTATCATTTTCATTTTTAATTGGCCACTACTAGAATTTTTCCAAGCCCAAATATCATTTTCCCTCCCTGTAAAATAGTGGAATAGCTTCTATTTCTGTTCTTAGGTTCCTTATGGTTATATGTAGATCAAAATCCCATATATTTTGATTTATAATGGAGCTAACCTTATATTTAGAGCACCTAATAGAATATGCATCCCGTCCACACTTCTGAACCAGTCTTTTCCCTTATATCCATGGATCTCTCCAAAAATTAGTATTTTCCCCTTTAGCAATTTATCTCTCTATCAAAGTATTGATTTGGTCCCATTGTTTTAAAAAAAAAATTCCAGATAGTTGAGGCATTGTTCTCAATTTTTTGAGTCTAAAAACCGTCTCTCATATCTTGCTCTCATCCATGCAGCCCATAGACCTTTGGAGTCTAGGATTTCCATGCTAGTTTTAAAGAATATTTTTTTTTCAATTCAAACGGGTTTTTAAGGCCTACCCCTCCTTCCTTCTTTGGTTTACATAACTCATCATAACTTACTTTGTGCATTCCCCCTCTCCATATAAAATTGGCACTCACTAAATTAATCTTTGCAATTGAACGGTCGGGAATTTGAAAAGTTTGAAGCCAAAAACCTCATTTTTGAGGTTATCACTGTGTATACTAGCTCCACCCTACTTGCAAAAGACAATAGTTTTGATCTCCAGCCTGTGGTTTCTCTCTTATATTGTTAATATTGTTTGCCATATTCAACATCTATTATTGCATTATTTGATAAAGGAACACCTAAGTACTTCACTGGAAGCTCCATTCACTTACACTAAGATCCTCTATCCATCTTTGGCTTTCTTTGTAGAACTTGTTAGCATAACATTTGGTTTCAAGCCCATTACATTGCAGCCTTACAACCTCTTCCATTCTCTTAAATATATTTTTAATAGACTGGATTTCATTTAAATATGCTTTGAAACACATAAGCAGATCATCAACACAAAAGAGATGAGTCACCTTTAGTTTCATGTTGTATATTATTTTGATCTGTTTTGAACGCACTGCCAATTTCATTTGAAGGGAGAACTCCATAACCACTACAAACAGGCAGAAGGACAAGGGGTCTCCTTATCTCAATCCCCTATTACTGTGAATATACCCTTAGGGAACACCATTTAATATGACTGAGTAGGTTGGAGTACTTATATAATGTCCAATTAACTTGATTAGAGGTCGAGGAACATCCATATAAACCAACATGTAGAATTAGATCTCTATTTACTTGATATAAGCCTTGTGCAAATTAATTTTCATACATGTTATGTCAGCTTGTTTTTTTGTTGAATTCTCTTACTAGTTCATAAGCTAGCAAAGAGTCTTCTGAAATGAATCTTCCTTTAATAAACACGCTTTGACACTAAGAGATAATATCTGGTAATACTTTAATGAGTCTCTGACATATCACCTTGCTCAAAACTTTATAAATGGCATTACAGCAACCAATAGGTCTGTATTCTTCTATTTTCTATGCTTATTGACCTTTGGAGACACATACACATGCATTATTTCAATTAAATTTTTATAGTAAGACTTTTTACACAAAATTACACAACTATTGAAACTCTTTCCTAAGTTAAAACTTAATCTCAAATTTTTAGTTTTAGATTTCAAAACATGTAAAATAGTCCATTCTTTTAATATATATATATACATATATATTTATAAATTCAATTGTTATTTTACATAATTTAAAATATAACTATATATACATATATTTGCATACAAGTTTAAAATGATTTGAAAATAAGCTAAAGAAAGATTAAAAGAATGCCAAAAGATTTCCTTCTATACCTCTCATTAATTACTTCGTAGAAGCCTTTTACTCTTTCTTTTAATGTCACTTAAATGCACCACCATCCATTCAAATTTGAATCCTTTTAATAAGATCTATTTAAGTATTTTATGTTATTTATTGCATTTATGCTTAAGTAGATTTTATTTTTTGAAAATGGGCAAAGCCACCTCATTAAAACCCTAGTTTGAACCGGTGTTGCTCCAACCAGGATTAAGAGAGTACGACATCGTTATTGCTTATCAAATATAATATAGTTAATTACAAAGCAATTTGAATATAAATAATGATAGCACAAATGGAGCCAAAAAATACAGGCTTTAAATACTCAAGATAACTCGTCCCATTTCAAATTCAACTATCCCAACTACTTTCTCCAAATAAACCCTACTCCCCATTTGCTTCATCATCTACCTCAGAGATGCTACAATTCCCGTCTCCTACTCACACCCATACAAATCCTCTACAGTTTAGAATAAATCCACCATGGAAGCAATATCGAGATTGACGCACTGTAAAAGAGAGAGAGTGTGTGTGTAAAGTTTCATATATAAGTTTAAAATGCTTTGTGACAACCATTGCACATTTAAATAGGCGGTGTACACATTATAAATGCAAATCCCAACATCCATATACGTATACATTAACTATGTACACCATATGCTATGTTGCACTTGCACTATACACATATGAGCGTATTTGATACACTCATTATAATATGTTTAGCATAAATTAAATCAAAACTTTCTTTTAACCAAATTGAATAAAAAGAGATTTTATTTAAAACAATATCAGATTGGATTTAGACTTCATAGGTGTAACGACCCGATATTTTGGACCATTCGCATCCATTATAAGTGTATAAGCAGACACTCATGCCGGAGTTGAATTGCTCAAAATACCGCGTTGTTAATTTAAATTGGCAAAACTGAACATATACAGTAAATAAATAATCACAGATCACAGACACAGAGTAATAAATGCAGCGGAATTAAAAGAGATAGTAGTTCATGAAGCTACTATATGAATATATAAAATACATCAGAGTTTACAACAGAAGAGTAATACGATACATCAGAGTACGTCACTGGAATCACCGAATATCTGAAAGCTGTATAGATAGCTGGATCTCCAAGCGAAGCTCCAACTCCAAAGGTGAGTCTCGAAAGCTGAACTACTCAGTCTGACCCGAGCGTAAAGCAAAACACAAAACACTCGAGTCAGGATTAACATTCTTATATTAATAAATCCAACTCAAGTGAAATAGCAATTGAAATACAAGTAACTCAAAGGATGTTTGGAATAACCATCCTTTAAGGATCCGTTAAACTATCTACTAGATAGTAATGTACGCTAAGTAGATAATGTCTATCAGTAATATAAAGATATCAAAGTAGGGTTAAGCAGGGCCCATACACCTCTTAACCTGTTTATTCCCAAAAGCATATACAAGACCGTAGTTTCCCCAAAACCGGAAGTCACCAGAGGGCAATCCATATACTAAAGGTACAAATCAAAATCGTAGTGGTCGCGAATAGGATAATCAGTATGACAAGGTACATGAGGCAATACCAACTAGGATACTAGTAGTTGCGTGATCCGGACTGATGTTGGGCATAGCAGCTACTACCCCAACACCGCGAAACAACACTCCCAAATCAAGGGGTGCACCCAAATCGAATCACAAAGTAATAGATATGGTATCGAAGAAGTGTGTCCGCTAGAGATGGCGATCCTCAATGGCCCGGCGCGGCTCCTGTTTTAGTCATATCAGGGGTCATCCAAAATCGTTCTCTTTCTTCAGTCAACGCGTTCACCAAAACCATCCACTTCGTTCTGGATCAACACTCCGCGTATAATTATTAAAGTGGTTTCGGTTCAGATAGAGAGTATATCCATTACCGATCCCGGTCCCTTTAATAACTTTCGTAATTATTACACCGATTGGTCGTTTATATATTTCAAAAACCAAATCAAATTTCAATTTCAATTTCAATTCGTAAACCAGCATTTCATTTGTCTTTCAAACCATTTCCATAAATTTACATTTCAAAAACTTCCAAATTACACTTTCAAAATCTTATAATTCAATTTCAATTTCTATTTAAAACAATTCAAATATTGATCCAAATTCGTATATCAGTTTCATTTCAAAATCATTTAAATTAATTTAATTTAACATTCAAATCAATTTACATTCATTTATCGATTCCATTCAATATTCGTTAAGTAAATTTGTTATTCAAAACAATTTCCATTAAATTTCCAATTCATTAAATCCATTCTTAAGTTCAACTTCATTAAATCAAAACTTACAAATTTGAATTAAATTAAATTCATCAAATCAAATTCTTTAAATTTCAAGTCTTACATTAATTCCAAAAATATCACATTTTATTTCTTGTTAAAGAAATTCAATTTCACCTATTTACTTACTTAAATGATTTTTTCCAAACTTTATTAATAAAGAAACTCAATTTCAAGTATTACGAAGTAAAATTCACTTATTCAAAATTCAATTTAATTTAATCATTAAATAATTCAATCTTATTTAATTATTAAATAATTCAAAACTTAATTATTAAATAATTTCAAAGTTTAATAATTTCAAACTTAATTATAATTTCAAACTTAATTCAATCATTTCTCAAATTAAACAACATTCTTTCATTGATTACATTGTTAATCTTTTGTTTCAGATTATTAAATATTACCATTTCCCTTTCATCAAAAATTCAAATTTCAACTTCATTTCAAAACCATATTCTTTATCCAAATAAAATCTTCGTTTAATTTCAAATCAAATTATTGACCAATCGGGTTTTTATTTAATTTTCTATCCTAAGTCAAAGTTCAATTTGGGTATTTATCATTTCAACCCGATTCCAATTCAATTCAAAATCAAAACATATCAAAGGGAACTTGCAGTGTGATAACTGGGATGGTGTCAAAGTAAATAAACAAGCAATAACAACAATCAATATCAATCCAATAATCAATTCAAATAATCCCGAAATAACCGTATTAATTCGCATTGTTATTTGTACGAATTAATATAATTATCTCTAGAATCTACACTATCATTTCATGTAGATTAAAGATTATTACATTACGTTTTCACTTGTCATCTTTTACAATTTCATCCATCATCAATTTAACAACATACATTCAGTGGTTCAAAATATAATTAAACAAATCCTACGTGTCGATAAATTTAACAGTTAAAGGGGTCATATTATACAAATGTCAGTTAATCAAATTTAACTTTTAATTATCCTATATCAAGTTCAATTTCATACTATTTATCATTTTAACATTAACAATTTAACGTCCAATATAAACATCAAAAATCAATCAAATTTCAGCCAAACTGTATTATCATTGCATAAATAATTAACAGATAATGGTGTCAGATGTCACAGGTGAACTGATACAGGCAATAGCATATATAACAGTGTAATTAACTAACAGCAGCATATTTCAATTGTCGTTTCAATTGAAATCAAATTTAATAAATAAAAGAACGTTAATCGTGAGTGAGTGCTCACCTTTCGAGGCTAGAGAGAACGGAATGAGAAGAGATACGAACCCAAGCACGGATTTCGAAGCAAAGTAATATTGGCAAGAATCGACGACGAACAAGCTGATAGATAGGAAACGATGAAAACGAATTAGAATCGTCCAAAACTGAAACAAAATATACGTTATAGATTTTCTCTAATACCAATTTTGTTTAGAACACTCATTTAAATAACATGTATACATATTTTATAAAAGTAAGACTTATATTAATAGTAAAACAAAACTTTTATATATATATTTTTTTAGTAAATCTTCTTAGTTGCAAGCTAGTAATGTAAACTGATATATTCAAATCTAATGTATTGAAATCTGAAGCAATACTTATACATATACATGCTGACATGCCCAAAATCTTTACTGACCAACTATTACTCATATAAACCTATCACATATATTTATATACTCTGGGAAAACAAAATATTACAGCTGAGGCAGAATATATACTAACCTATTACAACTCCTAAGTAAACTATACATTATATTCTGCAAAATCCAAAGTATGCTTTCAAACATATATATTTACACATTATTATAATGTACATATATATAGAAACTCCAATATATGGCTCTGCTCATTGTTTACAAATCTGAAAACCGAAACCTATATATCCTTATATATAAATTGTACTTAAAACAATCATTTATTTCAAGAATTTATATGAATACCAATATTATAAAATACATCTATCATACTATTAACTAACCTGCATAAACAGCCTGAAAGGAAATATCCTTAATACAATAGATTATACACTAACAGACATTATATATATACTTTGAAATATGTTATAAAATATATCAATGTCATCATATTATACATCATTTCTTGCTCAGTTAAATTTATATGTATATGTATAAGACAGGGGAAAATAGGAACTAGTTTTAATATACACACTTACACGCATATTACTATAAATAAAAGTATATTGTAACTAAAATGAACTGTTATAAACTTTATAAACAAGAGAAACCCTGTAAGCGTAAGTACGTATATATCAAACTGAAACTGTAAACCTTTTTTTTAATATACCTATTATATATTATAATATACTATAATTGTATAAATATAATGACAGCAACTAATTATATATGTAAACGCATATATATATAAATATACTTACCCAAAATATAAAAGAGGATATAGAGGTTATGCATAGGTCCGAGGAGGAGGAGAAGGTAACGATGGGAAGAACGGTGCTTGGTCGGAGGTGGAGGGAGATGACGGTGTGAAGGACGGAGGGATGTTGCAGTTTTGAGTTTGGGTCGGTAGTTTGTTGTTGCGTGAAGCGGAAGAATGGTAGGATGGGAAACTCGGCTGCTTGGTGAGGGATTGGACGCGGCAGGTGTGAGGTGATGCCGAGGAGGGTGGTGGCGGATGAAGGCAATTGCAAATATAGGCGAAGAAGGTGGTGGAGCTTCGGTGGCAGGAGGTTGCGCTGCAGGTGTCAGTCAGTGCAGTGGCGGATCTCGGTGGCAAAGGGAGGATGTGAAGTCGGCGGTGATGGCTGTTGTTACTGGTGAAGGGGTGTGTACATGGGGAGACTTGGTGGAGGCATTGAAGAGGAAGTGTTGTGATGGTTTTATCTTGGCCATGAGGAGAACAATGTGACAGAGGGAAGGCAGAAAGAAATATCAAAAGGCAAGAAAGAATCAGGTTTGTATATCTTTGTTTTTCAAAGATTTGAAAAGGAAATGAAACGCAACTTATATTTATTGTACATAGGAAATTCCAAAAGTTAAAGGCTGCATTTTGGAATTATAAAAGCTGCAGACTATTGGTTTTTCAACTGATGGATACGGGAAAGGCCACACGAAATAAATAGAATCAATAGACACCGATACGGGTATCGGTACGGTTACCGTTTTTTCCAAATTCCTCTGTGTAACGGGCTCCAAAAGACAAAATTGAATATACCGCAGTGCCCAGCTCGACGAGGCAATCAAAACGATATACAAATATCAGTGGTACGATCATCCGATAAAAATCGATATCGGTACCAGAATACTGCTATTTTGCAGAAAATAAGAACGACGGAGCAATAGATGTCCAAATTTTGAAAAACTACAAACTGACATCTTGCTCAGAAGATGGTTTAGAATTTTTCTATGTGAAAATATTTAGGTTTCGGAAACATTTTATTTTCAACGCTTTTTAACTGATTAAATTGAAGTGAATTTACGCGTGAAATAAACTTTCGTATTTTCAGACGAAAATTTACCAGTTGCTATGTTTAACTAAACGTATTCCAAATATTTATATTTTTTTTTTCAAAATTTTATCGTTTAAAAATTTCACAAAATTTCAACTAATTACATTATTAAAACAGTTGAAATTTTACGGGTCGTTACATTCTCCCCCACTCAAAACTTTTCGTCCCCGAAAAGGAACGAGGTAGAAGAATGGAAATAACCAGAAAGAAAACAGATTTGAAATACAAAATAACAATAATTTAAACCATATAAATTTAAATTTAAATTAATTGATATTCAATAATTGATTTAATCCATTTGATTTCACTAAAATCAATCTCTACTATTTCTAAATTCACTATCTTTATTATCCAATTATCTTTAATTTACAATTTCTAAAACCATAAATTTGAAGTCTTTTATTATAATCATATTTTCTTCAACAATTTTAAATTCTTCTTTATTCCAAATTACTGTTAAATTTATTCTACTTAATATATCTACTCACATATATTTAACCCATATAAATTAATTTAAACCATAAAAGTTTCGATTTAAATTAATTTATATTTATCAATTTCTTTTAAATTCAAGATATTTACATAAGTTGATCAAATTTCAATTTATTAATTCTTTTAAAACAAATTTATTTCATTATTAATTGAGTTTTACTTATTATCCTATCTAACTCTATTAACATCTTTATGATCAAAATTTAGTGTATAACATTTATTATTAACACTCAAATTTTTATTTATAAATTCAATTTATATTATATATTATCCAATTACATATTCAACTTCTGAATGACTTAGGTAAGTTGTATTAGAATGCAGTTGAACAATATACAAATAAAATTTTCCCAATTCAATTATTCAAGTTTAAATATTAATTCCAAATTTTGGTTTTATTTATAATTAAAATCATCTTTTAACAAAATTTAAGAATTAGATTTCCGATTATCCTTAAACAACTTAGAGATATATATAATGTATTTATATCAAATCAAATCAAATTTTAAAATAAGATACTTATATATATAAATCAAAATATATTGAAGATATTCAAATCAAAATATATATTATTATTTTTTTTTTCAAAACAAAACCGTAGCAAAGCTACAGAATGGTTTCTCCACTTCGAAACTCGAAAATGAATGTCGATGATGCGGCCGCCATCACCGAAATTATTTTCCAGCGACAAAGAGAAGAGTACTGATTTCAACATTTTAAAATTCTTTGAAAATGATTTCTATTTGAAAATACTTTCAATAATATATACTTTAAAATTTAAAAAAACAAAGTCCGAAATCACCGGAAACTAAATTCTCAAATTCCTGAATTTAATTCATTTCAAATTCCAAATCAATTTATAAACTGTATTTACAAATTTATTTAGAACAATAAATGATAATCAAATATTATCATTTCAAACAAACAATTTCATTAACCTATTAAATTCCAGAAAATTTTACTTATTATTTTCACAATATAATCAAACAAATTTATTTCATTTTCCAAATTTGAAAATAATATTGTGTCCGTTTGCTCTGTTCAAGTGTTTTGGAAATCCTATCTATAGCGTTGATCAGACGAATCGATCGGAAACCCAAATCAACATCAACAACTCAAACAACACAATATATAAAACATTTTAATATTTATTTATAAATACACTTCCTCGCTCGACTATATAAGAATAGATTTCAAAGCATAGATAGAGATTCAAATTTGATGGACTCAAATCAAAGAGAATTTTGATTCGAAAAATAAGTTTGAAACAGAAGATAAGATAATCTGATTTTCACAATCGGGAGATGGAGGAGTTTATTTAATTCACGGGCAACCATAACCGGATCGTCCGTAACTTCAAGAATAAGACCGATCCTGAATTCCGAGGTAAATCAACACTCGATCTCACGAGATGGAATTCAGGTATAGCAGGGAATAGACAGCATCGTAAACCGAGGATACAGAAATCTCCGATAAATCGATGCCTATTATAAAGGAGTTTTGCTCCTTTACGAATCATTCGAAGATTGGCGAGACCGCCGATCTATTATAGATATTATTCAAAATGGAGTTATGGGGTGCTCCATGATTGAAAGAAGACGAATAGTGAAGGACACGAATGGATTTCGGAACCGAGGGGAACGTTCCAAAATTCAAAGAAATTGAGTCAAGGGAAGAGATTGAAACTCGAATGAGAGTGATTCTGTAAATACATTTACCCTATATGTTAAGTTTTGCCTAGAGCTACCAAAGCTCTGATACCAACTGTAACGACCCGATATTTTGGACCATTCGCATCCATTATAAGTGTATAAGCAGATACTCATGCCGGAGTTGAATTGCTCAAAATACCGCGTTGTTAATTTAAATTGGCAAAACTGAACATATACAGTAAATAAATAATCACAGATCACAGACACAGAGTAATAAATGCAGCGGAATTAAAAGAGATAGTAGTTCATGAAGCTACTATATGAATATATAAAATACATCAGAGTTTACAACAGAAGAGTAATACGATACATCAGAGTACGTCACTGGAATCACCGAATATCTGAAAGCTGTATAGATAGCTGGATCTCCAAGCGAAGCTCCAACTCCAAAGGTGAGTCTCGAAAGCTGAACTACTCAGTCTGACCCGAGCGTAAAGCAAAACACAAAACACTCGAGTCAGGATTAACATTCTTATATTAATAAATCCAACTCAAGTGAAATAGCAATTGAAATACAAGTAACTCAAAGGATGTTTGGAATAACCATCCTTTAAGGATCCGTTAAACTATCTACTAGATAGTAATGTACGCTAAGTAGATAATGTCTATCAGTAATATAAAGATATCAAAGTAGGGTTAAGCAGGGCCCATACACCTCTTAACCTGTTTATTCCCAAAAGCATATACAAGACCGTAGTTTCCCCAAAACCGGAAGTCACCAGAGGGCAATCCATATACTAAAGGTACAAATCAAAATCGTAGTGGTCGCGAATAGGATAATCAGTATGACAAGGTACATGAGGCAATACCAACTAGGATACTAGTAGTTGCGTGATCCGGACTGATGTTGGGCATAGCAGCTACTACCCCAACACCGCGAAACAACACTCCCAAATCAAGGGGTGCACCCAAATCGAATCACAAAGTAATAGATATGGTATCGAAGAAGTGTGTCCGCTAGAGATGGCGATCCTCAATGGCCCGGCGCGGCTCCTGTTTTAGTCATATCAGGGGTCATCCAAAATCGTTCTCTTTCTTCAGTCAACGCGTTCACCAAAACCATCCACTTCGTTCTGGATCAACACTCCGCGTATAATTATTAAAGTGGTTTCGGTTCAGATAGAGAGTATATCCATTACCGATCCCGGTCCCTTTAATAACTTTCGTAATTATTACACCGATTGGTCGTTTATATATTTCAAAAACCAAATCAAATTTCAATTTCAATTTCAATTCGTAAACCAGCATTTCATTTGTCTTTCAAACCATTTCCATAAATTTACATTTCAAAAACTTCCAAATTACACTTTCAAAATCTTATAATTCAATTTCAATTTCTATTTAAAACAATTCAAATATTGATCCAAATTCGTATATCAGTTTCATTTCAAAATCATTTAAATTAATTTAATTTAACATTCAAATCAATTTACATTCATTTATCGATTCCATTCAATATTCGTTAAGTAAATTTGTTATTCAAAACAATTTCCATTAAATTTCCAATTCATTAAATCCATTCTTAAGTTCAACTTCATTAAATCAAAACTTACAAATTTGAATTAAATTAAATTCATCAAATCAAATTCTTTAAATTTCAAGTCTTACATTAATTCCAAAAATATCACATTTTATTTCTTGTTAAAGAAATTCAATTTCACCTATTTACTTACTTAAATGATTTTTTCCAAACTTTATTAATAAAGAAACTCAATTTCAAGTATTACGAAGTAAAATTCACTTATTCAAAATTCAATTTAATTTAATCATTAAATAATTCAATCTTATTTAATTATTAAATAATTCAAAACTTAATTATTAAATAATTTCAAAGTTTAATAATTTCAAACTTAATTATAATTTCAAACTTAATTCAATCATTTCTCAAATTAAACAACATTCTTTCATTGATTACATTGTTAATCTTTTGTTTCAGATTATTAAATATTACCATTTCCCTTTCATCAAAAATTCAAATTTCAACTTCATTTCAAAACCATATTCTTTATCCAAATAAAATCTTCGTTTAATTTCAAATCAAATTATTGACCAATCGGGTTTTTATTTAATTTTCTATCCTAAGTCAAAGTTCAATTTGGGTATTTATCATTTCAACCCGATTCCAATTCAATTCAAAATCAAAACATATCAAAGGGAACTTGCAGTGTGATAACTGGGATGGTGTCAAAGTAAATAAACAAGCAATAACAACAATCAATATCAATCCAATAATCAATTCAAATAATCCCGAAATAACCGTATTAATTCGCATTGTTATTTGTACGAATTAATATAATTATCTCTAGAATCTACACTATCATTTCATGTAGATTAAAGATTATTACATTACGTTTTCACTTGTCATCTTTTACAATTTCATCCATCATCAATTTAACAACATACATTCAGTGGTTCAAAATATAATTAAACAAATCCTACGTGTCGATAAATTTAACAGTTAAAGGGGTTATATTATACAAATGTCAGTTAATCAAATTTAACTTTTAATTATCCTATATCAAGTTCAATTTCATACTATTTATCATTTTAACATTAACAATTTAACGTCCAATATAAACATCAAAAATCAATCAAATTTCAGCCAAACTGTATTATCATTGCATAAATAATTAACAGATAATGGTGTCAGATGTCACAGGTGAACTGATACAGGCAATAGCATATATAACAGTGTAATTAACTAACAGCAGCATATTTCAATTGTCGTTTCAATTGAAATCAAATTTAATAAATAAAAGAACGTTAATCGTGAGTGAGTGCTCACCTTTCGAGGCTAGAGAGAACGGAATGAGAAGAGATACGAACCCAAGCACGGATTTCGAAGCAAAGTAATATTGGCAAGAATCGACGACGAACAAGCTGATAGATAGGAAACGATGAAAACGAATTAGAATCGTCCAAAACTGAAACAAAATATACGTTATAGATTTTCTCTAATACCAATTTTGTTTAGAACACTCATTTAAATAACATGTATACATATTTTATAAAAGTAAGACTTATATTAATAGTAAAACAAAACTTTTATATATATATTTTTTTAGTAAATCTTCTTAGTTGCAAGCTAGTAATGTAAACTGATATATTCAAATCTAATGTATTGAAATCTGAAGCAATACTTATACATATACATGCTGACATGCCCAAAATCTTTACTGACCAACTATTACTCATATAAACCTATCACATATATTTATATACTCTGGGAAAACAAAATATTACAGCTGAGGCAGAATATATACTAACCTATTACAACTCCTAAGTAAACTATACATTATATTCTGCAAAATCCAAAGTATGCTTTCAAACATATATATTTACACATTATTATAATGTACATATATATAGAAACTCCAATATATGGCTCTGCTCATTGTTTACAAATCTGAAAACCGAAACCTATATATCCTTATATATAAATTGTACTTAAAACAATCATTTATTTCAAGAATTTATATGAATACCAATATTATAAAATACATCTATCATACTATTAACTAACCTGCATAAACAGCCTGAAAGGAAATATCCTTAATACAATAGATTATACACTAACAGACATTATATATATACTTTGAAATATGTTATAAAATATATCAATGTCATCATATTATATATCATTTCTTGCTCAGTTAAATTTATATGTATATGTATAAGACAGGGGAAAATAGGAACTAGTTTTAATATACACACTTACACGCATATTACTATAAATAAAAGTATATTGTAACTAAAATGAACTGTTATAAACTTTATAAACAAGAGAAACCCTGTAAGCGTAAGTACGTATATATCAAACTGAAACTGTAAACCTTTTTTTTAATATACCTATTATATATTATAATATACTATAATTGTATAAATATAATGACAGCAACTAATTATATATGTAAACGCATATATATATAAATATACTTACCCAAAATATAAAAGAGGATATAGCGGTTATGCATAGGTCCGAGGAAGAGGAGAAGGTAACGATGGGAAGAACGGTGCTTGGTCGGAGGTGGAGGGAGATGACGGTGTGAAGGACGGAGGGATGTTGCAGTTTTGAGTTTGGGTCGGTAGTTTGTTGTTGCGTGAAGCGGAAGAATGGTAGGATGGGAAACTCGGCTGCTTGGTGAGGGATTGGACGCGGCAGGTGTGAGGTGATGCCGAGGAGGGTGGTGGCGGATGAAGGCAATTGCAAATATAGGCGAAGAAGGTGGTGGAGCTTCGGTGGCAGGAGGTTGCGCTGCAGGTGTCAGTCAGTGCAGTGGCGGATCTCGGTGGCAAAAGGAGGATGTGAAGTCGGCGGTGATGGCTGTTGTTACTGGTGAAGGGGTGTGTACATGGGGAGACTTGGTGGAGGCATTGAAGAGGAAGTGTTGTGATGGTTTTATCTTGGCCATGAGGAGAACAATGTGACAGAGGGAAGGCAGAAAGAAATATCAAAAGGCAAGAAAGAATCAGGTTTGTATATCTTTGTTTTTCAAAGATTTGAAAAGGAAATGAAACGCAACTTATATTTATTGTACATAGGAAATTCCAAAAGTTAAAGGCTGCATTTTGGAATTATAAAAGCTGCAGACTATTGGTTTTTCAACTGATGGATACGGGAAAGGCCACACGAAATAAATAGAATCAATAGACACCGATACGGGTATCGGTACGGTTACCGTTTTTTCCAAATTCCTCTCTGTAACGGGCTCCAAAAGACAAAATTGAATATACCATAGTGCCCAGCACGACGAGGCAATCAAAACGATATACAAATATCAGTGGTACGATCATCCGATAAAAATCGATATCGGTACCAGAATACTGCTATTTTGCAGAAAATAAGAACGACGGAGCAATAGATGTCCAAATTTTGAAAAACTACAAACTGACATCTTGCTCAGAAGATGGTTTAGAATTTTTCTATGTGAAAATATTTAGGTTTCAGAAACATTTTATTTTCAACGCTTTTTAACTGATTAAATTGAAGTGAATTTACGCGTGAAATAAACTTTCGTATTTTCAGACGAAAATTTACCAGTTGCTATGTTTAACTAAACGTATTCCAAATATTTATATTTTTTTTTCAAAATTTTATCGTTTAAAAATTTCACAAAATTTCAACTAATTACATTATTAAAACAGTTGAAATTTTACGGGTCGTTACAATAGGTCCATAGGTCCAAAAATTTAATATATTTTTTGAAATCTACATATTTCACCTGCTTTCGTAGGTCTATTTCCCTTAATGGTATTATAGCCATAATAGTTTGTGCAATCTGAATTAGCAATGTTAGACCTAACTGATTAAAGCCTATCCATTTAGTATGGTGCATAGAACTAAGGTTGGGTTTGGGTAATAAGTACTCTACCCTACCTGGCTACTGGCCTGGCTCGAAAGATGAAGTAAATCCAAAGGTTATCCCCAATATAAAGACCCAAATTGTTCGAGAGTTGGGCTAATTTTCAAAATTCGTTTGAAAAATGTAAACTATATTTTAGATTTAAAAGTTAAGTTTAAAATATAAAACAAATTTTTTATAAAGTTCTTAAATGCATTCAAATTTTTTAAAATTGTTTTAAGAATTAAGAAATTAATTTTTTAAATTTGAAATTTTAATTAATATGATTAGTTAAATTAAATGAATGATTAATTAAAAGTTAATTAAAATATATATAATGATATATGCATATAACTATAATTATTGTAGTTATAAATTTATCTTAAAATTTGTTTATGATACATTAAATTAAAATTTCAATTAATTAAAATTATTTAATTAAATAAAATTTATTATATAAATTATCTAAAAGTTAATTAATTAAAATGTATACAGATATTGGTATGTACACATAAACAAACTATAAATGTTATAGTTGATTAATTATCTTAAATAGTTTAAGACTAGTGATATAAAATTTTAGAAATTTTAAATAAAATAAATTTAGTTAATAAGGATTAAAAATAATTAAATAAGATTTGATTTAATAAGGCACACGTATATATTATATAAGTAAATTAAGTAATAAAAAAGTTAATATTTATATAATTATATATGTCTAAAATTACGTGGAACTGGAAAAAAACCCGAATGAGATATAAGGAAAGTACATATGCGTAGTGCATATACCATGATTTCAGATGTATCTGACACTTAAATCATGAGGTTATTTCATCAGAAATACATTGTTCCCTAAATCAATATCACTCATATGTATATATTAAAGATTATGAATCCATGATATATTAGTTGTCCTCTACTATTTATATATTAATAGATTACATGCATACTCTTCAAATTTTGACCTTCCTCAAGCTGAGGATGTTATGTGTAGTACTATTAATGTACCGACTAGGCGAGTTAAGATAGATGCATGTATTTGTTAATCTTCCTCAAGGTTTGTAACGACCCAGAATTTTTGATAATTAAAATTCGAATATTTAATTGATTTTAAATATTAATAAATGAATTTAATAAGTCGAATAATTTATTTAAAGGATATTGGATTTAATTTGGTCAATTAAATCGATAATTTAACGATTGAAATTCCAGAGATAATTGAAAATCAAGTTTAAAATGATTGAAAATGATTTGTAAAATTTTATTTAATCATACTGGAGTTATAGAAAGGTTATAGAACTTTTAAAATCGAATTTAGAGTTAAATTGTGAAAATCGAATATTTTAATAGTTAATTATCGACTGTAAAAATAGCCAATTTTCGAACAGTCTCAGAATTGAACGAAACCAGTTTCATCGGATCCGTAATGTGATATTATTATAAGATTTCAAATTTCGTATTTTTTGGATTTACCGTTTGTCCGGGGCAAGCCAAAACGCATCGAAATCGATTTAAATCGGTTTAATTTAAATTGATCGTTTATTGCCATATCTCACACATACGATCGAATTAGCTTTCGAAAACTTTTCCATTGTGTCCGGAACGTGGGGTAAACCCCAGAAACGCCAGTCACCGCGTGTAAATCGGAGTTTGGAAATTCTGAAGTGAATAGTGTTTTGAGACGTTTTCTATAAAAACCCCTCTATCATTCTATTTTCCCCAAAGCCCTTAGCAGCTAGGGTTAGCCGCCACTATCTTCACGAATGGCCAGAAATGCGTGACCTTCTTCCCCTCTGATCTCCCAATCCGTCGACATTCATGCGAAGTGTTCAACTAGCAAAAGGTAGAGGACAGTGAGATCTCTAATGTGAACGGTCAAGATCGTTTTTTGAGCTTTGGATCAATGGGAATTCGAGCTAGAAGTGCCGATGTTTACTCACGTTTCTCGAGGTGATAGGGCTGCCGAGCTGGCCGTGCTTCTGGCCGATGGTGGCTTTGGGGAAGGCGCTTCGAATGGTGGGGGAATGATGGAGTTTCGAGCTACGTAGGTGGTTGCGAAATTAGGGCATAGAGGCGGCTTCGTTGGGTTTAATCATGTACGTGATTTACTGGGAGCATACGTGAGGAAGAAAGGAGAAGCTTTGGGCGGCCGTGATCTTCATCCTGGAATGAACGGTGATGATGGATTTAGGTTATAAATTTAAAATAAAATTAAAAAGAAAATTGTATATTAAATCATGAGATATTAAAAATGTTGTAACTTTTTGCTACAAGGTCGGAAAATTACGAAACAAGCGGCGTTGGCTTCGTTTCGTCGAGCACTTCGCAATGCAACTGATTTGGAGTCGTTTGGAGCTAGTTTGAATTTCGGGTAAAATTAAACGCGCGTTTAATTTTATTCGAAATAAACGCTGAAATCAGAATTAAAATCAAGGTGAGATCTTCTCACTCAAATGAAAGTGGATTTTCTTTTACAGTTATTGATTGATGATTGACTGTTTGGATGTGATATTAGATATAATAGGATATATCTATATATATAGCAATATATACATATTGGCATATGTATATATTGGATTGATTGATTTCCCGCCTCGTATAGCGGATGAGACCCTATTGCGCCGTTAGTAAGCGGATTATTTTTATAAAACCCATATACCGCGATAATTCCGTACTGGAACGGAATTGGTATTGTGCTAACATCTTTGGATGCAGGGAAACAGGTTGGAGGGATCCAACTGGATTCCTCACCAGTAGTTATTTATTTACAGATATTGATGTATATTCTGTTATCATATGTTGATATATGATGTTGTTGTTGTGATGGACTAATTGATGCGTTGCATCATCGGATTCAGTTTTGAAGTTTTAAAATAACATCTTTTACTTTAAAAGGGTTTTTAAAGTGATTTTTGAAAGTAGATGGTTTATTGAATTTTTGAATTGATTTATTTCAAATAAATAAGCGTCTAAAATTTTAAAGTTATAAAAGATAAGATTTTTGGTGAAATTTAACCAAAGTGTGATGTTTGAAATAAATAGTTGATTTATTTATAAAATGGTTTAAGTTGGGATTTTTGAATAACTATAAACGATTTGTATAAAAAGATTTAAAAAGTTGATATTTATAAATTTAAAATATTGGACTTATAAAACGAATTTTTATAAGTGTTAAAAATGAAATATTATGGAATCCGTAAGTGAATGAAATTTATAGATTTATAAATTGTGAAGTTATAAAATGGATGAAACTGTAGAATAAAAGATTTATAAGAGATTAACTTATAAATTGGATTTTTACCTTTAGATGGAATATTTATCGAATTATTAATAAAGGAGATTTATTAAATTGAAGTCGTTAGAAAATAGAAATAGAATTTATAAAACGTTGTTTTATAAATTCGAAATCAATTGAATTTGATAAATTAAATATAGAAGATTTTTAAAGAAGATATATTCGCGATTTTGGATAGCGAATTTTTATTGAAATAAAATGTGTAGAAAATAGTGAAATGTAATTAGTGAAGTATATTCACGATTTTGGACAGTGAATATATTGTTAAGTAAAATGGATAGTTTTGGAAAAGCGATATTGTAAAATGAAGTTAATTGTTTTAAAAGATGTTTTAAACGTGTTAAATATCGAAATCATAGATTTCAACATTTATTGTTGAAATAGACGTTTTCGAGAAATAAGGAAATGGTGGACTATAACACTGTGGTTATAGTAAATGATTTCCGAAAGGAAATGTTTTATATAGTATTGGGATTTATATATCTATCTAAATCTCGAATCCCTATACTAGTGATTTTGAGTCGTCGTAACGATGTTTTACGTAACATTCGTTTTGACTCAAATAGATGTTAAAATTTATGATTTCCTTAAAGAATGAATATATACTTAATATTGGTTTAAGTATATCGAATATTTTCAAATGTTGAAAATAAATGATTTGTGAAATACTTATTTTTAAATAAGTATGGGAATGCTTTTCCAATATGAAATGAACTGTTTTGAGATGTTATCTTTTAAAGATAAATTGAAATGTGGAAATTGATTTGAAATTGTTTTCAAATGGTTAAGTGTGGGAATTTTATATCTAGTAAAGATATTTTGGAAGATATATTTGGAATCTGATGATGTTGCGCATCTTTATTGATAGTTAAATAACCGACTATCAATAATTACCTTTAGATAGGTATTTGTTGTGAATTGGATGAATTTGAATGCCACACTTATTTTTAAATAAGCGCTCACTATTCGGGTTAGCCGGGAAAGGACCATGGGGTCGTATAACCCATTCCAAATATGTGATACGTTGTTTTGAATCGCATTTGAAGACCGGTGTTGAAGACCGGATATTTGTGAAAACGGAAGGATTACCGTCGAGTTACTCTACATCGGCTGATCTCCGGTTTAGAGGTTTTATCACCCTTAGTGACGGGAAGTCCTGACGTGATTGAAAATTATCCGGATGTGCAAGGGCTTCATGATAAGTGCCTTCGGTTCTGTTCGATCCCAGAACAGACTTGTATGGATTGTGTGTCTGACGTTACAATTTGAGATATAAAGCTGATTTCTTTCAAATACATTTCTGTTGGTGGCGGAGAATTTATTCTCTTAGCTTAACACCCTTCTCTGAGACGTACGAGCTCAGAGGTTATGTAGTTGAAATTCATCAACGATATATCCCAATTTGGTAACGTGGCATACTGAGTGTTGCTGTGAAATGATCAGTGTTTGATCATTTGCGATATGATCATTTGTTGGATCTTATATCTTTGTGATCATAGGTTGATCATTTTGTTTGACCCGAAGCAGGGCTTTTTGAGAAAGCGTAGCTTTGTGGACGAGACTTCATCGAGCCTCACACCCCGGAAATGGTCAAAACAGGAAGGATGCGGCAAGGTTCTAGGGAGTAGCGCCCCTTAGTGTATGTCATTCCTTCTGGATAGAGGTGGTATCATGGTATGGAGCCCAGATACTTAACCTATGTGGTTGCTGCATTATTATCTATGTGGTTTGTTGGAAATCGGGGATCCTCGGGAAGATCGGTTACGATCGGGGGATGGCATACGCGTGTCAGTAGTTACCTATTTTTGCAGAGGTAACCCGGCCTTGTGTTGGCAGAGATCCGGTTAGGTTCTCGGGTCGTCTATTCCAGGGACGTACCCATCGTGGAAAGGAAGTTCCTTAGCCTGACCATTTGTTGGAAATCCAAAGAAACAATACGCAATTTGTACGGTTTTAGTTGTATTACCTGCTATGGAATGTGGCGGTAACCTGCTATTGAACATAGTAGCTATAGTAGGCATAAGTGCGGAATGCCTATGCTGGCTAAGATTTATATTATACTTTCGAAATGATTTCTACACTATGCACTAAAAATAATATCAAAAAGGATTTGATTTTGCGTAGTAAGCATCTTTGACTATCATAAGAAGAAATCTCCTCCAATTCTGCGTTTGCATTGTGTGTGTGGCGGGAGGTCTTATGGTAGTTTCATTTTCCAAAAGCATTGCGAATTGACATTAAAGTTTTCCTGTTGTTTATTTTAAAGATAAACTGTTTTACGATCTCACACCAGTCACCATGACTGACTCGGAGTTTATTGTTCCCTTCTAAACTCTGGGTGCCCACCAAATTTCCACACGGGCAGCCTAGAGTTATGTTATCAGGATATTCTGGATATTCTGGAGCTTTGGAAGCAAGCTGGATGGCGAAACGTATCACCTATATTTTTGTATTATTCCGCTGTGTATTCTGTATGAGGACAAGTTATATAACTGTCCATTGTTGTATATGACTCTGATTGATGTATATATAAACTGATATAGTTCTTTGTTTTAAAAGACTAGTGTTATCTATTATATATTGTTCCGCTGCGATATGTGAGATTCTGATATTGTTTTCTGTTCTGATGTTGTTATGTTGTTCTTCTTTCTTCTCTTCTTCTTCTATCTTTTCTTCTGTTTTCTTCTTTTTAAAACCCTCACTATTGGAGTTTCCGGCACTCGATTGCTCGGCAGTCGATAAAGTGAGTATCGATGTCGAATTTTCGAAAGTCGAAAATTCCCGTACGTGACAGGTACGTTCTTTATACTTAGGCCATCTTGAAGTGGTGGATACATGTGAATAATCTCTCTCGATTTATTGATCTTCCTTAAAGTCGAGATTAGAATAGGACAAAGACCATGGGTTAGGATTTGTATATGATATAATCAATAAAGTGTTATCCATCGCTTGCGAGCCTATGATTTTTTTATCATCTCAAGATTAGAATACCAAGGTAAGTGAGTCTTAACACCCGTTAGAGGAATAAAAAGATTTCTATTCTCAGGGTTTTGAGAAACATAAAAATCAAGTGGAAGCCTTATTAGAAAAATGAAATGGTAACATTTAACCTTTCAAATATTGCAAAAATAATCCACTTCGATAAATTTATGCAACTAATATAATTGATAAAATATTTGTCAGTAAAATTATACAATCGTAATGAATTAAGATTGACAAAGAAATTTAAAATATACCCACCAATAAATCTTTTGACATATTGTCCCTTTAGCACCCATGTAAGAGCTAATTTATACCCAGTCACGTATAAATGTTATATGATTAAAGGTTGTGGTTCGTAATGTACAAAACTTCGATGAAATTAGTTCATTGGAAAAATAAACAAATAAACCATAATGCGAAATTATGTATTCAATATGGTTGATAACAATAAGGATCTCCATTGAATGGTTCGACATTGTGTGAAGGAAAGAGAATGTACAAGAGTGGATGTAGTTTATGAAGGAAATGGGCTAGTTGGAAGCAGGTTAAATGAGTGAATTTAAAAAACGTTTTCATTTTTAGATCTTTATCGGACTTATGAAATCTAAATAGATCCCAGATCATATCTAAAGTATTTTAAATAAAATCATTATTTTAAGTAATTTGCCAAGAAAAACCTTTTTATATTAGGTTTTAGTTTAAAAATGTATCAAACACACTTTTTTGTGTAAAGTGCATGTGCTAAAGATAAGAAGTGTACATGGTTAATGTGACCATATGTTGATGTTGGAATTTACACAGCAACAGACCCATTTTCCCTTTACATATGTCTTTGTTATCTTAATTTTTGATTCAAAATTGTATGTATAATAATATATGTGTATGTGTATGTGTATATATATATCTATGTGTGTGTCTACATACATTATATATACACGTATATGTAACAACCCATATTTTCGATCCTCGAAAGTCGTCACTAATACATCCATGGTATTCACATGCCGAGCATCCAAGTGCCGGAAAGACAGATTGCTGGGGAAAAAGTAAAAAAAAAAACAGAACAGAATCTCACCCCCGACAAATAATATATAATATACAACAGATCTTTACAAAAGAAAAACTGAACTATACTTCCATCAAAATCAAAGTACACTAACCACTAATCATCAGGCTGGACAATTATAACAACTTATCCTCACAAATGCTGACAAATAAAACAACACATGCAGCGGAAAGAAAGAACATACGAGAGATACGTCCTGGACATCCAGCTCGTCTCTTGAAGCTTCAAGGCATCCAAACTAGATCTAAAAATATACTTGGGCTGACCCGAGCATTATAAGAAAAAAAACTTCTGGATCAGTCTGGTAAACCAGCATGATAAAACCCACCTCAAATGGATTTTAATGTTATAAAACCTTTAAAAGAAAGATATTTCGTAAGACCACATCGCACATAAACACGGACTGGTTTTTACCTTATGATAACCAAAACATTTCTACAAAAAATTCAGTGATATTATAATGATGTCTAGGGTTTAAATTAAATAATGAAATATAACCGAAATTGTTACATTAATAAAATTCCAGCATAATAGGCTACAAATAAGTCCGAAGACACTTATTGGAGAATGAATTTTCATACAATACAAGACATCGTGGTACCGCCTACCACAGTACACCACTAGAAAAATATACCGAGAGCCACACATAGACTCCCTACCAACACAGGACCGACCCACCCCATACTGGATAGTACCGAATATTTCATCATCCTGGTCGATTTTGCAACCTTTTCGAGAGCTCTCATTTACAACCAAATTATAAGTGAATATATCTAAAAAGGTGGACAATACCCTAATGGGTGCGACCCACTTAGCCCCGCTGCATCTCCCTTTGTTTTAGTCATTTTCGATTGATGAGGCTAGAGGCTACGTTTTACCTTTTATATAGCAATCCCAAATGCAATGTCAGTCTTCATCCATACAAGTTCGTTCTGGGTTTGAACGAAACCGAACGCACCGCTTCTACTACGTCCATTTTGGAATCACCCTTAGGATTAGTAGTAAGTAGCCCTTGCACTTCAAAAGCTCCATCTTCAATCATCTTCAAGATGTTCCAATTCGAATGCTTATGCCGGTTCGAAGTGCTTTCGGATAATGTTTGATCTCGGTCTCTCCGAACCAATAACGATAGTTTAAAACATGCCAACATTTGATAGTCGATTATTTAACTATCAAACAACAAACGATTCAACCAGAGATTTAATTTCTAAAGGAAAATAATGCTGGTTAAGCACAAAGCACCTATTAGCCTCTTTAATTAATCCTTTCGTTAATTAAAATCACTTTGTAAATACTTATATCAAAATACTTTTACAAATATATATTCAAAAACCCTTTATACTCCTTTAAATACTTAGAAAATATCCATATACTTATTTCAATGGTATAAGTATATTCACAAACATTATGCTAGATTTCCTATTTTCAAAATCATATCAAAGGATTAAAATAAATATTGTTTTCAAAGAAATGGAGATAAGGATAAACTCAAACGCTATTTCTTCAGTGTTAAGCATGAAACGAATGTCTACACTACTAAAATTAAGAAGGTCGATTTTTGAAAATCCAATCTCAATTTCTTTGTAAATATCTTCAATAGATCCTTTTAATAAATCACTTTCATTTATGAACATCGCCTTTACCAAAATTCCTAATCCATTTATAAAACTCTTAATAAATCTCCAAGTTTATTTATAAAACTCTTTATATACATCCAAACCCATTTATAATACACTTCTACAAATATCCAAAATCATATATAAAACTCTTTTATAAATATCCAATTTTTTTATAAAACTTCTTTATAAAAATCCTTTATAATGCCTTTTAAAAATTCTTATAAATCCAGACTCCATTTTCATTTATAAACTCTTTACTAAATCTCTTTTGTTAAATGAGATTCCTTTTATAAAATAATTTATTATTTATAAATACAATTAATCAAATAAATTAATTTACTTTAAACATCTTAAATAAATAATAAATTAACTTCCCAGCATCATAAATAAAATAATTTATTTACTCCAAAACATTATTAATATAGTAATTAATAACTTCAAAACATTATAAATAAATAATAATTATTTATTTCAAAACATTATTTTATAATAATAATTTCAAACATTATAAATAAAACAATAATAATCAATCTTCAAACATTATTATAATAAATAATAATTAACTTCTAAAACATTATTAATAAATAATAAATATAAATTCCAAAACATTATTAATAAATAACTATTAGAAATTCTAAGACATCATTAATAAATAATAATAATTAATAATCTTCAAACAATATTAATTATTTAAATAAATAACCTTTTCCAATATTGAATATTAATAAATAACTTCAAAACAATTAAATATAAATAAACCAACAACTTTTAAACATTATTAAACAAAAATTAAACAAATTTAAAACATTTCTAAATGTTTTAGAAAAGACAAATCAAAAGGTTGGAGTAAAATAGAGAAGTTCAAAATCTGCTTAAATAGAAATATTCAATAAAACCCAGAGTTAGATTTAAAATCATTCTCCGAATCCACAAACCAATTTCCAGCCAAATGGCAATTAATAGTATTTTCAAAATACCAAATTGAGGCCAATAATCACCAAAGCACCTAAACAATATTATTATTGATTTTTATCACTACAAGGGTTAAGTTTTGAACATAGAACAATGTCATAATTAATAGTGATAAACAATCAAGATTCAGAAATTAACAATTTATATAACAAAGTTATAACTAAAATACAATCAATAGGAATATAACTGGAAATTAAATCACTATGGTGAGAAATCCGGATTTCTCTACATAATTTTCCTGTATTTCAATTTTAAATGACAATCACTTATAAAAGCGAATATTAACCAAATACTCAATAATTTCAACCAAAAACAAACAGTAAATTTTTATCTACTCTATAACATACTGATTTGACCAAAAAGGCAAGTTAAACTCACAGAAATTCTAGTTGGTATCGAAGCTTTTCGGTTGAACTATAATCGAACGACGTCTGATTTTTGCCCAAATTTCCACTAGCTCCTATTTTAACTAAACCAATCCCATCGTGAAGCTATCACCATTATGAGCGCAACGCAAAAAGTCTCGTCTCGATTGGACCTTGTATGGAAAAGTTACTGATTTTATAAGAATTGGAATTATTTAAAACAATTAATTTTCACTAATTACATTTCAAATCTTAATTACCCAATATAATCTTTCCCCTCCAAACACTAGTTAGCCTATGCCTGTACATGCTTCAACCCAACATCGGAATCCCTTCTGTCCTTCTTATTTCACTCCATAGTTGACGAAATCAAAAATCGCCAATTCCGACGAAATACCCTAAGCGTAAGCTTCGCATTCCCCCCCGACATGAAGGTCGTACCCCTCTCCCAGAGACCGACACTACAGCAGCCCCACGTCACCTCAATGACGTGTTCCACCATGCCTCAACGCACGCCATCAAAACTCCCCCAAAGCTGCGGCCTCCCATGATGAACCCCTTGACGATCTCCACATCACCTATTATCGCCTATAGATCGAGAAAAATGGAACCCCAGTTTGCTATGCCTTTTCTTAAAAACTGTGACGACCGCCCATGACCCCTGCACCGAATCTAGAGATAGAGCGCTGTAAAGTGTGCCAGGCGACCATGGACGATTGTCAAGGTAAGATTAAAACAACAGGATCTATCGTATTACTCACAGCGCATGGACAAAATACAATAGAACATATGTATAGTGAAGCTTTACAGAATAAAATGACATCATATAAAACTCCATAATAGTTGAATACAAGCATCCTCATAGTCAATACATCCAGCCTCACTACATAACTCTCAGAGAATACAAAACAGCGGAAAAAATCCAGTACATATAAGAAGATAATATGCAACCCTCTAGCTCGTCTTCGATATCAGCATCGTGAGAAGAGAACAGCACCTGTCACCTGCTACCTAGTCTGCCCGTCCCAAAATGGACGAACAGCCCAAGGCAATAAGAATTAAAACATAAAGCCTTGAGTCAGACAACAGTCTTAGTGAGCAGTAAATTAACTAACAACATACCAAAAGAGCATAAAGGAAAAGGAATAGGAATACAACCCTCCCACTCCAACCTCATTCTACAGTGATAGCCCCCAGACACACACTAAGCAGAAGCAAACATAGCAGAGCATACAATTTAAAGTAAAGCAATTGTCACTCGAGTCAAGAGCGATGTTTTCCAAGTACAAATCCCAAGGTCTAAAACCAAGGTCAGATAAGCACCCAGGAAATACCGCTCTTGAGACCGAATGATGATACAACCAAACATCCATGACTCGGCTATCACTGTTATCATTGTTGCGATATCACCGTTAATTGAATGACCGGCACATTCTTTCAGCCGTCCGTCAAGGGCTAATGGTAACCCCGGTTCTAGACATAACTCCCGCACGTCATCGTGACCCGTGCCTAGGATTATCGAATCTACCCAGAGTACTCGACCATCAACTTAGTCTTTTGGGCGTCCCCATGTACTCTTGCTTAGAGCATGCTAGAACCTTCAACAACGATGAGATCTCAACCTCCTAGTCATCCTCCTCGACGACTATTGCCATACTAGCTCAAGCGCCTCTCGAGCATCCATTATCCTCAACTCGAATCATATCACCGAGTTATCAACATGCTTGGAATGATCCCGCCTGGATTAGACCAAGTCTTCATCATATGATTGCCTCGCTTCATAACATCCTCGCGAAGCTTCATCTCAACATCACATCATCAAATCTATGCATAAGAGCTTCATCATCCCGCTACATATGCCCCGAGCAGCTTTCCCAATCCAAGAGCCTTTCCTTTAGCTTTTGAATCACCTTTGGTCTAAATCTAATCATCAATCATCTAGTACATAACAATCAATCAAATCAAACATCAATCCAAGCAATCAAGCATTCAAATATGATCTAAGTAGACAATTATAACAATAATGGCATTTTCGTAATTAAAGAGTTGAAAGTCCAATAAGCATGAAAACATGTATTATATCTCTACAAACTTGATGAATGAACTTGCATAGGTTAACATATGATAAAATGGATACAACATCATCATGAACAATGGATCTATATGGATCTACACATAGGATGAAGAAAATGCATGGAAATCTCTATTTTAACACCAAAACGAGCCAACAATCCGATATACTCCTTTGGATCCGTGTGAGAGATAATCACCACTCACCAAATCACCTAAACAATCCAAAAGATATCAACTTCAGATCTGGACAGCGAAGAACTAAGCTAGATCCGACAAGATCTCACTTCAAACGATGAAATCTCTCTTGAAAAGATGAAGATCTTCAATCTAAGCTCTTGAATCTTCAATCTTGATCTTCGATTTGGATGGATGGAAGCACTAGATTAGAGTGGAGAAAAGAAGTGAAGAAGTGTAGAAGTCGAGCTCTCAAAATGGCAGCACTTCGTCGCTTCAAAAATCCGGATCCCAAAAAGTGAGAACAACCCCTCCTATTTATACCTGAAATCTGTCCTTAAGTCGAAATCTGGCTATCTCCCTAAGTCGCTTCCGACCTAAGCGACCTAAGCCTCTCCGACCTAAGCCTCTCCGACCTAACAGATGCACGCGACATAACAGTCTTCGACCTAACGACTTAGCCAGATCCAGCGACTCATCGCACGCGCGACCTAACCTCTTACGCGCTTAGCGACCTAACAGGCCTCCCCATCTTACGACCTAACAATGTTACGACCTAACACTTAAACTATCTAAGCGACTTAACAACCTACGACTCAGTAGGGTTGCGACCTAACAACTTAGGCTCCTACACGACCTAACACATGTCGACCTAAAACAACATACGACCTAACAGATAGATCCACGCGACCTAACACTTAGACTATCCTAGCGACCTAACAACTCACGCGACCTACGACTCAGCAAACTCGCGACCTAACACACACGCGACCTAACCATCTTAGGTCGCCTACGACCTAACTCAACACAGATCTAACGACCTAACTACGCTAACACTTAGGTCGGTCAATCTCATAGGTCGCTAACTCTTATAGGTCGCAAACTGCTTATTCCCTAAGTCGTTAACTCTACTAGGTCGCTAACTCGAACTGCCGACCTAACACTTGACTCACCCAAACACTTAGGTCGCTCACACATTTTCTTAGGTCGCCTGAACCTCTTAAGTCGGTCACGACTTAACCCCTTAGGTCGCCTACGACCTAACCAAAGCCAACAACTAGTCTTCCTTAAGTCGTCTAACGACCTAACTCCAAGCCCTGAGTCAACACTCCCACCTCCTAAGTCGTATACGACTTACGACTTATGCTAAGTCGTGAACGACTTAGGACTTAGCCAAAAATTGCCTAAAATCTGAAATGGCTAAAAATGCTAAAACTCCAGGTTTGACGAACTTTTCGATCCGTGAAAATACGGGTCGTTACATTCTCTCCCCCTTAGGAATTTCGCCCCCGAAATTCCAAGCAATCAAAAACTATTCTGTACGCCTACCATCCATAGCAATCAACAAACCATGCATCCAATTCTAACTTAGCGTACAGAATTCTAGAATTAGAACAAGTTACAATATCGCGAGATGACACGACACCTTAGGGCCATACCTTGAAGAGTTCAGGATGAGCTGCTTTCATCCTCTCTTCCACCTCCCACGTACAGTCGTTATCATCTTCACTCCATTGTATCTTGAGCAACTTAACTACCTTTCTCCTAAGCTGTTTCGTGTCGGTTTCAACAACACGAAGCGGCTTACGAGGTCTTCTATCGACTGGATCAACTTCTAAGTCTTCACAGCTATCAGCAGAAACCACTGTATTCGAGTCGTGCACATACTTCCGTAGATATGATACATGAAAAACATTGTGCACACTCGACATCTTCTCTGGTAACTCCAATCTGTAAGCGAGCTTTCCAATTCGCTCGATAATCGGGAATGGTCCAACAAATCTCGGAGTCAATTTTCCTTTCTTCCCGAATCGGATAACATTCTTCAGTGGAGAAATCTTCACAAAAACCATATCTCCTACGTCGAATTCCAAATCCTTTCGACGCTTATCAGCATAACTCTTCTGACGGTCTTGGGCTGCCTTCATTCGTTGCCGAATGATCTCTATGCAATCCGAAGTCTGTCGAATCATCTCTGGCCCAAGTATCGGCTTTTCTCCAGTTTCCAACCAACATGTCGGAGAGTTACACGGTCTTCCATACAACGCCTCATACGGTGCCATACCAATGCTTGACTGGTAACTGTTGTTGTACGCAAACTCCACCAAATGAAGGTGATCTTCCCATGATCCTCCGAAGTCCAAAACACATGCTCTAAGAAGATCTTCCAAAACTCGGTTGACTCTCTCGGTCTGACCATCTGTCTGAGGGTGATAAGCTGTACTCAAACACAACTCGGTTCCCAAGACTTCCTGGAAGCTCTTCCAAAATCCACTAGTGAACAATGGGTCTCGATCGCTCACTATACTCTTCGGAACACCATGGAATCGAACTATCCACTTCACATACAACTCAGCCAACTTTGATGCAGTCCTAGTCGATCGAACAGGAATGAATCGTGCACTCTTAGTCAGACGATCCACAATGACCCAAATCCCTTCATTTCCCGTTCTGGTTCTAGGCAATCCATCAATAAAATCCATCGACACTTGTTCCCACTTCCATGTAGGAACTTCTAAGGGTTGAAGCAATCCACTTGGCTTCTTCTGTTCAGCCTTTACCAACTGACAGTTCATACACTTGGAAATGAAATCTCCAACATCCTTCTTCATGCCTTCCCAGTAGTAGGTTCTCTTCATATCCCGATACATCTTATTTCCACCTGGATGAATTGTCAACTTCGAGTGATGACTTTCCTTCAGAACTTCACTCCTCAATTCATCTATATCGGGAACCACTAGTCGTCCTTGCTTTCGAAGCCAACCTTCTCTATCGACCTCGAATCCTTTATCCTTTTCTGGCTCCAATCCAGATTCCAATTCACGGATAATCTTGACAAGCTTATCATCTCGCTTTTGACTCTCGCCAATCCTTTCCACAAGAGTCGGTCTTATCGATAAGTTTGCCAACATTTCAGGTTCCAATTCGCATCCAGGCCTGAAGTCAAATCCAGCTAAATACTCGAGACTCTTCCATTCAGAAAACATGGCTCCCAATCCTGCATGTCTTCGACTTAACGCATCAGCCACTGCGTTACCTTTTCCCGGAGTATAAGCTATACCAAAATCATACGATGCCAAAAACTCTAGCCAACGTTGCTGCCGAAGATTCAAATCCTTCTGGGAGAAAAGATACTTCAACGACTTATGATCCGTAAACAACTCGAATCGAACTCCCAACAGATAATGCCTCCACATCTTCAGAGCAAATACAATCGCCGCTAACTCCAAGTCATGAGTTGGGTAATTCCTTTCATGCGGCTTCAGTTGTCGACTGGCATACGCAACAACTTTATCCTTCTGCATCAGCACTGCTCCAAGTCCAGTACCACATGCATCGGTGTAAACCACCATCTCATCATTCCCACTTGGAATAGTCAAAACAGGAGCACTCGTCAATCGCTCTTTCATGATTCCGAAAGCTTGCTCACACTTAGCATCCCAACTGAACACTTGGTTCTTCTTCGTCAATCCTGTTAACGGTGCAGCTATCTTGGAGAAGTTTTTGATAAACCGTCGATAATATCCTGCTAATCCAAGAAAACTCCTCACATCAGATGCATTCTTAGGTCTAACCCAATCCTGGATTGCTGCCACCTTAGCGGGATCAACCGCTATTCCATTTCCAGAAATCACATGGCCTAAGAACCTCACTTCACTCTTCCAGAAGTGACACTTCGAAAACTTAGCCTTCAGCTGATGTTTCCGTAAGATCTCCAAAACAATACGCAAGTGCGTCTTGTGCTCTTCTTCCGTTCTGGAATAAATCAGAATATCATCCACGAACACAAGTACGAACTTGTTCAACTGATCTCTGAACACTCTATTCATAAGATCCACAAAATATGCTGGCGCGTTAGTCAATCCAAATGGCATTACCAGCCACTCAAAGAAACCGGATGGTGTCCTAAAAGCAGTCTTCGACACACTATCCTTTGCCACTCTCAACTGGTGAAATCCCGTTGCCAAATCCATCTGAGAAAACACCTTAGCTTCGTGAAGCTGATCAAACAAGTCATCTATTCTCGGTAATGGATACTTGTTCTTCTTAGTCACCTTATTCAGCTCACGATAATCGACGCACAATCTCAACGACCCATCTGCCTTGGTTGCAAACACAACTGGTGCCCCCCACTCGGACACACTACGCCGAATGAATCCTTTCTGCAAAAGATCATCAATTTGCACCCTCAACTCCTGCTGTTCCCTAGGCGCCATCCGCCTAAGAGGCATCACAACAGGTCTGGCTCCTTCAACTAGATCTATACGAAACTCGATCTCTCTATGCGGCGGCAACCCTTTGACTTCGTCAAAGACATCCTCGAATCCATTAGCGATCGGCACTGATGACAGTCCATCCCGTGGAACAACTAGCGAATACATGAAGCTCATGAAGACGCCTTCTTCATGCTTACATCGTATCACAATCTTTCGCCCCTCCACATTCTCGACTGTCACTTCCAACCTTTCGCAATCAACCTTAGCCGCATACTTCCTAAGCCAGTCCATACCCAAGATAATTCCGAACCCCGTAAAGTTCAGAACAAAGCAATCACAAACAAAAGAGCAACCATGACTCGACACAACTAGACCACGGCATAACATACACAAACAAGACGAACCCCCAACTGGATTAGTCACAACCAATGGCCTATCAACAATATCCGGTGTCAAACCTAACCGGCCAACGAGTTCATTACAAACAAACGAATGCGACGCTCCAGTATCAAACAGAACTCTAACTGGAACACCACATAGGAAAAGAGTACCTTGAACAACCACACTCTTTCCCTTCTCTTCAGCAGTAGGAGCTTTCGAAGACGACGGAACAGCCCCCAAAGCATAAGCTTGCACAATCTGCCTGTCCTTCCTCGGTTCTGGACAATTCTTCCTGAAATGCCCCGGCTTGTCACAGTTGTGACACTTCATCGGTACCTTCGGATTCTTACAATCCTTAGAGAAATGGCCCTTCTGCTGACAATTGTAGCAAGTCACCTCGCCTTTCGGCTTCTTCTGGCCATCCTTACCCTTCTGCTGCTGCTGCTTCCTCTTCTGGTTTCCACCCTGCTGTGGTTTAGATTCTCCCTTGGTAACAGCAACAACAGGTCCTTCCTTAGGAAACAGACTTTCATGCCTAAGAGCTTTCTCCACAAGCTTCTCAAATGAATCGTCCAAATGATCCACCAACTGTCTCCCAAGATAACTATCCAAGCCGGTCACAAACTTCTCATTCTTCTGATAAGCAGATTCAATATACGACCGGGCATACTTGGACAAAGCTTCGAACTCAGAAACATACTCAAGAACTGATCTTCCACCTTGCTTGAGCTCCACAAACCTCTTGAACAGAATAGACTTCTGAGTTGTAGAAATGAACTTAGCTTCAAATCTAGCTTGGAATTGCTCCCAAGTAATCTCTTCCTCCGCAGTATCGATGGTAATAGAATTCCACCAATCAGAGGCTCTCCCTTGAAGCTGCCTTGATGCCAACTTCCTCTTAGTTGCATCATCAATTCCCAAATCACCAAAGATCCTTCTACAAGCATCTATCCACCTCTGGACCTCAATGGTAGATTCTGTTCCCAAGAAAACCTTCCCTCCAAGAGCAGTATAATCCTTGCACAGCTTAGCAAAATCCACTGGTTTCGGAGTTTGGACTTGAACTCCAACATCAACTGCCGCCCCCGGAACTGGTATCCTTCTCATGATCGAAGTCATCATAGCTTCGAACATGGCTGCATAATCAGCAGTCTCTTCAGTAGCACGACCTCCCCTAGCAGCTGGTCTCCCTCTTCGACTCATTCTCAATATCTATAAAAAGGAATGATTAGAACATCTAGAGAATCAACTGCATAAAGGACTCAAACTCTACTAAGCCACTATATTATATATAGTAATCATCCATCAAAACACAATTACGTCTCTCATACGTAGTTACGACAGCGAGCGTTGGGTAAAATCGATTAACCAATGCTCTGATACCAAATGTGACGACCGCCCATGACCCCTGCACCGAATCTAGAGATAGAGCGCTGTAAAGTGTGCCAGGCGACCATGGACGATTGTCAAGGTAAGATTAAAACAACAGGATCTATCGTATTACTCACAGCGCATGGACAAAATACAATAGAACATATGTATAGTGAAGCTTTACAGAATAAAATGACATCATATAAAACTCCATAATAGTTGAATACAAGCATCCTCATAGTCAATACATCCAGCCTCACTACATAACTCTCAGAGAATACAAAACAGCGGAAAAAATCCAGTACATATAAGAAGATAATATGCAACCCTCTAGCTCGTCTTCGATATCAGCATCGTGAGAAGAGAACAGCACCTGTCACCTGCTACCTAGTCTGCCCGTCCCAAAATGGACGAACAGCCCAAGGCAATAAGAATTAAAACATAAAGCCTTGAGTCAGACAACAGTCTTAGTGAGCAGTAAATTAACTAACAACATACCAAAAGAGCATAAAGGAAAAGGAATAGGAATACAACCCTCCCACTCCAACCTCATTCTACAGTGATAGCCCCCAGACACACACTAAGCAGAAGCAAACATAGCAGAGCATACAATTTAAAGTAAAGCAATTGTCACTCGAGTCAAGAGCGATGTTTTCCAAGTACAAATCCCAAGGTCTAAAACCAAGGTCAGATAAGCACCCAGGAAATACCGCTCTTGAGACCGAATGATGATACAACCAAACATCCATGACTCGGCTATCACTGTTATCATTGTTGCGATATCACCGTTAATTGAATGACCGGCACATTCTTTCAGCCGTCCGTCAAGGGCTAATGGTAACCCCGGTTCTAGACATAACTCCCGCACGTCATCGTGACCCGTGCCTAGGATTATCGAATCTACCCAGAGTACTCGACCATCAACTTAGTCTTTTGGGCGTCCCCATGTACTCTTGCTTAGAGCATGCTAGAACCTTCAACAACGATGAGATCTCAACCTCCTAGTCATCCTCCTCGACGACTATTGCCATACTAGCTCAAGCGCCTCTCGAGCATCCATTATCCTCAACTCGAATCATATCACCGAGTTATCAACATGCTTGGAATGATCCCGCCTGGATTAGACCAAGTCTTCATCATATGATTGCCTCGCTTCATAACATCCTCGCGAAGCTTCATCTCAACATCACATCATCAAATCTATGCATAAGAGCTTCATCATCCCGCTACATATGCCCCGAGCAGCTTTCCCAATCCAAGAGCCTTTCCTTTAGCTTTTGAATCACCTTTGGTCTAAATCTAATCATCAATCATCTAGTACATAACAATCAATCAAATCAAACATCAATCCAAGCAATCAAGCATTCAAATATGATCTAAGTAGACAATTATAACAATAATGGCATTTTCGTAATTAAAGAGTTGAAAGTCCAATAAGCATGAAAACATGTATTATATCTCTACAAACTTGATGAATGAACTTGCATAGGTTAACATATGATAAAATGGATACAACATCATCATGAACAATGGATCTATATGGATCTACACATAGGATGAAGAAAATGCATGGAAATCTCTATTTTAACACCAAAACGAGCCAACAATCCGATATACTCCTTTGGATCCGTGTGAGAGATAATCACCACTCACCAAATCACCTAAACAATCCAAAAGATATCAACTTCAGATCTGGACAGCGAAGAACTAAGCTAGATCCGACAAGATCTCACTTCAAACGATGAAATCTCTCTTGAAAAGATGAAGATCTTCAATCTAAGCTCTTGAATCTTCAATCTTGATCTTCGATTTGGATGGATGGAAGCACTAGATTAGAGTGGAGAAAAGAAGTGAAGAAGTGTAGAAGTCGAGCTCTCAAAATGGCAGCACTTCGTCGCTTCAAAAATCCGGATCCCAAAAAGTGAGAACAACCCCTCCTATTTATAGCTGAAATCTGTCCTTAAGTCGAAATCTGGCTATCTCCCTAAGTCGCTTCCGACCTAAGCGACCTAAGCCTCTCCGACCTAAGCCTCTCCGACCTAACAGATGCACGCGACATAACAGTCTTCGACCTAACGACTTAGCCAGATCCAGCGACTCATCGCACGCGCGACCTAACCTCTTACGCGCTTAGCGACCTAACAGGCCTCCCCATCTTACGACCTAACAATGTTACGACCTAACACTTAAACTATCTAAGCGACTTAACAACCTACGACTCAGTAGGGTTGCGACCTAACAACTTAGGCTCCTACACGACCTAACACATGTCGACCTAAAACAACATACGACCTAACAGATAGATCCACGCGACCTAACACTTAGACTATCCTAGCGACCTAACAACTCACGCGACCTACGACTCAGCAAACTCGCGACCTAACACACACGCGACCTAACCATCTTAGGTCGCCTACGACCTAACTCAACACAGATCTAACGACCTAACTACGCTAACACTTAGGTCGGTCAATCTCATAGGTCGCTAACTCTTATAGGTCGCAAACTGCTTATTCCCTAAGTCGTTAACTCTACTAGGTCGCTAACTCGAACTGCCGACCTAACACTTGACTCACCCAAACACTTAGGTCGCTCACACATTTTCTTAGGTCGCCTGAACCTCTTAAGTCGGTCACGACTTAACCCCTTAGGTCGCCTACGACCTAACCAAAGCCAACAACTAGTCTTCCTTAAGTCGTCTAACGACCTAACTCCAAGCCCTGAGTCAACACTCCCACCTCCTAAGTCGTATACGACTTACGACTTATGCTAAGTCGTGAACGACTTAGGACTTAGCCAAAAATTGCCTAAAATCTGAAATGGCTAAAAATGCTAAAACTCCAGGTTTGACGAACTTTTCGATCCGTGAAAATACGGGTCGTTACAAAAACCATCGCATGCCTGAGATCATTGCTGAACTTAACAAAACACACAAGCTCATAGATCTTGATTTAACTAACTTAAAGAAATTTCCCTTTTGAATTATGGTTGAGTGTGGAATTTTATTTTGAATTTAAATGGTGATCGACCTTTACTTTCTTGTTTTCACTATGAATGAAAACAAAAGCAGAGGAGCAAGAAAACAATTTTGTGTGCTAGTTGGTATGAACTGTTTGAGTTAGGTTATATTTATTTTAAATTTTCCAACATCTCGCCGCACAGATTTTCGTTCCCGTATGGGCTATAAATGACAACAAAAATACGGTCGCGCTCAGAACAACGACGTGACCCCAGAACAGAAATAATATACACTGGTTATTAGATTCTGCAAAATCACAAAAATGCCGTCATTTGCTAATAAATTGCCAAACAATAATTTAAATAGTTTTCAAATTAAAAATTATGGAAAAATCAAATAAATTAAATTGAAAATATGTCAATAAAAATTGAGTAGTAAAAATAAAAATAAAATGTCAAATTGTTTATTTGAACCATTATTATTGCAAATAAATTTACAAAATGAATCCACCATTATTATTCATAAATTAAAAGGTATTAAACGAGACCTAAAATCCATTTAATTAATATCCAATTTAAAATCCTAATATTTGATCCACTATTCAATTATTTATTCATAATTCAAAGATTTTAAACAATCTCTAATTTAACTCAAGTTTTAAAGCTTTTAACCAAAATTTCAATAATTAAAATTAATTAAATATTCAAAATTAAATGACCAAAATTCCAGGTTGTTACATTCTCCCTTTCTTAAAAGAATTTCGTTCCCGAAATTTTCAAGGTAAGAAAAATGCCTCCAAACCCTTTAACTTTTCAAAATCAATTAGTTGAAACTTTTATCCAATTTTTAAGTCCTTTTAAAATTACGAAAAATTTCGGCAGCGTCTCCTTTGCGCGGCTCGATCGAAAAAACTACAAATCGCCACTACGGGCTTAAACCAACAAAAGAAAACAAAAGCCATGCGGCCTCCCATATCTGGGGCATAAAACCATCAAACCAAACAACAATATAAACACGTACCTATTTATCGGGAAACGAACTAAACTCATGAAGCCAAAAGCATCAAACTAGCCTTTGCTTTCATGTACCTACATCTCATTTACAAATACATCTAACCATATAATTTACATTTGCAATATCAAAAGCCTATAACCATGTTTAAGCCCATACGATGTACCTATACCATCCGTACGCAATATTAAATCCGATCGCTCGTTCGATCATACAATTTTACTTTTGAACTAGCATTGTTCACTCGACCGCTCTAGTGTGGACTCCAATCAAGTTCCTTGGTTAGAAACCGCCATTCTCCTTACATAGCCATATACTATAATATCAAGTGTTCATCGTCAAGCATCGAGTGAAAAAATTCTAATATGGACTGGTGTACATCACCTCGAAATCATGCACTCGAATTTGGATCAAATCAGTTATGCAAATAGAATGATCTACGTACAACTAACGTACTTGTTCCATTGCTTCCTAAATTATACCAAATTCTTTTTATACACATCAATTTTAAATCACACATAATTTCCCAATTATATTTCCTTTAATACTAAAACTCATTTACAAATCATTTCATAAATCATTTTATTTAACTTTACTTTACTTAAGTTAAATCTCATCTCATAGCTCAATTCAATTTTACTCCTCTTAACTATACCGATTATTTTTAATTCACATCCATCATTACTTTGTATAACATTCTGCTACAATCTAAGAGTATATATATACATACACAAATTTCAGATTTGTTTTTACTTAACCTAAATATCCAATAAATTTTAAATGTTGTTTTAACTTGCTAATTTCTTAAATTTATATGTTATAAGAACTTTACTCTCTTATAATTTCTCAAAACACTTGAATTTATTAACTTGGAAGTTTTCGACTATTCAATGATCGTCGAAAATTCCATTTCATTTGATAAATAAAAATCATCAAACGACGTCTCAAAATGAGATGCATAAACCAAACTATCCAAATAGATAAGATATATGAGTCTATAATATCTCTTAATTGAAAATTTTAGAATTTTAACACCTGGGATTTAAGTTCTCAAATACTCAGTTTAAATCCTTTTTATTTACAACCCTAATTATAAATCATACTTATTAATTTCACTTCTTATATAAAACATTTCACAAATGTTTATCTTGTTAAGATTATAATAAATATCTTAATTAAAATTAAATTTTAACTTCTAACTCAACTAATTCATTGAATACCTTATAGTCAAACTGTAAAACTGAATTCACAAGGTGTTTGTATTCAATTTAACCAAACAAAAATTCCCACAAACTATCTAAGCACAACTAATCAACATGATAATAATTAAATATTATCATTCTTTAACAACCAAACATACCATATTTAATTATCTTACTTTCTGAAAATTATTCCTTTTCATATATTAACATAATGTAGGTAAAATTATTTCATTTACCAATTTTAAAACAATACTGTGTCGGTTTGTCTTGTTCAAGAGTTTAGAAACCCTTATCGATACAGTTGTTCCTTCTATATCGAACAGAATTCATAAACCACTCAACTAATAAATTAACAAAATATAAAACATTTTTATAGCACTAACAAATACGCGCTCTTATATATATACACGCTTAAACTCATCCTAAGGTCTCATTTACCCCATCTCAAATGAGTTAACCCCACCAAAGCCTATGTGTTTGCTCAACCTAAGCTTTGATACCAACTGTAACGACCCGCATTTTCAATCTTTAAAAGTTGACAGTAATACACCCACGGTATTCACGTGCTTAGCATCCAAGCGGCGGAAAGATAGATTGTTGGCGAAAAAGAAAGAAAAGACAGAACAAAATCTCACCTCATGACAAATAATATATAATATACAACAGAACTTTACAAAAGAAAAAATGAACTATACATCCATCAAAATCAGAGTACACTAATCACTAATCATTAGGCTGGGCAGTTATAACAACATGTCCTCACAAATGCTAATAAATAAAGAAACACATGCAACGGAAATAAAAAATATACGAGAGATGCGTCTTGGACATCCAGCTCGTCTCCTATAGCTCCAAGGCATCCAAACTAGATCTGAAAATATGTTCGGTCTGACCCGAGCATTATAAGAAAAATAACGCCCATATCAGTATGGTAAATCAACATGAGAAAACACACCTTAAATGGATTTTATTATTATAAAACCTTTAAAAGAAAGATATCTCATAAGACCACGCCGCACATAAACACGGACGAGATTTTACCTTACGATAACCAAAACATTTCTATAGAAAATCTAGTGATATTATGATAATGTCTAGGGTTTAAATTAAATATTGAAATATAGCCAAATTTTTTACATTAATTAAACTCCAGCATAATAGGTATATAACTAAGTCTGAAGGCACTTATTGGGGAATGGATTTCCATACAATGACAAGACATCGAGGCACTGCCTACCATAGTACACCTCTAAAAAAATACACCGAGAGCCACACATGGACTCCCTGCTGACACAGGACCGGCCTACCCCTTACTAGATAGTATCGAATATTTCATCACCCAGTTGCTTTTGCAACCTTTCCGAGAGCTCTCATGCTCAACCAAATCCATAAATGAATATATCTAGAAAGGTGATGACAATACCCAAATGGGTGCGACGCACTTAGCCCTGCTGCATCTCCTCTGATTTTAGTCATTTCTGGTTGATGATGCTAGAGGCTACGTTTTACCTTTTATATCGCAATCTCACTTGGAATGCTAACACCACTCTACAGGCAGAAATGCAATGTCAACATTCATCCATACAAGTTCATTCTTGGTTTGAATGAAATCGAAGGCACCACTTCTACTACATCCATTTTGGAGTCACCCTTAGGATTAGTAGCAACTAGCCCTTGCACTTCAAAAGCTCTATCTTCAATCATCTTCAAGATGTTCCAATTCAAATTCTTATGCCAGTTCGAAGTGGTATCGGATAATATCCGATCGTGGTCTCTCCAAACCGACAATGATAGTTTAAAACATGCCAACATTTGATAGTCGGTTATTTAACTATCAAATAACAAACAATTCAACCCGAGATTTAATTTCCAAAGGAAAATAATGTTGGTTAAGCACAAAGCACTCATTAGCCTCTTTAATTAATCCTTTTATTAATTAAAATCACTTTGTAAATACTTATATCAAAATACTTTGACAAATATATATTCACAAACCTTTTATATTCCTTTCAATACTTGAAAAAATATCTATATACTTATTTTGACGGTATAAGTATATTCACAAACATTATGATAGATTTCTTGTTTTCAAAATCATATCAAAGGATTAAAATAAATATTGTTTTCAAAGACACAGAGATAAGAATAAACTCAAACGCTATTCCTTTGTGTTAAGCATGGAACGAATGTCCACACCACCAAAATTAATAAGGTCAATTTGGGAAAATCCAATCTCAATTTCTCTGTATATTTCTTCAATAAATCCTTTTAATAAATCTCTTTCATTTATGAATATCTCCTTTACCAAAATTCCTAATCCATTTCTAAGACTCTTAATAAATATCCAAGTTTATTTATAAAACTCTTTATAAATATCCAAACCATTTATAATACTCTTCTACAAATATCCAAAATCATTTATAAAACTTCTTTTATAAATATCCAAAAATTCTTATAAAACTTCTTTATAAAAATCCTTTATAATGCCTTTTAAAAATTCTTATAAATTCAAACCCCATTTTCATTTATAAACTCTTTAATAAATCTCTTTCGTTAAATGAGATTCCTTTTATAAATCAATTTATTATTTATAAATAAAATTAACCAAATAAATTAATTTACTTTAAACATCCTAAATAAATAATAAATTAACTTCCCAACATCATAAATAAAATAATTTATTAACTCCAAAACATTATTAGTATAATAATTAATAAATTCAAAACATTATAAGTAAATAATAATTATTTATTTCAAAACATTATTTTATAATAATAATTTCAAACATTATAAATAAAACAATAATAATTAATCTTCAAACATTACTATAATAAAATAATAATTAACTTCTAAAACATTATTAATAAGTAATAAATATTAATTCCAAAATGTTATTAATAAATAACTATTATAAATTCCAAGACCTTGTTAATAAATAATAATTATTAATTATCTTCGAACAATATTAATTTTTCTGAATGAATAACTTCTTCCAATATTAGAATATTGATAAATAACTTCAAAACAATTAAATATAAATAAACCAACAACTTTTAATATTTATTAAATAAAAATTAAACAACTTTTAAACATTTCTAAATGTTTTAGAAAAGACAAATAAAATGGTTGGAGTAAAATAGAGAAGTTCAAAATCTGCTTAAATAAAAATATTTCAAAAAACCCAAACGTTAGATTTAAAATCATTCTTCGAATCCACAAACCAATTTCTAGCCAAATGGCAAATAATAGCATTTTCAAAATACTAAATTGAGACCAATAGTCACCGAAGTACTTAAACAATATTGTTATTGATTTTTATCACTACAAGGGTTAAGTTTTAACAATGTCATAACTAATAGTGCTAAACAATCAAGATTTAACAATTAACAGTTAATATAATAAAGTTATAACTAAAATAGAATCAACAGGAATATAATTAGAAATTAAATCATACAGCGAGAAATCTGGATTTCTCTACATAATTTTTCTGTATTTCAATTTATATGACAATCGCTTGTAAAAGCGAATATTTGACCAAACAGCCAATAATTTCAACAAACACAAACAGTAAATTTTTATCTACTATATAACATACTGATTTGACAAAAAGGGGAGTGAAACTCACCGAAATTCCAGTTGGCGCCAAAATGTTCCGGTTTAACTAAAATCGAACGTCGTCCGATTTTAGCCTAAATTTCCACTAGCTCCAATTTCAACCAAACTAATTCCATCATGAAGCTATCGCCATTACAAGCGCTACGCAAAAAGTCTCGTCTCAATTAGACCTTGTACATAAAAGTTATTAATTTTATAAGAATTAGAATTATTTAAAACAATTAATTTTCACTAATTACATCTCATACCTTAATTACCCAATATAATCGTTTCCCTTTCAAACACTAATTAGCCTATGCATGTACATGCTTCAACCCACCACTGGAATCCTTTCTCTCCTCCTTATCTCTCTCCACAGTTGACGATATCAAAAACCGTCGATTCCGATAAAATCCCTTATGCGCGTAAGCTTCGCATTCCCCCCTCGACATGAAACCCACACCCCACTCCCAAAAACCGACACTACAGCAGCCCCACGTCACCTCAATAATGCGTTCCACCATGCCTTACCACGCGACATCAAACCTCGCCCAAATCCGCAGCCTCCCATGACATACCCCCCAATGATCTCCACATCACCTATTATTGCCCATAGATTGAGAAAAATGAAATCCTAGTTTGCTATGCCTTTGCTTAAAAACCGTCGCATGCCCGAGATCATCGTTGAACTTAACCAAAACACACGAGCTCGTAGATCTTGATTTAACTAACTCAAAGAAATTTCCTTTTTTAAATTATAGTTGAATGTGGAATTTTATTTTCAATTTAAATGGTGATCGGCCGTTACTTTCTTGTTTTCAATGTGAACGAAAACACAAGCAGAGGAGCAAGAAAACACTTTTGTGTGCTAGTTGGTATGAAATGTTTGAGTTAGGTTATATTTATTTTAAATTTTCCAGCATCTCGCCTAAAGATTTTCATTCACGTATTGGCTGCAAACGACAAAAAAAAATTACGGTCGTGCTCAGAACAGCGACACGACTCCAAAATGGAAATAATATACACTGGCTATTGGTTTCTGTAAAATAACAAAAACGTCATCAATTGCCGATAAATCGTCAAATGACAATTTAAATAGTTTCCAAATTAAAATTATGACAAAAATCAAATAAATTAAATTAAAAATATGTCAATAAAAATCGAGTCGTAAAAATAAAAATAAAATTTCAAATTATTTATTTGAACCATTATTATTGCAAATAAATTTACAAAATGAATCCACCGTTATTATTCATATATTAAAAGGAGTTAAAAAAACCAAAAATTCATTTCATTAATATCCAATTTAAAATCCTAATATTTGATTCACTATTCAAATATTTACTCATAATTCAAAGATTTTAAATAATCTCTAATTTAAATCAAGTTTTAAAGTTTTTAAACCAATATTTCAGTAATTAAAATTAATTAATTATTCAAAATTAAATGACTGAAATTCCGGGTCATTACAACACACACACAGATATATATATATATATATATATAATTAAATTCGACCATTTTATATGTTTTGGAATCCAAAGTTAACAATGATGAATTTAGTTTCAATTAAGGGAGAGCTTGATATTAAATTTTATAGTTTTATGCAAAAGTCCCTTCTATGAATTTGATTTAAGGTAACATCACATATATGTTTCCATATATAAATAACTACAAGTGATGTTTTAAATTTAAAACAACTTATATATGTAAAGATGATAAGTTATCATATTTGTATATATATGTTTGAATTTAAAGTTAACAATTTAAATCAATGTTTTAATTTAGAATGGAAATAAAAGATTTTGGATTTTACATAAAAACATCAAATTTAGAAAGGAAACATGATTTTTTTGGATTTTACACAAAAGTCCATTCATTCATTCAAGATTGACAAACTTTTATTGTTATATATATATATTCAAAACATCAACAATATAATATAAGAAATCAATTTTCAAGGCAAGTTTAAATAATTAACATATACAGTATATTTATACATGTGTATGCAGATGTTATTAAGTTATAAGATGGTTTTTTAAATCAAAATTAGTTTTTTTTTCAATGCAAGTTTCCAAAACAAAATAAAATGGAATCGAACAACTTAGGTGCATGTAAATTCATGGTAAAAGCATTCGGAATCAAACCATACAGAGAATAACAAATAATCAAATGAGATAGAGGATCTAAAGTATATTAATCATGGTGAACATATAGTAAATTGAGATATAGAACAAAAGGGTATCTGAATCAAATCAACATAATAAACAACCTAATAGTTAAGATGGACAAAATGAATCTGAATTATATATTGCAAAATTAACAATCAAATAGACGAGATAAGGCATATATAATCTAAATCATAAGACAAGAGAAACGTATAATTAAATTAAATCAAAATAGTATCTTAGAATGTAGCCAAAAGTAGCACCTTGAATGATGAACAGTGCTCCTAGTTTCTATTAAATCGATCCCTAGGTGTTGCAAGAATCAAGTGGTAACAATCACATTTTATTTTATTTTGATTTTGGAATTTTTAAGCAATGAAGGCATATATTTTCAGCCATGATAGGATTGAGAGAAGATAGGAGAAGGAAAATGAACTTTTTTTAGGAAGATTAATAATGAAATGAATGAAAGAAGATTTTGTTTTAAGGGAAACATTAAAACCTTTCAATTCACTCCTTTAAAACCTTCCCTATTTAATTCATTATTAAATCACAACAAATCCTCTCTCTCTCTCTCTTCATATTTTCCACAGAAAAAATAGAAATAAAGATAAAAGGGCAAAAGTCATTTCATAAATGAGATTTAAGTGAGTCATAAAGAAGAGTAAATGATGGTGATTTATTTTCTTCCTTTAATTGCTCATTTGGATTTCTGATCACATTTTTAACATAAATAAGCAGTAAAGGATGGTGAGCCTGGAAGTATGGTTGCAACTTACTTGAAGCAATCAATAAGCAATACACTGGCCTCTCCAACTTTAGATAATTCTTTTCTAGCTCCGGTAATCCACTTGCTGATATAATACACAGGCCTTTAGATTCTAGACTCCTCATGTACCAAGGCTACACTTAGTGCTTGAGCAGATACTGCTAAGTAAACGAATAGATCTTCTCCTTCTAAAGGTTTTGACAGAATTGATGGTCTTTTCATATAGTCTAAAAATTTCTGGAAAGCTCCATGGCATTCCTTCGTCCAAACAAGCTTTCCTTTCTCCTTCTTGAGGGCATCAATGAACAATATATGTTTGTCCATTGCCTTTGAAATAAATCGACTCAGTGCGACGACCTTCCCAGTCAAGCACTGCATTTCCCTAGTTTTCTTTGGCACGGTAACCTCTTCTAATGATTTAATCTGTTGTGAGTTAACTTCAATGCCTATTGAGTTCACAATAAAACCCAAAATTTGCCCGATGCAACTACAAAAGAGCATTTCAATGGATTAAGTTTCATCCCGTATTTTCAAAGCACATCAAAATATTTAGAGTCATCCTTATGGTTCATCGATCGTAGTGACTTCACAAGCATATCATCCACATAAACTTCCATCGTCAATCCGATTTAATCTTTGAACATCTTATTCACTAGTCGTTGGTAAGTCGTCCAATATTCTGCAAACCAAACGACATCACTCAATATCAGTACAAGCACAAATCAGTGATGAAACTTGTACGCTCCTAATCAGGAACACACATTGCTATTTGGTTATAGCCAGAGTAAGCATCCATAAAGGATAGCAGCTCATGTCCAGTAGTTGAGTCCATATTTTAAGCATGCTTTACTCTAGTTCGAATAATCGATGTATGTCTGCCATTTTTCATTTGGCTTTTTGCCAACACAGGGTTCGATACCCATTTAGGGGAAGGCTGATAGAGTATGGGTACGCCCTTGGGGCTCTGTAATTTTTGTAAATTATTAACTCTGTAATAAAATCTCGTTTGAAATAAAAGTTGTTTTTCTTCCTGTTATATGTTTTTTTATAATGTGTTATAATTAATTAATTTATGTATATTTAATAGAAAATCCATAAATGGTGTGTTCTGTGATAGTAATTATAATTATTGTAATCATGAGTATTTTATAACAAGATAATAAACACATTATTTTAAATATTCATAGTCAAGATGTATCGAGATTGGATATCGAGCAACCGTCGAGACTAGAGTACGTAACGCTCTACAAAGGTTGGACAATGTATTATTCATGACTACTGGAGACACCAAGGGGTTACGTACTAATAATTATTGGATAACTATGGAATGATTCACCCTATAGTTTTATGTTGGTTAATATAACTAACATCAAACAAAAAATGTCGATCTGACAATTTACACGATTCTCTTGACTTGAGAATATTATTGAGCTTTAATTTGGAAATTCCGCTTTGATTATAGTTAAATCTTAGCATTTCGTCCGTCGAATGACTATAGTTGGGTCAAGTGAAAGCATTGGAAGTGAAACACTACTCAATAGAGGATTCGCCTCCTTAGTTATATAAGGTTAGTATCATAGTCAATTGAAGTTAACTTAAAGTCAAAATCTCTGGCAAAAGTAGTTCAGTTGATAATAATTGCTACTGTTGAACCAATGACTTTTTTGTTTGGACTATAAAGTTGAATATGGACGATATTAGAATTTTGACCATTACCAAATTCCATAAGTCCTAACATGATATAGTTTTGACGAAGAGAATTGGTATAAAAATTATCAAAACTGGGTAACTCTTAAATAAGTAAAATTGGATTTTACCAAAGCTATGTAACCGATAATTTTGCCATATTGTCACAGCACTAGCTAAAGTGACGTATGAACGTTAATATTCGAATTGTACGATATTAACCGCTTACCGAATTTACACCTAAGAGTCACACAATCAAAATGTTAAATACTCCTACCACCACCTAATTTAATTACTATAATTGTTATAAATTAATTAATATTTATGAAATATTAATTACAAAATTTTATTTAATCTGTGTTGATCTGTATTAAAATAGTACGTATATAAAAGTTACACACACACGTATAGATATACGATATCGATGTGCGCTTGAATTAGATTTAAATGCACATTTATTGATCGGGTCTTGAAGCAATTTGGAGGCCCAGATATGGAAATACTGTGGCTGACCATAAGCGGGTTGAATTGGGATTTAATATTAATTTAAAAGGTGAGAAATAGTAGAAGTAGAATGTGGATCCAGATGCCCTTTTTGCTCCTCTAAATCTCCACTATTTAAACACCTCAAACCATATTTTTTACTTTCTAATTTTAACCTCCACTATCATATTTCTAGCCGACCTCCCCCTCTACTATCCTCTATTATTTCATACATATTAAACACAAAGTTAAATACAATCAATGCATAGTGGTTGGTGCTTTTTTAGTCTGATAGCTCTTTCTAGAAGTTTGGATACAATTTAAGGAGTTCATCAATTTAACGTGTTACAACTAGGCCATATATGTCTATGTTGTCAACATTGGATGAATATATATATATATATATATATATATATATATATATGGGTGTGTAATAATAGTTTTTTATGTATCTATGTTTACATATATTATTCGATGTGGAAAAAATAATTTATTTTTAATTTTCAAAAGTAATTAATAGTTTAAAACAAAATTGATTCTAATGTATGTGTGTCTATATATATATATAACGACAGCCTTACACTTATGCTGTAGAACGGTTTTCAAAGGAAAGAAAAGTAAAGAAAATGAAATATAAGAGAGGAGAATGGAAAAGAAGCAAAATGAAAAACATCGAATAATCACATAACCTATTGTATATCTCACGTCGCATGAGATAAAATATAATAGCCAACACATGTATAAAACAGTTGAGACAGTAATAAAAATGTGAACTAATCATCAGATTATAAGATCCACAGAGTTATATAGCAGAGTAAAAGAGTTTATACAACTACAAAGTAAACTTAACTGGTAAGTACAACTAATCGTCGTTTTCAATCAAAACAACTAAACAAGTCAAACAACCAAACATACAACCAACAACCATACACACATCAAAAACAACATACATACAACATACATACAACATGTATAATCATTCATATCAACCAATAGGGAAATCATATCAAAAATAGCCCAAATCTAATAATTCCATAAAAATGGCACGTCAATAGAAAATATGTGATATTCGATATAAATCATTTTGTAATACTTTATTTTCTTTTATAAAAATCTAGTAGGAGTATAAGTATAGGAAAATTATATTTTAAAATCAAAAATCATTCCCGAGTGTCAATCTAATACTATATAACCAATCATAATATGGTGAGAGACAATATCACTCACCTCCATAAAATATGTCCAAATCAGTGCCAAAGTGTAGATCTCTTCACCACGAGCACAATGCAAGAAACCGCATCCAAAACGGACCTCGTTTGCAAAAAATATGACCAATATAAAATTTGAGATTAAATAAATCATTAATTAACTAATTACAAACCATTATTACCTAATTACCTCTTTAATCCTTCTTCCCCAACTCACATTTCCAGGTCGTGCACGTTTGTGCAAATCAAACCTATAACAGTAAGCTTCAAACCTTGATTTCTCCCCCGTTTCTCGATGAATCGACGAACAAATTTCGCAAAAATGCTCCACTACACGATATCTCCGCCCCAAACACGAAGAAATCAAGCTCGACCACCTAAATGAAGAAGCAACCTAATGCGTGCATCTCGACCATGGCTCGAACATGTTCTTCACCAGATCCGACGAGATTTTGCAGGCAAGTGTTATTCGCTAAGAGAAATCCAACGGCGACCTCCGTTTCACCTATCGTCGAACGTAGCTCCGTCTAGATCTAACCCTAGATAGGCCATGAAAAGGCCATCATCGCCAATCACCATCGATCAAAATTCCATCACGGTCATCGCGAAGCACTCATCGATACGAACTTATCGGATCTAGTTTCATAATTTTTAGTGGAGCGGATCTCTCGATTTTAATTTTTGAATGGATTGAGAGGAAGAGGCTATGATTTTTTACTTACAGGAATGAATAGTAAATGGCAATTGAAAAATGAGTGGGAGATCTAATTTAGGGGTATTTATATTATTATTTTATTCCATTTATTTAATTTCTCAAATAAATGGTCGTACGTTTCGAGTCCGTATGATTACATGACGCGTCCGATCATAACGAAACTCGTCTGCATATGGCACCTCATTTTTTTAGATCCAAAGGTATGACTCTCGTCGCTATCTGAGATCGCGTCCCAGGATGCTAATTTCGTGCATTTCGAGATCGTTTCGGCCCTCGGATCATCCGATCTTCAAATATAGCAATCCTTATACTTATTTTAATTCGCAACGTCAATCCAAACTCAAAGGAAATAGTCCCGAGGTCTGATTCGATCGTATGCAAAAAATCATATTTTTGGGTCTTCATTTAATTAACGATTAACTATTTAAATCAATTATTTAAATATCTAATCTTTATAAATATGGGTCGTTTCATTCTCCCCTCCTTAAAAAGATTTCATCCTCGAAATCACAAAGTAAGGAGAATGTCTTCTCACCCATAGGCCATCAAAAGCCCCTTAGATTCCGAAAAAATTCGACAGCACCTCCTTTGCGCGGCTAGGTCCGGGAAAAATCCCAATACAACAAAGATATATATATATATATATATATATACACACGTCATATATTTAAACATACTAGATCATATATAGAAATCGTCTCAAATAAGTATGCTATATCAAACCATAACTATTCTGCATGCCTATTCAATCATATAGGCATAGGCTACCATCTTAAATGCTAACAATCCAACATTAATCATGCATACATAAGATCAAACATAAAAAAATAACATCTATGCCTATCCTAGCATGCAGAATACTAAACTATATAGTATAAAACATCGAAAATGATATCCAATATGAAAGCCGACGACAAAATGAAATCTCACCAAGTGAAGAGCTCCAGATAAGCGGTCTCATGCTATTCTCAGTCTCCCATAGCCCATTGCCTTCACTTTCATTCCACTAAACCTCTACTTCTCCACTATCCTCCTCCTAACCTGTTCATATCGCACCTATCGGTAAAAATAGGCTTACGATGTCTCGAAGTCCAGGTTTAGTCTCAAAATTATATTATCGATTTAGTGCCAAACTCCCAAATGCCTCTTGTAAGTTCTACCAAAACCCACTATCGAACAATGGATTTCGGCCATTTACAATGCTCTTGGCACATAATGGAATCAAACTATCCATCGCAATATAACTCAACAAATACAGATGTCGTTCTACTGGACTTAAGGAATACAAATATAGCATTATTTGTCAACCAATTGACTATGACTCAAATGCTATCATACTATCCTTAGCCATTGGAAATTCACTAATGCAACCTATAGATATTTGTTCCCACTACTCGAGAACAAACAATCTCTCATCCTTACGGAATCAACAGTCTCGGTCGGTTCTGCACTGCATCACCTCTAAAGACACTACTCATTCTCTAATTTAGCCCCGATCTCCATTAGTTTAGCCTAACGCCTCTGACCAGTACTAATCCGCTAAATCAAAGTAGGTCTGATGGTCAAACTAGCCATCACCTTTGGCCATAGCTTATGGATTTCTGAAGTCATAACCAGGGATACACTCGAGCAATGCTATAGCATCCCCTATCTTGAGGCCCAAAGCTATGCGCTACAGATGCTGAAGCCATCTACAGTATTATCTTCCGGCGACAAAATACGGTAATGTTAATGGTATTCATAATACCAGAAGCACATGAATATGAAACAAAATCACAGATTTCAAAAACAACTTTTCTGATAACATTTCACAAAACCATGTTTCATATCCAATTACATACTCCAAACATTTCCCAGGCATTGAATAAATATAATTATTACAAAATACGCCAAGAGCGACATATGAGGATGCCCCCTTAGATGATCATAGTACTAAAAAGAAAAAAATCTGTCTTAATACATCACAGCGGAAATAGAAATAACATAACAACTCCTAAATAGCTAACATCAGCCTCCTGCTCGTCTCCGTAAGCTTTATTCGCCCACCTACTAAAACCTGTAAACCTCAACTCTCAACCTACTCAAATCAATTTTGACCAACCGAGAGTTTAAGGGGAAAATCATAAACTTCGAGTCAGACATAAATCCTGGTGTGAATAATACTATACATCACGGTTTACTGATATTAAGTGAGACCACGCCGCTCAGTGGAATGGGTTTTCCCTCACTGATATCCTTTTAAAACTTATCTTTTGCAAATCAAAAACCCTACAACCAAACTGGTTAAAACAATAATAGCAATATCATGTATGCATACAAATCAGATAAATGGACTATCTATCCAAACACTATTTTTTTGTTTGGCTAACTACTAACCTTTGGCTGACTCGGGCCTACCAAACAAAATAGACAAATAATCTAACTTCTGTTAGATACTCTTTTTGATGGTCTGTCCCTAACTTACTTCTCCCAGGGTCAACTGATCTTAATGGATTTTGCAGGCTCACCTATAACATATCTCTACTCTGTATATTCCTTTTTGTATGTAATATCATTTTAGTCTTACCTGTGACAAAGCCATACACACTGGAATTTTGGACTTATATTAGCTAGGGGCTACTAGCTAAAGTATAGGGCATGACCCCATACTAGTCCTATCTAGTATTTGAATATCTGAGTCATTTACTTAGGGTCAACTACCCTATCAAATTTTTCTTGAAAACATTTCTTTCAAATTGATTTAACCCTTTAAATCATACTTAACAAGGAAAATATATTCCATGCTTTACTCAAATCACTTTGCCGTGTTATATATATACTTTACACAAAACATTGTTGATGAACACATTCGAAACCCTTGTTTAAAAGCTTTAAACAGCCCCTTCCGAAACCATTGAAAGTAACCCTTTCGATACAAGTAAACTACTTTACTTTATAATCTTAGGCAAAAAGGCCAAAACATACCTTTTGAAACCATTTACAATAGACCTTTCGAAAACATTGAAAGTATCCTTTCGAAAGCTTTATAAAACCTTAGACATCCTCTTTTCAAAACACTTTGAATATTCCATTTGAAAACATTGGAAACCCTCCATTTAAACACCAAGGTAATCCTTTCAAAAACACTGGGGGACTACCCCTTTGAAACCTTTAACATATACCTTTCGAAAGCATTAAGTCCTTTTCATAAATCAAACCTTTCGAAAGCATTGGGTTCAAGTAATTTGCAACAACCTTTCGAAACCATTCAAAACCATTCCTTTCAAAACCTTTGGGTTTAGCTTTCAAAGTCTCAAAAGGGTCTTAAAAGAACTAAGTAAAAATCAACACTTTTGAAAGCAATTTCCTAAGTAAAGAAGTGGATGATGTCAAAACCTATCCCTTCGAAAGAATTGGAGAAGCGGCTCTAATTTTAAAACAAAAGAACTCATTCGATAGTATTGCTTCGAAAGGTTGGATGTGGTAGATAGGGGTTTCGACCCCTCCGAAAGCTTCTTTATAAAACAAAGGCGCAACCTCTTTTGAAACCTTTCTTTAAAACATTTGACTAAGTTGAAAGCTATCTTATTCGAAAGCAAAGCAAACGACATTTCCTTTTTAAAAGTAAAGTAAGGTCTCGACCCCTTCGAAAGCCCTATTTCGACTCTATACCTTTCGCCTATGTCCAATCCACTACATACCAAGTCTTTGATACCATGTATATTGGTTTCAACTAAGGTGGAGGCGGAAGTATATGGTCGAAAGGTGGTTGCCGAAAGTGGCGAAACAACAAAACCTTATAAAACTAATTTTTTTTTAACTTTGAAAAGCAATTTCTTTTCAACTAACTTGCTTTGTTTATCAACATATGATTGGTTGCTAATTTCTTTTCCAAAATCTTTTCTGAAAGTGCTGCTGAAATTCAGAATTAAACAATTTAAACAATTACAAATTGCCCTTTCTCCTTTTATAAACATATAAAACATTTAAGTCTCATACCTTAAATAATTTTATATACTTATTAAAACACTTAGGAAAATTCTACAAAAAATCCCATAAATCAATTTTAATATGTTTTCTAACATATATAAATTTCTGACCCAAAGCCAACATAAAATAACGGAATTTATTTTAAACCAATTAACCATTTTCTTCACTATAAAATTCATAATAAATTCACATTAATTTAGAAAATTATGAAATTTGAAACCCATCTCTAAAATATTATTTTTGACCTTATCTCAAAATCGCAAGGCATTTGGATGTCATTTAATTGGTTTTTCAAATTAAACCTTATCATAAAATCTATATGAAAAAGCACATATCATCAACAAGCATATATATCCATTTAAATAATCAAACATGGAAAATCATTTGCAATACAATTTTGGATCTCAACTAAAACCGAAAATAATAAAAAATATGAGATGTAACCTATTATTCACCTTTAGCTTGTTGTTACGGAGTTGAGATTTGATCTTGGATTAAGTTGATTAAGCTTCGTTCTTTTGATCCTAGCTTTTTCTTCTTCTTGCTTTTCCCTTAATGATGGTCGGCCTCTCTTATGTTTTGATTTTAGTTTGTGAACATGTAAAATGAAGTGGTATGAGGGTTTAGGGTATATGAATATAACTTATTCCTACTTTGCCCTTACCTATTTCATTTTAATTCCCTTTTAGTTCATTGTTCGTTAGGCACGACTATCCTCTATTAATACAAATCTCAATCCCTTAACCATTTACATTTTTTCATTTAATTTAACTAATTAAATATCCTAAATAATGTTAATTAAAATTAGGGTCGTTACAGACTCCCCTCCTTAAAGAATTTCGTCCTCGAAATTTTGATAAAGTACTCATCAAATCAATCATAAAGGTAAAACATACCATGCAACAAGTCAGGATCAACGTCTCTAATCCTGCTCTCAGTTTCCCAAGTATAGTCTCTCTCGTCGTTGCTCCATTGTACTTTAACTAATCCGACTGTCTTGTTTCTTAGCCTCTTCTTATCTCTCGCGACTATACGAATTGGCTTCCTAACTATAGTCAAGTTCGGTTCCACTACTATGTCCTCTAACACAGTCGGTGCTATAGTAGTCTTCGGATCTCGAATACACTTCCTCAGATGAGAAATATGAAAAACATCGTGGACTCCTGCCAAAATGTTCGGTAACTCTACTCTATATGCAAGTTTCTCGATCCTCTCTACGATAGGAAATGGTCCAACGAATCTCGCTGTCGACTTTCACGATTTCTCGAATCTGATCACCTCCTTCATTGGTGATACCTTGACGAAAACATGATCTCCAACTGAGAACTCTAAGCCTTTCCGTCTCCTATCAGCATACCTCTTCTGCCTAAATTGAGCTTCGTTCATTCTAGCTCGAATTAACTCAATCTTTTCTGCAACTTCCCTAACCAAATTCGGACCAAGAACCAAACTATCCTCGGTATTTAACCAACAAACTAGAGATTTGCATGGCCTTCCATACAAAGCTTCAAATGGCGCCATCCCTATGCTAGTCTGATAACTGTTGTTATACGAAAATTTGACTAAGTGTAGACGGTCTTCCCATGATCTCCCAAAATCTAGCACACAAGCTCGTAACAAATCTTCTAAGACTTTGTTAATCCTTTTCGGTTGTCCGTCTGTCTGTGGATGGTAAGCGGTACTCATCTTGAGCTTGGTACCCAAAGTCTCTTGTAGACTCTTCCAGAACTCACTAGTGAATAAAGAATCTCTATCACTTACTATACTACTAGGAATTCCATGAAGTCTAACTATATTCTTCATAAATAACTTAGCTAATACAGGTGCCGTTCTGGTTGACTTAACTGGAATGAAATGGGCACTCTTGGTTAAACTGTCCACTATGACCCATATACTTTCATTTCCTCTATTAGATCTAGGCAACCCGTCAATAAAATCCATTGAGATAGAATCCTATTTCCATACTGGAACATCTAAAGGTTGAAGTAACCCACTTGGTTTCTAAAGTTTGGCCTTTACCTGTTGATAGTTTAAACACTGCTTCACCCATAAGCCTACATCTCTCTTCATACCTTCCTAGAAGAAACTTCCTTCCTAATGTTTCCTACATTTGGAACACATAGTCTTCCTTTCTTCCTCAACCACCCATTCCAGTCAAGACTGAAACCATTTAAGTCATTGCTCTCTGTTCCATATCTTACTTGTTGATCCGCTCAGCTAATACTGGATCCTCCTTCTGCTTAGAAGCAATCTTTTCGATCATCACCAGTCAAACTTCTAAACATGACAACATAACCGTTTCCTCGCTAGATCTAGCTTCAGATCTCCTCTGTATTCTGCATGTCGTCAACACTTCCAAATCTTTCCACTCAGCTATCATTGCCAACACTGCATTTTGATGTTTTCTACTAAGTGCATCTGTAACCTTGTTGCATTTTCCTGGTGTGTACTCAATACCAAAGTCATAAGCAGCTAAAAACTCTAACCACCACTGCTGTCTCATATTCAACTCCTTCTGAGAGAATAAATACTTCAGCGACTTATGACCCGTATACAATTCAAATCTCTCTCCCAAAAGGTAATGTCTCCACACCTTCAACATAAAAATTACCGCAACTAATTCTAAATTGTGAGTCGGCTACCTAACCTCATGCGGTCTAAGCTGTCGAGATGCATAGGCAATCACTTTACCTCTTTGCATTAACACAGCTCCTAATCCTGTTCCACATGCATCTGTGTACACCACTAAGTTTTGATTTCCCTCTGGAACAACTAACACAGGTGCATTAGTCAGTAAGTGTTTCAGCTTCTGGAATGCCTCCTCACACTTATCAGTCCAGACAAAATTCACATCCCTTTGTGTTAGATTGGTCATCGGTTGCCGCTATCCGCGAGAAATCCTTAATGAATCTCCGATAGTACCCAGCCAATCCAAGAAAACTCTTTATCTCAGTCACCGTCTCGGGTCTATTCCAATTATTCATCGCTTTGATCTTAGTCGGATCTGCAGAAAACCCTTTCTCTTAGACTACATGACCAAGAAACTTCACTTCCTTCTTCCAGAAATAACACTTCGAAAACTTCGCTTTTAGCTGATGCTGCCTGTTTGTACCAAAAATGGGCACAACACTCTTCGGAAGTTTTTAAAGAGATAAAGTGAAGAAATTAAATGGAAAAAGAGAATTATCTAACAAAAACTCCAAAAAACAGATAGGAAAATAATAAAAATGCACAGAAACACAAGGATTTAGAGTGGTTCAGCGTATTGCCTACGTCCACTATGAAATTGTTCTCTTTATTGATATTTCTTTGATGATTACAATTGATTGCAGCAAGTTACAGTAGATAACAATGAATTGCAGCAGTGAAATTCGTTTGCAGCAGCAGCAATGGAGTATGGAATTGAATCCGGCAGAGTCTGGGTGTTAGAGAATTCAAAAGATCAAGAAGCCCCCTTTTCTGTAGGCTCTGGGGGTCTATTTATAGGCGCATGAGGCTGATATTTTGCTCAGATCTTGGGAGACTTCTTCTGGCACGTGAGTGGGCCCATGCGACTGAGTTCGTGAAGTTTCAGCCCGATCCGTAATCGATATGAACGAATTTCGTATTGATCAAGATTGTGTCCGATGGAGTCGAAATTCAGTGTGGACATTCTTCAGCATGCACGTAAACTCCTGTGAAAATTTCATAGCATTTGGACTTGTAGATTAGGAGATATGATCGATACAAAATGGTGCTATTCGGTAGGCTGTTTCGTTCATATTGATCATTTCGACTCGATGGCGACATGCGCTAGCAGGTTGACGTGGCACGCATTCTTTGCATCGATCCACATTTTTCGCCGAGTTGATCGAATCATTCCAGGATCTTCGCCGTGTTCACATCGAAGCCATCGTCTCGCTCGAATCGATCATTAGTGCGCTCTTCGCGTCGATCTGTAGCATACCCAGTTTGAATCGATGAAGACAGTCTAGTTCGAATCGATGGACGTTGGCTTGTTCGCATCGATGAAGGTTGCATAGTTCGTATCGATGAAAGCTCCTTAGTTCGTATCGACTGTTGTGCTTTGCTTTGCATTGATGGGAGGCGTGCATTTTGTATCGATTGGTGATCGATCGATACGAAGAGAGTTTTTAGGATTGAACGATGCGAAACATATGCTCATGCTTCTTGCCGATGGATACGAAGTAGGAGTTTTCGGATGGATACGAAGTGGACATTGGATGATCGATTCGAACTGTGGCTTGCCGATGGATGCAAAGTCGATCGAGTCAAACTGAGGCTTCCTGATGGATGCGAAGTCGATCGAGTCGAACTGTTGCTTCCTGATGGGTGTGAAGTCGATCGATACGAAGTGGGCATTGGTTGATCGAGTCGAACAGAGCTTTCCCTGAAGGATTCGAACTCGATCGATTCGAACAGTGGCCAATTGATGGATTCGAACCCGAGACTATTTCTCATCCAATCTTGCATCGATCATAACTTGAGCATATGAACTCGGATTGACTTGAAATTTGGAGTGCTGACTTCCATGGCTTTGCTCATCGTGTCTTATCGATTGTAGCTTGATCCGAACTCGGACAAAATTCGTCGATATCCATAGTGAGCCTGCGTATAACCGGTCTCTAAGACGAATCGTCATTGGTTTCTAGTCAATTTCTTGGTGTCACGGCCTTGTGAAAAGGCGGGATAACATTTGCCCCCAAAGTACGTCTTGTGGAAACATGACGTGCTTTGAAATGCTGCAATTTTCATTCTGGACAGTTATCGTCTTTTCGCTGAAAGTTGTAATCTTTGACTGACTTCCTTGGTAATCTGAGCTGTTAACTGTCAACTGTTGTACCCTGTATTGTTGCAACTGATTGCTGTATGCTAGTGATTAGCTGTTTGTTGTTGTAATCATTATCAGATAAGTATCCAATTTCTGTGGATATTGAAAATTGAATATTAGTCCGACATATATGCGTATATGTTAATTTGACTTTCGTTAACGTTTGCACGTTCACTAGTCGTTGTCAGTTTATCTCGTATCGAATTCCATATCGATCCTCTCCTGAACCGATGTGAAATTCGAATTGTAACAACGCTCGACGGTTGTTTTTGAATGTTCCTTCGTATCGATCTTCTCCTGAATCGATGTAAAAGGTTGGAACATTATCTTTGTATCGTTATGCATCGCATAGATGAATACGAGATGAGCATTTCGAATCGATGGATGTGGAGTTCGATGGATACGAAGCGATCGTTCGTATCGATGGAGTTCAATGCCTTCAAAACAACCCTTGTTGTATATTTCGAATCGATGGACCTGGTTTCATTGGATACGAACAGACAATTCGTATTGATGGGTGCTGGCCTCTGAGAGCTATGATTCGATGGATTCGAACTGCACAGTTCATATCGCTGCACTGGAGATGGAGTCGTAAACGATCGATATGAACAAAGGCCTTCGTTTTGAACTTCGCTTCGATAAAGGCTCGAGTTGATGGATTCGAATAGCCTGTTCGAATCGATCCCGTGGTGACATTTTTCAATTGGTCGAATTCACTGGGAGGCGAACCGTTTTTATCTTCACTTTCGAGTCCATATAAATATCGTGGACTTAGCCGTTTTTCACTTTTTACTTTTCACTTGCTCGTTTCTTCTGCAGCCCTTCGTATCGCTCCAGAAACTTGGAAAAAGAGAACTGCTTGCCTTCGAATCGAATCAAAAACCTTCAATCCCTTTAACCAGTTGTCGAGATCAGGTAATTAATTGAACAAAGTCAATCCTAAAATGATGAGATTCAAGTTCTCACGCCATTCCATTCGAATTCGTGTCCGGGCGTGGTTTGGGGAAGTAAATATTGTGCGAGGTCGAGGAGGGAGAAGATGGAGCTCGAATCGATCTGGGGAAGGAGTGTGGAGGAAGATGGCTTGATCCTCATTTTCGTGTCGATCTGGAGTCAGGGCTTCGAGATGGTGAGATGGAGGCCTTCATATCGATCGATGGCTACGCTTTTGCATCGAGTCGGGATGATCGATGCGAATGTTTCGAACATGTGGATCGATACGAAGAGGTTGCGTTTGATGGATTCGAAACCCAGAGCTTCCGATCGATTCAAATTATGCACCAGGGGATCGATACGACGGCGACTCACTTGATCGATACGAAATGATCGCCCTGGATCGATTCAAAGTCTTCAGCTTTTAACCGAGTCGAACTTACATACAGATGAATTTGAATTATCGATGCAAACAAGGCTCTTGTGATCGATACGAATTGAACGTTAAAAAACTTGTAATCACCTGCATACTTGAAAAACTGACTCCGACGAGCTTCAAACTTGCATAATTGTACTTGACCTTAGAATGGCACATCTGACTGTCTTGCGAAGCTCGTCGATGGAATAACTTAACAAAATTTTAACAAACTTTAACTCGGACCGGTCTCTGTTATCTGGATGACACGGTTGTGACGGTCAGCGATGACGGTCATTCCGACTGAATTTCGAAGTCTCGTCATTTACATGCTTTCCTTAACTCTATGGAATTTTTCAAGTAATATACAGCACTGCACTACACAACATACTCACACACTTCACACTGCGGTATGCATGGGTTTATTGTCTGTTTTACAATGATTTTTCATAAGCTAGTTAGTCATGGAACCTTCAAGTTCGCAACAGCAGGAACTCCCGAGTTCAATTCCTTCAACTATCGAGATACCGGCCATCGAAGCCGAAGTTATAGATCCAGCCCCGGATGAGTTTCCTGGCGCCCGGTTCATTTTCAATCCACAAGATTCTGTGCCGTCCGGCATCTCCGAAGATATGCTGGGACGGATTTGTTTAAGGCATGGCTTGTCGCTCGATGACGTATTACTGCCAGGGCCAAATGATAGACCACATGCTCCCTTGGAGGGGTTTACTGCTTTCAACCGTCATGCTTGTACGGCGGGGACTCTTCCTCCATTCAACCAGTACATAAGGAAAATGCTGTCATTCCTTGAATCGCTCCATCCCAGCTACACCCCAACGGATACGCCTTGTTGAATAGCACTTTCATTCTGTTTATGGAAATTCTCTTTCGACCACCAAAGCCGATCGAGATTAGATATCTATTTAACATTAAGAGTCGCGGAGATAGCCCTTCTTTCACCTTCTTGGAAGTGGTTAGGAACTGTCAAATAGTAACTGGGTCCTGGGGAAGGCTGAGTTACTTTAAAACTGAATGGTTCTACGTTCGGTGCCCCCCTTGATTCGCTAGGCGATGGTTGGATAGACGTAAGCGTTGCTATCTTTCTCTCTGAATTATCGAGATAATAATAACAGACCTCAAAACTGACATACTTCTCTTCTTTCACAGCCGCAATCTCACGACCTGACGGTGGATATTTCAGAGAGCTAGTTCGGATCCTCCAAGCGGTTCCGGGTGAAGAGAGGCACATTGACTTGGTTCTAACCGACAGAAACTTGAGAATTGTCAGGCTGATTGAATGTAAGCAAAGCATACGGCTGGAAGGGACGCTTAGAGCGGTCTCGAAGAAGAGGTTGAAACGAAAAGCGCCCGGAGTCGTAATAGCTGAAGAAGTTGATCCGGAGAGGACGCCCACTGATAACGAACTCCAAGCTGGGCCTTCTTCCAGTTTTCAAGATTCAGGAGGAAGGAGAAAAGGCAAGGCAGTTGCTCATAAGCGTTCTAAATCTGTGAGATTGAAATCCGTGGTTATGTCCTTGCCCGTCTTGGGGATTAGAATTTCGGAGGCTCCTCCCTCGCAAGTAGAGAATCTTTTTGAAGGGCTTGCTGATATTCTGATTCCAGATTATGTGTCGTTTCAACACGACACCGGGATGGAGGAGCTTGACAATGCTCTTGAGCTGTGCGGGTCGCTTGCTATGAGTGCGGCTGACATTTCCGGTTGGTCGGGGGGTTGCACATGCATACACTTCACCGCACTACATGATTCATAACTGTAAATCGTCCAATCCAAGAGATCACTAACTTTTCCTTTGTTTCTCATTTTCAGGTACTATGTCCGGGAGAGGATCAATGCTGGGGAGCCTTCGCTCGGCTCGAAAATCTTCTACCTACTATGACTCCCGCAGGAGAGACTCAGATAGAGACCGCGATCGCGGGTACTCTAGTCAAGAGAGGTACGAGCGGGACTGGGGCAAAGAATATAGACACCGATCTAGGTCTCGCTCTCTACCTCTTAGACTTCCATCTCCACCCCCTGTTCTTGTTCCACACCCGCCAGAGCCTCCACGACACAGACCGTCTTCTCAAACTTCGAGGTCCGAAACTCAACACCAACGAGTTGAAACCGTGCCCCCCCATAATTGCAGAGTAGGCCATTACTGAGCCCACGGAGGAATGGGCTATTAAAATTGCTCAGCTGAGGAAGGAGTTTCCGAACATATGCTTCGACGGCTATTTCTTTCCACCTCACTTAAAGAGAATCCCATCTGGCGTGGAAAACACGATGCATGACTACATTCATGACGTCTACACCAGTATAGAGAGTGGGTAAAGGATGCAGATAAAGCTTCCAAGTTGACCTTCGAGCGAGCCAAAGCTATTGAGAAGATGGAGTCCAAACTCGCCAAAAAGGATCGAATCATCTAGGTGCTCAACACCGAGGCCGAGTCTTCTCGGATATCTGAAATCGAGGCCACCAAAAAAGCTGACGAAGCGACCATGGCGATGGAGAGGTTGAGGCAGACACATGTTTCCTTGGTGGAGGAGATGGGCCATCGAAACACCACAGTCACCGCCGAACGGGATGCAGCGGTCAAGGAACTTAACGAGCTTAAGGCCAAATTCTCTGACATGGCCAAGGAAAGAGATGATGCGAACAACGCAGCCCAGGAGGCTTGCGAGCAAGCTGTCTTGCTCCGGGGCGAACGGGACGCGGCCGTGGCTAAGGCTTGCAAGGTGGAGACCGAGGTTGAGGAGAAGGTGAAATCGGCCGAGTCCAGGCCAGAGGCTGATATCGAAGACCTCGTTGTTTATAACGCTAACGTGCCGAGGCACAGGGGTCTAGCCTGGCTCGATGATTATCTGACGCATCTATACAACGCCTGGGGCCGATTAGTTGAAGAAGAGAAGGAGGCGCATTTGGGTGAGTCTGTAGATGAATTTGAACTCGAGAATCGCATTCTGAATGAAGATGAAAGGAAGATTCTCCACGAGTCAATGATTATGCATGAAAAAGAAAGGCTCGGCGCCCAGCACTTCGAAGTAGGAGAGGGTTCAGGGGTTGGCCATCATGAGGCGAGTCTTGAACTTCCAGTGTCAACCCAGCCTGAATCTTCGCTTGCGGTTGATCCCCAAGCTGTTCCTACCTATAATCTGGATCAGCCGCAGATGTCTCCGGCTACAGAGCAATTTGCTGAAGCAGTTCAGCCGCTTACAAGTCAAACTGAGGAAGGTATTCTGAACATTCCACATATCTGCCTTAAGTCGGAATCTTCACTTGAATTAAGTTCTAACAGTTCTCTTATTTTTTGTCCAGTGATCGATGCTGCACCGGCCATGCCTCCTGCTACTCAAGAATCATATCAGATGCAAGAGGCTATCGTGACCGAAGCGATCACTGTAACTACAACTGCCCCACTTGACGATACGAAGGGAAGTACGCTTGTTTTTGATGAGCAATTGATGGAGGAACTCTTTCGCCGTCATGGTGATCCTCTTGCCGACCTGCCATTTGTTATGGGTGGAGGCGCTCCTGCTACAAGTTTTTCGATGCCAACTACCGATGCTCCCAGTGAGGCCCGAGTGGTTACTGAAGAGGAAATATTGGTCGAGATCGACGCTAAGATGGAAGCAGCGGCACATGGCGACAGTTTTGGAGGTGGGATGGCGGCACCTGGTCCAGCCCCACTCAGAATGATATCTCCTGGTGGTACAGTTTTCGACACCAGTGCGCCCGTTCCAACTTCTACACTCGATCCTGTTCCTCCGACTCCGCCTGCAGGAAGCATTCCTATTCGTTCGAGCTCGGAGGAGGATGTTGAGATCATGCCCCCGCCTGGAGACTGACCACCGAAAAGCAAAGGCTCAAAGAGGAAGGGTAGTGGCGGCTCCAGCGAGTCTACACCGAAAAGGAAGCCGAGGAAGAAGAAAGATTAGACATGCTTCCTCGGTTTATTTTGACTTTCATTTTGTTGGCCGTGTATAGATGCGGGTTCGGCCCCTGCTAGTAGGAATTTTTTGGGACAAACTTGTACATGAATTTCTCTCATAAATAGTAGAAATGAAACTTTTCTTTTTTAGCTTCTTACGTATTTGCTTAAGTGTTTCAATATCTGAAGTGCACTTGTGAAGTTTCATGTTCCGAGTCAAGTTTGTTTTTGTTTGCCAGGTCCGGAAACTGTGGACATGGTTTACGACCAAGAAGTGAGTTGAATTTTGATGTCACACCGCTTCAATCAATGGTGAATGCTTAAGTCCTGCCCCCTAGTCTTGGGGGTGAGTTGTTGAACATCACCGCTGAACGGATGTCTGAGACAAGTGGAGATTGAGTGATTCATCCATACTTGCTCGATTATCGATGATGATATCCGCACTCCGGGGATTCTCATTTGTTTACTGGCGGTTGGTCACGCCGGCTTAAGTTTTAATCATACGTCCGCGCTCTGGGGACTCGGAATCGACATTTATACTCCGTCTCGCACTCTGGGAGTTCGAAGTTAACGTTTATACTCCGTTTCACACTCTGGGAATTCGGAGTTGATGTTTATACTCCGACTCGCACTCTGGGAGTTCGGAGTTGGTATTTATACTCCAGTTCGCGCTCTAGGAATTTGGGGTTGATGTTTATACTCCGTTTCGCACTCTGGAAATCCGGAGTTGATGTTTATACTCCGACTCGCACTTTGGGAGTTCGGAGTTGACAAACAGACGGTCAGTCACATCTGCTGTAGGTTTTTGGATTTCGCTCGCTCTCTAGGAACGAAAGGTGTATCAGGATCGTGGATGGTCGGATCACATCCACCCCGAGCTAACAAGTGAGGTCGTTAGATGGACGGGTCCACCCTCCTCAAACTTGGTTCAGATACGGATGAAGTCGTTAGGCGGACGGATCCACCCTCTTCGTAGACGTATTTTAATATCCAGTTCGCACTCTAGGAACCTGGAGTTAAGTGAAGGATTGTCGTGTATCAATTCTTTTTTGACTTTGGTGTGATGGCTTGTCCCCGAGCTCGGGTTTCACTTAGCGAGTGACCGGTTACATCACAGTCACTCCCTATTTGAATAAATCCCACCATATGGTGAGACTTAGCTCTCCGTGCATAGTGATGATCATATGAAGCATTTCAAGTAAATCACAGCTCTGGCTCGAAGAGATTGCATTTTATTGCTGAAATAAGAAAATATGGCAAAGTCAGTTGCCTTATTACATATTCTAATTTTGAAATGCAGAAACAAATTTCAAAATGGAAAATAAACTAAATGAAATAACATAGCCTGTTATGTGTAGTAGCAACGAAGACTCTCGCTATTCCAGGCTCTTGGCAAAGTAAGACCGTCAACGGTCGATAATTTGAATGTGCCATCTCCGAGCCTTCGTTCAATAACATACGGTCCTTCCCATGTCGGCTTCATATGCGAAGGAACCAGATAGATTCTTTTTAGGACGAGATCGCCTAGTTCAAAGGTTCGCGGGCGGACCTTGGCGTTGTACAATCGGGCGACTCGACTTCGATGCACGGCTGCCCTCAAATCAGCCTCTTCACGCTTCTCCTCTAGTAAATCGAGAGATTCAGCAAGTAATATAGCATTAGTCTTCGGATCATAGTATGTCACACGATGAGAAGGTACTTCTAGCTCAACTGGAATAACAGCTTCTGAACCATAAGAGAGAGAGAATGGAGTGTGACCGGTCGTAGAATTGTGGGTTGTTCGGTAAGCCCATAAAGCCATAGGAAGTTCATCAAACCACTTGCCCCCGACCTTTTCCAGTCGTTTTTTCAGAATGGATTTTATAATTTTATTGACCGCTTCGACTTGTCCGTTTGCTTGAGGGTGTGCAACTGCGGAGAATTTCTTTTGAATATGAAACCGTTTGTAGAAATCTTTAAATTCAACACTGTCGAATTGGGTTCCGTTGTCAATAATAATGGTGTGTGGGAGACCGAATCGACAGATAATGTTGCAGACTACAAAGTTGATTACTTTTTTCGTCGTTATGGTAGCAAGTGCTTCGGCTTCAGCCCACTTTGTAAAGTAATCAACTGCGACGATGGCGTATTTCGCACCACCTTTTGCCAGAGGTAGAGTACCAATGATGTCGATGCCCCACATTGCAAACGGCCATGGGCTGACCATTTGCATTATCTCGGTAGGTGGGGCTCTAGGAATTCGAGCATGCTTTTGACATTTATCGCACTTCTTTGCATAATCTGACGCATCGCGATTCACAGTCGACCAATAATATCCATACCGAAGTATCTTCTTAGCAAGTGCTTGCCCCTCGGTGTGATCGCCACATTCTCCCTCGTGTACATCGTGTAAGACTCGTTTAATTTCATCGTGAGCGATACACCGGAGTAAAGGAACAGAGTACCCTCTTCTGTACATGATTCCATTCTGGATGGTAAATCGTGAGGCCTTCCGAAGGACTTGTCTTTTTTCACTCCTGCGTTCCGGTAGGATTCTGTGCTCAAGGTAATTTCTGAATGGAGTCATCCATGACTCCTTATCGGGAATGGTTTCACATACCTAATCTATTTCTGCCCGGTCAATGCTTGGGGAAGTTAACGTCTCTACGGGAATGAGTCCCATTTGCTGAGCTTCACCTATGCTGGCTAACTTTGCCAATGAGTCGGATTTTTGATTGCGTTCTCGAGGTATACAATAAATAGCATAATAATCAAACTGATTCAGTATTTCCTGAACTCGAGCTAAGCAGGCAGCCAGCCTTCGATCTCTCGCCTGATATTCTCCTCGAACTTGACATACAACTAATTGTGAATCACAATAAATTTCCACAGCGATAATTCTCAAATCTCTGGCAAGCTTCAATCCGGCTAAGAGGGCTTCATATTCAGCTTCATTATTGGTTGCATGAAAATCAAACTTCAAAGCATATCATATAGATCGGCCTTCGGGGGTCTCGAGTACAACTCCAACGCCCGAACATCGGTCGTTTGATGCACCATCAGTATACAGCTTCCAGACGTATTCGGGAGATTCACTGGTTTCGGGCAAGTCCTCTGGAACAGTAAATTCAGCTATGAAATCGGCTAGGACTTGTCCTTGAATGGCTCACCTTGGAGTGTAAGTAATATCAAACTGACTCAGTTCGATGTTCCACTTGAGTAACCTACCAGACGTCTCAGGCCGCTTAAGGACCTGTTGTAACGACTGGTCGGTGTACACAATAATAGGATGTGCCTGGAAATATGGTCGGAGCTTCCTTGATGCAATAACAAGGCAATAAGCCAACTTCTCTAGTTTCGGATAATTCCTTTCGGCTCCAGTCAATCGTTTGCTGACGTAGTATACTGGCTTCTGTATATTGTCTTCTTCTCGAATTAAGGCAGCGCTGATAGCGTTTTCTGATATCGCCAAGTATACGTACAACTTCTCATGATCAATAGGCTTTGACAGGATAGGTGGTGTGGGTAGATGCTGAATTAGTGCTTGGAAAGCACCTTCACACTCTGTGGTCCATTCAAAGTTTCGTTTTCCTTTTTGGATCAGATCGAAGAAGGGAATACATTTGTCAGTGGACTTTGAAATGAACCTGCTCAATGCTGCTACTTTCCCATTGAGACTTTGGACTTGCTTTATAGTTTTCGGGGTTTCAAGATTTCTGATTGCCCCGATCTTTTCAGGATTAGCTTCGATCCCTCTAGCATTGACGATAAACCCAAGGAATTTTCCGGATGTAACTCCAAAATGACATTTCAGTGGGTTGAGTTTCATTCTGTATTCTCGAAGTATGTTGAACATAGTTTCTAGGTCTTTAATATGGTCAGTGGAAAATCGTGACTTCACAAGCATGTCGTCTACATATACTTCCATGGTTTTCCCGATTTGATTGGCAAACATCCGATTGACCAATCGTTGATAAGTAGCCCCGACATTCTTAAGTCCGAATGGCATAACTTTGTAGCAATAAAGCCCCAGATTGGTTTCGAAGCTGGTATGTTCTTGATCAGGTAAATGCATCGGTATCTGATTGTAGCCAGAATACGCGTCCATGAAGGATAAGAGCTCATGCCCAGCTGTTGAATCTACTAGCTGATCAATTCTGGGAAGTGGGAAACTGTCTTTGGAAGCTTTATTCAGATCGGAGTAATCGACACATGTTCTCCATTTTCCGTTCGACTTTCGAACGAGCACGGGATTTGACACCCATTCGGGGTATAGCACATCTCGGATGAACCCGTTTGCTTTAAGCTTTTCTACCTCTTCTTTAAGGGCGGCAAATCTCTCTGGATCCATACCACGCCTTTTCTGTTTGACCGGGACATGCCGCGGGTCAATGTTCAGAGTGTGGCTCGCGATGTCCGGCGAGATCCCACACATATCAGAATGCGTCCAGGCGAATACGTCAAGATTCGCCCGTAAAAACTCAACCAATTCCTCTTGGGTTTGCTGGCTTAGCTGAAACCCAATCTTTATCATTTTCGAATCATCATCATTGTCAATTGGGACATCGATCGTCAGTTCGGCCGGGGATGCTTAACTTTCTTTAGATTCTCCTTCGTCTTCAGTTTCTCTTGGGTCAAGATCCCTTTGGAATTGGCTGGGGTGCCTGGGCCTAGGCCCAGGCGTTAATTGTCAATTATCAGCAAAACGGATGCAGAGAGATTCCTCTACGCCCTTTCCTTTCTCCTTTCGCTGCGCCTCTCGCAGCTCAGCAACATAACAGGCTCTCCCAGCAGCCTGATCTCCTTGAATGATTCCCACTCCACGATCAGTGGGAAACTTTAAAGTCAAACACCACGGGGCAATAGCTGCCCTGAATTCAGCGAGGGCCGGTCAGCCCAAGAAAGCATTATACGGGGAGTCTATGTCTAGCATGATGAACTGTAATATCCGTACTCTCCGGCGTTCTCCAACCCCCAACTCCACTGGTAGTTCCACTACTCCAGTGGGTATAGTAGCGCTTCCATTGAAACCATGGATTCGAGATTGGCAAGGTTTTAAATCTTTGGCTTCCATTCTCATTTGATCATAAGCTCGTTTAAACATAATATTCACTGAGCTTCCACTGTCAACTAAGATCCTCTTCATCCAAGCAGGATCTACTTGTGCTGAGATGACCAGTGGATCGATAGTGGGGGCTTCGACTTTATCAGCATCTCTGTTTCTAAACACGATGTCATCTGTCATCGTCTTCTGTTGTTTGGTCGGAGCCCCTTCATCAAAACTACTATAACACTCGAAGTCCGCATGCCTGATAGAGCTGGCATACGACTCCATTTCCTTCCAGCTTCGGTCTGCCGGATGTGGACCACCACTTATTGTATTAATAACCAACCTCCCGCCAGTACGAGCGGGTTCCTCCTACCTTTCTTGATTTGGCGCACGATTCTGATTCGATGGGCCCGCACCTCCCGACTGCGGCCCCCGCACATACTGATCCAACTTCCATTCGCGTATCAGCTTTTCAATGAGATCTTGTAAATGACGACACTCATTTGTATTATGGTCATAACTTTCATGGAATCTACAAAACTTCCCTGTCTGGACTTGTCTTTCTGTTGACGGCTTTGGGGCAGGTTTCTTGTATTGCATGGTATTATAGGTCTGCAAATACACATTCTCCAGCGACGTATTCAACGGAGTATAATTGTTGAAAATGGGGGCCCTACGTCGTGGACCACGACTTTGATCTCGCTTTTTCCCTTGACTTCCACTATCCCTCTGCTGACTCTGTTTATTTTGAATATTCAACCGAACTTTCCCGGAACTATCCCCGGACTGTTTAACTACGATGTTACTCTGAATTCCTTCAATACTAGGTCCTGCGTCATCCTACTTCCTAGACTGTTTCGCATCCTCCCTTCTCAAGAATTGGGCTGCCTTGGAATAGAAACGGTCCAATGACGCAGGCGGCTTCCCAGCTAACCAACTTCCAAACTCGAAATCAGGGTCAATCCCCTTAGTCAATGCCATCAGGATAGAGTTGTCATTGGGATTGCTTATTTCTGCACAAGCAGCATGGAATCGCTCCAAGTAACGTCTAAGTGTCTCTCCGGGAGCTTGAGTGACGCAAGACAGGGTATTAACATCTTTAGGCCTCGCCACGTGCATACGGAATTGCTCAACAAATTTGGTGGCCATCTGGTCAAAATTAGAAATGGATCGTGGTGGCAAACGAGTAAACCACATAGTTGCAATGCCCCTAAGGAAATGGGGAAACTACGGCATTTTACTGCATCATCAGCTCTCGCAGCATTCATCAACCACTCATACTTCCGGATGTGTTGATTTGGATCAGAATTTCCTTCATAGACTGGCAAAGTTGGCATCCTGAAACGCCGAGGTGGTTCAGCATATAGTATGTCATCAGTGAAAGGGGTATGACTCCGGGAGATTCCCCAGTCGTCCTTAGTGATACCCTGACTTTCACGGATCATCTGACGAATCATCGTCGGTATATCCGGCATCTGGATATTTGGAGGATGTTGTTCCTAGGTGTGGTCGGGTTCCACAGCGCGAGCCTGGACCGGACGCGGTCGACAGTCCGGGCCTCGCCTCCTTGGTTCAACATTTTCAAGGACATAAGGTTCTGGAGTATGATCGAGTTGGTGACGATGCGGATCAGCTTGGTTTCTAGCATCAACTCCTTGTTCGGTAGTGGTGGTGGTAGCGAGGTTGCCTGTGACATGGTAAGGAGCAGCACCTCCTCGGGATGAAGGTCCAGTATGATGACTAGTAGATGGTCCAGTTCTGGGTTGTCCAAGATTCAAGGCAGGTTGGTGTCCTGTGGCCTGGGTGTAGCTTACATCCAACCGTGGGCGTGTGGATCGGTGATGATCATTAGATGAGGCTGAACTCTCTGTGGAAGAATAAGAACCTTGATCTCTTCTGGATCTTCTGCGCCTTTGGCGATTCAGTTGGTTGGTCAACTCCGTGTTGGCGCGCAGTTGTTCAGTTAGCTGTTGCCGACTCTGGGCCAACTCTTGAAGCAGCATTTGAAACTCTTGTCTGGTGACCGGGCCTGATGGATCTGAAGGTCCGGCGGCATCTTGGTTGGATGGAGGCAACTTCATGGGATTTTGTCTGTCCCGTCCTTCTTGATCAGCAGCTGTAGACGTAGTTCGTGTACTTACCATGGTGAATTGATGAAGTCCTTTCCTAGATATGATGCAAATCTGAATAGAATGGAAGGGCTTCAAAGTTCTAGATCTGGATCTTCTTCTTGGATTTATGCAATCCGGTATCGATAGGAGATCCAAAGAGCAGGAGAAAAATTGGGTTTTTTTTCAGTGAAAGCACTAAAGTGTTTGTACCAAAAATGGGCAGAACACTCTTCGGAAGTTTTTGAAGAGATAAAGTGAAGAAATTAAATGGAAAAAGATTATTATCTAACAAAAACTCCAAAAAACAGATAGGAAAATAATAAAAACGCACAGAAACACAAGGATTTAGAGTGGTTCGGCGTATTGCCTACGTACACTATGAAATTGTTCTCTTTATTGATATTTCTTTCATGATTACAATTGATTGCAGCAAGTTACAGCAGATAACAATGAATTGCAGTAGTGAAATTCGTTTGCAGCAGCAGCAATGGAGTATGGAATTGAATCCGGCAAAGTCTGGGTGTTAGAGAATTCAAAAGGTCAAGAAACCCCCTTTTCTGTAGGCTCTGGGGGTCTATTTATAGGCGTAGGAGGCTGATATTTCGCTCAGATCTCGGGAGACTTCTTCTGGCACGTGAGTGGGCCCACGCGACCGAGTCCGTGAAGTTTCGGCCCGATCCGTGAAGTTTCGGCCCGATCCGTGATCGATACGAACGAATTTCGTATTGATCAAGATTGAATCCGATGGAGTCGAAATTTAGTGTGGACATTCTTCAGCATGCACATAAACTCCTATGAAATTTCATAGCATTTGGACTTGTAGATTAGGAGATATGATCGATACGAAATGGTGCTATTTGTTAGGCTGTTTCGTTCGTATCGATCATTTCGACTCGATGATTTCGAATCGATGGCGACATGCGCTCGCAGGTTGACATGGCGTGCGTTCTTCGCATCGATCCACATTTTTTGCCGAGTTGATCGATTCATTCCAGGATCTTCGCCGTGTTCGCATCGAAGCCATCGTATCGCTCGAATCGATCATTAGTGCGCTCTTTGCGTCGATCTATAGCATACCCAATTTGAATCGATGAAGATAGTCTAGTTCGAATCAATGGACGTTGGCTTGTTTGCATCGATGAAGGTTGCATAGTTCGTATCGATGAAAGCTCCTTAGTTCGTATCGACTGTTGTGCTTTGCTTCGCATTGATGGGAGGCGTGCATTCATATCGATTGGTGATCGATCGATACGAAGAGAGTTTTTAGGATTGAGCGTTGCGAAACAGATGCTCATGCTTCTTGCCGATGGACACGAAGTAGGAGTTTTCGGATGGATACGAAGTGGACATTGGATGATCGAGTCGAACTGTGGCTTGCCGATGGATGCGAAGTCGATCGAGTCGAACTGAGGCTTCCTGATGGATGCGAAGTCGATCGAGTCGAACTGTTGCTTCCTGATGGGTGCGAAGTCGATCGATACGAAGTGGGCATTGGCCGATCGAGTCGAACAGAGCTTTCCCTGATGGATTCGAACTCGATCGATTCGAACAGTGGCCAGTTGATGGATTCGAACTCGAGACTGTTTCTCATCCAATCTTGCATCGATCATAACTTGAGCATATAAACTCGAATTGACTTGAAATTTGGAGTGCTGACTTCCATGGCTTTGCTCGTCGTGTCTTGTCGATCGTAGCTTGATCTGGACTCGGACAAAATTCGTTGATATCCATAGTGAGCCTGCGTATAACCGGTCTCTAAGACGAATCGTCATTGGTTTCTAGTCAAATTCTTGGTGTCATGGCCTTGCCAAAAGGCGGGATAACACTGCCTCAACGTCTCCAGCACTACTCTAAGATGAACTTCATGCTCTCTCTCATCCTTAGAGTATATCAAAATATCATCTATGAATACCAATACAAACCTATCCAAGTGTTCTCAGAAAATTCGGTTCATCAAATCTACAAAGAATGCTGGTGCATTAGTTAGTCCAAACGGCATCACTAACCATTTGTACGATCCATATCTGGTTCTAAACGCCGTCAAAAGGAATACTATCCTCTGCTACTCTAAGCTGATGGAACCCTATTGCTAAATCCAACTAGGAAAATACTTTGGCTCCACTCAACTGGTCGAACAAATTGTCAATTCTAGGTAATGGATATCGATTCTTTATCGTCTTCTCATTCAACTTACGATAATCGATACATAACCTTAACGATCCGTCCGGCTTCTTTGCGAACACTGCGGTTGCTCCCCAAGGCGAACTACTTGGTCTGATAAAACTCTTACTTTCCAAATCCACCAACTGTACCTTGAGCTCCCTCATCTCGGTAGGTGTCATTCTGCTTGGTAGCATACTCACCGGTTCTGCTCCTGGTACTAAGTCTATCCGAAACTCAATGCCTCGTTCGGCACAATCCTACTACAGGTTCAAAGACATCCGTGAATTTTGTAACAACGAAAACTTGATTCAACTCATCTTCTACCTCCACAACACCCAACAAAGTGTTAACCTCAAAAATAAGGTTTTCTACGAAGTATATGATTCGATAACTACAGTCAGGGCGTCTAAGCGATATTTTCCTACCATGGCAAAATATCCTAGCATCGTATTTACTTAACCAATCCATACCCAAAATAATTCTGAACCCTATGAAGTCGAACACATGCAAACTACAAACAAATGTATGACCTCACAATTCAAACTCTAGGTGGTCACATCTCATCCCAAGAGTCGCATAACCTCCAATCGGATTTGCAACCCTTAAGGAAGTAACTAGGTATGAGGGTTCTAGGTTAAGCTTATTTACCAAACAATGAGATATAGAACAATGCGATGCACCAGTATCAAATAGAACGCTAACTGACATATCATGAATCATAAGTGTACCTCCCAACACAGCCTTTCCCTTTTCCTTTGCTGTTGGACTCGAGGTAGCTTGCTCCAATGCAAACACTTTGCCCTTTCTATCCTTTGCTGGCTCCTTGCACTGGTTCTTATAATGTCCAATTTGACCGCAGTTGAAGCATCTAATATTCTTCTTCCCGATCACCTTCTTTCCATCTCCTGAGCAACATTTATTTGCGAAATGTCATTTCTTGTCACATTTATAACAGACAACCTCTGCCTTTCCTTTCTTAGCAGCTCCACCCTTCTGAGATCCTTTCTTGTGGAAAAGCTTTCTTTTCTGACTCTGTACTCCTTGAACTTCCATTGCCTTATTTCTTTCAAGAAAAGAAGCATCTCTTCATTCCTTAAGGCCATCTCAACAACAACGTCACATGGATCCCTTATATGCGGTAACATGACCTTTTTAAGTTCCTTTTAACCACAGTATCAACCGTAGCATAGCTATATCTCGCTAGCTCCTCAAACCTCGTCGCATACTCAAGCACAGTCATGTCTCCCTTCTCCAACTCAGTAAACTTCCTGAGTAGAGTAGACTTAGCAATATTCGACATAAACCTCTCCTCAAACCTTCTTTTGAACTCAGCCCAAGTCATAGTCTCCTCATTAACTTCAGCAGTAACACTGTTCCACCAATACAGTGCTGCTCCTTGTAGCTGGCTAGAAGCGAGTCTCCTCTTTTGCTCGTCATTGAGCCCTAAATCAGCGAAAATCCTCTCGCAATGAAGCAACCAATTCTCCACTTCAATTGCGTCTTCAGTACCAATAAACGGTTTTCCTCCCAATCGAGCATAATCTCTACTCAAAACAGCAGTCATTCACCACCGGAGCCTCTTGATTTCCTCCTCCATTATTTCCTCCAACTACTCCAGCAGCGACTCCCGCTTGCATCATGTTTACAAAGAACCGATACATTGCCCACATTCGACTTGCAGGACTCCAGCACCCACATTTGCAGCTTGTGCCTGACCTTGATTTCTCCTGGAATTTGGTCGAGCATTTCCATTAGTTGTGGTGCTTCCCCCACCAAGGTTAATTCTTCCACCTCTAGCATCCATATCTTCATTCAGTCTTCGTAAGATACAGAAGAATAGCCTAATAGAGATGGGATATTAGAGATAAAGCGTATACTTATATATAGCAAATACAAGTACGTTACTATAGCGTTATCCCATACCCTGATCTTTTCTCTAATTCCATCGGATTATGTTTTCAAAATCATTTTAAGTTTAAAGTTTTTCATAAACCTATGCTCTGAAACCAAGTTGTAACATCCCCTATCTTGAGGCCCAAAGCTAAGCGCTACAGATGTTGCAGTCATCTATAGTATTAACTTCCGGCGACAAAATATGGTAATGTTAATGCTATCCATAATATTAGAAGCACATGAATATGAAACAAAATCAAAGATTTCAAAAACAACTTTCCTGATTACATTTCACAAAACCATGTTTCATATCCAATTACATAATCTCAAACGTTTCCCAGGCATTGAACAAATATAATTATTACAAAATACGCCAAGAGCAACATATGAATATTCTCCTTTGGATAATCAGAGCACTAAAAAGACAAAAACTGTCTTAATACATCACAGCGGAAATAGAAATTCTAAATAGATAACATTAGCCTCCTGCTCATCTCCGTAAGCTTTATTCGCCCACCTACTCAAATAAATTTTGAGCACCCGAGAGTTTAACGTGAAAATCATAAACTTCGAGCCAAACATAAAGCCTGGTGTGAATTATACTATACATCTCGGTTTACTGATATTAAGTGAGACCATGCCACTTAGCAGAACAGGTTTCCCCTCACTAGTATCCTTTTAAAACTTATTTTTTGCAAATCTAAAATCCTGCAACCAAACTGGTTAAAACAATAATAGCAATATCATGTATGCAAACAAATCAGGTGATAAATGGACTATCTGTCTGAACACTATAGTTTTGTTTGGCTAACTACCAACCTTTGGCTGACTCGGGCCTACCAGACAAAATAGACAAATAATCTAACTTATTTTAGATACTCTTTTGGACAGTCTGTCCCTAACTTAGTTCTCGCAGGGTCATCTGATCCTAATGGTTTTGCGAGCTCACCAATAACCTATCTCTACTCTGTATAATCCTTTCTGTGTGTAACATCATTTTAGTCTTATCTATGACAAATCCCTACACACTGGAATTTTAGACTTATATTAGCTAGGGCAACTAGCTAAAGTATAGGGCGCGACCCCAAATTAGTCTCATATGGTATTCTAGTATCTGAGTCATTTACTTAGGGTCAACTACCCCATCAAATTTTCCTCGAAAACATTTCTTTCAAATTGATTTAACCCTTTAAATCATACTTAACAAGGACAATATATTCTATGCTTTCTCAAATAACTTTGCCATGTTGTATATACTTTACACAAAACATTGTTGATGAACACATTCGAAACCCTTGTTTAAAAGCTTTAAACAACCCCTTCCGAAACCATTGAAAGTAACCCTTTCGATACAAGTAAACTACTTTACTTTATAATCTTAGGCAAAAAGGCCAAAACATACCTTTTGAAACCATTTACAATAGACCTTTCAAAAACATTGAAAGTATCCTTTCGAAATCTTTATAAAACCTTAGACATCCTCTTTTCAAAACACTTTAAATATGCCTTTTGAAAACATTGGAAACCCTCCATTTAAACACCAAGGTAATCCTTTCGAATACATTAGGGGACTACCCCTTCGAAACCTTTAACATATACCTTTCGAAAGCATTAAGTCCTTTTCATAAATCAAACCTTTCGAAAGTATTGGGTTCAAGTAAAAACATGTGGAACAACCTTTCAAAACCATTCAAAACATTTCCTTTCGAAACCTTTGTGTTTAGCTTTCAAAATCTCAAAAGGGTCTTAAATAAACTAAGTCGAAAGCAACACTTTCGAAAGCAATTTCTTAAGTAAAGAAGTGGATGATGTTGAAACCTATCCCTTCGAAAGCATTAGAGAAGTGGCTCTAATTTTAAAACAAAGGAACCCTTTCGATAGCATTGCCTTGAAAGATTGGATGTGGCAGCTAGGGGATTCGACCCCTCCGAAAGCTTCTTTATAAAACAAAGGTGCAACCTCTTTTAAAACCTTTCTTTAAAACATTTGACTAAGTCGAAAGCTATCTTATTCGAAAGCATTCTTTTCGAAAGCAAAGCAAGCGGCATTTCCTTTTAAAAGCAAAGTAAGGTCTCGACCCCTTCGAAAGCCCTATTTCGACTCTATACCTTTCGCCTATGTCCAATCCACTACGTACCAAGTCTTTGATACCATGTGTATTGGTTTCGACTAAGGTGGAGGTGGAAATATATGGTCGAAAGGTGGCTGTCGAAAGTGGCGAAACAACAAAACTTTATAAAAGCCGACTTTTAACTTTAAAAAGCAATTTCTTTTCAACTAACCTGCTTTGTTTATCAACATATGATTGGTTGCTAATTTCTTTTCTAAAATCTTTTCTAAAAGAGCTACCGAAATTCAGAATTAAACAATTTAGAATATTTACAAATTGCCACTTCTCCTTTTATAAACATATAAAACATTTAAGTCTCATACCTTAAATAATTTTATATACTTATTAAAACACTTCGGAAAATTCTACAAAAATTCCCATAAATCACTTTTAATATGTTTTCTAACCTATATAAATTTCTAACCCAAAGCCAACATAAAATAGCCGTAATTAATTTTAAACCCAATTAACTATTTTCTTCACTAGAAATTTCATAATAAATCCATATAAATTCGGAAAATTATGAAATTTGAAACCCGTCTCTAAAATATTATTTTCTGACTTAATCTAAAAATCGCAAGGCATTTGGATGTCATTTAATTGGTTTTTTAAATTAAACCTTATCATAAAATCTATATGAAAAAGCATATATCATCAACAAGCATATATATCCATTTAAACAATCAAACATGGAAAATTATTTGCAAAACAATTTCGGATCTCCACTAAAACCGAAAACAATAAAAATATGAGATGTAATCTATTATTCATCTTTAGCTTGTTATTAAGGAGTTGAGATTTGATTTTGGATTAAGTTGATTAAGCTTCCTTCTTTTTATCCTAGCATTTTCTTCTTCTTGCTTTTCCCTTAATGGTGGCCGAGCTCTCTTATGTTTTGATTTTAGTTTGTGAACGTGTAAAATGAAGTGGTATGATGGTTTAGGGCATATGAATATAACCTATTCCTACTTTGCCCTTATCTATTTCATTCTAGTTCCCTTCTAGTTCATTGTTCATTAGGCACGGCTATCTTCTATTAACACAAATCTCAATCCCTTAACCATTTACATTATTTCATTTAATTTAACTAATTAAATGTCCTAAATAATGTTAATTAAAATTAGGGTCGTTACAAATGCCCACTCTAGGAATATCTCTCCAAAATTGGTATATCTTCCACTCGAAGCATCAACAACTGCATTTCCCTTATGAAATTACTGGAAATGTCAAATCCATAGGAGGCTGAGAGCTCTAACCATCGCTACTATCGAAGATCAAGATCCTTCTCGGAGAAGAGATACTCCAATGATGTGGTCTCACTGAACAGCTCTAACTCCTCTCCTAATAGACAACGCCTCCAACTTTCCAAAGCAAACTCTATCGCCATCAATTCCGAATCAAAAGTTAGATACTTCCTTCCATGTGATTTCAGTTATCGACAAACATATGACAACCTTACTTTTCGGTATCAATACCACACCCAGTTAAGTACCACAAGCATGTATGTACTATCGTCTCTTCACTCCTACTCGGAACGAGTAACATCGATGCACTCATCAACTTCTCGACCAGACTCACTAATGCGTGTCTGCATCTCGCGTCTCAAAAAAAATCTGATCCTCCCCTATCAAATCGGTTAATAGTGCTGCTACCTTAGGTCTATTCGAATTCTGGACCGTCGTAGCTAAGGATATACAGTGATGTCCTACTCTGAAATAATAACGACCAAAGCGTTTCATTTCCCTCCTTTAGAAGTGATACTCCAAAATCTCATCATCAATCAGTGTCTTCTAAATACCTATCGTACAACCATCAATCGTGTCTTTTGCTCTTCTTTCGTCCATGAGTAGACGAAAATATCATCCATGAGCACAAGCCCAACTCACTCAAGTGACCTCTTGAAACACTATCCATGAGATCAACAAGGAATGCTGACAAATTGGTTAGACCAAACGACATGACCGACTAATCAAAAATAAAGGTAGCATACAAAACACTATAATTGACACACACTCTCTCTAAATACTCTCAGTTGGTGAAAATCTATCGCAAGGTCCAACTAAAAGAACATCCTCGTGCTAGAGAGCTGATCGAATAAGCCATGAACAATAAATGTGAATACTTGTTCGTTATCTCATTTAAGTTACGACAATCAACAAACAACCTCAAAGCCATCCGCCCTAATGACAAACACTATAGGTGCATCATACCCAAATATGCTCCTATGAACGAACCATCGTCTCAATAGGTCATCTGCTCGCATCTTTAGTTCCCTATGCTCTTTGGGCATCATATGCCTTAAAGGCACAACTGCTGGTCTAGCTCCTTTGACCAGATCGATACGGAACTCAATCCTCATATGGTGGTAATCCGGTCACCTCATCGAATATGTCCGGACATTCTAGTTATAGGCATAGATGATAACTCATCACGTGGAATATCAAGCGAATATAGAAATCTAACCATAACCCCTCTTCTACAGGTAGCTAATCACTATTGTTCGCTCGTCCATGACTCTAATAATCACTAACAGCCTCTCACAGTCCACCACTATTTTGTGCCCCCTTCAGCCAGTCCATTCCCAAACCATAATACCGAACCTAATCAAAGCCCAAAACAAACCAATAACAAACAAACATCCTTGACTCAATAAGATAAAGTCTCGACAAACCATGTATAGGCTGGGTGAGCCCCTAAATAGGTCCATCACAATCAAAGGTCAGTTAACCATCTAGAGTCTCAATCCCAATATCTCCATCAAATCTGGATATGAAGGAATATAAAACCTCGACATCAAATGAAATACGTATGGAAACGCCATATGTGGAAAGCATATCTTAAATGGTAATGCAATTTCCCTTTACTTTCGTCGATGTAGAACTCGACGAAATTGGAACGACAATCAATACATATGCTTCCACGATTTGTCCCTAGTCAACTGGTTCGGGATAACCCTTCTACACTAGGTATAGGCTCTCACATCATAAAGCCTTCTCGATCATCTTCTCGAAGCTCTCGTCAATATGACCAATCAATCGCTTTCCAAAATGATCACTCAACCTAATGATAAACTTTCCATTTTTTCTGTGTGGGGAATCAACAAAAAATGGACCGTACTTCGATAGCGCATCGAATTCGGTCATATACTCCGACACAAATATGTCGCCTTATTTCAAATCGGCGAACTCTCTAACCAACATCGATTTCGGAAAATTCAAGATAAATTTTCTACGAAGCGAACTATGAACTAATCCCAAGTAAATCACTCCTTGAGAATGAAGCTACAGAAGCACTCCACTAGTTCATTGTTCATCCCTAGAGTCATCTGGAGGTTAACATCTACCTCATTGCATCATCTAACTCCAAGTCATCAAAGATCTTTTTGCAAGTAAACATACAATCTTGCCTTTCAATAGTCGACTCTGTTCCAAAGAACGATGTAACATTCCCCCTACTTGGAGGCCCAAAATTAACGGCTACAGATGCTACAGTCATGAATAGTTATTACTCCTCGGCAACCAAATACAGCGGTGTTAGATTCATTGATACATAGAAACACATGAATATGGAAAATTTTAAACTTCAAACAAAATCACATTCCATATCAAATCATTTCCAATCAATTACATAATCCCAATATTCGTAAACCATGTTCAGAGACAATATACCTATTACAACATACGTCCAAAGCGACATACGATGATGCCCCCGGGATGATCAGAGTATATATAGGCAATATAACAACTTTGCCATTACAAACAACACAGAGGAATCTAAAGAAAAGAAACTCTGAATAGCTATCATGCCTCCTGCACGTCTCCGAAAGCTTATTCGTCTTACGAGGTATCTGAAAACCTCAAATCTCAAACTACTCAAAATCAATTGAGTATCCAAGAGTTTAAGGGGAATACATAAACTTCGAGTCAGATATAAAACCTGGTATGAATAATAATCTACCATCTCAAATCATTTAGATATCTAGTTAGACTACGCCGCTTAGCGGAATGGGTTTCCGCTCACTAGTATCTCAAAACCTTTACAACCCATATACTATGCTCCTGCATCCACAATGGTTAAAACAATTCAAAATAGTATAATATGATGATATGCAAACAATTGAATAAATTCTGGATTACCCATCCCCATTCAATTTTAGACTATCTGTCTCGGTTATAGTTTCTAGGATTACTATTAACCTATTAGTTTTCATGAGCCGACTAATAACCGGTTAAACGTTTAAAGATTCCCTGTCCAATTACATAATTTTCATGGGATCACTATGAACCTATTGGTAACTCCAATATTACTCTTATCTTAGTTTTCATGGGTTGACTAGGAACCTATTGGTAACTCCAATATCCTTTCTTTATACCCTACTTTTCATGGGTTGACTAGGAACCTATTGACATCTGTCAATATTTCATCCGGGTATAGTTTTCATAGGCTAACTACAAACCTACTGGCCCTGCCAGTATCTAATCATAGTTTTCATGGGCTTACTATGAACCTGTCTAACTAACATCTTCCTTTACACATAGTTTTCATGGGCTAACTATGAACCTGTCTATCTGACATCTTTTCTTATACATAGTTTTCATGGGCTAACTATAAACCTATCGGCCCCTGCCAATATCATACAGTTTTCATGGGCTTACTATGAACCTATTGGCCCCTGCCGATATGTATCGTTTATATTTTAGCATCCTATATTCTGGTCTTCCTGACCTCCTGGATGCAATTCTACTTATTCAGGAGTTTAATCAATTTATATTCACTACTGGGTAAACCTAACCGGTTCTTCTACCCCTTTATCCCCAAAATGCAGTTATGGGTCCATTATAAAGTGAATATATTCATATTTGAAGAAGCAACATAACTTTACCACTCCTGTGGGTTTAATATAAAACATGGTTAATACCTTTAACCTTTTAATTTATCAAAGATGGCTTCTTGTCAAAACCATTATTAAAACTCCTTTAAAATATAGCCATGGGTTTTTCCTTTTAAAAATAGAGTTTGGGTCATAAAACCTTTCAATACCTTCGAAACCTAGCTTTCGAATTCATAGGATGACCTCCTTCGAAAGCTCTTAAAAACATTAGGCTCCTGCCTTATATTACTTTAAAAGCTACCTTTCGAAACCTTTCGAAGTATTATCATTTACCTTTAGAAGCTTAGCTTTGAAACCAGTTGAAAGTACCCCTTTCGACACAAATGGAAGTAACCCTTTTGAAAACATTGAAAGTACCCTTTTTCGAAAGCATTGGGTTTATACTTAAAACATAATTTGGGGTCAAAGTGAATTTAGTCGAAAGCATCTGTTTCGAAACCATCTTTTATCTTATCAAAATATTGAGGAAAACTTGATGGCATCGACACCATCCCTTTCAAAAGCAAAAAACATCTGGGTAAAACATTGGAAGGTTGGAGTCGAAACCCCTTTCGAAACCATCACCTTCGAAACCCCTAATCCCTTTCGAAAGCTTTAGGAAATGGCTTAAACTTTATAAAACAAAGTACCTTCCAATATCATTGATATCTTTAACACCATCGAAAGGCTATAAAATGGCAGCAGGGTATCGATTAGGTCGGAACCCCTACTTTCCAAACATTCTTTTATAAGGAAGGAACCCAGTCGAAAGCAATCTTAAGTTATTAGCAACCATTTCAAAATCCTTTTAAAACCTCTTTCGAAACCTTATGCTTCGACCCTGTCGAAGGCTTAAGACAAAACAAAGGCAGGTGCTTATCTTTTAAAAACAAACCAAGGTTCGACCCCTTCGGTAGCTTCGCTTTCGACACTCTACCTTCCGCATATCTCCAATCCACTGCGTACCATCATAGTAATACCATGTGTATTGGTTTCGGCATAGTTGGTTTCGACAAGGATGAAGACGAAAGCTACTGTATCGAAAGACACTTTCTTAAGTAGGCGGAACCACTTTTCTAAGCAAAACTGAGTTTAATTCTTGTTTGGGCAAACTTTTCTCTAACTAACCTGCCACGTGTCAACACTAGATTGGTTGCCTTAACTTTTTCAAATTCTTTTTCAAAAATAACTGCCGCTAATCCAGATCTAAACCATGGTTAAGTTAATCAAACTAGCCCTTCCAATTTTTGCAAAGAAGTCCCTCTTCTAAAAAAAATTATTTTGCATAGCAAATCACTTTGGAAAAATCCTCAAAAATTCCAAAAATTCACTTTAATCATGTTATCCAACATAACAAAATTTCAGACCTAAATTCTCAATATATTTTTCAAAATAAATATAAACCAAAATAACCATATTTTCTTTTGAAAATTCATAATAATCTTTCCATAGCTTGGAAAATTCTCAAAATTGAAACCCAACTCCAAAATCATTTTTCTCATAACATAAAATTTTTCCATGGCATTTAAACATCATTTAATCTCGGTTTTGATCTAAAACCGTACTAAATCCCTTTTAAACAACCTTGCTTAATCAAATAAATTATAAATCAAGCATATCATCATCCAATATATCATAAAAACGAATTTATCCCTTAGATCCGAAAATATATGATTTAAAATAAAATAGAGATGGAATTATTATTCACCTTGCTCTAGATAAGGAGATTGGATTGAGATTGATTTCCCCTAAGCTTGAATCTCTAGCTTTAATTTGAATTTTCCCTTTCTCTTAATAGCTGACCGTTCCTCTATATTTTGTTTGCATTTTAAAATAACGTGAATGGGAAGAAATATGAGGAACAAAAATATATATAAGAGTGAAAGCTAGGGGCGGCAATTCCCAATATACCCTCATGTGTCTTAATTAACCAAAACTCATTCTTAAGCCCATTAATTAGTTCATTAGGCACGACCTTAATTAATTAATTCAAGTCTCAATCCCCTTATCACATTCATTTACGTTATTCTATTTAATTTATCTAATTAAATCTCTTGAATAATGTTATAAAAAATTAGAAGTGTTACAAACGGTTTGCCTCCTAGACTCTCGTAGTCTTTGTATAGCTCAGCAAAGTCGACTCTAGCCATTTGCACTTGAGCATCATAATCATCCAGAATAACTTGGGCATGCCAGGAAATGATTCGCACCATCTCTGTGTAGTAACCTCGATCCTGCCCAATTCTCAACTCCGAAGATAGAGTCAATATCGGTATTTCTCGCAAGACAAATTATTCTTATTATACAATAAGGATGATCAGTCTCTCAAAAAGAAAACTGCATTAATAATGCTCGTGCATATAATACAACTATATATATAGTATATACTACTATACAGTTTTAAAAACCAAACTATATAACAAATACGAACTCTCTCTTGTATATGTATACACGCTAGATCTAGTCTAAGGCAATAACTCATATCCTATCTCTACTGGATTGTAGTATCAACTCAGGTTAATCATATAACCTAAGCTCTAATACCAAATGTAACAACCCCCTTACACCTATGGTGCAGAATGGTTGCCAACGGAAAGTAAAGGAGTAAAGAAAAGGAAATAGAAGAGAGGAGAATGGAATATAAGAAAAAGGAAACATCAAATAACCACATAACCCATCGTATATCTTACATCACATCAGATAAAATATAATAGCCAACACAGATATAAAACAGTCGAGATAGTAATAACAATGTGAACTAATCATCAGAGTATAAGATCCACAGAGTTAAACAATAGAGTAAAAGAGTTTATACAACTGGAAAATAAAATCAACTGATACATTGTCTTTAATAATAGTCCATAGTATCACATAGTGGAATATACAATAACAAACTCAAATATTAGTATGAGTAAACGTCACCTCCTGCTAGTCCATCTGCAGAACTACATATGTCATCCGCACCAGCTCTCTAGTCTACTCATTTAAGTGTACCCGAGATAATAAGAAGCAATGCATAAAACCTCAGATCGGACAACAGTCCGGTGTGAGCGATAAACAATCTCAAGTTACTACAAAAATCGATATAGTATACAGAACAGAGGGTATATGAATCATACCTAACATGTCCCTACAACCAAAGAGTCAGCACATAACATCGATAATATGCTACTCTACAACCTCATAAAAAGGGAACTCCATACTTAGTATTTGTTGGGTTGCCTAGGTATCTCCATCCACAATACCAACTCCATACTAAGTAAACTATTCGGGGTATCTAGGTATCCCTATGCACAATACCTACCTTGTGTGACATCTCTAGGGTGACAGGTGGCTAGTGAAGCAACCATAACTAACAAAGCATCCATCAAACAATACTAACTGTCGCCCAATGTGCTCTAGATATATGACAACACATATGGCCTTCTTTCTACCAGGGACTAGTGGAAATCTCGTTCTCTGTTGTACTCTCGTATCTGGTAGCCCAAAGCTGGATATGTGTCTCGCTGCCCAAAGCTGGACGCTAGACCCAAAGGGTCCAGGGTATGCGGATCCTTGCTATCAATCCATGGTCATCCCCGCTATACAATATCCCTACTTTGAGTATAACAAAAAACACTCCGAGCTATCAACGACCCCTTAGCACATACACATCCATCCTTACTAGCTCAATACAATTTCCACTATCTGAAACCCACCATTTCCCTCCACTCCATGACTCCCCAAATGAGCCTCTTCGGTACCTATTACCCCATCGAGCCAAAACCGAAGATACGGAGTGTCTAACCTTCGGTACCTGCTACTCCCACGAGCCATAAACCAAAGATACAAGACTTCCCATCATGATGTACATTTCTATTCCCCATAATGCGAATGAGCCAACACCTACAACACGATCTTCAGAGTCCTAAAACTATCTACCTCGGAACCTACTCCCAACACAAGCCAATATCCAAAGTACCAACACTCATGTCGAAGCGTCACATCTTCGCCTCGCTATCTAAATCACTCACCGTAATGCAACAAAATCAAGACTCCAAGTCGGTCGCACGAACAAACCATCAAATCGTGCACCATGAAATCTCTATAACATCAAAGCCAAATATAAGTCAAATCGCCAACCAACAATAGTGATGGACATTGACCACTCTATAATAGTCAATACCAACAACCTTGGTCTTGTACTTAACCAAAATGTATAAGTACAAACCAAACAGAAACGTCCAACATCCTCCTGAAGTCCAAAGACTCATCTTCCACCTCAGATCCATCGGCACGTATCCTAACTCTCCTCTATAAATTATCTCGCTCATTAGGTTTTCATATGTACGAAATCCCAACATACAAGGTATTCCCCTAACACCCGATCACCGCTAATCGATGTTTTCAACCAAAACAACCAAACATACAACTAACAACCATACATACATCCAAAACAACATGCATACAACATGTATAATCTATCCATATCAACCAATAGGAAAATAATATCAAAAATAGCACAAATCTAATAATTCTCTAAAAATGGCACGTCCATAGAAAATATGTGATATTCGATATAAATCATTTTAAAATACTTTTATTTTCTTTTACAAAAATCTAGGAGGAGTATAAGTGTGGGAAAATCACATTTTAAAATCAAAATTCATTCCTAAGCGTCATTCTAATATTATACAACCAATCATAGTATGGTGAAAGACAATGTCACCCACCTTCATAAAATTTGTCCAAATCAGTGCCAAAGTGTAGATCTATCCATCACGAGCGCAATGCTAGAAACCGCATCCAAAACGGACCTCATATGCAGAAGATATGGCCAATATAAGATTCAAGACTAAATAAATCATTAATTAACTAATTACAAACACTAATTACCTCTCTAATACTTCTTCCCTAACTCACATTTCCAAGCTATGCACTTTTGTGCAAGTCAAACCCTTAGCCGCAAGCTTTAAACCTTGATTTCACTCACGTTTCTCGACAAATCGACGAACGGATTTCGCCAAAACGCTCTACTATGCGATCTCTCCGCCCCAGACACAAAGTAATCAAGCTTGGCCACCTAAATGAAGAAGCGACCTGATGCATGCATCTTGACCATGGCTCGAATACATTTTGATGTGCTCCACCGGATCCGACGAGATTTTGCAGGAAAGTGCTATTCGCGAAGAGAAATCCAACAACGATGTGATGACCGCCCCTGGCCCCTACACCGAATCTAGAGATAGTGCGCTGTAAAGTGTGCCAGGCGACCATGGACGATTGTCAGGGTAGATTAAAACAACAAAATCTATCGTATTACTCACAGCGCATGGACAAAATACAATAGAACATATATGTATAGTGAAGCTTCACAGAATAAAATCCCATCAATAAAACTTCATAATAGTTGAATACAAACATCCAAATAGTCAATACATCAAGCCTCACTACATAACACTCAGAGATTATACAAACAGCGGAACATCCAGTACATATAATAAGAAGATAATATGCAACCCTCCAGCTCGTCTTCGATATCAGCATCGTAAGAAGAGAACAGCACCTGTCACCTGCTACCTAGTCTGCCCGTCCCAAAAATGGACGAACAGCCCAAGGCAATAAGAATTAAAACATAAAGCCTTGAGTCAGACAACAGTCTTAGTGAGCAGTAAATTAACTAACAACATACCAAAAGAGCATAAAGGAAAAGGAATATGAATACAACCCTCCCACTCCACCTCTTTCTACAGTGATAGCCCCCAGACACACACTAAGCAGAAGCAACATAGCAGAGCATACAATTTAAAGTAAAGTAATAATCATTCGAGTCAAGGGCGATGTTTTCCAAGTACCAAGGCCTAAATCAGATAAGCACCCAGAAAATACCGCTCTTGAGTCCGAATGACGATACAACCAAACATCCATGACTCTGGCTATCACTGTTATCATTGCTTCGATATCACCGTTAATTGAATGACCGGCACATTCTTTCAGCCGTCCGTCAAGGGATAATGGAAACCCCGGTTCTAGACATAACTCCCGCACGTCGTCGCAGCCCGTGCCTAGGACTATCGAATCTGCCCAGAGTACTCGACCATCAACAGTTAGTCGTTGGGACTATCGAATCTGCCCAAACGTACTCTTGCTTAGAGCATGCTAGAACCTTCAACAACGATGCTATCCAAGCCTCCTAGTCATCCTCCTCGACGACTATTCTCATATCCATTCATTATCCTCAACTCGAATCATATCACCGAGTTATCAACATGCTTGGAATGATCCCGTCTGGATTAGACCAAGTCTTCATCACATGATTGCCTCGCTTCATCACATCCTCGCAAAGCCTCATCTCAACGTCACATCATCAAATCTACGCATAAGAGCTTCATCATCCCGCTACATATGCCACAAGCAGCTTTCCCAATTCAAGAGCCTTTCCCTTAGCTTTTGAATCGTCTTCGATCTAAATCAAACCATCAATCATCTAATTCATAACAATCAATCAAATCAAACATCAATCCAGGCAATCAAGCATTCAAATATGATCTAAGTAGACAATTATAACAATAATGGCATTTTCGTAATTAAAGAGTTGAAAGTCCAATAAGCATGAAAACATGAACAATATCTCTACAAACTTGATGAATGAACTTGCATAGGTTAACATGTGATAAAATGGATGTAACATCATCATGAACAATGAGTCTATATGGATCTACACTTAGGATGAAGAAAATGCATGGAAATCCCTATTTTAACACCAAATCGAGTCAACAATCCGATATACTTCTTTGGATCCGTGTGAGAGATAATCACCACTCACCAAATCACCTAAACAACCTCAAATCAACACGCTTCAGATTTGGACAGCGAAGGACCAAGCTTGATCTATCACGAATCCGCTTCAAACGAAGAAATCCCGCTTCAAAGGATGAAGATCTTCAATGCAAGCTCTTGAATCTTCAATCTTGATCTTAGATTTGGATGAATGGAATCACTAGATTAGAGTGGAGAAAAGAAGTGAAGAAGTGTAGAAGTCGAGCTCTCAAAATGGCAGCACTTCGTCGCTTCAAAATCCCGATCCCAAAAATGAAGAGAAACTCTCCTATTTATAGCAGAAATCCTTAAGTCGTCTGCCTTCATAAGTCGTTCACGACTTACGACTTAGAACGCTACGACCTAACAACTTCTGGCCTCTATGACCTAACCAGGCTACCCCTTTGCGACCTAACACACATCTGCCTATGACTTACGGCAAAACAGCTATCTCCTAAGTCGGTTACGACTTATAGCATGCGCCTACGACTTAACCAAGCTACGACTTAACAAAGCCTTCAACCTAACAGACTACGACTCATCCACTTGCGCGACCTAGCGACTTAACCCTTAAGCCCTTATGCGACCTACTACAGAGACAACCTTACGACTTAAGTACCTACGCGACTTAACAACTTACGACTTAATCCCTTAACTCGTCCACGACTTAACTGTAACAACTTAAGCCTTATCTCGCCCAGTCCTTATGTCGCTAACCCCTATAAGTCGCCTACTAACTTAAGTCGTTCACTCCTAACTCGCTAACTTCTTAGGTCGCAGACTTTCCTTAAGTCGCTCATGACTTACCACTTAACTCGGTCACTCGTCCTAAGCCACCTTATGACTTAACTTCCTTAACTCGGTTAACTCCTTAGGTCGCCGCCGACCTAACCCTTAACAAACCATCACACGACCTAACTCCAAACCTTTAGGTCACCAACCCCAACGGTCTTAGGTTGGTCACGACTTATCTCTTAAGTCGTTTACGACCTAGGACTTAAACAAATAGGACCGAAAAGACAAACATACTAAGTCACACTTATTCCCTAAGTCGTATACGACTTACGACCTATACTAAGTCGTTCACGACTTAGGACTTAACCGTATTTCGCCTAAAATCTGAAATGGCTCAAAAATGCTAAAATTCCAGATTTTGGCAAACTTTTCGATCCGTAAAAATACGGGTCGTTACAAACGATCTCTGTTTCGCCTATCCTCGACCGTAGCTCTGTCTAGATCTAACCCAAGATCAGCCATGAAAAGGTCGTCGTCGCCAATCATCATCGATCAAAATTCCGCCAACGTCATCGCGAAGCTCTCATCGATTCGAGCTCATCGGATCCGGTTTCGTGATTTTAAATGGAGTGGATCTCTCGATTTTAATTTTTGTATGGATTGAGAGGAAGAGGCCACGATTTTTAACTTACAGGAAGGAATAATAAATGAAAAATGACAAACGAGAGGGAGATCTAATTTGGGGATATTTATATTATTATTTTATTCCATTTATTTAATTTCTCAAATAAGTGGTTGTACGTTTCGAGTCCGTACGATCACACGACGCGTCCGATTGTAATGAAACTCGTCTGCGTACATAACCTCATTTTTTCGGACACAATGGTATAAATCTTGACGCTATTTGAGATGCCCCTCCATGATGCAAATTTCGCGCATTTCGAGATCATTTCGGCCATCGGACCGTTCGATCTTCAAATACAGCGATCCTTATATTCATTTTAATTTGCAACATCAATCTAAACTCAAAGAAAGAGGTCTCGAGTCCTAATTCAACCATATGCGAAAAATCATATTTTTGGGCCTTTATTTAATTAACGGTTAAATATTTACATCAATTATTTAAATATCCGATCGTTAAAAATATGGGTCTTTACAATATATATATATATATGTTAGTGTATAAAATGTATATATACAAATTTTTTATTTCGTATACATAATATATTTTTGGAAATTAAAAAAATTCCCATAAGTTATTTAAACTAAAATCATATACATACATACATACATACATACATACATACATACATATATATATATATATTAAATATAAAATCTAACTTTCACATAGTATATACATTTATATAAAATTATAAAATATACATATAAATATTTGAAAGTTATATATATGTTTTATGTTTGTATTTCATAAAAAAAACAAAACAATTTTACAACATGATGGATTTTGATAATAATAAAAAATTATTTTGTCAAACATAATTCGACCATACATACATACATGCATATATATGTTTATATCATATTTATTTATTTATTTATTTCTTAACATTAAATATATATATACACATACACTTGTATATATGTTTATTTTGTATTATATTATAAAATTAATTTAATATGCATATATATATTTTTAAATTATCTTCAAAATAATATAACATATATATTTATTTATTTAGAAAATCAATAAATTATTATGAGTTATAAATAAGTAGATATTTTAGGTAGATATAGATCTGAAATATAAAATTTGAATTAAATTCAGAAATATTTATATTAATATCTAAAATTGTTTTATGTTATAATGCCAAATTATATATATAGCTATGTAGCTAATATCGAATAATATTGCTAATCTATCTCATATCGATCCTAAACCGGTATTTTTTCAAAATATCACTTAAAGTATCGTTGCCGATATATCATCCGATATTTGTCGATACATCGCTCTGATATTTAGTTTATAATATCCGATATTTTTAAACAATATTGTTCATAATTTTATGTGTTGGAAAAATATCTTTACAAATAAGTATATTCACATCTCAGTATTTATTTTTTGTATATGGTGAATGGCAATTTGTAGACCATATTAGAAATCCTAATGTACCAATCTTTTAGTTTTAACCATACAGTTTTAGGCTTCTTCATCACTCTTTCAATAAAAAAAACACTACTTATTTCATTATTTTATATATTTTATTTTTCTTGAAGACTTTACCACTAAATAGAAGATCATGAAAGAGCTGCTTCTCTTTTAAGTTAATTTTTGCTCACCGTTTCTTATTGGTAAGTTAGCTTGTGAAAATTTATTTTATTAGTTATTATCATGTACCCAGAACTAAAAGTTGAAGAGTAGTAAAGTTATATATTTGACATATCATTAAGGAACGAGTTAAAGCAGTAATTGGTATCAAATCAACATTGCTTATTCGATAAATTAAGTAAAATGAAAATGACAAAACTATAGATATGAAAAAGTTGGGAAAGTAATTTAGATGATTAGATGATTGAGGATATAATGAATATAGTACAAAAATAAAGAAAATAATAAAGATGTATATTATACAAATTTCTTTATTTTTATGAGCCTATATTTATGACTTGTATTTAATAGAATATCTCATTAAACGGATTATAATCTATAAACTATATGCAATCAGTCTTTGATATAATTTGGAATTATTTATCCAAATATTTAAATATTTAACATCAATATAACATAGTACAATATCGTTCATAACATGTTCTACAAATGTTCGATATTTTACCGATATTATCACGATATTTTAAAATACCTCATGTTGGTACTTGACTGATATGTACTCGATGCCGATATTAACTGCTTATATATATTAGACAACACATATGTTTGGACTTCATTTGCCCAAAAAGATCCAAAATGAAATGTTTTTTTCGAAATTTACCCAATTACGCTACCATGTCCTGACCTAGGTCCAACAATGGCATCGGATGTCAATAGCCTATGCGGTCCAAGCTAGTCATGTTAGGGTTAACTAATTAAGGTTACCCATTGTTATCCGGCATTTTTACCCGGTTATATCTGAACCGGCTGGACAAGTTAGACTCGATTGTCATTAAGGCCAGTAGCCCAGAGTGATGATTGTATGGTCCAAAAATCAAGCATAGATGATAATATAAAGTAGAAGCACAAGCTCACTACTCCTAGAAGATGGATCAAGTACGATCCATATTCAGCATTGTGGATCGTATCGTATCGATTCAACAACTCAATTTTGCAGCGATGATCAGTCAATAACTCAAAATCTACTCATGCTATCAACATGAAACTTGGAGTACAAGCTTATTACAACATGTGGAAGACCCCCTAGGGATCTCATTCCAATTGGAGGAAGTTGGAGGGATCGGCATAACTCCCTTTGGAGGAATCGGCAGAAATCAGAATTCAAGCAATGCTACTTCACAGAAAATGCGATATCTCGCAAACCGTACGTCGGAATTGCACAAAATTTAGGAAGCAAGTAGCTAACATCATGGGACACTCATCATAAGGATCGCAGCCCATTTGGATACACAAATAGGGATCGGTAATGATCCCTATTGTGGGCCTGGAAATTTTTGGGTGGCTTCATCTTGGTCTCCTAAACATTCTGCCAAAATTTTAGTCTGATCTGTGCACGTCTTCCCCTATAAATACCGTAGACATGGCGTCATAAAATAAGCCTTATTTCTTTTGAAAAGGCTCTTCTATTTTTATTCTTCATTTTTGTACTAAGGGATGCCAGCTGATCCAAACGTTCTTGTAATCATAATCAAGTGCAAGATCAATAAATATATGAAGTGGACGTAGGCCAAGATTGCCGAACCACTATAAAAATCCATGTGTTCATTTATGATATTGGCTCTGTTTTAATCTCATTCTTCATTTAATCTCTATTAGATTCTATTAGGTGTTAACGCCTATTTTTGGCGTCAACACCTATTTAGTAGAGTGTCTCCAAAAGTAGTGTCTAGGCTGGGTTTGGATAATTAAGTACTCTGCTCTACCTGGCTACTAACCTGGCCTGAATGATGAAGTGAGCCCAAAGGTTGCCCTTAATAAAAAAGGTCCAATTTGAATTGGGTCTTGGGCTAACTTTCAAAGTAGTTTTTGAAATTAAAACAAAATTTTAAATTTAAAACATTAGATTTAAAATAAGAAATATGTTATAAATATTATAATCTAATTTTCAAAAGTGTTTTGAAAATATAATAAAATTATTTCAAAAATGATAATATTAATAAGATTAATAAGGTTAATTAATTAAATAAACAAATATATATATATATATAAAAGATATATTATGATATATGTTGCATTGATTTGAATTGTTTAAGACAATGTTGGTGTGTGTGTGTATATATATAATAAGGATTTTCAAAATTAAATATATTTAAAAACTGTTTAATCAAATGAATTATTAAAAGTTTATAAATAAATAATAAAATACATACACACATACATACATATATAAAAGATATATGCATATAACTTTAAGTGTTATATTACACATATTCAATATAAAATATTATAATTGAATAATAAAAAACGGTGCGTTCCCGAACCCGTGCCGCAGTGCAGTAACCCCACATTCTGGTTTCGGAACTCAACTTAAAGATGGTGCGTTCTATCTACTTCCCTTACATCCTATGACTGACCGGAGCATAGGGAATCAAGTGGCAGCTGCTGAATTGCAGCCAAGGAATGGACAAGGGACCGCTACTCAAATGCACTACGCCATAGATGACCTATCGCAACAAAAATACAAGGTGTTGCTAACTACAATGTAACGATAGGTATGCTGATTATTGTCTATTACAACACACGCTTCAAGGTGTTAGCATAGGTATCAACAAGATGTTGCAGTAGCTATAGTTGTATTCAAATTAAAAAATTAATAAAATTAGCAATCCACGTGAATACGATCCAACGGTCTACATTTAATCCAATTGTTAAAATGGATCACCGATCCAAAGGTCTATTGCAACATTAGCTTCAGGATGTTAGTATAGATATCAACATATGCTGCAGTAGCTATAGACTTATAAAAATATTATAAAAAATGAGCGGGCTGAAAAAAGAACGCGGGAAGCAGGAAGAAAGCGGCAAAACTTAACAAAAAATATCAAGGGTTTCAGTTAAACACTTAACAAAATAACACTCCGCCGCTCAACCTCTCAAACACTCAGCCTCACAAACGCTCAAACACTCTCAATCGCTGTTTCAATTAGGGCTAAAAGTTCAAGTTTGCAAGCTTAATCGGGGTTCGATTAGGGCAAGTTCGAGTTCAAGTTCAATTAGGGCTTTGGTGTTTCAATTAGGTCTTCAATTAGGGTTCGTTTGGGATTCGAATTTCAGTTAGGGCTTCGATTTAATCTTCTGCTTAAGGTATCACTCTATATATATTTCAAGTTTTTCCTGATTTGATTGTTGTGTTGCCTAATTTACTGATTTACTTGTGAGTTAAGGTGTAATCATATTCCTGATTTTATTATAGTGTCTATATTTGTATGTTATTTGTGTCTAAATTAGTGATGAATGACGAGGAAAAAATATGGGCAGAACTTCCTAAGTTTAGTGAAGGATATATCAGTGGAGTGAAGCGTTTTATTCAAAATACTTTTTCTAGATTCGCGGTAGGTGATGAAATTGCATGCCCTTGCAAAAAGTGTCATAATCGCAAGTGGTATCGTCAAGAGGTAGTCTACGACCATCTGATTTGGAATGGTCCATCTGAATTGTACGTGAAATGGATTTGTGAGGTTTCCTGTGTAGATCCTGAAAGGAGCGATAAGTATATGGATGGTGAAGCGGGAATAAATTTTGGAGATAATCTCGATGAGATGTTGCATCATACTTATGGAAATATGCAGAACAATGAAAGTGGATCTTCTGATGGAGCAAATGGAGTAGATGCCAATGCTAGAAAATTTCATCATCATGTTGAAGAGGGAAAGCAGCCATTATATCCCGGGTGTACTAAATTTTCGCGATTAAGTTTCATCATCAGGCTTTATTCTTTAAAATGCCTACATGGAATCACTGAGTCTGCATTTACCGATTTATTAGAGTTGCTAAAAGAAGCTTTTCCACAAGCCCACATCCCTTTTTCTTTCAATGCTACCAAAAATATCATTAAAGATTTAGGCCTCGATTACCAAAGAATACATGCATGTCCAAATGACTGCATGCTATATTGGGCAGAAAATGAAAAGGAAAATAACTGCAAAACTTGTGGTGTTTCAAGGTGGGTTATAAAAGAAAAGAAAGCGGCTGTTGACAATGATCCGGAGAAGCGGATTCACAAAGTACCAGCAAAAGTGATGCGTTATTTTCCACTAAAACCAAGGCTGCAAAGGATGTTCATGTCCAAGGAGTATGCAGAACTTATGATATGGCATGCAGTGGGACGAAAAAATGATGGCAGAATTCGACATCCAGCTGATGGCGAGGTTTGGAAGGCGATGGATGCCAAATATCCTCATTTTTCATCTGAAAACAGAAATATCAGGTTAGGAGTAACCGCTGATGGATTCAGTCCTTTTCGTACAATGACTACTGCTCACAGCACATGGCCAATCATATTGGTAAATTATAACCTTCCACCTTGGTTATGCATGAAGCCAGAAAATTTGATACTTTCAACCCTTATCCCTGGTCCAGAGTCTCCTAAGAATAGCATTGATGTCTACATACAGCCTCTTATCGCAGAATTGAAAGAATTATGGGGTCTTGGCATACAAACTTATGATGCCTTAACTGGTGCTAATTTCACGTTACGTGCAAGCGTGTTATGGACGATCAGCGACTTTCCGGGCTATGCAATGTTATCCGGCTGGAGCACAAAGGGTTATTTAGCTTGTCCCGTATGCCATTTCGAGACTTCTTCAACTTACTTGAAACATAGTAGAAAAATGTGCTACATGAATCATAGGAAATTTTTAGATCTGGAACACAAGTGGAGGTTTGATAAGAAAAGGTTCAATGGTGAAATTGAAATGGGGACATCTCCGGAAATTTTATCCGGGACAGACATTGAAGAATTGTTGGCTGGTTATGAAAATATTTTTGGGCAGAAAGAGGTCAACAAGCATAAAAATGAATCCCCTTTTAAAAAGAAGTCAATATTTTTTAATTTACCATATTGGAGTCACAATGTATGTCGACATAACCTTGATGTTATGCACATAGAGAAAAACATTTGTGATAACATACTTGGTACTTTACTAAATATTGATGGGAAGTCGAAAGACCATTTAAGTGCTCGGTATGATTTACAAGAGATAGGCATTAGGGATGTCCTTCATCCAGTTCTATCAGCTGATGGGAATTACATTCAGATCAGGGCTGCCATATTTGAAACGACGAACAAGGAGAAAGAAATATTTTGCTCGGTGTTGGAGAATGCTAAACTGCCTTATGGTTGTGTAGCTAATATCAGCCGGTATGTAAACAAGAAAGAGAGGAAAATTGCAGGGTATAAGAGCCACGATGCTCATTTTCTTCTCCACTACTTGCTGCAATTTGTTGTGAAGAAATCTGTAAAACCTGAAGTTGCACTACCTATGATAAGATTAGGTGCATTTCTAAGAAGTCTTTGGAGTAAAATTATCAATTTGGCTGATCTCAAGAGGCTACAAAAGGAAATTGTGGAAATTCTTTGTCAATTTGAGATGATATTCCCAAATGCTTTCTTCGATATAATGGTGCACTTGCTAGTTCATTTATGCAAGGAAATTGAATATGGTGGACCTGCACATCTTCGTTGTATGTTTCCTATTGAGCGTTATCTTTGTAAACTGAAATCATATGTTCGCAACAAAAATAAACCTGAGGCGTCCATTGCTGAAGGTTATCTTGCAAAAGAATGTTTGATATTCTGTTCAAGGTTCTTAGGTGGCGATGGAGCAGGAAAAATGAAATTTGAAACCTGTCCATAGAATCTGGAATATCCTATTGGCACAAGAAGAAACAAAGATGGAAAAGGTATTCATCTAAAAGATTCTCAATGGACGGCATGTCACCGTTACGTTCTATTCAATTGTGGTAACAAGGAAATAGAGAGTTTACTTGAGTAAGTTTTTAAGTTTTATTTTTATTTTAGTAATTATTGAAGAATTAGAAATTTTGTGTCCATCTTTTATTAACCAGGTCTTTATTCTAGGAAACATCGAGCTTTAGTTGATGGTCATGCATTATCAAAAAAATATAAAAGAGAGAGAGAACACAATCAAGAATTTTGGAAGTGGTTAAAGGAAGAGGTTGGGAAAAAGGAGGACATTTCAAAAGAAGTACAACTGCTTGCAATGGGCCCTCTTACAACAGCTAAGAGATTTACTGGATATGTTATCAATGGATACAGATTTTATACAAAGTTCAGAGATGCCAAATGTACAACACAAAACAGTGGTGTATTTTTGACAGCCTTGACTACTAGCTTTGCAAGTTCGAAAGATCAAAATCCATTGGTTGGTGAAGTTAATTACTATGGATCAATTGAGGAAATATTAGAACTAGATTATTGGGGAGAATTTAGTGTGGTTTTATTTAAGTGTTGTTGGTACCAAGAAGAGAAAGATTTATATGGGCTGACTCGTGTCAATTTTAATCGATTGTGCCAGAAATCTGATCCTTATGTTATGGCTTCACAAGTACAACAGGTGTTTTATATAGAAGATTCAATTGATAAGATGTGCCACAATGTTATCAAGAAATTGCCGAGAGACTGGTGTGAAATCGAAAGCGAAGATGCAAATGAAGATTTGAATGATATCCAGCCTGCTTATGAAATGCGAAATCAAGATTTTGATGTTCGCTGGTGTAGAGATGATGTCCCAATAAGACAAATCCGCCTTCCACCTAGCAAAGTGAAAGAAAATGCTTCTTATTTCTATGTATCACTATCATATTTAATTAAGTAACCAAATTTAAGTTAGAAAATGTTGTTTCTGCCTTGATTAAATGTTGTAACTGATGTGTCATATTTGTGGCTTTTATTGGTCTCTTTTTTAGTGTTTCTGCCTTTATTACATTTTAGTGAAGTGACTGTTTTATTTTATAATGCAGTTGGTTTATTTTAATTTGTAATTATGTCATTCTAATGTTAATTCCTTCATTTTGTGTAGGATGGAGGCAAATCTTATATTCCATCACAAGGGAAAATTTGAGAAGAATGGATATGTTGGTGGAGAAGAGAGTTTTGTCAAGGGCGTTGATCTGGATATGTTTTCTTACACAGTACTGAAGGAGTATGTCAAGGAAGAGCTAAAGTACACTGAAATTGGAGGAGTATATTCATGGAAAGGTACAATGAGTGGGTGGAAATTGGTGAGCAATGATGCAGATCTGTGGGAGTTCATGCAAATAAAAAATAATGGTGATCACATTGATTTCTATGTCGACACCGTGGTCGATGATAAAATTGAGCCAATGAAACAAATGCAGCCACATGTCATTGTACGCCCAAGGATGAATCTGTTGTGTCCAGGTATAAAAATATCTTCTCATTTGTACTATTTTGATGAATTTGGTCATAAGAAAACTAACGATGAAACAACCTATTTATGATTACTTTCAAATGAATTTAAACCAAGATCCAATTTTGAGCATCCGACTCGAAAATTCATAAATAATAAAGGAACTGGAATATTAATATACACGGTCAAGTCTTAATTTCTTTAATTAAGTTTAAATAATTATGTTTATGACATGATAAACTTGACTTTTATGTCGTTGTATGTTTGCAGCTGCGAAACCACAGAAACGGCAATTTGTCACCACTCACCGTCTGCAACAGGCAGCAAAAAACAAGAAGCAGACTGAAGTCTTTACTCCTAGAAAGTTAGACCGGCTAAACAATCAACAGCCAGCAAAAACCAACGAGACGCAGACTGATCAAGTCCTTACTCCTAGAAAGTCGACACGGCTAAACAATCAACAAGTGAGCGAAGCTGCTGTGAGTCCACGCATGAACAGGAAAAAGGTGATCAGCAAGAAGTCACCAGAGAAGAAAAAGGTGATCAGTAATTCTACAAAGACACCAGAGAAGAAAAATCCAACTGAAGTCAGCGATGCAACTTTGAATATCAACTCAGCAAGTGTCAGGAGTAAATTGGATTTCTATAATCCTCCCGTTGAAGAGGAAAATACGGATGAAAATGAGATTCAAGTAAGAACACTACAATCTGATCTTCTAATATGATGTTCTACATATTTTGATAATGTTTACAATAATGTCTTGTTAAATTACTTTCAGGATGATGATTTACCACCTCCACCACCTCCATCGCTTACAGAATACGAAAAGGAGAGAGCTAAACATGTGTCGCAGAAGAATAGTGTTTTTGAAGCTCTTGGGATGCCTAAATTAGTTACTGGACTGATAAATTTGAAAAAAATAAAGGAAAATCAAAAATGCTAGCTGGAAGCGAAGATTATGCTCCAGAAGAAGAGGAACCTAGTGAAAATGATACTTCAAAAAATTCAGTAAAGGTTCGTTATAGGTGAAGATTTAATTTTATGTTGGTAATTATAGATTAGCTTCCTTATTTTTTTATTTTATTGTTTTTGTGTGCGTATTTTAGAGAACCAAAACGATTACGATTACAAAGCCTCGGTCTGGACCAACAACTCGTTCATGAGCCAATGTTCAATCTGCAACCGATAAGAATGCAACTCCGAATGCAGGGGAAAATCCAGTTCCTACACAAACTGTTGATCCACCATGTAGCATTGAGTTACCACACAATGAAGGAATAGGAACAATGGCTGCTTATTTGGCTATGCGAGAACGCCAGAAGAATAACAGTAGTGGAAGTGGAAGTGGAAGGAAGAAGGCTGTCGTCGGAAATGTGTCGACAAATATTGAAAACGAAGAAGATGAAGATGAAGAAGCTAAAGGTATTATCTAATTGAGTTCTGATTTTAATGGTTTAAGTTCTCATTTAAGTTATGTCTAGCCTTCTCATTACTATTGTATGTACTTTGTAACATTAGTGGGAGCTCCCAGAAGGCTCAGAGGAAAAACAAAGATGGATAAAGTTCATTCAAGGTCATATGACAAAAGAGTTCTAATCCAAATGAATCATCGGGGCCAACCTGTTTCAGACGATGACAAAGTATTGTCTGAACTGAGTTATTTTTTAGGAACACTGAAGAGGAGTGTTCCACTTACTTACAAGTCTTGGTTTGATGTTCCTGCAAGTTTGAAAGGCACGCTGTGGAACTATGTTAAGGTAATTTGCAAACTTAGCTGAATTTTAATTAAATATATGTAACTTGTCACAAAAGTAGCATGACTGTTCTTTTTAATGTTTGATTTGTATTTAAGCAACGGTATATTATTCCGAATGAATGTGAATATTGGGTTTTGAAGTCAATTCGTGACTCTTGGAGGGGGTACAAGAGTCGTATTAAAAAGGCACATTATATGGCCTATGAAACTGATGAAGAGAGGCTTGAAAATAGGCCGGACGAAATTCCACTTGCGGATTTCCAAGTACTCTTGATGTATTGGGGAGATGAAAAAATTCAGGTATAATTTTAAATTTTATCACAGAATTTATTTCCCTTTCTATTCATTCAAATCAGGCAGATAAACATCTTTATTTTATGTTTTTATAGAACAAGGCCCTTACAAATTGTGCAAGTCGGAAATTGTATACAGACACACACACTGCTGGTCCAAAACTTTTTTCTCAAATTCGGCATAAGATGGTATGTATTTTGCTTATTTTTATGGTTGGCTGGGTATGCATTTTCACATTAATTTACGACTCAATAGCTATTATTACCATTTGCTAAAAAAATACATAAAATCTATAAAAATATAAATGAGCCTTTCTTTGCCCTTGTTTGGGATAGAAAACTCAGTTCTTTTCCAAACCAGTGTCCGTCATGCTCATGCATTTGTACACATTTGGTCAATATATGTCAGCAAGTTAGATGCATATTAAACATTAAATATGAGTCCAATCCGTCTCTGTGGAAATTATTAATACAGTGTTTAAGGTATTTGGCAAATTTAGTGATGGTTAAGGTATTGCACCCATCTTAGGGTACTGCAAACTCGAATGCAGTATCCTTGTTTGTATAATTTCTGAAACTTAGTGATGGGTTGGTTTGGGACAGTCGAGAAAATGTTTGGGACAGCAAAAGTATCCTTGTTTGGGACAGTCGAGAAAATGTTAGTGATATTGTTGCTACATATGTTGTGATTTTATACTTGCCGTTTCTTTATTTTTGCACTTGTAAGCTGCTGTTGCTCCATTTTTGCATCTGTGAGTTGCTGTCTAACCTTTTAAATAAAATTAACAATAGCAGCTTTCATTGGTGCATCTGTGAACAGTTTCATCTGTGAGTTGCTGTTTCAAAATGTGACATTAAATAAAATTAACAAATATAACATCTGAATTGAATAGTGATATATGTTCTAGAAAAATTGGTTTGATATTCTTTTGCTGTCTAACTTTTTTCATTTAATTTGTATCAGTCCAACGAATCAGATGGAGAGCTTTTTGTTAGAACTCACAAGCGGAAAGAAGGAAAGGTGTACAAGACCGATACTTCAGTAATGAAGTATAGAGTTGTAAGAATTTTAATTTCTCTTCATTCAGATGTCAAAAAAATGCTTCATTTTGCGCATCAACATTTTGAAACTGCTTCAGATGTTATATTTGTTAATTTTATTTAATGTCACATTTTGAAACTGCTTTATTTTGCAGGATAAGATTCAAAAAGCAATAGGTGAAGGAGGAAGTGATGAAGTTGTTCAAGAACTGATTTTCGATGGAAAGCGGCACGGTCCAACTTGGCTTATAGGACGGCACACAAAGTCTGCAGAAGTTTCAAAAGATGCCCCAACAACAAGCACATACATACAGGAGCTGGCAGCGAAGATAAAGGAAAATATAGTTGAAGAAGTCGAAGCAAAGGTGAACAAGAGGGTCAAAGATGAATTTGATGCAATGGTGAACCGAAAAGTTCAGGAGAACTTGTCATGGGTGCTTAAGAAATTAGGCGAAGCTAACCCTGACATGCAAATTGATGTTGCGGGTCTTTGTGCGACCGTCTGCAGTGATGAAACTGGCACTGGAGCCACTAGAGGCACTGATGGTACTGGTGGCTCGGAAGCATGAAATTTGGAGGCTCGCAAAGATGAATTCACGTGTAGTATGTAGAATTTAATTAGTATGTACTGGCTGTTAATATGAATGCACTGGCTATGTTTGTATTTTGTACTTGACTAAAACTTGTGTTGATGGCTGTTATGTTTTAAGTATGTTTGTTATTTTGTACTTGACTAAAACTTGTGTTGCTGGCTGTTATGAAACGACTTGTTGTTTGGCTGTTATGAAATGAATAGCTCTTTGGCTACTATGAAATGCAGTGTAATGTTGCAGTAGTATGATGTTGCAGTACATTTCCAATTTAAATTGCAAAAAGTGTTGCCGTAGATATGATATAATGTTGCAGTATGTGATGTTAAATGTGGTAATAAACTGGAAAAGTGTTGCCATTTTATTGGTAAAAGTGTTACCATAGATTAATGAATGTGGGCCCCACAAAACGGTTCCGTTAAGTTGGTTAACAGAATTAGTGGGCCCCACATGTTGGGGCCCAGATTGTGGGACCCACTTTTTAGTAAATTTAGTACCTGTGGCAACAACAGAACCGATGTTGCCTTAGGGTCACAAAGATGTTGCATTTGAGTCTGCGGCAACGCGGCAAAATGCAACACCGAGAAAGTGTTGCCTTAGCTCGTTTTTGGCCTCCAGCAACATTATTTGGCACTTTCTGCATCACTTCTTGTGTGTTGTAGTATGCAATCTATGGCGTAGTGATGGTACACCCAAAGGCTGGAGAACCAAGATGATATGACATGAACTGGGATCAGTTACTGGATTAGGCTTCTATGGTAGATTACGACTGCTCTCAACCGACCAGCTTCCAAACGCCTAACTTGTCGGCTATGATATGATGGCTTGTGTGACGACTGCCCTACTCCGCTTATTATGCCATCTCAAAGTATAACTATCCATCATTAAAGTCGAACCTGAAGTAGTCACCCGTTCGACTCGAAGCAAACCCAGGAAGTTCTGGCCCAAAGTCAAACTCGGGTAAAACCAATAATTTCTCCAAGCAAACACCAGTATGACTCCAAGCACCGTTCGTCACCAACCCATCACTTCAAATTCAGCGACTCCAAGCGAACCAGGGGTCGACTCCAACCAAATAGCAAATTATCTCGGGTCGGACTCTAAGTAAATTATCACCGACCCGTCACACGTTGGACAATCATGCATACAACATTCACAAGCATTACGAACAGTCATAACTTGAAAATGGATCAGACTAACGACGATTGGAGCATTTTCCCCGATCGAAGCCCATTCACTGAAGCCATTCAATATGTAGAATATCCTAAGAGGTTCAATATGCCAACTATGTTGGCGTATTCTGGAAACACAGACCCCCAAGAGCATCTCATGAAATATGAAGGGCACATGAATTTCGCCAGAGCAACGAACGCAGTTAAATGCTGATTCTTTCCCATATTCCTCGGGGGAGTAGCGATCGATCATGTAATTTACGCGATCACCATGCAGGTCCATCTCCTTGTATAATCAGCTGGCTAAGGAGTTCATCGAGCAATTCAGAATGCATGCGACTCGTCCAAAGGATGCGATGTTGTTATCCCCAACTTATCCCAAGCGCTAGGCGAGCCGCTCAAAGACTTTTGGTAGAGATTTAACATCGGTGTCACTAAAGTGAGCAATCCCAGTGAGGATATCATACTGATGGCGTTGATAATGGGAATCGACCCCAAGAAAGAATTTGGCGACTAGTAAGCTGGAGAACCTCCTATGACCTTCGATCGTTTATGTTACAAAGTGAACCAGAAAATAAGCAAGGAGGAGGTAGAGCAGACTAGGAGGAATAATGATGCATGCCCGTTGGCTAAAGGAAGTCAAAACGAGGGTAGCATTGAGGCCTTAGAGGAGGACTCAAATTCTAGGAGATGACCCAGAATCCCAAATTCGACTCATATACTCCTTTGAACGGTTCAATCGAAAACATTTTCTTGAAGACTCATGACTCAGAGCAGTATTGGAAACCATCCTCGAGACAGTCCATTAAAACACAGAAGAAATCCAGGAAATGTTGTATATTTCAAGATACACACGGTCATAACACCAGCGATTACAGTTATCTCCGAGATGTGATTGGAAAGCAGATCCGGAAAGGGAAGCTTCTACGATATGTGCAAGCCCAACTGAATGGCAGGCAGGGAACATCCGACCCTTACCAATAATGACCTTTGATTATCAATTGGACCACCTACGGTCGACTTCCAGCTGAGGAGGGCTGAGGCAAAGTGGAATAGCGAGCATTCAACTCTGCTTCACTTATTAATAAGATTTATTTCATTTTCAATTATGCTGCGAACTATGACCAACTTGAAGTAAAATATTTTCAAACGATGTAGGTGACCAAGTAATTAGATTTGGGTGCCAACCAACCTCCACGGACCATGATCGGACCTTTGGAGGATCATCAAGATGAGCATGATTCAACTGCTCATTAGCTACCATATGCCCCTAACTTGGGGTAAAGGACTCGAAATGGAAAGTGGGTGTGACTCAACCATCCACTTCCTACTCCGTGCTTCAATTCTGACAGAATATCTATACCTTACTCAGAACCCGACAAGATCAGAACATAATACAAAGCGGACACAACTGACCGTCCACTCATCAACCTCCACGCTTGACTTGAAGACTGGAGAAACATTTGGAGTGGATGCAACCCGACCATCCACTCCTAGCTCATACTTGAAGTTCGCCAAAATAATTATGCCTCTCTCGAAGCTCACCACGACCGAGGTCCAACTAAAGTGGACGCAGTTTGACCGTCCATACATTAACTTCTGCTTTAGAAATAGGAAACGATATGGAAGCTCGAATTAAAGTTGGCATGACTGACTGCGTACTCATCAACCACCACCCTCAACATGTGGACACAACTGCAGCTTGAGGTGGATGTGACTTGATCGTTCACTCGTAAACTCTCCTAGTCAACTTGCTAAGAGGAGTACTAAGCAAATTGGACGAGACCTGACTGTCGAACATAGGCATTGATGTGATCTAGCCATCCATCACTTACTCCCTTCTTCAACTTGATTGGAGGAGCTACAATCACTAAGTGGACGTGAATCGACAATCCATTTGTCAAGTTTTGCCCATAATGTTGGGGGCAGAATTCCATTCCATGGATGAACGTGGTTCAACCGTTCATTCGACAACTCTTACCTCGACGTGACAACTGGAGTATAAATCAAAAATGGGTGTGACTGACCATCCATTGACCAACTCTAGTCCCCATAGTGTGGACTAGAGTATAAACACCAAAAAATTGGATGCGGTACGACCATCCATCGACCAACTCTGGTCCCCAAAGCGTGGATTGGAGTATAAACACCAGATAGGTGTGACTGACCACCCATCGATCAACTCTGGTTCCTAGAGCGCGGACTAGAATATAAACAGCAGATGGGTGTACTGATCACCCATCGACCAACTCTAGTTCCTAGAGCGCAGACTGGAGTATAAACATAAAACAGGTGTGACTGACCACCCATTATAAATCTCTGGTCCCCGGAGCATGGACCAGAGTATAAACACAAACTGGGTGCCGTTCTACCACTCGCCAACAAACTCTATCCCCAAAGTGCAGATATGAGTATAAACAAATAGATGAGTGCGGTTTGACCACTCAATATTCCATAAACTTCGATGTGAACTCGACAGGAGGAATATAAACTCACTACGGATGGAATTCGACCATTCACGAACTAATTCTGCTAACCCAAGAATGGAAACGAGAGTACAAACTACTGTAAGTTGAGTACGACATCTTACTATAGCTCCGGCTGGGTAACCTTTACAACTTAAAGAACCGACTACAAGGAGGCCTCAATACAAAACCAATTGGCACGACATCCGAAGTTATGAGTGATCGACTATATCGTACCATCAGATCGAGGGTCAATATCGATCCGCACCAACCACAAATGGATATAACCCGAACTTCCATCGCATTACTTCAGCACCATAGCATAGATTGGAGAATAAACCACGAATGAGTGCGACTTGATCAATAATTCTTCAGCACCCTCATTCGATCCGTCATGACGAGTATGAAACCGGACGAGCATGACCCGACTGCACCTGAGCCAACTCTATCCCTAGATCTAGCAGGAGAATATAAATCAAAATGGACGCGACTGGCCATCCAACTTCAAATAAATACGAAGCGACCGTTCATTCGTTGACTCTTACCATGATCCGACTAGAAGAGCAATACGAAACGGATGTGGCTCAACCGTCTGCACACTGATCCTTGCCCTTAGTCCGGTAGGGAGAGCATCAATCACCGATTAGACATGACTTGCCTTCCTACTTATGGACGTATGCCCCATACTTGGGGGTACGAGCGAGAACCAAGATGAATGTGAACCGACCATTCATCGATCCACTCTAAGTCTTTGGAGCTTTGGTGGGAGTATAAACACAACTAGGACGAGACCCGACCGTCCATGCAGTACATTTATCGACCTGAAATCGGGTATTGAAGTGTGATCATCCAAAGACTGATTGCGATAGCTCAATACTGTGATTCATACCTAGTGTTTACAACAACTCGAGGCTTCGACCGAAAGAATGCCTAGAGATAGAATCATCGAATCAACGCCCAAGCTCATGGGCAACTAATCATCACTCCAACCCATACGATGAGTAATGGATCATGTGTACATTGAATGGAAAGCGTGTTACTCGAATATACAAGCAGATTCAAACTCAAAGCAAGAGCCAGCTATGCAGTTGTGCGCAACACGAGGCCGAACCCTACTTGACATTTCATTCAACGTACTTCTAAGCCTGTTCTTCGGCCATTTCCAGATAATCGCTCAAAGCATTTAGAGCCCTTCACTATCAGACTCAATAACTCATGACAAGAATCTAGGATTTGACTGGAGTAACTATCATCATTGAACATCCCAACCAGATTTCACATTGATTATTACGCGAAATAGTTATGTCTGAACTCAAGGAATCCAAGGCTACACCCGCTAAGCTGACAATCGACATTCAAGTCAGCCATGGCGACCCATCACAGGTATTGAAGATCGGATCACAGCTCAGTGCAACGATGAAGAAGGAATTAAGTGGCTTTCTTCGAATGAACCTTGATGTGTTCGCTTGGACCCATTCTGACATGCGTGTGATCTCACCGACTATCGCAAGCCATGCATTGAATATCGACCCGAGGCATGTCCTGGTGGAACAAAAGCAACGTGGCATAGAACTAGAGGGATTTGCTACACTTAAAGAGGAGGTGGATAAACTCAAAAACAACAGGTTTACCCATGACACCCTCTACCCGAAATGGTTATCCAACCCAGTTCCTGTGAGAAAAGCTAATGGAAAGTAGCGGTCATGCATTGACTACTCAGACCAGAATAAGGCATGCCCGAAAGACAACTTTCCACTTTTGAGGATCGACCAACTGGTAGACTCACCGCTGGATTTGAACTGCTTTCATTTATGAATGTGTACTCCGGATACAATCAGATCCTGATGCACGTCCCCGACTAGAAGCACACCAACTGCACTACTGATCTAGGATTATATTGTTATGCTGTGATGTTGTTTGAACTAAATAATGCTAAAGCTATTTACCAGAGACTGGTCAACATGATGTTCAAAGACCAGATCGGGCGATCGACAGAAGTACATATGGATGATATGCTCACGAAGTCACGACAATCAAATAACCACATAGATGAATTAGCAGAGATGTTCACTATTCTACGAAAATATGGAATGAAACTAAATCCCCTGAAATGCTCTTTCGGCGTTGCGTCGGGAAAATTTCAGGGTTTCATCGTCTACTCTCGTGGAATCAAAGCCGATCCTGAGAAGATTCAAGCAATTCGAAACATCCAAGTGTCGAAGATGATTAAGCAGGTAAAGAGCTTAAATGAGAAGGTTACCGCCCTAAGTCGCTTCATCTTCAGGGCCACCGATAAGTCTATTCCTTTCTTTAACTTGATTAAAAGAGGGAAGAGGAACTTTGAATGGACGTCGGATTGCATAGATACGTTTCAAGTTCTGGTAGATCACTTAGAGAGACCTCTTATTCTATCCAAGCCACTGGATCGTGAAGACTTATACATTTATTTAGCATTGTCGGTACACGCCATAGGTGCCACAATATTACGTGAAGAGAATCAGATCCAAAGGCCTGTATATTATGTTAGCAAGTGATTGACAAGTGATGATAGAAACTACCCAAAGCTGGAAAAGCTTGCACACTGCCTGTTGATTGCGTCAAGAAAGCTTCGTCATTATTTCTAGGCCCACCCCATCAATGTCCACACCGACCAGCCGTTACGATAGGTCCTACATCTACCTTAGACATCTAGAAGGTTGCTCAAATGGAATATCGAGCTAAGCCAATTTGATATCACTTATCTCCCTCGGAGAGCTATCCAGGGACAAACATTAGCAGACTTCATATTTGAATTCACTGCATCAGATGACTATCCAAAGAGCAGTGGAGAACCGACCAACCGATGGAAAATGTACATGGATAGAGATTCTAATGATCGGTATTATGGCGTCGGAGTTGTGTTAATGACTCCTGAGGAACGATCGATCTGCTACACCTTGAAACTCGACTTTCCTGCAACAAATAACGAAGCTAAGCATGAAGCCTTAATTGCCAGGCTCAAACTTGCTAGAGAACTAGGAGTGGAAACTTTACATATCTTTTGTGATTCCTGGTTAGTAATATGCCAAGTTAGGGAAGATTATCTTGCTAGTGGGCAGCGTCTTGCTCCTTATCTCGGTCGGGTCCAAGAGCTACTAGCCGACTTCAAGTATTACACCATTACACACATCCTCAGAGAAAAAATGAAAAAGCTGAGTCACTGGCCAAGCTGGCCAGTTCTGGGGATGCACAAAAAATAGACTTTGTTTCGGTTGAAGTACTTAAGTTTCCTAGCATTAACAGATGGAGATCGACTAGATCGTGGAGATGGAGCCAAAATAGGAGTCATGGATGACTCTTATAAAAAACTATCTACAATGGAGGATCCTTCCTAGATGGAGGAATGAAAAGCGACAGATCCTCCCCAAAACTTCATGCTACATCATCCAAGAAGGAGTCATGTATAGAAAGGGTTTCTTCATTCCCCTGCTTCAGTGTATCGCCCATGACGAAATCAAACGAGTCTTGAGAGAAGTCCATGAAGAAGAATGTGGCGATCACACTAGGGGGTAAACCCTGACAAAGAAAATACCCCGCTACAGGTATTACTGGCCAATTGTCAATCGAGATGCAGCTGATTACGCTAAACAATGCGACGAGTGCTAAATGTTTGCAAAAATTCCGAGAGCCCCGTCGATGGAAATTACTCAAACGGCCAGTCCATACCCATTTTCCACTTAGGGTACTGACATCATCAGCTTCTCGTCGATTCTAAAGGTAGTGCGAAATACGCCATCGTAGCAGTTGATTACTTCACCAAATGGGCTGAAGTAGAACTTTTAACCACAATCACGATGAAGAAAATAATCAACTTCATTGTCTGGAACATCATCTGTTGTTTTGGCCTTGCATGAACCATTATAACTGATAATGAAACCCAATTTGATAGCGCTAAATTTAAAGACTTCTACCGTCGGCATCATATTGAAAAGAGATTTGCGGCAGTTGCTTGCCGTCAAGCAAATGAACAGGTTGAAGCTGTGAACAAAATCATAAAGTCCACTCTAAAGAAACGTTTTGAAAAGACTAGAGGCAAGTGGGTGGATGAAATCCCATCAGCATTATGGACTTACAGAACCACCCACAAGTCTGCGATTAGCCATACTCCATTCGCCCTTGCTTACGACTCTGAGGCTGTCATCCCTATAGAACTTGAAGTCCCCTATCATCGAATGACTTATTACAACCCCTATTTTATTATAAAATAATATATAAATAAGGTATTGCAATCCATTTGCAGTTAAACTAGAAGGAATTAATGATGACTCATGACCGTACAGATGCATCCGGGAGCCAATGACAAGAACGTGTACCTGAACGTGCACGTATATATTCAAAAGATTCAATTTCTTGAAATCGACAGAAATTGAATTTTCACCTGGAGTTATTAAAGAAAAGACTGGATTAGATAGCCAAAGCTTACTAGCCATTTAAAACCAGACATAGATAGCAACTACTGGAATACAATACTAAATTTATACTATTGGAAGTCGACCGAGCGTCATGACGATCAAAGGGGGATACAAGACTTTGGGAAGATAGTTAAATGGATGTATAGCTACTATTCAAGAAACTGGATGGATTTCTTTTCAATGACTCTAACTTGGTCCAATTCAAAGTACGTCATGTACGCAACAAGACGTACTTTGGAGGGCAAATGTTATCCGGCGTTTTGACTCGACTATATCAGAACCGACCGGACAAGTTAGACTCCACAACCATAAAGGACAGTAGCCTAATGCGATGATTGTGGTGTCCAAAAATCAAGCATAGATGATAATATGAAGCAGAAGCATAAAAGCTCACTACTCCCCGAAGATGGATCAGGTACGATCCCTATTCAACACTATGGATTGTATCGTATCGATTCAACAACTCAATTTTGCAACGATGATCAGTCAATAACTCAAAATCTACACATGCTATCAACATGAAACTTGGAGTACAAGCTTACTACAACATATGGAACAACCTCTAGGGATATTATTCCAATTAGAGGAAGTTGGAGGGATCGACATAACTCCCTTTGGAGGGATTGGTGGAAATCAAAATTCAAGCAACACTACTTTACGGAAAATGTGATATCTCACAAACCGTACATCAGAATTGCACGAAATTTGGGGAACAAGTAGCTAACATCATAAGACACCCCTCATAGGGATCATAACCCATTTGGACACGCTAATAGGGATCGGTACTGATCCCTATTATGGGCCTAGATGGACTTGGAAATTTTTGGGTGGCCTCGTCTTGGTCTCCCGAACCTTCTGCCAAAATTTCAGTCCGATCAATGCACGTCCTCCCCTACTAATACAGTAGGAATGACGTTAGAAAATGGATCCCTCTTTCTGCTGAAAAGGTTCTTCTATTTTTATTCTTTATTCTTGTACTAAGGGATCCCAACCGATCCAAACATTCTTGCAATCATAATCAAGAGCAAGATCAATAAAAATATGAAGCAGACATAGGCCAAGATTGCCGAACCACTATAAAAATCTGTGTGTTCATTTATGATATTGGCTCAGTTTTAATTTCATTCTTCATTTAATCTCTACTAGATTCTATGGGTGTTGATGCCCATTTATGGCATCAACACCCATTTAGTAGAGTGTCTCGAAAGTAGTGTCTAGGCTGGGTTTGGATAATTAAGAACCATTCTCTACCTGGCTTTTAACCTGGCCCAAATGGTTAAGTGAGCCCAGAGGTTGCCCCTAATAAAAAACGTCCAATTTGAATTGGGTCTTGGGCTAATTTTCAAAGTAGTTTCTAAAATAAAAACAAAATTTAAAATTTAAAACATTAGATTTAAAATAAGAAATATGTTATAAATATTATAATATAATTTTCAAAAGTGTTTTGAAAATAATATTAAATTATTTCAAAAATGATAATATTAATAAGATTAATTAGATTAATTAAATAAACAAATATATATCAGATATATTATGATATATGTTGCATTGACTTGAATTGTCTAAGACATGTAGGTGTATATATAATAAAAATTTTCAAAATTAAATGTATTTAAAAATTGTTTAATCAAATAAATTAATTAAAATTTTATAAATAAATAATGTAATACATACATACATATATACACACAAAGATATATGCATATAACTTTAAGTGTTATATTACACATATTCAGTATAAAATATTATAACTGAATAATAAAAAATTAATTAAAATGGTAATTAATTAAATTAAATTAACAAGATTTAATTAATATAATGTTATACATAAGATTATTATATCAGTTAATTAAATTATAAAAGTTATATAATAATAAATCTTACATAATATAAATGTATAAAATTAAAGGTGGAACATTAAGAAAGCCTAAATAGCTTAAGAGTTAAATACATATGAATAGTTCATATACAATGATTTTGGATGTATCCGACACTTAAATCCTGAGCATATTTTATAATAAATACATTATTACATAAGTCAATATTACTCAATATAGTATATTAAAGATTAGGAATCTTTTATATAGAATTGTCATATACTATTTATATATTATTGGATTACTTGTTAGTTGTTGAGCTTTCCTCAAACCAGGGATGTTATGTGCAGTACTATTAATATATAAAATATACGAGGCATGATAATTACATATATTTTTTTAGCCTTCCTCAAGGTATGTGCATTGTACTTAGGCCGTCAGGAAATGGTAGGTACGAGTGAATAATCTCTCTTTATTTGTAGAGCTTTCCTCAAGGTAAAGATGACATTAGGACAAAGAACCATGGGTTGGGAGTTGTATATGATAGAACTGATAAGGTGTTATCCATTGTATGCGGGAATATGATTTGTTCAGCTTTCCTCAGGGTTATAATCCCATATATGGTCTTAACACCCATTAGTGAAGTTGGTAGACTTCCATGTTTCGTCTTAATGTTTGCATAAACATAAAAGATTGGTGGGAGCTTATTAGTAAAATGAAACTAAAATTTAAACTTACTAATATTATAAGAACGTCTATAACTGCATCACTAACTTACTGATATTTTTGAAAACGATAAACTCACCGAAACTAACTACGTTGATTGGCTAACAGCGATAAAGATAGCATTAACTTATGAATGTTTTTCATCGTCAATAACTGCATCTCCAATAGAGCAACCTACTGAAGTAGACACTGAACTAAGACTTTCCTACGATAAATGAGTTTCGAACCTAGAAATTGCTTAGGTTTTTGTGTTGTCTACATTAGACAAGCCGCTGTAGAGGCAGCACCATGAAAAATGTATGTCCATGAGATTTTTGGTAGTCTCAAAGTTCTATTTGGTGAAAAGTCCCATCCCACTAGGTACAAACTTACAAAGAAACTGTTCAATTCCAAAAGAGTAAGGGACAGAAAGTGGATGATAATGTTCTAATGTTGAAAGACTTTATTGATAGACTTTCAGAGTTAGACATAGCAATAAGTAATGAAATGCAAGTAGACTTGATCCTTGGGTCTCTTACTCCTCGGTATGAACCAGTTGAACATAAGCCTCGTGGAGCTCCTTAATATGTTGAGGTAGGCAGAGTCTTTATCCAAGGATCAAGGGACTATTCTTCCTGTTAAGGGTAATGTATCATCTTCGAAAGGTTTGAAGAAGCAGACAAGGGTTAACAAGAAAAACAAAAATGACTGCTGTTGCGGATAAGGTCAATGTCATCATTGTCGCAAGAAGGGTCATTAGAAACGGAATTGTCCGGAGAACTTTAAGATTGTTAAAGATAATAATAAAAATGGTTATGCCGCACCATCAGGTATATTTATGATTCAAAATTATTTTGCAATCAATAAATTATCTTGGGTATTGGATACTAGATCTAGAACTCACATCTGTCAGGGGCTTAGAAAATGATGTCCATAACAAAGGGAGAAATGAGGATTCAAGTTGCTGATGGATCTATTATAGATGCAATGACAATTGGAGATTATCATTTGAGTTTGCTGATGAATTTTTTTTGTACTAAATAATTTCTATTATGTAAAAGACTTCATCTATGGGATTGTTTCTATGTTTAGATTATCCAAGATTGGTTATATTTTTCATTTTTCTGATAATGTTATGAACATTATTTTAGATGGTAATAAAATCTATGATGATATTTTAGATAGTGGCATTTATGTGATCATTACAACTTACTATTATATGAGTAGTTCTTCGAATGACAATATAAATAAAAATTATCTTTGGCATTGTAGTTTAAGTCATATAAGTGAGGCGACTACACAAATTGAAAATCAAGGGTTATCCACCATCACTTGGTTCTGAATCATTTGATACATATGAGTCAGGTCTCAAAGGTAAAATGACTAAGCACCCTTTTAGTGGGAGCAATGAAAGAGTTGATGAACTCTTGAGTCTCGTCTATAGTGATGTATGTGGACCAACGCCTGTAATTACTATATATAATTGGTCATATTTTGTAACCTTTACTGAAGATTTATCAAGGCTAGGATATGTATATCTTATGAAGAACAAATCAAATGTCTGTGACAAATTTATTGAATAGAAGAATGAGGTTGAAATCGGATAAACGGAAAGGTTAAAATACTTCGATCTGATCGAGGAGGTGAGTATGTTGGACAGAAACTCCAATGGTACCTAAAAGATAATGGGACTATTTCACGTTATTCCACTGTATAATCTACAATACAACGGTGTTTCAGAACAAAGAGCAGAACCTTACTAGATATGGTTCGTGTTTTATGATGAGTAAAGCCGAGTTACCTTTATCCTACCGAGGATATACGCAAGAAATTGAAGTGCATATATTAAATTTGTTACCCACTAAAATTTTGCCTAAGACGCCATATGAGATATGTCGCAGGAAGAAACTCCACTTCTATTATTTGAAGGTGCAGGGTTATTCAGCCTACGTCAAGAACATCGGTCCCAATAAGCTTGAGGTAAGATCAGCCTTGTGTTAGTTTATAGGTTATCCCAAGAATTCAAGGGGATATATTTTCTACAACACCAAGGAACATAAAGTTATTGTTTTCACACATGCTGCCTTTTTAGGAAAGGAATTTCTATAAAAAGAAATTAATAGTGAAGTTGTAGACTTGGATGAGATCCAAGAAACTAATATGAAGGCCGAACCGCATCCGTATATAAAAACCCATAACCTAGTAGAAGGTTTAGTAAGGAATCTCGTGCACTAGAGAGATACTACAGTTTTCTCATGGATGGGAAAAAAGAGGACGGTGCCTTAAAGGACGACACTCGTCTATCATTCCAACAAGCACTGTAAAGTAAAGCCTCTACACTTTGGCTCAAAGTAATGAAATCTGAGATGGATTCCATGTATGAAAACAAAGTATGGACTTTGTCTAACATACCTAAAGAAATAAAACCCATTGGCTACAAAAATATTTTTAAGACAAACTAAATGTAGATGGACAGGTAGAGACTTATAAGGCAAGACTAGTTGCAAAAGGATTTCGTCATATTCAAGGTGTTGATTATGGCGAAACCTTTTCACCTATAGTAATGCTTAAGTCCATTTGGATAATTCTACCTATTGATGCATACTATGACTATAAAATATGACAAATGGACACAAAGAGGACATTTCTAAATGGTAATTTAGAAGAGACTGTCTATATGTCGCAGCCCGATGGTTTCGAGGTCAGTGTGTGACGACCCGGCTTTCATCGACCAGAAAGTCGCATCGTTGATAAGAAAGAAAGGGATAGAAAGAGAAAAGAAGAGAAGAAAGAAAGAAACAACAACATAATCTAAACAGCGGAACGAATAAATTATATTTATAACACAACTATTACATAGTATCATATACAACTACTATCAGAGTTACACAACATATACAACACATACTAGACAGTTATAAACACCTGTCTAGTTTCTACAATATAAGATACAACACAGATAACAATGACTCAGAGATCAATACAGTGGAACTACTATATCTCTACAGCGCTGAAGCCTCCTGCTCCATTGCTCCTCCAGATAACTCGTCAAAGCAAACCTGACTCTCTTGGCTACTCGTAAAAATTTGAGTACCCAAGAGTTTATATAAAACAGAAATAAACACTTGGGTCAGACATGGGTCTGGTGTGAGTAAACGGGTTAACTTACTTAACTTCAAAACCTTTGAAATCAAAAGGTATCACGTAAGACTTCCCACACATAAACATGGAAAAGTTTTTACCTTACGCTAACCAAAACTTGATAGGAAATCTGGTTATATTATAATGGGTCTAGGGTTTTCAAATAAATATGAAATAGCCGAAATTGTTACATTATTAAATTCCAACATACATAAGTATACAATCAAGACCGTTATCACTTATTGGAAGTTGGATTTCCATACAATGGCAGGGCTACTGGGGTACCGCCCGTCACAGTACGTGGCCTAGATCACCGTACCGAGGAGTACGCCCGCTCCCCTGCAACACAAAGCCGGAACCATCCCTTACTGGATAATTCCTAATAAAATCACCCCACGGTTGTGTACATCAACCGCACCACTAAGTCGAAAATAGAAAGGGACATCTAGACAGGGATGACCTTACTCTCAGTGGGCGCTACCCACGAAGCCTTGCTGCACCTCCCCTGTTTTAGCCATTCCCGGTTGATGAGGCTTGAGGTCACGATTACCTTTAATCAGAACACATCACTTAGAATGCTCATCGTCCACCTGACGATGTTTTGAAAGCATTCAATCCATACAAGTTCGTTCCGGGTTCGAACGAAACCGAAGGCATTATCTCGTTACACTCGTTTTGGAATCACCCTCAGAGTTAACGACAATAACCCTTGCACTCTGAATCTTCATCTTCACTTGAGATTCACGACCTATCGTTAATTTGGATCGATGTGGTATTCGGGTCTCCAGACCTGGAAATCCGGTATACGGAAACCCGATCCCGGTCTCATCGAAATCCAAAACGTATCTTTTATGGCCAAGTTGTTTAAAGGTTTAAACAATTCAATTCAATTTAATACTTGAATTCACATAGCATTAACATAGATAAATATCACACATTTATCACAGATATATCATAGTATATCATCCAATAGATATCAACCAAATCAGACATTCTACTCAACCATCATTCATAAGCAACCATTTATTAATCTCTATTATAATCAATTTAATCAATTTAAATTAAGTTAATTACTTAAGAATTAATTCCTAACCTTGCTTAATCAATCATTAATTAATTACTTATCCATTTAATTAATTAATCATTAAATATTAATCACTCTTGATTAATTATTCATTAATTACATAAAGTAATTATCCTTTAATTAATTTCACAAATTAATTATTCTTAATCATTAACAGTAATTAACCTTTAATTATTCTCATTAATTACAATAATTAATGATCCTTAATTAATTACTTCCTTTAATTAATTAACTATAATTAACTACATTATTCTTTAATTAATTACATTAATTAATCATGCATTAATTAATTACTTTCATTTATCAACCTTACATAATCATCAACAGTAATTAACTATTCTTAATTACTTTAATTTCTTTTATAAATCCTTTTTGATTAATTAAACCAATTACATACAGTAATTCATTTATCAATTACTTACACTAAGTAATTACTCTTATCCAATCTTATTAAGTAATTATACTTAATTACCAAGTGACTATCTTTAATTAATTAACAAATTAATTAACTTAAATAAATCACATTCATTCCTAAATCATAACTGAGTAACTCATCCTTAATTACCCTTTAAACAATTTAATTAATCCTTGATTAATTATTCTTTAACTATTAATTAATAAACCTTAATTATTAATCAATATTCTTTAATACAAAGTAATCAATCCTTAATTACTTTTATAATTCAGTGGGAGTGAGCGAAAGCTTGCAAGTTATTAACATCCATATATGGACTTAAAAAAGCTTCAAGAAGTTGGAATGAGTGTTTTGATAAAGTAATCAAACAGTTTGATTTTTATCAAAATATAGGGGAAGTGTGCGCATACCGAAAGGAACAGGGCAATCTTGTCGTATTCTTAGTGCTATACTTTAATGATCTTCTACTGATTGGTAATAACATTTCGTTATTAAAATCAGTGAAAGCTTGGCATTGCAAGAACTCCTCCATGAAGGATTAGGAGAAGTAGCCTATATATTGGGTATAAAGATCTATAGAGATAAATCGAATAGGATGTTAGAATTGTCCCAATCCCTATATATAAATACCATACCGAAAAGGTTCAGTATGGAAAATCCAAGTGTGAAAATGTTCCAATGCAATCTGGAATCATGCTTTTTAAAATGGACGCTCCTCAGAGTGATTAGGAGAATGAACTTATGAAGAGGATAGCATATGCTTCAACAATCAGTTCCTTAATGTATGTCATGTTATGTACTAGACTAAACGTGGCATATGCATTAGGGTGCGTAAGTTGATACCTATCTAATCCTGAAGAAAAACATTAGATAGTTGTAAAATGTATGTTAAAATATCTAAGAAATACTAGGGACCAATTCCTGATATATGAGAATGGAGACCCCCTTATGAAGGGATATATAGACTCAACCTTTCGGAGTGATAACAATGATAGCAAGATAGTGTCGGGATACGTCATTACTATTAACAGTGGGGCAGTCAGTTGGAAAAGTTCCTAATAGGAAATGATAGCTGATTCCACCATCATGGTCGAGTACATCGCCTTCAATGAAGCAGCTAAAGAAGCGGTCTGGGTGTGCGAGTTTATAAGTGAGGTTGGAGTGATACCTGACACGGAGAATCCAATGGCATTGTTTTATGGCAACAAAGCAGCGATGCAGTTCGCAAAGGAACTGTAACACCCCATAAAATCAACTATAAATAAATAAACTGGATAAACTAATTTAAATAAGAAAGAGATAAAAATGAAAATTTTGTAAAAACTCGAATTTGACAATGAAATTTATGCTGTTATGTTCATGGTGATTTTCTGATCAATTTTCATATATGATATATTGAAAATGGAGCTCAGACGAGGAAGTTATATACGTTTGAAGTTCTGGATTCAAATTAATTTAAATAGAATTCAAATTTAAATAAACAATCAATTCTCAAATTTGAAATTCAAAAGTAATAGATGTTATACTTGGAGGTTAAGCAAACATTAAAATTAACATTAACAGTAAATTACAATTAAGGAAGAAAATAAATTAGACAACGGTAAAAAAAATCAATGTTCCCAAAATAGAAACGGTCGACCGATGAACATAGGGTGGTGGCTAGGGTTTTTCAGCAATGAACGTTCTAGATTTTATAATTTTAAATCGACCTTAATCCAACGGTTCTAGTGCGTTCCAACCATTATAAGTAAGAATCTAGTCCCCTCACTTTTATTCATAAAATATTGTGGGAACACTAGCAAAGCTCTGCTAGTTTGTCTCTTCATAGATTCAGAAAACTGCATTAGGGTTTCAGGTAAGGAATCCTATATATCTATTTTGTTTATTGTTTATTTTCTCAACATATTCTCCTCCAGACCTTTAATTTTATGAATCTAATTGATATACAAATCTCTTGCTATATATATCAAAAAGAAGATATCTAAAACAGTTCATTGCAGGTGTGTTAAATCCAAAGAGGAGGAAAGCTAAGGACCTACTATAAGTGGAAATCTTAGTTTTTCTATTTTAGTAGTTGAATAGTGTATTTTGGATTTGATATATGCCTTAGGGAGTTTATGATTACAAAAACATCACATTAAAAATCCCTAAAATTTCCCCAAAGCGGGATGTCAATTCTTAGGTTAGAATCTTAATTATTTTGTATTAAAATGGTAAAGTTTTTGTAGATTTTGCTATTTATGTGTTTTTACCTTCTATTTCACTTCTTATTCTTTTTCTTTGGATTTGATTAAGAGATTTGATTAAGAAATGATATGTAGGGTATGAATTGCACTGCCTATTTGTACAAAGTGAAAAGAAATCCCCTTGTCTAATTTTATATAAAAGAAGTTGAATAGAGCGTAAAGTTAATTAAATTGTAATTTTCGATTATTGATTTTCTTCATTGTTTTAATATTAAATAAGTTGGATTTGGATTCTATATACAAGTCTATTGATTTGACTTTGAAATATTGGATTCATAGTATATATGTTATTGTGGAAACGAGACTTGTATAATTTTGGAAGATTTGACGCTTAAATGTTAGTTTAGGACGTAATCTCCGTACGTATAGAAATTAATAAATTCAGTATACACACACACACACATATACATATATACATACGTACATACATATACTAGCGTAAATAACGTACAATTATAATGTATTAATGACGTAATTAATTAGGTTAATAATCATCATTTGAATTCCCTTTAGGAAAGTAATTAATTGTAGAGGAGAAATAAAAAGGATTTCTTATAAGGCCTAAATAATGAATATGGTGAGATGTGTGGTAATATACTTAGGGTGTGTTATTAAATATGACTAAGTTATAGGGATGCGAGGTCAGTCAAAAGCACACAAAAGTCTATCTAGCTAATATGGCCACTAGCATTGTGACTTTGGGGCTGATGTGAGATATCGTCTATAATAGTAACTACGAATAACGTGGGATTAGTCCCAATTCTGTAGGCTAAATCTGTCCAGTGAATCTGGCTACCAGTTCCTACGAATAGAAGTGCTAATGTGAGACGTCTCTGTGGGGTATGGGTCATAATACAAAGGACCTACTTCGGGGATTGAAGGTATTAAGTGGTTGTTTGAGGGATCGCCTCTTTCCCTTGTATGAAGTATTAAATGGTTGGGATTGGGTTTAGGCAAGGTTGAGGATATCCTGGAAAGGTTCGCTTCAATGGAAGTAGTAAGTGTCCGAAGAGATTTCCGTGCAATGTCAGGTAGATAGGTACCTATGAGGAGTCCTCCTTGGGAATATTTATTAAATGATGGGGACCTATCTCAATCGAGGTCTTAAATGGTCGTAGTCTGCCTGTTTTCCATAACAAGGTATTAAGTGGCTTGGGTACTATCTCCTGCATTGGTAGACATTAATAAAAATTGTTATAGGGTATTGATTATAATACAAAAGACCTGCTTCGAGGATTGAAGGTATTAAGTGGTTGTTTGAGGGCCCGCCTCTTTCCCTTGTATGAAGTATTAAATGGTTTTGAATATAGTTTAAATGCAAAAGACATATCCTTAGTTAAATTATACTGCCCACGTACTAATATAGAAAGTCCCGAGATTTCTATTCACTAGACATTGTTGCTCTGATTCCCTCGTCATTACAACATAGGTAGGGTGATGATGATTAAAATGGAGATGATGATGAAAGAAGCTTGTGGCGGTAGTCTATTTATTTATTTAAGCTATTTTTTGATGTACCCATTTAAAGATGACAATGTTTTTTGAACATGATTATGTAATGGTTATTGTTGACATTATGTTATGGTTTTGTGACATTTGAAATTTTAAATAAAATGGTTACTATTTATGCTATTATATTTTATCCTTCCGCTGTGAGTTCTAAATGAATAGATAAATAGCTATGAATTGTTATTTTTACTAACCAATAGCCAACTTTGGAATGGATCTAAGTTTCGATGGGCCTTTTTTGGGTTGAGATTTAGGTTTGTTTCGGGGTGGGTTGTTACATGAACCTAGAGCACAAAAGAAGTCAGGACATATTCTTCGAAAGTTTCACCTAATTAGAGAACTTATTGAAAAGAAAGAGGTCGTGATACAAAAGGTAGATACCAAGGACAACATTGCAGATCTATTCATGGTAGCTTGGTTTATCCTTGTCAAGCTGATCGAAGGGATAGGATTGAGAATCCATAATTGACACAAGTGGAAGTGGGAGATTGATAGAGTTAGGGGTATGCCATTGGGACAATTCTATAATTTATTGAAAATAATTAACTCTGTAATCTCGTTTGAAATAAAAGTGTTTTTCTTTCTGTTATATGCTTGTATAATATTTTATCATTAATTAGTTATTTAATTTAAGTATATTTAATAGAATCCATAGTTATCCAATAACTATACTAATATAACCCCTTGGTGCCCTAGCAGTTATAAATCATACACTGTCAAGCCTTTGGAGAGCGTTACATTCTCTAGTCTTGACGAACATATCAATATCCAATCTCGATACATCTTGACTAAGAATATCAAAAATGATATATTTATTATCTTGTGATAAAATAATCATGATTACAACAATTGTAATTACTATCACAAAACACACTATTTATGAATGAATCACTTGATATTTTTTCTATTGATTAATATAACAAAGGTCAAATAGAAAATATCGATGTGATAACTTTACACAATTCTCTTGACTTGAGAATTACGTTGAGCTTCAATGTGGAAACTCCGCTTTGATAATAGTTAAATCATGGCATGATGTTCATCAAATAACTATGCTTGGGTCAAGTGGAAGCATTGGAAGTGAAACACTATTCAATAGAGGATTCATCTCCTTAGTCATATGAGGTTAGTATGATGTTAAATTGAAGTCAACTCAAAGTCAAAATCTCTGGCTAAAGTAGTTCGGTTAATAATAATTGTTATTATTGAACCAAAGACTTTGTGTTTGGACTATAAAGTCGAATAAGGACGATATTGAAATTCTGACCATTATCAAATTCCATAAGTCCTAATGTAACATTGTTTTGACGAAAAGGTGTAAATAATTATCACTACTGCATAACGCTTAAATAAGTAAAATTGGATTTTACTGAAGCTATGTAAGCTATAAATTTGGCCATAATGTCACACCACTAGCTAAGGTGATGTGTGAACGTTAGTACTCAAATTGTTCGATATTGATCGCTGATCGAATTTACACCTAAAGTCACAAAACTAAAATGTTGAATGCTCCTACCACCTAATTTAATCAATTACAATTGTTCTAAATTAATTATAATTATGAAATATTAACTATAAAATTTTATGTAATTTGTGTTGATCAATATTAAAATAGTGCATAATTAAAAGTAACATACACATGTATGGATATACAACATCGATGTGCGTTTGAATTAGATTTAAATACATTTATTGATTGGGTCTTGATGCAATTTGGAAGCCCAAATATGGGCATATAGTGGTTGGCCATAGGGAGGTTGAAGTGGGGTCGAATATTAATAAAAAATGTGAGAAATAGTAAGAGGAGAACGTGGATCCGGATCCCCTTTTTTCTCTTTCGTATCTCCACTATTTAAGGACCTCAAACCCCTTTTTTCTACTCTGTAATGGCCCGTTTTTCCGTACCCTTTGAATTGATAATAAACCACACATGTCCAACTCAAATTGCACGAATAAGCGGATCATTAAGGGTAGAAATAAAATAAAGATAGAATAGAATCTCACACGAATGGAATAACATATATTATTTCAATAATAATATTTACAGTGGAAAATTTAAAATACAATATCAGAGTCTAGCCTAGATTCAGCTTGGACAGTTATAAACCCCTGTCCTTACAAATGCTGAAAACAACAAAACAAATGCAATAGATGTAGCGGATAATAGAATTCGTCCATACGATGATGAAGATCTCCATCTCTCCTTTGGAAACTCCAACCGTATTCAACTAAACCTAAAACTACTCGGATCTGACCCGAGTATTAAAAATACCCAGATCGGGCTTGATAAACCAGCGTGAAATACTCGAAATTTAAAACGACTATGTTATCAAAACCTTTGAAAAGAAGGGTATCTCATAAGACCACGTCCACACATAAATACAGATGAGTTTTTACCTTATGATAACCAAAACACTTTTATACCAAAATACACTTGATATTATTTTTAATGACATTCTTTTAAAAACACTTTTAAAATAAACTTATTCAAATAAGGTATCAATACCCGGACTAAGTCTAAGGTAATATATCTGAACTGGGACAACGGAATATAAGATACCAGAAGGGGTAGCTGAAATGTTTGCAAGTCATTACAGCTATTTTGGGAATACAATCAAAACCATAAAGCTCGTATTGGAATTGGATTTTCCAACATGATAGGGAACCTCGATAACCACGTATAGCAGCCGAAATCTAGTGGTTTTTCATGCAAGGACTCACACACCACTATTCCTAATATTGCCACACTTCTTGATATTCGGTGGCTTCTCATGCAAGGACTCACACGCCACTATACCATATAATAATGGTCCCATTTGGACACCTTGGTGACCTAGATCATAGCCGCCAGTCACCTTGAGGGATCATACACCACCCTCGCCATACTCAGCCTGAAATATGCAACATAGTTCCCATATCATTTTCGAGATGTGAGGCTTGGGAGTGAGGTTACGCTCAACTTAAACAAAACCACACTTTTCGTACAAAGCCACGCTTTTTCATAACAGGTTCCACTTTGAATGCCACATTGTTATTCCTTAATCACTATTTAACTTCCATAAACATACAACCTCTGAGCTCATACGTCTCAAAAAAGGGTGTTAATCTAAGAGAAGTTGCCTTCTCCGCCACCAAACAGATGTACGTTTGTAAAATTCAATGTTTGTGACTTGGCAATACAATGTCAGACACTCATCCATACAAGTTCGTTTTGGGATTGAACGAAATCGAAGGCACTCCTCCTACTACCATAAGTAGCGAGTAGTCCTTGCAATCCGAAAAATCTCCACAACGAGGAGACCACTGCTATAAATAACTCTATAATGGGAGCGACCCAGAGCATGTCAACAAGCAGTCCTCACGCTATGAAGATCCTTGATCTTCAATAATCATCATCTTCAACATGTCTTCACTTTCGAACATATACATTGGTTCGAAGTGGTTTTCGGATAGGAATCACCCAAATCCGACCCCGGTTCCTTCGAAGCCAATTATCGATTTAAAAGATGTTAAGTTCATATGTGGATATCAATCATCAATCAATTACTTCATCTTTTATTTAAATCAAATATCATTCTTAGATATATTCTTTTCGATTTATTCCATTTTTTCTCAGAGTGTATGGAATCATTAAGCCTATTTTATTTAATCATTTAATTTATTAAACCTCTTTAGATCTTGAGATAATTCCAATCATTTTCTCTTTTACTTAGGAAAACCTTTCCAAATCACTTATTAAATCTTAATCAAAGATTTCTTTTTGTCTTAGAGTAATTCTAAGTTAATTCATTCTTTTGCTTTGGATAATTTTCAAATTTCCTCACTTAACACTCGATCCAAATTCCTTAACTTTTAGGCGGGTCAAAAATAATGTTATTTAAGACATTGTTTACTATAAACCCAAAAATAAATCTTAGCAAACATCATTGAGTAAATAGGATCATAGAAATCATTCTAATTTTACTCAATATAAATTTCCGTATTCAACAAGTGTTATGGGCGGAATAACGGTGAAATCACCTTTTAAATTCCACGAATAGGATGAGTTCCTCTTCGGAATTTAATACCAAGTAAAAGAAGATTATCTCTATGCAATCCAAGTTGTAGTTTATTCATTTTGGAAATTGCTTAAATTTTGGATAATACTAATCTTCTTTTATTTTGGAAAAATTTAATATAATCTTTTAGAGCATCCGGGCTTTCCTTTCGATCTGTTCCACCCCTCGCCTAAAAAGAGAAAACATAGGCCAGGTAAGTTCAAGGCACTGGTTGCTCCATCCCTAACCTTAGTTAAACACCTTGTTTTATCTTCCCAGATCTCATGGGTGGGACAAATGTACTTGTCGTTTCCACATACTCAGTTATTAGCTTTATTTTGGAATTGATTATAACCTTCCAAATTATCTTTTAAATGCTTAATTTTCCTTTTAAAAACCTTCATAATTGATTCTAGAAAAAATCCTTAAGTTTAAACCTTCTTTTAAAAAGTCGTAGAAACGGCAGCAGAAAAGGCTGTGGAAAGTGCTTTATAAGCTTATTTGATTTAACAACTTTTTAATATTTGAAATTCATATTTTCCATTCCAAATCTCTTTTAAACCATTTTAATAGATTTATCAAATTTATTTCATATTTTTAATCATTTAAAAATATCATTTATAAAGAAATCCCTTTTTGGATTCCGAACTGCAAAACCGCGATGTTTTTAGAAAATTATTTTGGACATATTTCAAACTCTACTTGATGAAATTTTGATTTTCTTTCTTCGTTGGAAAACTATTATCATTGTGGACCAAAGAATTTTTATTTCGAAGAAATCCGACTTATAAATCATTCTCTACGTTAATGTGAAGTTACGAGTCGAAATTTACGAACTACCGCTACGCGACTCGATTTTGACCAATTTTGTGAATTGCTTCGGAACTTGTTCGAAACAATTCAAATTTGTTTTAAACCATATTTAAACTATTTTAACTTATTTAAAACAATATTTTCATCATTCAAACTCATTTTTCATTTCATATTATAATATTATATTATTATAATATCATTTTCAATCTTTTTAGATATTTTAAAACCATTAAGAGGCTAAATAATTTCCATACACACATTTGTATGGATTTAATTCTCATTTAATTAACTATGCTTACTAACCGTTTCTCTTATCATTTATCAAACCAAGTTATCATCCATATCACAAACATATAATTAACTATAATATCAACCAAGTTATCATCCATTAAATCATCCAACATGTAACAAAATTTTCATATAATTAACTTGAAATATTTTTTAAGAATTAGTAACTTAAAATATGAGTACTCACCTTTAACCAAATCGTTTAACTTCCTACCAACATTCATTTAATCCAACACTTCACTAAATCATCTTAACTTCATCAAACCATCACCTAAACAACTCCACCTCACTTTCTAGTGCTCGACCATCGCTTCACTTCCACTTGCTCTCGACCAAATCTTCCAACAACACCAATAGGGCTCGGCCACACCTTGATCCTCCCCTTCCTTCATCATTTCTTCACTTCTTAGATGCTAAATCATATTTTGGTGATATTCTAAGGCCTTTGGCAGAGTTTGGTGGAGTTTTGACTTTGTTTGATATAGTTTTGAAAAAGTTAGTAAGGAAATGGAAGAGAAGAAGCCATTAAAGCTCTAAGGAAGAAGAAGAAGAAGAGAGCTTAGAAAAGTAAGAAGAAGAAGAATGGAAAGTGTGAGAATGGAAGAGGTATGCATGGCTATTTATAGGAAAAAGTTTGGAATAAAATATTATTACGTAAAATGACCAAAATATCATTTACTTACTTTTTAAGCACCTTATTTTTTCAACACTTAACATCAAATTTCAAATCATTACTTTATGTCATTTTCACTTAAGAGGTAAGTAAAGAATATAATAATTATGTTTGGTTTGATTTGATGTTTACTTTTCGCTTTGAAATGACATGTTTATCTTTTTGTGCTTACTTTTTCTTAATTATATTCTAGAATTTTCTAAGTATGTTTAGTAAAAGTAAACTTGATTAGTGAATTAATTGATACTTAAACTATTTGAATATATGTTCCTATATAAGAAAATAAAGGTGCGACAACGTTGCGATAACTTTTAATCGACAAAACGTTGATTTTCGAGAAAATGTTTTACGGTCACATTTTGACGTTTTAGTTAAACTATTTATTTATGTAAACCAAATTTAAAAATAAATTTTTATATTGCTATTTAAAAATATAAACACTCATAAATAAATTAAAATAATTTATTTAACCATTAAAACTTACTTTTCTGGAATCAACATTTTGTCACTTTTGTCGATATAGGCAAATGTTACTATTTTTGTGTATATTTCTCTTTGCAAATCCTATCTAATATTATTTGAATCGTATAACCTTACTTAATTTATATTTAAAATCACTTTAAATAATATATTTTAAAGTGGTCAAATTCTGGGTCGTTACATTCTCCCCTACTTAAAAGAATTTCGTCCTCGAAATTACCCAAAACAAAAGTTTGCCCAAAACATTTAACTTTAAACTTAATTCTATATAATATACATAGATCATCCGTATGTAATATCTTATTCGGTCTCCTATTCGAATACACAACTTTATTTTCGAACTAGTATCGATCCCTCGATCCTCTAGTGCAGACTCTGATCAGGCTTCTAGATCAGAACTTTTGCTTTCCTTGCATAGTTTTCAACTATGATAGAAAACTCAAGTATCTAACCAAAAATCCTTATCAATGTTCACCATCAGGAATCGAGTGATAAATTCTTTTTCGGACCAGTGTAGACACCTCAAAGTTCCGTACTCAGATATTAGATCAACATTTGTGTGACGAAATGATTTACGTATAATATATGTATTTATTAACTTTCAAAAACTTTTATCTTAAGTTTAACATTTTATAAATGTGTTCTTTATATAATTCCTTTAATTATTTATTTCCAAATATTTTTATTAAAGGAAAATATTCTAAAGAAACCATTTTTCACTCAAAAGATAACTTATCTTTATAAAAAAATCTCCCCACAATCTTTTAACTCAGTATATTTCCTTTAACACTAATATTATTTATGAATCATTTCGTAAAACTATTACTTAAGTTTATTACATCTTATGACTTATGAAAATCAATCATATTTTAAAGACTTAAGTCCAAATCCTTTATTAATGCTGGAATTCATTAAAAAACGTTTTCCAGGTTATAATTACCTTTTTAAAGAGTCATTATTTTACTTAAGTGTATAGATAGTTCATGGCTTAAATCTATATTTGTATGATATACCTTTACATCCTAAGAGTATATACAAATCCCGAATTTCAAATTGATTTTACTTAAATCCATCTGTCTAACAAATTTAGACTTTGTTGTAATTTACTATTATCTCAAATTCATAAGTTATAAAACTTATTTTTTATTTAATACTATTATTAATTTTCTAGCTTTGAAAAAAACAAATTTTAAAACCACCCGTATTTAAATCCTCAAACTCTTAAATCTCTTTTTTTTCTTTATAAATCAGATTTATAAATTATCCTTATCTTATTTCATTTACTCAAAGTATTTAACAATCTTTTACCAAAAGTTATCATAAATTTCTTAGCTCCGAGTTAGGTATGATTCGGAAATTTTCGACTGTCCAAAATCATCGGAAATTCCGCTTTATTTTAGCAATTAGCGATCCCAATTTATCTTTAGTTTAAACACTTTATAAAGATTACTAATCAATGATTCATATTATTTCTTTAACTTAAGAAAATTATATAGATCGAGTAACTCTAAAACAATGCCAAGGAATTGGGTACTACTAATAGTATCATATATCCTCTTAGCAAGAAGAGTAATATTTAAGAGAAGTGCTTACCATCCAAACACATCTCTTGCACATTTTTAGTTTATTTTCGAGCCAATCGAACTAGTTATCATAAAATACCTCTTTTTATTTGAAATAATACCATTTTCAAAATCCTTTAGAGATTACTTTATAAAACCTATTTTATAAATTCATTTTATCTTATATTAATTAACTTCATTTAAATTACCACAATTCTTTTACTTGAATTTAAATTCTCATTCCTTTTATATTTATCTTTATACATAATCATTTTCTATTATTTAAATACATTTTTATCTTATATGTTCACTCCTTAAACCAATCTTATTATCAAACACCTTATAGTCAAATCGTGAAACTTAATTCACAAGGTATTTGTACTTAAACTTTTAAATCACACAATTGATCAATTTATGATAGTAACTTAATATTATCATTTCTTAATTTATTATTTTGGAATAAGTATTAAAGATCTTAATTACCTTATCAGATTTCTTACTTATCGATTATCATTATGAAACATCTTATAGTCAAACTGTGAAATTCTAATCACAAGATGTTCATATTGAAGTTTCACTAATCCTGATTTCTAACTATACAACTTTTCAAAATATATACTTTATATTCAAAATATAATCCTAGGTAAAATTATTTAATTTACCAATTTTTTCAAAATATATTAATTTATTTAATTATTTCTTAACATTAAATATATATATGTATATATGTTTATTTAATATTAAATTTTAAAATTGATTTAATATATAAATAAGATTATATATATTTCAAAGAAAAAATATTTCGAAATATATATATAAAATATTTCGAAAGAAAATCAAGCAAGCAACGTGGAGCCGCCATGAATTTGTAGTTGCTGAACCCTAATTCTAATTTAGGAATTTTTGTGTTCGAAGTATACTTTGTGTCGAAGTGTCGGATGAGATGTCTGTGTTTTATTATTGTATATTCAGCTGTATATGCTTTTGGGCCGCATAGCCCATTATAATTCAATTAACCCATTTTCAAAAAAAAAATATTTAGAGAGAATTAGACTAAAGAACAAACTTTGAAAAAAATTAGGCCGAAGGACATGTAGTTTTATTTTTAGGCTGAAGGACAAATGTTAGCTACATTTAGCATTATATTCAACTTTTACACTATACAAAATGCTAGTTATAACTAGCATTATATTCAGTTTTACACTATACAAAAACTATACAAAATGCTAGTTATAACTAGCATTGTCCTTCCGCTAAAAAAATAAACTTGTTGTCCTTCAGTCTAAAAAAATTTCTAAGTTTGTCCTTCTGCCTATTTTCCTGTATTTAGAATATTAATAAATATTTTGAGTTTGAAATTTAGTAGCTATTTTATGTAGCTCAAGATCTGAAATTTTAAATTTGAATTTAAATTCAAGATTATTTATATTAATATTTAAAATTAATTTATAATATGATGTCAAATACACACACACACATAAGCATTTATATTTTACAAGTATGCTTTTATATAGTATAAAACTATATGTGTGTATATATGTATGTATGTATATTAGAGAGCACATATGTATATGGAGGGTCTAATATGTTCGTTGCGGTGTAAATCCCAATACTTACACATGGACATGTTAAGCCATGTACACCGCATATGTTGCATGTGCACGTACACATATGTGTATATGATACGCATGTTATGTTATACTATATAAATATAAAATTAAATTTAAAAATTATGTACTAACAAAATAAAATATTGGTTTTATTTAAAATATATTTTATTAGATCTAAATAAATTTGGACTTCATAAACCCAATAAGATTCAAAACTGAATGTTTTTTTTAAATTTACCCAATTACCTCTACTAGCCTAGATCCAATAAAGGCGGCGAAAATAATTCCATTTACCTTCAGTTTATCCACTTCTTCTTTCAATGCAACAGATCGCTTTGAACCCAGGCTGTGTCTCTTTTGCTTTAGAGGAGGGTATCTTGGGTCCACATTTAATACATAACATGTTATCTCCGACGAGATTCCACACTTATCGAAATGCATCCTGGAAAACACATCTTGGTTTTCTTGAAAAAACCATACCAACTCCTTTTTCATTCTCATGCCGAGCTAAGATCCAACCTTGAGAACCTAAGTGGGATCATCATCATCGATCGGGATGTTGATCATCAGCTCAACCGGTGCCGCTTTTGCATCCTCTGGCTCCTTTTAGAGGTCCATAGGCTTCTAGAAATTGCTATGGGACTTTAGCCAGGGCTTGGGTAGTAGTTGCTATGCATTAGCAGTCATGATGTAGAGAGCCTTCTCTGCATCCATCTTGCGTCACTTTGCCTCTCAGAGCTCAACAACATAGCATTCTCGACCAGTGATCTAGTCATCTTGAATAGCTCCAACTCCGTTCTCAGTGGGGAATTTCATCATTATACACCACGGAGCTAGCGCTACCCTGAAGCTAGCAAGGGTTGGTTGGCCTAGAAAAGTATTATAGGCCGAGAATTCATCGACCACTATAAGAGTCTGAACCTACACAATCTTGCGGTCTCCCTCACCCAATTCTATGGATAAGCCAATACATCCCATAGGCTCTTTAGCCTTTTTGATAAATCTCTAGATGCAAGATTTACACGGCTTTAGATCCTTTGGACCGATCTTCATCTGATTAAAGGTTTTCTTGAATAAGATATTAGCTGAGCTTCCATAGTCAATCAAAACTTGATGCATAGTTGTCAGTCCAACAATGGCTGTAATCACCGTAGGAACAAGCATAGGTGCTTCATTCCTGTCAGAATCCCTGTTCTGGAAAACAACGTCATCATTCATTGTTCTTTGTTGTTTCGTCAGAGTTCCATTTTCAAAAATAAAACAACCCTCCTAAGTCACATGCTACAGCGAATTACCATACCTCTTCATTTCAATCCGGTTTTTCTCCACCGGATCAGTTCCTCCATATATGTGTTTATCACAGTCCTACTCTTAGGTCGCCTTGGCCCCTCTCCACTAGACCCAGGCTGGTCCCTTTGGGTATTCTGCCCTTGGGGTCTTTCAATATGCCTGCTAGCTTGCGCATCTCTCACATGTTGCAATAAATTCTTTTTTTGAATCAAATCTTCAATTACATCTTTTAGACGAGGACACTCATTGGTATTGTGCCCATGAGTTTCATGGAAGTGACAATGCTTTCCAGAACACCATTTAGCTTTAGTTGCCACCCTTCGAGATGGGTTCTTATTATTTTCCATACCCTATGTGACAAGGTAAATGTTATCAACATTATCATTCAAGGGAGTATAATCTCCCAGTCTCATATACCTCGGACGCTTTTTGGTGTCTTGCTTCTTCCTACCAACTCCTTGGTTTCTCCTCTTCTGATCGTTATTCCTAACATTTACCACAACGTCTCCGACGCTCTCACCGGTCTACTTAATAGCAACGTTCTCTACACTACCTCACTCGATGGTCTACAACCAATTGGTCCTACAGCCAGGTCTGCCTCTTTCAAGTGCATAAACCGAGATGTCTTTTGATAAAATTCTTCCACAATAGGCGGTTCTATATTTTAAGCCATCTACAAAGTCCGTACCAGGTGGAACCCCCGAATCAATGTCATTTGTAACAACCCAAAATTTGAGCTATAATAATTAATTAACGAATTAACTAAACAATAAAATAAGTTTGTGAAATTGTCAGAATCAAGCCATGAAAGTTGCACCATTGGGTCCGTGGTAATTTTCCGATCAATTTATATATATAACTTGTCCAAATCCGAGCTAGTATGAAGAAGTTACGAAAGGAAAAAGAAATCAAAAGAAAACGATATATATATATATATATATATAACAAGGGCCTAGGTCAACCCTTGTATTGGTCAGGTCGACCTGTAGGTTGACCCCCAATATACATAGGTCGACCCGCCTATAGGTTGGGTCGACCCGCCTTTGTCACTGGACGAAGAATCGTCCAAGTACGAGCCGAACACTATATTTTTTATTTTTGGGCAAATCTTGTGCTTTCGTAGCTGCATCCGAGGGTCCCTAGTGAACTTATTACGTGGTTGCACCAGATTCAATCTTCAAATCGAATGGCCTGAGATCCCTAAGCCACACTATAAATAAGACCCTAGACCTAGCTATATTTCTCATTCAGATTTTCTCCCAATTGGGTTCATTGCTTGAGGCTGAACCCTAAATAGAAAATTTTTCTAAGGAGAAGATCTTTTTAGTAAAAATATTCTACGCCCTAGAAGTGGATCTGAGAAGGCCAAGGACTAGAGTTAAGGACCACATGTGAGTGTTTTGTAATTATTTTAGATTTTTAATTAATTTAAAATAATAAGGTTCTCAATAGTTGTAGCTTTTCTACAATTTTGAGACAGTTTTTATATAAGTTATTTACGGTTAGTTTTTAAGTAAATTTCAGAAGTTTTTTCAGTCTATTTTATTTAGCTATTTTTATTTAGCTAATTTATTCAGTTATTTACAGTTATTTACATTTATTTACATCTGTTTTAAAGTTAGAATTTAGCCTGTAAATGTTAGTTTCTTTTTATAGAGATTTAATCCTTTTTGACGCGAATAAGATAATAAAAAGAGAAGAATTCGCTAATATGGATTAAAATAGAAAAATAATAAATTTACAGAAATCAGATGTAAAAATAAGAAGAACTGAAATAAAAATAGAAATGGATTGAAATAGGAAAATTTAAGATATTTGCACGCATAATTATAACAAGTGGTTATAACTAAAAAGATAAAATAGAAGAGTAACAATTTTAACATAGGTTGTAATTAGAAAGAAAGAGATAACAGAAGAGGCTTATTTTAAAACTTAGATCTTGGATTAAGTTAATAAGCAAATATAGCAGAAATAACAGAAGAGACTTATTTTAAAACTTAGGTTAAGTTAATAAGCAAAGATAGAAGTAGGGCCCATACTGGCAGCATTCCCTTTCAGATCAAGGACTGATGGTCTCACAATAGTAGGTGAGGCTGGGACGTGCTTATGCTGATTAGGGTAAATAATTGGCCAATAGATAGAGGCTCAAATCTGGGGATTTCGGCAAGGGGCGCAAAACTAGAAGATTGTTTGTTAGGACCGGTACTGGTAGCATTCCCTTTTAGGTCTAGGACTGATGGTCTCACAACAATTAGGTGAGGCTGGGCAGCATTCCCTTTCAGGACTAGGACTGATGGTTTCACAACAGTAAGGTAAGGCTGGGCACACTTATGCTGATTAGGGTAAATAAAGGTTCAAATAGTGGGAGGCGTTTAGTGTGTACCGACGATGACCGAGCGTGCGGCATCGATTAGGGTAAATAATTCGCTACTGCGTCCTACGCGCTAAAGAGGTGTCTTTTGTTGTGACCAACATGATTGGTTCATAGTGGCACAACAGAGATAGAATAGGCCGATCAAAGGGTAGAATTAGGATTTCAGCCTAATCAAAGCAGTTTAAGACAAGTGCAAACAATTGAAACAATCAAGGCAAATAATCAAAGCAAACAGTCAAACAGTACTCAATGCGAGTTTTATCTTTCCTTTATTTCCTTTTAAACTAGAACTATTGCTTAGTCTATTATCTTTATCTTGCTTAGAAATGCTAGTAATTACTTTCACTCACCAGACTTATTGTCTGACCCACTCCTCTATTTCCCCTTTTCCCCCATAGGCCAGCAGAGTCGAGGACAGTAGATTCAGATTGCTTGGAGATATATTCCCAGTGTTTTTCATGTATTCTTCTTCTTTTCATATTTCTTTTCATTCGGCTTTTTATGTACTGGCACTTATGAGTGGGATGATTGTTATTATTTTTGTACTCTGATTCTGAGACTGAGATGTATTTTTCATAAGACACGAGTATTTGGTTATTGAGACATATTCTGTTTTTATGACTTATTTGATGAAGTTTAATTCTGAATAATGAATTGCTACTTAAATGGTTTCCGCTGCTTTTACTTAATTGTCTTGTGAATCTTAGTCTCTGTGATGCTTTAGCTATACCTATAATGCACCACATCCTTTGGTGTGCCCTTTTTGGGAATACTAAGGGGTGTGGGGTGTTTCACTTGGTATCAGAGCCTAAGGTAACAGGATTCCTAAAACTTGTTTTAAAAGAAAAGTATTTGTCAAAATTAACATGTCTTTAAAAGTATTTTTCAGAAATAAACTCTTATATAAATGGTTTTCAAGTGTAAGAGAGTTTTTATAAAAATCCCCTCAAAGTCCAGTTCAACCTTCTTTCGATTCTTTCGAGCCTAAATTTTCTTTTCTTTGCATAGAATGGCGGACGCCCCAAATCTTTCAGAGGGTGTCCAAGTCCCTGGCTGGTTCCGTAGATACCTCCAAGCTATGGCACCAGAGGTGCAAGGGCAAGCGCCCAATGCAGCACCGGTGGGTGGAGGTCCCGTTAATCCACCTGCAGCAGCCAATTTTTCTAAGCTATGCAAGGCATTGCTAATCTAGGAGGCAAGACGTTTTCCAGCATGGAGGATTTCGTTGAGGCACGAACTTGGTTGAGGAATATGGAGCGGATATTTGGGCTGTTAGGATTGGAGGACCGATAGAGAGTTCAACTTGCATCTTGGCAGCTGAAGGGAGAAGCTTCTTACTGGTGGGAGATCATAGAGATGGAGGGTAGAGACATTGGTTGGTTTGGATTTCAGAAAAGGTTTAAGAGAAAGTTCTTGTCGCAAGGCGAGGAAAGCATGCAGTTGGAGAAGTTCATTACTCTGAAGCAAGGGAGTCTTTCAGTGAAAGAGTATATAAATCAGTTTAATGAGTTATCGAGGTTCGGGATGGAGCTTGTTAATACACCACATAAGAAGGCCATCAAGTTTGTTAAGGGTTTGAACCAGCCCCTCCAAGGGTTGGCATTGACACATGTACCTATGGAAGCGACGTATGAGTCACTTGTGGAAATGGCTCTCATGACAGATGCTGCTAAGGAAGAAGAGGTTAAAGAGGGTCCTAAATCAAAAAACTCTAAGAAGCAGTGGTGGAAGAGCAAAAAGGATAAGGACAAGAAGAAAGGAAGAGGACCTCAAAAGGGACAGATCAAGAAAGGTGAGAAATGTCATAGTTGTGGATTGGTTGGACATTTCACAAAGGACTATAAGAAGGACATGATGAAGGGGAGGTGTTACAACTGTGGGCAACCTGGTCATCTTAGTAGAGCTTGTCCTCAAAAGACGGGGCAGAGAGCAGGCGCACCTACGGTGCAAGTACAGGCTTTGGATGCAGCACCTTCTAGCAGTGGACCGGATCGAGGTAGGAAAGTCTTTGTAGAAGGTTTGGTCTCTATATCAGATTTTCCTATTCGAACTCTTTTTGACTCCAGAGCATCGCATTCTTTCATTTCTAGTTCCTTAGTTGATTGTTTGCACTTAGATATTTCTCTAGTTGTAGAACCTATAGTTGTTTCAAACCCTGTAGGAGGATCGGCATATTTATCCATGATTTATAGGGGTTTGAAAAAATTTATACTAGGCGTAGAGTTTGATTGTGATGCATATGTACTGGGATTTTTGGGATATGGGATGATTCTGGGGATGGACTGGTTATCCACTTATGGTGCGATATTGGACTGCGAGAGGAGAGTCGTTACACTAGAGACATATAGCCGACGGACTCTCGAGGTTTCTTGCGACCCACAGGGGTCATTCATGTTGATCTTCCTTTATTCCCTTGATTCATCACTAGGAGAGTTAGATTTAGTTCCAGTTGTTAGAGATTTCCCAGATGTTTTTGAGGAGGTTAGGGGACTACCCCCTAAGAGAGAGATCGACTTTAGGATCTATCTGAATGACAATGCTAAGCCAGTGGCATTACCCATGATACATATGGCTCCTTGAGAGAGGAAGGAGTTAAGTAAGCAGATTGGTGAGCTATTGGAGAAAGGCTTCATCAGAAGGAGCATATCTGAGTGGGGAGCGCCAGTCGTCTTCGCTACAAAAGCGGATGGTTCCTTTGACTTTGCGTAGACTATAGAGAGTTGAATAAGCTCACGAAGAAGAACCGTTACCCACTTTCTAGGATATACGATCTTTTCGATCAATTGGTTGGCTCTTCAGTATTTTCTCAGCTTGACTTAGCCACTGAATTTCATCAGCTTAGGGTGGTTGACGATAGCATCGATAAGGTAGCATTTAGGACACTTGATGGATTCTTTGAGTGGTTGGTTATGCCGTTTGGGCTGACCAATGCCCCGGCCTATTTTGTAGATTTGATGAACCGTGTTTTTCAAGATGTCCTAAATAAGTTCGTTGTAGTATTCGTTGACGACATTTTGGTGTTTTCCAAGAGTATGGAAGAGCATGCTATTCATCTTGAGGAGGTTCTACGCACACTCCGTTTTCATCAGTTGAAAACAAAATTCTCGAAGTGTCACTTTTGGCGTGAGGAGGTGCGTTTCTTGGGGCATGTAGTCTCAATAGAGGGTTTAGCTGAGGATCCCGCTAAGATAGTAGCAGTACGGGATTGGAAGGCCCCCAAGAATGCTACCGAAGTTAGAAGCTTCCTAGGTTTAGCTGGTTATTATAGGAAGTTTATCAAAGATTTTCTAAGATTTCAACGCTGCTTACTCGCCTCACTAAGAAGAATGCGGCATTCGTGTGGGACGTGGATTGTGAGGATTCCTTCACGATGCTAAAGAGAGCCTTTACCAGTGCACCAGTGTTAGTTTTACCCGACAGAGCTAAGCCTTTTACAGTATACACCGATGCATGTGGGACTGACCTTGGGGCAGTATTGATGCAGGAGGGAAGGGTAGTATGCTATGGAAGTAGACAGTTGAGAACACATGAGAAGAACTACCCTACCCATGATTTGGAGTTAGCTGCTATTGTTTTCGCGCTCAAGTCTTGGAGACATTACTTGCTAGGAGAGAGGTTAGAGCTTTTCACTAACCATAAATCATTGAAGTACCTATTCTCACAAAAAGATTTAAATTTGAGGCAGCAGCGTTGGATGGAGCTTCTAATATCATATGACTTTGAGATAGCTTACACCCCTGGCAAGGGGAACGTGGTTGCAGATGCGTTAAGTAGGAAGAGGGCAACCCTTAGTCCAATGTTCGTGGAGTGGAAGAGCTTAGAGTTTATTTCCACCTTTGATTTTAAGCCCTTTACGGGCATTGCTCCTGAATTGTTGTTAGCAGTTGAGGTTAAGCCTACCCTCATAGATCAGATTGGCTCAAGACAGCGAGAGGATTCAAAGCTTGTGGATATTTTGGATAGGATTAGTAGAGGAGAGGTCTCTAGACATCTCCAACGTTATCCCATAGATAGTAAAGGGTGGCTAAGGAGAGATGGAAGACTTTGTGTCCCCCGAACTGGTGATTTGATGAGAGCAGTTATAGCAGAAGCACACCATTCTTGAATGACTATTCATCCGGGTGATGATAAGATGTATAGGGATATGAAGAGAGTGTTTTATTGGAGTGGCATGAAGAAGGGTGTAGCAGAGTTTGTGGCTAAGTGTCTTGTGTGCCAAAAAGTTAAGGCGGAGCAGCAGAAGCCTGGCGGATTGCTTCAACCACTAGATGTACCCGAATGGAAGTGGGATAGTGTTTCGATGGACTCCATAGATGGTTTACCCCGATCTAGGAAGGGGAACACCAGTATTTGGGTGATTGTAGATCATTTGACTAAGAGCGCCCACTTCATTCCGGTCAAGAGTAAGAGGATAGCACCTTCGGCATCCATATATGTTCGTGAGATAGTCCGACTTCATGGAGTTCCCTCTAGCATAGAGAGTAACAGAGACCCTATCTTTACTAGCGAGTTTTGGAGAAGCTTGCAAGAGGTTTTAAGGACACAGCTTAGATTGAGTACGGCCTATCACCCTCAAACGGATGTCCAAACGGAGAGAGTTAATAGAGTTCTTGAGGATTTGTTAAGAATGTGCATCCTTGATTTTGGAGGAACTTGGGAGGAGCACCTTCCTTTAGTGGAGTTTGCATATAACAATAGTTTTCAAGCTAGCATTGGGATGGCTCCTTTTGAAGCCCTTTATGGAAGACCTTGCAAGTCGCCTTCGTGTTAGTTGGAGTCTACAGAAAGATTGCTACTTGGTCCCGACATGGTTAGAGAGACTTCGGAAAAGATTGATTTGATTAGAAGAAGAATGAAGACGGCCTAAGATAGACAGAAATCCTATATAGATAAGCGGAGAAGGGATATTGAGTTCGAGGTAGGAGATTTAGTTTTCATTATTGTATCTCCGCTAAGAAAGGTAGTGAGGTTTGGATCAAGTGGGAAACTTGCTCCCAGATTCATAGGACCGTTCCCCATTGCGGAAAGGGTAGGGAAGATGGTGTATCAGATAAAGCTACTGGAGAGGCTTGCCAGAGTTCATGATGTTTTTCATGTTTCGCGCTTGATGAAGTGCTTACATGATTCAGCAGAGGTAGTGGAACCTAGCCTACTTGAGGAAGTTGAAGTGGAGAGAGAAGCATCGGTTCGTCGCATTCCTACTAAGATCGTTGGACAGGATATCAAGAAGCTTAGGAATAAGGAAGTCCCTTTGGTTAAGGTGTAGTGGGGAGATAGTATTGAGGACGCTACATGGGAGGCTGAGGAGAAAATACGTACCTCTTATCCACATCTTTTCGATGGTGCGTTTTGAATTTCCTATTTCCATCTTTAGTCTTGAATAGGTTCTTTCCTTTAGTATCCTTTGGGAGGGTAGATCATAGGATTTAACCTATGGATGGTAGGACTGAATGTAAACATGTTAGTAGAACATGTTATGTATGTTGGATGCTAGTGGTTGCAAGTGTTTGCTAGTGGATGCTAATGGACGCATATACACACACTAGACACTATTATCTCTTAGGGATCGGCCTAACTAGGTGAGGCTAGGATGCGCTTATGCTGATTAGGGTAAATAAGTGGCCAATAGATAGAGGCTCAAATATGGGAATTTGGGCAAGGGGCGCAAAACTAGAAGATTGTTTGTTAGGACCAGTACTGGCAACATTCCCTTTCAGGTCTACGACTAATGGTCTCACAATAGTTAGGTGAGGCTGGGCAGCATTCCCTTTCAGGACTAGGACTGATGGTCTCACAACTGTTAGGTGAGGCTGGGCATGCTTATGCTGATTAGGGTAAATAAGGGGTCAAATAGGGGGCAAAAGATAGTGTGTATCGGCGATGACCGAGCGTGCGACATTGATTAGGGTAAATAATTTGCTACCGCGTCCTACGCGCTAAAGAGGTGTCTTTTGCTGTGACCAACGGGATTGGTTCATAGTGGCACAACAGAGATAGAATAGGCTGATCAAAGGGTAGAATTAGGATTTCAGCCTAATCAAAGCAGTTTAAGACAAGTGCAAACAATCGAAACAATCAAAGCAAATAATCGAAGCAAACAGTCAAATAGTACTCTATGCCAGTTTTACCTTTCCTTTATTTCCTTTTAAACTAGAACTGTTGCTTAGTCTATTATCTTTATCTTGCTTAGAAATGCTAGTAAATTCACAAATTCTAGCTGAGCCAAGCTCAAAATTACAAGAAATTGTAGACAAAAATTTGCTTTGATAAAATTGTGTAGTTTTTTTGTCTGAAATATGTTTCATATTGTCACTTTGAATGCTTGTAACTTTTGATTCCGGGAACGAAATGCTGTCGGATTTCTTGCATTTGGTAGCTTGCATGTTGAACTTTATTTCTGCAAATTTTGGTCCAAATATATTGTCATTTGAGTGTTCAAACCGTTGCTGCAAAATCAATGCATAGCTTGAAAATTTTCTGTGCACATTTTGTTTCTGAGCTGCTGCAAACATGGCCTGAGTCCATGTTTGAGACAACATATCTCTTTCATTTCTTACTCGAATTGTATGATTCTTTTTTTTTTTTTGAAAGATTAAAATTACTTTCACTCACCAAACTTATTGTCCGACCCACTCCTCTATTTCCCCTTTTCCCTCATAGGCCAGCAGAGTCGAGGACAGTAAATTCAGATTGCTTGGGATATATTCCCGCAGTTTTTCATGTATTCTTCTTCTTTTCATTTTTCATTTCATTTGGCTTTTGATGTACTGGCACTTACGAGAGGGATTATTGTTATTATTTTTGTACTCTGATTCTGAGACTGAGATGTATTTTTCATAAGACATGAGTATTTGGTTTTTGAGACATATTTTGCTTTTATGACTTATTTTATGAAGTTTAATTCTGAATAATGAATTGCTACTTAAATGTTTTCCGCTGCTTTTACTTAATTGTCTTGTGAATCTTAGTCTCTATGATGCTTTAGCTATACCTATAATGCACCACATCCTTTGGTGTGCCCTTTTTGGGAATACCAATGGGTGTAGGGTGTTTCACCATTAAAACCATATCCTCCTTTGGATTGCTAACTTTAGTCATCGCAGTATTGAATTGTTTTAGAAAATTCTTCACTAACTAATCAAAAGAAGATATGGACCTCAGCACGAGGCGAGTGAACCACATCATCGCTACCACATCCAAGAATATGTGGAAGTGACTACATTTCACCACATCTGTAGTACATGCACCATCCATGTGCTATTCATACTTAAGTAAATGTTGTCTTGGATCCATCGTTCTACTATAAGATGACATCGTTGGCATCACAAAATTCTTTGGGTAACTCTCCTTCAACATATCATTAGTGAATAGAGTCCTACTGAGTGTCGAACCCCATTCATCATTACTCTTATGCTGATTTTCATTCAGCAATCTCGTAATCATACTGTTATAAACTCTTCATCGGGTTGGGCAGCTAGACGGTGACTGTCAGGGACTTCCCTAAGCGTTTGACTTCGCAAATGCTCTCGGTTTGTCCCGTGATGTCTAGGTTCTCTTATCTCTAGGGCAGGGTAGTTGTCCATGACCTCTATGACTTCCTGTCGATTCTAGGGCATTCGTCCGAACACCATCATTCCACGCACCAACATTCTACACAACGTCATTACCAATTTCATGCAAGCCATACTCACTGTTTGAATACTTCACTGCACTAGGTGATCGTCCACTTCCACCACCCTTAACATAGTCGGTGCTGAGTTGGTTGGGGTCGGTACTGACTATGTTGGTACCAGAATAGTGACGTTTCCTTCACTTTACTTCTTTGATGTCCCCACAACATTTCTCTTCATCTTTTGCTTGCCTTCTCTTCTGTTTTGATCTGATGAAGATGAACTTTCTTCATCAGAACTTGAAGATGATGAATCTTTACGGCTCTTCATGTGTCTTTGTGGTTGCTGGGCCAACCTGGCAAAGCTTTTCTCCATTTTTTCAAGAATGGCAATCTGGCCATCTAACATTCTTTTGTTTATTTTAGCCATCATCCTATCAAGTTCAATTTTGGTCACCATCTCTACTGGGAAGAAGATCCTGGCAAAGCATGGGTTGGCTGCATAGTCTCTTCACTGTACTAAGAAGATTCGTCTTCTCCAGCAGTTGCTTCAGATCTAGTAGAAGTTTTTCTAGAGTCCATTACCTTCAGATCTGATCAAGATTCTTCCTCAAATCCAAGTATCTTCAAATCTACATCAACAAACTTCTAGATCAAATTTCTGAATGCTTGAAATCCAAAGTTCTAAGCTAGATCTTCACTTGACTTCAACTCTTAATGAAAGCGCAAAAAATGCTGGATCAAAAAGTGACACAAAATACCCCAAATCAATTGAAAAAGAGAATAGATAATTAAAATAGAAAATGAAAAAGCGAGAAAACATGGATTTTGATAGTGGTTCAGCCCCAAATCACTACCTATGTTCACTTAGTCTTATTGCTTTGAGATTTATCATAAGTACAAACAATTTACAATGATTTCAGTAAACAAGGTAATCTTGAGTTTGATAGTAGTTTGTGATAAAGGGACGAAGTATGAAGGAGAAGAGAATGATGAGTTAGAGCTAAAAGTCCAAAAGTGTCCAAGTCATGTTCATGTTGATTTAACTTTCATATTTATAGTTGAAATCATGTGCTATGGTCGCTAGATCACGGAAGATCCGGTAAGAGTTCAGATCTGTGAAACCAAGAAGGAAAAACGATTCAAATATGAGTACCAAAATCATGTTGGTATAGACCAAAACATGGTCGGTACCAAGCTTATTTGCTCGTCACCAAAGAGGTCTCCTCCTTATTTTTTTTATATATCTCAAGTCTTCAAACTCCCCCGAAATCAACTTGGTACTGACCATAATTATGGTCGACACTGACCATAATTTGCATGCTCTAATCAACGTCAAACTTCTTGTGCCACTATATCCCATCATCTTGAGTATCCCCCCAACTTCTTGATCCATTTCGTCTTCGTCTAGTTGTCTAAATTCACATAGAAATTGCTCGGTTCAAATACTAGATTACAACATGATATAAGGGAGAATCACACATAGAGTTTTTATCTTAAAGCATGTCGTGCGAGTGGGTCGAGGGAACACGTCCATGGTCTTCCATGGAGTAGATATTTTCGTCAATTACTTGGGTCATTGGTCTCTACTATAGTATGTTGAGAATATTCTATGCAAAAAGAACAAGTACAATGTTATATATGATTAGAAAATTTTAGAATTCATCATTAAAATTTGTTATAAAAAAGAATACTGAAATTTCAAGGTGTAACCTTTATGAATTCAAGTTTTGTCTAAGCATAACATCTTCCATCAAAAAGTTAAATAATTTCTAATGTAATAATGGAAATAATTTTTCATTCCAACTTTTTATAAAAGGTTAGTTACATAAAGGATTAAGATTATGTGAAAGGAAAGGGTGAAGTGAAATGATATATGAGTTATTTTTGGAAACGACTGACCTTATTTTTTATATAGTAAGAGTTGTACTTTATTCAAGAAGAACACTCATTTTGATGTCTCAGGGGGTTCGAACCCATGACTTCTAGAATCTAAGTCTAGAGTGTTATACCACAAGCCAGTTGAATTAGTGATCCTTGACCCATTGACCTCATTTAGAAGAAAAAAATTGGCATACAAACTTGTTTTGGGAGTTTAAATTTCACCAGTGTTACGATGCTTGAAGTCTAACTACCAGTAAATAGTTTAACATCTTAGATCGGATAATACTATATATGTTACACGATTTTCTTGGATATACTGTAATTTTTATTTTTGTATGCATCATTAGGAATTACTTTTGGTGGATGCTTGGTTTGATGATCAAAATGTTAAAAATCATCCCTAACACGAGCATTGTACCTTTGATGAAGATGGTGGTTTAAACTCTTATTATTGTAAATTTTCGCTTAGTACCCGAGTATATGAAAGTATACCATCTATCATTCATAAAAAAATATACTCCAAATGTTAAAAGAAATAGTAAGAGAGCAACATGTTACATATGTATGTACGTATGTATATGTGTGTGTATGTATACTGTTATCCGAGTTTTTGACCCAATGGAATTCAAAGGAAGTCGAAACATCTACGTCGAGTCAGAGCAAACCAAGATTCAACCAAAAGGACAAGAAGAATCAACCAAGAGAGACCCAAGAAAAAGAAGTCAAAAATCTCCCAGGGTGATGGATCGCTAGTGATCCAAAAGGGTTGCTCGTGGATCCTCCAGTTCTCTTGCACCATGATCTAATAAGTTTTCTAGGAATGTCTACTAAGTTTGATAGAATTCTAAGCTAGTTAGATCTAGAAGTGAGCATTCATCCGACTCCATCAGCAGTTCAATGCAATCAGTACATGAATCATAACCAAAGCAAAGCATCTAGTCATGAAGTTACATGGAGAGCATCTACACAAGGCAGGAAACATGATCCAAAGGGAATGAGCCAAAAATACTCTAACCCCATGGATCGCTAGTGATCCATGCCCTATGGATCTCTAGCGATCCATTAGATTGGGTTGGCTCATTTTGGAGTTTTGGGAGTGCCTGCTTACCTTTGAATGTGAATCTTTGACAAAGCGGCTTTAGCCCAAGTGCTCTCCAGCCCCTATATACAATTCTACCATCAACGTAAAGAGGATCTTCTGGACTGGCTGTTGAAACTCTGTAGAAACTATTCTTCACTCTTCTCCTTCCATACAACAGTCATCTAAACGGTTCATTGTGATTCTCCGGTGAACTCTAACACTGGTGACTCGATCTAACTTACAAGATCCAATCAAATTGTAATCAGATTCAACTTGTAATTGCAGTCAGTCAATAACAAAAGTTATAAAGTTGACGTAGGCTTCGTTAACAGTCGAACCACTATAAAATCTCTTGTCTTCTTACTTTATCTACAAGCTCTTATTTCTTTCCTCTATTCTATTTGCCTTAATAAACAAGGCTAGTGTTTTCATACTAAATCCAGGGTGTTGATCCATTTTTTGGGTCAACATTTTGATGCTTTCACTGAGAAATGAACTCAGGCTTAGATCTAGCTATCTACTTTGGATCAGATAGGTTCAGAAGTTAGATCATCAATTTTTGTTTAGAAGATTTGCTGTTGAGAACCAATGGCACCAAAAAGAAAGGAACAACTTCCGAAAGATCCATAGGAGCTACCATTGCTGGAGAAGAAACAAACCCCCAGTAAAGTGAAGGAAACAATCCCAACAATCCGCAGTTAGGAGCTAACTCCAGTGATCAGATTCAAGGATCTTCCATTCAACGTGAAGTTGTCACTGGAGATGAGTTGAATAAAATGATTGACAAAATTAATCAGAAAATGGAAAACAACCAAAGGGCTATAATGGACAAACTGAATGACCTATTGACCTTGCAGTCTCATGCTGCTCCATTAACCATGACAGAGCTTGCGGCTGCTGTGGAATAAGAAAATTCTTTCGTTTCTGGCCTAAACAGGAGAAATGGGAAGCAACCGCAAAAAGGAGTGATAGGTGGAACCGTGGGAATCAATATGGAAGGAAACACAAGCACTCCACCAACTACGAGGCAACTAGCTACGAACTTAAATCTAGGGGCAAAAACCCCACAGGAGGATATAGTCATGGATCTCTCCGACTCAAAAGATGGTGAGTGACTTGATGACGACAAGTTAGAAGGAAACATCGATGCATTCAATAATGCCAGGGAAATCCAAACTGCCCCCATCAGGCCAACCGCAAGCCAACGGAACCTCGAAGGAGTGGCTCTCCCGAAGACAGGAGAGCCTAGGCTTTAGCCCACTCACCAAGATCGTTTGCAAATCCAAATACTTGGTGTAGTTACTGACAGCCGACCCCCGGATTACCGGTCATCTAAGGCGTATATCGTGGACATGGTCAAGCGACTGATGAATGAAAGTAACGATAGAAGGGATGATGAATGGGGATCTGCTCCAAGTCGAACTCCTTTCACTGATGAGATTTTGAATGAGCGGTACCCCGAAAAGTTCATTATGCCAACTATTCCATCTTATGACGGAACGAGAGACCCAAAACCCCATGTATATAAGTACGGTTGGTACATGGATGGAGCGAATGCTTCGGATGTCGTTTGATGTAGATGTTTCCCGATTTTTCTGGAGGGAATTGCTTCCATATGGTTCACCAGGCTTCCGCCAAGATCCATCTCCACCTTTAATCAACTAGCAACAAGGTTCCTTGATCAATTTAGACTTCACACCGCACAACCCAAAGATGTGATGTCCTTGTTCGGCTTATTCCAGGGATGGAATGAATCTCTGAAGCCTTTCATGAATCGGTTCAACACCGTGGTAACTGAAGTAAGTAATAAGAACGAGGATATGGTTTCCATGGCCTTAGTCCGCACAATTCACCCCGAGACTGAATTTGGGGAACGGATCAAAATGAAACTACCCACCACTAGGAAGGACATCAACCAAAAGGCGAGCCAGTACTTGAGATTGGAAGAGGCATGGGAATTGGAAAGGAAATCTGCTAACCTTCAACCGATTGACGTTGGGTAGAATGTATGGTGATGAACCAAGACATAAACACTTCTGGGACTGCTGAAGGGAACACGAAAAAAAATGGGAATCAGAAAAGAAAGAACCAGAGTACTAACAAGCGAAACAAAAGTAGGAAGCGACTCAAAGGTTTGCAGCCCAAAGAATACACGCCGCTCAACGATACTCCGGAAAACATCTATCTCGCGACACAGGGGACTGAAGAATACAAGAAGCCGCCTAAAAAGGAAGCAACCAAACAGTAGAAGCATTCTGGAAAGTGCTGCCGCTTTGTAACATCCCCCTACTTGGAGGCCCAAAACTAATGGTCACGGATGCTGCAGTCATCCATAGTTATTAATCCTCGGCGACCAAATACGGCGATATTAGATACATTGATACATAGAAACGCATGAGTATGGAAAAATATTAAAACAACAAACAAAGTCCACATTCCATTTCAAAATATTTCAAATTCATTACATAATCCCAGAGCACAGACCACGTTCAGATAAAATATACTTATTACAAAATACGCTAAGAGCGACATATGAAGATGTCCCCTTGGATGACCAGAGTATATAATATGGCAATAAAACAAGTTCACCTTTACAACCAAACACAGCAGAAATAAAAGAACTCTAAGTAGCTAACATGCCTCTTACATGACACCGGAAGCTTTATTCGTCTAAAAGAACACCTGAAAACCCTAAACCTCAAACTACTCAAAATAAATTGAGTACCCGAGAGTTTAAGGGTAAAATAAAAACTTCGAGTCAGACATAAAGCCTGGTATGAATAATAATCTATCATCTCAAATCATTTAGATATCTAGCGAGACCACGCCGCTTAGCGGAACGGGTTTTCCCCTCACTGATATCTTAAAACCTTTATAAAACCATATACTGTGCTCCTGCATCTACAATGGTTAAAAAAATTCAAAATAATATGATGATATGCAAACAAGTAAGTTAATTCTGGATTACCCATCCCCATTCATTCTGACTATCTGTCTCAATTATAGTTTCTAGGGTTATTATTAACCTGTTAAATATTTTAGGACTATCTGTCCAATTTCATAGTTTTCATGGGATCACTAAGAACCTATTGGTAACTCCAATATCTTTTCTGTTATCCTAGTTTTCATGAGCTAACTAGGAACCTATTGACTAACTGTCAATATCTTAATCCGGATATACTTTTCATGGGCTAACTATAAACCTATTGGCCCCTGCCAATATCAAATCATAGTTTTCATGGGCTGACTATGAACCTACTGGCCCCTGCCAATATATTTCCCTTTACACGGTTTTCATGGGCTTATTGTGAACTTATTAGCCCCTGCCAATATCTTTAATTAAGATTTATCATTTCTTAAGTTATATTCACTACTAGGTCAACCTAGCTGGTTATTCTGCCCTTCTCCAAAGTACCGTTATGGGTTAATTACAATGTGAATGAATATATGAAGAAGTAACACTCTCAAAAATCTTTATTTATGCCATGGTATTTCCTTTTAAAAATGAGAGTGGGTTTTTTTTAAACCTTAAAACACCACTTTCGAAACCCCTGGATGACCTCCTCCGAAAGCATAGAAAACCTCTTTTCAAAACTCTAAGTATATACCTTTCGAATGTATCAAAACCTTACTTAATAGTCTTTAGGAAAATAGCTTTGAAACTAATGAAAGTACCCCTTTTGAAAACATTGGGTTTTACTCCTTGAAAACATCCTTTGGTTCAAAGTGGTTATATACGAAAGTATCTCTTTCGGAACCCCTTTATCGAATTGTTTGAGGAAAAGTAGAAGGTGTCGGAACCACCTATTCGTTAGCTCAAAACCTTCAAGTTAAAACTTCGAAGGATAGCGTCGAAACCCCCATTCGACCCCATTGCCTTCGGAACCCTCAACCCCTTTCGAAAGCATTTAGGAAGTGGCTTAGCTTAGGTTAAAACTGAGATAACCCTTCGAAAGCATTGATGGCTTCAATACACTCAGAAGGGAAAATAGCGGCTGGGTTTCGACTTGGTCGAAACCATTACTTTCGAAAGCACTTAAACAAAAGGAATCCCTTTCGAAAGCTAATACTTTAAAAATAAAACGGCAACCTTCTTCAAAAGCTATTTATAAACTCCTTTCGGAAACATTCGTTTCGACTGGGTCGAAAGCCTAAGCAAAACGAAGTAAATACTTAACTTTTGAAAATCAAACATGGTTTCGACCCCATCGGAAGCATTCCTTTCGACACCATAGCTTCTGCCTTTCCTCCAATCTACTACGTACAATCTAAATGATACCTTGTGTATTAATTTTGACTAGGTGGGTTACAACATGGTTGGTTTGGACTAAGTCAAGGCGAAAGCATAGAGTCAAAGGCCACTTCCAAAAGAGGCGGAACCAACTTTTTCTTTAAAAGGCTGAATTAAAGCTAAGTTTAGTAAATGCTTTGTAACTAAGCTGCCCATTTGTAAACAGCTGATTGGTTGCCATAAAACTTTTCAAATACTTTAGAAAATAACTGCCGCATTTATCAGATCTATATCAAAGGAAAATTAACGTTTAAGTCCTTCCATTAAGCAAAACCCATATTGCAAATAAGTCCTTCTTTCAAAATAATTTATTTTCCATAGCAAATCAATTTAGAAAAATCCTCAAAAATCAAAAAAATTCAGTTTCATCATATTATCTAACATATTAAAATTTCAGACCCAATTTCTTCCTGAAATAATCAAAATAAATTTTAAACCCAAATATAGCATATTTTCCTTTAGAAATTCATAATAAATTCTCCATAGCTTGGAAAATTATGAAAAATTAAACCCATCTCCAAAATCATGTTTTACCTAACATATAATTTTTCCATGGCATTCCAAATTCAATAACAATCGGTTTTGCCCTAAAACCGTGCAATTTCATAGGTAGATGAATTGGTTTAAATCAAACATATAATAACTTAAGCATATCATCATCCAAAACATCATAAAATGAATTTTATCTTAAATCCGAAAACATATGATTATAAAAACAAAATAGAGATGGAATGAATTATTATTCGCCTTAGATATGATAAGGAATTTGAGATTTGCTGTTAATTAATCCTTCCTAGCTTTGATCCTTAGCTTTAGATTGAATTTTCCTCTTTGTTAATGGCCGGTTCTTGCGTTTGTGAAAAATGAGAAGTGAAACGTGAATGGGCAATTACAAAAGTGTATACCCGTGAGTATGAGGAGGTGTGGCTATTTACTAATATGCCCATGTGTAAATTAATTAGCTTATAAACTAAATTAAGCCCATTTATCTTATTATTAAGCAAGACCCTATATGTGTTATCCAATTCTCAATCCCCTTATCATCATTATTCTATTTAATATATCTAATTAAATTTCTTAAATAATGTTGTCAAAAATTAGGGATGTTACAGGCTCCCCCCCCTAAAGAATTTCGTCCTCAAAATTCAGTAAGGACTAAATACTAAACATAGCAATCATCTATAACAACTCCTAACGTACATACTAGCCTATCTAACTGGTAACTAACTATATAAATCTAATATAGACATACCCTCAAAGCAGTTCAGGATAAGTATCTCTATCCATGTCCTCTGTTCCCAAGTACAGTCCTTCTCGTTGTCGCTCCACTGAACTTTCACCAACTTGACTGTCTTGTTCCTCAATCTTTTGCCATCCCTCGCTATAACCCGAACTAGTTGGCTAACAAAAGTCAAATTAGGATCCACTATCAAGTCTTCCAACCCTGTCGGAGGAATATTAGTCTCTGGATCATGCACATACTTGCGAAGATGAGACACATGAAATACATTATGGACACCTGCCATATTGCCCGGCAACTCTAATCTATATGCAAGCTTCCCAATCCTCTCTATAATTTGGAATGGTCCAACATATGTCGAAGCTAACTTCCCTGACTTTCCAAATCGTACCACCCCCTTCATTGGTGACACCTTAATAAAATTTTTATCTCCAACCGAGAACTCTAGGTCTTTACACCTCTTATCTGCTTAACTTTTCTGCCTGGATTGAGTTTCCTTCATCCTTTCTCGGATTAACTCAATCTTCTCTGACGCCTCCCTAACCAAATCTAGACCTAAGACTAATATGTCGCCAGTCTCTAACCAACATGCTGGTGATTTGCATGGTCTTCCATACAAAGCTTCAAAAGGCGCCATTCCTATACTAGTCCGGTAACTATTATGATAGGAAAACTCAACCAAATGTAGGTGAACCTCCCAAGATCCACCGAAGTCCAATACACATGCTCTCAATAAATCCTCGAGTACCTTATTGACTTTCTCTGTCTGCCCATCTGTCTGAGGGTGATATGCAGTACTCATATTAAGCTTGGTTCCCAATACTTCCTGTAGACTTTTCCAGAATTCACTAGTAAATAAGGCATCTCTGTCACTGATTATACTATTAGGTACTCCATGTAGCCTAACTATGTTCTTCATGAACAACTTAGCTAAAACAGGTGCCGTCCTGGTTGACTTAACTTGAATGAAATGAGCACTCTTGGTCAATCTGTCCACTACGACCCATATACTTTCATTTCCCTTATTTGACCTTGGCAACCTGTCTATAAAATCCATAGATATCGAATCCCATTTCTAGACTGGGATCTCTAAAGGCTGAAGTAATCCACTCGATTTCTGATGTTCGACTTTCACTTGTTGATAGTTTGCACACTGCCTAACCCACAAGCCAGTATCCCTCTTCATGCCTTACCAATAGAAGCTCCTCTTCATATCCTGATGCATCTTGATCCCTCCAGGATGAATCGTAAACTTAGATCGGTGACATTCTCCAAGAACTTCTTTCCTTAAGTCTTCCACATTCGAAACACACAACCTTTCCTTCTTTCTCAACCATCCTCTTTGGTCATGACTAAAGTCTTTTAGATCATCGATCTCATCTCCTATCTCGAGCCTCTTAATCCTCTCGGCTAACACTGGATCTTCTTTTTTCTTAGAAGCAATCCTTTCGATCAACACTGGTCGAACTTCTAAACAGGACAACATAGCAGTGCTCTGACTAGAACTACCAGTTGATTTTAACTGGACATCACAACTGGCCAAAGCTTCTAGATCCTTCCATTCTGCCAACATATCCAACACCATATTCTGGTGTCTTTTACTGAGAGCATCTGCTACTTTATTATCTTTCCCTGGGGTATACTCTATACCAAAATCATAAGCAGCCAAAAACTCCAGCCACCTCTGCTATCTCATATTCAACTCCTTTTGAGAGAATAAATATCTTAAAGACTTATGATCGGTATAAAGCTCAAACCTCTCCCCTAAGATATAATGTCTCCAAATCTTCAATGCGAAGATCACTACTGCCAACTCCAAATCATGAGTAGGGTATCTAACTTCATGCGGTCTAAGTTGTCGTGAAGCGTAGGTAATAACTTTACCACTCTGCATCAACACTGCTCCTAATCCAGTTCCGCATGCATCAGTATATACCACCAGCTCTTGGCTTCCGTCTGGAACTACTAAAACTGGTGCATTGGTCAACAAATGCTTCGACTTAAGGAATGCTTCCTCACATTTGTCGGACCGGACAAACTTCACCTCCTTCCTGGTCAACTTAGTCAAAGGTGCTACTATCCGCGAGAAGTCCTTAATGAATTTCCAGTAGTAGCTAGCAAGTCCAAGAAAGCTCCTGATCTAAGTCACCATTTTTGGTCTCTTCTAATTATTCACAGCTTCGATCTTATCCGGATCAATTGACAACCCTTTCTCTGAAAATAGTGACCAAGGAATTTAACTTCTTTCTTCCAAAAATGACACTCGGAAAATTTCACCTTCAGCTGATTCAGCCTCAGCGTCTCGAGCACCACTCTAAGATGAAATTCATGCTCCTTTTCATCCTTAGAGTATACTAAAATGTCATCTATAAACATCGGAACAAACCTATCCAAGTACTCTCGGAAAACTCAGTTCATCAAATCCACGAAGAAAGCAGGTGCATTCGTTAATCCAAAGGGCATCACTAACCACTCATACGAACCATACCTAGTCTGAAATGCTGTCAAAGGAATATTGTCCTCTGCCACTCTTAACTGATGGAAACCCGTCGCCAAATCCAACGGGGAAAACACTCTGGCTCCACTCAACTGATCGAACAGATCGTCTATTCTTGGCAAAGGATACTTATTCTTAATCATCCTTTTGTTCAACTTACGATAGTCGATACACATTCTCAATGACCCATCTAGTTTCTTCACAAACACCGCGGCCGCTCCCTAAGGCGAACTGCTTGGCCTGATAAAATTACTTCCTTCAAGATCCAGTAGTTGCACCTTCAATTCCTTCATCTATGTAGATATCATCCTGCTAGGTGGTCTACTAACAGGTTCAGCTCCGAGCACAAGATCTATATGAAACTCAACTGCTCGTTTCGGTGGTAGTCCTATGACTAGCTCAAAGACATCTACAAACTCTCTTGCTACCCGAACCTGACTTAACTCATCTCCTATTTCCATAGCATTAAGCAAAGTACTAACACTCCGGCTAGCATTTTCTACTGAGAGTATTACTCAGTTATGGCTATTAGGGTGTCTCAGTGATATCTCCCTATCCTGGCAAAATATTCTAGCCTTATACCTACCCAAACAATCCATACCCAAGATGATTCCAAAATCTACGAAATCAATAACATACTAATTGCATGCAAACTTGTAGCCTAACAAATCAAGTTCTAACTGGTCACATCTTAACCTTAGACTCGCACACCCTCCTATTGGATTCGCAACCCTTAAGGAAGTAACAGGGTAGGTGGGTTCTAAGCATAATCCATCAACTAAACACTGAGATATAAATGAATGTGATGCACCGGTATCAAATAGTACCCTAACTGGTATACTCTGAATCAAAAACGTACCTTCCATCACAGTCTTCCCTTTATCAGCTATAGTAGGCCTAGCTGGTCCAATAGCAAAAACCTTTCCTTTATCCTCCCTAACTGGCTCTGGACACTGATTCTTGCAATGCCCAACTTGATCGCAGTTGAAGCACTTCATATTCTTCTTATTTGCAGCCTTCTTCCCATTACCTGACCGGTACTCGTTCGCATAATGACCATTCTTGTCACACTTAAAGCAAACTAACTCAGCCTTTGCCTTCTTGGCAGTATCTCCTTTCTGAGCTCCCTTCTTTTTAAAGAACTTTCTCTTCTTCCCCTGAGAATCCTGAACTTCCACTGGCTTCTCTCTAGCACAACTAGCAAGCATCTCCTCATGGCGAATGACCATCTCCATAACTAATTACTTGGATCACGGAGATGTGGCAGGGTCGCCCTAGCAATCTCGGATATCAGTCCCCTAATGAACCTCTCGTTCCTTCTGATGTCAGTGTCTATAATATTATGTCCATAACGAGACAGCTCCTCAAACTTAGTGGCATACTCAACAGCCAACATCTCTCCCTGCTTCAGATCCATAAACTTCCTCATCAGCTCTGATTTAGCAAACTCAGACACAAACTTATGCTCATATCTCCTTTTAAAATCATCCTAAGTCAACTGCTCTTCCGAAACTATGGCAGTAACACTATTCTACCAGTGTAGCGATGACCCATGCAACTGTTTAGAGGCCAACCTTCTCTTTTGCCCATCATTCAGACCCAAATCAGCAAATATATGCTCATAGTGCAATAGCCAATTCTCAATCTCTATGGCACTCTCCATCCCTAAGAATGGCTTCCCACCCAAACTGGTGTAGTCTCTATTCAGCAAGGCATAATTGTTCCCAACTGGAGCCACAGGATTAGCTCCTCCAACATTTCCAGCAATTCCGGCAGCAACTCCTGCTTGCATCAAACCAATGAAGAACTGATACATCGCTCCCATATCTATTGGTGGATTTCCAACACCCACATTGGCATCAGTATTTTGATTATTAGCATTCGCCGATCGACCTGGGTTCCTCTGGTAGTGGCTCGAGCATTTCCATTAGTTGCGGTGCTTCCTCCACCGAGATTTCCTCTTCCGTTTCCTGCTTCCATGTCTCCTTTCTCGCAAATCTGCATACGAGCCTTAGTATGATACAGAAAACGGTCTAAGAGAGCGGGGAATACATACTTAAATATACATAACTATATATCAAATACAAGTACGTTACTATAGCGTTATCCCAAACCCCGATCTTATTATCTAATTCATTGGATTATGTTTGAAAAACCCTTTAGGTTTAAATTTCTTTTAAAGTTTCATAAACCTATGCTCTGATACCAACTTGTAACATCCCCTTACTTGGAGGCCCAAAACTAATGGCTACGAATGCTGCAGTCATCCATAGTTATTAATCCTCGGCGACCAAATACGGCGATATTAGATACATTGATACACAGAAACACATGAGTATGGAAAAATATTAAAACAATAAACAAAGTCCACATTCCATTTCAAAATATTTCAAATTCATTACATAATCCCAGAGCGTAGACCACGTTTAGATAAAATATACATTACAAAATACGCCAAGATGTTCCCCTTGATGACCAGAGTATATAATATGGCAATAAAACAAGTTCGCCTTTACAACCAAACACAGCGGAAATAAAAGAACTCTAAGTAGCTAACATGCCTCATACACATCACCGGAAGCTTTATCATCTAAAAGAACACCTGAAAACGCTAAACCTCGAACTACTCAAAATCAATTGAGTACTTGAGAGTTTAAGGGGAAAACAAAAACTTCGAGTTAAACATAAAGCCTGGTATGAATAATAATCTACCATCTCAAATCATTTAAATATCTAGCGAGACCACGCCGCTTAGCGGAACGGGTTTTCCCCTCACTAATATCTTAAAAACCTTTATAAAACCATATATTATGCTCCCACATCCAAAATGGTTAAAACAATTCAAAATAATATGATGATACGAAAATAAGTAAGTTAATTCTGGATTACCCATCCCCATTCATTTTGACAATCTGTCTCAATTATAGTTTCTAGGGTTATTATTAACCTATTTAATATTTTAGGACTATCTGTCCAATTTCATAGTTTTTATAGGATCACTAAGAACCTATTGGTAACTCCAATATCTTTTCTGTTATCCTGGGCTAACTAGGAACCTATTGACTAACTGTCAATATCTTAATCCGGTTATAGTTTTCATGGGCTAACTATAAACCTATTGGCCCCTGCCAATATCAAATCATAGTTTTCATGGGCTTGACTATGAACCTATTGGCCCCTTCCATCTAAATGATACCTTGTGTATTGGTTTCGACTAGATGGGTTACGGCAGGGTTGGTTTCGACAAAGTCGAGGAGAAAGCATGGAGTCGAAGGCCACTCCAAAAGAAACGGGACCAACTTTTTATTTAAAAGGCTGAATTAAAGCCAAGTTTAGTAAATGCTTTGTAACTAACCTGCCCATTTGTAAACACTTGATTGGTTGCCACAAAACTTTTCAAATACTTTACAAAATAACTGCCGCATTTATCAAATCTAAATTAAAGGAAAATTAACGTTTAAGTCCTTCCATTAAGCAAAACCCATATTGCAAATAAGTCCTTCTTTCAAAATAATTTATTTTCCATAGCAAATCAATTTAGAAAATTCCCCAAAAATCACAAAAATTCAATTTCATCATATTATCTAACATATTAAAATTTCAGACCCAAATTCTTCTTGAAATAATCAAAATAAATTTTAAACCCAAATATAGCATATTATCCTTTAGAAATTCATAATAAATTCTCCATAGCTTCGAAAATTATGAAAAATTAAAATCATCTCCAAAATCATGTTTTACCTAACATATAATTTTTCCATGGCATTTCAAATTCAATAACAATCGGTTTTGCCCTAAAACCATGCAATTTCATAGGTAGATGAATTGGTTTAAATCAAACATATAATAACTTAAGCATATCATCATCCAAAACATCATAAAAAACGATTTTTATCTTAAATCCAAAAACATCTGATTATAAAAACAAAATAGAGATGGAATGAATTATTATTCACCTTGGATATAATAAGGAATTTGAGAGTTGTTCTTTGATTAATCCTTAGCTTTAGATTGAATTTTCCTCTTTTCCTCTTTGTTAATGGTCGACTCTAATTTAGGTTTTTGATTTGCATTTGTGAAAAATGAGAAGTGAAACGTGAATCGTCAATTACAAAAGTGTATAGCCGTGAGTCTGAGGAGGTGCGGCTATTTACTAATATACCCATGTGTAAATTAATTAGCTTACAAACTGAATTAAGCCCATTTATTTTATTATTAAGCACGGCCCTATATGTTTTGGCCAATTCTCAATCCTCTTATCATCATTATTCTATTTAATTTATCTAATTAAATTTTCTGAATAATGTTATCGAAAATAAGGGATGTTACACGCTTCCATGAGGTGCATGGCCACAACACGAATGAGTGTCGTCACTTGAAGAACTTGATTGAGGAGTTGATTCAGGAAAACAAGCTCCAGTAGTATGTGAGGAAACCACTAAATCCTGACCAACCTGTAGCGCCCCAAGCTCCTAGAGACCAAGGAACCAAGCTGGGACCAACAAAAAGGAACCCAGACAGACTGACCAGGGACTCATCATTAGAACGATATCTGGAGGGCCTCATCCTATACAGAAGAGTTGGGGAGAAATGGAGCGTTATGCGAGCTCATTAAAACATGCTCCAAAAGATGCATGTTTTGAGATCGAAGATGGAACCCCTACTAAGCAACATAGATCCCTGAACGACGACATAATATTCCGGAATCGAGACACTAAGGGAATAGAAGCTCCAACTCTCAACCCCATGGTCATGGCAGAAGGAATCAGACCCGCCATGGTCCGACGAGTATTGAAAGACAACGGCAGTTCTGTGAATATCCTTTTCAAACGCACCTTCGATCAAATGAAGATCAGTACGAAAGATGTATCCACCTGCCAAACAAAGATTTAGGGATTCATCGGTGAACCCAAGCAACCAGTCAGAACGATTGACTTACATGTAGAACTCAGAGAAGGCGACCGAAGGGTCATTCTCATCCAAACCTTTATGATCGTAGACGAGATGGCCGCCTACAATGTCTTCTTAGGGCGACCCGCCTTGGCAGACTTTAGAATTGCTTTAGCTCAATGGTTTCTAACTATGAAATTTCCAATGAAAAATGGAGTTGGAGTGATCAAGGGAGACCAAAGTGCCGATATGGAATGTTATATCATGGAACTACGTGAATCTTAAAGAAAAGAAAAGGGAAAGAATATGGGGATAACTCTCTACATTCGTGAACCTGCTGCATAGCAACTACAGAGCCGCCCCTGGCTTGGGGACCATAGCCGATTCGATAAGGCTTTGGACCCCAGAAATAAGAGTTCAGGGAAGGAACGGGAAGCACCGGTAGAATTGACGGTGTCCATCCCAGTTGATATGGATGACCCAACACGGGTCCTCAAAATTGGATCGCATCTCAGAAACAGGATGTGATTGGAACTCATCAAATTTCTTTGCGCTAATCTGGATGTATTTGCTTGGACACATTCCGATATGTGCGGGGTGTCACCGAAGATCGCATGCCACGCACTTAACGTTGATCCCAAGTATACGCCAGTGAAGTAGAAAAGGCACGGCCTAGGACCCGAGCAGTCCAAAGTGCTGAGAGAAGAAGTGGACAAACTGATGGCAAATGACTTTATCTATGATGCGACTTACCTTGAATGGGTATCTAACACAGTCTTGGTTCCAATGGGAAATGGAGAACTTCTATCGACTACCCAGATCTGAACAAAGCTTGCCTAAAGGACAGCTTCCCTCCGCCCAGAATCGATCAGCTTGTAGATGGGACGGCTGGACATGAACTGCTATCATTTATGGTTGCATACTCGGGGTACAACCAAATCATGATGCATGAACCAGACCAAGAAAATACCAGTTTCATTACCAACCTGGGAGTGTATTTCCATAAAGTAATGCCATTTGGCTTAAAGAATGCTGTGGCAACTTACCAATGACCGGTAAATGCCATGTTTAAGCATCAGATTGAGAAGACAATGGAAGTTTATGTAGACGATATGTTGGTTAAATCATGCATAGCTGCAAGTCACTTAGACAACCTCGTTGAAATGTTCAAAATACTTCGCAAATATGGAATGAAGCTTAATCCACTTAAATGTCATTTCGGGGTAGCCTCGGGATAGTTTTTGCGATTTATCGTGAGCGCCAGAGGCATCGAAGCAAATCCCAAGCATAATAACCCCTTTGTGGGAAGTCGAGGCCCCAAGGAATAGGAAAGAGTAACAAAGCCTGAATGGAAAGGTTGCGGCACTAAGCCGGTTTTTCTCAAAAGCGACTGACAAATGTATACCATTCTTTGACGCGCTAAAGAAGAGAAAGAAAAACTTCGAATGGAATCAAGCTTGTCAAACTGCATTCGAAGAGTTGTTGTGACATATGGAAACCCCGCTAATCTTGTCCAAGCTAGTAGATGGAGAAGATTTGTAAATCTATTTAGCAGTCTCGCCACATGCATTGAGTGCCACACTTGTACGAGAAGAAGCTACGATCCAGCGACCTGTATATTACATCAGTAAACGGTTCACTAGAGCAGAAAAGAACTATCCAAAATTTGAAACATTGGCATATTGCCTCTTGATTGCATCTAGAAAATTACAACCATACTTCCAAGCACACCCTATCAGAGTGTTGATAGATCAACCCATGAAGCGAGTGTTATACCGCTCCGAGACCTCTGGACGGCTTATTAAATTGAACATCAAACTGAGTCGGCACGAAATCACATACCATCCTAGAAAGGCGATCAACGGGCAGGCGCTGGCAGATTTTATTGCCAAATTTACAATACGAGATAGCGAGGAAGGAATGACTCCGGAAGTGGAGATACGTTGGAAGTTGTTCGTCAATGGTGCGTCTAACAACTTTTGCTCGGGAGCAAGGGTAGTGCTCGAGACTCTCGAAGGACAATCCATTTTCTATGCCTTACTCTTGGAATTCCCTGTAACAAATAACGAGGCAGAATACGAAGCATTGATAGTTGGGCTAAAGATTGTGAGGGAACTCGACATAAAATCCATGCACATCTACAGCGACTCTCAGCTAATCATTTGTCAGGTGAAAGGAGAATACCAGGCTCGGGAGGAGAACCTCACCCTGTATCTATCTAAAGTATAGGAACTACTGAACGACATCGAGCATTACACCATAACTCATATCCCGAGGGAGTAGCACACGAAGGCGGATTATCTGGCCAAACTGGCTAGTTCTGGAGATGCTCAGTCATTGGGGCTGGTCCCAGTTGAAACCCTGACCACTCCGAGCATAAGCGAAATGGACATTGACTGGATTTTTAAGACAACCAAGGAACCAGAGACATGGATGACACTGATTAAAGACTAACTGCTCATAGGAGCTCTCCCTTCGGATAGAAACCAGTGGAAAAAGCTTCTCCAAAAGGCACCGCAATTTGAATGCAGGATGAGATACTTTATCGGAGGGGATTCTCTACCCCCTTGCCCAGATGTGTGACCAATGATGAAGCTCGAAGGATCCTAAAAGAAGTTCATGAAGATGACTATGGAGATCATTCTAGGGGGTAAACCCTTCCAAAGAAGGTTCTCTGGTATGGTTACTTTTGGCCAACAGTGAACCACGATAAAGCAGACTACGCTAGAAGGTGCAATCAGTGCCAAAGATTCAGCAAGATTAAAAGAACCCCCTCGATAGAACTAACACAGATGGTCATCCTATAGTCTTTCGCAATCTGGGGAATCGATTTGATTAGCGCATTACCAATAGCTAAAGAGGGGCCAAATATGATATTGGTGTTGTTGACTATTTCACCAAATGGGTCGAAGCGGAATCTCTAGCCACCAATACCACAAAGAAAGTCATTAACTTTGTTACTAAAAATATTATTGATAGGTTTGGGGTGCCATAGAAAATCATCATGGACAACGGGACTCAATTTAAATGCGCTGAATTCAAATTTTTTTGCAAACGCTTCTGAATTGAGAAAATATTTTCCGCTGTCGCACATCCCCAGGCAAATAGGCAAGTGGAAGCAGTAATTAATATCATCAAATCCACCATCAAAAAACGACTAACTAAAGAAAAAGATAATTGGGTCGATGAACTTCCACTTGCACTATGGGCCTACAGGACAACGCACAAGTTTGCAACTGGGCGCTCTCCGTTCGTCCTAGCATATGGTTCAGAAGCAATGATTCTGGTTGAGTAAGAAGTCCCTTCTCATCGGAGGCGAAACTTCAATCAAAGGAAAAATGAACAACTCCTACTTGAGTCACTCGATATGGTCAATGAGAAGAAAGAAGAAGCCGAATTAAGAGCCGGCGCTCACCAAAAAAGGGTCGCACGGTACTTCAACTCCAAAGTTCATAATCGCATCTTCGAAGTGTGAGACCTTATCCTTAAGAGGGTTTACCCTATGCCAAGTGCACTCGGACCAAACTGGGAAGGACCCTATGTGATCGGTCAGAAGCTAGGGGATGGCACATTCAAACTAACAACCATTGACGAAATCCAAATTCCTCGAGCATGGAACAACGATTCGTTGCGCCGTTACTTTACCTAAGATTATCTTATGTATTTCCTATTTCCAATAAATAAGCCATTCCAGAATACCGGAGGCATTGTAAATAGGCAAAAATTGCTCAACTTTCATTAATAAAATTGCTTTTCTTTCTGAACCAATAAAACTATGTTCACAAAAGTAACATGCCGAGTCGACGGGGCCAAATCGGCTTAAATTCATCCTATCACTGCTTGAGATAGTGGAACCACGCTCAAGTATGACACGTTTACCCATCGGGTCAACGGAAGCAAATCGAATCATACCATTGGATCGACGGAACCCGACCCCGCCTTCTAAGAACCGGTGCTTCTTCGGCAACGCCAAGAAGGTCCAAATAAAACCCGCGCATTTCGTAAGCCGCACACTGCTTCTTGGATTATGGAATCACATCCAAGCAAGCACGACTACCAAAGAACGCACCCCATAAGCCGCGCATTACTTCTAGAGTCATGGAACCACGCTTTCAAAACACGAACTCCTCACGTTACCCGAAGATTGGTAACGTCGAGAAGTTCCAAACCATTCCGGATCGACGGGTCGTATCGATCCCAAAAGCCGTGCATCCCATAAGCCGCACACACTCTTAAGTACCGGTATTGTCCCGGCAATACTGGGAAACTCGTTTATTGCAGGAATAACAAGAATCAATCCACTCCCATCACCGGGAGTAATGGGTATGAATCCAGCAACGTCAAACTACTACGAATCGACGGAGAATTCCAATTGTTTACCGACAATATCTTTGAAATCAAGGCGCCCAAGTTGCAAGTTCCTAAAGATAGGAACCGCGAAATAGGTCCCATTACGGATATCCAAAAATCGCTTGGACCAACCGATCATTTGTCAAGTGTTTGAAATAAATAGCCCTACGAACTAGGGGCACGCGCACCGATACTCAAAAACAAAAAACTAAATACTTCACAGTTCTGTTACTCCAAACAAAGAATTTTGGCAGTAATCACATGACTAGATAAAATAAACTAGCAGTAAATAAAATTGGCATGAGTGCATGAAATGTAGTAAGTAGATATATAAAGTTACAATCAAAATGTCAACATTGTATTACTTATAGCATTTTCTGTACAAAGTCACAGTGTGGGAGCCACACCTACACAATATCGGCCAACAAAAAAGGAAAATACAGGTACTACAACAATTGAAGCAATAACTGCAGACTCTGCACTTGAACAAAACATGTATCAAACAAAATTGAATATCCTAAAAACTGACTCCACTGTTACCCGAGCCTGTCAATGCTTCTTTCCACCGCTCCCATTCCCACCTTTAGTTGGAAGTTTCTGCTTCCTCTTGGAATCCCTACCAAGAGTAGTGGCGTTTCCTGAAATATCAACTATCTCCTCGGCCATGGCATCTCTCTACTCTTCGACCTTCTCGGAAGACTCCCCCTTGGTCTTGCACCTTCGAGATTCGCGGGAGCTCCTCGAAGATTTCTTCTCCTCGATCTTTTCCTTCTTAATGGCCACCATTTTCTGCTCAGATTTATGTAGCTGGCTAGTTTGGTCCTCCTGCTCTCGAGCTTCAGCTGCCGAGAAATCGCCCTCCAAAGATATGGAAGTGTTGTCTAGGCCATGTAATGCAGCAACCTTCTCGGATTTCGGCCTTGGTTATGAGCCAGACACAGGAGCAGCGATCGGAGCATCTACGGAAACAAGTGTCGAGAAGGTTGAGATAGCGGCAAGCTCGGGCATCGAAGAAATCGGCAGGTCGGTGGGTAAAGCAAACAGACCTATAAAATAAAAAATGAGATCATTTAGTTAATCTAGTTTTTGTGGCCTGAGCTAAAAATTCTCAAACTCGAGGGAAACTAGAAAGTTACCTGCATTAAAGGAATGGCCGAGAATTTTAATCTTATATTCCCTGCCTTCTCCTTCTTTTAATGACTGCACTATCTTTGGAGAAGTTCCAAGGCCACCTAAAGCTTCAGAGACAGGCAGACGGTAGAGCAGCGCCGGCCAAACTTGCTAACTGATCGCGAGACTATTTTGATGATTCGCCAGGCCCAAAAATGAAAGGCTCTGGCAACGTTTTGGTAGTTGCAGTCATAGCACATCGGCAACCTCCTGTTCCCTCTCAATTCGAATGATCTCTCGACCCTCTATCAGTGCTTTCTTCGATTCTTCATTAAGGTAGGCATCCTCCAACTCTTGCACGGCATATACATCTCCATTCTCTCGGAAATGAACCAGGTTTCTTCCCAAACCACGGCAAGAGCACGTGGAAAATTGGGGCCCAAATAACTGAGGCTCCCCTAATGCAGCAAGGATTTAACATAGAAGTTTAAGATGGTATCATCCATCTTCTTTTCAAAAGTATCCCGCAACTCCAAGTAATCCACTGCTACGACGGCCTTCTCCACTTCAACTCAGGTCTTCTTGGCTCTAAGCTGCACGACCCTTGTAACAACCCGCATATTTATCGATTTTATATTTAAATATTCTATCGTTAGTCGGATGTTAGCCGAAAAGCTACTTTTTGCATACGGTCAAATTAGGACTCGAGACCACCTCCATTGAGTTCAAAATGACGTTTGCGATCTTTTTGAGTGTAAACTTCGATATGTTTGGAGATAGTGAAATTTTCGTCACTTTTTGTGTTGGGCTTTTGGTTTGGGCTGCACCTCTTCTAACTCAGCCCAACCCCTTCCTTCTCTTCATCTACTTGCATAAACTTTGAAGCTTTAGCAAAAATGGTGGAGGGAATAGGAAATTAAAATTCCAAGCTCAAGTTCTTTAGCAAATTCAACATCTAACTCCAAATTCAAAGTGAAAACATTGATTCAAGCTTGTGGTTGATCTTTGCTTTGCCCCTGAGCTTCGTCTTCATCAAATTCCGTGAAAAGGTGAGATTTTTGATCTCACATCTTGCCTATAATCGTCATTGGACTGTTGGGGATGATCCCTCATCACTTTAGCATGTTTGTTTGCATTTGGTTTGGATTGGATTGGCGAAAAACTACAAATTTTGGCGTTTTGGTGAGTTTCTGGCCTTAAGTCGTTTCTGGCCATCGCTAAGTCGTCCACGAGTTAAGCCTAAGTCGTAAGTCGTTCGCGTTGAAAAGTCACACGGAGCATAAGTCGTTCCAGGCCTTAAGTCGTTCTGGGTGTGCTAAGTCGTTCGCGAGTTAAGGGCTTAAGTCGCGCGCGTTGAAAAGTCACCGCCTTTGTATTTCTGTTCGCCTGTGCTAAGTCGTTCACGAGTTAAGCCATAGGTCGTCCACGAGTTAACCCCGTAAGTCGTCCACGAGTTAACATCTTAGGTCGTCCACGAGTTAAGAGTTAAGTCGTTGCCTTCTGCTATCTCGTCCTGGCTTAGGTCGTACTGAGATAAGTCGTTAGGTCGTACAGACCTTAGCTCGTAGCTCGTATTTGAGCTTAAGTCCTAGGTCGTTAGCTCTTAAATCCTAGGTCGTATGGCTCTTAAGTCCTAGGTCGTTGGCTTTTAAATCGTTAAGTCGTAGGTCGCTGCTCCTACTAAGTCGCTCGGCCATGCCAACTCCGCTAGCTCGCAACTGTTAGGTCGTATGACCTTGAGTCGCTCATATGGGTTAGGTCGCTTGACCTTAAGTCGTAGGTCGTCTCCGACCTAACATTCCCACTGCTATTTCACTAGGTCGCTTGACCTTAAGTCGTAGGTCGCTAGACTTTGTTAAGTCGTAGGTCGCTCGACTGTGTTAAGTCGTAGGTCGCCCCCGACCTTACCCTTAGGTCGAATGACCTGTGATTCGCTAGGTCGCGATTTTCCTTAGGTCGTATGACCTACTTTTCCTTAGGTCGCTTGTCCAGCTTGCCTCCACTAGGTCGAACCCCGTATTACTCTGCGTAGGCAATCTTATCTGAAAAGCATTCATCAGAACTTCCACTTTGATGCATTTTGAGCTGATTTCCTTGGATTTTATTCACGTCTCCGAATGTGAATTTTTGTGATAGATTGTTCCAACAATCGTTTTATGACTTGTCACTTTAAAGATATATGAAGGTTTCAATACTAATAGTAAATATCAAAACTCTTTCATCAAAGCGATTTCAACACTATTTCAAATATCAAAAGTTCGTTTTCTCAAACCGATTTTCAATCTACTGGTATATACAAGCCTTTACTTCACTCGAATGAGAAATCGACTTAAACGACTTAGTAAAACGAGTGGTATGAAACGCTTGCGTTCACTTCATCGGTTAGCTCTTGGACTTGTTCGATTGAACCCTTTTTGTGACAATTTCCCAGTGAAGATTTACAGCTTGTTCGTAAATATTTAAGTTAAGCAAGTGGTTATGGGACATGAAGCTAAACTCATATATTTACTAGCTTGGTGTGATTGACACTTCCTTATGATCATGATGATCATTCTTGTGATTTAGACTAGCGATTGAGCGATGTCTCTTTGTTTGCGAGGTTAGACTAGACACCATTTGTGTGATTTTGATTCACACATATCTCTTTATCTTCAAGGTTAGTCTATACCTCATTGGTGTAATCGACACTTCTTCATGATCGATGATGATCATTTTATGGTTTAGACTAGCAGTGTGCGATGTCTCTTTGTCCGTATGAAGGACTGTACCTCATTTTATTGAGCTTCGTCTCATTTATCGCATGGGTCGTATCTTTCTAGATACGTCGATGTTTATTTATGCATGGGGCGTATCTTTCTAGGTGCGTCAATGCTAGAACATGGGTCGTACCTATTTAGGTGCGTCGATGTTTATTTACTTCGTGGAGCAATCGGCTCAATAAGTCGGGGCATGGGGCGTATCTATTTAGGTGCGTCGATGTTCGTCTATGCATGGGTCGTATCTTTCTAGGTGCGTCGATGTTTGTCTATGCATGGGTCGTATCTTTCTAGGTGCATCGATGTTCGACTTTGCATGGGGTGTATCTTTCTAGGTGTATCGATGCTAGACATTACATGGGGCGTATCTTTCTAGTTGCGTCGATGTCTATTTATGTATGGGGCATATCTTTCTAGGTGCGTCGATGCTAGAGCATGGGTCGTATCTTTCTAGGTGCGTCGATGTTCGACTTTGCATGGGGTGCGTCTTTCTAGGTGTATCGATGCTAGACTTTACATGGGGCGAACCTTTCTAGGTGCGTCGGTGTTCAGTTTATGGGAATGGCCATCCTCTTTCTTGTGATTTCTGGATTTCTAATTATTGATTTCTAGAATTTTATGTTTCACCAGCTTTTACCATTGACATTGATGAGTATGTCATTTTATTGTGGCTTGGTGAATTAAATTAAGAATATGACATTCTTTTCTCTGTTTTGAGATTATTGAGATATTGTATGACTTTTGTGGGATTTCTAATGTATACTTTTCATAGTATGACACCTTTTTGTTATCATACGTTCTATTATCATATCTCATATTCTATCTCATTTTATCTGATAATTATAGCTAGACTGATCCGTTTATTATTTTCTTCTTAAATAATACTCGGGTCAGACTGAGATTTTATAGGTGCTTCCTCATGACTTCCTATCTGGAGCCATCATCCGACTTTTTGGCTAACTACTCTAGTTTAGTAGTTTTTGTCGTATACATTTGAGATTGAAACTCCTTGATGTATACATATTCTGTTGTCTTGCACTTGTATCTATTCTTTTGTGTTATTGTGGATCTTATTTGACCACTACTCTGATGTACACTTTCATGTGTTATATTCATATCTATTTCCACCTCTGTGATATGAATTGTCTGTGACTGATTTATGTTACATTTATTTCTATGTTTGTTTCCGAAGATTATATATAGCCACCGTGTGAGAGCTTTGTGTTTGTATCGGTATGTCGGATTTCCTCCTTAAAAGATATGCATTCTATTCTATCTGACATATCGGTGCTCGCAGAAAGAAGTTACATGGATGGTCGCTCCTCAACAGCCTTATTCTCCGTGCTAATTGACAGCACTACACCGTAGTGTTCTTGGTTAACGTGGGTATAGAGGTGGGGCGTCACAACCCTTTCCTGGAGTGAAGCAATCATTTATTCTTGATCAGAAACGATCTTATCACAGGATTCCATAATTCCCGTGTAATCAGTAATTGTCATTTTATAGGATTCGATAACTTCTCATGATCAATGATGGTTTTCTTCTGAGCTTCAATGATCATGTCACGTGCTTCAAGCTCCTCTTTTAGCTTAACTTTGTCCACGTGGGCTTTCTTGATTTCATCTCGAAATACGATCTCTATTTTTGCTTGGGCCTCTTTCAGTTCCTTCAGCGAGCTAGCACTATTCTTACTCTCTCAAAGTGCAGCGTCTTTCTCTTGCGTTAATCGCTCGATTCTAGTATCATGTTCCGCTAATGCTCTCTCATAATCGTCTTTCTCTGATTCAAAGGAGAGGATCTCTTGATAATTATTGTGATTTGTGTCTTCCAGCTGCTTGCATAACTTCTCCTATCCATTAGCTTGATCTAAATCACTTTGAATCGCCTAAAAATGGGGCATATAGGAATCTTTGCAAATTGGACGCAGGTCGAGGTCAAACTTAACTCCATTTATAAACCACCCAGGGAGCGCAACTTCAAATCTAGGGGGCCGGACGAAATAATATAAGCCAACCTCCTGCGAGAACATGAAGTACTAGAAGCGGGCACCACGTGTGTTGACGGAGCTTGGGATGAAGATGAAACTTGGACGGTGGAAGCCAGAATTTTATATCCGACAGAGATTGGGGCCGGGGAAAAAGTTTGATGCTCAGAGGGATGAGAATTGCGATCCACCTTTGGCTTCTTGGGCGGCTCTTCTTGGTCGTCAGGATTTTTTCTCTTCTCGTAGCTACTTGTATAAACCTTACTCCATTCTCTATCGTCCCAGCGACGTACTTCAGCTTCCAAGTCTTTTCGCCTTCTCCACTCTTCTTTGGATTCATGGAGCTGGTGGCGGCTTGAAGACCGTCTTGACCAACATTGCAAATTAGTGAATTATTCAAGATCATCATAAAGTCCACGGCCTTTTATGGTACCTGATATGAAGAATGAATAAAAAACTTTAGCAACAAGAAATGGACCTAAATAATGCATGTGTAAGTGAATGTGACCCTAGTGAAATGTGTAATATGTCTTAGATGGCCTAAAAGGACATCACAAACCGAATCGGGAAGCTACCATGGTAGAAATATGGCTGACTCTAGACACAGTATGACCAGGGTGAGGAGACGATCCCTCGAATTTGAAATCTCCTCCCATGAGTTCATCGATATCTACGAAAACGTTGCTCAAATCCCCAAAGTCAATACCAGTTTCTTTATGTGGGGAATCCTGAAGTCGCTTGGCTGTTGAGGGAGCATCTTTATCGGGAATTTCTTGAGGAGGCGAATCTGGGAGAACGGGACTCATTTCCGGAGTCTCATTGCACGATTCGAAGTCTCCATTGCCGGAAATTGCTTCGAATTCATCATCGTTGGAGGAGGAATCATAACTGCTACTACCCTTGATTTCACCCTCCTCCTTTTTTATTGCCACTACAGCCTTGCCCTCATACTGCTTGAATTCTTCCTCCCCCTTCCTCTAGAATTAGGGGCATTCTGGCCGGGCAGTTGACTTTAGTCGTAACACCTTTTCCTTCATGAATTTCTTCGGTTGACTCGCCAGGCGGACCTTATCTTTTTGGGAGATCACCCTCTTCGGAGCCGTGTGATGAAGAAATGGAACGTGTTTGTATTTTGGAATGGGAAGGAGATGGGACTTCGACGACCATGGCGGATTTCCCAGGATGCAACAGCCCATACCGAAGCAAATTCTCGTCTGTTAGAAAAAATTTAACCGATCTCTCCTTGGCGTCTATGGCCTTTAGAGTATGGAAAATTGGATTGAGTGATGGATCTTTATTTAGCCTCGGAATAACTGCAAGGAGTATTCGATCTATCAGAAATCCCATAGCGACGTATTAAAACTCAATAAGTAAAAGAGAGAACTTACCCCCCATCGTCCAAAGGCGGTTAAATCCTTCGAGACACCTAACAAAGAAATACTAGGTATTGAATTGAGACATATTGTTTTGAAGCTGCAGCATGATCTTGCGGTTTCTTTGGGCCTCAATGACGAGAAGGGATGGACACTCGTCTCTCTTCTTGAATAAGAGAAAATATCTTAACTCATCGAAACTCGGGGCACGATTAAACGTTCGCATAAATAGTATGTGAAGGCAGGTCAGGATCGCGTACCCATTAGGATGAATTTGAAGTGGAGCAATTCCCAAGTCCAGAAGAGTTTTTTCAAGAAGTTATTGAAGGGGGCACCGCTCCATTTAAGCACATATACCAGTGGCAAGTAGTATACCCCGAAGGCAGCATATGTGCAAACTCGTTCTTCGACGGAAGGTGCACATCATCGTCTGAAATGCTGTGTTGTAAGCAAATGTTATGTAAGACTTTAGCGGAGATTACGAAAGGAAGCTCTCTTCGGGGGATTAAGTAGAACTCTAAAATTTGGAGGAGTCCGGTCTACAACTAGACCAACTGGAACCAACTAACCATATTTAGCGCACGGGACTGAAGAGGTAGGCGCAACGGCTGACAATTTAGCTTCTGAAAGTGCTAGACTTTCTCCACTAGATTACGGCAAGAGGATGGGTGCTTCATTTTATACAACAGAACTTGCATCTAACGTAGTCACGTAATTCTATCTTTGACTAAAAGTTCCCCTGCGACATTTGAACTTCGAAAAAGTATCGATTTATGCCGACATGTCAGGTTTCGAGTATAGACTGGGGCAAGTGCAGTGTGTTATCTATGTGAGATGGGCTTGTGTCCTGAACACTACAAATGCTCTATTCTGTGTAGATAGTTCACCCACAGTAAAAAAACGGCTTCTCGTGTCATTTATTGAAGTTATTTCTCTTACACTTACCCGTTATTGATCAACGATCGATAACGGATCCGCTTTTCGAAGGGACGTGGGAAGCTCTTTCCATTTCAGGTACATAAAGTGTGCAATAACGGGACCAACCCGAACTCTCCGGAAGGCGATAACAACATAAGCTGCATGCGAGACGCTACCCTAAGCTGTTATCACCCCCCGAAAGAACCAAAACCAATTCATGAGACGTCGTGTTGGATTAACAATATAACTCGGTGCAAGTCAATTCTGATTCTGTGGACGAAGATAGCGAAACATGTCAAGCACCAGGGTATAGCCCGAGTATCGTTCTGTGAAGAACTCAAGACTCGATTTACTATCTTCTTCCACAAAATCGCAATCAACTCGAATTCTCCATAATGATCAATCCAACATCATCACCAAACTGCTAAACGAATGCCAAATTCTACACCATCCACCTCAAGTTAAAAATCAAAGGACAAGAATGGACAATGTTTAAGTTGGCAGCGATCCAAGGTGGGTAGGTCGATGCGATCCAAGTTGACGAAGTTTCGGGTGCTAAAAGGCTGGCCTAAGATGGCAGCAAGGCGAGGCAAAGTCGGCGGTAGGAAGCTTCGGCAATGGATGGCCAACAACGGCGATTACGCGAATGTGGTTAGGGTTTAGATTGAATTTAGGTCGGGTCACGGGAGAATGGCTCGAATCGTTGAATGGAGATTTGTGGGCAAACAGGTTGGTTCGAATGGAATAAATAAGACAGAGCAGCAGAAAAATATGCTAAGCCCTTGGATCGCTAGCGATCCATACAATAGCAACCAAAATTTTCCCAATTAACCAAGCATGATCTAAGTGTAGTTTGCAAGCCTCTTGAAAGTTGTGGGATTGAAATTGATTCATTGTTATAAGCTATGACGATTCCCATCAGAATTCAACAGACGGCTGAATAACCAAAGCCAAATTCGCATGATGGCCTCAACACGAACACTCGAACCTCACTAAACGGGAACTCAAAAGCGGTAACTTCCAAAGCATGGCTTGTTTCCAATGAAAGCATACTCTGGAGCGCAAATGGTTATCCGGGTTTTTGACCCAACGGAATTTAAAGGAAGTCAGAACATCTACGTCGAGTCAGAGCAACTCAAGAGTCAAAAAATAGAGACCCAAGAAAAAGAAGTCAAAAATCTCCCAAGGTGATGGATCGTTAGCGCTCCATCTCCTATGGATCGCTAGCGATCCATAAGAATTGCTCGTGGATCCTTCAGTCCTCTTACACCATGATCTAATAAGTTTTCTAGGAATGTCTGCTAAGTTTGATGGAATTCCAAGCTAGTTAGATCGAGAAATGAGCATTCATCTGACTCCATCAGCAGTTTAATGCAATCAGTATATGAATCATCATCAAAGCAAAGCATCTAGTCATGAAATTACATGGAGAGCATCTACACAAGGCAGAAAACATGATCCAAAGGGAACGATCCAAAAATACTCTAACCCCATGGATCGCTAGCGATCCATCAGATTGGGTCGGCTCGTTCTGGAATTTTGGAAGCGCCTGCGTACCTTCGAATGTGAGTCTTTGACAAAGCGGCTTTAACCTAAGTGCTCTCCAGGCCTTATAAATACAATTCTAATGTCAACATAAAGAGGATCTTCTGGACTGACTGCTGAAACTCTACAGAAACTATTCTTCACTCTTCTCCTCCCACACAACAGTCATTTAAAGGGTTCACTGTGATTTTCTAGTGAACTCTAACATTGGTGACTCGATCTAACTTACAAGATCCAATCAAATTGTAATCAGATTCAACTTGTAATTGTAGTCAGTCAATAACAAAAGTTATAAAGTGGATGTAGGTTTAACAGCCGAATCACTATAAAAATCTCTTGTCGTTTTACTTTATCTGCAAGCTCGTATTTCTTGCCTCTATTCTATTTGCCTTAATAAACAAGACTAGTGCTTCCAGACTAAATCCAAGGTGTTGATCCATTTTTTGGATCATATATGTGCGTGTATGTAAATATGTATGTATAGTGTGTGTGGATCTACATTTCTACTTTTTAGTATTTTCAATTTGTATCCAATTCAATTCCTAACATCTTGGATTGTCGGATTCTACACTTTTTGCATATATGATCCACTTATTATCAACATCTTTACAAAAAATATTCTTATTTTGGTATTTTTTAGCACACCAAAAGTTAATACTTTAAAATGAACAACTATAATAAATATAAATATTTTATATCCGTAATATATTAATATATTGCACAACTAATTTTGATGGTCAAAATGTTCCGAAATAAGATAATTTTTTACTGGGTTGTTGAAGCTGATAAGTATATCACACTTCAAAAAACATACCAAATTTCAACAAACCTATGTACCAAAAATCCGAATCAAGGACAAAATAAAGATTCAAAAAACCGATATGTGGATCATCTTTGTGCGTGCGATGTGTGTGAATTAAGAATGATCATTATTCAAGCAGAACACTTATTATGATACTTCAAGGGGTCGAAATCATGACATCTAAATCTTTTGTCTAAAGTGTGATACCTCTGACCACTTGAGCTGGAGATCCTTGACGCACACACTCACTCTCACTTACAGGTAATGATAATCACATTTTATATATATGGTACAAAAGAATGATGTACACCCCAAAATTGTTAGATAGTATGCATGCATATATGTATGGGCGTTATACTTGCGGTAATCCTTTCTTATTTACTTCAACTGTAACCGTTGTTATATTATAAAACTTCTAACTGCTATAGCAACCCTTTTTAATGGTTAATGACTACGTTTGTACTTTTTCCCACGAAATAGTGTCTATGTACAACATAAACCATGCATACACATGTCATTATGGCATAAATACCACGTATCATTAGTGCACAAGTTATCCCTCCAACTTTTACTACTATACTAAAGTTGAATACAGTGTTGCACGGTTGTTATGGCTTACTACGGTTAACAAAATCTTTAATTGTTAACGCAGTACACGGAAATTGTATGGATGGTTAAGTATGATTGGGCGATTGATATATAGTACAACCACCCTCCATATAAGAAGGAAATTCAGTGGCCACATGCTGACTTCAAACCATCGGGCTTGCAATTAACTCCACATTTTATATCTGATAGAAGAAACTAGCAGTAAACATATAGCAGGTTCGGTCCTTTATAATAATATCATAATACAACCACTACAGAAGAAACAAGGAAAACATTGAATCAAAGCTAATCACGAGGACCATCGGATGCCTGACTCTTCCTTAAATTCCAATGAAGCCCTTCATGTATGCTGCGAAGGAAATCAGTGGTGGAGTCGACTTGGCACGCAGTGGGAACCGGCCATGGAGACATGCTGCATATGAGAGCATCTCCTGGCGCAAGAAGTTTTCTATCTTTTCCATCAAATGAAGCCCATGCTTGACCTCTGCTGTTGAATGGTACTTGCACCCGAATTGTCGAGTATTCCGGTAGAATTAGCGGTCGGAATGATAAAGAATGTGGGCAAATCGGTGTAAATAGGATACCAGGAACCTGAAATATTGATGATTTCATATTACAACTTGAAAACTCAACAAAAGTAATCTTTAAGAGAATTTACGAGAAAGGAGAACATGCCTGTGGATGAACCATTGAGCCGCCAGCTGCTAAAGAGTATGCTGTGCTTCCAGAAGTAGTTGATAAAATTAAACCATCGCCTTGTACACATGTAACAAATGAATTGTCACAGTAACATTCTAAGTACGTGAGATAAGATGATATTCCACGATCGATTGTGACTTCATTAAGTACTAAAATTGGTTCCTCGGCATCAAGATCATCTTTTGCTGCATCTCGAACAACATGGCACTGCAGGCGATGACGTAAGGTAATGCTGATGGGGCCTTTGAATATTGTATCCAGGTATTCTCGGTAGTGTTCGCTCTCTGACATTGGTCAAGAATGTTTACCAAAGAGCTTAAGATGTAGATGAATGATGTATGAAGTACATATAGATCTGTGAGGAAGCAAGCAAATTGATATGCAATTTCACAAATGTTTAGTGATAACAGATTTCCTTTTTTTTTTCTTCTTTTTTTTTCCCACCAAATTTAAAGTCTGCAGTACTTGTATTTCAATTTTAGGGCAGAATTTATTTGAGAGTTTGGAGTTCACAGCAGTACTTAATGATGTCTGAACATTAGATGCGGGGAAAAAAACACTACATGAAAAAGGTTAAAAGAAATAAACTGATCACAAAATTGAACAAATCTGCAAAAAAGGATACGGAAAGGAGTCATAAATCCCAAAGATCCCAAGGAAAACGGGACAACTGGAGGAACTGGGCCTTTGAACTTAGATGCAGCCTGAACCCATAAAAAAAAAAGAGTCAAGGATAAATATAGTACACTGCAACAAATAATAACCGTGTAACAAGAAAATCCTGAGATAGGAGTTCGCAATGAACTTTGGAATGGTATTATATAAATATTGTAGTTTATCAAAAGTAGTTTCCAATTTAAGGTGAACCAAATATTGGCTGCTGATTACTTTCAAAAGTAAGGGAAGCTGATATCTGAGTAAAGAAATGGCACATGAATTCAGCTTCCATATACACTCACACTACCAATGTATCCATTGATTTGACACAAACATTTATGGACTTGAATATTTACAGGTTTGAACAATCCTGTTTGCATAATGCACACAAGTGCATTTAAATTTGGGTTCTGTTCTAGTGCAGGGATCACATATTGCACTAGCCGAGAGATTCACAAATACATGGTGATGTAGTATGTGTATGGATTAGATACGAAGTAGGATAGGAAATCGTATATTCACGTAAAGCTGATTAATTTTGATATAAATAACTTCAAAGTGCTGGTTTATAACCAAATTCAATATAAAATTCAGATGATAGTGTAAAAATACTCTAATACGTGATTCACAACAACCGAATAAGTTTGTAAACCATATAACGAACTGGTAGTAGAAAACTAAATTGCTTTGTTAATCTGGTGTTTCTAAAGTGATGAAAGCACGCACCCAAAGAACAGTTCCATCTCCACCAAGAGTGATGACCAGATCGACTTTTGTGTGTAAGAGCTTTATTTCCTCATCTACACGAAATCCATAAAATAATCAATAAAAGATACAAACTGGTGAATTGCAAACAGAATCTGCAATCAATATAAGCAACCTAGTGTTATATAAAAACAAACAAACAAAGTATAGATCATGGATGTCATATATGAAAGAATGTCTTTGTCAAGAAGAACATATAAAACATTTATATATGCTATCAGCAATCAGAGCTTTCTTTACACACACACACACATAAAATAAGTGAACTATTGGATGTACCATTGTCCCATGTTTGAACAAAGTTGAAGTAAGATGCCTCAGACACAAGTTCACTCTTCACACGGGGTTCAACGACAATATCAATGTTTCTTTGCTCTTTTAGCCACCTAGAGAAACAAACAGTAAATGAGTCAAAATTAGACCAATTACAGCGAACTCATAAAACAAAGAAACAGCTGCACTGTCATGGATTATCAATGACAACAGATAATTCGTCGTTGAACTCCATGATCTAGAAGAAAAATCATGGTAATGATACTGTATGAGAAATCGGAAAGGGAAACGTTATTGATAGACTGGATGAGAAGAATACAAGAATATTTTGTTTTGAAAAAAAAAAATAGATTAGTATGTGGAATTTATGCAAGAAAAGTTATTTAATAATAAGACGCATAGCTTAAATTATCCTCACATAACATTTTGGAAGGCCCTGTGTCGGAAGAGCATGTAATATAAGAAAGTGGAATCTATGTTTTCACACTTTTCCTTTTCTTTCAAAAATAGCCAAAAACCCTTAATCCTGTTGAAATTATAAACCGGCCATTGAAATTTATCAAAATCCAAATCACCCCTCTATTTTAGCCAATATATTTTAAGCATTCTTCACAATGCAACATACATGATAAGGTACGAATTTAGATATTTTCATTAAATTTGTTGTGTATTATGTAATTAAAATAGCATATTAAATAAAAATAAATGTTATTAATTAGAAAGTACTCATAATAATGTGTTTCTGTACAATTTTAATTGCTTTATGTTGCATTTTTACAGAGCAACCTACATGCCAGTATGCAACTGCTTCAGTTCATTGCATTTTTATAATGCAACGTGCATAAGGATTTTATGTTGTATGTTTTTGCAAAATTAACTTATATTATAATTTTAAAAGACGATATATTTTAATGCGCTTAAATGATACAAACATACTCTAGACCTTCAAAAATTTATGAATTGTACACTTTTGTTTGCTGCATTATAAAGAAGGCTTAAAAACAAAGGGATGTTTTGAATTTCAATAAATTTCAGGGGCTTAATGCAAAATATGAAAAGCAAGATGGGTTTTTTTTTCTTCTCTAGTACCATATATAACAAGAGGGTTTTTACAAAAAGCCACTATAAGAAATGCAGTATTGTCATTGTGACATTTCAAAGGTTTTGTGACATTCAAAAGGTTTGATCTGTAAAATACTTACTACTAGATTTATGGTTTATAGTTTATAGTTTATACCCATACCCTCCTTTAACTTTTCTTAGTACACACTTAACCATGAATCGTAATATCAATATTTGTATATACCTCCCATCACATCCTCAATTTTCAAGTACTCGTCACTCTTTATATTTTCATGAACCTCATCTTTATCAATATCCATGTTATCGGCTATTAAAACGGAAAAAAGAAAAAAGGAATAGCCACTGTAATACACACACACACACGGTGTGTTTGTGTATTGACACTGTGTGTGTATCAAAATTTAGATATGGATCAAAAAAAAAAATTCAATGATAAATGCACAGTCAAACAGAGGAAGTAGAATAGCATATGCTGTTTAACTTTCTTAAGAAGCACACCTGACCATTTCAGAACAAAGTTCACGAACATAAATTGAATTTGGTTTTGTCAATACAAGCACAGTGCGCGGCTGAGATTCCCACTTGAGTAATATCTGAAGACCAGTACCAGTTTGAATATGAATGGTTAATTTGAGAAAGGTATCAGGAGACCGTTCAATGTAAATGCTACAAATCCCAACAAGTTTCAGTATAAATCCCTCAAATCTAGATATTTATATGCTAGTTTCTCCAAATGCCACCAGTACAGAAAAAATGGTCACTGAACCACTGAAAATGAATATTCTAATTCAACGGATTAATGTTGGAATAAGATGCATTTAAAGGACTCCAGGATAAATATCATAAGAGTTGTATTGGTACAAGTTCAAAGTTGGACCTACCTGCTTACTGCTACGCTCAGCAGTAGTTATGTTTCCTTCTTCAAAAGAAACAATTTCATGCTTCTGTTGCCCGCTTTTGTCGTCATTGCATCCCCAACATAGCCTAAATGATGCCTAAAACAAAGTAAAATCGTCGTTATTTTAGTTTTCATTGCACTTAAAACATTTATGGAAGGACAAACAGCCCAAGATTGCAGAGAACAAGTCGTAATATTAATAACCTTTACGCTGAAATAACAGAAAAGAATTCCTAAATTAATAGTTTTGAGCCAAAACAATAGATATATAGTTAACAAAGATTTTTCTTCTTCGCCTATACCAATTATGAACATATTTAATTAGCCACAAGATATTCATCTTACCGAAAACTCTGAATCAAGTTTCTGGTTTCAATATATAAGTAAGTTGGGTGATGGTATTAGCTGTGTTCATGTTAAACTATGAGTTGCAAACAATCATATATAAAAATATGAGGTGCAGTGGCATGTACTTGAATACCTGAATATATATTATAATCATCATAAGCATATACATTAAAACAGATTGGTACTAGTAATATCTAAGGAGCAGACACTACACTTGACTATGAAATAGTTTAATAAAATAAGAAGATAATTAAGATACACATTTACTCACAAATATTCCATGGTTCATTAATAACAGCTGAAACAGCAATATTGCCAATGGACTGACAGTTCGATAAATATACAATAAATTTTTGGTGTAGAAAAAATAAACTGAGAAATGGTTATACCTATCTCCATTTAATATAATATGTTAGAAATGTTCAAAATTGAAGTTCTCTGAAAATAGTAAACTCATAGCTAGATACAAATTTGGTCATGATAAAAGAAACAGGCAATAATTGGTGTCAACGTTACAGTTATGTAAATTTATTTGACATTTGGATGAAACAACATTATTATAAAAAATAAATAAAAAATCAAATTATACCTCAAAAGTTAAAGTCTATCCTGATTACATGTACGGTGTACCCTTTTTTTTCCTTCTAATTTCAAAGCAAAAATTCAAAAAGTTAATGTAATTTAAGAGAATGATGCATCAGTCTAACAAATTTGTGTCGTCTGAGATATGAAAAGAGCAATCACTCATTTCTAATTTTTATACACCAAAAGGAGTTAAGCAGATGTAGCATTATATGTACTCCATAAAGTTATGCAATAAAGTTTCACCTACTGTACAAATGTTCAAATTATAATGAAAAATGTACTGTGGAGTATTTAAACATTACATTTTGTTGCGTGCAAAGTACATTAGATATGTAAAGTATATTTCTCCATTCATCGGATTGACCAAGCAGTAAAAGTGATATCAGAGTATTGAAGTATGCAAAATGCGACATAACCAGTATCTAAAAATCAAAGGAAATTATTTTTCATGAGGTTTTTTTTTCCACGTGGAGATTTCCCCTTCTTTTTTCCAGGAAGGCTACACAATTAAGCACTGAGTTCGACAAAGTAAACAATGCTACACTGATTCGACCTTTATGTATGAATGTAAGCATTAACATAAACTTTCAAGCGAAGTAAATTATTGCTGGTCTATATATTTACAAACGCACAGAAATATATGATCTAGGCTGTGAAGAAATTTAAAATAAAACAAAATAAAACCAGAACTTGGTTCTTGTGTCACCTTTCTTGCAGCCAATTTATGAGCTTTGTGGTCTGTGACTTCATCTCTAAGTATCTGATGTGAACAAATTCCATTCTTTCCACAACATTTACCATTTTGATCAATACCAGTATTGTTAGTGATGGAGTTATCTGATTGATTCTCCACACTAATGTCATTAGAAGCACAATGACAAATTTCTGCTTCTGATGCTGAAATGTCAAAAGGAAATTATTGTTTACACATCGGTTATCAAATAACCATTGGTTGTCTTAGGGCTAGATAACAGTGATAAATCTCATCAGATAGGAACATATGCTTGCAATGAAAAGACCGACTAGCAAGTCTAGTCATTTCTGACTTTACCACTCATTAATGTGTGTGTGCGCGCGCGTGCATGCATGCTAGTGCGTTAGTGTGCATGTGCGCGTGTGCATGTGGAAGGACAATCACACTGTTCGTTAAATAACGATAACTATGAATGAATTAAATGATAATGTATAGGAATGTAATGTGTGGTAACTTGAAGCAATATATGAATTCCCACTGCACAGAAAAAACCACAGCGATGGAGGAAAGTGACAATGAAATATAATGAATAAGCTAATACCTTTATATTTAAGGAGCAAATTGCGCTCCCTCTCTAATTCGTATTTGCGCTTCCACTCAGCTGCTTCTAACTGAGCTGCAGCTTTTCCTTCTGCAACTCGCCTCAATGCCTTTGCCACAGCTAAAAATAACCAAATTTACTAATTAAAACATCAGTAATATAAAACAAACACTTGGAAGCTCTTCATTTTGAGATATTAGCTACAAAGAATCATACGGACTAAGAAAAATGGCAGGTGCTTTTTCTGAAAGTACAAATCCTGCTTTTGGAAATATTCAACTTCATACATTTAAAAGTGGCATACAATTTATCAACACATATGTCACAATAATTCTTTTAAAAGAAAAGGCATACAGGTGAGGACAGAATTCAGGTGAATTTTACCTGATTCTGGTTGACTACAGAAAGGTATACGGAATGAGGATAACCAAAGTTCAGTAGCTTCTCTGAGCATCAGTTTTTTTACTAACCATATAAAGCAGATTAACAAATGATGCACTTTTTGCTCAAGTAGGAGTGTAGAACATTACAAAAAGGAAGAAAATACAGTAGCATATACTTGAAAATCCAGCTTAAAAATGCTGAATTTTACTTTATTTTTTTAATTCCAGTCCCTAATTTTGATGGAAAAAATTGAGAAATCGTTAAACTTAAATTTCTCCATGCAGGCAGCAAGGAACATAACTAAATAATAGGTGAAGCATGAATCAGTTGATTTGTTACTTAAGGAACACAGCTACTATACTACTAGACAAATGAAATTCAAACTCAGATTACATTTAATATGGTCGTTACCATTTGCAAACCGGACACATGCTACCCGTAACACACATATGTACAAATTTTCGCCCCATATGGGATGTTTTTTTGTTAGATTATCAAGGCGGTAGAACCCAAATGAAAACAGGTGCTCAAATAGTCAAATCGAGAATGGTATGGTACTATCCTAATTTATTGGATAAATATTTTTCCTTCCGACAATGTAACATGGTTATAAGTATAAAACAAACAATGCTATCATCTTACTTCTCATGGATTCTGCAAACTCAACAAGATGATCATCGTTTGCCTGGATGGGTGGTTTCTGAAGAAACTCCTCAGTCACTTTTTCGGCATCCAAAGTGGTATCAACAACCAAAAATCCATTATTCGATCCATTTGAGATAGTTACAGTTTGGTTAGCTTTATCAGTGGAAATCTGCTTCAAAGCAGTTGCATTAAATTCGGAGAAAAATCATGTAGCGGTGAATCATAATCAAATTGCAGCATTGAACAATCTGATGTATCAAGAAATAATGCACAAGTAGTGCTGTGTTTTTCTGATAGTAAATAAATAAGAAAGTGAGCGGTTAACTTGTATCGAAGAACATAATTTATTTCTGCTGAAAGTCAAATTCATGACCCATTGCTGATTGCATATTTCCATGTAGTTACCTTCTAATGCGTACTTAAACGACAAAACAATAAACATTAATAACTAATATCAGGGACTTTCAATTGGGTTTGTTTCTGAATCGTTGCTAATTGAAAAGGCAGCACAAAATCACATTATTTTCCATTATAAAAAAAAATCGATATGTTAGAAGGATGCGAACCTGATCGGATTTGGAATTATGAAGAGACATGGTGATTAAAAAAATAATGACCCCAAATCCCCAATTAAAATCCAAATCGAATTCCAAATTCACACGATTCAAATTGCAGCGAAGGAAGGAGAGGATCGTGGTTTGTGGTTGTCAGCTGAACAAATATTTATAGTTGGGATTTGCTCATTAAAATAATAAAAAAGATTAAAAAACGATAACAATTAACTAAGGCTAAAATAGAGAGAACGAGATGCATACACAGAACATAGTCAAGTAGGATTTAACAAATTCAAGGCGTTGGGACGGGGGTATGTTCCACTTTCAACTGCGCGTGGCCGTAGGTCATTTCTCTGCTTCATCTTCAACATACGGTAGAATACAAATCCTGGCCTTTTCAAAGCTCAGGGATTCCGTTTCTGGGCCACAGAAGTTCACAAAAAAAATCTTTAGTAACACTTGTAATAGTTTTGCTGTCGTACTTTTTTTTTGTATCAATGTGAACTACAAAAACGTCTTTATATATATTATCAAATCTTAATCACTTAAAAATATAATCTAATATTAAACTTCTTATACAAATTCAAACGTCCCTAAAAGTAGGATCTAACAATTAAACACGCTTTACAAATTCAAAACGCTTTTAAAAATAGGATCTAAAATTAAACTTACTTTATAAATTTAAAATACTTCTTTACAAATATACAAATCTTAATATAACTTGAAAATAAAAAAATTCTTTTTTGACTGATTCAAACATATACAATTTATAAGGAAAATAATTCACGCGCGAAACGCGTGCCGTAACACTTGTAATAGTGATAATAAAATACACACTAACGTACTAATTTTCTCTAATTGGTCGAACATGCCAAATTTTAAATTTGAAACGTTGGAGCGTCGAGCGCGTCAGACACGTCAAAAACGCGAGCGTGGCTAAAAAAGCTGCAAACGACACCTTTATCAAATTAGAATTAGTTTATAAAATCAAAAATCAAAATATCAAATCAGGTTGCTAATCCCAACAGCTTTCAGCTTAACATCTAAATCCAACCATCTATTTCATCCCGATTGATTCCTCAATCATTAATATGTACACGATTTAGGTCAAACTTCTATTTTTTGATCGATCAACATTTGATCAATCTACATTGATAACAACGGTTCTTTTAGGGCAAATTTGGTTGCGTGCTATAGATAATGTTATGTTTTCATTGTTTGAGCGATTATCTATACAAGCAATTTGCTAGTTTGTGTATTGTTAACCCAAAATATGGATCAACACCCTAGATTGAGTATGAAAGCACAAGCCCTATTCTTACAGAGCAATGATATAGAAGATAAATGTAAAAGAGCAGCAATAGTAAAGAGACAAAAAGATTTTTATAGTAGTTCGGTTACTAATGAAGCCTACGTCCACTTTATAACTTTTTCTTAACTGACTATTGTTGCAAGTTGAATCGGATTACAATACGATTGAATCTTCTAAGTTAGATCAAGTCACAAGTACAAGAGTTTACTGGAGAATCACAGTGAACCCTTATATGACTATTGTGTGGGAGGAGAAGAGTGAAGAATAATCTCTGTAGAGTTCCAGCAGCCAGTCCAGAAGATCATCTCTATGTTGTAGTTAGGTGAGTATTTATAGAGGTTGGAGAACTATTGGGCTAGGCCTTCTTGCCAAATGCTTGCAAATCACTATAGGAAGACGCGCTGCAAAAATCATCATGAACCGAGCTAACTTGATGGATCGCCAGCGATCCATAACCATTGGCTCAATAACAATCCAGTGACTTGAGATGCTTCCCCCTACCCTTTGCTTCGAAGTTCGTGGCGACCCGGCGAAACGGTATGGTCATGGATCGCTAGCGATCCATGTACTTAGTTTATTTATGGACTTTGTCTTCTGAAGGGCATTCGTTATCTTTGTCCAGCGATCCACGAGCGAACATCATGGATCGCTAGCGATCCATAGGAGATGGATCGCTGGCGATCCATGGCCTTAGTGTGTTTTTCGCTTCCTTTTTCTCTAACTCTTCTTGGTTGGTTCTTCTAGTCCTTTCAGGTGATTCTTGGGTTGTTCTAACTCGACGTAGATGTTTTAACTTTCATGAGTTCTGATGGGTTAAAAACCCAGTTAACATGTATTCTGGTGATCTTATAGATTTACTTGTTGCGGTTGGTTAATAACTAAGTCTGGAGTCGGGTAGCGATAGGCTTGTTTTGTTGTTTGTAATTTTCTGTACGATATCATTTGTTATTTATTTTAGCTGAATATGTTTTTGTTTTTTGAATTAGATACTTAGATGGTAGTACATATTTGTATTAGTCAACATATGTCTAATGATTCGAATCACGCGTTACGCAAGATTCAAACATGTGACTTCATGGACCGAAACCAAAGTGCCTAACAACTAAGACAACGACGCTGGACTTGAATGTGTTTTTGTTGTTGTTAATGTTCTTCTTTTTGCAGTGACAATGATTTTCATCTAGTTGTTTTTTTACTAAAAAGATAATTTTTTTAGTACACAGTTTTATGTTGATTGTTTATTCTATGACGTAAAGAGTGAAATTTGTTGTCACTAAACTCAACTTAATTCTTTGTCTATTGTGGTGTCATATGTGCTTGAGAACATAGTTATTGTTGACATGGATTCTTATCTTCAAAATATTTTATGTTGTCAATTTTATAAGCAAAGTATTTTAGTTTTAATGTTAAGGTTAATGATCGCAGTTGAAATATAAGGTTGGTGGTACTGTTTCAGTTTCTTTTAGTCGTCATACTCAACCTACTTGTAGTGGTTCATCATTTTTGGATAGTAATGCTCTTAGTAGTAGTTATTTGAAAGATATGTTGAAGAAAAGTTCATTGTTGTGTATTTTAAATTTTGTTGGGCTTTGTTTTGGAGGAGGTGAAGCTTTTAGTGAATTCTTGATGGTATATCAATTTCAAAAAGGATATGAATTAGTTTTTTTGGAAAATTCACCCAAAAGAATTAGTGTCATGTGTTCTTTGTTTAAGAACGGCTGTCACTTTAAAGTGTATGGTACCTGTGATTCTCGTTAACTCAAACGGTTTTTCATTAGGACATTGATCGGTGATCATTCTTATCGAGCTGGTTTAAGAGATGTGAATAATATGAATACTTCTAGTAGGTTTATGAAGTCTTTAATTATTGGTGAAATTCGTAATTGTCCAACTAAGACACCTAAATAAATTATAGTCGAGTTTAAAAGAGAGTACAATTTCAACCTGTCTTATTATCATGCTTATCGAGGGAAACAACTTGCTCTGAAAGAGTTGTATAATGATGATGATGCTATGTCTTATAACGATTTAAGTTGGTATATGGATGCAGTTAAAAGATTTAATCCTAGTATTTTTGTTGTTATGGATGTTGATTCTTCTAGCAATCAATTTAGGGCTTGCGTATTTGGTTTTAAGCATTGTTGTCCCTTGCCATTTTTGGATGCTAGTAATTGCTATAGCTAAAAATGAGAATCAAGGTATATTAATTTTTTATTTAAATGAGGATTAAAGTTTTGGTATTTTTATTAATATGTGAAGTTTTATGATTGTTACCTTTTTATACATTCTATATTAGATTTTTTTAGTATTTGTAGTAATATTATGTAGTAGCATTCTTTATGATGTTAATTTAATCTGTAGCAGCTTTACTTTTGTTGTGATATGTTGATTTCTTTTATGTTAGTTTGCACTATGGTAAAAAATATACTGTACATTTTCATTTTATGATGCTATTTTAATGTGTAGTATTTTCCTTTTTATTGTGAATTGTTAACATTTTTTGGTTAGTTTGTCTATGGATAATAGTATATCGTGCAATATCATTTTTTATGATGCTAGTTTAATATGTAGTGCGAATTATATTATGTAGATGTTTTTGATAACTTTTACTGTTGTAAAAAAATATACTGTGCAGTATCATTTTTTATTTTTCTGGTTTAATGTGTTGTATCTTTATTTACCTTTGTTGTGAAGCATTAAAATATTGTGTTAGATAGTTTGTAGTGTAGTAAGTAATATACTGAGCAGTATTATTTTTTGTGATGTTAGTTTAATGTGTAGTATCTTTTCTTTTATTATGAAGCTTTAATTTTTATAGGTTTAACTGTGGTAAAAAATATACTTTGTAGTATCATTTTTAATTATTCTAGTGTAATGCTAAGTACTACTAGTTATATTGTGTAGTAATGTTTTTTTATAGGACATTTTATGTTATGATAATAATATATTGTGTAGTATCTTTTTTTTATGTTGCTAGTAACTGTGTAGTGGCATTGCTTTTATTTTTTATTTGTTTGTTATATTGTGTATTTTTTTTTGTACATGCAAGTTTTTTCCCTTTAGCATAGGCGTTGTTAGCCATGCGAATGAAAGTTGCCGGTGTTAGTTTTTGAACCATTTGAAAGGGATGATTCAAGATGATTGATAATTGGTTTTTACGTCCGATCATCATCAAGAATCGATATTAGCAATTCTAAAAGTATTTCCTTTTGCTTTCCATAGTTATTGTTATCAATATATGGAGAAAAATCTTCTTTCTACTGTCAAGTCTAAGAATTTTGATTTATTTGTTGTTGATTTGTCTAAGACATGTTCTCGTGCTTCTAATGTTGTTGCTTTTGATAAAGCGATGTCTAAGTCTATGAAAATTGGACGTGTAGCCGCTGTTAATTTTTAAAAAGACAAAACATATGATCATTGGATTGATTTGTTCATTTTTGGGAAACATTATGGTGAATAGTTCCAATGTTGTTGAGAATTTTAATGCTTGGGTTTTAGTTTAAAGGGCTTTGCTTATTACTTCTTGTTTAGATTGAGTTCGTGTTAGAATTATGAAACAAATAACTAAGAGATGAGAAGAATGTCGATTATGGACTGGTACTCTTTCTCCTACTATGGAGGTACGTATAACTAAATTAATTGAAGAAGGTTTTGGTTGGAATGTGTTTAGATCTTTGGAATTTGTTTTTGAAGTAAGATCTTTTAAGTATCATCATGTTGATCATAAAGATCGTATTCGTAGTTTTAATTATTGGAAGAATACTGGATTTCTTTGTTCTTATGCTATTAAATATATGTATAGACCTAAGTTGTCTGCATATGATTTTATTGAGTACTTCTTCATTGTGCATGCATATCGCCTTTCTTATTCTCGAGCCATTGATCTAATTCCTAATTTTGACAGGCATATTATGGATTCTAGTGATGAAGCTTTAATTAAGCCTCTAAAAGAGAAGCGTAGTGCTGGAAGACCTTCAACTAAATGCAAAAGAGGATTTGCATAATTTCAAATTAAGCAAAATAGATATGGTGTATGTAAACAATATGGTCACATTAACCAGAACTGTCAAGCTTCTAAGAAGATCCAAGTTAGCTTTTATTATATTTTCTTTTTATTTGTATTATGATGTTGTTGGATTTATTAGTTGATTGTAAGAACACTTTGTTTTATTAGAAATTTATTGTATATAAATCATTTGGTTTAAGATTCTATTCGTTTCTACGAATTAATTAATCTTCAAGTTGAAGTGGTGTATGCAGTTGTGTTGTTCGGTATTTTATATGATATTAATTTATGGAATTTTAATTTTTATTGTGTTTTCTTTGGAGTTTGTATTGCACATAGTCTATAGTAGTTTTTAATGTAATGATGCTACTCAGCATCAATTTTTCAGTAGTAACTTTTGATATAATGATGCAATGACAACACGGTATGGCTTCAATCATTTAGGGATGGTCATTTAATAGCTCATTTGTAAAGTTCACTTATTGGAGTTTGTTGGTGATAATAAGAAAAAACAAATACTATATAGTATCGGTTATGTTTAACCATTTCGTTGTAGTCTACGTGTGACAAAAACTATTGCAACCGTATAGTATTAGTTTATTTAATGTTATTTAGGTCATGCATCTTTTTAGCTTGGTTATTGTATGGTTTTCTATTGTACCCGATTAGGTTTTGCTCCTGGTGATGAGCTCAGTTAACCGTTTTTGTAGCTTGGTTATAGATTGATTTCCATACGTGTCCGATTAGGTTGTGCACCCAGTTACAATTCCAATTCAGTGATTAATACAGTTAACCATATTCTAACTCGGTTATAGATCATTTGTTTTCATATGTATTCGATTAGATCGTGCATCCGATTAGTTTACATCCATACATATCCAACTAGGTTATGTATCCGGTTCGCTTTTGCATCTATACGTATCGTATTAGGTTTTGCATCCGGTTAACTTTTGTAACCGTTACACACAAAATTCCCAAAAATGTACAAGGTGTGAAATTATCGAAAGTTGGTAGAATGGAGCTATCGCACTTTGAAGCTATTGCACATTGAAAATTAAAGGCTATCGCACTTTGAAGCTATTGCACATTGAAAATTAAAGGCTATTGCAAGTTGATGCTATAAGTCATCACAAACTGATGCTATAATCCACCGTAGATTGATGCTATAAGCCATCACATGTTGATACGAAAGTCAAGAAAAAAGGAGCCATCGAAAGATGAGGCATTGTAAGTACATAATAAAGGAGCCATCAAAAGATGAGCCATCGTAGGTCAAGAATAAAGGAGCATCGAAAGATGAGCCATCATAAGTCAAGAATAAAAGAGCCATCGAATGATGAGCCGTTGTAAGTTGAGAATAGAGGAGCTATCGTAAGTCGAGCTATCACAAGTTGAAGACAAGAGCTATCGCAAGTTGAAGGAATAAACTATCACAAGTTGATATCATAAGCTATCACAAGTTAAAGCAACAAGTTATTACAGGCTAATATCCATGAGCCATCGAAGGTTTAAACAGCGAGCTATCGCGAGTTAATTTGATTAAAGTTATTGCAAGTTGACACCATGAAGTTATTAAAACTTGATATATGCAAAGCTATTGAATTATAAGAGCTATCACAGGTTGAAGTCTACATAGCCATCGCATGATGAAAATCATGGAGCCATTGCATGTTAAGGAACTATAAGCCATCGCATGTTGGCAATATTAATGCAATCGCAAGTCAAAGATAAAGAAGTTGTCACTAGTCAAGAATATAGAGAAGTTATTGCAAGTCAAGAATGAAGAAGCTATTACATGTTAAGAAGTGGAGCTGTCGTTAATTTAGAAGAGCCATCAAAAATAAACACTATTAAATTGGAAAGGAATATTAAATAAAAGGAGAAGATATGGATGTCACAATAAGGACTATTTATAAAAGTACATGGTGTTTCCACGATAAACAAATCAATTCAAAGATATACTAAAAGGAAGATGTGGACAACATTCAACATCAAGGAATAGCAATGACCATGTGAAGAGGAAGTATATTAATGTGAAGGGAATTCTATGTAATAAACCTTCAAAACACTCATATACCACCATGCCACCTTTGTTGATACCATGACTAAGATAGTTGTCCGCATGAATTACTATAGTCCAAATAATATGACAAATGGCACTATTAAACCATCTATTTTGCCAAATCACCAATCTCTGTCAACTTCAGTCGACCAATCCAAATAAGCCATGTCACTCTCTAAATACTATAAATAGAGGCTCGTCCCTACATGAGAAGGAGACCCTCTCTTCTTTCTCTTTCTTAGCACAAATTATTTTTTTGGACTTGACATTTCTAATCTCTCTTAAGAGATTGAGACCTCCTCTAATGGCCGATGAAGAAGAGGATGACTTTAACTTTTGAATATAAGGACCTTTGAAAATAGGAAATTGCATATTGACTTCATCCTTGATTTTTTGGACTATAACAAAGGAGATGACTTGTACTTTTTGCATATTGACCATCGGACAATGAATATTGCATATGTACTCAAATTTTCTATTGTTTCCATATAAAAGAAAGACGACTTAAATTTTGAACAATTTTTGACATTTTGGATATATACTATTTTGATAATAGGCATATTTAGAATTTTTTCTAATTTAAATATTTTTCAAAATATTTTGAAGTTAGACCAAAAACTGGTTTAACATTTTGTTGCTTTCAGTGAGAGTTGAACTTAGGGATTTTTAAAAAATGACAAAAATGCTCCTAATTTCTAAATTTTCAAAAATAATTTTCAAATTTGTTTAAAAGTAGTAAATATTTTTGTAAATATAGTGGTTGAAGAAATTTCGAAACCGAGTATTTTTAAAAAGATATAAATCTTTGAAAATTTTTAATTTTAAAAATAAATTGTCGCATGTTGACTTCTACTCTCTCAACTTGCGACAACTTTTGGGTCATTGATTGCCAATATGCGATGACTACTCAGCCGCTTATCTTCAACCAATGGTAACACTTCTGGCTTCCTCAACTTACGACAACAATTTCCGTCCTCAACCTACTACACCTATTTGGTTACCTTCAACTTTTGATAGCTAGCTTCAAAGCCTTCAACTTGCGACAACCCCTGTGATCCACCAATGTCAACCTGTGATGGCCAACTTGCAACAGCCCCTTTTAACGCCTCCATCAACCTACGGTTTGTTAATTGCAAGTCATTTTCTTTTTAAAATAGCCTAGTTTAAAAATAATTAAGTTTAATATCACATAAACACGAAGTTCATCGTTGTTCAACCTCCTGGTAGCTTTGATTCCTGGCGATCTAAGGCATGTTAGGAGCGGTAAAACTGCCATGGTAGAGAGGAAATTCCAAAAAATCAGTTCCCACAAGCTCGCTTGATCAAAATTCACGGGAATGGCCATAAAAATGACAACCCAACTAGCGCTTTCACCAAAAGACGTCGAAGTTAAAATTGGCCACATACACTCCCTTAAAAAATCACCGACCACCGCTGAATTATAGCAAGACTCCCCACTATCGCACGAAAGTAGTGCACTGACCAGAATCCCAATAGAGGCACATGGAAAAATCGACGAACGAAGTCCATTTCTGGACTTTTAACTCAAATTCAAGGAAATCCATGATGAATTTGAGTAATCGGTCAACATGGATATGATGCACTTAAAGTTCATAAGATCAAGTTTGATGAATGAAGTTACGAATCGAAAATTGCAAATGAATAGCCATGACTGACCATATCTATTCATGAAAAACCTAAGCAAGGGTAGATTTTGATGAAATTTGTATCGTTGGAAAGATCTTGAGAAAATATAAGCAACGACGAAAACCGCACGTTCATATTTATCCGTTTGTGAGTGAAATCGCTAGATAATGCTTGAAAAATCAAATAATGTTCGATTTTGAAATTCAAAAAGTTGGAAGACTCGGAAATTTAGTATAATCAAATGTAAATTGGAATATAAATAAAGTAAGGAGAATAAATGATTTTCAAAAACAATTGTATATTAAAGCCAATTTATCATTTCAAGGAGTAACATAATGATATCGGAATAAAACAATTTCGATAAAAGGAGGTGATGCAGTAACAAACTTATAAAATCCACAAATTTTTTAAAATTATAAAGTAAGTTTTTATTGTCAAATTAAAATTCTTATTGTATTATAAGCCAAGAATATGTGTTGTTTATTTATTAGAAATTTCTTTGATTCACTAATTGAGGATTCAAGTTCCTTTGGAGGTCAAGGCGAGAATTATCCATTATTTAAAGCCACATACCTTATCATTAACGGTGCAAGGTTATGAAATTCCGAATTTCTTTACTAAGTGTAGATTATTTTCTAATAATAAAGCATAATGATGGACTTTTTTAATTGAATTGATTCCGGACTTCCAAACTATTGCTGAATAAATCCCAATTATCAAAGCAAATTTTCGGAAAGAAAAAAAGGGGAAATGACTATATATTACTCAAGGCGATGAGTCTAATTTCCAAAGGAAAACCACAATATTCATATTCTCATTACAAAACATGAATTTGCATTGAGCTTGGACTCGAACTCTCTTCTATACAATGGATTTCTTTATCATATGGACTTTTGGTTTCTCATTATATCACCTAGATGATAAAACTTTCATGCCTCCTTTTTATCATGATTAACGGAGTTTTCAAGAAAATATATTTTCATGATCTTCTACTTTAGACGAATCTCTATAAAGTTAAGGAATCTCTATATGTTATTTCTGAATATAAATTCAGATTTCTTGCTAAGAAACCATAAGTTTATTTATTTAATAGTTTTTCGACTTGCTTTATTATTATCGGATTTACCATTACTTTTGAAGAAAGCTTATGGGAAGTGAGAAGGAAAAGGCTATATATTATTCAGAACGATGAATCTTATTTGTCAGAAGAAATTTGTGGAAAAGTTTGAAATTGTAAATTTTCAACAATTACAACAAAAGAAAGACTTCTTATCTAAAATAGGATTTTGAATTTTCATTTTGAAGCTTGGATCTGAGCTCTCTTCTATATGATGATGGATTTCCTAATTATATGAACTTTCGATTTCTTATTATTATTACATGGACAGTAAAACTCTTACTAATAGGAATGTATTCCTTCCGTCATGATTAATGGGATTTTCGAGATAAGATATTATTATGGTCTCCTACTTTAGACAAAGTTCCTAGAAAAAAACTCATGTTCCTAAGCAAGGGTTCGGGTTTCAGGTTATGTATCCAGTTAGCTTTTACATTCATACGTACCCATTAGTTTTTGTAGCCAGTTAGCTTTTGCTTCTATATGTACTTAATTAGGTTATGCGTCTGGTTGTCTTTTTTATTAGGTGGTAAGCTCGGTTAACCATTGTTTTAACTCTATTACAGATTAGTTTCCATACATACTTGATTAGGTTGTGCACTAGGTTAGCTTTTGCATTCATACATACCCAATTAGCTTATGCATTTGGTTTGCTTTTGCATTTAATGATTAGCTCAGTTAACAATTATTCTAACTTGGTTACATAATTGTTTCCATATGTATTTGATTTGGTTGTGCATCCAGTTAGCTTTTACATCCATATGTATCCAATTAGGTTATGCATCAGATTAGCTTTTGCATCATACGTGCCCGATTAGATTGTGCATCCGGTTAGCTTTTGCATTTGACGGTATGCTTGGTTAACCATTGTTCTAACTCAATTACAAATTGGTTTCCATACGCACTTGATTAGGTTGTGCATCTGGTTAGCTTTTTCATTTGGTGGTAAGCTCGGTTAACCACTGTTCTATCTCGGTTACAAATTGATTTCCATATGTACCCGATCAGGTTGTGCATCCGATTAGGTTATGCATCTGGTTAGCTTTTTCATTTAGCATTAAGCTTGGTTAGCAGTTGTTCTATCTCGGATACAGATTGGTCTTCATATGTACCCAATTAGGTTGTGCATCCAGTTAGCTTTTGCATCCATACTTACCTGATTAGGTTGTGCATTCGGTTAACTTTTGAATTTGATGGTAAGCTCAGATAATTATTGTTCTATCTCGATTACATATTGGTTTTGATACGAACCCAGTTAGGTTGTTCATCTGGTAAGCTTTTGTATGCATACATACCCGATTAGGTTATGTATATGGTTATTTTTTGCATTCGGTGATAAGCTCAGTTAACCAATGTTTTATCTTGGTTACGGATTGATTTCCATATTTACCCAATTAAGTTGTACATCTGGTTAGCTTTTGCATGCATATGTACCTGATTAGGCTATGCATTCGGTTGGCTTTTGTATTTGATGAGCTTGGTTAACCATTGTTCTATCTCGGTTGTAGAGTGGTTTCCATATATACCCAATTAGGTTGTGCATTCGGTTATTTTTTCATCTATATGTACCCAATTCATATGTATACGGTTAGGTTTAGAATCTATACATATTCGATTAGGTTATGCATATAGTTAGGTTTTGCATTTGGTGGTAAGCTCAGGTAACCATTGTTCTAACTCAGTTACGAATTGGTTTTCGTATGTACCTAATCATGTTGTGATCTGATTAGCTTTTGAATCCATACGTACTCGATTAGATTGTATACCCGATTAGGAGTTGCTTTCTGTGATAAGCTCGATTAACCATTGTTGTAGCTCGGTTATGGATTGGTTCCATGTTGTACTGGATTAGGTGCTCTTGGTGATTAGCTCGGTTAACCATTGTATAGCTTGATTACATATTGGTTTCCCGTTGGTTTCTATTAGGCTATGTATGTAGTTAGGTGTTGCTATCAGTGATAAGCTTGGTTAACCATTATTGTAGCTCGGTTATTGGTTGGTTCCCTATTGTACCCGATTAGATTGTGCACCGGTTTAGGTGTTGATTTCGTTGATAAGCTCGGCTAATCATTGTTGTGGGTTGATTACAACTTGGTTTTCTATTATACCCAATTATATGATACTATTTAGTATCCTTTTTTATTTATGTTTCTACATTTTCTAGTTTTTTTTTAAATGATACCGTTTGGTTTTTTTAAAATATGGATTTTGGTATTCATTATGTCATGTGGTATCATATATGTAATGTTTGTGATATATGGTACCATTTAATGTCTTTTTTAATCCTTTGGTATCATTTATCTTTAAACATTGTACTGAAATAGTATATTACAATGCAAGAACATTTCTATAGCATATTTTTTGAAGTATATTGAAACATCATACTATAATAATATATATGTTTACAGATAATGAAACATTAGCAATAAAACATTAGTCCAAATTTAGGAATTAAAGATCAGTACAACATAGTTTCAAACAAATTGAATTATAATGCATTAACATCTAACAAATAGCACATAGTAAACATTAATACAACCCAATTCTATGTTTTTTTTCAGTTGATAGTAGCAAAATTTGTTGCATTTTTTTACTTCTTAGACACAGTAAAAATTAGATGCATGGCAGAAATGTGGATGACTTTTGTCTTTAAAGATATTAATTTATAGCTCATTTGTAAAGGTCATTTATTGGTCGTACTAATAAAATGCTGCTATATAGTATCAGTTTTGTTTAACCTTTTTGCCACCGTCTACTTGTGACAAATACTACCGATACTATATAGTATCAGTTTTGTTTAACATTGTTTTATAATCAACCTATAACAAAACAATTGTGTAGTATCAGCAAATTTTACAACAAAATCATTATAATCCAATAAACTACAGAAAATAACCGCTATACATAAAGTTTTTGCATAACATTCGTAATGAAATAATTATCAAGAAACATTATTTACTAAATGTTTATTCAACAAAAATGTTTTGAAAGCGGTAAACATAGTCGTGTAGTTAAAACCCCGCTACTGCCCTGCAAAATCCCCGCTATAGCATGTAGCGCTCTTCGACCGCTACGCAATTTCAATGTAGTACTGTTAAATAGTAGATCTACTTTAATCCCCGCTAGTTTTTGCTACACCCGCTAAATCAATTCTTTTTAATATCCACTTTAGCAATATTACTATGCAAAGTTTGATTTGACTGGTTTTCTTTTAAATCAAATCAACAAAGTTAGGTTAATAACCTAATTTAAAGGCATAAATAATTAATATAAGTTAGAAATCTATTATAGTCACCAAATCTAGTCTTCATAAATCAAGTTATTCTTTGATTTTATCATATAAGATTAAACAATATTTCTTTTTCCTATGAAAATGATGTGAGAATGAGAATAAATTAACTTAATAATTTGGTTTATATCCAATGAAGCTTTTTGCACCTCCTCTATATCCACACTTTATACCCGTTATAACTTCTAGCATCTCCACCGCTATTGAACCGCAAATGCTTTAACTACATAGAATATAGCATAATCACACAGTACATAGTAAATTAACCAATAATAAATGGTACACATTTGTACAACGTTACTAAATAAATATAACAGCTTATAGGTAGAAAACATTAAATCGATTGACAATAGATTTTCACAACATATCATTTTCAAAGTAAAAACTTTTCAACGTGAATATTCATAATTTCTATCAGTAAGTACTTTATCAATAGCTCATTCAATTTCTTTGCTTTGTTCTTAACTTGAGAATTTTTTTGTTAAGTTCTAGCTTTTTATTTCATAATTGACTATATTAAGTGCTATTCTTGCTCCAATGTCCAATAATTTTTCTCTTTCCAACTCCATTGGAATCATGTTGATTATGTTCAATAATGTTATAAATACCATAACAAAGTTACCACAATCGTTCCTATTTAAAATATAATGTTTTTGTTAGTTAACACAAGAAAATTTATTAGGTTTTTCTGATAGAATATACTAGATGTATATATAGCTAAAATAATTAAGCAAACAAATATTTAAGCTAAAACAATATATTAGAAAAGTACTTAAAAATTATATAAGAAATATTATCTTACCAGTCTGAAGGTTGTTGAGCACATTGTTTTGATACTTTTTTATAGTTCGCACTTTTTTTATCTTGGATATGATGATTTTTCTATTTTGCTTGCAATATTTCTTCTACCCTTTACTTCTCTAAGAAATTTAGTAGTGTGCAATGTAAATGTAGTTATTAGTAATTAAAATGTTTAAAAAAACCGGTTACTACATAAATTGCATTTTTAAGACTTTTGTTGTTTCTTCCGTTAGATCTCTTGATCTTATTGAGTCATAGTGAGACCATTCCATCGCTGGATAGGTTAAGGTTAGTAGTGTCCAATGGTCATCATAATGAATGGGAAAAAAATACATACTGCATATTGATCAAGTGCTATCGTTTCTAGATATGGATCAACTAAGTGCTCTATAAAACTGTGTGCATCCATACAAATAGATGCAACGATACACCTTTTTGACCCCCGAATGTCGGCACTAATACATCTACGGTAGTCTTGCGTGAAGTATCCAAGTGCCGAAAAGATGAATTGTTAGGGTAAAATAAAAAGAAAAGGAAACGGGACAAGAAAGTAGGAACACAATATCAGGATCTCACGATGGAATGAAAACATATAATATCAAAAGACAATATAAAACAGTCACTCTAAGATAGAAAACATTTCAGAGTTATAATTCTAAATACTATCATCAGCCTGAACAGTTATAACAGCTTGTCCTCACAAATGCTAATATGTACAATAGTAATGCAGTGGAAATAAGAATACTACGGTAGGATAAACATCCAAGTCATCATCTCGAGCTCCAAAGAACATCAACGAAAACCTGCCTTTCTTAGACTATTCGAAAGAGCACACTAGGAATAGTTCTGTCACTCCAAACAAGAAAATTTTAAACAAAGAAGTTAACAAAGAATTTTTAAAAGTTCTATCAATTCCCAAAGTGCAGTTAATTTCTAAGTTCTATTCCTAAGCTCTGTTAATTTCCAAATTAACCAAAAAAAATTAAGTGCTGTTAAATTCCAAAGTTCTATTAATTTCCAAAGTGCTGTTAATTTCTAAGATCTGTTACTTCGAACGAAGGGCTTTGGCTGTAATCACAGAACTAGATAAATGTAAAATAAAACAAGCACAAGTGCACAGAACATATATGAGCATACATATGGAAATACGATCAAAATATCAATATATTGCTTATAGTTTTATGTACACAAAGTCAAAATGTGGGGGCCATACCCACACAACGCCAACCAACAAAAAAAAATACAGACTCCAAAGTAAAGACGCAAAGTGCAGACTCTGCACTTGAATAGAATGGCTCAAAAAGAAACAAAAACAAGTCACTCTTCATGCAAGCTATTGACCAAAATCAAGTCAGTCTTCGTACAAGCTGCTCAACGCTTCTTTTCACCGCTTCCCTTTCCGCCCTTGATCGGCAGCTTCTGCTTCTTCTCAGGAGAGGTGTCATTGCCGGTAATGTCAACGAACACCTCGGTGGAAATGTCCTCATCTTCCTCCAAAGCCTTCTCAAAAGAGCTTCCATTCCCCTTATGTTTTCTCGATTTTCAGGAACTCTTTGAGGCCTTGATCGCCTCCACCTTTTCCTTTTTTACAGCAACCGGATCATGTTGAGTCTTCAGTGGCTGCTCCTTCTGAGTTTCCTACTCCTTGGCCTCTGCTACCGTTATATCACCTTCCAAAGACACAGAAGGGTCATCCAGGCCGTGGAGCATGGCTATCTTTTCGGCTTCCAGCCTCGGTTGCGATCTAGATGCAAACATGGAAGCTGGAACAGGAACAGAGACAATCACTAAAGATGTGGAAATGGCGATAGGTCCGGGCGTCGAAGAAGCTGGCATGTCAACAGGGAAAGTAGAGGGACCTATAAGATCAAAAATAAAAGCATTAAATTCCTCTTGCTCTTGCGACGTAAGTTGGAAACTCCCAAATTCGTAGGAGGTAAGAACATCACCTACACCGGAGGAAAGGTCAAGAATAGTGACCTCAAATTCACCACCTTCGCCCTTTTTTGATGGCTTCACTACCTGAGGGAGAGGTTCAAGTCCCAAACTCGTTGGCAGGTCGTAAGGGTGCTCTGATGATTCGCCCGTGCCAGAAATAAAAGGTTTGGTGAGCGCTTCGGCAGCAGTCGTCAAGGCAGTATCGGTGACCTCCTGCTCTCTTTCAACTCGAAGAATTTCCCGACCCTCAAGCAGCGCTTTCTTCGACTCTTCATTCAGATAAGCATCCTCCAACTCCTGCTCGGTGTAGACATCGCCGCTATCAGAAAAGCAGGACAAGATTTCTTCCCATACTGGAGCAAGAGTGCGCGGGAACTTCGGGCCCAGATAACTGAGACTTCCTTGATGCAATAAAGAGTTAACATAAAAAATCAAGATGGTTGCATCAAGCTACTCCATCTTTCTTTTAAAGGCATTTTGGAGCTCCAAATAATCCGCTCTCGAGGTAGCTTTCTCAACTTCAGCGGTATACTTATCGGCACTGAGCTGTGTGACCTGAGCCTGTAGCTTGGCAATGATCTCAGCCTGGTCAGAAATAGTTTTATTGTGCCCTTCAACGATGTGGTCGTGATCAGCAATAGTTTTCGTTGAGCCTCAATCGTTTCATTACAAGCAGTCACTTCTTGCTTTAACTTCTCCTTCTCTGCGTGAAACCTTTTTATTTTGTCTCTGTAGATGATTTTTATTCAGGTATGGGCTTCTTTCACCTCTTTCAGCAAGTCAGCATTTCTCTTAGTATCTTGTAGCGCCGCTGCTTTCTCTTCCTCTAGCTGCTTAATCTTGGCATCACGATCAACCAATGCCCTCTCAAAGTCATCCTTCTCTTATTCGAAAGAGAGGGTCTCCTGATAATTATTGCGATTTATATCCGCCAATTGTTTACAGAGTTTCTCCCATCCTTCGGCCTGTTCTAAGTCACTCTGAATTTCCTAGAGGTGCGACATATATGAATCTTTACGGACTGGTCGCAAATCACGATCGAACTTAACCCCCTTCAAGAACCAACCAGGAAGCCCTACCTTAAGTTTAGGGGGCTGAAGGAAGGACATAGGCAGGTCTTCGGTGGGGGCGAGAAGCACTAGGGGTAGCAGTAACGATGGAAGATGACGAAATATGAGTCGAAGGCGGAAGCGGGGCAGAAGTAATAGGAATTTCCTGACCCGCGGAAGAGTGTGTCGGAGTAAACTCTGAAGAATGAGGGCGATGGTCAAACTTCGACCTTTTCGATGGTTCATCCCTCTCCTTAAAAGATCTCCTCTTCTCGTACCCACCTTTATACGATTGGCTTCGATCTCTTTCTTCCTGGCGGCGGGTTTTAGCTTCGAGTTCTTTCCTTCTCCTATATTCCTCCTCCGTTTCTCGGAATTGATGACGGCCGGAGGTGCGCTTGGAATACCACTGTGAGTCGGTAAACTCCTCAAAGTCATCATAGAAACCTTGTCTTCTCGTCATATCTGGCATAAAACATGCATAAAGGTCTCAGAAACATAAGATAAACACTACGAGAATGAAAGAATAAATGGAAATGAATGCAATCCTAGTGTAATGTGTAGTGCACTTCTAACGTAGGCCTAAAACATCATCAGGAACCAGGGCAGAAGGCCGTCGCAAGCGGAACCGGACTAACTTTGACCGTCGCATATGGAACCGGACTAACTTCGCCTGTTGTGGGCTGAACTGGGTTAACTTCTGGCGCGATATCACCCGAGCAGGGAGGCGGCGTAACAAATTTAAAATCATCTTTCATGAGCTCATCAAAGTCAACATAAACGTCGCTGAAATCCTCGAACTCCGCTCTGATGTCTTTACTTGGAGAGTCTTGATGCCTTTCAGACTCTGGAGCTTTGCCTTTATCACTTATATCAGGGAGAGGCGAGCTCGAAAGATCGGGGCTCATACTCGGAGTTTCATCACAAGACTCTGAGTCCCCACCATCGAATTCAGACAAGAAGTAATCACTAGCAGTGGACTCATCACTACTACTTTCAAACTCTCCCTCTTCCCTTTTCGAGTCCAACACGACCTTGCCTTCTCTTTTTTTGGACTCCTCTTCTTCTTCCTCCGAAATTGGAGGCATTCTACCTGGGCCGCTGAATCCAGTCACAACAGCCTCTCCCCCTCACGGGCTTCAACGGTGGATCCTCTGGACGGGCTCTCTCTCTCTTGGGAGGCGCCTTCTATGGAATCGTGGGAGGAGGAAATAGATCTTATATGAACCCTGGATCGAGCAGGAGATGGAGTTTCAAATTGAACGGTATATCTACCTGGAGTCAGTAGTCCATATCGACGCTTTCATCAGTTAGTAATACTTTAACTCTTCTCTCCTCGACATCAATAGCCTTTAAAGTCTGACAAACTTCATCGAGTGCCGCATCTCTGTTTGGCCTTGGAATAATTTAAAGAGACATACGGTTGGTTAGGAACTCCATTGCAACGCATCAAGAGCTTGATGAATAAAAAAGAAGCTTACCCCCTGTCGTCCACCGACGATTGAACCCCTCGAGGCGTCTGACAAAGAAATATTGCATCTTGAATTACGATAAGTTGCTTTGCAAGCGCGGGACAATTTTCCGGTTCCTCTGGGCTTTGATTATGATCAAGGAGGGATAGTCATCTCTCCTCTTGAATGCCAGAAAGTACCGTAGCTCGTCAAAACTTGGAGCATGGTTGAACGCCCGCATGAAAAGAACATGCAAGCAAGTCAAGATGGCATAGCCATTCAGATGAAGCTGAAATGGGGCAATACCCAAGTTTGAAAGAGTCTCACATAGAAAGTCGTTAAAGGGAGGCACGACTCCATTCAAACACATGTATCGGAGGAAAGCGGTGTACCCTGGGGGAGGCATATGAGCGAATTCGTCCTTCTCTGGCAAATGCATATATTCTTCGAGAATTCCGTGTTGCACGCAGATGTTGTGAAGAACCTTGGTAGAAACAACTGATGAAGCCCACTCAGGAAGATTAAGTAGAACCCTAAAATTGGGAAGTGTACGATCCAAGATTGGCCCAAACCGGGACTAACTAGCTATACTGAACTTGCGAAGTGGATGATGACTCAGCTTCTGAGAGCGCCGGGCTTCCCTCGCTTGATTTACGATGCACGGATGGCTGCTTCATTGTAAATAACAGAACTCACATTCGAAACGGTCAGGTAAATCTATTCTAAACTAATAGCTTCCCCTACCACACTTGTATTCCAAAGAAACATTAACTTATGATCGACACGTCGGATTTCAAGTGTGAACTGGGGCAAGTGCAGTGTGCTATCTATATGGGATAAACTCGGTGCTTGAAACATTGCAAATGCCCTATCCCGTATAGATAGTTTGCTCGTAGTGGAAGAAGAAAAGAACTTCCCGTGTCACTTCGTTTTATGCTTTTGTTTCTACCTCCTGCACACTTACCTATTATCGATTAATGATCGATAATGGATTCATTGTCCGAAGCGATACAAAAAACTCTTCTCGCTAAAGGGGCGCCGAGCGTGCAACAAGCAAGTAGGATAGCCCAAATTCTCTGGGAGAATTGGGATCGACTGATGATATGTCGTGCAGTGACATCTACAAAACTGGACATAAGTCAATTCTGATCTAACAAGCAAAGGTGGCAAAATGTGTCAAGCATTGGGCCAAAGCCCGAACGTCATTCTGGGAAAGAACTCAAGACTAGATTGGCTATTTGACCCGTTAAACCGCAATCAACTTGAAATTCTCGCGATCGACATTGCAAATGGAAGCTCGTCGTCGAATCATTACACAAACATAGTAATTAGCAAACCAATTAAGCAAACCCACCTCTGACCAAATTCAGCGAACTACGAAATGGATCGGTGGCGAGCTGATGCTAGGTCGGCAACAAACTAATGAAGGGTTAAGGTAGTTCAAAGGCGAGCTAGGGTTTAGGTCAGAATAGATGAATCAACAGTGAAACTATGGATCGGTAAGGGTTTCACGAGAAAGTGATTGAACGACATGGAGCTCGAATGAGATGGATGTAAGGAGGCAATCGATCGGGTCGAGCAAGAGTATGAATCGCCTGGAAGTGGATCATGCAAAAAGTGGATCGTGTGAAGAAACAACAGATCGGTTCAAATAAGTGGAAGGGTCGGCTCGAACACGTATATAAGTAGGCAGAAAAGATGAAGCCCAAATTTGTCTAAGGCATTGTTCGCCTGCAGTGCATCATGGATCGCTAGCGACCCAACTTGCAAAGCAAATTTTTACGGCTGCATGGATCACTAGCAATCCATGCATGATGGATTGCTAGCGACCCATAAGGAGGGGGGATGTTTTTCCTGAGTTCGTCCCTAGAAATTTGTCCATTATTTCGAAGCAGTCCAGGAAACTAAGTGAAGAAATTTGATCTGTTACGGCAAGCAATGGCAGTCAAGACCAACACCATGACCTGCCACATACGTTTGAAACTCTAATGCAATCACTTGGAAATCGACGGCTAGATATTGAGAGCGATAACTTCCAAAGCACGCCTTGTTCACAACGAAGACATACTCTGGAGGGCAAATGATTTTTGAGTTTTTAACCCAACAAGATCCAACGGGACACAGAATAATCTCATATTATCAGAATGGTTCAGATCCTAACCGGAAAGGCTAAGGAGAAGAATTAACAAGAGCCGGGCTATTTTACTGGGACAACAACTAAGATCGACTAAACCAAAAGACCAGGTATTTTTCCAGCCCAATCAACAGTTGAATGCAAACAGCTAGCAAACTACCATCAAAACGGAACGACATGCAACAAGACTGCACAAGCAATGACGATACAAGGCCATGGAGACATCCCAAACTCCAAACTCAAAAAGCATCTAAGTGCTTGGATCGCCAGCGACCCATGCCGCGTGGATCGCTAGTGACCGATGCAAAATGGAAGTCGCTTTGCTAAATGGAAGAAGAGAAGGGAGGAAGAAATATGACAAAAAATAGGCTAAGTGTATGGGTCGCCAGCGACCCACAAATCATGGATCACCAGCGACACATGCTTCTCCACAATTCATCAATGAGGCAACCAAGCAATGCAACAGCTAAGTTATTAGCTAGCGTACAAGCTAACTCTATGGGTCGCTAGCAACCCATGGTTTTGGCTCGGATCGTGAGCTAAACCACTTAAGGTCGTTCCCTACATACCTACGAGAAGTTGATGAAGTGGCATGACCCAGAAGTCCTCCGTTCTCTATAAATACCATTCTACCTGCAACATAAATGGAATCTTCTCCAGACTGGTTGTTGAAGCTCTGCTGGAAACATTCTTCACTCTCTGCCTCCCTCACAACAATCTCCAATGGAATTCACTATGATTCTCCAGTGGATTCCAACTATGGGGATTCAATCTACTTAGAGATAATCAAAGTCTTGTAATCAAACACATCTTGTACTAGCAATCAGTCTATAATAAAAATATAAAGTGGACGTAGGCTTCATTAACAAGCCAAACCACTATAAAAATTATTTTTCTTCTTTCTTTTACTGTTCTTTTCTTATATCTGTGACCTATGATATTGCTCTGTCAGAACAGAGCTGGTGCTTTCAAACTTAAACTAGGGTAGTGATCCATTTCTTAAACAACCATCAACAAGCATCTATCCTTTTAAACAATCAAAACATGGCAATATTCTTGCAAAATAAATTCCGATCTTATCTAGAAACCAAAAACCATAAAAATGAGATGTAATCTATTATTTACCTTAGCTTGTTGTTAAGGAGGTTGAGATTTTCTCTTGGATTAATTAGCTTAAGCTTACTACTTGCTTTCTTGCTTAACTTCCTCTTGTTTCCCTCTAATGGTGGCCGGCCAAGCTCTTGTTTTATTTTTAGTTGTGAATGTTGCAAATGAGAGTGGGATAAGGGTTTAAGGTATAAGAATATAACCTATTCCTACCTTGCCCTTATCTTGTTACTTTTACTTATTTCATTTAAATTTTCCCTTTGCTTATTCATTACTTAAGGCACGACTACCTTATAATTTTACAAATCTCAATCTCTTAACCACTTTAATCCTTACATTATTCTATTTAATTTATAAATTAAATATTCTGAATAATGTTATTTAAAATTAGGGGTGTTACACTTCGCCATGAAAATTTATAGCCGCCGACTTCACAATTATGTCCCATCGAACATTCAGCCCAAATGTAATTAAATTTGGAAAAATGAACTTCACAATTATGTTTGTATCATCGCGCCATATTGAACGACATATCATAAGGCATGCTTTTGAATTGATTTGTAATTAGACATCCTTTGTAATTAGTGGAGGTAATTGGAGATAATCTCCATTAGAAGGGAAGAGATTAGGTCTGAAAGAAAGACTAGATCTAAAAGAAAATAAAGAGGAATAAGATAGAGACTAGGTTTTCACTTTTCACCATAATAATCCGTCTATAGGCAAAAAGAAGGTTTGTTAGGCCAAAGTAGTCAAAAAGGCCCAAAAATCTAATTTCTCCCCCCGAACGAAAATATATCATGCTATATATCAAAATATACGTTTTTGATATGTCTAAACCCCATGGAACTACCAAAATCTCTAACAAGTGAATTCTACACAAATTTGTCTTTTGCTAGCAAATTTTTGTTTTAAATAATTATTTTAAAATTAATAACTAATGTGTCAAATTTGTGGGTCGTTACATTCTTCTATCCTAAAAGAGTTTCACCCTCGCAAATCCCCAAATACAAACCCTAACCAAATTAATAAATTATCATCATGGGTTTAATCATAAAATATGGGGAAGTATATCGATTATAGCTTAACTACTTATAAAAACAACGTATAACAACCACATAACATAATCATTCATGACATGGTACAATTCATTCATAACAATGAATTCTATTTCCAACATACACACTATAATATCTCATACACTTTCTCAATCATACAATCCAATTACAGTATGTAAAATAGCACTCCATCAACAATGTAGCGATTTCAATCATATCAATTATATTCACGGTCGTATCATGCATTTCAAAATCAACCATAATTGACCATAATAAAAGGCTACAACAAAATATAGGTTGACAAAAACATGCATGTACAAAAAATGAATATACACCAATCAATAATCGGCATAGATCACCAAAATAAACACGTATACTCGGAGTAAAATGGTATCATCATCCTACTAACTCTCAACTATTAACACATGTGTGTTTGTTCCGATAATGACTACACATCCATCATAATTTGTGTATCTACAATATGACTTATGTACCATCTTATGCATATACCATCCAAAATATCATGTGCATCTACTCATGGTCACATCCTTAAAAATAGTATGTGTCAAGTCAAGGTTACATCCTCAAAACTATATGGTCTTCCACTCGCACTGCGGATGCATGAATCCTTATATCATTTATATGCATTGGATATACGATAACTCGTGTGACCGTCCTAATACCAAAGACTAATGGAAAAGTCTCAGTTTTTAGGTGCTTGAACCCAAGCCACTCAGATGCTTGGCAACTAAATTGCACATCTTAGCAGTCCGGGGTATATGGATCACATGCTAGATCTAGGTAAACATCTTAATACCAATGATTTTCCTCACATGCCCCTACTTTACGAGCACACTTCGAAATACTTAGAGTATTAATGATCCTTTTGCACATATCTCAGAGCACTTCCTTGCTCCATTTTCCATAATAAAACTTCTCCTCGTTTTATATTCCACAGTAGAGCGTGTTTTAGCTCCACTTCACAAGTTTGCATCCTAGAACTTGCCCAATTCCATTTTTCACAGTAGAGCACGTCCTAGCTCCACTTCACAATTTCGCATCCTAGAGCTTGTCCTCGTTCCATTTTACATAGCAAAGCACGTCCTAGCTTTACTTCACAAGTTCATGTCCTAGAACTTATCCTTATGGATCATCATCATCATGACTCCATCGTCATCGAATTGTAGAGCCATCTCATTCCAATCCTCTTATAGTGATTTCTCCATCTAGTGACTAAGATAACCCACGCAAAATTGCAAAGAGGGGCCTACTAGTGAGGAGAGTTCCAATTATCCAAACATTTACCAATTTTTTTTAATTTCAAATCAAAGCTTCAATCTCTCTTTTTTTTTAAAAAAAATCTTTTTTCTCAAAAAATTACACCATCAAGTTATAAAACAATTTCTCAAAATATTTTCCATCAATTTAAACCAACTTGAAATAATTTTTGAGAAAACATCGTTTTATATAAGAAACCAAATCGTTCTTTGAAATAGAAAATCTTATTTTAAAATATTATGAAAGCCAAAAGTAGGTATGTAATAAACCTCCTGCCTTTCATTGATTCCTTAGTTGTATATGTCAAGCCTTTAGTCACCAAAGTACTCTAATCACTACTACTCATCTTTAATGAACATTAGCAAATCTCTTAGTCAATCCGAATATCCAGTCCTCCTCATCTTAGGAAACTATACTATTCTACTAGGACAAAATCAAACATGCCCCTTAACGTCTTACTAGTTTCTCCAATGTAAATCGAACTTAAAATCAACATTGGATAATTGCTTCGTCATAAAATTATCACACATAGCAAACAAAAAACAAGGAAACAAACAAACTAATTATAGTAAATAGACAGTCATCAACAACCAATACAAGCAAAAGAGATAAATCCAAACAAGAATAACATGAATTCATATGTGAATATCAAATAAACAAGTAATAATCAAATAATTAAAATCAATCATAATAAAACAAGCAATCATAACATAATACAAACATAAGGAATTAATTCAAAAGAGGATAGCATAATTGAATAAGCAAACATGGGTAAATAAGCAGCTAAATTTCTTAATTACAAATAATTTAACAGGCAACAATGCAATACAACAACTCAACCAAAATAAATCAATACAACAAAAAGGGTCACTATCCCATACATCGAAATGGGTAGTCCCTTCTTCACATCCCAATTCTTTCCTTGAAGGGAATAACTAGAGTTTCTACAGCTCATTATGGGAAATCACACTCAATAGTCGTAAAGGTAACATCGTCATAATGGGCGTCGAGCAAACTCGAAATTCAGTTTACCTCATCGTCTTACACCCTATGTTACAAATCCTTATTTTATAGTTCTCGGTTAAAATTCCCAAACAAAACATCTTTTTAATAAAATATCTTTTAAAAAACACCTCTAAAGTTTATTATTCGATTAAATATTTTAATTTTTCAACCATATACTTCCAAACCAAATCATCCTCATTCAAGTAAAATATTTTCTCATGTATTTTAAAATTAGATATTCATAATACATCATTTTTTAATAATATATTCTCACTTATATTCTTAAATAAATAATTTTTCAGATGAGGCCTTTTTCACCTAAAACTCTTTAACCAAAAGTGTTTATTTTTCAAAATGTCATTTATCAAAATGTACGCTTTAAGTGAAAATCCCTCCAAACCAAACCAATTTCCAAACAAAAGTTTTCTAAAATCAAATATACTGTTTTGATAAAACTTTTCTCTTAAATGAATATTTCATCGCATTGTTTACCTAAAGAGATGCTTTTCAAATACTTCTTTTGAGAAAATAGTCCTTTCAAAATGAAATCTCTTTTTCGTGGAAATAACATTTCTGCAAAGTATCTCCAAGATAAATCTTCTCTAACTCATATTATAATTATTGTAAAGAATATTTGAACAAAATATTCTTTTCTTTTAAAATCAGGGTTCTTGCTAAATATTCTCCAACAAGGTTCTTTAAAAACAATTCAAATTCTATACCATAATCAAAATAGTTTTCTCCTCTTCAAAACATCGTATTAAATAAACATTCCTCAAATCTTATAGTATATACTTTAAAAATATCTTTTTAATGAACATATTTCTTTCCAAAATACCTCTCAACAAATTATTGTTGCAAAGAATTCTAAATCATAATACGGTTAAAAATTACTATTGTTAAAAGATGCTCCCAAATTAAAGACAAATTTAACTTAAATGTTCCCATAAAATATTCTTGTCTAAATAAATATATTAAATTGAACATCCTTTTATAAAAATACTTTCAAATGAAATATTAAAAAAAAATATTTCTAAATCATAATACTATTATTAAAATGCACTTAAAAGGAAATTTAAAACAACTAGAGTTTCTTATAGAAATGTTTCTTAAAAGGTTGAAATAAACTTCCCATATCTAATTAAAACACATATTTACTAAAAGTACTTTCAAACAAATTCTTTTTCCTATGCTTACATTTACTTTTCGAAAATATATCTTCGTAAAAATATTTTATTTCCAATTTAATTGCTTTATTCCCATAAAAAATTTCAACAAATTACTTCGATGTACAAAAATGACCATTTTCCCCTTTTTAATAAAATATCTTTACATCCTAAGTGCATATCTTATAAATTTTTCCAACAAGTATTATTCGCTTTAAAACTAAAAAGTGATTCCATCTTATTAAGGTCAGTTTTCAATTATAATTTAATATTGGGTGTATGCCACTTAGGTTATAACCAACAGTTAACCCCTCTTATAAGTGTTCATCCTACCACACACTTGCTTTATTTATCTTCCATCGTCATAAATAAACATCATTTTAGCGTAACGTAGCAGTGGTTAACAAACAGCTCATACACAAAAAGCATACAATTGCCAATCAAAGCGCGCTCTCATTTTATATTTTAAACCAACCTAAGGTGTAATTCATTATAACCTAACGGTCAAACCTACTCAAGGCTTAGGGAATCACTAAACCTAAGCTTTGATACCAAGTATGATAACCCATTATTTTTAATATCAAAATTCAATTATAAACAATGTCGAAATATGCTTATGGCTAAATTCAAATATCAAAGACAGTGGACCATATGTATATAAAATTAAATAAACTCTAAAACAATAAATAAAAGGGGAACCTCCTAGTGGAATTTTAAACATCAACATATGCATGTCTCATTCCAATAATTTAAATATTACTCAAATAAAATACATCACATAATTTACACATTTTATTACAACAATTATTGATAAACACCTATTTAACTATGATGCAGGAGATATACCAAACCGTTCTGCATATATGACTCATTCCGGACCCTCTTACTCTCTCTTTTGCTTCCACCTGCAAACTTACACATATACATAGATACGTAATTAAGGAAAATGGTTTTAACTATTTTTGAGATTGCACAAATTTCTATACACCCCAACCTCAAGGGAACTGCTAGCAATTGCATAAAAAAGACTGCCCACATGCCCCTTTTGAGGGATCAAGCCAACGTAGTTCTATTTCCTACACTTCTGCATTCAAATACTTGTTAGTACATTACAACCATAACGTACATGCAACCATTGCATCCATCACAACCAATGAAATAATTGCAAATAGTAAAAGCAAAAAATGGTATTCCTACTTATCTGTCACAATAAACCATCATATGGGGTACAACAATAATAGTAAACAACCATCAACATCGGCAATATTAATTAACAACCCCAATCATCATATAAGGTAACAACAACATAAATATACTTACATAACATTAGTAATTATCAACTATAATAATACATCACCAATGTAAGTATAAATCATCTCGTTTATATTAATCACTCCACAATAGTAATATAACATTAATAACTACCCATGATCAAATCAACTTAGTAACACAACATCCATCATCAATTAACCGTAATTAACTACCCATCAACTAGTAGCAACAATGGTACAATATCGCAATGGTACAATATCGCACACTCATCAAAACGTGAAACCATCATCAAACATCAAACATATGTGATAACTGCAACTAACAATCCATCACATATTCAACACAACCATCAAAATAATATTTACATCCATTATACTCTTAAGTATAAAAATCATTTTATTATTGTTTATTATAAAATCATTTTTATTTATTCATCTCAAAAACAATAATAATAAAACTTTTTATTATATACATTGAAAAATCAATCATTTCACTTTTACACAAAACAAAACTTATTTCGCTGAAATTCATATTATTATTATTTAAAGTATAATTCTATTTATGAATAATAATCCTCTCAAATATTTATGTAAAATATAATTTCAGTTATTATTTATAATTTTTTCTAAAAATCATAAGTAATAACCTTATTTAATTCCATGCTTTGTTTTAAGTAAAATTTGTTAAATCATTATGATATACATAAAGCGCCTAAAACCAATAATAACCTTATCATTTATTTATTTAATTTTCTATTATTATTTATTTCAATTAATTACTATCCAATTCAAATCATCAATTAACTAAATTGATTACTTTTCAATTCAAATCACAACTAATTAAATTAATTACTTTTCAATTCAAATAAATAATTAATTAAATTAAACACCCACAAACACTACAATTGACACTGATCATTTAATCAATGCACAATACATTCAAAATATTGTAATAATTAAACATTCATCCCAAGAACATAATTTACATTAGTAATTATAATTTTTCATCAATAGTTATATATATATATATATTATAAATTAAATTTTAAATAATTCATACTAATGTGCTTTTCCCAATAGTCTCCAAACTTAGCAAAACCAGTGCCAAATCGTTCGGAATTCCGCCATGAGTCCGATGGAAGAAACTGTGTATGAATCGGATTTTATAGGTGGGAGACATGATGATTAGAAGAATTTGATTCTATTTTAATATAAAATAGAAAGGGAAAATGTAAATTACTTCTCCATTTCTTCCTTCAAGCACACATGAACCATGCCCTAGCCGCCGACTTCATTCTCGAGTCGCCGCCGTCGCCGCCACACAACCGGAGCCAACCTCGACCTACCAAATCAGTCGTTTGGACCCTCGTCGTCCATCCCCAACTTCTGCCACCACCAACGCTCCCTCTTTCACCGTGAAAATTTACAGCCGTCGACTTCCCTTTCCTAACCTTAATCGAAATTTTTGCAACGTCTTTAGGTCGATTTGACTCAATCGGACCACGTCGATGAACTTCCTACATCGCTGCCGTCAACCCAGTACCCACTATCACTCCTATCAACTACGTTTAGCTGATTACAAAGCTCTGAAATCAACGTACATCGATTTACCAATGATTCATAAGTTCCATCGAACATTTAGCCCATAGATTATCGAATTTAGAAAAACGAACTTCACCTCTACGTTTGTATTGTCGTGCCATATTGAACGACATATTATAAGGCATGCTTTTGAATTGATTTGTAATTAGCCGTATTTTGTGATTAGTGGAGTTAATTAGAGATAATCTCCATTAGAAAGGAAGAGATTAGGTCTGAAAAAAAGACCAGATTCAAAAAAAATGAAGAGGAATAGGATGGAGGCTAGGGTTTCACCATAGCAATCTATTTATAGGCAAAATGAATATGTTTGTTAGGCCAATGTGTCATAATGGTCCAAAAACCCATTTTCGCCACTGAACAAAAACATACCGTTAACCGGGTTTTTAACCAAGCAGATTTCAACAGGGAGCAGAAGGCCGAAACGAAGACAAAATGACTTGAGAACTTGAAAACACGATCAGAAGGGAAGGAGAATGGAGTTCAAGAATCTTCATTGGAAATTGAGCTAGGTAGAGCTCTCGGTACCAAGAGGAACCTCTCGGTACCGAGTGGTCTCTTCTCATGTTTGAGCCCTTATAACCTCCATACACTTCATATATTCCTTCAATCAGTTATCATCAAGTACTTTTTTTAGAATTTGGACATGCAACTTTAAGGTTTGATGAGAGGAAAGCAAAGAAAGCATAAAAAGATAAGTTAAACCAAGGAAATCATCAAAGAGGACTTGATCTTCATGGAAAAGAGTTTGGAATACATTGAATCGAAGATAGGAAAGCAAGATGAGTGGAAAATATGGGTTTTCACTTAAGTAAAGCTCTCGGTACCGAGAGATCCTTTTTGCTCATAGAGCCGATGTGCTCTCTTATGGGCCTTTGAGCTTACTTTTGGACTTTAACTCTGGTGGGTTCCTAGAACTGTAGAGTTGTTTCTCTATAAATATCAACTATAGAGTAACTATATAGGGATCTTGGCTGATCTTGGACTCTGCTCCTTCTTCGTCTCTAATCTCTCCTTTATAATAGTCACCTAGGCAGATACTATTAGCAGTTCTAGGTATAAGAACCTATCAATCCCTTGTATTAGTGGCTTTAATTCTCTTCTAAATCCATAATCAATAAAAATATAAAGTGGACATAGGCCAGAGATTGCCGAACCACTATAAAAATCTTGTGTCTCTCTACATTTCTAACCTCTTCCGCATTTTTCAGTTATTTATACTAAATTTAATCCTACAACTGATTATATTTTGGTGTTATGCCACTTTTGGTGTCAATATTTTGATGCTTTCACTAAGAAATCCAACTAAAGGTTAGATCTAGCTTGCTATTTTGGATCTAAAGAGGTCCGGTGGTTAGATCCACAAGTTTTGCTTAAAGAATTTGGAAGTTTGCCATTTGAAGTCAATAGCCCCTAGAAGATCCAATAGATCTACATGAGCAGTAGCTGGTGGTGATGAAGGAAATGCTCACCAAGTTGAAGTTAGTAACAAATAGATGATACCAGGATCATCTGCTCAATGGAAAGTGGTTATTACAAGTGAGCTTAATAAGATGCTACAGAAATTGAACCAGAAGATGGTGGATAGTCAGAAAGCTTTGATGGACAAGAAGGATGCATTATTAACCGTGCAACCACAGAGAACCAAGAGAACTAGAAGGAAAACTTTATCTGCATTAGAACACGAAACTCCTCTATTTCTGGCCAAAATAAGAGGGGTGAAAAGAAAAACTAAAAGGAAGGAGTTGGTGTAGTTGTTGGAGGGCTTATAGGAGGAAGCAGAAGTGCTCCCTCCACAAGGAGACCACCCGGTACCAAGAGGATTTCTCTCAATATCGAGAGGAATATGACAGAGAATGGGGGACATGAAGCTAATGCAATGGATGTTTCATACTCTAAAGGTGACTACAGTTGGACAATGATGATCTTGAGATGGATGTTGAGGCTAATAGAGACAGAGTTCAAACAGCCGCAGTTGAACTAACCATGCATCCATGGAATACTGAACGAATGGTTCTCCCAGAGTCTGGAGAACCTAGGCCTTAGCCGGCAAACTGAGACTGTTTGTTGAGTCAAACACTCGGTGTAGCCCTTGATAGTCGACCTTTGGAGTATCGTGCCAGCGAGGAATATATAGCTGACATGGTTAAGCAGTTGCTTGAAGAAAGTAAAGGCAAAAAGAATGAGGATTGGGGTTCCGCACCAAGTAGAACTCCATTGACGGAGAATATTTTGAGAGAATAACATTCTAGGAGGTTTACAATGCCAACTATGTGATCGCACAATGGGAGCAACGATCCTTGACAACATTTACTCAAGTATGAATGGAACATGGATGGTGTTAGGGGAACAGATGCTATTCAATTTAGATTCTCTCCCATTTTCTATGAGGGAGTTGCATCGATGTGGTTCACTAGGCTCGTGCTGAGATCCATATCAACTTTCGATGAATTAGCTAGGAAATTTTTAGAGCAGTTCCGACAGCATGCTGCATGACCTAAGGATGTGATGTCCTTATCGAGCTTATCTCAAGGGGCTAAGGAGTCACTGAAAGGGTGCTTGAATCAGTTTAATATGGTTGTTACTGAAGTAGGTAATCCAAAGAAGGATCTTGTATTCATGGCTTTAGTTCGGGGCATTCACCCAGACATGAATTTTGGAAGATAGCTAAAGATGAAGTAGACTACAACTATGGAGGAGTACAATTGGAAGGCCAATTAGTTTCTCTATTTGGAAGAATAAAGTCTAGCTTTAGGGAAAGACGATGATGGATAGTCCAAGGTGGCTATCCTGAGTAACGTCACAATTTTTGTTGGGAACTTGATAATCAATAGAAGAGGAATCAAGGCTCTGTTGGTTGGGGTAACGAAAATAGGAAACCCGTGAGGAATATGAAACTGGAAGATTATACTCCTCTGAACGATACGTTGGAAAACATATACCTTGCTACTCAAGGAACAGAACAATATAAAAAGCTGCCCAAGAGGGAGGCGATTGAACAAGGAAGGTGCTCTGGAAAATATTGTCATTTCCATAAGAATTATGGATACAACACGTAAGGTGGCATTTGAGAGATCTCATCGAGGAACTGATAAGGAAAAACAGGCTCCAACAGTATGTTAAAGAACCATAGGAGAGCGGTCAAACCGGAGGATCCCTAGGGCCACCTGCCCAGAGGAATTAGCTCGGACCATGCGGAGAAGGGCCCAAGAGGAATGATGGAATGTTGGTTATTAATACCATAACTGGAGGATCCCTTCCAGCAGAGAAGAGCTGGAGGAAAATGGAATGGTACGTAGGCTCACTCGAATGCGCACCGCAGGAAGGCTGCTTTGTTGTAGAAGTTGGAGCTCTAGCCAAACAACAGAGAATGATAACTGATGACGTCGTATTTAAGAATAGGGATGTTGATGGAGCCGAAGCGCTTAATTTTAACCCATAGTGGTAAACGTTGGAATCGAGTGATGACTGTATGTCGAGTATTGGTAGATACTGGGAGTTCTATGAACATATTGTTTAGGAGAGCATTCGATTAAATAACGATCAACACGAAGGATGTGATAGCTTGTAAAACCGAGATTCAAGGATTTACGGGCAAAACAAAACAGCCGATCGGAACGATCGATTTGCCTGTGGAACTAGGCGAAGGAGATCGTAGGATAGTCCAAATTCAAAAGTTCGTTTTCATGGACAAGTACTCAACATACAATGCCTTCTCGAGCCGACCAGCCCTGATTGATTTCAGTATAGCTTTGGCACTTTGGTGTTTAGTAATGAAATTCCCTATGGAAAACGGGGTCGATGTAGTGAAAGGTAACCAAAGCACTGGAGGAGAGTGCTACGTCATAGAACTCAAAGAAGCAAAGCGGCATAAGAAAAGCAAGAATGTGGAGAGAACTCTCTACATTTAGGACTTGCTAACATAGCAATTAAAGCCTGGACCCTGGCTCGGGAACCATAGCCGTTTTAACAAGGCTATGGATCCCAGGAAGCAGTTAGGGAAAGGGCAACCGGCATCGATATAGCTAATGGTGAATGTTCCAACTGACATGGATGATCCTACTCAGGTCCTGAAGATTAGATCTCAACTCAACACTAATTTAAGAAAGTAATCAGTGAATGTCCTCAGAGGAAACCTGGACATATTCGCTTGGATGCAACCGTAAATGTGAAGGATATCACCGGATATAGCATGCCACACATTGAATATTGATCCAAAGATCATGCCAGCGAATCAAAGAGGGTGTAATCTGGGTCCGGAGTGATCCGCTGCATTGGGACAAGAAGCAAAACTAAGGGTAGCTGCTCACCAAAAATGGGTAGCATGACACTTCAAGGCCAAGGTTCATAACCGCACCTTTGAGGTTGAGGATCTCGTTTTAAAACGAGTTCTTCCGAGCACAGGGGTACTTGGTCCGAACTAGGAAGGACCCTACAAGATTGATCGAAAACTTGGAGACGGAACATTCAAGCTAGCAAATGTTGATAGAATCCTATCCCACATGCATGGAGCAACGATATTCTGCTTCACTACTACACCTAGTCTTTCTCGGTTTGTTTTTGAAATAAGACACCCAAAGACACTGGGGGCAATGTAATAAGGCAGGATTTGCCACTTCTCTGTTCATGAATAAAGTTAACTTCTTGAACCAACGGAACCATGTTCTTGTAAGCGATAATCCTATGCCGCGCGACTAGCGGGCACAACTAAGAAAATGCTCCTCTATCCTTGGATAGTGGATGGGTAGTATTGACTCAAACTGCCTGGTCGACGAAGAAAATCGACTCAAACTGCTGAGTCGAATGGGAAAATCGACTCAAACAGCCAGGTCGACGTGGAAAATCGACCTTTAACCTTTTGAGAACAGGCGTTGCCCAGAGATAGGCGATGTCGGGAAGATCTAAACCGCTGGGTCGATGGGGAAAATAGACTCAAACCGCTAGGTTGATGGGGAAAATTAACCCATAACCTTCTAAAAATGACGTTGACTGAAGATAGACGACATCGGGAAGGTCTAAACCGCTGGGTTGACAAGGAAAATTGACTCAAACTGCTAGGCCAATGGAGAAAGTCGATCCATAACCTTTTGAGAATCGGAGTTGCCCGAAGATACGCGATGTTGAAATGGTCTAAAATATGGGTCGATGGGAAAAATCGATTCAAATAGTTGGGCCGATGATTAAATTGACCCCAAACCTTCTGAATTCAGCATTACCAGAAGACAGGCAACGTCGAGAAGGTCCACTCACTCCTGCTCGATTGGCTAATTCAAACCCCTCCTTCAGGAATCTAATGCCGCTTGAAGGTTGGCGATGTTAGGAAGGTGAAATCCCTATCCTTTAGGAATTGGGTGTTTCCCAGGGATAGTCAATGCCAGGAAGGAGAACTTAACCTTTAGGAATCTGGTGTTACTCGGAGATAGGAGACACCGGGAAGGAGAACTCTAACCTTTAGGAATCTGGTGTTGCCCAAAAATTGGAGATGTCAGGAAGGCAAACTATGACCTTTAGGAATCTAGCATTGCTTGGAGATTGGCAACATTAGGAAGGTGAATCTGCAGTCTTTAAGGGTGCGTTGCCCAGAGATTGGAGACTTCAGAAAGGAACATTGTGATCCTCTAGAATCTGGCATTGCTCGAAGATTGGCAATGTCAGGGAGAACAACAAACTAAGGGGTCGATCGGGTAATTTGATCCTCACTTTCAGGAATCTACCGTTTCTCGGAGATTGGCAACGTCGGGAAGGATGGCTACATCAAGTCAATCGGATAACTCAACCCGACCTTTCAGGAGTGATCGGATAATTCGATCCCGATTCGCAGGAATTTGCCATTGCTTGGAGATAGGCAACGTCAGCATGTAGTGAATTTCAGTGTCGATCAGATTAATCGTATTAGCTTGCTAGGAAATAGCTGAGCGAATGATCGAATGATTCGTTCCTGACTTGCAGGGAAATGTCATTACTCGGAGACATGCAACATCAAGACAAAACTCTTGGAATCAAACCATCAATGTGCTAGTTTCCAAAGATATAAACCAGTATATGGCCAGATCTTCGACCACAATCATCGAGAATTTGATTATGGCTTGGAAATAAGTAGCTTCAAGAATGGATACTTGGAATTCCATAATTCTTGCATTAGTTTCTGAAGATTGAAACTGTTGTTGGACTGGATTTTAACGACCATGCAAGCGATCAAGCGGGACATGCTCGGTCGAGGACAAATAAGGGTGGTCGTAAAGGCTCGAAAACAAGTATTATTAGACTCTCTTGATTCAGGATAAGGATAGGAAGAGCACATGTTGACTGTGGGCAATCAGATAATTTTCCCTATAATATTTCTATCCCATCTGTGCCTGGATTTTGACATTGAAAATGATAAGTCCCATGAATAGGGACAAGCACACAACGAAACTGTATAGACGGGAAAGTAAACATTCCAACTGCTACCCCGTAACAATCGGGAGCAGCACAAAAACTTTAATTATTCAAGGTTGGTGGCTGATCAAAAGAAACTCGATCAAACACGAACAGGAATGTGCCATTAGCCATAGATAGGAAACGTCAAGAAGGTATAATTATTGATCAGGAGTTGGTAAAATAATTCGACCTCGAACTTTGGGAATTTTCTGTTGCTCGGAGATAAGCAACATCAATAAGAACTGATGATGCGAAGGTCGATCAAAGAATTCAACCTCAATTTACAGATGTCGGTTGTTGCCCGAAGTATGGCAGCTCTAAGAAGGAATGCTCGAAATCAAGTAATTAAACCACCAATTCCTGAAGACCGAAACTGGCGTACGAACCGGGTTTCGATGACCACGATAGCGGCCTAGCAGAACATGCTTGGTTGATGGAAAGCGAGGATTGTCGTGAGGAACCCTGGAAGGGTGTTATTAGAATCCATCAATCTAGGATTAGGATTGGGAAAGCGCAATTGGACCAAGGGCAATTGGATAATTTTGCCCCACAATGATCAACTCCTATTCATGCCCAAAGACTAGCATTTTAAAAAATAAACAATTCCGTGAACATGATTAAGTTCATGACAAAAATACATAAACATGAGGTAAATTATGCGATTGAGGCTCCCCAGCAAGTGGGAGAAACATGAAACTTGCACTATTTACAAAAGAAAATGATTGAAGGAAAACTCGACCTATTCAAAACTGGAATAACCATGGAGTTAGTCCAATCAAAGTTTTGTTTCACCAAATGAAACACTTAGCAACAACAAATAGGGCTAAATGATGGAATATAACATAGAAATTGTAGGATTATTACTTATATGCATAGAGCTGCAGTAAATAAGCACATTATGCAAGCACAAGCATATATAATATGGAATATTGCAACACCAACAGCTGTATTATACACATGGACAGTTATAAAAATAACTTTTATATACACGAGACAACGGGGGTCGATTCCGCACAAACATGGCCTATTTGCAATAGAAAGGAAAATACAGACCATACAATCTAAAGAACTGTTAAACTTCCAAGTGATAAGATCTCTTACCTTCGGAAATCCTGTGCTAGCGACGTATATTCCTAAGCATCCTCGGAGTAAGGATAGTCGGCATTTATTCAGGATGATCATCTAGAACTCGAAGTCAATATATTCGTTCATCGAAGGTGGCAACTCTTGGATTGGAACCAACATCCTTTGAAGACCCGCGATTACCGTTTGCATGGAGGCAGGAAGTGTAGGAGTTGAAATTTGCACCGTTGGGGATCTAGCATCAGAAGGGGTACATGTACCCTCATCGGACTTAAAGCGTGGCAATCAGCGAGTCATTCTAAATAGAAAAACTTGGCGTTCAATATGCTCAGGTATGTTTATTCCAAATATCAAACCCGTGTGACCAACGTCCAATATCCAAAGGGTGTCAACATGTGTTGACCGATTGAATTTCGAGCGTTGACCAGGGCAAGTCAAAGTGTTAATCTATACAGTGTGAGTCATGTGTCCTATACATGATGAACGAACCATGCTATGTAGATAGATCGCTTATGCTAGAAAACCAAGCCACAACACACGATGGAACTATTCATTGGATCTTACCGGTTATTGATGGATAATTGATAATGAACTCGCTGTCTGAAGCGATGTATGAGTTTCTATTTTTATAGGGACACTGGAATTGCAACAATAGGAAAGTTATGGTGATGGAATCTCCCAATACAACCTTTCTTGAGTTGAACCATCCTACTGGAATTCAAACGACGGTGCACAATTAGTCGTGCATTGATAGGAATTAGTCGAAGATGGAAAGCTAGACTTATCTCCAGAACAGTATGTGCACGACCTAGGCCAAACTCAAGTTCACCCTAGAATGAGTCCAAGCCCTAACTTCGACCATCTTCTCCCAAGAAAGCAATCGGTCATGAGAAGGTGAAAAGATTCGAGGGTAGGAACTCTCAGTAGAAAGAGAAAAAGCCAAGGTGTAGATCTGATCTACAGAGTGTAGATCTTGACCTTAGCACAAAGAATGTAATTTTAACAATGCACGGCAGTTGAAGGAATATCAATCGGACAAAAGTAATGCTTCAAAGCAGTCGTTGAATAATTGACCAGAGCTAAGAGATAGCAAACCAGAACTTGTCTTGATCTAGAGCATGCTTTCTCCTTAACGAAAGCATACTCTGGGTGGCAAGTTTTAGTTAGGTTTTTAACCAAGCAGATTTCAACCGGGAGTTGAAGGCCGAAATGAAGACGAAACGACTCAAGAACATGGAAAACGATTAGAAGAGAAAGAGAATGGAGTTCAAGAATTTTCATTGGAAATTGAGCTAAATACTTGGCACCGAGAGGTCTCTTCTTGTGTTTGAGCCCTCATCAACTCCATACACTTCGTATATTCCTTCAACCGGTCATCATCGAGTTCTTTTCTCAGAGTTTGGACAAGCAACTTAAAGGTTTGATGAGAGGAAAGCAAAGAAAGAGGAACAGGATAAGCTAAACCGATGAAATCATCAAAAAGGACTTGATCTTCATGGAATAGAGTTTGGAATACATTAAATCGAAGATAGGAGAGCAAGCCGAGTGGAAAACATGGCTTTTCACCTAAGTAAAGCTCTTGGTATTGAAAGGAACCTCTCGATACTGAGAGGTCCTTTTTGCTCATAGAGCCGGCCTGCTCTCTTATGGGCCTCTGAGCTTTCTTTTGGACTTTTGACTCTGGCGGGCTCCTGGATCTGCAGAGCTGTTTCTCTATAAATATCAACCATAGAGCAACTGAAGAGGGATCTTGGCTGATCTTGGATTCGACTCCTTCTTCACTCCTATCTCTCACTCACAATAGTCACCTAGGCAGATGCTATTGGCAATTCTAGGTATAAGAACATGTCAATCCCTTGTACTAGTGACTTTAATTCTCTTCCAAATCCATAATCAATCAAAATATAAAGTGGACGTAGGCCGAAGATTGTTGAACCGCTATAAAAATCTTGTTTCTCTGTACTTTTCTAAGATCTTCTGCATTTTTCTATTATTTTTGCTAGATCTAATCTTACAATAGGTTATATTTAGGTGTTATGCCACTTTTGGCGTCAACATATATCATGCTATATATAGATATATATGTTTTCGATGTACCTAAACCCAATGGAACCATCAAAATCCCCAAGAAGTCAATTCTACACAAATTTGTCTTTTTCCACCAAAATTTTAAATAATTATTTTAAAATTAAGAATTAATGTGTCAAATTTCCTGGTCGTTACAAATAGTAAGAGAAGAAGATACTAGAAAAGCTTTAACATGTCTTGCAAATGCCAAGGAAAACTATTGGAAAGCTATTTAAAACCTAATTATGAGCAGTTACTAGTTTCCGCCTTAGTAGTTTGAATGTATATTATAACTTTTATGCTTAGAATAGATTGATGTTTGTATATATAACATAATATATTTCATTTCAATTTTTTGAGAAAAATGTGATCCTCTAAAGAAGAGGAGAGCACACATGTACATACATACATACATATATATATATATATCACCAATAGAAAAGGAGCTGCCAACATGCCTGGCAGGTAGCAAAAAACCCCATACAAAAAGAAAAAAAATACCCTCCCAAAAGCCTATGAAGACACTCCCTAAACAATCTACTCTAAAAAGAATCTAATGTCTGAAACGTCTCCAAGAGCCGAGCAACCTTCAAAAACAACTCCCACAACCTCAACCTCAACAACCATATTTGAAAAACCTCAAAAACAATATAGTGCATCCGCTCAAGCCACAAAAAATCTCCAAAACAACAAATACCTAAAAGCTCCCCAAAAAACCATCATCCCTCAAGCGTAAGACTTAGAAGCTTTGAGTTTTAAACGAGGACTTCTCCTAATATAAGATGTCGAATAACTCTTACAATTTCTTCTACCATATTTGGATGCATTAATGGAATCACAAGCATGGAAAGGAGAAAGTGGAAACCTTCCAACAGCTGCAAGGCAGCAATACAATATGAATTTAAAACCTCCAGTATGATAATAAACAGACTGCTCGGGATCGAATTCTCCAATCGAAATAGAACCATCATCTATTAATAACAAGCCACTATCCTTTTTCTGAACATTTTGCATTAAAACTCGCACATAAGGCTTTTTCATACTCCAGTTCACTCCAGGAACGACCAAAATACAAGCTGCAACTGAAATTGGGTTGTACAACTTCACTAAACTGCGAACATACAAAGCCATGCACATACCAACCTCAGCCCCTATAACTTTCATATGCACATAATCAACAACTAAACAAGAAACAACCAAACATTTTGAACCATCGACTAACTCAACATCATTAACTTTCCCCATGAACGAACTAACCATCCTAGAGTGAACATTTGAAAACAAAAATGATGCAACAGCTGCTGGAAAAAACACTGCACTTGTTCATACACATAATTGAACAAACAGACTCCATCCCCTTTATCACTGTGCTCATACACAGTAATGAATTTACTAACCTCATCCCCTGTATCATCCTTGTGTTCACACGCAATATCAGAACATGAAGCATCCAAACACTTAGAACCTACAACTAATTCAACATCATTCCCTCTCTTAATGTCCGAACAATCCAACATTGAATTTGAATCTGCAACTTCCAATTCATTTAAATGAACAAAACATTGAGAAACTGGATCACTCCAAACTGGGAAGCTTTCACCCGCAACATTGACCATATTATCATTCATCGAAACAAAATCCCAGTGCTGTCAACAATCACACCGCCAACATCCACATAAGAAACATCCATACACCTCTTTGAATTCATACCTGATTCATCCAAAACAATTAACCTATCAAGACTGTTAGAGGTAGAAATCAGAAAATTCGAGTTACTGTCTCCTTTTGTTTTATGATTTCTGCCGAAGATGTAATCAATACTGTCCAAATTTTGTTCAAACACTTATTCTTGAAGATCACATCCTAAAGCTGCCTCTCAACATTGAACTTTTGATGTGAGATTCATAACAAAAGGATCCAATAACATTGAGTCAAAATGTGAATGAACAGTGGAATTCATTCCCAATACATTAGCATTGATATCCAGCAACCCATCCAAACTTATATCATACGATCTATTCTTTGAGAACTCTCTAACTTTGTATCTGTCGGCCCCCGAATAATCTCTTGGATCCTCAAATTTTTATATATAATTCATACCATAATCATATTAACAGAATTAACAACATCAAAATATTTAAAACGATCCTCCAAAAGCTCAATACCCTCAAATCATTGAACCCATAGTTGATCCTAATATACATTTGAGTTTCATGCATTTTAAAACAAAATGGAATCCATGATCAAAAATACTTAGCCGATTAATGTTGCAATCATCCGATTTCATCAATTTCTTTAAACAATGGTTCTTCTTGTGCCCCAAAAGACCGCATCTGAAGCAACAAATACGAACTTGACAATCTCTAACATAGCGCGAATCATCTCCGCATCTAAAACAAGAATTCAGTTTCCCTCTCAAAACCACTCCACTTATTGAAATTTCTAGTGACGGTCTTGGGACAAGATCTTTCGTTAAGCGTTTGCGCGTATGAACGATTATGAGAATAGAATTTGGGACCAGAGACCCTAGAGAAAGGATGAGAATCAAAAGAAGGAAAGGAATTAAAATCTCGTGAGGAAGGAAAATCATTAGGATAGCAGGTCGCCATTATTATTTACAACTTTTAAGGCAAAAATAGTACAACACACGATAAAGAAAAAAAGCATAAAACAAATTATAATCAATGATAAAGAAAAGGCATTAAACAAATTACAGCAAATGATAATTTCTAGTGATTTCCATAAGCATTCCAAAGAGACCCATTAGATCATATTGCATCCTATTGTGAACCGTTCCATTTCATTATGCCAAATGATAGTTCATGTGAATTTCTAGAATGAATGTTTGAGAACGAAAAATTTATGGCATTTAGTTAGCACCTTCATATTTGTAATGTATGTGTTCAATATCCCTTTCATCTTCGATGATCATATTATGCAGAATTATGCAAGTAAACATGATTTATTTTAATTTGTAGTGGGTGCCAAAGTCTATTGTTGTGGGCATTTTCACCCACTACATGGTGCTTATGAGGAGTCAGGGGCAAAATCGTCATTGTTCTGGAACAGACTCAAACTAGTTTGGAGGTATTCTCGAGATCAAGATATGGACATAGGTCAAAATCGCGTCTCAATCCGAGCTACGGATTGAGAGATATCATCATCTTAAGATTTGTCCACCACCGTCTCGTGGGGCCGATACCGAGATGCTCTACCGCCATTCAAGGTCGACTATCCAACAGCAAGCCAGGATCCCCGATCCGATGACCGAACCAAAAATTTGGTTCGGCGCTTGCTTGGAGTCGGGGCTTGAAAGTATCGAGTCTGCTTGGAGTCGGCCTGATGACCGAACCAAAACTTTGGTTCGGCGCTTGCTTGGAGTCGGGCCTTGAAAATCTGGAGTCTGCTTGGAGTCAGTTGGATTACCGAACCAAGAATTTGGTTCAGCGCTTGTTTGGAGTCGGGGCTTGAAAATCTCAAGTCTGCTTGGAGTCAGCCCGATGACCGAACCAAAACTTTGGTTCGGTGGTTGCTTTGAGTCGGGCATGAGAAATTTAAGGGTTTACTTGGAGTCGGCTGGGAGTAATGCTGCTTGGAGTCGGGTGAAGGTTTGCTTGGGGTTCAACCCGGGTATAACTGATCTAAAAAAAGTAAGAGATTTTCGTCACGGCACGACGATACTTCGGGGATTTCTTCATGACACGTTCCGGGGTTTTTAGAGGTGTATGGTGGTCGTCATAAGTGGAATAGCTTGACAATCATGTGTGGAAGGTTGAACCAAATCTTGGAGGAAGGAAGGTTGAACCAAATTCCAAATACTATATACACAGCTGCTTCTCCTCATATCTTCATTTTATAAATACCAAGCACATGGCATCATAAAAAGAGAGGATGCTGAAGAGCGAAGCTTTCAGCAACAATGGCAGACAACTTCGAGAGGGAAAAATCTTAGTTCTAATAGCATGTTTACTCATATAAAAAGATTGTACCCGTGTTAAGAAATGAAATGGATAATAAAAGAGGAACTGTGGATGTAGGCACATTCAAGCCGAACCACTATAAATTCTGTGTCTTTTTACATTTAAGTTCTTTACATATTCTTTATTGCAAATTACTAATTTTCTACCTTAAACATCCACAACTAATATTCATCAAACAATAGCTATATACTACAAACAATATTTACAGCTCTACAACAAATATTTGAGTGTTTGTCCATTTTTTGTGCAAACATTTTGGTGCTTTCATTGAGAGCCGAACTTTCCTTTTTTAAAAGGAAATTCTCTCTTTTTTCCTTTTTTTTATTTTGAAACCTATTATTTCTAATCTTCTGACTAGAGATTATCATTTCTTCTCTTAGGAAACTCTCTCCCCTTTTTTAAGATCTGAAATTTATGTTTCTTTTTAGATCTACCCTGACTGTTTTACATAAAACAAAAAATCCTCCTTTTCTCTTCAGATCTGAACATCCATTTTACTACATAGAGAAATTCTCTTATCCACATTTTAGATCTTACTTTTACTATCCACAGACACTATTTATTAGCAAAAAAAAATGTCACCTCTTAAATTTGAAATACTTAGATATTACTTTTACTATTCTGGATCCACAAACACATGTCCCTTGACCAAAAAGAAACATGCACTCATTCTTTGGATCTAAAATCAAGCCACCTCTCTTTTCTCATTTGGAATCCAAAAACATGGTTTCTTCGCATAAGAAACCCCTTTTTCCCTATGTTTAGATCTGAATCATTATTTTCTTTCACAAAAGAAAATCCGTTTCTAGTCTTGAGATCTGAAATTGCATTTTTCAATAAAATTTATACCTTTTTCTTTTCAGATCTAAAGTCACTGTCTCCTTGGCATGAGAGATTCTTTTTTCTTACTTTCCCAGTTTGAGATCATTGTTTCTTGGATTAAAATACTCTATATCTCCCAGATTTGAAACTGTTACTTAACTAAATCTATTTCTCTTTTCCGATGTGCAATCACTATTCCTTGAAGATAAAAAAATAATTCTAACTTTCTGTTCTCTTATTTTAGATCTACAAACGTTGCTCCTTAACCAACAAGAAACATGTATTCACTTCTTAGATCTGAAATCACTATATCTCCTTTCAGATTTGTAAACACTATTTCTCAACCAAAAAGAAACGTGTATTTGTTTCTTTGATTTGAAATCGTACTATCTTCTTTTTCTCATTTCAGATCAAAAAACACTGTTTTAACCAAAAGGAACACTTAGTAATTTTTTAGATCTAAAATCATTATAGATCTTATTCTCTTTCCATCTGGAAGCATTGCTTCTTTAACATAAGAAAACTATCTTCCTCTTTTGTATAAGAGGAATCTATTCCCCTAGTAAAATATAAAATTACGGTTCTAAGAAATTCCTTTTCTCCCTCCAAACTCAAAATCCTTTCTCCTGATCTAAAATCATTGTCTCTTTGAAATTAAAGTTTTTCTCTTTTTATTTTTTCAAGTTTGTAATCACCATTTCTCGAATTGAGAAGCTATACCTCCTATCTCAAGATTCTCTCTTTATTTTAAGAGTTGGACCATCAACCCTTCGAAGCTACAAAACCTCCAAATCCATTCCGAAAATTGAACTATCTCTCTCGAAAAGTACAAACTCTCTAGGAAGGGAAGGAGAACAACTTCCCGATATGCCCACTGCAAAGAATGCAACAGCTATCCAGATGTAAAACAGCAGGAAGACTAGTCTAATAACCTCCCGGTGCTAAAAATTATCGGACGTAAATTCGACATGGTTGTGATTGAAATCAGTAAACACTTCACTACTTAACATAAATCTTTGGTGGATAAACTCTTGACACACTAGAGAACAGAAGTATTCGACCTCAATGTCATAATACAAGGAAAGTCCCAGTCTAGAGAACATAGGAGGCATTCCATATAACCAAATAAACCCCAAGCACAACCCTTTTCCATCCAGCATCAAATCAAAGTACTACAATTGGGATCCCACTGATGGATCGAAATATCACAACTTGAAGACCGAAGTCATGATGATTGAATACTCAAAGTCTAGATATGACAAGCACAACACTTCGTCACTCCTATCATGCATGAAGACATCACCGACCCAACGCGTATCGGACATGATTCAAATAATGTCAACAGCTCTCCTTACCTAGGGATATGTTCAATAAATATGAAAAGAGAAGGAGATAAGACCAAGAGTTACTAGTCCACCCTTCGGAAAAACAAAAACTTTTGAGTGTCCACTACAAACTTTTATAAGGGGCTAACCTGGCCCGATAGACACTTTCCAAGATCTCCACACTTGCTGATAAATGGGGGGCACAAAGGAGATACTATATAATTACTTTTCTTTCATTCTAATCAATCTTAAGCTATTGCAAGGCTCTACCATCTACTCTTGGATCTCCATCCTTGGAAAAAGGTGAAGGAAGGATTCGTAAATCCGTTGCATGTGCCCGAGGGTGCTTACACGCTACACGAAGTAAAGACAAAAAATCAAACTAGCCCCTACAAATATGCATGACCTCTCCTTTGGGTCAGCAAGGCACATAAAGGTTAGAAAACATCACTGTCAAGAGTTCAAATAGATGGTCTCCCAGGGACGCTAGCACAGCTTGCAGTGCAAATGCTATAGCAAGGCATTTTTGCCCACTACATGGTGAATATAAGAAGTCAGGGGCAAAATCGTCATTGTTCTGGAATAGACTCAAACTAGTTTGGAGGTATTCTCGAGATCAAGATATGGACATAGGTCGAAATCGCGTCTCAATCCAAGCTACGGATTGAGAGATATCATCATCTTAAGATTTGTCCTCCACCGTCTCGTGGGGCCGACACCGAGACGCTCTACCGCCATACAAGGTCGACAGTCCAACAGCAAGATAGGATCCTCGGTCCGATGACCGAACCAAAAATTTGGTTCGGTGCTTGCTTGGAGTCGGGGCTTCAAGATATCGAGTCTGTTTGGAGTCGGCCTGATGACCGAACCAAAACTTTGCTTCGACGCTTGCTTGGAGTCGGGGCTTGAAAATATCGAGTCTGCTTGGAGTCGGCCCGATGACCGAACCAAAACTTTGGTTCGGTGCTTGCTTGGAGTCAGGCCTTGAAAATCTGGAGTCTGCTTGGAGTCAGTTGGATTACGGAACCAAAACTTTGGTTCGGCACTTGCTTGGAGTCGGGGCTTGAAAATCTCTAGTCTGCTTGGAGTCAGCCCGATGACCGAACAAAAACTTTGGTTTGGTGGTTGCTTGGAGTCAAGCATGAGAAATTTAAGGGTTTACTTGGAGTCGGCTGGGAGTAATGTTGTTTGGAATCAGGTGAAGGTTTGTTTGGGGCTCAACCCGGGTATAACTAATCTAAAAAAAAGTTAGAGATTTTCGTCACGGCACGACGATACTTCGGGGATTTCTTCATGATGCGTTCCGGGGTTCTTGGAGGTGTATGGCGGTCGTCACAAGTGGAATAGCTTGACAATCATGTAAGGAAGGTTGAACCAAATCTTAGAGGAAGGAAGGTTGAACCAAATTCCAAATACTATATACACAGCTGCCTCTCCTCATATCTTCATTCTATAATACCAAGCACATGGCATTATAAAAAGAGAGGATGCTGAAGAGCGAAGCTTTTAGCAACAATGGTAGACAACTTCAAGAGGGAAAAATCTTAGTTCTAATAGCATGTTTACTTGTATAAAAAGCTTGTACTTGTAATCAGAAATAAAAGGGATAATAAAAGAGGAACAATGGTCGTAGGCACATTCAGGCCGAACCACTATAAATTCTGTGTCTTTTTACATTTAAGTCTTTTACATATTCTTTATTACAAATTACTGATTTTCTACCTTAAACATCCACAACTAATTTTAATCAAACAATAGCTATATACTACAAACAATATTTACAGCTCTACAACAACGATTTGAGTGTTTGCCCATTTTTTGTGCAAACATCTGCATTGATTACTAATCGTCACAAACCTCGATTGAAGGACTTCAAATGTTCTTTCCACGTCTTTTCGTCGGTCTTCCTAAATTGCAAGAAACTTAATTTTCTTCGATGTCATAGGTGTGAGAAATGCGGATTACGGATATTAAGGCTAGAATTAACACTAGATGGGGGTGAATAGTGTTTTAAGGAATTACTAATTCTTTTTGAGTTTATATTAATTTGAACACAAATGTATGCAATATTCAGACACAGATATGATCACAGAATCAAACACAGATGCAAATATAAAGTAAAAGCAGTAAAGGAAAGAACACACCGGATTTTATACTGGTTCGGAGTTACCCTACATCCAGTCCCGCAACACAAGTACGGATTTCCTTTCAAAATCAATTCTTACAATTACACCCTCGATTTCAAGGCCACGAGGTACACCACTCCATATTCACAATCCTCTGGGTAGAGAAACTTGATTTTACGGGCAACAAGTTCACACAATTGATTTCCTAGGCTACAATCACACCTTCTCCCACTTGATTGATTTTCCAGGCTACAATCACACCTTTTCTCGCTCGATTGATTACAAAGAAGCCTATAACTCTGAATAGCACTGGGATCTTGTTGAGATAGTGATAGAGAATCAAACCAGAGATGATCTAGTTAGATTCAATGGTGATTTCGGCAGAGTAATAGTAAAAATGTATATAAAGAAATGTGGAAGAAGAAGAGGAGTGAAATTAGAAAATTATGAATATAAATTCGTTTAAAACATCCCTTTTTTATAGTAGAACAACAGCCATGTCCATTCGGAAAAGGATATGACGAATAAACACTTCCTTTGAAATTCAAACTTTTGGAATCAACTGCCATCATGTCGACATGGGTACCTAGGGGTTGTCGACATGCCTAAGGTATTTTTGATAATTTGTTTTTCTTTTGAAAATAACTTCTATCTTATATTAAAACTATTTTAAACTTTATAAATATACTATAGTTAAAATACATAAATAAGTATAGAGAATAATATTTTGGTATATATAAAATTTTACTATAATTTCATATTTAAATCTTAAATATTAAAAGTTAAGTACATCATAATTAAAGATAGTTTAAAACCAAGGATAATTTTGATATTGAAAATAAAGATTATTTTGAGGCTAAAAGTATTTAAAACCAGGATAGATGTTTTTGATTTAAAAAGGAAGATTTTGAAATCATTTTGAAAACAAGATATAATTTTGTAAAACATTTGAATAAAAGTTAGTGGATACAAAACGATGTTCCACTAGATTTTTCGTAGGTTCCATCCTACTTAGGGTTCCATCGCTTTAACGGGCTCGAAGTGGATTCCATTCCACGAATAAAATGGATTTTAAGATGTCAGTGCTTTTTTAGGAGTTTTAACAAAATTCCTAACTAAATTACTTGTCTTGAAATCTTGAACTCTTGATAATCTTGATACTCATGAGTCTTGAATCTTGATATCTTCGATCTTGAGTTCATCAGTTCTTGAATCTCTATACTGTATAGTCTTCATTCTTTGTACCTGCATGTTTATATTCTACACATACATATATATCTAAACCATAACATTAGTATTTATATTTTATAACAAGTCCTAAGGTTGTTGTCATCAAAACCATCATCTCAAGGACTAACAATAGGATGTGAAAAGGTCTTCATAATTATGCTCCATTTTGGATAGATCTCATCACCAAGATAGTAGTCGTGTTCGTATGTGTTCTGGTCATGAGTAAATGATGCTGGAGTTGACCTCCCTGGTGCGAAACCATTAAAAAAATTTGACATCTCTATCACATTTATATCATTATTAGAACAAGGCATTTTGAAGAAAGTATGGCAGGTCCGCAGATCGTATGAAGCAACAACTTCAAGGATAATTGTTGGTTTTTTCCTTACCACTGTATGCTATGTGATGTGCTTTAGGATAGTTCTTACACTCCCAACGCATACAATCCAAACTGCCTAACATTCCAAGCGAACCTCCCCTCTCGTGGATTTCTCAAATTCTTACAACATCAGCTTCGTTTGGAGCCTTTTGAGTACTCCGTGCAATAAGCCAATATCCGTAAAGTAGCGGCAATTTTCTGGTGCCCACTTGAACTCATTGTTTTTGACGAATTTTGTTTATATTGGAAGTATGAGTTATTGGCTTTTACCATGTGTAGTTAAAGCCCTACAAAATCATCGCTATAGCACATAGCGCTCTTCGACGGCTACGCTATTTCAATTTAGCGTTATTAAACAGTAGATCCGCTTTAAGCCCTGTTATGTTCTGCTGCACCTATTAAATCAAGATTTTTTAGCACTTGCTTTAGCAACATTAACATGCAAAGGTTGATTTGACTAGTTCTCTTTTAAAGAAAATCAATAAAATTAGGATAAATGCCTAATTTTAAGACATAAGTGCTTAATATAAGTTAAAAATCTATCGTAACTACTAAATCTAGTCTGCATAAATCATGATATTTTTCAGTTTTGTTATATAGTGTTAAATAATATTTTATCCTATACAAATGATGTGCTAATGGGAATAAATCAACTTTAAATATTTCGTTTTGTATATAATGAAGCTTTTTATGCCTTTGTTATATTTCGCTATATCCCACTTTATCCCCGCTGCAACTTTTTGCACTCCCATCGCTATAGAGCCGCTATGTGCTTTAACTGCAAAGCTTTTACCCTAGCTAAAATTCGTATAAACAAACCACGTCTCATTTTGTATCTCTGTCGAAACATGTCTTCTTATTTAGACATCGTTTTAATCAAGCAGATTTCATTCGACGACCTTTAATTGGACCATCGTGCCTTTTTTTAAATGATGGTTGCCTTTGCTGATGAACCTTCATGAGCATTTGACTCTCTTCGTATTGTTTTTATTCTACCTTTTCATATTCGGATGAACTAACTAAATCCATAAGAAGGTCGATGAAGAAAGACATCGTTTAAGTAGTGAGTTAAATATAGAAGTATTTCAGGTGTGAAGAAAATAGTGTATAATGACCTTCTTATATAAGAATTAGTGTAGTGTCTAGTATGATACAAGTAGCAGTAAGCTATCTAATTAAGAAACAGTACGTTTCTGTTCTGTTAAATCACATTTATCTCAATATGCGTTTGATATTCACTTTAACAGAGACTTATCTACTCGGTACAATTTATTGTAAGTGCTTCAATTTTAATTTTATCTCAGTGTACGCTTTAACAGAGACTTATCTAATTTAATACAGTAAATTTCTATTACGTTAAGTCAACTTCGTGTCCATGTACTTTTAATGCTCATTTAAGTAGGGACGTGTCTATTTCGGTAGGTTATGAAATTTTAAATTTGATCCAGAAAATGTGAAGGTATCATATATTTTATTGAGGGCCTCAAAAATGGACATCCAATTGCTGGGCAAATCATCCACGTTCAAGCCTTGAAAATTGAGCAACTTGCCCCTGGGTTTGTCCATTGAACTATTTTTCAATTACTTAAATTTCAATTGTACTGGTGAAAATAAAGAAGCTGTTTGGACAGCATAGTTAATTTATGTGACTTCCAAACGTTAGCAATTATAGGATTCTTTCTTATTTATATTCTTTTTCTTCATCTCCTTCAAGCAATTAATTTGAATTTAATATATATAGTTGTAACATTGGAAAAGGAAGTTCCTCCACCAAACTCTATTATTTGGTAACCAACCTGTACTATTCTCAAGTTAATAATAAAAGTCATCCCTCAAGACAGATGCAAGTAATCTCACGTATCCTTGGAAGTATTGTTGATAATTTTTTTTGATTTTTTGGTGTTGTTTGTGTCCTTTTAATTTAAAGAAATTGCTCAATTGTTAGATTGCTGTATTTGATCGACTTGTTATATCTCGGTTTATTCGAGTGAGTTGCTTTTGTGTCCGTTGAATTTGGACGTGGTTATGTATCTTTATTGATGTTCAAAGTAGGGTTCTATTACGAATTAAATCCGTTGTATGAACAAGGTAAGGTAGTCTTGAGTCTTGAGTCTTGAATAAAGCAATCAAATATTAAAAGAAATTAGCAGAAACGTTGGGAAAAAGAAGCGTCAACTGAAAACTGGGAAAGAATGAATGAAAAAAGCATTGATTGATGGTCATAGAAGCAGCAGCAGTGGGTAGGTAGGAGAGTACAGCCAGAGGTTGACCTTCACCTTCTTATACCACCTTAATTGACTCCATGCTGGACTTTGGAATGCACAAATTTTAACACGCTAGTCCTGGATTATGACAAATTGGACTAGGACGTTATACCATTTCCTGCATCATTTTCATTTTCATTTCGCAGACTAATAACGGAACAGCCCACTTTGAAAGCACGTCATCAACATCGTCAAGTCTTAATTTATGTTATATTTTATTTATATCGGGTACGATAATAGTCCCAATAAATACAAAAACTATATATTCACAATGACCATATTTGAAATACAGTTAACATAGCAGCATCGGCACTTCGGCAGTAATAATAATAAAACAAGGATACATTTCGAATAGAATAATAATAACGGGTGAATAGAAAGCTCTTGGTTTAGTTTTATGGTTACTCAGCGCGTATTGAATGCTAAGTAATTAGACCGTACTGTGTAGTGTAGGCCAAATTTTGTTTCTTATCATTAGTTAGTGCTGGTTTAACAATGAAAAAAGACAATTTGAAATTTTCCGCAGTGCATATAGGATTACCTTAAGAACTATTCAGATATCTAGTTAAGATTTAAAATTATATAGATATAAACCTCCAAGAAGCAATCAAATATTTGAGTACCGAGTTTTAGTTTGGAACAAGGATGCACTGAGTCAGTTACCTTTGGAATGTTTACTTAGTGGTTTAGAATCAACTCTTATTGCCATCAAATAACCATTTTGGAAAAAGAGTACATAGTCAGAACCAATTAAACGATGTATGCACTCTTAACCTGTACAAACATACGACGCAAACACATCAAACGTTCTTTAATCTCAATCTTTCTAGTTGTAAAATATAGGGACAAAAGAGGATGTGAAAATCACGTCTAAAACAGAATTTGTCTTCACGTTTGTTTTTGTTGTATCTCATAAATCTATTTAGTAAATCCAAAGTTGAAATTAAAATGAATTTAGATGCTCAAAATGATGGTACATTGTGCAACTGCTTCACTTGTATTACCTTTTTATCTTTCTCCTTTTATTTTGATTTTCAAAAAACATCTAAACTGGAAAGCATAATTTTAAACTGAAAAGATAAGTCTTTTTTATTTAATTGACCATTTTCATTGATTGAAATTAAATTTTACATTAAAGCATTGTCTTTTCTTGTGTCTAACCGTTCAAATTTTATACCATTTTGAATAGATACTCCAATTTATTAATATTCACCCGACTGGAAAAGATTTTATGCACTTTTCAAAATTTTCAATCTCGAGTACACAAATTTGAAGATTCTTGTGTTAACTTTGAAGAGCGAACAGTAATCAATAATTATACCATAGTCATGCCGAATTTCGCTTTGAAGATAGTGGTTCATTCAGGACATAATCTTTCTCTTCTAACCCTACGCTGTTTTTATTGCAACAAATTAAGAGTGAAATTTACAATAAAGAGTAATGGCTCTTTCCAGTTAATTGCATTCTTCATAACCCCTAAAGATTTGAAGTTTTGGATGGTACAAACTATAAATGTTGGTCCTAAAAACTAATCATCTTGTTCAAATGGTTGAATGTCAATTATGTTATGTACACTAACTCCCTCTAGCGATGTTTCAAATGTCACTGCTCTTGCTATAACCGAAACTGCACATGTCGACGAAGTCAAAAAGAATTTTGAGAAGGATAACAAGCTGGCAAGGGGACACATGTTCACATACATGTCGAACAAGCTATTTGATTTGTTTTACAATCAAAAATCTGGTAGGATCATTTGGGAAACACTGGAAAAAAGTATAAGGCAGATGATGGTGGTGTTAAAGCAAGATTTCCCAATTTTTGATAACAACTTCATACATCATTTATAATAGAAAAACATAAACGACCATATCGATGGAACTTTATATTGAACTTAAGAATATGTGCAACCCTATTGGGGCATCGGCAAATGAAGATTATGTTGATGACATTAATCCATAGTCATGGCTATAACATGTTAAAACTCAATAGATTCTCTCCATAACTTTTCAGGACATCAAAAATACTTAAAATAATTTTTAATTTTTTTTTTTGAAATTATTTTGATGTTTCTTATAATTGGAAATAAGGCTCGGACTGAAGCTTGAAAATTTTGTGTACGCCAGTGACCGATGGGGATAAAATGGCTATACTGATGGCCACAAAAATTTCAGGATCTCTGAGGTCATGAAGGGTTTGAAACATTATGTATTTTCAAAAGGTTGTGATCTTTATCTCTGGGTTTCATGGCTTCGGTCACTACTCTTTGTGAAGACTTTATGTTATCTATAAATACGTATGTTTTTGAGAAATCAGTACCTAACTTTTCATTCTAAATCTTTTGTTGTCAAAAAGCCTTCTCGATTTCAGAAAATGATCATATTAGTGCTCATTAAACTCTAAAATCGGTTTTCTTGATTATTCTAAGCCCTAAACTCTTATTCTTTCAATTTCAAAAGGAGTTCTTGTGAGTTATAAGACTGTTGTACTTAAGTCGACAAATCAGTATTAGAGATACACTTGCCGTCGAAGATTGTTTATATCATGAGATTGAGTAAAGACCTGTTCAGCAACTCAGGCATTGTGTAAACATATTCCTCCGAATGAAAAGAGAGTGTTAATTAGTGAAAAATATTATTACAGATCTGAAATAAAATAAAACATAAATTATTTGGTTAGACAAATCATTAACCAATATAAAAAAAAAGATTCAACGAATCAATTCCATAATAATTAGTTATTGTAGATCCAATTAATTCATCAACATTCAAAACCATACACAAATAAAGTTCACTGTCAATCATAACGCATAAAATAATTTTGAAATTGATTTTAATAAATGGGTACAATTTACATATATGTGAAAACTTTATTTTACACATCATGAATGAATTATAAATTTACCCGATAAACCTTGTCCTTCATCACACCTTGATTTATGCTTTCTCCTCGAATTTTAAATAAATCAGCATCCCACTGTTAGTCCATGAGTTGATGGTTTTGGTGACAACAACCTTATAATAAGATTATAAAATATAAATACTAACATTATAGTTTAGATATATATGTATATGCAGGATTTAACCATGCAGGTACCAAGAATGAAGACTGTACAGTATAGAGATTCAAGATATCAAGATTGAAGACTCATGAGTATCAAGAATATCAAGATTATCAAGAGTTCAAGATTTCAAGATAAGTATTAAGTCTAGAATTATGTTAAAACTTCACAATAGCACTGAAATCTTCACTCCATTTTTCTTTTGGGATGGAAACCATTTCTACCATTTTAGTGGCTTACAAACCCACGACAAGTAGCTTACAAACCTACGACAAGTGGCTTACAAACCCACGAACATCCTAGTTTTGTACAAGTTCTCGAGTCCTGACATGATGAGATACTCTGCAGGAAGAAGCTTGCAAAACTACTTCAAAATGTTTTTTCAAAACAATTTCGGAATGATTTTCAAAATTGTTTTTCAAAATGTTTTAGCCTTAAAAATTATCTTTTCAAATGATTTTCAAAAAGATGTTTTAGCCTTAAATATTCTTGTTTTTAAACTTCGTTTGTTTTAAACTATCTTTTAATTATAATATATTTATACTTAGATTTAAATATAAAATTATAGTAAAATTATATATATTGTTCTCTATATTTATCTATGTATTTTATCAATAGTCAAGTATATTTATAAAGTTTAAAATAGTTTTAATATAAGATAAAGGTTATTTTCAAAGAAAATCAAAACATCAAATTTTCCTTTGGGATGTCGACATGCCCTAGTACCCCATGTCGACATAGTGTCAGTTAGAACCAAAAAATTGAATTTCAAAAGAAGTGTCTATTCGCCATAACCTTTCACGAATGGACATGACTGTTGTTCTTCTATAAATAGGGGTTAGTTTCAATGAATTTTATATCAGATTTTCTGGTTTTTCACTTCTCTTCTTCTTCCACATTTTCTTATTCAAAATCCTATCATCACTCTGCCAAAATCAACATTGAATCTAACTAGATTATCTCTAGTTTGATTCTCTATCACTATCTCAACAAGATCCAAGTGCTATTTAGAGTTATAGGCTTCTTTGTAATCTATCTAGCGAGAAAAGGTGTGATTGTAGCCTTGGAAATCAATCAAGTGAGAAAAGGTGTGATTGTAGCCTTGAAAATCAATTGGGTGAACTTGTTGCCCCGGAAATCAAGTATCTCTACCCAGAGGATTGTGATTCTGGAGAGTGTACCTCGTAGCCTTGAAACCGAGGGTTGTAATTGTTGAATTGCTTTAGAAAGGAAATCCGTACTTAGTTGTGCGGGACTGGATGTAGGGTTATCCCGAACCAGTATAAAATCTAGTGTGTTCTTTCCTTTACTGCATTTACTTTATTTCTGCATCTGTGTTTGTTTCTATGATTATATCTGTGTCTGAATATTGCATACATTTGTGTTCAAATTAACATAAACTAAAAAATATTTGGTAATTTCTTAAAAACACTATTCACCCCCTCTAGTGTTATTCCTAGCCTTAAGATCCATATTCCGCATTCCTCACATTTGGTATCAGAGCAAGGTTTTCAAAAGTTTCATAATCTGATTTTTGAAAAAGTTTTTTAAATGGCTAGGTTTAAGAAATCTGTTAATACATGTTTAGAAATATTCAGATCATCATTGTCTTTTGAGTCTGCATATAATCAATATTCAAATACAAGTTGTCTACTAAGATTGTTTGATGTGCAGGAATCATGCTTTATGGGAATTGAGGAATCAATCCAGAACAAACAAACTGTGCAGATCAAAAAGAACAAATGGATACTCGATAGTGGATGTTCTAGACACATGACTGGGAATCCAGATATGCTAAATGATATAATATACAAAGACGGAGGATTGGTTAACTTTGGAGACAATTCAAAAGGTTATGTGATCAACATCGGCAAAGAGAAGAGTTATGTCTAATGACTGTTGGTTAAAAGATACCAGATAATCATTCATCGATCAAGAAGAACAAATGGATATATAATGGAAATCGCCAAAGAAATGGGTACCAGATCAATTCAAAACTTTGGGTTCTCATCTACAACTTGATTTGATACTGTACTTCTCTCCATCTACTTCGCAATGTCACTGGTTTCGTGTGAATCCGTCAGGAAATGACCAAGTTATGGTCAAATGAAGTTTTGGTGAACAAAGAGAAAAAGAAGGCAAAACTGTCAAAGGTATTCTTCAAAATGCATCCAGAGATTTGAGTATTTTGTTCCCACTCCTTTTCAGATTGTAGTTCTTGTTCTCACGGTCGTTTTGATGGGTGGATCATCAAATTCCGATCAAAATTGAGTGAGATATGACAGTTTGAAGTTGGCTATCCAAAACTGAAAACTGTGTACGAGATCTTCTACATTTCTTCTACTGTTCGGCCTGTTGCATCACAATACCGTCCAAATTCGACACCAAACTATTACTAGATCGTAGCCCTTGCCTTCCTCTTCGACTTGTCGCTGGTTTCATCCAATTCCATTAAGAAACGAAGGAGATATGCCTTCTAGAAGTTTGATAGTATATAGAAAAACGGGAAAAAGATGAGGAGGAGGAATTTTTATGAAAAGTGGTGACCGTTGGGTCTATTTATAGTGGTTGAAGTGTCCATTCATTCAAAATTCGAATTCAAAGTTTTGGCGCCAAGTTGGTCAATTTACTAAATCATCTGTATCTTTCTCATACGGTCTTCAAATTCAGCAAATGAATATACTACGCTGATCAGAAAAATGAGCCCGTCGCAATAAAACATATCTCGTCGTCAAATTCAGAAAGATATAAATGTGTGGTTCACAACAATGGAGGAACAGCAAATTTAGAAAGATGGAATGCAAAAATTGGTACGCTTTACTATTATTTCATCTTTATTGTTGCATTTAGAAATATATATCTATGCATTTAGTTAGGTATAGAAATTTATCTCTTTTATAAGTTTTGATATTTTGGTCCATATATCGACACACCATAGTATAAATATCGTTATACAAGTCTAAATTTTTAAAAGTATTTTAAAATGTGTTTTCTTTCAAATAAAATCTACAACTAATTTATTACAACTATACTAAGTAGAAAAGCATACATTCATTCATGATTTCAACTTTTCTAATTTTATTTTTACTTCTCATACTCTATTTCTTTTAAGATACTAATTTTATATTTTTAAGAAATTAGTAGAATGAATTTAGAATGTTAGAATAAGGCTCTATTTATATATTTCTTCAATTAATAAGATTGCACCACATCACATGACCAGAATTTTAGATAGCATTTCTAAAATGCTTCTTTTCTTCTGTAATGTTTTGTAAGTACTGCAAATTCGTTTTTATAGCATTTTTGTGCTTTGAAACGCTGTAGAGTTTCAGAAACTTTACACAGCATTTGGTAAAAGCTACAGTTTCTATTTTATAATGTTTTGAATATATTTTATTGCAAAAACTTTTTATAGCATTCTGTAAATGCTGTCTTTTCTGTTTGAAATTTTAAATTATAAAAAAAATGATATTTAAACTAAGTATTTTTCTCTATTCTTTTTAGAGTTATTTTCTAACTTATATTAGAATATTTAAAAAGTAATTTCATGTTTAAATATTTTTTAATTAATTAAATTTTTTAATGTAAGAAGTCTTAATGTAACACATGTTTATTTTAGTTTTTCAATCTTTATTATTTTATTTAATATTTCATTATGATAATATTTATATTTAAAAGATGTTTAAACATGTTTCTAAATATTTAAATCAATAATAATTTGATATAAAGGTTTTAATTAGTAAGTTAAGAACATGGAAGTTTGGATTCATTAAAAAAAATCAACCAAGTTAATAAAAAATCATTTTAAATAAATTAAATAATTAGGGTATTAATTTTTAAAAAAACCATATTTGATCATATATGCAGTTTAAAGTCCATATTTCTTATCAATTTGATTTTGATATTGAGTGTGATTACTACCTTTCATGAATATGTTATAATATTAATACCATTTATTACCTTTAAACTCTTTCTTTACAACTCTTTCAGTCCCATTCATTAGTTTTCTTAACTTAAGTCTAATAATTGGTGTGTTTTACCTTTATTTGGTTGAAGTGTTTTATAATAAATAGTTTGATATATGTATACATACATAGACATACACACACAAACACACACACACACACACACACATATTTATATATGCTTGTCAATTAGATATTACTTATCACTCATGTTTATCTTATAATCTGAATGTCACTTACCATAGTATATATATCATCATATCATTCTGCATTTTTTCTTTTACTTCATTATCATTTTGTTTCATATTACATATCATTATGCATCCTATTTCATATCACATTTTATTGCATATTACATCACAAATTACAATGCATGAAATATCATAATCATTTGCATCACAAGTTGCACTTCATTCTGCATATCATCTCATGCTACATTGCATATGTCATACATTTCATACTGCATTACAATCTACATATTGCATACATGTATACATAACGAGTGTATTTTTTTAGGAGGAGTTTGTAGTATTGTCTTATAATATAGGATTATTAGTTTTTGATGTTTTGTTTGACTTGTTTGACTTGATTGATTTGTTTGACTTGTCTGACATGATTGGTTTTTATGAGTGTGTTGAAATATACTTAATAAATAATTTATGTTCTTATATTTGATTTCTAACTATTATAAGCATTATCATAGATTCTTAGTTAGGATAGTTAGTAATTTAGGATTAAGTTCTAGTTTTTAGAGTTAAGTGTTAATTATTTATGATAACACTTTCATTATAATCACATGTTATATAGTATTAGTTTAAGGGGGAGTTTTATAGTTTTATGGTTTTAGGATGGTTTTTGTTGATGATAAAGGGGGAGAAATATAAAATAGGGTAATTAGGCATAGATTAAGGGGGAGTTATTAGTTTTAGGGGGAGTTATTAGGATAGAAGTAATATTTTATAAACAAAGGTTGTCATCATCAAAAAGGGGGAGATTGTTAGTCCATGAGTTGATGGTTTTGATGACAACAACCTTAGAATAAGATTATAAAATATAAATACTAACATTATAGTTTAGATATATATGTATATGCAGGATTTAACCATGTAGGTACCAAGAATGAAGACTGTACAGTATAGCGATTCAAGATATCAAGATTGAAGACTCATGAGTATCAAGAATATCAAGATTATCAAGAGTTCAAGATTTCAAGATAAGTATTGAGTCTAGAATTATGTTAAAACTTCACAATAGCACTGAAATCTTCACTCCATTTTTCTTTTGGGATGGAACCCATTTCTACCATTTTAGTGGCTTACAAACCCACGACAAGTAGCTTACAAACCTACGACAAGTGGCTTACAAACCCACGAACATCCTAGTTTTGTACAAGTTCTCGAGTCCTGACATGATGAGATACTCTGCAGGAAGAATCTTGCAAAACTACTTCAAAATGTTTTTTCAAAACAACTTCGGAATGATTTTCAAAATTGTTTTTCAAAATGTTTTAGCCTTAAAAATTATCTTTTCAAATGATTTTCAAAAAGATGTTTTAGCCTTAAATATTCTTGTTTTTAAACTTCGTTTGTTTTAAACTATCTTTTAATTATAATATATTTATACTTGGATTTAAATATAAAATTATAGTAAAATTATATATATTGGTCTCTATATTTATCTATGTATTTTATCAATAGTCAAGTATATTTATAAAGTTTAAAATAGTTTTAATATAAGATAAAGGTTATTTTCAAAGAAAATCAAAACATTAAATTTTCCTTTGGGATGTCGACATGCCCTAGTACCCCATGTCGACATAGTGTCAGTTAGAACCAAAAATTTGAATTTCAAAAGAAGTGTCTATTCGCCATAACCTTTCACGAATGGACATGACTGTTGTTCTTCTATAAATAGGGGTTAGTTTCAACGAATTTTATATCAAATTTTCTGGTTTTTCACTTCTCTTCTTCTTCCACATTTTCTTATTCAAAATCCTATCATCACTCTGCCAAAATCAACATTGAATCTAACTAGATTATCTCTGGTTTGATTCTCTATCACTATCTCAACAAGATCCAAGTGCTATTCAAAGTTATAGGCTTCTTTGTAATCAATCTAGCGAGAAAAGGTGTGATTGTAGCCTTGGAAATCAATCAAGTGAGAAAAGGTGTGATTGTAGCCTTGGAAATCAATTGGGTGAACTGGTTGCCCCGGAAATCAAGTATCTCTACCCAGAGGATTGTGATTCTGGAGGGTGTACCTCGTAGCCTTGAAACCGAGGGTTGTAATTGTTGAATTGCTTTTGAAAGGAAATCCGTACTTAGTTGTGCGGGACTGGATGTAGGGTTACCCCGAACCAGTATAAAATCCGGTGTGTTCTTTCCTTTACTGCATTTACTTTATTTCTGCATCTGTGTTTGTTTCTGTGATTATATCTGTGTCTGAATATTGCATACATTTGTGTTCAAATTAACATAAACTCAAAAGGATTTAGTAATTTCTTAAAAACACTATTCACCCCCCCTCTATTGTTATTCCTAGCCTTAAGATCCATATTCCACATTCCTCACACCCACCTTGCAAGAAAAGGATGAACCTTCTTTGTTTAATTTAATTTTATGTTGATTTGAATGTATTTTAAGGTTTAATTTTTTCTTTTGGAAGAAATTTTAGTCATGAATGATGGAAAAGAGGAAGAAAAGTTATGTTCTGTTTAAAAAAAAATCAAATGAGGAGATTTCGTTTTAATAGAATTAAAGAAACCTTCCACATTCTTCTTGTCAAAACTTCCTTCTTTAATTTCTTTTAAATTTAATCAATTCAGTTAATTGGTTTCCTCCTCTCACCATTATATGGGTTGTCTTAGCACATTCTTATTGTGTAAATTTTACAAATAAAACTTTTATGCAATTATTTTATTATTATATAAACCTTGTTTAAAATTATACCAATATCATATATCGATATATGCAAATATAACTTTTATATATGCATTTAAATAATTACCAATAATATTCAAATATCAAATAAATTAACAATAATTTATATTTCATAAATCTTAATTAATTTAATCAATTTGTAATATTTTACAAATTAATTTAATCGAGTGGTTTTCGAAGCATAAATGTGGTTGTGCGACTTAGATGTGTGAATTCAATCAGCGATTAATATCGAATAATTCAAATACCAATATTCACACGTCACCCTAGCTAGTGCGATGATAGTTTGGGCGAATTCATCGCTTATATGTCCTTTCGATAAAATCAAATTTCACAAACACTTAAGTGGTACCTTTTAGTGACTATTATTTACACTAATTCTCTTCGTCAAAACTATATCACATTACAACTTGTGGAAATTTGTTTTGGTCAAAATTCCAACATTGTCTACATGCAACTTTGTAAGTGCAAACATAAAATTCTTGGTTCAATAAAAATAATTATTATTACCCGTACTACTCTGACCAGAGACTTTGACGTTGAGTTACTTAAGTTGACCCCATGATACTAACCCCATATAACTGAGGTGACAAATTCTCTCTTAAATAGTGTTTCTTCCAATACTTTCACTCGACCCAACTATAGTCGATCGATGGACATCGTGCCACAATTTAACTATAATCAAAACGAAGTTTCCACATTGAAGCTCCATAGTATTCTCAAGTCGAGGGAATTGTGTAAAATTATTACATCGATATTCTCTGTTTGACCTTAGTTATAGTAACCAACATGAAACTCGAGTAAGTCATTCCATAATTATCAAATAAATATAAGTACGCAACCCCTTGGTGCTCCCTCCAGTTATGAGTAATACACTTTCCAAAGTTTGGAGAGCTTTACATACTCTAGCCTCAACGGATGCATCAATATCCAGTCTCGATACATTTTGACTAGGAATATTTAAAACGTTATGCTTATTATATTGCGATAAATTACTCATGGTTACAACACATTATAACTACTATCACAAAAAATACCATTTATGATTTTTTGTTAAATATACTTAAATTGATTAATCAATTTATTTACAACATAGTATTACCAGTATATAATGGAAAGAAAACACCTTTTATTTTGAACAAGATTGATCATCGAGATAGATTTATATAACAAATTACAAGAGCATGGGAAGTGGGAACTTGTTGAGAAGTGGTATGAGCTTCGGAGCATGGAGGATGCCAGAAGAAGGGTCGCGGTGCTCTGTAGATTCTCTTTGGCATTTGGAGGGATCACATGTCGACTCACCTTCTGCCTCTCTCTTCCTCCTTGTAACTCCCCTAATTTTGATTAACATTATTTATGATATTTAATTAGGAAGATAAAATAAAATAATATAAGATAACAAGGAGACTGAGATTTGGGAATTAATATGGGTCGAGCCTTAATTAATGAACTATCAAGAAAGGTTATAACTTAAATTTGAAGGAGGAAATTATGTGGAGGGTAAAATAGGAATCAAAACATTTCCTAAACAAAAACCCGTACACTTTCATCTCCCTCGTTCACCATCATTTACAGAAACTAAAGCAAATATAAGGTCGACCATTACTAAGGAGTTCAAAGAGGAAGAAAGCTAGGAAATCAAGATTTAGCTTTAGGAAATCAAATCTAAACTCAAATCTCATCATTCTTTATCAAACCAAGGTGAATAATGGTTACCCGTCTCAAGTTTGGCTATTTAATTTAAGTTTTATGATTAAATCCAAAATTAATATATGTTATTATGTCATGATGTGAATGTTTGATGATTATATGCTTTATGATGATTTATTGGATTTATTTATGATATTAATTAGTAGGTTTAAGTATGAAAACCTATCATATGATACCCAAATGACTTGAAAATTTGATATGATGTTAGAAACATTAGTTTAGAAGTGTCTTTTAAATTTCAAAATTTTCCAAGTAAGTATGAATATTTCGTGAATTTTCTAAGTAAGGAAATTGATCTATTTTGATTTTTAACTATTAAAAATAATTAAATGAAGTTTTTGGCTTTGAAATTTTTATATTTGAAAGAACATGATATATCAAATTTATTGTGATTTTTGGGGATTTTTTTTAAGTGTTTATGATTTTATATGAATTTATCAGGTTAGAAAGGCTTAATAATTATATTAAAATATTAATATACAATTATGATTTGCAAATTATTTTAGGAATGAGAAATCAGATCTATAGTTGTTTTCTGAAAAGGATTTGGTGAAGAAAGTTATTATCCAATAAGAATTTGACAAATAATTGGAGTTGGTAAAAGATATTGTTTTTAAAGAAATACAATAGTTTTCTTGTTAATTACGAGATTGCTATGCATCATTAATCAACGCCGAAGTCCATATATACCGCATGTAGTCTCTAACCTGTAGGGAAGCATATGATAACAACTTTGTTGGTATTCAATGATTCCACTAAGGTAGGGGCTCATATATCCATGCCGACATTGATGCTTGAGATGTTGGTGATGTTGCTGGTATTCTATGCTGCTAGTCTTCTAAGCCGCATATGTTCTATGCCGCCTGTTTTATACCACATGTTTTATTGTGACATTGATAATGTCACAAGTTATATAGCGACATCCATGATGCCACATATTTTCTATAGTGGCATCAACTCCATAAGACAGCAATGCCGCTATAAGTTTATTTTCGGCATATCTATGTTACGGCATTGATGCAGCATGTATGAATTTTGACATTGATTATAAAGTGGCAATGATGCTGCTAGTTTCTGCCACCGTGTGTTGGCCATGATTCTGCATAAGGCTATTTCCAGCACTACTTTATACGGCAATGATGTCGCCTAACCTAAATTTCGACATTCCTATATTTTTAAGTTTTAAAGTTTTATACTATGCAAATCCATTACTATTTCGCTTATAGTCGGCAACCTATATTCATTTATGATACGCGACATAAATGGTTTAGGTCTTATGGTCTTATGTTTTATAAATCAGATGCTTTTAACATGGTTTCGATATTGAAGGGGTGCGATAATCCCATGACGGCTATATCAATGTCGCACTTTATCAATTTAAGTGGTTTTATTATATGTGGCTTCATAGCCTAAGGTTTTGAGGTGCGACATCCTCTAAGTGATTTTTAAATTCATCAATGTTATTTTATAAAAGAATGTATATCTTGGCATAATATTTTAGATAAAATAAAGAGCTATATTTTCCTTGTTTTAAAGTATGATTTCAAAGGCAAATCGACTATAAAGATAAATTATGATATGATGAATTGGCTCAGAGATTAGAAAACCAGAAGGACTGGTATAGAGTCACGCCATATACTTCAGCTGTTAGCCCCTAGTTAATATTAGTCCAAATTCCAGTGCGTAGAGCTTCGTCAAGGGTAAGACTAAAAGTAGGTTTATGCACAGAAAGAAATACACAAAGATGAGGTAGGTTATTGGTTGGCCTACAAAACCATTAGAATTAGTGTGATCTTAGGAATAGTAAGTTTCGGACAGACCATCCAGTTTTCTTCTACAGTAAGTTGGAGAATTTGATATATCTGGTAAGCTCGAGTCAACCATATAGGTTTGTAGTTACCCTGAGTAAACTATGATGTTGGGACAGATAGTCCATTTATTTAGATAGATTGGTCATGACTACCCAGGTTGCATGCATGCATATAATTGTTTATATTGTCTAGTTTAACCATTGTGGTTGCAGGTACTTAATTTATAAAAGACATATTTTTAGTGGATACTAGTGAGGACAAAACCTTTTCCGCTCAGCGGCATAGTCTCAATAGGTATCAATTAAACGAGATGGCATATTATTATTCACATCAGACTTTTTGTCTGACCCAAAGTTTTTGTTTTAATCTTAAACTCTCGGATACTCATTTGAGTAGTTCGATAGTAAGGTTTTCAAGTTAATTAGGTTAGACAAATAAAGCTTTCGAAGACGTGCAGGAGGCAGAGCTAGCTATGTAGGAGTCTATCTACTTATTTATTCGCTGTGATGTTATGAGTTTTGTATGTATGTATGTATGTAATAGATGAAGTTGTATCAGTCTTGTAGTAAACTCTGATCAACCAAAGGGGCATCTTCATATGTCGCTCTTGGAGTATTTTGTAATAATTTTATTTTATCTGAACCTAGGCGACGTTTGGGATTATGTAATGAATATGGAAATTGATTAATGAAATCTATGTTTTGAAAAAATTTCATATTCCTATGCTTCTGATGTTAATGATGCTATTAACTAATCTCATTTTGTCACTGGAGAATAATACTATTAATGACTAAAGGATCGGTAGCGCTTATTTTCGGGCCTCAAAATTGGGATGTTACAACTTGGCATCAGAGCAAATGTTTATGTAAAACTAAAAGAGTTTTGAAAACATTATCCGAATGAATCAGAAAATGAGATTGGGGTATGGGATAACGCTATAGTAACGTACTTGTATTTGCTATATATAAGTATGTATCTTATCGTTATTCTTCCCTCTCTCTTAGGTCATTCTTTTGTATCTTACTAAGGTTCGAATGCAGATTTAAGGAAAGTAAGACATGGAGGTAGGAAATGGAAGAGTGAATCTCGATGGAGGAAGCATCACAATCAATGAAAATGCCAGACCCAACACCAGAAGGAATCCGGGTTGACAAACAACAACTAATGTGGGTGCTGGAACACGGTCGGTGGATTTGGGAGCTATGTATCAGTTCTTTGGCAAGTGGTTGGCAATGTCATTCGGGTTAACTAATGCGCTTGCTTTCTTTATTGATTTGATGAACCGAATCTTTCGAGGGAAATTGGATAGATCGGTGTTAGTATTTATAGATGACATCCTGGTATATTCTAGGAATCGGAAAGGTCATGAGACTCATGTTAGAATAGTGCTTGAGACGTTGAGACAACATCAATTAAAAGAAAATTTCCGAAATGTCATTTTTAGAAGAAAGAAGTGAAGTTCCTTCATCATGTAGTCTTAAAAAAAGGTTATCAGTGGACCCTGCTATGATAGAAGTTGTAAATAATTGGAAGAGACCCGAAATGGTGACTAACATAAAGAGTTTTCTTGGATTAGCTGGCTATTAGTGAAAATTTATCAGGGATTTCTCTCGTATAGCCGCACCGATGACTAAACTGACAAGGAAGGACGTGAAGTATGTTTGGAGCGATAAAAGTGAGGAGGTATTCTTAAACTAAAATATTTATTGACCAATGTTCCCGTGTTAGTTGTTTCAGATGGGAATCAAGATTTGGTGGTGTATATATATGCATGTAAAATAAAATTAGGAGTTGTGTCGATGCAAAGGGGTAAAGTGATTGCTTATGCTTCTCGGTAGCTTAGACCATATGAACTTATGTATCTGACTCAAGATTTAGAGTTGGTCGCGATAATCTTTACTTTGAACATGTGGAAACACCATCTTTTGAGAGACAGATTTGAGTTGTTCACGGATCATAAGTCTTTATGATATTTATTCTCTCATATGGAGTTGAATATAAGACAACATAGGTGATTGGAGTTCATAGCAGCTTATGATTTTGGAATTGGGTACACGCAAGGAAAAGAAAATAAAGTCACAGATGCACTTAGCAGAAAACATCAGAATGCAGTGTTGGAGATGTTAGTAGAGTGGAAAGATTTGTAAGCATTGACTACTTGTAGTGTATGGTTAAGATCAACTGCTAGTTCTAGTTATTGTACTACAATGTTATCTTGTTTAGAAGTTGGACCAGTACTGATCGAGAGGATTGCTTCTAAACAGAGAGATGATCTGTGGTTACCTGAACAAATTAGATGATTGGAAAGTGGAATTGAGATTGGTGATTTGAAAGATTTTTATCTTGACCAAAATGGACGGTTGAGGAAGAAGGGACGATTGTGTGCAAAAGGAAAGAAGTAATTAAGGAATGTAATCGATCAAAGTTTACCGTTCATTCTAGAGGAACTAAGATGTATCATGATATAAAGAGAAGTTTCTTCTAGGAAGGTATGAAAAAGGATGTAAGTTTATGGGTAAAGTAATGCTTAAATTTCCAGCAAGTAAAAGCCGAGCATCAGAAGCCAAGTGGATTGCTTCAGCTTTAGATATACCAGTATGGAAATGAGATTCTATATCTATGGATTTTATTGACGGATTTCCAACATCGAATGAAGGAAATGAAAGTATTTGGATTATAATGGATAGACTGACTAAGACTACAGATTTCATTCTCGTTAAGTTGATAAGGATGACACCCGTTTTGGCTAAGTTATTTATAAAGAATATTGTTAGACTGCATGGGATTCCTATTAGCATAGTCTGTAACAGAGATACTTTATTCACTAGCGAATTCTAGAAGACTCTACAAGAGGTGTTAGGTACCAAGCTTAAGATGAGTACTGCTTATCCCCTACAGATGGATGGGCAGATGGAGAGAGTAATAAGGTACTTGAAGATTTGTTGAGCGCTTGTGTACTAGATTTTGGTGGGTCGTGGGAAGACCATTTACACTTAGCTGAGTTTTCATATAACAATAGTTATCAGACTAATATAGGGATGACACCTTTTGAAGATTTATATGGAAAACTTTGTAAATCACACGCATGTTGGTTGGAGACCGAAGATAAATTGATTCTTGGTCCAAATTTAGTGAGAGAAGCCACATAAAAGGTTGAGTTGATCCGAGTTAGGATGAAGGAAGCTCAGTCTAGGTAGAAAAGTTATGCAGATAAGAGACGGAAAGAGTTAAGATTCTCAATGGGAGATCATATCTTCGTCAAAGTATCATTGACAAAGGGTTTAGTAAGATTCAGAAAGTCGGGGAAATTAGCACCTAGATTTTTTGGACCATTTCCTATTATAGAAAGGATTGGGAAAGTCGCTTATAGGATAGAGTTACCGAGTAGTTTCATAGGAGTGCACAACGTTGTTCATATTTCTCATCTTAGGAAGTGTGTTCAGGATCTAGAGACTACTATCACTCCCACTACATTGGAAGATTTAATAGTGGAACCGGACATGACTATTGTTAGACAACCAGTCTGTATTGTGACTAAGGATGAGAAAAAGCTATGAAACAAGATGGTTAGATTAGTAAAGGTACAGTGAATTGGCAACGAGAAAGACTAATTGAGAGACTGAGGACAAGAATAGAGACAATTATCCAGATTTATTCTGGTGGTATGTTTTATCTCTATATTGTATGTTTGTTATGTACCTTATCGTAATTTCAAGAACGAAATTCTTTAAGGAGGTAAGTCTGTAACACCCCTAATTTTGATTTACATTATTCAGGATATTTAATTAAGTAAATAAAATAAAATAATATAGGATGATAAGGAGAATAAGATTTGGGAATTAATATGGGTCGAGCCTTAATTAATGAATTAACAAGAATGGTTCTAACTTAAATTTGAAGGAGGAAATTATGTGGAGGGTAAAATAGAAATATCGACATTTCCTAAACATAATCCCTTACACTTTCATCTCCCTCATTCACCTTCATTTATACAAACTAAAGCAAATACAAGGCCGGCCATTGCTAAGAAGTTCAAAGAGGAAGACAATCTTGGAAATCAAGATTTAGCTTGGGGAAATCAAATCTAAACTCAAATCTCATCCTTCTTTATCAAACCAAGGTGAATAATGATAACTCATCCCAAGTTTGCCTATTTAATTTCGGTTTTATGATTAAATCCGTATCTTATGTGTTATTATGTCAAGATGTAAATGTTTGATGATTATATGCTTTATGATGATTTATTAGATTTATTTATGAAGCTGGTTACTAGGTTTAAATACGAAAACCTACAATATGACACCTAAATGACTTGAAAATTTTATATGATGTTAGAAACATTAGTTTAGAAATCGATTTTTAATTTCATAATTTTCCAAGCAAGTATGAATATTTCATGAATTTTCTAAATGAGGAAATTAATTTATTTCGGATTTTAATTATTAAAAATAATTAGACAATATTTTTGGGTCCGAAATTTTTATATATTAAAGAATATGATTAATCTAATTTATTGTGTTTTTTGGGGAATTTTCTATAGTGTTTATGATTTTATATGAATTTATTAGGCTAGAAAGGCTTAATAATTATATTAAAATATTAGTATAAAGTTATGGTTTGCAAATTATTTTGGGAATGAGAAATTAGATCTATAACTATTTTGTGAAAATGATATGGTATAGAAAGTTATTATCCAATAAGAATTTGATAAATAATTGGAGTTGGTAAAAAGGTATTGCTTTTTAAAGAAATAAAACAGTCTTCTTATTAATTACGAGATTGTAATTTGTCACTAATCAACCCCGAAGTCCATTTATGCCACATATCATCTCTAACCTATAGGAAAGCATACGATGCAACTTTGTTGGTATGCAATGATTCCACTAAGGTTGGGGCTCATATATCAATGCTGACATTGATGCCTGAGACGTTGGTGATGCCATTGGTATTCTATGCCGCTAGTCTTCTAAGCCGATTATGTTCTACGCCTCCTGTTTATACCGCATGTTTTATTATGACATTGATAATGCCGCTACAAGTATACTTTCTACATAAGCCATGTTATGTCATTGATGGTGCATGTATGAATTTCGACATTGATCATAAAGAGGCAATGATGCCACTAGTTTCTTATGCTGGCATGTTTTGGCCATGTGCCACTATAGGCTATTTTCGACACTGGTTTATACGACAATGATGCTTCCTAACCTAAATTTCGACATCCCATATTTCCAAGTTTTAAAGTTTATACACTATGTAAACCCATAACTATGCCGCTTATAGTCGCTAACCTATATTCATTTATAATATGCGACAAAAATAGTTTTGATCTTATGGCCTTATGTTTTATAAATCAGATGTTTTAACATGGTTTCGATATAGAAGGGGTGCGATAATACCATAGTGGCTATATCAATGCCGCACTTTATCAATTCAAGTGGTTTTATTATATTTGGCTTCATAGCCAAAGGTTTTAAGGTGCGATAATCTCTAAGTGATTTTGAAATTCATCAATGTTATTTATATATATTGGCATAATATTTTGGATAAAGTAAAGGGTTATATTTCCTTGTTTTAAAGTATGATTTCAAGGGTAAATCAATTATAAAGATTTATGTTTTCAAGGAAATATAAATGGGTATTTAACCCAGGATTTTACTAAAAAGATTATAGTTTTCATCACCTTTAGATAAATTGTGATAGGACGTATTAACTCAGTGATTAGGAAACCAGATGGGACTGGTGTAGGGTCGCGCCCTATACTTCTGCCGTTAGCCCCTAGCTAATATTAGTCCAAAATTCCAATGCATAAGGCTTTGTCAAGGGTAAGACTAAAAGTAGGTTTACGCACATAAAGGAATACACAAAGAAGAGATAAGTTATTGGTTGACTGCAAAACCATTAGGATCAGTGTGACCCTAGGAATAGTAAGTTTCGGATAGACCGTCCAGTTTCCTTCTAACAGTAAGTTGGATAATTTAATATATTTGGTAGGCCAGAGTCAACTATATAGGTTTGTAGTTACCCTGAGGAAATTATGATGTTGGGACAGATAGTCCATTTATTTAGACAAATTGGTCATGATTACTCAGGTTGTATGTATGCATATGATTGTTTGTATTGTCTAATTTAACCATTGTGGTTCCAGGTGCTTGATTTATAAAAGACAATTTTAAGGGATACTAGTTAGGGGAAAACCCATTCCACTCAACGGTGTGATCTCACTAGATATCTATTAATTGAGATAACATATTATTATTCACAACAGATTTTTTATTTGAACCCAAAAATTTTGTTTTACCCCTTAAACTCTCAGATACTGATTTGAGTAGTTCAAGAGTAAGGTTTCCAGGTTAATTAGGTTGGACGAAGAAAGCTTCCGGAGACGTGCAGGAGGTAGAGTTAAATATGTAGGAGTCTATCTATTTATTTATCCGCTATGATGTTATGACTTTGTATGTATGTATGTATGTAATGGCAGAAGTTGTATCTATCTAGTCATTAACTCTGATCAACCAAGGGGATATCTTCAAATGTCGCTCTTGGTGTATTTTATAATAATTATATTTTATTTGAACCTGGACAACGTTTGAGATTATGTAATGAATATGGAAATTGATTAGTGAAATCTTTATTTTGAAATTTTTAAATATTCTTGTACTTCTAATCTTAATGATACTATTAACTGATCTCATTTTGTTACCGAAGAATAATACTTCTGATGACTGCAGCATTAGTAGTGCTTATTTTCGGACCTCAAAATGAGAGATGTACACTCCTCTCCCTCTCTTTTTCCATCATCTCTCTTTTGCGATCCCTGTCAGCATTTAAAATCATCTCCGCTACGTGAGAGAGCACTGTATCTATCACAACCCATAGGACCTGAAATAAGAAGAAGATAGTATAGGAAATAGGACTTGGGGAAACGAAGGAATGCAGGGATGCGCGTTTGTGATCCTAGTGAAGTGTCATACACTTATGACCCCGTAAGTACTCTACAGACTGTGTTGGCAACGAACTAAAGAGGGGTCTCGCCACCTTCGCTTATAAAGCCTCCTGGCGAGAAGTTGAAGCCAGAACCAGTTTTGTCAAGGATGTCGCGAACAGTGAAATCGATTTCGCCGATGTCACTTAAACTAACGAAGACGTTACTAAAAGAGTGGGATCGAGGTGAGATCCCTCTTTAGGGAAACACAGTTTGATAAGTAAGTCAGCGGAATATGAATCTTAAGACTAAATTAACACTAGAGGGAGGGTGAATAGTGTTTTTGATTGATTATACAAATATTTTGATTATGGATTTATCCTCAGGTCTTGGGATTCATTCCCATACATCATTTCTTATAAACTGATTCAATTCCTCTTGCATAACAAGAATCCATGAATCATCAATTGATGCTTCCTTTGGATTTTTAGGTTCAATAGTTGAAATAAAAGCAACGTTACTCACTTTTTTTTAGTTTATTTCTATTTTTAACAACAGATACAATATTTTCAAGTATATTTTCTACAGGATGATCTTTCAAGTATCTTGTTCTTTTATTTGGATGTGAATATTCGAAATTATTATTATTTTCGTTTTTGGTAATCTCACTGTTACTAATTTCATTTGGAATATCAATATTTTCTTCTTCATCAATATTTGAATTATAAACTTTAAAATTCTCATTAAATGAGATATGTAATGTCTCTTAAATAGTATTAGTTCTAGTATTGGAAACTCTATAAGCTTTACGTTTATTTGAATATCCAATAAAGATTCGTTTATCTGATTTAGCATCAAATTTATCCAAATTATCTTTAGTATTTAAAATAAAACATTCACTACCAAAAACTCTAAAGTATGATACTTAAGGCTTTTTATTAGAGAATAATTCATATGGTGTTTTCTTTGTTAATGGTCTTATTACAATTCTATTTAATATATAACATGTAGTACCAACTGCTTCAGCCCAAAAAAATTTAGGTAAATTATTACCATTTAGCATACTTCTAGCATACTCTTGAATCGTCCTATTTTTACATTCAGCAACTCCATTTTGTTGTGATGTTCTTGAAAATGAAAAATTATGAGTTATACCTTTCTTATTACAGAAATTCTCAAAATTTTCATTTTTGAATTCTCCACCGTGATTACTCCGAATATTTTTTATTTTACTAGTCATTTGATTTTGAGTTCGTTTAACAAAGATTTTAAACATTTCAAAGCATCACTTCTAAGTTTTAAGAAAATCATCCAAGTAAACCTAGAATAATAATCTACGATTACAAATACATATCTACTGTGATTTATAGATACATATCAATGAGGGACCGAAAAGATCTAAGTGAAGAAGTTCAAGGGGTTGAGAGGTAGAAATCATATCTTTTGATTTAAAAGAAAATTTTCTAAGTTTTCCTAATTGACATGTACTGCATAAATTATTAATTTTAAAATTCATTTTGGAAAGTCCTCCAACTAGATCATTTTTAGCAATTTTAGATATTAGTTTGAAATTCAAATGACCAGATCTTTTAGCCAAATCCAAGGATCACTTAATTTAGCCAAAAGACATAAATTATCATTTGAGATTTTCATACTTAATATATAGATGTTTCATTTTCTAATACCTTCAAAGATAATGTTTGACTCATTATCTTCAGTGTGACATTTATCTTTTACGAATTTTGGTTTTGAAACCCTGATCACACAATTGACTAATACTCAATAGATTATGCTTTAAATTCCTAACTAACAAAACTTTAGAAATAGTAGGAGTTTTAGAATACCGACATTGCCAATGCTAATTACATATCCTTTGGAGCTGCCTCCAAAATTTACTCATCCACCGTCTTTGTAAATTATATCTTTCAAAATCTCTGGATTTCCAGTAATATGTCTTGAGCATCCACTATCTAATATCCATTCGTCCTTTTTGATATGTAGAGTTTGATCATCAGGTGTCTGTTCATCAAAAGCCATGTAACACATCTGTTCCTACAATTTATACCTTTTCAAAAGATCACTTGATTTTTTATAATGAATTGATGCAAATTTATGAAACAACATCAATATGATTTTGCAAATTATCTTTTTGAAAATAATGTTAAAAATATTATCAAAAATTGGCATTGAAATTTTTTTCAAAAATCAAATTATGAATACTTTGAAAACCAATGCTTTGAAACTAAATGTGAGTCAGCGGAATAAGGATCTTAAGGCTAAATTAACACTAGGGGAGGGGGTGAATGGTGTTTAATTGATTATATGAATAATTTTCAAATTCTTTAAGGTTCTACTTGGAATGATGTAATTAACAATCACATAAATAATCACAGAATCAAAGTGCAGATAAAAGTAAATGCAGTAAAATTAAAAAGGAAAGAATATGCCATGATTTTATACTGGTCGGAGTTACCCTACATCCATTCCCGCATAATTCCTCGTATGGATTTCTTTTCAACTAGTAAATGCTAATACAATCTCAATTTCAAGGCTACGAGACGCACCCTTCGGAATCTCGACCTTTGGGTAGAGTCACTTGATTTCTAGGCTACAAACACACCCACTATATTTATGAGCTACTAAGCATACCCAATTGATTTTACCAGGTACAATCACACCTATAAGTATAGCAGTATGATTTGATAGAGTATTACAGACTCAGATCTACGATCTTGATTATAATTGATCCTATAACTCTTGAATAGCACTTTGATCTTGGTTTGAGTCAGAGAGATGAGAGAAATCAGAGAGTAAATAATGGAGAATCAAATTAATTGCATATAAATTTGATTCTAGTTGAATTTAAAAAGAATTTGAGTAGAAAATGATTTAGAAATCAAGAGAGTGAAAGAGGAGAGAAGAATAAAAAAGTAGATGTTGAAATTCGTTTGGAAGTCTAGTATATATAGGGAAACAACGGTCATGTCCATTCGTGAAGAGATACGATGAAAAAACACTTCCATTCAAATTTGAATTTTGAAAATTACGGTCATTATGTCGACGTACATAGATAGAGTATGTCGACATACTCTTCACAAAATTGAAAAACACTTTAAAAATATTATTTTGAAAATATGTTGCTTTGTAAAATAGTTTGATACTTTGTAAAATCATTTAAGCATAATTTATACATATTTTAATCATAATAAAACTTAATAAAACTTTACATGATAATTTTTAAAATTTTAATATAACGTAAATAATATATATATAAAATCAATATAATTATGACTTATTAAAGCGTAAACAAAAATTCAATATATATATATATAAGCTTAAAAATACGAAAATGATATCTTTTATAAGTATAAGAGATTAAAAATCATTTTGAAAATATTTTGAAAAAATTATTTTAAAAACCAGGATATTTGAAAAATATTTAAAACTTATTTGAAATAGAAAGAGATCAAGAAAGTGTTATGAGGGTTTTAACAAAAATTCTATGACTATAACTTATATGGAATATCTTGAACTCTTCAATACTCATGAGCCTTCAATTATCATCATCTTGAATCTACTCTTGATACTATACAGTTTTCTTAATCAACACTTGTCTAATATCCTGCACTATATATAACTTGATAAGAATATTAGAATTTAAATTTTATATAATGTCTATAGTTGTTATCATCAAAACCAAAACCTAAAGTACTAACATGATCTTCAGCCGTTTTGGAAGTTTCTACAACAATATGCTCTAGACATGGCGAGTTAGGGAGAGCAGGACTCGTAAAGGGCGTCTCTCCGAATGAGTCACCCTCTTCTTCATTAGTGTGATCGTCGCTATCGCTATCACCGACACCGTTCCTCTCCTCTTAAACCATAGGCTCTTTTCCCTCTCTCCTTTTGCTTCCCCAACTTTTTCAGGAATTGGAGACATTCTGGCATATTCGTCTTCGTCCCCCAGAATATTACTGCCAATGGGCTCTTCAGTCTCTCTCTCAACGGGTTCCTCTGTGTGATCTACGCTAGATGGACCCTAAACTTCCCTCGGAAGATTCTTGTCAGAGCTACGAGAATTAACGGAAGAATGTTTACTAGCTCTAGAGCCACTAGGTACAGGTGACTCTCCAATAAAAAATCTACCATTTACTAGCTCTAGAGCCACTAGGTACAGGCGACTCTCCAATAAAAAATCTACTACGGCTCAGCAAACCGCACTGCCGTAAGTTTTCATTCATCGGAAGGAATGCGACGGCACATTCCTCGAACCTAACTTCTCGAAGACTCATGAGCGTAGTCTCGTGCTCCTTGCGGTCATCTCAACTAGAATGCTTGTAGGGAAACAAACATCAAGTTGATAACTTGAGTTAAAGAAATATAAGTATGGAAGGGACAGAGGAAAGGAAACCTACTTTTAGAAAGCAAAAATCGATTGAAGCCATACGTGCATCGTACGTAGAAATACTCATTCTTAAAGTACGAGTGTTTGTTGTGAAGCTTTTCGATGACCTTGCACCAGCACTAGGCTTCAACAACTATGAAAGAAGGAGAATCCCGTCTTTTCTTGAAGTGGAGCAAGTAAATAATTTCATTGAAGATTGTAGCTCGATTGAACCAGTTCATGAAAAGGACATAGATGGAGCTTAGAAGAGCATATCCGTTGGGATGAATTTGGAGTAGAGCTTTCCCAAGTTCTTGCAGAACCATTCGGAGAAAGAGAATGAAAGACGTGGCAGCACTGTCTAAGCACATGTACTGGTTGCACATTGTATATCTCGATGGGGGTGGTTGTAAACTTGACCCTCGTGGGGAGAAGAACATCATCTTCGAGAGTTCCATGCTATTGACAGATGTTTTGCAGCTTTCTGGCCATGAGAATCGTTGGCACTTATTCCAGTGGATCGTTTAGTATTCTTAGGCCTAAAAGCTCATTCAAAGGAGGCGGTTGATTCGCTACAGACTTTACTGGAATGATCAAGCCTTGTGATTCAGATGTAATAGAATGACCCAGTCCAGCGGGAATGGTATGCGAGGCCTGAACTGTAGAAGATCCAACTTCAGAAGGAGTGGACGTGCCCTCAACGAATTTGAATCGAGGCGATCGATGAGTCATTATAGACAATGAAACTTCGCATTCAACACGGTCAAGTATATTCTATTTTGAATAATAAGCTCATGTGACAACCGCTTGGAATCTAAAGGACATCTACGTGTGTTGACCAATTGGATTCTGAGAATTGACCAGGGAAAGTGAGAAGTGTGAATCTATGCAATATGAGTCATGTGTCTGATATATAACGAACGGACCATCCAATGTAGATAGCTCACTCGCGCTAGTAAAACGAGCCATGTCATGCAATGATATTATATGTCGGAACTTACCCGTTATCGATTAATAATCGATAACGGAGCTACTATCCAAAGCGACGTGGAAGCCTTTCTTTTTAGTAACTTAGGAAGTGCAGTAGTAAGGAAAAGCGATGCGATGGAATCATCTAGTGCGATCGTTCTTGGAAAAAAACCATCTAATTGGAACTCAAGCAATGATGGAGCATAGCCAAGTTTTGGAAAGAGATAGTTGAAGTCTCAGAGTTAGACTCATCTCCAAAATGACTTGTGCATGACTTAAAAAATACACAAGTTCATCCTAAAATTGAGCAAAACCCTAACTTCGATGGTCTCCCTTCCAAAAGCAATTGGCTTCTTGACCACCAACACCCTCACCACACACATGAACCACCCACCTTAGTCAAACTCGAATCTCGGGGTGGAAGATTGAATCAGTGATTAGGGCTTGCAAAATACTATAGCCAAAAGCTTTGGATGGCGATTCAAGGATTTGGATGGTGGCGACTTGATGTAGCGCATACCTTAAGTCGCTCCTCCTTAGGTCGCGAACGAAGTCTTATGTCGCTCCAGAATTCGCGAAGCCTAGGTCGCTCCTCCTCCTCCTCCTCCTTAAGTCGCGGCGAAACCTTATGTCGCGAGATCCTTATGTCGCTCCTAATTAAGTTGCGGTGAAACCCTAGGTCGCTCCTCCTTATGTCGCTCCAGCCTAGGTCGCGAACGAGCTTCTTTATGTCACTGATTTCTTGCTGCTGAGTTCTTAAGTCATGAATTATCTAGGTCGTGTGGAAGTTAAGTCGCTCTGCCCAAGTTGTTATGTCGCATTTGTTGAGTCATGTGCCGTTTGTGTTGTATTTGTTAAGTCGCATTGTTGTTATGTCGTTATTGTTCTTATGTCCTATGTTGCTAAGTCGTATGGTGTTGTAACTTGTAACTCATATGATGTTAAGTCGTGAGTCGCATGTGTTGAGTCGTATGTGTTGTAATTTCCTATAAATAGGGGTGTGTTGTCATTTGTAAAAGAAGTTGAATTTTGAATAAAATTTGTTGAGAGCTTTGTGTCTCCATTAAAATTGGAAGTTGAGTGTGATCTCCTTTCTCTATCTTCGGATATTCGAGTGCGCTTGAATCAACGAATTTGAAGCTGATTCACAGAATCTCGTGCGCGAGATCAACGTCGAAGAATCATAGATCTTCTAACGCGGTATCGTGCGCGATCAACGTGTTGAAGATAGATAGAATCCGGTATCTCAAGAGATCAACGGATTTGGGCATTTGGGTATCATCAATTCATCAATTTATCTTGTTTCATCGATTATTTTCCACAATTCGTGATTGGATCCTGGATAGATTTGACCGTTGGTTCAGATCTACTTCCGTGCTGCGTCATTTTGGTATCAGAGCGAGAAGACGAACTTTTCCAAGTTCGTTGGGTGTTCGTGAGATTTCAAACAAGTTGGGGAGTTTTGATTCAAGATTTTTTGGATCGAAGTGAAGTTTGTGTTTGAATTTGTTGAAGATTTGATCATGCCTCCGAGACGTGCTAAACGCTATCAAAATGTTGAAGATTTGTATAGAAGACAAGAAGCTGAGCAGATGGAGTAGCGTATCAATGAAAAGTTCAATGAGGGTATTGAAAAACTGGAGAAATTGATGATCGACATGAATCAAAATTAAAGGAGAACGTCACCAGTTTCGAACCACGGTGGAAACAGGTTTCGCCATCGGTTTCGGAAGAAAGGAGGATGTCACCCCAGTCGTATCGAGATAGGAGAGAACCATCAGTTTCAATGATGCGAGACCACCATGGGTACCGAAATGAAGAGGGAGGAACTCAACGTGGTTTCGAAAATGAACCATATCGTGATGCTGAAAGACAAGGTAGAAGGAACATGCTTGGTCGTAGGGATGTAAATGGTCAGGATCGATATCGAAATACATCTGATTTTGAGGAAGATGGTGATGTAGGTAGTATTCATTATCGAAATCAAGGCCAAGTGCGAAATCGATTTCGGGATTCAGAAAATGATTGTAAATGGTAGTCAGGTATGAGGATGGAAATTCCAGAATTCAAAGGTGGTATGCAAGCAGAAGAATTTCTTGATTGGTTGTCGAATGTTGAAGAAATTTTGGAATTCAAGGATATGCCTGAGAATCACAGAGTCCAATTAATTGCTACAAGACTAAGGGGAAGAGCTATGGCTTGGTGGCAAAAAACTAAACTAACTCGGGAGAGAATGGGAAAATCAAAAGTTGTCACTTGGGAGAAGATGAGAAAGATGATGAAAGCGACTTTCTTGCCATACAATTATCAATCTCTTATGTATCAACGTTTGCAGAATTTGAGACAAGGGACGAAGACAGTGAATGTCTATGCAGATGAATTCTATCAATTGATTGCAAGGAATGATATTATGGAAACCGAGGAACAACTAACGGCTAGATATGTTGGAGGGTTACGAATGCAAATTCAAGACATGGTTAATATGTTTAATCCAATGTCTGTTGCTGAAGCACATCAGAAAGTTCTAGCTTGGGAGAAACAAGGGAGACGAGGAAGTGGTGTGTTTACGAGTTCCAACAACCAGAATAAGGTGCTAGTAGCAGTGCTAATATCTCCAAGGCAGTCAATAAACCAATTGTCAATGAAGCCGCTAAAGCAAAGGTCAATAACAGTATCAAGTGCTATAATTGTCAGGAGTTTGGCCATAAAAGTAATGAATGTACAAAGCCAAAGAAGAGAGCATTAGTTGCAGAGGAAAGTGAGTATGAGGATGTGGAAGCTGAAATTGATTATTCTCATCCACCGAAGTTTGATGAAGATGAAGAGTTGTGTCAGGAGACGAAGGGTGTAACTTGATGATGAGGAGGTCTTGTTTAACGCCAAAGCACGAGGATGATTCTAGTTGGCTGAGGAGCAATATCTTTCAGTCTACATGTACTATCTTGGGAAAGGTTTGTCGATTTGTTATTGATGCGGGAAGTTGCGATAACATTATTTCTGAAGAAGCCGTCAAGAAGTTAGGGTTGAAGACTGAAAAACACCCTAGACCTTATAAACTGGCATGGCTAAAGAAAGGTGGAGAAGTGACAATGGGAAGACGAGCATTTGTTACATTTTCTATTGGGAAGAAGTACAAAGATGAAATATGGTGTGATGTTGTCAATATGGATGTGTGTCATCTACTATTGGGAAGACCATGGCAATATGATAGAGCTGTACAACATAATGGTCGCACCAACAGCTACAGTTTCATGTTCGAAGGTACTCAAATCACCTTAGTTCCTAAGAAGCGTGAACAAAGTGAAAGCAAGTCAGAGAAGAAAGTGGAAACAACTAGTCTATTATCTTCGAGAGAATTTGTTAAAGAAGTGGAAGATAGTGCTGAATTGTTTATGTTGGTTGGGTATGAAACAAGGGAAGATCTTGAAATTCCTACGGAGGTTAGACCGGTGTTAAATGAATTTGAAGATGTCTTTCCTGCGGAATTACCCAAGGATTTACCGCCACTAAGGGACATACAACATCAAATTGATCTAGTGCCAGGTGTTGTTTTACCGCATAGGCCGCATTATCGCATGAGTCCAAAAGAGCATGAAGAGTTGAGGAGACAGGCTGAGGAGTTGCTTGAGCAAGGGCGTGTTCGAGAGAGTCTCAGTCCTTGTGCTGTACCAGCTCTGTTGGTGCCAAAGAAAGATGGTTCGTGGAGAATGTGTACAGACAGCAGGGCACTTAACCAAATAACTGTCAGATACAGATTTCCTATGCCAAGACTTGATGATCTATTGGATCAACTTAGTGGGTCTGTAATCTTTTCTAAGATCGATCTTAAGAGTGGTTATCATCAGATTCGCATAAGACCAGGTGATGAATGGAAGACAACATTCAAGACTCGGGAAGGATTATATGAATGGCTAGTCATGCCATTTGATCTATCTAATGCACCAAGTACATTTATGAGGGTGATGAATCAACTTTTCAGACCTTACATTGGGAAGTTTGTTGTAGTCTACTTTGATGATATCTTGATATATAGTGCTAGCACAGAGGAGCACATTCAACACTTGCGAAAGGTGTTAACTATTCTTCGTCAAGAACAGTTCTATGCAGCGACGAAGAAATGCGTGTTGATGACGCCGAGTGTTTTATTTCTGGGTTATGTCGTGTCCAAGGAAGGGATACAAGTGGACCAAAGTAAAGTAGCCGCAATCAGAAATTGGCCACAGCCCAAAACTATAACAGAAGTCAGAAGTTTCCATGGGTTAGCTTCATTTTATCGAAGATTTATACCGCACTTTAGTAGTGTGATGGCGCCTGTTACTGATTGTATGAAAGGAAAGCAGTTTTCATGGACGAAAGAGGCAGGATCTGCTTTTGAACAGATCAAGGAACTTTTAACATCAGCACCGATTCTAGTGTTGCCAGATTTTCAGTTACTATTTGAGTTACATACAGATGCGTCCAAAGTTGGAATTGGAGGAGTGTTGAGTCAGAAGTGTCATCCAATTGCCTATTTCAGTGAAAAGCTTTCTAGAGCAAAGATGAGATACAGTACTTATGATGTGGAGTTTTATGCTATTGTGCAGGCCGTGAAGCATTGGAGACATTACTTGTTCCACAAAGAATTTGTTTTGTATACGGATCATGAAGCATTGAAACATTTACAAGGGCAAAATAAAATTGCAGCTAGGCATGCATCGTTGATAGCTTATTTGCAGCAATTTACATTCGTCGTAAAACACAAGTCTGGAGTAACTAATCGCGTCAATGATGCATTGAGTCGGAGGAATAATTTACTAACAACCATGCGAGTAGAGGTGATGGGTTTTGACTTACTTCCAGATTTTCTCACTTCAGATTCATATTTTTCCAAGATCTTAGACAAAGTCAAGCAGGGAAACATGGATGGATATATGCTAGTTGATGGTTTTCTATTCAAAGGAAATCAGTTGTGTATTCCAGAGTGCAGTCTGCGAATGAAAATCATCAAAGAATTACATGAAGAAGGACACGTGGGCCGTGACCATACTATGCAGTTGATCTCAAAATCTTATTTTTGGCCATCAATGAGGAAGGAGGTTGAAAAGTTCGTTCAGAGGTGCCATATTTGTCAAGTTTCAAAGGGGACCGCAACAAATGCAGGTTTATATATGCCGTTGCCTATACCTACTAAACCATGGGTGGATGTTAGTATGGACTTTGTATTGGGATTGCCGAGAACGCAACGTGGCAATGATTCTATCTACGTGGTGGTTGATCGTTTTTCAAAAATGGTACATTTTATCGCATGCAAGAAGACGGCAGATGCAGTTAATGTCGCACAGTTATATTTCAGAGAGATCTATCGTCTTCATGGGTTGCCTGAATCTATTGTATCAGATAGAGACACTCGTTTTCTGAGTCATTTTTGGATGAGTCTATGGAGAATGGTCGGGACAAAGCTGAAATTCAGTAGTGCTTATCATCCACAGACGGATGGACAGACAGAAGTTGTGAATAGATCCCTAGGTAATCTATTGAGATTCCTCGTAAATGACAATTTGAAGAGTTGGGATTCCAAGCTGTGTCAAGCTGAGTTTGCACACAACCATGTAGTTAATCGTAGCACTGGGTTTTAGTCCATTCCAATTCGTTTACTCAAAAATGCCTAAGGGACCATTAGATTTATCTACAGTACCACAGCAGAAAGGAGTGATCAAACGAGCTAGTGATTTTGTGAATGAATTGCAAGAGTGCCACAAGGTTGTGCAGGAACGATTGCTTAAGGCAAATGAGAAATATAAGCAATCTGCGGATATTAAGCGACGAAATGTTGAGTTCAAAGAAGGAGATTTTGTATATGCAGTATTGACTAAGGATCGATTTCCTATTGGTACTTACAACAAACTGGCTGCTAGAAAGATTGGCCCTTTGGAAATCGTAAAGAAGATTAACAAGAATGCTTATCGGTTAAGATTGCCGGATCATATCCATACTGTCGACGTTTTCAACGTCAAACACTTGATTCCATACCATGAGAATAAGTATGTCGAAGAAGAGGAAAGTGTGAATTCGGGGTCGAATTCTTTTCAACCAGGGGAGGATGATGCAGCGCATACCTTAAGTCGCTCCTCCTCAGGTCGCGAACGAAGTCTTATGTCGCTCCAGAATTCGCGAAGCCTAGGTCGCTCCTCCTCCTCCTTAAGTCGCGGCAAAACCTTATGTCGCGAGATCCTTATGTCGCTCCTCATTAAGTTGCGGCGAAACCCTAGGTCGCTCCTCCTTATGTCGCTCCAGCCTAGGTCGCGAACGAGCTTCTTTATGTCGCCGATTTCTTGCTGCTGAGTTCTTAAGTCGTGAATTATCTAGGTCGTGTGGAAGTTAAGTCGCTCTGCCCAAGTTGTTATGTCGCATTTGTTAAGTCGTGTGCCGTTTGTGTTGTATTTGTTAAGTCGCATTGTTGTTATATCGTTATTGTTCTTATGTCGTATGTTGCTAAGTCGTATGGTGTTGTAACTTGTAACTCGTATGATGTTAAGTCGCGAGTCGCATGTGTTGAGTCGTATGTGTTGTAGTTTCCTATAAATAGGAGTGTGTTGTCATTTGTAAAAGAAGTTGAATTTTGAATAAAATTTGTTGAGAGCTTTGTGTCTCCATTAAAATTGGAAGTTGAGTGTGATCTCCTTTCTCCATCTTCGGATATTCGAGTGCGCTCGAATCAACGACTTTGAAGCCGATTCATGGAATCTCGTGCGCGAGATCAACGTCGAAGAATCGTAGATCTTCTAACGCGGTATCGTGCGCGATCAACGTGTTGAAGATAGCTAGAATCCGGTATCTCGAGAATTCAACGGATTTAGGCATTTGGGTATCATCAATTCATCAATGTATCTTGTTTCATCGATTATTTTCCGCAATTCGTGATTGGATCCTGGATAGATTTGACCGCTGGTTCAGATCTACTTCCGTGCTGCGTCACGACTTGTTGGCAGCATTCACGAGGCAACAGTGGCGATTGGTTAAGCGGTACTGGAGGGGTGGTCGGCGGCGAAGTCTAAGGCGTGGAGATTGAAGGATTCGATGCAAAGTTATCGTCTTGGGTAAAGCGCTCGGAAAGAGGAAAGATGAGAATAAGTAAAAAGAAAATACTAAGTCCTCACTTATATAAGAATTTAGCAGAGACCGAAGGTCTTGGTGCCGAGAGGAAACTCTTGATATTGAGAGTTATGTCTTCCCCTGAAAGCTCCAGAATGCACAACAGAGGAAAAATCATATTTGTCTAGGCGTGAAGCGATAAAATGGAAATTCTAACTATCCAAAGCAGTTGAAGGGATGTTTGCCGAACGAATGCAACGCTTTGAAGTAATACTTGAATAATCACTTGGAATTCAAGAGATAGAAATCCAAAACTTATGTTGATCTAAAGCATACTTTGTTTCCAACGAAAGCATAGTCTGAGGGAAAGTGTTAACCGAGTTTCAAACCAAGCAAAATTCAACTAGAAGTAGAAGGTCAAGTTGAAGATGGAATAACCCAGATCATAGGAATATGATTAGAAGAATAAGAGAGTGGAACTTAAGAAAAATCATCAAGTTCGGAGCTAAGGAAACCAGTCGGTAACGAGATGTTTCCTCTTGGTAACAAGAGGTTTTTCCTCCCACTTCGAAACTACAAACCCCATACACTTCACATTCTACTCCAAACTCTTGTAGTCAAGTGCTTTTCTTGGAGTTTAGATGAGCAATTCTCGAGATTGATAAGAAGAAAGCAAAGAAAGCGTAATAATACAAATGTTATAGGGAATCATAGGAATCAACTCAAAGTCTATGAAAAAAGCTTGAAACACATCAAACTAAAGATATAAGAGCGTGCAAGTTTCCACCTAAGTAAAGCTCTTGATACCGAGATGTCTCTTTTGACTGTAAGCCCCCCCTGCTCATTTGTATATCATTGTGCTAGCTTCTGGACTTCAATGCAAGCGGGCTCCTGAACCTGTATACAAATTTCTCTGTAAATACCAACCCTATAGCAATCAAAAGGGGATCTAATTTTCTCTTACCTCTTCTTCACTTCTTTTCTCCCTCATAGTAGTCACCTACGCAGATAATATTGGCAGTTCTAAGCTCTAGAACCTATCAAACCTTTGTGCTAGTGACTTCTAATTCTCTCTGAACTCTCTCAAATCAACAGTCAATAAAGATATAAAATGGATGTAGGCCAGATATTGCCAAACCACTCTAATAACTTTGTGTCTCACTGTTATATTTCTACTATTATTTGCTAGATCTAGGTCTTACGGGTTCCCTACAACGTATCTTCGGCTATTGATCCAATTTTGGCGTCAACATGCCCCTAGAGCATACCCCTAACTCTATCAAATAAAGTTAAGAAATTTAGAATCTTATGCTAAAAATTCAGTTTCAAAATTTTAGAATGAAAGAAAATGAAAATATATCAGATATGTACTCTCATTTCAAGATATCGCTCATGCACTTATTCAATTAGAAGAAAACTTATCAGAGTTTGATATTGTGTCAAAAAAATTTGAACTCTTTAACTAATGAGTGGGAAATGAATGTATTAGCCTTCGAAGAGGCTAATATCTTTCACAACTCAAGGTTGAAGAGTTAGTTGGTAATCTAATGGCATATACAAACAAGGAAAATGCAGAATTAGGAAAAGAAACTATCGCACTCTAAGTTGAAGAAGATTCTAGTTTTGAAATACAAAATGAGAGTTCCTAGTGGCTGAAGTCCAAACGGGAGTTTCTAGCAGTTGTAAACGCATTCCTTCGAGTGGAAGTGAAAATGGTTGATAGTGAAAAACTGTATTAGAGGTACAAGATTCGACGTAGAAGTGGAGGTCCATAGCTTCTTAAAAATTATTGTGTTCTTTGTTGCTTTTGCATTGTGAGCTTGTCTATTTTTTTACATTACTTTATTATATATATATATATATTAGTATCTATGTTCATATTGATCATAATCAAGTGCTAGTGTCGATAATTCATAAATTATCTTAAACACCTTGCAGCTTCAAGTGTTATTTGCTAACAATGACATCGAGTGTGAAAGGCGGATCACTCAAAGTTTGGATGAAAATGCGATTGCCTCTACATAATATTAAGTGATAATGTTCATGAGACATCCTACATTTTCTTATCGGTAGATGAGTGAATTTTGCAATGACTATAAATGGATGAATCATATACATTGTCCGATGAGTGGCTCCGGGCATATACAATGATCACTTTGGGAGGTGTTAACCAATAGAAAAGATTTAAAAAAAAACACAGCAGAACCCGGCGGGCCGGTAAACTCCTGAGGAGGGGACATAAGGTAATACCCCTGGATGCGATTTTGATAGACGATCAATTTTGAGTTTGGTAGGCAACAATATTTATAGACAAGCAGTTTTAAGTGCTTTTAGTCGGTTGATTATGGACATGGAGTGCACCCTTAGAGTGTATGTGTAGTAAAGATCGAGCAATAGTAGTGAGCGAGCAAGAACACACAGAGTAGTGAAGGGACTCCACACGAAGATGTGTGTTGAACTAATTATGTGTTTTGCATGAACGGATAGACTAGTGGTTTGTTATGGATTTCTGAAATATTGTTTGTACTATGACATATGTTAAGGTATTTCGCTTGTAAATAGAGATAAGTATATCGTGTGTTGATGTTATAATTTAGAAGATGTTCGAGAATTATTCTCAGCAGATTTATGCCTGGACCTAACTTTTTTATTTATTTATGTGGTTTCTCGTGGTTCTCCTGTTCAATTACAGAGTAGGGGAAACATGATTAGATGAATGTAAATTGATATAGTGTGGATGAACAGAGCACGACGGACTGCTTTGTACTTTTATTAATATTATTTGCATATGTGAGCCATGTTGTTGTAATAATTTGTTAAACATGTGTCTTTTTATATATAAAAGGGTACTTTGAGAATATTATATATTCATGTAATAGGATATGTTTGTATGGGAAAACATGTGCAAATTTTTTGGGTATGGCGTTAGGGTATTACAAGATGATCGATGAGAAGCGATTGAATTTGTATTCTGCATATAGGGATTTTGGAAAGCGAAGTAATGGATGGTTTCATAGTCGAGATTTACTGGTTATGACGTATTACAAAGATGCAAAGATGTATTGTGATATGCAAAGAAGTTGATTTATGGTTGATAATGAAGACAAATGATTGACGATTTATTGTGGTATCAAAATTATAATTTGTGATACACAAACACTGAAGAGTTAAAATCAAATAATAATGTTTATTTAATTATCACGGGCATATTAAGTGAGTATGAATGAATTTGTGAGTTCTAATTTGATTAAGTAAAGAAATAAAAAATATTGAAGAAATTCTTTTGTAAATTGGAGCTCCAAAATTCAAATGATACCACTTTGAAAAAGTCTTTTTTGAATTTAGTCACAAAAGCAATTTACACAAATTAGTATCCCTTCTTATCGCTACTGTAACAAAATCAGTTCAGAATTCAATAGAATATACGAGTGGAAATTGGCATTCAAAAGTAAAATGCAAATTAAAATGAGAAAAAAAAAACAGATAACAATGAAAATAGAAATAAACGAGCCACTCTTGACAAACCAAGTTTGAATTTCAGTGGTAAGAACAAACAATGCTAAAACAAAATAAAAGTTTGCTGAAATAAACAGTAGCAAAAATAATGATTTACAAAATGAGATTTTCATTTCAAGGGCTTATTTGTGTGGGTAATAAGTTTTAAGGACACTACTTTTGAAAAATTAGTTTTAAGGACATTTTACAGGAAAAAGATAAAAGAATTTATCATTTTCAGTTATACAGAAATAATGCTAAAAGAATTTATCATTTTCCTGTATAACTTAAAAAGATAAATGAATTTATCATTATCCTGTAAATTATCCTTAAAACTAATTATTCAAATGTGTTGTCCTTAAACTAATTACCTTGAAAATAAAAGCCCTTCAACCTAATTTCCACTTTACAAAACCCTAACCTCAAAGAAACTAGGTCAAGATGTTCTATAAGAAGGCTAACAGATATATTTATAGAGCATGAAGTTGTGCCTTTTGGTTTGAATATATTCAACGCATGCTGCTCTTTTTGGCAACCATCATTTGATGGATTACAGGCCCATTATCATTGACTCAAGTGGAGTTCTGTTTTCGTGGGTTCTAGCAAGAAATGGGTCGTGGGCCTTTCAACTATGGAGCAAGAAATAGGGAGACTCGACTCCCGACCAAAGCCTATTCACTTTGCCACCTAACCATGCACCAGCGCTACCGTGTAACACCTGTGTGCATAATATATTTGTCTTGCTCTTCCCCATCTACTGTTCCTGTAGCTTACTTTTATTGGGTCGTAGTCGTTTGAAATGTGAGTAAATGTTTGTAGCTGTAGTGGTAGTGATTTCCACTTTCTCCACTCTTCCCCGTCATTTGATAGTGATTTCTGCTCCTGTAGCTTGCTTTTATTGGGCCGTAGTCATTTTCTTCCTTTTTGTTGTCCAGCACAACGCTAACTTTAAATTGATGAATTAATTTGTAACCACCGTAAATATGCATGTACTAGGCATTAAAATATGCACATAGCTGTTGAGAATATATTGGTCTACACAGATTCTGCTACTATTTTTGAACGTCGTTATTGATAGCTTCAGTGTTTTTAACCAAAACCTGCAGTTTACAAAGGTATACCAAAATACTACATAATATTTATTTATTTATTTTTAAAAGGAGGTACTTAGTTTTATTTATGGATATGAGAAAACAAAGCATAAACAGCCCAGTCCGTGTAAGAAAATAACTGTACAAACTAAACAACTAATTAAACTACACTAACTACGTCATTTCAAAAAAGGAAACTCAAACTGCACTAGGTTTGTCCTTTTGATGGCCGCCGTCTCTTTCTTGTTATAAAATTTCACTTAATAAAATGAAATATGAAGAATTCAAGAGAGCGTTTGGTTTAAAATGAGTTTTGTGTTTTGAGTTTTCAACATTAATTACAAAACATGAAAGAAGTGTATGAACGATGGATAGAATAGAAGGAAGATGGAGGGGATCACGGAATGAATGGAGAAACGATGAAAGGATGAATTATTTCTCGTCCTTCTCTTATTTCTTAAAACATGAAAAATAATAATAAAGAATTGTTTCATATTTTGTGTGTTAACTTTGTTTTTTAAATTGATCGTTTTCCATAATATACATACGCCGTGCGTATTTTTGTATGGACGAAAACTCAAAACTAAAAAGGGTAAACCAAACACTACCTAACGTTCCGCATGACATAATCTTCCACTTTAGCTATTCTGGAGGAGGAGCAACTTCTCATGCACAAGGTTGATGAGGTAAAAATATGAGATCTGAAAATTTTTCTTTACGGTCGAAAGTATTCCCAAAAATTATGTTGCTTTTGTATACAACTGCAAATGAACTTGTCCTTTTGCTTTATTTAAACATTAGGACTCTTAGGTATATCCCTATTTCTCCACACACTCTGAACTTACCATTTGATTTGTTTGAGAAAATTCTTGAGTTACACTCTTTCCAAATTACCCAAACTAATATTAATGTTACCAATTTTACCATGTCTCTTGGCCCATCTTTATTTGTGAATGGTTGCATGAGAAACTCAATTTCATTATAGTATTACTTGCTTGTAGTCCAAAATTAAGTTTACACCAATTCCAAACATACGCTGAACATTTGCATAGTACACAATTATCATTATCAAATATTAGATTAGATGTTCCATGTAAGTCTTTGTTTTATCGACAAGCTTTTTATGATTGCTTTGTATAAACGCATTCTCAATTTGGGATTGAATTTTTTCCCATACAAACATACTCCAATTAACAGATTTACCACGAGGTTTGATAAGTTCTTTATTTTATCTCCTCAGGGAATCCAATTGTTTGTGTGATGTTAGCTAGTTCTCATTGTCTGACTAAAATTATACGGTTCACTTTCAACTCCATTCCCCCAAGCACCTTTAGAGCTGTTACACCCAACCTATCCATGAGTTTAGACCCATTTAACTATGGGTCAAACCATAGGCTAACTGAAAATCCATTTAGTATTCTTCTCTCCATAACTTGTAATGCCCTTGTTCTTAAGGCTAAGATTCTTTTTCAATTACCTGAATGATTTGCTTGAATAAAGCCATCTCAGAAAGTGATTTCTTTTAAATATTTGTTTCTCGGCCACTTTAACCATAGTGAATCTTTATCTAGAAAATTCCATTTCATTTTTATGCCGCAAATCCCCACTTACTTCATGAAAATTATACATTCTCATGCCACCCTATATTTTTCTTTAACACATAGTGTCTCAGGAGATTATACCGTGCTTTCCATTTCAGATGAAATCAGAATTAATTTTGACTATTCTATTTAACACTATAGTGGGAATTTTGAAACTCTGACAGCAGAACATTACAAAAGGCAAAATTGTTGAATTTACCAATTCAGTTCTTTCAAAAATGCTTGGACATTTACATTCCCAACTTTATGCCCTATTCCTTATCCCGTTTATTAAGTTGGTGCATGAAATTGCTTTAAGATACTAAATAAATAGTGGTAACCCCAAATATTTTACTAGAAGTACTCATTGAATTCCCAAAAATCATAAATCATATCACATTGTGTGCAACCTTTGCTGAAAAATATTTCATGTGTAACCTAGCATAAATATGTATCTGATGAAAAATCTTTTTTACTGTAACTTTTGCTTATGTGTCTACTTTACAGAAAATGAGCAAATCATCTGCATATGTTAAATATGCAAATTCAGAGTCTACTTTGTGAATGGGCTTATTCTTCCCACTAATCACTTTCAAGTCCTTAAGGATTGTAATATATTGCATTATAATAGTAAATAAATATGGAGATACCGTAGGATCGAATTAACCCTACAAGGAGGTAAATAGGGTTTATAATAAATTCACAAGAATAATAAAAGTTGCAGCACGGAAAATAATATAGTAAATGCGAAAATAAAAGCAACACACAAATTTACCCAGCTTCGGCAATACATGCCTATTCCTGCCTTCAAGATTGTACTAAGATTAAAAAATTGACTTACAGATCCTGTAAACTTGCAACTATCGCTTACTTGATTGTTCTAATCCTAAGCTCGGAACTCAGCCTCAATTATATCCTCGATTTGAGAATTTCCCATCTACGCTATGTAATTCAATTCTAGTTACAAACTAGAGTTTTAAGAGTTAAAAGTAAAATACAATTAAATAAAAAAATTGAAACCCTAATAACGTATAAATTTTAAAATAAAACAAGTTCGGCCCAAACAGTGTGGTCTTCGAATTAACCCACTTTTCTCTTTTCTTCAATGTTGTTCCCTTTTTAATTTTAGGGTTTCCTTTGTTCCTCTGATTGAAAGCCGCTGACTTGAGAACGATAGGTGAATTTTGCCCTTTTCTCTTTGTCACTCGATCTCTTTCGATAGCCTGGCAATTTTCAGTTGCTTTCTCGGTCGAGAGCTTTTACCGTTGGTGATTTGGTATGTTTTTTATTTTCTACTTTATTTGTTTCGAGCTCGACGACTTGAATTTTCGATGATGATTTGGTTTATATAGGAAGTGATTTGATAAAAATCTTCCTTGGAATTTCATATATTTCTTGAATTTTGATTTGAATACTTCAACCCCGATTTTTTATTTTAATCATGGCCGTTGATTCCTTTGATCGATTCTTGGGTCTTCAGTTGACTTTTTCACATCTGAATTTTGATTTGCTTTTAACCTAAACAGTTGATATATTCACTTTAAATTTTCTTGCATTTATTTTGTTCATGCTTGAGAAATTTGACTTGTTCAAATATGCATTGTACGTGACTTGTGTTGCACCATGTTGCATCTTCAATATTTGCATTTGCCTTGTCTTTGTGTAACTGTTCGACCTACTATTTTCCATGTATATACATACATATGTATATATGTGTGAATTGATGCACCTTGCACTATGCCTGTTGCTGAATTCTGGCCTTGCCTGTATATTTTGTTGTTCCCTTATGTTGGCCTTGTATGCACTTGCACTTGTTGCCATGCACATGTGCGTCTGCTGTGTACCAATTCAAGTTTGTGTTGTACTATGACATTCACTTCCCTTTGCTGTTTCATCTCTGTGTACATTTACTTGTTGGTGCAAATGTGTTTTAACTTGTTCTTTACTGTCCTTTTTGTGTCTAGTTTGTTCACTTGCCCTATGCACACTATTGCACATGTTTGTGTTTCCCCTTGTGTACCCTTCTACTTGCATCAGTTTGCATGACTTTGCCTTGAGTCTAAATCTGTTTTCAAACAGAACCTATGCATCATTTTCCATCTTATCCACGCTACTTCCGAAAACCAAAAGGGAAAAATATATAGGGCTTGCGATTTCTTGGAACCTATGGAAGGAATCTAAAGGTGAATTTTTATTTCTTGGAATTTAAATTACAAAGTCAAGTATTGGTTGACGGTTAGCGGTAATTACTATTTGTAATTTCACTTAATTTTGGAACGTTTCATATGTCTATTTTGAAGTATTGTTGTTGTGTACTCGTGGCTATTGCTTTGATTTCCTTAGTGATTTTGAAAATGGCCATGTTACCACGACTTCTGGTAAGGAATTGCGATGGATATGATATAATTTTCATTAATCTTTGGTTTTGATATTTTTTACCCTTCCCAGTAGTGGACAGTATACGTTTGAACTTCATTTCTATAATTTGTCATTTTCAAAAATCATTTTGCAGTTTTAAAAAATTTGTTTTCAGGTATGTCCATATGTACCTTTTCTTTCCCACACCTTTTTTTGCATTTAATAGTTGACATATGTATATAAACATATCCACCTAAGTAATGGTAACAATGCTTTAAGTAAATAGAGGATAGTACTTGATTACAGCTTTAAAAACTTGTAAACTCTTTCCCACACTTAAACATCTGTTGGATGGCATGATCTTATAATAGAGATTTCATGAGCATTAGATTACTAAATACTTTAATTATATCAGTGTAAATTTCAATGGATAAAGAAGAAAGAGAAGAATGTAAGAAATACAAATCAAAGTAAAGCGCAAATTTATTCACCTGAAAGAGCGAAGGAAGAAGGGGATGATGGAGGAAAATAGTATGTTTTGCCATCAACTCTGATTGGCAATGAAACACCCCAAAGAACATGTTAATAATAATTAGAGACAAGTTAAATGGAATTTTGATAATGGCCACTGGATTGCTTATTTATTGGAGATCTTTATGTGTGGTTCAGGCGACAATAAGTATGGTTACATTAATTTCTGTGCATGTATATAAAGTTGATGAATTCAGCTAAAGTTACGCTCGACTATAGTAAGCAAAGAAAATTAATCAGTTTATACCTTTATGAAGCGTACATACCGTACCACGTCTAAGAATTGATTCATTATCTACATGGTATGCACAGGATAACCATAAATTGATTATCTTAAGTTTTGTTCTTCATTTTATGTCTTTTATGTTTTAATTTAATGCATATTGAATATCTTGATAGGTCAGCAGCTTCAGATGGTATCTATTTGCAATATATATATATATATTGAATGATTGATATTCTCGCATATATATAGCGGATGAGACCCTATGCGCCTCGCATAATAGCGGATGACCCTATATACCGCGATATTCCGCCTCGAAGCGGAATTGGTATTTTTATATTGTGCTACATCTATTGATGTAGAGAAACAGGTTGGAGGGATCCAACTGGATTCCTCAAAAAATGTTGAATTTAATTTCATATATAGTGATATATGTTTGTTTGGAATAATTTGTGACAGGTTATTGTGTGATTTAAATTGATTGAATGCTATGGCAGTTTTTAGCCTGGATTTTGGTATCTTTTTATACAAATTAAATATGGTTTTGAATTGGTAAAGAATTTGTAAATAAGGGTTTTGAAGTAAAATATTTGTATAGAGTTTTGGACAAATCAATTGGGTAAAATAAAAGGTTTTGAAATTTGAACTTAACAAATCCGGGATATTGTAAATAGAGATTTTGGAATAAAAGTATATAAAGGATTTTTTAAATAATAAATTCTTAAGTGGGATATTGTTAAATATAAAAGGATTAAAATCGAGATTTTAAATATTTTTGAAGAATAGAAGTGAATTTGGAAATAGGTATAAAATTGATTATACTGGAGTTCAAGTAAGATTTTCAAATTTACGAAGTGAAATTAGAATAAAGGAATTTGGCTTATTTTAAAAAGAAGATTTTTAATTATTAACTAAGTAACTTTAAAGGTGTTAAAAATATTCTGGGAATTAGTTATTTAATTATTTTAAATTGTTCAAAGCATATTTAAATATTAATTAGTTACCTTATAAAGATTGTTAAAGATTTATTATTATTTATTATTTTAAAATTAGTCAACATTGCCGTTTTAAAAGATGAATTATTAAATATTAATATGGCTTTGTATAATAACTTTTTTTTGGGTATATTTATTTAGATTAAACTTGGAAATTTATTTGAGGAACTTATAAGCATTATTTTGAGGAAATTTTTAAATAAAGTTTCGGAAAGTAATGGTATACTCGTATGGCGTAGTCGGAGGCACTGAGTGCCTGTAGTTAAGTCTTGGATTTCTCTGGGATAGAGACGTAACCATTGAGCTGTGAATCCATGGTTTGATACCGCAGTGGTACTTTCCAGATTATTTTAAAGGTTTTCAAAATACCTTTGTAAAGAGTAGTTTGTGAATAAACTGAATTCGATAAGATAAGTACACATATTTTGGACAAAAGGATTTAATTTATTAAAATTAAATTAAAAAGAGATTTGGGGTTTTCAGTGGAAAATGGAATATTTGGTTGAATGATTGTTTATTTGGTAGTTAAATAACCGACTATCAAATCTGGTCCCAAAATATAACTTTGGAAATATCTATGAGGAATACGGGAATTATATGGTACAGTTACCGTTCGAGCTGCAATACTGTACGTATAAACTCGTTTCATTCTTCTAGGATGTTTATAAGGAAATCCATCCACTAATGGTTAGGAGGTGATCTCCGATCTTATTTCGTCTGTTTATTTCCTAAAGAACCGGGGTTGAGTTTACCGAAAATATCGAACGTTGTTTCGAAGAGATCGGGATCTGATTTACTATCCGAAAACCACTTCGATCCGACGAGTACGTTTTCGATATGAAGACAAGAACATGGAGTCGAAGATGGAGCAGTGAAGTGCAAGGGCTAATCGCTACTAATCCTGAGGATTTTTCCAAAATGGATGTAGTAGGAATAGTGCCTTCGGTTCCGTTCAGACCGGGAACGGACTTGTATGGATGAATGCTATCAGAACATTGTCATTGGAGGACAATGAGCATTCTAAGTGAAAATTCCTAAAAAAGGTAATCATAGCCTCTAGCCTCATTAACCGGGAATGACTGAAAAGCAGGGGAGATGCGGCAAGGCTAAGTGGGTAGCACCTAATTAGGGTATGTTTATCACCTTTCTAGATACCCTCGGATATCATTACTACGATTTATGGAAGGAGCTCGATAAAGGGTGGGAACACCCGGGGTGATAGCATATTCGGTCTATCCAGGTTAGGGATAGTCCAGTCTTGTGTGGCAGGGGATCTCGGTGTGGCCCTCGGTACATTGTTTCTAGACATGTACTATGACAGGTGATACCCCAGTACTTAGTCATTCAGATGTAACTCATTCTCCAATAAGCACCGTACGGTTTTGATTGTGCCCAACTATGCTGAAACGTGAGATGCAATCATTTCAGCTATTTGAATAAGTATTTGTATACACTATTATAATACCAAAGGGTTTTGATATGAAATGTTTTGGTTATCGTAAGGTAAAAACCCGTCGTGTTTATGTGTGGCGTGGTCTTACGAGATACCTTTGATTTTCAAAGGATTCTGATAACTTTAATAATCCAAATTGAGTGTTTTTTTTCTCACGCTGGTTTCCTGACTGACTCGGGTGTTATTTTATTATAATGCTCGGGTCAGACCGAGCATTACAGGTTCAGGTTAGGATGCTATGGAGGTCAGGAGACGAGCTGGATGGCGAAGATGTATTACTCGTATTTGATTTTATTCCGCTGTAGTGTTTTGTTGAAGTTATCAGCAATTGTGAGGGCATGTTGTTATAACTGTCCAGGCTGGTAACTATTGATTTGTGTATTCTAATGTGAGATATGTACATTACAGTTTTGATTTGTGTAAAGAACTGTTTATATTATATGTTATTCAGTCCGCTGTGAGATTCTGTTTTGTTTAGTTTCTTCTTCTTCTTCTACCTACTTTCTTTTCCCTCAACAATCTGTCTTTCGGCACTCGATCGTTCGACATGTTATACAATGAGCGTATTTATGTCGATTTTCGAGGGTCGAAAGGGCGGGTCGTCACACTTTCCTCCTCAATTCACTAGATTTTTGCTAACTATAGTTTAGTTCAGTTTTTTTGTCTTATATAGCTATTAAAAATTTTCATTGAATCATCGCAGATCTTAAGTTGCATTTATCTTATACTATATACATAAAAGAGGGATCTCTCCTAAAAAAATTCTTTTTTTCTCAAATTTTAAAATTAAAATCTTTAATTCTTCACGATTCATATATATATTTTCACATTTACCCTCTAAATTTTCACATTTAACAAGCTTTAATATATTCGGGTATAACACCATGTCCTTTTGACATTCCCTTCTATTAAATTTACTCGTCATGTTGAATTCTATTTTATTTCACTACAAATTTTAAACCCTAACCAAAAGTTACTTCTTTCTAATTGAAAATAAAATATTTGTTCTCTTCTTTTTCTTCTTTAATTCTAGTTCCTTTTTAATCTCAGGCTCCATAATGACTCAGAATGATATGACAAATTCAGTTGCACTATTCAATCAACAAAAGGTCGCATAATATGATGGTAAGGTTTAAACTTTGATGATAATCAACTCTTTCCCGCTGAATTCACTAGATTTTGCAAACGATAGTTTAATTCAAACATTTTATCTTATATAGTTTTTACAAAATATTTTTGAATCATCGCAGATATTTTGTTTCGCTGAAATTGCATTTATCTTATCTATATCTTATACTATATACACTAAAAATGGATTTTTTTTCTAAAAAAGTTCATTTTTCTCATAATTTTAGAATTAAAATCCTCAATTCCCCTTGATTCATGTCTATAGCTTCACATTTACCCATCTAAATTTTCACATTTAACAAGACTTAATATAGTCAGGTGTAACACCATGTCCTTTTGATCCTCTTTTATTAAATTTACTCATTATGTAAAATTTTATTTTATTTCACTACAAATTTCAAACCATAAACAGAAGTTTCTTTTTTGGATTGAAAATAAAATATTTGTTCTCCTCTTTTTCTTCTTGTAACAACTCACCCCAGAATAGGCCTCAATTTCGACCCAGAAAAGACTCATCGAAACTTAGATTCATTCTAAGGGAAGTTGTTGGTGGTAAAAAGAAATAACATTGCAAAGCCATAACTAAACTTTCAGAATTCATAGTGGATGGAACAAAATATAATAGTAAAGTGCAAACACTTATTTCAAAACCATAAAATCTCATAACATAAAATCTCATAAAAATCGTAATATAATATCCGTTAGAACAATTCTTTAAATCCATGGGTACACATGAAAGCAAATAATAATAAATACGGCTATTAGCCGAACTTCTTCATCTTTAAGCACCGCCACTGCCATTACTACGTCCTTAACCTGTGTTGTAGTAAGGAGGGAGTCAGAACAACAAGTGCCTGGTGAATAAAAACCTCGAGCCTTACCTTTTCAGTACTTGGTCAGTATATTTCAAAATATGGATATTTCTACAAATATAAAACCATTAAAATCATTTAATACTACTTTATAAGGAAAGGAGGCGGGTCCAACCACTTAATAACCTCCATTTCAGAAGTAGATTTCTAGAATCTCATATCCCAAACATACGTCATAAATAGCTAATAATGTGACAGACGATACCCAAGCCACTTAATACTTCCCAGTGGAAAATGGGCATACTTTGGTCATTTAAGACCTTAATTAAGGTAGACCTCATCATTTAAGACCTATATCCAAAAGCGTGCTCCTTAATGTTACTATCTAGCTGATACCATAGGGAATCACATAGGCCACTTAATACTTCCAAGTGGAAAATAGGCAGATCCTGGTCATTTAAGGCCTTAAATAAGGCAGACCCCATTATTTAAGATCTATTTCCTAAAGCGGACCCCTATAGAGATACCACCTAACGTTACCCCTTGGCTATTTAATACTACATCTAGGGAAAAAGGCAGGTCCAACCACTTAATAACTCAAACCCCGAAGCAGGCATGTTGCCTTACGGCCCATACCCATAATGACGTCTCACGTTAGTCCTCTTTTCGTAGGAATCGGTAGCCAAATTAGCTGGGCAGATTTCCCCTATAGAATTTGGGATTAACCTTGTGTCATTAGAAATATTTATCATAAGGATATCTCACATCAATAAAAGTGTACACAACTACTAGTAGCCTCAAAGTGAAGGGAAGACTTCTATCATGTAACTATATTGACTTGGCATCCCTTTGAATTAGCCATAAATTAATTACTCTATATATATACACACACTCTTATCTCATAGTTTCATAAATAAGGCCTTATAAGGAATCTTCCTTATTATGCCTTAAAATAATAATTAGGATATATGAGAGTTTCGTCTTATTTTCACCTCAAATTCAATTACCTTCTTGGGGGGAATAAATGTAAATAAATGTCTAATTGACTATGCCATATACGCAATAGTTATACGTTAATTACGTAAATAGAGATAAATAAATATTCATGCTTAATAAGTTCTAAACACACGGATTTTACACTCTAAACTAGCATTAAATGTAAATTCCCTAACCAATTATTATTGGAAGTCCTTTTTCTTCAATTTCCCAAGATTTCATGGAATTCTAATGTCCAAAACAGGGAATAAATATTCATAACCAAAACTGCAATAAAAAACTTGTAAATAAAATAGAGACTCAATTTACTACACCAATTCAATTGAATATCTTAAACAATAAGGATTGCAATCAAAACCCTATATTCTGTTCAACTCCTCTTTTTTGCAAAGAAATAGATAAGAATAATTGGTGTAAATTACGAATAGAATTCGTAATCTAAACCCCTATTTTATTGAAGGATCACAATTTAATCCAAAGGAGAAGGAGAAGCGGAATAGGCTATGAAATTATCAAATATTGCATGAACGAAACAAATCCCATCAAATTAATGAAAATAATTGAGAATCTCAGCATAGAATTGACATATCGAAATAAAAAGGATTTTGGAGGATTTTATCTATCATATTTTCAAAATCCCAAAATCCCTAAGGCATTTTTAAATCCAAAAGAAATACTCTAAACAATTGTTGAAAAGAAATACTAAGGTTTCCACTCAAGATTAGCCTTAGTTTTATTCAAATAGATTTCTAGCCTTCCAATCTCTTCCAGAATCTCTCTCTTTTGATATATACACACATAATAGGGAAGAAGTATATATATTTATTAGATTCAGAATAATTGAAGAAAAATAGGATAAGAATAGATTGGAGGAAGAAGAAATAAATAGGAAATAAGTTGAATCCTTTTCTAAATTCTCTACGGAGTTTCTGAATCTTATTAGAGACATAGCAATGGAAGAGTTTCGTCGTATTCTCCAAAATAATATGAATAAAAGTGGAGAGGATAAGGTTTTATTTATAGGAGTTGAAACACACCATAACCGTAGGATGGAAGTAGGTAGGAAACAGGTAAATCCGGCGTGCACAATCGAATAAAACATAACGTAAAACCCTAGCCGCCACTGGCAACTGCTGTTGCCAAGCGGTCTACCGCCCTTGGACGACCGGTCTACCGCTTCGGTCAACCACTCCTTTTATTCAGGAACGTTTATTTATTTATTTATTTTCGTTGTCGTATTATTTTATTCCCTAATTAACTTTTTGACGTTAAGCGTTAATTAAACGTTTACTTAGCATCCAAGCTAATTTTTTTGAAATTTAAACCCTAAATTTAATTTCTAATTTGAATTTGAATTCAGACTAAATTAATTTAAATTTGAGAACTTCAAGTGCTCATAACTTCTTTGCTTGAGCTCCGTTTTCAGCGCATTATATATGGAAACAGATCAGAATTTCGCCACGAATGCAACGGAATAACTTCCATGGTCAAATTCCAACTTTTAAAAAATTTCTATATTCAATTCTTATCATATTTAATTCAATTTACTTTATCTATTTATGGTTCATTTTATGGGGTGTTACATTCTTCCCTGCTTAAAAAGGATTTTGTCCCAAAATCTTCCAAGGGGCATATAGTGTAACTCGCAATACATCCATGTTGAACAACCAAGTACTCTACACAAACATCTACTAAACTAATAGTGCAATGTGATTATGTACTGTAGACATGCTAAAATGAGCTTAATCCTAGCGTGAGTGTGTAATTGTGTCATGTAAGTATGTATGCAAATATCCTAAACATGCATAAAGATTTCTATATGAGTGTAAAGTGACTGTGAAAAAGTGTAACAAACATCTCCTAACATCTAATCTAGCAACCGCGATGCAACCAAAATCCAAATTTTGGAGAGACAAATCACCAGTGAAAAGCTCTGGGTGAGTGTCCTTCATCTTCTCCTCGGTCTCCCATGTGCTTTCCGCCGGATTGTCCCCCCATTGTACTCGGATCAACTTAATTGTTTTATTGTGGAGTCTCATAGTACCTTGCTCCACAATGCGTGCAGTGGCACAAAGCATTGTCGGCTCCTTGTTAAAATCTGTTTGATGTGTGTTTAGTGTTTGATGATAACAAAATATATATATTGAATTATAGATGTGTTTGCAGATTTTATTTTACATTTACAGATGTTATTTTACACATACAGGAATAAATATAAATATTGAATAATAATGCTATTGCACAGAATTTAACAAATTCAAACAGTAATTTTATTCAATATAATATTTTATTCAGTACAATGTTTACAGTTCACTGATTTCATATTTATAGCTCACTCTCACTCATACACTTTCATTGTTACAATGATTTCCTCACTACATCACTCATACACTCAGTTGTTCTTCTGCCTCTGCATTGTTCAACTCCAGTATTTGTCTTGTCTACTGTGTACCTGTATAATTGACAATCTACAGCAGTAATCTGAACAGAAACGAATTTAATTTGCAAAAATATAAAATTTGTTTTTAAAACTGTCTCAGATATATGGGTTAACGTCATCATCTTTGATTGTGTAATATCTATGCATATCAGTATTCATATCAGGGACAGGTATTTACGAGTGGCTGCAGTACACACGTATGCACGTGTGCACTGCCTCGCCAACTCGAGTGCACAAGGTCAAATCCAAATCAGATTCAACACAAGTGCGAATTGTCTCGATCAAAATCAAAATGTACACACGACACAGTGGATATCAACATGATATAGCAGGAAACTCAAAACCATCAACTCAAGTCACAGCATGTACAGGACAACATGAACAAGTGCAAGTGCAAAGCTACAGTGATGCAACATATTCAAGTTGATACAAATGCACAGTTACAATTCAACAAGAATGTGCAGACTCAAGTCAATTCAACATGCACAAGTAATTACAAAGAGATAGCGACATAGCAACCTAAAACAATGTACTACAGTAGCTACATAATGCAGAATCATCTACAGATCAGAGTTCAAGAAATTCCAGAAGTGAGAGCAATCAGAAGTAGCTCAAGTACAAGTGACAAACAAACAGCATGCAAGCATAGGTGAAAGTGCATCAGTAACTCAACATCACAATGACAGGAACACAGAGCTACAGAATAAAGACCAAAGAATGTCAACAAACATGAGTACACTGGACAACAAAACAGACTCAACAGTTATCACAACAGATTAACAGGGAAGAACTCAGAGATGATCAAGAACAAGTATCACAGAGAAACAGTCAGAAGGTCAGAGAGTAAATCAATGTCAAGGCCATGGTCAACAAACGAGAAATAAACAAGTTCGAAGTCGAAGAATAAAAATGCAGACGAAAGTCAATGCTACAGGGATGAACGAAATTCAACAGTGCAGAGATGACCAAGTCAGAAATCAAGCGCGTATCTGTATTCTTCGAAATAGTCAAAGTAATCAAAAGAGGAAAGTTTTGTTGCCGTGAGAATCAAGTGTGATCGAACGTTTCAAACTCTAAGCCGTGACTATCACGAAATAAAATTACATATATACGTATTTTGGAAAAAGTCAGAATCATCTCAAACGTTCAAGAAAAATCAAGTGGCCAAGTAATAATCAGTTGACAAATTCAAAGAAATAATACAGGAAAGTTTCAACAACGTGGTGATCACGTAATACAAATAAGACGTCTATATAAAGGACCCAAATCATCATTGACAAGTTGCGGTGAAGAACATAAAGAAAAAACCAATCATCACTGGAATCAAGTTCAAGTTTAAAGCATCGAACAGAATAACTTACACATTCCAGCATCGCCACAACGAAGACAGAGCCGAAGCTCCAAATCCAAAAAGGGAATCGCAAGCCAGAAAGATCGACAGAGCTACAACAATCGACGAAGGCAAAGTCCAAATCACCTTCTCGAGCAAAGCCGAGCACTAAGGGGAACGAAGCCCCAAAATCAGAAAAACCCTAAAATTTCGTAAGCCTCCACGAACAAGCAAGACGATAGTATCTCAAGGCTATCGAGAAGCACAAGGCTCCAGACAGCAAGCACAAAAGAAATTGCAAGCCCTAATTCAGATTGCAAGAGGAAATCATCGCCATTTTTAATCTCCAGAGATAGATAAAGAAACGGGTCGATTTAAAAAGCGGGCCGACATTATTGAGATAAAAAGGAAGTGGGCCGGGTTATTTTTATTTAGGGTTTAATTAAGGGTTAATTTTAAAATAGGGTTTTAAAGCTTTATTTAAATTTGGGCCAGGTTTTAATTGCTTTATTTTGGGCCAAATTTAATAAGGGCAAAAGTGTTTTAAAATTGACAGTTTATATTTTGCCCTGGGGTTCAAACTGTATTTTGTATTTTCAGTTTTTCTCAAAGTCCAGTCAAAGTGAATCACCACCTAGAGTTTAGGTGTTGTCAGATTGTCTAGTTAGAATTAGTTCAGTGAGCAGGGGGGCTGCGAGTTTGCAAAGCTCTATAGGCGGGAGCAGAGTTTGCGAGTAAACGAAACTCTATAGGCGGAGCAGGGTGTGCAAGTCTGTAGGAGTGTTTGTGAGCGGGAGCGAGTGTCTGCGAGTCTGTCAGAGTGTTTGTAAGCGGGAGACTGTTTAATTCTAATAGAAATCTGGGAATGCAGCAGTAGGCAGGGGTTGCCGAAGCTGGGTAAATTTTGTGTGTGATTTACTTTACTACATATTTATTTATCTGCTGTTTGCTTTCGCGTTTAATTTGAGAAAATTAGCGATAACCCTATTCACCCCCCTCTAGGGTTAATCTAGATCCTACAAGTGGTATCGGAGCGAGGTAATTTCTTTTTAACTCTAGAGTCATGAATCCATCAAATAATACTTTTTCTGAGGGGCAATCTATTGCTAGGCCACCAATGTTTAATGGGAATGATTATGCTTACTGGAAAGTTAGGATGAGTATTTATCTTAGTTCTGTTGATTATGATGTTTGGGATATTATTGAAACTGGTTATACACCTCCCACTATAACTATTGGTGATACTAAGATTCCTAAACCAAAGGATAGGTGGGATGCTAACGATAAGAAGTTAAAAACTACTAATGCTAAAGCCATGAATGCTTTGATCTGTGCTCTTGATAAAACCGAATTTAATAGAATTTCTCATTGTAAAACAGCACAGGAAATCTGGCATACTTTGGAGGTGACACAGGAAGGAGAGGAAGTTTCAACTAATAGCTCAGTGGAGGCTAACTTGTGTCTTACGGTGAGATCAGATTCAGAAGCAAGCTCAGAGGAATCAAGATCAGATTCAGAAGAAAGCTCAGAGGAATCTAATGAGGTAAAGAATTACACTTATAAAGAACTTGTTTATTTTTGCCTCAATCTTACTAAAACAGTTGAAGCTCTTGATTCTAAAAATGAGAAACTGAAATCTGATAGAAAAAAACTTGCTCATGAAAATTTTAGGTTAGAATCTGAACTTGAAAAAATTCAAAACCTAGAATGTAAAAACTGTAAAATTTTAGATTCAGAATTATCAAAACTGAAGAATAATTTTGAGGATCTTGAGAAAGAAAACTTGAATCTAAAGGAAACTATTGAAACTAGGAAAAAGGATTTTATAAACAGATGCACCTCACTTGTGTCTGAAAACTCCACACTAAAAACCAAAGTCCAAGATCTTGAGAAATCACTGAATAACTTTTCTAGAGGAGAAAAATCATTCAATATGCTGTTAGGAAATCAATTGTTTGCTAACAATAGAAAAGGACTAGGCTTTGGAAAAACACAAGTTGAGGATAGTGCTAAAGGAAGGAGTGTCTTTGCTAGATGTGTAAAATGTGGAATAATTGAACATCATGTTGAAAATTGTAGTCATAGGAACAAGAACACGAAATTTATAAAAGTTTGGGTTCCTAAAAATTCTACAAACAAATTTCAAGTCTATTGGAACAAGAATGAAAGGACAAATCAAGTTTGGGTTCCAACGGGATTGTTTATTCATAATTATTCTGCCACTAACAACCATGGACCTATAAAAACAAATATGTCACATACATCTTTAACCGTGTAGGTGTGGTGGCAGGCTAAGGAACAACATTAGTGTTATCTGGATTCTGGCTGTTCCAGATACACAGTGGGCGTCAAATCAACGTTCCTTAGCCTAGTATAAAGGTGACAGATTCACTATGAGCAAACAACGAAAGATTATCGTACAGGTAAAACAGGTAGTTGTATTTATTTTCAAACGATAGATAACCGGTAAGAATCTGCACCATAATCTGAATTAAATCAGCCAGTTATGAGTTATGATTGATGATGTTAATTCTGATTTTTTACTCGAAGTAATTGTGATGGTTGACAGAATCTAACTTGCTTGATTTATGATCTTATATGACTTGACTCTGTGCTTAAAAATTGATTAACCATCTTTCTTGAATTTAATCCGTTTAGTCAAATTATGATGTTGATTGATTATTGAGTACTCGTGCTATAAAAGTATTCTTAGAAAGCTGTTGAAACTATTGAAACTTCACTGGTGAAAACTTCAGATTGCTTTTGAGATAATCATGATATTTTAACTGTGATCCTACGGAAGGTATTCACACTCACTCTTCATTTGATAAAAGTTTGTGTACGTTTTGTTGACACCGTGGTTTTATTTCTGAAGTTGAATCTGATTCTGTTGAAATGGCTCTTAACTGCTTCTAGACCCCATATTATGTTTTCTGTGTGTTTGTGTACACGTTTTCACTCTAATTCTAAAGAATCACAATTGAATGCCACTAAACGAAATTTTGAGATATTTTTCACACACACACAAATTTGGACTATGATATCTTTCGTGTGAAAGCTTTAATTTAGTTGGCTATTCTGATGCTGATTATACGGGTTCACTGGTTGACAGGAAAAATACTAGTGGGACATGTTTCATGCTAGGACATTCATTAGTTTCATCATTCACTCACGATACACATTGATATGAAACACCATTTTCATAGAAATCACATTTCTAGAGAAGACATTTGCATTGAATTCATTAGTTTCATGGATATCTTGCTTTGTTTGACCTTGATAGTTCTTTCGTGTGTAATCTTGAGTGTACGCCATATTTCATATGCAGTGTTGCACATGCTCACACGGTTAAACTCATTTTTATCTAAGGCACAAAACAACATATTCATGGCTTTTGCATTAGCCGTGGCATCTAGTTTCTGTGTATTTGACCAAGTAGAATATTCTTCAGTAGGAATAATATATTCTGTTTGAGTTATATTCCATGAATCAAAACCATTTGCTTGCATATATATTCTCATACGTGTGGCCCAATAGTTATAATTTATGCCATTAAATAGTGGTGGGCATGCGGTGGTTTGTCCTTCAATGAAGCTAGTGTTAATGCTAGTGCTAGTGTTAGTTTCCATATTATTAGATTATCAGATAACAGTGTTACGGTTATATGATGACCTTGCTTTGATACAAATTGTAAGTGTGCTATAGATCGTGTAATATGGATATATGATAATACAGAGTATAGTGATGATAGCTATACAGTAAATAGTGCGGAATATAAAAGCAGTATAATAAAAATGACACCAGAGATTTTTATACTGGTTCGGAACACCATCCTACGTCCAGTCCCAGGCTCCTTCTGGAATTTCACTAATAACCCTCTCTTAACCCGGAGGAACAGGTCTATACAACCCTTGAGCAGCCGAACAAGGACCTGAGCAGCGGAACAGGATTTCGCCTCAGCAGCCGAAGAGGACTTCACACGCCTGAGCAGAACAGGAGTTCAACAAATATAAAAGATTGTTTTGACTTTGTGTGTTCTAATAACACGGATTTGTCACTTGTAGTACACCCTTCCTATAATCTTCTCCTCGAGTATATATATATATATATATATGAAGTTTATGAAGAATAGACAGGTATAAAATTGCTTCAATGCAGAATATTTGAAAGTATAGTTGCAAGTAGATTCCAGAGTGTTAGATAAGATAGATAAGAAAATTAGGTAGTTTGGAATCAAGTTAGAGTATGTATTTATAGATGTTAAAAAGCAGCGACTGTTGATGAAGAGTTTCGATTGAAGTGTTGCTTCCAAATCTTTTCGTAGAGGTTCATAACTCTTCACAAATAGTCGTGTCTTTTTAGAAAATAGCTGTTGTAGAAATTCAGTCGACTGAGCCTCTAGGTCAGTCGACTAAATATTCAAACAAATTTAAATATATATATTATGTGCACCTGTGCATGTTGCACAGAAATTTCTGGGTCAGTCGACTGACCTGGTAATTTCTGTGCAATTTGCACAGTTTATACAGGTATAATACTATATATATATATTGTATAATGATTCTAACTTTAAAAACTTTTATAATATATATATATATATAAACGAGGAGAGATCTTAACAATATTGACCTAAGACTCAAAACAAAATAATATAAAAGTTGACGCACCAATTTTGATGTCTTGTCTCCATGTAGTATATATTCTCTTTTTGTCGTAACATTCGTCGAATCTGTATGTTGTAGTGATAGCTTCGTGTCATGAATCAAAACCAAGTCTCAACAGACCTCCTTGAAGACAATAAGAAATTCACAAACTATGGGTATGGATAATAGCTCTCGAACAACAGATAGATTTAGTGAGTATAAATGGCTTAACTCAACTAAAGTTTTAGGTGTACAAAGAAATTCTAGGTCACGGCCCCCACGACTCCTTAATCGTACTACCATTTTATCATAGTCAATAATGGCTCCATAATATGGCAACTAATCCATACCGAAGATAAGTCCATACCCCTTGAAATTTAGAACGTACGTAGTACATATGAAATTAACGCCGCATATGTCTAACACTAGTTCTTTGCTAATAAAAGAAAGATGGGTCGAACCCCTAATGGGATTGGAAACCTCTATTGGGCTGTTGGCCATCTAGGTTTTAAGGTTTAAGGAATTTGCTACATCTCTAGCTATAAAGGAACGTGATGCCCCCGAATCAAATAGGGTACGAATAGTAACCCCAAAATAAGAGTTATACCTCCTGGAGCTGCTTTTCCTTGGTCCCTTGGTGGCTTACTAACAATATGGACAACTTCAATAGCGTAGGCCTGTCTGCTTGTTCCTTCCTTAGCCATCTTGAGACATTGATTCTTGTGATGCCCTTCTTTATGGCAGTTAAAGCATCTTCCTTTAAAGGCTTCCTTTATCAGACTCATACTACAATCTTTAGCTTCATGACCCTTCCTTTGGCATCTCTTACACACTTTTACATCCTTCTTAAACTTCCCTTTCAACTTCTTGTTGGCCCAAAAGCTCCCCTTCTTAGACCCTCCTTGCTTTTGGGTAAGTGCGGACTTCTCTTTCTCTCTCTTATCTTCCTCATTGGCCACGTGCAGCATCGCCGTTTCTACCAACATCTCATACGTGGCCCCCATAGGTACTCTCAACAACATTTCTCTTAGTGGGGAATTTAAGCCCTTCACGAACTTCATAGCCTTTTTCATAAGTGTGTCTATCAGGCTCATTCCGAATTTAGTCAATTCAGTAAACTTAGCTATGTACTCCTTAAATGTAGAATCTTCTTATCTCAGCTGAATGAAATTTTCCAATTGCAAGCTAACCTCTGCTCTAGACATGAATCTCATCTCAACTTGGTCATTGAATTCATCCCAAGAGAATATCCTTCCCGGGTTCTCATCAGTTCCAAAGTTCCACCAATTCAAGGCTTCTTCCCTGAGGTGCCAAGCAACAATTCTTCTTCTTAGCTGATTATCCCAACCAAGCTCTCTAAATATCTTCTCGGAGTTACCAATCCATGCTTTAGCTTCCGAATATCCTTCAGTTCCAAGGTATGTCTTCCCTCCTATATTGAAAAAGTCCTTACATAGCTTAGGAAAGTCAGTAGGACGGGGTGTTGCATCAACGGCCGGGGCAATGGGTGCTACCGGTGCAGCAGGAGGAATAAGGATCTGCCCGACAGTCCTAAGATATTGTTTAAACCATTCGGGCATTTCACCGATGGGTGGTCTTTCGCGGGTAGGGTTCCCTTGTTCGGAAGAAGATTGATTATCGACGATATTAACAATCTATAAGTTAAACCTTTAGTGATGATTTCCTAAGATAGTATTTATATGTTGAAAAAAAAGAAAAGTTTGCCTAGTGTATGTGTGTATGTTCAACAAGAGAGGGTATATATATATAGTAAGAATTCTTTTTGAAAATTCTTGTTAAAAAACCCTTTTCAAAATAACAAATAAATCTCTCATACGTATAGTTTTTTCCCATTGAACGGGTAATCTAGGGCTTTGATACCAAATGAAACAACCCACCCCGGAACAGGCCAAAATTTCGACCCAGAAAAGGCCCATCGAAACTTAGGTCCACTCTAAGGCAAGATGTTGGTAGTAAAAAGAAATAGCATTGTAGAGCCATAACTAAACTTCCATAACTCATAGCGGATGGAACAAAATATAATAGCAAAGTGAACCCACTTATTTCAAAACCATAAAAAATGTCATAACACAAAATCCCATAAAAACCGTAATATAATATCCGTTATAATAATTTTTTAAATCCATGGGTACACATGAAAGAAAATAATAATAAATACTACCACTAGCTACGCTTCTCCATTTTTAAGCATCATCACCGCCATCACTCCGTCCTTAGCATGTGTTATAATGAGGAGGGAGTCAGAACAACAAGTGTCTAGTGAATAAAAACCTCGAGTCTTACCTTTTCAGTACTTGGGTAGTATATTTCAAAATAAGAATATATCTACAAATATAAAACCATTAAAATCATTTAATACTTCTTTATAAGGAAAGGAGGCGGGTCCAACCACTTAATACCTTCCATTCCATAAGTAGATTTCTAGAATCCCATATCCTAATCATATATCACAAATAGCTAATAATGTGAGAGAAGGTACCCAAGCCACTTAATACTTCCCAGTGGAAAATATGCAGACTCTGGTCATTTAAGATCTTAAATAAAGTAGACCCCATCATTTAAGACCTATTTCCAAAAGCGGATCCCTGTATAGATACCACCTAACATAACCCCTTGGCCATTTAATACTTCATCTGAGGAAAAATGTAGGTCCAACCACTTAATACCTCAAACCCCGAAGTAGGCCCTTTGTCTTTTGGCCCATACCCATAATAATGTCTCACATTAGTCCTCTATTCGTTGGAACTAGTTGTCAGATTAGCTGGGCAGATTTCCCCTATAGCATTTGGAACTAACCTCGCGTCATTACAAATATTTATCATAAGGATATCTCACATCAATAAAAGTGTACACAACTGCTGATAGTCTCAAAGTGAAGGGAAGACTTCTATCATGTAACTCTATTGACTCTCATCCCTATGACTTAGCCATAAATTAATTACTATATATATACACACACTCATCTCACCGTTTCATAAATAAGGCCTTATAAGGAATCTTCCCTTTACGCCTTAAAATAATAATTTGGCTATATAAGAGTTTTCTCTTATTTTCACCTCAAAATCAATTACCTTCCTAGTGGGGAAAAATAAATGTAAATAAATTCCTAATTAACTACGCAATATACACAACAGTTATACGTTAATTACGTAAATAGAGATAAATAAATATTCAAGCCTAATAAATTTTAAACGCATGGATTTTACCCTCTAAACTAGCATTAAATGTCAATTCCCTAACCAATTATTATTATAAATCCTTTTTCATCAATTTCTCAAGATTTCATGAAATTCTAATTTCTAAAACAAGGAATAAATATTCATAACCAAAACTGCAATAACAGACTTATAAATAAAATAGAAACTCAATTTATTACACCAATTCAATGGAATATCTTAAACAATAAGAATTGTAATCTAAACCCCATATTCTATTCAACTCCTAATTTTTTTAAAAGAAATAAATAAGAATAAGTGGTATAAACTACAAATAGAATTCGTAATCTAAAATCCTTATTTTATTGAAGGATCGCAATTTAACCCAAAGGAGAAGGAGAAGTGGAATAGACTATGAAATTATCAAAGATTACATAAACGAAATAAATCCCATCAAATTAAAGTAAATAATTGAGAATCTCAGCATAGAATTGACATATCAAAATAAAAAGGAATTTTGGGGGATTTTATCTATCATATTTTCGAAATTCCAAAATCCCCAAGGCATATTCAAATCCAAAAGAAATACACTAAACATTGCTGAAAAGAAATACTAAGGTTTCCACTCACAAATTAGCCTTAGCTTTATTCAAATGGATTTGTAGCCTTCCCATCTCTTCCAGAATCTCTTTATTGATATACACACACACAATAGGGAAGAGGTATATATATTCATTAGATTCATAATAATTGGAGAAGAATAACATAAGAATAGATTGGAGGAAGAAGAAATAAATGGGAAATAAGTTGAATCCTTACCTAAGTTCTCTACGGAGTTTATGAATCTTATTAGAGAGATAGCAATGGTAGAGTTTCATCATATTCCCCAAAATTATATGAATAAAAGTGGAGAGGATATAGTTCTATTTATAGGAGTTGAAACACACCAGAACCGTAGGATGGAAGTAGGTAGGAAATTTGGAGCACGCAACCGAATAAAACATAACGTAAAACCCTAGCCGCCACTGGCAACTACTGTTACCAAGCGGTCGACCGCCCTTTGGCGACTAATCGACTGCTACGGTAGATCAGTTGACCTATTCAGGTCGACCGCTCTTTTTATTCTGGGACGTTTATTTATTTTTGTTGCCATATTATTTTATTCCCTAATTAACTTTTTAACATTAAGCGTTAATTAAATGTTTACTTAGGCCCCAAGCTAATTTTTTGAAATTTAAACCCTAAATTTGATTTCTCATTTGAGTTTTAAATCTGAGAACTTCAAATGCCCATAACTTCTTTGCTTGAGTTCCATTTTTAGCATATTATATATGGAAACAGATTAGAATTTCACCATGAACACAATGGAATAACTTCTATGGTCAAATTCCAACTTTTATAAAATTTCCATATCCAACCCTTATCATATTCAGTTCAGTTTATTTTATTTATTTATGGTTCATTTTACAGGGTGTTACACTTCTTTCATTTTAGTTCCTCTTTAATTCCAAACTCCACAATGACTCAAAATCATATCACAAATTCAATTGCATTATTCAATCAACAAATGGTCACATAATATGGTTGTATAAATTAACCTTTGATCATATTCAACTCTCTTTCCCCCTAAATTCGCCTGATTTTAGCTAACTATAATTTAATAAAATATTTTTGGTCTTATATAGCTATTACAAATTTTCTTTAAATCATCGCAAATCTTTAGTTTTCACTGAAATTGCATTTATTTTATACTATATACATAAAAGATGGATCTCTTCTAAAAAAATTAATTTTCTCATAATTTTAGAATTAAAATCCTTAATTCTCCTTGATTCATTTGTATATTTTCACATTCATCCCTCTAAATTTTTATATTTAACTAGCTTTAATATATTCAGGTGTAACACTATGTATTTTTGGCTTCTTCTTTTATTAAGTTTACTCATTATGTTAAATTCTATTTTATTTTACTATAAATTTCCACTACTAATGAAGAGATAAATGGCAACGGACCGTTCTGACGGCTGCCGATGGCACCGTCATTTAGCTTTCGATGGCTATCTATTTTAATTAATTTAATTTGTCACATTATTTTAACTTGTTAATTATAGAAGTTTGAAATTTGTTTAAAAATAATAATTTAATTCCTAAAAGTTAAAAAAGATATATTTATTCAATTCTTCAATTTTATAATGGTTTTTTATTAATTAAATTAGTGTTTTCGATAATCTTTTATTCTATAATTCAATATTTAACTTTATTGAAAATCGAACTTAAACAATCAATTTATGCAACTTTCAGTCCGTCCATTATACAACTTTAGTGAAATTTATGATGCATAACTGTTTTATGAATTTAAATATATTTTTTAACCATCGTGTAACCGTTTGAACCAAAAATGGCATAAACACCCAAGGAAAATAGGTGGAGAAATAAAAGTAGAGAAAATAAATGAAAAATTAGTAGAAAAGAGCATGCAACATTTTATAGTGGTTCGACTAATCTTGGTCGACATTCACTAAATGATTTTATTGCTTATATTATGACTTAGGAGCCACTACGCCATAGATGGCCTACTGCAACGAAATTACATGGTGTTGCTAGCTATAATGTAACGATAGGTATGCTGATTTTTGTCTATTAAAACACTCGCTTCAAGGTGTTAGCATAGGTATCAACAAGATGTTGCAGTAGCTATATATGTATTCAAATTAAAAAATTAATAAAATTAGCAATCCGCATGAATACGATCCAACGGTCTACATTTAATCTGATTGTTAAAATGGATCACCACTACAATTTGTCCCAAAATTTCGTTTTCCCGCTTTACTTTTCGTAACATTTCGTTCTCACCCCCAATTTCCAAATCCCTAATTTCCAAATCATATTTTCGTTCCTTTTTTTTCTTCCAAAAACAAAATCTCGTCCTTTTTTCAAAGTTTGGTAGTGATCTCAAACAAGCTTCGTTCCCATTTCGTTCTCACCCCCAATTTCGCTGCTGTTTGCCTACATGTCGAGCACCGTTTGCTTTGTTGCCGAGATCTGGAAATGTCTGTCGTCTACTGAGGTGAGCGAGACTACTGTTGCCTGAGGTTGCGTTTGTGTATAGAGGAGATTCAGGTTTGCTGAGATAGGAATTTGAGTGAGGATTTGTCGATTTGTGTATAGAGGAGATACGGCAGTTTGTAGGCGATTTCAGTTGTGCTTTGGAGGTGGTTCGGGGTTCGGATTTGGGTTTGTTGATTTTGTTGTGAATTTGTAGTGTGAAAGTTTGATGATGTTTGGGTTGTCGGAATGGGTAATCAGTGATTGTGATTAGGTGATTAGGCGATTTGGCAACCTGAAGTCGAATTTGGCAACTGAAATAGTTTGTTGGTGAGGCAATTAGAGGATGGAGGCTGGTGGTTTAGAAGTTTGGGTGAATATTTGGAACTGTGAGATTTTAGTTGGCAGTGGCAGCGGGTTGGTAATGAGGTTTGGTGAGTGTTTTGGCATAGGTTAAGGGCTGTAGGGGATGTAAGTTGCAGCAGTTTGGGGAGTGGATGGTGGCAGTGTAGAGGTTCGTGCTGCCGAAGTCCGTGAGCTCATTCAGAAGCTTTCTCGTGATTCCAATTCAGAAGGGTAATGTATTACTTATTAACACGCAACCTGTTCGATGAAATGTCAATTTTTATTTATCATGGTTTCAGGTCTTTTACCAAGGCAGAGCTAAAAGCAAGGTTATTTCAGTTTTCACTAAACAATTTGCTAAGAATGATGGCTGGAAAAAGGTCAGATGATTCAGAAGAAGCCATGAAAGAGTTGCAAAAGTCAATCGAGGAGGTGTTCAAATTCGCAGGAGGTGTTCATTTGTGCATCATTTTACGTCGTTTCAAAGAAGGCTCGATCTTCCGAAATCGGTTAGGTCGATCCCCGCCGGGACTGCGGTGCCCCGGACCCCCGCCGGCGCTGCGCCTGGACCCGCTACTCGGCTCGCCTTCGGCTCGGCACTCGGCTCGTCATATATTTGTCAGTGTCGGTGTCTGTATAAATTGAAACTGCATATGTAATGAGTGAACTGAGTGATGTAGTGAGGAATATCTGTATATGTGAATATCAGTGTTATATATCATTGAATTGTAAAATAGTGGAGTCAGGAATTTGTACTATTTTAAATGTTGAAATAAAATATTTATTTAAATAAATTACTGTTTGAATATCAAATTCTGTGCAATAGCATTTTATTAAATAAATATTTATTTCTATTAAAAAATCAAATATGCTCTACATTGTGGGCCCCACAAATTCAGAAAGTTAATATCTATAGCAACATTTTGGAATGTTGGTACAGACACCTATGGATGTTGCTATAGACTCAAATAGGGTTCTATTGCAACAATATTTCTTATGTTGCCTTAGATAGTCAAAATGTTGCCTTTGAGGTCTGCGGCAACGCGGCAAAATGCATCACCGAGAAAGTATTGCCTTTGCCCTTTTTTAGCCTACAGCAACATTTTTTGGCACTTCCTGCATCACTTCTTTGGTGTTGCAGTATGCAATCTATAGCGTAGTGAGTAGAAGTTCTAATGGGTCGGCACAACTCCGACAAATATTACAAGAAATTAGGGAAAGGAGTGCAGGAGCCAAAATATCCTGAAAAATGAGCCTACCTTCCTATTTATAAGGGTAGAGGCCTAAAATCTCACCTAGAAGATCTCCATCTTGTTTTCCACGTTGCAGACCATTTCTCCAAGAAAATATTGTGCCACTTTAGCAATTTGCATGGGTCGGTACACTCCTAGGGCTTGGGTCAGTACGACTCCATAAGATGGCCAATCTGATCATCTTAAACTTTTCGCTTTGTCTCGTCTTGTGGTTAGCTTCGTGATTCCATAGTTGTTTGTAACGATATTAGCTTGTTTTGAAATCCAATGACGGAGTCGTGGAAGAACGGAGTTGTTGATTCAAGAGTTCATGGAGATCGATAAAAAATTGCATTGGATCAATAAACAACACTTGGAATAGGCTTCTAGCATCGAGTAGGTTTTGTAGGAAGAATATGGGACCCATCGGTGGAGTGAAGTTGGATCGGTACTACATACAAAATTGGGTCGGTACCGATCCACCACTTTGGTGGATCGATGATTCTTTTGGCTTTAGTTGGCTTGGTCTTTGTTAATTTGAACTAATTTGGAGTCCGAGGCCAGAAATTTATGTGTTCGCTTGGGGCTCGACCTAAAGAACTTCTAAGATTTTTGTGTTCTGATTTTTCCTTCGTTTGCTTGGAGTTATACTCGAGAATTCTGTGTGTCCGACCCGAGACTTCTGTGTGTCCGAGTCGGATTCGCTTGCTTGAAGTTAGACCCGATATTTTTATGTCCGACCCGAGTTTCATGGGTCGGTACCGATCCAACCACTTGGGTCGGTATGCAACCAACTTCGGTCGCATTTGGGGTTTCTGCATGGATTGCTTCAGGTCGCGTTTGGGGTTTCTGCATGGCTTGCTTCGTGTCGCGCTTGGAGTAAGACCCGAGGATCTTGTGGGTTTGCTCCGAGTCGGCTCTTCCAAAAAATGAACTTCCAAATTTTCAACTTTTTTTGCTCATTTTTTAATATTTCTTTTTTCTTGCCTTTTTATGATATTTCCAAAGTCCTTGGGCCATTTCTCCATCTTTTGCTCGTCCGATTCGATCGTTTAAGTCTGTTCGAAGACTACGGCAAATTCAGACGTAACACCTGTCCTCTAAAATACGCCTTGTGAATTCTTAGCTGTACTTGGTTTTTGAGCTTCATAGTTGTCTCTTCAAGCATCTTGACTTGTTAACTTTGAAGTTTGACTCATCGAGTTTGTCCGTACACTACCTGGTCAAAAGGCAGGACAACACTTGCCTCCCAAAGCATGCCTTACGAATGGAAGGTGTGCTTTGTTCAAGAACAAATGCTAGTGTCCATGAGATGTTAGTAGTTGAATTTCCTGGTTATCAGCTGATCATGCCATTGCGAATCATCATCTTCCTTTGTATTCTCTTGTTAATAATGAGTTGTTCCAGACCCATCATAACCTAAGACTCTCAACTCTTCCTAAGTATTGTCTATACATCATCACAATTCCGATTTCATTCGGGTTATTACATCACATATCAAAATCGTCCCGTGTTCATCCGGGACTTGTCAATTATATTCTAATTAGAAGGCATTCAAATCCTTTTATCAAAATCCAATCTGTTTTCATTCTTAGGTTCGATCTTTCTAGATCGTTTTATATTCAGTTTAATGCGCGATCTCTCTTTATCAGTAATCATATTCGTGGCCGTTTAAGATCGATAGTTAAATCTAAGATCTCTCCGGACTGTTAATCAAATTCATGGCCATTTAAGGTTGATTGTCAGATCCATGGTCTCTCCGGACCACTAATTAAATCCATGGCCGTTCGAGGCAGATAATTAAATCCATGGTCTCTCCGGACCACTAATTAAATCCATGGCCGTTCGAGGCAGCTAATTAAATCCATGGTCTCTCCGAACCGCTAGTCAAATCAATAGCCATTCGGGGCCTACAATCAAATCCCTGGTCTCTCCGGACCCTTGTTTAGTTTAATCCGCTCGCTCTTCGGCGAGGGGACTAATGACAAGAAAGGCCATCCACTCACGCTCCGACGAGGTGACTTACTTCCTACACTCCAGTCCCTACTCTTCGGCGGGACTTAAAGCGATCAATATCATACAAGTCCATTCACTCGCTCTTTGGCGAGGGGACTTGCACCTTGCACACCGATCCCGTCTCTCCGGATGGGACTTAAAGTGATCAATAACATACAAGTCCATCTGCTCGCTCTCCGACGAGGGGAATTATACCTTGCACTCCGTCTCTCCGACGAGAGACAGGACTTAAAGCGATCATTATCAGTCATTATGTTCAACTGGTTTATAAAATCCTAATCAACTCGTGGAGGTCATCAATCTCCATTGGCCTCTCCTAATCAGTTTTGGTTAACACTCATGGAGTCTGAGTCAGGACATCTAGTAGACATCTAATCCTATCAAGGTCACCTTCAGACTTCCAACTCACAGCGTGCCTAGGGACCGATTAGGATCCTATACACGTGTAAGCGGCCCGAGGTTAATGTTGTACAAATATCCTAAATAGCCATCTCAAGCATCCAACTCAGAGCGTGCCTAGGGATCGTTTGGAATCCCATACACACGTAAGCGGACTGAGGTGATATTGTAGCATTTATTGAGGATAAAAGGCAAGATAAAGGATTCTAACCTGACCCCAAGTAGTTCCGAAAGCAGTTCCGAACTTGGGGTTATCATCCAATCGAAGTCTCTGATTCATAATTTCATCCTGCCCTTCGTTCCTACGGGGAAACTCTGGCACATACTCTTCCGGTCGTGCTTCTGCACTCTGATTCACATTCATATGCTTCACATCATCTCCAAGACGCATATCATTCCTTCCTAGGTCGGAGCGACCCATGTGACGCCCCACCTCTATACTCACGCTAGCCAAGAACACTACGGGGTAATGTCGTCGACTAGCGTGAAGAATAAGGCTGTTGAGGAGCGACCATCCGTGTAATTGCTTTGTGCGAGCACCGATATGTCAGAAAATATAACTTACATTTCATCTCTGGAGGAAATCCGACATATCTAATACAAACACAAAGCTACCACACAGTGGCAAAGTAGTCTTCGGAAACAAATATAGAAATAAACATAACACAAATCAGTCACAGATATTCATATCACAAAGGCGGAATAAGACATGAATAAATCACATGAAGGTGTACATCAAAATAGTGGTCATATAAGATCCACTACATCACAATGAATAGATACAAGTGTGAGACAAAAGAATAATTATACATCAAGGAGTCCATATCTCAAATGTATAATAACAAAAACTACTAATCTAAAGTAGTTAGCCAAAAGAATCAGATGACAATCCCTGATAAGAAGTCAAGCAGGAGCACCTGAAATATCTCGGTCTGACCCGAGTATTATTTAAGAAGAAAATAATAAACGGATCAGTCTAGCTATAATTATCAGATAAAATGAGATAGGATAAGAGATGTGACCAAAAACGTAAGATAACAAAGAAATGCCATACTATGTCAAGTATACATCAAATAGCAACAAAAAGCATACAATATCTCCAATCATCTCAAAATACCAAAAAGAATATCATATTCTTTATTTTATTCACCAAACTACAAATATTGACAAACATATAAATGCCAAACGCAAAAGTTGGTGAAACATAAATTCCAGAAATCATCAATTAGAAATAAAGGAATCACAAGGGGGGAAGGCCTATTACAAACGGAATGCTATTCCATGGTCGCTAACCATCGAGCCGGTGCAACGGCGTAGTACAATAACGGTATGCCCAAGGGACCAGAAACTCAAATATTTCAGAACAACGACGTAGTGCAATAACGGTACGCCCGATGAACTCGAAACTCAAATAATTCGGATCAACGACGTAGTGCAATAACGGTACGCCCGATGAACTCGAAAGCCGAAGCATCGATGTAGTACAATGACGGTACATCCGATGAACCAAAAAGCCGGGACATCGATGTAGTACAATAATGGTACATACGATGAACTGAACACCATAAAAGAACATGGGTCGCTAGCCCACAATAGAAATGAGTTGAAGCTCAATAAAACTGGGTACAGTCCCCTACGTGGACGAAGAGACATCGCACATTGCTAGTCTAAACCATAAAATGATCATCATCGATCATCAAGAAGTGTCGATTACACTAAGCTAGTAAATATAAGAGTTTAGCTTCATGTCCCATAACCACTAGCTTAACTTAAATATTTACGAAAAAATTGTAGATTTCCACTCGAAAATTGTCACAAGAGTTTCAATCGAACAAGTCAAAGAATTAAACGACGAAGTAAACGCAAGCGTTTAATACCACTTGTTTTGCCAAGCCGTTTAATTAGATTTTCTCGTACGAATGAGGTAAAGGTTTGTATATACTAATAAGTTGGAAAACGGTTTTATAAACGGGCTTTGTATTAAAAATAGAGTTGAAATCATCTTTGTGAAGAGTTTGAATATTTACTATTAGTATATAAAACTTTGTATTTTTGAAGTGACAAGCCATAGAAATGATTGTAGAAACAATCAATCATCAAAAATTCACATACGAAGACGTGAATCAAATCCATAGAAATCGATGGCGAATCCATCAAAATGGATATACCAAAAATCCCGAAATAGAAGTTACCAAAATCGATAATAAATGATAACAACAAATCGGATAATCACGAATCGATTAAAATTGGAATCTCAAGCAAAATAATCAAATGGAGCTGAAGCAAGCAGGTCGGTCGACTGGACCAAGTGGTTAGTCGACTAACACAGGGATACGAATTCTGTATCCCCAGGGTCAGTCGACTGACACAAATGGTCAGTCGACTGATACAGACCCAGGCAATTTCCTGGGTCTGGTTCAGTCGATTGAACCACTGGTTCAGTCGACTGAACCTGCTTCATAGGCATTTCCCGCCATCTGGTTCAGTCGACTGAACCACTGGTTCAGTCGACTGAACCTGCTTCTGAAGCAAATTCAGTCTAGCCCCCTCGTGGGGCAAAAATTCAACAAACGGCGATCGGATGAGCGACGGGCGCTAAGGGTTTATGCCAATCGGCATCCCAGCCCTATAGGCTCTTCAATGCTTCACCGAAAACATGTTCAAACTTCCGTAAAAGGATTTTCACAAAATTTGACTAAAAACCAAAAATTTAACATTTCACCAATTCAATCCAAATCTAAAGCAAATGAACATAAATAAGTGTTAGGAATTCATACCTAACAATCAAAGATAGTTATAGGCATAGATGTGAGATAAAAATCTCACCTTTAATCCCAAAAACAATGAATGAGAAGCTTGAAAGCAAAGGAAGATCAACCAATCAACCGCTTCAACTCTAGAAGCTTGAATCTAAGCTCAAAAGAAGAACATTTCCTAAGTTAGGTTTAGGAAATTTCTAAAATCAAAGAGAGAATGAGTTGGAGAAGAAGAAGGAGATACTTACCAAAGCTTTGCCTTGATTTTGGAGCAAGAATTGAAGCTTGCAAAAGGAAACTAGGGTTTTGAATTTCTATTTCCAATATTTTTCCCCCATTATCAGTTGAGCTTGAGAGTGTTAGGAAAAATGAGAGTGAATGGAGAGGAGGGGGCTGAGTTAGGGTAATAGAATGAGTTGGGTGAAACCCAAACCCAAAAGCCACTTAGAAAATAGAAAAATTCAACTTACTCCAAACATATCGAAGCTTATACTCAAAAAAGTCGCAAATGCCATTTTGGACTCAATGGAAGTGGTCTCGAGTCCCAATTCGACTGTTTGCAAAAAGTAGCTTTTCGGACTTCAATCCGATTTAGGATTCTATATTTAAATAAAATATTTAAATATTCAATCGTAAATAATGCAGGTTGTTACAGACTCCCCTCCTTAAAGAAATTGCGTCCTCGCAATAATTAAGAGGAAAATAAAAAGTAACAACCATAAAAGCATATCAACACAAAAGAAAGTTTGAAATAAGAAGTTCACCATATTGAGCACGAAAGAGTAAGTCCGGATGTGTTTGCTCGATGAATTCTCAAGATTCCCAAGAGAAATTCTTAGGATTTGAGGACTATTGAACTTTCACAAGAAGAATATCTTTATTTCGAAGGCGTTTAACCTCCGAAGTAATGATACGAATAGAATGTTGCTCATAAGTCAAATTTGGTGAAACTTGAATTTCTTCAACAACACTGGGCTCAAGAATAAAAATCGGAATTCCAAGGTATTTCCGCAGTAAAGAGACGTGGAAAACGTCATAAATAGCAAAAGATTGAGCCGGTAATAAAAAGGCGAAAAGCCATGGAACAAATACGTTCGGTGATGGGAAATGGACCAACATATCGAGGTGCTAACTTTCCTGATCGACTGAAACGCACATCACCCATCAAAGGTGAAACATGAATGAACACCAATAAGATCTGGACCTAAAACCAGCCTCTCACCGGCTTCAAGCCAACACAAAGGAAATCGGCATAGCCTTCCGTAGAGTGCCTCGAAAGGTGTCATACCAATACAAGGTTGGAAGTTATTATTGGAAGAAAACTCAACAAGAGAAATATAATTTTCCCAACTCCCACCAAAATCAAGAACACATGAACGAAAGAGATCTTCAAGAGTTGATTCACACGCTCCATTTGTTCATCGGATTGAGGACGATAAGAGGTGCTAAAAATTGAGCTTTGTTCCCAAAGCTTTTGAAGATCTTACCAAAGTCCACTAGTAAAATAATGGATCACGATTGCTAACAATAAAAGTAGGAACTCCGTGCAATTTTAGTTTGACATATAGTTTAGCCAAAAGAGGTATGGTCCAAAAGAGAAGGACGAGCCTAATGGCTACACAAAACAAGAGATGAACATGAATTGGATTCACGATCTCGAATCTCATAAGTGGATAAAGTCTCGAGATCATTCCATACGGATATCATCAAAGAAACAACTGCTTGTTGCTTACAACTAAGGGCATCGGCAACTCGATTACCCTTTTCTGGGGTACAAAGAAGATCAAGATCATAAAATGCAAGGAACTCGAGCCAACATTAAGTTCCTTATGAGAAAATAAACTTTTCAAAGATTTATGATCAGGGTGGAGAACGAATTTCTCCCCCAAAATAATGATGCCGAACTCTAAAAGCGAAAATAATAGCTGCGAGCACTAGATCATGAGTGGCATATCTAGTTTCGATAGGCTTTAATGATTTAGAAGCAAAAGTGATAGCACGTTCTCTTTTGCAAGAGAACGGCACCCAAACTAATACGACTAGCATCGGTATAAACAATCAAGTCTTGGTTCCCTTCGGGAATCACAAGAATAAGAGTATCGGAATAGAGTTCTTTTATTCCTTCCCGAAAAGCTAAAACTTTCAAAATTACAATTATCTTTATGTAATAATCTTTTCAGAAAAAATTACATTTTACAAGTCAATTTACTGTGTTTGATTATCTCATCATAGCGTTTAGGAGATTCCTATCGATAACGTTGATCAAGCGCATCGATCAGAATTCTTAAAGCACTCAATGGGCAATACAATCACAAAATCATCTTTTATATGATAACTATGTCTCTTAAAGTTTTTAAGAATATTCCTTGCTCGTTTTAAGAACAAAATCCAATCATACTTATAAATAAATCTTACGAAAAAGATTTGTAAAATTTTTAATTGCTGTTTTCATCCAAAATCAATAAATACAAGAATGGAGTCATCGAGATATTCGTAAAATACACAATTCATAAAATGGATGAAATAAGCTGGACAAACTGAATGACATAATAAGTCATTCATAAGAATCATAACGAGTGCGGAATGCGGTAAGTGGAATGCTAACTTCCGCAACTCATAGCAAATGAAAACCGGTGGCAAGGTCGAGCTAAAAAGACCTTAACACCACTCAAAAGACTGCTTAGGTGATAATCCTAAGACAAGATCAAAAATACCGGAAAATTCCACAAACTACCCGAATGAGAAAAATAACACTTTCCTCATCAAGTGAGTTTAAAGAACTAAAATGATATCACCGAATTTGGAAATCAAAATCATTAAGAACAAAAGAAATCTGCTTAACATATTGAAAATGTCGAAGATAAATAGTCCACTCGAGACATTGGATATGGCTTCCTAATGATTAAGCCAACCCTTTTAAAATAAAAATTAATTCTGAAGCCTAAGTAACGCATGACATGCAAATCGGCTTGGAAAAGAAAAAATCACATAAAATAATCTCGACATCAAAACAAAGCAAATTGAGTGTTGCAGATCCACCATCCGGATTCGCAATTCTCAAAGAAGTCATCAAACCCAAAATGTTTTAAAGAAAATGAATCAACAAGTTCTTTTGATATACAATAGCGAGATGAACTCATATCAACAAGAACCCAAATGAGAAGATCACGAAACAAAACAATGCCATCAAGGATTGAATGAAAAATACCTTGATTAAGAGAAGTGTTACCAGGCGTTTACACAATATCTAGCTTTCTCATGCCCTTGCTCAAAAGTTTGGGACATGCAGATAAAAGATGACCCGGTTTTTTGCAATAGCGACAAGAAAGGGGTTTCAGACACATATTTTCATAGTGGTCCGTAGAATTACAATTGTAGCATCCTCCATGATTAGGGATTGGAGTCTTTGCTACCAAAGTAGTTTGCTTCACTTTCTTATTGGGATTAGGGCTTTTGAACTTAATATGCCGCTTCTTGGAAATCCCAATATCACTATCACTTCCTTTACAAACCTCTTTATGTCGAAGAGTGATATCCACAAGCTGATTGAAAGGAACTTCAAGTTTCAAAGGTAAAATCTTTTCGGGGTTCTTACGCAAAGCACAGATAAACCTTTGATTCTTTACAAGATCCAAAAGTTGTTGGGCAGACATGAATACGCCATCCAGAGAAGGACTACTAGATTGACCAGTGCTGGGACTGCCAGATCTAACCATCTCTTCTTCTTTAAGAAAGAAAGAAAAACAAAGAAGAGGAAAAAGGTTATTCACAAAATGAATATCAAACAAACTTGATTGATAAAACAAGGTATCATAAAAAAAGGATAGAACGGTACGAAGACTCGAATTAAATCCTATGAAACGATTCCTAAGAAAGACTTAGGACAATGATCCTTGCTAGATTATTCTACATTGTTCCGAAGTTTGGCTCTGATACCAAGCTGTGATGCCCCACCTCTATACTCACGCTAGCCAAGAACACTACGGGGTAATGCCGTCGACTAGCGCGAAGAATAAGGCTGTTGACTAGCGACCATCTATGTAATTGCTTTATGCGAGCACCGATATGTCAGAAAATATAACTTACATTTCATCTCTGTAGGAAATCCGACATATCTAATACAAACACAAAGCTACCACACAGTGGCTAAGTAGTCTTCGGAAACAAATATAGAAATAAACATAACACAAATCAGTCACAGATATTCATATCACAAAGGCGGAATAAGACATGAATATATCACATGAAGGTGTACATCAAAATAGTGGTCATATAAGATCCACTACATCACAATGAATAGATACAAGTGTGAGACAAAAGAATAATTATACATCAAGGAGTCCATATCTCAAATGTATAATAACAAAAACTACTAATCTAAAGTAGTTAGCTAAAAGAATCAGATGACAATCCCTGATAAGAAGTCAAGCAGGAGCACCTGAAATATCTCAGTCTGACCCGAGTATTATTTAAGAAGAAAATAATAAACAGATCAGTTTAGCTATAATTATCAGATAAAATGAGATAGGTAAGAGATGTGACCAAAAACGTAAGATAACAAAGAAATGCCATACTGTGTCAAGTATACATAAAATAGCAACAAAAAGCATACAATATCTCCAATCATCTCAAATACCAAAAAGAATATCATATTCTTTATTTTATTCACCAAACTACAAATATTGACAAACATATAAATGCTAAACGCAAAAGTTGGTGAAACATAAATTCCAGAAATCATCAATTAGAAATACAGGAATCACAAGGGGGAAGGCCTATTACAAACGGAATGCTATTCCATGGTCGCTAACCATCAAGCCAGTGCAACGGCGTAGTACAATAACGGTATGCCCAAGGGACCAGAAACTCAAATATTTCGGAACAATGATGTAGTGCAATAACGGTACGCCCGATGAACTCGAAACTCAAATAATTCGGATCAACGACGTAGTGCAATAATGGTACGCCCGATGAACTCGAAAGCCGAAGCATCGATGTAGTACAATGACGGTACATCCGATGAACCAAAAAGCTGGGACATCGATGTAGTACAATAACGGTACATCTGATGAACTGAACACCATAAAAGAACATGGGTCGCTAGACCACAATAGAAATGAGACGAAGCTCAATAAAACTGGGTACAGTCCCCCACGTGGACGAAGAGACATCGCACATTGCTAGTCTAAACCATAAAATGATCATCATCGATCATCAAGAAGTGTTGATTACACTAAGCTAGTAAATATAAGAGTTTAGCTTCATGTCCCATAACCACTAGCTTAACTTAAATATATACGAACAAATTGTAGATTTCCACTCGAAAATTGTCACAAGAGTTTCAATCGAACAAGTCAAAGAATTAACCGACGAAGTAAACGCAAGCGTTTCATACCACTTGTTTTGCCAAGCCGTTTAATAAGATTTTCTCGTACGAATGAGGTAAAGGTTTGTATATACTAATAGGTTGGAAAACGGTTTTATAAACGGGCTTTGTATTAAAAATAGAGTTGAAATCATCTTTGTGAAGAGTTTGAATATTTACTATTAGTATAGAAACCTTTGTATTTTTAAAGTGACAAGCCATAGAAATGATTGTAGAAACAATCAATCATCAAAAATTCACATACGAAGACGTGAATCAAATCCATAGAAATCGATGCCGAATCCATCAAAATGGATATACCAAAAATCCCGAAATAGAAGTCACCAAAATTGAAAATAAATGATAACAACAAATCGGATAATCACGAATCGATTAATAGTGGAATCTCGAGCAAAATAATCAAATGGAGCTGAAGCAAGCAGGTCAGTCGACTGGACCAGGTGGTCAGTCGACTGACACAAGGATACGAATTCTGTATCCCCAGGGTCAGTCGACTGACACAGATGGTCAGTCGATTGATACAGACCCAGGCAATTTCTTGGGTCTGGTTCAGTCGACTGAACCACTGGTTTAGTCGACTGAACCTGCTTCATAGGCATTTCCTGCCTTCTAGTTTAGTCGACTGAACCTGCTTCTTAAGCAAATTCAGTCTAGCCCCCTTGTGGGGCAAAAATCCAACTAACAGTGATCGGATGAGCGACGGGCGCTAAGGGTTTACGCCAATCGGCATCCCAGCCCTATAGGCTCTTCGATGCTTCACCGAAAACATGTTCAAACTTCCGTAAAAGGATTTTCACAAAATTGGACTAAAAACCAAAAATTTAACATTTCACCAATTCAATCTAAATCTAAAGCAAATGAACATAAATAAGTGTTAGGAATTCATACCTAACAGTCAAAGATAGTTATAGGCATAGATGTGAGATAAAAATCTCACCTTTAATCCCAAAAACAATGAATGAGAAGCTTGAAAGCAAAGGAAGTTCAACCAATCAACCACTTCAACTCTAGAAGCTTGAATCTAAGCTCAAAAGAAGAACATTTCCTAAGTTAGGTTTAGGAAATTTCTGAAATCAAAGAGAGAATGAGTTGGAGAAGAAGAAGGAGATACTTACCAAAGCTTTGCCTTGATTTTGGAGCAAGAATTGAAGCTTGCAAAAGGAAACTAGGGTTTTGAATTTCTATTTCCAATCTTTTTCCCCCATTATCAGTTGAGCTTGAGAGTGTTAGGAAAAATGAGAGTGAATGGAGAGGAGGGGGCTGAGTTAGGGTAATAAAATGAGTTGGGTGAAACCCAAACCCAAAAGCCCACTTAGAAAATAGCAAAATTCAACTTACTCCAAACATATCGAAGCTTATACTCAAAAAAGTCGCAAACGCCATTTTGGACTCAATGGAAGTGGTCTCAAGTCCCAATTCGACTGTTTGCAAAAAGTAGCTTTTCGGACTTCAATCCGATTTATGATTCTATATTTAAATAAAATATTTAAATATTCAATCGTAAAATATGCGGGTTGTTACAACCCATGCCTCCGAGCCCTTATGGGTCGGTACTGACCCGTATGTTCGGCTCGGGGATCTGTCCCGGGTCGTTCTACTCTGCTTCTAGCTACCTACACTCCGATTTCTGGTCTTTGATTTTAATTTGCAGCAACTTCGGCTATTCCTATCTTTTCTACTCTCTTGAAGAAATTATCAATCATTTCTTCCTAGTGAGCAATCATTATTTCCTGCAATCCGTTCATTATGGTTTCCATCTCATCCCTGGTTATGTAGATTGACGGGGGTTAGCTCCTGAGGATGCCTCTTGGCTACGCCTTTGTTGATTTCCTATAACAACAATCCTTCTAGTTAAATGTCTAGTCATTCTAAATCTTTTTCAAATCCCAAATCAATGAATTCTAGCGATTTGTCAGTGAAAGCATCAAAATGTTTGAACCAAAAATGGCACAAACATCCATGAAAAATAAGTAGAGAAATAGAAGTGAAGAAAATAAATGAAATACAACTAGAAAAGATCACACAGCAGTTTATAGTGGTTCGACTAATCTTGGCCTATGTCTACTAAATTATTTTATTGCTTAATTTTGACTTGGGGGGTAGAAGTTCTTACGGGTTGGTACAACTCCGACAGAGAATACAAGAAACTAGAGAAAGGAGTGCAGTAGCCAAAAGATCTTGAAAAATGAGCCTCGCTTTCCTATTTATAGAGATAGAGGCCTAAAATCTCGTCCAGAAGACCTCCACCTCGATTTCCACACTACAGACTGTTTCTTCAAGAAAATAGGATGCCACCTCTGTTGCATGGGTCGTACGACTCCAAGAGCTTGGGTCGGTACGACTCCGTAAGATGCCCAATCTGATCATCTTGAACTCTTTGCTTTGGCACATCTTGTGTTTAGCTTCGTGATTCCATAATTATTTGCACCAATACTAGCTTGTTTTGGAGTCCAAATGACGACGTCGTGGAAGAACAGAGTTGCTGATTCAAGAGTTCGTAGAGGTTGATAGAGAATTGCATTAGATCAACAAAACAACACTTGGAATAGGCTCCTAGCATGGAGTAGGTTGTGTAGGCAGAAGATGGGACCTACCGGTTGAGGGAAGTTGGATCGGTATTGACCCACAGAGTTGGGTCGGTACCAGTCCACCACTTTGGTGGATCGATGATTCTTTTGGTTTGGTCTTTGTTAACTGGAACTAACTTGGAGTCTGACGTGAGAAATTTGAGTGTTTGCTTGGGGCTCGACTTGAAGAATTTCTGAGATTTTTGTATTTTGAGTTTTCCTTCGTTTGCTTGGAGTCAGACCCAAGAATTTTGTGTGTCCGACCCCGGTTCGCTTGTTTGGCGTTAAACCCGAGATTTCTATGTGTCCGACCCGACTTTTCATGGGTTGGTACTGACCCAAGCACTTGAGTCGGTACAGAACCAACTTCGGGTTGCGTTTGGGGTTTTTGCATGGATTGCTTCAAGTCAAGCTTGGAGTTTTTGCAAGGCTATCCTGCTTCGAGTCAAACGTGAGGATTTTGTGGGTTTGCTCCGAATCGGCTCTTCCAAAAACTTGAACTTCCAAATTTTCAACTTTTTTCGCTCATTTTTTAATATTTCTTTCTTTCCTTTTTATGATATTCAAAAAATCCTTAGGTCATTTCTCCATCGTTTGCTCGTCCGATTCGATCGTTTAAATATGTTTGAAGACTACGGCAAATTCGACCGTAACACCTGCCGTCCAAAATAAGTCTTGTGAATTCTTTGCTGCACTTGGTTATTGGGCTTCTAAGCTGTCTCTCTGGGTGTCTTGCTTTGATAACTTCGTAGTAGGACTCATCGAGTTGTCCGTATACTGCCTGATCAAAAGGCGGTGTAATAGTAACTAATTATGAAATTTTAAATTTATTTAGCATCATAAATTCATAGAAAAGAAAATATTCGGTAGAAAATGATTTTTTAGTCTTATGTCAATCCAAAGTATTTTGGACCTACCTTCAAAATATGATAAAAAAGTAAATAAATTTAGGATGCCGATCTTGATTCTTAAATTTTGTAGGCATTCGTCTACATTTGAACTAAAAACCCATCGCTTGAAGGCCAAACGATCTTCAAATGAGACGAAATTTAGGTCACATAGACTTTATAATGTATTTATCCAGTTCGTATGGCTAGAATCCAAAAAACGAAAGGAAAAAAATTAGACTCAAAATATATCATTTTCTAAGGAGTTATACAATACTTGATATATATTATTAGGACAACTTCTATGAAAATAACCTATTTGAAGTCTAATTTTTTTTATGTATGTTTATATAAATCCAACTATATGGATTAGATAAATACATATATGGTATATATGATTTGACTTTTGTCTCGTTTGAAGATCGTTTGACCTTCGAATGAAAGGTTAAGTTTGAATGTTGACGAGTGGCTATAAATTTGAAAATAATGATTGATACCATAAACCTGTTTATTTTCCTTTCATATTTCGACCATACACCCAAAACATTTTAGATCGACAAAAGATTTAACAAATTTATTTTTTTACCAAATATTTTATTTTATATGATTTTATTATGTTAAATACATTTAAAATCCACAATTAATTATCAAATCGTTAAAAAAGTATCGTATAACGTATAAATATAATCTTTTTAATTTTTAGAAATAAAAGTGGGTTATTTTGAATTTTCTAAAAATTTTATCACAAATTAAATTTTTATATAAATTAAGTTAGACTTAATTTGTTTTAAATAAGGAGAAAAGAAAATAATTATATTCAACATCCGTTGAAACTCGCTGAAAATGTAGCCGCAAAGGCCATCGAAAGTCTTTAAAACCTGTATACAGCAGCAACCGAACCTCTTTCTTCCTTAATTTATCTTCCCCAAACCCTCAAAAAAATAACCAAATTGGAATCAACCATTATGTATATTCTTCCCCTAAACTAATTAATTGGAATTGTAATAAAACCATTGTGCTTAGAATTATTGATAATAGCCTATCTATCAATTATGATTCTATATTGGTTGATTTGGAAATGGTAATTAGGATTATTAGTGTTTAAATCCTAAAATTAATGTTTAGTTAGGGCTAATTAAGGTCGATTAGTGTATGTGATTATTAGTATAACATAATTTAGTGTTAATTAGTGTATGTGTTAGTTAAATTATTGGAAAAAACAATTTAACATAATCCCTTTATTAGTTTATACCGTTAATTATACATAAATTTGGTTTATGTGTATGTTGTATGCAATAATATAAACAAATTAGTATATTATGTTAATTTATTATAAGAGTGTAATAAATTTAAATTAATATTACCTAACCTATTGAAAAAAACAATTTTTACTAGTTTTCAATCATTAAGAAATTTAAATAATGAATTAGTGTATAATGTTAATATAAAAAAATTGGTGTATAATGTACTTTATTTTAAAATCCCTTAGATTTTTTAGCCTCATCTGACAAGTATTGAATATGATCGTTATATAGATGCTCATTTTAGTATAAAAGGGACAATAATATTCATCTAATATAGTATTTGTTGGATTTGTCCCCGTATTGGATAAGTTATAAACATAATAAAGTAACTACATTTTGTAAATCATTTCATCTTAAATGGTTCATGAAATTTCGACAGCACTTCCTTTTTATTTCCTGTATACGCATATTTGTGTACGATACATGAAACAAAGGGGAAGCGCTACCGAAATTTTATTGAGTCGTTTATGATGAAATGATTTATAAAATGTAATTACATTATTATGTTTGTAATGGAAAGTATGATGATAGACCATCAAAGTAAAAATTAATAAAGTGAAAATATAATATTATATTCTTAATTTATTAAAACTGATAATATATAAGATATTATAAAAAAAGGTTAAAAGAATAATATATTATATACTTACTAAGACAGTAAACTATAAACAAATTAGTGTATAATGATAACATATTATATAATTAATAAAACATTAAATTCTATAAATGAATTTAAAATTAAAATGTCAATTTAAAAAATGATCAATAATTTTTTGAATTTCTATCATATTTTTTAAAATAGGAAAAAATGGTCAATTGTTTTGTCGATTAGAGGAGTTGGATGTATCAACGAAAGGGGATAAAAGGCTTAATAAAGGAACAATTTTATAATGGTGTACATGTATTTATTGAATTCGCTTTAAGTAATAACACCGAAGAAGAAATTCGCTGCCTATGTAGTAACTACAAATATTTGAAGCATTTGAAACTAAATATGGTTATAGTACACTTGTGTCAAAATAGTTTTGTGCCAGATTATTATGTATGGGATCATCATATAGAACTTGTTGCACCTAATCCTGTAGTGCCAGAGGAGGAGGTGGGTTGACAATGTTACGGCGAATCCCATAGAAGATATGACTAAAGATGCAACACGATCGATGTTCCCTACGGTTGAAGTTGATGATGACGATGTAAATGTCATAGAAGAACCAAATACTAGAGTAAAGAAAATCTATGATTTACTGGATGCTACTAAGAAACTCCTTTGGGATGGCTGTAAAAGCGGCACTCATTATTAGTAACTACCAAATATATTACTATGAAATCTAAATTCAACTTCACAGAAGCTGGATTTACATCTGTTGTACAAGCTACAAAACAACATATGCCACCCGATCATTTAATGTATGAAAATCATTATGAAACAAAAAAAATTAAGTCTTCTTTTGGTTTGTCATACCAAAAGATAAATACATGTTTAAATGGTTGCATGTTGTTTTGAGAAGTGGACATCTATCTTAGGAAGTGTAGAATATGTAACGAGGAATGATACAAACCAAGAAAAAAGAAGGGAAAGGAAGTTCTATACAAGAGAATGCATTACTTACCCATCACTCCTAAACTTCAAAGGTTATATGCATCTTCTATTACCGCATCGCATATGAAATTACATAGTGTGAGAACAGACGAAGATGATAAATTAGTACACCTAGCTGATGGAGAAGCATGGAAACATTTTGATAAGACTTATCCCGCTTTTGCAATAGAGAGCCGTAATGTTAGACATGGTTTGTGTACGGATGGATTTTCACAATTCTCTCAATTTGGTTCTAAATGTTCATCTTGGCCTATTATCGTTACACCTTATAATTTACCTCCATGGATGTGTATGAAAACTCTATATATGTTTCTCACTATCGTCGTCCTTGTCCCTGATGATCCGACACAAGGAATCAATGTTTATTTACAACCATTAATTGAAGAGTTGAAAACACTGTGATATGAAGGAGTTAAAACATATGACATTTCCAAAAAAAAATTCATATGTTCGCTTCTTTGTTATGGACTATTAGTAATTTACTTGCATATGCAATGCTTTCAGGTTAGAGTACGGCCGGTCGTCTAGCTTGTCCTTATTGCATGGAAGAAATACGAGCATTTTCTTTATCGCATGGGAAGACAATTTCATGGTTTGATTGTCATCAATATTTTATCCATGTTAATCCTACATTTAGAAGAGATAAAAAAACTTTACAACTAACAGAGCAGAACTAGACAACCACCAACAATTTGGTCAAGCATAGAAATATATGATCTTGTAAAGGAATATCCAAAGATACATGAAACTAGAGTGTAAACTGAAATTCCTGATAAATCACGATTAATAATTGGTGCAAAAAAGTTTATTTTAGGAGTTACCTTATTGGAAAGTTCTCTTACTTCGCCATAATATTAACGTGATGCACAATGGGAAAAACGTGTTTGATAATGTGTTTAATACAATTTTGAATGATAAGTGGAAGACTAAGGACGATTTGAAATCAAGACGTGATATAGAGGAATTATGTAAGCATCTCGAGCTTCATATCAAGCCAAATAACACTAAAAAACCCAAAGCATGCTATGAGTTAGAAAATAACCAAGTAAAACTTATGTTAAAATATGCTGAAGGATCAAGATTTCTCGATAGAATTTCTTTTAATCTTCATAGATGTGTCAATTTTAAAAACAATAAATTGAGAGGGATGAAAAGTCACGATTTTCATGTAATAATGAAAAATTGGTTACCTGTCATTTTTAAAGAACATTTACCCATACAAGTTTGGACAGTTATAGCAGAACTTGGTTTGTTTTATAAAAAGCTTTGTTCGACTACGTTAAATGTATGCCTTCGTAACCTTGAAGAGGAAATTCTCATAATGCTCTACAAATTGAAGAAAATATTTCCTTCAGGTTTTTTTAATGTAATGGAGCATTTACCTGTTCATCTTCCATCTGAAGCACGTCTTTGAGATCCTACGCAATATAGATGGATGTATCCATTTGAATGGTAATAATATTATGTTAAATATTAATTTAATCACACAAGTAAAATTTAATTTGAAATAATATTTTAATAGGTATTTAAATCATCTGAAGAAAAAAGTTAGATAAAAAACACGAGTTGAAGGTTTATTTTGCAAATCATATATCAAAGAACAAGCTTCATTCTTTCTCTCTCATTATTTCAGTAACCATGTGAACTTATCATTTGAAAGTGTTTCGCGTAACGATGGAGGCATTGAACATGATTCTTCTGAAGTAATGTTATCTATTTTCAGACAATAAGGTCAACCTGTAGGAAAATGTATGGAAACATGGTTAGACGACAGAGATTACCATGTAGCAAAAACATATGTACTTTTTAATTGCATTGAAGTTGCACCACTTGTTAGTTATTGTTACTTAATAATTCTCGATATGTGAATTTTTAAATTTATATTTCATTCAATCGTACTGAAAAATATGTGCAATATATAAATTTTGCAATATTTATGAATCACAACATCTACGTGGCGATCTCAGTAAAGAATTCGTTGATTGGTTTTCAAACTACGTTTATGATCCGAGAAATTATGTGGTCGACGAAGGATTGAAACATCTTGCTTGGGACCAAAAGGAAATGTCAAGACATATCCAGTATTCTTCGTCAATGGATTTAAATTCAACACCAAAGAATATGGTGCTGAAAAATGAACTAACAATGCCAGAGTATTTGTTAAAGGTAAAGACGATCCAAAGGATCATATAAATGATTTTTTCGGCGTGTTAACACAGGTTTTGGAATTGACATATTTTATACAACTTGCGGAGAAAGTTTTTTTATTTAGATGCATTGGTTCAACAATGTTTCAGTTCTAGAATCAACATTCACAAATGTTATAATTTTATTAAAATAAAACATAATTCGCATTACCATAAGTATGATCCTTTTGTATGAGCCAAATAAGCACTCCAAGTTTATTATGCTCCATATCCGTCTTTAAAAGGAGAGAAAGCAGATTCGTTGGCTATTTTTAAAATAAAGGCAAGATTTACATTTGATGGAAAGAATATTCCAAACAACTAAGCTTATCAGGCAGATCTTGAGCAAAATAACGAACTAATAATAACGGACGATCATACTGATATTGGGTATCTAAATAATGAATCAAACGTTTTAGTAGAAGCATTTGAACTTCAGAGGAAACCGATATGTTGTACGAGACTGAGTCTGAGTCAGAAAACGGCAAAGACTGGTTATTAATGTACATTTTGGCAAAAGGCAATTTATGTGATTATTAATGTTACATTTTTCTCATAAAAGAATGATATGTTTTCCCATAATTAAATGATGTGTTCTCCTATAATAAAATGATATATCTACAACTGGTATTCTGTTTCGAGGTCGAAGGTCATCCCATTCATTGAGTTCCCCCACTTTCAATCAGAGAGGGACCAACGCGGGGGGTGATGGCGACAGCCCATCACAGGTAGAGCATCCCATAGTAGCCATAGTGAGTAAAGCGAGTAGGTAAGTATCAAATTTATTGCAACGTCATAAATATTTTGTGTATGATATATTATTCATGATTTATTAAAGGTCAAATTAATATAGGGGATTTGAGCTGGAGCCCTTTGATGTTGTTCTCGATGTTTCCAAGGCTACTTGTAAAAGTAGAATGATCGTGTGCTGGCCTAGGTGATATAATATCCCACCCCACATTATAGAGTGTAACTGGCAGGATTTCGTCGTAAGTGTAAATCTGTATTTCATTTTATATATAACCATTGTACAAAATGTTGACTAAGAATAAATGTACAACTTAATTTTTTTAATATGCAGGGGGCGGTAGAATTATAGAAATCTAACTTTATGCTTTGCAGAAATTACTGGATAAAAAAATGCTACGATATCGAGCATAAAAAAGGAAGAAAAAGCCCGATTGGATGAGTGGAAGCATATGGCAAGGTTAGGTTGATTACCAGAAAACTCCAAAAGCGAAGATAAGTTTACTAGTCTCGTATGTTTGTTAAAAATTTAGTAGAATTAGTATAATAATTGCATCAATTTACAAATGTGAAATATAATTTTCATTTAAAAAACTACAAGTAGAGTCGGAGAGGAATTCTGCAAATAGAGATAAAAATCCCGTCACACACCGTGGTGGTTCGAAGTTATTTCAGCATTACCGTCAAGAGCTGGTAAATTTATTATTTGCGATTATAAATACTTATAATTATATTGTATAATTATATATATATATATATAATAATACATAATACTTATTTTAGGAAAGAGAGAGTGGTCGTCCCGTCTCCTACGTGGACGTGTTTACTCGTACTCACACCATCGAGCATGTTAATGAAGATGGCACAATAACATACACATGGCATTGCATGAAATCCAAAGAGCCCATGTAAGCATATTTTAAATTATAATTTATTAATGATCACTTTAAATAATAAGTTATAAATAATTAAAATAATATAGTATGAATTTTAATTGTAATTCTATTTGGAATCGCAGGATAAATTCATGCAATAACGAATGAAACTGCTCAAGGGAACGGGATGGGAAGAGCTGATCGCTGACGGGGAGGACTAGATATTTGACGCTATCATGGAGCCGCCAACGCGGAATAGGCGTTATGGTTTTAGGAACCGAGAGGTAATGTTTATGTATAATATATTTATGAATAACGTATAACACATTGATTTTATTAATCATGGTATATGAAACTCATACACTTTGGTAAACAATGTTACAGGCTAGACGCAGACAAAGCAGCTATCAAAAAAGCTCAGGTTAATTAGAAGATTGCAGAGTTGAGAGCTCGGTTGCTGAGTTGGAGGATAAAGGCAGGCGTCGGTCTGCGGAGATGAACCAGATGCTAGACGAGCGCATTGCTGCGTATATGCAGCAACATGGCACATTTCCTTCATCCGCGGGATTCGGTGGCCATGATCAGGATTGATTGGTAATGGTTTTTTTTCTTTTTGTGCTGAGATATTGTACATATATGCACTTTGAGATGGGTGAGGTAATTTAATTTTATTGCTAAGTAGTTTGAAAGTTATATATACTATAAGATGGTGAGGTTAATGTGCTTTAATATATATGATACATTTTGAAATGTTGTTGGATGTGTGAGGTTGATTTGAGGTGCTGTTGGATGTATTTTGACATGTGGACTGATTTTAGGTTGGTTGTTGTTGGTTTATTGTATATTGTTGGACGTTTGGGTATATTGATGGATGTTTGATGTTGGTTTATCATATATATTAATATATTTTTTATCATTGATTTGATATATGTGATTTGGGCTTTGATATATATTATTTATATATGTGAAATTGAGTTGTGAAATATATAGTTATATATGTGTTATTTGGAGGTTGAATGACTGCAGTAATAAAATAACACTCCAGATTTCCGATGGCTTATTCGTAGCCAACATATTAAGGGCTTCGATGACTAGCGACATCAAACTGGGGTATCCCGTGACCTTCCACGTATACACGATGTCATCGAAAGCCGTCGGCATGGTCGTCGCTAGCCGTCGAAGTACTATTCTTCGACGCCCAATATTTCGATGGCTTTTTCCGATCGGCCATCGATGGCTTTCGACGGCTGTCGGTGGTTTAAAGTCGTTGGATTGTAGTGTTCAAACCTTAACCAGAAGTTTCTGTTTTCTAATCGAAAATAAAATATTTGTTCCCTTTTTTTCTTTACTTTAGTTCCTCGTTAATCTCAGGCACTACAGTGACTCAAAATCATATCATAAATTCAATTGTCCTATTCAATCAATAGAAGGTCGGATAATACAATGGTAAGGTTTATACTTTGATGATATTTAGTTCTCTTTTCCCCTAAATTCACCAAATTTTTGTTAACTATAGTTTAATTTAATTTTTTAGTCTTATATAGCTATTACAAATTTTCTTTGAATCATCGTAGATCTGTAGTTTCCATAGAAATTGTATGTTTATATACATTAAAGATGGATCTCTCCTAAAAAAAATATTTTTACTAATAATTTTAAGTAAAATCCTTAATTCTCCTTAGTTTATGTGTGTATTTTCACATTTACTCCTCTAAATGTTCACATTTAACAAGTTTTAATATATTCACGTGTAATACCATGCCCTTTTGACTTCTCCTTTTATTAAATTTACTTATTATGTTAAATTATATTTTATTTCACTACAAATTTCAAATCCTAACCAGAAGTTTCTATTTTTTCTTATCGAAAATAAAATATTTTTTCTCTTTTTTTTTCTTTTTTTCACATTAGTTTCCCTTGAATCTCAGGCTCCACAGTGACTCAAAATGGTATCACAAATTCAATTACACTATTCATTCAACAAAAGGTCGCATAATATTATGGTAAAGTTTTGACAATGAAGATATTTAACACTTTTCCCTCTAAATTCACTAGATTTTTGCTAACTATAGTCTAATTGAATTTTTTTTATTTTATATAGCTATTACAAATTTTCTTTGAATCATCGTAGATCTTTTGTTTATAATGAAATTGCATTTATCTTAAACTATATCATAAAAGATGGATCTCTCCTAAAAAATTCTTTTTTCTCATAATTTTAGAATTAAAATCATTAATTCTCCTTTATTCATGTGTACATTTTCACATTCATTCTTCTAAACTTTCATATTTAACAAGCTTTAATATATCCAGGTGTAACACTATGTCCTTTTGACTTCCTCTTTTACTAAATTTACTCATTATGTTAATTCTATTTTATTTCACTACAAATTTCAAACCCAGACCAGAAGTGTAACAACCCGCATATTTTACGATTGTATATTTAAATGTAGCATCGTTAATCAGATTAAAGTCCGAAATGTTACTTTTTGTAAACAGTCGAATTGGGACTCGAGACCACTTCCATTGAGTCCAAAATGGCATTTATAACTTTTTTGAGTATAAAGATCGATATGTTTGGAGTTGAGAAGAATTTGCTATTTTTCTACTTGGGCTTTGGGTTTGGGTTTCAGCCCGCTAACCCATCTTAATACCCTAATTCAGCCCCTCTTCTCATTTCATTCTCATTTTCCTAATACATTCAAGCTTAAGTAAAAATGGGGGAAGAGAAAAGGAAATAGAAATTCCAAACCCTAGTTTTTTTTTTTGCAAATTCAAGTTCTAGCTCCAAAATCAAAGAGAAGCTTAGGTAAGCATCCTCTTCTTCTTCTCCATCTCAATCTCTCTCCAATTTCAGAAATTTCCTATGACCTAACTTAGGAAATATTTGTTATAATCTTAGATTGGAGCTTCTAGAGTTGAAGTTGAAGTGTGGTTGGTCTTTCTTTTGATTTCAAAGCTTCTCATTTGTAGTTTTGGGTTGAAAAGGTGAGTTCTTTAACTCACATCTACATCTATAGCTATCATTGTTGTTAGGTATGAATTCCTAACATTTGTGCATATTCATTTGCTTTTGATTTGAATTGATTTAGTGAATTTTCCAAATTTTGGTGTTTTGGTCCAATTTTATGTAAATCCAATTATGGATATTTGGACATTGATATTCGGGGTGTATCGAAGAACCGTTAAGGCTGGGTTGTCGCTTGGCGTAAATCCTTAGTCGTCATTGCTCAGCCGATCGCTTCCGATACGTTTTGGCCACTTTGGCCTAAGCAAATTGTTGCCAAAGACCAGGTGACCAGACGTCTGGTGATCAAGTCCAGACGTCTGGTTTGGATCTGGAGCAAAAATATATGCACGCGGTATAATAAAAAAAGGCAGAGACTAATTTCAGACGTCTGAATTATAAATTCAGACGTCTGAAAGGGATTCAGACGTCTGAATTATAATTTCAGACGTCTAAAAGGGTTTCTGACGTCTGGATTGCCGATCCAGACGTCTGGAAGGGATTTTCTGGAATTTCCAAAACCTAAATCCAAACGTCTGGATGGACACCCCCTAGACGTCTGGAACTGTGTATTTTTGCCTATTTAGGCTTTTCTTGATTGAATTTCCATTGTTTATCGATTTTAGTTGCTCCGATTAGTTGTAATCACTTTTATCGACCTTGATGACTTCTTTTTCGGGATTTTGGGAATATCCATTTTGATGGATTTGATATCGATTTCTTTGGATTTAATTCACGTCTTCGTATGTGAATTTTTGGTGATTGATTGTTTCTACAATCATTTCTATGGTTTGTCACTTTAAAATACAAGGGTTTCTACACTAGTAGTAAATAATCAAACTCTTTCACAAAGATGATTCCAACTCTACTTTTAATACAAATCTCGTTTATAAATCCGTTTTCCAATCTATTAGTATATACAAACCTTTACCTCATTCGTATGAGAAATCTAATTAAACGGCTTATCAAAACAAGTGGTATGAAACACTTGCGTTTACTTTGTCGGTTAATTCTTAGACTTGTTCGATTGAAATCTTGTGACAATTTTCGAGTGGAAATCTACAATCTGTTCGTAAATATTTAAGTTAAGCCAGTGGTTATGGGACATGAAGCTAAACTCATTTATTTACTAGCTTAGTGTAATTAACACTTATCGATCAATGATGATCCTTTGATGATTTAGACTAGCGATGTGCGATGTCTCTTTGTCCGCGTGGGGGACTATACCCTGTTTGGAGGAGCTTCGGCTCATTTGGAGGAGTTTCGGCTCATAGTCCGCAATGGGGGACTATACCCTGTTTGGAGGAGCTTCGGCTCATTTGGAGGAGTTTCGACTCATAGTCTGCAATGGGGGACTATACCCTGTTTGGAGGAGCTTCGGCTCATTTGGAGGAGTTTCGACTCATAGTCCGCAATGAGGGACTATACCCTGTTTGGAGGAGCTCCGGCTCATTTGTGATACACGTGTTGGTGAGTTTTCATGCTCCCGTTTGTGATAGGCCTTTCCCCCTTTGTGATTTCTGGATTTCTGGTTGTGATTTCTAGAATTTGTGTTTCACCAATTTTCGTGGTTTGCATTGATAAGCTCTATAAATATTTGTGTTTTGGTGAATAATTTAAAGAATGTGATTCTTTTTGGTGTTTTGAGATTCATGAGATATTGTATGATTTTTGTTGATATTTGATGTATACTTGACATAGTATGGCATTTTTGTTATCATACGTTTTGGTCATATCTCTTATCCTATCCCATTTTATCTGATATTTATAGCTAGACTGATCCGTTTATTATTTTCTTCTTAAATAATATTCGGGTCAGACCGAGATATTTCAGGTGCTCCTGCTTGACTTCTTATCAGGGTCCTTCACTTGACTTTTGGCAAACTACTTTAGCATAGTAATTTTTGTTAGTATACACTTGAGATAGAGACTCCTTGATGTATACTTATTCTTTTGTCTAGCACTTGTATCTGTTCTTTTGTGATGTAGTGGATCTTCTATGACCACTATTTTGATGTACACTTTTATGTGATATATTCATATCTGATTCCGCCTTTGTGATATGAATGTCTGTGACTGATTTGTGTTATGTTTATTTCTATATTTGTTTCCGAAGGCCACTTAGCCACTGTGCAGTACCTTTGAGTTTGTATTTGATATGTCAGATTTCCTCTTGAAACGAAATGTAAGTTATATTATCTAACATATCGGTACTCGCACAAAGCAATTACACAGATGGTCGCTCCTCAACAGCCTTATTCTTCGTGCTAGTTGACGGCATTACCTCATAGTGTCCTTGGCTAGTGTGAGTATAGAGGTGGGGCGTCACAAGAAGTTTCTTTTTTCTAATCGAAAATAAAATATTTGTTCACTTCTTTTTCTTCTTTCATTTTAGTTCCTCGTTGTTCTCAAGCACTACAATGACTCAAAATCATATCACAAATTCAATTGAACTATTCAATCAATATAAGGTCACATAATATGATGGTAAAGTTTAAACATTGATGATATTCAATTCTCTTTTCCCCAAAATTCAATAAATTTTTGCTAACTATAGTTTAATTCAAGCTTTTTTTTCATATATACTATTACAAATTTTCTTTGAATCATCGCAGATCTTTAATCTTCACCAAAATTGCAATTTTCATATTCTATATATATACATAAAAGATGGACCTCTCTTAAAGATGGTCTTTTTTCTCATAATTTTAGAGCAAAAATCCTTAATTCTCCTTGATTCTTTTACAATTACCGCTCTAAATTTCCACATTTAACAAACTTTAATATATTCATGTGTAACACATTGTCCTATTGACTTCCTCTTTTACTAAATTTACCCATTATGTTATATTCTATTTATTTCACTACAAACTTCAACCCGAACTAGAAGTTTCTTTTTTTAATCGAAAATAAAATATTTGTTCTCTTCTTTTTCTTCTTTCATTTTAGTTTCTCTTTAATCTCAGGCTCCACAATGACTCAAAATGATATCACAAATTCAGTTACACTATTCAATCAATAAAAGGTTGCATAATATGATGGTAAAGTTTAAACTTTGATGATATTCAACCCTCTTTTCCCCTAAATTCACTAGATTTTTGCTAACTATAGTAATTCAATTTTTTTTTTATATAGCGGTTGCAAATTTTCTTTGAATCATCGCAGATCTTTAATTCAATTTTTTTATCTTTAGAATTTAAATCCTTTATTCTTCTTGATGCATGTGTATATTTTCACATTTGCCCCTCAAGATTTTCATATTAAACAAGCTTTAATATATTAAGGTGTAACACCATGTTCTTTTTTTTGGAACTAGGCCAGCCCATAACAGAAGTTATGGGTGAATTTCAACTTTTTTATTTTATTGGATATATATTGGGCTATGAACCTAATTTATTTAGAACATCTCTAAATTTTATTTAAATAAATCTCTTATTTTATTTAAATTTATAAATTATATACAATTTTGTTTAATCTAAATTCAATTAAATATAAAAGCGTGTGTATATATATATATGTGTATGTATATCATATACATTAATGTATGTGCATGTATGTGTAACATAATAATCGGTGCAAGTTATAACATGCCTATACATAAATGTTGGGATTTACATCGCAACGGACATATGAGCTCATCCTATTTGTTTAAATGATGTCCAATAATATGTATGTATGTAAACTTGTTATTTATATAAATATTAAAAACTATGTATGTGAGTGTATGTGTATATATATATATATAACTTGTATGTAAAAATATTAATGATTTTTATATATATGCTATTGCATTAAATATTAAATATATATATATACATAATATAAAAAAAAATAAATCATTTTACACGTAAACATATATATGCATGAATTACAATAACAAAATAATAATTATTATATTTAAATATATTTACAATATCTAAATAAATATATGTATGTATATATATAGTATATTGATTATGTATTAAAAAATATATATTTTTGAACCTTCTAGATCGAATGCACAATAGACAAAAATTGGTTTATATTTTATTGCATTAATATATATATGTATATATATTAATTATTCAAAATACAATAAAATAATAATAAAAAATATTTTCGTGTTATATTATTCGAAATTTAAAAATTTTGAAAATCAGGCAAGTATTTTAAAGTTATGAAGTTTTTCCAGAATTTTCTCGGTTAAAATAATATTTTTAATTAATTGATTTCGACCGATTATTAAATTGGTTTTTAAAAAATATAAAACTGGTTTTTAAATTCTGATTTTTTGGCCGAGATTTTATATATTGTTAAAAAAAATTATAAAATTTAATATTTTATTTTTGGAACATATATTCTTTTATATGATTTATTTAAATAGTGTTTTATTTAAATAATATTAAATAATAGTAAATATATATTAAAAATTAATTTACAGCCATTGAATAATATAATCAGTATAGATATGAATTTATAAAATGTAGTTCAACTATTAGCATGATATGGTGATATAATTAAATACGAGTCATATAATTAAAATTAGGCAGTATATTAACATATATATATATATTAAAAAAATGATAATAATTAAAATAAAATTTGTTTAGCTGTGCACTTCAGATTTATATATAAAAATGTGTTTTCTAATAAATTAATACATACATATAATCAATCTAATATGTGATAACATTGATGATACATATACGAATATCACCTAACTAGCAATATAATAGTTATATATATATATGAATAATATAATATTATCCAGAAATTATAAATCATATAGTACAGTAAATACATACCTAATACTAATGCCTTAAAGCATGCTTGTAATAATGAATTCTCCCTCCTTGGAAATCTTCTCAATTTGGCAGATCGCTAATCCTTAAACTGCAGACCTTTAGCTATCCAATAGCTGTTGCCTTTTGAATTGATTTGAGAGGAATTTGTTGGAGCTCCTTGTTGATGAGGTCGACCAACAATGATGGGGAAATAGCAGCCAAAAAGTTCAAATTTCATTAGTGTTAGGGGTCCTTTTATAGTGGAAGAAATAGAGAGAAATATGGATCACATCCCATACTACTTCTCATTATCTCAACCATCCATCTCCAAATCCCTCCAGCATTTTTAGCCGCCTCTTACAAGCCCTATTGCTACTGAAATAACATCTTAACATCATGGGCTAACAACCCATTTATGATCAAATAAATATTATTACATATATCTATTTAATTGCTTGTCGATATCGCATATCGAACGATATATTTATAACTATTATAAATAATACAACACTAGAAGATACAACATCATTTTCGATGGCATATAACCGTTAGCGGCCATCGATAGCCAATGGTAGCCTTTGGAAAAAGCCATCGGAAAGAAGGTCATCACCAAACATTGTTTCCAATGGCTTTCTAACAGCACCTTCGAAAGATTTTCGACGGCTCCCAACGACATTATCGATGGCTTTCCGATGGCCGCCGTGTACATGTGATTAGCCACGGTTCAATAACACTTGTGTCGACAGCCATCATAAGTCGTTGGTAGGTAGCCACCGGAAGCCACTAGGAGTCGTTCGTTATTATTTACCAATTAGCCATCAGAAGCTGTTGGAAGCCATTGGTTATTGTTTACCAATAAGCCGTCGGTAATCGTCGGAAAACTGAGCTTTTTTTTTATTTTTGCTGTCATTCGAATCTCACACAATACATACATATCAATATATATCGCATCTTAATTTCACGTATATAAATCATATATGTATGAGCCCAAATCACATATAAAATACTAATATTACAACAAATCAAACTCAAACAATCCACCATACAACAAAACATTCCAACAACATACACAAAATCAACATTCAACATCTCAAATTGTATCAATCATGTCAAAACATCCCAACATATCATTCAACATCTCCTCAAAATGTATCAAACATATCAAAATACATCATCCTCACCATCTCCAAATGCATACATGTATAATATCTTAACACAAACTAAATAAATCATACCTATCAAGCCTAATCATCGCCTTCGGAACCAACTGATGAAGGAAACATGCCATGCTGCTACATATACGCAACAATGCGCTCGTCCAATTGCATCATCTTCACAACGCGACGACGATCGCGTTCCTCCAGCTTAGCAATCCTAGGTCTCAAGTCCTGAATCTCTGCTTGGTCCTAAGCTTTTTGGTAGGCGCTCTGCTTGCGTTTAGCCTGCAACACTTTTATGATTTAATAAGAGATATTTGTTTAATGGTTAGAAAAAAATTTGGGCTTGGCAGGCTTTATAACAGTGTGATACATAAGATCATATAAAAAAGTGATTTTATAAGCTACATCTAATTTTAATTATAAGATCATATATTATCAGATTTAGCAGTATTTTATATGAAATGGTGTATGTGAGTAAAGGATCATGGAGGAGGTGTGGAATGGAATAGCGTTGGGATTCAAAGACATTAGTACCTTACTTGTTATGATTACATCGAGAATGGCCAGGGTGTCTTCTTAATCAAATGTTTGTGCATGTATATATATTGAAGAGAAATCAAATTGATAAGAAAAGAGGTTACATGGATAGATTATCATGATTGTGTATAGAACCAAAATTTTGCTTATGTTTTCTTTTGAAATTTCATCCTGGTAATCTACCTATTTTATTATATTAATTATAAGATCCAATTTTAGTCTGATCGTAAATTTTTAACCTACATCTAATTTGTCAAAACTATAAATCTAATCCGACTCGATTTGAAAATTAGTTGGTTAGGATGATCGAATATCAGTTATTGCAATTTTTTTCTAAATTTTATACGTAGGGATAATTTATAACAAAATCACTAATTCGGTTGCATCTTACTTAGGGTTGTCAATGGGTAACCGAAAAATCCGATATCCCTCCGAATCCGTATCCAAAAATATGAAAAATAATCGTTATCCACCGTTATTCGAAAATCGGATATAGATATCCGATATCCGAAAAGCTTTCCGGATACGGATATGTTTATTGTGGTATCCGTATCCGAAAAATATCCGTTCGATTAACTGATGCATATATATATATATTTAATTAAAATTATACTTAAGTAATATATGATTTTCCATCTATTTTCTAACCACTGGATGTTACTATGATATGGTTTTTTGCTCATTTTTAGTGAAAACAGACAGCTTTAGTGTTTAATTTATGAATATTTTTGGATACGCATACGGATATTAGTATAAAACAATGTTTTATCATCACATTTTTTATTCCTTGGTTTTTTATGAACATTAGCACAAAAGCTGTTTTATGTTGATCCAAACCTTTTTATTTATACTTTTTAATTTATTGGTTATGGGCAAAGCGGATAAATATCTGATATCCATCTATATCCGAAAATTAAGCGGATACGGATATCCAATATCCGAAAATGATTTCGAATACGGATACGGCACTATCCGTACCCGAAAGTATCTGTTGACAGCCCTAATCTTACTTCATAAGCTATATAAATTAACGTTTTAAGAAGAATTTTATTTTCATTTGGTAGTCATATAATATTCATCTCATTATCTAACTACATTTTGATGTGCGGTTAACTTTTATATAAGAAAGTGAATTTAGAAGCTACATCTAAGTTTAATTATAAGATAATATATTACCAGATTTAGTAGAATCATATATTATCTATAACGTCTTACCTATTACTAGGAAGACCAAAAACAAGTAAGCAACACATGTGACTTTCATTTTTAAACCCAAAAGAATTTTTTTTACGAATAATCTAAATAATATCAAGTTCGTTACAATTGAGAGATTAGTAAATAGTCAAATCTAAACATATTATTCATTACCTCTTGGTTGCCAAAGCCATAACCCCTATGCTGCCTTAACGGATCCATGATAGCTTCAAAAATCACATCCTCCTCGTTAACAGTCAGCTGTTCCTATCCCGTTCCCTCAAGCAGCGGCGCTCATTGTTGCATAAATTTTTCCTACATTTCCAAATAAAAATGCAATTGAAATTAACACTACATTATTTTAATTCTTTATAACTAATTAATTAAACTGACCATTGATAACTTATAACTTAAAACATACTTATATGGACCTCTTATAATTTCGAGTCATGCCACGTGTATGTGAGTGTACCATCTTCATTTTCATGCTCGATGGCAAGAGTACAGGGAAACACGTCCATGTAGGAGACGGGACCCAGTCGCTCTCTTTTCTGAAATAATTATTATGTATTATTATTGTATATACAAAATTATACAATGTAATAACTATTTATAATCGCAATTAATAAATTTACCAGCTCTTAATGGTTACGTTGGAATGACTTAGAACCACCGCGGTGTATGACTGGATTCTTATTTCTATTCGTAGAGTTCCTCTCTGAATCTGCCTAAAAATTTAAATTGAACATTATATTTTACATTTGTAATTTATATATTATATACAGAACAAGTTAAAGTGATATTTTGACTTATTGAAACATACTCTATATAATTTGTGATAGATTGTATATGAAACTTCAATTTAAAAAATTAGTAAGAGATTAGTAAACTTACCTTCGCTTCATTGCTATTCCAGTGAGCAATCCATCTTCCCACACTCTTGCGCCCATCCAGTCAGGCTTCTTCCCCGCTTTTTATGCGGCTGACATCGTGTCACGGTAATTCTTCCTCATTCATCTAGTAGTTTCTGCAAAGGAGATGGTCAACTTCTTGCAAGTCTACTACCCTCTGCACGTTGAAAAAAATATAAGTTATACATTATACTTAGTCAACAAATTGTACGGTGGTTATATATAATGATATGCAAATTTATACTTATGAGGAAGTCCTGCTAGATACACCCAAGGATGTAGGGTGGGATGCTATCTCACTTAGGGCAGCAAACGGTCATCCTTCTTTTGCAAGCAAGCTTGGAAACATAGAGAAAAACTTCTGATGGCTCCTACTCAAATCCACTGTGTTCAGTATGACACAGACCTTTAATAAATCATGACTAATATATTATACACAAAATATTTATGATGTTGAAATAAATTTAATACATACCCATTCTCTTTGGGGTGTAATGTCACTATAGGACGCTGTGCCTACTATGATGGGCCTCTGCCATCACCTCCCTAAAAATATGAATGGGAAGAACTCCGATGTCGAAACGACATAATACCTGTCACAGGCAAATCATTTTATTATGGCAGAACATATCATTTAATTATGAGAAAGCATATCATTTTTACGAGAAAAATGTAAAATTAATAATTACATAAATTACCTTCTATCAAAATGTACATTATTAATCAGTCATCTTCGTCTTAGATGTTTCTACCAAAACATTTTATTCATCGTTTAGAGGTCCAATGTAACGACCCGGAATTCCGAACACTTCATATTTAAATATCTGAATTATTTAGATATTTCAATCTTGGATTTAATGTTATTAGAATGATTTAATAAGCTTTTTAATTTTCTTTTAAATCATAAGTAATGATGTAAACTTATTTTAGAAAAATGTTTACAAAAATAAATACTTTGAAAAAATATCGACAAAGGGATCGAAAATCGTTTTAACGATAGATAGCTTTTTACCGTCAGAAGTTGTTAAGATTTTTTTTTACATACACTTATTTGCTTAGGAATTAAAGAAAATGAAATAAATATATTTTGCCGTTTATGGAAATAAACTTTTTGGATGATGTCATGCTTGAGGTAAGGGAAGATAATTAGGAAATGACCTTGATAATACTTAACTTTTAAGCAAAATAAGAAAGGTGTAAAGTTAACATGTGCAAATGAGGCTCCTTTGTAACCTTTCATGGAAGGTAAGAGGTGGTTTTGACCTCTTGAAAGATCATATATAAGAAGAGCCATACCCTTAAGAAATAATCATAAAATTTCTAAGATGAAGTAGGAGGGTTGAAAATGGTGGAAGTGCTTAAGCACTAATCCACTAATTACTCTCTAACTTTTTAAAAAGTTAACCAAATCTTCTCTAATCTCTTTTAAACTTTGGCTTTGGGCCTAAACCATCATGGAAAGCATGATTAGCGAGTAAGAAGTTGGAGGAGGTGAGAGGAAGAGGGGGAGCTTGGATGGGTTGTGAGCATGGAGGAGGAGGAGGAAGGTGTTGGCTTTGGTTTAGTAGTGCTAAAGGTTGGACCTTTAGGCTTGTGGTTATGGAAGGAGGTATTTCTTTGATTCTTGTGGCTTTGTGCTTAGGTTTGGAATGGATATAAGTGAGTTATCTCACTATCTTATTAGTGTATATTTTGTATATATATGTTGTGTGCAAAGTATAAAAGTTAAAGTGACATTAACTAAGTAAAGTTATAAACTTTTGACTCATCTTGCTTTTGAAAGGAAATGATAACTTTATATTATATAACATCACTACTATTACCCTCTTTAACATTTGGTGTGACCTTGACTTGATGTTTAAATGGTTGTTTAACTTGTGCATTAATTGAAGTCAGTTTGAAAGTGTTTGAAGCGAGAATCGTCATTATAAGTGCACTTCCGAATTCCTTATTTTTGGGAATTTTTATAAATAAATCGAAAGATATTCTTAAGGATTTCTTTCCATTATTTATAAGTACCCTAATGATAGTACTTATCTATCTATAATGAGAATGGCTTCATTTGAAGCTTTGGAAATTACGTTAATACCCTTGCTATACATTAATTAAAAATAAGGCAATAGGAGGATGGTTTCGTTCTTGCTAAAAATAAAACTAATGCATTTTTTCTTTTACACGTCCAAACGTACTGGTTATAAAAATATCAAGTCTCAAATAATTTGTTTAAGTGGTTAAAAATAATAGCAAAGATGGTGCTTTTCAATGTTCTTTTAACAACACTTTCAAATGCGGTAGTAAATCGCTTATTGTTTAATGTGTTTAAAATGCGATGTTTTGACTATTTTTTCATAATTTAAATGGTTTCTAAATTCTTTTCTTTATAACTTTTTAGGGAAGTTCTTATAAAATGCATTTGAGTACGAAAAAAAGATTAGAAGTTTAAATATAGTTTTAATGGTTATTTGAGAATTTTGAAGTAAAGTGTTGAAAAATGTAAAACATGTTTTAAATCAAACTTTTAAATTAGTTATTTTCAAGTTATATTTTATATAGATATTTAAAACATATCTACAAGTATTTCTAAAGTATTATTTTATTAATATAAGTTTTAACAAAGGTGATTGACAAGGCTTATCACTAAAAGCTGATGAGTAAACTTATCAATTTGTAAGATTCAAGAATGAAGTGTTTAGGCAAGGCTTTGATGCAACCAGTGCCCAAAATTACCTGGCTTTACTCTTGGGTGAGGAATGGCTAAGTTGAATGTCGGAAACAAGTTAAGTATATGAACATTGATTTGTATAAGCAACTGTTTTAACCAGATAATCGAACTTAACTTAATATTAAAGTTAGATCTTTAAAAAGAATGTTTTTAAAGATAATACAAGTATGAAATGGTTTTGTGTAACAAACGTGCATTTAGACCCTCGAAAGTCAACACTAATACGTCCAATATATTACATGCCGAGTATTCAAGTGTCAGAAAGACCGATCACTATGGGAAAGAAAGAAGATAGAAGATTAGAAGAAATTAAACAATCACAAAATCTCACAACGGAATGAAATAACATATATTAACCAACATAATTATTTACAAAGTCATTTCCAAAATGATACATCATAGTCATAGTAATACAAATTCTACCCTAAAATAGTTATAACAGCCCATCCCTACCTAACTGATACACAGATCATACATACATAGTTACATACACAATGGAAATAGATAATAAATAGCTAATGGTAAAGCCACCTGCTCCAGCTCCTTCAAAAATGCAGTCGTGAGAAACCTAGATCACCTGGCTACTCATACAAATTTGTGTACCCAAGAAATTTAGAGAAAGAGAATAAAATTCTAGGCCAGACATGGGTCTGGTGTGAGTAAACTCAAACAACTGAATTATTTTTTTAAAACACTTTTAAAATCAAGAGTATCTCGTAAGGCCACGCCGCACATAAACACAGACGTGTTTTTACCTTATGATAACCAAAACACTTTTATAGAAAACCGAGAATAATGCTAATGGTTCAAATAAAATATGAATATAGCTGAAATGCTTGCATCTCACATTTCAACATAGTTGGGTACATCTAAAACCGAAAGGCATGTATTGAAGAATAAATTCCATACTATGACAAGGTAAGGAACTACCTTCCGATGGTGCATCTCTAGGGAAAATGCACCGGGGTCTGACAAGAACATCTTGTACCCCTGCCACACAAGACTGGCCTACCACTTGACTAGTAGTACCGAATATGATCACCCTACTTTGGACTCCGAAGCATACATGAGTAGATAGTAATCGATCTAGATTTTGGGATAACCATACCCTGATGGAAGCAACCCACATGGTCCCGCTGCATGCCCGATTTTTTATATTTCCCGGTTGATGAGGCTTAAGACTACGGTTTAACTTTATTTAGAACTTCCCACTTGGAATGCTAACACTACCCTCCAGGTAACAATGCAATGGCAGCATTCATCCATACAAGTTCGTTCTGGGACTGAACGAAATCAAAGGCACTACTTCCACTACATCTATTTTGAAATCACCCTCAGGGTTAGTAGCAAATAACCCTTGCACTTCAAATCTCCATCTTCAATTTCATTCTTCAAGATATCTTCAGTTCGAAACGCTTGAGTTGGATCGAAGTGGTTTACGGATAACATATCCTATCCCGGTCTCTTCGAAACAACTTCTGATAATTTCTGGTAAACTCAATCTCGCTAGGAAATAAATAGATAGGATAAGAGCGGAGACAACCTCCTAACCGTTGACAGATTTCCTTATCATTATCTTAGAAGAATGAAATGAATTTATACGTACAGTATAACACCATCGATGGTAACTATACCATATAATTTCCGTGTTTCTTCTAGATATTTCCAAAGCTATGATTTGGTCCAGATTTTGATAGTCGGTTATTTAACTATCAAATAAACAAACATTCAAACATGGATTTAATCTCATATGGAATCCACTAAGCCATATTTAATTAAACTTTAATTAAAATCACTTTATAAACATTCGATCAAAAGATCTTTACAAAACACTATTCCTAAACCCCTTACATCCCTTTTATACTTGGGAAAACATTTTTATACTTATCTCAACTGTATAAGTATATTTACCAAACTTTACAAAAGTTTCCTTCTTTTTAACTTTTTGAAAACATTACTTACTATAAACTAATCCACTTATCCTTTATAAAAAGTTCCCTTTTAAAAGCTCAATTCACATTTAAATATCATTATAAATTTCCAAAATCAATTTAAAACACTTTTATAAGTCTACAAGTCAATTTACAAAACCTCTTTACAAACCTCTAAATCATTTATAAAACGTTGCCCCATTTAAAACTCCTTTGATAAATCTTCTTTTAGAAAAATACTTTAGAAAATATCTTTTGCAACTCATCCTTTTAAATAACTTTAAATAAACCTTTTTACTTAGTAAATCCCTTTTTTATAAACATGTTATTATTTATAAATATTTTTTTGAAATAATAATATAACTTGAAAAATCATTTATAAGCTTTAACCCCAAATTGATTAAAAAATTGAAAGTTCAAAACCATAATTTATAATTTCTAAAATAGGCTTAGTCCCAATGGTAGTAATTTAACCATTTAACATTAATTTCACTTTCAAGTCACTCAATCATCTATTTTCATAAGTCAACATATATGTAAATGCAATTCATATCCAAATAAGGGAATAACATGTCAATACAACTCAACTAGCATATACATGTCAAAATAACATAATAGCAGGATGATGATTTGTCCTGCTAAATGAATGTCCAAACAATTCACTACTTATAGCAAAATGGAAATTTATTCTACTAAACATATGTCCACACAATAAACAATTACATTATAGCATAACAGGGAATTATTCTACTATCGGATGTCTAAACAATCAACTTATATCAAAAGGGGATTTATCCTGCTAACGCATGTCTGTTGACGCCAAAAATGGGCATCAACAACCAATAGAATATCGTAAAGATTAAATAATGAATGAAATTAAAATAGAGCAGAGAAATAAATAAACACATAGATTTTTATAATGGTTTGGCAATCTTGGTCTACGTCAACTTCCTATTTTTGTTGATCTTGCATTGGATTATGATTACAAGAATGTTTTGATCAGCTCGGTTCCATTAGTACAAGAGTAAAGAATAAAAATGACAAAGCCTGGGCAGCAAAAAGAAGGATCCTCTTTATGGAGAATGGTAGATGTATTTATAGGGGAAGATGTACATTGATTAGGCTAAAAAATTTGCCAGAAGAATCTATAGATCCGTGAGGGCCCACCAGAACGATCGGTGGTCAAAATTCTACAAAAATAATGATCGGGGCTGATCATTATACTTGGCTCCAATTAATGTGCGATCATTCTTGGGTGGTCCCATAGGCCTCCAGGCCTTGCTACCAAAATATGGTGTCATTCTAAGCTATAGTTTTTGAGATATCGCCTATTCTTTTTAGAACACCGATCGTTATGATGATCATCCAATAATGATCGGTGTCTTTTTATGTTTTTCTTCAGTTCAACTGTGCGACCGATAATTAGGCTCTTCATGATATAAATTACTTACTCTCCAAATTTTGTGCAATTCTGATGTATCGTTTGTGAGGTATCATCCAACCTTCATTTAATATGGATCATTTTGGTGATTCGTACGATCGTTCCAATAACGATCGGCCTCTGTTTACAAGATTTGGGAGTTTTATCATGCAATTGTTTTTGTAGGCTCCACTCTTCAATATATTGATGCTTTGAATGTTTCAAGTGCATCAGCTTTGTAAATTTTGAGATATTGATCAACCTTCGTTGATTTACGCTGTTTCATGGATTGTTCTAGATCGATCCATACAAATTCTTTATTTGTCCATAACTCGAGCGTGCGAACTCCGATTGGCTTGAAATTTGAAAGGTAGCCTCAGAGGGCCTTCCTTATCGCTTCATATTGATTACAACTTGATTAGGACCCGTTCCAAATCTTTTCGACCATTGTCCATAATACTGTATATAGTCGATTCTCAAGGCTGGTAACCAACCGTTCTTAACCAAATCTACGGTGTCACGAAATAAGCAAAAGGAGGGATAACAATGTCCACACAATCAAACCATTTATGTAACTCATTCGCAATTGTTTGTCTACTTGATGATATCGACATTTGAATCCCTTGTGTTCAAAACCATCTTTGAAAAAGAAGTACCTTTAAAACAATTTGATTCTTGAAAAACAAGGATTAAAACTTAAAACTCCTTTTTAAAATAATTAATTACAAGTTAAACCCTTTATTAAACCTTAATTTAATTATTAATTAACAAATAATTAACCTTAAATAAATAATTAAACAATAATTAACCATTACATAAATAATTAAACCCTAATTAATCCTTTATTAATTATTAAATAATAATTTAAACCTTTAATAAATAATTTATTATAAGTCAAAACCTTAATTAATTTATAATTAAAAATAATTAAACACTTTATTAATTAAATAAATAATAATTAAACTTTTATTTAAATAATAATTTATTAAAACTAAATTATATACTTAACTCATAATTAACTAAAAATTAATCTTGCTTAATCAGTAATTAATTAATTTTTAATCTTGTTTTTAAAAGATAATTAATTAAAACTAATTTCCACTTAATTAAAGTTAATAAACCTTGTTTAATCGAAAGTAATTATTAATTTACAAACTTAATTAGTTAAAAAAGTATTCTTAATTAACCTCTAAAATATCATTACTAAGTTTATAAAACATTTTCAAAACAATTTTAATTATAAAAACCATATTTCGTAGAAATGGGATTTTTAAGTGAAACTGCAGCCACAACGAGTATCGCTATAAATGTCATAACTTGAAAATGCATTTGGCTTTCCTTTTTGAAAACTAAACCCTTAAATACTTGCTAAATTATCTCAATACATACAGTAAGGTTTTGTATGTGGAAACAAAGTTGGAACCTTTGAAATGGTTTTGACTTCCTTTAAAACCAACACTAGTTTCAAACAAGAATTCAATCGCCAATTTCATACCAATGTGTCAACTTCCTTAGCATATATATATAATATCCAAGTCTATACATAACCACAACATCCATAATCACACCACAAACATAACCAAGATGAAAGCTTCAACCATTTGCAACAAATTTTAGACTTCAAATTCAAGCTTAATATCATTTCACATACAAGCAACATGTATATATAACAACCACATGATAATTTAACCAATTCAAACCAACATATCATGCAACATACTAACTAACATAAAAAGTCAAAAACTTTCTCAAAGCAAAAGTTTACTCACTAGAACTTACTAACTCGAAGCAAACTCTTTTGAAAACTTGAAATACTTAAGAACTTACAAAGCTTGGAAAACCACAAAAATCAACTCAAAAATGGGTCATCTTCTCCATGACTTTTGGCCATGTTACTCTAGGAATTTTGAAAAGTGGTCAAAAGAAAGGTTGTTGGACAATCTTTTCGCTACAATTTCAAAAAAAGAATCATTCAATTTCCTTTGGTTTTGAGGAAGATATTTTCAAAAGAAGTAGTGCTATTTTCAGACGAGAAAATCTGAGTCCAAAAATGTGTCTAAAAGAAATGCATTTTTGACATAGATAAGATCAAATTAAAGAAGTGTTACAAATGGAAGTCATAGCCACTAGAATTTTACACTATTTATAAAAATGAATTTCTCCATTTGAATCAGATAAGAGGAAGATAAGATAGAAAGAAGATGAGGAAAAATTGAAGAATTGTAGGCTATTTATAAGCAATAGAAAAGGTAAATTACTAAACTACCCTTTATCCTTTACCCTTCACTCACCCTTTGCCACCTCACCTAGACTTGTCCCTCTCCTAACACTTTATATTCCAACATGTTAAAACATGTTTTGTACTTAATTGTACTTATGTCCCCATATGACATGATATTTTTATTATTTTATTTTATTTTTCTAACTTATTTAAATTAAGTATATTTATTTTTATACTTATCATATTTTAAACCTTATTTTATCTTAACTAAGGATGTTGCAAACATTTAAATGTTGTTTCCAAATATAAATAAGAGTCTTAACATTTCAAACAACTTTGAAATGTCGAAAATTTGGAAAATAGTTTCCGGTCACATTTTCTGTTTTTTCATCGAACTATATATTTTTCTAAAAAAATATCGAAAACTATTTCACCTTCATTATTTATCATTTAAAAGAGTTTATTTTAATTATAAAACTTATTATTTGAATATTTAAAATTAATTCAATATTCGCAGATCAAAGCTGTGAAATTCTGGGTCGTTACATTATTTCCCCCTTAAAAGAATTTAGTCCTCGAAATTAACCTCAACCCTTCCTAGGAAAAAAACCACCCTAGGAATAGATAACACTATACATCGGTCCATTTAGTATACATAGATCATTCATATGCAAAATCTGACTCGATCACCACTCGAGTATATAACTTCCCTTCCAAACCAGTATCGCTCACCCGATTTTCTAGTGTGGACTCCGACAGGTTCCTTGATTAGGAATCCATGTTCTCCTTACATAGCCATGTACTACGATAGAAAACATTGGTCGCATACCAAAAATCCATATCAAGTGCTCGTCGTCAAAAATCGAGTAATATATCCTTATTTGAGATTTTTGAAACACCTCAAAGCCTTATACTCAAATCTTAGATCATAACTATATGAAAATGAGAGATGATCTACGTCCAACCTATGCACTTCTTTAATTGGTTCCCCCTAATACCAATTTTATTCCCATTAAATTATTTATGGAAACATTTCATAAAAAATAAACTTTGATTCAACTTGTGTAATAGTCCACTACATCCTAAGAGTAGATACAATTATTTGGTTCAACTATTCATTTTGCATTTATTTTCCTAAAAAAACTCAAGATCTAAATACTCGGTTTGTATTTTAAAAACTTTTTGAAACGAAACTCTGCATTTTAATCAATAATATATATATAAAGCCTGAGTAACTCCAAAATGATACTAAGGAACTAGGTACTACCAAACAGTATCGTACACTCCCTTACCAAGAAGGGTAATACTCAAGAGAAGTGTTTACCATCCAAACACATCTCTTCTCCACTTTAAAGTTATTTTAGAGCCACTCGAACTAGTTAAATTAAAAAATATTTCTTTTATTTCAAAATCCAATTTTTGAAATAATACTTTACATATTGCCAACAAAACATTTATCACCAACTTGCTTTAGCCTCATTTGGGTTTGAACTTGTTTCGGTTGTACAATGATAAAGAGAATAATTTACTAAGTACACCCCAGCGTTCGCCTAGGCAACATTCGGTCGTCACTTTGAAGATTATCTAGATCATCACAAAAAACAATCAAGACTCATTTTCCCAAACTAATCCAAAGAAACACTCTTACTTAACCTTTTCATTCTCAAAATCTTATACTTGAACCAAAAATATTTTCAAATAATACTATTATTATTATTTCAATCCTTGAAAACTATTTTTCAAAAGTCCTGGGATTTTAGTCCTCAAGTTTCAACTTAAATTCTTTTTAATTAAAAGACACCTTCTTATAAATTCATTTTATAAGATCAACCTTTATAAAACCATTTTTTTTCCAAATATTTATTTTAAAATATTCTAACTTTTATAAACATCTTTTACTAAATCAAATTTTAATTCAGTATTAAGATTGAATGCCTTATAGTCAAATTGTGGAACTTAATTCATAAGGTATTCGTTTTAATGTTTTCCCAATTCCTATCTACCCAACCCAAATCTTAAAAAGGGAAGCTGCCTATACACACTTACAATAGTTAATGCTCAACTGGATGAGCATGACTAAACAAATCTTAAAATATTATTATATCCTAACAAACAACACCTCAAAAATACTATACTATACTATTTTTGAAAATCATTCTTTACATATAAAATATATTCTGGGTGAAATTATTTCATTTACCCAATTTCAAAACAATGTTGTGTCTGTTGGTCTTGTTTAAGCGTTTAGGAATCCCTATCGATAACATTGATCAGGCGCGTCGACCAAAATTCATAAGCCGCTTAACAGATCAAACAACATAATATAAAACATTTTATATCACCAACAAATATGCGCTTTTATATATATACACTCAAACTCATCATAAGGAATTCCATTACCTTATCTCTTAATGAACTCCCCCACCAAAGCCAAGGTTCTCGCTTAACCTTGCGTTATGATACCAAATGTAACGAACCGGGCTTTTCGACCCTTGAAAATCGACACTAATACGTCTACTATATTGCATGCTGAGCATTCAAGTGCCAGAAAGAGCGATCGTTATGGGAAAGAAAGAAGATAAGAAGAAATTAAACCATCATAGAATCTCACAACGCAACGGAATAACATATACTAATCAACATAATTCTTTACAAAATCATTTCCAAAATAATACATCAGAGTCATACTAATACAAATTAAACCCTAGGACAATTATAACAGCATGTCCCTACCTAACTGATACATAAATCATACATACATACACAACAGAAATAGATAACAAATAGTTAACGGTGAAGCCACTTGCTCTCGCTCCTTCAAAAATGCAGTCATAAGAAACCTAGATCACTTTACTACTCATACAAATTTGAGTACCCAAGAGTTTTAGGGAAGGAAAATAAAAATCTGAGTCAGACATGGTTCTGGTGTGAGTAAACTCAAACAACTGAATTATTTCTTTTAAAACACTTTTAAAATCAAGGGTATATCGTAAGACCAAGCTGCACATAAACAAGGACATGTTTTCACCTTACGATAACCAAAACACTTTTATAGAAAACCCAGTGATATTATAATAATGTCTAACGGTTAAAGTAAAATATGAATATAGCTGAAATGCTTGCATCTCACATTTCAACATAGTCGGGTACATATAAAACCATAAAGGCACATATTGAAGAATGGATTCCATACCATGACAAGGTAATGAACTACATTTCGATGGTACATCTCTAGATAAAATTCATCGAGGTCTGACAAGAACGTCTTGTACCCCTACCACACAGGACTGGCCTACCACTTGACTAGTAGTATCGAACAAGATCACTCTACTTTGGGCCTCGAAGCATACATGAGTAGATAATAATTGATCTAGATTTAGGGATGACCATACCTTGATGGAAGCGACCCACAAGGCCTTGTCGCATTCCCGATTTTTGTCATTTTTTGGTTTATAAGGCTTGAGGCTATGTTTTTGCTTTATTTAGCACTTGCCACTTGGAATGCTAACACTACCCTCCATGCAACAATGCAATACCAGCATTCATCCTTACAAGTTCCTTCTGGGACTGAAGGAAACTAAAGGCATTACCTCCACTACATCCATTTTGGAATCACCCTCAGAGTTAGTAGCAAATAGCCCTTGCACTTCAAAACTCCGTCTTCGATTCCATGCTCTTCAAGATGTCTTCAGTTTGAAATGCTTGAGTTGGATCGAAGTGGTTTTCGGATAACATATCTGATCCCGGTCCCTTTGAAACAACTTTCGATAATTTCTGGTAAACTCAACCCCGGTTTTTTAGGAAATAAACAAACAAGATAAGAGCGGAGATCACATCCTAACCGTTAGTGGACAGATTTCATTATCATTTATCCTAAAAGAACGAAACAAAATGATACGTACAGTATAGCAACACCGACGGTAATTGTAACATATAATTTCCGTGTTTCTCCTAGATATTTCCAAATTTATATTTCGGTCCAGATTTTAATAGTCGGTTATTTAACTATCAAATAAAAAAAACATTCAATCATGGATTTAATCTCATATGGAATCCACTAAGCCTTATTAAATTAATCTTTAATTAGTTAAAATCACTTTATAAACATTCGATCAAAATATCTTTACAAAACACTATTCCCAAACCCCTTACATCCCTTTTATACATGGGAAAACATTTATATACTTATCTCAAGAGTATAAGTATATTTATCAAACTTTACAAAGTTTCCTTCTTTTCAAATTTCTTTTTGAAAACATTACTTACTCTAAACCAATCCACTTATCCTTTATAAAAAGTTCCCTTTTAAAAGCTCACTTCATATTTAAATATCTTTATAAATTTCCAAAATCAATTTATAACACTTTTATAAGTCTACAAGTCAATTTACAAAACCTCTTTACAAACCTCTAAAATCATTTATAAAATATTGCCCCGTTTAAAACTCCTTTATTAAATCTTCTTTAAGAAAAGTCCTTTACAAAATATCTTTTGCTACTCATCCTTTTAAATCACTTTAAATAAACCTTTTTACTTAGCAAAACCCATTTTTATAAACAAGTTTTTATTTATAAATACCTTTATAAAATAATAATATAACTTGAAAAATCATTTATAAACCTTAACCCCAAATTGATTAAAGAATTGAAATTAATTCAAAACCATACTTTATAATTTCAAAAGGAGGCTTAGCAATCCCAATGGTAGTAATTTAAGTTACCATTTAACATTAATTTCACTTTAAAGTCACTCAATCATCTATTTACATAAATCAACATATAAGTAAATGCAACTCATATCCAAATATGGGAATAACAAGTCTATACAACTCAACTAGCATATACATCTCCAAATAAATAGCAGGATCGTGATTTGTCCTACTAAATATATGTCCAAACAATTCACTACTTATAGCAAAATGAGAATTTATTTTAGTAAACATATGTCCATACAATAAACAATTACATTATAGCAGAATGGAGATTTATTCTACTATCAGATGTCTAAACAACAAATTTATAGCGGAATGGGGATTTATTCTACAAACACATGTCTACACAATCAAACCATTTACATAACTCATTCACAATTGTTTGTCTACTTGATGGTATCCACATTTGAATCCCTTGTGTTCAAAACCATCTTTGAAAAAGAAGTACCTTTAAAACAATTTGATTCTTCGAAAACAAGGATTAAAACTTAAAACTCCCTATTTAAAATAATTAATTACAAGTTAAACCCATTATTAACCATAATTAATATTTATTAATTCTTAACTTAATTTAAATATAAATTAAGAAATAATTAACCTTAAATAAATAATTAAATAATAATTAATGATTACATAAATAATTAAACTCCAATTAATCATTTATTAATTATTAAATAATAATTTAAACCTTCATTAATAATTAAATATTAATTAATCTCAAATATATAATGAAATAATCTTTAATTAAAACATAAATAATAAATGAAACCTTTAATAAATAATTTATTATAAGTTAAAAACTTAATTAATTTATAATTAAAAATAATTAAAAACTTGATTAATTAAATAAATAATAATTAACCCTATATTTAAATAATAATTTATTAAAAATAAATTATATACTTAACACATAATTAACTTAAAATTAATCTTGCTTAATCAGTAATTAATTAAATTTTAATCTTGTTTTTACAAGATAATTAATTAAAAGTAATCTCCACTTAATTAAAGTTAATAAACCTTGTTTAATCTAAATTAATTATTAATTACTAAACTTAATTAATTAAAAAATTAGATTATTAAATTCTTAATTAGGTTCTAAAACATCATTACTAAGTTTATAAAACATTTTCAAAACAATTTTAATTATAAAAACCAAATTTTGAAAAAATGAGATTTTTAAGCGAAACTGCAGTCACAACGACTATTGTGATGGTTGCCATAACTTGAAAATGTTTTTAGCTTTCCATTTTGAAAACTAAACCCTTAATTACTTGCTAAATTATCCCAAAACATACAATAAGAGTTTGTATATGGAAACAAGTTGAAACCTTTGAAATGATTTTGACTTCCTTTAAAACTAATACTAGTTTCACACAAAAATTCAATCACCAATTTCATACCAATGTGTCAACTTCCTTTGCGTATATATCATATATACAAGTCTATACATAACCATAACATCCATAATCATGTCACACCGCAAACATAAGCAAGATGTAAGCTTCAACCATTTACAACAAATTTTACACTTCAAATTCAAGCCTAATATCATTTCACGTACGAGCAACATGTATATATAACAATCACATGATAATTTAACCAATTCAAACCAACATATCATGCAACATACTAACTAACATAAAAAGTCAAAAACTATCCCAAAGCAAAAGTTTACTCACCGGAACTTACTAACTCGAAGCAAACTGTTTTGAAAAGTTGAAATATTTAAGAACTTGCAAAGCGTGGAAAACCACAAAAATTAACTTGAAAATGGGTCATCTTCTTTTCGACTTTTGGCCATGTTACTCTTGTAATTTTGAAAAGTGGTCAGAAAAAGTTGTTTGAAATCCATTTCTCTACAATTTCAGAAAAAGAATCACTCAATTTCGTTTAATTTTGAGAAAGATATGGTCAAAAGAAGGAGTGTTATTTTCGGACTAGAAAATCTAAGTCCAAAAATGGGTCTAAAAGAAATGCATTTTTGGCATAGACAAGTTCAATATTTGGAAAAGTGATACAAATGAAAGTTGTGGCCACTATAATTTTACATGGTTTAAAAAAATTAATTTCTCCATTTAAATCGGAGAATAGGAAGATATGATAGAAAGAAGGGGAGGATAAATTGAAGAAGTGGAAGGCTATTTATAAGCAACAGGAAAGGTAATTATTAAACTACCCTTTGTCCTTTGCCCTCCACTCATCCTTTGCCACCTAGCCTTGTCCCCCTCCTAACACTTCATGTTCCAACATGTTAAAACATGTTTTGTACTTAATTGTACTTATGTCCCCATATGACATGACATTTTTTTATTTTATTTTTCTAACTTATTTAACTTAAGTATATTTATTTTTATACTTATCAAATTTTAAACCTTATTTTATCTTAACTAAGGATGTTCCAAACATTTAAATGTTATTTCCAAATATAAATAAGAGTCATAACATTTCAAACAACTTTGAAATGTCGAAAATTTGGAAAATAGTTTCCGGTCACATGTTCTATTTTTCATCGAACTATATATTTTTATAAACAAATTTTGAAAAATATTTCACCTTCATTATTTATCATCTAAAAGAGTTTTATTTTAATTATAAACTTATTATTTGAATATTAAAAATTAATTGAATATTTGCAAATCAAAGCAGAGAAATTCTGGGTCGTTACATTCTTTCCCCTTTAAAAGAATTTAGTCCTCGAAATTAACCTCAACCCTTCCTAGGAAACAAACCACCCTAGGAATAGATAACACTATACATTAGTCCATATAATGTACATAGATCATTCATATGCAAAATCTGACTCGATCACCACTCGAGTATATAACTTCCCTTCCAAATCAGTATCGCTCACTCGATTTTCTAGTGCAGACTCCGATCAGGTTCCTTGATTAGGAACCTTTGTTCTCCTTACATAGCCATGTACTATGATAGAAACCATTGGTCGCATATCAAAAATCCTCATCAAGTGCTCATCGTCAAAAATCGAGTAATAGATCCTTATTTGAGATGGTGTGAAACTCCTCAAAGCCTTATACTTAAATCTTAGATCATAACTATATAAAAACGAGAGATGATCTACGTCCAACCTATGCACTTCTTTAATTGGTTCTCCCAAATACCAATTTTATTCCCACTAAACTATTTATGGAAACATTTCATAAAAACTAAACTTTGATTCAACTTGTATAATACTCCACTACAACCTAAGAGTAGATACAATTATTTGATTCAGCTATTCATTTTGCATTTATTTTCCTAAGAAAACTCAAGATCCAAATACCAAGTTTTTATTTTAAAAACTTTTTGAAATGAAACTCTACATTTTAATCAATAATATACATATAAAGCCCAAGTAACTCCAAAATGATACTAAGGAACTGGGTACTACCAAACAGTATCATACACTCCCTAACCAAGAAGGGTAATACTCAAGAGAAGTGTTTACAATCCGAACACATCTCTTAATTAACTTCTAAAACATCATTACTAAGTTTATAAAACATTTTCAAAATAATTTTAATTATAAAAACCATATTTTGCAAAAAAGAGATTTTTAAGCGAAACTGCAGCCACAGCGACTATCGCTATGGATGCCATAACTTGAAAAAATTTTTAGCTTTCCTTTTTGAAAACTAAACCCTTAATAACTTGCTAAATTATCCCAAAACATACAGTAAGAGTTTGTATATTGAAACAAGTTGAAACCTTTGAAATGATTTTGACTTCCTTTAAAACTAATACTAGTTTTACACAAAAATTCAATCGCCAATTTCATACCAATGTGTCAACTACCTTAGCATATATATCATATATCCAAGTCTATACATAACCATAACTTCCGTAATCACATCACACCACAAACATAAGCAAGATGTAAGCTTCAACTATTTACAAAAAATTTTACAGTTCAAATTCAAGCCTAATATCATTTCACGTACGAGCAACATGTATATATAACAATCACATGATAATTTAACCAATTCAAACCAACATATCATGCAACATACTAACTAAGATAAAAAGTCAAAAACTTTCCCAAAGCAAAAGTTTACTCACCGGAACTTACAAACTTGAAGCAAACTATTTTGAAAAGTTGAAATATTTAAGAACTTGCAAAGCGTGGAAAACCACAAAAATCAACTCGAAAATGGATCATTTTCTTTTCGACTTTTGGCTATGTTACTCTTTTAATTTTGAAAAGTGGTCAAAAGAAAAGTTGTTTGAAATTCTTTTCTCTACAATTTCAGAAAAAGAATCACTCAATTTCGTTTAATTTTGAGGAAGATATGGTCAAAAGAAGGAGTGTTATTTTTGGACTAGAATTTTGTGGCCACTGGAATTTTACATGGTTTAAAAAAATTAATTTCTCTATTTGAGTCAGAGAGTAGGAAGATAGGATAGAAAGAAGAAGAGGAAAAATTGAAGAAGTGGAAGGCTATTTATAAGCAATAGGAAAATTAAATTATTAAGCTACCTTTGTCCTTTGCCCTCCACTCATCCTTTGCTACCTCACATAGCCTTGTCCCCCTCCTAACTCTTCATGCTCCAACTTGTTAAAACATGTTTTGTACTTAATTGTACTTATTTCCCCCTACGACATGACATTTTTTTTTTTTTGTTTTATTTTTCTAACTTATTTAACTTTTGTATATTTATTTTTATACTTATCAAATTTTAAACCTTATTTTATCTTAAATATGGATGTTACAAACATTTAAATATTGTTTTCAAATATAAATAAGAGTCGTAACATTTTAAACAACTTTTATACGATGAAACGTCAAAAATTCGAAAAACAGTTTCCGGTCACAGTTTCTGTTTATCATCGAACTATATATTTTTGTAAACAAATTTTGAAAACTATTTCACCAATCTATACAGTATTCATAACATAAATTTATACCCATTGGTTTCCATTTAATTGTTATGTCTATTATTTTAAGGTTAACTAAATTAACCTAATATTGCATGCACGATTTATCTACCTACCCTTTCCCAAGGTATAAAATGCCGATGAAGCCTATCAACCCTCTAATACTTCCCAATTCCATCAACCACTTAATACTTCCAAATATGAAGCGGGCTCCTACTATCATCAAGTCCATCGGCTACTTAATATTTCTAAAAGAGAAATAGGTAGACTTTGGCCATTTAAGATCTCAATCGAGGCAGACCCCATCATTTAAGACCTATCTTTAAGGTGGACTCCTAGCATCATCATCGCTGGTCTATTGGTCCTAGCTACAGAGACTATTGACCCCTACTTATGGCCTTATGATATATAATAGTCATACCACTAATGCATTTATCGTTATTAAAGTCTTAGCCATGTGAGAGACTGTAACCAAGCTACTTCATTCCTTATTAATAAGGACTAGGCAGACCTTGACCATTTAACACCTATATATAGCAGGCCTTTGTCATTTAATACCTAACCCCAAGACAGACTTCTCACTGGTACTATCTAGCTAACATCGCTTGGAATCTCATTGGGCTACTTAATACTTCTTTTATAGGAAAAGGGATGGACCCTATCATCCAGTTGTCGCTTAAGACCCTAATCCCAAAGCGAACCCTTCCCGAGATATCCACGATCACTCTTAATTATTAATTTTGAATCTCATCGGGTTACTTAATATTTCTTTATATGAGAAAAGCAAACCCTATAGCCACTTAATACCTTAAACCTGAAGCGAACGCATCTGGAGATATCCCTCACTGCTCTTAATCACTAATTTGGACCATTTAATACTTTTTATTTAGGAAAGAGGCGAGCCCTCAAACAACCACTTAATACCTCTAACCCTAAAATATGTCCTATCTCTCGTGTAGTCACGATTCATATGATTGATGATGTCTCACATCAATATTAAGTGCACGCGACTGCTGGTAGCCTCTGAGTGAAGGGTAGTCTTCCGTCGTGTGAATCTGTTGACCTCGCATCCCAATCTACTAAGTCCAAATAACTATCCTAAACCTATACAAAAATTAGTTCATATATTCTAGGAGTTAGTATTATTCTTAGGTTGAATACTGAACTTAGTTTACTAATCCATTTTCTATTTAAGGCAACAAGATTTACCTTAAATACCTAATTACCTATAAATCCCCTTCTAATAATTCATAAATGTCAATTTGTCCATAATAATCCTAATGGACATCCCCTAAGACATTTATGTTTAATTACTAATTTCTAATTAGTAACCTTTTTATAACTACTTCTTTTATCAGTCCGATTAATCCATTTGCACCTATTAATTGTAACCCCTAATTCATTCCTCATTCATTTGCCCATTAATGGAGTTATTACCTTCTATGCCATATTAATTAATTGCAACCCCCATTTCAATTCACATTTATTGCCAATTAATTATGGTTATAATCTTTTATATTTATTAATTATTGGCAACTCCTAATTGTATTGCCCATTAATAGGAATTAGTACCTTTTCTAATTGCTCCTATTCTCTTTCTATTTTATATAATAATAACATATTCGAAGCGATCGTTGCGCATAAATAACGCATAAATATACACTATTCTTGTTTATGAATGCAATAAATATGTATAAATTACCGACTCCTACCCAAAATATATTCTAGTCATAAGTATTTAACTATAATATGCTTACCATATTTAATTTGCCAGAATTAGATTCCTTAGGAAGATTTTCCATTATAAATTTCCACAAATTAGTATAAAACAAAAGATAACAAAAGGATAGATTGACTTCGTTTTCAAATTAGGAGGAACGAATAATTTCTTTTTATTTGGAATAGAACGTGTAAACTACAAAGAATAAATTGTACTTTACGCATCTCTTCCTTTTTATCTGCATATATTCCTTGTTAAATCCAACATCGTCTTTTTCTACAAAAAGTGGAGAAATAAACCAATTTATAAAAATCAAACGGATGTTCTTCCCATAAATTAAACTATGGAAAATCTACGATTCAACATAAATAGGGCAATATTCAAAATCCTATCTATATTTTGCACCCCAAGTACAGATCTGGAATAAAACTATACATCATTCTAAACTAAAATCTTTGGGACTGGTTTCCAAATCAAGGTATAACAATATTTCAAATCAGATCTAAAACAAGAGTATGTTGGCAATTGTTTTCTACACCAATTTGAGCATACAAATCACAAATAAGATAGATTTAGACGTAAAAATCAAACGTATACCAACGGAATTGATTCAAAATCATAAACAATATATAAATTTCCTGCTTACCCTAAAAGTGCTTCAAATCTCTAGATCTGAAGTAAAACTTCTGATTCAACTCCAAATTCTTTTTAATTCAAGAAATATGTATAAAAGGGGTATATACATCTGTTAGAATTTTAGATCTGAGAAGAATTTGGAATTGTGAGAGAAAATATATACAAATACATAGATATATATAAATTACTTCGAACGCGTGTATTATTGATTGATTCTCTTCCTTTTCATCTAATTTCTGTACCTCTCCAATTTGTATAAATATTTTTTATTAGGAAGAATAGCGGAGAAGGGAAATGGTTGAGCTTTCCTACTACCTCTAGAAAAATATAAGAAGAAAGGAGAGGGCTAGGCCGAATTTATAGGCACTAGAATCAACCACATTCGTACAATCAAAAATATTAAATCCGGACCGTTATGGCCTATGTAAAACCTAGCCTACATGACTCAAGCGATCGACCGCCCCTACCATAGGGGTCGAGGGCTTCAGGTCGACTGACCCAATAAATGGGTCGACATGTAGTCTCCAGATAATTAATATATAAACGTTAATATATTATACTCTAATTATTTCTGTTCCGAATTCGTTTTTCATCTGTAACTTCTTCCTTTGGACTACGATTGCAAAACTCCAAATATGAAAGTTGCTCAAAATTTCATCACGAACGAAATAGTGCAAGTTTCATGGTCAAATTCCATCATTTGCACAAATTCCATTTTTGGAGCCTAATTAATTAACTAACTAATTAAATAACTAACGCCAAATTACGGAGTGTTACATTCTTCCCACTTAAAAGAATTTTATCCCAGAAATTATACCAATGACTAAGTCATGGTTCTAGCTCGCAATTAACCTAAACTACTCAACCAACTAATGTACAATCAATTTTGCAACCAACTGCACAAATGCATAATGAATCACATTATAGAAACATGTATGCAGAATGATTCAAAATCGGATTCCATACGAATGCACTTCTTTGATAAATTTCAAAAAAAAATGATGCAAACAACATATATATATATATATATATATTAGCAGTTCTATATGTATGCAGATTTTGAAAAATCTTTTCACTAAAAATCTCAAACTACTACCAATAGAAGTAAGGTGCAATCAATTTGCATCTAATTCCTACCGACCAAAAATTTTAACGTATCTTATTATCGCTTCTATAAATCACTCCTATGCCGGAGAAAGAAATTTAGATGGAGAATTTTACATTCTTACCACTCTATAAGCTACCGATTTCCATAGTACAGTGGAAATTTCCCTACACTCCCAGATTCATTCCAAATTTTTCACGCACAAATGCATTCGGAGGCTTGTTTTCAAGCTCTAAAACGGAATTAAGTCTAAAAATAGACTCGTGCGCTTTGTCAACAAGGTATGGAAATAGAAATTCCAAGACTAAAACTGCTTTTTCTTATTATCACTTGCATTTTATCATATCCCTAATCATAATAGACCACTAAATTCACATTTCTAATCTATTCTTCTTCCCTATGCTTAGCATGTGGCCTTCAAAATCAAAAAATTCACAAAAATCTTTCTCGTCTTTCTAATATGTACGTCATTTTGAAAAATAAAATTCTAAAATATTTTGATGCACATTTCCCTTAAAATCGAATTTTGTACAAAACTCTAAAAATTATTTGAGCGCCAAAAATAACTCAAACCTAAAACTTTTTTTTTCAAAAGAGAAACTTTTTAAATCATGGGAAACTTTTCAAAATATTTTTCTACTCAAATGTTTTTGATAAATCAAGCCATAATTCAACATAGTCGGAAGTCGGTTATGTGCTAAGCGCATAAACCAAATTCTAAAATCCCACGACTAACTTTAACCCATAATTTTTTTGACATTTTACATAAAGCAAAATGTGTACACATCTATTATTAAAAAAATTTAGCTTTTAAGAAACATGAGAAATGACCCGTGATATCAAAACAACTTTACCATATTCTTTGCTAAAATTTTCCAACGATTCTAAACTTCTAGTCTTATATTGCATTTACTGTTTGTTAAGTTTCTTTATAAGATTTCCATACTTATATTGTTTCTTCGCTATGCATGTACGAGTGGCTCACATATCCAGAAACAATAACATAGTAAATAAATCAGAACACTCTCCTAATATTGGATGTGCCTTTTTACAAGAGATAACTAATAGTTACAACCCAAACAATCTAAAATAAAAGAAAAATGCTGGAATGAAAAAGACAACAACACCATAAATCTTAAAACACTACTTAAAGACTATGAGATGTCTTACTCTGCAGCTAAAGCTCGAGCCATTACCGCGACCTTTGAATGGTCATAACATGGCGGTTATATACCCAATCTCGTGCCTCTGGTGCTGCCGGTGTTGCTGGCGGCTTTGGAATCGTCATCTTCATTAGGGAGAATCTAATGATGGCGGAAAGAACCTTCTTATAAATTGCCTCTCCATGAAAGTTTACCCGTATTACTTAAAGACAAGAGTGGATAGGTGAAAATATGGAAAGTGACTCCATGGAGTGCCAACTCCTTGTCGAAAAAATAGCATAGGTGGCCTCGCACTATGGGATAAATCCAGTCGTAACTTCCCATATTTTGGATGATGTTGTGCTGAATGATGTATACAACAAGACGAACAGTTGGATGTAGGTTATCTGTCTTCCAAATACCAACATTCTGGGAAAAGATCTACTGCAAAATCTCTGAGTCGGTCACTTCTAAATCATCCAAGTTCGTTTCCTCGGCGAAAACCTCCAAAATCTCAACGAGATCATCATTAGCCAACTCAATCGAACTCCCTTCACCTTTGAACGAATTAAACAGTTGCCTTCATCGAAATTATGTGCCAATAGGGCATTGAAAAGGTGGATGCAATGCTAATAACTTCCCTACTCAAAGGACTCAAAGCGGAGGATCGGTGCAAGTCCTACCATGACGAATAGCTTCTCTACCCCAAAAGCGGTGAAATCTTCTGCTCATTCCGTCCAGCCAAGCAGCCTCTTGATGGGAGAGACCAGGATGGCGCGAGGAAGAACCAGTAGTGCAGGAAGGTGCCATGGACTAAGAAGTGGTCGGAAAGAAGAAATATGGTTTAGATCTGGAGTGGTGGTGGAGCAAGATCTAACGCGCAAAAACCAACGCGAGGGGAAGGCGAGGCTGCTGCTCCTAGGAGAGGGAGAAAATCGATGTCACTTGGTTGGGAAACGGAGTAGAGTGGCTGCTACTTTGGAGGAGGAGGATGAAGATTAGGTTTGGGTGGTTAAGGAAGGTGGAATAAAAGAATGCAAATGAGGGAATTCAAACGCGCCTTTTATAGTCATGTTCTAGGTTTAAGTTGTGCCAAAAATCATTAACTGGTAGAACACTCAAGGTTTACCGCTAAGTGGTCAGCTGCTCGTCGGGCTTTGGGCGTTGGTTGAACCTGTACTCAATTAGGGTCGGATTAAATAATAATGGTAATAATCGTTTTGTCCCGTCTCCTTCAATTTGACGCGATTCGAAAAATTTATGTCCTCATCATGGCGGTGTTAAAGCCTACCATCTAGTTCCGAACCATTCTCCAGCAATTCAATGTACTTCTGACTTATACTGCTTCAATCATCAGCAATACTAAAATCCCGATAATATTCCAACTGCTACTTCCTGCATACTTCGAACGAAAATATTTCTTCCAATGGCTGGCGGGTACAACAACACTTCTAACAACATATCCCAATAAAATTAAATGTCATTCCTATTTTGTCCATCTCCTAAAAGAGAGAAAATTTTAAAAACTTCGAAAATAGGAAATCATTGGCCTAAATATTCACCCTTTGAAACTCATTTCCAAATGTAAAACTATTTTCTTACCAAAAATCAAAATCAAGCCTTTACTAATATATATACATATAAATATTTAAGGATTTTAGAACTTACTCCTTTACAAACCAAAATTTCTTAACATGACCAACTTAGTGGCACACGTGTTTCTTTGAAAATTAAAATTTCCAAACTTCCCAAAATAAAATTTCCAAACCAAATCCTTGGGAAAAGAAATTCTTCAAAAACACCTTTTCCAAAAATTAAAGGCATTTTCAAAATATATTTTATAAAAATTCCCTCATAGGTTTATACTAAGGAATTGATCAAATTTCCCCAAATCCGGTTTACCATCTAAAGGTGATTAATGGACATTCCCTTGCCAAAACTAGTTTCCAGACCTTAGCGACATACATAATTCTATTTCCCACTTATCCAGAATGATAGTGTATCTTCGACTTCAAGTCATCATCAAAATCCAAAATCATAGGGTACAATCTCCAGTCTCTAGGATTCTACCGTATGTCGTACTCATGCTCTTCATCATCAGCGCCTTACGTATCGCCAATCCGTAGGGTACTTCGGAGTCGATGTGAAATTCTTAACTCCAAGATATTTCCAACCCATAATTGCTTTGCCCATTCCTCAGAGTGGAACTATAACTACTTCCATAGTCTGGATTCTTAGAGTCTAGCGTAAAAATATTATAATACTAGATAAGAAGGTACGAACATGTTCTCTCAATTTATCAAAATTCCTCTGATCAACCAACTTCGCTCTGATATCAAATGTAACAACCCACACTTTAATGGGCCTAAATTTCGACAAGAATCGAAATACAAGTCCACCAAAGCACAGATCGTTGGATTTGATACCTGCAAATAAGCATGAGCATTATCAGAAATTGATAAAATCTAAACCTACAGCTATAACAAAATAGGATAATACTGACTATGGCTACTATCTTGGAATTAATGATATTCTTTGGATATCAGATTGCCACATCAACGCCGAGCACGAGAGAAAAGAAGACTTTTTCAACAACTAATCACGTCCAGCTCCAGTGACATGTTCCTCTAAATTTATCCTATTGGTTGTAATGAGGAGGGGGTCAGAACAATGTTCCGATGACTAGAAATCTATAGAGTGTCCATAACATAAATTTATAAAAATTGGCTTCCATTTAATTTTTATATCTACTATTTTAAGCTTAACCAAATTAACCTAATCTTGCATGCACAATTTATCTACCTACCCTTTCTACCTACCATTTCCCAAGGTATAAAATGCTGATGAAGCCTATCAACCCTCTAATACTTCCCAAATCCATCATCCAGTTAATACTTCTAAATATGAAGCGAGCTTTTGCTATCATCAAGTCCATCAGCTACTTAATATTTATAAAAGAGAAATAGGTAGACTTTGGCCATTTAAGACCTCGATCAAGGCAGACCCCATCATTTAAGACCTATCTCTATGGTGGACTCCTAGCATCATCATCGCCGGTCTGTTGGTCCTAGCTACAGAAACTATTGACCACTACTTATTGCTTTATGATATATAATAGCCATACCACTAATGCATCTATCATTATTAAAGTCTTAGCATTGTGAGAGACTGTACCCAAGCCACTTAATACCTTATTAATAAGGACTAGGCAGACCCCTAACAATTTAACACATATTTATAGGTAGTCCTTTATCATTTTATACCTAACCCTAAGGCGGAGTCCTCACTGGTACTATTAAGCTGACATCGCTAGGAATCTCATTTGGCTAATTAATACTTCTTTTATAGGAAAGGGGCGGACCCTGTAATCTAACCGTCGCTTAAGACACCAATCCTAAAGCAAACCCTTTTTGAGATATCCACTGTCACTCTTAATTATTAATTTGAAATCCCACCAAGATTACTTAATACTTCTTTTCAGGAGAGAGTCGGACCCTACAGCCACTTAATACCTTAAACCTGAAGCGAACCCCTCTAGAGATATCCCTCATCGCTCTTAATCACTAATTTGGTCCATTTAATACTTTTTATTTAGGAAAGAGGCGAGTCCTCAAAAAACCACTTAATACCTCTAACCCCAAAGTAAGTCATATCTCTCACTTAGTCATTGTTCCTATGATTGGTGATGTCTCACATCATTATTAAGTGCACACGACTACTGGTAACCTCTGAGTGAAGGGAAGCCTTCCGTCGTGTGACTCCACTGACCTCGCATCCAATCTACTAAGTCCAAATAACTATCTTAAGCCCATACAAAATTTAGGTCATATATCCTAGGTCTTAGTATTATTCCTAAGTTGAATATTGGACTTAGTTTACTAATCCATTTTTTATTTAAGGCAATAAGATTTACCTTAAACACTTGATTACCCATAAATCCCTTCCAATAATCCATAAATGTTAATTTGTCCATAATAATCCTAATGGACTTCCCCTAAGACATTTATGTATAATTACTAATTTCTATCAGCAACCTTTTTGTAACTATTTCATTTTTATCAGTCCCATTAATTCATTTGCACCTGTTAATTGTAACTCCTAATACATTTCTTATTTATTTCCCATTAATTAGAGTTACTACCTTCTATACCATATTAATTAATTTTAACCCCCAATTCAATTCACATTTATTGCCCATTAATTGGGTTACAATGTTTTATATCCTATTAATTATTGACAACTCCTAATTTTATTGTCATTAATATATATAAATTACCTCGAATGTGTGTATTGTTGATTGATCCTATTCCTTTTCTTCTAATTTATGTTCCTCTCCAATTAGTATAAATATTTTATAATTTGGAAGAATAGTAGAGAAGGAAAATTTCACGTAATGATATAAGTTTCGTGGTTAAATCCCATCATTTGCACAAATTCTATTTTTGAAGCCTAATTAACCAACTAACTAATAAAATAACTAACTCTAAATTATGGGGTGTTATAGCCCGAGTCAAAAGATGTAGATAAGAACTACGCCAAAAGCCAAAAGGCACGGTAGGGAACTTCGTCGAGGGGTGAGGATGTTTGGGCCGAAAGTAGGCGGGAATGTACTACGCCATAATATGTGTAAAGCATATTGTGCCACAATAAGGATGAGCGTAGGGTTTACTATATCGAAAGGAACTTGGAACCGAAACTTAATATAAGATAATTAGGTAAAGCTCGGGATGCTTAGGAAGATTAAGTAAAAAAGAACTCATATAAGAATACAGGTCCGAAGGGGCTATTGACAACGAGTGGGGATGCCCACTCAAATGCACATCTAAGGATGGTGAGGAGAGGCGTTCAACTTCTGAAGGGACGTAGGATGTCTGTGAGGGTTGTATGCTCTTATAACTACATATGGCTGATTCTTCATAGTGTGAACTAAACAAAAATGGGATTGCATGTGGCTTGTTCTTTGCGGTGTAAATTAAATAACACTGAGACTACATGTGGTTGGTTATTTGCAATGTAAAAGTAAATATCAATGAGACTGCATAGGGCTGGTTCTTTACAGTTAAATTTAAATAACTACAAGACTGCATGTGTTGGTTCCTTAGTGTAAATTAAATAACACTGGGACTACATGTGGTTTTTTCTTTGCAGTATAAATTTAAATAACAATGAGACTTCATGAGGCTGGTTCTTTATAGTATAAATTTAAATAACGCGACTGCATGTTTTTGGTTATTTGCAGTGTAAATTAAATAAAATCGAGACTACATGTGGTTGGCTCTTTGTAGTGTAAATTTAATAAAACTGGAACTACATGTGGCTGACCTTTTGCAGTATAAATTAAAGAGAAAACCGAACTGCGTAAAGGTGCGCTAGGTGAACGGATCGAAGGGGAGGTACCTTCGGTAGTTGGGTTCTATGCGTAGATTTAGAGGGATTTTTCGATCAGGGGTTGGCTAAGGTCGTAATCACATAAGGGTTTTGGGGTACTCTAAAATTTTCTTATGTACTGCTTATATTGCATTTATGTTTAATATGAATTCTAATGAGGGAAAAATATATTCTGCATATGGTAGCATGGTCCCACTATATGTTAAGCTTTGTGTAAATGTATTATTCATACCCGACTTTATGTTTGACTCAGGTTTTTAATATTATTTTCTCCATAAACTCATGAGCACTCATTTGAATAGACTAAGTTTATGGTCTTGGTGGACATCATAAGTACTAAGAGAAGAAGACCGAAGACGAAAGCAGGAGGCTTTCTTAGTTAATAAAGACTGTTTGTTTCTACTAGTTGAAGAGCTAGGATGTCATCATTATATGTCAGCTCTACACTCTACTATGTTATTTTCTATTGTAATTTGACCTCTACGTAGGTACAACTTTGGAGTTAATTTGAGAAAAATAAATGTATTAAACATTACGTTGACTTAAATGTAATGTAAATATTTTAGCTGCTCTGTTTACCTAGACCGTCTTACATATATTGAACTCACTTTTATTACTTAAAAATAATTCTGGTGATAACTATAGCATCATCAGCATTCATTTTCGGGTCCCAAAGTCGGGGATTTTACACACTCTTAACATGATAAATGGATCTTAATACTCGTTAGAGGAATTTGAGAAAGGAAATTTTCACTCAAAGGACTTCTTTATGCAGCGTAATAAGTTTTAAGGACATCACTTTTGAAAAATTAGTTTTAAGGACAATTTACAGAAAAAAGATAAATGAAGTTATCATTTTCAGTTATACAAAAATAATAAAAAATGAATTTATCATTTTCCTATATAACTTTAAAAGATAAATGAATTTATCATTTTCCTGTAAATTGTCCTTAAAACTAATTATTTAGAAGTGTCATCCTTAAAACTTATTACCCTGGAATGAGAAGCCCTTCAACCTAATTTCCACTTTGAGAAATTCCTCATCTCTTTTAGGAGTTTTAAGAGATGCAAAATCTAATGGGAGCCTTATTAAATGAATATAATAAACTAATCTAATAAGTGTAAGAACATATGTGATGTTATCTAATTAACTTTAAATAATTTGCATAGATAAAATGACCAGAATGAAGCTACTAAGGAAAAAATACATTGAATGGAATGAATTATAAATATAGATTAAGAAATTTTAAAATCGCCCTTACCTGCGAAAAACTCTTACATATGGTTGCTAATGAACACAGGGCTAAACCTAACAAGAATGCAATGCCCAACGAAATTTTTTCTATGAATTATGGTCATTTGACTATGAACTTGTTCAATGTTAAATACTAGTCAACTACGAGCACCGAGCTACAAAGACAACATGAAAATATGGAGGTTTGTTCAATGTTTAAGAACGTACTAAAGTTTTACAATTAACAACCATGTTCCGTAAGATATGAGATCTCATGGAAATTGTTTCATACAAATATGAACAAGGGAACCCCATTCAAGATCAGACTCTCAATATGATTGGGTACATAGAGAGATTGGCTGGATTTGGAACAACTCTTGATCATGAATTACAAACCACTGGGTTCTCAGATCATTGATAGTGCGGCTTGTTCAGTTCGTAATGAATTTCAATATGAACTCATTAAAATGTATTATCGTGGATCTCCTTAATATGTTAAGGACGACCGAGAATATGTTACGAAGGAACCAGGTGTTGTACTTGTAGTTAAGGGCAATTCTTTAAATAGTTCATGAAGAGAAAGTGTCGGTCGAATGGTAGAAAGGGTAAACCTAAGATAAAGAAAGAGAATAGTGAATGTCGTCCTATAAAATGGGACATTGGAAGAGGAACTTCAAGACTATTTGAAGGTGCTCAAAGCGAAAGAACCAGATTCAGCTCCTAAAGGTATTTTTCTTATAAAATATATATAAGAGTTCTGAAATGGTATAAAAGAAAAGACATTGGTTTTATTTATTAGTGTTACTATTTTTACATTAAGCATTTTTTCAGTTAATCCACAACCAATCATTCCCATAATACATATTTTTATATCATTCAAAATATTGACAAGTATAATTTTAGCGATAACACTCACATAAACCAAATTCGACTTAAAATTATATTCAAATAACCTATTTGAATATTTAAAGTATTCTCAAAATAGATATCTTTGAAAATAAATTCAAATTACTTATTCATTTATGTGCATATGTTAATAAACATTCCTCATTTTACAACCTAAAATTTTAGAGTAATATATTCAAACTTGAAAATTCAAAATAGTGGATAATATAATTTTGCAATTGTTTTCCTCTTCGATTTTTTTCTTCGTTGGAATATTTATAAATATTTTTACTTCATAACTGACGCTACAAATATTTATAAATATAATACAAAACTTCAAAATTATTTACTTCAAATATTATAAATCGTTCATAAAACGAGTTCGAACCCGTGCTGTGTATACAGGGTTCAGTATATAATTCGATTAACAGTGTATTTTTAAGATTTAATAGTATATAAAGTTGAAAGAACAAATTTATGGGATGTAAATTTTTAGATTATATTTTTGTGAATACTACTAACAAAAATATGTTGATAAATCCACTTATATAGTCTCTGAGCGTATAGAGTATAATCAATATTTTAGAGCACAATGGCTTTATACAACATATTAAGAATCAACATCAGTTGTTCCTAACTTGATAAGAACTACATTGATAAGCATGTCATTTAATTAATTTTCAAATGTAATTCACATTAGTTAAACGTAGTTTTATCCTATGTTTAACATATAAATTTAAACATGTGCACAATTTTGTTTAATAATAGTGTTCTAAACCTAGAGTAGAGAAATTGTGCTCGAAGTGATATAGTATTTAAATTTGGCTTAATGAAACAAAATTTTCATTATTACATATTTTGATAGTATATTATACGTACTAATTAAATTAGAAAAAATATTATAGTAGTTTTTAAACATCGTGATCTTCAATACATATAGCATAATATGACATGAGAATTATACGTAATATATAAAATGAGCGTTAAAGTTTATATCTTTGTATCGGGAGTATCATTTAGGTTTATAGATCATGCAATAATTTTTTAACTAATAATTATGTATATATCACCCATTATATAATTGTTACTATATTAAGCTTCTTAAAAAAACTTGACTTGTTAACTATGTATATTCCAACGTTGATGATTCCAACTAATTAAATATTATCCTTGTTTGTTTCAAATAATATGAATAAGAGCTACACAACATGATTTAATAAAGGTATATTTTTAAAATATACAATGAAGTAAAACTAAAATTTAGTTTTAATCCATCAAAAATAAAGTGTTATACTGAACTAAAAGTGGACACTAATTGATTAACATTAATAAGAATTAGGGTGTGTTAGCGGATAATTTTGATTTAAGGTTGGAAGTTGTGGCGTTTGAGGAAAAATATGGATTAGAGGTTAGACATGAAGTATTTATGTAATGTATAGTATTTTATGTTTGCAATAATTATTAATTAATGTATAGTATCAATTACATCTGACTTATCGAATATGATTATTACGTATCAGTTACGTCGGACGTAATTCTCACTAACCGCTTACGGTTTAAAGTTTGCGGTGTTCATAAACAAAACTAAGTATGTAACTATTTCATAATTAGATTAAATATTATTAAAAGAGAATTAACTATAATAATTCACAAATTAGTTCGAATTAGAATTAAATGAAATTAGCAACCATTTTTTCCTTTTTAATACAATTCTTTCCATTTGAAGTTAGCATACTCGTAAACATTATTATTAACCCATCTCCAATTCATAATGATTTATAAACATCTCCACAATGCAAAAAAAATCAGAACAATATAGCATAAACAATCTTTACATAAAATATAAAATAATTGCTAAGATGTTTCATAAGATCTCCAAGTGTACGGTGTTAACCATGCATTAAATAGGAAAATGCACGCTACTTATGAACTTTTCATGGTCAATGAAGCATTACTATTGAAAAATGTATTACTATAGAAAAATAGATAATATCTAATATTTCAAAACATAAGTCTAGGTGGCATATAACAAAATAAAATATTTAAATAAAATTTAAGTTTATAGAACGCTTATTTAGTACTAAACTTTAAAATACTTTTCTTGAAATGCAACATAGAAATTTATTATTTGACTATTGTTTTACTTCATAGATGATATTTTCCCTACTTGATTTTCTTAAAAACTTATAGTTCAAAATGGAAAAAACATCAACTTTATCTCAGATTATACTCGATTAAAGATTCTTTGATGTACATGTGTTAGTAAACCAATTATGCCTTATAAATTTATGAAGGAAATGAAATTCATGATCATATTAAAGAAACACAAAACAGATTAGAGAATTTATTATGCACTAATTCTCTTTGATGCAAACTTAAGGAAATAACTTGCCATAAATATGATCGTGTTAATTTTCAAAAAATTTAATTGGATTTGATTATAACATCAAACAATCGAATTATAAAATAAACATATTACCAAATTATCAAATTAACTAAATTACATGTAATTTATATCGAGTATAATTTTTTTTAATTAAAGCATTTAGGTTTGAAGCTACAAAAATATTAAAGGAACTAAACCTACATTTATTTTTGAAACTGAAAGCATAGATGAGAATTAGTAGTTTAACCATTTGACCTTCTATCTTTGTATATAGAGTATCATTCAGGTTTATAGATCATGCAATAAATTTTTGACTAACAATTATATATATAGTATCCATTGTATTATTGTTACTGTATAAAGCCTTTTCAAAAAACTTGACTTGTTAACTATGCATATTCTAACTTTGATGATTTCAACTACTTGAACATGATCCTAGTTTGTTTGAAAATTAGCAAATAATATGAATAAAAGCTACACAACACGTTTAATCAAAGTATACTTTGCAGATATACAATTAAGTAAAATAAAAAATTAGTTTTAAACCATCAAAAAAATAAAACGTTATATTGACTAAAAATGGACACTAATTGATTAGGATTAATGAAGATTAGTACGTAACTATTCTCAAATTAGAATAAATTTCAATAAAAGAAAATTAATTGTAATAATTCTCAATTTAATTTGAAATTTAATTAAATGAATATTATCAATTTATCCCTTTTAAATACAATTATTTCCATTTGAAGTTAGTTTACTTGTAAATATTATTAATAACACATCTTTAGTTCGTAATGATTTATAAACATTTTTGCAAAATAAAATCAAAACAATATAGCATCAAACAATCTTTGTAGGAAATAAAAGATAATTTCTACTATGTTCCATAAGGTCTTCAAAAATTCAATGTTATTAAATAGGAAAATATGCGCTATTTATATACATTTCACGGTCAATGAAGCATCATTTTAGGAAAATGTACTAAACTGTAGAACAATTAAGATGAATAATGTCTCATATTACAAAAATAAGTCTAGGTTAAGTATAAAAAAGTAAAATATTTAATTAAAAATTAAGTTCATGTAATACCTTTTTAAAACTAAACTTTCAACATAAAGTTACATACGATAGACAGAACAAAAGTAATATTTATACATTAATATTTCTTTTCTCAAATACAACAGAGAAATATATTATTTGACTATTCTTTTACTTCATAGATGATATTTTCCCCAACTTGATTATCTTACGTACATATGTTTAAAAATGGAAAAACATCAATTTTGTCTCAGATTATACATAATTTAAGATTGTTTGGTATACATATGTTAGTAAACCAATTATGCTATACAAAATATATGAAAGAAATAAAATTCATGATCGTACTAACCAAACACAAATCAGATGAACGTCGATCTAAATATAAAACTTGAGAACTAAAAAATAGTTCAGCATTACATATCAAGGATATTATAAAAATGATCAAAGATTCTATGATATCAATGTATTAATAAATCCAATAACCTCTTGTAGAATATGAAGGAAACCAAGTTGATAATGATACAAATTGAAACTAAAATAATAAGAAAATATGAGATTTTTCTCAACTTGATTTTTGTATATACTTATATTTCAAAATAAAAATATCAACTGTACCACTTGTGGATTATAAAAAGTTTAAGATTATTTTATATCTATATGTTAGTACGCTTATTATTCCTTACAAAATGAATTAAGGAAGTGAAAACCATGATCGTACTAAATGAACACAAATAAGATGAATGTCGATGTAAATAGAAAGCTTAAGAATAAAAAATAGTAAGCATTATGTATTATAGATTTTACAAAATAACAAAGAGTATGTGATATCAGTGTATTAATAAATCCCACAATCTTCTAAAATATAAAGGAAACCATATTCATATTCATGTAAATTGTAACAAAAATAAGAAGAAAACAATTTTTTGAACACAAAATTTGAAGTAAAGATCTGAAATAATATTTAGAGCTGGAGCAAATAATTCAATCTTAATTAAATTAAAATAAAGGTAATAAAATAAAAATCTGACCTTTAAATCCAGTTTGATGGATCAGTAAGCCAAGTTTTTTTTGGAGGCTTTTAGATAATTTTTCCATGAAACCATTGAAAGTAACAAATAGAAATATAATCTCTGCAAAACATGAATAAAATGATAATTTTTTAAGATGAATAGAAATTGAAGAACTAATGATGAATTCAATCAAATTATAGTTAGATTAAAAAAATTAAAGAGATTGACTAAAAAACTATTTGATAGAATCTTTAAGTTGATTTAAACTGGAAATATATTTTTTAGTTTTTTTTTGAATTATAGTATACATATAAAACTGAAATAGGGGAAGAGATAGCATGATGAATAAAAAAATAAATGGAGGGATGTAAAATAATGATTGAAAACAAATGAGGAATGAAAAAATTGTAATGATAACTGGAGAAGAGGAAGAGACCTCTCTTAGATTGCAATGACATAATGATTATAAGTTTATCAAAATAATAATAATAATAATTAGAATATTCTCGTTCTTATATAATAGAATAGACACAAAACAGATTAGAGAATTTATTATGTATTAATTCTCTTTGATTCTAACTTAAGGAAATAACTTGCCATAAATATGATCGTGTTAATTTTCAAAAAATTTGATTGGATTTGATTATAACATCAAACAATCCAATTATAAAATAAACATATTACCAAATTATAAAATTAAATAAATTACACATAATTCATATTGAGTATAAATTTTGTTTTAAATAAAGCATTTACGTTTGAAGCTAAAAATATTAAAGGAATTAAACCTACCATTATTTTCGAAACTGAAAGCAAATATGAGAATTAGTAGTTTAAACATTTGACCTTCTATCTTTTGTATCTAGAGAATCATTTAGGTTTATAGATCATGCAATAAATTTTTAACTAATAATAATATATATAGTATCCGTCGTATCATTGTTACTGTATTAGGCCTTTTCAAAAAACTTGACTTGTTAATTATGCATATTCTAACTTTGATGGTTTCAACTACTCGAACATGATCCTAGTTTGTTTGAAAATGTGCAAAGAATAAGAATAAAAGCTACACAACATGTTTAATAAAAGTATACTGAAGTGACCCACTTCTTTTGGCATTTGTCTTAGTGATTTTTAGTGAGTTTTTTTTGTGGTCACTTCTTTAATTCATTTCCCCAAGATCCATATTTTACCAATATAAAAATACCAGTATTTCAATCCAATCATGTCATTTATATATATGAAGATATATAAATGTTTCTTTGCCTATCAGTGTAATTAAATTAGCAAAGAAATTCAATCACACAATGTTTCTCATATTCAAGAGATTTTGTGTCACATAGCCATCTCTTTGATTATTATTTAATTTTGATATAACCATTTTTTTTTCTCAAATCAGTTATTTAATTGATTTACTTCACAACTTGTTTCATGGCCCAATAATTTAATTTCTGGATTAACTACTCATGCTTTCAATCCAATCATGTCATTTATATATATGAAGATATATAAATGTTTCCTTTTAACATCTCAAGTTTGAGAATTTATCCCGGGGTGCTTATTACTTATTCAAACAATGTTTATGTCAGGTAAATATACTCATGTCTTAATTTATAATATTGGTAATAATCTTATGAACATTTGGTGGTAAGTATGTTATGGACCAGGTAGGAGAAAAACTACAGGCAAGCAAAATGCTAACTTAATCTAGCATACCAGATATAGACTTGCATGTATATGAAAACAAAATGATTGGAGCAATATCAAAATCAGTCTAATGCAAACTTTCAGATGAACATTTTGAGAAGGGTACTGATAGGTTCTCAGATTATAAAACAAATGATAGTGATCAATCAAACAGTGGGATTATTAGCATGTTTAATATCTATGTAGACTACATGGCAATGCATTTTTTTTCAACGGATTTGTTAAAGACAAAACTCACTTAATTTAAACCAAATAGGTGGTTAGCTAAGCTCAGTTCAATATAGTTGCATTCCAGATTATAAGTATAAAGCATGCATTTCATTTTTACTATACAATACAATGCAAATTCTTTACTGGAAAATCAGATGTTCAAGGAGAACTAACAGGCTAAGATTTCAAGCTTCTCATGGTCTTATATCAGTTATAAGTCATGGTCAAGCTCTTCTGGTTAGCCAATGCCAGATTCAATTATCACTTAACAATTTTTAGCTACATGCTTATCCATAAACTACTGCACTCTTTTCTATTTAAAAATTTAACAAACTTTGATAAAGAAAGCATGTCCACATATTAAATTACATGGCATAATTTTCTCCATCACAAACCACCAGAAACCATCAAAGTCAGTTACTTAGATCAGTAGCTCAAGACACATATAATATTTAAGTCTTACAAATTCTTTTCAAATGAACAAAGCCACTACAATACTGAAAGGTCTGCATAGACTTAAGAAAGTTTGCCTAGCTATCTTTATTACAATGAACTACTGCATTTTATAAACTCAAGTAAGTCTTCTAATTTTCCAAGCAAGCAAGCTACTCATGCATCTCTACCTGCAACAATATTTTGAGCTGCCTCAATAAAAATGAGACACCCCAAATATTGCAAGGGCAATAAATAAGGTTAGAATAAAATTCTGGTATGAGTGAAATTATTATTAAAACAACTTATAAATTCTTAAAACTGTGCAGAGAACATGTATATTTGACACTATTCAATTTCATGTTAAACCTAAGCATATGTACATTTAAATTTATCTAACAAACATACACCCAAGCATTCATCCATTCAATCCATTCAGTTGTACATGTACAAACTCCTATGGATTTTAGCTTCCTAAAATCCATAGCATAACCTTTCAATCCCATTTTATATTTTATATGGTCTAAACTCTTGCCTTTGAACACTGTTAGCACCAAAATTGATCACTAACCTCGTAGAGAAAGATTGTGTAGAGATATAAGTGATGAAGATAAATTAAACAAGGAAGAGAATGCTAATTTAAATGCAGAAAGTAAGAACACCAAATTTATAGTGGTTCAGCGTAATTGCCTACGTCCACTTTGAGGTTAAACTTTATTGATCTTCTTAATAGTTGATTACAAATACAATTCGTGAATCAAATGCTTGAATGAAGTTGTTAAGTAGAGAAGATGAGTCTCAAAAATGGCAGAGTCTCCCTAGTGTTCTCCAAAAAAGCTCCCTTTTCACTGTGACCCTGCCCCTCTATTTATAGGCAAAGATGGGCTGGACTTCCTAGGTGGGCTTGGTGGCCGAACACTCTAGCCCAAGTATAGTGGTCGCTGTATGCCGAACCAGGTAGGCCGAACACAATGATGCCGAACCACCCTTTCTATGCCGAACGGTATGTTTGGTGTGTGGGATGGAATGGTTGTTAGTCGAAGCCGAATGGTATTTCTGATGTGCTTGACCGAACAATGCTCTCTGGCCGAACGATACTGCCATGTCGAGCAGTCATATATGCCGAACGCCTTCTAATGCCAAACACCACTGGATGCCGAGTACTACGCCGAGTACTCCTGTTGTCGAGTTCCACTGGATGTTGAGTACTACGTCGAGTACTCCTGGATGTCGAACGCTATGTCGAGTACTTCTAGATGCCAAGTACTACCTGATGCCGAGCGCTACACCGAGTACTTCTAGATGCCGAGTACTACGCCGAGTACTATGAGATGCCGAGTACTCCTTGATGCCGAGTACTCCTTGATGCCGAGTACCATGGATGCCGAGTACTACGCCGAGTACTATGAGATGCCGAGTACTCCGTGATGCCGAGTACCATGGATGCCGAGTACTACGCCGAGTACTATGAGATGCTGAGTGCTACCTGATGCCGAGCACTAGTTTCCTGGTCAAATCTCCAGGAAACACTTGCCCCCCAAAGTGCATTACGTGGCTGAATCGTGATACGCTTTGAATTTCATATCCCCCGTACTTCGCTTCGAATCTAGGTTAACTCTCCTTGGAGATGCTTTCTTGAGAATATCAGTGGTGGAGGTGTATGACGAGCGTGGTATAGATGCCGAACGAAGCAGCTGAAACCGAACGCTCCTCATGCCGAACGACTTTGTATTCCGATGCCGAACACTGTGGCTTTGACCGGTTCCACCGGGTATAGCCTTTTCGACTTCTCCTTCTGTCCTATAAAAGTCGAGGCCTTCTTCCTCCTCTTTTCACACTCACTTCTCCTATCTTGTTTTCGAGAAACTTGCCTGTTAACAACCTTCAAAGACTCAACAACTCTTCCTAACCTATTCGGCGCTAATCAAAACCGCGGCCTCAACTCCAAACTTCTCCAAGTCATGATCTATTAACTAGGTAACAATCCCTCTAACTAAATCCACAAAGGGGTTTCAACACGAAACTCAAGTTCGTAAATTGATAGGTGTTGTGTGGATTTTTAGGGCCAGATGATGTGGAGGAAGGTAGGAGTTGGTTAGAATGCCGAACAGGATGGTTCGGTGCGACTCACCGAACGATTCGTCCTCGTGGTTCGGTGTGGATGGAGGAAGAAAAAGGGGGAATGAGGTCGCTGTAGAGGACGGTGTGTTCGAGCGTTGGCGCTCGGCGCAACCTTAGCTCGACACGATTCGTCATATGCCGGGTAGTGCAATGGAAGGATGTGGAGGGAGTATGAGCCAAATAGGATGTCGAATGTGGTCCCGGCCGAACAAGATTTTGGCGGAATGATGCTTTTTCGAACAGTCACAAATGCCGAGTCACCATGGGTGCCGAATAGTATAAATGCCGAACAACATAAATGCCTAACACTAAAAATGCCGAACAATACAAACGCCGAACATCATAAATGCCGAACAACACAAACGCCGAACACCATAAATGCCGAACAATATATAAATGCCGATCAATACAAACGCCGAACAACACAGATGCCGAACCACATGAATGCCGAACGTTTGTGAATGCTGAAACCTGTCTTGGCCGGACAAAACTTAACCGAACATGCCGAACAATACCTTTAGCCGAGCAGGAACTAGGCCGAACACTCATTAACCTTGCCTAATCATATAGCAAAACAAGGACTTGGACCTAAGCACACTATCACATGAAACTGACCCGGATCATTAACTCCCTAGCTTTAGTAGACATAAATCTGAACTTAGATTAACATTCGTTTTTTGAATTTGAAACTGTAATCACCACAAGGCGGGCTTTTTGAGACGGTCAGCGATGACGGTCTTTGAAGGCGACGATTCGAAGCTCATTTTTATATCTTTGAAATCTCTAGATTCTTATTGCTTGTACACGATTGCTTGCACTAGTTCACACATCACGTGGGGGGAATATTCGTGTTGTTAACTCTAACGTTCAATGTTTTTCAAGTATAGTTTTCGCAGGCACTTAAACAGATTCATTATTTATTGGGGATGTCTATGAAGTCTAGCTCCGCCACCATATCTGACAGGCCTGGGCCGTCATCAAGGCAAGGAGCCGCTGATATTTCAAATCCATCGACTTCCCTTGCCCATAACTTAGCACCCGATGCCTTGGAGGCAACAATTCTTTTAGACAATCCGATCGATTCACAAGCTTCGAAGATCAATGAAGCCGCACTTCGACGGATATGCTCCATTCACGGGATTCCTTTTGCCGATGTGTTAGTCCCTTCGCGACACGATCATCCTCACTTGCCCCCAGTCGGATATACCACATGCAACAAGTTCATGTGTTGGATGGGCAGCGTGCCTCCGTTTAATTTATTCCTCTGGGACGTGTTGCAGTACATCGACATTGCTCCGTCGCAGCTGCATCCGAACGGTCACGCGTTTCTATACGGGACCTATCTACTCTTTATGGCCGTCTTCTCTAGACCTCCAACCTCTGGCGACATCAGATACATCTATATGATCAAGAAACGGAAAGATAACCCTTCCTTCATGTTCCTCGAGCCGTACCACAAATGCCAAATCCTGACAGGAGCATGTAGTAAATTCGCCCTGTACAAACAGGAATGGTTCTACGTGCGTTGCCCCCCTGGTTTTGCGAGGAGATGGGTTGAAGGCAGTAAGTCTCTTTGTTGAGCCATCGTTTGCGTTTAATTGGAGTCGTGCTTTTTCTAACTTCTTGTTCCGTCTTTTCAGGTATCAACCCGCGTCCGGAGGGCCGAGGATATTCTGAGGCCGTTGAGGCCATCAGAGCTCTTCCTACCGAGGAACGCGACATCCGAACCATCATTTCGAATGAATCATTGTCAAGGTTCGGCTTGTTAGCCCCAGGTCGTCGGATTAGCCTCCCGGAGGGCGTCTCCATTCCCAAGCCAGCATCCGGTAAGGGGAAAAAACAGGCCGGATCGTCATCACACCGCACTCCCGATACGCACGAAGGAGGTGAGCGCAAAGAGGACAAAGCTCCTAAAACCCAAGGAGAGAATGTGGGCCCCGCTTGGAATCCGGCGGTCGAAGTTCATGACATTGAAACGTCATCCTCCCCTTCGAAGGGAAAGAAGAGGTTAAAATACAATATTCGGAAGGATAAAGTCGGCGGCACTTCAAAAGATATGCCTATCCCGCCAGAGAAAGAGGCTTCCTCACAGCACCTGGAGAGTTCTCTAAGGGGTTTGTCGAATCTTTCTATCCCCGACGATATACTTAATTACGGGTTTGACGATCCTGAAGCCCTCAAGTTTTCTTTGCCCGCTAGAGGCAATGCGGGAGTTCAACTCCCAGTCCAGGGATACAATACTCCGATTAGTAAAGACAAAAGATCTGGTCCGTCGGGGGGAACGCTAGGACACACACGCACATACGCATTCCATCATACACTTCAAGTTTTTTCTTGTTTCCCGGATCTTTCTTAACTCGTTGTTATCTCTATTCTTTGTAGGTGACATGGGGCGCTCTCACGGATTCGATCGCCTTCATGGCTCTTCCATATTTCATCATTCCGAACGGGATTCAGGTTCGGGCAGACGCAGGGACAGAGACGATTATGAAGATAGAGACAACCGTCCCCGCGATTCGTCTCATCGTAAGAAGGCATATTCCCAATCTTCTCAGTCCCGTGATCCTCTTCCTCCAACTGAGCCGGATAGAGAGAAGTCTTTTTAGAAGGGGTCCCAACCCGATGCTCCTCGAGAACAACACTCTGGTTCGTCAAGTACGAGGCAAATTTGGGAGTAACGAAAAAGAGCAGAACTTCCAAGGCCTCCTCCCCCTACTCCCGCGGTTGACCCAACTGTAGCAGAAAAGATGGTCGATCTCAAGGCCAAATTTCCAAAAATTTGCTTTGATGGTCTGAAATTCCTCCCGGCTATCCATCATATTCCTGGACACGTGAAGCAGAGCGCCATTGCCTGTAACAACGACGTTTATGTTCAACATGACGCGTTTGTCCACTTGGTTGAAAAGATCTCGGAGGTGTCTGTTGAGCGACAATATGAGATTGATCGTCTGAAACTGGATGCTGGCTGTGACAAGAACATCATCAAGCACCAAGACGAGGAGCTCGCTTCGTACAAGTCGAAGCTGGAAGCCGCTGAGCAAAGCGCAAAAGATACTGCTGAGGCAGTCGCTCGTTTAGAGGTGGCTCACGAGAAGGAACTTGATGAAGCAGTCCAGCGTAGCGGTGCCCTTGCCCTAGAAAAAGATTCCATCCAAAAAGAAAGGGACGCGCTTGCTATACAAGTCAAAGAGCTGAAAGAATTACTCTCCAAGGAGAAGGAGGACAAAGTAGCTGCTCAAGAAGAGTCACAACGATACTGTGATGAAATCATTGCTACTCGACTCCTGAAAACGAAGCTCGATGACGAACTTGCCGGGGTTGAAAAAATGAAGGACGAAGCCCGTGAGGAGGGCAAAAGAAAATCTGCGGAGGAGATTGATTCTCGCCTCGAGGCGGCCGCAAAAGCCGGCAGGGAAGAGGTCAAGTGCATGTTTGACCCGTTGATTGCTGAGTATGGAGCCCGCGTCCTTATGCACCGTGACTTGACATTCTTGGGCGATGGCTATCTCGAATCCCTAGCTGAGGCCTGGGAAACTTTGGTGAAGATTAGGAAAATCGAGTCGGGCTCTGAAGAGGTCGATGAGGATGCCTTGGTGAAGGAGTTCCTTAGGGGGAATGAGCCAGCGGATTTATCCGCAGCTTTGGCGCTTTATAACAGAGGCTCTCCCCTTCCAAAAGAGAAAAGTGATGAAGCTGGCCCGTCTGGGGCTGAGACTAAGGCTCCTCATATTGCTGCTCCTCCCGCTGTTCAACCGGCCGGTCGGCCGACACTTGACCCGTTCGAGCAGCATGCCGGCTATGATCCTGAAGATCCCGGGCTTGGCGTTCACGCGCAACCGATAGCCAACCAGAACCCGGTAGGAAACTCTTCTTTTCTATAAGTCAAAAGATCTTATTATTTTCCAGCATTTATCCGTTCTAATGTTCATTTTTTATGTTTTCATGCAGGCTGCTCTGATCCCGAGCCAACTCCGAGGAGCGATAACGCCAAGGAGGAGGCAGAGAAAACAAGCGATGTTGCTCACTCGGGAGTAACACCTGGCCCTGATGCTCAAGTGATCGGGGCGCTAGACGATGACAAGCTTGACACCTCGTCTCCTGCCGAAGGGAGCGATGAAATCGAAATGACCGGCGCCTCTGAGCATACCTCAAAGATGAGCATGAAGGAACACCTCGCCGAAGAGGAGAAGAAAAAGGTCAAGGTCAAAGTTGAACCTGAAATACTGGAACTTACCGACCCACGGAACAGACCTCTGAAAATCATTCTCCCGGGCAGGTCCAAACCACTGGATGTTCCGTCTCCTACTCCTGACTCCGCTTCTTTAGCAAGCAAGAAATCCAAGAAAAAGCGTGAAGGAGAGGAGTCGTCGGAAAAAACAAAGGAAGACAGGAAGAAGAAATCGAAGAAATGATCGATACACTCGTTCAACGAGCTTCTTGCTTAAGTCTTGCAGTTGCTTTTACCTTTTGTAGCTTGTAGTTTGTATAGATAAGTTCTTAACTCTGAGTTTCGTAGGAGTAACTGTGTAACCCCATTTTGAACTATTGAATGAAGTTTAGTTTCTTTTTCGTTTGAATGATTCTCTTGCTTTTCTTTGGTTTGCCGACTAACTGTAGTCATAACTCAAGTTCTTATGAGTTGCATTATCTCCCAGTCCATTCTCGTGCTGTTCAAACATTTCCAGACGTGGCATACTTCTTGCTCCACATTTCTTGAGTACTTGGACTCTTTTCTAAATCTGCGCTCCGGGGATTTAGAGTAAGTTGATCCGCGTTCAGGGGATTCGGAGGTTCGCATCGTTTATACTCTAATCCGCACTCTGGGGACTTAGAATACTCTGATCCGCGCTCTGGGGATTCGGAGATTTGAGATCATTTATACTCTAGTCCGCACTCCGGGGACTTAGAGTACTCCGATCCACGCTCTGGGGATTCGGAGATTTGAAATCATTTAAACTCTAGTCCACGCTTTGGGGACTTAGAGTACTCCGGTCCGCGCTCTGGGGATTCGGAGATTTGAAATCGTTTACACTCTAGTCCGCGCTCTGGGGACTTAGAGTACTCCGGTCCGCGCTCTGGGGACTTAGAGTACTCCGGTCCGCGCTCTGGGGATTCGGAGATTTGAAATCGTTTATTCTCTAGTCCGCGCTCTGGGGACTTAGAGTACTCCGGTCCGCGCTCTGGGGATTCGGAGATTTGAAATCATTTATACTCTAGTCCGCGCTCTGGGGACTTAGAGTACTCCGGTCCGCGCTTTGGGGATTCGGAGATTTGAAATCGTTTATACTCTAGTCCGCGCTCTGGGGACTTAGAGTACTCCGGTCCGCGCTCTGGGGATTCAGAGATTTGAAATCGTTTATTCTCTAGTCCGCGCTCTGGGGACTTAGAGTACTCCGGTCCGCGCTCTGGGGATTCGGAGATTTGAAATCATTTATACTCTAGTCCGCACTCCGGGGACTTAGAGTACTCCGATCCGCGCTCTGGGGATTCGGATATTTGAAATCATTTATACTCTAGTTCGCGCTCTGGGGACTTAGAGTACTCCGGTCCGCGCTCTGGGGATTCGAAGATTTGAAATCGTTTATACTAGTTTCGTGTATCGTACAGGATAATGTAGTTCTAGTAATTCATCACCCGACTATGAGATATAGAAACATTAGTAATTCGTGGAAAATACGGCTTCAAGCCTTTATTAATGAAAAACAACTAAACTGCTCGATTACATAGTTAAAAGGAAACTAAGTTGCGATGGAATGAAAACATACAGGAAATAACTGTGCCTAAAACAGGAAAGAAACATACTAAATGTAATAATGTTGCAAATGCTCGCTGTTCCACGCCCGGGGGAGTGTCATGCCATCAACGGTCGCTAGCTTGAACGTTCCCTCTCCAAGCTTCCGTTCAATGACGTACGGACCTTCCCAGCTGGGATTCATACGCGAAGGTACTGGGAAAACTCGTTTCAAAACGAGATCACCCACATCAAATATCCTTGGGCGGACTCTGCCGTCGTAGTAACGCTTGACTCGGTGCCTATGTGCTGCGGCCCTTAATTCGGCCTCTTCGCGTTTTTCATCGATACAATCTAGTGATTCCAACAAGAGGTCCTGATTCATCTTGGGATCATAATATGTCACCCGGTGCGATGGAACTTCAAGCTCCACGGGTATAACGGCTTCAGAGCCGTATGCCAAGGCAAATGGAGTGTGGCCGGTCGCGGACTTGTGGGTAGTTCTATAAGCCCATAATGCCGTCGGGAGTTCATCTACCCACTTGCCTCCGACTTTCTCCAGACGCTTCTTCAGTATTGACTTGATTATTTTATTAACGGCCTCGACTTGTCCGTTAGCTTTTGGGTGTGCAACGGCGGCGAACTTCTTCTCGATGCCATACTTTAAACAGAACTCTTTGAACTCTCTGCTTTCAAATTGCGTCCCGTTGTCTGTAATGATGGTGCGAGGAAGACCAAAGCGGCATATAATGCTTCGTACAACGAAGTTAATGACCTTTTTAGAGGTGATTGTGGCCAAGGGTTCTGCCTCAGCCCATTTTGTGAAATAGTCGACTGCAACTATCGCGTATTTCGCACCACCTTTGGATATAGGCAAAGAGCCGATTATGTCGATTCCCCAGATTGCAAATGGCCAGGGACTAACCATTTGCGTGAGTTCCGTCGATGGAGTCCTCGGGATTTTCGCATATCTTTGACACTTGTCACATTTCCTTGCGTAGTCTGCAGCGTCCCGATTCACGGTCGGCCAGCAGTATCCATAGCGGAGGATCTTTTTTGCTAGCGTTTGCCCCCCGATATGGTCGCCACATTCCCCTTCATGAACCTCTTTCAGGACTCGCTTTGTCTCGTCATGAGCGATGCACCGTAATAAGGGGACTGAGAACCCTTTTCGATACATTAATCCATCCTGCATCACGTATCGCGCAGCCTTTCGAAGGATCTGACGTCTTTCGCTCCTTTTTTCTGGTAAAGCCCCGGTTGTCAGGTACAGTTTGAACGGGGTTATCCACGATTCCTTCTCGATTTCCGTTTCCAATACACAATCAACTTTCATCTCGTCTATGCTCGGGGTGTGCAAGGCCTCAACGGGATACAATCCCATTTGCTGCGCGTCGCCTGTGCTTGCAAACTTAGCCAACAAGTCGGCTTCTTTATTCTGTTCGCGCGGGACATGCGAAATGTCATAACGCTCAAGATTTGACAGTAGTTCTTGAACCTGAACTAGGTACGGAGAAAGCTTTTGTCCCTTTGCTTGGTAATCTCCCCGCACTTGGTAAACCACCAACTGTGAGTCACAAAAGATCTCAACTGATTTGATCCCGAGTTCTCTGATGAGCTTCAAGCCAGCAATCAGTGCTTCATATTCTACTTCGTTATTTGTAGCTGGGAAATCAAGCTTCAAAGCATAACAGATTGATCGATTTTCCAGAGTTATAAGAACTACACCCACGCCGGAGCAATGGTCATTTGATGCCCCATCAGTGTATAATCTCCAACGAACGGGGGTAGTGACGTCATGATTATCTGGTTCTATGGGTATGGTAAACTCAGCGATGAAATCTGCTAGTGTTTGTCCTTGTATGGCCCTTCGTGGCAAGTAGACGATATCGAACTGGCTCAACTCGATGTTCCATTTTTGCAGTCTTTCGGAAGTTTCTGGTCGTTGGAGTACCTGCCGCAGGGGTTGATCGGTATAAACACTGATTGAGTGCGCTTGAAAATATGGGCGTAGCTTACGTGATGCAATCACCAAGCAATAGGCCAACTTCTCGATTTTAGGGTAATTTCTTTCTGCCCCCGTTAAGCGCTTGCTAACATAATACACCGGCTTCTAGATCTGGTCCTCCTCGCGGACCAAAGCCGCACTTATCGCATGCGGGGATACAACTAAGTATACGTACAACATCTCGTGGTCTACTGGTTTTGACAGCACTGGTGGACTCTGTAGATGCCTCACCAGATCCCGGAATGCTTCTTCACAACTAGACGTCCATTCGAAGTTCCTCTTCCCTTTCTTTATTATATCAAAGAAAGGGATGCACTTGTCAGTTGCCCTGGATATGAATCGACTTAGCGCAGCTACTTTTCCATTCAAGCTCTGTACCTGTTTTATAGTCCTGGGTACTTGCACATCTCGAATAGCTTGGATCTTTTCGGGGTTAGCTTCAATTCCCCTAGCATTGACGATGAATCCCAAAAACTTTCCCGACGCAACATCGAAGGAACACTTCAGAGGGTTGATCTTTATCCCGTAATACTTGAGTATGTCGAACATTTCAGCTAAGTCTCGAATGTGGTCGTTTGACTGTCGTGACTTCACGAGCATGTCATCCACATAGACTTCCATCGTCCTACCAAGCTGGTCCTTGAACATTCGATTCACCAAACGCTGATAAGTCGCTCCTGCGTTCTTCAGTCCGAAGGGCATTACTACATAGCAATATAGCCCGACATCTGTAACGAAGCTGGTGTGTTCTTGGTCCGGAATATGCATCGGGATTTGGTTGTATCCCGAGTATGCATCCATGAATGATAACAGCTCATGTCCTGCGGTGGAGTCGACCAACTGATCGATCCTTGGTAACGAGAAACTGTCCTTGGGGCATGCTTTGTTCAAATCGGAATAGTCTACGCAAGTTCTCCATTTCCCATTTGCCTTTTTCACCAGTACGGGATTCGATACCCATTCAGGATAGAGGGCGTCGCGGACGAACCCATTGGCTTTGAGTTTGTCAACCTCCTCTCTGAGAGCAGCGGACCTCTCCGGGTCCATTCCTCTCCTCTTTTGTTTAACTGGGACGTATTTCGGGTCTGTGTTCAACATATGACTCGTGATGGCGGGAGAAATCCCACATATATCAGAATGCGTCCAGGCGAAAACATCAAGATTCGCCCGGAGGAAGTCACTAAGGTCTTCAGTCATTGCGGGGCCAAGCTGTGATCCGATCTTCAGTATTCGCGAAGGGTCGCTTTGGCTAACTGAAATGTCAACCGTTAGTTCAGCCAGCGCCGCCTTTTCTTCCCTGGGTTTCTCATCGTCGTTTCTCGGATCTATGTCTCTGAAGATCCGAGAATTATGCCCGAGCCAGGGCTCGGGAACTACTTGTCAATTATCCGTGTTAAGGATGCGGACGGGATTGTCCGCAACCTTTCCTTTCTTCCTCCGATGGGCCTCCCGGAGCTCAGCACATAACAGGAACGACCAGCTGCTTGGTCGCCATGAACAATACCTACCCCTTTGTCAGTTGGGAACTTCAAAGTCAAGCACCACGGGGCTAATGCTGCCCTAAACTCAGCCAGGGCCGGTCGGCCCAAGAAAACATTATACGGAGAATCCACATCCAAAACTACGAAGGGTAGGATTCGCACCCTCCGACGCTCGCCTTGTCCCAGTTCAACTGGTAACTCAACATACCCCACTGCATCGGTCGCTGCACCATTAAAGCCGTGTATACGAGCTTTGGATGGTTTCAAGTCCTTGGTTTCCATCTTCATTTGGTCATAAGCCTTCTTGAAGATGATGTTGACAGAACTTCCACAATCAATCAGAATTCTTTTCACATATGCCAGTCCGATCGTGGCAGATATGATCATCGGGTCGATGGTTGGAGCCTCTATTTGATCAGCATCTCTGTTTCTGAACACTATATCGTCCGTCATTACGCGTTGCTGCTTAGCAGGGGTTCCATCCTCCACGTTCGAACAGCACTCAAACTCTGCATGCTTCAGGGAACTTGCATACCGCTCCATCTCTTGCCAATTCTTATCCGCGGGGTGAGGTCCGTCGATAATTGTATTTATGACTAGTCTACCCACGGTCCAGGCAGGCTCTTCGGGATGACGTGGAGCTGGTGCGCGACCTGGGTTGGACGTTCCCTGTCCTCCTTCCTGTGGATCCTTCACAAATTCTTGCAACTTCTTTTGCCTGATCAACTTCTCGATAGCATCGTGCAGGTGTCTGCACTCTTCCGTATTGTGCCCATAAGTCTCATGGAAGTGACAATATTTCCCGGTTCGCTTCTGCTCCTCGGTTGATTCTTTTGAACGTGGCTTCCTGTGCTGAAAAGTATTGCAGGTAGATAGGTAAATGTTCTCAAGAGGCGCATTCGGCGGGGTATACTTGTTGTAGCTTGGAATTCTCGATTTCCACTTCCCCGCTTCTCTCTTCTTCCCTTGATTTCTTCCTCCGGACTCCTTAGGCTGCCCAGGCTTGTTCTGGACATTGACTTGGACCTTTCCCGAGTTGTCTCCGGACTGCTTCACAGCAATGTTGCTTTTCACGGACTCTTGGACAGGTCCTGGTGCCTTATCTCGCCTTACCCACCTAGCCTCCTCTCTTCTTATGAACTGATGTGCCTTTGAGTAAAAACGTTCCAGTGTGGTCGGAGGTTTCCCTACCAACCAGTCTCCAAATTCGGACTCCGGATCCACACCTCTCATTACAGCCATTAGAATTGCATGATCATTGGGATTACTGACTTCAGTCGCCGCAACATGGAATCTTTGTAAATATTCCTTCAATGACTCCCCAGGATTTTGGATTACACTTGATAGAGACATTACGTCCTTTGGATGCGTAGTGTGTATTCTGAACTGCTCAATAAACTTCTTCGCCAACTCCTCGAAATTGGATACGGACCGCGGAGGAAGTCGGGTAAACCACATAGTAGCGATCCCAGATAGAGTGATCGGAAAGCATCTACACTTGGTGGCATCATTTGCTCTAGCTGAATCCATCATCCACTCATACCTCATGACATGTTGTCTGGGGTCGGTCTTTCCCTCATACGCAGGGATAGTAGGCATATTAAACTTCCTGGGGTACGCTGCCTGCAGCACAACGTCTGTGAATGGAGTATGACTTCTTGATACTCCCCAATCATCATTCGATAAGCCTTGGTTTTCTTTCATCAATTGCCTGACCATGGCTGTCAGGTCTGGTGTTTGTATGGAATGTGGAAGGTTGGAGTCGGTTCTACGTGACTGGCCATGCTGATGCCTCCTCTCCTGGCGGTCTGCCAAACGTGCATCTTGAGGTTCGACATCATTAGCGTTTTGATGGTCTGGTCCTCCAGCCTCAACCTGCACTCCAGTTCCTAGGTTTCCAGCTCCGGCTTGGTTACGGTCTCCTGTTGTCTGAATAGCAGCACTTGCCCGCGCAACTTCAGTCTTACGGCGTCTGTGCCTGGGAGGTTCATCAGAGGAAGTTGAGCTGTCGGATGAGGAATAAGGAGCGGGATTGCCCCCAGCATTCTGTTGCTGTTGTTGAGTGGGTTGTGCCATCAGGTTGGCGTTCGCTTGCATCTGCTCTCCTAGTTGTCTCCTGCTTTCCTTGAGTTCTCTCATCAAGTCGTTGAACTCTATTCTGGTGACAACTGGAGTTTGGTCCTGGGTGGCAATTCCCACACCCGGAATCGCTGGTTGATTGCTAGGTCCTGCTTGTTGTACGCTAGCAGTTTCATGGGCATCCGCATTATGAGAAGCTGACCTGGTACGTGGTCTCGCGATTGTAGAGTTATTGGTATGAACTCTGAGTAGAATCAACGGATGTCCTATCAATGAGTCGGATCTTCTTTGGGGGATTTGTTCAATCCAGTAGCTTCAAAGCAGATCCTTAAGGTCTGAGAATTCAATTCTCAGTGAAAGCACCAAAGTGTTAGCACCAAAATTGGTCACTAACCTCGTAGAGAAAGATTGTGTAGAGATATAAGTGATGAAGATAAATTAAACAAGAAAGAGAATGCTAATTTAAATGCAGAAAGTAAGAACACCAAATTTATAGTGGTTCAGCGTAATTCCCTACGTCCACTTTGAGGTTAAACTTTATTGATCTTCTTAATAGTTGATTACAAATACAATTCGTGAATCAAATGCTTGAATGAAGTTGTTAAGTAGAGAAGATGAGTCTCAAAAATGGCAGAGTCTCCCCAATGTTCTCCAAAAAAGCTCCCTTTTCACTGTGACCCTGCCCCTCTATTTATAGACAAAGATGGGCTGGACTTCCCAGGTGGGCTTGGTGGCCAAACACTCTAGCCCAAGTATAGTGGTCGCTGTATGCCGAACCAGGTAAGCCGAACACAATGATGCCGAACTACCCTTTCTATGCCGAACGGTATGTTTGGTGTGTGGGATGGAATGGTTGTTAGTCGAAGCCGAACGGTATGTCTGATGTGCTTGACCGAACAATGCTCTCTGGCCGAACGATACTGCCATGTCGAGCAGTCATATATGCCGAACGCCTTCTAATGCCGAACACCACTGGATGCCGAGTACTACGCCGAGTACTCCTGTTGCCGAGTTCCACTGGATGCTGAGTACTACGCCGAGTACTCCTAGATGCCGAGTTCCACTGGATGCCGAACGCTATGCCGAGTACTTCTAGATGCCGAGTACTACCTGATGCCGAGCGCTACGCCGAGTACTTCTAGATGCCGAGTACTACGCCGAGTACTATGAGATGCCGAGTACTCCTTGATGCCGAGTACCATGGATGCCGAGTACTACGCCGAGTACTATGAGATGCCGAGTGCTACCTGATGCCGAGTACTACGCCGAGTACTATGAGATGCCGAGTGCTACCTGATGCCGAGTACTACGCCGTGTACTATGAGATGCCGAGTGCTACCTGATGCCGAGCACTAGTTGCCTGGTCAAATCTCTAGGAAACAAACACAAAGTGTGCATTGCAAAGGACTCAATTCTGTTAACCTTTGCACAGAGGCCTTCAGGACTTGAACAAGTCATGCACATACCCATCATCCACCTGATGATGAGTAGATCAAGGCACCTCTCCTAAATTACTTTGTAATTTAGAGACCATGCTCATTTAATTGCTGAGAAATTTTCTTTTTAATTCCAGAGGTGCTCATGTTCTTCCTTTCATTACATAAACCCCAAAATTTATTAAACTCACTCAAGGGTTTACATCCAATCATACAAAGCATTCATGCAAAATTGCACATCCAAAATCATTCTGGCTTAATCTTATTTTATAAAACTGCCTGTATATTTATTTCTAAAATTTTTCCCATTGCTTGCATAAATCTGATGAAACCATAAGAAATACTATATTTATTTTACTGTGAACATAGGATAGGGTTTTTAATAAAAACCCATAAAAACATATTGGCTCATGATCTTAACAAATCAACACATGTTTATAGTATTGCATTGTTCATATCATTTTTAATATGGACTAGGCATGAGCATGAATCTCATTATTCACACTGCCCACTTCATTTCCCTTTGATATCCTATTTCTCAGTAAAACATTTAGTTCATTCTTCATATAAAACTGGATTATAAAATCCATTTCTATAATATGAATATATGTTTGATTATTTATATTTCAAAGCAAAAATTAAAACAATTATAACAACTCAAAACAGATCAAAACATTAACCAGAAATTCAACCAAAATACCACCCATGATCAACATGTATTTATTCAGAGAATAAAACCAAACAGAAAAACATAATATGATTTTATATAAAATAGTTTGGCTGCCCTTACTTGGGTCTTAATGCCTTAAGTCTTTTAAATGATTATCACTCACCTTCCTCCCCTCTTCCCCGAAAATGCTTTAGCTTGAAGACTGTGTGAGTTTCTCCTTTCTATTTTTTTTTGAATTAAACTTCTGTTTTTTTCCTCCTTAGAGAAAACCTCTGCCTTACCTCTTGATTTAAATCATTTAACTAGGGTTTTAATAGAGGAAACACCCATTTTATCCTTACAAAAATTAAAGAAGCCTGTATGCATGCTTATGGCTAATTTGGCTATTTTCTTTCTTATTTCTATTTTAGGTGAAAACAGTTATTATTCTGCTTTTCCATGTGCATGCTATTTGCATGATTCTATCTGTACATTATTTTTGTGTGACTTAATTTCACAATGTATCTTATCATACCCGGGTTACTTCTCATGTTTCTTTCTATAAGTTTTGTTTTTAACTAACATAATTTACCATTTGCTTCTTTCTTGATTTATTTCAAAAAGGCATCCACACTCAAAAATATTGCTTGACTGATCTTTATGCATTTTAATTATCAAGAGGATTTTTATTTTATCATCCCATACTTCTCTAATCATATGTATATATTTTCTATACAATATTCACATATACACAAGTCATGTGAATTTTTGAATTCATTTTATACTTAATCATTTTCCTCTCATCACTGTATAAAAATAATAATTATTCCTTGCATAATTACTTCACTCACTTCTGATATTCATTTTCAAGTTATTTTTATTCTTCGGTTATTTATATAATACACACACATATATATATATATATATATATATATTTACACATACAATATGTGAATATAATGCTCCTTTTTACTCAGCTATTTTTTTTCCCATTCTTATTTTCTCTAACTATCATTCTCTCACTTATTTACTTCATTCATTCTTGGTATTTATTTTCCATTTCTTGTTTTTTTCTTTTAAAGTAATTTTTATTCTCAAAAATTTTGGGTCTTCACATATACTTTGGAGATATAAACTTAAGTAAAATTAAAAATTAGTCTTAGTCCATCATAAAAATAAAATGTTATATTGACTAAAAGTGGACACTAATTGATTAGGATTAATGAAGATTAGTACGTAACTATTCTCTAATTAGAATAACTTTCAATAAAAGTGAATTAATTGTAATAATTCTCAATTTCGTTTGAATTTGAATTAAATGAATATTATCAATTTATCCCTTTTAAATACAATTCTTTCAATTTGAAGTTAGTTTACTTATAAACATTATTAATAACACAACTTCAGTTTATAATGATTTATAAACATTTATGCAAAATAAATCAAAACAATATAGCATCAAACAATCTTTGTAGAAAATAAAAGTAATTGCTACTATGTTTCATAAGATCTCCAAAAATTCAATGTTATTAAATAGGAAAATATGTTCTATTTATGTACATTTCACGGTCAATGCAGCATCTCCATAGGAAAATGTACTAAACTGTAGAACAATTAAGATGAATAATATCTCATATTACAAAAATAAGTCTAGGTTGAGTACAAAAAGTAAAATATTTAATTAAAAATTAAGTTCATTTAACACCTTTTTAAAACTAAACTTTCAACATAAAGTTACATACGATAGACCGAACAAAAGTAATATTTATACATTTATATTTCTTTTCTCAAATATGACAGAGAAAGTTATTATTTGTCTATTCTTTTACTTCATAGATATATTTTTCCCAACTTGGTTTTCTTAAATACATATGTTTAAAAATGGAAAAACATCAATTTTGTCTTAGATTATACATAATTTAAGATTGTTTGGTATACATATGTTAATAAACCAATTATGCTATACAAAATATATGAAAGAAATAAAAATCATGATCGTACTAACCAAACACAAATCAGATAATGTCGATGAAAATATAAAACTTGAGAACTAAAAAATAGTTCAGTGTTACATATCAAGGATATTAAAGAAATGATCAACGATCCTATGGTATCGATGTATTAATAAATCCAATAACCTCCTATAGAATATGAAGGAAATAAAGTTGATAATGATACAGATTGAAACTAAAATAATAAGAAAATATGGAATTTTTCCCAACTTGATTTTTGTATATACTTATATTTCAAAATAAAAATATCAACTTTATCACTTGTGTATTATAAAAAGTTTAAAATTATTTTATATCTATATGTTAGTAAGCTAATTATTCCCTACAAAAATGAATGAAGGAATTGAAAATCATGATCGTACTAAACGAACGAAAATAATATGAATGTCGAAGTAAATAGAAATTTAAGAATAAAAAATAGTCAAGCTTTATGTATTATAGATTTTACAAAATAACAAAGATTATGTGACATCAATGTATTAATAAATCCAATAGCCTTCTAAAATTATAAAGGAAACCATATTCACATTCATACAAATTGTAACAAAAATAAGAAGAAAATAATTCTTTGAACACAAATTTGAAGTAAAGATTTGAAATAATATATTTAAAGCTAGAACAAAAATACAACCTTAAATTAAATTAAAATAAAGGTAATAAAATAAAAATCAAACCTTTAAATCCTGTTTGATGGATCAGTAAGCCAATTTTTTGGAGGCTTTTGGACAATTTTTCTGTGAAACTATTGAAAGCAACAAATAGAAACATAATCTCTGCAAAACATGAAGAAAATGATAACAACCTTAAATTAAATGAAAATAAAGGTAATAAAATAAAAATCAAACCTTTAAACCCTCTTTGATGGATTAGTAAGCCAATTTTTTGGAGGCTTTTTGACAATTTTTCTATGAAACTATTGAAAGCAACAAATAGAAACGTAATCTCTGCAAAACATGAATAAAATGATAATTTTTTAAGATGAATAGAAATTGAAGAACTAATGATGAATTTCAATCAAATTATAGTTAGATAAAAAAATTAAAGAGATTGACTAAAAAATTATTTGGATAGAATCTTTAAGTTGATTTAGACTGGATATATATTTTTTAGTTTTTTTTTGAATTATAGTATACATATAAAACTGAAATAGGGAAAGTGATAACATGATGAATAAAAAAAATAAATGACAGGGATGTAAAATAATGATAGAAAACAACGAAGGAATGAAAAAAGTGTAATGATAACACGAAGAAGAGGAAAAGATCTCTGTTAGATTACAATGTAATAATGATTATAAGTTTATCAAAATAATAATAATAATAATAATAATAATAATAATAAACGTACATAAGAGTATTTTATCAAAATAATAATGATAACATTAATTGCTATGTTAATGATAGTAGTTTTGTGGAATATTGAAAACTTTTAGAGGGCCTAAAAGGAAAATTATACCAGAAATCAAGAAGAATGCACTATTCAGCTTTAGAGTAGATGAGAGATAATAATACTAAGAGTTTTATATTCTCTTTCTTATATAATAGAATATGTATATTTCAAATTCTTTCATGAAATATTTACTTGAAAGGTAATAATAACAGGGAAAATACCTTAAATGTCAATAAGAAGTAAAGAGTTCCAAAGAGCATTGAAAATAATAAAAAACTCTGAAATTAAAAAAACAACAGGGTTAGGGTTGTCAATTCTTATTTAGATTTGTGTAATATGTCATTGGGGAAGAAAGTGGATAAGATGTTTTATATTAGTTGTAACATAATGGAATGGTTGGATGAGAATAATAAAATCATCACTGTTGGACTGGAGAAGGTCGTACCCAAAATACATCACACAACACCCCGTCCTCGATCTATGCCGAACTACTAATGTTGAACAATAACTTGTTCATTCGGATGTTTGGGAGGGAGGGATATTGGTGAACGATAGATCGATTATAAGAGAATTTAGCTTCCCGAAGCCTCAAGCCCTAACTTTCAACAACATTCGTCAATGTGGAATGTAGCACTTCGATTTTATATCAAAATTTAATAACATTTAATTTGTAACCCATAATTACACTTCTTCCATTACAAAAATTTGTGAACTTTTCATTAACATGATCTAAAATTTGACACGTATTCGAATGAACAACACAACATACTTGTGGTTCGTGTCCAAAACTATGCACACGACTATAACGGTAAAACAAATCACATATTCTGTGTCTAACAAAACCCTGTTAGAAAACAAATAATTATCACAACATTAACATGTAGGCCTGTCAACGTGCCAAGTTTGGCCCGGCATCTTTAAATTACGGACCTGAGCCCAATAATAGTAAACAAAACCCAAACCTGATCCAAACATGTTGGTTATTTCAAACCCCAATACGTGATCTAAATCCATCAGGATTTTTAAGCCCGTTGAACAATACTTGTATACGAAACTCATGATATTTATGCTAACCATACTTTAAACTCTTAACTTTTATAAAAAATCATACATAAACAATCCTAACATACAAATTGAGCAGTGATGAAATCAAGTTCATAATAAAAACATGCAACAATATTTATTTGCAAGCAAACAAAATTGTTTTAACAAATAATACACGCACAACTTTTGATACCATGTAAAATTGATAAGCGGTCCAAACTGGATGGGTTGTGATGAAATTGTACCCGGATCTATTAGGTACCAAGGGTAAAGATTGGACCTGTATAGTTAGACCTAAATCCACATTAGCATTAACATGACAAAGTTTGGACCGGATAGAGGCTGAATCCATCATACTGACAGGCTTATTAAGATGTCAGGTTTCCCACAGTCAAAAAAAATGATAGCTAGAAAAATAATATGTAGTGGTTTTACCCAAAGTAATACGCTTCAATTTTATCTGAACGAATATTCCAGGATATGAATAGAAGAAGACAATGCAATTGCACAATAACAACAACGCTAGCCTAACGACAAAAACGTCCTCTTTTGTCACTTAGCTTTCTAGTGGGCGCACTTACTTTGCTGTCATGTGCCACACTACTCACACTTATCAACGAAAAGTCTGCCCCTGTTTGGTCCCACCAATACTTAATTTCCAATATTTGTTAAATTGTAAAACTATTGTTGAGTTTTCAAAATTATTGTTGCAATTTGCATTCAAAATCAATTTTCATTCTCAAATAAATCGAGTCTTATTAAAAATAGTTAGTGCACAAAAATTATTCTACACAATTGTCATTCTGATATTTGAATTTGATGAATATGAATAACTTTCCTTTATCTCTTCCGATTCTTTCCATCTCCATCTTCTGTTTCAGCCATGGAAATTCTTGCTCAATGTTTGCAGGCCAGCAGAGACTTTTTCTTATTGTACCATTTCCTTTTCATTGCATGGCCCATTTTATGCTGTTCTCCGATTAGGAAATCGAGGTGTAGTCACCATGACATCACGATCACTTCTGATGAGGTTCAGTTCATCAGGAATCGTAGAGTCAAAGAGCCTTATACTTGGGTTTTCAGCATAACACACATAGTAGCATGCTACACATGCGTGCGGCAGTGCCATAGCAATCCTTGTCTGCATGTTTATGATAGTCAGTCCATATATAACAGTGTAGCATGGAATACTTCATAATTAAGTGAAGATTGTTTAATGTTTATAGAATCCATACCATGAGATAGCCAACAAAGAAGGCAAGAAGCGAAACGGTAGCCGTATAATGCTTATGAGTAGCATAAGTCCACGAAGCAGAAAAGATAACACAAAGAGCTCCACTGCACACACCAGATAGAAAACACACCGAACTCATCATATCTGAATCTACAAGCTCCTCCATTTTCTGCCTTTCGAATAATGTCCATGTAGTCTTAGACGCTTCCACAAATCCTCTCCCATATGCGGCAATCTGCCATGTTTTATATCGATCATCAAACACTAACACAAAGATGAAGAAATAAAAGTGAGTAGTTGTAGTAGTAGAAGTACTTACGTGAACAAAGGCCCAGCTATTCCCATACCTAAAGATAAACTCCATAAACCTTAGGCAACAATGTGCACATGAAAACATAAACTCATCCTCCTCCTCCAACAAGTTCAACCCTCGTGCAATAATCCTGGCTGCCTCAATCGTAGGCACGAAGAAAGACCCTAAGCTCGCACTACCTAAATTGTAGGACATGGCCCTTTGAAAGCAAAACCGTGTACTGGACTGCATGCCTCTCAGGTAATACAAAGAAATCACCCTACTAACAGTTAAATTCACCACGTTCCTCATGACTTCAACCGTCCATGCCAAACTCAATATCAACCCCAAAATGGTCAATGGCGGGTAGTAAAAGTTCTGTGCTCCGATCACAGCAAAGCACCAAACCGTAATGTACAAAAATCCGACACCCATAACAAGATAAGCGGGTCCGTTCAAGTCACGGAACTTGAAAACGGGTAAGAGAGATTTGCTTAAGACTTTAGCGGTGAACTGGATGCGGGTAGAAACCCAACAAGAGTAGAGAGCGACCCCGATGGAGAAGATGACGAGGGCGATGCCTAGTCCGCTGGCTGCAGGCATGGCGAAGCAGAGGAGGAGAACGCCGGATGAGAGAGTGACGAGGAAGGTTGACCAGAGGATGAAGTTGATCATGAACGGAGTTGGGAACACACGGAGCAGGAACTGCCATGTGAAGGCCAGGAAGATGCTGAGGATGGACGAGCCTTCTATTGGAGGTAGCCAGAAACGGAGGAACCGTTTTTCTTTCCTTGATTTGGAGGTGGAGGAGTCGAGGAGGGTCTGGACGGCTTTGTATATGAAGAATGAAATTGCTGTAGCTGCTATTACGAGGTGGATGATGAAGAGGAAGAGGGATATGCGGTTGGTGTATCTTCTTGAGTTTAACGTTGTTGCTGCTGTAGGTATTCCCTGCTTTAGTTCAAAAACTGAAAATTTTAAGTAGAATAATATATTTATAAAGCTAAAGAATTAATGAATATTCATGGCATCTTTTTTTGTAAGTGACTTATGGAATATATTGAATTTATTTGATTCGATGGCATCAACAACTTCATGAATGGTTTCCATCTTTTTCTACGTATCAACACAAAATCAACAGAACTCGCAAAAATAGGAGATTTACTTGCATGGGAGGAGTTTGGAAAGGAGAAGCAACTTGAATTGGAGCAATTGAACGAGTTTGAGCTTGGAGTCTTGAAACATTGTTATGATTTACTGTTGAAGAATCAACTACATCGATTACAAATTCTTCTTCTCTTTTGCCTTTTTCTTCTTCTTTGTTTTTCTCTAATTTTTCATCAATATTTTGGATTTGTGGTCTTCCTGCTGCTGCTTCTTCTGTACTTTCCATTGGATGATATACGAAGATGAAGAGGAGTAAAATGAATGGATGGTTGAAGAAAAACCAAAGAGAAGAGGGGTAAAGTTTTAAACGGATTTAAAATTAGATAGCAATATTGTAACAGTATTACTTGTGCTTGCACTGCAGAGAAATAAATTTAGGTATTAAATTGAGTTGCTGACATATTTGATATCTAGGAAAACATCCAGCAAAAAGAAACATTTCTACGCCATTATTCGAGATTCCATGGATATATTACTCAATCTTAAATGACTAGTTATTATTTTTGAGTTGGTTTAAGAATGCATATTAAGATGTTTTCTATGTGCGGTTTACTGCTTATTAATATTTGTGAAGCTGAAAAAATTAATAAAAACTGTCTCTGCCTGGGCATTTTAATTATGTTCAATATTTCCATTAAAAGTTTAATAAAACAGAACTGATGACTGATGTCAATTTCCCATATTCCTGATACAAACTAAAGTAAATTAAATATATTTATTTTAATTAGGAAAGTTTACTGGAACACAAAATATAGACACAATTTTTGATCCAGTTGATCTTCAATGTTTATTGTTTCTGATATCTACCTTTATATAAAAATAAATAGATTCAACGGTTCAGATATATTTTATCACCAACTGTGTTTAATTTTATGTTTAAATCCATCTTTAATTTGCTGTAAATAAAAGATGATTAAAAGATGTATCAATGAAATTGGTTCTTAGATCTGTAGAAAGGTAAAATATATGATTATTCTTTTACTGAAAACATGTGTTTGTGAAGATTCATACAAAATTCCGATACAACTTGCCCTTATGGAGTACAATTTAGATTCGTTAAGTAATGAAAAGCCAGAGAATTCTCAACTTATAAATAAAGTAACTGGTCTACGTCAATGAGCCATCTATTTTTGAACAAATCGAATTCCTGTACCAAGTTTGATTTTCTCTCGAATATAATAGAAACTCTTAATCATAATATTCTCTACCAGATTGCTAGTAATCTTACGTCCTTTGTGCTGATTCGTTAGGTAATTCAAAGTACGATATTCATCAGATAGATAAACAGGATTCTGTTTAAATTTTTATTAATTTTTTTTATTTTTTGTCATTTCAGTTAGTGTAAAAGACAGGTTGTTCATCCTCGTTTCTTGTGCGTGGTCATTTGGAATAACGACACTAATTAAAAAGATGCTTTATGTGTCCTCTGTTAGTTTCTAAAGCACGACTCTCTTGCTTGTTTCCATTTTCTCAGGTTTACTTTGAATTCAAAGTTTGCTGTAGTTGGATTAACCATCATTAATTGTTCCTTGATAGAGAAATACATAACATGCTACTATATGCATGATGTTAAGTCTCCTGCTACATCCATCATTTCAATTCTTTAATATTATTAACGTATTAGTTTGAGATGGACATGAAACTACTAAGTTTGCCATTCGTAAAACTTACCTATCTAGCTATAGCTAGACTGAAAGTACTTTTGACACTCCACTAGAGTGAATGTCTGTTTTAAAAAGTTTGAATCTCTTTGAAAATATTGCTAGATTTCGATGATATAATTTTTTTATATTAGAGATTTCGAAAATATTGTTGATTTTGGTAATACGATGTTGTCAAATGAAGAAGATTTGAAAAATATTTGAGATAATGACTCAAATGTATTGTCACTTTTATTGTTTTAAAGAAGACAGTGAATAATTTTCGTGAGAAGCAGGATGACTTAGAAGATTAAAATAATCAAACAATTTCCTAATCAACCGATTAGAGAAGGAATCTTATCAGACGCATGTAAATTGGAGGAAATTGGAAAGTCAAACGGATAAATGTTTCTCATATAAATAGGAAAATTGATAAGACGTTGATTTATAGCTATAATCAATTACTTCAACCCTAAGTAATAATCTCTATATAAAAATTGTCATTCTGTAGAGAATAGAATCATAATCTCAAGTTGTATTTCTTATTTTTTTTTCTTAGCCTTCTTTATCAATCTTGTAAAATTCTCTTTTCTAAAAAAACAATAAAATCTTCTCTCTCCAAAATGAATATACACTATCTCGTTATAGTGGAACCACTATAAATCCATGTGTGAACTATTTATTTGTTTTCTTCTATGATTTGCTATTTTGTATTCTTTTATTGTTGTTTGTTTTATCGCACTACAATACGATCTTATTGCTTCCGCGTTTATTTGTGTTGATTTACAGTCATTTATGTAAAACTATCCCAACAGTCTGGTATCAGAGCTTTGAAGGTTGTTGTTGAAGCCTAGGGCTAGAAGGTGATCGATAAGATGGCAAGATCTAGAGATGCTTGTGAGGTTAGACCTAACCAGGAGTATGCACCCAACACTAGGATTCATATGCCGCATCCGGTTCGCGGTTGGCTATAGAGAAGTGGAACGGAGATACTGATTTTGGGAAATGATAATGAAAGATGAAGGCGGTGTTGAGAAGAAATCGTGTTCATCAGGTTGTGTATGACACATTGCTAGCAAATATCTCAGAATTAGAAAGGAAGGAGGTGGAAGAATGGGCTTTTAGTACTCTCCAGTTGGCCATAGGTGAGAACATCATCCCAGAGATTAGTAATGAAACTACTGGTAGAGGCTTGTGGAAGAAATTGAAGATTCTCTACATGAAGAAGTCACTCACAAATATGCTAATTTTGTTGAAGACTTTTTTCACTTATAAGGTGCAGAATGGTACGTCGTTGAAAGCACATCTTAACTTCTTCGATGACTTGATGATGAAGATGAAAGCTGTTGATTTGAAATGGACGAAGAAGAAAAGACTATGGTGGTATTGTTTTCTCCTCCAAAGCAACACATGATATACGCTTACAGCTTGATCTATGGAAAAGCACGCTGACATTAGAAGATGCGAAGACAAGACTCCTGAGTGAAGAGATGAGAGATCAAACGTAGCTTATGAGTGAGTGTATAAGCTAGTAGCAATCAAGGGTTGTTCATAGAGAGAGGAAGAAAGAAGAAGAAGGAGAATAATTTCAGAGCGTGTTCCAAGTCGAGGAAGCCTGAGTGTAGTTGGAGAGGCAAGTCTAGAGACAATATGTGTCATCATTGTAAGAAACTTGGCCATTGGAAGAAAGACTGTACACATTTAAGGAAGAGAAATGAAGCAGATTGCTCTTCATTTACTGTGGGGGAGAAGGTTATTTCTGATGATGTGTCGACTGCATCTATTTCTGATGATGTGTCGACTGCATCTGTTTCTGATGTATTAGACATTAGGTGCTAGATTCAGGTACGTCTTTTCACATGATGCATAGGAAGGAATATTTTTGTTCTTTTTTTTGAGCAGAGAATATTTTTGTTCTTATGAAGGTAAGGAGGAACATCATAGATCCAAACCTCCAACACCGATCCATCCTCCACTTTGTCTTCTTCCTCTTGTTTCCTCCCTTCTTCCTTCTCCTTATTTATTTTGCCGAACCCCGCTTCGATCATTGTATCATCACAGCCTCGAGTGCCATCAAAATCATTAACGACACAGAATCCCTTACCATGAAATCAAAAGATGAAGTCAAGAAGGCTTACCTATGTGTGAATATGTTAAAGGAATTGGCAAGAAGTTCGAAGGCGCTCGAAATGGAAAGTATGGGGAAGATAGTTTGTAAGGGCGGATTGAAAAACGAGAAGGATCTATTTTGGAATCGTGAGGAGAGGAGGAGAAGGGAGGCTCGGTTTGAATAGGTGAACAAAGAGGGTTCGGTGCATAGGATGGAAATGAGAAAATAAAGTAAGTAAAAGTGAAGGAAGTGGAAAAGTTACTTTATATATATATATGGACTGAGGGATCGGCCCAAGTCTTTGGCACGAAGCATAGAGAGAGGGATCGGCATGAAAGCTTACCGATCCCTATTAGCATGAACCTAAAAAAGGGGTCGGTCGGCATACATGTATGCCGATCCCTACAAATGTTTTTTTAAAAGAAAGAGAAAGAGAGAGAGAGAGGGATTAACTAAACACACGCCGGTCCCAACAAAAAAATGAAAAATGAAATGAATGATGAAATGATGGATGAATAATAATAAAAAAGAAAAAAAAAGAAATGATGATGATTATGAGGGTTTGGCCATAAACATGTACATATAAAATGCAGGATAGTTGGCGACAACCCTTGAACCTGCGAGCACGTCTGGGAGCCAGCAACAAGAATGTGTGTATGAACGTGCACATGTGTAACCCAAAGGTTCAATTTTTTTAAATCGACAGAAATTGAAATCAAACCCGAAGCCTTCAAATTCGACGCTGGAACAAACAATCAAAACTTGTTAGCCTTGTGGAACTAAACTTATGAATTTTCACTAATAGAGTATAACCTTGCATTTGTACTACTGGAAATCGACGAAGCGTCATGAAGATCGATGAGAAAAATAACGCCTTGGAGAAATAGTTCAGCAGATGGATAACAGCTATTCAAAAAGATGGATGGATTTCTTGTCGATGACTCTAATTTGCTTCGATTCAAAGCACGACATATTCATCACAAGACGTATTTTACGGGGCAAGTGTTATTCGATATTCAAGCCTGGCTATTTTGAACTGATTGCACGAGTTAGATTTGATTGCCATCAAGGTTGATGATTCCAGAGTGATGATTGTGGGATCCAGAAGTCAAGTACAAATGATCATATAAAGTCAGAATTGAATGGATTTGATGGAGGTACAATGTAGGATGCTCAAAGTATGGAATATGGCTCGATGGATGAAAGGGATCAGCATAGATTGGCTCATTAAAAGGGATCAACATACTTCATGATGGGGGGATTGGCATACATCGAAATAAAGGAGCATTCTTGTAGAAAACAATCCATATCTCAAGATCTAAAAATCCTATCCCTATGGAGTTTGAGGAACAAGATATATGGGCCCTAGGGTACCTACCCTAGGGATCGCACATCAAAAGGACAAAGTTGGAGGGACCGGCCTGTATCCCTTGGAAGGGATCGACAGAGAACAGTGTACAAGTAATGTTGAATCAAATATCAAGCAATAACTCGAGTTTCAATGATCCAAATAATGTGAAAATTGGAGGTTAAAAATATTTTTGCACGATGAAGCCACTGTAGGGATCGCTCCCTAAAATTCAACCAAAGAAGGGATCGGTACCGATCCCTCCACATTGGGAATTGGGCCTAGCAATCGCTTTGGTAGGTCTATGTGGATTAGAAGGTCCTTTAGCCGAAATTTCAGAGAGATACAATGGTCATCTTCGGCTATAAATACTGGCCTGATGGGTCATTCTTGGGGTTATTACGCTGCTTGTTACTCTAGACTCTATTGTAATCAAATATTTGCTTTTTTCTACTATTGTAATCAGATTTGTAAGTGATTAATAAAAGATAATCTTCAAAGTGGACGTAGGCATACAACGCCGAACCACTATAATTTTTGTATCTCTGATTATAGTTAATTCTCTGTTACTTGTTTGTCCATCTACTCAGTTTAATATTGTTTTTCTTCACTTACTTCTCTACAAAAAACTATTCTTGGGTGATTGTGACCGATTTAGTTGCAAACAAACAACATCTAGAAATATATCCTTAGAGGTTTCTTATTGGTTTTAATAAGTAAAATATAATTAGTTAATAATTTAAAAATATCAAGTTTTAAAAAGTTTTAAAACTAGTCAAACAAAGTAAAGAAAGTTTGAAGTGAAAAGTTCACTATATGAGCAGTTGATTAAAATAACTTGTTTTCTTTAAAAATTGAATAATTATGTTTAAAATTAATTATTTTTCCTAATTCTTTTTAAAAGTATTTTCTAACATACATAAGAGTATTTTAAAAGTTAAAGTTAAAGTGTATTTTTAATAATTAGTTATGAAATTTCAAATTTAAGGTTTTTAAACATGCATATTTTTTGTTTTTGTTAAATTTCAAAACTTAGTATTTTTAACATGGTATATTCTATAAGTTTCTAAAACATAATTATAAGTATTTTAAGGTGTGTTTGTGTATAAGTTTTAAAGAGTAAGTTAAGTACTTTATATATATAATAAAGGAAGTTTGGATTTTAACACTTAAGTTAAAATAAATGGTTTTGTGAAATTAAATAAAAGTGTATTACCTTAATTAATAAGTGTGGATGTGCTTCGGTCTTTAAAATAAATGTCTTAAAGTTAATGATAAGTATAGAAATGGTTTTGGGTTGTAGCAGACATCGTTGAAGTAACAGTTGTATTTAACCCTTAAATGCAATTAAATCCTTAAAAGCAAGTTTTAAAGAGAATGGTTAAGTGTGAAATAGTTTTAGTTTGTAGTGATAAATGTTTAAGTAACAATTGCCACTAACCCTTAAGTATATAACTATATCTTTAAAAATGGAATTTTAAAGAAGATAACAAGCATGGAATCTTTTATAAAAAAATAGAAAAGTAAAAGTTTAACTTAGAAAAAAGAGAAGAGGTTTAAAGTAACGATATTTAAGTAACATTTATTTTTAATCTCTTTGATAATATTTTAAAGTAAGTAAATCTTGTTAATAATTTGTGATACTTATATCATCTGAAATAAGTATATGAATACTTTTGAAGTATAGAAAAAGATATAAATGAATGGTATAAATGAATAGTGGAATACAAGTATGTATATTTTGTAAAGGGAAATTAAATTTATATACAAGTTTATTAAAGAAGATTAATTAAATAAGTTAAGTTTAAATTTATATGAAGTTTAATTAATAAGTGAAGTTTAATAAATAACGGAGTTTAATTAAATAAGTTAAGTTTTAATTTATAAGAAGTGAAATTAAATAATTGAAGTTTAATCAAGAAAGTTAAGTCTTGATTAATAAAGGGTTTTAACAAATAAAGGCGTTTTATAAAAGAAAGATGTTTAATTAAAAGAAGTTTTGACTAAAGGAAGATATTTTTAAATTAATAAGAAATCTTAATTTAAAGAAAGAAGTTTTATGAGATAAAAAATAGTTTTACTAATAAAATAAGTTTTAATTAATAAAAGGTTAATTAAGAATAGGAGATTAAAAGTCATTCATGTGACTTGATCATGCTTTGTGTGTGTTAATCATTCTTTATGTGTTACTTGTGCATGGAAAATGTAACAATCCGCTTTTCCGTACCCCAAAAATCCACACTAATACTCCTAGTGCCAGAAATTCAAGACACGAAAAACCGAATCATTATTGGGATGTAAATAAAGAAACAAGAACAGAACAAAAATAGATTCTCATACGTAAGGAATGACATATATTATTCAATCGAAAATCTTTTGCACAATGGAGAACTTTTAACATATAAATCAAAGTCTTACCTACGATTAGCTTGGACAGTTATAAACTCTGTCCTTACAAATGCAAAACAATAAATAACATAGCAAAACAGATATAAGAAAAACTACGCCCATATGTAGATGAAGATCTCCAGCACTCCTCTGAAAAGCTCCAAGCAATCTCTATCCAAGAAATTCCAAAATCCCGCCTTCCCGATTCCAAGCTCGCTTAGCTAACCTGAAACTACTCGGTGCTAACCCGAGTATTAAAAATACCCAAGTCAGGCTTGATAAAACAGCATGAGAAACTCAAACCAGAATCATCTAACACAGTCATAGATCAGATAAATGCAACCCTTGAAAGAATAGCATCTCATAAGACCACGCCGCACATAAACGTGGATGGGTTTTTACCTTATGATAGCCAAAATAGCATTTACACTAAAGCACTTTGATATTATTATTTTTAGCAATCATTTTAGAAAAACGCTTTTCAATATAACAATTCAATAGTCGAAATTGTCACATTATTAAATTTAACGACCTACAGGGGTAGTTGAAATGCATGCACGACATTCACAACTATTTTGGGAATACAAACAAATCCATACAAGCTCGTATTGGTAATTAGATTTCCAACATGATAGGGAAAATTAATGCCCACTTTCCTTCCGTTGATCCTGTGGCTTTTCATCCATCTCGGATACCACTATCAAAGTTTGTCCACCGGTACTGACATAACCACAACCAATGAGGTTCAGAGGTCAGCTCTAATTGTGTGCGCATATTTGTCCATTGATACTGACATAACCACAACCAATGTGGTTCAGAGGTCAGTTCTAACTGCATGCACATACTTCCAATATCGTAATCTGAGACCAACTAGTTATCCAATATCTTTCGGGATATGAGGCTCGCGAGGCTTCGTTTCATCTAACCAGAACTTGTTCTACTCAGAATGCCACTTTGTCGTTTCTTAATCAAAATTTATTTCTATATCGCAAACGTCCTGTGTACATACGTCTCAAGAACAGGTGTTAAGCTAAAAGAAGTCGCCTTCTCCGCCACCACTGGATGTCGTTTTATAGAGATCAACTTATCTTTTAAGAAGTACAATGTCAAACACTCTTCCATACAAGTCATCCAGAAATAGGATGAACCGAAGGCACCATCCTACTGCATCCCAAATTGCAGTAGCCATAGCCCTTGCATCATCGCAGATCCCACAACAAGGGATCACTATTGTTCATTTACCTCCGGAGCAACTCCGAGGTTATCAACAAGCAATCCACTTATCATAAAGATCTCCGGCCTTCAATATCATAGAGATTTCCAATCATCAATATCTTCGATCACATATCCATGTTCATATCTTCGAGGCTCCATGGCTTTACGTTCTGACTCCAATGTATTTATATTGATTCGAAGTGGTTTTCGAATCGGAATAAACCCCACTCCGACTTCGGTTCCTTCGAAACCAATCATCGATAAAAGTTCTTAAGTTTATGTGTGATCACAACCATCATCTAATTCTTTTATCTTCCATTTCATTAAACATCTTTACAGATATATCCCTTTACTTATTCCATTATCTTGTTATCAGTATATGGAATCATTAAGCCTCATTAATAAACTCTTGGATTAATTAATCCATTCATTAACTTTGGAATTAAATCCAAAACATCACTTTCTCTTCTTAGGAAAATCAATCACAAAATCTCATTTCTTATCTTTAATAAAGTTTTCTTAACTTCACATTGTCTTTTATTCGGTATAAAAACAAAACTACGTAAAACGTCGTTATAATAAACCCAAACCATTTCATTTTTGCTTTTCAAACTTTTACTTCACCTTTGTCAAGTATCCAGATCTACCTTTCGATCTGTTCCACCCCTCGTCTAAGGAATAAACTAGGTCGATGGATTTCCCCATTTTGTTAACTACCTTGTTTGCTTTCTCAGATCTCACAGGAGGGACAAGATGTACTCTTAGGTATACCACATACCTCTTTCTTTTATTTGCTTTACTTCTCATTCAGAGATAACACCTCATTCGCAACTTAAGTCTTCGATTTCAGACTTAAGTTATTTATCAGTAAACAACAAGGCCTTCCAAGTTGGGGAAATATTTCTTCTCAAACCTTGGTTCGACCACATTCTTTATCCTTTAAATAACAGTTGTTTCCACACCTCAAAGTCTATCGTCACTCCAGAGTTTATTTTCAAATATTGTTTATTAATTAAACAATTTGTTCGACTCCAAAAATTGACCATTTTTCTAATCCTTTGGACAATTCCCAAATAAATCTTAAAAATCATAATTAATTATTATGAAAACACTTGCAAAAGATTTGGGTCATAAACTCCTTCTAAATACCTTAATTCAAAATCCAAATTTTCAAATCGCTAGTGAATAATGATTTTCCAGTCACTTTCCAAAACTATATTTTTTACTGAGTATAAACCCATTTTTATCATTCAGAACTTCATTATTATATTAGTAATGAATTTATAAATTTATTTTATATTTTTCGAAGTTATAAAACTCCACTTATAAAATTTGACCTTTAGTCGCTCGAAGAGCGACCTTTAGAAAAAAACCGATTTACTCGTAACTTAATATTTATAAACCAAAATCTTGATTTTTCAGATTCATGTGAAAGCTATTAACTTTACGGATAAAACATTTCTGGTTTCAAGTCGTTCTGACTTGAAATGCATTCTACACTTCCATTTGAGTTACGGGTCGCGATAACGCGTACTTTCGTTACGGAAAGTGCTCAATTTTGACCGTTTGGTGAATTATTAAGGAACTCATCCGAAACACTTCAAAATAATTTATAATTGATTATAAAACATTATAACCAACTATTTTTACTTTTTACAACTTAAAAATATTATTTCCAATATTTTTATATTATATAATATTATAGTATTATAATATTATACTTAACTTCATATATGTTTTTAAAAGCATATTAAATTCCTTTCTTACTTTCAACATCTCAAAATAATTAAGAGGTTACCTCTTCCATATACATGATTATTCGTTTTCAATTAATTTTATGGTTAATTAACTAACCATTTGTATCATCATTTCTTAGTCTCTTTTCTAATGGTCCTTTTTGTTTTGCAAACAAGTCATTATCCAACATTAGCAATCAAGTATACAACAAATTAAAAACCAACAAACATTCTAATTCATGCATAATTATGTAATCAACTTTTATATACTTGCATATAATTATATTAATAGGAAATTAACTATATGAACTTACATGTGATTATCTAAACAATAAATAGGAAATGTTTCTCGAGATCTCACCATCTTAGCTCCCTCCTTCTCCGTAGCTTCTTCGGATGATTTTTCCATAGCTTTCGCTCCTCGACAAGATTCCAACATCCTCTCCTGCCCAACATGGTTCGGCCTAACCATGTACTAGGCACTAATTTGACCTTTAGCTCTTTTATTCGCTTCCAAACTCCTCCGGTGCTTTACGCCTTCACTCCAGCATAACTTGCTTCTCTTTTTTCTTCTACCGGAGCTCTCAGACTCCACCCTCCATCCATGATGCTCAGGCCCCAAGGGGTGTTTAGGGGCTTGCCAAGCTTGGATGACGTTGAAACTTAGCTAGATGGCTTTGGAATGATGAGAGATGCTTAGATCTATGGTTGGATCTAAGTTTTAAGTGGTTTTGAACTATTTTCTTCTGAAAATTTCATAAGTGGAAGCCATAGAGGCCATTGCCAAAGCTTGAGAGAGAATTGAAGAAGAGAAAAGGAAATGAAACAGAAGAGAACGAAGAGGTATTTATAGCCAAGCCTTAAGCATTTTAATATTCATTAAAGGTCTTCTTTGATGGTCGGTCATCCTACTTCCCATTACAAACACAATAGTAATTATATTCCGTAAATCATATCATTTTAAACGATTTCACAAAATTTCGGCAGTATTTCCCCCCGTGTTCCTTGTATCGTACACAAATGCGTGTACACAAGGAACGTAAAGGAAATGCCGTCGAAATTTTGTGAACCGTTTAAAGTGATATGATTGACGAAATATAATTACTTTATAGTGTTTGTAACTTGTCCAATACAGGGACAAATCCGACAAATGATGTATCAGATGAATAGAGTTGTCCGTTTTGTGGAAGAAACGAATATCCCTAAAACGATCATATACAACACTTGTCACACGAGGCCAAATATATCTAAGGATTTAAATATTTGTTTATATTAAATTTAAATATATAACTCGTTTAATTAATATTGGTTTATATTTTTACCGTTTTATTACATAAGTACTAAATTCATTTATACACAATATTTGTACACAAAATTCATTTATTATAAATTCATTTATACACTAAATCAATTCGCGTGTTCGTACAAATACAAAACTCGTGTTCGCACAAATGCAACATCCGTTCTAACGGCTTCCAAATGCAATAAACTCTATCACACACATACGTTCAATACTAACCAAATCAACATAAACTAATGAAATATCCTAAATTACAAAATTTTCAATCGGTAATAACTTGTTCATTATGGGATAATAGTTGCAATTAGGGGATAACATGATGTAATATGCATACAGTAACAAGTAGGAATCAATTACAATTAAAAATTAAACCCTAAATAAAAAAAACATAAATATTAGGTTTAGCAAAATTACCGATTTGGAGAGCTATAACGGTGGAGATGGGCTGGAGCAGCTTTTAGATGGCGTCGGAGGTGGTTGGGATGGTGTTTGGGGGCGGCGGCAGCTGGTTAGGAGGTGTGGAATGGGGGAATTGGGTGAAAATGTTAATTGGGGAAGAGGATAATGAGTTGCAGGTCTGGTCTCGGGAAGTTATGCAGGAAATTTTCCAACGGCCGCAAACGACGTTATTCCAACGATTCCAACGGTTTCCAACGGCTTCAGACGGTTACGTCAAAATCCAACGGGCCGTTGGAAGCCGTTAGAAAATCCGTTGGAGGCCGTTGGAACATCGCCGTTGTAATACACTGTATCTCTAGTAGTGTACGCACCCATACCCCATCACTTCAAACACACCATGATACCCACCCGTTCACTTTATGTCATATCGAAGCCATACCCTCCACCTTTATGTCAAATCAAGGTCATATCCTCCTTTATATCACATCACACACACCCCTACACGCACTATGCACGGCCCACACACCCATCCACTCATGCTACACATATAATTCATGTGGGTGGGGTCCACATGATTTTTTAATAACTTATGCAAGTTATAAGACATTCCGGTGACGTTCGACGACTTCTACGCGATGTTTTATGCGATGTTTTTCAATGTATTCTTATTCTATTTTCCTGTCATGTATCCATTATATTTTTCTCTATATAATGATTTAAACAAAGTTTATAAATCATATTTCAATTATTTTATATAAATTAAAATCCCTAGATTAATTATAAAATCCTTTACATTGAATATTCAGAAGTGCTGCCGATTTACACCGTTAAATCTAAAAAATATTACGAGTGTTATTATCTTTTCAAAACATGATTATAACTTCTTAAAAATTATTACAAGATATTTCTTATCATTTTATCATATATAAAATGAATTATTAACTATTTAAAAGTAATATTTGAATATCTATCCTTTTTTCAGAAACCACTATTAACAATATTTGTCAATATTACATAAATGTTCTATTATTTTATTACTTAAATCATGATCATTATATTTTTAATAACTCTATTTCTAATATTTAAACTTAATTAAATATTCCTATTTTATAGTTATAAAACTTTGGGTCGTTACAGAAAACATTTAGTCGGGTGCTTAGCACTAAAAGCTAACGAAGTAGACTTGATTCTATCTTTGAGAGTCAAGATTAATGTTCGAGTAAGGATGGAGTGATAGTGCTCTAAATTACTGACCTCCTACTAGACTGACGGATGGTAGCAGTTGAAATGGTTGAAAACATGATAAGTATATGAGACTTTGTTTCCATGTGAGATCGTTTCATTGATGTTTATGACCAAATTAACTTAAGAGGTGACAAAAAGCTTAGCGGCCTCATATGCTTTGAGAACCCCTAAGGAGGAGCATTCGTATGAAACATCTTTAGCTTTCACTTACATTTTAAAGAACTGGAATTGAGATAACTAGACATTTATCAATTCAGTCTTGAAGATACCAAGATCTGTAAGTTTTTTACTTTGAAAACCACTTCAAGGTAGAGATGTGTGCTCTATCTCTTGGAAGTGGATCTGTTTGAGGTACCGGAATCCAATTGGGGATTCGTAATTTGTTAAAGTGATGATAACTCATGTGAAGATGTCATACATAGCCATGACATCGGGAAATGACTAAAGATAGAATAAGATGCACAATCCGAGGTTTACTTAACCTGAAAGGGTTCATCAACTCCATAATCTAGAGCATGCTTATAAATATTGTATGCAGGGAGTTGTTGATACTTGGTTTATGTTGTTCGCAAAAGTGTTCGAACGTTGAGCCTGTTGTGTTTGCCTTATGGTATATTTTATCTAGAGATATACGGCGCTCAAAAGGTAACTTCGTACTCTTGTTATAGGAGATCAGTTGACAGTTTACTAGGCAGGTCTTTGTTGAAAATCCAATATGCGAACGAGCCTTAGCAGTTTGTTTGTATACCTATAAATATGCTGTTTAATGTAATTAGAGTAACCATTCTGGCTATGTTATATATTTATATTCTTCACTCTAGACATTATCTATTATATCACCTGATGTACTTATCATATAGTGTTTCTTTTGAGGGGATAACCGTTATGGCATTCCATGTAGTCTCAAAAGTACTGTTATATGCTAGCTACATATTTTTTGAGTTTCTCACACCAGACTTATGTCTGACTTATGGTTTTATATTACCCTTATTTCCATTGGCGTTCTTTCGAGTAGTCTGAGAAAGGTGGGCTTTCATTGATGTTCATTGTGCTCTTAGAGAGAAGCTTGATGTTTTACCTATAGTAATATTTATCTCTGCTACATTAATTTATGTATGTATTAGCATTGTAAAGATAGGCTATTATAAATGTCCAAGCTAATGATAGTAGTCCGATTAGTAACTCAAAAATATTATGTATATTAGACTTGCTATGTGTATTATCTTTTGATAATTTATGTTATCATTCCATTGTGAGATTCTAATGTTTTTGTTCTTCTCTTTCTTGTTCTTTTTTTCTTTTTTCTTTTACCCTAACGTCCTGTCTTTTCGGCACTTGGGTGCTCGGGACATGAATACCATGGATGTATAAATGTCGACATTTAGGATCGAAAAGGAAATCGCTACATCAACACCTACCATCTTTATAATGGTGGATAGACGACCACATGGCTTTATGGACTCAAATAGAGGCTTGGGACAAGGGGATCCTTTATCGCCCTATTTGATTTATTTAGAAATGGAATACTTCTCACTTCTTATGGAATAGGGTGTCGAAGAAGGCAAGTTAAAACTTATCAATGACCTATGACCTATCATAACGCATCCCCTATAGCGGATGATGTGATGATATTCCTAACAGCTATGGTGGAAAATGCATAACATATGAACAAAATTTTCACCAAATTGGAAGAAACGGTGGTATTCGAAATAAACCAAACAAAGTCAAAGGTGTTTTATAGTAGAGATGATTTCAAAGAACAAAAATTTCAAATATCCTACAAATTGCAGCAGAGGAATTACCTGTCAAGTGTCTTTGTGTCCCTTTTACTTTAGACTATTTACATGAAACCCATTGTATACCCCTGATAAATAAAATCAACATAAATTAGAAGGTTGGGACAACAACTTACTATCAACTATGAGAAGAGCAGAGCTCATTCAATGTACAATAACACCAATCATTATGTACTGACTTCTAATATATCGTATTCCCGCAACAGTATTAAACAAAGTAGATAAAATGTGCGTAGATTTTTTTTTGGAGTGGTAAACTTCATCAAATATCATGGGCGTCTTGTTTAAACCAAAATCAAAAGGTGGAGTGGGCCTATGGAAATTTCCAGATCTTAACACCACTGCCAGACTTAAATCTTTATGGAAATTAATCACCAAAGACTATTTGTGGTCGAGATGGATGAAGGCAAAGTATTTATCCAGAACAAATTTTTAGGCTGTGCTAATAAACAATAATTTTTCTGGTACGATGAAGCATATTTTATAGAAAAGGGATATTGCATAAAAATTAATGAACAGACTTGTAGTTAATGATTAGCTGACCTCCTTATGGTTTGATCCTTTGATCAACAATAAGGCATTACTAGATTTGGTTGGATGGAGCAGATTGCATCTTTATAACAGTTCATGGTATACAGTTAATTAAATCATTTACAATTGGGAGTTGCATCCAGGATTACTTTCGGAAATAAGTGAGATATCTACAGCAGTACTTCAGATTAAAATAGCTACCGATAGTACATGTGACTGCTGGCGGATTATGAATAACAAAAAATTTATTATTTCGAACGTTTGGAATGGGATTAGGCATCATAAAGATACTACCAATCATCACAAATTAATAGCACAAAACTACTGCTAAGAAGATATCTTTCTTCGCATACAAGCATGTTTGGAGTGTTGGCCGACCATGGATCGACTTATGACTTTGGGACAATCGTATAACAATAACCGTGAATTATTTAATATTCATACTAAAAATCATGAGCATCTATTTAATGACTGCGGTGTATTACTTGTCTTTGGAACGCCATGCTGACGAGATTGGAGCATCCCTTAATTGCTAACTTGAATATGATGCAAAAGGTTGCTACAATCATTGATAATTTTTGCTCAAAAGGGAAACTACAGGATATCACCTACATTGCAACTTCGACATTAATTCACCAGATTTGGATGGAGCAGAATCCATAGAAGTTCTAATGGAAATCATGCTCCCTGTCACAACGGTTCAAGCTAATCGAGCTGGATGTCAAAGTTCAAATCCAAAGACATAGTCGATGCAATTGTAACTCAAAGAGATGAAAGAATCGGTATGATGGGGAGTAAACCTTATTGATAATAGATAAGTACGATGCTGGAATAAAAGTAGAGTTTTGCGTTTCTAGGCAAGGTCAGTAGATAAAGAAAGCGGTGATGTATATATTAGGCTATTATACGCTGATGTGTTTTATTTTTGTTGATTTCATTTATATTGGAGATTTATGATACATTGTTACCAAATAGGGAATGTCGTTCTTATTTTCTTTACTACGCTGGTAAGGTTTTTTAATGAGGCGAATTTTCTATTGGTTCATTCACTTCACTAATAAAGAACTCATTTTTCAAAAAAATTTATCACTTTATAAAAAAATTATATATAAATAAAATTTTAATATATATATATATATATATATATATATATATATTTTAAAATATTTTATTATAAAAGAAAATGTATATATTTATATACATACATACATTTGGACAATACGTTTACATATTAGATGAACTAACGTGTCCGTTATGATATAAATCCCAACATCAATATAAGGGCTTGTTATGCCATGAACGGATTGATATATTACACATGCACACTTACATATGTGTATGTGATACACATATATTTAACATAATATAAAATTAAATAATACAATATGGTTATATAAATTTAAATAAAATAAATGATTTTATATTTAAATAAAATTTAGAAATATTCTAAATAAATTAGATTTCATAGGCGCAATGAAGATCAAATAAGAGATTTTTTTTGAAATTCACTCATAACTTCCGTTGTGTGCTTATCCAGTTCCAACAGAGATATTGTGGGAAGACAATCGATATGAGGCACAGTGAAGATGTAGGGATTTCATGGAATTGCTTTAGGCCATAAGTGAGGGAAGTATATGTTACTTAAGGCTTGACGCAAGGGAATCAAGGGAACTATGTTTGGTGTTCCGCATTTCGATGACTCAATGGCGTAAGTTGTTTTGATCGAGCATTTCAAGTGGAGAGTGCTCATAGGACTTAGTGACGCTCTAAGGAGGTAGGTGGAGCGATGAGCTACTAGAGCGGAACGTACGATGTGTTCTACTATCTGTGTGAAGTGTCAAAGTATCTATGGATAACTATGTGGATGAAGTCACGCTCTTAAGTAGGAACATGCAAGGATGCTCACCAAGGGTAATGAGTGTGTACCCTTGATAATCTGTGTGTACCCATGTTGTTGGATGTTTGTATGTTTCTAGTTCTTAGCCAATCTATGTGTGGTATGAGTTCGAGGATTGAGTATGTGCAACATTGAGTAATTGCTGGCCATTTGAGTGGGCCTTATGAGTTGTAATCTAATGACATCCTAGTTGATAATGTGATGTAAAGATTGATAGAGTTATGAGCATACCCTTGGGGTAATTTTGTGATTTATTGTAAATTATTAACTCTGCAATAAAATCTTATTTGAAATAAAAGGTATTTTTCTTTCTGTTATATACTTGTTATTACATTTTATAATTAATTAATTAATTTAAGTATATTTAATAGAAAATCCATATACGGTGTGTTTTGTGATAGGAATCAAGATGTTTTAATCATAAGCAATTTATCAAAATATATTAAACAATTTTTTTAGATATTCTTAGTCAAGATGTATCAAGGCTAGATATCGATGCATCCTCTGAGACTAAAGTATGTAACGCTCTTCAAAGGTTAGGCATTGTATCACTCATGGCTGCTACGGGCACTAAGGATTTACATACTGATTGTTATTGGATAACCAAGGAATGAATCATTCATTAGTTTTATGTTTGTCAATATAACTGAGGTCAAACAAAAAATATTGTTGTGGCAATAGTACATAATTCTCTATACTTGATAATACTATCGAGCTTCATTGTGGAAACTATGCTTTGATTATAGTTAAATTGTGGCATGGCGTTCATCAAGGGAATACAGTTGGGTCGAGTGGAAGCATTGGAAGTGAAAACTATTTAATAGAGAATTCGTCTCCTTAGTTATATGGGGTTAGTATCAAAGTCAACTGAAGTCAACTCAAAGTCAAAGTCTTTGGCTAGAGTAGTTCAGTTAATAATAATTGTTATTATTGAACCAAGGACTTTGTGTTTGGAATGTAAAGCTGAATATAGATGATATTGGAGTTTTGACCAATACCAAATTCCATAAGTCCTAATGTTATATAACTTTGATGAAGAGAATCCGTGTAAATAATTGCCACTACCAGGTAACCCTCAAATAAATAAGATTTTACGAAAGATATGTAAGCAATAAATTGGCCATAATATCATGCCACTAGCTAAGGTAACATGCAAACGCTAATATTCGAATTATTCGACATTAATCGCTAACTGAATTTACGTTTAAGAGTCACACAACTGAAATATTGAATAATCCGACCACCATCTAATTTAATTAAATTATAATTTATATGAACTAATATAATTAATTAATATTTATGAAATATTAATTATAGAATGTTATTTAATTTATGTTGATTGATAGTAATATAGTGTGTATATAAAAGTCCTATAAGTGTGTATATAAAAGTTCTATGCACATGCATCAATATACGATATCGATGTTCATTTAAATTAGATTTAAATGTATTTTATCCGATTGTGCTTGAAGCAGTTTGGAGGCCCAAATATGGGGTGATGATGGTTGTCCATATAGGGTAGAAAACGGGGTTGAATTGGATTCAAAAAGGTTTGAAATAGAAAAAGGAGTTAGTGGATCCAAATCCACTTTTAGCTCTTTTAACCCTCCGCTATTTAAAGGCCTTTAACCCCTACTTTTGGATCTCTAGTTTCCCCCCCCCAATTTTCCAGCCGATCTCCTCTCTTAGTCTCCGCCATCTATTCAAGCCTTTAAACACAAATTTAAGATAAGAACAGTACACCCGTGGTTGGTGCTTTCAGTCTGGTAGCACTCTCTAGATGTTTTGTATACAGATTAATAGAATCGATTGATTCAATGATTCAATAAGTTACATCCAAGCCATAGCAAGGAAATAGTTTTATTTACATTCATATATATATATATATAGTAGTTTATCATGTCATTCTAATGCTTTAAATTGCATATATATTATAATGAATCCATATATTTATATGCTATCAACATTTAATGAATATATATTTGTGTATGTATGCATATATATATATATATGTATGTATGTATGTATGTATTTATGTTTGTATGTATTAGTTTTCTATATACGTGTATATATAGAAGTCGGCTAGAAATAAAAAATAATAATTTATTTTAATAATCTAAAAGCTTTTAAAACAAAATTTATTTTTTATATATAAGGATATGCGACCATGGTCATACAGCTGTACGTACATAAAATAAGAAGTTTAAGCCGACTAACAGGCCTAGTCGTTAGCCTGAAAGCTCACATAGTCAGAAGTAGTCCTAGACCTAAATATACAATCAAGAAACCTGTAATGAAGTAGTACATAGGATATATAATTACTTCCAAATAATGTACGCATCTAAAACCTGGCAAAGCTTGTACCATAGCTAGCAGACCTCAATATTTGCAGTGGTGCTTCCAGCCGATTCTTGTGCATCGATGTTTATCAAGAAGAAACGAAGAGGACCACTCAGTGTTCCTGTCACAAGAGTATACAAATACATAGTTTTGTTAGCCACAGGGTAAATAATATTGAGTTTAGAGTTGAAGCTGCATTCGTTTCTTTCCATCCAGTCAGCCCAGGGAAAAGCCAAGGCAAGGGGAGCATCGACGGGTCTGGGTCGCAGAATTCTCGAAGACAAAACTAAGCGGGCTCCGAATTAATGATGTTAATGGTTAAATTTATCGTACAAACTGACCAAACCTGAAAAGAAAAATCGCAGGAGTAAAAAATGTGGGTGTAGGAATCAGAATGAGCAGAACGGAAGAAGCAGCTACGAGCATTTCCAATCTGCTTCTTGGCAAGGTTGTCAGCAGTGTTAAGTGTCTTCATCATTACCGCCCACATATGGACCTTGAACCTTGGAGGTGCTCTTAGTTTCCATAAGTGGGTAAAATTAGAGAACGTACCATAGAATTTATAAAAGCAATATTAAGAGTTCACTAAGTAAGAGGCAGAAATCCTGCGACCACATTTGGAGCAGTCATCATGCTAATTAAGATGCACAGAGCTTGTGAGTTGCAGCGGAGAGAGGATTGGAGGAATATATGCACCGATGATAATGTTATTAAATTCGATGTCGCAACTACCATGTAGAATACCTGATGCATTGAGATATCTTTAATCGAGATCAGATTGTACAAGTCGGGGAAGAGGGATTTGAGGGCCTCACTATCTAGCCAGAAGAAAGTGCATCTACCATTAACAAGCTTCATTGTTGTGTTGTTGTGCAGCTCCTTACAGCAGGAGAGGATATCCTTCCAGAATGTGGAGGCCAATAGTGGAGGAGCAGAGGTACAGTCAGATAAGTTGAAGACTCCATTACAGTAGCGATTGATTAACCAGGTGGCCCTGGGCTTGGAGCAACCAGAGATCAGCGACTATCCCCATTTGTTGAGTAGAGCCTTGTTGAAGTGAAGGAGATTGATGACACCCAAACCACCATCTCTATTTGGCTTGCGAACTCTACCCCAAGCCACTAAACAATTCGTCGACGAGACGGAAGACGAGCCTTTCCAAAGGAAAGCTCTACGTAAAGTGTCATTTTTGTAGATAACCCATGTTAGGGCTTTGTAGAAATATAATTAGTACATGGAGATAGATGTGAGAACCGAGTTAATAAGGGTAAGCCAACCCACTCGAGACAATGAAGAACCTTTCCATCCAGCCAACCTTCTAGACAATATCTTAAGGATAGCTGACCAATCTTCACGATTAGGCTTTGATGGCCTTAGGGTTAACCCAAGGTATGGAATGGGGAAGGTCTGAGTGGAGCAGTTAAGTGTAGATGCGACATAAGTTCCAATAGGATGATTTGGGTCAGACATAAACATGCACTCTTGGTGAAATTGATTTTCAGCCCAGATGCCAATTCGAAGAAGTGTAGTAGAAGCCTTAGGGTAGCAATAGAGGATGGGATATGCAAGGATATGAGGATGATATCATCTTGAAACTGATAAGAGCTTAAATCCAGACCGTGAATATCACTCACAGTACAGGCAAGCATTCCTGAGCCACATGCCGAATCAATCATTCGAGCAAAGGTATCAACAGCAACATTGAAGAGAAGGGTAAATGGGTTCGCCTTGGGGGGGGGGGCCAAAAATATTGCTCCTTCTTCCATTTACACAAACAAAGGAAGAGGTGGAAAGGATCTGTATAATATATCACTTTCAAATAGAAGAAGAGGAGGAAAGGTACAAAATTGATTTCAAAATATAAATATGAGTATAATATATATACACATATACATACATACATATATACATACACATATACATATATATATTTCATTAACTTATATATATGATAATTTTTCGAAAATCAAAAACTTATATAGATGTATATTTAATTAAAATCTATATGTTATTATATATAATTTATTTTAAAATATAATACACAACTTTTATATAAAGTATATTATAAAATATACATATATGTACATATATATAATGAAAATTATGTATATATCTTGAATTTGTTTTTCGAAAGAAAAATAATAATAAATTTTATAAGGATTCATGTACAGAAATTCTTTAAATCATAAAAAACAATTTTGAAATTGCAAGGTTTTTATAAAATTAATATTTTTTAAATAATATATTGGCCGAATATATATGTGTGTGTATACATGTATATACATACATACGTACATACATGTATGTATATACATATATTAAAACATATATGTATTGTTATTTTATATTGAATTCCTAGATGTTAACTTAATATACAAACACACACACGTATGTATGTATGCATATTCACATAAAAGAAATTATCTTTGTGATACACACACACATATTTAAAATGATATATTGATTTGAATTTGAAATTTGCAGCTATTTTATTATGTGGATCTAGATTTAAAATTAAAAACTTGAAATTAAAATTTGAATTTAAATTCAAAATTATTTATATTAACATTATAGTTTCTATTTTACAATGCCATGTCAAGAGCCTCTAGCTCATGTGGTTAAAAGTATGACTCTTTAGACAAAGGTTCTAGAGATCATGGGTTCAAACCCCCGAGACATCCAATGAGTGCTCCGCTTGAATAAATAATCACTCTTGTTAACAAAACAAAAATAATGCCATATATATTTACAAATGTAATTTTATACTATATTAAAACTATATACATACATATATTGGACAACACACACATAGATATATATACACACACACTTATACATATATGTATATACATATACATATATGTATATACTTATACATATACATATACATATACATATACATATACACATACACACATACACACACACACATACACACATATATAGGGGCTAGCATGTCTATTGTTGTGTAAATCCCAACACTTATACATAGGCATGTTACACCATGTACACTGTATATGTTGGATGCGCATACACACACATGTGTATATGAAATACACATTATATAACATAATATAAATATAACATTAAAATTAAATTTTATTTACAAATAAAATAAAATATTGGTTTTGTTTAAAGTTAATTTATATTGGATCTAAATAAATTTAGACTTCATAGACCCAGTAAGATCTGTAACGACCGTCTTTCTTACATTGAAAGACGAGCCATTAAAGGTAGAAGAAAAGGAAAGATAAGAAGAAACTACACAATCACAGAATCTCACCATGAATCAAAACAACATATAATTGATAACATAGGATATTACATAGTGATTCCCATAATAATAATAATACATTAGAGTCAATACATTACAATTTTCAACTGGATGCTATACTGCATGCCCATCACAAAATACATAGATCGTACATAAACACAGCGGAATAAGATAATAACTAGCTACGGTGAAGCCACATACTCCAACTCCTTCAAAATGCATCTGTAAGAAACCTGGATCACTTGGCTACTCATACAAATTTGAGTACCCAAGAGTTTTAGGAATAGAAAATAAAACTTCGGGTCAAACATGGGTCTGGTGTGAGTAAACTCAAACAAGTTAATTCTTACTTATATAAAACAATTTGAAAATCAAAGGTATCTCGTAAGACCACGCCGCATATAAACACGGATGGGTTTTTACCTTACGATAACCAAAACATCCTGAAATTTTCAACCATTCGCTTCCATACATGTCGGACTTGAATTGCTCAAAATATCATATTCTTAATTTAAATTTGGCTAAACTCAACATATACAGTAAATAAATAATCACAGAATCACAGACACAGAGTAATATAAAATAATGCAGTGGAAACAAAAGAATAGTAGTTCATGAAGCTACTATATATATATAACAAAGTTAAAAAAGATACAACAGAAGTCACAAATACATAGATGTCTCAATACAATAGTCAAATACAAGATCTGAACACATCACTGGAATCAACTAAATAACTACAAGCTGAATAGATATAGCTGGATATCCAAGCGAAGCTCCAACTCCACAGGTGAGTCTCAAACACTGAGCCACTCAGTATGATCCGAGCGTAAAGCAAAACACAAAACACTCGAGTCAGGATTAACATTTATCAATAAATCCAACTCAAGTGAAATATCAACTGAAATACAGTAACTTAGGGTTTTAAGAAACATAAAAGATTCGTGAGAGCTTATTAGTAAATTGAAATGTAGTGTTTAACCTTACCATATTCTTAGAACATCTACTATGAAAATTTTCTTATCTACAAAGTTAAAATTTGCAGAAAATGTCTATACCCAAGTTGTTTTCTAAAAACGACAAACTTACCATACCTAACTACGTTAATTATCTAAGGGCGATAAAGATAACATTAACTTATGAACGTCTTAGGTCATAGATTACCGAACCTCTAAGGTTAGACCTATTGATGATGCAGATCCCAAACTTAGATTGTCCTATAGAAAATTAGTCTTAGACCATAAGACCACCCAAGTTTTCATGCTATCTATGTTAGACAAGCCCTTGTAGAGACAGTACAAAAACAAGTCTGTCCATGAAATTTTCAATAATCTTGAAGCTCTTTGGGGAACAGTCTCGTTCTATAAGGTACAAAGATATAATGAAATTGTTCAATACAAAAACGATAAATAGATAAAAAGTGGATTATTACGTTCTAATGAAGAAAGGCTATATTAATCAACTTTCTCAGTTAGACATAACAATAGGCAATGGGTTACAAGTAGATTTGATTCTTGGGTCTCTTACTCCTCGGTATGAGTCATTCATATTAAGTTATAATATTAACCGGTTGAATGTAAGTCTCGTGGAGCTTCCAAATATGTTGAGGTTATCAATACCTCAATTATTTATTTTGATGACAACAAAAATATAAAATATAGATTCTAATGTTTTGCCAAGTTATATAGTATATAGTGCAGAATATTACACAGGTGCTAAATCGAAGATTGTACAATATAAAGACTCTAGATAAAGATTTGAAGACTCATGAGTTCGAAATAAAAAATATGAAGAGCTCAAGATCATAATTTAGTGTTTAGAATCATTAGAATATATTGTTAAAGTCCTTGATAACAATTTCTGATCTTTACCTTCAATTTCTGATCTTCAATATTTTAAACAAAATAATATATTTTTAATTTCAAAATATATTTTTAAATATTCTATAAATGTTTTTTAAGAGTTCAAAAATATTTAAATACTATGTTTAAGTTATTTTACAAAGTATATGATTTTTCAAAACTATTTAAAAGGAAAACATTTCTAAATTTAATTAGCATATATCGACATACATATTTTGATATGTCGACATATAGGCTGTTAATTTATTTTTTTAATTTTGAATGGAAGTGACCTTTGGACACAAATCTTCATGAATGGATCCATCTGTTCATTCACTATATAAAGGGTGTGCTTGTAGCCCATTCAAATCAAGTGGGTGTGCTTGTAGCCCATTCAAATCAAGTGAGTGTGCTTAGTAAACCGATAAATCTAGTGGGTGATCTTGTTGCTCGGTCAAATCAAAAGAGTTTATCTCAGATTCGTAGTATAGGAGGGTGTGTCTCGTAGCCTTGAAATTTAGATTGTATTTTGGTTGCCTTCTACCTGGTGTTGGCAATTGCAAAGAAGTCTATACAAGAAATTGTATGAGACTGGATGTAGGATTGGTTAATCCGAACTAGTATAAATTTCATGGAGTCATCTCTCTAACTTTACTTTATTACTTTTATATATCTGTTATATCATCTGTGACTAGTTATTATTATAAGTCTATTTTGTTAATGTGTGAATTGATATTAATCTTGAAAGAATTTTTAAAAGATTTACATAAGTTAGAAAGCACTATTCACCCCCGGTAATGTTAAATTACCCTTTAGATCTGTTATTCCACAACCTACATTTGTTATCAGAGCACTGGGTTTTCAAAAACTCATAATCTGATGTTTGAAAAGTATAAATGGCTAGTAATACTATTAGTTCACTTGTTAACACTTTTGTAGAAGGACAATTTACCGCAAGACCCCCACTTTTTATGGCAATAATTACACTTATTTGTCGTGTTGGATGAAGAATTATTTACAGTTAATGGTTTAGATATTTGGAATATTACACAGAATGAGTACACTAAACCCCAAACTGACTTTTCATAATGGACTATTAAACAAATGACACAAGCACTTAATAATTCTAAGGCTATGAGAATTTTATTTTGCTCTTTAAATAAAAAATGAATTTAATAGAGTCTCTATTTGTAAGTCTACATATGATATTTGAAGAACATTGCATGTAACACATGAGGGCACTAGTAAAGGTAAACAGACTAAAATTTCTATGTTAACTAGCCAATTTCAATTATTTAAAATGAATTAAAATGAGTCTATTTTTGACATGTATTGTAAGCATCAAGATATAGTACATTCTTTAGTTTCATTTGGTAAAAGTTTTTTGAAGAGGACCAAGTTAGAAAAATCCTTAATTCGCTCTCTTTAGAGTGGATCAAAAGACATTAGCAATAGAAGTGGCTAATGACATTAGTACTTTAAAAATTGAAGAGTTAATAGGTAATTTAATGTACCATGAAGTGCAACTACAGGGTAGAAGTGGAAAAATGGAAACACGAATGGAATCCATTGCTTTCAATGCAATACCAATGATCGGGATTAAGACGATAACAATTATGAGGAGATTGCCTTCATGACTAATAATTTCAGAAAGTTCCTGAAGTATAGAAAGATAAACAACATTCATAGACCAGAAAACAAAATTCCTGGAAATGAAACTGCAATTAAATGTTTCAACTGTGATGAACCTGGTATTTTGCAAAGAGACTGTTCGCATCAAGAGAAATCAAGGATCTCGCTAATCGCTGATTCATCCAGAAAAAGAAAGAGAGCTTACACGGCAACATTAAATGATTAAGATACTACTTCAAGTGATAATGAACCAGACACCGAGGATGCAAATATGTGTTTCACGGCAGTAGTAAATTAATCAGAACATATCAAAGGAAAGGAGCAAAAAGCAGTGCTTTTTTTTATAGTTTAGTTTCTTTTTGGATTATTAAATTTAGGAACTATAATAATATTGGATGCAAACAAGTATATATATATAGGAATCTTTTGCCTTAATTTTATTTTTGGATTTTTTGGCCCATACATCAACATACTATCTTGAATTTTCAAATTCAATTTCAAATTCAAATTTTGAATTTTCCTCTCTTTTGCATTTATTCCTAAAACCTGAAAAGGCATCTTTTGACCTAAAAACATGTCAGTCCATCCCCTGTTAATCGATACAATTCTATCCATTCATTCACTTTATTTCAAAATTTCAAAACATCTCTTCACTTTCTTATTTCCTAAACTATTCAAAAATGGCCTCCTCAAGCCAACCACCAAAAACCATTAGGCTCTCAAAAAGAATCGAAGACTTTATTTCAATCATAAAGAAGCCATCGATACTTATAATGAATATGCTACTTTCGGAAACGTATTTCCCAGAAGATTTGCAAAATTTGATGATTTTGCTTCTTATGGTCTACAAGATCTTTGTTTTCAAAATAATATTCCTAGTTTAGTCAACACTTCTCAAAATTATTTTGTTTGTTATCCGGATTTAGTAAAAGTGTTTTTAAATAGAAAATTTTTGAAGGCAAAGAGGGATAAATTTGTAGTGAAAGACACGACAATTGTTTTAGATTGTGAAATTTTGGATCAAATACTTGGTTGCAAGTTAGTGGAATTGACCTCTCCACATTTAAAATTAATGAACAAAATCAATAATTTTTTCATGATATTTTTGAAAATGATGAAGACTTTGAATTCAAAGACAAAAATCTTAGACCTAAATTAAGAATTATGAGTCTAATTTTACAATAAAGCATCACTCTGATGACGTGTAATTAAAATAACCCAATTCAAAAGGTTTTTAAGGCTCCTTTTACTATTTATGGAAATTACAACATCAATTGGACATAAATCATCATAGATGATTTTGTTCAAAAGAATATTTCTAGATATAAGAACACACTTTACCATAGTGTGTATCCCACTGTAGTTTTCGAATATTTTGGTGTCGGTTTATGAGGAGAGCCCACTTTGCCTCGAAAAGTTTCAACAAATTTAACATTTCTCTCATGCATATTCCTTATTACTTTGAATCCTATGAGACCCTTCCCGAAAAAAGAAGAATGAGTAGCGAAGGAAGAACAACAAGAAATAAAAGAAGAAGAAGAAAGTTATGGAATTCAAGGAGAAGATCAGGAAGAAGATGAGGAGCAAGCAGAGACTTCTGAAAGATTTGAGAGACCGCGTTAAAGCTCAACCAAAGAAATCCTCAAAAATCGATAGAAGATCATCAAAAATTCAAAGATGCTATGTAGGAAATTTACTAATCTTTCCAACAAAGTGGATAGGTATTTTGGAAAGATTATGAAGAAACTTGATAGGAGCTCATCTCCATAGTTATCTTTTAATTCTATCTAATCCGCTGTATCTTTTCAAGGTTTGTTCGTAGTGTTTAGGACACTAGAATCATTTCATGTAGATAACACGTTTCATTTGCCCCGGCTAACACATAGAATTCGATTGGTCGACACACGTCGACTTCCTTCGTATTCCAAGCACCGGTCACATGGCTACTTCTCATTCTAAACTAAATTCACCTGACCATGTTGAACGCCAAGTTCCCCTGTCTAGAATGACTCGCCAATCGGCTCATCGTAAATACGGTGAAGGACCATCAACTCCTTTTGAGGGTGCTTCTACCACTGCTTCGGTTTCTCCATCTATTCTGGTCGAGACCAACCAACATTCAACTTCCGAATCTGAGAGTTAGGCGGTGCTAGTTGATCCAAGTGTTCCGCCCCAGTTGCCTCCAGAGCTAATTATAACCAACCCACCGGAGCAAGCGCCCACTATTATGACTGAAAAGATACTTTGCAAAGTTTACTTGCAACACGAAATTCCTACTAAAGATGTTTTCTTACTGAAAATAAACGAACTTGCAGATCATCTCATTCCTGGTTTCATAACTTGAACCCGGTACATGAGTCTCAGTGACGCCATTCCTCCCTTCAACTCTTTCTTGAGAGATTTCTTAGGAGAGATTGGACTTGCACCGTTTCGGATTCACCCGAATGGGTTTACCTTATTGAGCTTACTATATGTCTTGTTCATGCAAAGATTCGAATGCCCCCCCATGATTCAAAGAACACTCATATCTACTTCAGTTCAAAAAGAGAAAGGAGTGCCCATCTTTTGTTATCATTGAGGACTGGACGAGATGCAAGCTAATCGCGAATCTTCACAATAAGCATTCCATATTCAAGAGAGAATACATGCGCTGCCCAAAAGGATTCAATTGCTTCTGGTTAAAATGAAGTGAGTTCCTCTCCATCAACTCTTCTCATATTGGAATTCCACATTACAAACTTAACGTGTGTTTCCCATAGGTATTCCATAATAGGACAAGAGATCGGAACACAAGAAAATGCTCAAGGCATTAAAGGCAGTTAGAGCAAGCGAACGTTCTGTCAAATTCCTTTTGACAAATGAAAACTTGTCAGAGTATAGCCTACTTGCTCTGAGGAGGATAGCCGATACCGATGCCTCAACGTTGAGCAGTTCTAGATCATGTACCTGTTCAACTGCTCCCACTTATGGCTCAAATGAGGGTCCTCAAGGGGAAGAGGAGGAAAGTGGATCGGGCGATGGATGCGAGTCTGGTGGTGATTATGAGGAGAAGGCTGTCGATATAGAGTGGATGTTGAAACTGGGGCGGATGAACCTATGAAAGAGGTGCCCACAGTCATGAGGGTGATAGCGGAAGAATGCCTACCATTCTGGAGGAGGATGAGATGGTAAAAAGAAGAAATGGAAAATGAGCCATGGTTATGGAGGAAGCAGAGATCTCTGACGATGAGAACAATAACGACCCTTACGACACTAATGAAGGGGAAAGCAGATCCATGGATGAATCATTGGGAATGAGCCCTGGACTTCAAAACATTCCTTCTTTGGACCTTTTGGCCAATGAAACAATAAGTCCACATCCTGGTACTTCTCCTCCTCCCGAACGACCAGCTATCGAGACCCTACTTTTTATGGTAGATCAGGTTGTAGGGACTTTTTTTTGGACTACATCAACTTCTAACTTCATGAAAGATGTTGCCATCCATGTGAACGAGAATGGAGACATCTCAATTACTGAAATGATAGAAGAAATTGACTTACATATTTACATACCTTTCGTGGCATTTATAAGTGAAGGTAGTAGCACTCCGACTCAAAAACCATGTCTAAACGATTTGTAAACTATAAAGGGGGTTACTGGCATTATACACTTCACTTTAGGACCACAAACATTCATCTTCGCATACACTTTGATTTGTGTAATTCTGGTACTTATACGTTTTTCTTTTTTCCAGGTTTAATGGCGAATGACAGATACAGATCACTTCACCGTAGCTCAAGCGACTACGGAAGGAGGACTCCTATCCCTTATCCTCACTGCTATGAAACAGATGAAGAGATGAGAAAAAGGAAAGAGCGCGAGCGTGATGAAGCTTGCTAAGCTGAGAGAGAATGCCTCGATGCTGTAGATGAAAGAGTGAAGAGAAAGAGGAATTTCAGAGGAGGTTCCTCCCGTGAGACTCACAAACACCCCCGGAGAGATTCCTTTGAGCACCATAGAGCCGGTACTTTTATTATTCCTCCACATTTCAAAGCTCAAACTACTATTATCCACTACTTCATCATGAGCCATTACAACTACCGTTGTCTCTGCTCCTTCTCAAAGCACCTCAAAGCTTACACTTCTGCTTGGTTTATCCCACCTCCAAGCTGCTTATCCATACTTATACTTGCGTGGATTAAAATTCGATCATGTCATCAAAATCGTTACTAGAGAAAGTGTGGCGAAATTTTTTTGAAGGCAGTGCAAAGTGATGTTGATTCGATTTTCAAATGACAACGACTGTGCAAAGCTCTTTCTTAGACTAACAAGATCAACTTCATACATCTTGATTCGCTCGAAAAAGAGAGTGTGGAGCGTGAAGAGGCAATCAAAGAACGGGATGCTGACTTGATCAAAGTTACTAGGGAAAGATATCTCTCACTTGAACAGAAAGTAAGTGCAGACAGTTTGATGGAAGAGATAAAGCATGCCCATACCAACATAGAGATAGTGATGAGGAATAATCTTAGGGCCTCTCATCTTGAAACTGAGAGCTATAAGAAACAAGCCGAAGAAAAAGCTGTAGTTATAAAGGCGAAAGACCAAGCCCTTTCCAAAAAGGCGTCTGAACTCGAACTCCTCCGCCATTAAGTGCGGAAATTCTGTGAGGAAAACCAAGGGATGGCTGAAAAGTTGGGCAGCTGTGAGCTAAGAAAGAACAGGGCTAACCGCAGGTGTGGCAGTGAACTCCTTCTCGCAAGAGATCCAATTAATATACTAGACGTTGGAGCCCAGATTAATATACTTGGACCTCGGTAGCCACACTAGAGCAAGAGATCAGGGGGCAGTGATTAGTGATTCATTGCATGAGGTAGTAGGTCACGTACCTTTGTTCCAGATCAATAAATGCGGAATAAATAGAAGCGGATTCCTCCGCAGGCATGTATACACCTCAACGAACTCATGTGGTCACTCCTCAGCCCGAGGACAATCTCTCAAATACAAATTCCTTAAGACCCGTTTTTCTTTTCTTTGCTGATTCCTCTCAATGAAATTTGCCATGTTGCACTAAGTTATTTACGGATGTATGCATGCAGTCCGAGAACACTTTAGGGTGAACAAGCTTTCAGATGACATCGAGCTTGCTGTCCGCCGAAGCAAGTTGACTGATCTCAAAAAAGCCTGGGATGCCAAGAACGAGAAGAGGGCATAAGAGAGGGAAGACCTCAACCAAGCTCTCCAACATTCTACGTTAGAGTGATTATGCACAGGGATCTAAAGTGGTTAGGAAATGATTATCCTACCACCCTTGTTGTTGCATGGAAAGAAGTGTCGCATCAAGCTGGAGCCGACCGCTCCGAGACCAAGCTACCGGTGCGATACTTGAGCATCGAAGAGATAGCTGTGCTTGTTGTAGGGAAGGAAATTCTTGCTAAATAGGATGCCAAGGCTGCTGCTGCACATGTGGGCCCAAGCTCTGCGGTTCAGCGTGAAGTGCCTATCTCGCAGTCGGGGGCACCAGTGATGATCATCCCTTCTTCGGCCACACTACATGAGCCTTATTTCCATGTTCCAATGATTGGGCAATTCCTAGCAACCGGAGAGTATGAGATTGATGTCATACCAAGGAGTCCCACTTTAGGTATTTCTCTTGTTTCCCCTATGCTCCAGCAGGTCGATCTCACTCCTGAATCTGTCACTAAGTTGTACCATTTTCTCTGTGAACTCATAGGTCCACTAATGTCCCACCTTTGCCTCCTACTTTACAAAGCTCACAAATTAACACGATCTCCACCGCCTTCACTGTTGTTTCTACAAGTTCAACTGCTATGCTCCAACCTTCCATCTTCACTGTTGGATCCCATGCCAAACAGATCGCAGCATTGGAAGGGTTGGAGGACATTGCCATACCGCAGGATAAGGATGTTTAGATGGTTAATGATACTGGTCCGATCGGAGATAAGACGATGGCAGAGCAGATTCAAGAGGAAGAGAGAGAGAGAGAAGGAAAAGCTTAAAGCAGATCCAGATGTTGCAGAGATCAGGATCCTCCTATTCACCATCAAGACTAGAAAACTAAAATCGGTAGGTGAGTCGGTCGGTGGGTCCAAGTAAACCGACTCAAGCAAGGTGGTGGTGAAGAAGAAGAAGTGATAGGCTTGAGCATCAATGGAGCCGGGTTTTGGTGGTTCTTTTAGTTTGTGTCTTTTGATTTTTTGAGTCTTTTTGTGCAAGTACAGAGTTTGTACTTAGCGTCCTTTCCTTTGTTGTTGTGTCAGTAGAGTCTAAACTTTTGCTTTTTTGGTGTCCAAAAAGGCCTTTGTTGTGCGAGAGCGGCCTCTGCTATTTGATTATGTACATAAAGTGATATAAGTAATGGAAAGACTAGTGTTTCTACTATTATCTTTTTTGTGTACCTTTACATTCTATGTACTATGCCTATTCATATACCAACTTTCTGTGTGCATAATATGATTGCTCATATCTTAATTTCCATATTATACACTACTATACTGTGTGAGATACGATGTGTTTATTTACCGCAATTCTATGCATGTGAAAGGTGTAAGTAGTGTAACCCGTAGTTATTTAGTTTTACTATTTTACTTGGCTCTATTGTAGCTGCCAGATTTTTTTTTTGGCGTAATTGAACCATGGATTGACTTTTACTCTGACCAAATGTTAGTATGTTGTGTGCCCCCAAGTATATAGGGATGGTTACTTCGAACACTGGATGCGAGAGTGGGTGCTCCGGGCTACTCTTTGGTTGCCCTCGATCAAGGATGTGTTACAGCTCCTATCTCCGGGAACTTACAGTCTGAATGCTCGATTCCAAACACTGTGTACTTTGGTTACAGTTGATTTTTTCCAACCTAGGTATTGAGGTTCTATCTGCACATCAGCCTCTGTTTCTTGAGACATGTGAACAACTCAATTCCTTGTATTTTACTTCAATGTCGGTGATGTCTAGATTTGTGAAGTGGGGATTGATTTCTACCAATACCGCGACTGATAAATTTCCCAATACCTCCAGAGTAACGTCGGTACTTAGGAGGTTTTAACAAACTAATAATATTACGGGGGTAATAGTGATGATTCAGAGCACGCTTGAACACGGTTCCATTAGTTCATGATATGCACGTAAATGTGCATATTTTTACTTCCATATTTAATCAAATTTATTTAAATAAATGAGCATATAGGGTGTTTTAACATGTTTAAACCAAAATTCAAATTATTTTCAAATCATCATTTATTCATCTTCATTTTGGAGCAAAATGGTCATTTTTGTATGTGAATTAATTTGAGAAAATTTACTTCGACATTTTTATGTTTTTTATAGGAATTTGAATTCAAATTATAAGCGGATTCATGGAAAATATGCATGCATAAGAGGAAACAAAGAAATGAAGATGGAAATAATTCAAACTCATGTATCATCGAGGACCCCACCTATCCACTTACCTTGATCTTCAATTAGGAGCTAATGCACATAATAGTGGAGCTTAAAGTTACATGCATACTTAATGGAGGATTAATTAGAGACTAATGATAACTTGGTGGCCACACTTCCTAGAGGGGATTTTGGGTACTCCCCAAAAATATGCATTAGGGTTTTAGACTTTTATAAATACCCCATATGTTCGTGTAATTAAGCCCTTAGCCTCCTCTTTAGTTAGTTTAGTTTTAGGCTCAGAAATAAATTATAAGCTCTCTTTCTCTCTTTCATGGCTACTTATTCATTTTCTTTTATGTAATTTTCTTTTTATGTAGTTTGAATTCATTCTCTTTTTTTGTTTACATTATTTTTCCTTTCATATTAGTAGTGTAGATCTTTTTATTTAAGCAAGTAGATTAGCTTTTATTTCATTTTAATTAGCTCTCTTTTTAATTAGCTTGTATTTTCTTCTTGTTTTTGTTTCATGTTGCAATCTACATTTGTTGAAGTGATAACAAATATGAGAGGCTAAACCCCCTTCAATTTAGGAGTAATGAAGCTCTCTTATCATGTAGATTCAACATTTTGCTAATTTTTGATCTCTTTTTGTGCTTAATGACAATGCTTGAATGTGTAAAAAATTTGTTGTTTTAGCTTTGAATTTGATAGCCTATGTTCTTGACACCAAATAAGCTAAGCTTAAACAAACACAAACACAAATTACCTCTTCATCTACATATGATTATGGTAATGAAGTGAATATTAAAATCAAAATTTGATGGTCTATATTTCAAATCAATAGTTAATAGATCATGCTTAGAATAGATTTTAATTTTATTTCATTGTCGTTTCATTAAAGTTAAGAAGGGGTTTAATGAGTGTGTTATAGTTTGATGGTTTATATTGGGCTAATTAATAGCACAAATATTCCATACTTATGATGGACACATCAATTAAATTCACAAATGACCAAAAAAAAGAGATCATAATTTCATGTTGTGTTGATTTATGTGATCGTGAGAGTTGATTTGTGTCTAAATTGTCTTTTCATCTCATAGTTTTCATTCACTTTTGTAGTAGTTAGTTTTTGCAATTTTTTGTAGTTAACAACACTTTCAATTGTTGGTTTAATTTGATTGAATAGAAATTTTAAAATCAATACAATTCCCTATGGATCAACCCGTACTCGCCATGTACCAGAATTATACGCCGTGCACTTGCGGTTAATTTTTAATAAAAAAAATTCGGCTATTTTCTAATCCAATAGAGATTTGACCGTTAAACAAGATTTTCGGCGCCGTTGCTGGGGAATTTTTTTGATTTTTAATTTCTATTCTTCGAATTATTTGTCGTTTGACTTTTATTGTGTGTGTTAATTTGCAATTTTTTTTAAAATTTGTGTTGTGTGTTTGTGTGATTTTTTGTTTGCCTTTTGATTTGTGTGCTTGTTGTTGTTCTATTTGCAATTGCATTTTCATTTGCATTTCTTTTTAGAAAAACAAAAGGAGAAAAAATATAGATAATTGCAAAAACAAAAATATTTTATTATTTGCATTTGAATTTACATTTGCATTTACAATTTTTCTTTGTACAAAACTGTGCATTGTGCACAATTCTGCCTCATTTCCACCGTGCCTCTGCCTCTTCATCCCTGACAAACTCCACCCCATCAACAAACCACTTCCTTCACCACATTTCCACTGTGTCATAGTTGTGCACATCTGTGCACATTCCAGTGCACACAACACTTCACAACTGCTCCAGACCTCCCTCTGTCCACTGCTGTACACACTTCATTTCATACAAACTGTTGTTCACACTACATCAATTCAATCCAGCCTCCACCTGACCAAATTCAATCATCAGCATCTCACCACTGACCTAACCACTGACTTGCTTCATACCATACAAATTTAAAACCATATCAAACTACCCTCCTCTGCAAATACCACAACAACTTAAAAATAATCCATTCAAACCCCCAAATTTCATCACTCTGTCAACCTTGCTTCATCATATTCTCTACCCACAACATCATATACATCAACTCCTCCACCAAATTCAAACTAACTGCACAGACTCCATACCATACAAAAACTATAGAAGCTCCTCCAACCTTATTCATCACACCTTCCACTTAGCTACAACACAACCTCACATTCATCACCACTTCTTCATTCATCACCTCTGTTAATAGTGCACCAAAGAACATGAACAAATACAAAAAATACAACCTACAACCACTGCTTGCATCAACTAACCCCTGCCACTGCTCAACCTGTACATACAACCCTACATCTGCCCCTTCATAACCCATCAGTGCACCAGCCTGCACACATACAACACATAGAACATCTCCCTCCCCATTGCATATATTTCACCTTCGACCTCATAACCCTGCTCCATATCACAACATCACAACAAACCATTCACCCATACAACTTCATCCTCCATTGTCAAACAATATACTTCTGTAGCCCAATACTTCACACTGCCACTATCCACTCTCCAGCAATACAACAGTGCATAGTGCATTTCATAGCTGCTCCACCTCCAAACAACCATCTGCAGTTACCTCTGTCATCTCCTCCTTCAACCTGAAACAATCACATAACATCATCTTATGCACATACCACCTTACATTCAACAACAACCCTGCTCAAACTTCCAGCACCCGAAGTCTGCCTCCATCCACTCAAGACACCGCAACCATAATCGCCAATCAGAACCACCGAAAACCATATCCACCAACCTACGACTTCGACGCCTCCCTCAACTTCAAATCCCGAAAGCCCTTCAACCCGAAACCCAATTGTATTCTCCAATCATATCCAACCACCTTTGCCAAATTGCCTCGTGAAAATCCCTACCTCAAAATAAAAAATCATCAATCGCAAAACCAGAATTGAACATCAATCGCCACCACCTCGACCTGTACGCAAACTTCAATTTCAATTCCAACATTCAATTTTGATTTTGAGTTCGCGTTTGATTTTAATTTCTGAGAATCACAATTTCCCTGTTTAATGAAATGAGATAAAAAACGAGAAGAATGGTATCGGTATATAAGTTTAATGAATGGTAATGTAATTAACATTGAGCCGGTTGTATTTTGTTTGGGCAGAGGTTGATTTGACAAGTTTATTTTCATTTGTTTATAGTTTAGTTTAGTTTTTCTTTGTTTGTTTTAGTGTTTTTAGTTTGTTTTAATTTTTATTAGTTTTTATTAGTTTGTTCGAGCTTGTTGTGTTTAGTTTTTAATTTGTTTGATGGTTTTTAGTTTGTTTTAGTGTTTTATTTAAATCATTTGTTTTGTTTTGAGTAGAATCTACTATTTTAATTTTATTTGAGTGTTAAGTATTTTCTTTTCCTTCCTTAAAAAAAATGTTTATATTTTTTCATTTAACTTTAATTTTAAAAAAATGTGCAATATATATATATATATATATAATAAAAAACCTGTATATATCTTGATTTTAATTTTAGGTTGCCAAAGCAAAAAATCGCAAGGAGGAAGATTAGCTTGCTAAAAAAATATCTGCTTTGCATGCTTGCTTAAAAAAATAAATTGTGACGCCCCAACTCTATACTCACACTAGCCAAGGACACTATGGGGTAATGCCGTCGACTAGCACGAAGAATAAGGCTGTTGAGGAGTGACCATCTGTGTAATTGCTTTGCGCGAGTACCGATATGTCAGAAAATATACTTACATTTCATCAAGAGGAAATCCGACATATCAAATACAAACTCAAAGCTACCACACAGTGGCTAAGTGGACTTCGGAAACAAATATAGAAATAAACATAACACAAATCAGTCATAGATATTCATATCACAAAGGCGGAATCAGATATGAATATATCACATAAAAGTGTACATCAAAATAGTGGTCATATAAGATCCACTACATCACAAAAGAATAGGTACAAGTGCTAGTCAAAAGAATAATTATACATCAAGGATGTCTCTATCTCAAATGTATAATAACAAAAACTATTGATCTAAAGTAGTTAGCCAAAAGTCATGTGAAGGACCCTGATAAGAAGTCAAGCAGGAGCACCTGAAATACCTCGGTCTGACCCGAGTATTATTTAAGAAGAAAATAATAAATGGATCATTCTAGCTATAAATATCAGATAAAATGAGATAGGATAAGAGATATGACCAAAAACGTATGATAACAAAAATGCCATACTGTATCAAGTATACATCAATTAACAACAAAAATCATACAATATCTCAAATCATCTCAAAACACCAAAAAGAATCACATTCTTTAAATTATTCACCAAAACACAAATATTGATAGAGCTTATCAATGCAAACCACAAAAATTGGTGAAACACAAATTCTAGAAATCACAACCAGGAATCCAGAAATCACAAAAGGGGGAAGGCCTATCACAAACGGGAGCATGAAAACTCACCAACACGTGTATCACAAATGGGTCGCTATCCCATGAACCGAACATCAACGTACCTAAAAAGATACGCCCCATGCACAGTCGAACATCGACGCACCTGAAAAGATACGCCCCATGTATAAACTAACATCGACGCACTTAAAAAGATACGCCCCACGTATAGTCGGACATCGATGCACCTAAAAAGATACACCCCATGCCTAGTCGAACATCGATGCACCTAAAAAGATACACCCCATGCACCGACTTATCGAGCCAAACGCTCCACGAACGGTCCAAAGACCATGGGTCGCTAGCCCATAAAAATGAGACGAAGCTCAACAGAACGGGGTATAGTCTTCATGCGTACAAAGAAACATCGCACATCGCTAGTCTAAATCATAAAATGATCACCATTGATCAATAAAAAGTGTCAATTACACTAAGCTAGCAAATATATGAGTTTAGCTTCATGTCCCATAACCACTAGCTTAACTTAAATATTTACGAACAGATTGTAGATTTCCACTCGAAAATTGTCACAAGAGTTCAATCGAACAAGTCCAAGAATTAACCGACGAAGTAAACGCAAGAGTTTCATACCACTTGTTATACTAAGTCGTTTAATTAGATTTCTCATACGAATGAGGTAAAGGTTTGTATATACTAATAGATTGGAAAACGATTTTATAAACGAGATTTTTATTAAAATAGAGTTGAAAACATCTTTGTGAAAGAGTTTGAATATTTACTATTAGTATAGAAACCTTTGTATTTGAAAGTGACAAATCACAAAAATGATGGTAAAAACAATCAATCACTAAAGATTCACGTTCGAAGACGTGAATCAAAACCATAGAAATCGATATCAAATCCATCAAATGGATATTTCCAAAAATCCAAAGAAAGAAGTCATCAAAGTCGATAATAAGTGATGACAACTATCCGGATCAACAACAATCGATTAAAAATAGGAAATCCACTCAAAGACATAAGCAAATAGGCAAACTGCTCAATTCCAAACGTCTGGAGGTTCAATCCAGGCGTCTGAAAACTAACCAGACGTCTGGTTTAGAATCCAGACATCTGGATTTGTTCTCTGGAATCCAGAGAACCCCCAGACGTCTGAAACTTCGAGTCAGACGTTTAAGACCCATCCAGACGTCTGATCTTAGATTTCAGACGTTTAGAATTAGTCTCTGACTTTTTTTTATATTTTGCGTGCTTATATTTTTCTCTCCAGGTCCAAACAAGACGTCTGTACTTGGTCACCAGAGGTCTGGTCACCAGGTCTGGGCAACAATTTGCCTAGGCCAAAGTGGCCAAAACATATCGGGAGCGATCGGACGAGCAACGATGACTAAGGATTTACGCCAAGCGACAACCCAGCCTTATAGGCTCTTCGATACACCCTAAACAACATGTCCAAACATCCATAGTAGGATTTTCATAAAATTGGACTTCAAAACCAAAGTTTGGAAAATTCACCAAATCAATTCAAATCAAAAGCAAATGAATATGCACAAATGCTAGGAATTCATACCTAACAACAATGATAACTATAGACGTAGATGTGAGTTAAAGAACTCACCTTTTAAACTCAAAACACAAGTGAGAAGCTTGAAAACAAAGGAAAGACCAATTCCTCTTCAATCTCAACTCAAGAAGCTCCAATCTAAGCTAATAAGCAAATATTTCCTAAGTTAGGGTTTAGGAATTTCTGAAATTGAAGAGAGATAGAGATGGAGAAGATGGAGAGGATGCTTACCTAAGCATCTCTTTGATTTTGGAGCAAGAACTCGAGTTTCCAAATCAAACTAGGGTTTGGAATTTCTACTTTCCCATTCCTCTCCCCCTTTTTACATAAGCTTGAATGTATTAGGAAATGAGAATGAATGAAGAGGAGAGGGGGTGGAGTTAGGGTATTATGATGGGTTAGTGGGCTGAAACCCAAACCCAAAACCCAAGTAGAAAAATGGCAAATTCTACTCAACTCCAAACATATCGATGTTTATATTCAAAAAAGTTGTAAACGCCATTTTGGACTCAATGGAAGTGGTCTCGAGTCCCAATGACTGTTTACAAAAAGTAACATTTCAAACTTTAATCTGATTAACGATGCTATATTTAAATAAAATATTTAAATATACAATCGTGAAATATGCGAGTTGTTACAGACCCCCTCCTTAAAGAAATTGCGTACTCGCAATAATTAAGAGGAAGATAAAATGTAACAACCATACAAAGGCATAACAACACAAAAGATTTTTTTTTGAAATGAGAAGTTCACCATAAAGAGCACGAAAGAGTAAGTCCGGGTGTGTTTGCTCGATGAATTCTCAAGATTCCCAAGAGCAATCCTTAGGATTTGAAGACCATTGAACTTTCACAAGAAGAACATCTTTATTTCGAAGGTGTTTATCCTCCGAAGCAATGATACGAATAGAATGTTGCTCATAAGTCAAATTTGGTGAAACTTTAATTTTTTCAATTACACCGGGCTCAAGAATAGAATCGGAATCCCTAAGGCATTTCCGTTGTTGAGAGACGTGGAAAACGTCATGAATAGCAGAAAATTGAGCCGGTAATAAAAAGCGATAAGCCACGGAACCAATACGTTCGGTGATGGGAAAGGGACCAACATATCGAGGTGCTAATTTTCCCGATCAACTGAAACGCACAACACCCATCATAGGTGAAACACAAATGAATACCAATAAAATCTGGACCAAAAACTAGCTTCTCACCGGCTTCAAGCCAACACGAAGGAAATCGGCATGGCCTTCCGTAGAGTGCCTCGAAAGGTGTCATACCAATACTAGGCTGGAAGCTATTATTGGAAGAAAACTCAACAAGAGAAATATGATCTTCCCAACTTTCACCAAAATCAAGAACACATGCATGAAGGAGATCTTCAAGAGTTTGATTCACAAGCTCGGTTTGTCCATCGGACAGAGGAAAATAAGCGGTGCTAGAATTAAGCTTTGTTCCCGAAGCTTTTTGAAGACCTTTCCAAAATTCCACTAGTAAATAATGGATCACGATCGCTAACAATAGAAGAAGGAACTCCATGCAATTTAACAATTTCTTTGACATAGAGTCTAGCCAAAAGAGGTACGGTCCAAAAAGAAGGATGAGCCTCAAGGCTACACAAAACAAGAGATGAACATAAATTGGATTCACGATCTCAAATCTCACAAGTGAATAAAGTCTTGAGATCATTCCATTCGGATATTATCATGAAAACAACCGCTTGTTGCTTACGACTAAGGGCATCGGCAACTCGATTTCCCCTTCCGGGAGTATAAAGAATATCAAGATCATAAGATGCAAGGAACTCGAGCCAACGTTGTTGTCGCAAATTAAGTTCCTTTTGAGAAACTAAATACTTCAAAGATTTATGATCGGTGTAGAGAACAAATTTCTCTCCCAAAAGATAATGACGCCAAATTCTAAGGGCGAAAACAATAGCCGCGAGCTCTAGATCATGAGTGGCATATCTAGTCTCGACAAACTTTAATTGTCACGAAGCATATGTGATAACACATTCCCTTAGCAAGAGAATGGCACCCAAACCAATACGACTAGCATCGGTACAAACAGTGAAGTCTTGGTTCCCCCTCGGAAATCACAAGAATAGGAGCATCAGAAAGGAGTTCTTTTAATTGATCCTCTTTCCCGAAAAACTAAGGCTTTCAAAATTATAATTAACTTGATGTAATCATCTTTTTAGAAAAATTTACTTATTACAAGTCAATTTACTGTGTCTGACTGTCTCATCATAGCGTTTAGGAGAGTCATATCGATAACGTTGATCAAGTTCATCGACCAGAATTCTTAAAGCACTCAATGGGCAAAACAACACAAAATCATCTTCTATATGATAAACATGTCTCTTAAATTTTTTACGAATATTCTTTGCTCGTTTTAAGAACAAAATCCAATCATACCTATAAATATCTTACTAAAAAGATTTGCAAATTTTAAATTATTGTTTTCATCCATAATCAATAAATACAAGGATAAACTCATCGAGATGTTCGTAGAATACTCGATTCATAAGATGGATGAAATAAGGTAGAAGGTTCGTCAAACTGAATGACATAACAAACCATTCAAAAGAATCATAACGAGTGCGGAATGCGATAAGTGGAATGCTACCCTCCGTAACTCGTAGCTGATGAAGATTGGTGGCAAGGTCGAGCTGAAAAGACCTTAGCACCACTCAATAGATTGCTTAGGTGATAATCCTAAGAAAAGCTCAAAAATATCGGAAAATTCACAACTACTTGAATGAGAGAAATAACACTTTCCTCATCAAGTGGGTTTAAAGAATAAAATGATGCCACCGAAATTGGAAATCAAAATCATTAAAAACAATAGAAATATGCTTAACAGATTGAGAATGTCGAAGATGGATAGTCCGCCCGGGACATAGGATATGGGCTTCACATGATTAAGCCAATCCTTTCCCAAAAATCAGTTCCGAAGCCTAAGTAACGCATAACATGCAAATCGGCTCAAAAAGAATAGTCACATAAAATAATCTCGACATCTTTACAAAGTAACTGAGTGTTGCGGATCCACCAACCGAATTCGCAATTCTCAGTGAAGTCATCAAGTCCATAATATTTAAAGAAAAGAATCAACAAGTTCTTTTGATATAAAAGAGTGGGATGCACCCGTATCAAAAGAAATCAAATAGGAAGATCACGAAATAAAATAATGCCATCAAGGACTGAATGAAAAAAAAATACCTTGACCAAGAGAAGTGTTACTAGGGGCTTGCACAACATTTAGCTTTCCCTCCTTCTTGCTTTGAAGTATGGGACACGCAGATATATGATGACTCAAACTTTTGCAATAGCGACAATAAAGGGGTTTCGGACACTCATTTGCATAGTGGTCCATATAACCACAATTGTAGCATTGACCACGACTAGAGGTAGGAGTCTTTGCTCCCGAAGTTTCTTGCTTCCCTTTCTTGTTGGGATTGGGGCTTTTGAACCTAATAGGCCTTTTCTTGTTATTGTTGAAGTTCTGTTTGGCACGCACAACTTCAACATCACTTTCTCTATCGGCCCCTTCAAGCCGTAGAGCGATATCTACAAGCTGATCGAAAGAAACTTCCAGTTTCAGAAGTAAAGGCTTTTTGAGGTTCTTATTCAACCCATAGACAAACCTCTGATTTTTCTTCAATGGGGTATTAATATACTCGACCCCATATTTAGAAAGAGATTCAAAAGATGCGACGTAATCCGTCACAAAAGATTCACCTTGAACAAGGTCAATAAAGCGCCGCGCTAAAGTTACCTTTTCAGCTTCCGGCACAAACTTCAATTCGAACCTTTCTCGAAATTGCTCCCAAGTAAGATCCTCTTCAATAATTTCCGAAATCAAAAGCTCATACCAACCTAATACTCTTTCTTGGAGCATGCTAGAAGCCACTTGGACTCGATGAAGATCAATAAGATTCATGCGAGAAAAGATGCGATCGCATGATCTAAGCCAAGCTTGGATTTCTATAATGCTTTCGGAACACTTGAAAGGCTTTCCACCTAAAGCGGTATAATCTCTGCACAAGCATGCAAACCCGAATTTAGGGTGAGTAGGCGCTGGAATGGGTCCGACAGCTTGGGCATTGTTCACAAGATCTAAAAGTTGTTGAGCTGACATAAATACTCCATCCTGAGGAGTAGCACTGGATTGACCGGCACTGGGACGGCCTGGTCTAACCATTTCTCTTCTTCAAGAAAGAAGAAAAGGGAAAAGGTTATTCACAAAATGAATATCAAACAAACTTGATTGATAAAACAAGGCATCACAAAAGAAAATAGGATAGAACGGTACGAAGACTCGAATTAAATCCTATGGCACGATTCCTAAGAAAGACTTAGGACAATGATCCTTGCTAGATTATTCTACATTGTTATGAAGTTTGGCTCCGATACCAAGCTGTGACGACCCACCTCTATACTCACGCTAGCCATGCACAGTCGAACATCGACGTACCTAAAAAGATACGCCCCATGCACAGTCGAACATCGACGCACTTGAAAAGATACGCCTTATGTATAAACTAACATCGACGCACCTAAAAAGATACGCCCCACGTATAGTCGAACATCGATGCACCTAAAAAGATACACCCCATGCCTAGTCGAACATCGATGCACCTAAAAAGATACACCTCATGCACCGACTTATCGAGCCGAATGCTCCACGAACGGTCTAAAGACCATGGGTCGCTAGCCTATAAAAATGAGACGAAGCTCAACAGAACGAGGTATAGTCCCCCACGTGGAAAAAGAGACATCGCACATCGCTAGTCTAAATCATAAAATGATCACCATTGATCAATAAGAAGTGTCAATTACACTAAGCTAGCAAATATATGAGTTTAGCTTCATGTCCCATAACCACTAGCTTAACTTAAATATTTACGAACAGATTGTAGATTTCCACTCGAAAATTGTCACAAGAGTTCAATCGAACAAGTCCAAGAATTAACCGACGAAGTAAACGCAAGCGTTTCATACCACTTGTTTTACTAAGTCGTTTAATTAGATTTCTCATACGAATGAGGTAAAGGTTTGTATATACTAATAGATTGGAAAACGATTTTATAAACGAGATTTGTATTAAAATAGAGTTGAAAACATCTTTGTGAAAGAGTTTGAATATTTACTATTAGTATAGAAACCTTTGTATTTGAAAGTAACAAATCAAAAAAATTATTGTAAAAACTATCAATCACCAAAGATTCACGTTCGAAGACGTGAATCAAAACCATAGAAATCGATATCAAATCCATCAAATGGATATTCCCAAAAATCCAAAGAAAGAAGTCATCAAAGTCGATAATAAGTGATGACAACTATCCGGATCAACAACAATCGATTAAAAATAGGAAATCCACTCAAAAACATAAGCAAATAGGCAAACTGCTCAATTCCAGACATCTGGAGGTTCAATCCAGGCGTCTGAAAACTAACCGGACGTCTGGTTTAGAATCCAGACGTCTGGATTTGTTCTCTGGAAATAATCCAGAGAAACCCTAGACGCCTGAAACTTTGAGTCAGACGTCTGAGACCCATCCAGACGTCTGATCTTAGATTTTAAACGTCTGGAATCAATCTTTGACTTTTTTTATATTTTGAGTGCTTATATTTTTCTCTCCAGGTCCAAACCAGACGTCTGAACTTGGGCACCAGACGTCTGGTCACCTGGTCTGGGCAACAATTTGCCTAGGCCAAAGTGGCCAAAACATATCGGGAGCGATCGGATGAACAATGACTAAGGATTTACGCCAAGCGACAACCCAGCCTTATAGGCTCTTCGATACACCCCAAACAACATGTCCAAATATCCATAGTAGGATTTTCATAAAATTGGACTTCAAAACCAAAGTTTGGAAAATTCACCAAATCAATTCAAATCAAAAAGCAAATGAATATGCACAAATGTTAGGAATTCATACCTTACAACAATGATAGCTATAGACGTAGATGTAAGTTAAAGAACTCACCTTTTAAACTCAAAACACAAGTGAGAAGCTTGAAAACAAAGGAAAGACCAATTCCTCTTCAATCTCAACTCAAGAAGCTCCAATCTAAGCTAATAAGAAAATATTTCCTAAGTTAGGGTTTAGGAATTTCTGAAATTGAAGAGATAGAGAAGGAGAAGATGGAGAGGATGCTTACCTAAGCTTCTCTTTGATTTTGGAGCAAGAACTCGAGTTTCCAAATCAAACTAGGGTTTGGAATTTCTAATTTCCCATTCCTCTCCCTATTTTTACTTAAGCTTGAATGTATTAGGAAATGAGAATGAATGAAGAGGAGAGGGGGTGGAGTTAGGGTATTATGATGGGTTAGTGGGCTGAAACCCAAACCAAAAGCCCAAGTAGAAAAATGACAAATTCTACTCAACTCCAAACATATCGATGTTTATGCTCAAAAAAGTTGTAAATGCCATTTTGGACTCAATGGAAGAGGTCTCGAGTCCTAATTCGTCTGTTTACAAAAAGTAACATTTCAGACTTTAATCCGATTAACGATGCTATATTTAAATAAAACATTTAAATATACAATCGTGAAATATGCGCGTTGTTACATAAATTGACGCTTTAAAATAATTTGCTAATAATTCTGCACGCTTTGGTATCATGCCCTTTATCCCTTGTTTTCATTTGTCTTGCATTGTTGGTAGTTTGCATTTAAAAAAAATTCAAAAACAAAAACCAAATCCATTCGAAGTTGCTTTGTTAATACACGTTTAATTTCAGTTTTGCATTTAATCTTAGAAATTTGCTAATAATAACAGCTAGACATTTAACTTAAGGGTGTTGCGAGCTCACCTATAGTTTAATTGTATATTGACAAGTTGTCGTCTTTCAACAATTTATATTCTTGGTGTCTAGGCTACGGTAGAGCAATAACCATTTATAAATATTACGGTGATTCATAAATATTATCGTGGTTGTTTCTCTGAAGGTAATTAAACCTTCGGCTGCATTGCTACGGTGATTCATGGTGCATCGATAAATCCTGTCCGTTACCTAGCTAAGAACTATCCTGTTGGATTAAGACAAAGTGTGATTATACAATTTTGAATTAGAGGCCACTTAGAATAGAAAATTTATAATTGATTCCTTTGCATTCATTTAGTTGCACTAGTTCATGCATATTTAAAAAATTGTAAATATTTCTTTACTTAGTTTTTTTTAATCCTTTGAAAATTTTCAATCAAAAACAAAAATCCAAAAAAAAACTTAAGTTAGTTTTTTTAGAAAAGCAAAAATCCAAAAAAAAAATAATCTTTCCAAAAATAAAAAACATTAAAATCCAAAAAAAATATCAAATTTCGCTTTTTAAAAAATAAATTCCTTTTGGTAAATAGTTTTCCCTTATAAAAAAATACAAAAAGAAAGCTGAAAAAGAAAAAAAACTTTTGAAAATGTCTGAATTTCCCTACTCACATGAATTTTACAATAGTTGTGAAAATCAATATAATCCATATAATTTCACACCAAATGCTTATGGATATTTTAATGACAACTATTGTACAATCAATTTGAATTTTGAAACATAAAATTTTCAAAATGACGACCAACCCTCAAATCTTGAAAATAGTATTGAATTGATTTCGTCATTACTTGAACTCTCTATACAACAAAATCAAAGGATAAATGATTTGTGTAATTCATATTTGTGCAATAATTCAAGTCAAGGATTTCAAAATGATCAAAATTTGAATTCACTTCAAAATTCAAATGATTTCGATTATAACCCATGTCAATTCAATTTCGAACTTCAAAATGAAATTCAAAGTCAAAATGGAAACGACTATTTAAATGATTTTGGCAATGGGAATAATTTTGACTACGATGCGATTGATAAATTTTTTCTTAATAATTTCAAATTGAAAATTTTCAAGTTAATAATTATAAATTCGATTTTGTTGAGAAAATGGATGAAATTCACAGCACGGATTTGTTGTTTGAAACATAGAGGAAACAACGTGAGAAACAAAATCAAATCCCAAAGTATGACGAGTCAAATAATAATCCACCTTTTACCGAAATTGACGATTTCCAAATGACAACTTTTGAAATTGAAAATGATAGTCTTAATGAAATTGTTGAAAGTATGTTAATTGAGTTGGATTTCAATTCTTTTAAGGGTGAGAAACTCGATTTAAAATTCGATATTCCTTTCCCCAAATTTGAAAAATTAAATGCGACAACTTTAGATTTTGAAATTGATACACGCAATGAAGTTGTTGATAATCTAACAAGAGAAGACGAATATAGTGAACACGTTTTCTTTGGACTTTTCGAAGATGAGTTGTCGAATTCTGAAGGGGAAGATTTAAATCACCATTTTGATTTTAAAATCGATAATTCTGAAGAAGTTTTCAATGATAAGTTTGAATTTCAATTTGGTGAAAATAAACATAAACTTCAACCAATTGTTCTATCAACCCCGAAAATCATCGAAAATAAAACAACTCATATGATTTTTAATAAAACAACTTTCGTTTTTCCAAATCAACATCCAAATTTGAAATCTTTTATGGTTTGGTTTTCTGCGCTTAAGCGTTGTCTCCTATACTTGACGAGACAAATGAACTAGTCATTGAAAGACCGTTTCATTTACTCTTTAACTGTATATTTTCTGGTGACATGTAAATAATAATCATTCATTTTCATGTAAATATAGGTCACATTTTTATTTTATTTTATTTTTCTCCTTTCACTTGGGTTGACTGTGGGGACACAGTCAAAATCAAGTGTGGGCGGAGTCTCATTTTCTTTTTGATTTTTCATGGTTTATTTATGCATTTTCTTTCCAAAACTAAAAAACTTAGGAAAAAATACTTAAAAAATTCAAAAAAATCCAAAACAAATTTGCATTCTAGCACTTTTAAACAAACACTATAGGATAAGTATAGGATTTTCGTTACTAAATTGAAATTTTTGAAAATTTATTTGTCTTAACAAAAATAAAAATAAAGTTTGATTACAAGTTACTGTGGTTTATCTAGTATATAGGAAGGTTCATAGGTGATAATTACGAAGTATATCCTAATTGAAAATGTTTGTTTAAATAAGTGGTGGATTTAAAGAAAATGATATAACATTCTTTATCTTCTAAGTTAAATGGTGCTAAGATGATTTTTGCCAAACTCTCTCTTCAAAAAACAAAAAAAATATAAAAAACAAAAAAAAAACAAAAAATTATATATTTGTATATACGTATATATTTTATTAAAACCTTGACACATGTGTTCACATGCAAGTGTGCACACTCGCCATGCTCTGTACCCTTCTCACGTAAGCCCGAAAGGCAGTGCATGATCGGTACATCTGGCCTCAGTTTATCTGAGTTAGGTGTTTGTGTGTATATATATATATAAATTCTTTTATTAATAATGCCTACAGTCGATAGGTGTACACATTTGTGTGTTCACTCGCCATTCTCTGTATTCCCTTCAGATAAGCCCGAAAGGCAGTTCATGGGTAAAATACTTGGCCTTAGTTTTCTGAGTTAGGCATATGTAAATATTGTTGATATCAATAAAATTTTCAAATAAGAGAGAGTAAGTAATTGAAATCCAAGCACTAGTTTTACTTATTTGATTTGACTTGTTTCAAAAGAAATGAAAATACCACTTTGATAAATTTTGAAAATCAACAAAGGATCCATTTCATAGTTACACTATGTTATCAACCGAAACAACTTGCCAAACTAGAGTCTATTTGTTATGATAACTTAATTTTTGTTAGAAATTTTGACAAGCAAAAGGACTTAAATTTCTTGATAATGACCAGAACTTATATTTAACTTATTTGTGTCAATTTAAAAGTAAATTCTTCATTTGTAAATATTTTCAAAAACTTGCATTGATCTCTTTGTAAATGAATATTACATTCCAAAATCTCTCATTTTGCATTTGGATTTTGTGGGTAGTATCCGGCGAAAACCCTCATGAGACAACACTCGTTCTATTGGGGACACATAGAGGTTTAACGGCTTGTTTCATACACTCAATGTAATCGTGTTCCCAACGAAAATGGATTTATCTTAGTTTTTAGTTTATTAGAGGAGGAATAAAAAGATAAGTGTAGGGGTATTTGATGTGCACGTAAATGTGCATATTTTTACTTCCATATTAGATCGAATTTAATTAAATAAATAAGCATATAGGGTGTTTTAGCATGTTTAAACCAAAATTCAAATTATTTTCAAATCATCATTTATTCATCTTCATTTAGGGGCAAAATGGTCATTTTTGTGTGTGAATTAATTTGAGAAAATTTACTTAGACATTTTTATGTTCTTTTATAGGAATTTTAATTCAAATTACAAGTGCCTTCATGGCAAAAATATGCATGCACAAGAGAAAAAAAAAAGAAATGAAGATGGAAATAATTCAAACTCATGTATCATCGAGGACCCCACCTACCCACTTACCTTGATCAGCAATTAGGAGCTAATGCACATGTTAGTAGAGCTTAAAGTTACATGCATACTTAATGGAGGATTAATTAGACACTAATGATAACTTGGTGGCCACACTTCCTAGAGGGTTATTTTGGGTAGTCCCCAAAAATATGCGTTAGGGTTTTAGGCTTGTATAAATACCTCATATTTTCATGTAATTAAGCCCTTAGCCTCCTCTTTAGTTAGTTCAGTTTTAGGCCCAAAAATAAATTATAAGCTCTCTTTCTCACTTTCATGGCTACTTAGCCATTTTCTTTTATATAGTTTTCTTTTTATGCAATTTTAATTCATTCTTTTTTTTATTTACATGCTTTTTCCTTTCATGTTAGTAGTGTAGATCTTTTTATTTAAGCAAGTAGATTAGATTTTATTTCATTTTAATTAGCTGGCATTTTCATCTTGTTTCTGTTCCATGTTGTAATCTACATTTATTGAAGTGATAACAAATATGAGAGGCTAAACCTCTTCAATTTAGGGGTAATGAAGCTCACTTATCATGTAGATTCAACATTTTGCTAATTTTTGATCTCTTTTTATGCTTAATGACAATGTTTGAATGGGTAAATTTTTTGTTGTTTTAGCTTTGAATTTAATAGCCTATGTTGTTGACACCAAATAGGCTATGCTTAAACAAACACAAACACAAATTACCTCTTCATCTACATATGATTATGGTAATGAAGTGAATATTAAAATCAAAATTTGATGGTCTATATTTCTAATCAATAATTAATAGATCATGCTTAGAATAGATTTTATTTTTAATTTCATTGTCATTTTCATAAGAGTTAAGAAGTGGTTTAATGGGTGTGTTATAGTTTGATGGTTTATATTGGGCTAATTAATAGCACAAATATTCCATACATATGATAAACACATCAATTAAATTCACTAATGACCAAAAAGGAGAGATCATAATTTCATGTTATGTTGATTTATGTGATCATGAGAGTGGATTTATCTCTAAATTGTCTTTTCATCTCATAGTTTCATTCACTTTTGTAGTACTTAGTTTTTGCAATTTTTTGTAGTTAACAACGCTTCCAATTCTTGGTTTAATTTGATTGAATAGAAATTTTAAAATCAATACAATTCCCAGTGGATCAGCTCGTACTCGCCACGTACTAGAATTGTATGCCGTGCTTTTGAGATTAATTTTTAATTTAATTTTTTCGGCTATTTTCTAATCCGATAGAGATTTGGTTGTTAAACAGTTCAAGCTATAAGGAAGTGGATGCTTTCTTGGACACGGTCCCATTGGTCCAAGAAACGAAGGAGTTGGGCATACTGAAACACAGTCCCATCGATCCAAGAAGTGAAATAAATGGAGTGCACTCAAATGCTGTTCCATTGGTTTGAGTGGCTAAGGAAATGAGTGCTTACTTGGATGTGGTTCCATTGGTCCAAAACGTGAGGCACGACTTATAGATGCGCGCGGGGGGTTTGGCCTTCCAGATGTTGATAGATCAACACCGGTTCTCAAAAGGTAGGGATCGAGTTTCCCCGTCGATCCGGCAGTTTGAGTCGATTAGCATCCATCAAATCAGTGGGTAGCTTACTTGAACGCAGTTCCATTGGTTCAAGAAGCGTGTGGGTGGAGCATATATGGACACGGTTCCACCAGTCCAATAAACGAATAAATGAACCTTGAGCCGATTTGACCCCATCAACTCAACAGGTTACTTACATGAACACGGTTCCATTGGTTCTAGAAGCCAAAATAATTTTATTGATAAAATAAAGAGAAAGGAAAATCCTGCCTATTAACAGTTCCCACGGTGTCCCTGGGTGGCTTATTTGCGAAAATAGGAAGTACATAGACAAATATTAAATAAAAAAGTGTCGTAACGAGTCGCTATTCCAAGCATGTGGAATCAGAATTTCGTCGACCATTGTGAGCTTGAATGTTCTGTTTTCAAGTTTCCGGCAGATAATGTAGGGTCCTTCCCAGTTTGGGCCAAGTGGCCCCGCACTTGGGCAGGTTCGTTTGAGGACAAGATCCCCCACTTCGAAGGTGCGGTTGCGTTGGTGAAGTGTCGTGCCACTCTCTTTTGATAAGCAATAGTCCTTAGCTTAGCTTCTTCCCGCTTCTTATCGATTTGATCAAGAGATTTAAGCTGGAGCTGCTCATTTTCACTTTGGTTAAAGTGTAATCTCCGATAAGAGGGGACTTCCAGTTCCACTAGAATCATAGCTTCCGAACCGTAGGCCAAGGCGAAAGGTGCATGCCCGGTCATCAATTTGTGAGTCGTTATGTAAGCCCATAGTGCAAGCAGAAGTTCTTCAACCCAATTTCCTTTAGCTTTTGTCAGCCATTTCTTGATGGTGGATCTAATAATTTTGTTCATTGCCTCCACTTCCCCGTTTGCTTGTTGGTGTGCCACCGTGAAGAAGCTCTTCGCAATCCAAAAACGCTCATAGAAGCTCTTGAATTCGGCACTCTCGAACTAAGTTTCATTGTCTATGATGATTTTCTATGGTACTTCGAATCTACAAATAATTTTTGTAATAAAGTTAATTACTTTCTTAGTAGTGATGGTGACCAACGGTTCCGCTTCGATCCATTTAGTGAAGTAATCAACTGTGACAATAGCATATTTGGATCCCCTTTAGCTATTGGTAATACGCCAATTAGATCGATTCCCTAGATTGCAAACGGCAACGGGATGACCATTTGCGCTAGCTCTATGGATGGGGTTCTCATAATTCTGTCAAATCTCTAGCACTATTTGCAACGTCTAGAATAGTCTACTGCATCTCGGTTGACTAATGGCCAAAAATATCCATAACGGAGGACCTTCTTTGCTAGTGTTTTCCCCCGATGTGGTCTCCAAAGTTGCCTTTGTGGATTTCCCAGAGGACCTCTTGTCTTCGCTTTTGGTTACACATCTGGGTAGGGGGGTAGAGAATCCCCACCTATAGAGCATTCCATCTTGTAGCACGAATCATGGTGCCTTTCGAAGAAGCTTCTTCCGCTCATTTAGATCCCTAGGGAGTGTCCCTTTGAGTAGGTAGTCTTTGATCGGTGTCATCCATGATTTCACTTCCTTCGTAGTTTCTAGAATCCAATCGACGTCCATCTAATCTATAGTAAAAGCCGTCGGCGTCTCAACTGGAACCAACCCCATTGATCGTGCTTCTTCGGAACTAGCTAATTTAGCTCGGTAATCTGCTTTCATATTCTATTCCCTCAGAATATGACTTATGGTATAGTGTTCAATGTCGTTCAGCAATTCTCATGCCTTTGACAAATAATGGGTAAGGTTTGCCCCTTTGCCGGATATTCCACTTTCACCTGACAGACAACTAGCTGAGAGTTGCTGTAAATCTGCACGGCCCTTATTTCTAATTCCTTTACAATTTTCAATCCTGCTATTAATGCCTCGTATTCCGCCTTGTTGTAAGTAGCAGGGTACTCCAACCTTAGAGCATCACAAATAGACTATCTTTCGAGAGTTTCGAGAACAACTCCCGCTCCTGAGCAGAAATCATTTGATGCACCATAGACAAATAGTTTCCATCATAACACTACTTTTGGAGTGTTTTCTTCTTCGCCTTCTCGTATTGTGAACTCGGTAATGAAATCTTCCAATGCATATCTGTTGATTGTTCTTCGAGGGTGATAAGTGATGTCATATTGACTTAACTCGATGTTCCATTTAAGAAATCGTCCTGACATCTCTGGACAGTACATCACCTTCTTCAAGGGTTGATTCATCAACACTTTGATTATGTGAGCTGGAAGTATGGGCGTAACTTCCTTAATGCGATCAACAGGCAGTAGGCTAGTTTTTTCAACCTTGGATAGTTCTTCTCGGCTCTAATGAATCGCTTACAGATGCAGTAAATGAGCCGCTGGATTCTAGCTTCCTCGCGTACCAGTGCTGCGCTCAAGACGTGAGTTGAAATTGCTAGGTAGATGAATAGGTCTTCCCTATCCACTTGTTTTGAAAATAACTAATTGGGTCTTCATGTTTGACAATAATTACTCAAAATCGGTCTGGCAGGCCTGATTCTATTTGAAATTCTTCTTACCCTTTCCATTCATACTTTGAAATTCCTTTTTGGTCATAGGGGCTATGACGTTTCGTAGGATGGTAATTTGCTCGGGATTAGCTTCAATGCCCTAGCATTCAAGATGAAATCTAAAATTTTCCCTAAAGCCACGCCAAATGAACATTTCAGTGGGTTAAGCTTCATTCTATATTTTTGAAGAATTTCGAACATTTTCAAGAGGTTGTTCGAGTGATTTCTTGACTCACGTGAATTGATTGGAATATTGTTCACACAGACCTTCATTGTTCATCCGATCTAATCCTTGAACGGTGTGTTCCCCAACCATTGATAAGTTGCCCTAGCATTTTTCAAGCCGAATGGCGTTACTTGGTAACAATACAATCCGAGGTCGGGGATGAAGCTGGTATTCTCCTGGTTGGGTTCGTGCATTATAATATGGTTGTACCCTAAGTAGGCATCCATGAATGAGAGTAGTTCAGGGCCTGCAGTTCCTTCTATAAGTTGGTCGATTCTAGGTAATGGAAAGTTGTCCGTTAGACATGCTTTGTTTAGGTCTAAGCAATTAATACAGGTTCGCCACTTCCCATTGGACTAATTAACTAGAACTGGATTCGACACCTCTCAAGATAGGTTGCATCATGAATGAAGCCGTTAGCTAGAAACTTATCCACTTCTTCCTTTAACGCAACAGATTGCTTCGAACCCAGGATGCGTCTCTTCTACCTCACTTGAGTGTACTTAGGATCGATATTGAGTGTGTGACATGCTATCTTCGGCGATATCCCACACATATCGGAATGTGTCTAAGCGAACACATCTAGGTTGGCGTGAAAATATTTGATTAATTCTTGTTGCATTTTGATCCCAAGTTGTGACCCTATTTTTAAGACTCGAGTTGGGTTATCCATATCAACAGGGACTGACACCGTAATCTCTGCCAGTGCCTCCTGTTCCTCCCATGAACTCTTCTTCCTAAGGTCCAAAGCCTTGTCAAAATGACTATGGTCCCCAAGCTAGGGTGGTTTTGTAATTGCTATGTTAATGGTTCGCGAATGTGGTAAGACTTCCCTATATTCTTTACCTTTTCCTTTCGTATCGATTTTCGTAACTTAGCGACATAATATTCTCCAACGACACTTTGATCTCGCTTTATAACTCCAACTTCATTTTCCATCGGTAATTTCATGGCAAGCCATCATGGAGCCAAAGCTATCCTAAAATCAACAAGGGCTGGTCGATCCAAGAAAGCGTTGTATGCTGACATTTCATCCATGATCATGAAGATTTGGATAAGGACTACCCTTCTTTCTCCCTCTCCAAGCTCGACAAGCAAGTCAATCATTCTGACTCGCTGTCTTGGTTCTCCCATAAAGCCCTGTATTTTTATTTGACAAGCAGACACATCCTTCATGCTGATCTTCATCTGATCGAACGTATGTCAAAACAAGATGTTGATAGAACTTCTACTATCCACCAGGACTTGGCGTACAAATGTCGGCCTGATTCTGATGGTTACTACCATCGGATCGGGAGTCAGCTCTTCTACTCTCTCGGTTTCGAAATGCTATATCATCATTGAGTGTCCTTTGCTACTTGGTCTGGCACCATCCTTGATTGCAAAACAAGTTTCTTTCGAAGTGTGCTTTAGTGAACATGCATATCGCTCCATCTCTCTCCAACTCTTCTGTGCTAGGTGATGTCCTTCGGAAATAGTGCCGATAACTAGTCTAGGTTAATTCCCTTGAGTACATGGAACTTGAGGTCCAGCAGGCTAGTCGGAGTTTCATGATTTCTTCACATATTAATGCAGCCTATTGTTCCTAATCAACTCCTCAATCAGATCTTTTATATTTCGAGACTCATTCATCTTATGCCTGTGAGTCTTGTGGAAGTGATAGAACTTCCCTGATTGCTTCTGTCGTTCTGATTCTTCCTTTCTGGAAAGCTTGTTGTATTGATCAATTCCCTGAGTTGTAAGGTTGATGTTCTCTAGGCTGTCATTCAATGGCGTATACTCCTCGAGTCTAGGGTTCCTGATCTGCTTTCCATTCCCATCACTACTACTAGTGTTTTGGTTTTCTTTTTTGATTTCCATCTTTCCATGTATTTCATGTCATGGCTCCAGAATTATTTCCATCCCTGGACTATCTCCTTTGGTTGCACACTGGCAGTCTTACCCTCCAATGCATCTACCTCTTCCAATCTTAAATACCGACTCACCTTTTATTTCAACTCCTTTATGGTAGTTGGTTGTTTCATCTTAATCCATCTTCCAAAGTCTGTGTCTGGATAGATTGCTCGGACTAAAGCCATGAATACCATATCTTCATTAGGATTGCTCACTTCAGTAACTGCGGTATTAAACCGTTTCATAATGGTTTTTAACGACTCATGTGGTTCTTGGAAAAGTCTAGATATAGACATCATATCTTTTGGTTGTGCCGTGTAAAGCCTAAACTGTTCCAAAAGTTTCCTTGCTAACTCATCAAATGTAAAAATGGATCTAGGTAGGAGTCTCGTAAACCACATAGAAGCAACGCCTTCCAGGAAGATAGGGAAACATCTACAGCAGACTACATCTATTGCCCCATCTCCGTCCATGTGCCAACTGTACTTGGAAAAGTGTAGTTTTGGGTCTGTCATCATATTATAGGCTGGTATATTGGGTATAGTAAACTTCTCGGTATATTCCTCTCATAGGATATTTTTAGTGAATTGAGTCCGACTTGGTGCAAAACCCAAGTCATCGTCTATTCTGCCCTTACTTTCTTCCATCAAGCATTTGACCATGTCCTCTATGTACAACTCACTAGTCCGGTAGTCCATAGGTAGACTGTCAGGGGCTATGCCAAGCGTTTGACTCCACAAACGACCTTGGTCTACCAACTAAAGTCTAGATTTTCCATTCTCCAGGAGAACTACTCCTGCAGGATTCCGTTGGTGCGCGGTTCGCTTTATAGTGGCAGTTTGAACTTCTTTTCCGGCAATTTGTTGGCCCATGTCAGCACTCAATTCCAGTCCTTTAGCATCGAGCTGCATGTCATCTTCAGAATCAAAGAGAACCATCATAATATTCCCTTTGGAGCCTTCGCTCCAAGGTTAGGGTTTGCAGTAAGTTATCCTTCGATAGGAGGGGTACTTCCATTACTTTCAATAATAATTCCAGTCGCTCCACCGCCTATCTCCTTTTGCTTTTGCTTGCCATCCCTCCTATTCAAGGCTGAGACGGAGGAATTTCCTTTTCCATAGCTGATGCAGTTTTCGGCCTAGTCCTCAGAGCAGTTGGTGGTTGCAGCGCTAGTAAAGTATCTATTTTTTCCATAAGAGCTTTTTAGTTATCAACAATCATTTGGTTAAGTTAATTAATCATCTGTTTAAATTCTCCTTTCGTCACAACTTCCGGATGAGCAGAAGATTCTGGTGCTTGATTTCTAGTATTAATTCTTGTTGGTAAGTTGGTGGTGTTACTGACTTCAACCTGCGGGCGGTATGGTCCATTACTACCAACTGTTGCACTGGTGGATCTCCCAAAATTTGTTCTCTTTCTTCCCATAATTGATCTTTAGTGGAAAGTCTTTAAATTATTTTGAAAGTGGGACTTGTGGATCTAACTTTTGGACCTATCTGATCCAAAGTGGAGAGCTAGATCTAAGCCCGGATTCACTATTTCTCAGTAAAAGCACCAAAATGTTAATAAAAAAATGGATCAACACCCCGGATGAGTATTCAAAAGCACCATCCTTGATATAATAGGACGAAGATAATAGGAAAAAGCACTAAAATAAAAGAAATCAGGGAGAGACATGGAGATTTTTATAGTCGTTCGGCTGTTAACTACGCCTACGTCCACATTATAGCCATACTTTTTGATTTGATCTTGTTTGTATGAGATTACAAGGGCTTTGAGAGAGAAAGAATCACAAATACAGGGGTTAGACAAGTCCTAAATCCTAGAGTTTCCTAAAGGATCTACCCTGGTGACTATTGTGTAGAGAGAGAATTTAAGAATATATCAAGATCCCACATAGTGATAGCAGAATCCGGATCCGATCTAAGTTACTCTATGGATTGTATTTCGAGTGGTAGCAGTTGTTTTGGGCCAAATGGAGAGTTGAAGCAGAGTCTAGAGGTCGGCCTTGGTATGTGTGCAAAATCGCGGACCCATTTGGGTTAGCACCAGATGTTGATACCGACTTCTCACGTCGGTACTGACACCTGTTGTTCAACCCAGGTGGGTTTAATCCACTTGATTTTGAGATGTCCTATGCAATTTGTTTGGATATTTGGTTGATATTGGTGATGGTTCCTCCATCACTTGGTTTATTTTGCCGTTCTAATTCTAACCCTTCAATCTTGGCATTCAGTTGATCAAAATCCTTTAATATTGCTTAGGCACTCATGAAATAAGTAAAGAAGAGCTTATGCAAAGTTTGAGTGAGAAATATGGGAACATGAGATGTCTCCACCGACCTCTTCATGTCGGCACCGACTTCCCATACTTTCTCCAATCATGTTGAAATTTATCTGAGTTGTTTCTATTCCTAATCTAAGTATGCTTGCAAGATTTCAAGTCGCTTCATCTTCGTCTCAATGTTCTAACTCCTATTGATTTTTTGCTTGGTTAAAAATCCAGTTAACAGAAGCTTCGCTTTATTATAGTTAAATCCTTGCATGACATCCATCGAACGACTACATTTGGGTCAAGTGGAAGCATTGGAAGTGAAACACTATTCAAGAGAGGATTCGTCTCCTTAGTTATATGAGGTTAGTATCATGGTCAACTTAAGTCAACTCAAATTCAAAGTCTCTGGCCAAAGCAGTTCGGTTAACAATAATTGTTATTATTGAACCAATGACTTTGTTTTTGGATTATAAAGTTGAATATGGATGATATTGGAATTTTGACCATTACCAAATTCCTTAAGTCCAAAGTGATACAGTTTTGACGAAGAGAAATTGTGTAAATAATTGTTACTAATGTGTAACACTTAATAAAGTAAAATTGAATTTTACCAAAATAAAGTAAGTGATAAATTTGGCTAAAATGTCACACACCTACTAAGTGATGTGTGAACGTTAATATTCGAATTATTCAATATTGATTGTTGACCAAATTTACACCTAAGAGTCACAGAACCGAAATGATGAGTACTCCTTTTATCACCTGATTAAATTAATTTGTAATTTTTGTAAATTTATTTATATTTATGAAATGGTAATTACAAAATTTTGTATTTTATATGTTAAACAATGTTAAAAAATGTATTTATAATAGTTATACATTTGTTAATCGATATACGATATCGGTATGCATTTAAATTTAGATTAACTGCAAATAGACATTGTTTGGGATGGAGTTGGCTTTGAGGCCCATATGAGGCATGCCAATTTCGACCAAAATGGCTTGGATATGCTAGCCAAATGTTGGAAAAAGAGGGAGGATTTTGAATGGTTTAAAAGAGTGGAATTAGTAAAAGAGAGATAAGGATAAGATCCACTTTTCCCTCCATTTGGCTTTATATTTTTAAGCCACTCTCTGCACCATTATTTTTTAGACTTTTAGCTCTCTTTCTACCTATAAATTTTGACCAGCAAACCCTATTTAAATCCAAAAGAAATCCAAGCATAATTCACATCAAAACTCTTTGTTTCGATTGCCGGTGGTAAAGCAGTTCGAGAGCCAACAACTTTAGGACTTGAGATTTGATTCAAGGAGCCATTTCTTCATTTGAAGTGAGATCTCTAGGCCTTAGTGAAAGATATTCAACATATTTACTAATTCATGTAATATATTATATATTATTGTAATATATTTAGGTTATTAGATTATATTACAAATCAGGTTTATCGATGTTTTGTCACATATTGGATGGTTGAATATATTGGTGCATCTTTATTTTAAAAAAATTAATATGTATGTTTGCTGGTATTAGCCTCACAGCCTAAAAGTAAAAGATAAACCATTTTTTATTTAATAATATTATACATGATTTTATAAATTAATAAATTATGTTTTTAGATTAAAAACATATAATAATTGTTTTAAAATCAGTAAAATTTAAGCTTTGCATAACAATAATTTGGCAATAAATTTTAGTTAATTTTAATATATATTTATATTTATTATATATTGAAATATTAATATAACTATTTGTTTAACTAGAAATTGATTATATATAAATAAAATATGTATATATAATTTGAAATTAACTAAAAGAATTATTTAACAACATTACATATTTTTAGGTTTCGAAAATAATTTTTTAATAATTAATTTCGATCAGTTTTTAAATTATCTGATAATTATTTATTTAAAAATTACTTTATAAATCCAAAAAAAGTTATGCCGTAAGCTCCATGTCAGCTAGCATCAATTTTATAATATATATATATATATATATATATATATATCTGTGTGTGTGTGTGCACATGTGTTTGTTTACTTATAATTATTTATTAACTAAAATAAAAAATAAAAGATTTAATTTTGTTCTCGGGTTTGTAGTAGTAATTAAAGGAAAAAATTATATTAATTATTAAATGATTTTGTTATTTAATATAAATGAAAAATTTATAAATACATCTTAAATATATATATATATAAATTATTACAATTATTATTTTCACATATTTATATATCAATATATGATTGTGTTTTATAATGTATAATTTTATGTGTGTGCGCGTGTATATCATTTGATGTGTGTGTGTATTTATTTACATTGCATATAGAATACTAGATGAGCTAACATGTATGTTGTAGTGTAAATCCTAACACCTATACACGAGCATATCAAACCATGCATAATTAATGATGTTGTAAGTGCACGTACACATATGTGTATATGATATACATATTCAAACATAAGATAGAATAATATAAAGTAAAACTTTTTTATAAAACTAAATCAAATAATAATTTTATTGAAAAGAAATTTGGAAAAGTTCTAAATAAATTTAGACTACATGGGCCCAACAAAGACCCTAAAAGGTATATTTTTAAAATTTGCCCAATTCTTCCACTGCAGGCTGTCCTAATTCCAATAATGGTATCTGCGACTGCCCGCCCTTCTCACTTCGAAAGACGAGTCGTAATATAGAAAGAAATAGGTAGAAAAGAGAATAGATAGAAGAAAGAACCAAACAAATCACAACATCTCACTACGGAATGGATAATATATATTACAAAACATATATCACATAGTCACTAATACAATTCAACAGAGTCATAATTATACATGCATCGTATTCAGACAGTCGTAACGACCTATCCATTCATTACAAGCCAAAATACAGACATAGATACCAATACAATGGAATATAGATATAGCTAGATACGTTGAAGTCACCAGCTCCAACTCCTCCTCCAAAATACGTCGAGAGCAAACCTGGAATCACTTGGTTACTCGTAAAAATTTGAGTACCCAAGAGTTCAGAAAAAAAACAGAAAATAAACTCTGGGTCAGACATGGGTCTGGTGTGAGTAAACGGTTAAATCATTTTAAATTGGAAACCATTTGAAAAACAAGGGTATCTCGTAAGACCTCGCCGAACATAAACACGGACGGGTTTTTCCCTTACGATAACCAAAGCACTTGATAGGAAAATCCAGTGATATTATAATAATGTCTAGGGTTTTCAAATAAATTATTCACATAGCTGAAATTGTTACACTAATTAAATTCCAGCATAATAGGTATACAACTAAGACCGAAGGTGCTTATTAGAAAATGGGTTCCATACAATGACTGGGCCACTGGGGTACCGCCCATCACGGTGCATCTCTAGAAAAATAACGCAGAGGACGACGCTGGGGTCCTTTGCTACACAAGACCGGACTACCCCTAACCTGGATAGTCCAAATAAGATTACCCCATGATTGGGATCAGCAACCGCAACAAACATACCGAGTAAAAAGGGACTCTAGAAAGGGGTAACCTTACCCAACTTGGGTGCGACCCACTTAGCCTTGCTGCATCTCCCATGTTTTCGTCATTCCTGGTTGATGAGGCTTGAGGCTACGATTACCTTTTAAGAACACATTCACTTGGAATGCTCATCGTCCTCCAAAGATGATGTTCTGATAGCATTCGTCCATACAAGTCTGTTCGGGTTTAACGGAACCGAAGGCACCATTTCCACTATACTCATATTGGAATCACCCTCAGGGTTAGTGACAGATAGCTCTTGTACTTTGAAATCTTCATTCCGGATCTTCCCTTGGAATCTTCCCGACTTAATCGTTTATTTTGGATCGATGTGGTTTTCGGATAATACTGATATCTGATCCCGGTCTCATCGAATCCAAACGACAGATTTTCCAAAGGCCAAGTTGTTATTTTTACAGGCCATTAAAATTCAAGATGCCACAACTACAAATGGAAATTTAGTTACATATGTCTATTTCCAATAAAACGTATCAACGTTTCATTTTAACCGTTCAATTCATTAGGGTACTTTATGTCACAATTACAGAACAACTTGAAATGGATACTCAAGAGAAATCAAGTCCAATCACATATCATGAACTATTTTAACGATTTATAGCCAATATTAACCAATCAAAAATCATTTCTAGTTAATTTAAATAAACCAACATTAATTATATTTCTAACCCTGCTTACTTATAATTAAATTAAATTACAAAACTATTTATTCTTAATTTAATTAAATTTAGCAATCCATTAATAACTATCTTATATAAATTAACTTAGGATTTTATCAATTTAAAGTTTAAATTGTTGATTAACTTTAATTATTAAAATTTATTTAATTCTATATTACCAAAACTTAACAAAGTCAATTAGGCATGAATGTTTGGTGATAGGATAAAAATACAAAGTTTCCATATTGATTTGAATTTAGATGAAAGAAAATAAATGTTTTAAAAAGGTTAAGAGGATTTTAAATCTAATCATTGGATAATACTTTTATTCTTTTTTTAAAAAGAACAAAGCCCATGACCCATTCGGCCCATCAACACACAAACCTAGACTTCCTTCTTCCCCGTCCTTTTTTCCCTTCCACTCTTTACAAATTTTCGTGCACGAGAAAAATGAACGACGTGTCACATGCACACGGCCTCCGGCCGACGTCTCTCGCTGCTGACCATCCCTTCAGGTCACCTCCGACCATCGCAACCCACTGGCCCACCCAAAATCCACAGTAAACCCCAAGTTCGAAAATTTCAAACTCAACCCGAGTCCAGGAACGAACTCGACCTCTTCCTCCATCTCGTTCGGCCACCTAACACCACCGGCCTTCACCAAATTCCACCGCCAGCTATGTCACGCCTCCCTCTACCTTTTCCTCCCATACTGCATGCCTGAAAACTCTCCACGTCGCCACCATTCATCGGAAACTGAACACGACCAAAACCCACTCCCTAACCCTACTTCGCCTCCGACCGACCACCACACCGACCAATAAAATACCACAGCATTTTTCGCAAGCTCCAGATCCTCCAAGCTTCCTCCTGGCCAAAAGTTTGGTCACGACATTGCGTGGTTCACCGGAAATCGACCAAAAACCCAAAAACGTTCAACTCCAAATTCCTCACCATATACCCCACTAAAAGTTACCTAATCACTTTCAAAAATCAGCATTTTCGAAGACAAACACCGTCATATAAACCAAAGATTAAATTATGATATTTGGATTTTAGTCATTTTTAAGTTGTTTACTGTAAAATGTTTCTTACTTCCTCCATGCTCCATAATATCAAACAAAACTAATTTTAAAATAAACTACATTCATAAACACACAACTTTGCTTTTGGAATCATCATCTAAAATTGACTGGATTGTGAGAAAATGAATTTTAAAGTTGCAAGGTCTATAACTTTTTCAAAGAATAGAGACTATACATGCCTTTTTGAGTTTTACAGGGTATACTTCCATAATTAACACGTATGTAAAAGGATAGGAACTGATTAATACATTAATACTTGACAAATAAAAGGATCTATCCAAGTTTTACAAACATATAATTGTATATAAGATTTACAGTAAGAAGTTTTAAAGGGTTTTACTCACAGCTTGAAAAAAAAAGAAGACACTATTTTTGCTTTTGTTTTGATTTCTTCCCTTAAGCCTGAGTGTTTTAATCCTCTACCAGATTTTTAATGGCAACTTGTTCTTTCATTTTGTTTTTTTGTTTTGCCTTGTAAGTTAGAATGTTTTCACGTAAAGCATTATTGTTATTTATAGAGAAAAGGGAAGGAAGTAAGTTTGAATAGGCTGAAGCCCATCTCCTTGTACAGTAATTTATATATATATATACATATATACATACATACATATATATATATCCTTTGATTTTGAAATATGACCTGATTTGAAAACTTTGTGATTTGATTATTGAGAGGAGGATTTGATTTATTATATGCTTGAGTTAATATGTATTTATTACTATGTTCCCTTATACATATACATATATATACATCATAGAAATATACATATATACTTCATATATATAAACACGGCTTTATCTTATATTACTTTTATAAATTTGTGCATATACCCTATAACTAATATACAAATAAAATTTTGCCACTTGCAAGTATTTATCCTTATATATATATTTATATATATATATATTATCTTAAATTTTATATCAAAGTTATGTAAATACCCACTCACCTATATATATATATAATCATATCCTATACTAGAAAGGTGGAATTTTATTCAAATGTTTTTCATAGATTAAAATTTCAGACTTTTAAATCATAGATTCCCGAATACACACACACACATAGATATATATAAAAATCAAAATTTATTATTTGACTGATAAAAATAATATCCTAATGTTTAAAATCAGTAAATTATTCAAATATCAAGTGTCAAAAATCCGGGTTGTTACTGTATCCAAGTCAAATAGCCTATGTGGTCTAAATTAGTCATATTAGGGTTAACTATTTAAGCTTAAAACCCAGTTAGTAGGATGTCTAAGAAAGGTAGTGTTTATGTTGGATTGTTAGCTAATCAAGGACTTTGTCCTACCTAGGTACCGTCCTTGCCAAAGAGTTATGTGGGACTAAAGGTTACTCCTAATAGAAAATACTCAACTTGAATAAGATCTTAGGCTAATTTCACAATTGTTTTGAAATTAAAAATAAAAGATTTAAACTTGAAATAAGAAAATATTATAAATGTTACATTATAGATATTTAAATTGTTTTGAAAATGAAAATAAAAGTTCTAAATTTAAAAGTTAAATTTAAAATAAAATACATATTATAAAAGTTATAATATAAATTTTCAAAATATTTCAAAATTTTAAAAAATTAGTTTCGAAAATATAATTTATTAATAAGATTAATAAAATAAATGATGAATTAATTAATTGTATATATATGTATAATATATATAATGATATATGTTATGTTGTCATGAATTATTTAAGACAATGTGAGTATACAGGTGTGTGTATAAAAGAGTTTTTGAAATTAATAAAATTTAATTAAAATTGTTTAATTAATAAATTAATTAAAAGTTAATTGATAAACTCAAATACATATATATTAGATACATGTGTAATACTATAAAGGTTATAGTATTTATACACACACACACATATATATATATATTCAATTTAATATGTTATAACTGAATAATATAATAATTAATTAAATTATTCATTAATTAAATTAATTAATTAATTAATTTAGACTTAATTAATATAATGTTATATAAAAAATATTATATAAGTTAAATAAAGTGTAAAACTTATATAATATAGATATATAAACTAAATGTAGAAATGTAAGAAGCCCAATTAGACTTAAGGAAAAAAACATATAGTACGTATACATTGATATCTGATGAGTTTGACACTTGAATCACAAGGGTATTCTATAAGAAATATATTATTCCATAAGTCGATATCACTCAATTAAATATATTAAAGATTACGAACCTTTAATATAAGAATTGTCCTCTGCCATTTATATATTAATAAATTACTTGCATACTCTCAGGTTATTGACATAACTTAAGCTAGAGATGTTATGTGTAGTATTATTTGTATATTGACTGGACAAGATAAGATAACTATATGTATTTGTTGAGCAAACTCAAGGTACATATACTATACTTAGGCCGTCGAGAAATGATAGGTATGATTGAGTGATTTCTTTCAAATTGTTGAGAAAACTCAAGGTCAAAATGAGATTAGCCATGGTTAGAAGCTGTATAAGATATAACCAATAAGAAGTTATCCATCATTTGTGGGGCTATGGCTCGTTAAGCAAACTCAAGGTCAGAATTTCAAGACATACGAGCCTTAACACCCACTAGTAAAGTCGAAAGACTTCTGTGTTTCATCTTCGGGTTTGGAGAAACATAAATGACTAGTGGAGCCTTAATAAAAAATAAAATGGTGACATTTAACCTTTTTAATATTGTAAGAACATCTGCTACATAAAGTTATAATAATCTACATTGATAAATTTATGCAATTAATATAATTGATAAAATGTTTATCAATTAAAATACACAAATGAACAAAATTAATATTGATAATAGAAATATAAAATATGCTTACCTAAAAATTTTTGTGTGTTGACTCATGCAAGTGCCTAATTATACAACCACTAAATATGTTCGTAACTTGGTCACTTAAGAGTTTACTTGCATGAGACTGTGTATTGTCTTTCATGAGTTTCCAACTTTAGAAACAATACTTGAATATAGATGTCTGATCTGTATTTAATCACGTATTAATGTTATATGGTGAAAGATCGCAACTCGAAATGTATGAAACCTTTATGGAATTGGTTTAGTCAAAATAAGAAAATAGACCATAATGTTAGATCGTGTATTCAATGTGATTGATTACAATCATGATCTTCTTGTGTTAAAAGTAACTCGAGATCAAAAGCTACATGATAGATCTAAGAATTCGACCACTGAAACTTTAACTTGGTCAGTTTACATAAAGTGCAATTTATTTTATATCCTTAAAAGTTAAGGATGAATAAATGCACTTTTGTAAAGAGTTTGTTATGATACTACAGTAAAGATTGCTTTAAATGGTTTGACCGTTTAGAAAGGAAATCGAATGTATAAAAGTGGATGTAACCTATAACACAGCTGGGATAAAGAGAGTGAGTGGTCATTTCTGCTTCATAAAGAGACTTTGGAAATGAAAATTGTAAACAAATAATAGATACTTAACAAGGAATAAGAAATATTATATATATTCCAAAAGTATTTTCGCATAGAAAATTATTATCAATGATATTTATTTCTTTGAATTTAAGATATTTGATCTGAAAACTTTCGACTGTTAATTATTTATAGTAAATGAAATATCTAGCCTTAATTAAGTGGTTGAATGGAGCTTCATATTTCATACTCTATTATAGTAATGAAGAAAATAGTGGGAGCGAGCTATATAACACTTATCAATCGCATCAATTTACGAAAATTGTTTTCGTTATATTGTACTAAACATTATTTACGAGATAAAAATTATTCTTCGGTCTTAACTAAAAAATAGATAGTTTTATTTCAATATGAATATTATGAATATTCATTATAAAATAAAACTCTAATAATGGTATTTGTGATGCATTGGAAAATACAAAAGTATCTAAATTTATTTGCAATTATTTGGAATTATGGACTAAGCCAAAGTTTGGAGAAAAAATTCTTTGATTGTATGATTACGAATCATATGGTAGTAGTGAATTATATCTATAACAATTAAGGGCAAAGCATCTATTTAGTGGGAGAGTGATAATAGTTGATGAATGCTTCAAATTGATACACATAGATGTATGCAATTACAAGTTTATTAATACCAAAAATGGTCTGACAACTTTGTTATACTCATTGATGAGTTATCATCGATATGGACATGTGTATTTGATACACATGTAAAATGTCTATGATAAGGTCATAAAGTATAAAACAAAAGTAAATAAAATAACATGCAATAGGAAATAAAATTGGTTTGAATTGATTGAATAGGTGAGTATATTGGAAAGGGTTTTAAAAGTACCTAAATTGAATGAAGATTCATGTTAACCGGGTTCTTAACCCAACTGAAATCAAAAGAAGTTAGAACATACAAATTAAGCTAGAACGATTCGAAACTTGATCGGAAGACCTAAAAGAACATCATTGAAGTCTTCAAAAAGTATGGGCCAAAAATAGCCTAACTTTTCGGATTGGCACCGATTGGATCGGTATCGACCAGAATTATATAATCTTTGATCCTCTAATTCTCTTGCATTATGATCCTATGCCTCCGCTAAGTTCATCCAACAAGTTTGGTAGCAATCCAGGCAACCTAATTCAAGAAGTGAAGGTTCATCCGTTCTAGAATACAGTTCAATCTAACCCATAGGTGAATCATCATCGAAACAAGTCAACAAGCTACGAAACTAAATGGAGAACATCGTAACCAGGCAAAGAAAACAACCAAACAGTCAAAGCATCAAATATGCTTAACAATTTGGATCGATGCTGATCCAATTGGATCAGATCGGTACCGATCCAAATACTTTGCTCCGGTGACCTTCAATCTTGCTAGGCTTCCTCTATGTGATGAATGCAGGCCTCTGAAAAGGCAGGTCTGGCCTATGTGCTCTTAAACTCCTATAAAAACCATCCTACCTAAAACAGAAAGGGGGATCCTCTGGACTGGTTGCTGCAACTCTACCATTACTATTCTTTACTCTTCTTCTCCCAAACAATAGTCACAAAGGAGCAACTGAGATCCTCTGGTTTGCTCCAAGTACTTGTGATTTAGATCTAACTTAGGCGATTCAATCATATTGTAATCCAAATTAATCTTGTAACAGTAGTCAGTTAATTAAAGGTATAAAATGGATGTAGGTTTCATTAACAGCCAAACCACTATAAAATTCTTGTCTCTCTTTACTATTTCTGCTCTTTTTACATTTATACCGTTTTCTCTGAGAAACAGGGCTGGTGCTTTCACACTCGAAGTTGGGTGTGGATCCATCTTTTGGGTTAAATTTTTTGTGCTTTGACTGAGAAATCAGTGAATTCAGGCATAGATATAATTTTCCTCTTTAGATCTGCCAGATCTAGAAACTAGACCCATCAAATCAGCTCTAGGAAGTTTAAACCTTGCCGTTGAAGATCAATGGTGGCGAGAAAGAGAACTGCTTTCGGAAAATCCATAGGAGCTGTTATAGTTGGAGAAGAGACCAGTCCTCAGCAAGTTGAAGTCAACAATGCCAATAATCTGCTAATTAGATCAAATTCTCGAGCTAATACCGAAAATCAGGTGCCGGGATCTTCTACCCAGCAGGAGGTCATCACTAAAAGCGAATTGGACAAGATGGTTGATGAAATCAAGCAAAAAATGGTGAACAGCCAAGAAACTCTTATGGACAAATTTAATGTCCTCCTAACCTTGCAATCGCTAGTTGCTTCAAGAACCATGCCGGAACCTACGGCTGCCATGGAGTATGAAAACTCTTCCGTTTCAGGCCTAAACAGAAGAAATGGAAGGCAGAAGCAAAAAGGAGTAATGGGTGGAGCTGTAGGAATCATTATAGAAGGAAACACAAGTACTCCGCCAACTACAAAGCAACCTACTACAAACTTGAATCTTGGGGCGAAAACCCCATGGGAAGATATACCAGTGGATCTCTCCGACTCTGAAGATGGTGGGCAAATTGACGACGACAAATTGGAAGAGAACGCTAATGCACTCAATACCAGTTGGGAGGCCCAGACTGACCCTACCCGACCAACCGCAAGCCAACGGAACTTCGATGGAGTGGCTCTCTCGAAGATAGGAGAGCCTAGGATTTAGCCCACATACAAAGATCGTTTGCAAAATCAAACACTTGGCATAGTCACTGACAGCCAACCCACAGACTACCGGACATTAGAGACATATATCACGGATATGTTCAAGCACTTGATGGACGAAAGTGAGGATAAGCGAGATAATGAATAGGGATCCGCTCCAAGCTAGACTCCCTTCACTAATGACATTTTAAATGAACAATATCCTGAAATGTTTACCATGCTGACTATTCCGTCTCATGATGGAACTAGAGATCCAAAATCCCACTTGTACAAGTATAGTTGGTACATGGACGAAGCAAATGCTTCAAATGCTTTTCGATGTAGATGTTTTTCTATCTTCCTAGAGGAAATCGCTTTTATGTGGTTTCCAGGCTCCTACCAAAATCCATCTCCATTTTCAATGAATTAGCAACAAAATTCCTTGATCGGTTTAGGCTTCATATGGCATAGCCAAAAGACATGATTTCCTTAGCTGGCCTATTCCAAGGGCGAAATGAACCTTTGAAATACTTCATGAGCTGGTTCAACACTGCGGTGTCAGAAATAAGTAACCGAAATGAAGATATGGTCTTTATGGCCCTGGTCCATGCTATCCATCCCGACACTGAATTCAAAACATGGATCAAAACGAAGCAACCTACCACTAAGGAGGACTTTAACCAAAAAGCAAGCCAGTACTTGAGATTGGAAGAGGTGGAGGAGCAAGAAGGAAAACCAGCTAACCCATAACTGACCAATGCTGGCCAGAATAGTTTAACAACTAACCAAGACGTAAGCACCTCCGTAACCGCTGCAAGAAACACAAGGAAGGATGGAAACCATAAAAGGAAGAACCGGAATTCCAACAAACGAAACGGAGATAACAAGCGACTTAAAGGCTTGAGGCCCGAAGACTACACCTCGCTCGATGATACTCCAAAAAACATCTACCTTGCGACATAAGGAATGGAGGAGTATAGGAAGCCACCTAAAAAGGAAGCATCGGAACTGCAAAACCGTTTCGAAAAGTACTGCCGCTTCTATTAAACACATGGTCACAACGCGAATCAGCACCGACACCTGAAGAACCTGATTGAAGAGCTGATTTGGGAAAAAAAACTTCGGTGGTATGTGAGAAAACCACAAAATCCTTACCAGCTTGCTGCACCCCAAGCTCCTAATGCCTGGGGAAACTATGTTGGAACCAGCGAAGATGGATCCAAATGGACCGACCAAAGACTCATCATCGTAACAATATCTAGATGACCTCCTCCCACGCAGAAGAGTTAAGGAGAAATGGAGCAATATGTAAGCTCGTTAAAACATGCTCTGAAAGATTCGTGCTTTCCGATTGAAGATGGAACTCCTGCGAAACAGCAGAGAACCTTGAATGAGGATATAGTATTTCAGAATCGAGATACTTAAAAAATAGCAGCCGACCCTCGATCCCATGGTCGTGTATGTATGAATCGGACCAGCCACGGTTCGATGAGTATTGGTTGATAGTGGTAGATCTATCAATATCCTGTTCAGACACACGTTTGATCAGATGAAGATTAGTATGGAAGACGTATCCGCTTGTTGAACGAAGATCAAGGGATTCATTGGTGAACCTAAGCAACATGTCAGAACAATTCATTTGCCCGTGGAACTTGGGGAATGCGACCTAAGTGTCGTTCACATCCATACTTTTATGATCTTATATGAAATGTGTGGCTGCAGTGCTTTCTTAGGTCGGTCTGCTTTGGCGGATTTCAGGATTTCTTTAGCTAAGTGGCGTCTAACCATGAAATTTCCAATGGAGAATGGAGTTAGAGTGATTAAAGGAGACCAAAGTGTCACTAGAGAATGCTACATCACAGAACCGCATGAGTCTAGAAGAAAAGAAAAGGGGAAGAATGTGGGGAAAACTCTCTACATTCATGAATCTATAACATAGCAATTATAGAGCCACACCAGGTTTGGGGACCATAACCGATTCGATAAGGTTTTGGAACTTAGAAAGAAGACTTCAGGGGAAGATCGAGCAGCATCGGCAGAATTGACGGTGCCTGTCCCAGTTGATGTGGATGACCCAACTCGGATCGTAAAAATTGGGTCGCATCTTGGAAACAATATGTGACAGGAACTAATCAAAGTTCTTCGTGTCAACCTAGATGTATTCGCTTGGATGCATTCTGATATATATGGGGTATCAACAGAGATAGTATGCCATGCACTCAACATTGATCAGTAAGGCATAAGAGGCGCAGCTAGGACACGAACGGTCCAAAGCACTAAGAGAAGAAGAGGATAAGCTGATGGCAAATGGTTTTATCCGTGATGGAACCTATCCCGAATGGGTATCCAACCCAGTCTGGGTTAAGAAATCCAATGGAAAATGGCGTACTTGTATCGACTACTCAGACCTAAACAAAGCTTTCCCAAAGGACAGCTTTCCACTGCCTAGAATCAACCAGCTTGTGGATGGGACAGTGGGACATGAATTGCTATCATTCATGGATGCCTACTCGGGACACAACCAGATCATGATGCACGGACCTAACTAGGAAAACACCAGTTTCATCACTGATTTGGATTATACTACTACAAAGTGATGCCATTTTGCTTATAGAATGTTGGGGCAACTTACCAGCAACTGGTGAATGCCATGTTCAAACGTCAAATAGGGAAGACTATGGAAGTCTATGTAGATGATATGTCAGTTAAATTGCGCATAGCCACAGATCACTTAGACAACCTCACCGAAATGTTTGAAATACTCCGCAAGTATAGAATGAACCTCAATCACTTAATTGTCACTTCGGGGTAGCCTCTAGAAAGTTCTTAGGATTCATTGTAAGTGCTAGAGGCATCGAAGCTAATCCCAAGCAAATTATCTCTTTACGGGAAGTTGAGGCCCCAAGGAACAAGAAAGAGTTACAAAGCTTAAATGGAAAAGTTGCAAAGCTAAGCCAGTTCATTTCAGCTACGCCTTATGCTTGGAATTCCCTGCAACAAACAATGAAGCGGAATATGAAGCATCGATAGCCGGACTAAAAGTTATAAAGGAACTTGGGATAAAGTCCATACATCCATACTGAAAGTTGTAAAGGACTCTCTACTAGTCATATGTTAGGTGAGAGGCGATATCATGCCTGGGGAGAGAACCTCGCCCCATATCTGTCCAAAGTGTAGGAATTGCTAAACGACATTGAGCATTACACCATAACTCATAGGCGAGATAGATATCGATTGGATTTTTGAAACGATCGAAGAACCAGAGACATGGAGGACACCGATCAAGGACTATATGCTCAGAGGAACACTCCCCGTAGACAATAGTCAATGGAAAAAGCTCCTTTGAAAGGCACCATAGTGCGTAATACAAGATGAAATACTCTACCGAAGGGGATTCTCTACCCCTTTGCTTAGGTGTGTGACCAGTAGCAAAGCTCAAAAAACATTCAGGGAAGTCCATGAAGGCAACTGCGGAGATCACATAGGAGGGCAAACCCTTGCAAAGAAAGTTCTTCGATATGGGTATTTTTGGCCAACCGTCAACCGCGATGCAGCAGATTGTGCCATACTCGGTGACCAATCCCAAAGATTCGACAAGATTAAAAAAGAACTCCTTCAGTGGAGCTAACATAGATGGTCAGCCCGTAGCCATTTGCAATCTGGGGAATTGATTTGGTTGGTGCATTGCCAATAGCCAAAGGAGGAGCCAAATACGCTATCGTTGTTGTTGACTACTTTACCAAATGGGCAGAAGCGAAACCGTCGGCCACTATTACAACAAAAAAAGTTATTAACTTTGTCACTAAAAACATTATTTGCAGTTTTGGAGTGCCTAAAAAATCATCACGGATAATGGGACTTAATATGAAAGTGCTGAATTCAAAGACTTTTGCAAACGCTTCCAAATCGAGAAAAAAATTTCCGTTGTTGCACATCCACAGGCAAACAAGCAAGTGGAGGTAGTAAACAAGACCATCAAGTCTACTATCAAAAGGTGGCTAACCAAAGCTAAAGGAAATTGGATTGATGAACTTCCGCTTGCACTATGGGCTTACAAAATATGCACAAATCTGCAACCGGGCACTATCCATTCGCCCGAGCATATGGTTCAGAGGCAATAATCCCAGTTGAATTGGAAGTCCCTCCTCATTGAAGGCAAAACTTCAATCAAAGGCAGAACGAGGAGCTCTTGCTCGAGTCACTAGATATGCTTGATGGGAACTGGGAAGAAGTTGAGCTAAGGACTGCCACTCACCGGAAAAGGGTCGCACCACTTTTCAACTCCAAGGTCCGTAACCATACTTTCGACGTAGGAGACCTAGTCCTCAAATTGGTCTACCCTATATCAGGAACATTTTGACCAAATTAGGAAGGGCCATATATGATCGGCAAGAAGCTAGGGGTTGGCACGTTCAAGCTAACAACCGTTGATGGGACTCAAATTCACTGTGCTTGGAACAGTGAATCGCTGCATCATTACTTTATTTAGGACTGTCTTATGTATTTCCTATTTCTGCAAATAAGCCATCCCAAGACACCGGGGCATTGTATATAGGAAGAACTTGCCTAACTCTAATTTCAATTAATGAAATTTCTTAGCTTTTTGAACCCATAAAATTGTGTTCACATAAGTAACCTGTCGAGTCGACAGGGTCAAATCGACTCAAAACCAACCGATTACTACTTGAAATAGTGGAACCACGCTCAATTACGCCCCATCTACCCACCGAGTCGATGAAAGCAAATCGACTCAAACCACAGATCGATGGAACTCGATCCCAGCTTTCTAAGAACCGAAGTTGCTCCGGCAACACCAGGAAGGCCCAAATCAAAGCCGCACATTTCGTAAGCCGCGCACTCTGAAAACGTTGGATCAACGAACTCGATCCCTGCCTTCTAAGAACCGGTGTTGCTCCAGCGACACCGGGAACGTCAGAATCAAAACCACACAATTCGTACGTCGTGCCCCACCTCTTGGATTGTCGAATCACGCCCAAGCAAACACAATTACCTAAGCTGCGCATCTCCTGAGCCACGCATCGCTTCTTGGTTCGCAAAACTACGACTGAGTAAGCCTCGATCCTACTGTGCGCATTTCACAACCCACAAACCACTACATGGACCAGCAAATTGCATCCAAAGACAAGGAACTCTCATATTACAAAAATCCACGCACCACCTCCGAAGCCAAGGAAATAGCACTCCAAGGAGCGACACATGTGCATAGTAGCTTAAAATTCAGCATTGCGATTGGAATCACTTAACGGAATTTCGAGTAATCAGTGTTGCTCCGACATCACCAATCACTTAATGAAATCCTTAAATGCGTAAATCACTTGTCGTAAGACTACTAAAAAGCTTCACGGATATCTCAAGTTAGAAAACAAAATGGGTTATTTAAAATGAGGACAATAAAACCAAAAGTTCCCAAAGATAGGAGTTGCAGTATAGACCCGACTAGGAGCATCCGTAAGACTACCAGGGGCACCCAGTCTCATATCAAGTGTTCGGAGTAAACAATCCCGTGAAATATGGGGCGCACACACCAATACTCAACCAAAATGCAAATACTTCACAGTTCTGTTACCCCAAACAAAGAATTTTGGCACTAATTACATGACTAAATAAAACAGCATAGGAAAAATATCAACAACTACTTATATGTACAAAATCATGCTGAATAAAAGAACAGTGCTATATAAAAGGCAATAGTGCATGAAATATAGATAAGTAGACAAGTGAAATTATAATCAAAATTTCAAAATTTTATCACTTATAACATTCTTCATGTACAACAACAAACAGCGGGGGTCGTATCCACACAATATCAGCCAAGAAAAGGAAAATACAAACACCATTGTTGCAACAACAAGAAGAAATGCTAAGTGCAGACTTTGCACTTGTACAAAAAGCAAAAGCTCTGCTTCAAAAGTACACGGACAGATCATGACTTCTTGTCACTACCTCCCCTACCACCTTTCCTACCTCTGATCGGCAACTTCTCGAGCTTCTCCAAATCCCCTCCTGGAGTGATCTCACTTTCTGAAACAATGCCACTGGCAGACCCTCCTTTGCCTTTTTGCTTGTGGGATTTGTGAGAACTCTTCAAGGGCCTTTTCGCCTTTTCGCCTTTTCAACCTTCTCCTTCTTCATCGCTACCATCTTCTACTCAATCATTGGATGCTCGTTCTCCACTTTGTCTGGTTGGCAAACTTGATCCGCCTGCTCCCGTGTGTCGGTATCTGCCAAACCTTCCTCTTTAGATACAAAGAGGTCATCAAAACCATGCAGCGCTACAATTTGCTCGGAGTGCGGACTAGGCTGCGAGCCGGGTGCAAAGACGATGGTTGATGCGGTAAGAATAGCAGTAGATCTGATGCCATGAGGAGGAGGCAACTCGATATGAAGAAAGGGCTAATCTATAATATCATAATAAAGGGCGGTTATCTCGGAAATTTCATCCGGTGTAAATTGGAAATCTTCAAACACGGGAGAGAAGAAAATTACCTACCGCAGGGGTCTGTTCGTGCATCACAACTTCAAAGACCTTGCCATTGCCCTCTTTTGATGGCTGCATAATCACAGGAGTAGTAGGAGCGGTCGAAGAAGCACCACTTACTAGGAACGATCCCCTAATCAGCATGGGGATGTGAAGACAACTCACTAGAACCTAAAGGAAACTGCTCGATTATAGCCTTAGCGGCGGCCGCGGCATCGACAGTTTCTCGCTCCCTCCAGTCTCAAGATCTCCTAGCCCTCCCCTAAAACTTGACGGGATTCTTCATTCAGATATGCTTGAACCAACTCCTCTTCAGTATAACCGCGACCCATGTCTTGAAATTGGGCCAAAATCTCTTCCCAGACTACAGCAAGTGTACAAGGGGACAACTGACCCAAGTATCAAGACTCCCCTGAAGCAGCACAGAGTTGACGTAGAAGCCCAAAAATGCAACATCCAAGCTCTTCATCTTCTTTGTGAAGGTATCTTGAAGCTCTGAAAAGCTAGCATCGGTGTTAGCCTTGTCTACCGCCGACTGTTCCTTCTCAGCATCCAATTCGAGACTTGTTCATGTAGTGAGGCGATATTTTGAGCCTGCTCAACGATGGTTTTCTTCTGCATCTCAACCATCACCATGCTTTTCTTCAACTATTCTTTCAACGTCGCCTCATCTTTATGGAACTTCTTTATCTCATCTCTAAATATAACTGCAACTCGATTAATGGAATCTTTTAGCTCCTTAAGCAAAGAAGCACTTTTACTCTCCCTTTGAGGGGGTCATCTCTCTCCTTCTTTAGCCTCTCGATCTCCACATTGTGATCTGCGAGCGACATTTCATACTCATCCTTTTCAGACTCAAACGAGAGGATTTCTTGGTTGTTGTTTTGATTAACAGTAGACGGCTATATGCAAAAAGTTTCCCATCCTTCAGCTAGCTCCAAACCTCTCTGAATTGCTTAGAAATGAGTTGAATAAGATTCAGCACGAACTGACTTCGGATTGGGCTTATCAAACACAATCCCCTGTAAGAACAAATTACGGAATGAAGCTTGTAGATGTTGGGAGCCAGCAGGAAGAATATAAGGAACATGCCAAGAAATCTGGGGAGTGGCAGTCATGACAATATGGGTGGAAGAGGTCATGGCACAAAAAGCAGGGACATTTATCCCAATGGAAGCAAGAGGCTTTGAAGCGGGTTCGTGTTTTTGATCTCTTTCCGGCCACTTTGACGGATCACCCTGGTCAGTTGGGCTCTTCCACTTTTCATAGCCGCCTCTCCTATCTCTACCTTGAACTCTCTCGGCTTGGTGACACTCTTCCACCTATCTCTTCTTCCTCATTTTCCTAGTCTCCCAGGGAGTATAGTACCTTGAAGAGTGTCTCTGCTTACGCTGAGACCTCAAAACTCGATCAAGATTGTCATAAAAACAATGAGACATGATTCCTGTAGAAAGCTATAAAATTGCTTTAGGAAATGACACTCTATGGACTAAAACGTCCTAAAGAAAATAATATAAAGTGTGTGATCCTAGTGAAGTGTGTGTTGCAATTTAATGACCATAGTGGAATACATAAACCAGATCGGTCACTAATTAATGTTAGAACACTACCGCCTGCAGGGGCGATCTGAGTAGACTGGGAAGGGAACCCTTTTGAAGTACAATCGTCCATCAACTCATCCATATTCACAAATATGTTACTTGTATCTCCTAAGTCGGTTTCAGCATCTTCTAGCAGAGAGCTGGTTAGGCTCAGTCTTAGGAGAAGCTTCCTCAATAGGCTCTTTCAAAGAAGGTAAGGGTGCATGACCGGGGCTTAATTCCAAGACATGGTCACCTAATTTGACGTCACCCTCATCAGTGTCCCAATTTATTTCTTCCTCATTTACAAGATTCTCCTCGTCGATTTCTCCTTCTTCCTTCTCTTCAATAAGCAGAGCCTTACCCTTTTGTTGAATAAATTCTTCATCTTTCCCTTCTGGAATCGAGGGCATTTTGGGTGGACTGCGACCCCGATTTGAATTTAACCCTCCTCAGGGGTCTACTCTAACCCATCGGATGGGCTACTTTCCTCTTCATCATCATCATCCCCACCAGAGTCATGGGAAGAGGAAACAGAACAGGTTCAGGCTCTAGAATAGGAAGGAGCACTAACAAATCCGATGGATATCCTAGGGTGTGAAATCCCATATCGGCAGAGGTTCTCATCCGTGAGCAAGAATCTAATCATGCACTCTTGAGCATCAATCGCTTTTAAGGTGCCAAAAATGGTGTAGAGTGCTGGGTCCTTATTAATATTCAGAAGAACTGCATGGAATATATTATCATTCAAAAAAATTATAGTAACTGAAGGAAACTCTGAACATGGTGAAGGAGACTTACCCCCTATTGTCCACAAATGGGTGAATCCTTCTGGACACTTTGCAAAAAAGAACTGATTCTTAAATGAAGGAACATTGCTGGGAAGATCCAATATAAGCTTTCGGCTCCGCTGCGCTTCAATATAAACAAGTGATGGATTAGCTTCCCTCTTTTTGAATAATAGGAGACACCACAGCTCGGTGAAGCTTGAGGCACGGTTAAGAGTCCACCTGAATAGAACGTATAAGTATGTCAACACGGCGTATCCATTCGAAAGAATCTGGAAGGGGTCTAACCCCATATTCGCAAGGGTTGTCCTTAAGAAGTAACGGAGGCACCACTCCGTACATGCACATATATAGATGACATGCCATATACCTAGGAGGCAGTCTATAGGAAAACTCTTCTTGAGGGAAAAAACACATCGTCCTCCAGAATACCATATTATGAGCTGATGCTTCGCAACATCTTATGTGTAATAGTTGTAGAAGCCTTCTTCAGAGGATTAAATAGGGCTCTAAAATTAGGAGGAGTATGATCAATAACGGGCCCGATCAGAATCAGTGGCCATATTGACCTACAGTCGAAGGAGCGGCAGACCCAGTCGGGATCGTTGATGACTCCACTTCAGAGTGTGAATTTCCTTCAATTGATTCACGCCATGAAGATTTGCACGCTATTCTACACAACAAACCTTGTGTTCAAAATGGTCAAGTACACCTAATCTCTAAACTATAAAACCTTATGAGTTGACATTTTAAATCCAAAAGACGATTGACGTATCCTAACCAACCAGATTCCAAGTGCTAGATGGGGGCATGTGTAGTATGCAATCTAAGTGAAAATGGGTATGATATCTTGAACACTGTAAACGATCCATCTCGTGTAGATAGCTCATTCACACTAGGAAAAATGATCTGTATCGTTTGCTGAATTTATTATTTCTATACTTACCCGTCATCGATAAATGATCGATAATGAATCTGTTTTCCGAAGCGATGCGGAAAGCTCTTCCTATCCCAGGAACATTGGGTGTGCAATAACGGTATTTTCTAGTCCGAGAAGCTCCTAATCAACACGTCCAAACAAATGAAAATCTTCAGCAATAGTCAACTTTAGTTTTCTAGAGGAGGATAACAACATGAGCTTTGTACAAGAAAATATGCCAAGTTGTTATCACTCTTCCAGAAAACCAAAACCAATTTGCAATAAACGTCTTCTCCACTACGGATTCAAATTCATTGCTAGTCACCAATCTTCAAAAGAAGGATGATTTGATCTCTACTTCAAGACAAACCAAACTAGGGTGTTGGATGGATCGGATCGGCAACGCCTCAAAATAAGGGTGATCTCGACAGTAGGAACCTATTAGAATGGTGGCAGCAGCTCTAGGAGGCGATGGTCGATGGTGCTAGTGGTGAAGATCAACGTTGGTGGCTTTCTGGTGGTAGTAGGCTTCGGATCGATGAGGGTTTGGGGCTGTTGGATTGGTTTGGCACGAATGAAGTAAAATGGGAAAAAGGGTTAGATCCAACCTTTAAAAAAAAGTTTGAAAATTTTATCCAAGTACTTAGATCGGTACCGACCCAAATTTACTCCTCCAAATGGTCCCAAATTTCCCCTATGCGACCTACTTGATGTTCGTGTTCATTTTGGAAATTATTGAGTCAAGATCATTCCGTAATCACGAACAATGGAGATTCATACTAAGGACTGAACAGTTAACTAGTACTTCGTAAATAGCTTTTTAAGATAGCCAAATACGGTTAATGAAACTCCTTAAAATGGAAACCATGAGATAGTCAATTTCAAAGCACACCTTCTTTTCAACGAAAGCGTACTCTGTGGGGCAAATGTTAATCGGGTTCTCAACCCAGCCGAAATCAAAAGGAGTTAGAACATAAAATTTTAAGCCAGAATGACTCGAAAAGGACTAAAAGGCCTAAAAGAACATCATTGAAGTCTCCAAAAAGTATGGGCCAAAAATAGCCTAACTTTTTGGATCAGCACCGATCCAATCCAATTAGATAGGTACCGACCAGAATTATCTATTCTTTGATCCTCCAAATCTCTTGCATCATGACCCTATGCCTCCACTAAGTTCATCCAACAAGTTTGGTAGCAATCCAGGCAACCTAGTTCAAGAAGTGAAGGTTCATCCGGTCCAGAATACAATTCAATCTAACCCATAGGTGAATCATCATCGAAATAAGTCAACAAGCTATGAAACTACATGGAGAACTTCATAGCCAGGCAAAGAAGACAACCAAGTAGTCAAAGCGTTAAAAATGCTTAAATATTTGGATCGATGCCGATCCAATTGGATCAGATCGGTACTGATCCAAATACTTTGCTCCGATGACCTTTAATCTTTCTTGACTTCCTCTATGTGATGAATGCAGGCCTCTAACAAGGCGGATCTGGCCTAAGTGTCCTATAAAAACCATCCCACCTGCAATAGAAAAGGGGATCCTCTAGACTAGCTGCCTCAACTCTGCCATTACTATTCTTTACTCTTCTTCTCCCATACAATAGTCCAAAGGAGCAACCAAGATCCTCTGGTTGCCTCCAAGTACTTGTGATTTAGATCTAACTTAGGCGATTAAATCATATTTTAATCCAAATCAATCTTGTAGTAGCAGTTAGTTAATAAAATGTATAAAATGGATGTAGGGTTTGTTAACAGCCGAGCCATTATAAAATTCTTGTGTCTCTTTACTATTTCTGCTCTTTTTACATTTATTTTATATACTGTTTGCTCTGAGAAACAGGGTTGGTGCTTTCACACTCAAATAGGGCGTTGATTCATTTTTTGGGTTAACAATTCAATCTCAAAATTTTCTCCTCCCTATGAAACATAATGATGTAACGATAAATATAAATCATTTAACAAAGTATGATTAACAATCGGTGAAATTGAGTTAACTTCTTTCTATAAGTTCATGCACTTAAGAGTAATACACAAGGTTAAAATTAATTTCATCTAAATAATGGTTTACAAAATGATACAAGATAAGGGTTTATAAGAAATTCCTACATTTACTTGGCCAAACAGTTGGTAAGTTGTGTGAGTCGAAATACTGCATGTAATAATTATTCATGAGGGATCTTGTATGAATCGCCTCAAAAGAAGTTTGGAAACGGCTACCATTGAATGACCAATTTATGTTTTGAGCATAAGGAATTGCCCCAAAAGGAGTTTGGAAACGGCTGTCATTGGATGACCAATTTATGTTTTGAACACAATTATTGTAAACTAAAACCAATCAGTTTTATATCTAAGGAAATTCATAAAATTTTTGTGAATATCCGTTCCATTAAACTAAGAAACAATTGTTGTTTCAAATAATATCAACTTAATTGTGAAGGAATTTCTTTTAGACATTATTGGTAGTGAAATGGATTTGGATACGATCCAAGGATAAAACTGACTACGAGGAATAGAATGAAATTAACCAAACCTAAATGAACACAATGCATTAGAATGTCTAATAGTTATTCTCACACATTGAAAAGAAACTATGAGTTTCTTATTAATATCAAGTACAAATAATCCTCGGTTGTCTGTTAAGTCAACAAGAGTGTTGACTCTACGATATTGTATGATACACAAATCCAAAAAGGGTTCCGAGAACATTATTAAAATATGATTTTGATAGTTATGCCCGAAGGATATGATGCATCGGTCGCCAACGAGTTTTCGAGTGCCAGACTGATGAATTTGGAATATAATGAGCAACATTGATAAGAATAACATCGTAAATTTCAATTATTGAAATTCACGTAATAGATTCTTTATTGAATATGCTTAAGTTATTTCAGATTTACTCACAAAATTATCTCTTATTTGGGTTTTGGTAAATATGTACAGAAATAGAAAATTCTAAAAAATGATTTAGAATAGAATATTTGCACATAACTACCAGAGTATCTCGAAGTTAGTGGAAGCGATATTAAGGTGTAGGTTTTTGGATATGATCCAAGAAATGATGCAAAAGTATTATTTGATAAGCATCGGAGTTGAATAAGTATTTTGATAGAAATATCACATAGTTTGATTTTCAGTGAAAATGCAGAGGAAATGGGTGTTCATAAGAAAGAACCACAAAAAGGTACATAGATATTTCTAGATTAAAGTAAACAATATACCATTGATTATTAATGATGTACTTATGTTAAATCAGCAATTGTTTGGTTATTTAATACTCGATATTGGATTTGTAAATTATATATTTTATAATAAGTACAAAGGATGATGGGAATGTCCTAAACAATATGCAAAGACACCATATTAAATGTTTAATATGGAACATGTTAGATGAATTCTTTATGTATTGACAATAGGAATTATCATATATGTTGAATTGTCTACAATATCGTAATTTGCTTATATGTTTGATGCATGAAGCAATATCAAATTCGAATTAAGATCACTAAATGGTATTTTAGAGTGTTCTCGAGTATTCTCAAAATACTAAGAATTCTTTGCAAAAACAATGAACTTTTTATGAAAGAGTGTTCAGACTTAAACTTCACAAGTGTTATCGAGTATAATATATCAATATTAAATTCATGTTCAAACCTTAATAAGAAGCTTTAAGTTGGAAATGTTCCAAACGAAACATTGTAGCTAATTCAACGAAAAGGCTAAGTACATCGCCTTAAATAGCACCTCGATAAAAGCACTCTAAACTACCATTTAGTGATCTTGTTTAGAGTTAAGCAAGTGCTTATGCTCATGTGAAAGGGTTGGATTCATTGATGTACGCAAGATTTAGGGATTGGATGTTAAGGTTTGCACACAAGTTGAATAAAGGCCGACCCCCACCCCTCTTAAGGCAATTCAGCCGATCTCCCATATAGCCGAACCCTCACCAAGGCAAGCACACATATACCGATCACTCCAAAACCTCTATATGCCAAATGTTACCCAACAACTAGGCCTGGCAACAAAGCGACAGTTGCAGAAGTTATAGTTAGCACTAGACAAGATTCTGGCCAAGAAGAGACTGGAGATATAAGGCTTTGATGCAATTGATATGGTTCGGCATGTATACACGGCTCGGTGAATGGAAGTTGCTTGCTTTGGGTCGACGTACCTTGTTCTTGGGCATACGTAGGGAGTCCAGCTTATCTTCGTCTATAAATAGATGGGCAGTGGCACAGTTGAAGGGGCCTTTTTTGAAGAACGCTGGGGAGACTCTGCCATTTTCAAGACTCATTCTTTTTCAGTAAGAACTTGTATTCAAGTGGTTGGTATATGGATTGTATCTGTATTCAATTATTGAAAAAGAAATAAAGATTAAACTCAAAGTGGACGTAGGCAGTTACGCCGAACCACTATAAATTTGGTGTTCTTGTTTCTTACAGTTATTACTGCATTCCACTGTGTTATTCCTCAGTTTTAATTTACCTTCTTCATTAATCTCTCTACACAAAACTCTCTTTGGGTGTTAGTGACCAATTTTGGTGCTAACAACCCTCATTTAAACCTAAAAGAAATCCAAGCTCAAATCACAGCAAAACATTTCGATTAAGTCATCGATGGTAAAGCAGTTCGAGAGCCATCAACCCTAAAACTTGAATTTGATTCAAGGAGCCATTTTTTTTTTATTTTGAAGTGAGATCCTAGGCCTTAATCAACATTTTTACTAAACCATCTAATATTATTATCTATTATTGTAATATATTGTAGGTTATCAGATTATATTATGAATCTACTTTACTAATGTTCTGTCACATATTCGATGACATAATATGTATTAGTGCACCTAAATATTAGAAGATTTTATTTTGTATGTTTGCTTGTATTAAACTCATAGTTAAAAAATAAAAATAAGAAAACCATATTTTTAATTAAATAATATTGTATATGATTTTATCAATTAATAAATTATATTCTAAAGATTAAAATCATATAATAATTATTTTAAAATCTCTAAAATTTTGGTTGTGCACAACAATAATTCGAAAACAAATTTACTTTATTTTTATATATATTTAAAATAAAGTAAACTTTTATATTGATCAGCACCACTATCATAGTGTTTAGGCGCTTTGAATTCGGTGCGAGAGGTCATAGGTTTGAAACTTTCATAGCGTGATTCGAACATATATTGACATGTAGTATATTGTTTACAACCTAAGACTTGTAGTACTAATATGTACTACCATTTAAGTATCCAATTTCAAATATATATATATTTATATATTGAAATATTAATATAACTATTTATTTAACTAAAATTGATTATATATATATATATACATATATATATTAATTTAATTTGAAATTAATTTAAAAAATTATTTAATACCATTACATAATTTTTATATTTCAAAAATAATTTTTTAATAATTTTAATAATTAATTTTGATCGGTTTTAAATTTATTTATAATTATTTATTTAAAATTATTTTATAAATCCAAAAAAATTAATGCCGCAAGCTCCAAGTCAACTAGCATCAATTTTATAAAAATAATATATATATATACACATATATTTGCATGTATGCATATTTTTTATATATTTATAATTATTTGTTAAATAAAAAATTATCTGCACTTGGATTTGCAGCAGCAATTAAAGAAAAAATTTAAAATCTATTTTATATTAATTATTAAATGATTTTGTTATTAATATAAATGAACATTTGTACAAATAGATCTTAAATATTTTATATAAATTATTACAATTATTATTTCCACATATTTGTATATAAATATATGATTTTACTTTTTAATGTATAATTTTATGTAAATATATGCATATATATAATATTTGATGAGCGCGCACACACACATATAATACATATAAATATGCATACATACATATATATTCATTTAGATAGCATACTGAGTGGCTAACATGTCTGTTGTAGTGTAAATCCCAACATCTATATACGAACATGTCAAACCATGCGCACTTTATTATGTTGCATGTGCATGTGCATACATATGTGTATATCATACATATATTCACACATAATACAAAACAATATAAAGTAAAACTTAATTTATAAATTAAAAAAAATAACAATTTTATTTAAAAGAAATTTAGAAAACTTCTAAATAAATTTAGACTACATAGGCCCAACAAAGATCCTAAAAGGTAATTGTTTTTGAAATTTACCCAATTCTTCCACTGTATGCTAACCTAGTTCCAACAGAACTCACATCTTTAATTCACTATAGGGACTTTGGAACAAGCATCGTCTGGGAAAGGGAGAGATGAGGCTTCGAGTTGCTAATGGTTCTCTAGTACATGCAACGACAGTTGGAGAGTTTCATTTAAGTTTACCTAGTGGATTTGTTTTCATATTAAATAATTGTTATTAAGTGAAAAACATGATTTGTGGATTTATATCCGTATCTAGATTATCTAAGACTGGTTATATTTTTCAATGTGCTGATAATGTTGTGAACATTATGTTAAATGGTAATAAAATATGTGATAGTATTTTAGATAATAGCATTTAGATCAATACAAATTATGTCTATGCTGCGAGTAATTCTTTAAAGGATAATGTAAATAAAAATTATATTTGGTATTATAGTTAGGTCATATAAGTGAGAAATGACTATACAAATTGAAAACTGAAGGTTTTCTACCATTATTTGATAATGAATTATTTGATGCTTGTGAGTCATGTCTCAAATGTAAGATGACCAAGCACCCCTTTAGTAGGAGCAATGAAAGAGTTGATGAACACTTATGTCTCGTACATAGTGATGTATGTGACCCAATGCCCATAATTACTGAATGTAATTGTTCTTGTTTTGTAACCTTTATTGACGATTTTTTAAGACTATAACATTAGTATCTTATGAAGATCAAATCTAGTGTCTGTGAGAAATTTATCGAATATAAGAATGAGTTTGAAATTTAGATGACTACTTCGATCCGATCGAAGAGCTGAGTATATTGGACAAGAACTCCAAAAGTACTTAAATGATAATGGGATTATCTCTCGAGTTACTCTACCATATACTCTACATCACAACAGTATTATAGAGAAAACGAACCAAACCCTGTTACATTTGGTTCGTTTCATAATGAAAAAGGTTGAGTTACTTCTGCCTTATTGGGGATATGCGCTAGAAACCACATCCCATATTTGAATTTGTTACCCACTATATCTACGCTTAAGACGCTATATGAGATGTGGCACAAGAAGGTACCCTACCTTAACTATTGGAAGTTGTGGGGTTGTTCAGCTTACGTTAAGAACATGGTCCTAATAAGCTTGAGGTGAGATCAACTTTGTGTAATTTTATAGGTTATCGCAAAATTATAGGGGATATATTTTCTATAATATAGATGAACAAAGTTATTGTTTCCACACACTCTATCTTTTTAGAAAAGGAAGTTTTTGTCAAAACAAATTAACAGCGAAGTTGTAGACTTGGATGAGATCCAAGAAACTAACACGGAGGCTGAACCAGTGGGAGAACCAAGTTCATCCATATATGAATATGCCCAACATATTAGAAGTCTAGAAAGGAATCTCAAGCACTAGAGAAATGCTACGGTTTTCTTATGGATGGTTGGATTAAGGACTGTATCTTAAACTACGACACTCCTCTATCATTCCAATAAGCATTGCAGAGTAAAGACTTAGCACTTTGGCTTGGAGCAATGAAATCCAAAACGGATTCCATGTATGAAAACAAAGTGTGGATTTTTTCTAACTTACCCAAAGGAAAAAAATGCATCACTTGCTGATAGATTTTTAAGAAAAATCTAAATGCAGATGGACAAGTGGAGACTTATAGTAAAACTAGTTGCTAGAGGATTTTGTCAAATTTAGGGTGTTGATTATGATGAGACGTTTCGCCCGTAGCAATGCTTAAGTCTAATGCTAGCTAATGTTGTATTCTATTACTACAAAAGGTGACAAATGGACGTAAAGATGGCATTTCTAAATGGTGATTTATAAGAGACTATCTATATTTCATAGCCCGAGGTTTTCAAGGTTAGTGAGAGTGACGGCAAGGTTTGCAAGTTGTTAAAGTCCGTTTATAAGCTTCAAGGAGTAGGAATAAGTTTTTTAATAAAGTGATCAAATAGTTTGGTTTTTATCAAAACACAGAGGAATCATGCTTATACCAAAAGAAATAGGGAAATGCTATCGTATTCTTAGTATTATATGTTGATGATGTTCTATTTATTGGCAATAATGTTTCGTTGTTGCAATCAGTGAAAGCTTGACGTTCCAAGAACTCCTTCATGAAGAATTTTGAAGAAGCATCTTATATATTAGTTATAAAGATCTATAAAGATAGATGTATGAGGCTGCTGGGATTATACTAATCCTTGTGCATTTATACCATACAAAAAGGTTTCAGTATGCAGGATTCCAGGCATAGAAATATTCCAAATCAATCTGAAATTGTTCTTTCTGAGAAGGACGCTCCTCAAACTGATAAGGAGAGAAAGCATATGAAGAGGATACTATATGCTTCAGAAATCGGTTTTGTAATATACGCTATACTACGTACTAGATTGGAAGTCGCATATGCGTTAGGATGTGTAAGCCGGTACCAGTCTAATCCTAGAGAAAATCATCGGATAGCTATAAAATGTATACTGAAGTATCGGAGAAATAATAGGGACCTATTCCTGATATATGGGAATGAAGACCTTCTTTTGAAGGGGTATATTGACTCTAGCTTTCATCAACGATGGTATGTCATTGTCGGGTTACGTCTTTACTATTTGTAAGTTCGAAAAGTTATAGATAGAAAACAGTAGCTGATTCTAGAATAGAGGTCGAATACATCGTCCTCAATGAAGAAGTTAAAGAAGCGGTCTTCGTGCACATATTTTTAAGTGAACTAGGAGTGATTCCCAACATGCAGAATTCAATGGCATAATTTTGTGACAACAATGTGGTGATGCATATCATAAAGGAGCCTAGAGCACACAAGAAATCATGACATATTCTTTGAAAGTTTCACCTAATTAGAGAATCCTTGAGTAGAAAGAGGCGGTGATACAAAGGTTAGATACCAAGGACAACATAGCAGATCCGTTCACGAAGGGACTAGCTCAGTCTGTACTTGTCAATCTGATCGAAGAAATGGGCCTGGAATTCAAAAACTAGCCCCAAGTGCAAGTGGGAGATCGATAGGGTTAGGGGTATGCCATGGGGGAAATTCTATAATTTACTATTAAATTATTAACTCTGTAATGAAATCTTGTTCGAAATAAAAGGAGTTTTTCTTTCTGTTATATACTTGTTATAATGTGTTATAATTAGTCAATTATTTAATTTAAGTGTATTTAGCAGAAAATTCATAAATGATATGTTAGTGATAGTACTTACAACATGTTGTAATCATGGACAATTTATCATAATATATTAAACACATCGTTTTAAATATTTCAGTCAAGATGTATCAAGGCTGGATATGAATACAACTTGTTATCCCGCCTTTTGGCAAGGCTGTGATACCAAGAACTTGAATAGAAACCAAGGATAGTTTGTCCTGGAGATCGGTTATACATAGGTTCACTATGGATACTGGAAAAAATTTCTCGAGTCCGGATCGAGCTACAATTGATATGACACGACAAGCAAAGCTAGGAAAGCCAACGTTCAAATTTCAGGTCAATCGGAGTTCGTATGCTCAAGATATTGATCGATCAAGGTTGAGAAAACCAACTCTATTCATATCCATCCAATTTCATATCCATTCCCCAAGAGAGATTCAGTTCGTATCCATCGCCCACTAACTTCCTTCGTATCCATCATGTTAACAACACTTCGATCCATCAACAAATGTCCATCTCGTATCGGTCTCCCTCCATCCATCTCATATCGATTTGCCACCATCGATACGAAGAAAGCAACATGAAGCATCGATACGAAGGCGGCCTCCAACCATCGATACGCAGTAGCATGCAAGCATCGATACGAAAAGAGCCACGCATGACCGATATGAAATAGTATCGATACGAAGTCGACAGCACACTAAAAACCCAAACTTGCATCGATCATAACTCGAGATCTACAAGTCCAAATGCCACCAAATTTTCATAGGAGCTTGCCTACAACCTCAAGAATGTACCCAATCAATTTCAGCCTGAAAGGACCATTTATGGATCGATACTAACTCAATTCGTATCGCTCCTAGATCGAGTCAAAATCACCTGAACTCGATCCCGTGGGCCCAGTCACATGAGAGAATAAGTCTTCCGAGATCTGGGCGAGATATTTGCTGCCTACACCTATAAATAGTGACCCTGGACCTACAGAAAATGGACTTTTTGTCTTCTCTATGCTGATACTCTGCCGAAATCATTGTTAAACCTCTGTTGTACTGTTGTAATCTCTTGTAATCAGCGAGTGAAAATCAATAAACATCAATCATTCCATAGTGGACGTAGGCTATACACCGAACCACTCTAAATTTGCGTGTTTCTGCATTTTTTCTTATCTTTTAATTAGTGTGTTTGATAGATCTGCCTCATTTACATTTATCTTCTTCATTTTATCTCTTCAAACACATCCGAAGAGTGTTGTGCCCAATTTTGGTACAAACACTTCGGTGCTTTCACTGAGAAAACCCAGCTTTTCTCCTGCTCTGTGGATCTACTACCGTCGTTGGATTGCAAAAATCTAAGGAGGAGATCCAGACCTGCTGTCCAGTGGTTCCATCATGATTTTCATATCCATATTTTCGTATCTAGAAAATATGATGATTTTCGTATCTATATTTTCGTATCCATGAAAATATGATGATTTTTGTATCCATATTTTCGTATCCAGAAAATATGATGAATTTTCGTATCCATGAAAATATGATGATTTTCTTATCCAGAAAATATGATGATTTTTGTATCCATATTTTTTTATCCAGAAAATATGATGATTTTCGTATCCATGGAAATATCATGATTTTTGTATCCATATCTTTGTATCGATCCAGCCGCATGCATTTCGTATTGATCCTTAGATACCACTTCGTATCGATCCAACCATGTGCATTTCGTGTCGATCCTCAGATACCACTTCGTATCGATCCAGCCATGTGCATTTCGTGTCGATCCTCAGATACCACTTCGTATCGATCCAGCCATGTGCATTTCGTATCGATCCTCAGATACCACTTCGTATCGATCCAGCCGGGTGCATTTCGTATCGACCCTCAGAGACCACTTCGTATCGATCCAGCCGTGTCCAATTCGTATCGATCCTCGGATACACTTCGTATCGATCCAGCCAGGTCTAATTTGTATCGACCTCGGATACACTTCGTATCGATCTATCCAGGTCTAATTCGTATCGAACCTCGGATACACATTGTATCGATCTAGCTGGGTCCAATTCATATCGATCCTTGGATACACTTCGTATCGATCCAAGTGTCCACTTTCTGGATCGTTCAATTTCACTAACATTTGTATCGTTCAAACATTGCTGAGAACGATACAAAATTTCAAAAAAAATATTTTCGGGTACGTCCCAAATTTCCAAAAAAGAGCACCCGCATAGTGAATTCAAATCTCAACTTAATGACGGAACATTCCATCCACGCTCCTGATCGTTCCATGATTGAACGGGACATAGAGGATTGCAGCAGCAAATGTTGAATTACAATCAAGGAATGGGTAAAGAAATACTACTCAACCGGTGCTCCCAGAGGCTAGAGAACCTAGTTAATACGCCAAGATCTAGAGTTGGTTAATATATCATGCTTCTAAGGTGGACTGCAACTTCCCCAATTGACCAGTTTTTAAACTCCTGAATTGACAACTATGGTACGATGGCTAATATGACGACCGCCCTACACTGTCTACTCTGCCAACTCAAAGCATAGCTGGTCACCACTGAACCATCTTCAAATGCCCGCATCTTTATCATACCGTGTCCACATGACTAGAAGCATGGCATACAACCTTAAGAGGACTTCCTCACTACCTTATGTGGGCCTCCTACCTGGGTGAAAAATAGAAGTAATCACCAATCTGTGAGCCCATCTTAACCAACTCACCATCCAATCGGCATTACCAACCACTCGAACGTTGGGCAATCATGCATACATCATTCACAAGTGTTACAAGATCACATAGCTATAAAATGGACCTGACAAGGACGATTGGAGTATCGTTCCCAATTGAGACCCATTCATTGAAACTGTTCTACATACAAAATTTCTAGTGAAAATTCAAAATGCTAACCATGTCGGTGTACTACGGAAATACAACCCCCGACACTACCTCATGAAGTGGGAATGGCGCGTGGATTTCACCAAGAGTGATGAATGCCATCAAATGCAGATGTCTTCCCTCATTCCTCAAAGAAGACCGTGAATCATGGTTAGACATACCAGTTCTATTTCTCATATCGCTGACGGAAATAAAGAAGCTGACCTTTAACGAATTGATCAAAGTCCACAGTCTGTTGTTGCCAATACCCATAAATGGATTCATCACAAGTGTTTATTTTCGGACTTTGATAAGAGAACTGGTGGATAGCTACCAACAACTACACCAACATATCGTATCCAATATTGAGTTGATGAACCAGACGAAGGATCAATGTGGCAAGATAAGGAGGAAACATACTCCTTACTCAAAATCAGGAAGATCCTCTACCTTAGATGGCTACCGTGGACGCCAGCGCCATAAGGGTTCTCCGGAAAGGAAAGCTTCGACAATATGTGCAAGCTCCATAAAATGATGGGCAGGGAACCCCTGACCTCTATCGATCAAGAACTTTGATTAAACTGAACCACTTGTGTTAGACTCCCAACTAAGAAGGGCTTGACCGAAGTGCAATAACGAGCATACGACGCTGCTTCACTTATCAATGAGATTTGATCTGATCTCTTTTGAATTATTTCAATTTCAATTTCATTTATGTTGCGAAGTATGATCGACTTGAATTAAACTACTTGCAAATGGTGCAGGTAACTGAGTACTCAAGGTTCGGTGCCAAACAGCCTCCGCGCACTATGATCAAGTCATTGAGGTACCATTATGACGAGCATGATTCAACCACTGACCGGCTACTATATGCCCCTAACTTGGGGGTAGGGCATCAAAGCAGAAGAGACCGACAAGGTCAGGACTCCAGTACAACATGAATACTACCAACCATCCACTCATCCGTATATGCAATTTAATTGGAGTTCTAAGAAAGAATTGAAGTTATATGTCCCATCTATGCACTCCCCATCTCGTACTTGAAGCTCGCCAAAATACTTATGCTTCCTTTGATGCCCAGTAAAATTGGAATCACACCAAGGGTGGATGTGCGTGACCATCCATGCATCCAATCCTACATTAGACACTTGGGGTTATTTGAGAACACATGTTTAAAGTGGATATGATTTGACCATTCACTCTCCAGTTTGCGTCTGTGATTCGGCAAAACAATCATGCCTTAAACCGACTTCATCAAGGGCCAACCCTCAATTTATAGTCATCAATAACTAATTGTCTACTTGCTAACCATCATGAGGCATCATTTCAACTCTCTTCCTTAGCTCGATCGAAAAAATGCAAAGTATAAAGTGGACATGACTCGACCGTCTGCTCTCCAATTCTTGCAGCTGACTTAAAGGAAAATACACAACTCAAGGAGGATGTAGTTCGACCATCCTCTCTTCTGCTCGAACTCAAAGCTTGCCAAAACACTAAGCTTACTCCTTAGGCTTGGCAGAAGCGGAATCCAAATGAACATGGATGCGATCCAACCATCCATAAACTAAATCTCATCCTTCGTTGATGGTAGATAAGAGGAAATTAATCGGCATCCTACCGATCACTCGCTAAGTGAAACCCCGAGCTCAGGGACAAGCTATCACACTGAAGCCAAAAGGGATTGATACACGACAATCCTCTAACTAAGTCCGGCTCCCATAGTGCAAGATGGAGCATAAACTTACGAACGTGGGCTCTAGGAGGGTGGATCCGTCCACCTAACAACTTCGTCCATGTTCAACCTAAGCCCGAGGAGGATGGATCCGTCCATCTAACGACCTCGCCTTTTATATTTACAAGCTCGAGGAGGGTGGATCTGTTTATCTAATGACTTCGCTTGTCTACTCGGGGTGGATGTGATAGACCGTCCATCAACTTCTTGTTCCCAGAGTGTGAACAAAATCCAAAATCCTAGACAGATGTGACTGACCATCTGTCGGCCAACTCCAGATTCCCGGAGTGCAAACTGCAGTATAAACATAAACCTAAATGGGTGTGACTGATCGCCCATCAACTAAATCTGGTCCCGAGAGCGCGGGCCAGAGTGTGAATGCCAAATGGGTGTGACTGACCACCCATCAACCAACTCCAGATTCCAAGAGTGTGAACTGGAGTATAAACATCAAAACGGGTGTGACCAACCACCCGTAAAACAACTTAAGTCCCCGGAGTGCAGACATAATCCTAAAATACCAAATGGGTATGACTGACCACCCATCAACTAACTCCAGATTCCCAGAGCGCGAACTGGAGTATAAAATACCGACTCACTCTAGTCCCGAGAGCGCAGATTGGAGCACAAATGCCAAATGGGTGTGACTGACCACCCATCATCTAACTCCAGATTCCCAAAGTGTGAACTGGAGTATAAACATCAACTAACTCCAAATTCCCAGAGTGTGAACTAGATTATAAACATCAACTAAATCTAAGTCCCAAGAGTGCGGACTAGAGTATAAACACCAACTGGGTATGACTAACCACCCATCAACTAACTCTGGTCCCGAGAGCGCAGATTGGAGTATAAAGACCAAATGGGTGCGAAAGACCACCCATTAACCAACTCCAGTCCTTAAAGCTAGGATTGGAATATAAATACCAGAAGGGATGCGATTCGACTGTCCATCTACCATCTCTGATTCCTCAGCAAGTTCTATAGTACAAAAAGCGGATGTGGTTCGACTGTCTGCTTTCCAACTCTTCCCCTGACATGGGGGCACACTTATCACAAAAAATCGGATGCGATCCGACCAGCTAGCACTAAGCGGGCATGACACGATCATCCATGCATCAACTCTTGTCCCTGGCACGGGACCCATGACGTAACTTTATAGTGATGCACTCCAATCCTACAAAACAAAATTTCTTGCTTGATTCGACAGGGAGACGCAAATTCACAAAACGGACCTAGCTGAACGTCCTATTCTAAATGGATGTGACTACCCATCCTACTGCAAATGAATGTGACATGACCATTCATCCGCTAACTCTCATCTATGATCCGACGGGTTGTGCGCGCAACATGCATGGATGTGACCTAACCATCCGCCAATCAATTCCTTCCTACTGTTTAATGGGAGAAGCATCAAATTAAAGTTGTTGCGATGTGATCGACCACACTTCGACTTTTGCCCTTGACTGGGGGCAGAGGAATTAACCGAGGAAAATGCGGTCCGACCATTTTCTAGAAAAAAATCTTAGTCCCCAAAGTGTGGACAGGGGTATAAAACATCAAATAGCTGTGATGAATGGCCCTTCAACTGACTTCGATCCCCAAAGTGCGGCTACAAGCATAGACAAACAAATGAATGTGACTCGACCATTCATTCACTAACTCTGACCTAAACTCGACAAGAGGAGTATAAACTCACTACAGATGCAATTAAACTGTCCACAAACTAACTCTGCTAACCCAAGATTGGGGGCAGAAGTACAAATCACCGAAAGAAGAGAAAGATGACTCGTTGCATCTCCAGCTTAGCGTCCTTTACAACTTAAGGCAATGACTACAAAGAGGCCTTAATGCTAGCCAATCAGAATGAAGCCAAAAGTTACGGGCAACCAATTATATCGTACAGCCGGATCGACGGGAAATACCGATATGCATCTTTCATATCATACCAATGGATTGACTGGCAATGAGGTCCGGGCATTCTACATCGTGTCGCTGAATCGACGGTCTATATTGATCCTCTTCGACTACAAATCGATGTGACCCGAACGTCCATCGAATACCTTTAACCAACAGAGCATGGATAGAAGAATGAACCACGAATGAGTGTGACTTGACCATTCATCCTCCATCACCTTCCTTCGATCCGCCAGGAAGAGCATGAGACCGGATGAGCATAACCTAACTGCATTTGAGCTAAATTTATCCCTAGATCTGACGGGAGAACGTAAATCAAAATAGACGTGGTTGATCGCCCAACTCCAAATGAATGCAACGCGACCATTCATTCATTGACACTTACCATGATCCGACTAAAAGAGAAATTCAAAACAAGTGCAACCTAAACATTTGCACACCGATTCTTACCCTGGATTCGACAAGGGAAGCATCAATCCTGCATTGGATCTGACTAGACGAATTACTCTTCAGTTTTTGCCTAAAGTATGGAGACATAAGCAGCGAAGTGAATGTCCTTGACCGCCCAAAACCTAGCTCATGTCCGAATGTCGGAAAAGCAACAATGTATTCCGCCTAGAGGAAAGAACTAGAACATAATGCAGGATAGGCACAACTCAGCCTTCCGTCAGTTAACTCGATCCCATGGTTCAACAGGATAGAATATAAAATTGAAGCGGACATGATCCACCTTGCCACATATCGGTTAGACTTGTGGGCACATGCGAGAGATAAGATGAATATGGTTTGATCGTTCATCAAACAACTCTGGCTCTTACAACTTGGACTACAGTATAAACACATCAGGGGCTAGGCTCGACCATTTGCACAATACGTCCATCAACCTAAGACTGGGGGCAAAAGAGTGATTATCCAAGAGTTGACTATAACAACTCGATCCTATGACCCGTGCCTTATATTCATAACAACTCAAGGTTACGGCTTAAAGGATGCCTAGGGATAGAATCATCGGATCGATGCCTGGACTTATGGCAGCTAATCATTATTCCGACCCTTACAACGAGCAATGGATCGAGAGTACATTGAATGAAAAGCGCATCACTCGGAAACACAAGTAGATTCAATCTCAAAGCTGGAGCTAGCTATGTAGAACCATGCAGTACAAGGCTAAGTTCTACTAATCCTTTGATTCAACTTCCCTACAAGCCTAATCATTTACCATTGCAAATAAGCACATGAAGCGCCTACAACCCATCACGAGTATTGTAGATCAGATCATAACTCAGCGCAATGATGATGAAAGAGTTAACTACTTTGCTCCAGGTGAATTTGAACTCAATCTCATGTATATATGTGGACTATCGCCAACCATGAAGAACCCTGCATTAAATGTTGACCCGAGGCATGTCTCGGTGAATAAAAACAGTGCGATGTGGATCTGGAGAGATCTGTTGCACCTAATGAGGAGGCAAATCTTCTCAAAACCAATGGGTTTATCCACGATGCCCTCTAACCAAAATGAGTATCCAATCCTTTACTTATAAGAAAAATGAACAAAGAGTGGTGGACATACGTCAACTACTCAGATTTGCACGGGGTATGACAAAGCACAGCTTTCCACTTCCAATGATCAACCAACTGATGGACTCGACCATTAGACACGAATTACTCACATCCATGGATTCAAACTCCAGATACAATCGGATACTGAAGCATGTCCCAGACCAGGAATACAATAGTTTCGTTATTGACTTGGGCCTATAGTGCTATCTTGTAATCCCTGGATTCAAACTTTAGAACACTGGTGCTACTTACCATAGGACGGTTAACAAATCGTTCAAAAATCTGATTAACCGATCAATGAAATCATATACAGTTAGTATGCTCGTGAGACCACGATTATCAAACGACCACATCGATGACTTGGTAGAGATATTGAGTGCTCTCCAAAAAATGCAGGATGAAACTCGATCCTTGGAAATGCTCTTTCAGCATTACATAAGAAAATTTCTCGGATTCCATCATTAATTCTCGTGGGATTGAGGCTAATGTCAGAAAATTCTGATGATTAGAATCATCCATGTACCGAGGAAACCAAGTAGGTACAGAGCTAAGTCGGAAGATTACCGTAATAAGCCGATTCAACTCTAGGGCCATCTACCAGTGTATTATCTTCCTCAACCTGACCAAGAGAGGAAAGAGAACTTTTGAGTGGACTAACAACTGCGTTGATGCAATTCCAGCTCTGATAGATCGCTCGGAGAGACCTCCCATTTTACCCAAGCCATTGGATCGCGAAGATTTATACATCAATTGGGCCGTGTCAACACACGCTATAAGCATCGCATTGCTATGTGAAGAGAAACGAATCCAAAGACCAGTATACGATGAAGGCTAGCTATTGACAAGCTCACCCCGTTAACGTCTATATCGACCAGCCCTATGATAGGTCCAATAACAACCTTAGATATTTGCAAAGTTACTCAAATGGAGTGTCAAGCTAAGCCAATTTGATATCACTTATCTTCCTCGGAGAGCTATCCATGGTCAAACATTAACATACTTCATATCTGAATTCACTGCATTAAAGGACTATCCGAAGAGCAGTGGAGAACCGTCCAACCGATGGAAAACATACATAGATGGAACTTCCGATAATCGGCTTTCTAATGTCGAAGTTGCATTAATGACTCCCGAGGAACGATCGATCTGCTACACCCTGAAACTCAACTTCACTGCAACAAATAACGAAGCTAAGTATGAAGCTTTGGTCACCACGCTCAAAATTGCAAGAAAACTAGGAGTGGAAACTTTACATATCTTATGTGATTTCTGGTTAGTAGTATGCCAAGTTAGGGAAGATTTTCTAACTTTGGGGCAACATCTTGCTCCTTATCTCAGCTGGGTCCAAGAGCTACTAGCTTACACACATCCTCAGAGAACAAAATGAAAATGCCATCACTGGCCAAGTTAACAAGTTCTGGGGATGCGCGACAAATAGACTTTGTCCCAGTTGAAATACTTATTATTCCAAGTATTGACGGATGAAGATTGATTAGATCTTAGAGACGGAGCCAGAAAATGAGTCACTGATGCCTCCTATCAAAGATTATCTACAACAAGGCATCCCTCTTGAACAGAGGAATGAGAAATGGCATATCCTCCGTGACATCACTGCATGATTATGTTTAGATCGTTCAACTCCATCAATACAAAGCGTTAATCTTGTATCCATCAATCCGAGATCCAATATTATGTATCCATCGATACGAAGCATACATTCCAACATCTCAGTTCGATCTAGGAGATGATCGATACAAAGGAAGGACTTAAAACAACCATCGAACGTTGTTACAACTCGAATTTCACATCGATCCAGGAGAGGATCGATATGAAACTCAATCCAAACAAAAACTAAAGAACTTGACAATGACCTATGAACATACAAACATGAACATGAGTCAGGTTAACATATGTGCATGTATGATGAACTAACATTCGATTTTCAAAGATTAACAGGGATTGAATGCTCACCTAATGACAATCAAAACAGTGAACAATAAATCACTAGCGCTCAACACTCAGTTACAAATAAACACTGCATGATCATTGACAATCAACAGTTCGACATCTACATCACTGAAGATCAATCAAAGGTTACATCTTTTGACGAGAAGATAGTAATTACTCAGTGAATCAGATAGAAATTTTTCAGAATGAAGGATGCAGCTTTTCAAAGCATGTCATGTTCACACAAGACGTACTTTGGGGGGCAAATGTTATCCCACCTTTTGGCAAGGTCGTGACACCAAGAACTTGACTAGAAACCAAAGACAGTTCGTCCTGGAGATCGGTTATACATAGGTTCACTATGGATACTAGTAAATTTTGCTCGAGTTCGGATCGAACTTCAATTGATATGACACGACAAACAAAGCTACGAAAGCCAACAATCCAAATTTCAAGTCAATCGGAGTTCGTATGCTCAAGATATTGATCGATCAAGGTTGCGAAAACCAACTCTATTCGTATCCATCCAATTTCATATCCATTCCCCAAGAGAGATTCAGTTCGTATCCATCGCCCACTAACTTCCTTCGTATCCATCAAAATGAAGCTACTTCGTATCCATCATGTTAACAACACTTCGTATCCATCAACAAATGTCCATTTCGTATCGGTGACCCTCCATCCATCTCGTATCGATCTCCCACCATCGATACGAAGAGCAACAACCACCGATCGGTACGAAGAAAGCAACATGAAGCATCGATACGAAAGCGGCCTCCAAACATCGATACGAAGTAGCATGCAAGCATCGACACGAATAGAGCCACGCATGACCGATATGAAATAGTATCGATACGAAGTCAACAGCACACTGAAAACCCAAACTTGCATCGATCATAACTCAAGATCTACAAGTCCAAATGCCACCAAATTTTCACAAGAGCTTGCCTACAACCTCAAGAATGTACCTGATCAATTTCAGTCCGAAAGGACCATTTATGGATCGATACAAACTCAATTCGTATCGCTCCCATATCGAGTCAAAATCACATAAAATCGATTCCGTAGGCCCACTCACGTGAGAGAAGAAGTCTTCTGGGATCTGGGCGAGATATTTGCTGCATACACCTATAAATAGTGGCCCTGGACCTACAAAAAATGAACTTTTTGGCTTCTCTACACTGATACTCTACTGAAATCATTGTTCAACCTCTGTTGTACTGTTGTAGCTCTTGTAATTCGCAAGTGAAAATCAATAAACATCAATCATTCCATAGTAGACATAGGCTATATGTCGAACCACTCTAAATTTGCGTGTTTCTGCATTTTTTCTTATCTGTTAATTGGTGTGTTTGTTAGATCTGCCTCATTTACATTTATCTTCTTCATTTTATCTATTCAAACACATCCGAAGAGTGTTGTGCCCAATTTTGGTACAAACACTTTGGTGCTTTCACTGAGAAAATCAACTTCATTCAACATCACTTAAGTTATATTCCATTTCAAACATCTTTTGTTTAACTTAACTTAAGTTTCCACTTATAAATTAAATTTAGATTCCCATTCTAAATAAATTCTATTCAACTTTTACCAAAGTTAATTTTATTTCATATTATAAGTATAAACTTATTTCACTTATATTTATCAACTTCAACTTGGACTTTAAATCAAATCTGTTTATCACAACAAAACTTCAATTTCCAATTTACTATGGGTAGCAAATCAATCACACAGAAACTCGAAAATGATACTGATGATGCTGCAGTCATCACCCTTATTATTTCCCAGTGACAATAGTGAATTCAGTGCTTTAAATTCTTTCAAAATTTTTCCTTGATTTATAAATCTCATTACAAATCTTTTCTTATATATAAGATTATTTCACAATTGTAAATCATATCAATTATAACTTCACCCTTTTATAATTCATTTGTTTATACAATTATTCTTTTACAACTGTTGTTTTTATTTAACTTATTCAAACAACTTTTAATTAACTTATATATATTTTTACATTTTCAACAACCAAACAATCAATTATATAGACTTTAACACTGAAAAATTATTTCTTTATATACAAAATATAATCGATGTAAAATTATTTCATTTACCCAATTTTAAAACAATATCGTGCCGAATTGTTCTGAACAAGTGTTTAGAGATCCCTATCGATAGAGTTGTACTGACAATACTGACTAGAATCCATATACCACTCAACAAACCAATCATCACATTATAAAACAATTTTATATTCACTAACAAATACGCGCTCGTATCTATTATTACACTCACACTCATTCTAGAGTACTACTGACTCTATCTCTAATGAGTAACACCCAACAGAGCCATGGTTGTCGCTTAACCATATGCTCTGATACCAAATGTAACAAACGTGATTTTTCATCGCTCGAAGATCGACATTAATACATCCACTGTATCAACTGCCGAGCAATCGAATGCCGGAAAACCGAATTGTTATGGAGAAAAAGAAGAGGTAGAAGAAGATAGAAGAGAAAGAAAGAAGAAACACCAGAAAAACACAGAACAATATCAGAATCTCACATATCGCAGCGGAACAACATATAATAGATAAATGAATAATCTTTAAATCAAAGAACTATATTATTTTATACATTACATCACATCAGAGTTTACAACAACAATACATCAATGGACAATTATACAACTTGTCCTCATACAGAATACACAGCGGAATAAATAATATCATATACAAGTGGTACGTCTCGCCATCCAGCTCGCCGCTGAGCTCCACAACATCTCCTGAATCCAGAATGACCTGATAACCTGACTCTAGACTGCCCGTGTGGAAATTGGTGGGCACCCAGAGTTTAGGAAGGAAACAATAAACTCCAGGTCAGTCATGGTGACTGGTGTGAGAACTAAAACAGTTTATCTCAAAGAAAATAAAACATTTTCGCAATGCTTTTGGAAAATGAAACTACCATAAGGCCTCCCGCCACACACAATGCAAACGCAGAATTGGAGGAGATTTCCCCTTATGATAGTTAAAAATGCTTACTACGCAAAATCATTCGATATTATTATCATTAGTGCATAGTGTCGAAAAATCATTTCGAAAATATAATATTAACCTTAGCCAGCATACAACCATTATTGTATGTCTACTATAGCTACTACGTTCAATAGCAGGTTACCGCCACATTCCATAGCAGGTAATACAACTAAAACCGTACAGGGTTCGTATTGTTTCTTTGGATTTCCAATAAATGGTCAGGCTAAGGAACTTCCTTACACCGAAATAGAAAACGCCTCTGGAAAGACGCCCCGAGAACCTAACCGGATCTCTGCAAACACAAGGCCGACGCTACCTCACGCTCTAACCGAGCTGTAACTAGGTAACTAACACACGAGCTATGTCATCCCCCGGTCGTCACCGACCTTTATTCGAGGATCCTCAATCACAAAGCAACAATCACAAAGTATAATCGACATAGGTAAAATATCTGGGCTCCATACCATGATATCACCTTTTATCCAGAAGGAAATGACATACCCTAGGGGCGCTACCCCCACAAACCTTTGCCGCAACATTCCTGTTTCGACCATTACCGGGTTGTGAGGCTCAACGAAGTCTCATCCACAAAGCCACGCTTTTTCACAAAGCCACGCTTTTTCACAAAGCCACGCTTTTTCACAAAGCCACGCTTTTTCACAAAGCCACGCTTTTTCACAAAGCCACGCTTTTTCACAAAGCCATGCTTTTTCACAAAGCCACGCTGTTTCACAAAGCCACGCTGTTTCACAAAGCCACGCTGTTTCACAAAGCCACGCTGTTTCACAAAGCCACGCTGTTTCACAAGGCCACGCTTTTTCACAAGGCCACGCTTTTTCACAAGGCCACGCTTTTTCACAAGGCCACGCTTTTTCACAAAGCCACGCTTTGATCAAAACAAATGATCAACAGCACTTCGTATGCCACATTACCAAATTGGGAATGTATCACTAGTAACCTTCAACTACATAACCTCTGAGCTCGTACGTCTCAGAGAAGGGTGTTAAGCTAAGAGAATAAATTCTCCGCCACCAACAGATATGTATTTAAAAGAAACTAGCTTTATATCTCAATTTGTAACGTCAGACATACAATCCATACAAGTCTGTTCCGGGATCGAACAGAACCGAAGGCACTTCCAAAAGAAGCCCTTGCAATCCAGATAATTTCTAATCATGTCCGGACTTCCCGTCACTAAGGGTGATAAAATCTCTATATCGGAGATCAGCCGATGCAGAGTAACTCGACGGTAATCCTTTCGTTTTCAAAATATCCGGTCTTCAACATCGGTCATCAAATGCAATCCATTATGACGTATCACATATTCGGAATGGGTTATACGACCCCAAGGTCCTTTCCCGGCTAACCCGAATAGTGAGCGCTTATTCAAAAATAAGTGTAGCATTCAAATTCAAGCAAATCACAACAAATACTCATTCAAGGTAATTATTGATAGTCGGTTATTTAACTATCAATAGGTCTGCACAGCATCATCAGATTCCAAAAAAAATTCCAAATTATTTATTTTCCAAAAATACCTTTACCAGATATAAAATTTCCACACTTCAACCATTTGAAAACAAATTTCAATTATTCACTTTCAATTTATCTTTAAAAAGATAAATTCTCAAAAACGTTTCATTTCACATTGGAAAAGCATTTCCATACTTATTTAATAATAAGTAATTCACAAACCATTTATTTTCAACACTTGGAAAATATTCGATATACTTAAATCATAATTAAGTATATTTTTCATTCTTTAAGGAAAACGTTCTCTTAGAACCATTTATTTGAGTCAAAACGAATGTTGCGAAAAACATCGTTACGACGACCCAAAATCACTAGTATAGGGATTCGAAATTAAGATAGATATATAAATCCCAATACTATATAAAACATTTCCTTTTGAAAATCATTTACTATAACAACAGTGTTATAGTCCACCATTTCCTTATTTCTCGAAAACGTCTATTTCAACAATGAATGTTGAAATCTATGTTTTCGATACTTAACACGTTTTAAAACATCTTTAAATCATTTTCATTTCTATTTAAAATATCACTTTCCCAAAACATCTCCGTTTTATTTAATAATACATTCACTGTCCAAAATAGTGAATATAATTCGTTATCCAAATTCAACATTTCTACACATTTTATTTAAAGGATCATCCACTGTCCAAAATCGTGAATATACTTCCTTTAACAAGCTATAATAATCCACTTATCAAAATAAGTCAAATTTCGGATTTATAAAACAACGTTTATAAATTCCATTTATATTTTATAACAACTTCAACTTACAAATCAATTTTTTTTAACCAATCAATTTATAACTCAAATTTATACCTAAGTCATTCTTTTAATAACTTTACAACATTTATAAATCTTACTTCTTATAGAATTCCATTTATAAACTCATTTTCAGCATTAACAAAAACTCCTTTTATAATTCCATTTTTCGATTTATAAAAATTCAATTTTTATAAATCTTATCTATAAACCATTTATAAATAAATTCAAAAATCTCCATTCATACTATTTTACAACATAGTTCATTTCATATTCCCAAAAATCAAATTTTGGTTTTATATCACAAAATTCTAAATTTTTATAACATAAAAATTATAACATTTATTTATTTAAAATGAATCAATCCCAAAATTTAATAAAACGTATACTTTCAAAAATCACTTTAAAAATCCTTTATAAATTAGAAATCGTTAATTTAACATTCTTAAAACTTCAAAATAGGCCCAATGATGCAACAGCACCAAATAATCAATCAAGGCATCCAAACATCATATATCAATACGATAACAGAATATACAGCAATATCTATAAATAAATCAATATAGTTGAGGAATCCAGTTGGATCCCTCCAACCCGTTTCCCTGCATCCACAGATGTTAGCACAATACCAATTCCGCTCCAGTACGGAATATCGCGGTATATGGGTTCATAAAATATTATCCGCTATTATACGGCGCAATAGGGTCTCATCCGCTATATAATGCGGGAAAATCAACTCCAAGTACAATAATAATACCAATTTCACTTACGGTGAAATGTTCGCGGTATATGTTTTTAATAAATAACCTCCGCTTAATAACGGCGTATAATGTCTATTTTAACAATCAATAGATAACAATCATCATTCAGGCATACAATCAACAATTTTAAATCTAACTATTTAAAATTAACATTGAACAATTTTGATTGAGTGAGAAGTTCTCACCTTGATTTCAATTCAGTTTCTGCGTTTATTTCGAATAAAATTAAACGGACGTTTAATTCTACCCAAAATTTTTGCTAGCTCTAAACTGCTCCAATCCAATTCCATAGCATAGTGCTCGACCATACGATTCCAACGCAATTAGTTTCGTCCAAAACGGACCTCGTATGAACAAGATATCGTGTTACAAAGTTATACGAATTTTTATATAAATAGATTTACAACATTTATTTTATTTTTTTATACCCAGAACATCATGGCCGTTCAATGCTCTTCATCAACATCTGTACCGCCCGTTTCTTTCTTCCTTTCCTTCGTGAAAATCACGTACCGATCGAACCCAAAGCCGCCCTAAAAACCCTAATCGACGCGCCATCATCAAGCATCGAGGAGTTGATCAGCAACCACCAAATTGAAGCCCACACTTGCCTCTACTCTCGGCCGTGACCAAGTGGAACTCAGCCCTTCCTACTGCATTGAAAGACGTGCACAACTGATGGTGAACACGGCTCGATTTCTTCTTCCACGTTGCGTCATTTTAGATCATAGCCGTATAGATTTCAAGATCTCGTCTAGCTCTTTAACTTCGTAGTTTAAAGCTTTTACTAATTGTTTATGGATTGAGAAATATTGAGGGATGAAATTTCGAATGATGGTGGCCATTGAATATAGCCGGCGGATGAAGCAATAAAACCCTAGGGTTTGTTTTCTTGTTTGCAAATGAGAATAAAATCGTCCTTTTATAGAAAATTGTCAAATCACTATTCATTCGGAAATTTTCGAACTTCAAACGAAGCGTGCCGGCTGACGTTTCTAAGGTTTACCACGCGTTCCAAACACAATGGAATGTGTTTCGGGAGCTAATTCGGTCATCTGTGCGAGTTACGGAATTAAACGATCAAATTTAAATCAAACCGATTCAAACCGATTTCGATGCGTTTTGGCTTGCCCCGGACAAACCGTACATCCGATTGACACGAAATTTGAAACCATACAATAATTTCACATTACGGATCCGATGAAACTAGTTTCGTCAAAATCCGAGACTGTTTGAAAAATGGCTAATTTCACTAGTCGATTAAATATTAAAATATTCAATTTTCATAATTTGACTTTTAATTCAATTTTAAAAGTTCTATAACATCACTATAACTTCAATATGATTTAATATAACTTTATAAATCATTTTTAATCACATTAAATCCATATTTCAATTATTTCTGGAAATTCAACTATTAAATTATCGATTTAATTATCCAATTAAATCCAGATATTCGAATTTTAAATTATTCGGCTTATAATTTCTACTTATTAATATTTAAAATCAATTAAATATTCGAATTTCAAATATTAGAAATTCTGGGTCGTTACACCGAAGTGCAATAGCGAGCATACGATGCTGCTTCACTTATCAATGAGATTTGATCTGATCTCTTTTGAATTATTTCAATTTCAATTTCATTTATGTTGCGAAGTATGACCGACTTGAATTAAACTGCTTGCAAATGGTGCAGGTAACCGAGTACTCAAGGTTCGGTGCCAAACAGCCTCCGCGGACTATGATCAAGTCAATGAGGTATCATTATGACGAGCATGATTCAACCACTGATCGGCTACTATATGCCCCTGACTTGGGGGCGGGGCATCAAAGCAAAAGAGACCGACAAGGTCAAGACTCCAGTACAACGTGGATACTACCGACCATCCACTCATCCTCATATGCAATTTAATTAGAAACCTAAGAAAAACTTAAAGTGCTATGTCCCATCTATGCACTCCTCATCTCGTACTTGAAGCTCGCCAAAATACTTATGCTTCCTCTGATGCCCAGTAAAATTGGAATCACACCAAGGGTGGACGTGCATGACTATCCATGCATCCAATCCTACATTAGACACTTGGGGTTATTTTAGAACACATGTTTAAAGTGGATATGATATGACTATTCACTCTCCAGTTCGCGTCTGTGATTCGGCAAAACAATCATGCCTTCAACCGACTTCATCAGGGGCCAACCCTTAATTTTTAGTCATCAACAACTGACTGCCTACTCGCTAACCATCGTGAGCCATCATTTCAACTCTCTTCTTTAGCTCGATCGGAAAAACGCAAAGTATAAAGTGGACGTGACTCGACCGTTTGCTCTCCAATTCTTGCAGCTGACTTAAGGGAAAATACACAACTCTAGGTAGATGTAGTTCGACCATCCTCTCCTCTGCTCGAGCTCAAAGCTTGCCAGAACACTAATCTTACTCCTTAGGCTTGACAAAAGCGAAATCCAAATGAACATGGACGCTATCCAACCGTCCATAAACTAAATCTCATCCTTCGTTGATGGCAGATAAGTGGAAATTAATCGGCAACCCACCGATCACTCGCTAAGTGAAACCCCGAGCTCAGGGACGAGCTATCACACTGAAGCCAAAAGGGATTGATACACGACAATCCTCTAACTAACTCCAGCTCCCAGAGTGCGAGTTGGAGCATAAACTTACGAACGTGGGCTCGAGGAGGGTGGATCCGTCCACCTAACGACTTCATCCATGTTCAACCTAAGCCCGAGGAGGATGGATCCGTCCATCTAACGACCTCGCCTTTCATATTTACATGCTCGAGGAGGGTGGATTCGTCCATCTAACGACTTTCTTGTCTACTCAGGGTGAATGTGATACGACCGTCCACGTACCTGATCAACTTCTTATTCCCAGAGTGTGAACGAAATCCTAAATCCTAAGCAGATGTGACTGGCCATCTGTCGGCCAACTCCAGATTCCCAGAGTGCGAACTGGAGTATAAACATAAACCTAAATGGATGTGATTGACCAGTGATTGACCACCCATTAACTAACTTTGGTCCCGAGAGAGCGAGCCGGAGTGTAAATGCCAAATGGGTGTGACTGACCATCCATCAACCAACTCCAGATTCCCAGAGTGTGAACTGGAGTATAAACATCAAAACGGGTGTGAGCAACCACCCATAAAACAACTTAAGTCCCCGGAGTGCAGACATAATCCTAAAATACCAAATGGGTGTGACTAACCACCCATCAACTAACTCCAGATTCCTAAAGCGTGAACTAGAGTATAAAATATCGACTCACTCTAGTCCCGAGAGCGCGGACTGGAGCACAAATGCCAAATGGGTGTGACTGACCACCCATCAGCTAACTCCAGATTCCCAGAGTGTGAACTGGAGTATAAACATCAACTAACTCCAGATTCCCAGAGTGTGAACTGGATTATAAACATCAACTAACTATAAGTCCCCAGAGTGCGGAATAGAGTATAAACACCAACTGGGTATGACTGACCAGCCATCCACTAACTCTGGTCCCGAGGGCGTAGACTGGAGTATAAAGACCAAATGGGTGCAACAGACCACCCATCAACCAACTCCAGTCCTCAAAGCTATGATTGGAATATAAATACCATAAGGGATGCAATTCGACTGTCCATCTATCAACTCTGATTCCTTAGCAAGTTCTATAGTACAAAAAGCGGATGTGGTTCGACTGTCTGCTTTCCAACTCTTCCCCTGACATGGGGGCACACTTATCACAAAAAATCGGATGCGAACCATCTTAAGCCTCGAGAGGCCTTCGTTGGAGATGTCCAAACCATCTTAAGCGGTGTTGGACTAGCTTCTCGTCACTTGGTGCTGCTCCAAGTTTATCACGTAAAAAATATACGTATATATATTCAAAAAAAATTATGCATGTGTGTTGAAATCGTTTTTTGGAAAATAATAATATATTTTATAGGGAATTCTAAACGAAAATTCTTTAAATTTAAAAAAATGGAGTCGCAAGGTTTTAATATGAAAAATCATTTTTCTCTAAATATTGTATTAGCCAAATATATATATGCATGTATGTGTTAATGTGTGTGTGTACATTAAAACATATATGTATTGTTATTTTATATCGAATTCCTAAATGTTAATCTAATATATATATATATATTATTTATTATACACACACATATTCCCATAAAAAATTACTTTTGGATATATAAATATATTAAAAATAATATATTTATTTGAATTTAAAATTAGCATATATTTTATTATATAGACTTAGATTTTAAATTTTAAATTTGAATTTGAATTTAAATTAAGTATTATTTATACTAATATTAAAAATTATTTCTAATTTGTAATGCCAAATATACACACACGCACACTTATATTTACAAATGTAAATTTATATTGTATTAAAACGATATATGTATGTCTGTGTGTGTATTGAATAGCACATATGCATATGGAGGGGCTAATATGTTTATTGTCGTATGAATCCCAACACCTATACATGAGCATGTTCAAACATGCATTACATTGCATATGTTGCACATGCACGCACAAACACGTGTGTATATGATACGCATGTTATATTATACGATATAAATATAACATTAAAATAAAAATTTATTTACAATTTAAATAAAATAATAATTTTATTTAAAGTTAATTTAGATCATATCTAAATAAATTTAAAATTAATAGGCCCAATAAGATCTAAAATTGAGTAAATATTTTGAAATTTACCCATATAACCTAATGAGTGCCGACCCAGATTCAACAAAGATGATGAATGATCTATGTGTTATGATTGTTGTATGCTAAGATTGTTGTGTTTGCTTTGATTTTTATGTGAATGGAATGGATGTCTTGTGATGTATGTATTACTGTGTTAGATACCCCGACACCCTATTTTGTACTTAGTGTAGTGCATCCTTATGATAATAGTATAGCATAGATTATGTTATAAGCTTACTTGTTGGATGTAGGGACGGGTTAGGTATGATTCTCCATACCTTGTTTTCATCTTTACTATATGATTTTTTATAAAGTTTAAGATTAAAATCACTCATACCATACTGTGTCTGAACCAAAGTTATTTTCTTAGTTTCTTATCATCTTGATTGCTCTTAAATGAGTAGATTAGAGATAACATGGATGAGATAGGGCATGAAGTTGTGCGGGGGACAAGCAAGTTGCTGGCACATCTTTATCTATACTTTAGAGCTATTATCACTGCTCCAACTGTGCAGTGCTATGGAACTATTTCAACACTTGCTTATTATTATTAGAGATAGGTATTTTGAGTTTATTATTTAATGTATAACTCTATTATTATTTGCATCGTATAATTATGATGAGCCGATGCACTTTGATTTATTCTGATTCACTTAGTTATACTTTGTCTTGCCTATTTTCTATCTATGTTAGTACTTATATTTTATCATATGAGTGTGAGATATACGATAGATTCTGCTTTGGACTACTTTTATTTCACCATGGCTACCACTCTACGTCAACTTAGTATCGTTGCAATGCACTATTTATGGTATTTAGGTATCGAAGGTGTACGATGATCGTCACAGGATTACTCCAGACCGCTATAAATTTGTGTATCTTTACTACTTTTAACATTTATTCTTTCTTATATTTTTTATTACTATTCCTCCCTAGATACACTCAATGTTGCATCAATAATCTGATTTCCAATAATGAACAAGTCTTTAGTCATTGAGTGTTAGTAGCCAAAAACTAAATGTATTTATTACTTTGTATTAGATTGTTCTTATGCAACCTGAGAGCATGTCAGTGTTAGTTCAGTGAGTTAACCGTTTATGTTAATAAAACTATAATGCTACATTCTCTCATTTATTGGATGATGAACTCCTTTTGATAGAATATATACTATAAGACATTACTTTTTTGAAATTGTATAAGACATTATACTTAGCTACAAATTCAAAATTAATTTTCTATTGAGGAAAGTTTGATAAGTTTAATAACCTACGAGCTCTTAATATTTTATTATCAAATTATCATAAGTTTATTCAAAAAATTAAACTCACTCTAAACCCTAACTAATCACCATCACTTGTTATAACAAATAACCAAGCTAAAAAAAATTAAAATGCAGATAATTAGTTACAAACTAATTTAACTAGTTTATGAACAAAAAATAGGGAAATATTAGAAACGATTGCCTTTACATAATTTTTATAATGATTTCGAAGGATTTCTTAAATTGGAGTTTCCTCATTTTTGCATCATTCATTTAACAAAATATGAAAGAAGACTAGTGTCTGATTTGAGGAGATTGCGTTGTGACTGACTAAAAGGGAGGGGAAATGTGAAAATGAGAAAAGTGAAAGGATTTTGGTTACTTTTGTAAAGGACAAAAGGTTTATTATTGTTAACAAATAAATAAAATGTAAAACAAGTCATATGATGTAAAATGATTTGAATTTGTGTCTACATATAATTTTGACATCCTTAACACTATTTTGTATCACTTTGAGCTCTTTATTAGTTTGTTAGACCCGAGAAATATTCCTTACTCCTTATGTTACAACCCCACACATAACTTATATACCCCTATTTTATGCATTTTAAGCAAGCGCGAAGAGCTACCATAAGATTCTCTATGACAACATTTGAGAAATTTGCTTGAAAATTGAGATATAAGTCTGTATTTATGCAAACATATAGATACACACTCTTCCACACACTCATTGAGTGAATTTGTCAAATTTTAATGATATTTACCTAATAAATGTTAAAACTAAATTTCGAAGTGCACTCGAAAAATATAAAATGTAATTCACTCATAATGGAATTAACTCATAATACAAATTTATGGTGCAAATCTGTTTATATTACAATCTGTGTTGTTCAAGGTGAAGCAGAGCATAAGCATTAAGAATGTCCTTAGAGTCTGCCAGCGAAGTCCAAGCAAAGCCTAGACAAAAATAAGCGCTTACCACATAATTTGGTGCAAATAACTTTTGCATTAAATAACTATAAAACAATAAGTACATATGATAAAAAATCAATTGGTTTTGATCAAATCGTCAACATTTATTATTTTAATATGAATGCTATACTTATACACTTTTATTCATTATTAATAAAATTCAAAATAAGTAAACCACTATTATAATTTACAAAAGTAACATGATTTATACATAATAACATTTATGCCATAACTATAATTAAATATTTACGTACCAAGTAATCATGAATTCATAATAAAAAGTACAATAATGGTGAATACCTTAGTTTATTATTTATAATATATTACCTTAGGTAATGTTCCAAATATATTAAAATAGTGTTTAAAAATAAATATATGAAAGAAAAATAAAGAAAACGTTGAATTTAATGTTTGAAGAAGTGTGAAATTAGTTTACAACTTTTATTGCATGTTTATTTTTGGATCTAGAGAACCAATTAAAATGGGATATTTATAAAATTATTCTTTATATATTTTAAACAAATATATAAAGTGCAAACAAAATTTAAAATTATATCATTAAGGACCTTTAGCTTAAGTATTAGAGGTATATTTTTGTAGACAATGTTTCTAGAAGTCATGGGTTCGAGCCCTTGAGATATCATAATGAGTGCTCTAAAATATCACTCTTGTTATAAAAAAAAATTAAAATTATATCAAAAGATAAAAAGCTTCAATAAATAAACAAAATAATTAAGGGTTTTTACTGTAATATTAAAATTAGATAGAGCAAAAAAAGTTATACTTAAAACGCTTATTTTCTCAAGTCTAATGAAAAACTTAATGCTCAAATGGTACGTCCAACAAGAGGCAGAATAAAGCACCAAAGTAAAAGTCAAGGCGCCAAAATTGGTAGCGCCTAGAAGATGTCCCGCAGAGCCTCGACGGTGCCCCCAACAGCATAGCCACAATGTAATTTAATTTATATTACAATGTAATCTATTTATATTAAATATTATAACCTTGATTTTGTTGGAACGACGTAAGAACGCAGCGGGGTAAATAGGTAAATTTCAAAACAAATATTCGATTTGGAACTTGTTGAGCCTATGAAGTCTAAATTTATTTAGAGTTTATCTAAATTTATTTTAGATAAAATCAATATTTCATTTAATTTATAAATAAGGTTTTAATTATTACTATGTTTATATAACTTTTAGTATAATATGTGTATCATATACATATATGTATGTACGTGCATGTGCTACATAAGTCGTGTGGATAGTTTAACATGCCTGTGTATAAATGTTGAGATTTACATTGCAATAGACATATTTGCCCCTTCATATACATATGTTTTGTCTAATATACATGTACATATATATAAATAGTTTTATAAACAATATTAAATGATGTTTGAAAATTGAATGTTTATATATATATGCAAACATGTATATGTGTAAGAGATATGAATAAAAAAATTAATTTTGAATCTCAAATTTCAAATTTTAGATCTATAACTTTAGAGTAAAATATATTGATATTTCAAATTCATATTAATATTTTAATGTTATATAAATATATACACACATATTATACTTCAAAACAATAATTATTATTTTTAATTCATATACATATTATATATATATATATGTATATGTATTCGAAAATACATATACGTATAAATATATATATATATATAATTTTTAGTGTGAATAAATAATTAACTGTATATATATAAACATATGTATAGGCCCAAAAAATTATTAATTAATATTTATTAAAAGGTTTTTAGGTTTTTAAAAAAATGTTTTTTTAACAAGATTTCCATATATAATTAATTTTTTTGAAAACCTTTTAACACATATCTATAATTTTATTAAATGCTCATTTTTATGTATTTTACTCTGTATCCGTGTTTATATATATACATGCGTGTGTTAGCATAAAAGTTTAGCACAAGCACCAAATAGATTGAATGTAGAGAGATAAAGTGAAGAATTAAACTTAAAATAGAGAGTAAACAATCAAAAACAAGAACAAACAAATTTATAGTGGTTCAGCATTGATTTCCTACGTCCACTTAAAGGAAATGCTTTATTAAATACTTGCTTTTCTGGTTACAGAGGGATCAGATCATAATAGGTCCTTGATTACAATAGAGTTGAAGTAAAGCAACAGCGTAAAAAATTCCTAAAATGAACAATGAACTCTATATGTATAGGTGTAGACGACCAAATATCTTCCTAAAATTTTGCCGATAGACTCTCATGATATAGACGTGGTCACCCAAAAGGTTTCGGGACCCAACTCCTAAAGATGGACGGTCGGCGCCGATCGGTGCAAGTACCCATGTGGCATCATGCAATCCCTCCTATGGGTCCCCCTCCATGTTAGCTTCCTGTTGCCTGTTGTTTTTCATAGTCGCGTACATGTTTTTTTAGAGATGTCGATTGATTTCCTTTGAGTTGAACTCTAGTTTAAGTTGTTCATAGCCATAGTGATATGATCTGATCTCCTGCATAAGGGAAGGGATTGGTACCGATCCCTTGCCTAAGGGAGGCACTAATCCATACTTTGAATACTCCAAAGAGTCCATCCCTTGGTCTTGTTAGATCGTTGCTTCATATCATTGTATGTGCATGATCTTTGGACTCCGTGATCGTTCCTCTGGGCTACTTGTCTTGTCTACCGTTGAGCCTAACTTATCCAATCAGTCTGGATATAGCTGGATCAAAAGGCTGGATAATACTTGCCCCTTAAAGTACGTCTTGTTTCAAATGTAATGTGTTTTGAATTGCAGCAAGTTAGAGTTACCAGAATGGATTTCATTCGGTTTCTTGAACAGCCATTATCCTTCTGTCGAGTTGACCTTCCAAAGAGTCGTATCTCTCTTTGTTCGCTGTGATGCTTGGTTAATATCAGTCGATATAAATTCAAGATGTAATCCTCAGTCTTTTTCTATGCTTGGTTCCATTGAGTTTGTCGATCAAGTTAGTAGGCCATGGTTATTTGAACTGGTCTTCTCTCTTAGGAGTTCTCATGTAATAATTCAATTTCCATCGAGTCAAGAAATCAGATGTTGGGTATGTACATGTGCACGTACATTCAGGTACACATTTATCATTGGCTCCCAAGCATGCTTACATGCTGATGGGTAGTTGTTGATTTCTATAAGATTGCAAATGCAAGTATTCAATCATCATTCATATTTATTTATTTTATTATTTATTTGAATAGGGGTTCGGTAGTAATCCCCTAGGCAGGCGGATCGGTATTGATCCCTTTATATATGCTTACATAGCCACTTTGGGCTTTAAGGGAGCGGGCCAATGCCATGTATAAGCTAAACGTTTAGCTTCTATCTTCTTAATTGTATCATTTATCTGCTTATCGACCCGATCCCCTTTATTTCTTCACGTCCGCCATCAACACTCCTCCAAACTCGATATTTCTCTTTAATCTCCCTGAACTAAAGTCGAACCATCACTTTACCTCCTCTAAAGCCTTTGCCGCTGCCATTAGTTACATCCGAGTACCCATTTTCAAGCAATTCAATCTTCAACCCAATTTGAACCTATCCTACACCGATTCAATCTAGCCTTCAATCAAGTTTTATTTGCATAAAGGTGGTCTTTTAATTGTTGGTTAGTAGCGAGTAGAATGAGGTTGTGGATTAAAGTGGTGACGAATTGATCTCGGGTAACTCATGTTCATAGTTATGGAAAAATGGATCGGTGGCGGTATGGCGAAGACGAAACAGATGGAGGGTTCGACGTTGAAGGATTAGAGAAGATTACGAGGAGAAGTGGCTTAGAATGGGATCGATTATTTTCTTATATGGATTCGAAATTGCATAGGGCAATACTGCCTAGACTAGGGATCAGTTACGATCCCTTGCCTATAAGGACTTAGGAATTTTCAGTACTTGGACCTCAATACTTGAGTTCAAACATAACTAGAATGTGAACTTGAGTGCTTAGGATTAGTTGCATATGTCTCCGAACTTGAACATAAACATGACTTAGAACTTAAACACATTTGACTTGAATGCACATGACTTGTGCATATGGATCTCTGACTAAAGCTTGAATTTTGAAACGAACACATATACCTGCATACATCTGACTGTTTACACGAACTTGAGTAGGAAATTCGCATCCCCACATGCCGATATTTGATCCCAAAGCTTATGTGAAATCCATAATTATCGACATGAAAGCCGGTTGGGACGGTCAGCGATGACGGTCAATCCGGCCAAATCCTAGGGTCTCGACAGAGCTGTTGTTTAATCCCGACTTGGTTATCACTACACTGCAGAACACTGCACCACATCGCACTAGTTTACACTTTACACGGGGGTATAGGTTTCTTTTTCTAACTGCAACTATCTACCGAGTGTGATAGTTTATGGGTTTTAGACGCTCGGGGCGTTTGGCTGCTGAGCAAGCTGTTACATACGATGGATCTGCTGCTGAATGAAGCTCTGCAACAATCTATGCTCGCTATTCTCTAGGTTAACAATCAGAACAACCTGAAAGCTCACATTGAGTTCTTGAAATTCTTCTAAGTCCAAAAGCAAAAAATGAGCTAGCTCCTGACACATTGGAAGATGCCATCTTTTTAGAGAATCCGAAAGATTATCTAGCTTTAAGAGTCGATGAGGCTTCTCTTTGTAGAATTTTCATTAAGTATGGAATCCCATACGAGAATGTATGAGTCCCGTCTCATAATGATAGATCTCACTTGCCTCCAGAAGGATACACTGCCTGTAGTAAATATATGTGCTGGGCGGGATGCGTCCTGCCTTTTAATCCATTCACCCGGAAGATGCTGCATTATTTGAGATTGACTCAGGTACAATTGCATCCAAACAACTATGCATTTCTCCATTAGACATATATGATATTCCTAGAGTTCTTATATCGTGAACTGTCCCAAGAGGACATTAGATTCATTTACAATTTCAAGCGACGAAAGGGGAGCCTCTCGTACACTTTTCTTCAGTCAATCAGCAACTGCCAAGTTGTAACTATTGCTTGGAATAAGCTGAGTACTTTTAAGAATGAATGGTTTTATGTGCGTTGTGAAACACCCACACCCCTTAGTATTCCCAAAAAGGGCATACCAAAGGATATGGTGCATTATAGGTATAGCTAAAGCATCACAGAGATTAAGATTCACAAGACAATTAAGTAAAAGCAGCAGAAAACATTTAAGTAGTAACTCATTATTCATAATTAAACTTCATAAATTAAGTCATAAAAGCAGAATATGTCTCAAAAAACCAAATACTCTTGTCTTATGAAAAATACATCTCAGTCTCAGAATCAGAGTATAAAAATAATAACAATCATCCCTCTCATAAGTGCCAGTACAACAAAAGCCAAATGAAAAGGAAAAAGGAAAAAAAAGAAGAATACTTGAAAAACTCCGGGAATATATCTCCAAACAATCTGAATCTACTGTCCCCAACTCTGCTGGTCTATGGGGGAAAAAGGGAAATAGAGGAGTGGGTCAAACAATAAGTCTGGTGAGTGAAAGTAATTACTAGCATTTCTAAGCAAGATAAAGACAACAGACTAAGTAATAATTCTAGTTTCAAAGGAAATAAAGGAAAGATAAAACTCGCATAGAGTATTGTTTGACTGTTTGCTTTGATTATTTACTTTTATTGTTTCGATTGTTTGCACCTGTCTTAAACTGTTTTGATTAGGCTAAAATCCTAATTCTACCCTTTGATCGGCCTATTCTATCTCTGTTGTGCCACTATGAACCAATCATGTTGGTCACAGCAAAAGACACCTCTTTAGCGCATAGGACGCAGTAGCAAATTATTTACCCTAATCGATACCGCATGCTCGGTCATCGTTGGTACACACTAACTATCGCCCCCTATTTGACCCTTAATTTACCCTAATCAGCATAAGCATGCCAAGCCTCACCTAACTGTTGTGAGACCATCAGTCCTAGACCTGAAAGGGAATGCTGCCGGTACTGGTCCTAACAAACAATCTTCTATTTTTGCGCCCCTTGCCCAAATCCTCAGATTTGATCCTCTATCTATTGGCCACTTATTTACCTTAATCAGCATAAGCGTGTCCCAACCTCACCTACTATTGTGAGACCATCAGTCCTAGATCTGAAAGGGAATGCTACCGGTACGGGCCCTACTTCTATGTTTGCTTATTAACTTAATTCAAGATCTAATTTTTAAAATAAGCCTCTTCTGTTATCTCTGCTATATTTTCTTATTAACTTAATCCAAGATCTAAGTTTTAAAATAAGCATTTTCTGTTATTTCCTTCTTTCTGATTATAACCTATGTGTTATAATTGTTATTGCAACTATTGCCCTTCTATTTTCTCTTTTTAGTTATAACCACTTGTTATAATTATGCTTGCAAATATCTTAAATTTTCCTATTTCAATCCATCTCTATTTTATTTCAGTTTTTCTTATTTTTCATCTGATTTCTAAAAAATTAGTGGTTTCTTCTATTTCAATCCATATTAGCGAATTCTTCTCTTTTTTCTGTTATCTTATTTGCGTCAAAAAGGATTAAATCTCTACAAAATGAAACTAACATTTACAGGCTAAATTCTAACTTTAAAACATATGTAAATAAATGTAAATAACTGTAAAATAGCTGAATAAAAATAGCTGAAATAAATAGACTGAAAAGAATTTCGGAAATTTACTTAAAAACTAACTGTAAATAACTTATATAAAAACTATCTCAAAATTGTAGAAAAACTACAACTATTGAGAACCCTATTATTTTAAATTGCTTACAAGAATAAAATAATTACAAAACACTCACCTGTGGTCCTTAGCTCTAGTCCTTGGCCTTCCCGAATCCACTTCTAGGGTGTAGAATATTTTTAATCAAAAAGATTTCCTCCCTAGAAATTTTTTCTATTTAGGGTTTAGCCTCTGGCAATTAACCCAAATGGGAGAAAATTTGAATGAGAAAAATAGCTAGGCCTAGGGTTCTATTTATAGTGTAACATAGGGATCTCAGATCGTTGGATTTGAAGATTAAATCTGGTGCAACCACGTCATAGGCTCTCTAGGAACCGTCAGATGCAGCTATGGACGCACGGGATTTGACAAAAAAAGCAAAATATGCTTATCGACTCGTACCTGGACGTTTTCACGTCCAGGCAGAAACGTGGGTCGACCCGACTCCTTTGGGGATCGACCCATAGGTCGACCTGAGCCTAATGCGGGTCGACCTATAAACGTGTATTATTTTTATTTTTATTTCGTTTTCTTTTTATAAAATTCTGATTTCTTATTTCTTTCGTAACTTCTTCATACTAGCTCGGGTTTCGACAATTACATATGGAAATTGATCAAAAAATTACCACGGACCGAATGGTGCAACTCCCGTAGCTCAATTTTGAAATTTTCACAAACTTATTTAATTAATTCGTTAATTAATTATTATAGCTTAAATTTTGGGTTGTTGCACGTTGCCTACATGGTTTCGTAGGACGATGGCTAGAAGGATGTAAGTGTCATTTCAAACTCAATCTTGGGAGCTTTTGTTCAAGTCGTACCTTGAACTAAATAGTTCTTTGAATCTTGCAGGTAATTATCCACAACTTAATGGTAACAGGTATTCAGAGGTGATTTCAGAGCTTAGGAATATACCAGTGGAAGATAGAGATGTTAAGCCCCCCTTTACCGATGAGCACCTATTTCTTTCGGCTTTCTAGAAGTAGGCCGTAGCACCGGGTTATCAGGGAATGCTAAGGAGGAAGTGGTAAGAGGAAGAGACGTTGCTCGGTAGGGAGGCGGCGATGTTAATCATGTCGTGCCCCAGTCAAGGAGGCGTAGGATGATGCCAAAGAAGGTGAAATAAGGGGCGTTGCTAATGAGCATTGTCACGATGATGCAGGTACAAGCCACGAGCCTGTAGTCGGTCATCTCCAAACACATGGCTTCTTGCTTCAAAGAAGAGAAAAGGGAAGAAGCTCGTCTACAAGCTTCGCAAAGTAGCCCAAGCCGACCTCTATGGCCATTGATCAGTCCACTTCCTTGCCTTTAGGAGATATATTTAGGGACTGGCGAACATCTCGATACGAGGGGATGTTGGGAGTTATCATTTTGCCAATATAAGCCATAAGGGTTTTGATTCTCCTACTCGAATTGGTGCTAACATTCCTCCTACTAGCATGGGAGAGGTGATTTCAGCTTGCTAAGCTCCAGCGCCTAGTCCGTCAGCTGGGGTATTAGGACACTTACTTCCATGCGCACTATACTGTACGACACATGTCCATCTTTAATTCTAATGATGCTAATACATCTTTGTTTTATTTCTAGGTTCTATGGAGTGCTCTCGTAACTTCGATCATTTATAGAAGTCATTGCACTCCTAGTCTCCTTACTTCGAGCCCAGCCGAGATCCGGACTCTGGTCGATAATCTGGCCAAGAGAAGGAAGGTCATGATAGAGGGGATGATCGGGACAGAAGCTACCAGTCCAAGGATTCATTGTGTGACACAAGTCAAAGTCCCAGTCTTCTCATCATAAGGACCTTGATTCACATCCCGCCGTATATAGTAGTGGCAAATCGTTTTCTCATGCAACTACTTCGGCAACATCACCCAAGAAACATTTGGATTCTTCCGGCACTCGGCGATCCCCTAAACATCGGTCTGGCATAGGAAGCCTTGATACATCATTTCATAGGCATGGCAAACAGACCCTCGTAGCTTCAGCTTCTCCAGTTAAACCTCTAAGAATGCTTGATGCTGCTACTGTAGAAAGGATGGCCGCACTTAAGGCCACATTTCCAAAAATATGCTTTGATGAGTTCAAATTCATCCTTGCTTTGCATTCGATTCCTTCAGAGGCCAAGGATACATCGCTTTAATATGTCAGTGCTGTTTATGATCAGCATAGCACAATTCTAAATGTAGTTGAGAAAATCTCTGAAGTGTCGGAGAAAAGGAAACTTGAGATTTATTGCTTAACTCTCGAGGCGGCCCATGATTAAGACATCATTAAACACTTGGATGAGGAAGTTAAGGAGTTGGACACAAAGCCGGTTGATGCCGAGAAGAGAGCCAGGGAATCTTCTGAATTTGCTAAGCATATAAGGAAAGAGAATCAAATTGAACTGGATGCTGCCATTTGTCGCAGCGGTACTTTAGCTCTTAAGAAGGATGTTTTGCAAAAAGACAAGGATGCTCTGAAAAAAGATAATGATGCCCTGACTCTTCATATTTAACAGTTTGAGGAGGAGCTTGAAAGGGAAAAGAAGGAGAAGATTGAAACTCAACAAGAGTCTCAGAAATATTGCGAGGAAATTGTTAAGGCTCGCGTGGCTAAGGAGGAGGCTGAGAAACAACTTAAGCAAATAAAGGCCCTCAAAGAAGAGGCTAAGGAGGCTGGTAGGATAGAGATAAAGGATGATTTTGATCCCTAATTGATATATTAAGATGCAAGTGTCCTTCTTAACTACAACCTTTGATTCCTTGGAAAGGGATACCCGAAGTCATTAGTCAAGGCTTGGGACTATATCGTGGAGCTGAAGAAGAAATCTCTTGGTGGCGCTAAGGTTGACAAGGAGTAGCTTATGCGTGAAATTTTTCACAATGAATAGCCTGATGAACTCAAGGCTGCTTGGCTTAGTCTATTTCATGACCCAATGACCACTGAGCAGGAGAAAGAAGGTGGTGAAGCCTCTAGATCCGGCTCTCAAGAGCCTCTTACAAGTTAAGCAACTGGTGCCTCAGCTTCTCGTTCCCCTGAAAAGGATACAGGTTATAATCCGGATCAGCTTGATATGCACAAGTCTTTTAAGCTATCTCCGATTCTTAAAGGCGGCACTCCGGTCCAAATCAAAGGTCAATCCAATGAAGGTATATCTCTCACCTCCCCGACGTTCGAGAAGGTTTACATCTTATGCATGCAATTCAAGGGCTTGCCTATTGAACCTTATGAAATTGAAAGTCTGTCTGCATTCGTCTGTGCTCCTGGTTGTGATGTCATCCCGAGATGGTAGGCACTGACCGCGGAGTCCACGACGGTCGACACTGCAAAGATGGCCCCGACTATTCAATCCATTGAAACTCCTAGCCTAGAAGGCTGAATTCATAGAGGCCTTAAAAGAAGAAAAAACCAACAATCACCAGACCGAAGATGAAATAGAAGATGTTGTGGTGACTCATGCCTCTGAGAACACGAACAAGCTCAACTTGAAAGAGCGTATCGTAAAGGAGGAGCTAGATAAGAAGATCAAGACGGAGCATGCCGAGGTGGATGTCACTGCACTCTAAACCATACTGCCTGGCGGTATCATCCCTGAGGAGGTCGACATTTCCCTTTCCCAAAGTGATACTACTTCCATTTATATTTCTAAAAACATCTCGCCCAAGGATCGCAAGAGTGGAGAAAAATCAAGGAGGAGGGGTAAGGCAATAGCTCTAGTGAATCCACCCCGAAGAAGCCCAGGAAGGATAAGAAATAGCCTTTGAATTGGCTTGGGTTATGGATAGCTAGGTAGAAGTTTTTTGTTGGCCATGATTGTGCGGGTACAACCTCACTTTTGGTTTCTAGTTTCTGGAAACTTGCACTTATCTTTCCAAGTTTCAACATGTGAATAAAAACTTATTCTTTTTAGTTTAACCTTTGTATGAATTTTTTTAAGTGTTCGAGCTATTACATTTTCCATTCAATGTACTTGTAATTTGTCACTCGTCATTTAAGTTGCCATGTCATTCGGTCGCCCATTACTTTGGGCATCGATCTGATAAGTCTATCTCAATGCCTCATTTTGGTCATGGCCTTATGTCGCTTTAAGCATTAGGAATGGAACGAGCCTTATTGTTACGCTGTCGTATTCAGCCATTAAGTGATTATACTTCTACCCCCAGTCTTGGGTTAGCGGAGCTAGTTCGTGGATGGTCGGATCCCATCCATTACGAGTTTATACTGCTCCTGTCGGGTTCAGGTCAGAGCTAGCGAATGATTAGTCCAATCGCACTCATTCGTTTGTTTATACTTTTATCTATACTCTAGGAGTCAAAGTTAGTCGACATGCGGTTAATCACACTCGCTTGATATTTATACTCTAGTCCACACTCTAGGGACTGGAGTTATTCTAGTAAATGATCGAATCACATTTTCCTCAATTAGTTATTTTGCCCCAATAAGGGGCAAATGTCTAAGGGTAGTCGGTCTTATTACGTCCACCTTTACTTATATTCCTCCTATCAAATCATGTGACGAAATTAGTTAACAACTTGACAAATTGCACATGTTCTATGTTTTATACTCAGCCCACCGAATCGTAGGAAAGAATTATCGGATGAACGGTGGAGCCACATTCATTTTGATCGATTCGATCATGGACCTGAGAGCTTGGTTGACACCAAAATCCGGCTACTCGTTCGTTTATATTAGGCTTACTTAGACGTAAATCGATCGCATATCACAATTGTTATAGTACGTATAAACAATTCACATGTATGGAAAAAACTTCAAATTTTATAGCAAGTTGAGAGAGCAAACAACAGAGTCTGTCTTATTACACGGCTTTGAGCTAAAATGCAAAAGCAAATTCTAAATGAAATACAACTGAATGAAACAAAATTAGGTGAAACAACGTCGTAGATGCTCGATGTTCCATGCCCTAGGGAGTGCAATTCCATCGATAGTCATTGGCTTGAAAGTCCCATCTCCAAGCTTCTGATTGATGACATACGGTCCTCCCATCTCGAACCCATGTTAGCGGGGCTAGGAAAGATCCATTTCAGGACAAGATCACCAATTTCAAAGGTCTTAGCTAGGACTTTAATGTTGTAGTATTGGACGACTCGGTGTCGGTGTGCAACTGCCCTCAAGTCAACATCTTCGCGCTTTTCATATTTCAAAACTAGAGATTCCTAAAGGAGATCTTTGTTTGTTCTAGGGTCATAGTAAGTCACTTAATGAGAAGGGACTTCAAGTTCAATGGGAATCACGGCTTCAGAGCCGTAAGCAAGGGCAAATGGAGTATGACCAGTTATGAACTTGTGAGTGGTTCTATATGCTCATAGTCCTAACGGGAGTTTATCGACCCACTTGCCTCTAGCCTTTTCCAAACGCTTCTTCAAAATGGATTTTGTGATTTTATTAATAGCTTCGACTTGTCCATTAGTCTGAGGATAAGCAACTGCCGCAAATCTTTTCTCAATATGATAGCAGCGACAAAATTATTTGAATTCAGCACTGTCGAATTGGATCTCATTATCAATTATGATTGTTCGCGGGAGACCAAAATGACAACGATATTTCATACAACAAAGTTGACTACTTTATTTGTACTGATCGTAGCGAAAGGTTTAGCTTAAGCCCATTTAGCAAAGTAATCAATTGGCACAATGGCGTATTTAAAGCCACCTTTGGATATCGATGGGGTGCCAATGATGTCAATACCCCATGTAGCAAACAACCATGGACTGACCATCTGAGTAATCTCCGTCGGTGGGGCTCTCGGAATCTATGTATATCTCTGCAACTTGTCGCATCGTCTAGCGTAATCAGCTGCATCTCGATTTACAGTTGGCCAGTAATATCCATAGTGAAGTATCTTGCCAAGGTTTGCTCCCCGATGTGATCGCCACATTCTCCTTCATGCACTTTTCTTAATACATTTTGACTTCATTGTTGGCGATACACCGAAGCAGGGAGACGAAAAAACCTTTCCTGCACATGATCCCTTCTTGGAGGATGTATAGTGAAGCTTTACGAAGGACCTGTCATTTTTCATTCGTCCATTTAGGAAGGATTCCTCTTTACAAATAATCTTTTATCAGAGTCATCCGTGACTCCTACTCGATCTCCATCTCTAATACCCAATCAATTTCCATCCAGTCAATGCTCGGAGCATTAAGTATATCAACTGGGACTAAGCCCGTAAGCTGTGCATCCCTAAAACTGACCAGTCTACCCAGTGAGTCGGTTTTCTTATTATGTTCTCTGGGGACATGTGTAATAGTGTAATTCTTAAAATCGACTAGCAGCTCTTGGACCCGATTGAGGTAAGGAACAAGTCACGCTCCTTGGCTTGATATTCTCCTCTGACTTGGCATACTACTAACTGGGAATCGTAATAAATTTGCAAAACTTTTACTCCTAGCTCTTTAGCAAGATTGAGCCCAATGATCAAGGCTTCATATTCAGCTTCGTTCATTATTCGTCGCAGAGAAGTCAAGTTTCAGGGCATAGTAGATCGAGCGTTCCTCATGAGTTACTAGTACGACCCTGGTGTTGAAACGCCGAATGTTGGATACTCCATCCATGTACATCTTCCATTGGATGGTAGGTTCTTCAATGCTCTCAGGAGACTCATCTTGTGCAGTGAATTCATCTATAAAGTCCGCCAACGCTTGTTCTTGGATAGCTCTTCGAAGGATATAAGTGATATCAAATTGGCTCGGTTCGATGTTCAATTTTAGTAACCTCCCAAACGTCTCAAGTCGTTGTAGGACCTATCGTAATGGTTGGCTGGTTATGACATTGATGGGGTGAGTCTAAAAATAAAGTCGAAGCATCCTTAATGCAATTAATAGGTAGTATGCAAGTTTCTCCAGCTTCAGATAGTTTCTTTCAGCACATGTCAATTGCTTGCTAACATAGTATACTGGCCTCTAGATCTGATTCTCTTCGCACAGCATTGCGGCACTTATGGCATGTACCGACACCACTAGATAGATACACAAGTCTTCATGATCCAGTGGCTTAGACAAGATAGGGTATCTCTTTAAGTGATGTATCAAAGCTTGGAACACATCAATACAATCCTGCGTCCATGCAAAGTTCCTCTTCCCCCTTCTAATCAAGTCGAAGAAGGGAATGCACTTATCGGTGGCCCTGGAGATAAATCAACTCAGGACGGCGACCTTCCCATTTAGGCTTTGCACCTGCTTATGCATCTTCGGTGCTCGGATATCTCTTATCGCCTGAATCTTCTCGAGTTGGCTTCAATCCCACAAGAGTTAACGATGAAACCCAAGAATTTCTTAATGCAGCACCGAAAGAGCATTTCAAGAGTTTGAGTTTCATTTCATATTTTTGGAGAATACCAAACATCTCCACCAAATTACCGATATGCTCATTCAATCGCCATGACTTCACGAGCATATCATTGACATATACTTCCATTGATCGTCGGATCTGATCTTTAAACATCCGATTGACCAGTCTCTGACAAGTAGCTCCAGCATTTTTTGTCCAAAAGGCATCATATTGTAACAATATAACCCCATATTGGTAATGAAGCTGGTGTGCTCCTGATCTAGGACGTGCATCGAGATTTGATTGGACCCGAAGTGCGCATGCATAAATGAAATCAGTTCATGTCCAGTGGTCGAGTCTACCAACTGGTAGATCCTTGGAAGTGGAAAGCTATCCTTTGGGCATGCTTTATTCAGGTCTGAGTAATCGACACATGTCCTCCACTTACCATTTGCCTTTCTTACGAGTACATGATTAGATACCCATTTAGGGTAGAGGGCGTTGTGGATAAACCCGTTATTCTTAAGTTTATCCACCTCCTCCTTAAGTGCAACAGATATCTCCAGATCCATGCTGCGTCATTTCTGTTTCATTGGGACATGCCTCGGGTCGATATTCAATGCATGGCTCGCAATGGTTAGCGAGATCCCACATGGTCAGAATGGGTCCAAGCGAACACATCAGGATTCGCCCGAAGAAAGCTAGCTAGTTCCTTCACCATCGTTGCACTGAGTTGTGATCCGATCTTCAGGACCCACGTTGGGTCATTGTGGCTTGCCGTGATGTCGATCGTTGGCTCAACAGGTGCAGCCTTAGGTCCTTTTGGCTCCTCTTCTTCATCTTTTGGATCTATATCTTTATAGAACCAATTGTGGTATCCAAACCAAGGCTCAGACGTTGATTGCTGGGTTTCATTGGTTTTGATGTAGAGAGGCTTCTCCGCATCCTTTTCTTTTTCTTTCCACTGAGCATCCTCAACTCAGCAACCTAGCAGGCACGGTTAGTTGCCTGATCTCCATGAATAATTCCCACACCATTCTCTATTGGGAATTTGAGTGTTAAGCACCAAGGGGCGATAGCTGCCCTGAATTCAGCAAGGGTCGATCGGCCCAAGAAAGCATTGTATGTAGAGTTCACATCCATCACGACAAATGGTTGCTCCTGCACTCTCCTACTATTGCCATCTCCCAACTCTACGGGTAGCTCGACTTGGATTACCGCTTCAGTAGCAATACCGTTAAAGCCATGAATACGGGCTTTACATGGTTTCAAATATTTGGCCTTCGGTAACATCAGGTCATAGGCATTCTTAAAAAGGATATTGACTGAATTTCCATAGTCAACCAGAATCTTTCTTACCCAGATGGGGCCGATCCTGGTCGAGATCACCATTGGGTCTACTGTAGGGGCCTCTACCCTGTCTGCATCTCTACTCCAAAATACAAAATAATCATCCATAGTTCTTTGCTGCTTTGTCGGAGCACCGCCCTCTACATTCGAGCAACATTCAATGTCAGCATGTCTTGTAGTGTTAAGGTAAAGCTCCATCTCGTTCTAGCTTCTGTTAGCTGGATGCGGTCCTCCAACAATAGTGTTAATGACTAACCTTCCTCCGACCCATCTAGGTTCCTCAACACTAGGCGGGGCTTATCCTCTATTGGGGTCGAATGTCCCCTGCCTGCCATCCTGCGGGGCTTTAATGAACTATAGCAACTTTCTTTCACAATCAACTTTTCAGTGACATTACAGAGGTGGCGGCACTTGTCTGTGGTATGGCCATAACTTTCATGGAATCTACAGTACTTCCCTGTCTATCTCTACTTCCTTATCGGTTCTTTCAAAGGTGGTTTTCTGTACAACATAGTATTACAAGTCGATAAATATATGCTCTCTAATGGCGTGTTCAACGGTGTATAGGTGAAATGTCGGAATCCTTGGCTTCCCTCTCCCAGAATCCTATCTTTGGTCGTGGTTTCTATCACCGCCTCTTTTTTCTCATTTTCTTTGTTTTGAACATTAACTTTAACTTTCCCGGAACTCTCCCTGGACTGTTTCACCACCATGTTACTTTATACTCCCTCGACACTCTGGCATGCAACATCTATCTTCCTGGTCTGCTTCACCTCCTCCTTCCTCAAGACTGGGCTCCCTTTGCATAAAAACAGACCACCGTGAAAGGAGGATTTTCCACCAACCAATAGCCAAAATCAGAATCAAGGTCAACTCGCTTAGTCAGTGCCATCAGTATTGCATCATCTTTTGGATTACTAACTTCTATAATAGTAGTATTAAACCTTTCCAAATAAACTTTCAATGACTTACCTAGATCTTGGATAAAGTTGGAGAAGGACGACATCTTTGGGGCGAGCCGCATGCATATGGAACTGCTCCACGAACTTCCTTGCTAAATCATCAAATGAAGAAATTGACCACGGTGGTAGTTTGGTGAACCACATGGTCGCATCCCCTTCTAGAAAAATAGGAAAACATCTGCACTTGACTGCATTAGTGTCTCGTGCGGAGTCCGTCTGCCACTTGTACTTCATAAGATGCTACTTGGGGTCATTATTCCCATATAAGTAGGCATTGTAGGCATATTAAACCTCCGTGGATACACTACGTGTAGGATGTTGTCAGTGAATGGAATATGACTTTTGGAGGGTCCTCAATCATTATTATTCACAAGCTGTCTCACCATAGTTGTTGGGTCCAGCGTCTGCAGAGCCGATGTCAGATGGTTGTCGTGTTCCACCTCACGTGAATGGCCCAATCCATGCCTTCGGGCAACACCACGTTGCCTTGACTTAGCATGCTCCTTATATGCCTCCTAAGCAACAATCCTGTCATCATACCTCAGTTGTGGTTTAATTGCATTCGCTTAGGTTCCAGTGCTTTGGTCGACCGCGGCGCATCTAGAGTTGGCTCCCCCACCAGCATGAAAGTTTCCTCTAGATTGGAGGGTTCAGTGCCGATCCCCTAGAGGGTTTAGTGTCGATCCCCTTGGAGGGTTCAATGCCGATCCTAGTAGTTTGGTGATAGTTGATCGCAGAGTTGCCCCTTGATGTTCCAGCATCATACGCATCTGTCTTGCGCTGTCTACTCCTGTGATAGTTCATCAAATGAAGAGGAGCTCTCTGATCCTGAGTATGGAGTGGGCTTCCTCTTTGTTTTCCCATGCTGGTTCTTCAACTGGTTCATCAGGTCGATATTGGCCAAGGTTTGCTGATTGAGGTGCTGACAGCTATCCAACTGTTCCTTCATCAGGACTTCAAAGTCGGCTTTGGTGATGTAATCAGCTGGATTTGGGGCATCGGTAGCTGCCGATTGCATATTCTGGTCAACCTGTTGTATGCTAGTATCTTCATTATTTCCAGTAGCATAGAAAGTAGTGAACTTGTTTCCTTTGACCATGGCTAATAGCTTCCTTATAGATCTTCTTCAAATTTGAGTAGAAACGGAAACTTGTTGGTCGAAATCTGGATCTGTCTCGCGAATATGGGAATCTATGGGTAGATGATGAGATCCAATCAAGCTGAGGTTTCTTTCTCAGTGAAAGCACCAAAAAAGTTAGCACCAAAGGTCAGCACAAACACCTAATAGATTGAAAGTAGAGAGATAAAGTAAAAAATTAAACTTAAAACAGATAGTAAACAAGCAAAAACAAGAACAAAAAAATTTATAGTGGTTCGGCATTGATTGCCTATGTCTACTTAAAGGAATTGCTTTATTAAATACTTGCTTTTCTAGTTACAAGGGGTTCGGATCGTAATAGATCCTTGATTACAACAGAGTTGAAGTAAAACAACAGCGTAAAAAATCCCTAAAATAGACAATTAGCTCTATATTTATAAGTGTAGACGACCAAATATCTTCTTGAAATTTCATCAACAAACTCTCATGATGTAGATGTGGTCACCCAAAAAATTTCAGGGCCCAACTCCCAAAGATGGGCGATCGGGGCTGATCGGTCCAAGTGGCCATGTGGCATTACGTGATTCCTCCTGTGGGTCCCCTCCATGCTAGCTTCATATTTCCAAAGTTGTTTTGCATAGTCACCTACATGTTTTTTTGGAGATATCGATTAATTTTCATTGAATTGAACTGCTAGTTTAAGTTGTTCATAGCTATAGTGATATGATCTGATCCCCTACGTATGGGAAGGGATATGTATTGATCCCCTTCCTAGAGGAGGCACTAATCCATACTTAGAATATTCTAGAGAGTCCAACTCTTGGTCTTGCTTGATCGTTGCTTCATACCATTGTCTGTGCATGATCTTTGGACTCCATGATCATTCCGGTAGGCTACTTGCCTTGTCTATCGCCGAGTCTAACTAGTCCATTCAGTCTATAGCTGGGTCGAAAGGCCCGATAACAATATATGTATATATATATATATATACAATATAGAATTAAGTATAATAAATAAAATGAATTATATATATATAAGAATATGAAATAGGTGTTCAGCATAGGCGCTAGAACAACTTAATGAAATAAAGTACAGGAAGTTGGTAGAATGCCAACCTACTAAGGAAAAAAAGATCCTAGTCCCCCTCCGAAGAGGAAGATCCACTCAAGTCACTCCCTTTATCCGAATTTCAAGCCCAATAAAGTGATAAAATCCTAAAAATAGAAATGCTAAGTTAGGAACGAATTCTACCAAGTCCTTGTAGTATAAGTGTTTCCTATCCCCGGTAACATCCTATAACACAGTACGATTCATATCACCAACTCACCCAAGAACATTGAGTGCCAAACCTTCTTCCTCAACATGATAATATAGTTGCCTAACTTCCTCATCACCGTCTACATACTTATAAAACCAGCCATCCTTAGGATCATACCTTATATCGGAAGGTTCGTGAATCCAAGCTTGCTCAGTCGCACCCCAAAAGAAATCATCTGAGGGGCGCGGGTCCACAACCACAACAACAGTTACTACCGGCTAAAATAGAGCAATAACCGTGTGAGGCTTAGGATCCCACTTCAGGACTGAACGATGAAGAGGAATCCTCTCGGAAAGAGGGATAGGGGAAACATCAATCTGATGTTTATAAGAATTTTTAAGTGACCGAAGTAGTAAAAAGCTGTGCAAATATCAGGTTTCCAATTATAACAGACACCGACAACCACGACATGCCCAGCTGCAATACGAACTGGAATCGGGAAGGCGAAGGCTTATCCAGAGTAATCTCAATAAGGGCCTTAGCATACACTAGTCTATCATGAGCAACGGTGCTAGCATCAAAGCATTTAAGCTTTCCAACAACATTGGCTGACCAATTTAACCCAATTATGGGTTGCAACATTGAAGGAATGTAATAAAAATATGCTCAAACTAGAATAGATAGAATTTGTTCCTTTGCTTTATCCACCGATGGACTCCAAGGGGTGATGATGAACGATTGGCCTCCAATAATGAAAGGATCCGCTTTCAGAACACGAAGCCATTCATCTTTATTTGAGAACTTGAAGAAGAATGAAGAATTATCAAAATGAACACGTAGCCCACCTCTTAACTTCCAAAGTTGATGGCAACAATACTTAACAACTTGATATGGCGGATTAGAATCAAGAAAAATCCCACTAAATACTCTGACCAAAATTCAGACCCCGCTTCTACCACTTCGGTCGAAGGAACCATCGCTCCATCCAACTCCACAATATTAAAAGAGCAAGGAACATAATCCCAGCGCATCTAGGAAAAGCAATAAATAGTGACAACCAAATAAAAATGTGTTTATCAGTAGCATTATGAGCAGTTGAATCATAGACTATAGCAAACCGAAAATCCGCAAAGGCATTATCATAAACAGAATGTGTGCCATGAGCACTTACCATGGCAACATGCCTATCCACATCACATACATCAACCATAACCTCTTTTTTTTTTTTTGAAAACCCAGGAGAACTCGATGAGCCGATAAACTCCTGAGGAGGGTATAGTAAAGCCGTCCGCTGATCCAAGCCCCCATACCCCCGGGTAAATTTATATAGGATAGGGAAGCGCGTGGTAGGAATCGAACCTGGGTCTTTTTACCAGAACCCAAGCCTCTTTTCCACTGTGCCGCACCGGCGGACCAACCATAACCTCTTCCTTACTAAAACTTTTATCAGCATTATGAGTGGGATCAACGATATCACGCAAACCAGTAGACGCCAATTGTTCACTCTCAAAACAAACAGCCAAGCAGAGGAGATAGATTAAATTCTATATCTTTGGAAATAGTAGAGGAAGGAATACTCAATAAAGGATGGAAAGCTGCTTCAATGCTTTGCAGAGCTGTATCGAATGTACTGAAAGGGTTAACAAAGATCATCGGAGGCCATATCCTATTTTCACAACCGGAGAGGAAACTGCTACATTCGATGCTAGAGGAGAAAAGTCACCAGGCGATGGAATGAATACTAGAGAAGCCGGTTGAAGATTGGAAGAAATAGAAGCACCAAAGGTTCATCCGGATCTCGTTTGAGATAGCTCACCAAGAAGACGTGACAGCGAAGACGTGCAGGAAGAGGGAGGCATGAGGGATGGAAGGCAACATAGAAAGGATTAAAGGAATTAAGGAAAGGGGAGGAGCGGAGAAACGAGGCATTGATGAGAGAGGGTTACGACCATTAGTTGTAAAATGATCCAATTTTTTAATATTGTATAAGTACAATTTTTTTAAGTACTAGCCATGAACTATATGTTATTATATACATATACCAGAAAAAATTTAAAAAATATATATAAGTGTGTGTATGTGTGTCTATATATATATCCAAAAGTTGCTAGCTTCACGAACACTGCTACCACTGACGATTGAATTGAATTTAATTTAATGTTAGAAATGCTTGAAAAGGTGGAGGGTGGAGGTAGAATTTTCGACCAGCAAAGGAGATGAAGAGGAGGCTCCAAAAATTATTTTGGAATGAGGGTTATGATCCTTATATAAAGGAGGGAATAGAGAGAGAAAGTAGGATCAAGATCCTTGTGTTCCTTTAACTCATTCTCTACCTTTTAACACATCAAAACCCTACCCTTAAGACTATCATATGGCCGGCCATACCATGATCTAATCATGGCTAAATATCTCAAGCCCTATATGAGCTTCAAACCCACTTCAATCCCGAATAATATTTATTGCATTTTAAACCAATTTAAATGCGTATCGACATCATATATTGATTAATATATTTTTAACTATTATAAACATATTTTAATATTGTTCAACACATCAAATAAAATTTTTATAATTAACATAAATATTAATCAATTTAATTAATTTATAATAATTTAAATTAATTAAATCAGGTGGTAAAAGGAGTATTCAAACTTTCGGGTGTGTAACTCTTAGGTGTAAATTTGATCAGCGATTAATATCGAACCATTCAAATATTAATGTTTACACATCATTTAGTAGGTGCTGTGACATTTTGGCCAAATTTACCGCTTACTTGGTTTCGGTATCCAATTTTACTTTATTTAAGCATTACCCAGCAATGATAATTATTTAAACCAATTCTTTTCGTCAATACTATATCACTTTGGACTTATAGAATTTGGTAATGGTCAAAACTCCAATATCGTCCAAATTCAACTAAACACAAAGTCCTAGGTTCAAAAATAACAATTATTATTAACCAAATTGCTCTGGCCAGAGACTTTGACTTTGAGTTGACTTCATTTGACTATGATACTAACCTCATACAATCGAGGAGACGAATCCTCTCTTGAATAGTGTTTCATTTCAAATGCCTCCACTCGACCCAACTGTAGTTTTTCAACGGACAGCGTGCCACGATTTAACTATAATCAAAGTGGAGCTTCCACATTGAAGATCAGTGGTATTTTTAAGTCAAGAGAACTGCTTAATTTTATCACATCAATATTTTCTGTTTGACCATAGTTATATTAACCTATAGAAAATGATCGAGTGAGTCATTCCATGGTTATCTAATAACTATCAGTATGTAATCTTTGGTGCCCATCAGCAGCCATAAGTGTTATACTGCCCAACATTTGGAGAGCGTTACGTACTACAGTCTCAACGGGTGCATCGATATCCAGTCTCGATACATCTTGACTAGGAATATTTAATAACAATATGTTTAATTTCATTGTGACAAATTACTCATGGTTACAACACTTTATAACTACTATAAAAAAACATACCATTTACAAATTTTCTATTAAATATACTTTTAATTAAATTAATTAATATAACATATTATATAAAATATATAATAGAAAGAAAACACCTTTTATTTTGAACAAGATTGGTTATCAAGTTAGATTTAAGTAACAATTACATAATTTCCCCTACGGCATGCCCCTGACTCTATCTCCCACTTGCACTTAGGGCCAATTATGGATTATCAATCACATCGCTTCGATCAATTTGATGAAAACGGATCAAGTTTGATCCTTCATGAATGGATTTGCTATGTTGTTTAATTATCTACTATGTCAATTAACTCTTTTTGATGTTGATAAACTACCTTTATCATGTGAAACTATTCGAAGTATGTACCTTAACGTCCAGTGAGTTCTTATTATTACATTGTTATCATATAACAATGATTAGTATTTTCAATACTTGGAATCACCCCTAGCTTAGTTATAAATTTATGCATTTATATATATACATTGCTTTTATAGTGGCACTATTCAAGAATATATAATTTGCCTTTTCATCGAATCAGCACAACGTTTCGTTTGGAACATTTCCAACTTAAAGCTTCTACATTAAGGTTTGAACATTAATTAATATTGACATATCATACTCGATAGCACTTATGAAGTTCGAGTCAGAACACTCTATCGTAAATAGTTCGTTGTTTATGTAAACAATTCTGTAGTATTTTGTAAATACTCGAGAATGTTTCTAAACTATTATTTTAGTGATTATATTTTGGATTTGATATTTGTTTCATGCAGCAAATAAATAAGAAAATTATGATAATGTAGACAATACAACATATATGATAATTCCTATTGTCAAAACATCTTACATGTTTCATATTAGACATTTTAATAAGGTGCCTTTGCATATCGTTTGAGACATTCCCAATATCCTTTTAAACTTTTTATAAAAGATATAATTTACAAATCCAATATCGAGTATTAAACAACCAAACTATTATTGATTTTAACATAAGTTCGTCGTTAACAATCGGCAGTATTTGTTTACTTATAGTCTAGAAATATATATGTACCTTTTAGTGGTTCTTTTTTATAGACACGCACTTCCTCTACATTTTGATTGAAATTCAAACCATTCAATATTTCTATCAAAATACTTATTCAATTCCGATTGTTATAAAAAGATACTTACGTATCATTTCATGAGTCATATCCTAAAAACTATAAACTCGATAGCATTCCTACTTACTTTGAGATACTTTGGTTGTTATATGCAAATAGTCAATTCTAAATCATTATTTAGAACTTTCCATTTCAACACATATGTACCAAACAAAAAGTCATTACAAACGATAATTTTATGAGTAAATTTGAATTAACCTGAGTACGTTGACTAACAAATATATAATGTAAGTTTCAATAATTTAAATTTACAATATTATTCTTATCAAAGTTGCTCATTATATTCCCACTGCATTAGTCTTTCTCTTGAAGTCACATTCGTGGCTGATGGATCACATCCCTTTGGGTACAACTACTAAAATCATATGTTGATAACGTATTTGGATCCTTTTTAGATTTGTACATCATACCATATCGTAAAGTCAATACTTTTAATGGCTTAATTGAAAACTGAGGATTATCTATTCATGACTTTGAAAAAAACTCATAGTTTCTCGTCAATATGTGAGAACACTTATTAGACACTATAATGCGATGTGTTCATTTTGGTTGGGTTACTTTCATTTCATCCTACGTAATTAGTTTTATTATTTGATCGTATCCAAATCCACTTTACTACCAAAAGTTTCTCAAAGGAATTCCTTCGCTGCGAAGTTGGTATTTCTTGAAACAACAGTTGTTTCTTAGTGCAACAAAAGAGGTATTCATAAACATTTTATAAATTTCCTTATATATAAAATTGGTTTGGTTTTAGTTTACATACTTACGTTCACAACATAAGTTAGTCATCCAACGACGAACGTTACCAAAATTCTTTTGGGGCGATTCACAAGATCCATTGCATATAATTATTATGTGTAGTCTTTCAACTAACACAACCTGCCAACTCCTTGGTCTAGGATATGTTGGGGTTTCTCATAAACCCTTGTGTTGTATGATTTTGTAAACTATTATTTTGATGAAATTAATTTTAACCTTGCATACTGCTCTTAAATACATGACCTTATAGAAAGAAGTTAACTCAATTAAACTCACCATTAATCATACTTTGTTAAACAAAGTTCGGTTACTCCTTAACATTATATCAATATGTATTACAAGGAGGAGTGACTATTGAGATTGAATCTTTATTCATTCTTAGGTACGTTCGGAATATACTCACCAATTCGATCAAATCAAATCATTTTTATTTTCTATTGCATGTTGTTTTGTTTACTTTCGTTTTATATTCTATTAACACATTATTAACATACCACATGTGCATCATATACACATGTTCATGTTTGAGATAATTCATTGGCGAATACAACAAAGTACGTAGAACCATTTTGGAATTAATAGACTTTTGGTTTCATACGTCTATATGTATCGATTCGTATAGTCATCAACTCTTATAATGCTCTATGAATGGGTGCTTTGCCCTTAATTGACTGAGATATAATTTACTAGTACCATATAATTCATAATCATATAATAAAAAATTAGTTCTCAAAACCGTGGCTTTGTCCATAATTTCAAAATAATTGCATATAAATTTAGATACTTTTGTATTTTTCAATGAATCTCAAATAGCAGTACTGTAGTTTTATTTTATAATGAATATTCATAATATTTATATATTGAAATAAAACTATGTCTATTTTTCAGTCAATACTGAAAGATAATTATTTTCTTCTAAATAATGTTTGGTATGTTTTACGAAAACAATTTTCATAACTTGATGTGACCAATAAGGGTTATAAGGCATGCTCGCACTATTTCCGCCATTATTATAAAAGCTCCATTCAACCACCTAATATAGCCTATTTATTTCACTTACTATAACTGGTTTACAATTGAGAATTTTTAGATCAAGTATCTTAAATTCAAAGAAATAAAAATTTAAGAAAACAATTTTCTATGTGAAAATACTTTTCAGAATAAAGATCATATTTCTCATTCTAATGTTACGTATCTATTTTTATTTTACAATTCTATTTCTAAATTTCTTTGTGAAGCAGAAATGACCATTCGCTCTCTTTATCCCAGTTGTGCCATAGGTTACATCCACTCTTATTCATTCGATTTCCTTTCTAAATGATCAAATCATTCAAAAGAAATCCTTACTACGATATCATAACAAACTCTTTACAAAAGTGAATTCGGTCATCCTTAATTTTAAGAATATCAAATAAATTACACTTTACGTAAATTAGTCAAACCGACATTTTAGTGATCGATTTTTTAGATATATCTTATAGCCTTTTATCCAGTGTATATTTAACACAACAAGATCGTTATTGTAATCAATCATGTTGAATACACAATCTTAAACTACAGTTTATTGCTTATTTCAACGAACTGATTTCATCATGGTTTGTATATTACGAATTATTACCATTCACAATATAAAATTTATATGTGATCGTATATGGATCAAATATCCATATTCTTCTATTGCTTTTAGAGTTCGAAACTCATTGAAGGTAATACACGGTCTCGAACAAATAAACTTGTAAGTGACCAAGTTACAAACGTATTTAGTGGTTGTATAATTAGGCACTTACATGGGACAACATGCAAACAATTGTTGGTAAATATATTTAATATTTCTTTGTCAATACTTAGTTCACTTCATCTGTATATTTTAATTGATAAACATTTTATCAGTTATATTTAATGCATAAATTTATTGAAGTGGATTATTTTAATTATACATAGCAGGTGTTCTTACAATATTAGAAAGGTTAAATGTTACCATTTTGTTTTTCTAATAAGTCTCCCACTAGTGTTTTATGTTTCTCCAAATCCTAAGACGAAACATAAAAATCTTTTAACTTTACTAGTGGGTGTTAGAACTAGTATATCTTGAGATTCTGACCTTGAGGAAAGCTCAACAAATCATACTCGCATATATAATGAATAACTCCTTATCAGTTGTATCACACACAACTCCCAACCTAGTATCCTAGTCTTAATCTCGTCTTTACCTTGAGGAAATCTCAAAAAATAAAGAGAGATTATTCACTCATACCCATCACTCGTGACAACCTAAGTATATTTTGCATACCTTTAGGAAAGCTCAACAAATATACATAATATCTTACCTTGTCTAGTATATATATTAATATTATTACACATAGTTTCCCTAGCTTGAGGAAAGCTCAACAACTAAGAAGTATGCAAGTAATCTATTAATATATAAGTGGTAGAGGACAATTTTATATTATAGATTCATAATCTTTAATATATTTAATTGTGTGATATCGACTTATGAAATAATTTACTTCTTATGAAATATCTTTGTGATTCAAGTATCGAACACATCAGAAATCACGTATGCATACTTTTACGTATTTCCTTAAGTCTATTTAGGGTTTCTTTAATGTTCCACCTTTTATTATATATTTATATTATATAAATTTTATTGTATAAATTTTATTATTTGATTTACTTATATAATAGTCTTATATATAATATTTTATTAATCAAACCTTATCTAATTAATTTAATCAATTAACACTTTAATGAATTATTATATTATTCAATTATAACATATTATATTCAATATACATATTATACCTTTATAGTAATATACATATATCTTATATATGTATTTAAATTTATTAATTGAATTAAATTAATTTATTTAATTAAATAATTTTAATTAAATTTTATTACTTTCAAAAATTCTTTTATATGCACAAGTATACTCATGTTGTCCTAAATAATTCACAACAATATAACATATATCATTGTATATATCATACATGTATATATATCTAATTAATTAACTTCTTTAATTAATTCATTTATCTTATTAATAAATAACATTTTCGAAATTAATTTATAACATTTTCAAACATTTTGAAAATTTTATATTATAACTTTTATAATATATGTTTATTTTAAATTTTAAATTTTATTTTAATTTTCAAAATAATTCAAAAATCTATATTATAACATTTATAATATTTTCCTATTTTAAATTTAAAACTTTATTTTAATTTCAAAACAATTTTTACATTAGCCCAATTCAAATTAGACATTTTCTACTAGGGGCAACCTTTGGTCTCACATAACTATTCAAGCCACGCTAGTAGCCAGGTAGGACAGGGTACTAGATTACCCAACAATCCAACCTAGACACTACTTTCCTTAGACACCCAACTAACTGGGTTGTAAGCTTAATTAGCTATCTCTAATATGACTAATTTAGACTGCATATTCTATTTGGCTCTAATACTATTGCTGGAACTTGGTCAATACGTAGTTGGGTAAATGGGTAAATTTTAGAAAAATTATTCCATTTGGATCTTATTGGGCCTATGAAGTCTAAATTTATTTAGATCTTATCCAAATTTATTTTAAATAAATCAATATTTTATTTTATTTATAAATAAGTTTTTAATTATTATTATGTTTATATATTTTATAGCATAATATGTTTATCATATACACATATGTGTGTACGTGCACGTGCTACATAAGTCATGCGCATGGTTTAACATGCCCGTGTACAAATGTTGGGATTTACACCGCAACGGACATATTTGCCCCTCCATATACATATGTGATGCCTAATATATATGCGCATATATATATATATTTATAGTTTTATAAATAATATTAAATAATGTTTGTAAAATTGAATGTTTATATATATGTATACGTGTATATGTATAAGTTACATGAATAAAAATAAATTTGAATTTCAAATTTCAAATTATAGTTCTAGATCTTTATAGTAAAATATCTAGATATTTCGAATTCATATTAATATATTAATTATATATATATATATATATTATTTCAAAATAATAATTATTATTTTCTATTCATATGTATAATATATATATATATTAATATTTTTGAAAACACACAAACATACACATATATATGTATATGTATATATGTGTATATATATATATATAAACTTTAGTATGAATAAAAAATTAACAAAAAATATATATAAACATATATATACGGCTTAAAAATAAATAAATAATTTTTTTAAGTTTTCAGGTTTCTTTATAAAAATGTTTTTTTATTAAAATTACCGTACGGAAATCTTGATAAATATTTTTTTTTTGAAAACTATTTAACACATATCTATAATTTAATTAAATGCTTATATTTATGTACTTTACATTGTGTGTGTATATATTTACAATATATAGGATTAAGTATGATAAATAAAATGAATTATATGTATATAATTCTATACATATGTAAATATAAATATATATATATATATATATTATTTATTTTCGAAAACTATAATGTAAATATATATTAATAAAAAATATACATATATTTTACATAATTATGTATGTGTTTTAAAATCAGTCTGTGAAAAAAATCAATTTTCTAATATTATTTAAATACATTTTTTTAATTACTAGCCGTGAACTGCATGTTATTATATACATTTTTTTTTAAAATATACATACTTGTATATTATCATCAAATGTAGACAACACAGATATATATAAATTGTTATATTGGTAGCAAACTAAACAAACCTATGATATAATAAACATATCAAATACTCATATAAGATGACAATAAATAAGGAATTGCATATTTCACCAAGGGCCAGAATGTACACCTTGAAACGAAGAATCAAACTACCCGAATTGAATCATGTCTTGCTAGCTTCTCGAACATAGCTACCACCGACGATCAAATCAACTTTAATTTGATGTTAGAAATGCTTGAAAAGGTGGATGGGCGAGGTAGAATTAATGACTAGCAAAGGAGATGAAGAGGAGGCACCAAAACTTATTTTAGAATGAGGGTTATAACCCATATATAAAGGAGAGACTAGAGAAAGAAAGTAGGTTCAAGATCCTTGTTTTTCCTCTTACTCATTCTCTATCTTTTAATACATCAAAACCCTACCCTTAAGACCATCATATGGCTAGCCATACTATGATCCAATCATGGCCGAATACATCAAGACCTATATGGGGTTTCAAACCTACTTCAAGTCTGAGCAATATTTATTGCATTTAAATCCAATTTAAATGCATATTGATACCATATTGATTAATATATTTATAACTATTATAAACATATTTTAATATTGCTTAACATATCACACAAATAATTTAAAATTGATATTTTATCAATATTAATTAAGTTAATTAATTTATAATAATTATAAATTAATTAAATCAGGTAATAAAAGGAGTATTCAACGTTTTGGTTGTGTGACTCTTAGGTGTAAGTTTGGTCAACAATTAATATCGAACACTTTGAATATTGACTTTCACACATCACTTATCAGGTAGTAGTATTTTGGCCAAATTTATCACTTACTTGGTTTCGGTAAAATCCAATATTACTTTATTTAAACAATAGCCGACAGTGACAATTATTTACACCAATTATCTTCATCAAAACTATATCACTTTGGACTTATGGAATTCGGTAATGGTTAAAATTCTAGTATCATCCATATTCAACTGTATAGTCCAAACGCAAAGTCTTTGGTTGAATAATAACAACTATTATTAACCGAATTGCTGTGGCCAGAGACTTTGATTTTGAGTTGATTTTAGTTGACCGTGATACTTATCTCATATAATCGAGGAGACGAATCCTCTCTTGAATAGTGTTTCTTTTCCAATGCTTCCGCTTGATCTAACTATAGTCATTTGGTGGATAGTGTGTCATGATTTAACTATAATCAAAATAGAGCTTTCACATTGAAGATCAATGGAATTCTCAAGTCAATAGAACTATGTAATTTTGTCATATCAGTATTATTTGTTTGACCTTAATATATTAACGAACAGAAAACTTTCGGGCGAGTCATTTTTTAGTTATCCAATAATTATCAGTACGTAATTCCTTGGTGCCTTCAGCAGTCATGAGTAATAAACTTCCCAACATTCGAAGAGTGTTAGTACTTCAGTCTCAACGGATGTATTGAAATCTGGTCTCGATATATCTTAACTAAGAATATTTAAAATGGTACGTTTAATTTCGCTATGATAAATTACTCATGGTTACAACACTTTGTAACTACTATCACGAAATATACCGTTTTTTGATTTTTTATTAGATATACTTTTAATTAAATTAATTAATTGACATAACATGTTATATTAAGTATATGATAGAGAAAACCCATTATATTTTGAACAAGATTGGTTATCAAGTTAGATTTAAATACCAATTATATAATTGCCCATAGAACATACCCCTAACTCTATTATATTTTTCTTTTATGTATGAAAATTGCAGTTTATACGATTATGGGAAAGAGTGTAGAATACAAATGATTGTTTTTATGCAATTTTTTCAAATGGATACTTATTTTGTATTATGTAACATGTGATAACCCCGCGGTTATGGAAAGCATCATGGCACAAGACGCAGAGGTTGGGCCTTTTAACCCTATGGTAAAACACATGCGAAAATATACATCAAATAATACAAATGGTGCAATAGATGACGCACGACACAAAAAGTGGGCGTCTTCCGTGTTTTTGGTTTTTTTTCCCTTTTTTTTAAAATTCCTTTTCACGATCCAAAAATGCATAATAATCAATATTCATCATATGGTAGTGTTTACGAATTAATTTATTTTTGTTCAAATTCCGAAGATTGTTTTTTTTTTCTAATTCTTTATAGATTAAAGTCAAACACATTTACTTATTGATGTGGAATGACTATTTTTTCAAGTAAAATTCTCAAAGTAAGCTGTACTACAATATCGATCTTGTATGCACGAACTAATATTGATTGTGGAATGAATTATGTTATGATGAATATTTATTCATACAACGTGATCGAAATATATTAAATTATAAAAAATCGTAAAATTAATCGTAAGGTAACCAATGGAATATACAATAAATATATTATTATAACATAATACAAAATAGATGTACCAAAATAACGTACAAATAGAAAATGTGAAATATAATATCCCCTATGTTTTCTCTCTCGAGACATCCAGCATTAGTTTATACTTGGTATTAATTGCTAAACAAGACAACTTCACTTATGACTTAACTATTTTTATTTATCAATAAAAGGTTACGGGTCCATTGAACTTAATTTTTCATGTAGAAAAGGCCATAAGGTTTAACTCAAAATTAACTTACAAGCAAATGATTGAACAATAAAAGATGGGATATAATTATATGATATTTTATGCTTATTACATCAAGCTAGTTTGTGAAATGATTAAAAAGGAACCTTTTCGATATATATTAGTTTGTACTTGTACGTATGTATATGTGTGTATAAAGTTTTATTTAATTAACTTTGATGTATGGTAAATATATAATTGTTTCATAGATGTCCATTAATCAAAACGACCAGCACCAACTGCAATGTCGTGAGTCATCATTTCGAGATGGATTTGTTCCTCTTTGCGAAATGCACCATCAATAAATACGTTAACTCCAATATGAAGTCAAATGCTAAATAATGATCTCACATCTGAAATATCCAATGAAATTCCTTTTTCACCATTAGTTCATAAATTCTATATCATTCCCAACAGCATACATATATTTTTCAACAAAAACTTGTATTTTGCAAATATTTGCATGGAGTTGTTATGATGCTAAGCACATTTTGCAAACATTCACATTTCACATGAAAGTATTTGCATTTTATTCACAAAATCAAATATATATTTTCTCGAATTAAAAACATCTAACTGTAAGATTATTTTACTATTAAATCACGAATTTTATGATCTTTTAAATATTATTAATGATATAGAATTTTAGTAAAATTTTATTAACAATATGTTGTAATTCGAAGTGGAACAGTAAATATTGGCAATTTCATGTATTTTATTATGGTTTGAAACAAGTCGTAAATGTTTGCAAGTCGAAGCAAGAGCCACATATATTTACAATTTACTTGCCAAACACAAATTTGTTGGAGTATAAATGTATAACATAAATTTTACGAGAACAAAAATTCATATCGATTTCTTTAAGAAAAGATATTTAGAATTTTGTTTGTTAAATGTGATACTGGGGCCTATAATGTGATTTGTTAAAATTAAGGGTTCAATTTTTAGGTTATTAATTGGAGAGATCTAAACTCTATAATGAATGTTTTTATAAAAGATTACTATAATGCGTACACACACATACATATATACATATGTGTGTAATAATGATCAAGAGAAGCCAGTTTTTGCTTGTAAACTCTAAAGAGACGCAAGCGATTATTGACACATAAAATAAAACACAAGATTTAACACAACAAATCTTAACTATTGAATCATTTTGTTTTTATATGAAATGTTGAAATAAAAGGAAAACCCAGCGGTTAAGATCTGTTGTGTAACATGTAGATGATCTAATGAATAAGATTTGTTGTGATAAAAACTAGGGATGTTTAAACATTTAATGTGTGCGCGCGTGCTTGTACATACGCACATTAAACCCTTAAACATTTCCGGTTTTCGTCATAGGTTTTTGTTTAAAAAGATGAGTCATTGGACCTTATATGTGCGTGCTATTGGGCACTGGTGAGTTTTATCAACTTCATGGTCGTAAAGTAAATCTTGTTATCGGCTGGTCTATTGGGTTTAACGTAATAAATTTACAACCGAGAAAAAATAATGGTTTAAAAGCATCGAAACATATATGAAGGACAAAATCCAATTTCAGAAAAATGGTAGAGGTTTCTAGACCCTTCATACTTGGTCAATAAACCAGCCTTTCCAATCGATCAACAAATATATATATTAATTAATAATTAATATACCTACTTGGTTGGACAGAAGCAAGTAAATTACTTTAATCACCAAAACAAAAGCAGGTTGCAAATTTGCCACCTTTTAAGCACTTTACTTGCATCGTGAAAGAAAGTTGTAGAAGGTGAGTGTCAAAAATCAAACTTCACTCCGCTTTCTAAAAACAACACAAAAGTCTGTGGGACCATCATCTCCAATTGTCCATATGTTTGGGAAGCAAAAATCCCATCTAATTAATATTATGTTTTTTACTATAGCAGAGTTTTTACTATATTTCCATAATAGCATGGAAAGCAAATTACATCAAATTCATAATTCATATTGAATTCAGTGCTTTATTTGAAGTAGTCTGCAAAACTCTCAACTGTAGAAAATAGCTGCCTTCAAGAGTCAAAATCATCATTAGGATGCCGGACCCACTTCAAAAATGAACATCTTTTAACAGTGAAAAATTCAATACATCAAAATTAGATCCGACCCGTAGTAATAATCGGTGTGAATAAATTCACATGGGTTTCCTACTTAGAAGATATCATCGACCTACCTCTATTTTTAATGTGCTAATGAATAAGTTTAGAGAAATTAACTAGGTTGCTATGTTTATGCATCTCAGGTTGAGTTAAAAATGAACAAGGGAACGGTTGACAATGATAAAGTCCAAACCGCTTACGCACCGCATCAAACGGTTAATCAAAAATACAAACTATTATACTAAACTTTTAAACGGTTCGGTTTCGATTCGTTTTGAATGTAATACGGTTCGGTTTCGGTCTGGTCTTTTTTGAATCCATGTTAAATATGAAATAAAAGAATTACTTTCATCAACAATCAATTTACGAAAGCAACCGTGTAAAGCTTTTACACTTAAAGGTTAAAACACACAATGTTATACGGAAATGAAAGATTAGTTCTTAACTTTATGAATATTTCAATTTGATATTTAGCTACAAGGGAGATTTTTTTTGGTAGATTAACCAAACATCAACATTAATCAATGCATAATCATCAAAGAAAATGACTAGAATAAAATTATAATTAACATTATCTAAAAAAATGAGATGATAAATATTATACCAAAACTATAATTTCTTCCTTGATGACAACGAATATTATTAATATAATAAAATAAACTAAAAATTGAATATACATCTTTAAAATCTAAAATAAGATAGGAATTGCTTATATTTTTATCCTAAGATAGATTACTAGTGTAAATATTCGATTCGGTCCGGTTTAATACGGTTGGTTCAATCGTCCAAACCGCAACCGAACTGTATCGATGCAGGTCGGTTCGATTTGGGGTATTTGCTTTGGTTAGAAGATTCGATGCGGGTTTCCGCACCGTTTTTGCGGTTCGGTGAGGATGGTTTTCGTATAGCGGTGCAGTTTATGCCCACCCCTACTCCCGATGCTGGCATCAATGCATCATAAATGAGTTCAATGATATTGGGTGTGAAGTGCAGACTATTGCCTAACATAATTTAGCTATAAAAGGAGCTTCTCCGATTCCTACAACTTATAAAAAATACAAAAAAGTAAAGGTGTGTTAGAATATCTTATCAAAACTTGTGCAGCTAATGGAATAATTACCTAACACGTAAATGAAAATTTGTGTAACATGTATATGAAAGCAGGCGTAAAACCCAACAGGAACTCATATTAAACATGTGCTAAAAGGAGATTTTAAAATTGGCATTATCTTTCTTATGAAAAAAGCAAGCTGAAAGAAAGATTATGTGACAAGTTACCTACTAAACAGTGATTCTAAAATGTGAACGACCATGACATATACCCTTATTTTTCACTAATAGATTCCCCATCGTTTCTCTCTCTAGGGAAAAAAAGGCCAAAAATATCTCTCACAGCATATTACATTTCAGTATGCTCCGTTTGCATATTTTGAATCCTACTTCTGGCTATCGTATTTTAGATGATTTATGAAGCGTAAGACACCTCAAAGGTTTTTTCACCTTTGTACTTTATTCTTTAGCACGTTAACTTTTCCCAACTTCCACAATTACAATAGTTGTACTAGTCATTTGTGAAAGCAACATTGATGCCCCCAGATGTTGATGTTCAACTCCATTATTGAATGAGTTATATCCACCTAATCCTATTAAAAAATATAATTAAATGTAAGTTGGATCAAGAAAAATTAATAAAAAAATCATGATCCGTTAAGCTACTTTTTTATTATTTTAAAATCCAAAATTAATTGGTTTTGTTTTTTCTTCAGTGAAGGAATTAAATATGGCGAGAACTAAAGCAGAATGCCTGCAATTCAGTGAAGGAATTCTACTGTAACTATATATAATTGAACATTGAATAAGTAAGTTGTCCCATGTAAAGTTACTTGTCAAAAATTGCAACTGACAGACAGCAATGAACTCGGGAACTCATGTAAGGATGCTTCCCACTAACAAAGTTTCGTTGTTACTACTCCACCAAAAAAAAATAAAAATCAAGCAAATGCTTTTCAAATTTGCAATAAACAAATCAATAACGGATTACTTCTCATGAACATACATGCAAGCCCAGCCCAGGGAAGCCCATCAAGCCCGTGGGATGGGACAAGATAGAAATATACTAAGTTATATATTCACAGAACATGTAGACAATACTTTCAAAAATAACCAATTGTGGTTGTGTCCTAGTGGATGGTTCAATGTTATTTTCGTTTAGGGGGCAGGGTAAGGGGGCAATGTTCTGTTTTTATTTTTGTTCAGCAATTGGATCCGACAACATAAATAATTTAGGTGATAGTGTTAAATTTAGGTGCCATCTAAAAAAGGAAATGAATATACAAAACAAGGAAAGGTTAAATATGCAAAAACAGAAAAGATTAAATTTGGACTTTACCTACTTAATAGGCATATATGCACATGATTATTTCTCTCTCTAACATTATAAATTATTTTTTTGTCATATGCATACTAACTTGGAAATAAGTAATTGAGTGCTGTAATATAGTCTAAAAAAAGAGTGAAAATATGTGGAAAGTATTTATTGTTTCCCCCTTCTCTTTTTCTTCAAACGCTAAGAAAACATTGTCATATAGATAAGACTATGATTCTATTTTTTGTTTTGTTTACTTTTATTTGGTAAATTAATTGTAATCAATTGTTTATTGAAAATCATTATAAAGGGTAGTTGGGCGAAATCTTTAGGATTGGTTTTTTTTTTTGAAACTATCAAACATTTGTAATTTGGGTGATATAAGATCGATCCTACGATAGCGTTCCACAACATACATATCCTTTGTTGGGTTTTGCGCAACAAAAATAAAAACAAATTGGTACTAAAGCAAGATCATCCCAAGGCTAAGGATAATTTTGGACTTAGATTATTTTTGAGATGTCAAACTTCATTTCCTTCTCGAATATTGCTCTTTTGACGGGAAAAATTGGGTATTTGAAAGTATAATATGGAGGATGTTTTATACTCAACGATCTTCATGAGCCGATCTAAGGTGTTGCGAAAAGATCCTCAAATTGAGATGAGGGAAAATTGAAAAAGATAGACAAGAAGGCGATTGCGGTAGATTCGCCAATATACCTTGATAATCTAGTTTTCCACTATGTAACTAGTTGTAAATCTGCAAAGGCTTCATGGGACAAGTTGGATTCTTTACACGAGTCTAGAAATGCTATTGTTCATCGCTTTTTGATAAAGCAGATTTCAATTAGACTCAGGAGACTCAAACAAGGATGAAGTCCATAACTCAGTACCAAGTTATCACCATAGGTTGATCCCGAGTTATCAGCAAAGCAGCTTTAACTGAATTTAGAAGATTGAAACGGAGACAGATTGATTCAAGGACTTGGAAATGTGAATAGAAGGACTCAAGAATTGGACTCTAAAACGTCGGAAGCAAAAATGGCTAAGGCCATAACTCGGCCCCGAGTTATGGAGCCTCCCCATTTCACTTCCTAAGCCATTTGCTACTCCTCCTCTACTCTATTGACTCGATATGAAGTGGTTTTCCTAGAGTTTGGATGACCTATTCTACGAATTGACTAGAAATGAAGCAAAGGAAAGAGGATATCAAAAGGATTGCAGGATTTGACTCGAAGACGATGGAAACGTGGTTCAAACAACTCAACTAGAAGATAGGAAAGGCATGCAAGTGGAGCGGTGCAAATTGCACCAAGTTTTATAACTCGACACCGAGTTATTATTGATAACTCGGCACTGAGTTATCATGATAACTCGGCTTGGCTTGGGATTTTTGGGAGCAACTCTTGGCTATCTCTTGGACTTCATTGCTATTGGACCTTTGACTCTATGCTACCCAATTCTTCTATAAATACCAATCTATCAGTTACCAGAAAAGGATTTTCTCTCTGTTGCATTTCTATCTACACTCTTAAACTTGGAGCTTCCACTAAACCTTCTTCACTTTTGTTCTCCACAACATAGATACTCTCAATCCTCGTTGTAAATCTAGAATCCACTAGACTGTGGCCAGATCTGATATAACTAGTTGTAATCGAAAGAGAGTATAACTAATAAAATAGATTGAAGTGGACACAGATCGGAGATTACACTACAAGACACACAGTGCATTCCAACGGCGGCCAGACGTTGGCGGCCGTTGGAATGCCGTTGATGGACGTTGGAAACACCATTGATATACATTTCAACGGCGTCCAACGTCTACCAACGGACCCAACGCCCATATACCAACGTTTTCCAACGTTCAGGTTGTCCACGTGGAAGAAGATGTTGACCAAATAGACGTTGGAAAGACGTTGGAAGATCCGATGGAGGACGTTGTAAGATGTTGGAATAAATGTGCCAGTAAACTGTTGGTGGACGTTGGAAATCTGGGTGTTTTTTTTACAGAACCAACAATGCATGCTTCCAGCCACCTCCAACATCGTATATCTCATAAAAGCTCAATTTCGAGCACATATACAACAGCATATCTCACATATAATCAATCATAATAGTAAATCCAAGTAATAAGCATATATACTAATCAATATACACAATAAAAATAAATATAAACAACATAAACCATCCAACATCAACTTCCAACAAAACGTCCAATCCAACAATATCCAAACTACTACGTCAACATCTCAAAAATCACATCCAAACCAACATCCAAAGCATCAGAATGTATCAAATCCTCACACTCTCCAAATATACATGTCCATAGCAAAACAAATCAAATCATACCTGAAATCACTCTCCTCCAGAACCACCAGAAGACGGAAACCGGCCGTATTGCTCCATAAACTCCGTAAGACGCCTATTCAGCTCCTCTGTCTTGGCTTCGGTACAGATATTGCGTTCCTCGAGCGCGGCGACCTGGGCTCTGAGCTGTGCAATCTCCTCCTTATCTTGAGCCCTCTGATACTCAATCTGAGCCGTCTTAACCTGTAAATAAAATTTAAATTATCAGTGTTTAATATTTGTAATTCGTGTTTACTATAATCCATCACAATGTGCAACAGTTGGTTCAGAATAATTATTTTAAAATTTAAGTTAAAGTTATTACCGATTGATTCCCAAAACCATAGTGTCTGCCATGTGCCGCTGGATCCATGACAGACTCAAAAATAGCGTTCTCCTCATCGACGGTCAACTCGTCGCGCCCAGAGCCCTCGAGAATGGAAGTCCGTGCTTGCTGAAACTTTTGATGTTATGCAAAATAAGTTGAATTTAGATAACATTATTTTAATTAACTTATATAAGTGTTAAGTCATTATGTTACTTACATATGCAGACTGCGCTTTGGCATCGTAATCCCAGGAGTATGAAACGGTGCCTGCTTCGTCGACCTGGCTCAACGCATGAGTATGCGTGAAAACATCCCAGTAACTCACAGAAGCACCACCACGCTGTCTCTCCTGAAATATGTCCATATACATATATATTATATATATATTGTTACATTATCTACAACTTAGAACTTAAAATCTTTAAATTATTATCGTAATTAATAAATATACCAAGTCCTCTCGGTGATGCTGAAATGACTTGGAACCGCCACGATGTGTGACAGGGTTCTTGCTCCTATTGGCTGAGTTCCTCTCCGACTGCCTCTGTAAATTTAATTTAAAAACAAAAATTGTTTAACATTTCTAGTTAGTATTTGCGTAGAAGAATTTAAATTAAACATGTGATAAATTTACCTGAAACTTCTCGTTTCCCCACCATTTCACAAAATCATCCCACACAGCTGCACTCATCCACTGAGGCTTCTTTCCCGCTGTTTTTAAGCTGTTTACTATTTCCCGGTAGTTCTTTGCGACTTTGATGCACCAGTGGCGATATACGACTGAAATATCAGCGTCCTAAAGGTCCACTTCCACCTGCATGTTTGACAAAATAAGAGTTATACAGCTTTTGTAAATAATGTAAACATGAATTGATATAACATGTTCCTAATATATAAAGTGACATACCAAAAAATCCTGCCAAATAGTCTCTTTAACATTATCTGGAATCAATGTTCACTTAGGCCAACATTCGGTCATACGACCCATGTACGCCCGTCGAGATATAGATAGAACTATTTGAGTCGGCTCCAAAGAGAAACCACTGTGTTTAAACAGAGAAAAAACATTTAATATTTCATGACTACTATATATTTTCAGAGTAGATTGTACGAAAATGAAATTTAATTTTGAAATTTAATACTTACCTTTGATCTGCTTTTGGCTTTAGCCACACTACAGGAAGCCGTAGCTCCTGTGATGGACCACCGCCATCACCACCGTCCGGACGAGCATGCCCTCTCTATAAGGAAGAGGGAGACCCAGAATGTCCACCGGTACATCTACGTGACGACATACCTATATAATACATGTTACAAATAAACATTATAACAGAAAATAAAATGACTATATGTAAAACATACAGTATGGCGTAACATAAAAACGAGATGTGATACATATCATATATTAGCATACTATATATTTTCGGATTTACCTTCTCAAAATGTACCTTCTCAAAATGTAGATAGTTGATCAGTCCTCGTCATTTTCAGATTCAGACTCTGTTTCGCACTCTATATTTTGTTCCTCTGTACTCTCAAATGCTTCAATTAATGCATTTGATTCATCGTTTAGAGGTCCAAAATCTGTTTGATCGTCGGTTATTATTATTCCTCTATTTTCCTTGATATTTGCTTGGTAAGCTTGTTCTTCGGGAATATTCCGTCCATCAAATGTAAACCTTGCCTTTGTTTTAAAAACGGCCGACCAATCTATTTTATCTCTTCTTAGAGATGGGTAAGAAGCATAATAAACTTGAAGAGCTTGTTTGGCAAGTACAAAAGGATCGTATTTATAATAACGCGAAGTATGTTTTATTTCTATAAGATTATATTTTGGGTGCACGTTTATTCCAGAACTTGGAACGTTGCTGAACAAGTTGCATTTAAACAAAAATACTTCTTCCGTGGGTCGTGTGAAATACGTCAATTGCAAACCTGGGTTAGCACGCCATAAAAATCATGTATATGATCATTTGGATCATCACTACTGTAACGACCCCGAATTTTATATAAATTTAAAATGATAATTTATTGATTTTTGAATTAAAATTTGTAAAATTGATCGATTAAAGTGATGCGAGTTTCCCCGAATTAAAATAAATTTTGTATAAATCATTTAAATTTAAAAATAATATATATAGTAATAGACTACAAAATAATAAAAGAAAAATAAAGTAAAAATAGAAGTTTACTCGTATTATAAAATAACGAGACAAGGCAGAATAAAATCTAATAGCATTATAAAGTAATAAAATAAAATACGTGTTTAAATTTCAAAACATTCTCTTATACTATGTATTAATACATAAGGAGTAGAATGAAATATGAAGTATGAGAGAAGACAGCAACTATACATGTACACTTGCCAAATGAAGAAACAAAAATAAATGGAAAAGCTTGCAAAAGAAGACACCTGAATATCTTCATACCTGTACAAACGAGATAAAGGAAAAAAGATAAGTATGGTACAAACTAATTAATGCTAGCACACAAGAAATATACATAAGCCACCATAGCAAGCATATCAGCCTACAATTTGGAACAAATATCTCTGGCAGAATTTTAAATAAAAACATATTAGTACAACTTAAAATCTTTGTGACCAGTAGTGTACAACTGCCTGCACATTTGGTTCCCTTTTATATATCATTTCATAGGTTCAATTCGATCATCAATTGAAAACTAAGAAAAAATATATACACCCTGTATAGTTCATCTCCACATAGTCTAATTTTCTCGTCAATTCGTTCATTTAAAACTAAGAACATATGAAGTAAATATTATCTTAAAACCCAAAACAACAATCAAATCTGGAAGCATGCGATTTCAAAACAAAGAATGCAAAAAAGCTTTCACCTGGAACAGAGCTGCAGTTTTGTTAATGCAGTAGATTTCTGGAAAACAATCTAAAGTGATATCATCTAAAACAAATACCACTATTCTCTGCTTCATCCATATTCAGGTGAGCAAATCATCATCTTTAAAGCTTAGTCTGTTATACATATAGAGTTGCTTGTCAACAGACTTCTCTGTTCAATATTTGTGAGTAAACTTTTGATTTTTCTTTCAATCCTTTGGTTGCTGTGTGAATGTTTTGGGTGATATAGGAAGCTTAAACTTTGTATGAATCAAAACCAAGAATGCAAGTCTGGGAATGACTTTTCCTTTCCCTGTTTCATTAACTCTCTGATTTACAGTAAATCATACCCAGAACAGATCTGTTCTGGACATGATTGCCAGTCATCTCCTGTTCTGTTTTTTTTTGATACAAGGTTTAATCAAGAAAACTTTAAATTTTAATCCTCTGATCCCTGATTGTTTTTAATTTGCAACAAATAAATTAGTTTAAAACATCATCTATGGATTAAATTCTGTTTTATGCCTGATCATGAAAAAATTAACTCTGTAACCAAAGATTTACAGTAAAAACAACTTTTTATGATAAATTTACTTATGTTAAAATGTTGTTTGATTCCATAACTTGGATGAACATACCAAAGTACGATTTTTAAAAGCAACCTGATGATTTTTTGTTAAATATTCAACGAGCAGTACTCAGTTGATCAGGAAACGCGTTTTAATCAATTCCCAGTGATTCAACAAAATTTGAATGATGAAATCTTGTCTAAGGCTAGGTTGTTGATTCAAGATTTCGGGAAAATTATCAAATAATTTTTGTTTTGTACAAATTTGTGGGACGAGTCGAAATTAGGTTTTCGCTTCGAGTTCTGAACAAGTCTGGGAATGAGATGGGTTCGTCACCTCCGATGCATCGAGCTGCGTGAGGTTTTTGGAGATGGTCGAGCACGGTGTTGAGGTGGCGTGGACGAAGTTTGGATGCCTCCGATGGTCGGAGGAGTGCTGGCGAAGTAATTTCATGTTGGTATGGTTGCGTCAAAGTTCGAACGACATGCTCGATTTCGTTCCACTGTCGATTTCGAAATCGCGTGAAGGGGGAAGGCACGAGGAAATCATCGGTAATGTGTGGGGAACCTAGAGGATGGTCGGCGATCATCCGATCGATTGGACACGTGCACGTGCACGCAATGGGTTCGTGTATCTGGTGGTTGCAGTGATAAAGAAAGGATTAGAGAAGAAGGCTATGGGCTCGGTGGAAACTCGAAGTCTACTCGGGGAAACATAGGGAAGAACTCGAGTTTAACTCGAGTGAAAACCAGGGTTATCTCGGGTCTGGAAATTTGACATAAAAGAAAACAGTTTTCAAGCTTTAAACAAATTCAAGTCTGAACCAATTTAAGCTTCTTCTTTTAAAAAAAAAATGATGATTGTTTTATTTGAAAATGAGATTGGGTTTAAATTCAAAAGTTAAGTTTAGTTTCGAATAAAATTTTGAATCTTAAGCTTTCAAAATAAATTGAGATTTTAAATCAAGAATTTAAAAATAAGTTTAAAACAGAGTTTAAAGCCAAGTTTAACCAAACAGCTTTTTAAAAGCAATCAAAGAAATGTTATTAGTTAATAAAGATAATTAATTAGAAATTACTAGGTAATTTAAATTAATGTGATTAATTTTGATAATTAATTTGATTAATTAATTAAGATAATCAATTGTAAATTGTTAATTACTTAGTGAAAGCAATTAAGGGGTTAATTAATTGTGCAATTGGTTTAAAGGTTGATTAATTTATACGATTTATTAATTAAGGTAATTAATTTGAGGATAATTAATAAATTAAAATTTAAATGATTAAAGTTGATGGATTTATCCAAAGATTAGTGAAAGGATAATTAACATGGTTAATAAATTTAAGCAATTAATTGAAGATAATTAATTAAAGATTAATTTATTAATGTAAGTGGTTAGGGATGATCACTTATTGAAATTTTATTAATTAAGTGGTAATTAATTAATTAAAGTAATTAATTAAAGATAATTAATTAAATGATGAATTAAATAATTAAAGGTTAATTATTTAATAAATTAAAGGTTGATGAATTATAATTAAAGGTTAATTAATTTATTGTAAATGGTTAATTAATAAATGATTAAAGGATAATTAATCAAAATGATTTGTAAATTATTAACCATGATTAGTAATTCATAAGAAATTAATCTGATTGAATAAATCAGACAAAATTAACTGATTTTACTTATGGACAATTGGATTTGACTGAATGATTGAATTGTTGATATTCCTGATATATGATGCTTTGTGATACATCCTGATTTATGTTGTGATCTGTAATTTACTTATCTGTGATATATATCTATGATCTGTGAATGAACGATAAGCATATATCGCTTATCAAATTATATTTCTGTATTCTGATCTGTGATGACTGTATGATGTTGCACTATTGTGTGTTAAACCCCTGGACTACACCATACACACACAAATATGGATTTCACGTGGAAATCGGTTAAGTCACAGATAATTTAAAATTGATGTTTTTGAAATTGAAATTTTAATTTCAATTGATTTTGAAATTAGAAATTTGGGTTTAAAGTGAAAAGCTTTTGAAATAGAATTTCACAGATAAAAGTTATTTGAATAACTTAATCAAGTTTTGAAAATTTAAATAATTTGATTTAAATTTGAATTCAAGTTTGAAATTGAATCCTATGATTTGAAACTAGGGATTAAAGATGATATAAATGTGTTTATATAAATTTAAACCATTTAAAAGTATAATTTTGAGAATTTGAACTTAACCAAAGGATTTCAACTCGTATGAATGAATCAGATTTTCTGAAATGAAACTATTTGTTTTCAAAAGATAAAAGCTTTCAGATAAGCAATGAAATTCCAGTTTAATTAAAGGAATTTCAATATTGAAGTGAAAATGGTTTTCCAAGTTATGAATGAATTGTTTTGAAAAGCTATGATTTGAATCTGTTATCTTTAACAGATTTAAAATAATGATTGGTTTAAATCATTTGAAATGAGATTGTTTTGAAAGCTGTAAGTTAAATCTTGATTTAAAGATTTAACGAGTTAATCAAATTGAAATGGAAATTAATTGGGAAAATCTGTGAATGAATCTTTTGTTTAAAAGATTAAAGTGTGGAAACTGTTTAAACCGTAAAGGTTGAATCTTTTTGTTTAAAGATTTAAAAATGGTAATTTGTTAAACCATTTGAAAAGAAAGATTTTGGGTAATAAGTTGTGACTTAATTGAAATCCCATATCCATATGTTTTTAAATATTACGCTCACTATTCGGTTTAGCCGGGAGAGGACCTTTGGGTCGTATAACCCATTCCGAATATGTGATACGTCGTATATGGATAGCATTTGAAGACCGGCGTTGAAGACCGGATATTTTTGAAAACGGAAGGATTACCGTCGAGTTACTCTGCATCGGCTGATCCCCGATATAGAGGTTTTATCATCCTTAGTGACGGGAAGTCCGAACGTGATTGGAAATTATCCGGATTTGCAAGGGCTTCGTGAGAAGTGCCTTCGGTTCTGTTCGATCCCGGAACAGACTTGTATGGATTGTATGTCTGACATTACACTTTGAGATATAAAGCTGATTTCTTTCAAATACATTTCTGTTGGTGGCGGAGAATTTATTCTCTTAGCTTAACACCCTTCTCTGAGACGTATGAGCTCAGAGGTTATGTAGTTGAAATTTATCAGCGATATATCCTAATTTGGTAATGTGACATGCTGAGTGTTGTTGTGTGATGATCAGTGTTTGATCATTTGTGATATGATCATTTGTTTGATCATTTATCTTTGTGATCATAGGTTGATCATCTGTTGACCCAAAGCGTGGCTTTTTGAAAAAGCGTAGCTTTGTGGACGAGACTTCATCAGGGCCTCACAACCCGGAAATGGTCGAAACAGGAATGTTGCGGTAAGGTTATGAGGGTCGCGCCCTTTAGGGTATGTCATTTCCTTCTGGAAAAGGGTGGTGTCATGGTATGGAGCCCAGATACTTACTCATGTGGATACACTTTATTATGTGTGATGTTGGTTATCGAGGCCTCGGATAAAGGTCCCAAAGGACCGGGGGGTGGCATATTCGTGAGTTACCTGTTACAGGGGTAACCCGGCCTTGTTTGGCAGAGAGCAGTTTGTCTCTCGGGGCGTCCCGCCAGAGGCGATCCCATGCGACGGAAGGAAGTTCCTTAGCCTGACCATTTGTTGGAAATCCATTTCTCCAATACGGAACTTGTACGGTTTTAGTTGTAGAACCTACCATCTAATATGGTAGCTATAGTAGGCATAGTATAATGGTACCTATGCTGGCTAAGATTAATATTATACTTTCAAATTGTTTTCCACTATGCACTAATAATAATATCCAATGATTTTGCGTAGTAAGCATCTTTGACTATCATAAGAAGAAATCTCCTTCAATTCTGCGTTTGCATTGTGTGTGTGGCGGGAGGTCTTATGGTAGTTTCATTTTCCAAAAGCATTGCGGATTTCAATGTTTAAAACCTTTTGTTGTTGTTTAAAGATAAACTGTTTTTGTTGCTCACACCAGTCCCATGACTGACTCGGAGTTTATTGTTCCTTTCCTAAACTCTGGGTGCTCATAATTTTCCACACGAGCAGTCTAGAGTTGGGTTTCTCAGATATTCAGGTTTAGTAGATTATCTGGAGCTAGTTCATTCATCGGAGTTGCTTATCTTGGAGTTGTGGATTCATTCTTGTCTGAAGATCATTTTGGAGTTATCATTTCTATTGATATTGTTCCGCTGCTGATGTTATCATTTCTGTTTTCCGCTGTATCATTATTTATCTCTGATATTGTTGTATCATATTGATATCATTGTTGTATATCATTCTGGATATTGTATTCATTGGAATTGTATATGATATCATTGTTTTCTTTATTCCGCTGTGTTATTTACTTAATTGTGTTATAGCTCCGGCGAATCGGATTTGAACGGTCGAATCTGCGGCATTCTAGTACAATGTGAAGTACGGATGTTGATTTTCGAGCGGGCAAAACCCGAGTCGTCACATGTGGTATCAGAGCTAAGGTTGAACTTTAGCTCAGGAGTATAACACGTTAAGTAGCTCATTAGAGATAGAGTGAAGTAAACTCTAGAATGAGTAATCCTTAAGATATCTGTCTGTATGCCTCAGTAAATTCTCTTACTATCCACTGATAGTGAGTATGAGTGTAAGAAGAGGATGAGATAGGGGACAGAGAAATCCGACTAGAAATGGTCAATACTCTGTAACAACAAGGAAACAATCTTTTCTCTATCAGTCTCTTTGTTCGTTATCTTTTCTCAATTCTTTGATAATTTCTGGTAGATCCAGAAAGGAATTCGATATATTAATATGGGACATAAACTCCAGATAGGCCAGACTTGTTTGTTTGGATGTATTGGTTACTTTGATTGTTATAGTTGATAGGTATAATTTAGTTTCTAAACTAAAAGTTTTGAAATTGTATCCATCTATCTATCTATTCTTTGGGTCCGGATATATTCTACGAAGGGTTAGTTATCACTTCGAACTGACCGATGCCACTGCATATTTCGTAGATCTGGATAACCCGAGTATCTTATGAAGTTTTAAACAGATTCGTTCATGTATCTGTTATGGATATTCTGATTTGATAAGCCAAATGCAGAATAGATGTTCAGTTTGATTTGATGAAATATTCTTCATCTATCTTTTTGTCTTCTTGGTAATTTCGAGGACGAAATTCTTTTAAGGGGGGAAGTCTGTAACGACCCCGAATTTTATATAAATTTAAAATGATAATTTATTGATTTTTGAATTAAAATTTGTAAAATTGATCGATTAAAGTGATGCGAGTTTCCCCGAATTAAAATAAATTTTGTATAAATCATTTAAATTTAAAAATAATATATATAGTAATAGACTACAAAATAATAAAAGAAAAATAAAGTAAAAATAGAAGTTTACTCGTATTATAAAATAACGAGACAAGGCAGAATAAAATCTAATAGCATTATAAAGTAATAAAATAAAATACGTGTTTAAATTTCAAAACATTCTCTTATACTATGTATTAATACATAAGGAGTAGAATGAAATATGAAGTATGAGAGAAGACAGCAACTATACATGTACACTTGCCAAATGAAGAAACAAAAATAAATGGAAAAGCTTGCAAAAGAAGACAACTGAATATCTTCATACCTGTACAAACGAGATAAAGGAAAAAAGATAAGTATGGTACAAACTAATTAATGCTAGCACACAAGAAATATACATAAGCCACCATAGCAAGCATATCAGCCTACAATTTGGAACAAATATCTCTGGCAGAATTTTAAATAAAAACATATTAGTACAACTTAAAATCTTTGTGACCAGTAGTGTACAACTGCCTGCACATTTGGTTCCCTTTTATATATCATTTCATAGGTTCAATTCGATCATCAATTGAAAACTAAGAAAAAATATATACACCCTGTATAGTTCATCTCCACATATTCTAATTTTCTCGTCAATTCGTTCATTTAAAACTAAGAACATATGAAGTAAATATTATCTTAAAACCCAAAACAACAATCAAATCTGGAAGCATGCGATTTCAAAACAAAGAATGCAAAAAAGCTTTCACCTGGAACAGAGCTGCAGTTTTGTTAATGCAGTAGATTTCTGGAAAACAATCTAAAGTGATATCATCTAAAACAAATACCACTATTCTCTGCTTCATCCATATTCAGGTGAGCAAATCATCATCTTTAAAGCTTAGTCTGTTATACATATAGAGTTGCTTGTCAACAGACTTCTCTGTTCAATATTTGTGAGTAAACTTTTGATTTTTCTTTCAATCCTTTGGTTGCTGTGTGAATGTTTTGGGTGATATAGGAAGCTTAAACTTTGTATGAATCAAAACCAAGAATGCAAGTCTGGGAATGACTTTTCCTTTCCCTGTTTCATTAACTCTCTGATTTACAGTAAATCATACCCAGAACAGATCTGTTCTGGACATGATTGCCAGTCATCTCCTGTTCTGTTTTTTTTTGATACAAGGTTTAATCAAGAAAACTTTAAATTTTAATCCTCTGATCCCTGATTGTTTTTAATTTGCAACAAATAAATTAGTTTAAAACATCATCTATGGATTAAATTCTGTTTTATGCCTGATCATGAAGAAGTTAACTCTGTAACCAAAGATTTACAGTAAAAACAACTTTTTATGATAAATTTACTTATGTTAAAATGTTGTTTGATTCCATAACTTGGATGAACATACCAAAGTACGATTTTTAAAAGCAACCTGATGATTTTTTTGTTAAATATTCAACGAGCAGTTCTCAGTTGATCAGGAAACGCTTTTTAATCAATTCCCAGTGATTCAACAAAATTTGAATGATGAAATCTTGTCTAAGGCTAGGTTGTTGATTCAAGATTTCGGGAAAATTATCAAATAATTTTTGTTTTGTACAAATTTGTGGGACGAGTCGAAATTAGGTTTTCGCTTCGAGTTCTGAACAAGTCTGGGAATGAGATGGGTTCGTCACCTCCGACGCATCGAGCTGCGTGAGGTTTTTGGAGATGGTCGAGCACGGTGTTGAGGTGGCGTGGACGAAGTTTGGATGCCTCCGATGGTCGGAGGAGTGCTGGCGAAGTAATTTCATGTTGGTATGGTTGCGTCAAAGTTCGAACGACATGCTCGATTTCGTTCCACTGTCGATTTCGAAATCGCGTGAAGGGGGAAGGCACGAGGAAATCATCGGTAATGTGTGGGGAACCTAGAGGATGGTCGGCGATCATCCGATCGATTGGACACGTGCACGTGCACGCAATGGGTTCGTGTATCTGGTGGTTGCAGTGATAAAGAAAGGATTAGAGAAGAAGGCTATGGGCTCGGTGGAAACTCGAAGTCTACTCGGGGAAACATAGGGAAGAACTCGAGTTTAACTCGAGTGAAAACCAGGGTTATCTCGGGTCTGGAAATTTGACATAAAAGAAAACAGTTTTCAAGCTTTAAACAAATTCAAGTCTGAACCAATTTAAGCTTCTTCTTTTAAAAAAAAATGATGATTGTTTTATTTGAAAATGAGATTGGGTTTAAATTCAAAAGTTAAGTTTAGTTTCGAATAAAATTTTGAATCTTAAGCTTTCAAAATAAATTGAGATTTTAAATCAAGAATTTAAAAATAAGTTTAAAACAGAGTTTAAAGCCAAGTTTAACCAAACAGCTTTTTAAAAGCAATTAAAGAAATGTTATTAGTTAATAAAGATAATTAATTAGAAATTACTAGGTAATTTAAATTAATGTGATTAATTTTGATAATTAATTTGATTAATTAATTAAGATAATCAATTGTAAATTGTTAATTACTTAGTGAAAGCAATTAAGGGGTTAATTAATTGTGCAATTGGTTTAAAGGTTGATTAATTTATACGATTTATTAATTAAGGTAATTAATTTGAGGATAATTAATAAATTAAAATTTAAATGATTAAAGTTGATGGATTTATCCAAAGATTAGTGAAAGGATAATTAACATGGTTAATAAATTTAAGCAATTAATTGAAGATAATTAATTAAAGATTAATTTATTAATGTAAGTGGTTAGGGATGATCACTTATTGAAATTTTATTAATTAAGTGGTAATTAATTAATTAAAGTAATTAATTAAAGATAATTAATTAAATGATGAATTAAATAATTAAAGGTTAATTATTTAATAAATTAAAGGTTGATGAATTATAATTAAAGGTTAATTAATTTATTATAAATGGTTAATTAATAAATGATTAAAGGATAATTAATCAAAATGATTTGTAAATTATTAACCATGATTAGTAATTCATAAGAAATTAATCTGATTGAATAAATCAGACAAAATTAACTGATTTTACTTATGGACAATTGGATTTGACTGAATGATTGAATTGTTGATATTCCTGATATATGATGCTTTGTGATACATCCTGATTTATGTTGTGATCTGTAATTTACTTATCTGTGATATATATCTATGATCTGTGAATGAACGATAAGCATATATCGCTTATCAAATTATATTTCTGTATTCTGATCTGTGATGACTGTATGATGTTGCACTATTGTGTGTTAAACCCCTGGACTACACCATACACACACAAATATGGATTTCACGTGGAAATCGGTTAAGTCACAGATAATTTAAAATTGATGTTTTTGAAATTGAAATTTTAATTTCAATTGATTTTGAAATTAGAAATTTGGGTTTAAAGTGAAAAGATTTTGAAATAGAATTTCACAGATAAAAGTTATTTGAATAACTTAATCAAGTTTTGAAAATTTAAATAATTTGATTTAAATTTGAATTCAAGTTTGAAATTGAATCCTATGATTTGAAACTAGGGATTAAAGATGATATAAATGTGTTTATATAAATTTAAACCATTTAAAAGTATAATTTTGAGAATTTGAACTTAACCAAAGGATTTCAACTCGTATGAATGAATCAGATTTTCTGAAATGAAACTATTTGTTTTCAAAAGATAAAAGCTTTCAGATAAGCAATGAAATTCCAGTTTAATTAAAGGAATTTCAATATTGAAGTGAAAATGGTTTTCCAAGTTATGAATGAATTGTTTTGAAAAGCTATGATTTGAATCTGTTATCTTTAACAGATTTAAAATAATGATTGGTTTAAATCATTTGAAATGAGATTGTTTTGAAAGCTGTAAGTTAAATCTTGATTTAAAGATTTAACGAGTTAATCAAATTGAAATGGAAATTAATTGGGAAAATCTGTGAATGAATCTTTTGTTTAAAAGATTAAAGTGTGGAAACTGTTTAAACCGTAAAGGTTGAATCTTTTTGTTTAAAGATTTAAAAATGGTAATTTGTTAAACCATTTGAAAAGAAAGATTTTGGGTAATAAGTTGTGACTTAATTGAAATCCCATATCCATATGTTTTTAAATATTACGCTCACTATTCGGTTTAGCCGGGAGAGGACCTTTGGGTCGTATAACCCATTCCGAATATGTGATACGTCGTATATGGATAGCATTTGAAGACCGGCGTTGAAGACCGGATATTTTTGAAAACGGAAGGATTACCGTCGAGTTACTCTGCATCGGCTGATCCCCGATATAGAGGTTTTATCATCCTTAGTGACGGGAAGTCCGAACGTGATTGGAAATTATCCGGATTTGCAAGGGCTTCGTGAGAAGTGCCTTCGGTTCTGTTCGATCCCGGAACAGACTTGTATGGATTGTATGTCTGACATTACACTTTGAGATATAAAGCTGATTTCTTTCAAATACATTTCTGTTGGTGGCGGAGAATTTATTCTCTTAGCTTAACACCCTTCTCTGAGACGTATGAGCTCAGAGGTTATGTAGTTGAAATTTATCAGCGATATATCCTAATTTGGTAATGTGACATGCTGAGTGTTGTTGTGTGATGATCAGTGTTTGATCATTTGTGATATGATCATTTGTTTGATCATTTATCTTTGTGATCATAGGTTGATCATCTGTTGACCCAAAGCGTGGCTTTTTGAAAAAGCGTAGCTTTGTGGACGAGACTTCATCAGGGCCTCACAACCCGGAAATGGTCGAAACAGGAATGTTGCGGCAAGGTTATGAGGGTCGCGCCCTTTAGGGTATGTCATTTCCTTCTGGAAAAGGGTGGTGTCATGGTATGGAGCCCAGATACTTACTCATGTTGATACACTTTATTATGTGTGATGTTGGTTATCGAGGCCTCGGATAAAGGTCCCAAAGGACCGGGGGGTGGCATATTCGTGAGTTACCTGTTACAGGGGTAACCCGGCCTTGTTTGGCAGAGAGCAGTTTGTCTCTCGGGGCGTCCCGCCAGAGGCGATCCCATGCGACGGAAGGAAGTTCCTTAGCCTGACCATTTGTTGGAAATCCATTTCTCCAATACGGAACTTGTACGGTTTTAGTTGTAGAACCTACCATCTAATATGGTAGCTATAGTAGGCATAGTATAATGGTACCTATGCTGGCTAAGATTAATATTATACTTTCAAATTGTTTTCCACTATGCACTAATAATAATATCCAATGATTTTGCGTAGTAAGCATCTTTGACTATCATAAGAAGAAATCTCCTCCAATTCTGCGTTTGCATTGTGTGTGTGGCGGGAGGTCTTATGGTAGTTTCATTTTCCAAAAGCATTGCGGATTTCAATGTTTAAAACCTTTTGTTGTTGTTTAAAGATAAACTGTTTTTGTTGCTCACACCAGTCCCATGACTGACTCGGAGTTTATTGTTCCTTTCCTAAACTCTGGGTGCTCATAATTTTCCACACGAGCAGTCTAGAGTTGGGTTTCTCAGATATTCAGGTTTAGTAGATTATCTGGAGCTAGTTCATTCATCGGAGTTGCTTATCTTGGAGTTGTGGATTCATTCTTGTCTGAAGATCATTTTGGAGTTATCATTTCTATTGATATTGTTCCGCTGCTGATGTTATCATTTCTGTTTTCCGCTGTATCATTATTTATCTCTGATATTGTTGTATCATATTGATATCATTGTTGTATATCATTCTGGATATTGTATTCATTGGAATTGTATATGATATCATTGTTTTCTTTATTCCGCTGTGTTATTTACTTAATTGTGTTATAGCTCCGGCGAATCGGATTTGAACGGTCGAATCTGCGGCATTCTAGTACAATGTGAAGTACGGATGTTGATTTTCGAGCGGGCAAAACCCGAGTCGTCACAACTACCTTTAACAAATACACCAGTATTGTTAGTTAATTTTTCGGCACCGTATTCTTTAGTATTAAATTTATATCCATTGACAAAGAATATTGGATAGGTCTTCACTTTCCTTTTTGGTCCCATAGCTAAATGTTTCAATCCTTCGTCTACAACACAATTTGTTGTATCAAAAACATACTTAGAAAACCAAGAAGCGAATTCTTTGCCGATATCGCCGTTAGGATGTTGTGATTCGTAAATACTGCAATTATATAACAAATGTTGCATTATGATTAAGATACACGTGTGTGCATATATTTGTGTATACACACGTGTTGATGATATATATATATATATATATATATATATATATATATATATAAGTAAATTACCTAACAAACGGTGCAATTTCGGCACAGTTGAGAAGAACATATGTGTGTGCAACATGATAATCTCTATCATCCAACCATACTTTCACACAAGCACCAACAGGCCGACCTTGTTTTTTAAAAATTGATAAGGTCGTTTGACAATCATCTTGATCAATGCCTTCATCATTACGTGTAGCACTTTCAAATGATATGTTCACATGGTCACTAAAATAATGAGAGAAAAAAAACGAAGCTTCTTCTTCGATGTATGATTTGAAAATCGAACCTTCAACTCGAGCTTTCTGTCTCACTTTTTTTTAGATGATTTAAATACCTTTCAAATGGATACATCCATCCATATTGCACAGGCCCTCGAAGACGTGCTTCTAATGGAAGATGAATAGGTAAATGTTCCATAATATTGAAAAAACCTGGAGGAAATACTTTTTCCATTTTGCAGAGCAATATTGGGATTTCTTCCTCAAGTTTACATAGACGATCAACTTTTAATGTAGTAGAACAAATCTCTTTATAAAAAAGAGTAAGTTCTGTTACAACAGTCCAAACTTTTACGGGCAACAGTTCTTTAAAAGCGACGGGTAATAAATTTTCCATCATAACATGATTATCATGACTTTTCATCCCGCTAAGTTTATTGTTCTTATAGTCGACACATCTACGAATATTAGAAGATATACCATCCGGGAATCTTAGTCCTTCCACCCATTTTAAAAGCACTTTAACTTGATTATTGTCTAGCTCATAGCAAGCTTTTGGCTTTTTTGTGTCATTTGCTTTATATGAAGCTCAGGACGATTACATATTACTTCGATATCACGTCTTGATTTCAAATCATCTTTCGTCTTCCCCTTGACATTCAAAATTGTATTAAAAATATTATCAAACACATTTTTCTCATTATGCATCACGTCAATATTATGACGAATCAGGAGATTTTTCCAATAAGGCAACTCCCAAAATATGCTTTGTTTGCACCAGTTATGAATCGATGATTTACCTTGAATTTCAATTTGTTCTCCGGTTTCATGTATCTTTGGATAATCCTTTACAAGTTCATAAATATCTTCGATTGACCAAACCGTAGGAGGTCTCAAAGTTTCATGTCTATTAGCTGTAAAGTTTTTCCTATCTCTTCTAAAAGGATGATTAATTTGAAGAAAACATCGATGACAGTCAAACCATGAGATTTTCTTTCCATGAGGTAAAGAAAATGCTCGTGTATCTTCCATGCAGTACGGACAAGCTAGACAACCAGCCGTACTCCAACCCGAAAGCATTGTATAAGCAGGAAAATCGCTGATTGTCCACATCAAAGAAGCATACATGCGAAAGTTTTTTTTGGAAATATCGTATGTTTCTACTCCTTCGTACCACAGTGTTTTTAATTCTTCAACCAAAGGTTGTAAATAAACATCGATTCCTTGTGTCGGATCATTAGGACCAGGGACGACAACTGTGAGAAACATATATGGAGTTTTTATACACATCCATGGAGGTAAATTATAAGGTGTGACAATTATAGGCCATGACGAATATTTAGAACCAAACTGAGAAAATGGTGAAAATCCATTCGTACATAAACCAAGTCGAACATTACGACTCTCAGATGCAAAATCAGGATATTTGTGGTCAAAATGCTTCCATGCTTCCCCATCAGCTGGGTGTGTTAACGTACCTTCTTCCGTGTTCTAACACTATGCCATCTCATATGTTGCGTGGTTATAGAAGATGCATATAACCTTTGAAGCCTAGGAGTAATTGGTAAATAATGCATACGTTTTTACGGGACTTCCTTTCCTTTTTTCTTTCTTGATTTGTACCTTTCCTGATTACATATTTTACAATTTCTAAGGTTGATATCTTCTTTCCAAAACATCATGCAACCGTTTAGACATGTATCTATTTTATGATACGGTAAACCAAAAGCTGACATCATTTTTTTACTTCATAATGATTTTCGCACATTAAATTATTGGGAGGCATATGCCGTTTTGCAGCTTGTACAACAGCTGTAAATCCAGCTTCTGTGAAGTTGTATTTAGATTTCATCGCAATGTATTCAGCAGTTATTGATAATTGGGTTCCGCTTGTGCAGCCTTCCCAAAGGGGTTTCTTTGTGGCATCTAATAAATCATATATTTTTTTGCCCCAATATTTGGTTCTTCTTCAGCATTACCATCATCATCAATTAATTGAGGAACAGGAAACATTGACCGTGCAACATCTTCAACCATATGTTCTACGAGATTCGTCGTATCAATTTCAGTACACACTACCTCCTTAGCTTGTACATGATTAGATGCTAACGGTTCTCCATGACGATCCTAAACCAAATAGTTCGGCACGAAACCGTATTGACGCAAATGAACTCTAACCATTTCTGGTATAAAATGCTTTAACATTTTGCATTTAGTACATGGACAACGGATTTCTTCGTCGTTTCTGTTATTACTTAAAGCGAAATCAATAAATACGCGAACACCGTTATTAAACTGTTCATTTATTGAGCCTCCATTTTCGACCCTTCTTTTTTTGTACATCCAGCTTCGATTAGTAAAATAATTGTCCATTTACCTACGTATATAATTAAAAAGTACGATATAAATTTAAAAAATTGACATTTTATTAAAACAATATTATTGGTGAATTTTATATTAATAGATCATTGACACTTTGTCGATGGGTCATCCTACCTCCCATTAAAAATACAATAACGTAATTAAATCGTGTAAATCATTTCAATTTAAACGATTCAACAAAATTTCGGCAGCACTTCGCTTTAGTTTCCTGAACAGTACACATTTGCGTGTACACAGGGAACATAAAGGAAGCGCTGTCGAAATTCTATGAACCATTTAAAATAAAATGTTTTACGAGATTTAATTATGTTATTGTGTTCGTAACTTGTCCAATACAGGGACAAATCCAACAAATATTGTATACGATGAATATAGATGTCTGTTCTGTTAAAAAACGAATATCCACATAACGATCATATACAATACTTATCAGATGGGGCCGAAAGACACTCTAAGGGTTTCATGAATATAAAATATCGTTTTTGAAATTTTCTAAAATACATGAACTAATTGTATGCTCACTAACAACTAACATTTCCAAACAAACCTAAAACTAATTGTATGCACATTATTCTATTGTTAACACAAACTTAAATATATATAATCTTGCAATACATAAGTTAATAACATAAATTATGCCTCAATAAACTAGATTATACATACAATAAGGCAATACAAACATTTAATACACCAATTTAACAAATTTAATTAAATATAGGGATTAGGGTTTATACCTTTTCTTGAGAGATTAGGGAGTTAGAGAGGACGAGAGGGAGGCTTGGAGTCGGAGGAGGAGTCGTTGATCGTCGGAGCAGCGGGGGAGGGGGGAAGGGGGGTCGGAATTGGAGCAAATTTGGGAATTGGGGGGGGGGGGAGACTGTTTCAGCCGAATGGGGAAGAAGAAGCTGGGCTTCTGTTTTGCTCGCGGATTTCCAACGTCATTCAACGGCCGCCAACGTCTACCAACGCCAACGTCTACCAACGTCCTATAGTTTTTACCTACTAAAATATACGAGAAAACACTGGATGTTGGAAGACGTTGGTCAATGACGTTGGAAGCCGTTGGAAGGCTCCGTTGGAATACACTGTGTGTCTTGTAGTGTACGTCGAATCGCTATAGAACCTTTGTTTAACGACTATTTTTCTATCGGTTTAGAAAATAGCCGAAAAATTTTAAATAAAAATTTACCGCAAGCGCACGACGTACAATCCTAGTACGTGGCGAATATGGGTCGATTCGTAGGGAATTGTGTAGATTTTAAAATTTTCTGTTCAATCAAATTAAACCGAACTTGAGATTGTGATTAGCTAAAAATGTAAAACAAAATACATCTAATCTAATCTAAGTAGGATTAGTGATGTATTCATCATAAGCATAACCTATTTGTGTTATTAATTAACACAACTTAAACCATCAAACTATAATACACATCTAATCCTACTTTTTAAATTCTCATAAAAATTGGCAAAAAGATTGAAGCTAAAATCTATTTTAAGCATGATCTATTTGCTATTAATTAACAACATAGATCATCAAATTTTGATTATAATTTCACTTTATTATCATAATCATATTTAGATGAAGAGGCAATTTGTGGATAATGTGATTAAGCATAGCCTGTTTATTATGAACAACATAGACTATCAAATTCAACATAAAACACTAAATCACATAAACATCCATTTTTCCATTAAACACAAAAGAGATCATATAATGAAAGTTATGTTGAATCCACATGATTTAAGAGAGCTTCATTACCCCTAAATTGTAGGGATTTAGCTTCTGTAACGACCCGTAAATTTTGGTAATAATAAATTGGTTAATTTAATTAAGATTTTTTTATTTAACATTTAGAAAGAAATAAAAATCTTATAATTTATATTGGAGCGAATTTAGAAATCAGATGTAGCGACTGTAATTTAAAAGTTACAATTTAAATTTTCTGTGGCAATTTATTGAACTAACGTAAATTGTCATACTTGGTTATAAGTTTAATATAGGAAACAAAGGGGAATGTTGAATGAGTGAATTATCAAAAAAAAATATATATATATATATTTTAACTAGAATGGAGTTCAAATTTATATAATCATGGAAGTTGTAAATTGTCGCATTTGGGTATAAAGCGGATTCATTTGGAATTAAATGAAATTTGATAAGAATTGAGATGAAATTTGGAAATATTAGTGCATCAGGATATAACGAATGCTAATTTAAAGTTAAAAATTTGTGGATTGAATGAAATGGGATTAGTGTAAATGTTAAGAGTAGGCTATAAATCAAATGTAAGAAAACAAAACGTAAAGATTGAATTAATTAATAAATTAATATATTTTGAATAGTGATTGAATGTAAATTTATGTAATAAGGTTGATACAAGTGGATAAGTAACCTAATTTATGCAATGCCTATTACTTGGAAACAAATTGTAAAGTGTAATTGATTGAAATCTGTAAAATGAGAATGAATTCAAAAGTTACAGTTAATTAATGCAATAACTAAATTAGTGCACACCCTATTAATTGAAACAGATTATAAAGTTAGGATTGATTGAAATTATTAAATGGATTCAAAGTTATGTTAACTGATGAAGAAATACGTAATAAATTGGAAATTTATACAATCAATGTCCGTTAAGAAATTATTATGTTGGGTTGATAATAGACGTTACTTTAATGTAATGAATAAAACAAAAGAAGTGTGAATGGATAAATTACATAGAAACTAAGATATGTATAAGTAATAAATTGGTATAATAATAGAATTAAGATAAATTCATTAATTATCTTTAACCCTTAATTTATGTGTACAATTGATAGAAGTACACATTTAGAAATGTAATATTTATTCTAATTAAGATGTAAATAGGCGTATATTAGTGCAATGGGAAATAAATTTCATTTAAAGGCAATTTAATAATATTTGAAATTAACGGTAATTCCATTCATAATATAACTATTATTGTAAATTACCTAATTTATTGGTAAATGAATTTATATTAAATGAAATTTAATTTATTACGCTAATTGAATTGAAGATGGAATTTGAGAATAATGATGGAATAAACAATGAACCAATGCTAATTTCATCTATTGGATAATAATGAATTGAATAATAAGAATGAAAAGTAAATTTGATAGAATTATTGGAAATTTAATTTATAACTTTGAATATAATGGAATTGAAAATTTAACACTGCAATTGATAGATTAATCAACTTTAAATTGACATCTAAACTTGTTTAAATTTTTGTAGATGATTGAAAAATATAAAAGTGATAAAATTAATCAATTTAGTATTGAAATAAAAAAATTGGATTTAATTAATTAATTATTAATTTATTTAAAAAGTGTAAAAATAGCCATTTTGGCCACTGACTCGGATTTCGACGAAACTAGTTTCATCGGATCCGTAACGGTGAATTATTATAGGACTTCAAGTTTCGTAGCGATCGGACTTGTCGTTTGATCGTACGGACTCGAAACGCCTTGAAATAAATGCAATTGAAATCAATTTGGAAATATTGTTTTTAGCATAACTTCTTCATACGATGGAATTTGGACTTGAAACCTTTTCCATTGCGTTTAAAATATTTTAAAACACCTATTTTGATATATGGGTTTACCCAATTTTGTTCCGGAGACAGAACGGGCTTTTTGAGCCACTTTGGCGTTAACGCGTAAATCTATCTTATCCATCCATTCAAATGTCAACCCTGCCTATATATATCCTGTTATAAACTCTAGCCTCCCTAATCTTCATTTGTCTGTACGTACAATTCATCTTCTCCTCCTCAATGACAGACAACAAAATTCCAGATCCAATTCCAATTCAAAATCAAAGTCAAATTCAAACTCCTCAGAAAAATTCGAAATAAATATATGTTGAAGCTCTCGAACTGCGTAGTTCACTGGTGGTGTTCGTTTTTCGTTTCAGTTTGTCGTTTGACTGTTAAAAATCAGAGAAGTTTCGGCCATTCATCATCGCCGAAATCAAAGTCGTCGGATCGGGAAACGGTTTCTGGGTTTTGGAGAGTGAACGATAGGGAGTGCATCGGTGAAATTCATTCGTCGAATCAACGGTCAGATCGGCGAGAAAATTCACCTAGGGATTGTATTTTTCGGCGGCTGTTCCAAATTTTGGGGGAACGGTGGGTGTTCGGGGGGGTCGTCGCGAGTATGGTGGAGCGCCTCTTGGCCAAGCGCGATGGCCAATGATTGGCGGCGGCGTTTTGGTTCGCGTGCTAGGGTTCAAAAGTGCAGTGTTCGGTCGGGGGCGGAAGGCGTGTGCGTGCTACCTGGGAAGAAATATGTTCGGTGACGTGGCGAGTTGTGTTGGGTGAGTGAATTGTGTTCTCTTTTTATTTTTTTTTAAATTTAAAATTCAATCACAATTGTCGCTATATCTTTCACATATGAACTCCGTTTCACGCGTGGTTTTTTTTGTTAGGATCGTATTGAAATTCCGGACTTGATGACGCTGATTTGGACGAATTCTGAGACCGTCAAATTTTTGGGTTTAAATTGAATTTAAATTCAATTTTAAATTCAAAAGGTGAGTGTTTTAACCCACTCACAACTTCTAAGATTTCCTATGTTTGTTAAATTCATGTATGATGTGTTTAGAAATTTATTTATAGCTGTTTGGCATATATTTCATCATTATCTCAGTTAATTGCATTCATCGTAATTAAGTGTTAATTTATTTATTCATTGCATTTAAAACTGCCAATTAATTGTTAATTAATTTATTCGTTGCATATAAACTGCCAGTTGAAAGTTATTAAAATTTTATTGAATATAAACTATTTGTTGATGCCCGTTATACTTTATATGCTTTATGTTGATGTTTTGTTTAAATTGGATGATGATTGTAATAAATGGTTGTTCATTGATATTTGGATGAATGGATGCTATATTTGATATAAACTGCAAGTTATTATGCATTTTTCATTCCATTTGGGATTGCGGTTTGAAATGATATATAACCGTAGACCTTTATTTTTAAAATTACGGATTGAAATGATAAATATCTGTATCACTTGACCATAGGATAGAAAATTTTATACAGGCACCGTGGTCTATATATAAAATATCCTAAAGTGATTTTCTATGGGTTTTGGAAAATAAGGGTTTATATATATACTAATTTTGATATTATATAAATATTATTTTATATATGGTTAAATTTTAAAAATTTAAGCTATGTATAACTTGATGATGTTTTAAGTTTGATTTAAAAATATTTCAAGTTTGAGCTTTATTTAAGTGATATTGAATTTATTAAATAAATATTTCTAAACTAAATAATAGTAAATTGAATTAAGGTATATATAAGATTATCAGATTTGGTTGGGAATTTTGGAAATATTTAAAGTCTTGAAATATATCAAATTGAAATGTTTTATTGAAATTAAGGTATTATTGTTTTCAAAGTATTGGTTTTCGAAATTGTTATAACTTTGAAAGTAATATGGTTTGAAAAATGAATTTATTTGAAATAGAACTTATTTAAGAATTATCTGTGAATATATGGATTTGAAACCTATTGAAATTGAAAATTTAGAAATACAACTTCAAAATGTGGTTTGGGTTTAAGATGATTTAAAAGAATATTTCGAGTTATCTAAATTTAAGAAAGATTAGTGATTGGAAATTTGGTTTTATTTAAATAAGATATTATTGAATTGTTTTGGAAATGGAAATGATATATTATTGAATTGGGTTTTGAAATGGAAATAATACATTGATAATTTGGGTTTGAAATAGTAAAAATATTTTGGTTTTAAAATATATACTATTTTGAAATAAAGAATATGTTTTGAAAGGGCAATGATTGTGTTTTAAAAGTATATATATTTGTAAATGACCACGGTGTTATAATAACGATTGGTTGTTAAAGAGACCGGGATCGGATATGGACATACTCTCTGTCGATATCGAAAACCACTTTGACAACTGTGTACGCGGTGGAGTTTCCAGAATGAAGTAGGATGGTGGCGACGATCCTAAGGTATATACGTGGACCCAACTCCCGTGAGTTGGCATAAGGTGGCTAAAACAGGAGCGATCTCGGACCAATGAGGTAGCACCTCTTCTCGGACACATTTCTTCGATATTATACTCTTACTTGTGATTTGACTAGATGGCCATCCTCCGATTTGGGAATGTTGTTCGAGGTGGAACGGTAGTGGCTGCTATGCGTATCCATCAGTCCGTGTGCATAATTGGTATATCTACCCTGGCATTGCCTAGTTGTGCCGTGTCACCTACCATATCGAGCTTTACTACGATTATGATTTTAAGATCCGACCGCGTTAAGGTTCTCCATCCCCTTAACGCTATTTTCTATATGATTATACTTTACTGATTAGACACTACTGTATATAGCGAATATTACTACATAGTAGATAGTTTAACGGATCCTTAAGAGATGTGAATCCCGAACATTTCTTAAGTTACTGCACTCACGTTAGACACTGGATAGGAGATGTCAAACCCCGTAAACATCTCTGACGCCGTTTACACTCATATTTATTTCATTGATTTAACTTACATAAGATCTTTTAGTTCTGACTCGAGTGTTTTGTCTTTTCAATTCGCTCGGGTCAGCCTGAGCATTTCAGGATTTGAAGGCTCTATTTCTGGAGGACGAAGGCGAAGATTTTATTACTACTATTTATTATATTCCACTACACCCTTGTATTCCGCTGCATTAATTATCATTCTCTGGTATGTGTAACTCTGATATGTATTGTATAAGTATAATCAAATGTTTTGTAAAACAGCTTCATGAACTGTTATTTGATTATTATATTTTATCGTTCCACTGCAAGATTCTATTTTGTTTCTTTTATTTCTCCACTTTTTCTTATTTACCCCAAAACAATCCACCCTTCTGTATGGTTTAAGTTGGCACGTGTGTCTGCTTAAACATACAAAAAGGTGGGATGTTACATCTGGTATCAGAGCCAGGTTTAGCGATAAACCTTAGCCTTGTGGGGTTTGACTCTTTACTAATAGGGTAGTAATACCCTATGGGAGTCACTGAGTGTATATATGAGAAAGCGTTAGTATTATAAAAAGGTTTTAATATTGTGTTAATCTGTTCCGTTTTGTATTTATAAATTCTGGTTGGTGCATGGGACGCTATGACATCAATAGGGATTTCTAAACACTTAATAGGACAGACCGACATAATATTTGTTTTTAATATAGGTGAATGAAATAATTTTGCCTATTATATTTTCTATATATAAAATAAATTTTATAAATAAGATATATATTTGGTTTCTATATATTGGTTGTTAGGTAATGAAAATATAATTAATAGCTGAAATAAAGTTGAAAATAAAATAAATGAAAATTGGAAATTTAGAACTTAAGTTTAAAGATTTTGAAAACTTCTTTCAATTGATTTTGGAATATAGTAATAATATTTTTAGAAGTATTTTCTAATATAAATATTCAATTTAATTTGAAAGAATTGTTTTAAAAGAAACTTTGGAAAAAAAAGTTATGCACTCCCCTCTCTGTCGCTGGAAAATAATTTCGGTGATGAGTGCACGCATCATCGACCTTCATTTTTGAGTTTCGGAGTGGGAAGGCCACTGTAGTAGTTTACTGCAGATTTTTTTTGATAAACCAAATAATTTTTTTTAAATTGTTTTAATTATAATTGGATATATAAATTATAAGTATGTATTTATCTATTATTTTAAAATGATTTAAAACTTAACCCGGTATTTAATTCTTAAGTTTCCATTAATTAATAGTTTCAATTGCTTTAGTGAAATGAAATTTAACTAGTAAATTGAAACCTCTAAATGAAATAAGAAATGTAATGCTAAGTTATAAATGAGATTAATAGAAAGTTGAAATTATAACTTATAGGACAAAGGATAAAAATTTTGAACATTTAAATTAAATTAAAGGAAATAAGATAAACTTGTATGACTTTCAATTACATTCTTAAAGGCATATATATAACTTACCGAATATTATAAGTTGAAATGTTTAATATGAATTTGTAATGGAAATTGTACAAGTAAAAGTAGGTAATGAAAGTGTTCAATGAATCACCTTAATAAATAAGAATTTGATGTTGTAGTGTTATAAACTTAAGTGTAATTGGAAGGACTACTAATTGAAATAGAAGGGTAAGTATTATAAATGGAATTTAGTAATAAATGAAAGTAAATAAACGAAATTAAGTAGTATAAATGAATGATAATAAATTTAAGACAATGGTTGAAGCTAATTATAAATAAAATAAGCAGAAAAAAATACTGTAAATAAGTGAAATTAAGTAATGAATGAAAGAATGTAATGCAATAAAAAGAAACTATTGATATGAATAAATAAAAATGAAAATTTGCAAGCAATAAATGTGAATTATAAGATAAAATCATTATATGAATAAAAGGAAATCAAACAACAAATAGTATGAAATGAAATTAATGAATTTAATTATTGGTTGGTTTTGTTGTTTGTTTTGGTTGTGGTTGTTTGGGTAAGGATACTGTAAATTTGTTGGGATGTATGAATAATCCATTTTGTTTCATCTAAGTCTGTTGAGTAAATGATGCACTTGATAGTTTATTTTTTTTATTCCATACAATTTAAAGTTTTGAACCCGAACAACTATTTGTTTGTTTGCTTGAATGGTTGATTTTTATTTGATGTGTATGCTGTTTGTTGCAATTGATTGCTGTTGTATTGATTAGTTGGTTAGTGGTTGAAACAACTTTAAATATTTCATTTTATATAATTATTAACTCTTTTTAGATTTTATAAGTGAAATACAGGTTATGGAAGCAATTGCTACTGCTTTTGGTTTCATAATTAAGCGTTGTTTGCCCGACAAATAGGTACGTTCTCGGATTACAGTTTTATAGCGTTATTATATTATTTTTCTCATGTTGGGATATAATATTTTGGAAAATATATGTTATATATTGATATATTTGATATTATATTTTCTCCCGAGCCTCCCTGTACAAAGGAGACTCTGCCGAAATTTTCTGTAAATTTCGGACTTCGAATTTTTTTTTGAAAAGTGTTTTCCAAACTTTATTACTTTAAGTATAAAAAGATTTAATGTTTATAAATTGGTAATTTTATCTACATTGATTAATTTTGTAAATTTATTTCTTTATAAATTTAATATTTTAAGTAAGATACATTGTCTATTTAATTCTTTCTTTTTTCCTTCTTTTCCTTTTCGGGGACGAAAAGTTTTGAGTGGGGGAGAGTGTAACGACCCGTAAATTTTGGTAATAATAAATTGGTTAATTTAATTAAGATTTTTTTATTTAACATTTAGAAAGAAATAAAAATCTTATAATTTATATTGGAGCGAATTTAGAAATCAGATGTAGCGACTGTAATTTAAAAGTTACAATTTAAATTTTCTGTGGCAATTTATTGAACTAACGTAAATTGTCATACTTGGTTATAAGTTTAATATAGGAAACAAAGGGGAATGTTGAATGAGTGAATTATCAAAAAATATATATATATATATTTTAACTAGAATGGAGTTCAAATTTATATAATCATGGAAGTTGTAAATTGTCGCATTTGGGTATAAAGCGGATTCATTTGGAATTAAATGAAATTTGATAAGAATTGAGATGAAATTTGGAAATATTAGTGCATCAGGATATAACGAATGCTAATTTAAAGTTAAAAATTTGTGGATTGAATGAAATGGGATTAGTGTAAATGTTAAGAGTAGGCTATAAATCAAATGTAAGAAAACAAAACGCAAAGATTGAATTAATTAATAAATTAATATATTTTGAATAGTGATTGAATGTAAATTTATGTAATAAGGTTGATACAAGTGGATAAGTAACCTAATTTATGCAATGCCTATTACTTGGAAACAAATTGTAAAGTGTAATTGATTGAAATCTGTAAAATGAGAATGAATTCAAAAGTTACAGTTAATTAATGCAATAACTAAATTAGTGCACACCCTATTAATTGAAACAGATTATAAAGTTAGGATTGATTGAAATTATTAAATGGATTCAAAGTTATGTTAACTGATGAAGAAATACGTAATAAATTGGAAATTTATACAATCAATGTCCGTTAAGAAATTATTATGTTGGGTTGATAATAGACGTTACTTTAATGTAATGAATAAAACAAAAGAAGTGTGAATGGATAAATTACATAGAAACTAAGATATGTATAAGTAATAAATTGGTATAATAATAGAATTAAGATAAATTCATTAATTATCTTTAACCCTTAATTTATGTGTACAATTGATAGAAGTACACATTTAGAAATGTAATATTTATTCTAATTAAGATGTAAATAGGCGTATATTAGTGCAATGGGAAATAAATTTCATTTAAAGGCAATTTAATAATATTTGAAATTAACGGTAATTCCATTCATAATATAACTATTATTGTAAATTACCTAATTTATTGGTAAATGAATTTATATTAAATGAAATTTAATTTATTACGCTAATTGAATTGAAGATGGAATTTGAGAATAATGATGGAATAAACAATGAACCAATGCTAATTTCATCTATTGGATAATAATGAATTGAATAATAAGAATGAAAAGTAAATTTGATAGAATTATTGGAAATTTAATTTATAACTTTGAATATAATGGAATTGAAAATTTAACACTGCAATTGATAGATTAATCAACTTTAAATTGACATCTAAATTTGTTTAAATTTTTGTAGATGATTGAAAAATATAAAAGTGATAAAATTAATCAATTTTAGTATTGAAATAAAAAAATTGGATTTAATTAATTAATTATTAATTTATTTAAAAAGTGTAAAAATAGCCATTTTGGCCACTGACTCGGATTTCGACGAAACTAGTTTCATCGGATCCGTAACGGTGAATTATTATAGGACTTCAAGTTTCGTAGCGATCGGACTTGTCGTTTGATCGTACGGACTCGAAACGCCTTGAAATAAATGCAATTGAAATCAATTTGGAAATATTGTTTTTAGCATAACTTCTTCATACGATGGAATTTGGACTTGAAACCTTTTCCATTGCGTTTAAAATATTTTAAAACACCTATTTTGATATATAGGTTTACCCAATTTTGTTCCGGAGACAGAACGTGCTTTTTGAGCCACTTTGGCGTTAGCGCGTAAATCTATCTTATCCATCCATTCAAATGTCAACCCTGCCTATATATATCCTGTTATAAACCCTAGCCTCCCTAATCTTCATTTGTCTGTACGTACAATTCATCTTCTCCTCCTCAATGACAGACAACAAAATTCCAGATCCAATTCCAATTCAAAATCAAAGTCAAATTCAAACTCCTCAGAAAAATTCGAAATAAATATATGTTGAAGCTCTCGAACTGCGTAGTTCACTGGTGGTGTTCGTTTTTCGTTTCAGTTTGTCGTTTGACTGTTAAAAATCAGAGAAGTTTCGGCCATTCATCATCGCCGAAATCAAAGTCGTCGGATCGGGAAACGGTTTCTGGGTTTTGGAGAGTGAACGATAGGGAGTACATCGGTGAAATTCATTCGTCGAATCAACGGTCAGATCGGCGAGAAAATTCACCTAGGGATTGTATTTTTCGGCGGCTGTTCCAAATTTTGGGGGAACGGTGGGTGTTCGGGGGGGTCGTCGCGAGTATGGTGGAGCGCCTCTTGGCCAAGCGCGATGGCCAATGATTGGCGGCGGCGTTTTGGTTCGCGTGCTAGGGTTCAAAAGTGCAGTGTTCGGTCGGAGGCGGAAGGCGCGTGCGTGCTACCTGGGAAGAAATATGTTCGGTGACGTGGCGAGTTGTGTTGGGTGAGTGAATTGTGTTCTCTTTTTATTTTTTTTTAAATTTAAAATTCAATCACAATTGTCGCTATATCTTTCACATATGAACTCCGTTTCACGCGCGGTTTTTTTTGTTAGGATCGTATTAAAATTCCGGACTAGATGACGCTGGTTTGGACGAATTCTGAGACGGTCAAATTTTTGGGTTTAAATTGAATTTAAATTCAATTTTAAATTCAAAAGGTGAGTGTTTTAACCCACTCACAACTTCTAAGATTTCCTATGTTTGTTAAATTCATGTATGATGTGTTTAGAAATTTATTTATAGCTGTTTGGCATATATTTCATCATTATCTCAGTTAATTGCATTCATCGTAATTAAGTGTTAATTTATTTATTCATTGCATTTAAAACTGCCAATTAATTGTTAATTAATTTATTCGTTGCATATAAACTGCCAGTTGAAAGTTATTAAAATTTTATTGAATATAAACTATTTGTTGATGCCTGTTATACTTTATATGCTTTATGTTGATGTTTTGTTTAAATTGGATGATGATTGTAATAAATGGTTGTTCATTGATATTTGGATGAATGGATGCTATATTTGATATAAACTGCAAGTTATTATGCATTTTTCATTCCATTTGGGATTGCGGTTTGAAATGATATATAACCGTAGACCTTTATTTTTAAAATTACGGATTGAAATGATAAATATCTGTATCACTTGACCATAGGATAGAAAATTTTATACAGGCACCGTGGTCTATATATAAAATATCCTAAAGTGATTTTCTATGGGTTTTGGAAAATAAGGGTTTATATATATACTAATTTTGATATTATATAAATATTATTTTATATATGGTTAAATTTTAAAAATTTAAGCTATGTATAACTTGATGATGTTTTAAGTTTGATTTACAAATATTTCAAGTTTGAGCTTTATTTAAGTGATATTGAATTTATTAAATAAATATTTCTAAACTAAATAATAGTAAATTGAATTAAGGTATATATAAGATTATCAGATTTGGTTGGGAATTTTGGAAATATTTAAAGTCTTGAAATATATCAAATTGAAATGTTTTATTGAAATTAAGGTATTATTGTTTTCAAAGTATTGGTTTTCGAAATTGTTATAACTTTGAAAGTAATATGGTTTGAAAAATGAATTTATTTGAAATAGAACTTATTTAAGAATTATCTGTGAATATATGGATTTGAAACCTATTGAAATTGAAAATTTAGAAATACAACTTCAAAATGTGGTTTGGGTTTAAGATGATTTAAAAGAATATTTCAAGTTATCTAAATTTAAGAAAGATTAGTGATTGGAAATTTGGTTTTATTTAAATAAGATATTATTGAATTGTTTTGGAAATGGAAATGATATATTATTGAATTGGGTTTTGAAATGGAAATAATACATTGATAATTTGGGTTTGAAATAGTAAAAATATTTTGGTTTTAAAATATATACTATTTTGAAATAAAGAATATGTTTTGAAAGGGCAATGATTGTGTTTTAAAAGTATATATATTTGTAAATGACCACGGTGTTATAATAACGATTGGTTGTTAAAGAGACCGGGATCGGATATGGACATACTCTCTGTCGATATCGAAAACCACTTTGACAACTGTGTACGCGGTGGAGTTTCCAGAATGAAGTAGGATGGTGGCGACGATCCTAAGGTATATACGTGGACCCAACTCCCGTGAGTTGGCATAAGGTGGCTAAAACAGGAGCGATCTCGGACCAATGAGGTAGCACCTCTTCTCGGACACATTTCTTCGATATTATACTCTTACTTGTGATTTGACTAGATGGCCATCCTCCGATTTGGGAATGTTGTTCGAGGTGGAACGGTAGTGGCTGCTATGCGTATCCATCAGTCCGTGTGCGTAATTGATATATCTACCCTGGCATTGCCTAGTTGTGCCGTGTCACCTACCATATCGAGCTTTACTACGATTATGATTTTAAGATCCGACCGCGTTAAGGTTCTCCATCCCCTTAACGCTATTTTCTATATGATTATACTTTACTGATTAGACACTACTGTATATAGCGAATATTACTACATAGTAGATAGTTTAACGGATCCTTAAGAGATGTGAATCCCGAACATTTCTTAAGTTACTGCACTCACGTTAGACACTGGATAGGAGATGTCAAACCCCGTAAACATCTCTGACGCCGTTTACACTCATATTTATTTCATTGATTTAACTTACATAAGATCTTTTAGTTCTGACTCGAGTGTTTTGTCTTTTCAATTCGCTCGGGTCAGCCTGAGCATTTCAGGATTTGAAGGCTCTATTTCTGGAGGACGAAGACGAAGATTTTATTACTACTATTTATTATATTCCACTGCACCCTTGTATTCCGCTGCATTAATTATCATTCTCTGGTATGTGTAACTCTGATATGTATTGTATAAGTATAATCAAATGTTTTGTAAAACAGCTTCATGAACTGTTATTTGATTATTATATTTTATCGTTCCGCTGCAAGATTCTATTTTGTTTCTTTTATTTCTCCACTTTTTCTTATTTACCCCATAACAATCCACCCTTCTGTATGGTTTAAGTTGGCACGTGTGTCTGCTTAAACATACAAAAAGGTGGGATGTTACAGCTTCTCATTTGTGTTATCATTTCAACACATAGAGATTTCAACATAAAAGAAACAAAAACTAGAAAGAAAGCTATCTAATTAAAAGGAAGAAAATCTAGCTAACTTGAATGGAATAAATTCTAAACTACTAACATGAAATATGAGAAAGCATATAAATAAAATGAACACAAGTATAAGAACATGTAGAAAAAGAAAGAGGCTTAGGAAGCCATTTTATTTCTCATTTGATTTAAAGCTACAACTTGCATTCTAATTTCCTAAGTAATTCAAAGAGAAGAAGATCCTTTACATGTATATAAGAGAGCTATTTATACATGCACAAAACCCTAATCCAATTTTTAAGGGGCTTCCCAAAATACCCCTTAAGAAGTGTGGCCACCAAGTAATCAGTAGTCTCTAATTAATCCATCATCAAGTATGCATGAAACTTTACCCTCCACTAACTTGTCCATTAACTTCTAATTGTATATTAAGGTAAGTGGGTAGGTGGGGTCCTCCATGATGCATGGTTTTGAATTATTTCCATATTCATTCCTTTGTTCCATCCTTGTGCATGCATATTTCAATGAGAACACATTCATATTTCCATCCAAAAATTCCTATAACTAAAAAGAAAATGTGCAAATAAATATTTTCCAAATTAATTCATGCAAAAAATTACTATTTTACCCCCACATTGATGTATGAATGATCACTTGAAAGCATATTTGAAATTTAGTTTTAACCATGTAAAAATACCCAATTATGACATTTATTTAAATAAAAAATAGATTAAATATGGATGTAAAAATATGCACATTTACGTGCACATCAAATACCCCCACACTTATCTTTTTATTCGTCTTAGAATAAAGAAAAACTAAGATAAATCCGTTTTCGTAGGAAACAAGATTGCATTGAGCGTATGCAATAAGCCGTTATACCTCTAGGTGTCCCTAGTAGGACGAGTGTTGTCTCGTTAGGGTTTTCAGCGACTACTACACACAAATCCAAATGCGAAATGTAAAATTCCTAAATGCAAGATTTATTTACAAAGAGATTGATGCAAGTTTTTGAAAATATTTACAAATGAAGAATTTACTTTCAAATTGACACAAATAAGTTAAATATAAGTTCTGGTCATTATCAAGAAATTTAGCTCCTTTTACTCACCAAACTTCAAACACAAATTTAGTAATCATCACAATTAAACCCCAGTTTGGCTAGTTGTTTCAGTTGATAACATAGTGCAACTATGAAACAAATCCTTAGTTAAATATCCAAGTTTTTCAAAGTGGTATTTTAATTTCTTTTGAATAACAAGTCAAATTACATAAGTGAAAATTGTGCTTGAATTTCAATTGCTTACTCTCTCTTTATTTGAAAATTTTATTGATATTAACAATATTTACACATGCCTAAATCAGATAAACTGAGGCCAAATATATCACCCATACACTGCCTTTCGGGCTTACGTAAGGGGAATACAGAGCGTGGCGAGTGAACACACAAGTGTGTACACCTATTTACTGTAGGCATTATTAATGAAAGAATTTTTATATGCATACACTTAACTCGGATAAACTGAGGCCAGATATACCGAGTGCACTGCCTTTCGGGCTTACGTGAGAAGGGTATAGAACATGGCGAGTGTACACACTTGCGTGTGAACACATGACTCTAAGTGTTAACAAGATATATACATATATACAACAAGATATTTTTTTTCAATTTCTTTTTTTTCTTTATTTTGTAGAAAGAGAGAGTTTTAAAATATCATCTTTGTACCACTTAACTTAAAAGATTTAAAATGTTATCGCCTTTACTTTAAATCAACCACTTATCAAACAAAGATTTCAATTATGATATACTTCATAATTATCACCCATGAACCTTCCTATATGCTAGTTAAACCATCGTTACTTGTAACCAAACTTTATTTTTATTTTAGTTAAGACAAATAAATTTTCAAAAATTTCAATTTAATAACCAAAACTTATACTTATCCTATGGTGCTTCTTCAAAAATAAATCAAAATGCTAAAACAAAAGAAATTATGTTTTTGATTTTTTTTAAGTTTTGGAAAGAAAATGCAAAAATTAAACCATGAAAATTGCAAAAATAAAGATGACCCCCCCACACTTGATTTTGACTGTGTCCCCACAGTCAATGTACAATATAATGAGTGTAACGTGGAAGAATATGTACATATTTACAAAAGAGGGTTAACATTTCTTACTAGACGTGCTTGGCTCATGAAGAATCATGAGCTCCTCCTCTTGATCACATGGTAGTTCAAGGAATGGTTTCAAACGATGACCATTGACTTTGAAAATCGATCCATCCCGGGGGTTTTGTATTTCTATGGCATCGTGTAGAAAAACAGTTCGTACCACAAATGGTCCGGTCCATCTTGATTTTAGTTTCCTACAGAATAAATCAAGTCTTGAATCATTTAAAAGAACTTTCTGGTTTGGTGAAAACGTTTTTCTTAGGATTGACTTGTCATGAAAAACTTTTGTTCTTTCTTTGTAAAATTTTTCATTTTCATACACATCGTTCCTAAGTTCTTCTAGTTCGTTGACTTGTAGTTTTTGGTTTTCGCCAGCTTTATCGAGATCAAAGTTTAAGTTCTTTATTGCCCACAATGCTTTGTGTTCAATTTCAACAGGTAAATGGCATGCTTTCCCATAAACTAAACGAAATGGGGACATCCCAAGGTTAGTTTTAAAAGCAATACGGTAAGCCCAAAGCACGTCGGTCAATTTCTAAGACTAATCTTTTCGATTTTTATTAACGGTTTTCTCCAAGGTTTATTTTATCTGACGATTTGAAACTTCAACTTGGCCACAGGTTTGAGGATGATACAGAGTGGATAACTTGTGGGTTATCGAGTATTTCTTTATTAAAGTTTCAAAAGAACAATTGCTAAACTGGGTGCTGTTATCGCTTATTATTGTGCGAGGTGCGCCGAACCTCGAAAAGATGTTTTCTTTAAGAAATTTCAGAACAATTCTATGGCCGTTGGTTTTACACAGAACAGCTTTGACCCATTTCGAGACTTAATCAACAACAAGAAGAATATACAAATTTCCAAAAGAATTGGGAAAATGTCCCATAAAGTCGATACCCCAAACATCAAAGATTTCGATCGTAAGAATGGGGTTTAGAGGCATCATATTTCATCGAGAAATTCTTCCAAGCATTTAGCATCGATCAAAAGTTTTTCAAAATTCGAATGAGTCTTTGAAAAGAGTGGGCCAATAAAAACCACACCGAAGCACCTTTTATGCAGTGCTTTGAGGACCGAAATGTCCACCGCATGCTTGATCATGACAAAACGAGAGAACACTCTTGATTTCGCAATCCGGGATGCAACGTCAAATGATTTGGTCGGGACAATACTTGAATAAGTATGGATCGTCCCAATAGAAATATTTCACTTGGGACATGAATTTGCATTTATCTTGTTTCGACCAAAATGAAGGAGTTTCTTTAGTGACTAAATAGTTCAGTATGTCGGCACACCACGGATCGACAGAGATAGAAAGAAGTTGTTCATCAGGAAAGTTTTCATTTATTGGTAAAGGCAATGGTGCATTGGGAAGACGAGACAATTGATCGGCTATGATATTGTCGGATCCTTTTTTATCCTTGATTGTAAGATCGAATTCTTGTAGTAAAAGGATCCAACGGATTAAGCGAGACTTGGCATCCTTTTTACTGAAAAGATATCGAAGAGCGGAATGGTCCATGTAAACAGTGATGTGTGAGCCTATCAAATATTGTCAGAATTTTTCGAGAGCAAAAATTACCGCTACAAGCTCTTTTTCAGTAGTTGTGTAATTGAGTTGAGCATCGTTCAGAGTCATACTAGCAAAGTAGATAAAGTGAAGGATATTGTTGATGCGTTGTCCTAAGACAACACCAACTGCAAAGTTAAAAGCATCACACATTATTTCAAATGGGAAATCCCAATTCGGTGAGCAAATTAGAAGAGTAGAAACGAGTTTGTTTTTGAGACGTTCAAAAGTAGAGACACAAATAGAGTTAAAGTCAAAAGGAACGTTTTTTCCAAGAAGAGTCGTAAGAGGTTGAGCAATCTAAAATCTTTTACAAAGCGTTGATAAAAACCGGCATGGCTTAGGAAAGTGCGAATGTCTTTAACAGATTTGGGAATGGGTAGATTTGCAATGACATCGATTTTTGCTTTATCTACCTCAATGCCTCTATTCGAAACGACATGGCCAAGGACTATGCCTTGAGTGACCATAAAGTGGTATTTTTCCCAATTTAGCATTAAGTGTTTATCCTTGCATCATTTAAGAACAAGTTTAAGACGATGTAAACATTCAGAAAAAGAGTTTCCAAAGATAGAAAATCATCCATAAACACTTCGAGAAAACATTCGATCATATCAGAAAAGATGCTGACCATGCATCTTTGAAACGTAGTTGGAGTGTTGCAAAGGCCAAAAGGCATACGTCGATAAGCGAAAGTGCCAAAGGGACACATGAAAGTTGTCTTTTCTTGATCTTCGGGAGCAATTGGAATTTGGTTATATCCGAAATAACCATCAAGAAAGCAATAGAATTCGTGACCGGCTAAACGTTCGAGCATTTGGTCGATAAAAGGAAGAGGGAAGTGATCCTTAGGTGTTGCGGAATTTTATTTTAGATAGTCAATGCAAACACGCCAACTCGTTTGAGTACGAGTTGGAATAAATTCGTTAGAATCATTCTTGATAATGGTAAGTCTAGACTTTTTTGGTACAATGTGAATTGGGCTAACCCATGAACTATCGGAGATTGGGTATATGATACCATTGTCAAGAAGTTTAAGAATTTCACCACGCACCGCATCCTTCATTTTTGGGTTAAGCCTTCGTTGCGCGTCACGAATAGGCTTGGCATCGTCGATTAAATGAATGTGATGTTGAACAAGAGCGGGATTAATTCCCTTTATAACGTTGATCGACCATCTAATCGCTTCCTTGTTTTTCAAAAGGATTGAAAGTAGGGAATTTTCTTGATCAAGAGAGAGAGAGTTGCAGAAATTATGATGGGAAACGTTTCATTTTCACTTAAGTATGCGTACTTATGGTGATCGGGAAGGGGCTTAAGGTCCAACCTCAGGGGTTGCTTGATCAAAGAATTAGGTTGAGATTCAGACTCAACTGGAAGCGATTCAAAGGGGAGCGTGTATTCAATCTTATTGGGGATTTCGTGAAATAATCTTTCATACTCGGCCTCGCGTTCATCACTAAGGTCTATCATCTCATTTTCAGAATCTTCGTGAATGGCACTAACTTCTAATGTTTGGTCTTGAGGTTCATTCGATTTATTTCAAGATTAAAAATGTTAAGATCCAAAGTCAATTTTCCAAATGATATTTTCATTGAACCGTTGCGACAATTGAAGGCATTTGAGGTGGCTAAGAATGGTCAGCCCAATATCAAAGGGATTTGACTCGCAGGGTTGGTCACAAGTCGTGTTTCGAGAACGATAAAATCAACGAGGAATATGAATTTCCCTACTCTAATGAGCATGTCCTCGATTTCTTCCACGGGCTTCTTAATGGAATGATCAACAAATTAAAGCATGACCTTTGTGGGTTTGAGCTCACCTAAGCCTAATTGTTCATAAATAGAGTATGGAATCAAATTGACACTTGCGCCTAAGTCTATCAAGCATTTGTTAATCGTCTTATCTCCAGTTGTACATGAGATTGTGGGGCAGCCAGGATCTTTATATTTAATGGGCATGGATTGGGACAAGACTTCACTCAAATTGGCCACTAAGAAGACTTTTTTAGGTACTTGAGTGTGTCACTTTTGGGTACACAAGTCCTTAAGAAATTTAGCGTAAGTTGGGACTTGCCGAACGATGTCAAGAAGCAAGATGTTAAATTTCACTTAAAAAATTTCCAACGTCTTTTCTATTTGGTCTGAGTGTTTCTTGGGTCGAGGACGATGTGGAAATGGAACACGATACTCGAACGATCATGTAAAATAAGGGAAAATCGTTATGGGTTGAAATGATAAACCAAGCGATTTTCATTGATTTTGAAATTTTGGGATTGCGGGTTGAAATGATACATACCCATAGATATTTAAATTGCGGAATAAAATGATAAATATCTGTATCACTTGACCATAGGATATAAAATTTTATACGACACTGTTGGTTTATATTTTGAAATGATTTCCAAAGTTTTGAAAGAAAATATATGGTTTTAATAAATATTGATTTTTTAAAATATAATATATATAAATGTTATTTTTATATATGTCTAAATTTTAGATTTTTAAAATTTTATTATTATATATATATAATAAGATTTAAAATAGATTTATTAATAAGATTTAATTTAATAAAAAAAATTTAAGTATTTATTTCAATTTATATTAATAAAAAAATTGATTTTTACAACTTTAATGATAGAGGTTGGGAAGATAAATCAATGTTGGCTTGGAATTTAAATTGGTTAATAATTGAATTTAAATAAGAATTGATTTGAACTTATTGATTTTGAGATTTTGAAAGATGTGATTTATAATCTGGATTTGATAAAAAGTGATTAAATGAATATTCTCACTTTAACTAAAATAGAGACTGAATATTTAATATTGATTTAAATTATAAATTGAGATTTTATTATTATTAAAATGATTAAGTGAATATTTTCCAATTTGAATAAAATTGAAGTTAAATGTTGAAATATAAATGAAATTTATATTGTAAATGTTTGAATATTTAAACTTGAATCTTTTAACTTTAAATTGAAATAGTTAAACTAGAATTGATTTAAATTGAATTTTTAAAATTTAAGATGATTTGAATCGATTTGCGGAATTGGAGGAAACTATTTTTATTATATAAAGTATTTTTAATATGTATAACCTATTTTTATTTTACAACTATTTTAATATATAAATTATTTTAATATATAAACTATTTTAATTTATAACTATTTTAATATATATACTATTTTTAATATCTAAACTATTTAAGTTGGAAGTGTTATGATTTTAAAAGTGTTATGAATTCAAAAGCGTTATGATTTCAAAAGTGTTATGATTTCGAAAGTGCTATAAATTTTAAAGTGTTACGATTCTGGAAATGAATATTATTTTAAAGTGAATGATGATATTGAATTGATATGTTTTCGAAATGAATATGATATTTTGATATGAAGTATGAACTATTTGAAATGAAATGACCATGGTGTCAAATAAGCGTTTGGTTATTAAAGAGACCAGGATCGGATATTGTCATACTCTCTGCCAATACCGAAAACCACTGTAACGACCCACATTTTGACCGTTCAAGTCGACAAAACATACACGCACCCTCCAAGTGCGTAGGCAGACACACATGCCGACTCAACCAATCTAAAATACAGATAGTTATTGGGGTTAAATAAGAAAAGAAAAAGAAAGAACAGAAACAAACTCAGAATCTCGCAGCGGAAGGAACAAGATATAATAATAAAATAACAGTTCATGAAGCTGTTAAATAAATAAATTTGATTATTATTATACATCAAAAATCAGAGTTACATACATATCAGAGATAATACAACAATGCAGCGGAAAAATAATACAGTAGTAGAATACAAATGATGTAATACCAAACTCCGTCTTCGTCCTCCAGAATAGATCTTCAACCTTATCTGAAATGCTCAGGTTGACCCGAGCGTAATGAAAAGACAAAACACTCGAGTCAGGACTAAAATATCTCATGTAAGTTAAATCGAATAAATAAATATGAGTGTGACGGCGTCGGAGATGTTTACGGGTTTTAGACACCTCCTATCCAGTGTTTAACGTGCGTGCATTAACTTAAGAGATGTTCGGGATTTCCATCTCCTAAGGATCCGTTAAACTATCTACTATATAATAGAATACGCTATATACAATAATGTCTATCATAAAGTAAAATATTATTCCTAGCGTTAAGCCATGGCCCATTCCACCCTTAACACAGTTTATAAATGTCATAGTCTATACAGCACCGTAAGCCCCACCGTAAACTAGTGGTTATCAGAGGGTATCCCACAGGTATAACACAAATCAAAATCGTAGTGGTCGCGAATAGGATAATCAATATGACAAGGTACATGAGGCGATACCAACTAGGATACTAGTAGTTGCGTCATCTGGACTGATGTTGGGCATAGCAGCTACCACCCCAACACCGCGAAACAACACTCCCATAATTGAGGGGTGCACCCAAATCGAATCACAAAAGTAATAGATATGGTAACGAAGAAGTGTGTCCGCTAGAGGTGGCGAGCCTCAATAGTCCGGTTGGGCTCCTGTTTTAGTCATATCAAGGGTCATCCAAAATCGTTCTCTTTCTTCAATCAATGCGTTCACCAAAACCATCCACTTCATTCTGGATCAACACTCTGCGTATATTAGTTACTAAAGTGGTTTTCGGTATCGACAGAGAGTATGTCCATATCTGATCCCGGTCTCTTTAATAACTACGTATTATTACTCCGATGGTCATTTGATATTTAAAGTTCAAACCAAATCAAATCAAAAGTCAACTTCAAATTTACTTTCAAATTTGATTATTTCACAATTCAATTCGTTTCAATAGTTAAATCATATTTCCAAATAAATTTAGTTCAACATTTATTTAGCAAATCAATTCAAGTATTCAATTTCAGTTTAATAAGATCCCAATTTCACTTATTAAATTTATTTCATATTCAATGGATTTAATTTGATTCTTAATTTAATTCAAAATCATTTAAACAAAATTCGATTCATTCACATTTATGTTTACATTCATTACTTCATTAAATATAATTATAAATTCGGTTAAATCAATTTCATTAACTAAATCCCCTTTAAATCAAAATAGTTTTAGTTAACCCGTTTACAAAATCAAATTCAATTTCTATTAAAGAATCTTATTTCACTTTATTTAGTTCATTGATTAATTAACACAATTTTATTTTTCTCAACAAGTTTCAAAACAATTTAACTTCGTAACCAAGTTACAAAATCATAATTAAACTAATTCACTCAATTTAAAATCATTTTATATTTAAATTAACACTTAATCAAATTCGCAAACTTTACTTAGTTTAAATTCCACTTATGTCAAATTCCATTTAATCTTAAATTAAATTTCATTATCAAGTCTCAAATTCGTTTAATCAAAACCAAGTCTATAGATCTTAAATTTTTACTTAACTTTAAATTTTACTTAATCCAATTCCATATAAACTCAAATCAATTCATTTATTTATTCTATTACAATTCAAATAAATTTATTAGTTTATTCAAATCAAATCCATTAATTTATTTCATTTAAACTCGAGTAAAATCATTTATAAGTTCCAAATTAAATCCATTAAGGTTGTTAATTAATTTCGAAACAATTTGTTGACCAATCGGGTTTCTTATTTTAATTGTCTATCCTAGGCCAGGTTGTTTAATTAGGTATTTATCATTTCAACCCGATCCTATTTTAATTAAATATAAATATAAAATAAAATAAACACTATGGGAACTTGCAGTATTAGGACAACATAAAATAAACACAACATTCAAATATCCGAATATCAACAGTTAAACATCCATCACATCATCATCCAATCAGACAATAGATAACATAATTTAATTGCTTATCAATAACGGTTATTAACTGGCAATTTATAAGTTCATGCTAATTAAATGATATTAAATGAAATAAGGTCATACTTAACTAAAATAATAATTCAAACATTTCATACATCAATCAATAAACATCAATAGACTATTTATTATCATTAACAGGTATAAACTTGCAAATTGGAAATTAATATTAAATCGAATGGATATTAACTGCAATGAATGTCATATTTAATTGGAATAACAATTTTAACGTACCAAACATCAACCATCAAACAAAAATCATAATTCATCATTCAATCAACAGGTCATAACAAATAACTGGTTATCATAGATGGGTATTTAACTAACAATTAAATTTCAACATTAATTTAAATAACAATTTAATCCAATTCGATTAAATTTCAACTAAACATCAATTTTAAACTACTAACTAGCAACCGGAAACATTCATATTAACTAATGAATTCAAATTAACTAACATAACATATTTAGTCAAGCGTGAGCGTATAAACACTCACCTTTGATTTATCGAATTTTAAAAATCCAAATAAAGGCCCAAATTTGAACAGTCTCAAAATGCAGCCAAACTAGCTCCATATTGTTCGGAATTTTGATACGAACGCAACGGAGAAAACCGCGCGTCGATACGAGCTCGTATGCAAAGATATGCTAATTAGAAGTTATAAGATATATATTGTTATGAAATAATTAAATAAAAAAAATTAAGTTACTTTCTTCTTCCCAATCCCAGTTCGTAGCCGAACCCACCCTTATCCTTTCAACCTCCACATGCACGCAAAGATTAGCCACCAGAGATTGATCAGCGACCACCACTATGTGCGCCACCATGAGAGCCACCTACGCGTCAAGTTTCATCGCGTCATTCGCCGCCGTTTACACGCAATCCAAGAAAATACGTGCATCCTTCAATCTCAGATCTTGGAAAATCTGTGATGTATTAGCAGCAATCAACCTTATGGATTCGAAGAGCTCGTCGAGATCTACACTTTTGCTTTTGGAATTTTTCGATTTCGTTGAACGGATTGAGAGATATTAAGGAAAGAAGATCGGCAATTTCTGGCCATGGAATAGGTGGCGGCCATGGTTTGAAATTAGGGTTTCTGAAATAAAATAATAATAAAACAGTCTCGGTTTGCGTGCGTATTTATATAGGTAGGTCCAAAATCGTCCGAACTCCAGTCGAGACGTGCCACTAGGCGTTTATAATGTTTTACCCCCATTCCGAACGCAATGGAACAAGTTTCGATGCCTACTTCGATCATATGTGGAAGATAGCTTTTTTTTAAAGTCGATTATTTTAATTAAATTCGAAATTAAATTTCTACGCGTTTCAAGCTTGCACGGTCAAACGATAAGTCCGATTGCTACATAAATTGAAATCCTACAATAATTCACTATTACGGATCCGATGAAACTAGTTTCGTCGAAATCCGAGACCGTTGCCAAAATGGCTATTTTTCTCGTTAATTACAATATAAAATTTCAATTTCAAATTTTCCACATTTAAATTCAATCTTAAATGTTAACCATCTTAATTTTTTATTTATATAAAACTTAAATCAGCTTACGACATCATTTTCTATCATATTAAATTCAGAATTTAATTAGTTAAATAATTTCTAAAGCTACAAATACACAAACAGAGCCCATTTTTAATTCTGAAGCGATATAGAACATTCTATATATCGAAATAGAGGTTTTTGATATTTCTGAACACAATGGAATAGGTTACAGGCCATAATTCCATCGTATAAAGAAGTTATCATTTGAAAATCAATTTATATCGATTTAAATTATTAACACAATTTCTGCGTGTTTTAACGTTGTACAATCAGACGGTAAATCCGTTTGATACGAAATTTGAAACCATATAATAATATACCATTCCAGATCCGATGAAACTAGTTTCATCGAAATCCGAAACAGTTTGCAAAATTTCAATTTTTGACAAGTTAATTAAAATATTAAATATTCAATTTTTATATATCCACTTTTAATTCAATATTAAAAGTTCACAAACTTTATTCTAATCCAAATAAAATTTAGACTAACTTAGTAAATCAATTTCCTATATATTTACAACCAAAATCTTAAATTACTTGCCACAACAGATTGCACATTCCAAATACAACCAATTTCATTTACAATAGATACTTCCAACATTAACTCCAATATTTTGATTTATTCCTTATTTCCGATTATAACCAAATTAACTTCATATTTATTCAATTTATTAACGTTACAATAATATAGTGGTTACTAACATTCAAACCATATTATTAAGTCATACTCAAACAATTCCCGTTTGTCAATCATAAATTTTTGATTTCCACTATATTAAATTCGAAAATCTTATCAAATTTTATTATTTAAGTTATCGAAAATTATGGGTCGTTACAACCACTTTAACAACTGTGTACGTGGTGGAGATTCCAGTACGAAGTAGGATGGTTTGGCGACGATTCTATATGGTATTTACGTAGCCCTGACTCCCGTGAGTCAGCTTGACTTGGCTAAAATAGGAGCCATGCCGGGCCAAGTGAGGTCATTCCTCCTATCGGACACATTTCTTCGATACCATTCTATTGCTTTTGTGATTTGATTGGGTGCACCATTGATTTGGGAGTGTGTCACGAGGTGGGCGGTATTAACTGCTATGCGTTACCACCAATCCGGATCCGCAAACAGTATATCTACTCTGGCATTGCCTCACGTGCCTTGGCACATGCCCTATCGCGCCTTCTACGAGTTTGTTTTGTACCGTACCTATGCGGTGTCCTCTGTGTAAACCACAGGTTTGGTGGAGCGTACGACATTGTATAGACTATGGGAATATATAAAATGTGTTAAGGGGGATATGGGTAATACCTTAACGTTATTTTAATAGTTTACTTTACTTTAGACATATTATAACAGCGTATATTACTACATAGTTGATAGTTCCACGGATCCTTAGAGGATGGAAATCCCAAACATCCTTTAAGTTACTTGTATTTCAGTTGACCTTTCACTTGAGTTAAATTTATTGATATAAGAATGTTAATCCAGACTCGAGTGTTTTGTATTTTGCTTTATGCTCGGGTTAGACTGAGTGTCACAGCATTTGCGAGTCACCTTTGGAGATTGGAGCTTCGCTTGGAGATCCATCTATATCTATCCAGCTTCCAGTTATTTCAGTTTATTCCAGTATTTTATGTTCAGACTTGTCAGTTGCTTATGTATTAGAGATTCATTTGTATTTGAGATTTTGTTGTATTTTATTTCAGACTCTAATGTTTATAGCAGCTTCATGAACTACTATTTATATATTCCGCTGCTTATTGTGATATTACTCTGTGTCTGTGATTCTGTGATTGATTTATTTACTGTATATGCTGAGTTTTGCCAAATATAAATTAACAATCTGAATTTTGAGCAATTCAAGTCTGACATGTGCGGATGCGAATAGTTCGAAATACCGGGTCGTTACAAGTGGTATCAAAGCCAGGTTTAGGCAAAACTTAGCATATGGAGTAAAAATTTAATTACAGAATCACCTTCGTTCGAGCTTGAATTTCTCCTCTTTGATTCGGATTTCCTTTGAATTTTGGGAACTTTCCCCTTCGTTCTGAATATTCATTCTTGTCTTTCCTGTTCGTATTCTTCTTGATACTGGAGCATCCTATAGCTCTATTTCTGTTGATCTCTATGAGACTAACCCCATCGGCGGTCCTGCTAACCTAAATATGATTTACAAAGGGGTGAAACTCCTTTACAACAAGCATCGATCCACCGGAGATTTCTACGTCCTCGATTTTGATATCGTACTCCGTGCAACGCCGAACCGTTTCTCTTGTAGATGACCAGGGTAAATTCTCTTGTGGTCGAATTAGATTGCCTCAGGATTTTGCAGGCAGTTTTATCTTTTTAGCCTAGTGATCTTGACTTCCCCGATAGTCCAGGATTATCCTGATGTTTGGTGAAGTCACTTCTCTTTCCTTCAAGCGGGAAATTGAATTTCCGTATCGATCTTATTCCTAGAATCCCGGTTGACCCGGTTAAGGTCGCCGTGATAAAAATAAGTCTATCCATTTCTTCTTCTGTAATTTAATTACCTTATCTTCATTTCGAGCTGTCTTCGTTGATGGAATTCTCTTCGACCAGGATTCCTCTAAACTTGAATCTCTGTCCTTGTTCTAGAAATCCATCCTTGAATCATCACATGAGGGAGTGTATTTGTTATTAATATAAAATGTTTTATATTGTGTTGTTTGAGTTGTTAAGTTTGAATTTTGGGTTTCGATCGATTCGTCTAGCTAACGCTATCGATAGAAATTCCAAAACACTTGAACAAAGCAAACTGACACAATACGGTTTTCAAAATTGGTAAATGATATAATTTTGTGTATAATTATATTATATATAAAAGTATAATTTTCTGAAATTAAATAGTTAAATGAATTGGTTGTTAGAAATGATAATATTTGATTATCATTTATTGTTTGTAAACCATTGACTATTGCAACATGATATAAATAAATGGAATTACAAACATGGGTTGTAAATTTGATTTGAAATGAAATGAATTTAAATTAGGGATTTGAGAATTAAGTTTCCGGTGCTTTTCAAATTTGGGTTTCAAAGTTTTAGAAAAATAGAATATATTATTTAATTGAAAGTATTTTTAAATGGAAATTGTATTCAAAGGATCTTAAAAGAAGTAAGTCCGTACTCTACTCTCTTGTCACTGGAAAATAATTTCGGTGATAACTGCAGCATCATCGACATTCATTTTCGAGTTACAAGGTGAAGAGACCAGTTAGTAGCTTTGTTACACTTTTTGAGTTGGAAGATTTGATTTGATTTAAGTTCCTTGAATATAATTTAATGTATAATATATATGTATATATTTATTTCAAAATGATTTGAAGAGAAACCGAAAATTTAATTCTTAAATTCTATGTTAAGTTAGGATTTTCAATTATTGAAATGAAAAGAATTTTTTTTTTGAAATATTTGAAGTGCTTAAAATTGAAATTTAAACAACATAAACAGTTAAAATGATATAAAATTTATTTGTATAATAATCAATTGCATTCTAATAAATATACCCTACCTAAAATATTCAAAAGGTTAAAATGATAGGATGAATATATAATTGAAGGTTATATAAGAAAAAAAACCTAAGTAATAAATAGTTCAAACAAAAATCTTGCTTAATAAAAATGTTGTAAATAAAAGGTAAATTTGTATAGTGTTCAATTATATTCGAAGACATTAATAAAACTTACCTAGAAGGGTTTGAATATAATTGAATAAGATACAATAATCAATAAAATGTCCAAAATGAATATTGTAAGGGAATTTATAAATAAGAATTGTGTTGTTATAATGAATGTTATACATTTAATTTATGTTATAAGAAATGTAAATTGAAACAAATTGAATAATAAATAGAGAATGAGTAAATAGATGTAAACGTAAGAAGCTAAACAGGTAATAAAAGAATTCATATCTTTGTAAATAAATGGTAAATTATAAAGAATAGTTGAAATTGAATTATACAAGGAATTAACTTAAATGAAATCAAATGGAATAAATAAATGAGCTGGATAAAATAAATTTTGTTTTGGAAGAAATGTTTTGTAACAAATGTTAATAAATTGAAATTTAATCAATTGAATGAATATTATTGATGAAATAAAATGGATTGAAACCAAATTAATTAAAAATAAATCAATTTAAAAACTGATGCAATTTATATGGTTTTAAAATTAATGGTTGTATTTTGTATTTCAAATCTATCTTTTCCTTTCTGGTTGTTTCTATTCTCCTATCTCGTTCCTTTTCGGGGATGAAAAGTTTTGAGTGGGGGAGAGTGTAACGATCCGGAAATTTTAATGGTTTTTATAACGTAATTAACTGAAACTTTGCTTGAAACTTAATAATTAAATTTAGCAATGAAAATTTGATATTTGGAATGCGTCTATTTAAAATTAGAAAATGGTAAATTTTCATTGGAAAATATGGAAGTTAGTTCAGTTGGATAATTTTCAATTTCAATTTAAAGCAGTCAAAATTTGATTGAAATAAAATATTTTCGAAACGTGAATAATTTTTTACATAAAAAAAATGTAAATCATTTTCTGAGTGAGACGTCGTATTACGTTTCATCAAATTTGGACTGCTCTAACCCCGTTTATCTTATTTTCGGCGTTTTAGCAGCATTCTGGCAGCGAAATATCGACTTTTGATAGGATGATCGTATCGTTGATATTTGTGTACTGATCTGATCGTCTCGTCGTGCTGATCTGCACAGTATATTGATTTTCGTATTTCGGTGTCCGTTACGCGACGAAAACCGTGAAACGGTCAACCGTATCGGTATTCAACTTTTAACCTTTTGTTTCCCTGTCCATTCATTTATCCACGATGTAAAACAAATGCTCATTACCATAAATATTTACCTGATTCACGTATGGCTTTCACTATCCCTACCTGTTGATATTTATTGCTATCCATTAATTCTCTCTAAGTATTCTTCCGTTCATTTGTTTGAGAACTGATGCTTTTCCTTTTCCAAGGCAGTACCACTTTCACCTTATGCTGCTCGTTTTTCTCCCACCCCTCTGACATTTCACTTCACCTTTATTTTGAACCCAACCTCTTCCATTTCCATTCTCGGCTTCGTTAGATAAAATAAAAATTATATATATAAAAATATCATGCTTCTTTGTATTTGGAGAAACAGCCGTTCATCATTCCGCCTCCTATTCTAGAACTCACGCCGACCATCCATCCCCGAACGAACAGACCCGCCATGTCACCACTCCCTAACCGTTCTCCTTTCACCCAACAGCCATGGCAGAGCAGCCAACCGAGCCTTCCAGACCCGAGCATCCAAACGCCTTGAGCACACCCTAACCCACTTTCCTCTCCACCTACCCATGCATGTCATTCCCTCACCGCCAAAGCCACCGTGACAACCGTCCATCACTCCACCGTGACCATCACCTGCCATTGCTCTCCATGTCCACCACAGGCCTCCACCTCCCCAATGACTTGCCGCCCTCTTTTCTGGCTCAACCCACTGAGCAGACCCGCCTCCGGTTAGCAACCATCTCCTCCACTGCCTCTTTGACCTCCACACCTTGACCATCTGTCCCACCACACACCACCGTCAACTTCCCTCCACCATTAACTTAAACCCGAGCAGCCTTGCCTCTCACCCCATGAAATAATAGTTATATATATAGACCTAATATATATGTTATGTTTGTATTTTTAAAAACAGATTTTGGTAATAATATATATATATATATATATGTTATGTTCGTATACTCATTTGATATTTTTGAAAGGAACGTGTTTTAGGTTCAAAATAATGATTTTACAATATAACTGTGAAGATTTAATCATTTTGGTATATGTTTTAAATTTGGATATTGATTTGAAAAAAAAAGAATTTAATAAATATAAAAGTTGTTATATGTTGTTCCTGAGAACCTCTACTTCCCATTTCATTCTTCAGCCAATATTCCTGATTTTCTCTCCTCTTCTTTGTGAAATGATATATATATATATATATATATGCTTTTACATATGCTTTCTTATGTAAAGGTTTTGTTCTGCAACTTCTTTTATTTTATATTGCTTTATGTTCATTTCAGTAAAGCATACTTGATTTGTTTAGACTGCCTCGTTTATATATATGTCTAAAAAAAGTTTATATATGTATATTATATTAAAGTAAGTTATATTGATTTTTTTTATATAAATATGGGTTGAAAATATGAGGTGTACGTAAGTTATATATTAGTTTATACATTAGTTTACATAAGTATACGTTGAGTTTGGTTTTTATTTGAATATAGGAGTTTTGAACTGTTCTGCAATTTTGAGCATATATGCAAATTCATACATGTATTTAGTTTAAGATATACGAATATATATATAATATGTTAATATGTATTTGAATTTACGTTATTATTTTAAAATATATTATGTAATAATTTTTACATAAATATAAAAAAATATTTTATATGTAACTATCTGTTTTCATCGAATTGTAGATCATGCTGTTTAGTTTCATCGCTGTCCAGATTCATTCTACAACAGCTTCTAGCCTTGTCGCTAATCCGTGTGCTTGTCCGTGTCACTATTCCCATTGTCAAATTTCTCTCGCCTCGAAAGGTGAGCAATCACTCACGATTAACATTCTTATAGTTAGTAAATTTGATTTCACTTGAAATGACAATTGAAATATGCTGTTAAATTTGAATTGCTAGTTGTTTAATTTTTATATATGATATGCCATTATCTGCAATTGTTCAGCTCTGATATATGTACACCATATCCTGTTGTGTATATCTTATTTAATTTGTTACCGATGATATATGCCCATTGTTGATATGTTATATTTTTATCATAATTGTTCTCACTCTGCAAATTTCCTGTTAATTTAGAATTCCCTATGGGTTGAAATGATACATACACGAACGATCTTGTAGAATAAGGGAAAATCGTTATGGGTTGAAATGATAAACCTAAGCGATTTTCATTGATTTTAAAATTTTGGGATTGCGGGTTGAAAAGATATATACCCATAGATATTTAAATTGCGGATTGAAATGATAAATATCCGTATCACTTGACCATAGGATATAAAATTTTATACGGACACTGTTGGTCTATATTTTGAAATGATTTCCAAAGTTTTGATGGAAATATATTGTTTTAATAGATATTGATTTTTTAAAATATAATATATATAAATGTTATTTTTATATATGTCTAAATTTTTGATTTTTAAAATTTTATTATTTATATATATATAATAAGATTTAAAATAGATTTATTAATAAGATTTAATTTAATAAAAAAAATTAAGTATTTATTTCAATTTATATTAATAAAAAAAATTGATTTTTACAACTTTAATGATAGAGGTTGGGAAGATAAATCAATGTTGGCTTGGAATTTAAATTGGTTAATAATTGAATTTAAATAAGAATTGATTTGAACTTATTGATTTTGAGATTTTGAAAGATATGATTTATAATCTGGATTTGATAAAAAGCGATTAAATGAATATTCTCAACTTTAATTAAAATTGAGACTGAATATTTAATATTGATTTAAATTATAAATTGAGATTTTATTGTTATTAAAATGATTAAGTGAATATTTTCTAATTTGAATAAAATTGAAGTTAAATGTTGAAATATAAATGAAATTTATATTGTAAATGTTTGAATATTTAAACTTGAATCTTTGAACTTTAAATTGAAATGGTTAAACTGGAATTGATTTAAATTGAATTTTTGAAATTTAAGATGATTTGAATCGATTTGCAGAATTGGAGGAAACTATTTTTATTATATAAAGTATTTTTAATATATATATAACCTATTTTTATTTTACAACTATTTTAATATATAAATTATTTTAATATATAAACTATTTTAATTTATAACTATTTTAATATATATACTATTTTCAATATCTAAACTATTTAAGTTGGAAGTGTATGATTTCAAAAGTGTTATGAATTCAAAAGCGTTATGATTTTAAAAGTGTTATGATTTCGAAAGTGCTATAAATTTTAAAGTGTTACGATTCTAGAAATGAATATTATTTTAAAGTGAATGATGATATTCAATTGATATGGTTTTTAATGAATATGATATTTTTATATGAAGTATGAACTATTTGAAATGAAATAACCACGGTGTCAAATAAGCGTTTGGTTGTTGAAGAGACCAGGATCAGATATTGTCATACTCTCTACCAATACCGAAAACCACTTTAACAACTGTGTACGTGGTGGAGATTCCAGTATGAAGTAGGATGGTTTGGCGACGATTCTATATGGTATTTACGTAGCCCTGACTCCCGTGAGTCAGCTTGACGTGGCTAAAATAGGAGCCATGTCGGGCCAAGTGAGGTCATTCCTCCTATCAGACACATTTCTTCGATACCATTCTATTGCTTTTGTGATTTGATTGGGTGCACCTTTGATTTGGAAGTGTGTCACGAGGTGGGCGGTAGTAGCTGCTATGCGTTACCACCAGTTCGGATCCGCAAACGTAATATCTACCCTGGCATTACCTGGCGTGCCTTGTCACATGCCTTATTGCGCCTTCTACGAGTTTGTTTTGTACCGTACCTATGTGGTGTCCTCTGTTTAAACCACCGGTTTAGTGGAGCGTACGGCATTGTATAGACTATGGGAATATATAGAATGTGTTAAGGGGGATATGGGTAATACCTTAACTCTATTTTAATAGTTTACTTTACTTTAAACATATTATAACAGTGTATGTTACTACATAGTAGATAGTTCCACGGATTCTTAGAGGATGGAAATCCCAAACATCCTTTAAATTACTTGTATTTCAGTTGACATTTCACTTGAGTTAAATTTACTGATATAAGAATGTTAATCCTGACTCGAGTGTTTTGTATTTTGCTTTATGCTCGGGTAAGACTGATTGTCACAGCATTTGCGACTCACCTTGGGAGATTGGAGCTTCGTTTGGAGATCCTTCTATATCTATCCAGCTTCCAGTTATTTCAGTTTATTCCTGTCTTTTATGTTCAGACTTTTCAGTTGCTTATATATTAGAGATTCATTTGTATTTGAGATTCTGTTGTATTTTATTTCAGACTCTGATGTTTATAGTAGCTTCATGAACTACTATTTATCTAGTCCGCTACTTATTGTTATATTACTCTGTGTCTATGATTCTGTGATTAATTTATTTACTGTATATGCGGAGTTTTGCCAAATATAAATTAATAATCTGACATTTTGAGCAATTCAAGTCCGACATGTGCGGATACGAATGGTTCGAAATACCGGGTCGTTACAAGTGGTATCAAAGCCAGGTTTAGGCAAAACTTAGCATATGGAGAAAAAATTTAATTACAGAATCACCTTCGTTCGAGCTCGAATTTCTCCTCTTTGATTCAGATTTCCTTTGAATTTTGGGAACTTTCCCTTTCATTCTGAAAATTCATTCTTGTCTTTCATGTTCGTATTCTTCTTGATACTGGAGCATACCATAGCTCTATTTTTGTTGATCTCCATGAGACTAACCCCATCGGCGGTCCTGCCAACCTAAATATGATTGCAAAGGGGTGAAACTCCTTTACAACAAGCGTCGATCCACTAGAGATTTATGCATCCTCGATTTTGATATCGTACTCCGTGCAACGCCGAACCGTTTCTCTTGCATATGACCAGGGTAAATTCTCTTGTGATTGAATTCGATTGCCTTAGGATTTTGCGGGCAGTTTTTATCTTTTCAGCTTAGTGATCTGGACTTTTCGACTAGGTTTTCAAAAAATTGCCAAGCATCGTCATGATGTTAGGCAAGAAAATTTCCTTGGCATATTGATTCGAGCATGGTTAGCGAGCTGTTTTCGAGTCCATCGTATAAGATTTGGCAAAGCGTCCATTTTTCGATGTTATGGTGTGGACATTTTATCAAAAGCTCTTTGAATCTTTCAAAATATATTCCAAATGGCTCTCCCCTAAATTGATGAAAATTTATGATTTCGTTTCGGATTTTAGATGTTTTTTCCAAGGGGTAAAACTTTTGCAAGAAAACTTTCACAAATTCTTACCATGTTTTAATCGAGTTAGATGGTAAGCTGTACAACCATTTTTCAGCATAATTCGTAAGAGTGAATGGAATTAATCGGAGTTTGATTCCGTCATCAGAAAGTTGTTGGAGCTTCATGGTTGTGTAAATTGTTCGAATTTTGTTAAGAAAATGTATGGGTCATCGTGTTCAAAATTGCCAAATTTTGGAAGCGTGGCAATATGGTTCGAGTGAATTTTGAAATGGTTACCCGTAGGGGTGGGTAACGTGATGCAAGATGGAATAGAAACTTTGTCAGGAAAGATTCTATCCATAAGAGTTCAAGGGGCATTTTCGTTCGCCATTTTAGGAGGATCGTTTGTTCGAGTTAAACAATTATTTGCTGAATTACGAGTCCAAGTGTTTGTTGTTGTGTCAAGAGTCCAAGTATTGATGCACAATTAAAAGTTGAGAACATAAAGATGTTAGGATCGAATTTAGAGAATGAAACAAGATTTGGAAAATGAAGTGAAAAATTATTTATGTTGTTGTTTTTTTTATATTTTGTTTTTCTAAAAGGAGGAAAAATATTTACCAAGAAAATTTTATTTTTCAAAAGAGGAGTTTGATTTTTTTTCATGTTTTTTATATGTTTTTTTTTCGAATTTATTTTTTGAATTTTCAAGTTTTCAAATATTTACCAAAAGGAATTTTTGTTTTTGTTTTAGAATTTTTAAATTTTTTTTATATGTTTTTGAAAAGATTATATTTTTTTGGATTTTTGTTTTTGTTTTTTTTTAATTTTTTTTGATTTAAAAATTTCAAAGGAAAGGATTTTTGTTTTTTTTATTAAAAAAAATAATTAAGTTAAATTTACAATTTTTTTAGTTTTGAATTTTTCTTCTCTAAATATGCATAAATTAATGCAACTAAATGAATGCAAAGGACTTAATTACAAATTTTCTGTCCTTAGTAGCTCCCAACCCAAAATTGTATAATAGCACTTTATCTTAAATCAACAAAAAAAATTCTAAGTCAGGTAACGGGCAGGAGTTATCGGTGCACTACGAATCACTGTAGCAATGCAACCGAAAGTTTAAGTACCTTCAGAGGAACGACCGGTATAATATTTACGAATCACCGTAATTTTTATAACCGGTTATTGCTCCACCGTAGCCTTGACACCAAAAAATAAAATTGTTCGAAGAAGACAATTGTCAATATACAATTAAGCCCTAGATGAGCTCGTGACTCCCTTAAGTCGAATGTCTAACCTTTATTAGTAGTCAAATTCTACGATGAAATGCGATTTGTGGGCCAAGGAAGGGGTGATGAAATACCCCACCTTATATGAATTGGAGTATTGCCCTTAGAAAATAAAACAAGATGAGATGAATGCAAAGTAGAAATTAAACGTGAATTAACAATGCAACTAAAATAAAGTTTGTTATTGTTTCATTAATTTTTTTTGAAAATTTCCGAATTTTCTTTTTATATATATAAATGCAAATGCAAGCAGCCAACAATGTAAATCAAAATAAAACTAGAGATGAAAGCACGATACCAGAGCGTGCAGATTCTTAGCAATTTATTATTATTATTTTTTAGCGGCAATTTTTTTAAAAGCAAGCAAAGCAATTTATTTTTGGCAATCACTTCTGCCACCTGCAACCTGAAAAGGAGTAGACAATGTTGATATTTATTTAGATATATCTAGGAAGAAAACAAAGACAAACACAATAATTTTTTTTTGAAAGGCTTTTTATATATATAGATCAAAAGAAGAAACTTAAAACAAATTTAAACAAAACAAATAAAAAAAAAATTAAAATTAATTTTTTTAGATACAACTAAACTAAACTTAGAAAAAAACAAACTTTTTTTGAAGTGAGAATAAAACAATTCAAAAAATTAAAACAATTCAAAAAATTAAAATAATTCAAATCAAAGGAACCTCTTATTTTATATATAACAAAAAGGAGACAACCCATAACACACTAGCCCGCTACCACAAAAATAATTCCAACTCTTCCGCTAATTCACATTAGTTTCTCTAATTCCTCAACTACCCTAGAAATACAAATTCGAATTTTTTTTGCAAACTTCTGAAATTGCTAGTTCGCGGATGTGGTTCGGTGGGACTTGAATCAGGCGATTTTAGGTGTGGGTTTACTGGAGTTGCTCGAGGAGATTTGGTCGCGGCGATTTAGGGATTTCGGGTAGTGATTGGAAGCGGGTTCAGGGATGTTTAGGTGAGTTCGAGTTACCGTGAATTGGGGAGGTGGTGGTCTCGGGTTGGCAGCGTAGTGGAATGAGGCGATTACGGTGATGTTGTTCGTGTTCGAGTTCAATGATTGGCAGAGGTGTGTTGATGTTTTCTAGGATGGTAGTTAGGTAATTGGAGTTGATGTAATACAGAAGTTTCTTTCTTTTTATCTTTTTTTTTGTGGATGGTATGTTTTGATGAATGGTGGTATGCGGCAAGAAGGCAGTGATGGATTCGAATATAATAGAGAATTGGTATGTGCTTGGGGATTGTCCAGGGGCAGATGTGCTTTGGTACGTGGTCGGGAAGAATGATGATGTTGATGTTGTATTTGAGATGATGAATTATGTTGCCGTGGTAATGTTTGAGTGGTAGGTTGATGAAGGGGATGGTATGAGTAGAATTGGGTAGAGAAGTTTGGCTTCGGGTTTGTAGTTGTAATTTGTGGTTGAATGTTATGATCGAAATGCAACAGGGAGAGGCTGGTGGATGGTGCAGGCAAGTTTGTGGACAGAGAGTAGAAATGATGGTTGTTTGGTCAAGTGGGAGGTGAAGGTGTAGTGGTGGTGATGTAGTATGGTCGGTCGGTTGTGGATGTATGAGGTTGTCTGAGGTGTGATACATAATGATGCTAGCAGAAGTGTATTCAGGGAGTTTGTGTCAGTTTGATGCTGTTGTATGTGTCAGTGGGTGACTGAAGTTGTGGTCAGGCAGTGAGATGTGACTGGATGGATGTAGGTGATGGGTAGGGGATGTTGGAGGGGGTATTGCTAGTCTTGGTTGGCAAGAAGATGGCAGTTTGATTGAAGTGTTTGTAGTATGCTTGATTGTGGGTATGGGGCAGTTGTATGATGGTGGAAGTGTAGGCAAGGGAATGTATAAGGCAGTGGTTTGATGGTCAGTGAAGTACTAGTTGACAGTGGGGTAATGAGTTGTTTGAATGAAGGAGAAGCTTTTTGGTTGGTTTGTGATGAATATTGGTTTGTGTGGGGAAAGTATGGTGAATTGTGGAAGGAAGAGGATGCACTGTTATTGCACAGCAGTATGCACAGAGCAATGTGGTGGATTGTAGCTCATATGGGAAAGGTAGTAACAGAGGTGTATCTTTGATTTTTTGGTGATGTTTGGCACTGGTTTGTGAATGTGTTGAGAAGGCTGGAAATTGTGGGGCTGGTAGTAGGATGAAAGAGGTGTAGTTGACAGCAAGTTGAGGTGGAGGAGATGTGCAGTTTGTTAGCAGCAGCAAGGGGATGGTGGATGAAGTGGATTAAGTGGCACTGCAAACAGAACAGAGAACAAAGAAGTGCAAACAGAAAACAGAGAAAACAGTGCAATGTAATATTGTTTTTTTAAATTGTAAATGGAAAATGAAATGGAATAAATAAATAAAATTTCTTTTCCAAATAAAATTGTGTGTAATTTTTTTTAAAATATGCAAATGCAACTAGAAATCAAGCACACAAACACAAATCACACAACAAACATACACACAATTTTTTTTTAAAATGCAAATTAACACACAACACAAACATACAATAAAAATCATACGAAAATAATTCGAAGAATAGAAAATAAAATCAAAATCCCCGGCAACGGCGCCAAAAACTTGTTTAACGACTATTTTTCTATCGCTTATCGGTTTAGAAAATAGCCAAAAAAATTTAAATAAAAATTTACCACAAGCGCATGGCATAAAATGCTAGTACGTGGCGAATACGGGTCGAACCGCAGGGAATTATGTAGATTTTAAAATTTTCTATTCAATCAAATTAAACCAAACTTGAGATTATGATTAGCTAAAAATGTAAAACAAAATGCTAGAACAAAAGTGATGGAAAATATGAGATTAGAATCAATTTAGAGGCAAATACACTTTCCTATTTTCACATAAATCAACTTAAAATCAAATGATGATCTCTTTCTAATCTAAGTAGGATTAGTGATGTATTCATCATAAGCATGGCCTATTTGTGTTATTAATTAACACAACTTAAACCATCAAACTATAATACACATCTAATCCTACTTTTTAAATTCTCATTAAAATTGGCATAAAGATTGAAACTAAAATCTATTTTAAGCATGATCTATTTGCTATTAATTAGCAACATAGATCATCAAATTTTGATTATAATTTCACTTTATTGCCATAATCATATTTAGATGAAGAGGCAATTTGTGAATAATGTGATTAAGCGTAGCCTATTTGTTATGAACAACATAGACTATCAAATTCAATATGAAACACTAAATCACATAAACATCCATTTTCCCATTAAGCAAAAAAGAGATCATATAATGAAAGTTATGTTGAATCTACATGATTTAAGAGAGCTTCATTATCCCTAAATTGTAGGGATTTAGCTTCTCATTTGTGTTATCATTTCAACACATAGAGATTTCAACATAAAAGAAACAAAAACTGAAAAGAAAGCTATCTGATTAAAAGGAAGTAAATCTAGCTAACTTGAATGGAATAAATTCTAAACTGCTAACATGAATAGAAGAAAGCATGTAAATAAAATGAACACAAATAAAAGAACATGTTGAACAAGAAAGAGGCTTAGGAAGCCATTTTATTTCTCATTTGATTTGAAGCTACAACTTGCATTCTAATTTCCAAAGTAATTCAAAAAGAAGAAGATCCTTTACGTGTACATAAGAGGGCTATTTATACATGCACAAAACCCTAATCTAATTTTTAAAGGGCTTCCCAAAATACCCCTTAGGAAGTTTGGCCACCAAGTAATCATTAGTCTCTAATTAATCCATCATCAAGTATGCATGAAACTTTAACCTCCACTAACTTATCCATTAGATTCTAACTATAGATTAAGGTAAGTGGGTAAGTGGGGTCCTCCATGATGCATGGTTTTGAATTATTTCCATCTTCATTCCTTTGTTTCATCCTTGTGCATGCATATTTCCATGAGAACACTTTCATATTTCCATCTAAAAGTTCCTATAATTAAAAAGAAAATGTGCAAATAAATATTCTCCAAATTGATTCATGCATAAAATTACTATTTTACCTCCACATTGATGTATGAATGATGACTTGAAAGCATATTTGAAATTTGGATTTAACCATGTAAAAATACCCAATTATGACATTTATTTAAATAAAAATATATTAAATATGGATGTAAAAATATGCATATTTACGTGCACATCAATCTTCTATGTATTCTTGTCTATTTTCTACCTTTTCCTTTACTTTTATCTGAACTAGTGCTTTCATTTGATTTATGGATTTTTGTAACAGTTTGTGATTTACGTATTGGAGAATCGTAAAATATTTTCATTTTGTTCATATGAGCTTGTAGGAGTCTAAGGTTTTCGAAAGTGACTTTTAGTGATATTTTTCACATCTATGATTTTTTCTGAATTCTGTGTGACTATTTTGACCCTGAAAATCTTATTTGGACTATGTCTTTTGATAGGAGCCGAATAAGGGGCTCAATACACTTCCATTGCTTCAGGATGATGGTTTCCCATGTAGACTGGTCATAATAGTAAAACAGACACATCATTTGAAAGTTATGACAATTTTAACTTTTGGCTGCTACTGGCCAATTTTAGTGGGTAATTAACCAAGCTCATGCTTAGGCCCACTAACCCACTTTGAATTTTGTGCTAATAGGAGGCTGTAGGAACTGACCTAAATCATTTTTTCTTCCCTAAAATATAGCTAAACTTCCATTAGCACTAATTTCATAAAAAATCACATCTTTTCCTTATTATTTAACTAAATCATTGATTAGAAAGGGGATTAGCATAAGCAAACTTAAGATTACCATTTTTGCTGATTTGGGTTCATCTCCTTTGCTGTCTACTTAAGATTTAAGGAGAACAATAGGTAGTTTAGGTATTTTGTTAGTGGTTCTTTACATCTCACTTATCTATATTTGTTTATATAGTGAAAATGATTGTTGTAAATATGTTTTTGATCTAAAATGGTTTTATAACTTTAACCACTTGTTCATGTATGTTTATGACCAAAAATAGGAGTTTTTTAAATGGATTTAGAAATGGGTTTTGTAAACTATTAACACATATTCACTTGCTAATGTAATCTCTATCACTCATATGCATATGTTAGTGTAAAACTTGGATTTAGGGCAAAACTAGTTTGATTATCATATCTTCATATATTAATTGTATGAATGGATGTATATGCATGTTATCCCATGAACGTGTGTTGTGATCTGATGTTTTTTGTTAGTGTTTTGGATGTTAGGTAGATAGGTAGAGAAATTGGGCGAATCAAAGATGGTCGAAATCGAATAAAACTTGGTAGGGGAAACCCGAAGCATAAGAGGAGCTCATGCCCTGAATGGTAGCCTCCAATTCGTAAAGTATAGAAGTAGATGTCGACTTCTCAAGTCGGTACCGAGTTCTGTAGCTTGCTCCAAGTTGGAGCGACTTGGGAAGGAGGAAGGTGCTAGCTAGTAGAGGCCGTCTATGAAGTTGGATCAGAGATTGGCTAAGTAAGAAGGCATCACCAACTTCTAGGATGCGAAGTAGGGTGTTTGGAAGACATGACGACTTGAATTAGGGCAGAGAAGTTGGGGTTCAAGAACCAAGGCATGAACTACTAGAGGCAAGAAGTGAGATGGGAGAAGACTTGGCCACTAGTTGGCCAAGTACATATCGAGCTCTTATCCTTGATCCAATGGGGACTGAATTTCTGGAGGATGTGTTAACTGGGTTTTTAACCCGTCAAAATTCAATAAGAATTAGAACATTCAGACTATGCCGGAATAACTCAAGAATCAACCAAAAGGATCAGAAAAAGAAGAAGAGAAAGACCCAAGAGGAAAGATATCAAAATAAGTTGAGGTGATGGATCGCTAGCGATCCATAAGGCTTGCTCATGGACCCTCCAAACCTCTTGCATCATGATTCATTACCGTTTCTAAGCACGGTTGCCAAGTTTCATAGTATGCCAATCAATCTAGCTCAAGAAGTGAAGACTCATCTGATTCAAGCTGTTTGGCTAGAATTAGCTAACTTAAAATGGATCTATAGAACTCATACAAAGTCGGATTGACTTGAAAATTTGGGAGACATTTAGAAAACATAGGAGAAGGCTCAAAAAATGAAGTCATTTAGAGTTGATTTGATGGATCGCTAGCGATCCATCTAGATGCATCGCTAGCGACCCATCTAGATTGGACCTCACCACCTCAAATTTTTATGGTGGGTCCCTAACACCTTCTAAAGTGTTCCTGCAAAGTTTCCTTCGATTTCATTAAGATTTGATCGAGATATGGATGATTCTTCTGGAATAGATGACCCATGAAGACGGATGATCAAACTAACTCCAAACGACTTGATATTTGGACAAGGCACTTGAATAGAAGATAGGAAGACAACCAAACAAAGATCACTCAAACATATTCTAAGTGGGTGGATAGCTAGCGATCCATCCCCTGTAGATAGCTAGCGATCCATCAAGATAGGTGGGATCGCCCTCTAACTTTCCGAGCTCCTTCGTAGCATTAAGTAAAGGCTTCTGGTAGAAAAATATGCTAAGTTGATGGAAAGTTAGCGATCCATACCCTATGGATAGTTAGCAATCAATCCCATATGGATAGCTAGCGATCCATAGAAATGACTCAGATTAATTTGAAATTTTTGGTGATGACTTGGCATAGCAACTGGACTCTTCTGCACCTGGACTTCTGGCCCAATACTCACTGAACTTCGCTATAAATACTCACCTACCTGCAACTAGAGATGGATCTTGTCTGGATAGAGAGCTGCCCTTACTCAACTGGAATTCCTTCACTTCTTCAAATTTCTTCTCCCTCACAACAGTCATCAAGTGGGTTACTGTGAATCTCCAATCAACCCTTGAACTTGTGACTTATTCTAACTCATTGTAACTTAGATCTAAGGACTAACTAGTTGATAACTAGAGTGATTCAACTAGTATAATCATAACAAAGATTGATTAAAGTGGACGTAGGCCAAAGTCAGCCGAATCACTATAAAAATTCTATGTCTCTTTTCTTACTTCTGCTTTTTATTTGTTGTTTATCTGAGATTTGTGCTTTTTTGATTATCTGCACTGGTACTTTCACACTTGATCTAGGGTGTTGATCCAATTTATGGGTTTACATTTTGGTGCTTTCACTGAGAACCTTTGAACGAGACATGAAGAACTGAAGTTTGGATCTAAGATTAAGAGAAGATGAGTAAGCCTAATACTAGATCTAGAGCTGTAGCAAGTTAACCAGAGACTGGGGGCAGCCAAGAGGTGCCTTTAGTTTCTCATCAACCCATCTATGTGATTAGAAAAGAAACAGAAAGGATGATGAAGGAGATGCAAGATGGAATCTTGCCTAGGTAATAAGAGATGACAGATAGCTTCTTTTAGAGGATGGAGCAACAGGGGATAGCTATATCTGCAGGGAATAAGAATCAAACTCCAAAGAACAACACAGGAGCTGCCGGACTTGGATTGGAACAAGGTGGAGTCTTGCCCCCATGCCTAGAGCAACCGATACTTGGGGCCAACATTGGAATCAACAATAGGACCCAATGCAGAAGCATATGGAGTTAGAGCAAAACAAATTGAAACAATGCCCACACGACTAGGGGGCATGATGGATTTGGATCTAGGATGAGCTCTAATGTCTGGAATGGGTGATGTTGGAGCTAAATTAGCAAATCTGAGTATGAATACATGACCGCATGAGCCGAAACTAGAAGCCCATAGTTGGAATAGGGGGCAGGTTCGTCCCTTACTCTCTACCTTATTATTTTTCTGCCTTCAGTTACCTCAGGTCGCTTACACGTGTACGGGATCCTGAATGGTCCCTAGGCACGCTTTGAGTCGGATGCCTGAGATGACTATTTAGGACAACAATGACCCCATCCGCTTAGAGGTGTGCTAAACCTAGATTGGTTCCTAGTCATGCTCTGAGTTGAATATCTAGGATGATTGTTTAGGATAATAATCTCAGACCGCTTGGACGTGCATAAAACCTAGATTGGTCCCTTACCATGCTCTGAGTCGAATGTCTTGGATAAACATTCAGGATTTTTAATTATTTTCTTTGATTTGAAATTTGAATTTTGTAAAATTCATATTTAATGTGATAACTGATTTTGAAAGCCATAAAGTCCCGATCGGAGAGACGGGACCGGAGTGCAAGGGGCGAGTCCCTTGCCGGAGAGCGAGTGCATGGACTTGTATGATATCAAACGCCATAGAGTCCCGACCGAAGAGACGGGACTGGAGTGCGAGAAGTAAACCACCTCACTGGAGAGTGAGTAGATGGGCTTGCTTAATCCCCCTTAACTTAATAAGCAAATGATCCAGAGAGATCATCCCTCTTAACTTAACAAACAAACAAACGATCTGAAGAGATCGTCCCCTTAACTTAAAACATTAAACAATCCTATAACGACCCGGTATTTCGAACCATTCGCATCCGCACATGTCGGACTTGAATTGCTCAAAACAACATATTGTTAATTTTATATTTGGCAAAACTCAGAATATACAGTAATTAAATCAATCATAAAACCACAAACACAGAGTATTACAACAATAAGCAGCGGAAAAGATAAATAGTAGTTCATGAAGCTACTATATAAACAACATAGTATGAAATAAAACACAACAGAATATCTCAAATACAATGTAGTCTCAAATACAAACAGATGACAAGTCTGAATAAAACCACTGGATAGCTAAAAGCTGAATAGATATAGATGGATCTCCAAGTGAAGCTCCAACTCCAAAGGTGAGTCCCAAATGCCGTGACACTCAGTCTGACCCGAGCGTAAAGCAAAACACAAAACACTCGAGTCAGGATTAACACTCTTATATTAATAAATTCAACTCAAGCGAAATGTCAACTGAAATACAAGTAACTTAAAGGATGTTTGGGATACCCATCCTCTAAGGATCCGTGGAACTATCGACTATGTAGTAATATACGCTATTATAATATGTCTAAAGTAAAGTAAAATATTAAAATAGCGTTAAGGCGTTATCCATATCCCCCTTAACACATTTTTATAATGCCGTAGTCTATACAGATACAGTAAACTCCACTCGCAAGTGGGCTATCAGGGAGCACTCCATAGGTACGACACACAAAAAAACTCATAGAAGGCGCGATAGGATATGTGACAAGGCACGCGAGGCAATGCCAGGGTAGATATATCGTTTGCGGATCCGGACTGGTGGTAATGCATAGCAGCTACTACTGCCCACCTCGTGACACACTCCCAAATCAAAGGGTGCACCCAATCAAATCAAATGATCAATAGATGGTATCGAAGAAATGTGTCCGGTCGGAGGAATGACCTCACTTGGCCTGGCATGGCTCCTGTTTTAGCCACATCAAGCTGACTCATGGGAGTCAGGGCTACATAAATACCATACAGAATCGTCACTAAACCATCCTACTTCATTTTGGAATCTCCACCACGTGCATAGTTGTTAAAGTGGTTTTCGGTATTGGCAGAGAGTATGACAATATCTGATCCTGGTCTCTTTAACAACCAAACGCTTATTTCACACCGTGGTCATTTCTTTTCAAATAGTTCATACTTCATATCAAAATATAATATCCATTTCAAAACCATATAAATTCGATTTCATTATTCACTTTAAACAATATTCATTTTTCAGGATGTAACAGTTTCAAAAAATTTTTATAACACTTTCGAAATCAAAACACTTAAGAAGTCATAGCACTTTAGAATTCATAGCACTTTTGAAATCATAACACTTTTGAAATCAGAACACTTTGAAATCATAACACTTTCCACCTAAACAGTTTAGATGTTGAAAATAGTACATATATTAAAATACTTTATAAATTAAAATAGTTTATATATACTAAAATACTTTATAAATGAAAATAGTTTATATGTATAATAAATTACTTTATATAATACGATTAGTTTCCTCAAATTTCGCAAATCGATTTAAATCATCTTAAATTCCAAAATTCAATTTAAATCAATTCCAGTTTAACCATTTCAATTTAAAGTTCAAAGATTCAAGTTTAAATATTCAAACATTTACAATATAAACTTCATTTATTTTCAACATTAATTTTAAATGTTAACCCGCCTTTTGGCAAGGCCGTGGACGGCGGTTTTAACTAAATCGATGTAACGACCTGAAATTTTCAACCATTCGCATCCATACATGTCGGATTTGAATTGCTCAAAATATCAGATTGTTAATTTAAATTTAGCAAAACTCAGCATATACAGTGAATAAAAAAAATCACAGATCACAAACACAGAGTAATATAACAATAATGTAGCGGAACAAAAGAATAGTAGTTCATGAAGCTACTATATATATATATGACAGAGCTAAACAAGATACAACAGAAGTCACGAGTACATAGATGTCTCAATACAATAATCAAATACAAGATCTGAATGCATCACTGGAATCGACTGAACAACTGAAAGCATGATAGATAGCTGGATCTCCAAGATAAGCTCCAACTCCAAAGGTGAGTCTAGAATACTGTATCACTTAGTCTGACCCGAGCGTAAAGCAAAATACAAACACTCGAGTCAGGATTAACATTCTTATATTAATAAATCCAACTCAAGTGAAATATCAACTGAAATACAAGTAACTTAAAAGATGTTTGGGATAACCATCCTCTAAGGATCTATTAAACTATCTACTATGTAGTAATATGGCGCTATTATAATAATGTCTAATATAAAATAAACATACTTTTAAATAGCGTTAAGGGGTTACCCATATAGCCCTTAACACATAATAGTGCCAATAGTCTATACAGTACATGCATACCCCGAGAGGCTACGAGAAGATACTCCATAGGTACGACACAAATAGAAACCCATAGTAAAGCTCGATATGGTAGCTGACACGACACACAAGGCAATGCAAAGGTAGATATAACAATTACGCACACGGACTGATGGAAACGCATAGCATCCACTACCGCTCCACCTCGAACAACACTCCCAAATCAAGGGGTGCACCCAATCAATCACAAAGTAATAGAATAGTATCAAAGAAGTGCGTCCGATAAGAGGTTCTACCTCATTGGCCCGAGATCGCTCCTGTTTTAGCCACCTTTTGCCAACTCACAGGAGTCGGGTCCACGTATATACCTCAATAGGAATCGTCGCCACCATCTTACTTCATTCTGGAATCTCCACCGCGTACACGGTTGTTAAAGTGGTTTTCGGTATCAACAGTGAGTAGGTCCATATCCGATCCCGGTGTCTTTAACAACCAATCGTTATTATAACACCATGGTCATTTCAAAATAGTTTACACTTCAAAACCAAAATATCATTTTCATTTTTAAACCATATCAAATCGATATCATTTCAATTCAATATATCATTTCTAAAATCATATCACTTTCCAAAGTTATAACGCTTTCGAAATCATAAGTCTTTTAAAATAAAAACACTTTGGAAATCAAAACCTTGAAATTCATAACACTTGAAATCATAGCTTGAAATCATAATATTTTGGAATCCATAACACTTTCCTCTTAAACAGTTTAGATATTAAAATTAGTGTATATAATAAAATAGTTTATAAAATAAAGATAGTTTACATAAAATAGTTATAAGTTAAAATAGTTTATAATAAAATAATTTATATTGAAAATGATTTATATAAAATAATTTATATTACAATAATTTATAAAGTAAAAAAAATAAATAGTTTTGGATATAGTTTAAAAATATTTATATAAAAATAGCTTCCTCAAATTTCACAAATCGATTCAAATCAACTCGAATTCCAAAATTCAAATTTAATCAAATCTCAAACCATCAATTTCAATTCGATTCAGTTTCTAAATAAACCATTTCAAATTATCGATTTTCAAATACATATTTGAACCATAAAATAAGCCATTCAAATTTCAATATATATCAAAGTCAATATATTCAACATTTCAAAAACTAAATTCGATAATTTTATATATATATATCAAATTCACTTTACTATTATTAGTTTTGAAATATTTACTTAATCATTTAAATAATATCTAAATACAGCTTCAATTTACAAATTTGAATAAAAAAATTATCCCATTTAAATTTATATAAATTTGAAAGATTTATTTAAGTCACCTTAAGTCAAATTTCAAGTTGTAAAACACTTCTTTAAAATTTCAAATTCAATAAATTTCAAATCAAACTTGTTTAAATATAATTCTTAAATAAATATAATTCGAATCAATTTCAAATCATTATAAACTCTATATTTGAAAATATATATATTAAATAAATACTTAAACATAATATTTATCAACTTTATTAAATCAACTTTAATAAATCTTAAAATCAATATTTATTAAAACCATATATTTCCTTTCAAAACCATAGAAATCATTTTCAAAATATTTATATATAGACCAAAGGTGTCTGTATATAATTTTCTATCCTATGGTCAAGTGATGCGGATATTTATTATTTCAATCCGCAATTTAGATATATACGGGTATATATCATTTCAACCCGCAATCCCAAATTCAATTCAATTGAAAATCACTTGGGTTTATCATTTCAACCCATAACGATTTTCTCCTATTCTACAAGATCGTTCGGGTATGTATCATTTCAACCCATAGTGAATTCTATACTAACAGGGAACTTGCAGAGTGATAACAGGTATGATAATAATATAACAACACTAACAGGCATATATCATCAGTATAAATAACAGATAATGGTGTCAGATGTCACAAGTGAACAGATATAGATAACATCATATATATAGCAATGCAAATAACTAACAGCAGTATATTTCAATTGACGTTTCAATTGAAATCAAATTTAATAAATATAAGAACGTTAATCGTGAGTGATTGCTCACCTTCCGAGGCTAGAGAGATTATGACAAAGGAATGAGCTACGAATTCTAAAGTGACGCTAGATTGGCACGAATTCGATGAACAGAGCTGATGATAAGAATCGATGAAACAAATCAATTAGTTGATATAAGAATTTAGTCGAGAGGTATATTATATTATTTATTGCAAATATCAGCATATCATATACATATATATTTAAAATATTAACATACCATATTACATATATTTTCACAGTGCTAACCTGACTATATATTCAAAATCAATCCAAACCAAATTTCAAATTAGTATTTAATCCAAACACGCGATAATATCAATATGTATATTTAAAACTAAGTTCACATATATATAAACTAATATATATAAATCTATATATTATAAACTTACATTTTCAAGATTATTTTTTTAAAATCAATATTTAGAATTATATATTACCAAACAACAACATAAAATAATATATACATGCACACATCTATATTACTGTATTACACATTATTAAATAAAATATTCATGTTATAGATCTTTCAATCCATATCTATTAGCCACATAAAAATCAACTTATACACAATATAATATAACACATATACACACATAAACTAAATTTTACCCGACCAGTATATACATAAATAGTATGACTTGCGTAACTATATAAACAGATATAAGTATGCTTCTTAACAATTTTGTTGAAATACTACAGTAGCACATAAGTATGCTATATATAACAATATACCCTAAAAAATCATATTATCTATATAAGCTTATGTCAAAGTTTATATATATATATATATATAACTAATGCATATCATATAAATAACAACAAATATATTTAGTTAATATATGGTATATACTTCTCTTCTCTTACTGGAATCCTCAACTATCATATATAAAATACTAATATAAGATATATATATATATACATATATCTATTAAAACCCAAATCCCAGTATACTTATATATATAAACTTATATATAAACATATATTATTATTACACTTATATCTCAATATTTAAAATAGATACCAACTGTAAAGTTTCATATATTATAACTAATTCTACAAAAAAATAAAAAATAAACGAAACTGTTACATGTATATATACTTAGACTATAAACAACCAGTATAGCTTTTGTGACTTAATAAACTGATATACTTTTAAAATGGCAAAATATATTTATCGCCTCTATTCCCTTCAAAATATATATACACTGTCATAGCTAACTATTAACTTATACAAACATACATATACGTAAAATGCTATATATAGACAACTGACATTATGTAAAACGAAGAAGGCTAAAATATCTTAGCTGTATGCAGGCTGCAGCATGGAAACAAAGTCAGGTGAATAAAATTGTGAGCTCTTCATTATACTTATATATACAGTACATTCACATATATAATTATACAAGAGAAAGAGGAGGGGAACAGTTGAAGGAGGTCAGAGGCCATGCGGAGGGGAGAACAGGTCAGGACGATGATTCCGACCGAGGGAGGGTGCTGTAGGGGAAAAGTTTCTCGGCTAGGGGTTCAGTTGATGGTGAGAGAAGGCGGACGGTTTGGTGGGAAGATGGAGAAATTTGTGGCTACAATGGTGATGGAGGCTATCGTTCTCGGTGAGGTAAGGTGAGGTTTGGAAAACCAATGGGAAGGGACGAGTGGAAGGTGCGGAGGAATGGTCGGCGGTTGAGAGCTGAAGGTAGCTGGTGGAAGTAGGCTACGCACGTGGAGATGAGTGGAGGAGTTTGGGTAGGCTTGGCGTGGAAATGGGAAGACGTGAGGCAAAAGCAAACATATACTTCCATTTCAGTTTTCAAGGCAATAGGAAATTTTATATATTTTTATTTAAGCTGAAATGAAATGAACCAGAAGCGAAGAGAGAAGAATGAGTACAAACCAAAATAATATAAATTGAACAGAACAAATAAGAGGAGAGAGAAGAAATGGAGATTGAAAGGACGTATCAGAAATATATTGAACCAATGCGAATTGTAAAAGTCAAAAGCTAAAATATTAATTACTGATGACCGTTTGATTACATGGTGGATAGTGGAAGAATATAGGAAATTCAAAAGGCTCAAAATGGATACCGTTACGACAATAGTTTTTTGTCGATTTCGACGCATACCGGACGCCGAAATGCACAAATGAATATACTGTGGATATCCGCACGACGAGACGAATAGAATGGTACATAGATATCAGTGATACGATCAAGTCATAAAAACTCGATTTTTCGTTGCTGGAAATGCTGCCGAAACGCCGAAAATAAGAAAAACGGAGCTATAGCAGTCCAAATTTGGTGAAACAAAAGATGGCGTCACACTCAAAAGATGATTTACAAATTTATTATATAAAAATATTCAAGTTTGGAAAACACTTTATTATCATCAAACATTAACTGATTTGAATCGAAATAAAATTACACAAGAAAATAAACTTCCACATTATTAGATGAAAATTTACGATTTGCCATGTCTGAATAAACGAATTCCAAATAATAAATTTTCATTTCAAAATTCAATCATTTAAAATTTCACAAAATTTCAATTAATTAAATAAATAAAACCACAGGGTGCCACGGGGTGGCACGGTTGAGGGAGGAGCTTGGTTATGGATGAGGAAGAGTATTGGTGAGAGATTGTGGTTTTATCTTCTTGGTGGGTACTAGTTTACACTCCTTAGTGCTTTTGTCTTTTGGTGAGACGTTCTTGGATTTGAGTGCTTTCAACACTTCTTTAATGGGCAGGGCCTTTACCCGAGCTCGTTGATGGAGTGAAATGTGCGGTGGCTTTACCGGAGCTCATTGAGAAAGCATTCAAGCTTATTTGGTTGAAGTTAGAAGTGGTGATAGTTTGGCACTACTGGTTCTTGGTGTTGGAGATGAATATAGTGTCGAGGTGGAGTGTTGAATTTTAGCGACGCTATATGGAGAATTGAAGAGGTTGGAAGTAGCTTGATGATGGAGGAGACGGTTCATGAATCAGAGTTCGGAGGAAGGAGTTGTGATGAAGAAGGGGGAGCTGTTGCATTAACAGCGATAGATGTCTGTGGGAAAAGCTATAGACGTTTGCCACTTATGGATTTGATTTTCTGAGTGTATTGACAGGCGTATTGGTTTTCCCACAGACGTCTGTGGCGTCTTCAGAAGCAATTCATGTTGGACTTATGGATGTTGATTCACTACAACATAATATACTTTTAATAGCGTTGAAAAAACGCTATAATATGCTTATACAGTATTTTAGAGAACGCTATATAACGACATGCTATAACAGGTATGGAATATTTTATAGCGGAAAAACAAACGCTATGAAAATGGACTTTCCATAGCGTTTCCATGGTGCTATGAAGGAAAACACTATATAAATGGTAAAAAGTTACCACTTTTGATGATGTTTATAGCATGCTATGGTAAACAAACGCTATGTGAAGTTCATGCCTTTTATAGAGTTGTGTAAACGCTATGTGAAGTTCATGCCTTTTATAGGGTTTTGTAAACACTATGTGAAGTGTTTGCTGACTACTATCACTATTTCAACATAGCGATTAAAAAACAGTATAAATTCCATTTAATAGATTTTATTAAATTTCTATAGTTCATTTCTTCATTGCATTTCACACACCCATTCACGCATTCTATATATATATGATTTAAGTTCAAACAACAATTGAATAAATTTTTGAACCACAAACAAAGAATACAATATTTATCAATTGTGTATCGAAAACAACACTTGTGCTTACATAATATTATTTAACACATAATACTTTAAAGAGTACATACATGTCAAAGTATAAATTGTCTAAATCAACACCGTGATAGTAGAAAAGGTAAAACCATGCAATGTAGATTCGCTAAAATCTTTTCCTGCATCAAGATAAAGATAAAAATGTGAAATGTCAAAAGGCTTCCTAAAGTTCAAAAAAGAAAAAACCAATGAAATTTTCATAGTATCAAAGAATATATATAAAGTACTAAATAGAGACTTTACAGCAATGTTTATATTAGGTTGACAGTAATGCCTTAATCCTTATTGATTAAAAGAGTGAATAATTTATTATTAATCTCTATAATATTCATTCTTAATCTCGATTCTACACACACACTATATCGAAGCTTCAATCCTTTTATTAATTCAAAAATTAAAATTCATACTTCTTTAGTCCATCATAAAGAATTAGCAACAACAGTCAATAAAATAAACTGTAAAACACAAAATAACACAACATCAACAGGTACCTATTTCGATAGGCATGCCACTACAGCTTCAAGTGAAACCACAAAGGTTGACACACCAATAAATTCCCCTCAACCTCGAATCCAGAACATCAAAACCGCGACTCTTAATCGTATTCAGCAAAACATGCACATGCACAGCAGCAAAACATGCAACAAATTCATTAGTCAATAATTGAGCCAGTATAATTCATATCAGTTTAATAATACTCTACAAATTATGATGAGATGTTATGCTTATATTAAAGGTGACATACCTAAATTAACTTGTGTCAAATAAACAAAAGTAGCATGAATTTTTATTGGCTATGATTATTGTGTATATGTATATAAATATATGGAACATTAAAATTGAACAGTATACTGGAAGGCATTTATGTAGCTGCTACTTATTTGTAATAATGTTAAGACACCTAACTTGAGTAGCTAGAGGTCTTTAGTTCGATCTCCTAGGTACTAAAAACAATAAACTCTTTTAAAGGAAAAATAATATCATAACTGAACTCTAGGTTTATTACTTGTTATTGATGAGGAGGCTTACTATGAATATCGACCCAATGTGATAACCAACTATAGTAAGATATGACAGGTAAGAATGTTGCACCAGCCTATACATGAAGCTGTATATAGAATGATAACATATACGAAAGAAGGCGCTCATTTTATTATGTACATTACCTTGAATTATATCCAATATCATCATTTAAGTTCTAGCACCTTAATCGCTTTTTTCTTTCAGCTATATACAATATCATCCAAATGTAACTATTCATAATTTAGCATGATTCATTAGCCTGAAATAGTTAAATGTGTAAATATGTACTAACCAAGAGTATCTCCTACCGCAAAGGTTTGACTCCAAGCCCAAGTAGAGTAATCATAACCAATAGTCCATCCAGATGTATCACCAACTATATGAACTGTAGCAATAGCCAAACCTACAGTTTCAAAAGAAGTCATTTGGTATATCTGAGCCTAAATTATTAGAGAATTGAATATTCGATGAGGAAAAAAAACTAGTTCAATATGGAAAGCCCTTGAAGACTGAGTAGGTTATATATAGTGGTTAAAGTGAAATAATACAATTAATAAGCTAAAATCCTGTTACATAGAATCATACATACATTCATACCAATTTAAAAATCCCATTTTATCTTAATTGAAACAGAGTTAAAATACAAGAGTAACATCGAAAACATGAGGATTTTATGGGTTATAGTTATTAAAATATCATTAGTGCTGTAAAAAGTTGATCATCATGGTTTGCGGACACGATCGTATTTATTTCACTATGTTCCAAACAGTTATATGGTCGATATATATGGTAAAATATATATTAATGCTTTGTACGGTATTCCGTACATGCATTCTCAATTCTTAGTATTCAAAAGTTGCTAATGGATGGGAATGGCTTGATAATGACTCTATGCCAACTAAGTGGGTAGCCACATCTAGTATAGCTTTTCCACTTTATTTTCCTCCTATGTCGCTTTTGTAGTTACTTAATACATAATTTATCAATGATCTATATATTCCTTTCAATCTATCAACAAATACAAGAGTGAGTAGTCCTACCATGCTTTTTGGTGATAGGATCAGATGCCAAACAACCATGATATTTGAAAGATTGGGAATATAGTTCAGTTATCAATTTAAAGTAAACGTGTCCTCAATTTAATTAGGTATAACTAATGCCTAGGGGACTACTGAGAATGCAAATAATTTGGATGTAATACACTTGGTTCAATAAACCCGAGGAATGTATTTAATAAAAAGAGAGAATGATTAGGAACTTCCGGTTGGGCCCTAATTCAAATAGGACTGGTAGATATTCAAGAAGATTTATATCAGCGTCAAAATTGAAACGTATATTTTTGTATTTTACATGTCAAATTTACTAGCGAGCTAAGCTATTGATTGCTAACCGCATATATACGATTCCTTAGATATTCTTTGTGAATAATTTTACGAAAGAAATTCCCACTTCTCAAATTTACTTTGATAAATTGGGTTATGATCCTTCTATTTATGGGTCAGCATACAAACATCACGAATGATTTCACTTTAGAAACACAAGAATAGCCATATAATTATCATGTCTACCATATATATGGGGGTCCTGACAACTGGGAAAAGCATTTTAGAGTCAGATGCTTGATTGAACTGGAGATTTGTCGATAGTATTTATGTTCTCCGTTCTCAAAGATTTGATGCAGAGATCATTAAATTGTTGTCAAAGTTTCTTCGAATTGTGAAAAGTGAGGAATATAGTAATCTTTCTTAGAAAATTAGAAATTACTTTCCTACTTTTTTGCATTTTTACTTTATAGAAGGCTGTAAAGAAAATTTGAAGGTGATGAGAAGTACCTCTATTGCGGTCCGCAACTCATTCATCTACTCCATCAAGATTCTAAATCTAAAGGAAAAGGATAAACTCAAAGTTCTAGTTAAATATTAGTAAAAATCTCTTTCAATGAATTTTCAGAAAAAATAAATTCATTAGTAATATATCAATTCATCCCAAAACCTTGAAAGCAAGCCTCTTATTTTACTCATATTATTCACTCTACCAAATATCCAATTTAACCATCAAACTTCACAAATATTTGACATTGAAGAAATGTATAATATTAACCCTTGACGCAATTTTGCTCCCCAATGGTCAAAAAGTTAAAACAAGTTGACCAAGATGAGTAGTGAGAAACAAAAAGTTTGAACCAGAGTAACAACATAAACTCCTGATTTCAGATATATAGTAGAGGCAGGCAGACATTAAAAAAAATGGAAAAATCATTATGCATTTGAATTCTGTTAAAGGGTTTTGTGCAAAATGTAAAAATAATTTACATCGATAAAATTTCACTAGTAGGTTCCAAGAAAAGCCCATTTGATTCATAGTCTGCAACTCAAACCGATAATATATTGGATTCATATACAGTTATAATATTAAACAAAGCATTCAAATTTGTTCCAATCACCAAAACCAATGCTTTTTGTTTTATAAATAGATATATTGGTGTAAATGACATATGAACTTGTGAAAATGGTCTGCTTTATATGAATTTTGAACTAGAATTTTGTAAAGCAAATAGATAATAAATAATTAAAATCAAACAAAAAGTAAGTTTACATTTGTCCTTCGTCGGTTGTGTAGTTGAGTTTAATGGAGCTTGATGATAAAAGAATGCACATATTAATTATTTGTTGTTACATGCAAACATGTTTCTTTTCTTTTAAGTTTCTTTTTATTCTATACAACAATGGTTCAATTATACATACATACCTATATATGTATATACATACATACGTGTATATATATATATATGTGTGTGTGTTTGTGTGTATGTGTGTGTGTGTGTGTTTTAGTTTAAGTCGGATGTTTGAATTGACCGTATGAGTTAAATTAGCATAATATAAGTGCAGTAGCTGTTGAAAGCAGTTGTTGCTACTGTTTTAATTTAAACTTTTGGTTTTCAATGGTATTTATAAATGTTAAATGGTTTTCAATGGTATTTATGAATTGTTTAATTGAGTTAAAAGAATTTTCAACCATTTTATGCTTTAAAGTATTACACTATTACAAAATTTACTAACATTTGTTCACCAAATACTAATCTGTAAAACTATTTCAATGTCATAATTGTCTGAATAATACTTATTTGCACCATTAGTCCATTAAACTATTGCCAACTTACACATAAAATAATTCTTACAGGTTAATATATAAAGAAGCTATATACATATATACTGACTTAAATAATACTAATTAGCAATATTGATTAGTTCCAACAAAATAACTATTATTTTTAATTCTTTGCACCATTCATATTACATTCAATCAAGCTTTGTCTCAAATATTTTTATTTCTTCAAATGTGAACATTTGAAATTTGTTAAAAGTTGCTTACACTTACTTACTGTTATGTTTTTTAAATTATAGAAAATTTGACTGAAATTGTTTGAGGACTTGTTATATTTCCACATACATACTATTCTTATGACTACTGTTAATAAAGAATAAGATTTGAAGTAACACATATATTGTTTGCCTTTTGAAATTTCCCTAAAAGGGTTTATATTAGAGAAATTGCTTCAATCCCTTGTTACTCGTTGTTTACTTGAATAACTTTCATGATAAAAACTAGTATTAAAACCAAAAGAGGACGAACCTGAACGAAGACATGGGTAAAGTTTCAAGCATTACAGTATCACTAATTTAATGTGAAATTTATCAAGACCCAACACAGTCATAACTAAAGCAGTAACATACCTAAAAGTCAAAATCCCTGCATTCGAATCATATCCAAGTAGTCCAAACCATGCACATACCACATAAATTATAATTACTCATAGCAGATAAAACTTGTATTGAAAGATCCATGTAGATAAGTAAAATATAATTTGCTACAGAACTCATTAAACTAAACAAAAAAAGAAATAGAAAATTACAATACCAATGGTGTAGTATGAGCCTTCGGTAGTGTTTGGACCAATGCCTTAGCCATGTTTAAACTTATTGAATAATAAACATAAACTTATAATTTTGTAGAGTTTAGAATATGTTAAAGTTTTAAAGATCAAGTTTGAATACTTAATCCTGATCAAAATTAACTTAAACTGTAATTTTGTAGAGAAATTAATAGAGAAAGAAAATTATGCTCCTATACAATATCAAGGTTAAGTGGAAAGCATAATAAACAAATATATGATTTTTGCAATTGTAAAAAAACTTAGGTCAACTAAATTTCTCTCTCAGGTTAAAATATAAAATTCACATGAAAAATTAGTTTCATATTAAATGATATACATAAACATGTTATCATAATAAACTTCCAACGTTGTACAGAAATATTCTGAAGTACACTTCAAGTGAACTTAGCTGTATTAACAGCAAATATGATAATGACATCTTTAAAATAACACATATAACCAATATAAACAACCATGACATTTTATGCAACTATGACATTTTAGTTTTACCTGTTATTTCTGAATCATATCAGTTTCTACTCATAGAATTGAATCACCAGCAACGATAAAAAAGTAAATGAAAATTGAAGGATTGAATCTGTTATAAAATCGTAATTGATTAGCTAACCAGTCTTGATCCTTGAAAAGATGGAAGATTAAAATTGATTGAATAATTTATTATATGAACTTTAAATTAGATCCATTGAATTAACACATAATATAAATATAAATTTCAACAGGTAAAAAAATTCACAGTATCATGTTACTATGATTGATTGTTTTTTTTTCAACTAGTCAAAGTATCATGTTACTATCCAGATGGGTTCACTTTCTCAAAAGGTCCTACCACTTTGCTAGAAGCACAGTTATGTTTAAACATGTTGCACCTACAGTGAAAGCAACCATTGTTTATTTTGTACAGTGATCGGGTTATACAAGATAAATGTAGCATTGGTTGATGGATGAGGGTTCGAACACTAAATGTGTGTGTATTTTGAAAGACGCACACAAGGCATTTTCGTGTTTCAGTTGCGAGACGTAAGCCTTAATGCGTTTCGGTATAATAAGCTTTTCGAGAAAATAGTATACACATAACAATTCTAAGGATCAAATAAAATTAGAAACATTGGACATTAAAAACAAAAATTAAACATTCAAACTAATTTTACCATATGATAGAAAAAATTATGAGTATGTGTACAAAACAATGAATGAACGGAACATTTCATTTTTACTAGACACAACATGCAAGTTTCTTTCTCTCTGAATTTTTAATGGGTAACGTAAAGTTGTAATCGATTTGATAATCACTAAAGGATCGACTTTTGATATCTATTCAAACAATCAGTTTCTAAAATTGATTCAAAAATGAATCATGCTTTGAATTATTAATAAGAGATTTATGGTTGAAAGCACAAAAAAAATATTCAGAATTGATCAAACTATAGTTTTATATCGGCTACACTTTTAAAACAATATGTTATATATAAATATCATTACCATACAACTATCATTAGCAAATACTCACCTAATTTCATTTTAGTTTCCATACATCATAACAAAACAAGGTTAAAAAAATTACCTTAAAATCTCGACTATTCAGTTAGGCTGAAACTTAGGGATAAAAGTATCACCACAGCATAATTAAGGGGTGTAATAATCTGTAATCATGTGAGAGAAGATAGTAATGAATATATTAAGAATCACAAGTAGTGAAATATATATATAATAAATGATGCGATACCTCTCACAGCGGTTCAAATTGCAGAGGCACAGATTTAGGGTTCTAAGAGGTTGAAATAGGGGCTACATGCTAATGGATTGGATCGACTATAGGAGAGCGATTACACACCAATAACTAGCGATTGGGATCGACAATTGATTGTGGAGGTTAGGGTTTTGCGATGTAGGGATGTTGGTCTACGTGACTGTTGATAACGGCGGTTTAGGGATTTCAAGATTTAGGGATTTGGTTGGCTTGTTTCCTAAAGGTGACGAAGTGAAAGGAGGAAAAGGGCGAGGTAGCAATAGACGTTATATTTTATTCCTACACAAAATAATTGTTTCCCACCTTTTATGCGGATAAAGCTGAATACTTCGTAATTATTTACTACACAACGTTGAAAGGAGGCAAGATAGAAACGCTATGTATTAGTGCTACCAAAAGTCCAAATTTTTGTAGCGATTTGTGATATTCGGAGGGGCAATTCTGGAATTTTCCTAGGTTTCCTACTCTTCTATATAAGCTATTTATTGGTTTGAAAATGGATGATCTTCAAGGGATTAAGGGTTTTATCCTCCATTAAAAATAGGGTTTATCAAAACCTAGTTTTCTTCAATTCTCTTCTCAACAAATCTATTCTATTTTTGAATATTGATCATTATAATCAATCTCTTGTACTCTTTTCATTGATATTAATAAAAGCTCTCTTTCAAAGTGGATGTACACTAACAAGAAGTTAATGGAAACACTATAAATCGGTGTGTGATTTATTTTATTATTATTGCTTTGTTTCTCTTTTGCTTGTTTGGTGATTGTGATTGTTCTTGGATTGGATTGAGATTATTGAGATAATGATTGGTTGTTTTTGCATTTCTTATCACGATCTCACTTTCCGCCGTGCTTTGGGGTTTTGATTTGAGTGGTCTTGAGTTGAAATTGCCATAACATTTAATGCTATGAACGGTAGTCTTATTTGCTATATTTACATAAATGAATGGTGGAACTCCGTGCATGAGACTCCCACATGATAGTTGGCTCTGGGGAGATCAATAATGTACGCAGTCTTTCCCTCGCATTGCGTAGATGCTATTTTCGGATTTACATAAATGAATAACATGTAACTTTTAGTTTTAGACTTGGGTGGAGAAGTAATGAAAGAAGAAGAAAATACAATCTATAGTCTAGGAAACGGGGGAAAGAACAGCTGGGAAGAAAACTTAAGGGGAGATAAAATAAGGAAGTGGACATCTATAGTAACTATCAACACTCATATCTGTGAAATGATAGGAATGACCCTAAAACAGTTCAACAATAGGCAAAGACGAAGCACATACAATTTGGTAATTACAAAAGCTTCAAAATCCATATTTTTGCATTATAATATCAAACTTAACAGTTCATATAACATCAATACTAATTTAAATCTTAAAAGGACTATATGACTAGAATCGATGAATTTAGGTGTGCCTTCCGCTGTTAATTTCATATACTTCTCAATTGAATCAATATGAGTTATATGTATTCAGATCTAATATAGATTAATCAACAACAAGTGGTATCAGAGTGACCCATCATTGATTTTATCAAGAAATTTCCTGATTTTAAGTATATATGAAATTAGGGTTATGAGATTTACAATTCTGGTTGATTCATCCGATGTCGTTATTTCGGATCTGTGAGATTTGCTCTTTTCTTATTGATTCATCTAATGCCTTTGTTTTAGATCTATATAAATAATTGATGAATTAATTCTGCTTGTTTGGATCTGATGCCTTTAATTGTTGCTACTGATATTATTCATATTTTATTGTCAGTAGTATTGCAACTGTACAATTTTTTTATTGCTATAGTTGGTTACCATGTTAAGTACTATTTCATTCGCACGTATGGAAGCATCTTCATGCCTATTAATGTTCCTATAATATGTATTGGACCACATAACGGTCAATTGCATTTATTTTTATCATAATTGCATTAATTGTGGTTGTTATAGTAATAAATCAATTAATTTATTATCATAAATGCAGTAAATGCGTCAGTTGCAATAGATTTAACGATGCAGCATGTTTGTATTTGGAATAAGAAAAGACATATTATTTATTATTTAATGCATTTATATTTTATAGATACATATATTTTATATGTATGGCCCGCTCATTAAAAATAAGTTTCACTATCTGTAATATTATAAAACATGTATTCATATTTGCTTATTCAAATAAGCTTTCATCGAAAGCTAATCACCTACCGCACTAATATAATAAGCTATTTTGACATGGACTATTTATTTTCGTTGCTTCCCACTATGTTTGGGATCAACACTGCTATAGTTTTCAGCTATTCATTTTCTTGCGATATCACATGTATGGACCATGCTATGTTAAAATTTGTTTTATCTTCTATCTTGAATATTGAAAGTTAAATAAAGTATGCAATATTTTATCATTAATTGTTATTGCAAATACCATTTGTTATGTATTGTTACAGTTTTTAGTTGATGTCAATTTATTTTATTATTACGGTTATGAAACCATATTTTTAATATGTATAAAATTAAAAAAAATTAAAATTTATGGAATACGCATAAATGAATGAGTTAAAATAAACCAACTCAAATATTATTTGGTGTCTCTTTGTAAACTAACTGTAAATATCCTACATTACAAGTGAACTAATTGAAATAACATGTCACCAAAGTGACCTCTCTTATTTTAGTTATTCATGAAATATATTTGATGTTTGTGTGTATTTATTCATGCGGATATTAGCCTGTCCAAAGAAAGACTAATATTTGGCCGAATCATTTATACATGTGTGATGATAAATATGTGACAATCATATAGTTTTGCAAGTGAATATCTAATCGGCCTAAAGGAAGATTGATATTTGACTTGAATTTATTGTCAATGTTTGATTATTACAACAAGAGTACCACTTACAATTAATATTACTGTCCAAAGACATGATATTGATGTTGTGCTAGGTATCTTGATAAGAGACTTACCAATTATTTGAATTTACTCCGATTTTTTTTACAATGTAAGCATATTTGATGGATTCTTATGTTAAAATTATAGCTAATTTAACTACGTTATTTGCCAATCTTAACAACATTTCTATTCTAACTGGAACAAACTTAAAGGATTGGAAAGAGAACATATTGCTTGTTCTTGGCTACATGGATCTTGACCTTGTACTTAGGATGGATGCCCCACCGCTCTTACGGATGAAAAATCTTCTGATGTTATAAAGGACTTTGAGAGGTGGAATCGTTCAAATCATATGAGTCTAATGATCATAAAGCGCGGCACTCCAGAGGTATTTAGGGGTGCGGTATCTGAAAAGATAACCAATGCTAAAGATTTCCTTGTTGAGATTGAAAAACGTTTTGCTAAAAACGATAAGGGGGAAACAAGCATGCTTTTGCAGCGGTTGATTTCCATGAAGTATCAAAGCAAAGGGAACATAAGAGAGTACATTATGGAAATGTCTAATGTTGCTTCAAAACTTAAGGCACTTAAGCTTGAGCTTTTGGATGAATTGCTCATGCGTTTGGTACTAATCTCTCTTCCTTCACAATACAACCAATTTAAGATCAGTTATAATTGTCAAAAGAAGAAATGGACTCTTAATGAGCTCATTTCGTATTGTGTACAAGAAGAAGAGAGATTGAAGCATGATAAGACTGAAGTGCTCATTTGACATACACCCCTAAGGGAAAAGTCAAAAAGAAAGAAGGATAAGAAAATTGTTAAGGGTCCAATGGAAAAGAAACAATATAAAAAGGTTGATGGTTGTTACTTTTGTAAGAAGGCTGGACATTTAAAGAAAGATTGTACCAAATATCACGCATGGCGTGTTAAGAAAGGTACATCCTTTGCTTTGGTCTGTTCTGAAGTAAATTTAGCTACAATACCTAGAAACACTTGGTGGTTAGATTTCGGTGCTTCTACTCACATAAGTGTTTCTATGCTGGGTTGCCTGAGCTACCGAAATCCAACTGATGCTGAAAGATACATCTATGTGGGTGATGGAAAATCAGTTAAAGTGGAGGCTACTGGGCATTTTAAGTTGTTATTGAGAACTCAGTTTTATTTGGATTTATCTGATACTTTTGTTATACCGTCATTTAGACGGAATTTGGTTTCTATTTCTAAGTTGGACAAATCTGGTTATTCTTGTTCATTTGGAAATGGTATTTTTAGTTTATCAGTAATTTCAAATCTTGTTGGAAATGGTATTTTTCGTTTATCAGTAAATTCAAATCTTGTTGGAAATGGTATTTTTCGTTTATCAGTAAATTCAAATCTTGTTGGAACTGGTTCTCTCAATGTTTATGATAACTTATATATGCTTGATGTTAATACCTCTTATTATGAAGCCTTGCATGTGGAATCGCGTGGTACTAAAAGAAAAGCTAATAAGGAAAATTCAGCCACATTGTGGCACAAGCGCTTAGGTCATATATCTAAAACTAGAATTCAAAGGCTTATGTCAGATGGAATTTTGGAATCTATTGAATTTTCAAACTTCGATGTCTATGTAGATTTCATCAAGGGAAAACATACCAAACATAAGAAAATAGGTGCCAATAGAGCAACCGATGTCTTAGAATTGATACATACAGACATTTATGGACCATTCCCTATGGCATCGTGGAATGATCAACAATATTTTATCACATTCATAGACGACTACTCATGATATGGCTACTTATATCTTATACATGATAAATTAGAACCCTTAGACATGTTTAAGAAATTTAAGGTAGAGGTTGAGAACCAACTCAACAAAAGGATTAAAGCTGTCAGATCTGATCGCGGAGGTGAATAGTATGGTAAATATGATGGATCGGGTGAACAATGTCTAGGACTATTTGCCCAATTCCTAGAGGAATGTGGAATAGTCCCACGGTACACCATGCCAGGTTCACCTAGCATGAATGGTGTTGTTGAGAGACAAAACAGAACTCTTAAAGACATGGTGAGGAGTATGATTAGTCATTCTACCTTACCAAAATCACTCCGGGGGAGGCATTAATGACAACAGTTTATATCCTTAATAGGGTACCCACTAAAGCAGCTACCAGGACACCTTATGAGCTTTAGACAGGCAAACAGCCCACTCTAAGGCATTTTCATATTTGGGGATGTCCAACCGAGGCAAGGCCTTGTAGGCCAAATGAAAGAAAATTGGACTCTAAAACAGTAAGTAGCTACTTTATTGGTTATTCTGAGCGATCTAGGGGCTATAAATTTTATGATCCCACACTAAAGAAATTTTTTGAGATGGGAACTACAACATTTTTTGAGGATGTTGAGTTAAAAGGGAGAAATGAAGTAAGGAACATTGTTTTTGAGGAGGAATCATCATCTATGATTCCTACTACAGTTACTTTTTCTGACAATGTACATATTATCATTCCTGTCATTAATGCAGAAGTTGATCCGGAACCACAACAAAGCAATATTGAAGAAAACCCTCTTCAAGATGAGGACAATGTTCCACAATAACAAACTCAACAACCTCAAAATGAATTGCAACTAAGGAGATCCACTAGAGAGAGGAAAGATGCCACTCCAGATGATTATGTGGTGTTTCTTCAAGAAATAGAGGATAATAATGGATTGGTGGAAAATGATCCTATCAACTTTGACCAAGCCATACAAGATGTTGATTCTCAAAAGTGGATTAAAGCTATGAACGAAGAGTATAAATCCATGCAAGATAATAAAATTTGGGATCTTATCTCTTTACCTGAAGGTAAGAAACCCATTGGTTGTAAATGGATATTTAAAACCAAGATGGATGCAAAAGGTAATGTGGAAAGATATATGGCTCGTCTTGTAGCAAAAGGTTTTACTCAGAAGGAAGACATCGATTTTAAAGGGACATTCTCTCTGGTTTCATCGAAAGACTCTTTTAGAATAATTTTGGTGCTTGTTGCACATTTTGACTTTGAGTTACATCAAATGGATGTTAAAACTACGCTTCTCAATGGAGACATTAAGGAAACAATTTATATGCTGCAACCGAAAAACTTTATTTTCGGAGATCTAAAGAATATGGTTTGCAAACTAAAGAAATCCATTTATGGGCTCAAACAAGCTTCTCGTTAATGGTACCACAACTTTCATAAAGTAGTTAACTCATATGGTTTCGAGGCAAACATGATTGATAACCGTGTGTATCACAAGTTTAGTGGGAGAAAATTCATATTTTTGATCTTATATTTTGATGATATATTGCTCGCCTGTAATAATTTACATATTTTGCACGAAACCAAAAGATTTCTTTCAGATAATTTTGAAATGAAAGATCTTGGGGATGCTTCTTTTGTATTAGGAATCCAAATATATCGTGACTGCTCATGGGGTATTCTTGGATTGTCACAAAAGAACTATATAGAAACGGTGCTTAAAAGGTTTGGCATGCAAGATTGTAAAATGGGTGATACCCTATCGCTAAAGGAGATAAATTTTGTCTCAAACAATGCCCTAATAACATCCTTGAAGCTAAAGAAATGCAGAAGATCTCTTATGCATCTGCTATAGGGAGTCTAATGTATGCTCAAGTGTGTACACGTCCGGATATTGCGTACATTATAGTAGTGTTGGGCAGGTATCTTAGTAACCCTAGAATGGATCATTGGAAAGCAACAAAAAGGGTTATGAGGTATCTTCAAAGAACAAAGGACTATATGATTATATATAGAAGATCGGATCAGTTGGAGATCATTGGGTATTCCTATTCTAATTTTTTTGGCTGCCCGGATAGCAGAAAATCCACTTCAAGATGAATATTTCTATTAATGGAGGGTCTGTATCATGGAAAAGCGTTAAAAAATGCTCATAGCTTCTTCCACCATGGAAGCAGAGTTTGTGGCTTGTTATGAGGCATCTAACTATGCGAAATGGCTGTGGAATTTTTTCACTAGGCTGTGCATTATTGATAATATTGAAAGACCATTAAAGTTATATTGTGACAATAGATCTATAGTATTATATTCTAATAAGAATAGAAGCTCAAGCAAGTCAAATTACATTGACATCAAGTTTCTAGTTGTAAAGGAGAGAGTGCAGAATGAGTTAACATCCATAGAGCATATTGAGACAAATTCCATGCTAGCGGATCCGCTTACAAAAGGAGTACCACCCAAGGTCTTTCATGAGCATGTTGCTAAAATGGGTGTATCTTTTATATAAGGATATTTTAGTTTAGGGGGAGTTTGTACTTAGTCACTTATTTCGCGACACTGCTCTATATTTTGATTATGGACATGCTTTGGTTTTTCTGATTAGAAATAAAGTTTTCTTTTGCACTTCAATTGTTTATATATATTATTTGGAATTTTGATCTCATTAAAGTAAAGTAGGACCAGTTGGGAGTAGACATGTAAAGATCACATTTCATGTAATTTCCATGCTACATATACATGATTGATCTATGCCGTTTGATTGTATTGATATATGTGATCATTAATGGGTTAGTTACAAAAACAGTAATGAAAGCCACTTTGGTTCTATGTTAACACAATCAGATTGTTTTGAATATACCATATTATCAAGATAGCTATTTAAGAGCTCATAAAGTTGAATACATTCTATAAAGTTACATATGTGGGTCAGGGGGAGATTTTTGGATAATTCAACATAACAGGGCCACATATTTTATTGTTTGAATGTGTGGGCTATTTTGTAATTAAGTCTAATTACGCGATCTAATTTTGGAATAAACATATTAAGACTTAAGGGGTATATTCGTCATGTAAAATTATAACGTGTGGATACCGGAGTGACAATTTTAGTTTGTTGAAGGACCGAACTGAAAAATGTCACATACTATATATATATAAGATTATGGTCCTCAAATTACACAAGTTTTATCATATTCTCTCTACCCTCTTATAAGAGAATTTCCAGATCTAAACTTGTGTAAATTTGGAAGATCTAATCCAAATTAATCTTCACATCAATTAAGAATCGATGGGTTCAGATACGTCTTCCGCTGTTAATTTCATATACTTGTTTCTCAATTGAATCAATATGGGTTATATGTATTTAGATCTAATATAGATTAATCAACAACATGTCTTTTTTAGTTTTTAAAACAACATTACCATGGATTAACATTTGACCTGCTAAGTATTTAAAGCAGAAGATCGGCCCTTGTTATAGCCTATAAACATGATAAGTAGGGGAGAGGTTTATAATGATTAAAAAAAGGAACAGTGCTAGGGTAGAAATAATTTTTTTAGAGCAAAAGTAAACGTTATCTCTCTAGGAAGGCAAAATGGCCAAATTTGATTCGTGCACTATAGAATTTTCCAAAAAGAAAGTATGCAATAATTTCATGTATGCATTGTCAACTCTATCATTTACACTATCCTAGCACGTGTTAATCATGTTCACCTTTTTTTTTCAGGATCAACTTTGTAGTTGGATTTTCATTTAAAATAGTTGATTACTATAAAATGAAAACGTTTTTGGTTGCTTATGTCACTGGAACATGATAATATTCTAAGAAGCTATTAAAGCGACACCATAATTTGTTAAGGGTGGTTTTGGTTTCAACAGTACACCATCAAAGTTTTTATAGGTTTTTACACTAAATACCGATTCCCCATTGTAAAGTTTATCAAAATACCGTCACAAAACTCATCCAAAATAGTGGCTGTCACGTCCTGGAATTTTCGACTTTCGAAAATTCGACATCGATACTCACTTTATCGACTGCCGAGCAATCGAGTGCCGGAAACTCCAATAGTGAGGGTTTTAAGAAAAAGAAAAAGTAGAAGAAGAAGAAGATAGAAGAAAAAGAGAAGAAAGAAAGAACAGCAACAGAACAACAGAACAGCAACAGAAAACAATATCAGAATCTTACACATCGCAGCGGAACAATATATAATAGATAAATGAATAATCTTTAAAACAAAGAACTATATCATTTTATACATACATCAATCATCAGAGTCAATATACAACAATGGACAGTTATATAACTTGTCCTCATACAGAGTATACAGCGGAATAAATACTATCAGATACAAATACTACGTCTCGCCATCCAGCTTATCTCCAAAGCTCCAGAATATCCAGAATATCCTGATAATCTAACTCTAGACTGCCCGTGTGGAAATTGGTGGGCACCCAGAGTTTAGAAGGGAAACAATAAACTCCGAGTCAGTCATGGTGACTGGTGTGAGATCGTAAAACAGTTATCTTTCTTTAAAATCAACAACAGAAGAATTTTAAAGTCAATTCGAAATGCTTTTGGAAAATGAAACTACCATAAGACCTCCCACCACACACACAATGCAAACGCAGAATTGGAGGAGATTTCTTCTTATGATAGTCAAAGATGCTTACTACGCAAAAATCAAATTCTTTTTTTTTTTGATATTATTATTAGTGCATAGTGTAGAAAACATTTCGAAAGTATAATATTAATCTTAGCCAACATACGACCAGTATCGTATGCCTACTATAGCTACCATCCAAACAGTGGGGCGCCACCATAAGTGAATGGCAGGTTCTACAACTAATACCGTACAAGGCTCGTATTGTTTCTTTGGATTTCCAACAAATGGTCAGGCTAAGGAACTTCCTATCCACGATGGGTACGTCCCTGGAATAGACGACCCGAGAACCTAACCGGATCTCTGCCAACACAAGGCCGGGTTACCTCTGCAAAAATAGGTAACTACTGACACGCGTATGCCATCCCCCGATCGTCACCGATCTTCCCGAGGATCCCCGATTTCCAACAAACCACAAAGTAATAATAACTGTGCAGCAACCACAGAGGTTAAGTATCTGGGCTCCATACCATGATACCACCTTTATCCAGAAGGAATGACATACACTAAGGGGCGCTACTCCCTAGAACCTTGCCGCATTCTTCCTGTTTCGACCATTTCCGGGGTGTGAGGCTCGACGAAGTCTCGTCCACAAAGCTACGCTTCCTACAAAAAGCCCTGCTTCGGGTCAAACAAAAATGATCAACCTATGATCACAAAGATATAAGATCAAACAAATGATCATATCGCAAATGATCAAACACTGATCATTTCACAGCAACACTCAGTATGCCACGTTACCAAATTGGGATATATCGCTGATAAATTTCAACTACATAACCTCTGAGCTCGTACGTCTCAGAGAAGGGTGTTAAGCTAAGAGAATAAATTCTCCGCCACCAACAGAAATGTATTTGAAAGAAATCAGCTTTATATCTCAAATTGTAACGTCAGACACACAATCCATACAAGTCTGTTCCGGGATCGAACAGAACCGAAGGCACTTCTCACGAAGCCCTTGCATTTCCGGATAATTTTCAATCACGTCAGGACTTCCCGTCACTAAGGGTGATAAAACCTCTAAATCGAAGATCAGTCGATGTAGAGTAACTCGACGGTAATCTTTCCGTTTTCAAAAATATCCGGTCTTCAACACCCGTCTTCGAATGCAATTCATAACGACGTATCACATATTCGGGATGGGTTATACGACCCCATGGTCCTTTCCCGGCTAACCCGAATAGTGAGCGCTTATTTAAAAATAAGTGTGGAATTCAAATTCATCCAATTCACAACAAATACCTACTCAAGGTAATTATTGATAGTCGGTTATTTAACTATCAATAAAGATGCGCAACATCATCAGATTCCAAATAATTTTCCAAATTATTTCATCTTCAAAAATATCTTTACTAGATATAAAATTTCCACACTTAACCATTTGAAAACAATTTCAAATCAATTTTCCACACTTCAAAAATAAATCAATATTTATTTTTAAACAACTTCGCTTTCTTTTATAAATTCCGTATTGAATTTATACTTTCGAATATCTACTGATATTCGATTTTCAAATCGTTTTCAATATTCAATTTCAATTTATCTTTAAGGAGATAAATTCTCAAAACATTTCATTTCATTTTGGAAAACATTTCCATACTTATTTAAAAATAAGTCAGCAATTCACAATCCATTTATTTTCAACACTTGGAAAATATTCGATATACTTAAATCAAATTAAGTATAATTTCATTCTTTAAGGAAAATATTCTTTTAACACCTTTATTTGAGTCAAAACGAATGTTACGTAAAACATCGTTACGACGACTCGAAATCACTAGTATAGGGATTCGAAATTAAGATAGATATATAAATCCCAATACTAAATAAAACATTTCCTTCCGGAAATCATTTACTATAACAACAGTGTTATAGTCCACTATTTCCTTAAGTTTCTCGAAAACGTCTATTTCAACAATAAATGTTGAAATCTATGGTTTCGATTCACAACACATTTTAAAACACCTTTAAAATGTTTAACTTCATTTTTAAAATATTACTTCTTCAAAAATGAATCCATTTTACTTAACAATATATTCACTGTCCAAAATCGTGAATAAAATTTACTTAACCCCATTTCAATCATTTCTACACATTTTTATCACATTCAATCTATTTTCGAATTTATAAGCACGTTTATAAATTCTATTTCTCTTTTTAATAACAACTTCGACTTATAAACCTTCTTTTATCAACTTCTATACTTAACTTATCAAAATAAGTGACTTTGGGTTCATAAACAACTTTTATAAATTTTAATTCCATTTATAAAAGCTTCAATACCAAATCAATTTCAATGTTGATTTCTAATTTTATTTTCAACGTTCGAATAAAATTTCCACATTGATTTCTCAAAAATTCATTTCTAAATATTAAATCAATTACAGATTGATTTCAAATTTTATTTAGCACTACTAAATAAATTCCTTATTGAATTCATTTTACATTGATTTCACAACTTATTTTAATTTACCAATTAAATTTCAAACTGAATTTCCAACTTATCTTCTTTTAAATAAATTCCTTTTTAAGAAAATAAATTTCAATCGTTTCTTTCAATTTATTTAGAAATCCAGATTTTAAATTAATTTCCTCAATTTAAAATCACTATTATACGCAATTCATTTATTTAACATTTTCACTTTATTCTGGAAATAAATTCGATAAGATTATAAAAATTAACTTTTTATACTTTAAAATTCCTTTCTTCGAATTTATTAAATTTCTAAAATTAATTCACTTGAAAATTTCTATTTTGATTTCAAAAATTCAACTTCGTTTATCTTTGGAATCCAATGATACCAAACATCTATTCAGCTAATTTTTAGCTTTCAAACAATTTCCAGATATCAATTCAATAGCATCAATAATCATTCACAGATTATCACATCACAGTAGAAATAAATTCAATCAATGTGAGGGGTCCAGTTGGATCCCTCCAACCTGTTTTCCTGCATCCAAAGATGTTAGCACAATACCAATTCCGCTCCAGTACGGAATTATCGCGGTATATGGGTTTTATAAAAATCCGCTTACTAACGGCGCAATAGGGTCTCATCCGCTATACGAGGCGGGAATCAATCAATCCAATATATACATATGCCAATATGTATATACTGCTATATATATAGATATATCCTACTATATCTAATAGCACATTCAAATAGCAATCAAACAGTCAATAATAACTGTAAAATCAAATTTCCTTCGAGTGAGAAAATCTCACCTTAGCTTTATTTTGCCATCCATTTCCATCCAATTTATTTTCTTGATTTAACCTTGTATAAATAAATTTACAATTTATCAATATTCGAATAAATCGAACAACCAATTTTCTAACTTGATAAGTTTCGATTATACAATGATTTAATTTAAAACCAATTTCTTAATTTCAAATCAAGATGTTAAAAATTTAATATCTAACTTACTGTAAAAATTAAACTGGTTTCACTTTTTATTTCAAAATTTTCTTTTCTATTGATTCAAACTACAAATCAATTTAAATAAATTTCTTTATTGTAAAACTAATGTTTGTTTACAAATACTGGACATACCTCTATACACATCTATTTTCTTATAATCGTTCAAAAACAGTATACTAAAATCTCAAACTGCAATATTAATTTCCTGAACAGCCTTCTAAAAATTGAATAAATATCCAACGTATTAGTTTTATCTACATAAATAAATTTCCTACTTACATAAATAAAAATTTGCATTTATATTTTTCTTTTCTATTGTGAATATGTATATATTTATACATACGTGGATATAAAATTGAAAATACTATTTGTAAATATACCTCACTGACAATCGCAATCCCCACCACCTAGACGAACTCGTCTCCGGCCTCGACGTACGCCGCCGCCTTATCTAAACCTACTCCTGTCGTCGAGAAGCCCTAAGTCGCTGCAGCCTCGAGCGCGTGTCCTTCCTCCTTCTAGCCTCGCGAGTCGCCACCGTAAGTGAACCCTACAACGTCGCGACTCCATCAGATCTTCGCGCCACTCCCCTCCGGAATTTACGACCACCGTGGTGCCATCGCAGCGCCTCCTCGACGTCGCGACTTCCCCAAATCGCGTTCGCCAGCCCCGCAGTCGACGCCGCGCACTCCGCCTTCGTCGTGAAACTGCGACCACTGCCGCGCCTCCCCTCTACGTGACTCAGTTTGATTTGAATAGGAAGGGAATTTGGGTTCGTTTCTTCAATTTGAACGAACGAGGGAAAAATGAGGCTTCGGCCATTAATTTTAAACGAGAAGACAAGTTTCGTTCGTTTTGAACTGAGGATAGTTGCGTTTTGATTTTTAAAGAGGGAGAGGGAAAACGAGATTATCAGAGAGGCGTATGGTTATCACGATCTCGTACCCGTGATTGTAGGCATGAGTTAAGGGGAGAAAATGGCTGACGTTGACTAGATTTTAAAATTTAAATTTAAGTCGAATTCGTTTAAAAATCTCAACGCGTTAATGTGTCGTGTGCTCACGTACCAGCACCGAAAAATACGAAATTTGGAATCCGATAATAATTCGATATTACGGACCCAATGGAACTGGTTTCGTCGAATTCCGAGACTGTTTGAAAATTGACTTTTTTATAAAAATCGGTTCGAGTGATTATTTTCAAAACTGAACAAAACAGTTCGAAATTAAATTCTGAAGCTTCTATCATCTTCAGTATTATCAATACGAATTTTAAAAGCTTTCGAAATATTTTTCTTCAGCTTAAAACTGAAGATACAAATTTTTATTCGACTATCAATAGATTAAATTCTGTATTTTAACCGCAAATTTCAAAGTTTTATTCGGGATTCAAATTAAATTATCGTTCAAATATTTAAAATTAATTAAATATTTCCAATTTAATTCGTTCAAAATTCTGGGTCGTTACAAACTTCCCTCCTTAAAAGAATTTCGTCCTCGAAATTACAAGTTAGAAAGAAAGGTCTTTAACTCGTCTATTATTTTTCACAATTCAATAGTTTCACCAATTTTATCAAAACAAATCTTTCTATTAAAGATTCGTTATCAATCCAACTATCTTTCTAACTTAAATTTTAAGTTTCAAACAACACTGTTTAACTTCAAAATTCAAATTCAAATTTAAACTTTCAAAATTTTCTCAAAAATTTTCTAACACTTGAAATTTTCGAAAAATTTCGCCAGCGTCTCCTTTGCGCGGCTAATACGGCACGACTACAAAACGTCCCTACGGACCCTCAGATTTCAAAAAGAAAAAGAAACAGCCAAGCGGCTAGACAAGAAATCATCAAAAACTCATATTAAAACTCAAATACATACCTTTTGTCGAGCAATTCAATTTATCTGTGAAATCAAAATCTCAATTCCTTTACACCTGTATATCTCCTAGCCATTATATCTAGTTACAGCATTCAATCCAATTTGCAAATTCTATTACAAATTTTCAATATAAACTCCTTATATTATCTCTAATTCGCTATTGACGTTATATCCATTATCTTCAATTTTACATTTCAAATTTTATTTGAATTCAATTTCACATTTCAATTTCTCATTTGAGTTCAATTCACAATTCCAAACTAATTTGGATTCAATTTACCTTCAATTCTGAAATATCGAATTTTATCAATTATCTGTCATTTACAACTGCACTATCTTAAATTAGTTCCAATTACTAATTCATTCGTCTTCAATTTGAATTCCACTCCAATCAGATTTCAAATATTCTATAAGTTAACAACTTATTTACATCTTGATTTATACAATCATTTATACATTCACCTTCACAATTCCATTTTATTAAGGAATTTTATTTTCAATTATCTTCTTGGAATTCTATTTTCATTTATAAATTCATTTACAATTCATATTCATAACCTTTGTTCATATATGAATTTATTTCCTTATACTTTCAATTCATATTTATAGATTTCATTTGTTAATGAACTTTAATTCCAATCACAATTACATAATTTACATTAACAATTTCTATTTGTATAAGTTATCAATTCAATCATATTCCATAAATATTCTTATAAAGTATTCCAGAGTCCTTTCAACCTTTCAAAACCATTCTGAAAACAATTCAAATTTATCTTTTGAATTTTCAAAACAAAACTCAATTTTCCAAACAACTTTTACTTAAAACAATTTGACAGCAATTCCTCTTTTGGAAACCCGAAAATGTACATCGATGATGCTGCAGTCATTACCGAAGTTATTTTCCAGCGACCGAAAAGAGTTTAGAGCTTTTCATCTCTTCAAAACACTTTTCCAATCTTTGAAATTCATTTTCAAATCAAAAAGGAATTAAACTTTCCAAATCTCCAAAATTTTCAAATTCTTTTCAAAACATTTCCAAAAACTTCTTTGGAATTCCGTTTTAAATTACAATTCACATTTATAATTTATATTCTCAAATTTCATTTGTATATGAATTTTATTCCTTAACTTTGGAGTTATAATTTCAATTTCTTATTTAATTCCAATGAGAATAATTTAATATTATTACTTCTAGCAACCATGCAACCATATACTATAGTAATTCATAGAAAGTCATTTCTTTCCTATACGAAAATAGTTTTGGGCAAAATTATTTCATTTACCCTATTTAAAACAATATTGTGCCGAACTGTTCTATTCGAGTGTTTAGAAACCCCTTCGATACAGTTTTGCAAGACTGTGCCGACGAAGGTTCATATACCACTCAATAAACCAATCATCACAATACAAAACAATATTTATATTAACTAACAAATACGCGCTCATATCTATTATTACACTCAACTCATTCTAGAGTACTACTGACTCTATCTCTAATGAGTAACACCCAACAGAGCAGGGTTGTCGCTTAACCATATGCTCTGATACCACTTGTCACGTCCTGGAATTTTCGACTTTCGAAAATTCGACATCGATACTCACTTTATCGACTGCCGAGCAATCGAGTGCCGGAAACTCCAATAGTGAGGGTTTTAAGAAAAAGAAAAAGTAGAAGAAGAAGAAGATAGAAGAAAAAGAGAAGAAAGAAAGAACAGCAACAGAACAACAGAACAGCAACAGAAAACAATATCAGAATCTTACACATCGCAGCGGAACAATATATAATAGATAAATGAATAATCTTTAAAACAAAGAACTATATCATTTTATACATACATCAATCATCAGAGTCAATATACAACAATGGACAGTTATATAACTTGTCCTCATACAGAGTATACAGCGGAATAAATACTATCAGATACAAATACTACGTCTCGCCATCCAGCTTATCTCCAAAGCTCCAGAATATCCAGAATATCCTGATAATCTAACTCTAGACTGCCCGTGTGGAAATTGGTGGGCACCCAGAGTTTAGAAGGGAAACAATAAACTCCGAGTCAGTCATGGTGACTGGTGTGAGATCGTAAAACAGTTATCTTTCTTTAAAATCAACAACAGAAGAATTTTAAAGTCAATTCGAAATGCTTTTGGAAAATGAAACTACCATAAGACCTCCCACCACACACACAATGCAAACGCAGAATTGGAGGAGATTTCTTCTTATGATAGTCAAAGATGCTTACTACGCAAAAATCAAATTCTTTTTTTTTTTTGATATTATTATTAGTGCATAGTGTAGAAAACATTTCGAAAGTATAATATTAATCTTAGCCAACATACGACCAGTATCGTATGCCTACTATAGCTACCATCCAAACAGTGGGGCGCCACCATAAGTGAATGGCAGGTTCTACAACTAATACCGTACAAGGCTCGTATTGTTTCTTTGGATTTCCAACAAATGGTCAGGCTAAGGAACTTCCTATCCACGATGGGTACGTCCCTGGAATAGACGACCCGAGAACCTAACCGGATCTCTGCCAACACAAGGCCGGGTTACCTCTGCAAAAATAGGTAACTACTGACACGCGTATGCCATCCCCCGATCGTCACCGATCTTCCCGAGGATCCCCGATTTCCAACAAACCACAAAGTAATAATAACTGTGCAGCAACCACAGAGGTTAAGTATCTGGGCTCCATACCATGATACCACCTTTATCCAGAAGGAATGACATACACTAAGGGGCGCTACTCCCTAGAACCTTGCCGCATTCTTCCTGTTTCGACCATTTCCGGGGTGTGAGGCTCGACGAAGTCTCGTCCACAAAGCTACGCTTCCTACAAAAAGCCCTGCTTCGGGTCAAACAAAAATGATCAACCTATGATCACAAAGATATAAGATCAAACAAATGATCATATCGCAAATGATCAAACACTGATCATTTCACAGCAACACTCAGTATGCCACGTTACCAAATTGGGATATATCGCTGATAAATTTCAACTACATAACCTCTGAGCTCGTACGTCTCAGAGAAGGGTGTTAAGCTAAGAGAATAAATTCTCCGCCACCAACAGAAATGTATTTGAAAGAAATCAGCTTTATATCTCAAATTGTAACGTCAGACACACAATCCATACAAGTCTGTTCCGGGATCGAACAGAACCGAAGGCACTTCTCACGAAGCCCTTGCATTTCCGGATAATTTTCAATCACGTCAGGACTTCCCGTCACTAAGGGTGATAAAACCTCTAAATCGAAGATCAGTCGATGTAGAGTAACTCGACGGTAATCTTTCCGTTTTCAAAAATATCCGGTCTTCAACACCCGTCTTCGAATGCAATTCATAACGACGTATCACATATTCGGGATGGGTTATACGACCCCATGGTCCTTTCCCGGCTAACCCGAATAGTGAGCGCTTATTTAAAAATAAGTGTGGCATTCAAATTCATCCAATTCACAACAAATACCTACTCAAGGTAATTATTGATAGTCGGTTATTTAACTATCAATAAAGATGCGCAACATCATCAGATTCCAAATAATTTTCCAAATTATTTCATCTTCAAAAATATCTTTACTAGATATAAAATTTCCACACTTAACCATTTGAAAACAATTTCAAATCAATTTTCCACACTTCAAAAATAAATCAATATTTATTTTTAAACAACTTCGCTTTCTTTTATAAATTCCGTATTGAATTTATACTTTCGAATATCTACTGATATTCGATTTTCAAATCGTTTTCAATATTCAATTTCAATTTATCTTTAAGGAGATAAATTCTCAAAACATTTCATTTCATTTTGGAAAACATTTCCATACTTATTTAAAAATAAGTCAGCAATTCACAATCCATTTATTTTCAACACTTGGAAAATATTCGATATACTTAAATCAAATTAAGTATAATTTCATTCTTTAAGGAAAATATTCTTTTAACACCTTTATTTGAGTCAAAACGAATGTTACGTAAAACATCGTTACGACGACTCGAAATCACTAGTATAGGGATTCGAAATTAAGATAGATATATAAATCCCAATACTAAATAAAACATTTCCTTCCGGAAATCATTTACTATAACAACAGTGTTATAGTCCACTATTTCCTTAAGTTTCTCGAAAACGTCTATTTCAACAATAAATGTTGAAATCTATGGTTTCGATTCACAACACATTTTAAAACACCTTTAAAATGTTTAACTTCATTTTTAAAATATTACTTCTTCAAAAATGAATCCATTTTACTTAACAATATATTCACTGTCCAAAATCGTGAATAAAATTTACTTAACCCCATTTCAATCATTTCTACACATTTTTATCACATTCAATCTATTTTCGAATTTATAAGCACGTTTATAAATTCTATTTCTCTTTTTAATAACAACTTCGACTTATAAACCTTCTTTTATCAACTTCTATACTTAACTTATCAAAATAAGTGACTTTGGGTTCATAAACAACTTTTATAAATTTTAATTCCATTTATAAAAGCTTCAATACCAAATCAATTTCAATGTTGATTTCTAATTTTATTTTCAACGTTCGAATAAAATTTCCACATTGATTTCTCAAAAATTCATTTCTAAATATTAAATCAATTACAGATTGATTTCAAATTTTATTTAGCACTACTAAATAAATTCCTTATTGAATTCATTTTACATTGATTTCACAACTTATTTTAATTTACCAATTAAATTTCAAACTGAATTTCCAACTTATCTTCTTTTAAATAAATTCCTTTTTAAGAAAATAAATTTCAATCGTTTCTTTCAATTTATTTAGAAATCCAGATTTTAAATTAATTTCCTCAATTTAAAATCACTATTATACGCAATTCATTTATTTAACATTTTCACTTTATTCTGGAAATAAATTCGATAAGATTATAAAAATTAACTTTTTATACTTTAAAATTCCTTTCTTCGAATTTATTAAATTTCTAAAATTAATTCACTTCAAAATTTCTATTTTGATTTCAAAAATTCAACTTCGTTTATCTTTGGAATCCAATGATACCAAACATCTATTCAGCTAATTTTTAGCTTTCAAACAATTTCCAGATATCAATTCAATAGCATCAATAATCATTCACAGATTATCACATCACAGTAGAAATAAATTCAATCAATGTGAGGGGTCCAGTTGGATCCCTCCAACCTGTTTTCCTGCATCCAAAGATGTTAGCACAATACCAATTCCGCTCCAGTACGGAATTATCGCGGTATATGGGTTTTATAAAAATCCGCTTACTAACGGCGCAATAGGGTCTCATCCGCTATACGAGGCGGGAATCAATCAATCCAATATATACATATGCCAATATGTATATACTGCTATATATATAGATATATCCTACTATATCTAATAGCACATTCAAATAGCAATCAAACAGTCAATAATAACTGTAAAATCAAATTTCCTTCGAGTGAGAAAATCTCACCTTAGCTTTATTTTGCCATCCATTTCCATCCAATTTATTTTCTTGATTTAACCTTGTATAAATAAATTTACAATTTATCAATATTCGAATAAATCGAACAACCAATTTTCTAACTTGATAAGTTTCGATTATACAATGATTTAATTTAAAACCAATTTCTTAATTTCAAATCAAGATGTTAAAAATTTAATATCTAACTTACTGTAAAAATTAAACTGGTTTCACTTTTTATTTCAAAATTTTCTTTTCTATTGATTCAAACTACAAATCAATTTAAATAAATTTCTTTATTGTAAAACTAATGTTTGTTTACAAATACTGGACATACCTCTATACACATCTATTTTCTTATAATCGTTCAAAAACAGTATACTAAAATCTCAAACTGCAATATTAATTTCCTGAACAGCCTTCTAAAAATTGAATAAATATCCAACGTATTAGTTTTATCTACATAAATAAATTTCCTACTTACATAAATAAAAATCTGCATTTATATTTTTCTTTTCTATTGTGAATATGTATATATTTATACATACGTGGATATAAAATTGAAAATACTATTTGTAAATATACCTCACTGACAATCGCAATCCCCACCACCTAGACGAACTCGTCTCCGGCCTCGACGTACGCCGCCGCCTTATCTAAACCTACTCCTGTCGTCGAGAAGCCCTAAGTCGCTGCAGCCTCGAGCGCGTGTCCTTCCTCCTTCTAGCCTCGCGAGTCGCCACCGTAAGTGAACCCTACAACGTCGCGACTCCATCAGATCTTCGCGCCACTCCCCTCCGGAATTTACGACCACCGTGGTGCCATCGCAGCGCCTCCTCGACGTCGCGACTTCCCCAAATCGCGTTCGCCAGCCCCGCAGTCGACGCCGCGCACTCCGCCTTCGTCGTGAAACTGCGACCACTGCCGCGCCTCCCCTCTACGTGACTCAGTTTGATTTGAATAGGAAGGGTATTTGGGTTCGTTTCTTCAATTTGAACGAACGAGGGAAAAATGAGGCTTCGGCCATTAATTTTAAACGAGAAGACAAGTTTCGTTCGTTTTGAACTGAGGATAGTTGCGTTTTGATTTTTAAAGAGGGAGAGGGAAAACGAGATTATCAGAGAGGCGTATGGTTATCACGATCTCGTACCCGTGATTGTAGGCATGAGTTAAGGGGAGAAAATGGCTGACGTTGACTAGATTTTAAAATTTAAATTTAAGTCGAATTCGTTTAAAAATCTCAACGCGTTAATGTGTCGTGTGCTCACGTACCAGCACCGAAAAATACGAAATTTGGAATCCGATAATAATTCGATATTACGGACCCAATGGAACTGGTTTCGTCGAATTCCGAGACTGTTTGAAAATTGACTTTTTTATAAAAAACGGTTCGAGTGATTATTTTCAAAACTGAACAAAACAGTTCGAAATTAAATTCTGAAGCTTCTATCATCTTCAGTATTATCAATACGAATTTTAAAAGCTTTCGAAATATTTTTCTTCAGCTTAAAACTGAAGATACAAATTTTTATTCGACTATCAATAGATTAAATTCTGTATTTTAACCGCAAATTTCAAAGTTTTATTCGGGATTCAAATTAAATTATCGTTCAAATATTTAAAATTAATTAAATATTTCCAATTTAATTCGTTCAAAATTCTGGGTCGTTACAGTGGCCATGTCTCCACTCTCAACACTCAACAGAATATCATACCTCCCAACGAATTCTGCAAATTCCTTTGATGATTTCTAGCATCCCTTTGATGGAGCCCTTATTTTATCAAGTAGTCTAAACATATATTTGAAATTTCAGTATATCAAGTTTGAATCTCTTGGAGTGATCATATATATTTATCCAATTTTCATGAACATTCACATATTCACCCCCAGAAGAATCTTACTTATATAGTCCTGAAACAATCTCGCTTATAGTCCTGAAACAAAGCATTAATTTGTCTTTGACTTATTTACTGTTACCTGAAGATTTGACCAGGCAACTAGGCACTCGGCACTTACATACCTTTCGGCATGGAGAGTCGTTCGGTATTGTATATCGTTTGGCATTCTAGAGTGATCGGCATAGTAGAGCGTTCAACATACCTGGATCGTTCGGCATACATGGATCATTTGGCAATCGAGAGCGTTCGGCATACATGGAGCGTTCGGCATGGCAGAGCGTTCGGCGCTCCATACTGCTCGGCATCCACACTTCGTTCGGCATTCAGTGTTGTTCGGCATCTAGAGATGTTTGACATCCAGAGGTGTTCGACATTCATCTAATCTTGACCGGCTTCAACTATTGCTCGGCCTGCACTCTCCACTCAGCACAGCACATCACTTCGTTCGGCATCAGTCTGTTCGGCATCAGACTGTTCGGCATCAGTCTGTTCGACATCAGTTTGTTCGATATCAGTCTGTTCGGCATTAGTTTGTTCGGCATCAGTCTGTTCTGCATCTATGGTTCGGCACACAGAACTCACTCTTTCTGGGCCGAGGTATTCAGCTGCCAGGCCCACCAGGGAAGTCCAACTCATTTTTGTCTATAAATAGAGAGGCAGGGCACAGTGAAAAGGACCTTTTTTCGAGACCACTGGTGTCACATACCGGAATTTTCGACTTTCGAAAATTCGACATCGATACTCACTTTATCGACTGCCGAGCAATCGAGTGCCGGAAACTCCAATAGTGAGGGTTTTAAGAAAAAGAAAAAGTAGAAGAAGAAGAAGATAGAAGAAAAAGAGAAGAAAGAAAGAAGAAGAACAACAGAACAACAACAGAAACAGGAAACAATATCAGAATCTCACATATCGCAGCGGAACAATATATAATAGATAACACTAGTCTTTTAAAACAAAGAACTATATCAGTTTATACATACAGCAATCATCAGAGTCAATATACAACTCAGTACAACAATGGACAGTTTTATAACTTGTCCTCATACAGAATACACAGCGGAATAAATACTATCAGATACAAATACTACGTCTCGTCCTCCAGCTTATCTCCAAAGCTCCAGAATATCCTGATAATACAACTCTAGGCTGCCCGTGTGGAAAATGGTGGGCACCCAGAGTTTAGAAGGGAACAATAAACTCCGAGTCAGTCTTGGTGACTGGTGTGAGATCGTAAAACAGTTTATCTTTAAAATAAACAGAGGAATATTTTTAAAGTCAATTCGCAATGCTTTTGGAAAATGAAACTACCATAAGACCTCCCGCCACACACACAATGCAAACGCAGAATTGGAGGAGATTTCTTCTTATGATAGTCAAAGATGCTTACTACGCGAAAATCAAATTCTTTTTGATATTATTATTAGTGCATAGTGTAGAAAACATTTCGAAAGTAGAATATAAATCTTAGCCAGCATAGGTACCATTATAGTATGCTTGCTATAGCTGCCATATTAAATGGCAGGTTCTACAACTAAAACCGTACAAGGCTCGTATTGTTTCTTTGGATTTCCAACAAATGGTCAGGCTAAGGAACTTCCTTTTCCACGATGGGTACGTCCCTGGAATAGACGACCCGAGAACCTAACCGGATCTCTGCCAACACAAGGCCGGGTTACCTCTGCAAAAATAGGTAACTACTGACACGCGTATGCCATCCCCCGATCGTCACCGATCTTCCCGAGGATCCCCGATTCGCAACAAACCACATAGATAATAATAATGCAGTAACCACAGAGGTTAAGTATCTGGGCTCCATACCATGATACCACCTTTATCCAGAAGGAATGACATACACTAAGGGGCGCTACTCCCTAGAACCTTGCTGCATTCTTCCTGTTTCGACCATTTCCGGGGTGTGAGGCTCGACGAAGTCTCGTCCACAAAGCTACGCTTTCTCAAAAAGCCCTGCTTCAGGTCAAACAAAATGATCAACCTATGATCACAAAGATATAAGATCAAACAAATGATCATATCCCAAATGATCAAACACCGATCATTTCACAGCAACACTCAGTATGCCACGTTACCAAATTGGGATATATCGCTGATAAATTTCAACTACATAACCTCTGAGCTCGTACGTCTCAGAGAAGGGTGTTAAGCTAAGAGAATAAATTCTCCGCCACCAACAGAAATGTATTTGAAAGAAATCAGCTTTATATCTCAAATTGTAACGTCAGACACACAATACATACAAGTCTGTTCCGGGATCGAACAGAACCGAAGGCACTTCTCACGAAGCCCTTGCATTTCCGGATAATTTTCTAAACACGTCCGGACTTCCCGTCACTAAGGGTGATAAAACCTCTAAATCGGAGATCAGCCGATGTAGAGTAACTCGACGGTAATCCTTCCGTTTTCAAAAATATCCGGTCTTCAACACCGGTCTTCGAATGCAATTCATAACGACGTATCACATATTCGGAATGGGTTATACGACCCCATGGTCCTTTCCCGGCTAACCCGAATAGTGAGCGTTTATTCAAAAATAAGTGTGGCATTCAAATTCATCCAATTCACAACAAATACCATTCAAGGTAATTATTGATAGTCGGTTATTTAACTATCAATAAAGATGCGCGACATCATCAGATTCCAAATAATTTTCCAAATTATTATTTTTCAAAAATATCTTTACTAGATATAAAATTTCCACACTTAACCATTTGAAAACAATTTCAAATCAAATTTCCACACTTCAAAATTAAATCAATATTTATTTTTAAACAACTTCGCTTTCTTTTATAAATTCCGTATTGAATTTATACTTTCGAATATCTACTGATATTCGATTTTCAAATCATTTTCAATATTCAATTTCAATTTATCTTTAAGAAGATAAATTCTCAAAACATTTCATTTCATTTTGGAAAACATTTCCATACTTATTTAAAAATAAGTCAGCAATTCACAATCCATTTATTTTCAACACTTGGAAAATATTCGATATACTTAAATCAAATTAAGTATATATATATTTCATTCTTTTAAGGAAATCATTTACTTTGACGACATTTGTTTGAGTCAAAACGAATGTTACGTAAAACATCGTTACGACGACTCAAAACCACTAGTATAGGGATTTTGAAAATTAAGATAGATATTTATAAATCCCAATACTACATAAAAACATTTCCTTTCGGAAACCATTTACTATAACAACAGTGTTATAGTCCACCATTTCCTTAAATTTCTCGAAAACGTCTATTTCAACAAGTATGTTGAAATCTATGCTTTCGATTCATAATACATTTTAAAACATCGTTAAAAACAATCAACTTCGTTTATAATGTCGCTTTCCCAAACAATATCCATTTTACTTAACAATATATTCACCGTCCAAAATCGTGAATATCCTTCACTAATCACATTTCACTATTTAATTCATCAAATTCAATTTGTTTCGAATTTATAAAACAACGCTTATAAATTCCATTTCTGTTTTATAACAACTTCGGTTTATAAATCTCCTTTTATTAATTTCTATAATACACTTATTTAAAATAAGTGATTTCAGATTTATAAAACAACGTTTATAAATTCAACCTTATATTTCACAATAACTTTGATTTATAAATCCCCTTTATTAACAAGTTCGATCAATACTCCCATTAAAGGCAAAAATCCAGTTTTATAAGTTAATTTCTTATAAATCCTCCATTCTACAATTTCATTCATTTTAACTTCACCATTTATAAATATATAAATTTCATTCTTTTTAACTTTACAATTTATACATCTATAAATTTCATATCGATTTTCCAAATTCGTTTCAATTTGCCAGTTAAATTTCTAATTGGACTTCCCACGTATTTCTTTTTAAATAAATTCCTTTTAAAGAAAATAAATTCCTTTATTTTTTTCCAAACTATTTAGAAATCCAGTTTTTAATTAAATTCTTCAATTTAAGAAATCACTATTATACGAAATTCATTTATTTAACATTTTCACTTGATTCTGGAATTTATTCAATACGATTGTAAAAATTTACTTTTTATACTTTAAAAATTCCTTTCTTCAAAATTTCTTAAATTTCAAAAATTGATTCACTTAGAAATTTTCTACTTGAATTTCAAAAATTCAATTTCGTTTATCTTTGGAATCCAATGATGTCAAACATCCATTCAGCTAAATTTTAGCTTTCAAACAATTTCCAGATATCAATATGATTAATAGCATCACTATAATCATTCCCAGATTCATATCACAATAGAAATGAATTAAATAAATGTGAGGGGTCCAGTTGGATCCCTCCAACCTGTTTTCCTGCATCCAAAGATGTTAGCACAATACCAATTCCGCTCCAGTACGGAATTATCGCGGTATATAGGTTTTTATAAATCCGCTTACTAACGGCGCAATAGGGTCTCATCCGCTATACGAGGCGGGAAAATCATCAATCCAATATATACATATGCCAATATGTATATATCGCTATATATATAGATATATCCTATCATATCTAATAGCACATCCAATAACAATCATCAATCAATAATACTTGTAAATTCAAATTTCCTTCGAGTGAGAAAATCTCACCTTAGCATTTATTTTGCAAATCCCATTTCCATTCCGTCTTGATTTCACGACTTTATTTGACCTTGTACAAATAATTATACAATTCTATTAATATACGAATAAATTGAATAATTAAATTCCATTCGAAAATTAAATTAACCTGGAAATTTTTTTTATATTTTAAACTAATTTCTTTTATTAGAATTTTCTAACAAGAAACTAAATTTAAAAACTAATCTCTCCTTTAACAAATCTTTTCAGCAACTTAAATAATTTCTAGATCAGTCAAAATGCATTCATATATTTTTCTCAAGCTTTATCTAAATAAATAAATTTTCTATTTACTGCTTATATAAAAAAAAAACTGTCTAAATGGAATTGAATTAAATAAAATACGCTTATACCTCACCGCTACCACTGTGATGATTTGAACTTCCAAACCCCAGCCTCGGCTACACGCTGACTGACCACCCTCTGTTGCCTCCACGCGAGCAACTCGAACGCCACCATCGCGACCTAGGCCAAGTCGATCACCAAGCAGTTCTCATGCGCCTCCTCCCTCACGTTTTCCGGTCGACCGCGCAACCCTATCGCTGCCATCGCCTTCGACGAAGCACTCGACCCACCCCTCGGTTGAACTCCCACATGCGCGACATTGCGGCGCCATCGCGAATGCCGCCTTCGAGACCGAGAAACTAGTCGAATCCCACCTGAAGCCCCAAATCGCCACCATCGCGACCTCGTCGCTCTCCCCCCGTGCACCCAATCGCATCGCGACATCGTACGCCTTCCTACGTGCGTGCTCGAGACCGACCTGGCATCGCGCCCAAACCCTAGCTCGATTCCTTCGAGTGCGTGCAGTGATTTCAATTCGATTTTAAGGAGGAGGGCTCGTTTTAAATTGAAATGGAGGAAGGGGGTTTTGAACGAGAATGAGAGAGAGAGGGAATTGCTAACGTTATTTTCTCGCGGCCATTGTTTTGAATTTGTTTTCGAACGAATTCCTTTTGAACTGGGAAGGGAGAGAGGGAGACAGAAGACATGGGTTGCGTGATTTTTCCCGTGATGCTCGGCGTGTTTAAAGGCGTGGATGAAGGAGATGTCGTGCTGCTGTTGACCAAAATTTTAAATTTAAATTTAAATTGAAATCGATTAAATTTCAATGCGTTTACACGCCGTATGCTCTCATATCAACTCCGAAAATTACGAAAATTGAAATCCGATAATAATACAATATTACGGACCCAATGGAACTAGTTTCGTCGAATTCCGAGACTGTTTGAAAAATGACTATTTTTAAATATTGATTCGAACGATTAAATTTCAAAACTGAACAGAACAGTTCGAAATTAAATTCTGAAACTTCTATCATCTTCAGTATTGTCAACACGAATTTTAAAAGCTTTCGAAATCTTTTTCTTCAACTTAAAACTGAAGATTCAAATTTTTATCCAACTTTCACTCGATTAAACTTTATAATTTAATCGTCAAATTCAAAGATATATTCGGGATACAAATTAAATTATCGTTCAAATATTTAAAATTAATTAAATATTCCCAATTTAATTCGGTCAAAATTCTGGGTCGTTACAAACTTCCCTCCTTAAAAGAATTTCGTCCTCGAAATTACAAGTTAGGAAAAAAGTCCTTAACTCGTCTACTATTTTCTCAATTTCAAATAGTTTTATCAATTCATCAAAACAAATCTTTCTACTAAAGATTCGTTATTAACTCAACTCGTTTTCCAACTTCAATTACAGATTTCAAACAACATTGTTTACTTAACAATTCAAATTTAAGTTTAAATTCAAATTTAAACTTCCAAATTTTCTCAAAAATTTTCTAACGCCCTAAATTTTCGAAAAATTTCGCCAGCGTCTCCTTTGCGCGGCTAATACGGCACTACTACAAAACGTCCCTACGGACTCTCAGATTTCAAAAAGAAAAAGAAAAAGCCAAGCGGCTAGACCAGAAATCAGCAAAAACTCATATTATAATTCAAATACGTACCTTTTCGAGCAAATTCGAATTATCTTCGAAATCAAAATTTCAATTCCTTTTATAACACCTGTATGTCCTACTAGCCATAATATCTAGTTACACATATTCAAACCATTTTGCAAGTTCTATTACAAAATTTTCAATATAACTTCTTATACCATCTCTAATTCACTATTGAAGTTACACATATTTATTTATTCAATTTTATATTTCAAATTCATTTGAATTCAATTCACAATTCCAATCTAATTTGGATTCGGTTTATCTCCTGAATATTGAATTTTATCAGCTTTCATTCATTCACAACTGCACTCTTTTAAATTAGTTTCAGTTACTAATTCGTTTCAATTCTAATTCATTTATTCACATTCGTTTTCAACATTCAGTTCTAATTCCAGTTTTATCTTCATTCAATCATCAACTTAGAATAATTTCAATATTCGAATTTTACTTAAGAATTTCGCTCTTCATTACTTAGGTTCAATATAAATATTCTTATTTTAAATTTACCACTTCGGTTAGATCTATTTACATTTAAACTGAATTTCCAATTCCCATACGAATTTCAATTCATCTTTCATTTTCAATTATTCAATTCAATTCATTTGCTTACGAATTCGAAATGAATTTCAACTTTCAATTTCATTTTCATTTAATTGATTCACTTATTATACTTGCTTTGATTTAACTTCATTCTTTTAAGTTAAATTTATTCTACCAAAATTCAATTGGTATAAGTTATCAACTTATTTCTTATTTCATACATATTTTGATATAGTATTCCAGAGTCTACCATCATTTCAAAGCCATTTTGAAAACAATTCAAATTCCATTTGAATTTCCAAAACAAAACCCAAATTTTCAAACACTTTTATTTAAAACAATTTGGCAGCAATTCCTCTTCTGGAAACCCGAAAATGAACACCGGTGATGTCGCGATCATCATCGGAATTATTTTCCAGCGACCGAAAAGAGTTTAGAGCTTTTCATTCCTTCAAAATACTTTTCAAAACCTTTGAAATTCATTTTCAAATCAAAAATGATTTAAACTTTCCAAATCTCCAAAATTTTCAAATCTTTTCAAAACATTTTCCAAAAACTTCTCTGGAATTCCATTTCAAATTACCAATCACATTTAGAATTTATATTCTCAAATTTCATTTGTATATGGATTTATTTCTTAACTTTGGAGTTACGATTTCAATTTCTTATTCAATTTCAGTGATGATAATTCACTATTATTACTTCCTAACATCCATGCAACCATATACTGTAAAAATTTACAGAAAATCATTTCTTTTCTATACAAAAATAGCTTTGGGCGAAATTATTTCATTCACCCTATTTTAAAACAATACTGTGCCGAATTGTTCTATTCAAGTGTTTAGAAACCCCTTCGATACAGTTTTGCAAGACTGTGCCGACGAAGGTTCATATGCCACTCAATAAACCAATCATCACAATACAAAACAATTTTATATTAACTAACAAATACGCGCTCGTATGTATTATTACACTCAACTCATTCTAGAGTACTACTGACTCTATCTCTAATGAGTAACACCCAACAGAGCAGGGTTGTCGCTTAACCATATGCTCTGATACCACTTTGTCACATACCGGAATTTTCGACTTTCGAAAATTCGACATCGATACTCACTTTATCGACTGCCGAGCAATCGAGTGCCGGAAACTCCAATAGTGAGGGTTTTAAGAAAAAGAAAAAGTAGAAGAAGAAGAAGATAGAAGAAAAAGAGAAGAAAGAAAGAAGAAGAACAACAGAACAACAACAGAAACAGGAAACAATATCAGAATCTCACATATCGCAGCGGAACAATATATAATAGATAACACTAGTCTTTTAAAACAAAGAACTATATCAGTTTATACATACAGCAATCATCAGAGTCAATATACAACTCAGTACAACAATGGACAGTTTTATAACTTGTCCTCATACAGAATACACAGCGGAATAAATACTATCAGATACAAATACTACGTCTCGTCCTCCAGCTTATCTCCAAAGCTCCAGAATATCCTGATAATACAACTCTAGGCTGCCCGTGTGGAAAATGGTGGGCACCCAGAGTTTAGAAGGGAACAATAAACTCCGAGTCAGTCATGGTGACTGGTGTGAGATCGTAAAACAGTTTATCTTTAAAATAAACAGAGGAATATTTTTAAAGTCAATTCGCAATGCTTTTGGAAAATGAAACTACCATAAGACCTCCCGCCACACACACAATGCAAACGCAGAATTGGAGGAGATTTCTTCTTATGATAGTCAAAGATGCTTACTACGCGAAAATCAAATTCTTTTTGATATTATTATTAGTGCATAGTGTAGAAAACATTTCGAAAGTAGAATATAAATCTTAGCCAGCATAGGTACCATTATAGTATGCTTGCTATAGCTGCCATATTAAATGGCAGGTTCTACAACTAAAACCGTACAAGGCTCGTATTGTTTCTTTGGATTTCCAACAAATGGTCAGGCTAAGGAACTTCCTTTTCCACGATGGGTACGTCCCTGGAATAGACGACCCGAGAACCTAACCGGATCTCTGCCAACACAAGGCCGGGTTACCTCTGCAAAAATAGGTAACTACTGACACGCGTATGCCATCCCCCGATCGTCACCGATCTTCCCGAGGATCCCCGATTCGCAACAAACCACATAGATAATAATAATGCAGTAACCACAGAGGTTAAGTATCTGGGCTCCATACCATGATACCACCTTTATCCAGAAGGAATGACATACACTAAGGGGCGCTACTCCCTAGAACCTTGCTGCATTCTTCCTGTTTCGACCATTTCCGGGGTGTGAGGCTCGACGAAGTCTCGTCCACAAAGCTACGCTTTCTCAAAAAGCCCTGCTTCGGGTCAAACAAAATGATCAACCTATGATCACAAAGATATAAGATCAAACAAATGATCATATCCCAAATGATCAAACACCGATCATTTCACAGCAACACTCAGTATGCCACGTTACCAAATTGGGATATATCGCTGATAAATTTCAACTACATAACCTCTGAGCTCGTACGTCTCAGAGAAGGGTGTTAAGCTAAGAGAATAAATTCTCCGCCACCAACAGAAATGTATTTGAAAGAAATCAGCTTTATATCTCAAATTGTAACGTCAGACACACAATCCATACAAGTCTGTTCCGGGATCGAACAGAACCGAAGGCACTTCTCACGAAGCCCTTGCATTTCCGGATAATTTTCTAAACACGTCCGGACTTCCCGTCACTAAGGGTGATAAAACCTCTAAATCGGAGATCAGCCGATGTAGAGTAACTCGACGGTAATCCTTCCGTTTTCAAAAATATCCGGTCTTCAACACCGGTCTTCGAATGCAATTCATAACGACGTATCACATATTCGGAATGGGTTATACGACCCCATGGTCCTTTCCCGGCTAACCCGAATAGTGAGCGTTTATTCAAAAATAAGTGTGGCATTCAAATTCATCCAATTCACAACAAATACCATTCAAGGTAATTATTGATAGTCGGTTATTTAACTATCAATAAAGATGCGCGACATCATCAGATTCCAAATAATTTTCCAAATTATTATTTTTCAAAAATATCTTTACTAGATATAAAATTTCCACACTTAACCATTTGAAAACAATTTCAAATCAAATTTCCACACTTCAAAATTAAATCAATATTTATTTTTAAACAACTTCGCTTTCTTTTATAAATTCCGTATTGAATTTATACTTTCGAATATCTACTGATATTCGATTTTCAAATCATTTTCAATATTCAATTTCAATTTATCTTTAAGAAGATAAATTCTCAAAACATTTCATTTCATTTTGGAAAACATTTCCATACTTATTTAAAAATAAGTCAGCAATTCACAATCCATTTATTTTCAACACTTGGAAAATATTCGATATACTTAAATCAAATTAAGTATATATATATTTCATTCTTTTAAGGAAATCATTTACTTTGACGACATTTGTTTGAGTCAAAACGAATGTTACGTAAAACATCGTTACGACGACTCAAAACCACTAGTATAGGGATTTTGAAAATTAAGATAGATATTTATAAATCCCAATACTACATAAAAACATTTCCTTTCGGAAACCATTTACTATAACAACAGTGTTATAGTCCACCATTTCCTTAAATTTCTCGAAAACGTCTATTTCAACAAGTATGTTGAAATCTATGCTTTCGATTCATAATACATTTTAAAACATCGTTAAAAACAATCAACTTCGTTTATAATGTCGCTTTCCCAAACAATATCCATTTTACTTAACAATATATTCACCGTCCAAAATCGTGAATATCCTTCACTAATCACATTTCACTATTTAATTCATCAAATTCAATTTGTTTCGAATTTATAAAACAACGCTTATAAATTCCATTTCTGTTTTATAACAACTTCGGTTTATAAATCTCCTTTTATTAATTTCTATAATACACTTATTTAAAATAAGTGATTTCAGATTTATAAAACAACGTTTATAAATTCAACCTTATATTTCACAATAACTTTGATTTATAAATCCCCTTTATTAACAAGTTCGATCAATACTCCCATTAAAGGCAAAAATCCAGTTTTATAAGTTAATTTCTTATAAATCCTCCATTCTACAATTTCATTCATTTTAACTTCACCATTTATAAATCTATAAATTTCATTCTTTTTAACTTTACAATTTATACATCTATAAATTTCATATCGATTTTCCAAATTCGTTTCAATTTGCCAGTTAAATTTCTAATTGGACTTCCCACGTATTTCTTTTTAAATAAATTCCTTTTAAAGAAAATAAATTCCTTTATTTTTTTCCAAACTATTTAGAAATCCAGTTTTTAATTAAATTCTTCAATTTAAGAAATCACTATTATACGAAATTCATTTATTTAACATTTTCACTTGATTCTGGAATTTATTCAATACGATTGTAAAAATTTACTTTTTATACTTTAAAAATTCCTTTCTTCAAAATTTCTTAAATTTCAAAAATTGATTCACTTAGAAATTTTCTACTTGAATTTCAAAAATTCAATTTCGTTTATCTTTGGAATCCAATGATGTCAAACATCCATTCAGCTAAATTTTAGCTTTCAAACAATTTCCAGATATCAATATGATTAATAGCATCACTATAATCATTCCCAGATTCATATCACAATAGAAATGAATTAAATAAATGTGAGGGGTCCAGTTGGATCCCTCCAACCTGTTTTCCTGCATCCAAAGATGTTAGCACAATACCAATTCCGCTCCAGTACGGAATTATCACGGTATATAGGTTTTTATAAATCCGCTTACTAACGGCGCAATAGGGTCTCATCCGCTATACGAGGCGGGAAAATCATCAATCCAATATATACATATGCCAATATGTATATATCGCTATATATATAGATATATCCTATCATATCTAATAGCACATCCAATAACAATCATCAATCAATAATACTTGTAAATTCAAATTTCCTTCGAGTGAGAAAATCTCACCTTAGCATTTATTTTGCAAATCCCATTTCCATTCCGTCTTGATTTCACGACTTTATTTGACCTTGTACAAATAATTATACAATTCTATTAATATACGAATAAATTGAATAATTAAATTCCATTCGAAAATTAAATTAACCTGGAAATTTTTTTTATATTTTAAACTAATTTCTTTTATTAGAATTTTCTAACAAGAAACTAAATTTAAAAACTAATCTCTCCTTTAACAAATCTTTTCAGCAACTTAAATAATTTCTAGATCAGTCAAAATGCATTCATATATTTTTCTCAAGCTTTATCTAAATAAATAAATTTTCTATTTACTGCTTATATAAAAAAAAAACTGTCTAAATGGAATTGAATTAAATAAAATACGCTTATACCTCACCGCTACCACTGCGATGATTTGAACTTCCAAACCCCAGCCTCGGCTACACGCTGACTGACCACCCTCTGTTGCCTCCACGCGAGCAACTCGAACGCCACCATCGCGACCTAGGCCAAGTCGATCACCAAGCAGTTCTCATGCGCCTCCTCCCTCACGTTTTCCGGTCGACCGCGCAACCCTATCGCTGCCATCGCCTTCGACGAAGCACTCGACCCACCCCTCGGTTGAACTCCCACATGCGCGACATTGCGGCGCCATCGCGAATGCCGCCTTCGAGACCGAGAAACTAGTCGAATCCCACCTGAAGCCCCAAATCGCCACCATCGCGACCTCGTCGCTCTCCCCCCGTGCACCCAATCGCATCGCGACATCGTACGCCTTCCTACGTGCGTGCTCGAGACCGACCTGGCATCGCGCCCAAACCCTAGCTCGATTCCTTCGAGTGCGTGCAGTGATTTCAATTCGATTTTAAGGAGGAGGGCTCGTTTTAAATTGAAATGGAGGAAGGGGGTTTTGAACGAGAATGAGAGAGAGAGGGAATTGCTAACGTTATTTTCTCGCGGCCATTGTTTTGAATTTGTTTTCGAACGAATTCCTTTTGAACTGGGAAGGGAGAGAGGGAGACAGAAGACATGGGTTGCGTGATTTTTCCCGTGATGCTCGGCGTGTTTAAAGGCGTGGATGAAGGAGATGTCGTGCTGCTGTTGACCAAAATTTTAAATTTAAATTTAAATTGAAATCGATTAAATTTCAATGCGTTTACACGCCGTATGCTCTCATATCAACTCCGAAAATTACGAAAATTGAAATCCGATAATAATACAATATTACGGACCCAATGGAACTGGTTTCGTCGAATTCCGAGACTGTTTGAAAAATGACTATTTTTAAATATTGATTCGAACGATTAAATTTCAAAACTGAACAGAACAGTTCGAAATTAAATTCTGAAACTTCTATCATCTTCAGTATTGTCAACACGAATTTTAAAAGCTTTCGAAATCTTTTTCTTCAACTTAAAACTGAAGATTCAAATTTTTATCCAACTTTCACTCGATTAAACTTTATAATTTAATCGTCAAATTCAAAGATATATTCGGGATACAAATTAAATTATCGTTCAAATATTTAAAATTAATTAAATATTCCCAATTTAATTCGGTCAAAATTCTGGGTCGTTACAACTGGGGAGACTCTGCCGCTTTCAAGACTCGCTCTTTTTACTTAGCAATTGTATTCGAGTAGTTGGTGAACGGATTGTATCTTTAATCAGTTGTCAAGTAAAGCAATAAAAGATTAACCTCAAAGTGGACGTAGGCAATTACGCCGAACCACTATAAATCTGGTGTTCTCGTCTTTGCATTCAATTTAGCATATTGTTCTTTGTTTAAATCTACTTTCTTCATTTATCTCTCTACACAAACTTTCTCAACGAGGTTAGTGACCAATTTTGGTGCTAACACTTTGGTGCTTTCACTGAGAATCGAATTCTCAGACCTCAAGGATCTCCTTTGAAGCTACTGGATTGAATAAATCCCCCAAAGAAGATCAGATTCATTCGTAGGACGTCCGTTGATTCTACTCAGAGTTCATAGCAATAACTCTACAATGGCAAGACGACGTACCAGATCAGCCACTCATAATGAGGACGCCCATGAGACTGCTATCGTATAACAAGCAGGGCCTAGCAATTAGCTAGCAAATCTAGGTGTACGGACTACCGCCCAGGACTAGATGCCAGTTGTCACCCGAATAGAGTTCAACGACTTGATGAGAGAACTCAGGGAAAGCAGGAGACAACTCGGAGAGCAGATGCAAGCTAACGCCAACCTCATGGCACAACTCACTCAACAACAGCATCAGAATGCTGGGGGTAATCCAGCTCCTTATTCTTCATCCGACAGCTCGACTTCGTCCGATGAACCTCCCAGGCATAGACGTCGCAAGACTAAAACTACGCAGGCAGGTGCTACTGTCCGAACAGCCGGGGACCATTTACACCTCGGAGACCGTGACCAAGCCGGATCCGGAAACTTAGGAGCTGGAGTGCAGGTGGAGGCTGGACGCCCGGCTCACCAAGATGCTAATGATATCGAACCTCGAGATGCACGTTTGACAGATCGCCAGCAGAGGAGGCATCAGCCTGATCAATCCCGTCGGACAGACTCCAACCTTCCACCTTCCATACAAACCCCAGACCTGACAGCTATGATCAGACAGTTGATGAAAGAGAATCAAGGCTTATCAAACGACGATTGAGGAGTGTCCAGAAGTCATACTCCGTTCACAGACGTTGTTCTACATGCAGAGTACCCCAGGAAGTTCAGCATGCCAACTATCCCGGCTTATGAAGGAAAGTCTGATCCCAGGCAGCATGTGATGAGGTACGAATGGATGATGGATTTAGCTAGAGCGAATGATGCAACCAAGTGCAGGTGCTTTCCAATAACTCTATCTGGGATCGCTACCATGTGGTTCACCCGACTTCCTCCGCGGTCCGTATCCAGTTTCGAGGAGTTGGCGAAGAAATTTAAAGAACAGTTCAGGATACATACTACTCGTCCAAAGGACCTGATGTCTCTATCAAGTGTAATCCAAGCTCCTGGGGAGTCGTTGAAGGAGTATTTACAGAGATTCCATGTTGCGACTACTGAAGTCAGTAATCCTAATGATCATGCAATTCTTATGGCTGTGATGCGAGGTATGGATCCGGATTCAGAGTTTAGAGATTGGTTGGTAGGAAAACCTCCAACTACGCTAGAACGTTTTTACTCAAAGGCACATCAGTTCACAAGAAGAGAGGAAGCCAGGTGGATAAGGTGAGATAAGGCACCAGGGCCTGTTCAGGAGTCTGTAAAAAGAAACATTGCTGTGAAGCACTCCGGAGACAACTCGGGGAAAGTTCAAGTCATTGTCCAGAACAAGCCCGGGCAATCTAAGTTATCCGGAGGAAGAAATCAGGGGAAGAAGAGAGAATCGGGGAAATGGAAGCCGAGAATTCCGACCTACAATGAGTACACCCCGCTGAATGCGTCTCTCGAGAACATTTACCTATCAACCTGCAATACCTTTCAGTACAGAAAGCCACGTCCAAAGGAGTCAACCGAAGAACAAAAGCGGACCGGGAAGTACTGCCGCTTTCATGAGACTTATGGGCACAATACTGAAGAGTGCAGACACCTACATGACGCTATAGAGAAGTTGATTAGGCAGAAAAAGTTACATGAGTTTGTGAAGAATCCGTAGGAAGGTGGACATGGAACATCCCATCCAGGTCGTGCACCAGCTCCGCGTCATCCCGAGGAGCCTGCCCGGACTGTGGGCAGACTAGTCATAAACACGATCATCGGCGGACCTCACCCTGCGGATAAGAACTGGCAAGAGATGGAACGGTATGCTAATTCCCTGAGGCATGCAGACTTCAAGTGTTGTTCCAACGTAGAGGATGGGACCTCTGCTAAGCAGCTGCGCATGATGATAGACGATATAGTGTTCAGGAGCAGAGATGCTGACCTAGTGGAGGCTCCTACCATTGACCCGATGGTCATATCTGCGACAATCGGGCCGGCTTATGTAAAGAGAATTTTGATTGATTGTGGAAGTTCTGTCAATATCATCTTCAAGAAGGCTTATGATCAGATGAAGATGGAGACGAAGGATTTGAAGCCATCTAAAGCTCGTATACATGGCTTTAATGGCGCCGCGACCGATGCAGTGGGATACGTTGAGTTGCCAGTTGAACTGGGACAAGAAGAGCGTAGGAGGGTGCAAATCCTACCTTTCGTATTTTTGGATGTGGATTCTCCGTACAATGTGTTTTTGGGCCGACCGACCCTGGCTGAGTTTAGAGCAACATTAGCCTCGTGGTGTTTGACTTTAACATTTTCGACTGACAAAGGAGTAGGTGTTGTTCATGGCAACCAGGCTACCGGTCGTGCATGTTATGTGGCTGAGCTCCGAGAGGCCCATCGGAGGGAGAAAGGAAAGGTTGCGGACAATCCCGTCCGCATCCAGCGCACTAACAATTGACAAGTAATGCCCGAGCCCTGGCTCGGGCATGATTCTCGGATCTTCAGAGACATAGATCCGAGAGACGACGATGAGGAACCCAGGGAGGAGAAAGCAGCACCGGCTGAACTGACAATTGACATTTCAGTCAGTCGAGACGATCCATCGTGAGTACTGAAGATTGGATCACAACTCAGCCCCGCAATGACTGAAGATCTTAGTGATTTCCTCTGAGCGAATCTCGATGTTTTCGCTTGGACACATTCTGACATGCACGGGATCTCTCCCGCTATTACGAGTCATATGTTGAACATAGACCCGAAGCATGTCCCCGTTAAGAAAAAGCGAAGAGGAATGGACCCGGAGAGGTCCGCTGCTCTAGAGAGGAGGTGACAAACTCAAAGCCAATGGGTTCATCCGCGACGCCCTATACCCTCAATGGGTATCAAACCCCGTGCTGGTGAAAAAGGCGAACGGGAAATGGAGAACTTGCGTAGATTATTCCGATTTGAACAAAGCATGCCCCAAGAATAGTTTCTCATTGCCTAGGATTGATCAGTTGGTCGACTCCACTGCATGACACGAGTTGTTGTCATTCATGGATGCGTACTCGGGATACAATCAGATCCCGATGCACATTTCGGACCAGGAATAAACCAGTTTCGTCACAGACGTTGGGCTATATTGCTATGTAGTAATGCCTTTTGGATTGAAAAATGCGGGAGCGACCTATCAGCGTTTGGTGAATCAAATGTTCAAAGACCAGATTGGTAAAACGATGGTAGTCTATGTGGATGACATGCTCGTGAAGTCACGACAGTCAAATGACCACATTCATGACTTAGCAGAGATGTTCGACATACTCAGATATCATGGAATGAAGATCAACCCTCTGAAATGCTCCTTCGGCGTTGCTTCGGGGAGGTTTCTAGGATTCATTGTTAATGCCCGGGGAATTGAAGCTAACCCGGAAAAGATTCAAGCTATTCGAGACGCACAAGTGCCCAGAACTATAAAACAGGTGCAAAGCCTGAATGGGAAGGTGGCTGCGGTGAGTCGATTCATATCCAGAGCCACAGACAAGTGTATTCCCTTCTTCGACATAATAAAGAAAGGAAAGAGGAATTTCGAATGGACATCCAACTGTGAGGAAGCATTCCGAGGTCTGGTGAGACATTTGGAGAGTCCTCCAGTGCTGTCAAAACTAGTAGACCATGAGATGTTGTATGTATACTTGGCCGTATCCCCGCATGCTATAAGTGCGGCTTTGGTCCACGAGGAGGACCAAGTTCAGAATCCGGTGTATTACGTTAGTAAACGTTTAACAGGGGCAGAGAGGAATTACCCTAAAATTGAGAAATTGGCCTATTGCTTGGTGATTGCATCATGCAAGCTGCGTCCGTACTTTCAAGCACACTTAGTCAGTGTTTATACCGATCAGCCCTTGCGACAGGTACTCCAGCGACTAGAAACTTCTGGAAGGATGTTAAAATGGAATATAGAATTGAGTCAGTTCGATATTACTTACCTGCCGTAAAGAGCCATACAAGGGCAAGCATTAGCAGATTTCATCGCTGAGTTTACTGCGCCAGACGAACCAAATGGTCATAGAGTCATTCCTCTCATTCAATGGAAATTGTACACCGATGGGGCATCAAACGACCGTTGCTCCGGGGCAGGTGTAGTCCTTGTGATTCCAGAAAATCGATCAATTTGTTATGCTTTGAAACTCAATTTCCCGGCTACGAATAATGAAGCAGAATATGAAGCATTGATTGCTGGCTTAAAGCTCGTTGGAGAACTCGGGGTAAAATCAGTTGAAATCTTTTGTGACTCGCAGCTGGTGGTGTACCAAGTGCGAGGAGACTACCAAGCAAGGGGATAGAAGCTTGCTCTGGTTTAGGAACTGTTGGCGAACTTCGAACATTATGACATTTCGCACGTCCCGCGTGAACAGAACAAGGAAGCCGACCCGTTGGCCAAATTCGCAAGCACTGGCGATGCACAGCAAATGGGATTAATTCCCGTCGAAACCTTACACACTCCAAGCATAAATGTGATGGAAGTCGATTTTGCGTTGGAAACGGAAATCGAGGAGGAGTTGTGGATGACCCCATTCAAACAATACTTGCTAAACAGAACTTTGCCCGAAAGAAGAAGCGAAAGACGATAGGTCATTCGCAAAGCCACGCGATATGTGATGCAGGGAGGAGTAATTTATCGGAAAGGGTTCTTGGTCCCTTTACTATGGTGCATTGCCCATGATGAGGCAAAGCGGGTCTTGGAGGAGGTCCACGAAGGAGAATGTGGCGACCATACTGGGGGGCAGACACTAGCAAAAAAGATCCTCCGCTACGGATACTATTAGCCAACTGTGAATCGGGATGCTGCAGATTACACAAGAAAATGTGACAAGTGTCAAAGATATGCGAAAATCCCGAGAGCTCCACCGACGGAACTCACACAAATGGTTAGTCCCTGGCCGTTTGCAATCTAGGGAATCGACATAATCAGTTCTTTGCCTATATCCGAAGGTGGTGCAAAATACGCGATAGTTGCGGTCGACTATTTCACAAAATGGGCCGAGGCAGAGCCTTTAGCCACAATCACCTCCAAGAAAGTCATTAATTTTGTTGTACGAAACATTATATGCCGCTTTGGCCTCCCACGAACCATCATTACGGAAAACGGAACTCAGTTTGAAAGAAGAGAATTCAAAGATTTCTGTTTAAAATACGGCGCTGAGAAAAAGTTCGCCGCCGTTGCTCATCCGAAAGCTAACGGACAAGTCGAGGCTGTGAACAAAATAATCAAGTCCATATTGAAACATCGTTTGGAAAAGGCTGGAGGCAAGTGGGTAGATGAACTCCCAACAGCGCTATGGGCTTATAGAACTACCCACAAGTCCACGACTGGCCACACTCAATTCGCATTGGCATACGGCTCGGAAGCTGTTATACCCGTGGAGCTTGAAGTTCCATCACATCGAGTGACATATTATGATCCTGAGATGAATCAGGATCTCTTGTTGGAATCACTGGACTGCATCGATGAAAAACGTGAAGAAGCTGAATTAAGGGCGGCAGCATATATGCACCGAGTCAAGCGATATTACGACGACAAATTCCGCCCAAGAATCTTTGATGTGGGTGACCTCGTTTTGAAACGGGTTTTCCCGGTACCATCACGTATGAATCCCAACTGGGAAGGTCCGTATGTCGTTGAACGAAAGCTTGGAGAGGGAACTTTCAAGCTAGCGACCGTTGATGGCGTGACACTCCCCCGAGCGTGGAACAGTGAACATTTGCGACGTTATTATATTTCGCATGTTTCTTTTCTGCTTTAGGTGCAATTGCTTCCCGTATGTTTATATTCCATTGATTCTTAATTTCCTTTTTATCATGTAATCGGAAGATTTAGTTTGTTTTCATTAATAAAGGCTTGAAGCCATCCTTTCTATGAATTATTGATGTTTCTGAACCTTATAGTCCGGTGACAAACAACTGAAGTTGTATTATTCTACCTGATGTACGAACTCGCATAAACGAATTGAATCTTCGAGTCCCCTGAATGCAGACCGGAGTACTCTAAGTCCCCGAAGCGCGGACTAGAGTATAAACGACTTGAATCTCCGAGTCCCCTGAATGCGGACCGGAGTACTCTAAGTCCCTGGAGTGCGGATTAGAGTATAAACGACTTGAATCTCCGAGTCCCCTGAATGCGGACCGGAGTACTCTAAGTCTCCGGAGTGCGGACTAGAGTATAAACGACTTGAATCTCCGAGTCCCCTGAATGCGGACCGAAGTATCTAAGTCCCCGGAGCGTGGATTAGAGTATAAATGACTTCGATCTCCGAGTCCCTCGAATGCGGACCGGAGTACTCTAAGTCCCCGGAGCGCGGACTAGAGTATAAACGAATTGAATCTCTGAGTACCCTGAATGCGGACCGGATTACTCTAAGTCCCCGGAGTGCAGATTAGAAAATATTCTAAGTACCAAAAATGTGAAACAAGAGAAGTACAATTCCAAAGAATGTCCGAACAATGTAAGAACGGATTGGGAATTTATGTAACTCATAAGAACTTGAGTTTCAACCACAGTTATACAGAAAGCTAAAAAGCAGAAATTGTTCAAATGACAAAGAAACTAAACTTTATTCAATAATCCAAAATGGGGTTATACAACCACTCCTCCAAAACTTGGAGTCAAAAATCTATCTACATAAACTACGAAAACAAAAAAGTAAAAGTAGTTACATGACCTAAGCAAAACCTCGTTGAACGAGTATAATTGCTACTTCTTCGGCTTCCTTTTCTTGTCCTCCTTTTCTTTCTCGGATGACTCCTCTCCCTCACGCTTCCTCTTGGACTTCTTGCTCGCCAAAGAAGCGGAGTCAGGAGTGGGAGGATGTAACGATCCGGATTTTCGCGTTTGAAGATCAACATCCGTACTTCATATTGTACTAGAATGCCGCAGATTCGACCGTTCAAATCCGATTCGCCGGAGCTATAACACAATTAAGTAAATAACACAGCGGAAGAAAAGAATAATACATTGATATATAATATCTGATACAACAGAGTGATACAATGAATATCAATATACATCAGAGATATGATACAAGAAATAGCAGCGGAAAAGAAAAGATAACAACAGCAGCGGAACAATATCAATAGAAATGATAACTCCAAATTGATCTTCAGACAAGAATGAATCCACAACTCCAAGATAAGCAACTCCGATGAATGAACTAGCTCCAGATAATCTACTAAACTTGAATATCTGAGAAAACCCAACTCTAGACTGCCCGTGTGGAAAATAGTGGGCACCTAGAGTTTAGGAAGGGAACAATAAACTCCGGATCAGTCATGGGACTGGTGTGAGCAACAAAAACAGTTTATCTTTAATACAAGCAACAAAGGCTTTTAAACATTGAAATCCACAATGCTTTTTGAAAATGAAACTACCATAAGACCTCCCACCACACACACAATGCAAACGCAGAATTGGAGGAGATTTCTTCTTATGATAGTCAAACATGCTTACTACGCAAGAAAAACTCTCTTGATATTATTACTAGTGCATAGTGGAAAACATTTCGAAAGTATAATATCAATCTTAGTCAGCATACAACATTTCATCGTATGCCTACTATAGCTACCATGTTCAATAGCAGGTTACCGCCACATTCCATAGCAGGTAATACAACTAAAACCGTACAGGGTTCGTATTGTTTCTTTGGATTTCCAACAAATGATCAGGCTAAGGAACTTCCTTACCGAAATAGAAACGCCTCTGGAAAGACGCCCCGGATCCTAACCGGATCTCTGCAAACAAAAGGCCGACGCTACCTCACGCTCTAACTGAGCTGTAACTAGGTAACTAACACACGAGTCATGTCATCCCCCGGTCGTTACCGACCTTTATCCGAGGGGCCCCTCAACCAACAAAGCAACATCACAAAGTGATAAATGTATAGTGTCCACACGAGTTAAGTATCTGGGCTCCATACCATGATACCACCCTTTATCCAGAAGGAAATGACATACCCTAGGGGCGCTACCCCTACAAACCTTTGTCGCCACATTCCTGTTTCGACCATTACCGGGTTGTGAGGCTCGATGAAGTCTCGTCCACAAAGCTACGCTTTTTCACAAAGCCACGCTTTTTCACAAAGCCACGCTTTTTCACAAAGCCACGCTTTTTCACAAAGCCACGCTTTTTCACAAAGCAACGCTTCGATCAACAAATGATCAGCAGCACTTCGTATGCTACATTACCAAATTGGGAATGTATCACTAGTAACCATCAACTACATAACCTCTAAGCTCGTACGTCTCAGAGAAGGGTGTTAAGCTAAGAGAATAAATTCTCCGCCACCAACAGAAATGTATTTGATAGAAACCAGCTTTACATCTCAAAGTGTAATGTAAGACACACATCCATACAAGTCTGTTCCGGGTTCGAACAGAACCGAAGGCACTTCTCACGAAGCCCTTGCAAATCCGGATAATTTCCAATCACGTCCGGACTTCCCGTCACTAAGGGTGATAAAACCTCTATATCGGGGATCAGCCGATGCAGAGTAACTCGACGGTAATCCTTCCGTTTTCAAAAATATCCGGTCTTCACCACCGGTCTTCAAATGCTATCCATATCGTCGTATCACTATTCGGAATGGGTTATATGACACAAAGGTCCTCTCCCGGCTAAACCGAATAACGAGCGCAATTAAAAAATCATATGGATACTAGGGTCTCAGTTAAATCACAGCTTAAAGCCCAAAACTTTTCATTCGAATGGTTAAACAATTACCATTTCTAATCTTTTAAACAAAAAGATTCATTTTAAAAACCTTCAATGGTTTAAACAATTTCCACACCTTTAATCTTTTAAACAAAAAGATTTAATTCACAAAGTTTACCATGTTCACAAATTTTCAAATCAATTTCCATTACAACATGGGTTAACTCGTTAAATCTTTAAGTCAAGATTTAACTTATAGCTTTCAAAACTCATTTCCAAAGATTCATTCATAGCCTTTCAAAACCATTCTATTTCAAGTTGGATTAATTCGTCCGGTCTTTGAAATCAAAGACTCATTTCATAGTTTTCAAAATATTTCAATTCTATTTCAACTTGAAACCATTCAACACAATTTGGAAATTCATTACTTTTGTGAAAACTTTTACCATTTGAAAACGAATAGTTTCGTTTCAGAAAAATCCAGTTATATTTACATGAGTTAAAACCCTTGAATTAAATTCAAATTCCCAAATCAATACATTTAAAATGGTTTAACCCATATATAACTTATACAGCATCTTTAATCCCTAGTTTCAAATCATAGAATTCAATTTCAAACTTGAATTCAAATTTAAATCAAATTATTTAAATTTTCAAAACTCGATTAAGTTATTCAAAATAACTTTTATCTTTGAAATTCCATTTCAAAAGCTTTTCATATTAAACCCCAATTTCCAATTCCAAAATCATTTGAAATTAAAATTTCAATTTCAAAACATTAATTTTAAATCATCTGTGATTTAACCGATTTCCACGTGAAATCCATATTTGTGTGTGTATGGTGTAGTCCAGGGGTTTTACACACAATAGTGCACAACATCAATCATCACAGATATATCGATATCGATAAGCGGTATAATCCACAACGCTTATCTTCATTTACAATTTCACAGATAAAATAAATTTATCAATCACAAGGGTTCATCATTACAATTCGATGTGGGTTTCGGATAACCAACTGGAATCCGACTCCCTGTCGCATCGAAGTTTAAATGTCATTTACAGATCAAGGGTTTCATATTCACATAGTACTATATCACAGAAACAGAAATCTTCACAAATAAATAAATTACAGATCACAACACAAATCAGGATGTATCACAAAGCATCATATATAAAGGATATCAAACAATTCAACATTCACTAGAATCCAAACATCCATAAGTAATATCAATTAATATCTGATTATAATTAATTTATACCAGATTAATTACTTATGAATAAACTACAAACCTTGGTTAATTCATCATTAATTAATTATAAACCATTTTAATTAATTAACCTTTCATAATAAATCAATTAACCTTTAATTATCAATTAATTCTTTAATTACTGATCTTGACAAATTTACCTTCAATAAATCGCATTAATTAATCAATCATATTAATTAATTACCATAAATAAATCATTCTTAAGTCGATCACATAATTAACCCTTAATTAATAAATTATCCCTTTATTAATCACCTACCTTAAGTAATAAATCAAAAATCCCATTAACTTACACCTTCAAGTTAATTAATTTAAACTTATTTACATACTTAATTAAAGTATAAATTAAGATTTTAGAAAATATCGTTAAATATTAACTTAATTTATGATTTCTCAGAATCAATTCATCACTTCAACTTTTAGACATTAATTTATTCATTAATGCTCAACTGGTTCAAGATAATTAACTTTAGATTTTAACTTTTACTTAGTCTTTGAAAATCCAACCCGAGTAAATACTCAGTTTACTTGAGTTCCCACCTGAGTTTCCCACCATTTTTCCCGAGTAAAACTTCGGGCCTCACTGCAACTTTAGCTGCTTCGAGTCGCCCACTCATCCACACGAGAACAGCCCCGAGCACATCATCGTTTCCCCAAACTCAACAACCGTCACCGATACCAACTAACATCGCGTGCACGTGCACGCGGCGGCGCCGGTGCTCTGGCGAATGACGAGGTCTCCATCACGTCGCGATTTATCACCACATTAATCTCATATCATTATCCAGCTCGATCGCGTACCCAATCGAAAACGAGAAAAATTCGAGAAGCTCGAACCCATCATAACCCACAAATCGATCTCGCTGCCACTCCTCCGATCACTTGAAGACTTGCGCTTCCGGCCATGGCATCGTCACCCATCAAGCTTCCACCCTTCTAAATCGCATGAAGCTCGATCGCACAAAGATGACGAACTCGTCACTTTACTGACACGTTCAAAAACTCTAACTAAAACCCTACCATGATCTCGTATCCAGACCTCACACAATAGAAATTTATTGTATATTTTTCTTGAGTTCACAATCATATGTACTTGCTTCAATTCAAGTTTCAGAAATTATTATTTATCCAAACTTTAGAAATCGAAAGAAATTCAATTTTTTTTTTGTTCAACCTTGAACTGCTCTTCGAAAATGAAGTTAAAATCTTCATTCAAATTTTAAAAATCATAACTTTTAATATTAATTCAAGGTATAAACTTGGATTAGCAATTTATGTCATTCAACTTTATCAAAGAGGTATTTGATTTAACTGTATAACATGTTACAGTGGTGTTTGAAATCTAACCCATTTTGATATTTTTTTTTCCTGTATTATAAATTTTCTAGAAATATTTGAATTAATTCTGCTTAGAAGTTATTTTTAAAACCTAAAACATGATTATACAACCATGTTCCATTTGAATTCTAAGGCCTACAGAAGAATGGAGAGGGAGTATTTGGAATTTTGTTTAACAGGCTTTGAAACCTGGAACAGAGCAGATTTTTCTCTCTTTTGAATATACAGACATGTACAGGCCTGTATACATATTCAAAAATGTATATTCAACATAAATTTTACTCAAGAAATCATTGATTACAGATTTACTTCCTACAATCATCACAGCATCAAGATTAAAGGTTAGATCAATAAGGTTTACTCACAGTAAGATAAGATTTTGTTTAGAAATTTGCTCACCTTAAAGTTGAAGAAAGACAGGAAGGAATTGAGCCTGGAAATTTAGATTTTTGATCAGGACTTGATTTTCCTTTTGATTTGCATCCTAAGAATTGAAGTAATCTGAATCCAGACTGAGTTGAATTAGCTTAAATCTTTACTTTGCCTTGAATTCCAGGCTGCTTTGATTTATGATTTAAGTTTTCAAATTGCCTAAAGCTTGGTTTTTTTTTTCCTCTGGTCTTTGATTTACATTTGCTTTATTGTCTCAGGATTTAAAAATGCATGCAGGCAGATTGAAGAAGAATGCTTGCATGCTTTTGAGTTGATTCCAGATTGAAGAAATGTAGGCTAATGATTTGAAAAATGAACTTACAAGCTTTGGTTTGCTTAGTTGTGATGCACGAATGAACTAGGAAGATATAAATATAGAAAAGAAAAGACTACAGGGTAAGATTTTGTACAGGTTGATATATTTGCTTGTACAAATACCAGAGATTTTTCTCTGCTTGGAGGCTGAATTGCTTTTGTGTAGTGTACTAAGGTGAAGGCATTTAATGAAATGGTCCTTTATGTTTCTTTGCAAGCTATTACTTATACTTGTTTTTGTTTTTATAAACTTTCTTTCGGTTGAAAAGATATGGTGATGTACAAGGATATACATTGTTGTTTGTACAACATGCATAGCTGCATTATTTGCTTAAGTCTTGTTTGAATACTGGATTATATTTTTGCTTTGCCTTATTGTTTTTATTTGTTTGAATTTCTTTAATCATTTTGTTTTGTTGACTATGCATTTTATTTACTTTATTTGCATACTTGTATTTGTATTTGTTTCTACATACTTATAGTTTTATTTATATTTGTTTTCTATTTCAATTTTCTAACTTAAATATCTATAAATAAAACTCATTATCCAATTAAAATAATTTATAAAGAAATTATCTCCGAAAAGAAAAAGAAAAAAAAAATTACTTATTTATCAACTATACTTAAAATAAGAACAAAACAACCTTTGTTTTATACCTACTTGTCTCATCACTTTAATCAATTTATTTCACAATTTTAATTCAAAAATTAAATTAATATCATTTTAAATTTATATAAAATCCCGGGTCGTTACAGACTTCCCCCCTTAAAAGAATTTCGTCCTCGAAATTGCCAAGGAGACACACAGATAGATGAAGAATGTTTTATCAAATCAAACTGAACAGCTATTCTGCATTTGGCTTACCAAATCAGAATATCACGAACGAATCTGTTTTAACACTTCAGAAGATACTCGGGTTAACCAGATCTACGAAATATACAGTGGCATTGATTAGTTCGAAAGGGTAACTAACCATTCGTAGAACATATCCGGACCCAAAGAATAGATAGATGTATGGATACAATTCAAAACTTTTAGTTTAGAAACTAAATTATACCTATCAATCATAGCAAACAAAACAATCAATACATCCATACAAACAATTTTGGCTCTGTTGGAGTTTATGTCCCATATTAACACATCAAATTTCTTCTTCCTGGATCTACCAGAAACTATCGAAGAATTGAGAAGAGATGACGAACGAAATAGATTGATAGAGAAAAGATTGTTTCCACTGTTGCAGGGGTATTGACCATTTATAGTCGTATTCCCTTGTCCCCTATCTCGTCCTCTTCTTACACTCATACTTACTATCAGTGGATAGCAAGAGAATTTACTGAGGCATTCGAACGGATATCTGAGAATTACTCATTCTAGGGTATACTTCACCCTATCTCTAATGAGCTACTTAATGTGTTATACTCCTGAGCTAAAGTTCAACCTTAGCTCTGATACCAAATGTAACGTCCCAGAAGAAGCGGCCACCGATAGGCTTTGCAACCATCCCAGTCCCACCATGGCTTACATTGGCACCTCGCATTTACTTTTACGGCCAGCCTCTCGACTGTCACGGCCTTCGCCTAACCAACCCATCCCTCTCAGGGACATGTAGGGGTAAGAGTCCCCCGTTCGCCACCAAACTGCGAAGCGAGAACCCCCTATCATGCTGTAATATAGCAAATGCGATCCATATCGTCGTATCACTATTCGGAATGAGAGGGATGGGTTGGTTAGGCGAAGGCCGTGACAGTCGAGAGGCTGGCCGTAAAAGTAAATGCGAGGTGCCAGTGTAAGCCACGGTGGGGCTGGGATGGTTGCAAAGCCTACCGGTTGCCACTGTCTGTGGATCGTTACAAGTGGTATCAGAGCTAAGGTTGAACTTTACCTCAGGAGTATAACACATTAAGTAGCTCATTAGAGAGAGGGTGAAGTATACCCTAGAATGAGTATTCCTCAGATATCCGTTCGAATACCTCAGTAAATTCTCTTACTATTCATTGATAGTGAGTATGAGTGCAAGAAGAGGACGAGATAGGGGACAAGGAAATACAACTATAAATGGTCAATACCTTGCAACAGTGGAAACAACTTTCTTATCAATTTCCTTTGATTCGATTTCAAATTCTTTTGATTGCTTCGTGACAGCTCCAGAAAGAAGTTTCGATGCGGTAATGCCCTACGAATCGTGGTAGAAAATTCTTCCTTTCTATCTTCATCGATTTCTTATCAGCTTTTCGATTTAAACCTTAATGAATTTGAAATTGGAAATTTTAAATTGAATATAATTTATTAATAGAATCTGAGGATAAAATTGAATTGAATCGATAAAACGATATCGTTTAAAACCAAATTTTGAAATTCTATTGTAATTTCTTGTGGATACCAAAGTCCGAAGAGAGACGAATTGGTATGTATTCTGAGATATTCCGACTTGAATTCGGAATCTGTATCTTGTGTTTGAGGAATTATAGGAGATCGATTCTATCTATCTTTGTTGCTTTCGTGCCTGCGAATTTCGAGGACGAAATTCTTTTAAGGGGGGAAGTTTGTAACGACCCCGAAATTTAATTTTATTTAAATTGATAATTAAATCAATTTTTGAATTAAATTGAGTAATTAAATAAATTTTTGGATAAAAATTTGTAAATTAATTGATAAAGTAGGTGAGTTTCCTCGGGATCCAAATTAAAGTTTGTTAAATCTTCAAATTTAAAATATTATACATATAGGTGATTTGAATCTTAGATAGATGTTTAAAATATAAATAATAATAATAATAATAAATAATTTTTAATTTATGGTTTAATAAATATTTGGGTTAATAAAATATATATAAGTAATTGAAAATACAAACTCATTTAAAAAAATGTACAAATAAATAAGGTAAATATACTAACTAAAATATAACATAACTAGATATAAATATGTAAACAAATCTATGTTTAAAGCAATTAGACTAAGCAAAAGCAACAAAATAATCAAAAACAAATGAAGACAGCCAAAGTGAAACTATACTTTCACATACTTTCTGCAGCTAAAATAAAAGAGGGAAGTATATATATATTGCACATGTAATTAATGCAAGTAACAATTCAAGTGTATAAACAAAATAATATCTCTTCATATTGTACAAGATAATAAATGCTTGGCCAACACCATATCACTTCAGCCGAGCAAAAAAATTACAGGCAAACATAAACAAATAGTATTGTAAACATGATTGTACAAAGCATTAAATACAAGTATAGAAAAGCAAGATCCTTAGTACACGAGAGATATATATCAGCCTTCATTTCTCTGATCTATGTTGTACAAACAATATTTTATCCTTTGTACAAAATGATATTACCTGTACAAGTTCTATCACCACTAAACCCAATTCATTCATATCAGCCTTCTACTCTTAATTCGTCCATAAGCTAAGGCAAAGATCTAAAGTAAATACCATCTTAAAACTGAAACAAAGATTCAACAACAATTCAAATCAAATCAAAGCCAGAGATTAAAGAAGAAGAATTTCAACTTGAAATGTTCAAACCTGTTCCAACTTGAAGCTCTGTCCTTCTTCAAAACATTGTGAGCAAACTTAAATTTTTAGACCAGTTTCTTTGAATCTTATATGAAGATGTTGATGGATGTGAATTTGTTGGCTGGTTTATATGAACATATATATGTGTGTTGCTGGATGTATGTCTGTGTATAACTATCAACCTATCTCTGTTAAACAACAGTTTCATTTAAAAACCTGAAAAAAAAGGGTCCAAAATCATCTTATCTACAGAATTTCAGGATTTGATTTCTAAAAGAAAAATAGTTATAGCCAGGTTATGATAATTTTAAAAGTAGTTCCCTAAATATTTATTGGGTATGTATTGAAAAAAATATAAATGACAGGGATAAACATTTACCTGCCAAAACTAAATCATCTCGAAATCAGGATTGAATAATATGATCATGTTCGTATTTCAAATTCATGAATTTAGGTAATCAATTCAGAATATTTAAGCTGATAATCGTTTGGATTTTTAAAGTTGAACAAAAACCATATTTTCGTCAATATCTGATCATCGACGACAATCCTTGGGTAGTGCCTCATGTCGAAGATGGTATGGAGGTTGCCGAACACAGGAAAAATGATTAAGGTTTTTTCTAATCATTGAGGTGGTGGCGAGGCATCGGTATAGGGTTTTAGGCATCGATGGGTTCGACAGGGAAATCGAGGCGATCGCAGGGTCGTGGGCGAACCGGAGATGTCTGAATTGGTGGGAATCGTAGCGTTGGCGTGTGATGAGCCTCTGGGCATGGTGGCGAGGCTTCAGATCATCGGAGGTGACGATTTCGTGGTGGTTTTTGGATCAGGTGGTGTTTCCAGATTTAAGTCTGATAGCTCGATTTTATTTCTCTGGCGTATTCGAAAATCTAGATGCTCGAGTTGGTTGTTGTGATCGCCAGCGATTTGCCGGAGGTGGTAGTGTCGATCGAAAGAGCTCTGATCATCGGAGCAGGTATACGGTGCATGGGTGTGCACGTTTGGGTTGTGAAGAAGATGAAGTCTGGGTTGAAGCAGAAAATGGTACGCGAGTTTTCTCGAAGTCGATCTCGGTGAAGTGTTCGTGCATTTTGATATGTGACTCGAAGTGGGGGAGATTGGCAGTGGATTCGAAGGTGGCTCGAGTTTTTGGTGTGATCGACTCGGGTTTGGCCCGAGATGATTTTCTGGTTTAAATTTCTAGCAAAGGTTTTGTGAAGAAATAAGTTTTATAATTTTTAAAACAAATCAAGTTTTAAAATCTGGATTTTTAGAATAAAATGATTTGGAATTTAACTTGACAAAATATTTAAGAAGTAAATTAAATATTAAAGTTTTACTTAAAAATAAATTCCTTTATAATAATTAAATAAGGATTTGAACCATTTAAATCTGAAATTACTCTATAATTAAAAGTTGATAAATTTAAGGATGATCAAATAAATAAAAATAATTAAGGTTTAAACAATTAAAATCAAGGGTTAATGAATTAAGATGATTAAGAATAATTAATCGTTGATTTAAATTTTTGGTGGTTAAAAATACTTAAATCATCTCACCCTAATTTAAGATGATTAACTATCATCAAGTGTCGTGTATTGGATTGATATATTAGTTATGTGATGTGATGCTATGTTATGTGCTAAGATGTTATATCTGTGATATATTACTATGTGAATATGAAACCCTTGACCCGCAAAACGGCACTTGAATTTCGATGCGACAGGGAGTCGGATTCCAGTTGGTTATCCGAAACCCACATCGAATTGTAATGATGAATCCTTGTGACTGATAAATTTATTTTATCTATGAATCTATGAATGAAGATAAGCGTTATGGGTTATACCGCTTATCGATATATCTGTGATGATTGATGTTGTGCACTATTGTGTGTAAAACCCCTGGACTACACTATACACACACAAATATGGATTTCACGTGGAAATCGGTTAAGTCACAGATGATTTAAATTTGATGTTTTTGAAATTGAAATTTTAATTTCAATTGATTTTGAAATTGGAGATTTGGGTTTAAAGTAAAAAGCTTTTGAAATGGAATTTCAAAGATAAAAGTTATTTTGAATAACTTAATCGAGTTTTGGAAATTTAAATAATTTGATTTAAATTTGAATTCAAGTTTTAAATTGAATTCTATGATTTGAAACTAAGGATTAAAGATGCTGTACAAGTTATATATGGGTTAAACCATTTTAAAGATATTGATTTGGGAATTTGAATTTAATTCAAGGGTTTTAACTCGTGTAAATATAACTGGATTTTTCTGGAACGAAACTATTTATTTTCAAATAGTAAAAGCTTTCACAAAAGTAATGAACTTCCAATTTGTGTGGAAAGAATTTCAAGTTTGAAATGGAATTGAAATGTTTTGAAAACTATGAAATGAGTCTTTGATTTCAAAGACCGGATGAGTTAATCTAACTTGAAATGGAATTGTTTTGGAAGACTATGAATGAATCTTTGGAAACGAGTTTTGAAAGCTATAAGTTAAATATTGAATTAAAGATTTAACGAGTTAATCCAAGTGAAATGGAAATTGATTTGAAAATCTATGAATGAATCTTTGAGAACGGGGTAAACTTTGTGAATTGAATCATTTTGTTTAAAAGATTAAAAGTGTGGAAATTGTTTAAACCATCGAAGGTTTTTGAAATGAATCTTTTTGTTTAAAAGATTGGAAATGGTAATTTGTTTAACCATTCGAATGAAAAGTTTTGGGCTTTAAGCTGTGATTTAACTGAGACACCAGTATCCATATGATTTTTAATTGCGCTCGTTATTCGGTTTAGCCGGGAGAGGAACTTTGTGTCATATAACCCATTCCGAATAGTGATACGACGATATGGATAGCATTTGAAGACCGGTGGTGAAGACCGGGTATTTGCGAGAGCGATATGATGACCTATCGATTTTCTCTGCATCATGGCTCCGGTATAGAGATTCCCTAAGTGATGGGAAGTCCGATCGAGATTGTGAATACCCGGATTTGCAAGGGCTTCTTTGGAAGTGCCTTCGGTTCTGTTCGAACCCGGAACAGACTTGTATGGATGTGTGTCTGACGTTACACTTTGAGATGTAAAGCTGGTTTCTATCAAATACATTTCTGTTGGTGGCGGAGAATTTATTCTCTTAGCTTAACACCCTTCTCTGAGACGTACGAGCTCAGAGGTTATGTAGTTGATGGTTACTAGTGATACATTCCCAATTTGGTAATGTGGCATACGAAGTGCTGATGATCATTTGTTTGATCAAAGCGTGGCTTTGTGAAAAAGCGTGGCTTTGTGAAAAAGCGTAGTTTTGTGGACGAGACTTCGTCGAGCCTCACAACCCGGTAATGGTCGAAACAGGAATGTTGCGGCAAAGGTTTGTAGGGGTAGCGCCCTTAGGGTATGTCATTTCCTTCTGGATAAAAGGTGATATCATGGTATGGAGCCCAGATATTTTACCTATGTTGATTATACATTGTGGCTGTTGCTTTATGATTGAGGATCCTCGGATAAAGGTCGGTAACGACCGGGCGATGACATAGCTCGTGTGTTAGTTACCTAGTTACAGTTGTACAGCGTGAGGTAGCGTTAGTGTGTTAGTTACCTAGTTACAGCTGTACAGCGTGAGGTAGCATCGGCCTTTTGTTTGCAGAGATCCGGTTAGGATCCGGGGCGTCTTTCCAAAGGCGTTTCTATTTCGGTAAGGAAGTTCCTTTGCCTGATCATTTGTTGGAAATCCAAAGAAACAATACGAACCCTGTACGGTTTTAGTTGTATTACCTGCTATGGAATGTGGCGGTAACCTGCTATTGAACGTAGTAGCTATAGTAGGCATACGATGAAATGTTGTATGCTGGCTAAGATTAATATTATATTTTCGAAATGTTTTCGACACTATGCACTAATGATAATAATATCGAATGATTTATGCGTAGTAAGCATTTTTGACTATCATAAGGAGAAATCTCCTCCAATTCTGCGATTGCATTGTGTGTGTGGCGGGAGGCCTTATGGTAGTTTCATTTTTCGAAAAGCATTGCGGGTTTCAATGTTTAAAATGCTTTTGTTTTAAAGATAAACTGTTTTTGTTGCTCACACCAGTCCCATGACTGATCCGGAGTTTATTGTTCCCTTCCTAAACTCTGGGTGCCCACTATTTTCCACACGGGCAGTCTAGAGTTGGGTTTTTTAGATATTCAGGTTTAGTAGACTATCTGGAGCTAGTTCAGTTCTTGGAGTTCATGGACTGACGTTGCTTATCTTGGAGCTTCTATTGGTGACATTCTATCCGCTGTTGATGTTATCTTTTCTTTTTCCGCTGCTATTTCTTGTATCATATCTCTGATGTATATTGATTTCTGTTGTATCATATTGTATCAGATTTTGTATCTGTCATTGTATCAATGTTATGTAATTGATATGTTCTTCCGCTGTGTTGTTATACTTAATGGTGTTATAAGCTCCGGCGAATCGGATTTGAACGGTCGAATCTATGACATTCGAGTACGATGTAAAGTATGTATGTCGATTATGTAACGTCCCGGGTTTTTCGCGTTCGAAAATCGACATCCATACTTTACATCGTACTCGAATGTCGTAGATTCGAGCGTTCAAATCCGAGTCGCCGGAGCTTATAACACAGTTAAGTAAATATCACAGCGGAATAAAAAGAATATAGATATACAACATCTGATACAATATCCAGATACAATGATGATACAATGAATATCTATATACATCAGAGATATGATACAACAAATAGCAGCGGAAAAGAAAACGATAACACCAGCAGCGGAATAGAATATCTCCAATACAATGCTCCAATCCATAGCTAGCGAAAAGCAAGGTCAGTCGTCCAAGGACTGACTAGCTCCAGATAATCTACTAAATCTGAAGACCTGAAAAACCCAACTCTAGACTGCCCGTGTGGAAAATGGTGGGCACCCAGAGTTTAGGAAGGGAACAATAAACTATGGATCAGTCATGGGACTGGTGTGAGCAACAAAAACAGTTTATCTTTAAAAACAATTAGCAGAGAATTTTAAGGTAAATTCGCAATGCTTTTTGAAAATGAAACTACCATAAGACCTCCCACCACACACACAATGCAAACGCAGAATTGGAGGAGATTTCTTCTTATGATAGTCAAAGATGCTTACTACGCAAAATCAAATCATTTTTGATATTATTATTAGTGCATAGTGTAGAAAAAAATTTCGAAAGTAGAATATAAATCTTAGCCAGCATAGACATTTCGCACTTATGCCTACTATAGCTACCATGTTCAATAGCAGGTTACCACCACATTCCATGGCAGGTAATACAACTAAAACCGTACAGGGCTCGTATTGTTTTGTTTGGATTTCCAACAAATGGTCAGGCTAAGGAACTTCCTATTCCACGAAAGAAACGCCTCTAGCGGGACGTTCCGAGAACCAACTGTTCTCTGCCAAACAAGGCCGGTAACCCCTTTTCCCAAGGGATAAAAGAAACCTCAGATATGCCACCCCCGGTCCTTTGGGACCTTTAACCGAGGTACCTCTAATCCAACATCACACGTCATAAATAAAGTGTGTCCACATGAGTAAGTATCTGGGCTCCATACCATGATACTACCCTTTTCCAGAAGGAATGGTCATACCCTAGGGGAGCTACCCCTGAAAACCTTGCCGCACGATTCCTGTTTCGACCATTACCGGGTTGTGAGGCTCGACGAAGTCTCGTCCACAAAACTACGCTTTTTCAAAAAGCCACGCTTTGGGTTAACAGATGATCAACCTATGATCACAAAGATAAATGATCAAACAAATGATCATATCACAAATGATCAAACACTGATCATCACACAGCAACACTCAGCATGCCACATTACCAAATTGGGATATATCGCTGATAAATTTCAACTACATAACCTCTGAGCTCGTACGTCTCAGAGAAGGGTGTTAAGCTAAGAGAATAAATTCTCCGCCACCAACAGATATGTATTTGAAAGAAATCGGCTTTATATCTCAAAGTGTAATGTCAGACATGTATCCATACATGTCTGTTCCGGGTTCGAACAGAACCGAAGGCACTTCTTACGAAGCCCTTGCAATTCCGGGTATTCACAACCCCGATTGGATTTCCCATCACTTAGGGGATCTCTATACCAGGAGCGACCCAGTGCAGAGACAATCAATGAGTTATCCTTTCGTTCTCGTGAATATCCGGTCTTCATCACCGGTCTTCAAATGCTATCCATATACGACGTATCACATATTCGGAATGGGTTATACGACCCAAAAGTCCTTTCCCGGCTAACCCGAATAGTGAGCGCAATATTCAAAAACATATGGATATTGGGATTTCAATTTAGTCACAACTTAAACCCAAACTTTCTTTTCAAATGGTTTAACAAATTACCATTTTAATCTTTTAAACAAAAAGATTCAATTCACAAAGTTCACTTAATTTCACAAAGATTCATTCACAGATTTTCCAAATCAATTTCCATTTCAGTTTAATTAATTCGTTAAATCTTTAAATCAAAGATTTAACAAATAGCTTTCAAAACAATTTCATTTCGAATGGTTTAACAAAACATCATTTTAAATCTGTTAAAAATAAACAGATTTAATTCATAGCTTTCGAAAAGAATTCATTTATAACTTGGAAAACCATTTTTTTCAATTTAATCTTGAAATTCCTTTACCTAAATTGGAATTTCACTTCTTATCTGAAAGCTTTTATTCCTTTAAAACAAACAGTTTTTATTTGGAAATTTGATTCATCTATACGAGTTAAAGTTCTGGGTTAAATCCAAATTTTCAAACAATACTTTTAAAATGGTTTAAATTCATATGAACACATTTATAACATTTTTAACCGTAATTTCAAATCATAGGATTCAATTTCAAACTTGAATTCAAATTTAAATCAATTTATTTAAATTTTCAAAACTCGATTAAGTTATTCAAAATAACTTTTATCTTTGAAATTCCATTTCAAAAGCTTTTCATTTTAAACCCAAATTTCCAATTTCAAAATCAATTGAAATTAAAATTTCAATTTCAAAATCATCAAATTTAAATTATCTGTGACTTAACCGATTTCCACGTGAAATCCATATTGGTGTGTGTATAAGTGTGGTCCAGGGGTTTTACACACAATAGTGCAACATCAATCAATCATCACATATCAAAATACAGGATATAGTTGATAAGCGGTATAAGAACAACGCTTATCACAGATTACAGATATATATATATTACAGATAAGTAAATTACAGATCGCAACATAAATCAGGAAGTATCACAAAACATCACATATCAGGGATATCAAAAAATCAAGTCATCCAATAGAATTCAAATATTCATAAGTAAAATTAATTAAATTGTCTGATTTATTCAAATCAGGTTTATTTCTTATGAATTATTAATCCTGGTTAATTAACATCAATAAATTACACATTTTAATTATTAACTAATCTTTAAAAATAAATTGATTAAACTTTAATTATTAATTAACTCATCTCAATTAATAAATCAATCTTTAATTATTAAATAATTATTCTTAATTGATTAATTATTCTTTAATCAATTATCCTTAATTGATTACATTAGTTAATTAACCATTAATTTATAAATAAATCACATTAATCAATTTAATCACCTTGATTTAATAACTTTAAGTAGTTAACTATCCTTTAATTACTTCTATTAATTAATCAACCCTTAATTACATTAAAGTGATTAACTTTCAAAACCTTTTATCCTTCTTAATTAACCACTAAATCACATTATTAAGTTTATTTAAATTAAACTTTTAAAATAAGGGTTATATATATGTATCCTAAACACTTTTAAACTTAGTTAATTTAAAATAATTTTATTCAAAAAAAAAACTTTGTACCCAATTCAAAACTTGGATAACATCTACTATTTACAAAAGAATTAGTTTTAACAATTTTATTTCAAAATAAAACTTGATTTGTTTAAAGTTTTAAAACTGTTTATACTAACATTTACAGACCCGAGTCATTTGCGTTTTTACCCGAGAAATTCCCAAGCCATCTCTACCCTACTTCTATTAACTATATTTAATTCTTGAAAACGGTTACTTATACGCGAATCTTCCCGACAATGAACCCGAGCAAATACCCAACTTCCCTGAGATCGTCTTCGAGTTTTCCCCCACTTCAACAACCCAGATACTCGAACGCCACCGTGCACATGCACACGAACCCCGACCACCTCCGGCCACCATCGTGATCCTCGGCAAGTCGACAACGACGTCCTCCCACCATCAAGCTACTCGGCACCCTCGATCGAATTATCAAAACAAATCGAGCTTTCAGCTGCAACCCAGACCTGTAGCCTTCACCATCGGAAAACCCTCCTTCGCCAGTGATCTCGATCGTAAAAACCCCAGCTACCCCTCCTAGAGACACGTCACATCCCTACCTTTCGATCCCCCCACGTGCGATGAGGTCCGATAACGTCCTGGTGACGTGACGATCACTTTCCTGACGTTAACTAAAACATAGCTTAAACCCTAGTTTAGTTCAAATATCAAACTATGGTGAATTAAAAAATCTTCTTGTATTTTTCCAACAATCTATGATTACCCTAGTATCTCCATGCCAAAATTCGACTTTTGAAATTTAGCCGATCATCGGAAAATCGAGAGAACCCATTATCTATTCACCTCGAAAATGCCACCCTAATACCCATCTAAAAATTCAAAATTTTGTTTTAAAAATCATCATTTTTAAAATAGTTTTAGGTGGTGCAATCCAATCTATAATTTACGAAATTCGAAATTTGGGTAATCCTTGAATTTTCGCTGTATATTCTATTCCCAAAACATTTATCCCATAACCATACTTATGATTATTTTTAAAATTGATATCACAACATTATAATCACTTTTCATTTTGAAATTTATGTTTGGTATTGATTGGTTTAAGAGATATGGATTTTTCTTTGTAAAACAGGTTTAAAACCCTGTACATTAAGAACAGAGGGATATCTTTGCCTGTGCTCACAACCTATTCAGGCATACTAACATAGTTTATATGTAGATCTATACATACAGACACTTATCAATAACAACAAGCCATCTTATCAAGACAATTCACAGATTCCCAAACATAGGATTCAAAGAAAACTGGTTTTTTTTTTCTAAAGAAAATTTGAAGTTTGCTCACAGTCATTTAAACCATCATACTTCAAGTGTCAAACATAATATCAAAACACATAGGTAGATAAGCGAACTTGCTCACAAACAAAAACAAACAAGTTCAGGGAGGAGATTTGCTCACAAACAAACTAAGTTCAGAGATAAGTAGGCAACAAACAATAAAATCAAACTATTTAGGTTGTGGAGTTACTCACCTTATTTTCAGAGAAGAACAGAGCCTCACTTGTTTGAAACAGGCTTTGGAATTTTTGCAAACTGGAGCTTCCCTGATCTTTGTTATGATCATTGAACGTATAAACTAAGACAAACCTCATGTATATAGAGAGGACATGCAGGCTTAAGCAAAGTACAGAGTATCATTATTTTTATCTTTTATACACTTGTTTTATTTCTATGCTTTTGTTTTATTATTTGTTCATATTGCTATATAACATAAATGAACCTCTATTTTATTCTATTTCCTTTAATTATATTTTGTAACTGAATCGGGGAAACTCGAATTCATTTATCGATTAATTTTACAATTTTTTATTCAAAAATTTATTTAATTACTCAATTTAATTCTAAAATTCATTTAATTATGAATTTAAATAAATTTAAATTTCGGGGTCGTTACAAATTTCCCCCCTTAAAAGAATTTCGTCCTCGAAATTCGCAGGCACGAAACAGCACAGAGATAGATAGATTCGATCTCCTATAATTCCTCAAACACAAGATTTGAATTCCAAACTCAAGTCGGAATATCTCAGAATACATACCAATTTGTCCCTCTTCGGACTTCGGTATTCAAAAGAAATTACAATAGAATTTCAAATTCGGTTTTAAACGATATCGTTTTAATTGATTCAATTCAATCTACCCTCATATTTTATTAGTCAATTTAATTCAATTTAAAATTCCAATTTCAAATTCATTAAGGTTTAAATCCAAAAGGCTGATAAGAAGTCGATGAAAATACGAAGTAAGAATTTCCTACAACGGTTCGTAGAGCCATCATCACACCGAAACTTCTTCTTGTAGCTGATACGAAGGAATCAAAAGAATTTGGAAACGAATCAAAGAAAATTGATAGAGAAAGATTGTTTCCACTGTTGCAGGGTATTGACCATTTATAGTCGTATTTCCCTGTCCCCTATCTCGTCTTCTTCTAGCACTCATATCTACTATCAGTGGATAGCAAGAGAATTTACTGAGACGTTCAGACGGATATCTTAAGGATTACTCATTCTAGAGTTTACTTCACTCTATCTCTAATGAGCTACTTAACGTGTTATACTCCTGAGCTAAAGTGATGAGACAAGTAGGTATAAAACAAAGGTTGTTTTGTTCTTATTTTAAGTATAGTTGATAAATAATTAAAAAAAATTTCTTTTTCTTTTCGGAGATAATTTCTTTATAAATTATTTTAATTGGATAATGAGTTTTATTTATAGATATTTAAGTTAGAAAATTGAAATAGAAAACAAATATAAATAAAACTATAAGTATGTAGAAACAAATACAAATACAAGTATGCAAATAAAGTAAATAAAATGCATAGTCAACCAAACAAAATGATTAAAGAAATTCAAACAAATAAAAACAATAAGGCAAAGCAAAAATATAATCCAGTATTCAAACAAGACTTAAGCAAATAATGCAGCTATGCATGTTGTACAAACAACAATGTATATCCCTGTACATCACCATATCTTTTCAACCGAAAGAAAGTTTATAAAAACAAAAACAAGTATAAGTAATAGCTTGCAAAGAAACATAAAGGACCATTTCATTAAATGCCTTCACCTTAGTACACTACACAAAAGCAATTCAGCCTCCAAGCAGAGAAAAATCTCTGGTATTTGTACAAGCAAATATATCAACCTGTACAAAATCTTACCCTGTAGTCTTTTCTTTTCTATATTTATATCTTCCTAGTTCATTCGTGCATCACAACTAAGCAAACCAAAGCTTGTAAGTTCATTTTTCAAATCATTAGCCTACATTTCTTCAATCTGGAATCAACTCAAAAGCATGCAAGCATTCTTCTTCAATCTGCCTGCATGCATTTTTAAATCCTGAGACAATAAAGCAAATGTAAATCAAAGACCAGAGGAAAAAAATACCAAGCTTCAGGCAATTTGAAAACTTAAATCATAAATCAAAGCAGCCTGGAATTCAAGGCAAAGTAAAGATTTAAGCTAATTCAACTCAGTCTGGATTCAGATTACTTCAATTCTTAGGATGCAAATCAAAAGGAAAATCAAGTCCTGATCAAAATTCTAAATTTCCAGGCTCAATTCCTTCCTGTCTTTCTTCAACTTTAAGGTGAGCAAATTTCTAAACAAAATCTTATCTTACTGTGAGTAAACCTTATTGATCTAACCTTTAATCTTGATGCTGTGATGATTGTAGGAAGTAAATCTGTAATCAATGATTTCTTGAGTAAAATTTATGTTGAATATACATTTTTGAATATGTATACAGGCCTGTACATGTCTGTATATTCAAAAGAGAAAAAAATCTGCTCTGTTCCAGGTTTCAAAGCCTGTTAAACAAAATTCCAAATACTCCCTCTCCATTCTTCTGTAGGCCTTAGAATTCAAATGGAACATGGTTGTATAATCATGTTTTAGGTTTTAAAAATAACTTCTAAGCAGAATTAATTCAAATATTTCTAGAAAATTTATAATACAGGAAAAAAAAATATCAAAATGGGTTAGATTTCAAACACCACTGTAACATGTTATACAGTTAAATCAAATACCTCTTTGATAAAGTTGAATGACATAAATTGCTAATCCAAGTTTATACCTTGAATTAATATTAAAAGTTATGATTTTTAAAATTTGAATGAAGATTTTAACTTCATTTTCGAAGAGCAGTTCAAGGTTGAACAAAAAAAAAATTGAATTTCTTTCGATTTCTAAAGTTTGGATAAATAATAATTTATGAAACTTGAATTGAAGCAAGTACATATGATTGTGAACTCAAGAAAAATATACAATAAATTTCTATTGTGTGAGGTCTGGATACGAGATCATGGTAGGGTTTTAGTTAGAGTTTTTGAACGTGTCAGTAAAGTGACGAGTTCGTCATCTTTGTGCGATCGAGCTTCATGCGATTTAGAAGGGTGGAAGCTTGATGGGTGACGATGCCATGGCCGGAAGCGCAAGTCTTCAAGTGATCGGAGGAGTGGCAGCGAGATCGATTTGTGGGTTATGATGGGTTCGAGCTTCTCGAATTTTTCTCGTTTTCGATTGGGTACGCGATCGAGCTGGATAATGATATGAGATTAATGTGGTGATAAATCGCGACGTGATGGAGACCTCGTCATTCGCCAGAGCACCGGCGCCGCCGCATGCACGTGCACGCGATGTTAGTTGGTATCGGTGACGGTTGTTGAGTTTGGGGAAACGATGATGTGCTCGGGGCTGTTCTCGTGTGGATGAGTGGGCGACTCGAAGCAGCTAAAGTTGTAGTGAGGCCCGAAGTTTTACTCGGGAAAAATGGTGGGAAACTCAGGTGGGAACTCGAGTAAACTGAGTATTTACTCGGGTTGGATTTTCAAAGACTAAGTAAAAGTTAAAATCTGAAGTTAATTATCTTGAACCAGTTGAGCATTAATGAATAAATTAATGTCTAAAAGTTGAAGTGATGAATTGATTCTGAGAAATCATAAATTAAGTTAATATTTAACGATATTTTCTAAAATCTTAATTTATACTTTAATTAAGTATGTAAATAAGTTTAAATTAATTAACTTGAAGGTGTAAGTTAATGGGATTTTTGATTTATTACTTAAGGTAGGTGATTAATAAAGGGATAATTTATTAATTAAGGGTTAATTATGTGATCGACTTAAGAATGATTTATTTATGGTAATTAATTAATATGATTGATTAATTAATGCGATTTATTGAAGGTAAATTTGTCAAGATCAGTAATTAAAGAATTAATTGATAATTAAAGGTTAATTGATTTATTATGAAAGGTTAATTAATTAAAATGGTTTATAATTAATTAATGATGAATTAACCAAGGTTTGTAGTTTATTCATAAGTAATTAATCTGGTGTAAATTAATTATAATCAGATATTAATTGATATTACTTATGGATGTTTGGATTCTAGTGAATGTTGAATTGTTTGATATCCTTTATATATGATGCTTTGTGATACATCCTGATTTGTGTTGTGATCTGTAATTTATTTATTTGTGAAGATTTCTGTTTCTGTGATATAGTACTATGTGAATATGAAACCCTTGATCTGTAAATGACATTTAAACTTCGATGCGACAGGGAGTCGGATTCCAGTTGGTTATCCGAAACCCACATCGAATTGTAATGATGAACCCTTGTGATTGATAAATTTATTTTATCTGTGAAATTGTAAATGAAGATAAGCGTTGTGGATTATACCGCTTATCGATATCGATATATCTGTGATGATTGATGTTGTGCACTATTGTGTGTAAAACCCCTGGACTACACCATACACACACAAATATGGATTTCACGTGGAAATCGGTTAAATCACAGATGATTTAAAATTAATGTTTTGAAATTGAAATTTTAATTTCAAATGATTTTGGAATTGGAAATTGGGGTTTAATATGAAAAGCTTTTGAAATGGAATTTCAAAGATAAAAGTTATTTTGAATAACTTAATCGAGTTTTGAAAATTTAAATAATTTGATTTAAATTTGAATTCAAGTTTGAAATTGAATTCTATGATTTGAAACTAGGGATTAAAGATGCTGTATAAGTTATATATGGGTTAAACCATTTTAAATGTATTGATTTGGGAATTTCAATTTAATTCAAGGGTTTTAACTCATGTAAATATAACTGGATTTTTCTGAAACGAAACTATTCGTTTTCAAATGGTAAAAGTTTTCACAAAAGTAATGAATTTCCAAATTGTGTTGAATGGTTTCAAGTTGAAATAGAATTGAAATATTTTGAAAACTATGAAATGAGTCTTTGATTTCAAAGACCGGACGAATTAATCCAACTTGAAATAGAATGGTTTTGAAAGGCTATGAATGAATCTTTGGAAATGAGTTTTGAAAGCTATAAGTTAAATCTTGACTTAAAGATTTAACGAGTTAACCCATGTTGTAATGGAAATTGATTTGAAAATTTGTGAACATGGTAAACTTTGTGAATTAAATCTTTTTGTTTAAAAGATTAAAGGTGTGGAAATTGTTTAACCATTGAAGGTTTTTAAAATGAATCTTTTTGTTTAAAAGATTAGAAATGGTAATTGTTTAACCATTCGAATGAAAAGTTTTGGGCTTTAAGCTGTGATTTAACTGAGACCCTAGTATCCATATGATTTTTTAATTGCGCTCGTTATTCGGTTTAGCCGGGAGAGGACCTTTGTGTCATATAACCCATTCCGAATAGTGATACGACGATATGGATAGCATTTGAAGACCGGTGGTGAAGACCGGATATTTTTGAAAACGGAAGGATTACCATCGAGTTACTCTGCATCGGCTGATCCCCGATATAGAGGTTTTATCACCCTTAGTGACGGGAAGTCCGGACGTGATTGGAAATTATCCGGATTTGCAAGGGCTTCGTGAGAAGTGCCTTCGGTTCTGTTCGAACCCGGAACAGACTTGTATGGATGTGTGTCTGACATTACACTTTGAGATGTAAAGCTGGTTTCTATCAAATACATTTCTGTTGGTGGCGGAGAATTTATTCTCTTAGCTTAACACCCTTCTCTGAGACGTACGAGCTCAGAGGTTATGTAGTTGATGGTTACTAGTGATACATTCCCAATTTGGTAATGTGGCATACGAAGTGCTGCTGATCATTTGTTGATCGAAGCGTTGCTTTGTGAAAAAGCGTGGCTTTGTGAAAAAGCGTGGCTTTGTGAAAAAGCGTAGCTTTGTGGACGAGACTTCATCGAGCCTCACAACCCGGTAATGGTCGAAACAGGAATGTGGCGACAAAGGTTTGTAGGGGTAGCGCCCCTAGGGTATGTCATTTCCTTCTGGATAAAGGGTGGTATCATGGTATGGAGCCCAGATACTTAACTCGTGTGGACACTATACATTTATCACTTTGTGATGTTGCTTTGTTGGTTGAGGGGCCCCTCGGATAAAGGTCGGTAACGACCGGGGGATGACATGACTCGTGTGTTAGTTACCTAGTTACAGCTCGGTTAGAGCGTGAGGTAGCGTCGGCCTTTTGTTTGCAGAGATCCGGTTAGGATCCGGGGCGTCTTTCCAGAGGCGTTTCTATTTCGGTAAGGAAGTTCCTTAGCCTGATCATTTGTTGGAAATCCAAAGAAACAATACGAACCCTGTACGGTTTTAGTTGTATTACCTGCTATGGAATGTGGCGGTAACCTGCTATTGAACATGGTAGCTATAGTAGGCATACGATGAAATGTTGTATGCTGACTAAGATTGATATTATACTTTCGAAATGTTTTCCACTATGCACTAGTAATAATATCAAGAGAGTTTTTCTTGCGTAGTAAGCATGTTTGACTATCATAAGAAGAAATCTCCTCCAATTCTGCGTTTGCATTGTGTGTGTGGTGGGAGGTCTTATGGTAGTTTCATTTTCAAAAAGCATTGCGGATTTCAATGTTTAAAAGCCTTTGTTGCTTGTATTAAAGATAAACTGTTTTTGTTGCTCACACCAGTCCCATGACTGATCCGGAGTTTATTGTTCCCTTCCTAAACTCTGGGTGCCCACTATTTTCCACACGGGCAGTCTAGAGTTGGGTTTTCTTAGATATTCAGGTTTAGTAGATTATCTGGAGCTAGTTCATTCATCGGAGTTGCTTATCTTGGAGTTGTGGATTCATTCTTGTCTGAAGATCAATTTGGAGTTATCATTTCTATTGATATTGTTCCGCTGCTGTTGTTATCTTTTCTTTTCCGCTGCTATTTCTTGTATCATATCTCTGATGTATATTGATATTCATTGTATCACTCTGTTGTATCAGATATTATATATCAATGTATTATTCTTTTCTTCCGCTGTGTTATTTACTTAATTGTGTTATAGCTCCGGCGAGTCGGATTTGAACGGTCGAATCTGCGGCATTCTAGTACAATGTGAAGTACGGATGTTGATTTTCGAACGCGAGAATCCGGATCGTTACAAGTGGTATCAGAGCTAAGGTTGAACTTTAGCTCAGGAGTATAACACGTTAAGTAGCTCATTAGAGATAGAGTGAAGTAAACTCAAGAATGAGTAATCTCTAAGATATTCGTTCGTATGCCTCAGTAAATTCTCTTGCTATCTACTGATAGTAAGTATGAGTGTGAGAAGAGGATGAGATAGGGGACAGGGGAATACGACTATAACTGGTCAATACCCTGTAACAACAAGGAAATAATCTTTTCTCTATCAATCTCTTTCGTTCGTCATCTCTTCTCAATTCTTCGATAATTCCTGGTAGATCCAGAAAGAAATTCGATATATTTGTATGGGACATAAACTCCAAAAGGCCAGAATTGTTTGTTTGGATGTATTGGTTGCTTTGTTTGCTATGGTTGGTAGGTATATACTTTAATTCTAAACTGAAAGTTTTGAAATTGTATCCATATATCTATCTATTCTTTGGGTCCGGATATATTCTACAAATGGTTAGTTATCACTTCGAACTAACCGATGCCATTGTATATTTCGTAGATCTAGATAACCCGAGTATCTTGTGAAGTTTTAAACAGATTCGTTCGTGTATCTGTTATTGATATTCTGATTTGGTAAGCCGAATGCAGAATAGTTGTTCAGTTTGATTTGATGAAATATTCTTCATCTATCTTTGTGTCTCCCTGGAAAATTTCGAGGACGAAATTCTTTTAAGGGGGGAAGTCTGTAACGACCCCGAATTTCATATAAATTTAAATTAATAATTTAATGAATTTTTGAATAAAAATTTGTAAAAAATTATTTTTAAATGGATTAATTGATTGCGAGTTTCCCCGATATCCAAATATATTTGGTATAAATCATTTTTTATTAAAAATTGTAAATATTGTATATATGTGTGAATATATATATACGATATAAAAGTGATAAAATAAACAAATGAAAAATAAATGAAAATAAAATAATAAAAGCAAATACAAAATACTTAAGCTAATAAATATAAGACAATGGATATGAAGTAAAATAATTATAGAATCTCATTTAAAATAATAGAACAAATGGAATAAATGAAACAAAAGATAAAATAAAATATATATAAGTATAAATCAATTATATAGTCACAAATTTGAATATAAGAAATTATGATATTAACATAAGTTAATAATTTATAACAATAACTAAAATGAAACAAGTGTGTATATATTAATTATGAATATTCATTTTTGTTTCAAAGTAACAAGGCCAAAATAAAGTAAAACACAACTAAATTTAAACAACATCTTAAAGTAAGAATTGTTACATTGTAAAGTAAATAAACTAGATATACTTGATTACAATGCTAGGCTGTAGGACATAAGGAAGAAGGGAAAGCATGTTCATACTTGTACAGTAAGTATAAAACTGTTTTGTACACTTGAAAAAGAATAAAGAAACTTAGCAAGTACATACGAAATTTAAGTAAAAATAATAATAATATAAATACATGAAGGACATAAGCATGTACAAGAATTATCATCTCAGCCGAGAGCAAGGAAAATAATATTCATATATGTACACTTACCAAATATCTCTAGTACAAAGCAAATTGATCTGCTGTAAATAAAATGAGAAACACAAAGTACTTAACAATAAATGCAGCACCCAAAATGTTTACTTCAGCCTACAAGCAAGAAAATCTCTACGTATAATTGTACCAGAGGAAAAAAAAAAAATATATCAACTTTGTACAAACAATATTATATACCCTATACCAATATATCACCCTGTAACCTGTTTTATATTTATCAATCTCCACTTCAGTTTCGTTCCATTCTAAACTGGAAAAAGAAAAAAAAACTAAAGCAATACTATCCAAAATTAAACACAAACAATTCAAATCAGAGATCAAGAGAATTAAAGACCAAAAGACTTCAGTTTGCATTTTTCATAAGGCTGTTTCAAAACAAAGAAGATTGGGAAATCAGTTTCAAGTTTTCAAAAATAGTCTTCAAAGTAAAGGCTTCTCTGTTTTCAAACTCAAGTTCATTCAATAAGGAAGAAAGAAAAAAAAAAGAAAAGCAATTGCAAATTTTCACAAGCCAGTGATATATCAAACTCTGTTGTTCTTCTCTGCTTCAACAAAACCAGGTGAGTAAACTACAACCCTGAATATCTTAGTCTGATTTATAACCTGATATTTATGATTTATACTTGATGTGGAGTGATTGCATGGATGTGATTATGTTTGTGTGTATGTATGAATATGCAATGGATTGGGTATGAATGTCTGTGTACATATATATATACTTATAAGGCTCTGTTCAAACTTACAGGCTATCAAACCTGTTCAAAATTTAAGATCTCATCCTATAATTCTTTTTAAGCTTGGTTGTTTAAACAAAATGTGTTCAAGTCAATAGGATCTTAATTGTAAAAATGGTTTCAGGTATTTATATTTACTAAATATCCAGAAAATAAGAGATTACAGCAAAATCTTTTCAAATCTGGAAATTTGATGTTTTTAATTTCAAGTTTTATTTATATCAATAGATCCGTATCTAAAATCTATGAATTTTAAAATAGAAATCACGATTTTTAGTATCGATTTGAGGTAGAACTCTCGAGTTGAACGGTAAAGGCAAATTCGTCGATTTCCGGCGATCGGCGGCAAATAATGGGTCATGATCATGGCTGGGGGAAGCCTAGGTGATGGGGATTCGTAGAAAAATGTTGAAGAATTTATTTATTGTAAGAATTTTGGGGACAAGATAAAGATAGGGTTTTAGAACCTTGTTTGAATGATGTTGCATTCGAGACCACTGCGCTGTTAAAAGGAGATCGGACTTCACCGCAGGGATTGGGATTGAAGCTCGAATAGTTGACGATGATTTGGGTAGGTTCGCGAGGATTCAGGCGAACTCTGGCGGCGGCACGTGAAGTTTGTTCTCGACCAAGTTGCGATGAGGGTGTTGATCGAATTACCAAATTCGATTTTTCAGGCGAGGTTCGTCGAACTGGGTGGTGGATGGGGAAGAGTCGATCATCGTCGACATGGGGAGGAAGGCGGCATCGATCGCCGAGGCTCCGGCGCCTCGTGCAAGTGCACGCGTGCACGTTAATGTCAGTGGGATTTGAGGCTTTGGGGAAGAAGAGTTGGCATCGGGGAGAACTCGAGAAAACGAACGAATAACTCGGAGCAGTTGATGGTTTGGGGTAGCCCGAAGTTTTGCTCGGGGAAACTAATGTTTGGCCCGGGTTTTTCTCTGACTAACTCGGGTATAAGAAGTTGCAGTTTTAAACCTTAAAATAAATCAAAGTTTAAAATGTAACTTAAAGTCAGTACAAACTTAATTTGAGAATAAACAAAGTTTGCATTTAAGTTGTTTTAAACATGGGATTAGTTTGAAGTTTTAAGAATAAATTATTTTTAAAAGTTAATTAAGTTAAATTAAATTGTTTTAAATTTATATTTGAAAATAAAAAGGGTTATTTTAAATAAAACTTAATTAAGCAATTAGATTTAAATGTTTTAATTTGTTAACTTAAAAGTTAAGTTGATTTATATTGGATTTAAAATTAACTAAGATCAATAAATTATTTATTTAAATCTAATTAATTTAAAAATTAAGGATAATTAATTAAAAGGTAATTAATTAAGGGTAAATTTATTAATTGAAGATAATTAATAGAATGGTGAATTAAATAATTAAAAGTTAATTATTTAATAATTAAAGATTGATCAATTAATAATTAAGGGGTTAGTAAATTATTATTGATGATTATTAATAAATGATTAAAGAATAATTAATCAAAATAATTTGTAATTGATTAATATTAATTAACCAGGATTAGTAATTTATTCATAGAAATAAATCTGATTCAAATCAATCAGATAATTAAATTGTTCCTACCTACGGATGTTGAATTCTATTGAATGTTGAATTGTTTGATATCACTGATGTACGATGCTTAGTGATATACCCTGATTTATGTTGTGATCTGTAATTTCTTTATCTGTGATATTTTTACATCTGTGATCTGTATGTGAAAGATAAGCGTTATATTTTATATCGCTTATCAACCATATCTTGTATTCTGATATGTGATGATTGATGTTGCACTATTGTGTGTAAAAACCCTAGACCACACTGTTACACACACAGTTATGGATTTCATGAGGAAATCGGTTAAATCACAGATAATCTAAATTTGATGTTTTGAAACTGAAATTTTAATTTCAATTGATTTTGAAATTTGGAATCTGGGTTTAAAGTAAAACTTTTGAAATGGAATTTCAAAGATAAAAGTTATTTTAAATAACTTGATCGAGTTTTGAAATTTAAATAATTTGATTTAAATTTGAATTCAATATTTGAAATTGAATTCTATGATTTGAAACTAGAAATTTAAGATGTTATACCCGTTATATAAGGGTTAAACTATTTTAAAAAGTATTGATTTTGGAATGTGAATATAATTCAAGGGCTTTAACTCGTGCAAATATAATTGGATTTTTTCTAAAACGAAAACTATTTGTTTTCAAATAATTAAAGCTTTCATATAAGAAGGGAATTTCCAATTTGTGTTGAAAGGTTTCAAATTTAAAATAAAATTGAAATGTTTTGAAAGCTATGAATTGAATCTGTTTATCTTTAACAGATTTTAAAATGATGATTTGTTTAAACCCTTCGAAATGAAATTGTTATGAAAACTATAAGTTAAATCTTGATTTAAAGATTTAACGAGTTAATCCAATTGAAACGGAAGTTGTTTTGAAATCTATGAATTTATCTTTGTGAATGGGGTTAACTTTGTGAAATAAATCTTTTTGTTTAAAGATTTGGAAACGGTAATTTGTTTTAACCATTCGAATGAAAGGTTTTGGGCTTTAAGCTGTGATTTAACTGAGACCCCAATATCCATATGATTTCTAATAATTGCGCTCACTATTCGGGTTAGCCGGGAAAAGACATTTGTGTCATATAACCCATTCCGAATAGTGATACGTCGTATATGGATCGCATTTGAAGACCGGTGGTGAAGACCGGATATTTGCGAAAACGAAAGGACAACTCGTCGAATGTCTCTGCATCGAATGGCCCCGATATAGAGATTTTATCACCCTTTGTGATGGGAAGTCCGGACGGGATCGTGAATACCCGGAATTGCAAGGGCTTCGTAAGAAGTGCCTTCGGTTCTGTTCGAGCCCGTAACAGACTTGTATGGATTGCATGTCTGACATTACACTTTGAGATATAAAGCCGATTTCTTTCAAATACATTTCTGTTGGTGGCGGAGAATTTATTCTCTTAGCTTAACACCCTTCTCTGAGATGTACGAGCTCAGAGGTTATGTAGTTGAAATTTATCAGCGATATATCCCAATTTGGTAATGTGGCATGCTGAGTGTTGCTGTGTGATGATCAGTGTTTGATCATTTGTGATATGATCATTTGTTTGATCTTATATCTTTGTGATCATAGGTTGATCATCTGTTGACCCAAAGCGTGGCTTTTTGAAAAAGCGTAGCTTTGTGGACGAGACTTCGTCGAGCCTCACAACCCGGTAATGGTCGAAACAGGAATTGTGCGGCAAGGTTTCAGGGGTAGCTCCCCTAGGGTATGACCATTCCTTCTGGAAAAGGGTAGTATCATGGTATGGAGCCCAGATACTTACTCATGTGGACACACTTTATTTATGACGTGTGATGTTGGTTTCGAGGTACCTCGGTTAAAGGTCCCAAAGGACCGGGGGTGGCATATCTGAGGTTTCTTTTATCCTTTGGGAAAAGGGGTTGCCGGCCTTGTTTGGCAGAGAACAGTTGGTTCTCGGAACATCCCGCCAGAGGCGTTTCTTTCGTGGAATAGGAAGTTCCTTAGCCTGACCATTTGTTGGAAATCCAAACAAAACAATACGAGCCCTGTACGGTTTTAGTTGTATTACCTGCCATGGAATGTGGTGGTAACCTGCTATTGAACATGGTAGTTATAGTAGGCATAAGTGCGAAATGTCTATGCTGGCTAAGATTTATATTCTACTTTCGAAATTTTTTCTACACTATGCACTAATAATAATATCAAAAATGATTTGATTTTGCGTAGTAAGCATCTTTGACTATCATAAGAAGAAATCTCCTCCAATTCTGCGTTTGCATTGTGTGTGTGGTGGGAGGTCTTATGGTAGTTTCATTTTCCAAAAGCATTGCGAATTGACTTTAAAATTCTCTGCTATTTGTTTTTAAAGATAAACTGTTTTTGTTGCTCACACCAGTCCCATGACTGATCCGGAGTTTATTGTTTCTTTCCTAAACTCTGGATGCTCAAAATTTTCTACACGAGCAGTCTAGAGTTTGGTTTTTCAGATATTCAGATTTAGTAGATTATCTGGAGCTAGTTCAGTCTTTGGATCGGACTGCACTTGTTTATCTTTGTGCCTCGTTATTGGGAGTTCGAGCTATTTATGGATTGGCGCTTTGGAGATGGAGATTATCCGCTGCTGATGTTATCGTTTTCTTTTCCACTGCTATTTGTTGTATCATATCTCTGATGTATATAGATATTCATTGTATCATTCTGTTGTATCTGGATATTGTATCAGATATTGGATATCTATATTCTTTTATTTCCGCTGTGTTGTTTACTTAATGTTGTTATAAGCTCCGGCGACTCGGATTTGAACGCTCGAATCTACGACATTCGAATACGATGTAAAGTATGGATGTTGATTTTCGAGCGGGCAAAATTCGTTATCGTTACATTTAATCATTAATTAATTATAAACCATTTTAATTAATTAACCTTTAATAATAAATCAATTAATTCTTTAATTAATTATCTTAACAAATTTACCTTCAATTAATCACATTAATTAATTGATCACATTAATTAATTAATCACATTAATAAATTACCATTTAATTAATTATCCTTAATTAATTACCATAAATAAATCATTCTTAAGTAAATCACATAATTAACCCTTAATTAATAAATTATCCTTTGGTTAATTATCCTTTAACTAAATAATCCTTTAATTTCTCACTTAATCCAATTGTTAAAAACAATTCAAAGATATTTAACTTAAACATTTTTTTAAACTTTGAAACTTGTTTGAATAAATTCACTTGAAAATTTAGTTAATATTTTACTTTAAATTTTTAAAGCCTGAAACAAGTTTTTTTTTTCTTTAAAATTTAAAGACTGGAATTAAAAACAAAACACCCGAGCCAACCACCTAAATTCTCGGGTCCATCCCCGAGTCATCTTCTTTCTCCCCCGTGCCTACTTCTGCTGAAACATTCGCACGTGAGCGCGAGAGAACTCGAGCCAAACCACCTTTTACTCGAATGCTCCCTCAAGTTTCTCCCCAGGCCCAAACTCCCTGACACGCGATCGACTTCGTGCATGTGCACAATGACGCGGCGGCGCTCCGGTCGACGTCCCCCATTCCAGCAAGTTTCAATTCACCCATAGATTCGAAACCCAACCCCATTCATGTGCTAACACTCGAAATCGAAAAAAACAGCAGTGAGCTCGAATTTCTTATCAACATCCGTACTTCACATTGTACTAGAATGCCGCAGATTCGACCGTTCAAATCCGATTCGCCGGAGCTATAACACAATTAAGTAAATAACACAGCGGAAGAAAAGAATAATACATTGATATATAATATCTGATACAACAGAGTGATACAATGAATATCAATATACATCAGAGATATGATACAAGAAATAGCAGCGGAAAAGAAAAGATAACAACAGCAGCGGAACAATATCAATAGAAATGATAACTCCAAATTGATCTTCAGACAAGAATGAATCCATAACTCCAAGATAAGCAACTCCGATGAATGAACTAGCTCCAGATAATCTACTAAACCTGAATATCTGAGAAAACCCAACTCTAGACTGCCCGTGTGGAAAATAGTGGGCACCCAGAGTTTAGGAAGGGAACAATAAACTTCGGATCAGTCATGGGACTGGTGTGAGCAACAAAAACAGTTTATCTTTAATACAAGCAACAAAGGCTTTTAAACATTGAAATCCGCAATGCTTTTTGAAAATGAAACTACCATAAGACCTCCCACCACACACACAATGCAAACGCAGAATTGGAGGAGATTTCTTCTTATGATAGTCAAACATGCTTACTACGCAAGAAAAACTCTCTTGATATTATTACTAGTGCATAGTGGAAAACATTTCGAAAGTATAATATCAATCTTAGTCAGCATACAACATTTCATCGTATGCCTACTATAGCTACCATGTTCAATAGCAGGTTACCGCCACATTCCATAGCAGGTAATACAACTAAAACCGTACAGGGTTCGTATTGTTTCTTTGGATTTCCAACAAATGATCAGGCTAAGGAACTTCCTTACCGAAATAGAAACGCCTCTGGAAAGACGCCCCGGATCCTAACCGGATCTCTGCAAACAAAAGGCCGACGCTACCTCACGCTCTAACCGAGCTGTAACTAGGTAACTAACACACGAGTCATGTCATCCCCCGGTCGTTACCGACCTTTATCCGAGGGGCCCCTCAACCAACAAAGCAACATCACAAAGTGATAAATGTATAGTGTCCACACGAGTTAAGTATCTGGGCTCCATACCATGATACCACCCTTTATCCAGAAGGAAATGACATACCCTAGGGGCGCTACCCCTACAAACCTTTGTCGCCACATTCCTGTTTCGACCATTACCGGGTTGTGAGGCTCGATGAAGTCTCGTCCACAAAGCTACGCTTTTTCACAAAGCCACGCTTTTTCACAAAGCCACGCTTTTTCACAAAGCAACGCTTCGATCAACAAATGATCAGCAGCACTTCGTATGCCACATTACCAAATTGGAAATGTATCACTAGTAACCATTAACTACATAACCACTGAGCTCGTACGTCTCAGAGAAGGGTGTTAAGCTAAGAGAATAAATTCTCCGCCACCAACAGAAATGTATTTGATAGAAACCAGCTTTACATCTCAAAGTGTAATGTCAGACACACATCCATACAAGTCTGTTCCGGGTTCGAACAGAACCGAAGGCACTTCTCACGAAGCCCTTGCAAATCCGGATAATTTCCAATCACGTCCGGACTTCCCGTCACTAAGGGTGATAAAACCTCTATATCGGGGATCAGCCGATGCAGAGTAACTCGACGGTAATCCTTCCGTTTTCAAAAATATCCGGTCTTCACCACCGGTCTTCAAATGCTATCCATATCGTCGTATCACTATTCGGAATGGGTTATATGACACAAAGGTCCTCTCCCGGCTAAACCGAATAACGAGCGCAATTAAAAAATCATATGGATACTAGGGCCTCAGTTAAATCACAGCTTAAAGCCCAAAACTTTTCATTCGAATGGTTAAACAATTACCATTTCTAATCTTTTAAACAAAAAGATTCATTTTAAAAACCTTCAATGGTTTAAACAATTTCCACACCTTTAATCTTTTAAACAAAAAGATTTAATTCACAAAGTTTACCATGTTCACAAATTTTCAAATCAATTTCCATTACAACATGGGTTAACTCGTTAAATCTTTAAGTCAAGATTTAACTTATAGCTTTCAAAACTCATTTCCAAAGATTCATTCATAGCCTTTCAAAACCATTCTATTTCAAGTTGGATTAATTCGTCCGGTCTTTGAAATCAAAGACTCATTTCATAGTTTTCAAAATATTTCAATTCTATTTCAACTTGAAACCATTCAACACAATTTGGAAATTCATTACTTTTGTGAAAACTTTTACCATTTGAAAACGAATAGTTTCGTTTCAGAAAAATCCAGTTATATTTACATGAGTTAAAACCCTTGAATTAAATTGAAATTCCCAAATCAATACATTTAAAATGGTTTAACCCATATATAACTTATACAGCATCTTTAATCCCTAGTTTCAAATCATAGAATTCAATTTCAAACTTGAATTCAAATTTAAATCAAATTATTTAAATTTTCAAAACTCGATTAAGTTATTCAAAATAACTTTTATCTTTGAAATTCCATTTCAAAAGCTTTTCATATTAAACCCCAATTTCCAATTCCAAAATCATTTGAAATTAAAATTTCAATTTCAAAACATTAATTTTAAATCATCTGTGATTTAACCGATTTCCACGTGAAATCCATATTTGTGTGTGTATGGTGTAGTCCAGGGGTTTTACACACAATAGTGCACAACATCAATCATCACAGATATATCGATATCGATAAGCGGTATAATCCACAACGCTTATCTTCATTTACAATTTCACAGATAAAATAAATTTATCAATCACAAGGGTTCATCATTACAATTCGATGTGGGTTTCGGATAACCAACTGGAATCCGACTCCCTGTCGCATCGAAGTTTAAATGTCATTTACAGATCAAGGGTTTCATATTCACATAGTACTATATCACAGAAACAGAAATCTTCACAAATAAATAAATTACAGATCACAACACAAATCAGGATGTATCACAAAGCATCATATATAAAGGATATCAAACAATTCAACATTCACTAGAATCCAAACATCCATAAGTAATATCAATTAATATCTGATTATAATTAATTTATACCAGATTAATTACTTATGAATAAACTACAAACCTTGGTTAATTCATCATTAATTAATTATAAACCATTTTAATTAATTAACCTTTCATAATAAATCAATTAACCTTTAATTATCAATTAATTCTTTAATTACTGATCTTGACAAATTTACCTTCAATAAATCGCATTAATTAATCAATCATATTAATTAATTACCATAAATAAATCATTCTTAAGTCGATCACATAATTAACCCTTAATTAATAAATTATCCCTTTATTAATCACCTACCTTAAGTAATAAATCAAAAATCCCATTAACTTACACCTTCAAGTTAATTAATTTAAACTTATTTACATACTTAATTAAAGTATAAATTAAGATTTTAGAAAATATCGTTAAATATTAACTTAATTTATGATTTCTCAGAATCAATTCATCACTTCAACTTTTAGACATTAATTTATTCATTAATGCTCAACTGGTTCAAGATAATTAACTTCAGATTTTAACTTTTACTTAGTCTTTGAAAATCCAACCCGAGTAAATACTCAGTTTACTCGAGTTCCCACCTGAGTTTCCCACCATTTTTCCCGAGTAAAACTTCGGGCCTCACTGCAACTTTAGCTGCTTCGAGTCGCCCACTCATCCACACGAGAACAGCCCCGAGCACATCATCGTTTCCCCAAACTCAACAACCGTCACCGATACCAACTAACATCGCGTGCACGTGCACGCGGCGGCGCCGGTGCTCTGGCGAATGACGAGGTCTCCATCACGTCGCGATTTATCACCACATTAATCTCATATCATTATCCAGCTCGATCGCGTACCCAATCGAAAACGAGAAAAATTCGAGAAGCTCGAACCCATCATAACCCACAAATCGATCTCGCTGCCACTCCTCCGATCACTTGAAGACTTGCGCTTCCGGTCATGGCATCGTCACCCATCAAGCTTCCACCCTTCTAAATCGCATGAAGCTCGATCGCACAAAGATGACGAACTCGTCACTTTACTAACACGTTCAAAAACTCTAACTAAAACCCTACCATGATCTCGTATCCAGACCTCACACAATAGAAATTTATTGTATATTTTTCTTGAGTTCACAATCATATGTACTTGCTTCAATTCAAGTTTCAGAAATTATTATTTATCCAAACTTTAGAAATCGAAAGAAATTCAATTTTTTTTTGTTCAACCTTGAACTGCTCTTCGAAAATGAAGTTAAAATCTTCATTCAAATTTTAAAAATCATAACTTTTAATATTAATTCAAGGTATAAACTTGGATTAGCAATTTATGTCATTCAACTTTATCAAAGAGGTATTTGATTTAACTGTATAACATGTTACAGTGGTGTTTGAAATCTAACCCATTTTGATATTTTTTTTCCTGTATTATAAATTTTCTAGAAATATTTGAATTAATTCTGCTTAGAAGTTATTTTTAAAACCTAAAACATGATTATACAACCATGTTCCATTTGAATTCTAAGGCCTACAGAAGAATGGAGAGGGAGTATTTGGAATTTTGTTTAACAGGCTTTGAAACCTGGAACAGAGCAGATTTTTTTCTCTTTTGAATATACAGACATGTACAGGCCTGTATACATATTCAAAAATGTATATTCAACATAAATTTTACTCAAGAAATCATTGATTACAGATTTACTTCCTACAATCATCACAGCATCAAGATTAAAGGTTAGATTAATAAGGTTTACTCACAGTAAGATAAGATTTTGTTTAGAAATTTGCTCACCTTAAAGTTGAAGAAAGACAGGAAGGAATTAAGCCTGGAAATTTAGATTTTTGATCAGGACTTGATTTTCCTTTTGATTTGCATCCTAAGAATTGAAGTAATCTGAATCCAGACTGAGTTGAATTAGCTTAAATCTTTACTTTGCCTTGAATTCCAGGCTGCTTTGATTTATGATTTAAGTTTTCAAATTGCCTGAAGCTTGGTTTTTTTTTTCCTCTGGTCTTTGATTTACATTTGCTTTATTGTCTCAGGATTTAAAAATGCATGCAGGCAGATTGAAGAAGAATGCTTGCATGCTTTTGAGTTGATTCCAGATTGAAGAAATGTAGGCTAATGATTTGAAAAATGAACTTACAAGCTTTGGTTTGCTTAGTTGTGATGCACGAATGAACTAGGAAGATATAAATATAGAAAAGAAAAGACTACAGGGTAAGATTTTGTACAGGTTGATATATTTGCTTGTACAAATACCAGAGATTTTTCTCTGCTTGGAGGCTGAATTGCTTTTGTGTAGTGTACTAAGGTGAAGGCATTTAATGAAATGGTCCTTTATGTTTCTTTGCAAGCTATTACTTATACTTGTTTTTGTTTTTATAAACTTTCTTTCGGTTGAAAAGATATGGTGATGTACAGGGATATACATTGTTGTTTGTACAACATGCATAGCTGCATTATTTGCTTAAGTCTTGTTTGAATACTGGATTATATTTTTGCTTTGCCTTATTGTTTTTATTTGTTTGAATTTCTTTAATCATTTTGTTTTGTTGACTATGCATTTTATTTACTTTATTTGCATACTTGTATTTGTATTTGTTTCTACATACTTATAGTTTTATTTATATTTGTTTTCTATTTCAATTTTCTAACTTAAATATCTATAAATAAAACTCATTATCCAATTAAAATAATTTATAAAGAAATTATCTCCGAAAAGAAAAAGAAAAAAAAATACTTATTTATCAACTATACTTAAAATAAGAACAAAACAACCTTTGTTTTATACCTACTTGTCTCATCACTTTAATCAATTTATTTCACAATTTTAATTCAAAAATTAAATTAATATCATTTTAAATTTATATAAAATCCCGGGTTGTTACAGAGGAGGAACATCCAGTGGTTTGGATTTGCCGGGAAGAATGACTTTCAAAGGCCTATTCAGCGGGTCAGTAAGTTCTAGTACTTAAGATTCGACCTTGATCTCAACCTTCATTTTCTTCTCTTCCGCGAGTCGCTCCTTCATACTCACCGTCGAAGTGTGTTCTGAGGCGCCCGTGATTTCAATTTCATAACTCCCTTCAATGGGAGATGAAGTGTCAGACTTATCATCATCTAGTGCCCCGATCACTTGAGCGTCAGGACCGGGAGTTACTCCCGTGTAAGCAGCATCGCTTGTTTTCTCCGTCTCCTCCTTGGCGTCATCGCTCCTCGGAGTCGGTTCAGGATCAGGGCGGCCTGCATAAAAACATAAAAAACTAACGTTAGAACCAATAACCGATCGCAGAAAGCAACAGATCTTTGAAATTCTAGAAGAAGGGTTTTATACCGGTTTCTTGCTAGCTTTCAGTTGTGCGTGGAGTTTCACTCTCTAGAATGGGAGATAGCATGTGAATGCCGAGACCGGAGTCTTCCGGATCATAGCCGGCATGCTGCTCGAATGGGTCAAGTGTCGGCCGATCGGCCGATTGAGTAGAAGGAGGAGCTGCAGCCTCGGTTCCAGATGGACCAGCTTTGTCATCTTTCTCTTTTGACGGAGGAAAGCCTTTACTGAAGAGAGCCATAGCTGTAGACAAGTCCGATGGCTCATTCCCTCTGATAAATTCTTTCACTAAAGCCTCCTCATCGACCTGCTCGGTGCCCGACTCCACCTTTCTAATCCTTATTAAAGTCTCCCAAGCCTCGGCCAGAGAATCAAGGTAGCCCTCGCCTAAGAAAGTCAAGTCCCGGTGCATGAGGACACAGCATTGTATTCGGCTATCAGTGGGTCGAACATACACTTGATCTCTTCTCTGCCGGCCTCTACGCCCGCTTCAAGGCGGGAGTCGATCTCCGCGGAAGCTATTCTCTTTCCCTCCTTGCGGGCTTCATCCTTCATTGTCCCAACCTTAGAAAGCTCGTCGTCAAGCTTTGCCTTTAAGAGACGTGTATCGACGATCTCATTACAGTACCGTTGAGACTCTTCTTGAGCCGCTATCTTCTCTTCCCTCTCCATTAGAGAGTAGCTCCTTCAACTCTTTAACCTGCAGGGCGAGTGCATCCCTTTCTTTTTGAATAGAATCTTTTTCTAAAGCTAGGGCCCCACTGCGTTGGACTGCGACGTCAAGTTCTTTCTTATGAGTCGTCTCTAGACGACCGACGGCCTCCGCAGTTTCCTTAGCACTCGGTTCTGAGGCTTCAAGTTTGGACTTGTATGAAGCGAGCTCTTCGTCCTGATTCTTGATGATGTCTTTATCAAAGATAGCTTCGAGCTTCAAGCGGTCAATTTCTTGCTGACGCTCAACGGATACTTTCGAGACTTTTTCGACTAAATGAACAAACACGTCATGTTGAACATAGACGTCATTGTTACAAGCGATGGCACTCTGCTTGACATGCCCTGGAATGTGATGAATAGCTGGGAGGAACTTCAGACCGTCAAAGCGGATTTTGGGAAATTTAGCTTTAAGGTCAACCAGCTTTTCTAATATCGTTAGGTCTACCGCAGGAACATGGGGAGGAGGTTTTGAAAGTTAAGTTCTCTTACGATGTTCCCGAGATTGTCGTGTGCTTGATGAACCGGAATTTTGATCTCGGGAAACATCGGGTTGAGACCCCTTCTGCGAAGGTTTTTCTTTGTCTGGTTCTATTTGAGGAGGAAGATCGCGAGAGTATGAAGACTGGGAATGTGATTTCTTTCGATAAGACGACTCTCGGAGACGGTTGTCTCGATCTCTGTAGTCGTCCCTGTCCCGGCGTTTACCGGGGCCCGAATCCCGGCCGGAGTGGTGAAAGATGGAAGAGCCGTGGAGACGATCAAATCTGTGGGAGCGTCCCATGTCACCTGCATAAAATGAGAATAACAACAAGTTAGAAAAGATCCGGGTGACGGTTAAGATTAAAGTGCAAAGTGAAGTGCGCGTGTCTGTGTGTGTCCTAGTGTTTCCCCCCGACGGACCAGTTTCTTTACTAATTGGAGTTTTATCTCCCTGGACTTGGGCTTGAACTCCCGTACCGCCTCTAGCGGACGAATGAAGCTTGAGGGCCTCTGGATCGTCGAAACCGTAGTTGAGTAAATCATCAGGAATGGTAAGGTTCGACAGACCCTTCAGAGAACTTTCTAAGTGCTCCGAGGAAGTTTCTTTTTCCATTGGCATAAGGGTAACTTTAGAAGTTCCGCCCACAGTTTTCTTCCTCAGCTTGCACGTCAGTTTCTTCTCTCCCTTCGAAGGGGAAGACGACGTTTCTATGTCATGAACTTCAACCGCCGTCCCCGAGACGGACTAATGTTCTCGCCCTGTACTTCGGGCATCTCAATCTCCTTAATCTCCCCCTCTTCTAGTGCATCAGGAGCATTGCGTGCTGAATACTCAGCTTGTTTCTTCCCTTTACCAGAGCCAGGCCTGGGAATGGTGACGCCTTGAGGAAGGCTTATTCGACGGCCTTCTGCCAACAGTCCGAGCCTTGTAAGTGACTCATTCGAAATGAGATTTCTAATGTCCCGTTCTTCGGCGGGGAGGGCTCGACTGGCTTCGACGGCATCAGAATATCCACGGCCGTCAGGATGTGGGCTAATACCTGAAAAGATGGGTAAAAGTTTAGAAAAGGTACGTCTTCGACTAAACGTGAGTAACAGACCAAAAAAAAGGCTTACTTCCTTCAACCCATCTACTCGCAAAGCCGGGAGGACAACGCACATAAAACCATTCTTGTTTATACAAGGCGAACTTGGTCCACGCCCCGGTTAAGATTTGGCATTTGTTGTGTGGCTCGAGAAACATGATGGGCTATCCTTCTACTTCTTGATGCAATATATGTATCAGATATCGTCCGGAGTTGGGAGCCTAGAGAAGACATTCATGAAGAGGATGCAGGTACCGTAGAGGAATGCATGGCCGTTCGGGTGCAGTTGCGATGGGGCAATGTCAATATATTGCAGCACATCTCGAAGAAACAAGTTGAACGGTGGCACACTGCCAACCCAGCACATGAATTTATTACAAGCTGTGTATCCGGCTGGGGGCAAGTGTGGACGATCATGCCCCGAAGGAACTAGCACGTCATCAATGGGGATTCCGTGGACAGAGCATATCCAACGGAGCATACTTTCATTGATCTTTGAAGCATGTGAATCGACAGGGTTGTCCAAGAGAATTGCTGCCTCCAGAGCATCGGGAGCTAAGTCATGTGCAGGGGAAGTTGATGGGTTTGAAGTATCTGCGATTTCTCGTTGGGAGGACGACCCAGGCCTATCCGAAATCGTGGCGGAGCTAGATTTCTGAGACATCGCTGATAAAGATTGAATCTAGCAAAGTACCTATTCGAACTATACTTAAAAAATAATCGACGTTAGACTTAACAATATGAATATTCCCCCCATGTAGTGTGTGAACTAGTGCGATCCTTCAGGTGTAAACGCTGAGAAATTATAAGTCACGGAATTGATGATATAAAGTTGAGCTTTGAACTGTCGTCTTCGAAGACCGTCATCGCTGACCATCTCCGAAATCCGGCATTGCAATGTTTTCAATTTTGAACTCGGACATTGGCACTGCATGTTAAAAGCTTTAATCCATTTTTATTGGTTTAAGTTCAGGCTTGTGATTTTTGAAACTAGGAAGTTGTCAGTCCAGATTAGTTCGATATGCTGGTATGCTTAAGTCCTTGCCCTTGTATTTGATGTTTGATTAGGCAAGGTGAATAGGAGTTCGGTCAAAATTCTGTTCGACTCAAAATTCTGTTCGGCTTTAAGTTCTGTTCGGCTTAAAATTCTGTTTGGCTTTAAGTTCTGTTCGGCTTAAAGTTCTGTTCGGCTTTAAGTTCTGTTCGGCTTAAAAATTCTGTTCGGCTTTAAGTTCTGTTCGGCTTAAAATTCTATTCGACTTAAAGTTCTGTTCGGCTTAAAGTTCTATTCGGCTTAAAGTTCTGTTCGGCTTAAAGATTCTATTCGGCTTAAGTTCTGTTCATCTTAGTATTCTGTTCGGCTTAGATTCTGTTCGACTTAGATTCTGTTCGGCCTTCGTTCTGATCGGCCAAAATTCTGTTCGGCCAAAGTTCTGTCCGGCTAGAATTCTGTTCAGCCTCTCTTCTGTTCGGCTTGAAGACGAGTGCACGCAGCAAGTCACGCTGAGCCGATTCGCTTGGCCTTCTGTCCTTAACATCACTTCTCCTCTTTTCCTCCATCTCTCCCAACCAGCGTGACCAAGTCTTTCGGCAAGTCGTGTCAAACCACGGTCATGCCGAACCACTTCACTAGGTCTTACCTCCAATTCATCACCCACACGCCTCTTACTTCCTTTAATCTACGGAGAATTTACGAATTCGAGTTTTGTGTTAAGCTTCCTAATTCGAGAAAGCGATCGAGAGTTTCTTACCGAAGGAAGCGGCAGGAGCTTGGGGATTTGTGGACTTAAGATTGACAGAGTGTTCGAGCTTGACTTGAGGGGAGCTTGTTGGATTCGAAGTAAGAAGGAAGGATCGTAGGAGGTGAATAAAATTTAAGGGAGGTAAGTTATGTTTCTTGGAGGGTCGCGGAGGTAAAAAGTGAAAAAGAGAAGAAGAAGAATGCCAGCTTTTAAAGGGAAGGAGAAGAAGTCGAAGAGACTATGACCGGTAGAACCGGTCAGAACGACATCGTTCGGCATCGGCTATGCCGTTCGGCATCCAGGGTGCTCGGCTTGAAGCAAAGCACGGTGGATTCATGACTCAAAGCACATCACGTTTAACCACATGATGCACTTTGGGGGGCAAGTGTTACCTGAAGGTTTGACCAGGCAACTAGGCACTCGACACTTACATACCGTTCGGCATGGAGAGTCGTTCAGTATTGTATATTGTTCGGCATTCTAGAGTGATCGGCATAGCAGAGCGTTCGGCATACCTGGATCGTTCGGCATACATGGATCGTTCGGCAATCGAGAGTGTTTGGCATACATGGAGCGTTCGGCATGGCAGAGCGTTCGGCGCTCCATACTGCTCGACTTCCACACTTCGTTCGGCATTCAGTGTTGTTCGGCATCTAGAGATGTTTGACATTCAGAGGTGTTTGGCATTCATCTAATCTTGACCGGCTTCAACTATTGCTCAACCTGCACTCTCCACTCAGCACAGCACTTCGTTCGGCATTAGTCTATTCGGCATCAGTCTGTTCGGCATCAGTTTGTTCGGCATCTATGGTTCGGCACACAGAACTCACTCTTTCTGGGCTGAGGTATTCAACTGCCAGGCCCACCAAGGAAGTCCAACCCATCTTTGTCTATAAATAGAGAGGCAGGGGCACAGTGAAAAGGACCTTTTTTCGAGAACACTTGGGAGACTCTGTCGCTTTCAAGACTCGCTCTTTTTACTTAGCAATTGTATTCGAGTAGTTGGTGAACGGATTGTATCTGTAATCAGTTGTCAAGTAAAGAAATAAAAGATTAACCTCAAAGTGGACGTAGGCAATTACGCCGAACCACTATAAATCTGGTGTTCTCGTCTTTGCATTCAATTTAGCATATTGTTCTTTGTTTAAATCTACTTTCTTCATTTATCTCTCTACACAAACTTTCTCAACGAGGTTAGTGACCAATTTTGATGCCAACATTTACCAAACCATACATCTATTACTTTCTGCAATTTACCATTTCACTTTTTCGGGTTGATACTATGATTCAAATATTCAAGTGGGGTCTACCTACCATTCATGCCGACTCTACTTACAAAAGTAAGAACCATTATTTACTGACAATACAAGCAGAATCCATATTGGCCTGTTAAATTTGTTGGGGATGGCCAGGTATTTAATTATATAGTTTGCTCGTACCCAATAACTTGTATTTTTGTTCCTGTACATTTCTTAATCCAATTCATATTTCTAGTTCAGTCGATTACTTTGTTTGATTAGTGTTACCAATCAATAGCTGTAGTTTATACAAGAGTAGAACTAAATAATTTATTGATGGAAAAGAGATAGAGTATTTATGATATGTGTCCAAGTATATAGTGAACGTAGTATATTCCTCCTATGAATCCAGCAAAGGCGTATCAGTAGTAAGAAAAATGCTTAATGTTGTAGCTTGCTGCCATTTAGATATGTAATGTCCACTAAGCAATTTTACTGTTTTTTATCTATGGAATTTAAATATGTCACAGATTCACAACTGTGAAAAATTATATTTTATTGCTCAAGTTGTTTACTAATATAAGATCAATGCCTTTCTTAGTTACAATATATACTTTTATACATTTGTTTGAGAGTGTATTTGTTCAAGGTGTGGATAAAGTGGTTCAAAAATAAGGAAATTTGAACGTGTTTAATATGTATATTTATCAGTAATGCATGCTTCTTCTTTTAAGGCTGCCACAATGAATCTATTATTCTTGATAATCAATTAGTATAAATGTTTCTCAATAATCTCCATTTCATTTTAAACTATTATTTTAGGGTTACCATGCGTTATTACTTTACTGTAAAGGCACTAAATTGATTTGGTATTCATACCATTGTGATGTGGCTTCTAATTATCAACCTACTTCATAACGTGAATTCCGTATGGACAACGCAGTTCCTTAAGGGCATTAGAAAACACATGAAGGTACTATGCACTCTCTTTAGGGAGTTAGGGATGTTATAAATTGTGTCGATGATTCGAGAACGATGAAGATGATAACTGCTGTACTTCTGACTTTAAGGATCTATGGAATAGATTCCTTGAGACAATAATTCAACGCAGCAGGTACAAACGGATTATCGAACCATCGACTTTCAGAATTCAATAAAGCCTTGAAACAACGTAATCGGATTCAAAACTTGTACGATTTTGATCCAACCAAGAACACTCAAATTTTGATCTCTGATAATGTAATTTAGTAGAGAATAGAATGAAGAAGAAGAAGAGAATTGAGCTGCAACGTTTCTGCGTTGGTAACACCTTACAGACGTCGCAAACTGCGGTGGAAACAGCAGTGTTCTTCAACACTTTCTGGGCGTCGCAGTTCTGGAGGAAGAAGAAGAAGGTACAAAGAAAAGAGATTGTTCTGTTTGACGATTCTTGGGCGTCACTATTTATAGTAGTGAGGAAGTGTCCATTCGTCAAGCGTCACATTCTTTTCAACAGTCCGAAACCGTTACAAAAGGTCGCGCCTTTTCGTAACAGTTTGAAACTGTTACAAAACGGTCGCATCCCTTCATTCAAATGACCCGCCAAATCTGTCCGTTCAAATTCAAATTCTGGATCCGGCCCGTTAACAAAAATTAATTTGTAATTTTAGACCCGAACCCGACCCGGTCCGGTCGGTGGCGGGCGCGCGCGCATGTGTGGTGGTGATGCATAACTTCCCTCCTCACATCAAAGCAAAGCTTTGGGTGTCCAGAAGGCCCAATCTTCCTTAGAGAAATCCATATATAAATCAATATGTTCTCTTAACTTCCTAGATGTGAGACTATTCATCCCCTCTTCTTCCTTCCTCTTCCCTCTTCTTCTTTCTTCAAAAACAAAACTCATAACCCAAAACTAATTCTGAAAATTTTCCAACAATTTCCCCCCATTTTCAAAATAAGTAAAAGAAATAAAGTGGACGGCTGCATCACTAGATTGACTACCTACATACCCAAGTGGGATCAAGCCAATGTAGTTCCAAGATCAAGTTTTGCATCATCGTGGAAACCAATACATAAATGATAGGTATCTTCTGGATTTGAACCTTCACTTAGTGTAAACCATTCAAAGTTCTATCGAGGTCTATGGTGAGCGTATCTTGAACCAAGTACCCCTAGTGTTAGTACTAGAACAGTCACACATACTAATTTCCGTATATAGAGTGTTCAGTATGCTCAGCACATTAATGGCCATGTGCTTCAATCCTGAGTTCAAGAGTCTACTTTAGAAAGCGGTCTTACTTTCTTAGGAAACGACCTGATTTCCATACTCATATAGGTAAGTCCTTTAAAAGGTGTTTCTGCAATACACCTTGTTATTTTAACTGGACTTTTTAAGGATTTTTATCCATCCTCTTTCATGCAGAATCCAACACTAATTATGGGCAATTAAAATTAGTGTTCCATAATCATTCTCTTAACTTGTTGGTACCCATTGAACGTTTTCTATCCATTTCAAGACATAAGTTGGGTTTCTGTTAAGGATGACCAACCTTCATTCACAGACCTTAGCCCCATTTCTTTTGAACCAAAGCCTATGGAAGAATCTTAGTAAACAGGTCAGCCAAGTTTTTCTTCGTTTCTATGTAACCAACATTAATTACTCCTCTCTTGAGTAATTGCCTTATCATCTAATGTCTAAGACCTATATGTCTCGACTTTCCGTTATATGTTTTATTAGAAACATTATATATCGTAGGCTGATTGTCACAGTTAATCAAGACTGCTGGTGAGGGCTTCTTCCACAAAGGAATTTCTATTAATAAATTCCTAAGCCATTCGGCCTCCTTACTTGCATCTACTAATGCAATCAATTCTGGCAACATTGTTGAGTCAGAAATACAAGTCTGTTTCTTGGAACACCAAGGTACAGCTGCGCCTCCTAATTTGAAAATCCATCCAGTCGTAGACTTGGATTTGATTCTACATTGTTCCAAGTAACGTCACTATATCCTTCTAGAACAGCAGGATATCCTTTATAAGAAAGTCCATGGTCGATGGTACCTTTCAAATAAGCTAGAACTCTTGAGATAGCTTTCCAATGTTCCGTACCTGGATTACTCGTATATCGACAACACACACCAACAACGTGTGCTATATCAGGTCTTGTGCAATGCATATCATACATAAGACTACCAAAAATACTGGAATATTCTAGTTGAGAAACAATACGTCCAGTATTCTTCTCCAGTTTAATACTAGGATCTAAAGGAGTCAGTGCTGGTTTGTCATTATAATGACCATATTTATGGAGACATTTCTCAATGTAGTGAGATTGGGTTAGTACTAGCTCTCCTTCTTTTCTTAGGATTTCAATCCCTAAAATTACATCAGCCTCTCCTAGATCTTTCATACCAAATTTAGAGGATAGAAACCTCTTAGTTTCTTTTACACAAGATATATTAGTCCCAAATATCAGCATGTCATCAACGTACAAAGATATTATAACACAACCTTTTACATCCGATTTGCTATAAATAGATTTGTGAGCATCATTAACATTGAAGCCTTGTGACAATGCTACTTTATAAAACTTCTCAAGCCATTGTATTGGTGCCTGTTTCAGACCATAGAGAGATTTGATCAGTTTGCAAACTTTCTTTTCTTGGCCTGGATTTATTAAAACCCTCTGGTTGTTCCATATATATCTCTTCTTCTGAATCACCATTTAGAAAAGTAGTTTTCACATCCATTTGGTGTATAACAAGATTATGAATGGATGCAAGTGCCATTAAACAATGGATTGAAGATATGCGATCAACAGGAGCATATGTTTCAAAATAATCCAGTCCATATCTTTGCTTATAACCCTTTGCTACTAATCTAGCTTTAAACTTATCGATGGATCCATCAGTATTCAACTTGTTGTTAAATATCCATTTACATCCTATTGGTTAGCTCCATGAGGTAAATCTGTCAAAATCTAAGTTTGGTTTACCAAAATTGAATTCATTTCATCACTGATAGCTTCGTTCCAGAAATTAGCATCTTTGGAACTAATAGCTTCAGAATAAGTTTTTGGGTCATCATTAACATTCATTACGTATCTAGTGATGTTAAGAATTTCATTCTTATTTCCTTCTACAAGATATGATATGAAGTCAGGACCAAAGTCCTTTTCTATTCTTGCTCTTTTACTCTTCCTTCGTTCAATATTCATTTCGGTTAGTGAAACATCCTCATTGATTTGACAAGAGGTATAATCTTCATCATTGTTATCTCTAGTTTCAGTATGTTCCGAACTAGATGATGTCAATGGATTCTCGCTAGTTTGATATTGGGCTATATACTTGTTTTCAAAGAATACTACTTCTACAGACTCGATTACTTCAAAAGCATCAGTAATGATAAAACGATAAGTTATACTATTAGGAGAATAACCTATAAAATCACACTTTTATGTTCTATTTCCTAATTTTGGTCTTTTAGGATCTGGTTTTCTAACATAAGCTAAACATCCCTAAACTTCAAGTTCAGTCAAATTAGGTTTTCACTTAAACCATAGTTCATAAGGGGAAACGTTAATCTTTTTCAAAGGTACTCTATTTAAAATATAACATGCAGATAACATAGCATCACCCTATAAACTATTAGGCAAATTAGAACTTGAGAGCATAGCGTTAACCATTTCTACTAAAGTTCTATTTTTCCTCTCAGCAACACCATTTTGTTGTGGTGTATAAGGGGCGGTGCATTGGTGAACTAAACCATGTTGTTTACAAAATAAGGTGAATTCATTTGAGAAATATTCATCACCACGATCTGAATGTAATACTTTTATTTTAACTCTTAATTGTGTTTCGACCTCTGCTTTGTAAATTATAAATTTACCAATGGCCTCATCTTTATATTTCATTAGACACACATATGCATATCTAGTATAATCATCAATAAATGTTATATAGTATTGGTTACCACCATAGGTGATATGACTTTTTAGGTCACCTACATCACTATATATCAAATCAAGCAAAACGGTTTTTATTTAAATTGATTTGAAAGATTTTCGTTGTATTTTTTCTTGAACACGTATTTCACATTTAGAGATAGATTCGAAATCACAATCAGAAATTAATCCTAGCTTATTCATATTTTTAAGGGATTTATAATTAACATGTCCTAATCTACCATGCCATAAACTAACAGAATCAACAGTTTAAACAGAAGATTTATTTATTACATTCAACTTAATCATGCCGTTACAAGAATATCCTTGTCCAATGAACTTCCCGTTTTTGGATAACACTAGTTTGTCAGACTCATACACTATCTTGAATCTTCCTTTGTTAAGAAGGTATCCAAAGACCAAATTCTTACAAATATCTGGTACATGATATACATTAACCAAAGTAAGAGTCTTTCCAGAAGATAACGGTAGTTCTATAGTGCCTTTACCAATCACCTTACCGCGAACATTGTTTGCTCCAGTAACTTGATTCTCATCTCCGCTAACATCTTCGTAGTTCTTGTAGAGACTACGGTCCTTGCATATATGAATGGTTGCTCCAGTATCTAGCCACCAATCATTTCCTTTGTTCTCAACGGAGTTTACCTCTTGCACTACTGCAACCAACTTGTCTTCGACCAAATTCATCTTTAATTGTATCTTTCATTGATGATAGTCACGAGCATAATGGCCGGGCTTGTTACAGAAATAACAAGCACCCTTTTTCTTATCTTTCTTAGAATGATTTTTCTTCTTAAATTGTGTATCATTCTTAGGCTTTATGGAATTTGATATTTCAACATTATTTGCCTTAGAATGAGACTCAATTTGCGGATTATCATTTAGTTCTCTTTTACGAGAGTCCTCTTCTATACGAAGATGATGCTGTAAATTCTCTAAATCATAATCCGTCTTCGCTTGTTTCAATTTCGTTTTATAATCATTCCAAGAGTGAGGGAGTCTAGAAATAATAACTCCAACCATAAAGGATTCAGGGAGTTTAATCTTGGCATCATTAAGTGGATTGACTATATATATAATTTCACTAACTTGTCCAATAATGGACTTATTATCATGCATTTTGAAATCCATAAAATTGCATACCAGGAATTTTTTGTTGCTTGCCTCAGATATTCGTTATTTGCTCTCCAGGGCAGTCCAAAGTGCTTTGGTTGTTTCCAGACTTCTATGTGCATTGTAAACTGATGTAGACAACGCGTTGAGAATGTGCCTTCTACACAAGAAATCATCTTCTTTGCGCTTTGCTTGTTTTGCTTTCAATTCGTCCGTATCTTTATCAGTTTCCTCTGGTATTTTCTCCAAGTTATCTTCAAGAATATAGAACAATTTGACCGTGATCAAAATTAATTTCATTGTCTGTTACCAACGAGCGAAGTTTTCACCATCAAACCACTCCAATCGCATCCAATGCTGATTCATAACTTTAAGGGCATTGATGTTGCTTGAACTCGAACCATCCATGGTTGAAGTTAATGTCTGAAAATTGTTAGAAATTGTGTCGATGATTCGAGAACGATGAGGATGATAACAGATGTACTTCTGACTTCAAGGATCTATGGAATAGATTTTTTTAGACAATAGTTCAACCCAGCAGGTACAAACGGGTTATCAAACTATCGACTTTCAGGATACAATGAAGCCTTGAAACAACGTAATCGAATTCAAAACTTGTACTATTTTGATCCGACCCAGAACACTCAAATTTTGATCTCTGATGATGCAATTTAGTAGAGAATAGAATGAAGAAGAAGAAGAAGAGAATTGATCTGCAGCGTTTCTGCGTTTGTAACACCTTACAGGCGTCGCAAACTGCGGTAGAAACGGAAATGTTCTTCAACACATTCTGGGCGTCGCGGATCTGGAGGAAGAAGAAGAAGGTATAAAGAAAAGAGATTGTTCTGTTTGACTGTTCCTGGACATCACTATTTATAGTAGTGAGGAAGTGTCCATTCGTCAAGCATTCTTCCTAACATTCCGAAACCATTACAAATGGTCGTGTCCCTTCATTCAAATGACCCGCCAAATCTGTCCGTTCAAATTAAAATTCTGGATCCGGCCCGTTAACAAAAATTAATTCGTCATTTTAGATCCGAACCCGAACCCGACCCGGCCCGGTCGGTCGGACGGACGGCGGCGACAGTGCATGCGTGTGTGGTGGTGATGCATAACTTCCCTCCTCACATCAAAGCAAAACTTTGGGTGCTCAAAGGGCCTAAGCTTCCTTAGAGGAATCCATATATAAATCAATATATTCTCTTAACTTCCTAGATGTGCGGCTATTTATCCCCTCTTCTTTCTTCCTCTTCCCTCTTCTTCTTTCTTCAAAAACAAAACCCATAACCCAAAACTAATTTTGAAAATTTTCCAACAATTTCCCCCCATTTTCAAAATTAGTAAAAGAAATAAAGTGGACGGTTGCATCACTAGATTGACTACCTACATACCCAAGTGGGATCAAGCCAATGTAGTTCCAAGGTCAAATTTTGCATCATCGTGGAAACCAATACATAAATGATAGGTATCTTTTGGATTTGAACCTTCGCTTAGTGTAAATCATTCAAAGTTCTATCGAGGTCTATGGTGAGCGTATCTTGAATCAAGTACCCCTAGTGTTAGTACCGGAACAGTCACATATACTGATTTACGTTTATAGAGTGTTCTGTATGCTCAGCGCATTAATGGCCATATGCTTAAATCCTGAGTACAATAGTCTTATTTTGAAAGCGGTCTTACTTTCTTATGAAACGACCTGATTTCCATACTCATAGAGATAAGTCTTTTAAAAGGTGTTTTTGCGATACACCTTGTGATTTTAAATGGACTTATCAAGGATATTTATCCATCCTCTTTCATGAAGAATCCAACACTAATTATGGGAAATTTAAATTAGTGTTTCATAATCATTCTCTAAACTTTTTGGTACCCATTGAACTTTGTCTATCCTTTTTAAGATATAAGTTGGGTTTCTGTTAAGGATGACCAACTTTCATTCACAGACCTTAGCTCCATTTCTTCTGACTTTATCGAAACCATAGCCTTTGGAAGAATCTTAGTAAACAGGTCAGCCAAGTTTTCTTTGTTTCTATGTAACCAACATTAATTACTCCTCTCTTGAGTGATTGCCTTATCATCTGATGTCTAAGACTTACATGTCTTGACTTTCCGTTATATGTTTTATTAGAAACATTATATATTGTAGCCTGATTGTCACAGTTAATCAAGACTGTTGGTGAGGGCTACTTCCACAAAGGAATTTCTATTAATAAATTCCTAAGCCATTTGACCTCCTTACTTGCATCTGCAAATACAATCAATTGTGACAACATTGTTGAGTCAGAAATACAAGTCTGTTTCTTGGAACACCAAGATACAACTGCGCCTCCTAATGTGAAAATCCATCGAGTCATAGACTTGGATTTGGATTCTATATTGTTCCAAGTAGCATTACTATATCCTTCTATAACAGCATGATATCCTTTATAAGAAATTCCATAGTCGATGGTACCTTTCAAATAAGCTAGAACTCTTGAGATAGCTTTCCAATGTTCCGTACCTGGATTACTCGTATATCGACATAACAAACCAACAACATGTGTTATATCAGGTCCTGTACAATGCATAGCATACATAAGACTTCCAACAATACTGGAATATTCTAGTTGAGAAACAGTACGTCCAGTATTCTTCTCCAGTTTAATACTAGGATCTAAAGGAGTCGGTGCTGGTTGGTCATTATAATGACCATATTTATTGAGACATTTCTCAATGTAGTGAGATTGGGTTAGTACTAGCTCTCCATCTTTTCTTAGGATTTTAATCCCTAAAATTACATCAGCCTCTCCTAAATCTTTCATACTAAATTTAAAGGATAGAAACCTCTTAGTTTCTTTTACATAAGATATATTAGTCCCAAATATCAGCATGTCATCAACGTACAAACATATTATAACACAACCTTTTACATCTGATTTGCTATGAATACATTTGTGAGCATCATTGACAATGAAGCCTTGTGACAATACTACTTTATCAACTTCTCATGCCATTGTATGGGTTCCTGCTTCAGACCATAAAGATATTTGATCAGTTTACAAACTTTCTTTTCTTGGCATGGATTTATTAAAACCCATTGGTTGTTCCATATATATCTCTTCTTCTAAATCACCATTTAGAAAAGCAGTTTTCACATCCTTTTGGTGTATAACAGGATTATGAATGGATGCAAGTGCCATTAAACAACGGATTGAAGATATGCGAGCAACAATAGCATATGTTTCAAAATAATCTACTCCATATCTTCGCTTATAACCCTTTTCTACTAACATGGCTTTAAACTTATCAATGGATCCATCAGTATTCAACTTTTTCTTGAATATCCATTTACATCCTATTGGTTTAGCACCAGGTGGTAAATCTATCAAAATCCAAGTTTGGTTTACTAAAATTGAATTCATTTCATCATTGATAGCTTCCTTCCATAAATTAACATCTCTGGAACTCATAGCTTCAGAATAAGTTTCGGGTCATCATTAACATTCATTACGTATCTAGTGATGTTAAGAATTTCATTCTTATTTCCTTCTACAAGAAATGTTATGAGGTCAGGACCAAAGTCCTTTTCTATTCTAGCTCTTTTACTCTTCCTTCGTTCAATATTCATTTCGGGTACTGAAACATCCTCGTTGATTTGATAAGAGGTATAATCTTCGTCATTGTTATCTCTAGTTTCAGTGTGTTCTGAACTAGATGATGTCAATGGATTCTCGCTAGTTTGATATTGGGCTATATACTTGTTTTCAAAGAATCCTACATCTACAGACACAATTACCTCCAAAGTATCAGGAATGATACAACGATAAGTTATACTATTAGGAGAATAACCTATAAAACCACACTTATATGTTCTATTTCCTAATTTTTGTCTTTTGGGATCTGGTTTTCTAACATAAGCTAAACATCCCTAAACTTCAAGTTTAGTCAAATTGGGTTTTCTATTAAACCATAGTTCATAAGGGGAAACATTAATCTTTTTCAAAGGTACTCTATTTAAAATATAACATGCAGATAACATAGCATCACCCTATAAACTGTTAGGCAAATTAGAACTTAAGAGCATAGCGTTAACCATTTCTACTTAAGTTCTATTTTTCCTCTCAACGACACCATTTTGTTGTGGTGTATAAGGGGCGGTACATTGGTGAACTAAACCATATTGTTTACAAAATAAGGTGAATTCATTTGAGAAATATTCACCACCATGATCTGAATGTAATACTTTTATTTTAACTTCTAATTGTGTTTCGACCTCTGCTTTGTAAATTTTAAATTTATTAAAGGCCTCATCTTTAGTTTTCATTAGATACACATATGCATATCTAGTACAATCATCAATAAATGTTATATAGTATTGGTTACCACCATAGGTGATATGACTTTTCAAGTCACCCACATCACTATATACCAAATCAAGCAAACCGGTTTTTCTTTATATAGATTTGAAATATTTTCGGTGTATTATTGCTTGAACACATATTTCACATTTAGAGATAGATTCGAAATCACAATCAGAAATTAATCCTAACTTATTCATATTTTTAAGGGATTTATAATTAACATGTCCTAATCTACCATGCCATAAACTAACAGAATCAACAGTTTAAACAAAAGAATTATTTATTACATTCAACTTAATCATGCCGTCACAAGAATATCCCTGTCCAATGAACTTCCCCTTTTTGGACAACACTAGTTTGTTAGACTCATACACTATCTTGAATCGTCCTTTGTTAAGAAGGTATCCAGAGACCAAATTCTTACAAATATCAGGTACATGATATACATTAAACAAAGTAAGAGTCTTGTCAGAAGATAATAGTAGTTCTATAGTGCCTTTGCCAATCACCTTACTACAAACATTGTTTGCTCCAGTAACTTGATTCCCATCCCCGCTAACATCTTCGTAGTTCCTGTAGAGACTACGGTCCTTGCATATATGAATGGTTGCTCCAGTATCTAGCCACCAATCATTTCCCATGTTCTCAATAGAGTTTATCTCTTGCACTACTGCAACCAATTTGTCTTCGACCATATTCGCCTTTAATTGTTTCTTTCGTAGACGATAGTCATGAGCATAATAGCCGGGCTTGTTACAAAAATAACAAGCGTCCTTCCTCTTATTTTTCTTAGAATGATTTTTCTTCTTAAACTGTGTCTCATTCTTTGGTTTTAGGGAATTTGATATTTCAACATTATTTGCCTTAGAATGAGACTCAGTTTGCGGATTATCATTTAGTTCTCTTTTACGAGAGTCCTCTTCTATACGAAGATGATGCTATAAATTCTCTAAATCATAATCTGCATGTTTCAATTTCTTTTTATAATCATTCCAAGAGTGAGGGAGTCTAGAAATAATAACTCCAACCACAAAGGATTCAGGGAGTTCAATCTTGGCATCTTTCAGTTGATTGACTATATATATAAGTTCACTAACTTGTCCAATAATGAACTTATTATCATGCATTTTGAAATCCAGGAATTTTCATACCAGGAATTTTTTGTTGCTTGCCTCAGATATTCAATATTTGCTCTCCAGGGCAGTCCAAAGTGCTTTGGCTGTTTCCAAACTTGTATGTGCGTTGTAAACTGATGTAGACAACGCGTTGAGAATGTGCCCTCTACACAGGAAATCATCTTCTTTGCGCTTTGCTTGTTTTTCTTTCAATTCGTCAGTATCTTTATCAGTTTCCTTTGGTATTTCCTCTATGTTATCTTCAAGAATATAGAACAATTTGACTGTGATCAAAAAGAATTTCATTATCTCTTGCCAACGAGCGAAATTTTCACCATCAAACCGCTCCTATCACATCAAATGCTGATTCATAACTTGAAGGGCATTGATATTGCTTGAACTCGAACCATCCATGGTTGAAGTTATTGTCTGAAAATTGTTAGAAATTGTGTCGAAGATTCGAGAACGATGAAGATGATAACTGCTGTACTTCTGACTTCAAGGATCTATGGAATAGATTCTTTCAGACAATAGTTCAACCTAGTAGGTACAAACGGGTTATCGAACCATCGACTTTCAGGATTCAGTGAAGCCTTGAAATAGCGTAATCGGATTCAAAACCTGTACGATTTTGATCCGACCAAGAACACTCAAATTTTGATCTCTGGTGATGCAATTTAGTAGAGAATATAATGAAGAAGAAGTGAATTGATCTGCAACGTTTCTGCGTTTGTAATACCTTACAGGCATCGCAAACTGCACTTTCTAGTCGCGTCCCTTCATTCAAATGAACCGCCAAATCTGTCCGTTCAAATTAAAATTCTGGATCCGGCTTGGGTGGCCAAAGGGCCCAATCTTGCTTAGAGAAATCCATATATATAAATAAATATGTTCTCTTAACTTCCTAGATGTGAGACTGTTCATCCTCTCTTCTTCTCTCTTTAAAAACAAAATCCATAACCCAAAACTAATTTTGAAAATTTTCCAACAAGGGATTGGTCCATATTGTAGGGAAGAACATTCAGACCATTTAATAACCATTTTTTATACTATTGTATTTTTGAGCTTTTATGCCTTGAGCATTAGTAATTAGTTACACAAGAGTATTAGTTACACAATCGGTTAGTTATCCAATTGTCTTGGGCTTTCGTCCTTTAGAAAAGTTGAGATTGTACCATATTGCATATATGTCAGTGTTAGGTCAAGGACATGTAGACTGTAGACCACTACCTATGAATTTTAGTTTACAACAATGGTATGGGTAATATGGTTTATGCACAAACCATTCACATCAAGATAAAGCTATGTGATCCATCTTCAGCTAGTATATGTGTACACACACTCTCTCTCACACACACGTGTGTGTGCACTCTCTCACACACACGTGTAAAAATGCTTAATTTGGGAATTTGATGACATAAAGAAGACCATGTTTAGAATTTCCATTGATATTTTTTAGCAATACAAAATTCTCTATATCTGTCGTCTTTGGTTAACAATATATATTTTTATTATTTATCTTTTCTGCTTGCTTTTATAATACCAAAAATACTATTACTTGATACTTTCCTAATTTCCTACAACGTTGCATCTTAAATGACAAAATAAAGTCAATTCTTTTAGGAAAATTTTCAAACATAGGCTTGTTTTGGTAAACAATAACACAAATAACCTTGTTTTGATAATAATTACAAACATAGGTCTGTTTTTGCCAGCTAGATGATGGCGAATTTTCAAAATGCGCCTTCGGGCGAACTTTCAAAATGCACCAACAGGCGACTTTCGAAAATTCGCCTAAAGGCGCATTTTGAAAATTCGCCTTGAAAAAACTGAACAATGCATATGTACATGCTGGGGGTCATGGTCCTCCTCCCATAAACTATGGTTTCATGCATTACATGATGTCGCAACCAACTCCAGAACAGTACTTTCCGTACTATACACCATCAACAATGCATCCAAGGTATCGTTGTTAACATTGGTATTTTGCATGTACCTTTTTAAATTACAATTGCCTAATACTTTCTTCTAACACATTCAGCTTCCAACAACAAATACATCTACAAAATGTCCGTGCTGAACAACCAAATATTCATTTGCCACACTCGGTATATCCTACTCCATCACAAATGTATGCTATAAGTCAAAGGTTTGTTTAGCAATTTATTTGGGTAATGTTTCCTATCTACTCTAGCTTCATACTAAAATACGGTTGTAAACAGATGTACAAGTCTTGAGGATACTGCTGCAGAATGTGGTGTTGGACCGTCACAACACTCACATGATTCCAATATTGCCACTAATATGGATGTTAATATAGATAGAGACACCGGACATGTTCCTCAAATTGATAGTATGGTTGTTGCGACGACTAATAATGATGCGTGTTGGGTAGAACGAATGCAGGTGAACAATGAATCGTTAAACTACGATTTTCCAAGCGTAGATGATGCTGAAGGTGATGGTGAAGAAGCTCAAATGGAAGTACCGTTGGATGATGATCTATGTACTGCACAAATGATGGCAAGATCGATCGTTGCAAACCTGCAATTTGCTGGGGAAAAATTTTCAACCGCGTGCATACAAAATGGATTTGCTGTTGGAATGGTATTTGAAAGTAAGCAAAACATGCTACACCAATTAACCGAATGGTCAATTCTACATGGAGTTTCGTACAAGCCGATCAAGTCGAATAAAACTATATACACTGCTATATGTAATGTTGACACTAACTGTCCATGGAGAATACGTGCAATAGTCTCAAAGAAATTGCAGTCTGGCTGGCGGGAAATCAGAAAGTTGCTTAGCGAACATACCTGTGTCAATCCTACAGTTAATTCCAACCACAGGCAAACCACTTCTAATTTTCTTGTGTCAAAAATCATGTCATTTGTCCAGGCCGATTTGGATATCACAGCAGGTACAGTTCAAGTGCTTGTCGACGACCAATTGTTCATCAAAATTAGTTACATGAAAGCTTGGCGAGCATTAAACAAAACAATAGAAATAATTTATGGTGACTGGGCCGAATCGTATGCGACTTTGCCTTAATATTTTGAGGAAATAAAGAGAAGTAATCCGGGGCTGTTGGACATGTGACCCACAATGAAGTTGGCGTATTTGATCGTACGTTTTGGGCATTTGCCCCTTGCATTACAGGTTTTCTACACTATCGGCCATTGCTATGTATTGACGGGACACATTTGTATGGTAAATACAAAGGGACGTTGCTTGTTGCTACTGCTGTAGATGCGGATGATTGTCTGTTTCCATTAGCTTATGCGGTTGTCGAATCCGAGTCATATGATAGCTGGGGTTGGTTTTTTTCTTGCATGCGTGAATTCATTCACAGTGTTTGCAATCGTCGTATTACTTTCATATCGGATCGGATGAAAGGAATTCCGAAGGCTTTACAGGAGAAGTGGCGAGAACCACACAAACATAGGTTCTGTGCACGACATTCTAAAGCTAATTTTCAAACAGCGGGTTTTAGGGATAACCGACTTACAGCTTTATTTTATTCAGCTGCGTGTGCTTCAGAAGTAGTTGTACAACAAAATCAGAGAAGAAATTAAAGCTACAAATTCACGGACTCATGAATGGATTGAAAGAAGTTTAGGGAATTTTGAAGAGAATTGGGCCCTGTGCAAAGACGATGGAGGACGCTTTCATGTTATGACCACCAATGCATCCGAAAGTTTTAATGGTATGCTGAAAGGTGCTCGATCATTACCTATAAAGGCGTTGGTTGCACGAACCTTCTTTCGATCGGTTGAATATTTCTGTAAGAGACGAGAGACGGCGGATGCTATCACAACACGTTTGACTCCAAAATGGGAAGCTAAAATAGCAGATCGAGCTATTGAAGCACGTCGTTGTAAACTAGTTCGCTTTAGTCGAACAGAATGGCAAGTTATTCATTGCTACGGCGATGAATTTAAAGTGTTAATTGATGGTCCTAACTGCTCATGTACATGCAACATCCCCCTACTGCAAAAAATACCATGTGCCCATGTAATGGCGGCTTGTTCGGCACAGGATTACGGTGCTAACAGAGCACATCATGAGTTCGCATCAGAGTGGTACTCTGTTCGAAATTCCAAAGCTTCATATCAGGCAGAGTTTCATCCCGTGCGTGATAAGAGATACTGGAGACCATACACCGGTCCACATATATTGCCTCCACCTACAAGAAGACAACTTGGACGACCTAAATCTACGAGGATAAAAAACGTTATGGACGAGCATCAAACGCCTAAAACAAACATATGCAGCAAATGTGGATCACATGGCCATAACAGAAAGCGATGTACTGCAGCGACCTAAACTTCCATTATCAGATGTATGACTGCGTAACGAATTTAGATTTTTGTGTATTCAATTTAAACGAATGTAATTTCTATGTATCAAACCAACTAGTTATGTGTCGAACTTAAATGAAATTCGCAATTGTTAGATTTGCAAGCTGATATCTACGAAAGATGTTAGATAAGAAATTACATATGTATGTGATTGTTAAACTCTCTGCCTACTGTCTTGTTTATATGCAGGGTTTTTGCGAAGGCGAATTTTCAAAATGCGCCTTTGGGCGAATTTTTGAAAGTCGTCTGTTGGCGCATTTTGAAAATTCACCATCGTCTAGCTGGCGAAAACAGGCCTATGTTTGTAATTATTATCAAAACAAGGTTGTTTCTGTTATTGTTTACCAAAACAAGCCTATGTTTGAAAATTTTCCATTCTTTTATAAACATCTGTTTAATCGGTAAATTTCCGCATTTTATTAGTCGATTTTTTTTGTACTTTAAGTTATTCTTCTTTCAAATATTAATTTGGTTGCTATTGAATTTGGTTTTGTCATACTTAAAATCATTATTGTATTTTGAAGCTTGAGTTATCCATGGAACACATGGTGAAGAATATGAGATAATTATTCACACAATTTATCCACCAAAGTATTTTTCTTTTATATTCCACTAATCCTCATGTCCAATTTTTTGGGTCATACAAGGTGCATAAACACATGTTAATTATTACTTTATTAGACTAAGTTTCAGCTTCACTTTATTTGACTGTTACTACTGTTATTACTTTTGTTCATTTAATTTTATACTTTATATTCATATTTATTTATTGTTATAATAAAAGGTTAATAGCATTAATAAGTATGAACTCCCCTGGATGTAGTGCAAAATACTCGACCTTGATCTTATTTTTAACAAGACGTATATTGTTTTTGTTTTTTTAGTAATATATCATCGTTGAACTTTAGATAACCACAAGCTAGGTTGCTTCATATCATATTAGGTTTTGATAAGTGGTTTCGAATTATTGTTTCTAGGATGAACCTGGCTTGGCTACCGGCTACGGAGACTTGGGGTATCAGATTATGATTGCTCACATGGTTGTCTGCATTTGGAATTGTGTTGGCATTAAGCCATCAAGAACACCAATGAGATACACTAACTTCCATAATTCAGAAATTATGTCTATCTAATTTTAATATCCATGTTTGACTAATGTCAAGAGGAGGTATATTTTGAATTTTAGGACCTTTGGGTGCCAAGTAGAAGGTATACTGTACTCCATGCTTTTACCTTTTATGTTACATAAAATTTAATATCTCAATCATTTATGACTTCAATTTCAAACTTTAACAAAGTTTTCGCATGTATCCATCTTCGCCACTCATCAATTCATCTCTAACATGCATTATTGTATGCTAATTTGGAATTTCATATTGAGTTAAAATAAATAAACAATTAGACACCGTGAAAACTGCATTTTATTTAGAAAAGTTATTTAACATTTGATTTATTGCAGATGGAAGCTAATATATTATTTCAATTATTCAGTCATAGTTCTGAGGAAACCATGCAATGGTTTTGTTGGTGCAATTATTACAAATTTAAGTGTAGCTGTACCGTTCAGTTATGGTTTTTGTGCTCATAATATGCATTCAGGATATTTTTTTCACTATATGTTGTTCCTTCATTGTTGGGACTAATGAATCTATAGAGATTGGCAGCAATTATAATTAGTTATTGTAATACTCAGTCTGCATGTAGGCAACAATTCTGCTTGCTGAAATTGTAATTCTACCAAGTGGAGATATTTTTTTTCAGTTTCTGTACTGGTTGGCAGTGGCACTTAACAAATTTTAGAATATACAAAGAAAATGACAACGGTTGCACAATTCAATGGTTATATAGTATTACATAACTACATATTTACGTCACTCAACAATTTACATCACTCAATGCTTAATGCAAAATAATTGAATCATAAAAAACATAGACCTGACTTATATCATAAATATTACATTCATTTAAAATGTGGCAACAACTTATTAATACATGCAAACTACAACACTCGGTGATATATGCTCCCGTGCATGGCACTGGTTTCCACTTGTTTATTTACGAACTTCCTCAGGTGAAGTAGAAACGGGAACAGGAGTAGGCGCAGGAGCAGCTTCCTTCTCATCTTCATGTCCAGGAAGTTTGTCCATGATTTTATCAAGAAACCCCTTCTTTTCTTCCTCTTTCACAGGCTCCCCCTTCTCATCCTCCTCCATTTTCTCTATCACCACATTCGTGCTGTCTGGTTCTACAAGACGAGCTGAAGCCACAGGAGCTGCTGCTAAAGGGTTGGGTGCAGATGCAGGGGCAGTTTCGTCTTTTTTGTCTTCTCCAAACTTCTCCTTAAGATGCGCTGGAGCTACAGGTGCTACTGCTAAAGGGTTGGGTGCAGTGGCAGGGGCAGTTTCGTCTTTTTTGTCTTCTCCAAACTTCTCCTCGATCTTCTCCTTCAACTTCTTCTTCTTCTTAATTTCCCCGTCCGGACCCACTTCTTCCTCGTCACTTGACTGAACATATTTAGTTTAGTTACTATATGGAATAATCACGCTTTTACATTACATGATATACATATAAATATATATACTTACAGAGCTATCGGACTGATGAGGTTTTGTAGCAAGACTCTCCTTCTTTTCTTCCTCTTTCTTCTCCACAGGAGTTTCCTCGACCTCCGGATTTTCAACTCCGGCAACCAAAACTTCCTCCCCGTTTTTTACTTCATCCTTTTTGCCGCCAAACAAACCATTGTCGCTCACTTCCTCCTCTTTTTTTACTTCATCCTTTTTGCCATCAAACAAACCACGGTCGCTCACTTCAACATTGCTGCTCTCTTCTGCCATTTTTAAGCTTTTATAAGTTTTTTGTTTATTACTAAATTGTGAGTGATCGGCTGATATGAATGATACTATTGCTTACCTGTATATATACACTCGTTGTAGGTCCCGGGGGTAGACACGTTAGCATGTGTGGTGGGTCCCGGAATTAGACGCGTTACTGAAGAATCTGAAAGGCGACAAAGTGGTCGACAGTGAGAGGGTGTAAATTTGGGTGCCGACATGGTGTGTTTATGGTCATGGTTTGGTTATTTAGAGAATTCACTTTTTACTTCCACAGCCGCAACCCCTCAAAGGAAGTCTTGGAAAATATTATAATACATAATACTGAAAATGATGTTTTGAATAATTTGCACAAGAGTCATCTGGCGAAATTATAAAATGAAGCTTGGCTATTAAAAAAGAAAAAAAAGAATGATTGGAATGAAGTATTAATGGGCTTTTTCTTTCCTACATTATGGGCTTTTCTGTTAACAATCAACCGGTCAGTGTGGAATTACTGCTTTGAGAAATAGTAACATAGCGCCCTAAGGGTACATGTTAAGTTTGTAAATTTACTCGGGTACCTCTCTTGAATTTTACATATCCACTTTTGTATAAGGATAAAAATGTATTTAAGTTAGGTTTCTTTATCTTTTAACCTAAAACAAACATTGCTAACAAATGACACGTAATAACAAAACCCCTTTAGTATTAGATTTATTTCAATTTAGATTTCACGATAATTCTGAATTGTGTGTACATAAAGAGAGAAAGATCATGATTCCCCATCTTATCTACCCCTTTCCCATCTTATTAAAAGTTATAATATAATTTCTTCAAAATTGAAATAATAAAAAAGGTTTTATTGTGCACGCATTATGCAAGCTCGTGCACCCCAATATTCCATTCGACCATCAAATTCTGGACGACGTTAATACAGACGGTGTTTGGACATTGGAGGGGTAGGTGACAGCTAAGGCAATAATGAACAGGAATGTTAGCAAGTTATGGTTTCAAGGGTATTCGATTTACGAAGAGACTCATCGCACCAAAAATCAATGGCGGTGTGGTCGAAGGTGGGGATGCGATGGAGATGGGGTAGAAATTTGCGGTGGTCGATGCTTCACGAGTTGGCGACGACAGATTATCAGAGTAAGCGGTAACCATGGTTAAGGTCTGAAGGAGATAAGGTAATTGCATTTAAGTATTTATTATTTTATAAATTTACATGTTGGTGAGATTTTAATCTCACAAAACCTCACATAATCGTAGAGTAATTGAGGCTTTAATTACTTCCACAATTTCGGAATCAATAAATTTAGATGACATTAAACCTCAAAATTGAAGCGGCTAAATTCTAGGTACTTGTGGGGAGTTTTGAAATTGAAGCATAAATCTCTAAATTTGAATGGGAACATCTAAAATCGGAGCGGAAAACTTGAATTTGAGCAGGCTCCCTGCTTCTGACCTGAGGAGTGGACGACATCTGAGCCGCCCCTATTCCTGATTAAGAGTGTGATGAGTCGTTCCTCTCTTGTTGAGCCTCAAGTGTCATTGATGTCTTTGGGGTAGACTTGACCGGTTCGTTTGTGCATTGTCGGTAAGATATTGTTTTGAGAATGGAGGTGAAGTTTGAGCTGTAAGTGCGGAACATCGTTGGAGCTCTGTTTAAGTGGTCTCAGCTTGCCATGTTTGTCATACATTACGGTAAAGGTAATTAGAGTTGAGTTGCTTTGCTCCAACCCTTAGTGTTAGCTCAATATCTGTATGTATGTGTTCCGAGCTGCCCTTGATATTGGTATGTGCAAGTTGCTTGATAAGGGCTGTTTTGATTTTTACCATTTTCTAACAAGTGAAGAACTCCAACGGAGCACTGTTTTGGTAACCCCATGTGTAGGCCTTGGAATGCTTTGGATTGCTCATGGTACTGCTTAAAGGATCCTTGATAAGCGTAACGCAGAAGTAACACCCCGCATTTTTATATAATTAAATAAAATCAATTGAATTAACATAATTGCAAAACAGAATATAAATGTCAAATATATGCATTTAAGAATTAAGAGGTTACATAGATTTATGCAAGCAATGAGTGTGATTAATTACACATCAATCAATTTAAAGGGGAATTAATTAAGAGACATAAAGGCGTTAATTAGTCAGAGAATATGTCTCTTTTATAACATTAATTAAATAAGGGATCTTCTAATAAAGGGAAATGTATGTGGGAAATAAATTAAATGATAACATACATATATTAATTTATAATTGACGAAATCAATTAATTAAGGACATTAAGTAAACGTCAATTAATAAAAGAGGGAAACTTAAATGTCAATTAATTAGGTAGTGAATTGGCGGTTTAAATATATACAACTAATAAATGTGTGATTGAGTGACGCATAGAAATTAATTTGGATATCGATTAAAATGGGAGAACGTGTCAATTAATTAATTGACAATTAGTTGAGCGTTTTAAAAAGGGTGTCAATTAATCAAAGAAATGCCCTTGTTACAATAGCTAATAATGTAAATTAATTAGCTAGAAGAAAATGCCCGTTATAGGATTATTTGTTTCCAAGTTAAAAAGGAAAAAAAGAATTGGAATGCGTACAAAAATCAAACGGAGTAATTAAGTTTATGATGAAGGTAAGTTAATAAAAATAAATTAAAAAGTTTAACTTTTATATACAATTAATAATTAATAGAGGTAATAATTGACGTGTTCAAATAGGTAAGAAATTATAACGTATAAGAATCAATTAATATTGGATATATGTATATATATATATATATATATATGTATATATATATATGTGTGTGTGTGTGTGTGTATGTATATATATATGTATGATCTAATTAATTGGATAATTAATGGGAGAATCTTATTTAGAAGGAAACGTGAATTAATAGGGTCGTATAACGAAGGAATAAATGAATAACATTGGAGAATTATACGTTATAAGCTAACGTAAACAAATCAATAAATGATGGTGAGGATTGTTTTTAGGGTTAATCGGATGGTTCATAGTTGTTCATTACACCTATAAATTGAACGTAACTTAACCTTAGCCCACACTATTTTCTCTGAATCGGCTGCTGTCATTTACAACAAACTCCTCTTCTCTTCTCCCTCTTCCTTTCTCCTCTATCAACCAAATCTTTCCCCAAACAAAAAATAAAATTAAGCAAGGATATACATACAAGCAAATCAGAGAATTGCGCAAACAAATCGGGGAATTTACAGCGAATTAAAAAGGGAAAAAAGTGGAGAAAAGCGTAGCAAATTAAAAGGGATAGAGATTGAAGCTAAGGACGACATGTTAGTGGATTTATTTATATATCTTTTAAGTTTAAGATATATTATCGTTAAATTCCAGTTTAGATAATTTTATTCAATAATTAATCCTATTAATCAAGTTATGCTGAATTATAAGGAATTTACAGTTTATTTACAGTATTAGTATTTATTTACATCTGTTTCTACGTTTTGGATTTCTATGCAAGCGTCATTCTTCTTCTATTTTCTCATCTTTCTTTGCGTATGGATTAGAATAGATTATACGTGAATATGGATTAAATAATTAAGAATACTGAAATGAAGGAAATAAGATGTAAAGTAATAAAAGTTTGAGGAATGGAATTACTGTAATAAATTATGTTAAAATGAGAAAAGTTAATTAATCTAAAAACTGGATTTAGAAGTAACTAAAAGTTTAATTGGTTGGTTTAGAAAATAGGATACATTTCTATTATTTAATATTTAAAAGACAACAATGAATGTAATTGCTAGAAAAAAAGAAAGAAAAAAAGAATTAGTGTAAAATAGAGAAACCACTGTATTTTACACCATTTCAAAATAGTAAAAGAAATATCTAGCAGTTACGGATTATTGTTTATAGTATTATTTAATATTAAAATATGGAAATGGATTTTTAAATATAGTTTTCATAACCAACCAAATAAAATAGAATTACTTCATAGAATAGAAGATAATAAAGCAAAGTATGACATGAATCAAGTAAATTATTAGATAAGAACTTGAAGCTGTAAACGATAATGAACCTAGGTCTACATTCATTGCGCAGACTATTTAAGAAGATAGTTATTATGATAAGTAAATTATATAATATAAGAGAATAAAAGAATATTCTATATCATAATAAAAGAAGGCTAATTAGAATAGAAAAGAAATGCCGGAATTATGTACGGACTATAAAAGAAGAGAAAATGACAATTACAGGTAGAATTATAACATGGGTTATAATTAAGTAATAAGAACAAAAGCTTATTTTGAGACTTTGAATAAATTAATGAGCAATAATAATGGTAGAAGCTTGTTTAAATAATTTATATTAAGTCAATAAGAAAATAAAGCAGGAATGATAAAAGAGGCTTATTTTAATGAACTAAAGATTTATATAAAGTTAAATAAGCAAGATAATGAATGTGGCTCATACCAACAACATTCCCTATTAAATAAATGGAAATCTCACAATAGATAGAGGTGAGACGAGGGCAAGAATATGCTAATTAGGGTAAATAAGTAGCCAACATAATAAGAAAAGTAAACTAAACGCAAAGTAAAAGATTAGACTTAGGGTCTAATAAAAGAGTGAGATGCATTTGGAGCAGCCCAAAGGATGAAGAGCCTAACGAAGCAGTTCATCATAGATTTCAGCAAAGGAGAAGCACGTCCAACTTAGTTATTTTGGGCTAGAAGGAAGTACGAGACTTCAACGAGATGTGAGGATACTCTAGGATGGCCCTCTGGGTAGGCCTAACGAAGCTGCACCCTCGGAGGTAGGTCTGTAGGTGTTTCATCAAGAGAGTATGCCTTGACTGCATTTGCATTGTAGGCCTAACGAAGCAGACATTTGTAGGTAGTCAGAAGGGTTTGGTGTTTGGAGTATGATATTCGTATGTCCCAGTACTTGCAAGTAAGTTTAGTGGGCTGGACCCAAAAGGATAGTCGCATGCGGATATCACGCCAGCATCAAAACCAAGAACGAGTTCGGTAAAGAATAGAGTTAAATCAACAGACCAATGATTCTTTCACTATCGAGACATTGGGTGAGGAGCACCGCCAATTGGATGTTAGATTGTTTGTAGTAGGGAACGACCACTTTACTCTTTAGAAGTCTTTCGGTTAGTTGAGGGGTGGCTGCATGGGGGCATAGCCACGATGAAAAAGAGACAGACCAACTAGAATATCTGTATTGTAGGCCTAACGAAGCAGTCTTTTATAAACATAGAAAATCCCCGACTGAATTCTGTACAAGGTAGACCTTGTTGGCGGGATTCTGATAGTAGATAGAATGATTACGTAGTCCTCAATGTACGCACTGGGTGGTACAATATGGATGTCCGAGCACTGGAATAGACTAGTGCGGACGCGATTTACGTTTTCATAGTAAGTAGTGGAGCATCTGTATTGTAGGCCCTACGAAGCAGTCCTTTACAGATGTAGCTACGGAACGCTCGCGGAGCAAGACGATGGAGTATCTGTATTGTAGGCCTTACGAAGCAATCCTTTACAGATATAGCTACGGAGCAAGACGATGGAGCATCTTTATTATAGGCCTTGCGAAGCAGTCCTTTACAGATGTAGTTACGGAACGCTCTCGAAGCAAGACGATGGAGTCCTTTGCGAGGAGGATACAAAAGGTACTATAGGTAGTACCTAGGACCAATATGGTCATTGGGCATATAGCTACACACACACACACACACACATATATATATATATATATATCAATTATTAGGTTTTAATCTACTAAGGAGTAGATGGGTACGATTCACGCACAGAGGCGAGAGTATGATAAACCTAGTGAACCTAATATAACAGTAAATGGAAATAAAATGGTATATGTAGAATTAAGCTTAAAAGTGTATAATTTATCCATTCACCGGAACTTTAGTTCTGACCCCTCATAACATCCTACAGGTTAGGTAGATGGCAGAGACTTCCCAGCTTTAAGACACTTGTTTAGAAAGTGTTATTATATTGGTGAGTATTTACTTACTATTATATTTTAGTCAATTCCGCTGTGAGATATTTAATTGAGCTCTGATATATTTATCGTTTCCTATTTGCAGGATACTAGATACCTAACTCGGGCTTCAGTGGGCTTGGGTTTTAGCATTTTTGCGAAAAATCCGGACCACTGAAATTCTGGTTGTTATAGCAGATCTGAGCTTGAAAGGGCTAGCATCGAATTAGATTTCATGAACAATAGTTGAGCTTACTGGGTCACTTGACACGCGGAGGTTCATTTATGGCCTGGTCGGAATGGTTCAAGGGCTTATTTCGATGAAAAGCTGCAGCACGGTTTTTGTCTTTTTGCTTGTTATGTTCTGATGGCGGCTTGTTTCTTTATTGAATTGTTCTAATGGCGACGTGTTGAAAAAGGGGTAGCTCATCCTTATTTTCCTTCAACGCGGGATTTGTTAGCGTAGTTCTATTATTTGTGTATATCGATCTGTGAGTGTGGTATATCATCATTCGTATGTAGCCTTTTCTTTAAGTGAGGTGTGTTATGCTTTGACACTAATAATATGGCTTTCTGTGCCACAGCGTGACATTAACGCCTTATTGTTATTTGGGAGTTTGGTTACAACGTGGTTCTAAGTACTATAATTGTGGATTATTTACTACATCCTGTGACTATGTCCAGTTTTGAGCTCAGTATCATAATATGACACTAAAGTTGGGGGATCGTCGCAATTTGAATTTTTATCGTCGTCCTACAACTTCCAAGTATAGTATTCTTTTGACTTTTCTTTATTCTTTTTCCTTTTCGCAGTCCATCATTTATCATGAGGGCATCACATTCTGATCTTGATGTTTTGTCACCTTGCCTTTAACATGATTCGGGAAATATGGGTATAACACTTGCCTTCTAAGTCTGCGACGTTCGTAGGTCAGTGTAGACTTGTCTTTATTCGCACCAGGACTTTGCATTCCATCACTTCTGTCTATTCCTTTCTTTTTTTTCACCGAAGGGAAAAAGTTTTGATAGCCATTTTTCATTTAACGCTCTTGTGTATGTGTCATTTTCTTATTGGCCCACTTTTTAAATCGTTGTCGCATTGCCTTTTTTGTTATCTAGGTAAATCTGTCTCGATCTTTGCACTTATTATCTTCACTGTTAATTGATTGACGTTGCACAAATTTTTTGATTATTCCCATTGTGTGGCAAGCATTTGAATTAAGGCATGTATTTACCTTTCGTTCTTATTCTTCTTATGATCTTGTTTTAAGAGAGAAAAGAGAAGAAAAGAGTGAGAAAAACTTTACCCGCTAAATCGATTTCATCTCCAAATTCAATTTTTCTTTTAAACCGAAGTAAGGATCTTGTGTTTTTTGTGTAAACCTTTTTATTGTAATGCCTTCTGCAATTAGCTTTGCAATTTTGAAATGGCTTATTCTTCTTCTTCTTTGTCCTCCGCCTTCTAAAATAACTCGTCGTAGTGACGCTAGTATTTTAGATCAATTTTGAAATGGCTTTTTCGATGTGGGATTTATCTTCCCTCACATCCAGTCATTTGTTAGTGGTTGACCATCATTGATGTCGTTCCTATCCAGCATGCTCCCCTTTCGTATTCTTTTGTGATTGCCACTTTCATTTTTTATGCGGAGAATGGTTATACTCTTACTTGCGAAAAGCTACAGTTTTTATTTGATATTAATAAGAGTCCCATATAGGGCGATGCCGGCTTTCATTACGTCCAGGCCGAGAAGGCCATCCTTACAGATGTCCCTCAAAAGACTCAAGAGTGGAGCGATTTATATTTCTTTATTTCAAACTCCGACAATTTTCCTTCTTCCTTCCACCTTCGTCCTACATTGCCCATTTTTCTAACAATGCCACTAAGTTTTATGAGCTTCGTAGAAACCATATTCTAGGATTGGGGTTGGAGGAGAGAAAACCGGATATTTTTTACAAAAGATATGCTAAAAAGGCACAATTTTCTACGCCCTCATCACATATTCTCTCGCAATATTTTGAAGCCTTCCCTGACGTTAGTTGAGCTTAGAGGTGTAGTTTATTAATAATAGATTTTTAATTATTTTACTTATTCTGATCTCCGTAGGGAACTTCTTCTGATCTTGAAATTCTTTTTTATACATGTGAATGAATGTTGAAGCCTTGAAAGCACTCCTTATAGAACTGTCGAAAGGGCATATCCAAAAAATAAAGCATAATGTTGATACCGGTTCTAACCGAAGTCCCAAGAAACTAGTCACTTCTGCTCCCCCTACTCTTTTGACGGCTCTCCCTTGTTTCTTCTTCGGTAAATCTTCCTACTCCTCTGCAATGTCTTCTTTATCTCGACATTCGATATTTGCCTTTGCCCAAGGGCACCGTATTTAACTTGGTTGAGAAGTTAAGGACTGCATGTAAACATTATCCTGTATTGCCTCGTCTTTCCCTTCTCTCCTTCTCCCTTCACTTATTGAACTCTCCCCTTTTTTGCTTGTATCAAAGATGGAAATGTCTTGGTCTTATGTGAGTATTTTTATTTTATTTTATTTTATTTTTTGGTTGGTGGCTTATCCAACTATCCCTTACCGGCTATTGTTCTTCCTTTCTTTTTATAGCTTGCTGCTTTAACTACGGAGGCATGGAAATGGGAAGGAGAGCAGGTTGTTAACCTTGCTCGAGTTGCTAAACTTAGAGCGGATCTCGCTTCCACTACTTCTGAGAAGATCAAAATCACTTCTGAGAAGGTCCAACTTTCTTTCGAAAAGGCCAAAACTGAAGAAGATTTTAATGTATTTTAGGAAAAGGCTGAAAAGGATTCAAATCTACTGTGGATGCCCTAGCGTTGAAATATTACAAGTTGAAGGAGAAGGAGAAAAAGCTAGAAATGGCGCATGAAGAGCTGGCAACGGTGTAGGAAGAGCTTAAGGAGACCACTTCCATTGTAACCTACAAACTGTATGCCTCAGCTCGACCTCAGTTTAAGGATGAGGTCAAGACTGACTTCTTGGGGGACCCGGCCATGATTAGCAATGTTTACGCCTACTGTCGGGCCCAATGGAAAGAAGAAGTCACTATGGAAAACATCTCTCCTTCTACTTCTATGCAGCAAATTGGGGGTGATGAGCCTTGGGATGGCGAGGTGTCTAAGGATGCCGACGCGGCTAAGGAGTCTTGGCCCACTTCAACTGCTCATGTAATTACTTAAAACTTCTTTGTATGTGGATTTTGAGACTCTTTAATACGCAGTGAAAGTTAGTTTATTAACCTCTCTTTGTTATGAAAAAATTTCTTTTCACCTTATATTGTTGTTGACTTGCGAATGACTGTATTGTCTTTGTTGTTTTTGTTTTAGTCTTCTAAAGAAGTTTTGTTAACTAAAATTCTGAAGGAAAGCGAGGATAGGCTTAAGACCCAACTTTAGATTGTCTTGGTCTTAGTGCCATGGCTATCAGTAAGCGTGTGAGAGAGTTAGATAAGTCTTTTGCAAAATTTAGGGACAAAATCCAAGGGTTGTTCACCAGGATTGATCAAGTAGTCCAAGAAAAGGAGGCACTCAATGATTTCGTACTACGTTGATGATAATACACCCTAGAAAGAGGCTCTTTTCCATCAGATAGCCTCACATTGAGTGGTTTAGGCGTAGGCTCAGGAATTTACTTAGGGATTGAATTCTGCCTACTCTTGTTATTCTTTGTATATGGTCTTGCTGAATTTATTATATGAAGATGTGGTTAATAATACATGTTCCCATTTGATTTTGACATGGTGTATTTCGATTTTCCTTGAGTCGAACTTTTGATATTATTCACCAGGTTGTTCCTTATGGGTTTTCATTTGAGTTCATAGAAATCCTTGAATCTAACATCCCTTCAGCCCCTATGATTCTTGTCCATAATGACATAGTCGTGCATGAGTTTGAGATTGAAGTGAAGGCTCCTACCGCGGTCATAGAAAAGGAGAATGTCCATCTTATAATGGCTAATGAAAGACTTAAGAAGGGTTTAAAAAAGGTTGATATAGAGCTCAAGGAGGCGAAATATGCACCGAACCGCCAACATTGTAATGACCCATATTTTTAACGATTGGATATTTAAATAGTTTATTTAAATATTTAATCGTTAATAAAATGAATGCCCAAAAATGTGACTTTTTACATACAGCCGAATCAGGACTCGTGACCACTTTCGTTGAGTTCGGATTGACGTTGCGGATTAAAATGAGTATAAGGATCGCTATATTTCGAGATCGAACGATCCGATACCCAAAACAGTCTCGAAATACGCGAAATTAGCCTTCTGAGGTGCAGTCTCAATTGGAGAGGTGGTTAGTGCTGTTGGATCCGAAAAAATGAGTTGATATACACAAACAAGTTTTGTGACGATCGGACGCGTCGTGTGATCGTACGGACTCAAAACGCGTGACCATTTATTTGAGAAATTAAAATAAATGGAATAAAATATTATTATTTAAAACCTTCCCTCCATTTTCTCATTTGGCCATTCACTTTTCATACCTGCTAAAAGAAAATCATGGCATCCTCTTCTTAAATCATCTTTAAAAATTAATATCTCCGAATCCGCTTAACCGAAAATCACAAGGCCAGATCCGTTGAGATTGTATGGACGAGAGCTTCGCGATGACCATGGCGGAATTTTGATCGATGGCGATTGGCGACGATGACCTCTTCTGGCCGATCTAGGGTTAGATCTAGGTGGAGCTACAGTCGACGATAGTCGAAACGGAGACCGCTATTGGATTTCTCTTCGCGAATAACGCTTATTTACAAAATCTCATCAGATCCGGTGGAGGAGAGAGAATCACGTCCATGGACTTGAACGAAGACGTGGCATCAGGTCAATCTTATAGGAGCATACGAGCTTGATTTCATAGAGTGCCGATTGAAGAGAACGCGAAAATAAGCATTTTGGCGAAAGCGGTTCACGATTTCGTTGAGAAACGACCAAGATATCGAAGAGAGAAGGAAGACGGAATGGGTTTGATATGCACAAATGTGCATGACCTGGAAAAGTGAATTGGAGAAGATGGATTAGCACCTAATTAAGGTAATTAGTGTTTGTAATTAGTGAATTTATTATTTAAATAATTTCGATTCTTATTTTGGCCATAACATTTGCATACGCGGTCCGTTATGGGAGCCGTTTCTTGCGTTTGGATTGTATTAGCGAGATCTACATTTTGGCTCTTATTTGGACAGATTTGGCTAAGGTGAGTGATATTGTCTCTCACTTTACTATGATTGGTTGTTTATTGTTATATTGACGATCATGAATGATTTTTGGTTTTAAAACGTGATATTATTATATATATATACAACAACTATATTTTTATAAAAGAATATATAATTTTTTAAAATAATTTATTAAGAATACCACTTGTTTTCTATCGCCATAGTTATGGAATTATTATATTAGATCTACTATTGATGTTATTTCCCACATTAATCGATATTGATGGATTGTTATGTTGTATGTATGACGTTTTGGATGGATGTACGGTTGTTTGGATATATGGATGTATGGATGCATGTTTGATTGTTCGGTTTGCTTGTTATTTGGCTATTTTGGCTGAAAATGTTGATTAGCGGTGATTTGATTTTAGGTAGCATCTTGTACGTTGGAGTTCCGCACATGCGGAAATCTAATGAACAGGATGAGCTGTAGAAGAGGGTTTGGGATACGTGCCGATGGATTTGGATTCTAGAGTGAATGATGTCTGACGTTTCCGTTTGGGTTGTACTTAACTGTTCGGTTAAGTACAAGACCAAGGTAGATGGTGTTGACCATAGTAGAGTGGTCAATGTCCATCACTGTTGTCGATTGCCAATTTGGCCGATATGTGGCTTAGATGTCGATGAGATATCATGGTGCGCGGCGTGATGGTTTTTTGTCCAATCGGTTTAGAGATTGAATGTTATTACCCTACGACGAGTGATATTGATGGTGAGGCAGGGATGTGGTGCTTCGACCTAGTGATTTTGATGGAGAGGCAAGGATGTGGTGCTTCGACTTGGTAGTTTGATACTGCGGATAGTCGGCTCCGGGATGATAGTGTCAAGAATGTATGGATCATGCTAGATCGCGGGCTTTGGATGGCATAATAGTAGGGTTCTTCGATCAAGAGCTCAGGTAGTGAGCAGGATAAAGGATGGCAGCTCAGATTGGAGTGATGCTGTAGATAGTGGACTGGGGTGAGTGTCAGGGCTCATGCCCAGAAAACTGCAGTGAACCAGTAGGTTCAGATTCGTATCGGCTGAGTATGGCTTGTTGGATATGTTTGTGGCTAAGGATCGTTGACGACTCATAGTGTTCTGGTTGTGTTTAAAGCAGGGGTACTATATGCGGGGGAACCCGAGGGTTGGTAGCACCAGTCTTTACCCTGGACCGGTAGGGTCTAGGTTAGGTGGTACAGAGGTATCACAAGAGACGACTGTGCAGGATTTTCTAACCGGTGAGTACGACGAGCACAATCGAGAACCCGGATTTCCACTAGTCCTTGACAGTCTCCGAGGGTCATACCACCCATCATATATCTGGCACATTGGGTGACAGTTAGAACTGTTTGATGGATGTTATGTTTGTTATGGTTGCTCACTAGTCACCTGTTACCCTAGGGATGTCACACTAGGTAGGTATTGTGGTAGGGATACCTAGATATCCTGACTTGACTTAGTATGGAGTAGGTATGGATGGAGATACCTAGATACCTGAAGTTTACTTAATATGGAGTAAGGATTGTAGGTGGAGATACCTAGGCACCCCGACGGATACTAAATATGGTATACCTTTTTTACGATGTTATAGAGTAGCATATTTCTTATGTTTATGTGCCGACTCTTGGTTGCATGGACAGGTCAGGTATGTTTTATATACCCTCTGTTCAGTTTATTATCGACTCTTATAGTATTTTGAGATTTGATATCGCTCACACCAGACTGTTGTCTAACTTGAGGTTTTATGCTTTGCTTCATATTATCTCGGTTATTCTTAAATGAGTAGACTGAGAGAAGGTGGATGATTATGAAGTTCTATAGGTGGATCGATAAGAGGTGACGGCTATCTATACTTACATGTGCATTTGTTATTATATTTCCACTGTGTGACACTGTGGAGCCTTGATAGTGTTGATTTACTATTATGAGACAGTGTACCAGTTGAGTTTACTTTCCCGCTGAATAAACTCTATTACGGTGTTGAATAACTTTGTGGATCTTTATTCAAATGATTATTTCACCTGTGTTGATTATTATATTTACTCTGATGCGATGTGAGATATGCGACAGGTAATTTGATTATTTAATGCTTCCTTTTTCTTCTTTTCCATTTTTTTCTCTTCTATTTCTTCAACTTATTTCTTTTTCTTTCCTTTAACTACCATTTTGCACTATAAGTGTTGGACGGTCTGTAACGACCCGTATTTTTAAACATTTATAAATATTAAATTAAATAAGATTTTTGAATAAAATTGTTAGGAATAAAAAAAAATATTTTACTGATACAAATTAAATTATAATACAAGTTATGAGCTTAAGTAAAATTTCTATTAATGAAACATGTTTGCAATAATGTAAGGATGATAACAAATGGTAGTGTGTATTTTAATAACATTGGTTTGAGTGAAATTAACAATTGTCTGAATGTAAATTTTCAATTGATTGGAATAATAAATGTTAATAAAGAATAATAAATATTACTTTATTAAAGAAGAAATCATATGTTTATTTATTTGAAATGTTTGGTAGCTGAAAGATTGATTGCAGAGACGAGAAACTATTACTTGGAAAGAAATGTATACTTACTGTTTGTGTCTAATAGTGTATAAATATGTTTAAGTTACTACTAGATAGGAAATAATTATTCTATTTCTCATTACATTTATTTTGTCCATTTTGAAATTCACCTTTGTAAACAATTGAAATTAATGTAATTGAATAATTTCAATTAATGGTAGAGAGGACACCTAATTGTAAATTAATAGGTGTAATTAAACGTAGCTTATGTTTTGTGAAAATATAAGGAAAGTTGATTTAATGAAAAGAACATTTTTATCAAATAAAATGAATGTTTCATTTGTGAATGTAGGTTTAGTTTCATTAAAATAAAGAATAGAATGATTGATTTAAAGGAAGAAATATATGTATATTTGAACTATGTTTCAACATACAGGTGGATTACAAAAGTAGGAAAATAATTTATTTAAGTACGTTATTTATTACTCTGCTGTATAAACAACAAATTTATAAAGGTGTTTAAATGACTAAAGGAAACAATTATTCCACTTTTCATCCATTTTAGTTGTCTGTTTTGAAATTTAACTTTGTAAGTAATTGCAATTAATGTTATTGAAAAATTTCAATTAGAAGGGAAGAAAACGTTGATTGCAATTAATAGATTTAATAAAAGAAACTCACCTTATTTGTTAAACAGAAAGGATGTTTTAATGGAAATAGAAGATCATTTTGTGAAAACCAAATTGAACATTTTCATTTTTAAGGTAAGTAATTTTATTTATTATGTATAGATAAAAAATCTAAATGCATACAAATTTGAATATTATTTGAGTTAATGAAGTTAATTTGGTTACGTTTCACAAATTGAATTTCAAAAAGGTTGTGCGATGTACATGATCCCTTCATTTCTTTTGTTATTAATTGTTGCATGTACGTTTTAAAATAGTTATCTCATTATTAATACTTGATTCGTTCATTTCTCCTTCTGTTTAATACCTGAGCCTAGACTTTTAGGCTGTATTTAATTCTTGCCACCTCATTTTCGCGTATACAAAATTTCACTTTCCTTTGGTTTGCAAACTTTTCCATTCCTACGTACATTTATTTATGCATTATTAATGCCTAAAGCTTTCAAAATAAAACGTGACATTTATTTTTGTCTCTCCACCTTCATTTCTAATTATTAAATAACCCGCGGCTTATTTCTTTCATTTGCAGTGCATATTTGTGTTCTTTTTTTGGCTAAGTCTTATTGGTTTGTTTTAGACTAATGGGCTCCTTAGTAAACCAAGAGACCCTAGAAACTCTAAGGGACTTTGGACCCTTTCTTTTCCCACCCATTGGCCTTCTATTTACTATTTGACTAAAACCAAGTACGTACAGAAATTCCTCATTTGAGAAACTTTCTACATACTCTTCTTCTTCTTGCTCAAATCTACAGAAAACTCCAAACCCCAAAACTCCTAAATCTCCAAATCAAATTCCATCCTTCCTCCTTCAAAACCCTAGCCTCCCTCTCTCCTCTTGCCGCCACCCACCTCCATCACCAACCACAACCCACGGTAGTAACCCATGGCCAAAGCCCCACCATCCTTCTCCTCTTCTTTCTCTTTTTCCCTTCTTTTTCCCTTCCCTTTTTCACTCTTTCTTCCCCTTATTTCCATGGCTTTTATATTCCACTAAACTACTTCAAATCAAATAATTATTATTTTTAAACCATGTATAATTCCAATGGCAACAACTTTATAGTTGAACCCTTCTCCCCATTTCGTATATTTCTATATCAAAAACTCTTTTTTTAAGTCCTTTCTCGGGTCCAGTTTTGGCTGAAAATACCCCATATTATATCAATCATATCTCCTTCATAAATTAACCAAATTATGTGATTTTTTTTTGAAACCATTTAATTTTCCAGTGGTTTCAACTTTCTTTTAGATCAGTTCTTCAAACTCCTTAATTTGCTATGCCAAAAACTCAAATCTTTTCTAAGTATATTTGAACTCAGATTTTCAACTCAGAAAACACCTCTGTTTGTTTTGACCATAACTTCCTCAAAACAAAAACATTTTGAGTGATTCTTTTGTTGAAAGTGGAGAGAAAAGAATTTGCAACAAATTTTTAGTTAGTCACTTTTACAGGTTCAGTAATATTCTGGTCCGAATATTTTCTTAAAAATGACCTAGTTTCAGGTTTGTCCGTAGTTTGGATCTTGGGTTGTTTGGAAGTTGGAAGTAGTTGAAACTTGTTTATTGATTCGTGTTCATGTCTAAGTTTTGTTGGATTTGCTTTACATTTGGATCTTTGCTAGGAATCTCTATATTACCCCATTTTTATCATCACTTCGTAGCCACGAAAGGTGAGCAAACACTCACAACTACTAGATTTTCTTATGTTAGTTAAATTGAATTTATGATGTGATTAGAAATTGATTGGTTGTTGTTTAGTATATTTTAAATTGTCATTCCAGTTAAATCTGACTTTCATTGAATTTAATTTCCATTTAATTTAATATTTAAATTTAAATTGCCAGTTAAAGGCCTGTTAATGATAACCAGTAAATTGTTGGTAGTTATTGGTTGATTTCAATGATGGTTGTGTTGTATGTTCAATTGTTGATATTTGGGTGATTGTGTAACGACCCGACTTTCCAGCCCCAGAAAATCGAACCATTTGAGTTAAGAAGAAGAGGTAGAAGAAGAAGAAGAATAGAAAACAACAACAGAATCTCACATACGCAGCGGAATAAACTATAATAGGTAATAACAGAGCTTTACACAAAACAAAACTATATCTGTTTATATATACATCATCCAAATACATCATCAGAGTACATCACATCAATATCATACAACTGGACAGTAATCATAACTTGTCCTCACAATCTGAATACACAGCGGAATATATATAACTCAAATACGGAAGTATGTATCGCCATCCAGCTCCACAGCATCATTTCCTGTAATCTATAATACTCGGTCTGACCCGAGCATCATATAAAACAATACCCGAGTCAGTCTGGAATACCAGCGTGAGGAAATCACACTCAAATTGATTATTAAAGTTTTAAAACCCTTTGAAAACAAAGGCATCTCGTAAGACCACGCCACAAATAAACATGTCGGGTTTTTACCTTACGATAGCTAAAACACTTTTTATAAAATCCTCTGATATTATAATAGTGTCTATTTACAAATACTTATTAAAATAGCCGAAATTGTTACATCTATTAAATTCCGGCATACTAGCCACAATGTGGGTAATACAAACAAAACTCGTACAAGGCACGTAGGGAGAATGGATTTCCAACGAATGACTAGGCACTTGGGTACCACCTGTCACAGTACGTGGCCTAGATCACAGTACCGAGGAGTACGCCCGCTCCCCTGCAACACAAGACCGGAATCATCCCTTACTGGATAATTCCAAGTAAAATCACCCCACGGTTGGGATCAGCAACCGCAACACTAAGCCGAAATAAAAGGGACATCTAGACAGGGATGACTTTACTCTCAAGTGGGGGCTACCCACGAAGCCTTGCTGCATAACCCCTGATTTTCAGTCATTCCCGGTTGATGAGGCTGGAGGCTAAACGATACCTTTAGCACATATCCCTTAGAATGCCCATCGTCCATCTGACGATGTTTCGCAAGCATTCGTCCATACAAGTCAGTCCCGGGTCCGAACGGAACCGAAAGCACTACTCCTACTACATCCATTTTGGAAATATCCTCAGGATTAGTAGCGACTAGCCCTTGCACTTCACTGCTCCATCTTCGACTCCGAACACGTTACACGAAACGTACAAACCGGATCAAAGTGGTATTCGAGTCTCCAGACCTAGAATCCCGGTATACGGAAACTCGATCCCGGTCTCTTCGAAACGATCAACGCATTTGGCCAATATTGATAGTCGGTTATTTAACTATCAATTAACATCCACAAGCAACCATCACACAATAAATAATTTCCCACATTATTTATTAACCTCAAATATCTTTCCAAGATATATTTCCAAATTTTCAAAGCTCATTTGAAAACAATTTCAAACAGTTTCCGCTTACGAAATACATTTCCCAAATAATTATTTCCACTGAATCACCAAGTACAAAATACTTTTAATTTTAAAATAATTTAAAAACACTTTACTTAAATATACTTTATAACATTGAAATTTTAAAACTACTTTAATACTTTATCAAAATATATATTTTAAGAATATTTAAAATAAAACCACTTTATAAATATAAGCTAACTTTCTCTTTTTAAAACATAATACCAAATCATTTTTATATAATTACTACAATAATAGATTTTGAAAATACTTACTTTGGAAATTAACCTTTAGAAATAATCAATTTCCTAAAACATGCTTTTTAAAACATATTAAAACTTTTAACTTATATTTAACATTGCTTTGAAAAACGTACTTGGCTATCCAGAGAAATACACTTCTCTTCACATCTTTCAAAAATAAATCAACATTTATTCTTTTAAACCAAACCATATCCTTTTATAAATTCCCATCTGAATTTATATTTCAAATATCCTCTGATATTCCATTTCACTTTATAAACCCAGTTTATATCTTCAAAATCTCATTTCTCTTTAAATTTCAAATCCCAAAGTATTTAAATCAATTTATAATTGATTTCCCAATTTATTTTACTTTGAAATAAATTTCCTTACTTAATCCATTTATTTCCAAATTCATTAACTCCCAGATTTTATTTCTCATTATGATTTACAATCTTTAATCTGAACACAAGTTTCAGATTTTACCAAATTCTTTCTTTTCTTTTAATTACATTTAAACATTGAATTAAAATAAATTATTTATTCCTTTAAATAATATCACATAAGTTTTCTTTAAATTCAATATTCTCTGTTTATTTAAAATTCTTCTTTTCCATATTTAATTTATTCGAATTCACTACAATTACTTAACTTAAATTTTATTCTTTTATTTCTTTCCAAAAATCCAATTCAATTGCTTTTGATAACTCATTATACTGGGAAATTCAATCCAACCAGATTATCCAATATAAATCATCACAGGATATCAACAATCATATCACAGAATATTTAAACAAAATTAAATATTTTGAGGAATCCAGTTGGATCCCTCCAACCTGTTTCCCTGCATCCACAGACGTTAGCACAATACCAATTTCACTTCAAAGTGGAATATCGCGGTATATGGGTTTTATATAAAATCATCCGCTATTGTGCGGCGCATAGGGTCTCATCCACTATATAATGTGGGAATATCAACAACTCCAATATATACATATGCCAATATATATATATTGGTATACTACTATGTATATATATATCACATCAATCAAATCATTCAATAAATTATTTAAATTTAACCATTTAAATTTAACTGAGTGAGATTAACTCACCTTTTATTTTGCTATTTGCCAATCCGATCCAATCCTGACTGTTTTCCACTTGATTTTAGACCTCGAATAAACATCTACAATTTATTTGAACCAATCGATCAGCCTATTATCATTTATAAATTTAATTTTAACCAATTCACTAAAATTTACTCAATAAATCTTCTTCTCATAAATAGAGTTTATAATCAAGCTATAGGTTCTTCTCCATTTATTTATTTTTATTTAAACCAATAGTCTAGATTACAAATTAATCTTTGTTTAGTACAATTACTTTACTGTATCCAAATTTGTAAACTGTCTCATAAAATTTATAGCAACAAAATAAATATTTATGTAAGTTATCAATATTCGATTTAAATCAAACAATTAACCATTGTTTAATAATTTAAAATTTTAATTAATGATTAAATCAATTTGTTAACTCCCTTTGAAACTACATATTACAGAAATAACCCATATACATATATATTAAATTTTGAATAAGAATAAATTTCCCTTTCAAACCTATATACATGTATTAATTAAAATAAAATAAACAGAACTGTTTAAAATTTTCTTTATTGTAAAATAAAATTTCACTTATACATTTATTCATTTATGAAATTAAATTAGGTAAAACGTAGGTACCTCGCTGCCCAGTCCCACTACGTCGATGACGGACTCCCTCTCCTCTTCGTCAAGCTTCAGATCTCGAGCCGTCGAACCCTACCTCTTCCCAGCTATACACGCACACTCCATCGCCAAACCCTAGACTCGAACACATGACAATGGTCGCCGCCCCACGATACTCCATCACGATCGAACGAAGTTGCCACAGCAGCCCCTCGCGTGCCTGAAAACCCCAATGAACTCGAGTCGAACTCGATCGCGATGCCACCAGACGCTCGAAATAACAGCGCCGCCCTTCGCTTTCCTCGATTCCCAAACCCTAGGCCACAGCTCGAAATCGAAATTGGTCGACGCTTGACTGGGAGAGTGTGGGAAGAACGAGCTTAATGGGCTCGAATTTGAAATGGAGGGAAGTAGGCTCGTGAATTAAATGTCGACCAAAATATCCTGAACTCGGCCATTATATTTTTCTTTTACTGAAGAGGATTTCGATTTTTAATTTTCGTTAGAATGATTTTGGCTTCCGAGACAAGGCAAAGAGTACGTGATGCTGTAAAGAGTGGGTCGGCTGAGATGAAAGAATTCGGCTGTGATTTGATTTCTTTCAGATAAGGATATTAAAATTGGACCGATAATTATCGTCTAAGTGTTTCTACCTCGTACGATCACACGTTAATTCCGAAAGCTACAAAATTTGAAATCCGGTAATAATTCAATATCATGGATCCAATGAAACTGGTTTCGTCGAATTCCGAGACTGTGCCTCGGAAGACTATTTTTAAATTCAAATTAAAACGATAAATTTCAAAACTGAACCAACCACTGTTAAATTCCATTTTAACACTTCTATTATCTTCAGTATTGTCAATATAAATTTTCTAAGCCTTCAAACTATTTTAACAGGCTTAAAATTTTAGATTCAACCATTTACCCGAATTCCGATTATTTAATTAAACTATTAAATTATCCAATAAACAGTCATATTCGAAATTCAAATTAAAAATTAACTTTTAAATATTTAAAATCAATTAAATATTCCGATTCCAAATATTCAAAAATTACGGGTCGTCACATTCCTCCCCCCTTAAAAGAATTTCGTCCCCGAAATTACTAGTTAGGAAGAATGATTCAATACCCATTACTATTTCCCAAATTCAAACAGTTTTGACAATACCCAAACAATCTTTTATTAATGATACACTAATCATCTTTTAACTTCCCAAACTTATTCATAAGTTCAACCCATACCACCAACTTATCCATTCAAATTTTGAATTATCAAAATTTTCTCAAAATTTTTCTAACTCCCTAAATTTTCGAAAAATTTCGCCAGCGTCTCCTTTGCGCGGCTAGCTCGGTACTACTACAAAATGGCTCTACGGCCTCCCAATCTCAAAAAGAAAACAAAAGGCCAAGTGGCTGGATCAAAAACCCAATCAAATTTCATATAGAAATTCAAATACATACCTTTTTGTCGGACCATTAAATTTTATCTTCTAAAATCAAAAATCCCCATTATCCATTGCTTTTATATACCTGTATATCCTATTAAGCAATAATATCCAATCATAGGATTCAAAATCATTTTAGACATTTCCTTTACAAATTTCAATATTTGTTTTACTTATGCCCGTACGATGCACATATATCATTCGTACGCAATATCACATTCGATCGCTCAATCGATCACACAATTTCACTTCCGAACTAGTATCGTCCACCCGACCTTCTAGTGCGGGCTCAGATCTGGTTTCTTGATCAGAAACCGTCATTCTCCTTGCGTAGCCACAAACTATGATAGAGAATATCCAGAATCAATCAACAATCCATATCCAGGTTCGCCGTCGAAAATCGAGTGAAAAATTCCAACTCGGATCGATATATCTATCTCGAAATTCTGTGTTCGACATCTGGACCTAATAGCTATGCGAATAAAATAATACGTACATCTTACGTATAAATTCCAATTGATTATCAATTATATCAATTTCCTTTTTATTCACATTCATTTGATTGTTATTCACTTATCACACTTATCCCATTCACGTCTTCAAATTTTAATCGTCATTCAATTATTCACCTAGAATAATTTTCCTCCATACCAAATTTACTTAAGAATTCACCATTCATTTCTTAAGTCCAATATAAACATTTTATATACTTCTTGGATTTGTTTTACTTCATTTTTGAAGTTTATATTTATTTTCACTTCCCCATTGAAGTTTATTTTCATTACTATTTACTTAGCCCTTACAATTTCATTTAAACTCAAATTGGCTTCCATTTTGAATATGGATTAGTTTCACTTACTAATTAATTTAAATCTCAATTAAAAGTTTATTTGCAAGCTTACTTTCCTTAGTTCTTTCGATTTCACTTACTTTACATTCATATTTAAACTAGATTCAATTATTCGGTTCCAATTCCATTTGCTTAGCAAATTTAGATTATTTATCGTTAATGAAAATTTTCAAAAATTTCAAAAATCTTCTAACTCCCAAAATTTACGGAAAAATTTGGCAGAGTCTCCCTTGTACGGAGGGACTTCTGCGATATCGCAGGATGCACAAATATATATATACATCGGCCTCAGGCCGGAAATCACAATATATATCAATATATGCAGTTCATATCTCCTATTTTGAATTTTTGCGTAAGCGTACCTTATTATAGCAATTTTTTTTAAGCAAAGCAGTGATTTATTTAGCAATTAGTGCAACCCAAAATCAGCTATACGGCTTCCCTGAACCTGTACTTACTTACTTTAAAAATGTAAGTACCAAGATCATGCAACTTAACAACATTTTACATATTTAACTAACAAACAAGAGAATTTCCATGAGGAAAGTAGATTAAACAACACTTATAAGCAATGTTTTGGTTCCAACATTAATTTAAATTGTTACAACCCATTTATGTACGACTACATCCAATTTAAATGGTTCACATCTCAATTTCTCACATTCGGCTCATTTTAGCAAATCAAACTTATATTTAATTCAATTGATCTCAAAATCAATTTATTTAACTTCTATCAACTGATAGAATTTCAATTTACTTTACTCACGTCAAACGACGGTTTATTTTATGCAGTTTTGACGATATCCATAAGAATAAATAATTGCTTAAGTTTCATAACCAATTTAAATTGATTCCAATTCAATTTATTTTTAACTCTCTTCCATTTTAATATAAGTGGTATATTCATTGAATCCAATATAACCTCTAATCCACATTCAATACTTATTCCTGAATTGTATTATATTAATAACAATGCCACTTCAATCATTTCTGCTTACTTGAATTTATTTACAATTCAAATTATCACTATTACACTCCAATTCCATTATTCATTTATACTTCCACTTTTATTACCAAATTCAAATTCCATTAACATATCCACTTATCTAATTTATTCCAAATTAGCACACTTCTTTTTACAATTCAATATTTGATTTTTACTTCGAAAATCACTTAACTATTTTACTGAAGTTCGATCTATTTTATAATTCAAGTTTTGGATTTACATCCATTTTTCACAATTCAAACAACTTTTATTTTGGCTTATTTATTCCACTTCTAAATTTTATAAGCCACAATTTATTTATATCCATACTTACATCTATTTAAATTCAATCCCATTTATACTTTTACTTTTAATTAGGGATTATACAATTTATTTAACTAATATATATTTTATTTTTCTCATCATTCCATAAACATTTTAAATAAGATTCCAGAGTTTTAAACAATTTCCCAGAATTTCAAAATCACTTTTGAAATCAACTATACCCAAAACCCTTTTCAATTCCAAAACCAAACTCAGTTTTGCAAACAAACACCAGCCCATACATCTAGGTAGCAATTTCTCTTTCAGAAACCCGAAAATGAACATCGATGATGCTGCAGTCATCACCGAAGTTATTTCCCAGCGACCGAAAGAGAATTTAAGGCTTTTATCTCTTTAAAAACACTTTCAAATATTTTTAATTTCCAAATCTCACAAGATTTCAACTCAAAAATATTCCTGAAATAATACTATTATTTCTCCAAAACCCTTTTGAAACCATTTCCAAACTCAAAGGAATTTTAAACTTCACAAAATTCCAAATTTGAAATCCATCTCGATTTATTTCCAAATGTTCCTCTGGAATCCTATTCCCAATTATAAATCATATTTATAATCCACAGTTACAAATTTCACTTTATTATCTGAATTTATTTTCTTAACCTAGGTTATGATTCCAATTTCCTATTCAATTTGATATTTAAATGATACTAATTTAATATTATCACTTCCTAACAATCAACCATCCATATATAAGCTAAATAGCTTACAAAAACTTTTCTTTTTATATACAAAAATAATTTGGGTAAAATTATTTCATTTACCCCATTTTAAAACAATATTGTGTCGGTTTATCTAGTTTAAGAGTTTAGAAATCCCTATCGATGTTGTGGCGTCCCACACATCGACCAGAATCCATAAACACTCAACCGATAAGTCAACACCATATAAAACCATTTTATATTCACTAACAAATACGCGCTCATATCTATTAATACTCTCAAAATTCCCACCAGAGCCAAGGTTATCGCCAACCTAAGCTCTGATACCACTTGTAACGACCCGACTTTCGAGCCCCGGAAAATCGAACCATTTGAGTTAAGAAGAAGAGGTAGAAGAAGAAGAAGAATAGAAAACAACAACAGAATCTCACATACGCAGCGGAATAAACTATAATAGGTAATAACAGAGCTTTACACAAAACAAAACTATATCTGTTTATATATACATCATCCAAATACATCATCAGAGTACATCACATCAATATCATACAACTGGACAGTAATCATAACTTGTCCTCACAATCTGAATACACAGCGGAATATATATAACTCAAATAGGGAAGTACGTATCGCCATCCAGCTCCACAGCATCATTTCCTGTAATCTATAATACTCGGTCTGACCCGAGCATCATATAAAACAATACCCGAGTCAGTCTGGAATACCAGCGTGAGGAAATCACACTCAAATTGATTATTAAAGTTTTAAAACCCTTTGAAAACAAAGGCATCTCGTAAGACCACGCCACAAATAAACATGTCGGGTTTTTACCTTACGATAGCTAAAACACTTTTTATAAAATCCTCTGATATTATAATAGTGTCTATTTACAAATACTTATTAAAATAGCCGAAATTGTTACATCTATTAAATTCCGGCATACTAGCCAGAATGTGGGTAATACAAACAAAACTCGTACAAGGCACGTAGGGAGAATGGATTTCCAACGAATGACTAGGCACTGGGGTACCACCTGTCACAGTACGTGGCCTAGATCACAGTACCGAGGAGTACGCCCGCTCCCCTGCAACACAAGACCGGAATCATCCCTTACTGGATAATTCCAAGTAAAATCACCCCACGGTTGGGATCAGCAACCGCAACACTAAGCCGAAATAAAAGGGACATCTAGACAGGGATGACTTTACTCTCAAGTGGGGGCTACCCACGAAGCCTTGCTGCATAACCCCTGATTTTCAGTCATTCCCGGTTGATGAGGCTTGAGGCTAAACGATACCTTTAGCACATATCCCTTAGAATGCCCATCGTCCACCTGACGATGTTTCGCAAGCATTCGTCCATACAAGTCCGTCCCGGGTCCGAACGGAACCGAAAGCACTACTCCTACTACATCCATTTTGGAAATATCCTTAGGATTAGTAGCGACTAGCCCTTGCACTTCACTGCTCCATCTTCGACTCCGAACACGTTACACGAAACGTACAAACCGGATCGAAGTGGTATTCGAGTCTCCAGACCTAGAATCCCGGTATACGGAAACTCGATCCCGGTCTCTTCGAAACGATCAACGCATTTGGCCAATATTGATAGTCGGTTATTTAACTATCAATTAACATCCACAAGCAACCATCACACAATAAATAATTTCCCACATTATTTATTAACCTCAAATATCTTTCCAAGATATATTTCCAAATTTTCAAAGCTCATTTGAAAACAATTTCAAACAGTTTCCGCTTACGAAATACATTTCCCTAATAATTATTTCCATTGAATCACCAAGTACAAAATACTTTTAATTTTAAAATAATTTAAAAACACTTTACTTAAATATACTTTATAACATTGAAATTTTAAAACTACTTTAATACTTTATCAAAATATATATTTTAAGAATATTTAAAATAAAACCACTTTATAAATATAAGCTAACTTTCTCTTTTTAAAACATAATACCAAATCATTTTTATATAATTACTACAATAATAGATTTTGAAAATACTTACTTTGGAAATTAACCTTTAGAAATAATCAATTTCCTAAAACATGCTTTTTAAAACATATTAAAACTTTTAACTTATATTTAACATTGCTTTGAAAAACGTACTTGGCTATCCAGAGAAATACACTTCTCTTCACATCTTTCAAAAATAAATCAACATTTATTCTTTTAAACCAAACCATATCCTTTTATAAATTCCCATCTGAATTTATATTTCAAATATCCTCTGATATTCCATTTCACTTTATAAACCCAGTTTATATCTTCAAAATCTCATTTCTCTTTAAATTTCAAATCCCAAAGTATTTAAATCAATTTATAATTGATTTCCCAATTTATTTTACTTTGAAATAAATTTCCTTACTTAATCCATTTATTTCCAAATTCATTAACTCCCAGATTTTATTTCTCATTATGATTTACAATCTTTAATCTGAACACAAGTTTCAGATTTTACCAAATTCTTTCTTTTCTTTTAATTACATTTAAACATTGAATTAAAATAAATTATTTATTCCTTTAAATAATATCACATAAGTTTTCTTTAAATTCAATATTCTCTGTTTATTTAAAATTCTTCTTTTCCATATTTAATTTATTCGAATTCACTACAATTACTTAACTTAAATTTTATTCTTTTATTTCTTTCCAAAAATCCAATTCAATTGCTTTTGATAACTCATTATACTGGGAAATTCAATCCAACCAGATTATCCAATATAAATCATCACAGGATATCAACAATCATATCACAGAATATTTAAACAAAATTAAATATTTTGAGGAATCCAGTTGGATCCCTCCAACCTGTTTCCCTGCATCCACAGACGTTAGCACAATACCAATTTCACTTCAAAGTGGAATATCGCGGTATATGGGTTTTATATAAAATCATCCGCTATTGTGCGGCGCATAGGGTCTCATCCACTATATAATGTGGGAATATCAACAACTCCAATATATACATATGCCAATATATATATATTGGTATACTACTATGTATATATATATCACATCAATCAAATCATTCAATAAATTATTTAAATTTAACCATTTAAATTTAACTGAGTGAGATTAACTCACCTTTTATTTTGCTATTTGCCAATCCGATCCAATCCTGACTGTTTTCCACTTGATTTTAGACCTCGAATAAACATCTACAATTTATTTGAACCAATCGATCAGCCTATTATCATTTATAAATTTAATTTTAACCAATTCACTAAAATTTACTCAATAAATCTTCTTCTCATAAATAGAGTTTATAATCAAGCTATAGGTTCTTCTCCATTTATTTATTTTTATTTAAACCAATAGTCTAGATTACAAATTAATCTTTGTTTAGTACAATTACTTTACTGTATCCAAATTTGTAAACTGTCTCATAAAATTTACAGCAACAAAATAAATATTTATGTAAGTTATCAATATTCGATTTAAATCAAACAATTAACCATTGTTTAATAATTTAAAATTTTAATTAATGATTAAATCAATTTGTTAACTCCCTTTGAAACTACATATTACAGAAATAACCCATATACATATATATTAAATTTTGAATAAGAATAAATTTCCCTTTCAAACCTATATACATGTATTAATTAAAATAAAATAAACAGAACTGTTTAAAATTTTCTTTATTGTAAAATAAAATTTCACTTATACATTTATTCATTTATGAAATTAAATTAGGTAAAACGTAGGTACCTCGCTGCCCAGTCCCACTGCGTCGATGACGGACTCCCTCTCCTCTTCGTCAAGCTTCAGATCTCGAGCCTTCGAACCCTACCTCTTCCCAGCTATACACGCACACTCCATCGCCAAACCCTAGACTCAAACACACGAAAATGGTCGCCGCCCCACGATACTCCATCACGATCGAACGAAGTTGCCACAGCAGCCCCTCGCGTGCCTGAAAACCCCAATGAACTCGAGTCGAACTCGATCGCGATGCCACCAGACGCTCGAAATAACAGCGCCGCCCTTCGCTTTCCTCGATTCCCAAACCCTAGGCCACAGCTCGAAATCGAAATTGGTCGACGCTTGACTGGGAGAGTGTGGGAAGAACGAGCTTAATGGGCTCGAATTTGAAATGGAGGGAAGTAGGCTCGTGAATTAAATGTCGACCAAAATATCCTGAACTCGGCCATTATATTTTTCTTTTACTGAAGAGGATTTCGATTTTTAATTTTCGTTAGAATGATTTTGGCTTCCGAGACATGGCAAAGAGTACGTGATGCTGTAAAGAGTGGGTCGGCTGAGATGAAAGAATTCGGCTGTGATTTGATTTCTTTCAGATAAGGATATTAAAATTGGACCGATAATTATCGTCTAAGTGTTTCTACCTCGTACGATCACACGTTAATTCCGAAAGCTACAAAATTTGAAATCCGGTAATAATTCAATATCATGGATCCAATGAAACTGGTTTCGTCGAATTCCGAGACTGTGCCTCGGAAGACTATTTTTAAATTCAAATTAAAACGATAAATTTCAAAACTGAACCAACCATTGTTAAATTCCATTTTAACACTTCTATTATCTTCAGTATTGTCAATATAAATTTTCTAAGCCTTCAAACTATTTTAACAGGCTTAAAATTTTAGATTCAACCATTTACCCGAATTCCGATTATTTAATTAAACTATTAAATTATCCAATAAACAGTCATATTCGAAATTCAAATTAAAAATTAACTTTTAAATATTTAAAATCAATTAAATATTCCGATTCCAAATATTCAAAAATTACGGGTCGTCACAGATTGGATGGATGTTATTGGTTGACATTTTGGATGATTTGATGTTAGTTATGTCTATATCTCTGTATCCTTGTGGGTTGAAATGATACATACCCGAACGATCTTATAGATTAGGGGAAAACGTTATGGGTTGAAATGATAAACCCGAGCGGTTTTCACTGATTTGAAAATGTTGATTTTTGGTACTGGTTGAGATGACATATACCCATATAATTTCTTGAATTTGGATTTTATTTGTAATTGAATTACTTGAAGGGTTTAAGTTAATTCAAACTTCGGATTTGTTTTAATTAGATTATTAAGATTGATATTTCGAATTATTTGAAACCTTTTAAATAATTATATTCACGTTGTACACTTGATAGGAGATGAAAATCCTGTAACATCTATGAAACCATTGCACTAATATTTCTATTTTATTTATTTTGATTTGACTTACATAAGATCTTTTAGTTCTGACTCGAGTGTTTTGTCATTCATTACGCTCGGGTCAGTCTGAGCTTTTCAGTGTATTGAAGACTATTTTCTGAAGGACGAAGACAAAGATTCAGTATATTATTGCTATTATTATTTCACTACATTTTGTGTTCCACTACATTATTTATTTATTTTTGATGTATGTATAACTCTGATTTGAATTGTAAAAGTGTAATCAAATGTTATTTGTAAAACAGATTCATGAACTGTTTATTTGATTATTATATTTTGTCGTTCCACTACGAGATTCTGTGTTTTGTTTTTTTTCTTCATTTTTTCTCTTATTTACCCCATTAACAATCCTCTTTTTTGAATGGTTTGAGTCTGACATGTGTGGTTTATTGTCGATTTGAACCGTCCAGAAAGGTGGGTCGTTACACGGTTGTTACATTTGGTATCAGAGCAAAGGTTACCCAATTAACCTTAGTTAATACCGTGATCCAGTAGATATAGGGTAGGAGTTGTCGCCTTAGACTGGATCTAGAGAGTGTATACATCTGAAAGAGTTCGTATTTTTTTATATATTTTGGTTTTCAAAACTATATAGTAGCATATATTGTATATAGTTGTGTGCACACATGAGCACTACTGATGCAATTTTCTTTGTGAGAGAAAGATCATCCTGATTATGTAATAGGGATGATCTGGCATGGAAGAAAAACTATTATTGACTCTATCTTTAGAGTTAAGTATTGGGTAGGATTGGGGCCATTATCCTTGTTGATAGGATATGTTCGCAGAGTTGGTGCGGATCATTTTCTGGATGCCCAATTTGCTCTAAAAGGTTTTGGTGCTCAAGTGCAGATGGTTGCAATCGACTTTGCCAAGCTGTATATAGACTATGAGAATCTAGGAGGTAGACCTTCCTCAGAACGCAGTCGGCTATTGGAAGGTAAGTTGGTTGGTTGTTTGTAAGGATCTTCAATGACTTGGATTTAGATGACGCATGAGGTATAAGTTAGCCTTTGGATGACTTCAAGGACGGACGATGAACTAGTGGAGTGTTTCTGTAGCTCTGATTTCCAAGGACCGATTTCCTTGGTACCAGTTCATTGTTCGCTTCGAAGATGATAGAATGGTTAAGGAATTCACCAATTTGAAGTATGGCGACATGCCTATGTTGGAGTATGTTGTTGGATTGATATGATATCGAAATACGGTCTATTCCCATTGATACTCAATGTAGAAGGATTGAAGTTTATCATTGGGTAGGGAGATCATCTTGGGGGTCGATTGATTCATCACATTGACGAGGGCTTCAAAAGGACAATCAATAAGTACCCAGTATTGAAGAGTTATCCCGTACTAGTTGAGTAGGGATAGGTCAGGAAGCATAGGTATTGATTGCCTTTCCAGTTTCATCAATTACTCCATCAATGTAATAGAAGGTAAATGGCATCACTGTTTGAGATATGCTTTCCTCATATGATGGTTCCATACGTGTCTTATTTGACGTCGAGGTTTCGTATTCCTTTATATCTAGATCCGATGGTTAGATATTGGGATAGAGACTCGAGATAATTACCGATCTTTGATCGTGATAGACCTAGTTAGGGGCTCAGCCAGCCTATACGTGATTTATTGAGACCTTGGCTTTTGAGTCATGGTTGTTTGTTTGTTAGGCATTGATTGTTTGGGGTTTAGTTGGGTTGGAATTATAGTTTAAGAATGGACTGCTGAAGGGGAAATCGAATATTGGTGAATTGTAAGAGGTCGTTGATGACGACCGGGCTTGTGAAGGAGCGGACGGTAGTGATTGGTTGCCAACAGGGGAGCCTTATATATTCGCTCGATATTCCAAATGATAGGATGTCATTTGTGCCTGTAGTTGGAGAGTGTCTGGACATACTTGAGGAGGTGACTGGATTACCACCATATAGGGATAGAGTTCCATATTGATCTGGTCGGAGGGATTGGACCAGAAGTTATGTCTTTAATGCATAGAGTGTCTGAAGAGCTTAGGAGAATAGAGGTGCGAGTGGGTGATCTATTTAGGTGATGGTTCAACCATGGATGTATGTTTGGGTAAGATGCACCTGTTGTATTTATCAATGGGACGGATGGATCTTTGGAGTTGTTTGTTGGTTGTGGTAAGCTAGATGAGACGATGAACATTTTCGTACTTTCGTTTATTGATGACTTGTTCGATCAGCTCTATGGCATGAGGATGTTATCTTAGTTGGACCCTGCGGTGAGGTTGCACCAATTGAGAGTAATTTGGATGTATGTGTCGATTATAGTGTTTCATACACTAAGTTGATTTTAGGTTGGTTATGCCATTCGGGCTAACCAATGTATCGGCATATGTTATGGATCTCATGGACCATGTCTGGAGAGGTCGCTTGAGTGAGTTGTGCTTACGTTCGGTGATGATACTTTCGTCTGCCCATGGACGGAAGAGGAGCACAAGACATGATTAATGATGAGATTTTGATGGTACCACTCCTGAAGGAGGGGAGTGAGATGCTTGGGTCATGTTGTTTCAGAGTAGGATGTCGTTGCAGATCCTTTAGTTACGGCAGTTCGGAATTTGGGTAGACCTAAGATAGTAGTATTGTTGACCTATTGTATGGGAGAGGATTAGACTTTTGTTTGAGATGTGAGGTGTAGACATGCGTTAGTGAGTCTGACTGGGAGACAGTATCCGACTCTTGATTCGAGTTGGAGGCGATAGAGTTCGCTTTAGGGAGATGGAAGCACTGTTTGCTAGGAGAGGAGTTTGAGTTGTTCAGTGATCCCTTGTCATTGTAGTATCTCTTCTCCGAGAAGGATCTATACCTTCGTTAGTAGCGATGGTTGGAGTTCTTAGCCTCCTATGGATTTGACATTTCCTAGACATTTGAAGGGAAATGTGGTTGTTGGTATTCGAGTGGGAGACGTACCGATTGGGAGTGATATTCCTAGAGTGGGTATTGCAGAAGCTTATCACTGGTTACGACTCCAGAACTCGATAAGCTTTGGCCAAGTGTAATGGCTAGTTTGACCATCAGACCTACTTTGATTTAGCCGATTGGAACTAGTCAGAGGCGTTAAACTAGACTAATGGAAATCTATATTGAAAATTCAGAATAATTATAAGGTCCAAAAACTATCTTCTTCATACGATCGAATTAGGACTTAAAACATTTTCCATTGTGTTCGAAATAGGGGTTTAACATTATAATTGCCTAGCGGCACGCCTCGATAGGAGATCGAGACTGTGAGTTGCGGAAATCGAGACAATTTGAATTTGAATTTAAATTAAAATATATATATATATTCACATATATTGGGTAAATAGACACGTATAGGAAATTTTAGCACGTGTTCACAAGTATAACACGCGTCCCCCTTCCTCTTTGTAAAATCAAAACCAGATAAAAATAAATGAAAAGAAAACAAAATAGTTTTGCAATTTTTCTCTTCCAGTGAAAATATAAAATCAATGGCCGAGCATTTCTTTTAGTCAATTCAGTTCCCTCTTTTCAAAATCACGGCCGAGATTTCATTTCGAATCGCCCTCCTTTACATTTCGTTTGATAATCATGAATCTCGTCCTCCTCTAAATCAAACGAAAATTGAATCCTCTCAACAGCGAATCGCGCGACTCGAAACGGCGGAGCCTCGTTCGTTATCAATCGCGTGAAGGAGGAGAGCGACCGAAGGTTGCGACAGTCTCGAGTGGCTCCTCGTGCGTATGTCGACAGATGTGAGGGGCGGTGATGTTCGAGCTAGGATATGGAAGTGGCAGTAGCAAGTAGCGATGCATGGCGAGGCCGCGGCTTCGAGCGATGTGGTTTCGATCGGCGATCTGGTGTGTGCATCAGTAAGGTTTAAAAATCATGAAAACAAGCTTGTTTGAATGGATTGCAAATAAAAAGGGCAAAGGTGAGAACTTCTCACTCAATCAGATTACCCTGTTTAATTTAAATAGTTAAATTTAAATTATTGGTTGTTTGCTTGGATTGATAATTGTTATCAGTTGGATTGGTATGTTATATATAGTAGTACATATATATATATTGGAGTGATTGATTTCCCGCATTATATAGCGGATGAGACCCTATGCGCTACATAATAGCGGATGATATGATATGAACCCATATACCGCGATATTCCACCTCGAAGTGGAATTGGTATTTTATACTATGCTAACATCTGTGGATGCAGGGAAATAGGTTGGAGGGATCCAACTAGATTCCACAAATTGTTTGAATTTATTTCATATGTTGTTATATGATTTGTTGATGAATTGTGATTGATTTTATTAGTAATTGAAATTATTAAAGGCTATGGTTTGGCCGAATATATTCTGGCATTTTAAGATACCAGAAATATAAAAATTGGATTGTTGGAAGTCAAATAATTTTTAGAGAATTGTATAAATTAAAAGAAGGAATCTGGAAAAAGATAAAAGTTGATTTTTGAAATCTTATCGAATAAATTCCAAGTATGGGGAAAAGATTTTTGTAAATGGAAATAAAATGGATTTTGAGAACTTAGGTAGTATTGTTTAAAAGTCGAAGAATTTATTTCAAAATTTAGATTTTAAATGGTTTGGGAGAAATAAAGGAATTTATTTTAAAAATGGAGTTAGTTTTGGGAAATCGATTTGAAAACTAATTAAATGTTTGAAACTGTGTTTTAGAAGGAAGATAAGACTATGGAATTTATAAACTGGGTTTATAAAGAGAAATATATATATCAGTAGATATTCAAAAAATATAAATTCACGGTGGGAATTTATAATGGAATGGGTAATTTGTTTTAAAAATAAGTAGTGGTTTATTTTTAAAAGGTGTGAGAGAAAAGCGTATTTCCCTGAATAGCCAAGTACGTTTTCAAAGTAGCTTTTAAGTATAAATTAAAAGTTTTAAAGTTGTTTTAAAAGAATGTTTTTGAGAAAATCATTTATTTAAGTTGTTTGGAATTTTAAAGTTAAATATTTATTAAATTAGTTATAGTAATAATTATTTTAAAGGCTAATTGGTATTATGATTTTAAAAAGATAATTATTAATATTTATATTTTATAAAGTAGTTTTATTTGAAATACAGTTTGACCAAAGTTTTTATTCGGAAAACTTGTATAGAATTTAATAACCTTTATTTTTAAATTGTCTTGGCTTACGTTTTACAGGAAAAATTATTATTAAATTTCATAACTAGTATTTTAAATAAAGTGTTTTAATTCTAAGTATTTTAAAGCATATATATTTTTAGATAAAGTGATTTAAATTATTTTAAAATCTAATGCATTTAGTCTTGGCAAATTTTTCAGTGGAAATAAACAATATTTGGAATTTATTCCGCGAGAGGAAACTGATTGAAAACTGTTTTCAAAAGGGTTGAAGAGTACAAAAATTTATACCTTGCGAAGATATTTTGAAATAAATAATTTGGGAAATTATTTAAATCTGATGGTTGTTTGTGGATGTTGTATGATAGTTAAATAACCGACTATCAATATTGGCCTTTAAGACGGCATTTGAATTTCGATGCGACCGGGGGTCGGATTCCAAATGGTTATCCGAAAACCACATCGAATCTTAAAAGGTGGATCTTTAGTTTAAAAGATCAAAAGTGGAAATTTGTTGTGACTTAATTTAGAATTGAATGTATCCACTTGTTTTTAAAATAAGCGCTCATTATTCGGTTAAGCCGGGAGAGGACACTAAGTCATAAAACCCATTTCGAATAATGATACGACAAAATGGGATTGCATTTGAAGACGGTGGTTGAAGACCGGGTATTTTCGAAAACGAAAGGATTTCCTGTTGAATGTCTCTACATCGAGTTGCTCCGGTATAGAGATTTTTATTACCCTATGTGATGGGGAGTCTGTACGTGATTAGGGGATATCCGGATTTGCAAGGACTTTTTCCTTAATTGGACGAAGTGCCTTCGGTTCCATTCAGACCCAGGATGGAATTGTATGGATGTATGTCTGACATTACACTTTGAGATATAAAGCTGAGTTCTATCAAATATATTTCTGTTGGTGGCGGAGAATTTATTCTCTTAGCTTAACACCCTTCTCTGAGACGTACAAGCTCAGAGGTTATGTAGTTGATTATTACTAGTGATATATTCCCAATTTGGTAATGTGGTATGCTAAGTGTTGATCATTGGTTGATCGAAGCATGGCTTTTTTGAAAAGCGTAGCTTTGTGGGACGAGACTTCATCGAACCTCACACCTCGGAAATGGTCGAAATAGGAAGGATGCAGCAAGGTTATGGGGGTCGCGCCCCTCAGGGTATGTACATTTCCTTCTGGATAAAAAGTGGTATTCTGGTATGGAGCCCAGATATTTACTTATGTGGATAAAATAAAAAGTGGTATTCTGGTATGGAGCCCAGATATTTACTTATGTGGTTGTTGGAATTTGAGAAGCCTCGGTAAAGGTTGGTTATGACCGGAGGATGGCATACTCGTGACAGTTAGTTACCTAGTTACAGAGGTAACCCGACCTTGTGTTGGCAGAGATCCACTTAGGTTCTCGGGGCGTCCCTCCAGAGGCGTACCCATTCGGAAAGGAAGTCCCTTAGCCTTGACCATTTGATGGAAATCCAATCATTCAATACGAGCCCTTTACGGTTTTAGTTGTAGAACCTGCCATCTAACATGGTAGCTATATTACGCATATTATAATGGTACGTATGCTGGCTAAGATTTATATTATACTTGCAAAAATTTTCCACACTATGCACTAATAATAATATCAAAAGGATTTTCATGTTTCAAGCTTGTTTGACTACTATAAGGAGAAATCTCCCCAAGTGTGCGATTGCATTGTGTGTGTGCTGGGAGGCCTTATGGTAGTTTCATTTTCCAAAAGCATGAATGGATTTCTTTTTGTACAAATAACCATTTTTAGTACTCACACCAGTCCCATGACTGACTCGGAGTTTATTGTTCCCTTTTCTAAACTCTGGTTGCCCATAATTTTCCACACGGGCAGCCTAGAGTCAGGTTATCAGCAGAATTTTGGATGGATTGATGTGGAGCTTAGGAGATGAGCTGGATGGCGAGACGTACTTCCGTATTTGATTATTATTCCACTATGTATTCAGTTATGAGGACAAGTTTATATAACTTTCCAGTTGTGTGATATGAAACTGTTGTACTCTGATGATGTAATGTATAAACAGATATAGTTCTTTTGTTTTAAAGATTAGTCATTTATCTATTATATATTGTTCCGCTGCGATTGTGAGATTCTGATATTGTTTCTATTTCTTCTTCTACCTCTTTCTTCTTTAACCCTAACGATTTGGTTTTCCGGCATTCGATTGTTCGGTATTTAATACAGTTGACGTATTGATGTCGATTTTCTGGCGTCGAAAAATTGGGTCATTACAGAGTGGTATCCGAGCTTAGGTTGGCGATAACCTTGGCTCTAGTGGGGAATTACTCATTAGAGATAGAGTCAGTAGTACTCTAGAATGAGTTTGAGTGTATTAATTAATATGAGCACGTATTTGTTAGTGAATATAAAAATTGTTTTTATATTGTGTTGACTTATCGGTTGAGTGTTTATAGATTCTAGTCGGTGCAGTCTGGCCAACTGTATAGATAGGGGTTTCTAAACTCTTAAACAAGATAAACCGACACAGTATTGTTTTAAAATACGGTAAATGAAATAATTTTACCTAAATTATTTTTGTATATAAAAGAAATAATTTTCCATAAATTATTATAGTATATGGTTGCTTGGTTGTTAGGAAGTGATAATATTGAATTATTATCATTGTTGTATGGAAATTGAATAAGAAATTAAGGTAATAACCAAAGGATAAGGAAATAAATTCATTAATAGAACGAAATTTGTAATGTGAGTTTATAAATGAGTTTTATAAATTGAAATAAGATGCCAGAGTAATTTTTGGAATATGGATTAAAAGATTTGGGATTGAAATTTCAAAAGCTTAAATTCTTTTGAGTTTGGAAATGGTTTTCAAAAGTTTTGGAAAAATAATGGTGAAATTATTTGGGAAATATTTTTGAATTGGATTAAAAAAAATATGGTGGGATTTTGAATTTAAAAATATTATGGAATATAAATAAGTTTGATAACTTATAAAAACTAGAAATTTGTTGGAATAAGATTCAACTTGAAAAGGGATAAACAAAAGTAAGTGTAAAACCCAAATAAGTGGGACGATAAGCTAATTAATTGAGGTGAATCAAAAGAAATTAGCGAATGCAATTAAATTTGGGAAACTTATAGAATTTTAAAATTTAAATTGAATTGGCGTATAATTAAATATAGTCAAATAAAAGTGAATTTAAAGAAAAGTCTAAGGAGACTAAGTTAAATGATTACTCAAATAAAATTTATTAAGGTGAAAATAAATTTCTGAATGAATAAATGAATTTACAATTGCAAGTAAATGAAATTGAAAACTAAATGTTGAAATTCATCTTGAATTTCTATGTAAATGGAAAATCAGTGGAGTGGACTAAAATATAATAATGGGTTGAAAATAAAAGTGGTTGAGATATGAATAAATTAGTAAGTGGAACTAATTAAAATGGTTAGTTAAAAATGGATTGAGATAAGATGAATAGAATTCAATATTTAAAATGAAGGGTAAACTGAATTCAAATGGAATTGAAAAATGCAAAGTTGAATGGAAATGAATATATAACTTCAGTAGTGAAGTGAAAATAAATATAAGAAGTATATAAATACTTATATTGAACTTAAGAAATAAATGGTGAAATTCTTAAGTAAAATCTGGAATTAGGAAAATATTCTAAGTTAATATTTGAATGGAAATCAAAATAAGATGTGAATAAAAAGAGAATTGATATAGATAATAATCAATTGAGATAATACGTAGGATGTATGTATATTACTTTATTCGCATAGCAATTTGATCCAGATTCAAGCATAGAATTTCGAGATAGTTATATCGATTCGAGTTGGGATTTTTCACTCGATTTTCGACGGCGAACCCTGGATATGGATTTTTGGTTGATTCTAGAAATTCTCTATCATAGTTTACGACTATTCAAGGAGAATGACGGTTTCTGATCAAGAAACCAGATCTGAGTCTGCACTAGGAAGTCGGGTGAACGATACTAGTTCAGAAGTGAAATTGTGTGATCGAGTGAGCGATTGAATTTGATATTGCGTACGAATGATATGTGTACATCGTACGGATTTGAATAGATATTGAAACTTTTGTAAAGAAATACGCAAAATGATTTTTAATGTTGTCATTGGACATTATTGCTAAATAGGATATACAGGTGTGTTAAGGCAAAGGGAATTGGGATTTTTGATTTCGAAAGTTAAATTAAATTACTCGACAAAAGGTATGTATTTAAATTTCTGTATGAAATTTGATGATTTTTTTATCTAGCCACTTGGCCTTTTGTTTTCTTTTGAAATCTGGGGGCCGTAGAGGCATTTTGTAGTCGTACCGAGCTAGCCGCGCAAATGAGACGCTGGCGAATTTTTTCGAAAATTTAGAGAGTAGAAATATTTTGAGAAATTTGGATAATCTAAAATTTGAATTTAAATTTAAATTTAAATTGTTGAGAATAATATTGGAACTTATGGTTGAGTTTGGGAAGTTAGTAAGAATGATAGTGTCTTTAATAAAAAATTGTTTTGGAAAGTTGTAACTGTTTGGTTTTGGGAAAATGATAAACGGGTTGTGGATCATTCTTCTTAACTAGTAATTTCAGGATGAAATTCTTTTAAGGGGGGAAGAATGTGATGACCCAGAATTTTAGACATTTGAAATTGGATATTTAATTGATTTTTAATATTTAAAAGTTAGTTTAACTCGAATTTCAAATATCACTATTTATTTGGCAATTAAATTATTGAATTTAATAATTGGAAATTGGTTAAAATGGTGAACCTTGGTTTGTAAGCTTGTTAAAAATATGCTTAGAAAATTCATATTGATAATACTAAAGGTAATAGAACTTTTAAAATTAAATTTGAAAGTGATTTGTTCAGTTTTGAATTTTTATCGTTTAAATCGATATTTAAAAATAGCCTTCCAAGGCACAGTTTTAGAATTCAATGAAACTAGTTCCATTGGATCCGTAATAGTGTATTATTATCGGATTTCAAATTTCGTAGTGTTTGGAGTTGTCGTGTGATCGTATGATAAGTAAACGCGCTGAAATCTATATTGAAAATTCAGTATAATTATAAGGTCCAAAAAGCTATCTTCTCCATACGATCGAATTAGGACTCGAAATCTTTTCCATTGTGTTCGGAATAGGGGTATAACATTATAAACGCCTAGCGGCACGCCTCAATAGGAGATCGAGATTGTGAGTTGCGGAAATCGAGACAATTTGAATTTGAATTTAAATTAAAATATATATATTCACATATATTGGGCAAATAGACACGTATAGGAAATTTTAGCACGTGTTCACAAGTATAACACGCGTCCCCCTTCCTCTTTGTAAAATCAAAACCAGATAAAAATAAATGAAAAGAAAACAAAATAGTTTTGCAATTTTTCTCTTCCAGTGAAAATATAAAATCAATGGCCGAGCATTTCTTTTAGTCAATTCAGTTCCCTCTTTTCAAAATCACGGCCGAGATTTCATTTCGAATCGCCCTCCTTTTCATTTCGTTTAATAATCATGAATCTCGTCCTCCTCTAAATCAAACGAAAATTGAATCCTCTCAACAGCGAATCGCGCGACTCGAAACGGCGGAGCCTCGTTCATTATCAATCGCGTGAAGGAGGAGAGCGACCGAAGGTTGCGACAGTCTCGAGTGGCTCCTTGTGCATATGGCGGCAGATGTGAGGGGCGGTGTTGTTCGAGCTAGGATATGGAAGTGGCAGCAACAAGTAGCAATGCGTGGCGAGGCCGCGGCTTCGAGCGATGTGGTTTCGATCGGCGATCTGGTGTGTGCATCAGTGAGGTTTAAAAATCGTGAAAACAAGTTGGTTAGAATGGATTGCAAATAAAAAGGGCAAAGGTGAGAACTTCTCACTCAATCGGATTACCCGGTTTAATTTAAATAGTTAAATTTAAATTATTGGTTGTTTGCTTGGATTGATAATTGTTATCGGTTGGATTGGTATGTTATATATAGTAGTGTGTGTATATATATATATATATATTGGAGTGATTGATTTCTCGCATTATATAGCAGATGAGACCCTATGCGCCGCATAATAGCGGATGATATGATATGAACCCATATACCGTGATTTCCACCTCGAAGTGGAATTGGTATTTTATATTGTGCTAACATCTGTGGATGCAGGGAAACAGGTTGGAGGGATCCAACTGGATTCCTCAAATTGTTTGAATTTATTTCGTATGTTGTGATATGATTTGTTGATGAATTGTGATTGATTTTATTGGTAATTGAAATTATTAAAGGCTATGGTTTGTCCAAATATATTCTGGCATTTTAAGATACCAGAATTATAAGAATTGGATTGTTGGAAGTAAAATAATATTTAGAGAATTGGATAAATTATAAGAAGGAATTTGGAAAAAGATAAAAGTTGATTTTTGAAATCTTATCAAATAAATTCCAAGTATGGGGAAAAGATTTTTGTAAATGGAAATAAAATGGATTTTGAGAACTTAAGTAGTATTGTTTAAAAGTTGAAGAATTTATTTTAAAATTCAAATTTTAAATGGTTTGGGAGAAATAAAGGAATTTATTTTAAAAATGGAGTTAGTTTTGGGAAATCGATTTGAAAACTAATTAAATGCTTGAAACTATGTTTTCGAAGGAAGATAAGACTATGGAATTTATAAACTGGGTTTATAAAGAGAGATAATATATATTAGTAGATATTTGGAAAATATAAATTCATGGTGGGAATTTATAATGGAATTGGTAATTTGTTTAAAAATAAATAGTGGTTTATTTTTAAAAGGTGTGAGAGAAAAGCGTATTTCCCTGAAAATCCAAGTACGTTTTCAAAGTAGCTTTTAAGTATAAATTAAAAGTTTTAAAGTTGTTTTAAAAGAATGTTTTTGAGAAAATCATTTATTCAAGTTGTTTGGAATTTTAAAGTTACATATTTATTAAATTAGTTATAGTAATAATTATTTTAAAGGCTAATTAGTATTATGATTTTAAAAAGATAATTATTAATATTTATATTTTATAAAGTAGTTTTATTTGAAATACAGTTTGACTAAAGTTTTTATTTGGAAAACTTGTATAGAATTCAATAACCTTTATTTTTAAATTGTTTTGGCTTAAGTTTTACATGAAAAATTATTATTAAATTTCATAACTGGTATTTTAAATAAAGTGTTTTAAATAGTTTTTATTCTAAGTATTTTAAAGCATATATATTTTTAGACAAAGTGATTTAAATTATTTTAAAATCTAAAGCATTTAGTCTTGGCAAATTTTTCAGTGGAAATAAACAATATTTGGAATTTATTCCGCGAGAGGAAAGTGATTGAAAACTGTTTTCAAAAGGGTTGAAGTGCAGAAAAATTTATATCTTGCGAAGATATTTTGAAATAAATAATTTGGGAAATTATTTAAATCTGATGGTTGTTTTTGGATGTTGTATGATAGTTAAATAACCGACTATCAACATTGGCCTTTAAGACGGCATTTTAATTTCGATGCGACCGGGGGTCGGATTCCAAATGGTTATCCGAAAACCACATCGAATCTTAAAAGGTGGATCTTTTGTTTAAAAGATCAAAAGTGGAAATTTGTTGTGACTTAATTTAGAATTGAATGTATCCACTTGTTTTTAAAATAAGGGCTCATTATTCGGTTAAGCCGAGAGAGGACATTAAGTCATAAATCCCATTCCGAATAATGATACGACGAAATGGGATTGCATTTGAAGACGCTGGTTGAAGACCGGGTATTTTCGAAAACGAAAGGATTGCCTATTGAATGTCTCTGCACCGAGTTGCTCCGGTATAGAGATTTTGATTACCCTATGTGATGGGGAGTCCAGACGTGATTAGGGGATATCCGGATTTGCAAGTACTTTTTCCTTAATTGGACGAAGTGCCTTCGGTTCCATTCAGACCCAGGATGGACTTGTATGGATGTATGTCTGACATTACACTTTTAGATATAAAGCTGGTTTCTATCAAATATATTTCCGTTGGTGGCGGAGAATTTATTCTCTTAGCTTAACACCCTTCTCTGAGACGTATGAGCTCAGAGGTTATGTAGTTGATTGTTATTATTGATATATTCCCAATTTGGTAACGTGGCATGCTAAGTGTTGATCATTGGTTGATCGAAACATGGCTTTTGTGAAAAGCGTAGCTTTGTGGGACGAGACTTCATCGAACCTCACACCCCGAAAATGGTCGAAATAGGAAGGATGCAGCAAGGTTATGGGGGTCGCGCCCCTCAGGGTATGTACATTTTCTTCTGGATAAAAAGTGGTATTCTGGTATGAGCCCAGATATTTACTTATGTGGATAAAATAAAAAGTGGTATTTTGGTATGGAGCCCAGATATTTACTTATGTGGTTGTTGGAATTTGAGGCGCCTCGGGAACGGTTTTTACCACCGGGGGATGGCATACTCATGACAGTTAGTTACCTAGTTACATAGGTAACCCGGCCTTGTGTTGGCAGTGATCCGGTTAGGTTCTCGAGGCGTCCCTCCAGAGGCGTACCCATTCGGAAAGGAAGTTCCTTAGCCTTGACCATTTTTTGGAAATCCAATCATTCAATACGAGCCCTTTTGTGACGCCCCACCTCTATACCCATGCTAGCCAAGAACACTACGATGTAATGCTGTCGACTAGCACGGAGAATAAGGCTGTTCAGGAGCGACCATCCGTGTAACTTCTTTGTGCGAGCATCGATATGTCAGATAATATAGCATGTATTTCATTTAAGGAGGAAATCCGACATACCGATACAAACTCAAAGCTACTACATAGGGGCTATATGGATCTCGGAAACAAATATAGAAATAAACATAACACAAATCAGTCACAGACAATTCATATCACAAAGGCAGAAATAGATATGAATATAACACATGAAAGTGTACATCAGAGTAGTGGTCAAATAAGATCCACGATAATACAAAAGGATAGCTACAAGCTACACAAAAGAATAAGTATACATCACGGAGTCTATAACTCAAATGTATACAACAAAAACTACTAATCTAAGTAGTAAGCCAAAAGTTAGAGTAATCCCAGAAGAGAAGTCAAGCAGAAGCACCTGTAACATCTCGGTCTGACCCGAGTATTAGTTAAGAAGAAAATAATAAACGGATCAGTCTAGCTATAAATATCAGATAAAGTGATATAGAATAAGAGATATGACAAAAACGTATGATAACCATAAAGTCATACTGTGATAAGTATCTAATCGAAAATCAATCCAGAGATTAATCAATATCACAATAATCTTCTCAAAGATTAAAAGAATGTCATATTCTTAATTTAATTCACCAAGCCACAATAAATGACATACATATCAATGCCAACTGAAAAAGGTGGTGAAACATAAATCCCAGAAATCAATAATTAGAAATCCAGAAATCACAAAGAAAAGGATAGCCAAACCCAAGCGGGAGCATGAAAACTCACATACACGTGTATCACAAACAATTTGGAACATTGATGCAGTGCAAACGGTACGTCCAATGAACCGAAAAGTCGAGACATCGATGTAGTACAAATGGTACATCAGATGAATCGAAATACAAAACAATTCGAAACATTGACGCAGTGCAAACCGTACGTCCAATAAACCGGAATATCGAGACATCGATGTAGTACAAACGGTACATCAGATGAATCGAAATACAAAACAATTCGGAACATTGACGCAGTGCAAACGGTACGTCCAATGAACCGGAATGTCGAGACATCGATGTAGTACAAACGGTTCATCATATGAATCGAAATACAAAACAATTCGGAACATTGACGCAGTGCAAATGGTACGTCCAATGAACCGGAAAGTCGAGACATCGATGTAGTACAAATGGTACATCAGATGAATCGAAACACATTACAATTCGGAACATTGACGTAGTGCAAACGGTACGTCCAATGAACCGGAAAGTCGAGACATCGATGTAGTACAAACGGTACATCAGATGAATTGAAACACATTAAAAGTACATGGGTTGCTAGCCCACAAAGAAATGAGACGAAGCTCAATAAAATGAAGTATAGTCCTTCACATGGACAAGGAGACATCGAACATTGCTAGTCTAAACCATAAAATGATCATCATCGATCATCTAGAAGTGTCGATTATGCTAAGCTAGTAAATATAAGAGTTTAGCTTCATGTCCCATAACCACTTGCTTAACTCAAATATTTACGAACAGATTGTAGATCTCCACTAGAAAATTGTCACAAGAGTTTCAATCGAACAAGTCCATAAATTAACCGACGAAGTAAACGCAAGCGTTTCACACCACTTGTTTTGCTAGGCCGTTTAATTATATTTTCTCATACGAATGAGGTAAAGGTTTGTATATACTAATAGATTAGAAAACGGTTTTATAAAGGAGCTTTGTATTAAAAATAGAGTTGAAATCATCTTTGTAAAAGAGTTTGGATATTTACTACTAGTATAGAAAACCTTTATATTTTGAAGTGACAAATCATAGAAGTGATTGTAGAAACAATCAATCATAAAAATTCACATTCGAAGACGTGAATAAAATCCAAAGAAATCGATATCAAATCCATCAAAATGGATATTTCCAATAATTCCCAAAGAAAATGTCATTAAAGTCGATAATAAATGATAACAACAAAAGGGAGACAACACGAATCGATTAAAGTTGGAAATTCAAACAAAGTAGGCAATATAGACATAATTGGCAAATAGGAGCAGGTCGGTCAACCGGACTCCCTGAGTCGGTTGACCGGACCAGAGGCAGAAGTGCACGGGTAGCACGTCGGTCAACCGGACCCTGAGTTCGGTCGACCGGAGTCTGTAACCTGCACTTCCAAACCAGAGGCAGGGAAGTGCTTGGGGTAGCAGGTCGGTCGACCGGACCCTGAGTTCGGTCGACCGGAGCCTGTTGCCAGCACTCCCATGCCTATCTAATGAATGCCAATCCCTTCCGAATTGCAATCGGTCGAGCAACGGCACTAAGGGTTTACGCCCATCGACTACTCGGCCATATAAGCTCTTCGATTCATCACCAAAAACATGATCAAAACATCAAAGTTAGGATTTTCAAAGGATTGAACTCAAAACACTAAAAATTGGAATATTCACCAAATCAATCCAAACCAAAAGCATTTGTACAAGAATAAGTGTTAGGAATTCATACCTAACAATCGAAGATAAATATAGATTAAGATGTGAGATAAAAATCTCACCTTTTCACAAAAACAAGGAAGCAGAAGCTATAGAGCAATGGCAAGAACAATCACTCTTCAATTCCAACCTAACAAGCTTGAATCTAAGCTTAAAAGAGAAACATTTCCTAAATTAGGTTTAGGGAATTTTCTGAAATTGAAAGGAGAATGGGTTGGAGAAGATGAAGAGGAGGCTTGCCAATAGCTTCTCTTTGAATTTGGAGCAAGAACTTGAATTTGCAATGGAACTAGGGCTTAGGAATTTCCTAATTCTTTTTCTCTTCCTCCATTTTTGATGAAGCTTGAGACTTAGGAAATGAAAGTGAAGTAATGAAGAGGAGAGGGGGTGGAGTAAAGATATAACCAGGTTTGGGCAAGTGGGCTGAACCCAACCCAAAGTCCAAAGTGAAAAAGTAACAAAATTCTACCAACTCCAAACATATCGAAGCTTATACTCAAAAAGGTCGCAAACAGCATTTTGAACTCAATGGAAGTGGTCTCGAGTCCCAATTCGACTGTTTGCAAAACGTAGCTTTTCGAACTAAAATCCGACTAACGATGAAATATTTAAATAAAATATTTAAATATAAAATCGATAAATATGCGGGTTGTTACACCTTTACGGTTTTAGTTGTAGAACCTACCACCTAACATGGTAGCTATAGTAGGCATACTATAACGGTACGTATGCTGGCTAAGATTTATATTATACTTGCAAATGTTTTCCACACTATGCACTAATAATAATATCAAAAGGATTTTCGCGTATCAAGCTTGTTTGACTACTATAAGGAGAAATCTCCCCCAAGTGTGCGATTGCATTGTGTGCGTGCCGGGAGGCCTTATGGTAGTTTCATTTTCCAAAAGCATGAACGGATTTCTTTTTGTACAAATAACTGTTTTTAGTTCTCACACCAGTCCCATGACTGACTCGGAGTTTATTGTTCCCTTTTCTAAACTCTCGGTGCCCATAATTTTCCACACGGGCAGCCTAGAGTCAGGTTATCAGCAGAATTTTGGATGGATTGATGTGGAGCTCAGGAGACGAGCTGGATGGCGAGACGTACTTCCGTATTTGATTATTATTCCGCTATGTATTCAGTTATGAGGACAAGTTTATATAACTGTCCAGTTGTGTGATATGAAACTGTTGTACTCTGATGATGTAATGCATAAACAGATATAGTTCTTTTGTTTTAAAGATTAGTCATTTATCTATTATATATTGTTCCGCTGCGATTGTGAGATTCTGATATTGTTTCTATTTCTTCTTTTACCTCTTTCTTCTTTAACCCTAACGATTTGGTTTTCCGTCATTCGATTGTTCGACATTTAATACAGTGGACGTATTGATGTCGATTTTCGGGCGTTGAAAAATTGGGTCGTTACAACAAATGTGCACGGCCTGGAAACGTGAATTGGAGAAGATGGATTAGCGCCTGATTAAGGTAATTAGTGTTTGTAATTAGTGAATTTATTATTTAAATAATCTCGATTCTTATTTTGGTCATAACTTTTGCATACGAGGTCTGTTTTGGACGTCGTTTCTGGCATTTGGATCGTATTAGCGAGATCTACATTTTGGCCCAGGTTTGGACAGATTTGAATGAGGTGTGTGATATTGTCTCTCACTTTACGATGATTGGTTGTTTATTGTTATATTGACGTTTGGGAATGAATTTTGGTTTTATAACGTGATATTATCATATATATACAGCAGCTATATTTTTATAAAAGAATATATAATTATTTTTAAATGATTTATAAAGAATATCACTTATTTTCTATGGTCGTGGCATAGTTAGGGAATTATTAGATTAGATCTTTATTGATGTTATTTCCCACATTAATCGCTATGGATGGATTGTTATGTTGTATGTATGACATTTGGATGGATGTATGATTTTTTGGATGTATGGATGCATGGATGCATGTTTGATTATTAGGTTTGTTTGTTATTTGGCTGTTTTGGCTGAAAACGCCGATTAGCGGTGATTTGATTTTAGATAGCATCTTGTACGTTAGAGTTCCATACACGCGGAAATCTAATGAACAAGATGAGCTGTAGAAGAGGGTTTGGGATACCTGGATCTGGATTTCAGTGTGGATGATGCCGGACGTTTCCGTTTGGTTTGTACTTATCTGTTTAGTTAAGTACAAGACCAAGGTGGATGGTACTGACCATATTACAGTGGCCAATGTCCATCACTGTTGTCGATTGGCGATTTGGCCGATATGTGGCTTGGAGGTCGATGAGATATCATGGTGCACGACGTGATGGTTTGTTGTCCGATCGGTTTGGAGATTGGATGTTATTACACTATGATAAGTGATATTCATGGCGAAGTAGGGATGTGGTGCTTCAACCTGGCGATATTGATGGTGAGGCGGGGATGTGGTGCTTCGACCTGATGATTTTGATGGTGAGGCGGGGATGTGGTGCTTCGACCTGGTAGTTTGATACTGCTGATAGTAGGCTCCAGGATGATAGTATCAAGACTGTACGGATCATGCTAGATCTTGAGCTTTTGATGGCTTGATAGTAGGGTGCTTCGATCAAGAGCTTAGGCAGTGAGTAGGATCGAGGATGGCAGCTTGGATTGGAGTGATGCTATAGATAGCGGACTAGGGTGAGTGTTAGGGCTCTTGCCCAGAAAGCTGTAGTGAACCAGTAGGGTTCAGATCCGTATGGAGTGAGTAGGGCTCGATGGATATGTTTGTGCCTAGGGATCGTTGACGACTCATAGTGTTCTGGTTGTGTTCAAAGCAGGGATGCATATGCGGGGGCACCCGAGGGATGGTAGCACCAGTCTGTACCCTGGACCGGTAGGGTCTAGGTCAGGTGGTACAGAGGTATCAAAAGAGATAACCATGCAGGGGATTTCTAACCGGTGAGTATGATGAGAACAATCGAAAACAGAGATTTCCATTAGTCCTTGATAGTCTCCGAGGGTCATATAAGTCATCATATATCTGGCACATTGGGTGACAGTTAGTATTATTTGATGGATGCTATGTTTATTATGGTTGCTCACTAGGCATCTGTCACCCTAGGGATGTCACACTAGCTAGGTATTATGGTAGGGATACCTGGATACCATGACTTGACTTAGTGGGGAGTAGGTATGGATGGAGATACCTAAATACCTGAAGTTTACTTAGTATGGAGTAGGGATTGTAGGTGGAGATACCTAGGAACCCTAATAGATACTGAGTATGGTATACCCTTTTTATGATGTTATAGAGTAGCATATTTTTTATGTTTATGTGCTGACTTTGTTGTTGTAGGGGTATGTCAGGTATGCTTTATAAACCCTCTGTTCCGTTTATTATCGACTTTTATAGTATTTGAGATTTGATATCGCTCACACTAGACTATTGTCTAACGCGAGGTTTTATGCTTTGCTTCCTATTATCTCGGGTACTCTTAAATGAGTAGATTGAGAGCATGTGGATGATTATGAAGTTCTATAGGTAGAACGACATGAGGTGACGATTATCTATACTTACATGTGCATTTGTTATTATATTTTCGCTGTGTGACACTGTTGAGCCTTGACGGTGTTGATTTACCATTATGAGACAGTGTACATGTTGAGTTTACTTTCCTACTGTATAAACTCTATTATGGTGTTGTATAACTTTGTGGATCTTTATTCAGATGATTATTTCATATTATTATTACTGTCTCCATTGTTTTATACCTGTGTTAATTATTATATTTACTTTGCTGCGATGTGAGATATGCGACAGGTAATTTGGTTATTTGGTGCTTCCTTTTCTTCTTTTCCATTCTTTTCTCTTCTATTTCTTCATCTTATTTCTTTTTCTTTCCTTTAACTACCATTTTGCACTGTAAGTGTAGGGCGGTCGTTACAAACATCAACTAGACACTACATTGCGTATTGGGCTTAATGGTGCTGAGTAACATTAGGTAAGATACATCCGTCAAAGAGAGATGGGGAGAAACTTTACTGGATTGTTTATGAAGTGGAGATATAGAAATTGAATAAAACAATTCAAGACCTATCTGCATAACTTTCCCACCATATTAAGGAAGAAGGAGATGCCGAAGAAGGAAAACTTATAGGTGGACCCAGTTTGGATTTGGTTCTCGCTCCTTTGGTAGGTGCAACTACTTCTTTAGCAAATGAGCAGATAAAGAGGAGGGAAGGGTGGAAGACTGATGCCCTTATATACTTTGACGACTTCACCAAGTATACTAAGAAAACCAAGACTCGGCTAAATTATACCCAAAAAAACATGAGGGAGGAGGTTGTACTCAAAATATATGACCATGAGGATTCTATGAGTGTGGCTCAGGATAGGATTGCCCCCCCTCTTAGAAAAATTTAAATAAGGAAAGGTTAACAGCAAGACCGGGCGAGCTTTCTTGCATCGTGCTATGGATGTTTTTGAGTATTTTTTACCCTACACTCAACTTGAATTTTCTTTATAGCACTCCGGGCTTCAAGGTGGCTGTAGATGGGCAGATGGATCCTTGGGTAAGTGCTTGCTATGACCCCGGAAGACATTTCCTATTAGTTCAGCCCTGCCTTTGGGAAGTGCTTCTTAGGTATTTTTAGTGTAGTACCTTAGGGACTCATGACTACAAATGACTTTGAAACTTTGTATTGTTGGATAATTTTCTTGGGTTGTATGTATGTTATTTGATATTAAGATTCTTTTGCAAATTTTCTTATAAGCGTTCTTTCTTGGTTGCACTTCCCTTTAAATTTGCTTTGCATGGACTGGCTTGCTTTTCTGCTTCTTTTAATCAAGACCTGAAGGTGGCCATTTCAGAAAAGAAGCTTAATTCTACTTTGGCTAGAGTTATAGAATTGGAAGGTTTATTGAAAGATGATGAAACCGTATACGAGGTCGTATGAGGATGAAATTAAAGCTTTGGAATGCTAAGTTGAAGCATTAGATGGGCAGATTGCAAGGTAGATTAATGCACCCTCCGCAGCCTTAGACCTAGTGTTACTTCTAGATCAGGTGCTGCCCCACACCCCTTTTTAGGGATGATCTAGATGATGCTCTTAAATGGAAAAATGGTTTGAAAAACTATTACGAGACTAAGTTTAATTAGTTGGAAGATCTTTATAAGAAGCAATTGGGTTCTTATGGAACACGCACTTCACCTTACCTTTCTTCTACGCAAGAGATCTTTGGTCCTTTCTCTAGGACCATTGAGAAAACAAGGGATCAACTTTTATGTGAGATCGAGTGAACTAGGAGGGTCTCTATGGGACATGTGCCTTTGGGAATAAATTATTCACCCTAGAGTGTGAAGCTCGCCTGGACTCTATCGTAATTTCTCGTAGGGGGTTAGGTAGGGCTTCCTTGTTAGAAAAGCTTTACAATACAGAGGTAGGAAAAGTTAAGGTAGAGATTAGTGTGAAGCATGCAAATTGACGTTTTCACTCACTTTTAGCCAGCGTTTGATCTGACCTTCTTATATAATCGTGCGGATTATGAATTTGATTCGTAGGACTATGATGACTATTGGCCGACACTAGTTACGATCGTTGAACTACTTATGGTTATGTTGCCCCCAGTTGTTCATCAGTTGTCATCACTGAACTGAATGACTCACCTCCTGTCCTTCAACTTGAAAGTGGCTCTCCTTATCGCTTCGCACTGCATTCCCTCATATCATATCATCGGAGAAGGATTATAACTAGTTCTTCCTCCTAGTCTGAGTTAGACTTGTAATGCGGTTCCTTTAATTAAAGTGCATTGTTTTTCTTTTACACTTTTTAAGGTGTTTGTAGAAATACTGGTCGTGTACATATGAGCATAGTATTTAGTTTATTCTAATAGGATTTTAAATAATATAAGAAAATCCTTGTTTCTAATGTTTACTTAGCAAACTCTGAGTAGTTTCTGAAATTGTACTTGGTCTGTAGGCTGTTGTACATTCCATGAGTTGTTTATTTTTCTTGCCATCTTTGTATTTATTACCTGCATAGCTTATGATTTCTGAACTCGACATTCTTAGCATTTATGCTTTTTCATGCACTTAGCACGGTTTGCCACGCTATTTAGGGGCGGACTGATATTTTACTGTGAAGTCAAGCTGCGTGTTTGCAACCTTCTTAATTCATGCATATGGTTTTTATAACTGGATGAGACTATCTAATATCTTTACGTCCAGTGTGGTTATGTTAACAATATTAACATAGAGAGGTTTTATACTGGCTCGGGCCATCCAGTATCCCTATGTCCAGTTCAGTAGTTTGGCTGAAAAGCCGAGCTACACTTGTGCAGTTTTATTTTGATAACTAGTTCGGGCCATCTAATATCCCTACATCTAGTATGGCCATGTTAACATAATTAAAATGGAGGTTTTCTTTATACTGGTTCATACCATCTAATATTCCTACGTCTAGTTATTTAGCTATGTTAGAGAGATTAATACAAAGAGATTTTTATACTGGTTCACGTCGTCTAATATCCCTACGTCCGGTTCATTGTATTACTATTTTCATAATAATTACAATGTTTATTACATTAGTAATGTGGATTGTTCAAAATAAGGCCCGAGAACCCTAACGTAGTACCAAGCATTTGTATTTTTATAGCTGTAGTAGTTGCTTTACCTTTAATTCCTCCAAAAGACTTCAAATGTGTTAGGCTTCTAATCTCGGTTCTTCTTTTGACATTAGCACTTCTTTTGCTTAGGACTTTCAAACCAGTATGCATCTCAATCTCTTTCGCTCCATGCTTACCCAAGATAATAGTTGGTGCTAAGAACACAACAACTAAATCTCCTGGTCTCCAAGAAGAAAGTGCAAGCGGTCTTAGCGATTGTGCGTAGTAATGTTTTTCCAGACCTTTGATCACAATAAAGGGCAGGGGTCCTCAGATTTCAGCTCTAGACTAGGCTTCAGCCCATCATTGGAATCACTGTCTAAATCAATAAATACCCACGTGTTTTGATCCTAGTGATAGTCATTGATTGATAGTGGAGGATAATTGGGGTGAAAGAGGCGGAAACCTAGGAAGACAAGATGCCTAAGGGTGCTGAGGGATCTAAGAAAACCGAGGTTATTCCTTCTCCATTGCAGTGTTATTTTAAGGACATATTGGGTCATCTAGGCTGCCGAGCCTTTGCTCCTTGTTTTCTTTTCTCTTCTCGCTAGATGAAAGCTTCATATCCAAAGACATTTTGGGGATTTCTCTACTAGAAGTAATAGTAGAAGGGAAAGGTAAACGAGCCTCAAATGAGAGCAGATTGAGTCATTGGTAAGGTAGCGTAGTCTTTATTGAGGGTAGATTAAACTCGTTTTTCTCTTTGCAACAACGGATTTATAATTGATGACTTGGCTTTGACTCGTAGGTCAGTCTCACCATTCTCATTTCTGAGAGTGCAGTTATCACTCACCTGCTGCATAATTAGCGTGCTTGGTGAGTGATAGCGGTAGGCTATGAATGTGTGAGGTGCTGTTGGTTGAAGAGCGGTACCTTTAGTCATTTTTTCTTTATCCTCTTCATTTGTTAGTCCGCTTAGTTAGAGAAGGTATGGATCACGGTAAGTATAGGATCCATGGGGTTTCAACGAAGGTTTTCTCCTCAGTTTGGGCTTTGGAACCTATGAGTGACCATTTTTGAGTGAAGGGAACGGTTGGATCAGTGCGATTAATGGTTTGCATGGAAGATGTAGGTCGAGCTTACCGAATATAGGGTAACAGAAGTTCAAGCACTCTTCCTAGAGCTAAAACTTTGGTGTGATTTTTCGTCTCACAACACCTTAGATGATCATAGAGTATTGAAGCTTTAATTACTTCCATAATTTCGAAATCAATAAATTCAAGTGACATTAAACTTGCCTTTGAGTAGTAATTATGTTAGTGGAAGCTTACACAACCAAACAACTGCACTATAAACGTTTGTTAAAATGTCAAATTAGGTTTATATTCTACTAATGAATCAAAGTTGGAAGGGATTTGAAGTAAAACAATTAAGTAATAGTGCATAAAACTAAAAGAGACGGGAATTTTACATGCTTCGAATTCTTTCGAAATCCTACATCCATGGGTCAACTTTCTTTATATATTTCTTCTTGATACAACTTTATATGGATGAGAGTAAAATAGAAGATACAATTCTTTCAATTTTCCAAAAAAGGGATCCCCGATCTCATTGCAGTGTCTCTCCTATTTATAGTGTAAAGATACACATGGACTACCACAATCTCTTTCCTTTTGTTATATTAATTCCTACCTTTGGACCCTGCCATGTGTCGCCCATCCGCGTTGTTAGTTTGTTGTGTATGGATTGATGCATCTTCGGTGGAAAATTATAATTTGAGTGGCTAAATTTTGGGTATTAGTGGGAAGTTTGAAATTAAAGTGGGAACCTCTGAATTTGAACGGGAATATCTGAAATCGGAGCGAGAAACTTGAATTTGAATAGACTCCCTACTTCTAACCTGAGTAGTGAACGACATCTGAGCTGCCCCTATTCAAGAATAAGAGTGTGATGAGGCATTCCTCCGCTATTCAGCCTCGGGTATCATTGATGTCCTTGGGGTTGACATGCGTGGTCCTCTTGTGCGTTGTTGGTGTGACACTACTTTGAGAATGGAGGTGAAGCTGGACCTGTAAGTGCGGAACATCGTTGGTTCTCTATTTAAGTGGCCTCAGCTTGCTATGTTTGTTAGACATTTCGCTAAGGGTAGTTGGAGTTGAGTTTCTTTGCTCTAGTGCATGATGTTAGCCCAATATCTGTATGCATGTGTTTCGAGCTGCACTTATTTGCAAGTTGCATGATAAGGGCTGATTAAGACTTTGTCGTTTCCTAACAGGTGAATAATTACAATTGAGCGCTATTTGGGTAACCCCATGTGCAGGCCTTAGGATGCTTTGGATTCTTCATGGTACTGCTTAAAGGATCCTTGACAAACACAGCGTAGATCAGAGCTTGAAAATTTTAGCAGCGTATTAGAATAGTTGGGCTTACTAGGTCACTTGACACGTGAAATGTTCATTCATGGCCTGCTGGGAATGGATTAAGAGCAGATTTTGGTGAAAAACTACAGCGCAGCTTTTATCTTTTTGCTTGTCATGTTCTGATGGTGGCTTGTTTCTTTATTGAATTGTTCAAATAGTGGCGTCCTTCTAATGGCAATGCTTTGGGCCATTCCGTTCTCTTTAAGTTGTAAGAAGAAAAAATAAGGGGTAGCTCATCCGTATTTTCCTTCAACACAAGATTTATTAGCGTAGTTCTATTATTTGTGTATATCGGTCCGTGAGTATGGTATATCATCGTTCGTATATAGCCTTTTTTAAAGTGAGGTGTGTTCTTTGACACCATTAATACCGCTCTTTGTTCCGCAGCGCGACATTAACATCTTATTGTTATTTGGAAGTTTGGTTACGCTGTGGTTTCGAGTGTTATAATTGTGGATTATTTACTGCATCCAGTGACCATGTCCAGTTTTGGGCTCAGTATCATAATATGACACTAAAGTTGGGGGATCAGTGTAATTTGAATTTTTATCATCGTCCTAAAGTTTCCAAGCACAGTATTCTTTTGACTTCGCTTTATTCTTTGCTTTTCTGTTTTACAGTCCAACTTCTATTATGAGGGCATGCCATTTTGATCTTTGTGTTACGTCACCTTGCTTTCAACAGGGTTAATAAAATATGGGTGTAACATTATATTTTAACCCTCGATTTTTCAAACATTCATATCCCTCACATACGAACTCCGTTTAAAGAGCAACCACCGTCATTGGGTTCATTTTCAAATTATGGATACGCTCATATTTTTTAACTGCATATCAACATTTATATATGAGATTGTTATTTGGATATATATACATTAACATATATATATATATATATATATCTGTGTGTGTAAATGTATATATTTGTTATTAGGATATTTATAAATTAACACTACAAATCAAAATTAATAATCAAAATCATATATCATTGCACATTTTTCATGATTTGGGCGATTGATGACTTCCAATTTTGCGGTTCTTCTTCTAGTCAAGCTTTTCAACATGATCGATTTTGTAATAGGCATTCTCCTCTCGCCGCTCTCTTCTGCCTCTAGGTGCAATTTGATTTGGTGCAGTTCGCATGGCTTGCTGGCACTCAGATCCTCCACCGTCGCTTTCCAATATGAATTCTTTCCCTCCTCTTCTCAGACAGGGTTCTTTCTTTGGAGTTAGGGGTTTCGTCTATGCTGGTATTTCTGGTCTCGTGTTGGTGTGTGAGCTTGGGTGTGATGCTGGGCTGGTTGCCTGTGTTCCTGCCTCATCTGCTTTGGCTATTGAAGTGCCTAATACTTCTCCCTACGCTGTTTCGTCTGGTCAGGTAGCTCCTTTACCTCCATTAAATTCTAGCAATATTGATGTCTGTGATGTTGATGGCAGTATTTTGGCTGCTAATTCGACATGTGCCCAGCCAGATAATAAGGCCCCTCCTATATGTAAGTGGTCCTCTTTGTTCAAAAGAAAGCCTAGTAATGTCGGGTCATATTTACTAAGGCAATTTGTGATTGATTTTAATGATCAGCCCGTTCCCCCTTCGACTGATATTGTTGATGCTGGTATTTCCTTTTCGAAGGACCATCTTGTTGGTTTCTTTCTAGATAATCCACCGCCTTTCTCTTCGGTTAAACAACATGTCCTTAGGGCTTGGAGGCTTCATGGTTCGGTCGAAATTCTGTGTGACAATGCTATGTACTTCTTTAAATTATCCTGCCCTATCGAGAAATTGCAAATATTAGAAGCAGATCTTTTAATTATTGATGGAGAAGTATTTATCATCACGCAATGGTCCCCACCTATTGACCTTGCTTAGGAAGAAATTCATTATATTCCAGTATGGGTTCATTTGTCCAGCATCACTTCCCTTTTCCAATCCTTTGTAGGTATAAATTGGTTTGCTAACCATATTGGACATATGATCTGCATTAATGTCTCTATGAAGAGATGCGATCATCTTATGTTTACAAAAGACCTTGTTGAAGTTACTCCCTTTAAGCGACTACTTATCAATATGCCCATTCTTCTTAGTGAAAACCAGACTGTCCTTGTCTCTGTCAAGTACCAATGGAGGCCTTCAATCTGTGATAACTGACGCTCCTTCAGTCATATTTGCTCGTCTTGTCCTCTATCCGACTCCTCGCATGTTGAGCCCTTTAAGAAAATCCCTCACACGAAGCCCTCATCTTTTAGATGGAAGCTTAAAGCCCCATGCTCCTCCTCCTACATTTATTGGCTCAACGTCAGCCACCCTTAAAGCCTTCGCTTAGTATCCTCCTCCATTCTGATGCCAGTCATTCTTGAGTCTTCTCTGACCTCACCTTCCACTTTACCCAGATCACCTCCCCCTCTAGCGGCTACTTTAGATTCAGATCTGGTTCCCCCGCTTGACTCCCTAGTTACTTCTCTCAAGACACGTTTTGTCCATGCCCTGATTTTCGATCCTCTTAGCGTAGAGCGCACGACTCACGAACTAGCTGATAAACGTACTGAAAATATTCCCTGATTTGGTGCAAAAAGGCTAGAACCTGGACTCACTGGGATAATGGTCTTTGTTATCACTCAGCTTGGAAGGTCTTCTCAATGTGTATTTCAAAAGATGAAAAGGATGAGCGTGAAATTTTCTACAGGATTTTAGACGATGAGTTGGTACTCTACAATGATGGCGAGTTTGGGGCTAATAATGAGGAGATTTTGGCAGCCGTAGATTAGGATCGTAAGTTTATTTTCTCTCCTCATTCGCCAGGATTCTTCCCATGCTTATAGGTTGGTACCGTCATTGTGCTGGAATCTAGTCTGCTTTGCTCTTTCTTCGGTTGTCATACGTTGTTCGTGTTTGCAATTACTCTTCATGGATTTCACTCATATCTTTGATGTTCTGCCTGGCACCATGCACGTTATTTTAGGTTTGTTGTCTCTCTAGGTATATTTTGAGTGGTTATTTTGATATTGTTGGTATTTGACATTGTTTTTTTTGTTGTACTTGAGCCTGGTCAGTTATTTGTGCCTATTTGATTATATTTGCTAACTAGCCAGGCATGTTGGCCGTTGTTATCTGGTGTGGGCTTCTTACTCAGGACTTATGTTCCTTATATATATATATATGCCTACTGTGGTTTTATGATCCTTAGATCATACATACTTTCTATCAAAAAATATTTATAATCAAAATTAATATAGTTAAACATTATTCGTCTGATTTAAGTATTTGATATTTGAATTAAGACGAATCATAATCGTTTAAATCTATAGCATTTAATGAACATTTAATTTGAAGAAGTGATATTTGAATTTATAATAAAATCATTTTATTAACTTATTACCATTCAAATATTAATTATTAATATATAATTATATACGATAATATGTATATGTATGTATGTATAATTATTTTATTATTTAATTAATATTTGAGTAAATGTTATTTATTTTGACTATTATTACCTTGTTAAATATTTTGAACAAATAACAACATTGCATATCATAGTAATGTTTTACATAGTTAATAGTACAATATGAAACTTCAAATCAAAATCCTCTAATAAAAAATTAAACATGATTTAATTTTATTAACATTATTTATAATAACGCTATAAAGATCTAGAAAAACAATGGATTAATAAGGACTTTTTTGAAGCCCAATGCACCAGATCCGATAATGGTATCAGTGCTTGCATAATGTTACTATAAATAATATATAAATATTGAATTTAAAATTGATATAAATTTTGGTTCATAAAGGTTATAAATGATTTTAAATTTCTTTTAAATTTGTATTCATAAAATTTATAGATAAATTAGTTTAAAATTATTGTAAATTGAAATTAAAGTTTATAAGGTTTATAAATAAAATGTAAAATTGTTTCAAACTAGTATTCATAAAGGTTGTACAAACAAATTTTAAAAATGCTTAAATTTGAATTTATAAGGGTTATAAATAAATTAGAAATAATCTGGAATTTAAAATTATAATATTATATTATAAAGTATTGCTAACGTGAAGACAAACCTTCCATGGAGACCAGGACATTTCTTCTCAACCGCTCTTCTTTTATCCCTTATACCATCTCAATTTCGTCTAAATCTCCTCACTATCTTCCACCTTCAATTCATCTTTCCTCGTACCCTACCCTAGCTTTTGCAATTATTGCTGCATTCCATCTTTTTACGTCACTCCAAACTGCCTCGACAACCACGTCACTTGTTGTGTGCCACCCACCGTCTCTGGTTTGAATCGCAATCGCTAGCCAAAGCACACCCCTAGGAGTTGCTCAGTGGATCCAAAACCTTTTGGTGCTTTTTTGGCTTAGACCTTGAAGAGGCCATAGAGTTCTTCAGTTTTGATTTGGAACTTGGGTTGGGTTGTCGGCTTTTAGAGGTGGATTTTTGGGTGTTGCTTTGGTTTAGCACTTTGGTTGTATAGCGTTTGCCTTCGCGTCCCTCATATTCGTTTTCTGAAGCAGGCATGGTCTGCGGGATTGGTTTGAGAGTTATAGCTGCCCCTTTACAATTTGTGTTCTCAAATGGTAATTAAGGGGGCTTATCCTATTTTGTATGTACTTGTTCATGTCCTAGTGCATGAAATTTAGTTGTATGGCTTGTGTAGTGTATAGCTAGTTCATTACCTTGTGTTTAAAGTTGTTGAGGTCTATCTACCACTCACATGTTCTTTTCTGTCAATATAAGTGGACAGTCCACTTTAAAAGTCTGCTTGTCTTGATAAAAAATATATTATAAACATTATAATTAAATAATAAAATCTTATATAATATAAATAAAATAAAATACAATTTTAAAAGTTAAATTCAAAATAAACCTCATAATAGTTATAATGAATAAATACATATGTATATAACTATGTGTGTATAATAACAAATGATGTCATTAAGTATTGTGAATACTCGTTATCCTTTATAGGTGATAATACTCGATATTGTTATTTTGAGATTACAAATCTAATGTGGCCCTCTATAATTTACAATATAAATAGAGAGCTACATATAGTTATGGTTGTTGAGCACCCTTAAACTATAAAATACTTATGGTGATCTTTATACTTTCCCTAGATCGGTAAGAATATTTTATAACTTTATTGATCGCCCTCAAGGGTTATAAAATTTTCCCTAGGCAATCACAAAATGATGGGTTATGAGTATCTAACGTACGTTATGATTTATTGAGCACCCTTAAGGTCACAAAAATGATTAGGAGCAAATAATATATGTTTAGGAGTAATATACAAGATATTACTAATAATGTATTATTTTCCATTTATGAGAACTACAATTTATTGAGCACCCTCAAGGTTGTGGTTGAAAGTCTAAGTGAATTGGGTAGTATGACCTTAAGTACAATTTTACAAAATTATAACTCTTATGTAAGTATGTATATTATCAAACTAATCAGAAATAATCTAAGTAAATGGTCAGTAGTAAGTAAAGTGATTAAAAAAATCTCATTAAAACTTATATACATGTTCAGACTCCTATCCTACGTTTAGTCCCTAAACTCCTTTCTAAATTTCCACTAACTTCCCTCACTTTACCCGGAGGATCGGGTTCTACAATGACTACACGAACACAAGAAGAGACTTTAACCTTAAATATCAAAAATATTTCTAGACAGTTTTTGTATCTAAGAATAGTGATTATCTTCGATGTTGTACAATAATTCTATAATCCACTGAATGAAGAGTTGAATGCAAAAGGGTTATAGGAATTAAATCAATAAATGATTAGAATTAAAAGCACAAATGATTGTTTTAAGAGAAAATTTCAAAATTAGAATATCAGAAAGTTAGTATGCAGGAGATCAGAAAAGTGGCCTTTTTCATTCAACTCGGATATAGAAAAAGAGAGATGTAATGTAACATCCCCCTACTTGGAGACCCAAAACTAATAGCTACGGATGCTGCAGTCATCCATAATTATTAATCCTTGGCGAACAAATACGACAATATTAGATACATTGATACACAGAAACATAAGAATGTGGAAAAAATTTAAACAGTAAACAAATTCCACATTCCATTTCAAAATATTCCAAATTGATTAAATAACCCAGTTCGCAGAGCACGTTCAGATAACATATAATTATTAAAAAGATGCGGCAAGAGCGACATATGAAGATGCCCCTTGGTTGATCAGAGTATATAAATAGGCAAGAAAACAAATTTGCCTTTACAAAAAAAACCCACAGCGGAAATAAAAGAACTCTAATAACAAGCTTGCCTCCTGCACGTCCTCGGAAGCTTTACTCGTCTAAAAGAACACCTGTAAATCTTAACTCTCAACATATTCAAGATCAATTGAGTACCCCAAGAGTTTAAGGGGAAAACAAAAATTTCGAGTCAAAAATAAAGCCTGGTATGAATAATAATTTACATTCTCAAACTATTTAGATATCTCGTGAGACCACACCGCTTAGTGGAAAGGGTTTCCTCTCACTAGTATCCTAAAACATTTATAAAACCATATACTGTGCTCTTGCATCCACAATGGTTAAAACATAATATTTCAAAAACATTATGATGATATGCAAAACAAGTATATCAAATCTGGATTACCCATCCCCATTCATTCTTACCATCTGTCTCAATTATAGTTTTTAGGATTAATATTAACCTGTTAAATGTTTATAGACTATCGTCTAATATCAAAGTTTTCATGGGATTACTAAGAACCTATTGGTAACTCCAAAATCCTTTCTATTATCTAGTTTTCATCGGCTAAATAGGAACCTATTGACTAACTGTCAATATCTTAATCCGGATATAGTTTCCATTGGCTAACTATAAACCTATTGCCCCCCTGCCAATATCAATTATAGTTTTCATGGGCTGACTATGAACCTATTTGCCCCTGCCAATATCTTTAATTTAGAATTTTACATTTCTTAAATTATATTCACTACTGGGACAACCTAGCTGGTTATTCTGCCCTTCTCCAAAATACTGTTATGGGTTAATAACAATGTGAATATGTATATGAAGAAGTATTCAAACAACAAATAATACCATCACCTGTGGTTTATCATCTTCCTTATATATATCCTAGTTTAACCCTTTAACCTTTATAATCAATAAAAATTTCTTCATTTCAAAACCCTTTTTGTTTACTTATGTCATGGTTATTCCTTTAAATTGAGATTGGGTTTATGTTTTGAAATCTTAAAACTTTTCTTTCGAAACCTTTGGATGACTTCCGTCGAAAGCATAAACTTCTTTTCAATATATAATAACATACCTTTCGATTGTATCAAAATATTCTTTAAAACATAGCTTCGAAGCAAATAAAAGTATTCTTTCGAAAGCATTGGGTTTACTCTTTAAAAACATCCTTTGTGTCAAAATGGTTATATACGAAAGTATTTCTTTCAAAACCAATTAAAAATTTATTTTGGGGAAAAGTTAATGGTGTCGGAATCATCTAGTCGAAAGCAACAACCTTTTAAATTAAAACTTTGAAAGATAGAGTCGAAACCCCTTTCAACTCCATTGCCTTCGAAACCCCTAACCTTTTTCAAAATCATTTAGGAAGTGGCTTAGCTTAGGTAAAAACAGAGATAACCTTTCAAAGGCATTGATGGCTTCAATACACTCGGAAGGAAAATAGCAGCTGGGTTTTGACTTGGTTGAAACCAAGCCTTTCAAAAGCACTGATCTAAAGGAAAAAGGTACCCCTTCGAAAGATATTTATAAACTCCCTTTCGAAAGCATGACTTTCGACTATGTCAAAAGCTTTAAGTAAAACCAGGCAGGAATTTACTTTTGAAAACAAACTAAGGTCTCGACCTTATAGGGTATCCACTATGTGGGTTTCGACTGAGATGGTTTCGACTGATATGGAGCGAAAATAAAGGAGTCGAAGGGTACTTCCGAAATAGGCGGAATTTCCTTTTTCTGAAAACACTGATTTATAGCTAAATATGGCCATTACTTTATAACTAACCTGCCTTTTGTAACTCCTTGATTGGCTACTTTAAAACTTTTCAAATGTTTTACCATTAAACTGCCGCATTTATCAAGTATAAATCTAAATAAATTTAAACAGTTAAGCCTTTCCATTTACAAAACCAGTATTTGCAGATAAGTCCTTCTCATGAAATAATTTATTTCCCCAAATAAATCAATTGGGAAAAATCCCCAAAAATCACAAAAATTCAATTTTATCATGTAATCAAACATATTAAATTTCAGAACCAATTTCTTCTTGAAATACTCGAATTAAATTTTAAACCCAATTATATCAAATTTTCCTTTAGAAATTCATAATAAATTTTCTATAGCTCGGAAAATTCTGAAAATAAAAACCTATATCCAAATTCATGTTTAGCTTAACATAAATTTTTTCCATGGCATTCTAAATTTAGTAAACTCTCAGTTTTACCCTAAAACCATGCTAATCATATGAAAATGAATTAAAATAAATCAAACATAATATTGTTCAAGCATATCATCATCCATATCATCTTAAAAACGAATTTAATCATAAATCAAAAAACATATAATCATAGGATAAAATAGAGATGGTATGAAATTATTATTCACCTTAGATATGATAAGGAATTTGAGATTTGTTGTTTGTTAATCCTTCCTAGGTTTGATCCTTAGCTTTAGATTGAATTTTTCCTCTTTTCCTCCTTGTTTATGGCCAGCTCTAATTTAGGTCTATGGTTTTCGTTTGTGTAAGTGAGAAATGAAACGTGAATGGATAATTACAAAGGAGTATAGCCGTGTAAGATAAAATGGCTATTTACTAATATACCTATGTGTTAACTAATTTAAACCAATTTAAAGCCCATTTATTTAATTATTAAGCACGGCCCTGTATATAATTTATTCAAATCTCAATCCCCTTATCATCATTATTCTATTTAATTTATCTAAATAAATTTTCTGAATAATGTTATCAAAATTAGGGATGTTACAGGCTCACCCCTTAAAGAATTTCGTCCTCAAAATTAAGTAAGGACTAAATACTAAACATACTATAACCATTCCTAACACCGATATTAGTCTAACTGACTAGCAACAATCTATATAAATCTAATATAGACATACCCTCAAAGCAGATCAGGATAAGTATCTCTAATCATGTCCTATGTCTCCCAAGTATAGTCCTTCTCGTTGTCGTTCCACTGAACTTTCACCAACCTGACTGTCTTATTCCTTAATCTTTTCTCACCTCTAGCTACAACCCAAATTGGTTGTCTAACAAAAGTCAAATTAGGCTCTACTACTAAATCTTCCAACCTTGTCGGAGGAATAGTAGTCTCTGGATCATGCACATACTTGCGAAGATGTGACACATGAAATACACTACGGACACCTGCTATACTGCTCGGCAACTATACTCTGTATGCGAGCTTTCCAATCCTCCTTTAATCTAGAATGGACCTACATATCTTGGGGCTAACTTCCCCGACTTTCCAAATCATACCACACCCTTCATTGGTGATACCTTAATGAAAACTTTATCGCCAACTGAGAATTCTAGGTCCTTATGCCTCTTATCTGCGTAACTCTTCTGTCTTGATTGAGCTTCCTTCATCCTTCCTCAGATTAACTCAACCTCCTCTGACCCCTCTCTGACCAAATCAGGACCTAAGACTAGTCTATCTCCAGTCTCCAACCAACATGCTGGTGATTTGCATGGTCTTTCATACAAAGCTTCAAACGGCGCCATTCCTATACTTGTTTGCTGACTGTTATTAAAGGAAAACTTGAACAAATGTAGGTGATCCTCCCAAGATCCACCAAAGTCCAATACACAAACTCTTAGTAGATCCTCGAGTACTTTGTTGACTCTCTCTGTCTACCCATCTGTCTGAGGGTGATACGCAGTACTCGTGTTAAGCTTGGTACCCATCCCTTCTTGTAGACTCTTCTAGAATTCACTAGTGAACAAAGAATCTCTGTCACTGACTATACTACTAGGAACTCCATGCAGTCTAACTATGTTCTTTAGTAACAACTTAGCTTAAATAGGTGCCATCCTGGTTGACCTAACTGGGATGAAATGGGCACTCTTGGTCAATCTGTCCACTATAACCCATATACTTTCATTACCCCTAATTATTCTTGGCAAACTGTCTATAAAATCCATGGATATCGAATCCCATTTCCAAACTGGAATCTACATAGGCTGAAGCAATCCACTCGTTTTCTGATGTTCAACTTTCACTTGTTGACATTTTGCACACTGCCTAACCTATAAGCCAACATCCCTCTTCATGCCTTCCCAATAGAAGCTCCTCTTCATATCTTGATACATCTTGGCCCCTTCAGGATGAATCGTAAACTTGGACTGATGACATTCTCTAAGAACTTCTTCCCTCAAGTCCTCAAAATTCGGAAAACACAATCGTCCCTTCATTCTCAACCATCCCCTCTAGTCAAGGCTAAATCCTTTAGATCATCGATCTAAGTTCCAACCTCAAGCTTTCTGATTTTCTTAGCCAACACTGGATCCTCCTTCTACTTAGAAGCAATTTTCTCAATCAATACTGGTCGAAATTCTAAACAAGACAACGTGGTGGAACTCTGAATAGAACAAGCAATCGATCTTAACTGCACATCACAACTGACTAAAGCTTCTAAATATTTCCACTCTGCCAACATAGTTAACACCACATTCTGATTTTTTTCTGCTAAGAGCATCTGCTACCTTATTACCTTTTCCTGGTGTATACTCTATACCAAAATCATATGCAGCCAAAAACTCCAACCATCTCTGCTGCCTTATATTCAACTCCTTCTGAGAGAATAAATACTGTAAAGATTTATGATCGGTATAAAGATCAAACCTCTCCCCTAGGAGATAACCAAATCTTCAATCCGAAAATCACAGCTACCAACTCCAAATCATGAGTAGGATATCTAACATCATGCGGTCTAAGCTGCCTGGATGCGTAGGCAATAACTTTACCATTCTGCATCAACACTGCTCCTTATCCAATTCAAGATGCATCAGTATACACCATCAATCCTTGGTTTCCGTCTGGAACTACTAACACGGGTGCATTGGTCAACAAATTCTTTAACTTAAGGAATGTTTCCTCACATATGTCGGACCAAAAAAATTTCACCTCCTTCCTGGTTAGCTTAGTTAAGGGTGCTGCTATCCGCGAGAAATCCTTAATGAATCTCCGGTAGTAGCCAGGAAGTCCAAGGAAAATCTTGATCTCAGTCACCGTCTCTGGTCTCTTACAATTATTCACTGCTTCAATCTTATCTGGATCAACTGACAATCCTTTCTCTGAAACCACCTGACCAAGAAATTTTACCTCTTGTTCTAGAAATGACACTTTGTAAACTTCGCCTTTAGCTAATTCTGCCTCAGCATCTAAAGTACCACTCTAAGATGAACTCCATGGTCTCTCTCATCCTTAGAGTGACTAGAATGTCGTCTATAAACACCAGCACAAACCTATCCAAATACTCCCGGAAAAATCGGTTCATCAAATCCACAAAGCAAGCAGGTGCATTCGTTAATCCAAACGGCATCACCAACCACTCATATGAACCATACCTGGTTCAAAATACTATCAAAGGAATACCGTCCTCCGCCACTCTTAATCGATTGAAACCCGTCGCCAAATCTAACTGGGAAAACACTCTGGCTCCACTCAACTGATCAAACAGATCATCTATTCTGGGCAAAGGATACTTATTCTTAATTGTTCTTTCATTCAACTTACTATAGTCGACACACATCCTTAACGACCCATGTGGTTTCTTCACGAATACCGCGGCCGCTCCCCAAGGCGAACTGCTTGGTTTAATAAAATTCCTTCCCTCTAGATCCACTAGCTGCACCTTCAATTCCTTTATCTCAGTCGGTGTCATCCTACTAGGTGGTCTACTGACACGGCTCCGGGCACAAGATCCATTCTAAACTCCACAGCTCTTATCGGTGGTAGTCCAGTGACCGGCTCAAAGACATCTGCAAATTCTCTTGCTACCCGAATCTGACTTAACTCCTTTCCTACCTCCATAGCATTAAGTAAAGCACTAACATTCCGGTCAGTATTCTCTACCGAGATTATCACTCGGTTATGACTATCGGGGTGTCTCAGTGATATCTCCTTATCCTGGAAAAATATTATAGCCTCATACCTACCCAACCAATCCATACCCAAAATGATTCTGATATCTATGAAATCAATAACATACAAATTGCAGGTAAACTTATCACCTAACAAGTCAAGTTCTAACTGATCACATCTTAACCCTAGAGTTGCATACCCTCCTATTGGATTTGCAACCCTTATGGAAGTAACAAGGTAGGTGGGTTCTAAGCATAACCTATCAATTAAACATCGAGATATAAATGAATGTGATGCACTAGTATCAAAAAGTACCCTAACTGGTATATTCTGAATCAAAAGCGTAACTTCCATCATAGTCTTTCCTTTATCAGCTACAGTAGGCCTAACTGGTCCTATAGCAAAAACTTTTCCTTTATCCTCCCTAACTGGCTCTGGACATCGATTCTTATAATGCCCAACTTGATCATAGTTGAAGCACTTCACATTCTTCTTACTTGCAGCTTTCTTCCCATTTCTTGACCGGCATTCATTCACAAAGTGACCTTTCTTGTCACACTTATAGCAAGCTACCAATGCCTTTGACTCCTTAGCAGTATCTCCTTTCTGGAATCCCTTCTTTTTAAAGAACTTCCTTTTTTACCTTTAAAACCCAGAGTTTCCACTGACCTTTCTTTAGAAAAATCAGCAAGTAACTCCACATGGCGAATGACCATCTCCACCACTATATTACAAGGATCACAGACATGTGGCATGGCCATTCTAGCAAGCTCAGGCCTCAATCCCCGAATGAACCTCTCATTCCTGTTGATATCAGTATCTATAGTAGCATATCCATATCGAGACAGCTCTTCGAACTTAGTAGCATACTCGACTATTGACATCTCTCACTGAACTAGATCCATAAACTTCCTAATTAGTTCTGACTTAGCAAACTTAGATAAAAACTTCTGCTCAAATCTCGTTTTAAAATCAGCCCAAGTTAACTGCTCTTCCGGAACTCCGGTAGTGACACTGTGCTAACCCCTGCAACTGTCTAGAGGCCAACCTTCTCTTTTGCCCATCATTCAGGCCCAAATCAGTAAATATACGCTCACAATGCAACAGCCAATTCTGAACCTCTATGGCACTCTCTGTTCCCAAGAATGGCTTCCCACCCAAACTGGTGTAATCTCTACTCAGCAAAGCATAAATATTCCCAACCGGAGCCATGAGATTAGCTCCTCCTACATTTCCAGCAACACCAGCAGTAGCTCCAGCTTGCATCAAACCAACAAAGAACTGATACATCGCCCCCATATCTACTAGTGGATTTCCAGCTTCCATATTGGCATCAGCATTTTGATTACTAGCATTAGCCGGTCGACTCGGGTTCCTTCTTGTAGTGGGTCGAGCATATCCATAAGTTATGGTGCTTCCTCCACCTAGATTTCCTCTTTCGTTTCCTGCTTCCATATCTCCTTTCTCATAAATATGCATACGAGCCTTAGTAAGATACAAAAGAATGGTCTAAGAGAGTGAGGAATAGGTACTTATATATATAACTATATATATATAACTATATATATATATATATTAAATACAAGTACGTTACTATAGCGTTAACCCAAACCCCAATCTTATTATCCGATTCATTGGATTATGTTTGGAAAAACTTTTTAGTTTAAGTTTCTTTTAAAGTTTCATAAACCTATGCTGTGATACCAACTTGTAACATCCCCTACTTGGAGGCCCAAAACTAACGGCTACGGATGCTGTAGTTATCCATAGTTATTAATCCTCGGTGACCAAATACGGCGATATTAGATACATTGATCCACAGAAACATAAGAATACGAAAAAAATTTAAACAACAAACAAATTCCACATTCTATTTCAAAATATTCCAAATTGATTACATAATCCCAGTTCGCAGACCACATTCAGATAACATATAATTATTACAAAATATGCCAAGAGCGACATATGAAGATGCCTCCTTGGTTGATCAGAGTATATAAATAGGCAAGAAAACAAATTTGCCTTTACAAACAAAACCCACAGCGGAAATAAAAGAACTCTAATAACAAGCTTGTCTCCTGCACGTCCTCGGAAGCTTTATTCGTCTAAAAGAACACCTAGAAACCTTTACTCTCAACCTACTCATGATCAATTGAGTACCGAGACTTTAAGGGGAAAAAAACTTCGACTCGGACATAAAGCCTGGTATGAATAATAATTTACCATCTCAAACCATTTAATATCTAGTAAGACCACGCCGCTTAGCAGAACGGATTTTCCCCTCACTAGTATCCTAAAACATTTATAAAACCATATATTGTGCTCCTGCATCCACAATGGTTAAAACATAATATTTCAAAAACATTATGATGATATGCAAAACAAGTATATCAAATCTGGATTACCCATCCCCATTCATTCTGACTATCTATCACAATTATAATTTCTAGGATTACTATTAACCTGCTAAATGTTTATGGACTATCTGTCCAATATCATAGTTTTCATGGGATCACTAAGAACCTATTGGTAACTCCAATATCATTTCTATTACCCTAGTTTTCATGGGCTAACTAGGAACCTATTGACTAAATGTCAATATCTTAATCCGGATATAGTTTTCATGGGCCAACTATAAACCTATTGGCCCGTGCCAATATCAATCATAGTTTTCATAGGCTGATTATGAACCTATTGGCCCCTGCTAATATCGTTAATTTAGATTTTTACATTTCTTAAATTATATTCACTACTGGGTCAACCTAGCTAGTTATTCCGCCTTTCCCCAAAATACTTTTATGGGTTAATAATAATGTGAATAAGTATATGAAGAAGTATTCAAATAACAAATAATACCATCACAAATGGTTTATCATCTTCCTTATATAAATCCTGGTTAAACCCTTTAACCTTTATAATCAATGAAAACTTCTTCATTTAAAAACCTTTTTGTTCACTTATGCCATGATTATTCGTTTAAATTGAGATTGGGTTTATGTTTTTAAATCTTAAAACATCTCTTTTGAAACCTTTGGATGACTTCCTTCGAAAGTATTAACTTCTTTTCAAAACATAATAAACATACCTTTCGATAGTATCAAAATGTTATTTAAAACATAGCTTCGAAACAAATAAAAGTACTCTTTTGAAAGCATTGGGTTTACTCTTTAAAAACATCCTTGGGTCAAAATGGTTATATACGAAAGTATCTCTTTCGAAACCAATTAAAAATTTGTTTTGGGGAAAAGTTGATGGTGTCGGAACCATCTACTCGAAAGCAACAACCTTTTAAATTAAAAACTTTGAAAGATAGAGTCAAAACCCCTTTCGACTCCATTGCCTTCGAAACCCCTAACCCCTTTCAAAAGCATTTAGGAAGTGGCTTAGCTTAGGTAAAAACAGAGATAACCTTTCGAAGGCATTAATGGCTTCAATACACTCGGAAGGAAAATAGCAACTGAGTTTCGACTTGGTTGAAACCAATCCTTTCGAAAGCACTGATCTAAAGGAAAAAGGTACCCCTTCGAAAGCTATTTATAAAGTCCCTTTCGAAAGCATGACTTTCGACTATGTCGAATGCTTTAAGTAAAACCAGGCAGGAATTTAATTTTTAAAACAAACTAAGGTCTCGACCTTATAAGGTATCGACTTGGTCAAAATCACTTTTAAAAACTAGGCAGGTGCTTATCTTTTAAAAGCAAACTTTGGTTTCAACCCTAACGAAAGCATCACTTTCGACATCCTACCTTCCGCTACTTACCAATTCACTTCGTACCAATACCCTTGGTACCATATGCACTGGTTTCGACTATGTGGGTTTCGACTGAGATGGAGCAAAAATAAAGGAGTCGAAGGGTACTTCCGAAATAGGTGGAATTTCCTTTTTCTGAAAACACCGATTTATAGCTAAATATGGCCATTACTTTATAACTAACCTGCCTATTGTAACTCCTTGATTGGCTACTTTAAAACTTTTCAAATGTTTTACCATTAAACCGTCACATTTATCAAGTATAATTCTAAATAAATTTAAATGGTTAAGCCCTTCCATTTACAAAACCAGTATTTGCATATAAGTCCTTCCCTTGAAATAATTTATTGCCCTTAGTAAATCAATTGGGAAAAATCCCCAAAAATCACAAAAAATCAATTTTATCATGTAATCAAACATATTAAAATTTCAGACCCAATTTCTTCCTGAAATACTCGAATTAAATTTTAAACCCAATTATATCATATTTTCCTTTAGAAATTCATAATAAATTTTCTATAGCACGGAAAATTCTGAAAATTAAAACCCATATCCAAATTCATGTTTTTCTTAACATAAATTTTTCCATGGCATTCTATATTTTGCAAACTCTCGGTTTTACCCTAAAACCGTGCTAAATCAGATGAAAATGAATTAAAATAAATCAAACATAATATAGTTCAAGCATATCATCATCCACATCATCATAAAAATGAATTTAATCATAAATCCGAAAACATATAATCATAGAATAAAATAGAGATGGTATGAAATTATTATTCACCTTAGATATGATAAGGAATTTGAGATTTTTTATTGGTTAATCCTTCCTAGCTTTGATCCTTAGCTTTAGATTGAATTTTTCCTCTTTTCCTCCTTGTTAATGGCCAGCTCTAATTTAGGTTTATGGTTTTCGTTTGTGAAAGTGAGAAATGAAACGTGAATGGACGATTACAAAGGAGCATACCCGTGTAAGATAAAACGACTATTTACTAATATGCCCATGTGTAAACTAATTAACATTTAAACCAATTCAAAGCCCATTTATTTTATTATTAAGCACGACCTTTTATATAATTTATTCAAATCTCAATCCCTTTATCATCATTATTCTATTTAATTTATCTAATTAAATTTCTTGAATAATGTTATCAAAATTTGGGATGTTACATGTAATGAAGAGATGCAATGATTTAATAAAGGCTAGGGAATGCACTTGTTTGTTAAATATTTTGATCATTGAAAATATAGAAGAGATGGATAAGTCTAGACAAAGACGCAATGAATTGGAGAAGAAAAGCTCATATATATTCAGTATTTGGTGCGCCGAATATGCTATAATTAGTGGATCGATTAATGAATAATTGGTCGACTGATTATCTCATAATTGTTTCATCGATTTTTATACATTACATGTATTTTTCTTCTTCTACTTATAAAATTCTCGTCTTTATTTTTTTTAAATCGAGAAAAAAATAAATCATAAACCATATTAGAAACACTTTAAATGATGTAATAAGTTTTGAAGGTATAAGGGGTTCAATAGTGGGTTTTATTAAATATGGACTTCAAGATTCGATAACGACTTAGAAAAGTAAAACATACTTCTTTTATGATCTTGTGTTCATCTTCGATTGATTTCTCCTGTTTTTTTCCATTTTCTTGTTGTTTTCTCCTCATTTATAAGTTGTTATTCTCCAATGCTTCTTACACACAAACATTTTGTTTGACGTTATCAAAACATGAGGTTCTAACATTCTCTTCTTTTTGAAGATGACAACTATTTATAGACACTATGAACATTTATCTAATAATACCCCTTATCTACTCTACTAGAAAAGGCTAAAATACCGACAGCATGTAGCGACAGATTCCGACGGTGAATTTCCGATGGACCGTCATCGGCCGTCGGAAGCGTCGGAAATTCACGAATTACAGGCTTCAGCCGAGCCTCTTCTTCCTCATTCTCCAGCATGAAAAAAAGAAATAAAACCCCCGAATCCCTATTTCAAGCTTCCAATCACCAACTTCAAGCTTCCGGATCCTCCACAGCTGCCTAATCACACTCTATTGCTTTCAATCTCAAGTATAATCTCTTAATTTTGCGAAAAATCTAATTTTTACCCTAAATCTAGATTTGCATAAGTTGATAAATTAGGGCTAATTAGTGATTGTAATTGTTTCCAATAGCCTAATAATGGTTTATAATATCCCATGGTATACCTATTTCATATGTTATCATGAAATTTTAAAGAGTATGTTTAATTGTGATTGTGTGTGTATGTGTAAACCATTGAATATGTGTTGTTTCTACCATTATATTATGTTAATTGGAATAAGACATGAGTTGTATAACATCTTGACTTGTATAACAATAATGAATGCACGAGTCTCAAAAAAATTGACTGTATTGAAAAATGACAACAATATTGAAGCAGCCTTATTCGATAAAATACGCGGAATAAATGTGGTAAATTAGTAATTTTTTGAAATATATAAAATTAGTAAATATTCATTTTTATAAACTACTTTTTTTTACGTCCCTTAGAGAGTTTTTGGCCCCGTCCGACGGATGTTGTACATGATTGTTATATAAATATTCATTTTTGTCACAAAACGGCCATTTATATTCATCTAGTACAATACTTGTTGGATTTATCCCTGTATTGGACAAGTTATAATCATAGTAAACAATTACATTTCGTATATTATTTCGTTTCAAACGGTTCACAAAATTTCGCCGTCACTTTTCTTTTTTGTTTCCTGTGTGCACACATTATGTACAATGCATGAAACAAAAGGGAAGTGCTGCCGAAATTTTGTTGAATCGTATAAAATGAAATAATGTACGAAATGTAAGTGTTTACTGTATTTGTAATGGGAAGTAGGATGACTGACCAGGAAAAAAAGATAACTATAAACCAACATTTCTATATTGTATTCTTAAGTGGGGTAAAATTGACGCATATAAGTTTTTGTATCGATACATTGAAAAATAAAATGTAATTTTATAAAATGACCAATATTTATTTTTGAATTCGTGACATATATTTTCAAATAGAAAAAATGATCGATTATTTTGTTGATCGGAGGAGATGAATGTATCAAAGAAGGGGATTGAGAGGCTCAATAAAAGAATATTTTTATAATGGTATAAACGTATTTGTTGAATTTGCTTTAAGTAATAACGGAAATAATGTAGAAATTCGTTGTCCGTGTAGTAGGTGTAAACATTTAAAGTATTTGTTACCCGATATTGTGAAAGTCCATTTGTGCAAAAAACGGTTTCGTGCCGGATTATTATATTTGGGATCATCATGGAGAAGCTGTAGCACATACTTCTGCAAAGTCTGAATTAGAGATTGCTAGTAATGAAAGTGTTACGATGAACCATATAGAAAATATGGTTGAAGATGCAGCACGATCAATGTTCCCTACGGTTGAAGTTGACGGTGATGATGAAAATGTTGAAGAACCAAATATTGAAGCAAAATTATTTTATGATTTACTAGATGCTGCTAAGAAACCTCTTTGGGATGGTTGTAAAAGCGACATCCAGCTATCAGTTTCCGCATAATACATTGCGATGAAGTCAAAATACAACATCACCGAAGTCGGATTTACAACCGTTGTACAAGCTACAAAAAGACATATGCCGCCCGATAATTTAATGTGTGAAAATCACGATGAAGTTAAAAAACTTATGTTGGTTTTTGGTTTACCTTATCAAAAAATAGATACATGTTTAAATGGCTGCATGTTGTTTTGGAAAGAGGACATCACTCTTAGAAAGTGTAGAATATGTAACGAGGAAAGATACAAACTAAGGAAAAAGAAGGGAAAGGAAGTTTCATACAAATGTATGCATTATTTGCCCATCACTCCTTGGCTTCAAAGATATATGCATCTTCTGTAACTACATCTCATATGAGATGGCATAGGAAGAAGGTACATTGACACATCCAGCCGATGGAGAAGCATGAAAGCATTTTGACAAAACTTATCCCAATTTTGTAGTGGAGAGTCGTAATGTTAGACTTGGATTATGTACGGATGGTTTTTCACCATTTTCTCAATTTGGTGTTAAATATTCATCTTGGCCCATTATCATCACATATTATAATTTACCTCCATGGATGTGTATGAAAATGCAATATATGTTTCTTGTTGTTGTCGTTCCTGGCCCCGACGATCCGACACAAGGAATCGATGTTTATTTACAACCGTTAATTGAGGAGCTATGTAACGACCCGTATTTTAAAACATTTAAAAGTATTAAATTAAATAAGATTTTTTGAATAAAATTGTTAGGAATAAAAAAAATAAGATTTTATTTATACAAATTATGAGCTTAATTAAAATTTCTATTAATGACATATGTTTGCAATAATATAAGGATGATAACAAATGTTAGTGTCTATTTTAATAATATTGGTTTGAATGATATTTGTAATTGTCTGAATGTAATTTTCCAATTGATTGAAAATATAAATGTTAATAAGAAATCATAAATGTTTCTTTATAAAAAAAAATCATATGTTTATTTATTTGAAATGTTTAGTAGCTGAAAGATTGATTGTAGAGATGAGAAACTATTATTTAGTAAGAAAAGTATAATTCCTGTTTGTATCCAATAGTGCATAAATATGTTTAAATCACCGTTTGATAGGAAATAATTGTTTTATTTCTCATTACATTTATTTTTTTTCCATTTTGAAATTCACCCTTATGAACAATTGAAAATAATGTAATTGAATAATTTCAATTAATGATAGAGAGGACACCAAATTGTAAATTAATAGGTGTAATTAAACGTAGCTTATGTTTTGTGAAAATATAAGGAAAGTTGGTTTAATGAAAAGAACATTTATATCAAATAAAATGAATGTTTCATTTGTGAATATAGGTTTAATTTCATTAAAATAAAGAATAGGATGATTGATTTAAAGGAAGTAAATATGTATATTTTTAGCATATAGATGGATTACAAGAGTAGAAAAATAATTTATTTAAGTAAGTTATTTATAGCTCTGCTGTATAAACAACAAATTTATAAACGTGTTTAAATGACTAAAGGAAACAATTATTCTATTTTTCATCCATTTTAGTTGTCTGTTTTGAAATTTAACTTTATAAGTTATTGTAATTAATGTAATTGAAATATTTCAATTAGAAGGGAAGAAAATGTTGATTGCAATTAATAGATTTAATAAAAGAAACGTACCTTTTGTGTTAAACGGAATTGATGTTTTAATGGAAATAAAAGATCATTTTGGGAAAACCAAATTGAACGTTTTCATTTTTATAGTAAATAATTTTATTTATTATGCATAAATAAAAAAAACTAAATGCATACAAATTTGAATATTATTTGAGTTAATGAAGTTAATTTGGTTACGTTTCAAAAATTGAATTTCAAAAAGGTTGTGTAATGTACACGGTCCCTTCATTTCTTTTGTTATTAATTATTGCATGTTTTTAGACGTATAAAAGTAAAACTTTCATTTTAAGCAAGAATGATTTTGGATAAAAACAAATTTTGAATTTTAGAATAATATATACACACACACATTAATATTCAAACTTTTAAATATATCAGAGGATTCATGGTTTTGTAAATATTGTGGAATCAATTAGAAATTACCTTTTATTAACAGTTGTACATTAATTACATAAGTTCATATATATTTATTTTTACATTTTATATATGGTTAAAACTTGTAAATTGGTTGCATTAATGTGACCGTTATGGTCATTAGAAAAGTAAAGTAAATCATTTTTATAGTGCACAGATAGATATATATTCATTAATTAATGAAATTAGTTTGAGGAATGTAAATAAATATATAGATTGATTGGTTGATTAATTCATTAATTGTTTGTTAATTGATTGATTGTGTTAATGTAGTATGCAAATATATTGACATAAAACGAATGTTTTAATATGGAATTAAATTAGGTAAATATGGGTATATTTGGGTTTATTGATATGAATTAATTGGAGTAAGTTTTGGAATTTGGACCCCAAAGGTTTGTTTATAGGTTATAGGCGGTCTCTTCATTTGCTTTACATTATTATCACCTCGCATTCTCTCTCTTCTGTTTTCAAGTTCTCAACGTAGTCTCCACTTGTACATCCATTTAATTATTAGCCTACTCATTCATTTTTTATTAATTAGTAATAACCTCATTTGATTTATTTCTAATTAATAATTGCCTCATTCTTTTCATTTGTTTCTCCTTTGTTCTTTTGCTCTTTTCGAATGCTTTACCTGATGTTTTTTTTTGTTTTCTTGTCTGTTTTTTTTTCTTTCGTTTTTAATGTGAACATCCAAATTAATATTCATGCCATCTAATTAGCATTTACTATTCTCCGTTTCTGAAGTTTATTTTTCTTATGCATCATTAGTTCTTGTAGCTTCCTTTCATTGGCAATTCTTTCTCCCGAAACTTCATATTTAAAACGAAAGATTTATTTTTATCTTTATTGATATATTTATTCCTTTACTTCACCTCTGTTAATACTACCATTTTAAGGTTGTTCATATTTTTACTTTATTTCAATTCCTAGTTTGTTTATATATACTCTATTAGCTTTTCATTTGTTTCCATCATCATTTTGGTAGCCTCATTTCATTTTTCAAATTTCATCTTCTGTAGCTTCATTTCTCCAAACAAACTTCCATCTCATTTTCTCTCTCTCTCTCTTCATTTTCTTCCTTCTTCATTTTTTTTTCTTCTTCAAATCTCCTTCTTCTCGTTTTTTTTTTCTTTCAAAGCTTTTTCTTATTCTTATTCTTCAAATCTTCTTCTTCTTTTTTTAAAGCTTCGTTTTCTTTTTCAATTCTTCATCTTCCTTGAATTCTCTTCTTCTTTTCCAAACATTCTTCTTTTTCCAAATCCTTTTCTTCAAATTCAGATCTATACAAATTTCTCTGTCTCTTCCAAAAAGTTCTATAAAAAAAGAAGATTAAGATAGCAAGGAAATAAATCAATAGGAGGAAGTAGTAGCGGATCCAAACCCGACTAAGAAAGGGAAATCCATAAGGTGAGTGTTTAAACTCACTCACAAAATACTAAAGTTTTATTGCAAGTTAAACCAGGTCATATAGTGATAAAGTTTTGATTGTTGGTTTGGAATTTTTATTGATATTTAGTTTGAATAGCTAAATTCCAATATGTGATGACTAATAATTACTATGACATGTTATTGAATTGGTTGATTTGTTGAATTGATTGATTTGAATGTTGATTGTATGATGTGATGGATGCTATTGTGATTGAATGTGTATTTGTTCATTTATTTTGATATATCCTTGTTATCACCCTATAGTTTATTGTAATCATATAAATTTTCATATTGATTATTTGAGCACTGAATAAAGATATAAAACCAATGAATTTCATGTATTTACATGAGAGGAAAAAAAACTATTATGTTTAGATTTACCATTTGAACCATAAAAATGATTTTGGGAAATAACTGTCGTTACCTTATTTGAAAGTTTCCAAAATTAAATTTTGAAACATTGGGAAGTTTCCATAAAATTGAATGTTGAAACTTTGAAACATTTTTATAAATCGAATCTCTTGAACTATGAAATTTAATTGGGAATTGTTCTGTAAATTTGTAAGTTACTAGAATGGATCTATTGTGAAATCTATTGTATTTTGAATATGGAAACAATAACATTTCCAGAAATTTGAACCTTCAAAAATGTAGTTATTTGCATGCCTTATAACATCTAAATTTGATTTAATTTTCTTAAGAATTTTAGTTCTGACTCGAGCGTTTGTGTTTTCCTTTATGCTCGGGTCAACTTGAGTATTTTCAGTGTATTGAAGACCATTTTATTTTGGAGGATGAAGACGGAGATGATTCTATTGTTTATTATAATTATTCCACTACATCATGTGTTCCGCTGCATTATTTTTTTATTTCTGATGTATGTATAACTCTGATTTGAATTGTAAAAGTGTAATCAAATGATATTTATAAAACAGCTTCATGAACTGTTTATTTGATTATTATATTTTGTCGTTCCGCTGCGAGATTCTGTGTTTTGTTTTTTTCTTTTCTTTTATTTTCTTATTTACCCCATTAACAATCCTCCATTATGAATGGTTTGAGTCTGACATGTATGGTTTATTGTCGATTTGAACTGTCCAAAAAGGATGGATCATTACAGTTGGTATCAGAGCTTTGATTTAGACACACCTTAGCCTGTTTGAGTCTGACATGTATGATTTTGTCTTAGTGTATATATATACGAGAGCGCGTATTTGTTAGTGTTATAAAAATGTTTTTATAATTTTTGAAATGAAATTATTTTTCCTAATATTATATGTTATATATAAAGGAATAAATTTTTTATAACTCATATAGTTATTCGTAATGTGTATGTTTTATGAAATGATAATATATAATTATTATCATTTATGGTTGATATTTTTGTATTTAGTTAGTTTATAAACATTGACTATTATTGTTGATTGAATTTATGAACTAAACACTAGTTTAATAATAGTGTATTAAAGGACATAAAGTGAATAATTAGGATATTTGTTATGAAATTGAAATGTTTTGTTGTGTGAATCTTGTTGTTTCGTTGATTTGGTAGTTTCAACTATTGAAATAAAATAGAATAACTGGATATTTTGGATAGTCGAAACTTCTGTATTAATATATATGTTAAAACTTAGTTACTGTGTTGAACTATGTAGTTGAATTTGGTAACCTTAATGTGAAAGCAAGTGAAATAAGGTTAAATTGTTAAACCAATGTTTAGTAAATGAATATAATTGTTGTATACATTATTGGCATGTAATGTAATAATATACAAGTGTGAACTTTAGGCCTTGAAATGTTTAAATTGAAAATGTTATTAAGGAAATGCTGTAAATGAGATTAAATTGAAGAAAAATTTGTTTATAAACTTAATTAAAATTTATGAAATATGTCATAAATAAATTGAAAACTAAAAGTGAAATGATTATAAATAAAATCCAGACTTGTAAACTGTTTATGAAATAAATGAATGTTGCAATAAGTGATTACAATTAAAGTTGTGATAACTGTAAAGTCGAATTATGTTTTATATAGGAAGTTAAGCTTTTTTTAAATGGGTTATAAACTTAAGAAATGATTTGTAAATAAATGTAGTATTAAATGAGAAATATTACATGTGAAAATGAATGTAATTTAAAAAGTTAAGATAAAATAAGCAATGTTTGAGAATGATTAATGTTTATATTGAATGGAGAAATTCTATGGAACAAATATTAAAGTATGAAGTGATATTTTTGTTAATAAATGAGATTAATAATGAATTTAAATTAAAATGTATTTGTGATGATTTTTTTTTTTGAAAAGATACGTATGTTGTACGTATGTTGTTTTATCCGCATAATTAATTTGCCAGATTTGAGTACATAAGTTCGAGGTGGATTACACCATTTCTTGTTAGGATTTTCCATTCGATTCTTGATGGCGAATATTTGATATGGATTTTTGGCTTGATTCTAGAATTCTCTATCATAGTATATGGCTATGCAAGGAGAATGATGGCTTCTAGTCAAGAAACCATATCGAAGTCCTCACTAGGGAAGTCGAATGGACAATACTAGTTCGAAAGTGAACTTGTGTGATCGAGCGAGCGATCGAATGCGACTTTACAAAATGATGACATATGTACATCTTATGTTCTAATATTATTGATATACTTTAACGCTGAAATTCAAAGTTGTTGGGTTGAATATTTTTGTAATTTAAACTAGAAATTTTCTTTTATGCAAAATTGAACTGATATTGAAACAAATTGAAATTTGAGAACCTTGTGTTACTATATACTTGATTTGGGAGTTATCGAACTTATATAAAAAAATTGGTTTGTATAAGTATGAAATTGATTCAAAAACTATGGATTTGAAAAGGTACTCAATTTGAAAAGTAAAATTTTATATAATTGAAGTCTATATAAGTGTGATTTGATATACTTTTGATTTTGGAAAGGTATTTGATTTGAAAATAAAATCTTATATATAATGGACTTTATATAAGTACGATATTTGAAAGTGATTTGAAAAGGTACTATATGATACATATTTTTGAATTAAAGATATGGAAAGTGCCTTCTGCTTGATATCCGCTTTGTGGCCACATTGTGGATTCATTCTATCGATATTTCTCTGATTTTTGGTTTTCCGGATATGATACTCGAGTGTCCATCGAATTCCATGGCGTTAACCATGGTCTTACGAGCGCAACTACATAGCGTAATTCACATGGCTGGATGGCCCAGGGGTACGGATGTTTTCTGGGGGATTCAGGCGTAACCATTGTGTATCCTGTGATCTATGTAGGTCTTATTAGTAGCGAAATCCGCAGGGCTGAGAAAGCTTACGGATATGGATGTTTCCTGGGGGATTCAGGTGTAACCATTGTGTATCTGCGGTCTACTAGTCATCATGGCGCAATTCGCAGGGATGAGAAAGCTTACGGATACGGATGTTTCCTGGGGGACCCAGGCGTAACTATTGTGTATCTGCGATCCATGGTTAGACAAAGGTTTTGTTTGTTTTTTTGTTTGGATTGTACTTTCCATATCTGTTTTTTTTAAGTTTTCCAGTATTTTCACTGGGTGTTGAAACAAGTCTACTAAGTACCTAGAGAATTCTAGCTTTGCGCCTGATCAACGCACTGCCAGAGTCTGCAGGAACGAGGATAAACTTGTTGAAACATCGAGTTATAAAAGTATTTTATTATAAAGGTATTTTATTTTAAAAGTATTTCCAACAAAGAAATTTTGTATTAATATTTGAAGTTGAAATTCTTATGGTTTGAATTAATTATTCATGCCCGATACTATTCTTTTGAATCTACCTTATCTGCTCAGCTTTATTTATTCACTTATATTCTGTTTTTCCAAATCCTCCTTCTTTTCCTTGTTGACTATATCTTCTTTTTTTAATGATTATTGATTTATTAAATATGTTTGAAAAGTATTTTTAGATTTAAAACTAATAAATTTATAAATAATGGATTTAAGGTTTTCAAAGACTTTTAAATGATATTTATAAAGGAAGCAAGAAATTTCATTGATGAATCTTTGTAAAGTGTTAAAGTATTAAAGATGATTGATTTGCAAATGAAGATTCAAATAAATATTTCGAGTAAAGTTATATATGTTTCTTTGAATGTATAATTTTAAAGATATTAAATGATTTGGGAAATTTATTTTAGTAATATGCTTGAAAAATAAATTGGAATTGCTAATTGGAAGTCATGTTCTGGAATATTTACTTGATTTCGAAGTACTAATAGTTGTATGTGATATATTTTTTCATAGGAAGTGGAATTTTATAAATATTGATTGCAAAATAGTATTTATAAATAAAATGAATTTAATTGGAAATTTGAGAACTCAAGTTTCGGGATTTTGAAACTGTTTTTCAAGTGATTTTGAAATATAATACTAGTATTGTTTGTGTTAGCACCAAAAATGGTCACTAACCTCGTAGAGAAAGATTGTGTAGAGATGTAAGTGATGAATATCAGTTAAACAAAGAAGACAATGCTAATTTAAATGCAAAAAGTAAGAACACTAGATTTATAGTGGTTCAGCGTAATTGCCTACGTCCACTTTGAGGTTAAACTTTATTGATCTTCTTTAATGGTTGATTACAAATACAATTCGTAGATCGAATACTTGAATGCAATTGCTAAGTAGAGAAGATGAGTCTGAAAAATGGCAGCGTCTCCCCAGTGTTCTCGAAAAAGATCCCTTTTCACTGTGACCCTGCCTCTCTATTTATAGACAAAGATGTGCTGAACTTCCCAGCTGGGCTCGGTAGCCGAACACTCTAGCCCAAGTATAGTGGTCGCTGCATGCCGAACCAGGTAGGCCGAACACAATGACGCCGAACCACCCTTTCTATGCCGAACGGTATGTTTGATGTGTGGGAAGTGCATAATGGTTGTCAGTCGAAGCCGAACGTGCCTCTGTCCGAAGCGCTTGACCGATGAATGCTCTCTGGCCGAACGATGCAATCTGGCCGAACAATCCCTTTGGCCGAACGATCCTCCTTGGCCTAACGTGCCTCCTGGCCGAACGATGCATTCTGGCCGAACGGTCCCTTTGGCCGAACGATCCTCCTTGGCCTAATGTGCCTCCTGGCCGAACGATGCATTCTGGCCGAACGGTACTGTCATGTCGAGTAGTCATATACGCCAAACGCCTTCTAATGCCGAGTACTCCTGGATGCCGAATACTACGCCGAGTACTCCTGTTGCCGAGTTCCACTGGATGTCGAGTACTACGCCGAGTACTTCTAGATGCCGAGTTCCACTGGATGCCGAGTACTTCTAGATGCCGAGTACTATCTGATGCCGAGTACTAGTTGCCTGGTCAAATCTCCAGGAAACACTTGCCCCCCAAAGTGTATCGCGTGGCCGAATCGTGGTACGCTTTGAATCATGTAACCTTTTCGTCTCGTCTTAAACTCTTGACTAACCTCGAATGGAGATGTCTTTTTGAGAATTCCAGTGGTTTAGGTGTGTGCCGAACGTTTCCCAGATGCTGAACGAGGCATTCGTAACCGCACGTGCCTCTGTCCGAACAAACCTTCAGTGCCGAACACTCTTATACGCCGATGCCGAACGTCATGACCTTGACCGGTTCCACTGGATGTAGCCTTTTCGACTTCTTCTGTTTCCCTATAAAAGCCAGCACCTCTATCCTTCTTTTCCTTTTCACACTTCCAATACCTCTGCCTTGCCTCTGCCGAACCTATCAGCATACAACTCGCCGATTCTTCCCAAGTTTCTTCCTTACCAACTAGGTACCGATCCTTTCATCTCAATACAGCCTTTATGCTCGAACTTCCTTAATTGATGGGATAAATTGAGCCTTGGACAAAATGTCGAGTCACGCGACGAGTGGTGGTAGGAAGTGTAAATAGAGATGAGTTTTTTCCAGAAATCAATGATAGACACACTGTGGTTCGGCATAGGTATTTTATGCCGGACCAGATTGGTGGAAGTAGAAACATGGAGTAAGTAGGAGATGACTAGGGGCATCGAGCGGTCTGGTCTGGTACGACTTGTCGAACGATTCGCCCTCATGGTTCGGTGTGGATGGAGGAAGAGACGAGGCCAATGTTGAAGACAACGTGCCGATGGTCATTTCAGCCGAACAGTCACAAACACCGTACCATACTCAGGCTAAAACACGCCGAACAAAACAAGGCCGAACGATTCCTTTAGCCGAACAATGCGTTATCCGAACAATGACTTTAGCCGAACAATGCTTTAGCCGAACAATGACTTTAGCCGGACCAGGACTTAGCCGAACAATGACTTTAGCCGAACAGTGACTTTTAGCCGAACAATTACTTTAGCCGAACAATGACTTTAGCCGAACCAAAATTTAGCCGAACAATGACTTAGCTGAATAATGACTTGGCCGAACAAAGACTTAGTCGAACCAAAATTTAGCCGAACACTCATTAACTATATCTACCCGTAAAGCAAAACAAGAAACAGGGCCCAAGCATTCTAGCATACGTGAAGCCGGCCCGGATCGCTAACTTCTTAGCTTCAGTAAACGTAAATCTGAACTTAGATTATCATACATTTTCTGGATCTGGAATTGCAATCGCCAAAAGGCAGGCTTCTGGGGACGGTCAGCGATGACGGTCTCCGAGGGCGATGACTTGATGCTCAGTTTTATAGCAACAACTTTGCGACCTTCAAACTCTCAATGCTTTTACACGATTGCTTGCACTAGATCACACACCACACGGGGGGGATATTCGTGTTGTTAACTCTAACGTTCAACGTTTTTTCAAGTATAGTTTTCGCAGGCACTTAAACAGATTCATTATTTATTGGGGATGTCTATGAAGTCTAGCTCCGCCACCATATCTGACAGGCCTGGGCCGTCATCAAGGCAAGAAGCCGCTGATACTTCAAATCCATCGACTTTCCCTGCCCATAACTTAGCACTCGATGCCCTGGAGGCAACAATTCTTTTAGACAACCCGATCGACTCACAAGCTTCGAAGATCAATGAAGCCGCACTCCGACGGATATGTTCCATCCATGGGGCCGATGTGTTAGTCCCTTCGCGACACGATCGTCCTCACCTGCCCCCAGTCGGATATACCTCTTGCAACAAGTTCATGTGTTGGATGGACAGCGTGCCTCCGTTTAACTTATTCCTTCGGGACGTGTTGCAGTACATCGACATTGCCCCATCGCAGCTGCACCCGAACGGTCACGCGTTTCTATATGGGACCTACCTACTCTTCATGGCTGTCTTCTCCAGACCTCCAACTTCTGGCGACATCAGATACATCTATATGATCAAGAAGCGGAAAGACAGCCCTTCCTTCATGTTCCTCGAGCTGTACCACAAATGCCAAATCTTGACAAGGGCATGTAGTAAATTTTCCCTGTACAAACAGGAATGGTTCTACGTGCGTTTCCCTCCTGGTTTTGCGAGGAGATGGGTTGAAGGCAGTAAGTCTCTTCGCTGAGTCATCATTCACGATTAATCGGAGTCATGCTTTTTCTAACTCCTCGTTTCATCTTTTTTAGGTATCAATCCGCGTTCGGAGGGCCGAGGATATTCTGAGGCCGTTGAGGCCATTAGAGCTCTTCCTGCCGAGGAACAAGACATTCAGACCATTATTTGAAACGAGTCATTGTCGAGGTTCGGCTTGCTAGCCCCTGGTCGCCGGATTAGCCTTCCGGAGGGCGTCTCTATTCCCAAGCCAGCATCCGATAAAGGGAAAAAACAGGCCGGATCGTCATCACGCCGCACTCCCGATGCGCACGAAGAAGGCGAGCACAAAGAGGTTGAATCTCCTGAGACCCAAGGCGAGAATGTGGGTCCTGCTTGGAATCCGGCTGTCGAAGTTCACGACATTGAAACGTCATCCTCCCCTTCGAAGGGAAAGAAGAGGTTAAAATACAAAATTCGGAAGGAGAAAGTTGGTGGCACTTCAAAAGTTATGCCTATCCCGCCCAAGAAAGAGGCTTCCTCACAGCACCTGGAAAGTTCCCTGAGGGGTTTGTAGAATCTTTCTATCCCCGATGATATACTTAATTACGGGTTTGACGATCCTGAAGCCCTCAAGTTCTCTTCGCCCGCTAGAGGCAATGCGGGAATTCAACTCCCGGTCCAAGGAGACAATACTCCGATTAGTAAAGATAAAAGAACTGGTCCGTCGGGGGGAACACTAGGACACACACGCACATACGCATTCCATCATACACTTCAAGTTTTTATTTTTATTTCCCGGATTTTTCTTAACTCGTTGTTATCTCCATTCTTTGCAGGTGACATGGGGCGCTCTCACGGACTCGATCGCCTTCATGGCTCTTCCATATTTCATCATTCCGGACGGGACTCAGGTTCAGGCAGACGCAGGGACAGAGATGATTATGAAGATAGAGACAATCGTCCTCGCGATTCGTCTTACCGTAAGAAGGCATATTCTCAATCTTCATAGTCTCGTGATCCTCTTCCTCCAACTGAGCCGGATAGAGATAAGTCTTCACAGAAGGGTTACCAACCTGATTCTCCTCGAGAACAACACTCCGGTTCATCGAGCACAAGGCAAATTCGGGAGCAACGAAAAAGAGCAGAACTTCCAAAGCCTCCTCCCCCTACTCCCGCAGTTGATCCAACTGTAGCGGAAAAAATGGTCGATCTTAAGGCCAAGTTTCCAAAAATTTGCTTCGATGGTCTGAAGTTCCTCCTGGCTATTCACCATATCCATGGGCACGTGAAGCAGAGTGCCATTGCCTGTAATAACGACGTCTATGTTCAACATGACGTGTTTGTACACTTGGTTGAAAAGATCTCGGAGGTGTCCGTTGAGCGTCAATATGAGATTGATCGCCTGAAATTGGAGGCTGGCTGCGACAAGAACATCATCAAGCATCAAGACGAAGAGCTTGCTTCGTATAAGTCGAAGCTGGAAGCCGCTGAACAAAGCGCAAAAGATACTGCTGAGGCAGTTACTCGTTTAGAGATGGCTCACAAGAAGGAACTTGATGAAGCAGTCCAGCGCAGCGGTGCCCTTGCCCTAGAAAAAGATTCCGTTCAAAAAGAAAGGGACGCGCTCGCCATACAAGTCAGAGAGCTGAAAGAATTACTCTCCAAGGAGAAGGAGGACAAAGTAGCTGCTCAAGAAGAATCACAACGATATTGTGATGAAATCGTTGCTACTCGGCTCCTGAAAACGAAGCTCGATGGCGAACTCGCTGGGGTTGAAAAAATGAAGGACGAAGCCCGTGAGGAGGGCAAAAGAAAAGCTGCGAAGGAGATTGACTCTCGCCTCGAGGCGGCCGCAGAAGCCGCAGGGAAGAGGTCAAATGCATGTTTGACCCGTTGATTGCTGAGTACGAAGCCCGCGTCCTTATGCATCGTGACTTAACATTCTTGGGCGATGGCTATCTCGAATCCCTAGCAGAGGCCTGGGAAACCTTAGTAAAGATCAGGAAAATCGAGTCGGGCTCTGAAGAGGTCGATGAGGATGCCTTGGTGAAGGAGTTTCTTAGGGGGAATGAGCCAGCGGATCTATCCACAGCTTTGGCGCTTTATAGCAAAGGCTCTCCCCTTCCAAAAGAGAAAAGTGATGAAGCTGGCTCATCTGGGGCTGAGACTACGGCTCCTCATATTACTGCTCCTCCCGCTGCTCAACCGGCTGGTCGGTCGACACTTGATCCATTCGAGCAGCATGCCGGTTATGATCCTAAAGATCCCGGGCTCGGCGCTCATGTGTTATCCCCTATCCTGGAGGGTGAAACCCCACGCGCAACCGATAGCCAACCGGAACCTGGTAGGAAACTCTTCTTCTCTAGAAGTTGAAAGATCTGTCATTTTCCAGCAGTGGTTATTCGTTTTAATGTTCATTCTTTATGTTTTCATGCAGGCTGCTCTGACCCCGAGCACACTCCGAGGAGCGATGACGCCAAGGAGGAGGCAGAGAAAACAAGCGACGTTGTTCACGCGGGAGTAATTCCTGGTCCCGATGCTCAAGTGATCGGGGCACTAGATGATGATAAGCTTGACACTTCATCTCCTGCCGAAGGGAGTGATGAAATCGAAATCACTGGCGCCTCTGAGCATACTTCAAAGATGAGCATGAATGACCGCCTCGCCGAAGAGGAGGAGAAAAAGGTCGAGGTCAAAGTTGAACCTGAAATACTGGAACTTACCGACCCGCGGAACAGACCTTTGAAATCATTCTCCCGGGCAGGTCCAAACCACTGGATGTTCCGTCTCCTACTCCTGACTCCGCTTCTTTGGCAAGCAAGAAATCCAAGAAAAAGCGTGAAGAAGAGGAGTCGTCGGAAAAAACAAAGGAAGACAAGAAGAAGAAACCAAAGAAATAATCGATACACTCGTTCAACGAGCTTCTTGCTTAAGTCTTGTAGTTGCTTTTATCTTTTGTAGCTTGTAGTTTGTATAGATAGGTTCTTAGCTCTGAGTTTTGTAGGAGTAACTATGTAACCCCATTTTGAACTATTGAATGAAGTTTAGTTTCTTTTTCGTTTGAATGATTCTCTTGCTTTTCTTTGGTTTGCTGACTAACTGTAGTCATAACCCAAGTTCTTATGAGTTGCATTATCTCCCAGTCCATTCTCGTGTTGTTCAAACATTTCCAGACGAGGCATAATTCTTGTTCCACATTTCTCGAGTACTTGGACTTTTTTCTAAATCTGCGCTCCGGGGATTTAGAGTAAGTTGATCCGCGTTCAGGGGATTCAGAGGTTCGCATCGTTTATACTCTAGTCCGCACTCTGGGGACTTAGAGTACTCCGATCCATGCTCTGGGGATTCAGAGATTTGAAATCGTTTATACTCTAGTCTGCACTCTGGGGACTTAGAGTACTCCGATCCACGCTCTGGGGATTCGGAGATTTGAAATCGTTTATACTCTAGTCCGCACTCTGGGGACTTAGAGTACTCCGATCCACGCTCTGGGGATTCAGAGATTTGAAATCGTTTATACTCTAGTCCACACTCTGAGGACTTAGAGTACTCTGATCCGCGCTCTGGGGATTCAGAGATTTGAAATCGTTTATACTCTAGTCCGCACTCTGGGGACTTAGAGTACTCCGATCCGCGCTCTGGGGATTCGGAGATTTGGAATCGTTTATACTCTGGTCCGCGCTCCGGGGACTTAGAGTACTCCGATCCGCGCTCTGGGGATTCAGAGATTTGAAATCGTTTATACTCTAGTCCGCACTCTGGGGACTTAGAGTACTCCGATCCGTGCTCTGGGGATTCAAAGATTTGAAATCGTTTATACTCTAGTCCGCACTCAGGGGACTTAGAGTACTCCGATCCGCGCTCTGGGGATTCAGAGATTTGGAATCGTTTATACTCTGGTCCGCGCTCCGGGGACTTAGAGTACTCCGATCCACGCTCTGGGGATTCAGAGATTTGAAATCGTTTATACTCTAGTTCGCACTCTGGGGACTTAGAGTACTCCGATCCGCGCTCTGTGGATTCGGAGATTTGAAATCATTTATACTCTAGTCCGCACTCTGGGGACTTAGAGTACTCCGATCCGCGCTCTGGGGATTCAGAGATTTGAAATCGTTTATACTCTAGTCCGCACTCTGGGGACTTCGAGTACCCCGATCCGCGCTCTGGGGATTCGGAGATTTGAAATCGTTTATACTCTAGTCCGCACTCTGGGGACATAGAGTACTCCGATCCTCGATCTGGGGATTCAGAGATTTGGAATCATTTATACTATGGTCCGCGCTCCGGGGACTTAGAGTACTCCGATCCACGCTCTGGGGATTCGGAGATTTGAAATCGTTTATACTCTAGTCCGCACTCTGGGGACTTAGAGTACTCCGATCCGCGCTCTGGGGATTCGGAGATTTGGAATCGTTTATACTCTGGTCCGCGCTCCGGGGACTTAGAGTACTCCGATCCGCGCTCTGGGGTTCAGAGATTTGAGGTTGTTTATACGAGTCCGTACGTCGTACAGGATAATGTAGTTCGTCATCCGATTATGAGATATAGAAACATTAGTGATTCGTGGAAAATACGGCTTCAAGCCTTTATTAATGAAAAACAACTAAACTGCTTGATTACATAGTTAAAAAGGAACTAAGTTACGACTGAACGAAAACATACAGGAAATAACAGTGCCTAAAACAAGAAAAAAAATATGCTAAATGTAATAGTGCCGCAGATGTTCACTGTTCCATGCTCGGGGGAGTGTCGTGCCATCAACGGTCGCCAGCTTGAATGTTCCCTCTCCAAGCTTCCGTTCAATGACGTACAGACCTTCCCAGCTGGGATTCATACGTGATGGTACCGGGAAAACTCGTTTCAGAACGAGATCACCCACATCAAAAGTCCTTGGGCGGACTCTGCCGTCGTAGTAATGCTTGACTCGGTGTCTATGCGCTGTCGCCCTTAATTCGGCCTCTTCACGCTTTTCATCGATGCAGTCCAGCGATTCCAACAAGAGGTCCTGGTTCATCTTGGGATCATAGTATGTCACTCGGTGTGATGGAACTTCAAATTCCACGGGTATAACGGCTTCCGAGCCGTATGCTAAGGTGAATGGAGTGTGGCCGGTCTTGGACTTGTGGGTAGTTCTATAAGCCCATAGTGCTGTCGGGAGTTCATCTACCCACTTGCCTCCGACTTTCTCTAGACGCTTCTTCAGTATTGACTTGATTATTTTATTAACGGCCTCGACTTGTTCGTTAGCTTTTGGGTGTGCAACGACGGCGAACTTCTTCTCGATGCCATACTTTAAACAGAACTCTTTGAACTCTCTGCTTTCAAATTGCGTCCCGTTGTCCGTAATGATGGTGCGAGGAAGGCCAAAGCGGCATATAATGCTTCGTACAGCGAAGTTAATGACCGTCTTGGAGGTGATCGTGGCCAAAGGTTCTGCCTCAGCCCATTTTGTGAAATAGTCGACTGCAACTATCGCGTATTTCGCGCCACCTTTGGATATAGGCAAAGAGCTGATTATGTCGATTCCCCAGATTGCAAATGGCCAGGGACTAACCATTTGTGTGAGTTCCGTTGATGGAGTCCTCGGGATTATCGCATATCTTTGACACTTGTCACATTTTCTTGCGTAGTCTGCAGCGTCCCGATTTACGGTCGACCAGTAATATCCATAGCGAAGAATCTTCTTTGCTAGCGTTTGCCCCCCGGTATGGTCACCACATTCCCCTTCATGAACCTCTTTCAAGACCCGCTTTGTCTCGTCATGAGCGATGCACCGTAATAAGGGGACTGAGAACCCTTTTCGATACATTAATCCATCCTGCATCACGTATCGCGCGGCCTTTCGAAGGACCTGTCGTCTTTCGCTCCTTTTTTCTGGTAAAGCCCCGGTTGTCAGGTATAGTCTGAACGGGGTCATCCACGACTCCTTTTCGATTTCTGTTTCCAACACACGGTCAACTTTCATCTCGTCTATGCTCGGGGCATGCAAGGCCTCAACGGGATACAATCCCATTTGCTGCGCGTCGCCTATGCTTGCAAACTTAGCCAACAAGTCGGCTTCTTTATTTTGTTCGCATGGGACATGTGAAATGTCATAACGCTCAAGATTCGACAGTAGTTCTTGGACCTGAACAAGGTACGGAGCCAGCTTCTGTCCCTTCGCTTGGTAATCTCCCCGCACTTGGTAAACCACCAACTGTGAGTCACAAAAGATTTCAACTGATTTGATCCCGAGTTCTCCGATGAGCTTCAAGCCAGCGATCAGTGCTTCATATTCTGCTTCGTTATTTATAGCAGGGAAATCAAGCTTCAAAGCATAACAGATTGATCGATTTTCCGGAGTTATAAGAACTACACCCGCGCCGGAGCAACGGTCGTTTGATGCCCCATCAGTATATAATTTCCAACGAAAGGGGGGAATGACGTCATGATTATCTGGTTCTATGGGTATGGTAAACTCAGCGATGAAATCTGCTAATGCTTGCCCTTGTATGGCCCTCCGTGGCAAGTAGGCGATATCGAACTGGCTCAACTCGATGTTCCATTTTAGCAATCATCCAGAAGTTTCTGGTCGTTGGAGTACCTGCCGCAGGGGTTGATCGGTATAGACACTGATTGAGTGTGCTTGAAAATATGGGCGTAGCTTACGTGATGTAATCACCAAGCAATAGGCCAAATTCTCGATTTTAGGGTAATTTCTTTCTGCCCCCGTTAAACGCTTGCTAACATAATACACCGGCTTCTGGATTTGGTCCTCCTCGCGAACTAAAGCCGCACTTATCGCATGTGGGGATACAGCCAAGTATACGTACAGTATCTCGTGGTCTACTGGTTTTGACAGCACTGGTGGACTCTCCAGATGCCTCACCAGATCCCGGAATGCTTCCTCACAACTAGACGTCCATTCGAAGTTCCTCTTCCCCTTCTTTATTATATCAAAGAAAGGGATGCACTTGTCAGTTGCCCTGGATATGAATCGACTTAGCGCAGCTACTTTTCCATTCAAGCTCTGTACCTGCTTTATAGTCCTGGGCACTTGCACATCTCGAATAGCTTGGATCTTTTCTGGGTTAGCTTCAATTCCCCTGGCATTGACGATGAATCCTAAAAACTTCCCCGACGCAACGCCGAAGGAACACTTCAAAGGGTTGATCTTCATCCCGTAAAACCTGAGTATGTCAAACATTTCAGCCGAGTCTCGAATGTGGTCGTTTGACTGTCGTGACTTCACGAGCATGTCATCCACATAGACTTCCATCGTCCTACCTAGCTGGTCCTTGAACATTCGATTCACCAAACGCTGATAAGTCGCTCCTGCGTTCTTCAGTCCGAAGGGCATTACTACATAGCAATATAGCCCGACATCTGTAACGAAGCTGGTGTGTTCTTGGTCCGGAATATACATCGGGATTTGGTTGTATCCCGAGTATGCATCCATGAATGATAACAGCTCATGTCCTGCGGTGGAGTCGACCAACTGATCGATCCTTGGTAACGGGAAACTGTCCTTGGGGCATGCTTTGTTCAAATCGGAATAGTCTACGCAAGTTCTCCATTTCCCATTTGCCTTTTTCACCAGTACGGGGTTCGATACCCACTCAGGATAGAGGGCGTCGCGGACGAACCCATTGGCTTTGAGTTTGTCCACCTCCTCTCTGAGAGCAGCGGACCTCTCCGGGTCCATTCTTCTCCTCTTTTGTTTAACCGGGACGTATTTCGGGTCTATGTTCAACTTATGACTCGTGATGGCGGGGGAAATCCCACACATCAGAATGCGTCCAGGCGAAAACATCAAGATTCGCCCGGAGGAAGTCACTAAGGTCTTCAGTCATCGCGGGGCCAAGCTGTGATCCGATCTTTAGTATCCGTGAAGGGTCGTTTCGGCTAACTGAAATATCAACCGTTAGTTCAGCCGGCGCTGCCTTTTCTTCCTTGGGTTTCTCATCGTCGTCTCTCGGATCTATGTCTTTGAAGATCCAAGAATTATGCCCGAGCCAGGGCTCGGGCACTACTTGTCAATTATCCGTGTTAAGGATGCGGACGGGATTGTCCGCAACCTTTCCTTTTTCCCTTCGATGGGCCTCCCGGAGCTCAGCCACATAACAGGAACGACCAGCTGCTTGGTCGCCATGAACAATACCTACCCCTTTGTCAGTTGGGAACTTCAAAGTTAAGCACCACGGGGCTAATGCTGCCCTAAACTCAGCCAGAGCCGGTCGGCCCAAGAAAACATTATATGGGGAATCCACATCCAGAACTACGAAGGGTAGGATTCGCACCCTCCGACGTTCGCCTTGTCCCAGTTAAACTGGTAACTCAACATAGCCCACTGCATCGGTCGCTGCGCCATTAAAGCCGTGTATGCGAGCTTTGGACGGTTTCAAGTCCTTTGTTTCCATTTTCATCTGGTCATAAGCCTTCTTGAAGATGATGTTGACAGAACTTCCATAATCAATCAAAATTCTTTTCACATATGCCGGTCCGATCGTTGCAGATATGACCATCGGATCGATGGTTGGAGCCTCCACTTGGTCAGCGTCTCTGTTTCTGAACACTATATCCTCTGTCATTACGCGTTGTTGCTTAGCAGGGGTCCCATCCTCTGTGTTCGAACAACATTCGAAATCTGCATGCTTCAGGGCACTAGCATACCGCTCCATCTCCTGCCAATTCTTATCCGCGGGGTGAGGCCCGCCAATGATCGTGTTTATGACTAGCCTACCCACAGTTCGGGCAGGCTCCTCGGGATGACGCGGAGCCGGTGCACGACCTGGGTTGGACGTTCCCTGTCCTCCTTCCTATGGATCCTTCACAAATTCTTGCAACTTCTTTTGCCTAATCAACTTCTCGATAGCGTCGTGCAGGTGTCTGCACTCTTCCGTATTGTGCCCATAAGTCTCGTGAAAGCGGCAATATTTCCCGGTCCGTTTCTGTTCCTCGGTTGATTCTTTTGGACGTGGCTTTCTGTACCGAAAGGCATTGCAGGTTGATAGGTAAATGTTCTCAAGAGACGCATTCAGCGGGGTATACTCGTTGTAGCTTTGAATTCTCGATTCCCACTTCCCCGCTTCTCTCTTCTTCCCTTGATTTCTTCCTCCGGACTCCTTAGGCTGACCGGGCTTATTCTGGACATTGACTTGGACCTTTCCCGAGTTGTCCTCGGACTGTTTCACAGCAACGTTGCTTTTCATGGACTCTTGGACAGGTCCTGGTGTCTTATCTCGTCTTACCCATCTAGCTTCCTCTCTCCTTATGAACTGGTGTGCCTTTGAGTAGAAACGCTCTAGCGTAGTCGGAGGTTTTCCTGCCAACCAGTCTCCAAACTCAGAATCCGGATCCACACCTCTCATCACAGCCATTAGGATTGCATGATCGTTGGGATTACTGACTTCAGTTGCCACAACATGGAACCTTTGTAAATATTCCTTCAATGACTCCCCGGGACTTTGGATTACACTTGACAAAGACATTACGTCCTTTGGACGAATAGTGTGTATCCTGAACTGCTCAATAAACTTCTTTGCCAACTCCTCGAAATTGGATACAGACTGCGGAGGAAGGGTAAACCACATAGTAGCGATCCCAGAAAGAGTAATTGGAAAGCATCTACACTTGGTGGCATCATTTGCCCTAGTTGAATCCATCATCCATTCGTACCTCATGACATGCTGTCTGGGGTCAGTATTTCCCTTGTACGCAGGGATAGTTGGCATACTAAACTTTCTGGGGTAAGCCGCCTGTAACACAACATCTGTGAATGGAGTGTGACTCCTTGATACTCCCAAATCGTCATTCGACAAGCCTGATTTTCTTTCATCAATTGCCTGACCATGGCTGTCAGGTCTGGTGTCTGTATGGAAGGTGGAAGGTTAGAGTCCGTTCTACGTGACTGTCCATGTTGATGCCTCCTCTCCTGGCGATCTTCCAATCGTGCATCTTGAGGTTCGACATCATTAGCGTTTTGATGGTCTGGGCCTCCAGCCTCCATCTGTACTCCAGTTCCTAAGTTTCCAGCTCCGACTTGGTCACGGTTTCCAGCTGTTTGAACAGCAGCACCCATCCGCGCAGCTTCAGTCTTACGGCGTCTACGCCTGGGAGGTTCATCAGAAGAAGTTGAGCTATCGGATGAGGAATAGGGAGCGGGATTGCCCCCAGCATTGTGTTGCTGCTGTTGAGTGAGTTGTGCCATCAGGTTGGCGTTAGCTTGCATCTGCTCTCCTAGTTGTCTCCTGCTTTCCCTGAGTTCTCTCATCAAGTCGTTGAACTCTATTCTGGTGACAACTGGAGTTTGGTCCTGGGTGACAATTCCTACACCCGGAATCGCTGGTTGATTGCTAGGTCCTGCTTGTTGTACGCTAGCAGTTTCATGGGCATCCGCATTATGAGAAGCTGACCTGGTATGTGGTCTCGCCATTGTAGAGTTATTGGTTGGAACTCTGAGTAGAATCAACGGATGTCCTATCAATGAGTCGGATCTTCTTTGGGGGATTTGTTCAATCCAGTAGCTTCAAAGCAGAACCTTGAGGTCTGAGAATTCAATTCTCAGTGAAAGAACCAAAGTGTTAGCACTAAAAATGGTCACTAACCTCGTAGAGAAAGATTGTGTAGAGATGTAAGTGATGAATATCAGTTCAACAAAGAAGACAATGCTAATTTAAATGCATAAAGTAAGAACACCAGATTTATAGTGGTTCAGCATAATTGCCTACGTCCACTTTGAGGTTAAACTTTATTGATCTTTTTTAATGGTTGATTACAAATATAATTCGTAGATCGAATACTTGAATGCAATTGCTAAGTAGAGAAGATGAGTCTGAAAAATGGCAGAGTCTCCCCAGTGTTCTCGAAAAAGATCCCTTTTCACTGTGACCCTGCCCCTCTATTTATTGACAAAGATGGGCTGGACTTCCCAGGTGGGCTCGGTAGCCGAACACTCTAGCCCAAGTATAGTGGTCGCTACATGCCGAACCAGGTAGGCCGAACCCAATGACGCCGAACCAGCCTTTCTATGCCGAACGGTATGTTTGATGTGTGGGAAGTGCAGAATGGTTGTCAGTCGAAGCCGAACGTGCCTTTGTCCGAAGCGTTTGACCGAACAATGCTCTCTGGCCGAACGATGCACTCTGGCCGAACAATCCCTTTGGCCGAACGATCCTCCTTGGCCTAACGTGCCTCCTGGCCGAACGATGCATTCTGGCCGAACGGTCCCTTTGGCCGAACGATCCTCCTTGGCCTAACGTGCCTCCTGGCCGAACGATTTCTGGCCGAACGGTACTGTCATGTCGAGTAGTCATATACGCCGAATGCCTTCTAATACTGAGTACTCCTGGATGCCGAGTACTACGCCGAGTACTCCTGTTGCCGAGTTCCACTGGATGTCGAGTACTACGCCGAGTACTTCTAGATGCCGAGTTCCACTGGATGCCGAGTACTACGCCGAGTACTTCTAGATGCCGAGTACTATCTGATGCCGAGTACTATCTGATGCCGAGTACTATATGAAGCCGAGTACTAGTTGCCTGGTCAAATCTCCATGAAACAGTTTGGAAGTATTTTGGATAAATATTCTCAAATGTGATTTGAAAGAAATGTTTTAATAGAATTTAAAAAAAAATAAGTTATGTACTCCCCTCTTTTGTCGTTGGAAAATAATTTCGGTGATGAGTGCACGCATCGCCGACGTTCATTTTCGAGTTTCAAAGTGGGAAGACTGCTGCAGTAGTTTTACTGCACATTAGTTTTGAAAAAAAATCCTAATTTTGTATTTCCAAATATGATTTGATATATAAAAGCTATGAGTGTGTATGTGTGTGTGTGTGTGTGTATTATTTCATATGATTTGAAATGAACTCGACATTTAGTTCTTTAAGTTTCTATAAATTAGAGATTTCAATTATTGTAATGAAGGAAACCTTGACTATATTAATAATTGGATACTTCTAAATCGAAATTAAGGAATTGGATGCTAAGTGATTAATGAAATATATAAGAAATTGAAAATAACTTGTAAATATGAAAAATTTAGAAGATATAATTATTGAACATTTTGTTAACTGAAGTGAATAAGATAAACTTGTGTAACATTCAAATTCATTCTATAAAACATATATATAACTTACCAAAATGTTAAAAGTTGAAAATGTTACAGAGGAATATGTAGTGGAATTATACAAGTAAAACTTAAGTAATGGAAGTGTTCAATGGAATTATTTCAAAATAAAAATTTTGATGTACAAGAAATGTTATGAACGTAAGTTAATATTGTGAAATAATTTATGTAAGTACATGAAAGAAAGAAAAAGACATTGTATGAATGAATAAAAATAAATAAAAAGGTAAATAATGATGTGAAAAGAAATCAATTGAATAAGCGCAAATAATATGCTGAAATTATTGGTTGTTTTGGCTTATGGGATGTTTTATTTTTGAAATATGATACATGTATTGTAATTATTGATATTATTGTTTTTCCGGACCTCTCTGTACAAAGGAGACTATGCCAAAAAATTTCGAAAATTTAAGACTTAGAATTTTTTTGCAGAATTTGAGTTATTTTTTTTTCATTTTTATTAAACTTAAATATGTAGGTTTAATTGTTTATAAATTGACTGTTTAAATAAAATATAACATATTTTTGGATTCCTTCTTGTTTCTTTTCGGGGATGAAAAGTTTTGAGTGGGGGAGATTATAACGACCCGTATTTTAAAACATTTAAAAGTATTAAATTAAATAAGATTTTTTGAATAAAATTGTTAGGAATAAAAAAAATTAAGATTTTATTTATACAAATTAGATTATAATACAAATTATGAGCTTAATTAAAATTTCTATTAATGACATATGTTTGCAATAATATAAGGATGATAACAAATGTTAGTGTGTATTTTAATAATATTGGTTTGAATGATATTTGTAATTGTCTGAATGTAAATTTCCAATTGATTGGAAATATAAATGTTAATAATAAATCATAAATGTTTCTTTATAAAAAAAAATCATATGTTTATTTATTTGAAATGTTTAGTAGCTGAAAGATTGATTGCAGAGATGAGAAACTATTATTTGGTAAGTGTTATCCCGCCTTTTGGCAAGGCCAGGACACCAAGGAGTTGGATTCCAAATGTCGTTTGTCATGGATATCGTTGAATTTTGACCAAGTCCGGATCAAGCCCCAATCGATGAGACATGATCGGGAAAATAAAGCAAACCAACGTTCCAAGTTTCAAGTCAATCCGAGCTCATACGCACAGGTTATGATGGATACAAGTTGGAGGAAAAAGCATGTTTTCGTATCCATCGACAGACCCCATTTCGTATCCATTAAGACGTGTCTGTTCGTTTCGATGGAGCTAGTACATCGAGTTCGTATCGATGGATTTCGTATCCATCGGTGGTCCTCGTTTCGCATCCATCGATCTCATGTCAATTAGAATGATTAAGTCCACACAGTTATAAGCTTCGTATCGATCGAACCTTCAGCCGGAAAGACTTGTTCATATCCATCAATAAGTCACCTGGTTCGTAACGATCACTTAATGTCTACTTCATATCCATCAGTCAGTGCTTGCTTCGTATCCATCATTCAATGTCTACTTCGTATCCATCAGTCAGTGCTTGCTTCGTATCCATGGATGAAGTCCTACTCGAATCCATCAGGTCAACCAGCTTGGATAACGTGTCATCTCTCGAAGGAAACGAGGCGAGATACATGGAGTCGAAGCAGTCAACACGGAGCAAATACCGGATCGAGGCGAAGCGCGCACACCACGTCATCCCTCGATGCGAATGCGCCGAGATATATGGAGTCGACGCGGTCGACTCGGAGTAAAGACCGGATCGAGGCGAAGCGCGCGTTCCATGTCTTCACAGAGGCGCGTGACACCATCGATTCGAAGCCCTCAGTTCGGAGGGATGGATTCGAACCAGACAGCCTAGTAAAGAACGTCGCCTCGTATCGATGATATCTCTCAATCCACTGATCCAAATACCATGAAATATTAACTGAAGGTTGCACACATACCGAGGAACATCTCCACCAAATCTGAGCTCAATTGGAGGTAATCTTGATCGATACGAAATGACTTCGTATCGATCGCAGATCGACTCTAAACTTTCTGGAAACGGTCGCGTGGGCCCCCTCACGTGCCATACCAAGTCTCCCGGAGTTTGAGCGAAATCTAAGCCTCCTACGCCTATAAATAGAGCCCCAGAATCAATAGAAAAAGGATCTTTTTTCTCGAAAGCGTCCAGACTCTGCCGGATTGAGATTTGCATCATACTTTTGCTGTCAATTTCGAATTCTAATCTGTAATCCGCTGTTCATTGCTGTAACCGCTTGTAATCATTGAAAGAGAATCAATAAAATCATCAAAACTTCATAGTGGACGTAGGCTATACGCCGAACCACTATAAATTGCTTGTCTGTGCATTTTACATTTCTGTTTGTTGGAGTTTTTGTTAGATAACCTCTGTTTTACATTTATAATCTTCACTTTATCTCTTCAAACAACTCCCGAAGAGTGTTGTGCCCATTTTTGGTACAAACACTTTGGTGCTTTCACTGAGAAAACCAGCTTTTTCTCCTGCTCATTGGATCTGCCGTCGATACCGGATTGCACAAATCCAAGAGGAAGATCCAGATATCCAGTCCGAAATCCTTCCATTCTATTCAGATTTGCTCAAAATCTAGGAGAGGACTCCACCACCGAGAATGGTCAGCACAAGAACTGGCGCTACCGCTGTAGAGCAAGAAGGCCGAGATAGGCAGAATCCCACACAGCCGCCTTCTTCCAATCAAGACAATACCACTCACTCGGACTCAACGGGGCTAGTCACCCGACAGGAGTTTCAAGTATTGCTCCAGGAGCTGACCCAAAGCCGTCAGCAGTTGGCGGAACAGTTGCGCGCCAATATCGAGCTGACCAACCAGCTAAACCGCCGGGGGCACAGAAGGTCCAGGAGGGATGATGCCTCCAGAGCGTCTACTGAGAGCTCAGCTTCATCTGACTATCACCACCGAACTACTCGTCCTCGGCTAGAGGGGAGTCGTGCTCAAGCTGCTGAATATCAGTCCACCTTAACTGTTGGGCAACTGAGGGTAGGACCATCAACCAGCTTCCAAACGGGTCCCTCAACACGAGGAGGTACTGCTCCACAGTACACCACGGATAACCGCGCCACAACCGTCGCAGCAGAGACAAGGTTCGATACCCGAAATCAATCAGAGCCGATCAATCAACAACGTGGACATACTCCTGAACCTTATGTCCCAGAAGACGTTGAGCCAAGGAGGCGAGATACGGATCGTCGACAGTGCCCGATCCCAACTCGCACCGTGGAACCCGACCACGCCTTAGCTCATCACGCTCAGAATCTGCCCGTGTCGGATATATCAACCATGATACGTCAGATGATCCGCGAGAGCCAGGGGCTCACTAATGATGATTGGGGGATTTCCCGTAGTCATACCCCTTTCACAGACGAAGTGTTACATGCTGAACCCCCTAGGCGATTCAGAATGCCGACTCTCCCGATGTATGAAGGGAATAGTGACCCCAACCAGCATATTCTGAAATATGAATGGTCGATGAGCGCTGCAAGGGCCGACGATGCAGTGAAGTGTCGGAGTTTCCCCATCTCTCTGGGGGGAATCGCGACAATGTGGTTTACCCGCCTACCACCTAGATCGATTTCTTCGTTCGATCAATTAGCCAAGAGGTTTGTGGAGCAATTCCGTATGCATGTTGCTAGGCCAAAAGACGTCAACACCCTGTCCAGCGTCACTCAAGCTCCTGGAGAAACGCTCAGGCGTTACCTGGAGAGGTTCCACGCAGCATGCGTCGAAATCACCAACCCTAACGATAATTCAATCTTGATGGCTCTGACCAAGGGGATTGATCCTGATTCTGAATTCGGAAACTGGCTAGCTGGAAAACCGCCCGTATCGTTGGACCGTTTTTACTCCAAGGCCGCTCAATTCCTGCGCCAGGAGGACGCAAAACAGTCTAGGAAGCAGGACGACGCAAGGCCCAGCATTGAGGGAATACAGATCAATGTGGCAGTTAAACAGTCCGGCGAGAGTTCCGGGAAAGTTCAACTGAATATACAAAACAAACAAACCCAGCAGAGAGGAAACAATGGCCAGAATAAGAAGAGAGACGAGAACCGAGGTCCACGACGTAGAGCTCAGATGTTTGACAGTTATACGCCGCTAAACACGTCATTGGAAAACATATACTTACAGACTTGTAACACTGTACAGTATAAGAAGCCTGCTCCGAAGCCCTCGTCGGAAAGACAGGTTCAGACAGGGAAATTCTGTAGGTTCCATGAAAGCTATGGACACAATACCAATGAGTGTCGGCACTTACAGGACCTCATCGAGAAGCTGATTAGAGAGAGGAAGCTAGATCAGTTTGTGCGGGCGCCGCAGTCTGGCGGAGCGGGCCCCTCGAATCAAAATCGTTCTCAAAATCAGGAAAGAGAGGAGGAACCCGCCCGTGCGGGCGGGAGATTAGTTATCAACACAATAAGTGGTGGTCCCCATCCGGCAGACAGAAGCTGGGGGGAAATGGAGTCGTATGCTAGTTCTATCAGGCATGCGGACTTCGAGTGTTATAGTAATTGCGAGGATGGAACCCCGGCGAAGCAACAAAAGGTGATATCCGATGATATCGTGTTCAGGAGCCGAGACGCCGATAAAGTCGAAGCCCCTACAATCGACCCACTAGTCATATCTGCCCAGGTAGGTCCTGCTTGGATGAAGAGGATCCTGGTTGACAGTGGGAGCTCTGTGAACATCTTGCTTAAACGGGCTTACGATCTAATGAAGATGGAGACAAAGGATTTGAAACCCTGTTTATCCAGAATCCATGGTTTCAACGGAAGTGCCACGATACCCATCGGAATAACTGAACTCCCAGTCGAGTTAGGCGTTGGAGAACGCCGGAGGGTCCGAATGTTACAATTTGTTGTGCTAGAAATCGATTCGCCATATAATGCGTTTCTGGGTCGACCAGCCTTAGCTGAGTTCAGGGCAGCGATCGCCCCATGGTGTCTGACTTTGAAATTTCCCACTGATCATGGGATTGGAGTTGTTCAAGGAGATCAGGCCACAAGAAGGGCCTGTTATGTTGCTGAGCTGCGCGGGGCGCAACGTAAAGAGAAGGGAAAGGGCGTAGAGGAATCTCTCTGCGTCCGTTCTATCGATAATTGACAATTGATGCCTGGGCCTCGGCCCGGGCACCATGATCAATTCCTGAAAGACCTGGACCCCAGGGACAACGAGGATAAAGACGAATCTACGGAGAGCCAAGCTTCTCCAGCCGAACTGACTGTGGACGTCCCAATCAGTGAGGATGATGATTCGAAGATGCTGAAAGTTGGGTCTCAACTAAACAAGCAGGCACAGCAGGAATTGGTCGAATTCCTTCGGGCGAATCTCGACGTCTTCGCCTGGACACACTCTGACATGTGCGGAATCTCGCCGAGCATTGCAAGTCACTCCCTGAATATAGATCCGCGACATGTCCCAGTAAAGCAGAAAAGGCGCGGTATGGATCCAGAGAGATCTGCCGCCCTTAAGGAGGAAGTTGATAAACTACAATCGAATGGGTTCATTCGAGATGCCTTGTATCCAGAATGGGTGTCCAACCCTGTACTAGTTCGGAAACCAAACGAGAAGTGGAGAACCTGCGTTGATTACTCTGACCTAAACAAGGCCTGTCCAAAAGATAGCTTCCCACTTCCGCGAATCGATCAGCTCGTGGATTCAACGACCGGACATAAACTACTATACTTTATGGACGCTTATTCCGGCTACAACCAAATACCCATGCATTTACCTGATCAGGAACATACCAGCTTCGTGACCGATCTGGGACTCTATTGTTACAAAGTCATGCCGTTTGGTCTAAAGAACGTTGGAGCAACATACCAACGCTTAGTCAACCGAATGTTCGCCGATCAGATCGGGAAGACCATGGAGGTTTACGTGGATGACATGCTGGTGAAGTCCCGATTCTCCACAGATCACGTCGAAGATTTGAATTCAATGTTCAGCATCCTTCGGGAGTACGGAATGAAGCTCAACCCACTCAAATGTCACTTCGGCGTTGCATCCGGAAAATTCCTTGGGTTCATCGTCAACGCTCGAGGAATAGAGGCGAATCCTGAGAAGATCTAGGCTATTAGAAATTTGCAAACCCCTAGAACTATAAAGCAAGTCCAGAGTCTTAACGGGAAGGTCGCAGCATTGAGCAGGTTCATTTCAAAGTCCACCGATAAATGCATTCCTTTCTTCGACCTGATCCGGAAGGGCAAACGGAACTTTGAATGGACCACGGAGTGTGAAGGCGCGTTCCGATCATTAGTTCAACATCTCTCCACACCTCCGATCTTATCAAAACCGGTTGACCACGAGCAGCTATATCTCTACCTGGCAGTATCAGAACATGCGATCAGTGCTGCTCTAGTCCGGGAAGAAGACAAAGTGCAAAACCCGGTCTACTATGTTAGTAAGCGACTAACAGGAGCTGAAAGAAATTATCCGAGACTGGAAAAACTGGCCTATTGCTTGGTCATTGCCTCAAGAAAGCTCCGTCCTTACTTCCAAGCTCATCCGCTTACTGTGTACACCGACCAGCCGTTACGATAGGTCCTCACGCGGCCTGAGACGTCTGGTAGGTTACTCAAGTGGAACATTGAGCTAAGTCAATTTGATATCGCATACGCTCCGCGGAGAGCCATTCAAGGACAAATCCTGGCTGATTTCATAGCTGAATTCACCGTTCCATAAGACTTACCCGAGACCAGCGAATCTCTCGAATACATCTGGAAGCTGTATACTGATGGTGCATCAAATGACCGGTGTTCGGGCGCTGGGGTTGTACTTGAGACTCCCGAGGGCCGATCCATATGTTATGCTCTGAAATTCGACTTTCGTGCAACTAATAATGAAGCCGAATATGAAGCCCTCCTAACCGACCTAAAGCTTGCCAGAGACTTGAGAATTATCGCTGTAGAAATTTATTGCGATTCACAGTTAGTGGTATGTCAAGTACGAGGAGAATACCAGGCAAGAGACCAAAGACTGGCTGCTTACTTGGCACGAGTTCAGGAAATACTAAACCAGTTTGATTATTACGCCATCTATTATGTGCCTCGGGAGCACAATCAGAAAGCCGATTCACTGGCAAAGTTAGCCAGCACAGGTGAAGCGCAGCAAATGGGACTTGTCCCTGTTGAAAGTTTGACTTCCCCGAGCATCGACCGAATATAAATGAACTCTGTGCTTGAAACCGCTCCCAGTAGAGAATCTTGGATGACTCCGTATCGGAATTACATTGAGAATGGGACGTTGCCTGAACCTAGAAATGAGAAGAGACAAATTCAGCGGAAAGCTTCGCGGTTCGTCATCCAAGACGGAGTCATGTACAGGAGGGGTTATTCCGTTCCTCTCCTCAGATGTATCGCCCATGAGGAAATCAAACGAGTGTTACATGACGTGCACGAAGGAGAGTGTGGCGATCATACCGGAGGACAAGCTCTCGCTAAGAAGATACTCCGATATGGGTACTACTGGCCGACAGTGAACCGAGATGCGGCGAACTATGCCCGGAAGTGCGATAAATGCCAGATACATGCCCGAATTCCGAGAGCTCCGCCTACTGAAATAACCCAAATGGTCAGTCCCTGGCCATTCGCAATGTGGGGCATCGACATCATCGGCGCTTTACCTTTAGCAAAAGGCGGTGCGAAGTACGCCATCGTCGCCGTTGACTACTTCACAAAGTTGGCTGAGGCCGAAGCCCTTGCAACCATTACGACAAAGAAAGTGATAAATTTCGTGGTTCGCAACATCATCTGTCGATTTGGACTCCCGCATACTATCATCACTGATAACGAAGCCCAATTCGAGAGTGCGGAATTCAAGAATTTCTGTCAACGGTTTCATATCCGCAAAAAGTTTTCGGCTGTCGCACACCCCCAAGCGAATGGACAGGTTGAAGCTGTCAATAAAGTTATAAAATCGATCCTGAAGAAACAATTAGAGAAGGCTGGGGGCAAGTGGGTTGATGAACTTCCTATGGCGTTATGGGCCTATCGAACGACCCACAAGACCGCGACCGGACACACTCCGTTTTCCCTATCTTATGGCTCAGAGGCCGTTATTCCGGTCGAGACAGAAGTTTTCTCTCATCGCGTGACTTATTATGACCCAAAAACAAACACTATACTCCTGGCCGAATCTTTGGATCTATTGGATGAAAAACGGGAAGAGGCTGACTTGAGAGCAACCGCACATCGAAGTCGGGTCGCCCGGCTGTACAACACCAAAGTTCGACCTCGAACCTTTGAACTCGGCGACCTCGTGCTCAAGAGAATCTACCCAGTTCCTTCGCACATGAAACCAAACTGGGGAGGACCATATGTAATTACACGAAAGCTCGGAGATGGTACATTCAAGCTGTCGACTATTGACGGTCTCGATTTACCAAGGGCTTGGAACAGCGAAAGTCTCCGCCGCTATTACATATGACAGGCTTTATTTATTTCATTCTATTTAGCAATTTGTTTCTGCATTTCGAAATTTGAATTTTGTAATAAGGCAACTGACTTTGCCGCATTTTCTTATTTCAGCAATAAAATGCCACTTCTTCGAGCCAGAGCTGTGATTCATTAAGTACGATATACAACATCACGATGCACGAAGAGCTAGATCCCATCATGCAATGGGACTTATTCAAATGGAGAATGGCTGTGATACGACCGGCCACTCACTAGGTGAAACCCGAGCTCGGGGACAAGCCATGACACAGATATTGATAGGGTTGACACACGACAATCCTACATTTAACTCCATATTCCCAGAATGCGAAGTGGAGTATAAACATTCGACTCCGTATTCCCAGAGTGCGAGACGGAGTATAAACATTTAACTCCATATTCCCAGAGTGCGAAGTGGAGTATAAACATTCAACTCCATATTCCCAGAGTGTGAAGCGGAGTATAAACATTCGACTCCGTATTCCCAGAGTGCGAGACGGAGTATAAACATTTAACTCCATATTCCCAGAGTGCGAAGTGGAGTATAAACATTCGACTCCGTGCTCCCAGAGTGCGAGACGGAGTATAAACATTCAACTCCGCATTCCCAAAGTGCGAAGCGGAGTATAAACATTCAACTCCATATTCCCAGAGTGCGAAGTGGAGTATAAACATTCGACTCCGTGCTCCCAGAGTGCGAGACGGAGTATAAACATTCAACTCCATATTCCCAGAGTGCGAGACGGAGTATAAATATCAATCGACTCCGCATTCCCAGAGTGCGAAGCGGAGTATAAACAACTAACTCCGTGTTCCCAGAGTGCGAAGCGGAGTATGAACGACCAACTCCGTGCTCCCAGAGTGCGAGACGGAGTACAAACATCAGTCAACTCCGTGTTCCCAGAGTGCGAACAACCGCTTACGAGATGACATATATCCCCGGAGTGTGGATGAAACGATTCATAAGAGAACAAGTGTAGTTCGGCCACTCGGTCCTCGCTTGATGCAATCACAAGCTGATCATCACAACTTAGCCCTGGAACTGGGGGTAGAGGCAAATGCTAGTCATTACCCGAAACTATGCGATGCTCAGCTCCGATGCGATCCCCTATCACAACTCAAGTCCGAGATTTCCATACTTAACAAGTAAAATGAGCTATTCTTGAAACAATCAGATAATGCAAGTACACTGGACCAAAGTCCGAACACTGTAATATTCAAGCATAGAAAGGAACATGAGCTGAAACTAGAGAACAAAATTTTATTTCAACTAGCTCAAAAACAATGGTTCATACATAAGTTTTTTCCAAAATGTTCCTACTAGCAGGGGCCGAACCCGCATCTAAACACGGCCTACAAAAGGGAAAAACAGAGAAAATAACAAAAGTCCCTAACTGCCTAAGAAAAGAAGTGTCTAATCCTTCTGCTTCCTCAACTTCTTCTTCCTCGAGGAGCTACTGGAACCACCAGTACCCTTTCGCTTGGAACCATTCTCCTTAGGCAGGCTCCCCTCGGGTGAAGGCATGATGTCGACGTCCTCGTCCGAGCTGGACTCTATGGGGATGCTTCCCACAGGAGGAGTTGGAGGAACAGACTCCACAGTCGAAGGAGGGACTGGTGTGCCAGCATCGACGAGCGAGCCCCCAGGAGACACAATCATAAGAGTAGTAGGGCACCGTGCTGCTGCTCCGCCATCTACATCGCCGCCGTGCACCGCGGCCGCCATCTCGGCGTTAATCTCGGCCAACATCGCCGCTTCCCGCTGTGCTCTGGCTTCGCTAGGAGCCGTAGTAGTCTGAGATGAGGTGTCAGAAGTAGCCGTGAATCCACCCAAGCCAAATGGCAAGTCCGCAAAAGGATCACTCTGACGGCCAAGGAGCTCGTTTATCATCCGTTCATCGAAAGAAAGTGAACTCCCCTGCGTTACTCCAACTGGTGCCATTGCCGCGACGGAGGTCGCCTCAGAGATGATGGCTCCTGGCGCTTGGCCTTATTCTTGGGTGGTAAGAGGCGCGGCTGGTGCAACTTCTATCACTGATCAAAGGAAAAGGACATGTCATTAGCAACATTTCAACACAGACTCTTCAATCCAAATATACAAGAAGTTAGTTCAGAGTACCTTCCTCGGTTTGGCTCGAGGTCGTCTGAACAACTTCAGAAGGATGTTCCTTAATAGGAGATAGATGCGGTTGATCTGGATCATATGCCGGGATAGGCTGGGGGTAGATCATCGGAGTTGGCTCAGATTGAGATGACACGACTATCTCAGAACTCATAACATGATGCTCTGCACCAGAACTTTCTCCGACTTTCCGAGTCTGGGCACCAAGCCTCTCCTTATCATGGGAAATCATGGAGTCATGGAGAACCTTCTTTTCGTCATCATTAAGGATGCGGTTCTCCAGCTCGAATTCATCAAGGGCTTCATTAGGTTGCCCAGACTTCTCCTCATCGACCAATAAGTTCCAAGCGTTGTAGAGATGCGTGGGGTAATCATCGAGCCATGTCAAATCTCGATGCCTTAGCACATTGGCATTGTACGTAACGAGCAGCTCTTCCACCTCGGCCTCGATCCTGGCCTCCGCCTGCCGTACCTTCTCGTCAACCCCAGCCTCAGCTTCGTGAGCTTGTTGTATAGCCGCTTCTTTCTCCTTTCGGAGCGTCACTGCCTGATCACAGGCCTCCTGCGCAGAGACATTAGCTGCGTCTTTTTCCTTCGCCATCTCGGAAAACTTTGATTTCAGCTCATTAAGCTCCTTGAGAGCATCATCCCTCTCGACGGTGATGGTGGTGTTCCTATGACCCATGTCCTCGATGGCGGTATAATGCTCTTGCTTCATCCTGGTCATGGCAGCGTTTACTTCATCAACCTTCTTTAGAGCCTCCATTTCAGATTTACGGGAAGACTCAGCCTCCGAGTTGAGCGCTTTTATGATTTGGTCGTTGTGACCCAACTCCTTCTCGAGCTTCTCAATAGTGACGCCCCGATCGAATGCCACTTTGGACGCTTTCCTCGCGGCCCGTCCCCATTTCCTGTACTGGAAAAAGATGTCTGCAACATAATAATGGATAGTGGTTTCAGCAGTTGGCGGAATTTCTTCAAGTGCGGAGGGAAGACGTAACCATCAAAACAGATGTCGGGAAATTCCTTCCTCATCTGTGCCAATTTAAGCGCTCCCTCACTAGACGCTTCAGTCGGGACCGGTACAGTAGCCGAGGAGGTGGCTATTTCAGTTCTGCACGGAGGATCGGACCTCGAAGCTTGGGAAGGAGGCCTAGGCCGTGAAGTCTCAGGAGGACGAACAACTACTACCGTAGGAGGTGCAGAGGTCCTGGGAGGAGGAGAGCGGGATCGGGATCGGCGAACGTACCCCCTGTCTCTATCAGACCTCTCCTGGCCAGAGTGTCCGGAGTCGTAATCCCTCTCACCCTCTCTCCTGCGTGGCTCATGATAACGGCGCTTGTTGCGCAAACTACCAAGCACGGAACCTTTCCCAGACATCGTACCTGAAAAGAAAACCACGAAGAATCAGTAACCGTTTGCAATATGTTGTTTACGGTTAGGAAAATGTGTTGTGACGTGAAGAGTGTGTAAATGTGTAACCCCCCGGACCAACCAGAAGTGTCAATCGTACTGGCGGGAAGAGACTCGCTAACTTCGACGATATGTCGCGGTCCACCCGATTCAACGTCGTGTTGCTCAGGCTCGATGTCCGGGATTGGAGGGTCAGAAGGCCCTTCGAATCGATTTTCAGCTTGTAGGGAGGGTGCGTCCGTAATCCTAACTCCTGGCAAGGGACGGTGCAAAACCACAGACTTCCGCCTCCCGGACTTAGGTTGTTTCGAGGCCACTGCTTTGCCTTTCCTCTTGGCATCGGAATCCGGGGTTGCATCAGCGGGTCCGACCAACGGTTCCTCATCGGTATGAGTCCTTTCAGAGTCGGGTTCTTCAATTATCACAACCCTGGGTTTCTTCCGCTTGACCTTTTCTCTGGAGACGGTCTTTAATGCACCATCGAGCCTTATGCTCTGCCTCCGCCCGATCAATCCAAGAACTCTAAGGTTCTGGTCCGTCAGTAGCAACTCGATATTCCTTTCTTCGCTAGGGACTTCTTGAAGGACACGAACTATCTCTTTATAGTAGCCGCCTTCAGGTCGCTGGATTATCGCTGAAAGAAAGAGAATAGAAGATATGAGTTCAGTTTCATTCAAAAAATTGCCCCGTCGATTACTTGGGAAAAAGACAATGCTTACGTCTAAACAACCATCTTCTGGCAAACCCCGGTGGACATCGGACATAAAACCACTCTGACTTGAAGTAGCTCAGCCTAGTCCATGACCCCGTGACAACTTGGCAGTTTCTCACAGACTCCAAAAAGGTAAAAGATGGGCTGTTAGTTCGACTCTTGAAGTTGAAGAGGTATCTTATCTCGGTCGGGCGGGGAGGCCGGTAGAGGTATTCCATAAATGCGATGAACAAGCCATTGAGTGAAGCATATCCGTTTGGATGCAGTTGAGACGGAGCGATATCCAAATAAGCCAACACTTCTCTTATGTAATCATTGAACGGAGGGAGTGTACCGGCCGCACATGCATGTCGATTAAAGGCAGTATACCCCTCCGGGGGATTGTGTGGTCTGTCGTCCGGTCCAGGCAACATCACGTCGTCCAATGATAAGCCATGCCTCAAACATATTCTCCCAAGCATATCTTCAGAGATGTTGGACGGGACAGAGTCAGGTGGACTATTAATGAAGGACGCATCGGGCAACTCATCCGTAGCTGGACCAATAGCTTCGACCTCGATGTCCGGAATCTCAAGTCTGGGAGGGATAAGGTTCTGAGTTTCTTGCTGCTGCGAACTTGACGGTTCCATAACTAGCTAACTCACGAGAAACCATCATTAGATGATAAAAAGCCCGTGCATTCCCCAGTGTAAAGTGCATGAATGTGTTGTGTAGTGCAAATGTTGTGCGTGACTTGAGCAAATTTTACAAAGTTAAAGAAAACATGCAAGCGACGAAATTCTGGAAATCAGACAGACATGACCGTCATCGCTGACCGTCACGACCGCGCCATCCAGATGACGGCGATCGATTCAAGTTAAAGTTTGCTTATACTCTTGTTTTTGTTAAATAGCAGTTCCATCAACGAGCTTCAAGAGGCAGTCAAGTATGCAATGCTGTGATCGAGTTCAATTATGCAAGGCAGAAGCTCGTCGGAGTCAAGTGGTCAGGTTTTCAGAATTTCCATAAGTTTGTCAAGATTTAATTCAGAATCGATCACCGCACCTCACCCCATATCGAGGCAGGGGGATCACGTATTTCGGCATGGCAACGTTCGAATCGATACTTTCGTATCGATCACCCTGGCGAAGGAGTGTTTCGTGTCGATCAGGCTGAAGTGGGAATGCTTCGTATCGATCAGGTTCGACTCGACACATATCGTGTCGATCGAGGGCACCGATTTCGCATCGATCTGAAGGCAGTGGCTTCATGTCGACCACCGCCCTCGTCTCCATATCGATGCGAGCATATGCAGTCTGGATCGATTCGAATACTCCCAGTCCAGGACGATACGAAGTGAATTTGAATTGTTTTCCTCCTTGTCTCCTTCTTCCCCAAAGGATTTTAACTCCATGGCCACGCTCCATCCCCAAATCTCGTTTTCTCTCGTCCAGGTCTTGAATTTATCAAACTCGGCCGTAGAAGCAAGGAAGATGATTGGAGTCTCGAGTTTTGTCATTATTAACATAATCTTATTTGCTAATCACCTGATTTTAGAAATTAAACTCGAAGGATCGAAGGTTTGGATCGATTCAAGAATGAACAGTTCTTCCTCTCGGTCTATCGATACGGAGATAAAAAAGGAACAGAGAACAGCAGTAAAAAATAGAAGGTAGAAAAAGTGAAAAGTGACAAAGTCCAGGGTATTTATATGAAGCCTAGGGAAAAACCGAGTCGTTTTGCCTCCCAGTCCACGCGACCGGTCGCAACCGGTTAGCCCCATGAGCCGAGTCGAACGCCCCGTTTTCGTATCCGCGTGACCAGGGATCCCTGTCGATTCGAAATGGACAGCATACTATCGATACAAAGTACACAGAGAAGCCACCTGGGGGCGATAGACTCCATCGGTTCGAAGTATTCATTCTTGTGAGCCATCAACGCGCAACAGAGCAGATCTATCGATACGAACAGTCACTACGTATCCATCAGATATCGCCAGTTCAAATCAGAATCCACCGCGATTTGTGACCATCGATACGAATGACTATTTTTTGTATCCATCAAGGTCAACCCGCATCGATACGAAGAAAGGATTTCCAACTTTTAGCATCGATTCATGAGAGGACCGATACAAGAGGGTGGTAAAGAGTACGACTTTCAAATTATTCAAAGAAGACCTGTAGCCTTTCAAAGCATGTCATGTTTTCACAAGACGTACTTTGGGGGGAAAATGTTATCCCGCCTTTTGGCAAGGCCAGGACACCAAGGAGTTGGATTCCAAATGTCGTTTGTCATGGATATCGTTGAATTTTGACCAAGTCCGGATCAAGCCCCAATCGATGAGACATGATCGGGAAAATAAAGCAAACCAACGTTCCAAGTTTCAAGTCAATCCGAGCTCATACGCACAGGTTATGATGGATACAAGTTGGAGGAAAAAGCATGTTTTCGTATCCATCGGCAGACCCCATTTCGTATCCATTAAGACGTGTCTGTTCGTTTCGATGGAGCTAGTACATCGAGTTCGTATCGATGGATTTCGTATCCATCGGTGGTCCTCATTTCGCATCCATCGATCTCATGTCAATTAGAATGATTAAGTCCACACAGTTATAAGCTTCGTATCGATAGAACCTTCAGCCGGAAAGACTTGTTCGTATCCATCAATAAGTCACCTGGTTCGTAACGATCACTTAATGTCTACTTCGTATCCATCAGTCAGTGCTTGCTTCGTATCCATCATTCAATGTCTACTTCGTATCCATCAGTCAGTGCTTGCTTCGTATCCATGGATGAAGTCCTACTCGAATCCATCAGGTCAACCAGCTTGGATAACGTGTCATCTCTCGAAGGAAACGAGGCGAGATACATGGAGTCGAAGCAGTCAACACGGAGCAAATACCGGATCGAGGCGAAGCGCGCACACCACGTCATCCCTCGATGCGAATGCGCCGAGATATATGGAGTCGACGCGGTCGACTCGGAGTAAAGACCGGATCGAGGCGAAGCGCGCGTTCCACGTCTTCACAGAGGCGCGTGACACCATCGATTCGAAGCCCTCAGTTCGGAGGGATGGATTCGAACCAGACAGCCTAGCAAAGAACGTCGCCTCGTATCGATGATATCTCTCAATCCACTGATCCAAATACCATGAAATATTAACTAAAGGTTGCACACATACCGAGGAACATCTCCACCAAATCTGAGCTCAATTTGAGGTAATCTTGATCGATACGAAATGACTTCGTATCGATCGCAGATCGACTCTAAACTTTCTGGAAACGGTCGCGTGGGCCCCCTCACGTGCCGGACCAAGTCTCCCGGAGTTTGAGCGAAATCTAAGCCTCCTACGCCTATAAATAGAGCCCCAGATTCAACAGAAAAAGGATCTTTTTTCTCGAAAGCGTCCAGACTCTGCCGGATTGAGATTTGCATCATACTTTTGCTGTCAATTTCGAATTCTAATCTGTAATCCGCTGTTCATTGCTGTAACCGCTTGTAATCATTGAAAGAGAATCAATAAAATCATCAAAACTTCATAGTGGACGTAGGCTATACGCCGAACCACTCTAAATTGCTTGTCTGTGCATTTTACTTTTCTGTTTGTTGGAGTTTTTGTTAGATAACCTCTGTTTTACATTTATAATCTTCACTTTATCTCTTCAAACAACTCCCGAAGAGTGTTGTGCCCATTTTTGGTACAAAAATGTATAATTCCTGTTTGTATCCAATAGTGCATAAATATGTTTAAATCACTGTTTGATAGGAAATAATTGTTTTATTTCTCATTACATTTATTTTTTTTCCATGTTGAAATTCACCCTTGTAAACAATTGAAAATAATTTAATTGAATAATTTCAATTAATTATAGAGAGGACACCAAATTGTAAATTAATAGGTGTAATTAAACGTAGCTTATGTTTTGTGTAAATATAAGGAAAGTTGGTTTAATGAAAAGAACATTTATATCAAATAAAATGGATGTTTCATTTGTGAATGTAGGTTTAATTTCATTAAAATAAAGAATAGGATGATTGATTTAAAGGAAGTAAATATGTATATTTTTAGCATATAGATGGATTACAAGAGTAGAAAAATAATTTATTTAAGTAAGTTATTTATAGCTCTGCTGTATAAACAACAAATTTATAAACGTGTTTAAATGACTAAAGGAAACAATTATTCTATTTTTCATCCATTTTAGTTGTCTATTTTGAAATTTAACTTTATAAGTAATTGTAATTAATGTAATTGAAATATTTCAATTAGAAGGGAAGAAAATGTTGATTGCAATTAATAGATTTAATAAAAGAAACGTACCTTTTGTGTTAAACGGAATTGATGTTTTAATGGAAATAAAAGATCATTTTGGGAAAACCAAATTGAACGTTTTCATTTTTATAGTAAGTAATTTTATTTGTTATGCATAGATAAAAAAACTAAATGCATACAAATTTGAATATTATTTGAGTTAATGAAGTTACTTTGGTTACGTTTCAAAAATTGAATTTCAAAAAGGTTGTGCAATGTACACGGTCCCTTCATTTCTTTTGTTATTAATTGTTGCATGTTTTTAGACGTATAAAAGTAAAACTTTCATTTTAAGCAAGAATGATTTTGGATAAAAACAAATTTTGAATTTTAGAATAATACACACACACACACACATTAATATTCAAACTTTTAAATATATCAGAGGATTCATGGTTTTGTAAATATTGTTGAATCAATTAGAAATTTCCTTTTATTAACAGTTGTACATTAATTACATAAGTTCATATATATTTATTTTTACATTTTATATATGGTTAAAACTTGTAAATTGGTTGCATTATTGTGACCGTTATAGTCATTAGAAAAGTAAAGTAAACCATTTTATAGTGCACAGATAGATATATATTCATTAATTAATGAAATTGGTTTGAGTAATGTAAATATATATATAGATTGATTGGTTGATTAATTCATTGATTGATTGTTAATTGATTGATTGTGTTAATGTAGTATGCAAATATATTGACATAAAACGAATGTTTTAATATGGAATTAAATTAGGTAAATATATGTATATTTGGGTTTATTGATATGAATTAATTGGAGTAAGTTTTAGAATTCGGACCCCAAAGGTTTGTTTATAGGTTATAGGCAGTCTCTTCATTTGCTTTACATTATTATCACCTCGCATTCTCTCTCTTCCGTTTTCAAGTTCTCAACATAGTCTCCACTTGTGCATCCATTTAATTATTAGCCTACTCATTCGTTTTTTATTAATTAGTAATAACCTCATTTGATTTATTTCTAATTAATAATTGCCTCATTCTTTTCATTTGTTTCTCCTTTGTTCGTTTGCTCTTTTCAAATGCTTTACCTGATATTTTTTTTTCTTTTCTGTTTTTTTTCTTTCGTTTTTAATGTGAACATCCAAATTAATATTCATGCCATCTAATTAGCATTTACTATTCTCCATTTCTGAAGTTTATTTTTCTTATGCATCATTAGTTCTTGTAGCTTCCTTTCATTGGCAATTCTTTCTCCTGAAACTTCATATTTAAAACGGAAGATTTATTTTTATCTTTATTGATATATTTATTCCTTTACTTTACCTCTGTTAATACTACCATTTTAAGGTTGTTCATATTTTTACTTTATTTCAATTCCTAGTTTGTTTATATATACTATATTAGCTTTTCATTTGTTTCCATCATCATTTTTGTAGCCTCATTTCATTTTTCAAATTTCATCTTCTGTAGCTTCATTTCTCCAAACAAACTTCCATCTCATTTTTTCTCTCTCTCTCTCTTCATTTTCTTCCTTCTTCATTTTTTTTTCTTCTTTAAATCTCCTTCTTCTCTTTTTTTTTTCTTTCAAAGCTTTTTCTTATTCTTATTCTTTAAATCTTTTTTTTTAAAGCTTCGTTTTCTTTTTCAATTCTTCATCTTCTTTGAATTCTCTTCTTCTTTTCCAAACATTCTTCCTTTTCCAAATCTTTTTCTTCAAATTCAGATCTATACAAATTTCTCTGTCTCTTCCAAAAATTTCTATAAAAAAAGAAGAAGATTAAGATAGCAAGGAAATAAATCAATAGGAGGAAGTAGTAGCGGATCCAAACCCGACTAAGAAAGGGAAATCCATAAGGTGAGTGTTTAAACTCACTCACAAAATACTAAAGTTTTATTACAAGTTAAACCAGGTCATATAGTGATAAAGTTTTGATTGTTGGTTTAGAATTTTTATTGATATTTAGTTTGAATAGCTAAATTCCAATATGTGATGACTAATAATTACTATGACATGTTATTGAATTGGTTGATTTGTTGAATTGATTGATTTGAATGTTGATTGTATGATGTGATGGATGCTATTGTGATTGAATGTGTATTTGTTCATTTATTTTTGTAACGACCCCGGATTTCTTATAAATTTAAATTGATAATTAAATTAATTTTTGAATAAAAATTGTAAAATTGATTATAGATGGAAGCGAGTTTCACCGATTCAACTCGAAAAATATATAAAGTCATTAGGATTTGAAAATTTGTATATATGTGAATATATGTGTATATATTGAATTTGAGTAATATCAAGTAAATGGTTTAAAAATAATTTTAAAATATAAAACATTTGACACAAGTATAAAAGTAAGTATAATAAATATATATGTTAGAAATAAAATTTAAGTAACACTTAAATAAAAATTTTGATAACAAATTTAAAATAGAAATTTATTTATAAAGGAATGTTATAAAGACAATTAGTATTAAAGTTTTAAATTTGATTTAGAAAGAGAAATAAATAAATAAAAGATGAACTATAAAAATAAAAGCAACACTTGACTAAAATCTAACGATAAATCAAAATAGAAGTTCATTTACATTTTTAAAGTAATAAAAACAAGTAAGTAAGAAAACGAAAGAAGAAATACAAAGCAACGGAACAAAAATGTATAGTTAAGTAGGTATTAACTTGCAATGTAAAACAAAAATATATTCAAGTATGAAAGGCTTGCAAAGGAAGACAAAAGCAAGGTACAAAATAAAATAAGGTAAGTGGTACAAGGCAAATAAATGTAGCATTGTATCAGCCGAAATGAAGGAGGAAAATAAGTATGTGTATTGTACAACATCAATTAATGCACGCACGAAATGTTATCACTTCAGCCTCCAAAGAAAAAGATCTTTGATCTTATATTGTACAAACAAGAAAAATATTACCCTGTACAACATATTTTAATCACCTTGTACAAAATAATATAAACCTGTAAACTCTCCTATATTATCACCTTCCTCACTTCAGTTTCGTCCATTCTAAGTAAAAGAAAACTGAGTTAATATCATCTTATATTCAAACCAAACATCAACCTAAACATCTCAGATTAAAACATCAAAACCCTTCATCAAAATCTGAAATCAAGTGGAGACTTTCAGTTATCAAGTTCAACCCAGATTTCAACTATACAAATAATTTAAAGGGTTTCAACTTCAACTGTAAGGCTTCTGGAATCTGAATGTTGAAGGTGAGTAACTTCATTTTTTTTTAAATAATCTGAATCATATGACATCTGTTGTGTATATATTTTTGTATAGTATGTCTGTTGTTCCTTAGAGTATCCTCTGCTTATACCTTCCAGTACTCAAGTTTTGGTTTAAAAATTTAAATCTTGTTATCTTGTCTCTGTTTAAATTTAAGTTTCATATGAAACTGGCCTGCTTATCATAAACTTTAGTTTTAACTTATACTTGAGTTGAAATAATATGTAAATATCTCTGGAATTTTTTTTACAGATGAATCAACATTGAAATAGTAAAAATTTAAACTTCATAAAATTTTGTTTCAGAGTTAAGATCTGAAACAACATTTAAAAATATGAATTTTAAAATAAAAATTAAGATTTTTAGAAATAGGGGTATAGTACAGTTTTGAAATGAACGGTAAATGCAAATTTGGGATTTTTGGGTGATCACTGTTATCTGGGTGGTCGGGCTTGCTCGTGGCGATCGACGAGGCTAAGGTGATGATGGGAAAAATACTAGAGGGTGATGTAATTAATCGAAGAGGCAGTGTGTAACGCCCCACTCTGAAACCCACTGTAACAAAGAGTATTACGGGAGTAATACTGTCTGTTAAAGCGGAGAATAGAGTATAGTGGAAGCGACCATTTGTAATCAAGCTATAACTATCTACTGAATACGTCGAAAGGATAGTATCTATATTTTTTTTTCAAGTGGTTCGACATATTCGGTAAATACTTATAACGAAATTACAAATGGCTAAAGATCTATCAGGACAAAGCATAATAATAAATGATAAAACATCACAGAACAGAATCACATAACAGATATAAAATCCCAGAACAATACATCGTCAATACAGATCCAAATATCATAAGTGGGTACAAAGCCACTGCTCACACATGTGAGTCAAAAATATGTACATATCAAAGTCTGAATAATAACATAAGCGGACACTAAGATAAGCTATCTCAAAAGCATAGCAGGTAAGTCCAAGCGGAAGCACAGAAGCTAATTCCAGAGACCTAACCTGAAACAACTCGGTCTGACCCGAGCGAAAACACTACGGTCAGGCTAGCTAAACAATCAATAATAACTGAGATATATAATAATGCGGTACATAAATAAAACAGTACTTATCCAAAGAGAAGTATATTATGAACCACATGAATATAATGACGGTCCCTAATCATCAATAAACAATAAAAATCTCCAAAGAGAAATCAACACCAAAGTGTAGAATAAATAAAATCGCCTCATATCATCGGCGTAGCCAAAGCTATAAAAAGATGCCCATAGGCAATAATCCCAAGAGTGACCAGAGTCTGTAATCAATGCCCAAGCAAAGATCGATGCTCCAAAGAGCAATGGGGATATACTGAAAAGTCAATGAAATCCAACACTGAAAAGCAGTGTCCAGAGACACTGTGAATCCACAAGGCAATTGCAGTTACATCATGTAACGACCCGCAAAATTTAATGGTTTTAAAAGTATATTTAACTGGAAATTTGTGAAATTTTAAACAATAAAATTTGAAAATAAAAATTTATTATTTGGAATACGTCTATTTTAATATAGCAACTGGTAAATTTTCATCTGATAATATTAAAGTTTATTTCTTGTGAAATTCTATTTCAATTTAAGTCAGTTAATTATTGATGAAAATAAAATGTTTTCCAAACTTGAATATTTTTATACAGTAAATTTCTAAATCATCTTCTGAGTGAAACATCAGTCTTCGTTTCGTCAAATTTGGATTTCTATTGCTCCGTTTATCTTAATTCTGGCAAAATAGCAGCATTTCGGTACCGATATCGACTTTTGATCGGATGATCGTACCACTGATATTTGTATACCATTTCGATCATCTCGCCGTGTAGATCTCCGTAGTATATTCATATCTGTGTTTTGGTGTCCGATACGTGTCCGAAAAGTCGGAAAAAACGATTCTGTACCGGTACCTAATTTCAACCTTTTGGGCTCCTTGTCTTTTCATCTATCTAACTGCTGAAATCAAACAACCTTTAATATTCTGAGAATTGATTATTTTTGACTATGACTATTCGTTGTTTGATATTTATTTTGGTTCATTCTTCATTTATCTATTCTCATTCTTCAGAGCAAGACTTGTTTCATTTTCTGTTCGTCTCTACTTTTCTCATCTCCCCTCCAAAGCAACAGCACCCACGCTATCACCTTCACACATCAGGCCATCCACTTCAGACCTACACCGCAACCACCCACGGCCATGAGCTTCCATCAGCCGATCCACCACCAGAGAACCCGCCTCCGACCTCACGTCCATCAGCCAACCGATCATCCCATCACCGAGCAGCTTTTCCTTTGCCTTCCTTCATTCCCCAACCAATTCCAAGCTCCGTCTTCTCCCCTTCCTCTCCTTCTCTCTCTTCTCTTCACCGCCGAATCCCGCCTCCTCCAAACCAACCACGAGCGTGCAACCCAATCATCCCCGGCCTCTCCATCCATCGCCACCACATGAACTTTGTTCCTCCGCCCAAGCCCACCAACCCAATAGCTTGCCTACCTCTCGACCTTGCTTGCCGAGATCGCAACCTCCTCGACTTTCCCTAACCCGCGTGAGCCACCCCACAATGCTCGACCCATCTATTCTTCCTTATATATATATATAATAGGTAAGTATTGATATATATATATATATATATATATATTGGGTTTGCGTATTTTACTAAATAAGTTGTTGTATATGAAGTTGTAGTTTGGTAAGTTGTATAGTATATAGATTTTATTAATGAAAGCTTTGTATACTGTATATTAGTTATAATTGTTACAGTTTATACTTTATATATAGATTTTGATTCTTTTAAAACATGTATGTACAGTCTGGATATATTAGTTACATTTTAAAAATGTCTGATCTGGTTTTTCTTTTAGTCATGGTTTTAAGTCTATATATATATTTTTTTTTTTTTCATTCACAGTCTTGGGTTAACACATCTTTATACGTGTATATGTTTTATAAGTATTATAAAGCTTATCAATCTTGGTTTATTTTAATGGACAGGACAGTTTTAAAGTATATATATATTAACAAGTTAAGTTGACATTTATTTTAAATCTGGATTCCACGGATATAACATGTATATATAGTTATAAGTGGTGTTGATATTTATATTTTGTTGCATACATATTTTTTTGCTCGGGTTCAGGCCAGCGTGTATAAGTTGGGTTTTATATTGTTTTTGGCTTTGATGTATGTAGCCTCTATATTAGTTTATATATATAGTACATAAGTTCGGGTTTTGATAAATAGGCAGAGTTTTTGTTTAATTGTGTTTAGATTTCGTAATTTTTGGAAAATGTATATATACTATTTTAAAATTTGAAATATATACAGATTCAAATTTAAGGTTCATATATATATATATATTGTTGTTTTAGGTAGTATATATGTTAAGTGATATGTTTGTATATCTATATTAGTATTTATTTCAAATCATATATTATGTATATATGTTAAATTTTTGTATGTATTTTGATTTAAAACGATGATTTTGAAATACTTATATAATTAATTTAATACATGTTGGAATTAGTATATGATTTATATATGTATATAGTTATATACAGTTATGTGTATTTAAATTCACTTTACTAATTATCTTCATCAATCCGGTTTGATTTGATTTCCTCTATTCAAACTATCAGATTTGTTCGTCGAATCGTATCCCTCTAGCTTTGATTGGAAGTCGTGCTTGCATTTCGTAACTCAATCTCATTGTCTATTCTATCTAGCCTCGAAAGGTGAGCAATCACTCACGATTAACATTCTTGTATTTATTAAATTTGATTTCAATTGAAACGACAATTGAAATATGATGCTGTAGTTATTTAAATTGTTATATATGCTATTATCTGTATATGTTCACCTGTGACATCTGACACCAATATCTAGTATTTATATGCCTGTTATTACTATTATCTGTATATGTTCACCTATGACATCTGACACCAGTATCTGTTATTTATATTGATGATATATGCCTGTTGTTATATTTTATATTATCTGTTATCACTCTGCAAGTTCCCTGTTAGTATAGAATTCACTATGGGTTGAAATGATACATACCCGAACGGACTTTAGAATAGGAGAAAATCGTTATGGGTTGAAATGATAAATCCAAGCGATTTTCATTTGAATTGAAATTGGGATTACGGGTCGAAATGATATCTACCCGTATATATTTAAATTTCGGTATGAAATGATAAATATCCGTATCACTTAACCATATGATAAATATATATACAAACACCGTAGGTCCATATATATATATAAATATTTTGAAATTGAATTCTATGGTTTTGGAAAGAAATATTTGGTTTTAACAAATGTTGATTTTTAAAAAAATTATATATAAATGGTAATGATATATATAGATTTAATAATGATATTTAATTTAATTAAGATGGATTTAATACATATAATATGTTAAGTATAAAATTTATATTTCAAAATAGAATTTGGTAAAAAAATTTGAATAAGTTAAGGTTGGGAAGATAATTTGAATTTAGTAAAGAATTTTATTTAATTAAACCAATTTAAAACTTATTGGAATTGGGATTTAAGATATGATTTATAACTTGAGTTTGATTTAAATAATTTAATGAATATTTCTTGTTTAAATAATTTTAAGGAAATATTTAGTAGAAAATGAAATATAAGGCTAGTTAAATGATATTGAATTTATTAAGTGAATATTCCCTGATTAAATAATAATAATAAAGTTAAATCAAGATCTATATTAAACTGTTAATTTGAACTTTAAAAATGTTGAATATTAAAGCTTTGAAATATATTGAAAATTTAAATGGTATCTTTAGAACTGAATTGAATTGATGAATTGAGCTTTGAATAAATTTGAATTTGGAATTCGAGTTAATTTAAATCGATTTGTGAGACTTGAGGAAATTATAAATACTTTACTTTATAAATTATTTAACCTATATATATACTATTTGTAAAATAGATATATTTGAAATGAAATGATATTTGGGTTTTGAAGTATAAATTTAATTGAAATGACCATGGTGTTATAGTGTATATTTCTACCTTGTAGATAGTTCCACGGATCCTTAGAGGATGGTTATCCCAAACATCCTTTAAGTTACTTGTATTTCAGTTGATATTCACTTGAGTTGGATTTATTGATATAAGAATGTTAATCCTGACTCGAGTGTTTTGTGTTTTGCTTTACGCTCGGGTCAGACCGAGTGAAACAGCATTTGAGACTCACCCTTGGAGTTTGGAGCTTCCTTTGGAGATCCAACTATCGCCTCAGCTTTTAGCTCTTCCAGTTGATTTGTTCAGAGAAGTCATCTGTTGTACTAGAGACTTCACTGTATTTGAGATATTCTGTTGTATTTTATTTCTAACTCTGATGTTTATATAGTAGCTTCATGAACTACTATTTTATCTATTCCGCTGCGTATTATTGTATTACTCTGTGTCTGTGATTCTGTGATTGATTTATTTACTGCATATGCTGAGTTTTGCCAAATTTAAATTAACAATCTGATATTTTGAATTATTCAAGTCAGGCATGTGTGGATTTATTGTCGATTTGAATGGTCCAAAATGACGGGTCGTTACAGTTGGTATCAGAGCTTTGGCTCTAGGCAAAACTTAGCATATATTGTAAATTTATTTACAGAATCACTTTCGTTCGAGTTTAAATCTCTTCCGTTTGGCTCGATTTCCTTTGAACTTTGGAACGTTTCTTGCGGTTCCAAAATTCATTCTTGTCTCTCCCTCTTTGTATTCTTTTGATTCTGGAGTATCCCATAACTCCACTTCGAATGATCTCTATAAGAATAGGCGATCCCGCCGATCTTTGAAGGTTTTGAAAAGGGGTGGAACTCCTTTACAATTGGCATTGATTCACTGGAGATTTATATATCCCTAGGTTTTGATGTTGCCACCTCTTATTATGTCGAATTCTATCTCTGGCGATCGAATGTCGATTTGCCGTAGATTTCCGCATTGATTATATTCTTGAAGTCACGGTTGACCCGGTTAAGGTCGCCCGCAATTTATATAAGTGTATCCATCTACTGTTTTGTAATTAATTATCTCATCTTCGTTCGAGCTTATCTTTGAATCAGAATTTTATTTAATTAAAGTCTCCCTAATCTGAATCTCTATCTTTGTTTTGAAATCCATTCTTAAATCATCCTTTGAAAATCGGGTTTATTGGTATTTTAGAAATTGTTTTCTAAACCGAAATTATTATTTTGATAAGTATGATTATATTCTATATATAAAAGTGAAATGTTTTCGAGAAGGATTTAGTACCCTTTTTAAAATGAGAATTTGAGGTTTCGAAAGGATTTGCAATTTTGAAAAAATTATATAAGAAATTTGATTTATCAAAAAAATGATTTATGACTGAAGGATTTTGAAATTTGAAATTCGAAGATTGAACTCCGGTATTTTGAAATTGGTTTTTAGATTTTGAAATATATAATAACAATATGATTTAAAAGTATTTTTCCGAATAAGAAATGTTTCAAATGATTTTTAATAAGTTTCGAATGATTTCGAAGAAATTTCAAAAGAAGTTTGAGAAAATAGAAGTCCAGAACTCATTTATGTCGCTGGAAAATAATTTCGGTGATGAGTGCACGCATCATCGACATTGATTTTCGAGTTTCAGAGTGAGGGAAAGGCCACTTTAGTAGCATTGCTACGCGAGTGATTTTGCGAAACCAATTTTGATTTCAAATTCCGAAGTAAGATTTAATATTCGAAAGATATATGTATATATAAATATATATATTTGAAACGATTTGAAATGAGCCGGTGTTCAGTCCTCGAGTTTTGGATTTGATATAACCCCATCTATTAAAATTGTTTTACTGATTTGCTGCTGATTTCCAACTCTTGAATTTGAAAATGATTTCTTCTACTATTTTGAAGGTTCGAGCGCTTCCAAATCAAGGTTAACTTTTCAAAGCTAAGAAATTTTGAAAAGTATGAATTATTTGATAAAGTATATAAATTTGTTTCGAATGTTTAAGTATGAAGTAATATGATTTAAATAAGTTGAAACTATTTTGTTAAGTATATGAATAAGGCTATTTTGAATTTTTCTAATATGAAATTTAGATTTGAAATGTTTTGAAAAGAATTTGGTCTTCAAAATTTTTTGAATAAAGTTTAGTTAAATGTTTTAACTTAGTAACATCTTTATGAAACTATATATTTAACAAGTTGGAATAAATATATAAGTTGTACGTATGCTGTTTTATTCACAAAATTAATTTGATCCAAGTTTGAGTACACAAGTTCGAGGTGAATTACACCATTTCGTGTTAGGATTTTTCATTCGATTCTTGATGGCGAATATTTGATATGGATTTTGGGCTCGATTCTAGAATTATCTATCATAGTATATGGCTATGCAAGGAGACTGATGGCTTCTAGTCGAGAAACCATATTGAAGTCCGCATTAGGGAATTCGAATGGACAATACTAGTTCGAAAGCGAACTTGTGTGATCGAACGAGCAACCAAATGTGATTTTGCGAAATGATGACGTATGTACATCTTATATTCTAATATCATTGATATATTTTGACGCTGAAATTGAAAGCTGTCGAGTTAGAATATCTTTGCTGACTAAAAGAAAATTTCCAATTTAAATTACAAAGATATATAACCTATAAAAGCAAAGATATTCAATCCCATATGGCTCTTCATACAGCGAAATTTATTTTGAAAAATTTGATCCTTATATAAGATAGACCTTACGTAAGTATAAGATGATTTTGAAAACATTTGATTTTGGAAATGAATTGGTTGACTTAAATTATTGATTTGGAAATTTGGATTTATTTTCTAAATCTATTATTTTGGAAACTTTGAAACTAAAGATAATTAATTTGAGAAGAAATAATTTGGTGAAATTGTATATGATTTTGAAATTGAACTGATATTGAAACAAATTGAAATTTGAGAACCTTATGTTACTAAATACTTGATTTGGGAGTTGTCGAACTTATATAAAATTGATTTATATGAGTATGAAATTGATTCGAAAACTATAGATTTGAAAAGGTACTCAATTTGAAAGTGAAATCTTATATAATTGAAGTCTATATAAGTATGATTTGATATACTATTGATTTTGGAAAGTATTTGACTTAAAAATTAAATCTTATATATAATGGATTTTATATAGGTACGATATTTGAAAGTGATTTGAAAAGGTACTATATGATACATATTTTCGAAGTAAAGATATGGAAAGTGCCTTCTGCTTGATATCCGATTTGTGGCCACATCTTGGATTCATTCTATCGATATTATTCTCTCTGATTTTGGTTTTCCGGATATGATACTCGAGTGTCCTTCGAATTCCATGGCGTTACCCATGGTCTTATTTTTCTCGCGTGACTGCATAGCGCAACTGCCTGGCTGAGTCTTGCCTAGGGGTACAGATTGTTTCCTGGGGGATCCAGGCGTAACCATTGTGTATCCTGCAATCTGTGTAGGTCGCAAATAGTAGCGCAAATGCTTGGCTGAGTCTTGCCTGGGGGTACGGATTGTTTCCTGGGGGATCCAGGCGTAACCATTGTGTATCCTGCATTCTACTAGTCATCATGGCGTAACTCGCAGGGCTAAGAAAGCTTACGGATATGGATTGTTTCCTGGGGGATCCAGGCGTAACCATTGTGTATCTGCGAACCATGGTTAGACAAAGGTTTTGGTTGTTTTTGTTTGGATTGTACTTTCCATATCTGTTTTTAAAAGTTTTTCCAGTATTTTCACTGGGTGTTGAAACAAGTCTACTAAGTACCTGGAGAATTCTAGTTTTGCGCCTGATCAACGCACTACCAGAGTCTACAGGAACAAGGATAAACTTGTTAAGACATCGAGTTATAAAAGTATTTTCGAAAGGAAATTTGTTTCGTTATAAAGGCAATTTATTATAAAAAAGTATTTCCAACAAAAAATTTTTGTATTAATATTTGAAATTTGAAATTCTAATAGTTTGAATCAATTATTCCTGCCCGATACTATTCTTTTGAATCTACCTTATCTGCTCAGCTTTATTTATTCACCTATATTCTTTTTTTTTCCAAATCCTCCTTCTTTCCTTGTTGACTATATCCTTTCTAAATAATTATTGACTTATTAATAATATTTGAAAAGTATTTTAGATAGGATTAATAAATTTATGAACTATGGATTTAATGTTTTCAATTAGCTTCTTTGTAAATATAAGTAATAATGTAAATAATTGTTTTCAAATGATTTTCATACATTTATAAAGGTGTCATTTAAACATATAAATGGTATTTATAAAGGAAGCAAGAAATTTGCAAATGGATTTTTGAAAGGTTTTAAAGTATATAAGATAATTGAATTGTAAATGAAGTTTTCAAATTTTAAGTAAAATTTATATAGTTTAAATTAATTGTTTAATCCTGACTTTCAATCTATCTTTTCTGTCTGGTTGTTTCTATTCTTCTACCTCCTTCCTTTTCGGGGACGAAAAGTTTTGAGTGGGGGAGAGTGTAACGACCCGCAAAATTTAATGGTTTTAAAAGTATATTTAACTGGAAATTTGTGAAATTTTAAACAATAAAATTTGAAAATAAAAATTTATTATTTGGAATACGTCTATTTTAATATAGCAACTGGTAAATTTTCATCTGATAATATTAAAGTTTATTTCTTGTGAAATTCTATTTCAATTTAAGTCAGTTAATTATTGATGAAAATAAAATGTTTTCCAAACTTGAATATTTTTATACAGTAAATTTCTAAATCATCTTCTGAGTGAAACATCAGTCTTCGTTTCGTCAAATTTGGATTTCTATTGCTCCGTTTATCTTAATTCTGGCAAAATAGCAGCATTTCGGTACCGATATCGACTTTTGATCGGATGATCGTACCACTGATATTTGTATACCATTTCGATCATCTCGCCGTGTAGATCTCCGTAGTATATTCATATCTGTGTTTTGGTGTCCGATACGTGTCCGAAAAGTCGGAAAAAACGATTCTGTACCGGTACCTAATTTCAACCTTTTGGGCTCCTTGTCTTTTCATCTATCTAACTGCTGAAATCAAACAACCTTTAATATTCTGAGAATTGATTATTTTTGACTATGACTATTCGTTGTTTGATATTTATTTTGGTTCATTCTTCATTTATCTATTCTCATTCTTCAGAGCAAGACTTGTTTCATTTTCTGTTCGTCTCTACTTTTCTCATCTCCCCTCCAAAGCAACAGCACCCACGCTATCACCTTCACACATCAGGCCATCCACTTCAGACCTACACCGCAACCACCCACGGCCATGAGCTTCCATCAGCCGATCCACCACCAGAGAACCCGCCTCCGACCTCACGTCCATCAGCCAACCGATCATCCCATCACCGAGCAGCTTTTCCTTTGCCTTCCTTCATTCCCCAACCAATTCCAAGCTCCGTCTTCTCCCCTTCCTCTCCTTCTCTCTCTTCTCTTCACCGCCGAATCCCGCCTCCTCCAAACCAACCACGAGCGTGCAACCCAATCATCCCCGGCCTCTCCATCCATCGCCACCACATGAACTTTGTTCCTCCGCCCAAGCCCACCAACCCAATAGCTTGCCTACCTCTCGACCTTGCTTGCCGAGATCGCAACCTCCTCGACTTTCCCTAACCCGCGTGAGCCACCCCACAATGCTCGACCCATCTATTCTTCCTTATATATATATATATAATAGGTAAGTATTGATATATATATATATATATATATATATATATTGGGTTTGCGTATTTTACTAAATAAGTTGTTGTATATGAAGTTGTAGTTTGGTAAGTTGTATAGTATATAGATTTTATTAATGAAAGCTTTGTATACTGTATATTAGTTATAATTGTTACAGTTTATACTTTATATATAGATTTTGATTCTTTTAAAACATGTATGTACAGTCTGGATATATTAGTTACATTTTAAAAATGTCTGATCTGGTTTTTCTTTTAGTCATGGTTTTAAGTCTATATATATATATTTTTTTTTTTTCATTCACAGTCTTGGGTTAACACATCTTTATACGTGTATATGTTTTATAAGTATTATAAAGCTTATCAATCTTGGTTTATTTTAATGGACAGGACAGTTTTAAAGTATATATATATTAACAAGTTAAGTTGACATTTATTTTAAATCTGGATTCCACGGATATAACATGTATATATAGTTATAAGTGGTGTTGATATTTATATTTTGTTGCATACATATTTTTTTGCTCGGGTTCAGGCCAGCGTGTATAAGTTGGGTTTTATATTGTTTTTGGCTTTGATGTATGTAGCCTCTATATTAGTTTATATATATAGTACATAAGTTCGGGTTTTGATAAATAGGCAGAGTTTTTGTTTAATTGTGTTTAGATTTCGTAATTTTTGGAAAATGTATATATACTATTTTAAAATTTGAAATATATACAGATTCAAATTTAAGGTTCATATATATATATATATTGTTGTTTTAGGTAGTATATATGTTAAGTGATATGTTTGTATATCTATATTAGTATTTATTTCAAATCATATATTATGTATATATGTTAAATTTTTGTATGTATTTTGATTTAAAACGATGATTTTGAAATACTTATATAATTAATTTAATACATGTTGGAATTAGTATATGATTTATATATGTATATAGTTATATACAGTTATGTGTATTTAAATTCACTTTACTAATTATCTTCATCAATCCGGTTTGATTTGATTTCCTCTATTCAAACTATCAGATTTGTTCGTCGAATCGTATCCCTCTAGCTTTGATTGGAAGTCGTGCTTGCATTTCGTAACTCAATCTCATTGTCTATTCTATCTAGCCTCGAAAGGTGAGCAATCACTCACGATTAACATTCTTGTATTTATTAAATTTGATTTCAATTGAAACGACAATTGAAATATGATGCTGTAGTTATTTAAATTGTTATATATGCTATTATCTGTATATGTTCACCTGTGACATCTGACACCAATATCTAGTATTTATATGCCTGTTATTACTATTATCTGTATATGTTCACCTATGACATCTGACACCAGTATCTGTTATTTATATTGATGATATATGCCTGTTGTTATATTTTATATTATCTGTTATCACTCTGCAAGTTCCCTGTTAGTATAGAATTCACTATGGGTTGAAATGATACATACCCGAACGGACTTTAGAATAGGAGAAAATCGTTATGGGTTGAAATGATAAATCCAAGCGATTTTCATTTGAATTGAAATTGGGATTACGGGTCGAAATGATATCTACCCGTATATATTTAAATTTCGGTATGAAATGATAAATATCCGTATCACTTAACCATATGATAAATATATATACAAACACCGTAGGTCCATATATATATATAAATATTTTGAAATTGAATTCTATGGTTTTGGAAAGAAATATTTGGTTTTAACAAATGTTGATTTTTAAAAAAATTATATATAAATGGTAATGATATATATAGATTTAATAATGATATTTAATTTAATTAAGATGGATTTAATACATATAATATGTTAAGTATAAAATTTATATTTCAAAATAGAATTTGGTAAAAAAATTTGAATAAGTTAAGGTTGGGAAGATAATTTGAATTTAGTAAAGAATTTTATTTAATTAAACCAATTTAAAACTTATTGGAATTGGGATTTAAGATATGATTTATAACTTGAGTTTGATTTAAATAATTTAATGAATATTTCTTGTTTAAATAATTTTAAGGAAATATTTAGTAGAAAATGAAATATAAGGCTAGTTAAATGATATTGAATTTATTAAGTGAATATTCCCTGATTAAATAATAATAATAAAGTTAAATCAAGATCTATATTAAACTGTTAATTTGAACTTTAAAAATGTTGAATATTAAAGCTTTGAAATATATTGAAAATTTAAATGGTATCTTTAGAACTGAATTGAATTGATGAATTGAGCTTTGAATAAATTTGAATTTGGAATTCGAGTTAATTTAAATCGATTTGTGAGACTTGAGGAAATTATAAATACTTTACTTTATAAATTATTTAACCTATATATATACTATTTGTAAAATAGATATATTTGAAATGAAATGATATTTGGGTTTTGAAGTATAAATTTAATTGAAATGACCATGGTGTTATAGTGTATATTTCTACCTTGTAGATAGTTCCACGGATCCTTAGAGGATGGTTATCCCAAACATCCTTTAAGTTACTTGTATTTCAGTTGATATTCACTTGAGTTGGATTTATTGATATAAGAATGTTAATCCTGACTCGAGTGTTTTGTGTTTTGCTTTACGCTCGGGTCAGACCGAGTGAAACAGCATTTGAGACTCACCCTTGGAGTTTGGAGCTTCCTTTGGAGATCCAACTATCGCCTCAGCTTTTAGCTCTTCCAGTTGATTTGTTCAGAGAAGTCATCTGTTGTACTAGAGACTTCACTGTATTTGAGATATTCTGTTGTATTTTATTTCTAACTCTGATGTTTATATAGTAGCTTCATGAACTACTATTTTATCTATTCCGCTGCGTATTATTGTATTACTCTGTGTCTGTGATTCTGTGATTGATTTATTTACTGCATATGCTGAGTTTTGCCAAATTTAAATTAACAATCTGATATTTTGAATTATTCAAGTCAGGCATGTGTGGATTTATTGTCGATTTGAATGGTCCAAAATGACGGGTCGTTACACATCATATGGTTCCATAGAACCAACACCGAATGGCGGTACTTGAATGGATATAAAAATCATCAAATAATACCAATATTGCACGTGCACCGACCAGAGTCGTTGTTGCCAAGTACTGTAGAGTTGTGATCGATCACTCGCACAGATGCGAAACGCGCAAGACGGTAAGATCCTTCCCAGAAGGATAAAGGCCCAGAGGCGCATGCCGAAAAATAAACTGCTCCATAGAGCAGGTGTCCAGAGACGGTTGCCCAGAGGCGTGGTGACCCAGAGGTCCAGTACTGGCCGCCCAAAGGCTAATGTGTCACCAACTTCTTGGAGAGGAACCCGTAAAGTGTTAACAATGAGTCCCATACCCCACGTTCGCACTAAACGGTTTACTAACCAATAGCAAGCTCACACTCCAAACAATAAAAAGTCCACCTCGTATCATCGGTAAACTAGACCCAAAGGTCAAAACGATCAATCGAATAGGTCGGGGATTAACCGGAAAGAAAATACACACGGTTCCATAGGCCGGAGATTTCCTAACCGTTTAAGCACCTTTCCACTTCGCTCGACGTGCTAAAAAGTGAGTGTGAGATTTTTATTATAGAAAATAATGGTGCGAAATGGATTTATAATTGATTTTGAAATCACTTTAAAACGGCTTTTAAAAACTCTCCTATTATGGAGTAATTAATTTAATAATTAAAAATAATATTATATAATAATTTCGAAAGCCATTTAGGAGTGAAAAATCCTTTGAAAATAATTCATAAAACCCATGTACGAAATCTAGAGACAAATCTCAAAGAAATCAATAAAACCAGAAAATCACTGAAAATATTCTAAGTGTTGGAAAATAGTCCAAAAATGACGCGAACCCAAGTTCGGAAAATTTTTCGGACCAGCAAACTGAATCCGAATGGCATGAAAATTGGTAGGCATATATTCAAACATCCCTGCTCCAAACTGCAAAAAGAATCGGGAAATTCCGACTTGAAACGAAGAAATGGCGTCGTCTCAAAGTCGGACAAAAATCATAAAACTTTACTGTGTCAAAACAGTGTAAAGGTCCCACTTCGACGACATGGTTGAAGGGTCACATAAACTCAGATCTTGATGAAAATTTGCAGGAGCGTAGTAAAGTACTCCTACTTTGATATGCAGTAAGAATCGTTCGGTTTCGACTTGAAACGAAGAAACGACAATGTTTCAAAGTTGGTCCGACGATAACTGAAAATGATCACTATTGTAAAACAGTTTCTGGGTGCTACTTCGGCAATAGAAACGAAGTATCTAATGCACCCAGATCTAAACCAAACTTTGCCTGGTTAAAGATCTCGATCTCATCTTTTTAACGAGACCAAAAACGATGAAATCCAACAAAGGACGAGCCCGGGATGGCGTCGCAAAGTCGGGGTTTTACGCTGAAAACAACGGGAGAAAAGAGACTAAGGCCTATAGCTATGCACTAACTGGCCAGAGATGAAAAACACAATTTTGACATAGTAAACTTCAAATTCTGGCAAAATGAATAAAATTAAAGTTGTAGCTTAGTTTCTAAGCTTTCCGGAATGACCAAGATCGTCAAATTCCGACCAGAGATGAAAATTCTATGACTAAAACAATTCTCAGATCTAAATTTTATATCACTGTCAATGTGCTCTCGGGAAAGTAGTAAGAATGCACATTTTTGACCCAATTAACTTCGAAATTTCATGAAACTCGAAACATGAAAGTTTTAGCCCTAAATCTAAGCTTTCCAGAACATCCAAAATTATTAGATTTGGATAAGAAACGAGTAACTTATGGCCAAATCAATTTCATGGTTTTATTTTATCAACCCTGTGTTTGTTGTCAGGTCAGCGACTAACATACGTGATTTCGACCATTCAAACCACAAAATTAGGCAAAGCTCAAAATATAAAAGTTATAGCCTACAGAATAAGCTTTCCAGAACTTCAAGAAAATCTTAATTCCGATTTAAGATGAATGAGATATGCCTAATTTACTAACAGCAATAAACTAATTATAATTTCAGCTAGCATATATTACAAATACCTTATGTGCACACCCCAAATGAAAGCAAAGATGATCAAAGAGCTATGATTCACATGTTACATAATAAAACATGTGTTACTAACTGATTACCAAAATCAAAAGATGATTAAACACATATTAGAAGAGGTTTTTAGCAATATACCTCTCTTGAAAGCAACAAAGACTATTATAGCATCAACCCAAGTTAGCAAAAGATGATTAGGAGGCTATAAGATCAAAAAAACACATAAAACATGTGTTACCAAATACATTTCAGAAATGAGAAAGATATAAAAATGGATTTGAGGTGGGTATTTGCATTACCTTTGTATAGAATGACTTGCATAAGCTAAAACTAGAAGGAGATGAAGATAGAGGCCATTTTTGTTATGAAAGCTTTAGGAAATGATTAGGGTTTTGATTAGGGTTGAATGAATGAGGTTATGAGAGTATGAGATAATTTATAGAGGAGGTTTAGGGTGGATTATTGGGTTAGGTTTTGTAACCCAATAAGAAGAGAGTTATTTACATGTTTCCAAAAATTAGTCTAAGTGTTCATATATGTTTATAAAACTCATTTTTTCTTATCCAAACCCATTTTAAAATCTCTCCTCAAATATTTAACTTTCCAAAAATAACATTTTATCCTCATTTTAAAATCCCATATTTCCCATTTAATTAAAATAGCCTTTTCAAATAATAAATTTTATTATTCCAAATCCTTTTATGCTTCATTAAAATAAATAAAAAACCTAACTTTTATTTATTAATTGGTAATGCAAATCCCGGGTTGTTACAGACTCCCCCCTTAAGAAAATTGCGTCCCCGCAATTCCTTAAGATAGATGTCGTCTATAACATCAAATCCACAGAAGAAGTGATAGAGATAATATAGAGAATTCTCACCTGTAGAAGAAGATGGGAGAAAGCCAGGATAAGAGCGTTCGATAGATTCTCTGGTCTCCCAAGTGCAGTCCTTAGGATTCGGTGACCATTGAATCTTCACGAGTGGAACCTCTTTGTTGCGAAGGCGTCTAACCTCCGAATCAAGCACACGAAGAGGTTGCTGCTCCAAAGATAAATCAGGTAATATCTCTAAATCAGACACAGCATGCGGCTCAATGATAGAATCAGGGTCGCGGACACACATGCGAAGCTGGGAAACATGGAACACGTCGTGCATTCCAGAGAAGTGAGCAGGTAGAGCCACACGATAAGCCACGGGGCCAATGCGTTCCGTAATAGGAAATGGTCCAACATAGCGAGGAGCCAACTTCCCTGTAGAGCTGAAACGCACAACCCCTTTCATAGGAGATATCCGAATAAAGACATGATCACCAATGGAGAACTCAAGAGGCTTCCTGCGGTTGTCCGCGTAGGATTTCTGACGGTTCTGCGCCTCTTTCATTCTTTAACGAATAAGAATAATCTTCTCAGAAGATTCCCGAACTGAATCTGGACCAAGAAGAAGCTTCTCGCTAGATTCTAACCAACACGAAGGAGAACGACATGGCCTTCCGTAAAGAGCCTCGAAAGGAGCCATGCAATTACTAGACTGAAAGCTGTTGTTGGAGGAGAACTCTACAAGCGGTAAGTGATCCTCCCAACTACCTCTGAAATCCAGAATACAACAGCGTAAAAGATCCTCTAAAACACGATTCACCCTCTCCGTCTGACCGTCGGTCTGAGGATGATAAGTAGTCGAGAGATTCAGCTTTGAGCCCAAAGCTGACTGTAGGCACTTCCAGAAGTGACTAGTAAAGATAGTGTCTCGATCACAGACGATAGAGCTAGGAATGCCATGAAGTCGAACGACTTCCTTCACATATAACTTGGCAAGCTGAGGAGCAGTCCGAGTGGACTTAATAGGAATGAAATGAGCTGATTTGGTCAAGCGATCGACGATGACCCAAATGGAAGTATGGCCTGACCTCGATCGAGGCAGACCGTCAATAAAATCCATGGATATCTGATCCCATTTCCATAATGGAATCTCTAGCGGCTGAAGTAGACCAGATGGACGCTGATGCTCAGCTTTGATCTATTGACAAGTCATGCAACGGCTTACATAACTTGCAACATCGCTCTTCATGCCCTTCCAATAAAATAGACGACACATGTCGGCATACATCTTGCTCGACCCAAGATGAATAGTGTACTTAGTGCGATGACACTCGTCTAGAATGTCACGCCTAAGTGATAAATCAGATGGTACCAAAATACGGTTCTTCCTGCGAAGACACCGATGAGAATCAATAGAATAATCCGACAATGTCTCATCACTGGATCCTGACTCAAAGAGATGAATGTATCGCAACAAGTCTGGATCCTACCGCTGAGCATGGGCAATGCGATCCAACAGAATAGGTCGAGCTTCCAAGCTGAATAACAAGATCTGAGGATCAGAAGACGGAGCTCGATTTCGAATATCACACATATAAAGAGTCTCAAGAATATCCCACTCGGCTATCATCATAGAAACAACTGCCGAGTGTTTGCGACTGAGCGCATCTGCAACACGATTACCCTTGCCAGGGGTATACTGAATATCTAAGTCATATGAGGCGAGAAACTCAAGCCATCGCTGCTGCCTCATATTGAGATCTCTCTGGCTGAAAAGATACTTCAGAGACTTGTGATCGGTGTAAAGAGTGAAACGTTCGCCCAATAGATAATGACGCCACGTCTTCAAGGCAAAGACGATAGCAGCTAACTCAAGATCATGAGTAGGATAGCGAACCTCATTCGGACGTAGCTTCCTAGAAGCGTAAGCAACTACCCGATCCTTCTGCATAAGCACAGCACCGAGGCCGCTACCACAAGCGTCGGTGTAAACAACAAGATCCTGGTTACTCTCAGGAACCACAAGAATAGGAGCATGGGTGAGAAGTTCCTTCAGTCGCTGAAAGGAAGCTTCACACTTATCAGACCAAATAAAGCGAACACCCTTACGAGTCAGTGTCGTAAGGGGAAGAGCAACACGAGAGAAATCCTTGATAAATCGACGGTAATAACCCGCCAGACCAAGGAAGCTGCGAATATCATGAACGTTCTCAGGCTGCTTCCAATTATGAATAGCTTCAATCTTGATAGGATTAACAGAAATACCCTCAGAAGAAACAATATGACCCAAGAACTTGACCTTGCTCTCCCAGAAATGGCACTTGGAGAGCTTGGCCCTAAGCTGATGCTGACGAAGAGTATCCAAGACGATCCATAGATGACGAGCATGCTCTGCCTCGGATCTAGAATAAACAAGAATATCGTCGATGAAAACCAGAACGAATCTATCGATGTATTCCCGGAATACTCGATTCATGAGATCGACGAAGAAAGCCAGAGCGTTGGTCAAGCCGAACGGCATGACCAACCACTCAAAAGAACCATAACGAGTGCGAAATGATGTAAGAGGAATGCTATCTTCCGCAACTCGGAGCTGATGAAATCCGGTGGCAAGGTCGAGCTGAGAAAAGACCTTCGCACCGCTCAACTGGTCAAACATGTCGTCTATCCGTGGCAATGGATAACAATTTCTGATGGTCAACTCATTAAGCTTGCGATAGTCAATGCAAAGCCTAAGAGAGCCATCGGGCTTCTTAACGAAGACCACAGCAGCACCCCATGGCGAAGAACTGGACCGAATGAACTGCTTCGCCTCAAGCTCCACTAACTGCTTCCTGAGTTCCTCATTCTCCTTTGTAGACATCCTCGTGGGAGGACGCCCAACTGGGTGGGAGCCTGGAATGAGATCGATGAGGAACTCAATAGCTCGCTTCGGTGGTAAACTAGATACTGGCTCGAAGATATCGGGGAAATCCTGAACAACTGGAATACGAGATATGTCTACCTCATCATCTCGTGAATCAAGAGAGAATAAAGTAACATCAGAAATCCCAACATCCTGAAGAGCAATAGCTAACGGAGCGGACGAGTCAGGATGACGAAGAAATAAGACATGATTCAATGATAGATAATTAATTAAGGAATACTACGGAATATAACGGATTCCTATACATATTCCTAACTTATCTATAAACAAACATAAGGAAGGGATTTGATTTAATTCGGATCTAATTAAAATGTATTGTACTAACTGTATCTGTTCTGTGTTTATTATGCTTATTCCTGAAACCAGGCTCTGATACCAAGCTGTAACGCCCCACTCTGAGACCCACTGTAACAAAGAGTATTACGGGAGTAATACTGTCCGTTAAAGCGGAGAATAGAGTATAGTGGAAGCGACCATTTGTAATCAAGCTATAACTATCTACTGAATACGTCGAAAGGATAGTATCTATATTTTTTTTCAAGTGGTTCGACATATTCGGTAAATACTTATAACGAAATTACTAATGGCTAAAGATCTATCAGGACAAAGCATAATAATAAATGATAAAACATCACAGAACAGAATCACATAACAGATATAAAATCCCAGAACAATACATCGTCAATACAGATCCAAATATCATAAGTGGGTACAAAGCCACTGCTCACACATGTGAGTCAAAAATATGTACATATCAAAGTCTGAATAATAACATAAGCGGACACTAAGATAAGCTATCTCTAAAGCATAGCAGGTAAGTCCAAGCGGAAGCACAGAAGCTAATTCCAGAGTCCTAACCTGAAATAACTCGGTCTGACCCGAGCGAAAACACTACGGTCAGGCTAGCTAAACAATCAATAATAACTAAGATATATAATAATGCGGTACATAAATAAAACAATACTTATCCAAAGAGAAGTATATTATGAACCACATGAATATAATGACGATCCCTAATCATCAATAAACAATAAAAATCTCCAAAGAGAAATCAACACCAAAGTGTAGAATAAATAAAATCGCCTCATATCATCGGCGTAGCCAAAGCTATAAAAAGATGCCCATAGGCAATAATCCCAAGAGTGACCAGAGTCTGTAATCAATGCCCAAGCAAAGATCGATGCTCCAAAGAGCAATGGGGATATACTGAAAAGTCAATGAAATCCTACACTGAAAAGTAGTGTCCAGAGACACTGTGAATCCACAAGGCAATCGCACTTACATCGTATGGTTCCATAGAACCAACACCGAATGGCGGTACTTGAATGGGTATAAAAATCATCAAATAATACCAATATTGCACGTGCACCGACCAGAGTCGTTGTTGCCAAGTACTGTAGAGTTGTGATCGATCACTCGCACAGATGCGGAACGCGCGAGACGACAAGATCCTTCCCAGAAGGATAAAGGCCCAGAGGCGCATGCCGAAAAATAAACTGCTCCATAGAGCAGGTGTCCAGAGACGGTTGCCCAGAGGCGTGGTGACCCAGAGGTCCAGTACTGGCCGGCCAAAGGCTAATGTGCCACCAACTTCTTGGAGAGGAACCCGTAAAGTGTTAACAATGAGTCCCATACCCCACGTTCGCACTAAACGGTTTACTAACCAATAGCAAGCTCACACTCCAAACAATAAAAAGTCTACCTCGTATCATCGGTAAACTAGACCCAAAGGTCAAAACGATCAATCGAATAGGTCGGGGATTAACCGGAAAGAAAATACACACGGTTCCATAGGCCGGAGATTTCCTAACCATTTAAGCACCTTTCCACTTCGCTCGACGTGCTAAAAAGTGAGTGTGAGATTTTTATTATAGAAAATAATGGTGCGAAACGGATTTATAATTGATTTTGAAATCACTTTAAAACGGCTTTTAAAAACTCTCCTATTATGGAGTAATTAATTTAATAATTAAAAATAATATTATATAATAATTTCGAAAGCCATTTAGGAGTGAAAAATCGTTTGAAAATAATTCATAAAACCCGTGTACGAAATCTAGAGACAAATCTCAAAGAAATCAATAAAACCAGAAAATCACTGAAAATATTCTAAGTGTTGGAAAATAGTCCAAAAATGACGCGAACCCAAGTTCGGAAAATTATTCGGACCAGCAAACTGAATCCGAATGGCATGAAAATTGGTAGGCATATATTCCAACATCCCTGCTCCATAAAGCAAAAAGAATCGGGAAATTCCGACTTGAAACGAAGAAATGGCGTCGTCTCAAAGTCGGACAAAAATCATAAAACTTTACTGTGTCAAAACAGTGTAAAGGTCCCACTTCGACGACATGGTCGAAGGGTCACATGAACTCAGATCTTGATGAAAATTTGCAGGAGCATAGTAAAGTACTCCTACTTTGATATGCAACAAGAATTGTTCGGTTTCGACTTGAAACAAAGAAACGATAATAACTGAAAATGATCACTATTGTAAAACAGTTTCTGGGTGCTACTTCGGCAATAGAAACGAAGTATCTAATGCACCCAGATCTAAACCAAACTTTGTCTGGTTAAAGATCTCGATCTCATCTTTTTAACGAGACCAAAAACGATGAAATCCAACAAAGGACGAGCCCGGGATGGCGTCGCAAAGTCGGGGTTCTACGCTGAAAACAACGGGAGAAAAGAGACCAAGGCCTATAGCTATGCACTAACTGGCCAGAGATGAAAAACCACAATTTTGACATAGTAAACTTCAAATTCTGGCAAAATTATTAAAATGAAAGTTGTAGCTTAGTTTCTAAGCTTTCCAGAATGACCAAGATCGTCAAATTCCGACCAGAGATGAAAATTCTATGACTAAAACAATTCTCAGATCTAAATTTTATATCACTGTCAATGTGCTCTCGGGACAGTAGTAAGAATGCACAGTTTTGACCCAATTAACTTCGAAATTTCATGAAACTCAAAACATGAAAGTTTTAGCCCTAAATCTATGCTTTCCAGAACATCCAAAATTATTAGATTTGGATAAGAAACGAGTAACTTATGGCCAAATCAATTTCATGGTTTTATTTTATCAACCCTGTGTTTGTTGTCAGGTCAGCGACAAACATACGTGATTTCGACCATTCAAACCACAAAATTAGGCAAAGCTCAAAATATAAAAGTTATAGCCTACAGAATAAACTTTCCAGAACTTCAAGAAAATCTTAATTCCGATTTAGGATGAATGAGATATGCCTAATTTACTAACAGCAATAAACTAATTATAATTTCAGCTAGCATATATTACAAATACCTTATGTGCACACCCCAAATGAAAGCAAAGATGATCAAAGAGCTATGATTCACATGTTACATAATAAAACATGTGTTACTAACTGATTACCAAAATCAAAAGATGATTAAACACATATTAGAAGAGATTTTAGCAATATACCTCTCTTGAAAGCAACAAAGACTATTATAGCATCAACCCAAGTTAGCAAAAGATGATTAGGAGGCTATAAGATCAAAAAAACACATAAAACATGTGTTACCAAATACATTTCAGAAATGAGAAAGATATAAAAATGGATTTGAGGTGGGTATTTGCATTACCTTTGTATAGAATGACTTGCATAAGCTAAAACTAGAAGGAGATGAAGATAGAGGCCATTTTTGTTATGAAAGCTTTAGGAAATGATTAGGGTTTTGATTAGGGTTGAATGAATGAGGTTATGAGAGTATGAGATAATTTATAGAGGAGGTTTAGGGTGGGTTATTGGGTTAGGTTTTGTAACCCAATAAGAAGAGAGTTATTTACATGTTTCCAAAAATTAGTCTAAGTGTTCATATATGTTTATAAAACTCATTTTTTCTTATCCAAATCCATTTTAAAATCTCTCCTCAAATATTTAACTTTCCAAAAATAACATTTTATCCTCATTTTAAAATCCCATATTTCCCATTTAATTAAAATAGCCTTTTCAAATAATAAATTTTATTATTCCCAATCCTTTTATGCTTCATTAAAATAAATAAAAAACCTAACTTTTATTTATTAATTGGTAATGCAAATCCCGGGTTGTTACACAGTGGCAGTTGAATTTATTCTGGAACCCTAGTTTAATTGGGTTTGGTTGTTCGATCCACCGCGGGTTCTACGATTGATCGAGTGCAGTGGGATTTTTGGAGATGGTAGTGTGGACGTAGACGAAGGTCTGGACGGAGGTGCGGCGCGTTCTGGTGGTCGAAATTTCGAATGCGACGTGTTGACAGGTTTGGAGGCTGGGTTCTGTCTCGTGTTTCCTGGTTCGAGCTTTTAAGCTTGAATTCGTTTTCGACGAGATGATGGGGTTCTGGCGATCAGAGAGTGGTGCGAGGAAGATGGTCGACTTGATCGACGTCGCGATGTCGACTGGAGGCGAACTCTGGTGGGGTTACAGGTTTTAAAAGAAACCTGTTATGTTCTGTTTAAAAAAAAAAGTATGTAAACTGAAGTATTAGATTTTAAAGCAAAGATTTAAACAAGTTTAAAATATGCATTCCAGTTTTAAAAATGAAAGAAAGTTCTTTTTAAATTTAAATTGTTTAAACAACTTGAATGTTAATGTGTATTTTTAAATGGATTTGAATTAAAAAAATGAATTTTGAATCAATTTAAGGTATGAATAAGTTTTCAAACAATTTGATAAACCAAGCTTTAAAATGATTTAAAATAAATATAACTTTTATTTTGAAAAGTTTATTTTTAAATAAACTTAATATTAAAGGTTAGTTAATTAATATAAAGAATGTTTTAATTGCTAATTTACTTTTAAAGTCTAAGTTAAATTTATTGGTTAAAGGAAACTAATTACTTGAAAGTTAATTACTTAATAAAAGTAATCAAGGTAAATTAACTAATGATTTAAGTTGATTTATCAAGTAATTAAAGAATAATTAATTAAAGAATGATTAATTACTTAAAAATATTTACTTAATGAAGGTAATTAAGGATGGATAATTAATAATTAAAGATTTATTAATCAAGTGTTTAAAGGTTAATTAATTTAAAGAATAATTAATTAATGTGATTAATTAATTAAGGTAATTAAGTTGAGAATAATTAATTAAAGGTTAATTAATTAATGAAGATGATTAAAGAATGATAATTAATTGAGGAATAATTAATTAAATCAATTAATTAAAAATAATTAATTAAATGATGAATTAAATAATTAAAGGTTGATGAATTATAATTAAAGGTAAATCAATTTATTATTAATGGTTAATTAATAAATGATTAAAGAATAATTAATCAAAATAATTTGTAATTTATCGATGTTGATTAACCAGGATTAGAAATTCATAAGTAATTAATCTAATTTGAATAAATCAGATAATTAACTGATCTTGCTTATGAATATTTGGATTTTATTAGATGACTTGATTGTTTGATATCCCATATATATGATGCTTTGTGATACACCCTGGTTTGTATTGTGATCTGTGATAAATTATCTGTGATGTAATTTATTATCTGTGATTATTATATATTTGTGATCTGTGCATGAACGATAAGCGTTATAGTTTATATCGCTTATACATTATATCCTGTATTTTGCTCTGTGATGATTCATTGTGTTGCACTATTGTGTTAAAACCCCTGGACTACACTTTTACACAACACAAATATGGATTTCACGTGGAAATCGGTTAAGTCACAGATAATTTAAATTTGATGTTTTTGAAATTGAAATTTTAATTTCAATTTATTTTGAAATTGGAAATTTGGGTTTAAAGTGAAAAGCTTTTGAAATAGAATTTCAAAGATAAAAGTTATTTTGAATAACTTAATCGAGTTTTGAAAATTTAAATAATTTGATTTAAATTTGAATTCAAGTTTGAAATTGAATCCTATGATTTGAAACTAGGGATTAAAGATGATATAAATGTGTTTATATGAAGTTAAACCATTTTAAAAGTAAAATTTTGAGAATTTGGATTTAACCCAAAGACTTCAACTTGTATTAATGAATCAGATTTCCAAAATGAAAACAGTTTGTTTTAAAACAATAAAAGCTTTCAGATAAGAAATGAAATTCCAGTTTAATTAAAGGAATTTCAAGATTGAATTGAAAAATGGTTTTCCAAGTTATAAATGAATTCTTTTTGAAAGCTATGAATTAAATCTGTTTATTTTTAACAGATTTAAAATAATGATTTATTTAAACCATTCGAAATGAAATTGTTTTGAAAGCTATAAGTTAAATCTTTGATTTAAAGATTTAACGAGTCAAATTGAAATGGAAATTGATTTGGAAAATCTGTGAATGAATCTTAATGAAACTGGGTGAACTTTATGAATTAAATCTTTTATTTAAAAGATTAAAATGTGGAAATTGTTTAAACCGTTGAAGGTTGTTTAAAATGAATCTTTTGTTTAAATGATTAAAATGGTAATTTGTTTAAACCATTTGAAGAAAGATTTTGGGTAATAAGTTGTGACTTAATTGAAATCCCAATATCCATATATTTTTAAATATTGCGCTCACTATTCGGGTTAGCCGGGAAAAGACCTTTGTGTCATATAACCCATTCCGAATAGTGATACGTCGTATATGGATGGCATTTGAAGACCGGTGTTAAAGACCGGATATTTTCGAAAATGAAAGGACAACCTGTCGAATGTCTCTACACCGAGTTGCTCCGGTATAGAGATTTATATCACTCTTTTTATGATGGGAAGTCCGGACGTGATTAGAAAATTATCCGGATTTGCAAGGGCTTCTTCGGAAGTGCCTTCGGTTCTGTTCGAACTCGGAACAGACTTGTATGGTTACATGTGTGACATTACATTTTGAGATATAAAGCTTATTTCTTTCAAATACATTTCTGTTTGGTGGCGGAGAATTTATTCTCTTAGCTTAACACCCTTCTCTGAGACGTACGAGTTCAGAGGTTATGTAGTTGAAATTTATCAGCGATATATTCCCAATTTGTTAATGTGACATGCTGAGTGTTGCTGTGTGATGATCATTGTTTGATCATTTGTGATATGATCATTTGTTTGATCATTTATCTTTGTGATCATCTGTTGACCCAAAGCATGGCTTTGTGCCAAAGCGTAGCTTTGTGGACGAGACTTCGTCGAACCTCACAAACCGGAAATGGTCGAAACAGGAATTGTGCGGCAAGGTTTCAGGGGTAGCTTCCCTAGGGTATGACCATTCCTTCTAGAAAAGGGTAGTATCATGGTATGGAGCCCAGATACTTACTCATGTGGACACACTTTATTTATTATGTGTGATGTTGGTTTAGAGGCGCCTCGTTTAAAGGTCCCAAAGGACCGGGGGTGGCATATCTGAGGTTTTGTATATCCCTTGGGAAGGGGGGTAGCCGGCCTTATTTGGCAGAGAGCAGTTTGTCTCTCGGAGCGTCCCGCCAGAGGCGTTCTTTCGTGGAATAGGAAGTTCCTTAGCCTGACCATTTGTTGGAAAATCCATTCATCCGATACGAGCCTTGTACGGTTTTAGTTGTAGAACCTGCCATCTACTTATGGTGGCGCCCCACTGTTTAGATGGTAGCTATAGTAGGCATAGTTCGAAATGTCTATGCTGGCTAAGATTGATATTATACTTTCGAAATGTTTTCTGCACTATGCACTAGTAATAATATTCAATGATTTGTTTGCGTAGTAAGCATCTTTGACTATCATAAGGAGAAATCTCCTCCGATTCTGCGTTTGCATTGTGTGTGCGTGCGGGAGGCCTTATGGTAGTTTCATTTTCCAAAAGCATTGCGAAATTCAATCTTACTTTGTTTTAAGGATAATCTGTGTTTTTGTTGCTCACACCAGTCCCATGACTGACCTGGAGTTTATTGTTCCTTTCCTAAACTCTGGGTGCTCATAATTTTCTACACGAGCAGTCTAGAGTTGGGGTTTTCAGATATTCAGGTTGAGTAGATTATCTGGAGCTAGTCAGTCCTTGGACGACTGACCTTGCTTTCCACTAGCTATGGATTGGAGCATTCTATTGGAGATATTCTATCCACTGCTGGTGTTATCTATTTTCTTTCCGCTGATGTTTCTTGTATCATATCTCTGATGTATATTGATATTCATTGTATCACTCTTTTGTATCAGATATTGTATCAGTGTTGTATATCAATGTATTATTCATTTATTCCGCTGTGTTATTTACTTAACTATGTTATAAGCTCCGGCGACTCGGATTTGAACGGTCGAATCTGCGGCATTCGAGTACGATGTAAAGTATGGATGTCGATTTTCGAGCGGGCAAAATTCGTTATCGTTACATTTGGTATCAGAGCTAAGGTTGAACTTTAGCTCAGGAGTATAACACATTAAGTAACTCATTAGAGATAGGGTGAAGTATCCCTAGAATGAGTGTATCCCTAAGATATCCGTTTAAACGTCTCAGTAAATTCTCTTACTATCCACTGATAGTGAGTATGAGTGCAAGAAGAGGATGAGATAGGGGACAAGGGAATACGACTATAAATGGTCAATACCCTGCAACAGTGGAAACAACTTTCTATATCAATTTTCTTTGATTTGATTCCAAATTCTTTTGATTGCTTCGTGATAGCTCCAGAAGAAGTTTATGTGTGATGGTGGCCCTACGAATGGTCGTAGAAGATCCTTTGTATCTTCATCGGTTTCTTATCAGCTTTTTGATTTAAACCTTAATGAAATTTGGAAATTGAAAATTTTAAATAAATTGGAAATTTTAAATTGAGTTAAATTGATCAATAGTTAATAAAGGATAAATTTGAATTGTATCGATAAAATGATTTCGTTTAAAACCGAATTTGAAATTCTATTGTAATTTCTTGTGAATACCAAAGTTCGAAGAGGGACAAGTTATGTATACTTTGGAATATTCCGATTTGAGTTCGGAATCCGTATCTTGTGTTCGAGGAATTATAGGAGATCGAATCTGTCTATCTTTGTGTTGTTTTCGTGCCTGCGAATTTCGAGGACAAAATTCTTTTAAGGGGGGAAGTTTGTAACGACCCCGGATTTCTTATAAATTTAAATTGATAATTAAATTAATTTTTGAATAAAAATTGTAAAATTGATTATAGATGGAAGCGAGTTTCCCCGATTCAACTCGAAAAATATATAAGTCATTAGGATTTGAAAATTTGTATATATGTGAATATATGTGTATATATTGAATTTGAGTAATCTTAAGTAAATGGTTTAAAAATAATTTTAAAATATAAAACATTTGACACAAGTATAAAAGTAAGTATAATAAATATATATGTAACGATACGGATTTTTCACGTTTGAAAATCAACATCCGTACTTCACATTGTACTAGAATGCCGCAGATTCGACCGTTCAAATCCGACTCGCCGGAGCTATAATACCATTAAGTAAATAACAAAGCGGAAGAAAAGAATAATACATTGATATATAATATCTGATACAACAGAGTGATACAATGAATATCAATATACATCAGAGATATGATACAAGAAATAGCAGCGGAAAGAAAATAGATAACACCTGCAGCGGATAGAATGTCTCCAATAGAATGCTCCAAGATAAGCAACGTCAGTCCATGAACTCCAAGAACTGAACCAGCTCCAGATAATCTACTAAAGCTGAATATCTGAGAAAACCTAACTCTAGACTGCCCGTGTGGAAAATGGTGGGCACCCAGAGTTTAGGAAGGGAACAATAAACTCCGGATCATTCATGGGACTGGTGTGAGCAACAAAAACAGTTTATCTTTAAACAAACACGAAAGGCTTTTAAACATTGAAATCCGCAATGCTTTTCGAAAATGAAACTACCATAAGGCCTCCCGCCACACACACAATGCAATCGCAGAATTGGAGGAGATTTCTCCTTATGATAGTCAAACATGTTTACTACGCTGGAAAAACTCTTTAATATTATTACTAGTGCATAGTGTCGAAAAACATTTCGAAAATATAATATAAATCTTAGCCAGCATACAACCATTGTTGTATGCCTACTATAGCTACTACGTTCAATAGCAGGTTATCGCCACATTCCATAGCAGGTAATACAACTAAAACCGTACAGGGTTCGTATTGTTTCTTTGGATTTCCAACAAATGATCAGGCTAAGGAACTTCCTTACCGAAATAGAAACGCCTCTGGAAAGACGCCCCGGATCCTAACCAGATCTCTGCAAACAAAAGGCCGACGCTACTCACGCTGTACAGCTGTAACTAGGTAACTAACACACTGACGCTACCTCACGCTGTACAGCTGTAACTAGGTAACTAACACACGAGTCATGTCATCCCCCGGTCGTTAGCGACCTTTATCCCGGGATCCCGAAAACCAACAAGCAACATCATACAGTAATAAATTACCGTGTCCACACGAGTTAAGTATCTGGGCTCCATACCATGATACAACCCTTTATCCAGAAGGAAATAACATACCCTAGGGGCGCTACCCCTACAAACCTTTGTCGCAACATTCCTGTTTCGACCATTACCGGGTTGTGAGGCTCGACGAAGTCTCGTCCACAAAGCTACGCTTTTTCACAAAGCCACGCTTTTTCACAAAGCCACGCTTTTTCACAAAGCCACGCTTTTTCACAAAGCCACGCTTTTTCACAAAGCCACGCTTTTCCACAAATGATCAACAGCACTTCGTATGCCACATTACCAAATTGGGAATGTATCACTAGTAACCATCAACTACATAACCTCTGAGCTCGTACGTCTCAGAGAAGGGTGTTAAGCTAAGAGAATAAATTCTCCGCCACCAACAGAAATGTATTTGATAGAAACCAGCTTTACATCTCAAAGTGTAACGTCAGACACACATCCATACAAGTCTGTTCCGGGTTCGAACAGAACCGAAGGCACTTCCGAAGAAGCCCTTGCAAATCCGGGTATTCACAATCTCGATCGGACTTCCCATCACTTAGGGAATCTCTATACCGGAGCCATGATGCAGAGAAAATCGACAGGTCATCCTATCGCTCTCGCAAATACCCGATCTTCACCACCGGTCTTCAAATGCTATCCATATCGTCGTATCACTATTCGGAATGGGTTATATGACACAAAGGTCCTCTCCCGGCTAAACCGAATAACGAGCGTAATTAAAATCATATGGATACTGGGGTCTCAGTTAAATCACAGCTTAAAAGCCCAAAACTTTTCATTCGAATGGTTAAAACAATTTACCATTTCCAATCTTTTAAACAAAAAGATTCATTTCAAAAACCTTCAATGGTTTAAACAATTTCCACACCTTTAATCTTTTAAACAAAAAGATTCAATTCACAAAGTTTACCCCGTTCACAAAGATTCATTCATGGATTTCAAAACAATTTCCATTTTAATTGAATTAACTCGTTAAATCTTTAAATCAAGATTTAACTTATAGCTTTCAAAACTCGTTTCCGAAGATTCATTCATAGTCTTCAAAACCATTCTATTTCAAGTTAGATTAACTCATCCGGTCTTTGAAATCAAAGACTCATTTCATAGTTTTCAAAACATTTCAATTTCATTTCAAACCTGAAACCTATCAACACAAATTGGAAGTTCATTACTTATGCGAAAGCTTTTACTATTTGAAAACAAATAGTTTTGTTTCATAAAAATCCAGTTATATTTACACGAGTTAAAACCCTTGAATTTAAATTCAAATTCCCAAATCAATAACTTTAAAATGGTTTAATCCATATATAACTTGTACAGCATCTTTAATCCTTAGTTTCAAATCATAGAATTCAATTTCAAACTTGAATTCAAATTCAAATCAAATTATTTAAATTTCAAAACTCGATTAAGTTATTCAAAATAACTTTTATCTTTGAAATTCTATTTTAAAAGCTTTTCACTTTAAACCCCAATTTTCAATTTCAAAATCAATTGAAATTAAAATTTCAATTTCAAAAACATTAAATTTACATCATCTGTGACTTAACCGATTTCCACGTGAAATCCATATTTGTGTGTGTAAGAGTGTGGTCCAGGGGTTTCACACAATAGTGCAAAACATCAATCATCACAAATATATCGATAAGCGGTATAATCCATAACGCTTATCTTCATTCACAGATTCATAGATACAATAAATTTATCAGTCACAAAGATTCACCATTACAATTCGATGTGGGTTTCGGATAACCAACTGGAATCCGACTCACTGTCGCATCGAAATTCAAATGTCGTTTAAGGGTCAAAGGGTTTCATATTCACATAGTAATATATCACAGAAATAGAAATCACAGCTCAGCACAAAGTAACTCATATCATAAAGAGGGATATTAGACTGCTCAAAGCATTTCAATAATAATCAATCATCTAACGATTAGATGAATTAATAGTGTGATTAAAATCAATCTATCACATAATTATATAATTATATATTCCCTTTAATTATTAAGTAATTAACCTTTAATCACATAATAAGTCTTTAAATTAATCACATTAATTAATGAATCACATGAATTTAATCCTTTTAAGTAATTAAGTAATTAACCATTTAATCACTTAATAAATCTTTAAATTAAATTAAGGATTAAAACACTTCATTCTTAATTTAATCACTTAATTTCAATATTAAGTTTATTTAGAATAAACTTTCAAAGATAAAGGTTACACCTATATTTAAACATTTTAAACTTAATTTATTTTAAAATTTATTTTAAAATCTTTATCTAATTCCAAACTTAGATAAAACAATCATTATACAAAAGAGCTAATTAAGAGATTGATTTAAACTCGATTTGTTTAAAAAGTTAAAACTGTTTCTATATCCATTTTTTCCCAGACCCGAGCTAATTCAAATTTTCCTCGAGCAAACTCCTCAAATTCTCGAGCTACACTCGCGAATCTCTGTACTTCGAGACAACACACCAAATCACTCGAGTTCGATTCGAGACAAATAGTTCTTCTTCCTCCCTTTTGATTCTCTGGTACACTCAGATGCACACGTATACGTGCACCATTGATCGCCGACCATCTGATCATCGACAAGATCACCCGCAAGTCACCTTTGATTTCATTATCCCAATTAACCACCCAGAAACTCAAAAACATCCACGAATCAAAATCGAGCATAGTTGATCAAACCTGGAACAATTCCAGTCGCCAAAACTACTTCGTCGCGATGACTTCGACCACCATTATCCAAGAAACTTCGCCTACAGGTTCGTCTACGACCCAGGCACCTCCCCACCAAGCTCGACCTCACTCGATGCTCCATCGAGGCCGTGGTGATACAAAGTTCGATCACCTCAAATTTTAGGTTTACAGACGAAAAACGAACGCCGCCTTCGCCACCGAGTTCGTGGTCGCCTCCGACCATTTTTCCCACCTCCTCGGTAAGCTCCTCTACCTTCACGAGAAACCCCGACCACCCTAGTTACGCCGACCACCAGAAAATACTCGAAAACACTTTTCTGGTCAACTACAAACTGCTCCTAAAATACTAGCCTATAAATTCTAAGATGATCATCAAAAATCATAGATTTAAAGTACGAATTCATTCCTGTAATTAGAAATCGAAACCCTGACATTCGAAATCTTTTTGTTAAAAACTGATCATCTCTGTTTTTATATTAAAAAAATAACTTCAAACAAATGTTCATGAATTTATTTTTAAAATTAGCACTTCATGGTTATCATTATTTTTCGTTTAGAAACTGAGTCCTGAAAATCATCTAGATAGGATGATTTTGAATTTTATAACAGATTCCATAAGCCTGTAAAAATGGACAGAGGCACATGACTGTATACAGACATATATACACAAGCAAATTCACAGCCATTCAAACATACTGACATAGTTATCAGCTAAACAGATATATTTCAAGCATCAACTCAAATATCAAAACATATAAATGGGTTCGAGTATGTTTGCTCACTTGGAACAATTTGAAAATAGAGAAGCAGATTTACTTTGGAAAACTGGAATGTTGAGTTGCTCACCTTGGTTTCAAAAGAAGAACAAAGCTGCCCTTTATGTTGAACCAAAGTTTGAAACTGGCAAGTTGAAACTCTTCCCTTGATCTCTGGTTTATCTTGAATTCGTATTGTTGTTTTAATTGAAGAATTTTGTTTAAGTTTTAAGATGAAGTTTACTTTAGAGGTTACTCAGTTTCGAATGATAAAAACTGAGATGAAGATGTTGATAGATATAAAAGAAAGCTTACAAGGTGATGTTATTTGTATAGGGTGATAAAATATTATTTGTACAATACTAGGCAGAGATTTTTTTTCAAATGGGAGGCTGATGGATACATTTTTGTGCTTGCATTAATGATCTTGTACCATATCTCATTTATAAATTTTCCTTTTCGGCTATATGATAATATTTGTATGGTGTACTTAGATGCTACTGTCCTTTATGTCTTCATTTGCAAGCCATTCACCTATTTACTTATCTACATACTTATATTTATTTTTGTTTTGTTATTGGTTATAGTTTTTATCACTTTGTTTTGGCTGATATGGTATTTGTCTTGTATTTGTTTGCATTTTTATTACTAGTGTTTGTATTATTTTTGTAGTACTTTTATTATCTTGTATTTCTTTATATATATATATTTTATAAATTATACATGCCCGTATACATATATATTCACATATATACAATATTTAAAAATATTTTTAAATTTAAATGATTTATTCTAATTTTATTCATGGCGGGGAAACTCGTAGTCCATTTATAATAGATTTGACAAATTTTTATTCAAAAATTCCTTTTATTATCAATTTAAATTAATTAAAAATCTGGGGTCGTTACAAACTTCCCTCCTTAAAAGAATTTCGTCCTCGAAATTTGCCAAGGAGATACAAAGACAGATGAAAAATGTTTCGTCAAATCAAAATGAACATCTATTCTGCATTTGGTTTACCAAATCAGAATATCGATAACAGATACAAGAACGAATCTGTTTTAACACTTCACAAGTGTAACGACCCGACTTCCTATGCCCAGAAAGTCGCATCATTATGAAGAAAGAAAGGGGTAGAAAATAGAAAAGAAGAGAAGAAAGAAAGAAACAACAACAATGATCTCACAGCGGAACGAATAAATTATATTAATAACATAAACTATTACATAGTTTACAACAATTTACAGAGTTACACAGCATATACATCACTTACTAGACAGTTATAAACATCTGTCTAGACATTACAATTCAAATACAAGACAAGACACTATCACCTATATCAACACAGCGGAATACTATATCTACGAACGCCGAAGCCTCCTGCTCCATTGCTCCTCCAGAATATTCGTCAAAGCTAAACCTGAATCCCTTGGCTACTCGTAAAAATTTGAGTACCCAAGAGTTTATAAAACAGAAATAAACACTTGGGTCAGACATGGGTCTGGTGTGAGTAAACGGGTTAAAATTGTTTTACTTCAAAACCTTTTGAAAACAAAGGTATCACGTAAGACTTCCCACACATAAACATGGAAAAGCTTTTACCTTACGCTAACCAAAACATTTGATAGGAAATCCAGTTATATTATAATAGGGTCTAGGGTTTCCAAGTAAAATACAGAAATAGCTGAAATGCTTGCATCTCACATTTCAACATAGTTGGGCACAACTAATACGTACGACACTTATTGGAGTTTGGATTCCATACAATGGCAGGGCTACTGGGGTACCGCTCGTCACAGTACGTGGCCTAGATCACCGTACCGAGGAGTACGCCCGCTCCCCTGCAACACAAAGCCGGAACCATCCCTTACTGGATAATTCCGAACAAGATAACCCCGTAGTTGGCGCGACCAACCACACACTAAGCCGAATAAAAGAAAAGGGACCTCTAGACAGGGATCTATCTTGCTCTCAGTGGGTGCTACCCACGAAGCCTTGCTGCACCTCCCCTGTTTTAGCCATTCCCGGTTGATGAGGCTTGAGGTTACGATTACCTTTAATCAGAACATATCACTTAGAATGCTCATCGTCCGCCTGACGATGTGCTGAAAGCATTCAATCCATACAAGTTCGTTCCGGGTTCGAACGAAACCGAAGGCATTATCTCGTTACACTCGTTTTGGAATCACCCTCAGAGTTAACGACAATAACCCTTGCACTCTGAATCTTCATCTTCACTTGAGATTCACGACCTATCGTTAATTTGGATCGATGTGGTATTCGGGTCTCCAGACCTGGAATTCCGGTATACGGAAACCCGATCCCGGTCTCATCGAAATCCAAAACGTATCTTTTAAGGCCAAGTTGTTTAAAGGTTTAAACAATTTAACTTATATTCAGGATGATATAAACAGATAGATAAATCACATTATCACAATAGATAATTCATATCAACATTTATCTCACAAAGCAGCATATCACATATCATAGATATCATATCCAAATCATCCAGTATCAATCAATCACCCAATATCAATCAATTATCCATAAGCAGAATTGATTAACTCCAAATCAATTTAATTAACCTTTAATTAAATTAATTACTATCCTTTAATTACTTGGATTATCTTAATCGTGCTTATTATCATTAATTAATTACAAATTAATTAATTAAACATCTCTTAATGATCTTCTTTAATTAATCTTCCTTGATTAATTATACTTTAATTACATTCAAGTAATTATCCTTAACCATATTCAGTAATTAACATTTAATTACTATCATTAATTACAATAATTAATGAACCTTCATTAATCAATTAACTATAATTAATTTTATTAATCTTCAATTAATTACAATTAATTAATCATACTTAAATTAATTACTTTTATTAATCAACCTTGATTAATTAATCTAATTAATTTATCTTTAATTACTTCATTAAGTAATTATTAATCAATTTAAACTAACAAATAATTCTTAATTAATTATTTTATTAATTAATTACTTTTTAATTAATTATACTTAGTAATTAATCTTAAATTAAACACCTTTAATTAATCACATTAATTAATTAACTAAAATAATTAAGTAATTAACTCTTAATTACTTACATAAGTAATTATCTTCTAATTACTTCCATTAAAAACTTTGATTACTTTCTTAATTAATTACTTAACCAACAATTAATTCCATCATTAAATAATTCTTAATTAATTAATTACTTCATAATTAATTAACTTCAAAATAATTATATTAATTAATTCCTTAATTGATAACATTAAGTGATTACCCATTAATCACCTCAGCTAATTGCTCCCATGAGTAATTTACTCCTCCTAATTACTTAAGTAATTATCCATTAATTACTTCATTAAGAAATTTTCTCACTGAATTATAAATTGATTATCTTAAATTAATCTCTCAATCTCTAATTCATTTATTTATTAATTACCTTAATAAAATTTCCATTTTTAAAAATAAACTTTTCATTTAAATCACATATTAAATTCTACCATTAAACTCCATTTAAACATTTAGAAATAATTTTATATTTGAATAAAATTTTATCTTTAAACAAAACAATTTAAACCCATAATTTTATATACACTTAAAATCTTGAATATCCATTCAAACATGCTTAAATAGATTAAATAAAACAATAATTTAACTTTGGAAATTCCAAATTTCATATCTTTTAAACTTATTTATTTAAATATAATTTAAATCTAATTTAACATTCCTTTATAATTACTTTGAATATAACATTAACTTGAAACTTGTTTTTACTTTGCCTTTAGACTTTGAAACTTTTTGAAAAGCTTGTTTACTTTCTTTAATAACCTGGTAATGTCTTTCTTTAGATTTTAAAACCTGGAATACTTTTAAATTTAAACCAGATTTTTAAAACAAAAACAACTCGAGTCTAAACAAAAGAAAACCCGAGTAAACCCACTAAAACCCCTGCGTCTTCCCCGAGTCTTTCCCACGCATGCCTGCTTCGAGTCGCACACGAGACCCACACGAGTCAAATCCTGAGTCGCCTTCTTCTCCCATGCTATCCACAACATACCAGAACGAACAGCGTACACGTGCACATGGTGCACGTCCACAAACGATTTCGTCCTCCGATGATCATCGCGGCGCCAGTCCACAGTTACGCGAACCCATGCGAACCCAAAAGTAAATCCAGATCGAACATAACCCATTCGAATCGAAATCGAGTTAATCTCGATCAAACTGAAACCACCATTGAACAGCACCTCGCCTGAAAATTCATCAACCTCACGATGTCGACCATCGTTCTTCACGAAATTCCGGCCACGACACCCCAATACCTCCACGCTACTATGCCCTAAATCCTACGCAACTCGATTCACTCCAAAATTCCCAGTCATCCCATTTCCAGTCGCGACCCAAAACAATGTTAAACCCTAAATCAACTCGGTCTGAACTCCACAGTGAACTAAAATTCATACGAGCATTTTTCCTATGACCCTCAACTCATCGGCTACCTTCACGCCAAAACTCGACAAACATTACCACTCCAATTGCCAGAAAATGCCAAAATTCCCAATATTGATCAACTCGACAATTACCATCAATTTCAAGTTTAAAAATTCCAATATTATTACTAAAATTCATAGATTTCAGATACGAATTCAAATATATAACTGAAGCTAGAAATTGTAATACTTGAATTTTTGATATAAAATGTTTACCACTGTAATTTCCTATTTTTAAATATAATTGCTAAATTTAAATACTGGTAACTATTTTTAAAATCTATATTACATTGTTATGATTATTCCTTCTTCAGTAATCATAGCCTGAAAATGATTATTTGGGTAGATATGAATTTTCTTATGAAATTGGAAACTAGGATAAGAACAGAGAAGAAGATATGAACATATAAACATTTCACCAGTATATCATTCTATCCACATGCATTCATCCTAATCATTCATGTAAACAATGCATACCATATTACCACAACATTAATCTCACATAACAAACATAGAAATAGATTTTAACTGTTTTTAAAATGGTGTTTACTCACCTTAAAATAAGAACAGAGAACAAAGCACTGTTATGTTTTATTTCCTGGAACATGCATTTGATTTTGTTCCTGGTATTTGACATTTGAAAAGATCTGAAGCTTTCTTAGTTTGTTTGAATCAGATCCTTGAAACTGAAACTTGCATCTTCATTTGATGTTGAGTTGATTCCCTTGCTCAGGTTGAATTAGTTGAAGAATTTGAAAATAGTTGAATGTTTTGCTTGATCTTCTACTTGTTTGCATGATTTCAGGTTGTAGTTGAAAACTGATGTTGAATTTTCTTTTTAAATTTGATTTCAGTTTTTAGGAGGAAGAAGAAAAAAAGAGATTTGAGAAAGTTTGAACGAAATTTTTTTTCTTTTAACTGGAAAGAAATAACCAGTTTTCTTCTTTAAAACATTTTATTTGTAATATAAGAGAATTAGGCCACTTGTCATTTTGCCAAACACTTGTCAATTATATCACTTAATTTTCTTACATGTGTTATTAAGATAATTAACATGTTTACACATATTTTCTTAAGTGTTTTTAAATAAATTTTATTTAATTTAAATGTAAATATAAACTTACTTTTTAAGTTACTTAATTCATAAATATTAGTTTACCTTTAAAAGAAAATATGCTAAAACTAATTATAAATATAAATAAATTCCTTATACATGTATTTTAAAATCTAGAACATTTATATAACCATTTAAAATTTAACACTTTAAAGAACTAGAATAAAACTTTGATTAAACCCCTTTTTAAAACTATCACATTTAAAATAAACAATTATCTTATATTTTGAAAACAATTGAATTAACCTTAAATTAGTTTTTGAAAATATAAATTTTAAAACAAAGCTTTAAATCATAATTCATACATATATAAATTATCAATAGATTAAATTAAATTCAAAACAATCCAAATTATAACATATACATACATATATATTACAATTTGAAAATTCATCTTTTATTTTAAAACAAAAGATATTTCCATTCACAAAATATCAAATATATATATTATAAATAGATTAAAATTTTATTATCTTTGAAAATAAATCTTATCAATATTTTCCAGATTAAATATTTATTAACCTTTAAAGATTAAATTACCAATTTAAACTAAAATTATAAAGGAAAATTTTCAATTCAATTGAATTATCAATACAGATTATTAAATTTATACTGCCCAAAAACCCGGGATATCACATTCCTCCCCCCTTAAAATAATTTCATCCCCGAAATTAAAAGCAAAGTTAATTTAATAATCCAGCAAAGATTTTTAATTTCAAACACAAACCTATCATCCAATTTCTAATAACCAAAGCAACCAATCAAACAATCTAATCTAACTAACTATTCTGACATAAATCAGAATAGACTTCATAATACTATCTCGAGTTTCCCCGAGTATAAATCACCGGGAGACTCGCTCTACAGAAGCTAAACAAACTACACCACCACAATCCAGAGCTCCTCTCATCTCTAGATTCACCAATTCTGAACAAAATATCAGATCACACTCAAGTCCAGCTCAACTTCCAAATCCATCTAAACTGCAGATTCCACCACCAATGATGAATAATACACGTACTCCCTTAGAGATACGTGAAATACAATGAATTCCAGCTATCCAAACTGGCCATTCAATCCTATAGACAAAGAACTACTCCTCTCGAGAACACAAGAAATCCAAAATACTTCGGAGCTAACTTTCCAGACTTACCAAATCTTATAGGTCTTATAATTGGAGAAAAACTTAAACAATTTCCAATTTCCAATTCCGAATTCCAAACTCCTTGTCTCATATCTGCATAACTCAACAGACGATCCTGGGCTATCCCATCTTTTCCTGATCAGCTTAACCTTCGCTGATGCTCCTTGAAATAAATTTGAACCAAGCACAAGATGATCTCTAGATCCTATTCAACAATATGAAATTCCAAAATTCGTTGAAATCCAAACTTGAAAACTAGATCTGACCAATCCATTTCCAAAAATTCCTGAGCTGCTACACCAATTCTTCTTTCTCTAAGAACCATCCTACTACCAGACTAACCATCGGTATCGCTTCTGGAATCAAGTCGATACGGAACTCAACTCCAGATGAAGACAAACTTCTACTTCCTTGAATACATACGGAAAAATCTCTGACTACTTTAGTAGCTCCTACTTCCATATGAGAAACCTCAATCTCAAACAAAAGATTACCCAAGATAAATTCCCAAACTAATCGCAAGTCACTTTTGCGTTACTACCTAGTTCGGATTCCAAAGAAATTGTTCTCTCTTTACCAATTAAAACAGCCTTAAGCTTTTCCAAACAAGGTTAACCCTTCAAGAAAGCCTTCACCATCTGCCCGGACTGCTGATAGAAGAACCACAAAGATTCCGGTACCATCGAAGAAACGAACCACACTGCTGCTTCCAAACTCTATCTCGACAGTACACCGAACACTCCGAGCTGCACTGCTATCATAGCTAACCAAGAACTTCTAATCCAAAGGCTTCTCAAAACTAAAACCATCAACAAACCTCTCAACGAATCTCCGAGATGGCAGACATCCAAAAGAAACTCGGGCTCCAAACCAATCGCCAATAACTTACTCTTCTTAAGGGAACAATGAGACCATGTCCGAAGAACAACTAATCGACCTTAGTCCCATACTTCAAAATAGACAAAACTCTCTTACTTGATATCAGAGAATTCCTATACAGCCGAGTCTTTCCTGCGGTAGACATCAACTGTTCCTCCAATACTTTCTTAATCTTGTTCCAAAAAGAAAATCTCCTTCGGGAACATCCATCGTCACTGTATCTCATCATACAGCTACTATTACCTGAGGTATCAAGATATCATCACACACTTCTGCCTCATCGACAGATCCAACTCTACTCATCCAAACTTCAAAGATAAACTCCGAACCATTACAGTTTCCTTCGGAGATCGATGAAATCCTTCGCCACAGCAAAGTTTACTCGAGACAGTATTAGGTCTACAGTCTCGACAGATACACTTCCAACCTCAACATTCAAACTCCAACCATTGGTAGTCGTGTTTCACACACCACCACCCTATCTACCTTTATATCCTATATTGGAAAACCCGAACAGGTAACCCAATAAATAGGTAGAAATACATAAATATATATATTTAAAATGATACTTTTTTTATATAGAAATTATATCTGGGTAAAATTATTTCATCTACCTTTTTAAAACAATATTGTGTCCGTTGGCCTGGTTCAAGTGTTTAGAGATCCCTATCAATAACGTTAGCTACTCGTATTGACCAGAATCCATATACCACTCAACCGATCAATTAACACAATATAAAACCATTTTATATAACTAACAAATACGCACTCTCGTATATATATACACTCGGACTCAAACAGGTTGCTACAGATCCTAATTGAACAACCCTTCCGAATCTAGGTATTCACTCAACCTAGTGTTCTGATATTCACTTAACTAATAGCTTAGGTATTCGCTCAACCTGGCTCTGATACCATATGTAACGACCCGACTTCCTATGCCCAGAAAGTCGCATCATTATGAAGAAAGAAAGGGGTAGAAAATAGAAAAGAAGAGAAGAAAGAAAGAAACAACAACAATGATCTCACAGCGGAACGAATAAATTATATTAATAACATAAACTATTACATAGTTTACAACAATTTACAGAGTTACACAGCATATACATCACTTACTAGACAGTTATAAACATCTGTCTAGACATTACAATTCAAATACAGGACAAGACACTATCACCTATATCAACACAGCGGAATACTATATCTACGAACGCCGAAGCCTCCTGCTCCATTGCTCCTCCAGAATATTCGTCAAAGCTAAACCTGAATCCCTTGGCTACTCGTAAAAATTTGAGTACCCAAGAGTTTATAAAACAGAAATAAACACTTGGGTCAGACATGGGTCTGGTGTGAGTAAACGGGTTAAAATTGTTTAACTTCAAAACCTTTTGAAAACAAAGGTATCACGTAAGACTTCCCACACATAAACATGGAAAAGCTTTTACCTTACGCTAACCAAAACATTTGATAGGAAATCCAGTTATATTATAATAGGGTCTAGGGTTTCCAAGTAAAATACAGAAATAGCTGAAATGCTTGCATCTCACATTTCAACATAGTTGGGCACAACTAATACGTACGGCACTTATTGGAGTTTGGATTCCATACAATGGCAGGGCTACTGGGGTACCGCCCGTCACAGTACGTGGCCTAGATCACCGTACCGAGGAGTACGCCCGCTCCCCTGCAACACAAAGCCGGAACCATCCCTTACTGGATAATTCCGAACAAGATAACCCCGTAGTTGGCGCGACCAACCACACACTAAGCCGAATAAAAGAAAAGGGACCTCTAGACAGGGATCTATCTTGCTCTCATTGGGTGCTACCCACGAAGCCTTGCTGCACCTCCCCTGTTTTAGCCATTCCCGGTTGATGAGGCTTGAGGTTACGATTACCTTTAATCAGAACATATCACTTAGAATGCTCATCGTCCGCCTGACGATGTGCTGAAAGCATTCAATCCATACAAGTTCGTTCCGGGTTCGAACGAAACCGAAGGCATTATCTCGTTACACTCGTTTTGGAATCACCCTCAGAGTTAACGACAATAACCCTTGCACTCTGAATCTTCATCTTCACTTGAGATTCACGACCTATCGTTAATTTGGATCGATGTGGTATTCGGGTCTCCAGACCTGGAATTCCGGTATACGGAAACCCGATCCCGGTCTCATCGAAATCCAAAACGTATCTTTTAAGGCCAAGTTGTTTAAAGGTTTAAACAATTTAACTTATATTCAGGATGATATAAACAGATAGATAAATCACATTATCACAATAGATAATTCATATCAACATTTATCTCACAAAGCAGCATATCACATATCATAGATATCATATCCAAATCATCCAGTATCAATCAATCACCCAATATCAATCAATTATCCATAAGCAGAATTGATTAACTCCAAATCAATTTAATTAACCTTTAATTAAATTAATTACTATCCTTTAATTACTTGGATTATCTTAATCGTGCTTATTATCATTAATTAATTACAAATTAATTAATTAAACATCTCTTAATGATCTTCTTTAATTAATCTTCCTTGATTAATTATACTTTAATTACATTCAAGTAATTATCCTTAACCATATTCAGTAATTAACATTTAATTACTATCATTAATTACAATAATTAATGAACCTTCATTAATCAATTAACTATAATTAATTTTATTAATCTTCAATTAATTACAATTAATTAATCATACTTAAATTAATTACTTTTATTAATCAACCTTGATTAATTAATCTAATTAATTTATCTTTAATTACTTCATTAAGTAATTATTAATCAATTTAAACTAACAAATAATTCTTAATTAATTATTTTATTAATTAATTACTTTTTAATTAATTATACTTAGTAATTAATCTTAAATTAAACACCTTTAATTAATCACATTAATTAATTAACTAAAATAATTAAGTAATTAACTCTTAATTACTTACATAAGTAATTATCTTCTAATTACTTCCATTAAAAACTTTGATTACTTTCTTAATTAATTACTTAACCAACAATTAATTCCATCATTAAATAATTCTTAATTAATTAATTACTTCATAATTAATTAACTTCAAAATAATTATATTAATTAATTCCTTAATTGATAACATTAAGTGATTACCCATTAATCACCTCAGCTAATTGCTCCCATGAGTAATTTACTCCTCCTAATTACTTAAGTAATTATCCATTAATTACTTCATTAAGAAATTTTCTCACTGAATTATAAATTGATTATCTTAAATTAATCTCTCAATCTCTAATTCATTTATTTATTAATTACCTTAATAAAATTTCCATTTTTAAAAATAAACTTTTCATTTAAATCACATATTAAATTCTACCATTAAACTCCATTTAAACATTTAGAAATAATTTTATATTTGAATAAAATTTTATCTTTAAACAAAACAATTTAAACCCATAATTTTATATACACTTAAAATCTTGAATATCCATTCAAACATGCTTAAATAGATTAAATAAAACAATAATTTAACTTTGGAAATTCCAAATTTCATATCTTTTAAACTTATTTATTTAAATATAATTTAAATCTAATTTAACATTCCTTTATAATTACTTTGAATATAACATTAACTTGAAACTTGTTTTTACTTTGCCTTTAGACTTTGAAACTTTTTGAAAAGCTTGTTTACTTTCTTTAATAACCTGGTAATGTCTTTCTTTAGATTTTAAAACCTGGAATACTTTTAAATTTAAACCAGATTTTTAAAACAAAAACAACTCGAGTCTAAACAAAAGAAAACCCGAGTAAACCCACTAAAACCCCTGCGTCTTCCCCGAGTCTTTCCCACGCATGCCTGCTTCGAGTCGCACACGAGACCCACACGAGTCAAATCCTGAGTCGCCTTCTTCTCCCATGCTATCCACAACATACCAGAACGAACAGCGTACACGTGCACATGGTGCACGCCCACCAACGATTTCGTCCTCCGATGATCATCGCGGCGCCAGTCCACAGTTACGCGAACCCATGCGAACCCAAAAGTAAATCCAGATCGAACATAACCCATTCGAATCGAAATCGAGTTAATCTCGATCAAACTGAAACCACCATTGAACAGCACCTCGCCTGAAAATTCATCAACCTCACGATGTCGACCATCGTTCTTCACGAAATTCCGGCCACGACACCCCAATACCTCCACGCTACTATGCCCTAAATCCTACGCAACTCGATTCACTCCAAAATTCCCAGTCATCCCATTTCCAGTCGCGACCCAAAACAATGTTAAACCCTAAATCAACTCGGTCTGAACTCCACAGTGAACTAAAATTCATACGAGCATTTTTCCTATGACCCTCAACTCATCGGCTACCTTCACGCCAAAACTCGACAAACATTACCACTCCAATTGCCAGAAAATGCCAAAATTCCCAATATTGATCAACTCGACAATTACCATCAATTTCAAGTTTAAAAATTCCAATATTATTACTAAAATTCATAGATTTCAGATACGAATTCAAATATATAACTGAAGCTAGAAATTGTAATACTTGAATTTTTGATATAAAATGTTTACCACTGTAATTTCCTATTTTTAAATATAATTGCTAAATTTAAATACTGGTAACTATTTTTAAAATCTATATTACATTGTTATGATTATTCCTTCTTCAGTAATCATAGCCTGAAAATGATTATTTGGGTAGATATGAATTTTCTTATGAAATTGGAAACTAGGATAAGAACAGAGAAGAAGATATGAACATATAAACAATTCACCAGTATATCATTCTATCCACATGCATTCATCCTAATCATTCATGTAAACAATGCATACCATATTACCACAACATTAATCTCACATAACAAACATAGAAATAGATTTTAACTGTTTTTAAAATGGTGTTTACTCACCTTAAAATAAGAACAGAGAACAAAGCACTGTTATGTTTTATTTCCTGGAACATGCATTTGATTTTGTTCCTGGTATTTGACATTTGAAAAGATCTGAAGCTTTCTTAGTTTGTTTGAATCAGATCCTTGAAACTGAAACTTGCATCTTCATTTGATGTTGAGTTGATTCCCTTGCTCAGGTTGAATTAGTTGAAGAATTTGAAAATAGTTGAATGTTTTGCTTGATCTTCTACTTGTTTGCATGATTTCAGGTTGTAGTTGAAAACTGATGTTGAATTTTCTTTTTAAATTTGATTTCAGTTTTTAGGAGGAAGAAGAAAAAAAGAGATTTGAGAAAGTTTGAACGAAATTTTTTTTCTTTTAACTGGAAAGAAATAACCAGTTTTCTTCTTTAAAACATTTTATTTGTAATATAAGAGAATTAGGCCACTTGTCATTTTGCCAAACACTTGTCAATTATATCACTTAATTTTCTTACATGTGTTATTAAGATAATTAACATGTTTACACATATTTTCTTAAGTGTTTTTAAATAAATTTTATTTAATTTAAATGTAAATATAAACTTACTTTTTAAGTTACTTAATTCATAAATATTAGTTTACCTTTAAAAGAAAATATGCTAAAACTAATTATAAATATAAATAAATTCCTTATACATGTATTTTAAAATCTAGAACATTTATATAACCATTTAAAATTTAACACTTTAAAGAACTAGAATAAAACTTTGATTAAACCCCTTTTTAAAACTATCACATTTAAAATAAACAATTATCTTATATTTTGAAAACAATTGAATTAACCTTAAATTAGTTTTTGAAAATATAAATTTTAAAACAAAGCTTTAAATCATAATTCATACATATATAAATTATCAATAGATTAAATTAAATTCAAAACAATCCAAATTATAACATATACATACATATATATTACAATTTGAAAATTCATCTTTTATTTTAAAACAAAAGATATTTCCATTCACAAAATATCAAATATATATATTATAAATAGATTAAAATTTTATTATCTTTGAAAATAAATCTTATCAATATTTTCCAGATTAAATATTTATTAACCTTTAAAGATTAAATTACCAATTTAAACTAAAATTATAAAGGAAAATTTTCAATTCAATTGAACTATCAATACAGATTATTAAATTTATACTGCCCAAAAACCCGGGATATCACATTCCTCCCCCCTTAAAATAATTTCGTCCCCGAAATTAAAAGCAAAGTTAATTTAATAATCCAGCAAAGATTTTTAATTTCAAACACAAACCTATCATCCAATTTCTAATAACCAAAGCAACCAATCAAACAATCTAATCTAACTAACTATTCTGACATAAATCAGAATAGACTTCATAATACTATCTCGAGTTTCCCCGAGTATAAATCACCGGGAGACTCGCTCTACAGAAGCTAAACAAACTACACCACCACAATCCAGAGCTCCTCTCATCTCTAGATTCACCAATTCTGAACAAAATATCAGATCACACTCAAGTCCAGCTCAACTTCCAAATCCATCTGAACTGCAGATTCCACCACCAATGATGAATAATACACGTACTCCCTCAGAGATACGTGAAATACAATGAATTCCAGCTATCCAAACTGGCCATTCAATCCTATAGACAAAGAACTACTCCTCTCGAGAACACAAGAAATCCAAAATACTTCGGAGCTAACTTTCCAGACTTACCAAATCTTATAGCTCTTATAATTGGAGAAAAACTTAAACAATTTCAAATTTCCAATTCCGAATTCCAAACTCCTTGTCTCATATCTGCATAACTCAACAGACGATCCTGGGCTATCCCATCTTTTCCTGATCAGCTTAACCTTCGCTGATGCTCCTTGAAATAAATTTGAACCAAGCACAAGATGATCTCTAGATCCTATTCAACAATATGAAATTCCAAAATTCGTTGAAATCCAAACTTGAAAACTAGATCTGACCAATCCATTTCCAAAAATTCCTGAGCTGCTACACCAATTCTTCTTTCTCTAAGAACCATCCTACTACCAGACTAACCATCGGTATCGCTTCTGGAATCAAGTCGATACGGAACTCAACTCCAGATGAAGACAAACTTCTACTTCCTTGAATACATATGGAAAAATCTCTGACTACTTTAGTAGCTCCTACTTCCATATGAGAAACCTCAATCTCAAACAAAAGATTACCCAAGATAAATTCCCAAACTAATCGCAAGTCACTTTTGCGTTACTACCTAGTTCGGATTCCAAAGAAATTGTTCTCTCTTTACCAATTAAAACAGCCTTAAGCTTTTCCAAACAAGGTTAACCCTTCAAGAAAGCCTTCACCATCTGCCCGGACTGCTGATAGAAGAACCACAAAGATTCCGGTACCATCGAAGAAACGAACCACACTGCTGCTTCCAAACTCTATCTCGACAGTACACCGAACACTCCGAGCTGCACTGCTATCACAGCTAACCAAGAACTTCTAATCCAAAGGCTTCTCAAAACTAAAACCATCAACAAACCTCTCAACGAATCTCCGAGATGGCAGACATCCAAAAGAAACTCGGGCTCCAAACCAATCGCCAATAACTTACTCTTCTTAAGGGAACAATGAGACCATGTCCGAAGAACAACTAATCGACCTTAGTCCCATACTTCAAAATAGACAAAACTCTCTTACTTGATATCAGAGAATTCCTATACAGCCGAGTCTTTCCTGCGGTAGACATCAACTGTTCCTCCAATACTTTCTTAATCTTGTTCCAAAAAGAAAATCTCCTTCGGGAACATCCATCGTCACTGTATCTCATCATACAGCTACTATTACCTGAGGTATCAAGATATCATCACACACTTCTGCCTCATCGACAGATCCAACTCTACTCATCCAAACTTCAAAGATAAACTCCGAACCATTACAGTTTCCTTCGGAGATCGATGAAATCCTTCGCCACAGCAAAGTTTACTCGAGACAGTATTAGGTCTACAGTCTCGACAGATACACTTCCAACCTCAACATTCAAACTCCAACCATTGGTAGTCGTGTTTCACACACCACCACCCTATCTACCTTTATATCCTATATTGGAAAACCCGAACAGGTAACCCAATAAATAGGTAGAAATACATAAATATATATATTTAAAATGATACTTTTTTTATATAGAAATTATATCTGGGTAAAATTATTTCATCTACCTTTTTAAAACAATATTGTGTCCGTTGGCCTGGTTCAAGTGTTTAGAGATCCCTATCAATAACGTTAGCTACTCGTATTGACCAGAATCCATATACCACTCAACCGATCAATTAACACAATATAAAACCATTTTATATAACTAACAAATACGCACTCTCGTATATATATACACTCGGACTCAAACAGGTTGCTACAGATCCTAATTGAACAACCCTTCCGAATCTAGGTATTCACTCAACCTAGTGTTCTGATATTCACTTAACTAATAGCTTAGGTATTCGCTCAACCTGGCTCTGATACCATATGTAACGACCCGACTTCCTATGCCCAGAAAGTCGCATCATTATGAAGAAAGAAAGGGGTAGAAAATAGAAAAGAAGAGAAGAAAGAAAGAAACAACAACAATGATCTCACAGCGGAACGAATAAATTATATTAATAACATAAACTATTACATAGTTTACAACAATTTACAGAGTTACACAGCATATACATCACTTACTAGACAGTTATAAACATCTGTCTAGACATTACAATTCAAATACAAGACAAGACACTATCACCTATATCAACACAGCGGAATACTATATCTACGAACGCCGAAGCCTCCTGCTCCATTGCTCCTCCAGAATATTCGTCAAAGCTAAACCTGAATCCCTTGGCTACTCGTAAAAATTTGAGTACCCAAGAGTTTATAAAACAGAAATAAACACTTGGGTCAGACATGGGTCTGGTGTGAGTAAACGGGTTAAAATTGTTTAACTTCAAAACCTTTTGAAAACAAAGGTATCACGTAAGACTTCCCACACATAAACATGGAAAAGCTTTTACCTTACGCTAACCAAAACATTTGATAGGAAATCCAGTTATATTATAATAGGGTCTAGGGTTTCCAAGTAAAATACAGAAATAGCTGAAATGCTTGCATCTCACATTTCAACATAGTTGGGCACAACTAATACGTACGGCACTTATTGGAGTTTGGATTCCATACAATGGCAGGGCTACTGGGGTACCGCCCGTCACAGTACGTGGCCTAGATCACCGTACCGAGGAGTACGCCCGCTCCCCTGCAACACAAAGCCGGAACCATCCCTTACTGGATAATTCCGAACAAGATAACCCCGTAGTTGGCGCGACCAACCACACACTAAGCCGAATAAAAGAAAAGGGACCTCTAGACAGGGATCTATCTTGCTCTCATTGGGTGCTACCCACGAAGCCTTGCTGCACCTCCCCTGTTTTAGCCATTCCCGGTTGATGAGGCTTGAGGTTACGATTACCTTTAATCAGAACATATCACTTAGAATGCTCATCGTCCGCCTGACGATGTGCTGAAAGCATTCAATCCATACAAGTTCGTTCCGGGTTCGAACGAAACCGAAGGCATTATCTCGTTACACTCGTTTTGGAATCACCCTCAGAGTTAACGACAATAACCCTTGCACTCTGAATCTTCATCTTCACTTGAGATTCACGACCTATCGTTAATTTGGATCGATGTGGTATTCGGGTCTCCAGACCTGGAATTCCGGTATACGGAAACCCGATCCCGGTCTCATCGAAATCCAAAACGTATCTTTTAAGGCCAAGTTGTTTAAAGGTTTAAACAATTTAACTTATATTCAGGATGATATAAACAGATAGATAAATCACATTATCACAATAGATAATTCATATCAACATTTATCTCACAAAGCAGCATATCACATATCATAGATATCATATCCAAATCATCCAGTATCAATCAATCACCCAATATCAATCAATTATCCATAAGCAGAATTGATTAACTCCAAATCAATTTAATTAACCTTTAATTAAATTAATTACTATCCTTTAATTACTTGGATTATCTTAATCGTGCTTATTATCATTAATTAATTACAAATTAATTAATTAAACATCTCTTAATGATCTTCTTTAATTAATCTTCCTTGATTAATTATACTTTAATTACATTCAAGTAATTATCCTTAACCATATTCAGTAATTAACATTTAATTACTATCATTAATTACAATAATTAATGAACCTTCATTAATCAATTAACTATAATTAATTTTATTAATCTTCAATTAATTACAATTAATTAATCATACTTAAATTAATTACTTTTATTAATCAACCTTGATTAATTAATCTAATTAATTTATCTTTAATTACTTCATTAAGTAATTATTAATCAATTTAAACTAACAAATAATTCTTAATTAATTATTTTATTAATTAATTACTTTTTAATTAATTATACTTAGTAATTAATCTTAAATTAAACACCTTTAATTAATCACATTAATTAATTAACTAAAATAATTAAGTAATTAACTCTTAATTACTTACATAAGTAATTATCTTCTAATTACTTCCATTAAAAACTTTGATTACTTTCTTAATTAATTACTTAACCAACAATTAATTCCATCATTAAATAATTCTTAATTAATTAATTACTTCATAATTAATTAACTTCAAAATAATTATATTAATTAATTCCTTAATTGATAACATTAAGTGATTACCCATTAATCACCTCAGCTAATTGCTCCCATGAGTAATTTACTCCTCCTAATTACTTAAGTAATTATCCATTAATTACTTCATTAAGAAATTTTCTCACTGAATTATAAATTGATTATCTTAAATTAATCTCTCAATCTCTAATTCATTTATTTATTAATTACCTTAATAAAATTTCCATTTTTAAAAATAAACTTTTCATTTAAATCACATATTAAATTCTACCATTAAACTCCATTTAAACATTTAGAAATAATTTTATATTTGAATAAAATTTTATCTTTAAACAAAACAATTTAAACCCATAATTTTATATACACTTAAAATCTTGAATATCCATTCAAACATGCTTAAATAGATTAAATAAAACAATAATTTAACTTTGGAAATTCCAAATTTCATATCTTTTAAACTTATTTATTTAAATATAATTTAAATCTAATTTAACATTCCTTTATAATTACTTTGAATATAACATTAACTTGAAACTTGTTTTTACTTTGCCTTTAGACTTTGAAACTTTTTGAAAAGCTTGTTTACTTTCTTTAATAACCTGGTAATGTCTTTCTTTAGATTTTAAAACCTGGAATACTTTTAAATTTAAACCAGATTTTTAAAACAAAAACAACTCGAGTCTAAACAAAAGAAAACCCGAGTAAACCCACTAAAACCCCTGCGTCTTCCCCGAGTCTTTCCCACGCATGCCTGCTTCGAGTCGCACACGAGACCCACACGAGTCAAATCCTGAGTCGCCTTCTTCTCCCATGCTATCCACAACATACCAGAACGAACAGCGTACACGTGCACATGGTGCACGCCCACCAACGATTTCGTCCTCCGATGATCATCGCGGCGCCAGTCCACAGTTACGCGAACCCATGCGAACCCAAAAGTAAATCCAGATCGAACATAACCCATTCGAATCGAAATCGAGTTAATCTCGATCAAACTGAAACCACCATTGAACAGCACCTCGCCTGAAAATTCATCAACCTCACGATGTCGACCATCGTTCTTCACGAAATTCCGGCCACGACACCCCAATACCTCCACGCTACTATGCCCTAAATCCTACGCAACTCGATTCACTCCAAAATTCCCAGTCATCCCATTTCCAGTCGCGACCCAAAACAATGTTAAACCCTAAATCAACTCGGTCTGAACTCCACAGTGAACTAAAATTCATACGAGCATTTTTCCTATGACCCTCAACTCATCGGCTACCTTCACGCCAAAACTCGACAAACATTACCACTCCAATTGCCAGAAAATGCCAAAATTCCCAATATTGATCAACTCGACAATTACCATCAATTTCAAGTTTAAAAATTCCAATATTATTACTAAAATTCATAGATTTCAGATACGAATTCAAATATATAACTGAAGCTAGAAATTGTAATACTTGAATTTTTGATATAAAATGTTTACCACTGTAATTTCCTATTTTTAAATATAATTGCTAAATTTAAATACTGGTAACTATTTTTAAAATCTATATTACATTGTTATGATTATTCCTTCTTCAGTAATCATAGCCTGAAAATGATTATTTGGGTAGATATGAATTTTCTTATGAAATTGGAAACTAGGATAAGAACAGAGAAGAAGATATGAACATATAAACATTTCACCAGTATATCATTCTATCCACATGCATTCATCCTAATCATTCATGTAAACAATGCATACCATATTACCACAACATTAATCTCACATAACAAACATAGAAATAGATTTTAACTGTTTTTAAAATGGTGTTTACTCACCTTAAAATAAGAACAGAGAACAAAGCACTGTTATGTTTTATTTCCTGGAACATGCATTTGATTTTGTTCCTGGTATTTGACATTTGAAAAGATCTGAAGCTTTCTTAGTTTGTTTGAATCAGATCCTTGAAACTGAAACTTGCATCTTCATTTGATGTTGAGTTGATTCCCTTGCTCAGGTTGAATTAGTTGAAGAATTTGAAAATAGTTGAATGTTTTGCTTGATCTTCTACTTGTTTGCATGATTTCAGGTTGTAGTTGAAAACTGATGTTGAATTTTCTTTTTAAATTTGATTTCAGTTTTTAGGAGGAAGAAGAAAAAAAGAGATTTGAGAAAGTTTGAACGAATTTTTTTTTCTTTTAACTGGAAAGAAATAACCAGTTTTCTTCTTTAAAACATTTTATTTGTAATATAAGAGAATTAGGCCACTTGTCATTTTGCCAAACACTTGTCAATTATATCACTTAATTTTCTTACATGTGTTATTAAGATAATTAACATGTTTACACATATTTTCTTAAGTGTTTTTAAATAAATTTTATTTAATTTAAATGTAAATATAAACTTACTTTTTAAGTTACTTAATTCATAAATATTAGTTTACCTTTAAAAGAAAATATGCTAAAACTAATTATAAATATAAATAAATTCCTTATACATGTATTTTAAAATCTAGAACATTTATATAACCATTTAAAATTTAACACTTTAAAGAACTAGAATAAAACTTTGATTAAACCCCTTTTTAAAACTATCACATTTAAAATAAACAATTATCTTATATTTTGAAAACAATTGAATTAACCTTAAATTAGTTTTTGAAAATATAAATTTTAAAACAAAGCTTTAAATCATAATTCATACATATATAAATTATCAATAGATTAAATTAAATTCAAAACAATCCAAATTATAACATATACATACATATATATTACAATTTGAAAATTCATCTTTTATTTTAAAACAAAAGATATTTCCATTCACAAAATATCAAATATATATATTATAAATAGATTAAAATTTTATTATCTTTGAAAATAAATCTTATCAATATTTTCCAGATTAAATATTTATTAACCTTTAAAGATTAAATTACCAATTTAAACTAAAATTATAAAGGAAAATTTTCAATTCAATTGAATTATCAATACAGATTATTAAATTTATACTGCCCAAAAACCCGGGATATCACAACAAGATACTCGGGTTATCCAGATCTACGAAGTATACAGTGGCATCGGTTAGTTCGAAAGGATAACTAACCATTCGTAGAACATATCGGGTCCTACAGAATAGATAGATAAATGGACACAATTTCAAAACTTTTAGTTTAGAAACTAAAGTATACCTATCAACCATAGCAAACAAAGCAAACAATTCATCCAAACAAACAATTTTGGCCATTCCAGAGTTTATGTCCCACATTACTATATCAAATCTCCTTCTTCCTGGATCTACCAGGAACTATCGAAGAATTGAGAAAAAATGCTGAACCAAAGAGATTGATAGAGAAAAATCGTTTCCTTGTTGTTACAGAGTATTGACCATTTCTAGTCGTATTTTCCTGTCCCCTATCTCATCCTCTTCTTGCACTCATACTCACTATCAGTGGATAGTAAGAGAATTTACTGAGGCATTCGAACAGATATCTGAGGAATACTCATTCTAGGGTATACTTCACCCTATCTCTAATGAGCTACTTAACGTGTTATACTCCTGAGCTAAAGTTCAACCTTAGCTCTGATACCACATGTAACGATACGGATTTTTCGCGTTCGAAAATCAACATCCGTACTTCACATTGTACTAGAATGCCGCAGATTCGACCGTTCAAATCCGATTCGCCGGAGCTATAATACCATTAAGTAAATAACACAGCGGAAGAAAAGAATAATACATTGATATATAATATCTGATACAACAGAGTGATACAATGAATATCAATATACATCAGAGATATGATACAAGAAATAGCAGCGGAAAGAAAATAGATAACACCAGCAGCGGATAGAATGTCTCCAATAGAATGCTCCAAGATAAGCAACGTCAGTCCATGAACTCCAAGAACTGAACCAGCTCCAGATAATCTACTAAAGCTGAATATCTGAGAAAACCCAACTCTAGACTACCCGTGTGGAAAATGGTGGGCACCCAGAGTTTAAGAAGGGAACAATAAACTCCGGATCAGTCATGGGACTGGTGTGAGCAACAAAAACAGTTTATCTTTAAACAAACACGAAAGGCTTTTAAACATTGAAATCCGCAATGCTTTTCGAAAATGAAACTACCATAAGGCCTCCCGCCACACACACAATGCAATCGCAGAATTGGAGGAGATTTCTCCTTATGATAGTCAAACATGTTTACTACGTTGGAAAAACTCTTTAATATTATTACTAGTGCATAGTGTCGAAAAACATTTCGAAAATATAATATAAATCTTAGCCAGCATACAACCATTGTTGTATGCCTACTATAACTACTACGTTCAATAGCAGGTTACCGCCACATTCCATAGCAGGTAATACAACTAAAACTGTACAGGGTTCGTATTGTTTCTTTGGATTTCCAACAAATGATCAGGCTAAGGAACTTCCTTACCGAAATAGAAACGCCTCTGGAAAGACGCCCCGGATCCTAACCGGATCTCTGCAAACAAAAGGCCGACGCTACCTCACGCTGTACAGCTGTAACTAGGTAACTAACACACTAACGCTACCTCACGCTGTACAGCTGTAACTAGGTAACTAACACACGAGTCATGTCATCCCCCGGTCGTTACCGACCTTTATCCCAGGATCCCGAAAACCAACAAGCAACATCATACAGTAATAAATTACCGTGTCCACACGAGTTAAGTATCTGGGCTCCATACCATGATACCACCCTTTATCCAGAAGGAAATGACATAAACTATGGGCGCTACCCCTACAAACCTTTGTCGCAACATTCCTGTTTCGACCATTACCGGGTTGTGAGGCTCGACGAAGTCTCGTCCACAAAGCTACGCTTTTTCACAAAGCCACGCTTTTTCACAAAGCCACGCTTTTTCACAAAGCCATGCTTTTTCACAAAGCAACACTTTGATCCACAAATGATCAACAGCACTTCGTATGCCACATTACCAAATTGGGAATGTATCACTAGTAACCATCAACTACATAACCTCTGAGCTCGTACGTCTCTGAGAAGGGGTTAAGCTAAGAGAATAAATTCTCCGCCACCAACAGAAATGTATTTGATAGAAACCAGCTTTACATCTCAAAGTGTAACGTCAGACACACATCCATACAAGTCTGTTCCGGGTTCGAACAGAACCGAAGGCACTTCCGAAGAAGCCCTAGCAAATCCGGGTATTCACAATCTCGATCGGACTTCCCATCACTTAGGGAATCTCTATACCGGAGCCATGATGCAGAGAAAATCGACAGGTCATCCTATCGCTCTCGCAAATACCCGGCCTTCACCACCGGTCTTCAAATGCTATCCATATCGTCGTATCACTATTCGGAATGGGTTATATGACACAAAGGTCCTCTCCCGGCTAAACCGAATAACGAGTGTAATTAAAAATCATATGGATACTGGGGTCTCAGTTAAATCACAGCTTAAAAGCCCAAAACTTTTCATTCGAATGGTTAAAACAATTTACCATTTCCAATCTTTTAAACAAAAAGATTCATTTCAAAAACCTTCAATGGTTTAAACAATTTCCACACCTTTAATCTTTTAAACAAAAAGATTCAATTCACAAAGTTTACCCCGTTCACAAAGATTCATTCATGGATTTCAAAACAATTTCCATTTTAATTGAATTAACTCGTTAAATCTTTAAATCAAGATTTAACTTATAGCTTTCAAAACTCGTTTTCGAAGATTCATTCATAGTCTTCAAAACCATTCTATTTCAAGTTAGATTAACTCATCCGGTCTTTGAAATCAAAGACTCATTTCATAGTTTTCAAAACATTTCAATTTCATTTCAAACTTGAAACCATTCAACACAAATTGGAAGTTCATTACTTATGCGAAAGCTTTTACTATTTGAAAACAAATAGTTTCGTTTCATAAAAATCCAGTTATATTTACACGAGTTAAAACCCTTGTATTTAAATTCAAATTCCCAAATCAATAACTTTAAAATGGTTTAATCCATATATAACTTGTACAACATCTTTAATCCTTAGTTTCAAATCATAGAATTCAATTTCAAACTTGAATTCAAATTTAAATCAAATTATTTAAATTTCAAAACTCGATTACGTTATTCAAAATAACTTTTATCTTTGAAATTTTATTTCAAAAGCTTTTCACTTTAAACCCCAATTTTCAATTTCAAAATCAATTGAAATTAAAATTTCAATTTCAAAAACATTAAATTTACATCATCTGTGACTTAACCGATTTCCACGTGAAATCCATATTTGTGTGTGTAAGAGTGTGGTCCAGGGGTTTCACACAATAGTGCACAACATCAATCATCACAGATATATCGATAAGCGGTATAATCCATAACGCTTATCTTCATTCACAGATTCATAGATACAATAAATTTATCAGTCACAAAGATTCACTATTACAATTTGATGTGGGTTTCGGATAACCAACTGGAATCCGACTCCCTGTCGCATCCAAATTCAAATGTCGTTTACGGGTCAAAGGGTTTCATATTCACATAGTAATTGTGATATCCCGGAATTTTGGCAATACCAATTTAATAATCTTTATAAATAATTAAATTGATTTGTTGATTTATTTTATAAATTGACAAGTTTATTCATTTTAAAAGGTTAATAACATTTTTATTGGCAAGTTTATTTCTTTAAAAACTAATAACATTTTAATTTGGGAATATCTTTTCTAACAATTTTAAATTGGGAAGATTTATCTTTCTAAAACTTATATATAAATGTTTTATATTTATAATGTATATATATATATGTATATATATTATAAATAGGGAGTCTTTTAAAACTATGTTTTCAAATTATAATATATATGTATATATATATTGTGATTTGGAGTTATGTATTAAATTCAATATAGTAATTATCAAAGCTAATGTTAAAAGTATTTCCATTTAGAATATATATAATTGTATATATTGAAATGGAAAGAATATTGAATTTGAATTTAATAAAGTATTTTCAAACTTTAATATTTATATAATTTGTAATTTGGAAATTTGTAATTTAACTTAATACTTTTGAAAATGATATTTATGATTTAAATAACAAGAATAATTTCTTATTTATTATAAGCATATATTTTAAGTTTTTATTTTAGTTAAGATTTAAATTAAGAAATTCATTTGTTTTAATATTCTTTTCTTTTTAAAAAAATTCAAACATAAGTCAAATTTGATTTGTAAATATATATATAGAGTTAAATTCAATTTCTCAAGCATATAAAAATATGTTATAAATAATTGATCAAAGCATAAGTTATTTAAATAATAGTTTTTCACATTTGTATATTTATTAAAACCTAAAGCTTAAATTATAAAAGGATAAATACATTTTTATATACATATAGATATTTTATAAATACATAAAAATGACTTAAATAAATCAATAAAGAAAAGAATTTACACTTGTTAACTTTTTAAATATATGTTAAGACATTTGTAAACTTAGGAGCATATGTGTAAGTTAACTAAAACATCTTTGGGACAAATGTCAAATTCTCATAATAATTAAGTTTCAAATTTTAATTGTAAAATAAAGAGGAGTTATTTTCTTCAGCTCTAAACTTTCTTCACTTCTTTCTTAACTAAAAACAATTCGAAACTAAAATTCAAAGCAAAAGAAATGATCTGGAAATTCAGAGGAAAGAAAGAAAGGCAAATTCAATTAGAAGTTTCAAATTTTCTCAAATTCAAATAGCAGTTTTAAAATCTTCAAACAACCTGAAGATCATGGAAAAAAGAAATCTATCAACAAATTTCAAAGATCAACAGCAAGATTAAATTCATCAAGGCAAATAGAAATTCAAAAATCAAACATGCAAAGCCTGGAAACAAATTGGTCCTCTGTTCTCTGTTTCAAAATGACAGGTGAGTAAACAAAACATATAAAAACAATAATATGGTTGCTAGCTTTATTGCATATGATGATTCTATATGAATAAGTTGTTTGAATGATTGATTTTTACTTGGATATATATATATATGAATAGCTTTGATTATGTGAATATATCTATATATATATAAAAACTGCTCTCTGTTCTAGTTTTCTAGTGAGCAAACCACATAACTATGATATATCTCTTAGTGTTTGGATTTGTATTTGAAATATAATATGAAGTACGCTTTAATGATTGTGTGAATGTGTTTGCATGCTGTTATATATATATGAATGACTGTGTGTACAATAGTGTAGAGGCAAAAAACATGACTCTGTTCATACTCTACAGGTTTAAAAATCTGTTTATAAACTCATATCTCCTCATGAAATGAAATTTAGACTATGATTCCTGAAAGTAAAATGACTGTAACAATGTAATACAAAATCTAAAAATGGTTTCAGGTTTATATATTAGATAATTATTTCAAAATAAGGAATTTACAGTAATAATCAATGTAAGTCAGGAAAATCAAATGATTTGATTTCATGTTTTGATTTCATAATTTGATTAGTATTTAGAATTGATGAATTTACATAAAGATTTCATGATTTTTAAACTAGAGAATGTTGTGAAATCGCGAGATGAACGAATTTGGGTTTTTTGTTAAATTCTGGTGATCGGAGGGGAGATGGTCGTCGTGGTTGATGCTGGAGGTGGGTGGAAGGTTGGGTCGCTGGGGAAAAATAGTATAAGGATTTATTGACGATCGTGGTGATCGGAAATGGATGAGATAGGGTTTAACGCTCTGATATTGTCGATGATGTTCATATGGTTTTCGCGGCATCGAGATGGAGTCGGAGGTGATCGCGAGGCGTGTGATGGGTAATGGTAGATGAAGCGAAACTATGGGGAAGATGGCGGAGCTACTCGTGGCAGAGATCGTCAGTGGCGAGTTGATTTTCTGGTGATGAACGTGTTGAGCTGATGGGTTCGATGATCATTTTCAAATTCTCGTTCGAATCGAAACCATCTGGGTGTTCGAACGTGATGTCGTGATGGAAGACGACTTGCCGGAGCATTGATCAGAGTTCGCCGACGACCAGAATAGACATGCACGTGCACGAGCACGTTCGTGTGCATCTGGAAAGTTTGATTGGGGAAGAAATAGTAGGAGCTCGGGTTTACTTTGGGAAAATTCGAGTTTTACTCGAAGCTGGGTGAGGGGTGTTGGTCGCTTCGAGTTTCTGATGGTTTTACTCGAGGGTTGCCTCGGGGTTTCTAAAGATTTACTCGAGTATAGGAAAACAGGCTTAAAGTTTTTAAAGGAAAATGTTTTAAGTTTTAAAAAAAAACAAAGATAAAACAAGTTTTTCTGTAAAACTAAATTGTTTTTCAAAAATATAAGTTTAAATAAGTTTTTATATTAAATAGATAAGTTAAAAAGGTTGAATAAGTGGGTATTAATAAATAGGGTTTGTTTAAATATTTATTAATAACTTTGAAAAGTTTATTTAAGATTTTAAAGGTTAAATTAGAATGTTTAAATTGTTTAGTTATAATTGATTTCTTAAGTATTTTATTTTAAATAAAGATTAAAGATTTAGATTTGGAAAATCAATTATAATAAGAATTATCTTAAGTAATTAAGAGATTTAATTAATTAAAGATAATCACTTATAAAGTATAATTATTTGATGAAGTAATTAAGAAATAATTACTGGATGTAATTTAGTAAAGGTAAATTATTTAATAAAGTAATTAGAGGATAATTAGTTTATGAAGGTAATTAAAAGAAAGTGATTAAGAGTTAATTACCTAGTGTTATTAATTTAAATAATTTAGTTAATAAAGTTAATTAAAGGATTAAAGTTAATTAATAAGGTAATTAATTAATTGTTAAGATAATTAATTAAGGAGTAATTAATTTAGTCAGTGGAAGTAATTAAGGGGAGTTAATTACTGATTGAAGATTAATCAAGGTGATTAATAAATGTTGTTTAAATAAAGGTTACTTACTTAATGAAATTAATTTAATTAAGTAATTAATAATTAAGTTGTAATTAAGGATCATTAATTAATATAATTAATGATGTAATTAAGATTGATTAATTAAGTAATAATTAATAAATGAAGTAATTAATCAATATAATTAATTAAGGATTAATGTAATTAATTATAGTTGATTAACTTAATTAATTTTAGTTAATTAATTAATGATGTAATTAAAGGTTAATTACTATAAGTGGTTAAGGATAATTAATTTGAGTAATTAATTAAAGATAAATTACTTGGATGTAATTAAAAGATAATTAATCAAAGATGATTAATTAAAATGAATTATTAAAGGATAATTTATTAATTAATAAATGGTTAAGTAAGAAGGATTTATAAAATAAAGTAGTTAATTTAATTCACTTTAAATTAATTAGAGATGATATAAATCATTACTTATGAATGGGTGTTAGTATTGAATACTTGGCATTGATTGATATCTCTGATGAGATATATGCTGTATGATATGGATGTTAGTTGAATTGTATGGATTATCTGATAATGTTGATTATCTGTTGTGAATTATCTTTCTTTGTGTATAAAGATAATGAATTAAATTGTTTTAACCTTTAAAACAACTTGGCCTTAAAAGATACGCTTTGGATTTCGATGAGACCGGGATCGGGTTTCCGTATACCGGTTTTCCAGGTCTGGAGACCCGAATACCACATCGATCCAAATTAATGATAGGTCGTAAATCAAGTGAAGATGAAGATTCAGAGTGCAAGGGTTATTGTCGTTAACTCTGAGGGTGATTCCAAAACGAGTGTAACGAGATAATGCCTTCGGTTTCGTTTGAACCCAGAACGAACTTGTATGGATTGAATGCTTTCAGCACATCGTCAGGTGGACGATGAGCATTCTAAGATAGATGTGTTCTATTTAAAGGTAATCGTGACCTCAAGCCTCATCAAACCGGGAATGGCTAAAACAGGGGAGGTGCAGCAAGGTTAGTGGGTAGCACCCAAGTAGGACAAGGTTACCTCTGTCTAGATGTCCCTTTCTATTTTCGACTTAGTGGTGCGGTTGCTGATCCCAACCGTGAGGTATCTTGTGTGGGAATTATCCAGTAAGGGATGTTCCGACCTTGTGTTGCAGGGGATTGGGAGTGATCCTCGGTACGGTGATCTAGGCCACGTACTGTGACGGGCGGTACCCCAGTAGCCCTGCCATTGTATGGAATCCAAAATCCAATAAGTGCCAACGGACTTGATTGTATAACCCACTTTGTGGCTAGTATGCTGGAATTTAATAATGTAACAATTTCAGCTATTTCATATTTACTTGAAAACCCTAGACCCTATTATAATACAATCAGATTTCCTATCAAATGTTTTAGTTAGCGTAAGGTAAAAACTTACCCATGTTTATTTGTGGGGAGTCTTACGTGACACTTTTGTTTCCAAAGGTTTTCAAAGTTAAGCAATTTAACCGTTTACTCACACCAGACCCATGTCTGACCCAAGTGTTTATTTTCTGTTTTATTAAACTCTTGGGTACTCAAATTTGTATGAGTAGTCAAGGGGATTCAGGTTAGTCTTGACGAATACTGGAGGAGCTGTGGAGCAGGAGGCTTCAGCGTATAGATATATAGAGTTTCCACTGTGATGATGTATTGTATTTATGTACTTGTGATGTATAATAGACAGAAGTTTATAACTGTCTATTCTGTATTGTATAAATTGTATACTCTGATGTATATGATACTATGTAATATCTTATGTGATATAATATATTTCTCGTTCCGCTGTGAGATTTCTGATGTGTTGTTGTTCTTTCTTCTTTTCTTTTCTTCTTCTATCCCTTTCTTTCTTCATAATGATGCGTCTTTCTGGGCATAGGAAGTCGGGTCGTTACATGTGGTATCAGAGCACTAGGTTGAGTGAATACCTAGGTTCAGAAGGATTGTTCATTAGAGATAGGATCTGTAGCAACCTATTTGAGTCTGAGTATATATATATATATGAGAGCGCGTATTTGTTAGTTATATAAAATGGTTTTATATTGTGTTAATTGATCGGTTGAGTGGTATATGGATTCTGGTCAATACGAGTAGCTAACGTTATTGATAGGGATCTCTAAACACTTGGACCAGGCCAACGGACACAATATTGTTTTAAAAAGGTAGATGAAATAATTTTACCCAGAAATAATTTCTATATAAAAAGTATCATTTTAAACATATATATATATATATATATATGTATTTCTACCTATTTGTTGGGTTACCTGTTCGGGTTTTCCAATATGAGTTATAGAGGTAGATAAGGTAGTGGTGTGTGTAACACGATTACCAATGATTAGAGTTTGAGTGTTGAGGTTGGAAGGGTATCTGACGAGACTGTAGACCCAATACCGTCTCGAGTAAACTTTGTTGTGGTGTAAGATTTCATCGATCTCAGAAGGAAACTGTTAAGGTTCGGAGTTTGTCTTTGAAGTTGGATGAATAGAGTAGATCTATTGGATGAGCTGAAGAGAGTGATGATATTTTGGCAACTTCAGGAAGTAGTAGCTGTGTGGTGAGACGCGGTGACTATGGACGTTTCTGAAGATGTTTCTTCTGAAGCAAGTTTAAGGAAGTAGATCTGTTTCGGTGTTGTGGCTGAGTCCAGCAGGGTGTTTCTGTTGCTTTGAAGTCCGAATTTCTCGAGGAGTTTAGGATAAGAAGTCTTTGGCATCTATGGCAGCAGTGCAGCTCGGAGTGTTCTGTGATTGGCAGGAAGTTTCTGGCTGAGCAGTTTTTCTGAAGGTAAAGTCCAGAAGCAGCAGAGTGAATCCATTTCTTCGATGAATTGGATGGTTAAGTGTAAGCTGTTCTGATTAGTGAAGAGAGAACAGTTATCTTTGGAAATTAGGCCGGGCTGATCGCAAAAGTGACTTGCGATTGTTTGAGTGTTCTCTTGGGTTATTGGAGATTGAGATTCTGTATCGATTTGATTCGTGGATTTACCCGTGATTCAGCTTTGTAGAAGGATGTCTCCTAGAGAAGAATTTTGGTGAAGCGGCTCGGTATTCTTTGGAAAGGGATTGATCACACCTAGTTGAGTTTCTGCTGAGATGTTTTTGATTAAGTAGAATGGTTCACTAAGATTTTATGGTATGGTGAACTGTGGATGATCAAGTTTGTGCTCGAGTTTCTCCGACGGCATTCTCATCTGTTCAAGATCAGAGTTGTGTAGCGAAAGTAAGATAGCAGCTATTCTAGGGTGGGAACAACCGGGAGTTGTGATTTTCTTGGAGTAGAGGATTTCTATAGGAAATTCAAGTGTATCTCTAAGTTTGAAGGAATATTCAGGATTTGGAGATAAGATTGTCAAGTGCAACTGTTTGGCTATTCCAGAAAGGAGAAGTAGTTCGAAATGCTCTAATGTTGTGGAGTAGAGTTGTGTTCTGGATTTCGGTGATTTTTGGGGAACCATTTTGTTGAGTAGGATCCAGAAATTGATTTGATGTTGGTCTAGATTATTTCAAGAGGCATCAGCAAGAGTTAAGCTGATCAGGAAGGATGAAGTGACTCAGGAACGTCAAAAGAGTTAAACAGTTAAGAATGGATGGAATTTGGAATTTGAAGTTGAAATTTGGATATTGTTTAAGTTTTATCCGATCAAAGGAGATATAAGATTTGATAAGACTGGAGAGCAAGCTCCGGAAGTATTATGAGATTTTTCCTGTGTTCTCAAGAGGATTAGTTCTTTGATCTACAGGATTGAATTGCCAGTTCAGATAGCTGGAATTCATTGTATTTCACGTATCTCTGAGGGAATACGTGTATGATTCATCTGGTTGTGGGATCAGCAGTTCAGATAGTTATGATAGTTGGGCTGGTTGAGTTTAGTTTGATATTTTGTTCAGATTTGTAATCTAGATGGGAAGGAGTTCTAGACTATTGTAGATAGTTAGTTAAGATCCTGTAGAACGAGTATCCCGGTATATATATATACTTGGGGAAACTCGAGGAAATTCTATCCAGAATTTGTCTGGATAGTTAAATTTGTTTGATTAAATTGTTTGCTATGATTGTTAGAATATGATTGATATGTATGGTTGCTGTTTGAAATTAAAATTAAAATTTTGCTGGGTTATTAAATTATCTTTGCTTTTAAATTTCGGGGACGAAATTATTTTAAGGGGGGAGGAATGTGATATCCCGGAATTTTGGCAATACCAATTTAATAATCTTTATAAATAATTAAATTGATTTGTTGATTTATTTTATAAATTGACAAGTTTATTCATTTTAAAAGGTTAATAACATTTTTATTGGCAAGTTTATTTCTTTAAAAACTAATAACATTTTAATTTGGTAATATCTTTTCTAACAATTTTAAATTGGGAAGATTTATCTTTCTAAAACTTATATATAAATGTTTTATATTTATAATGTATATATATATATAGGTATATATATTATAAATAGGGAGTCTTTTAAAACTATGTTTTCAAATTATAATATATATGTATATATATATTGTGATTTGGAGTTATGTATTAAATTCAATATAGTAATTATCAAAGCTAATGTTAAAAGTATTTCCATTTAGAATATATATAATTGTATATATTGAAATGGAAAGAATATTGAATTTGAATTTAATAAAGTATTTTCAAACTTTAATATTTATATAATTTGTAATTTGGAAATTTGTAATTTAACTTAATACTTTTGAAAATGATATTTATGATTTAAATAACAAGAATAATTTCTTATTTATTATAAGCATATATTTTAAGTTTTTATTTTAGTTAAGATTTAAATTAAGAAATTCATTTGTTTTAATATTCTTTTCTTTTTAAAAAAATTCAAACATAAGTCAAATTTGATTTGTAAATATATATATAGAGTTAAATTCAATTTCTCAAGCATATAAAAATATGTTATAAATAATTGATCAAAGCATAAGTTATTTAAATAATAGTTTTTCACATTTGTATATTTATTAAAACCTAAAGCTTAAATTATAAAAGGATAAATACATTTTTATATACATATAGATATTTTATAAATACATAAAAATGACTTAAATAAATCAATAAAGAAAAGAATTTACACTTGTTAACTTTTTAAATATATGTTAAGACATTTGTAAACTTAGGAGCATATGTGTAAGTTAACTAAAACATCTTTGGGACAAATGTCAAATTCTCATAATAATTAAGTTTCAAATTTTAATTGTAAAATAAAGAGGAGTTATTTTCTTCAGCTCTAAACTTTCTTCACTTCTTTCTTAACTAAAAACAATTCGAAACTAAAATTCAAAGCAAAAGAAATGATCTGGAAATTCAGAGGAAAGAAAGAAAGGCAAATTCAATTAGAAGTTTCAAATTTTCTCAAATTCAAATAGCAGTTTTAAAATCTTCAAACAACCTGAAGATCATGGAAAAAAGAAATCTATCAACAAATTTCAAAGATCAACAGCAAGATTAAATTCATCAAGGCAAATAGAAATTCAAAAATCAAACATGCAAAGCCTGGAAACAAATTGGTCCTCTGTTCTCTGTTTCAAAATGACAGGTGAGTAAACAAAACATATAAAAACAATAATATGGTTGCTAGCTTTATTGCATATGATGATTCTATATGAATAAGTTGTTTGAATGATTGATTTTTACTTGGATATATATATATGAATAGCTTTGATTATGTGAATATATCTATATATATAAAAACTGCTCTCTGTTCTAGTTTTCCAGTGAGCAAACCACATAACTATGATATATCTCTTAGTGTTTGGATTTGTATTTGAAATATAATATGAAGTACGCTTTAATGATTGTGTGAATGTGTTTGCATGCTGTTATATATATATATGAATGACTGTGTGTACAATAGTGTAGAGGCAAAAAACATGACTCTGTTCATACTCTACAGGTTTAAAAATCTGTTTATAAACTCATATCTCCTCATGAAATGAAATTTAGACTATGATTCCTGAAAGTAAAATGACTGTAACAATGTAATACAAAATCTAAAAATGGTTTCAGGTTTATATATTAGATAATTATTTCAAAATAAGGAATTTACAGTAATAATCAATGTAAGTCAGGAAAATCAAATGATTTGATTTCATGTTTTGATTTCATAATTTGATTAGTATTTAGAATTGATGAATTTACATAAAGATTTCATGATTTTTAAACTAGAGAATGTTGTGAAATCGCGAGATGAATGAATTTGGGTTTTTTGTTAAATTCTGGTGATCGGAGGGGAGATGGTCGTCGTGGTTGATGCTGGAGGTGGGTGGAAGGTTGGGTCGCTGGGGAAAAATAGTATAAGGATTTATTGACGATCGTGGTGATCGGAAATGGATGAGATAGGGTTTAACGCTCTGATATTGTCGATGATGTTCATATGGTTTTCGCAGCATCGAGATGGAGTCGGAGGTGATCGCGAGGCGTGTGATGGGTAATGGTAGATGAAGCGAAACTATGGGGAAGATGGTGGAGCTACTCGTGGCAGAGATCGTCAGTGGCGAGTTGATTTTCTGGTGATGAACGTGTTGAGCTGATGGGTTCGATGATCATTTTCAAATTCTCGTTCGAATCAAAACCATCTGGGTGTTCGAACGTGATGTCGTGATGGAAGACGACTTGCCGGAGCATTGATCAGAGTTCGCCGACGACCAGAATAGACGTGCACGTGCACGAGCACGTTCGTGTGCATCTGGAAAGTTTGATTGGGGAAGAAATAGTAGGAGCTCGGGTTTACTTCGGGAAAATTCGAGTTTTACTCGAAGCTGGGTGAGGGGTGTTGGTCGCTTCGAGTTTCTGATGGTTTTACTCGAGGGTTGCCTCGGGGTTTCTAAAGATTTACTCGAGTATAGGAAAACAGGCTTAAATTTTTTAAAGGAAAATGTTTTAAGTTTTTAAAAAAACAAAGATAAAACAAGTTTTTCTGTAAAACTAAATTGTTTTTCAAAAATATAAGTTTGAATAAGTTTTTATATTAAATAGATAAGTTAAAAAGGTTGAATAAGTGGGTATTAATAAATAGGGTTTGTTTAAATATTTATTAATAACTTTGAAAAGTTTATTTAAGATTTTAAAGGTTAAATTAGAATGTTTAAATTGTTTAGTTATAATTGATTTCTTAAGTATTTTATTTTAAATAAAGATTAAAGATTTAGATTTGGAAAATCAATTATAATAAGAATTATCTTAAGTAATTAAGAGATTTAATTAATTAAAGATAATCACTTATAAAGTATAATTATTTGATGAAGTAATTAAGAAATAATTACTGGATGTAATTTAGTAAAGGTAAATTATTTAATAAAGTAATTAGAGGATAATTATTTTATGAAGGTAATTAAAAGAAAGTGATTAAGAGTTAATTACCTAGTGTTATTAATTTAAATAATTTAGTTAATAAAGTTAATTAAAGGATTAAAGTTAATTAATAAGGTAATTAATTAATTGTTAAGATAATTAATTAAGGAGTAATTAATTTAGTCAGTGGAAGTAATTAAGGGGAGTTAATTACTGATTGAAGATTAATCAAGGTGATTAATAAATGTTGTTTAAATAAAGGTTACTTACTTAATGAAATTAATTTAATTAAGTAATTAATAATTAAGTTGTAATTAAGGATCATTAATTAATATAATTAATGATGTAATTAAGATTGATTAATTAAGTAATAATTAATAAATGAAGTAATTAATCAATATAATTAATTAAGGATTAATGTAATTAATTATAGTTGATTAACTTAATTAATTTTAGTTAATTAATTAATGATGTAATTAAAGGTTAATTACTATAAGTGGTTAAGGATAATTAATTTGAGTAATTAATTAAAGATAAATTACTTGGATGTAATTAAAAGATAATTAATCAAAGATGATTAATTAAAATGAATTATTAAAGGATAATTTATTAATTAATAAATGGTTAAGTAAGAAGGATTTATAAAATAAAGTAGTTAATTTAATTCACTTTAAATTAATTAGAGATGATATAAATCATTACTTATGAATGAGTGTTAGTATTGAATACTTGGCATTGATTGATATCTCTGATGAGATATATGCTGTATGATATGGATGTTAGTTGAATTGTATGGATTATCTGATAATGTTGATTATCTGTTGTGAATTATCTTTCTTTGTGTATAAAGATAATGAATTAAATTGTTTTAACCTTTAAAACAACTTGGCCTTAAAAGATACGCTTTGGATTTCGATGAGACCGGGATCGGGTTTCCGTATACCGGTTTCCAGGTCTGGAGACCCGAATACCACATCGATCCAAATTAACGATAGGTCGTAAATCAAGTGAAGATGAAGATTCAGAGTGCAAGGGTTATTGTCGTTAACTCTGAGGGTGATTCCAAAACGAGTGTAACGAGATAATGCCTTCGGTTTCGTTCGAACCCGGAACGAACTTGTATGGATTGAATGCTTTCAGCACATCGTCAGGTGGACGATGAGCATTCTAAGATAGATGTGTTCTATTTAAAGGTAATCGTGACCTCAAGCCTCATCAAACCGGGAATGGCTAAAACAGGGGAGGTGCAGCAAGGTTAGTGGGTAGCACCCAAGTAGGACAAGGTTACCTCTGTCTAGATGTCCCTTTCTATTTTCGACTTAGTGGTGCGGTTGCTGATCCCAACCGTGAGGTATCTTGTGCGGGAATTATCCAGTAAGGGATGTTCCGACCTTGTGTTGCAGGGGATTGGGAGTGATCCTCGGTACGGTGATCTAGGCCACGTACTGTGACGGGCGGTACCCCAGTAGCCCTGCCATTGTATGGAATCCAAAATCCAATAAGTGCCAACGGACTTGATTGTATAACCCACTTTGTGGCTAGTATGCTGGAATTTAATAATGTAACAATTTCAGCTATTTCATATTTACTTGAAAACCCTAGACCCTATTATAATACAATCAGATTTCCTATCAAATGTTTTAGTTAGCGTAAGGTAAAAACTTACCCATGTTTATTTGTGGGGAGTCTTACGTGACACTTTTGTTTCCAAAGGTTTTCAAAGTTAAGCAATTTAACCGTTTACTCACACCAGACCCATGTCTGACCCAAGTGTTTATTTTCTGTTTTATTAAACTCTTGGGTACTCAAATTTGTATGAGTAGTCAAGGGGATTCAGGTTAGTCTTGACGAATACTGGAGGAGCTGTGGAGCAGGAGGCTTCAGCGTATAGATATATAGAGTTTCCACTGTGATGATGTATTGTATTTATGTACTTGTGATGTATAATAGACAGAAGTTTATAACTGTCTATTCTGTATTGTATAAATTGTATACTCTGATGTATATGATACTATGTAATATCTTATGTGATATAATATATTTCTCGTTCCGCTGTGAGATTTCTGATGTGTTGTTGTTCTTTCTTCTTTTCTTTTCTTCTTCTATCCCTTTCTTTCTTCATAATGATGCGTCTTTCTGGGCATAGGAAGTCGGGTCGTTACAGTAATATATCACAGAAACAGAAATCACAGCTCAGCACAAAGTAACTCATATCATAAAGAGGGATATTAGACTGCTCAAAGCATTTCAATAATAATCAATCATCTAACGATTATATGAATTAATAGTGTGATTAAAATCAATCTATCACATAATTATATAATTATATATTCCCTTTAATTATTAAGTAATTAACCTTTAATCACATAATAAGTCTTTAAATTAATCACATTAATTAATGAATCACATGAATTTAATCCTTTTAAGTAATTAAGTAATTAACCATTTAATCACTTAATAAATCTTTAAATTAAATTAAGGATTAAAACACTTCATTCTTAATTTAATCACTTAATTTCAATATTAAGTTTATTTAGAATAAACTTTCAAAGATAAAGGTTACACCTATATTTAAACATTTTAAACTTAATTTATTTTAAAATTTATTTTAAAATCTTTATCTAATTCCAAACTTAGATAAAACAATCATTATACAAAAGAGCTAATTAAGAGATTGATTTAAACTCGATTTGTTTAAAAAGTTAAAACTGTTTCTATATCCATTTTTTCCCAGACCCGAGCTAATTCAAATTTTCCCCGAGCAAACTCCTCAAATTCTCGAGCTACACTCGTGAATCTCTGTACTTCGAGACAACACACCAAATCACTCGAGTTCGACCCGAGACAAATAGTTCTTCTTCCTCCCTTTTGATTCTCTGGTACACTCAGATGCACACGTATACGTGCACCATTGATCGCCGACCATCTGATCATCGACAAGATCACCCGCAAGTCACCTTTGATTTCATTATCCCAATTAACCACCCAGAAACTCAAAAACATCCACGAATCAAAATCGAGCATAGTTGATCAAACCTGGAACAATTCCAGTCGCCAAAACTACTTCGCCGCGATGACTTCGACCACCATTATCCAAGAAACTTCGCCTACAGGTTCGTCTACGACCCAGGCACCTCCCCACCAAGCTCGACCTCACTCGATGCTCCATCGAGGCCGTGGTGATACAAAGTTCGATCACCTCAAATTTTAGATTTACAGATGAAAAACGAATGCCGCCTTCGCCACCGAGTTCGTGGTCGCCTCCGACCATTTTTCCCACCTCCTCGGTAAGCTCCTCTACCTTCACGAGAAACCCCGACCACCCTAGTTACGCCGACCACCAGAAAATACTCGAAAACACTTTTCTGGTCAACTACAAACTGCTCCTAAAATACTAGCCTATAAATTCTAAGATGATCATCAAAAATCATAGATTTAAAGTACGAATTCATTCCTGTAATTAGAAATCGAAACCCTGACATTCGAAATCTTTTTGTTAAAAACTGATCATCTCTGTTTTTATATTAAAAAAATAACTTCAAACAAATGTTCATGAATTTATTTTTAAAATTAGCACTTCATGGTTATCATTATTTTTCGTTTAGAAACTGAGTCCTGAAAATCATCTAGATAGGATGATTTTGAATTTTATAATAGATTCCATAAGCCTGTAAAAATGGACAGAGGCACATGACTGTATACAGACATATATACACAAGCAAATTCACAGCCATTCAAACATATTGACATAGTTATCAGCTAAACAGATATATTTCAAGCATCAACTCAAATATCAAAACATATAAATGGGTTCGAGTATGTTTGCTCACTTGGAACAATTTGAAAACAGAGAAGCAGATTTACTTTGGAAAACTGGAATGTTGAGTTGCTCACCTTGGTTTCAAAAGAAGAACAAAGCTGCCCTTTATGTTAAACCAAAGTTTGAAACTGGCAAGTTGAAACTCTTCCCTTGATCTCTGGTTTATCTTGAATTCGTATTGTTGTTTTGATTGAAGAATTTTGTTTAAGTTTTAAGATGAAGTTTACTTTAGAGGTTACTCAGTTTCGAATGATAAAAACTGAGATGAAGATGTTGATAGATATAAAAGAAAGCTTACAAGGTGATGTTATTTGTATAGGGTGATAAAATATTATTTGTACAATACTAGGCAGAGATTTTTTTTCAAATGGGAGGCTGATGGATACATTTTTGTGCTTGCATTAATGATCTTGTACCATATCTCATTTATAAATTTTCCTTTTCGGCTGTATGATAATATTTGTATGGTGTACTTTGATGCTATTGTCCTTTATGTCTTCATTTGCAAGCCATTCACCTATTTACTTATCTACATACTTATATTTATTTTTGTTTTGTTATTGGTTATAGTTTTTATCACTTTGTTTTGGCTGATATGGTATTTGTCTTGTATTTGTTTGCATTTTTATTACTAGTGTTTGTATTATTTTTGTAGTACTTTTATTATCTTGTATTTCTTTATATATATATTTTATAAATTATACATGCCCGTATACATATATATTCACATATATACAATATTTAAAAATATTTTTAAATTTAAATGATTTATTCTAATTTTATTCATGGTGGGGAAACTCGTAGTCCATTTATAATAGATTTGACAAATTTTTATTCAAAAATTCCTTTTATTATCAATTTAAATTAATTAAAAATCTGGGGTCGTTACAATATATGTTAGAAATAAAATTTAAGTAACACTTAAATAAAAATTTTGATAACAAATTTAAAATAGAAATTTATTTATAAAGGAATGTTATAAAGACAATTAGTATTAAAGTTTGAAATTTGAGTTAGAAAGAGAAATAAATAAATAAAAGATGAACTATAAAAATAAAAGCAACACTTGACTAAAATCTAACGATAAATTAAAATAGAAGTTCATTTACATTTTTAAAGTAATAAAAACAAGTAAGTAAGAAAACGAAAGAAGAAATACAAAGCAACAAAACAAAAATGTATAGTTAAGTAGGTATTAACTTGCAATGTAAAACAAAAATATATTCAAGTATGAAAGGCTTGCAAAGGAAGACAAAAGCAAGGTACAAAATAAAATAAGGTAAGTGGTACAAGGCAAATAAATGTAGCATTGTATCAGCCGAAATGAAGGAGGAAAATAAGTATGTGTATTGTACAACATCAATTAATGCACGCACGAAATGTTATCACTTCAGCCTCCAAAGAAAAAGATCTTTGATCTTATATTGTACAAACAAGAAAAATATTACCCTGTACAACATATTTTAATCACCTTGTACAAAATAATATAAACCTATAAACTCTATTATATTATCACCTTCCTCACTTCAGTTTCGTCCATTCTAAGTAAAAGAAAACTGAGTTAATATCATCTTATATTCAAACCAAACATCAACCTAAACATCTTAGATTAAAACATCAAAACCCTTCATCAAAATCTGAAATCAAGTGGAGACTTTCAGTTATCAAGTTCAACCCAGATTTCAACTATACAAATAATTTAAAGGGTTTCAACTTCAACTATAAGGCTTCTGGAATCTGAATGTTGAAGGTGAGTAACTTCATTTTTTTTAAAAAAGAATGTGAATCATATGACATCCACTGTGTATATATTTTTGTATAGTATGTCTGTTGTTCCTTCAGAGTATCCTCTGCTTATACATTCCAGTACTCAAGTTTTGGTTTAAAAATTTAAATCTTGTTATCTTGTCTCTGTTTAAATTTAAGTTTCATATGAAACTGGCCTGCTTATCATAAACTTTAGTTTTAACTTATACTTGAGTTGAAATAATATTTAAATATCTCTGGAATTTTTTTTACAAATGAATCAACATTGAAATAGTAAAAAATTAAACTTCATAAAATTTTGTTTCAGAGTTAAGATCTGAAACAACATTTAAAAATATGAATTTTAAAATAAAAATTAAGATTTTTAGAAATAGGGGTATAGTGCAGTTTTGAAATGAACGGTAAATGCAAATTTGGGATTTTTGGGTGATCACTGTTATCTGGGTGGTCGGGCTTGCTCGTGGCGATCGACGAGGCTAAGGTGATGATGGGAAAAATACTAGAGGGTGATGTAATTAATCGAAGAGGCAGTGGCAGTTGAATTTATTCTGGAACCTTAGTTTAACTGGGTTTGGTTGTTCGATCCACCACGGGTTCTACGATTGATCGAGTGCAGTGGGATTTTTGGAGATGGTAGTGTGGACGTAGACGAAGGTCTGGACGGAGGTGCGGCATGTTCTGGTGGTCGAAATTTCTAATGCGACGTGTTGACAGGTTTGGAGGCTGGGTTCTGTCTCGTGTTTCCAGGTTCGAGCTTTTAAACTTGAATTCGTTTTCGACGAGATGATGGGGTTCTGGCGATCGGAGAGTGGTGTGAGGAAGATGGTCGACTAGATCGACGTCGCGATGTCGACTGGAGGCGAACTCTGGTGATGTGCAAGTGCACGGTGCACAACTTGATACTGGTGAATCTGGTTTGAAGCAGGGGAGTTGGACTCGAGAATTTCTCGAGTATTTTGCGTGTTTGGCTCAGAGCAATGTAATTTTGGCTCGAAGCAAGATTAGAATGGTCTCGGGTTGATTTTGGGTTACAGGTTTTAAAAGAAACCTGTTATGTTCTGTTTTAATTTTTTTTTATGTAAACTGAAGTATTAGATTTTAAAGCAAAGATTTAAACAAGTTTAAAATATGCATTCCAGTTTTAAAAATGAAAGAAAGTTGTTTTTAAATTTAAATTGTTTAAACAACTTGAATGTTAATGTGTATTTTTAAATGGATTTGAATTAAAAAAATGAAGTTTGAATCAATTTAAGGTATGAATAAGTTTTCAAACAATTTGATAAACCAAGCTTTAAAATGATTTAAAATAAATATAACTTTTATTTCGAAAAGTTTATTTTTAAATAAACTTAATAATATTAAAGGTTAGTTAATTAATATAAAGAATGTTTTAATTGCTAATTTACTTTTAAAGTCTAAGTTAAATTTATTGGTTAAAGGAAATTAATTACTTGAAAGTTAATTATATAATAAAAGTAATCAAGGTAAATTAATTAATGATTTAAGTTGATTTATCAAGTAATTAAAGAATAATTAATTAAAGGATGATTAAATACTAAAAAATATTTACTTAATGAAGGTAATTAAGGACGGATAATTAATAATTAAAGATTTATTAATCAAGTGTTTAAAGGTTAATTAATTTAAAGAATAATTAATTAATGTGATTAATTAATTAAGTTAATTAAGTTGAGAATAATTAATTAAAGGTTAATTAATTAATGAAGATGATTAAAGAATGATAATTAATTGAGGAATAATTAATTAAAGAAATTAATTAAAAATAATTAATTAAATGATGAATTAAATAATTAAAGGTTGATGAATTATAATTAAAGGTAAATCAATTTATTATTAATGGTTAATTAATAAATGATTAAAGAATAATTAATCAAAATAATTTGTAATTTATCGATGTTGATTAACCAGGATTAGAAATTCATAAGTAATTAATCTAATTTGAATAAATCAGATAATTAACTGATCTTGCTTATGAATATTTGGATTTTATTAGATGACTTGATTGTTTGATATCCCATATATATGATGCTTTGTGATACACCCTGGTTTGTATTGTGATCTGTGATAAATTATCTGTGATGTAATTTATTATCTGTGATTATTATATATCTGTGATCTATGCATGAACGATAAGCGTTATAGTTTATATCGCTTATCAACTATATCCTGTATTTTGATCTGTGATGATTCATTGTGTTGCACTATTGTGTTAAAACACCTGCACTACACTTTTACACAACACAAATATGGATTTCATGTGGAAATCGGTTAAGTCACAGATAATTTAAATTTGATGTTTTTGAAATTGAAATTTTAATTTCAATTGATTTTGAAATTGGAAATTTGGTTTAAAGTGAAAATCTTTTGAAATAGAATTTCAAAGATAAAAGTTATTTTGAATAACTTAATCGAGTTTTGAAAATTTAAATAATTTGATTTAAATTTGAATTCAAGTTTGAAATTGAATCCTATGATTTGAAACTAGGGATTAAAGATGATATAAATGTGTTTATATGAAGTTAAACCATTTTAAAAGTAAAATTTTGAGAATTTGGATTTAACCCAAAGACTTCAACTTGTATTAATGAATCAGATTTCCAAAATAAAAACAGTTTGTTTTAAAAGAATAAAAGCTTTCAGATAAGAAATGAAATTTCAGTTTAATTAAAGGAATTTCAAGATTGAATTGAAAAATGGTTTTCCAAGTTATGAATGAATTCTTTTTGAAAGCTATGAATTAAATCTGTTTATTTTTAACAGATTTAAAATAATGTTTTATTTAAACCATTCGAAATGAAATTGTTTTGAAAGCTATAAGTTAAATCTTTGATTTAAAGATTTAACGAGTCAAATTGAAATGGAAATTGATTTGGAAAATCTGTGAATGAATCTTAATGAAACTGGGTGAACTTTATGAATTAAATCTTTTATTTAAAAGATTAAAATGTGGAAATTGTTTAAACCGTTGAAGGTTGTTTAAAATGAATCTTTTGTTTAAAAGATTAAAATGGTAATTTGTTTAAACCATTTAAAGAAAGATTTTGGGTAATAAGTTGTGACTTAATTGAAATCCCAATATCCATATATTTTTAAATATTGCGCTCACTATTCGGGTTAGCCGGGAAAAGACCTTTGTGTCATATAACCCATTCCGAATAGTGATACGTTGTATATGGATGGCATTTGAAGACCGGTGTTGAAGACCGGATATTTTCGAAAATGAAAGGACAACCTGTCGAATGTCTCTGCACCGAGTTGCTTCGGTATAGAGATTTATATCACTCTTTTTGTGATGGGAAGTCCGGACGTGATTAGAAAATTATCCGGATTTGCAAGGGCTTCTTCGGAAGTGCCTTCGGTTCTGTTCGAACCCGGAACAGAGTTGTATGGTTACATGTGTGACATTACATTTTGAGATATAAAGCTGATTTCTTTCAAATACATTTCTGTTTGGTGGCGGAGAATTTATTCTCTTAGCTTAACACCCTTCTCTGAGACGTACGAGTTCAGAGGTTATGTAGTTGAAATTTATCAGCAATATATTCCCAATTTGGTAATGTGACATGCTGAGTGTTGCTGTGTGATGATCATTGTTTGATCATTTGTGATATGATCATTTGTTTGATCATTTATCTTTGTGATCATCTGTTGACCCAAAGCATGGCTTTGTGCCAAAGCGTAGCTTTGTGGATGAGACTTCGTCGTACCTTACAACCCGGAAATGGTCGAAACAGGAATTGTGCGGCAAGGTTTCAAGGGTAGCTTCCCTAGGGTATGACCATTCCTTCTGGAAAAGGGTAGTATCATGGTATGGAGCCCAGATACTTACTCATGTGGACACACTTTATTTATTATGTGTGATGTTGGTTTAGAGGCGCCTCGTTTAAAGGTCCCAAAGGACCGGGGGTGGCATATATGAGGTTTTGTATATCCCCTGGGAAGGGGGGTAGCCGGCCTTGTTTGGCAGAGAGCAGTTTGTCTCTCGGAGCGTCCCGCCAGAGGCGTTCTTTCGTGGAATAGGAAGTTCCTTAGCCTGACCATTTGTTGGAAAATCCATTCATCCGATACGAGCCTTGTACGGTTTTAGTTGTAGAACCTGCCATCTACTTATGGTGGCGCCCCACTGTTTAGATGGTAGCTATAGTAGGCATAGTTCCTTTCCTGGAGTTTATTGTTCCTTTCCTAAACTCTGGGTGCTCATAATTTTCTACACGAGCAGTCTAGAGTTGGGGTTTTTAGATATTCAGGTTGAGTAGATTATCTGGAGCTAGTCAGTCCTTGGACGACTGACCTTGCTTTCCGCTAGCTATGGATTGGAGCATTCTATTGGAGATATTCTATCCACTGCTGGTGTTATCTATTTTCTTTCTGCTATTGTTTCTTGTATCATATCTCTGATGTATATTGATATTCATTGTATCACTCTGTTGTATCAGATATTTTATCAGTGTTGTATATCAATGTATTATTCATTTATTCCGCTGTGTTATTTACTTAACTATGTTATAAGCTCCGGCGACTCGGATTTGAACGATCGAATCTGCGGCATTCGAGTACGATGTAAAGTATGGATGTCGATTTTCGAGCGGGCAAAATTCGTTATCGTTACAATTTTGATATATCCTTGTTATCACCCTATAGTTTATTGTAATCATATAAATTTTCATATTGATTATTTGAGCATTGAATAAAGATATAAAACCGATGAATTTCATGTATTTACATGAGAGGAAAAAAACTAGTATGTTTAGATTTACCATTTGAACCATAAAAATGATTTTGGGAAATAAACTATCGTTACCTTATTTGAAAGTTTCCAAAATTAAATTTTGAAACATTGGGAAGTTTCCATAAAATTGAATGTTGAAACTTTGAAACATTTTTATAAATCGAATCTCTTGAACTATGAAATTTAATTGGGAATTGTTCTGTAAATTTGTAAGTTACTAGAATGGATCTATTGTGAAATCTATTGTATTTTGAATATGGAAACAATAACATTTCCAGAAATTTGAACCTTCAAAAATGTAGTTATTTGCATGCCTTATAACATCTAAATTTGATTTAATTTGCTTAAGAAGTTTAGTTCTGACTCGATTGTTTGTGTTTTCCTTTATGCTCGGGTCAGCCTGAGTATTTTCAGTGTATTGAAGACCATTTTATTTTGGAGGATGAAGACGGAGATGATTCTACTATTTATTATAATTATTCCACTACATCATGTGTTCCGCTGCATTATTTTTTTATTTCTGATGTATGTATAACTCTGATTTGAATTGTAAAAGTGTACTCAAATGATATTTATAAAACAGCTTCATGAACTATTTATTTGATTATTATATTTTGTCGTTCCGCTGCGAGATTCTGTGTTTTGTTTTTTTCTTTTCTTTTATTTTCTTATTTACCCCATTAACAATCCTCCATTATGAATGGTTTGAGTCTGACATGTATGGTTTATTGTCGATTTGAACCGTCCAAAAGGATGGGTCGTTACAGTTGGTATCAGAGCTTTGATTTAGACACACCTTAGCCTGTTGGGGTTAACTCATTAGAGATAGGATAGTAATATCCTAGAATGATTTTGTCTTAGTGTATATATATACGAGAGTGCGTATTTGTTAGTGTTATAAAAATGTTTTTATAATTTTTGAAATGAAATTTTTTTTCCTAATATTATATGTTATATATAAAGGAATAAAATTTTTATAACTCATATAGTTATTCGTAATGTGTATGTTTTATGAAATGATAATATATAATTATTATCATTTATGGTTGATGTTTTTGTATTTAGTTAGTTTATAAATATAGACTATTATTGTTGATTGAATTTATGAACTAAACACTAGTTTAATAATAGTGTATTTAAGGACATAAAGTGAATAATAAGGATATTTGTTATGAAATTGAAATGTTTTGTTGTGTGAATCTTGTTTTTTCATTGATTTGGTAGTTTCAACTATTGAAATAAAATAGAATAACTGGATATTTTGGATAGTCAAAACTTCTGTATTAATATATATGTTAAAACTTAGTTACTGTGTTGAACTATGTAGTTGAATTTGGTAACCTTAATGTGAAAGCAAGTGAAATAAGGTTAAATTGTTAAACCAATGTTTAGTAAATGAATATAATTGTTGTATACATTATTGGCATGTAATGTAATAATATTCAAGTGTGAACTTTAGGCCATGAAATGTTTAAATTGAAACTGTTATTAAGGAAATGCTGTAAATGATATTAAATTGAAGAAAAATTTGTTTATAAACTTAATTAAAATTTATGAAATATGTCATAAATAAATTGAAAACTAAAAGTGAAATGATTATAAATAAAATCCAGACTTGTAAACTGTTTATGAAATAAATGAATGTTGCAATAAGTGATTACAATTAGAGTTGTGATAACTGTAAAGTCGAATTATGTTTTATATAGGAAGTTAAGCTTTTTTTAATTGGTTATAAACTTAAGAAATGATTTGTAAATAAATGTAGTATTAAATGAGAAATATTACATGTGAAAATGAATGTAATTTAAAAAGCTAAGATAAAATAAGCAATGTTTGAGAATGATTAATGTTTATATTGAATGGAGAAATTCTATGGAACAAATATTAAAGTATGAAGTGATATTTTTGTTAATCAACGAGATTAATAATGAATTTAAATTAAAATGTATTTGTGATGAATTTTTTTTTGAAAAGATACGTATGTTGTACGTATGTTGTTTTATCCGCATAATTAATTTGATCCAGATTTGATTACATAAGTTCGAGGTGGATTACACCATTTCTTGTTAGGATTTTCCATTCGATTCTTGATGGAGAATATTTGATATGGATTTTTGGCTTGATTCTAGAATTCTCTATCATAGTATATGGCTATGCAAGGAGAATGATGGCTTCTAGTCAAGAAACCATATCGAAGTCCTCACTAGGGAAGTCGAATGGACAATACTAGTTCGAAAGTGAACTTGTGTGATCGAGCGAGCGATCGAATGCGACTTTACGAAATGATGACATATGTACATCTTATGTTCTAAATTTATTGATATACTTTAACGTTGAAACTGAAAGTTGTTGGGTTGAATATTTTTGTAATTTAAATTGGAATTTTTCTTTTATGCAAAATTGAACTAATATTGAAACAAATTGAAATTTGAGAACCTTGTGTTACTATATACTTGATTTGGGAGTTATCGAACTTATATAAAAAAATTGGTTTGTATAAGTATGAAATTGATTCGAAAACTATGGATTTGAAAAGGTACTCAATTTGAAAAGTAAAATTTTATATAATTGAAGTCTATATAAGTGTGATTTGATATACTTTTGATTTTGGAAAGGTATTTGATTTGAAAATAAAATCTTATATATAATGGACTTTATATAAGTACGATATTTGAAAGTGATTTGAAAAGGTACTATATGATACATATTTTCGAAGTAAAGATATGGAAAGTGCCTTCTGCTTGATATCCGCTTTGTGGCCACATTGTGGATTCATTCTATCGATATTTCTCTGATTTTTTGTTTTCCGGATATGATACTCGAGTGTCCATCGAATTCCATGGCATTACCCATGGTCTTACGAGTGCAACTACATAGCGTAATTCACCTGGCTGGATGGCCCAGGGGTACGGATGTTTTCTAGGGGATTCAGGCGTAACCATTGTGTATCCTGTAATCTATGTAGGTCGTATTAGTAGCGAAATCCGCAGGGCTGAGAAAGCTTACGGATACAGATGTTTCCTGGGGGATTCAGGCATAACCATTGTGTATCTGCGGTCTACTAGTCATCATGGCGCAATTCGCAGGGATGAGAAAGCTTACGGATACAGATGTTTCCTGGGGGACCCAGGCGTAACTATTGTGTATCTGCGATCCATGGTTAGACAAAGGTTTTGTTTGGATTGTACTTTCCATATCTGTTTTTTTAGTTTTCCAGTATTTTCACTGGGTGTTGAAACAAGTCTACTAAATACCTAGAGAATTCTAGCTTTGCGCCTGATCAACGCACTGCCAGAGTCTGCAGGAACGAGGATAAACTTGTTGAAACATCGAGTTATAAAAGTATTTTATTATAAAGGTATTTTATTTTAAAAGTATTTCCAACAAAGAAATTTTGTATTAATATTTGAAGTTGAAATTCTTTTGGTTTGAATTAATTATTCATGCCCGATACTATTCTTTTGAATCTACCTTATCTGCTCAGCTTTATTTATTCACTTATATTCTGTTTTTCCAAATCCTCCTTCTTTTCCTTGTTGACTATATCTTTTTTCTAATGATTAGTGATTTATTAAATATGTTTGAAAAGTATTTTGAGATTTAAAACTAATAAATTTATAAATAATGGATTTAAGGTTTTCAAAGACTTTTAAATGGTATTTATAAAGGAAGCAAGAAATTTCATTGATGAATCTTTGTAAAGTGTTAAAGATGATTGATTTGCAAATGAAGATTCAAATAAATATTTCGAGTAAAGTTATATGTGTTTCTTTGAATGTATAATTTTAAAGATATTAAATGAATTAGGAAATTTATTTTAGTAATATGCTTGAAAAATAAATTTGAATTGCTATTTGGAAGTCATGTTTTGGAATATTTACTTGATTTCGAAGTACTAATAGTTGTATGTGATATATTTGTTTCATAGGAAGTGGAATTTTATAAATATTGATTGCAAAATAGTATTTATAAATAAAATGAATTTAATTGGAAATTTGAGAACTCAAGTTCCGGGATTTTGAAACTGTTTTTCAAGTGATTTTGAAATATAATACTAGTATTGTTTGGAAGTATTTTGGATAAATATTCTCAAATGTGATTTGAAAGAAATGTTTTAAAAGAATTTTTAAAAGGAAAATAAGTTATGTACTCCCCTCTTTTGTCGTTGGAAAATAATTTCGATGATGAGTGCACGCATCATCGACGTTCATTTTCGAGTTTCAAAGTGGGAAGACTGCTGCAGTAGTTTTACTGCACATTAGTTTTGAAAAAAAATCCTAATTTTGTATTTCCAAATATGATTTGATATATAAAAGCTATGAGTGTGTATGTGTGTGTGTGTGTATTATTTCATATGATTTGAAATGAACTCGACATTTAGTTCTTTAAGTTTCTATAAATTAGAGATTTCAATTATTGTAATGAAGGAAACCTTGACTATATTAATAATTGGATACTTCTAAATCGAAATTAAGGAATTGATGCTAAGTGATTAATGAAATATATAAGAAATTGAAAATAACTTGTAAATATGAAAAATTTAGAAGATATAATTATTGAACATTTTGTTAACTGATGGTAATAAGATAAACTTGTGTAACATTCATATTCATTCTATAAAACATATATATAACTTACCAAAATGTTAAAAGTTGAAAATGTTACAGAGGAATATGTAGTGGAATTATACAAGTAAAACTTAAGTAATGGAAGTGTTCAATGGAATTATTTCAAAATAACAATTTTGATGTACAAGAAATGTTATAAACGTAAGTTAATATTGTGAAATAATTTATGTAAGTACATGAAAGAAAGAAAAAGACATTGTATGAATGAATAAAAATAAATAAAAAGGTAAATAATGATGTGAAAAGAAATCAATTGAATAAGCGCAAATAATATGTTGAAATTATTGGTTGTTTTGGCTTATGGGATGTTTTATTTTTGAAATATGATACATATATTGTAATTATTGATATTATTGTTTTTCCGGACCTCTCTTTACAAAGGAGACTCTGCCGAAATTTTTCAAAAATTTAAGACTTAGAATTTTTTTGCAGAATTTGAGTTATTTTTTTTTTCATTTTTATTAAACTTAAATATGTAGGTTTAATTGTTTATAAATTGACTGTTTAAATAAAATATAACATATTTTTGGATTCCTTCTTGTTTCTTTTCGGGGACGAAAAGTTTTGAGTGGGGGAGATTATAACGACCCGTATTTTAAAACATTTAAAAGTATTAAATTAAATAAGATTTTTTGAATAAAATTGTTAGGAATAAAAAAAATTAAGATTTTATTTATACAAATTAGATTATAATACAAATTATGAGCTTAATTAAAATTTCTATTAATGACATATGTTTGCAATAATATAAGGATGATAACAAATGTTAGTGTGTATTTTAATAATATTGGTTTGAATGATATTTGTAATTGTCTGAATGTAAATTTCCAATTGATTGGAAATATAAATGTTAATAAGAAATCATAAATGTTTCTTTATAAAAAATAATCATATGTTTATTTATATGAAATGTTTAGTAGCTGAAAGATTGATTGCAGAGATGAGAAACTATTATTTGGTAAGAAATGTATAATTCCTGTTTGTATCCAATAGTGCATAAATATGTTTAAATCACTGTTTGATAGGAAATAATTGTTTTATTTCTCATTACATTTTTTTTTTCCATTTTGAAATTCACCCTTGTAAACAATTGAAAATAATGTAATTGAATAATTTCAATTAATGATAGAGAGGACACCAAATTGTAAATTAATAGGTGTAATTAAACGTAGTTTATGTTTTGTGAAAATATAAGGAAAGTTGGTTTAATGAAAAGAACATTTATATCAAATAAAATGGATGTTTCATTTGTGAATGTAAGTTTAATTTCATTAAAATAAAGAATAGGATGATTGATTTAAAGGAAGTAAATATGTATATTTTTAGCATATAGATGGATTACAAGAGTAGAAAAATAATTTATTTAAGTAAGTTATTTATAGCTCTGCTGTATAAACAACAAATTTATAAACGTGTTTAAATGACTAAAGGAAACAATTATTATATTTTTCATCCATTTTAGTTGTCTGTTTTGAAATTTAACTTTATAAGTAATTGTAATTAATGTAATTGAAATATTTCAATTAGAAGGGAAGAAAATGTTGATTGCAATTAATAGATTTAATAAAAGAAACGTACCTTTTGTGTTAAACGGAATTGATGTTTTAATGGAAATAAAAGATCATTTTGGAAAAACCAAATTGAACGTTTTCATTTTTATAGTAAGTAAATTTATTTATTATGCATAGATAAAAAAAACTAAATGCATACAAATTTGAATATTATTTGAGTTAATGAAGTTAATTTGGTTACGTTTCACAAAATTGAATTTCAAAAAGGTTGTGCAATGTACACGGTCCCTTCATTTCTTTTGTTATTAATTGTTGCATGTTTTTAGACGTATAAAAGTAAAACTTTCATTTTAAGCAAGAATGATTTTGGATAAAAACAAATTTTGAATTTTAGAATAATACACACACACACACATTAATATTCAAACTTTTAAATATATCATAGGATTCATGGTTTTGTAAATATTGTGGAATCAATTAGAAATTACCTTTTATTAACAGTTGTACATTAATTACATAAGTTCATATATATTTATTTTTACATTTTTTATATGGTTAAAACTTGTAAATTGGTTGCATTAATGTGACCGTTATAGTCATTAGAAAAGTAAAGTAAATCATTTTTATAGTGCACAGATAGATATATATTCATTAATTAATGAAATTGGTTTGAGTAATGTAAATAAATATATAGATTGATTGGTTGATTAATTCATTGATTGATTGTTAATTGATTGATTGTGTTAATGTAGTATGCAAATATATTGACATAAAACGAATGTTTTAATATGGAATTAAATTAGGTAAATATGTGTATATTTGGGTTTATTGATATGAATTAATTGGAGTAAGTTTTGGAATTTGGACCCCAAAGGTTTGTTTATAGGTTATAGGCGGTCTCTTCATTTTCATTACATTATTATCACCTCGCATTCTCTCTCTTTCGTTTTCAAGTTCTCAACGTAGTCTCCACTTGTGCATCCATTTAATTATTAGCCTACTCATTCGTTTTTTATTAATTAGTAATAACCTCATTTGATTTATTTCTAATTAATAATTGTCTCATTCTTTTCATTTGTTTCTCCTTTGTTCGTTTGCTCTTTTCAAATGCTTTACCTGATGTTTTTTTTTGTTTTCTTTTCTGTTTTTTTTTCTTTCGTTTTTAATGTGAACATCCAAATTAATATTCATGCCATCTAATTAGCATTTACTATTCTCCATTTCTGAAGTTTATTTTTCTTATGCAGCATTAGTTCTTGTAGCTTCCTTTCATTGGCAATTCTTTCTCATGAAACTTCATATTTAAAACGGAAGATTTATTTTTATCTTTATTGATATATTTATTCCTTTACTTCACCTCTGTTAATACTACCATTTTAAGGTTGTTCATATTTTTACTTTATTTCAATTCCAAGTTTGTTTATATATACTCTATTAGCTTTTCATTTGTTTCCATCATCATTTTTGTAGCCTCATTTCATTTTTCAAATTTCATCTTCTGTAGCTTCATTTCTCCAAACAAACTTCCATCTCATTTTTTCTCTCTCTCTCTCTCTTCATTTTCTTCCTTCTTCATTTTTTTTCTTCTTCAAATCTCCTTCTTCTTCTTTTTTTCTTTTCTTTCAAAGCTTTTTCTTATTCTTATTCCTCAAATCTTCTTCTTCTTTTTTTAAAGCTTCGTTTTCTTTTTCAATTCTTCATCTTCCTTGAATTCTCTTCTTCTTTTCCAAACATTCTTCCTTTTCCAAATCCTTTTCTTCAAATTCAGATCTATACAAATTTCTCTGTCTCTTCCAAAAATTTCTATAAAAAAAGAAGAAGATTAAGATAGCAAGGAAATAAATCAATAGGAGGAAGTAGTAGCGGATCCAAACCCGACTAAGAAAGGGAAATCCATAAGGCGAGTGTTTAAACTCACTCACAAAATACTAAAGTTTTATTGCAAGTTAAACCAGGTCATATAGTGATAAAGTTTTGATTGTTGGTTTGGAATTTTTATTGATATTTAGTTTGAATAGCTAAATTCCAATATGTGATGACTAATAATTACTATTACATGTTATTGAATTGGTTGATTTGTTGAATTGATTGATTTGAATGTTGATTGTATGATGTGATGGATGCTATTGTGATTGAATGTGTATTTGTTCATTTATTTTGATATATCCTTGTTATCACCCTATAGTTTATTGTAATCATATAAATTTTCATATTGATTATTTGAGCACTGAATAAAGATATAAAACCGATGAATTTCATGTATTTACATGAGAGGAAAAAAACTAGTATGTTTAGATTTACCATTTGAACCATAAAAATGATTTTGGGAAATAAACTGTCGTTACCTTATTTGAAAGTTTCCAAAATTAAATTTTGAAACATTAGGAAGTTTCCATAAAATTGAATGTTGAAACTTTGAAACATTTTTATAAATCGAATCTCTTGAACTATGAAATTTAATTGGGAATTGTTCTGTAAATTTGTAAGTTACTAGAATGGATCTATTGTGAAATTTATTGTATTTTGAATATGGAAACAATAACATTTCCAGAAATTTGAACCTTCAAAAATGTAGTTATTTGCATGCCTTATAACATCTAAATTTGATTTAATTTGCTTAAGAATTTTAGTTCTGACTCGAGTGTTTGTGTTTTCCTTTATGCTCAGGCCAGCCTGAGTATTTCCAGTGTATTGAAGACCATTTTATTTTGGAGGATGAAGACGGAGATGATTCTACTGTTTATTAATATTATTCCACTACATCATGTGTTCCGCTGCATTATTTTTTTATTTCTGATGTATGTATAACTCTGATTTGAATTGTAAAAGTGTAATCAAATGATATTTATAAAACACCTTCATGAACTGTTTATTTGATTATTATATTTTGTCATTCCGCTGCGAGATTCTGTGTTTTGTTTTTTTCTTTTCTTTTATTTTCTTATTTACCCCATTAACAATCCTCCATTATGAATGGTTTGAGTCTGACATGTATGGTTTATTGTCGATTTGAACCGTCCAAAAAGGATGGGTCGTTACAAGCTAAAAACACCGTGGAACGAAGGAGTAGAAACATACGACGTTTCAAAGAATTTTTTTTCATATGTTTGCTTCTTTGTTGTGGACTATAAGTGATTTTCTTGCCTATGCAATGCTTTTAGGATGGAGTACATCCGATCGTCTAGCTTGTCCTTATTGCATGAAAGAAACACGGGCTTTTTCTTTACCGAATGGTAAGAAAATTTCATGGTTTGACTGCCATCGATGTTTTCTCCATGTCAATCATCCTTTCAGAGGAGACATGAAAAACATTTTAGCTAATAAAGTAGAAACCAGACAACCACCAACGATATGGTCAAGCGAAGACATATACGAACTTGTAAGGGACTATCCAAAGGTACATGAAACTGGAGTGCAAACAGAAATTGCAAGCAAATCGCCTATTCATAATTGGTGCAAACAAAGTATATTTTGGGAGTTTCCCTATTGGAAAGATCTTCTGCTTCGTCATAATATTGATGTAATGCACAACGAGAAAAATGTTTTTGATAATGTTTTTAACACAATTTTGAATGTCAAGGGGAAGACTAAGGATGATTTGAAATCAAGACGCGATATACAAGAATTATGCAAACGTCCCGAGCTTCATATGAATCCAATTGACAGTAAACTACTCAAAGCATGTTACGAGTTAGATAATAATCAAGTTAAAGTTTTGTTAAAACGGGTAGAAGAATTAAGATTTCCTGATGGGATTTCATCAAATCTTCGTAGATTTGTTGACTTTAAAAACGGTAGATTGAGCGGAATGAAAAGCCACGACTGTCACATAATGATGGAAAATTTATTACCTATTCTATTCAAAGAACTATTGCCCTTAAAAGTTTGGAACGTAATAACGGAGCTTAGTTTGTTTTACAAAGAGCTTTGTTCGACTACTTTAAAAGTGCAACATTTACGTAAACTTGAAGAAGATATTTGTAACGCCCCACCCCGAGACCCACCTTAGTAAAGAGAATTAACGAGTAATTCCGTCTACTAAAGCGGAGAATAGGGCTGGTTAAGGGCGACCATCTATAACTTTGTCTTAAACATCTACTGAATACGTCGATAAATGCAATATGATTTTTCTTTTCTATCTCAATGGATCGACATACCCAGTAAATGCTTAATCCAAAACTATAGGTGGCTAACGGATCTATCAGAACAAAATACAATAACTAAATGTAAATCACATCACAGAACAGTAATCAACATCATATATATACATATACACTGATACATGTTTAGTACAATACAATATGAATACAATAAATGTGGTACTCGACCACACCATATACATTGAATCAAATATAAATACATCAGAGTATGCGGAAGAAATCAACTACTCAAGCGATAGATAAGCTAATGTCCAACATAAACTTCAAGCTAAGTCCAATAGATGATACCTGAAACAACTCGGTCTGACCCGAGTGAAAAACACACGGGTCAGGCAGGCTAGAACTTATTAGTAGTAAGGATCTCAGTAATAAGCGAAAGGGTGAGAATCACTCCGTTGTTGCCAACGGAACGACATGTTATTGATCATATCATTTATAAGACAGAGGACATCGGGGATTTATCTATCTATTCAAAGAAATTCAATAAGTAGCATGCATATGGTTTCTCTTAAGGACATCTCTAAGTAAAGTGGATAAGGGATGAGAACCATATAATAACTTCATAAGGAAACATCAAATCATCATAATCTATCATAAGAACTCATTAAGAGTTAAAGGAAATCATAATCGAAATCACCATATAGAATAATATGAATGTAGCCTATATCATACTCAAGGCCATATTCAAATAACACATCATAAAAAGGTGAAATCGAACATAGAAAACTTCATAGAAAATTGCACGTGCTTTTCATCTTGACTAGTACTACTATTATTTGGTACCATACGTCGTGATGACTTGGGGTCATTAACATCTTAGCATCGTGATCATCTTGATTGACTATAGTCGAATATCGCGATGACACCCAAATCATAAAATCCGAGCAAAACATCATGATGATTGGAATCTAGTAATAACATCAAGAACATCGTAATGATTCCAATCTTATACTCGGTTTGTAGTACTAATAACATCTTGAATGTGTCACAACGTCTCGAATAGGAACCCAATGGGAGTTAATGTACGTCCCATACCATACATTCGCATCTATTGGTTTACTAATCTTCAGTCGTTGCCACATTAGAAAACATTCATAAAAATCCAAATCAAACATACACCGCCTCATCTCATTGGCGAGTGTAAAGCACCCAACTCATCGTGTCTCATACTTCGATGAGTTTAAAGTGACATCAAGACTTGTCTCATTTCATCGACAAGTAAAAGTCCATCTTAAACATAACAACCATCATTAATTCATCATAAAAATCCAGATTTCAACCAAATTTTGTGGCATTAAACCATGACATAAAAACTATAACGTATCCAAAATTTGGAGCAATTCGCTGCAAAGCGAAAGAGTTAAGATTTTTTTTTTTTTGAACATTGCACTTTTCAGCAAACACAAAGAAAACAAGATTTTTTTTTTGGCTGTTTTGAACCAGTGATTTTCTATATCAAAGCAACTCAAAATTTCATGAAAATTTTCAGTAACATTTCACAGTCCAAGTACTACAATATATCAGAGATTGAGAGTAAATGGCTCTAAAATGAAGAAGATATGATTTTTATAAAATGATGTATTTTCGGCCAACACAGAAATCAATTTTTTTTGGCCGAATTCAACCATTAAATTTATATATCAAAGCAACATAAAATTCAGTGAAAATTTACAGAAATGTAGAGTTCCCTGACTACAAAAACATATCGAAAATTGAGATCAATTTACCAAAAATTGAAGGAGACATAATTTTTTTGATTATGGTGCATTTTTGGCCTATAAACAGAGAGAAATTTTTGGCCATTTTCAACTAATAATTTTATATATCAAAACAACATATAATTCAATGAAAATTTCCAGATTTGTATAACTACCTGACTACAACATCTTCCCAAAAACTGAGATCAATTTGCGAAAAATTGAAGAAGATACGATTTTTTAAACATGATGTATTTTCGGCCTATAAACAGAGAGAGATTTTTGGCCATTTTCAACTAATAATTTTATATATCAAAACAACATATAATTCAATGAAAATTTCCAGATTTGTAGAATTACCTGACTACAACATCATACCAGAAACTGAGATCGATTTGCAAAAAATTGAAGAATATATGATTTTTTTGAATATGATGTATTTTCGGCCAGAAATCAGAGATCAGTTTTTGGCCATTTTCAAGCACAAATTTTCCAAACCAAAACAACACCAAATTCATTGAAAATTTCCATTAACATTGCCCAATCTAAGTACTAAAACATGTGAAAAACTCAGACTCAAATAATGTAAATTGGAGAAGATATGAATTTTTGAACATGGGGCTTTTTCAGCCAGCAGAACAGAAAACAAAGAAGATAAATAGAGCAATTCCATCAACAAATGATAGCAAAGTTCGATTTTTTTAGCTTTAGCTTGCAGTAAGAAACTCTTACCATGCTTACCACTTGATTTAGCAATGGTTTCAGCAACAATATGATGGATTTTGAAGGGAAATGGCCTTCAAGAGCCTGTAGATTGCAAAACAAGGACATGCAAAACAAAAGAAATTGTTACAGACAAAATTCATACCTTGTTTCAAAGATTTTGATGAAAACTTATAGGTATTGGATGGATATTACCTTCTATTATCTGATTTTAGTGATTATCTTCTTTGATTTTCAGCAATTTGAGTGGAAAATTGAATTTAGATGGAGATTGCCCTTTTTTTTCCTTGTCGCTTTACTGAAAACTTTTGTTTAGGGAGGAAGAAGAAACTTAGTACAGTAGTTTATCTCTGTCTAGAAACATCTGGATAATGGAGTTTGGGTTTTAAACCTAACTCTAAAAGCCCAAAACCATTATTACATAAAGAAAATTGAGTTATGTACACTTTCTAACCTATATAATCAACATATACACATTTTTCTTCATTTTTAGGCCAAATAAAATGTATACACCTATTTGTTTACAAATAAAATTGTTATTGCAACAAGATAAAATTTTATTTCAACAATAAAAAGTTCTTTTTACAAATAAAACCATATTTTCAAAAATAATTTATAATTTACACTATTTACACTATTTTATTACAAAACACCATTTTCAATCCAACAATTTGTACAAAAATTGATTTCTTGTCAAATAAATTACCATAAATCATTTTAACTCTTTTAAATAGTCAAATATTATTTTTCAAACAATATTTCATCTTTTATTTTAATAAAACACATACTATCTTCATATTTCTCGTTTTAAATTCAATAAAAGATTCATAGTGACAATGTTTTCCAATATGGTTGTAATTACCCAAATAAAATTGCAATTTGATTATTTTCTACTCAGTTCTCAAAATAAAGTTTTTAAAACTTTATTTTCATTACTTTAGATTTATTTCAACAATTTAACGTTGAAATACATCGCCTAATTAATTTATTAGCTTCAAATTATTTAAACCAAATACTTATCCAATCAATATTTAATCACATATTTATACCCAAATAAACAAAATAGAGTTCCAAACTTAATTTTCTCATTTTATTTACAAAATTCATTGTTTATTCCAAATAAACAATTTAAAATTTCCAATTATATTTTAATTTACAATATTAAATTATAACTTCCTTTATAATTTAATGTATACCGATAATCTCCAAACTAGGGTTGTTACAGACTCCCCCCTACAAATATTGCATCCCCGCAATTTTCTAGGAAAATAGTTGTAAACAACATAAAAATTCAATCAACAAAGGTGATAGACAAGCTCGAAACTCAAACCATTCATACTCCCAGCATAGAATGGTAGAGAGAAATAAGGAAAAACTCCCTTGGTTAGTCCAATGGTCCATCATATGCTAATATAGTGATTAGCAAACCATCGAATTTTCCAAGCAACTCGAAAGAATTTCGAAGATATCCCATCTTCGAACCAATACTCAATAAAAAGCTCAACAAATAATCTATCAAATAAGATAGATTTCTCAAAACTTTACGAATAGAGTTGGGATCAAACTCATTCAAACCCGAACTCTAAGCAACAAAAATGATCATCAACACAATTTTCCGCTTAATACTACGGAAAGAACTTCCTCACAACAAGGATAGACTCAATAGAAAAGATAGATAAATCACACAAAATGGTTTCTCATGAGGCCACCAAACTCGAACGACCGCGAAAATGCACACCGTTATCATTAGCACAAGAATAGAGTGAACTCAAGAACAAGAATATGAGCTCAAATTACTTTTCAGTCCAAGATATTTAGAATTTTTTTTTCTCAACATCTTTTAAATTTTAAATCTCAATTTTCAACATTTGAAAATTTTCAAACTCTCTACTATATTACTTAGTAAGTAATATAAAACTCAAATTAAAAGTCCAAATTTCTTCTCTTACTTCAAAATTAATTTTCAAAGAATTTTGTAAATCCATAATAATATTCCTCAAAATAAATTAAGGGTTTAAATTCTCTTTACTCTTTTTATTAAACCACTTAAATAGTTTAAAAAAAATCTTCTAATCCTCTTATAACTCTTCTTTTAAAACATCCAATGTATATAATATAAATTCTAAAATCTCAAAATATTATTTTCAAAATCTCAATTTTAAAACACAAACCATCGTGTCTGATTGCCTCATCATAGCATTTAGGAGATTCCTATCGATAACGTTGATCAGGCGTATCGACCAGAACTCTTAACTACTCGATGGATAACCCAACACTCTCAAATTATTTCTATAAAAGAATACTACTCATATAATTATATTCTCAAAACATTCTTCGAAATTTTTTTTTTCTTTTTTTTTTTAAAAAAATCTCAAACTCCAATTTCTCTTTTTATTTTTTATTATTTATTTATTTTTTTTTAGAAAAAAAACTCATATATATATATATATAGCTTCAAAAACTCACCAAAGAAAATTAAGAGAATGCATCGAGATATTCCTAGAATACTCGATTCACAAAATCAACTAGGGAGATAGAGTGTTCGTCAACTCCTACAAGATGACGAGCCACTCTCGGAAATCATCAAGACACAAGATAAGCAAGATATTCTTCTCAAAGGAGAAGAAGCACACAAACAAAACAAAAAAAAATCATTACTTCAAATAAAGTAATGCTACAAAGGATAACACCGATTGAGTATCCAAAAAGGATAACTCAAAGAAACTGAATGATAAACCCAATCAAGCTCAACCAATATAGAAACTCATCTCATTCCTTAGTGGATATCCTCGTGGAAGGATAACCGAAGAGCTAAGAGCCAGGAAAATGCTTACCTCAACACTCGATTCCCCGATTGGATGTCAAATCCAAACGGACTCACAAAACTGAACAATGTCACCTTGACTGGAATTCAAGATATATCATCAACATCTCGATACTCAAGAGTGAATATAGAAACTTCGGAATCATTATTAACATTCCAAAGTGATAGAAACAGTAAACCAATCAAAATAGGAAACCTAAATAAATATAGGATCCTATAAAACAACGGATTGGACTTAATATCAAATAAGTTAATCCATCTAAAATCAAATGCATCCCAAGATTGTGAGTAACAAACAAATACTCACAAAAGCAAGATCAAATAGAAATCTCAGAATGCTCACAACGAGCCAATCGTTGTGGATCCCCTCAATACGATTCACAACTCTCAAAGGAACACAACAAGAATACTCAAAGGAATAAATAAGCTTCATCGATACGAACTCACTCGCATCGACAAAAATAAGAATAGAATAATCCTAAATAAGATTATTCATAAGATAAGATAACATCAAACTCAATTATGGAATACTACGGAATACAATATATATTCTTAGACATATTCCATCTCAACATATCCCAATACTCGAAGAAGAATCAAAGCACGATTCGAAAACAAGCTCGAATAAAGGACAATGATTCACTTATATTGTACTTCGATGTATCGTGATATACGTACTGTTATATGTTTATTCTACTTTGTTCTGACCACAGCTCTGATACCATGCTGTAACGCCCCACCCCGAGACCCACCTTAGTAAAGAGAATTAACGAGTAATTCCGTCTACTAAAGCGGAGAATAGGGCTGGTTAAGGGCGACCATCTATAACTTTGTCTTAAACATCTACTGAATACGTCGATAAATGCAATATGATTTTTCTTTTCAATCTCAATGGATCGACATACCCAGTAAATTCTTAATCCAAAACTATAGATGGCTAACGGATCTATCAGAACAAAATACAATAACTAAATGTAAAGCACATCACATAACAGTAATCAACATCATATATATACATATACACTGATACATGTTTAGTACAATACAATATGAATACAATAAATGTGGTACTAGACCACACCATATAAATTGAATCAAATATAAATACATCAGAGTATGCGGAAGAAATCAACTACTCAAGCGATAGATAAGCTAATGTCCAACATCAACTTTAAGCTAAGTCCAATAGATGATACCTGAAACAACTCGGTCTGACCCGAGTGAAAAACACACGGGTCAGGCAGGCTAGAACTTATTAGTAGTAAGGATCTCAGTAATAAGCGAAAGGGGTGAGAATCACTCCGTTGTTGCCAACGGAACGACATGTTATTCATCATATCATTTATAAGACAGAGGACATCGGGGATTTATCTATCTATTCAAAGAAATTCAATAAGTAGCATGCATATGGTTTCTCTTAAGGACATCTCTAAGTAAAGTGGATAAGGGATGAGAACCATATAATAACTTCATAAGGAAACATCAAATCATCATAATCTATCATAAGAACTCATTAAGAGTTAAAGGAAATCATAATCGAAATCACCATATAGAATAATATGAATGTAGCCTATATCATACTCAAGGCCATATTCAAATAACACATCATAAAAAGGTGAAATCGAACATAGAAAACTTCATAGAAAATTGCACGTGCTTTTCATCTTGACTAGTACTACTATTATTTGGTACCATACGTCGTGATGACTTGGGGTCATTAACATCTTAGCATCGTGATCATCTTGATTGACTATAGTCAAATATCGCGATGACACCCAAATCATAAAATCCGAGCAAAACATCATGATGATTGGAATCTAGTAATAACATCAAGAACATCGTAATGATTCCAATCTTATACTCGGTTTGTAGTACTAATAACATCTTGAATGTGTCACAACATCTCGAATAGGAACCCAATGGTGGTTAATGTACGTCCCATACCATACATTCGCACCTATTGGTTTACTAATCGTCAGTCGTTGCCACATTAGAAAACATTCATAAAAATCCAAATCAAACATACACCGCCTCATCTCATTGGCGAGTGTAAAGCACCCAACTCATCGTGTCTCATACTTCGATGAGTTTAAAGTGACATCAAGACTTGTCTCATTTCATCGACAAGTAAAAGTCCATCTTAAACATAACAACCATCATCAATTCATCATAAAAATCCAGATTTCAACCAAATTTTGTGGCATTAAACCATGACATAAAAACTATAACGTATCCAAAATTTGGTGCAATTCGCTGCAAAGCGAAAGAGTTATGATTTTTTTTTTTTTTGAACATTGCACTTTTCAGCAAATACAAAGAAAACAAGATTTTTTTTTTGGCTGTTTTGAACCAGTGATTTTCTATATCAAAGCAACTCAAAATTTCATGAAAATTTTCAGTAACATTTCACAGTCCAAGTACTACAACATATCAGAGATTGAGAGCAAATGGCTCTAAAATGAAGAAGATATGATTTTTATAAAATGATGTATTTTCGGCCAACACAGAAATCAATTTTTTTTTGGCCGAATTCAACCATTAAATTTATATATCAAAGCAACATAAATTTCAGTGAAAATTTACAGAAATGTAGAGTTCCCTGACTACAAAAACATATCAAAAATTGAGATCAATTTACCAAAAATTGAAGGAGACATAATTTTTTTGATTATGGTGCATTTTCGGCCTATAAACAGAGAGAGATTTTTGGCCATTTTCAACTAATAATTTTATATATCAAAACAATATATAATTCAATGAAAATTTCCAGATTTGTATAACTACCTGACTACAACATCTTCCAAAAAACTGAGATCAATTTGCGAAAAATTGAAGAAGATACGATTTTTTAAATATGATGTATTTTCGGCCTATAAACAGAGAGAGATTTTTGGCCATTTTCAACTAATAAATTTATATATCAAAACAACATATAATTCAATGAAAATTTCCAAATTTGTAGAATTACCTGACTACAACATCATACCAAAAACTGAGATCAATTTGCAAAAAATTGAAGAATATATGATTTTTTTGAATATGATGTATTTTCGGCCAGAAATCAGAGATCAGTTTTTGGCCATTTTCAAGCACAAATTTTCCAAACCAAAACAACACCAAATTCATTGAAAATTTCCAGTAACATTGCCCAATCCAAGTACTAAAACATGTGAAAAACTCAGACTCAAATAATGTAAAGTGGAGAAGATACGAATTTTTGAACATGGGGCTTTTTCAGCCAGCAGAACAGAAAACAAAGAAGATAAATAGAGCAATTCCATCAACAAATGATAGCAAAGTTCGATTTTTTTAGCTTTAGCTTGCTGTAAGAAACTCTTACCATGCTTACCACTTGATTTAGCAATGGTTTCAGCAACAATATGATGGATTTTGAAGGGAAATGGCCTTCAAGAGCCTGTAGATTGCAAAATAAGGACATGCAAAACAAAAGAAATTGTTACAGACAAAATTCATACCTTGTTTCAAAGATTTTGATGAAAACTTATAGGTATTGGATGGAGATTACCTTCTATTATCTGATTTTAGTGATTATCTTCTTTGATTTTCAGCAATTTGAGTGGAAAATTGAATTTAGATGGAGATTGCCCGTTTTTTTTCCTTGTCGCTTTACTGAAAACTTTTGTTTAGGGAGGAAGAAGAAACTACGTACAGTAGTTTATCTCTGTCTAGAAACATCTGGATAATGGAGTTTGGGTTTTAAACCTAACTCTAAAAGCCCAAAACCATTATTACATAAAGAAAATTGAGTTATGTACACTTTCTAACCTATATAATCAACATATACACATTTTTCTTCATTTTTAGGCCAAATAAAATGTATACACCTATTTGTTTACAAATAAAATTGTTATTGCAACAAGATAAAATTTTATTTCAACAATAAAAAGTTCTTTTTACAAATAAAACCATATTTTCAAAAATAATTTATAATTTACACAATTTACACTATTTTATTACAAAACACCATTTTCAATCCAACAATTTGTACAAAAATTGATTTCTTGTCAAATAAATTACCATAAATCATTTTAACTCTTTTAAATCGTCAAATATTATTTTTCAAACAATATTTCATCTTTTATTTTAATAAAACACATACTATCTTCATATTTCTCGTTTTAAATTCAATAAAAGATTCATAGTGACAATGTTTTCCAATATGGTTGTAATTACCCAAATAAAATTGCAAAAACTTTATTTTCATTACTTTAGATTTATTTCAACAATTTAACGTTGAAATACATCACCTAATTAATTTATTAGCTTCAAATTATTTAAACCAAATACTTATCCAATCAATATTTAATCCCATATTTATACCCAAATAAACAAAATAGAGTTCCAAACTTAATTTTCTCATTTTATTTACAAAATTCATTGTTTATTCCAAATAAACAATTTAAAATTTCCAATTATATTTTAATTTACAATATTAAATTATAACTTCCTTTATAATTTAATGTATACCGATAATCTCCAAACCAGGGTTGTTACAATATTCCTAAATTGTTCTGCAAATTGGAGAAAATATTTCCGCCAGGTTTTTTTAATGTAATGGAACATTTACCTGTTCATCTCCCATCTGACGCACGACTTCGAGGTCCTGTGCAATATGGATGGATGTATCCATTTGAGAGGTATGTAATATGTTATCTATTAGTTTAATTACATTCGGAAGTTAAAGTTAATGTAAATTAATTTTGCATAGATACTTGAATCATCTGAAGAAAAAAGTGATGCAAAAAGCACGAGTTGAAAGTTCTGTATATAAATCTTACATCGAAGAAGAAGCTTCATTCTTTTTCTCTCACTATTTCAGTGATCGAACATATCATTTGAAAGTGTTCCTCATAATGATGAAGGCGAGGAACAAGAGTCCTCTCAAACAATGTTATCTATTTTTAGACAACATGGTCGGCCTTCTGGAAAATGTGTAGAAGTATAGTTAGACGATAGAGATCTTCATGTAGCACACACTTATATTCTTCTTAATTGTGCTGAGGTGGCACCATTTGTTAGGTAATCTGAAATAATAATTTTTGATTTATTCATTTCCATAATGCATTCGCATGTAGAATTTAATGCAATATTTTATTCATATATGCAGTATTTATGAAAGTGAACATTCGCACGGAGATCTCAGTATAGAATTTTCTGATTGGTTTTCAAAGTACGTTTATGAACCGAGAAATTGTGTAGTTGACGAAGGGATGAAACATCTTGCGTTGGGACCAATAAGAAATGTCAAGACATATCCAATATATTTCTTCAATGGATATAAATTTAACACCAAAGAATACGGTGCAGAAAAATTAACTAATAATACAGGTGTTTTGTTAAAGGTAGTGATGATCCAGAAAATCACATAAATGTTTTATGGCGTTTTAACTCAAATTTTGCAACTGACATATTTCTCACGACCCGCGGAGGAGGTGTTTCTGTTTAGATGCAATTTGTGTAGCAATGTTCCAGGTTCTGGAATTAATGTGCACAAGGATTATAATCTTATTAAAATAAAGCACACATCGTATTATCACAAGTACGATCCTTTTGTACTAGCCAAACAAGCATTGCAAGTTTATTATGCTCCTTATCCGTCTCTAAAAATAGATAAAGTAGATCGGTCGGAAGTTTTTAAAACAAAGGCAAGATTTACGTTTGATGGGAAGAATATTCCAGATGAACAAGCTTATCACGCAAATCTTAAGCAAACAACGAAATAATAACAACAGATGATTGTACTGATTTTGTACCTCTGAATGATGAATCAAACGTTTTGGTAGAAGCATTCGAGGGTAGGGAGGAAAATAACATAGAATATGAGACTGAATCTGAATCAAAAGACGATGAGGATTGATATAAATACTATGTTGAATTCTTATGTATTATGCAATTTATATAATTGATGAGATTTATTTTGCTAGTTATGTAATTTATGTCATTTATGAAATCGAATTTGCTTATCGTCATTTACATCATTTATGTCATTACCATTTCTATCATTTATTTAGCAATTTATGTTAAAAATGCAATGTATTCTGCTTATCGTCGGAATATGAGACCCAATCTGAATCGGGTATACTTTGCACCTTATGTACTTTATCTTATTTACGTCATTTAACTATAAAATATATTTCATTATTATGTTATTGTTCTCTTTTAAAATGTTGTGTCTGCGACATGTATCATGTCGTCCAGAAGGAGGAGTTCTTTCCATTCTTCAGGAGGCGATGACAGAAGTCCATCGCAACCGCCATAGCGACCCACTATGTATCTAGTACCTAGAGCGGAGGGGTAAGTATTAAACTTTTTTTAGCATTCTAAATATTTTGTGTCTGATATACTAATCTATATCATATTTAACATAGGGGGTTTGACCTACAGCCGTCAGATGTAGTTCTATCAGTTTCGAGAGATTCGTACAAGAGTAGGATGACGGCTTGTTCGCCGAAGTGGGATAATATCCCTCCCCACATCCTGGAGTGTATATGGAAGGATTTCAGTGTAAGAATAATCTTTTGTTTTCCATTCTTAATTTTTTGTTGCTTATTTATTGTTCACCATTTATTGTTTAATTTTTGGTCGCTTGTTTATCATGAAATGTAGGCCACAGTGGACGTACAATCAGATGACCTGTAGCTGGTACGACTGGATGCAGAAGATGAGGAAGAACTATAAGGATTCGATGTTGGTAGTGAAGCATAAAGGGCAGAAGCCGAACTGGATGGGGGCGAGTGTGTGGGAAGGGTGGCTGGCACAATAGGATGGTGACGAGGCGAAGGTAAGTGTACTAAACTTTTATTAATTATTTGATTGATACGTAAATATAAAAATATATTTGGTAAGTAAATAATGTATTAAATTTAAATGTATAGGCAGAGTCGAAAAGAAACTCTGCAAATAGGAACAAAAATCCTGTCACTCATCGAGGAGGGTCAAAATCATTCTAGCAATATCACCAGGAGTTGGTAAATTTATTAAATGTGAATTGTAAATAGTTATTGTGCTATATAATTTTGAATATACAATAACAGTACATAATAATTAATTTCAGCAAGCTGAGGCGCATGGTCCCATGTCGTGTATGGATGTATTTACCTGTACTCATGCCGTCGAGCATGTAAATCGAAATGGGACAGTTTCATATACATGGCACGACGATAAATCGAGAAAGAGCCATGTAAGCATATTTTAGTTTATGTACTATTAGTAATTGTTTTAATTATTAAATTATAATGAATTAAGATATCATGCTATTAATTTTAACTGCATTTTTATTTGTTCATGTAGGCAAGGTTTATGGAACAACGCCAGAAACTCCTGGAGGATACCGGTCAAGAGCAGCTGACGACGTATGAGGAGGACGTCATTTTTGAGTCAATCATGGATCCACTGTCACGGAACAGGCTCTATGGCTTTGGCAATCAAGTGGTAATGAATAATATATTAAGATATAACAATTTAGTAATCTTTTAGTTCTAAAGAACTTCACATCGCTTTAGTTTCAGTAATAAGTTTATAGATATAACAATTAACACATTATGTTGTAACTTTAATAGTAAGATTATAGACTAAATTAAATAAGTATTGTAGGCCAGCAGATAGAGGAGAGTCAGCCAAATGGCCAGAGCTGAGATCGATCTAGTAGAGATCGAAGAGTTGAGAGCTAGGGTGGTGCAACTGGAAGAGCAGAACCATCGCCAGATCATTGAGATGACACAGCTACTGGACCAGCATATTGCTGAGTACATGCAGCAGTATGGTGGTTGCTTTCCATTCTCAGCTGGTTTGGGAGGTTCTGGAGGTTATTGACCGGAGTGATAGGTATGTTTTTTTTGTTTTGCGTCATTGTTTAGTAAGTTTTGATGATACATTGAGTTGGTGGAGTTGGATTTGAAATGTTATGTATATCGTTTGATGATACATTTAGTGGTAGTAATTTTGACATTTGGGAGTTGATGGTGAGTGTGACGACCGCCCATGACCCCTACACCGAATCTAGAGATAGAGCGCTGTAAAGTGTGCCAGGCGACCATGGACGACTGTCAAGGTAAGATTAAAACAACAGGATCTATCGTATTACTCACAGCGCATGGACAAAATACAATAGAACATATGTATAGTGAAGCTTTACAGAATAAAATGACATCATATAAAACTCCATAATAGTTGAATACAAGCATCCACATAGTCAATACATCCAGCCTCACTACATAACTCTCAGAGAATACAAAACAGCGGAAAAATCCAGTACATATAAGAAGATAATATGCAACCCTCTAGCTCGTCTTCGATATCAGCATCGTGAGAAGAGAACAGCACCTGTCACCTGCTACCTAGTCTGCCCGTCCCAAAATGGACGAACAGCCCAAGGCAATAAGAATTAAAACATAAAGCCTTGAGTCAGACAACAGTCTTAGTGAGCAGTAAATTAACTAACAACATACCAAAAGAGCATAAAGGAAAAGGAATAGGAATACAACCCTCCCACTCCAACCTCATTCTACAGTGATAGCCCCCAGACACACACTAAGCAGAAGCAAACATAGCAGAGCATACAATTTAAAGTAAAGCAATTGTCACTCGAGTCAAGAGCGATGTTTTCCAAGTACAAATCCCAAGGTCTAAAACCAAGGTCAGATAAGCACCCAGGAAATACCGCTCTTGAGACCGAATGATGATACAACCAAACATCCATGACTCGGCTATCACTGTTATCATTGTTGCGATATCACCGTTAATTGAATGACCGGCACATTCTTTCAGCCGTCCGTCAAGGGCTAATGGTAACCCCGGTTCTAGACATAACTCCCGCACGTCATCGTGACCCGTGCCTAGGATTATCGAATCTACCCAGAGTACTCGACCATCAACTTAGTCTTTTGGGCGTCCCCATGTACTCTTGCTTAGAGCATGCTAGAACCTTCAACAACGATGAGATCTCAACCTCCTAGTCATCCTCCTCGACGACTATTGCCATACTAGCTCAAGCGCCTCTCGAGCATCCATTATCCTCAACTCGAATCATATCACCGAGTTATCAACATGCTTGGAATGATCCCGCCTGGATTAGACCAAGTCTTCATCATATGATTGCCTCGCTTCATAACATCCTCGCGAAGCTTCATCTCAACATCACATCATCAAATCTATGCATAAGAGCTTCATCATCCCGCTACATATGCCCCGAGCAGCTTTCCCAATCCAAGAGCCTTTCCTTTAGCTTTTGAATCACCTTTGGTCTAAATCTAATCATCAATCATCTAGTTCATAACAATCAATCAAATCAAACATCAATCCAAGCAATCAAGCATTCAAATATGATCTAAGTAGACAATTATAACAATAATGGCATTTTCGTAATTAAAGAGTTGAAAGTCCAATAAGCATGAAAACATGTATTATATCTCTACAAACTTGATGAATGAACTTGCATAGGTTAACATATGATAAAATGGATACAACATCATCATGAACAATGGATCTATATGGATCTACACATAGGATGAAGAAAATGCATGGAAATCTCTATTTTAACACCAAAACGAGCCAACAATCCGATATACTCCTTTGGATCCGTGTGAGAGATAATCACCACTCACCAAATCACCTAAACAATCCAAAAGATATCAACTTCAGATCTGGACAGCGAAGAACTAAGCTAGATCCGACAAGATCTCACTTCAAACGATGAAATCTCCCTTGAAAAGATGAAGATCTTCAATCTAAGCTCTTGAATCTTTAATCTTGATCTTCGATTTGGATGGATGGAAGCACTAGATTAGAGTGGAGAAAAGAAGTGAAGAAGTGTAGAAGTCGAGCTCTCAAAATGGCAGCACTTCGTCGCTTCAAAATCCGGATCCCAAAAAGTGAGAACAACCCCTCCTATTTATAGCTGAAAACTGCCTGAGTCGTAACTCGGCTATCTCCTTAAGTCGTTGCCGACCTAACATATGCCGACCTACGACCTAAAAACCCCCACGACTTAACAGAGCCTCCGACCTAACCCTTAGCCAACAACTCCGACCTAACAGATACGCGCGCCTCAACTCCTACGATCTAACACTTCTGCGCATACGACCTAACTATTAAGTCGACCTACGACTTAACACATACTTCGACCTAACACTTAGACGAAACCCAGCGACCTACGACTTAACAGGTTACGACCTAATTCCTTAAGCCTCCACGCGACCTAACACTTAGCCTAACTCCTAAGGTCGCCAACTTGTTAACTCCTTAGGTCCTTAGGTCGCCAACACTAGGTCGCTAACTCGGCAACTACTAGGTCGCTAACTCGGCAACTACTAGGTCGCTAACTCGGCAACTACTAGGTCGCTAACTCGGCAACTACTAGGTCGCTAACTCGGCAACTACTAGGTCGCTAACTCGGCAACTACTAGGTCGCTAACTCGGCAACTACTAGGTCGCTAACTCGGCAACTACTAGGTCGCTAACTCGGCAACTACTAGGTCGCTAACTCGGCAACTACTAGGTCGCTAACTTTCCCAGCCGACCTAACACTTAACAAAACTTAGGTCGCTCACAACATTCTCTTAGGTCGTTGCCGACCTAACTCTACCCCAGAATACTTAGGTCGCCTACTACTCTTAAGTCGGTCAGTCTTTAGGTCGTTAACTCGCCCTGCCGACCTAATTACTTAACCAAATCCTAGGTTGCACAATTTTATAGGTCGCTCCAACTAACCCACGACCTAACACTAACTCGCAAGTCCTTAACTCGGTCACGACTTAGCTCTTAGGTCGTCCACGACCTAGGACTTAGACAAATTTCCCCAAAAATCTGAAATGACTTAAAATTGCAAAAATTCCAGATTTGACGAACTTTTCGATCCGTGAAAAATACGGGTCGTTACATTCTCTCCCCCTTAGGAATTTCGCCCCCGAAATTCCAAGCAAACAAAGCAATCAAAGACTATTCTGTACGCCTACCATCCATAGCAATCAACAAACAATGCATCCAATTCTAACTTAGCGTACAGAATTCTAAAACTTAGAACAAGTTACAATATCGCGAGATGAGACGACACCTTAGGGCCATACCTTGAAGAGTTCAGGATGAGCTGCTTTCATCCTCTCTTCCACCTCCCACGTACAGTCGTTATCATCATCACTCCATTGTATCTTGAGCAACTTAACTACCTTCCTCCTAAGCTGTTTCGTGTCGGTTTCCACAACACGAAGTGGCTTACGAGGTCTTCTATCAACTGGATCAACTTCAAAGTCTTCATAGCTATCAGCAGAAACCACCGTACTCGAGTCGTGCACATACTTCCGTAGATACGATACGTGAAAAACATTGTGCACACTCGACATTTTCTCTGGTAACTCCAATCTGTAAGCGAGCTTTCCAATTCGCTCGATAATCGGGAATGGTCCAACAAATCTCGGAGTCAATTTTCCTTTCTTCCCGAATCGAATAACATTCTTCAGTGGAGAAATCTTCACAAAAACCATATCTCCAACGTCGAATTCCAAATCCTTACGACGTTTATCGGCATAACTTTTCTGACGGTCTTGGGCTGCCTTCATCCGTTGCCGAATGATCTCTATGCAATCCGAAGTCTGTCGAATCATCTCTGGCCCAAGCATCAGCTTTTCTCCAGTTTCCAACCAACATGTCGGAGAGTTACACGGTCTTCCATACAATGCCTCATATGGTGCCATACCAATGCTTGACTGGTAACTGTTGTTGTACGCAAACTCCACCAAATGAAGGTGATCTTCCCATGATCCTCCGAAATCCAAAACACAAGCTCTGAGGAGATCTTCCAAAACTCGGTTGACTCTCTCAGTCTGACCATCTGTTTGAGGGTGATAAGCTGTACTCAAACACAACTCGGTTCCCAAGACTTCCTGGAAGCTCTTCCAAAATCCACTAGTGAACAATGGGTCTCGATCGCTCACTATACTCTTCGGAACACCATGGAATCGAACTATCCACTTCACATACAACTCAGCCAACTTTGATGCAGTCCTAGTCGATCGAACAGGAATGAATCGTGCACTCTTAGTCAGACGATCCACAATGACCCAAATCCCTTCATTTCCCGTTCTGGTTCTAGGCAATCCATCAATAAAATCCATCGACACTTGTTCCCACTTCCATGTAGGAACTTCTAAGGGTTGAAGCAATCCACTTGGCTTCTTCTGTTCAGCCTTTACCAACTGACAGTTCATACACTTGGAAATGAAATCTCCAACATCCTTCTTCATGCCTTCCCAGTAGTAGGTTCTCTTCATATCCCGATACATCTTATTTCCACCTGGATGAATTGTCAACTTCGAGTGATGACTTTCCTTCAGAACTTCACTCCTCAATTCATCTATATCGGGAACCACTAGTCGTCCTTGCTTTCGAAGCCAACCTTCTCTATCGACCTCGAATCCTTTATCCTTTTCTGGCTCCAATCCAGATTCCAATTCACGGATAATCTTGACAAGCTTATCATCTCGCTTTTGACTCTCGCCAATCCTTTCCACAAGAGTCGGTCTTATCGATAAGTTTGCCAACATTTCAGGTTCCAATTCGCATCCAGGCCTGAAGTCAAATCCAGCTAAATACTCGAGACTCTTCCATTCAGAAAACATGGCTCCCAATCCTGCATGTCTTCGACTTAACGCATCAGCCACTGCGTTACCTTTTCCCGGAGTATAAGCTATACCAAAATCATACGATGCCAAAAACTCTAGCCAACGTTGCTGCCGAAGATTCAAATCCTTCTGGGAGAAAAGATACTTCAACGACTTATGATCCGTAAACAACTCGAATCGAACCCCCAACAGATAATGCCTCCACATCTTCAGAGCAAATACAATCGCCGCTAACTCCAAGTCATGAGTTGGGTAATTCCTTTCATGCGGCTTCAGTTGTCGACTGGCATACGCAACAACTTTATCCTTCTGCATCAGCACTGCTCCAAGTCCAGTACCACATGCATCGGTGTAAACCACCATCTCATCATTCCCACTTGGAATAGTCAAAACAGGAGCACTCGTCAATCGCTCTTTCATGATTCCGAAAGCTTGCTCACACTTAGCATCCCAACTGAACACTTGGTTCTTCTTCGTCAATCCTGTTAACGGTGCAGCTATCTTGGAGAAGTCTTTGATAAACCGTCGATAATATCCTGCTAATCCAAGAAAACTCCTCACATCAGATGCATTCTTAGGTCTAACCCAATCCTGGATTGCTGCCACCTTAGCGGGATCAACCGCTATTCCATTTCCAGAAATCACATGGCCTAAGAACCTCACTTCACTCTTCCAGAAGTGACACTTCGAAAACTTAGCCTTCAGCTGATGTTTCCGTAAGATCTCCAAAACAATACGCAAGTGCGTCTTGTGCTCTTCTTCCGTTCTGGAATAAATCAGAATATCATCCACGAACACAAGTACGAACTTGTTCAACTGATCTCTGAACACTCTATTCATAAGATCCACAAAATATGCTGGCGCGTTAGTCAATCCAAATGGCATTACCAGCCACTCAAAGAAACCGGATGGTGTCCTAAAAGCAGTCTTCGACACACTATCCTTTGCCACTCTCAACTGGTGAAATCCCGTTGCCAAATCCATCTGAGAAAACACCTTAGCTTCGTGAAGCTGATCAAACAAGTCATCTATTCTCGGTAATGGATACTTGTTCTTCTTAGTCACCTTATTCAGCTCACGATAATCGACGCACAATCTCAACGACCCATCTGCCTTGGTTGCAAACACAACTGGTGCACCCCACTCGGACACACTACGCCGAATGAATCCTTTCTGCAAAAGATCATCAACTTGCACCCTCAACTCCTGCTGTTCCCTAGGCGCCATCCGCCTAAGAGGCATCACAACAGGTCTGGCTCCTTCAACTAGATCTATACGAAACTCGATCTCTCTATGCGGCGGCAACCCTTTGACTTCGTCAAAGACATCCTCGAATCCATTAGCGATCGGTACTGATGACAGTCCATCCCGTGGAACAACTAGCGAATACATGAAGCTCATGAAGACGCCTTCTTCATGCTTACATCGTATCACAATCTTTCGCCCCTCCACATTCTCGACTGTCACTTCCAACCTTTCGCAATCAACCTTAGCCGCATACTTCCTAAGCCAGTCCATACCCAAGATAATTCCGAACCCCGTAAAGTTCAGAACAAAGCAATCACAAACAAAAGAGCAACCATGACTCGACACAACTAGACCACGGCATAACATACACAAACAAGACGAACCCCCAACTGGATTAGTCACTACCAATGGCCTATCAACAATATCCGGCTTCAAACCTAACCGGCCTACTAGTTCATTACAAACAAATGAATGCGACGCTCCAGTATCAAACAAAACTCTAACTGGAACACCACATAGGAAAAGAGTACCTTGAACAACCACACTCTTTCCCTTTTCTTCAGCAGTAGGAGCTTTCGAAGACGACGGAACAGCTCCCAAAGCATAGGCTTGCACAATCTGCCTGTCCTTCCTTGGTTCTGGACAATTCTTCCTGAAATGCCCCGGCTTGTCACAGTTGTGACACTTCATCGGTGCCTTCGGATTCTTACAATCCTTAGAGAAATGGCCCTTCTGCTGACAATTGTAGCAAGTTACCTCGCCTTTCGGCTTCTTCTGGCCATCCTTACCCTTCTGCTGCTGCTGCTTCCTCTTCTGGTTTCCACCCTGCTGTGGTTTAGATTCTCCCTTGGTAACAGCAACAACAGGTCCTTCCTTAGGAAACAGACTCTCATGCCTAAGAGCTTTCTCCACAAGCTTCTCAAATGAATCGTCCAAATGATCCACCAACTGTCTCCCAAGATAACTATCCAAGCCGGTCACAAACTTCTCATTCTTCTGATAAGCAGATTCAATATACGACCGGGCATACTTGGACAAAGCTTCGAACTCAGAAACATACTCAAGAACAGATCTTCCACCCTGCTTGAGCTCTACAAACTTCTTGAACAGAACAGACTTCTGAGATGTAGAAATGAACTTAGCTTCAAATCTAGCTTGGAATTGCTCCCAAGTAATCTCTTCCTCCGCAGTATCGATGGTAATAGAATTCCACCAATCAGAGGCTCTCCCTTGAAGCTGCCTTGATGCCAACTTCCTCTTAGTTGCATCATCAATTCCCAAATCACCAAAGATCCTTCTACAAGCATCTATCCACCTCTGGACCTCAATGGTAGATTCTGTTCCCAAGAAAACCTTCCCTCCAAGAGCAGTATAATCCTTGCACAGCTTAGCAAAATCCACTGGTTTCGGAGTTTGGACTTGAACTCCAACATCAACTGCCGCCCCCGGAACTGGTATCCTTCTCATGATCGAAGTCATCATAGCTTCGAACATGGCTGCATAATCAGCAGTCTCTTCAGTAGCACGACCTCCCCTAGCAGCTGGTCTCCCTCTTCGACTCATTCTCAATATCTATAAGAAGGAATGATTAGAACATCTAGAGAATCAACTGCATAAAGGACTCAAATTCTACTAAGCCACTATATTATATATAGTAATCATCCATCAAAATACAATTACGTCTCTCATACGTAGTTACGACAGCGAGCGTTGGGTAAAATCGATTAACCAATGCTCTGATACCAAATGTGACGACCGCCCATGACCCCTACACCGAATCTAGAGATAGAGCGCTGTAAAGTGTGCCAGGCGACCATGGACGACTGTCAAGGTAAGATTAAAACAACAGGATCTATCGTATTACTCACAGCGCATGGACAAAATACAATAGAACATATGTATAGTGAAGCTTTACAGAATAAAATGACATCATATAAAACTCCATAATAGTTGAATACAAGCATCCACATAGTCAATACATCCAGCCTCACTACATAACTCTCAGAGAATACAAAACAGCGGAAAAATCCAGTACATATAAGAAGATAATATGCAACCCTCTAGCTCGTCTTCGATATCAGCATCGTGAGAAGAGAACAGCACCTGTCACCTGCTACCTAGTCTGCCCGTCCCAAAATGGACGAACAGCCCAAGGCAATAAGAATTAAAACATAAAGCCTTGAGTCAGACAACAGTCTTAGTGAGCAGTAAATTAACTAACAACATACCAAAAGAGCATAAAGGAAAAGGAATAGGAATACAACCCTCCCACTCCAACCTCATTCTACAGTGATAGCCCCCAGACACACACTAAGCAGAAGCAAACATAGCAGAGCATACAATTTAAAGTAAAGCAATTGTCACTCGAGTCAAGAGCGATGTTTTCCAAGTACAAATCCCAAGGTCTAAAACCAAGGTCAGATAAGCACCCAGGAAATACCGCTCTTGAGACCGAATGATGATACAACCAAACATCCATGACTCGGCTATCACTGTTATCATTGTTGCGATATCACCGTTAATTGAATGACCGGCACATTCTTTCAGCCGTCCGTCAAGGGCTAATGGTAACCCCGGTTCTAGACATAACTCCCGCACGTCATCGTGACCCGTGCCTAGGATTATCGAATCTACCCAGAGTACTCGACCATCAACTTAGTCTTTTGGGCGTCCCTATGTACTCTTGCTTAGAGCATGCTAGAACCTTCAACAACGATGAGATCTCAACCTCCTAGTCATCCTCCTCGACGACTATTGCCATACTAGCTCAAGCGCCTCTCGAGCATCCATTATCCTCAACTCGAATCATATCACCGAGTTATCAACATGCTTGGAATGATCCCGCCTGGATTAGACCAAGTCTTCATCATATGATTGCCTCGCTTCATAACATCCTCGCGAAGCTTCATCTCAACATCACATCATCAAATCTATGCATAAGAGCTTCATCATCCCGCTACATATGCCCCGAGCAGCTTTCCCAATCCAAGAGCCTTTCCTTTAGCTTTTGAATCACCTTTGGTCTAAATCTAATCATCAATCATCTAGTTCATAACAATCAATCAAATCAAACATCAATCCAAGCAATCAAGCATTCAAATATGATCTAAGTAGACAATTATAACAATAATGGCATTTTCGTAATTAAAGAGTTGAAAGTCCAATAAGCATGAAAACATGTATTATATCTCTACAAACTTGATGAATGAACTTGCATAGGTTAACATATGATAAAATGGATACAACATCATCATGAACAATGGATCTATATGGATCTACACATAGGATGAAGAAAATGCATGGAAATCTCTATTTTAACACCAAAACGAGCCAACAATCCGATATACTCCTTTGGATCCGTGTGAGAGATAATCACCACTCACCAAATCACCTAAACAATCCAAAAGATATCAACTTCAGATCTGGACAGCGAAGAACTAAGCTAGATCCGACAAGATCTCACTTCAAACGATGAAATCTCCCTTGAAAAGATGAAGATCTTCAATCTAAGCTCTTGAATCTTTAATCTTGATCTTCGATTTGGATGGATGGAAGCACTAGATTAGAGTGGAGAAAAGAAGTGAAGAAGTGTAGAAGTCGAGCTCTCAAAATGGCAGCACTTCGTCGCTTCAAAATCCGGATCCCAAAAAGTGAGAACAACCCCTCCTATTTATAGCTGAAAACTGCCTGAGTCGTAACTCGGCTATCTCCTTAAGTCGTTGCCGACCTAACATATGCCGACCTACGACCTAAAAACCCCCACGACTTAACAGAGCCTCCGACCTAACCCTTAGCCAACAACTCCGACCTAACAGATACGCGCGCCTCAACTCCTACGATCTAACACTTCTGCGCATACGACCTAACTATTAAGTCGACCTACGACTTAACACATACTTCGACCTAACACTTAGACGAAACCCAGCGACCTACGACTTAACAGGTTACGACCTAATTCCTTAAGCCTCCACGCGACCTAACACTTAGCCTAACTCCTAAGGTCGCCAACTTGTTAACTCCTTAGGTCCTTAGGTCGCCAACACTAGGTCGCTAACTCGGCAACTACTAGGTCGCTAACTCGGCAACTACTAGGTCGCTAACTCGGCAACTACTAGGTCGCTAACTCGGCAACTACTAGGTCGCTAACTCGGCAACTACTAGGTCGCTAACTCGGCAACTACTAGGTCGCTAACTCGGCAACTACTAGGTCGCTAACTCGGCAACTACTAGGTCGCTAACTCGGCAACTACTAGGTCGCTAACTCGGCAACTACTAGGTCGCTAACTTTCCCAGCCGACCTAACACTTAACAAAACTTAGGTCGCTCACAACATTCTCTTAGGTCGTTGCCGACCTAACTCTACCCCAGAATACTTAGGTCGCCTACTACTCTTAAGTCGGTCAGTCTTTAGGTCGTTAACTCGCCCTGCCGACCTAATTACTTAACCAAATCCTAGGTTGCACAATTTTATAGGTCGCTCCAACTAACCCACGACCTAACACTAACTCGCAAGTCCTTAACTCGGTCACGACTTAGCTCTTAGGTCGTCCACGACCTAGGACTTAGACAAATTTCCCCAAAAATCTGAAATGACTTAAAATTGCAAAAATTCCAGATTTGACGAACTTTTCGATCCGTGAAAAATACGGGTCGTTACAGTGAGGAGTTGATGAAGGATTGATGTATATATTGTACAATGAGATGTATGTAAACTATGGTAGCGAAGTTTGGTTTTATTTTATATGAATTATGCTTGATTTATTTCTTTATGTGATTTGATTATGTTTGTACGGTTTGATTTCATATTGAATATCTGAATTGGATATATGCTTGTGAGGTGGAATATATTGTGTTTATGGATTGTGGATGGAAGGCTAAAATGCAGCAGAAAAAATGAAAAATAGGTTCAGGTTTTCCAACGGCTCCCGACGGCCTGTAGGCAAAAAATTTCCGACGGCGTGCGACGACTAAATTCCGACGGCTCCCGACGGCTTACGACATCCACCGTGATCGTCCACCTGTCTTCCGACGGCCGTCGGGAGCCATCGACAGGCCGTCTGTAGCCGTCGGAAATGCGATGACGGGCATTTTCGGAAGCCGTCGGAAATTCTGTTCGGTGATGTATTTCTTTGCGACAACAATTTCCGACGGTTTTCGATGGCCGCCGACGGTTTTGAGCCATCGGAAATTACCCTGTTTCTTGTAGTGCTATAGTACTCCCCTCTCAATATGCTATAAATATTTCTCATCTTTTGTCACTAACAAAAATAAATAAACACCTAAGCATATGATATAATAGACAAATCAATAAACATAGAACCAAAAAGTATCACATAATAAGCACAATGAATTAACAATTCCAGATGCAAAAATCATAAAATGTCATAGAATGTCCATGCAATGCAAATGTAAATGAAAACGTATGAACGGGATGTCGTAAAGGTACTAATAAGAAACATAACATCTACTGATCATCATGTGATGATGGAGGTCGCTGATAGCCAAAAGCAGTGCTAGGATGGCTCTGAAGTGATATAGGCTGCTCCTCTTGGTCCTCTAGGATCTATAGAAGGTCATGGTGCACTAATACGAGTAGTGGGTGCTGGATCCCATCTAGTAGCAGTATGCATGTATACAATCTCATCAGAAAGGATAGATGGGGCAATGTTACTAAACTCTACACTTGCTCCAACACCACTCTCCCATATTTGTGTGGTACAACATAAACAATGTAACATTCTTATCATAGCACCATGATAGCTTCCTTGACTGGCTTGTTCTTCTCTAATCATACCTATCTTTGTACCTTGTCTTTTCTGATAAGCTCCATATCAGAAATCTGTCATCTCATATCTTCTCTCAATCTTCGCCGACTATTTATAATTTTTTCTATTGATCTCATAACTTATGCTATGAAAGCATGATTTGCTCAATGGTTTCATAATATTTACCCCTATGCCGATGAGGATGTGCGAATGTCTCATTATCTTACTCCATTTGTATGGGGATGTCTTGATGTTGTGGAGGAGTAAAGGATTCTTCTTGTTCAACAAGAGGAGGGCAGGGGAAAAAAGTCTCATGGATATGCATCTTCTTGCATATTGATTTATTAATGGTTGGATCATAGGATTTTTCAATCACTTTCTCATCACCTAGCTTAATTTTGAAATGATGAAACACACAGTCAAATGGTTGCAATATGGAAAGTAGTTCCTAATTTTCCTGGTCTTTATCGAGTATCCATCATGTTATTTAAAATGACACCTTACCAACATATTTGTTTCTACTAAGAATACCATAGGTAGTCGCTTGTACAGTTGGGTATATTTGACCAAAATTACGAGTTTCTGGTGCAATGTTACGCTGAATAATCCTAGCAACTATCTCAATCTTGCCCCATAGATTTTCCAAAGCCCAGATCCTAGTATTTTGATGAAATATATCATGTAAAATAGTTGGGTCATCTATTTTATGTCATCTTGTTTGCACCCATTATAAGTTATAGAAAGGATCTCACCCAAAACTCCGTTAGTTAATTCATTTCTCTACATTTCACTTCAGAAACAATGATATAACCAACACTCATTTCATCTCTAACATTTGCATGAATAAAGCTAAGCAACGGGGATAAATCGTATTTTTGAACATATCATGTTTGGTTATATTGATTACTCCAGCATCTCTTAACAAATTCTCTAAATCTACGACTTAATATCACCAAACTTCACTAATCTACCAACTAATAATGTGTGATTCATGAATCGTTGGGAATTACTGATCGCTTCTGGATCAATTTTTAGCCATGTTTTGATTTAGGATGGAATAAGAGAGCCATGGGAGGATTCATCTGCTAATCTTTTCTTATCCGCTAAGGAAAATTTGTTTTTTTTAAACCCAGGAGAACCCGGCGGGCCGATAAACTCCTGAGGATGGTATAGTAAAGCCATCCATTGATCCAAGGCCCCATACCCCTAATAAATTCATATAGGATAGGGAAGCGCATGGTAGGATTGAGAATTTATATTTGATTTTTGAAAGAGCTAAGGTTTAAGGAATATTTATAGTGATTGGGATTTGAAGTTTGATTGAAAATAATGAGAGGGAAAGTAAGACGAGAGAATGAATGGCTCAGATAAAAATATGGGTCGTTAATCAATACACCAATTAGCCATTAATCAACGACCGATTAACCTATAATCGATTCACAGATTAATGCTTAATCGGTATGCCCATTTTTATACTTTTCCTTGTTTTACCCTTATTTATTTACTTATAAATTATCATTACCCTATATTACAATTGTACAAATTCAAAATTTATTTTTCAGTCATTTATATTTATATTTTTTATTTTTGAGAAAGAAAATAAAATTTTAAAAACAACAAATTTATTTTATCATCTAAAATTAGCCAACCGATTTTGTGATCCGTCAATTAATCCCAAACGTCTCACTCAATTTAACAGGAAGGAGGTGTTTTGTTAGAGATAAATAACATTTTTATAAAAAAACTTTAAAAAAATTGTTTTCATAAAATATTTTATTAATTTAATTCATTTAATAAGTAGATTCCTAGTTCTCTTCTTAATTTTAAAATTGTATTTTTGCATAGAGAATTTGTAAAATACCAGCAATCTGATTTTCATAGTTTATAAAATCTAAAGTGATTATTTTTTTGTGATGTGATCTTATAAGAAACAATGTCATATATCAATGTGTTTCATTCTAGCATGATTTACTAAGATTTTAGATAGATTTATAGCACTGATATATTGTAGTAAATAGGCGATTCATTTATATATTCACAAAATTTTTATAAAGTTTTCTACATATATACAACTCGAGTATAACCTAGTGCAGCATAAATATATTCAACTGCGCAAATAGATAAAGAGACAATGTATTTCTTTCTACTAAACAAGGATACTAGGGATTGGCCCAAAAAGTGATATGTGTCGCTTGTAGTTTTCCCATCCATTTTGCTGCTTCCATAGTCAAAGTCACTGTATGATACTAATTTGAATGGATAACCTATAACATAGAAAATTCCATAATCTTTGGTATTGGTTATGTAACGCAAAATTCATTTAATGCTTGAGTATGTAATGCGATAAGACACAAAAGTGATCTAATCATACTTTGATATAATTTCTCATCTACCTCTTTACCATTCCTATCTCTATCAAGGTGTAGTGTTGTGGTCATCGGATTGGATTAGGAGATGTATTTTCCATATTAAAATCTTTAACTAAATCTTTACAATATTTTTCTTTATATATGAAAACTACACTATTTAATTGTTTAATTTGTAACCTTAAGAAAAATTATAATTCATCCATATGAAATATTTCAAATTCACTTTTCATTATCCTTGAAAATATATTACATAGTTTTTCGCTTGTTGAACCAAGACTAATATCATATTCATAAATTTGTACTACTAGAAAATTGTTATTTCCCTTTTAATAAAAAGTGTAGAATAAATTTTTCAAGATTCAAATTTTGAATTTAAAAGATAACTTTTTAACCTGTCATACCAAGCTCGAGGAGCTTGTTTTTGGCTGTAAAGTGCCTTTATAAGTTTATAAACATGGTTTGGGACTTATTAATGTCCAAATAAATGGGGTTGTTCGATGTACACATTTTCTTGAATAAATCCATTTATAAAGCACTATTTACGTCCATTTTATAAAGTATTAATTTGTGATTGCATGTAAAAGATAATAATATTCTTATAGCCTTTAATCTTGCTACATAGGAAAATATTTCATTGTATTCAATTCCTTCCACCTGGTTGTATCATTGAGCAACTAGTCGTGTCTTACAATGTACATTGCCCCTCTTTCATCTACTTTATTTTTGTGAAGCATTATGTTCTGATTATAGATTGATCTACATGTCTCAGAACTAAACCCCAAACATCACTACATTGAAATCTATCAAGTTCTTCCTATATAGGTAAACCTTAGTAATCGTCTTTAGTGACTTCTTTTAAAAGATTATGTTCTAAATTGGCATAAAATTGAGCTAACCCATTTGATTTAATTATCCTCTAGTTGTTACACTGGTATTGAAATCTATGGTGTGATTTTTCAATATTCGGATGGGTGGCTTTAAAAAATTAATCTTTAGTTTGTTCTTGAATGGTATTTTCAAAATTATTATTTGGTTGTAAAGAATTTTGATCTAAAATTATTTGTTGGTTTATTTTAGGATTATTAATAGTATCATAATTGATTGTTTTGACATTTTCATCAAAAGAAACATGAAGTGCTTCTTCAATTGGATTAGTTAGAACATTATGAATTTGATAGGATTTGATTCTTCCCAAATTGCCAACAAAGATTCCTTTAGTGTTTTTGGATAGATTTTGCAAATTAATCTTTTATATTTAATATAAAAAAATTTAACCCAAAAATACAAAAATAAGAAACTTTTGGTGTTTGTCCATAAAATAGCTCAGATTGTATATTCTTTGTGGATGGTCTTATGGTGACCCAATTTCGGACATAACAAGTAGTTGTGACTACTTCATCCCAAAAGTTTTTAGATGAAGTACTACTATTTAACAACGTTCTAGCGCATTCTTGTAAAGTTCTTCTTTTACGTTCCACTATATCATTCTATTGTGGTAATCTAGAAAAATAAAAAAAGGAGTTTTCCTTTTTTTGTCACAAAATTGTTCAAAAAGTTCATTTCTAATTTCTCCACCATGATAGATTTGGATGCTTTTTATTTTTAAATCCTTCAAATTTTGAAGTTGATTTGAAAAATATTTTGAACATGTAACGACCCAAAATTTCGAACACTTCATATTTAAATATTTAAATCTTGGATTTAATATGATTAAATAGATTTTATAACTTTATTAACCCCCATTTATAAATATAACTAATTATAAGAAATTTGATTTTGAAAAGTGTTTGCAAAAATAAATAGTTCGAAGAAATATCGATAATATGATCGAAAATCGTTTTATCGATAAATGGCTTTTTACTCGATAAATGTTGTTCGAACTTTTTGGGAATGTCTAATATATGTTAATGGGTCATTAATTAATAACTAAAATTATTTTAGTGTCTAAGGCTAATTAATTAGTTTTGATGTCATGCATGATGTCTTTGGAAGATATTTTAGGATAAGGGTAGTTTGGGGAGACTTAAGGGCCAAGTAATGAGAAGTGATGGGATAAATTGGAGCACATAGAAGGAGGAGTGGCTTTGTGGCCGATTACAGAAGGTAGGAGGTGGTAGGTAACCTCTTGGTGAAGTTTATATAAATATCCATAAGGATTTAAAAAGTAGTTTGCTAATTCATTAAACATAGAAAGCTAGTCTTCATCATCTTCTCTCTTTATATAAACATTATTAAATCTACTTTAATCTTCACCAAACTTTGGCCATAGGCTTAAACCAACATGGCAACAAGGAATAGAAACTTAGATCTTGAAGATAATGGAGCACAAACCACCACCCAAAGTTAGGCCGTGGGCAATATGGGCAAGGAGGAGGTGGCCAAGTGCAAAAGTGGAGCATAGGTTGGATTTTATGGCTTGGGTTTGGGTTTGATTTTTCACCATTTGATTGTATATAAAGTTGTATTAATTGCTTGTGTAAATTTAAAGTTCATTAACTACTTAAAGTATAACTTTTGGACTCCTCTTGCTTTTAAAAGCAAATCACAACTATAAGTTATGTATATTCACTTTTATTACCCTCTAAAACATGTATTGTGGCCTAGACTTGGTGTTTACAAGTTTGTTTTGGTTGTGAGTGAAGTTGAAGTGTATTTGAACTTGATTGAAGTGAAATAGTTGCTATAAGCGCATTTTAACCTTGTCTTTAACTTGCTTAAATTGGTGATTTGTGTATGTATTGTGATATAATATATTTATATTGTGCTCTACACATAGGGTAATGTATTGAACAACAAGGAAATGGTTTGGAAAAGCGTATAACTTGTTGAACAAAGTGGCAAAAGTTATAGATAAATGATCGCTATATGAGTAAGGAAATGGTTTTAGAAGACATCCTTTGGGGTTTCTTTGTACGGTTGTTGTAACGACAAGTAAATTTTAGTGGTTTAATTTATTTAATTAATTGAATTTTGTGAAATTTTTGAAATAAAATTTATTATTTGAGATGCGTCTAATTAGACGCAGCAAATAGTAAATTTTCATCTGATAATATTGAAGTTTATTTTCTAGTTTAATTTTATTCCAATTTAGATCAGTTAAAATTGATGATAATAAAAGTGTTCCGAAACCTAAATATGTCAACCTGAGAAAATTTATTTAGAACACTCTGAATCATACTGCGAAGTTCGTTTCGCGAAATTCGGACGTTTCTAGCTCCGTTTGGATTTTTCCGTATGGAATAGCAACATATATCGGTATCGATTATCGACTTTTGAACGGATGATCGTACCACTGATATCTGTATACCGTTTTGATCGTCTCGTTGTATTGATCTCAACAGTATAGTCATTTGTGTATTTTAGAAATCCGATACGGGATGAAATCGGTGAAACGAATAATCGTACCGGTACACGTTTTAAACTTTTGGGTTTCCATGACCCTTCATCTTTGTATCGTTAAATCAACTGTCACTACAAACCTTTTATATCCCTAGATTTTTATACCAAACTTTTTTAAATTCCACCTGGTGCTTTTATTTTGGTTGCTTTCATTTTTCGGTGGCTGGATGCAAATAAAAAAAAAGGAGTTGAATTCATTTTTGCCAAGCTGTTCATCTCCCAATTGTCACTTGAATTTATATTTAGCCTCTCTATCATTTCCCTTTTCATCCTTTTGCTATGAAACCCATGCCTCATCTTTTCCCCACGCTCTATCTCATGCTTCGAAACTCATCAAATTCATGCAACCCGATCCATCCCCTCCCTGACCACCGAGTACGGCGACGCAAGCAAGCAACCCGTCCTTCCCTCTGCCAAGCTTTCACCACTAACCGCCCCGATCTCAATCACCATCTCCAAAGCTTCCACCCGAAGCCTAGCAATCATCTCTCCCCACTTCGTTCCCTTCCCACGTCCAAACCCACCTGTCTTGTCCGCCCTTACATGCTCGTCCCCACCACATCATAGTCGTACACCGAGTACCCTTGTAGTCTGCCTCCCTGCCAAACCGAAGACACCATTCCCTCTCTCTACCGAGCCCATGTCTGGAGCCACCTCGTGTTCCTCGTCTCTTCTCCCTAGTACTAGCAGCCATGTAAATATAATGATGAAATTATAAAGATATATATATATATATATATAGTGATAAAAGTATATATATCTATAGTTTTATTTGTTCTCATTTACAGTTTTCATATATATGAATAATATGAAATTTTATATGTCAGTTATTATTTATGTAGTTTGTTCATTCACAGTTTGTTGTTTACAGTTTTTATTATTTCAAAGTTTAGTTTGATTATAATTTAGGTTGCAGTTATTGTTTATAGATAAAATTGTTTAAAGAATATAAGTATAAATGAGTTTGGTTTTATATTTGCATTTTTAAAGTATTAACATTTATGTAGAGATAAATATATAGTTTTACCTGGGTACTTATATTTTTAAAGATATATATGTTATGTAAACTAAGTTATGTTTTGTTTATGCAGTATGATATATGTGTAAGTGGTATACATGGGTATCTATAGATATAGTATAGTATGTACGTTACTTTATATAAGGTGATGCGTACGTTTCTATGATAATATTTGAGGTATTTAAATATATATATATATATATTATGTTTATTTTTTTTATATACTGTCATGTTTAATGCATTTGTAAAGTAAATTTTTGTTTGTATGTCGTGTGTTTGCACATACGATTTTATTAGTTGTATATGATTACATGTTTATTTATATAAATGAGTATTCATTTGTCAGTTTTCAATTTTAAGATATGGAGACTTTGTTTATGTATTGGAACTAATTTGTAATCTGATATATATGTTTAAAATTGATTTTTGGATGCATATATATTTTTGTTGGTTTTTGAATATGCTTACATTGTCTGTTCAAGTTCATAGTTATCTATATGTTTGTTGTATAGGTTGTTTATAGTTTTCCGTTATATGTTCAAAAATATATTTTTAAAGTATAAGTGGTATATAATTTAGCAATAGCCTATATATATGTAGTTATTTTAAAAGCATAAAATATATACATGTTTGATTTTTTTGTATATATATGTTTTAATTTAAAACAATGGTTTTAATTGTATATATATATATATATTTGATTTTTAAAATATTAATTTCAAAGAAATAATATTAATATATTTTGTTTCAGTCATATCTAGATGATTCTAATTTATTTCATCAATTCTTATTTATCAGCTTTGGTTGTTGAACTCATGTCCATCGTGCATCGTGCTTTGTTCTGAAATTCGTGCTTGGATTCGTAACTCGTCTTATTCTCGTCCATCTCTAGCCTCAAAAGGTGAGCAATCACTCACGATTAACGTTCTTTTATTTATTAAATTTGATTTCAATTGAAACGACAATTGAAATATGCTGCTGCTAGTTATTTGCATTGCTATATATATGTTGATATCTGTATCAGTTCACCTGTGACATTCTGACACCATTATCTATTATTTATATTGATGATATATGCATGTTATATTATTATCATATCTGTTATCACTCTGCAAGTTCCCTGTTAGTATAGAAATCACTATGGGTTGAATGATACATACCCGAACGGACTTTAGAATAGGAGAAAATCGTTATGGGTTGAAATGATAAACCCAAGCAATTTTCATTTGAATTGAATTTGGGATTGCGGGTTGAAATGATATATACCCGTATATATTTAAATTGCGGATTGAAATGATAAATGTCCGTATCACTTGACCATAGGATAGAAAATTATATACAGACACCGTTGGTCTATATATAAATATTTTTGAAAATGATTTCTATGGTTTTGAGAAGAAATTTATGGTTTTAATAAATATTGATTTCAAAGATTTATTAAAGTTGATTTAATAAAGTTGATATATATATGTTAAGTATTTATTTAAATTATATTTTAATATAGTGTTTGAAATGATTAAATAAATTAAGGTTGAAAGGTTAGATTTGAAATCGATTTGAAATTGTATTTAATTAAGAATTATATTTAATTAAATCTATCTGAACTTATGAAAATTTGGGTTTTTAAAGGATATGATTTTATAACTTGATTTTGGTTTAAGATGATTTAAATTGAATATTTCAAGTTAAATAAATTGAAGGAAATATTTAGAGATTTGGAATTTGGGCTTTTATTTAAATGATATTGAATTTATTTAGTGAATATTGCAAAACTAAATAATAGAAAAATGAATTTGATATATATATGAAATTATCGAATTTAGTTTTGAAATGTTGAATATTTAAAGTTTTGAAATATTAAAATTGAAATGGCTTATTTTATGGTTCAAATATGTATTTGAAATTGATAAATTGAAATGGTTTATTGAGAAACTGAATCGAATTGAAATTGATGATTTGAGATTTGATTTAATTTGGATTTTTAAAATTCGAGTTGATTTGAATCGATTTGTAAAATTGAGGAAGCTATTTAATATAAAGTAATTTTAAACTATACCTAAAACTATTTATATTTATATTTTATAAATTATTTTATTTTATAAACTATTTTATTTTAAATCATTTTCAATATAAGTTATTTAATATAAGCTGTTTAACTTATAACTATTTTATATAAATTATTTTATTTTATAAACTATTTTAATTTATATAATATTATTAATATTTAAACTGTTTGAAGGAAAGTGTTATGATTTCAAAGTGTTATGATTTCCAAAGTTATGAATTTCAAAGTATTATGATTTCCAAAGTATTATTATTTCAAATTGTTGATTTCGAAAGTATTATAACTTTGAAAGTGATATGATTTTTGGAAATGGATATATATTTGAAGTGAAAATGATATCATATTGATTTGGGTTTTGAAATGGAAATGATATTTTGGTTTTGAAGTATAAACTATTTTTAAAAGACCGCGGTGTTATAATAACGTTTGGTTGTTAAAGAGACCGGGATCAGATATGGGCATACTCTCTGTCGATACCGAAAACCGCTTTAACAACTGTGTACGCGGTGGAGATTCCAGAATGAAGTAGGATGGTGGCGACGATCCTAAAGGTATATACGTGGACCCAACTCCTGTGAGTTGGCATAAGGTGGCTAAAACAGGAGCGATTGACGGGCCAATGAGGTAGCACCTCTGATCGGACGCATTTCTTTGATACCATTCTATTACTTTGTGATTTATTTGGTGGCTACCCTTCGATTTTGATTGGGAGTGTGTTCCGAGGTGGGCGGTAGTGGCTGCTATGCGATTCCACTAGCCCGGATGCGTAATTGGTATATCTACCCTGGCATTGCCTAGTTGTGCCGTGTCACCTACCATAGCGAGCTTTACTACGAGTTTGGATTTCTCCCGTAGCCTGTGGAATATTGAGGGTATCCCACGATTTGGGAGTATGCTAATACTGGATAGACTACTGGGACTATTACGTGTTATGGGCTATATGGGTAACCCCTTGACGCTATTAAAATGTAATTTTATTTTATTGTTAGACATTATTATAATAGCGTATATTACTACATAGTAGATAGTTTAACGGATCCTTAGAGGATGGTTATCCCAAACATCCTTTGAGTTACTTGTATTTCAGTTGATATTTCACTTGAGTTGGATTTATTTATATAAGAATGTTAATCCTGACTCGAGTGTTTTGTGTTTTGCTTTACGCTCGGGTCAGGCTGAGTGATACAGCATTTGAGACTCACCTTTGGAGTTGGAGCTTCGCTTGGAGATCCAGCTATCTATCCTGCTTTCAGTTGTTCAATCGATTCCAGTGATGCATTCAGATCTTGTATTTGATTATTGTATTGAGACATCTATGTACTCGTGACTTCTGTTGTATCTTGTTTAACTCTGTTATATATTTATAGTAGCTTCATGAACTACTATTCTTTATTTCCGCTGCTTATCGTTTATTACTCTATGTTTGTGATTCTGTGATTTTTTTATTTACTATATATGCTGAGTTTTGCCAAATTTTATTTACAATCTATTGTTTTGAATTATTCAAGTCTGGCATGTGTGGATTTATTGTCAATTTGAATGGTCCAAAATAGTGGGTCGTTATAGTTGTTATCTTCTATAAGCATACTTCTTACTGTAAAAAAGTAATACCTCGAGTTTATTGTTTGGATAGAGAAAATTTGTCAAACTTTCGATACCTTTCTAAGAGTTCTCTGTCCATTTTTCTGTTGTTGTTGGGCTTGTAGCACTGTTTTATTTTAATATGACAATTTAACTAGTTTTTAATAATTTAAATGGTTTCAAATTTATTATATTTGTGGAATCTTTTTAAGAATATCTAATAACATGGATTAGAGTATGAAAAAAAGATTAAAAGTTTAGATATATTTTTGATAATTAAATATGAGTTTTTTAAGAAAAAGGTTTCCTTTATAGCATTTAAAATAAAAGGTTTTTAGTAAATCATAAATTAGCTATTTTTAAGTAGTATTTTGCATAAACATACAAAAAATATTTATTAGTATTTTTAAAGTATCTTTAAATAAAATATTTTTAAGGTAATTACTAGTATAAATGGTTTTGGGTTTATAGTAAACAATGTTTAAATAACATTCATTTTTAACATATTTAAATATACTTTTGAAAATGTGAAATCTGTTTAAAATTTGTGAATATTCTTATACCATTTGGGATAAGAATATGAATAAATTCATAAGTATTGAAAAGAGTATATATAAACATTGAAATAATAGTATACATGTATGTATCTTTTGTAAAGGTATTTTAATTATATACACAATTAATTGCAAAGAAGTTTTAACTTATAAAAGAATTAATCAAATAAAAAGGGATTAAAAGTTGCTTATATGACTTAATTATGTTTTCTGTGTGTATTTGTTTAGGGAATATTTAATCCTATACTTAGCATTAAAAGCCGACAAACTGGATTTATTCTATCTGTGAGATTTAAGAATCATGTTCAAGTAGGGTTTAGAAGCAAACAGTGTTCTAACCTACCAGCTTCACTCTTGACCGAGGGATAGTGTAAGTTGAGAAGGTCGGAAATGTGATAAGTATACGAGACTTAATTTCCATATGCAACTGTTTTTAGAACTAGATATGTAACATCCCGCCTTTTTGTACGTTTTAAGCGGACACACATGCCGACTCAAACCATACAGATGGGCGGATTGTTATTGGGGTGAATAATAAAAAGCAGCGAAAGAAAAAAACAAAACAGAATCTCACAGCAGAATGACAAAATATAATAATCAAATAAAAGTTCATGAAGCTGTATACAAAACATTTGATTATACTTATACAATACAAAATCAGAGTTACACATATCAGAGATAAATAAATGATAATGCAGCGGAACAGTATGATGTAGTGGAACAATATAGTAAATAGTAGTAGTACAAATCTTCGTCTTCATCCTCCAGAAATAAGGTCTTCAAATCCTGAAATGTTTAGGCTGAACCGAGCGAATTGAAAAGACAAAACACTCGAGTCAGAACTAAAAGGTCTTATGTAAGTCAAATCAACAGTAAATAAATATGAGTGTAAATGGCGTCGGAGATGTTTACAGGGTTTGACATCTCTTATCCAGTGTCTAACGTGAGTGCAGTAACTTAAGAGATGTTCGGGATTCACATCTCCTAAGGATCCGTTAAACTAACTACTATGTAGTACAATACGCTATTATAATATGTCTACAGTAAAGTAAAAGTATTAAAATAGCGTTAAGGCGTTACCCATATCCCCCTTAACACATTTTATAATGCCAATAGTCTATACAGTACCATAACTCCCTGTAAACTGGGGCCATCAGAGGATACCCCATAGGTACGACATAAAACAAACTCGTAGAAGGCGTGCTAGGGTAGGTGACACGACACAACTAGGCAATGCCAGGGTAGATATACCAATTACACTTCCGGACCGATGGTAACGCATAGCAGCTACTACCGCCCACCTCGGAATACACTCTCGAAAAAAAATCGAGGGTGGCCACCAAATAAATCACAAAGTCAGAATATAGTATCAATGGAATGTGCCTGATCGGAGGAATGGCCTCACTTATCCCGTCGATTGCTCCTATTTTAGCCACCTTAAGCCAACTCATGGGAGTCGGGTCCATGTATATACCTCATATAGGATCGTCGCCAACCATCCTACTTCATTCTGGAATCTCCACCGCGTACACAGTTGTCAAAGTGGTTTTTGGTATTGGCAAAGAGTATGACAATATCTGATCTCGGTCTCTTTAACAACCAATCGCTTATTACACACCGGATGGTTCTTTTAAATTTCCAAAATCATTTCATAATTGATATAAAAATATCATATTCAATTCAAATCATATCACTTTCGAAATCATTACTTACTTCTGAGATTATATCACATTGAAATCATAGTTCGAAATTATATTTCCTTTCAAAAGTCATATTCCAAAATAGGTTAAACTCTCATTCCAAAATATCATATTAAACCAAATATGTTATTTAAATCCCAACTTAGGTTATAATGTCACTTAACCACATTCACTTTTAAAATCGAGAATTTGAGTATAAACCCATCCATTTTACTTAGTTTGGAATTTAGAAGAAAATAGTTTAAATAGTTAATATAGATTTAAAATAGATTAAATATAATTAAAATAGATTAAATAGCTTTAAAGTAGATTAATTAGATTTAAATTAAGTCAAATGGTTTAATTAGTTTAAAATTTTGAAAATCTTAATAATTAAAGTCTTTTAAAATAATATATTTAAAACAGTTTATATGAAAAATATGAATTTGAAATTTATATCAATTTAAACTATTTATTTCATTCCAACACATTTTGACCATTACAATGTCCCAAAACCCAATTTCAAATTTTTCGATACAAAATTCTAAATAAATATTAAATTCAATATCGCTTAAATCCATGTTGAAACATCGATTTAATTTCTCAAATTTCAATATATTTCAAAGTTATACTTCAACGATTTTAATAACTGAATTTCGAAAAACTTCACTTATATTTCAAATTCACTATAAAATTTCTATTTTATTCCTTTAACAAATCTTTCAAAACAATTTGATTTTAATATAAAACTCAAAATTCGATAAAAATTCAATTTATATAACCCAAATTTTATTTCAAAAATATCATTTAACTCAATGCAAAATTTAAGGATTCAAAATCATTTAAATTTAACCAATCCGGTGTCCGAATTTAATTCTCTACCCTAGGGTCAAGTGATACAGATATTTATCATTTCAATCCACGATTTTAAAAATTTTATATTTACGGATATATATCATTTCAATCCGCAATCCCGAAAATATCAAATCTATAAAAATCGCTCGAGTCTATCATTTCAACCCATAACGATTTTTTCCTTGACCTATTGATCATTCGGGTATGTATCATTTCAACCCATAGTGAACTTGCACTTTATAACGATATAAAATAAAACATCCATTCATCTAATATCAACAATCAACATCCAAAACATCATCCAAATCAATCGATAAATATCAATATAGAACTGATAATCAATAACAGGTATTTAAATGGCAATTTATATTCAATAATAAATTAAATAACGATTTAATTCAAATAAATTCAAATTAACTGAGATGATGATTTAAAATATATCAAACAGTCATAAATAAATTTCTAATCACATCAAAAATTAATTTAACTAACAGAAGAAATTTTAGAAGTTGTGAGTGGGTTAAAACACACACCTTTGAATTTAAATTGATTTTAAATCCAATTTAAAGGCCCAAAATTTGACAGTCTCAGAATTCATCCAAACCTATGTCAGAATGTCCGGAATTACGATACGATCCAAGCGGATCAAACCGCGCGTGAATCAGACCTCGTATGTAAAAGTTATTATGGTTTGAACATTATACGATAAAAATTCAAATAAAAAAACAAAATAAATAGGCTTAGACGTATACTGCCACGTCAACAACGCTCTCTCTCTAAACCCTAATTCCATCCAGCACGCACACGAACTGCCGCCTCCTAACCTTCGCCGTTGATCGTGCATTCGCCGCCACCAACCACCCTTGACCCACGATCTGGCCTCGCCAACGGCCAAGCCTCCTCCGGCCGACCCTCCTGTGGCCATGCGACCTCCTACAGCCATCTCGAACGCAAAAGCCTCCCTCCTGTTCAACCTCCAATCACGGTGAATCGCTACACCATCGAGACCAAGTAAACCCATGGATTGAAAGCATACGACTCCCCCTACGCAATCGTACCAACTGATCGTCCCTAAATCGACGATCCACCGTTGATTCTCCACCACAACGCATGAACGACCAAAATTGCTTCCCATATTCTGGTCACACAGAGACCCAAATAGAAAAACAGACATAAGATTGGACTTACGCTCGTTGAGAGCTTCAAATCGATATATAATTCGATATAGTTTGTGGAGTTTGAAATTTTGATTTGAATTTGATTTGCAGTTGGATCTAGAATTTGTTTGTCTGCCATTGGAATGAGGAGTTGAGAAGGAAATATACATACAGACAAAAGGAATAAGAAATGAGAAACAAATTAGGGTTTATAACGAGTTATTTATTGGTAGGACAAAAATAGAAAAGAATGGACCAGATCGATTTGGGTTGGAACGATAAATGACCCGGAAAGCCCATTCTGTCTCCGAAACGAAAATGGGTAAACCCATATACCAAAATAGATGTTTTCGATAATATAAAACTCAATGGAATAGGTTTCAAGTCCAAATTCCATCGTATGAAGAAGTTATATTAAAATCAGCTTATTTCAAATTGATTTCAATTAAATTGATTTCTAGGCGTTTCGAGCCCGTACGATCAAACGACAAGTCCGATCGCTACGAAACTTGAAATCCTATAATAATTCACTGTTATGGATCCGATGAAACTGGTTTCGTTGAAATCTAAGACAGTTGCCAAAATGGCTATTTTCCCTTTAATTAAATAAATTAATATTAAATTAATTTTTTGAGAAAAATGTGTGATCCTCTATAAATAGAGGAGAGCACACATGAAACTATATATATCATAGAAATAAGGCGCTGTCAACATGCCTGGCAGGTAACAAAACTAGATACATGTATCAAATCACAGATACCCCTAAGATGAGTTCCGGCAAGGCCACCACCCATCGCACCCCGATATCGAGCTCCGGCATGGCCACCGCCCGATATTAAGGTGTTAGAAGTATCTAAAAAGCTAAAGATAAAATACTAGATGTCATCACAAACTAATAAGGAAGCTCCATGAAATCTGGCTCAGAAGGACTGGATAAGCATCTACTCTGAAGTGGACCTGCTAAATGAGAAATCCGCTCTGAAGACTCTAAACAAAAGGAAGAAGTGCCAAGCAGAAGAATATATCCTCCAGAAAATAATATGCCACAATGGAGATGGAAGAATCCTGTGTCTATGATGTAACTGCTGGTAATCTTGAGTGGCAAACTCAACTCTGATGACCTCTCTGCTATTTGAAATCCTGCATCTGAAGACATGAGTACTTGAAAAGTGAACCTGACACCCTATCACCTATACCTGTGTCTGAAGGAAGACTAAGGAAAAAGGTTAGAGTAATACATATATATGTATATTTATATTATTTATATACATATATATGTATTGATGAGGTAGGAAATAAAAACCTAAATATGACTATCTGAACAATTACAAAAGATTTAAATTACCTTTAAACTAATACCAACAGTGTCTAGTACAATAATTGAGACATTTCATTAAAAAATCTTATGAGCCTTGAATCATAAGTAAGTTATGATTAATACAGAAATTATCATATAAATTTGAAAAAATATTAATACTACTATTGTTAATGTTAAAAATATTATTGTTATGTATAAATAAGTTAATATTATGATTAAACTTATTAAGATACCCTTTAAAAAAGTTATTTTTAGTTAATTTATATTTGGGGTTAGAAATCCAATTGAAACAAAATGAAGCAATTGTAAAAATCAATTTGTTAAAATGACAATTATTTTTATTAAAAATTCTTTGATTTCTTTCAAACCAAATATACCAACTAATAATAATGAATAAAGTGTCAAGTAAAAATCTAATATTCTTAATGAACCTAAATCTAAAATTGTTCTAATAGAAGTCATAATTCGAGATTTTGGTTATTATATTAAAGTTAAAAATTTTAAGAATATTGTAAAGAATGTAACGAGAATCCATGCAATCATAATATATATGTTTAATATCCTCGGGATGTAAATTAAAAAAATAACATTTATTATCATTATGTATGTTTTTTCTCTTTAATAATTCTAATGTATTAAGTTTTCCATGCAGTATTAACCACATATGAATTTTAGATTTAGGAGGAGCATTAGATTTCCAAATAAATTTAAAAGAGTTGTTTATTGTACCCGAAAAATTAATAAATCTGTAAAGTGAATTAGAAGTATATTTCTTGCTCTTATCCCATTCCCAGTTGATAATATCATTATCCATATCAATATTGTAAAGATTTAGTCTAGCATAAAGCAAAGAAAGTTGCCTAAGGGTTGACCTACTAAAATTTTGTTAAAGCTAAAATTCCAAGGAGGATCATTTTCAGAAGAATAAACTTCGTTAATTAAAGCAAACTTAAAGTTGCAAATTTCGTAAGGGTCTTTAAATTCCAACTTAAGAGGCAAGGCCGAAATCCAACGGTCGTGCCAGAAAGAAGTATGATTACCAGAATGAACTATTGTATTAATACCTAAGTTAAAAATCTCATGACATTTTAAAATGTTTTTCCAAAAATTAGATAGATTTTGAGTGACAGGAGAAGCAATTTGATATAAATTGCTATTACCATTGTAGTAATATTTGGAAATGATCTCTTTTCAAATAGCATTATCATTTATATCCTTAAACTTCCATAACCATTTACCTAGTAAGGACAAATTCATATTACGTAAATTTATAACTCCTAAGCCTCCTTCCATTTTGGCTTTACAAACTGTTTCCCAATTTACTAAACAGTTTATACTATTATTAGGGTTTTCCCCACTCCATAAGAAATCTCTTCTAATTTTATCAATTTTATCAATAACCCATTCTGGAAATAAATGCATTGACATCCAATAAATCAGAAGGGATGATAAAACCGAATTAATTAAGACTTGTAACGACTCGTAAATTTTTCAATAATTTAATTTGTTAGGTTAATAAGTTTTGGGAGATTTAATATAAAAAAAATTATCTATTAATAATTGAACAATGGTAATTAGAACTAATTAGTAACAATTGAAATGAAATCCCAATAATGAAATAATGTAAATTAGTTATAAATTTGAATGTAAGAAACAAGTCTGAATGTTGAATCATTAATGAGATAAAATGTGATAAATAGAAATTGAAGTCAATCGGTGTTAATTGAGTAATTGTAACATTTGGTTTGTAAATAATAATGGATTCATTAATGTGGATTAAAGTAATTGTAACGGGTGTGAGTTACTATTTAATTGGCCTATTAATTTAGTTATAACAGTTATATTTGAGTATAAATTTAAATATAAGTATATAAGGGTAAGTGGTGTATAAATAAATAAATTGTATAATTGATAGTAATTGAATGAATTCAATATTAGGTAAGTAATTATGATAATTAGTTGAATATATGATAAACTTAAGTGTAAATTTAAGGGTAGTGATAACAGCTATTACAAGTTACCTAATTAGTCTATAAAATAATTAGAAATTTTTTAATGTCACTAATGAGAATTTATGCAGTAACGGGAGGTGTGAATGTATAAAATAAATAGAAACGTAAATTTCTTATAAAGTAATAAATAGGTAAAAGGAATGGAACTAAGGTAAATTAATTAATTGGTTTTAAATCTTAATTGATGTGTACAATTGACAAGATTTCACATTTAGAAATGTAACATTTTATACAAATTTAAGAATAGAATATATACAAGATCTTTCTCCTTTAATTGTTGCCTTTTCTTTTCTTGCCTTCTCATCTTTCCTTAGCCGTGAATTCCTCTCATCAATCATGCACAAAACATTCCTCAAACTCCTCTTTTCATTGCATGCAAACAAGGGAGAAAATTAATTAAATACATCAAGTTATTTGTTTTATAGTGTTGCCTTTTTATTTTCCAAACCATTCAAACTCTTGACTTTATTGCCTAGCCTCTTTATTATTTGCCTTAGCCATTCACTACACATCTTTAACCGTTCATTTTGTTGTAACCCTAGCCGTCACTAAGTTGTAATTCACGTATAAAATATTTCTCATCTCATCACTTCTCACTTCATCTCCTGAGAAAAAAAATACAGAGTTCTAGATCCATGGCTTCTCTTCTTTTTCTTTCTCCTTTTTCTTTTATTTTCTTTTGTTTTTCTTCCTCCTATGCTCGGCCTCTCCACCATATTTCCCACCTCATCTCCTCTCCACCTCCTCTGTAACGACCCGTAAATTTTAACTGTTTTAATAATGTAATAAACTGAATTTTGTGAAATTTTGAATAATAAAATTTTGAAATAAAAACTTAATATTTGTAATACGTCTATTATAACATAAAAAATGGTAAATTTTCGTTAGATAATATGGAATTTTATTTTCTTGTGTAATTCAATTTAAATTTAAATTAGTTAATTTTGATGATAATAAAATGTTTTCCAAACCTGAATATTTTTCTATAGAAAATTTGTAAATCATCTTCTGAGCAAGACGTCATGTAACGATCACGATTTTTCGACGCTCGAAAGTCGACATTAATACGTCCACTGTATCAAATGTCGCGCAATCGAATGCCGGAAAACCGAATCATTAGGATTAAAAAGAAGAGGTAGAAGAAGACAGAAGAAAAGAAAGAACAGAACAACAGAAATAGAAACAATATCAGAATCTCACATTCGCAGCAGAACAATATATAATAGATGAATCAATAATCTTTAAAACAAAAGATTATATCAGTTTATACATACATCAATCAGAGTCAATATACAACTCAAAACAACAATGGACAGTTATATAAACTTGTCCTCATACAGAATACATATCGGAATAAATAAACAAGTATGGGAGTACGTCTCGCCATCCAGCTCATCTCCAAAGCTCCAGAATATCCAGAATATCATGATAACATAACTCTAGGCTGCCCGTGTGGAAAATTATGGGCACCCAGAGTTGAGAAAGGGAACAATTAACTCCGAGTCAGTCATGGTGACTGGTGTGAGATCGTAAAACAGTTATTTTCACTAAGAAAATAAAACAAATTCGTAATGCTTTTGGAAAATGAAACTACCATAAGGACTCCCGCCACACACACAATGCAAACGCAGAATTGGAGGAGATTTCTCCTTATGATAGTCAAATATGCTTACTAAGAAAAATCACTTGATATTATTATTAATGTCTAGTGTGGAAAACATTTCGAAAGTATAATATCAATCTTAGCCAACATACAACCATTATTGTATGCCTACTATAGCTACTATGTTCAATAGCAGGTTACCGCCACATTCCATAGCAGGTAATACAACCAAAACCATACAGGGTTCGTATTGTTTCTTTGGATTTCCAACAAATGGTCAGGCAAAGGAACTTTCTTACACCGAAATAGAAACGCCTCTGGAAAGACGCCCCGAGAACCTAACTGGATCTCTGCAAAAACAAGGCCAACGCTACCTCCAGCTGTACAACTGTAACTACGTAACTAACACACTGACGCTACCTCACGCTGTATAGCTGTAACTAGGTAACTAACACACAAGTATGTCATCCCCCGGTCGTTACCGACCTTTATCCGAGGATCCTCAACCACAAAGCAACAACCACAAAGTATAATAAATTTGCAGCATCAACATAGGTAAAATATCTGGGCTCCATACCATGATATCACCTTTTATCCAGAAGGAAATGACATACCCTAGGGGCACGACCCCTAAACACCTTGCCGCAACATTCCTGTTTCGACCATCACCGGGTTGTGAGGCTCGACGAAGTCTCGTCCACAAAGCCACGCTTTTTCACAAAGCCACGCTTTTTCACAATGCCACGCTTTTTGAAAAAGCGTGGCTTTGTGAAAAAGCGTGAAATTTAATAATTTGGGAAAAATTATTTAAAATTGATTGATTGTTGTGAATGTTGTTTGATAGTTAGATAACCGACTATCAATATTTTCCTTTGAAATGGCACTTGATTTGTTTTTAAAACAAACACTCATTATTCGGTTAAGCCGGGAGAGGACTTTGTGCCATATAACCCATTCCGAATAGTGATACGTCGTGAATGGACATCATTTGAAGATCGGTGTGAAGACTGGGTATTTTCGAAAATGAAAGGACAACCTGTCGAATGTCTCTGCACCGAGTTGCTTCGGTATAGAGATTTATATCACTCTTCTTGTGATGGGAAGCCCGGACGTGATTAGTGAATACCTGGATTGCAAGGGCTTCTTTGGAAGTGCCTTCGGAGCCACGCTTTGATCAACAAATGATCAACAAAACTTCGTATGCCACATTACCAAATTGGGAATGTATCACTAGTAACCATAAACTACATAACCTCTGAGCTTGTACGTCTCAGAGAAGGGTGTTAAGCTAAAAGAATAAATTCTCCTCCACCAACAGAAATGTATTTGATAGAAACCAGCTTTACATCTCAAAGTGTAACGTCAAACACACATCCATACAAGTCCATTCCGGGATCGAACGGAACCGAAGGCACTTCCAAAGAAGCCCTTGCAATCCGGGTATTCACTAATCACGTCCGGACTTCCCATCATAAGAAGAGTGATATAAATCTCTATACCGGAGCAACTCGGTGCAGAGACATTCGACAGGTTGTCCTTTCATTTTCGAAAATACCCAGTCTTCACAGCGGTCTTCAAATGATGTCCATTCACGACGTATCACTATTCGGAATGGGTTATATGACACAAAGTCCTCTCCCCGCTTAACCGAATAATGAGCGTTTGTTTTAAAAACAAATCAAGTGCCATTTCAAAGGCAAATATTGATAGTCGGTTATTTAACTATCAAACAACATTCACAACAATCAATCAATTTTAAATAATTTTTCCCAAATTATTAAATTTCAAAATATCTTCACAATATATATATTTTCCACACTTCAACATTTTGAAAGTCAATTTCAAATCACATTGCACACTTCATCACTTTGAAAACCAATTTCAAATCCCTTTTCATACTTCATCACTTTGAAAACCAATTTCAAATCCCTTTTCACACTTCATCTCAAAATGGTCCATTTAAACCAATTAATAAATCCTTATCGATTTATTTCAAATTTACATCCCAAATCTGTAAATTTATTTCCACACTTTAAAAATAAATCAGTGTTTATTTTTAAAACAGATTTCCCTTTCCTTTATAAATTCCATTTTGAATTTAAATTTCCAAATATTCACTTTCAAACACCAAATCAATTTCAAATTGATTTCTAAATTTATTTCAACCCCAAATCAATTACAAATTGATTTCTAAGTTTATTTCAAATCTCAAATCATTTTACAAATCGATTTCCAATTTATTTCAACACAAATCAATTTTTCATTCAACATCAAATAAATTTTCATATCAATTTCCCAAAGATTTATCTTCAAATACTAAATCAATTATCAATTGGATTTCAAACAAATTTATCACCTTTTAAAATAAATTCCTTTATCTCTTCCAAACCATTTAAAAATTCCATTTTAAATAAATTCTTCAAATTTTAACAACATTATTCAAAATCCTTTTATTTATATCTTTTCCCATATCTTTGGAAATAATTCGATAAGATTCCAAATAAAAAAATCAACTTTATGCTTTTAAATTCACCAAATTCTTTCAAAAGAATTTACTTGAAATTTCTAATTTTAATCTCAAAAATCCAATTTATTTATTTCTGGTATCCAACGATACCAAAAACACATTCGGCTAAATTATAGCCTTCAACACATTCAATCACAAATATAATCATTCACAGGTTATAAATAAATAATCACATAGCATATGAAACAAATTCATACAACATATGAAACAAATTCATACAACATATGAAACAAATTCATATAATTTGAGGAATCCAGTTGGATCCCTCCAACCTGTTTCCCTACATCCACAGACGTTAGCACAATACCAATTCCACTTCGAGGTGGAATATCGCGGTATATGGGATTTATAAAATATCATCCGCTATTATGCGGCGCATAGGGTCTCATCCGCTATATAATGCGGGAAATCAACAATCCCAATATATACATATTCCAATATATATATATATATATATATATATATATTGCTATATACTACTATATATAGTATCACATCCAAACAGTCAATCAACAACTACAATTCAAATTTTCATTTTTGAGTGAGAAGATCTCACCTTAGCTTTTGTTTTACAATCCATTTCCGTTCTCGGCTTGATTTCACAGTTTTGACCTTGTATAAGCAATTATACAATTTATTAATATTTAAACTAATCCATCAAATAATTTTCCATTTGAAAATTTTAATTAACAAATAATTCATAGATTTCGAAAATCTAATTTTCCTTTTACTAAATTTAATTACTAATGATTCAATTTAACTCAAATAACTAAATTTTAAACTAATATTTTTTTTCTCTTTACTATATATAACAACAGTAATTCTTTCTACTGTTAAATTTTTTTTAAACAATCTGTTAAAATCAGTATATATATTTTTCTTTTAAATACATATTTATTTTAAGATAGAAATAAAAATTATACCTTACTGTTGACTATCGAAATAGTGAACTCGCCCCTCTCCCCCTATTGCGAACAGCCACCATCAAAGTCGACCACTATTCAACTTTGGACCATCAGTCCCCCTCACTCATTTCGACTACGCGCTCGCGACATTCACGACACGCTGCCGCCATCGACTATCCTTGCAAACAACTCCACCACGTCGCGATTTGACTGCGCCGTGATTTGCGTGAGGACGACGAGCTCTCCAATTTGCTGCTTGCCGCCCCATCGTTTGATTCCTAGAAGCTCGAGATCCCAGCATCCATTCGAACTCGCAACGTCAAGTTCGAGAGCTTCCACGAACTCGCGATAAAAATTTGATCTGATCGCTTCTTTCTTTTTTTATAAACTATGTTCGTCCATTGAAGTTTTGAACGAGATTGGGATTGAAGGATTTCGATTTGAAATGGAGGTGAGAGGAAAATGAGCGGCCAATTTTTTTTCCTTTTGTTTTGATTTTTATTTTTGAACGAGATGATGAAGTGTTCTGCTGTGAAATGAAATAAAGGGGAGGAAATGATGTTTGCGTGTACGAGTGGAGACAGTGATTTGAAGGAAATGCAGCTGGATGTTGGGTTGTAGGAGAATAGATATATATCTATTTAATTTAAATTCAAATTCAAAACGTCCGATAAATGCAACTCAAAATCTCGACCTCAAATCGAGGCGTGCCGCTAGGCGTTCGTAATGTTATACGCCTATTCCGAACGCAATTCGATCGTATGGAGAAGATAGCTTTTTGGACCAGTTATAATATTAAATTTTCGATTTAATTTCAGCGCGTTTGCTTATCGTACATCCAAACGATCACTCCAAACATTACGAAAATTGAAATCCGATAAAAATACAATATTATGGATCCAATGAAATTGGTTTCGTCAAATTCCGAGACTGTGCCCCGGAACGCTATTTCCAAATATCGATTTTAAACGATAAAATTCAAAACTGAACAAAACAGTTCCAAATCCAATTCTGAAAGTTCCAATACCTTCAGAATTATCAATATAAATTTTCTAAGCCTTGAAAATATTTTTAATCAGCTTAAAACTAAAGATACAAATTTTTACCTAGTTTCAATAATTAAATTCAAAAAAATTTAATTGCCAATTTCATTATGATATTCGAATATCAAATTAAACTATCACTCGAATATTTAAACTCAATTAAATATTCACATTTCAAATGTCAAAAATTCAGGGTCGTTACACGTCATCTTTCGTTTCGTCAAATTTTGACTTCTATTACTCCGTCGATCTTATTTTCGACGAAAGAGCAGCATTTCAGTACCGATATCGATTTTTCACCGGATAATCGTACCACTGATATTTGTATACCGTTTTGATCGTCTCGTCGTGCCGATCTCTGTAGTATACTCATTTGTGTATTTCAGAGTTCGGTGTGCGGTGCAATCTGCGAAATGCCTAACATAACGGTTTCGCAACCGAGTCTATTGGGTTCCTATCTTTTCATTTTCCAACGTAGACCAATTGCCTCTATCATTTATAATTTCTGAATCGAGCAGTTAGCTTTTTCTATTCCCAACATTCAATTTATTTGTGGTTCATTTTCCCATTTTTCTTTCTGCCTTTTCAGTGTGAAGTATAGTATAATATGATAACCTGTTCACTTTCTTTTTTTCTCTCTACGTCCTACTTTATCAGAAGAATTATATATGAAGTTGCATCCATATTTTAGAACTGCACTCGGTATCCATCCACGCAAAACCCAAGCTAACTACCTAGGCCTCACAGCCAACGCCTCCATCTCTTCGCCCGTATCACCCACTCCGCTCGAGCTCACATCTCCAACCGAGCCTCTTTCCTCCTCTCTCTCTTCCGCCGGGTGCACACAATCACCAGCACCTTGAACCCGACCCCACCTTTTCACTGTTAGATCCAGCTTACTCGGCCTTCTTCTGCTCTTTGGGTTTGTGAGGAATGGTAGTATATTATAATATGATTGTTACAAATAAAATTTTATAGTTGATATGTTATCAGGCTTTGCGTGCAGCTTCCTCTTAATTTTTTTATATATATGTATATATACGTGTGTGTGTGTTTTATATAAGATATATATACGGTTATTCGAATATATATAGGCAAGCATACTCAAGTCTGGGTTTTGAATAAGCATATATAGGTGACATATTTGTTTTATAGCTTTACATTTACTGAAGACAGACCTATGTATAACTAAAGCTATGTAATGGTTGTTTATGTATGTTGATTTATGATTTTATATACATACCAATTTGTTTATGTTTATAACAGTTTTGTTTATATATATATATATTATATAATATGTAAGTAATATATGTAATTATAGTAGTAAACAGTTTCGTGTATTATATTTTGAGTACATGTATATTTATATGTAAGTTTTATATATGTTTTCAAATCTGTTAGTTATATATGATATAGGGAGCACGTGCCCACTCACCTTGTTTTTGTATTTCATAAAGTATATATATATAATCTACTTTGTATTTATATAAACTGCTACCTTGTGTTCTATTCTAAGGAAAAGATGTATATAGGTTATAGTATTTATTTTATATATATTCCAAGTATATAAATAACAGTTTAGTTTTATAGGTTATATATGTTTATATAAAGGTTTCTATGTTGTAATAGGATTTAAAAGCATATATATATAATATGCTCTGTTATAAATATATAGGTCTGCATATGCCTATTTGTTTACATTTTCTTGTGTCTGCACATAAAGTAGCCTGCAAATCTATATATTGACTATGTACAAATAAGTTTTGTATGTTCTGTTCATATATGAAATAGTTTGGAGTTGCTTATGTTAGTTATATCTATAGTATACAATATACGATATTTCGATTGTTATATTTATAGATATACGATTTTGATAAAGCTGTTTAAAACATGTTTGTAGTTATAAAATGATCTGCTTTATATATGTGAGCTATACATTGCAACTATATATATTATTTTATATAAACTTATTACTTATTTATGTTTGTTGTTTAAAGTGGCTTACAGTAAGGTTTATCACAAGTTTAGTGTTTAATATATATAAATGATACATGTTTACTGTAATTATAGTATTTCAAGGTATGGATATCATTTTTGAATTAATAATGTAAGTTCTATATATATCAGTAATGAGTTATCTGTTTATATATTAATTTAATTCACATAAGGTATAGTATGTATATGTTTCCAGTTAAGTGATAGTTTGTAATATTATATATATATATAGAATTTAAGTTATATAAGTTTTAGATAAGTTGTTTTCATTTTCCCTTAATTAATTTGAAACTATACTTTATATGTTAATACTTTGCTAGATGTGTTTAAATGTAAACAATGATTTTTAACTATATATATATATATTTATGTTAATATTTGTCTTAAGTTAAATATTGATTTCATGGAAAAATAATAATATATATTATGTTTCTCTCTAGATGATTCTGATTCATTCTCAACAATTCAAACTATCAGCTTTGTTCGTCGAGTCTGTGTTCACCGCACTTACTTTGAGAACCTGTCATTTGGATTGGTCGATTGTCCAGTTCAGGATTCAAATTCGTAGCTTGTTCTATTGTCAAACTCCTTGAAACCTCGAAAGGTGAGCAATAACTCACGATTAATGTTCTTATATTTATTAAATTTGATTTCAATTGAAACCACAATTGAAATATGCTGCTGTTAGTTATTTACATTATTATATATATGCAATTACCTGTATCTGTTCACCTATGACGTCTAACACCATCATCTGTTATTTATATTGATGATATATGCCTGTTATGTTATTATCATATCTGTTATCACTCTGCAAGTTCCCTGTTAGTATAGAATCATTGTGATAACCCTGATTTTATGAACAAGTTTTATAATTTAATTTAGTATGCTTGTTTGAAATTTTGGTTGCCTAGGAAAATATATATATGATAAGTTGACCATAAAAAGCATTGGGTAAGTATTGATATGTATGCAAGATGATATAATACACATGTACATAGTTCTCTGAAAAAAAAGAAGTAGAAAATTTATTTGTAAGTTAGAGTAAACTATAAATACATGAACATGACATGATTATTACAGATATGAATGTGCCATTGAAACAAGTCTAGAATAAGGAAAATAAAGGCTTAGGCAGAAATAGAAACATAGGTATTAAACAGGTATTTTAAACAAAATGCTGGCTAAAGAAAAATTATTAGAAATTGCATGAAAATAGTATGAGTTGTTGAATAAATACTTTATCCACTTTTAGCAATTTTCTTAGCTTTTAAAAAAAACAGAGATCATGCAAATAAGGTGACCGGGGTAAGGTATAATTTCTGTTAATAGAAACAGGGACCATTTACCCATATTCTCTTAGAATAGAAAGAGAGGCTGATCATAAGTGGTAGGGTAAAATTGACATTGGGTAAATTTTAAAACCCTAGAGGCAGCCAAGGTCTTGTATAAAAGAGGGTTTAAGGATGAAAGGATCTGTCACCATTTTCTTTAAAATAAATATACAGAAATATAGATAGTTAGCAAAAGGAAAAATGAGAAGCACTGGCTATTAGAGACAAGTAGGAGATAGCAGATCAAAGGAAAAGGATTAAGGTGAGTAACCTCACTGAAAATTTGGCATTAAGTCCTGAATATTGAGGCAGCCTAAATGGTTTTATATTTTTAATTAATCTGTGCTTATTTTATGATATTGGTGTGTTGATGATCTGTTTAAATATTTTGTGTTAATATACCCAGAAAATATATTGATGGCTTTCATGTTTGAATGATTATTGTGTCATGAATTATCTTTGAGATGAGATGCTCTCTTTATGTGACTGCTGCATATAGATTAATTCATGGAAACTGTAACGACCCAGAATTTTTGATAATTAAAATTCGAATATTTAATTGATTTTTAATATTAATAAATGGAATTTAGAAGTCGAATGATTTATTTTTCGAATATTGGATTTAATTTGGTCAATTAAATCGATAAATCAAATAGTGAAATTCTAGACTTACTTGAAAATTGGGTTTAAATGTGATTTAAAATGATTTGTAAAATTATATTTAATCATACTGGAGTTATAGAGATGTTACAGGACTTTTAAAACTGAATTTAAAGTTAATCTGTGAAAATTGAATATTTTAATATTTAATTATCGACTGTAAAAATAGCCAATTTTCGAACAGTCTCAGAATTGAATGAGACCAGTTCCATTGGATCCATAATAGTTAGTTATTATCGGATTTCAATTTTCGTATCCATCGGAGTTGTCGTTTGACTATGGCAGCTCAAAACGCATCGAAATTATTTTAATTTAATTCGGCAAGTTAAAATAGTCATTTTTCAAAAAGTCCCGGATTTCGACGAAACTAGTTTCATCGGATCCGTAATGTGATATTATTGCATGGTTTCAAATTTCGTAATTTTTGGATTTACCATTTGTCCGGTGCAAATTAAAACGTATCGAAATCGGTTTAAATCGGTTTAATTTAAAATCAATCGTTTTTCTCCGTATCTCGCATAGATGTCCGAATTAGCTTCCGAAACCTGTTCCATTGCGTTCGGAACGCGGGGTAAACCTTAGAAACGTCAGCCGGCACGCTTGATTTGGAGTTTGGAAAATTCGGGATGAATAGTGTTTTGAGACGTTTTCTATATAAGGACCTCTATATTCACTTTTGCAAAAATTTAAAACCCTAACCCTAAATTTAAGCCAGCCGCCATTTATGAATTCAATGGCCAGAATTTCACTCCCTTCTCCTCTTAATCTCTCTCAATCCGTGAAGTATTAGAAGATGTTTTCAACTACAATATTGAAGATCTGGAGGAGAGCTTTCAATCTATACGGTTACGATCGTTTATAGTCAAATGAATCGATGGAAAATTGCGTGTAAAGACAAGGAGCTGCCCACGTTTTTCAATCCAAGTGGGGTGGCCGAGTTTCAGGTGCTCCTAGTCAGAGGTAGGGGCGGAGATGGCCGTTCGATCGCCATTGCTTGATCATCGTTTAGGCGAATGTATGAGGTGCGAAAATCAAGGGCATGAAGGCGGCATGGGTTATAGTGTGCGTGCGTTACCTGATGAAGAACGTAAGTGGGAAGAAGAAATGGAACGGCCGTGATTTCATCTCATCAAATGTATGGCCAGAAATGAGTTAGGGTTTGAAAATTGAAAATAAATTATAAATTGATTTATTTTAATTCGTGTAATCTCTAAAACGATGTATCTCTTTCATACGTAATCAGAAAATGACGAAACCAGAAGCGTTGGAATCGCAGCGACGCGCTCTACGCTGCAGCGCAGATCTGGGCGTGTTTGGAATCAGTGAAATTTTTGAGTAAAATTAAACGGCCGTTTAATTTTATTCGAAATAAACGCTGAAATCAGAATTAAAATCAAGGTGAGATCTTCTCACTCAGATTTATAATTGAATTGCAGTTATTGATTGATTTGTTTGAATGTGCTATTAGATATGATAGGATATATCTATATATAGCAGTATATACATATTGGCATATGTATATATTGGATTGATGATTTCCCGCCTCGTATAGCGGATGAGACCCTATTGCGCCGTTAGTAAGCGGATTTTTATAAAACCCATATACCGCGATAATTCCGTACTAGAGCGGAATTGGTATTGTGCTAACATCTTTGGATGCAGGGAAACAGGTTGGAGGGATCCAACTGGATTCCTCACCAGTAGTTATTTATTTACAGATATTGTGATATATTCTGTTATCATATTGATATATGATATTGACTGTTGTGATGAACTGATTGGTGTTGTTGCATCATCGGATTCAGTTTTGAAATGTAAAAATATCGACTTTTACTTTAAAAAGGGTTTTTAAAGTGATTTTTGAAAATATACGTTTTATGGAATTTTTGAATCGATTTATAAACGTAAAATTTTAAAGTTATAAAAGTTATAATTTTTAGTGAAATATAACCGAAGTGTCGTTTTTGAAATAAAAGTCGATTTATTTATAAAATGGTTTAAATAGAGATTTTTGAATTTATTATGAAAGCTTTATATATAAGATTTATAAAATTTGATTTTTATAAATCAAAGTGATGAAATTATAAAGGAGTTTTAAAGACGTTTTAAATGATGTTAAAATGGGTTTTATAAAGGACAGAATAAATGATTTGTGAAGTCCTAAAAGAACGATTTTTGTAAATAAACGAATTATAAGTGTTTAACTTATAGAATGGACTTTTGGTAGAAGATTGAGTTATAAATTGAATTGGATAATAAAAGGAATTTATAACTTGAAGTTGTTATAAAATATAAAATTGTGATTTATAAACGTTGTTTATAAATCCGAAATCACTTATTTTGATAAGTGAATTGTAGAAGTTAATTAAAGGAATTATATCCACGATTTTGGACAGTGGATAAGCTTTTAAATAAAATGTGTAGAAATGTGGAATTTGGATAACGAAGTATATTCACGATTTTGGACAGTGAATATATTATTAAATAAAATGGATATGTTTTGGGAAATGTGATATTACGAAATGAAGTAATTGTTTTAAAAGATGTTTTAAAACGTGTGAATTATAGAAATCATAGATTTCAACATTTATTGTTGAAATAGACGTTTTCGAGGAATTTAAGGAAATGATGGACTATAACACTGTTGTTATAGTAAATGATTTTCGAAAGGAAATGTTTTATGTAGTATTGGGATTTATATATATCTATCTAAGTTTCGAATCCCTATACTAGTGATTTTGAGTCGTCGTAACGATGTTTTACGTAACATTCGTTTTGACTCAAATAAATGTGTTTAAAGAGAATGATTTCCTTAAAGAATGAATATATACTTAATATTGATTTAAGTATATCGAATATTTTCTAAGTGTTGAAAATAAATAGATTTGTGAAATACTTATTTTTAAATAAGTATGGAAATGCTTTTCCAATATGAAATGAACTGTTTTGAGATTTTATCTTTTAAAGATAAAATTGAAATGTGGAAATTGATTTGAAATTGTTTTCAAATGGTTAAGTGTGGAAATAATATATCTAGTAAAGATATTTTTGGAAATTAAATAATTCGGGAAATTATTTGGAATCTGATGATGTTGCGCATCTTTATTGATAGTTAAATAACCGACTATCAATAATTACCTTGAGTAGGTATTTGTTGTGAATTGGATGAATTTGAATGCCACACTTATTTTTGAATAAGCGCTCACTATTCGGGTTAGCCGGGAAAGGACCATGGGGTCGTATAACCCATTCCGAATATGTGATACGTCGTTATGAATTGCATTTGAAGACCGGTGTTGAAGACCGGATATTTTTGAAAACGGAAGGATTACCGTCGAGTTACTCTACATCGGCTGATCTTCGATTTAGAGATTTTATCACCCTTAGTGACGGGAAGTCCAGACGTGATTAGAAAATTATCCGGAAATGCAAGGGCTTCGTGAGAAGTGCCTTCGGTTCTGTTCGATCCCGGAACAGACTTGTATGGATTGTGTGTCTGACGTTACAATTTGAGATATAAAGCTGATTTCTTTCAAATACATTTCTGTTGGTGGCGGAGAATTTATTCTCTTAGCTTAACACCCTTCTCTGAGACGTACGAGCTCAGAGGTTATGTAGTTGAAATTTATCAGCGATATACTCCCAATTTGGTAACGTGGCATACTGAGTGTTGCTGTGAAATGATCAGTGTTTGATCATTTGCGATATGATCATTTGTTTGATCTTATATCTTTGTGATCATAGGTTGATCATTTTGTTTGACTCGAAGCAGGGCTTTTTGAGAAAGCGTAGCTTTGTGGACGAGACTTCGTCGAGCCTCACACCCCGGAAATGGTCGAAACAGGAAGGATGCGGCAAGGTTCTAGGGAGTAGCGCCCCTTAGTGTATGTCATTCCTTCTGGATAAAGGTGGTATCATGGTATGGAGCCCAGATACTTAACCTCTGTGGTTACTGCATTATTATTATCTATGTGGTTTGTTGCGAATCGGGGATCCTCGGGAAGATCGGTGACGATCGGGGGATGGCATACGCGTGTCAGTAGTTACCTATTTTTGCAGAGGTAACCCGGCCTTGTGTTGGCAGAGATCCGGTTAGGTTCTCGGGTCGTCTATTCCAGGGACGTACCCATCGTGGAAAAGGAAGTTCCTTAGCCTGACCATTTGTTGGAAATCCAAAGAAACAATACGAGCCTTGTACGGTTTTAGTTGTAGAACCTATCATTCACTTATGGTGGCGCCCCACTGTTTGGATGGTAGCTATAGTAGGCATAGTTCGAAATGTCTATGCTGGCTAAGATTTATATTTTACTTTCGAAATGTTTTCTACACTATGCACTAATAATAATATCAAAAATGATTTGATTTTGCATAGTAAGCATCTTTGACTATCATAAGAAGAAATCTCCTCCAAGTCTGCGTTTGCATTGTGTGTGTGGCGGGAGGTCTTATGGTAGTTTCATTTTCCAAAAGCATTTCGAATTTGACATTAAAGTTTTCCTGTTGTTTATTTTAAAGATAAATAACTGTTTTACGATCTCACACCAGTCACCATGACTGACTCGGAGTTTATTGTTCCCTTCTAAACTCTGGGTGCCCACTATTTCCACACGGGCAGCCTAGAGTTATATTATCAGGATATTCTGGATATTCTGGAGCTTGGAGATATTCTGGATGACGAGACGTAGTATTTGTATCTGATAGTATTTATTCCGCTGTGTATTCTGTATGAGGACAAGTTATAAAATTGTCCATTGTTGTATATTGACTCTGATTGATGTATGTATAAACTGATATAGTTCTTTGTTTTAAAAGACTAGTGTTTATCTATTATATATTGTTCCGCTGCGATGTGTAAGATTCTGATATTGTTTTCTGTTCTGATGTTGTTCTATTGTTCTTTTTCTTCTTTCTTTCTCTTTTCCTTCTCTTCTTCTTCTGCCTTTTTCTTCTTCTTAAACCATCATAGTTCGTATTCCCGTTCATTTTGAGTTAATCAATGGAGATTAGTGGTTAATCAAGAGGGACGGATTTGCGGGCCATGACATTTGGTATCAGAGCATATGGTTAAGCGACAACCCTGCTCTGTTGGGTGTTACTCATTAGAGATAGAGTCAGTAGTACTCTAGAATGAGTTGAGTGTAATAATGGATACGAGTGCGTATTTGTTAGTGAATATAAAATTGTTTTATATTGTGATGATTGGTTTGTTGAGTGGTATATGGATTCTGGTCGGTATTGTCCGTACAACTCTATCGATAGGGATCTCTAAACACTTGTATAGAACAATTCGGCACAGTATTGTTTTAAATAGGGTAAATGAAATAATTTTACCCAAAACTATTTTTGTATAGAAAAGAAATGATTTTTCTATAAAGTACTATAGTATATGGTTGCATGGATGTTAGGAAGTAATAATAGTAAATTATTATCATTAAAATTGAATAAGAAATTGGAATCGTAACTCCAAAGTTAAGAAATAAATTCACATACAAATGAAATTTAAAGAATGTAAATTATAAATGTGAATTGTAATTTAAAATGGAATTCCAGAGAAGTATTTGGAAATGTTTTGAAAAGAATTTGAAAATTTTGGAGATTTGGAAAGTTTTAATTCCTTTTTGATTTGAAAATGAATTTCAAAGGTTTTGAAAAATGTTCTAAAGGAATGAAAAGCTCTAAACTCTTTTCGGTCGCTGGAAAATAACTTCGATGATGACCGCGTCATCGTTGGTGTTCATTTTCGGGTTTCCAAAAGAGGAATTGTTGCCAAATTGTTTTAAATAGGAGTTGTTTGGAAAATTTGGGTTTTGTTTGGAAATTCAAAGGATGATTTGAATTGTTTTCAAATGGTTTTGAAAAAAGTTGAAACGACTCTGGAATCCCATTTAAATACTTACGAAATATTAATAAGTTGATAACTTATAGAATATTTGAGATTTGATTAGAATGAAATTCAAATTGAAAAACGAATGAATTAGTGAATGAATGAATAAATTGCGATTGCAAGTGCCAGAAAATGAAATGGAATGTTAAAAATTCATTTTGAATTTGAAAGTAAATAGAACTGGAATTGAATTTGATAAATGAAGTATTAAACTGAAAGTTAGTAAGTGAAGCTAATTGATTATTGACCAAATGGATAAGGCTTGAACGAATTAAATCCAATTATTATAAATGAAGATAAATTGAATTCCAATAGAATTGAAATTGTGAATTAAATTCAAATGAAATTTGAAATGAAAAACTGAACGAAAATGAATATGAAACTTCAATAGGGAAGTAAAGATGATATAAGAGGTATCGAAATTTTGTAATAGACTTTGCAAATTGGGTTGAATGTTATAACTAGATATTATGGCTAGTAGGACATACAGGTGTTATAAAAGGAATTGGGAATTTTGATTTCAAAGATAAGTTTGAATTGCTCGACAAAAGGTACGTATTTGAATTATAATATGAGTTTTTGATGATTTCTGGTCTAGCCGCTTGGCTTTTTCTTTTTCTTTTTGAAATTTGAGAGTCCGTAGGGACGTTTTGTAGTCGTGCCGTATTAGCCGCGCAAAGGAGACGCTGGCGAAATTTTTCGAAAATTTTGAGTGTTAGAAAATTTTGAGAAATTTTGAAAGTTTAAAATTTGAATTTAAACTCGAATTGAATTGAGAAGTTTAACAATGCTGTTGAAACTTATAATTGAAGTTGGAAATTTAGTTGAATTGATAACGAATCTTTAATAGAAGGATTTGTTTTGATGAATTGAAAATTGATAAAACTATTGGATTGTGAAAGATAGTAGACGAGTTAAGGACCATTTTTTTCTAACTTGTAATTTCGAGGACGAAATTCTTTTAAGGGGGGAAGTTTGTAACGACCCAGAATTTTTGATAATTAAAATTCGAATATTTAATTGATTTTTAATATTAATAAATGGAATTTAGAAGTCGAATGATTTATTTTTCGAATATTGGATTTAATTTGGTCAATTAAATCGATAAATCAAATAGTGAAATTCCAGACTTACTTGAAAATTGGGTTTAAATGTGATTTAAAATGATTTGTAAAATTATATTTAATCATACTGGAGTTATAGAGATGTTACAGGACTTTTAAAACTGAATTTAAAGTTAATCTGTGAAAATTGAATATTTTAATATTTAATTATCGACTGTAAAAATAGCCAATTTTCGAACAGTCTCAGAATTGAATGAGACCAGTTCCATTGGATCCGTAATAGTTAGTTATTATCGGATTTCAATTTTCGTATCCATCGGAGTTGTCGTTTGACTATGGCAGCTCAAAACGCATCGAAATTATTTTAATTTAATTCGGCAAGTTAAAATAGTCATTTTTCAAAAAGTCCCGGATTTCGACGAAACCAGTTTCATCGGATCCGTAATGTGATATTATTGCATGGTTTCAAATTTCGTAATTTTTGGATTTACCATTTGTCCGGTGCAAATTAAAACGTATCGAAATCGGTTTAAATCGGTTTAATTTAAAATCGATCGTTTTTCTCCGTATCTCGCATAGATGTCCGAATTAGCTTCCGAAACCTGTTCCATTGCGTTCGGAACGCGGGGTAAACCTTAGAAACGTCAGCCGGCACGCTTGATTTGGAGTTCGGAAAATTCGGGATGAATAGTGTTTTGAGACGTTTTCTATATAAGGACCTCTATATTCACTTTTGCAAAAATTTAAAACCCTAACCCTAAATTTAAGCCAGCCGCCATTTATGAATTCAATGGCCAGAATTTCACTCCCTTCTCCTCTTAATCTCTCTCAATCCGTGAAGTATTAGAAGATGTTTTCAACTACAATATTGAAGATCTGGAGGAGAGCTTTCAATCTATACGGTTATGATCGTTTATAGTCAAATGAATCGATGGAAAATTGCGTGTAAAGACAAGGAGCTGCCCACGTTTTTCAATCCAAGTGGGGTGGCCGAGTTTCAGGTGCTCCTAGTCGGAGGTAGGGGCGGAGATGGCCGTTCGATCGCCATTGCTTGATCATCGTTTAGGCGAATGTATGAGGTGCGAAAATCAAGGGCATGAAGGCGGCATGGGTTATAGTGTGCGTGCGTTACCTGATGAAGAACGTAAGTGGGAAGAAGAAATGGAACGGCCGTGATTTCATCTCATCAAATGTATGGCCAGAAATGAGTTAGGGTTTGAAAATTGAAAATAAATTATAAATTGATTTATTTTAATTCGTGTAATCTCTAAAACGATGTATCTCTTTCATACGTAATCAGAAAATGACGAAACCAGAAGCGTTGGAATCGCAGCGACGCGCTCTACGCTGCAGCGCAGATCTGGGCGTGTTTGGAATCAGTGAAATTTTTGAGTAAAATTAAACGGCCGTTTAATTTTATTCGAAATAAACGCTGAAATCAGAATTAAAATCAAGGTGAGATCTTCTCACTCAGATTTATAATTGAATTGCAGTTATTGATTGATTTGTTTGAATGTGCTATTAGATATGATAGGATATATCTATATATATAGCAGTATATACATATTGGCATATGTATATATTGGATTGATGATTTCCCGCCTCGTATAGCGGATGAGACCCTATTGCGCCGTTAGTAAGCGGATTTTTATAAAACCCATATACCGCGATAATTCCGTACTGGAGCGGAATTGGTATTGTGCTAACATCTTTGGATGCAGGGAAACAGGTTGGAGGGATCCAACTGGATTCCTCACCAGTAGTTATTTATTTACAGATATTGTGATATATTCTGTTATCATATTGATATATGATATTGACTGTTGTGATGGACTGATTGGTGTTGTTGCATCATCGGATTCAGTTTTGAAATGTAAAAATATCGACTTTTACTTTAAAAAGGGTTTTTAAAGTGATTTTTGAAAATATACGTTTTATGGAATTTTTGAATCGATTTATAAACGTAAAATTTTAAAGTTATAAAAGTTATAATTTTTAGTGAAATATAACCGAAGTGTCGTTTTTGAAATAAAAGTCGATTTATTTATAAAATGGTTTAAATAGAGATTTTTGAATTTATTATGAAAGCTTTATATATAAGATTTATAAAATTTGATTTTTATAAATCAAAGTGATGAAATTATAAAGGAGTTTTAAAGACGTTTTAAATGATGTTAAAATGGGTTTTATAAAGGACAGAATAAATGATTTGTGAAGTCCTAAAAGAACGATTTTTGTAAATAAACGAATTATAAGTGTTTAACTTATAGAATGGACTTTTGGTAGAAGATTGAGTTATAAATTGAATTGGATAATAAAAGGAATTTATAACTTGAAGTTGTTATAAAATATAAAATTTTGATTTATAAACGTTGTTTATAAATCCGAAATCACTTATTTTGATAAGTGAATTGTAGAAGTTAATTAAAGGAATTATATCCACGATTTTGGACAGTGGATAAGCTTTTAAATAAAATGTGTAGAAATGTGGAATTTGGATAACGAAGTATATTCACGATTTTGGACAGTGAATATATTATTAAATAAAATGGATATGTTTTGGGAAAAGTGATATTACGAAATGAAGTAATTGTTTTAAAAGATGTTTTAAAACGTGTGAATTATAGAAATCATAGATTTCAACATTTATTGTTGAAATAGACGTTTTCGAGGAATTTAAGGAAATGATGGACTATAACACTGTTGTTATAGTAAATGATTTTCGAAAGGAAATGTTTTATGTAGTATTGGGATTTATATATATCTATCTAAGTTTCGAATCCCTATACTAGTGATTTTGAGTCGTCGTAACGATGTTTTACGTAACATTCGTTTTGACTCAAATAAATGTGTTTAAAGAGAATGATTTCCTTAAAGAATGAATATATACTTAATATTGATTTAAGTATATCGAATATTTTCTAAGTGTTGAAAATAAATAGATTTGTGAAATACTTATTTTTAAATAAGTATGGAAATGCTTTTCCAATATGAAATGAACTGTTTTGAGATTTTATCTTTTAAAGATAAAATTGAAATGTGGAAATTGATTTGAAATTGTTTTCAAATGGTTAAGTGTGGAAATAATATATCTAGTAAAGATATTTTTGGAAATTAAATAATTCGGGAAATTATTTGGAATCTGATGATGTTGCGCATCTTTATTGATAGTTAAATAACCGACTATCAATAATTACCTTGAGTATGTATTTGTTGTGAATTGGATGAATTTGAATGCCACACTTATTTTTGAATAAGCGCTCACTATTCGGGTTAGCCGGGAAAGGACCATGGGGTCGTATAACCCATTCCGAATATGTGATACGTCGTTATGAATTGCATATGAAGACCGGTGTTGAAGACCGGATATTTTTGAAAACGGAAGGATTACCGTCGAGTTACTCTACATCGGCTGATCTTCGATTTAGAGATTTTATCACCCATAGTGACGGGAAGTCCGGACGTGATTAGAAAATTATCCGGAAATGCAAGGGCTTTGTGAGAAGTGCCTTCGGTTCTGTTCGATCCCGGAACAGACTTGTATGGATTGTGTGTCTGACGTTACAATTTGAGATATAAAGCTGATTTCTTTCAAATACATTTCTGTTGGTGGCGGAGAATTTATTCTCTTAGCTTAACACCCTTCTCTGAGACGTACGAGCTCAGAGGTTATGTAGTTGAAATTTATCAGCGATATACTCCCAATTTGGTAACGTGGCATACTGAGTGTTGCTGTGAAATGATCAGTGTTTGATCATTTGCGATATGATCATTTGTTTGATCTTATATCTTTGTGATCATAGGTTGATCATTTTGTTTGACCCGAAGCAGGGCTTTTTGAGAAAGCGTAGCTTTGTGGACGAGACTTCGTCGAGCCTCACACCCCGGAAATGGTCGAAACAGGAAGGATGCGGCAAGGTTCTAGGGAGTAGCGCCCCTTAGTGTATGTCATTCCTTCTGGATAAAGGTGGTATCATGGTATGGAGCCCAGATACTTAACCTCTGTGGTTACTGCATTATTATTATCTATGTGGTTTGTTGCGAATCGGGGATCCTCGGGAAGATCGGTGACGATCGGGGGATGGCATACGCGTGTCAGTAGTTACCTATTTTTGCAGAGGTAACCCGGCCTTGTGTTGGCAGAGATCCGGTTAGGTTCTCGGGTCGTCTATTCCAGGGACGTACCCATCGTGGAAAAGGAAGTTCCTTAGCCTGACCATTTGTTGGAAATCCAAAGAAACAATACGAGCCTTGTACGGTTTTAGTTGTAGAACCTATCATTCACTTATGGTGGCGCCCCACTGTTTGGATGGTAGCTATAGTAGGCATAGTTCGAAATGTCTATGCTGGCTAAGATTTATATTTTACTTTCGAAATGTTTTCTACACTATGCACTAATAATAATATCAAAAATGATTTGATTTTGCGTAGTAAGCATCTTTGACTATCATAAGAAGAAATCTCCTCCAAGTCTGCGTTTGCATTGTGTGTGTGGCGGGAGGTCTTATGGTAGTTTCATTTTCCAAAAGCATTTCGAATTTGACATTAAAGTTTTCCTGTTGTTTATTTTAAAGATAAATAACTGTTTTACGATCTCACACCAGTCACCATGACTGACTCGGAGTTTATTGTTCCCTTCTAAACTCTGGGTGCCCACTATTTCCACACGGGCAGCCTAGAGTTATATTATCAGGATATTCTGGATATTCTGGAGCTTGGAGATATTCTGGATGACGAGACGTAGTATTTGTATCTGATAGTATTTATTCCGCTGTGTATTCTGTATGAGGACAAGTTATAAAACTGTCCATTGTTGTATATTGACTCTGATTGATGTATGTATAAACTGATATAGTTCTTTGTTTTAAAAGACTAGTGTTTATCTATTATATATTGTTCCGCTGCGATGTGTAAGATTCTGATATTGTTTTCTGTTCTGATGTTGTTCTATTGTTCTTTTTCTTCTTTCTTTCTCTTTTCCTTCTCTTCTTCTTCTGCCTTTTTCTTCTTCTTAAACCATCATAGTTCGTATTCCCGTTCATTTTGAGTTAATCAATGGAGATTAGTGGTTAATCAAGAGGGACGGATTTGCGGGCCATGACAGAAACTCCAGGGATATATGTTATAAATCTATGGTCTAAAAATGGAAAAAAAATGGGGCTGTAGCATAAAGTGGTTGCTGCTTATGTCTCCAGAATAAACATGGTAACATAGAAGTGCAATGTTATACTTGTGCTGAACTTCTATGATTACAAATAAATCCAGATAAGAACAAAAGCTTGTGGTTTAGTCAGATCTTATGAATCTGTGAGTATTTGATTAAGCCAGAGGTAAATGGATGCATCAAAGCAAACTATATATATGACCATATATTTATAGGCATGACTCCCCCAAAACCCATGATTTAAATAATATGTACACTGAGAAATCAAACTAGCTTGTATGAATAAATCTATGATTATTAAAACATGATCTGATATTCTTTGAACACATGCATGATGGTTGAGTTATTTATTTTCTATGATTAATTTATGAGATGCAGAAGGGATTAGCATAAATGGGGGAAAGAGGGAAAATGAACACTTAGTAATATAACTAAGGATTTGGATCTTAGGGCTACAAAGTATGGCTTGGCAAGGGAAATATTGCAAGCTCACAAATGGTATGATTATACCCAGGGGCCTGAGTGTGCTGGGTTAACAGTGAATATGCCCCAGACAGTGTGTGTTTTAATAAAAGGAAAGTAGCTAAAGTCCATCATAAAATACCTGAGATTGAATTCTGAGAAAAAGTTCACAGGTAGGTTTGGGTAAAATCCCTGATAGCCAGAAAGTTATTGATAAGGAAAATAATTAAATGATGATTATATGGTTGGCTTAAAGTATTCTATTGGGAAATTCTATGTTGTGCTCCCTGATATAATCCATTGAAATGATGTATTATTATGTTATGCTTTAATGAATATGCTCAGGTGGTAGAGGAGAGTATACAAATGAAACATTGCTTTACCTTATCTGTCAGCCCGATATTTTTTAAAATGAAATTTTAATTTAAAAATGAAACATTTAGAAATATTGATTTAAATATAAAGTGTAGTAATTTGTGTAAAACGAAAAATTTAAACTTTACATTTCGTTACGTATATTTATGTCCGTTCTTAACTTTACATTAGAATCAAATTTTATTAATGATGATAATAGCTATTTTAATTTTTGTTTAAAAAGATACGTTATATTTTTAAGAAACCGTTAACATTTTTAAATTTATTAAATAAAAGAAACAAGTAACGGTTGTACGTTACTTTGGGCGTTACACTTTACGTTCGTTGTTCCTTGTCCGTTTGATCTTTTCTTGCGTTAACAGTGCTATTTCAGCTGTATATTTTCAGTTTGAAAATTTTAATTAAATCTTGCATTGAATTGTGCGCGTGAGAATCATTCCTTTTCCCCTTTATCTTCCTTACGTTTCATTCAAACTTAATAATATTGCCTACCGTTCAACTTTATTTACTGCCTAAATTGCCTACAGTTCAAAAACTTTTCGTTGCCTTCTTTCTACAAAAAGCAATAGACAGCTGTTCATTTTGTTTCGTTCAAAAATTTTCATCTCTCAAAAAGCTTTCTCTGTAGCTTTTGTTCAAAATCTCGTGTGCATCTAAAAAGGGTAAGCATGCCTTCTCCTTTTATTTATATTTCTGTTTTCCCTGTTTGCTGTTGGCCAATCCCATACCTTTCTTCCTTTTCCATTTGTATAAAAAAAAGTTGGTGGTCTTTGCTTTGTTTGCTGTACTTAGCTTACATTCGTTTTTGTTTTTTTTTATTATTTTCCCAAACCTTGGCTAATCTCAAAAACCACCACCCCAGATCACCCATTCGCCATCACGTCCCCCAACCCACACCGTTCCCCATGCTCCGCGCACAGCCCTACTCCGGATCGAAACCGCCAGTCCCACGCCTTCGCTCATCCACCAAGACAAAACCCCAGCCTGCCACCACTTGCCCGCGTCTCCACCACGATCGAAGCCTACCACTCACCCAGGCAGTCCCACCGCCCCTCCGAACGTCACCCTACCCAGCGCCTCTGCCCATGCCGACACCACGGCAACCACGAGACCAACCGTCACCACCGAACCCAACCCATACGCCACCACCACGTCACCATGCCTCCTCCACGAACCCACTGCAGCCACCATCACGCCCAGGAACCCACGGCAGACCGAGAACCAACCCCTACTCCAAGCCGAGACCAGACCGTGCCAGCCACTCCAGATCCATGCCGAGACCAATCGTTGTCAGACCGAACTTGTTGTGAACTAGAGCAGTGAAAAGGTTTTGTTGATCACCTTTTGCTTTTCATTTGTTGGATTGCCAGACCAACTTTGTTTTAATTTTTAATTTTGTTGCCTCTGACCTTGTATGAGAACCAGAGAAGTGAGAAAAGAAATTGTTTGGTTCCTCTTTGTTTTGGTAGCCGAGCCTATTTTCCACTAGCATTTGTTTAAAATTAAATGTACAAGTTTGGTTGGTCACCTCTGTATTTGTATCTTGTCTATTTTTGCCCTGACCCTTGTTATATATATAAAAAAAAAAGAGGGATTGAACAACAACTGTTTGTTACTTTTGTGAAATGTTGGAGTTATAGTCTATTTGAAGTTATATATTTTTCCAAACCTTTGTCTTTGAAAAAGGGGATGTTTTGTCACTCTACAAAATTTAAAGTTATAATCTATGTTTTAAAGGTGGTCGGGCTAGTGCTTTCAATTTTCAACTTGTTTCTCGTTTGTCGCTTCATTTGAAAATTCGTTATTCGTGCAATTTTAGATTTGATTATTTATTGTGATTTTAGATTTGTATCTAGTCGGCGAATCCGCTAACAACAAATCGTGCTTTCCGTGTGCTTTCGACTGATAGCGTACTTCTTTCTTTCTGAATCTCCAGCTCCGTAGAGGTGAGTAAATCTCACACGAATATTTATACTTATATGATTGTGAAACGACCGCAACTGAATGTGTAGAAATAAATAAATAAATAAATGATGTTATAACTACCTGTGATTTATTTATAGTTGATGTTAATGGTTAAGACTGCATATCGTATCATCTGTTATATTCTGTTCTTATTTTACTGTTATTCTATTCTGTTAAATCACACTGCAAGTTCCCTGTAGAATAGAATCACCATGGGTTGAAATGATACATACCCGAACGGACTTTAGAATAAGGGAAGGTCGTTATGGGCTGAAATGATAGGCCTGAACGATTTTCAATAAAATATTATTTACTTGGGATTGTGGGTTTGAAATGATAAAACCCGGATTTTTCTTTGTAAATTACGGATTGAAATGATATAGTATCCGTATCACTTGACTTAGGCTAGAAAATATTATACAGACCCGTGGTTATTTTTCTGTATTTTCTAGATACTTTTAAATAATTTAAATATGGTAATAATATTAAATTGATTTAGATAGAATTTTTAAGTGATTTATTTAGAATAGAAATGATTTTTCTATGTGATAAATATAAATAAATGGAGGAATATTGATTTTAAAACGAAACTTAAATTTGAAATTTTGACTAAAAGAAAAGATGGAAACTTAAGTTAATTAAATTGAAATGAAAATTTAGTTTTAAATTGGTGGAAAATGGAGATTAATTTTAAATGTTGAAATGAATGTAATAAGAAAATTTGTAAGTTTTGGTTTTAACTTGTAAAATTTCTCTTTAAAATAAATCAGTTAAAGGATCGAAATGAACATTTTTAATGTATGATTTTATAAGTCTGAACTAGGTAGAATCTGTAGCACTTGTTAAGTGTTGTGGATTATATAAGTGAACCAAAAGACTAAAATGAACTAAGGCTATGGTAGTACTTGGTAAGTGCTGTTGTAGCAGAAACTAAAATTGAACCTGAACTAATAAAAGGGCTACTGTAGCACTTGTTAAGGACTGCAGTAGGCTGAAACATGATTTTGTTTTAAACTGAACTATTATAGAAATTTATAAATATTGTTTTGCTGAATAAAATGTTTTCAAATATAACCTATAGCAGTTGTTTTTAAATGCTGTGAAATGCTGAAATTTTAATAATTAGGGTTTTTGACTTAGTAAACGAACTCAAAATGGTTTGAAACTTTGGAAATTGAATACTTGATTTGAAAATATAATAATTACACTTTTAAAAGGTTTAAATGAATTATTTGATTAGAATATAACTATTTAAAAGGTGACTTCAAATGAAAATAAATGATTATACCTTTAAATTTAAAAGGTATTTAAAGTTGAATATTTAGATTTGAACTCAAATGATATTTGGAATATTAAAATGATTTGAAATGATATGATATTTTTAAAATATGGAAATGGTTTAGAATTGATTTAATCTTTATTTTTGATAAAGATTTGGATTTGAAATGATATTCTATTTTGAAGTATAAACTGTTTTTAAAACTTATAACCACGGGTTATAATAAAGTTGGGTTGTTAAAGAGACCGGGATCGGATATGGACATGCTCTCTGTCTTACCGAAAACCACTTTGGCAACTGTGTACGCGGTGGAGATTCCAGAATGAAGTAGGATGGTGACGACGTTCTTAAGGTATGTTACGTGGACCCAACTCCCGTGAGTTGGCATAAGGTGGCTAAAACAGAAGCGATCTCGGACCAGTGAGGTAGCACCTCTTCTCGGACACATTTCTTCGATATTATACTCTTATTTGTGATTTGACTAGATGACCATCCTCCGATTTGGGAATGTTGTTCGAGGTGAAACGGTAGTGGCTGCTATGCGTATCCATCAGTCCGTGTGCGTAATTGGTATATCTACCCTGGCATTGCCTAGTTGTGCCGTGTCACCTACCATATCGAGCTTTACTACGATTATGATTTTAAGATCCGACCGCGTTAAGGTTCTCCATCCCCTTAATGCTATTTTCCGATATGATTATACTTTACTTATTTAGACACTATTATAATAGCGAATATTACTACATAGTAGATATTTTAACGGATCCTTAGAGGATGGACGGTCCCAAGCATCTTCTAAGTTACTTGTACCTTTACTACAGTTCATTTGAGTTGGTTTACATTGTATAAGTATGTATATCCTGACTCGAGTGTTTATGTTTTTATTTTACGCTCGGGTCAGCCTGAGTATCAGTTGGACTTCATCTTCACGGAGCTAGGACTACTGGAGATCATCCTTATCCAGCTACTATCTGGTTTTATCTGTTCAGTCTGTTGTTCTATTTAAGCTCTTGTATTAGTAGACTTCTATGTCTTGAGACTTCTGTTGTACTCTATTCCTCCTGTTGTATCTTATGTAACTTTGTTATATTTATATAGTAGCTTCATGAACTACTATCTCTTTTACTTCCGCTGCATTATTTTACTCTGTGTCTGTGATCAGTGCTTGTATTTATTTACTGTATATTCTGAGATTTGCCAAATTTTAATTACAACGCGGTATTTTGAGCAATTCAACTCCGGCATGAGTGTCTACCTATACACTTATAATGGATGCGAATGGTTGAAAATATCGGGTCGTTACAGTTGGTATCAGAGCTTTGGCTTTGAGGCAAAACTTAGAATGTATGGTAAATTTATTTACAGAATCACTTTCGTTCGAGTTTGAATCTCTTCCTTTTGATTCGATTTCCTTTGAATTTTGGAACGTTTCCTGCGGTTCCAAAATTCATTCTTGTCCCTCACTATTCATCTTCTTTTGATTTTGGAGTATCACATAACTCCACTTCGAATGGTCTTTATAGTGAATTGGCGGTCTCGCCAATATTCTAATTTTCTTGTAAAAGGGTGAAAATCCTTTACAGTCAGCATCGATTCACCAGAGATTTTATCTATCCTTGGTTTAGATGCTAATATCTTTTATTATTCCAAACTCTATCTCTTGAGATCGAACGTAGATTTATCCTACAAAAATCCACATCGATCTTATTCTTTAAGTCACGGTTGACCCGGTTAAGGTTGTCCGCGATTTACCTAAGCTTACCCATCTCTCTACTCTGTTTAACCATCTTGTCTTTTGTTTCTAAACTATCTCCAAACATTTTAAATTGTACTAGTAAAGCTATGTTTTGTTTATATATTGTGTTGTTTGAGTTGTTGATGATGATTTGGGTTTCCGATCGATTCGTCTGATCAACGCTATCGATAGGATTTCTAAAACACTTTGACAGAACAGACTGACATAATATTATTTTAAAATTGTTAATGAAATAAATTTTGATATAGGTAAATTTATGGAACTTAATAAATTGATTTAAATTGATAATTTGAAGTGATAATACTTTATTTATCATTTGTTGTTCTACAAATGAATTTATAAATAGTTGTTTATAAATTTATTTGGGAACTGAAATTAAAACAAGAAAGTTAAAGAATTTAATTTTCCGATGGTTTCAAACCTTGTGTTTAAAATTTTTAAAGGGATATTATTTAAAGTATTTTGAATAAAAAGTTGTCTCTAAAGGATTTTAAAGTTCAAAAATTTAGTGCTCTTCTCTTTGTCGCTGGAAAATAATTTCGGTGATGACTGCAGCATCATCAACGTTCATTTTCGAGTTTCGAAGTGAAGAAACCATTCTGTAGTCTTGCTACAGCTTTGTTTTGGAAAATCTAATTGATTTGAATTTCTAAAATATTAATATATATATAGATATATGATTTAAATTTGATTTAACATATTATGTATATATAATTACTTATCTCCAAATGGTTTGAAGATGTTCGAAGATCCAAATTCTTAAATTTTATCTTGAAGATAATTTCAATTATAAGAAGAAAAAATTCAAAAATTTGGATAAATGATTCAAAATTGAGATAATTGAATTGGAAAGTTTTATTTGTATAACACACAATTTCATTCCAATATAACTTACCTAAATTACACAGAAGTTGAATATGAAATTGGATAATATACAATATAAAAAGGGATTTTTATAAATAAAATTTGAGTGGTTATAATACATGTTATACACTTAAATTTTAGTTATAAAAGATTAACAAGAGGTAAATAGTGAAAAAGGAATTTAAAGGGATTTTATTTAAATAACTTAATAATCAAATTTGATTGTATATGGAACCTTAAGTCTAACCTAGGAATTCTAATAAAGGTTATTTCCTGAAATGAATATGTTGTATAATGAATAATGTATCTTTGAATAGATAAAATAAAATACATTGGAATTGGACATTTTGTAATAAAGTTTATTTAATTTGAATTCATAGTTTAAGTGATGTCTAAATGAATAAATGTGTAAAGAAATTTGATTTCTATATTTGCTATGATAAATATTTTATTTATGAAATTGATATGTCTTGAAAAATGAATAATTATGATAGTTAAAATGTATTTTAACATCACCAAATTGGATAATTGAGAATTTGGTTTTTCAAATGGAAAATTTAAGTGTAACTTATTGAAGGAATATCTATTTATGAAATGGGCAGTTTAAATAAAGTGTTAAGTTATTTGTTAAATGAAGAGCTAAGTAAAATAATGAACTTTTGACTTAATAAATGAATATTTCTGGAATAAAACTGATTTGAAATACTAATATATCTACTGTAGCAATTTATAAGTGCTGCCGTTTGAAAATACAATGTTTTGGAAATTTTATAATTGAATGTACTTAGAAATGCTACAACTTTAAAATGAATATTATTTGACCTTGAATTAAAATGGTTTAAAGGAAGATTATTTTAAAAAAGGGTGTTATGATTTTCTAAGTATTATGTACTTTTTAAGAATAACATTTCCAAAGTGTTATGATTTTTAGTAGTATGATTTCCAAATGATAAACATCCCTAAATTTGTTATGATTTCAAAGCATTATTGTTTCAAAGTTATTATCTTATTTTGTTTTTCAAACTATCTTTTGGTTTTCCTTAAGGTCTCTCCCTTAATGAATGTTATTCGTTTCGGTCGTAGAGGAAAGCTTTCTCCTAGATTTGTAGGTCCTTTCCGCATTTTGGAAAGAATTGGCTCTCTTGCTTATCGTCTAGATTTACCCGAGAAATTTTCTGGAATACACAATGTCTTTCATGTATCTCATCTTCGTCGCTATCTGCATGATCCATCTTTTATTATTCAACCTTCTGCTCTTGATAGTTTGGATATCGAGCCAAATCTGACTGTTGAGAGGAAGCCACTTTGTATCGTCGATCGAGGTACGAAGCAGCTAAGAAGAAAATCTGTCAACCTGGTCAAAGTGCAGTGGAGCACTGATGAATGGGATTGCACCTGGGAGACGGAGGAGAGCATTCGTGCTTCGAATCCGGAATTGTTTAAATTCAGGTACTTTTGCTATTCTGTCTTATCTTTCTTTGTTTTCCTTCTTCGTTCCTTTTCGAGGACGAAAAGCTTTGAGTGGGGGAGAGTGTAACAGCCCGATATTTTTTAAAACGAAATTTTAATTTAAAAATGAAACATTTAGAAATATTGATTTAAATATAAAGTGTAGTAATTTGTGTAAAACGAAAAATTTAAACTTTACATTTCGTTACGTATATTTATGTCCGTTCTTAACTTTACATTAGAATCAAATTTTATTAATTTTTGTTTTTGTTTAAAAAGATACGTTATATTTTTAAGAAACCGTTAACATTTTTAAATTTATTAAATAAAAGAAACAAGTAACAGTTGTACGTTTGTCACGACCCGGCTTCCTATGCCTAGGAAATCGTATCGTTTTGAAGAAAAGAAAGAGGTGAGAAAGTAGAAAAAATAGAGAAGAAGAAGAAACAACAACAGAATCTCAACAGCGGAACGAATAAAATATAATATATCACATAAAGGACTACATAGTATCATATACATCAGAGTTACATAGTTCACACAGCACATACTAGACAGTTATAAACACCTGTCTAGTTAATACAACGCACACATCACAGAGATACAACACAGCGGAAATACACGGACAACACTACACAGCGGAACCAATATATATATATATATACACGCTGAAGCCTCCTGCTCCATTGCTCCTTCAGAATTCGTCAAAGCTAACCTGAATCCCTTGGCTACCCGTAAAAATTTGGGTACCCGAGAGTTTATGAAAAACAGAAATAAACTTCGGGTCAGACATGGGTCTGGTATGAGTAAACGGTTAAAGTTGCTTAACTTTAAAAATCCTTTGGAAACAAAAGGTATCACGTAAGACTTCCCACACATAAACATGGAAAAGTTTTTACCTTACGCTAACCAAAACATTTAATAGGAAATCCAGTGATATTATAATAGTGTCTAGGGTTTTCAAGTAAATAGAAAATAGCCGAAATTGTTACATGATTAAATTCCAGCATACTAGGTTTACAATCAAAATCAATGGCACTTATTGGATTTTGGATTCCATACAATGGCAGGGCTACTGGGGTACCGCCCGTCACAGTACCTGGCCTAGATCAGAGTACCGAGGAGTACGCCCGCTCCCCTGCAACACAAGGCCGGACCCATCCCTTACTGGATAGTTCCAAATAAAATCATCCCACGGTTGTGATCATCAACCGCACCACTAAGCCGAAATAAAAAGGGACATCTAGACTGGGATGACCTTACTCCCCAGTGGGAGCTACCCACGGAGCCTTGCTGCACCTCCCCTGTTTTAGCCATTCCCGGTTGATGAGGCTTGAGGTCACGATTACCTGAATAGAACTCATCACTTAGAATGCTCATCGTCCGCTTGACGATGTTCTGAAAGCATTCAATCCATACAAGTTCGTTCCGGGTTCGAACGAAACCGAAGGCATTATCTCGTTACACTCATTTTGGAATCACCCTCAGAGTTAACGACAATAACCCTTGCATTCTGAACCACCATCTCGAATCTATAAGTACTATCTTCGTCAAACTCATTACGGAATCACCCACAGAGTTATACTGACGAATAGTTCTTATACCTCGAGTCTTCACTTGCTCCATTTGAATTTCACGACCTAACGTTATTTTGGATCGATGTGGTATTCGGGTCTCCAGACCTGGAATCCCGGTATACGGAAACCCGATTCCGGTCTCATCGAATCCAAACCGTGTCTTTTAAGGCCAAGTTGTTTTAAAGTTAAAACAATTAAATTCCATTATCTCTTTATACACAGATAGATAATTCACAACATCACAGATAGATACTTCACAATATCATCATAAATAGATAATCCATATCACACAACATTCATATCTGGGAATTCAAACCATTCAAGGCAAACAATATCATCCATCCATTCATAAGCAAGGATAAACAATCACACCATTTATAATTAATTTAAAATGAATTAAATTAATTACTTCTTTCTAAATTAATTTAAAGTGAATTAAATTAATTACTTCATCTTATAAATCCTGCTTACAAAATCATTAATTAATTACAATTTAATTAATTAATCATTCTCCAAATTTCCATCCCAGTTAATCACCTTTGATTAACTAATCTTTAATTACATTCAGATAATTACCTTTAAATAATTTCACAAATTAAGTATCTTTAACCATTCACAGTAATTAACTATAAATCATTTAATTAATTAATTAATAATCCTTAATAAATTATTTCCATTAATTAATTAACTAAAATAAATTGCATTATACCCTAATTAATTTCATTAATTAATTTATTTCCATTAATCACTTTTATTTATCAACCTACATCATATACAGGAATTTCCATCCTGAAATTACTTATCTTAATTAATTAATTCCTTAATTAATTATATAAATCCTTTTGATTTATTTCCCTAAGTAATAAATCTGTAATTACTTCTTTAAGGTAATCCTACTTTGATTACTTCCCGTTAAGTAATTAATTGCATTCCAGTATTTATACATTATTTACTTTGCTAAGTAATTTCTCGATTCAATTCATTTGAGTATTTATACTTAATCAACATCACATGAATATCTTTAATTAATTAACAATTAGATTTTTCCTGAATCAGTCACATTTATTTGATTCATTACAATTTGTAATTCATTCCGTAAAACAATTTAATTAATCTTATCAGAAGATTTATCACCCTTTAATTATAAATAAATAAATCTCAATTAATAAACTTAATAACAATTTATTTACTTTTTAATTGATCTCCGTAGATTAATTATTTCTTATTCATTTATTGATAAATAAAACCAAATTATTTATCAATAAAACTTAATTACAACTAAGTATTTTTATTTACAATTAAATCAACCTTAATTTTCTTAATTAATAAATTTCAAATTTCACTAATCTCTAATTATCAGTTAATAAATCATAATCATTAATTACTCTTAACTTAATTAACTTTTATTCTTAACTAATTAAATTAATTAATTACATTTAATCTCCAAATTAACTTAACCAGTTCGAAAGAAATACACATCTTTAACTTAAGATAAAAACTATCTTAAATATAATTTACATTTTTTAAGCCCTTGATTTTAAAATTTACTTAAACGGAAATTTTGAATTAAATAAATTTTAAAATCTTCTTAACGAATGTTAAGAATCATTTACATTCACTAAGAAAGGTTATACATGCCGTTTAACAAATTTTGCTTTATATTACAAAATCTTGTATTTTTAAAACTTTCACAAAGCTGGGTTTCTGGCTACTTCGGGTCCTACCCGAACACTACTCGTAGCTCTCCCCGAGTCTTCTCCATTTCTTCCCCTGATCTCAGTACTTAGTTAAATTTACAGTTTCAAAACTTGATCCCTGCCATCCCCAAAAACACTCGAGCACGAACTCGAGTTTAAACCCATAAAACCCCGAGACCATCACGAGTCGATTCCCACAACAACTCGAACAACCCAAACTTCATCTTCCCCAACCACCTGATACATAGAAGCCCGCGTGCACGTGCACCGGCAACCGCCGACCATCCAGCCCCCAAGCTCGCCTACGACAAGTCGCCTTCCACCCATCCTTGCCATTCGACCACCCAGAACCACCTTCCAATGTCACAGGCGAAATCGAGCTACCTCGATCAAAGAAAACTACCACTGTCGCTTTGTAAATTTCCTCGTCAGCACTGCTCAGGCCACCGGAGACGTCCAAACTCCATACACACCATGACCACACACCAAACAACCCTCCTCTAGAGATATGCGAAGCTGGGTTATGTAGAGAAGACGAACTCGTCACATCCACAGTCATGTCCAATAGCTTGAACAAAACCCTATTTCGATCCCACCCCTTTGATTTATGGAACAGAAAAATTCTGGGACAATTTTCTCAACTTCCAGGGTGTTCGAACAAGCTTCGAATAGATTTTCATGATTTTAAATGGGTTCGAATGTTAGAAATTTAGGAAGATGCAAATTTTACTCGGATTCAAATTCCTCTTGAAACACTGTATTAAAAATCTTAATTTTAGACTTAAAAAACTTAATTTTAGTGAGAATCCCAGTTATAAGCTTGAACTAGTATTTTACAACAACTGAATTTTATCAATTGGTCATTGAATCCCCTGTGAACAAAGATAGTGGTAGTATTCTCCCCTATAATAGTTTTAACAGCTTCTAATAATCTCTATCAAGTTTAATTCTTTTATTTGACGGAAATATTTAAGCTTAACCATATCCTGTTAAAATAATTTAAATTTTAGAAACAAAGATTACTCTCTGTATCACTATAGAGAAGTACAGGACATCACAAAAATTTTCCAGACAGAAGCATATACACATGAATGCCATTATACCACATAATTCTATGCTTATGTATATTCATGCAAATCATTACTATCACAAATATTTCACAAACAACCATCAATAACATATTAACATTTTTATGTAAAGATGTTTACTCACCTGACTTTGGGAAAGGGAAACAGAGAGCTTGCTTTCTTTGTTCTAAACTGGAGTGCTTGCAACTGAATTTGAAAACTTGAATATCTCTATTGTTTTGTTTCCAGAGAAAAATGTTTTGTTTAAAACTTTGAAACTTGATTTTTTTGATCTCAGGTTGTAACTTGAAGATATCACAAGCTTTTGAAATGGTTACAGGCTGATTTGTTGTTTTCTTTGCATTGTTTAAATGAACGAAATAAAAAGAAGATAGATATTTAGAAAACAAGTGTGCTGATAGTTGTATTTGTACAAAGGTTGATCAGAGATTTTTTTTTGTTAAGGAGGCTGAAAGGAAGACATTTTGTACAAGTCATTTATTAAGCATGTCATACATATCTTCTAGCTCCATTCGTATAGTACTTGTGTTATCTTGCCTCTTTTCTTTGCCTGCAAGTCTCAAGGCCATAGTACAGATATTTATTTAGCTTTGTTTATCTTGTATACATCTTATTACAATTCAAGTGTACATATCTATTTCACTTTGCAGGTACAACTTGTATATCTTTTTATTTTACTCTGACTTATTACTTTGTACATCTTTTATTTAGTTTAAACTTAATACCTTGACTTATTTTTACTTAACTTTGTTTTGACTTGTTACTTAGAGATATAAGGTGATAGCATATTTATTTAGCTTTGCTATGACCTGTTACTTGCAAATGTATGGTGATAGTTTATCATATTACTTTATTTTCTTGCCTGCAAACTAGATACTTAGCACATATATTAACTTGTAAGTATTTGATTTTGTTTTAGAGTTGTGACTTTGCATATATATATATATATTGATAGCTTAAATAGTTTCCTAGCCTATGTTTAAATAGAGATGTTATATTTATTCTATTATATTAGCTTGTGAATTAAATTCCAATTTTATGTGACTACTATTTTATTTCTATTTATAACTCAATGTATTTAACTAGCGTATATTTTCCTATTTTAAACTTAATTTACCAAACACTTTATTTATATTCATATTTAAATTTGACAAGATTTTATTTTAATTGAAACCTTATTACTAAAAATTACATCATATTATTATATATAGATCTAAATGAATTAAGTGGAGTTTTATTTAAATTAAGATAGATTTTTATTGTAATTAAATTGAAACAATTAAATTCCCAAATCTTAATTTCCTTCTAAACACATAAATATACATATTCATATAACCCTTATTAAATTAGAATATATAGGACTATTTAAATCCATTAATACAATAACACAGATTAAATCTGTGGCTAATTATTCTGATTTAAAAATCAATCTAAAATCCAATTTTAAAACATCTCATTATTAATTAATTGGTTATTTATATTTGAAAATAACAATTTAAATCAATTTAAAATACTTTAAATTAAGAGATTATTGTATTTTAAATTCCTCGAAATTCCGGGATGTCACATTCCTTCCCCCTTAAAAGAATTTCGTCCTCGAAATTTAAAACAAAAGATAATCCAAAGTTTATTTTATTTTAAACCAATTCAGCATACATATCAGCCATATACAACCAAACAAACAATTTCAATCAACCAAACAACACTAACTATTCGGATACAGATCCGGATAAGCTTCCTAAAAATATCCGAGTTTCCCAGGTATAGAAACTGGAATACTCGCTCTACTGAATCCAAACTAGCTGCACTACTGCTACCGAGCTCCTACTCAACTAGATCTATAAAACGAGACAGGATATCAGACTACAGACGAGTCTGACTCAACAACCAAAACTCCCTGAACTGCTGGTACCAAATCCAATGATAGATCTTACACGTACTCCCTCAGAGATACGGGAAATACAACGAATCCCAGTCCTCCAACTGTCAACTCACTTTTGTAATCCAAAAACACTTATCCTTACCAGAATACAGAAAAATCCAATATACTCCGGAGCTAACCTCACAGTCTTACCCAAAACTTATTGCTCCTTTTACCTAAGAAAATCTCAACAACAACGATGTCTCCAACTTCGAATATCCAACTTCTTCCGTCTCTTATCCACAAAACTCCTTTGTCGATCCTGGGCCGCCTACAACTCTTCCTGACCAGCTCAATCTTTGCTGATGCTTCAACAACCAACGGAATCAGAATAACTCAACCAAAGATTCTCTTCAAATCTACCCAAAAATCCAGAATACAATTCTGCTCCACCATTATTTGTGGATTATAACTTACTCCTCCTATCTAAAAAGATGCCAAATCTGGCCTCATACCCAGAAAAATCTCTTTAGAAATTCTCTAATCCAAATCACTGCAACTTCCGGTTGCTTCAACTCTAGAATAGCTGCCACCATGCTTCCGCTGCACAACTCTAATTCGAGGTAGATAAAAATGTCGATGAACTCGAACAAAAATCTTAACCAACACCTCTTGTACACACAACATCAGATCCACCACACTCGGAAATGAACTGCTCCAGGAAACAGATGAGTTCTCCGTCAAGGGTACTGTCTTCAGCTACCCTTAGCTAGAAGAAACTCAAACTAGATACAGAGAAGAAAACACACATGCTACACCGAAACTCCTAAGAAACCATCGGTACCACTTCTGGAATCCAGTAGATACCATCTTCATCTCCAGATGCTGACAAAACTCTGACTTCCAGAAGACACCCAGAAAAATTCCTGACAACCCAAGAGAACACTCAGACTATCGCAAGTCACTTCTGCGATCAATCTGACCAATTTCCAGAGAAAACTTCTCTCTCTTTACCAATCAAACAGCTTAAGCTTTTGAAGTCAATCCATCGAAGAAACGGAACCACTCTGCTGCTTCTGAAATTACCTCAAGAAAATTTGCCTAGCCAGAAGACTTCTCAGACGGCATATAGAACACTCCAAGCTACACCGCTGACTCAGATGTCAAAACTTCCCAATCTAAAGCTCTTCGAGAAACTCGAACTTCAAACCATATAGAAACACCCTGTAAAACAGCCTCAACATCGAAGCAGACACACTTCCTTAACTTGTTCCGAAGGAAACATCTATAGTCACTGCGTCTCATCACACAGTTACTATCTCCTTAGTTATCAAGATATCATGACATACTTCTGTCCAACCGACAGATCCAAACTCTCAAAAATCCGCTCACACGAGTGCGATCAAACTTGCACTTTAATAATGAACTCCGAATCCTTAACAGATTTCCTTCAGAGATCAATAAAATCCTTACATCAAACAAAGCTCACTCGAGACAGACTATAGACCCAATACCGTCTCGGTAGATACACTCCTAACCATTGGTAGTCGTGTTATACACACCATTACCCTATCTACCTTTATACTTATATTGGAAAACCCGAACGGGTATCCCAACCGACAGGTAGAAATAAATAAATAAATATATATATATATATATAGATAAAAATTACAAGTACGCTCTCTCAGGATAGACACCACTCCAGAGCCTAGGTATTCACTCAACCTAATGCTCTGATACCAACGTCACGACCCGGCTTCCTATGCCTAGGAAATCGTATCGTTTTGAAGAAAAGAAAGAGGTGAGAAAGTAGAAAAAATAGAGAAGAAGAAGAAACAACAACAGAATCTCAACAGCGGAACGAATAAAATATAATATATCACATAAAGGACTACATAGTATCATATACATCAGAGTTACATAGTTCACACAGCACATACTAGACAGTTATAAACACCTGTCTAGTTAATACAACGCACACATCACAGAGATACAACACAGCGGAAATACACGGACAACACTACACAGCGGAACCAATATATATATATATATATACACGCTGAAGCCTCCTGCTCCATTGCTCCTTCAGAATTCGTCAAAGCTAACCTGAATCCCTTGGCTACCCGTAAAAATTTGGGTACCCGAGAGTTTATGAAAAACAGAAATAAACTTCGGGTCAGACATGGGTCTGGTATGAGTAAACGGTTAAAGTTGCTTAACTTTAAAAATCCTTTGGAAACAAAAGGTATCACGTAAGACTTCCCACACATAAACATGGAAAAGTTTTTACCTTACGCTAACCAAAACATTTAATAGGAAATCCAGTGATATTATAATAGTGTCTAGGGTTTTCAAGTAAATAGAAAATAGCCGAAATTGTTACATGATTAAATTCCAGCATACTAGGTTTACAATCAAAATCGATGGCACTTATTGGATTTTGGATTCCATACAATGGCAGGGCTACTGGGGTACCGCCCGTCACAGTACCTGGCCTAGATCAGAGTACCGAGGAGTACGCCCGCTCCCCTGCAACACAAGGCCGGACCCATCCCTTACTGGATAGTTCCAAATAAAATCATCCCACGGTTGTGATCATCAACCGCACCACTAAGCCAAAATAAAAAGGGACATCTAGACTGGGATGACCTTACTCCCCAGTGGGAGCTACCCACGGAGCCTTGCTGCACCTCCCCTGTTTTAGCCATTCCCGGTTGATGAGGCTTGAGGTCACGATTACCTGAATAGAACTCATCACTTAGAATGCTCATCGTCCGCTTGACGATGTTCTGAAAGCATTCAATCCATACAAGTTCGTTCCGGGTTCGAACGAAACCGAAGGCATTATCTCGTTACACTCATTTTGGAATCACCCTCAGAGTTAACGACAATAACCCTTGCATTCTGAACCACCATCTCGAATCTATAAGTACTATCTTCGTCAAACTCATTACGGAATCACCCACAGAGTTATACTGACGAATAGTTCTTATACCTCGAGTCTTCACTTGCTCCATTTGAATTTCACGACCTAACGTTATTTTGGATCGATGTGGTATTCGGGTCTCCAGACCTGGAATCCCGGTATACGGAAACCCGATTCCGGTCTCATCGAATCCAAACCGTGTCTTTTAAGGCCAAGTTGTTTTAAAGTTAAAACAATTAAATTCCATTATCTCTTTATACACAGATAGATAATTCACAACATCACAGATAGATACTTCACAATATCATCATAAATAGATAATCCATATCACACAACATTCATATCTGGGAATTCAAACCATTCAAGGCAAACAATATCATCCATCCATTCATAAGCAAGGATAAACAATCACACCATTTATAATTAATTTAAAATGAATTAAATTAATTACTTCTTTCTAAATTAATTTAAAGTGAATTAAATTAATTACTTCATCTTATAAATCCTGCTTACAAAATCATTAATTAATTACAATTTAATTAATTAATCATTCTCCAAATTTCCATCCCAGTTAATCACCTTTGATTAACTAATCTTTAATTACATTCAGATAATTACCTTTAAATAATTTCACAAATTAAGTATCTTTAACCATTCACAGTAATTAACTATAAATCATTTAATTAATTAATTAATAATCCTTAATAAATTATTTCCATTAATTAATTAACTAAAATAAATTGCATTATACCCTAATTAATTTCATTAATTAATTTATTTCCATTAATCACTTTTATTTATCAACCTACATCATATACAGGAATTTCCATCCTGAAATTACTTATCTTAATTAATTAATTCCTTAATTAATTATATAAATCCTTTTGATTTATTTCCCTAAGTAATAAATCTGTAATTACTTCTTTAAGGTAATCCTACTTTGATTACTTCCCGTTAAGTAATTAATTGCATTCCAGTATTTATACATTATTTAATTTGCTAAGTAATTTCTCGATTCAATTCATTTGAGTATTTATACTTAATCAACATCACATGAATATCTTTAATTAATTAACAATTAGATTTTTCCTGAATCAGTCACATTTATTTGATTCATTACAATTTGTAATTCATTCCGTAAAACAATTTAATTAATCTTATCAGAAGATTTATCACCCTTTAATTATAAATAAATAAATCTCAATTAATAAACTTAATAACAATTTATTTACTTTTTAATTGATCTCCGTAGATTAATTATTTCTTATTCATTTATTGATAAATAAAACCAAATTATTTATCAATAAAACTTAATTACAACTAAGTATTTTTATTTACAATTAAATCAACCTTAATTTTCTTAATTAATAAATTTCAAATTTCACTAATCTCTAATTATCAGTTAATAAATCATAATCATTAATTACTCTTAACTTAATTAACTTTTATTCTTAACTAATTAAATTAATTAATTACATTTAATCTCCAAATTAACTTAACCAGTTCGAAAGAAATACACATCTTTAACTTAAGATAAAAACTATCTTAAATATAATTTACATTTTTTAAGCCCTTGATTTTAAAATTTACTTAAACGGAAATTTTGAATTAAATAAATTTTAAAATCTTCTTAACGAATGTTAAGAATCATTTACATTCACTAAGAAAGGTTATACATGCCGTTTAACAAATTTTGCTTTATATTACAAAATCTTGTATTTTTAAAACTTTCACAAAGCTGGGTTTCTGGCTACTTCAGGTCCTACCCGAACACTACTCGTAGCTCTCCCCGAGTCTTCTCCATTTCTTCCCCTGATCTCAGTACTTAGTTAAATTTACAGTTTCAAAACTTGATCCCTGCCATCCCCAAAAACACTCGAGCACGAACTCGAGTTTAAACCCATAAAACCCCGAGACCATCACGAGTCGATTCCCACAACAACTCGAACAACCCAAACTTCATCTTCCCCAACCACCTGATACATAGAAGCACGCGTGCACGTGCACCGGCAACCGCCGACCATCCAGCCCCCAAGCTCGCCTACGACAAGTCGCCTTCCACCCATCCTTGCCATTCGACCACCCAGAACCACCTTCCAATGTCACAGGCGAAATCGAGCTACCTCGATCAAAGAAAACTACCACTGTCGCTTTGTAAATTTCCTCGTCAGCACTGCTCAGGCCACCGGAGACGTCTAAACTCCATACACACCATGACCACACACCAAACAACCCTCCTCTAGAGTTATGCGAAGCTGGGTTATGTAGAGAAGACGAACTCGTCACATCCACAGTCATGTCCAATAGCTTGAACAAAACCCTATTTCGATCCCACCCCTTTGATTTATGGAACAGAAAAATTCTGGGACAATTTTCTCAACTTCCAGGGTGTTCGAACAAGCTTCGAATAGATTTTCATGATTTTAAATGGGTTCGAATGTTAGAAATTTAGGAAGATGCAAATTTTACTCGAATTCAAATTCCTCTTGAAACACTGTATTAAAAATCTTAATTTTAGACTTAAAAATCTTAATTTTAGTGAGAATCCCAGTTATAAGCTTGAACTAGTATTTTACAACAACTGAATTTTATCAATTGGTCATTGAATCCCCTGTGAACAAAGATAGTGGTAGTATTCTCCCCTATAATAGTTTTAACAGCTTCTAATAATCTCTATCAAGTTTAATTCTTTTATTTGACGGAAATATTTAAGCTTAACCATATCCTGTTAAAATAATTTAAATTTTAGAAACAAAGATTACTCTCTGTATCACTATAGAGAAGTACAGGACATCACAAAAATTTTCCAGACAGAAGCATATACACATGAATGCCATTATACCACATAATTCTATGCTTATGTATATTCATGCAAATCATTACTATCACAAATATTTCACAAACAACCATCAATAACATATTAACATTTTTATGTAAAGATGTTTACTCACCTGACTTTGGGAAAGGGAAACAGAGAGCTTGCTTTCTTTGTTCTAAACTGGAGTGCTTGCAACTGAATTTGAAAACTTGAATATCTCTATTGTTTTGTTTCCAGAGAAAAATGTTTTGTTTAAAACTTTGAAACTTGATTTTTTTGATCTCAGGTTGTAACTTGAAGATATCACAAGCTTTTGAAATGGTTACAGGCTGATTTGTTGTTTTCTTTGCATTGTTTAAATGAACGAAATAAAAAGAAGATAGATATTTAGAAAACAAGTGTGCTGATAGTTGTATTTGTACAAAGGTTGATCAGAGATTTTTTTTTGTTAAGGAGGCTGAAAGGAAGACATTTTGTACAAGTCATTTATTAAGCATGTCATACATATCTTCTAGCTCCATTCGTATAGTACTTGTGTTATCTTGCCTCTTTTCTTTGCCTGCAAGTCTCAAGGCCATAGTACAGATATTTATTTAGCTTTGTTTATCTTGTATACATCTTATTACAATTCAAGTGTACATATCTATTTCACTTTGCAGGTACAACTTGTATATCTTTTTATTTTACTCTGACTTATTACTTTGTACATCTTTTATTTAGTTTAAACTTAATACCTTGACTTATTTTTACTTAACTTTGTTTTGACTTGTTACTTAGAGATATAAGGTGATAGCATATTTATTTAGCTTTGCTATGACCTGTTACTTGCAAATGTATGGTGATAGTTTATCATATTACTTTATTTTCTTGCCTGCAAACTAGATACTTAGCACATATATTAACTTGTAAGTATTTGATTTTGTTTTAGAGTTGTGACTTTGCATATATATATATATTGATAGCTTAAATAGTTTCCTAGCCTATGTTTAAATAGAGATGTTATATTTATTCTATTATATTAGCTTGTGAATTAAATTCCAATTTTATGTGACTACTATTTTATTTCTATTTATAACTCAATGTATTTAACTAGCGTATATTTTCCTATTTTAAACTTAATTTACCAAACACTTTATTTATATTCATATTTAAATTTGACAAGATTTTATTTTAATTGAAACCTTATTACTAAAAATTACATCATATTATTATATATAGATCTAAATGAATTAAGTGGAGTTTTATTTAAATTAAGATAGATTTTTATTGTAATTAAATTGAAACAATTAAATTCCCAAATCTTAATTTCCTTCTAAACACATAAATATACATATTCATATAACCCTTATTAAATTAGAATATATAGGACTATTTAAATCCATTAATACAATAACACAGATTAAATCTGTGGCTAATTATTCTGATTTAAAAATCAATCTAAAATCCAATTTTAAAACATCTCATTATTAATTAATTGGTTATTTATATTTGAAAATAACAATTTAAATCAATTTAAAATACTTTAAATTAAGAGATTATTGTATTTTAAATTCCTCGAAATTCCGGGATGTCACAACGTTACTTTGGGCGTTACACTTTACGTTCGTTGTTCCTTGTCCATTTGATCTTTTCTTGCATTAACAGTGCTATTTCAGCTGTATATTTTCAGTTTGAAAATTTTAATTAAATCTTGCATTGAATTGTGCGCGTGAGAATCATTCCTTTTCCCCTTTATCTTCCTTACGTTTCGTTCAAACTTAATAATATTGCCTACCGTTCAACTTTATTTACTGCCTAAATTGCCTACAGTTCAAAAACTTTTCTTTGCCTTCTTTCTACAAAAAGCAATAGACAGCTGTTCATTTTGTTTCGTTCAAAAAATTTCATCTCTCAAAAAGCTTTCTCTGTAGCTTTTGTTCAAAATCTCGTGTGCATCTAAAAAGGGTAAGCATGCCTTCTCCTTTTATTTATATTTCTGTTTTCCCTGTTTGCTGTTGGCCAATCCCATACCTTTCTTCTTTTTCCATTTGTATAAAAAAAAGTTGGTGGTCTTTGCTTTGTTTGCTGTACTTAGCTTACATTCGTTTTTGTTTTTTTTAATTATTTTCCCAAAGCTTGGCTAATCTCAAAAACCACCACCCCAGATCACCCATTCGCCATCACGTCCCCCAACCCACACCGTTCCCCATGCTCCACCCACAGCCCTACTCCAGATCGAAACCGCCAGTCCCACGCCTTCGCTCATCCACCAAGACAAAACCCCAGCCTGCCACCACTTGCCCGCGTCTCCACCACGATCGAAGCCTACCACCCACCCAGGCAATCCCACCGCCCCTCCGAACGTCACCCTACCCAGCGCCTCTGCCCATGCCGACACCACGGCAACCATGAGACCAACCGTCACCACCGAACCCAACCCATACGCCACCACCACGTCACCATGCCTCCTCCACGAACCCACTGCAGCCACCATCACGCCCAGGAACCCACGACAGACCGAGAACCAACCCCTACTCCAAGCCGAGACCAGACCGTGCCAGCCACTCCAGATCCATGCCGAGACCAATCGTTGTCAGACCGAACTTGTTGTGAACTAGAGCAGTGAAAAGGTTTTGTTGATCACCTTTTGCTTTTCATTTGTTGGATTGCCAGACCAACTTTGTTTTAATTTTTAATTTTGTTGCTCTGACCTTGTATGAGAACCAGAGAAGTGAGAAAAGAAATTGTTTGGTTCCTCTTTGTTTTGGTAGCCGAGCCTATTTTCCACTAGCATTTGTTTAAAATTAAATGTACAAGTTTGGTTGGTCACCTCTGTATTTGTATCTTGTCTATTTTTGCCCTGACCCTTGTTATATATATATAAAAAAAAGAGGGAATGAACAACAACTGTTTGTTACTTTTGTGAAATGTTGGAGTTATAGTCTATTTGAAGTTATATATTTTTCCAAACCTTTGTCTTTGAAAAAGGGATGTTTTGTCACTCTACAAAATTTAAAGTTATAATCTATGTTTTAAAGGTGGTTTGGCTAGTGCTTTCAATTTTCAACTTGTTTCTCGTTTGTCGCTTCATTTGAAAATTCGTTATTTGTGCAATTTTAGATTTGATTATTTATTGTGATTTTAGATTTGAATCTAGTCGGCGAATCCGCTAACAACAAATCGTGCTTTCCGTGTGCTTTCGACTGATAGCGTACTTCTTTCTTTCTGAATCTCCAGCTCCGTAGAGGTGAGTAAATCTCACACGAATATTTATACTTATATGATTGTGAAATGACCGCAACTGAATGTGTAGAAATAAATAAATAAATAAATGATGTTATAACTACCTGTGATTTATTTATATTTGATGTTAATTGTTAAGACTGCATATCGTATCATCTGTTATATTCTGTTCTTATTTTACTGTTATTCTATTCTGTTAAATCACACTGCAAGTTCCCTGTAGAATAGAATCACCATGGGTTGAAATGATACATACCCGAACGGACTTTAGAATAAGGGAAGGTCGTTATGGGCTGAAATGATAGGCCTGAACGATTTTCAATAAAATTTTATATACTTGGGATTGCGGGTTTGAAATGATAAAACCCGGATTTTTCTTTGTAAATTACGGATTGAAATGATATAGTATCCGTATCACTTGACTTAGGCTAGAAAATATTATACAGACCCGTGGTTATTTTTCTGTATTTTCTGGATACTTTTAAATAATTTAAATATGGTAATAATATTAAATTGATTTAGATCGAATTTTTAAGTGATTTATTTAGAATAGAAATGATTTTTCTATGTGATAAATATAAATAAATGGAGGAATATTGATTTTAAAACGAAACTTAAATTTGAAATTTTGACTAAAAGAAAAGATGGAAACTTAAGTTAATTAAATTGAAATGAAAATTTAGTTTTAAATTGGTGGAAAATGGAGATTAATTTTAAATGTTGAAATGAATGTAATAAGAAAATTTGTAAGTTTTGGTTTTAACTTGTAAAATTTCTCTTTAAAATAAATCAGTTAAAGGATCGAAATGAACATTTTTAATGTATGATTTTATAAGTCTGAACTAGGTAGAATCTGTAGCACTTGTTAAGTGTTGTGGATTATATAAGTGAACCAAAAGACTAAAATGAACTAAGGCTATGGTAGTACTTGGTAAGTGCTGTTGTAGCAGAAACTAAAATTGAACCTGAACTAATAAAAGGGCTACTGTAGCACTTGTTAAGGACTGCAGTAGGCTGAAACATGATTTTGTTTTAAACTGAACTATTATAGAAATTTATAAATATTGTTTTGCTGAATAAAATGTTTTCAAATATAACCTATAGCAGTTGTTTTTAAATGCTGTGAAATGCTGAAATTTTAATAATTAGGGTTTTTGACTTAGTAAACGAACTCAGAATGGTTTGAAACTTTGGAGATTGAATACTTGATTTGAAAATATAATAATTACACTTTTAAAAGGTTTAAATGAATTATTTGATTGGAATATAACTATTTAAAAGGTGACTTCAAATGAAAATAAATGAGTATACCTTTAAATTTAAAAGGTATTTAAAGTTGAATATTTAGATTTGAACTCAAATGATATTTGGAATATTAAAATGATTTGAAATGATATGATATTTTTAAAATATGGAAATGGTTTAGAATTGATTTAATCTTTATTTTTGATAAAGATTTGGATTTGAAATGATATTCTATTTTGAAGTATAAACTGTTTTTAAAACTTATAACCACGGGTTATAATAACGTTGGGTTGTTAAAGAGACCGGGATCGGATATGGACATACTCTCTGTCTTACCGAAAACCACTTTGGCAACTGTGTACGCGGTGGAGATTCCAGAATGAAATAGGATGGTGACGACGTTCTTAAGGTATGTTACGTGGACCCAACTCCCGTGAGTTGGCATAAGGTGGCTAAAACAGGAGCGATCTCGGACCAGTGAGGTAGCACCTCTTCTCGGACACATTTCTTCGATTTAGATTTTCAGTAAGATTATTCATACCAGACAATTTAGTCTGACCCTTTGTGTGTTTGTACACCATTGGGTGTCTCATCTTTTTATGAGGCAGCTCGTGGTGATTGTGCAGGTAAATGGGTACTTTCTTGATCAGGAATTGGATGAATTTAGCTGCTAAGGAATTGGATATAATAGTTACAGACTCAAGGATATTAAAATAGATGTTAAATTGAACTTATGTTATGAAATGTTATTATGTTAGTTAAGTTGCTTGGGAAGAAACTAATGTAATGTTATTTTCTGTTTGCAAGTATTGAACTACTCATGAGACTTCTGATGAAAGTTGTGAGATGCTTTTGAGAATGTTTTATTAAGTGATACAATTTCTAGTTTTAACTCCCTGAATACTTAACAAAAATGTGCAATGCTAAGAATAATCTGGAATGATCTGTAGATTGGAAATTAAAAGAATAACCTGATATCTGTTGTAAGAATTTATGGAAAAATAAAGGTAGGATGGAAAGAACTGAGAGACACCTAGAAACCCAGATTACTTTGTATGTTATTTGTGTAAAGTGGCAAGAGAATTCAGGCTAACTTGACCAACTTTGCCTAGCCTGAATTCAACCTGTCTAATATCCTAAGCTTATTGGTTAGGAAAGGTAACAAATAAAGCAAACTTGTAAACCAGGATTGTTATATTGGAAAAAATATAGTACCTGAAATCATCCAGACACACACATGCACACAGAACACAGATACACACATGCACACAGAATACATATACACACTGGCACAAGGGATATCTAAGGATTCAATAGATCTGAATGCATGGAAAATAAACAAACTCTAAAACTAGAGAAATAACATCTAGAATTTGCCTAAAAACTAAGCAAGACAGAAAAGCTTCTTTGGTAATTATTTTTGCCATGAGTAAATTATATAGTGAATTCTAAGATGAATTCTCTACTTCCAAAACCCTTCTACTCTGATTAAAGGAAAGAGGAAAACTCAAAGTATCATCTTTATATGGTTTCATATATGTGAATTAGGTGATTTGATTACAACAATATTTTTATATTGGTTGAAAGATCCTGGATAGTAGAGGAAGGATGTTCTCTTGAGTAGATGATCACTGACTAAAACTAATCATAAACTAGTTTTAAAAAAAAAATTAAAATAGAAAAGTGGGTCATCTCAATTTGGTGTAACAACCCGAGAGTTTGTAACTTTTAATCATCGTCAAAACGACGATCAAATTGTTGCAAATTGCTGTTGGAGGTTTTTAGTCCGATCGAAATTACTTGTATTAAATCGTCAAGTGATAACGGATCGCTATAGGAATTTTTAAATCAAATGGGGATTCTTTTTAAATCTGTAAAATGGTTATGCGGGCTTAACAATTTAGTTGGCCCATATTTTTAATTGGTTGCTTTATGCAGTGTGAGCTATCAGAAAAAAAAATACCATCCTCTAGTACAAGAAATCACGTCTAAAGCCATACCCTATACCACGTTTTCCTCTGTCAAACCCACGATCATTTTCCCCCTTCTCTCATAAAACACGAAAACCCCCCTCTATCTCATTGATTCGAAAACCCAAATCAAATCGAAAGAAAGAAAAAAAAATGGCAGCCGCATCTTCTCGTTCGTCTCCAGAGAAATAGGGCTTCGATACAATTTCGCTCATCTTCGTTGATGTCGATCACGAAAGCTCGTTTACAACTCGATCTCCTTGCTTTTGAGAAGCTCGCCTCTGAGATGCTTTCGACCGATTGTTAAGGTGAGTTTACTCACATCTATTTCATACTCGTTTGATGCCTTTGCAGTTTCGATTTTTCTTTGCTTCATTGTTGCTTCGTCTCAGCCAGTTGCCCTCGTTCATCTGGAATTGATTTTATTTCTTGTAATCTTTGATTTTGGATTAATTTGTCGATGATGCATATGGGGTTCGTAACCCTTGAATTCTCGAGTTTACTCCTGCCTTCGGCTTTGATTTTGATGATGTCGAGTCAGTTGTAACCTTGCTCTGTTCATGGTGACTTTGGGTTCTTATTAGCGTTTGAACTTATTTTGGTTGGTTTCGACATTTGAACTATTGTGATTTGGTTTTGCGAAATTCTGGACTTCGATCACTTGTTGTTTCTTCTTGGACGTTTGTGAAGTGATACTGCTGTTGCATGGCTTTGGCACTTTGAAACCCCTTACTTGTTTTTGTGAAGTTATTACTCTGGGTTTCGTTATTGGGTTCTCGTAAAATTTGCAGTCCATTGTCCTGTGATTTCTGCACCCTTATATACTGATTCGAAGTAGATCAAGTATCTTATGTTCGTGTTTCAATAATGCATTTGTATCCACTGTGGTTCTTGCATTTGTTCATCAAGTCTTTGCCCCCTGTCGTTGGTTGTAATAGAATTGCACTGCTGTTCCTTCACAGTTTTACTTGTGTAGACAGTCGATCATATACGCTGTCGACCTTACTCATGTGAGTACTGTACTTGAGTTTAAATGTGTTGTTCTTTGAAGTTGAGTCACTATCTTCGTTGTAATTTGTCCAACTTGGAATTGTTTCAAGCACTTGTTCATTTCAACTATTTGTGTCACCCTGCACTGGTTGGTCTGTCAATCCATGCCGCCATATTTATTTCTTGATCATTTCGTAGCCTTTGTTCTTGAGTTTGATTTTGAGCATTTTGACTTGTTCGAATTCTCGGGCAATCATGGCTCTTATTGGTAATTGTTCAAACATGCCTTGAGCATTATTTTGACCTCCGAGTCACTGAACCTTTGTGATTTGGAATTTCATCATTTGGCTGCTCCTTGTTGTGCTAGCCCTCACTTGTTATATGCTGCACTATAGTATATGTAGTTGTTAATTTGCTTGCATTATTCATCGACACTGCTTTATACATGGCTTTAAAGTTTGTCATTGGTCTTGGCATGGTTAGGTCTCGTTCATCTACGTAGCATGCTGGGTAAATACACATATGCAATGTCGCTTTATAATTGGAGTTTGCTGTCTCTGTTCGTTTGAATTTGTTTCACTTGTTGCCTCTAATCTGGTTGGTATTGATATAGGCTGTTCATTAGAAGTTGAGGGTGGGAGCACTCTTGCGCTCGTCGCTTGTTGATGTGCATATGTTTGTTCCCGACCCGTAGTCGTGTAATCTTCATGTCTTTTCGGAGTTGGCACTGTTATGTCGTACAGTTTCATTTGCGTTGTTATTACACTTGTGTTGAACCCGATTTCGGGGTTTGACCTGATGATCATTTGTGACTTTCACTGAGCTTTTGCGTATCTCTTGCGATAGTGGCGAGGCAGTACACGCGTGTGTGTACTACAGGCATGTACTGCAGCCCTATCAGATTTGACAGTTTTAAATTGATGTTTCGATTTGTTGAATTGTTTCGTTGGTGAATTTCAATGTTTTGGAGTTATATTCTGATTTGGATTGCTGATTTGTTGTTTAACACTATTTAGTGTTATATATGCCGTTATCCAATTCTCGTATCGAGAGTTGGATATACGAGATTTCTTTGACTGTTGTCTATTTGACTATCTGATTATTATTGCGGCTATGCACTAATAACTGAGTTTGAATTAGACTGACCTGTGTATTATTTTCTTCTGAATGTAATACTCGGGTCAGACCCGAGTTATTTCAGGTTGTAGATTTCCTTCCTTGAGTTGCTGTTTGGGATTTGAAGACTTTTCACATCTTCTGAAGTTGTCAGTGTCATTTTGTAGTAGTCGTGTCATTGTATAGAACGATATGTATTCATGTATATTAGTCGATAATGTACTTGTATATATAACTTCTAGAGTCGGCAGTTGTAGTTGTATCATATGTATCGTGTCAACTATATTGTAACTGACATCGGTTATATATATATGAGATTTTTGTTAATCTGTGTTCCGCATTTATATTATCTGTGTTATTGTTATATCTAATGTCCTAAACTATTATGAACTATCGTAGTTTGTTTTATACTGATAATTGGGTGTGTCGATGGGAGTAAATAAATAATAGATGAAAAATAAAAAGTATATACCACTCCTATCGAGATAACCAATATTAGTGTAAGGCCAACTACGGATGGTCGCTCCTATCCAGCCTTATTCTTCGTAATAATAGACAGTATTTCTTTTAATACTCTTTGTTATTATGAGCATAGAGGTGGGGCGTCACAGTTGGTATCAGAGCTTGGGGTTTATGGACATAATATAAAACTTAACTCGGATGGAACATATGTTACAACTATTGGTCGATGTTTTATTTGTGCTTGAGTCAAAACTAAAGTTTTGAAATTTGGATGAAATTTTTAAATAACTTTATTTAAAAATAATAGTGAAATTGTGTTCTGATGATTTGATTGATTTGTATTCTGTTTATCAGAGTGCGCAGCGGAAACAGTGAAACTGTCTTCGCTGAGTACAACTGATAATCTTTTTGATTTAAAAATCAAAATACGAAATTGATATGAATTTCGTTTGTTGTTTACATAGCTGTAATTATTTTGTTTCTTTGAGAACTTCGAATCCGAATTGAGGATTCGAAGAAATTGCAGATATGTGATTTTTCTTGAAATTTCCGCTGACTTTCTTTTGTACTAATCATCTATTGATTAGATTTTTGCTGTTTTAAATTATCTTCATTGAAGATACATTTGAATGATTCTTTGTTCATTTTGTAGTACGTGCAAAAATTTAAATTGCACGTTATTGCATTTATTTTACGTTGAACCGATGCTTGGTTATGAAACGTATTTTGTTGCCGTTATTTTTACAACGGAATTTTACACCAATGCTATATTTTGAAGTACGGTGTTTTGTGGCATTTGATGAATGAAAATTCACTGACATTACATTTTGATGTAAATTGTTTTGATGTGATTTTGATGTTTTAAAACTACTGTCGCTTTGGCTTCAGTAACCGCCAAATTTTAAAAGTGGATTTTCAAGCAGATATTCCGCGATACTGATTTGTAACCGTTTTTACGGTATTTTGAGAAGTACAATTTCCTTATCGAAATTGTTACTGATTTGCTGTTTTAATCACGTGATTGGAAAATTGTTTTAAAATGAAAATTGTTTTATAAAATTGTAACAGTTTGCGTTTTCAAAAGAATGAGAAAGCGACTTAAACGATTCAGCAAAATCGAGGATTATGACCCCTTTCTTTTACTGTTTCGCTTAACTCCGGACTTGTCCAGTTGAGAAGGTGAATTGTTATTTTTACAAAGTAAATAAAATTGTTTTCAGAAATTTAACAGTTTACGCTTTCAAAAGAATGAGGAAGCGATTTAAACGTTTCAGCAAAATCGAGGACTATGACCCCTTTCTTTTACTGATTCGCTTAATTCCGGACTTGTCCGTTTGAGAATGTAAAGTGTATTTTTACAAAATACACAATTTTGCACTTTCAAGGAAACGATGAAGAAAATCAAACGATTTAGTAAAACACGTGGTATGGGACATGTGCGTTTGCTATTTCGGTTAATTCCGGACTCGTTAATTGAAACATTTTGATGCTTTCGTGTGCTTTCGAGCCACTATGAGGACCTTCGGGTCATTTGTTGGGCTTTCGGGCCACTCTGCGGACCTTCGGGTCATTTGTTGGGCTTTCGGGCCACTCTGCGGACCTTCGGGTCAAATACCAGTACTAGACCTTCGGATCACTCTACGGACCTTCGGGTCAATCTGATGGACGCCAAAATTATGTTGAGTACTTGGTAGGCTTCGGCCACTCTGAGATGCACGTGCGGCGAATTAAAAACTCGCCATCTGATGGGATCGATCCAAGCTTTTATGTTGATTTTCTAGTCTTCTTAATTGATTTCTAGATATTTGTTGCTTCCAATTATCTGCAGGTAATTGGATATTTATTGATATGAGTTCTGATTATCGTTTTTGATAATCGGATATTTGTTGCTTTTAATTATCACTTTAGATAATTAAATATTTGCTGATTTGAGATTTAATTATCGCTTTTGATAATTAAATATTTGCTGATTTGAGATTTAATTATCGCTTTAGATAATTAAATATTTGTTGCTTTGAGATTTAATTGTCGCTTTTGATAATTAAATATTTGCTGATTTGAGATTTAATTATCGCTTTTGATAATTAAATATTTGCTGATTTGAGATTTAATTATCGCTTTTGATAATTAAATATTTGCTGATTTGAGATTTAATTATCGCTTTAGATAATTAAATATTTGCTGATTTCGAATTTAATTATCGCTTTTGATAATTAAATAATTGCTGTTTTGAGATTTAATTATCGCTTTAGATAATTAAATATTTGTTGATATGAGATTTAATTATCGCTTTTGATAATTAAATATTTGCTGATTTGAGATTTAATTATCGCTTTAGATAATTAAATATTTGTTGCTTTGAGATTTAATTATCGCTTTTGATAATTAAATATTTGCTGATTTGAGATTTAATTATCGCTTTTGATAATTAAATATTTGCTGATTTGAGATTTAATTATCGCTTTTGATAATTAAATATTTGCTGATTTGAGATTTAATTATCGCTTTTGATAATTAAATATTTGCTGATTTGAGATTTAATTATCGCTTTAGATAATTAAATATTTGCTGATTTCGAATTTAATTATCGCTTTTGATAATTAAATATTTGCTGATTTCGAATTTAATTATCGCTTTTGATAATTAAATATTTGCTGATTTGAGATTTAATTATCGCTTTAGATAATTAAATATTTGCTGATTTGAGATTTAATTATCGCTTTTGATAATTAAATATTTGCTGATTTGAGATTTAATTATCGCTTTTGATAATTAAATATTTGCTGATTTGAGATTTAATTATCGCTTTTGATAATTAAATATTTGCTGATTTGAGATTTAATTATCGCTTTAGATAATTAAATATTTGCTGATTTCGAATTTAATTATCGCTTTTGATAATTAAATAATTGTTGTTTTGAGATTTAATTATCGCTTTAGATAATTAAATATTTGTTGATATGAGATTTAATTATCGCTTTTGATAATTAAATATTTGCTGATTTGAGATTTAATTATCGCTTTTGATGATTAAATATTTGCTGATTTGAGATTTAATTATCGCTTTTGATAATTAAATATTTGCTTATTTGAGATTTAATTATCGCTTTTGATAATTAAATATTTGTTGAATTTGAAATTTGATTATCGTTGTGATAATCGAATATTTGTTGATTTGAGAAATTTGATTATCGTTTTTGGTAATTGAATATTTGTTTTCTGACTATCGTTTGAGATAATCAGATATTTGATTTGTCTTCTGATTATCGTTTGAGATAAGTAAATATTTGCGATTTGAAAATTCAATTATCGTTTTGATGATTGAATATTTGCGACTTTTGAGATTTGAGCTTCGTCTTTTTCTCTGGCGATTCAGGTGAGTAATTTGATTTACTCACATTCAATTCGTGCTCTGTATAGGATTTCTACTCTGTTTTTCTTCTCTTTTAGTTGCTGGAACTCGATTGTTCTTGCTTTTGTTAGTCGTCTGATTTTGATCCCTGATTCCCACGAGGTTGATTCTTTTGATTTGAAGCAATCGAATCTTTCGATTTCTTATCTAATACTTCCCCGCTGACACTTGCTTTGTTTATACATTCGACATTGCCATGATCTTTTGGTTGTTACCTTTTATCCATTTATTCCCTATGATTGCGTGGACGCAATTTTTATAAGGAGGGGAGTCTGTAACAACCCGAGAGTTTGTAACTTTTAATCATCGTCAAAACGACGATCAAATTGTTGCAAATTGCTGTTGGAGGTTTTTAGTCCGATCGAAATTACTTGTATTAAATCGTCAAGTGATAACGGATCGCTATAGGAATTTTTAAATCAAATGGGGATTCTTTTTAAATTTGTAAAATGGTTATGCGGGCTTAACAATTTAGTTGGCCCATATTTTTAATTGGTTGCTTTATGCAGTGTGAGCTATCAGGAAAAAAAATACCATCCTCTAGTACAAGAAATCACGTCTAAAGCCATACCCTATACCACGTTTTCCTCTATCAAACCCACGATCATTTTCCCCCTTCTCTCATAAAACACGAAAACCCCCCTCTATCTCATTGATTCGAAAACCCAAATCAAATCGAAAGAAAGAAAAAAAAAATGGCAGCCGCATCTTCTCGTTCGTCTCCAGAGAAATAGGGCTTCGATACAATTTCGCTCGTCTTCGTTGATGTCGATCACGAAAGCTCGTTTACAACTCGATCTCCTTGCTTTTGAGAAGCTCGCCTCTGAGATGCTTTCGACCGATTGTTAAGGTGAGTTTACTCACATCTATTTCATACTCGTTTGATGCCTTTGCAGTTTCGATTTTTCTTTGCTTCATTGTTGCTTCGTCTCAGCCAGTTGCCCTCGTTCATCTGGAATTGATTTTATTTCTTGTAATCTTTGATTTTGGATTAATTTGTCGATGATGCATATGGGGTTCGTAACCCTTGAATTCTCGAGTTTACTCCTGCCTTCGGCTTTGATTTTGATGATGTCGAGTCAGTTGTAACCTTGCTCTGTTCATGGTGACTTTGGGTTCTTATTAGCGTTTGAACTTATTTTGGTTGGTTTCGACATTTGAACTATTGTGATTTGGTTTTGCGAAATTCTGGACTTCGGTCACTAGTTGTTTCGTCTTGGTCGTTTGTGAAGTGGTACTGTTTTTGTGAAGTTATTACTCTGGGTTTCGTTATTGGGTTCTCGTAAAATTTGCAGTCCATTGTCCTGTGATTTCTGCACCGTTATATACTGATTCGAAGTAGATCAAGTATCTTATGTTCGTGTTTCAGTAATGCATTTGTATCCACTGTGGTTCTTGCATTTGTTCATCAAGTCTTTGCCCCTTGTCGTTGGTTGTAATAGAATTGCACTGCTGTTCCTTCACAGTTTTACTTGTGTAGACAGTCGATCATATACGCTGTCGACCTTACTCATGTGAGTACTGTACTTGAGTTTAAATGTGTTGTTCTTTGAAGTTGAGTCACTAGCTTCGCTGTAATTTGTCCAACTTGGAATTGTTTCAAGCACTTGTTCATTTCAACTATTTGTGTCACCCTGCACTGGTTGGTCTGTCGATCCATGCCGCCATATTTATTTCTTGATCATTTCGTAGCCTTTGTTCTTGAGTTTGATTTTGAGCATTTTGACTTGTTCGAATTCTCGAGCAATCATGGCTCTTATTGGTAATTGTTCAAACATGCCTTGAGCATTATTTTGACCTCCGAGTCACTGAACCTTTGTGATTTGGAATTTCATCATTTGGCTGCTCCTTGTTGTGCTAGCCCTCACTTGTTATATGCTGCACTATAGTATATGTAGTTGTTAATTTGCTTGCATTATTCACCGACACTGCTTTATACATGGCTTTAAAGTTTGTCATTGGTCTTGGCATGGTTAGGTCTCGTTCATCTACGTAGCATGCTGGGTAAATACACATATGCACTGTCTCTTTATAATTGGAGTTTGCTGTCTCTGTTCGTTTGAATTTGTTTCACTTGTTGCCTCTAATCTGGTTGGTATTGATATAGGTTGTTCATTAGAAGTTGAGGGTGGGAGCACTCTTGCGCTCGTCGCTTGTTGATGTGCATATGTTTGTTCCCGACCCGTAGTCGTGTAATCTTCATGTCTTTTCGGAGTTGGCACTGTTATGTCGTACAGTTTCATTTGCGTTGTTATTACACTTGTGTTGAACCCGATTTCGGGGTTTGACCTGATGATCATTTGTGACTTTCACTGAGCTTTTGCGTATCTCTTGCGATAGTGGCGAGGCAGTACACGCGTGTGTGTACTATAGGCGTGTACTGCAGCCCTATCAGATTTGACAGTTTTAAATTGATGTTTCGATTTGTTGAATTGTTTCGTTGGTGAATTTCAATGTTTTGGAGTTATATTCTGATTTGGATTGCTGATTTGTTGTTTAACACTATTTAGTGTTATATATGTCGTTATCCAATTCTCGTATCGAGAGTTGGATATACGAGATTTCTTTGACTGTCGTCTATTTGACTATCTGATTATTATTGCGGCTATGCACTAATAACTGAGTTTGAATTAGACTGACCCGTGTATTATTTTCTTCTGAATGTAATACTCGGGTCAGACCCGAGTTATTTCAGGTTGTAGATTTCCTTCCTTGAGTTGCTGTTTGGGATTTGAAGACTTTTCACATCTTCTGAAGTTGTCAGTGTCATTTTGTAGTAGTCATGTCATTGTATAGAACGATATGTATTCATGTATATTAGTCGATAATGTACTTGTATATATAACTACTAGAGTCGGCAGTTGTAGTTGTATCATATGTATCGTGTCAACTATATTGTAACTGACATCGGTTATATATATATGAGATTTTTGTTAATCTGTGTTCCGCATTTATATTATCTGTGTTATTGTTATATCTAATGTCCTAAACTATTATGAACTATCGTAGTTTGTTTTATACTGATAATTGGGTGTGTCGATGGGAGTAAATAAATAATAGATGAAAAATAAAAAGTATATACCACTCCTATCGAGATAACCAATATTAGTGTAAGGCCAACTACGGATGGTCGCTCCTATCCAGCCTTATTCTTCGTAATAATAGATAGTATTTCTTTTAATACTCTTTGTTATTATGAGCATAGAGGTGGGGCGTCACATTTGGTATCAGAGCTATGTTGATAAATAACATAGTAAAAATCTTGAATGAACTTGGTTATTTTGAATGTATGAAAGTATTGAATGTCTTGGATGCCTTGTCTTTATATACTTATATTAATAATATCTGTTATAATTGAATGATAATAAGTTGGAATGGTGTAACTTATAAAAGATTAGATATAATGGACTAACTCAAGTGTTGTATCCATAGAACCATGGTAAGACCCAGACAACAAGGGGTAGGACCAAGTGAACCACCCATGGTGAATATGCAAGATTTCATGAGAGCTATAAGGGATGGGGTAGGCAATAGGCAAGAAAATCCACATGAGGAGCTTTCTAAACTACTCAAGACATTTACCAATCTTGGAGGCAAGACTTTTGATGGAACAGAAGGAATAATGGGAATTCAAAATTGGCTCAGAATTTTGGATAGAATCTTTGCTGATATGCAAGTTGAAGACCAAAAGAAGAGGCTAATAGCATCTAGACAATTGAGAGGAGCAGCTTTGGATTGGTGGGAAGTCATTATAGCTGGAAGACCTGAAGGAGAGGTGACATGGAACCAGTTTAAAGAAATGTTGGAAGGAAGATTTGTACCTGCATCAGCTAAAGAGTCTTTGCTGGAAGAATTCATTAAATTAAGACAGGGAACTATGAGTGTTACTGAGTATACCCAGAAGTTTGAATCTCTAGCAAAGTATGGTGCAGTGCTCATCACAACTAAGGAAGCTAAAAATGGCAGATACATCCAAGGATTGAATGCCAGTCTCAGTAGAGCCATGCTGCCATATAAGGATAGGACATTTGATCAAGTTTTAGATCTGACTTTGAGCCTTGAACAGCATGATAAAGCCAGAGAAAATTTCAGAGCATTTAAAAATAACCAAAATAAGAAAGGAAAGGGTAAGTTTCACCCTTATGATAAAAAGAAAACGGATGTAGCTTCCACCAAGCAAGCAGAAGAAGTCAAAACTGCTGAGGTTAAAAAGAAGATCACTTGCTATAATTGTGGGCAAGAGGGACACATGAAGAATAGGTGTACAAATCCCAAACCAGCATCTTTTAAGTGTCATCTGTGTGGGAAGAAAGGGCATATAAGAAGGAATTGTCCAGACTTGAGGCAAGGAAAGATGGGAAATTTGGAAGGGAAATGCAAAATAACTGGAAGTCCAAATGTTGAAAATCATGGCCAAGTTGAAGGTACTTTTCTTATTCACTCAATACCTTTTGCAGTAGTGTATGATACTGGGGCTACACACTCATTAATTTCCCATGACATTGTACAACAGCTAAAATTAAATTGTATGCTTGTAGATAAGCCCTTGCTTATTAAAAGTCCTTTAGGTAGTTCCTGTATATTGGGTATAATATGTAAACAATTAGGACTGAATATAGGGGGACATATGTTTGGTGCAGACCTATATGTGTTGCAATATCCAAGCATGGGAGTTATTTTAGGAGTTGATTGGTTAAAAAGATATAAGACAGTTATAAATATGGAGACCTCCACCTTATCATTGAAAACTTCTGATGGAAAAAGGGTAATTGTTCTTTGTGAAGCAGATAAGAACAGGAACATAGCCACCCTTGGCAACTTGACTGGTGAGAAGCATATGCCTGCATTAGAAGAAATCCCTGTAGTAAATGAGTATGCTGATGTGTTTGGTGAGGTTAAGGGAATTGTTAACCATAGACCAATAGAGTTTTCTATCAAACTAATTCTAGGAGCTAACCCAGTGGTTAAGAGGCCAACTAGAATAGGGCCTAAGGAATTAATAGAACTGAAAAAGCAGTTGGTTGAACTAGAAGAAAAAGGATTCATCAGACCTAGTAGCTCATCATGGGGAGCACCAGTGGTTTTTGTTAAGAAGCAAGATGGATCTCTCAGATTATGTATTGATTATAGAGAGTTAAATAAAATCACAATTAAGAATAAATACCCCTTACCAAGAATTGATGATCTTTTTGATCAATTGAATGGTGCAAAAATATTTTCTAGACTTGACTTAGCTTCAGGATTTCATCAAATGAAAGTAGAAGAGGAGAGCATCAAGTATACTGCTTTTAATACTAGGTATGGACTTTATGAATTTTTGGTGATGCCCTTTGGCTTGACTAATGCCCCCTCTTACTTTGTTGATTTGATGAATAGAATTTTTAGAAAATATTTAGATAAATTTGTATTGATATTTATTGATGATATACTAATTTATTCTAAAACAATTGAAGAGCATGAGAATCATTTGCATATAGTACTGCAGAAATTAAGGCAAGAAAATTTGAAGGCAAAATTTTCAAAGTGTACTTTTTGGCAAAATGAGGTAAATTTTTTAGGTCATGTAGTATCAGAAAAAGGCCTATCTGTAGATCCCAATAAGGTGATGGCAATTCAAACATGGAAAAGGCCTACCAGTGTCACAGAGGTTAGGTCATTTATGGGAATGGCTGGTTATTATAGAAGGTTTATAAAGGATTTTGCAAAAATTTCAATTCCATTAACTAAATTGACAAGAAAGAATCAGGCTTTTGTTTGGACTGAGGAGTGTGGGAAAACCTTTGAGAGATTAAAAGAAAGCATTAATACAAGCTCCAATACTAAAGGTGCCTGAAGGGAATGAGAATTTGGTGATATATACTGATGCAAGTGGACAAGGACTTGGGGCAGTGTTGATGCAACAGCATCAAGTGATAGCTTATGCCTCTAGACAGTTGAAGCCCAGTGAGGTAAAGTATGCTACACATGATCTTGAATTGACTGCTATAGTGTATGCTCTTAAGTTATGGAGACATTATTTGTTAGGGGCTAAATTTGAAGTTTATACAGATCATAAGTCACTAAAATATTTGTTTTCACAAAAAGAATTGAACATGAGGCAGCAAAGATGGATTGAACTCTTAGCCTCATATGATTTTGAAATACTATATACACCTGGCAAAGCTAATAAAGTGGCAGATGCTTTAAGTAGACAGCGTGCCAATGTAGCTAGATTGATGATAGAAGAGTTTAATACATTATCATTACTAATTGACTCAGAAGTGAAAAGGGACAGTGAGGAAAATATGAGCATATGCAGTGAGAAGGAAGAAATAGGGAAGTTGAGTTTTGTTACTTTGGGATCAGAATTGAAAAATAAAATTGTAAAGCTACAAGACCAAGATCCATTTTTACTTGAGAAGAAAGTTCAGATATTAAATGGTGAGATAGTGGAAGGATTTCAATTGAATAAACAAGGTCATTTAGAGAAGGGAAAGAGAATATGTGTTCCTACCATTGAAAAATTGAAGCAAGAAATTTTGGATGCTTATCACAAAAGCAAGTACACCATACATCCAGGAAGCACAAGAATGTATCACAACCTCAAAAGAGATTATTGGTGGAGTGGAATGAAGAGTGCAGTGGCATTATATGTGTCTAAGTGCATGGTTTGTCAACAGGTAAAGGCTGAATATCAAAGGCCCTCAGGAATGCTGCAACCTTTACACATACCACAATGGAAATGGGAAGATATATCAATGGACTTCATTGATGGTTTGCCTAAGACTAGGAGGGGAAATGATAGTATTTGGGTTGTAGTTGATAGGTTAACCAAAACAGCTCATTTTATACCTGTAAAATCAGATAGGAATGCATGCACCTTAGCTCAGTTATTTATTAAAGAAATAGTTAGATTGCATGGAATACCAAAGACTATAGTAAGTGATAGAGATACCATCTTCACTTCAAAATTCTGGCAAAGTTTCCACAAGGCAATGGGGACTGATTTATGCTTGAGCACAGCATATCACCCTCAATCTGATGGCCAAACAGAAATTGTGAACAAATTACTTGAAGACATGTTGAGAGCATGTATATTGGATTGGGGAGGAAGTTGGGAAGATCACATATTTCTGGCAGAATTTGCATATAACAACAGATATCACAGTAGCATAGGCATGGCACCCTTTGAAGCACTCTATGGTAGACCCTGTTTATCACCTTCAAGTTGGATTGAGTCTGGGGAGAAGGTGGTCTTAGGACCAGAAAATGTAAAAGAGACCTCTGAAAAGATAGCCTTGATTAGGAAAAGGATTGCTTCTGCCCAGGATAGACAAAAGAAATATGCTAATCAAAAGAGGAAAGAAGTGCAGTATGATGTGGGGAATTATGTATTTATTAAAATATCACCGATGAAAAAGATTTTGAGATTTGGAAAACAAGGAAAGTTGATTCCAAGATATATAGGACCATATAAAATTCTAGAAAGAATTGGAAATGTAGCCTATAAGTTAGAATTACCAGAAGAGATGAGAGCAATGCATGATGTTTTTCATGTATCCCAGTTAAGGAGATGGGTTCATGATGAAGAAACAATTTTAAAATCCCCTGAGAAAGTGCAGATTGACCCCAGAATGGTGTATGAGAAGAAGCCTGTAGGCATAGTTGCAAAGGAAATTAAGAAATTGAGAAACAAAGAAATAAAATTAGTAAAAGTGCAATGGAGTCTTGACCCAAATGATTGCACATGGGAGGTGGAAGATAAAATCAGAAGTGATTATCCACTGCTAATTGATTGAATCAAAAGGTAAAAATATATATACATAAGTATACTAATGAATGATTTGATTAAATACCTTGTTATGCATAGGGTTTAATTAATGATTGATCTAAGGATGATTGATTGCTGAATTGAAAATGTCTGAATTAAGTATGAAAGAATTGTGAGACACAATTCCTAAAAGGAGGGGTATATGTGATAAACCTGATTTTATGAACAAGTTTTATAATTAAATTTAGTATGCTTGTTTGAAATTTTGGTTGCCTAGGAAAATATATATATGATAAGTTGACCATAAAAAGCATTGGGTAAGTATTGATATGTATGCAAGATGATATAATACACATGTACATACTTCTCTGAAAAAAAAGAAGTAGAAAATTTATTTGTAAGTTAGAGTAAACTATAAATACATGAACATGACATGATTATTACAGATATGAATGTGCCATTGAAACAAGTCTAGAATAAGGAAAATAAAGGCTTAGGAAGAAATAGAAACATAGGTATTAAACAGGTATTTTAAACAAAATGCTGGCTAAAGAAAAATTATTAGAAATTGCATGAAAATAGTATGAGTTGTTGAATAAATACTTTATCCACTTTTAGCAATTTTCTTAGCTTTAAAAAAAACAGAGATCATGCAAATAAGGTGACCGGGGTAAGGTATAATTTCTGTTAATAGAAACAGGGACCATTTACCCATTTTCTCTTAGAATAGAAAGAGAGGCTGATCATAAGTGGTAGGGTAAAATTGACATTGGGTAAATTTTAAAACCCTAGAGGCAGCCAAGGTCTTGTATAAAAGAGGGTTTAAGGATGAAAGGATCTGTCACCATTTTCTTTAAAATAAATATACCGAAATATAGATAGTTAGCAAAAGGAAAAATGAGAAGCACTGGCTATTAGAGACAAGTAGGAGATAGCAGATCAAAGGAAAAGGATTAAGGTGAGTAACCTCACTGAAAATTTGGCATTAAGTCCTGAATATTGAGGCAGCCTAAATGGTTTTATATTTTTAATTAATCTGTGCTTATTTTATGATATTGGTGTGTTGATGATCTGTTTAAATATTTTGTGTTAATATACCCAGAAAATATATTGATGGCTTTCATGTTTGAATGATTATTGTGTCATGAATTATCTTTGAGATGAGATGCTCTCTTTATGTGACTGCTGCATATAGATTAATTCATGGAAACTCCAGGGATATATGTTATAAATCTATGGTCTAAAAATGGAAAAAAATTGGGGCTGTAGCATAAAGTGGTTGCTGCTTATGTCTCCAGAATAAACATGGTAACATAGAAGTGCAATGTTATACTTGTGCTGAACTTCTATGATTACAAATAAATCCAGATAAGAACAAAAGCTTGTGGTTTAGTCAGATCTTATGAATCTGTGAGTATTTGATTAAGCCAGAGGTAAATGGATGCATCAAAGCAAACTATATATATGACCATATATTTATAGGCATGACTCCCCAAAACCCATGATTTAAATAATATGTACACTGAGAAATCAAACTAGCTTGTATGAATAAATCTATGATTATTAAAACATGATCTATTATTCTTTGAACACATGCATGATGGTTGAGTTATTTATTTTCTATGATTAATTTATGAGATGCAGAAGGGATTAGCATAAATGGGGGAAAGAGGGAAAATGAACACTTAGTAATATAACTAAGGATTTGGATCTTAGGGCTACAAAGTTTGGCTTGGCAAGGGAAATATTGCAAGCTCACACATGGTATGATTATACACAGGGGCCTGAGTGTGCTGGGTTAACAGTGAATATGCCCCAGACAGTGTGTGTTTTAATAAAAGGAAAGTAGCTAAAGTCCATCATAAAATACCTGAGATTGAATTCTGAGAATAAGTTCATAGGTAGGTTTGGGTAAAATCCCTGATAGCCAGAAAGTTATTGATAAGGAAAATAATTAAATGATGATTATATGGTTGGCTTAAAGTATTCTATTGGGAAATTCTATGTTGTGCTCCCTGATATAATCCATTGAAATGATGTATTATTATGTTATGCTTTAATGAATATGCTCAGGTGGTAGAGGAGAGTATACAAATGAAACATTGCTTTACCTTATCTATTTTAAAAGCTAATTGAGAATGAGAAAATTATCTGAATTTATATTTTCAGTAAGATTATTCATACCAGAAAATTTAGTCTGACCCTTTGTGTGTTTGTACACCATTGGGTGTCTCATCTTTTTATAAGGCAGCTCGTGGTGATTGTGCAGGTAAATAGGTACTTTCTTGATCAGGAATTGGATGAATTTAGCTGCTAAGGAATTGGATATAATAGTTACAGACTCAAGGATATTAAAATAGATGTTAAATTGAACTTATGTTATGAAATGTTATTATGTTAGTTAAGTTGCTTGGGAAGAAACTAATGTAATGTTATTTTCTGTTTGCAAGTATTGAACTACTCATGAGACTTCTGATGAAAGTTGTGAGATGCTTTTGAGAATGTTTTATTAAGTGATACAATTTCTAGTTTTAACTCCCTGAATACTTAACAAAAATGTGCAATGCTAAGAATAATCTGGAATGATCTGTAGATTGGAAATTAAAAGATTAACCTGATATCTGTTGTAAGAATTTATGGAAAAATAAAGGTAGGATGGAAAGAACTGAGAGACACCTAGAAACCCAGATTACTTTGTATGTTATTTGTGTAAAGTGGCAAGAGAATTCAGGCTAACTTGACCAACTTTGCCTAGCCTGAATTCAACCAGTCTAATATCCTAAGCTTATTGGTTAGGAAAGGTAACAAATAAAGCAAACTTGTAAACCAGGATTGTTGTATTGGAAAAATATAGTACCTGAAATCATCCAGACACACACATGCACACAGAACACAGATACACACATGCACACAGAATACATATACACACTGGAACAAGGGATATCTAAGGATTCAATAGATCTGAATGCATGGAAAATAAACAAACTCTAAAACTAGAGAAATAACATCTAGAATTTGCCTAAAAACTAAGCAAGACAGAAAAGCTTCTTTGGTAATTATTTTTGCCATGAGTAAATTATATAGTGAATTCTAAGATGAATTCTCTGCTTCCAAAACCCTTCTACTCCGATTAAAGGAAAGAGGAAAACTCAAAGTATCATCTTTATATGGTTTCATATATGTGAATAGGTGATTTGATTACAACAATATTTTTATATTGGTTGAAAGATCCTGGATAGTAGAGGAAGGATGTTCTCTTGAGTAGATGATCACTGACTAAAACTAAACATAAACTAGTTTTAAAAAAAAAATTAAAATAGAAAAGTGGGTCATCTCAATCATTATGGGTTGAAATGATACATACCCAAACGATCTGTAGAATAGGAGAAAATCGTTATGGGTTGAAATGATAAACCCAAGCGATTTTCAATTGAATTGAATTTGGGATTGCGGGTTGAAATGATATATACCCGTATATATTTAAATTGCGGATGGAAATGATAAATATCTGTATCACTTGACCATAGGATATAAAATTATATACAGACACCGTTGGTCTATATATAAATATTTTGAAAATGATTTCTATGGTCTTTGGATAGAAATTTTTGGTTTTATAAAAATATGGATTTTAGATATTATATAAAGTCATAGTTATATTCTTGATTTTAAGCAATGCATGAATTTGCTTTAATACAAAATAAGCTTAATAATAAAGTTTGATTTTAGTAAAATATAATATGGTTAAGTATTTATCTAAATTATATTTTAATATAGAGTTTATAATGATTTAATAAATTAAGGTTGAGAAGGTAGATTTGAAATTGTTTTGAAATTGTATTTAATTATGAAATATATTTAATTGGAAATCGATTTGGAACTTATTGAATTTGAGATTTTTAAAGGGTATAATTTCATAACTTGATTTAGGTTAAGGTAATTTAAATGAATATTTCAAGTTTAAATAAGTTGAAGGAAATATTTAGTTTATTTGTAATTTGGGGTTTTATTTAAATAATATTGGATTTATTAAGTGAATATTTCAAAAGTAAATAATGATAAAGTTAAATTAAGATATATATGAAATTATCAAATTTAGTTTTGAGATTGTGAAATATTTAAAGCTTTGGAATATATCGAAATTTAAATGGTTTATTTGTGGTTCAAATCTGTATTTGAAATCGATATAATAATTTATTGAGAACTGAATTTAATTGAAATTGATGATTTGAGATTTGACTAAATTTGAAATTTTGGGATTGGTGTTGATTTGGAATTGATTTGTGAAATTTGAGGAAGCTATTTTATTATATAAAGTATTTTTAAATTATATTTAAAAATATTTATATATGTTACTTTATAAACTTATTTCATATAAACTATTTTAATATAAATTATTTTTAATATAAACTATTTTAAATTATAACTATTTTATATAAACTATTTTAAATTATAAACTTTTTTATTATATATACTATTATTTATATTTAAACGGTTAAGTGGGAAGTGTTATGATTCCAAATCATTATGATTTCCAAAGTGTTATAAATTTGAAGTACTAAGATTTTGTAAATGGATATATTTGAGATGGATATATTCGAAATGGAAGTGATATCGTATTGATATGGTTTTGAAATGGCAATGATATTTTGGTTTTGAAATATAAGCTATTTTGAAAGTTTATTAAATGACCAATCGGTGTAATAATTGCGTAGTTATTGAAGAGTCCGGGATCGGTTAGGTACATACTCTTTGTCTAAACCGAAAACCACTTTAATAACTATTATACGCGGAGTGTGATCCAGAATGAAGTGGTTGGAATGATGACGTTGCTGGATTTGAAGAAAGAGAACGATAAGGATAGCCTTGACACTTGTGTAAAATTTGAAATGAGTTAAACAGGAGCCATGCCGGGCCAGTGACGTTATCTACCTCTAGCGAACACACTTCTTCGTAAACTACTCATTACTTGTTTTGATTGGTGCGCACCCTTGAATTTGGAGTGTTGTTTCGCGGTGTTGCGATCGTTGTGGCGATGCGTTCTCACCAGTCCGGATCAGGAAAACGGTAGTTTCACTACCTTGGGTATTGCCTCATGTGCCTTGTCATACTTGTATCCCTATGCGCGACCACTACGATTTGTTTCGTGTTATACCTATGCAGTACTCCCTGATAGCCCACTAGTTTACGGTGGAGTTTACAGTGCTGTATAGACTATGACGCTTATAAAAATGTGTTAAGGGGGATAATGGTAACTCCTTAACGCTATTTTGATACTTTATATTACTGATAGGCATTATCTACTTAGCATACACTACTATATATAAATAGTTTAATGGATCTTTAGAGGATGGTTATCCCAAACATCCTTTGAGTTACTTGTATTTTCAGTTGTTATTTCACTTGAGTTGGATTTATTGATATAAGAATGTTAATCCTGACTCGAGTGTTTTGTGTTTTGCTTTATGCTCGGGTCAGACTGATGTACCATTATTTGAGACTCATCTTTGGAGTTGGAGCTTCGCTTGGAGATCCAGCTATCTATCCAGCTTTCAGATATTAAGTTGATTCCAGTGATGTATTCTGATATGGTATTTGACTATTGTATTCGAGACTTCTGTTGTATCTTGTTTAACTCTGTTATATATATATATATAGTAGCTTCATGAACTACTATTCTTTTGTTTCCGCTGCACTAATGTTATATTACTCTGTGTCTGTGATTATTTTATTTACCGTATATGCTGAGTTTTGCCAAATTTAAATTAACAATCTGATATTTTGAGCAATTCAAGTCCGACATGTGTGGATGCGAATGGGTCAAAATATCGTGTAACGACCCCGAAATTTAAATTTATTTAAATTAATAATTAAATGAATTTTTGAATTAAATTGAGTAATTAAATAAATTTTTGGATAAAATTAGTAAAATAAATCGATAAAATGGAAGCGAGTTTCCCCGATCGTATATGAGTGAATTTGAAAATAATAAATATATTGATATATATTCTATTTGAGTTTAAATTGTAAAATAAATGATGATGATAATATTAAAGTAAAATGTTTGAAATAGAATAAATTAGAAATTCAATTACATTGTAAAGTAATAAAATAACAAATACAACTTGAACAAAAGTTAAAATAAAAGAGGAATAAAAATAAGACAATAAAACAAAAAGGAATAAACAACACATGACAAAAATTTAACAACAAAGTTTCAACTTTAAAATGATGCAAGTAAAAACAAAACAAAACAAAGGATAAATTACAAAATATAAAGAAAGGCATGAGAATGAGAGAAATATTGGCAACAAGCAAACATGAAACTGTACATACAATAAACAAAGTAGCAAAGGTATGAAACAAAATCTTCTCCATGTAATAATCAGCCGAGTAAAATAAGAACATCAAGTACAAACAAATAAAAAAAATAAGTATGGCCGAAGTAAACAAATCTTTAGCACCCTACCTCTAAAACATCTCCAGCCATGCCTTTGTACAAACAAACATCACCTGTACAACACATCTCCTATGTATCAGCCTTCCATTCATTCGTTCATCCAAGCTTGAAGAATAAGATAAAGTAAATATACCTATAAGTAAGTATGCAGGCATGTCTTATAAAAATGAAGAGTACAAAATAAATAAAACAAAGAAGTAAACCTTTGTACTACTACTATCAACTCCAGCCTCCAAACTGGTTTACATCAGCCTCTAACAGCACTAAAGAGAAAGAAAAAAAAAGAGATTTTTCATTTTATAATCAAGTGTATAATTAAATAATCAAAATCAAAAAAAAAATGTATACGTGCTTTGTACAACTGAAAAATGGAGTATGGGGAGGGAGTATACAAAGGTACAACACAATTAATGCAAGTATGTAAAGATTCACATCATATTTTTCAAAACAGTTTAGTATCCTCTGTACAAACCCTCTCCTTCATAAACTTGAATATTTGTCTCAGTTCATTCGTTCATCAAAAATATAGCATACCTGAAAGAAAATAAAGGCAAACATCATTATTTTATAAATTCAAAGCTCAGTTATACAACAAAAATAGAAAAGGGGAAAGAGGAAGATCAGAAACTGCAGCTTTAAACACAAAGTAGTTCTCTGATTTTTTCTGGAAACAGGTGAGTAAACTCACTTCTTTAAACCTTGATCTGTTTGAATTTAATTTGGTTTGCGTGTGATAATCTGAGAAGTTATGAATATATATATCTAGGCCTGTATGTATGTAGGATATGTGTGCATATATCTGGTAACAGAGATAATAAAAAGGGCTCTGTTAGCTAATGTTACAGTTTTAAATTTAATTCTATTTACTCTGATCATTTCCAGCTAATGATACTAAAACAAAGTATGTTTGAAATCATCATGATAAAAAAAAATAGATTTTCAAGACAATATGAAATCATTTTCTCTGGAAGTATGAGCACGGTGGAAATTCAAAATCTATTAAATTTTCAACTTGCTTGGATTCAAGATTCAATTACATCATCCCAATCCATTTCGAAAACAAGGATTTTTTAAAACTAAAATTAGGATTTTTAGTTTCGAATTGAGGTAGTATTTCCAAGATGAACGGAATAGCTATCTTCATCATTTCCCAGCGATGAACGAGGTGTTGGGTGTTGGGCTTGAGGCAGGAAGTGGCTGGTGGAAGGGGGATCATCGGAAAAATACTTGCAAGTTTTCTGGAAGATCGTGGCAACAGCACGACGATGAATTAGGGTTAAGCTCCAGTTTTGTTCGATGAAGATGACGCGGCAATTTCGTTGTCTATGGTGTATCGAGTTCGATCGCACCAGGGGGAATACGTTCGTGGATGAGTGGCGAAGCTCTAGGCGCGAGGGCGTAAGTTCCGGTGGTGGGGATCAGTGCCGCGAGGTGGTTTTGCATTCGAGATGGGTTCCAGTTCTTCGATCGAGTGGCTCAATTTTTATTCAGGTCGAGATAGGCGAACTGAGTCGCGTGGGTCATCGTCTCGATCACTGGCGACTTGGGGAGGCCAGCAGCATCGATCGCCGTGGCTCCGGCGTCTCGTGCACGTGCACGTGCACGTTTGGTTCTGGGTTGATCAAGTATGGAGAAGAAGGAAGGTGTCTCGAGTTTGTACTCGGGTAAATGGGGTTATGGCTCGAGTTTATCTTCGAGTTTGTTCACGAGTGCTTTAGCAAATTGTAGCAGGCTTCAAAAATTTTAAAAGAAATGTGCATCAGGTTTGGGTTTGGGAGAAGAAGAGTGCAAGCTCGAAGAGTACTTCGAGTAGGGGACGTTTTGGCTCGAAGGATTTTAGGTAGGGCTCGGGTATGTTTGGGTAGCAGGTTTTAATAACCTGATTTATCTCTAAACTTTAAAAACTGAATATAAATTATTAAGCAAAGTTAAAACAAGTTTAAGTTAAATTTAAATCTGAATTAAAGATAATTTGAATCCTAGTTCTGAAATCAAAGAAGTTTTGATATTTAAATTGTTTAAATTTGCTTTGTGATGATAATTAAAACATTAGTTAGAAAATGTTTTAAACTTGAATTACTAAGGATAAAATGATATGCACTCATTAAATTAGTTCAAGTGAATAATTGATTAATTTATTTAATCAAGAAATTAAGATTTGAGTTAAATTAATTAAGGTAAATTAATTTGTAAATAAGATTCATTAATTTAATAAAGAGTTGTCATTTAAACAAATGATTAAGGTTATTTAATCGAGTAATTAAGATTTATTAAGTTACAGTTTAGAACTTAATTAATTAAATAATTAGTGATTAAATATATGATTTTAAAGGTTAATTAAATGATAATTTACAATAATTAAATTGATTTTAATTACTTAAGAATAGTAATTAAATAATTATGAATAGTTAATGACGATCATTTACTTGAAATTTATTTGATAATAAATGTGAAAAGAATTATTCATAGAAATTTAATCTGATTTAAAATTATCGGATAATTAAATTGATCCTACTTATGGATGTTTGGATTCTATTGAATGATCGAATTACTTGATATTTCCTGATCTGTGATGATATGTGATATATTCTGATTGTGTGTGATCTGTACTGTAGTTTATTATCTGTGAATCTATGAATGGACGATAAGCGTTATAGTTTATATCGCTTATCAACTATATCCTGTATTTTGTTATGTGATGATTGATGTTGCACTATTGTGTGTAAAACCCCTAGACCACACTGTTACACACACAAATATGGATTTCACGTGGAAATCAATTAAGTCACAGATAATGTAAATTTGATGTTTTTGAAATTGAAATTTTAATTTCAATTGATTTTGAAATTTGAAATTTGGGTTTAAAATAAAAAGTGAAAAGCTTTTGAAATAGAATTTCAAAGATAAAAGTCATTTTGAATAACTTAATCGAGTTTTGAAATTTAAATAATTTGATTTAAATTTGAATTCAAGTTTGAAATTAAATCTATGATTTGGAAACTAGGGATAAAAGATGATATAATTGTGTTTGTATGAATTAAACCATTTTAAAGTATTAATTTGGGAATTTGAATTTAAACCAAGGATTTCAACTCGTATGAATGAATCAGATTTCCAAATTGAAAACTGTTGTTTTCGAATGATAAAAGCTTTTAGATAAGAAAAGAAATTCCAGTTTAAATTTAAGGAATTTCAAGTGAATTGAAAAATGGATTTTCCAAGTTATGAATGAATTCTTTTTGAAAGCTATGAATTAAATCTGTTTGTTTTTAACAGATTTAAAATGATGATTTATTTAACCCATTCGAAATGAAATTGTTTTGAAAGCTATGAGTTAAATCTTTGATTTAAAGATTTAACAAATTGATCAAATTGAAAGGGAAATTGATTTGGAAAATCTGAGAATGAATCTTTGTGAAATTAAGTGAACTTTGGGAATTGAATCTTTTTGTTTAAAAGATTAAAATGGTAATTTGATAAACCATTTGTAAAGAAAGTTTGGGTAATAAGTTGTGACTTAATTGAAATCCCATTATCCATTTGTTTTTAAATATTTCGCTCACTATTCGGGTTAGCCGGGAAAAGACCTTTGGGTCGTATAACTCATTCCGAATAGTGATACGTCGTATATGGATAGCATTTGAAGACCGGTGTTGAAGACCGGATATTTTTCGAAAATGAAAGGACAACCTGTCGAATGTCTCTGCACTGAGTCGCGCCGGTATAGAGATTTATATCACTCTTTTGTGATGGGAAGTCCGGACGTGATTGAAAGTTATCCGGAATTGCAAGGGCTTCGTGAGAAGTGCCTTCGGTTCTGTTCGAACCTGGAACAGACTTGTATGGATACATGTTTGACATTACACTTTGAGATATAAAGCTGATTTCTTTCAAATACATATCTGTTGGTGGCGGAGAATTTATTCTCTTAGCTTAACACCCTTCTCTGCGACGTACGAGCTCAGAGGTTATGTAGTTGAAATTTATCAGCGATATATCCCAATTTGGTAATGTGGCATGCTGAGTGTTGCTGTGTGATGATCAGTGTTTGATCATTTGCGATATGATCATTTGTTTGATCTTATATCTTTGTGATCATAGGTTGATCATCTGTTTGACCCGAAGCATGGCTTTGTGACAAAGCGTAGCTTTGTGGACGAGACTTCGTCGAGCCTCACACCCCGGAAATGGTCAAAACAGGAAAGATGCGGCAAGGTTCTAGGGAGTAGCGCCCCTTAGTGTATGTCATTCCTTCTGGATAAAGGTGGTATCATGGTATGGAGCCCAGATACTTAACCTCTGTGGTTGCTGCAAGTTTATTACTTTGTGGTTGTTGCGAATCGAGGATCCTCGGGAAGATCGGTGACGATCGGGGGATGGCATACGCGTGTCAGTAGTTACCTATTTTTGCAGAGGTAACCCGGCCTTGTGTTGGCAGAGATCCGGTTAGGTTCTCGGGTCGTCTATTCCAGGGACGTACCCATCGTGGAAAAGGAAGTTCCTTAGCCTGACCATTTGTTGGAAATCCAAACTCCAATACGAACTTTGTACGGTATTAGTTGTAGAACCTGCCATTTACCTACGGTGGTCACCACTGTTTAGATGGTAGCTATAGTAGGCATACGATACTGGTCGTATGTTGGCTAAGATTAATATTATACTTTCGAAATGTTTTCTACACTATGCACTAATAATAATATCAAAAATGATTTGATTTTGCGTAGTAAGCATCTTTGACTATCATAAGAAGAAATCTCCTCCAAGTCTGCGTTTGCATTGTGTGTGTGGTGGGAGGTCTTATGGTAGTTTCATTTTCCAAAAGCATTGCGAATTGACTTTAAATTCTTTTGTTGTTCGTTTTTAAAGATAAACTGTTTTTGTTGCTCACACCAGTCCCATGACTGATCCGGAGTTTATTGTTATTTCCTAAACTCTGGATGCTCAAAATTTTTCTACACGAGCAGTCTAGAGTTGGGTTTTTCAGATAGTCAGATTAGTAGGTTTTCTGGAGTTAGTTCAGTCTTTGGACCGCACCAGTCTTGCTCATCTTGGTGTATCGTTATTGGGAGTTCGAGCTACTGCTGGAGTTCTCTCTTGAAGACTATCTTAGAATTATTTATCCGCTGCTGATGTTATCGTTTTCTATTCCGCTGCTATTTGTTGTATCATATCTCTGATGTATATTGATATTCATTGTATCACTCTGTTGTATCAGATATTGTATATCAATGTATTATTCATTTATTCCGCTGTGTTATTTACTTAATGTTGTTATAAGCTCCCGAGAACCAGATTCGGCATTTGAATCTATGGCATTTTGAGTACGATGTGAAGTACGGGTGCCGATTTTCGAAGGTCGACTTTTGGGTCTTGACAAGTGGTATCAAAGCTAAGGTTGAACTTTAGCTCAGGAGTATAACACGTTAAGTAGCTCATTAGAGATAGAGTGAAGTAAACTCTAGAATGAGTAATCTCTAAGATATCCGTTTGAACGTCTCAGTAAATTCTCTTACTATCCACTGATAGTGAGTATGAGTGCAAGAAGAAGACGAGATAGGGGACAGGGAATACGACTATAAATGGTCAATACCCTGCAACAGTGGAAACAATCTTTCTTATCAATCTTCTTTGATTCGATTTCAAAATTCTTTTGATTCGTCTTTCCAAATTCTTTTCATTTCTTCGTATCAGCTACAAGAAGAAGTTTCGGTGTGATGATGGCTCTACGAACCGTTGTAGGAGATTCTTATTTCGTATCTTCATCGACTTCTTATCAGCCTTTTGGATTTAAACCTTAATGAATTTGAAATTGGAATTTTAAATTGACTAATAAAATATGAGGGTAAATTGAATTGAATCAATTAAAACGATATCGTTTAAAACCGAATTTGAAATTCTATTGTAATTTCTTTTGAATACCGAAGTCCAAAGAGGGACAAATTGGTATGTATTCTGAGATATTCCGACTTGAGTTTGGAATCCATATCTTGTGTTTGAGGAATTATAGGAGATCACCTCTGTCTATCTCTGTGCTGTTTTCGTGCCTGCGAATTTCGAGGACGAAATTCTTTTAAGGGGGGAAGTTTGTAACGACCCCGAAATTTAAATTTATTTAAATTAATAATTAAATGAATTTTTGAATTAAATTGAGTAATTAAATAAATTTTTGGATAAAATTAGTAAAATAAATCGATAAAATGGAAGCGAGTTTCCCCGATCGTATATGAGTGAATTTGAAAATAATAAATATATTGATATATATTCTATTTGAGTTTAAATTGTAAAATAAATGATGATGATAATATTAAAGTAAAATGTTTGAAATAGAATAAATTAGAAATTCAATTACATTGTAAAGTAATAAAATAACAAATACAACTTGAACAAAAGTTAAAATAAAAGAGGAATAAAAATAAGACAATAAAACAAAAAGGAATAAACAACACATGACAAAAATTTAACAACAAAGTTTCAACTTTAAAATGATGCAAGTAAAAACAAAACAAAACAAAGGATAAATTACAAAATATAAAACAAGCAAACATGAAACTGTACATACAATAAACAAAGTAGCAAAGGTATGAAACAAAATCTTCTCCATGTAATAATCAGCCGAGTAAAATAAGAACATCAAGTACAAACAAATAAAAAAAATAAGTATGGCCGAAGTAAACAAATCTTTAGCACCCTACCTCTAAAACATCTCCAGCCATGCCTTTGTACAAACAAACATCACCTGTACAACACATCTCCTATGTATCAGCCTTCCATTCATTCGTTCATCCAAGCTTGAAGAATAAGATAAAGTAAATATACCTATAAGTAAGTATGCAGGCATGTCTTATAAAAATGAAGAGTACAAAATAAATAAAACAAAGAAGTAAACCTTTGTACTACTACTATCAACTCCAGCCTCCAAACTGGTTTACATCAGCCTCTAACAGCACTAAAGAGAAAGAAAAAAAAGAGATTTTTCATTTTATAATCAAGTGTATAATTAAATAATCAAAATCAAAAAAAAATGTATACGTGCTTTGTACAACTGAAAAATGGAGTATGGGGAGGGAGTATACAAAGGTACAACACAATTAATGCAAGTATGTAAAGATTCACATCATATTTTTCAAAACAGTTTAGTATCCTCTGTACAAACCCTCTCCTTCATAAACTTGAATATTTGTCTCAGTTCATTCGTTCATCAAAAATATAGCATACCTGAAAGAAAATAAAGGCAAACATCATTATTTTTTAAATTCAAAGCTCAGTTATACAACAAAAATAGAAAAGGGGAAAGAGGAAGATCAGAAACTGCAGCTTTAAACACAAAGTAGTTCTCTGATTTTTTCTGGAAACAGGTGAGTAAACTCACTTCTTTAAACCTTGATCTGTTTGAATTTAATTTGGTTTGCGTGTGATAATCTGAGAAGTTATGAATATATATATCTAGGCCTATATGTATGTAGGATATGTGTGCATATATCTGGTAATAGAGATAATAAAAAGGGCTTTGTTAGCTAATGTTACAGTTTTAAATTTAATTCTATTTACTCTGATCATTTCCAGCTAATGATACTAAAACAAAGTATGTTTGAAATCATCATGATAAAAATAGATTTTCAAGACAATATGAAATCATTTTCTCTGGAAGTATGAGCACGGTGGAAATTCAAAATCTATTAAATTTTCAACTTGCTTGGATTCAAGATTCAATTACATCATCCCAATCCATTTCGAAAACAAGGATTTTTTAAAACTAAAATTAGGATTTTTAGTTTCGAATTGAGGTAGTATTTCCAAGATGAACGGAATAGCTATCTTCGTCATTTCCCAGCGATGAACGAGGTGTTGGGTGTTGGGCTTGAGGCAGGAAGTGGCTGGTGGAAGGGGGATCATCGGAAAAATAATTGCAAGTTTTCTGGAAGATCGTGGCAACAGCACGACGATGAATTAGGGTTAAGCTCCAGTTTTGTTCGATGAAGATGACGCGGCAATTTCGTTGTCTATGGTGTATCGAGTTCGATCGCACCAGGGGGAATACGTTCGTGGATGAGTGGCGAAGCTCTAGGCGCGAGGGCATAAGTTCCGGTGGTGGGGATCAGTGCCGCGAGGTGGTTTTGCATTCGAGATGGGTTCCAGTTCTTCGATCGAGTGGCTCAATTTTTATTCAGGTCGAGATAGGCGAACTGAGTCGCGTGGGTCATCATCTCGATCACTGGCAACTTGGGGAGGCCAGCAGCATCGATCGCCGTGGCTCCGGCGTCTCGTGCACGTGCACGTTTGGTTCTGGGTTGATCAAGTATGGAGAAGAAGGAAGGTGTCTCGAGTTTGTACTCGGGTAAATGGGGTTATGGCTCGAGTTTATCTTCGAGTTTGTTCACGAGTGCTTTAGCAAATTGTAGCAGGCTTTAAAAATTTTAAAAGAAATGTGCATCAGGTTTGGGTTTGGGAGAAGAAGGGTGCAAGCTCGAAGAGTACTTCGAGTAGGGGACGTTTTGGCTCGAAGGATTTTAGGTAGGGCTCGGGTATGTTTGGGTAGCAGGTTTTAATAACCTGATTTATCTCTAAACTTTAAAAACTGAATATAAATTATTAAGCAAAGTTAAAACAAGTTTAAGTTAAATTTAAATCTGAATTAAAGATAATTTGAATCCTAGTTCTGAAATCAAAGAAGTTTTGATATTTAAATTGTTTAAATTTGCTTTGTGATGATAATTAAAACATTAGTTAGAAAATGTTTTAAACTTGAATTAGTAAGGATAAAATGATATGCACTCATTAAATTAGTTCAAGTGAATAATTGATTAATTTATTTAATCAAGAAATTAAGATTTGAGTTAAATTAATTAAGGTAAATTAATTTGTAAATAAGATTCATTAATTTAATAAAGAGTTGTCATTTAAACAAATGATTAAGGTTATTTAATCGAGTAATTAAGATTTATTAAGTTATAGTTTAGAACTTAATTAATTAAATAATTAGTGATTAAATATATGATTTTAAAGGTTAATTAAATGATAATTTACAATAATTAAATTGATTTTAATTACTTAAGAATAGTAATTAAATAATTATGAATAGTTAATGACGATCATTTACTTGAAATTTATTTGATAATAAATGTGAAAAGAATTATTCATAGAAATTTAATCTGATTTAAAATTATCGGATAATTAAATTGATCCTACTTATGGATGTTTGGATTCTATTGAATGATTGAATTACTTGATATTTCCTGATCTGTGATGCTATGTGATATATTCTGATTGTGTGTGATCTGTACTGTAGTTTATTATCTGTGAATCTATGAATGGACGATAAGCGTTATAGTTTATATCGCTTATCAACTATATCCTGTATTTTGTTATGTGATGATTGATGTTGCACTATTGTGTGTAAAACCCCTAGACCACACTGTTACACACACAAATATGGATTTCACGTGGAAATCAATTAAGTCACAGATAATGTAAATTTGATGTTTTTCAAATTGAAATTTTAATTTCAATTGATTTTGAAATTTGAAATTTGGGTTTAAAATAAAAAGTGAAAAGCTTTTGAAATAGAATTTCAAAGATAAAAGTCATTTTGAATAACTTAATCGAGTTTTGAAATTTAAATAATTTGATTTAAATTTGAATTCAAGTTTGAAATTAAATCAATGATTTGGAAACTAGGGATAAAAGATGATATAAATGTGTTTGTATGAATTAAACCATTTTAAAGTATTAATTTGGGAATTTGAATTTAAACCAAGGATTTCAACTCGTATGAATGAATCAGATTTCCAAATTGAAAACTGTTGTTTTCGAATGATAAAAGCTTTTAGATAAGAAAAGAAATTCCAGTTTAAATTTAAGGAATTTCAAGTGAATTGAAAAATGGATTTCCAAGTTATGAATGAATTCTTTTTGAAAGCTATGAATTAAATCTGTTTGTTTTTAACAGATTTAAAATGATGATTTATTTAACCCATTCGAAATGAAATTGTTTTGAAAGCTATGAGTTAAATCTTTGATTTAAAGATTTAACAAATTGATCAAATTGAAAGGGAAATTGATTTGGAAAATCTGAGAATGAATCTTTGTGAAATTAAGTGAACTTTGGGAATTGAATCTTTTTGTTTAAAAGATTAAAATGGTAATTTGATAAACCATTTGTAAAGAAAGTTTGGGTAATAAGTTGTGACTTAATTGAAATCCCATTATCCATTTGTTTTTAAATATTTCGCTCACTATTCGGGTTAGCCGGGAAAAGACCTTTGGGTCGTATAACTCATTCCGAATAGTGATACGTCGTATATGGATAGCATTTGAAGACCGGTGTTGAAGACCGGATATTTTTCGAAAATGAAAGGACAACCTGTCGAATGTCTCTGCACTAAGTCGCGCCGGTATAGAGATTTATATCACTCTTTTGTGACGGGAAGTCCGGACGTGATTGAAAGTTATCCGGAATTGCAAGGGCTTCGTGAGAAGTGCCTTCGGTTCTGTTCGAACCCGGAACAGACTTGTATGGATACATGTCTGACATTACACTTTAAGATATAAAGCTGATTTCTTTCAAATACATATCTGTTGGTGGCGGAGAATTTATTCTCTTAGCTTAACACCCTTCTCTGAGACGTACGAGCTCAGAGGTTATGTAGTTGAAATTTATCAGCGATATATCCCAATTTGGTAATGTGGCATGCTGAGTGTTGCTGTGTGATGATCAGTGTTTGATCATTTGCGATATGACCATTTGTTTGATCTTATATCTTTGTGATCATAGGTTGATCATCTGTTTGACCCGAAGCATGGCTTTGTGACAAAGCGTAGCTTTGTGGACGAGACTTCGTCGAGCCTCACACCCCGGAAATGGTCAAAACAGGAAAGATGCGGCAAGGTTCTAGGGAGTAGCGCCCCTTAGTGTATGTCATTCCTTCTGGATAAAGGTGGTATCATGGTATGGAGCCCAGATACTTAACCTCTGTGGTTGCTGCAAGTTTATTACTTTGTGGTTGTTGCGAATCGAGGATCCTCGGGAAGATCGGTGACGATCGGGGGATGGCATACGCGTGTCAGTAGTTACCTATTTTTGCAGAGGTAACCCGGCCTTGTGTTGGCAGAGATCCGGTTAGGTTCTCGGGTCGTCTATTCCAGGGACGTACCCATCGTGGAAAAGGAAGTTCCTTAGCCTGACCATTTGTTGGAAATCCAAACTCCAATACGAACTTTGTACGGTATTAGTTATAGAACCTGCCATTTACGTACGGTGGTCACCACTGTTTAGATGGTAGCTATAGTAGGCATACGATACTGGTCGTATGTTGGCTAAGATTAATATTATACTTTCGAAATGTTTTCTACACTAAGCACTAATAATAATATCAAAAATGATTTGATTTTGCGTAGTAAGCATCTTTGACTATCATAAGAAGAAATCTCCTCCAAGTCTGCGTTTGCATTGTGTGTGTGGTGGGAGGTCTTATGGTAGTTTCATTTTCCAAAAGCATTGCGAATTGACTTTAAATTCTTTTGTTGTTCGTTTTTAAAGATAAACTGTTTTTGTTGCTCACACCAGTCCCATGACTGATCCGGAGTTTATTGTTATTTCCTAAACTCTGGATGCTCAAAATTTTTCTACACGAGCAGTCTAGAGTTGGGTTTTTCAGATAGTCAGATTAGTAGGTTTTCTGGAGTTAGTTCAGTCTTTGGACCGCACCAGTCTTGCTCATCTTGGTGTATCGTTATTGGGAGTTCGAGCTACTGCTGGAGTCTCTCTTGAAGACTATCTTAGAATTATTTATCCGCTGCTGATGTTATCGTTTTCTATTCCGCTGCTATTTGTTGTATCATATCTCTGATGTATATTGATATTCATTGTATCACTCTGTTGTATCAGATATTATATATCAATGTATTATTCATTTATTCCGCTGTGTTATTTACTTAATGTTGTTATAAGCTCCCGAGAACCAGATTCGGCATTTGAATCTACGGCATTTTGAGTACGATGTGAAGTACGGGTGCCGATTTTCGAAGGTCGACTTTTGGGTCTTGACATATCGGGTCGTTACAGTTGGTATTAGAGCTCTGGTTTTAGGCAAAACTCAGCATATGTAGTAAATTTAATTACGGAATCATGTTCGTTCTAGCTCGAATCTCTTTTTCTTTGACTCGGTTTCTTTGAATTTTGGAACGTTCATTTGGGTTCAAAAGTCCATTCTTGTCTCCCATATTCGTGTCTTCTTAATCCCGGAGTATCCCCATAACTCCAATTTGAATGATCTCTATTGTAAATCGGCGGTCTCGCCAATCTCTAAATGATTTGTAAAAGGTTGAAACTCCTTCACAATAAGCATTGATTCACCGAACATTTCTGTATCCTCGGTCTAGATGCTGCTATCTCTTGCTTTACTCGAATTCTGTCTCTTGTGATCTGATGTCGATTTGCTTAAAAATTCTGTATCAATCTTATTCTTGAAGTCACGGTCGACTTGGTTAAGGTTGCCCATGATTTATATAAGTCTATCCATTTTCCTAGTTTAAAATCCAATATCTTATCTTCCTTTCAAGCCTTTCGTCTAGCCGGAATTCTTTTGATTTGGGTCCCCCTAATTTGAATCTCTATCCTTGTTTTGAAATCCATCTTTGAATCATCGAGTGAGGGAGTGTATTTTGCATTAGTAATTAATATTAAGTTGTTTTATATATTGTGTTGTTTGAGTTGTTGATGTTGATTTGGGTTTTCGATCGATTCGTCTGATCAACGCTATCGATGGGATTTCCAAAACACTTGAACAGAGCAAACTGACATAATATTATTTTAAATTTGGTAAATGAAGTAAATTTATATGATTATATTATATATAGGTATAATTTTCTGGAATTAATAGTTAATTAAATTGGTTGTTTGAATGATAATATTTGATTATCATTTATTGTTCTAAATGAATTTATAAACGTGGTTTATAAATTGATTTGGAATTGAAATAAATTATAAAAATCAGGAATTTGAGAATTTAATTTCCAGTGATTTCAAACTTTGGTTTTAAAAGTTTTAAAGTGTATATTATTTAAAGTATTTTCAAATAGAAATGGTTTTCAAAGAATATTTAAATGTTTAAAAATCAATACTCTTCTCTTTTGTCGTTGGAAAATAATTTCGGTGATGGCGGCCGCATCATCGACATTCATTTTCGAGTTTCAGAGTGGAGAGACCATTCAGTAGCTTTGCTACACTTTTGTTTTGAAATAAAATTGATTTGAATTTCTTAAGTATGATTTGACTTATATATATAGGTATATTATTTTAAATTTAATTTGATTTGATATATATAGTGTATACATAATTATCCCTAAATGGTTTGAAGTGAATCAGAAATTTAATTCTTAAATTTATGATTAAAGGTGATTTTAATTATAAAATGAAGCCAAAAATTTTGAATCAATATTTAAATTTGAAATAATTTAGTTGGGAAGGGTTTACTTATATAATACTCAATTACATTCCAATACAACTTACCTAAATTATTCAGAAGTGAATATGTAATTGGATAATATACAATATAAAATGGTTTTATAAATAAAATTTGAGGGATTATAATAAATGTTATACACTTAAATTTTAATTATAAAAATGTTATTAAAGGTAAATAGAATAATAAGTTAAGTGAATAATAAATGAGATAAGTTGAATTTTTGTTTTGAAAGAAACCTTTCTGTATCCAACATTAATAAATATGAAATTAAATTAATTTAAATTTAAATTTATATGGTTTAAATTAATTGTTTCATTTCGTTTTAAATCTATTTTCTTTCTGGTTGTTTCCATTCTCCTACCTCGTTCCTTTTCGGGGACGAAAAGTTTTGAGTGTGGGAGAGTGTAACGACCCGTAAATTTTAACTGTTTTAATAATGTAATAAACTGAATTTTGTGAAATTTTGAATAATAAAATTTTGAAATAAAAACTTAATATTTGTAATACGTCTATTTTAACATAAAAACTGGTAAATTTTCGTCAAATAATATAGAATTTTATTTTCTTGTGTAATTCAATTTCAATTTAAATTAGTTAATTTTGATGATAATAAAATGTTTTCCAAACCTGAATATTTTTCTATAGAAAATTTGTAAATCATCTTCTGAGCAAGACGTTGTAACGATCCGTAATTTTAACTGGTTTTAATAACGTTATTAATTGAAATTTTGCGAAATTTTAAAAGATAAAATTTTTAAATATAAATTTGTTATTTGGAATGCGTCTAGTTAAACATAGCAACCGATAAATTTTCGTCCGAAAATATGAAAGTTTATTTCGCACGTAAATTTACTTCAATTTAATCAGTTAAAAAGCGATGAAAATAAAATGTTTTTGGAACCTAAATATTTTTACATAGAAAAATTCTAAACCATCTTCTGAGCAAACGTCATTTTTTGTTTTTCAAAATTCGGACTTCTTTAGCTCCGTCGATCTTATTTTTCTGCGTTTTTGCTGCATTATCCGTTAATAGAAATTTTGAATTTTTATAATTCGATCGTACCACTGATATTTGTATACCGTTTTGATCGTCTCGTCGTACCGATCTCCACAGTATATTCATTTGTGTATTTCGAAGCTCGGTACGCGGTGAAATCTGTGAAAACGGTTAACTGTATCGGTACCACTTTTACACTTTTAATAGTTGTGTCCATTCAAATTTCAGAGGGCTAAAATTAACGGTCACTAACAATTATTATTTGTAGAATTCAATGGCGAGCTGTTACCATTTTCATCATTTCAATTTATTATTTATCGGTCCATTCGTTTTGGGGTCGTTTCATTTCTCCACTGTTCATGCTTTCGCATATTTTCTTTTTCCTCTGAAGCTTGTTATTCTTCCTCCCAGATCTATAGACTACTCACTTTTCTTCTCTTCTTTCTATTATTCTGTTCATAATTCTATTTCAAACAATACAATGCTTCGCACTGTTCATTGAAATGAAATATACACTGTATACAATTGTCTGCATGTTAGAGAATCAACTCCTCCACCCTTAAATTTCATGAAGCACGTCCCTTTTATTATCAAACCCAACACAAAAGCTTCAACCGAGCCTCATCACCTTCGCCATAGATCCGAGCTCCGCCTGAACTGCCTCGCCATCAATGCAACAGCCACCTAGACCCCACCCGCCTTCCATCTCAACTCCACCTACACGAGACGTGCCCGCCTTCTTCTGTTCTCCATTGGCCAAGCACGTGCCACTTGTCCAGGCCGTGGCGGTGCCGATACTCCACTGTTGTAGCCGCTCCTAGCCATCTCTTCCCGCCATCGACACCCTGGGCTCTTCTTTTGGCCCTCTCCACCCACAGTGCCACCCAATCTCGGCACTCCATCGCAAACCCTTAGCCACGCGTAGCTGCCCACCATCATTACTTCCGCCCATCTTCTTCCCCGCCGCAGCAGTCTCGATCACCGACTTTTCCTCCACCCACACCGTCGATCCACTTCCCCGCCTACCCATGCAATCGCGAACCGGCCTTCCTGCTAATCATCCCTCCGCCCTCCTCAATATCGCGAGCGCCTATAGGCTGTAGAAGCCTCTCCACCTCTGACCCGCTTACCGCCTCCTCCCTCTCTAGTTTCTACCATGTCTTGTCCGTCGAACTTGAATTTATCGTGCTTTGCTTCAAAATTCATGCTTTGATCCGTAGCTCATTCCATTGTCATTTCTCTCTAGCCTCAAAAGGTGAGCAATCACTCACGATTAATGTTCTTTTATTTATTAAATTTGATTTCAATTGAAACGACAATTGAAATATGCTGCTGTTAGTAAATTACACTATTATATATGCTATTACCTGTATCAGTTCACCTGTGACATCTGACACCATTGTCTGTTATTTATACAATGATAATCCAGTCTGGTTGTTAAATGATTGATTGATTGGATGTTGACATTGGACGTTAAATTGTTAATGTTTAAAATGATAAATAACATGCAATTGAATTTGATTTAGGATAGTTAATAATTTAAATTTGATATATGTGCTGAATTTGATTGGTTAAATTTGTATAATATGATCCATTGAAATATTAGATTTATTGACACATAAAATTTGGTAAATTACACCTTGAACCATTTAAATGTATGTTGTTTAAATCGATGTAGTATGAAATTGAACAATAGATATCTAGTGAAAAACCGTTTAAATATTAATGTAATAATCTTTAATCTACATGAAATGATAGTGTAGATTCTAGAATTAATTATATTAATTTGCACAAACAACAATGTGAATTAATACGATTATTTCGGGATTATTTAAATAAATTATTGGATTGTTATTAATTGTTGTTATTGCTTGTTTATTTACTTTGACACCATCCCAGTTATCACACTGCAAGTTCCCTTTGCTATGCTTTGATTTTCAATTGAATTAGAATCGGGTTGGAAATGATAAATACCCAAATTAATTGACCTAGGATAGAGAATTAAATAAACCCGATTGGTCAATAATTTGATTTAAAAATAAAATAAAGATTTTATTTGAATAAACAATAAGGTTTTGAAATGAAGTTGGAATTTGAATTTTAAAGCAATGAAATGTTAATATTTAATAATCAGAAACAAAATATTAACATAGTAGTTGTTGAAAGAATGTTGTTTTACAATTAATTATTTAATAATTAAATTTGGAATTATTAATAATTAAGTTTTGAAATTAGTTGATAATTAAGATTGAAATTATTTAATAATTGAACAGGATTAAATTATTTGATAATTGAATAAAATTGAATTCTTTGATAAGAGAAATTGAACTTTTGGATAAGTAAATTTGAACTTCGTTAATAAGTGAAATTGAGATTCTTTATTTATTAAGTTTTGGAAAATTATTTAAAGTAAGTAAATAAATAATTGAAATTGAATTTTCTTTAACAATAAATAGAATGTGATTTATTGAAATTAATGTAAGACTTGTAATTTAAAGAACTTGATTTGACGAATTTAATTTAATTCAATCTGTAAGTTTTGATATAATGATGGAAACTTAAATTGATTTAATGAATTGGAAATTAAATAGTAATTGTTTTGAATTGATAAATTTACTTAACGAATATTGAATGAAATCGATAAATGAAGTTAAACTGATTTGAATGTTAAATTAAATTAATTTAAATGATTTTGGAATGAAACTTATATACGAACTTGAATCAATATTTGAATTGCTCTAAATAAAATTTGAAATTGTATTATAGGATTTTGAAATGGTAATTTGGAAGTTTTGAAACGTAAATTTTGGAATTGGTTTAGAAAGACAAATGAAATGTTGGTTTACAAATTCTATTTTAAATTGTAATTGATTTGCTTTGAAAGATATTAAACGACCAATAGGTGTGATAATTACGAAAGTTATTAAAGAGACCGGAATCGGTTAGGGACATACTCACTGTCTAAACCGAAACCACTTTAATAACTACGCGTGGAGTGTGATCCAGAATGAAGTGGTTGGAATGATGTACGTTGATGATTGAAGAAAGAGAACGATAATGGATAGCCTTGACACTTGTGTCAAATTGGAAATGACTAAAACAGGAGCCGTGCCGGGCCAAATGGGAGTTAGCTACCTCGAGCGAACACACTTCTTCGTAAACTATTCATTTACTTTGTGATTGATTGGTGCGCACCCTTGATTTGGGAGTGTTGTTTCGCGGTGTTGCAATCGCTGCGGCGATGCGTTTTCACCAGTCTGGATCAGGCAAACGGTAGTTTCACTACCTTGGGTATTGCCTCATGTGCGTTGTCATACTTGTATCCCTTTATATGCAACCACTACGATTTGTTTTGTGTCATATCTATGGAGTACTCTCTGATATCCCACTAGTTTACGGTGGAGTTCACAGTGCTGTATTGTGAAGACCCAAATTATTGAGATTAGAATAATTAAAAAAAAAACTTTCAAAACCAAATATATATATATATATGTAGTCTGAAGATAAATATTGAGAATGAGTTAAAAGTAATAATAGTTAAATTGAGTAAGTCTTATATTCACATGTATACATATACATATATATATCTTGAATATAAATAGTAATAAGAAATGGTATTTCAAAGGGAAGAGGATATATAACTGAGTGTATATATGGACATATGTTACCATATGTTGTATTTATATATATATACCCAGAAAGAATAAACATAAGGTAAATAAGGAAAGAACACCAGAGTAATTAAGAATATGAATACATTTACATATCAAGAGAAAACAGATGGTTTGAGATATTAACCAGAGGTTAATTGATAAAGAGGATATACATATATATATATATATATTACAGTTTAACATAAAGAAAATAAAAATAATTCTATAAAGAGAAAATTGTTTTCAACAATTAAGTAAGGAGAAAATGATATATTCTTTGATAAATTAAAATGCTTTAAAAACCAGTTATATATTAGTTATACATAAGTAAAATTTTGAAAGAAGTCAAGAGTAAACAAATAGGCAGAGCTAATATCTAGGAATGGAAAATAACTGGGCATAATAAAAGGTATTAAAAAAAAAGATAAGCCACATGAAAATAATATACAAGTGAAACATGCAAATTGCATGTACACAGGGAAAAACAGTGGATAACTGCTTTTACCAGAAATAGAAACCAGGGGAAAATGGCACATTTAGCCATAACAGCACACACATAATTCTTTGAGTGATGTGAGGATAAAAGGGGTTTTTCCCTTCAGTAAAACCCTAGTAAAAATGATTTAAATCAAGAAAAGAAGCAGAGGTTTTTCTCTGAGGGAAAATAGAAACATATTGAAAAAAAAAAGAAGAACATACACTGTTTGCAAGCTTAGGCAATCTCGAGGAAAAAGAAGGGAACGGTGAGTGATTAGTCAATCTCATGAGGCTAAGGCATTAAGACCCAAGTTAAGGGCAGCCATTTTATTTTCTTTTGTGCTTGATCAACTTGTTTTTCTTTCTCTGAATTAATGAATGCTGAGCATGGTTGGTGTATTGATAAATCTTTGGTTGATGCTTTGATATGTTTCATTTGATTGTTTGATAATAGTAATGCCATGATCTCTGAGATGGATCCAGTATCATGAACCATCAGTTTGTATTTATGATAGTAAGATAAATACAATTTTATTATGAAGTAGGGTAAAATTGAAAGATAAGCCAGGCAGTGTGCACAAAGGAGGTTCATGCTTATGTCTAGTTTGTTTTAAATTAGGGATGAACAATGCAATGAATTATTCATGTGCTGATTTGTTCAGATCTAAGGTGAAATAAGGGTTTTTCTCTAAAAACCTTACCCTATGTTCACAATAGAATTAAGCATAAGAATTTTTAATGGAACTCTACTGGATTTGTTAAGAGATCATGACATTCTGGAATACAGGAGTATACAAGTGATAAAACAAATTTTAAATGAGACAACTGGAAAGAAAAATGAAATGAAAACATGATTTTCATGAATGAATATAGGGTCAGTTGAAATCCCTGAGTAAGATTAACTCTCTCTGATTCATAGGAAAAGAAAGAAAGTAAAAGCAATTCAGGAGTTAATAAATCTTTCTAAAATAAGAAATGAGACTGGTCACTAGATTATAAAACTAATCTAGGAGAAAAGCCTTGATCTATTCATCATAAGGAGTATGATGGGTATGTGCATGACTTGTTTAAGTCCTATAGGCCTTTGTGCAGGGGTTAACAGAATTGAGTCCCTTGCAATGCACACATGGTGTTCAATGGCAAAAGAGACATGACCAAATTAAATTGATAAATCAAGTTTTGAAGTTGAACTATGGAAATTAAAATGATTTAATTCCATAAGAGTGTGTGTACATGTATACTGTATTGAATGATTGAATGGTTGCTTGTGTGCATGATTGTGGTAGGAGCTTAGATACATACATATATATATATATATATTCGGTTGCATCATGAATCCAAATTACTTCAAGCATATTGATACTCTGCACTACAATTTAAAAATGACAAGATATTACATTTTGATTTCACTCATACCAGAATTATATTCTGACCCTATTTGTTGCTTTGTAACATCTGGGGTGTCTCATTTTTATGGAGGCAGCTCTAGATATTGCTGCAGGAAAGGAAGCATAGGAAACTTGTATGCATGGACAATTGAAGACTTACTTGCATTTAGAATGTTTAAGGAGTTTGGCAGATTTGTTGTAATAATTAGGCCAAGCCAAAAATATCATTATGGTTTAAGTATTTTCTGGATTGTTATGTGTTTGTTTTTCTGAGAAGAGAACTTGTAGGAATTTTTAAGTATTATATATATGCATATGTGGGTTTCTGTTTTAAGAATTTGATCTACATGTCTCTGGTAAAGTAAGATATAGGAGATCATGCCATGTAATTTGATATGTGCTCATGTCTCCTTTAGTAAGGTCAAATGAACTTTTAAAATGGTAGAGTTGAAACAATCATAGGGAGAAAGGAATATAGCACTATCAATGAATCTTGTAAAGGTTGAGTTGAACCTAAATTGGCTAACCAGTAAGGCTTAACCATGACTTATAATTGATATAAGCCTATGCTAAGGCTGGAAGGCATAGCCTGTAATCTAGTTAGAGCATTTGATTTTCCCAGTGAAAACTTGTATTGCTTGGTGTAATAAGCTCATATGCATGCTTGGTACTTGTAAACTTCACTGCAATTATACTTAACTAATTCCTATTATCTAGATACTTAATTCAAATCTGGTAGTATGGGGCCATGATCAAAACCTGTGGTATATGGTAGATGCATATGGTCTTGTTTGTAATGAGCAATTCCATCATTCAATAGAATAGTGACTACTATCATTGTTCTCTTTCATAGAAAACATCAGATGTCTTCATCATAAGTTCACCTGGAAGTCTTGCATTTTGTCTGATCCTTTTTGTTTACTTTGCCTTAAGCATACTGACTGCACACATGATCTTAGCCTCTGTTTAGCATTATAGTTTGAGTTAGCACTTTGATCTGACTGTATTATTTTCCTCTGCTTAGCCTTTAAATTAGTTTATCATTTCAACATTCACATGATTATTGCAACTTTATAAATCAAAGCATGGATATTTCACCTGATATAAAAGTTGTTCGAAATTAAAATGAGTAACACAAGCCAAACTAATAAGCATGAGTTAGGTTGAACACCTTTTACTTAATATAGAACAATAAGTATCAGATTACAAAATCCCAAGATTAAAAGGTATGGCTTGTAAATTCAGGAGTCAATTAATTTGTGAGGTAGAACAAGAAAATAAGAGAACTAGGATATCTAATCCTAAAGTTAATCAAGTTTGAGTTCTAAAAGAAATATATATATATGATAAATAGAAATGGCTATGTGACACCAAATCTCTAATATGAGAAATAAGGTGGGAATGAGTTGCTTTGCTGTTTTAATCACTCTGATAAGCAAAGAACCATTTATTTATCTTCATATATATAAATGATAGAATTTATTTAAATACTGATATATTTATATTAGTAAAAATTTAGGATTTGGGGAAATTAAATTAAGAGAAGTGATCCATTGAAAAGTATATATATATATATATATATTGTAAAAAAAAATCTAACAGAAAATTCACTATAAATAAATCATAAGAGAAGTGGGTCACTTCAGTTGGTATCAAAGCTATGTTGTTAAAACATAGCATAAATATATTATCCAATTTTCTTGAAGGGGTAAAATTCTAAAATAAAAATAAATATATATACAATAATGATGGAAATAAATATCGACAGTAGAAATAAATTGCATAAAATAATTAAATTAGAAAAATGACTAACTAGCTATGCAATTGAATAGTGAATCATGGTAGGAAGACCACCAAGTCATGGAGCAGGACCCTCTAATACAACACCAATGGTCAATTTGCAAGATTTGGTGAGGGCATTTAGAGAGGGAGCAGTGCACAGGGAAGAGAATCCTCATGAGGAACTAGCCAAACTGTTGAAGACATTTTCAAATTTAGGAGGCAAGGATCTTGAAGGCACTGAGGGAGTTAGGGGAGTGCAGACATGGCTGAGAACTTTGGAAAGGATATTTGCAGATATGCAAATTAATGACCAAAGGAAGAGGCAGATAGCTTCAAGGAGACTTAAAGGAGCAGCTTTAGATTGGTGGGAGGTGATCATCACAGGAAGGCCAGAAAATGAGATAACATGGGATCAATTCAAGGAGATGCTTGAGGCAAGGTTCGTTCCAGCAACAGCTAAGGCAACATTGCTTGAGGAATTTATAAGGCTAAGGCAGGGACCAATGAGTGTGACTGAATACACTCAAAAATTTGAGAGTTTATCCAAGTATGGAACTATGCTTATAGGAGATGAAGAATCAAAGAATTCAAGATTTATCCAAGGACTAAATGCAGGTCTGGGTAGAGCAATGTTACCATACAAGGATAAAACATTTGATCAAGTCATAGACCTTGCTCTTTCCTTTGAACAACATGACAATGCAAGGGAAAAATTTAGGAGCATGAGGGCTAACAATCAAAAGAAAGGGAAAAATAGGACACATCCCTATGACAAAAAGAATGTGGATAAGAAAATGGAAGGAACAACCACTGGGGAAGCTAAGAAGAAGGTCACTTGTTACAATTGTGGCAAAGAAGGACACATGAGTAATAAGTGTCAAGCAGCCAAGAAGGCACCATTCAGCTGCTATAACTGTGGGAAGGAAGGCCATATTAAAAGGAACTGCCCAGAATTCAAAAGGGGAGCAAAGGTAGGAGCACTTGAGGGCAAAGCAAAAGCAACTGCAATGGGAAGTTCTGGACAATTGGAAGGTATACTTCTAATTAAAGATCACCCCATCTCAGTTATATATGACACTGGAGCAACACATTCATTAATATCCCAAGACATAGTGAATAAATTGACTCTCACATGCTATTTAGTTGATAATCCCTTGTTTATTCAAAGCCCACTGGGTAGCTCTTGTTTGCTAGGATTAAAATGTCTGGGGGTAGAATTAAACATAGGAGGAAATGTGTTTAAATCTGATTTGTTTGTATTGAAATACCCTGGAATAGGAATTATTTTAGGGGTAGATTGGTTGAGCAAATTCAAAGAAATTTTGAATTTGGAAAATTTCACTATTTCTCTGAAAACAGAAAATGGTAAGAATATTATAATCATGAGTGAAATTGCTAAAATCAATTACCTTAACCAAATATATAGCATGACTGAGAAAGAATTAACACTGGAAGACATAAAGATTATAAATGAATACCCAGATGTCTTTGGTGAAGTCATAGGTGTTCCAGAAAATAGGCAAGTAGAATTTCAAATAAGACTAATCCCAGGAGCAAGTCCAATCATCAAGAAACCTACTAGGATGGGTCCTAAAGAACTAGTGGAGTTGAAACATCAGTTGGAAGAACTGGAGCAGAAAGGCTTCATAAGGCCTAGTAGTTCAAACTGGGGTTCTCCAGTTGTATTTGTGAAGAAGCATGATGGTACTTTGAGGATGTGCATTGATTATAGGGAATTAAACAAAGTCACCATTAAAAACAAATACCCACTTCCTAGAATTGATGATATATTCGATCAATTAAATGGAGCAAAGGTCTTTTCAAGGCTAGATTTAGCCTCTGGGTTTCATCAGATGAAGGTGGAGGAAGAAAGTATTAAGTATACTGCCTTCAACACAAGGTATGGATTATATGAATTTTTGGTGATGCCTTTTGGATTGACAAATGCACCATCATATTTTGTAGATTTAATGAATAGAACATTTAGAGATTTTCTAGACAAATTTGTGGTTGTCTTTATTGATGTCATATTAGTGTATTCAAAATCAGAAGGAGAACATGCAAAACACTTGCATCTGGTTTTATCTAGACTGAGGGCACATGATTTAAAAGCCAAATTCTCTAAATGTACATTTTGGCAGAAGGAAGTAAAATTTTTGGGGCACATTGTATCACAACAAGGGGTTAGTGTAGACCCAAATAAGGTGATGGCAGTGCAATCTTGGAGTAGACCCAAATCAGTGACTGAGGTGAGGTCATTTTAGGGAATGGCAGGCTATTATAGGAGATTTATAAAAGATTTTGCAAGGATAGCTATCCCATTGACCAAGTTAACTAAAAAGGAGCAACCCTATGTGTGGACAGAGAAGTGTGAACAAGCTTTCATATCACTAAAGAAGGCACTGGTAGAAGCTCCAGTTTTACAAGTGCCAGAGGGTAATGAAGAATTAGTAGTTTACATAGATGCTAGTGGATCTGGATTGGGGGCAGTGCTTATGCAACATGGTAGAGTCATAGCTTATGCATCAAGGCAACTCAAGCCAAATGAAACTAGGTATGCTACACATGACTTAGAATTAGCTGCTGTGGTTTATGCATTAAAACTATGGAGACATTATTTATTAGGTGCTAAGTTTGAATTTTTTACTGATCACAAGTCACTTAAATATTTGTTTTCCCAAAAAGACTTGAACATGAGGCAACATAGGTGGGTAGAATTTCTAGCTGCCTATGATCTTGATATATTGTATACCCCTGGAAAAGCTAATAAAGTAGCAGATGCATTAAGTAGACATCTAGCTAAATTGGCAAGCTTAATGATGGCAGAGTTCAAGGATTTGACAATTCTTAGTGAGGTGGAAGTGAAAGAAGAAACTAGTGTATCAGATAAGACACACAGTAAGATGATTGAATATGGTAAATTAAGCCTCATATCCTTAAAATCAACACTGGTTGATAAAATAGGACAAATGCAGAATCAAGATATAAATTTGAAGGAGAAAAAGAACATGATATCCCAAGGCATGATAGTGGAAAACTATGAGGTAGATGATAAAGAATACTTAAGGAAAAAGGGGAAACTCTGCATACCAAATGTAGAGGAACTAAAGCAAGAAGTTATGGATGAGCATCACAAAACAAACTATACTATCCATCCAGGTGGTACAAAAATGTACCATGATCTCAAGAGAAATTACTGGTAGCCAGGAATGAAAGGAGCGGTAGCAAAATATGTGGCAAATTGCTTGACATGCCAACAAGTAAAGGCAGACTATCAAAGACCCTCAGGCCTATTGCAACCTTTGGAAGTGCCTACTTGGAAATGGGAGAGTATATCAATGGATTTTGTGGATGGTTTGCCAAGAACAAGGAGGGGCAATGATAGTATTTGGGTAGTGGTTGATAGACTCACAAAAACAGCACACTTCATCCCAATAAGTTCAAACAGAAATGCTCACAAGCTAGCTCAATTGTTTGTGAAGGAGATAGTGAGATTGCATGGCATCTTCAAGACTATCATTAGTGATAGAGATACTTTGTTTACTTCAAGGTTTTGGAGTAGCTTTCAAGAAGCTATGGGGACAGAACTAAGCCTAAGCACATCCTACCACCCACAAACAGATGGGAAAACTGAGATTGTTAATAAAGTTTTAGAGGATTTGCTAAGAGCATGCATACTTGATTTTGGAGGCAACTGGGAGGATCATATTTATTTAGCTGAGTTTGCTTATAATAATAGTTACCAGACCACTATAGGAATGGCTCCATTTGAGGCTTTGTATGGGAAGCCTTGTTTATCTCCTGCATGTTGGATGGAGGCTGGTGAAAGGGTGTTGCTTGGAACAGACCATGTAAAAGAAACTTCTGCAAGAATTGAACTAGTGAGGCAAAGAATGAGAGTAGCTCAAGAGAGACAGAAAGCCTATGCAGATAAAAGGAGAAGGCCAGTAGAATTTGAGGTGGGAGACTATGTGTTTCTCAAAGTTTCACCAATGAGGAAAATATTGAGATTTGGCAAAGCAGGGAAACTATCACCAAGGTATATAGGACCATATGAAATTGTTCAAAGAATAGGGAATTTAGCTTATAGGTTGAAGTTACCAGAGGAATTGAGCAAAATACATGATGTATTTCACGTATCCCAATTGAGAAAATGGGTGCATGATAAAGAGTCCATTCTTGAATCTCCTACACATGTTGAAATTCAAGAAAATCTGGTTTATAAAAAGGAACCAGTGGGCATTGTGGCTAGAGAAGAAAAGAAACTGAGAAATAAAATAATTAAACTAGTTAAAATCCAATGGAGTTTGGATGGGAATGATTGCACTTGGGAGGCTGAAGAGAGGATAAAGGATAAATATCCTAAGCTGTTTTCTGCTTGAGGTATGTTTAAAAAAAATTATTATGAGACCTTAAAATTATTTATGTATGTTTGATTGATTGAGAATGAATAAGTTCCTGAAATTTCATTTAATAGAAATTAAGCTTTGTATACATTTGGATGGAAATGTATGAGAGAATAATTGTGGGACACAATTCCTTTTAGGAGGAGAGTATGTGAAGACCCAAATTATTGAGATTAGAATAATTAAAAAAAAACTTTCAAAACCAAATATATATATATGTAGTCTGAAGATAAATATTGAGAATGAGTTAAAAGTAATAATAGTTAAATTGAGTATGTCTTATATTCACATGTATACATATACATATATATATCTTGAATATAAATAGTAATAAGAAATGGTATTTCAGAGGGAAGAGGATATATAACTGAGTGTATATATGGACATATGTTACCATATGTTGTATCTATATATATATACCCAGAAAGAATAAACATAAGGTAAATAAGGAAAGAACACCAGAGTAATTAAGAATATGAATACATTTACATATCAAGAGAAAACAGATGGTTTGAGATATTAACCAGAGGTTAATTGATAAAGAGGATATACATATATATATTACAGTTTAACATAAAGAAAATAAAATTAATTATGTAAAGAGAAAATTGTTTTCAACAATTAAGTAAGGAGAAAATGATATATTCTTTGATAAATTAAAATGCTTTAAAAACCAGTTTTATATTAGTTATACATAAGTAAAATTTTGAAAGAAGTCAAGAGTAAACAAATAGGTTGAGGTAATAGCTAGGAATGGAAAATAACTCGGGCATAATAAAAGGTATTAAAAAAAAAGATAAGCCACATGAAAATAATATACAAGTGAAACATGCAAATTGCATGTACACAGGGAAAAGCAGTGGATAACTGCTTTTACCAGAAATAGAACCAGGGGAAAATGGCACATTTAGCCATAACAGCACACACATAATTCTTTGAGTGATGTGAGGATAAAAGGGGTTTTTCCCTTCAGTAAAACCCTAGTAAAAATGATTTAAATCAAGAAAAGAAGCAGAGGTTTTTCTCTGAGGGAAAACAGAAACATATTGAAAAAAAAGAAGAACATACACTGTTTGCAAGCTTAGGCAATCTCGGGGAAAAAGAAAGGAAAGGTGAGTGATTAATCAATCTCATGAGGCTAAGGCATTAAGACCCAAGTTAAGGGCAGCCATTTTATTTTCTTTTGTGCTTGATCAACTTGTTTTTCTTTCTCTGAACTAATGAATGCTGAGCATGGTTGGTGTATTGATAAATCTTTGGTTGATGCTTTGATATGTTTCATTTGATTGTTTGATAATAGTAATGCCATGATCTCTGAGATGGATCCAGTATCATGAACCATCAGTTTGTATTTATGATAGTAAGATAAATACAATTTTATTATGAAGTAGGGTAAAATTGAAAGATAAGCCAGGCAGTGTGAACAAAGGAGGTTCATGCTTATGTCTAGTTTGTTTTAAATTAGGGATGAACAATGCAATGAATTATTCATGTGCTGATTTGTTCAGATCTAAGGTGAAAAATGTTTTAAGGGTTTTTCTCTAAAAACCTTACCCTATGTTCACAATAGAATTAAGCATAAGAATTTTTAATGGAACTCTACTGGATTTGTTAAGAGATCATGACATTCTGGAATACAGGAGTATACAAGTGATAAAACAAATTTTAAATGAGACAACTGGAAAGAAAAATGAAATGAAAACATGAATTTCATGAATGAACATAGGGTCAGTTGAAATCCCTGAGTAAGATTAACTCTCTCTGATTCATAGAAAAAGAAAGAAAGTAAAAGCAATTCAGGAGTTAATAAATCTTTCTAAAATAAGAAATGAGACTGGTCACTAGATTATAAAACTAATCTAGGAGAAAAGCCTTGATCTATTCATCATAAGGAGTATGATGGGTATGTGCATGACTTGTTTAAGTCCTATAGGCCTTTGTGCAGGGGTTAACAGAATTGAGTCCCTTGCAATGCACACATGGTGTTCAATGGCAAAAGAGACATGACCAAATTAAATTGATAAATCAAGTTTTGAAGTTGAACTATGGAAATTAAAATGAGTTAATTCCATAAGAGTGTGTGTACATGTATACTGTATTGAATGATTGAATGGTTGCTTGTGTGCATGATTGTGGTAGGAGCTTAGATACATACATATATATATCCGGTTGCATCATGAATACAAATTACTTCAAGCATATTGATACTCTGCACTACAATTTAAAAATGACAAGATATTACATTTTGATTTCACTCATACCAGAATTATATTCTGACCCTATTTGTTGCTTTGTAACATCTGGGGTGTCTCATTTTTATGGAGGCAGCTCTAGATATTGCTGCAGGAAAGGAAGCATAGGAAACTTGTATGCATGGACAATTGAAGACTTACTTGCATTTAGAATGTTTAAGGAGTTTGGCAGATTTGTTGTAATAATTAGGCCGAGCCAAAAATATCATTATGGTTTAAGTATTTTCTGGATTGTTATGTGTTTGTTTTTCTGAGAAGAGAACTTGTAGGAATTTTTAAGTATTATATATATGCATATGTGGGTTTCTGTTTTAAGAATTTGATCTACATGTCTCTGGTAAAGTAAGATATAGGAGATCATGCCATGTAATTTGATATGTGCTCATGTCTCCTTTAGTAAGGTCAGATGAACTTTTAAAATGGTAGAGTTGAAACAATCATAGGGAGAAAGTAATATAGCACTATCAATGAATCTTGTAAAGGTTGAGTTGAACCTAAATTGGCTAACCAGTAAGGCTTAACCATGACTTATAATTGATATAAGCCTATGCTAAGGCTGTAAGGCATAGCCTGTAATCTGGTTAGAGCATTTGATTTTCCTAGTGAAAACTTGTATTGCTTGGTGTAATAAGCTCATATGCATGCTTGGTACTTATAAACTTCACTGCAATTATACTTAACTAATTCCTATTATCTAGATACTTAATTCAAATCTGGTAGTATGGGGCCATGATCAAAACCTGTGGTATATGGTAGATGCATATGGTCTTGTTTGTAATGAGCAATTCCATCATTCAATAGAATAGTGACTACTATCATTGTTCTCTTTCATAGAAAACATCATATGTCTTCATCATAAGTTCACCTGGAAGTCTTGCATTTTGTCTGATCCTTTTTGTTTACTTTGCCTTAAGCATACTGACTGCACACATGATCTTAGCCTCTGTTTAGCATTATAGTTTGAGTTAGCACTTTGATCTGACTGTATTGTTTTCCTCTGCTTAGCCTTTAAATTAGTTTATCATCTCAACATTCACATGATTATTGCAACTTTATAAATCAAAGCATGGATATTTCACCTGATATAAAAGTTGTTCGAAATTAAAATGAGTAACATAAGCCAAACTAATAAGCATGAGTTAGGTTGAACACCTTTTACTTAATATAGAACAATAAGTATCAGATTACAAAATCCCAAGATTAAAAGGTATGGCTTGTAAATTCAGGAGTCAATTAATTTGTGAGGTAGAATAAGAAAATAAGAGAACTAGGATATCTAATCCTAAAGTTAATCAAGCTTGAGTTCTAAAAGAAATATATATATGATAAATAGAAATGGCTATGTGACACCAAATCTCTAATATGAGAAATAAGGTGGGAATGAGTTGCTTTGCTGTTTTAATCACTCTGATAAGCAAAGAACCATTTATATATCTTCATATATATAAATGATAGAATTTATTTAAATACTGATATATTTATATTAGTAAAAATTCAGGATCTTGGGAAATTAAATTAAGAGAAGTGATCCATTGAAAAGTATATATATATATATATATATTGTAAAAAAAAATCTAACAGAAAATTCACTATAAATAAATCATAAGGGAAGTGGGTCACTTCATGTATAGACTATAACGCTTATATAAAATGTGTTAAGGGGAATAATGGTAACGCCTTAACACTATTTTGATATCTTATATTACTGATAGGCATTATCTACTTATCGTACACTACTACATAGTAGATAGTTTAACCGATCCTTAAAGGATGGTTATTCCAAACATCCTTTGAGTTACTTGTATTTCAGTTGCTATTTCACTTGAGTTGGATTTATTGATATAAGAATGTTAATCCTGACTCGAGTGTTTTGTGTTTTGCTTTACGCTCGGGTCAGACTGAGTGTACCAGTATTCAAGACTCACCTTTGGAGTTGGAGCTTCGCTTGGAGATCCAGCTATCTATCTAGCTTTCAGATATCCAGTTGATTCTAGTGATGTATTCTGATATTGTATTTGATTATTGTATTCGAGACATCTGTTGTACCTTATTTAACTCTGATATGTATATAGTAGCTTCATGAACTACTATCTTTTGCTTCCGCTGCATTTATTACTCTGTGTCTATGATCCGTGTTCTATTTATTTACAGTATATGCTCAGTTTTGCCAAATTTAAATTAACAATTCGGTATTTTGAATTATTTAAGTCCGACATGTGCGGATGCGAATAATCCAAAATAGCGGGTCGTTACAGACGTCATCTTTCGTTTCGTCAAATTTGGACTTCTATTACTCTGTCGATCTTATTTTCGACGAAATAGCAGCATTTCAGTACCGATATCGATTTTTGATCGGATAATCGTACCACTGATATTTGTATACCTCTTTGATCGTCTCGTCGTGCTGATCTCTATAGTATACTCATTTGTGTATTTCAGAGTTCAGTGTGCGGTTCAATCTACGAAATGCCTAGCGTAACGGTTTCGCAACCGAGCTTGTTGGGTTCCTATCTTTTCATTTTCCAACGTAAACCAATTGCCTCTATCATTTATAATTTCTGAATCGAGCAGTTAGCATTTTCTATTCCCAACATTCAATTTATTTGTGGTTCGTTTTCCCATTTTTCTTTCTGCCTTTTCAGTGTGAAGTATAGTATAATATGATAACCTGTTCACTTTCTTTTTTTCTCTCTACGTCCTACTTTATCAGAAGAATTATATATGAAGTTGCATCATATTTTAGAACTGCACTCGGTATCCATCCACGCAAAACCCAAGCTAACTACCTCGGCCTCACAGCCCACGCCTCCATCTCTTCGCCCGTATCACCCACTCCGCTAGAGCTCACATCTCCAACCGAGTCTCTTTCCTCCTCTCTCTCTTCCACCGCGTGCACACAATCACCAGCGCCTTGAACCCGACCCCACCTTTTCACTGTTAGATCCATCTTACTCGGCCTTCTTCTGCTCTTTGGGTTTGTGAGGAAAGGTAGTATATTATAATATGATTGTTACAGATAAAATTTTATAGTTGATATTTTATCAGGCTTTGCGTGCAGCTTCCTCTTAAATTTTATTATTATTATATATATGTATATATATGTGTGTGTGTGTGTGTGTGTTTTATATAAGATATATATATTGTTATTCGAATATATATAGGCAAGCATACTCGAGTCTGTGTTTTGAATAAGCATATATATATGTGACATATTTGTTTTATAACTGTACATTAACTGAAGACAGACCTGTGTATAACTAAAGCTATGTAATGGTTGTTTATGTATGTTGATTTATGATTTTATATACATATCAATTTTTTTATGTTTTTACAGTTTTGTTTATATATATATATATATATATTATATAATATGTAAGTAATATATGTAATTATAGTAGTAAACAGTTTCGTGTATTATGTTTTGAGTACATGTATATTTATATGTAAGTTTTATATATGTTTTCAAATCTGTTAGTTATATATGATAAAGGGAGCACGTGTCCACTCACCTTGTTTTCGTATTTCATATAGTATATATATAAAATCTACTTTGTATTTATATAAACTGCTACCTTGTGTTCTGTTCTAAGGAAAAGATGTATATAGGTTATAGTATTTATTTTATATATATTCCAAGTATATAAATAACAGTTTAGTTTTATAGGTTATATATGTTTATATAAAGGTTTCTATGTTGTAATAGGATTTAAAAGCATATATATATATATAATATGCTCTGTTATAAATATATAGGTCTGCATATGCCTATTTGTTTACATTTTCTTGTGTCTGCACATAAAGTAGCCTGCAAATCTATATATTGACTGTGTACAAATAAGTTTTGTATGTTCTGTTCATATATGAAATAGTTTGGAGTTGCTTATGTTAGTTATATCTACAGTATACAATATAAGATATTTGTTATATTTTTATAGATATACGATTTTGATAAAGCTGTTTAAAACATGTTTGTAGTTATAAAATGATCTGCTTTATATATGTGAGCTATACATTGCAACTATATATATATTATTTTATATAAACTTATTACTTATTTATGTTTGTTGTTTAAAGTGGCTTACAGTAAGGTTTATCACAAGTTTAGTGTTTAATATATATAAATGATACATGTTTACTGTAATTCTAGTATTTTAAGGTATGGATATCATTTGTGAATTAATAATGTAAGTTCTATATATATATCAGTAATGAGTTATCTGTTTATATATTAATTTAATTCACATAGGGTATAGTATGTATATGTTTCCAGTTAAGTGATAGTTTGTAATATATTATATATATATATATAGATTTTAAGTTAAATAAGTTTTAGATAAGTTGTTTTCATTTTCCCTTAATTAATTTGAAACTATACTTTATATGTTAATACTTTGCTATATGTGTTTTAAATGTAAACATTGATTTTTAACTATATATATATATATTTATGTTAATATTCGTCTTAAGTTAAATATTGATTTCATGGAAAAATAATAATATATATATTATGTTTCTCTCTAGATGATTCTGATTCATTCTCATCAATTCAAACTATCAGCCTTGTTCGTCGAGTCTGTGTTCACCGCACTTACTTTGAGAATCTGTCATTTGGATTGGTCGATTGTCCAGTTCAGGATTCAAATTCGTAGCTTGTTCTGTTGTCAAACTCCTCGAAACCTCAAAAGGTGAGCAATCACTCACGATTAATGTTCTTATATTTATTAAATTTGATTTCAATTGAAACCACAATTGAAATATGCTGCTGTTAGTTATTTACATTATTATATATATGCTATTACCTGTATCTGTTCACCTGTGACATCTGACACCATTATCTGTTATTTATATTGATGATATATGCCTGTTATGTTATTATCATATATGTTATCACTCTGCAAGTTTCCTGTTAGTATAGAATCATTATGGGTTGAAATGATCCATACCCGAACGATATGTAGAATAGGAGAAAATCGTTATGGGTTGAAATGATAAACCCAAGCGATTTTCAATTGAATTGAATTTGGGATTGCGGTTTGAAATGATATATACCTGTATATATTTAAATTGCGGATTGAAATGATAAATGTCCGTATCACTTGACTATAGGATAGAAAATTATATACAGACACTGTTGGTCTATATATAAATATTTTGAAAATGATTTCTATGGTCTTTGGAAAGAAATTTTTGGTTTTATAAAAATATGGATTTTAGATATTATATAAAAGTCATAGTTATATTCTTGATTTTAAGCTATGCATGAATTTTCTTTAATACAAAATAAGCTTAATAATAAAGTTTGATTTTATTAAAATATAATATGGTTAAGTATTTATCTAAATTATATTTTAATATAGAGTTTATAATGATTTAATAAATTAAGGTTGAGAAGGTAGATTTGAAATTGTTTTGAAATTGTATTTAATTATGAAATATATTTAATTGGAAATCGATTTGGAACTTTTTGAATTTGAGATTTTAAAGGGTATAATTTCATAACTTGATTTAGGTTAAGGTGATTTAAATGAATATTTCAAGTTTAAATAAGTTGAAGGAAATATTTAGTTTATTTGTAATTTGGGGTTTTATTTAAATAATATTGAATTTATTAAGTGAATATTTCAAAACTAAATAATGATAAAGTTAAATTAAGATATATATGAAATTATCAAATTTAGTTTTGAGATTGTGAAATATTTAAAGCTTTGGAATATATCGAAATTTAAATGGTTTATTTGTGGTTCAAATCTATATTTGAAATCAATATAATAATTTATTGAGAACTGAATTGAATTGAAATTGATGATTTGACTAAATTTGAAATTTTGGGATTGGTGTTGATTTGGAATTGATTTATGAAATTTGAGGAAGCTATTTTATTATATAAAGTATTTTTAAATTATATTTAAAACTATTTATATATGTTACTTTATAAACTTATTTCATATAAACTATTTTAATATAAATTATTTTTAATATAAACTATTTTAAATTATAACTATTTTATATAAACTATTTTAAATTATATACTATTTTATTATATATACTATTATTTATATTTAAACAGTTAAGTGGGAAGTGTTATGATTCCAAATCATTATGATTTCTAAATTTTGATTTCCAAAGAATTATGATTTCCAAAGTGTTTGATTTAGAAAGTGTTAAACTTTGAAGTACTAAGATTTTGTAAATGGATATATTTGAGATGGATATATTCGAAATGGAAGTGATATCGTATTGATATGGTTTTGAAATGGCAATGATATTTTGGTTTTGAAATATAAGCTATTTTGAAAGTTTATTAAATGACCAATCGGTGTAATAATTACGCATTTATTGAAGAGTCAAAGATCGGTTAGGGACATACTCTCTGTCTAAATCGAAAACCACTTTAATAACTATTATACGCGGAGTGTGATCCAGAATGAAGTGGTTGGAATGATGATGTTGCTGGATTTGAAGAAAGAGAACGATAATGGATAGCCTTGACACTTGTGTCAAATTTGAAATGACTTAAACAGGAGCCATGCCGGGCCAGTGAGGTTAGCTACCTCTAGCGAACACACTTCTTCGTAAACTACTCATTACTTGTTTTGATTGGTGCACACCCTTGAATTTGGAGTGTTGTTTCGCGGTGTTGCGATCGTTGCGGCTATGCGTTCTCACTAGTCCGGATCAGGCAAACGGTAGTTTCACTACCTTGGGTATTGCCTCATGTGCCTTGTCATACTTGTATCCCTATGAACGACGACTATGATTTGTTTCGTGTTATACCCATGGAGTACTCCCTGATAGCCCACTAGTTTACGGTGGAGTTTACAGTGCTGTATAGACTATGATGCTTATATAAAATGTGTTAAGGGGCATAATGGTAACGCCTTAACGCTATTTTGATACTTTATATTACGGATAGGCATTATCTACTTAGCATACACTACTATATATAAATAGTTTAACGGATCCTTAGAGGATGGTTATCCCAAACATCCTTTGAGTTACTTGTATTTTCAGTTGTTATTTCACTTGAGTTGGATTTATTGATATAAGAATGTTAATCCTGACTCGAGTGTTTTGTGTTTTGCTTTACGCTCGGGTCAGACTGAGCGTACTAGTATTCGAGACTCACCTTTGGAGTAGGAGCTTTGCTTGGAGATCCAGCTATCTATCCAGCTTTAAGATATTCAGTTGATTCCAGTGATGTATTCTGATCATGTATTTGACTATTGTATTCGAGACTTCTGTTGTATCTTGTTTAACTCTGTTATATATATATAGTAGCTTCATGAACTACTATTCTTTTATTTCCACTGCATTAATGTTATATTACTCTGTGTCTGTGATCTGTGATTATTTTATTTACTGTATATGCTGAGTTTTCCAAATTTAAATTAACAATCTGATATTTTGAGCAGTTCAAGTTCGACATGTGTGGATGCGAATGGGTAAAAATATCGGGTCGTTACATCCTCCATGATCACCTCCATCACCCCATCACCACCACCAAACCAAGCCATGACCACCATATGCAAATCCACCAAAACTTGTTGAAAACATAGCCTACATCACCATAGTTCACCACTTACTCTTCCCTATTAGCCACGACCACAAATTCCAAGCACCACCTTTATGCTTTGCCATGACCTTACCATCCCCTAGCCATGTATTTAGGTTGCCTTGACCCTAGATCCAACCATGGCCGAGCCACTTGCATTTGTTAAAGCAAGGTTATGTCATTTTAATTCTTATTTCTTTTCATTGTTTTGATTACTAATCTTGTATGTTGAATTATAAACTTATGTTTGTGATATTTGTTTGCATACAAGTTTGGATCTTGGCTCTCCATCTACAAAAATCTTATTCGTGCTTTGTCGTGCTTTTTGGAGTTTCAATTGTGTGTTTTGAATTTGATCTCTAGCTTTAAAAAGGTGAGTTTTATCACTTTAGACATTTGTACTTATATTATTGTGAAATGATGACAAGTGAATCTTTATAAATTAATATGTTATTCATACATGCCTGTGATATATTATATGATGTTAAATGTTGTTTATATACCTGTTACATTACCTAATATGTTATTATATGTTATACTGTTCATTTTAATTACTGTATCTCACACTGCATGTTCCCTATCACTATGGGTTGAAATGATACATACCCGAACGGATATTAAAATAAGGAAAAATCATTATGGGCTGAAATGAAAGGCTCGAGTGATTTTTATTGTATTTTTATTTTATTTTATTTGACTTGGGATTGGGGGTTTGAAATGATAGAACCTGGATTTTTCTTTTTAAATCACGAATTAAAATGATACATATCCGTATCACTTGACCTAGGTTAGAAAATATTATACAGGCCCATGGTTATATTTTTAAATAATATTTTCCTAAAAATTATTGAGTATTTTGAATGTTTGAAATATATGAAATTTGAACTAAAAGATTTGATTTAAATGACTTAAATATAAGAAGATGTTGGTTTTCTATAAGTTAAGACTTTATAAGTCAATAAGTGGCTTTAATGGGAATTTTAAAGATGTGTTGGTTTTAAATTGAATTTAAAGACATTTATTGATGATAAATAACTTAATAATATAATTGGACTTAATATGGAATTTCAAATCTAACCTAGTAATGGTAATGAATTTTACTTTATGAAACGGACATGTTTGTGTAATAAATAATGTATTTTGAACTAATAAATGGAATACAGTTTTAATTGGACATTTTGTAATAAAATGTATTTAACTAGAAAATCATAGTTAATTGATGTCTAAATGAATATATCTAAAAGAAAATTTATTGTTACATTAACTATGATAAAATATTCTTTTGTGAAATGTTATGTTTTGTAAAATAATTAGTTATGATTTTTAAATGGAAGAATGAAGCTTTAATTATGACTTAACTTGGAAATTAGAAATTTGGTTTTAAATGAAACTTTTAAGTTAAGTAAATAAAGGGAAACTAAAATTATACTTGGGAAATGGGTATTTTAAAATATAGTATTAAATTAATTGTTAAAGTAAAAGTTGAGAAAATAATTTACTTTTGACTTAATGAATGAATTATTGTTTAAATTGGATATTTACTTATTAAGTGTTTATTTTATTGAATCATAAGTTAAGATATCCGAATGAATATTTTTGAAGCAAAAAATATGATTTTTATAAGTTAAAATGACCAAATTTTAAGTTTTATTGTTTCTGAATTTTTTTAAAATAAAGTTGGAATTAATATTGGTAGCACTTCAGAAATGCTGTGGTCCTAAGACAACATTTGTTAAGTGCAGTCATTTCTGGAAATAGACTAAGTTCTGAAATAACAAAGAGCTACTGCAGCACTTTGTAGGTGCTGTTGTTGCTGAAACTAAACTATAATTTGGAATAACCAAAGAGCTACTGCAGCACTTTGTAAGTGCTATTGCTGCCGAAAGTAAACTGTTTTGAAATAATAACTACATATCTACTGTAGCACTTGGTAAGTGCTGCTGCTTCTTAAATTGAACTGTTTTGAAATTCTAATATCTATTGTAGCACTTTATAAGTGCTGTTGTTAGTTGAAAATACAATGTTTTGGAAATTTTATAATTGAATGAATGAACTTAGAAATGCTACAACTTTAAAATGAATATTATTTGACAATGAATTTCAATGGTTTAAATGAATATTATTTTAAGGGAGTTATGATTTTCTAAGTATTATGATTTTCAAAGAATAACATTTCTAAAATGTTATGATTTCAAAATATTATGGTTTCAAACTGTTTTGATGTCAGAATTGTTATAACTTTGAAAGTACTATGACTTTTGGAAATGAATTTATTTGAAGTAGTATTTAATTAAGAATTGTTTTGAATATTTTGATTTTCAATTTAAGATTTAAGAATATGGCTTTATAAAGTGGTTTTGGTTTAAGATGATTTAAAAAGGAATATTTCAAGTTTAATAAATTTAAGGAAATATTCAGTGATTTGGAAATTTGGGTTTTATTTAAATGATATATTGATTTGGTTCATGGAATTTAAATGATATATTATTGCATTGGGACTTGGAATGGAAATGATATTTTGATTTGGCTTTGAAATGAAATAATATAGTATTTAGTTTTGAAATGGATATGATATTTTGGGTTTTAAAGTAATTGATTTTGAAATAAATATCCATGGGTTATAATAACAATTGGCTGGCAAAGAGACCGGGATCAGATATGGGCATACTCTCTGTCGATACTGAAAACCACTTTGACAACCGTGTACACGGTGGATATTCCAGAATTAAGTAGGATGGTGGCGACGATCCTATTAAGGTATGAACGTGGACCCGACTCCCGTGAGTTGGCGTAAGGTGGCTAAAACAGGAGCGATTCTCGGGCCAATGAGGTAGCATCTCTGATCGGACGCATTTCTTTGATACTATTCTATTACTTTGTGATTGATTTGGTGGCCACCCTTCGATTTTTGATTTGGGACTGTGTTCCGAGGTGGGCGGTAGTGGCTGCTATGCGTTTCCACCAGCCTGGATGCGTAATTGGTATATCTACCCTGGCATTGCCTTGTTGTGCCGTGTCACCTACCATATCGAGCTTTACTACGAGTTTGGATTTGTGCTGTATCCTGTGGAGTATTGAGGGTAGCTCCCGATCTGGGGGTATGCTAATACTGGATAGACTACTGGGACTATTATGTGTTAAGGTGGAAAATGTAAAGCCTTAACGCTATTTAAAAGTAAGATTATTTTATTATAGACATTATTATAATAGCGAATATTACTACATAGTAGATAGTTTAACGGATCCTTAAAGAATGGGCGATCCCAAGTATTCTTTAAGTTACTTGTGCATTTTATTACAGTTCACTTAAGTTGGTTTACATTATATAAGTATGTATGTCCTGACTCGAGTGTTTTGTGTTTTGCTTTACGCTCGGGTCAGACTGAGTGATACAACATTCGAGACTCACCTTTGGAGTTGGAGCTTCGCTTGGATCCATCCATTGATTCTGCTTTCGGTCATTCAGTTGATTCCAGTGATGTATTCAGATTTTGTACTTGATTATCATGTTGAGACTTCTATTGTATCTTGTTAACTCTGATGTTTATATATAGTAGCTTCATGAACTACTATTTCTTTGCTTCCGCTGCATTGTTATATTACTCCATGTCTGTGATCTCTGATTATTTACTGTATATTCTGAGTTTGCCAAATTTTATTTACAATCTATTATTTTGAATTATTCAATTTCGGCATGTGTGTCTGCCTATGCACTTGGCGGGTGCAGCATGATAGGGGGTTCTCGCATTTGGGTTTGGTAGCGAGCGGATGACTCTTACTCCTACATGTCTCCGCGGGGTTGGTGCAGTCGAGAGGCTGGCCATAAAGGCAGAACATAGGTACAGCTGTATGCTACGGTGGGCGTTACCCCACTGGCGACGTCCCGTTACAGTTGGTATCAGAGCTTTGGCTCTAGGCAAAACTTAGCATATATGGTAAATTTATTTACAGAATCACTTTCGTTCGAGCTTGAATCTCTTCCTTTTGACTCGATTTCTTTTGAATTTTGGAATGTTCCCTGCGGTTCCAAATTTATTCTTGTCTCTCTCTATTTGTCTTCTTTTGATTCTGGAGTATCCCATAACTCCACTTCGAATGACCTTTATAATGAATAGGCGGTCTCGCCAATCTTCGGATGATTGTAAAGGGGTGAAACTCCTTTACAAGAAGCATTGATTCACCGAAGATTTCTGTATCCTTGGTTTACAATGCTATCTATCTCTTGTTATTCCGAATTCTATCTCTTGAGATTGGATGTAGGTTTGTCCCAGAACTCTACATCGATCTTATTCTTTAAATCACGATTGACCCGGTTAAGGTTGCCTGCGATTTATATAAGCTTATTAATTCCCTTATTCTGTTATTTAATCATCTTGTCTTTTGTTTCAACTTATCTTCAAACCATTCTTGAAGTGTATTTTGTAAACTAATATTAAATATTTTAATATATATTGTGTTGTTTGAGTTGTTGATGTTGATTTGGGTTTCCGATCGATTCGTCTGATCAACGCTATCGATAGGATCTCCAAAACACTTGAATAGAGCAAACTGACACCATATTGTTTTCAGATTTGGTAAATGAGATAAATTTTGTATAATCATGATTTATATATGTATAATTTTCTGAATGTTGATAGTTAATTGAATTGATTGTTAAGAAATAATATTTGATTTGTATATATATTGTAATCATTGGCTTTGTTCATATATAAATAGTTGAACTATAAAACATGGTTATAGATTAATTTGGAAATTTAAATGAATTTAAAACAAGAATTGAGAATTTAATTTCCGAAGATTTCAAACTTTGGGTTTTAAAGTGTTAAAAGGATAAATTATTTAAAGTATATCCGAATAGAAATTGTTTCTAAATAATTTTAAAAGTTTTAAATCAGTTCTCTTTTCTTTGTCGTTGGAAAATAATTTCGGTGATGACTACAGCACCATCGACATTCATTTTCGAGTTTCGAAGTGAAGAGACCATTCTGTAGCATTGCTACAGTTTTGCTTTAAAGAATTAAATTGATTTGAATTTCTAAAAAAAAATTGACGTGATTTATAATATATATATATATATATATATATTAGTATATGATTTCAAATTTGATTTGATACATATATTGTATATATATTTAGTTATCTCTAAAAAAAATTTGTTTGAAGTTAACCGGAAATTTAATTCTTAAATTTTTATCTTAAAGGATGATTTCAATTATAAAATGAAGCCAAAGGTTTGAATAAATATTTAAGCTTGAAATAATTGAATTAAAAAGTTTTATTTGTATAATATTATATTGCATTCCAATATAACTTACCTTAATTATTTAGAAGTTAACAATGTAATTGGATAATGTACAATATAAAAGGATTTTATAAATAAAATTTGAGTGGTTAGAATAAATGTTATACACTTAAAAATTTAGTTATAAAATATTTATAGAGGTAAACAGAATAAAAAGTTAATTGAATAATTTACAATATAAAATGGTGTTAAAGGAATTATAAAAAAATTTGAGAAGTTATAAAAGTGTAAATAAACTTAATAATATGATTAGATATATTAAGTGGAATAAATTTAATAATAATTTTGGAATAAAGAAGAATGAAATTTAGTGAATAAATTATGAGCATAATAAATTATTTTCAATGTCCTGACTTTGGAAAATTGTTAATTTAAGATAATTGTACGATGAGATAATGAGATTTAAAAATAGTTAAGATTTATTTAAATTAGGTGAAATCAAATGGATGAAATCAATTATTAATTTAAGTTGAAATTTTCATGGTTTAAAATTTATCATCTTATTTTGTTTTCCAATCTCTTTTCTTTCGGATCTTCCTGTTTTCCTACATCCTAAGCGGGAATTGAATTCCGAATTTATTTTATTCCTGAAGTTCAACCTATAGTCCGTCCTTCCAGAAGAACTTATCTTTGCTTGTCAGTTTTGGAAACTTTTCATAAATCATTGAGTACTCACCTGAATCTGAACACTGCTTACCATCCACAGACTGATGGTCAAATGGGAAGAGTGAATCCGGTTCTAGAGGATCTCCTTCGTGCTTGTGTTCTTGAATATGAAAGATCATCTCCATCTTGTAGAATTCACCTATAACGACAGTTATAATGTCAGTCTTCTTTCATCTTGTCTTAATCCTATCTCGTTCTATCTGTTTTGGGTATAAATTAATTTAAATTGAATTGAATTTATGTTGTTTAAATTAAAGATTCTACTTTGAGTTTCAATTTAGTGTTCTTTCAGGGTGTTCTATTCTCCTACCTTCTTCCTTTTCGGGGACGAAAGGTTTTGAGTGGGGGAGAGTGTAACGACCCATAAAATTTTCAATAATTTAATTTGTTAGGTTAATAAGTTTTGGGTGATTTAATAAAAAAAATTATCTATTAATAATTGAACAATGGTAATTAGAACTAATTAGTAACAACTGAAATGAAGTCCCAATGATGAAATAATATAAATTAGTTATAAATTTGAATGTAAGAAACAAGTGTGAATGTTGAATCATTAATGAGATAAAATGTGATAAATAGAAATTGAAGTCAATCAGTGTTAATTGACTAATTGTAACATTTGGTTTGTAAATAATAATGGATTCATTAATGTGGATTAAAGTAATAGTAATGGGTGTGAGTTACTATTTAATTGGCCTATTAATTTAGTTATAACAGTTATATTTGAGTATAAATTTAAATATAAGTATATAAGGGTAAGTGGTGTATAAATAAATATATTGTATAATTGATAATAATTGAATGAATTCAATATTAGGTAAGTAATTATGATAATTAGTTGAATATATGATAAACTTAAGTGTAAATTTAAGGGTAGTGATAACAGCTATTATAAGTTACCTATTTAGTCTATAAAATAATTAGAAAATCTTTAATGTCACTAATGAGAATTTATGCAGTAACGGGAGGTGTGAATGTATAAAATAAATAGAAACGTAAATTTATTATAAAGTAATAAATTGGTAAAAGGAATGGAACTAAGGTAAATTAATTAATTGGTTTTAAATCTTAATTGATGTGTACAATTGACAAGATTTCACATTTAGAAATGTAACATTTTATACAAATTTAAGAATAGAATATATACAAGATCTTTTCTCCTTTAATTGTTGCCTTTTCTTTTCTTGCCTTCTCATCTTTCCTTAGTTGTCTCATCAATCACGCACAAAACATTCCTCAAACTCCTCTTTTCATTGCATGCAAACAAGGGAGAAAATTAATTAAATACATCAAGTTATTTGTTTTATAGTGTTGCCTTTTTATTTTCCAAACCATTCAAACTCTTGACTTTATTGCCTAGCCTCTTTATTATTTGCCTTAGCCATTCACTACACATCTTTAACCATTCATTTTGTTGTAACCCTAGCCGCCACTAAGTTGTAATTCACTTACAAAATATTTCTCATCTCATCACTTCTCACTTCATCTCCTGAGAAAAAAATATAGAGTTCTAGATCCATGGCTTCTCTTCTTTTTCTTTTTCTTTCTCCTTTTTCTTTTATTTTCTTTTTTTTTTCTTCCTCCTATGCTGGGCCTCTCCACCATATTTCCGACCTCATCTCCTCTCTACCTCCTCCATGATCACCTCCATCACCCCATCACCACCACCAAACCAAGCCATGACCACCATTTGCAAACTCCACCAAAACTTGTTGAAAACATAGCCTACATCACCATAGTTCACCACTTCCTCTTCCCTATTAGCCGCGGCCACAAATTCCAAGCACCACCTTTTTGCTTTGCCATGACCTTACCATCCCCTAGCCATGTATTTAGGTTTCCTTGACCCTAGATCCAACCATGGCTGAGCCACTTGCATTTGTTAAAGCAATGTTATGTCATTTTAATTCTTATTTCTTTTCATTGTTTTGATACCTAATCTTGTATGTTGAATTATAGACTTATGTTTGTGATATTTGTTTGCATACAAGTTTGGATCTTGGCTCTCCATCTACAAAAATCTTATTCGTGCTTTGTCGTGCTTTTCAGAGTTTCAATTGTGTGTTTTGAATTTGATCTCTAGCTTTAAAAAGGTGAGTTTTATCACTCAAGACATATGTACTTATATTATTGTGAAATGATGACAAGTGAATCTGTATAAATTAATATGTTATTCATACATGCCTGTGATATATTATGTAACGACCCACCTTTTTGGACAGTTTAAATCGACAATCAAACACAGATGTCAACTCAAACCATTCAAAAGAGAGGAATGTTAATGGGGTAAATAAGAAAAGAAGAGAAAAGGAACAAGAAACAACCACATAATCTCGCAGCGGAAAGATAAAATATAATAATCAAATAAATAGTTCATGAAGCTGTTTAATATACTTTTGATTATCATTTATACATCATTTATCAAAGTTATACATATACAACAGAACAAATAAAACAATGCAGCAGACAGCATGATGCAAGGATAATAATAGTTATAGTATACCAAATCTTCGTCTTCGTCCTCCAGAATAGATCTTCAATAAGCTGAAAAACTCAGGACTGACCCGAGCGTAATGAAAAGACAAAACACTCGAGTCAGGACTAAAATATCCTTATGTAAGTTAAATCAATCTTAAATAAAGATGAGTGTAACGGCATCTGAGATGTTTACGGGGTTTGACATCTCCTATCCAGTGTCACGTGCGTGCAATAACTGAAGAGATGTTACGGGATTTTCCATCTCTTAAGGATCCGTTAAACTATCTACTATGTAGTAGAATACGCTATTATAATATGTCTACAGTAAAGTAAAAGTATTAAAATAGCGTTAAGGCGTTACCCATATCCCCCTTAACACATTGAATATATTCCCATAGTCTATACAGTACCATACGCTCCTCCGTAAACTGGAGGTTTACACAGAGGGCACTCCATAGGTATGGTACAAAACAAACTCATAGAAGGCGCTCTAGGGCATGTGAACACGTCACACGAGGAGATGCTAGGGTAGATATACCAATTGCACTCCCGGAATGGTAGTGACGCATAGCAGCTACTACCGCCCACCTCGGACACACTCCCAACAATCGAGGGTGGCCACCAAATCGAATCACAAAAGCAATAGAATGGTATCGAAGAAATATGCCCGATAAGAGGAATGACCTCACATTGGCCCGGTATAGCTCCTGATTTTAGTCATATCTAAGCTGACTCACGGGAGTCAGGGTCACGTCATACCATACAGAATCATCGCCAAACCATCCTACTTCATTTCTGGAATCTCCCCCACGAACACAGTTGTTAAAGTGGTTTTCGGTATCGACAGAGAGTATGCCCATATCCATCCTGGTCTCTTTAACAACCAAACGCTTATTACACAGCGGATGGTTCTTTTACATTTTCAAAATCAATTCATAATTGATATCAAAATATCAAGTTCGCTTCAAAATCAAACCCATTTCAAAATCATCGTATCTACTCAAAATATACGATTCCATTTCAAAAATCATTTCTGTAACAACCCGCATATTTTAAAGTTTTGAATATTTAGATATTTTATTTAAATATAATTATTAATCGGATTAAAGTTCGAAAAGCTACTTTTTGCAAATAGTCGAATTGAGACTCGAGACCACTTTCATTGAGTCCAAAATGGCGTTTGCGACTTTTTTAAGTATAAACATTGATATGTTTGGAGTTAGTGGAATTTTGCTAATTTTTCACTTTGGGCTTTGGTTTGGGTTTCAGCCCTATATCCTAACTCAAGCCCTTAGCTCCACCTCCACTTATCTTCATTCACTTCATTTTCCTAACACGTTCAAGCTCTAGATAAAAATGGTGGAGGAGAAAAAGAATTAGAATTCCTAAGCCCTAGTTCCATTTGCAAATCAAGTTCTAGCTCCAAATTCAAAGAAGAAGCTTTAGTAAGCCTTCTCTTCATCTTCTCCAACTCGTTCTCTTTTCAATCTCAGAAATTCCTAAACCTAACTTAGGAAATGTTTCTCTTTTAAGCTTAGATTCAAGCTTGTTGAGTTGGAATTGAAGAGTGATTGTTCTTGTCATTGCTCTATAGCTTCTTCTTCCTTGTTTTGTGTAAAAAGGTGAGATTTTTATCTCACGTCTTTGTCTATAACTATCTTTAATGTTAGGTATGAATTCCTAACACTTGTTCATGTTCATTTGATTTTGATTTGGATAGATTTGGTGAAAATTCCAATATTTTGTGTTTTGAAGTCAAAACTTTGAAAATCCTAGCTTTGAACTGTGAACATGTTTTGGTGGTGAATCGGAAAGCTTTAGGGCTGGGTTGTCACTTGGCATAAATCCTTTGTCGCCGTTGCTTATTCAATCGCTCCGAATCCGAGAAGTTGTGTAGGTTTGCCCATTTTTGGGCTTTGCTAATTCTGTCCCGCTACAGGCGACAGACGTCTGTGGATTATCCACAGACGTCTGTGGCTTCAGGAAAAATATTTCCCGAAACAAGTGACAGACGTCTGTGGCTGTTGATTTCTGGATATTAGCCTATTTTTATGTGGATTTCCAAATTTATCGATTTTTGATTATCCATATAGTTATTGTCAATTAATATCAACTTTGATGATTTCTTTTCTGGATTTTTGGTGTTTCTATTTGATCGATTTGATATCGATTTCCATGGTTGGATTCACGTTATCGAAATGTGAATTCTTATGATTGATTGTTTCTACAATCATTTCTGTGATTTGTCACTTTAAAATATAAAGGTTTTCTATACTAGTAGTAAATATTCAAACTCTTTTACAAAGATGATTTCAACTCTATTTTTAAACATAAAGCTTGTTTTCAAAACCATTTTCCAATCTATTAGTATATACAAACCTTTACCTCATTCGTATGAGAAAATATAATTAAACGGCTTAGCAAAACAAGTGGTATGAAACGCTTGCGTTTACTTCGTCGGTTAATTTTTGGACTTGTTCGATTGAAACTCTTGTGACAATTTTCGAGTGGAAATCTACAATTTGTTCGTAAATATTTAATTTAAGCTAGTGGTTATGGGACATGAAGCTAAACTCATATATTTACTAGCTTAGTGTAATCGACACTTTTTATTGATCAATGATGATCATTTTGTGATTTAGACTAGCGATGTGCGATGTCTATTTGTCTGCGAGGGAGACTAAACCCCGTTTCTGTGGAACTTCGGTTCATTTTGGCGGGGTAGCGACCCGTGGTCTTAGAACCGTTTGTGGAGCTTCGGCTCAATATTTATGGTTAGCGACCATGGAATAGCGTTCCATTTGTGATACACGTGTTGGTGAGTTTTCATGCTCCCGTTTGTGATAGGCCTCCCCCCTTTGTGATTTCTGGATTTCTAATTGATGATTTCTAGAATTTGTGTTTCACTAACTTTTGTGATTGGCAATGATATGCGGTTTGGTGAATAAAATAAAGAATATGACATTCTTTTTGATACTTTGAGATTTCTTGAGATATTGTATGATTTTGTTGTTGTTTAAAACATACTTGTCACAGCTTGACACTATTGTTATCATACGTTCTTATTATATCTCTGCTTATATCTCACTCCTTTATATGATAATTATAGCTTGACTGATCCGTTTATTATTTTCTTATTAAATAATACCCGGGTCAGACCGAGATGTTACAGGTGCTTCTGCTTGACTCCTTATCTGGGATCACCTTCTGACTTTTGTCTAACTACATTACATTTGTAGTTTTTGTTGTTATACATTTGAGATAGAGACTCCTTGATGTATACATATTCTTTTGTCTTACTCTTGTATCTATTCTTTTGTGATATTGTGGATCTTGTTTGACCACTACTCTGATGTACACTTTTATGTGTTATATTCATATATGTTTCCGCCTTTGAGATATGAACATCTGTGACTGATTTATGTTATGTTTATTTCTATAACTGTTTCCGAGGTCCACTTAGCCACTGTATAGTTGCTTTGAGTTTGTATCGGTATGTCGGATTTCCTCTTGAAACGAAATGCATGTTATACTATCTGACATATCAGTGCTCTCTCAAAGTAATTACACGGACGGTCGCTCCTCAACAGCCTTATTCTTCGCGCTAGTTGACAGCATTACTCCGTAGTGTCCTTGGCTAGCGTGAGCATAGAGGTGGGGCATCATAGCTTGGTATCAAAGCCAAACTTCGGAACAATATAGAATAATCTAACAAGGATCATTATCCTAAGTCTTTCTTAGGAATCGTGCCATAGGATTAAATTCGGGTTTTCGTACCATTCTATCCTATTTTCTTTTGTGATTCCTTGTATTATCAATCAAGTTTGTTTGATATTCGTTCTGAGATTAACCTTTTTCTCTTTCCTTTCTTTCTTAAAGAAAAGAAATGGTTAGACCTGGCCGCCCCAGCGCCGTTTAATCTAGTGCTACTCCCCAGGATGGAGTATTCATGTCTGCTCAGCAACTTCTTGATCTAGTGAGAAATGCTCAAGCTGTCGGACCTATTCCTGAGCCCACACATCCTAAGTCTGGGTTTGCACGCTTGTGCAGTGACTACAGTAATTTGGGTGGAAAACCATTCAAAGGTTCCGAGAGTGTTATAGAAATCCAGGCTTAGCTTCGAACATGCGACCGCATCTTTTCTCGCATGAATCTTATTGATATTCATCGAGTCCAAGTGGCTTCTAGTATGCTCCAAGAAAGAGCATTAGACTGGTACGAGCTTCTTATCTCCAAAATTATTGAAGCGGACCTTACTTGGGAGCAATTCCGGGAAAGGTTCGAATTAAAATTTGTGTCGGAAGCTGAAAAAGTATCTCTATCTCGATGCTTCATTGACCTTGTTCAAGGTGAATCTTCCGTGACCGACTATGTCGCTTCTTTCGAATCTTTGTCTAAATATGGGGTCGAGTGTATTAACACCCCATTGAAGAAAAACCAGCGATTTGTTTATGGCTTGAACAAAAGTCTCAAAAAGCCATTACTTCTGAAATTAGAAGTTTCTTTTGATCAGCTTGTTGATATTGCTCTTCGACTCGAAGAGGCAAATAATGATAGCGATGTTGAGGTCAAACCAAACATCAATAAAAAAGAGACCTTTCAAATTCAAGCCTAATCCCAACAAGAAGGGAAAGCAAGCAACACCGGTAGCAAATACTCCTAACACTCGTCGTGGAGAATGTTACAATTGTGGTTCTAAGGATCATTATCCAAACAAGTGCCCGAAGCCTCTTTTCTACCGCTATTGCAAGAGTTCGGGCCATACTTTATCTTTGTGTCCCAAACTTCAAGGCAAGAAGGAGGGCAAGCTATTGTACAAGCTCCTGCTAACACTTCTCGTGGTCAAGGTATTTCTCATTCTATCCTTGATGGCATTATTATATTTCGTGAATTTCTTATTCGAGTTCTTTTTGATACGGGTGCATCTCACTCTTTTATATCAAAAGAACTTGTTGATGCTTTGTCTTTGAATGTTATTGGCTTGATGACTTCTTTAAGGATTGCGAATCCGCTTAGTGGATCCGCAACACTCAGTTTATTATGTAAAGATGTCGAAATTATTTTGTGTGATTACTCTTTCCGTGCCGATTTGCATGTTATGCGTTACCTTGGTTTCAGAATGATTTTGGGAATGGATTGGCTTAACCATTATGAAGCCCATATCCTGTGTCCTGAGTAGACTATAATTCTTTGACATCCTCAATCTGTTAAGCAGATTTAGCTTGTTCTGAAAGATTCGGATTCAAATTCGAAAGCGTCCTTATATTCTCTCAATCCTCATGACGACGATAATGATGATGAGGAAGATGTTATTTCTCTCATTCACATTGTTTGTGAATTTCCCGATATATTTGAGCCCGTTCTATGATTACCACCTAAGCGAGCAATTGAGTTCAGAATTAATCTAATTCCTGGAGCTCTACCTATTACTCGTCCTCCTTATCGTATGTCCAATAAAGAAAATGAGGAGATGCGCAAACAATTATCCGAATTGGAAGCGAAGCAATTTATTCAATCTAGTTCCTCTCCATGGGGAGCTTTGGCTATTTTTGTGAAGAAATCTGATGGTACACTTAGGCTTTGCGTTGACTACCGCAAGCTTAATGATCTCACCATCAAGAATAAATATCCCTTACCGCGGATTAATGATTTGTTCGTTCAGCTTAGTGGTGCTAAAGTCTTTTCACAGTTAGACTTAGCCACCGGTTTTCATCAGCTCCGTATTGCAGAGGATAGTATTCCTTTGACATCGTTCCGTACTCGTTATGGATCTTATGAATGGCTTGTTATGCCATTTGGTTTGACGAACGCTCCGGCTTATTTCGTCGACCTTATGAATCGAGTTTTTAAAGACTTCCTCGACCGATTTGTTCTCATTTTTATAGATGATATTCTTATTTATTCTAAAACCGAGGAAGAGCATGAAAAACATCTTCGGATTGTGTTGGGAACTCTTAGGAGTAACCAATTGGAAGCAAAATTTTCTAAATGCCACTTTTGGCAATCTCGTGTGAAATTTTTGGGGCATATTATTTCTGAATCTGGAATTTCCGTGGATCCTTCAAAGATTGAAGCGATTCAAAATTGGAAGAGACCGGAGAGTGTGACGGAAATTCGTAGCTTTCTCGGATTGACGGGCTATTACCGTCGGTTCATAAAAGACTTCTCTAAAATTTTCGTGCCTCTCACTAGTTTGACAAAGAAGGGAGTTAAATACATTTGGTCTAACAAATGTGAAGCGGCTTTTCAAAAATTAAAAGAACTTCTTTCCGATGCTCCTATTCTTGTGATTCCCGATGGGAACCAAGATTTTATTGTTTATACCGATGCTAGTCGTGTTGGTTTGGGTGCCGTTCTTATGCAAAGGGAATGTGTTATCGCTTATGCTTCTAGACAATTAAAGCCTGCCGAGACTAGATATGCCACTCATGATTTAGAGCTCGCGGCTATTGTTTTCGCCCTTAGAATTTGGCGTCATTATCTTTTGGGAGAGAAATTTGTTCTCTACACCGATCACAAATCTTTGAAGTATTTATTTTCTCAAAAGGAACTTAACTTACGTCAACAACGTTGGCTCGAGTTCCTTGCATCTTATGATCTTGATATTCTCTATACTCCCGGAAAAGGAAATCGTGTTGCCGATGCCCTTAGTCGTAAGAAACAAGCGGCTGTTTCTATGTTGATATCCGAGTGGAATGATCTCGAGACTTTTTCCACTTGTGAGATTTGAGATCGTGAATCCTATTTATGTTCATCTCTTGTTTTTTGTAGCCTTGAAGCTCATCCTTCTCTTTTAGACCGCATTCTTGAAGCTCAAATGCATGATCCCGAATTGGCTCTTCTTGGCCAAAATTTGAGGGATAAAATTGATATTGAAGGTATGTAAGACTTTGATATTGATTCTCGCGGCAGTATTCGAAAATTTGGTAGACTTATTGTGCCAAATATTTGTGATCTTCGTAAAGATATTTTAGAAGATTCTCATTGTTCTAAATTTACCATTCATCCCGGTAGTAGTAAAATGTACGTGGATATGAAGCGACTTTATTACTGGGAGAGAATGAAATCCGATATTGCTAACTTTGTTAAGCGTTGCATGACTTGCCAACTCATTAAGGCCGAACATCAAAGGCCCGATGGGTTATTGCAACCATTAGAGATTCCAATATGGAAGTGGGATCAAATTTCCATGGATTTATTGACGGCCTTCCCCGTTCTCGTTCGGGTCATGATAGCTTGTGGGTGATAGTTGATAGACTTACTAAATCCGCCCATTTTATTTCCGTTCGGTCTAATCGGACCGTTCCTCTTTTGGCCAAACTCTTTATTAAAGAAATTGTTAAATTGCATGGAGTTCCTACTTCTATTGTTAGTGATCGTGATTCATTGTTTACTAGTGGATTTCGGAAGAGTCTTCAAAAATCTTTGGGAATGAAGCTTAATTTTAGCATTGCTTATCATCCGCAGTCCGATGGACAAACCGAGCGTGTGAATCAAACTCTTGAAGATCTTCTTCGTGCTTGTGTTCTTGACTTTGGTGGAAGTTGGGAAGATCATATTTCTCTTGTTGAATTTTCCTATAATAATAACTTCCAATCTAGTATTGGTATGGCACCTTTCGAGGCACTATACGGAAGGCCATGCCGATCTCCTTCGTGTTGGCTTGAAGCCGGTGAGAAGCTGGTTTTAGGTCCAGAGTTTATTCGTGATGCCACAGAAAAGATCGACCTTATTCGTCATAGGATGAAAGAAGCTCAACGTAGACAAAAATCTTATCCCGATAATCGAAGAAGGAAATTAAAATTTTCTGTGGGAGATTTTGTGTTCATTCGTGTTTCACCTATGAAGGGTGTTGTGCGTTTCAGTCGATCGGGAAAATTAGCACCTCGATATATTGGCCCATTTCCCATCACCGAACGCTTTGGTTCCGTGGCTTATCGCCTTTCGTTACCGGCTCAGTTTTCTGCTATTCATGACGTGTTTCACGTCTCTTAACTACGGAAATGCCTTCAAGATTCCGACACTATTTTTGAGCCCGGTGTTGTTAAAGAAATTGAAGTTTCACCTAATTTAACATATGAGCAACATCCTATTCGTGTTATTGCTTCGGAGGTTAAACGCCTTCGAAATAAAGATGTCCTGCTTGTGAAAGTTCAATGGTACTCAAATCCTAAGGATTGCTCTTGGGAATCCAGAGAATTCATCAGGAAAACACATCCGTACTTGCTCTCTCATGCTCCTTGAGGTGAACTTCTTATTTCAAAATTTCTTTTTCCTTTTTTTGTGTTGATATGCTTTTGTTGTTGTTATTTCTTATTTATTTCTTAAAGATTGCGAGGATGCAATTTCTTTAAGGAGGGGAGTCTGTAACAACCCGCAAATTTTAAAGTTTTGAATATTTAAATATTTTATTTAAATATAATTGTTAATCGGATTAAAGTCCAAAAAGCTACTTTTTGCAAACAGTCGAATTGAGACTCGAGACCACATCCATTGAGGCCAAAATGGCGTTTGCGACTTTTTTAAGTATAAACATTGATATGTTTGGACTTAGTGGAATTTTGCTACTTTTTCACTTTGGGCTTTGGTTTGGGTTTCGGCCCTATATCCTAACTCAAGCCCTTAGCTCCACCCCCACTTATCTTCATTCACTTCATTTTCCTAACACTTTCAAGCTCTAGATAAAAATGGTGGAGGAGAAAAAGAATTAGAATTTCTAAGCCCTAGTTCCATTTGCAAATCAAGTTCTAGCTCCAAATTCAAAGAAGAAGCTTTGGTAAGCCTTCTCTTCATCTTCTCCAACTCATTCTCTTTTCAATCTCAGAAATTCCTAAACCTAACTTAGGAAATGTTTCTCTTTTAAGCTTAGATTCAAGCTTGTTGAGTTGGAATTGAAGAGTGGTTGTTCTTGTCATTGCTCTATAGCTTCTTCTTCCTTGTTTTATGTAAAAAGGTGAGATTTTTATCTCACATCTTTGTCTATAACTATCTTTGATGTTAGGTATGAATTCCTAACACTTGTTCATGTTCATTTGATTTTGATTTGGATTGATTTGGTGAACATTCCAATATTTGGTGTTTTGAAGTCAAAACTTTGAAAATCCTAGCTTTGAATTGTGAACATGTTTTGGTGGTGAATCGGAAAGCTTTAGGGCTGGGTTGTCACTTGGCATAAATTCTTTGTTGCCGTTGCTCATTTAATAGCTCCGAATCCGAGAAGTTGTGTAGGTTTGCCCATTTTTGGGCTTTGCTAATTCTGTCCCGCTACAGGCGACAGACGTTTGTGGATTATCCATAGACGTCTGTGGCTTCAGGAAAAATATTTCCCAAAACAAGTGACAGACGTCTGTGGATTTTCCCACAGACGTCTGTGGCTGTTGATTTCTGGATATTAGCCTATTTTTATGTGGATTTCCAAATTTATCGATTTTTGATTATCCATATAGTTATTGTCAATTAATATAAACTTTGATGATTTCTTTTCTGGATTTTTGGTGTTTCTATTTGATCGATTTGATATCGATTTCCATGGTTGGATTCACGTTATCGAAATGTGAATTCTTGTGATTGATTGTTTCTACAATCATTTCTGTGATTTCACTTTAAAATATAAAGGTTTTCTATACTAGTAGTAAATATTCAAACTCTTTTACAAAGATGATTTCAACTCTATTTTTAAACATAAAGCTTGTTTTCAAAACCGTTTTCCAATCTATTAGTATATACAAACCTTTACCTCATTCGTATGAGAAAATATAATTAAATGGATTAGCAAAACAAGTGGTATGAAACGCTTGTGTTTACTTCGTCGATTAATTTTTGGACTTGTTCGATTGAAACTCTTGTGACAATTTTCGAGTGGAAATCTACAATTTGTTCGTAAATATTTAAGTTAAGCTAGTGGTTATGGGACATGAAGCTAAACTCATATATTTACTATCTTAGTGTAATCGACACTTTTTATTGATCAATGATGATCATTTTGTGATTTAGACTAGCGATGTGCGATGTCTATTTGTCTGCGAGGGAGACTAAACCCCGTTTCTGTGGAACTTTGGTTCATTTTGGCGGGGTAGCGACCCATGGTCTTTGGACCGTTTGTGGAGCTTCGGCTCAATATTTATGGTTAGCGACCATGGAATAGCGTTCCATTTGTGATACACGTGTTGGTGAGTTTTCATGCTCCCGTTTGTGATAGGCCTCCCCCCTTTGTGATTTCTGGATTTCTAATTGATGATTTCTAGAATTTGTGTTTCACTAACTTTTGTGATTGGCAATGATATGCGGTTTGGTGAATAAAATAAAGAATATGACATTCTTTTTGATACTTTGAGATTTCTTGAGATATTGTATGATTTTGTTGTTGTTTAAAACATACTTGTCACAGCTTGACACTATTGTTATCATACGTTCTTATTATATCTCTGCTTATATCTCACTCCTTTATATGATAATTATAGCTTGACTGATCCGTTTATTATTTTCTTATTAAATAATACCCGGGTCAGACCGAGATGTTACAGGTGCTTCTGCTTGACTCCTTATCTGGGATCACCTTCTGACTTTTGTCTAACTACATTACATTTGTAGTTTTTGTTGTTATACATTTGAGATAGAGACTCCTTGATGTATACATATTCTTTTGTCTTACTCTTGTATCTATTCTTTTGTGATATTGTGGATCTTGTCTGACCACTACTCTGATGTACACTTTTATGTGTTATATTCATATATGTTTCCGCCTTTGAGATATGAACATCTGTGACTGATTTATGTTATGTTTATTTCTATAATTCTTTCCGAGGTCCACTTAGCCACTGTGTAGTCGCTTTGAGTTTGTATCGGTATGTCGGATTTCCTCTTGAAACGAAATGCATGTTATACTATCTGACATATCAGTGCTCTCTCAAAGCAATTACATGGACGGTCGCTCCTCAACAGCCTTATTCTTCGCGCTAGTTGACAGCATTACTCCGTAGTGTCCTTGGCTAGCGTGAGCATAGAGGTGGGGCGTCACAATTTCACCCCAATATCTCATTTCAATTTCAAAATCGTTCACATTTCAATTTTGGGTTGTAACTTCATTTAGCCCAATTCGTAATTAAATCTAAGATTTAAATATAAACATTTCACCTTATTGACTAGCTTGAAATTTTGGAAAATAGTTTGAATGGTTTAAAAATAGTTAAACTACTCTAAAATATTAAAGATAGATTTCAAAATATTTTTAAATTGATTTAATATAGTTAAATAGATTTAAAAATAGATTAAATATAAATAAATAGGTTAAATAGCTTTAAAATAGATTAAATATAATTAAATAAATTAAAATAAATTAAAATAGATAAACTAGTTTAAACTAATTTAAATTGGGTTAAGTAAATTTGAAATAGATTAAAGTAAGTTAACATGATTTAAGATAAGTTAAAATAATTTAATAAAGTAAATATAGGTAAAAATAGTTTAACATAAAATAGGTTCAGTATTTAAAATGGTTCATATAGCAGAATAACTTAGGAAAACCAAAATGAAATAACTTCAAAGTCAACCATTTAAAATTCCAACTTACCAATCTGAATCAAATTCAAATTTTCATTCAGTCGATTCAAATCTCAATTTCAATTCAAATCAATTTCGATTTCAAATAATTCAATTCCATCCCAAATCCAATTGTCTCAATTTCGATTTCAATTTAAAATGATTTCGAACTCGATTTTCAAAATATCAATTCAAACATTTAAAACAAATTATTCCTTAATATTTAGTTTAAAAATCCAAATCTTCAATGTAATTCAATATCAAGCTCAATTTCAAAATGTTGTCTTTATCTCACTTTTACTTAATAATATTCAAAGTCCGAATAAGAATTAAACCCTTAAAAATCAAATCAATTTACGAAATTCAATCATATCAAAATTTTAATTTCAAAGTCTCAACTTCAATTATTTAACAATTTTGTTTAACCAAAATTTATTTCAACATCTCAACCTCAAATTCGCAATACATTCAATTTTTATAAAATTGATTTTTATTCCTTTAAATCAAACCGTTTAAAGTAATTCCAAATCAAAGATTTTAAAAATTATTTAATTTAACCAATCCGGTGCCCATATATAATTTTCTATCCTATGGCCAAGTGATCAGTTATTTCAATTAAATTTCAGGAATAGATATATATCATTTCAATTCAAATTATAGTGTCATAGGTATGTATCATTTCAACCTATTTCTCAATTTATTCAAAATGATTCAATTTACAACTGTAATTAATACAAAGGGTGATGATAGGATATCTACAAACAAATAAACATCCAAACATTTCAAATATCAATCAATATCATCAATTGCAACCAATCATCCAAACGGACAATATAATTCATGGAAATTTCATAGTTATAAATGTTCGGTAATTTAATTACGATTAAATTCCAATTTCAATTTGACAGTCAATTTCAATTTCTAACATTAAATTCAATGACAATCTAGATGACAGTTAAATTTTATCAACAACGACTAATAAAAATCATATCACTTCATAATATCAAATTTAACTAGCTCAAGATATTCTAGTACGTTGTGAGCGTTATAAAACACTCACCTTGGGTTTTAAATTTCAAATCAAACCGAACGACGTTCGATTTAACCTGAAATTTTAGTTAGCTCCAAACGTCCCCAAATCAATTCCATGACGAAGAGCTCGTCAACACGATTCCGACGCAAAAAGTTTCGTCCAATTCTGATAACGAATGAATGAGATATGAGATTTTAAAGTTTGTATAATATTTTAAAACAAAATTTTTTTCTTTTTACCACTAAATCACAGCCGTACATTCAAACTCCATTTCAGGCCGTCCAACGCTCTAATCCTTCTTCCTAGTGGAAACGCACGCACGAAGCAACAGAACCCACTAACGCCGCGCTTAAACCCTAGTCGTCGAGACCAAACAACATGCCTAGACGTCGATCAGGCGATGCCAACTCGAAGGCCATTACGAACTCCGCCATTGGCCAAGGACCGGCCACCCAATGAACGCCCCAGGCCAAGAAAAATGCAAATGAAACGAAGATGAACGTGGCCAAAATTCTCCACCATACGACGACGATAAACAAAATCTACCGTTGGATGCGTAGATGTCGCTATGCTCTACAAGATTGTAGTTAAAAGATTTTAGAAATAGTTTGTGGATTGAGAGGAAAATGAGGGAGAACGAGGAGAAGTTTCGGCCATTAATATGAAAGTGGCGGCCACGAGATGGAGCTAGGGTTTCACAAAGCAAACGTGTATATATACGTATAAACCAATTATTATAATATTATTTTCCAAAATTCAAGCTTTTTCAAACGAACTCCAAACGAGATGTGCCTCCTGGTGTTCGTAAGGTTTTACCCACATTCCGAACACAATGGAACGTGTTTCAAGGCCACATTCGATCGTCTGTGTAAGTTATGGAAATAAATGATCGATTTTAAATTAAACCGATTAAATGAATTTCTAAACGTTTTCAGCTGCCACGGTCAAATGGCAACTCTGATTGGTACAAAATTTGAAATCCGATAATAATAAACTATTATGGATCCAATGGAATAGGTTTCGTCGAATTCTGAGACTGTACCCCGGAATGCTATTTTACTCGTCGATTAAATCGACGACTTTTCAAAATTTACGGAATTTCTTAAAATTCCAATTTAAAAATCTTATTAACTCTATTGTAATCCAAATATAACTTATATTCACTTCCAGTGCGTCCAACATTTGTTATTCAATTTCAGTTATTGATTGTAAACCCAATTACTATATAAAATTTCATTTCAATTGATTGGAATTTCATTCAATTTGTTAAAAATTAACTTAGACAAATATTGTTGCAATTCATTCTAGTTATTATTATCATAAATAAATTACAAATTTTAATTCTTCCAACATTAAATCATAAAATCTTATTAAATTAACTATTTTTTTATTATCGAAAATTTACGGGTCGTTACACTCTCCCCCACTCAAAACTTTTCGTCCTCGAAAAGGAAAAAGAAGGAAAAAGAAACTAAGTATAGAATCCAACATTTGAAATATTTTATTCAAAATTTATCAACTTATAAAACAATGAAATTTTATTTATAAAGTCGTTACTACGCTTCCACTACGCTACTCCGATAAGCTTACGAAATTTACAAATTAGTTATCCAAACTAGTTATAAAATTTCATAACTTGAAAATTTTTCTAACACCCGAATTTACGAAAAATTTCGGCAGCGTCTCCTTTGCATGGCTCGATCGGTACAGCTACAAAACACCTCTACTGGCCCCAAACCAACAAAAGAAAACAAAAGCCAAGTGGCTCCAATCAAAAATCACCAAATCCAATGACAAAATAAACACATACCTATTTGTCGGGCCATCCAAATTTCCTTGATTTTTAAACACCTAAATCTTATTTATCAATGATATCAAATCATATAATTTAAAATCATTTTATAATTTGCATTTTCAATTTTTCAATATTAGCTTTCTTAAACTTGTACGAAGTACATATATCATCCGTATGCAATATCAAATCTGATCACTCATTCGATCACAAAATTTCACTTCCAAACTAGTATCGTTCACACGACTCTCTAGTGCGGACTCAGATTATGTTCCTTGATCGGAAACTGTTACTCTCCTTGCATAGCCATATACTATGATAGAGAATTCCAGAATCAAATCAAAAATCCATACCCAGGGTTCGCCGTCGGGAATCGAGTGAAAAATCCTAACTCGGATCGATATAAATTATCTCGAAATTCTGTGCTCGAATTCGGATCAAATTGTTATGCGAAATATAATAATATACGTACACCTTACGTATTACCTTCCAATAGATTCCTATACAATTCATCTATACTAAATTATTTTACCTACCTTTATTTCATTTACAATTTATTATTCACAATCCATTATTCATATCCCTTATTTACTTGGTATATCCATTTCTTTACATATCATATTCTTTTATACTATCATTTCTTATGCATCATTTCATACAATTTGCTTAGTTAAGTTCATTTTAAACACTCCATGTAATTTAATTCAATTCAATTTCATTCTTCAACCGATTCTTAGCTATACCAAATTCATTTGTTAACATTTACTTTATTTTTCAAAATTTTCAGTTAATAACAAATTTATTTGTGGAACATTTTATTAATCATCACTTTAGTTTATAATCATTCTATAAAAGGCATATATAAGAAGTTGGACTTCATCTAAGTTTATAATTATCTCAAAGTTACAAATTCAACCTCAAAATTTTCTTTGCAAATTTATATTAAATCCTATAACAAATTCACAAAGATATTATTTGGTTCATTTGTCGGTTTTCTTAAGTTCTACTTACTTATTCCATTTAGCCATTCATCATTTCATATTATACTTAAGTATATAACATTTTTATCACAATCAAATTTCCATTTATACACATTTCAATTACCTTTAGGTTTTGTTTACTTGTATAATATCTCATTACATCCCTAAAACATCATTTTAACTTTTAAACATTTGGTAAGTCATATTATATGTTATTAGAATGCAATTTGATACAATACAAATTTATAGGATTCATTTTACTTAATTAGAATGTTCAAAATTTTAACTTGTTTAAATTTTCTTTACTTTTCAATTCCTTTCAATTTTAAGAGTTACACTTCAACTCTAAAGTTTCTCAAACATTTAGCTTAGAGTTTTTAATCCTCTTATTATATAAGTTCTGATTATTCACATTTCATTCAGATATTTTGAAAAATATTAATTTATAGAACTTAGAAATTTAAATTCCCGGTTCATTTCAAATTATTTGAAATAAATATATACATTTATATCTTATATATATATATCAAATCATACCTTTGGAGTTTAAACCAAAATGCATTTTTTTCAGAACAGTTTCGAAGCAAAGCAAAGCTTCGTAGAAGTCTCCTCCACTTTGAGACTTGAAAATGAACGTCGATGATGTTGCGCAGTCATCACCGAAATTATTTTCCAGCGACATAAGAGAGGAGTACTGAATTCATTCCTTCTTAAAAATCATTTCAAAAATATTTCCCATAAATATTTTTCAACTAATATCACTACATATTTTTCTTCAAAGTTTTGAAAAACCATTTTCAAAATCCCGGGTCTTAAATTCAATATTTCTCAATTTAAATCTATCTTGATTTATAAGTCACATTTATAAATTATTCTCACAAAAATTTACTTTCTTAAAACATTCCATAAATTGTTTTATCATTATTTATTTTGTAGTTACCCTAATTTATTAAAATACAACATCCAATTAATGATAACAAACAATATTATCATTCCTAACAACTAAACAACTGGATGAATCATAATAATTTCTGAAAATTATTTCTTTATATACAAAATAAAGTTAGGGCAAAATTATTTCATTTACCCAATTTCAAATGGATACTATGTCGATTTGTTCTGTTCAAGTGTTTAGAGATCCCTATCAATGACGTTAATTACTCGTATTGACCAGAATCCATAAGCCACTCAACAAATCAACCAACACAGTATAAAACAATTTTATATCACTAAAAAATACGCTCTCTCATACATATACACTCAGTGACTCATCATAGGGTATTACTACCCTATTTATAAAGAGTTAGACCCCACAAAGCTAAGGTTATCGCTAAATCAAAGCTCTGATACCAACTGTAACGACTCACCTTTTTGGACAGTTTAAATCGACAATCAAACACAGATGTCAACTCAAACTGTCACGTACCGAAATTTTCGACTTTCGAAAATTCGACATCGATACTCCCTTTATTGACTGTCAAGCAATCGAGTGCCGGAAACTCCAATAGTGAGGGTTTAAGAAAGAAGAAAAAGGCAGAAGAAGGAGAAAACAGAAGAAGAAGGAAGAAGAAAGAAGAAGAGAAGAAGAAAATAGAGAAGAACAACAGAACAACATCAGAAGCAGAAACAATATCAGAATCTCACATATCGCAGCGGAACAATATATAATAGATAATCACTAGTCTTTTAAAACAAAGAACTATATCAGTTTATACATACATCAATCAGAGTCAATATACAACAATGGACAGTTATATAAACTTGTCCTCATACAGAATACACAGCGGAATAAATACTATCAGATACAAATACTACGTCTCGTCATCCAGCTTATCTTCAAAGCTCCAGAATATCCAGAATATCCTGATAATCTAACTCTAGACTGCCCGTGTGGAAATTGGTGGGCACCCAGAGTTTAGAAGGGAAACAATAAACTCCGAGTCAGTCATGGTGACTGGTGTGAGATCGTAAAACAGTTATTTTTCACAAAGAAAATAAAACAAATTCGCAATGCTTTTGGAAAATGAAACTACCATAAGACCTCCCGCCACACACACAATGCAAACGCAGAATTGGAGGAGATTTCTTCTTATGATAGTCAAAGATGCTTACTACGCAAAATCAATTCTTTTTGATATTATTATTAGTGCATAGTGTAGAAATCATTTCGAAAGTACAATATAAATCTTAGCCAGCATAGGTACCATTATAGTATGCTTGCTATAGCTACCATATTAAATGGCAGGTTCTACAACTAAAACCGTACAAGGCTCGTATTGTTTCTTTGGATTTCCAACAAATGGTCAGGCTAAGGAACTTCCTTTTCCACGATGGGTACGTCCCTGGAATAGACGACCCGAGAAATAACCTAACATTACGGTTAGATCTCTGCCAACACAAGGCCGGGTTACCTCTGCAAAAGTAGGTAACTACTGACACGCGTATGCCATCCCCCGATCGTCACCGATCTTCCCAAGGATCCCCGATTTCCAACAACCACAAAGAAATAAATTTGCAGCAACCACATAGGTTAAGTATCTGGGCTCCATACCATGATACCACCTCTATCCAGAAGGAATGACATACGCTAAGGGGAGCTACTCCCTAGAACCTTGCCGCATCCTTCCTGTTTTGACCATTTCCGGGGTGTGAGGCTCGACGAAGTCTCGTCCACAAAGCTACGCTTTCTACAAAGCCATGCTTCGGGTCAAACAAATGATCAACCTATGATCACAAAGATATAAGATCAAACAAATGATCATATCACAAATGATCAAACACTGATCATTTCACAGCAACACTCAGTATGCCACGTTACCAAATTGGGAGTATATCGCTGATAAATTTCAACTACATAACCTCTGAGCTCGTACGTCTCAAAGAAGGGTGTTAAGCTAAGAGAATAAATTCTCCGCCACCAACAGAAATGTATTTGAAAGAAATCAGCTTTATATCTCAATCTGTAACGTCAGACACACAATCCATACAAGTCTGTTCCGGGATCGAACAGAACCGAAGGCACTTCTCACAAAGCCCTTGCAATTCCGGATAATTTTCAATCACGTCAGGACTTCCCATCACTAAGGGTGATAAAACCTCTAAACCGGAGATCAACCGATGTAGAGTAACTCGACGGTAATCCTTCCGTTTTCAAAAATATCCGGTCTTCAACACCGGTCTTCGAATGCAATTCATAACGACGTATCACATATTCGGAATGGGTTATACGACCCCATGGTCCTTTCCCGGCTAACCCGAATAGTGAGCGCTTATTCAAAAATAAGTGTGGCATTCAAATTCATCCAATTCACAACAAATATCATTCAAGGTAATTATTGATAGTCGGTTATTTAACTATCAATAAAGATGCGCAACATCATCAGATTCCAAATAAATTTCCAAATTATTTATCTTCCAAAAATATCTTTACTAGATATAAAATTTCCACACTTCAAAAATAAATAAACGTTTATTTTTCTAAAACAATTCCCCTTTCTTTTATAAATTCCATAGTGAATTTATATTTTCAAAATATCTACTGATATACGATTTTCAAATCGATTCCAATATTCATTTTCAATTTATCTTTAAGAAGATAAAATCTCAAAACGTTTCATTTCATTTTGGAAAAGTATTTCCATACTTATTCAAAAATAAGTATTTCGCAAATCTATTTATGTTAGCACCAAAATTGGTCACTAACCTCGTTCAGAAAGATTGTGTAGAGATATAAGTGATGAAAGTAAATTAAACAGAGAAGACAATGCTAATTTAAATGCAGAAAGTAAGAACACCAAATTTATAGTGGTTCAGCGTAATTGCCTAAGTCCACTTTGTTCAACTTTATTGATTTCCTTTATAGTTGATTACAAATACAATTCGTGAATCAAATGCTTGAGTAAAGTTGTTAAGTAGAGAAGGTGAGTCTTGAAAATGGCAGAGTCTCCCCGGTGTTTTCTCTCCAAAAAAGGATCCATTTCACTGTGACCCTGCCCCTCTATTTATTGGCAAAGATGGGCTGGACTTCCCAAGCGGGCTTGTTAGCCGAACGTTCGAGCCCAGGTGCTGCGTGCCGAACCAGGTACGCCGAACGCTTCTGTGCCGAACGGTCCTTCCCATGCCGAACGGTCTTTCCCATGCCGAACGGTGCTCCTGATGTATGGGAAGTGTAGGGTGATTGCAGTGAAGCCGAGCGTATCTCCCTTTGAAGCTCTTGACCAACCAATGTATGTAGTTCGAACGCTCTCGTTGCCGAGTTATCCTACCGCCGAGCTCCACTGACGCCGAGTGCCTCTGAATGCCGAGTACCGTGGGATGCCGAACACTAGTTGACGCCGAGCATAGGTTGTTGCCGAGTGCTCTCCTTGACGCCGAATGCCCTTACGCCGAGTACCTTGTTATGCCGAGCAGTCTTGACGCCGAGTACCTTGTTATGCCGAGCAGTCTTGACGCCGAGTACCTTGTTATGCCGAGCAGTCTTGACGCCGGACACTAATGGATGCCGAGCACACTTTTCGCTGAGCGCTCATGGATGTCAGTTGCTTCGCCGAACACTCCTGGATACCAAGTGCCTCGCCGAACACTCTTTGATGCCGAGCACTGATTGCCGAGTACTAGTTGCCTGGTCAAATCCCCAGGAAACACTTGCCCCCCAAAGTGTATTGCGTGGCCGAACGTGATGCGCTTTGAATCTGTGATATCCCGGGTTTTTGGACAATTTAAATTTAATAATCCGTATTGATAATGTAATTGGATTGATAATTTTCTTTCTAATTTTAATTTAATTTGGTAATTTAATCCTTTATAGGCTAATAAATATTTAATTTGGTAATATTAGATCTTTCTAATAATTTAAAATGGATAAAATTTATCTTTCAAAGCTAATAAAAATAGATTCTATTTATAATGTATATATTGATATATATATTGTGTGAATAGAGAATCTTTTGTTTAAATAAAAGAGAATTTTCAAATTGTAATATATATGTATGTATATGTTATAATTTGGATTGTTTTGAATTTAATTTAATCTATTGATAATTTATATATGTATGAATTGTGATTTAAAGCTTTGTTTTAAAATTAATATTTTTCAAAGGTTAGTTTAGATTAATTCAATTGTTTTCAAAATATAAGATAATTGTTTATTTTAAAAATGATAGTTTAAATAAAGTTTTATTTTGTATTCTTTAAAGTGTTTAAAATTTAATAAAGGTTTTAATTTTTATCTTGTTTTCTTTTAATAAGTATTAAACTAAAATGGTTAAAAATATATATATGGTTTAGAATAAACTTTCTTTTTAAATATCTTTTGGATTTAGAAGGTTTGTAAAAATAAATAATATAACATAAGTAAATTAAATTCACCTTTCATAAATAATAAAATATAGATACTTAAACTAAATAGTTTGTAAATAAATAAATAAAACATGAATTTATATAAGACTATATTTACATAATTAATGTAACATAAATACTTTTGTAAATAAGGTTTTAATAAAACATAATTACTTTTATTAATAAGGGTTTAGACATAATTTTGCAAGGATTTTAACACTTGTAAACATATAAAACAAGCATGGGCAATTGTCTAGCTTATAAAGTTAACAAGTGGCTTTCATTTAATTTATTTGAAAATTTAGAGAAAAATTAAATTATCTTAAATAACATATGTTAAAGAAACCTGGTCATTTTGATTTCAGTTCAGAATCGTTCAAAACATTTTTCCCAGTCTTTCTTTCTTCTTCTTATAAACTTAAAACTGAAAACCCAAAAATCAAAAGAAGTAAATCAAATTTCAACAGCCTGTAACAATTCTCAATGCAAATGAAGTTCAACTGTAATTCAAATGCAAAGACTTCAGTCTCAACAATCAAGTTAAAGACTCAAATATTTACAAGCATGCAGTAGGATTTCAAATTCAACATTTTCCAGATCAAATTTCAGAAGCCTGGAAAACTGCTCTGTTTGTTCTCTGCTTCTTTAATTATAAGGTGAGTAAATATTTCTTTTAAAAACAGTTTTTTTAAATCTGTGACTTGGCCTTAATGACTATGATGAATCTTTATAAAATATGATTGCATGTGTTTATATGTGTAAGTGCATGTATATAGATATATGTATATGAATTGCCTGTTCTCTGTTTATAACCTATGAGTAGATATTTATTTTAAAAACAGTTTGAAACTCGGTTGCTTGTGATGAAATGATATAAATGTTTATAGAAAATGCCTTGATATGAATGCATGTTTGGTTTATGAATGCCTGTAACAAGAAAATAGGTTCTGTTGTTAACAGTTTTTGGTTTTTCCTTCTTTAAATTCAATATCTCATTCTTTATTCATTGTTAATCTGAAATTTGCAAACAATAAATGATTGAGATTATGTAACTCCACTACTAAAATCATTCCAGATGTTTAAAATAAATATTTATATTGAAATCTTTAAAACAACAGTGAAAACTAAGTTTTTGTTAAAAATCAACTACTTTAATTTCCAATTTGGATTGCATGCATGTAATCACGATAGGAAATCGTGAATTTTGATATGCATATTGTAAATTTTAGTTGAGAAATTCTTGTGAATTTGGGTTTTGTTCAAATTGGGAACTTTGGTGAATTGCCGAAGATTCAGGTGATGATTGAAGCTAGATTTTTGATTGAAGCTTGCTTGAATGTTATGGATTAGGGGAAAAATACAATTGAAATTTTCAAATGAGTGAATTGTTCGTATTCGATTGAACTAGGGTTACAGAAGCAGTGTGAAACGATGATGTTTAAGAGGTTCTCGTGATGGCCATGGTTGATCGGAGTTGATCGCATGAATTGCTGGAGATGTAGGAAGTCGAGACGGAGCTATGATGTAGGCGGCGGAGCTTCTCGAGGCTTTGATCATCAACGGCGAGATGATCTGTCGAGTATGTTCGTTCCAGTCTTTGAGCAAGGAAGCTCGTTTTAAATTGTCTGTCATTTGCATCGATCTGGGTGGGGAGTAGTGATCGCGTGGGTTCGTGGAGTCAGAGAGGAGCATCGCGACGATCATCTGTGGTCGGAAACGCTGGTGCAAGTGCACCACGTGCACGTGTGCACGTTTGAATGTCTGGAGTTCGTGAATTTGGGAAAGAAGAGTGACACTCGGGGGAAGTCTCGTGATATTCGCGTTTCGACTCGAAGTGGGTAGGTATTCGAGAGAACTCGGGGTAGACTAGGGGGTTTTAGTGGGTTTACTCGGGTTTACTTTTGTTTAGACTCGGGTGTTTTAAATTTAAGTAACCACATTGAGATTTTCAAAGCAAACTATATCTTGGTTTTAAAATATAAAGTATGAACAAGTTTTTAAGTATTAAAAACAAGTTTTAAGATAAATAATGGTTTGATTGGATTAAACATGTTTGGAAATGATTTTCAAAAATTTAAGTATATAAAATTAAATGTTTGAATTGTTTTGTTAAAGTAAATTTTATTTCAAAATTGATTTTTAATTTACTTTTAATAAAGTAATTAGTGAATAGTTAATGAATTAATTAGAGATGATTAATTAGTTAATTAATTAATGTAATTAATTTTAGATTAATTAATTAGCCTAATTAATTTAAGAAAATCAATTTATGATTAAATGAGTAAATTCCTTAATAAAGTAATTAACGGATAATTACTTAAAGTAATTAGGAGGATTAAATTACTCATGGAAGTAATTAGCTGAAGTAATTAATGGGTAATCACTTAATGTTATCAATTAAGGAATTAATTAATATAATTATTTTAAAGTTAATTAATTATGAAGTAATTAATTAATTAAAGTATTAAGAATTATTAATGATGGAATTAATTATTGGTTAAGAAATTAATTAAGAAAGTAAACAAGATTTTTAATGGAAGTAATTAGAAGATAATTACTTATGTAAGTAATTAAGAATTAATTACTTAATTTTAGTTTAGTTAATTAATAAATGTGATTAATTAAATGCGTTTAATTTAAGATTAATTACTAAGAGTAATTAATTAATAAAGTAATTAATTAAGGATTATTTGTTAATTTAAATTGATTAATAATTACTTAATGAAGTAATTAAAGATTAATTAATTAGATTAATTAATCAAGGTTAATATAATTAATTAAGATAAGTAATTACAAATTGTTAATTACTGTTTATGATTAATTAAGACTAATTAATAAATGAAGTGGTTGATTAAAAATTAATTATTTAATTAATTAAAAGGTTAATTAATTAATAAAGATTAATGAATTAATCAAGGTTGATTAATAAAAGTAATTAATTTTAGTTTGATTAATTAATTGTAATTAATTAAGGATTAATATAATTAATTTTAGTTAATTAATTGATAAAGGTTCATTAATTATTGTAATTAATGATAGTAATTAAAAGTTAATTACTGAATATGATTAAGGATAATTACTAAAAGGTAATCAAAGTATAATTAATCAAAGGAGATTAATTAAGGAAGATCATTAAGATGTTTAATTAATTAATTTGTAATTAATTAATGATAGTAAGCAGGATTATGATAATCCAAGTGATAGTAATTAATTTAATTAAAGGTTAATTAAATTGATTTGGAATTAATCAATTCTGCTTTTGAATGATTGGTTAATATTGGATGATTGATATTGGGTGATTGGTTGATATTGGATGATTTGTATGTCTTTGATATATATATGATATATGCTGCTTTGTGAGATGAATGTTGATATGAATTATCTATTATGATAATGTTATTTATCTATCTGTTTATATCTTTCAGAATATAAGTTTAAATGTTTAAACTTTTAAACAACTTGGCCTTAAAAGATACGTTTTGGATTTCGATGAGACCGGGATCGGGTTTCCGTATACCGGTATTCCAGGTCTGGAGACCCGAATACCACATCGATCCAATTTAACGATAGGTCGTGAATCTCAAGTGAAGATGAAGATTTAGAGTGCAAGGGTTATTGTCGTTAACTCTGAGGGTGATTCCAAAACGAGTGTAACGAGATAATGCCTTCGGTTTCGTTCGAACCCGAAACGAACTTGTATGGATTGAATGCTTTCAGCACATCGTCAGGCGGACGATGAGCATTCTAAGTGATATGTTCTGATTAAAGGTAATCGTAACCTCAATCCTCATCAACCGGGAATGGCTAAAACAGGGGAGGTGCAGCAAGGTTTCGTGGGTAGCACCCACTGAGAGCAAGATAGATCCCTGTCTAGAGGTCCCTTTTCTTTTATTCGGCTTAGTGTGTGGTTGGTCGCGCCAACTACGGAATTGTCTTGTTCGGGATTATCCAGTAAGGGATGGTTCCGGCTTTGTGTTGCAGGGGAGCGGGCGTACTCCTCGGTACGGTGATCTAGGCCACGTACTGTGACGGGCGGTACCCCAGTAGCCCTGCCATTGTATGGAATCCAAACTCCAATAAGTGCCGTACGTATTAGTTGTGCCCAACTATGTTGGAATGTGAGATGTAAGCATTTCAGCTATTTCTGTATTTTACTTGAAAACCCTAGACCCTATTATAATACAATCGGATTTCCTATCAAATGTTTTAGTTAGCGTAAGGTAAAAACTTACCCATGTTTATTTGTGGGGAGTCTTACGTGATACTTTTGTTTTCAAAGGTTTTCAAAGTTAAGCAATCTAACCGTTTACTCACACCAGACCCATGTCTGACCCAAGTGTTTATTTTCTGTTTTATTAAACTCTTGGGTACTCAATATTGTATTGAGTAGTCAAGGGATTCAGGATAGTCTTGACGAATTCTGGAGGAGCTGTGAAGCAGGAGGCTTCAGCGAGTAGATATATAGAGTTTCCGCTGTGTTTGTATTAGTCTGTATTGTACTGATGTACTTGTGTTGTATAATAGACAGAAGTTTATAACTGTCTATTCTGTGATGTATAAGTTGTGTAACTCTGATGTAATATGATACTATGTAATATTTTATGTGATATATTATATTTTATTCGTTCCGCTGTGAGATTCTGATGTGTTGTTCTTTCTTCTTTTCTATCTTTTCTTCTTCTATCCCTTTCTTTCTTAATTCATGATACGTTTTTCTGGTGGTAGAAAGTCGGGTCGTGACAGTTGGTATCAGAGCAGTAGGTTGAGTGAATACCTAGGCTCTAAAGTGGTGTCTATCTTGAGAGCGCGTATTTGTTAGTTATATAAAAATGGTTTTATATTGTGTTAATTGATCGGTTGAGTGGTATATGGATTCTGGTCAATACGAGTAGCTAACGTTATTGATAGGGATCTCTAAACACTTGAACCAGGCCAATGGACACAATATTGTTTTAAAGAGGTAGATGAAATAATTTTACCCAGAAATAATTTCTATATAAAAAAAATATATCATTTTAAATATATATATTTATGTATTTCTACCTATTTATTGGGTTACCTGTTCGGGTTTTCCAATATAAGTTATAAAGGTAGATAAGGTGGTAGTGTGTGTAACACAATTACCAATAGTTGGAGTTTGAATGTTTGAGGTTGGAAGTATATATCGAGACTGTAAACCCAATATCGTCTCGAGTAAATTGGCAGTATGGAGTAAGGATGTCTCGGATCTCTGAAGAAAATCCTTTTCAAGATTCGGAGTCCATTATTGGAATGTAAGATTGGTTGAGCTCGGGTGAGCAGATTTTCTAGAGTTGAATCTATCAGTTGTGCAGAAGTAAGTGATGGTAGCTTGGCGACTTCAGGAAGGAGTAGCTGTGTGATAAGACACAGTATCTATGGATGTTCCCGAAGGAGGTGTTCTTTTTGGAGCAAGATTAAGAAGGTATTGGAGGAACAGTTGATGTCTACCATAGGAAAGACTCGGCTGTATAGGAATTCTTTGATATCGAGTAAGAGAGTTTTATCTGTTTGGAAGTATGGGACTAAGGTCGATTAGTTGTTCTTCGGACATGGTCTCATTATTACCTTAAGAAGAGTAAGTTATTGGCGATTGGTTTGGAGCCCGAGTTTCTTTTGGATGTCGCCATCTCGGAGATTCGTTGTGAGGTTTATTGATGGTCTTAGTTTGAGAAGCCTTTGGATCAGAAGTTTTTGGTTAGCTGTGTTAGCAGTGCAACTCGAAGTGTTCGGTGTGCTGACGAGGAGGTCTTTGGCTTAGCAGTGTTCTAGAGATAGAATTTGGAAGCAGCAGTGTGGCTCGTTTCTCCGATGGTTCAAGAATCTTTGTGGTTTTTCTATCAACAGTCCGGGAAGATGGTGAAGGCTTTCTTGAAGGGTTAACCTTGTATGAAAAAGTTTAAGGCTGTTTTAACTGGTAAAAAGAGAATAGTTTCTTTGGAATCCGAACTAGGTAGGATCGCAAAAGTGACTTGCGATTAGTTTGGGAATTTATCTTGGGTAATCTTTTGTGTGAGATGGAGGTTTCTCATGTGGAAGTAGGAGCTACTGAAGTAGTCAGAGATTTTTCTGGATGTCTTCGAGGAAGTAGAAGTTTGTCTGCATCTAGAGTTTGAGTTCTGTATCGACTTGATTCCAGAAGCGATACCGGTGGTTATTCTGGTAGTAGGATGGTTCCTAGAAAGAAGAGTTGGTGTAGTAGCTCATAAATTTTTAAAATGGATTGGTCATATCTATTTTTCAAGTTTGGATTTCAGCAAATTTTGGAAGGATCATCTTGTTGATAGGATCTAGAGATCATTTTGTTCTTGGTCCAGAATTGTTTCAAGAAGCATCAGCGAAGGTTAAGCTAATCAGGAAGAGATGAGGTAGCCCAGGAATCGTCTAGTGAGTTATGCAGATATGAGACAAGGAGTTTGGAATTCGGAGTGGGAGATTGGAAATTGTTTAAGTTTTTCTCCAATTAAAGAGCTATAAGATTTGGTAAGTCTGGAAGTTAGCACTAAAGTATTTTGGATTTTCCTGTGTTCTCGAGAGAAGTAGTTCTTTGATCTACAGGATTGAATGGCCAGTTTGGATAGCTGGAATTCATTGTATTTCACGTATCTCTGAGGGAGTACGTGTATGATTCATCGCTGGTTATAGGATCTGCAGTTCAGATGGATTTGGAAGTTTGAGCTGGACTTGGGTGTGATATGATATTCTGTTCAGATTAGTGGATCTAGAGATAAGGAAAGCTCTGGATTATGGGGTGTAGTTTGTTTAGATTCTGTAGAGCGGGTCTTCCGGTGATTTATATCCGGGGAAACTCTAGATAGTGTTAGTAAGATCTATCCTGATTTGTATTAGGATAGTTAGTTAGGTTTGTTTGATTGTTTGATTGGTTGCTTTGGTTGTTAGGAATTGGATGATAGGTATGCTTTGCTGTTTTAAAATCTTGGCTGGATTATTAAATTAACTTTGCTTTTAATTTCGAGGACGAAATTATTTTAAAGGGGGAGGAATGTGATATCCCGGGTTTTTGGACAATTTAAATTTAATAATCGGTATTGATAATTTAATTGGATTGATAATTTTCTTTCTAATTTTAATTTAATTTGGTAATTTAATCCTTTATAGGCTAATAAATATTTAATTTGGTAATATTAGATCTTTCTAATAATTTAAAATGGATAAAATTTATCTTTCAAAGCTAATAAAAATAGATTCTATTTATAATGTATATATTGATATATATATATTGTGAATAGAGAATCTTTTGTTTAAATAAAAGATGAATTTTCAAATTGTAATATATATGTATGTATATGTTATAATTTGGATTGTTTTGAATTTAATTTAATCTATTGATAATTTATATATGTATGAATTGTGATTTAAAGCTTTGTTTTAAAATTAATATTTTTCAAAGGTTAGTTTAGATTAATTCAATTGTTTTCAAAGTATAAGATAATTGTTTATTTTAAAAATGATAGTTTAAATAAAGTTTTATTTTGTATTCTTTAAAGTGTTTAAAATTTAATAAAGGTTTTAATTTTTATCTTGTTTTCTTTTAATAAGTATTAAACTAAAATGGTTAAAAATATATATATGGTTTAGAATAAACTTTCTTTTTAAATATCTTTTGGATTTAGAAGGTTTGTAAAAATAAATAATATAACATAAGTAAATTAAATTCACCTTTCATAAATAATAAAATATAGATACTTAAACTAAATAGTTTGTAAATAAATAAATAAAACATGAATTTATATAAGACTATATTTACATAATTAATGTAACATAAATACTTTTGTAAATAAGGTTTTAATAAAACATAATTACTTTTATTAATAAGGGTTTAGACATAATTTTGCAAGGATTTTAACACTTGTAAACATATAAAACAAGCATGGGCAATTGTCTAGCTTATAAAGTTAACAAGTGGCTTTCATTTAATTTATTTGAAAATTTAGAGAAAAATTAAATTATCTTAAATAACATATGTTAAAGAAACCTGGTCATTTTGATTTCAGTTCAGAATCGTTCAAAACATTTTTCCCAGTCTTTCTTTCTTCTTCTTATAAACTTAAAACTGAAAACCCAAAAATCAAAAGAAGTAAATCAAATTTCAACAGCCTGTAACAATTCTCAATGCAAATGAAGTTCAACTGTAATTCAAATGCAAAGACTTCAGTCTCAACAATCAAGTTAAAGACTCAAATATTTACAAGCATGCAGTAGGATTTCAAATTCAACATTTTCCAGATCAAATTTCAGAAGCCTGGAAAACTGCTCTGTTTGTTCTCTGCTTCTTTAATTATAAGGTGAGTAAATATTTCTTTTAAAAACAGTTTTTTTAAATCTGTGACTTGGCCTTAATGACTATGATGAATCTTTATAAAATATGATTGCATGTGTTTATATGTGTAAGTGCATGTATATAGATATATGTATATGAATTGCCTGTTCTCTGTTTATAACCTGTGAGTAGATATTTATTTTAAAAACAGTTTGAAACTCGGTTGCTTGTGATGAAATGATATAAATGTTTATAGAAAATGCCTTGATATGAATGCATGTTTGGTTTATGAATGCCTGTAACAAGAAAATAGGTTCTGTTGTTAACAGTTTTTGGTTTTTCCTTCTTTAAATTCAATATCTCATTCTTTATTCATTGTTAATCTGAAATTTGCAAACAATAAATGATTGAGATCATGTAACTCCACTACTAAAATCATTCCAGATGTTTAAAATAAATATTTATATTGAAATCTTTAAAACAACAGTGAAAACTAAGTTTTTGTTAAAAATCAACTACTTTAATTTCCAATTTGGATTGCATGCATGTAATCACGATAGGAAATCGTGAATTTTGATATGCATATTGTAAATTTTAGTTGAGAAATTCTTGTGAATTTGGGTTTTGTTCAAATTGGGAACTTTGGTGAATTGCCGAAGATTCAGGTGATGATTGAAGCTAGATTTTTGATTGAAGCTTGCTTGAATGTTATGGATTAGGGGAAAAATACAATTGAAATTTTCAAATGAGTGAATTGTTCGTATTCGATTGAACTAGGGTTACAGAAGCAGTGTGAAACGATGATGTTTAAGAGGTTCTCGTGATGGCCATGGTTGATCGGAGTTGATCGAATGAATTGCTGGAGATGTAGGAAGTCGAGACGGAGCTATGATGAAGGCGGCGGAGCTTCTCGAGGCTTTGATCATCAACGGCGAGATGATCTGTCGAGTATGTTCGTTCCAGTCTTTGAGCAAGGAAGCTCGTTTTAAATTGTCTGTCATTTGCATCGATCTGGGTGGGGAGTAGTGATCGCGTGGGTTCGTGGAGTCAGAGAGGAGCATCGCGACGATCATCTGTCGTCGGAAACGCTGGTGCAAGTGCACCACGTGCACGTGCACCACGTGCACGTGCACCACGTGCACGTGTGCACGTTTGAATGTCTGGAGTTCGTGAATTTGGGAAAGAAGAGTGACACTCGGGGGAAGTCTCGTGATATTCGCGTTTCGACTCGAAGTGGGTAGGTATTCGAGAGAACTCGGGGTAGACTAGGGGGTTTTAGTGGGTTTACTCGGGTTTACTTTTGTTTAGACTCGGGTGTTTTAAATTTAAGTAACCACATTGAGATTTTCAAAGCAAACTATATCTTGGTTTTAAAATATAAAGTATGAACAAGTTTTTAAGTATTAAAAACAAGTTTTAAGATAAATAATGGTTTGATTGGATTAAACATGTTTGGAAATGATTTTCAAAAATTTAAGTATATAAAATTAAATGTTTGAATTGTTTTGTTAAAGTAAATTTTATTTCAAAATTGATTTTTAATTTACTTTTAATAAAGTAATTAGTGAATAGTTAATGAATTAATTAGAGATGATTAATTAGTTAATTAATTAATGTAATTAATTTTAGATTAATTAATTAGCCTAATTAATTTAAGAAAATCAATTTATGATTAAATGAGTAAATTCCTTAATAAAGTAATTAATGGATAATTACTTAAAGTAATTAGGAGGAGTAAATTACTCATGGAAGTAATTAGCTGAAGTAATTAATGGGTAATCACTTAATGTTATCAATTAAGGAATTAATTAATATAATTATATTAAAGTTAATTAATTATGAAGTAATTAATTAATTAAAGTATTAAGAATTATTAATGATGGAATTAATTATTGGTTAAGAAATTAATTAAGAAAGTAAACAAGATTTTTAATGGAAGTAATTAGAAGATAATTACTTATGTAAGTAATTAAGAATTAATTACTTAATTTTAGTTTAGTTAATTAATAAATGTGATTAATTAAATGCGTTTAATTTAAGATTAATTACTAAGAGTAATTAATTAATAAATTAATTAATTAAGGATTATTTGTTAATTTAAATTGATTAATAATTACTTAATGAAGTAATTAAAGATTAATTAATTAGATTAATTAATCAAGGTTAATATAATTAATTAAGATAAGTAATTACAAATTGTTAATTACTATTTATGATTAATTAAGACTAATTAATAAATGAAGTGGTTGATTAAAAATTAATTATTTAATTAATTAAAAGGTTAATTAATTAATAAAGATTAATGAATTAATCAAGGTTGATTAATAAAAGTAATTAATTTTAGTTTGATTAATTAATTGTAATTAATTAAGGATTAATATAATTAATTTTAGTTAATTAATTGATAAAGGTTCATTAATTATTGTAATTAATGATAGTAATTAAAAGTTAATTACTGAATATGATTAAGGATAATTACTAAAAGGTAATCAAAGTATAATTAATCAAAGGAGATTAATTAAGGAAGATCATTAAGATGTTTAATTAATTAATTTGTAATTAATTAATGATAGTAAGCAGGATTATGATAATCCAAGTGATAGTAATTAATTTAATTAAAGGTTAATTAAATTGATTTGGAATTAATCAATTCTGCTTTTGAATGATTGGTTAATATTGGATGATTGATATTGGGTGATTGGTTGATATTGGATGATTTGTATGTCTTTGATATATATATGATATATGCTGCTTTGTGAGATGAATGTTGATATGAATTATCTATTGTGATAATGTTATTTATCTATCTGTTTATATCTTTCAGAATATAAGTTTAAATGTTTAAACTTTTAAACAACTTGGCCTTAAAAGATACGTTTTGGATTTCGATGAGACCGGGATCGGGTTTCCGTATACCGGTATTCCAGGTCTGGAGACCCGAATACCACATCGATCCAATTTAACGATAGGTTGTGAATCTCAAGTGAAGATGAAGATTTAGAGTGCAAGGGTTATTGTCGTTAACTCTGAGGGTGATTCCAAAACGAGTGTAACGAGATAATGCCTTCGGTTTCGTTCGAACCCGGAACGAACTTGTATGGATTGAATGCTTTCAGCACATCGTCAGGCGGACGATGAGCATTCTAAGTGATATGTTCTGATTAAAGGTAATCGTAACCTCAAGCCTCATCAACCGGGAATGGCTAAAACAGAGGAGGTGCAGCAACGTTTCGTGGGTAGCACCCACTGAGAGCAAGATAGATCCCTGTCTAGAGGTCCCTTTTCTTTTATTCGGCTTAGTGTGTGGTTGGTCGCGCCAACTACGAAATTGTCTTGTTCGGGATTATCCAGTAAGGGATGGTTCCGGCTTTGTGTTGCAGGGGAGCGGGCGTACTCCTCGGTACGGTGATCTAGGCCACGTACTGTGACGGGCGGTACCCCAGTAGCCCTGCCATTGTATGGAATCCAAACTCCAATAAGTGCCGTACGTATTAGTTGTGCCCAACTATGTTGGAATGTGAGATGTAAGCATTTCAGCTATTTCTGTATTTTACTTGAAAACCCTAGACCCTATTATAATACAATTGGATTTCCTATCAAATGTTTTAGTTAGCGTAAGGTAAAAACTTACCCATGTTTATTTGTGGGGAGTCTTACGTGATACTTTTGTTTTCAAAGGTTTTCAAAGTTAAGCAATCTAACCGTTTACTCACACCAGACCCATGTTTGACCCAAGTGTTTATTTTCTGTTTTATTAAACTCTTGGGTACTCAATATTGTATTGAGTAGTCAAGGGATTCAGGATAGTCTTGACGAATTCTGGAGGAGCTGTGAAGCAGGAGGCTTCAGCGAGTAGATATATAGAGTTTCCGCTGTGTTTGTATTAGTCTGTATTGTACTGATGTACTTGTGTTGTATAATAGACAGAAGTTTATAACTGTCTATTCTGTGATGTATAAGTTGTGTAACTCTGATGTAATATGATACTATGTAATATTTTATGTGATATATTATATTTTATTCGTTCCGCTGTGAGATTCTGATGTGTTGTTCTTTCTTCTTTTCTATCTTTTCTTCTTCTATCCCTTTCTTTCTTAATTCATGATACGTTTTTCTGGTGGTAGAAAGTCGGGTCGTGATAGAATCTGGTACAATCTACCTCGGAGGTACCTTCTCGAGAATGCTAGCGAAGGAGGTGCAAGACGAACGAGATGCAGACGCCGAACGATACGCTCGAAGCCGAACGTACCTCGTGTGCCGAACGTCACACTGCTACGATGCCGAACACTTCGGTGTTGACCGGTTCTACCGGGTATAGCCTCTTCAACTTCTACCTTCCTCTATATAACCAGGCCCTCAACGTCTCTCTTCCCTTTACGCCTTCTCTTCAGCCATTCCTTAGAGACTTTCAACTCTTCCCATCCTACCGGATATAAAGCCTTCATAACATTTTCAACTTCGATCGTCGAATTAGGTATCCTTCCTCTAACAATCGCACTACTTCCATTTTAGGTTCATCGCGGTTTGCTCGTTTTGAGTTGTCTAAATAGCTCCTCCATGCCGAACGATAGAAGGGTAGATGGGGTGTCGAACGGCGTAGTTTTTGCCGGGCGATCCGTCTCTGTCGTTCGGTGTGGATGGAGAAGGTGTAGGGTAGAATTGAAATCGTGGCGGAGCACAACTTTTAGCCGAACGATGACATTAGCCGATCAATACGATTGATACGCCGAACCCTGATTTTAGCCGAACAACATACTTGACATACCGAACAATGACTCTAGCCGAACAGCATATTTGACATGCCGAACGATGACTCTAGCATATTTAACATGCCGAACGATGACTCTAGCCGAACAGCATATTGACATGCCGAACAATGACTCTAGCCGAACAGCATATTGACATGCCGAACAATGACTCTAGCCGAACAGCATATTGACATGCCGAACGATGACTCTAGCCGAACAGCATATTGACATGCCGAACGATGACTCTAGCCGAACAGCATATTGACATGCCGAACACTGACTCCAGCCGAACAACCCCTAGGTCGAACCATTACCTTAGTCAAACAAAGCAACTGCCGGACAATTCATGGGCCGGATAATGTCTTTAGCCGGTCAATACAAATGCCGAACAACATTAAAAATGCCGAACAGGATAGGTGTCTAACTACACTTTAAGCCGGTCACTCTAGAAATCATATGTCTTCTGAATCTGGGACTATAATCCCCTCAAGGCGAGCTTTCTGAGACGGTCAGCGATGACGGTCTTCGAAGGCGATGATTCGAAGCTAAATATTACATCCTTAGAACCTTTAGATTCTCATTGCCTGCACACAATCGCTTGCACTAGTTCACACACCACATGGGGGGGGGGGAATCGTGTTGCTAATTCTAACGTTCAACGTTTTTCAAGTATAGCTCTCTCAAGCATTTAGCCAGGTTCATTATTTATTCGGGATGTCGGGAAAATCTAGTTCTGCCACCATATCTGACAGGCCTGGGCCGTCAGCAAAGCAAGGAGCCGCAGATGCTTCCAACCCGTCAATCTCTCCTGCTCATAACTTGGCGCCCGATGCTCTGGAGTCAACCATCTTACTGGACAATCCGGTCGATTCTCAAGCCTCGAAGATCAATGAGGCCGCTCTGTGACAGATATGTTCCATTCACGGGATTCCCTTTGCTGACGTGTTAGTTCCTTCGAGACACGACCGTCCTCATCTGCCCCCAGTCGGGTACACGGCCTGCAACAAGTTCATGTGCTGGATGGGCAGCGTGCCTCCATTTAACCTATTTCTCCGGGATGTGCTGCAGTATATAGACATTGCTCCGTCGCAGCTGCACCCGAATGGTCATGCGTTCCTATATGGGACTTATTTACTCTTCATGGCTGTCTTCTCCAGACCTCCAACCCCCGGTGATATCCGATACATTTATATGTTCAAGAGATGGAAAGATAGCCCTTTCTTCATATTCCTCGAGCCATATCACAAGTGCCAGATCTTGACAGGGGCCTGTAGCAAATTCGCCCTGTACAAACAGGAATGGTTCTATGTGCGATGCCCGTCTGGTTTTGCTAGGAGATGGGTTGAAGGCAGTAAGTCTCTCTGCTGAACCGTTATTCGTACTTAATGGGAGTCATGTTTTTCCTAACTCTTCATTTCATCTTTTCAGGTATTAACCCGCGTCCGGAAGGCCGAGGATATTCTGACGCTGTCGACGCGATTAGAGCTCTTCCGGCCGAGGATCGAGATATTCGAGCTATCATTTCAAATGAATCGCTGTCGGGGTTCGGCTTGCTAGCTCCTGATCGTCGGATCAGCCTTCCAGAAGGTGTTACAATTCCCAAACCTCCATCTGGTAAAGGGAAAAAACTTGCCGGCCCGTCGTCGCGTCGCGCTCCCGACACACACGAAGAAGGCGAGCGCAAAGAGGATGATGCACCCGAAACTCAGGGCGAGAACGTGGGTCCTGCTTGGAATCCGGCAATCGAAGTTCATGATATTGAGACGTCATCCTCCCCTTCGAAGGGAAAGAAAAAGCTGAAATATACGGTTCAGAAAGAGAAAGTTGGTGACACCTCAAAATCTACGCCTATCCCTCCTGAGAAAGAGGCTTCTTCGCAGCATCTGGAGAGTTCTCTAAGGGGTCTCTCGAACCTCTCTATTCCCGAAGACATACTTAATTACGGGTTCGATGATCCTGAAGCTCTCAAATTCTCCTCGCCCGCTAGAGGCAATGTAGGAGTTCAACTCCCGGCTCACAGAGACAATACTCCGATTAGCAAAGATAAACGAACGGGTCCGTCGGGGGGAACACTTAGGACACACACGCACATGCGCATTCCATAACATCCTTCAAGTCTTTTTAATTCGTGAATTCTCCTTAATTCGTTGTTATCTTCCTTCTTTGCAGGTGATATGGGCCGCTCCCACGGACTTGATCGCCTTCAGGGGTCTTCAATATTTCATCACTCCGGACGGGATTCCGATTCAGGCAGACGCCGGGACCGAGGTGATTATGAAGATAGGGACAATCGTCCGCGCGAGTCGTCTCACCGCAAGAAAGCACACTATCAATCTTCCCAGTCCCGTGATCTTCCTCCTACAACTGAGCCGGATAAAGAGAAGTCTTTGCAGAAGGGTTATCAGTCTGATGCTGCTCGAGAACAACATTCCAGTTCATCGAGTACGAGGCAAGTTCGAGAGCCGCGTAAAAGAACGGAATTCTCTAAGCCTCCTCCTCCTGCTCCTGCCGTGGACCCAACTGTTGCGGAAAAGATGGTCGACCTTAAGGCCAAGTTTCCGAAAATTTGTTTTGACGGTTTGAAATTCCTCCCGGCCATCCATCACATTCCTGGGCACGTGAAGCAAAGTGCCATTGCCTGCAACAATGACGTCTATGTTCAACATGACGCATTCGTGCACTTGGTGGAGAAGATCTCAGAAGTATCTGTTGAGCGTCAACACGAGATTGACCGTCTGAATCTGGAGGCTGACAACGATAAGAAAATCATCAAACTCTAAGACGAAGAACTCGCCTCTTATAAGTTAAAGCTAGAAGCCGCTGAACAAGGTGCAAAAGATACTGCCGAGGCAGTTACTCGCTTAGAGGTGGCTCACAAAAAGGAGCTTGACGAAGCAGTTCAGCGCAGCGGCGCCCTTGCCCTAGAAAAAGACTCTGTCCAAAAAGAAAGGGACGCGCTCGCTACTCAAGTCAAAGAGCTGAAAGAACAACTCTCCAAGGAGAAAGAAGACAAAATAGCCGCTCAGGAAGAATCACAGCGGTATTGTGATGAGATTGTTGCTACCCGGCTCCTGAAGGCAAAGCTCGACGGTGAACTTGCCGGGGTCGAGAGAATGAAGGATGAGGCCCGTGAGGAGGGCAAAAGAATGGCTGTGGAGGAGCTTGATTCTCGCCTTGAGGCGGCCGCAGAGACCGGCAGGGAAGAAGTCAAAAGTATGTTTGACCCGTTGATCGCCGAGTACGGAGCCCGCCTCCTTATGCACCGCGACCTAACATTCTTGGGCGACGGCTACCATGAATCCCTGGCTGAGGCATGGGAAACTCTGATAAAGATCAAGAAAGTCGAGTCAGGCTCCGAAGAAATCGACGAGGATGCACTGGTGAAGGAGTTCCTGAGGGGGAATGAGCCATCGGATTTATCCGTAGCATTGGCTCTCTATGGCAAAGGCTCTTCCCCTTCGAAAGAGAAGAATGACGAGGCTGGCCCATCAGAGGCCGACGCTACTACTCCTCACATCGCCGCTCCTTATGCTGCTCAATCGGCTGGTCGGTCGACGCTTGATCCATTCGAGCAGCATGCCAGTTACGATCCCGAAGATCCCGGGCTCGGCGTTCATGTGCTGTCACCTATCCTGGAGGGTGAAACCCCGCGCGCCACCGACAGTCAACCTGATCCTGGTAGGAGATTCTTCTTTCTCTAGAAGTCGAAGTGATCCCGTCATTTTTCAGCAGTGGTTATTCGTTCTAATGCCCACTTCTTATATTTTCTCACAGGTTGTTCTGATACCGAGCTAACTCCGAGGAGCGATGACGCCAAGGAGGAAGCGGGGAAAACAAGCGACGTTGCTCACGCAGGGGTAACTCCCGGCCCAGACGCTCAAGTGATCGGGGCGCTTGACGATGACAAACTTGATACTTCGTCTCCTGCCGAAGGAAGCGACGAAGTTAAAATCACTGGCGCCTCTGAACATACTTCAGAGATGAGCATGAAGGATCGTCTTGCCGACGAGGAGAAGAGAAAGGTCAAAGTCAAAGTTGAATCTGAAGTCCTGGAATTTACTGACCCGCGGAACAGACCTTTGAAAATCATTCTCCCGGGCAGGTCCAAACCACTAGATGTTCCGTCTCCTACTCCTGACTCCGTCTCTCTAGCAAGCAAAAAGTCCAAGAAGAAACGTGAGGGAGAGGAGTCGTCGAAAACACCAAAGGCAGACAAGAAAAAGAAGTCGAAGAAATGATCGATGCACTTGTTCAACAAGTTTTTGCTTAAGTTTGTAACAGTTTCCATCTTCCATAACTTGTAGTTTGTATAGGCCCGAATTTTGTAGGAGTGATCTTGTATCCCCATTTTGGACTTATCGAATAAAATTTTAGTTTCTTCTTGTTTGAATGATTCTCTTGTCTTTATTTGGTTTGCTGACACTGTGCTCCGAGGATTCGGAGACTTGAGACTGTTCATACTCTAGTCCGCGCTTTGGGGACTTAGAGTACTCGACTCCGCACTCTGGGGACTTGGAGACTTGAAATCGTTTATACTCTAGTCCGCGCTCTGGAGACTTAGAGTACTCCGCTCCGCACTCTGGGGATTCGGAGATTGGAGTCGTTTATACTCTAGTCCGCGCTCTGGGGACTTAGAGTACTCCGTTCCGCGCTCTGGGGATTCGGAGATTGGAATCGTTTATGCTCTAGCCCGCGCTCTGGGGACTTAGAGTACTCCGCTCCGCACTCTGGGGATTCGGAGATTGGAATCGTTTATACTCTAGTCCGCGCTCTGGGGACTTAGAGTACTCCGTTCCGCGCTCTGGGGATTCGGAGATTGGAATCGTTTATACTCTAGTCCGCGCTCTGGGGTCTCAGAGTACTCCGCTCCGCGCTCTGGGGATTCGGAGATTGGAATCGTTTATACTCTAGTCCGCGCTCTGGGGACTCAGAGTACTCCGCTCCGCACTCTGGGGATTCGGAGATTGGAATCGTTTATACTCTAGTCCGCGCTCTGGGGACTCAGAGTACTCCGCTCCGCACTCTGGGGATTCGGAGATTGGAAATCGTTCATACGAGCCTGTATGTCGCGCAGAATAGTGTAATTTATCATCCAATTAAGAGATATAGAAACTTCATAGAAAATGTGGCTTCAAGCCTTTATTAATGAAAATCAACTAAATTGCTCGATTACAACTTTAAAAGGAAACTAAATCATTATTGAATGGAAACATGCAGGAAACAATAGCGCCTATAGCAAGAAAGGGAAACATGCTAAATGTAATAGTGCCGCAAATGTTCACTGTTCCATGCTCGGGGGAGTGTCACGCCATCAATGGTCGTTAGCTTGAATGTTCCTTCTCCAAGCTTCCGTTCAATGGCGTATGGACCTTCCCAGCTGGGATTCATGCGTGATGGTACCGGGAAGACTCGTTTCAGAACGAGATCTCCCACATCAAAGATTCTTGGACGGACTCTGCCGTCATAGTAACGCTTGACTCGATGTCTGTGCGCCGCCGCCCTTAATTCAGCTTCTTCCCGTTTTTCATCGATGCGGTCCAGTGACTCCAGCAAGAGGTTTTGGTTCGCCTTGGGATCGTAGTACGTCACTCGGTGCGATGGAACTTCAAGTTCCACAGGTATAACGGCTTCAGAGCCGTATGCCAAGGCGAACGGAGTGTGGCCGGTCGCAGACTTGTGGGTAGTTCTATACGCCCATAATGCTGTCGGGAGTTCATCTACCCATTTGCCTCCAATATTCTCCAGACGCTTCTTTAGTATGGACTTGATTATCTTGTTAACGGCCTCGACTTGTCCGTTAGCTTTTGGGTGTGCAACGGCGGCGAACTTTTTCTCGATGCCGTACTTTAAACAGAACTCTTTGAACTCTCTACTTTCGAATTGCGTTCCGTTGTCTGTAATGATGGTGCGTGGAAGGCCAAAGCGGCATATAATGTTTCGTACAACGAAGTTAATGACTTTCTTAGAGGTGATAGTGGCCAAAGGTTCTGCCTCAGCCCATTTCGTGAAGTAGTCGACTGCAACTATCGCGTATTTCGCACCACCTTTGGATAGAGGCAAAGAGCCGATTATGTCGATTCCCCAGATCGCGAATGGCCAAGGACTGATCATTTGTGTGAGTTCCGTTGACGGAGCCCTCGGGATTTTTGCATATCTTTGACACTTGTCGCATTTTCTTGCGTAGTCCGCGGCATCCCGGTTTACGGTGGGCCAGTAATACCCATAACGGAGGATCTTCTTTGCTAGCGTTTGCCCCCCAGTATGGTCGCCGCATTCCCCTTCGTGGACTTCCCTCAAGACTCGCTTTGTTTCATCATGAGCGATGCACCGTAACAATGGGACTGAGAATCCTTTCCGGTACATGGATCCATCCTGCATTACGTACCGCGCAGCCTTTCGAAGGACCTGTCGTCTTTCGCTTCTTCTTTCTGGTAAAGCCCCGGTTGTCAGGTACAGTTTGAATGGGGTTATCCACGAGTCCTTCTCGATCTCTGTTTCTAACACAAGATCGATTTTCATCTCGTCCGCACTCGGGGCATGCAAGACTTCCACGGGATACAATCCCATTTGTTGAACATCATCGGTACTTGCGAACTTAGCCAACAAGTCGGCTTCTTTGTTTTGTTCTCGCGGGATATGTGAAATGTCATAACGCTCAAGATTTGATAGTAGTTCCTGGACCTGAACGAGGTACGGAGCAAGCTTTCGTCCTTTTGCTTGGTAGTCTCCTCGTACTTGGTAAACCACTAACTGCGAGTCACAAAAGATTTCGACTGATTTGATTCCGAGTTCTTTGATAAGCTTCAAGCCAGCGATCAATGCTTCATATTCAGCTTCGTTGTTTGTAGCCGGAAAATCGAGCTTCAGGGCATAACAGATTGATCGGTTTTCCGGAGTTATAAGAACTACGCCCGCGCCGGAGCAACGGTCGTTTGATGCACCGTCAGTGTATAATTTCCATCGAATGGGGGGAATGATGTCATGATCGTCCGGTTTGATGGGTATGGTAAATTCAGCGATGAAGTCTGCTAACGCTTGCCCTCGGATGGCTCTCCGTGGTAAGTACGCGATATCGAATTGGCTCAACTCGATGTTCCATTTTAGCAATCTTCCAGAAGTTTCCGGTCGTTGAAGTACCTGCCTCAGGGGTTGATCGGTATAAACGCCGATTGAATGCGCTTGAAAGTACGGGCGCAGCTTGCGTGATGCAATCACCAAGCAATAAGCCAATTTCTCAATTTTAGGGTAATTCTTCTCTGCCCCCGTTAAACGCTTGCTAACATAATATACCGGCTTCTGGACTCGATCCTCCTCACGGACCAAAGCTGCGCTTATCGCATGAGGGGATATAGCCAAGTAAACGTACAGCATCTCATGGTCAACTGGTTTAGATAGCATTGGTGGGCTCTCCAGATGCCTTACCAGGTTCTGGAAAGCTTCCTCGCAGCTAGACGTCCATTCAAAATTCCTCTTTCCTTTCTTTATTATGTCGAAGAACGGGATGCACTTGTCAGTTGCCTTGGATATAAATCGACTCAGCGTAGCCACTTTTCCGTTCAAGCTCTGTACCTGCTTTATAGTCCTGGGCGCTTGTACATCTCGAATGGCTTGGATCTTTTCTGGGTTAGCTTCGATTCCCCTAGCGTTGACGATGAATCCTAAAAACTTCCCTGATGCAACGCCGAAAGAACACTTCAGCGGGTTGATCTTCATTCCATAGGACCTGAGTATGTTAAACATTTCAGCTAAGTCTTGAATGTGGTCGTTTGACTGCCGTGACTTCACGAGCATGTCATCCACATAGACTTCCATGGTTTTGCCCAGCTGGTCCTTGAACATTCGATTCACCAGACGTTGGTAAGTTGCTCCAGCATTCTTTAATCCAAAGGGCATCACTACATAGCAATACAGCCCGACATTTGTAACGAAGCTGGTGTGTTCTTGGTCCGGAATATGCATTGGGATTTGGTTGTATCCCGAGTACGCATCCATGAATGACAATAGTTCGTGTCCTGCTGTGGAATCGACCAACTGATCGATCCTAGGCAACGGGAAACTGTCCTTAGGGCATGCTTTGTTCAAGTCGGAATAATCTATGCAAGTCCTCCATTTCCCATTTGCCTTCTTTACTAGCACGGGGTTGGAGACCCACTCCGGGTAGAGGGCGTCGCGGACGAACCCATTTGCTTTGAGTTTGTCCACCTCCTCTCCAAGAGCGGCGGATCTCTCTGGATCCATTCCTCTCCTTTTTTGCTTGACTGGGACGTATTTCGGGTCTATGTTCAACATATGACTTGTGATGGCGGGAGAAATCCCACACATATCAGAATGCGTCCAGGCAAAAACATCAAGGTTTGCCCGGAGGAAGTCGCTAAGGTCTTCTGTCATTGTGGGGCCTAACTGTGATCCGATCTTCAGTATTCGCGAAGGGTCGTCACGGCTAACTGAAATGTCAATTGTTAATTCAGCCGGTGCCGCCTTCTCTTCCCTGGGTTTCTCATCGTCGTCTCTCGGATCTATATCTCCGTAGATCCGAGAACTATGCCCGAGCCAGGGCTCGGGCACTACTTGTCAATTATTCGTATTGAGGATGCGGACGGGATTGTCCGCAACCTTTCCTTTCTCCCTCCGGTGGGCTTCTCGGAGCTCGACCACATAACAAGAACGACCAGCTGCTTGGTCACCGTGAACAATGCCTACTCCTTTGTCAGTCGGAAACTTCAAAGTCAAGCACCACGGGGCTAGTGCCGCCCTAAATTCAGCCAGGGCCGGCCGACCCAAGAAAACATTATATGGAGAGTCCACATCCAAAACTACAAAGGGTAGAATTCGTACCCTCCGACGCTCGCCTTGTCCCAGTTCAACTGGTAACTCGACATATCCTACTGCATCAGTCGCAGCGCCGTTAAAGCCGTGGATACGAGCTTTGGATGGTTTCAAGTCTTTTGTCTCTAGCTTCATCTGATCATAGGCCTTCTTGAAGATGATGTTGACTGAACTTCCACAATCAATCAAAATTCTTTTTACATATGCTGGTCCGATTGTTGCAGATATGACCATGGGATCGATGGTCGGAGCCTTTACCTGATCAGCGTCTCTGTTTCTGAACACAATATCGTCTGTCATCACGCGCTGCTGCTTAGCAGGGGCCCCGTCCTCTATGTTCGAACAGCACTCAAAATCTGCATGCTTCAAGGAGCTCGCATATCGTTCCATCTCTTGCCAGTTCTTATCTGCGGGATGAGGTCCGCCGATAATTGTATTTATAACCAGTCTTCCAACAGTCCGGGCAGGTTCCTCTGGATGACGTGGAGCCGGTGCACGACCTGGGTTGGACGTTCCCTGTCCTCCTTCCTGTGGATCCTTTACAAATTCTTGCAACTTCTTTTGTCTGATCAATTTCTCGATAGCGTCATGCAGGTGTCTGCATTCTTCCGTGTTGTGTCCATAAGTTTCATGGAAGCGGCAATATTTCCCAGTCCGTTTCTGTTCTTCAGTTGATTCTTTCGGACGTGGTTTTCTGTATTGAAAAGTATTGCATGTGGATAGGTAAATGTTCTCAAGTGGGGCGTTTAGCGGAGTGTACTCGCTGTAGCTTGGAATTCTCGACTTCCACTTTCCCGCTTCTTTCCTCTTTCCTTGACTTCTTCCTCCGGACTCTTTGGGCTGCACAGGCTTACTCTGGACGTTGACTTGGACCTTTCCTGAATTGTCTCCAGATTGCTTCACAGCAATGTTGCTCTTAATTGACTCTTGGGCAGGTCCCGGTGCCTTGTCTCGTCGTACCCACCTAGCTTCCTCTCTTCTTATGAACTGGTGTGCCTTGGAGTAGAAACGCTCTAGCGTAGTCGGAGGTTTTCCTGCCAGCCAATCTCCGAATTCAGAATCCGGATCTACACCTCTCATTACAGCCATTAGAATTGCATGGTCGTTGGGATTACTGACTTCAGTTGCCGCAACGTGGAATCTTTGTAAGTACTCCTTCAGCGACTCTCCGGGATTTTGGATTACACTTGACAGAGACATCACGTCCTTCGGGCGTGTAGTGTGTATCCTGAATTGCTCAATAAACTTCTTTGCCAACTCCTCGAAATTTGATACGGATCGCGGAGGAAGTCGGGTGAACCACATAGTAGCGATCCCAGATAGAGTAATCGGAAAGCACCTACACTTGGTGGCATCATTTGCTCTGGCTGAATCCATCATCCATTCATACCTCATTACATGTTGTCTGGGGTCAGTCTTTCCTTCGTATGCAGGAATGGTTGGCATGCTAAACTTCTTGGGGTAGGCCGCTTGCAGCACAACATCCGTGAACGGAGTATGACTTCTTGACACTCCCCAATCGTCATTTGATAAGCCCTGATTTTCTTTCATCAGTTGCCTGATCATGGCTGTCAGATCGGGTGTCTGTATGGAAGCTGGGAGGTTGGAGTCAGTTCTACGCGCCTGTCCATGCTGATGCCTCCTTTCCTGGCGATCTGCCAATCGTGCGTCATGAGGTTCAACGTTGTTAACATCTTGATGATCTGGAGCTCCCTCCTCCATCTGTACTCCAGTTCGGAAGTTTCCAGTTCTGGCTTGGTCGCGGTCTCCTGCTGTTCGAACAGCAGCATCTGCCCTTGCAGCTTCTGTCTTACGGCGTCTGCGCCTGGGTGGCTCATCAGAAGAAGTTGAGCTGTCAGAAGAGGAATAAGCAGCTGGATTGCCCCCAGCATTCTGTTGCTGCTGTTGAGTGAGTTGTGCCATCAGGTTGGCATTAGCTTGCATCTGTTCTCCCAGTTGTCTCCTGCTTTCCCTAAGTTCTCTCATCAAGTCGTTGAACTCCACTCTGGTGACAACTGGAGTCTGTTCTTGAGCGGCAATCCCTGCACTCGGGATCGCTGGTTGATTGCTAGGTCCTGCTTGTTGCACGCTAGCAGTCTCTCGGGCATCCGCATTAAGAGAAGTTGACCTGGTACGTGGTCTTGCCATTGTAGAGTTATTGGTATGAACTCTGAGTAGAATCAGCGGATGTTCTATCAGTAAGTCGGATCTTCTTTGGGGGATTTGCTCAATCCAGTAGCTTCAAAGCAGATCCTTGAGGTCTGAGAATTCGATTCTCAGTGAAAGCACCAAAGTGTTAGCACCAAAATTGGTCACTAACCTCGTTCAGAAAGATTGTGTAGAGATATAAGTGATGAAAGTAAATTAAACAGAGAAGACAATGCTAATTTAAATGCATAAAGTAAGAACACCAAATTTATAGTGGTTCAGCGTAATTGCCTACGTCCACTTTGTTCAACTTTATTGATTTCCTTTATAGTTGATTACAAATACAATTCGTGAATCAAATGCTTGAGTAAAGTTGTTAAGTAGAGAAGGTGAGTCTTGAAAATGGCAGAGTCTCCCCGGTGTTTTCTCTCCAAAAAAGGATCCATTTCACTGTGACCCTGCCCCTCTATTTATAGGCAAAGATGGGCTGGACTTCCCAAGCGGGCTTGTTAGCCGAACGTTCGAGCCCAGGTGCTGCGTGCCGAACCAGGTACGCCGAACGCTTCTGTGCCGAACGGTCCTTCCCATGCCGAACGGTGCTCCTGATGTATGGGAAGTGTAGGGTGATTGCAGTGAAGCCGAGCGTATCTCCCTTTGAAGCTCTTGACCAACCAATGTATGTAGTTCGAACGCTCTCGTTGCCGAGTTATCCTACCGCCGAGCTCCACTGACGCCGAGTGCCTCTTAATGCCGAGTACCATGGGATGCCGAACACTAGTTGACGCCGAGCATAGGTTGTTGCCGAGTGCTCTCCTTGACGCCGAATGCCCTTACGCCGAGTACCTTGTTATGCCGAGCAGTCTTGACGCCGAGTACCTTGTTATGCCGAGCAGTCTTGACGCCGAGTACCTTGTTATGCCGAGCAGTCTTGACGTCGGACACTAATGGATGCCGAGCACACTTTTCGCTGAGCGCTCATGGATGTCAGTTGCTTCGCCGAACACTCCTGGATACCAAGTGCCTCGCCGAACACTCTTTGATGCCGAGCACTGATTGCCGAGTACTAGTTGCCTGGTCAAATCCCCAGGAAACAATTTATTTTCAACAGTTGAAAATATTCAATATACTTAAATCAATATTAAGTATATATTCATTCTTTAAGGAAATCATTAATTTTAACATCTATTGGAGTCAAAACGAATGTTGCGTAAAACATCGTTACGACGACTCAAAATCACTAGTATAGGGATTCGGATTTAAGATAGATATATAAATCCCAATACTACATAAAACATTTTCTTTCGAAAATCATTTACTATAACAACAGTGTTATAGTCCACCATTTCCTTCTTCCTCGAAAACGTCTATTTCAACAATAAATGTTGAAATCTATGATTTCGATTCATAATACATTTTAAAACATTTTAAAATGTTTAACTTCATTTTTAATATCACTTCTTCAAAAATAAATCCATTTTACTTAACAATATATTCACTGTCCCAAAATCGTGAATATACTAACCAAATTTCAGTCTTTTCTATACATTTATTTCAATAGAGATTCGCTATCCAAAATCGCGAATATATCTTCTTTAAAAATCTTCTATATTTAATTTATCAAATTCAATCTATTTCGAATTTATAAACACGTTTATAAATTCTATTTCTATTTTAATAACAACCTCAACTTATAAATCTTCTTTTTATTAACTTCTATATTTTACTTATCAAAATAAGTGATCTCGGATTTATAAACAACTTTTATAAATTCCAATTCTATTTATAAAAACTTCAATACCAAATCAATTTCAATATTGATTTCTAAATTTATTTTCCATCCCAACTCATTTTATATTGACTTTCCAAATTCGTTTCAATTTGCCAATTAAATTTATAGTTGGACTTCCAACTTATTTCCTTTTTAAATAAATTCCTCTTAAAGAAAATAAATCTCTTTATCTTTTCAAACTATTTAGAAATCCAAATTTTAATTAAATTCTTCAATTTAAAATCACTATTATACGAAATTCATTTATTTAACATTTTCACTTGATTCTGGAATTAATTCAATAAGATTTCAAAAATCAGCCTTTATTCTTTTAAATTCTTTTCTTCAAATTTATTAAATTTCTAAAATCAAATTTACTTAAAAATTTCTACTTGAATTACAAAAATTCAATTTCATTTAGTTTTGGAATCCAATGATATCAAACATCCATTCAGCTAAATTTTAGCTTTCAAGCAAATTCCAGACATCAATATGATCAATAACATCAATATAGTAATTCACAGATTCATATCACAGTAGAAATAAATTCAATCAATGTGAGGGGTCCATTTGGATCCCTCCAACCTGTTTCCCTGCATCCAAAGACGTTAGCACAATACCAATTCCACTTCGAGGTGGAATATCGCGGTATATGGGTTTTATAAAAATAATCCGCTTACTAACGGCGCAATAGGGTCTCATCCGCTATACGAGGCGGGAAATCAATCAATCCAATATATACATATGCCAATATGTATGTAACAGCCCTAGATTTTTGTATATATTTTATTTGACTTTATTATATTTTGAAAACTATTTTTAAACTTGTTTTATTTCAAACATTTCATTTTTAAATATAAATGTTGATTATTATGTAACTTTTAATTTCAAACTGGTATAGATTGAACATTTCCTGAAAAAGGGATTTCTGGTCAAACTGGTCAAACTTTGACTTTTAAAACTTCAAATTTAAATTGTTTAAAATCTTAAATTTTATCTTTTATTATGAAAATAGACTTAATAACATGAATACTGCTTTTTGTTTCGTTGAAAACGGAATTAAATTGTAAAAGTTATGTACATTTCAATTTTGAGTATAATTTGTTTTATTTTGCAATTTTGCCTATTTTAAATTTTATAAATCATATTTTCTTTGTCATATTTTATTTTAAAATGTGTTAATATGTTATTTTATGTATATTTTTTTCTTTTAATATTTTTGAAGTGATAATAAAACTTTTCCAAAATTTATTGCATTTATTAAAGACTAGTTTCTATTTTTCTACTATATTCTTCATTTAAATTTTATTTAATTAAAATTTATTTATTTATTTTTGTGAATGCATTTTTATTTTATGTTCTTATCTTTATTTATAAATATTTTTCCAAGTCCATACAATTTTCCCTAAGTTTATTTCATTTATTTTCAAATTCTCTAGACTAGTTTTCATTTTGTACTATTTTCTTATTTTAATCATATATAATTAATATTTATTTATTTATATTTTGTATATTTGTTACATTTTCGAATTGAAACTGAATTTTTAATTATTTTCAGTTATTTAAACTTATTAAAAAGAAATAAAAGTGATTTGAAAGGTTTGTGGCTTTTTATTTCCTAAGGCCTTTTGAATTCCCACCTTTTCACATTTCAACATTACTTTTCATTCAATTGGCCTTAACTCCTCATTCTTTCAGCTGCATATCTCATTTTGCAATTCACGTGAAAACATCACTTTCTCATTCCTCATTCACATATGTTTTCAGATCTGAAGAAAAAGAATTGTAATGTCTTCCTCTTTTCTATTCTTTTTCACCTTCTTTTATTGATTTTCCTTTGTAAATTGCCTTGAAATCTTCATGCTTTGCTCGGCCCATAGCCTCACCATCACCACCATCGACCACCATCCCTTCCTCCCCACTAAATCCAAGGCCAAACCATCATTCTCCACTGACATGAAAGTGCCATGGCCTCCCCTTGAGCAAAACTCCACAAAAACATTGAAAACTCTACAATTATCGCCTACCCGAGCCATGTATGCAACCTTCCCTTCATTTTACACCACCACCACCACCATAGGCTGCCACCACCACCTTTTCCAGACCTCCCCACACCACTCCAACCTCTGTCCAGACCTGAGCTTGACTGGCCAAGCATATAACCCCATGACCGAGCCCTTTTGGTTGCCAAAAACCATGTTTTAGCCTAAACCCCTTCACATCCCTGTGTTGTAACTTCCTCCATCATGTTCTACCTTGTAGCCTTACCTTTTCCAGACCCATACCTGATCCAAACCAAGTACAAACCTGACCTAATTGATCCCCTAGGCCATGCAAACAAGTAGAGAAAGCAAGGTAAAAAGTTTCGTATTCAAACTGCTTTTTGTTTCAAAGTTATTCAAATTCAATCGTATTGATTTTTAACTATTATTTTGGTTTTGTTTTTGGGTTGTAACACAAGATCTATAACTTGGATCTCGCTCTCCACTCTCAAGTCATTCCCGTGTTGTCGTGCCTTCGTAGTGTCAGTATTGTGTGCATTTGTGGCTATCTCCAGCTTTTAACAAGTGAGTTATTCGCACCAGACAATATGTACATATATAACTAGTGAATTGACCCCTTTTGAATCTGTAAAATGCATTATCATGTTACACCTGCTATGTTATGATTTTATGATGTTCACCCATGCTTAAACACCTATTATATTATATGTTACTGTTATATTATGCTGTTCTATTATTTTTATCAGTTTATCACACTGCAAGTTCCCTTTAGATTAGAATCACTATGGGTTGAAATGATACATACCCGAACGGACTTTAGAATAGGAGAAAATCGTTATGGGCTGAAATGATAGGCCTGAATGATTTTCAATTATTTTCATTTACTTGGGATTGCGGGTTTGAAATGATCAAACCCGGGTTTTCTTTGTAAATTACGGGTTGAAATGATATATTACCCGTATCACTTTACCTAGGCTAAAAATGAAATACAGACCTGTAGTTAAAATATGTTTTTCTAAAAATTTTAAAATACTTTAGAAATGTAAATGTTATAATATTTTGATTTAAATTTTATTTAAATGATTTTTGTAAAGCATTATTGATTTTTTTGAAAATTTATAAGTGAAATAAATTAATGGTAAAGTTAGAAAATCTGAAATGTAAGTTATTTTGGGAAATTTTAATTTGGTGATAATTGGAATTTAAATTAAATATGAAATATGATAAATTCATGATAATTTGGATTAAAGTTAATTTAAATGATTTTATAATATATTAATGATTTTTGAATAAAGTAAAAATGTGAAATGAATGAATATTTAAGTTGAAATTTTGAAATATAACTAAAATTGGAAATTTGTGAATTTGGCTTAAAAGTGAAATTTAAGTTAAGTAAATAAAAATGGAATTAAGTTATATTTGAAAATTTAAACTTAAGTGTTAAGTTAATTTAATTTAATGAATTTATAATTTAATATTGGAATTTAATAAGTGAATTATTATTAAATTTTGATTTTTTGAATGGAGGTTTAACTTTATAAAATCATGAATATAAGGGTATTTGAATGATTGTTTTAAAAGTGAAATTATATGATTTTATAAGTTAAAAATGATTTATATAAAAATATAATTGTTTGTGAAATTATACTGAATATTTGAAGTTAATTAACTACATTTCTGAAATGCTATTAATTCTAATGTAAATGATAATACAACATTTGTAAATGCTGTAGTTGATAATAATGAACAAAATGGCTAAATTTAATTAAAGGCTATTATAGCATTTTTGTAAATGTTATAATGGTTGAATTTAACTAAGTTTATTTGAAACTAATGTAACCCTATTACAGCATTTTAAATGCTGTCTTTTGTTAAATTGAACTGTTTTAAATGTGACTTTCCATAGCATTTTCTAAATGTTGCGAAAGTTGAATTTTCATTGTTTTAATTAATTTAAGTGAACGAATGAACTTTGAAAGATTAAAATTTTGGAAATTTAATCATTTAATTATTTAATATAATAACTTCATTTTATGATTTAAAATGAAGTAATTTGTTTCGTAATATAAACTATTTTGAAATATGATATTTTGATATTTTGAACTGGATTTTTGAATGATATTGAATTTTAAAATGATATTTGATTTCGAAATATAAATTACCAATTTTGAAATTTTAACCACGGGATGTATTTAATTTATGGTTTAACTGATCCTTAGAGGATGGGCGATCCCAAGCATCCTTTAAGTTATTATGCATTACTGCTACAGTTCACTTGAGTTGGTTTACATTATATAAGTATATATTGTCCTGACTCGAGTGTTTTGTATTTTGCTTTACGCTCGGGTCAGCCTGAGTATTTACAGCTTAGATTTGGATCTCTTTCTGGAGCTAGGAATCGTTGGAGATTCTGCTTATCTAGTTATCTATCCATTCCAGTTTCAGTTGTTCTATTTCAGCTCTGGTATTATAAACTTCTATGTATTTGAGATTTCTATTGTATATGTTTTCAAACAGATATTATGTATTATGTTTTGAGAGTTTGTTATAGTAGCTTCATGAACTACTATGGTTTTTTTATATTCCGCTGCGAGTTATTCTGATATGTTCTGTGTCTATGTTCTGTGTATTTGATTTCATTTGCTCCAAATTTATTTACAATCTGTTATTTTGAATTATTCAAGTCAGACATGTGTGGATTATTGTCGATTTGAATGGTCTAAAATAGTGGGTCGTTACAGTTGGTATCGGAGCTTTGGTTTTAGGCAAACCTTAGCCTGCGGAGCAAAATGTAACGACCCGGAAATTTCGAACCCGAAATTTCCAGATAGTTAGAAGAAAAAAAAAAGAGATAGAAGAAAGAACAGAACAAGGCACAGATTCTCACATTCGCAGCGGATCAAAATACAATATCAAATAATAATATCAGTTATACAAAGAAAACTGTATCAGTCAATTACATTTTTATACATCAGAGTTACAACATTTCACAATCACTATACAGTTAAAATAACTCGTCCCAATAATTAACAATATATCACACTCCATACGTTTCTGCCATCCAGCTCGCCTCCAGAGCTCCAGAACGTCCTTACCTGAAATCTGTAATACTCGGTCTGACCCGAGCATTATACCAAAGTAACACCCGGGTCAGGCTGGAAACCAGCGTGAGTAAACTCATCTAACATGAAATTTCAATCCATAGAACTTATTTAAACCCGGGGTAACTCGTACATTATTACAAGTAAACAACTTATATAGTCAACACTTATTTTCACAAAACAATATCTAAGTATCCAACTTAGTTTAAATGGTCCATTTTATCCCAAACCAGCCTATTGGTTTCACATATCAATCTATAAAGAATTTAGATGATTCAAATCGAAGTGGTTTCGGGTATTTACTGATACCCGACTCCGGTCTCTTCGAATCCAATGTCATCTTTATCTAAGTTGTCAAAGTGAACACATATCAAATTTAAATACAGGGTATCATATTCACACAACAATTCATTATCGATAGATAACCCACAATATTACTGTTCAACCCATCATATCATATCACAGTACATCACAATTCATATATCAGAGATATTCAGACAATCAAGGTATTCAATTCAGGTTTATCATCTATAGGCAAGATTAATAGTCAAACCATTCTCAATTAATCTAATTTAATCACCTAATATAAATTAAATTAATTATCTTTAATCTTGCTTAATTATAAACCACTCTTTAAATTAATTACATTGATTAATTAACTTTAATTAATTACATTGATTAATTAACCTTAATTAGTCTCATTAATTACGTTAATTAATTATTCTTAATTAATTTCATTAATTAATCAACTTATAATCACTTTACCTTTCTTTAATTAATTAATTAATTTTCACTAAGCCATTACTCCGTAATTTCTTCTATTAATAATCCTCAAATCACTTCCATTAAGTAATTACCCTCAAATTACCTTTATTAATTTCCCATTAATTAATCACATTCATTAATTAATTTATAACATTAATTAATCATATTTATTAATTAACCTTAATTAATTACATTAGTTAATTAACTCTAATTTAATCACATTAATTAATTTTCTAAGTAATTAATTCTTAATTACTTTCCTTAATTACTTCCATTAATTAACTTTACATCTGTTAATTAATCACATATATTTATTTACCCTTTAATTAATTACATTAGTTAATTCTTTAATTAATTCCACTAAGTAATTTATCCTTAATTACATCCATCACTTTGTTAAACATTTTCTTTATTAATAAAAATACTAGATTTCTTTGCTTTATAAAATCTGTTCATGTTTCACTGATTAATTATAAAGTTTAAAAACTGGTTATTAAGACAATATACAAAACCCGAGACAAACTCGAGTAAATCAAGTAAAAACCCCGAGCTAAACTCAGAACCACTCACGTACAACCACTCGAACTCACCTACTTCGAGTTATCACGCAACCCACACGAGACAAATCCCGAGTTCAACTCTTCTCCTCCAAAACCAACCTCCAGATGCACTCAAACGTACACGTGCACGTGCACCGTCACGCTGGACGTCGATGATCTCCATTCTGGTCTCCGGCAAGTCATCTTCCATCTCGACATCACGTTCGACCATCAAAATCTACTCGATTCGTACTAGACTCGAATCCAACCAAAGAACCCATCAGCTCGAACGCCATTGCCAGTAACTTCCATCACCACGGCAACCCCCAGCCTCGAGAAAACCCACCACCTTCACCGTAGCTCCGCCTCACTTCACTCTACCTCCAGCGCCCTACGCGATCGCCTCCGGTTGCCTATCGACGCCGCGAAATCCATATGAACGTCACGAGAAAAACAGGGTCTTAAACCCTAACTTGATCAATTCCGATCAATCCCCTCATTAATAAATTCCAAATTGATTTTTCCTATGATTCCCAGACTTTCTACCACCTACAGCTTCAACCCCGAAACCTATCACCTCTCCGATCGCCAGGATTTGCCTAAAATAGCATTTCCGTTCATCTCACCATTTCTCACGAATTTAAATCTTAAAATTTATGTTTTACATACTAAAATTCGTGATTTCCCATCACGAATCCATCCATGCAATACAAACTTAAAATTGATTCAATTAGTTTTTGACCATAATAAGATTTTTACTGTAAATTTTGAAATTTGAACTAAACATCCATTATAAAAACCTATAATTATTTTTAGAAGGAAGATTACATGATTTCAAACAGCCTTTGTTTACAAATCAAAAGCTAGTTTATATTAAAAATAGAATTATTGAATTTATTAAGAAGATGAATCCTGTTTATAAGCATACAGAGACCATCACAGGCATTTCAAACATTCCTATACAAACATGCATACATTAATTTCCAAGCATTTCAGATATATAAACATGCATTCATATCATATTACTAAGTAACACAATTTACATAAACATCCATCACATGCATCCATCACAACAAATTTTCTTAAAACTGTTTTTAAGAGGAAATGTTTACTCACAATTATTTGAAGAAAACAGAGAACAGTTTTGGTCTGGACTTGATTTCCAGAGTTTGATCTGAAGTCTGCTCTGTTTGATTTGAAACCAAAGCTTGATTGTTGAATACTTGGAAGAAAAATACTTGATTTTTGAACCGAAATCTTAGTTGGGTTGCTCCTGTTTTAAATCTGAGATGATCTTATCTTTGATTTTGAAGTTGAAATATTATTGCTTGATGATTGTAAAGAATTGTTTATTTTCTTTTCTGGTTTGATTTTCTTAGTTTCCAGGTCTTAGTTTTGTGAAAGAAAATGAGAAAGAGTTTTTAGAGTAAGGTATATGTAATCTTGTTTTAATTCTATATTTTTTTTTAAAATAAAAGACAAAAGACACTTGTCATTCTCCTTATCTATTTTGTTAACACATATGCTTAGATAATATTGATAGCTTACACTTGTATTTAGTATGATTTTATAAATTTACATTGTACTTCTTATTTTATAAACACATTTATGTATATTCTTTTAATTGCATTTTCTATTTATATAATCACATCCCTTTGTTATATTTATACAACTTTAAAAGAAAAAGTTTTAATACTAATTTATAATTAAAATCATACACATATGTTAATATTTTGAATCCAGATATTTTTAAGATATTTTATATTTAAATTTAAATTCAAATACAAGTTCAAATTCAAATTAAAAATTAAAATTTAATTAAAATCAACTCAAACATATATTTTTTTAAATTAACACAAATTCAATTTGTAAATAATAATTCTATTAAAAATCCATTTATATATAAAAACAACACATTATTATTATTGTTTTGAAAACACAGTTTCACCAATTTTAAATAATTTATAAAGGAGATTATTACATTTATTTGTTAAATTTACAAATAAGTATTTTAATAAATTTAATCCTGTTAATTTCCAATTAACAGATGCCCAAAAATTCGGGTTATCACATTCCTCCCCCCTTAGAATCTTTTCGTCCTCGAAAAGGAACGAAACTAGAATTTTATTATAATGTTGATTATTAGTTAAATTATTCCTTAGATATCTTAACTCTTAACTCTTTTTATTTAAAATTTTCAAAATATTTTAAAAAAAACTACATAATATTATCAAAATAGTTTTTATAAAAATACTTTTTATAACTCGATGTCTCAAACAGTCCATCCTTGTTCTCACAGAAATTCGATCATACGTTGATCAAGCGTAAGACTGAAAATCTATCAGTACTTGGTAAACCCGTTTTCAACACCTAGTGAAAATACTTGGAAATAATTTTATTGAAAATATGAAAAACAGTTTTGAAAATAGAGGAAATATCTTTGGTGAGAATGCTCTGGAAATCATCACCCCCATCCATGGTCGCAGTTAACCCGATGGTTACGTTGCCGTCCCGGCAAAATCCACAGATAACTGTAGGTCTCCGCGCTCCTCGATTACGCCATGGAACCCGCTACAGATCGCAGTTATACCCGGGCCTTACGTTGCTATCATAGCACAAACCCATATAACTATAGGCATCAGCGCCACCGAATTTCGCTGCCAAATAATGAAACTTCTCCCACATAGGTCGCAGTCTACCGATATAAAATCAAACGTAGACAGTTGGCTCTCAGCGGCACACACGACTTTCGCTATGTTACCATAGTGTCACAGTCTACCGATATAAAATCAAACGTAGACAGTTGGCTCTTAGCGGCACACATGACTTTCGCTATGGTCTGCAGTAGATCGCAGTGACATCGAGTTAAACTGTCGTCACAGCATAACCCAAATGCCTCTGTGGGCACCAGCCCCTCGACTTTCGCTACACAAATAATCCTCAGGAACTAGTTTGTCCGGACTCCTCACAGGATCAACTTTAGAATCCCCCCTTGGGGTTCAAGGCAGTACCACCCAGTGGCACTCCTGAGAAGTTCATCTCAAGAGAGCGCCTTTTTCCCCAGAGCTATACTCAAAACATTTTATACTATATACTTATAGTATCTTCAAATCATACCCTTTATGATTTATCAAAATCTCCTTTACACAAAATCGATTACCAAAATCGATAATTCTCAAACTAGGCTTTCCAAAATCCAAAATTGATTTTCCCAAAAATCAAAAGCCCTTTCCAAAATCCATAGGTTCCCAAAACCTTTTCCAAAATCATTCTCATAAGATCCTTTATATATATATATATATATAGATATATATAACTTTGAAAATCTTTGGATCATTTCAAACTTTGTATAAAACCTCTTTTATACTTCAAATATTTCTAAACCCTTTTCTTTTAGCAATAGATTCAACAAGGGAAGATTTACCTTATATAACAAGGATATATAACTTTATTTTATTCTAAATCAAATATTCACATTTGATAAATCTTTTATAAAGTTATTAACCATATTTCTTTTCAAAAACCATTTTACAGTTCTTATCCCCAATTTTCAATATCAATTTCATTCAAATCCGTACGATGCACACATATCATCCGTACACAATATCAATCTGATCACTCAATCGATCACACAATTTCACTTCCGAACTAGTATCGTCCACCCGACTTCCTAATGCGGACTCAGATCTGGTTTCTTGATCAGAAACCGTCATTCTCCTTGCATAGTCGTAGCCATGATAGAGAATATCCAGAACCAATCAACAATCCATATCCAGGTTCGCCGTCGAAAATCGAGCGAAAAATCCCAACTCGGATCGATAATACTATCTCGAAATTCTATGTTCGAATCTGGATCAAATCACTATGCGAATAGAATAATATACGTATATCCTACGTATTTATCTTTATTGGTTATTAGCCAAATTAGTTTCCTTTTCTATTCATATTTCCTTTAATTTCATTCACTTAATCTCAATTGCTTCCATTTCCAATTGAGTTATTACTTCAATTACAAACAGTCTGAACTCTGACCTATTTAATTTAAAAATAACTTGAAAAAATTTAAAATAGATAAGTAGTTGAAAAATAGTTATTAGTTTGTAAAATATCTGTAAAATAGTTAAGTAGATATAAAAATAGTTAGATAATTGCAAAATAGATTTAAAATAGTGATTAGATGTAGGTAACTGAAAAATAGTAATTAGTTTATAAGATAGTTTCAAAATAGTTAAATAGTTCCAAAATAATTGTAAAATAAGTATGAGATAGTTTGGGGTTTAAGAAGAAAGATTATATAGTAAATAGTTTGGAAAAATATATTTGTATTAAAACAATTTATTTTGAAAATAATCCAGAGCCAAACTGTTCAATTCTCATCAATTCAATTTAAATTTCCATCTCCATTTAAATTAACTCAATTGCAATTTAAATAACTTCAATTTCCTTTCCAAATTCAAATCAAATTCCATTTGATTTTTTTAAACTTATACATCTTCAATCACAATTCTAATTAATTCAAACCAAATCCCATTTGAACAAATTTCAATTTAAAACTCAATTTTAAGCTATCTCAAATTTATATAAATTCGAGTTAAATTTCTAAATGTTGATTTAATTTCTTAAATCAAATTAACTTATATCTTTAAACCATTAAATTCTGAATCCAAATTCCAAATTCCATTTTAAAATTATCTTTACTTAACTTATTATAAAGTTCAATAAGAATTCAAAAACAATTAAATTTCAGATTCTAATTTATTATCCAATTTCAATTTCCAGATCTCAAACCCATTTTGAGATCACTCATAGCTCCTATTTAAATTAATCATTTAACTACCCAAGTTAAATTTAAATTTCATCTTGAAATTTCCAATTCAAGTTGTTCAATCTAAACTTATTTAACTTCCTTAAGTTAAATTATATTTACTTAATCCGGTCAACTTTACACAATTTGAATTCCCATTCAAATTTTAAACTTCAGATTAATAATCTTTCCCCTTTTAAGTTTAAAAACTTACTTTACTTTGGGTTTTACATCACATTCCAATTTAAAACTCAACACTAAGTGTTCATTTCAAATCATCATTGGTATTATGTATATTCCTCATATATACATTTTCTTTATACACCAAGTTATACTTTAAATTTTTAAACCACCTTTGGTTTTAATTCAAAACAAACTTCTTTAAAACAATTTCAAGTTTTCTGGATTTAGATTTAAAATTTCATAATTTTAAATTATCTTCAATTCCAATTTATAAGTTATACCCACTTAAATGTTTACTTCCCTAAAACATTTCATTTTGCTTAATCATTAACAACATTCATTATTAAACACAACTACCATTTATGATAATAACCAAGGTTATCATATCTTGAAACCAATTTATTATTATCTTTATTTCTACAAATTCAAGATTTTAATTTCAGTTTGAATTCATTTCAAACTTAACTTTATTCAATTTTAATTTGGTTGTATTACTATTACCACTTAATTTAATTCCAATATTTTAACAACCAATTTCTTTATATTTATTAGAAAGAAATATCATTTTATATATCAAAATATATTCTAATATAAAATCATTTAAAATCTTTATATATAAAAATAACAAGTACGCTCTCATACATATATATATACACTCAACTCGTTCTAGGGTACCATTGACCCTATCCTTAACGAGTAATCCCAACAGAGCCAAGGTTCTCGCTTAACCTTTAGCTCTGATACCAACTGTAACGACCCGGAAATTTCGAACCCGAAATTTCCAGATAGTTAGAAGAAAAAAAAAGAGATAGAAGAAAGAACAGAACAAGGCACAGATTCTCACATTCGCAGCGGATCAAAATACAATATCAAATAATAATATCAGTTATACAAAGAAAACTGTATCAGTCAATTACATTTTTATACATCAGAGTTACAACATTTCACAATCACTATACAGTTAAAATAACTCGTCCCAATAATTAACAATATATCACACTCCATACGTTTCTGCCATCCAGCTCGCCTCCTGAGCTCCAGAACGTCCTTACCTGAAATCTGTAATACTCGGTCTGACCCGAGCATTACATCAAAGTAACACCCGGGTCAGGCTGGAAACCAGCGTGAGTAAACTCATCTAACATGAAATTTCAATCCATAGAACTTATTTAAACCCGGGGTAACTCGTACATTATTACAAGTAAACAACTTATATAGTCAACACTTATTTTCACAAAACAATATCTAAGTATCCAACTTAGTTTAAATGGTCCATTTTATCCCAAACCAGCCTATTGGTTTCACATATCAATCTATAAAGAATTTAGATGATTCAAATCGAAGTGGTTTCGGGTATTTACTGATACCCGACTCTGGTCTCTTCGAATCCAATGTCATCTTTATCTAAGTTGTCAAAGTGAACACATATCAAATTTAAATACAGGGTATCATATTCACACAACAATTCATTATCGATAGATAACCCACAATATTACTGTTCAACCCATCATATCATATCACAGTACATCACAATTCATATATCAGAGATATTCAGACAATCAAGGTATTCAATTCAGGTTTATCATCTATAGGCAAGATTAATAGTCAAACCATTCTCAATTAATCTAATTTAATCACCTAATATAAATTAAATTAATTATCTTTAATCTTGCTTAATTATAAACCACTCTTTAAATTAATTACATTGATTAATTAACTTTAATTAATTACATTGATTAATTAACCTTAATTAGTCTCATTAATTACGCTAATTAATTATTCTTAATTAATTTCATTAATTAATCAACTTATAATCACTTTACCTTTCTTTAATTAATTAATTAATTTTCACTAAGCCATTACTCCGTAATTTCTTCTATTAATAATCCTCAAATCACTTCCATTAAGTAATTACCCTCAAATTACCTTTATTAATTTCCCATTAATTAATCACATTCATTAATTAATTTATAACATTAATTAATCATATTTATTAATTAACCTTAATTAATTACATTAGTTAATTAACTCTAATTTAATCACATTAATTAATTTTCTAAGTAATTAATTCTTAATTACTTTCCTTAATTACTTCCATTAATTAACTTTACATCTGTTAATTAATCACATATATTTATTTACCCTTTAATTAATTACATTAGTTAATTCTTTAATTAATTCCACTAAGTAATTTATCCTTAATTACATCCATCACTTTGTTAAACATTTTCTTTATTAATAAAAATACTAGATTTCTTTGCTTTATAAAATCTGTTCATGTTTCACTGATTAATTATAAAGTTTAAAAACTGGTTATTAAGACAATATACAAAACCCGAGACAAACTCGAGTAAATCAAGTAAAAACCCCGAGCTAAACTCAGAACCACTCACGTACAACCACTCGAACTCACCTGCTTCGAGTTATCACGCAACCCACACGAGACAAATCCCGAGTTCAACTCTTCTCCTCCAAAACCAACCTCCAGATGCACTCAAACGTACACGTGCACGTGCACCGTCACGCTGGACGTCGATGATCTCCATTCTGGTCTCCGGCAAGTCATCTTCCATCTCGACATCACGTTCGACCATCAAAATCTACTCGATTCGTACTAGACTCGAATCCAACCAAAGAACCCATCAGCTCGAACGCCATTGCCAGTAACTTCCATCACCACGGCAACCCCCAGCCTCGAGAAAACCCACCACCTTCACCGTAGCTCCGCCTCACTTCACTCTACCTCCAGCGCCCTACGCGATCGCCTCCGGTTGCCTATCGACGCCGCGAAATCCATATGAACGTCACGAGAAAAACAGGGTCTTAAACCCTAACTTGATCAATTCCGATCAATCCCCTCATTAATAAATTCCAAATTGATTTTTCCTATGATTCCCAGACTTTCTACCACCTACAGCTTCAACCCCGAAACCTATCACCTCTCCGATCGCCAGGATTTGCCTAAAATAGCATTTCCGTTCATCTCACCATTTCTCACGAATTTAAATCTTAAAATTTATGTTTTACATACTAAAATTCGTGATTTCCCATCACGAATCCATCCATGCAATACAAACTTAAACTTGATTCAATTAGTTTTTGACCATAATAAGATTTTTACTGTAAATTTTGAAATTTGAACTAAACATCCATTATAAAAACCTATAATTATTTTTAGAAGGAAGATTACATGATTTCAAACAGCCTTTGTTTACAAATCAAAAGCTAGTTTATATTAAAAATAGAATTATTGAATTTATTAAGAAGATGAATCCTGTTTATAAGCATACAGAGACCATCACAGGCATTTCAAACATTCCTATACAAACATGCATACATTAATTTCCAAGCATTTCAGATATATAAACATGCATTCATATCATATTACTAAGTAACACAATTTACATAAACATCCATCACATGCATCCATCACAACAGATTTTCTTAAAACTGTTTTTAAGAGGAAATGTTTACTCACAATTATTTGAAGAAAACAGAGAACAGTTTTGGTCTGGACTTGATTTCCAGAGTTTGATCTGAAGTCTGCTCTGTTTGATTTGAAACCAAAGCTTGATTGTTGAATACTTGGAAGAAAAATACTTGATTTTTGAACCGAAATCTTAGTTGGGTTGCTCCTGTTTTAAATCTGAGATGATCTTATCTTTGATTTTGAAGTTGAAATATTATTGCTTGATGATTGTAAAGAATTGTTTATTTTCTTTTCTGGTTTGATTTTCTTAGTTTCCAGGTCTTAGTTTTGTGAAAGAAAATGAGAAAGAGTTTTTAGAGTAAGGTATATGTAATCTTGTTTTAATTCTATATTTTTTTTTAAAATAAAAGACAAAAGACACTTGTCATTCTGCGGTCCACCGTTTTGTTGCATGGCGAAATTCGCAAGGCAGTGAATGCTTAAAAGGTACGGATGTTTCCTGGGGAACCCAGGCGTAACCATTGTGTATCTGCGATCCATGATTTGATTCGTTTTTGTTTGGATTGTACTTTCCATATCTGTTTTTAAAGGTTTTCCCAGTATTTTCACTAGGTGTTGAAACAAGTCTACTAAGTACCTGGAGAATTCTAGCTTTGCGCCTGATCAACGCACTACCAGAGTCTGCAGGAATGAGGATAAACTTGTTAAGACATCGAGTTATAAAAGTATTTTGATAAAATATTATATAAATGATACTTTGATCAGTTATTTCCTTTTTAAAGGATTTTAAAGTGTTTTAAATATTTTACCTCTTTAACCAACACTTTTAATAAATGGCTCATCCTTGTCTTTCATCCTATTTTCCCTTCTTGCTATTCCTATTCTCCACCTTGTTAAACTTACCTATAACAACAGTTATCAGGTATAATTTTAATATTCTTCTCATCTTGTCTTAATCCTATTCCATTCTATCTTTTTCTATGTTTTCCATACTTCATTCCTTTTCGAGGACGAAAAGATTTGAGTGGGGGAGAGTGTAACAGCCCTAGATTTTTGTATATATTTTATTTGACTTTATTATATTTTGAAAACTATTTTTAAACTTGTTTTATTTCAAACATTTCATTTTTAAATATAAATGTTGATTATTATGTAACTTTTAATTTCAAACTGGTATAGATTGAACATTTCCTGAAAAAGGGATTTCTGGTCAAACTGGTCAAACTTTGACTTTTAAAACTTCAAATTTAAATTGTTTAAAATCTTAAATTTTATCTTTTATTATGAAAATAGACTTAATAACATGAATACTGCTTTTTTTTTCGTTGAAAATGGAATTAAATTGTAAAAGTTATGTACATTTCAATTTTGAGTATAATTTGTTTTATTTTGCAATTTTGCCTATTTTAAATTTTATAAATCATATTTTCTTTGTCATATTTTATTTTAAAATGTGTTAATATGTTATTTTATGTATATTTTTGTCTTTTAATATTTTTGAAGTGATAATAAAACTTTTCCAAAATTTATTGCATTTATTAAAGACTAGTTTCTATTTTTCTACTATATTCTTCATTTAAATTTTATTTAATTAAATTTTATTTATTTATTTTTGTGAATGCATTTTTATTTTATGTTCTTATCTTTATTTATAAATATTTTTCCAAGTCCATACAATTTTCCCTAAGTTTATTTCATTTATTTTCAAATTCTCTAGACTAGTTTTCATTTTGTACTATTTTCTTATTTTAATCATATATAATTAATATTTATTTATTTATATTTTGTATATTTGTTACATTTTCGAATTGAAACTGAATTTTTTATTATTTTCAGTTATTTAAACTTATTAAAAAGAAATAAAAGTGATTTGAAAGGTTTGTGGCTTTTTATTTCCTAAGGCCTTTTGAATTCCCACCTTTTCACATTTCAACATTACTTTTCATTCAATTGGCCTTAACTCCTCATTCTTTCAGCTGCATATCTCATTTTGCAATTCACGTGAAAACATCACTTTCTCATTCCTCATTCACATATGTTTTCAGATCTGAAGAAAAAGAATTGTAATGTCTTCCTCTTTTCTATTCTTTTTCACCTTCTTTTATTGATTTTCCTTTGTAAATTGCCTTGAAATCTTCATGCTTTGCTCGGCCCATAGCCTCACCATCACCACCATCGACCACCATCCCTTCCTCCCCACTAAATCCACGGCCAAACCATCATTCTCCACTGACATGAAAGTGCCATGGCCTCCCCTTGAGCAAAACTCCACAAAAACATTGAAAACTCTACAATTATCGCCTACCCGAGCCATGTATGCAACATTCCCTTCATTTTACACCACCACCACCACCTTTTCCAGACCTCCCCACACCACTCCAACCTCTGTCCAGACCTGAGCTTGACTGGCCAAGCATATAACCCCATGACCGAGCCCTTTTGGTTGCCAAAAACCATGTTTTAGCCTAAACCCCTTCACATCCCTGTGTTGTAACTTCCTCCATCATGTTCTACCTTGTAGCCTTACCTTTTCCAGACCCATACCTGATCCAAACCAAGTACAAACCTGACCTAATTGATCCCCTAGGCCATGCAAACAAGTAGAGAAAGCAAGGTAAAAAGTTTCGTATTCAAACTGCTTTTTGTTTCAAAGTTATTCAAATTCAATCGTATTGATTTTTAACTATTATTTTGGTTTTGTTTTTGGGTTGTAACACAAGATCTATAACTTGGATCTCGCTCTCCACTCTCAAGTCATTCCCGTGTTTTCGTGCCTTCGTAGTGTCAGTATTGTGTGCTTTTGTGGCTATCTCCAGCTTTTAACAAGTGAGTTATTCGCACCAGACAATATGTACATATATAACTAGTGAATTGACCCCTTTTGAATCTGTAAAATGCATTATCATGTTACACCTGCTATGTTATGATTTTATGATGTTCACCCATGCTTAAACACCTATTATATTATATGTTACTGTTATATTATGCTGTTCTATTATTTTTATCAGTTTATCACACTGCAAGTTCCCTTTAGATTAGAATCACTATGGGTTGAAATGATACATGCCCGAACGGACTTTAGAATAGGAGAAAATCGTTATGGGCTGAAATGATAGGCCTGAATGATTTTCAATTATTTTCATTTACTTGGGATTGCGGGTTTGAAATGATCAAACCCGGGTTTTCTTTGTAAATTACGGGTTGAAATGATATATTACCCGTATCACTTTACCTAGGCTAAAAATGAAATACAGACCTATAGTTAAAATATGTTTTTCTAAAAATTTTAAAATATTTTAGAAATGTAAATGTTATAATATTTTGATTTAAATTTTATTTAAATGATTTTTGTAAAGCATTATTGATTTTTTTGAAAATTTATAAGTGAAATAAATTAATGGTAAAGTTAGAAAATCTGAAATGTAAGTTATTTTGGGAAATTTTAATTTGGTGATAATTGGAATTTAAATTAAATATGAAATATGATAAATTCATGATAATTTGGATTAAAGTTAATTTAAATGATTTTATAATATATTAATGATTTTTGAATAAAGTAAAAATGTGAAATGAATGAATATTTAAGTTGAAATTTTGAAATATAACTAAAATTGGAAATTTGTGAATTTGGCTTAAAAGTGAAATTTAAGTTAAGTAAATAAAAATGGAATTAAGTTATATTTGAAAATTTAAACTTAAGTGTTAAGTTAATTTAATTTAATGAATTTATAATTTAATATTGGAATTTAATAAGTGAATTATTATTAAATTTTGATTTTTTGAATGGAGGTTTAACTTTATAAAATCATGAATATAAGGGTATTTGAATGATTGTTTTAAAAGTGAAATTATATGATTTTATAAGTTAAAAATGATTTATATAAAAATATAATTGTTTGTGAAATTATACTGAATATTTGAAGTTAATTAACTGCATTTCTGAAATGCTATTAATTCTAATGTAAATGATAATACAACATTTGTAAATGCTGTAGTTGATAATAATGAACAAAATGGCTAAATTTAATTAAAGGCTATTATAGCATTTTTGTAAATGTTATAATGGTTGAATTTAACTAAGTTTATATGAAACTAATGTAACCCTATTACAGCATTTTAAATGCTGTCTTTTGTTAAATTGAACTGTTTTAAATGTGACTTTCCATAGCATTTTCTAAATGTTGCGAAAGTTGAATTTTCATTGTTTTAATTAATTTAAGTGAACGAATGAACTTTGAAAGATTAAAATTTTGGAAATTTAATAATTTAATTATTTAATATAATAACTTCATTTTATGATTTAAAATGAAGTAATTTGTTTCGTAATATAAACTATTTTGAAATATGATATTTTGATATTTTGAACTGGATTTTTGAATGATATTGAATTTTGAAATGATATTTGATTTCGAAATATAAATTACCAATTTTGAAATTTTAACCACGGGATGTATTTAATTTATGGTTTAACTGATCCTTAGAGGATGGGCGATCCCAAGCATCCTTTAAGTTATTATGCATTACTGCTACAGTTCACTTGAGTTGGTTTACATTATATAAGTATATATTGTCCTGACTCGAGTGTTTTGTATTTTGCTTTACGCTCGGGTCAGCCTGAGTATTTACAGCTTAGATTTGGATCTCTTTCTGGAGCTAGGAATCGTTGGAGATTCTGCTTATCTAGTTATCTATCCATTCCAGTTTCAGTTGTTCTATTTCAGCTCTGGTATTATAAACTTCTATGTATTTGAGATTTCTATTGTATATGTTTTCAAACAGATATTATGTATTATGTTTTGAGAGTTTGTTATAGTAGCTTCATGAACTACTATGGTTTTTTTATATTCCGCTGCGAGTTATTCTGATATGTTCTGTGTCTATGTTCTGTGTATTTGATTTCATTTGCTCCAAATTTATTTACAATCTGTTATTTTGAATTATTCAAGTCAGACATGTGTGGATTATTGTCGATTTGAATGGTCTAAAATAGTGGGTCGTTACAATGTATATATTGCTATATATAATAGATATATCCTACTATATCTAATATCACATCCAAATAGCAATCAATAACTGCAATACAAAATTTTACTTGAGTGAGAAAATCTCACCTTGGATTTTATTTTGCAATCCATTCCAAATCCAGATTCATTTTTCTTCGTTGTTTTCGACCTTGTATAAATAATTTATACAATCTATCAATATTCGAATTAAATCGAACTTTTAAATTATCGTTCTATTTATTTACTCAGCCAAAATTTTATAACTGTAAACTTCCATATATATAAACTGTAAACATTTATTTTTCTGAAATAAATCTTTTGTTTTACACTTGAATATTCTGCAGTGAATAAAAGTTTAACTTTCTGTTTTACTGTATAAGTGCAAATACGCATATTATTATTTTGAAATCACATATATTTTAAAATTACCTTACTGTAATATTTTCTTTTTCTTTTGAAACTCATGTACAGTTATAAATTAAAATCTATGTACACTTTAAAATAAATCTTTGTAGATTCCAAATTCAGTTTTATGTATATACATATATACTTGACAGCATTGTACATCTACTTTTACCAAATTCTATAACATTTTAAATTTTAAAACTTTATCTGTTATATGTATTTTCACTGTTTATCTATGTATCTTAAATTAAAATAGGTATGTATATCTTTTTTTTTATATAGATATATTTTATTATATTTAAGTTAAAACAAAATGTTTATACTTTACTGATACCTATATTTTTTACAAAAACTTTACTGTAAGATTTTATTTTCTGCTTAAACTATATGGATGTGTATATATATATATAAATTTGACAAAAGAATTTTAAAGTAAATGTCTTACTGCAATTAGAGAAACCCAGACCAGACGCCATCGCGAATTCCATCGACCACCCACCATCAGTTCGCGAGCACCACTGCCACAACTGCTCTCCACCGCCGCGCTCCTTCCTCGGTGCCACCTGACATAGTCACTGCCGAGCTCGCCATCGACATTTGCCAATGCTCGTCGAGCTTGACTTCGCCAGCGCTCTCCTCCTGGAACCACGCCGCCCCTTTTGCCTCGCCCACGAATTTGCCCTTCCACTACGCGCGCCCTCATTTCGAGATCGCCTCCAGCCTCGATTGACAACGTCGAACCCAAATTTGCAAGCCTGCTGCCTCGTCAATCGAGTATCCCCTTCGAACTCGAGCAGAGCGACATGATGAATTCGTGATTTAATGGAAAGGGGGAGGCTCGAAATTTTGTTTTGAATGAGAAGATTCGACTTTTATTCGAATTCGTTTTGGTATCCTATCGTTTTGAAGCTGCAGCCTTAAATTGATTTCGAACGAATGAAAAGGAAAGGAATCGAGTTCGTATAAATTGGAACGAACACGCACTTGATTCGGAGCTTCGCGAAATAAAACTGAAGAATTTTTAATGAAGAGGGGAGCGGCCATTATAACTTTCGAACGAGAAGATTTCGATTTTTTCTTTTGAACTGATGGAAGGGTGGAATTTAAAAATTGAAGAGGACGGCTCACACGATCTATTATCATGATTTTCTGCATGATACTAGGCGTGAGTTAAGGGAGATAACATGCTGTGTTGACTAAATATTTAAATTTTAAATTTAAATTTAATTTGATTTACTTTCAACGCATTTACTCACCGCACGGTCACATAACAGCTCCGAAAAATACGAAAATTGAAATCCAGTAATAATTCAATATTACGGACCCAATGGAACTGGTTTTGTCGAATTCCGAGACTGTGCCCCGGAACGCTATTTTTAAATATCGGTTCAAACGATATAAATTTTAAAACTGAACAGATTGTTTCCAAATCAATTTCTGAAGCTTCTATAATTTAACCGTCAAATTCTTCAACTTAAAATTAAAGATTCAAATTTTTATTCAACTCTCAATATATTAAATTATATAATTTAACCGTCAAATTCAAAGTTATATCGGGGATTCAAATTAAATCATCGTTCAAATATTTAAAATTAATTAAATATTTTCAATTTAATTTGTTCAAAATTCAGGGTCGTTACACAAACCATTCAAAAGAGAGGAATGTTAATGGGGTAAATAAGAAAAGAAGAGAAAAGGAACAAGAAACAACCACAGAATCTCGCAGCGGAAAGATAAAATATAATAATCAAATAAATAGTTCATGAAGCTGTTTAATATACTTTTGATTATCATTTATACATCATTTATCAAAGTTATACATATACAACAGAACAAATAAAACAATGCAGCAGACAGCATGATGCAAGGATAATAATAGTTATAGTATACCAAATCTTCGTCTTCGTCCTCCAGAATAGATCTTCAATAAGCTGAATAACTCAGGACTGACCCGAGCGTAATGAAAAGACAAAACACTCGAGTCAGGACTAAAATATCTTTATGTAAGTTAAATCAATCGTAAATAAAGATGAGTGTAACGGCGTCAGAGATGTTTATGGGGTTTGACATCTCCTATCCAGTGTCACGTGCGTGCAATAACTCAAGAGATGTTACGGGATTTTCCATCTATTAAGGATCCGTTAAACTATCTACTATGTAGTAGAATACGCTATTATAATATGTCTACAGTAAAGTAAAAGTATTAAAATAGCGTTAAGGCGTTACCCATATCCCCCTTAACACATTGTATATATTCCCATAGTCTATACAGTACCGTACGCTCCTCCGTAAACTGGAGGTTTACACAGAGGGCACTCCATAGGTATGGTACAAAACAAACTCGTAGAAGGCGCTCTAGGGCATGTGAACACGGCACACGAGGAGATGCCAAGGTAGATATACCAATTGCACTCCCGGACTGGTGGTGACGCATAACAGCTACTATCGCCCACCTCGGACACACTCCCAATAATCGAGGGTGGCCACCAAATCGAATCACAAAAGCAATAGAATGGTATCGAAGAAATATGCCCGATAAGAGGAATGACCTCACATTGGCCTGGTATAGCTCCTGATTTTAGTCACATCTAAGCTGACTCACGGGAGTCAGGGTCACGTCATACCATATAAAATCATCGCCAATCCATCCTATTTCATTTCTGGAATCTCCACCACGAACATAGTTGTTAAAGTGGTTTTCGGTATCGACAGAGAGTATGCCCATATCCGATCCCGGTCTCTTTAACAACCAAACGCTTATTACACACCGGATGGTTCTTTTACATTTTCAAAATCAATTCATAATTGATATCAAAATATCAAGTTCGCTTCAAAATCAAACCCATTTCAAAATCATCGTATCTACTCAAAATATACAATTCTATTTCAAAAATCATTTCACCCCAATATCTCATTTCAATTTCAAAATCGTTCACATTTCAATTTTGGGTTGTAACTTCATTTAGCCTAATTCGTAATTAAATCCAAGATTTAAATATAAACATTTCACCTTATTGACCAGCTTGAAATTTTGGAAAATAGTTTGAATGGTTTAAAAATAGTTAAACTACTCTAAAATATTAAAGATAGATTTCAAAATATTTTTAAATTGATTTAATATAGTTAAATAGATTTAAAAATAGATTAAATATAAATAAATAGGTTAAATAGCTTTAAAATAGATTAAATATAATTAAAATAAATTAAAATAGGTAAATTAGTTTAAACTAATTTAAATTGGGTTAAGTAGATTTGAAATAGATTAAAGTACGTTAACATGATTTAAGAAAAGTTGAAATAATTTAATATAGTAAATATAGGTAAAAATAGTTTAACATAAAATAGATTCAGTATTTAAAATGGTTCATATAGTAGAATAACTTAAGAAAACCAAAATGAAATAACTTCAAAGTCAACCATTTAAAATTCCAACTTACCAATCTGAATCAAATTCAAATTTCCATTCAGTCGATTCAAATCTCAATTTCAATTCAAATCAATTTCGATTTCAAATAATTCAATTCCATCCCAAATCCAATTGTCTCAATTTCGATTTCAATTTAAAATGATTTCGAACTCGATTTTCAAAATATCAATTCAAACATTTAAAACAAATTATTCCTTAATATTCAGTTTAAAAATCCAAATCTTCAATGTAATTCAATATCAAGCTCAATTTCAAAATGTTGTCTTTATCTCACTTTTACTTAATAATATTCAAAGTCCGAATAAGAGTTAAACTCTTAAAAATCAAATCAATTTACGAAATTCAATCATATCAAAATTTTAATTTCAAAGTCTCAACTTCAATTATTTAACAATTTTGTTTAACCAAAATTTATTTCAACATCTCAACCTCAAATTCGCAATACATCCAATTTTTATAAAATTGATTTTTATTCCTTTAAATCAAACCGTTTAAAGTAATTCCAAATCAAAGATTTTAAAAATTATTTAATTTAACCAATCCGGTGCCCATATATAATTTTCTATCCTATGGCCAAGTGATCAGTTATTTCAATTAAATTTCAGGAATACATATATATCATTTCAATTCAAACCATAGTGTCATAGGTATATATCATTTCAACCTATTTCTCAATTTATTCAAAATGATTCAATTTACAACTGTAATTAATACAAAGGGTGATGAGAGGATATCAATAAACAAATAAACATCCAAACATTTCAAATATCAATCAATAGCATCCATTGCAACCAATCATCCAAACAGACAATATAATTCACGGAAATTTCATAGTTATAAATGTTCGGTAATTTAATTGCGATTAAATTCCAATTTCAATTTGACAGTCAATTTCAATTTCTAACATTAAATTCAATGACAATCTAAATGACAGTTAAATTTTATCAACAACGACTAATAAAAATCATATCACTTCATAATATCAAATTTAACTAGCACAAGATATTCTAGTACGTTGTGAGCGTTATAAAACACTCACCTTGAGTTTTAAATTTCAAATCAAACCAAACGACGTTCGATTTAACCTGAAATTTTAGTTAGCTCCAAACGTACCCAAATCAATTCCATGATGTAGAACTTGTCAACACGATTCCGACGCAAAAAGTTTCGTCCAATTCTGATAATGAACGAATGAGATATGAGATTTTAAAGTTTGTATAATATTTTAAAACAATTTTTTTTACCACTAAATCACAGCCATACATTCAAACTCTAGATCAGGCCATCCAACGCTTTAATCCTTCTTTCCAGTGGAAACGTACGCACGAAGCAACGGAACCCACTAACTGTAACGACCCAGAATTTTGAACAAATTAAATTGAAAATATTTAATTAATTTTAAATAGTTTAAGCAATTTATAAAATGGTTTGAACTGAGATTTTCGAATTTTTGTGAACAGTTTATTTAAAAGATTTAAAAAGTTGATATTTATAAATTTAAAATATTGGAATTTTAAAACGAGTTTATAAGTGTTAAAAATGAAATTTATAGAATTATAAATCGTGAAGATATGGAATTTATAGATTTATAAATTATGAAGTTATAAAATGGATGAAACTGTAGAATAAAAGATTTATAAGAGATTAACTTATAAATTGGATTTTTGACTTTAAATGGAATATTGATCGAATTATTAATAAAGAAGATTTATTAAATTGAAGTTGGTAGAAAATAGAAATAGAATTTATAAACGTTGTTTTATAAATTCGAAATCAATTGAATTTGATAAATTAAATGTAGGAGGTTATTAAAGAAGATATATTCGCGATTTTGGATAGCGAATCTTTATTGAAATAAAATGTGTAGAGATGATTGAAATTTGGTTAAGTGAATTATATTCACGATTTTGGACAGTGAATATATTATTGAATAAAAATGGATTTATTTTTGAAGAAGTGATATTAAAAATGAAGTTAAACATTTTAAAGATGTTTTAAAATGTATTTTGAATCGAAAGCATAGATTTCAACGTTCATTGTTGAAATAGGCGTTTTCGAAAATATAAGGAAATGATGGACTATAACACTGTTGTTATAGTAAATGATTTCCGAAAGGAAATGTTTATATAGTATTGGGATTTACATATCTATCTTAAATTTCGAATCCCTATACTAGTGATTTTGAGTCGTCGTAACGATGTTTTACGTAACATTCGTTTTGACTCAAATAAATGTGCTTAAGAGAATGATTTCCTTAAAGAATGAAATGTATACTTAATTTTGATTTAAGTATAACGAATATTTTCAAATGTTGAAAATAAATAGATTTGTGAATTACTTATTATTAAATAAGTATGGGAATGTTTTCCAAAATGAAATGAAACGTTTTGAGATTTTATCTTCTTAAAGATAAATCGAAAGTGAATATTGACATCGATTCGAAAATCGTATATCAGTAGATATTTTGAAATATAAATTCACTATGGAATTTATAAAGGAAATGGAAACTATTAAAAAAATAAATATTGATTTATTTTTAAAGTGTGGAAATTTTATATCTAGTAAAGATATTTTTGAAGATGAAATAATTTGGAAAATTATTTGGAATTTGATGATGTTGCGCATCTTTATTGATAGTTAAATAACCGACTATCAATAATTACCTTGAATGGTATTTGTTGTGAATTGGATGAATTTGAATGCCACACTTATTTTTAAATATTGCGCTCACTATTCGGGTTAGCCGGGAAAGGACCATGGGGTCGTATAACCCATTCCGAATATGTGATACGTCGCTATGAATTGCATTCGAAGACCGGTGTTGAAGACCGGATATTTTTGAAAGCGGAAGGATTACCGTCGAGTTACTCTACATCGGCTGATCTCCGATTTAGAGGTTTTATCACCCTTAGTGACGGGAAGTCCGGACGTGATTAGAAATTTATCCGGATGTGCAAGGGCTTCGTGATAAGTGCCTTCGGTTCTGTTCGATCCCGGAACAGACTTGTATGGATTGTGTGTCTGACGTTACAATTTGAGATATAAAGCTGATTTCTTTCAAATACATTTCTGTTGGTGGCGGAGAATTCATTCTCTTAGCTTAACACCCTTCTCTGAGACGTACGAGCTCAGAGGTTATGTAGTTGAAATTTATCAGCGATATACTCCTAATTTGGTAACGTGGCATACCGAGTGTTGCTATGAAATGATCAGTGTTTGATCATTTGCGATATGATCATTTGTTTGATCTTATATCTTTGTGATCATTTGTTGACCCGAAGCATGGCTTTGTAGAAAGCGTAGCTTTGTGGACGAGACTTCGTCGAGCCTCACACCCCGGAAATGGTCGAAACAGGAAGGATGCAGCAAGGTTCTAGGGAGTAGCGCCCCTTAGTGTATGTCATTCCTTCTGGATAGAGGTGGTATCATGGTATGGAGCCCAGATACTTAACCTATGTGGTTACTGCATTATTATTATTATGTGGTTTGTTGGAAATCGGGGATCCTCGGGAAGATCGGTTACGATCGGGGGATGGCATACGCGTGTCAGTAGTTACCTATTTTTGCAGAGGTAACCCGGCCTTGTGTTGGCAGAGATCCGGTTAAGTTCTCGGGTCGTCTATTCCAGGGACGTACCCATCGTGGATAGGAAGTTCCTTAGCCTGACCATTTGTTGGAAATCCAAAGAAACAATACGAGCCATGTACGGTTTTAGTTGTAGAACCTATCATTCACTTATGGTGGCGCCCCACTGTTTGGATGGTAGCTATAGTAGGCATAGTTCGAAATGTCTATGCTGGCTAAGATTTATATTATACTTTCAAAATGTTTTCTACACTATGCACTAATAATAATATCAAAAATGATTTGATTTTGCGTAGTAAGCATCTTTGACTATCATAAGAAGAAATCTCCTCCAATTCTGCGTTTGCATTGTGTGTGTGGTGGGAGGTCTTATGGTAGTTTCATTTTCCAAAAGCATTGCGAATTTGTTTTATTTTCTTTGTGAAAAATAACTATTTTACGATCTCACACCAGTCACCATGACTGACTCGGAGTTTATTGTTTCCCTTCTAAACTCTGGGTGCCCAACAATTTCCACACGGGCAGTCTAGAGTTAGATTATCAGGATATTCTGGATATTCTGGAGCTTTCGAGATAAGCTGGATGGCGAGGCGTAGTATTTGTATCTGATATTATTTATTCCGCTGTGTATTCTGTATGAGGACAAGTTTATATAACTGTCCATTGTTGTATTGAGTTGTATATTGACTCTGATTGATGTATGTACAAACTGATATAGTTCTTTGTTTTAAAAGACTAGTGTTTATCTATTATATATTGTTCCGCTGCGATATGTGAGATTCTGATATTGTTTCTGTATCTGATGTTGTTCTTCTCTTCTTCTTCTGCTTTCTTCTATCTTCTTCTCTGTGACGACCCGACTTTCATTCCACAGAAAATCGTATCATCAATAAGAAAGAAATAGATAGAAATAGAAAAGATAGAAGAAAGAACTAACAGATATCAGAATCTCACAGCGGAAACAGAACAAAATATAATATATCACATATCCATTACATAGTTTTTACACATATCAGAGTTACCCATATATACACAACATCCAAAACAAGACAGTCATAAGTATCTGTCATTACATTACACCCACAAAATACATCTTAGAGTTAATACACAGCGGAAAGATACATATACATATATAACTACGCCAAGTCTCCATCTCCAGGTCCTTCCAAAATTCGTCTAAGCAAAACCTGATCACTTGGCTACTCATAAAAATTTGAGTACCCAAGAGTTTAAGAAAAACAGAAATAAACTCTGGGTCAGACATGGGTCTGGTGTGAGTAAACGGTTAAGTTGTTTATCTTGAAAATCATTTGGAAACAAGGGTATCACATAAGACTTCCCACACATAAACACGGGTAAGTTTTTATCTTATGCTAACCAAATCATTTGATAGAAAATCTGGTTATATTATAATAGGGTCTAGGGTTTTCAAATAAAATACAGAAATAGCTGGAATGCTTACATCTCACATTCCAACGTAGTTGGGCACAACTAAATCGTATGGCTCTTATTGGAAATTGGATTCCATACAATGGCAGAGCTACAGGGGTACCACTCATCACAGTACGGGGCCTAGATCACCGTACCGAGGATCACTCCCAATCCCCTGCAACACAAAGCCGAAACCATCCCTTACTGGATAATCCCGAATAAAATCACCCCACAGATGGCCGTCGCCAACTGCACCACTAAGCCGAAATAAAAGGAACTTCTCTAGACAGGGATGACCTTACTCTCAGTGGGTGCTACCCACGAAGCCTTGCTGCACCTCCCCTGTTTTAGCCATTCCCGGTTGATGAGGCTTGAGGTTACGATTTACCTTTAAATCAGAACACATCACTTAGAATGCTCATCGCCCTCCTGACGATGTGTTGAAAGCATTCAATCCATACAAGTTCGTTCCGGGTTCGAACGAAACCGAAGGCATTATCTCGTTACACTCGTATTGGAATCACCCTCAGAGTTAACGACAATAACCCTTGCACTCTGAATCTTCATCTTCACTTGAGATTCACGACCTATCGTTAATTTGGATCGATGTGGTATTCGGGTCTCCAGACCTGGTATCCCGGTATATGGAAACCCGATCCCGGTCTCATCGAAATCCAAAACGTATCTTTTAAGGTCAAGTTGTTTTAAAGTTAAACAATTCAATTCATCACTTTGAATTCACATAGAATTTATCATAGATAATCCATACATCCATTACAGATATATTCAACTAATCACAGTATCACAGAATATCACCCAATAGATATCTATCAATCCAGACATCCTACTTCAACAACCATCCAAACAGAATTTATTAATCCATATTAAAATTAATTTAATTATCTTAAATTAAATTAATTACTTAAGAACTAATCACTTATTCTGCTTAATCAATTATTAATTAATTACAATCATTTAATTAATTAATCAAACCTTAATTACTTTTATAAGTAAATTAATTAACCTTAATCAGAGATTAATTATCCTTTAACTATTAATTAATAAACCTAAATTATTAATTAATAAAACTTAATTTTAAATTAAGTAATCCTTAATACTTGATTAATTAACCCTTAATGATCAATTAATTTATTACTAATTACCAATTAATTACTTAATTAATTAACTATTAATTTATTAATTAATTGACTTTAATTATCTAATTAATAATTCTTAATTACAAATTAATTAAACTCTAATTAATTATAATCTTTAACTATTGATTTATTATTATTTAATTAATAATTAAAATTAATTAATTACTCTTTATTAAATTATCAAACTCTTAAATATCTTTTAACAAATCATTTTCTTTTGTTAATTACTTAATCACATTATTAAGTTTAACCTTTAATTAACATTTAATTATAACTATAAAATGATTTAGTTTTAAAACATTTTATTTAAGTTTTAACACACTTAAATTTAACAAACCTACCAATAAAATAGAGTTTAAAAGCAATTAAAAAGAAGTTTAGAAAAGTTTAAACATAGAAACATTTTAAAATTCCAAGCTTTTATTATTTTTAAAACTTTAAAACGTGCTACACTTCTCTGATTCCTGCTCCGAGTTTCCTACACATTTTACTCGAGATCGCTTTGAGTCTTCCCCTCAACTTCATCTTCCTTCCCCTAGTTTCTTTTAAAAACTAAAACTGCTAACCTACCCTATACACACACGAGAAAACTTCGAGTCTGGCCATCTAAAAACCCGAGACTCCTTCGAGTCGCCCACGTCTCCATTATTCCTGACACACACTTCACCGTGGTGCACATGCACGGCGATTCCAGCCAACTCCGGCGAACTCACTCGTCTCCGGCAAATCGCAATTCAACTCGTCAAACAACTTTGAGCATCAAAATGCAATCATCTAGCCTAAATCGAAAACGAGCTATAAATTCGAACAGCAGTTCGACATCACCTGGAACGTACGCCTCGCCACCACGCCTCTGACCATCGTTCCACCTGAAACTTCGTCAATATTCTCCCAAGTCCTTCACGCATCCATCCCCCTCACTCCCATGAAGCTCGATCCATCATAGATGCTTCAGACATCACGATTCCAATCACGACCAAACCAAATGCCTAAACCCTATTTCGTCTAATCGCCAATGCCACAAAGGATGATAAAATCATCAGGCATTTTTCTCGACATCTCTAACCACTAACCAAGCTACTACAAGAATTTCGAGTATCAATTGTTTGAGGATTACCAGAATTTGGTGAAAACCCATTCCACGTTCAACACCAAACTGCTCTCAATTCACTAAATTAAAAATTACCATATTCATTTTAAAAATCCTATTTTCTTGAGTGGATTCTTATTATATAATTAAATCCCCAGATAACAACACTTGATTTCAACATTTATCAAGATTCTTACTGTATATTTCTTAACTCCAGGCAGATCTCAAACCTGAATACTTAACTATGGTTTTAAAAGTTAGATTATGTTTAAACGATCCTATTTTATTTGAAAACAAAAGATAATCACAGAATAGATAAAGAGAAATTTGATTTCTTGATTTATTTTTAACTCTGTAACTTAAAAACAGACATGCATATTTCAAACAAACAATAAACAGATCTTACACTAATAAATATATACATGTAGGCCTATTTACATTCATACAACAACATTTAAATATAGTCTCAAGATAATATGGTAGATCTAAGGTTTGTTTTGTTTACTGGAACATTTGAACAGAGCAGATTTTATACATATACAGGTATATGATCATAGTAATGCATATATAGCTTGTTAAATTCAATCATTAAATCAACTTTTCATATAGTACTGTCACAGGAAATAAAACAAACAACTATATTACTGTTTTTATCATTTAGTTTACTCACTTGGTTTAGAGATGTTGAACAGAACTTTGAATCTGAAATGAGATGATTTGAACAGAGCTGAGATGTTTGAAAACTTAAACAGCTAGCTCCAGCACTTTGAATTGTTTGTTTAGATTTGAGTTTGTTGATTCTTGAAACTTGCTGCAGTTGTTTTGATCTTTGATTTCTTCAGTTTGAAAATAGCTTGCAGTTTTAGATTTTGAGGAAGTTTCAACTTGGATTTTGGTTTCAGATTTTAGAATTTTGGAGAGAAATTAGTTTGAATGTTTAAGGCTTTGGATAATTTTCTTTTCAGTTTTGAAAACGTGCTGGCTTGAATGTTTAGAGAAAGAGGTAGGAAAGGGAAAAAGAAATGAGAAGTAGATATATATAGAATTTGGTTTTTGATTTAAAAAGAAAATAAAAATGAAATTGTGACACTTGTCACTAAACCCTCTTAATATCTTAACACATGTATTTTAAAGTGTTTAAATGTTAACACCTATTTTTTTCCATGCATAAATACTTTTACATTTATTAAATAAAGATTTTATAATTTATTTCCTAATAACTAATGCATATTTTTAATTATATAAATGAAAAATCTTCTAAAAGAAATGGAATAAAACAAACTATATTTATAAAAATCATTTATACATACCTTTAATCCAATATATATAAATAGATATATATCATCTCTTTGAATCCAAATATAAGATCTAACCAATTTTTAAATAAAATTTTAAAATCAAATTTTGATGTATATATATATTTAAACATCCTTTTATTTCAATTGAAATAAATATTCCACTTAAAATCTATATTCACACATATATATATATACAATACATTTTTATTGTTTTAATATAACAATATTGCTAATTTAATTAATTTATTAAAGAGATTATCATATTTAATTTCTTTGAAATTCCCGGGATATCACATTCCTCCCCCCTTAAAAGAATTTCGTCCCCGAAATTAAAACAAAAGATAATCCAAAATTTTATTTCATTTCAACAAACTAAGCATACATATCATCCATACAACAATCAAACAGACAATTTACTCAAACAAACAATCACTAGTTATCCGGACACAGATCCGGATAAGCCTTCCTAAAACTGTCTAGAGTCTCCCAGGTACAATCTATGGGATCCTCGCTCCACTGCACCTTGACTAGCTTCACCACTTTGTTTCTGAGTTGCCTCTCATCTTGATCGACTATCTGAACAGGATGCTTTACAACAGATAAGTCCGGCTCGATCTCTAAATCTTCCTGCACTGCTGGCTTCACAATAAGAGATGGATCATGCACGTACTTTCTCAAATGAGATACGTGAAATACATTGTGAATTCCAGCCATCCGATCTGGTAACTCAATCCTATATGCCACGGTACCAATCCTCTCTAGTACTCGGAATGGACCAATATATCTTGGGGCGAGTTTTCCCGTCTTCCCAAATCTAATAGTTCCTTTTATCGGGGAAACTTTGACAAAGACCATATCTCCAATCTCGAATTCCAATTGTCTTCGTCTTTTGTCTTCATACTTCTTTTGACGATCCTGCGCTGCTTTCATCCTCTTCTTGATAAGCTCTACCTTTTCAGAAGCTTCTCGAATCAAATCTGGACCGAGAACTAGACGATCTCCCGATTCTACCCAACAGGATGGTGATCTACAAGGTCTTCCATACAACGCTTCATAGGGTGCCATCTTGATACTTGCTTGGTAACTATTATTGTACGAGAATTCTACTAAATGTAGATGGTCTTCCCAAGATCCACCAAAATCTAGAATACAAGCTCTAAGCATATCTTCAAGAATACGATTTACCCTCTCCGTCTGCCCATCTGTCTGGGGATGATATGCTGTACTCAGACTCAAACTCGTTCCCAAAGCTGACTGCAAAGCCTCCCAAAATTTGCTGGTGAAAATAGGATCACGATCGCTTACTATGCTGACTGGAACACCATGCAGTCTAACAATTTCTTTCAAGAAAATCTCGGCCAAAGATACTGCAGTACGGGTTGTCTTAACCGGAATAAAATGGGCGCTTTTGGTTAGCCGGTCAATAATTACCCATATTCCTTCATTTCCCTTTTTGGTCCTTGGTAAACCGTCGATAAAATCCATAGAAATCATTTCCCATTTCCACTGAGGAACTTCCAAAGGCTGTAATAATCCTGCGGTCTTCTGCTGATCGCCTTTCACCTGCTGACAGGTCGCACATCTATTAACAAAAGTAGCTACATCCTTCTTCATATTTGGCCACCAAAAGACTCTCTTCACATCTTTATACATCTTTGATATTCCCGGGTGAATGTTCAGTCTGGAGCGATGACCCTCTGATAGTACTTCCCGCCTTAACCCATCCACATCTGGTACACAGAGGCGATTATTAATCTTTAACACTCCTTGGTTGTCAACCTCAAAATCTGAGTATCGACCTTCTTTTGTTCCAAGAATTAGTTCCTCAAAAGTTTTATCTTCCATCTGCTTACTTATAATCTTTTCTTGGAGAGACGGAACAACTTCCAAAAGAGATAGAGTTGCATTCCTACTTAGAGCATCCGCCACAACGTTTGCCTTCCCTGGAGTATACAAGATATCCAGATCATAAGATGCCAAAAATTCAACCCATCGCTGCTGCCTCAAATTTAGATCTTTCTGGGAGAAAAGATGCTTCAAAGGTTTGTGATCCGTAAAAAGCTCGAACTTCTCTCCTAGCAGATAATGCCTCCAAATCTTCAAAGCAAAAACAATAGCCAACAACTCTAGATCATGCGTAGCGTAATTTTTTTCATGTGGCTTCAACTGCCTACTCGCATACGCAATGACTCTTCCATTCTGCATCAACACCGCACCCACTCCTACAATACAAGCATCAGTGTAGACTTCAAACTTGCTCTTACCATCGGGAACAGCTAGAACAGGTGCACTAGTCAGTCTTGCCTTCAAATCCTGGAATGCTTCTTCACATTCGGGGGTCCATTTAAATTTTGCTCCTTTCTTAGTCAACTTAGTTAAATGCGAAGAAATCTTAGAGTAGTCCCGAATAAACTTCCTATAGTAGCCAGCTAAACCTAGGAAACTGCGGATTTCCGTCGGAGTCTTCGGTTGCTTCCATTCTTGAATAGTTGCTACCTTTGCTGGATCTACAGAGATACCTTCTCCAGAAACAATATGGCCCAAAAATCTAACCTCCGACTTCCAAAAATGACATTTCGAAAACTTGGCCTTCAGAACATGCCTTCGCAGAGTCTCCAATACTATCTCCAAATGTCGCTTATGCTCCTCTTCAGATTTGGAGTAGATAAGAATATCATCGATGAATACGAGTACAAACTTATTCAACACGTCCCGAAAAACTCGATTCATCAGGTCAACAAAGTAGGCTGGAGCGTTGGTTAATCCGAAAGGCATAACCAACCACTCATAGAAACAATTTGGTCCCCTAAACGCAGTCAAGGGTATACTATCTTCAGCTACCCTTAGCTGATGGAAACCTGAAGCTAAATCCAATTGGGAGAAAACATAAGCTCCATTCAATTGATCAAAAAGATCATCAATACGAGGCAAAGGATACTTATTTCGAATGGTCACTTTGTTCAACTCTCGATAATCAACACAGAACCTTAGTGATCCATCCGACTTTGTTACAAAGACAACAGCCGAACCCCAACTTGAAAAACTAGGTCGGATTAAACCCTTCGATAAGAAATCTTGAGTCTGCTTTACCAATTCTTCTCTCTCCTTTGGTGCCATTCTTCTACTGGGCTGGACAACTGGTACTGCCCCTGGAATTAGATCAATTCGAAACTCTATCTCTCGTTGTGGAGGTAAACATTTGACTTCTTCAAATACATCAGGAAAATCTTTAACCACATCAATATCTCCTCCCTTCTCTTGAGAAGTCTCAACTCCATGTAAAAGACTACTCAAGTGAATTCCAGAATTATCACACGTTACTTTAGCAATCCTACCCAGATCAGTTTCTAACGAAACTGTTCTTTCTTCACAATTTAGGACAGCTTTATGTCTATCAAGCCAATCCATTCCCAGAATAAGGTCAAACCCCTTAAAATCTAATACATAAGGTTCACATGCAAAACTATGGGAAAGATAAGTAATCCTCAATCCTTTACAAATCCTATCAAGTCGGGTTACTCCACCTATGGGATTAGAGACGCAAATAGAATCTTCTACGATACTAGGGGTAAGGTGAAATTTTACTACCGTCTCTAAAGAAATAAAACTGAGAGATGCTCCAGAATCAAATAATACTTTAACATAAACACCATTGATAAGCAAAGTACCTTCCAAAACTCCTTTGCCCTTGGAAGTGGTTGAGGGTGCACCTTCCAAAGCAAAAACTTTGTTCAACTGAGCTTTCTGAAGAAGCGGGCAATCCTTTATCATATGTCCCGGCTGATGACAGTTATAGCACAAAGACTTCTGAACCATTTCTGCTCCTGGTCCATTATACTGCTGCTGTTGAGATTCTTTCCTAGGACATCTATTAGCCAAGTGACCTTCTTGTTGACAAATATAGCACTTACGGGGTCCATTGCTTCCTCCCTGCTTCCCTTTTCCTTGCTTCTTCCATTTCGGATTGAACTTCCTTTTATTTGAGTTGGAAGAATTTCCTCCTGAAGCTGCCACAACTGCTACTGGTTTCTTTTTCATGATTTCCTCATATCGTAAAGCCATGTCGATCAACTCCACAAAAGATCCTTTCAGATGAGCCGTCATCTTTTCATGGAACTCAGGCCTCATTCCTTGCACAAACATCTCATTTTTCTTAAGGGATGTATCAATCAATCCAAGTCCGTAGCGAGATAATTCATTGAACTTGGTCTCATATTCCGAAACAGTCATACTTCCTTGCTCTAAATCCAGAAATTCTCTATATAAACGAGTCTTCCCAGCTGTTGGCATGAACTGTTCTTCAAACAATCCTTTAAATTTGCTCCAAGAAATCTCATCTTCAGCAATATTCACGGTAACTGCATCCCACCAAGCTGCAGCACCTTCCTTTAGTTGCCATGATGCCATCACTCTTTTCTGCTCGTCAGACAACTCAAGACTCTTAAAAATGCGCTCGCATGAGCGTAGCCAAGCTTGAACTTCAATTATAGTCTCGGATCCTTTAAAAGAACTCCCTCCAAGGTTGGTAAAATCCTTGCATAATGCAGCAAAACTAACTCGAAGCGGTATTGGATTTACAGCCTCACTAGCATTCTGACCTCTTCCATCATTGGTCGACATGTTTCTTGCAACGCTGCCTCTTCTTCCTCGAGAACTCATGTTGGCAACCTGGACAGGTAACCCAACAAATTTAGATAGGTGTATATATATAGTTATAAAAATTACAACTACGCACTCTCAAGATAGATATTACTCCAGAGCCTAGGTATTATCTCAACCTATGCTCTGATACCAACTGTGACGACCCGACTTTCATTCCACAGAAAATCGTATCATCAATAAGAAAGAAATAGATAGAAATAGAAAAGATAGAAGAAAGAACTAACAGATATCAGAATCTCACAGCGGAAACAGAACAAAATATAATATATCACATATCCATTACATAGTTTTTACACATATCAGAGTTACCCATATATACACAACATCCAAAACAAGACAGTCATAAGTATCTGTCATTACATTACACCCACAAAATACATCTTAGAGTTAATACACAGCGGAAAGATACATATACATATATAACTACGCCAAGTCTCCATCTCCAGGTCCTTCCAAAATTCGTCTAAGCAAAACCTGATCACTTGGCTACTCATAAAAATTTGAGTACCCAAGAGTTTAAGAAAAACAGAAATAAACTCTGGGTCAGACATGGGTCTGGTGTGAGTAAACGGTTAAGTTGTTTATCTTGAAAATCATTTGGAAACAAGGGTATCACATAAGACTTCCCACACATAAACACGGGTAAGTTTTTATCTTATGCTAACCAAATCATTTGATAGAAAATCTGGTTATATTATAATAGGGTCTAGGGTTTTCAAATAAAATACAGAAATAGCTGGAATGCTTACATCTCACATTCCAACGTAGTTGGGCACAACTAAATCGTATGGCTCTTATTGGAAATTGGATTCCATACAATGGCAGAGCTACCGGGGTACCACTCATCACAGTACGGGGCCTAGATCACCGTACCGAGGATCACTCCCTGTAATATCCCGGAAATTTGGGGCAATATCAGTTTAATAATCTGTTTAAATAATTAAATTGATTTGATAAATTTTGATAACAAATTTGAATTGGTTTAATAATCTAATTGAATAAATATTTAATTAGTGAAATTTATCTTTTAAAACTAATAAAATTATTTCTATATGTATATATATGTGTGTATATATATTGTTAATAGATTAGCTTTGGTTTGAAATTTAATAAATAAAAACTTGTTTTTAAACTTCTAATGTACATTTTGATAATTGGGAAATTATGATTTATTTAATATGAAGCTTTTCAAAGCTATTTAAACAAATAATTATATGGTTTTCAATAAAGATTAATAATAAGGATTATTTTATTTTCTTTTTAAATATTGCTTAATAAATAAGATATAAGAGTATATATATATATATAAGTTTAAAATACCATTTACATATGATATGTTGATTCATTTAATAATAGTAGTAATTTATAATCTCTTTTATAAATTATTTTAAAATAGATAAAGTATTATGTTAAACAATATTTTTGATATATTGTTTATATATAGAAATAAATAGATTTTAATAGAATTGTTATTTCAAATTGAATGTGTAGTTATATATGTATGTATATAACTTGATTTTAAATTGGATTTTAAATATAATTTGAATTTGAATGTAAATTAGTTTTGAAATTTAAAGATAGATATTTTAAATATTTGGATTTTAAAATATACGTATAAACTTTTACTTATAAATATAATTAGTTTTGTTTCTTTATAAGGAATATATATAAATAGATAAGTGTTTAATAAATAAAGAAAAAGGTTTTTACATTTAAAATAAATATAAATTAAATAAAAAGACAAGTGTAATTATATAAAGCTATATGGTAACAAGTGTTAACTAATTAACACATATAAAGACAAGTGTCATTTTGTTCTAATTTTTCTTTTTTGTAAAATTAAATCATTTATACTTATAAAAAAAAACATGTTTCCACCCTCTTCCTTTCTTTCTAATCTTCATTTCTAAAACCTGAAATTCATATTTCACTTCTTAAAGCAATCAGAAAATCTGAAACAAGATTTCTCTCAAAATTTCTCAAAACAAAATTCCCAGAAAACAAATCTGTAATCAAAAACTCCTCAAACTATAATCTCAAACCAATAACCTGTGATTCATTTTCCAAAATCTTCAGCCTGCAAATGTTAACCTTTCCTCAATCTCAAAATAAGATCTGTGAAACCATTTTCAAATCTGAAGCTTACAACCATTTTTAAATCTGAGATTTTGCAAAAGCAATTTTCAACAAAAACAAAAGCCTGCAAATTTTCTTCTGTCTGAAATCTGAGAACAACAAACCTGCATCTTCTTCAAAGATCTAAAGCAACATCTCAACAATACAAGATTTTGGCAACATGCAAGTTTCCAGTTTTAAAGACAATGCAAGTTTTAAATCAAAACAAAGTAGCAAGCAACCAAGTTTAAAATCAAGTAACATTCCAGATTTCAAGTATCTGTTTCAAGTTCTGTTCTCTGCTTTTAAAAAGGTGAGTAACACTTTTATAAAAGCTTAAGTATTTTTTTAAATCTGGTTGCATGTTGAAATTATGGAAATAAATATGTTATGTGTGATTTTATATAAGTAGACTTATCTGTATATATGGATGTATACATATATGTTGGTGTGCATGTCTGTTATTTGCTCTGTTCCCAGTTTCAAGTTCAAAGTTTGATTAAATTCTGTATCTCATGACCTAGTTAATATTATGATGTAAGTTATAAACAATAATTGTTTGTTATATCATATATTAGAGTTTAGAATTTTATTCAGTTAAAATAAAAGGAAAATTTACTCTGTAAATTTATGTATACTATGTAATGGTTTATGTTATTAATATAATTTATTCGTTCCGCTGTGAGATCGTTGTTGTTGTTTCTTTCTTTCTTCTCTTCTTTTCTATTTTCTACCCCTTTCTTTCTTATTAACGATGCGACTTTCTGTGGAGAGAAAGCCTAGGTCGTTACAGTGGTATCAAAGCAGTAGGTTGAGTGAATACCTAGGCTCTGAAGTGGTGTCTATCTTGAGAGCGCGTAAGGTTGTGTCCCAATCCCCTGCAACACAAAGCCGGAACCATCCCTTACTGGATAATCCCGAATAAAATCACCCCACAGATGGCCGTCGCCAACTGCACCACTAAGCCGAAATAAAAGGAACTTCTCTAGACAGGGATGACCTTACTCTCAGTGGGTGCTACCCACGAAGCCTTGCTGCACCTCCCCTGTTTTAGCCATTCCCGGTTGATGAGGCTTGAGGTTACGATTTACCTTTAAATCAGAACACATCACTTAGAATGCTCATCGCCCTCCTGACGATGTGTTGAAAGCATTCAATCCATACAAGTTCGTTCCGGGTTCGAACGAAACCGAAGGCATTATCTCGTTACACTCGTATTGGAATCACCCTTAGAGTTAACGACAATAACCCTTGCACTCTGAATCTTCATCTTCACTTGAGATTCACGACCTATCGTTAATTTGGATCGATGTGGTATTCGGGTCTCCAGACCTGGTATCCCGGTATATGGAAACCCGATCCCGGTCTCATCGAAATCCAAAACGTATCTTTTAAGGTCAAGTTGTTTTAAAGTTAAACAATTCAATTCATCACTTTGAATTCACATAGCATTTATCATAGATAATCCATACATCCATTACAGATATATTCAACTAATCACAGTATCACAGAATATCACCCAATAGATATCTATCAATCCAGACATCCTACTTCAACAACCATCCAAACAGAATTTATTAATCCATATTAAAATTAATTTAATTATCTTAAATTAAATTAATTACTTAAGAACTAATCACTTATTCTGCTTAATCAATTATTAATTAATTACAATCATTTAATTAATTAATCAAACCTTAATTACTTTTATAAGTAAATTAATTAACCTTAATCAGAGATTAATTATCCTTTAACTATTAATTAATAAACCTAAATTATTAATTAATAAAACTTAATTTTAAATTAAGTAATCCTTAATACTTGATTAATTAACCCTTAATGATCAATTAATTTATTACTAATTACCAATTAATTACTTAATTAATTAACTATTAATTTATTAATTAATTGACTTTAATTATCTAATTAATAATTCTTAATTACAAATTAATTAAACTCTAATTAATTATAATCTTTAACTATTGATTTATTATTATTTAATTAATAATTAAAATTAATTAATTACTCTTTATTAAATTATCAAACTCTTAAATATCTTTTAACAAATCATTTTCTTTTGTTAATTACTTAATCACATTATTAAGTTTAACCTTTAATTAACATTTAATTATAACTATAAAATGATTTAGTTTTAAAACATTTTATTTAAGTTTTAACACACTTAAATTTAACAAACCTACCAATAAAATAGAGTTTAAAAGCAATTAAAAAGAAGTTTAGAAAAGTTTAAACATAGAAACATTTTAAAATTCCAAGCTTTTATTATTTTTAAAACTTTAAAACGTGCTACACTTCTCTGATTCCTGCTCCGAGTTTCCTACACATTTTACTCGAGATCGCTTTGAGTCTTCCCCTCAACTTCTTCTTCCTTCCCCTAGTTTCTTTTAAAAACTAAAACTGCTAACCTACCCTATACACACACGAGAAAACTTCGAGTCTGGCCATCTAAAAACCCGAGACTCCTTCGAGTCGCCCACGTCTCCATTATTCCTGACACACACTTCACCGTGGTGCACGTGCACGGCGATTCCAGCCAACTCCGGCGAACTCACTCGTCTCCGGCAAATCGCAATTCAACTCGTCAAACAACTTTGAGCATCAAAATGCAATCATCTAGCCTAAATCGAAAACGAGCTATAAATTCGAACAGCAGTTCGACATCACCTGGAACGTACGCCTTGCCACCACGCCTCTGACCATCGTTCCACCTGAAACTTCGTCAATATTCTCCCAAGTCCTTCACGCATCCATCCCCCTCACTCCCATGAAGCTCGATCCATCATAGATGCTTCAGACATCACGATTCCAATCACGACCAAACCAAATGCCTAAACCCTATTTCGTCTAATCGCCAATGCCACAAAGGATGATAAAATCATCAGGCATTTTTCTCGACATCTCTAACCACTAACCAAGCTACTACAAGAATTTCGAGTATCAATTGTTTGAGGATTACCAGAATTTGGTGAAAACCCATTCCACGTTCAACACCAAACTGCTCTCAATTCACTAAATTAAAAATTACCAGATTCATTTTAAAAATCCTATTTTCTTGAGTGGATTCTTATTATATAATTAAATCCCCAGATAACAACACTTGATTTCAACATTTATCAAGATTCTTACTGTATATTTCTTAACTCCAGGCAGATCTCAAACCTGAATACTTAACTATGGTTTTAAAAGTTAGATTATGTTTAAACGATCCTATTTTATTTGAAAACAAAAGATAATCACAGAATAGATAAAGAGAAATTTGATTTCTTGATTTATTTTTAACTCTGTAACTTAAAAACAGACATGCATATTTCAAACAAACAATAAACAGATCTTACACTAATAAATATATACATGTAGGCCTATTTACATTCATACAACAACATTTAAATATAGTCTCAAGATAATATGGTAGATCTAAGGTTTGTTTTGTTTACTGGAACATTTGAACAGAGCAGATTTTATACATATACAGGTATATGATCATAGTAATGCATATATAGCTTGTTAAATTCAATCATTAAATCAACTTTTCATATAGTACTGTCACAGGAAATAAAACAAACAACTATATTACTGTTTTTATCATTTAGTTTACTCACTTGGTTTAGAGATGTTGAACAGAACTTTGAATCTGAAATGAGATGATTTGAACAGAGCTGAGATGTTTGAAAACTTAAACAGCTAGCTCCAGCACTTTGAATTGTTTGTTTAGATTTGAGTTTGTTGATTCTTGAAACTTGCTGCAGTTGTTTTGATCTTTGATTTCTTCAGTTTGAAAATAGCTTGCAGTTTTAGATTTTGAGGAAGTTTCAACTTGGATTTTGGTTTCAGATTTTAGAATTTTGGAGAGAAATTAGTTTGAATGTTTAAGGCTTTGGATAATTTTCTTTTCAGTTTTGAAAACGTGTTGGCTTGAATGTTTAGAGAAAGAGGTAGGAAAGGGAAAAAGAAATGAGAAGTAGATATATATAGAATTTGGTTTTTGATTTAAAAAGAAAATAAAAATGAAATTGTGACACTTGTCACTAAACCCTCTTAATATCTTAACACATGTATTTTAAAGTGTTTAAATGTTAACACCTATTTTTTTCCATGCATAAATACTTTTACATTTATTAAATAAAGATTTTATAATTTATTTCCTAATAACTAATGCATATTTTTAATTATATAAATGAAAAATCTTCTAAAAGAAATGGAATAAAACAAACTATATTTATAAAAATCATTTATACATACCTTTAATCCAATATATATAAATAGATATATATCATCTCTTTGAATCCAAATATAAGATCTAACCAATTTTTAAATAAAATTTTAAAATCAAATTTTGATGTATATATATATTTAAACATCCATTTATTTCAATTGAAATAAATATTCCACTTAAAATCTATATTCACACATATATATATATATATATATACAATACATTTTTATTGTTTTAATATAACAATATTGCTAATTTAATTAATTTATTAAAGAGATTATCATATTTAATTTCTTTGAAATTCCCGGGATATCACATTCTCTTTTTCTTCTATCTTCTTCTTCTTCTGCCTTTTTCTTCTTTCTTAAACCATCATATTTCGGGTTTCCGGCATTCGATTTCTCGGCAATCGATAAAGGGAGTATCGATGTCGAATTCTCGAAAGTCAAAAATTTCGGTATGTGACAGCGTGGTATCAGAGCATATGGTTAAGCGACAACCCTGCTCTGTTGGGTGTTACTCATTAGAGATAGAGTCAGTAGTACTCTAGAATGAGTTTGAGTGTAATAATAGATACGAGTGCGTATTTGTTAGTGAATATGAAATTGTTTTGTATTGTGTTGACTTATCGGTTGATTGTTTATAGATTCTGGTCGGTGCAGTCTAGCTAACTGTAATCGATAGGGGTTTCTAAACTCTTAAACAAGATAAACCGACACAGTATTGTTTTAAATAGGGTAAATGAAATAATTTTACCCAAAACTATTTTTGTATATAAAAGAAATGATTTTTCTGTAAATTATTACAGTATATGGTTGCATGGTTGTTAGGAAAGTAATAATATTGAAATGTTATCATTAAATTTGAAATTGAATAAGAAATTGAAATCATAACTCCAAAGTTAAGAAATAAATTCACATATGAATGAAATTTAAGAATGTAAATTATAAATGTGACTTATAATTGGAAGTAGAATTCCAGAGAAGTATTTGGAAATGTTTTGAAAAGAATTTGAAAATTTTGGTGATTTGGAAAGTTTAATTCCATTTTGATTTGAAAATGATTTTCGAAGGTTTTGAAAAGTATTTTGAAGGAATGTAAAGCTCTAAACTCTTTTCGGTCGCTGGAAAATAACTTCGGTAATGACTGTAGCATCATCGATGTTCATTTTCGGGTTTCCAAAAGAGGAATTGCTGCCAAATTGTTTTAAATGGAAGTTGTTTGGAAAATTTGGATTTTGTTTTAGAAATTCAAAGGATAATTTGAATTGTTTTCAAAATGGTTTTGAAAGGTTGAAAAAACTCTGGAATACTATATAAAAATATTTATGAAATATTATTAAGTTGATAACTTATACAAATTGAATTTTGATAGAATAAATTTAACTTAAAGGACGGAGTTAAATTAAAGAAAGTATAAGTGAATAAATTTGAATAAATGAAAGTGAAATTGAATGTTGAAAATTCATTTCGAATTTGTAAGCAATGAATTGAATTGAATAATTATGAATGAAAGATGAATTAAAAGATTCAATAATGGAGAGTGATATGAATTAGTAAATGAAAGATAATCGATAAAAATTCAATATTCAGAATTGAAGATAAATTTAACTCAAATAGAATTGAAATTGTGAATTAAATTCAAATGTTTGAAATGTAAAGATTGAATGAAAATAGATATGTAACTTCAATAGTGAAGTAAAAAAAATGTATAAGCAGTTTATATTGAAAATTTTGTAATAGAATGTGCAAAATGATAGTTGAATATTGTAACTAGATATTATGGCTAGTAGGGGATACAGGTATATAGGGAATTGGAAATTTGATTTCAAAGATAAGATTTGAATTGCTCGACAAAAGGTAAGTATTTGAATTTCAATATGAGATTTGATGATTTCTTGTCTAGCCGCTTGGCTTTTTCTTTTTCTTTTTGAATTCTGAGAGTCCGTCGGGACGTTTTGTAGTCGTGCCGTGTTAGCCGCGCAAAGGAGACGCTGGCGAAATTTTTCGAAAATTTCGAGTGTTAGAAAATTTTTGAGAAATTTTGAAAGTTTAAAAAGTAAATTTGAATTTAAATTTGAATTGTTAAGTAAACAATGTTGTCTGGAACTTATAATTTGAGTTGGAAAATTTAGTTGAATTGATAACGAATCTTTAGTAGGAAGATTTGTTTTGATAAAACTATTGGATTGTTGAACAAAATAGTAGACGAATTAAGGACCATTTTTCCTAACTTGTAATTTCGGGACGAAATTCTTTTAAGGGGGAAGTTTGTAACGACCCAGAATTTTGAACAAATTAAATTGAAAATATTTAATTAATTTTAAATATTTGAACGGTGATTTAATTTGAATCCCCGATATAACTCTGAATTTTGCGATTAAACTTTAAAAATTTAATCTATTGAATTGAATAAAAATTTAAATCTTCAATTTAAAGTTGAAGAAAAATATTTCAAAGGCTTGTAAAAGTCGTATTGATTATACTGAAAATAATAAAAGCTTCAGAATTGAGTTTGAAAATGATTTGTTCAGTTTTGAAAATTTATCGTTCGAATCGATATTTAAAAAATAGCGTTCCGGGGCAAAGTCTCGGAATTCGACGAAACGAGTTTCATTGGATCCGTAATAGTTAGTTATTATCGGATTTTAATTTTCGTAGCAATCGGAGTTGTCGTTTGACCGTGGCAGCTCGAAACGCATCGAAATCGATTTAATCGATTTAATTTTAAATTGATCGTTTTATTCCGTATCTCGCGCATACGATCAAATTAGCTTACGAAACCTGTTCCATTGTGTCCGAAACGTGGAAAAACCCTAGGATAGCCTGTCGGAACGTGAGAATTAGGTGTCGTTTGCATTTGCTGTTAAAACGAGAGATTTTATTAATTTAATAATATTAAAAACAATTATATACAAACTATTTTCTCTAAACCCTAGAATCTATTAGCAGCCGCCGTCTCTTTTATCAATGGCCGGCCTCCTTCCTATTTCGTTTTCATTTTTCCTCTCAATCCTCTCGTTTAATTCGAAAATGCTTAACTAAGAAATGGAAGAGGGTGACGAGGTCTAAACATCCATACGGTGATGATGGTCTTCCAGGAAGCGACGTGGCGGCAGTTCGATGTTAAACGACGACTGTTCGCGTACGTCGTTCGACGTGAGGGTGGCACCGGGCGCCGCCGCATTTGGGCCGGAGGTAGAGGGCGGAGCTGGCGTTCGTTTGGGGGTGGTTTGATCGGAAATGGTGGAGTTTTGTGGTCGCGGTTCTAAGCCCTAATTGATCGTCGATGGGTTCGTTTGCCTCCGTGATTACCTGGAACGCGCGTGCTTGAGGGAGAAGAAGTGGGGTTGTTTCGTGATGAAGGGCTGAGATTTTGAGATGGTATAGTTTTAAATTAAAAAGGGAATTTGTTTTAAAATGTTGTTCAAACTTTGTAAAATCATAACAAATTCATACGTTCTCAGAATTTGACGATTCTCGAAGCGTTGGAATCGCAGAAAAGAGTACTTCGCGATGGTACTGTTCTGGAATTGTTCCGGGCAAGTAGAAATTTGGGTTAAATCGGACGTCGTCCGGTTTAATTTAAAATTTCGAGCGCTCGTCGAAACTCAAGGTGAGATCTTCTCACTCAAAATAAATTGGATTGCAGTTATTGATTATTTGATATGATTGCTATTTGGATGTGATATTAGATATAGTAGGATATATCTATATATATAGCAATATATACATATTGGCATATGTATATATTGGATTGATGATTTCCCGCCTCGTATAGCGGATGAGACCCTATTGCGCCGTTAGTAAGCGAATATTTTTATAAAACCCATATACCGCGATATTCCACCTCGAAGTGGAATTGGTATTGTGCTAACATCTGTGGATGCAGGGAAACAGGTTGGAGGGATCCAACTGGATTCCTCACCAGTATTTATTTATTTACAGATATTGATGTATATTTTGTTATCATATTGATATATGATGTTTGTTGTTGTGATTGACTAATTGGTGCTGTTGCATCATCGGATTCAAGTTTTGAACTTTAAAAATAACGACTTTTACTTTAAAAGGATTTTAAAGTAATTTTTGAAAGTAGACGTTTTATTGAATTGTTGAATTGATTTATTTTAAATAAATAAACGTTTAAAATTTTGAAGTTATAAAAGTTAAGATTTTTGTGAATTATGACTGTAAGGTGATTTTTGAAATAAATAATTTAAGAAATTTATAAAATGGTTTGAACTGAGATTTTCGAATTTTTGTGAACAGTTTATTTAAAAGATTTAAAAAGTTGATATTTATAAATTTAAAATATTGGAATTTTAAAACGAGTTTATAAGTTTTAAAAATGAAATTTATAGAATTATAAATCGTGAAGATATGGAATTTATAGATTTATAAATTGTGAAGTTATAAAATGGATGAAACTGTAGAATAAAAGATATATAAGAGATTAACTTATAAATTGGATTTTTGCCTTTAAATGGATTGATCGAATTATTAATAAAGAAGATTTATTAAATTGAAGTCGTTAGAAAATAGAAATAGAATTTATAAACGTTGTTTTATAAATTCGAAATCAATTGAATTTGATAAATTAAATGTAGGAGGTTATTAAAGAAGATATATTCGCGATTTTGGATAGCGAATCTTTATTGAAATAAAATGTGCAGAGATGATTGAAATTTGGTTAAGTGAATTATATTCACGATTTTGGACAGTGAATATATTATTAAATAAAAATGGATTTATTTTTGAAGAAGTGATATTAAAAATGAAGTTAAACATTTTAAAGATGTTTTAAAATGTATTATGAATTGAAAGCATAGATTTCAACGTTCATTGTTGAAATAGGCGTTTTCGAAAATATAAGGAAATGATGGACTATAACACTGTTGTTATAGTAAATGATTTCCGAAAGGAAATGTTTATATAGTATTGGGATTTACATATCTATCTTAAATTTCGAATCCCTATACTAGTGATTTTGAGTCGTCGTAACGATGTTTTACGTAACATTCGTTTTGACTCAAATAAATGTGCTTAAGAGAATGATTTCCTTAAAGAATGAAATGTATACTTAATTTTGATTTAAGTATAACGAATATTTTCAAATGTTGAAAATAAATAGATTTGTGAATTACTTATTATTAAATAAGTATGGGAATGTTTTCCAAAATGAAATGAAACGTTTTGAGATTTTATCTTCTTAAAGATAAATCGAAAGTGAATATTGACATCGATTCGAAAATCGTATATCAGTAGATATTTTGAAATATAAATTCACTATGGAATTTATAAAGGAAATGGAAACTATTTAGAAAAATAAATATTGATTTATTTTTAAAGTGTGGAAATTTTATATCTAGTAAAGATATTTTTGAAGATGAAATAATTTGGAAAATTATTTGGAATTTGATGATGTTGCGCATCTTTATTGATAGTTAAATAACCGACTATCAATAATTACCTTGAATGGTATTTGTTGTGAATTGGATGAATTTGAATGCCACACTTATTTTTAAATATTGCGCTCACTATTCGGGTTAGCCGGGAAAGGACCATGGGATCGTATAACCCATTCCGAATATGTGATACGTCGTTATGAATTGCATTCGAAGACCGGTGTTGAAGACCGGATATTTTTGAAAACGGAAGGATTACCGTCGAGTTACTCTACATCGGCTGATCTCCGATTTAGAGGTTTTATCACCCTTAGTGACGGGAAGTCCGGACGTGATTAGAAAATTATTCGGATATGCAAGGGCTTCATGAGAAGTGCCTTCGGTTCTGTTCGATCCCGGAACAGACTTGTATGGATTGTGTGTCTGACGTTACAAATTGAGATATAAAGCTGATTTCTTTCAAATATATTTCTGTTGGTGGCGGAGAATTTATTCTCTTAGCTTAACACCCTTCTCTGAGACGTACGAGCTCAGAGGTTATGTAGTTGAAATTTATCAGCGATATACTCCCAATTTGGTAACGTGGCATACCGAGTGTTGCTATGAAATGATAAGTGTTTGATCATTTGCGATATGATCATTTGTTTGATCTTATATCTTTGTGATCATTTGTTGACCCGAAGCATGGCTTTGTAGAAAGCGTAGCTTTGTGGACGAGACTTCGTCGAGCCTCACACCCCGGAAATGGTCGAAACAGGAAGGATGCAGCAAGGTTCTAGGGAGTAGCGCCCCTTAGTGTATGTCATTCCTTCTGGATAGAGGTGGTATCATGGTATGGAGCCCAGATACTTAACCTATGTGGTTACTGCATTATTATTATTATGTGGTTTGTTGGAAATCGGGGATCCTCGGGAAGATCGGTTACGATCGGGGGATGGCATACGCGTGTCAGTAGTTACCTATTTTTGCAGAGGTAACCCGGCCTTGTGTTGGCAGAGATCCGGTTAGGTTCTCGGGTCGTCTATTCCAGGGACGTACCCATCGTGGATAGGAAGTTCCTTAGCCTGACCATTTGTTGGAAATCCAAAGAAACAATACGAGCCATGTACGGTTTTAGTTGTAGAACCTATCATTCACTTATGGTGGCGCCCCACTGTTTGGATGGTAGCTATAGTAGGCATAGTTCGAAATGTCTATGCTGGCTAAGATTTATATTATACTTTCGAAATGTTTTCTACACTATGCACTAATAATAATATCAAAAATGATTTGATTTTGCGTAGTAAGCATCTTTGACTATCATAAGAAGAAATCTCCTCTAATTCTGCGTTTGCATTGTGTGTGTGGTGGGAGGTCTTATGGTAGTTTCATTTTCCAAAAGCATTGCGAATTTGTTTTATTTTCTTTGTGAAAAATAACTGTTTTACGATCTCACACCAGTCACCATGACTGACTCGGAGTTTATTGTTTCCCTTCTAAACTCTGGGTGCCCACCAATTTCCAAACGGGCAGTCTAGAGTTAGATTATCAGGATATTCTGGATATTCTGGAGCTTTGGAGATAAGCTGGATGGCGAGACGTAGTATTTGTATCTGATATTATTTATTCCGCTGTGTATTCTGTATGACGACAAGTTTATATAACTGTCCATTGTTGTATTGAGTTGTATATTGACTCTGATTGATGTATGTACAAACTGATATAGTTCTTTGTTTTAAAAGACTAGTGTTTATCTATTATATATTGTTCCGCTGCGATATGTGAGATTCTGATATTGTTTCTGTATCTGATGTTGTTCTGTTGTTCTTCTTTCTTCTTCTGCTTTCTTCTTCTTCTCTTTTTCTTCTATCTTTTCTTCTATTTCTTTTTCTTAAAACCCCTCAGGGTTCGTATTTCCGTGCACCTTGAGTTAATCAATGGAATTTAGGGTTTAATCAGGAGTACGGATTTGCGGGTCTTGACACTAACGCCGCCCTTAAACCCTAGTCGTCGAGACCAAACAACATGCCTAGACGTCGATCAGGCGATGCCAACTCGAAGGCCATCACGAACTCCGCCACTGGCCAAGGACCGGCCACCTAATGAACGCCCCAGGCCGAGAAAAAGGCAAATGAAACGAAGACGAACGCGGCCAAAATTCTCCACCATACGACGACGATAAACAAAATCTACCGTTGGATGCGTAAATGTCGCTATGCTCTACAAGATTGTAGTTAAAAGATTTTCGAAATAGTTTGTGGATTGAGAGGAAAATGAGGGACAACGAGGAGAAGTTTCGGCCATTAATATGAAAGCGGCGGCCACGAGATGGAGCTAGGTTTTGACAAAGCAAACGTGTATATATACGTATAAACCAATTATTATAATATTATTTTCCAAAATTCAAGCTTTTTCAAACGAATTCCAAACAAGATGTGCCGCTTGGCATTCGTAAGGTTTTACCCGCATTCCGAACACAGTGGAACAAGTTTCAAGGCCAAATTCGATCGTCTGTGTGAGTTATGGAAATAAACGATCGATTTTAAATTAAACCGATTAAATGAATTTCTAAACGTTTTCAGCTGCCACGGTCAAATGGAAACTCCGATTGCTACAAAATTTTAAATCCGATAATAATAAACTATTACGGATCCAATGGAATAGGTTTCGTCGAATTCCGAGACTGTGCCCCGGAATGCTATTTTTACTCGTCGATTAAATCGACGACTTTTCAAAATTTACAGAATTTCTTAAAATTCCAATTTAAAAATCTTATTAACTCTATTGTAATACAATTATAACTTATATTCACTTCCAGTGCGTCCAACATTTGTTATTCAACTTCAGTTATTGATTGTAAACCCAATTACTATATAAAATTTCATTTCAATTGATTGGAATTTCATTCAATTTGTTAAAAATTAACTTAGACAAATATTGTTGCAATTCATTCTAGTTATTATTATCATAAATAAATTACAAATTTTTAATTCTTCCAACATTAAATCATAAAATCTTATTAAATTAACTATTTTTTTATTATCGAAAATTTATGGGTCGTTACATATTATATGATGTTAAATGATGTTTATATACCTGTTACATTACCTGATATGTTATTATATGTTATACTATTCATTTAAATTACTGTATCTCACACTGCAAGTTCCCTATCACTATGGGTTGAAATGATACATACCCGAATGGATATTAGAATAAGGAAAAATCATTATGGGCTGAAATGATAGGCTCGAGTGATTTTTATTGTTTTTTTATTTTATTTTATTTGACTTGGGATTGCGGGTTTGAAATGATAGAACCTGGATTTTTCATTTTAAATTACGGATTGAAATGATACATATCTGTATCACTTCACCTAGGTTAGAAAATATTATACAGGCCCATGGTTATATTTTTAAATAATATTTTCCTAAAAATTATTGAGTATTTTGAATGTTTTAAATATATGAAATTTGAGCTAAAAGATTTGATTTAAATGACTTAAATATAAGAAGATGTTGGTTTTCTATAAGTTAAGACTTTATAAGTCAATAAGTGGCTTTAATGGTAATTTTAAAGATATGTTGGTTTTAAATTGAATTTAAAGACATTTATTGATGATAAATAACTTAATAATATAATTGGACTCAATATGGAATTTTAAATCTAACCTAGTAATGATAGTGAATTTTACTTTATGAAACGAACATGTTTGTGTAATAAATAATGTATTTTGAACTGATAAACGGAATACAGTTTTAATTGGACATTTTGTAATAAAATGTATTTAACTAGAAAATCATAGTTAATTGATGTCTAAATGAATAGATCTAAAAGAAAATTTATTGTTACATTAACTATGATAAAATATTCTTTTGTGAAATGTTATGTTTTGTAAAATAAATAGTTATGATTTTTAAATGGAAGAATGAAACTTTAATTATGACTTAACTTGGAAATTGGAAATTTGTTTTTAAATGCAAACTTTTAAGTTAAGTAAATAAAGGGAAATTAAAATTTTACTTGGGATATGGGTATTTTAAAATATAGTATTAAGTTAATTGTTAAAGTAAAAGTTGAGAAAATAATTTACTTTTGACTTAATGAATGAATTATTGTTTAAATTGGATATTTACTTATTAAGTGTTTATTTTATTGAATCATAAGCTAAGATATCCGAATGAATATTTTTGAAGCGAAAAATATGATTTTTATAAGTTAAAATGACCAAATTTTAAGTTTTATTGTTTCTGAATTTTTTTAAAATAAAGCTGGAATTAATATTGGTAGCACTTCAGAAATGCTGTGGTCTTAAGATAGCATTTGTTAAGTGTAGTCATTTTTGGAAATAGACTAAGTTCTGAAATAACAAAGAGCTACTGCAGCACTTTGTAGGTGCTGTTGTTGCTGAAACTAAACTATAATTTGGAATAACTAGAGAGCTACTGCAGCACTTTGTAAGTGCTGTTGCTGCTGAAAGTAAACTGTTTTGATATAGTAACTAAATATCTACTGTAGCACTTGGTAAGTGCTGCTGTTTCTTAAACTGAATTGTTTTGAAATTCTAATATCTACTGTAGCACTTTATAAGTGCTGTTGTTAGCTGAAAATACAATGTTTTGGAAATTTTATAATTGAATGAATGAACTTAGAAATACTACAACTTAGAAATGAATATTATTTGACAATGAATTTCAATGGTTTAAACGGATATTATTTTAAGGGTGTTATGATTTTCTAAGTATTATGATTTTCAAAGAATAACATTTCTAAATTGTTATGATTTCAAAATATTATGGTTTCAAAGTGTTTTGATGTCGGAATTGTTATAACTTTGAAAGTACTATGGCTTTTGGAAATGAATTTATTTGAAGTAGTATTTAATTAAGAATTGTTTTGAATATTTTGATTTGCAATTTAAGATTTAAAAATATGGCTTTATAAAGTGGTTTTGGTTTAAGATGATTTAAAAAGGAATATTTCAAGTTTAATAAATTTAAGGAAATATTCAGTGATTTGGAAATTTAGGTTTTATTTAAATGATATATTGATTAGGTTCTTTGAATTTAAATGATATATTATTTCTTTGGGACTTGGAATGGAAATAATATTTTGATTTGGCTTTGAAATGAAATAATATAGTATTTAGTTTTGAAATGGATATGATATTTTGGGTATTAAAGTAATTGATTTTGAAATAAATATCCATGGGTTAAAATAACGATTGGTTGGCAAAGAGACCGTGATCGGATATGGGCATACTTTCTGTTGATACCGAAAACCACTTTGACAACCGTGTACGCGGTGGAGATTCCAGAATGAAGTAGGATGGTGGCGATGATCCTATTAAGGTATGAACGTGGACCCGACTCCCGTGAGTTGGCATAAGGTGGCTAAAACAGGAGCGATTCTCGGGCCAATGAGGTAGCACCTCTGATCGGACGCATTTCTTCGATACTATTCTATTACTTTGTGATTGATTTGGTGGCCACCCTTCGATTTTTGATTTGGGAGTGTGTTCCGAGGTAGGTGGTAGTGGCTGCTATGCGTTCCACCAGATTGGATGCGTAATTGGTACATCTACCCTGGCATTGCCTTGTTGTGCCGTGTCACCTACCATATCGAGCTTTACTACGAGTTTGGATTTGTGTCGTAGCCTGTGGAGTATTGAGGGTGGCTATCGATCTAGGGGTATGCTAATACTGGATAGACTACTGGGACTATTATGTGTTAAGGTGGAAAATGTAAAGCATTAACGCTATTTAAAAGTAAGATTATTTTATTATAGACATTATTATAATAGCGAATATTACTACATAGTAGATAGTTTAACGGATCCTTAAAGAATGAGCGATCCCAAGCATTCTTTAAGTTACTTGTGCATTTTATTACAGTTCACTTGAGTTGGTTTACATTATATAAGTATGTATGTCCCGACTCGAGTATTTTGTGTTTTGCTTTACGCACGGGTCAGACTGAGTGATGCAGCATTCGAGACTCACCTTTGGAGTTGGAGCTTCGCTTGGATCCATCCATTGATTCTGCTTTCAGTCATTCAGTTGATTCCAGTGATGTATTCAGATTTTGTACTTGATTATCATGTTGAGACTTCTGTTGTATCTTGTTAACTCTGATGTTTATATATAGTAGCTTCACGAACTACTATTTCTTTGCTTCCGCTGTATTGTTATATTACTCCGTGTCTGTGATCTGTGATTTATTTACTGTATATTCTGAGTTTGCCAAATTTTATTTACAATCTATTATTTTGAATTATTCAAGTCCGACATGTGTGGATTTATTGTCGATTTGAATGGTCCAAAATAGTGGGTCGTTACAAGACTAGTCTACCCGCTCTAGATAAAAAAACTCCCGTTCCAGTTAGAGATCTTATTTTTGATTTTATCAATGATTATAAGCCAATCATCATGTTTAAGATTTGTAGGTCTAATCACGAAACCTAGATAATCAAAAGGAAAGTTCATGGTCTTACAATTTAAAGTATTAGCAACTAAGTTTTCAACTTTTTCAAAATCATTTAAACTAAACAGAACTTTTGTCAAAATTATTTTCAAACCTGATAGAAGTTCAAAACTGTATAAGATAAACTTAAGGGTAATGTGTCTAGGTAAGTGGAAAGAAAAAAGCAAGGTATCATTAGCAAATTGGAGAACCGATATACCATTGCGCGATATGTCATCACCTACATATCCTAGAGACCCATTATCCACTGCACTGTTAATAATCTTAGCAAAAACATCGGCAACTAAGTTAAATAATAAAGGCGATAAAGGGTCCCCTTGCCTTAAACCTCTCTTCGGTTGAATTTTATTACCTAAAATACCATTAACCATAATACTAGAGTTACCGGTTCTAAGCAAACTCTTAATCCAATTAATCCATCTATGACCAAAACCTCAAGCATGAAATATATCTACAAGAAAATCCCAATCTACCGAATCAAAACCTTTAGCAAAATCCAGTTTTAAAATCGCACAAGTTATGTTATTCTTACAACAGTGATTGATATATTCTTGAACAATTGCCACTCCATCGGTGATATTTCTCCCTTTAATAAAAGCTGATTGTGAGCAGTCAATTAAATCATTCATTCTTGTACTAAGTCTATTAGCTAGAACTTTAGATATGATTTTTACTGAACAATTAATCAAAGTATAGGTCTAAAATCTTTTAAGTTTTTAGCTCCTACTTTTTTATGTAATAAAATAACATTAGCATAATTAAATCTCCCTAATTCTAAATTACAATTATAAAATTCATTAAACAAATTGACTAAATCTAGTTTTAAAACATCCCAAAAAGTTTTATAAAATAAAATTGGAAACCCATCAGGGATCGGTGATTTATCACCTAGTAGGTCATTAATAGCTATTCTAATTTCCTCTACAGTAAAAGGATTATCTAGCTCAAATAAATCAACAATAGTGTCGGAGGGGTACAGATCATTCCATCTAATATTGATTCTATGTTTGATTTTAGTGCCAAAAATATCCTTATAATAATCTGTAAAAGCCTTGTTTAGATCTCTTTGATCAACTAACTCTTCATTATTAACAATAATGGAGTTAATTGTATTACTACATTTTCTACCATTAGCTATATTATGAATTTTTTTAGTATTATTGTCTCCTTAATTGATCCATTGAATTCTTGATCTCTGCTTCCACATAACCTCCTCCTTTTCCAATATTAAATTTAATTCATCTTTTAAATTGGCTAGAACATTACGTTCACCTACATTTAGTTGTCTAGATTCTTCTATCTTATTAATTTTAAGCATCACATTAAGAATATTATATTTTTTAATTTTTATATTGCCAAAAACATTTTTGTTCCAATTTTTAAGAAAAATTCTAAGATCCCTAAGTTTTAAAACAAAAGATTTTGCAGAATTTTCCTTATTTCTAATATTATGGTAACTCAATGAAAGCCATTTACCATTAATTAAGTTCACAAAATTAGGTTCCAAAAGCCACATCTTTTCAAAATTAAAAATATTAATAATTGCTCTATGATGCTCGCAGGAAAGGATAATAGGACAATGATCAGAGTACGTGTAAGGTAGACCACATATTGGAAATTTATCTTCAATCTCATCACTCACGAAAAATCTATCAAGAAGAGCCATTGATGGTGATTCCCTAGCATTGTTCCAAGTAAATTCTCTATTTGAAAGGGGAATCTCAATCAAATTAGAATTAATAATAAATTGATCAAACTCCTCCATAGCGGAGTAATCGCCTGCCCTAGGATAACGTTCTCATATGAAGCGTGTAACATTAAAGTCACCCCGCAAAATCGAAGGACCCAGAGCTAAGGATCTAAATTCTAGGCATTCTTCCATAAAATTCTCCTATTAATCTTTGAATTAGGCCCATAGATATTAGAAATATTTAAGAATGAATTATCAGAAAGATTAATAAGAATAATATGAAGAGAATGCTGCTTAGTGATACATTGAAGCAACTTGAAATAGTTATCATGCCACCCTATCATTAAACCCCCAGAAGTACCCACAGAAGGTAGAAACATCCATTTTCTAAAATGATACCCTCCTAATCTTCTAAAGAAACGAAAGTCAGGATAGTTAATTTTTGTTTCCTGAAGTAAAGCAATGTCAATAGAATAGTCTTTAAAAAACGCCCTAACCTTGTCACACTTATTCAAATCATGCAAACTTCTTATGTTCCAACTAATGATCCTCATAAACCAACTGTATTGGCCCTCTCTAATTCCTTACCTCTAATATACTCACGATCTAACTCAACATCAGAAAAAATAAAAGAGGTATCACTAGCTAACTGACTGAACTCAGAAGATGAAAGATTACCTAAGGCATAAGTAGAATACGTACTACCCAAAATAGAACTCATACCTGAGCCTGAGTTCGTAGCACCACTCATGGCGCTCGAATTAATATTAAATTAATTAAATCAAATTTTCAATTCAATTTTTATAATTAACAAATTTTATCACTTTTGGTTAATTAGACATTTATAACAATTGAAAACAAATTTTCAGGTTAATTCAATGTTAAATATTGCAATAATTACCAACTTTACTTCCAATTTCAATAAATTTAGTAATTATAAATCAAATGTCCAATAATTCCATTTGATTGACATTTCATCCTATTATTCAATCCATTATTATCAAATGGGTGAAATTAACATTGGTTCATGATTTATTACACTAATATTCTCAAATTTCATCTTAATCTCCATTAACGTAATATTTAAATACTTAATTCCATTTAATTGCAATTAATCCAATTATTATAGTTTAAATTACAATAAATTGATAAATCTTTATTTCCATTCTTTTAATTCAACTAATTGTCATAATATGAATAAAATTAACATTATTTCCAATTATTACCTTAACTTACACCAACATAACATTTAATTTAGATTTATTGCAATAGATTACCAATTTTAATTTAATAGACTAAATAAATGGTTAACTTATAATAATTGTTACCATTAACTTTTAATTACACTTATAAGTTATTATTAACAAACAAATGTTATAATTGCTTAGATAACACCGTTCTTATCCAATTATCATTAATTATATACTAATTCATCAATTAGTTCAATATCTACACTTGTTTCCTTATATTCAATTTATAGCCAAGTATAACATTTAAATTATTTTAATTAATTGGAATTTCATTCAAGTTGTTAATGATTAACTTTAATTAACATTGTTATCTTTCACTTTTGTTATTATTTCATTATTAATTTACAAATTTTTATTTCTTTCGATATTAAATTACCAAAATCTTATTAAATTAACAAATTTAATTTATCGAAAATTATGGGTCGTTACACTCTCCCCCACTCAGAACTTTTCGTCCCCGAAAAGGAAAAAGAAGGGAAAAGAAGGAATTAAGAAATCAATATATCTTATTTAAAATATTAAATTTATAACAAATCAATTTACAAAATTAATTAATTTAAATAAAATATATCAATCTATAACACTTAAATCCTTTATATTCAAGTTAACAAAACTTTGGAAAACATTTCATAAAATTTTCTAAGTCCAAAACTGTCAGAAAATTTCGGCAGAGTCTCCTTTGTACAGAGAGGCTCGGGAGTAATTATAATAACAATATATATCAAAATTTTCAAAATAATATATACTCCAACAGCGGAAAAATAATATAATATCACTATAAAACCGTAATCCGAGAACGTACCTATTTGTTGGCCAAATAACGCTTAATTATGAAACCAAAAGAAGTGGCAATTGCTTCCATAACATGTATTTCACTTACATAATCTAAAAGAGTTAATAATTATATATAAAATGAAATATTTAAAGTTGTTTCAACCACTAACAAACAAATCAATATAAACAACAATCACTAGCAACCACGGCATACAATCATCATATGAAATCAATAGAATCAACTATCCATCCATAATAAACAAACAAATGGTTTGTTCGGGTTCAGAAATTTTTAACCGCCTAGAATGACAAATAAACTACTGAGTGCACTGTTTACTCAACAGTCTTAGATGAACTCAATAGATTATTCATACATCTTAAACAATAAGAAGTATCCTATCCCAAACAACCCATAAACCAAAACAAACAATAATTTACAATGTACTTGAGTTATTCTTATTAAATTTCTTTCACAACATTTAAAGTTTTTAATTTTCTTCTTTTCATTCATACAAGGATTATTTCTTTAACTTACATTTATTTCTTACAAAAAATTTCCCATTCATTAATTCAGTGTTTATTTCATTTACTTTTCTTTATTACTTACAAAAATTCATTTTTATTTATTCATATCATGTCAATTTTTTCTATTGCATTACATTCATTTTATTATTTACTTTAATTATAAATAGTTTCAATATTAACTTAAGTTCAAAATCCTTTACTTACAGTACTCATTTTCTATTTCAATTAATTAGTATTATTACAATTTTAACTCAAGTTTATAACTATTTTCATATCAAATTTCTTATTTATAAAAGTAAATTTCATTGAACACTTCCATTACATAAGTTTTACTTGTAAAAATTTCCATCACATATTCTTTTAACATTTCAACTTTTTATAATTGGTAAGTTATATATATGTCTTTAAGAATGCAATTGAAAGTTACACAAGTTTGACTTACTTATTTTAATTAACTTAAGGTTCAATAGTTATCATTTCTTATTTTCATTTTTTTTTCGTTTACAAGTTACAAATTTTAAATTCCTTGTATATTTCAGTTATTACTTAGCATATAATTTCTTATTTTCATTTAGAAGTTTCAATTATTAAATAGTTAAAATTTTATTCCATTACAATAATTGAAATCTCTAATTCATAGAAACTTAAGAACTAAATGTCGGGTTCCATTTCAAACCATTTAAAATAATATATACATATATACATACATTTTTTTATATACTCATAAATTTTATCCAATCATATTTAAACTTTTAAAATTTTTAGTTGTTTATCAAAATAGATCTATAGTAAAACTACTACAATGGCCTTCCCACTTTGAAACTCGAAAATGAATGTCGATGATGCGTGCACTCATCACCGAAATTATTTTCCAGTGATTGAGAGGGAAGTACATAACTTATTTCTTTCCAAATTTCATTAAAACAATTCTTTCAAATTATATTGAAATATTTATATCAGAAAATACTTCTAATAATATTATTATTATATCCCAAAATCATTCGAAAGATTTTTTCAAAAATTCCGGAACTTAATTTCTAAATTCCAAATTTCATTTATTTTATTTTCAAATCTTATTTCCATCCTATATTTATAAATTTCACTACTTAACAACCAACCAATTACATCCAATTATATGATTTATAAAACCTATTATTTTATATATACAGAATATATAGTAGGCAAAATTATTTCATTCATCTCTATTTCAAAACAATATTATGTCCGTGAGTCCTATTAAGCATTTAGAAATCCCTATCGATTTCATAGCGTCCTATGTACCGACCAGAATTTATAAATACAAAACGAAACAAATTAACACAATATAAAAACATTTTATAACACTAACAAATACGCTCTCTCATATATATACTCTCAGTGACTCATTCTAAGGTATTACTATCCTATTCTTAAAGAGTCAGACCCCACAAAACTAAGGTTATCGCTAAACCTCGCTCTGATAGCAACTATAACTGTAACGACCCGTAAAATTTTAATAATTTTATTTGTTTTAATAATATATTTAATTGAAATTTTCTGAAATTTTAAACGGTAGAATTTTGAAATTTAAATTTGATATGTGTAATGCGTCTAGTTAAACATAGCAACTGGTAAACTTTCATCGGAAAATATGCAAGTAAAATTTATTGTGAAATTCTATTTCAATTCCAATCAATTAAAAATTGATGATGATAAAATATTTTCCAACCCTGAATATTTTTATATAGAAAATTTGTAAATCATCTTCTAAGTGAGACGTCCTATTTCATTTCATCAAATTTGGACTGCTATTGCTCCATTTATCTTAATTCTGGCATATTAGCAGCATTTTCAGTACCGATTATCAACTTTTGATCGGATGATCGTACCATTGATATCTGTATACCGTTTTGATCGTCTTGTCGTGCTAATCTCTGCGGTATATTCAATTCTGTGTTTTGAAGTTCGGTTAGCTGTGGGATCGATAAAACAATTTGTAGTATCGGTACGGTTTCGAGCATTTCAAATTTCTTGGGACCATTCAATTTCCACCGTATATCAATCCAATAGCCACCAACCATTTATATTCCCGAAATTCAGTTTTAGAATTTTGTTATTCCAGAGTTGTTTGCCCTTTCATTTCCAGTCACGTTACTTCTAATATATAGATTTATATTATATTTATTAAACCTTTTATATTTTTCTTTCTGCAACTTGTTTTTCTTTCTGCCTCTCCACCTCTTTCCCCTTCTCTTTGCTCGGCCTCTAGGAACCCACCCTCATCGTTGCCTCACCTGCATGCTTGCCCTTCCACTTTGGCTCACGCAATCCTTCCTCCTTCAATCGATTCACCCTTCGCAAGCTTCTCCCTCCACCACACATGAACCCAAGCCACAACCGAGTGCAACATCAACCGAAGGCCATTCCCTTCCAGATCCATGTCGCAAGCATCGCCTCCTCTACCTGACTCGCAACCAAAGGCCGAGGACAGCCTGCACCCCTTGCCTGCTTGCAACTCACGCAAGTTTTCTCCCCTCAGCCTTATGCTTTATACTAGGTGTGTGTGTATATATATATATATATCATATTATATATTTATATTTGTTTCATTTTTTTCTTTTGTATTTTGTTTTTCTATTTAAATGAATATTGTGTTATGTATATTATACAAATATTTTGATTGTTATTTTACTTAATATAATATATATATATGATTTCGATAAAGCTGTTTATATCTGTTTGTAGTTATAGTATGTTAGTTTTCATGTTCTGATAATTTATATATAATAGTAGTTTATAATATGTTAGTTTATACAAATTTTATAAAAGGTCATATAAGTTTACAAAATGCCTGGTTACATTGGTATAAAGTTGTTTGTTTACAAGGTATAAGTTTGCATTGTTTTATAATAAATATTGTTAAATATATATACATAATAGGTATTATGTTATAATAGACTTGAAGAGTAAATGTTGTAAAATGACTGATAGTTATATATGTTGATGCAGTATATATAATGTATATTTATATATTAGATATTAGTATATGTAACAGTTTGTATGGTTTAAGTATATATATTTATATAACAGTTTCTATATATTTTGTACATTCAGTTATAAGATATCTAAGTTTACATTTCAGTTATATATACATTATATTTTAAAGTATGATATATATATACGTTTCTACTTGGTTTAAGAACTGATTCATGTGCTGTGTATTAGTATACATTTATTGGTTTTCAAATTTATATATGGAGACTTTGGTTTATGGGATTGAATTAAATATAAATTTGAAATTTATGTTTCTATTGATTTTGAATATATATATATATATATCTATCTAAATATTGATTCTAAATATAATAATAAATATATTTAAAAATATGTTTATATTTAATAATGTGATCTTGAGGTATATATAGGATGTTTGTAACGACCCGATATTTTCAACCATTCGCATCCGCACATGTCGGACTTGAATTGCTCAAAATACCGAATTGTTAATTTATATTTGGCAAAACTTAGAATATATAGTAAATAAATAATCACAGATCACAGACACAGAGTAAAATAATGCAGCGAAAGTAAAAGAAATAGTAGTTCATGAAGCTACTATGTAAATATATCAGAGTTACATAAGATACAACAGAAGAAATAGAGTACAACAGAAGTCTCAATAAAATAACTAAGTACAGCCGAGTAGAACAACGGAACTGAAATAGATAGGACAAGACAAGCAGATAATCTCCAGCGTTTCAAATCTCCGAGAGAGTAGAAATCAAAATCTGTGAATAACTCAGGCTGACCCGAGCGTAAAGCAAAACACAAAACACTCGAGTCAGAACAATATATACTTATATAATGTAAACCAACTCAAGTGAACTGTAATAAAGGTACAAGTAACTTAGAAGATGCTTGGGACCGCCCATCCTCTAAGGATTCGTTAAACTATTTACTATATAGTAATATACGCTATATACAGTAGTGTCTAATCAGTAAAGTATAATCATATAGAAAATAGCGTTAAGGGGATGGTGAAACTTAACGCGGTCGGATCTTTAAACCAAAATCGTAGTGGGATCGATATGGTAGGTGACACGGCACACAAGGCAATGTGTAAAGACCCAAAAGTCGGCCTTCGAAAATCAGCACCCGTACTCCACTTGTACTCAAAATGCCGTAGATTCAAACGCCGAGTCTGGTTCTCCGGAGCTTATAACACAGTTAAGTAAACAACACAACGGAAGAAAAAAAAGAATAAGACATTGATATACAATATCCAATACAACAGAGTGATACAATGAATATCAATATACATCAGAGATATGATACAACAAATAGCAGCGGAAAAGAAAACGATAACATCAGCAGCGGATAATCTCCATCTCCAAAGCACCAATTCAGAAATAGCTCGAACTCTCAATAACGATGCACAAAGATAAGCAAGTGCAGTCCATATCCAAAGACTGAACTAGCTCCAGATAATCTACTAAACCTGACTATCTGAAAAACCAAACTCTAGACTGCTCGTGTAGAAAAAATTTGAGCATCCAGAGTTTAGGAAAGAAACAATAAACTCCGGATCAGTCATGGGACTGGTGTGAGCAACAAAAACAGTTTATCTTTAAAAACAAACAACAGAGAATTTTAAAGTCAATTCGCAATGCTTTTGGAAAATGAAACTACCATAAGGCCTCCCGCCACACACACAATGCAGACGCAGAATTGGAGGAGATTTCCCCTTATGATAGTCAAAGATGCTTACTACGCAAAACAAATCATTTGATATTATTATTAGTGCATAGTGTAGAAAACATTTCAAAAGTAGAATATAAATCTTAGCCAACATACGACCAGTATCGTATGCCTACTATAGCTACCATCTAAACAGTGGTGGCCACCGTACGTAAATGGCAGGTTCTACAACTAATACCGTACAAAGTTCGTATTTGGAAGATGGATTTCCAACAAATGGTCATGCTAAGGAACTTCCTATTCCATGAAAGAAACGCCTCTGGCGGGACGCTCCGAGAGACAAACTGCTCTCTGCCAAACAAGGCCGGCTACCCCCTTTCCCAAGGGATATACAAAACCTCAGATATGCCACCCCCGGTCCTTTGGGACCTTTAAACGTGGTACCTCTAATCCAACATCACACATAATAAATAAAGTGTGTCCACATGAGTAAGTATCTGGGCTCCATACCATGATACTACCCTTTTCCAGAAGGAATGGTCATACCCTAGGGAAGCTACCCCTGAAACCTTGCCGCACAATTCCTGTTTCGACCATTTCCGAGTTGTGAGGTTCGACGAAGTCTCGTCCACAAAGCTACGCTTTGTCACAAAGCCATGCGTTGGGTCAACAGATGATCAACCTATGATCACAAAGATAAATGATCAAACAAATGATCATATCACAAATGATCAAACACTGATCATCACACAGCAACACTCAGCATGCCACATTACCAAATTGGGAATATATCGCTGATAACCTTCAACTACATAACCTTTGAGCTCGTACGTCTCAGAGAAGGGTGTTAAGCTAAGAGAATAAATTCTCCGCCACCAACAGAAATGTATTTGAAAGAAATCGGCTTTATATCTCAAAGTGTAATGTCAGACATGTAACCATACAAGTCTGTTCCGGGTTTGAACAGAACCGAAGGCACTTCCAAAGAAGCCTTAGCAAATCCGAATAATTTTCTAATCATGTCCGGACTTCCCATCACAAAAAGAGTGATATAAATCTCTATACCGGAGCAACTCAGTGCAGAGACATTCGACAGGTTGTCCTTTCATTTTCGAAAATATCCAGTCTTCACCACCGGTCTTCAAATGTCATCCATATACGACGTATCACTATTCGGAATGGGCTATACGACCCAAAGGTCCTTTCCCGGCTAACCCGAATAGTGAGCGCAATATTTCAAAATATATGGATATTGGGATTTCAATTAAGTCACAACTTAATAATTCCAAACTTTATTTTTAAATGGTTTTAAATCGATTACCATTTCAAATCTTTTAAACAAAAAGATTTATTTCACAAAGTTCACCCAGTTTCACAAAAATCCATTCACAGATTTCAAAACAATTTCCGTTTCAATTGGATTAACTCGTTAAATCTTTAAATCAAAGATTTAACTCATAGCTTTCAAAACAATTTCATTTTGAATGGGTTAAACAAATGATCATTTTAAATCTATTAAAAATAACAGATTCAATTCATAGCTTTCAAAAAGAATTCATTCATAGCTTGGAAAATCATTTTTTCAATTCAATCTTGAAATTCCTTTAATTAAACTGGAATTTCATTTCTTATCTGAAAGCTTTTATCATTTGAAAACAAACAGTTTCATTTTGGAACTTTGATTCATCTATACGAGTTAAAGTTCTTGGATTAAATCCAAATTCTCAAAATTTTACTTTTTAAATGGTTTAACTTCATACAATCACATTTATAACATTCTTAACCAAAATTTCCAAACATGGAATTCAATTCCAAATTATTTGAATTCAAGTTCAAATTGAATTATTTAAATTGAAACTTTACCAAGTTATTCAAAATAGCTTTTATCTTTGAAAACACCTTTTTCAAAAGCTTTAATAATTAACCCAAATCCATTTCCAAAATCAATTGAAATTAAAATTTTAATTTCAAAAATATTAAATTTAAATTATCTGTGACTTAACCGATTTCCACGTGAAATCCATATTTGTGTGTGTATGGTGTAGTCTAGGGGTTTTACACAGTAGTGCAACATCATACAATCATCACATATCAGAATACAGAAATATAGTTGATAAGCGATATAACTATAACGCTCAACTTCATTCACAGATCACAGAGATATATCACAGATAAGTAAATTACAGATCACAGCATAAATCAGTATGTATCATAAAGCATCACATATCAGGGATATCAAACAATTCAACATTCAATAGAATTCAAACATTCATAAGTAATGTTAGTTAATTATCTGATTAATTCAAATCAGATTAATTTCTTATGAATTTCTAATCCTGGTTAATCAACATCGATAAATTACAAATTATTTTGATTAATTATTCTTTAATAATTTATTAATTAACCATTAATAATAAATTGATTAACCTTTAATTATAATTCATCAACCTTTAATTATTAAGTAATTATTAATTACTTCTCTCTAATTATTAAGTAATCCTGAATTCCAAGTTAATAAATTCCTTTGAAAACTAAAATTGTTAATTTATAAATCATTAATCATTAATTTATTCAATTAACAAATCACTCTTTAATTTTTCCATTTATTATCAACTTATAATAAGTTTTTAAGATAAATTATTTCCCTAGTAATTTCTTTTTTTTTCCTTTTTTTCAAATTAAGTTTGAAAATAACTTTTAAGGATTTAACTTAAAACATTTAAAATAAATCATACAAATTTATTTATACAAACAATTCATTTTAATTATGATATAAAAAAAACTGGTTATATCTAATACTGTTAAAAAAAATTTGCATTAAAACGAACCCAGGTGAAAACCCAATTTACTCGAGTCGAACCCCTGCTTTCCTCCGTACCCATCTTCGAGTTTCATTAGAAACTTTCCCGAGAAAAATTTCCCAGTTTACTCGAGTTAAACTCGAGCCGCTCCCCTCATTTCCCCGAGTACACGCTCGAGAATTCATCGCTCAAAATCCAAACGTGCACATGCCTAGCTGTGCACATGAACTCGCCGCCTACGAACTCCGGCGAACTGCGTTTCCACTCGGCAAGTCGTAAACGACCCTGACATCAACCCCAGATCAACAACCACCTCAATCACGTCACCATTCAAAATCGAGCAAAGCTCGATCTACTCGAACCCAACCTCCGATCCATGAAACCGATTCGCCAACCCACCCCCGACCATCTGACGCCCAACAACTCCGGCCACGCCTCCTCTTCTCACCAAGCTCCTACCACACCAAAACCCGCTGCACTCGATCGAACAATGGCGACAAACGAATCGAAATTTTCTAACATTGACAAAACTAGGTTTACAACTTAAACCTTGCGCCCCCCGCCACCACGTTCAACTTCACCTTCCTTCACTATTTTTTTCTGCAAACTCCGTTCATCACTCCATTACCAAACCAAATCCCGACCCCTACAACACAATGGATTACCACAGAACACCAAATCAAAGAAGGTCAGGCAAACTCAAACTGCTCTTCCTCCCTTGGCCTAAAAATTGTGATTTTAGCTTTAAAATTCATGTTTAAGCGTACGAATTCAGATTTCACACCTGAATTCATAAATTGAAAAGTTTGAATTTTACCTATTTAAAAGCTTTGTCCAGATATCTTGATTTCCAGAGATAGTACCAAGTTATTTTTAACTTAAATAAATTTTTAAGCTTAGTTCATGATTAAACAGACAACAGTTTGTTTATATTGAAAATTCTAATAGTTATTAGATCAAATATAAGGTTTTGTTTGAAATCTGGGTCTGGGAATAACAAGAACAGAGACATTCAAATGATACAGGCATACATACATTTTAAACATTAACATATATACACATGAACACTTTTCAATATATATATATATATTCCAGATATGAATTTTCTACTAATTCAGATATTTAAGTTTTAAAAGTAAATGTTACTCACCTTGAAAAATGGCAGAGAAGAACATGATTTCTTTTAAAACTAGATGGATTTGAAACTTTGATTGTTTAACTGGAATGCTTAGTTAAACTGAAACTTGATGATGATTGATAAACTTGCTTGAGCTTACAACTGAAAGCTTTAAAAACTGGAATGGACTTCAGAGATTTCTTTTGAAAGATGCTTTATTTTCTTTTGTTTTGAAAATGGTTACAGGTTGAAGAATAAATTTGAAGAGAACCTTCCAGGTTTGTTTTCTGGTTTGGCATAGTTTTAATGCACGAGAATGAAAAGAAACTTGATATATACTAAAACAAGTAGTCAGAGCTAAGTAATGCTGGTACAAGACTTTTATATTTATTAGATCAGTGATTTTCTTCATAGGGTGGCTAAAATGATACCATTGTTTGTTTGTACAATACTAGGCATGGACTTTAGCCTTTGTTTTGAAGGCTGATATGATACGTTGAGGCTTGCATTAATTAGTTTGCCTTACTTCCTTCTTTTTTTTGTTTACAGCCCATGCTTATGTACTTCTTTGTTTTGGTTGACATGATATGGTATTGAATGCATAAGCTTGTACATAGATTTTTATAAATTTTAGTTTCGTTCATACTTATCTTTTTTTTATACTTTATTTGTTTTGCTTTTCGGCTGATGGTTTATGAGGTAGTGTACTTGTTTTACTTTTTAGTTTATTTTGGGTGGGTGAGAATCTTATTTCAGTGGTTGATGAGATATGTTTTGTGTGCTAACATTTGTATTTTCTTTGTTTTGCCTGCATTACTTCTTACAGGCTACTTATTATATTTGCCTACTTGCCTTTGTATTTGTTTTATACTTTGTTTAGGTTCTTACTTATTTCTTTTATCTTGTCATATGAATACATTTTGTTTGCTGGTTGCATTCCATGTGGTTGCAGATTTGTTTATTAATTTTTATTTCTATTTTTTTATATGTTGTTGAAATTTCTCTAATGTATTCACTTTCTATTTTATAAAACTATATAATTTATCTTATATATTTTGATTCTATTTATAACTTAATATTTATTATGATTATTTTACTTTTATATTTATTGTTTTATATTAAATTTATAAATTCAAATTATTATTAACCATCAATTGTAATATTTATTATTATCATTTATTATTATTAAACCATTCATTTACAATTCAAATTCAAGTCAAATATATATATCTATATATTTGATATTTTCAAATTCACTCATATATGCCCAAACACATATATATAAAATATTTACAATATTTTTAAATTTAAGTGATTTATACCAAATATATTTGGATATCGAGGAACTCGCATTACTTTACTAATTTAGTTTTACAAATTTTTATTCAAAAATTTATTTAATTATCAATTTAAATTAAATTAAAATATAGGGTCGTTACAAACTTCCCCCCTTAAAAGAATTTCGTCCTCGAAATTCGCAGGCACGAAAACAACACAGATAGATAAATTCGATCTCCTATAATTCCTCAAACTCAAGATATGGATTCCAAACTCAAATCGGAATATCTCAGAATACATACCAATTTGTCCCTCTTTGGACTTCGATATACACAAGAAATTACAATAGAATTTCAAAATTTGGTTTTAAACAAAACCGTTTTATTGATACAATTCAAATTTAGCTTCATATTCTATTAATCAATTTAACTCAATTTCAAATTTCCAATTTCAAATTCATTAAAGTTTAAATCCAAAAAGCTGATAAGAAACCGATTAAGATAAGAAGTAAGGTTTTCTACAACGATTCGTAGAGCCACCATCACCCTGAAACTCTTCTTGTAGCTGGTACGAAGCAATGAAAAGAATTTGGAAACGAATCAAAGAAGATAGATAAGAAAGTTGTTTCCATTGTTGCAGGGTATTGACCATTTATAGTCGTATTCCCTTGTCCCCTATCTCGTTCTCTTCTTGCACTCATACTCACTATCAGTGGATAGTAAGAGAATTTACTGAGACGTTCAAACGGATATCTTAGGGATATACTCATTTTAGGGATACTTCACCATATCTCTAATAAGCTACTTAACGTGTTATACTCCTGAGCTAAAGTTCAACCTTAGATCTGATACCAAATGTAAAGACCCAAAAGTCGGCCTTCGAAAATCGGCACCCGTACTCCACTTGTACTCAAAATGCCGTAGATTCAAACGCCAAATCTGGTTCTCCAGAGCTTATAACACAGTTAAGTAAACAACACAGCGGAAGAAAAAAATAATACATTGATATACAATATCTGATACAATATCCGATACAACAGAGTGATACAATGAATATCAATATACATCAGAGATATGATACAACAAATAGCAGCGGAAAAGAAAACGATAACATCAGCAGCGGATAATCTCCATCTCCAAAGCACCAATCCAGAAATAGCTCGAACTCCCAATAACGATGCACAAAGATAAGCAAGTGCAGTCCATATCCAAAGACTGAACTAGCTCCAGATAATCTACTAAACCTGACTATTTGAAAAACCAAACTCTAGACTGCTCGTGTAGAAAATTTTTGAGCATCCAGAGTTTAGGAAAGAAACAATAAACTCCGGATCAGTCATGGGACTGGTGTGAGCAACAAAAACAGTTTATCTTTAAAAACAAACAGCAGAGAATTTTAAAGTCAATTCGCAATGCTTTTGGAAAATGAAACTACCATAAGGCCTCCCGCCACACACACAATGCAAACGCAGAATTGGAGGGATTTCACCTTATGATAGTCAAAGATGCTTACTACGCAAAACAAATCATTTGATATTATTATTAGTGCATAGTGTAGAAAACATTTCGAAAGTAGAATATAAATCTTAGCCAACATACGACCAGTATCGTATGCCTACTATAGCTACCATCTAAACAGTGGTGGCCACCGTACGTAAATGGCAGGTTCTACAACTAGTACCGTACAAAGTTCGTATTTGGAAGATGGATTTCCAACAAATGGTCAGGCTAAGGAACTTCCTATTCCACGAAAGAAACGCCTCTGGCGGGACGCTCCGAGAGACAAACTGCTCTCTGCCAAACAAGGCCGGCTACCCCCTTTCCCAAGGGGTATACAAAACCACAGATATGCCACCCCCGGTCCTTTGGGACCTTTAAACGAGGTACCTCTAATCCAACATCACACATAATAAATAAAGTGTGTCCACATGAGTAAGTATCTGGGCTCCATACCATGATACTACCCTTTTCCAGAAGGAATGGTCATACCCTAGGGAAGCTACCCCTGAAACCTTGCCGCACAATTCATGTTTCGACCATTTCCGGGTTGTGAGGTTTCGACGAAGTCTCGTCCACAAAGCTACGCTTTGTCATAAAGCCATGCTTTGGGTCAACAGATAATCAACCTATGATCACAAAGATAAATGATCAAACAAATGATCATATCACAAATGATCAAACACTGATCATCACACAGCAACACTCAGCATGCCACATTACCAAATTGGGAATATATCGCTAATAACCTTCAACTACATAACCTCTGAGCTCGTACGTCTCAGAGAAGGGTGTTAAGCTAAGAGAATAAATTCTCCGCCACCAACAGAAATGTATTTGAAAGAAATCGGCTTTATATCTCAAAGTGTAATGTCAGACATGTAACCATACAAGTCTGTTCCGGGTTCGAACAGAACCGAAGGCACTTCCAAAGAAGCCTTAGCAAATCCGGATAATTTTCTAATCACGTCCGGACTTCCCATCACAAAAAGAGTGATATAAATCTCTATACCGGAGCAACTCAGTGCAGAGACATTCGACAGGTTGTCCTTTCATTTTCGAAAATATCCGGTCTTCACCACCGGTCTTCAAATGCCATCCATATACGACGTATCACTATTCGGAATGGGCTATACGACCCAAAGGTCCTTTCCCGGCTAACCCGAATAGTGAGCGCAATATTTAAAAATATATGGATATTGGGATTTCAATTAAGTCACAACTTAATAATTCCAAAATTTCTTTTTAAATGGTTTTAAATCGATTACCATTTCAAATCTTTTAAACAAAAAGATTTATTTCACAAAGTTCACCCAGTTTCACAAAAATCCATTCACAGATTTCAAAACAATTTCCGTTTCAATTGGATTAACTCGTTAAATCTTTAAATCAAAGATTTAACTCATAGCTTTCAAAACAATTTCATTTCGAATGGGTGAAACAAATGATCATTTTAAATCTATTAAAAATAACAGATTCAATTCATAGCTTTCAAAAAGAATTCATTCATAGCTTGGAAAATCATTTTTTCAATTCAATCTTGAAATTCCATTAATTAAACTGGAATTTCATTTCTTATCTGAAAGCTTTTATCATTTGAAAACAAACAGTTTCATTTTGGAAATTTGATTCATCTATACGAGTTAAAGTTCTTGGGTTAAATCCAAATTCTCAAAATTTTACTTTTTAAATGGTTTAACTTCATACAATCACATTTATAACATTCTTAACCAAAATTTCCAAACATGGAATTCAATTCCAAATTATTTGAATTCAACTTCAAATTGAATTATTTAAATTGAAACTTTACCAAGTTATTCAAAATAGCTTTTATCTTTGAAAACACCTTTTTCAAAAGCTTTAATATTTAACCCAAATCCATTTCCAAAATCAAATGAAATTAAAATTTCAATTTCAAAAATATTTATTTTAAATTATCTGTGACTTAACCGATTTCCACGTGAAATCCATATTTGTGTGTGTATGGTGTAGTCTAGGGGTTTTACACAGTAGTGCAACATCATACAATCATCACAGATCAGAATACAGAAATATAGTTGATAAGCGATATAACTATAACGCTTATCTTCATTCACAGATCACAGAGATATATCACAGATAAGTAAATTACAGATGTGTAAATCCGTATGTTTCACAAAGCATCATATATCAGGGATATCAAACAATTTAACATTCAATAGAATTCAAACATTCATAAGTAAGGTTAGTTAATTATCTGATTAATTCAAATCAGATTAATTTCTTATGAATTTCTAATCCTGGTTAATCAACATCGATAAATTACAAATTATTTTGATTAATTATTCTTTAATCATTTATTAATTAACCATTAATAATAAATTGATTAACCTTTAATTATAATTCATCAACCTTTAATTATTAAGTAATTATTAATTACTTCTCTCTAATTATTAAGTAATCCTTAATTCCAAGTTAATAAATCCCTTTGAAAACTGAAATTGTTAATTTATAAATCATTAATCATTAATTTATTCAATTAACAAATCACACTTTAATTTTTCCATTTATTATCAACTTATAATAAGTTTTTAAGATAAATTATTTCCCTATTAATTTCTTTTTTTTTTCTCCTTTTTTTCAAATTAAGTTTGAAAATAACTTTTAAGGATTTAACTTAAAACATTTAAAATAAATCATACAAATTTATTTATACAAACAATTCATTTTAATTATGATATAAAAAAAACTGGTTATATCTAATACTGTTAAAAAAAAATTGCATTAAAACGAACCCAGGTGAAAACCCAATTTACTCGAGTCGAACCCCTGCTTTCCCCGTACCCATCTTCGAGTTTCATTAGAAACTTTCCCGAGAAAAATTTCCCAGTTTACTCGAGTTAAACTCGAGCCGCTCCCCTCATTTCCCCGAGTACACGCTCGAGAATTCATTGCTCAAAACCCAAACGTGCACACGCCTAGCTGTGCACATGAACTCGCCCCCGACGAACTCCAGTGAACTGCGTTTCCACTCGGCAAGTCGCAAACGACCCTGACATCAACCCCAGATCAACAACCACCTCCATCACGTCACCATTCAAAATCGAGCAAAGCTCGATCTACTCGAACCCAACCTCCGATCCATGAAACCGATTCGCCAACCCACCCCCGACCATCTGACGCCCAACAACTCCGGCCACGCCTCCTCTTCTCACCAAGCTCCAACCACACCAAAACCCGCTGCACTCGATCGAACAATGGCGACAAACGAACCGAAATTTTCTGACATTGACAAAACTAGGTTTACAACTTAAACCTTGCGCCCCCCCGCCACCACGTTCAACTTCACCTTCCTTCATTATTTTTTTCTGCAAACTCCGTTCATCACTCCATTACCAAACCAAATCCCGACCCCTACAACACAATGGATTACCACAGAACAGCAAATCAAAGAAGATCAGGCAAACTCAAACTGCTCTTCCTCCCTTGGCCTAAAAATTGTGATTTTAGCTTTAAAATTCATGTTTAAGCGTACGAATTCAGATTTCACACCTGAATTCATAAATTAAAAGGTTTGAATTTTTACCTATTTAAAAGCTTTGTCCAGATATCTTGATTTCCAAAGACAGTACCAAGTTATTTTTAACTTAAATAAATTTTTAAGCTTAGTTCATGATTAAACATACAACATTTTGTTTATATTGAAAATTCTAATAGTTATTAGATCAAATATAAGGTTTTGTTTGAAATCTGGGTCTGGGAATAACAAGAACAGAGACATTCAAATGATACAGGCATACATACATTTTAAACATTAACATATATACACATGAACACTTTTCAATATATATATATATATATATATATTCCAGATATGAATTTTCTACTAATTCAGATATTTAAGTTTTAAAAGTAAATGTCACTCACCTTGAAAAATGGCAGAGAAGAACATGATTTCTTTTAAAACTAGATGGATTTGAAACTTTGATTGTTTAACTGGAATGCTTAGTTAAACTGAAACTTGATGATGATTGATAAACTTGCTTGAGCTTACAACTGAAAGCTTTAAAAACTGGAATGGACTTCAGAGATTTCTTTTGAAAGATGCTTTATTTTCTTTTGTTTTGAAAATGGTTACAGGTTGAAGAATAAATTTGAAGAGAACCTTCTAGGTTTTTTTTCTGGTTTGGCATAGTTTTAATGCATGAGAATGAAAAGAAACTTGATATATACTAAAACAAGTAGGCAGAGCTAAGTAATGCTGGTACAAGACTTTTATATTTATTAGATCAGTGATTTTCTTCATAGGGTGGCTAAAATGATACCATTGTTTGTTTGTACAATACTAGGCATGGACTTTAGCCTTTGTTTTGAAGGCTGATATGATACGTTGAGGCTTGCATTAATTAGTTTGCCTTACTTCCTTCTTTTTTTTGTTTACAGCCCATGCTTATGTACTTCTTTGTTTTGGTTGACATGATATGGTATTGAATGCATAAGCTTGTACATAGATTTTTATAAATTTTAGTTTCGTTCATACTTATCTTTTTTTTTATACTTTATTTGTTTTGCTTTTCGGCTAATGGTTTATGAGGTAGTGTACTTGTTTTACTTTTCAGTTTATTTTGGGTGGCTGAGAATCTTATTTCAGTGGTTGATGAGATATGTTTTGTGTGCTAACATTTGTATTTTCTTTGTTTTGCCTGCATTACTTCTTACAGGCTACTTATTATATTTGCCTACTTGCCTTTGTATTTGTTTTATACTTTGTTTAGGTTCTTACTTATTTCTTTTATCTTGTCATATGAATACATTTTGTTTGCTGGTTGCATTCCATGTGGTTGTAGATTTGTTTATTAATTTGTATTTCTATTTTTTTATATGTTGTTGAAATTTCTCTAATGTATTCACTTTCTATTTTATAAAAATATATAATTTATCTTATATATTTTGATTCTATTTATAACTTAATATTTATTATGATTATTTTACTTTTATATTTATTGTTTTATATTAAATTTGTATATTCAAATTATTATTAACCATCAATTGTAATATTTATTATTATCATTTATTATTATTAAACCATTCATTTACAATTTAAATTCAAGTCAAATATATATATCTATATATTTGATATTTTCAAATTCACTCATATATGCCCAAACACATATATATATAATATTTACAATATTTTTAAATTTAAGTGATTTATACCAAATATATTTGGATATCGGGGAACTCACATTACTTTACTAATTTAATTTTACAAATTTTTATTCAAAAATTTATTTAATTATCAATTTAAATTAAATTAAAATATAGGGTCGTTACACAATGCCAGGTTAGATATACCAATTACGCATCCGGACTGGTGGTGACGCATAGCAGCCACTACCGCCCACCTCGAACAACACTCCCAAATCAAGGGTGCGCACCAAATCAATCACAAGTAATAGAATGGTGTAACGGCCCACCTTTTTAAACAGTTTAAACCGACGACCAAACACACACGTCAACTCAAACCATATAAAAGGGCAGATGGTTATTGGGGTAAATAAGAAAGAAGAGAAAGGGAATAAAGGAAATGAAACAACACAGAATCTTACAGCGGAACGATAAAATATAATAATCAAATAAACAGTTCATGAAGCTGTTTACTATACTTTGATCATTATTTATACAACATTTATCAGAGTTACATATACAACAGAACAAATAAAATAATGCAGCAGACAGCATGATGCAAAGATAATCATAGTAATAGTATACCAAATCTTCGTCTTCGTCCTCCAGAATAGGTCTTCAACCTTATCTGAAATGCTAAGGCTGACCCGAGCATAATGAAAAGACAAAACACTCGAGTTAGGACTAAAATATCTCATGTAAGTTAAACAATCGTAAATAAATATGAATGCAACGGCGTCAGAGATGTTTACGAGGTTTGACATCTCCTATCCAGTGTCAACGTGAGTGCAATAACTTAAGAGATGTTACGAGTTTTCCATCTCTCAAGGATCCGTTAAACTATCTACTATGTAGTACAATACGCTATTATAATATGTCTACATTAAAGTAAAAGTATTAAAATAGCGTTAAGGCGTTACCATAATCCCCCTTAACATATTTTTATTCCCAAGAGCATATACAAGACCGTAGTTTCCCCAAAACCGGAAGTTACCAGAGGGCAATCCATGTACTAAAGGTACAAACCAAAACGTAGTGGTCGCGAATAGGATAATCAGTATGACATTGTACATGAGGCGATACCAACTAGGATACTAGTAGTTGCGTGATCCGGACTGATGTTGAGCATAGCAGCTACTACCTCAACACCGCGAAACAACACTCCCATAATCGAGGGGTGCACCCGAATCGAATCACAAAAGTAATAGATATGGTATCGAAGAAGTGTGTCCGCTAGAGGTGGCGAACCTCAATGGCCCGGCGCGGCTCCTGTTTTAGTCATGTCAGGGGTCATCCAATATCGTTCTCTTTCTTCAGTCAACGCGTTCACCAAACCATCCACTTCATTCTGGATCAACACTCCGCGTATAATAGTTATTAAAGTTGTTTTCGGTATCGATAGAGAGTATGTCCATATCCGATCCCGGTCTCTTTAATAACTACGTATTATTACGCCGATGGCTCTTTTACATTTCAAATTGATTCAAAATTGATATCAAAATATCATATTCGCTTCAAAATCAAATCCATTTAAAATATCATCATATCTATTCAAGATGTAAGATTCCGTTTCAAAAACCATTTCTCGCCTCAATATCTCATTTCGATTTCAAATCATTTCGAATTTCAATTTAGGTTGCAACTTCATTTAACCCAATTGGTATTTAAATTCAAGGTTTAAACATAAACATTTCACCTTATTGACCAGCTTGAAATTTTAGAAAATAGTTCTAAATAGTTTAAAAGTAGTTTTAAATAATTAAGATAGTAAAAGATACTTAAAATCTTTAAATGGATTTCAAATAAATAAATTAATTTAATATAGTTAAATGGATTTAATAGATTAAATATAATTAAAATAAGTTAACATGGTTTAAGATGGGTTGAAAATAATTTAATATAGTTAATATAGGTTAAAATAGTTTAAGTATTTAAAGATGGTTTATATAACAAAGTAAATTGGGAAAACAAAATGAAACAGCTTCCAAACCAAACCATTTCAATTATAACTTCCCAATTCAAATCAATTTCAATTTCCATTCTACCGATTAAATTTCGATTTCAATTCAAATCAATGTCAACTTTGACTTCAAATTAATTCAATTCTGCATTCACCTCCAATTTATTCAATTTCAATTTATATCGATTTTAAGCTTGATTTTTTTCCAAAATATCGATTTATAACACTTGACAAAATTTTCCTTCAATATTCAAATTTAAATCCAAATTTCATATATGATTCAATTCCAAGCTCAATTTCAAAATATCATTTTAATATCACCTTTACTTAGTAATATTCAAAGCTTGAAATAATGTTCAATCTTTAAAACAAATAAATTTCGAAATTCGATCATATCCCGATTTTAAATTTCAAAGTCTCAACTTATATTATTTAACAATTTCTTTTAACCAAATTTTTTTCAACATTCCAAACTCAAAATTTCGATAAATTCGATTACTATAAATTGATTTTATTTATAACTTTTAAATCAAACATTTAAATAAATTTCAAATCAATGATTTTAAAATTATTAATTTAACCAATCCGGTGTCCGTATATAATTTTCTATCCTATGGCCAAGTGATTATTTATTTCAATAAAATGTCAGGGATGAATATATATCACTTAAACCAAATCACAGTGTCATATGTATGCATAACATGATATATATAAGCAAATAAACATCCAAACATTTAAATATCAACTAATAGCATCCATCGAAATAAATCATCCAATAGACAATACAATTCACGGCAATTTCATAGTTATCAATATCAGGAAATTTAATCGCAATTCAATTTTAATTTCAATTTGACTGTCAATTTAATTTTCAACGGTGAATTCAAATGACAATCTATATGACAATTAACTTTTATCAAACAATGACCAATAAAATTCATATCACTTCATAATATCAAATTTAACTACCATAAAGATATTCAGTACGTTGTGAGGGTTATAAAACACTCACCTTGATTCTACGATTTTAAATCAAATCGAACGACGTTCGATTTAACCAAAAATCCTAATGAGCCCCAAACACTCCCGAATCTGCACTGCAGCGTAGCTCTCGTCTCTGAGATTCTAACGCAAAAAGTTTCATCCAATTTTGATAAAGTATGAAGGAGTTACACAATTTTAAAGTTTGCATACAATTTATAAACGAATTACACATTTCACTTTTTTTATTTTTTTTATTTTACCTTAATCGAAATCTGGCCACATGATTAAGCTTCAGAAAATCAAGGGCGCAGGCTTCATCTTCCCTCTCGTACGCAACTACCAGTTTCCCGAACCCATCAACACACGCTAGGGTTACCAATTGCTCGACCACCGTTCGCCGAGAGCCAATCAAACACGTGCCGAACGAAGCGTCATGGCCAGCTCCACCTTCGGCTGGAAGCTCGTCGAGCTCGGTGGTTCCCTGGCCGTGAAAATCATGTGCGTATGCCGGCCCTTCAATGAAAATTTCTGGCCACCTCGTCGAGTTTTGCGACCGCCCACCGTATGGATGTGTTGAGCTCGGAGAGTTCTACAGTTTTGCTGTTGGAAGATTTTTGAAATAGTTTGTGGATTGAGAGATCAAAGAGGAAGAACAAGGGAAGATTTCGGCCATCGACATTATCTTTGGTGGCCACGAGATATAACTAGGGTTTGCAGTAGAGAACACGTATATATACACGTATATATATTATTTTATTATTATTTTCAACTTTAACAGCTTTTCCAAACGAACTCCAAAATAGACGTGCCGACAGGCATTCGTAATGTTATACCCGCATTCCGAACACAATGAAATGTGTTCGGAGGCTAATTTGATCGTATGTGGAAGATAGCTTTTTGAATCGAATTAAAATATTAAATTTTCGATATTAATTTCAATGCGTTTCTAACCCGTACGACCAATTGATAACTCCAAATGCTACGAAATTTGAAATCCGATAATAGTACACTATTACGGATCCAATGGAACAAGTTTCGTCGAATTCCGAGACTGTGCCTCGGAAGGCTATTTTTACTCGTCGATTAAATCGACGACTTTCCAAAATTTACCGAATTTCTTAATATTCCAATTTTAACATCTTATTAACTCTATTAAAATCAAAATATAACTTATATTCACTTTGGAAACCAAATTGAACCATATTAAATCAAATTTCAGTTATTCACTCTATTTTCATATTAAATTTCAATATCAAATTAATCATATTAAATTCAAAATTTAACCTTTGAAACAAATTCAAATTATAGAACAACCATTTCCATTAAACAGTTATTCAACTCTCATTATTCAATTATTCAGTTATTTTCAAATATTGAATTTAAACAATTTAATTGTTCAATATTCAACAAATTCCAATATTAGATTTTAATTAAATTTTCATTATCAATCCATTACTTTATTTACATCTATTAAATTCAGCATTATTATTCAATCCAACTATTGATAGTAAACTCATTCAATAAGTAGCATTATCTTTCAATACTCGTTATTATTAAATCTTCGAAATCAGTCTATTTCAAAGTTTTATTTCTACATAATTCACAATTATTATTCAACTTCAATTATTGATTATACACCTAGTTAATATATACAATTTCATTTCATTTGCAATTGGTTTCCAAATTCAATTCGACCGACTAAATAAATTAGTAACTTATAATTATCACCATTTACTTTTACTCATAATTATAAGTTTATTATTTACAACAAGTGTCATAATTACCTATAAAATACAAATTAGATTCCATTACCATGGACTATATATTATTTTATTAGTTAACCCAATATTTACAATTGTTTTCCTTATATTCCCTTTACAACCAAGTTATAACATTTGAGTCATTTCAAATGGATTGGAACTCCATTCAATCTATTAATAATTACTTGGATAATTATTGTTGCAATTCATTCCAGTTATTATTATCATAAATAAATTACAAATTTTTAATTCTTCCAACATTAAACCATGAATCCTTATTAAATTAACTATTTTAATTATCAAAAATTTACGGGTCGAAAAGGAACTAAGTAAAAAATTCAACATTTGATATATTTTATTCAAAATTATCAACTTATAAAACAATGAAATTCCATTAATCGTTACTACACTTCCACTAAGTTACTCCGAATGGCTATCTAACTTTAAAAGTTAGTTATCAAAACAAGTTATAAAATTTAAAACTTGAAAATTTTTCTAACACCCGGATTTACGAAAAATTTCGGCAGAGTCTCCTTTGCACGGCTCGATCGGTACAGCTACAAAACACCACTACGGGCCCTAAACCAACAAAAGAAAAACCAAAAGCCAAGTGATTCATCAAAAATCACCAAGTCCAATGACAAAATAAACATGTACCTTTTGTCGGGCAATCCACCTTTTCTTGATTTTAAATACCTACATCTCATTTACCAATGATATCCAATTATACAATTTAAAAGAATCATTTTATATTTGGCATCTTCAATTTCTAATATTAGCTTTAATTAAGTCCGTAAGCCGTACATATATCATCCGTGAGCAATATCAAATCTAATTGCCTATTCGATCACACAATTTCACTTCCAAACTAGTATCGTTCACACGACTCTCTAGTGCGGACTCAGATTTGGTTCCTTGATTGGAAACTGTTACTCTCCTTGCATAGCCATATACTATGATAGAGAATTCCAGAATCAAATCAAAAATCCATATCCAGGGTTCGCCTTCGAGAATCGAGTGAAAAATCCTAACTTGGATCGATATAAGTTATCTCGAAATTCCGTGCTCGAATTCGGATCAAATTGTTAAGCGAATAAAATAATATACGTACAACTTACGCATTAAATTTCAATAGATTCATATACAATTTGAATATATTCAATTAATTTACTTACCTTCATTTCATTTACAATTAATTATTCACAATGCATTCTTCATCCTTTAATTACTTAGCATATCCATTTTAAACATTCTATACAATTTTAATTAAATTCAATTTCATTTTCCATTTATTCTTAGCTATACCAAATCCTTTTGTTTACATTTACTACATTTCATAATTTCAGTTAATAATGTACTTCATTTTCATAATTTTAGTTAATAACAGATTTATTTGTGGAACATTTTATTAACCAACACTTTAGTTTATTAACCATCCTATAAAAGTCATATATAAGAAGTTGGACTTTATCTAAGTTTATAATTACCTCAAAAGCTACAAATTTCAATCAATTTCTTTGCAAATTTATATTCAATTCTATAACAAATTTGCAAAGATATTATTTAGTTCATTTGTCTGCTTCCTTAAATTTTACTTACTTATTCCATTTAGCCATTCATCATTTCATATTATACTTAAGTATATAACATTTTTATCACAACCAAATTTCCATTTATATACATTTTAATTACTTTTAAGTTTTGCTTACTTGTATATTTCAATTACTTTTAGGTTTTGCTTACTTGTATAATATATCATTACATCTCTAAATCATTCTTTTAACCTTTTAACGTTTGGTAAGTCATATTATATGTTATTAGAATGCAATTTGGTATTATACAAATTTAAAATTCATTTTACTAAATTAGAATGTTCACAATTTTTAACTTGTCTATATTTTCTTTACCTTTCAATACTTTCCAATTTTAAGAGTTACACTTCAACTCTAAAGTTTCTCAAAACATTTAGCTTAGAGTTTTTAATTCTCTTATTATATAAGTTCTGATTATTCACATTTCATTCAAATATTTTGAAAAATATTAAAAAATATTAATTAACAAAACTAAGAAATTTAAAAGCCCGGTTCATCTCAAATCATTTGAAATAAAAATATATGCATTTATATCTTATATATATCAAATCATACTTTTGGAGTTTAAACCAAAATGCATTTTTCAAAACTGTTTCGAAGCAAAGCTTCGCATAAGTCTCCTACACTTTGAGACTCGAAAATGAACGTCGATGATGCTGCGCAATCATCATCGAAATTATTTTCCAGCGACAGAAGAGAGGAGTACTGAACTCATTTCTTCTTAAAATCCTTTCAAAATATTTCCCATAAATATTTTCCAACTAATATCACAATATATTTTCTTCAAAGCTTTGAGAACCATTGTCAAAACCTCCGGGTCTTAAATTCAATATTTTCCAATTTAAATCTATCTTGATTTATAAGTCACATTTATAAATTATTCTTACAAAATTTTACTTTCTTAAAACATTCCACAAGTTGTTTTATCATTGTTTATTTTGTAATAAACCTTATTTATTAAAACCCAATATCCAATTTATGATGACCATCCATATTATCCTTTCTAACAACCAAACAAACTGGATGAATCATCATAATTTCTAAAAAAATATTTCTTTATATACAAAATATAATTAGGGCAAAATTATTTCATTTACCAAATTTCAAAACAATACTATGTCGAATTGCTCTGTTCAAGTGTTTAGAGACCCCTATCAATGACGTTAATTACTCGTATTGACCAGAATCCATAAGCCACTCAACAAATCAGCCAACACAATAAAACAATTTTATATCACTAACAAATACGCTCTCTCATATATATACACTCAACGACTCATCATAGGGTATTACTACCATATTTATAAAGAGTCAGACCCCACAAAGCTAAGGTTATCACTAAACCAAAGCTCTGATACCAACTGTAATGACCCACCTTTTTGAACAGTTTAAACCGACGACCAAACACACACGTCGACTCAAACCATACAAAAGGGCAGATGGTTATTGGGGTAAATAAGAAAGAAGAGAAAGGGAATAAAGGAAATGAAACAACACAGAATCTTGCAGCAGAACGATAAAATATAATAATCAAATAAACAGTTCATGAAGCTGTTTACTATACTTTGATCATTATTTATACAACATTTATCAGAGTTATACATATACAACAGAACAAATAAAATAATGCAGCAGACAACATGATGCAAAGATAATCATAGTAATAGTATACCAAATCTTCGTCTTCGTCCTCTAGAATAGGTCTTCAACCTTATCTGAAATGCACAGGCTGACCCGAGCGTAATGAAAAGACAAAACACTCGAGTCAGGACTAAAATATCTCATGTAAGTTAAATAATCGTAAATAAATATGAATGCAACGGCGTCAGAGATGTTTACGGGGTTTGACATCTCCTATCCAGTGTCAACGTGAGTGCAATAACTTAAGAGATGTTACGGGATTTTCCATCTCTCAAGGATCTGTTAAACTATCTACTATGTAGTACAAGACGCTATTATAATATGTCTACATTAAAGTAAAAGTATTAAAATAGCGTTAAGGCGTTACCATAATCCCACTTAACATATTTTTATTCCCAAGAGCATATACAAGACCGTAGTTTCCCCAAAACCGGAAGTCACCAGAGGGCAATCCATATACTAAAGGTACAAACCAAAACGTAGTGGTCGCGAATAGGATAATCAGTATGACAAGGTACATGAGGCGATACCAACTAGGATACTAGTAGTTGCGTGATCCGGACTGATGTTGAGCATAGCCGCTACTACCTCAACACCGCGAAACAACACTCCCATAATCGAGGGGTGCACCCAAATCGAATCACAAAAGTAATAGATATGGTATCGAAGAAGTGTGTCCGCTAGAGGTGGCGAACCTCAATGGCCCGGCGCGGCTCCTGTTTTAGTCATGTCAGGGGTCATCCAATATCGTTCTCTTTCTTCAGTCAACGCGTTCACCAAACCATCCACTTCATTCTGGATCAACACTCCGCGTATAATAGTTATTAAAGTGGTTTTCGGTATCGACAAAGAGTGTGATGACCCAGAATTTTAGCAATATTATTTTGATAAGTATTTAATCCATTTGAATAAAATACAAGCTTTCATAAATAAGATTTTGGGCATTTACTGGTTATATGTGTATTGTAAAGGAAATGTTGATTTGAACATTTAAATAGGATCTTTCAAAAATATTTAAAATTTAATTTACCTTACTTAATGAAATCAAAGGGCTCTATATTATTGACACTTGATATAATATATGCAAATCAAGGTAATGTAAATAATAATGCTTAAATGGAGTAAATCTTATCAATATAAAATATAAATATAAAATATAATTATCAACATGTGAATATAAATTAGATGTTTGAAAGTTAAACTATGAATAGAAATAAAGCTAAGAAGTATGTTAACAATAACTTGTATAGTTAAATAGAAATATAAGATAACGCTAGTATAAACAAATATATGGTGGAATAAACATTGATGGGAAATACATATCTTAGTCAAGTAACATATTAATGTACTTAAGAAAATTTAAAAAAAAAGAAAAAAAAGAAGAAGACAGGTTATACATATACGCTCACGAAAACAAATCAGGTTGTACAAACGAAGAAATAATGTTAAGTACGAAATGAAACAAGAACAAACTATACATATATGTATGCTAAGAAGATAGAGTATTCACAACATATATGCAAAATATCTTTGCACAGAAAATGTTTAGCCGAGATATGTATAAGCTTGTAGTGCAAGCCAAAGGTAATAAATGCAGCACACATTTTTTTCATTTCAGCCAACAATTTGGAGAAAAAAAATCTCTGACCAGAAGATAAACAAATATATTTCCAGTACAAAGAAGTGTCTGGCATTAGTATCACAGCCTGTACACTTCTCTTTTATACATCCTCTCATATTTTCATTTCGAGTATCAAAAGGAAACTAAGATCATATAAATAAAAATAGTATGGCAACCTGGAAACAAAATTCAGCAACTAAATATAGTATCATCATCAAAACAAGAATTGGAAAAAAATCAAGCTTACAGCTTTTCAACATCAGGAGGTTGCTCTGTTCATCTTCTTTAAAACAGGTGAGCAATCTCCTCCCTGAATCTGTTTATTTTTGTTTGTGAGTAACTTTTAAAAATTTAAAATATTCAATAGCATGATAGTATGGTTAGAACAAGTAAATTGCTTGTATATTCAAGTGAAAGTCTGGTGTTGACATATTGTGTGAATGCTGTGTTGTGCTTTGTTCTTTCTGAATTATGTAACATCACTTTTAAAATTTAAGATTATGAGATAAGGATGCATGATTAATATCTGAAGCTCAATAGGGATGTGTGTATATAGAAGTGAAATTATGTGGATAATTAGATGAATAAGGAGGGTATGTTTGCATACTACTGTTTCCAGTTTCAAAAAATTTAGAATTGGATCTAAATGCTCTATCTCTTGATCTAGTGATTTTTAGGATTTAGTATCTGAACAAAATTTACTTGTTTTATCATTAACTGAAGTTTAAATTTTTATTTAAGTCAAAATAAATGGGAAATGGCTCTGGAACTAAAATAACAGACCAAGTTGAATATAAGTGAGAATTTAATTTTCTTAGTTCATGGTTTCAGAAATACAATCCAGAATCTTATACAAAATGATGATTTTTGAAACTAAAATCTGAATTTTTAGTGATGAAGTTAGTGTGCAATTATGGGTTGTCTGGAAATGGTGTTTTGGGTAAGTCCGGGTGATCTCGACGATCTGAGGGGTCGGGTTTCGCTGTGCTGGTAGTGGAGAGATCGGAGACGACGGGAAAAATACTGGATGGGTGGGCAGATGATCGTGGTGGCGACGGCAGGCACTTGAAGTCTGTAGCCCTAGTTTTGTCGAGGCTGAGAAAATGTGCTTTGTTCGACATCGTTGGTTGATCGAGTGCCGTGAGACCTTGGGTGATGGAAGCTTTGTTGCTGACGAAGGCTTGGTCGAAGCTATAGAGTCTCTGGTGGTCGGGAATGGGGGAAACGAGGCATTTTCAGGTTTGGATAGGATGTGCCTATTGTTGTTCCAGGTTCTGTTGAAGCCTCGAATTTGACTTCGAGCTTTGGAGGGCAATCAGATGATCGTGGGATGGTGTTTGAGTGGTTGGTGATGTGTGGAGATCATCGACGATGACCTGAGATGGTCGGCGGCACCGTGCACATGCACGGTGCACTGTCTTTGATCTGGGGTATTTTGATGGAGCAGGGTTTCATCTCGAGTAATTCTCGAGTAAATGGGGTGTTTTTCTCGAAGCTGTGGGGTTCGTGACTCGAAGAAGTTTTTGGTTGTGGCTCGGGTAGGAATTGGTTTCAAGTTTCAAGCCTGTTCTGTTGAAATTTTGAAACTAAATTTAAATTTCAAACCAGGGTTGCTTCGAGTTGACTAAGTTTAAAGTGAGTTGTTAGTTTTGAAACTTGGTTTTGGAATAAACAAATTTAAAAATGAAATATATGTTTTCAAACATATTTAAGTGAAATTTAATTAATAAATGGAAAATGGGATTTCTTTAAGCAATAAAGATTAAAGATGTAAATTCATTAACCATTAAAATAATTAGAATGAAAATTGAATAATTGTATTGATTAAATTAGTAATTATAAGATTTAATGTATTAATTAAAGTTAATTAGTAAATGAAGTGATGTAAAGGTTATTTCCTATATTTGGTTAAGATAATTAATTTGTAGAAATAATTAAAGGATAATTTACTTTAAATGTAATTAAAGATAATTAATCAAGGATGATTAATAAAAAGGAATAATGGGATGATGTTTTATTAATAAGTAATTTGAGTATAATTACTTTGTATAATTAATCAAGGGATTAATTAGAGATAATTAATTATGGAGTAATTAATTTAATTAATGAAGTAATTAAGGGCAGTTAATTACTGTATGTTATTAATCAAGGTGATTAATATATGTGATTTGTTGATTAGTTTTCTTAATAAAAAAAAATTAAGAAATAAAATAACTAATTAAAAGTTAATTACGTGATGTAATTAAAGGGGATAAGTAAGGGATGATTAATTAATAGGTTGTAATTAATTTGTGTTAAGTAAGCAGGATTAAAAGTGTTTAAAGAAATTGATTTAATTTATTTAAATTAATAAGAAATGGTGTGACCAATTAATCTTACTTATGAATGATTGAATGCATGGGATTATTTGATTTGTGATATTATATAATATGTATATTTGGGATAAACTGTGATAAGATGGTTTGTCTATCTGTGATAAAATGGAAATATGTAATTCTGAATATATATGGAATTATTTAACTTAAACAGCTTTGTTTTAAGATGATATTAATTTCGAAGAGTCCGGATACGGGTATTAGTAAATACACGAAACCACTTCGATTTGAAATCTTCCATAAATCTTTATAGATTGATGTGTGAAATAAGTGATGTCACTAACAAATTGTGAAATTGTAAATTGCCACGAGTTACCCCGGGTTTTATGTAAGTTTTGGTGCTGTTGTATTCCATGTTAGATGGGTTTACACACGCTGGTTTCCAGCCTGACCCGGGTGTTACTTTGATGTAATGCTCGGGTCAGACCGAGTATTACAGATTTTCAGGTAAGGACGTTCTGGAGCTTAGGAGGCGAGCTGGATGGCAGGACGTATGGAGTGTTCCGCTGTGGCTATTATTTTTGTTTGTCTGAGACATATTGATCTGTATATGTCCATTATTGGTGTAAATAGTTATAACTCTGATGTAAATAAATGTAAATTGACAGATTCAGTATTCTTTTATAAACTGTTATTATTTGATATTATATTTTGATCCGCTGCGAATGTGAGAATCTGTGTTGTGATTTCTGTTTCTTCTTCTATCTCTTTCTTCTTTACTAACTATCTGGAATTTTAGGGATCGAAATTTCCGGGTCGTTACAAAGAGTATGTCCATATCCGATCCCGGTCTCTTTAATAACTACGTATTATTACACCGATGGCTCTTTTACATTTCAAATTGATTCAAAATTGATATCAAAATATCATTTTCGCTTCAAAATCAAATCCATTTCAAATATCATCATATCTATTCAAGATGTAAGATTCCGTTTCAAAAATCATTTCTCGCCTCAATATCTCATTTCGATTTCAAATCATTTCGAATTTCAATTTTGGTTGCAACTTCATTTAACCCAATTCGTATTTAAATTCAAGGTTTAAACATAAACATTTCACCTTATTGACCAGCTTGAAATTTTAGAAAATAGTTCTAAATAGTTTAAAAGTAGTTTTAAATAATTAAGATAGTAAAAGATACTTAAAATCTTTAAATGGATTTCAAATAAATTAATTAATTTAATATAGTTAAATGGATTTAAGATAGATTAAATATAATTAAAATAAGTTAACATGGTTTAAGATGGGTTGAAAATAATTTAATATAGTTAATATAGGTTAAAATAGTTTAAGTATTTAAAGATGGTTTATATAACAAAGTAAATTGGGAAAACAAAATGAAACAGCTTCAAAACCAAACCATTTCAATTATAACTTCCCAATTCAAATCAATTTCAATTTCCATTCTACCGATTCAATTTCGATTTCAATTCAAATCAATGTCAACTTTGACTTCAAATTAATTCAATTCTGCATTCACCTCCAATTTATTCAATTTCAATTTATATCGATTTTGAGCTTGATTTTTTTCCAAAATATCGATGTATAACACTTGACAAAATTTTCCTTCAATATTCAAATTTAAATCCAAATTTCATATATGATTCAATTCCTAGCTCAATTTCAAAATATCATTTTAATATCACCTTTACTTAGTAATATTCAAAGCTTGAAATAATGTTCAATCTTTAAAACAAATAAATTTCGAAATTCGATCATATCTCGATTTTAAATTTCAAAGTCTCAACTTATATTATTTAACAATTTCTTTTAACCAAATTTTTTTCAACATTCCAAACTCAAAATTTCGATAATTTCGATTACTGTAAATTGATTTTATTTATAACTTTTAAATCAAACATTTAAATAAATTTCAAATCAACGATTTTAAAATTATTAATTTAACCAATCCGGTGTCCGTATATAATTTTCTATCCTATGGCCAAGTGATTATTTATTTCAATTAAATGTCAGGGATGAATATATATCACTTAAACCAAATCACAGTGTCATATGTATGCATAAAAGGATATATATATAAGCAAATAAACATCCAAACATTTAAATATCAACTAATAGCATCCATCGAAATAAATCATCCAATAGACAATACAATTCACGGCAATTTCATAGCTATCAATATCAGGAAATTTAATCGCAATTCAATTTTAATTTCAATTTGACTGTCAATTTAATTTTCAACGGTGAATTCAAATGACAATCTATATGACAATTAACTTTTATCAAACAATGACCAATAAAATCCATATCACTTCATAACATCAAATTTAACTACCATAAAGATATTCAGTACGTTGTGAGGGTTATAAAACACTCACCTTGATTCTACGATTTTAAATCAAATCGAACGACGTTCGATTTAACTAAAAATCCTAATGAGCCCCAAACACTTCCGAATCTGCACTGTAGCGTAGCTCTCGTCTTTGAGATTCTAATGCAAAAAGTTTCATCCAATTCTGATAAAGTATGAAGGAGTTACACAATTTTAAAGTTTGCATACAATTTATAAACGAATTACACATTTCACTTTTTTTTATTTTACCTTAATCAAAATCTGGCCACATGATCAAGCTTCAGAAAATCAAGGGCGCAGGCTTCATCTTCCCTCTCGTACGTAACTACCAGTTTCCCGAACCCATCAACACACGCTAGGGTTACCAATTGCTCGACCACCGTTCGCGGAGAGCCCATCAAACACGTGCCGAACGAAGCGTCATGGCCAGCTCCACCTTCGGCTGGAAGCTCGTCGAGCTCGGTGGTTCCCTGGCCATGAAAATCACGTGCGTATGCCGGCCCTTCAACGACAATTTCTGGCCACCTCGTCGAGTTTCACGACCGCCCACCGTATGGATGTGTTGAGCTCGGAGAGTTCTACAGTTTTGCTGTTGGAAGATTTTTGAAATAGTTTGTGGATTGAGATATCAAAGAGGAAGAACAAGGGAAGATTTCGGCCATCGACATTATCTCTGGCGGCCACGAGATATAACTAGGGTTTGCAATAGATAACGCGTATATATACACGTATATCTATTATTTTATTATTATTTTCAACTTTAACAGCTTTTCCAAATGAACTCCAAAATAGACGTGCCGACAGGCATTCGTAATGTTATACCCGCATTCCGATCACAATGGAATGTGTTCGGAGGCTAATTTGATCGTATGTGGAAGATAGCTTTTTGAATCAAATTAAAATATTAAATTTTCGATATTAATTTCAATGCGTTTCTAACCCATACGACCAACTGGTAACTCCAAACGCTACAAAATTTGAAATCCGATAATAGTACACTATTACGGATCCAATGGAACAAGTTTCGTCGAATTCCGAGACTGTGCCTCGGAAGGCTATTTTTACTCGTCGATTAAATCGACGACTTTCCAAAATTTACCGAATTTCTTAATATTCCAATTTTAACATCTTATTAACTCTATTAAAATCCAAATATAACTTATATTCACTTTGGAAACCAAATTGAACCATATTAAATCAAATTTCAGTTATTCACTCTATTTTCATATATTAAATTTCAATATCAAATTAATCATATTAAATTCAAAATTTAACCTTTAAAACAAATTCAAATTATAGAACAACCATTTCCATTAAACAGTTATTCAACTCCCGTTATTCAATTATTCAGTTATTTTCAAATATTGAATTTAAACAATTTAATTGTTCAATATTCAACAAATTCCAATATTAGATTTTAAATAAATTTTCATTATCAATCCATTACTTTATTTACATCTATTAAATTCAGCATTATTATTCAATCCAACTATTGATAGTAAACTCATTCAATAAGTAGCATTATCTTTCAATACTCGTTATTATTAAATCTTCGAAATCAGTCTATTTCAAAGTTTTATTTCTATATAATTCACAATTATTATTCAACTTCAATTATTGATTATACACCTAGTTAATATATACAATTTCATTTCATTTGCAATTGGTTTCCAAATTCAATTCGACCGACTAAATAAATTAGTAACTTATAATTATCACCATTTACTTTTACTCACAATTATAAGTTTATTATTTACAACAAGTGTCACAATTACCTATAAAATACAAATTAGATTCCATTACCATGGACTATATATTATTTTATTAGTTAACCCAATATTTACAATTGTTGTCACATACGGGATTTTTCGACTTTCGAAAATTCGACATCGATACTCACTTTATCGACTGCCGAGCAATCGAGTGCCGGAAACTCCAATAGTGAGGGTTTTAAGAACAAGAAAAGGGAGAAGAAGAAGATAGAAGAAAGAGAGAAGAACAACTGAACAACATCAGAACAGAAAACAATATCAGAATCTCACATATCGCAGCGGAACAATATATAATAAATAAATGAATAATCTTTAAAACAAAGAACTATATCATTTTATACATACATCAATCATCAGAGTCAATATACAACAATGGACAGTTATATAAACTTGTCCTCATACAGAATACACAGCGGAATAAATACTATCAGATACAAATACTACGTCTCGTCCTCCAGCTTATCTCCAAAGCTCCAGAATATCCTGAATATCCTGATAATATAACTCTAGGCTGCCCGTGTGGAAATTTGTGGGCATCCAGAGTTTAGAAGGGAACAATAAACTCCGAGTCAGTCAGGGTGACTGGTGTGAGATCGTAAAACAGTTTATCTTTAAAATAAACAACAGGAAAACTTTAATGTCAATTCGCAATGCTTTTGGAAAATGAAACTACCATAAGACCTCCCACCACACACACAATGCAAACGCAGACTTGGAGGAGATTTCTTCTTATGATAGTCAAAGATGCTTACTACGCAAAATCAAATTCTTTTTGATATTATTATTAGTGCATAGTGGAAAACATTTCGAAAGTATAATATAAATCTTAGCCGGCATAGGTACCATTATATTATGCCTGCTATAGCTGCCTCCTGAGGAGACAGGTTATACAATTGAAATCGTAAAGGCTCGTATTGTTTCTTTGGATTTCCAACAAATGGTCAGGCTAAGGAACTTCCTTTTCCACGATGGGTACGTCCCTGGAATAGACGACCCGAGAACCTAACCGGATCTCTGCCAACACAAGGCCGGGTTACCTCTGCAAAAATAGGTAACTACTGACACGCGTATGCCATCCCCCGATCGTCACCGATCTTCCCGAGGATCCCCGATTCCAACAAACCACATAGTAAAAATAATGCAGTAACCACAGAGGTTAAGTATCTGGGCTCCATACCATGATACCACCTTTATCCAGAAGGAATGACATACACTAAGGGGCGCTACACCCTAGAACCTTGCCGCATCCTTCCTGTTTCGACCATTTCCGGGGTGTGAGGCTCGATGAAGTCTCGTCCACAAAGCTACGCTTTCTACAAAGCCCTGCTTCGGGTCAAACAAAAATGATCAACCTATGATCACAAAGATATAAGATCAAACAAATGATCATATCGCAAATGATCAAACACTGATCATTTCACAGCAACACTCAGTATGCCACGTTACCAAATTGGGATATATCGCTGATAAATTTCAACTACATAACCTCTGAGCTCGTACGTCTCAGAGAAGGGTGTTAAGCTAAGAGAATAAATTCTCCGCCACCAACAGAAATGTATTTGAAAGAAATCAGCTTTATATCTCAAATTGTAACGTCAGACACACAATCCATACAAGTCTGTTCCGGGATCGAACAGAACCGAAGGCACTTCTCACGAAGCCCTTGCATTTCCGGATAATTTTCTAATCACGTCCGGACTTCCCGTCACTAAGGGTGATAAAACCTCTAAATCGAAGATCAGTCGATGTAGAGTAACTCGACGGTAATCCTTCCGTTTTCAAAAATATCCGGTCTTCAACACCGGTCTTCGAATGCAATTCATACGACGTATCACATATTCGGAATGGGTTATACGACCCCATGGTCCTTTCCCGGCTAACCCGAATAGTGAGCGATTATTCAAAAATAAGTGTGGCATTCAAATTCATCCAATTCACAACAAATACCTATCTAAAGGTAATTATTGATAGTCGGTTATTTAACTATCAATAAAGATGCGCAACATCTTCAGATTCCAAATAATTTTCCAAATTATTTATTTCCAAAAATATCTTTACTAGATATAAAATTTCCACACTTCAAAAATAAACCAACGTTTATTTTTCTAAACAGTTTCCCTTTTCTTTTTATAAATTCCATCTTGAATTTACATTTTTCAAAATATCCCCTGATATACGATTTTCGAATCGATTTCAATATTCAATTTCAATTTATCTTTACAAGGATAAATTCTCAAAACGTTCGTTTCATATTGGAAAAGCAATTCCATACTTAATTAATAATAAGTAATTCACAAATCTATTTATTTTTAACATTTGAAAATATTCGATATACTTAAATCAAAATTAAGTATAATTTCATTCTTTAAGGAAATCACTTACTATAACAATATTTATTTGAGTCAAAACGAATGTTACGTAAAACATCGTTACGACGACTCAAAATCACTAGTATAGGGATTCGAAAATTTAGATAGATAGGTAAATCCCAATACTATATAAAACATTTCCTTTCGGAAACCATTTACTATAACAACAGTGTTATAGTCCACCATTTCCTTAAATTTCTCGAAAACGTCTATTTCAACAAGAACTGTTGAAATCTATGCTTTCGATTCATAATACATTTTAAAACATTTTTAAAATGTTTAACTTCATTTTTAATATCACTTCTTCAAAAACGTATCCATTTTACTTAACAATATATTCACTGTCCAAAATCGTGAATATATTTCACTAACCAAATTTCAGTCTTTTCTACATATTTATTTCAAGGATAATCCATTATCCAAAATCGTGGATAAAATTCCCTTAATGATCTTCTATATTTAAAATCAATCAAATTTGATTTATTTTCGAATTTATAAAACAACGTTTATAAATTCTATTTTCTATTCTATAACAACTTCGATTTTATAAATTTCCTTTAATGACCCATTCAATTTTATAACTCAACGTATACATCAAAAATCCATATTATAAGTTAAATACTTATAATTCATTTATTTTAAAAGAAATCGTTCTTTTAAACTTTACAAACTGTAAATAAACCCATTTTAACATCATTTCCATTTTTAAATCCACATTCCCAAATATTCACTTTTAACCCCAAAATCAAATCCCAAATCGATTTCTAATTTTACTTCAATACCAAATCAATTTCAATATTCATTTCTAAATTAATTTCCCATCCCAAATCGTTTTATATTGATTTTCCAAACTCGTTTCAATTTGCCAATTAAATTTATAATTGGACTTCCAACTTATTTTATTTTAAACAAATTCCTCTTAAAGAAAATAAATCTCTTTATCTTTTTCCAACTATTTAGAAATCCAAATTTTAATTAAATTCTTCAATTTAAAATCACTATTATACGAAATTCATTTATTTAACGTTTTCACTTCATTCTGGAATAAATTCGATAAGATTATAAAAATTAACTTTTTATACTTTAAAATTCCTTTCTTCGAATTTATTCAATTTCTAAAAATTTCTTTACTTAAAAATTTCTATTTTGATTTCAAAAATTCAATCTCATTTATTTTTGGAATCCAATGATATCAAACATCCATTTAGCTAAATTTTAGCTTCAAACAATTTCCAGATATCGATATGATTAATAACATCAATACAATCATTCACAGATTCATATCACGGTATAAATAAATTCAATCAATGTGAGGGGTCCAGTTGGATCCCTCCAACCTGTTTCCCTGCATCCAAAGACGTTAGCACAATACCATTCCACTTCGAGGTGGAATATCACGGTATATGGGTTTTTATAAAAATCCGCTTACTAACGGCGCAATAGGGTCTCATCCGCTATACGAGGCGGGAAATCAACAATCCAATATATACATATGCCAATATGTATATATTACTATATATATAGATATATCCTACTATATCTAATAGCACATCCAAACAACAATCAATAACTGCAATCCAAATTTAAATCTGAGTCACCTTTGCTTTTTAATTTGCAATCCAATCCAATCCAGTTTGTTTTTCACGATCTTTAGACCTTGTATAAACAATTATACAATTCTATAAATATTCGAAATAATCGAAAAATAATTTCATTTGATAATTTCAACTCATCGGTGATTTCGTTTTAAACAGTTGATTTTAAATTTTAACTGATTTCCTTTTGAAATAAACTTATTTAACTAAGATTTTATTTTGTCCCAATTTCCTTTAATAAATTATTTAAATTTAATCCCATAAATATTTATTGTTCAAACTATGTATAATTATTACCATTTAGTTAACTACCAATTTAATTTAACAATAAAATCACCTTAATAATCAATTCCAAATAAACAAGTAAATTTAAAATGTATATTTATTTTCACTTCCCATTTTCAAACTGCTTATAAAAATTATCTATATATTTATAAATTAAATAAAACAAACTGCCTTCATATCTTGTTGTAAATTCCATCATCAGTTAATTTACAAATTTTAAACTAAGTTCTCTTTCTTTAAATTATTTTTAGTAGATAATATAAGTTTTAAATAAGTTACTTAAACAAAAGGAATTACCTTAGTCAATTATTTTCAAACAACTATTTGTAAACTTGATTGAATTAAAAATCCAATATTTAAAAAGTTAAACCTGGAATTTTTTAAAACTAACAGTAAAACAAGATTTACTTTACTGTAAAAAAAAAAATTTCTTTTCTTTTAAATCTAAATACATACATGAATAGGTATTTTAAAAATTAGTGAAATAGAAACTGTTTCCTGTATGTATTTAATTTTATTTTCCCAGTCTAATTTAAATTGAAAATTTAGCAAATACCTTACTGACTAACTCGAGTGCCGAGTACACGCCTCAAACCATCCAGTGCGACTCAGTCACTGCCGTGACTCCCTCATACAACTGTCACCACCACAACCTAGCAGCTCTATCACCTAAAGCCTCTTCACGCACAACCCTTCAAGGCCACCTCCAAATCGATAAAAAAAACAGCTGCTACCCAGTAACACCCTGCTACGCCCAACAGTCCTTCGCCAATCACCGCTCGAACCACCTTCCAAATGCTCGAGTTCGAGCTCAAATTTCCATGCATGTCACCGTACTCTATCGCGATACCCATAAGCTCCACGAACAGCTCCACCATCTTCACTGCCATTATCGATCGCGACCTTGAAATTTTCGAAACGCTGCAGCCCTAAACCCATACGTGCCACAAGTACGAGCCCTAGCTCGATCGCCTCGTCGCCGCGCTCATGAACGAACTTCCTTAAGTCGTCGCGATTTGCCTGCTCTACTCCTCTATCGCCACGCGCCGAAGAGTGAAACTCGATTTTGAGTTGAACGAAGGGCTCGCGATTTCATGATTTTGAATTGGGGAGAACGGCGGCCATTAATTGATTTTGTTCTGCCATTTATTTGTTTTGTTCGAATTTGAACGAGATGGGTATAAATTTAAAAAGACATAACAGAGGGAACCAAATTACGTGATTTTGCAGAGAGGTATGGGTTTCACGATTTCTCTCGTGTTCTTCTACACGATTGTAGGCAGGATTGTAGGCGTGAGTTAAGAAAGAAAATGTTGACCAACTTTAAAAATTTAACATGGAAATTCAATTAAATTTCTCAACGCATTTTCTCATCGTAGGGTCGCGTATTAACTCCGAAGAATACGAAATTTGGAATCCGACAATAATTCAATATTACGGACCCAATGGAATTGGTTTCGTCGAATTCCGAGACTGCGCCTCGGACGGCTATTTTTAAATATCGGTTGACCGATATAAATTTCAAAACTGATCAAATTTATTTTCAAATTCAATTCCGTAGCTTTTGTTATCTTCGGTATTATCAATACGAATTTTAAAAGTATTTGCAATATTTTTCTCCAGCTTTAAATTGAAGATACAAATTTTTATTCAACTTCAATCGATTAAATTTTAAAATTTAATCGCCAAATTTCAAAGTTTAATCGGGGATTCAAATTAAATTATCATTCAAATATTTAAAATTAATTAAATATTCTCAATTTAATTTTTTCAAAATTCAGGGTCGTTACAGACTTCCCCCCTTAAAAGAATTTCGTCCTCGAAATTACAAGTTAGGAAAAAAGGTCCTTAACTCGTCTACTATTTTTCACAATCCAATAGTTTTATCAAATTTTCAAAACCAATCTTTCTACTAAAGATTCGTTATTAATTCAACTAAATTTTCAACTTCAATTACAGATTTCAAACAACATTGTTTTCTTAACAATTCAATTTTAAGTTTAAATTCAAATTTAAACTTCCAAATTTTCTCAAAATTTTTCTAACACTCGAGATTTTCGAAAAATTTTGCCAACGTCTCCTTTGCACGGCTAATACGGCACGACTACAAAACGTCCCTACGGACTCTTAGATTTCAAAAAGAAAAAGAAAAAGCCAAGCGGCTAGAGAAATAAGTCATCAAATCTTATATTCAAATTTAAATACATACCTTTTCCGAGCAATTCAAATTATCCTTGAAATCAAAATTTCAAATTCCTTTATAAACCTGTATATCCTACTAGCCATAATATCTAGTTACATATCCAAACCATTTTGCAAATTTGATTACAAAATTTTCAATATAAACTGCTTATATCATCTTTACCTCACTATTGAAGTTATATATCCATTATGATTCAATTTTACATTTCAATTTCATTTGAATTCAATTCGCAATTTTAATTCTATTGGAATTCAATTTATCTTCATTTATAATCATTGAATTTAATTCGTTCAAACCTTATTCATTTGGTCAATAATCAATTAGCTTTACTTACTAACTTTCAGTTTAATACATCATAAATCAAATTCAATTCTAGTTCTATTCACTTACAAATTCAAAATAAATCTCAACTTTCATTTTAAATTGAATCTCATTTCTATCAGATTCTCAAATATTTTATAAGTCTTCGATTTACTTACATTTTGATTTATACAATCATTTATACATTCACAATTCCATTTCATTAAGGAATTTTATTTTCAATTATCTTTTTGGAATTCTATTTTCATTTATGAATCATATTTACAATTCATATTCATAATTTTTGTCCATATATGAATTTATTTCCTTATACTTTCTATTCACATTTATAGATTTCATTTGTTAATGAACTTTAATTCCAATCACAATTACATAATTTACATTAACAATTTCTATTTGTATAAGTTATAAATTCAATCATATTCCATAAATATTCTTATATAGTATTCCAGAGTCTTTTCAACCTTTCAAAACCATTTTGAAAACAATTCAAATTTATCTTTTGAATTTTCCAAAACAAAATCCAAATTTTCCAAACACTTCCATTTAAAACAATTTGGCAGCAATTCCTCTTTTGGAAACCCGAAAATGAACACCGACGATGCCGCGGTCATCATCGAAGTTATTTTCCAGCGACCTAAAAGAGTTTAGAGCTTTCCTCTTTCCAAAATACTTTTCAAACCTTCGAAATTCATTTTCAACTCCAAAAAGATTTAAACTTTACAAATCTCCAAAATATCAAATTCTTTCAATTACATTTCCAAAAACTTTTCTGGAATTCTATTTCCAATTATAAGTCACATTTATAATTTATATTCTTTGAATTTCATTTGTATATGGATTTATTTCTTAACTTTGGAGTTATAATTCCAATTTCTTATTCAATTTTAGTGATGATAATTCACTATTATTACTTCCTAACATCCATGCAACCATATACTATAGTAATTCATAGAAAAACATTTCTTTTCTATACAAAAATAGTTTTGGGCAAAACTATCTCATTTACCCTATTCAAAACAATACTGTGCCGAATTGTTCTATTCAAGTGTTTAGAAACCCCTTCGATACAGTTTTGCAAGACTGTGCCGACGAAGGTTCATATACCACTCAATAAACCAATCATCACAATACAAAACCAATTTTATATTAACTAACAAATACGCGCTCATATCTATTATTACACTCAACTCATTCTAGAGTACTACTGACTCTATCTCTAATGAGTAACACCCAACAGAGCAGGGTTGTCGCTTAACCATATGCTCCGATACCACTTTGTCACATACGGGATTTTTCGACTTTCGAAAATTCGACATCGATACTCACTTTATCGACTGCCGAGAAATCGAGTGCCGGAAACTCCAATAGTGAGGGTTTTAAGAACAAGAAAAGGGAGAAGAAGAAGATAGAAGAAAGAGAGAAGAACAACTGAACAACATCAGAACAGAAAACAATATCAGAATCTCACATATCGCAGCGGAACAATATATAATAAATAAATGAATAATCTTTAAAACAAAGAACTATATCATTTTATACATACATCAATCATCAGAGTCAATATACAACAATGGACAGTTATATAAACTTGTCCTCATACAGAATACACAGCGGAATAAATACTATCAGATACAAATACTACGTCTCGTCCTCCAGCTTATCTCCAAAGCTCCAGAATATCCTGAATATCCTGATAATATAACTCTAGGCTGCCCGTGTGGAAATTTGTGGGCACCCAGAGTTTAGAAGGGAACAATAAACTCCGAGTCAGTCATGGTGACTGGTGTGAGATCGTAAAACAGTTTATCTTTAAAATAAACAACAGGAAAACTTTAATGTCAATTCGCAATGCTTTTGGAAAATGAAACTACCATAAGACCTCCCACCACACACACAATGCAAACGCAGACTTGGAGGAGATTTCTTCTTATGATAGTCAAAGATGCTTACTACGCAAAATCAAATTCTTTTTGATATTATTATTAGTGCATAGTGGAAAACATTTCGAAAGTATAATATAAATCTTAGCCGGCATAGGTACCATTATATTATGCCTGCTATAGCTGCCTCCTGAGGAGACAGGTTATACAATTGAAATCGTAAAGGCTCGTATTGTTTCTTTGGATTTCCAACAAATGGTTAGGCTAAGGAACTTCCTTTTCCACGATGGGTACGTCCCTGGAATAGACGACCCGAGAACCTAACCGGATCTCTGCCAACACAAGGCCGGGTTACCTCTGCAAAAATAGGTAACTACTGACACGCGTATGCCATCCCCCGATCGTCACCGATCTTCCCGAGGATCCCCGATTCCAACAAACCACATAGTAAAAATAATGCAGTAACCACAGAGGTTAAGTATCTGGGCTCCATACCATGATACCACCTTTATCCAGAAGGAATGACATACACTAAGGGGCGCTACTCCCTAGAACCTTGCCGCATCCATCCTGTTTCGACCATTTCCGGGGTGTGAGGCTCGATGAAGTCTCGTCCACAAAGCTACTCTTTCTACAAAGCCCTGCTTCGGGTCAAACAAAAATGATCAACCTATGATCACAAAGATATAAGATCAAACAAATGATCATATCGCAAATGATCAAACACTGATCATTTCACAGCAACACTCAGTATGCCACGTTACCAAATTGGGATATATCGCTGATAAATTTCAACTACATAACCTCTGAGCTCGTACGTCTCAGAGAAGGGTGTTAAGCTAAGAGAATAAATTCTCCGCCACCAACAGAAATGTATTTGAAAGAAATCAGCTTTATATCTCAAATTGTAACGTCAGACACACAATCCATACAAGTCTGTTCCGGGATCGAACAGAACCGAAGGCACTTCTCACGAAGCCCTTGCATTTCCGGATAATTTTCTAATCACGTCCGGACTTCCCGTCACTAAGGGTGATAAAACCTCTAAATCGAAGATCAGTCGATGTAGAGTAACTCGACGGTAATCCTTCCGTTTTCAAAAATATCCGGTCTTCAACACCGGTCTTCGAATGCAATTCATACGACGTATCACATATTCGGAATGGGTTATACGACCCCATGGTCCTTTCCCGGCTAACCCGAATAGTGAGCGATTATTCAAAAATAAGTGTGGCATTCAAATTCATCCAATTCACAACAAATACCTATCTAAAGGTAATTATTGATAGTCGGTTATTTAACTATCAATAAAGATGCGCAACATCTTCAGATTCCAAATAATTTTCCAAATTATTTATTTCCAAAAATATCTTTACTAGATATAAAATTTCCACACTTCAAAAATAAACCAACGTTTATTTTTCTAAACAGTTTCCCTTTTCTTTTTATAAATTCCATCTTGAATTTACATTTTTCAAAATATCCCCTGATATACGATTTTCGAATCGATTTCAATATTCAATTTCAATTTATCTTTACAAGGATAAATTCTCAAAACGTTCGTTTCATATTGGAAAAGCAATTCCATACTTATTTAATAATAAGTAATTCACAAATCTATTTATTTTCAACATTTGAAAATATTCGATATACTTAAATCAAAATTAAGTATAATTTCATTCTTTAAGGAAATCACTTACTATAACAATATTTATTTGAGTCAAAACGAATGTTACGTAAAACATCGTTACGACGACTCAAAATCACTAGTATAGGGATTCGAAAATTTAGATAGATAGGTAAATCCCAATACTATATAAAACATTTCCTTTCGGAAACCATTTACTATAACAACAGTGTTATAGTCCACCATTTCCTTAAATTTCTCGAAAACGTCTATTTCAACAAGAACTGTTGAAATCTATGCTTTCGATTCATAATACATTTTAAAACATTTTTAAAATGTTTAACTTCATTTTTAATATCACTTCTTCAAAAACGTATCCATTTTACTTAACAATATATTCACTGTCCAAAATCGTGAATATATTTCACTAACCAAATTTCAGTCTTTTCTACATATTTATTTCAAGGATAATCCATTATCCAAAATCGTGGATAAAATTCCCTTAATGATCTTCTATATTTAAAATCAATCAAATTTGATTTATTTTCGAATTTATAAAACAACGTTTATAAATTCTATTTTCTATTCTATAACAACTTCGATTTTATAAATTTCCTTTAATGACCCATTCAATTTTATAACTCAACGTATACATCAAAAATCCATATTATAAGTTAAATACTTATAATTCATTTATTTTAAAAGAAATCGTTCTTTTAAACTTTACAAACTGTAAATAAACCCATTTTAACATCATTTCCATTTTTAAATCCACATTCCCAAATATTCACTTTTAACCCCAAAATCAAATCCCAAATCGATTTCTAATTTTACTTCAATACCAAATCAATTTCAATATTCATTTCTAAATTAATTTCCCATCCCAAATCATTTTATATTGATTTTCCAAACTCGTTTCAATTTGCCAATTAAATTTATAATTGGACTTCCAACTTATTTTATTTTAAACAAATTCCTCTTAAAGAAAATAAATCTCTTTATCTTTTTCCAACTATTTAGAAATCCAAATTTTAATTAAATTCTTCAATTTAAAATCACTATTATACGAAATTCATTTATTTAACGTTTTCACTTCATTCTGGAATAAATTCGATAAGATTATAAAAATTAACTTTTTATACTTTAAAATTCCTTTCTTCGAATTTATTCAATTTCTAAAAATTTCTTTACTTAAAAATTTCTATTTTGATTTCAAAAATTCAATCTCATTTATTTTTGGAATCCAATGATATCAAACATCCATTTAGCTAAATTTTAGCTTCAAACAATTTCCAGATATCGATATGATTAATAACATCAATATAATCATTCACAGATTCATATCACAGTATAAATAAATTCAATCAATGTGAGGGGTCCATTTGGATCCCTCCAACCTGTTTCCCTGCATCCAAAGACGTTAGCACTTTACCATTCCACTTCGAGGTGGAATATCGCGGTATATGGGTTTTTATAAAAATCCGCTTACTAACGGCGCAATAGGGTCTCATCCGCTATACGAGGCGGGAAATCAACAATCCAATATATACATATGCCAATATGTATATATTGCTATATATATAGATATATCCTACTATATCTAATAGCACATCCAAACAACAATCAATAACTGCAATCCAAATTTAAATCTGAGTGAGAAGATCTCACCTTTGCTTTTTAATTTGCAATCCAATCCAATCCAGTTTGTTTTTCACGATCTTTAGACCTTGTATAAACAATTATACAATTCTATAAATATTCGAAATAATCGAAAAATAATTCCATTTGATAATTTCAACTCATCGGTGATTTCGTTTTAAACAGTTGATTTTAAATTTTAACTGATTTCCTTTTGAAATAAACTTATTTAACTAAGATTTTATTTTGTCCCAATTTCCTTTAATAAATTATTTAAATTTAATCCCATAAATATTTATTGTTCAAACTATGTATAATTATTACCATTTAGTTAACTACCAATTTAATTTAACAATAAAATCACCTTAATAATCAATTCCAAATAAACAAGTAAATTTAAAATGTATATTTATTTTCACTTCCCATTTTCAAACTGCTTATAAAAATTATCTATATATTTATAAATTAAATAAAACAAACTGCCTTCATATCTTGTTGTAAATTCCATCATCAGTTAATTTACAAATTTTAAACTAAGTTCTCTTTCTTTAAATTATTTTTAGTAGATAATATAAATTTTAAATAAGTTACTTAAACAAAAGGAATTACCTTAGTCAATTATTTTCAAACAACTATTTGTAAACTTGATTGAATTAAAAATCCAATATTTAAAAAGTTAAACCTAGAATTTTTTAAAACTAACAGTAAAACAAGATTTACTTTACTGTAAAAAAAAAATTTCTTTTCTTTTAAATCTAAATACATACATGAATAGGTATTTTAAAAATTAGTGAAATAGAAACTGTTTCCTGTATGTATTTAATTTTATTTTCCCAGTCTAATTTAAATTGAAAATTTAGCAAATACCTTACTGACTAACTCGAGTGCCGAGTACACGCCTCAAACCATCCAGTGCGACTCAGTCACTACCGTGACTCCCTCCTACAACTGTCACCACCACAACCTAGCAGCTCTATCACCTAAAGCCTCTTCACGCACAACCCTTCAAGGCCACCTCCAAATCGATAAAAAAAACAGCTGCTACCCAGTAACACCCTGCTACGCCCAACAGTCCTTCGCCAATCATCGCTCGAACCACCTTCCAAATGCTCGAGTTCGAGCTCAAATTTCCATGCGTGTCACCGTACTCTATCGCGATACCCATAAGCTCCACGAACAGCTCCACCATCTTCACTGCCATTATCGATCGCGACCTTGAAATTTTCGAAACGCTGCAGCCCTAAACCCATACGTGCCACAAGTACGAGCCCTAGCTCGATCGCCTCGTCGTCGCGCTCGTGAACGAACTTCCTTAAGTCGTCGCGATTTGCCTGCTCTACTCCTCTATCGCCACGCGCCGAAGAGTGAAACTCGATTTTGAGTTGAACGAAGGGCTCGCGATTTTGTGATTTTGAATTGGGGAGAACGGCGGCCATTAATTGATTTTGTTCTGCCATTTATTTGTTTTGTTCAAATTTGAACGAGATGGGTATAAATTTAAAAAGAAATAACAGAGGGAACCAAATTACGTGATTTTGCAGAGAGGTATGGGTTTCACGATTTCTCTCGTGTTCTTCTGCGCGATTGTAGGCAGGATTGTAGGCGTGAGTTAAGAAAGAAAATGTTGACCAACTTTAAAAATTTAACATGGAAATTCAATTAAATTTCTCAACGCATTTTCTCATCGTAGGGTCGCGTATTAACTCCGAAGAATACGAAATTTGGAATCCGACAATAATTCAATATTACGGACCCAATGGAATTGGTTTCGTCGAATTCCAAGACTACGCCTCGGACGGCTATTTTTAAATATCGGTTGACCGATATAAATTTCAAAACTGATCAAATTTATTTTCAAATTCAATTCCGAAGCTTTTGTTATCTTCGGTATTATCAATACGAATTTTAAAAGTATTTGCAATATTTTTCTCCAGCTTTAAATTGAAGATACAAATTTTTATTCAACTTCAATCGATTAAATTTTAAAATTTAATCGCCACATTTCAAAGTTTAATCGGGGATTCAAATTAAATTATCGTTCAAATATTTAAAATTAATTAAATATTCTCAATTTAATTTGTTCAAAATTCAGGGTCGTTACAATTGTTTTCCTTATATTCCCTTTACAACCAAGTTATAACATTTGAGTCATTTCAAATGGATTGGAACTCCATTCAATATATTAATAATTACTTGGATAATTATTGTTGCAATTCGTTCGAGTTATTATTATCATAAATAAATTACAAATTTTTAATTCTTCCAACATTAAACCATGAAACCTTATTAAATTAACTATTTTAATTATCGAAAATTTACGGGTCGTTACAAATGGTATCGAAGAAGTGTGTCCGATCAGAGGTGCTACCTCCTTGGCCCGTCAATCGCTCCTGTTTTAGCCACCTTATGCCAACTCATGGGAGTTGGGTCCACGTATATACCTTAGGATCGTCGCCACCATCCTACTTCATTCTGGAAACTCCACCGCGTACACAGTTGTCAAAGTGGTTTTCGGTATCGACAGAGAGTATGTCCATATATGATCCCGGTCTCTTTAACAACCAATCGTTATTATACCCCGTGGTTATAATTTAAAAATAGTTTATACTTCAAAATAGAATATCATTTCAAATCCAAATCTTTATCAAAATAAAGATTAAATCAATTCCAAACCATTCAATATATTTAAAATATCATATCATTTCAAAACTTAATTTCAAATCATTTCAATATATCAAAACATCATATCTTTCCAAAAGTTCATTTCAAATCATTTTAATATATCAAAATATCATATACTTTCAAACTTCATTTCAAATCATTTTAATATATCAAAATATCATATCCTTTCAAACTTCATTTCAAATCATTTTAATATATCAAAATATCATTTGAGTTCAAATCTAAATATTAAACTTTAAATACTTTTAAATTTAAAGATGTCATTCATTTACTATGATTTCAAGTCACCTTTTAAATAGTTTATATTCCAACAAATTAATTCATTTAAACTATTTAAAAGTGTAATTATTATACTTTCAAGTCAAGTATTCAATTTTCAAAGTTTCAAACCATTTTGAGTTCATTTGCTAAGTCAAAACCCCTAATTATTAAAATTTCAGCCTTTCACAGCATTTAGAAAAAGCTGTTATAAGTTATATTTGAAAACATTTTAACTCAGCAAAGACAGCACTTAAAAACTGCTGTTATATCACATTTTTAGTTGAAAATTTAGTTTAAACAGCAAGGACAGCATTTCCAGAAATGCTGCGGTAGCTCAGATTTCAAAACAAAGGTTTTATTTGATTTTAACAAAGACTGCAGACTACTACAGCATTTCCAGATAATGCTATAATAGACCTGAGTTAAGTTTTTGCCTATTAGTTCAACTACAGCAACTGCAGCATTTCAGAAATGCTGTAGTAGCCCTTTTATTCAATTTTTAGTGTAATTCAGAACCATAGCATTTCTGAATGCTATTAAAAGTGATTTCTAGCTTTTAGTGTATTTCCAGCAATTAAATAACTTCATTTTAAACTCTTTAAACGTTTTAAAAATCATAATTTAACATTAAAATGTTCATTAACATATCATTAAACATTTTGATTTTTATTAAACCAATTTCTTATAAATAAATCCAAATTTCAATAATTCCACTTATTAGTTCAAGTGTATAATTTCCTTTTCTTCACTTTCAACAAATAAACTTAACACTTCAAATTTAAATTACCATTTCACAAATTTAACTAAATTTCCAATTTTATTTAATTAATTTAAACCTTTAATTAAAACCAAATTTACATTTCCCAGTCAAGTTATATTTTAAAATTACAATTTAAGCATTCATTTATTTAACCACTTAAATTCATAGAAAACTTAATAATACTTTAATAAATCACTTAGATTCAAATTTAAATCAAATTATCATATTTACCATTTTCCAAATATAGATTAAATTTCCATTTTTATTCATATAACTTAAATATCATTTTAACCAAAATTCCAAATTCCAAACTTAAGTCATATTTCAATAATCCAATATAACCATTCATTAATTACATTTTTAACTCATAGAAAAATCATAATTTCTTTATTTTAAAACATTTCAAAATCTATTTAAATCAAATTTCATAAATTTATATTTTTAAAATACTTAAAAATATCCAAAACACTTTATAAAATAACCACGGGCCTGTATATAGTTTTCTAACCTAGGTCAAGTGATACGGATATGTATCATTTCAATCCGCAGTTTAAAAAGAAAAATCCGGGTTCTATCATTTCAAACCCGCAATTCCAAGTTAAATAAAATAAATAAAAATCATTCAAGCCTATCATTTCAGCCCATAACGATTTTTCCCTATTCTAAAGTCCGTTTAGGTATGTATCATTTCAACCCATAGTGAATCTAATCTACAGGGAACTTGCAGTGTGATAAACAGATATAAATGAACAGAATAGCATCATATAACAGTAACAGATAAGATGACAGGTAAATTAACAATTTAATATAATATATAAATGATCACAGGCAGTTATAACATCACATAATAGTTCTACACATTCAAATGGTGTCAATTCACATTTGTATAAGTATAAATGTCTGGTGAGATTTACTCACCTTTTTACGCTGAATTTTGCAAATCAAAACACACAAAATAGATTCCAGAAAGCACGACAAGCATGATACATCACGACTTTGATTCAAGTGAGAAGAGAGAGCCAAAATATGATCTTGTAAACAATACCCAAACAAGACAAAACAATATAGCACATGAATATATTTAACATAAAACAATGTTGAACAAATTGAAATACAAAGCAACAAGGAACAAGACCTTGTTTTTACCATTCAAATGCTTGGCCTAGGGGTTCATGTGCTCAGCTATGATGGTTTACATGCATGTTAAGCTTGGCCATAGAGGAAGATGGCTAGGCAAAACAAGTGGAAGGTGAAGGCAAGCAAGTGGAAGGGTTTGGGTCAAGGAATGGAAGGTTTTGGTCAAGAGATGTAAGGATTTGGTGCATCTAAGGTTCAGCCATGGTCAGGTCAGAGGGGAGGCTGATGGTTAGGGGTCAGGTCATGATGGTGGTGGAGCAAGGGGAGGTGGCCAAGGCAAGATATGAAGGTGGTGGTGAAGTTTAGGTCGGCTATGCATAGTTTGCAAGGTTTTTGAGATGTTTTTGTGGTGTTTTCTCCATGGGATGGTCACGGCCTGTTATGGACAGAGGAGAGGGATGGTTGAAGGCTGTGGATAATGAGGAGGAGATGATGGTGGTGGTTGGTGGAGATGGTGGTGGTTGTGGCCAAGAAAAACTAGAGAGAAACAAGGCAAAAACATAGAAAACAATGGAAAAAATGAAGAAAAAGAAGAGAAATGGAAGAGGCCATTACTAAAATCTTTTTTTCAGAGATGATAGTCGAAAATTTTCTGAAATGAGAAGCTTTCATTCACATGAAAACAATAAAACTCACGGCTAGCAATAAAGTTTTGAAACGGCCAAGAGAAATGAAGAGTTTAGCAAATGAAAGGTCATTGTTTTTAAAGCTTTTGTCTCTTTGATTTCCAAATTCTTTTAAACAAAATAAACTAAATAAATTTCAGTAAATACTTTTAAAAACCGAAACAAAGTGAAATAAAATGAAAATAAATAAATAAATTTTAATTATATATAATTAAATGAAGAAAATAGCAAAGAAAATGTAAACTAGGCTAGAAAATTTGAAAATAAATGCAATGGACTTTGGAAATTTTTTATATAATTGAAAAATATTTATAAATAAAGATAAGAACACCAAATAAAAATGAATTCAAAAAAATAAATAAATAAATTTTAATTAAATAAAATTTAAATGAATAAAATAACAGAAAAATGGAAACTAGGCTTTATAAATTTAAATAAATTCAAGTAAACTTTAGAAAAATTATACTACCACGTTAAAAATATTAAAAGACAAAAATATACATAAAATAACATATTAACACATATTAAAACAAAATATGAAAATAAAAATATAATTTATATAATTTAAAATAGACAATATTGCTAAAAAAATCAGTTTACACACAATATTGAAATATACATAACTTTCACAATTTAACTCCGTTTCCAACGAAACAAAAAACTGTATTCAACTTATTAAATCTATTTTCATAATAAAAGAAAAAAATTTAAGAATTTAAATATTTAAAATTAAAATTTAAAAGTCAAAGTTTGACTAGTTTGACTAAAATCAATATTTCAGGAAAATACTCAAAATAAATAGAAATGAAATTATACTTCACATAACAATCAAAATTTGTATTTAGACTGAAATAAAACAAGTTTAAAATGATTTCAAAATAAAATAAAGTTTTTAAATCAGGAAATTCAATTTAACAGAAATAAAATATAAAATAAAATAAGCCTAAAATATAGGGTTGTTACAATGTTGATTCTTAAACTATATATATTGATATTTTGATTATAAGAAATATATATAGACAATTTTGAAGAATAAACTATAAATATTTTTATCCTTATATATATATATATATATATGAAAGCTTACTTATGTATTAAATATTGATTTTGGAATTTTTATATTATTCTTAATAATTGTCTCAAATTAAAATATTGAAAATATAATAATGATGTATCTATTTTTGTTTATATCAAAACTGATTCTTATTAGTTAGCATCGTTTTCCCATTTATCAGCTTTGTCCACCGTGCCTCTTTTCTTCATCGAATCGTGTCCATTTAGCTTTGCTTTGGAAGTCGTGCTTGCATTGCGTAACTCAATTACTTTGTCTATCCTCTCTAACATCGAAAGGTGAGCAATCACTCACGATTAACGTTCTTACATTTATTAAATTTGATTTCAATTGAAACGTCAATTGAATATGCTGCTGCTAGTTATTTACGTTGTTATATATATATAAATACCATTATCTGTATTAGTTCACCTGTGACATCTGACACAATTATCCGTTATTTATATTGATGATATATGCCTGTTATATTATTATCATATCTGTTATCACTCTTCAAGTTCCCTGTTAGTATAGAATTCACTATGGGTTGAAATGATACATACCTGAACGATCTTGTAGAATAGGAAAAAATCGTTATGGGTTGAAATGATAAACCCAAGCGATTTTCAATTGAATTGAATTTGGGATTGCGGGTTGAAATGATATATACCCGTATATATTTAAATTGCGAATTGAAATGATAAATATCTGTATCACATGACCATAGGATAGAAAATTATATACAAACACCGTTGGTCTATATATAAATATTTTGGAAAGGATTTCTATAGTTTTGAAAAGAAATATATGGTTTCAATCAATATTGATTTTAAAGATTTATTAAAGTTGATTAATAAAGTTGATAAATAATATGTTTAAGTATTTATTTAATATCTATATAGAGTTTATAATGATTTGAAATTGGTTTGAAATTATATTTATTTAAGAATTTTACTTAAATAAGTTTGATTTGAAATTTATAAAATTTGAAATTTTAAAGCTATGATTTTATAACTTGAATTTGATTAAAAGTGACTTAAATGAATATTCAAATTTATATAAATTTAAATGGGATATTATGTTTATTTAAATTTGTAAATTGAAGCTGTATTTAGATATTATTGAAATGATTAAGTAAATATTTCAAAAGTAATAATAGTAAAGTGAATTTGATATATATATAAAATTATCGAATTTAGTTTTGAAATGTTGGATATATTGACTTTGATATATATTGAAATTTGAATGGATTATTTTATGGTTCAAATATGTATTCGAAAATCGATAATTTGAAATGATTTATTGAGTAACAGAATCAAGTTGAAATTAATGATTTGAGATTTGATTTAAATTTGAATTTTGGAATTCGAGTTGAGTTGAATCGATTTATGAAATTTGAGGAAACTATTTTATTATATAAAGTATTTTAAATTATATTTAAAACTATTTTATATTATTTTATAAATTATTTTTAATATAACTATTTTTATTATAAACCATTTCTAATATAACTATTTTTAATATAAACTATTTTAAATATACTAATTATTTTAATATAAATTGTTTTAACTTATAACTATTTTATATAAATTATTTATTTTATAAACTATTTTATTTTATATACTATTATTAATATCTAAACTGTTATGATTTCAAAAGTGTTATGATTTCCAAAGTTAAGAAATTCAAAGTATTATGATTTCCAAAGTATTATCATTTCAAATTGTTTTGGTTTCGAAAGTATTATATCTTTGAAAGTGCTATGATTTTGGAAGTGAATATTCTTGAAATGGAAATGGTTTCGTATTGGTATGTTTTTGAAATGGAAATGATATTTTTGGGTTTGAAGTATAAACTATTTTGAAATGACCACGGTGTTATAATAACGATTGGTTGTTAAAGAGGCCGGGATCGGATATAGGCATACTCTCTATCGATATCGAAAACCACTTTAACAACTGTGTACGCGGTGGAGATTCCAGAATGAAGTAGGATGGTGCCGACGATTCTATATGAGGTATATACATGGACCTGACTCCCGTGAGTTGGCATAAGGTGGCTAAAACTGGAGCAATTTTGGGCCAATGTGGTAGCTCCTGTGATCGGACACACCCCATCGTATGCCATTCTATTACTTGTGATTGATTTGGTGCGCACCCTTTGATTTTTGGGAGTGTGGCTCGAGATGGGCAGTAGTGGCTGCTATGCGTTACCACCAATCCGGATGCGTAATTGGTATATCTACCCTGGCATTGCCTTGTTGTGCCGTGTCACCTACCCTAGCGTGCTTTACTACGAGTTTGTTTTGTACCATACATATGGAGTTCCCTCTGACGATGCCCATTACGGGGGAGATTACGGTACTATATAGAATATGGGAATATATAAAATGTGTTAAGGTGGAAAATGTAAAGCCTTAACGCTATTTTAATAGTTTACTTTACTATAGACATATTATAATAGCGTATTACTACATAGTAGATAGTTTAACGGATCCTTAGAGGATGGTTATCCCAAACATCCTTTGAGTTACTTGTATTTCAGTTGATAATTTCACTTGAGTTGGATTTATTGATATAAGAATGTTAATCCTAACGCGAGTGTTTTGTGTTTTGCTTTACGCTCGGGTCAGACTGAGTGATACAGCATTTGAGACTCACCTTTGGAGTTGGAGCATCGCTTCAAGATCCATCTAATGATTCTGCTTTCAGTCGTTCAGTTGATTCCAGTGATGTATTCAGATCTTGTATTTGACTATTGTATTGAGACATCTATGTATTCATGACTTCTGTTGTATCTTGTTTAACTCCGTTATATATATATAGTAGCTTCATGAACTACTATTATTTTGTTTCCGCTGCATTATTTTATATTACTCTGTGTCTGTGATTCTGTGATTATTTATTTACAGTATATGCTGAGTTTTGCCAAATTTAAGTTAACAATATGATATTTTGAGCAATTCAAATCCGACATGTATGGATGCGAATGGTTGAAAATTTCAAGATGTAATTATGGTATCAGAGCTCTGGTTTTAGGCAAACTCAGCATATAAAGTAAATTTAATTTACAGAATCACTTTCGTTCGAGCTTGAAATTCTTCTTCTTTGACTCGGTTTCCTTTGAATTTTGGAACGTTCCCTCGGTTCCAAAGTCCATTCTTGTCTCCCCTATTTGTGTCTTCTTGATTCTGGAGTATTCCATAACTCCACTTCGAATGATCTCTATAATAAATTAGCGGTCTCGCCAATTTCTGAATGATTTGTAAAGGGGTGAAACTCCTTTACAATATGCATTGATTCACCGGAGATTTTGTATCGTCAGTTTACGATGCTGTTATCTTTTGCTATACCTGAATTCTATCTCTGGCGATCGAATGTCGATTTGCTCCAGAGTTCTACCTCGATCTTATTTTGAAGTCGCGATTGACCCGGTTAAGGTTGGCCGCGATTTATACCAGTCTATCCATTCTTTTGCTCTTTGAAATCTATTTATCTCCCTATCAAGCCTACCTTCTAGTTGAATTCTTTTGGTTAGGCTCCCTCTATATTTGGATTTCTATCCTTGTTTTGAAACCCATTCTGGAATCATTGAGTGAGGGAGTGTATTTGCATTAATATTAAAAATGTTTTATAGTGTGTTGTTTGAGTTGTTGATGTTGATTTGGGCTTTTGATCGATTCGTCTGATCAACACAATCAATAGGAATCCAAAACACTTGAACTGAGCAAACTGACACAATATTATTTTCAAATGGTACATGAAATAAATTTTTTGAATATTATATATATAAGTATAATTTTCTAGAATTTAATAAGTTAATTAAATTGGTTGTTAGAAATGATAATATTTGATTATCATTTATTGTTCTATAAATGAATTTATAAACATGGTTTATAAATTGATTTGGAATTTGAAATGAATTTAATTCAGGAATTTGAGAATTTAATTTCCGATGATTTCAAACTCTGGTTTTAAAGTTTTAAAATGCATATTATTGAAAGTATTTTCGAATAGAAATCGTTTCAAAGAATTTTAAAAGTTTAAATCAGTACTCTCCTCTTTTGTCGCTGGAAAACAATTTCAGTGATGACTGCAGCATCATCGACATTCATTTTCGAGTTTCGAAGTGGAGAGACCATCTGTAGCTTTGCTACATTTTTGTTTTGGAAAATTAATTTGATTTGAATTTCCGAAGTATGACTTGAATAGATATTTAAACTTGAAATAAGTTGAATGAGAAAATTTTACTTGTATAATACTCAGTTACATTTCAATACAACTTACCTAAATTATTCAGAAGTTGAAAATGTAATTGGATAATATACAATATAAAATGACTTTATAAATAAAGATTTGAGTGGTTATAATAAATGTTATACACTTAATTTTTAATTATAAAAATGTTAATAGAGATAAATAGAATAATAGGTTGGTTTAATAATAAATGAGATAAATTAATTTTTGTTTTGAAAGAAACCTTTTGTATCAAATATTAATAAATTGAAATTAATTCAACTTAATGAAATACCTTGAATTTAAAATCGATTGTTGAATATAAATTAATTTAAATTGAAATTTATATGTTTTAAATTAATTGTTCTATTTTTTTTCAACCTATTTTCTTTCTAGTTGTTTCCTTTCTCCTACTTCATTCCTTTTTGGGGACGAAAAGTTTTGAGTGGGGAAGAGTGTAACGACCCGTAAAATTTTAATAATTTTATTTGTTTTAATAATATATTTAATTGAAATTTTGTGAAATTTTAAACGATAGAATTTTGAAATTTAAATTTGATATTTGTAACGCGTCTAGTTAAACATAGCAACTGGTAAATTTTCATCGGAAAATATGCAAGTAAAATTTATTGTGAAATTCTATTTGAATTCCAATTAGTTAAAAATTGATGATAATAAAATATTTTCCAAACCTGAATATTTTTATATAGAAAATCTGTAAATCATCTTCTGAGTGAGACGTCCTATTTCATTTCATCAAATTTGGACTGATATTGCTCAGTTTATCTTAATTCTGGCATATTAGCAGCATTTTCGGTACCGATTATTAACTTTTGATCGGATGATCGTACCACTGATATCTGTATACCGTTTTGATCGTCTTGTCGTGCTGATCTCTACGGTATATTCAATTCTGTGTTTTGAAGTTCGGTTAGCTGTGGGATCGATAAAACAATTTGTAGTATCGGTACGGTTTCGAGCATTTCAAATTTCTTGGGACCATTCAATTTCCACCGTATATCAATCCAATAGCCACCAACCATTTATATTCCCGAAATTCAGTTTTAGAATTTTGTTATTCCAGAGTTGTTTGCCCTTTCATTTCCAGTCACGTTACTTCTAATATATAGATTTATATTATATTTATTAAACCTTTTATATTTTTCTTTCTGCAACTTGTTTTTCTTTCTGCCTCTCCACCTCTTTCCCCTTCTCTTTGCTCGGCCTCTAGGAACCCACCCTCATCGTTGCCTCACCTGCATGCTTGCCCTTCCACTTTGGCTCACGCAATCCTTCCTCCTTCAATCGATTCACCCTTCGCAAGCTTCTCCCTCCACCACACATGAACCCAAGCCACAACCGAGTGCAACATCAACCGAAGGCCATTCCCTTCCAGATCCATGTCGCAAGCATCGCCTCCTCTACCTGACTCGCAACCAAAGGCCGAGGACAGCCTGCACCCCTTGCCTGCTTGCAACTCACGCAAGTTTTCTCCCCTCAGCCTTATGCTTTATACTAGGTGTGTGTGTGTATATATATATATATATATATCATATTATATATTTAGATTTGTTTCATTTTTTTCTTGTATTTTGTTTTTCTATTTAAATGAATATTGTGTTATGTATATTATACAAATATTTTGATTGTTATTTTACTTAATATAATATATATATATGATTTCGATAAAGCTGTTTATATCTGTTTGTAGTTATAGTATGTTAGTTTTCATGTTCTGATAATTTATATATAATAGTAGTTTATAATATGTTAGTTTATACAAATTTTATAAAAGGTCATATAAGTTTACAAAATGCCTGGTTACATTGGTATAAAGTTGTTTGTTTACAAGGTATAAGTTTGCATTGTTTTATAATAAATATTGTTAAATATATATACATAATAGGTATTATGTTATAATAGACTTGAAGAGTAAATGTTGTAAAATGACTGATAGTTATATATGTTGATGCAGTATATATAATGTATATTTATATATTAGATATTAGTATATGTAACAGTTTGTATGGTTTAAGTATATATATTTATATAACAATTTCTATATATTTTGTACATTCAGTTATAAGATATCTAAGTTTACATTTCAGTTATATATACATTATATTTTAAAGTATGATATATATATACGTTTCTACTTGGTTTAAGAACTGATTCATGTGCTGTGTATTAGTATACATTTATTGGTTTTCAAATTTATATATGGAGACTTTGGTTTATGGGATTGAATTAAATATAAATTTGAAATTTATGTTTCTATTGATTTTGAATATATATATATATATATATCTATCTAAATATTGATTCTAAATATAATAATAAATATATTTAAAAATATGTTTATATTTAATAATGTGATCTTGAGGTATATATAGGATGTTTGTAACGACCCGATATTTTCAACCATTCGCATCCGCACATGTCGGACTTGAATTGCTCAAAATACCGAATTGTTAATTTATATTTGGCAAAACTTAGAATATATAGTAAATAAATAATCACAGATCACAGACACAGAGTAAAATAATGCAGCGAAAGTTTGTATGGTTTAAGTATATATATATTTATATAACAGTTTCTATATATTTTATACATTCGGTTATAAGATATCTAAGTTTACATTTCAGTTATATATACATTATATTTTAAAGTATGATATCTATATGTTTCGGCTGCATTTGTTAAGGCATATATGGTACATGTTGGTTTATAGATTTGTTAGTATATATAATATATTGTTGTGAGTAATTTTGTAGACTTTATATATATATATATATATATATATATTTATAAGAGATGTAAATATAAGTTTCTATTAGTCTATGTCACGTACGGGAATTTTAGACTTTCGAAAATTCGACATCGATACTCACTTTATCGACTGTCGAGCAATCGAGTGCCGGAAACTCCAATAGTGAGGGTTTTTAAGAAAAAGAAATAGAAGAAAAGATAGAAGAAGAGAGAAGAGAGAACAACATCAGAAACAGAAAACAATATCAGAATCTCACATATCGCAGCGGAACAATATATAATAGATAATCACTAGTCTTTTAAAACAAAGAACTATATCAGTTTATACATACATCAATCAGAGTCAATATACAACAATGGACAGTTATATAACTTGTCCTCATACAGAATACACAGCGGAATAAATACTATCAGATACAAATACTACGTCTCGTCATCCAGCTTATCTCCAAAGCTCCAGAATATCCTGATAATCTAACTCTAGACTGCCCGTGTGGAAATTGGTGGGCACCCAGAGTTTAGAAGGGAAACAATAAAGTCGAGTCAGTCATGGTGACTGGTGTGAGATCGTAAAACAGTTATTTTTCACAAAGAAAATAAAACAAATTCGCAATGCTTTTGGAAAATGAAACTACCATAAGACCTCCCGCCACACACACAATGCAAACGCAGACTTGGAGGAGATTTCTTCTTATGATAGTCAAAGATGCTTACTATGCAAAATCAAATCATTTTTGATATTATTATTAGTGCATAGTGTAGAAAACATTTCGAAAGTAGAATATAAATCTTAGCCAGCATAGGTACCATTATAGTATGCTTGCTATAGCTACCATATTAAATGGCAGGTTCTACAACTAAAACCGTACAAGGCTCGTATTGTTTCTTTGGATTTCCAACAAATGGTCAGGCTAAGGAACTTCCTTTTCCACGATGGGTACGTCCCTGGAATAGACGACCCGAGAAATAACCTAACATTACGGTTAGATCTCTGCCAACACAAGGCCGGGTTACCTCTGCAAAAGTAGGTAACTACTGACACGCGTATGCCATCCCCCGATCGTAACCGATCTTCCCGAGGATCCCCGATTTCCAACAAACCACATAAATAATAATGCAGCAACCACATAGGTTAAGTATCTGGGCTCCATACCATGATACCACCTCTATCCAGAAGGAATGACATACACTAAGGGGCGCTACTCCCTAGAACCTTGCCGCATCCTTCCTGTTTTGACCATTTCCGGGGTGTGAGGCTCGATGAAGTCTCGTCCACAAAGCTACGCTTTCTACAAAGCCCTGCTTCGGGTCAAACAAATGATCAACCTATGATCACAAAGATATAAGATCAAACAAATGATCATATCGCAAATGATCAAACACTGATCATTTCACAGCAACACTCAGTATGCCACGTTACCAAATTGGGAGTATATCGCTGATAAATTTCAACTACATAACCTCTGAGCTCGTACGTCTTAGAGAAGGGTGTTAAGCTAAGAGAATAAATTCTCCGCCACCAACAGAAATGTATTTGAAAGAAATCAGCTTTATATCTCAAATTGTAACGTCAGACACACAATCCATATAAGTCTGTTCCGGGGTCGAACAGAACCGAAGGCACTTCTCATGAAGCCCTTGCATATCCGGATAAATTTCTAATCACGTCCGGACTTCCCGTCACTAAGGGTGATAAAACCTCTAAATTGAAGATCAGTCGATGTAGAGTAACTCGACGGTAATCCTTCCGTTTTCAAAAATATCCGGTCTTCAACACCGGTCTTCGAATGCAATTCATATCGACGTATCACATATTCGGAATGGGTTATACGACCCCATGGTCCTTTCCCAGCTAACCCGAATAGTGAGCGCATATTCAAAAATAAGTGTGGCATTCAAATTCATCCAATTCACAACAAATACCATATTCAAGGTAATTATTGATAGTCGGTTATTTAACTATCAATAAAGATGCGCAACATCATCAGATTCCAAAAAAATTTCCAAATTATTTCATCTTCAAAAATATCTTTACTAGATATAAAATTTCCACACTTCAAAAATAAATCAACGTTTATTTTTCTAAACAGTTTCCCTTTCCTTTATAAATTCAATAGTGAATTTATATTTTCAAAATATCTACTGATATACGATTTTCAAATCGATTTCAAATATTCAATTTCATTTTATCTTTAAGAAGATAAAATCTCAAAACGTTTCATTTCATTTTGGAAAACATTCCCATACTTATTTAATAATAAGTAATTCACAAATCTATTTATTTTCAACATTTGAAAATATTCGTTATACTTAAATCAAAATTAAGTATACATTTCATTCTTTAAGGAAATCATTCTCTTAAGCACATTTATTTGAGTCAAAACGAATGTTACGTAAAACATCGTTACGACGACTCAAAATCACTAGTATAGGGATTCGATATTTAGATAGATATATAAATCCCAATACTATATAAAACATTTCCTTTCGGAAATCATTTACTATAACAACAGTGTTATAGTCCATCATTTCCTTATTTCTCGAAAACGTCTATTTCAACAATGAATGTTGAAATCTATGTATTCGATACTTAACACGTTTTAAAACATCTTTAAAATGTTTAACTTCATTTTTAATATCACTTCTTCAAAAATAAATCCATTTTACTTAATAATATATTCACTGTCCAAAATCGTGAATATACTTCACTAACCCCATTTCAATATTTTCTACACATTTTATTTCAATAATAATTAGCTATCCAAAATCGCGAATATATCTTCTTTGATAATCTTCTATATTTAATTTATCAAATTCTATCGATTTCGAATTTATAAAACAACATTTATAAATTCTATTTCTATTGTCTAACAACTTCAATTTAATAAATCTCCTTTATTAATTCATAACTCAAATCTTATACCAACAATCCATAATTATAAGTTAAATACTTATAATTTCTTTATTTTACAAAATCATTTCCATTTGTAAGTTCATAATTTATAAATTCCATTTATTTATAAATTCTTAAAAAGTTCATTTTAACGCTTATAAAAAACTCGTTTTATAATACCAACATTTTAAAGTTATAAATATCAATTTTTGTACATCTTTTATATACATCGTTTTAATAATTCAAAAATTCCCATTTAAAACCATTTTATAAATTTCTTAACTATTTATTTCAAAAGAAATTACCTTTTGGTTATAATTCACAAATCTTAACTTTTATAACTTTAAAATCTTAACGTTTATAAATCAATTCAAAAATTCCATAAAACGTATATTTTCAAAAAAAATCACTTTAAAATCCTTTTAAAGTAAAAGTCGTTACTTTTAAATTTCAAAACTGAATCCGATGATGCAACAGCACCAATTAGTCAATCACAACAACAAACATCATATATCAATATGATAACAGAATATACATCACAATATCTGTAAATAAATAAATACTGGTGAGGAATCCAGTTGGATCCCTCCAACCTGTTTCCCTGCATCCACAGACGTTAGCACAATACCAATTCCACTTCGAGGTGGAATATCGCGGTATATGGGCTTTATAAAAATATCCGCTTACTAACGGCGCAATAGGGTCTCATCCGCTATACGAGGCGGGAAATCAATCAATCCAATATATACATATGCCAATATGTATATATTGCTATATATAGATATATATCCTACTATATCTAATATCACATCCAATAGCAATCAAATCAATCAATAAATAACTGAAAATTCCACTTTCATTTTGAGTGAGAAAAATCTCACCATAGCTATGCGATCCCATTTTCGATCCAGATTTAACTTTCTTCGTTGTATTCGACCTTGTATAAACAATTATACAATTTTATTAATATTCGAATTAATCGAACTACTACATTTTCATTTGAAAATTTAAATTCACTGATGATTTAATTCTAAACCAGTTTCTTTTTAAATAAATCATTTTATCAAATAAATTTTCTAACAAATCTTCTTTTTATATAACTTCAGTTTTTTCCAAAATTCCCACTTTTCATATATGTACTCAAAAATAATAACAGTTTATATTATTATTTAAAATTCCTATATTTTCTTCTTGTCTTCAACTTTAAACAAATTCTTTCTAATAATTTGATTTAACAAAATTTAAATTCAAACAAATCCCCCTTTTGTTTTATTACTTATCCTTTAATTAAATTTATCTAACTAATTATTAAATTTCTTTTTCTTATCGAAAATTATATTTTTAACTATTTCCCCTTTTTACAAATTTTACTTTTATAAATTTATTTAACTAACATTTTTGTTTAAACAAATATTTCCATTGAATCGAATAAATTGCATATACCCTAGAAATTTAAATTAAACTGAGATTGTTAAAAATTTGAATTTTCTATACCTCTGTTACCTCACTGTACAGATCGAACTCTAGTCGCGACCCAAACCCACTCCGGTTCTCGAGCTGCTGCCGCCGCTTCCTCTGAACGCCGCTCGCAAAAACTGCTCACGAAACCCCCCTAGACCCGCATCGCCGCCGCGCCTCAGTGTCGATGCCTCCGCCCTAACTCGCGCGCCGCCACCTCCACTGATTCCCATCCACTCGCGAAACCCTTCTCGAACTGCCTCCCTCCGACAATCGCGACCTCGAATTTGAGACTGTAGCAAAACTTCAAATCGGCAGTAGAAATATCGCGTAGGGGCAAGGATGAGTCGCGATGACTGATGGAATAGCTGAGTATATAGCGATGATTATAATGAAGGCATTGATTTTCGAAGTTATTGATTCGATTTTTCTTCGAATGAGAAAACGGGGGAATTTCGATTTTAGTTAAAAAGAACAGAGGGGTTTGATTCGAACAATTTCGAAAATAGAGGGAGGAAGGAAGAAATGCGTGACTTCCTTTATGATTTGCTCGGCATGGAATCGATTTGGAAGGAGAACGAGATGCTGAAGTTTTGAAGGCAAAGAGGGAGGGTGGTAATCTAAAACTGAAGACGGCATGTCCTCCACGATTTCTCTCCCTTGATTTTTGGCGTGAATAAAGGAACGAACGTGCTGCAGTTGACCAGATTTAAATATTAAATTTAATTTTGAATTTGCTTTGATTTCTATGCGTTTGCTCGCCGTACGCTTACGTAACAAACCCGAAAAATACGAAATTTGAAATCCGACAATAATTCAATATTACGGATCCAATGGAACAGATTTCGTCGAATTCCGAAACTGTGCCCCGGAATGCTATTTTCAAATATCGATACGAACGATAAATTTCAAAACTGAACGAAACAGTTTGAAATTAGATTCTGAAGCTTCTGTTATCTTCAGAATTATCAATATAAATTTTACAAGCTTTTGAAATATTTTTAATCGGCCTAAATTTAAAGATTCAAATTTTTTATCCAGTTCAATAGATTAAATTATATAATTTAATCGCCAAATTCAAATTTATATCGGGGATTCAAATTAAATCATCGTTCAAATATTTAAAATAAATTAAATATCCTCAATTTAATTTGTTCGAAATTCAGGGTCGTTACAAACTTCCCTCCTTAAAAGAATTTCGTCCTCGAAATTACAGGTTAGGAAAAAAAAGTCCTTAACTCGTCTACTGTTTTTCACAGTCCAACAGTTTTATCAATTTGTCAAAACAAATCTTTCTACTAAAGATTCGTTATTAATTCAACTAAATTTCCAACTTCAATTATAAGTTTCAAACAGCATTGTTTTACTTCTCAATTCAAATTCGAGTTTAAATTCAAATTTTAAACTTTCCAAATTTTCTCAAAAATTTTCTAACGCCCGAAATTTTCGAAAAATTTTGCCAGCGTCTCCCTTGCGCGGCTAATACGGTACGACTACAAAACGTCCATACGGACTCTCAGATTTCAAAAAGAAAAAGAAAAAGCCAAGCGGCTAGACAAGAAATCAGCAAATCTCATATTGAAAATCAAATACATACCTTTTGTCGAGCAATTCAATTTTATCTTTGAAAATCAAATCCAATTCCTTTATACACCTGTATGTCCTACTAGCCATAATATCTAGTTATAACATTCAAACCAATTTGCAAAGTCTATTACAAAATTTCGATACTTCTTATATCATCTTTACTTCCCTATTGAAGTTTCATATTCATTTTCATTCAATTTCACATTTCAAATTTCATTTGAATTCAATTTCAATCTAATTTGGATTCAATTCAACTTCTGAATATTGAATTTATCATCAGCTATCTTTTATTCAACTGCACTATTTTAGATTAGTTTCATTTACTAATTCATCACAGATTCCAATTCATTTTCTTCAAATTTGTTTTCAACATTCAGTTTCAATTCCAGTTTTATTCTTTATTCAATCATCACTTAGAATAATTTCAATATCACATTTACTTAAGAATTTCACACTTCTTTTCTTAGGTTCAATATAAATATTCCATATACACGTTATTTTTATTCTCAATTCACTATTATGGTTTATAACCACTCGTATTAAACTGGATTTCAAATTCCATATGAATTTTAATTCATTTCAAACCATATTAATTTGTCATTTCTTCAATTAGTTTCAGTTACTAATTTTATTTCAATACTTTACTTTACAAATTCGAAATGAATTTTTCAATATTCAATTTACTTTCATTAAATTGATTCACTTGTACTTACATTAATTTAACTCCATCCTTTAAGTTAAATTTATTCTATCAAAATTCCATTTGTATAGGTTATCAACTTACAATATTTCATAAATATCTTTATATAGCATTCCAGAGTCTTTTCAACCTTTTCAAACCATTTTTGAAAACAATTCAAATTATCCTTTGAATTTACAAAACAAAATCCAAATTTTTCAAACAACCTCCATTTAAAACAATTTGGCAGCAATTCCTCTTCCGGAAACCCGAAAATGAACATCAGTGATGCTGCAGTCATTACCGAAGTTATTTTCCAGCGACCGAAAAGAGTTTAGAGCTTTCAACTCTCTAAAACAATTTTCCACAATATCAAATCCTTTGAAAAATCAGTTTCAAACCAAAAAGGAATTAAACTTTCCAAATCTCCAAAATTTTCAAATTCTTTCAAAACATATCCAAAAACTTCTCTGGAATTTCGTTTCAAATTACAAATCACTTTTAAAATTTATATTCTTAAATTTCATTTGTACATGGATTTATTTCTTAACTTTGGAGTTACGATTTCAATTTCTTATTCAATTTCATTGATAATAATTTAATATTATTACTTCCTAACAACCATGTAACCATATACTGTAATAATTTACAGAAAATCATTTTTTTTTCTATCCAAAAATAGTTTTGGGTAAAATTATTTCATTTACCCTATTTTAAAACAATACTGTGCCGAATTGTTCTATTCAAGTGTTTAGAGATCCCTATCGATAGAGTTGTACGGACAATACCGACCAGAATCCATATACCACTCAACAAACCAATCATCACAATAATAAAACAATTTTATATTCACTAACAAATACGCGCTCGTATATATTATTACACTCAACTCATTCTAGAGTACTACTGACTCTATCTCTAATGAGTAACACCCAACAGAGCAGGGTTGTCGCTTAACCATATGCTCTGATACCACGCTGTCACGTACGGGAATTTTCGACTTTCGAAAATTCGACATCGATACTCACTTTATCGACTGTCGAGCAATCGAGTGCCGGAAACTCCAATAGTGAGGGTTTTTAAGAAAAAGAAATAGAAGAAAAGATAGAAGAAGAGAGAAGAGAGAACAACATCAGAAACAGAAAACAATATCAGAATCTCACATATCGCAGCGGAACAATATATAATAGATAATCACTAGTCTTTTAAAACAAAGAACTATATCAGATTATACATACATCAATCAGAGTCAATATACAACAATGGACAGTTATATAACTTGTCCTCATACAGAATACACAGCGGAATAAATACTATCAGATACAAATACTACGTCTCGTCATCCAACTTATCTCCAAAGGTCCAGAATATCCAGAATATCCTGATAATCTAACTCTAGACTGCCCGTGTGGAAATTGGTGGGCACCTAGAGTTTAGAAGGGAAACAATAAACTCCGAGTCAGTCATGGTGACTGGTGTGAGATCGTAAAACAGTTATTTTTCACAAAGAAAATAAAACAAATTCGCAATGCTTTTGGAAAATGAAACTACCATAAGACCTCCCGCCACACACACAATGCAAACGCAGACTTGGAGGAGATTTCTTCTTATGATAGTCAAAGATGCTTACTACGCAAAATCAAATCATTTTTGATATTATTATTAGTGCATAGTGTAGAAAACATTTCGAAAGTAGAATATAAATCTTAGCCAACATAGGTACCATTATAGTATGCTTGCTATAGCTACCATATTAAATGGCAGGTTCTACAACTAAAACCGTACAAGGCTCGTATTGTTTCTTTGGATTTCCAACAAATGGTCAGGCTAAGGAACTTCCTTTTCCACGATGGGTACGTCCCTGGAATAGACGACCCGAGAAATAACCTAACATTACGGTTAGATCTCTGCCAACACAAGGCCGGGTTACCTCTGCAAAAGTAGGTAACTACTGACACGCGTATGCCATCCCCCGATCGTAACCGATCTTCCCGAGGATCCCCGATTTCCAACAAACCACATAAATAATAATGCAGCAACCACATAGGTTAAGTATCTGGGCTCCATACCATGATACCACCTCTATCCAGAAGGAATGACATACACTAAGGGGCGCTACTCCCTAGAACCTTGCTGCATCCTTCCTGTTTGACCATTTCCGGGGTGTGAGGCTCGATGAAGTCTCGTCCACAAAGCTACGCTTTCTACAAAGCCCTGCTTCGGGTCAAACAAATGATCAACCTATGATCACAAAGATATAAGATCAAACAAATGATCATATCGCAAATGATCAAACACTGATCATTTCACAGCAACACTCAGTATGCCACGTTACCAAATTGGGAGTATATCGCTGATAAATTTCAACTACATAACCTCTGAGCTCGTACGTCTCAGAGAAGGGTGTTAAGCTAAGAGAATAAATTCTCCGCCACCAACAGAAATGTATTTGAAAGAAATCAGCTTTATATCTCAAATTGTAACGTCAGACACACAATCCATACAAGTCTGTTCCGGGGTCGAACAGAACCGAAGGCACTTCTCACGAAGCCCTTGCATATCCGGATAAATTTCTAATCACGTCCGGACTTCCCGTCACTAAGGGTGATAAAACCTCTAAATCGAAGATCAGTCGATGTAGAGTAACTCGACGGTAATCCTTCCGTTTTCAAAAATATCCAGTCTTCAACACCGGTCTTCGAATGCAATTCATATCGACGTATCACATATTCAAAATGGGTTATACGACCCCATGGTCCTTTCCCGGCTAACCCGAATAGTGAGCGCTTATTCAAAAATAAGTGTGGCATTCAAGTTCATCCAATTCACAACAAATACCATATTCAAGGTAATTATTGATAGTCGGTTATTTAACTATCAATAAAGATGCGCAACATCATCAGATTCCAAAAAAATTTCCAAATTATTTCATCTTCAAAAATATCTTTACTAGATATAAAATTTCCACACTTCAAAAATAAATCAACGTTTATTTTTCTAAACAGTTTCCCTTTCCTTTATAAATTCCATAGTGAATTTATATTTTCAAAATATCTACTGATATACGATTTTCAAATCGATTTCAAATATTCAATTTCATTTTATCTTTAAGAAGATAAAATCACAAAACATTTCATTTCATTTTGGAAAACATTCCCATACTTATTTAATAATAAGTAATTCACAAATCTATTTATTTTCAACATTTGAAAATATTCGTTATACTTAAATCAAAATTAAGTATACATTTCATTCTTTAAGGAAATCATTCTCTTAAGCACATTTATTTGAGTCAAAACGAATGTTACGTAAAACATCGTTACGACGACTCAAAATCACTAGTATAGGGATTCGAAATTTAGATAGATATATAAATCCCAATACTATATAAAACATTTCCTTTCGGAAATCATTTACTATAACAACAGTGTTATAGTCCATCATTTCCTTATTTCTCGAAAACGTCTATTTCAACAATGAATGTTGAAATCTATGTATTCGATACTTAACACGTTTTAAAACATCTTTAAAATGTTTAACTTCATTTTTAATATCACTTCTTCAAAAATAAATCCATTTTACTTAACAATATATTCACTGTCCAAAATCGTGAATATACTTCACTAACCCCATTTCAATATTTTCTACACATTTTATTTCAATAATAATTCGCTATCCAAAATCGCGAATATATCTTCTTTGATAATCTTCTATATTTAATTTATCAAATTCTATCGATTTCGAATTTATAAAACAACATTTATAAATTCTATTTCTATTGTCTAACAACTTCAATTTAATAAATCTCCTTTATTAATTCATAACTCAAATCTTATACCAACAATCCATAATTATAAGTTAAATACTTATAATTTCTTTATTTTACAAAATCATTTCCATTTGTAAGTTCATAATTTATAAATTCCATTTATTTATAAATTCTTAAAAAGTTCATTTTAACGCTTATAAAAAACTCGTTTTATAATACCAACATTTTAAAGTTATAAATATCAATTTTTGTACATCTTTTATATACATCGTTTTAATAATTCAAAAATTCCCATTTAAAACCATTTTATAAATTTCTTAACTATTTATTTCAAAAGAAATTACCTTTTGGTTATAATTCACAAATCTTAACTTTTATAACTTTAAAATCTTAACGTTTATAAATCAATTCAAAAATTCCATAAAACGTATATTTTCAAAAAAAATCACTTTAAAATCCTTTTAAAGTAAAAGTCGTTACTTTTAAATTTCAAAACTGAATCTGATGATGCAACAGCACCAATTAGTCAATCACAACAACAAACATCATATATCAATATGATAACAGAATATACATCACAATATCTGTAAATAAATAAATACTGGTGAGGAATCCTGTAACGATCCCGAAATTTAAATTTATTTAAATTAATAATTAAATGAATTTATGAATTAAATTGACAATTAAATAAATTTTTGAATAAAAATTGTGAAATTAAATTGATTAAATGGAGCGAGTTTCCCCGATATCCAAGTATATGCCGTATAAATCATTTGAGATTAAAATATTGTAAATAGTGTATATGTGTATATCTATTTAATGTATATATATCTTTAAGTATATACGAGCAAATTTAATATATATATTTTAATTGATGGTTAAAGATGGTTTGAGTTTATAAAATAAATATAAGACAATAAATATTAAGTAAATAATGATAATTAATATTTGAATTAGAAATTGAAATTAATATAAGGTAAGTTTTAAATAAAAATAGAAGTAGAACATTTGTTAAAAATCTAACAACAATTTAAAATAGGAACTTATTTACATTAATAAGTAACAAAACAAACACAAATAAACAACAAGTATAAACAAAAGAAATATACATCCAAATAATAAAAGAAATGAAGATAAAATCAAGCAAGTGTGAAATCAAACCACAATGTCTCCAGCCGAAATAAGTGTAAACAAAAGATAAAAATAAAACAATAAACAAAGCATGTAAATTTAAAAATGAAATATAAAACAAGGCAGCCCATAACTCTAGTACAAGATAACATCACCTTTCCCTATAATCTGTTCCTTCACATACACATCTTCTCTTTTTATTTATCTCCATATACCTCATCTCAGTTTCGATCTTTCAAAACTGTGAAAAAAGAGAAGAAAAAAAAAACTAAAGATATTATCATCTTCAACTTAAAAACAAAAGAAATTCAGCTTTAAACAACAATAAACAAGCCAACCAGAGGATCAAAATTTAAAAAGGCTTCAGCAAGCAAAGAACAGAGCTGGTCTCTGTCTTCAACAATTTCAGGTGAGTAACACTTTGCTTTTAAAAATTTAAACTTGATTTTGGTTGTTTGATCTCTTCTAGAAGCAATATTGTTGTGTGTATATTTACAAGTACATATATGTGGATAGTTGAAATGTTTTGTGCATATCTGTTATTGTGATATGTCTGTTTTATTTCCAGACCCAAATTGCAAAACAAATCACTATCTGTTGATTTACTCATTTTTGAACTTAGGATTTAAAGTGAAATTTGTTTGTTTTAGTATGAACAAAAGTCTAATAATTTATTTGAGTCAAAATATTGGGTAACTTATCTGGAAACAAAGTTTACAGTGAGATTCTTATTTAAATCAAAAATTAAAACAGGTTATTTTTAATTTCCAGGATTATAATTCGAATACGTATATCAAAACATGATTTTTGAAACGAGAATTACAAATTTTAGTGGATGGGGTTAAGAGCAGTTTTGGTTTGACTGTTTCGAGCATTTTGAGTTGCCGGGGACGATCTAATTCTCTGGTGATGTCGTGGTTTGGTCTGGAGGTAGAGGGGTGACCAGGGGTTTAGCAAAAATTGTCGTGATGGTCAGAAGATCAACGTGGAGGCGACGGCGACGAATTCTATTTTGTAGACCTAGTTTTGGGTGGCTCTGTGTTTTCGTCTCGTACGAGGTCATTGAACGATCGAGCGTAATGGGCTTTTGAGGTGATGGAGAGGGGTGGTAGACGAAACTTTGGCCGGAGTTTGGTGGCCTCTGGTGATCGAAGGTGGGAACACGGTGGGTTTTCCAGGTCTGGTGATGTTTTTCTATTTCGTTCCAGGTTTCGTGATCGAACTCGATTTCGATCGAGAGGCTGGAGGGATGATCGGAGGCTTGGGATAAGTTGTCGAGGGGGTCTCCGTGATGTGGAGATGGCCGTGGTCGATCGGAGGCGACGTTCGAAGGCGTACACGTGCACGCGTATCATCGTGTATGGGAACAGTTTTGGGTTGTGGAAGAAGAAGTGGCATGGAGGAAGACTCGAAGTATTTCTCGGGGGAATTGGGGTTAGACTCGAAGGGGGACTCGTGTCGTTTTAGTGGAATGTCGAGTAGGTTTCTGGGACTTAGAAAAATAAAGGAAAATATTTTCCCTCGGGTTAAATTTCTGAGTAACCCGAAGCAAAGACAAGTTTGTCTCGGGGGTGACTCGAAGCAGTTACAGGAGCCACTCAAAAACAGTTTGTATTTTGAAGTTTTTCTACTTTTCAACAATTTTAAATAAAACCCAAGTTTTAAAATAAGGGGATGATTAAAGTTTTAAATTAATTAAAGTTTAAATAAAGGATTTTCAAAATGATTAAGTTTTAAATTTATTTAATTAAGATACATTATTTTACAAAATTGTTTAATAAATAAATAATGTAGTTTAAAATGGAAATTAAGATAAAATGTTGTTTAAACTAAATCTTAACCTTTTAAGGTATCTAATGTGATAAAGGTGATTTATTAAACAAGGTTTAAAAGGATAATCAAAGTATAATGTGATTAATTCAAAATGGTAATTAATTTGAGATTAATTAATTAAAGGTTAGATTTAATTTAATGAAGTTGATTAAGGAATGATAATTAATCAAGGAAAAATTAATTAAAATAATTAATTGAAGATAATTAATTAAATGGTGAATTAGATAATTAAAGATTAATTGTTTAATAATTAAAGGTTGATAATTAAAGGTTAATTAATTTATTATTAATGGATAATTAATAAAAGATTAAGGAATAATTAATCAAAATGATTTGTAAATTATCAATGTTGATTAACCAGGATTTATAATTCATAAGAAATTATTTTGTTTTAAATTAATCAGATAATTAACTGATCTTACTTATGAATGTTTGGATTCTATTGGATGACTTGATTGTTTGATATCCCTGATATATAATGCTTTGTGATACACCCTGATTTATGTTGCGATCTGTAGTTTACTTACCTGTGATATATATCTGTGATCTGTGAATGAACGATAAGCGTATAGTTTATATCGCTTATCAACTATATCCTGTATTTTGTTATGTGATGATTGTATGATGTTGCATTACTGTGTGAAACCCCTGGACCACACCTTTACACACACAAATATGGATTTCACGTGGAAATCGGTTAAGTCACAGATAATTTAAATTTGATGTTTTGAAATTGAAATTTTAATTTCAATTGATTTTGAAATTAGAAATTCGGGTTTAAATGTGAAAAGCTTTTGAAATAGAATTTCAAAGATAAAAGTTATTTTGAATAACTTAAATCGAGTTTTGAAAATTTGAATAATTTGATTTAAATTAGAATTCAAGTCTGAAATTTAATCCTATGATTTGAAACTAGGAATTTAAGATGATATAAGGGTGTTTATATGAAGTTAAACCACCTAAAAGTAATTTTGAGAATTTGGATTTAACCCAAGGATTTCAACTCGTATGAATGAATCAGATTTTCTGAAAATGAAACTGTTTGTTTTCAATAGAATAAAAGCTTTCAGATAAGGAGAGAAATTCCAATTTAAGAAAAGGAATTTCAAGTTGAATTGAAAATGGTTTTTCCAGTTATAAATGAATTCTGTTTTTAAAAGCTAGGAATTAAATCTGTCTAGTTTAACAGATTTAAAATGATGTTTTGTTCAAACCATTCAAAATGAAATTGTTTTGAAAGCTATTTGTTAAATCTTTGATTTAAAGATTTAACTAATTAATCAAATTGAAAGGGAAATCGATTTGGAAAATCTGTGAATGAATCCTTGTGAAAACTGAGTGAACTTGGTGAATTGAATCTTTTTATTTAAAAAGATCTAAAAATGGTAATTTGTTAAACCATTTGAAAAGAAAGTTTGGGTTTAAATTATGACTTAATTGAATTCCCAATATCCATTTGTTTTTGAATATTGCGCTCACTATTCGGGTTAGCCGGGAAAAGACATCTGTGTCATATAACCCATTCCGAATAGTGATACGTCGTATATGGATAGCATTTGAAGATCGGTGTTGAAGACCGGATATTTTCGAAAATGAAAGGACAACCTGTCGAACGTCTCTGCACTGGGTAGCTCCCGGTATAGAGATTTATATCACTCTTTTGTGATGGGAAGTCTGGACGTGATTTGAAAATTATCCGGATTTGCAAGGGCTTCGTGAGAAGTGCCTTCGGTTCTGTTCGATCCCGGAACAGACTTGTATGGATACATGTCTGACATTACACTTTGAGATATAAAGCCGATTTCTTTCAAATACATATCTGTTTGGTGGCGGAGAATTTATTCTCTTAGCTTAACACCCTTCTCTGAGACGTACGAGCTCAGAGGTTATGTAGTTGAAATTTATCAGCGATATATCCCAATTTGGTAATGTGGCATGCTGAGTGTTGCTGTGTGATGATCAGTGTTTGATCATTTGCGATATGATCATTTATTTGATCTTATATCTTTGTGATCATAGGTTGATCATTTGTTTGACCCGAAGCATGGCTTTGTGACAAAGCGTAGCTTTGTGGACGAGACTTCATCGAGCCTCACACCCCGGAAATGGTCGAAACAGGAAGGATGCAGCAAGGTTCTAGGGAGTAGCGCCCCTTAGTGTATGTCATTCCTTCTGGATAAAGGTGGTATCATGGTATGGAGCCCAGATACTTAACCTCTGTGGTTGCTGCAAATTTATTACTTTGTGGTTGTTGGAAATCGGGGATCCTCGGGAAGATCGGTGACGATCGGGGGATGGCATACGCGTGTCAGTAGTTACCTATTTTTGCAGAGGTAACCCGGCCTTGTGTTGGCAGAGATCCGGTTAGGTTCTCGGGTCGTCTATTCCAGGGACGTACCCATCGTGGATAGGAAGTTCCTTAGCCTGATCATTTGTTGGAAATCCAAAGAAACAATACGAGCCTTTACGATTTCAATTGTATAACCTGTCTCCTCAGGAGGCAGCTATAGCAGGCATAATATAATGGTACCTATGCTGGCTAAGATTTATATTCTACTTTCGAAATGTTTTCTACACTATGCACTAATGATAATATCAAAAAGATTTGATTTTTGCGTAGTAAGCATCTTTGACTATCATAAGAAGAAATCTCCTCCAAGTCTGCGTTTGCATTGTGTGTGTGGTGGGAGGTCTTATGGTAGTTTCATTTTCCAAAAGCATTGCGAATTTACTTTAAAATTCTCTGCTATTTGTTTTTAAAGATAAACTGTTTTTGTTGCTCACACCAGTCCCATGACTGATCCGGAGTTTATTGTTCATTTCCTAAACTCTGGGTGCTCATAATTTTCTACACGAGCAGTCTAGAGTTGGGTTTTTCAGATAGTCAGGTTCAGTAGATTTTCTGGAGTTAGTTCAGTCTTTGGATCGGACTGCACTTGCTTATTCTTGGTGTATCGTTATTGGGAGTTCGAGTTACTACTGGAGTTCTCTCTTGAAGACTATCTTAGAGTTATTTGTTCCGCTGCTGATATTATCGTTTTTCTTTTCCGCTGCTATTTGTTGTATCATATCTCTGATGTGTATAGATATTCATTGTATCATCATTGTATCTGGATATTGTATCAGATGTTGTATATCTATATTCTTTTTATTCCGCTGTGATATTTACTTAACTGTGTTATAAGCTCCCGAGAACCAGATTCGGCATTTGAATCTACGGCATTTTGAGTACAAGTGAAGTACGGGTGCCGATTTTCGAAGGTCGATTTTTGGGTCTTGACAAGTGGTATCAGAGCTAAGGTTGAACTTTAGCTCAGGAGTATAACACGTTAAGTAACTCATTAGAGATAGAGTGAAGTAAACTCTAGAATGAGTGTATCCTTAAGATATCCGTCTGAACGTCTCAGTAAATTCTCTTACTATCCACTGATAGTAAGTATGAGTGCAAGAAGAGGACGAGATAGGGGACAGGGAATACGACTATAAATGGTCAATACCCTACAACAGTGGAAACAATCTTTCTCTATCAATTTTCTTTGATTCGTTTCCAAAATTCTTTTGATTGCTTCGTATCATCTACAAGAAGAAGTTTCGGTGTGATGATGGCTCTACGAACCATTGTAGGAAATTCTTACTTCGTATTTTCATCGGGTTCTTATCAGCTTTTTAATTTAAACCTTAATGAATTTGAAATTGAAAATTTTAAATTGAATTAAATTGATTAATAGAATATGAAGCTAAATTTGAATTAAATCGATAAAACGATTTCGTTTAAAATCAAATTTGAAATTCTATTGTAATTTCTTTTGAATACCGAAGTCCGAAGAGGGACAATTGGTATGTATTCTGAGATATTCCGACTTGAATTCGGAATCCGTATCTTGAGTTTGAGGAATTATAGGAGATCGAATCTATCTATCTTCGTTGTTTTCATGCCTGCGAATTTCGAGGACGAAATTCTTTTAAGGGGGGAAATTTGTAACGATCCCGAAATTTAAATTTATTTAAATTAATAATTAAATGAATTTATGAATTAAATTGACAATTAAATAAATTTTTGAATAAAAATTGTGAAATTAAATTGATTAAATGGAGCGAGTTTCCCCGATATCCAAGTATATGCCGTATAAATCATTTGAGATTAAAATATTGTAAATAGTGTATATGTGAGTATATGTGTATATCTATTTAATGTATATATATCTTTAAGTATATACGAGCAAATTTAATATATATATTTTAATTGATGGTTAAAGATGGTTTGAGTTTATAAAATAAATATAAGACAATAAATATTAAGTAAATAATGATAATTAATATTTGAATTAGAAATTGAAATTAATATAAGGTAAGTTTTAAATAAAAATAGAAGTAGAACATTTGTTAAAAATCTAACAACAATTTAAAATAGGAACTTATTTACATTAATAAGTAACAAAACAAATACAAATAAACAACAAGTATAAACAAAAGAAATATACATCCAAATAATAAAAGAAATGAAGATAAAATCAAGCAAGTGTGAAATCAAACCACAATGTCTCCAGCCGAAATAAGTGTAAACAAAAGATAAAAATAAAACAATAAACAAAGCATGTAAATTTAAAAATGAAATATAAAACAAGGCAGCCCATAACTCTAGTACAAGATAACATCACCTTTCCCTATAATCTGTTCCTTCACATACACATCTTCTCTTTTTATTTATCTCCATATACCTCATCTCAGTTTCGATCTTTCAAAACTGTGAAAAAAGAGAAGAAAAAAAAAACTAAAGATATTATCATCTTCAACTTAAAAACAAAAGAAATTCAGCTTTAAACAACAATAAACAAGCCAACCAGAGGATCAAAATTTAAAAAGGCTTCAGCAAGCAAAGAACAGAGCTGGTCTCTGTCTTCAACAATTTCAGGTGAGTAACACTTTGCTTTTAAAAATTTAAACTTGATTTTGGTTGTTTGATCTCTTCTAGAAGCAATATTGTTGTGTGTATATTTACAAGTACATATATGTGGATAGTTGAAATGTTTTGTGCATATCTGTTATTGTGATATGTCTGTTTTATTTCCAGACCCAAATTGCAAAACAAATCACTATCTGTTGATTTACTCATTTTTGAACTTAGGATTTAAAGTGAAATTTGTTTGTTTTAGTATGAACAAAAGTCTAATAATTTATTTGAGTCAAAATATTGGGTAACTTATCTGGAAACAAAGTTTACAGTGAGATTCTTATTTAAATCAAAAATTAAAACAGGTTATTTTTAATTTCCAGGATTATAATTCGAATACGTATATCAAAACATGATTTTTGAAACGAGAATTACAAATTTTAGTGGATGGGGTTAAGAGCAGTTTTGGTTTGACTGTTTCGAGCATTTTGAGTTGCCGGGGACGATCTAATTCTCTGGTGATGTCGTGGTTTGGTCTGGAGGTAGAGGGGTGACCAGGGGTTTAGCGAAAATTGTCGTGATGGTCAGAAGATCAACGTGGAGGCGACGGCGACGAATTCTATTTTGTAGACCTAGTTTTGGGTGGCTCTGTGTTTTCGTCTCGTACGAGGTCATTGAACGATCGAGCGTAATGGGCTTTTGAGGTGATGGAGAGGGGTGGTAGACGAAACTTTGGCCGGAGTTTGGTGGCCTCTGGTGATCGAAGGTGGGAACACGGTGGGTTTTCCAGGTCTGGTGATGTTTTTCTATTTCGTTCCAGGTTTCGTGATCGAACTCGATTTCGATCGAGAGGCTGGAGGGATGATCGGAGGCTTGGGATAAGTTGTCGAGGGGGTCTCCGTGATGTGGAGATGGCCGTGGTCGATCGGAGGCGACGTTCGAAGGCGTACACGTGCACGCGTATCATCGTGTATGGGAACAGTTTTGGGTTGTGGAAGAAGAAGTGGCATGGAGGAAGACTCGAAGTATTTCTCGGGGGAATTGGGGTTAGACTCGAAGGGGGACTCGTGTCGTTTTAGTGGAATGTCGAGTAGGTTTCTGGGACTTAGAAAAATAAAGGAAAATATTTTCCCTCGGGTTAAATTTCTGAGTAACCCGAAGCAAAGACAAGTTTGTCTCGGGGGTGACTCGAAGCAGTTACAGGAGCCACTCAAAAACAGTTTGTATTTTGAAGTTTTTCTACTTTTCAACAATTTTAAATAAAACCCAAGTTTTAAAATAAGGGGATGATTAAAGTTTTAAATTAATTAAAGTTTAAATAAAGGATTTTCAAAATGATTAAGTTTTAAATTTATTTAATTAAGATACATTATTTTACAAAATTGTTTAATAAATAAATAATGTAGTTTAAAATGGAAATTAAGATAAAATGTTGTTTAAACTAAATCTTAACCTTTTAAGGTATCTAATGTGATAAAGGTGATTTATTAAACAAGGTTTAAAAGGATAATCAAAGTATAATGTGATTAATTCAAAATGGTAATTAATTTGAGATTAATTAATTAAAGGTTAGATTTAATTTAATGAAGTTGATTAAGGAATGATAATTAATCAAGGAAAAATTAATTAAAATAATTAATTGAAGATAATTAATTAAATGGTGAATTAGATAATTAAAGATTAATTGTTTAATAATTAAAGGTTGATAATTAAAGGTTAATTAATTTATTATTAATGGATAATTAATAAAAGATTAAGGAATAATTAATCAAAATGATTTGTAAATTATCAATGTTGATTAACCAGGATTTATAATTCATAAGAAATTATTTTGTTTTAAATTAATCAGATAATTAACTGATCTTACTTATGAATGTTTGGATTCTATTGGATGACTTGATTGTTTGATATCCCTGATATATAATGCTTTGTGATACACCCTGATTTATGTTGCGATCTGTAGTTTACTTACCTGTGATATATATCTGTGATCTGTGAATGAACGATAAGCGTATAGTTTATATCGCTTATCAACTATATCCTGTATTTTGTTATGTGATGATTGTATGATGTTGCATTACTGTGTGAAACCCCTGGACCACACCTTTACACACACAAATATGGATTTCACGTGGAAATCGGTTAAGTCACAGATAATTTAAATTTGATGTTTTGAAATTGAAATTTTAATTTCAATTGATTTTGAAATTAGAAATTCGGGTTTAAATGTGAAAAGCTTTTGAAATAGAATTTCAAAGATAAAAGTTATTTTGAATAACTTAAATCGAGTTTTGAAAATTTGAATAATTTGATTTAAATTAGAATTCAAGTCTGAAATTTAATCCTATGATTTGAAACTAGGAATTTAAGATGATATAAGGGTGTTTATATGAAGTTAAACCACCTAAAAGTAATTTTGAGAATTTGGATTTAACCCAAGGATTTCAACTCGTATGAATGAATCAGATTTTCTGAAAATGAAACTGTTTGTTTTCAATAGAATAAAAGCTTTCAGATAAGGAGAGAAATTCCAATTTAAGAAAAGGAATTTCAAGTTGAATTGAAAATGGTTTTTCCAGTTATAAATGAATTCTGTTTTTAAAAGCTAGGAATTAAATCTGTCTAGTTTAACAGATTTAAAATGATGTTTTGTTCAAACCATTCAAAATGAAATTGTTTTGAAAGCTATTTGTTAAATCTTTGATTTAAAGATTTAACGAATTAATCAAATTGAAAGGGAAATCGATTTGGAAAATCTGTGAATGAATCCTTGTGAAAACTGAGTGAACTTGGTGAATTGAATCTTTTTATTTAAAAAGATCTGAAAATGGTAATTTGTTAAACCATTTGAAAAGAAAGTTTGGGTTTAAATTATGACTTAATTGAATTCCCAATATCCATTTGTTTTTGAATATTGCGCTCACTATTCGGGTTAGCCGGGAAAAGACATCTGTGTCATATAACCCATTCCGAATAGTGATACGTCGTATATGGATAGCATTTGAAGATCGGTGTTGAAGACCGGATATTTTCGAAAATGAAAGGACAACCTGTCGAACGTCTCTGCACTGGGTAGCTCCCGGTATAGAGATTTATATCACTCTTTTGTGATGGGAAGTCTGGACGTGATTTGAAAATTATCCGGATTTGCAAGGGCTTCGTGAGAAGTGCCTTCGGTTCTGTTCGATCCCGGAACAGACTTGTATGGATACATGTCTGACATTACACTTTGAGATATAAAGCCGATTTCTTTCAAATACATATCTGTTTGGTGGCGGAGAATTTATTCTCTTAGCTTAACACCCTTCTCTGAGACGTACGAGCTCAGAGGTTATGTAGTTGAAATTTATCAGCGATATATCCCAATTTGGTAATGTGGCATGCTGAGTGTTGCTGTGTGATGATCAGTGTTTGATCATTTGCGATATGATCATTTATTTGATCTTATATCTTTGTGATCATAGGTTGATCATTTGTTTGACCCGAAGCATGGCTTTGTGACAAAGCGTAGCTTTGTGGACGAGACTTCATCGAGCCTCACACCCCGGAAATGGTCGAAACAGGAAGGATGCAGCAAGGTTCTAGGGAGTAGCGCCCCTTAGTGTATGTCATTCCTTCTGGATAAAGGTGGTATCATGGTATGGAGCCCAGATACTTAACCTCTGTGGTTGCTGCAAATTTATTACTTTGTGGTTGTTGGAAATCGGGGATCCTCGGGAAGATCGGTGACGATCGGGGGATGGCATACGCGTGTCAGTAGTTACCTATTTTTGCAGAGGTAACCCGGCCTTGTGTTGGCAGAGATCCGGTTAGGTTCTCGGGTCGTCTATTCCAGGGACGTACCCATCGTGGATAGGAAGTTCCTTAGCCTGATCATTTGTTGGAAATCCAAAGAAACAATACGAGCCTTTACGATTTCAATTGTATAACCTGTCTCCTCAGGAGGCAGCTATAGCAGGCATAATATAATGGTACCTATGCTGGCTAAGATTTATATTCTACTTTCGAAATGTTTTCTACACTATGCACTAATGATAATATCAAAAAGATTTGATTTTTGCGTAGTAAGCATCTTTGACTATCATAAGAAGAAATCTCCTCCAAGTCTGCGTTTGCATTGTGTGTGTGGTGGGAGGTCTTATGGTAGTTTCATTTTCCAAAAGCATTGCGAATTTACTTTAAAATTCTCTGCTATTTGTTTTTAAAGATAAACTGTTTTTGTTGCTCACACCAGTCCCATGACTGATCCGGAGTTTATTGTTCATTTCCTAAACTCTGGGTGCTCATAATTTTCTACACGAGCAGTCTAGAGTTGGGTTTTTCAGATAGTCAGGTTCAGTAGATTTTCTGGAGTTAGTTCAGTCTTTGGATCGGACTGCACTTGCTTATTCTTGGTGTATCGTTATTGGGAGTTCGAGTTACTACTGGAGTTCTCTCTTGAAGACTATCTTAGAGTTATTTGTTCCGCTGCTGATATTATCGTTTTTCTTTTCCGCTGCTATTTGTTGTATCATATCTCTGATGTGTATAGATATTCATTGTATCATCATTGTATCTGGATATTGTATCAGATGTTGTATATCTATATTCTTTTTATTCCGCTGTGATATTTACTTAACTGTGTTATAAGCTCCCGAGAACCAGATTCGGCATTTGAATCTACGGCATTTTGAGTACAAGTGAAGTACGGGTGCCGATTTTCGAAGGTCGATTTTTGGGTCTTGACAAATCCAGTTGGATCCCTCCAACCTGTTTCCCTGCATCCACAGACGTTAGCACAATACCAATTCCACTTCGAGGTGGAATATCGCGGTATATGGATTTTATAAAAATATCCGCTTACTAACGGCGCAATAGGGTCTCATCCGCTATATGAGGCGGGAAATCAATCAATCCAATATATACATATGCCAATATGTATATATTGCTATATATAGATATATATCCTACTATATCTAATATCACATCCAATAGCAATCAAATCAATCAATAAATAACTGAAAATTCCACTTTCATTTTGAGTGAGAAAAATCTCACCTTAGCTTTGCGATCCCATTTTCGATCCAGATTTAACTTTCTTCGTTGTATTCGACCTTGTATAAACAATTATACAATTTTATTAATATTCGAATTAATCGAACTACTACATTTTCATTTGAAAATTTAAATTCACCGATGATTTAATTCTAAACCAGTTTCTTTTTAAATAAATCATTTTATCAAATAAATTTTCTAACAAATCTTCTTTTTATATAACTTTAGTTTTTTCCAAAATTCCCACTTTTCATATATATACTCAAAAATAATAACAGTTTATATTATTATTTAAAATTCCTATATTTTCTTCTTGTCTTCAACTTTAAACAAATTCTTTCTAATAATTTGATTTAACAAAATTTAAATTCAAACAAATCCCCTTTTTTTTTATTACTTATCCTTTAATTAAATTTATCTAACTAATTATTAAATTTCTTTTTCTTATCGAAAATTATATTTTTAACTATTTCCCCTTTTTACAAATTTTACTTTTATAAATTTATTTAACTAACATTTTTGTTTAAACAAATATTTCCATTGAATCGAATAAATTGCATATACCCTAGAAATTTAAATTAAACTGAGATTGTTAAAATTTTGAATTTTCTATACCTCTGTTACCTCACTGTACAGATCGAACTCTAGTCGCGACCCAAACCCACTCCGGTTCTCGAGCTGCTGCCGCCGCTTCCTCTGAACGCCGCTCGCAAAAACTGCTCACGAAACCCCCCTAGACCCGCATCGCCGCCGCGCCTCAGTGTCGATGCCTCCGCCCTAACTCGCGCGCCGCCACCTCCACTGATTCCCATCCACTCGCGAAACCCTTCTCGAACTGCCTCCCTCCGACAATCGCGACCTCGAATTTGAGACTGTAGCAAAACTTCAAATCGGCAGTAGAAATATCACGTAGGGGCAAGGATGAGTCGCGATGACTGATGGAATAGCTGAGTATATAGCGATGATTATAATGAAGGCGTTGATTTTCGAAGTTATTGATTTGATTTTTCTTCGAATGAGAAAACGGGGGAATTTTGATTTTAGTTAAAAAGAACAGAGGGGTTTGATTCGAACAATTTCGAAAACAGAGGGAGGAAGGAAGAAATGCGTGACTTCCTTTATGATTTGCTCGGCATGGAATCGATTTGGAAGGAGAACGAGATGCTGAAGTTTTGAAGGCAAAGAGGGAGGGTGGTAATCTAAAACTGAAGACGACATGTCCTCCACGATTTCTCTCCCTTGATTTTTGGCGTGAATAAAGGAACGAACGTGCTGCAGTTGACCAGATTTAAATATTAAATTTAATTTTGAATTTGCTTTGATTTCTATGCGTTTGCTCGCCGTACGCTTACGTAACAAACCCGAAAAATACGAAATTTGAAATCCGACAATAATTCAATATTATGGATCCAATGGAACAGGTTTCGTCGAATTCCGAAACTGTGCCCCGGAATGCTATTTTCAAATATCGATACGAACGATAAATTTCAAAACTGAACGAAACAGTTTGAAATTAGATTCTGAAGCTTCTGTTATCTTCAGAATTATCAATATAAATTTTACAAGCTTTTGAAATATTTTTAATCGGCCTAAATTTAAAGATTCAAAATTTTTATCCAGTTCAATAGATTAAATTATATAATTTAATCGCCAAATTCAAATTTATATCGGGGATTCAAATTAAATCATCGTTCAAATATTTAAAATAAATTAAATATCCTCAATTTAATTTGTTCGAAATTCAGGGTCGTTACAGTCTACATTTTGTTTTTCCTTGGAAACTAGTACTATATTTGTTTAAGTTAAAAAGAAGAAGTACCGTGTATATTTTTCTACTTGGTTTAAGAACTGATTCATGTGCTGTGTATTAGTATACATTTATTGGTTTTCAAATTTATATATGGAGACTTTGGTTTATGGGATTGAATTAAATATAAATTTGAAATTTATGTTTCGATTGATTTTGAATATATATATATATATATATATCTAAATATTGATTCTAAATATAATAATAAATATATTTAAAAATATGTTTATATTTAATAATGTGATCTTGGGTTATATATAGGATGTTGATTCTTAAACTATATATATTGATATTTTGATTATAAGAAATATATATAGACAATTTTGAAGAATAAAATATAAATATTTTGATCCTTATATATATATATAAGCTTACTTATGTATTAAATATTGATTTTGGAATTTTTATATTATTCTTAATAATTGTCTCAAATTAAAATATTGAAAATATAATAATGATGTATCTATTTTTGTTTATATCAAAACTGATTCTGATTAGTTATCATCGTTTTCCCATTTATCAGCTTTGTTCATCGTGCCTCTTTTCTTCATCGAATCGTGTCCATCTAGCTTTGCTTTGGAAGTCGTGCTTGCATTGCATAACTCAATTACATTGTCTATCCTCCCTAACCTCGAAAGATGAGTAATCACTCACGATTAACGTTCTTACATTTATTAAATTTGATTTCAATTGAAACGTCAATTGAATATGCTGCTGCTAGTTCACCTGTGACATCTGACACCATTATCTGTTATTTATATTGATGATATATGCCTGTTATATTATTATCATATCTGTTATCACTCTTCAAGTTCCCTGTTAGTATAGAATTCACTATGGGTTGAAATGATACATACCCGAACGATCTTGTAGAATAGGAGAAAATCGTTATGGGTTGAAATGATAAACCCAAGTGATTTTCAATTGAATTGAATTTGGGATTGCGGGTTGAAATGATATATACCCGTATATATTTAAATTGCGGATTGAAATGATAAATATATGTATCACTTGACCATAGGATAGAAAATTATACATAGACACCGTTGGTCTATATATAAATATTTTGGAAATGATTTCTATAGTTTTGAAAAGAAATATATGGTTTCAATCAATATTGATTTTTAAGATTTATTAAAGTTGATTAATAAAGTTGATAAATAGTATTTTTAAGTATTTATTTAATATCTACATAGAGTTTATAATGATTTGAAATTGGTTTGAAATTATATTTATTTAAGAATTTTACTTAAATAAGTTTGATTTGAAATTTTAAAGCTATGATTTTATAACTTGAATTTGATTAAAAGTGACTTAAATGAATATTTCAAATTTATATAAATTTAAATGGGATATTTTTTTATTTAAATTTGTAAATTGAAGCTGTATTTAGATATTATTGAAATGATTAAGTAAATATTTCAAAACTAATAATAGTAAAGTGAATTTGATATATATATAATTATCGAATTTAGTTTTGAAATGTTGGATATATTGACTCTGATATATATTGAAATTTGAATGGATTATTTTATGGTTCGAATATGTATTTGAAAATCGATAATTTGAAATTATTTATTAAGAAACAGAATCGAGTTGAAATTGATGATTTGAGATTTGATTTAAATTTGAATTTTGGAATTCGAGTTGAGTTGAATCGATTTGTGAAATTTGAGGAAACTATTTTATTATATAAAGTATTTTAAATTATATTTAAAACTATTTTATATTATTTTACAAACAATTTTTAATATAAACTATTTTTAATATAACTATTTTTATTATTAACTATTTCTAATATAACTATTTTTAATATAAACTATTTTAAATATATTAATTATTTTAATATAAATTGTTTTAACTTATAACTATTTTATATAAATTATTTATTTTAAAAACTATTTTATTTTATATACTATTATTAATATCTAAACTGTTATGATTTCGAAAGTTATGAAATTCAAAGTATTATGATTTCCAAAGTATTATCATTTCAAATTGTTTTGGTTTCGAAAGTATTATATCTTTGAAAGTACTATGATTTTGGAAGTGAATATTCTTGAAATGGAAATGATTTCGTATTGATATGTTTTTGAAATGGAAATGATATTTTTGGTTTTGAAGTATAAACTATTTTGAAATGACCACAGTGTTGTAATAACGATTGGTTGTTAAAGAGACCGGGATCAGAATATGGGCATACTCTCTGTCGATACTGAAAACCACTTTAACAACTGTGTACGCGGTGGAGATTCCAGAATGAAGTAGGATGGTGGCGACGATTCTATATGAGGTATATACATGGACCCGACTCCCGTGAGTTGGCATAAGGTGGCTAAAACAGGAGCGATTCCGGGCCAATGAGGTAGCTCCTCTAATCGGACACACTCCATCGTATGTCATTCTATTACTTGTGATTGATTTGGTGCACACCCTTTGATTTTTTTGAGTGTGGCTCGAGGTGGGCGGTAGTGGCTGCTATGCGTTACCACCAGTCCGGATGCGTAATTGGTATATCTACCCTAGCATTGCCTTGTTATGCCGTGTCACCTACCGTAGCGTGCTTTACTACGAGTTTGTTTTGTACCATACCTATGGAGTGCCCTCTGACGACGCCCATTATGGGGGAGATTACGGTACTGTATAGACTATGGGAATATATAAAATGTGTTAAGGTGGAAAATGTAAAGCCTTAATGCTATTTTAATAGTTTACTTTACTATAGACATATTATAATAGTGTATTACTACATAGTAGATAGTTTAACGGATCCTTAGAGGATGGTTATCCCAAACAACCTTTGAGTTACTTGTATTTCAGTTGATATCTCACTTGAGTTGGATTTATTGATATAAGAATGTTAATCCTGACTCGAGTGTTTTGTGTTTTTCTTTACACTCGGGTCAGACTAAGTGATACAACATTTGAGACTCACCTTTGTAGTTGGAGCTTTGCTTGGAGATCCATCTAAAGATTCTGCTTTCAGTCATTCAGTTGATTCCAGTGATGTATTCTGATCTTGTATTTGACTATTGTATTGAGACATCTATGTATTCGTGACTTCTGTTGTATCTTGTTTAACTCTGTTATATATATATATATATATATATATATATATATATATATATATATATAGTAGCTTCATGAACTACCATTCTTTTGGTTCTGCTGCATTATTTTATATTACTCTATGTCTGTGATTCTGTGATTATTTATTTACTGAATATGCCGAGTTTTGCCAAATTTAAATTAACAATCTGATATTTTTAGCAATTCAAATCCGACATGTATGGATGCGAATGATTGAAATTTTCAGGCTGTTACAGTAACATCCCGCCTTTTTGTACGTTTTAACCGGACACATATGCTGACTCAAACCATACAGAAGGGCAGATTGTTATTGGGGTGAATAAAAAAAGCAGAGAAAGAAAAAAACAAAACAAAATCTCGCAGAGGAATGACAAAATATAATAATCAAATAATAGTTCATGAAGCTGTATGCAAAACATTTTATTATACTCATGCAATACAAAATCAGAGTTACACATATCAGAGATAAATAAATGATAATGCTACGGAACAGTATGATGTAGTGGAATAATATAGTAAATAATAGTAGTACAAATCTTCGTCTTTGTCCTCCAGAAATAAGGTCTTCAAATCCTGAAATGCTCATGCTGACCCGAGCGAATTGAAAAGACAAAACACTCGAGTCAAAACTAAAAGATCTTATGTAAGTCAAATCAACGGTAAATAAATATGAGTGTAAACGGCGTCGGAGATGTTTACGGGGTTTGGCATCTGTTATCCAATGTCTAAGGTGAGTGCGGTAACTTAAGAGATGTTCGGGATTCACATCTCCTAAGGATCCGTTAAACTATCTACTATGTAGTACAATACGCTATTATAATATGTCTACAATAAAGTTAAAGTATTAAAATAGCGTTAAGGCGTTACCCATATCTCCCTTAACACATTTTTATAATGCCAATAGTCTATACAGTACCGTAACTCCCCGTAAACTGGGGCCTCCAGAGGATACCCCATAGGTACGACATAAAACAAACTCGTAGAAGACGCGCTAGGGTAGGTGACACGGCACAACTAGGCAATGCCAGTGTAGATATACCAATTACACTCCCGGACCGGTGGTAACGCATAGCAGCTACTACTGCCCACCTCGGAACACACTCCCGAAAAAAAATCGAGGGTGGCCACCAAATAAATCGCAAAGTCGGAATATAGTATCGATGGAATGTGCCCGATCGAAGGAATGACCTCACTTAGCCCGTCGATTGCTCCTGTTTTAGCCACCTTAAGCCAACTCGCGGGAGTCGGGTCCATGTATATACCTCATATAGGATCGTCGCCAAACATCCTACTTCATTCTGGAATCTCCATCACGTACACAATTGTCAAAGTGGTTTTCGGTATTGGCAGAGAGTATGACAATATCCGATCCCGGTCTCTTTAACAACCAATAGCTTATTACACACCGGATGGTTCTTTTACATTTCCAAAATCATTTCTTAATTGATATAAAAATATCATATTCAATTCAAGTCATATCACTTTCGAAATCATTACTTACTTCCGAATTATATCACATTGAAATCATAGTTCAAAATTATATTTCCTTTCAAAAGTCATATTTCCAAAATAGGTTAAACTCTCATTCCAAAATATCATATTAAACCAAATATGTTATTTAAATCCCAACTTAGGTTATAATGTCGGTTAACCACATTCACTTTTAAAATCTAGAATTTGAGTATAAACCCATCCATTTTACTTAGTTTGGAATTTAGAAGAAAATAGTTTAAATAGTTATAAATAGTTAATATAGATTTAAAATAGATTAAATAGCTTTAAAATAGATTAATTAGAATTAAATTAAGTCAAATAGTTTAATTAGTTTAAAAATTTGAAAATCTTAATAATTAAAGTCTTTTAAAATAATATATTTAAAACAGTTTATATGAAAAATATGAATTTGAAATTTATATCAATTTAAACTATTTATTTCATTCCAATACATTTTGACCATTACAATGTCCCAAAACCCAATTTTAAATTTTGCGATTCAGAATTCTAAATAAATATTAAATTCAATATCGCTTAAATCCATGTTGAAACATCGATTTAATTTCTCAAATTTCAATATATTTCAAAGTTACACTTCAACGATTTTAATAACTCAATTTCGATAAACTTCACTTGTATTTCAAATTCACTATAAAATTTCAATTTTATTCCTTTAACAAATCTTTCAAAATGTTCGATTTTAATATAAAACTCGAAATTCGATAAAAATTCGATTTATATAACCCAAATTTTATTTCAAAAATATCATTTAACTCAATGCAAAATTTAAGGATTCAAAATCATTTAAATTTAACCAATCCGGTGTTCATATATAATTCTCTATCCTAGGGTCAAGTGATATGGATATTTATCATTTCAATCCGCGATTTTAAAATTTTTATATTTACGGATATATATCATTTCAATCCGCAATCCCGAAAATATCAAATCCATAAAAATCGCTCGAGTCTATCATTTCAACCCAAAATGATTTTTTCCTTGATCTATTGATCATTCGGGTATGTATCATTTCAACCCATAGTGAACTTGCAGTTTATAACGATATAAAAGAAAACATCCATTCATCTAATATCTATAATCAACGTCCAAAACATCATCCAAATCAATCACTAAATATCAATATAGAACTGATAATCAATAACAGGTATTTAACCGGCAATTTATATTCAATAATAAATTAAATAACGATTTAATTCAAATTAATTGAGATGATGATTTAAAATATATTAAAAAGCCATAAATAAATTTCTAATCACATCAAAAATTAATTTAACTAACATAAGAAATTTTAGAAGTTGTGAGTGGGTTAAAACACTCACCTTTGAATTTAAATTCAATTTAAATCCAATTTAAATGCCCAAAATTTGACAGTCTCAGAATTCGTCTAAACCAGCGTCAGAATGTCTGGAATTGCGATACAATCCCATCGGATCAAACCGCACGTGAATCGGACCTCGTATGTAAAAGTTATTAAGGTTTGAACATTATACGATAAAAATGCAAATAAAAAAACAAAATAAATAGGCTTACATGTATACTGCCACGTCAACAACGCTCTCTCTCACTCTCTCTCTAAACCCTAATTCCATCAAGCACACACACGAACTGCCGCCTCCTAACATTCGCCGTTGACCATGCATTCGCCGCCACCAACCACCCTTGACCCACGATCTGGCCAAGCCTCCTCCGGCCAACCCTCCTGTGGCCATGCGACCTCCTACAGCCATCTCAAACGCAAAAGCCTCCCTCCCATTCAACCTCCAATTGTGGTGAATCGCAGCGCCATCGAGACCAAGTAAACCCATTGATCGAAAGCATACGACTCCCCCTACGCAACCGTACCAACTGATCGTCCCTAAATCGACGATCCACCGTTGATTCTCCACCACAACGCATGAATGGTCGGAATTGCTTCCTATATTCTGGTCACATAGAGACCCAAATCAAAAAACAGACAAAAGATTTGACTTGCGCTCATCGAGAGCTTCAAATCGATATAGTTTGTGGAGTTTGAAATTTTGATTTGAATTTGATTTGCAATTGGATCTAGAATTTGTTTATCTGCCATTGGAATGAGGAGTTGAGAAGGAAATATACGTACAGACCAAAGGAATCAGAAATGAGAAACGAATTAGGGTTTATAACGAGCTATTTATAGGTAAGACAGAAATAGAAAAGAATGGACCAGATCGATTTGGGTTGGAACGATAAACGACCCGAAAAGCCCGTTCTGTCTCCGGAACGAAAATGGGTAAACCCATATATCAAAATAGATGTTTTCGATAATTAAAAACTCAATGGAACAGGTTTCAAGTCCAAATTCCATCGTATGAAGAAGTTATATTAAAATCAGCTTATTTCAAATTGATTTCAATTGATTTCTAGGCGTTTCAAACCCGTACGATCAAACGACAAGTCCGATCGCTACGAAACTTGAAATCCTATTAATTCACTGTTACGGATCCGATGAAACTAGTTTCGTCGAAATCCAAGACAGTTGCCAAAATGGGTATTTTCACTTTAATTAAATAAATTGATTTTAAATTAATTAAATCAAATTTTCAATTCAATTTTTATAATTAACAAATTTTATCACTTTTGATTACTTAGACATTTATAATAATTTAAAACAAAATTTCAGGTTAATTCAATGTTAATTATTGCAATAATTACCATCTTTACTTCCAATTTCAATAAATTCAGTAATTATAAAATAAATGTCCAATAATTCCATTTAATTGACCTTTCATCCTATTATTCAATCCATTATTATCAAATGGGTGAAATTAACATTAGTTCATGATTTATTACACTAATATTCTCAAAATTTAATCTTAATCTCCATTAACGTAATGTTTAAATACTTAATTCCATTTAATTGCAATTATTCCAATTATTATAGTTAAAATTCCAATAAATTAATAAATCTTTATTTCCATTCTTTTAATTCGACTAATTGTCGTAATATTAATAAAATTAACATTATTTCCAATTATTACCTTAACTTACACCAACATAACATTTAATTTAGATTTATTGCAATGGATTACCAATTTTAATTTAATAGACTAAATAAATGGTTAACTTATAATAATTATTACCATTAACATTTAATTACACTTATAAGTTATTATTAACAAACAAATATTACAATTGCTTATATAACTCTGTTCTTATCCAATTATCATTAATTATATACTAATTCATTAATTAGTTCAATATCTACACTTGTTTCCTTATATTCAATTTATAGCCAAGTATAACATTTATATTATTTTAATTAATTGGAATTTCATTCAAGTTTTTAATGATTAACTTTAATTAACATTGTTACCTTTCACTTTTGTTATTATTTCATTGTTAATTTACAAATTTTTATTTCTTTCGATATTAAATTACCAAAATCTTATTAAATTAACAAATTTAATTCATCGAAAATTACGGGTCGTTACAAGATAGTTGATTAGTTGACTATTATACTTGACCAAAATTAACTTAGGAAGTATATAAAAGCTTCAGGCTTCATACGATTTGAGATCCCCCGAGGAGGACTCATTAGTATGAAACGTCTCTCGCTTTCAGAACGTATGTATACGATATGCCTCGGGAAGGACTCCTTTATATCTTTCGCTTACTTCCAAAAGAACCAGAATTGAGTTAACTGGAAATTAATTGATTTAATATTGAAAAGTCGGAGATCGGATAATTGTATTACTTTCTGAAAACTACTTCAAAACTGATATATGAGTTCTATGTTTTGGTAGTGGTTATGGAGTGGAAAGTTATAGAGTTGAACTGTCTATCCTAAGGTTAATTCCAAGGGAGAGGTCAGCGTTAACAACAGACTAATACTATAAAGTTGAACTGTCTATGCTAAGGTTAAGTCCAAGGGAGAGATTCTTGGTAGCATTTTTTAGATGACTTGCGCGGGAATCCATGGAGAGGTGCGTGATCTGTTAGAGTGATGAAGACTCGTGCCTAAGATGCTGAACGTGACTTCACCATCGAAAATGATAGAAAACAGAGTAGGATGCTTAGCTAACCCAAGATCGTACATCAACTCTAAATCTCAAGAGATGCTTTCGACTAAGGCACACGGGAGTTACTTGTATTCGGTATCACGTGTTCGGGCATGGACCTACTATATTTACCTTTGTGATATATTTTATCTAGAGATATACGTGGTTTCGAAAGGTAGCTTTTGACCCTTGTCTGGAGGTCTGCCTTAGTTTACTAAAGGAGACTCCAATGAAAATCCATATGCGGACACGCCTTAGCAGTTTTAGTTGTACTTCTAATATTTTTCTATTGTGAGATGCAAGTTGCACTACTATTTTCTAATTTATATTCTATACCATAGACACTATCTATTATATTCCCTTAGTTACTTATTAGATGGTTTGATTCTTTTGAGAGGAAATTTGCTACGGTGATTCGAATGGTCTCAAAAGATACTGTTATATGATAGCTACATATTTCTTGAGTTTCTCACAGCAGACTTGTGTGTGACTCGAGGTTTTATCTTTACCTTAATTCCTCGGGTGCTCTTTCGGGAAGTTTGAGAAAGGCATGTTTTAGTTGATATTCTTTGGTGTTTCAGGAGACGAGTTGGATGCTTCTATTCGCCTACAGTTGTATTTTATTTCCACTGTATTACTAGTATGTATATATTAGCAATTATGAGGACATGCTGTTATTACTGTCCATGCTGATGATTGTACATAGGATTGTAACTCTAAAATGATATGTATCTTAGAGTAACACGTTGAACTGTCTTTTGATATTATACATTATCTTTTCGTTTTGTGATTCTGGTATTGTGTTCTTCCATCCTTGTTTTTTTTCTTTTTCATTTTCTTTAATTCAACAATTTGTCTTTTCGGCATTTGAGTGCTCGACACATGAATGCCTTAGATGTATTAGTGTTGACATTTGGGCACACAAAAGGCAAGTCATTATACTTGATATCAGTGCTAAAGGTTAAGCGAGAACCTTAGCTTTGGTTGGGTATGACTTGTTAGAGATAGGGTAAATGATGCCCTAGACTGAGTTAAGTGTAGTATACATACGTGACTATATTTGTATTTGTTATAAACATATGCATTAAAGTTATTCAACTATGAAAATTAAAAGATCTTATATTAGGTAACTTAAATAAGTATGAATTATTAAAATGTAGTTTAATTAATGAGGATTAATGATGTTCATTGGTTATCCCTTATTGATTAGTTTAGCCATGCTCGACCAGCTTATGAACATTACTATTCTTTGTAGTTTGATTTGTCATGCTCGGCCAGTTTATGAGCATTGTTATCATTTATAGATTGAATAGTTATGCTCGGCCAGTTTATGAGCATTGTTATCATTTGTTGATTATTGATTTGTGCTCGACCAGTTTATGAGCAGTTTACCTTCTTACTGCATGGGTTGGATATATTGTATTTATGTATGCATTGAAACGAACACCTTGTGAATTGAGTTCCAAAGTTTGACTATAAGGCTTTCAGTGATAATGCTAGGTTAGAAGTTTATTCTAATAAGAGAAGTTTAGTATAGATTTCCTAAGAAAATGATTTATATAAATATGGTTTATAAATGAAGAGGATTTAAATTGATAATTTGAGAACTTAAATCCTAGTGTTTTTAAAAATGTTTTTCTAAGATTTTGGAGAAAATAATAATAGTATTATTTTTAAGTATTTGTGAATACTAATATTTTGAAAAGATTTTTATGATTTGTTCGAGTTCGGGTTGCTCTCGGAATAGATGAATCAATTCAGAAACAAGTATTTTTATGTTATCTAGTTCGAGTGGCTCAAAAGTAACTATAAATAGGCAAGAGATATTTTTGGTTGGTTAACACTTCTCATGACAAATTCCCTTCTTATTAAGGGAATACATGGTACAATTTGGTAGGACCCGTTTTCAAGGTATCATTTTTGTGTTACTCGATCTATATGTATATATTTTCTATAGATTTTAATGTAAATAATTTTGAAATTGGTTTACAAAGTAAGATCATGATACTTAGTAATATTTATAGAGTATTTGATACCGCTTTGAAAATGATTTTTGATTTAATCCCGAAAGTATGATTTGATATATAAAAGATGTATGTATATATTATTGTTTCAAATAATTTGAAATAAAAAATGGGAGTTTAGTTCTAAAGTTTTCTTTAAAGAAATTTTAGATAAAATGCAGAGTAATTTGCTATAGGGTGTTTTGGTAATTCAAAAATTAGATATGAGTTTTCTATAAAAAAGATTTGTATGTATGCTTTGTAGGGTGCCCGAGTAGTAGTAGCATAGCCTAGATAATTATGAAAACCATTCTAGTTTATGCTTTGTAGAAAAGTTAATTTAATAAATAAGTGAAACTCTGATAAGTTATTTTGTTGACTCATGTATCCTATGCATTTGGACAATGTGGTGTGTTCATGTTTTATGATATAATTGTTTGATAGTTTTCATTTATTAAAATGAAACAAATTTTTAAGGATTTTGGACAGTCTAAAACTTTCGGATCATTATAGAACTTGGAGCTAATTGTTTTTGAGAATATAAAGATAAGTTTATATAACTCTTGAATGAAGAATGTAGTATATTAAAATGAGTTCTAAATTTTTTGAACATTCATGTTAAATAAAACATTCGATGTTATTGGGCCAACTAATAAACGTCTATACCTTAGGGTTTTCTAAGGAAAGTAGACTCTAGATCCGAGTTTGGATACCATTTTCCAACTGTTTCTAGCTACTTGCAAAAGCCAACAAATAAAGAAGCCTAGAAGATTGACTCAGCTATATGATCCAGATTTATTTTAGGCTTTTATCTGAATTTTAGAAAGTAAAATGAATTTGATGTTTTGTATATAATCTTAGGATGTAGTAGAGCATTATACAAGTAACTACTTGAAGTAAGTTTTTATGAAAAGTTTTGTAAATAAAGTTATGTTTTTATAAAATGTTTATAAACTTGAGTTATGCTTTTATGAAAGGCTTCATAAATGGGTTTTAGTAATAAGGATATACTATACGTGAGAATAAATGCAATACAAAAAGAAATTGGTGTAGTTAAGAAACCAACAGGATAAAATATTTAAGTTGTATGTAGATCATTTATTTTGCATGGTTGTTCTTGATATAAATTTGAGTACGGGTTTCTAGGTGATTCACAGCGATCTAAACAAGGATTTTTCACTTGATTCTTGACGGCAAACACTCGGAATGGATTCTTGATATGATCCCATGGTTTTCTACAGTAATATATGGCTATGTAAGGGAAACAAAGGTATCTAATCAAGGAACTTGATCGGAGTATACACTAGAGAGGTCAAATGATCTATACTAGTTGGAAAGTGAAATTTAAATGATCGAGCAAGTGATCAGACATTGTGTATAGATGATCCATGCACAACATCTGGGCTTAAGTATATATGTATACTATGTTTTGTTTTCTTAGGGAGAGTTCAGGGAATGACACTTCAATTTGTTATGGGGTAGCTTTAGTGATCTTCTAAGTAACAACCTGAAGCGGTTAAGCGTAAGGTACGCTTAGTAGATTATTTGTCATCCTTGTGCGATGAGAGGGTTTTTAAACCTGAGCAAAATATGAGCTTGGTTTGCTAGCGATTATGAATACTGTTAAATATTAATTGTACTTGTTTCCTTGTTATCTAGTCGTGTTAGAATTTCGAGGACGAAATGTTTTAAATAGTTCGTATTTAAATATTTGAACTATATAAATATATGAATCTTGGATTTAATATGGTTAATTGGATTTTATAACCTTGTTAACCCCCCTTTTAAAAGATAAATAATGATAAGAAACTTGTTTTTGAAAAGTGTTTACAAAAATGAACAGTTCGAAAAAATATCGATAATGTGATGAAAATAGTTTTATCGATAAATGACATTCTACTTGATAAATGTTGTTCGAACATTATGGGAATGTCTAATATATTAATGGGTCATTAATTAACAAATAAAAGTATTTTAGTATTTAGTGCTGATTAATTAGTAATGACGTCATGCATGATGCCTTTGGAAGATATTTTGAGAGAGGGGTAATTTGGGAAGATTTAAGGGCTAAGTAAGGAGAAGTGATGTGATAAAGTGGACCACATGATGGGGGAGTGGGCTTTGTAGATAGTCATAGAAGGTAGGAGGTAGCATTCAACCTCTTGGTGAATCCTATATAAACATCCTTAGGGCTTAGAAAAATGGTTTTCAAATTCATTAAACATAGAAAGCTAGTCTTCATCCTCTTCTCTTTTTATACAAACTGTGTTAAATCTACTTCAATCTTCACCAAACTTTGGAAAAAGGCTTAAAATAACATGGAAATAGGGAACTAAAACTCATATCTTGAATAAATGGAGCGGAAACCCCCACCCAAAGTTGGGGCATGAGCAACATGGGAAAGGAGGAGGTGGCCAAGTGCAAAAGTGGAGCAATGGTTGGATTTTGTGGCTTGTTTTGGTTAAGGAAGTATTCTTGAGGTACAAGCTTGTGCTTGATGTTGGATTAGGTTTTGGATGAGATTTCTTTCCATTTGATTATATATAAAGTTGTAAAAATTGCTTGTGTAAATGTAAAGTTCATTAACTACTTAAAGTCATACTTTTGGACCCCTCTTTCTTTTGAAAGCAAATGACAATTATATGTTAGTTTATATGTTTGATTTGGTTGTATGTGAAGTTGAAGTGTTTCTGCACTTGATTGAAGCAAAATAGTCACCATAAGCGCATTTTAAAACCTCTTGTCTTTAACTTGCTTAAATTGGTGATTTGTGTATATATTGTGATATAATATATTCTTGTTGTGCTCCACGCATATAGTAGTGTATTGGACAGCTGGGAAATGGTTCGGAAAAAGTGTAGAACTTGTTGAACAAAGTGGCAAAATTTATAGTGAAATATTTGCTATATGAGCACTTTGTAAATGCCTTGTGTTTGGCTATTTTTAATATGATTTTAGAAGGCATTCTTAGAAGTTTCTTGGCATGGATATTATCTAATATAAGTATACTTCTTATTGTAAAAAAAATCAGACCTTGAGTCGATTAATTAGATATAGAAAACTTGTCAAACTTTCGATGCTTTTCGAAGTGTTCTCTGTCCTGAACTTTCTAGCACTTTCTTGCTGCTGTTTTTGATCTACTGCAGCACTTCTGCACTCGTAGCACCATTTTGTTTTAATGTGACATTTTAACTATATTTTCATGATTTAAATGGTTTAAAATTTATTATTTTTTGTGGAATCTTTTTAGGAAAGTCTAATAACATGGATTATAGTATAAAAAAAGATTAAAAGTTTAAATATTTTTTTAATAATTAAATATGAATATTTAAAGAAAAAGGTTTCCTTTATAGCATTTAAAATATTAGCTATTTTTACATAATATTTTATATAAACATATGAAACATTTTTTAAGTATTTTTAAAGTGTCATTATATATACACGTTTGGAAAAATAAGTTAAATAATTTATAAAAGGATAAAAGTGGTTTTGTTATAACCTTAAGTTATAATGAATGGTTTTTGAGAAGTTAATTAAATGTATATTACTTTACTAAGTAGCGTAGATACACTTAGATCTTTAAATAGAATATTTTAAAGGCAATTACAAGTATAAACGATTTTGGGTTTATAGTAAACAATGTCTAAATAACATTTGTTTTTAACCCATTTAAATATACTTTTGAAAATATGAAATCTTGTTTAATATTTGCAAATATTCTTATAGCATTTGGGATAAGAATATGAACACATTTATAAGTATTGAAAAGAGTATAAATGAATAGTGAAATAGTAATATACATGTATGTATCTTATATAAAGGTATTTTAAATATATATATATACTAATAATTGCAAAGAAGTTTTAATTAATAAAAGAATTAATCAAATAAAAAGGGGATTAGCAATCGCTTATGTGACTTAATTGTTGCTTTGTGTGTGTACTTTTCTATTGGAAGTATTTAATCCTTTACTTAGCACTAAAAGCTAACAAAGTAGATATATTTTATCGGTGAGAGTTAAGAAAGATGTTCGAGTAGGGTTTAGCAATGGGCTAACCTACCAGCTTCGCTCTTGACTGAAAGATAGTGTAAGTTGAGAATGTCGGAAATGTAATAAGTATATGAGACTTGGTTCCCATATTCAGTCATTTTTAGGACTAGATAGTTGTTTGACTATTAGACTTTACCAAAATTAACTTAGAATTATATGAAAGCTTCATGACTTCATATGGTTTGAGATACCCTAGGGAGGACTCATTAGTATGAAACGTCTCTCGCTTTAAGAATGTATAATACAAGATCCCTTGAGGAGAACTCCTTTATATCATTTGCTTACTTCAAAAAGAACCGAAATTGAGTTAACTGGAAATTCATCGATTTAGTTTTGAAGAGTTCGGAATCAGATAAGTGTATTACTTACCAAAAACCACTTTAAAACCGATATACCAGTTTTACATTTTGTAAGCGGTTATGGAGTGGAATGTTATAGAGTTGAACTGTCTATCCTAAGGTTAAGTCCGAGGGAGAGGTCAACGTTAACATTTCAGACTAATGATATAGTGTTGAAATGTCTATCCTAAGATTAAGACCAAGGGAGAGGTCAGCGGTAGCATTTGTCGAACAACTTATGCAGGAATAGATGGAGAGATTCGTAATATGTTCGAGTGATGAAGACTCATATGAGAGGTGCTAAACATAACTTCATCATCGAAAATGATAGACAATAGAGTAGAATGCATAACCAAGGGATTTAGCTAATTTAAGAGGGTTAAACAACTCCAAATATCTAGAGATTCTTTTGGTTAAGGTGCACATGAGATGATAGTATTCGGTATCACATGTTCGAACGTGGACCAATGATGTTTACCTTTGTGATTTATTTATTTAGAGATATACGGGGTTTCGAAAGGAAGCTTTTGACCCTTGTTAGGAGGTCTGCCTCAGTTTACTGGAGGCATCTCCTACGAAAATCCATAAGTGAACGAGCCTTAGCAGTTCTAGTTGTTCTTCTAATATTGTTGTGTTGTGAGATGCAAGCCGCACAGCTATTTTTTGATTTATATTCTACATCTTATCACCGTCTATTATTTCACCTTATTTATTTATTTATTAGATGGTTTGGTTCTTTCAAGGGGAAAACCATTACGGTGATTTGAACAGTCCCAAAAGGTATCGTTATATGATAGCTACATATTTATTGAGTTTCTCACACTAGATTTATGTCTAGCTCGAGGTTTTATCTTTCCCTTAATTTCTTGGATGCATTTTCAGGCAGTCCGAGAAAGGCAAGTTTTTATTGATATATTTTGAAGTTTCAGGAGATGAGCCGGATGCTTCCATTCACCTACCATTGTATTTTATTTCCACTACACAACTAGTATATATATCAGCAGTTGTGAGGATAGACTATTATAACTGTCCAAGCTGATAATAGTAGTAGGATTATAACTCTGAAATGCAATGTATCTTAGAATAATACTTTGTAGTGTCTTTTGATATTATATGTTATCGTTCTGCTGTGAGATTTTGATATTGTGTTCTTCCTTCCTTTTTCATTTTCTTTATCTTTTTACTTTACCCGAATAATTTGTCTTTCTGGCACCTGAGTGCTCAGCATGTAGATATCATAGATGTATTAGTGTTGACATTTGGGGGTCGAAATGGAGAGTCATTACAGAACAATTTCAAAAGTTTCACTTTTGTGTTTTATAAAGAAAGTGAAAATAAATCTTAAAAGTCATCTACAATTAACAAAATATATTTATTATGATTTACATATCAAAATTGCGTTGGTTCAAATACATCAAGATGTAATAATCTCAGTGGTTGTTTTGTAGAAATTTCATTTTTAGATTCCAAAGGTCTCTTTTTTTGTTTTTCTAGTTGATATGCATCACACAAACTATCTACTTTAAAATTCATTTTTGGTAATCCTTCAACAATTTACTTTTAGATAGTTTATTAATATTCTTATAGTTTATGTGGCAAAAACTTTTGTGTTATAACAATGGATCGTTAAGATTTGCGATTAGGCACATATCATTATTATGATTAACTTTCGTACTTAAAGTATAAATATTTCCTTTTTTGTGCCTTCAAAAAAAATCCTTATTTTTATAAAAAATAATGCCTTTATACTTTTCAAAAGATATAGAAAAATCCTTGTCGTGTAGTGGACTTATACTCAATAAGTTATTCCCTAAGTTTTCTATGAGTAAAACATTTGTAATAATAGGAAAGTTGGTTATACAAGCATTATTGACGTCCCACGTCCAATGACATATCCTTTTGAACCATCGGAACCTATATCAATATACGTGATATTAGTTAACATCTTTGTGTTTCCTATCGTTAGCTTGGAATATCCATGGCTAGGTATCCATCTTTCCCTTTTATTATAATTTTTGGAAACCTACAAGAAATAGAAAATTTTAATCTTACCGACTTCCTACGTTAAAATTCCTCAAGGTTAGTTCATATGTAATCATAACCAAGAAGGTTTGGTAAAACTTTTAAAGATAAAACCATTATTTTTATGAACATTTTATTTAAAGGTATCCATATATTTATGTAACACCTAATAGAAAAAATGATAATCAACATATAATTAAGAAGGCTCAAAAATAAATTTGAGTAAACATCTGAATTTGGTCATGAATCTAGGACCATTGTGTTTGTGGCGATTTTGTAAGCAACTTTCATATTTGGAGTTTTGCGAGCGGAGTTCAAACGAAAAAGTTATCAACGTTTGAAGTTTTTAGAAAGAAAATAATTAAAAAGGAACAAAAGAAAATAAATAATATTAACCACGTGGACCCCATAGGTTAACTCCCTCCTTGGGTCGGTCGACCACCTATAGGAGAGCTGTCGACCAGTTCGAGTGCATTGGCTAGGGTTGAACTTTGGTCGAACGGTCCAGATTTAATTATTTTAAATGTAACAAATATGATTAATTCGAACGTTTATAAATACACCTCAGCCTCTCACTTTCTTCTCATATTTTTTATCAAAGCAACGGAGCTCTGCCATTTCCCCTTCTCCACTATTTCTATTAATTATAAAATATTATATTATATGTATATATATAGTCGGAGATGGGCAAAAAATCAAAGAGAAGAGAAGGAGCGAATCGATACTGCGAAAAAAGGTAAATTTTATAATTATAAATCTGTATTTCACTTAACGCAAATCTCTTCTCATGCCTATAATTCAAATGGTATGTATGTATATATATTTTGTTATACATATTTTTGGATTGGAAAGAAAAAGGACTCAATTAGAGGGATGAATTTAGATTTAGGAGATTTGAAAAGCTGGAAAGGTGAGTTGGAAATTATATGATTTATATATAACATTGAAATTTATACCGTTGAGTTTTATTTAATTATTAGGCCTATGTAAGACCTATGCAGTTGTAAGCTTAAAAAGAACGTATTTAATTGAAATCTCGCCTACATATTCTGTAAGTTATGTAATTGGAAGAGGAATGGTATTTACGCCATAATCTAGAATTTGGAAATTAGTCCCTGAATTAAAGTAGAATGTTGATAAGATTGCAAGATTTATTCCAAATTTATGATAATTGGGTTGTAAATTATTAGTATGAATTTAGGTTGCCCTAATTTGACTTGGATTATAAATTTCTACGTTTTAATTTATTGTAAGCATTGTGGGTACAATTTAGTTGTATCCATTTCTATGTCATTTCTATAAATTATCTAATTCCACAACTATGTATAAAAAGCGCATCGTTTGAAATAATAAGGAATATACCAAAAAGAAAAGAGATGTGTAAAGTATGGATGTTCTCCTCCAAAGTTTGCACTGTTTATTTCATTAAAAGAAAAGAGATAATTCCTTTTAATTTCAAACAGAGCAAAAGTATCACTTTTGGTAATTTATGAAAATTTATAACGGTAATCCTTTTTGGGAAGATGGCTCTAATATATTAAAATGTGAAAATAAATTTTCCTTACAAAATGTACAAATTAGTATGTTATGGAATTCCTAAATATAGGAATTAATGAGTTATAAGTAGGAACACACACACACACACAAACACACGTGTACGTTTAACCACGTCTACCGACTAAAAATATAAAAACTATATATAGCATAATATACGATGATATTTGTCTTAGTTATAATTAGGACAACTAGCTATTAATAGCGTAGTACATTATAGGACTAGGAGGTTGAAATGGGAAAATAGATAGTAACTTCAAAATTAGTAGGGCAATAAATATGCAGTTAATAGGAAGTTACATTAATGGGACTGGTTAAAGGATTTAATAGGGTATTTATGAGGAAATGAAATAGGTGTAACAAGTTGAATTAGAACGAATAAATAACCAATAGTGATTTTCCAATTAGAATGATAATGACCATTTATTACGGACAATTAACATTCATGGGACATAAGAGGGAAATAGAGAATATACATAGTAAGCATAGGAATAAAATACTATTAGGCAATATAATTTTCATATTAGGAAATTATATAGCATCAAGAATACATTTAGGATAAGCGTGAATTAGTGGGCCTAGCCCAATATTTAGGCCCAGGATAATTGGTTTGGTTTAGAATGGGTTGAGATGCGAGGTCCGTAGAGTAACAAGAAGAAGTATGCCCTTCACTTAGATGCTATCGGCAGTGGTGTATACTTACTACTGATGTGGGACATCTCCATTCATAGGACCCGTGGGGAAGAGATATACCTTTGCTTACAGGGATGAAAAAATATACCAAAGGTTTGCCTCGGATTTGAAGTATTAAATGGCTCAATACCTTTAGGGATGTCAAGGGGTTTACTTCAAGGTGGAAGGTATTGGCCATTAGGTCTACCTCCTCTCCATATAAGAAGTCTTGAATAACCTACGATGGTACCTAATAGGAAAATGGTGTCTGGTTTATTTTTAACAAGAGACATTAAGTAACTAGGATGGGTATTTTTCCTCGACTTACATTAGGATAGTCTAAATGGGATTTCGACCGTAGGAGGTCGACGGGCTATGTTAGTGTTGTTGTTGGGCCGGTCTTTAGTAAAGAGCTAGCATATAGGCTATGACCACCAGTGGTCTCGAGCGGTCGTTAGTAAAGACTTGGGTTATACCCTGATGGACTTCGCTTCCTACTAGTGTAGAAACCATATGGGATACGCAAGGACCTCATTACTTAATTAGCTATTTGTTTGTCAAAGGTGGGCTAGTTAACCTTAGGTAAGTCTTTGAGATGCGTTAGTAATACGGAAAATTAGATTATGAAGCTGTACCCAAGAGTCATCGGCCTTTGTAGCTAAAGGCTGGTTGACTAGCGATTAGGTTATGGAGGACCCGCTTTGGGTTTGAGGTATTAAATGGCCGTTGAGTCTTCCTCCTCCATGTTCAAGAAGTATTAAGTGGCCAGGGTTTTCTTTTGGGTAGTACAACGTTTAGATATATTTGTATATATGCACATATATATTGTTATATATATATATATAGTTATACCATGGAGGAGGTTAAACATATCATACGCATAGATGGAATTACATGAAATAACTGTGAATAATGGACATAACACTTAAATAAATCAATCAGCATAAGTTAGTGTTATGGATAAAGTACGTAATTTTCCAATCACCAGAATGTTGTTCTAACCCCCTCCTCATTACAACACACATGAATGATTTAGAGGAATAGACTACTACTACAAGATGGGAGCTGCAGATAGTGATGTCTTATCATTCATGCTCGATGCTGGGAAGGCAATTAGATACCAAAGGAATAATATTAATTCCAAGGTTGTAGCCTTAGTCAGCATATATATTCTATTATATTTTACTATTTCACCGTGAGTACGTTCTTTGATATACTTATGTTTGTTATAGGTTATCAAAACCAACGATCAATATCCTAATGGACTTGGGTTCGATTTAGTCGAAATTCGGGCCCATTAAGGTGCGGGTTAATGCGTTTGGTATCAGAGCATAGGTTAGTCGATCATAGGAATTAGGATATGCTGAGAGAATGTATTTATATTTTTACCTATATATATATATATTATTCGTCAAACTCTATGTACTCCAACTATAGAAGTAGTTGCGACCATATTATGAAAAGATGGATGAGGCAACTATGAATTGGAATAATGAGTAGAGTTAAATTTGTACACCTATCTCGATTACCCCATAGAGTGTAGGTCGTACCGCAAGTTATGGACCAAGAAGAGCATAAGCGCGACATAAAGAAGAACCCCAAAAGTTGGATGGTACCTGACTCCTTTGTTGGGCCTAGGCTACCTTATGATTGTGGATTTTGCTGGATTGCCGATTGGAGACATAAATTTCATCCAGACAGTTGAGAAGTAAGAACCTATATATTGCTAACATCAGGAAGTAAGATGTGAAAAACGATCGAGCAAGTAATTTGCACAAGAAGGTGTACACTAATCACCACAAGAGGATAAATTGGATTTTTATAGAGGTGAGCAGAAAAGAAGGAAATTCCAAAATAAAGGACAAATAAGAGTCCATTTCTAAGTCTAACCTTATATGAAAGAATTTAACAAAAAGATTTTGAAAGTTTATTGAAAAGTTTTGAATGGTTTTTAAAAGGATTTATCTAAAATAGAAGGACCAGACCATTGAAAAGTTGTTTTTAAAAAGCAAGAAAAATTAGAAGTTTCAAATTATGAAGCTATTTAGAGATTCCTAGTGAAATTTTAAAAAAATTGGTTGGGTTAACTTATTTTGGTTTAAAGGTTTTTGGTAAAGGGTTTTTCGTTTTTGATATGAATGGAAAAGAGTGCGTATGTTTCGCTCGAATGATTTTTCCTATTTTTGTAAATTTGGAAGTTCCTTTTTAAAATTCTTTCTAAGTGGTGGATAAATGGAAATGGTACTTGATTGAAATGACGTAAGGAGAATAGAAGAGTAAGAATGCCCAATAAGGAAGACATGGAGAATACTCCATATAAGGAAGATACAGATAGCAACAACTAAAATAGGTTTATACATATCCCTTTTCATATTAACGAAGAAAAGCCCGATGACTAAAGCAGTAGGCGAACACACTACAATGAGTTAATATAGAAGACAATAAAATAGGAAAAGAGCATGTGAGGAGAAGCCACTTGAAGGCAATTTAGGTAGGAGAAATTTTAATAATAGCAGTACTAGGAAACTTGAATAGAAACAACGTTAGGAATTTAAATTAAAATAGGACTAGTAATCTAGTTAGGAACGATGTAGGAAATTATAGGAAAAGTGTACGAAGAATGGATAGTTTCCATAAATATGTGCAATGATTGCACACATCTTTTAGAAGCCCTCTAATAGACTATTAGAATCTCGACTAAGTTTGAAAGTAGAAATAGCATGAGTAGTAGCAAAATAATAAAATCGAAGTTTTCATTGATTGAAGTTATAAAAGATGTTTTAAAAAAAAGGTTTGGTATGACAATTGTGTTTTTGAACGAAAATAAATGTTTTAGTTAAAAATCCTACTTTTAAAGAACTAAGCCTTTTGGTGGGAAGTCCTTAAAAAGGGAAAGTTGGTTAGAATAGGAAAATTTTCATGGTTCCTATTTGAAACCATGTAATTTTCGAAAAAGGTTTCTAGGTTTGTATTTTCAAAGATGAAAGTTTTGGATTAAATACTTTATGAATGTGAAGTTTTTTTTAAAAAAGTGGTGAAAACCAAATCAATTTTTGATATGTAGTAGACAGAGATGACTACCTTGTAAGACGAGGTAAAGATCAAGGCTATGAATGAAATAACTACAAATGCTCGTAGGGTAACAAAAAGAAATCCTCGTTGAATATAAGGAATGTTTGTATGAATCTAGGGATGTTTTACTAGACATGTGTGCAATCCATAAGAAGAACCCTTAAAGGAATGATGAATTATCAATGTACACTTTTGCGAGTCTAGGATATACTAGCATGAAAGATCAAGGATAAAGAAGGTAAATATCAAAGTTTGAGAATATTATCAAAATATTCTGCTTGAAAGAAGATAATAGTATGATTGGAGAAGAGAGTAATGAGATGGCAAACACACATAGAGGATGTAGGTCGACTCAAGGTTAAAGAAGCCAAGATAGGTGGTTGGAATGTTATTCCACCGAGCTAATTTTTCAATTAATTACTCTAGATGTGCATAGTTTATATTTCTCACCCACCCCAGAGTGGGAATGCACAATTTATTCCATAATCAGGAGTAATAATTGAAGTAATGGATGGACCTTATTTATTAGAAGCCAAGAAGGCAAGTTAAGACATGTGAGTTATAGTAGAATGACATACTAGAAATGTCTATTTTAATTGAGTAAGGAGTGATAGGGCCAGAACATCATTAACACCAGCTGATATTGGAGAGTAGCTTACAACAATTGTTTCTTTTAGTTTATTTGGGATGCAATTGCTAATTGTCTCCTTTTAGGTATTAGAAAAGCGTACGATATGATATGAGATATGTTCCTATTTTATTACTATGTTGATTTTCTCGATGAGTTTTGACTGCTATATATATTGAAAAACAATGTAAATAAGGAAATCTCATATGGATACTTAACTAGCAATGAATGTAATTAAGGCTGAAAGTTTATAAAATGAATTAGGGAATTAAACCAGCAACTAGAAACAAAGAATGCATTAATCGCAAAAACTTTAGAACATTCGAAAATTAAATTTTAGCAAACGGAGCATAGGGAAGGGTTATTGTGAAATCATAGGTCATTATCTCTACGCCTTAAAAGCTAAAATTTATAAATATCCTTGTGTGTTGTTTGTTGTTTTGAAGTAAAAGGAAAGAGTTTCCAAATATAGGATTAACTACATAATTCTAGGGTCAATCATATGCATTAACTCATTGACCGAGTCCTGATTACGTTAAAATGTAGCTTGTTTTATTTTATGAATGGAGGGGCAAATGTTTTGAAAATTTTATTCAAATGCTTTCGGAAAGTTGTGTTTAAATGCTTTTGAAAAGTTGTTTTTAAATGCTTATGAAAAAGTGTCTTTAAATGCTTTTGAAGATTTATTTTTCAAACTATTTTGCAATTTTGTTTGGAAAGGAAAAAAGGTTTTTAACGAAAGATGGGCAAATTTTCAATTTTCTAGTGCCACAAGCTTAGCATAGGGAGGGTCGACGTGTTAGTAAATGTGAATTTATTGTCCCGTTGGGGTGACAATATACAAAACATAGAGAATGACATGGGAAAAAGCTGTTTTAGTTTTGGAATTTCTATTTTTCATACCTTATTGATAGTAACAAAACCTGCATTTAGAATAATTTCATTTTAACATCCAAAAATAAACCTCCTTATGGAAATTGTACTTAGAAAAATTGGATAAGATTTGGGAGCAAATGAGAGTCCCAAAGTACAACGAAATAGGTATCCATAAGAAGGATGGAAATGTAAAGTTTTCCATCTAAATTCCTTTTTTCGGCATAGGTGTATTGTAACATCCCACCTTTTTGTACGCTTAAGCAGACACACGTGCCAACTTAAACCATACAGAAGGGCAGATTGTTATGGGGTAAATAAGAAAAAGTGAAGAAATAAAAGAAACAAAATAGAATCTTGCAGCGGAATGATAAAATATAATAATCAAATAACAGTTCATGAAGCTGTTTTACAAAACATGTGATTATACTTATACAATACATATCAGAGTTACACATACCAGAGAATGATAATAAATGCAGCGGAATACAATGGTGTAGTAGAATATATAAAAAATAGTAATAATAAAATCTTCATCTTCGTCCTTCAGAAATAGGGCCTTCAAATCCTGAAATGCTCAGGCTGACCCGAGCGAATTGAAAAGACAAAACACTCAAGTCAGAACTAAAAGATCTTATGTAAGTTACATCAATGAAATAAATATGAGTGTAAACGGCGTCAGAGATGTTTACGGGGTTTGACATCTCCTATCCAGTGTCTAACGTGAGTGTAGTAACTTAAGAAATGTTCGGGATTCACATCTCTTAAGGATCCGTTAAACTATCTACTATGTAGTAATATTCGCTATATATAGTAGTGTCTAATCAGTAAAGTATAATCATATAGAAAATAGCGTTAAGGGGATGGTGAACCTTAATGCGGTCGGTTCATTAAACCAAAATCGTAGTGGGTTCGATATGGCAGGTGACACGGCACACAAGGCAATGCCAGGGTAGATATACCAATTACACATCCGGACTGGTGGTGATGCATAGCAGCCACTACCGCCCACCTCGAACAACACTCCCAAATCAAGGGTGGCCACCAAATCAATCACAAGTAATAGAATGGTATCGAAGAAGTGTGTCCGATCAGAGGTGCTACCTCCTTGGCCCGTCGATCGCTCCTGTTTTAGCCACCTTATGCCAACTCACGGGAGTTAGGTCCACGTATATACCTTAGGATCGTCGCCACCATCCTACTTCATTCTGGAAACTCCACCGCGTACACAGTTGTCAAAGTGGTTTTCGGTATCGACAGAGAGTATGTCCATATCCGATCACGGTCTCTTTAACAACCAAACGTTATTATAACACCGTGGTCATTTTAAAAATATATATACTTTTAAAAACACAATCATTGCCCTTTCAAAACATATTCTTTATTTCAAAATAGTATATACATCAAAAACCAAAATATTATTGCCATTTCAAACCATATCCTTTACTTCAAAATAGTATATACTTTAAAACCAAAATATTATTGCTATTTCAAAACATATCATTTACTTCAAAATAGTATATACTTTAAAACCAAATTCAATAATATATCATTTAAATAAAATCCAAAATTTCAATCACTATTCTTACTTTTAATTATAAAACTTGAAATATTCTTTAAAACCATCTTAAACCCAAATCACATAATGCAGTCATATTCTTAATCTCAAAATTTCAATCGGTTTCAAATCAATATATTTAAAGATAATTCTTAAATAAATTCTATTTTAAATAAATTCATTTTCAAACCATATTACTTTCAAAGTTATAACAATTTCGAAAACCAATACTTTGAAAACAATAATACCTTAATTTCAATAAAACTTTTCAATTTTGATATATTTCAAGTCTTTAAATATTCCTCCCAACCAAATATGATAAATCTTATATATACCTTAATTCAATTTACACAATGACACTGCTACTGAAGTACCCTTACGCAATGTACACAATGACACTGCAGATATGTGCAGTATATCTGTTGTGCATGGAACATGCACCATGCCTGCTGATCCTAGTTCCCTCTGTTTGAACAACCTTGAATCTGTTCCATCATTAGTTAACCCCTTTCCCCCTTCACATCCCAATTTCCTTCCTCTCTCTGAAAATGACCATGATGAACCCTTTTGTCTGGCCTTACAAAAGCAGATTACAGATTTGGTAATCTCTATGAAAACTTCTTCCCAACCTCATCCCAATTCTCTCTCATCCCCATCTTCTAATTCAAATCAAACATCCTCAAGGCAATCTTATGTATTTACTGGAACCATTCCAGGATGGAAATCTCCCCCCTTGTTGCCATGTGAAGATGGAGATCCAAATCGTGCTCCGTGCTCGACTGTCGGCACCAGGAACAAAAGAAAACCTCATAAACAAAACCAAGTCTCATCCCGATCAGAATCTCCTATAACAAGGAGCATGAGAGAACTTACTCATCAATCTCTAGTTTAATAATGTTGCACAACATTGGTTCATGGAATATTAGAGGCTGTCACAACTTCTTTAAGTTGGACCATGTAAAGCAATTAATCACTTTGCATCAATTGTCGATATTTGCAATTCTTGAAACTAAACTAAATCTTCCCCTTACGATTTCTGCTGCACATTATGTCAACCCATCTTGGACTCTGACACATAACCTTCCTGAAGCTAGCTATGGTCGAATTATGATTCTTCATAACCCTTTGGTCCTATCTCTTGATCTCATTCATGCCACTGCTCAGATTATGCATCTCCATGCTAAGTACCATAATCCCCCTACATCCTTTTATATCTCCTTTGTGTATGCTTCGACCTCTCCAGCCACAAGACAATCTCTCCTTACCTTGATCCCTGCTTTAAGACAGGAAACCCATCCTTGGATTGTTGTTAGCGATTTCAACTGCTGCCTTGCCTTGTCTGACAAGCATGGTGGCCGTCCTCTTATGCTTAATGATATTTACCCCTTAAACACTGCTATTTTTGATTCTTCTCTCATACCTATTCATAGGGAAGGAGCCCTTTTTTCTTGGAACAATCGCTCCAGAAGTGGAGTGTGATATCCCGGAATTTTTGACAATATCAATTTAATAATCTGCATTTAAAAATTAAATTGATTTGATAATATTTGTTAATTAGATTTGAATTGAGTTAATAATCTCCTTTTAAATAAATATTTAACTGATAATTTATCCTTTAGAAGCTAATAAATTGTTTTATTTATAATGTATATATATTGTATATATTGTAAATAGACAAGCTTTGTTTTAAAGTTAATAAATAAAGGCATGTTTTCTAATTTTAATCTTTTTGGTAATTACAATTTGGAAATTTGATTTAATGTTAATATCAAATAAATAACCATTTGTCTTTAAAATAAAAGCAAGATTTAAAGTTAAAATTTGTTTAAATGATTTTAGATTAATTTAAATTTAATAAAAGGTTTGTTGTTCTTTTTTAAATATAGCTTGATGGAAATAAGTAATAAAGTAATAATTTCTTCTATAAATTTATTTAATTTAATAATGAGCCTTATTAATAATATAATGTAATATATAGTAGATTTTTAATAAGAATAGAATTGTTATATATATATATTTTCGGAGAAACTCTGATTTGTAAATTTAAAATAAGTCTTTCAACAATATTTTAAAATAAAATAAATCCTATAAATGTCAAACATAAGTATAAACCAAATAATATGGTTATAAGCATATGCATAAATATATAATCATAAGAAACTATGGTATTAACAAAAGAGGGAAATCTATAAACATAAGAATAAAGTAAAACATCTATAAACATAAGTATATATAGGAACATAAGATATAAATATACAAGTTAACATTTTAACTATAATAACCATAACAACTTTCAAGTAAAAACTTATGTAAATTCTAGAGAAATCTTATTTATATGTTGCAGGCAAGTAATAAGTGAAAAGGATAAGTATGCTAGGCAAGCAAGATGTATGTAGCCTGTAAAGGCAAGTAAGAAATCATATCAGTGCAAAGATATATCTTCACCTATATTGTACAGCCGAGAGAAATATTATAGGGATGTAGTACAACTAATTAATGCAAGCCAAAACTTATCACTTCAGCCACCCAAGTTAAGGAAAATATCTGTCCTATGTTGTACAAATAAAAGATATATCATCTGTAAATTCATATCAGCTTGTATAAAAAAAATGTATACCCTGTAACTTCATCCATTATCTTCATCAGTTCGATTCAAGCTGAGAAAATAAAGTAAGCATCATCAAAAATTTAAACCACATTCAACTAAAACAAACAAACAACAAATCAACTCAACAAATCAGAGACCAGGGAAGCTTCAGCTTGCAAATTCTAAAAAAAACCTGTTTTACCAAGCAAACTCTTTTCTTTCTGGAAAATAGGTGAGTAACATTTTTTTTAAAAATGTAAATATATAATTGTGTTGCTTGATCATCTCTGAAACCAGTATGCCTGTGGATATGTTTTAAACTATGTGAATATATATATGTGAATATTTTGTTGTTATGGTCTGGATGTTCTCTGGTTTTAATTCCAGGTTCTAAATCTTTTCATAAATCAAATGCTCATGGTCCAATCTTCATTTGTATCTAAGTCTAGAACAATATATGTTGTTATATCATAGACTTTAGATTTAAAAACTTGTTTAAGTTAAAACAACTTTGGGTTGCCTCTGGAAGTAAGGAAACTGCAGAGCAAACTAAAATAAGCTAAAATCCAACTATCTCAATTCTTAGATTCAGGCATATAAATCGAATGCTTATATCAAAATATGATTTTTAACACTCGAATCATAATTTTTAGTGGGGTAATTCGAGAGCAGTTCTGGTTGGACCAGAGAAGTGTTTTGAGGGGTTTTCTGATGATCTATGGAGTAGTGGTGGTCGGGGTTCTGCCTAGTGATGGAGGAGTGATCGTAGCACCTAGGAAAAATGGTAGATGGTGATGTAGTTCATCATGGAAGATGCGGCAGTGGATTCCTTCCTGGAACCCTAGTTTTACTGGGTAGTGGTAGTTCGATCACCACGACCAATATGGTGGATCGAGTGCGGCGTAACATCGGGGAATGTTGGCGTGGGGGTTCATCGAGGTGTGGATGGAGTGGCATGTCGTCTGATCATCGGGGTCGCTTGGACGAGGGTGTTGTGGACGGAGTTGGTTGTTCCAGTGGAGCTCGAGAGTACTCGATTTCGATTTGGGCTTCGTGGCCTTGGATTGTTGGTCGGAATCGTTCAGGTGGTGGATCGCCGGTGTGGGTGAAGGGTCATCGGAGGTAGCGGCGGCGGGGACGATCTGTGCACGTGCACGATGATGAACTGGTATCAGTTCATAGAGTTGGGGAAAGGAGAGTTCGTCTCGAAGTGATCTCGAGAAATTTGGATGATGGCTCGAGTGATATTGGGTTCGTACGCGAGTGATAAAATGTTCTCAGAATTTAAAACAAAGCAAGTTAAAAAAAGAAAGAAGGGAGAGTAGAAGTAGGGGATGACTCGAGTTTTACCTGAGTGTTTTCGAGACTTACTCGAAGTAAATCTGGTCTGGACTCCAAGCAGAATATTGGGTTGCTCGAGAATAGTTTGAGTTACAGGTTTTGAGAAAAACCTATCACTGTTTGTGTTCTTTTTGATAAAATTGAATTTTAAACAAAATTAATGAGTTTAAAGGTTGTGATAATGGTTTAAACAAGCTTAAACCCAGTTCTAAGCTCAGTTTCAAACAAACTTTGAATTTAAAAGTAGACTTGTTTTCAAACAAATAATTTAACTTGATTTTTGATAAGTTGTTTTTTTTTTTAAAAAAAAAGGGGTTTAAATGGAAGTTAAATGATTAGATAACTTAAATTTGCAAGTTAAATAGCAACGTATTTCAAAGGCTAAACTTTTAAATAAAATTAAGTAAATTTGTTAAAGGTTCTCCTTATAAAAGTTTCCTATGTAAATAATGAATGTTCTTTCATTTATTTTAAGATAAGATAAAAAGGGATATTTAAAATTGGTTAATGTTTTAAATTATATAATCATTTTGAACCTTAAATTCAAGATGAGATGTGGATATGAAATTTAGAAGTGTAAGATTTAAATTCACTTAAATGTTAATGAAGTCATTAATAAAGGAATAGATTACCTTAAAAATAATTAAGGAAATTAAGTGATTTAATCAATAAGATAATTAAGGAATAAATTATTTTTATAAATTAATGATTTAGATTAATTTATAATTAAAGATTAATTAAAAGTAATTAAGGAATGTTATTAGTTAATAAGATAATTAACTAAAGATTATTAAGTATTAATCAAGGTGATTAATTTTAATAATAAATTAGATTGATAAATTTAAAGATAATCATTTGTGAAATTGTTTGAAAGTAATTACATAATAGAAGTAATTAAGGAATAAATTACTTAATAAAATTAATGGAGTTTAATTTGATTTGTTTAAGTTAATTAATTAAGTTTAATTAATTTAAATTTATCATTGGATGATTAATAAGTAATTGCTTAATGTAATGAATGAAGTATCATTACATAGTGAAGTAATTAATGGTAATTACTGTATGTAATTAATTGAAGGAGTTTTAAGTATGATAGTAATTTGGGTTAAATTACTTTTGTGAAATTAATCAAGGGATTGATTGGGAAGATTAATTAAGGAGTAATTAATTTATTAGATGAAGTAATTAAGGGCAGTTAATTACTGAAATGTGATTTATCAAGATTTATTAATAATATGGTTTAAGTAAAGATTAATTACTTAATTTAATTAATTTAAATAAATAACTAATAGGAAGGTAATTAGGGATCATTAAATTACATAGTTAATGTTGTAATTAAGGATTGATTAATTAAGGTTAATTAATCCATAATAAGTAATTTTGAGTAATTAATTAATGTAATTAATTGAGGATTAATGTGATTAATTATAGTTAATTAATAGAAGAAGTAATTAAAGGTTAATTACTATAATTGGTTATAGATAATTAATTTGTGAAATAAATTGAAAGCTAATTACTTGAATGTAATTAAAAGTTAATTAATCAAGGATGATTAATAAAAGATGGGAATTAGGGAATGATCAATGAATTGATTAGTAATTAATTAATGGTTATGTAAGCAAGATTTATAATGATGAAGTAATTAATTTAATTTACTTTAAATTAATTAGAGATAGAGGTAATTAATTTAATTCATTTTAAATTAATTATAGATTGTGAATAATAAATCATTGCTTATGAATGAATGATATTGATATCCCATTGATTGATTGTGATCTCAGATATGAGATGAAAAATATCTATTGTGATATGGATGCTTGGTTTAAGTATGAAAAAAATGATTATCTGTTTGAGTTGATGATATGGATTATCTGTATATGATGATGGTGTTGATTATCCATTGTTATATTGTGATTTATCTATCTGTGTGTATATAGATAATTGTATTGAATTGTTTTAACTTTAAAACAACTTGGACATAAAAGATGGCGATTTGGATTTCGATGAGACCGGGATCGGGTTTCCGTATACCGGGATTCCAGGTCTGGAGACCCGAATACCACATCGATCCAAAATAACGTTAGGTCGTGAAATCCAAGTGGAGCAAGTGAAGACTCGAAGTATAAGAACTATTCGTCAGTATAACTCTGTGGGTGATTCCGTAATGAGTTTTGACGGAGATAGTACTTATAGATTCGAGATGGTGATTCAGAATGCAAGGGTTATTGTCGTTAACTCTGAGGGTGATTCCAATACGAGTGTAACGAGATAATGCCTTCGGTTTCGTTCGAACCCGGAACGAACTTGTATGGATTGAACGCTTTCAGAACATCGTCAGGCGGACGATGAGCATTCTAAGCGATGAGTTCTGACAAGGTAATCGTGACCTCAAGCCTCATCAACCGGGAATGGCTAAAACAGGGGAGGTGCAGCAAGGCTTCGTGGGTAGCACCCACTTGAGAGCGAGATATACCCCTGTCTAGATGTCCCTTTTTATTCGGCTGTGTGGGCAGTTGTAGAGCTCCGACTGCTGGGGTTGTTTCGTTCGGAACTGTTCAGTAAGGAATGGTTCCGGCCTTGTGTTGCAGGGGACTTAGGGTGGGTCCTCGGTACGCTGATCTAGGCCAAGTACTGTGACGGGCGGTACCCCAGTAGCCCTGCCATTGTTGGAAACCCATTTTCCCTACGAGACCCTACGGTTTTGATTGTATTACCCACTTTGTGGCTAGTATGCTGGAATTTAATGAATGTAACAATTTCAGCTATTTTCTATTTACTTGAAAACCCTAGACACTATTATAATATCACTGGATTTCCTATCAAATGTTTTGGTTAGCGTAAGGTAAAAACATTTCCATGTTTATGTGTGGGATGTCTTACGTGATACCTTTTGTTTTCAAAGGATTTTCAAAGTTAAGCAACTTTAACCTGTTACTCATACCAGACCCATGTCTGACCCGGAGTTTATTTCCTGTTTTTCTTAAACTCTCGGGTACCCAAATTTTTACGGGTAGCCAAGGGATTCAGGTTAGCTTTGACGAATTGTGGAGGAGCAATGGAGCAGGAGGCTTCAGCGTTGTAGATATATATATAGTGTTCCGCTGTGTTGGTATCTCTGTGTTGTATTTGTATTGTATCGAGTTGTATTAACTAGACAGGTGTTTATAACTGTCTAGTATGTGTTGTATTATCTGTGTAACTCTGATGTATATGATATTATGTATTCTCTTATGTGATATATTATATTTTATTCGTTCCGCTGTTGAGATTCTGATGTTGTTTCTTCTTCTTCTTTATCTTTTCTATTTCTCACCCCTTTCTTTCTTAAAAAAAAACGATACGACTTTCTGGGCATAGGAAGTCGGGTCGTGACAGTTGGTATCAGAGCATTAGGTTGAGTGAATACCTAGACTCTGGAGTGGTGTCTATCCTGAGAGAGCGTACTTGTATTTTTTATCTATATATATATATACATATAATTATATATTTCTACCTAACTATTGAGTTACCTGTTCGGGTTTTCCAATATAAGTTATAAAGGTAGATAGGGTAGTGGTGTGTATAACACGACTACCAATAGTTGGAGTTTGTTGAGGTTGGAAGTGTTTTTGTCGAGACTGTAGACCTAATACCGTCTCGAGTGAGATTTGTTGAAGTGAGGATTTCATCGATCTCTCTAAAAGTAACCTGTAAAGGTTCGGAGTCCATCTTTGAGTAGAGTTTGGATCTGTCAGTTGGACAGAAGCTAGTGATGGTATCTTGATACCACAGGAATTAGTAGCTGTGTGATGAGACACAGTGACTATGGATGTCTCCGAAGATATTTCTTTGGAACAAGTATAAGGAAGTGTGTCTGCTTCGGTGTTGAGGCTGAGTTCAGCTGGGTGTTTGTGTTTGGCTGTGAGGCCTGAGTTTCTCGAGGAGTTTGGATTTGGAAGTCTTTGTCATTAGTGATAGCATTTGCAGTTCTGATTGTTCTGTGTGTAGGCAGGAGGTCATCTGTCAGCAGTTTGCTAGAGATGAAGTTCCGAAGCCGCAGAGTGGATCCATTTCTTCGATGGATTGGCTAGATAAGCATAGGCTGTTCTGATTGGTAAAGAGAGAACAGTTTTTCTTTGGATATTAGATTGGGTTGATCGCAAAAGTGACTTGCGATAGTTTGAGCGTTCTCTTGTGTTTCAGAGTTTTTCTGGAAGTCAGAGTTTTGGTAGCATCTAGAGGTTGAGTTTGGTATCGACTTGATTCCAGGAGTTGTACCGATGGTTCAGCTTAGTAGCAGGATGGTTTCTGGAGGAAGATCTTAGTGAAGCAGCTCAGGGTTTTGGAGGAACTTCTGAGTTTATTTTTGGATCTTTTGAACCATATTTTGGAAAGTGTTTGTCCCGTCTTTGCTTGTGTTCGTCATCAGCATTTTCATCTGCTCGGATCAGAGTTGTGCAGCGGAAGCTGTTTGGAGAGCATCTATTTATTCTTTTCGAAGGGGAAAGTAAGTTCAGTCTTCTGAAGTTTGAGGAGTAGAGTTTGTGTTCTTGGATTGATTGTGAGTGGATCATCTCGATGAGTTATTTGAGAGGCATCAGCGTAGGTTGAGCTGATCAGTAGGGATGAAGACAGCCCAGGATTGTCAGATGAGTTTTGTGGATAAGAGTAGTGAGATCTGTCTTCTTATTCTGGAGAAGAGTGGAGTTCTGAGTTGTGGTTGATCTTGGAAAGATCATTTTGTTGATTGTTTTGGTTCAGGTTGTTTCGAGAGGGCATCAGCGAATGATAAGCTGATCAGTAAGGATGTAGAAGTCCGAGGATCGTCCGAAGGAATTTGGATTCCGGAATCGGAGATTTGATTTGGATAAGTGTTTGATCTTCAGGAGTGAATTGTCAGTTTGGATAACTGAGATTCGATGTGTTTCACGTATCTCTGAAGGAATACGTGTAAGATCTATCTCTGGTAGTAGAGCTAGCAGTTCAGGGAGTTTTGGGATGTTGAGTCAGACTTGTCTATAGTCTGATATTCTGTCTAGTTTTGTAGATCTAGATGAATAAGAGCTCCGTAGCTTAGTGGTATAGTTCTGTTGGTTTTGTAGGGCGAGTATCCTGGTGTTTTATACCTGGGGAACTCTAGATAGTTCTATCCAGTATTTTGTCTGGATAGTTAGATTTGTTTGATTGGTTGAGTTGGTTGCTATGGTTGTTAGCATATGATTAATATATGCTTGTGTTTTTAAAAAGATTAAATCTTTAATTAGATTATTAAATTACCTTTGTTTAAAATTTCGGGGACGAAATTCTTTTAAGGGGGAAGGTATGTGATATCCCGGAATTTTTGACAATATCAATTTAATAATCTGCATTTAAAAATTAAATTGATTTGATAATATTTGTTAATTAGATTTGAATTGAGTTAATAATCTCCTTTTAAATAAATATTTAACTGATAATTTATCCTTTAGAAGCTAATAAATTGTTTTATTTATAATGTATATATATTGTATATATTGTAAATAGACAAGCTTTGTTTTAAAGTTAATAAATAAAGGCATGTTTTCTAATTTTAATCTTTTTGGTAATTACAATTTGGAAATTTGATTTAATGTTAATATCAAATAAATAACCATTTGTCTTTAAAATAAAAGCAAGATTTAAAGTTAAAATTTGTTTAAATGATTTTAGATTAATTTAAATTTAATAAAAGGTTTGTTGTTCTTTTTTAAATATAGCTTGATGGAAATAAGTAATAAAGTAATAATTTCTTCTATAAATTTATTTAATTTAATAATGAGCCTTATTAATAATATAATGTAATATATAGTAGATTTTTAATAAGAATAGAATTGTTATATATATATATTTTCGGAGAAACTCTGATTTGTAAATTTAAAATAAGTCTTTCAACAATATTTTAAAATAAAATAAATCCTATAAATGTCAAACATAAGTATAAACCAAATAATATGGTTATAAGCATATGCATAAATATATAATCATAAGAAACTATGGTATTAACAAAAGAGGGAAATCTATAAACATAAGAATAAAGTAAAACATCTATAAACATAAGTATATATAGGAACATAAGATATAAATATACAAGTTAACATTTTAACTATAATAACCATAACAACTTTCAAGTAAAAACTTATGTAAATTCTAGAGAAATCTTATTTATATGTTGCAGGCAAGTAATAAGTGAAAAGGATAAGTATGCTAGGCAAGCAAGATGTATGTAGCCTGTAAAGGCAAGTAAGAAATCATATCAGTGCAAAGATATATCTTCACCTATATTGTACAGCCGAGAGAAATATTATAGGGATGTAGTACAACTAATTAATGCAAGCCAAAACTTATCACTTCAGCCACCCAAGTTAAGGAAAATATCTGTCCTATGTTGTACAAATAAAAGATATATCATCTGTAAATTCATATCAGCTTGTATAAAAAAAAATGTATACCCTGTAACTTCATCCATTATCTTCATCAGTTCGATTCAAGCTGAGAAAATAAAGTAAGCATCATCAAAAATTTAAACCACATTCAACTAAAACAAACAAACAACAAATCAACTCAACAAATCAGAGACCAGGGAAGCTTCAGCTTGCAAATTCTAAAAAAAACCTGTTTTACCAAGCAAACTCTTTTCTTTCTGGAAAATAGGCGAGTAACATTTTTTTTTAAAATGTAAATATATAATTGTGTTGCTTGATCATCTCTGAAACCAGTATGCCTGTGGATATGTTTTAAACTATGTGAATATATATGTGAATATTTTGTTGTTATGGTCTGGATGTTCTCTGGTTTTAATTCCAGGTTCTAAATCTTTTCATAAATCAAATCATGGTCCAATCTTCATTTGTATCTAAGTCTAGAACAATATATGTTGTTATATCATAGACTTTAGATTTAAAAACTTGTTTAAGTTAAAACAACTTTGGGTTGCCTCTGGAAGTAAGGAAACTGCAGAGCAAACTAAAATAAGCTAAAATCCAACTATCTCAATTCTTAGATTCAGGCATATAAATCGAATGCTTATATCAAAATATGATTTTTAACACTCGAATCATAATTTTTAGTGGGGTAATTCGAGAGCAGTTCTGGTTGGACCAGAGAAGTGTTTTGAGGGGTTTTCTGATGATCTATGGAGTAGTGGTGGTCGGGGTTCTGCCTAGTGATGGAGGAGTGATCGTAGCACCTAGGAAAAATGGTAGATGGTGATGTAGTTCATCATGGAAGATGCGGCAGTGGATTCCTTCCTGGAACCCTAGTTTTACTGGGTAGTGGTAGTTCGATCACCACGACCAATATGGTGGATCGAGTGCGGCGTAACATCGGGGAATGTTGGCGTGGGGGTTCATCGAGGTGTGGATGGAGTGGCATGTCGTCTGATCATCGGGGTCGCTTGGACGAGGGTGTTGTGGACGGAGTTGGTTGTTCCAGTGGAGCTCGAGAGTACTCGATTTCGATTTGGGCTTCGTGGCATTAGATTGTGGGTCGGAATCGTTCAGGTGGTGGATCGCCGGTGTGGGTGAAGGGTCATCGGAGGTAGCGGCGGCGGGGACGATCTGTGCACGTGCACGATGATGAACTGGTATCAGTTCATAGAGTTGGGGAAAGGAGTGTTCGTCTCGAAGTGATCTCGAGAAATTTGGATGATGGCTCGAGTGATATTGGGTTCGTACGCGAGTGATAAAATGTTCTCAGAATTTAAAACAAAGCAAGTTAAAAAAAGAAAGAAGGGAGAGTAGAAGCAGGGGATGACTCGAGTTTTACCTGAGTGTTTTCGAGACTTACTCGAAGTAAATCTGGTCTGGACTCCAAGCAGAATATTGGGTTGCTCGAGAATAGTTTGAGTTACAGGTTTTGAGAAAAACCTATCACTGTTTGTGTTCTTTTTGATAAAATTGAATTTTAAACAAAATTAATGAGTTTAAAGGTTGTGATAATGGTTTAAACAAGCTTAAACCCAGTTCTAAGCTCAGTTTCAAACAAACTTTGAATTTAAAAGTAGACTTGTTTTCAAACAAATAATTTAACTTGATTTTTGATAAGTTGTTTTTTTTTTTAAAAAAAAAAGGGGTTTAAATGGAAGTTAAATGATTAGATAACTTAAATTTGCAAGTTAAATAGCAACGTATTTCAAAGGCTAAACTTTTAAATAAAATTAAGTAAATTTGTTAAAGGTTCTCCTTATAAAAGTTTCCTATGTAAATAATGAATGTTCTTTCATTTATTTTAAGATAAGATAAAAAGGGATATTTAAAATTGGTTAATGTTTTAAATTATATAATCATTTTGAACCTTAAATTCAAGATGAGATGTGGATATGAAATTTAGAAGTGTAAGATTTAAATTCACTTAAATGTTAATGAAGTCATTAATAAAGGAATAGATTACCTTAAAAATAATTAAGGAAATTAAGTGATTTAATCAATAAGATAATTAAGGAATAAATTATTTTTATAAATTAATGATTTAGATTAATTTATAATTAAAGATTAATTAAAAGTAATTAAGGAATGTTATTAGTTAATAAGATAATTAACTAAAGATTATTAAGTATTAATCAAGGTGATTAATTTTAATAATAAATTAGATTGATAAATTTAAAGATAATCATTTGTGAAATTGTTTGAAAGTAATTACATAATAGAAGTAATTAAGGAATAAATTACTTAATAAAATTAATGGAGTTTAATTTGATTTGTTTAAGTTAATTAATTAAGTTTAATTAATTTAAATTTATCATTGGATGATTAATAAGTAATTGCTTAATGTAATGAATGAAGTATCATTACATAGTGAAGTAATTAATGGTAATTACTGTATGTAATTAATTGAAGGAGTTTTAAGTATGATAGTAATTTGGGTTAAATTACTTTTGTGAAATTAATCAAGGGATTGATTGGGAAGATTAATTAAGGAGTAATTAATTTATTAGATGAAGTAATTAAGGGCAGTTAATTACTGAAATGTGATTTATCAAGATTTATTAATAATATGGTTTAAGTAAAGATTAATTACTTAATTTAATTAATTTAAATAAATAACTAATAGGAAGGTAATTAGGGATCATTAAATTACATAGTTAATGTTGTAATTAAGGATTGATTAATTAAGGTTAATTAATCCATAATAAGTAATTTTGAGTAATTAATTAATGTAATTAATTGAGGATTAATGTGATTAATTATAGTTAATTAATAGAAGAAGTAATTAAAGGTTAATTACTATAATTGGTTATAGATAATTAATTTGTGAAATAAATTGAAAGCTAATTACTTGAATGTAATTAAAAGTTAATTAATCAAGGATGATTAATAAAAGATGGGAATTAGGGAATGATCAATGAATTGATTAGTAATTAATTAATGGTTATGTAAGCAAGATTTATAATGATGAAGTAATTAATTTAATTTACTTTAAATTAATTAGAGATAGAGGTAATTAATTTAATTCATTTTAAATTAATTATAGATTGTGAATAATAAATCATTGCTTATGAATGAATGATATTGATATCCCATTGATTGATTGTGATCTCAGATATGAGATGAAAAATATCTATTGTGATATGGATGCTTGGTTTAAGTATGAAAAAAATGATTATCTGTTTGAGTTGATGATATGGATTATCTGTATATGATGATGGTGTTGATTATCCATTGTTATATTGTGATTTATCTATCTGTGTGTATATAGATAATTGTATTGAATTGTTTTAACTTTAAAATAACTTGGACATAAAAGATGGCGATTTGGATTTCGATGAGACCGGGATCGGGTTTCCGTATACCGGGATTCCAGGTCTGGAGACCCGAATACCACATCGATCCAAAATAACGTTAGGTCGTGAAATCCAAGTGGAGCAAGTGAAGACTCGAAGTATAAGAACTATTCGTCAGTATAACTCTGTGGGTGATTCCGTAATGAGTTTTGACGGAGATAGTACTTATATGTGACGCCCCACCTCTATACCCACGCTAACCAAGAACACTACGGTGTAGTGCTGTCAATTAGCACGGAGAATAAGGCTGTTGAGGAGCGACCATCCATGTAACTTCTTTATGCGAGCACCGATATGTCAGATAGAATAGAATGCATATCTTTTAAGGAGGAAATCCGACATACCGATACAAACACAAAGCTATCACACGGTGGCTATATATAATCTTCGGAAACAAATATAGAAATAAACGTAACATAAATCAGTCACAGACAATTCATATCACAGAGGCGGAAATAGATATGAATAAATATACAACACATGAAAGTGTACATCAGAGTAGTGGTCAAATAAGATCCACAATAACACAAAATAAAAGATACAAGTGCAAGACAACAGAATATGTATACATCAAGGAGTCTAATCTCAAATGTATACAAACAAAAAAACTACTAAACTAGAGTAGTTAGCCAAAAGTCAGATGATGGCTCCAGATAGGAAGTCATGAGGAAGCACCTGTAAAATCTCAGTCTGACCCGAGTATTATTTAAGAAGAAAATAATAAACGGATCAGTCTAGCTATAATTATCAGATAAAATGAGATAGAATATGAGATATGATAATAGAACGTATGATAACAAAAAGGTGTCATACTATGATAAGTATACATTAGAAATCCCATAAAAGTCATACAATATCTCAATAATCTCAAAGCATAAAAAGAATGTCATATTCTTAATTTAATTCACCAAGCCACAATAAAATGACATACTCATCAATGTCATCGGTAAAAGCTGGTGAAACATAAAATTCCAGAAATCAATAGTTAGAAATCCAGAAATCACAATAAAGAGGATGGCCAATCCTATAAAAATGAGCCGGAGCTCCTCCTGACTGGGTATAGTCCCCCATTGCGGACTTTGAGCCGAAGCTCCTCCTGATGAGCCGAAGCTCCTCCTGACTGGGTATAGTCCCCCATTGCGGACTTTGAGCCGAAGCTCCTCCTGATGAGCCGAAGCTCCTCCTGACTGGGTATAGTCCCCCATTGCGGACTTTGAGCCGAAGCTCCTCCTGATTGAGCCGAAGCTCCTCCTGACTGGGTATAGTCCCCCATTGCGGACTTTGAGCCGAAGCTCCTCCTGATTGAGCCGAAGCTCCTCCTGACTGGGTATAGTCCCCCATTGCGGACTTTGAGCCGAAGCTCCTCCTGATTGAGCCGAAGCTCCTCCTGACTGGGTATAGTCCCCCATTGCGGACTTTGAGCCGAAGCTCCTCCTGATTGAGTCGAAGCTCAATAAAATGAAGAACAGTCCTTCACACGGACAAAGAGACATCGCACATTGCTAGTCTAAATCACAAGAATGATCGTCATGATCATAAGGAAGTGTCAATTACACTAAGCTAGTGAATATAAGAGTTTAGCTTCATGTCCCATAACCACTTGCTTAACTCAAATATTTACGAACAAACTGTAGATTTCCACTAGAAAATTGTCACAAGAGAGTTTCAATCGAACAAGTCCAAAAATTAACCGACGAAGTAAACGCAAGCGTTTCATACCACTTGTTTTGCTAAGCCGTTTAATTATATTTTCTCATACGAATGAGGTAAAGGTTTGTATATACCAGTAGATTGAAAAACAGTTTTATAACCGAGTTTGATATTGAAAATAGAGTTGAAATCGTTTTAATGAAAGAGTTTTGATATTTAATACTAGTATAGAAAACCTTTATATTTTGAAGTGACAAATCATAGAAGTGATTGTAGAAACAATCAATCATAAAAATTCACGTTCGAAGACGTGAGTAAAGTTCAAAGAAATCAATTCTCAAAACCATCAAAGTAAGAAGTTCCGTTGAATGGTTTTCGGATAAGATTGCCTACGCAGAGTTATTCGGGGTTCGACCTGCCCGGTCAGGTCGCGGGGGTCCAGGGGGCAGCGCCCACGGCGGGGTGCGGGGCAGCGCCCCGTCAAAACGGTACGACTTAGTGAAGACAAGCGACCTAAGTGTTAAAAGGCGGGCGACTTAACAAAGTGGCCGATAATAAATGATAACAACTAAAAGGGAATCAACCCGACTTGATTAGAGTTGGATATTCAAGCTAGAAAGGCAAATAGGCAAAACACAGCAGATTCAGACGTCTGAGATCAAGAATTCAGACGTCTGAATCTGGAAAATAAACTATTTTCCAGAACAGAATTCAGACGTCTGAATCCTAGACTTCAGACGTCTGAAATAGGCACTTTTTAGCCTATTTCTTTTCTGGTTCAAAACGAACCAATTCAGACGTCTGAAATTTTGATTCAGACGTCTGAATGCTGGGAGAAGAAAATTCCCAGTATTCCAATCAGACGTCTGAACCATACGTTCAGACGGCTGAAACTGTTATTCAGGGAATTCCCTGAACCTAGGCCAAAAATGGCCAAACGACATCGATAACGATCGGTCGAGCAACAACGACTAAGGAATTGCACAAGGGTAAGTGTTAGGAATTCATACCTAACCATCGAAGATAATTATTGACTTAGATGTGAGATAAAAATCTCACCTTTGAACCCAAATCAATGAAGAAGAAGCTTTGAAGCAATGGCAAGGGCAATTACTCTTCACTCTCAACACAAGAAGCTCCAACTAAGATCAAAACAAGCATTTCCCAAATTTAGGTTTAGGAAATAAACTGAAATTGGAAAGAGAATGTGTTGGAGAAGAAGGAGATGAAGCTTACCAATGGGTTCTCTTTGAATTTGGAGCTAGAACAAGAGTTTGCAAATGGAACTAGGGTTTTGTAATTTCTAATTCCTCTTCCTCTCCACCATTTTCAGTTTGCTTGAGGAAATGAAATGAAATGGGAGTGAATGGATGAAGAGTTAGAGAGGTAGGAGGTTAAGTGGGGTTATTGGGCTGAAACCCAACCCAAAGCCCTAAGTGAAAAGTGGCAAAATTCTCCTAACTCCAAACATATCGAAGCTTACACTCAAAAAGATCGCAAACGACAATTTGAACTCAATGGAGGTGGTCTCGAGTTCCAATTCGACTGTTTGCAAAAAGTAGCTTTTCGGACCAAAATCCGACGAACGACGAAATATTTAAATAAAATATCTAAATATAAAATCGATAAATATGCGGGTTGTTACATTATAGATTCGAGATGGTGATTCAGAATGCAAGGGTTATTGTCGTTAACTCTGAGGGTGATTCCAATACGAGTGTAACGAGATAATGCCTTCGGTTTCGTTCGAACCCGGAACGAACTTGTATGGATTGAATGCTTTCAGAACATCGTCAGGCGGACGATGAGCATTCTAAGCGATGAGTTCTGACAAGGTAATCGTGACCTCAAGCCTCATCAACCGGGAATGGCTAAAACAGGGGAGGTGCAGCAAGGCTTCGTGGGTAGCACCCACTTGAGAGCGAGATATACCCCTGTCTAGATGTCCCTTTTTATTCGGCTGTGTGGGCAGTTGTAGAGCTCCGACTGCTGGGGTTGTTTCGTTCGGAACTGTTCAGTAAGGAATGGTTCCGGCCTTGTGTTGCAGGGGACTTAGGGTGGGTCCTCGGTACGCTGATCTAGGCCAGGTACTGTGACGGGCGGTACCCCGGTAGCCCTGCCATTGTTGGAAACCCATTTTCCCTACGAGACCCTACGGTTTTGATTGTATTACCCACTTTGTGGCTAGTATGCTGGAATTTAATGAATGTAACAATTTCAGCTATTTTCTATTTACTTGAAAACCCTAGACACTATTATAATATCACTGGATTTCCTATCAAATGTTTTGGTTAGCGTAAGGTAAAAACATTTCCATGTTTATGTGTGGGATGTCTTACGTGATACCTTTTGTTTTCAAAGGATTTTCAAAATTAAGCAACTTTAACCTGTTACTCATACCAGACCCATGTCTGACCCGGAGTTTATTTCCTGTTTTTCTTAAACTCTCGGGTACCCAAATTTTTACGGGTAGCCAAGGGATTCAGGTTAGCTTTGACGAATTGTGGAGGAGCAATGGAGCAGGAGGCTTCAGCGTTGTAGATATATATATAGTGTTCCGCTGTGTTGGTATCTCTGTGTTGTATTTGTATTGTATCGAGTTGTATTAACTAGACAGGTGTTTATAACTGTCTAGTATGTGTTGTATTATCTGTGTAACTCTGATGTATATGATATTATGTATTCTCTTATGTGATATATTATATTTTATTCGTTCCGCTGTTGAGATTCTGATGTTGTTTCTTCTTCTTCTTTATCTTTTCTATTTCTCACCCCTTTCTTTCTTAAAAAAAAATGATACGACTTTCTGGGCATAGGAAGTCGGGTCGTGACATGGAGTTAGAACATTTTCAAATATTGATCATTCATTCTCTAATTTCAAAGCCTTATCTTCCTGGCCTGATCTAACCACCTTTCTTCCTCCTTCTATTCTTTCTGACCACTCACCTCTAATCATATCCTCTGGTTGGAAGCTCCATGATGTTAAAAGAGGATTTAAATTTTATAATTCTTGGATCCATGATCTCGAATATAACTCAATAATACAAACTGTGTGGCCTAATCATTTTGTTGGAACCCCTATTTATATTTTTTGCAGGAAACTAAGAGCAATTAAGGATGAATTAAGAGTTTGGGCAAAACAAAAGTTTGGTAATGGCAACCTCAGATCTACCATTCTTAAGGAACAGCACAAGGAAGCTCAAGTAATGATGATGGCTCATCCGGACATAGCAGATCTTGCTACCAAGGAAGCTGATCTTTTCCATGAACTTAGTCAAGCCTTGGACACTGAACGAGATATGAAAAAGCAACAGACAAGAATCAAGTGGGCTATGGATGGTGATAGGAACACTAATTTTTTCCACGCTACCCTCAAAGCCAATCAATCAAACAACAATATATATTCGATACATGATGACGAAGGGATCCTGCATTCAACTCCTGAGACTGTGATCAGAGCCTTTCAAAAGCATTTTTCTGGCCTGCTAGGGAACGATAAAAACTTTAAGCCTCAATTGGATGATCTTTCTACTATTGCCTTGCCCCAAGTTAATAGGACTGAAGCTGCTAGGTTAGTGGAAAAAGTTACTGATCTCGAAATAAAGAATGCTCTCTTTTCAATGAACAAAAAATCGAGTGGTGGACCTGATGGTTTCAACGTCCAGTTCTTCATATCTTCTTGGGATATCGTTGGTGCGCAATTCTGCTTGGCTGTTCACAACTTTTTTGACAAATTCAAGCTTCTTAAATCTGTCAATGCCACGAATCTAGTTTTAATCCCCAAAGGCTTGCACCCTTCTACTGTTTCTTCCTTTAGACCTATCTCCTGTTGTAACGTTATATACAAGTGTATTTCAAAGATCATTGCCTCCCGTCTTGTTGCTATGCTTGTGCGAATCATCTCTAACAACCAAGTAGCCTTTCTGCCTAATAGGAACATCCTTGATAATGTCATGCTTGCTCATGAACTATTAAAAGGATATAGTAGTGCTAATGCCACTCAAGGAGCTATGCTCAAGCTTGATCTCAAAAAGGCGTACGATAGCATACAGTGGACTACTGTGGTCAGAACAATGTCCCTTATGGGATTTCCTAAAGTATTTGTTGCATGGATATATGAATGCATCTCCACTCCCTCTTTCACTCTGATCTTGAATGGAGCTAACTCTGGTCATTTTGTCTCCAAGCAAGGAATTAGACAGGGTGACCCGCTCTCTTCCTATGTGTTCATTTTGGTTATGGAAGTCTTAACATGCTACTTAAAGCCTCTATATCTGTCCAGACAAATCCACTACCATTCAAAATGCAAAGACTCTCAGATAACGTCTCTTCTCTTCGCTGATGATATCATGTTATTCACCAAGCCCAACCAACAGTCTCTTGAATCCATTAGACATGCTCTTCATAGTTTCTATCTGATGACTGGTCTTGAGTTAAATACTCATAAGTCGAGCATTTTATTTGCTGGAGTATCTCCGGTTCGAAGTCATGATCTTTCTTCTATAGCAGGGATGCAAATCATGCATCATGACATGACGTACCTTGGGTTGCCTCTTTGTTCCTCTAGGGTATCCCTTGCTGATTGCCAACCCTTATTTCTTAAAATTACTTCATCCATGGAGAGGTGGTCCACTAGATTTCTGTCACAAGCAGGCAGGCTCACTCTCATCAATTCTGTTAGTCTCTCTATGATGATCTATTGGGCCAGGGCCTTCATTTTACCAACTAAACTTTTGAATATGGTCAGATCTGCAATGTTTAGATTCTTCTGGTTATGTTCCATCCATGCTAGGAAGCCGTTCCCGTGTTCATTCAAAGCTTTTGAAAAGCCTCACAGCAAAGGAGGTCTTGGCAACATCAATCTGCCGGTTTGGAATAGGGCTGCATATAGTTCTCACTTCCATGCAATCATGATCAAGAAGGACTCACTTTGGGTTTGTTGGTGTCTTGTGCATAATATTGGATCCAAGAATTTTTGGCAAATGGATGTTCCACATTCTTGCAGCTGGATTTGGAGGAACATTTTGAAATTGAGAGAGATATTTAAGCCTCTTATCCAGATAAAACTCACTACATCGAGTGGTTGCAGTTTCTGGAATGACCCATGGATCTGCAAAGGCGTAATACTTGATTCCATTCTCAACACTCAGGAAAAGTTTCAATCTGGAGTTAGCATAAATGCCAAAGCTGTTGATCTTATTGTGGATGGCAAGTTGTGCCTTCCATATTGCAGCAATCAAAATGTCAGGACCTCCTGGAAGAATCTAGCTTGTAATACGTATGTCTTCCAAGACCAGGAAACAGTGCATTGGAATGGCAGACCACACTCAATAAGTAGTGTTTATGAATCACTTCATGGTGTAGCCAATATGCCAGATTGCAAATGGTACAGAGCTACTTGCAATGATATTTCTCCTAGCAGGGATAATTTGTTCTTCTGGAAGTGTGTTAATGATGCCCTTCTAACAAGAATGAAACTTGTAGACTATGGAATGTTCGTTCCCAACATATGTACCTTGTGTGATGCCTATGCTGAAACTGCTCAACACATATACTTTGAATGCCCCTTAGTTCATGAGCTATGGAGTGATATGTTGATATAGATCGGGTTAGTTGTTGTTCCACTTCACTTCTCTGAGCAGTGGTCCCTGATTTATACTGCAACCAAGTGGAATACTGAGAGAAGAACATACTTTTTCTTCATTCTCAAAAAAATGATGAAACTGGTGTGGGGTGAGAGGAACAAAAGGGTTTTTGAAGGTAAATGCAGGACTGTGCTAGTGCTTTGGGCTGCTCTTAAGCATGATATATTCGATGGTATGAAAGCAAGTAAGCATGAATTTCTGGACCATCAAATCGAACCATGGATCCCGTAGCTTTGTTTCTTTTTTGGTCTGTATTTTTTCTTTTCTTCTGTTTGTTCTCTTTTTTTAATAAATCTGGTAGGGGCCCAGTTTTCAACCCCGCTTACTCTGCAAAAAAAAATTACTATTATTTAGTTTAGAAATATTTATTTAATAAATTCAATATCACTTAAATAAAGCTCAAACTTGAAATATTCGTAAATCAAACTTAAAACATCATCAAGTTATACATAGCTTAAATTTTAAAATTTAACCATATATAAAATAATATTTATATAATATCAAAATTTAATATTTATTAAACCGTATATTTCTTTCCAAACCATAGAAAATCCCTTAAAATATTTTTTATATAGACCACAGTGCCTGTATATAATTTTCTATCCTATGGTCAAGTGATACGGATATTTATCATTTCAATCCGTAATTTAAAAATAAAAGTTTACGGTTATATATATCATTTCAAACCGCAATCCCGAATGAAATGAAAATGCATAATAACTTGCAGTTTATACAATATAAAATATAGCATCCATTCATCCAAATATCAATAGACAACCATTCATTACAATCATCATCCAATTTAAACAAAACATCAATATAAAGCATATAAAATATAACAGGCATCAACGAATAGTGTATATTCAATAAAAATTAATAACTATTCAACTGACAGTTTATATGCAATAAAAAAAATTTAACTGTCAAATTATATGCAAAATAAAATTACATAACAATTTAATTTAAATAAATGCTATCTAACTGAGATGATGATTAAATATATGCCCAAACAATCATAGATAAATTTTAAATCACATCAAAATTTAATTTAACAAACATAAGAAATCTTTGAAGTTGTGAGTGGGTTAAAACACTCACCTTTTGAATTTAAATTGAATTCAAATCCAATTTAAACCCAAAAATTTGACCGTCTCATAATTTGTCCAAACCAGCATCATCAAGTCCGGAATTTTATTACGATCCTAACAAAAAAAAACCGCGCGTGAAACGGAGTTCGTATGCGAGAGTTATAGCGAAAATTGTGATTGAAATTAAATTTAAATAGAAACAAAAAGAGAACACATTTACCGCCACGTCGCTAGATCACACGTCATTGCCTTCTTCTTTCATTCTCTACAACAACGCACGCAATTATCTCTAGGCAAATTGACGCGCACGAGACAACACCATTGAATTACGCTCGTCGAGAGCTTCTGTAACGACCCGACTTTCCCGACCCGGAAAATCGAACCATTTTAGTTAAGAAGAAGAGGTAGAAGAAGAAAAATAGAAAACAACATCAGAATCTAACCATCGCAGCGGAATAAAATATAATATATATCAACAGATCTTTACACAAATCAAATCTATATCAGTTTTATATAATATAGCATCAGAGTATACACCAGAGAACACATAACATACAACTGGACAATAACCAATCATGTCCTCAATACAACAGAGTACAACAATCAACACAGCGGAATAATAATAGCAAGTACGAGAGTACGTATCGTCATCCAGCTCGCCTCTTGAGCTCCACAGCATAATCTGAACCTGTTTATCTCGGTCTGACCCGAGCATCATATAAAACAATACCCGAGTCAGTCTGGAATACCAGCGTGAGAAAATCACACTCAATTGATTATTAAAGTTTCAAAAATCCTTTGAAATCAAAAGCATCTCGTAAGACCATGCCACAAATAAACATGTCGGGTTTTTACCTTACGATAGCTAAAACACTTTTTATAAAAATCCTCTGATATTATAATAGTGTCTACAGAAAGTAAAATAGAATCTAGTTGAAATGGTTGCATCTCACATTTCAACAATAGTTGGGCACAATCAAAACCGTACAGGCACGTAGGGAGAATGGATTTCCAACGAATGACTAGGCACTGGGGTACCACCTGTCACAGTACGTGGCCTAGATCACAGTACCGAGGAGTACGCCCGCTCCCCTGCAACACAAGACCGGAATCATCCCTTACTGGATAATTCCAAGTAAAATCACCCCACGGTTGGGATCAGCAACCGCAACACTAAGCCGAAATAAAAGGGACATCTAGACAGGGATGACCTTACTCTCAAGTGGGGGCTACCCACGAAGCCTTGCTGCATAACCCCTGATTTTCAGTCATTCCCGGTTGATGAGGCTCGAGGCTAAACGATACCTTTTCAGAACATATCCCTTAGAATGCCCATCGTCCACCTGACGATGTCACGAAAGCATTCGTCCATACAAGTCCGTCCCGGGTTCGAACGGAACCGAAGGCACTATTCCTACTACATCCATTTTGGAAATATCCTCAGGATTAGTAGCGACTAGCCCTTGCACTTCACAGCTCCATCTTCGACTCTGAACACGTTACACGAATCGTACAAACCGGATCGAAGTGGTATTCGAGTCTCCAGACCTAGAATCCCGGTATACGGAAACTCGATCCCGGTCTCTTCGAAACGATCAGCGCATTTGGCCAATATTGATAGTCGGTTATTTAACTATCAATTAACATCCACAAGCAACCATCACACAATAAATAATTTCCCACATTATTTATTTGCCAAATATCTTCCCAAGATATATTCCCAAATTTTCAAAGCTCATTTGAAAACAAATTCCGCTTACGGAATACATTTCCCAAATAATTATTTCCACTGAATCACCAAGTACAAAATACTTTTAGATTTTAAAATAATTTTAAAACACCTTATTATAAATATACTTTATAATATTGAAATTTAAAAACTACTTTAATACCTTAACAAAATATAAACTTAAGGAATATTTAAAATGAAACCACTTTTCAAATATAAACTAAATTTCTCTTTTAAAACATAATACCAAATCACTTTTATATAATTACTACAATAATATATTTTTGAAAATACTTACTTAAGAAATTAACATTTAGAAATAATCAATTTTCTAAAACATGCTTTTAAAAACACAATTAGAACTTTTAACTTATATTTAAAATTGCTTTGAAAACGTACTTGGCTATCCAGAGAAATACCCTTCTCACTTCCATCTTTTAAAAATAAATCAACATTTATTTTTAAACCAATCCATATTCTTTTATAAATTCCCACCTTGAATTTATATTTCAAATATCCTCTGATATTCCATTTCACTTTATAAACCCAGTTTATCTCTCCAAAATCTCATTTCTCTTTAAAGTTTCAAATCCCAAAGTATTTAAATCAATTAACAATTGATTCTCCAATTTAATTTATAAATGAAATAAATTTCCTTACTTAATCCATTTATTTTCAAATTCATTAACTTCCAGATTTTATTTCTCATTATGATTTAAAATCTTTAAACTGAAACACAAGTTTCAGATTTTACCAAATTCCTTCTTTCTTTTTAATTACATTTAAACATTGAATTAAAATAAATTATTTATTCCTTTAAATAATATCACATAAGTTTTCTTTAAATTCAATATTTCTCTGTTTATTCAAAATTCTTCTTTTCCATATTTAATTTATTCGAATTCACTAGAATTTCTTAACTTAAATTTTATTCTTTTATTTCTTTCCAAAAATCCAATTCAATTGCTTTTGATAACTCATTATACTGGGAAATTCAATCCAACCAGATTATCCAATATAAATCATCATAGGATATCAACAATCATATCATAGAATATTTAAACAAAATTAAATATTTTGAGGAATCCAGTTGGATCCCTCCAACCTGTTTCCCTGCATCCACAAACGTTAGCACAATACCAATTTCACTTCAAAGTGGAATATCGCGGTATATGGGTTTTATAAAATATCATCCGCTATTATGCGGCGCATAGGGTCTCATCCGCTATATAAATGCGGGAATATCAACAACTCAAATATATACATATGCCAATATGTATATATTGCTATATACTACTATATATATCACATCAATCAAATCAATCATCCATCCATATTTAAATTTAACCAATTATTCACCATAGATTAACTCACCTTTGCTTTTATTTGCCATCCCTTCCAATATTGCCTTGATTTTCCGATTATCGACCTTAAATACCATTATTCAACTTATTAATATTTTGGATAAATCGATCAATTAATTTCTAATTTGATAATTTAATTACCCCATAATTTATTTCAACTAATAGTTTAATTAATGAAATATTATTATTTATTTTTTTAACAAAATAAATTAAATAGGTTTATTAAACAAATCTAGCTCCAAAATAAAATTTCCATTTAATAATTCATTTAACTAAAAATTCATTTCAAACAGATGATTTCCGATTAAATAAAATATTTTCATCAACTAAAATAATTAAATATGTTTATTAAATAAATTGATCGTTGATATACATTTATAATACTGAAACCGAATAACTTTATAGTTTACTGTAAACATTATATTATATATATATATATATTTCTTTACTGCCAGCCCTTATAAAATTTAATTCGTTTATCACTGTTAAATCAAAATTAATTGAAGAATAAAGATTTGAATACCTCACTGCCTTCTCCTCATCACAGTCGCAGCCCTAAACGAACACGACTCTGGCCTCACTGATATAACTGGAAGCAAATCATTAACATTTCCAGGCTTGCCATTTCCACAAGCAACTGGAGTGCGACCAGTGGAACTCAACAAGTCCAGCCTTCACCACACATCGACGCGACTTCATCCTTCCACTTCCCTACTTCGCGACCACTCCCCAAGATCCCAAACGAATGTCGAAACCCTCGAATCACGACACGAGCAGCGTCGTTGCTAAAATCGCAAGCCCAAGCTGAAATCAACTACACTCCCATCACCATCATACGCGACCGATTCTACTTCACATGGATTCGAACTCTCGACGTCACGGCCTCACGCATCCAACCCTAACTCGAGCAGATTGTTCGAGTGGAAGGAAGTTGTCGATCTGAGAGGGAACGACCACGGAATTCGATTCGAACGAGCGAATTTGTTCGTTTGTTTTATCACATTTTTGAAAGAGGGAGGATTTGTTTTCGTTCGAACAAGAATTCTAGAGTGACTGCCATTTTCTCGTGATTCCTCTCGGCCTTGAATGGAAAAGATGAAAGAGGGGAAGAACGAGATAGGTGAAGGCACGATTTCGATTTAAAAGGAAAAAGGGATTCGCTGTAATGATTTGAAGGTAGCGATTTTCTCTGTTTTTTTTAACGACTGGAATTGAATTGAATAAACGAGGAAGGAACAGGCAAATTTTAGAAGGAACGAGAAGTGTACGTTGGAAGATAAGGGTAGCGTGTTCGAGAAGGCAAAGGAACGGGTTGTAAAAATATCTAGCTACAGTGTTTTGCTTAAATTATTTATATTAAATTTTCGATTTGATTTCAACGCGTTTGTTTATCGTACGCTCACACAACAACTCTGATTACTACGAAACTTGAAATCCGGTAATAATACAATATTACGGACCCAATGGAACTGGTTTCGTCGAATTCCGAGACTGTGCCTCGGAAGGCTATTTTTAAATATCGATTCAAACGATATAATTTCAAAACTGAATAAAACAGTTTAAAATTACATTCTGAAGCTTCTATTATCTTTAGTATTATTAATATGAATTTTACGAGCTTTCAAAATATTTTTAATTAGCTTAGAATGCCAGATTTACTATTTTATCCAACTTCAATATAAATTTAATTTAATTATTAAATTACTCAATAAACAGCGATATTTGAAATTTAAGTTTATAATTAACCTCTGAATATTTAAAATTAATTAAATATTCCAATTTCAAATGCTCAAAAATTCCGGGTCGTCACATTCCTCCCCCCTTAAAAGAATTTCGTCCCCGAAATTACCAGTTAAGAGGAATGATTCAATCCCCGTTAACTATTTCCCAAATTCAAACAGTTTTAACAATACCCAAACATTCTTTTATTAAGGATACACTAATCATCTTTTAACTCCCCAAACTTATTCATAAATTCAACCCATACCACCTACTTATCCGTTCAAATTTAAATTTGAATTCAAATTTTGAATTATCAAAAATTTCCAAAATTTTTCTAACTCCCTAAATTTCCGAAAATTTTTGCCAGTGTCTCCTTTGCGCGGCTAGCTCGGTACAACTACAAAATGGCTCTACGGCCTCTCCCAATCTTAAAAAGAAAACGAAAAGCCAAGTGGCTGCATCAAAAACCCAATCAAATTTTATATTGAAATTCAAATACATACCTTTTTGTCGGGCCATTAAATTTTATCTTCTAAAATCAAAAATCCCAATTATCCATTGCTTTTATACACCTGTATATCCTACTAAGCAATAATATTCAATCACAATTCCAAAGTCATTTTATACTTTCCTTTACAAATTTCCAATATTTGTTTTACTTAAGCCCGTACGATGCACATATATCATCCGTACGCAATATCACATTCGATCGCTCAATCGATCACACAATTTCACTTCCGAACTAGTATTGTCCACCCGACTTCCTAGTGCGGACTCAGATCTGGTTTCTTGACCAGAAACCGTCATTCTCCTTGCATAGCCACCAACTATGATAGAGAATATCCAAAATCAATCAACTATCCATATCCAGGCTCGCCGTTGAAAATCGAGTGAAAAATCCTGATTCGGATCGATAAAACTATCTCGAAATTCTGTGCTCGACATCTGGATCAAATAGCTATGCGAATAAAATAATATACGTACATCTTACGTATAAATTCCAATTGATTACCAATTACATCAATTCTCTTTTATTCACATTCATTTTGATTGTTATCCCCTTATTCACAACTATCCCATTTCACAACTTCAGTTTTAGTCTTCGTTCAACTATTCACTTAGTATATATTTTTTCCCAAAATTACTAAGTATACCTCCAATACAAATTTTCTTAAGAATTTCATTCCTTAATTCTTAAGTTCATATAAATTTTCTTATATTTATTTACTACTTCACCACTGAAGTGTATATATTCAAATTGAACTCCCATTTCATATGAATTTCAACTTACTTCAATTTACTACTTCACTTCAAATATAAATACTTATTCCACATTTCATTCAGATTTTCATTTCCAATTTTTCTTTCTTAAATTCAATTCATCTCCAACTTCCAAAAATTGAATTTTTTGAGGACTTTGAATTTTTGACTTTGATTTTGAAATGGATCTGAATCTGAGATTTTTGTCTGCCATTGAGGAGGAGAAGGATTTGATGAAATTTTACGCGCAGACAAATGAGAATAGGCGGAGGCTAGAGTTTAGCGGGGTATTTATAGATGAAGTTGGAATAGACAGATGGATCCGAATTTTAATGAATTCACAATTTGTCAATTTAAATTCCAATAATCCATTTATTTGATTTCTAGATCTTATTATGAATAAATGGTCAACTTACCATTTCTATCATTTCTGATTGCAATTAGCTTCAAATTTATTAACCAAACCTCCATATCAAATAAGGATTTATTGCAAAAAATTTAGTGTTTACCTTTAATTAAAGTAAATTCAATAAATTATAAAATCTTATTTCAATGAAATTTTATACCATTCGTATTCAATTCTCTTTATTAAATCAATCATCCTCTTATGTATATATATTTAACATTAGTATATATCCAATTACCCAAATTGATTTACAGCCTAACATAACATTTGAATTTTATTCCCAATTCATAAATTACTACATTAACTAAAATTTAACGTTTCCCCTTTAATTTACATTTTCACCTTATGTTACTACACTAATTATCCTTAAAGTAACGTTTATTATTAATAACAATATTATAATTACTTACATTTTAAATGAACTTTATTTACAATAAATTCATTGAACAATTAATTAGGTAATTTATATAGTTGCTATCCTATCCTTAAATTTATTTCATAAATTAATCCATTTCATCTAAATTCTTATCTATGTAATATTTCAACATTTAGTTTCATCAAATGTAATTGATTTCCAATACGTTAATAACTTTATTTCCAAATCTTATATTACAACAAACTATCCAATACGAAAGTCTTAATATTTTTACAAATACTACTTTAATTAACATTAACGCAATACTCAATTTAAATTATTGTAACTGATTTCAAAATTGTAAATTAACAAGCTACCAAAATAGGCAACATACAATAATCGTACTCTAACCTTTAGTCACATTAATACGCTTTTATTTCTCAAAAATCAAAGTTCCCATTTAACTAAATCTCCATAAATGAATTTGACATTATTTTCAAAAATTACTTTATATTAACATTAACCTAAAAATATATTTATATCTATTGCAATCGATTTACCAGTTATACTTTAATATACTAAAAAAAATGGTTAACCAAAATTTTTTACCATTTAGCATTCACTTCCACTTACAAGCTACTATTAACACAAATGTTGTCATTGACTTAGCTCTAATTAAGTAAATTAGATGAATGGGCAAATTTTAACAATTATCACTAAATGCCAAATTCTACTCACATTCATAATTAAATATCAACTACAATTTATTAAAATTACTTACCTATCCTTATTAAATCAAATTGCAATCTATTTAGTACTATCTTCTCAATTAACATAACATTTAGATGTTAGATTTCATTTAATTTCAATTTATTGACCCACTTAAATTTTATTCTTTTCATTCAATATCAATTGTCCATTCTATAAGTAAAATTAACATTAGATTCATACTCATATAATAGCTTCAAATTCATCTAATAAATATTTATAAAATCTTTAAATACTAAAACCATTTAATTGCAATTTGATTATAAATTAACTTAACAACCTAATAAAATAAGTAACGTACAATCAGTATTGTCATTAACTCCTAATTACACTTTTAGAGGTTCATTATTTACACCCCAATATTGTAATTACTTACATAACACTGGTTTTACTCAATTAACATTTATTACAAACTGTTCCAAAATTTATTCAATATTTATTAGTTTTCTTATATTATATTTATAACCAAGTGTAACTTTTAACTTGAATTGGTTGGATTTCCTTTCAAGTTATTAAAAATTAACTTATACTAACATATTCCTTAATTTATTCCAATTACCGTTACAATGTTTTTATTACATAATCAATTAATTACTTTCCTTTCTCGTATTAAATTATACACCTGTATAATCCTTTCCACTATTCATTCATTAGCATTCTATGTAAATTTCAATCTCTTGTAATAACTCATTTATTATACTTTTGCATATCAATAAACAAGGTTTCAAATAAATGGGGTTTATTAAATTCAATCTTTATACTTAAGTCTATTACAACCAATGTAATATTTTCATAGGTTAATTATTAACATTTATTTCGTTACCACATTATAACCATTATATTTCTTTATAATTAAATTCCAAAAATCTTATAAATAGACCAATTTAATTTACGAAATTTACGGGTCGTTACAATCTCCCCCACTCAAAACTTTTCATCCCCGAAAAGGAAAAGAAGGGAAAAGAAGAAATAAGGAAATAATATATCTTTCTTAAATATTAAATTTATAAACAATAAGTTTACAAAATAATTTAAAATAAGATATACCAATTTATACCTGTTTAAATCCTTTATACATAAATTATTAAGGTTTGTAAAACATTTTCAAATTTTGCTAAGTCCAAAATTTATGGAAAATTTTGGCAGAGTCCCCTTTGTACGGAGAGGCTCGGGAGAAAATATAATATTAAATATAAAAAAATATCACATATAATACTCAAAATATTATATCCTGAAATGACCCTCCTATTTCTACTCTAATTCCATAAGGATTTTTTTTAAGGTAAAGAGGATATATATATATATATAGATAGATATATCATCCATTGCAATTATAATTCTCAGGGTCAATATCTTTCTCCAATAAACCAAATATATCCAGGATCACAATAATCAACCAATATAAATATATCAGTACATTCACAAAGATAAGCACATACATGTGAGGATGTATATGCCTCTCTTGTTTGAATCAGAGTTCTGGAAAAACAAGAGGATATTGGATTGCTGATTTTTTTTTTTGACCAAACAATCCACTGGAAACATAAACTTTAGTCTGTTTATCCTAACTAAGAAGTGATCAAGTAATAATCAGTAGTAAACAAGCTTTTAATATAGATGATCATGTTAAAGTCTGGATCGTATCAAATTCAGTATAAAAGAAAGTGGATCCTAAGTGAACACAAGCAACATCTAGGCGTAATGGAAACGCGCCTAACTTATACACAAGAGATCACGAGTTCGAGTACTATGCTGGTTGGTTCAAACACAATTTTTGTTTTTTTTTTCATTTTTCTTCTGTACAATTTGGAATCTGTTATTTACCTATATCTGCACATATATATTTTATTTTTGCCTATATTCCACATACTAAACAATAATCCTTGCTTAATTATTTTTGAAATCCATTCCTACAACCTGGAAGGCTTCATGATTGATGTAAATTAAGGGTCTGTTGCTTGGGTTTTGTAAATGATAAGAGTGTTTATCATTATCCAGGTTTGAATTTCTTCTCACAAAATCTGTCTGGAATTAAGAATGCATTTGGTTAGAATCTGAGTGAAATTCAAATTCTTATTACAAATACAAAGGAAAAGGTATGGTAATATTTGCACTAAACATGTTTATGTGCATGTATATCTGCAACTATTTGGATCTGGCTTACTCTTCCCTTATTACAAATCCTTTCTCTAAAATAAAATAGTACATGAGACATTTGTATGAAACAAGTTTAATTATGGAAACCTTGCAGCCATATAAAACATTCAACCTATGCCTATTTTCTTTTGCATACATATGCCATAGTAGAAAATAAAACCATTTAATTTTCTGAGAATCAACTGTCCAGATTTTACAAAACTTAAATTCTTTCCAAAGCCTCAAGATTGACTAATACATTTATAAAGTATAATCATTCGATTTTAACATGGTGTTCTTGCTAAATCCACTTTCAAGATTTGATTAAAATTCTTTTTAAACATAACAGATATTTAACTTGGTTCATAGATTCCAGATACAAGTCAATCTCTTAATAAAATACCTTACAACATATCCATCCAATATTCAACACTTAATACAAGTAGCAATTTAAATTGTCAATACATGCAGATTTCAACATTTAGGCTCTTATCTAACTAAGTTTAGCATGCTATATCTTCTTCTCAAAGCTTTGCTCCTACTCCTACTTAGTTGCTGCAATCCCTGAAAAAGCATTTGAAACTGCCTCATTTTAAATGAGACACCCCAGATGCCATTAGCACACTAGGGTCAGACACATGTCTGGTATGAGAAAGCTCACAAAGATAATTAGTTAATTAAGTTAAAGTCAAGTTAAATACATATACAGAAAGTTCAGCCCTTTGGAATCAGGCAAATACTTGTGTGCATGCTCTGTGTCTTTGTGCATGTGCACACTTTAATTTTCTTTCCAGAGACTACATGTATAAACATAGCACATACCTTCAAGCATACAATTCAATCATAGTCAACCAATCATTCATACCAAACAGGAAAATAACCAATATGAGTTAAATCATTTATTCAATTCTCATATTTCAAATCTGGGAAAAACTCTAGTTTCCTCATCATCTCAAGTATTATTCCCTGGGTATATTTATCTATCCTTGGTCTCACCTGCAATATTTATGAATCAATGGACACACTGTAATGAACTAATTCACTCCATTACACAAAGATCTCAGGACTTAAACAAGCCATGTGTCAACTTGTGTTACTCAAGCACACAAGTCATTCCTGCAGTGTTCTTGACCCCAATTTCCTAATCAGGCTTAAGTTAATACTAACTCTTTTGATTTTTCATGACAAAACCATTCAGTGATTCATTTCATTAGCTAAAAACATCCATAACATGGCATCTCATATTATTCATGACCATACAGAGGCAAACAAGCAAACAACCATTGGTGATTACAAAATAAGGTTCTGTATATACATATATTCATCCTGGTATTTAAAAGGAGTTTAGGCAACTAACATTGGCTTATGGTTTCTGAGAGAGTTTTTCTTTTGCAAACATTTGTGCTTGAGTTAAACTCAGGATGACCTGGTTTCACTGAATCACAAAATTTTGTTTGCTATGCATTTTATTGAATCAGGAGCATCAGCACATAGGCAACCCTATTGCACCCCTAATTCCTTTCTATTTCAAGCCTCAGCACTTATACATGAGTATATTGCAGCTCAACATTATTTACATCTTTCTGGGTTGAGCCAAAACCAATACTACTTGCCTATTCTCAACATTTTATTTTCTGGGTATTTGTTTATATCCCTAAACATTAACATATCAGAGATCTGAGTGTATAAAACAGATAGTGAAAATTAGCCACACATCCTTAAAACGGAACTTAAATTCAAAGCGGGTCCCTGTCATAAAATATATATTTTCTACATTCATGTTTCTGTTTTCCGCCATTTTTTTTCCCAAATTACCCTTACGTTTCACTGTGGAGCTGAATCTTCTTCTTATTTTTCGATTTAATGGTAAACTGCAATAATATTAAAGATGAATCAATTTTTTTTATGAAATATGATATTCTCAATATTTGCAGTTATGAATAATCGCAACAAATTTCTGCAAAAATATGCGCAATAATTGCAGAAATTTCTGCAACTATACACAATAGTTGCAGACATTTCTGCAACTATAAGCAATAATTGTAGAAATGTCTGCAACTATACGCAATAGTTGCAGAAATGTTCGCAACTATGTGCAATAGTTGTAGATATTTCTGCAACTATTTGCAATAGTTGCAGAAATGTTTGCAACTATGTGCAATAGTTGCAGATATTTCTGTGACTATTTGCAATAGTTGCATTTCTGCAACTATACCATATAGCTGCAGAAATATCTGCAATTATTTATAAATTTTGTAAATTTGAAAAAAAATCAAAAAGGTTTAAAAGTTGCTGAATTGTCTGCAAATATTTGAAATAATTGCACATTTACTACAAATATGAATTTTTGGTATCAACAATGGATCTCATTTCAAAGATCATAAAATTTATGATTTTTTGGTGAAAACGGTTTGTTGATCCGGTTTTTGTACATAAAGTTATACGCATTTGAAATGTTAAAAACGTAAAGGGTATTTGTGTATTTTTGCCTGTGCGAATTTGAAAATAGGGGGCGGAAATGTAAGTTTTGTATGTGAATGATGTTTTGTTTATTTTGAAACTGATTAGGGATGTAAGCCAAACTTACCCAAACAGATATGTATACTAACAACACATAAAACTTTGTTATAATAAAACAAGCAATCAACCAAAGAGAATCAAAACATTTTCAGATTTAAATCCACAGATAAGCATTCATATATGAAAATACTCTTTTAAGAAAAATACTTATAACTGGCTGCCTACATTAGGACTTATTGCCTTAGATTTTTGAGTGAGTTTTCTCACCTAGCTCTCTTCTTTGTTTCCTTAATTAATTGATGAGCTTCTGCCCTTTGCCTCAAGCTCTCTTCCTTCACTTGTCTTATGATTTCTGTGGTGTTGTTTTTCTTTTTTTTTTCAAAATTCTTTTCTGAGGAGGAGAGGAGGCTGCTGCATATACATGTATATATATATACAGGGTTTCTCTTAGGGTTTTGGGTATTGGCTAAGTCCATTTTTGCCCACCAGAAAAATCATGTTATCTGCATTTTTTTAAACCCAAAGTTTTACCCTTCCCGGCTTAATTTGGGTGAAGAGAAAAGTGGTTACACATTTTTTTCAGAAATTTGCTTTTCAGAAAATACTTTTCCCCTTGTCTACAATCATGCTAAAAATGTGACTTGATTTTGTTATTTATTAAATACTCTTTTCTAATTCTGCATATACCAAGCACTTCCCTGTTTTATCTTATTTTTTTCTATTTTTAGTTTTCATGCAAATGGTATGTACTTCCTTCATTTATTTATAAGAGGATTATTCCTTTTTATATCTTCATTCTTTTTATTTCTGCTTATATTAAAATATGTCTGTATATTTTATTTCACTAGTTTAAACTCTAGTATTTTATTAACACATATATATATTTATAAGTCTTACTGAAATAATTAGTACACCCTCCTATATATTCATACATCATTCTATACTGACACACACATGCACATGTACACTCAAAAATATTCAGTAGCATTCATATATACATTTACTCATGTATACTACTTTTAAGAATTTAATCTACATATATATATATATATATTTCCATACACATCAATATGTATGTATTCTTGGAGTTCAGGGTTTTAGCTTATATTCATGTGCATTTCCTGTGCACACATGTACACACACTGATACACTATCAAGCTATATCAATTCCTCCTTCAAAATTTATTTAAAAATTATTTTAAATTTATTTATATTTTCCAGAATAAATTCCTAAAATCTTGGGTCATTACATACACCCCTCCTTTTAGAAATTGTGTCCCACAATTTTCCTAAGCTTAAAATAAATTTTAAACTTAATTCAGAGAACAAGTATATTCTCTACCAAATAGATTCTTAGTTCTATACTAACTAAAAATATATTCATCCAATAATAAAGAAAACAATCAAAAATCAGAATTACCTTAATCTGAAAATAGCTTAGGATAATTCATCCTAACTTTGTCTTCTAATTCCCATGTGCAATCACTAGGATCAAGACTCCACTGTACCTTCACAAGTTTCAGAGATTTATTCCTCAACTTCTTCACATCTTTTGCCAAAATTCCCACTGGATCCTTTTTATAAATCAAATTAGGATTTATCTGTACTTGGGTTGGGGTTTCAAGAATTTCTGCCTTGTCATGGACCCATCTTCTCAATTGTGATACATGAAAAACATCATGTATACCTTGCATGTTTTCTGGTAATTCCAACTTATATGCCAAGGGACCAATTCTCTCCAGAATTTTGTATGGTCCAATATATCTTGGGGTTAATTTGCCTTGTTTTCCAAACCTCAGCACATTTTTCATGGGTGAGATTTTGATGAAAACAAAATTTCCCACCTCATATTCTACCTGCCTCCTTCTCATGTCTGCAAATTTCTTTTGCCTATCTTGAGCTGCTGTCATTCTTCTTCTTACCAACTCAATTTTCTCCTTGGTTTCTTGTATGTACTCAGGTCCTAAAATAGACCTTTCTCCTGCTTCTACCCAGCAAACAGGTGACAAACAGGGTTTACCATATAAGGCTTCAAATGGAGCCATTCCTATGGTGCTTTGGTAGCTGTTGTTGTATGTAAATTCAACTAGATGAAGATAATCTTCCCAGTTGCCCCCAAAATCCAGTATACATGCCCTCAACATGTCCTCCAAAACTTTGTTTACCACCTCAGTCTGCCCATCTGATTGAGGATGGTAGGCAGTACTTAAACATAGTTCACTTCCCATTGCTTCTTGAAAGCTTCTCCAGAATTTTGAAGTGAAGATGGTATCCCTATCACTCACAATGGTTTTGGGAATGCCATGTAACTTTACCACTTCTTTTATAAAAATTTGAGCTAGTTTTGGTGCTGTTCTTTCTGACTTGACTGGGATGAAGTGTGCTACCTTGGTTAGCCTATCAACTATCACCCATATACTTGTATTGCCTCTCTTAGATCTAGGCAGTCCATCTATGAAGTCCATAGATATATCTTCCCACTTCCACTGTGGTACACTAAGAGGTTGCATCAACCCTGATGGTCTTTGAGTTTCAGCCTTGACTTGTTGGCAAGTCATACATTTGGCAATGTACTTAGCTATATCAGATTTCATCCCCTTCCACCAGAAGTCTCTTTTCAAATTTTGATACATTTTTGTGTTACCTGGGTGAATGGAGTATTTACTTCTGTGATATTCATTCAATATCTCCTTCTTCAATTCTATGTCCTCTGGTACACACATCCTGTTCTGGTATCTCACATAACCATCTTTATCAATGTGGTGATTCATTACTTCCTCCCCTCTTGAGAGGAGCATTCTCTTCTCTAATAAGTGAGCATCTTGTTCTTGCATTTTTCCTACCTTCAGAATTAAATCTGGTTGAAGTGTCATTAAGCTTAACTTCCCTTTATCTTCTTGTGCACCGTGCATCTGCTCATTAATGTGCACACAACCATTCTCCCCAATCTCTAACTCAGTTAGCAAAAATAAGTTTTTAAATTCTTCTATCATCATCATAGCCAATTTAGCATGCTGTCTACTTAGAGCATCTGCAACTTTGTTTGCTTTTCCTGGTGTATAAAGTATGTCAAAGTCATAGGCAGCTAAGAACTCCACCCATCTATGTTGCCTCATGTTCAAATCTTTTTGTGAAAACAAATATTTTAGAGACTTGTGGTCAGTGTAAAGTTCAAACTTAGTGCCTAACAAATAATGTCTCCAAAGTTTTAAAGCATATATCACAGCTGCTAATTCGAGATCATGTGTGGCATACCTTACTTCATGGGGTTTAAGTTGTCTGGATGCATATGCAATGACTTGGCCTTGTTGCATCAACACTGCACCCAAGCCAAATCCACTAGCATCAGTGTATACCACTAATTCTTCATTTCCATGTGGTACCTTTAGAATTGGAGCATTCACCAATGCCTCCTTCAACTGTTCAAAAGACTTTTCACATTTTTCTGACCAAACAAAAGCTTGGTTCTTCCTGGTTAGGTTAGTGAGTGGTGTAGAAATTTTTGAAAAATCTTTTATAAACCTCCTATAATACCCTGCCATCCCCATAAATGACCTCACTTCACTCACAGTGCTTGGCCTCTTCCATGCTTGAATAGCCACTACTTTGTTGGGGTTCACAGAAATTCCTTTGGCAGATATAACATGGCCAAGAAAATGTACTTCCTCCTTCCAAAACACACATTTTGAAAATTTTGCCTTTAAATCTTTTTCCCTTAACCTAGACAAAACCAGGTGCAAATGATGCTTATGTTCTTCCACTGTCTTGGAATAAATCAAAATGTCATCTATAAAAATAAGCACAAACTTGTCTAAACAATCTCTAAAGGTTCTGTTCATTAAATCTACAAAGTAAGATGGTGCATTGGTCAAGCCAAATGGCATAACCAAAAATTCATACAACCCATACCTAGTGTTAAAGGCAGTGTACTTGATGCTTGATTCTTCCACCTTCATTTGATGAAAACCAGATGCTAAGTCTAGTCTAGAAAATACTTTTGCCCCTGCTAATTGATCAAAAAGATCATCTATTCTTGGCAATGGGTATTTATTTTTAATAGTTACTTTGTTTAATTCTCTATAATCTATGCAGAGTCTTAAGGAGCCATCTTGCTTCTTAACAAATACCACTGGTGCTCCCCAGCAAGAATTACTTGGTCTTATAAAACCCTTTTCTTCCAATTCTTCTAACTGTTTCTTTAATTCTTTTAGTTCATTTGGCCCCATTCTAGTTGGCTTTTTAATCACTGGGCTTTCTCCTGGAACTAGATTGATCTGGAATTCTACTGGTCTATGGTGTTGAATACCCTTGACCTCACCAAACACATCCAAATATTCATTGACTATGGGAATTTCTTCAATGGTTAGTTCACTGAAATCTTTTTCTGAGTCAACTAAATGATATAGTTTTCCTTCCTTAGCTACCTCACATAAAACTGTGATTCTCTGGCCTCTAGAATTTTGCAATGATATGGTGGATGAGTCTAAATTAATTATGGCTTTAAATTGCCTTAACCAGTCTACCCCCAATATAACACCTATATTTGGGTAATTCAAAACATATAAATTGGAAATAAAAATATTTCCTCCTATGTTTAATTCCACATCCACACAAATCATATTTAAAACACTAGAACTCCCCAATGGACTGTGTATATGCAATGGGGTTTCAACCAATATGCAATTCAGTTTTAGCATTTTAACCCATTCATAAGAAATTAAAGAGTGAGTTGCCCCAGTATCATATACTACTGTTATGGGTATGGTACAAATAAGTAATGTACCTTCCACTTGGCTATGGTTTACAGTGTTACTCTCCACTGTGGCTTTGCCTTTTCCTTCCAAATTTGCCAATTTGCCTTGCTGTTTATACTCAGGACAATTCCTCTTCATATGCCCCTCTTTCCCACATAGATAGCATTTGAAAGCTCCTCCTTTCAATTCTGGACATCTTGGTTTGATATGCCCTTCCTTTCCACACTGATGGCACACAATTTTCTTCTTGTCTTCCTTAGCTTTGACATCTCCAGTGCTTTTGTTACTAGCCTCTTCTTTCTTCTTATCATAAGGGTGATATCTCCCCTTACCTTTCTTGTTATTATTGCTCTTAAAATTTCTGAACTTCTCCCTTTCCTTGTCATGCTGCTCCAACCTCAAAGCTAAGTCTATCACATAATCAAAAGTCTTGTCTGCATAGGGTAACATGGCTCTGCTAAGTCCTGGGTTCAGACCTTTTATGTACCTATCATTTTTAGATGCCTCATCTGCCACAAGCATTGCTCCATATGTGGAAAGTCCCTCAAACTTTTGAGTGTATTCTGTGACAGTCATGGTTCCTTGTCTAAGTCTAATGAATTCTTCTAGCAAGGTAGTCTTTGCTGATGCTGGTACAAACCTTGCTTCCAACATCTCTTTGAATTGATTCCAAGTGATTTCATTCTCATTCCTTCCTGCAATGATTACTTCCCACCAGCCTAAAGCTACTCCTTTTAGCTGTCTTGAAGCCACTTGCCTCTTTCTTTGATCATCAAGTTGCATGTCATTGAAAATTCTTTCCAATGTTCTCAACCATGTTTGAATTTCCATGATACTCTCTGTCCCTTCAAAGCTTTTGCCTCCTAAATGAGTATATGTCTTAAGTAATTTTGAGAGTTCTTCATAGGGATTTTCTTGCCTTTGTCCTGCCCCATCCCTAAATGCTCTTACTAAGTCTTGCAGATTGACCATTGGTGGTGCATGGGAAGATCCTGCTCCCTGATTTGGTGGTCTTCCTACCATAGTTTGCTAATAATAATTTACATAGCTGGTTAGTTTGATTGGTAATTTGGTTGTTTCAGTGGGTTTTTTTTTTCCCACACTGAACACATTGTTATATATATATATAGTTCCTTTAAATTATTATTTCTATCTAAGAACTTGATCCTTACTTCTACTATGTTGAATAACATAGCTCTGATACCAACTGAAATGACCCTCCTATTTTTACTCTAATTCCATAAGGATTTTTTTTTTAAGGTAAAGAGGATATATATATATATATAGATAGATATATCATCCATTGCAATTATAATTCTCAGGGTCAATATCTTTCTCCAATAAACCAAATATATCCAGGATCACAATAATCAACCAATATAAATATATCAGTACATTCACAAAGATAAGCACATACATGTGAGGATGTATATGCCTCTCTTGTTTGAATCAGAGTTCTGGAAAAACAAGAGGATATTGGATTGCTGATTTTTTTTTTGACCAAACAATCCACTGGAAACATAAACTTTAGTTTGTTTATCCTAACTAAGAAGTGATCAAGTAATAATCAGTAGTAAACAAGCTTTTAATATAGATGATCATGTTAAAGTCTGGATCGTATCAAATTCAGTATAAAAGAAAGTGGATCCTAAGTGAACACAAGCAACATCTAGGCGTAATGGAAACGCGCCTAACTTATACACAAGAGATCACGAGTTCGAGTACTATGCTGGTTGGTTCAAACACAATTTTTGTTTTTTTTTTCATTTTTCTTCTGTACAATTTGGAATCTGTTATTTACCTATATCTGCACATATATATTTTATTTTTGCCTATATTCCACATACTAAACAATAATCCTTGCTTAATTATTTTTGAAATCCATTCCTACAACCTGGAAGGCTTCATGATTGATGTAAATTAAGGGTCTGTTGCTTGGGTTTTGTAAATGATAAGAGTGTTTATCATTATCCAGGTTTGAATTTCTTCTCACAAAATCTGTCTGGAATTAAGAATGCATTTGGTTAGAATCTGAGTGAAATTCAGATTCTTATTACAAATACAAAGGAAAAGGTATGGTAATATTTGCACTAAACATGTTTATGTGCATGTATATCTGCAACTATTTGGATCTGGCTTACTCTTCCCTTATTACAAATCCTTTCTCTAAAAAAAATAGTACATGAGACATTTGTATGAAACAAGTTTAATTATGGAAACCTTGCAGCCATATAAAACATTCAACCTATGCCTATTTTCTTTTGCATACATATGCCATAGTAGAAAATAAAACCATTTAATTTTCTGAGAATCAACTGTCCAGATTTTACAAAACTTAAATTCTTTCCAAAGCCTCAAGATTGACTAATACATTTATAAAGTATAATCATTCGATTTTAACATGGTATTCTTGCTAAATCCACTTTCAAGATTTGATTAAAATTCTTTTTAAACATAACAGATATTTAACTTGGTTCATAGATTCCAGATACAAGTCAATCTCTTAATAAAATACCTAACAACATATCCATCCAATATTCAACACTTAATACAAGTAGCAATTTAAATTGTCAATACATGCAGATTTCAACATTTAGGCTCTTATCTAACTAAGTTTAGCATGCTATATCTTCTTCTCAAAGCTTTGCTCCTACTCCTACTTAGTTGCTGCAATCCCTGAAAAAGCATTTGAAACTGCCTCATTTTAAATGAGACACCCCAGATGCCATTAGCACACTAGGGTCAGACACATGTCTGGTATGAGAAAGCTCACAAAGATAATTAGTTAATTAAGTTAAAGTCAAGTTAAATACATATACAGAAAGTTCAGCCCTTTGGAATCAGGCAAATACTTGTGTGCATGCTCTGTGTCTTTGTGCATGTGCACACTTTAATTTTCTTTCCAGAGACTACATGTATAAACATAGCACATACCTTCAAGCATACAATTCAATCATAGTCAACCAATCATTCATACCAAACAGGAAAATAACCAATATGAGTTAAATCATTTATTCAATTCTCATATTTCAAATCTGGGAAAAACTCTAGTTTCCTCATCATCTCAAGTATTATTCCCTGGGTATATTTATCTATCCTTGGTCTCACCTGCAATATTTATGAATCAATGGACATACTGTAATGAACTAATTCACTCCATTACACAAAGATATCAGGACTTAAACAAGCCATGTGTCAACTTGTGTTACTCAAGCACACAAGTCATTCCTGCAGTGTTCTTGACCCCAATTTCCTAATCAGGCTTAAGTTAATACTAACTCTTTTGATTTTTCATGACAAAACCATTCAGTGATTCATTTCATTAGCTAAAAACATCCATAACATGGCATCTCATATTATTCATGACCATACAGAGGCAAACAAGCAAACAACCATTGGTGATTACAAAATAAGGTTCTGTATATACATATATTCATCCTGGTATTTAAAAGGAGTTTAGGCAACTAACATTGGCTTATGGTTTCTGAGAGAGTTTTTCTTTTGCAAACATTTGTGCTTGAGTTAAACTCAGGATGACCTGGTTTCACTGAATCACAAAATTTTGTTTGCTATGCATTTTATTGAATCAGGAGCATCAGCACATAGGCAACCCTATTGCACCCCTAATTCCTTTCTATTTCAAGCCTCAGCACTTATACATGAGTATATTGCAGCTCAACATTATTTACATCTTTCTGGGTTGAGCCAAAACCAATACTACTTGCCTATTCTCAACATTTTATTTTCTGGGTATTTGTTTATATCCCTAAACATTAACATATCAGAGATCTGAGTGTATAAAACAGATATGTATACTAACAACACATAAAACTTTGTTATAATAAAACAAGCAATCAACCAAAGAGAATCAAAACATTTTCAGATTTAAATCCACAGATAAGCATTCATATATGAAAATACTCTTTTAAGAAAAATACTTATAACTGGCTGCCTACATTAGGACTTATTGCCTTAGATTTTTGAGTGAGTTTTCTCACCTAGCTCTCTTCTTTGTTTCCTTAATTAATTGATGAGCTTCTGCCCTTTGCCTCAAGCTCTCTTCCTTCCCTTGTCTTATGATTTCTGTGGTGTTGTTTTTCTTTTTTTTCAAAATTCTTTTCTGAGGAGGAGAGGAGGCTGCTGCATATACATGTATATATATATACAGGGTTTCTCTTAGGGTTTTGGGTATTGGCTAAGTCCATTTTTGCCCACCAGAAAAATCATGTTATCTGCATTTTTTTAAACCCAAAGTTTTACCCTTCCCGGCTTAATTTGGGTGAAGAGAAAAGTGGTTACACATTTTTTTCAGAAATTTGCTTTTCAGAAAATACTTTTCCCCTTGTCTACAATCATGCTAAAAATGTGACTTGATTTTGTTATTTATTAAATACTCTTTTCTAATTCTGCCTATACCAAGCACTTCCCTGTTTTATCTTATTTTTTTCTATTTTTAGTTTTCATGCAAATGGTATGTACTTCCTTCATTTATTTATAAGAGGATTATTCCTTTTTATATCTTCATTCTTTTTATTTCTGCTTATATTAAAATATGTCTGTATATTTTATTTCACTAGTTTAAACTCTAGTATTTTATTAACACATATATATATTTATAAGTCTTACTGAAATAATTAGTACACCCTCCTATATATTCATACATCATTCTATACTGACACACACATGCACATGTACACTCAAAAATATTCAGTAGCATTCATATATACATTTACTCATGTATACTACTTTTAAGAATTTAATCTACATATATATATATATATATATTTCCATACACATCAATATGTATGTATTCTTGGAGTTCAGGGTTTTAGCTTATATTCATGTGCATTTCCTGTGCACACATGTACACACACTGATACACTATCAAGCTATATCAATTCCTCCTTCAAAATTTATTTAAAAATTATTTTAAATTTATTTATATTTTCCAGAATAAATTCCTAAAATCTTGGGTCATTACATATCCCAACAAGGGAAAATATATAAAATAGCGCTATAAACCGAAATTTGAAAACGTACCTATTTGTTGGGCAATTTACGCTTATTTTATGGAACCAAAGCACTAGCAATTACTTCCATAACATGCATTTCACTTATATAATCCAAAGGGTTAACAATTATATAAGATGAAATATTTAGGTGGTTTCAAACACTAACCACAAATCAATACAACAACCATAAATTTCAACAACAGTACACAACAAATACAAATCAACCATTTAAGCACACAAAACAAATAGTTGTTCGGGTTCAAAACTTTAAATTATACAGAATGAAAAATAAACTATCAAGTGTATCATTTACTCAACAGTCTTAGATGTAACAAAATAGATAATTTATTCATTCTAACAATTTCAAATTTCCTTACCCAACCAACCATAAACCAAACAATAACAATTCCAACCAACAAATCAAATTAACTTATAAATTATTTTTTCATACATTTGTTGTTTGATTTCCTTTTTACTTACACAATGATTTATCTTTTAGTTTACATTTATTTCTAACAAACTTTTAATTTCATTTACTCATTAAATGTTTGTTTCATTTATTTTCACCTATTACTTATAATTATTCATTTTCATTAATTCAGGTCATGTAAGTTCTTTTTATTGCATTACATTTATATACTTTTCAATTTCAATCATTTATTTAATGCTTACATTTCTATTATATTTAATTATAGTAACCCTTTAAATTACACTTAAATTCTTAATCTTATAACATCAATTCTTATAAGTAAAGGATTTCATTAATTCATTTCCTAAGGTTTGCAATCATTTATTTATATTACTTACTTTTCTATTATATTAAACTAGTAGCATTTAAATTATACGTAAGTTTATAACCCTACACATCAATTCTTATTTATTAAAGAATTCCATTAATTATTTTCATTATCTCAAGTTAATTACTTGTATAATATCTATTACATTTTCTTATAACATTTTCAACTTTTATATATTTTGGTAAGTTATATATATGCCTTTAAGAATGTAATTGAAAGTTATACTAGTTTCCTCAATTCTTTTAATTAATTAATGGTTCAATAATTTCATCTATGTTCTATAAGTTACAATTTCAAATTACCTTTAATTTCATTCATTTATTTAATGCTTACCTTCTATTATATTTAATTATAGTAACATTTTAATTACACTCAAATTTATAACTTTATACATCAATTCTTATAAATAAAGAATTTCATTTACAAAGGTTTTAAATCATTTATTTATATTACTTAACTTCCTATTATATTAAAAAAAATTATTAAAGGTTCCAATTATTAATTAGTCATATTCCAATTTACTACACTTAATTGAACTATTAATTAACTAGAACTTAAGAACCAAATACCGGGTTTAATTTTAAATCATGTAAAATAATAGATAGATGTATATACTTAAAATACATATATATCCAATTATAATTAAAATGATAAATTTTTCTCAAACAAATCTGTAGTAAACTACTACAGTGGCATTCCCACTTTGAAACTCGAAAATGAATGTCGATGATGCATGCACTCATCACCGAAATTATTTTCCAGCGACAGAGAGAGGAGTACAACTTTATCTTTCCAAATTTTCTTTTAAAAAACATTTCTTTCAAATTATATCAAAATGTTCATATCAGAAAATACTTCTAATAATATTATTATTCCAAAATCAATTGAAAGAATTTCCAAAACCCGGGGACTTAAGTTCTATATTTCCAATTTTTATTTATTTATTTTAAATCTTATTTCGACTATTAATTATAAATTTTATTACCTAACAATCAATATAATACAACCAAATATAGATTTTATAAAAAGTTTATTTTATATATATAGAAAATATAATAGGCAAAATTATTTCATTCACCTATATTAAAACAAATATTATGTCGGTCTGTCCTATTAAGTGTTTAGAAATCCCTATTGATGTCACAGCGTCCCATGCACCATCCAGAATTTATAAATACAAAATGGAACAGATTAACGCAATATTAAAACTTTTTTTTATAACACTAACAAATACGCACTCTCATATACATACGCTCAGCGACTCCCATAGGGTATTACTACCCTATTAGTAAAGAGTCAAACCCCACAAAGCTAAGGTTTATCGCTAAACCAAAGCTCTGATACTAGATGTAACATCCCACCTTTTTGTACGCTTAAGCAGACACACGTGCCAACTTAAACCATACAGAAGGGCGGATTGTTATGGGGTAAATAAGAAAAAGTGGAGAAATAAAAGAAACAAAATAGAATCTTGCAGCGGAACGATAAAATATAATAATCAAATAACAGTTCATGAAGCTGTTTTACAAAACATTTGATTATACTTATACAATACATATCAGAGTTACACATACCAGAGAATGATAATAAATGCAGCGAAATACAATGGTGTAGTAGAATATATAACAAATATTAATAATAAAATCTTCATCTTCGTCCTTCAGAAATAGGGCCTTCAAATCCTGAAATGCTCAGGCTGACCCGAGCGAATTGAAAAGACAAAACACTCGAGTCAGAACTAAAAGATCTTATGTAAGTTACATCAATGAAATAAATATGAGTGTAAACGGCGTCAGAGATGTTTACGGGGTTTGACATCTCTTATCCAGTGTCTAACGTGAGTGCAGTAACTTAAGAAATGTTCGGGATTCACATCTCTTAAGGATCCGTTAAACTATCTACTATGTAGTAATATTCGCTATATACAGTAGTGTCTAATCAGTAAAGTATAATCATATAGAAAATAGCGTTAAGGGGATGGTGAACCTTAATGCGGTCGGATCTTTAAACAAAAATCGTAGTGGGTTCGATATGGTAGGTGACACGGCACACAAGGCAATGCCAGGGTAGATATACCAATTACGCATCCGGACTGGTGGTAACGCATAGCAGCCACTACCTCCCACTCGAACAACACTCCCAAATCAAGGGTGGCCACCAAATCAATCACAAGTAATAGAATGGTATCGAAGAAGTGTGTCCGATCAGAGGTGCTACCTCCTTGGCCCGTCGATCGCTCCTGTTTTAGCCACCTTTTGCCAACTCACAGGAGTTGGGTCCACGTATATACCTTAGGATCGTCGCCACCATCCTACTTCATTCTGGAAACTCCACCGCGTACACAGTTGTCAAAGTGGTTTTTGGTATCGATAGAGAGTATGTCCATATCCGATCCCGGTCTCTTTAACAACCAAACGTTATTATAACACCGTGGTCATTTTAAAAATATATATACTTTTAAAAACACAATCATTGCCCTTTCAAAACATATTCTTTATTTCAAAATAGTATATACATCAAAAACCAAAATATTATTGCCATTTCAAACCATATCCTTTACTTCAAAATAGTATATACTTTAAAACCAAAATATTATTGCTATTTCAAAACATATCATTTACTTCAAAATAGTATATACTTTAAAACCAAATTCAATAATATATCATTTAAATAAAATCCAAAATTTCAATCACTATTCTTACTTTTAATTATAAAACTTGAAATATTCTTTAAAACCATCTTAAACCCAAATCACATAATGCAGTCATATTCTTAATCTCAAAATTTCAATCGGTTTCAAATCAATATATTTAAAGATAATTCTTAAATAAATTCTATTTCAAATAAATTCATTTTCAAACCATATTACTTTCAAAGTTATAACAATTTCGAAAACCAATACTTTGAAAACAATAATACCTTAATTTCAATAAAACATTTCAAGTTTGATATATTTCAAGTCTTTAAATATTCCTCCCAACCAAATACGATAAATCTTATATATACCTTAATTCAATTTACTATTATTTAGTTTAGAAATATTTATTTAATAAATTCAATATCACTTAAATAAAGCTCAAACTTGAAATATTCGTAAATCAAACTTAAAACATCATCAAGTTATACATAGCTTAAATTTTAAAATTTAACCATATATAAAATAATATTTATATACTATCAAAATTTAATATTTATTAAACCGTATATTTCTTTCCAAACCATAGAAAATCCCTTAAAATATTTTATATATAGACCACGGTGCCTGTATATAATTTTCTATCCTATGGTCAAGTGATACGGATATTTATCATTTCAATCCGTAATTTAAAAATAAAAGTTTATGGTTATATATATCATTTTAAACCACAATCCCGAATGAAATGAAAATGCATAATAACTTGCAGTTTATACAATATAAAATATAGCATTCATTCATCCAAATATCAATAAACAACCATTCATTACAATCATCATCCAATTTAAACAAAACATCAATATAAAGCATATAAAATAAAACAGGCATCAACGAATAGTGTATATTCAATAAAAATTAATAACTATTCAACTGACAGTTCATATGCAATAATAAATAAATTTAACTGTCAAATTATATGCAAAAATAAAATTACATAACAATTTAATTTAAATAAATGCTATCTAACTGAGATGATGATTAAATATATTGTAACGACCCAGAATTTTGAACAAATTAAGTTGAAAATATTTAATTAATTTTAAATATTTGAACGGTGATTTAATTTGAATCCCGAATATAACTTTGAATTTGGCGATTAAAATTATAAAATTTAATCTATTGATAGTCGAATAAAAATTTGAATCTTTAAGCTGAAGAAAAATATTTCTAAAGCTTTTAAAATTCGTATTGATAATACTGAAGATAATAGAAACTTCAGAATTGTATTTCAAAGTGTTTCGTTCAGTTTTGAATTTTATTGTTCGAATCGATATTTAAAAATAGCCGTCTGAGGCGCAGTCTCGGAATTCGACGAAATCAGTTCCATTGGGTCCGTAATATTGTATTATTACCGGATTTCAAATTTCGTATTAAACGGAGTTGCCGTGTGACCGTATGATATGCAAACGCGTCGAAATAAAATCAAATTCAAATTCATTTAAAAATTTGAATTTGGTCAACATCAGCCACCCTAGTTTTCTTAGCAGACCTACCCTCTGTTAATCGCGTACTATCTGTTCCCTCTTTTCAAAACAATATCGATTGAAGAAAAAATTATATACGAACGAAACACATTTCTCAGCTTCATTTCAAAATTTTAATGGCCAAGCCTCGTTAAAAATTCAAAATAAACTTCTCCTTCACAAAATATATGGCCGAGCCCTCCGTTTACAGTTCAAAGGAAAATTCGCGATTCCTCTCCTCTCTAATTCATTTTGAATTCACAGTATATAAAAAAAGAAAAAAGAAATAGAAAATGAAAATCGCGATTTGGTCGGCGAGTCGCCTGGAGGAGACGAGCAGTGCCGTCGAAGAGGGGGGGGTTATCGATTTCTTCATTCGAGGCCGCGTGGAAGGGGGCGGCGCTAGAGTTCTTGGTGACAATCGAATCGACGACAGGGCATGGAGGCTGTGGTGATTTCGATAGGGTTGAGCGCACGTGAATTTAGGGTGTCGCGACTGGGTGATTTGGGGGTTTCGATCGCAGCTAGGCGAAGGCGATAGCAAGGGTGGTTCTGGAGTTCGATCGCGATGGTATTCGCGTTCATCTCGTTCGTGAATTAGGGTTCGTCGTCGAGGTGATCTCGAGTTATGGAGGGCTTCGCTGGTGGTGGCCTCGGTCGTGAGTGGTGATGTCGATAGGAAGCTCTAGCTAGAATTCTAGATACAGGGTTGATTTGGTAAGGTATATGTGTTAACAACCGATTTTCAAATTTGAATCTAATTAAATGTTAGTGTAGGTATAAATATGTATGTACAGGAAATAATTTTTTTTTATAACTGACAGTAGAATCAAGTTCTGTATATACAGTTAAGAAAAAAAATGATGAAAATAGGTGATAAATACAGTTTTTCAAATTATATATACATATATATATAATCAGATGTAGACATTTTAATCTATATATATATATGCTAGTAAAAGAAAAAAATTTATATAGTTTAGAAATTTTTAGTTTGTATAAAATTTACAGTAAAATAAATTTTTGGTGATAAACTCAAAGTGGTATGTATATAGATAAACTTGGAAAGATAGAAATTTTTAAATGGAAAAATACATATTTTTATAGATATTTAGAATCTATATAAACTATTTTCATATGAAAATGTGTTTCAAATAAAAATAAAGATAAAAAGAAGTAGTAATAAATTGTTCGATCAATTTAAATAGTTAATAGAAAATTTGTTTAATATAGATCATTCGATAAAATTTAAATTATTAGTTTAAATAAATTAACAGATGGTAATTAATTGTTCAGTTGATTCAAATATTAATAGATTGTATAAATTATGTATACAAGGTTAAAGTCGAGAAAACGAAAGAAGAATTGGATTGGATTGCAAAATTAAAAGCTAAGGTGAGATTTTTCTCACTCATATTGAATGTGGAATTTTTGTAGTTATTGATTGCTATTGGATGTGATATTAGATATAGTAGGATATATCTATGTATATATATAGCAATATATACATATTGGCATATGTATATATTGGATTGATTGATTACCCGCCTCGTATAGCGGATGAGACCCTATTGCGCCGTTAGTAAGCGGATGATTTTTATAAAACCCATATACCGCGATATTCCACCTCGAAGTGGAATTGGTATTGTGCTAATGTCTGTGGATGCAGGGAAACAGGTTGGAGGGATCCAACTGGATTCCTCACCAGTATTTATTTATTTACAGATATTGTGATGTATTCTGTTATCATATATTGATATATGATGTTTGTTGTTGTGAATGACTAATTGGTGCTGTTGCATCATCGGATTCAAGTTTTGAAGTTTAAAAATAACGACCTTTACTTTAAAAGGATTTTTAAAGTGATTTTTGAAAATATACGTTTTATGGAATTTTTGAATTGATTTATAAACGTTAAGATTTTAAAGTTATAAAAGTTTAGATTTGTGAATTATAACCAAAAGGTAATTTCTTTTGAAATAAATAGTTAAGAAATTTATAAAATGGTTTTAATTGGAATTTTTGAATTATTAAAAACGATGTATGTAAAAGATGTACAAGATTGATATTTATAACTTTAAAATGTTGGTATTATAAAAAAGTTTTTATAAGCGTTAAAATGAATTTTTTAAGAATTCATAAATAAATGGAATTTATAAATTGTGAACTTATAAATGGAAATGTTTTGGTAAAATAAAGGAATTATAAGTATTTAACTTATAATATGGATTGTTGGTATAAGATTTGAGTTATGAATCGAATTGTTAATAAAGGAGATTTATTAAATTGATGTTGTTAGAAAATAGAAATAGAATTTATAAACGTTGTTTTATAAATTCGAAATCAATTGAATTTGATAAATTAAATGTAGGAGGTTATTAAAGAAGATATATTCGCGATTTTGGATAGCGAATCTTTATTGAAATAAAATGTGTAAAGATGATTGAAATTTGGTTAAGTGAATTATATTCACGATTTTGGACAGTGAATATATTATTAAATAAAAATGGATTTATTTTTGAAGAAGTGATATTAAAAATGAAGTTAAACATTTTAAAGATGTTTTAAAATGTATTATGAATCGAAAGCATAGATTTCAACGTTCATTGTTGAAATAGACGTTTTCGAGAAATAGAAGGAAATTGTGGACTATAACACTATTGTTATAGTAAATGATTTCCGAAAGGAAATGTTTTTATATAGTATTGGGATTGATATATTCACAACTCTAGACCGTGAATATATTATTGAATAAAATGGATTCATTTTTAAAGAAGTGATATTTTAAAATGAAGTTAAAATTGTTTTAACGATGTTTTAAAATGTATTATGAATCGAAAGCATAGATTTCAACATACTTGTTGAAATAGGCGTTTTCGAGAAATTTAAGGAAATGGTGGACTATAACACTGTTGTTATAGAAAATGATTTCCGAAAGGAAATGTTTTTATGTAGTATTGGGATTTATAAATATCTATCTTAATTTTCAAATCCCTATACTAGTGGTTTTGAGTCGTCGTAACGATGTTTTACGTAACATTCGTTTTGACTCAAATAAATATCGTCAAAGTAGATGATTTCCTTAAAAGAATGAAATATGTATATACTTAATTTGATTTAAGTATATCGAATATTTTCCAAGTGTTGAAAATAAATGGATTGTGAATTGCTGACTTATTTTTAAATAAGTATGGAAATGTTTTCCAAAATGAAATGAAATGTTTTGAGAATTTATCTTCTTAAAGATAAATTGAAATTGAATATTGAAAACGATTTGAAAATCGAATATCAGTAGATATTCGAAAGTATAAATTCAATACGGAATTTATAAAAGAAAGCGAAGTTGTTTAAAAATAAATATTGATTTATTTTTGAAGTGTGGAAAATTGATTAGAAATTGTTTTCAAATGGTTAAGTGTGGAAATTTTATATCTAGTAAAGATATTTTTGAAGATGAAATAAATTTGGGAAATTATTTGGAATCTGATGATGTCGCGCATCTTTATTGATAGTTAAATAACCGACTATCAATAATTACCTTTAGATAGGTATTTGTTGTGATTTGGATGAAATTGAATGCCACACTTATTTTTGAATAATCGCTCACTATTCGGGTTAACCGGGAAAGGACCATGGGGTCGTATAACCCATTCCGAATATGTGATACGTCGTTATGAATCGCAATTGAAGACCGGTGTTGAAGACCGGATATTTTTGAAAACGGAAGGATTACCGTCGAGTTACTCTACATCGGCTGATCTCCGGTTTAGAGGTTTTTATCACCCTTAGTGACGGGAAATCCTGATGTGATTGAAAATTATCCGGAAATTGCAAGGGCTTCGTGAGAAGTGCCTTCGGTTCTGTTCGATCCCGGAACAGACTTGTATGGATTGTGTGTCTGACGTTACAATTTGAGATATAAAGCTGATTTCTTTCAAATACATTTCTGTTGGTGGCGGAGAATTTATTCTCTTAGCTTAACACCCTTCTCTGAGACGTACGAGCTCAGAGGTTATGTAGTTGAAATTTATCAGCGATATATCCCAATTTGGTAACGTGGCATACTGAGTGTTGCTGTGAAATGATCAGTGTTTGATCATTTGTGATATGATCATTTGTTTGATCTTATATCTTTGTGATCATAGGTTGATCATTTTGTTTGACCCGAAGCAGGGCTTTTTGTAGAAAGCGTAGCTTTGTGGACGAGACTTCGTCGAGCCTCACACCCCGGAAATGGTCGAAACAGGACGAATGCAGCAAGGTTCTAGGGAGTAGCGCCCCTTAGTGTATGTCATTCCTTCTGGATAAAGGTGGTATCATGGTATGGAGCCCAGATACTTAACCTCTGTGGTTACTGCAGTTATTATTACTTTGTGGTTTGTTGGAAATCGGGGATCCTCGGGAAGATCGGTGACGATCGGGGGATGGCATACGCGTGTCAGTAGTTACCTATTTTTGCAGAGGTAACCCGGCCTTGTGTTGGCAGAGATCCGGTTAGGTTCTCGGGTCGTCTATTCCAGGGACGTACCCATCGTGGATAGGAAGTTCCTTAGCCTGACCATTTGTTGGAAATCCAAAGAAACAATACGAGCCTTTACGATTTCAATTGTATAACCTGTCTCCTCAGGAGGCAGCTATAGCAGGCATAATATAATGGTACCTATGCTGGCTAAGATTTATATTCTACTTTCGAAATGTTTTCCACTATGCACTAGTAATAATATCAAAAAAATGATTTGATTTTGCGTAGTAAGCATCTTTGACTATCATAAGAAGAAATCTCCTCCAATTCTGCGTTTGCATTGTGTGTGTGGTGGGAGGTCTTATGGTAGTTTCATTTTTCAAAAGCATTGCGAATTGACTTTAAAATTCTTCTGTTGTTTATTTTAAAGATAAATAACTGTTTTACGATCTCACATCAGTCACCATGACTGACTCGGAGTTTATTGTTTCCCTTCTAAACTCTGGGTGCCCACAAATTTTCCACACGGGCAGCCTAGAGTTATATTATCAGGATATTCAGGATATTCTGGAGCTTTGGAGATAAGCTGGAGGACGAGACGTAGTATTTGTATCTGATAGTATTTATTCCGCTGTGTATTCTGTATGAGGACAAGTTTATATAACTGTCCATTGTTGTTTATTGACTCTGATGATATGATGTGATGTAATGTAATAACAGATATAATTCTTTTGTTTTTAAATGATATTCATTTATCTATTATATATTGTTCCGCTGCGATACGTGAGATTCTGATATTGTTTTCTGTTTCTGCTCTTGTTCTGTTGTTCTTTTTTTCTTCTCTTTTTCTTCTTTTCTTCTCCTTCTTCTACTTTTTCTTCTTTCTAAAACCCTCACTATTGGAGTTTCCGGCACTCGATGGCTCGGTAGTCGGTAAAGTGAGTATCGATGTCGAATTTTCGAAAGTCGAAAATTTCAGGATGTGACAACATATCTATCTTAATTCCGAATCCCTATACTAGTGATTTTGAGTCGTCGTAACGATGTTTTACGTAACATTCGTTTTGACTCAAATAGATGTTGTTAAAATAAATGATTTCCTTAAAGAATGAAATATATACTTAATATTGATTTAAGTATATCGAATATTTTCAAATGTTGAAAATAAATAAGATTTGTGAATTACTTATTATTAAATAAGTATGGGAATGCTTTTCCAAAATGAAATGAAACATTTTTTGAGAATTTATCTTTGTAAAGATAAATCGAAAAGTGAATATTTGAAATTTGTTTTCAAACGGTGAAGTGTGGAAATTTTATATCTAGTAAAGATATTTTGGAAATTAAATAATTTTGGAAAATTATTTGGAATCTGATGATGTTGCGCATCTTTATTGATAGTTAAATAACCGACTATCAATAATTACCTTGAATGGTATTTGTTGTGAATTGGATGAATTTGAATGCCACACTTATTTTTGAATAATCGCACACTATTCGGGTTAGCCGGGAAAGGACCATGGGGTCGTATAACCCATTCCGAATATGTGATACGTCATTATGAATTGCATTCGAAGACCGGTGTTGAAGACCGGATATTTTTGAAAACGGAAGGATTACCGTCGAGTTACTCTACATCGACTGATCTCCGATTTAGAGGTTTTATCACCCTTAGTGACGGGAAGTCCGGACGTGATTAGAAAATTATCCGGATATGCAAGGGCTTCGTGAGAAGTGCCTTCGGTTCTGTTCGATCCCGGAACAGACTTGTATGGATTGTATGTCTGACGTTACAAATTGAGATATAAAGCTGATTTCTTTCAAATACATTTCTGTTGGTGGCGGAGAATTTATTCTCTTAGCTTAACACCCTTCTCTAAGACGAACGAGCTCAGAGGTTATGTAGTTGAAATTTATCAGCGATATACTCCCAATTTGGTAATGTGGCATATTGAGTGTTGCTGTGAAATGATCAGTGTTTGATCATTTGCGATATGATCATTTGTTTGATCTTATATCTTTGTGATCATAGGTTGATCATTTGTTTGACCCGAAGCATGGCTTTTTGAGAAGCGTAGCTTTGTGGACGAGACTTCGTCGAGCCTCACACCCCGGAAATGGACGAAACAGGAAGGATGCAGCAAGGTTCTAGGGAGTAGCGCCCCTTAGTGTATGTCATTCCTTCTGGATAGAGGTGGTATCATGGTATGGAGCCCAGATACTTAACCTATGTGGTTGCTGCATTATTATTATGTGGTTTGTTGCGAATCGGGGATCCTCGGGAAGATCGGTTACGATCGGGGGATGGCATACGCGTGTCAGTAGTTACCTACTTTTGCAGAGGTAACCCGGCCTTGTGTTGGCAGAGATCTAACCGTAATGTTAGGTTATTTCTCGGGACGTCATTCCAGAGGCGTTCTATTCGTGGAATAGGAAGTTCCTTAGCCTGACCATTTGTTGGAAATCCAAAGAAACAATACGAGCCTTGTACGGTTTTAGTTGTAGAACCTATCATTCACTTATGGTGGTCACCACTGTTTGGATGGTAGCTATAGTAGGCATAAGTGCGGAATGCCTATGCTGGCTAAGATTAATATTATACTTTTGAAATGTTTTCTACACTATGCACTAATAATAATATCAAAAATGATTTGATTTTGCGTATCAAGCATCTTTGACTATCATAAGAAGAAATCTCCTCCAAGTCTGCGTTTGCATTGTGTGTGTGGTGGGAGGTCTTATGGTAGTTTCATTTTCCAAAAGCATCGCGAATTGGTTTTATTTTCTTTGTGAAAAATAACTGTTTTACGATCTCACACCAGTCACCATGACTGACTCAGAGTTTATTGTTTCCCTTCTAAACTCTGGGTGCCCACCAATTTCCACACGGGCAGTCTAGAGTTAGGTTATCAGGATATTCTGGATATTCTGAAGCTTGGAGATAAGCTGGAGGACGAGACGTAGTATTTGTATCTGATAGTATTTATTCCGCTGTGTATTCTGTATGAGGACAAGTTTACACAACTGTCCATTGTTGTATTGAGTTATATATTGACTCTGATTGATGTATGTATAAAAACTGATATAATTCTTTGTTTTAAATGGCTAGTGATTATCTATTATATATTGTTCCGCTGCGATGTGTAAGATTCTGATATTGTTTCTGCTTCTGATGTTGTTCTGTTGTTCTTCTCTATTTTCTTCTTCTCTTCTTCTTTCTTCTTCCTTCTTCTTCTCTTTTCTTCTTCTTCTGCCTTTTTCTTCTTTCTTAAACCCTCACTATTGGAGTTTCCGGCACTCGATTGCTCGGCAGTCGATAAAGTGAGTATCGATGTCGAATTTTCGAAAGTCGAAAATTCCGGTACGTGACATATATGCCCAAACAATCATAGATAAATTTTAAATCACATCAAAATTTAATTTAACAAGCATAAGAAATCTTAGAAGTTGTGAGTGGGTTAAAACACTCACCTTTTGAATTTAAATTTAATTCAAATCCAATTTAAACCCAAAATTTGACCGTCTCATAATTTGTCCAAACCAGCGTCATCAAGTCTGGAATTTTATTACGATCCTAACAAAAAAACCGCGCGTGAAACGGAGTTCGTATGCGAGAGTTATAGCGAAAATTGTGATTGAAATTAAATTTAAATAGAAACAAAAAGAGAACACATTTACCGCCACGTCGCTAGATCACACGTCATTGCCTTCTTCTTTCATTCTCTACAATAACGCACGCAATTATCTCTAGGAAAATTGACGCGCACGAGACAACACCATTGAATTACGCTCGTCGAGAGCTTCAACATATATAATTTTGAGATGTTTTTTGAGGACTTTGAATTTTTGACTTTGATTTTGAAATGGATCTGGATCTGAGATTTTTGTCTGCCATTGAGGAGGAGCAGGAGCTGATGAAATTTTACGCGCAGACAAATGAGAATAGGCGGAGGCTAGGGTATAGCGGGGTATTTATAGATGAAGTTGGAATAGACAGATGGATCCGAATTTTAATGAATTCACAATTTGTCAATTTAAATTCCAATAATCCATTTATTTGATTTCTAGATCTTATTATGAATAAATGGTCAACTTACCATTTCTATCATTTCTGATTGCAATTAGCTTCAAATTTATTAACCAAACCTCCATATCAAATAAGGATTTATTGCAAAAAATTTAGCGTTTACCTTTAATTAAAGTAAATTCAATAAATTATAAAATCTTATTTCAATGAAATTTTATACCATTCGTATTCAATTCTCTTTATTAAATCAATCATCCTCTTATGTATATATATTTAACATTAGTATATATCCAATTACCCAAATTGATTTACAGCCTAACATAACATTTGAATTTTATTCCCAATTCATAAATTACTACCTTAACTAAAATATAACGTTTCCCCTTTAATTTACATTTTCACCTTACGTTACTACACTAATTATCCTTAAAGTAACGTTTATTATTAATAACAATATTATAATTACTTACATTTTAAATGAACTTTATTTACAATAAATTCATTGACCAATTAATTAGGTAATTTATATATTTGCTATCCTATCCTTAAATTTATTTCATAAATTAATCCATTTCATCTAAATTCTTATCTATGTAATATTTCAACATTTAGTTTCATCAAATGTAATTGTTTTCCAATACGTTAATAACTTTATTTCCAAGTCTTATATTACAACAAACTATCCAATACGAAAGTCTTAATATTTTTACAAATACTACTTTAATTAACATTAACGCAATACTCAATTTAAATTATTGTAACTGATTTCAAAATTGTAAATTAACAAGCTACCAAAATAGGCAACATACAATAATCGTACTCTAACCTTTAGTCACATTAATACGCTTTTATTTCTCAAAAATCAAAGTTCCCATTTAACTAAATCTCCATAAATGAATTTGACATTATTTTCAAAAATTACTTTATATTAACATTAACGTAAAAATATATTTATATCTATTGCAATCGATTTACCAGTTATACTTTAATATACTAAAAAAAATGGTTAACCAAAATTTTTTACCATTTAGCATTCACTTCCACTTACAAGCTACTATTAACACAAATGTTGTCATTGACTTATCTCTAATTAAGTAAATTAGATGAATGGGCAAATTTTAACAATTATCACTAAATGCCAAATTCTACTCACATTCATAATTAAATATCAACTACAATTTATTAAAATTACTTACCTATCCTTATTAAATCAAATTACAATCTATTTAGTACTATCTTCTCAATTAACATAACATTTAAATGTTAGATTTCATTTAATTCCAATTTATTGACCCACTTAAATTTTATTCTTTTCATTCAATATCAATTGTCCATTCTATAAGTAAAATTAACATTAGATTCATACTCATATAATAGCTTCAAATTCATCTAATAAATATTTATAAAATCTTTAAATACTAAAACCATTTAATTGCAATTTGATTATAAATTAACTTAACAACCTAATAAAATAAGTAACGTATAATCAATATTGTCATTAACTCCTAATTACACTTTTAGAGGTTCACTATTTACACCCCAATATTGTAATTACTTACATAACACTGGTTTTACTCAATTAACATTTATTACAAACTATTCCAAAATTTATTCAATATTTATTAGTTTTCTTATATTATATTTATAACCAAGTGTAACTTTTAACTTGAATTGGTTGGATTTCCTTTCAAGTTATTAAAAATTAACTTATACTAACATATTCCTTAATTTATTCCAATTACCGTTACAATGTTTTTATTACATAATCAATTAATTACTTTCCTTTCTCGTATTAAATTATACATCTGTACAATCCTTTCCACTATTCATTCATTAGCATTCTATGTAAATTTCAATCTCTGGTAATAACTCATTTATTATACTTTTGCATATCAATAAACAAGGTTTCAAATAAATGGGGTTTATTAAATTCAATCTTTATACTTAAGTCTATTACAACCAATGTAATATTTTCATAGGTTAATTATTAACATTTATTTCGTTACCACATTATAACCATTATATTTCTTTATAATTAAATTCCAAAAATCTCATAAATAGGCCAATTTAATTTACGAAATTTACGGGTCGTTACATGTATAAATCGAGGAAAATTGGATTTTAAAATTTAGGATGTTAAAAATTGTCTGTTGGGTATTGGATGGTAGGGATTGGATGCAAAATTGGTTGAATCATACTTCTACTCGTAGGAGTATGGAAATTATTGTGTGAAAACAAGAATATTATTTTCGAAAACTTGCATACATATAGAACTGCCAGTATATATACGTTGTTTGCGTCATATTTTCAAAATGTTTCTAAAAGAATGCATTCATATAGGAGGCACCGATTTAGAAGTATTTAGCATGCATATCATATACGTTGTGATACACCGTGCACCTGTACACGATTGGTTGCAAAATTAGTTGTATACTAATTGTTTGGATAGTTTAGAATAGTTATGTGCTATGTTACATGATTAAACCCTTGAGGAATTTCGAGGGAGAAATTCTTTTAAGGAGGAAAGAATGTAACACCACGTAGAATAAAAGATAATTAACAAATAATTAATAAATCTCAAAAATGGAGTTTGAATAAACGTCGTAATTTGGCCACAAAACTTGCACCGTTGTGTTGTCGTGATTTATTGAGCAACTTTCATATTTGGAGTTTTGCAATCGGAGTTCAAACAAAAAAGTTATTAGCGTTTGAAGTTTTTAGAATGAAAATAATTAAAAAGAAACAAAAGGAAATAAATAATATCAACCGCGTGGACACCACCGGTTGACCCCCTCCTTGGGCCGGTCGACCGCCTCTAGAGGAGTGGTCGACCAGTTCGAGTACGGCGGCTAGAGTTGAACCTTTCCTGAACAGCCTAGATTTAATTATTTTAAATCTAATGGTATGATTGATTCGAGCGTTGAAAAATACAGGCCCAGCCTCATACTTTTCTTCTCATATTTTATAATCAAAGCAGCAGATCTCTACCATTTTCATTGTCCACTATTTCTATTAACTATAAAATGTTACATCATATGTATATGTATAATCGGAGAAGGGCAGAAATAAAAGAGAATAGGAGAAGGAGCGAATCGATATTGCGGAAAATTGTAAGTTCTATAATTATAAATCTATATTCCACGTAACCCATATCTCTTCTCAGATATATAATTCTAATAGTATGTATATATCTTGTTGTACATATTTTTGGATTGAAAAGGAAAATGAGTCAATTAAAGGGATGAATTCAGATTTGGGAGATTTGGAAAGCTTGAAAGGTGAGTGGGAAATTATATGATTTATATATAACATTGAAATTTATGTCATTGAGTTTTATTTAATTATTATGCACATGCAAGGTTAGTAGAGTCATAGGCTTAGAAAGAACATATTTAATTGAAATCTCGTATATATATATTATGTAAGTTAGGTAATTGGAATATGAGTGGTATTATACCCTAATTTGGAATTTGGAAAACAGTCCCTAAATTTGATAAAGTTGAATTTTGATAAGATTGCAAGATTTATTCCAGATTTATGTTAATTGGGTTGTAAATTATTAGTATAAATTTAGATTGCACTAATTTGACTTGGAATGTGAATTTCTACATTTTAATTTATCGGAAGCACTGTGGGTACAATTTAGTTGTATTTATTTCCATGTAATTTTCATAAATTATCTAATTCCGCAACTGTGTACAAAAAGTGCATCCTTTGAAATAATAAGGAATATACCAAAAAAGAAAAGTGATGCGTAAAGTACGAATGTTCTCCTCTGTAGTTTGCACTGTCTGTTTCAACAAAAGAAAAGAGATAATTCCTTATAATTCCAAATGGAGCAAAGTCTCCCTTTTGGGTAATTTATGAAAAGTTATAACGGTAATCCTTTTTGGGAAGGATAACTCTAATATTTTAAAATGTGAAAATAAATGTTCATTATAAAATGTAAATACGCACACGCACACATGTATAACCACGCCTACCGACTATGTATGTGTGTGTATGTCATAATATAATGATATTTGTATTAGTTATAATTAGGAAGACTAGTTATTAGTAGCGTAGTAAACCATAGGACTAAGAGGTTAAAATGAGAAAAGCTATGGTAATTCCAAAATTAGTAGGGCAATAAATGTTCAGTTAATATGGACTTACAATAATTAAATGAGGACGTAAATGCGTTTAGTGGGACTGGTTAAAGGATTTAATAAGGCATTTATGGGGAAATAAAATAAGCATAATAGGTTGAATTAGAACAATAAATAAATGTCATTAGTGATTGTCCAATTAGAATAATAATGACACTTCATTATGGATAATTGACATTTATGGATGTAAGAGGGAAATAGAGAATATGTGTAATAAGCATATAATATAGGAATATAATACTAGGATGCAGTATAATTTTCGTAGTAAAAAATTATATTGCCTCAATAATACATTTAGGATGAGCATGAATTAGCGGGCCTAGCCCAATATTTAGGCGAAGGATAATTGGTTTTGTTTAGAAAGGGCAGGGATGGGAGGTCGGTAGAGTTACACAACAGAAGTCTGCCCTTCACCTAGAGGCTACCAGCAGTTGTGTATATTTACTACTGATGTGGGACATATCCAATCATAGGACCCGTGGTAAAGGGATATGCGTTTGTATATAGGTATGAAAAAATATACCAAGGGTTTGCCTCGAATTTGAAGTATTGAATGACTCGGTACCTTTAGGGATGTCAAAGGGTTTACTTAAAGGTGGAAGATTTAAACGGTCATAATAGGGAAATGCGGTCTGCTCCGTTTCTAACAAGAGGTATTAAGTAACTAGGATGAGTATTTTTTCTTGAATTACATTAGGATAGTCTAAATGAGATTTCAGCTGTGGGAGGTCGACAGGCTATATTAGTGTTGTTGGTTGACCAGTATTTAGTAGTAGGTCTGGCATATAGGTTATGACCACCAGCGGTCCCGAGCGGTTGTTAATAAAGACTTAGCTTATGCCCTGATGGATTTCGCTTTCTACTAGTGTAGAATCCATATGGGATATGCAAAGACCTCAGTATTTAATTATTCGTTTTTTTGTCAGAGGTAGGCTAGTTAACCCTTAGATAAGTCTTTGAGATGTGTTAGTAATACAAAAAATTAGATTATGAAGTTGTATCTAGGATTCATTAGCCTTTGTAGCTAAGGGCCGGATGACTAGCGATTACGTTATGAAGGGCCTGCTTCGGGGCGAGGTTGAGGTATTAAATGACCGTTGGGTCTGCCTCTTCCCTATTCAAGAAGTATTAAGTTGCTAGGGTTTTCCTTTGTGTAGTACAACGATTAGATATATATGTATATAGGCATATATGTATATAGGCATATATGTAGTTATACCTCGAAAATGGTTAGACATGTCGTACGTGTAGATGGAATTACGTGGAATAGATGTGAATAATAGACATAATACTTAAATAGAAATCAATCGGCATAAATTAGTGTTATGGATAAAGTTTGTAATTTTCCAATCACCAGAACGTTGTTCTGACCCCTTCCACTTTACAATCCACAGGATAAATTTAGTGGGACATGCTACTAGTGTAGGACGAGAACTGCAGATGGTGAAGTCTTTTCATTCATGCTTGGCGCTGGCAAGGTAATCATATACTAATGGAATAATATTGATTCCATGGTAGTAGCCTTGATCAGTATATATGTTCTATTGTATTTTACTATTTTGTTGTGAGTTTTTTCTCTGATATACTTTGTTTATTATAGGTTACAAAAACCTACGATCTGTATATTAATGGACTTAGGCTTCAATTTAGTCGAAATTCGAGCCTATTAAGGTGCGGGTTGTTATAATTTATTCCTAATTAAATTACTCTTTTTCTTTGGTACCAAATTTTTTAGTCTTTTGAGTAAAATGAGTGATACTCTCAAGTAGAAGAGCACTCATGTAATTTTATTTCACATTTAATAAGATACTACCAACAAGCCTAGCAGGTAGCAAAACCCAACTTACAAAAAGCAAAAATAGAAACCCTCCCCTAGAAAGTAAAACTAAAAAGTATATAATAACATTAAACAATAAAAAGTGTAAAACTAAGAAGTCGAAGTATGCAATAAAGTAGGATCAAGATTAGAGCATGCTCCTATAGCAGTCGTTGGGAGAGCCAACCTAACATAATGGAGTGAACCTACAACTTCGGCTTTGCACCCTCGTCCTGATTGTAATGGCTCCATAACATAGTCCATCCAAGTCATCACAACCTACTAAACCTGTAGACACTCAACAGAAGGCGTAATTCCAGCACACACACACATATATGTATATAAAAGGTTTTTATACATATACATGTGGAATAAGTAACACTAAAAGGATATGATTAACTTAATTATCTAGAAGATTAGGAGAGTATGACAAATTATCTTCAATAGACAAGTTAGTTATGAGATTACTAAAGGCCATAATGTGCCTTTCACTACCATAATCTAATTTTATCTTTATGTTGTTAATGTGACTTTTTGCCCTTGGGAGAAATTCTTTGAAGAATACATTTTTGACCAATTTGAAGCTAGGATTAGAAATCCAGTTGTAGCTAAACACCGCAATAACATAGATTATGTTTGTTAGGATCGTGCTATATATCCTAAAGGGGGTGAATAAGGTACTTAAAATATTTCATAGATAAATAGATAAATAATGCAGAACCGTAAATGCAAAAATAAAAAACATAGAAATATACCCAGCTTTGTCCACTAACCCATTAGTGCCTATTGCTACCCCTAATAACTACTAGAATTATATATTCATATATTTATATATCTATAAACTCGCACTCCCTGCTAACCTGAATGTGCTAATCCTATGCATTGTAACCCTGCCTGAACTAGATACCCTAAGATCAGAATCCTTGAACTACGCACCATGTAGCTCTATCTTAAAAATCTAGAGTTCAAAATTAGAAGTAAAATTACAAGACAAAAAACAATAAAAGGCCCTTAAATATGAATAAGTATTAAAATGTGCACGGTTATAAAGTTGAGGGCTTCTATGAAAATTTCCTTAGAAAATCTATAAATGAATCTCTTTTCCCAATTCTTTTCTTTATCAGATCTGTTCTTTGCCTTCAAAGTTTTGCTAATCCTTCAAAAATAGTTCACTTCTTTCTTCATCCAAAAATAAATCTACTTTAAAAAATTGATTCTTCTTTAGATGTACCATGTCCAAAAATCTCGCATGTCAAGAATCTCACCACTAGCAGAGAAATTCGCTGCTTTCTTTGCATCTGTTGGAGAAATCAGGTCTTTGTCAATTCCACCACCCACTAGTAGTGTTGCCATCATGAATTTATCTTGTAGTTGACAATTGTCGAGATGCTCGGATCTGGGTAGCTTGCCCAAAGTTGGATTTAAATTGGGACGTTGTGCTTGGAAATCCCTACGTTGTCAACTTGCTGAGATTGGCGAACACTTAGAATTTTCGTGCTTGTCAAATTGCACTTACCTGAATGAAACACCCCACCTCTATACCCATGCTATCCAAGAGTATTAAAGAGTAATACTATCAGATCATATAGAGAATGAGGCTATATGGGGTACACACATAAATATTTATTTGGACTAACACTGGTATGTATTAAATCATCGATAAATAACTCACATATACGTACACAATATCAGCACAAAGTAATAAACAAGTGTGCCTTCAAGATAGAACAATACACAATATACATTAAATAACAAAGAACATAGAGTAAGAATCGCAACGATAATATATAATGTGTGTGTATATATGATACTATAAAGGTACAACACATCTCAAATGTCAACTATCTCAATGCACTATAACATATAATTAATATACAACTCAATATCATATATATACACAATAAATCAAGGTCGGATAAATACCATACGATAATCCTAATATATGTCTCCTCCGAACCCACAAAAACACATGTTGGTCAAGTCGTCCTTGTACCTAAAATGTCTCAGACTGACTCGAGTATTATATAAACTAGTGTGAACCCGTGCTTCGCACACGGATGTTGAAAAAATATTGTTGTTGCACAGGTCATATCCAAATGTATAAGAAATTTAATACGGTGGTAATGAAAAAACATTGTTGAACGATAGTGTTACATCATGAATAACAATTTGGTAGGATAAAGAATACATAGATATATTTGGTTATGATAATCACAATTAAAATCGAACAAAACAATTACAGTGAATATGTTAAAGTTCACAGACTATTTAGAGGATAATGTGTTAAAAATTTATCCGCTAATGCATAGGTATATTCACTGTGACATATAACGCCAATGTTGTTGCTTTTGCAGTTACACGGCTGCTTCAATGTGCATAGATATAGTTGAAGTATTCACAGTGAACTGCAGACACAGTGCAGTTCGATTCAATTAAATAAGAGTAACAAAAGTTTTTTGCAATATGGAGAAATATAGTAATAAGATGAAATTTGTAAACAGTCAGGAAAAGTATTTGTCAATAGCTGAAAAAAGGGAGCAAAAGAAAAAAGAAAAAAACAACAGATGTAGTACAGGGGAAAAGTAGTAAATCAGAAGATTCAATTGAAATAGAAATGATGATGTAATAAGAAAATAACATGAGTTCCAATATAAATTACTATTGTTCACCGAATCTGATCAATGTCGATGCAGGGTACAAAACACGGCATACAGCTGGTCGTAGTAACCAATATTTGAAAATATCCAAAACATACAGAAGAGAACAATTGTGAGAAGTCAATTCATTTTTTAGCCTCAGAAATAACTGCTAGCAACGCGTGTATGATATTGGCTTGAGCGCAAATATGTGATGTTTTCTTGGCCTTAATAGATGCATTACATCAGTCAATTATTTTAACCATTGAAGGTATTTGTACCTGCAGCCAAAAAAGGCAAAAGTGTCATTGATGCAGTATTATTAGTAAATTCTCTCACTGCTATTAACTATATCTAATAATCAAACTATGACTACATAATCATCTATACAAAGATACATTCATCAATTGTTTTATAGAAGTTTTCCGACAGTGGTGGTGCAAGTGATTTTAGAATTTACTGCAAAAAATAAAAAATAAACTCTTTTAGGTGGTTATCAACATTATTCTCACTACAACACATGTTTTGACCCTGCACTTAAACTGTGCATCTACCTTAAGCCCGAATACAACAACTTATATGCTTATTGTATTATTGATCATCGTAATTGTAAACGAAATTGAGTAAACTTAGCCAAATTATGTCATCAAACCTGGAAGTAATGTATTAAACGCTGAGCTGCACGGTTGAATCAAGCATTAATTATGTGAAGTCATTATTTAATCATCTCAAGCTATCAAAAATCAAAATTCATTTTTCAATTATATATTCATAATGCGGTTAAATAACTATCGTTAACATCAAACAAAATTATTACTACAGCTAAATTAGTATTGCATCACACAAATGCAGTTAAAATATTCAAAAACAATAATTGCTTAATTCCAAAAATACTGCAAAATAATAACCGCTTTTTCTTAATGCATTTAAATTTTAATTACAGTAAGCTCGAATAAATCATCGTGTACAACCAAAATTATTACTGCATCACATAAATATAGCTGAAATATTCAATTTCTACCATGCATAATTCAAAATTGTCATTAAATTATAACTGCATTTTATTAATGTAGTTAAATTTTAATTGTATTAAGATTGAATAAATTCTTGAAATGTAGCCAAATTTATTACTTCATCACATAAATGTGGTGAAAAATCTTCAAATATAGTTAAATTTACCCAAAACTTGTTGGTAAATTATAATTGCATTTTCTTAATTTCATTAATTTATAACTGTTTTAAAATTGAATAAAATTATCAAATATAGTCAAAATCATCAATAGTAAATGCAATAAAAAAATGCTAACGTAGTTAAATTAATTCAAAAAATGCCTATAAATTATTACACCATTTTTTGATGGGGTTAAATTATAACTGCACTAAGTTTGAATACTATCAAACACAATCAAGATTATTACTTTACTACATAATGTAGTTACAATATTCAAAGGCAACCATAATTGTATAATTCAAAAAAAATATTCCTTTCAAATATGTTAAAAGATAATAAATACATTATAATAATCTAGGTAAAACTACTATGTAATGTTTATGATCATCATAATAATGCTGTTACAGAAACGCGGTACACAGCGGTGACACAAAATAATTGTGCAATTAAAGCTGCTATATAAAATTATGATTTTAAAAAATTTATTTTTAGCTATCAACAATGGATATCATTGGAAATCAAATTAAATTTGAGATTTAATAGTGAAAACGATTCTTAAATCCAATCAATGTAGAAAAAGTTATCACATTTTAAAGTTTGGAATATAAAGAAATTAAAAATGCGACTGTTCAGTTGCCAAATTTCAAGGGGGCTTGTGTGAGCTTGAAATTCAACTCACTAATAATAATATAGTATAGATAACACATGGTCAGACTATGTCTAAATCAAAGATCTACGAATATAGGAGACACAGTACTATACTAGGAATAATAATATGATAACATTACCAAAGATACTCAAGTCAATAGTCAATACATTAATATATATATATATATATATGTGTGTGTGTGTGTGTAGGTATGGAAATGTATGCATAGAATATAATGTAAGACCATAGATAATCATCAAAGCATCACATCACATGAATAACTCAAAAGCATGCATAAAGATGTCATCAACCATATAAAAGAACATCAAATCAGAAACCATAAAGTCAATACAAATGGGTGAATAATACATATCCAGCAAATATCTATAATATATAGATAAGTGAGATATCACCAAGTATAATCAGGCTAGCATGTAGCATTGCTTAAATATATCTCTCAATCTCAGTAAATAGAACATCATCATCAATATATGCAGAACATGATAGGCTACCTATCGATATAATAAAAGATATGAGAATCCACTATACCCTCGACATCTATCACAGGTATAATCTCATCTCCTCATATATGAACTATCAAAATATACTATGGTGGGAAATGACTATACGACAAACATGAATCCTAAGTAGAGACATCTATATACATATCAATATGTGGTCAAACCTGTATCTATACTAAAGTGAGGTGTATCAATATTATATGCTAATCTATCACTCCGTTAGTACTATAAGGAAGACTGATAGCATGAAGCAAGCTCCAGAAACATGAAGTCTCTACATGCTAAGTTACCTTCATGGTATCGTGACACTTATCCACCAGTGTGCTCGTCAATGCTAGGACTCAATAATCATGACCTGACTCTAGCCCCTTTAGGTAATAGATTGGGGCACGATCCTACGATCAAGCCGCTTGGTTGCATTCTAGCCATCCGGTTATCTGCTACGTCAATAAAAAAAAGTAAATCATAACAAGGGCATATAGAACTAATAATAAT